>OX940864.1:490000-5490000 GCA_954871525.1 Parietaria judaica | reverse complement strand
TCTTAAATAAACGAGATATATAGTAAGAATCAATCAAAAGATAAACTCAATTAGAATATGGAGGAGCGCCAATATTTATGTATGTATGTATGTATGTATGTATAACTAGATAAAGAATATGTTATTTTAGAAATATTACCAGCAACGATATTCACAGATTTCCAAAAAAAGTCAAAATACACTTGATAAAGTTTTTCGGAGTTATCTCTTTTAACAATAATAATTTTCATGAAATTGTAGTTATAATTTTCTTGATTTTTAGTTTTAGAAAAATAAAAATAAAAAAGAAAATGACAATAAATCGCATTTACTGATAATGGATGGAAAATGAATTATCTCTGTCGGAAAAGAAAATAAAGTAATTGTCATCGATTACCCCAGGCCCACCCCCCTTTTCGCCGTACCATCCCCGTAATTACAGCAATACTCACTGCCCATAATGGTCATTTCCTCGCCTCCTCTCCGCAACACCGTCCTCGTGCTGTGTCGCCGAGTCACTCCGAGCCGCAAATCCAGGGGCAGAATCGTCATTCCAGTCGCGAGAGTGAAACATGGACGGCATTGCCAATCAGAACAAGAAGAAGAAGAAGAAGAAGAAAAAAAAAGAGCCACTCAAAACGCTCTATAAATGAGTCGTTTTGCCTCTTCCTTCCAATAAAATAAATCAAAAATAAAAAATTAACTCTCTCTCTCTCTCTCTCTCTCTCTCTCTGAAGTTTGAAGAAGAAGTTGAGCTTTCGTGAAGATCACCAAGTAAGTACGTATCTTCTTCTTCGTCTCTGTTCTCTGTCAGTTTCAGAGTCCGCTTCGACTGTTTCAGAACTCAAACGGTGTCGTTTTCGCTTCGGAGCTCATGCTTTGGTGTCCGGAAATGGCCGCTTTTGATTCTTCGTTTTTCACGTGGCTTCGATTTCCTTCTCTTTTTCTTTTCTCCTTTGAGTTTCAATCCGTCTACGCTCTGGAAGTCACTTCTTTTTTTCGTTGACTATCGTCAAGGAATTACTGATTACGCATCGAAAGTCTGTTTGGCTGTCGAGAAAAAAGAGAAGGAAAATTTTTCATGTAATTTTCTCGGCTGAGTTGGCAAAACTTTGTTGTATTTATTGCTAAATATCTCCTTGCGCGTTTTCTGGGCGTCTGAGCGATTTGCTTTCAATGGTGTGTCATGGCGATAAAGAGATCATTGATATTTTTTTTTTCTTCCTCTTCTGATGTCATGGTTTGTTTGTTCGAGCGGACTCCGAGTTTGATTCCATGTTTTGGTTTTTCTTCAGAGCTCGTGAAGATGTTGGAGAAGATGGAGGAGTTCAACGGCGACAGAGTGATAGAGGAGTTCGAGGCTCTGACAATGGCGACCGAGCGAGTTCAGAGGGAGACTCTGAAGGAGATTCTGGAAGTGAATGGCTCGGCTGAGTATCTGCTGAGCTCAGGCCTCGCTGGGAGAACCGATCCCGAGAGCTTCAAAGCTTGCGTTCCTGTCGTGACTCACAAGGATTTGGAGCCGTATATTCAGAGGATCGTCGATGGCGATTCTTCCCCGGTTCTGACCGGAACGCCCATCACCACGATCTCGCTCAGGTGAGTTTGAATCCTCGCCGGTTGAAGAAGAAGAAGAAGAAGAAGAAGAGAGTTTTCTGAATGATTTCTGAGAATATGTATATATATAATTTTTGCAGCTCTGGTACTACTCATGGAAAGCCCAAGTTCGTTCCCTTCAACGATGAACTGATGGACTCCACTATACAGATATATAAAACCTCCTTCGCCTATCGAAACAGGTACGGAATCCGTTTTTGCTTTAGGTTTGTGGCCCGAATCCGTTCAGCTCGACCGAACGGTCTGTAGCTTCGCGACTCAGAATGATCAGGCAGATAGAGTCGATTCCCTTTAAGCTCGATGCTAATTTGTGTTCGGTTTATAACGCGTTATTGAGACCGGGAACTTATTGTTTTAGTATTATTTTTTTTGCAGAGAATATCCGATCAAGAACGGTAAGGCCCTGCATTTCATCTACAGCAGTAAGCAGTTCAAGACGAAAGGCGGTCTATCTGCAGGGACGGCCACGACGAACGTGTTCCGGAGTTTGCACTATAAGCGGACGATGGCGTCAATCCAATCGCGATGTTGCAGCCCCGACGAAGTGATATTCGGGGCCGATTTCCACCAATCTTTGTACTGCCATTTCCTCTGCGGCCTAATCTACCGCGAAGAAATCCAGCTCATCTCGTCGACGTTCGCGCACAGCATCGTCCATTCGTTCAGAACGTTCGAGAAGGTCTGGGAAGATCTCTGTGTTGATATCCGGGAAGGTAATTTGAACAGCCGGATCTCCACTCCGAGCGTCAGAGCCGCCATGTCGAAAATTCTGAAACCGAACCCGAAACTTGCTGACTTGATCCACAAGAAGTGCTCGGGTCTGAGCAACTGGTACGGACTCGTGCCTGCGCTTTTCCCGAACGTCAAATACGTTTACGGGATCATGACCGGCTCAATGGAGCCGTATCTGAAGAAGCTGAGGCACTATGCCGGCGAAGTACCTCTGATCACCGCCGATTATGGCTCTTCCGAGGGATGGGTCGGGGCGAACGTCAACCCAGATCGCCCTCCGGAAATGTCGACTTATGTCGTTCTTCCGAACATCGGCTACTTCGAGTTCATACCAATCGCCGAGAATGTCGGCTCCGAGACCAGGCCATTGGGGCTCACCGAAGTCAAGATTGATGAAGAGTATGAAATTCTTATCACCAATTATGCAGGTACTTGCTTTCTGATCCTAATTATGTTTTGTTAATTACATATTCATATTATAATTATAATCATAGGATAAAGTTTATCTACTTTTTAATTTCTACAAATTTCACTTAACACAAAAAGACAATTTCTTTTAATGTCATTTCTTAATTATATAATCATGTTGCCTCTCGCCAGCTGGATTGGGCAATAAATGTTTTGGATTAACATAAAATTAATTAGAATTGTTAAATGATTAATTATTTTGTTTTAAGTGAAGATTCCTCTACTATTATTGGTGAATATGCCATTGTTTTTATAGGTAGTGAGAAATCCCATGTGAGCACTCTCATAAATAATTATGTATTGTTAACCCCATGATTTTTGTATATTTATTTATTGGATTCAATATTTTTTTTCTTTTTAATCAATCCATGCCAACTTGCCATAGTTGATTACAAAATTTTATTTTATATTCATTGTGTTGTGATCTTCATGACAACATCTTTATCCTATATAATTAACTAAAAACATATTATGTCCCATTTTCTTATGCTATTATTTAAGAAGTTAGGTAATTGATTCTTTATTGAAATAATTTAGGTTAATTTTGGATTTTTGTGGTAACCTTCTTGTTCTTAGCTTTTGTTGGCTTTTTTTTTTTAATGGAAAAGTATTTATTACAATATTGAAAATGATGGAAACCAATATTCATGTTAAAATGTTGGACCTTTGTCTGCCAAACACTTGAGCTTCGTTTGTAAATTATTTTGTGACATTTGTGCCTCATTCACATGTTCTTGAAACCTTTTCATCGTGGACTAAGTAGTTTGTTAGGTAATGTATAATTAATTTAGTTGAGCATTTGTCGTGTCATTGCAGTTTCTCTTCTGAAATTGTAACGATTTTTCTCGTAATTGTGAAAAAAATTAGCGATTTTCGTCAATTTTAATTCGTAATAATTTTCTTTGTAATCGTGAAAAATGGGCGGATTTCGTCAATTACCCATGTAATATGCGTGCGCTAGGGATTGCATTTTATTTCCGGTCATTTTGTTTACAAACCCGGGATTTTTTTATTTTTTATTTTTTATTTTTATAAAAAAAATATCCGGAACATGGAGTTCAATGGCATAGTTTTGAATTTTGAGTACTGAAATCGGGAACAAGTAAATAATTGTCTTAAAACTGGCATTTTTATTGGTCAAGGTCATGGTATTTGTTGTTGGTTCCCGGGATTCCGGTACCGGTTTCGGTACTGAATTTCATGAGCATAGTTTGTACTTTGTAATGACTATATATGATTTGATTATTTAAATCATATCTTGTCCAACATAGGTCTCTACCGGTATAGACTCGGAGACGTCGTGAAGGTCGTCGGGTTCCACAACTCGACGCCGGAGCTGAAATTTGTCTGCCGGAGAAATCTCCTTCTCACAGTCAACATCGACAAGAACACCGAGAAAGACCTCCAGATCTCGGTCGAAAAAGCTGCGCAGCACCTAGCGGGGGAGAAGCTCGACGTCGTGGACTTCACAAGCAACGTCGACCGCTCCGCTGAGCCCGGCCGCTACGTCGTCTTCTGGGAGCTGAGCGGCGAGGCGAGCCACGACGTCCTCGCCGAGTGCTGCAACTGCCTGGACGAGTCGTTTGTCGACGCCGGCTACGTGGGGTCTCGCAAGGTCAACGCCATCGGTCCACTCGAGCTCCGGGTCGTCCGGCGCGGGACGTTCCAGAAGATCATGGACCACTACCTCGGGCTGGGCTCGGCGGTGAGCCAGTTCAAGATGCCCCGGTACGTGGGGCCCGCGAACGGCGTCGTTTTGCAGATCCTGTGCTCCAACGTTGTTAACAGCTACTCTAGTACTGCATTTAATTAAATAACAATGTAATTTGGTAGATCGTGACATGCTTCTAGAAGATAAGCTCTTTTGCCAAAGATTTTTCCAACTTGTTTGGGCTGAAATGTTGACTTTTGGTCAGAGATGTCTGTGAAGCTTTAGTATGGGCCATTAAAATCCATGGATATACCGAGCTTTTTGCAGTGCCACAATTGCAGTCAAAAGGATTCGTCCACATGTAGTGTTGGTGGGACATAATAAGCATTAAATCGTCTTTTTGCTTAGTGGGATTTGGTGGAAGATGACCATGTATGATGTATCTATATCATATTGTTGTGTATAATGATTAATTAAAAAATAAAAATTGGGATTCAAATTGCTTTGTGTCCCATAATATTCTTGTTTATGCTCAAAAATCTAAGTTAGAAATTGGAAGATGACTATGATATTGTGCATAATAAGAAGATGACAATGATATTGTGTAATAGTTTATAATTTTATAATTCTTGTATTGTTAATAATTCTATATTTTATTTGTGACCATGAATCCTCTCATAATACCCTCATTTGACTCTTGCTTATATTTTTTTTTTGGTAAGATGAATGATGATCAATATCATATTCCAATAAAAGACATTGGTGTATGAACTATAAACTAATAATGTTAGAATTGGTTTGTGACAATGAACCCTCTCATAATACCTCTCATTTGCCCATAGTTTATTATGCTCTCATAAAAGTAATATTCCACTTTAGGAGATGAAAGTAATGGTGCTCTTTGTAACACTTGAGAAAATGACATTACAACTTTAAATGTCACATTTAGAGTTGTACCATGAAATGAAACGCGGTAGTGAGTTCGGTAAGTGAAATTATAAAAAGGTAAAAGCATAAACACCCTCACCAAATGCGGTTATAGAGTAATAAAACCGCTTTAGTTGCCGATTTCCGGTTTATAGTAGCCGGTAGGGCAACTTTTACAACTTCTACTCATAGTGTATTTTTATACGAGATCAATCAAAAGAAATGCGATTTGAGAACAAAAAAGACTAAAAAAATGGATTTGAGAACAAAGTAGACATGCTAGAGCTAATTCTATTGAGATTTGAGAATGAATAATGAGCAATTACATTATATCCTTCGAGCGTTTAGTTTCTCTTAAAAAATTACTATTAAACGTTATTTTTTATTTCTCGTCATGAATAAGTATTAACTATTAAGTACTAGTATTTAATTTACCGTCAATATATAAAAACAATAAACCCCATGTCCCCATTAGTTAACCAATATTTGAACTTGATAATTGGTTATTAGAGTAATATACTAATATTGACTATTGTACGTCAAGTGATTAAATTTTTTAGCGTACGTAAAAAAATGATGATGTAACTTTTGAGAATAGAATATATGAAGAATTGAGATATGCAAAATAAAAATGAAAGCGACATAACTTTTGGTCATTTTAGTGAATGGATAATGCTCGTTCCATTATTAGACGTGGGACAAATCGACTCGTTGATGCCAACTAGATCTTGTTCAGTTATTGGCTAGTGATCAAAATCCGACTCAATTATTTATATATAATAATTCAGTTTGATAGCGGTGTTAGTATTAATGTTTGGATTTTTTGTGACATAAATCTTTTTATTTTCACAGTCAAGATCTTCGACACCCACTATTTTATTCTCTCCAAAATTACATCATCTTATTTTGTTAAATAAATTGAAAAAGTTAACGGGATTTTGGAGATGATCAAAATAACGAGAATTTTATCGTGAAAAAAAAAAAACAAAAAAAATACTACCCTAAAAACTAACTATTTATGCCGTTTTATAATTTTATATTTGTCGAAAATTTATTTATTTAATCGTAATTAAGAGTGTCATCTTTTGATTCGTTTAAGCAATGTTCTTTATCTTCTTGGGACTAGAATAAAAGTCTAAAGACATTAATTATTTTATATAGTTGTTGACTTGAGAGTTGTGAAGCACCAAATCACAATTTCTTCCACTTTTTTCTCCTTTAAATGCAGCAACAAATTGTCAAGTCCTCATATGAGTTAGAACTTAGATGTGATGAAATATTTGGTCATCATCTACGTGAGTTTGATGTGTAGTTTAAGACATAAAGCATTTTTTTTTTTTTATTATTATTATTATTATTATTATTTGTGGAATAGAATGTAACAACTTATAACTGAATCATCAAAGCACTATGACTAATACAAATATTATACAATATAGTGTAATGAAATAGTGAAAATATTGCTTTATATACTTTGTATTTTTAATTTTTGTAAGAGAAGAAAAAGACTAAAATATACTTTAATTTTTTAAAACTCTACTGCCTATTGTTTATTATTTAGAATTTTGTTTTAGACACCTTTGTTTCATTTTGATCAAAATATACAATATATTTTTCAAAAATCAAAATATTATCACCGCCAATTTAGTGATTTTAGCTTGCTACAAATTAATTAAATATGTATTAGAAATATATAAAGGGTAGTACTGTCAAATTACACTTACGTGTATATTTTAACCGTTTTTAATAAATTAAGGGGTATATTTTTGTGAAAATATAAATAAAAGGTATATTTTTTCTTCTAGTTTTGTGATTTTTCAACTTGAGAGCATTGAGTTAATATATACAAATATGTGTCAAAATGGAAAATGTACATGAATGTTTGAACATTTAAAACGCATATGTATTTTTTTTCTTCATAAATTGAATTTGTTCCTTGTCAACCTAAAATATAAAGAGCTGTATTGGAAACAAAAAGGAGAAACAATGGTAGACACACAAAATTTATTTAGTTCGATTGCTAACGAAGTTCTTACTTTACGGGTTTGTTACTAGAGCTTTAAATTTTTGAGAAATCGGGTTTCGAACGAGGCTAATCCTTATATACATTTTTTTATTTAACCTTACGAACCCAAATCTTGAGAGTCATGAACTGGCTTGTGGCTTTCTAAACAAAAGGATCCTTATGAACCCCAAATCTTGCTCAAAATCAAAAGTTAAGTATCAACACAGCTTACTATATAGAGGATAAAACATAATTATATATTATTTCTTTCCACATTTATGGTCAATAAGTAACTTATTGTTTTGGTCCGTTTGATGGGTTATTTTAAATAAACTTTGCTTAAATATGATATCCAAATCGGCGGTTCACAATGTCATATAGATTTATAAGTACGAATAGCCTCTGTCATTCACATGCAACAAGATGTTGGAATTGCTAAAATATATGAGAGTGAATATATTCTTTGATTGCAGACACATGTCAAACTTGACATTTGTTTTTTAGTTTCTACAAAGAAATCACTAGAAAAAAGTCTGATCGATAACCTTTAAAATTTACTCCATATTTTGTGAGCAACTTTGACATTGATAAATACCATTATAATTACCATCTCTTATAGTTTTCTTTTGAACTTTTGTTATGAATCTATTTGAGGGTATTTTGGTAATTTTGTTATTTTCTACCAATTTATATGTGTAGGGAAATTAAGTAACCAGAAAACATATGAAATTTGAAGAACTTTCTTCGACCAAACTTGCTTTGTCTTCTCATTACACAATTTCACGAGAAGTCTTGGGTTCGATCTCAACGAGACGTAGAAATTGCGCACGTATGTAATTACGGTCAATAGTGCATGTAATTCATACACGTGCATGTAATTCTTACCAGGGGCGTAGTTGTTTTATCAAAAAAAAAAAAAAATTCTTACCAGGGGCGTAGTTGTATGTACGTGAGCATTCGCACGTGCGTATGCTGAAATATTAAAAAAAAAAAAAACGAAACGCTCGTCTCCTTCTTCTTCCTCTTCTCTGTGCTTAGGGCATTCTCTCCCCTTTGCACATTGCTTTCAGGCCAGACAAATCCGACAAGCATTCCCGTCGTCTTTCGATTTCGGTATTCTCAGCATCCTTCGGTCTCGGTGTTCTCGGCATTCTCGGCGTCTTTCGGTTTCTGTGTTTTCGGCGTTCTCGGAATCCTTCCGTCTCGGTGTTCTCAGAATTCTCGGCGTCGTTCGGTTTTGGTGTTATCCGTGTTCTCGGTGTTCTCGGCGTTCTCGGAGTAACTTCAGTTTCAGTGTTCTCGGCATTCTCGGCGTCCTTCGCTCTTGGTGTTCTCGGCATCCTTCGGTCTCGGTGTTCTCGGCATTCTCGGCGTCCTTCGCTCTTGGTGTTCTCGGCATCCTTCGGTCTCGGTGTTCTCGGCATTCTCGGCGTCGTTCGGTTTTGGTGTTGTCGGCGTTCTCGGCATCCTTCGCTCTCGGTGTTCTCGGCATTCTCGGCGTCATTCGGTTTTGGTGTTGTCGGCGTTCTCGGCGTCCTTCGATCTCGGCATTCTCGGCATTCTCGGCGTCATTCGGTTTTGGTGTTGTCGGCGTTCTCGGCGTCCTTCGATCTCGGCATTCTCGGCGTTCTCCGGTTTTGGTGTTCTCGGCGTCCTTCGCTCTCGGTGTTCTCGGCATTCTTACTTTACATTGTGCATCGGCTGGAATGAAACTCTAGCTACGCCACTGATTCTTACACTACAAATATATATATCTTGTAATGTGAGTATATGTAAACTTTGCTAATAATATCACGTTCCTCATGTAAATTCGGAATGTACGCTCATTCGTAAAGCGATTCTCCGATTCGGTCTTCTCCAAGGTGTATCAAGAAATCCGTAAAAATCGAACCATCTACTTTTAGCTACCCAGTGACGAACATAATTTCAGGTGTACACCGAGTCAGAAACTGTAATTAGAAAATCAAATCTCACATCATTTTGGTATAAGATCTCGAGTCAAACAAATCATATAGCTATAAGTTCTAACACTAATATACTATTGTTTATACTTTATATGAATAAATATTTTAAAAAGTTGATCTGTCGTTTTCTTGTGTAGAGGCTGATCCACGAGTTGGGCAAGTCATCTTCGTAAGATGGGCATCTCCAATGTGATAAGACAATTATATGCCCATCACATAAATTCTCCATACCAATACTACAAGCCCTTGTTGGGAATTAAAATAAATAACTAGTTAGTATTAATGCCCCCCTTAACTTTGCATAATTGTGTATTTTCCCCCCAAAATAGCACCTCTTGTTCTCTAAGCATAAAAAACATTCGGAAAATTTTAAATTGTGTCATCACGTGATTTGTTTGAAGGTGTTTTGATGAATTATTTAAATTAATTTTTCAAATCTTGTGGGACTTTTCTTATAACAGTTCTTGAACAATTCAAATTTTGATGTCTCGTAATTTAGTATATTTATCTCACCGGTAATTATTGACCAAAATATCGTAGAGTAAGTCACGTATTGCATAAAATTTAACACTTCGTCATTTTTAGCGCAATTTATTGAAAGCATAAGGCACATTTAAAGCTCAAAATTAATGTTTACGAGACGAAGTGCACCAATATGTAAAGTTGGGGAGCATCAAAGCAAAGCAAATCAAAAGGGTACAAATAATAATTAATTGGGTTTCCCAAACATAACATGCCAAGTACTCTTACATAAAACTCAATAAGTGATCAAATGTGACAAAACTATGTCATCCTAGTTGGGACACCAGGAAGAACAAACATGCATGCCTTGTTATGCTTCAAAAGGTGTAAGAAAAGCTCAAAACTACCAACAATGGAGCCAAAAACCAAAGAGCAACGAAGAGAAGAAGATGTCAAAAGGCAAGAATTGGTCATTTGGGATTGTGGAAGTCCATTGTACGACTCCTATGAATTGGTGACACTCACTCATCTCATCGAACGCCACCTCATGCTCCTGCCCGGCTCTCTTGGCGGATCCCGGCGCTTCGTCGCACGATCATCGCGATTCCGAGAAGCCGCACCCGTGCAGGCCGTCGAGGCGCTGCGAGGGCCTTCGTTTGCGGCGAGGATGTGGAAGAGATTGGTGTTTGGAAAGAGGAAGGAGATGGTGCTTAGTTGGTAAGATTGAGATTTGAGCATATATTTTTATATATATACATATACATGCAATTGCAATGTATAAGAACATTTACATTGTTTGATTTGTTTTTTCTTTGATCCTCATATAAGTTTATCATCTTCCTTCTTCACATTGTAACTTATTTGTTTGTTATTTGATCAATGTGATCAATGTTCATTTAACTTATTTTCTAATAATTAGTTGTTTGTGTATTAATTTAATCTTTAGCCCCTCCTATATGCTTAATTTACATTTTTATCTCATTTTTACTCTGATTTGATTTTCTAATAAATAAGTTTAATTCAAATATTACGTAATGATTCAAAATTGACAAGGGTCTAAACACTGCATTAATAAAGTATTAACGTGATGTTGTTGCATAGTAACTAATTATAGGAGTTACTTAATTATGATGAAACATAAACTGGTAGAATTTAAATGAATGAAAAAACGCATAATATTTTTTATGGGTCTTTAACTCTCAAAAA
This sequence comes from Parietaria judaica, assembly GCA_954871525.1. Lineage (NCBI taxonomy): Eukaryota > Viridiplantae > Streptophyta > Magnoliopsida > Rosales > Urticaceae > Parietaria > Parietaria judaica. The sequence goes on along the minus strand of OX940864.1, from coordinate 5,478,989 downwards.
AAAGAAATAGAAAGTTGTCGTTTAATGTCAAGTGGATCACCAAAGCCAAATGATGTCTAATCTCGGTCTCTTATTTTTTTTTTTTTTTTTTCTAGTTCTCTATTATTTTAGAATAAATTGGTTTGTTGCTGTTTGGGCTAGATTAAATGTTTGTTGATGTGAACTATATAATATTTGACAAGTATTTAACTCTTTATTTTTATAAGTCAATGAATAATGTTGATGGTAAAGAAATATATCTCTGCCTTATGAACCTATCAGAATATAATATTTTAATTTGGTATATTTTTGTGACCAAATCAAGTTTATTATTTTTGTTATTCAGACATTTTCTTTCGTAGAGACTGAACCTTTTTTTTTTAATCTCTACATATGTAAACAATGATGTTTTGTGCAATAGATATAATTTGTTACCAAATGATGAATTTTTTAAAAACAAATTTCGAAGAATAATAATCCATTCTGTCAGATAATAATAGTTATAATAATTTACAGAAAATTGTAAACATCATTGTAGTTCGTTTTTTTTTTTTTTTAATTAAAGTTTTGGCTTTAATTTTCCCAATAAAATCATACCCTCATGGGCCTCTAGCCCAATAGATATGTATCAGAATGTCGTAAAGGCTCATCAAAACGATAGACTAAGCCCATACAAGTATGATCACAAAGCCCATTATATAAGTTATAATTATTGGATTGAGTCCCCAACATTAATTGCTGGGTCCACCAGTGCCTTTAAGTATTTTTCTTTGTCAAATCTCTACTCCATTTTGGTGAAATATTCAATCCTAGAAATTGCATACACACTTCCTGGAAATTATCTTAAAAACAGTTAAGGAGAAAATTTCAAAACTATCAATTTCAAGACTAGAACAAGTCAACGATTATCAATCTACCGACTCTTTAATTAACTAAGAACAGTTGGAATTTCATTCTAGATATTACTATGTTATTTGTAAATTCTAAGGTGAATTTTCTAAAAAAGATATTTGCGAGATAAATTTCCAAAGTTATTCAAATACAACAAAATTCTGAAATATAAGAGATATTTACTACATAAATTCTTAAATTTTTTAAAAAAATATAACATATTTTATAACGGGTTGCTTCCACAAATTGAGTCACCCGCATCATCTTCCAGCTCGGGCCAAATACATTGGACAGACATAGACTCCGGATAATAAATTACTCAAATTCGATACATTAATAGTAGAATTGATTTAAGTAAAAAATAATAATTACAACAATACAATAACTCCAATAAATTTTTCTGAATCATTTATTGCTTTCATGAGAATCCCAATACAAACTTTCGTAGAAATGAATCTGTTTGGTGATCCTTTATGAACACAAATCTTAATTCATTAGAAGAAAATGAATACGTCAAAGAGTTGATGGGTTGCTTTGAAATCTTCCTTTTGTACGGCACTTTTAAAATTTAAATGATCATTTACCATAGTAATATGTGATGTTTATGATTAATCATGGAAATAACAGCTTTTAAGTGTTTTATGCCTAATTTGGTGTTATGTTCTAGTTTTGCTTATCAAAACACGTTATACCCGTTTTAAGATAGATATTCTTCACGTGATATGATTAGTTTACAAATATGAAATACAAATAAATACAAATAAAAATGATATATTATTGACTAATAAAGCAGAGAATTATGGAGTAAAAACGCGTGTATTTCTACGTGGCAATGCGATTCTTCAGTCACGTATTTGTTTTAGATCTTTTTCAAAATTAGTGGGGAAACATTACGTGTTATAAACTATATATTTATATACGTATATAAATATATATAATATATAAATATATCCTTTTATTTGTAAAATATCATTGAGGTAAGAAGTTATTAAGACGTGATCGAGACCTCTCGTTCAATTTAATTGATTAATTTATTACTAAGTATTTGTGTATTAAGAGATAGTGTATGATTGTAATGGCTCCAACCCAACTTGGAAAAACAATGAGACACGGATCGATCGGAAAAATTAAGTATTCGTGTATATTAGCGAAATTTAAAACCTTGGACATACGTATTTTGACTAACAAAGAAATATGACGTGAAATTCTACTCTCTTTTTTTTTGCACATGTAATACTTAAAATTGTCCAAAAAAGAAATCCACATGTTACATCACTGTTACATGTACCTATTTTAGTAATATTAGAGTTATTAAATGATCACTTGTTATGTTTCATTTTCTACTTTTTTAAAAACGAAAACATAATTTGTTTATAAACGTAAACAAACACTACTTTATACTTTGTTTGGTTTTTATAACAAGTATCTCAATTAGGAATAGGATTAATCCATTGAAAAATACCAAAATTATTGGAGGAAAATTGAAGACGTCAATTGTCAAATAATTGACGAATATCAATTAGTAGAGGGAAATTGAAGAAGTCAAAGAGTTGATGGGTTGCTTTGAAAACTTCCTCTTGTACGGAATATTTATGATTAATCGTGGAAATACATCTTTATAGTTTTGATGCCTAATTTGGTGTTATGTTCTAGTTTTACCTAGCAAAACACGTTATACCCTTTTGATATTTCACGTGAGATTGTCATTGAGAATGGATCATTGACTCAGTAATCACTCACACTCACTATCTGCTACCAAATCACGACCAATTAAATCACTATAATATTAATATTAATATGCTAATGCAATGCATAATTACTATATTATAAGATATATTAATAAGGGTTAATTGCGGCAAAAAATCCCAACATTTGGTCAAGTCAAATGCTCTGCTGTGTATACAACTTCTGTAAATGGTGACAAAAGTACCTAAACTTGGTATTTGGGTGTTGACCGAGAAAATTAGTTCATGTGGTTGTTAGCCTTTGCCACGTGGCATGTCACATGGCACTTGGCTGCCATATGGCATGCCACGTAATTATTATTTTTTAAATATTTTTAGTAAAAAAATTATTTTTATTTTAAAAAAATTGTTTTTATTTTATATTTTTAATAATAACAAATAATTAATATTTAAATTTAAATATTCATTATTGGTTATAATTATTTATTTTTAATAAAGTGAGTAGAACGAAATAAAAATTACCTTTCATGGTTCACTTGAACTCCGTTTCCGATCCGGTTCGTGCATCGAATAAAATTGTTTAATATGTTTGATAATAATAACCAATAAACACATACATATTGTTTAAAAAGTCAAGAAATAATTAAATACACAACACTTATTAAAAAAAATAGTAGTCATATTTATATTTAACGAAAAATTATTTTTATTTGTTTGCATGATATTTTTTTTTGTGTTTGCATTTTACAGTAATAATTTTTTAATATGTTTTTTATATATTATTCTTTTTTTTTTTAAATTGTCATAAAATAATCATATGATTATTATTGGTTATTATTATTAAATATATTAAGCGATTTCGCCCCACCCGTGAACCAGATCGGAGACGGAGCTTGAGTAAACCGTGAACGGTGATTTTTTTTTTCTTTATTTATTTCGTTTGACCCACTTTTCTAAAATAAATAATTATATTTAATAATAATAACCAATAATGAATATTTAAATTTAAAATTTAAATATTCATTATTGGTTATTATTGAAAAATAATATTTTTTAAATTATTTAAAAAATAATAATTATGTGGCATGCCACGTGGCAGTCAAGTGTCATGTGGCAAATGCTAGTAGCCACATGGACTGATTTTCTCAGTCAACTCACAAATGCCGAGTTTGGGTACTTTTACCGTCATTTACAGAGGTTGTATACACATCAAAGCATTTGACCAAAGGTTGAGTCTTTTTGCCGCAACTAACCCTATTAATAATAAACTAACTTTTTTTTTTTAAATATGAAAACTACATCGTAGGCGTAGCTATTATTTTGATTGAGCTTTTGGAGTTCGATTTGATTAATTTTGTTTATAAAAATAAACATCAAAATGTAAACAATGGGAAGGTGTAAAAATCAATGGAGCCACTCCAACGCGACTCTCTATCAATATTCAATACTATTTTAACAAACAAACAAAAAATCCTTCAAACCTAAAAACACCATTTTATTTATATATATAAAAAAAAATTGAGACTGCATTTGATGTAATTTCCATACTACTTTGGAGTTATATTTGCTGCATTTGGCATAGATTATTTAGCTCTGTTTTTGTTTTTTAAAATTAACTAAACTACTTTTTATGTGTTTGGCATAATTATTTTTATAAAAAACACACACACAAAAAAAGATTTTTGTACAACATGTTGATTCGTAGCTCTTGATTTTTTCTAAAAACAAAAATAGGGTTTGCTTGGTTTGCTTTTCAGTAGATAGAATAGAAAATAAATAATGTTGAAAACTTTACCAAAATAGTGGAGTTTCAATTCAAAATAAAATTCATAGTGGAGATTGGCCTTAGCAAACAAATAGCTTTGATCTTGACCTCAAATAAGATGCATCAAACATCAACAAACAAATGAAAAAAAAGAAAGAAAAAAAAAAGACATTTACTTTAGAATGAAGTAAAAAAATAAAATGAGATCCCACTAATGTTTATGGTATTCAAAATATATTAAGATAAAGACACTGTATATATATATACATAAATTACAATCAACAATCCAAAGTCATCCATTTTTAAATGATCCACACTAGCTACATTCAAAAACTCCACTTTCGGCACTCAACACACAAGTTGGAACTTTATTCCATTTTGCAACTTTATTGTTCATAATAAAACTTATTCTATTTAGCTTTACACTTCAAAGCCTATTTTTTCGACACAATAAGTACTGAAATTTGTTGAGCACATACTTTTAATTGTAGGTTCAAATTGCGTATAAACCCTTTTAAACTTTATTTCAACATCAAGTTTTGAACTAAAGAAGTGTGGATAATTGTGGAAGGTCGAGTATTACACTATAAATGGACGTACATTACAATATTGTGTCCAAATTTGAAAGTAATGCCATTAACTTTACATGTGTTGTGCAATATATATTTCATAAATTTTAATTTTTTTTATGTACACATTAATTCTTTGATTTTTCAAGGTTCCAATTAATAATTTTGGGAATCCCATATAGATCTCATACCTCCCAATTGGTGTACTCGTGTGCACTCCCGAAAAGGACAAAACAACCGGAAAAGTTTCAAAAAAGAAAAAGAAAAAAAAAACGAGTAGGCATATGACGGACAAAAAATTCACGCCCTTCTTTAGTTCTAAAGATAGGATGCCGAGCTCTTAATAAGCGTACTATTTTATTCATATAAATTAAATAATAAAAAAGTAATTTTGTCAACTAATTATTTATAAAATAAGATCAATATACTAAATTATAAGACTCTCATAAATAAATTAAAGAGTCTACTTCTCGAAAAACATATTTCTGCGCAATAAAAATAAATAACTCATGGACAATTTATTACTAATTAAGACTTAGGGTGTGTTTGTTTACATTAAGATTAAGATGTCTGAATCTGAATGCACATCTGAATATTAAGATGTTACATCTGAATCTGAATGACTTAAAATTAAGTCTGTTTGTTTTTTAAGATCTGAATGCAGATCTGAATGCATATTTATTTCATAACTATATTTTAATTTATCAAATGAAATTTATTTAATAATTATTAGATTTATTTATTTTAATAAATTCATAAATATATATTCTTGAAATTAAAAACTTCCAAAATATGATATTATACATGTATTAACTAGTTAATATATTTTGATAACTTTTAATTATATTTTTTTTATAAATTTTATATTTAATATATATCTTTTTAAAAAGCTTCAAAACTATTAATTTCCTCTAAATTTATATGAACGAAATCTTTGGTATTTTTTTATTAGTCCATCCGAGAATTAAGAAAAAAAGTTATAGTTTTTGAATTTTTAAATAATTGAGAAAAAAATAAAATTGAGCATACGTAGATAAATTTTAATTTTTTTCAATTTTAAATTTTATTTAAAAATTTAATTCGTACAAATTATTTTAGGAATTGTTTAATTAATGAATTTTTTTATTTTCTATTAATAAATTCGAAATAATATTTTTTTTAAAAAAACGTCGAAACTATATGTTCCCACCAATCATTGGATTCGTCTCGTCACAAGCTTTCCAACGGTATATGATTTGGATTTTTCCGATACTTGGATAAAAAGTTATGGAGTTTTGAAATTTTGAGGAGGAGAGAAAAAAATATATTTGGAGAGAGAAAGAGAGAATGAATATGAACGTGGAGTGCAAAATTTTAGCTCTTAATGAGTCAGACTTGTGTTCACATCTTACCGAATAAGTGGCTATTCAGATGTATTAAGATCTATGAGATGAAAAAAACAAATGCACTTAATGACTCTACATCTTAACCATTAAGATTAAGATGTCTATTAAGTGCAAACAAACACACCCTTAAGGAGCCTTAATAATATTAGTAAAAAACTAAAATACAACGGACAAATTGCACCAGTTAATAAAGTTCAAGGAGCATTTGTGCTGCAACAACCCAACAACAATCACAACAAAAAAATGCCCATTCGAACATGAATTTCTCAATTTCAGACTCGCTCAATAAAACTGAAAAAAACACACTGAAGTAGTACTTGAAAGTTGAAACATGGTTTTATCTTCCCAAGAAACCAAAAGAAGAATAAAGAAAAAGGCTAAATTCCAACGAAGAAGAGTGCTTTTGTTTTTTTGGCATGTGGGGTCACTGCACTTCTTTTATTGTACAAATAACACCCATCCAACTCTTTTCAATGCGTCAGATCAAATCAAATACTTATAGTTTTAATATTTACTTTTAGGATATTTGAGGCACAAGTACTCAATTTTTTACCAAATATGCCAAAAACTTATAATATTTTTTCTAATGAGAATAGTAGCTAAAAGTCACAAAACAAGGTCGATGACCAATTCCTTCTATGTCGAGTTAACACATGTACATTTTTTAGTTCAATAAAAGTGTTAAATAATTAATAATTAATATATTCAGAGTAATTATAAGCATGTGTCTCTCATGTACATACCTAAGCGGACCCATACAAAATTGGGCATTGTTTGTAATATTTGGGTACTATTGCCGCTAAAAACAGGGGTGGATCTATGAAGGCCCGAGCGGGTGTGCCCCCCCCCCCCCACTTGATTCAAACACGTTATTTTTAATGAAAAAAATTAAACTGCTTTATCAATATATATAAAATGTATCATAATTAGATAAAATTGATACTCTGTTGTAGTGGATATTTAAGTTCAATTTTGATTCTCTCCTCTTAGGAAACCGATGTTCAATGCCTATCAACCTAATTTTTTAAAAATATATTTATGATCTATCTTTATTAGTACTAATCTATTTATATAAAGATTCTTTTATTTTACATTATGTAATAATCTTGTACAATTGTGTCACTAAATATTTTATCAATTTATAAAATTTAATTATAAAATATCTTGTACAATATAAAATATCTTGTACAATATAAAATATCTTGTACAATTTATTTTTTTAATTATAAAAAAAATTAAAAATATGTTGAGATTGGGAATTAAACTCAAGGCTTTAACTTGGAGGAGCAACAAGATTCCACTACACTATAATGACATTTAGTTTACAAATGCTATGTTTATTATTTATATATAAACTTATATAATAATATGAATACATTAAAATAAAAAATAACGAGCTCGGACCACGTGGGGACGGAGCGGGGGCTCCGCCCAACCTCGCTCCGTCCCTGCCGACATACCTCAAACAAAATTGAGTACTTATATCGCAAATATCGTTTAATTTTCATTTAAACTTAAAGTACGGTTCTACCTATCAATGATTTGCCACTCACCCAATCTCATAAAAATTGAACAAATGGGCATTATTTCCACATAGAAAGTGAGTATTGATGGAACCAATTCATTTATTAATGACTCATTTTTCCACATTATTTTCCATTAAGTACTTCAACTTGAGAGTTGAGACTTAAAAAAATTCATTAACCTAACTAACCCCACCCAAGGAAAAAAAAGAGAGAGAGAGAGAGAAAGATCTATTTGTTTTTATGTTATTGTTTTCAAATAAAATGGAGTAATAGATAAAGGCAAAATCTGAACAATCCTTATCATTAAGTTCTCCAAAAGTCAATAATAAGATGAGAGCGTGAAAGTGATGCGAGGAAAAAAAATTCATAGTTAAAGCAAGTGATGGGACATAGAAAGAGTAATATAATTAGTAAAAAAATAAAACATCTAACAATATTTTACTTTCCTATACCTTATAGTTTGATTTTTTACTTAAAAATATCTCCTAGTTTCAAAATAGTTTAAGTATACTCAATTTCTACTTTTTTTTTTACACCCTCTAGTAAAATTTTGTTTCTAATATTTTAAAACAACATTATTCTAATTTTATAATTTAGCGTCCATATACCTTCTAGAATCATATTTTTCTATTTTCTATAATTTTTAGTTTAAATTAAGCAAAAATATATATTTTATTCTTAAAAATAATAAAATGTATATCCTATGTTAACTTTTGCACTCTTTAATACTCTCTACATATTTTATTATCTCTGATATCCATCGCTTAACTACTCAGATCGAGTCTACAATTTTTTACTTCAGTCCGAGATGTTGCAATGAAGTCGCGCATGGTCTAGCTAAGTCTAGAGGAAATATTGTTTGGTTGGAGTCGAACGCCAAGCATTGAAACTCATGTTTTGCGTGATTCTGGTCGTAACGAGGAAGTCCCGACCCTTGTTCGGGACGCTTGTTCGGTTACTGCCATTAGTAATTTGATTTGGAGTACTCTTCTCTCTAGAGCCGCACTTGTTTTTAGGACTCAGAGGGGTTTAATGAGGCTCGTCTTAAAAAAACAAAAACAAAAACGCTCTAGAATTTTGCCTAGTGTTAACTCCACTACATACATTTCAAGAGATCATGAGGTCAAACTCCATGTGACTCAAATGAGTGTCCCCTTTACATATGTAAACTTGACTAATAGTGGCACCTGTTTTTTCACGGAATATCTAGTAATGCGAGAGTGCATTGTAACCTTGCCCGATAGTGCCACTTCCATTTTAAAAAATAAAATAAATTACTCTCTAGATAATTTTTGTGTGTGCATAGATCTGTTTTATATTTTTATTTCTTTTAGTGAAACTTTGTGAAATCATACCTTCGAGTGATTTAATTACAGTTTAAGATGATTAATATGATCTAGCAACGGCAAATGTTAAATCAACTTATAACATAAATTTACACAAGTAAAACATTAAAAAAGTCCAATAAACTAAGATTCACAAAGAACCTTATAAGAGATTTAGAGACGTGTAATTTTCTCTTTGATCAGGGGCAAAAGTGACGCATTGACAATTGAGAGTACAACTTTAGCTGTTTTGGAAACTAAAGGGTGTATATTGGCAAAAACTAAAACTACATGTTATAATATAAAATGCATAATTAAATAATTTAATAGATAGCGTAGGGTCCACGAGAGGGTTAGGTGGGGGCTCAGGCAGAGAATCGTTTGGAAGACCGGTCAGAGAAGGGCTTTAGATTTGGGCAGACCGAAGGTTTTCATTTTACACCCTCCTCTCACATTCTTTACTTTTGAGCCCTCCTTCTTTCACTTTTCACATCTTTTAACGTCCTCCAAATCCCCGCTTTTTTCTCACCTGTCGCGAACAAAAAAGGAGAAAAACAAATGCCAAGATCCAAAGCGCAATTTGAAGAAAATGAAAGGACTTGGCATAAAGCTACAAAGAAATAAAACATGAAAATAAAGCCCAACGACACTCTCTACTTTTTACTATTTCCATTCCCCGGCTGACAAAGACAGCACAGTACACTTGGAAAGAAGAAACCAAGAGCCACCCTTTTTAAAATATGATTAATAACGGTATAAGTATTTAATATTTTTGAACTTTTTTTTCACATTTAAATTTTTTAATACTCACTATTTCACTTCTTACTAAAATTTCAAGACTCATTAAAATGTGAAACGTTACACATAATGTGAGGTGATTCCACTTTTTCATTGATTTAAGAAAAAAATTAATGACCCGTTAATAAAATTCTCTCTCTTCGATGTTCAAGACTTATGACACATTCAAAATTTTGTTATATTGATTGAAAAAGTGGGCGAGATTAAAAAAAAGTTACTCTCTCGTAATGATTATTGGGTAATCGAATTAATGAAAGCATAATCAACTACTTTATACTTGGATAGAATGAGATAATAGAGATATCTGTGGCATATGTATCTCATTTTATATTAAATGTGTTGCAAATTTGTTAATCTCTCACTCTCTCTCTCTCTCTCTTTTTTTTTTACCAACAATTATATTTGAGCCCAATATTTGTTAAACTAGACACACGGTACTTCTAAATTTAATAAAGTACTGAATAATTATCGTTTTTAGCATTTATGCGTAGATTTGCACATGTCATCAGTATAATAAACCTTAATTTAGACGCACTTAGCACAAAATGAGATACTTATTGTTATTATACCACAAAATATTATCAAATAATAAATACAATTTGCCCTGAAACGTTGGGAAAAAAAAACCACAAACAATCACTCTCTCATGTCCACATAAAATAATTATATATATATATATATATATATATATATATATAATGTGTGAAGAATTAAGGTGAGATTTTCTGTGTACACAAAAACCAAGCTCGAATGTGAGAATTTTCAGAGGGCACTTCCTCAAATTCTACTTGTACTTGTCCCTACCACAACCCTGTTTGTTTCCCGAGAAAATGTCTTAACAAGACCCAGAAATTTCCCTCTTTCTCTCTCTCCTCTCATTCAGCTCGTGGACCGTACCTTTGACTGAGGCCTGAGAGCGAGGGCTTTCTTCGTTTGCTTCTGATTCCGCGTCAATGGCGGAGCCCGGGAAGGTCCGCCTGGTTCGGTGCCCGAAGTGCGAGAATCTTCTGCCGGAGCTCGCTGACTACTCCGTCTACCAATGCGGTGGTTGCGGAGCCGTGCTCAGAGGTAATCATTTGCATCATCATCATCATCATCATCATCATCATCATCATCATCATCATCATCTTCTTCTTCTTCTTCTTCTTCTTCTTCTTCTTCTTCTTCTTCTCTTTCTTTTCGCTCGATTTTGTTGTTTTGGGAACTGGAATTTGGAGTAAAGGAAGAGTTCGGTCTCTGATCGTGTGTCTGTTTCGTGAAAGAGATCAATTTCTTCAACAAACACGAAAGTTGCAGATTGAGGTTTTTCTTCGAAGTTTCTTTTGTTTTAGTAATGGTTCGTTGTTCTTGGTGTGTTTGATCTCGGCGTTTGTGTTTTGGTGTAAATTGTTTGAGAATGAGCTCGTTTTTGCTCGTGTTGACAGCGAAAGCGAAACGGGGGGAGGACGGAACTCTTTCCGAGAAGTCCGATGAAGAGGCGGCCGTGGTAGCTCCGGCCAAGTTAGCGAATTCCTCGGAGAAAAAGGCGGTCGAGAATGGCGTTGCTCTGGATTCTGATGCTAAGTTACTATCTGCCTCGTTTAGGCGCAATCAGAACGACGATGTTAAGAACGGGGACGCTCATAGGAGTCAGTCTAATCTCGAGAACGGGGATCATACGAGCTCGAACAGAAGAGACGAGCTAGGAAGCTCCGTTGCGAGAGAACTCAAGGATCTGAACTCGGAGCTTGGTTCGACGAGCGAGTTTCGGAGATCGGGAAGGATGACGAACTGGAAAATTGGGGCAGAAGCTGAGGGCGTGAGGTTTTCCGCTTCGAACTACCGTGACGACGGTCCATCGAATTTTCAGCCGGGTCCTTCTAACGGTTTTAGCGAGTCGACGAAGAAGCATGACCGGGCCCATTACCTCGAACAAGATCGAGCTCAGCTTCTTAAGAAGCTTGATGAGCTGAGAGATCAGCTAAGTCGTTCTTGCGAGGTGAGCGATAAACCCAAAGAGAATGTTCCTCTTGATATGTATGGCGGTTCCGATGCTTGGTTTCCGGATAATTCATCGGGTTCCAAAAGGCCTTTTATGCAGTACTCTAGACCAGATAAGCATGTTTCCGGATCCCCAAATTATAGTCATTTTCCTGATCCGATTCCTTACAACAATGGGTACGAAATCCCGACGCCCGGATATTATTCCTCCGTGCCTTGTCGGAATCACATTCCTTTTGACGATTTTGGCCCTCACATTGTCAAAGGAGGTAATTCACGTCACCTTCCTAGGCCGTATGAACATCCTTCTCATCCATACTTTTCCGGGCTATACGTGGATAATAATATTAACAATCATGACCCTTTTGACCCGTACTCGAAAAACGCAACATTTCACCGTCCGTCTTGCCCTTGTTATCATTGTTACGAAAACCATAGGAGGGCTTCATCACATGTTCAACCCTCTTCCTTTGGCAACAAAAGGTTCGGTGATCTCCAAAGCAATCCTGCATTCTTTCGTCATGAAACTGGCCAATCGGATCCGTATAAACCCCGGACGGGTATGAACCCAAATTTGAACGCTTCACAATCCCACTCGCGATGGCCAGGCGATCTTAACCATGAAAACGGTTATGTTCATGCTCGTGGCCGGAAAGTGATGTACGCTGGAAACCGCCATTTCCAGCCCATGGGCGCCGGAGCTCCATTTTTTACTTGCAGTAATTGCTTCGAAGTTCTGAAGATTCCCAAGAAAGTGCGGCTTATGGAAAAGAGCCATTACAAAGTGAAGTGCGGGGCTTGTTCTACAATTATGAGCCTCGCTGTAATCGATAAGAAAATCATTCTTTCAGCTAACTCAGATAGCGTTCTAGTCCCCACGGATATGAACAACGGATTCACTGATGTCGAGGACTGCATGGTCTATTCGCATGCCCACATGAACCGGAGTTACACTAATTTTTCTTCAGAAGACTATGATATTTCCGGTTACGATTTTCAGGCGATGGACAGAGGAGCTGTTTTGGACCCGGTGGGCCCGGGATTGGGGCCAAGCAGGCCTCAAGAGATGCAAAGCTTTCATTCATCGTCTCCCTGTACCTCAGAGGATGAAAACAGCTCGGAAATTCCTGTCGCTAAAAGAGCGGTTTCCAATTCCGGTCCGCAGCCTATCAAAAGTACTGTCTCTCCACCGCCTGCTGGTTCGCCTTTGCAAGAATACTTCGAATTTTCAACAAACAGTCATTTGGTGAGTCGTTTGGGGAAAGGAAGTCAGAGCAGTCGCTCCGATCAGGAAAAGGCGAAACTAAACAAAATCACTTCGAGACAGAATTCCTTGAAAGAAGCAGCTCTGGCAACGGAAATGGAGGTTTCATTCAACGAGTACTCTAACACCGTTATCACTCAAGATTCGGGAGATGATCTGACAAGAGGCAAGGGTGACTCTTTCTTGGCAAATATTATTAAGAAGAGCTTTAAGGACTTCTCGAGAACGAATCACACAGATGAGCGAAGCAAATGCAATGTTTCGGTAAACGGGCATCCGTTGACTGATCGCGTGGTAAAGAAGGCGCAAAAATCAGCCGGACCGATCCATCCCGGCCATTATTGGTGAGTTACCCTTACTAGAATCGTTGCGTTTTTGTAGCATTCTTAAGTTTTTCTATAGATCCATTGCAGAAAGATCAATCACCTAGGGAAAATATTAACTTGTGCTCAAAATAAGCATATTAGCTATCAAGAAGTTTAGTTTTCGAAGAAAAGTTAAGAGATGAATATCCCACAAAATTGGAGTAAATAATAAAATTGTCAAAAATATCCTTAAATAATTCTTGTGATCTGCACATGTTAGTATTTTCGTTTTAAAGCGTAGGAGGTGCTGGATTACTTTTTAAAAGTCTAGGGGGCTTGTGCAACGAACTTACAAAGTTCAGGGGACAGTTAAGTTACTCTTTAACTACTGTGAACAACGTGCATAAGAAGAATCACGGTATCGAAATGGTCTCCCGATTAGCGAGAACATTGCTTGTGACTTAGCTGATTGCTTCCTCTCATTATTCGCCGACTTTTAACTTTGTGGAACAGGTATGATTACAGAGCCGGATTCTGGGGCGTCATGGGCGGGCCATGTCTCGGCATAGTTCTCGTAAGATTAATCATTTTTTTTGCTCAGTTTGGTGATTATACTTTTTTTCTTCTTCTTCGTTTTGAGCTGATCTGAACGTGTCTTTTCTGCTGCAGCCGTACATTGAAGAATTCAATTACCCGTTGCCGGAGAACTGTGCCGCCGGGAACACCGGTGTCTACGTCAATGGAAGAGAACTTAACCAAAAAGATTTGGACTTACTTGCTAGCAGAGGGCTTCCAACTTCAAGAGATCGATCGTACATTGTTGAAATTTCCGGGAGAGTCCTGGACGAGGACACCGGAGCCGAGCTAGATTGCCTTGGGAAACTAGCCCCCACGTAAGCATCAATCCCATTCGTTCACATATTTTATTTATTCATTGTTTCGCGTGCCACGGTTCTGAAAGAAGCAGGTTGCGATCTTTATCTATGGTTTCTTTCTCAAGTTACCATATACATTATCTGAATTGCGAGCTAAAAAAGTCGGTATAGGCTAATTATTATCATACTTGGATATGGATTTTTTGTTATATTTTTTTATATATTACTTCTGGATTTTTTTCTTAAATATGTTGTAGTTTACATTTTTGTTAACTTAATTTGAAAATATGTAATAGGGTTGAGAAGGCAAAGCATGGATTTGGAATGAAGGCTCCGAAAGCGGTTCAGCCCAAGTAATTGGCGGAGCTAGAAACAGCTACGGTTTCTTACTGTACAAAATACTATGCTACCGAATGGCGATCCGACGCGAGTTCCGATAGGTTTTGATTAATTTAAAATCCGAGATTTCTGAGAAAGCCATGCCATGCAGTTCTTAAGGGTAAAAGTAAAACCATCTTTCTCTTCTGCTGTATTTTGGTGTCGTTTTATATTTGTTTGTATATGATTTCATTTTTTTGTATTATTTATCCAAATTTTATCACTAATGTTTACTACTTTAGCTCAGTGAGTTATTTATCTTTGTTGCCTTTTTCCAAAATTTGTCTTTATTTTGATCATTTTGATTTTTTTTTTCCTAGATGCTAAGTGTAATTCAGGTTGTCAGGGATTTTGAGTACTAGGGGTGAAATAAAAACCGCAAAAATCGATTAATGAATCAAAATCGGTGACACTGATTTTAAAATACTCAGTATAATTTGAATAGTTGATTATATTCGGTCGAATACCGATACTACATTTTATGAACGAGATGTTTTTAGCACGTGCGATTTAACCAAAAATTTATGATAAGCATATGCGATTTAACCAAAAAATTAAATTGTGGATCGAAATTGAAACTTCATTTTTCTCCCATCTGAAGTGTCCTTGTAACACGTGACAGATAAAACTAAGTACTTACGAAGAATATGAATATTTTAATTGGAATTTTTTCCATGATTAAAATTTTGAGACCATACCGCCCGATTATATAACTTAGATATACTTATGATGCAAGTATCTTTAAAATAAAGATTGGCTATAAAAACAAGGAGTAAGATCTAAGTAAGAGTATTTATGATGACAAAGTTCCAAGTGATGAAGTGGTATCACATGAACTCGACAATTAGATAAAACAAACATGTTTCTGGAAACGACAGGCTTATCAAAACAAAAGCATATCACTTGTGTTTTGGTTTGGACACTCTTCCTGTAACTTTCTGTGTGTATGTGTGTGTGTGTGTGTGTGTGTGTGTATATATATATAAGGTAATGTACAGTTAAACTGACAGGTGAGACATCTTTCTGATACACAAGGAATCTAAGAATACACAGAAACGACCCATTTATCCACACAAAGCTTATTTATTTATTTGTTTTATAATTATTTGTTCTACGGGGATCCCAATTGAAGAGGAAAATTACAAAGAGAAGTGTCAATTCACTAAATCGAAGAAGTAAAATGGTGGCAAGATCTCTGATCCTAGATACACTTAAAAAAACAATCCAGATAATTTTATATGGCACCGTCATGATTCGGTAAGAGCCGGGCCAGGCCTTGAAAACGAATTTGGGGAGGCCACGCAGATTTTTGGTCGTATATCAAGCCGCTTTATTAGTTACCGACTGGTTAATCACGAGAAACATAGTAAAACCGATGAAAAACCGATAATACTTTTAAAATTGGGTAAATCATTGTTATACAAAGAAATACGATATGTTTGGGGGCAGATCCAAGACTTGAGTTTGGGAGTGGCTTATGTAAAGAAAAACGACATGTTTCAGTAAACGACAGGATATGAAAACTAAAGCATTAATATGATAGAGTAGAACATGATTTTTATTTTTTGTGGCAAGATTTACTAAGGAAATACACTAATAGATGATAACGACAATAAAGGTGAATAAAGAAACGACAGTATAACAAGAAGCGAGGATAATTACAAATACGACAAAATGTATAGAATGCCAGATAAATATATATGTCGTTTTATCAGTTTAAGTTTCTATATACGACAATAAGCTGCAGAATTGACATGAAAAGTTGAAAATTATGTCGTTTCCTTACATCAGATGTCGAACGACGAGAGAAAAGAAAAATACAAAAGATTGAAATAATAAAAACAAGGGAAAATTGCGGCAAAAATACCCAACCTTTGGTAAAACTGCCTCCCGTGTACCCAACCTTTAAAACTGGCGGCAAAAAATACCCAACGTGCGTTAATCGTGACTTTGGCATGAAAAGGTTAATTTTTCCGTTAACATCCCTCATGTGGCCGTTAGCGGCAAAAATACCCAACCTTTATGACTTTTTGAGTATCTTGATATTTCTGGAAACATCTGGACACTTTATTTCGCGAAAACGGACTTCCAGTGAATATCTCGGGCTAAAATTGACTTTATTTAATAAAAAGAAAAATTAATTATATAACTTTCCTTTTATTAATTTATTAAAAATCAATTACTTAAAATATCCGTAACATTATGTTTAAAATTTCTCATAATAATAAGATTTTTATCAACAAATGTAGCTTATACAAGCACATTAAGAAATCAATTGATGTTTTGACTAACTTTTGTGTTATTCCATGTATTTGGAATTCAAGTAATTATCACTAATCAAGTAAAAAACAAATATAAATTAAAAAAAAAAAGTTAGGTATTTTTGCCGCTAACGGCCACATGAGGGATGTTAACGGAAAATTAACGTTTTCATGCCAAAGTCACGGTCAACGCACGCTGGGTATTTTTGCCGCCAGTTTTAAAGGTTGGGTACACGGGAGGCAGTTTGACCAAAGATTGGGTATTTTTGCCGCAATTTTCCCTAAAAAACAACAATAGTATAGAATCGACCAATATTATTACCAACCCTAGCAATTGCAGATGCAATAAAACAATAAACTATTACAAGATTCATCAAATTTTCCAGAAAAGAAGTGAAATAAGATAAAAGGATCGAGGACTAAAATAATTTCAAATTAATATTTAATTCATTTGCCAATTATTTAGGAAAATTTAACAATTTTTGCTTTTTTAACGCATGGGGGCTAGGGCTGAAACCAGAACCGGGAATCGGGAATTTGACTATTTTTTGTCCCTGTCCCGGAAAAATCAGGGCACAGTTTTCTGTCCTGGTTTTGGTTATGGTTCTGAAAAGTCCTTGTTTTTGTTTTAAATCAGAACCGGGACCGGGACCGAGACACCGATTAAAATCCCGATTTTTTTAGGACCAAAATTTAGGACGAAAACCGGGACAAATCCGGGACAAAATCCAAGATAGAAACATGAAAAAAACCAAATCCAAAATGCAAATTACCAAATCCGAGTAAATCCAAAATGTAAAATACCAAATCCGAGTACAAAAGCAAGATACAAAATAAACAAATGCAAGATCCGAGTTCACGTCGTGAACTTCACAATGCCAAATCCAAATCTCAGTGCAAAAAACCGAGTCTAAAATGCTAAATAGTAAATACCGAGTACAAACAAATTATTTTTTATAGCAAAACGACATATAAGAAATGACATGTTAAATAAAATACCGAGTAATGGCTGAAAAATAAATGACATGTTAAAATAATGGGCTAGAAAAAAAAATTAATGGATTAAAACCCTAATAGTAAACGACTTATAAGAAATGACATGCTTCAAAAACGACAAACTTATAACAAAACGACATAAAACCGGAACCGGGACAAGAAAACCGGGAATTTCAGATTTTGAATTGGTTTTGGTTTTGGTTTTTCAAACCGGAACCGGGACGTCCCTTTTTAGGTTATAGTAAAAAGAAAAAACTAATTTTTTTTACCAAAAACCGTCCGGTACCAGGACCGGGACAAAACCGGGAACCGAGTACAAAATTTTCACCCCTAATGGGGCAAATGTGCTACTTCCTTCGTAAGGGCATTCATGGTCATTTCTAAAATATGTCAATATATAAGATTTTTGTAATTTTTTAGTTGCTTAAAAAGTGCTATATTGATGAAAAAGCTTCAAGCCAGCAATGCAATGTGCATATTGCAATACCTTTAAGAAAAGGGGAAAAAAAAGAAGAACGAGAAGATATAGTGATTACAAAAGAACAAAGACATGTACACAAGAATTAAAGAGGCAAAATCATATAATGTATTTGTAAATGTGTCAAGACAGATATTCTATTCTTTAGTGTCAAAGCCAAGATGTCTTACTACATTTGCTTTATTTATTTTCAAAATTATTGTCGTTTATTTTTGTAAGAATAAATAAATATAGTTGAAACGATTTTAAATAATGTCTTCTTATATATGCAACACGTTCGTTCTTCACACGAAGGAGACATGCCACAAAGCCAATGAGAGTGTCGTTGAAACTTTCACAGCAATTTATAGCAAATAAAATAATACTCTTGAAACAAATAATTTTTCAACCCGTTAATCTCTTTTGTTAAGCCACAATTTTTTTTTAAAAAATTATTTGTATCAAAATGAGTATTTTTTTTTAAAAAATTATACAAAATAAATATTTTAAAAAACCAATAAATCATCTTTTTTGTTTGTTTGTTGCTGAAACACTTTAATCAAAGAATATATGTTAATTCCAAAATTTTTTATTTTGGTTTAATCTTATTTTGTTATTTTATTTTAATTATTTTGGTTTAATATTTTTTTATATAAAAAAATTGCACAAAATTACTATTTACTAAATTTATATGTATATATTATAAATTAGAAAAATTAAGTACTCATGAGCAGTCTCGTCAAATTGACAGCTCAAATACTTTTTATCACCATATTTTATACTTTATCTTATTTGGGTGAATTAGTGAAATATACATACAAACATTTAAAATAAATACAATCATACATATATTATAATATATATACACAAATATAAATAAACCTTTTAAATAATAAATATATACATATAGTATATTATTGATAGTCGTAAAAGCTCTTAAGTCAATTCCTACCTCTGTGCATTAAACACCTTCATCAACCACCTTCTTTAATACCCCACTTCTCTGCAACACTCGCTCTGTTCTCTCTTATCTCTCCAATGGCGAAGGACACGAGGCTTGATCTTTCTCCCAACCCACCATCGTCGTCCTTTCTGAAGCAAAAGCCGGCCTTGATCAAGTTCGCAGTGTCGTTTCTGTTCATGGGTCTTGCCTTTCGCTTCTTCTTCTCCTCCTCCTCCGATGATTCCTCTGGTTTTTCGATTACGTCATCAATGGTGGAGGCTCCATTTGCAGAGCAAAGAACAGAGCTTTCTGTTCCTCTCTCTCCCGAGCCAACGCCTCCTCCTCTCGATTTGCCACACACCGAAATCCAAGCCCCTCAGAATGGTAATTCTTCATTATTATTATTATTATGATCAATTCATAATCAAATTCAGATCTTTGTTTATAGTATCGGATTTGGCGTCTTGTGAGCTCTTTTGTTTTTGTTTTCTTCTGTATGTATGTATATCTCTTCATTTGTTGGTTTCTGTCTGCTATAAATAGTAAATACTATGACTCTTAAGTGTTGTTAAAGAGTAAAAATTAAAATTAAAATTAAAAAGGATTAATAGTGATTTAAGTATTTAATGTTTTAGTTTTTGTGCTGGTATATAATTTTTTATTTTTTATGGTTAATGTTTTTAATGTTCACTGTTTCGGAAGTGACAATTCGTGTCCAATTTTAATTTTACTAACACATAAAATTATGCTAAGCTAAATAAAAAAGTAATTTTGAAGAAAAACAAAATAGTGAATATGAAGAAATTTACCCGTAAAAAAAGATTTGAAGTAATGCCACTATAAAAACGAAAATAATATGTACTTGTAGCATACTTCTAGTAACTATTAATTAAGGATAAAAAATGAAACTAATTAAAAGAAGAGTAAAATGTTAAACAAAATTATAAACTCCGGGAGGACTACACTCTTAATCAGGGTCGACACTGAGGGCAGATGAGGTAGGCGTAGGCCTATAATATTTTTTTGTTTACTGAAATGAGGGGCCTGCTAATTATGATATAGCGTAACTATGGATACAGTAGAATTTTTATTTGCATGCATAAATAATTTACATGTATATGGGCTCCAAAATTAGTCTTCGCCTAAGGCTCCGACAAACTCAGGGCCGGCTCTGGTCTTAATTATTATAGTCCGCCCCTATTGAACTTGCAAATTCCGAATCTGGTCGGGCTTATGAAGTCAAAACCGAGGCCCTCGCGGGCTAACAATTCACACTTTTAAACTAATCTTTTAAACACTTAAGAATATGAAAAGTAGTCATTCCGGTCGGCCGACCCGCTCGAATGAGTATCGAGTTCATGCCTGCTCTATCTGATTTTTTATTTTTATTTTTTGTAGAGACAAATGAAGAGGAAATGAAATGTGACATATTCAAAGGGCACTGGATCCCAGACTCATCAGGACCAAGATACACAAACGAGACATGCAATCTGATCGAATCGCATCAGAACTGCATGAAAAATGGACGGCCAGATTCGGGCTACTTGTACTGGAAGTGGGCCCCACGGGGCTGTGAAGTGCCCAGATTCGATCCCGAGAGGTTCCTTGATGAAATGAGGCACAAATCATGGGCTTTCATTGGCGACTCCATTTCTCGCAATCATGTTCAATCATTGCTCTGCATTCTCTCCCAGGTATAATAGTAGTTCTTGATTCATGTTCGGATCTTTATAAGTAATAAGATGTTGGTCGAGTTTTTCTGAAGAAACTAACTACTCATTAGTAGTGTTCTCCGCATGGGCACATCCCGTCCCGCCTTTTTTGTTGGGCATAGGCAGCCGCACCCTCAGTGGGCGCGGGTACGGCTGCCCAACCCATGAGTTTTTGGGCGGGTTTTGCTCGCCTGCTCATACTTTGAGGACGAGCAACTCACTAGTAGTGTTCTTTCACGTGGGACGGGCAAACCTGGCCACTTAAGTCATTAGTGGTGCCTTTTATATTTAAAAAAAAAAAAAAAAACTAGAACATTACCCTCTACTGCTCGACTCATTAAAAATTGACGAAAAATACGAACTTGTATAGCAATAGATAACTTATTCGAATGCATTACAAAATTAGTGTGGAACAATCAATAAGACCAACTCTTTACGAATTATTAATATGAAAATCTTATAAAATTAGAGCAAATAATTAAATTGATAAAGGTACCTTCAAATAAGTTACTTAAACTGCTATTTTTTGTCATAAATTCTTTATCATGTAAGAGTTAACGTGTCACTCTTTATTATACTAAAAATATGAAACAGATAATAAATATGTGGTTCTTTTGTTAAATTTGTCGGTCATGATTCATATAATTGATAATCAATTATATATGTACAAATATATACGAGTCAAAGAGCACTTAGATCCTCTCTTCGTGTCCACAAAAATGTACATTTAATACATAACACTAGAGATATTATATGATAAATGGTGGGGGGTAGGGTTTACATTTAATTTAAGATCACTTATATTATATATCAAGCAAAAAAGAGATTTCAAGGCTTAGCTTCATTGGCAAGTTAATGCCTTGCTTTGTTATAATCTTTTGGAAAAATTACGGCAAATATACCCAACCTTTGGTCAAACTTCCTCCCGTGTACCCAACCTTTAAAATTGGCGGCAAAAGTACCCAACCAGCGTTGACTGTGACTTTGGCTAAAAAACGTTAACTTTTGCCGTTAGCATAGTACACGTGTACATGCCACATAAGCCACCCGAAATTTATTACTATCATTTTTAACTGAATTAATGGTTAAACTAACTGAATTAATCTATCTATCAGATTAATCAACAAATTAATAAGCAAATAATCTACCAAAACACACACATGAACTAATCAAATTTCATACATATTAAACAACATTGAAAAAATATGTCATTGCAACGGACACGTGTACTATGCTAACGGCAAAAGTTAACATTTTTTAGCCAAAGACACAGTCAACGCTGATTGGGTACTTTTGCCGCCAATTTTAAAGGTTGGGTACACGGGAGGAAGTTTGACCAAAGGTTGGGTATATTTGCCGTAATTATCCCTAATCTTTTAATTATTTATGTCGTTTTTTTGGACTCTACTTTGAATCTTATGGTTAAAATCAATTGATCAGTTAGTTCTAGAGTATTTTTTCTGGGCTAGTTTACCAACTATTTTGCAAGGAATCATTATTGCTTTATAAGTTTCCATGAATTCTTTTTACATAATTATTGAGAATAATGTCTTAACAACTCTCTTTTGTCTAATTATTAGCATCTCATTCCATTTCCTTAAGTAAAGAGTCTTTATCTTTTTGGTTTGCTAGTTTAAAGAGAAACTATTAAATTTATACTTGCTTGAAAAAGGGTCAAAGCACAATAACTCATAATTGTGATTTAGAATAAGCTTTTGTGATGGAGATTAGTCATGTATAAATAGGCATAACTAGAATGTTGGTTCCATATTCATCAATTTTCGATTATACAATTCGAAACCATCATTATTCGTTCCGGAAAAACATGCAGAACCGAATTACTTGTTCCGGATTTCTTATTTTTGAAAAATTGTAATGGCTATTTAAGTCAGACCATGATAAATAATCGTTCGGAAAACGAATGATTCAGTCTTACAAGGGCGGAATCAGGGTATGGATATCTAAGGAAAGTAAAATCTCAAAGAGGCAGGTAATTATAAATATTAAAAAAAATTGAAAATAAAAGGGTGAAAAAAGAAAAATATAGATACAAATAAAAATTAGAATAAAAAAATTGAGAAAGATGAAAACTTGAGGGCCTTTTGGCCTCTTACATGCCTTTTGTTTTCTGTTTTTGCCCTACAAGATTTTTCTTTGTATTTAATTATGTGTGACATTAAATAAGTATACATATATGGCACCCCAAAATAATGCATGGCAATCCAAATTCACTATTTCGTTACGTACTAAGGTTAGTTCCAAAACCAGACATGTTAAGAGTACTCTCACTATCACAAAAATGGTCTGATTCTTTGTGCCCCCCACAGGCTGAAGAAGCCGTTGAAGTGTACCACGACGATGAGTACCGCTCCAAGAGGTGGCATTTTCCGTCCCACAACTTCACCGTGTCCGTGATATGGACCCCGTTCCTAGTCAAGGCCGCGGTTTTCGAGGACATCAACGGGATTTCCACTTCGGAGATCCAGCTCCACCTCGACGAGCTCGACGACCTGTGGACGGATCAGTACGAGAGCTTCGACTACGTCTTGGTCGCCGGAGGGAAGTGGTTCCTAAAAACGGCGATCTTCCACGAGAACGGGACCGTCTCCAGCTGCCACTACTGCCAAGGGAAGAACCTAACTGAATTAGGGTTCGAATACGGGTACCGGAAGATGCTCCAGCGTGTCCTCGGTTTCATCGCTGGAAACAGCCACAAGCCGGTGGTTTTCCTCCGGACCACCGCGCCGGATCACTTCGAGTATGGCGAGTGGTTCAGCGGGGGGTACTGCAACCGGACTGTGCCGTTCGAGGAGGGGGAGACTGAGATGAAGGATGTGGATAGAGTTATGAGGGATATCGAGTTGGAGGAGTACGAGAAGGCTTTGGTGGTCGGGTCAGAGAACGGCGTCGTGTTGAAGCTGTTGGACATGATGGGGCTCTCGCTGCTGAGGCCGGACGGGCACCCGGGCCCGTACCGGCAGTTTCAGCCTTTCGCGGAGGACGAAAACGCCAAGGTTCAAAGGGATTGTTTGCATTGGTGTTTGCCAGGGCCTATTGACTCTTGGAACGATTTGGTTGTGGAGTTGTTGGTCAACGGTGACAAGTATAAATAGTTGACATTATTCGGAAGTACATTGTTTGAATTTGCATTGAGATGATTGATTCTAAATGCTTTTCAAATTTTTTAAGTGTATATGCATGTTTATATGGGGACTTACTTCAATTTTGTATTTGGCGATTCATGTATCTATTGGTAATATAATTTCACCTCTAATGAATAAGTTTAATCAATGGAATATTAAATGGTAACTTAGCTATAATATATGATATATTATAAACGGAGGAAAAACCATGCGAGCGCAATAACTTTAGAGTGTTGAGAATTCCAAATTTATAATGGGTAAACTGCGGCTAATGTACCCAATGTTTGATCTTCTGCGGATTATGTACCCGATGTTTATTTTTGGCGGCTAATGTACCTAATGTTTGATCCGTTAGATATTTTCGTGTTTTCCGTCACTTGACCGTTAGAGAGTTATCCTCCTCTATATGCACACTTTTCGTATTTTTGACATAACTCACTCATTTTTTGTCCAAATTTTATGCACGACCTATGGTTGGAAAGATAAGAGATAGATCTACAACTTTAGTGTTTTAAGTTTTGTAAAATCAGTTTTAGAAAAATACGAAATTTCAAATACAACGTAAAACTAGACATTAGTTTAATGCAAAATATTTCTTTCGAGCAAATTTTAATATACTTAATGAATTTTTATGATGAAACGTAAAACTAAAAAGTTGTAGATAAATATTTTATCTTTCTAACAGGTATTTATTTATAAATTTTAGACAAAAAATGAGTGAGTTATGCCAAAAATATGAAAGATGTGATGCGAAATAATCTTTCATATTTTTGGCATAACTCACTCATTTTTTGTCCAAAATTTATAAATAAACACCCGTTGGAAAAATAAAAAGTTTATCTACAACTTTTTAGTTTTACGTTTCATCATAAAAAGTCATTAAGTATATTAAAATTTGCTCGAAACAAATATTTTGCATTAAACTAATGTCCAGTTTTACGTTGTATTTGAAATTTCGTATTTTTGTAAAACTTATTTTACAAAACTTAAAACACCAAAGTTGTAGATATATCTCTTATCTTTCCAACCTTAGGTCGTGCATAAAATTTGGACAAAAAATGAGTGAGTTATGTCAAAAATACGAAAAGTGTGCATATAAAGGAGGATAACTCTCTAATGGTCCAAGTGACGGAAAACACGAAAATATCTAACGGATCAAACATTGGGTACATTAGCCGCCGGAAATAAACATTGGGTACATAATCCGCAGAAGATCAAACATTGGGTACATTAGCCGCAGTTTACCCATTTATAATAGGGTAAATGAGCCAAATGCCCATTTGTGACTCAAGGTTTTAAAAAAATGCTCACATCTATTTTTGGTAATTAAAACCACTAATTAATTGATTTGTGGACAATTATACCCTTCTTATTTTATTCGACTAATTTTTGGTAATTAATAATTTCCAATATTTAATTTATTCGACTAATCATTTAAATAAGGAAAACATTTACTTATTTATAATTAATATTCCTTAATTGTAGCATAATAGAATTATTCAATTGATTCATAAAAAAACTCTTAACCGTATGTTAATTAACCTTCATATTAGATAGGAATATTTGAACAATCAATTAACCGCTATTTTTATTTTTTATTTTTTTATAGTCATCCTTAATTGTAGCTAATTTGAACTCGTTTCTCATGACCTTAGCTAATTTGTAATTACAGTTTCGTATTTATAGTTACGTATCCTCCTAATTACAGATACGTATATATAGTTACGAAACTGTAATTATGAAAAAAAAATTATAATTACGTAACTGTAATTACAAAACTAAATTACGTAATTATAGTTACGGATACGTATATGTAGTTACGGAACTTTTATTACGAAAAAGTCTAATTTCGTAACTATAATTACAAACTAAAATTACGTAAATAAGTAACGTATACGAATTTATAGTTACGAAACTGTAACTACGAAGAAAATTGTAATTACGTAACTGTAATTACAAAATTAAAATACGTAATTATAGTTACGAATACTTATATAGTTACAAATACATGCATATAATAACCAAATGGTAATTATCCTTACAAAGGCTCCACTTTGTAGAAGTATATGTTGAAGTAGATGTCGAAGATGTACCATAGGCCGAACAGCGATCCGAGCTCGAGCGTCTTCCTCATTCCTCCTCCCTTCGCATCCTTGCCGGCGCTCACGGCAATCCACGGCCTGGGCTTAAACGAAAACGACGACAACGATGATAGAGACCAGGATCGGCACGGCAGGGCGACGTTGTCGAGATTGCACGGCGGCGAAAGGGAGGCGCCGGAGAAGCGAACGGCTTGCGAATGAACGGCCTCCGTGGCGGTGAACGCAGTCGAAGAAGGAGCGCCGAGATTACACAGAGTATGTACGTGTGTGTGTGTATATATATATGAGAGATAATGTATGTACGTGTGTGTATATATATATGTATAGGAGAGAGAGAACAAGAATTCAAAGAGGAAATTGAATTAATTGAGGGATAAATTAAATGAAATAAAACCACAATTATAGGAAAATTAATTTTGAAATTAAAATATATGATTAATAATAATAAAACGAAAATTAATATTAATAATTAATATTAAGGGTAATATGGTCCAAACAAAATTATTAATGGGTATAAATTAGTTTTATAAAACTATGGGCATTTCTTTTAAACTTTAGGTGTTTTTTTGGCATTTTGTGGGTTTTTCTTTTATAATATATACCTTATATTCTTAATAAGGCGAGATTGCTATCTAAAGAAATAGGTCTTACAAATTTTGATGAATTTATAATTAATACCTTATATATATATGTATATATCTTTATGGGTTAATTGCGGCAAAAATACCCAACCTTTGGCCATATTCTCCGATAGGTACCCAACCTCAATAAACGTACGCAAAAGTACCTAACGTCACACTTTTGTCGCCGACCAAGTAATGCCGTTAGACACCTGCCTATATGGCCGTTAGCTTGTCTCATGTGGCGTGCCACATGGCACAAGTTGCCACGTAGCCAAAGGTTGGGTATTTTCGCCACCACGTGGCATTTAAAAAAAATTATTTTATTTTTATTTTTTTCTTTCCCGTCTGCCCACATGTTTTAATTTTTTTTATACATATCAAACATAATCAAATAATTTTATAAAAGATGTATTTATAAAAAGAATATATTTTATTTTTTTAATAATCAAATAATTCCTTAAAAATAATTAGATTTAATTTTAAAAATTATTTTTTCTTTCTTGTGGCACATATTTTCATTTTTTACATATGTCAAATATAATAAAATAATTTTATAAAAAAAGTATCTATAAAAAGTATTTTTTGTTTTTCTTATTGGAGTAATTTATAATTTTTAAATACATGATATTATTTAATATACACACATGTACTGTAAACGTTGTTTGATATTATAAAAAAATTATTTAATATACACACATGTATGGTAAACCTTGGTTGATATTATAAAAATAAGAAAAAAATAATTACAAGAACAAAAAAATAACATATATATTGTATAATATATATATGTGTGTGTGTATTAAATAACAATTGGGTTTGTGATTTCGAATTTATATTAGTACCAAAAATGCATATTTTAATTTTTCTTTTTCACTTTAAAACAAAAAAATAACGCTATTAAGATTAAACACAATTTTTAACAATTACCAAACTTTCGGTTTAAATTCAGTTTGAACTGTATTTGATATAATTATTTTTTTTTAATCATGCCTTAGTTTCATATATGTTATATGTCTTCAAAAATCATATCATGCCTTAATTTTAATATTAAAATGCCCATGATATTATATACAATAATGTTTTAGTTTCAAAAATTTAATATAATGTATTGAAAATTATAAATTATTTCTGTAAGAAAAATTAAATTATAAACACATATTTTATAAAATTATTTGATTATATTTAACATATGTAAAAAAATTAAAATATGTGCCACGGGAGAGAATTTAAAATAAAAATAAAAATTAATAATTTTTAAGGAATTATTTGACTATTTGATTATTTTAAAAAAAGAATACATAATCGTTTTATAAATACATATTTTATAAAATTATTTGATTATGTTTGATATACGTAAAAAAAAACATGTTGGCCAACGGGAAAGTAAAAAATTAAAAAAATATTTTTTTTTTCTTTAAAAAATGCCACGTGGCGGCGAAAGTACCCAACCTTTGGCCACGTGACTCGCCACATGAGACAGCCTAACGACCTCGTAGGCAGATGTCTAACGGCGTTAGTTGGTCGGCAACAAAAGTGCAACGTTAGGTACTTTCGCCTACATTTATTGAGGTTGGGTACCTATCGGAGAATATTGTCAAAAGTTTGGTATTCGCCGCAATTAACCCAAGATTTTAATTTCCGATGTATCAACAATTTTTTTAGATTCAAGTTTGCACCACATTCATTTGAATAATTTTTTTTCACCCAAATATAACACCGTTTCATTATTAACATCTTTGATATAAAGATTGAGTAAATTAATGAGTTTAACAACAAAACTTGATTTCAATTTGGGTTATTATTGCATGAAAAGAAACTTGGGAAAACCAGACAGAGATTCTTAAGAACAAAACAGCCCCAAAATACAGAGCCCACATGTGTGGGATAATCACAAGTCTTGTTCAGTGTTCACTTTCCATCTGTTCACTTGGTAGCTGCGTTACTCGAAATCGAATTGGAGTTCTTCTCTCGGGTCCGAAACGGATCCTGCAAATTTCAGAAATTTATTGGTTATATCATAAGATTCACAAGGTCATGGGACATTCTCAACATGAAAAATTACAAAAATGAAATTACTCCAATGATTCAAACCTTGAAAAAACAGCAAACTCAAAATGCGACGAAAAAATAAAATCCGGCACATTTTCAACACAAAATCGAATTCCAAGGCTTTTCATAAAGAAAAAAGGCTTAAAAAATTAGCAGTTCAACTTGGTGTTGTGCAACATTTCATGGGCTCACACAAAACATTGTCATTTAAATTACATGTTTCCACAGCTACGAAAGGAAAAATCATTGAATTTCACGAGATTATCGTCCTCTCATTTAATCGGCGACTTCAAGACAATCGATAACAAAAAAAGTGTACATCGGAAAAATCAGGACACAAGAGGATTATATCAAAATTTCAATAGCTCACAGAGATCAATTCACTACTCAAACATGGTCAAAACCTATTGTTTGCCCCTCTACTCAATCAAAGCTTAAAGCCTAGAATCACTGCCATCGCGGCCATAAAACCTCGATCCCACAAGGCGTACTACACCGTGTGCCACACCTCACGCTTCAAGTGTAACGCCTCAGAGGCGTTCCGAGGCTTACTTTGGCCCACTTGAAGAACCCGAGAACGCCGTCGTTGACGTTTCACGGCCATGAAAACTTGCGGCCACGAGGTGACGAGCAAGCATTATGATATTAAGTTCCCCAAGATGATTTGAAGCAATAGTACAACCAACAATTGCAAAATTCAATTGATCAGACCAGAACCTACGAAACCGAACCCTAATTTCTGAAATCCTTATCTACCCAAAGATCACAAAACCAACTCAAACCAAGATCGATACTTTTTCTGCGAAGCCCGTCGACAGAAATCTTGAATCCAGATTAATTGACAGATAAAACGACGATCTGCAAGCACGAAATCGCCATAGGTACTGACAGTACAAGCGAGACTCCGAAAATCCCCAATTCCAGAGAGTCGATTGAGATACATGAGAGGAGAGAAAAGGAATTACGTTGTCGAAGACGACGAAGTTGATGGCGGCGATAGTGCCGACTACGCCGGCCCAGATGGCGGTGGGGCCAGTAAGCAAACTCCATTTTCGGTACATCATCTTCTTCTTCTTCTTCTTCTTCTTCTTCTTCTTCTTCTTCTTCCTTGTTCTTCTTCAGAGTTGCTCTTCGTTCTCTTTTCGATCTTTTTTTTCCCTTCTGTTCTGTTTACTGAGTTGGTTAATGGGCTTTGATATTGGGCCAACTTTTTTTGGTGGGCTGATAAAATAAAACAAAAATACAATCAATTAATACTTCATAAACTAATAATTATTGTTGAATTATAAATCCCGATTTTGAATAAACACTATTGAATACGTACTTGATATTTAATAATATAATAAAATTCTTTGACCTCCAATGTTATTAAGTTATATAGGTTATTGAGAGATCTATTACATAATCCAACCAATATTGATAGTGAATCCGGAACTATAATAATATTTTAGTTAAGCATTTTTTTTAGTATTATACAACGGCGATTTACTAAGATCAAGATTTAATGACCCAAATTTATGTGTATATATTATATACTATTTTTTTTATATATATAAAAAATTGAATTCAAATTTGATATGAATTTAATAAAAGAGTCTAAAATCCGGACTCTCATAAAAGTTGTTCTTAATAATTAAAATTAATTTATTAAGAGTAACTTAATTTATTATTTTAAATAAAATACATTTTTTTTTCTTCATAAGTACTAGTTCGAAAAAAGATTTAATTTAATATAAGAAAAGAAGTTGTTTAGGTTGAGATGTTGTTTTAAATAAGTTGTCGTTACTTGTGTTGTGATAGGGCATAATATTTTAAAGTGTTTTAAGTAAAATTGACAACCTTAATAAGTGTTATTTCATCGTCATATTATTATCACTAAAACGTCATTCATCATCCAAAAAATTGACCACGTCAATGCTTTTGTTTTTATTGATGAAGTAATTCACTTATTTTTGTTGTAACGGATTTTCTTGAGGGGTAAATTTACATAACCATCACGAACGATGTTTGATAATCTCATTTTTTTATTTAATCGCTAGTTATTGGTGATTCTCTTTGGAAATAAATTCAGCGTTTTTATAAAGATAAGCGAGTAAAGTAATAAGTAAATGATACACTAGATATTGATTATAAGAAGTTCATCCATAATTAGATAGAGATTACTTTTTTATTTAATTTTTTAATACAATCTAACAAATTACAAAAAATTGATAAACACAATTAAAAAATAGAATATCCATTCGTTCCGAAGTACAATTTACCTTTAACAATAAAAATCAAAGATCGGTAAGATTTAGGAAAATCATTGATCTAACAATTATTACGAGCCCCACGGTTTTTATTTTGTGTTTCTTAACTGTCAACCTACTTAAAATTCGAGTTCAATTAGTAAGATTTCGAGCCTCTATCTTTAACTAAAAAGAAAAAATGAAAATTTTCGAACGCCTTCTCCTTTGCTGAACTTGTGAGAGAGATTGGTCGGTGAAGAAATTAAAATGTGTTGCCAATATTTGTCCCTAAATAGATATGCAAGCATAAATATATGCATATGCATATAGGACGTGTAATGATAATATTTTGTAATCTATCCCAAAGAGAACATATATTATATCAATATTCAGCCTTTTATTTTATTTTATTTTATCCTTTCAATGTGTTGATGATTGGAGAAATGATCAAACTTTTTATTATATAAAATAAAAGCACCATGATAGAGATGATGATTTCATAATTAGCTTCCGAGAAAGTCTTAATAGATATCAATCAATCATCGAGGTGGCAAAAGGGCTCATGTATTCTGACAATGGAATCTCGTCAGTAGTAAGTGATCACGTAAGTCTTACGTTTGAGTTGACGTCATGTCCTCCCACACGTGTGGCGCACACACGCACACTCTTTCTTATGAGATGATTATGTTTGTACGAAAGTTTGGAGTAGAGTAACCCATGGAACTTCTTTAAAAATTTAAATTGATAATTAATTAAACTGGTCAATTTTTATAAATACATCGACAAATAATTAATAGTTTTTTTAAATAATAATATTATAAATATGAAATTTTAGAGTTTTACAAAAGATTTTATAAAGTTACTATTTTTTTAATTGAATAAAAAATTATATATTTAACCATTATACTCGTAGATTTTTTTTTTTTACTTCTTTTATCATATTATGTTTTATAAAGATTTAAAGATATATAAAGTTTCAATATCAAAATCCAATGATCATATATTTGACTCGGAATTTAGCAGTACATAGGAATATGTTAATGCCGTTGATGCAAGCGCAAACTTCTTTAAAGCATCTCAACTCCAACAAATACATCTTATTCTAGTTTTTGTACATATGTAAACAAGTATTACTATACATTGATAACAAAGAGAACCAGCTAATAAAATGATTCAAAATTGGATTTTTAAAACCAAATAATTAAAATTTTCAAAATCGGAAGAGGAAACTGGTTTGGGGTAAAACTAAAACCAGTATTCCGTTTCAGTTTATAATCAAAATCAAAATTCTGAGTCGGGAAATGGGTCAAACAAAATACAGTCTCGGTTTGACCATATTAACAAGATTAATAACATATGATTAGAATTTAGAGTCGTTAATGTAGAGAGGGTTTTTCACCACCCTTTTCCAGTCACAAAGATAATCACCAAATAACAAACAAACGACAATAATTGATGAATATCTCTGTTTTATTATATTTTTCGAAATGAGCTCGATTTTCTTCCGTTGAATAGCTGGACAGATGAAGGATCATGAGCATAAAGTTTTCTCTGTTTCCTTAGCCTTTTCTGGTACAAGATTTCTTTCTCTCTTTCCGGGCCTCTCTTCTCTATTTTTCCCAACCCTTACAAATGAGGCTTATCTTGCCTTTTATAGAGTTTACAATGCCCTTCCTCCCGCATCCTTCCCGTCTTTTTCTCTTTAATCATTCACTCTCTGGCGTGATTTGAGGACAGCATGGTTAATCTTTGCTTTATGTCACTTCCGAACACGCTGCCGTTATGGGTAGGTGCGCCGCATTAAATGCGCATCTCGTCAGCCGTCGTTCGGCTCTGCAGGCCTTCGTCGCTGATGCTCTCATCGAGTGAGTAGGCCGGCTTCATTAAATGCACGTCTCGTCAAGGGTCATTCGATCCTGCACAATCATCATGACGAAGTTCCTCGTCGGGTGTGATGGGACGCTTCATCGCAACTTGCTTGCTCGCATGGCAGTGTCTCCTCGTGGATGAACCTCCTCGGGGGTACCCTTCCTCGGGGATGTTCCTCATCGGGGATAATCCCCCTCGGGTGACGAACTTCCTCGCCTCCCCTCATGTCATTTATGGACCAAACGACACGAGTTGTGTTGAGGATGGATTTGACCAAATCCGACCTTAACAGTTAGTCCCCCATTTTATCAAGTGTATACACTTGGTAAAATAAAGTATAACTGTGTTGGGGATCAGCCCTAGCCGGCACCAGTTGGTTCCCGGTCGGTGACTGCTTCTTCGGCTCCTCGCGTGGTTATATCGCTAAGCCGCTTCCTTTCCTCGCTAGGCCTCCTTCGCGTCCTCCTTGTGGCGAGCCAGATCCCTCGTCCGCGAGGGCTATCGTGATTTAAACGTCACTGGCATTTTGGTGGAGAACCCTCTTCGCTTACCTAAATCCTGTAAAATACCGAAATATACGCCTCGAAGGCCAAAGGTGTAAACGTAAACATGCATTTTGTAAGTATAACAATATAACTTTCCCGACGAAACCCCTAGCGGTGAAGATTTCTCAACGATGCTGAGCGAGGGTTTTTTTCCGCGAAGATCCCTGTTAACGATCAGGGAAGCCTGACTCTCTCCCTTCTTCGACCGTTGCTGGGGTCTGGGTCCCACCTTGGTTTGCCTTCCCAAAAACCTGTCAGCCTTGAATCTTATGCACGTCCCTACAGTATTGAATGCCCACCCTCTTTTCGCATTCGAGTGCT
This sequence comes from Parietaria judaica, assembly GCA_954871525.1. Classification (NCBI taxonomy): domain Eukaryota; kingdom Viridiplantae; phylum Streptophyta; class Magnoliopsida; order Rosales; family Urticaceae; genus Parietaria; species Parietaria judaica. The sequence continues at coordinate 5,445,015 of OX940864.1, read as the reverse complement.
TGCAGAGATTTATAACGGGCCTTTGATACGAACCATTGATGAGTTAGCAAGCTTTGAATTTAGGCCGTCAGATCAAGACGTGTCTATCTATCCTTCTCCCCCTTCTATAAATTCGAAGTTCATACCCACTTTTTCCGACATTTTCGTATTTTCAAGAACTCTCTCAGAGTTTCTTTTTCGTTGTTATCCTCATTCCCTCACCTCCAAGCTTCTTCTTCCTTCTCCCTTAGACGCCTCGATGGCTCATTCCCGCTCCGGTCCAGTCTTTAAGACTCGGAGTCCCCCTTCCGTCATGACGGAAGAGGGTTTGAAGTTTATCGTCGACAACCATTCTGACTCAGAGGTCTGTTTTGCTCGTCTCCCTTTCGAGGGCGAATTCGCCGACGAGCCTCAGAGCGACTACGTCTGTGTCTACGAGTCGTTCTTCCGCGTCGTCGGTCTTCGCTTCCCGATGCCTCTCTTGGTCGTGGCGTTCCTCTACGCCTTCGGGGTTCCGATCGCTCAGGTGAGTCCCAACACTCTTCGCCTCCTCCTTTGCACACTCGCCATTGCATGTGAGCAGAAAGTGGAGCTTACGCTCGATGACCTAATGCGCCTCTTCAAGGTCTCCCGCAATCCGAAGAATCTGGATCGCTTTGCCATCTCTCATCGTGTCCGGCCGCACATTCTCCTGAACACGCCGTCGAACGAGTCCGGTTGGGAGAATAAGTATTTCTTTGTTCGCGTGGACAACTCCAACTTCGGTCCCCACCATGCTTTCCTACCGAGAGATTTGGTGCTCGAGGGAGTGGACCTCCCTCGATTTAATCCCGAGGAGAATGAAGAGGCCGAGGCGCGGTTCAAAGGCATCCACGCTGCTCTCCTTGCCAACCCTAGGCGCGATTGGAGCAAAGACTTCGGGGGCCAGCGGCTCGAGAAGTCAGGGGTTTATCAGTTGGCCCGAATCCACGGGGCGCCCCCTAACACTTTTCTCCCGAAAGGTTTCCTTCGCAAACCGGCTCCGGAGGGATTTCCCGTAGAGCGGAGGAAACCCGCTCCAAGGCTAAAGAAGAACACCGAGGATAAAGTCGTTGCCACCAGGGACAACGCTCCCGTTGGTCGGGATCGGGAGGCGCACAGACCGTCGAGGTCCCGGGCAGGATCCGACGTCCCTCGCTTCATGGGGCTCACCCCCCGAGAGAGCGGTTTCTCGAGTAAACGCCCCGTCGAGGATACTGGTGACGAGCGGCGAACAAGAATGAGGACGGAGTCCGCTGCCCGCCCCTCGTCAGATACTTCCCGCTCCTCGAATAGATCTCCTCGAGAAGAAAGCTCTTCGGGCAAGCGCCCCGCCGAGGAAGTGTGTGATGCTTCCCCCGCGAAGAAGGCAAGAGTTCCCGACCCGACTCCTGAACTCGAAGCTGCTGGTCCTTCTCGAGAAACAGCAGAGGGAGCCTCGGGCACCGCGCCTGTCGAGGGCGCAGTGGGGAGGAAGGGACTGGCGGCGAACGCACACGCACGCCCCACCGTGGACCCCCGGGAGAGACTGGAGTTAGATGACATCGAACATCTTGTCGTTGCGCCGAATGCTCCTCCTCCACCTCCGTTGGGGGCCGAAGACCCCATTCCTCTTTCTGCTCCGGGGGTCGTGACCCGGTCTTCCCCGTCACCGCCTCGGGGAATCCCCGACGAAGCGACGCGGGACTCGGTCGCGGCCTCAACGCCTTCAACTCAGTATTTGGTCAAAGAGACCAATGCTTCTAACGATGGAGATATGGGGCCTGCCGGTGAGGAAGACGTTCCAGAACAGATCCCCTTTGGTTTCGAGGAGGAACAGTCCGGGGTGCTCCCCGAGGTGAATCTCGATGGCCCGAAGCTTCTTCCCAACACACCTGGCGTCGAGGCCCTCGAGGGTTCAACGGCCTGGCCTTCTCCCAATTCTACCGGCGTCGCGGATTCGCAAATACCTCCTATCATCCCTTCTAGCGCGTCGCCCAAATCAGTAGATGACTCGGCGCGGCTTCCTGTGCCATCCCCTGACCCCGAGGAGGCACCTACCGGGTCGCCACAGGCCCAAGCCAGCTTCCCGGCTTGCCGCCTCCGGGGGCACTCCCTATGGCCGAAGCCTCCTATGAGCTCGCCGAGCCGTCCAGCGATCCTGCGGGGGGCTTGGAACTTTTTGACCGCGTTGCCCGGGGGGTAGCCTTACTGACATACGTGATTACCTCCGTGCAGCTATCGACCGCCAGGGCCGAGAGAGAGAGCAGTGAGTTATCGGCAGAGCTTACGTTGGTCCGGGGACGGTTTGAGGCTCTCGCCCGCGGCGGGCGGAAGTCCCAGGAGCAGGCCGAGAAGCTTTCCTCGGAGCTTGACGAAGCCACATCTGCCTTGGAGTTGGAAAGGTCGTCGCGTCGGGCCGCCGAGGATGATCTCAACGAAGCCAAGTCCGCCTTGGAGTCCGAAAGCTCGTTGTGCCGGGTCGCTGAGGCTGAGCTCAACGAGACCAAATCCGCCTTGGAGTCCGAAAGCTCGTTGCGCCGGGCCGCCGAGGCCGAGCTCTCCGAACAGCAAAATTATTGTGCCATTAAGGAGGCGAGCCTCTCCGATAAGCTCCGGCTTCAGGCTGAATGCCTCACTCAGATTGGCGAAGCCATCGGCGTATCGCCCGAACAAGAAGATCAGCTGGCGTCTCGGGTCAACGCCGTATTGAGGAAGTTCGCCAAGGACCTTGAAGCCGCGCGAGCCGAGGCAGTCAGGGAGCGTCGCGGCCGAGAGCGCTTGTTCGAGGAGGCCCAAGCCAAGCTGGAGCGCCTCTCGGCGAAGTATGATTTTCTCGATCAATCAATCAACGCCCATCACTTGGCCGCCGCGTACCATGCCAATATTGCCTTGGTCGAGAAAAACCCCCTGACGGCGCAAGCCACGGGCCTCGACACCCGCTTATCTTCATGGCGCGAAAGCCGCGACAAGCACCGGGCCGTGGTCAAAGAACTGGACAAGAAGTCCGCCCGGAATCCCGGTTCTCCTCCGCTCTCCCCCTGCAAGCCGGCAGCCTTGGACGGCCGAAGACTCGAAGGCCTTGCCTCGGAGGAGGCTGCCCTTGGGTCTACGTCACGCGACGGATCCGGCTCGAGCACCGAGACCCTGGCGCTCCCAGAGCTCACGGTATAGGACGTTTCCTCGAAGCTTCCCTTTTAATTTCCCTCTATTTTATTGTAAATTCCGCCTTCTGGGGCTCTTTCTGTAATCCAAGCGTTTAAGTGAATTATCATATGAAATAAAGAAATCCTTCTCGGGTCGCCTCTTCCTTTCGTCATCAAGCTTTTTCCTACTATCGCCCTCGTATACATGTCTTTTTCTTATCTCTTTTCTCGTCGGGCTTCTTTATTGTCCCTTCCGTATCTCCACTTTTTTTTTATTCGCAGGCCGGAGGTGGTACCGTTGCACTTTGCCCTGACGCCTTTTCTCCCAGTGACGGAGGAGATGACGAGGGGGCCCGGGAATCCGAGCTTGCTCTTGCCCCGGCGAGGGCTATATCGGGAAGCGGCAATGTTCTCCCTGAGACCGCAGGGGCTAAGCTCGCCGAGTGTAGGGCGGAGCGTGACGAATATAGACGTCTCCTTGCCATTTCCGAAGAGCCCCTCCTTGAGGAGCGACAACGTTATCGGCAATGCGAGGACACTCTCTCGGAGCGGCTCCGGCAAAAGAATGGGTGTTTCAATCGAATCGCCGATGCCATAAATCTGCCGCCCGATCGGGAGGAACAAATCTCCTTCCACGTCAAAGCCGTGCTGAGGAAACTTGTCAAGGACCGCGACGCAGCCAGGAGCTGGGCGGTAGAGGAGGAATTTTCTCGTGTACGCCTCTATCACCAGGCGGTTGACAAGCTGAAGCATGCTTCCGAGAGATTCGGAGCGCTCGAGGGGATTGCCAGTGTTCAGCGCCTGCTGGGCGGTGTGCTCTCGAATATCAAGCTCATTGAGGGATTACCTTCCCGCTCGACCGTTGGTGAGCTCCAAGCGAAACTGCCAAGGTGGCACAAGCTGGAGCAAGGGTACTTGGCTGATTTGGCCAAGCTCGAGGGGAAACTCTCTGGTGCTCCAAACTCTCCCCCGCTTTCCCCCTGTCTCCCTCCGGGTGATGCTAGAGCGAGCTCGCCCGGTTTTGAGGTTCTTTCTTCCTCGTCGAGTACGGTATGAGGTAGCTCAGTAGCTCAGTATAAATAATTCGTAATTCGTAGTTTTACCTCTTCCCTCCGGAGTTGATCCTTCACTTCTGGTTCCTCTTTTGCAGGCTGATGGTAGAGCCGATGCGAACGTTGCAGGAACCTCTTCGGGTGAGCTCCCGGGACTCCATGCTGACGATCCCGCTTGCTCATTTGTGGAAGGCATCATTCGCCAACGCTGTGACGCCATCATTGAAGAATGTGCCGATGCAGTTTTGGGCCAAGACCCCGCTGATGGTACCATCAGGCGAGAGGATCGGTCCCTGTGAGGGTTTATAATAGGTGTCTGCACTTGGGGTGTGGATAATGAATTGTAAATGATGATATCTCGTATTTCATACTTTTTGAATTTGACGAGCACATGATGATGATGTTCTTTATATATACACTTTTATTATGAGCTTGTTCGCGATCTTCGAATTTTGTACAGTCCGCTCGGAGGCCCTTAATCGTAAGAAAAAATAATTTTTCTTTGCTCGGTATTTTTGCCGGCTCGGGCTTGCTCGGTGCCTTTAGCCGTTAAGCTGTATAGATATGCATATATTTTTGCTCGGCACTTTCGCCGTATCTCTTTTCCTTGGCACTCTTGCCGCAATTGTCTCTCGCGGGTATCTCCAGGTTTCATCGGGTACGAGCCGACTAATTCCCAGGACCCCCTAGGCACTCTCGCCTTAGTTGTCTCTTTGGCACTCTCGCCCGTCCGGGCTTGCTCGGCGCCCTTAGCCGTATATAGGGTCTCGGCCTGTTTTGCCGGACCGGGCTTGCTCGGCACCCTTAGCCGTATATATGGATCTCGACATGTTTTGCCGGACCGGGCTTTCTCGGCACCCTTAGCCGTATATAGGGTCTCGGCCTGTTTTGCCGGACCGGGCTTGCTCGGCACCCTTAGCCGTATATAATTAGTATATATTTTATTTTTCACTGTACTATGTGCACATATATATATGCTACTACGTATATATCATTATATACATATATATATATTTTATGTAATTTTCTCGGCACCCTCGCCCGACCGGGCTTGCTCGGCACCTTTTTTTTTTTTTACGAAGTCTCTTTCCCTCCTATTTGGTACTATCGCTGAGCAGAGTTGCATACACCCTTTGCCAACTTTATAAATTTGCTTACTCCTTATAACCAAAAGAAAGAAAAGAAAAAAAACATGCACATATAGTCTTTAAAAGAAAGGAAAAACAAAGGAAAACAAACCCAAACAAGCTCCACCTATTATAATCTACTAACGGTTAAAAAAGAGTATCCACCCCAATCTTCTCCTAGCGCCGAGCAGCGTATGATCCTCCCGGGCTCACTCCTCCTCGATGATCGAGCAGGCTGACGACGCAATTTTCTCCATAGAGCTCCGGCTGGGGCGACCGAAGTTGCATTTCGGGCAGAGGTCAGTGTACCACGTAGTACCAAGGATGTAGCACGACCTGCAAAAACCGCAAGCACGCCCATTTCGGTGTCGCCCAGAACACGACGGGCGGACGGAGTCTCCTGCTTGAGCCCTCGTTGGTCTCTCGTAGACCAGGACATTTTTGTCGCACCGCCTGCAGAACTCTGCGTCGAGCAGACGACCGCGTGGGGCAGGCGCCTGCTGCTCGGGATAGTCGGCTGGATTCCCTGCCGCGAGCAGAGGGGGAAAGTCCTCAAGTTTGACCCTGGTTCCCTACACGAGCCTGGGAAATAAACCGTTGACCCTCGGGAATTTTATCCCGTGCTCGATGGTGGACAAGTTGCTGACCACGTCGTCTAAGGTGATTTGGTGGCAGCGTGGCAGGCAAAGTTTCACGAGCGTCGGGTTACCCCGCATGATCGTCTCCACCGCGGTGTTGGTGACCCCGTCGCAATCATACAGAGTCAAAGTCTCCATCTTCCCTTGAGATCTCGCCAGCCTCAGGAGATCCTCGTCTGTGATCCGCTCGCTCAATGGGCTGTAGATGCTGATGTTGCGCCACAGAAGGTTATTTTCTCTAACCTCGTCGCGTAGTGAGTTGCACACCATCTCCACTGCGAGGAGTTCCTCGGGCATGAGATACGGCAGGACCAGTTCCAGTGTGGGGTGCGGTTCGCCAGGGGTCCTTGACTCCTCTTGATCCCGCTGGCCTTTCGCGATGTCCTCCTCCATTGGACATGGCTCGCTGCTTTCCGGCCACTCCTCGTGCTTCCAGAAGTCCGTCATCTCGTAATCATCTCCTCCTCGTGCCTCAGTTGCGCCCTACTTGGGCCATCCCCAGCCTTCATCCACGATCATCTCCGACTCGTCTGTGTAACTCTGGCCAGTATCTCCTTCTCTGAGTGCCATCTTCTCCTCGTGTGCTTTCTCGGCCTGTATTTCGGAAACACTAGCAAGCACTGGTTTTGGAGTGAGAAAGGAACTTTTGTTTTCTGGGTTGAGAGAAACGATACTTATCTGGGAGTTAACCGAGTTGGTTTCTATTTCCGCAGACTCGTTGTTGCTGATCTTCTCCAAACTTCCCATTTTGTAACCGTTGGTTGTTTCGCAAGCAACTCTTCGTATCCTCTCTTTCGTTGTCACTTCACAACGCTTCGGAAGTTGCTCCCATTCGTTGATACGCGTGCACTCCTTTTTTCTGACCAACCGTCTATCAATCGGCTTCTCTTAAATGCAAGGAGTCCGTACGTCTCCCCTTCTTACGTCACTCCTGTCTCTTGAGTTGCCTCCTTATGCTCTGCTTTCTATTTTCGCGCGCTCAACCGTCGAGCGCGTTGCTGTCGATGGCGTCGTTTGATAACGTCATGTCCATCCAAATTCCTGGCTGTGAGTTAGAAAGAAAACAAATCCCCTCGGTGGGCGCCAAACTGTAGAGGGGGTTTTTCACCACCCTTTTCCAGTCACAAAGATAATCACCAAATAACAAACAAACGACAATAATTGATGAATATCTCTGTTTTATTATATTTTCCGAAATGAGCTCGGTTTTCTTCCGTTGAATAGCTGGACAGATGAAGGATCATGAGCATAAAGTTTTCTCTGTTTCCTTAGCCTTTTCTGGTACAAGATTTCTTTCTCTCTTTCCGGGCCTCTCTTCTCTATTTTTCCCAACCCTTACAAATGAGGCTTATCTTGCCTTTTATAGAGTTTACAATGCCCTTCCTCCCGCATCCTTCCCGCCTTTTTCTCTTTAATCATTCACTCTCTGGCGTGATTTGAGGGCAGCATGGTTAATCTTTGCTTTATGTCACTTCCGAGCACGCTGCCGTTATGGGTAGGTGCGCCGCATTAAATGCGCATCTCGTCAGCCGTCATTCGGCTCTGCAGGCCTTCGTCGCTGATGCTCTCATCGAGTGAGTAGGTCGGCTTCATTAAATGCACGTCTCGTCAAGGGTCATTCGATCCTGCACAATCATCATGACGAAGTTCCTCGTCGGGTGTGATGGGACGCTTCATCGCAACTTGCTTGCTCGCGTGGCAGCGTCTCCTCGTGGATGAACCTCCTCGGGGGTACCCTTCCTCGGGGATGTTCCTCATCGGGGATAATCCCCCTCGGGTGACGAACTTCCTCGCATCCCCTCATGTCGTTTATGGACCAAACGACACGAGTTGTGTTGAGGATGGATTTGACCAAATCCGACCTTAACAGTTATCATACAAAATTACAGTTCAGAAGCAAAAAAGCAAAACAACTATTGGCTATTTATTTTCAAAAGTAAAAACTGCTTTAAGGTTTAACTATAAACAACATTTCTTGTCTAATATTGATTACATAGATAAATCCATCAATAATACACCTTTCCCAATTCCGAAATTGGCCCCAAAACATTCCACAGTGGAACAACCACTCTTCCAAATTCAACTAGATAATTAAATCAAACAAACATATACATGCACATATATATATATATATATATATAAATTTATATTGCAACTAAAATTCAAACTTCTAGAACATCAACTATGCACATTCTGTAGGTTTAATGGGGCAAAAATATCTAATTTGTGGGATCAAGTATTTCAGTGGCTAAAGTATTTAATTTGAAGATAATTGTGTACTTATTTTGTAGGATCTATATGTGCATGTTTGAGTACTTTGGTCAATAAAAATAAAAATTGAATACGTGCTATCTCACTTAATTATAACTTAAATACTTTTGCCACTATAAACTCTCAAAAACACGCCCCAATCCACTCTTAAGTCTTTAACTTAAAAAAAAAAAAAAAACCTCTCTTAAGTCAAATGATACTTTTGATAATCACAACTTTAGCTAAGATTGTAAAATTATTACTCTGAATTAATAACTCAATAATATAACAATTTTTACATTCATTAACAAAATATTTATTTTGTACAATTCTTTTAAAAATCAATCTCAACTTCAATAATTTATAAATGTTTTACAATAACTATATTCCAAAGAAAATTCAAACTTCTCGAGCAACAACTATTGTCTTATTAACATTCCATTCCATCCACCCTTTGAAGAAAAAAACGAACAAAAGATAGAAAAGTGAGGAAAGTGTGTATATATATATATATATATATATATACACATATATTCAACAAAAATACAAACCTCTCGAACATCTTCGGTATATTATATAAAAGGCTCATCAACTCTCCCCATTTCAACCAAAGCCAGAAGAAGAGAGAGAGAAACGACATCCACCACAAACGCAGAAAACATGTCCGACCAACCAAAGGTCCCCCACGTGGCGATCATCCCCTCGCCGGGGATGGGCCACCTCATCCCGCTCGTCGAGCTCGCCAAGCGCCTCGTCGGACTCCACCGCATGACGGTCACGTTCATCGTCCCCTCCGACAAACCGCCCTCCAAGTCCCAGCTCGCCGTCCTCTCGGCCCTGCCACCCGCCATCGACCACGTCTTCCTGCCGCCCGTCTCCTTCGACGATCTCCCGGTGGGCACCAAGATCGAGACGCTCATCACCCTCACCGTCACCCGGTCGCTGCCCGGCCTCCGTGATGCGCTGGACGCGCTTTGCGCGCTGGGGCTTGCTCTCGCGGCGGTCGTGGTCGACCTCTTCGCCACGGATGCCTTCGATGTTGCGCGTGAGCTGGGTGTGGCGTCGTATGTTTTCTACCCCTCCACTGCTATGGCGCTCTCTCTGTTTCTCCACCTCCCGGAGCTCGACCGGACTGTGTCGGGTGAGTACAGGGACTTGCCCTTTTTGGAGATCCCGGGCTGCACCCCAGTCCCCGGGTCGGATATTCACGACCCACTCCAAGACCGGACAAATGATGCGTATAGGTAAGGGTGAAACCGTGTTCAAAACCCATTTTCTACAAAACTCACGTCCTAATTTATGAAGTGAGAACCCGAATACGAAAAATTGATTTGGTCAAAACTGGATTTTTAGAATTATAAAACCGGAACGGGATTTTAGTTTAACAAATATATATATATATATATATATATATATATATATATATATATATATCCTTATATTTAGCGAATTTCGGACCCGGGTACTTGCACTTAATCCATATTTTCAATTTTCAAGAGCGGGTTTTAACCGGATTTTATTTTCTCCCTAGATCTGTCCTCTACAACGCGAAGCGATACTATCTCGCTGACGGGATCATGCTTAACTCGTTCCCGGCACTGGAGCCCGGAGCGTTGGCGTCGCTGACAAAGCCAGAGGAAGGAAAGCCACCTGTCTACCCAGTGGGTCCGCTAGTCAATATAGACCCGAGCACTAATGCAGATGAGTCAAACTGCCTGACTTGGCTCGATTCCCAGCCAGCTGGCAGCGTCCTATTCGTCTCGTTTGGCAGCGGTGGGACCCTCAGCACGGCGCAGATCCGAGAATTGGCATTGGGGCTGGAGAGGAGCGGGCAGAGGTTCCTCTGGGTTGTGCGGCGGCCGAACGACGCGGCAGCCAACGCCACCTACTTTGACGTGCACGCCCAAGACGACGCGTCATTTGGATTCTTGCCCGAAGGGTTCTTGGACCGGACCAAGGATCTAGGCCTGGTTGTCGCCTCATGGGCCCCGCAGGCCCAGGTCCTGGCCCACGCGTCAACGGGGGGCTTCCTGACGCACTGCGGGTGGAACTCGACGCTGGAGAGCGTGGCAAACGGCGTGCCGTTGATCGCGTGGCCGCTGTACGCCGAGCAGAAGATGAACGCCTTCAGCTTGGAGAACGACGTGAAAGTCGCGCTCCGGGTGAAGCGGTCGGACGACACCGGTTTGGTGGAAACCGAGGAGATTTCGAAGCTGGTGAAGGCGTTGATAGAGGGGGAAGAAGGAAAGAAGCTGAGAAGCCGAATGAGGGAGCTGAAAGAGGCTGCTTCGAAGGCTCTGAGTCACGATGGGGCTTCCAGTCAAGCACTCTCTCTAGTGGTGACCCAGTGGAGGAACCACGTTAGTCTAAATATATGATATATTAATATTTAATATTTATATATATTTGATGTATAAATATTATGGTTCGGTTTTTTCTTGTATGTTAGTGAAGTGGTTGGTGTTTGGATTGGACTCATGTCTTAATTCTTATATTGTTATCTTTTCAAATTGAGTTTTTAATTTTTAATTTTAAGAAAGCCTCATAAATCACTAAATATGATTAATAACGTAGCAGAAATATACATTTAGATTTCCCAACTAACAAATAAATTTATAGTATCCTTTCAAAATTTCGATACCATCTAATGAGGAAAAAAAAAACGCATCAAAATTATAGAAGAGTGTGAGTATGAACTTACATAATATTTATTCTCGCTAGTCTGAACAACCGTTTTGTAAAATTTAAAAATTATCGAGAATTTGTAATCAAAATATTTCTTCTTTCAACACATTCATACACCAACGATCGTGCCATATTTACTCTTGTTTTCGTTGATATGTTTTAAGAAAAGGAAAATTGAATAAATATACCAAAATAAGAGGTTGTTAATAAAAGTATGATACAATAATTTCTAGAACGGTTTAAAAAATACTATCCTCAAAGTCAAACACGTTCGTGAAAATCAGACCACCAACTCGCAAAAATGGTCGCCTTTATTGCCGTTTCCATGGTCTCATTTCTCACCCGTCTCCGTCGTCGTCCTCTGTCTTCTCCCTGGTTGATGCTGTGGACGTAGGGTTTAGTTTCAAGCGTTTTTTTTTTTATGGGGTTTGGTCCGTTTGGATTCCATGTTATGGTTCGAAATGTCTTTCCATGTTAGTGAAGTGGTTGGTGGTGTTTGGACTGTCTGACAAAATGCTTTTTTTTTTTTTCAATTTCTGCGTTTATAATATTTTATTATGCACATCTTTTTATTGTGATCGATCATTATGTGATAATGAGAGGTAGGTGAGGCTTGAAATATGCACAAATATTAATGTTGCAGTTGCCAAAAGTGGACCCAAAAGACTGACAAATTTCTTGTTGCCATCACCCATTAATACTTGGCACTTAGGGTGCGTTTGTTTGCACTTATTAAGCCTCTTAATCTTAATGAAATAGATTTAGGCTCATTAAGTGCATTTGTTTTTTATTTTTAAAAAGTCTTAATAAGTCTAAATGAGCACTTATTCGGTAAGATGTGAAACAAAGTCTTAACAACATTAAGACCTATTATTTCTCTCTCTTCTCATTAATTGCTAACATGTCTATCTCTTTTTTCTCTACTACTCACGTTGTGGTTTGTCCATTTATTATATTTTTATTATAATATTTTTCTCTTTCCTCCTCAAAACTTCAAAACTCCATAACTTTTTTTCCGAGCATCGGATTGATTCATATGATATATCATCGGAAAGCTTGCGACGAGAAGAATCTAATGATAGGTGGGAAGATATAGTTTTTATGTTGTTTTTAAAACTATGAATTTCGAATTTTTAATAAACAAATTAACTAAATTAAAAATAATAATTATTTTATTAAGTAAATAATTAATTAATTAACTAAATAATAAAATTAATTTATTTATAAAAAATTATAATTACGTTTAATCATATAATTTTTAAATTTGTTATGTATATATTAATAAATAATTTATACTAATGACAAATAATATTAAATTTAATTAAAATTACATATAATATTATTAAATGATATGGATAAAATCCTAAATATTTTTATTAGTTTAAAAGTTAGTACTATATCAAATATTTTAAGAAATTATTTTAATATTTATTTTACTATAGATATTTTTTAAATTTTGTAATAAAATAATAATTTTTACTTAATATTATATAATAAAATTACATTCAGATCTGCATTCAGATCTTAAAAAACAAACAGACTAAATATTTAGTCATTCAGATTAAGATGTAACATCTTAATATTCAGACGTGCATTCAGATTCAGACGTCTTAATCTTAAAAAAAACAAACACAACCTTAGTTGGTGTCGCCCATTATTTTTGAGATTATATATGCATTAGTTTATGATAAAATGTATTAGTTGCAAAGAATAATTACAAAAATGAATTAGTTGGAAGGAAAAAAAAATAGTAAGGGTTTTGGTATAAATTTGTAGGCACACTTGAAGAATTTAAGACCGTTTTCGGAGCTCGTAGTGTTGGAAATAAGGATTGTCGTTTCATTCCACGCATGATTTTCGTTCTTATATTAACTATACACTACTATTACTTACAGAAGAGACTTATATGCCTTATAATACAGAATTTTTAGATTTTTTTTTTCTCTTGCTTACGTTTTGGTATAATAATATTTTTGTGCAGTTCGAAGTTCGAACTAGGTTTTTTGAATCTTATGATTATTGTAAATAAAATTCTAAGTTTAAGGTGCTTGAAATAGTGTCAAAGTAATTCATAGATTATTCGAGTCACCATAGTTTCAATGTCCCATCAACCGTTAACGATTGATAACACGGAAGTTGATTATAACTTATTAACGGAAAAATAATAATCTAAAAACGTCTTCAGCAATATTGAGTTATAGACCATATGGAGAGAAAAAAAATTATGGTCGAGAATAATACATGCTATTAGAGATAGACTTAATTCAGAAGTAAAAGTTGTCGTCCTGCTCGTCTCTCACATTATTTAACCTCCGGAATTCGAATCTTGAGCCCGCCTCGCTTATAAAATAATGAAGTTAGTATATTAGCTAGATAGCTTTAGAATAGCATCTCTTCAAGAGATATGAAGCTACTTTTTTAGAGGCTTCTAGCTATATTTTATAAAAAGAAAAGCAATTGTTCAAGTATTCTAATAGAAAATTAATACCTTTAAGACGTTCCATTAGGATAACATATAGTATGTAAATGACTTTAGTTAAATGGCGAATGGCATTGGAGAACGACAATATAATAACGAATTAATCCAGTTAGACTTATCCGGCTATACGTTTGTGTTATTTATTGGGATTTATGCTCATAAAGGAGACATGAAGGACCTTTTAGCAAATAAAGCAGTTTATGGAAAAAGTACTCGATGTAATAATACGATTATGTTCTTTTGCTGAGAATTAAATAAAGATTAAATATTCATTCTTATATATTTAAGTTTGTGTTTATGAATGTATGTCTATGCCCTGAAACTATCATCAGCGAAAGAAGGTTTAAGTACGGACTTAACAGGATATCTCTTCTTGATTAGTTTAAAATGAACAGTTCACAATCTTAGGATCGAATGGGCAATCGTATTCGATTAATGATTGACTACTGATATCGGATCTTGTGATATTGAGAGTTGTGACTCTAGAGTTTATTCATGATGTCGTAATGAAGACACCGAACTAGACCTGTGACACTTTGAAGTTTGAGAAAAAACCGTTTAATTACTCAAAACTTTAAAATCACAAACGAGGGGTATTTTCGTAATTACCTAAATCCAAAAGTGAGTACATAACTTCTTGTGATATTTTATAACATTTGACTAGTCAGTGGGCAAACCCCAAGATATGGAATAAAGCCCAAAAGTTGGTGTCATGATACTGTCTCGTTGAACTATGTGATTCACAGATATGAAATTTGTGTTGTAAAAATGCCGCAACATTAGTATCACATCATGCTTTGTTCTTTGAATTGTGAGCGAACAAACCGGGCTTGGTATTCAGTAAATAATATATTCTCTGAATAAAACATGTGACGTGTTGTGACATATCACTTTATGTTTTTCTCGTTCACAAACAACAAAGGAGTTGGTGAAATAATAACCGAAGGATAAAACAATAATTTTATATTCCTCTTGGTTACTGATATACACAAAGGGTAATATCGTAAAATACACCGTGGACCGTTTGAAGAATAATTGTATCACATCAAACGGAAATAAGAACGCACGTGAACTTAGAGATTTTCAATATTGGTCCTTTAGTGGAGTCGACTAATACTAAGAATTAAAAGTTCGGGAAAAGTTTGTGAACTTTTCTGTCCGGACTTTATTCTAAAGCTTCGTTCATGTGGGTCCATGAGGTCTCCATGTTAGACTTTCGGACGAGACTGATGAACAATTTAAATACTGAGTTGGTTTGATAATTTTCTCTTAAGTATAAATTGTGATTTATAGTACGAGAAATATTTTCTCATGATTAAATAAATAAATAGTTATTTTATTTTAATCACTTTCATTAAATATAGCAAACTGTACAATTATATTGATAATTTATACAATATGCGATTTTATATAAATAAAGGTGGAGAAAATTAATTCCTTAATTCCTATTGGTTAATCTAACTTGATGAGGATTGATGATGTGTCATTTTATCCTCCGTTGGATTAGTCCATCGATTTTTATAAAGAAAAAGATCAAGGGATATTTCAATTTAATTTATGATATTCCTTATATGTAAAATATCACGTAAAATTAATTGAATATTTATTTGACATCAAGAAAACAATTCATATGCATATATTGATAGCAAAAAATAAAAGAGATTGGTTGGCATATTTATGAAATATAGGAAACAAATAATAGGCATTTATTTAATATTGATTACAAATAAAGCCTATAAATAAGAGCTATACTTTCTTCCTCAAGACCAACCATTCGATCATATTATGAGAGCAAGAGAGAGAATTCCTTCTCTTACTGTGTGCGCACTTTTTTTTTTTTTTTTTTTTAAATTGTGGCAAATGTTCTTGTTCTCTTTCTCACCTTGTTCATATAAAAGCCCACCATCTTAGTCTCACAAAATCCATTAGGCATAACATAGATTCTTTCGTGGTTGTTTAAGTGAAGACGGAGGGTCGACTCAAGAAGATCGACGACGTTAATCAGTGAATAAATCCGGAATTGTAAGTTCCTCCATCCCATAATTAGTTATATGATGTTGTGTATTTATTCATGGTTACTTTTATGTAGTAATTATTTTGCATGCTTGATTAATCGTTTTTATCGCTACGGTTAATATTAATATGACACAATGTGTTTTTTCATGTTAAAAGAAATTTTAAAATTCCGCCGTAACTCGTTACGTTCATTATTTATATTAAAAGGTTTTCCAACATTATTAAAATTAAAAATCTTCTTGACACTGTTTATTATTTTTCCTGACAAGTTTACAATGTTGATTTATAGAATTTTTTTTCATCAAGAGGTCGTTGTTCATATTTCGACGGTAACAAATCGTACCAAAACCCAAAAACACGTAAACTCATTGATGATTACCGTAAAATTACCATAAAACAGGCACAATTGAGCGATGGCAAAGGATGAAAGCAGCCGCAACGGAATTTGATCGGTAATATATATGAGGATCGCTAGAGAGATAGAGGGAGTTCGTCTCAAATTAATATCGTTGAAGAAGGATTTTTTATGGCCCATATTTTTTTCTTTCTATATACTGAACATATTTAACCAATTTTCCTTCGGAACTATACGTTTAATTTTACCCCTCTAATTAAGGAAATCTCTTAATTTGCGAAAATTTCATTGTGTGTTTCTGATTAATAATATTAAATTTGTGTTATAAGTGGGCATTCTAGGTAACCCGGGTCTTACTTGCGGTGGTGTTATAGTGCATGAGTACGAAGGCAAAATTCACCTTTGATTTTCAAATTTTATTTGGAACTTGTTTTAATAAGGAAGCTGAAATAGTGAAGGTACTAGAGGGGGTAATTATAGGTAAGCAAATGCCTTACCAACCCTGGTTATTTGACATTGAGTGATTAAAAGGAAAAACTTTGACTTTTTAATCCTCTACTAACCGTTCGATATTTTTGGATCGAAATTACGCTAATGAGAAATTTTCAATAACTATTTTTAGTCGTCAAGAAGAATCTTAACTGTCATAAACTGTAAGAGTAATTTTGACCCAAAAGATATCAAAGATTAGTTTTAGAATTTCAAAACTTTGAGGATTAAAAAATCAAATAGTAGTATAGGAAGATTAAAAAAAAATCAAGCTTTCCTTCTAAAATGGTCGTATGTTGGATTAATCTTGGAAATGCAAATTATGGTATCAACGGGGGGCTTTCCGGGAAACGACATACACAATTATTAGATGATACGAATTATTCTTTTTCTTTATATTTTAAAGAACAACATAAGATTGCTGATGTTTTGACCTAGAGATATATATTTTTTAAATTAGATAGAATGAGTGTGGACACGCTTTAACATATTATTATGCTTTTGCTTGGTGTATTTGTCTTTTTAGTTTAGGGTTTCGTTCCGTATTGAAATAGTTTTTATTTGTAAACTCCACAAGTCGTGTTGTCGTCACAATTTTCTTCCTTTCAAGGAAATATATATACTTATACAAGAAGAGTACACATCATGATACATGTATTTTAAGGGCACATATGGCCATCGAAGAGAACTCAGAGATTCTCTACTACATGCAAAACCTAAGTCGCACGTGTACACATAATGACGCACGTATATATCTATATATAGAAACTGAATCAAAAGGCCAAGCAGACACGTGATCGAGATAAAAAGAAGCCGTTCTATTTTTGGCTATAAAGACACAAACGAGTTTCTATCACTTCACATGAACAGCCTGTTTGTGATCTGTCTGCTACGTGCAAAAGAGTAAGCGAGTAGAGATTTGGAGCTACAGCTATTGCCAAGAGCGCTCGGTTGAAACAATGGCAGAACTAGGAATTTAGGATATATATAAGGCCAATTTATCGAAACGGTTTTTGTGACAAGTTTCGACGAGAACTCGTGTAATGCTGATAGTAAAATCCATTTCAGGAATGAGAAAAATATATATTTACATTAAAAATCAACGTCTTATGAAAACATCGATGAAAATTAATCATACGTGCATGACAAAACCATAAAATAAATCGATTAAATTCCACATACATTTTAATGATTTTTCTTCAAAATTTGGATGCTCGCAATTTTCATATTTTTTTTTTCGTAACATATTCCTTTTATGTTAAAATTGGTTTATTAACGAATCATTTTAAAATTAAAATTACCTCTTTCTATATTGAAATAACCTATGCAAAAATCAGCTTGTTATTTAATGAAAACTAGGTCGAATATTTGATGTTAGAAAAAACATAAAAATATGGGTTAATTAAATTAAAAATTTCGTACAATTTCCTGAAATAAAAAATAAAAAAATGATATTGTGGTATTTTATAAATAGTCCCATTAAATTTAAAGAAAATAATTATCATATTTAATAGTCACGTTAAAGAGTTCTGAGACTGTGGATAGCCAAAGACAAAAAGCCAATTAAAAAAGGCCACACTGTTCCTACAAAAAGGTAATTCTCATATATTTTTACAAATTTAGTCAAAGTATTTAGGGAAAAGATAATTTTACAAAATAAAAAAGACAATTTTTCTTTGAATTTAGACAACTGTAAGCGTATATATATTTTTAAAAAGTTTAGAAGAATAACTTACATGTTGACAAGCTCACTAGATAACTTATGAATAGTTCAACGGGTAATTGATACGAAAAAAAAGATAGAGAGGCAAATTAATATGAAATGATTAGTTCAGAGATTAAAATGATACAAAAAAAATTTGGGCGCAAACTAAAATATTTAAAAGATAATTTTAGGGGCATTAATAGTGATACTTATTACAAAATTTTTATTTACTTGAAGTTTGACAAATAAGCGTTAGAAAGTATAAAGCATTATGCATGTGGAGTTTATATAAATATATATATATATATATATGTAATCATATACAAGACTGAATCATAATATTATTTTCAATAATAAAAAATAAAGACTGAATCATAGCACACTAAAATGAGTACGAACAAATAACAACAAAAGCATTATTTAGAATATATTTTTTGGGATAATTTTGAGAAAAATACTGAAACTTTTTAAAAATAGCAAAATGTATTTGCAACTTTTCAATTGTGCTGATTAAACCTAAAGGACAAAGCTGTGAAATTTTTATTTTTATTAGTTTCACACCCTATGTTTTTCCATTAATGACGAGTTTTTTTTTTTTTTTTAACATTACTACGTGCAACTCACATTAACACTAAATCATAGATTTCTCATGCTATAAATACTTTATTAGAAGCATAAAAACACAAATTTCACGATCGTGGGACGTAGATAGAAGCTTAAGGATATTATGTGCTATTAAAAAAAGATTCGGTATTTTTACCGTAATTTTTCTTTTTAATGTTCGAGAAGATTAGAAAATGAAATTCCTAGTGCTCGTGGTCGTGGTCGCTCTTCTCGTAAATATCATATGATGCCCTTATCGTGACTCTCAAAATATGATTTAAGTTTGGAGCAAGCGAAGACAAGTTTCATTGACTATAACATCAAATACTAAAAATCTTTGTAGTCTCCTTCGACAAAATATAAAAAATTAAAGACCCACAAAGATCGCAAGTCAATGTATGTGAGTAATCCGCAATAATACCCCCAATCTTGTAGTTCGATACATTTTATCCCGTAAATTTTAATTCGTGACAACAAGCCTCTCGTACACTCGAAAAAGATGGCGAAATAGTTGTTTATATATATATGGAGAGCAAATTACTCGATGATATTGTTGTCTACTAAACGAGATCAATATACTAATTTGTGATTGTAAATTCCGTCAAGTTATAAGAGGGCAGTGTGCCATATTTTTTAAATATTTTTTTTACAAGAACGGGGTATTGATGTGAGAAATTAATGTTGAGGTGTCAAAGTGCACCAATATATAAAGTTATAGTCTTTATTAATAGATATTTATGCTCAAGAGTTGATATATATAAGTAAACTGAACCCTTCTTCTTTACTCTTGATTATCTTGAAAGAAAGAAAGAAAGAAAGAAAGAGATGCGAAGCAAAGTGTGTGTGACAGGAGGCTCAGGCTATATCGCCTCTTGCCTCGTCAAGAAGCTTCTCGAGAGAGGATACACTGTCCACGCAACGCTAAGAAACTTGGGTACTTAATCCTAATCTCTCTTCTTATTTTTTCCCATCATAATATTTACAAGGATGTACTTAAGAGCTTTATATATATATGGCAGATGATGATTCCAATGCTAAGCTTCTGAAGAGCCTCCCCGGCGCTGAGACGAGACTGGCGTTGTTCAAAGCTAATATCCGCAGTCCGGACGAGTTCGAGAATGCGATCCGAGACTGCGAGTGCGTATTCCATGTCGCACACCAAACCCGTGATTACCAGGTAAGCGATCACACAGATTCTCGTTATAACTAGCTCGCTCAATACGTTGAGCATTTGATTTTGTATCCTTTCGTATACAAGGTTCAAGATACTTCCCCGAATATATATATATATATCTAATTTGACATAAACATATATTTTTCCTTGACTTTAATTTTTTTTTCTTTAAATTAAGGTGAACGTTTTTTTTTTAATACATATTTTATATGGCATAGGGTTCCGATCTACATATCAAAATAACACGATTTTGAATACTCAAACCGTGAACTAGTTTTTATTGACTTTTATTTGGACGAGCGATCATATGCAGAACACGGTAGAAGAGGCGGTGGCTTGCGCAAGGGCCATAGCGCAGTGTTGCGTGCGTTCGGGGACGGTGAGGCGGTTAATCTACACGTCGTCGATTTTCGCAGCGTCTCCTCTGAAGAAGGACGGAAGTGGCTTCAAGGATTTCGTTGACGAGTCGTGTTGGACGCCTCTAAACCTGCCGATTCCCTACACCAACGACTTTCTAGAGGTACCTCAACACGACATGTCGTATCATAAATATTCCCTAAGAAAAAAAAAGCATATACCATGTTTTAAAATGGAGGTCATTATTATATGAAATTGTTTTATAATAGATTTATAAAAGCCAGCTCAGTACTGATTAGTAACTAATTATTCGCATCTCAGTGATATAATCATATAATCTCAAAAAGAATCTTGAGTTAATTAGACTTGAATAATTCTCATATATGTGGTGGTTGACCGGAAGAAGAGGCACTAGTAGAAATAAGGTTTTCATCCACTGTTAAATCAGTTGTTAAAAATTCAAATCAGTTGCTAAAACGTTTTTGACACTGAAAAATCACTTCCTGAGTTTAGTAGGTAATGCCTAGTGTCTAAAGGTACATTTCACAACTGAAAATTTTTAGTTGTCATTCGTGCTATTAGCAACTGAGGAAAACTAAAATATCAGTGTCCAAAAGTATAATTTTCCGGCCATTTTTTCGCCGGAAAAAGACAATCAACAACTGAATTATCAGTTTTTAAAAAAAATTCCGGTGTCCATATTAGAAACTGAAAAATCAATTTCCGAAATAAATAAAGTTCCGGCCATTTTTTCCGTCGGAAAATTGAAATCAACAACTGAAAAATCAATTTTAGAAACTTCCCCATTGTATTTGTCAATTGATTAATCAGTTGATGTAATTTTCCAATGAGTAATTGACAACTAAATAATCAGTTGCTAAATATTTTTAATCACTTGAACATACCTACGTATTGGTATTAGGTAGCTATAGTTACTGATTTTTTTTAATTATTATTAACAATTAATAATTCAACCTCGTTGACATTTTAAAGAACCTTTGTTTTCTAACTACACAATCAAACAAACTCTTTCATATAATCAAAATTATAAACAACGAATAATAATTAACTTTAAAAGTTAACTATATTTATGTGCTGTATACAAAAGCTGAAACAATTAATAGTAAATACAAGAATAGTTAACATCCAATAACTTAAAATAAAACTAAGTACTCCAATCTTGAGTGTCGAAAGTGTGAACTTCCTCTTCTAATTTATTCTTCACTGTCATTTGAAAATGCTGCTTCCTAACTGGAAAAAAAGGAATAAATTCGATTAGTTTTGATGCTTCTTCACTGCAAAAAGATAAAAACAATTTATTTATTTTCAGAATAAGCATACGTTCAAATTCCTAGCAGTCCAATGCCGAAATCCACAGCAAAAACAGAAATTGATAGACACCTGAACTTCCCCAATTCCTTTAGGAAGAACCTTCCCCATCTCGAGTGACACAAGCTTGCCGAGATGATCCAGCTTGGCTATGAAAGCGTCTCCGACCTGTCTCACGATCTCTCCTCTCTTCGGCTCAGGAACCTGTAAGAATCATTCCAAACAGCTTCTCAGAAATCAAACACTCAGACTGACGATACCAAACGAAGCGAGAAGAAAGCGAACTAACAGTCATCCATGTCTTCGACGCTTCGTAGCAAGCACTCAAGCCCTCATTGTAGTCCTCGACCAAAACTTCTTTCACTTCAACTCTTTTCTACGTCCCAAAAAACCCAATCAACGAAGATAGAAAATCAACACAGTTAAGGTAAATCGCATACATAATTCCAAATTTTTGCAAGCTCAGTCAACTAGCAATTACTTCGCTCACGCCGTTGGTTCTCCATCGATCAACTGGATCTTCGTTGAGGTCAGGCTCGATCTCGGCCAGACCCGCGGCTTTGAGCTTCCACGAATCCCTCTTCGTTGAGTCCAGCGGCTTCTGGCTCGAACCCCTAACGGAAGCTCCGGATCTCTTGGCGACGATTCTGATCAAATGAAAATCTCAAAATCGATGAAAAGTAGAGGAGTTAAGAATGAGGTTTCATACAGTTTTACTCGATGGTGGGCGGTGGACATTTAAAAACTCTTCAATTCTTGAATGTTTTTGTCAAATATTTCAAAATTTATCCCCGCCAAAATGTTCCCTCTTTTTTTTCACTCTTGGCAATTTATCACCGGGGGAATTAGGTGTGAAAATCGCAAGGTACTTAATTTTTATCTTATTTATTTTATATTTGTGTTTTATTTTGTTATATATATATATATATTCCCAATAAATATAGTATACTAGCAATTTTTGCTTTTAGACGCTAAAAATTAATAAGTGATAAGTATTAGAGTCAATAGTCAATGCTAATATTTAGCGACGTAATCGACAGACTCAAGGTTATCGGCAACATAATCGGTGGTTTTTAATGGTGTCGATGACAAATTCGACGGACTCGGCATTCTCATACGGTATCGGTGATGTACTCGACGGACTCGATCGTGTTGGCGACAGACTCGGCATTTTTCGTACAATATCGGTCACGTATTCGACGGACTCGATTATGTCGGCGACGAACTCAAAATACACAATTTTAAATGAAAATTTTTTTTCCTGATTTAATATAAAAAGTGAGTAATTAATCAATCACATACCATCTTAATTATATCTATAACAAATTTATTTATGATATTATTTTTATAAAATATATACATGTATACTAGCTACACCATCATTTATATATTATTCTATATGTAACACTCTAATATATATATATAACTATAAAAGTAATCATACTAGTAATTAGAACCTTATAGTATAAGATCATGATTCAATCACTATTTTATTATTCAATATTGGTGGTATCACATTGCAAATGCATCATTCTCTTTGAAAACCAATTAAGAAAAATTTCTTATTATATTTATATTTACACATCCACTCGTGATGTTTCTTGGATCCCATGTTTCAGTCCATACTCACAACTACGCTACTCCGTCTTGATTTAACTTAATTTGAAGTTTATCGAGCTTTTATACTTTTATCAACTGATTTTCGACTCTTACTAACTAAATAATCAATTACCTAAAATAAGAAATTAGATTTTACATATTCAACCACTGAAAATATTGTTACTAATAATTGATTATGTAGTTGTTAAAAGCTACACCAATCGCCAACTAATATTTGACATATAGCTATTGAAAATTCAGTGACCAAAAATTTAAAAATCATTTTTAGAACCAGATAAATCACTAGAGAAAACTCTTGCCGGAATATGTATTGGCAACTGATATTGTAGAAATGGATACTAAAAATTTAGTGGCCGAAAATAGAAAAATCATTTTTAAAAACTGATAAATCGGTAGATAAAACTCTTGCCGGAATATAAATAAAACACTTATTTTAATTTTTCAACCACTGAAAACTTTGTTGTTAATAATAGATTGATCAGTTGATAAAAATAATCGCTATCGGTAACTGATTTTGGATATATACCTACTGAAAATTCAGTGGCCAAACATCTAAAAATAATTTTTAGAAACTGAAAAATCAATATAAAAAACTCTTGCCGGAATTTAAAATTTTCCGTCGAACATAATGATCATCAACTGATTTAAATGTTTTAGAAACTAAAAAATCAGTTTTTAAAATTCAAAAAATTTAGCGCCAATTATCAGTTGCTTAAAGTTAGAAATCAGTTACCAAAATTTTAAATTTTAAATAGCTCTACTGAACTCTTTAGCAACTGATATATCTTTAAAATCAGTGTATAAATAAATTATAGAAACTAATTATTCAGTGGATAAAAGTTTAGTTTCTAAAAATCATATTTTTACTAGTGAGGAACAATTTTTTCTTTCTTTAGTATTATATTATTCATTAACTATTCTCGATTAGAATAATATCTCGTATAAGGACGGAACATCTCCGATTCCAAAAAACTACTTAGACCAAACATAAAAAGTCATTTACTTAGTTTATTAACAACGTCTCGATTTAACCAACTAAATTTAAACTCCTTGAAACACTTAATATGATGAAAATAATGAACAATTTCAAAATATTATTTGTCGTATCTTCTAAGAGAAAAGAAAAAGAAAAGAAGAAGCCATTTCATTAAAAAAAGAAGAAGAAGATATATTCACATAGTATACATCATTCTTCACAATTAGCCAATCTCTTAATCCCTCCTTTATCATAATTCTCTTACATTACCTTGAAATGAGCATAGATGTATAATATATATATATATATATATATATATATATATGATTGGCTAATTGTGAAGAATGATGTATTAGCCTAAACTGACGGCCCTTAAGCATTTGTCAGAAGCTAATATTTCTTTAAGAATTACAAAAATACCGCATTTGCATATCTTATGAGTTTAAATACCGGATTTATTGGGCTTCAATAATATTTATTTAGTTTGTCTACCAAAAAATAAATATAGTTTCCATGCTATATCTCTTATAATTAAAGGACTCCAATTTATTCACCTTTTTTTTTCCCTTCTAAATCACATCATGTATAGTCTTTGCCTTTATACATTTAGTTTAACCACTCCCAAACACCATAAACAAGTACAAATACTTATATTGCTTCTAAAGATTTTTTTCCTATTATTATAATATAAAATTAATTCATTTAGGCGTACAAAGATTCGAAGACGCTCGCGGAGAAGGAGATCTTGAGATTTGGGAGCGAAAATGGCGGCCAATTGGAAGCAGTGACGCTCGTTTGCGGCCTCGTCGGAGGCGATTCATTTCTGCAAGCCACTGCAGGATCCGTTGAGGCAATCCTTTCTCAGCTCACAAACAAAGAGAGTTACTACAATTCACTAAAGTGCTTAGAGGAACTGTGTGGCCATGTTCCTTTGGTTCACCTCGAAGACGTCTGCAAGGCGCATATATTCTGCATGGAAAATCCCGGCATCATCGGCCGAGTCATGTGCGCGAGCTCGTTTACCTCTACGGCGGAGATGGCGAGCTACTATAAGCAAAACTATCCTCAACTTTATGTCAAGCAAGAGTAAGTCACTCTAAAATTAATTAGAAGTCTAGTAATAATGAGTAATTCGCAATAATGCCCTTAAACTTTACATGTTGATGCAATTTGTATTCATTTGAATTTTTTCAACAGCAACGAACTTTTTTTTTTAATACACTCAAAAAGTTACAAATTGCTCCGTAGATGTCAAAAGTGACGAAATCAACACTTGATTTGTTTCAAGATTTTTTTCATCAATTTCAAATATTGTAAAACTGTCATTTCAACAGTTATTCAATAATTAGAGTCCTTGATTGATATACAATACAAGACAACCTAAAAATCTAGTGTTTAGTAAAATATCATGCACAAATTAATATTTTATTATTGTAATGTATTGTTGATTTCAGGTATTTTGAGGGACCAAAAAGAAAAGTAGAGTGGGCTTCTTCAATCCTCACGGACATGGGTTTTGAGTTTGAATTTGATACCAAAAAGATCTTGGATGATAGCCTCAATTATGCACTAAGGATGGGCCAGCTCTAGCAACAAGACATATAAAATATATATTATATATCACTCTTATGAATTGATTGTATCA
Organism: Parietaria judaica; assembly: GCA_954871525.1. Lineage (NCBI taxonomy): Eukaryota > Viridiplantae > Streptophyta > Magnoliopsida > Rosales > Urticaceae > Parietaria > Parietaria judaica. The sequence goes on along the minus strand of OX940864.1, from coordinate 5,419,393 downwards.
TTTTTGTGTTTTATTAATTGTGTAGTATATCACGCTTAGTGTTATTATCACTACGAAACACTTAGGTTATTTGATAATAAAACTGTGTGAGTCGATTCTGCCGATTCTGCATAAATAAATAAATAAATAAATAAATACGGTAATCTCAATATGTGAAAAATAAAATCAATCGAAAATGCAATTTCACGGCTTTAGATTATTTAATCAGTGCAGTTGAAAGTTTAAGAATATAGTATGATGTTTTAAAAAAGTTTGGTACTTTAGCCACGATCATTTTTAAAGTTTGAGAAGAGTAGAAAATGAAATTCGATAGCGAAGACAAGTTTCATTGAGACCATAAATTTGATAAAATCAACTACAAAATATCTTTGTAGTCTCCTTTCACAAGAGACCCTGACCCACAAAGATGGCAAGTCAATATATATCACTAGTTGGCAATAATACCTCGAATCTTCTATTTTGTACATTTTGTCCCATAAATTTTAATTTGTGACAACATGCCTCTTTCTTTCAAAAAAAATATATTTTTCAAAGAAGAGAAGAGAGAAGAGAGAAACAAAGACATGGGAAGCAAAGTGTGTGTGACAGGAGGCTCAGGCTACATCGCCTCTTGGTTAATCAAGAAGCTTCTCGAGAGAGGATACACTGTCCACGCAACTCTAAGAAACTTGGGTACTTAATCCTAATCTCTCTTCTTCTTTCCCATTATAATATTTACAAGGATGTACTCAAGAGCTTTATATATATGGCAGATGATGCTTCCAAGGTTAAGCTTCTGAAGAGCCTCCCCGGCGCTGAGACGAGACTGGCATTGTTCAAAGCCGATATCGCCAATCCGGACGAGTTCGAGAACGCGATCAGAGGCTGCGAGTGTGTATTCCACGTTGCGCACCAAACCCGCGATTATCAGGTAATGGGTCATGCAAGTTCTCGTTAGTAAGACCGGCTCGCTCAGGTCGTTTAGCATTTGATTTTGTATCCTTCGATAAAAAAAATTCAAGATATTTCGCCGCACGTATTTATTTTTAATTTGACATAAAAAAGAAAAGAAAAAAAGACTATTAAAAAATTATGAAGTAAGGATGAATATATGCTTTTCTTTCAATGTGAACCTTTTCAATTTTTAAATAACCCGATTTTAAATACTCAAACACTGAACTAGTCTGTATTGACACTTGTTTGGACATGCTTGTGGCCCGTCAAACGATCGTATGCAGAACACGGTCGAAGCAGCGGTGGCTTGCGCGAGGGCCATAGCGCAATGTTGTGTGCCTTCGAGGACAGTGAGGCGGTTAATCTACACGTCGTCGATTTTCGCAGCGTCTCCACTGAAGGAGGACGGAAGTGGCTTCAAGGATTTCGTTGACGAATCGTGTTGGACACCTCTAAACTTGCCGATTCCCTACACCAACGACTTTTTAGAGGTACCTCAACTCGTATGATCTTTCAGTCGTATATTCTTTTAGAAAAGAGCATATACGTCACTATTATATTTATATATCTAACTTAAATCTCTGCTCAATATAAGATTGTTTTAGAATAAAGTAATAACTCACAGAATAAAACAAAAAGAATCACGAGTTAATTAGTCTCGAGTATTTCTTAAATGGCGGTCGGTGATTTCGGACTAAACATAAGAAATATGTTTTTTTTTTTTTTCAAATTATTTTATTTCAAGAGAAAGACAAGTAAAGGTGGATGGCCAAGATTCAAATATCAAGCGGACTAGAAAATATATAAGAAAATTGAGTTAATGTATTAAGAATAAAAAAATTAAAGCTAAAATATTTAAAGTAATTTTCAATAAAAATTAGGAGGGAACCACTCCCAAATTCTCAAGAGTCAATTTTATAATGCCATTTTTTTGAACATTTCATAAACTATATACAATCATTATGAAGCATAAAATCTCTTCATTTCTCAAGTGATCTATTGCTTAACATGCAAGACAGTCTACCTAACATTATAATTTTGTAAGCATTAATTTCGCAGGCCTACAAAGATTCAAAGACACTAGCGGAGAAGGAAATCTTGAGCTTCGGGAGCAAAAATGGCTGCGAATTGGAAGTGGTGACGCTCGTTTGCGGCCTCGTCGGAGGCAATTCGCTTCTACAATCCCCGACAGGCTCGATTGAGACAATCCTTTCTCAGCTAACAAACAAAGAGAGTTACTACAACTCACTTAAGTGCTTAGAGGAATTGTGTGGCCATGTTCCTTTGGCTCACCTCGAAGACGTCTGCGAGGCGCACATATTCTGCATGGAAAAACCTGGCGTCAACGGCCGAGTCATGTGCGCGAGCTCGTTGACCTCTACGGTGGGGATAGCTAGTTACTATCGGCAAAACTATCCTCAACTTTATATCAAGCAAGAGTAAGCCCTTGAACTTTATGTGATGGTGCAGTTTGCATTTTATTTTTTAGGTAATTGCACCTAATTATTCTCTTAAATTGTAAAACATATTACTCCCTACATGTTAAAAATGAATAGAAAAAAATCGACACTTGATTTGTTTTAATATACTTTTATTCTGGATTTCAGGTATTTGGAGGGACCGAAGAGAAAAATAGAGTGGACTTCTTCAATTCTTACCGAAATGGGTTTTAAGTTTAAATTCGACACCAAAAAGATTTTGGATGATAGCCTCAATTATGCACTAAGGATGGGCCAACTCTAGCAACAAATTAAACATTTATCACTCGTGTGAATTGATCGTGTCATTTTGTAATTTATTAATTGTGCTATACAATTGTTTATTGTTATTATCACCAAAATTCACTATTGTCTATTGTTATAATTACACGAGATCGGCTCTTGCTTTTTGTTCTTTGAGTGCCAATATATCATCATAAAGAGCGAGATTTTGGGTCTCCATCTTCAATTAAAAAAAACTCTTTTAACATTTACTTTATGTTATTTGATATAGAACTGGCTGTTGCTGTCATCCCATTTTTCTCTATTTATGTTTGGCCAATTTTATACTTTTTTCTCTCTTTTATGCTATCTCCCTTTTCTCTACTTATTTATGTTTGCCAATTTATACTTCATGTTCTCTTGGTTGAGCAAGGGTTTGGTCGCTTCGATGCTTTTATATAGACTCGACTCGGTAACATCGGCTAAAAAAAAGACCGATCCGGCCTAAATAATTGAAATGCCCAAACCAATCTGACCCTATAAAAATTGGGCTGGGTTTGTTTGAACAGTCGGGTCCGAATAATTTAAATTTAATTTATAAAAAATAATATGAATCAAACATGTATACATTAAACAAATTCTACACATATTTGAATCAAACAACAACTCAATTCAACCTACAAATAATCCCAAACAAAGCTTATAAACTATTTTAAATTAAATAAGATTACTACTCATTTTTAATTACGTTTAAATAAATTAAAAAATATTCAAAATTAATTATTACTAATTAGATTTCAAATTAAAACTAAGAATCATGTGTGAGATTTGAAAATGAGAGATCAAAGAAAATATAATTAAAATGAGCAATATAAAAAAGACTAAAGATTATACTGTTTTTAGTAAAATATTATTAAAAAAAATTAATCTAAAATATATATTGATTATACTTTGTCGGGCCGCATACCCAACCCGAACAGAAGGCATTGGCGAGTTGGATTGGACGGGTAAAATTGAGACCGAGTCTTAAACGGATTAGTTTGGGTCATCAAGTTTGGCCTAAAATGTTCTCCCTTGGTCAGAAAGGTCATGGCCCGCCCCATAATTTATTATTTAAAAATTTGTATATACGTTTTTATTTTTGGTTATAAACAGCATCAACCACTAGCCAAGAAAGCCGGGACCGTTGGACAATAGGCGGAGACAACCCGTACCCAACCATGTGGCCTTCACTACCTATTGCCGACCACCGATATATTTGTCGATAAAAATCGCCTAAACTTAGATTTTAACAATAAAAAGAAAAAAAAGATAAATACATAAATGATTCTATATAGTTAAAGTATGGTCCCACCACCTTGGAAGAAACTAATTTCGACCAATGAAGTCTCAGTGCGTTTCTAACACAGCATTGACTAGATTACTTTTCAATCTCATCCATGTCCATATGGAGATCGCTTATAAATAAAATACAAACAAAAACTAGCTATTAATTATTCTTGTCGTTTTGCTGCTTGACTATTCGCAGTTCAATGTGATAAGACACTTAGACACAGCGAGCGAGCGAGCGAGTGACTCACTTGCGGTGAAAATGGAGAGCAGCCCATCGGCGATCTGCGTCACCGGAAGCACCGGCTATCTGGGCTCGTGGCTCGTCAAGACCCTTCTCGACCGAGGCTTCGTCGTCCACGCCACGCTCAGAAACCTCCGTCTCTTTCCGACACTAACATTGAGTCTTAGTACTAGTGTGTGTGTGTATGGTGATGTAAACGTGTGTGAAAAATCGCAGGCGATGCGTCGAAGGTGGGGCTCCTGAAGAGCCTCGGTGGCGCGGAGGAGCGGCTGAGATTGTTCGAAGCCGATGTCTACACTCCGAGCGATTTCGACGCTGCGATCCGGGGCTGCAAGTTTGTGGTTCACTTGGCCACGCCTGTTTCGCGGGACTTCGATGATCAAACGCAGGTAATTAAATTTGAATACAAGTTTTCAGGAGCTAAAAAAATAACACAAAAAAACTGATATTTCGGGATAAAAAAATCAGGATTCCGAACCGGTACTTATAGTCGTGATTTCCGGTTGGTTAAAATCAGGACTAGTAAGTGCCGGTAGTTGAGCATTTGAACTTCCATTCTAAACTTAAAGTTTCAAGTCTTTGACACCAAACAATTTTCTAAGAAAATCCATGTTAATAAGTACATTTTTTCATAGAGGAAAAAAATAAAATGCTTTTATATATCGGGGAAAAAAAATGGTTACTGATTTTTAAGGTATTTTCAAGAAAAAAAAAAGAACTAAAAAAGATTCATGGTTCTGGTTTTGCTTCTACTTAACATTAGGATTTAGAACTAGATCCCCTTATCACAAGCGAACATAAAAAATGACACTGAGAATTACAGTGGTTCGCTCTATACTTAAGAGATACTTTTACTTGCCACTTGCATATCTGATCCGCTATAATCCAATCAGAGTTCTTCGGTTTGAACCCTCTTGCTCGTTCGCTCTCTCTTTTTCGTGCTACAACGGACCCAATGAAGCAAGAAGTCATATATGCAAAAATAAAAAAAAAAATGGTTAATCAGCTTGGCTGATCTATGTCAAGTCTTATAGTATTCTGGTGAATTAAGCTTCACAACTCAACACTTGAAACAATATTATGTTGATTGGTAGATGATAAAATGACCGTACTTAATTCTTGATAGACAGTGTCAACTGATATATGTTGAAAAAAAGAACTAAAATGTCTACATATGCTTCAATTTTTATTTTTTGCAGACGGAAGATATATCAGTAGTTGCGGTGAGAGCAATGAAGAGTATCGTGGAGAGTTGCAAAGGATCAGGCACCGTGAAGAGGCTCGTCTTCATAGCCTCCGTGGTGGCTGCGTCGCCGCTGCAACACGACGGAGACGGTTTCAAAGCAGTCATGGACGAGTCGTGCTGGACTCCTCTCCACGCTTCATTTCCGTACGCCACCTTGGGTTTGGAGGTGAATTCATCAATTTTTGGAAAATCATCAACATAGATATTCTAAGTAGAAACACACATATATAATAAGTTTTTCATATCATATCATAGTTGAGTATTTGAACTTGTAATATTCCAACATGATTCGGAATACAAAAATTGAATAAGGCTTCTCTATATAAAAAATAAAAAACAATTTAGTATAATAATGATATATAAATTTTGAAGAATGATGCAATCTTTTTTTTTTTTTTTTTTAATGAAACTTAGAAATAGAAGATTTAGTTTAGTATGTTTATTATATCAAGCAAATTTAAATTTACAAAAGACCTTATATCATTTATCGTATCACTCACTTATTTATTATTTCTTTGGGCTTAAACCAGGAGTCTCAATTTCCTCAAAAAAAAAAACCAGGAGTCTCAACGGAAATTTCGAAGAATTTTAGTCCGGTCTCTGTTTTTTTTTATAATTATTATCCGATTTACACACATTTTTATAACGTTTTTCACTTTTCAGTAACCATTTACCGGTTATGAACCGATAACCACTACATAGCACTCTGAAAATATCTCAATGAAAATAATGTTATATAACCGGTTTGGTGTTTTCATCCCGAAATACTGGTTTTTGAGCTGGTATTCAAACTAGTAACGTTGTTTTGACTTGTACAAGGCATACACACACTCGAAGACCCTGGCAGAGAAGGAACTGATGAAGCACATCGAGGAAGATGACAAGAGCCAGTTTGAAGCAGTGAGCCTCGCCTGTGGCGTCATTGGCGGGCCCACAATCCTTCCTTCCATGCCTGGCAGCGCCGCGCTGCTCGTCTCGCAGGTCGTGAACAACGTCGACCTCTACAATGCCCTGAGATTCATCGAGGAACTCGACGGAAAAGTGCCCATATTGCACGTCCAGGACTTCTGTGAAGTAGTGATGCTGTGCATCGAGAAGCCGTCACTGAGCGGTAGATTCCTCTGCGCCAGCCACTATCTCTCCTCCGCCGAGATCGCTCGCCTCTGGAAAATATCTCACCCGGAGATAGACATTTCTGAAGAGTACGAGACGTAGAACTTTTACACTAGTCACGGTTTCCGGTTTAAAAATTGGTACTAATTTTGATACTTAAAAAAATGAACCGGTCTTTGATACTTAAAAAAATGAACTGGTCTTTACCGGTCCTAGTTTTGAGAATGGGATTGACCACCGATCCCTAGTGTCTGTTGGCAAATCGGCAACTGATATTTCAGGTTTTTGAAAAACCGGAAACTAATATATGGAACATTGATCAGTTTTCACGGACCGGAATTTAATATACTTCTATCCAATTTTATAGCATGAATATTTTTTAAAAACCGGTATTTATCGATTCAAAATCAGAAATGACCGGCTTTTTACTGGTCATGGTATTGGTATTTGAAAAATAAAATAAAAGTGTTGTTGGACTAAAATACCTCGAAATTTGAGTTTTCGGTCCCGGTGAACCAAGCTTATATGTAATAACTCGGAAAGTGCTTCAGATTCAAGCTGTATATGAGAATTGATATTTGAAATGTGTGTATGATTTCAGGTTTGTGGAAGATGTAGGGAGAGAAATTGTGTGGGGTTCCAATAAGCTCAAGGAAATTGGATTTGAGTACAAATTTGATGCCAAGGTGATATTGGATGAAACCCTAGAGTGTGCCAAGCCTCATTTTAATTTCACAAACTAAGCTTTTAAAGCATATTGTCACGTGTGAAATATGTGCATGTGTGTGCGCAAGTATACGAGTCATGCCAAGTAATAAAATGTAATTATTTAATTTGTCGATCCCATGATAACCCTATCGTAATCCTCTCAAGAACAAATTCCTTATAAGTGATTTAGCAATAAGCTCGGCTTCATTATATATGTTAGAAGTCATATTCCTACAAAATCTATTACTTAAGTCTTTTTTATTTAAGACATTATATCTTATATTAAGGTGTATTTTGCATTCTCACATATATTTCAATTAAATTTTTTTAGCGGCAAACATTTTTATTAGGGCTGCAATCGGTTGGTTAACCTGTTTATTTTTTACTATTTGGTATCCTTAACTTAATTCCGGTTAGTCATGTTTTAATAACCTTAACATGTTTTTAAAACCGGTTGATTGGTTAACCTAATTTTCGGTTATCAAAATTGATTAACCTGTTTAATAACCTTAACCTATTTTGTTTTTAATATAGCATTTAACAGAGTTTATCTCAACGATAAAACATATCGGTGCAAAATAAATCGCAATAAAACAACCGAGTCCAAAAATAAATATACCGGTCCAAAACATAAATCCAAAAAGTACAACAATTATAAAAAAATAAAAAAATATCCAGTTCAACAACTCGAATAGGCTTTGATTGAAAGAGAGAAAACCTTACTTAATTTAATTTTAAAATATTTAAATAAATAAATATTAAAACCAGTTACAAAAATAACCTGTTTTGAAAAATAAATAACATGTAATCTTATCCTGTTTAAAACCGAATATAGTTAACCTTAAACTGTATTCAAAAGAATTCGGTTACGGTTATTTTAATCCGGATAATTTTCGGTTACGGTTTTTAAATACGGTTACCGGTTATTTTGCACACCCCTAATTTTTATTATGCATTGGAATTGTTTTTATATGAGTACAGTCAATTTTAGAAACAACTCAGGTTCAAATGGATATTAATTTGTTTCGTACTAAATTAAATTTTGGAAAGTATTAAGTCTATCAACATGATTGTGTTTAATATGCTCCATGCCTCCATCAACACAATATGTTTGATATTCTATCTTAAGTATGGATCAAATTTTAATGTACCCGTAAAATTTGATCGGTAAAAACTTTATCGGCAAACTCATGGCTTATACGATATATGTCGGTATACCCCCTATCACGGTCAGAACAGCCGTGAAATTGGAAAATCGGTATCTTGCGTGAACTCGAATTAAATTTCTATCAAGTTCTTTTTGTGTGAACTCAAATTAAATTTTTATTTCTTACAATTATACATAGTCCACGTGGAACCAAGATTCACCTTCCAATCGGCCTATATGAAAGGAAAAATAACACTTCTTTATATCTAAATCTTAATCTTACTGGTGCCTGAAATAGTGAGCATTACTCACAAACCCTAATGGCCAAAATGATGTCAAATCCTAAACTTTGTTGTAACATGTAAAATATTTATGAATACATACACTCACTTATCCGATATCATCAAGCGAAAAACTCGGGGCTGTCAAAGAAGTTAAACTCGAAATCGACGTTGCTGAAGTCCATTATGGGCGAATTGGTGACCGAAGCTGGGGCCGAGAGGATCTCGCTGAGCTCGGAGAAGTAGTTGGACGCGGATGTGTCTGGAAACGAGAACGTCGGCCAAGTCACCAGGTCCTCAGTTTTGACCTCGAGCCCCGCCTTGAGGCTGGCCAGCGCTGACTCGGCTATAGTTTGACTTTTATCCTCTTGTTGGGGAAGAAAATCATGGAATTCGGTTTCGTGTTTGAGAGTTTGGTTGATGAGCGTAGGCGAGGCGAGATCCAACTGTTCGGAAAACCGGGTACAAGTGTGACGTCCTCGGTAAGTTATCTCGAAGAGGGAAGAGTCTTCGTCGGACTTTTGAACTTGTTTCGTTGCTAAACAGCCTTGAGAATTTCGATGAGTGCATCGGTAGTAGCCTCTGCCAAATATAAACATTATTGTATATTAGGCATAGAAATGTGACATTAATAGTTCAGAAATGAGAGGCATTTATTAATTTTTCCTAAAAAATAATAAAACGGCCAATCAAGTGATGGGATGACAATTATATTTTCATATTACTGCCATGAAGATTCGAACCCCTAACCTGATGGGATTTTGGAATTCGAACCCCCTACCACTTGACCGGCCTTCTATGGGTGATGGGTTGACTCACAGTTAATTAATTTATCCAATAAATGTTTTCAATCCATAATTTTTTATTTTTTATTTTGAATGGAATCCATAAAATTGTTTCAAAAGGAATATATAAATGTAGATACATATTTATATATTTAATTCCCTCACCTAGGATGATTAGCTCCAAGAATGTCTTTTTGGCCATACTTTCTCCAATTATAGCCGTCATCAAGAGGCCCTTCAACTCCTGATCCCACACACACCTTCACTTTCTCTGACCATTTCGGAATCGTTTTCCTACAAACCAAACACAATTCCAAATCAGCCCATAAAAAAAATAATTAAATTAAATTAAATTTTAAAAAAATATTATAACTCACCTCTTCTTGAAGACTTCACTTGGGTTGTTAGAAACTTGGTCAACGATGACACTTCTCGGGCTTAAGCTGCCCAATGACTGCGGCGATTCCAAGCTGCATGACTTTCTCTTGACGTGGCTTAGCGCCGAGATTGCCTTCTCGTATGAAGATAGAATCTGCTCGATCAAGGCGTCTCTTGTTTCTTGTGATGATGATGGTTGGAGATTGCTCATAAGCTCCTTTGCAAGCTCTCTTCCCTTGCTTAGCTCGTGGATGAGAGCCTTCTTCTCCAAACTTTCCATGTTCATTTCCATTTGAACAAATTGGGTGAAAAGATTGCAACTTTAGCCGGAAACCCAATTGGGCATGAAGCAAAAAGATTGGAACTTTGGGTTGGAACCCAATTGGGCAAGAAGAAAGTTGGATGATTTTAGCAAAAGGAAGCAAGAAGTTTGGAACTTGGCTTGAAACCCAATTGGGAATGGAGAAAGTTGGAGGCTTTATATATATAATTTTGATGTGCTAATGACTATGTATATATTTTCTGTGAAGTTTTGTATAGAAAGGCGGGCTACAAGTTTGTTGGCTACAAAGAATTATGGTGAAAGTTTTGCTACATTTGGAGATTTTTTGAGAGAGATGAGGTGAGAGAGAGTGAATTATATGGAGAGATAAAGTGATTGGCTTTTGCTTAGTGAAGAATGAAGGTGTGAGGAAGTGAAGGAGATTTATAGAGAAATTGTGAGGAAATTATATAAATTTGACCATGGAAAAAAAGGACATCTCTTTTGGATCATTCTCTCTCCTCTCTGTGCTATTTCTTGCTATAATTATTGCTGACGTGTCATGATCTGTGGGCTCGCAGTCAAACATTGAGAGAAAGATTTGAGGGAGATTCAATTGCTGACCACTTCAAAGTTCAAACAAACTAGAAAGTAAAGCATAGTATTTGTACTATATATAATTAAATACACATTTCACAATTCTCTCTCTATATCCATATTCTATTCTATACTAGTACTTTTAATATAATATATATATATATATTTATTAATGAGTAACAACGCGGAAGGAGATTTGAAAATTCTTGGTTCATTCCTCTGACTGCTTTGTATACCCAATAACTTCAATTAATTGTTTTTGTTTTTTTTTTTTTGCTGAAATATTAATATCAAAATACTGCATATATATAAAGGCCATGGAGAGATTGGTATCGTCATGTGAGACCCCTTTGCTTACGTTGATAAAATGAAATAGCTAACATGCGTGAGAATCTCCGTGCATAAATTATAACAGAAATTGTTTGCGTATATACTATTACTAACTATAGATATATCAAATATTATAATCTATGTGTGCGAATATTGTATATCTGTTTAGTTTAACTTTATTCACAAAATATTAGTCTTATACTCCCACTAGATTCAGGGTATTCAAGTGGTTTCAGTCGCGTTGTTATCAAACCCTAAACAAAAAAAGAAAGATAATAAATAAATATTATATTGAGCATGAGACTCAGTCATTGATGTAGTACTTTCTTTTTTCTATATTTTTTTTAAAGTATGCTTGAAAGGAGGGAGAAACATATAAATATAAAAGTGTTGTGAGATAAATGATATATATCTCATTCTGGAAAAGAAAAAGAAAAAAAGGTTAAGAAAAACAGCCTTTTGTTTCTTTAAAACATTTCAATGTTAATTTTTTATATAAAATAGTTAAGAAAATATTCTCTATACTCAATTAGAGTTATAAAACAATTGGCTCTCTACGCAGAGACCAATAATAATAATAAAAAAAAAACGTCCACCATTACATTTCTTCAATCCAAGATTCAAGACTTTCGAATATCCAACACATTTTCAAGCAGATCAAGTAAGATATTCAAGTATCTTTTTCTTTTTCAAATTATAATCTTGTCTGAGTTTGACCAACCTATATAATAATATAGAAAATAAATTTAGCACAAATTTACTATATTAATTATATTCGAAGGCCAAATGAATTGTATTGCATGCATATGTGATGATCAGACGTAATTATTAAACTTCGATCTACCTGTCAATTCTCATTTTGGCTAAACTACATAATTATATAGTAATTAATTATTGATAATCAAAGAGATATAAAGTATAATTTTTTTTTTCATGCAACTTGCAAGTTTTGTGTTACTAAACTACTATTTCGAATTTTTTTAGGGAGTTAAAAATAAATTGTTGTTTACATACAAGATTCTAATTAAAATAACTTTCTCTAAGTTTTTTAACGTTTTCCATATTGGTTTTTTTAAAATAAAAATAAATTTATTTATTTGATCCGTTTTTTGGAAGTAATTTTAATTTATAATTAAAGTGTCACTTAGTCAAAAGGTCAGAAATAGAATGGAAAATTATTTATGACTATTAATTACCTTGGTCAGAAGGTCGAAATTGTACTTAAACGCAAATAAAACAATATAATAAATATGCGATCCTGATATTTTATATATAATCGAATTTTATAAACTCTAGGGTTAATTGCAGCAAAAAGACCAAACATTTGGTCAAATGCTCTCCTGTGTATATAACTTTCGTAAATGGCGGCAAAAATACCCAACCTCGACATTTGGGAGTTGACCGAGAAAATTTGTCCATGTGGCTATCAGCCTTTGCCACGTGGCATGCCAAATGGCACTTGACCGCCACATGGCATGCCACGTAATTATTATTATTTTAAATAATTTTTTTATTTTTTATAAATTTATTTTTTTTATTTTTTAAAAATTTTTTTTTTCCCAATAATAACAAATAATGAATATTTAAATTTAAAAATTCATTATTGGTTATAATTATTTATTTTTTAAAAAGTGGGTAGAACGAAATAAAAATCACTGTTCACGGTTCACTTGAACTCCGTTTCCGATCCGGTTCACGCGTCGAATGAAATTGTTTAGTATGTTTAATAATAATAATCAATAAACACATACATATTGTTTAAAAAGTCAAGACATAATTAAATACACACCACTTATTAAAAAAAAATAGTAGTCATTTTTATATTTAGCGAAAAATAGTTTTTAGTTGTTTGCATGATATTTTTTTTGCGTTTGCATTATATAATAATAATTGTTTAATATGTTTTTTTTATTTATATATTATTATTTTTTTTTAAAATTGTCATTAAATAATCATATGATTATTATTGTTAAACATATTAAGCGATTTCGTTCCATCCGAGAACCGGATTGGAGGCAGAGCTTGAGTGAACCGTGAACAATGATTTTTTTTTCTTTATTTATTTCATTTGACCCACTTTTCTAAAATGAATAATTATATTTAATAATAATAACCAATAATGAATATTTAAATTTAAATATTCATAATTGGTTATTATTGAAAAATAATTTAATTTTTTTTAAAAATAAAATGTTTAAAAAAATAATATTTTTAAATTATTTAAAATAATCATAATAATTACGTGGCATGCCACGTGGCAAAAGCTAATAGCCACATGGACAATTTTTCTCGGTCAACTCCCAAATGCCGAGTTTGGGTACTTTTGCCACTATTTACGGAGGTTGTATACAGAGCAGAGCATTTGACCAAAAGTTAGGTCTTTGATCCTAATGAACTATTTTCATAAATCGAAAGTTCATAAAAAATAGTTATAACACTTGTTTCAATGTCTCGTTTTATTATGAAATATATAGTCAATTAATTTTCGCCCCCTCTTAGTCCAAGCTCTAGCTCCGCCCCTGGTCGTCTAAATATATATATATATATATATATATATAATCACGTTTAAACAATGGAAAATTTTGATTATCGTTTAATTTTTGTACATCGCTTAATTATTTTCTCACAAACTCTCATCTACTCTCTCACCCAACTCACACAACTGATTTTTGACTAGTAAAAATTAAATCGAAGTATCCGATTTTGATGTTTTCCTAGTGGATTTGGGTAAAAACGGCTGACGGAGCAAGACTCGTAGCATTGCCGTGAGGTTTTCATTTCATATTCTCGTGTTTATTTTATGTGTATGAGATTTAATGTGTTCATAAATATGTGTTTGGTGTTCATGTTGTATTTTTTATGTTCATTTGATTTTGGTGTTCTTGTTGTTCATCTTGGGTTATTGAGTATGCATGTGTTTTCAAATAATGTGCGTTTATCTTCCTGGTTTTCCGATTCTGAGACAAAAAAAAATGTAAAATTCCCGGTTATCGGTTCCAGATTCACCCAGAAATTTAAATTATTCATTTTTTATTGCAAAGTAAGTTTAGAATTTACCATTTTATTTCCCGGATTCTAGAGACATGGATTATATAAACAAATTAAAAAAAAAAAGATGTACAAACTATAAAGATAGTAAAGAAACATATTGTTACCGATTAATAAATATTTTGTTAATGTAAAATTCCCGGCTGATGTTGTTGTTTTTTTTTTTTTATATATTTTGAATCAATTTTAAATTAGATCTTGATTATATTGTAGTTTTTAGACCATTTTGGTTACGTGCATAAACTGTTATTGTTTAGTTTACATAATTTTAATTAAATCCATCTTAAATTACAAAATTAAAAATAAAATAAAAAATAGAGCACGATCTTTAGATATAATTCCAATATATAAAACTCACTTGAATACAAATTTGAACTCAAAAACAGCTAACTCAAATATTTAAAAAGTAAAAATTATTGCCAATCAAAATCACAAACACTCACTGAAAATGCGATGTAGAGAATTACGTGGGTTTGGCATGTTTGAGAAGATCGGATCTCCAACCTAACTAAACTGAAATAAGAGATGTATATGAAAAATAAAAATAAAAAGTGTGTATGTGTATATTTTTTGTAAGTGTAATTATACAAATAGTATTACATGTAACATTATGTAAAAAAAAAATCATGCTTATATATAAAAATTTATTTTTATTCCTAAATTTGATTATAATATTTTACAATCACATTATGTTTTAATTCTCTTTAAAATCTGAACTAACGAAACAAAAAGAGTAAAAAAAGAAACAAATGTTTAGCCAAAGATATAATAAAAGTTTATTAAAAAAGAATACCCTGATTAATATTATATTGAATGTTATAAAAACTCCATGCTTCAAACGAATCCTATCATAGAGCATACATATATTAGATGATATCATTATAGTTATAAAAAAAAAAAGATAAAAGAATTTTTTTTCTTTCAAATAGTCTTTCCTATATTATTATTAATATTATGACGACAAAACATTATAAACCCATTGTAAGTACTTGTTTTTCAGGTGTTTGGCGAATCAATATTCCTAAGAAATGTAACAAAATTTGAGAAAATGAGCAAGAAAATTGGAATCTATGTCGCTATACATAATAACAGGTGACTTCTCATATATATATATATATACTCTTAATTTTAATTGTTGGGCATTGCTTTTGAAAGGTTACACATTTAATATTAAGAATGCATGCAATTACACACATACAATTTATTGTTGGATCAATGCATGAAAAAAATGACTTGTATTTGAAAGGTTACACGTTAAAATTAAGAGTGCATGCAATTACATACATACCATTTAGTGAGCAATAAGTAGACGCAAAAAAAAAAAATACAAAAAAAAAAAAAATCTAAGAACAATGAAAATCTCAATGCTTTGATTTTATGGCATGAAAAAAAATCTAAATTCTTTAAAAAATTGAATTCTCAATACTTTTTAACCACAACTTGTCATGTCACTTGTTTCTTCATTTTAGTATATATAGATTTTTAACCGTGCTTTAATTCTGCTTTTGTACTAATGTATTCAAGTTTAATCACGCATTAATTTAATGCGAAAATATATGGGAAGTCTTTTCTGCTTTTTTATATGATATAATAAAATTAACCCAATGAAAGAAATGTAAAGAGTGGAAGATTTTCGAAGAAATTACACCACACATAATAAATAGGAAAGTGAGTGAGAAAATGAATGTTTTGTTATGTGTGCGTGACTAGAAACAAGTTTGAAATTCTTTCTATATCTTCTAGATGAAGGATTAAAAAAAAAAAAAGGAACCGTGTGGGTCCTTTAATTAATTTGTAATTTAATGCTTTTAAAAAAGAAATAGAAAAATTCCTTTCTTTTCTCTACATAATAAAAGTCAAGGAGAGAGAGTATATGACAGGGTAAATAAATCACCTATCAAAACTCTTTAGGTTATTTTTTTATTTTTTTTGAAAGAGAAACTCTTTAGGTTATGTTTGGTGTGAGAGAGACATGAGTTTTGTAAGTGTGAAAAGAACATGTTTTTCCACGTATCTATAATGAACTGATTCACACACACACACAAACACACACATATATATATATATATATATATTCCCTATATATATATATATATATTTATATATGCATATAATTTTAAATTGCATGGTTCAAATTCATAAATTTTATAAAAGCGTTAATGATGCACAAAGATATGCTTTGTGGATTTAGTCAGGGTCGATAAGATAGTTGAAGAGAGGGAGAAACGTCGTTTAGCTCGTCGTAGACGCGGCATTCTCAAGAGCCGGATTGTTAGCAGAGTATAAATTTTGACCCGGAGTTCTGAACCAATACTCAAGTGGTCATGGATAACCAAAATCACAACTCAATCGGCGAGTCAAGTTAAACTTATTCAAGTTTGTAATTTGCATAGCATGTATCGAAAATCGAGAATGATAATATTATAATTATGGTAAAGATTTATTGATTTGGTTTTTTATTCGCTTTTTTGAACATATTATAATTTTGGCTAGAGATTTTGATATAGATAGGTTTTTGTCTGGACGAGGAGGTTCGGCTCCTCGAGTGAAATAATTTAATTTCCGTACATTAGTGTTTAATGAAAATTTTTATTTAAAATAAAAGGGTGTGTCCAAGACTCCAAGTATACCATTAAAAAAAAAAGACTTCAAATATAAGAATTACAAAGTGTGAACACTAAAATTGGCAAATAAATAAAACAAATAATTATTTATGAGCAATGCGAACATATTATTGAAGTCTTGCAAAATCTAGCTATATGTCGCACTGAGGACCAAGTCATGACTCGTGACATCAGATATAATTTGTACAAATAATAAAATAAAATAAAAAAATTAAAAGAAAAAAATATTTTCAAATGGCAAGGGTGAACAAGTGGGTTTTATAAGGGTGTCGTTTGTGAAGCCAGAAGCCGAATAAAATAAAAATAATAAAATTATGGTAACGTTAAAAGACTTAAAGGAATAAAGTTGAACATATGTGTGCATGTTTATACTTTACATGAATAAAATGGGAAACTATGATGATCTAAGATCAGATTATTTTATTTCTATAAAGCGTTTAATAATTTTAAGTGGTGTCAAATATTTCTCTATCGCTTTAAAAAAATGCAATGATAAAGGCATAAAGCCGTTTTAATATAAAATATAAAGTATGACAATAAATTTTTCGAGAGCCCTCAACATTGCATTTGTGTCACTATTTATTCTCTCATGTTGTAAAATGATCACATCATATCCTCAATATTATTTTTATATATGCCACTTTTTACTGTTTATTAATTAACTAATAGAGTTAATTGGGATATAAGTGATGACGTGTTTTCACACACCAACAGTCACGTGAATTGTGAATGGGATTTCGATTTGATATTGCTGAATTTTGTGGATTCTGACCTCCGCGTCGTCAATACTTTAGACGATGACAAAAAATAAAAAATGAAAAGAAAAAGATTAGAACACCGAGGTTTTTTTAGAGAGGTTCGTCCCAATGCGGTAGTTGACTACGTCCTCTGTACGTTTATTGCTTTTAGAAAGATGATCAACCGAAACCACAAGCCAATTTCTGGTAGATCTAAAGTAAAAGATGAAAAGCTCTAGAAAATACAAATCTCTCTATTCTCTCAGAATCAATGCTTGCGTGCGTATGATGGGGTCGTCTTCTTGCTTTTATAGGCTCCTGGTTTCTGCCCGTTGGGAGTGTACGTTGGTGATGGCTTCGAGTTCGGAGCTTGGTTTGCTGTCGAGCTGACACGTAGGCCACGTTCTGAGAGATTTGCGAGGTGGTGGACTTTGACTCGTCGTCGTGGGTTTTGAATTTAAATCGTGGCGATTTTCCTGGTCGAGCCTTGAGGGTTTGAATTGAAGTCTTTGACTTGGTCTGCTCGTGTTCGGATGTTTCGCATGCTTCTGCTCGGATCCCTTTGTTGACAATCTCTGCCCGGGATGAGCTTTTGGGTTCTTCAGGTCGGTCAATTTGTTTGATGTTTGGATTTTGACAAGTGTTGATTTTGTCTTGAAGTAGGATCTTCGAGCTCAGCTCGGGGTTTCTTTCCTTGAAAGGCTCTGCTCGGATTCCTTTTAGGCATTTTCTGCTCGTGGTGAACTTCTTGCCTTGTGGGCCTTTGGTTCTGTTCGGGCCAGAACATGGTCAAATGCTCATTTGGGCTTCTGGGCTTCGTGGTTTATAAGCTCATTTTGCATAAATATTCAATTATATTCATGACTTATGTTTTTAATTAATTTGAACCATTAATTTAATTAATGATCTCATAACTCCTATTTAAGGAACGAATTTGCACATCAACATTAAGTATTTTTTAAAATATATATGAGTGTATCTTTGTCGAACAAAAGAAGATCTGAGAAAAAAATTAAATAGAGCCACAAAGTACACATAACACAATAATAATGTTGAGGATATGACGTGGACATTTTATAATGTACAAGGCTCATGAAATAAGAGAGACAAACGCAAATTTAAATTATTTATTAGATTGAATTTTTCAACATCCCAATCAAATTTAAACACAAAAAATAAACAGCATAAATTAACTATAAAAATCCGCACCCATTGTTGATGGATACACATTTATAAGTCATAATACTTCCATCAAAATGACTTTTTTCAACTTCAAACCTTCTCATTTCCGTCCTTTTTTTTTTATAAAATTGAGGTTTTTTTTTTTTTTTTTGTAAATTTAACGAAAAACCGTTAAAAATACTTAATGAACGTGCATTAAAAAGTTCAAGGAGCAAATTTATGCTTAAAATGAATTTAAAAAATTATGAAGAGGTAGACTACTACAAATAATTCATGAAGTAGTATGATAAGTAGCATGGTTCTAAATGCCGATGCCGTTTCATTCCCTCTATTTTACGGGCTTGTTGCATGCCGACAAATATATTGATGAAAAAGTCAGAAAATAATATACAATATTTCGACAATATTTTTATAAGTTAAAAAAGTATTCAAGTAAAACAAAACATACTTATAAAACTAATATTGTTTTTTTATGAATATAAAATAATAATAATAATAAATAATTCAATAATCAAGAAAACAAACGTTACTAGTCCACATGAAAACCGAATCAGAGACCTTTATCAAAAGCTTGTGGAAAACAAAAGAAGTCATTAGTCCCACATGAATTCTTATGAAAAAAATGTGGAACCAAGAGGAGGTGTATAAAAGCAAGACAATGACGACAAAGCTGACTAATTTAGGGATTTATGGAAATTTATTCAAGTTTTCGTCGTTTTACAAAGCAAATGACACTTGAAATATACTTGGAAGCCAAACAACTTTTGTCGAAATGGAAGAAAAGGAAAACGAAATATCCCACATTTCCTGTCGTTTGGCCCCCAAAAAATAGCGTGTCGGTGGTATTTCAGTGGCTTTCTGGCGAAATTTAAAACCATCTTATATATTAAGTAGTGATAAATAAATTATAAACAATTTAATATAATTAGTGTCAAAGTGATATTTATTCAATGGAATAGGTCTGTCCATAGTATGATAAGTTGGGCTTTATTGCAAAACTTGGCCCAAGCAATTTAGAAACCGACTAGGTTTCTTTTTTCGGTCATATTTATACTTTTATTTCCCCTTTTCAAAGATAATATTTTCATGGTTTCAAAGCGGTCCTTTTTTATTTCCCCTTTTCAAAGCGGTCAATTTGGAATAGCCGGAAATCATTTTCGTGACTCCATCTAATCTTCTTATGTATTAAAGGGATAATAGCGAAAATAATATCAAAGTAACAATCAACTAGCAAGTATTCTTTACTAAACTTGATTTATTTTCCATGTAAAAAAAATAAGGCAATTCATTGACGATGTTGACTATAATTTAAATACTTTTGCCACCGTTAATCCTATATCAAATAATAACAACTTTGAATTAAAATAAACAACCGATAATACAAAAACTTGTCCTCAGGAATTGAAATTTGTGGTGAAAGAAGCGTGTTAATAACATATGATAATAAGTTTAAAATTATGGCATATCAAAAATAGATATGCCTTTCATGTCTTGCTTTTATATTACCTTTATCTGTAATTTTTTCAAGATTTTTTTCCTAAATTTTTAAAACCAATTAAAATATACCATCTGACGACTCTGACCGTACTAATTTAGTTTTGTTTTATACTCTATTCATTTTAATTTTCAAACTGACGATCACCCCTTATTCATATTTTCATATTTTTTACTCTTTATTTTGACAAAGTATACCATATATTTTATAATAAAAAAATATAGTTAATCGTCAATTTTAGAATTAATTACAAACACCAAATACTCGAGAACACGAAATACAAAGATACCAAAATAAACCAAATAATAAATAATATAGTGGACATTACCAACTGATGGGAGGGCCAAAAGAGAAGATGAAGTTCGAAACCAATATCAAACAATGACGGATAGCGAGTAGCCGGTGACGGTGACGGTGAGGCGGCAATGCGATAGAGCACAGCAAGGGTGAGGGTGAAAGGTAATGAACACGAAAGAAAATGATGATTTATAGATTTAAGTTATAGATTTTGTTTTTCTTCAGAAATCAATTAATCATTAGAAAACTCGAGGATGACATTTTCACATTAGACTTAGACATTATATATTCGTTGTTTTAAAAAATCAAAGGTATATTTGAGTGAAAAATAAAAATAAGAAGTGTAAAAAAAATCTTAATAAAGCATTATAAACTTTTTACAAATTTTAGTCATATTTATTTTGAGTTATTAAGATGAAGGTCCAATAATATTTAACAGTAACAATAGTAAAAAAAATTAATTAATTCATGCTTAATCGAATCTTGATAAAACAAGAAAGGGGCACATAAGGAAGAAACGTTACCTACTTTACATTTATGACGAAACTTGCAAGAGTGTCATTTTGGAAACTTTGGCAAGATAATACATATAATAATTCGGAAAAGCAAATTGGTTGGTCCAGTTTAGAGAGCTAAAATTTACATGTATTGAGCTCTCTTTCTTCTGCTTGCAAACACTTTTTCATGCTTCATTATCCAAAATCTCTCTATTTCTTCGGCTTTCCGGCCCGGAATCCGGCCAGCGATCAGCCCCCACCTATGTTCCGAATTGTATAAAAAAGCTTGAAACCAAAACATATACTTACAAGCTAATCATGATTTTACATATATTCTACAATATATAAATATTTTTTTAAACCTAAATTAATGAGCAAAGAAAAAGCTAAGTGTAAGGGGTAGAGTAGGGAAATAGCAAAATTATGCATGATTTGAAAAGAAAAGAAAAAAGTATATTAGCTACAAAACTTATAATCCAAAGACCATTAATAGATAAACTCTCAAGAGGTTGGTAATGCTAGGGATAAGTCCGGAAAAAGTACCTATTGTATTCACTGCGGATGGATACATAATTCTTTTTCTATTGAAAGTACTTAATGTCCGAATCCAAAATAATAGCTCCATTCAGTTTTATTTGATAAAAAAAATATTCAAATAATTAAATTAAATACTAAAAAAATTATAACTTAAATAAAATTATGTACAAGTGAAATATGTTAATTCATTATCGTTTTTCTAACAAAAAATGGACAAAACTAATTGTTTTAACTTGAATACTTTTTTTTTTTCTGTAATAGAACTTGGATATTCGCCTACAACTTTTGCCACTACTATTCCATAAAGTCATATATGTTATGCCATCACTGCATCACATTTCTATCTAACTTTAAAGAACAATTCTCCTCTTTCAATAATAATAGTAAAAACAAATTCTCCTTTTCATAGGAAATATTTTAGGGCACTATACAATGTGAAAGCTATATGGTTTTTTATTGTCCTTCACATTTCATATCACCTTTTGAGTGCATCAAAGAAAATGCCCATCACAAAATATGAAGACAATAACTCAATAAGCACAATTTGTCAAGTTTTGCTTTTTGCAATAAATTATACCTAATTTAGTCTAATGAACCAAGCTTCCAAGTTCCGATTGCGTTATTTTATTACAGGAGAATAGCAGAATAAGTACTCAAAGTGTTTGAAAAGTTGACATTAAGTTTCTTTTTTTTGGCGAAAGTTGTCAAACTCTTATTTTGTGTCTTCCGTCATGTTTTTGTCCCGAATCCCATCACATATCACGTTTTTAAACCCATTAAATATACTATTTTTATTAGAAAAAATAAAAACTAAATAGATTTATCAATGATAAACAATAGTATATATAATGGATTTAAAAACATGACATGTAGCGCGTTTCTGGACGAAAATACGACGGAATACACAAAATAAGAGTTTGGCAACTTTCGCCACCATTAAATATAGGGTTATTACCGGCATATGTTCCTGTTCTTTTGCAAACATCCGACTTATGTTCCTGTTCTTTTTTTTTTCGCGGCATATGTTCCTGTTCTTTTGCAAACATCCGACTTATGTTCCCGTTCTCTCTTTTTTTCGCGGCATATATTCCATAAGTCTTAAAACGTACTCAAAGTCAACCTCCGTTAACACTTCCGTCTATGTCCGTTAGTTTGTCACGCCCTTAATACCGGCATATGTTCCCGTTCTTTTGCAAATATCCTACTTATGTTCCCGTTTTAAGACTTATGCCGGTATTAAGGGCGTGACAAACTAACGGACATAGACGGAAGTGTTAACGGAGGTTGACTTTGAGTACGTTTTAAGACTTATGGTATATATGCCGCGAAAAAAAAAAGAACGGGAACATAAGTCAGATGTTTGCAAAAGAACAGGAACATATGCCGCGAAAAAAAAAAAGAACGGGAACATAAGTCGGATGTTTGCAAAAGAACAGGAACATATGCCGCGAAAAAAAAAACGAGAACATAAGTAGGATGTTTGCAAAAGAACAGGAACATATGTCGGTAATAACCCTTAAATATACTAAGAGTTTGGATACTTATGCCGTCATTTTCCATTTTTTTTTTTTAAAAAAAACTTCAATATATATGTATAGATGAATATATATACCTGTCTCCAACAAGCTTGTACATTCTAAAGATGAGATCTTCTTCTTGTTCAGACATGTTTATGAAATCCCACTCCAAACTGCTCACCTCTGCCACGCCAAGCATTGGCCCATGCATAAAACAGAAGTAAAAAGAGCATAAATATCCCTCAACAAAGACACAATCTTTGACACTGAAATGAATGTTGGGTATCCCTCCTATTTGGAGGCCCAACAATGTGGGTTATTTTTGACCCATTGATCCATGTACCCGGCCCATGAAGCCTAGGTCATAAATGACTTAGATGAGATGAAGAAAAGCAAGAGTGAAGAAGAGAGAGAAAACAAGAGAAAGAGAAAGTGAGCAAATTCGCGGTTCCCGCACAGTTTCGTCGACCCTCAGGAAAATCATCATTGCGCATTCGTTCACCGTTGATCGTCGTGATTTTTGGACAGAACGTTCCTAAGACATAGAGGTACGTTCTGAACGGTGGAGATGTGGTTTTGAACTTTCTAGGTCGGTCTGAAGAGTGGAAACCAGAGGCTGTTTTGTGAGAACGTTTTTCACAAATTCTTCTCTTGCTTGTTGTTGTAATCCGAGATTGGTGTTCGATCTTGATGATGATGATGTATACCTCTAGTTTTATCTAGGGAAGACTTCGTTTGTACCTCACTCTTGATTATAGTGGATTTTAAGCGGCCTACGGGTCCCGTGGTTTTTTACTCCGTTTTGGGGGTTTTTCCACGCTAAAATTGTCTCGTGTTCGTGGTTGTGTTTCGATTATTATCGCCTTCATATTTCAGCGGCTATTGGGAGATATTGAGATTCCGTTGCGTTGCGCTTTCTCCCAACAAAGTGGTATCAGAGCCGTGGTTTGATTTTGTGCGACTATGGAGGCGAACACGTCGCGAATGGAGAGTTTGAATGGTTCCAATTACAATGTTTGGAAAGGAAAAATGGAGGACTTGCTCTTTGTCAAGCATTTCCATTTGCCGGTTTTTTCTATCGAGAAACCCGAGGGAAAAAGTGATGATGAATGGAATTTGTTGCATCGACAAGTTTGTGGGTACATTCGACAATGGGTGGATGACAATGTTCGGAACCATGTGGTTGGTGAAACTCGTGCTAACATCCTTTGGAGGAAGCTTGAGGAGCTTTATGCACGGAAGACCGGGAATAACAAGATGTTCTTGCTCAAGCAAATGATAGCCTTGAAGTATCATGACAGTACGCCAATAACCGATCACTTGAATAACTTCCAAGGAATTATGAACCAAATGGCGACGATGAATCTTAGATTGGATGATGAGATTCAAGGGTTGTGGCTTCTTGGTACTTTGCCGAACTCGTGGGAGACGTTTAGGATGTCGTTGTCTAACTCCGCTCCGGATGGTATCATGTCGATGGATTTGGCAAAGAGTAGCATTTTGAATGAAGATATGAGAAGAAAGTCTCAAGGCTCCTCTTCACATTCCGAGGTATTGGTTACCGAGTCGAGGGGGAGAAATCAAGCCCGTGGTTCAAATAACCGTGGAGCATCACGAGGAGCGTCGCGTGGAGGTTCAAATAGATGGGCTAATGTTGAGTGTCATCATTGTGGCTTGAAAGGCCACATTAAAAAGTATTGCCGAAAGTTGAGAAACGAAGGCAAGGGAAAAAAGATCAACCACAACAACAACGATGTCAAGAAAGAAGGTAACAATAGTGAAAATGTTGCTATTGTTGACGATTTCTTTGTCGTTTGTGATGATTATGAAGAAAGTGTCAATTTATCTCGCGATGAGACAAGTTGGGTGGTTGATAGTGGTGCTTCTTCGCATGGGACTTCACGACGGGATCTTTACTCCACTTATAAGGCCGGTGATTTTGGTATTGTCGGCATGGGAAACAAAGGATATTCAAAGGTGATTGGAATTGGAGATATATGTGTTGAAACTAGTAATGGCACTTCTCTAGTTCTCAAAGATGTGAAGCACGTTCCGGACCTTCGGTTCAATCTCTTGTCGGTTTCAAAATTGGACGATGAAGGCTATGGCAACTCTTTCTTGGAAAATGAATGGAAGTTAAAGAAAGGCTCAATGGTGATTGCAAGAGGAAAAAGACGCTCAAATTTGTATGTCGCGCAATTTGGGTGTTCTAAATGCTACGTCAACACTTGCGAGGATGAAAGTTCTTCCGAACTATGGCACAAACGTTTGGGTCATATGAGTGAGAAAGGTTTGGGAATCTTAGTGAAGAAGAATGCACTATTTGGAGTTTCCAACGCAAAGTTGAAGAGATGCTCGCATTGTTTGGCGGGAAAGCAAAGACGCGTATCGTTTCGGTCTTTTGAACCAAAGAGAAAGTCACAAGTGTTAGACTTGGTACATTCCGATGTTTGTGGGCCGATGAAGACACGGTCCCTTGGCGGTTCTTATTACTTTGTGACTTTTATCGACGATCACTCTCGGAAAGTTTGGGCTTACACCTTGAAGACAAAGGATCAAGTGTTAGATACCTTCAAGTCGTTTCAAGCGTCGGTTGAACGAGAAACGGGGAAGAAGCTCAAGTGTATCCGAACGGATAACGGGGGAGAATACATCGGTCCTTTCGATGAATATTGCCGAGAGCAAGGTATACGTCACCAAAAGTCTCCTCCGAAGACACCGCAATTGAATGGGTTGGCCGAAAGAATTAATAGAACTTTGGTTGAAAGAATGAGATGCTTGCTTTCTCAATCAAAGTTGCCGAAGTATTTTTGGGGCGAAGCATTGAGTATGGTTGTACATGTGCTAAATCTCACACCTTGTGTGCCTTTGAAGTTTGAAGTTCCGAGCCGTGTTTGGAGTGGGAAAGATGTCACGTACGACCATCTTCGAGTGTTTGGGTGCATGGCATATGTGCATGTTCCGAAGGATGAGAGGTCGAAGTTGGATGACAAGACCAAGAAATGTATATTCGTTGGTTATGGGCTCGATGAGTTTGGATATCGATTCTTTGATCCGGTTACAAGAAAGCTTGTTCGTAGTCGTGATGTTGTATTCATGGAGGATTACACCATTGAAGATATCGACAAAGTTGAGAAAGAAGTTCCAACCTTTGAAGACGAAGAATTAGTTGATGCGAAACCAACTAATATTGCTCCTACCCCGACCGTTGTCGAAGATGTGCAAATTGAAAATCAAGGTACGGATTTACATGTTAATCCTTTAAATCCTAATGATTTTGTTGATGTTGAAAATGAGGTTGGCCATGAAGATGAAAGTGAACAACCTTCTAATGAGTTGAGGCGGTCCACTCGTGTTAGACATCCTTCCGTTCGATATCCCTCGAACGAATATGTATTTCTCACCGATGACGGAGAACCCGAAAGCTTTGAAGAAGCTTTGGATGACGAAAACAAAAAGGAGTGGATGGATGCCATGGAAGATGAGATGCAATCGCTTCGTGAGAATAACACTTTTGAATTGGTGAAGTTACCAAAGGGTAAAAAGGTGTTAAAGAATCGATGGATTTATCGTGTGAAGCAAGACGAAAGCACTTCGCAAAAACGATTCAAGGCTCGCTTGGTGGTAAAGGGCTTTAGTCAAAGAAAAGGCATTGACTTTAGCGAGATTTTTGCTCCCGTGGTGAAGATGCAATCCATTCGGGTAGTGCTTGGGCTAGCCGCTAGCCTTGATTTGGAAGTTGAGCAAATGGACGTGAAGACGGCTTTTCTTCACGGTGATCTACATGAAGAGATTTACATGGAGCAACCGGAGGGTTTTCGAGAAAATGGTAAAGAAGACTATGTTTGTAAATTGGTAAAGAGTCTTTACGGCTTGAAACAAGCACCGCGACAATGGTATAAAAAGTTTAACTCGGTGATGGTTAAACATGGCTACAAGATGACAAATGCCGATCATTGTGTGTTTGTGCGCAATTTCTCCGATGGTGATTTCATTATCCTTTTGCTCTATGTTGACGATATGCTTATCGTTGGAAAGAACATTGCTCGGATTGAAGAGTTGAAGAAGACTTTGAGTGAGTCTTTTGCAATGAAGGATTTGGGACAAGCGAAAAAGATCCTTGGAATTGAGATTTTTCGTCATCGAGAGGCGAAGAAGTTGTACTTGTCTCAAGAATCATACATCGAGAAAGTTCTTCGGCGTTTCAAGATGGATGAAGCAAAAGTGGTGAGCGTTCCGCTTGCTTCTCATTTCAAGCTTAGCCACCAACAATGTCCATCTACAAATGATGAAAAGTCAAGTATGAAGAACGTTCCATACTCGTCGGCGGTTGGTAGTTTGATGTACGCCATGGTTTGTACGAGGCCGGATATAGCCCATGCCGTGGGAATGGTGAGTCGTTATCTCACAAATCCGGGAAGACGTCATTGGGAGACCGTGAAGTGGGTTATGAGATATCTCCGGGGGACTTCGAATTTGAGACTAGCTTTGGGATGCGAGAAGCCTACGTTAGTTGGTTATACGGATTCGGATCTAGCCGGAAGCTTGGATGATCGAAAATCTACTTCGGGGCATATGGTGACTTTTGCCGGGGGAGCCGTGGCTTGGTAATCGAAGTTGCAAAAGTGTGTTGCACTCTCTACTACCGAGGCCGAGTTCATTGCCGCCGTTGAAGCGACGAAAGATTTGTTGTGGTTGAGGAAATTTACAATGGAGCTTGGGGTCAAACAAGAAAAATATATCTTGTTTTGTGATAATCAAAGCGCCATTCATTTAGCGAAGAATTCCTCGTTTCACTCAAGGTCGAAGCACATTGATGTTCGTTATCATTGGATCCGTGACGCATTGGATTCTAAGTTGATGGAGCTCGAGAAGATTCACACCGATGACAATGGTTCCGATATGTTGACGAAGGTTTTGCCGAGAGGGAAGTTTGAGTTTTGTCGCTCGGTTGCCGGGTTGACATTGCCCTCCAACTAGTCGGTCGGGGGAGTTTGTTGGGTATCCCTCCTATTTGGAGGCCCAACAATGTGGGTTATTTTTGACCCATTGATCCATGTACCCGGCCCATGAAGCCTAGGTCATAAATGACTTAGATGAGATGAAGAAAAGCAAGAGTGAAGAAGAGAGAGAAAACAAGAGAAAGAGAAAGTGAGCAAATTCGCGGTTCCCGCACAGTTTCGTCGACCCTCAGGAAAATCATCATTGCGCTTTCGTTCACCGTTTGATCGTCGTGATTTTTGGACAGAACGTTCCTAAGACATAGAGGTACGTTCTGAACGGTGGAGATGTGGTTTTGAACTTTCTAGGTCGGTCTGAAGAGTGGAAACCAGAGGCTGTTTTGTGAGAACGTTTTTCACAAATTCTTCTCTTGCTTGTTGTTGTAATCCGAGATTGGTGTTCGATCTTGATGATGATGATGTATACCTCTAGTTTTATCTAGGGAAGACTTCGTTTGTACCTCACTCTTGATTATAGTGGATTTTAAGCGGCCTACGGGTCCCGTGGTTTTTTACTCCGTTTTGGGGGTTTTTCCATGCTAAAATTGTCTCGTGTTCGTGGTTGTGTTTCGATTATTATCGCCTTCATATTTCAGCGGCTATTGGGAGATATTGAGATTCCGTTGCGTTGCGCTTTCTCCCAACAATGAATAAATATAAAAAAAAGGAAGAGAACCCATGATAGAACTCAAGCCAAGGAATCAAACAAGATTAAAAAAAAGAAAAAAAAAAGTGGATAAAGTTATAAATAAATAAAATGCCTTCGGATGAGCGAGTGCTTGTCTTGGCTTGCTTTCTCCTGCGCTTTTCCATGGCTTTAGAGGATGTTAAAGCGTCGAAGAGACACCCAAATGGAAAGGAGATATAATAGTTTGTGAAAAATGTGAGAAAACAAATGTAGGTGAAAGAATAAATAGTGTACTCGAAAAAGGTGGTGAGAGAATGACACGCTTATCCTTATGTGTTGTGTTGTTTGTTTTGTGGTGATCGAGAAGAGCAAAAGAACGGCAGGTCTTACCAAACGGACAAAATATGAATTCCTTTGACTTGTAGATAGGTTTTTCGTTTCTTTAACTTATTCGTTTTTAAGGTAAAAAGAAACTTGTGAAAAGGCAAATGTATACATCTTTGTGAATTGAATCATCTTTAGAGTTACCTTCTTCTCAATTTTTTTTCTTTTCACAATGACAAGTTCACAACTACAAACTATTAAGTGTGCAAAAAATGAGTATCACATCTGAAATAGTTAAAACACCCTCACTAATTACAAAGTCTTAATTAAATTAAAATTTGCACATGAGGTTTTGGTTCTCTTCGACTTCCGTCGATCAACTTGACTCCGATGCACCTTATGCTATAAGTCTTCATAGCCTTCGGATAACATTTGCGATGTTGATTAGAATGATGGAAGTCCGGAAAAACTATTAAGGGATTTCTATGGAGGGTAATTTTGTCTTAACATATCTCAAAATCTTATTTTCCAATTTATAAAAAATTTGAGGTCAAAATATCATAAAATGAGGTAAAGTTTACCATTGAATGTCTTTATCCGGTAATATTCAACGGTCGAATTTGTATTAGCTAGAAGGTATACATATATAGTGATATACATACATTACTTATAAAATATATATACACACATAAAATCCAAGCGAAAGTATATAAATATTAAATATTGAGATGAGTCAATAAAGTAGGTTGTTATATGATGCGTCTAATACACTCTTTATTTTTTTGCTAGGTTTCCTGTAACACTCAAATCATCAGAAGAAAGACAAGTCATATTAGATGGTTATGAAGTGAGTATGTGACTATGGCTACGGTGTAAAAGATACGGGATAATTAGAGCTGCAGCTCGCGACGAGGGAGGGCCAATCGCGACTCGTCGCGATGCAGTGTGACACGTCGCGATTAATCGCGACCAGGAGGCGAGAATCGCGATGCGTCGCGATTAATGGGGGGAATCGCGACGTGCACCACGCGATCCGCGCGAAATGGTCTCGTCCAATCAGGGCGTGACACGTCATGGATCCGAGTGAGGGGGAAATTTTGTGTTTGTTGGTGGCAATAATAACACATTTTTTACCCGAAATTTATTACCCAACCACAATTATTACCCACTTTACTCGAATTTCAACCCTAAAATTTCAAATTTCAATATTTTTTCACCTACTTTCTCCTCACAATTATTCACCCACCACAATAATTATTCACCCACCCCACTCTCTCCTCAAACCCTATAAATACCACCTCTTCCTCCCTCATTTCTTCACCAACAATCTCTCAACTCTCTCTCAAATTCTCTCAATTCTCTAAGTTTTTTCCACTCTCAAGCTCTAAAGTTCCAAAGTTCTAAATTTCTCAATTTCTAAAGTTCTCTCATTAATATGTCTCGAAGAAGCGGCGGTAGTTCTGGGGGTCGAAGGGCGGCCAGGAATTTGCAACCCCAATTTCTACAAGGGGGAACATCGCAGCCTTGTCCTGACAACTATATTCCCGTTATGCTACCGTCAAAAATATTCCCTTCCCCTCCCAATCCAGATTATCCCGACGATACAGTACGGTCTCTAAGACCTAGTCTAGTCCGGGCGTTGGCCCACCACCAAGCCAATCCCGATCGTGTGTCCCGAGAATTGGTCGAAGCGGTGGCTCAATCTAGGGGGGAAATAACGATCCTTTTTTCGATCTCATGTTTCGGGAAGGTGCCGATTACAGAGCTCAAGGTCCCGAAGGTGCCGATCCCGACAAAACTCAACGCCCCGAAGATGCCGATCCTGACGAAACTCAACGTCCCCACGATGCCAATCCCGACGAAACTCAACGCCCCCACGATGCCGATCCCGACGACTTTCAAACGCCGCTCTCGGTCCATGGTTCAAATGTTGGGGTTTACAACCGCGGTTCTTCCAATCAAGATAGCGGTGAAGCCTCCGTTGCCCGTCCTCGACGTGCTCGACGTCCTTCAACCGGGTAATAACCTTTATTCATTTGTTTATTTCATTAATTATTAATATTTATTAATTAATAAGTTAGTACTTAGTAATAATTAATTATTAATAAGTAATAAATAATAATTAATAAATATTAATCCGTTTTTAATTATTAATAATTATTCAATAATAATCACTTGAAAGTCTTAGTATGCTCTGTGGTTGCGGTTCCGACTGATCTTCCACATCAGAAACGATTTTCTTGAGATTTAATAATCATATTATCTTAATTATTTAATTTCGTTTAATTTTTTAACCTTAAATATTATAGTTTAATTATTTTAGTTTAATTAATTAATTTGTCACGTCTCTTGAAAGTCTTAGTATGCTCTGTGGTTGCGGTTCCGGCTGATCTTCCACATCAGAAACGAATTTTGTTGAGATTTTTTAAGTTAACGGGATTAAAAATGGTAATTTATATGTGTGGTGATTATTATAAAGTTCTTAATGGAATACGGTGTCTTAGAAAGATTGGTTTTTAAATAAGGTTTGCTTTGCAATCTCCTCCAAGCTAGCCTGGGAACCTCAGGGAGTTCTGTCTAGAAAAGCTTGGGCCTAAAGCGAGATCATAGCATCCTTTCCAGTCGATCTGGCCGTGGAACCTCGGGGAGTTCCGTCAAAAAGAGCTTGATAATGATTTCCACACATAGAAAATACCATTTTTAATTTCGTTAACTCTTTTAATTAACTATATGAAATTTAATTTAATTAATATGATTAATGTTAAGATCTAATAAATGTAATATTTTTTGTAATACTTAATTTATTATTAATCCGATGTAATATTCCTTTGTTTTAACAGCGCAACTCCTTCGGCCCTGGCGTGGGGACGACCAAACACGGCCCCAGTGTGGGAATTTTTCCACGAAGATCGGCGGTTGGAGAATGGCAAACGCATCAAACTCGCCACGTGCAAAAAATGCGGCAAAGTACTAGACGCTATGGGTGACCTCGGAACCGGATACTTGAAAAGACACGCAAGAGCATGCTTCCCGACCGGGCAGCTCGAAGAGGTAAACACAGCACAGGTAAGTGCCCTTTCTGCAGTTAATTTACGGAAATGGACCCTCGAATGGATAATTTCTACGGGCGTGCCGCTGAGTTTTGTCGAAAATCCCAACCATACCCGATATATGCAAAGGATTAATCCGACGTACCAGCAGTTTTCCCGTACAACTTATACCCAAGACATGGAAACCGCATATGCTATGCAAAAAAACCTTTTGGTCAATTTTTTTAAAATGTCTAGCATAAACGTCGCTTTTACCACCGACCTGTGGAGCGGTCCAAGTTTAAACGACTATATGAGTCTGACCGCCTATTACGTAGACGACGAGTGGAATCCATGTCAAAGGCTTTTAAACCTATCGCCATTCGAGGGTCGTCATACCGGGCAAAGGACAGTGATGGAGAGCCCAACGAAGACGGGACTAGCGTTTAGCCGCAGACTCAGGCAACGGATAGATCGCGGGGAAGCAGGGGAATCCAGCACGGGACTGCCACGGGCGGACATACCGGAGGGCGCACCGACAGAAGTTAAGCGATACTACGGCCTACGGTTCGAGGACGATTCATGCGAGTTCGATGTCATAAAGTGGTGGAAGAATCAACGGGACAGATTCCCGATATTGGCGAGAATGGCGAGGGATATACTGTCCATCCCCATTTCAAGCGTTGCTTCGGAGAGCGCATTCAGTACGGCTCAGTATGTCATAAACGACCGGAGGGCGTCAACCACCAACACACACGTCGAGCAAATAGTGGTGTTGAATGATTTGTTGTACCACAACCCGGTGATTGCCGAACGGTCCGACCAAACCGAACTGGAGCTAATGACTGAAAGGTTTAACGCCTTGTATCCCGAGTGACGCAATGTAACCGCCAATGATGTGCTATTTCCTCTCTTGGTTTTATGTCCCTAAGGAGGGTTTTACAAGAGAGGTTTTAGTGAGGCATCTTGTAATATTTACACTGAATATTTACAGCTTTCTTCCACCTTATTGTAATATTCACAATGAATAATACAACTTTTTTTTTAAATATCTCGTCTTTTCGTATTTATTTATATGTTAAGTAAATTTGTTGAAATTATTAGTATGTTACAAACTAATATTTATTAACATACGTTATTTCTTTAAAATTAAAAATAAAAATCAATATTATTAATATGTTACAAAATAATTAACTTATATCAATATTATTAATATGTTAAAAATAAAAATCAATATTATTAATATAACAAACTTTAATATTAATTTTGAAAAAAATACATTGTAGATAACAAATTTAAATAATTAACTTACTTACATATAATTTTGAAATAATTAATAAAGTTTTAAAATTAAATTCGGGTAAAAAGTTTTAAAAAAATACATTTCAAGAAACCAGGTACTTTTGCCGCAAAAATAGCCTATAAAATCGCGAAAAATCGCGAACAACCACGACTCTCGGCGTCGCGACGAGTCGCGACCGGAACAGTCGCGATTTTTGGCGACTCGGTCGCGACGCCGCGAGTCCCAGCTCTAGGGATAATCGTGGTAGAAGTATCTAGAGTCTAGACCTTGATAAATTGAGACGGAACGGGTATAAATTGAGAGAAAAAAAATAGCGGTAAAAAAACCCAAAGTCAATAAATATGAAGGGTCGCAATTTTCCGTCTAATATTTTTGACTCATGGTTTTCGAAGGTTTCCAAATTAAAAATCGTTTTGTATTTCATGGATGTATTTGGATTAATATATCATCATTTAATCGCAACGAGTACTGAAAAATACCTAACTTGTCCAAAATACGGCCTTGATAAGTTTTTATTTTTCTTTTCATTCTACAATTCTGATAAAAAGGTATACAACACTAAATCAAATGTAAATGAACCATCTACCAAACACAATCCAATCTCTAACCAGACCATTTACCACACAAAGCAGCCTAATCATGACATAATACATTTTTATTCCATACAAAATGGGCTAAAACAATTCATATAATTTATATATATATTAAGTACATAACTCATAAAATCACTGTCGCCGTTGCGACATTCCGGAGATTTTGGTCGGTTTCAAGCTCTATGGCGGAGTTGGTGTAGGAGATGCTGGAGGCTTAAAGTCTGGATACTGAAACCATTAAACCAAAATATTTAACAAATGTTAAATTTGCATCTTCAATGGAATGCTATTTTTAACATGATCTAAAACATGTGTTAATTGATAATTCATTTAATCACTATATGTATATAATGATTATAATAAGATTTAAAAAACTTACATAAGGGAAAGGCGATGAGAAATGAGGCGCCGGTTTTGGTGTTTCTTCTGATGAGGGCACTGAATTTACTTCCTTAGCTGGCTCAGCCGTTGCTTCTACCTTCGTCTCAGTAACGATTTCTGGTTTTGCTTCCGGAGGAGGGGCAGGGCTTTCGGTTTCGGTGCTCGGTGGTGGGAGAGCCTTGCTTACCAATGTTGGTAGAATAGCTTTTCCTATTTGCTGAAGTTCAAGGAATATAACAAGAGCATATGAAAACGAGAAATTGACGGAAATTTTCCCTCAACTTGGTTCGTCGGTGTATTTTGCCCGCTTAACGTTATTTTTTCGTGTAATTTTCTCCCCTAAGCTTAATTTAGAGCAGAGTACCCTCTCCGTTATAAAATTGATAAATATTGTCATCCACGGACCTTATTCTCTTCTTATTTAACGTCAATACTAATGTTTCTAATAATGTCACATAAGCTTAGTTTTATCAATTTTATTACAGAGGGTACTCTGAGTCAAAATTAAAGATAAGGGACAAAATTCCACAAAACAAAGTTTAAAGGACAAAAAATTTAAAAAATAGATGCAAGTATATAAAAACAAAAGAATGCCAAACGTATAACAAGTCTTCAATCCATGTTTATACCTTTACATCATCAACGAACTCTGTAGGGGCAATCTCGGTACTCAAGAACATATCCACTTGCTGTAGAGTTTTTTTCCGATCCTGTTAAGCGAAACCAAGGGCAAAGTTTAATTTTCATGATGTATTTAAACATGGAACAAATTGTTCAGAGTCAAACTAGGTTGACTAAAATTAACGCATATGATATTATTATACAAAAATGCCCTCCTCTTTACTCTAGCATATTTGGAAATGAGACTACAACGGAAAAGAGCGAGAGAGTTAGAGAGAGCATTTTTGTCTAACAACGTCTAATGTGGTCTCGTATCCAAATATGCGAAAATCGTGTTAAAACTCAAAATTACATAGCTCTAATATAATAAAATCTCGATAAATTAGTAACCTCGAAATTATCTAGCCTTAACCATATTTATTTATAAAATTTATATTATAGTTATAAAATAGTGTTTCTCGTTATAAACGTGCTTACCTCAGCAAAGAGAAGTTTCTTGCTCACGAGTTGAACTATCGCGACTGTTCCTAAATATACGAGAATCGTATCAATCTACAGACATGAACGTCAAGGCCGTGTTAGATAACCGTCGGAAGAAAGCCCGAATATCTTGAAAGATAGTGTATGTAACCTCTGAATAAGCCAAGAATCCCAACCCAGCAGCTGCTCCAAAGCCAAGAGCAACAGGCAATCCACCAGTTCCCTCCTGAAAATAAATAAATAAATAAATAATAGCCTTGATAGAAAAATAAAATAAAAAGTTCTATTGATAGTTAACATGTTTAAAATTTCAAGAAATTAAATGTGAGAAAATCTACTAAGAATAGCATCCACGGAAGTGATTTTGGTTAGTGTTTGGACAAATATTCCCGGACATCTCTTACTTTGTGATTTTATCCTTATGTGGCCCTTCACTCTGTAGAATGATCGTATGACACTCATAATTTTGTATTTATGTCTTCAGGTAGTCCTTGACTTTACAAAAAAAATTCCGTACGTAGCCCTTCCATCAAGTTACCGTTACTTTCAACGTAAATTATATGTTTGACATGGCCCCTCACTCTGTAGTCCTTGACTTTACACTTTATGTCCCTAACTTGCGTCAAGTCACAATTAAATTATATTTTTGACATGGTACTCCTGATAAGGCAAAACGGGACAAAAATACCAAGATACGGGCGACATGTGGACAAAAAGAAGTCAAGAAACTTACTCCGACCACACCGCCAAGAGCATCCGTCAAACTGCTTAGATCAAAATTCAGCCCTTTCTTCGGTGCTATCCACGGAAGACCACTATTCTGCAGAAATAAAAACATACTACTGAATTCAACTCAACCATAAAAAAAAATTGTGTACCAAATTTTAAAAATGTCCGAAAATGGAGAATCGGGGAAACCAGCCATCCTCGCGGTCCTTCGGCACCGTCCTTTATGGCGTACGCGGATTTAAAGCCGTTCACAGTCACCAACTCGGCCACCAGCTCGGAGTTCCCGTCAAATCTGGCTTCCAATCAGAGATGAAATGCATCAGAATTTCGAAAAATGCAGGTTCGGAATCGGTTCTAACAAGCTTATGATCACAGTTATGGACTGGACTTTTGGGTCATGTTTGGACTTATCATTGTGACAAACATCAGTGTTGTTAAAAAATTCAACTTGTTACAAAAAACAGAATATAATTACTTCACTCAGATGTTCATTGCTAGAAATAATTATTTTATTTTAATTAGGATTAAAGATGTCATTGCTAGTTATAAATGCAGTGTTTCACTTTCCGGGCATTGGTACCGAAATGTCACAAAAAAGAGTGTCGAGCTTTAATTTTGTCCATGTCGAGTTAATGTCTCTTAAGCCAGAGACACGTGCGATTCTCTAGACTAATAGAAGCGTAAGTTTTTAGGAGTTTAATTGTAAACGTACACGTGTTTTTGTGTAACAGACCTCAACAGGACATGGGCGGAATATTTTATGGCATTTGAGTGATACGGCTAGAAAAAAAGATTGAAAATCTACTAACACGCTTAATATAAGATTAAATACTTATACCGTAAATATCGACAAACTGAATTGTCACTTTATCCACATCCAATGCCACAATCAATTAGCAATGTCATCAATGAACCAAACGTAATAAAAAGGGTCTCACTTGTCAAGAACAAACAACGTTGTGTTCTCCGGTTCCTTGAGCTTCAAGCCAAGCTTCTTCAAGAAACCCGTCTTGTCTTTGCCGTTGTACGCAATGCCGATCGTCTTCTTCCCCAGCCCGCGGATGTCGGGGCTCCCGACTTTCCTCGACTCCGCGCTCCCCCGGATGTCGACCAGCTGCGTGCCCGCGTCCTCGCCGAGCCTCGCGTACGCGTTCCTCGCCGACTCGACGCCGAACGCCTTCGGCTTCTTCAGAAGCTGGGAGAGCACGAGCGGCACGGCCAGCACGACGGCCCCGCCCGCCAGTAGGACGGGGTACTCGGCCACGAAGGAGACGACGCCGTCGAGGGCGGAGGCGTCCACGGACTGCTGGAGCGCCTCGTCGTACGTCAGCGCTCCGGCAGCGAGCGGGGCGAGGACAGAGGACAGGAGAGCGAGACCGCCATGGATTCTGTTCGGGGAGTTTGAGGATGATGATGATCTGTGGTGTGGGATTGGGAGGAGTGTCGGGTTCTTTCTGGGGTCAGGCTTTCTGGTCGAGGGGAGAGCTGAGATGGGTCTCAAGCGAGCTGCATTCAGAGCTTCCATGGCATATCTCTCTGGAGCTCCCAACTGTGAAGCCTTGAGAAGAAGAAGTGGTTGAGCTTCAAAGCCAGAGGGGTCTCAATTTTCTGATTAATTATCCAAAAAGAAACAAATAAATAAATAAAGGGAAGTTTGTAGTAATGTAAGTTTATTTGAATAATTGACATTAATGCCCTTATGAACTTGCATGGTGGTCCAATTCGCCCTATGAAATTTATTTTTAGCAGAAATTCCTCCTTATTTTTTATAAAAAAAGTTTACATTATTCCCTGTATGTTAAAAGATGACGTAACATGTTAACGAGTGGGCCACACGTGACTTATTTGAATGTATTTTTGTCAATTCGCGTGTTATATTATTAGGTAAGATAATAATTCTGTAAAATTGAAGAAAAATGATTATTGATGAAAACAACTTGGAACAAGTGTAATATCAATATGAATATATGAAAGTTCCGTGAAATTGTAGAATAATAGTTGAATTGATGAAAACAACTTCCAACAGAGCGAAAATTAATATATTTTTTTCCGATATGTAATGGATAATAGGTTAATTTTTAAAAATATAAGGGACATTACTGTAAAATAACCAAAAGCTCAGGTACTGTTGTGAAAATTGCTTAATTTTTTCAATCTTTGATTATGGGATAAATATGATTTGGGAGGAGAAATATCTCGTGGGGGAAAAACTAAAAAGTGAAGGCCAAAAATTAGATGAGGATGTTTGGGGCAATGAGGGGATGACACGTGGTATGTGAGGATGATAAGTTGCTGATGTGGTAGGCCTTGAGATGAGATTGTATGGCTGTGAAACAAGTTTGAGAAAAGTACATAGAGTAGAGACACTAACGAGCTTTGTGTTGCTAAATAAATGCTAGTACATCTGTACACTTAGTAGTACACAGTTCGTCAATTTGGCTGAAAATACAATTTGACACAATATAATTAATTTTTGGTCGAATTTAAATACGTATCCAACTACGTCGAATACGTTTAAATATTGAGTGAATACAGTACGAACACATTTAATACATAAGATGAGTTGAGATATAACACGAATTCGATACGAGACACAAGTTGCCACCGTCAGTTACGATTTAGTTCTTGAAACTTTACTGAAATTTTCAAGCACTAAGAATAATAAAATTGTATAATTACTTCTTAATAGAGATGCTCAAGCAGATGGACATGGGCGACCCGTCAGTGTGAGCACCAGGCGCCCGCCTCCTCTCCATGGCCGGGTTTTCCACTCCATTCACAGTTTTTTTTTTTAAGAAGAAAAAGAGA
This sequence comes from Parietaria judaica, assembly GCA_954871525.1. Lineage (NCBI taxonomy): Eukaryota > Viridiplantae > Streptophyta > Magnoliopsida > Rosales > Urticaceae > Parietaria > Parietaria judaica. Next base: position 5,380,510 of record OX940864.1, on the reverse strand, counting down.
AGAGAAGACATTCAATCTAAAAAATTAAAAACTGAACTCTTCAAGCTATTCTTGTATTCAACAGAATACGTGCAAAACGCGGGTCAAGTTAAGCGGGCAGGATTAGAGAAGATCGTAAAAGTAATCGAGACCTTGTCCGATTTCCCAGATCGAGATGCCACAACCCCATTTAAGAGCTTCCTCTAGCCTCGTGGAAATGGACATCAATGTCGGGTAGAAAACCGCATGCTTTTTCTGGTTATCGTCGACGTAGAAGAACAAATGTTCGGCGCTGTTCTTTTCCCACTGAAGGGCCGGCCTTCGCTTCTCTAACAGAGCGAGATAATCACTCCCGATAATTGCTCCGCCACCTCCACCTGTAAGTGGAGAATACTATTAAAAAGAATCTACAGAAGAAAAAAAAAATATCCATGGGGAGCTGGATAGCGATGTCCGTTACATAAAATTTTAAGGACGACTTATTATTACTGCACGGTTTTATTAAAGAAATAGAAACAATGCATAACTTAAATACGATACGTCGACAGCGATAGGTTATCAGTGTTAAATGCAAACGAGAACACACCTTTCGAAAGAACATAGTCGTTTCCATAGAAATTAATGCCGAGAAATATCTTGTGGGCCAGGCTCGAACGGCCATAGCGAGAGTTACCGAGGACTATATTCAATGTCAAACGAATCCACTCCAGAGGAGCGTTTGGGCCGGGATTTTGTGGGCTTGAGAAGTCATAAGTCATAAGTGATATTCCATCCACAGAATCACCCAAACTCTTAAGATCTTCGGGTCCGAAATCATACTCTTGAAGCTGCTCGGAGCGCGGAGGACCTATCACATAGACCAGTTCTAATGGCTGCTGGTTGTATTTCCCCGACCTCACAGAATGCAGTTCATGTCCAAGTTGTTTAATGAACTGCAGTGCCTAGGCTTGCGAAAGAAAAACAATATCTCAAAAACTATATATATAATATACACGGTTAAATGATGAGAAGGTAAGTAAAAGGAGTGAAATAGCTTTTGACTTACTGAGTTTCTCAAGCTTGGGTCATGCAGAATTCCATAAGCCGCCCACCTCGACCAGGATTCTAGGACAATACCGTCGTATCCCATTTCCCTAAACATGAAAGGATAGCTGTTAGACCTTTTATTCGTTTAATTTATCATGTTTTAGGAATGTTAATTCAGTAGGGGTATTATTGGCTATATAATGTTTACGAACTACTTGGTGTTTCTAGAGCCTCCATTAGGTTTTTCCTAATGTTTTCTCTAGTTCAGTATTTTCCTACAGAAATTTTTCGTGAGAGTTTGGGTGTTGTTCCCGGAGGGAAGGGAAGACGGTTTAAAATTCTTATCAAAAACTAAGAAATACAACTATTATGAATTTCTAATAGGATTATCTATCCAGGTCCTATCAATAACTAAGAAATACGATGATGACATTACTCTGAAGACAGAAATTTGTCAAAAATAAAAGAAATTATTATGGTACATCTGCTAAAAAATATAAGACAAAATGATGAGGCTAATGTACAATTCCGACGTCGATAAGTTCTCATTCGAATAAAATAAAATTGAAGAAAACGCAAAGCACAAATCTAAAATATATTTACTTGCACTCATTCAGTATGAGGCTAATGGCTTTATTCCTCTGCCTCTTCTTCGTAAGCAGCTCATTCGGAAATGCTTCCAGAACAACTCTAGGTAACACCTAAAATTATCCCAGCACCCGATAAGTGACTGACGAAATTAAATTTTCAGCTATAACAGAGCAAAAGAAAGCCTCTCCTATATTCACATGCCTGAAAAATTAGACTAGAGAAGCAAATAAAACTATTTTTATAGTATACCTTAGCATTTCCCGCCATCCGAAGATCGGAGATCCATGCCGCATCGACATTATGCCTACCTTCGAGAATCAAGCTGCTTCCTTGGCTTCAATTCACAAAAACGAAGAAGAACAAATGAGAATCCAAACTATAGAATGTAACACAATTCCGAAACACGAGTTCATACCTCTTCAGGTCGTACCAGACTGGTGATAAATGTGTAAACTTGGAGTTGAATCTCTTCGCCAACTCATAACCCTGGGAATTCCTGCACTAACTCTACCTATGAGCAACTCGTCTTCGATAAACTTTCGAAACCAAAAGGTCGAAAAAACAGAAGACATATATCTAAAATACACTGAACAAATCAGAAAACCGATTCAAATCCAATGAACTTCGCACGCTTGAGCCATTGATGCAAAGTGATCATACCATGGAGTAATGTAGGCTAAGACGGGATAGTTATAATGGCGGCGAGACATATTTTCAGAAACCATAGCATTTTCCTGAGTAATCAAACAAATTTACAGCGAAAATAAGGGTCTTAAATCTTCAGAAATCGGACATGACAAGAGGAGGAAGACGAACTAGCACTTACAGCGAGAATTTCATGGAAATCCGTGTCGACCTTGACGAGGCCTCGTCGGTGAACGTACGAATCGCTTGTACGGTTCGCATTGGGAGGGAATTTGAAGCGGTAAACGATGATCGAGATCGCTGAAGATGCGATGAAGAAGACTAAAATGGCGATCGGCGTCAGAGCTGGAGAGGCCGAGTGGGGGATTGGCTCTCTCTGAAGCGACGGTTCCACTCGGCTGTTGGGACTCGCTGCGACTCGGCGGTCTCGCTTCTTGGCCGCCATTTTAGTAAGTTCTCTGAGTCACGACCGAGTTGGCGAAGCTTTTCGGATTCGGAGACGATGAGTGTTAGTTATGATCAGGTGTTTCCCAGCTTATGATATTCCTTGATATTGACCAATTAGCTATTAACACATGATTCACTAATTATTCTCATAGTATTGTGTAAATTATAACCCATATGAATACAAATTATAGTAAAATTAATACGGCTGGGAATAAATAATTTTATTGTTTTATTTAAATTTATTATTATTGAAGAAAAATTTAATTATATTAACTATTTTATATTACATTATTTAAACATATAATTATAGTAATTAAATTTAAATATATATAATTGTTTTAATGTAAATATTTTTTAAGATTGTATTAATGTAAATATTTTTTAAGCATAATATTAATATATTACTTTTAAATTAAACATACTTTCTCTTTAGTAACATAAATTGTATTTGACAAAAAAGTTAACCAAATATGTTTCAAAAATTAAACTCCCAAAATAATTTACTAGACTGAACTCTCATAATCAACTGGTTTTCAGACCAAACACTACGATTTATGTGAAATTTATTATTATGATTATTATTATTATTATAAATTGATCATCATCTTCATATTCATATAAGAACTTTATGCATCAAACTAGAGACAAGACTAGAAGTCTAGAATGTATGTTCTATTCTTCAATTAGCTTATTAACTTATAATGTATAAGGTTCAATATATTTAAGTATTTTAAATTTAGGGGTGAAAATAATATTAAATTTTGATTTTTATAATGGGTAAACTAAATATTATAATTTTTATTTGGTACAAAATAATTTTGAAAGGGGTAATTAAAAAACTAAAAATTTATGGATATTATTTATTTATATAATAAAGGGGGAAAAAATCTGTACAAGGGAGGTTTTGGAGATAAACCCTGACAGCTCTCCCATGGAAAAAACTTCGACCTTGTCCTTCCTCCAAATCGCTTCCAGTTTCGTCGCAGTTCCAAGGTAAGAACTCCATTGTTGTTCTTTCAAGCTCTTCACTATACAGTTATTGCCGATTCTAGATATGGAGACCAAGCTCTTGGTTTCTTCGACAAGACCCTTATGCTGTTCTTCGTCTTCTTCACCGTTACCCTTCTTCCTCTCCTGCAAAACCCCCAAACTTTCCGTGAAACCCCATTTCTCCAAGTCCCAGTTTCTGGGCAAGAGCCTGGTCTTCGAGGAGAAGAGACCCGGCTTCTCGAGAAGCCCCATGAGATCGAACGCTCCGATTAGAGCCGTGGTGAAGCGGCGCAAAGAGGTTCCGTTCGACAACGTGATTCAGAGAGACAAGAAGCTGAAGCTGGTCCTCAAGATTCGGAGGATCCTCGTGGAGCAGCCCAACAGGGTCATGTCGCTCAAGCAATTGGGCAGGTTCCGGAGGGACTTGGGGCTCGACAAGAAGCGGAGGTTCATCTCGCTCCTCCGGAAATTCCCCGCGGTTTTCGAGATCGTCGAGGAAGGCGCGTTCTCGCTGAAGTTCAAGATGACGCCCGAGGCGGAGAGCCTCTACTTCGAGGAGACAAAGCTCAAGAACGGCATGGAGGATCTGCTCGTTATGAAATTGAGGAAGCTCTTGATGATGTCCATGGACAAGCGGATCTTGCTCGAGAAGATCGCGCACTTGAAGAACGATCTCGGCCTTCCGTTGGAGTTTCGCGACACGATCTGCCATCGCTACCCTCAGTACTTCAGGGTGGTCGCCACGCCGCGCGGGCCTGCGCTGGAGCTAACGCACTGGGATCCCGAGCTGGCGATCTCGGCGGCCGAAATGGCTGAGGAGGAGAATCGGGCGAGGGAGATCGAAGAGAGGGATTTGATCATCGATCGGCCTCTTAAATTCAAGCGAGTGACGCTTCCGAAGGGTTTGATTCTCTCGAAGGGGGAGATGAGGAGGCTCGGACTGTTCAGGGACATCCCGTTTATATCGCCGTACTCGGATTTCTCGGAGCTGAGATCGGGCACGATCGAGAAGGAAAAGCATGCTTGTGCGGTTGTTCACGAGATCTTGAGCCTCACTACGGAGAAGAAGTTGCTCGTCGATCACTTCACGCACTTCCGCGAGGAATTTCGGTTTTCCCAACAGCTCAGGGGAATGCTAATTAGGCACCCGGACATGTTCTACGTGTCGTTGAAGGGCGATCGGGATTCGTGTTTCCTCAGGGAAGCCTACCGGGATTCACAATTGATTGATAAGGATCGGTTGACGATTATCAAGGAGAAGTTCCGGGCTCTCGTCACCGTCCCTCGGTTTCCCAAACGGGGCGGTCGGAGAACGCAACCTGACGGGGAAGTTGAGAGCGATGTGCAGAAAGGTGAAGATGGAGATGAAAATGAAGCTGATGAATCCGAAGAAGAGTGGTCCGTTGATGATTTCATGAACGAAGATGGAGTTGATGACGACGAAGACGGCGACGACGATGATGATTGGAGTGACGACGAAGACGACACACCGCCGGAATTCGACGAGGACAGTGGTGAGTCCATCATGAGCAATGGCGCTATGAACCAAGATAAAGCAAGAGGCGATTCAACTGCGAAGGAAGAAAGTAAGGTTCTCGAGCCCGTTTTGCCCGACGGGCGTCCAAGAGAGCGCTGGTGATTTCGGTTCGAGCTTTCTCTTTGATTTTGATCGACATCATCGGGTTCGAGAGCTTGTTGCAAGCTCTTGAAACGGCCTCTTATGGAGTCTTAAGGTTAGTGACATTTCAACTGTCTAGTGAAGGAATCGACTACATAAACTACATATTTTTTTCTGTATGTAATGATTGGTACAATCTGTTGCATTTTTGGGATCAATGAGGCATACTTGTGTTTCTGTTTCTGTTTTTTATGCGCATTGATTTGGTTCCCAAAAAATAAAAACCGACAGTATGAGGTGCAAAACGATGTAATCGGTTTCGAAGCCAAGAAGGGGGACCGGTTTTAGGCCCACACAAGATACGGGTTACCGCTTATTCATTGGTTATCTTTTGTATAATCGTATTTTCGTGTTTGCTATTATTGAAAACCGATTTTGAAGAAACCAGGAACCGTATCCGGACTGAGTTTTTTGTACAGTCTGTTTGATAAAAATTGGGGGATCAACTAGCCGGCATTTCAAATAGATTTTGAAAAATATATAGATAAGTATATAAAATAGAAAACAAGAATCAGAAACTCCGGTTATGCTTCCAGTTTCGGAAAAGAAACAAACAAACGTGAGGCCGGAATCTCCGAATACTTTGGCCCTCCATATTAACAGAACTTAATGTTTAATCTCTGTGAACAATGGCCTTTGTTGTGTATGCCCATTTGATAATCATTATGGCATGTTGAAGTTTATCTGATCACACATAATACGAAACTCTGTAATCCAGTATTCCAGATTATATTTCTAGATTCTTGGCATTGGAATCCTGTTCGGGGAAAAATGGATCCAAAAATTCTGTTCCGGTATTTAAAAAAATATATTATCTTTTTTATTTATTGATAATTGTTCGGCGTCCGGACATTGCTTTAAAATTGAATAAAATCTAAAAATGGAACTCTAATTCCATTTTATTTGTAACTAAAAGTACAATTTCAAATTCAGTCGAAACTCTGAAGAAGAAATTAGAATTATTGGTTCTCCTCAAGCATGAGTCTCCTCCACTATAATTTTTAATTATTATTATTATTATTATTATTATTTTAACGTCATCTATTAGAAAAAGTTAGCACAATTAAAATGAGTAAAGAAAAATGTATATATATAGACAAACCTTTCCTTATAAAAATAAAAGATTTCATCTGTAATACGTTTTCATTTTCTTTAACTAAAGAAGTTGCACATACGTAAAAGAAGATTCTGTATTACAACCCGTCCCCAAAATGCGGGATGGGCAGGCCCACCAATGGCATGCCCGTCCCTAATGGAGAAGACCGGTTCCATGCTTTGTTCTTCTCTATCTTCTATCGACGAGCTGGAACAAAACTACTTTTCTGTTATCAACCATGGAGTGAGTGAGTCTTTTCCTACGTGAATCTTGTTCAAGTACTATGTATATATCGAGAGATATTTTTATATAATTGAGAATGAACTCGTTCGCCAATTATTCCAAAATATAAAATCTTGACGCGTTTTTTCTAGATACTATGATCATATATAGTAAAGAGATATGATAGCGAAGTTGATAATTTAGCTAGTTTTGGTGTTCAGAATTAGAGGAACGTTACAAAGGAACCTTGAACAGGGGCTCAAGGAAGGTAGAAGATGATGACGTGGCATAGGCTGATAGTTCAAGTCAATATGCTAATGACATATTATGCTAAGTTAGTTAGAGAGGTTCAATGTATCTGGACTAGAGACTTGTGTACAAAAGTCTTAACATTATTGATGAAATACACTCAGATCCAATTCTCTTTGTTCATAGTTTTGTTAATAAGAATATTTGTATAAGGAGAGCTTGAATTTTATTAGCTCTTTACTCTTTTTAATTTATTTGTATGTATATATGTTCCTTTATATTATTAGTAGCTTCATTTCTTGCTTTGGGTTTCTAAAATACTAATTTTTTTCCAAAATAAAACAAAAAAAGCTCCAAATCCTTGATAAAATAAAACTTCAATACATTCGTCGGTGAAAAAAGTCTCATACCACTTCAGTTGAAAATAACTTGAGTGCATTTGTTACTATTAATTTAGAGTTCTAGTTGACGAAAGGTTTTTTTAAACTTGCGTCACCCGATTTCGCTACTTGCACCTTAAAATATCTGGTAGTGAAAATATATTACAATTTTTTTTAATATATATTTTTGTGTGGACATGATGTTGTAAAGAGAAGAGCTCAAAGTGCATAAGCTGCTTTATTCCCGAGTGAGGTGATTGGCAATACAAACGCCCCAAAAAATACCACTTTCTTTTGTCTACTTTACACTGAAATGAACACAACACACTGCAATAAGAGGCTGTGGTTTTGCCACTCATGGAAGTATCAAAGGATATTCTTATTCTATCTAAACCTTATGCCTCAAAAGAAGAATCACTGATAGCAACACATCAAATATACAAATTTGGGTTTTACTTGTAAGAGTAATTCGCATTAATGCCCCTCAATTTTGCAAGTTGTTACATTTTTCCTTATATTTTTAAAAGAGCAGGACATTGCCCCTACTCGTTAGAAAGTAAAGAGAATTGTTAACTTGTGTGTGACACGTGACTAGTCTAGCTGTATTTTTCTCAATTGATTACCGAACGAAATCAATATAGTAGTTCATGAGATTATTACGAAACAATCAGGGAATTAAGTTACTCAAGAACAATTAAGATAATTTTTGTATCAAATTAAAGAAATTATAAAAAATATAAAAAAAGAAATGATGAAAACAACTCTAACAAGTCTTTGTTGCACTGGCAACAACTTACTTGAGATTCTAGTTCATTTTGCAATATGTTTTGTCTTTGTTGCACGCAAGTTTAACATTGTACGTCATTTTTAACTCGTAAAAAGAACATGGGTACGTTGTTACCAGAAGAAAAAAAAAAGTTCAGGGGTATATGCGGCAAATTATGTATTTTAATCTTAAAGAACAAGTTCACTGACAAATTGAGAAACATTGATTTCTTGGCACGCTTACAGTACTCGTGCGAGCCAAGATGTTGGGAACTATAAATAGGCCTCTTAGGGTCACTCTTGGAGATATAGAAATGAGTAAGCATAGACATGGGTGTTTGAGATCTTCTTCTTCTTCACTGTGAGGAGTCTCGATTCACTCTCCCTAAAGGCTTCTACGTTTTTGCCAAACGCAAAAACCTGGAAGCCTTTAGGGGAGAGTGGACTGATTCTCCTCACGCCTTATGCTTCACCTTCTTCAATCCATGCATTATATATACATATATACATGTTATATAGTCACTCACGCCTTTTTTTTTCTTCTTCTTCTTCAATCCATGCATCTTATGTTATATACAGTCCCTCACATGCAGACAGTGTTTTTGTTTTTATATCGTGTTTCGTCTGTACATATATAAGAAGAACGAATAATAAGCACATCTAATTATTGTTTACTTGAGAAGTTTAAGTAGAAATATTTTTATCGTAAATAAAGGTGAAAAACATCATATGGTAGGTCCTACTTGATGGGTTAATTTAATAATCGTATTACTGAATTAGGCGCAAACAAAGTTGGCAAAACGGATCAGTGCATCTTTTTTTTTTTTTCTTCCGGAAATACATAGACTTTTTTTGTTAAATAAATAAATAAATTTACGGATCTATTTTCTATGAGAAAAGCGTAACATAGACGTAATCAGTTGATGGAAACAGATGGAGTTGGCTATTTTGTCGAGGCTCCCGGACCTTCTCTGCATCCCGGTTTTCAACATCCTCTTCCAATTTTTCCGTCGGTTCCGTCAGAAAGATCGTCCAGGATCAGCAGCTGTACATATTGACGGACGGGAAATCATCTTAAAGTATCAGTAGGAGACGGACCACGCATTCAATGATGTATATATATATATATATATATATATATATATATATATATATAAAATAGATTCCATTTATTATGTGTTGTACATTTAAGTATTTGAGAGTTTAATTTAATTACGTGTTTGCTTTTACACTAGTGCAAATTTATTAGTAGGTTTACGTTTATTTGATTTAAGTAAACATTTTGCCATACTACTTATAAAAATACATCCTTAAATACATTTAAGACTTGCCAAAAATAATTAAAATCGATTTCAAAAACTAGAAAGAGATAATTTAATTTATTCATTGGCCGGAGACATACACTCAGTTGCCTCTGTCTACAGCCATAACCACCGGCTTAAAAAAAAACATGTCTTTGTTGAGTGTGAAGCCTAATCTACACGAAAGCGCTACCGAGACCCGACGCAGACCAGTCAAAGCATTATTATTATTCTTTTTTTGTTGAGTGTGAAGCATAATCTACACGGAAGCGCTACCGAGACCCGACGCAGAGCAGTCAAGCTGGCGAATTTTTTGTATTACGCATTATGTAGCGAGGGTATTTTAGACTTTTCACACGGGTTATTTGCCCTAGGTTTATTTTTCGCTTATAAGGCTAGTAGCCGTCATTGGTGCGTTTTTGTAGCACAAATTGAGAGAGGCGAGATTGAGGGTGTAACCAGAAACTCCGATTGAGAGATTGATAGTGGATCGAGATTTACAGGCGGCAAGTGGACGTACCTCCTACACTGGGAGCGAACCACTATAATTCTGGTGTCAATTTCAATTTCGTTTATCGCTTTTATCGTTTTTCGAATTGGGAATTAGGGCAAAATTCCTAACAGTCCGGTGGCTAGATAAACGCGGAAATTTGTATTTGAGCGTTTAGAACGTCGGATATATATTACAGAAAGTCTTCCAGTCACTCTTGATTATTGCAATAAGGGGAATTAATGGGCGCAATAATGTCGATTTTTATTTTATTCTCAGAAGCTATGTCTTCGATAAATGAGGTTAAATCATTAAACATTCGAGTTGAAAAAGAAATACAGTTATTAGCGGTTGACTTGTACAACTGAAAGATTGAAGATTATCGTGCCTCAGAGATGCTAGCCCACACAACCACCTAGAATTGGGATTGAGAGGGACTTTTATATACTTTGTAGCTTCGTTTCGAAACTTATAAAGACTAATATAATTTACAATTGTTATTTAACTTACGGAATAAAGTATGAGGGTAAGATCTCCGCAGAATAAAATATCATTTAAAGCGTCGCAAAGTGTATTAACAAATACCGTGTGTCAAGTCTCGTCAATTTTAGTAATGACTCTTTCATTGATATTTACTTTGTGGCAAGTCCCATGTTTGGACAAACCCAAGAAGGTTTCTCCGGCGATAACTATACAATCAATTGACTTAAACAATGATTCATTATAATCAAGGGCATAAAGTTATTGCTTGACATAATTAAGGGTGAGGAATTCCAAGAAAATTATGAATATGACCATAAAATACAACTTTATTAGTACGTCAAAACAAAAGCAAAGCAAGCACATTCGAGCATATATAACAATGGTTGTCCAATTTTTATTATGTGCGAATAACGAGAATTACTAATACTATAGTCAATTTAAAAAGGGATTTTATTTCACGGCCAAAATTATCTACCTCTTGGTATGGTGAGAAGCGGCAGGCAGAGAGAAAATAACTCAATTAGACATTGATATAAATAAATCATAATATTGAAAGGCCAAAAGTTGGCGATTTGGGAAACATGCATTTTCATATATATATATATATATATATATATATATATATATATATATTGAAGAGCTAATAGCGGTGTAAATATCAAATATTTTATTTTTTTGGTACCACATAAATTTAATATTTTCACCGTCAAAGTTCCTAATATCAAGTGTTTTGTTTCTCTTTGGAATTCCTTCCGTTTGTTGTTAAAGTCATGTCTGTACGTACAAGAATTTAAGAGAAATGAAAAAAAGTTTGATCTTTTTTTAAAAGTGTAACGTATATCCAAAACTTATCAACACATCCAAAATTCTATTACATAGATTAAAGAAATTAATTTTTTTTTTAAAGAAATAAAATAATGGACATTGAGAATTATATATGACCGTGAAAAAAAATGAATTTATTCCACCACAAAAATAAAAATATCGGAGACTTATTTCGCTATTAACCCTATATTAAACTACGTACCGTCGAGCTTTCGGTATTTTAGTGATATATAGGACACATGTTAATACAAACAATAGAAAGGGATACTAACTATATACCATGCACCGTCGAGCTTTCGGTATTTTAGTGATATATAGGACACATGTTAATACAAACAATAGAAAGGGATACTAACTATATACCATGCAAGTACGAACATAGCGGATTATCTCTCTGCCATATTGACGGTAGATTTGATGATATTTCATTTAGTTGGTCAATATATAATAGTGAAATGCTTGGATATCAGCTCTTGAATATAAAGAATTTGGGATAGATTCTGATATGTATATATATACACATATACATATACAATCGATCTGGTGCGTATTATGATGCAAGTGGTCATTTATGTAGCTAGGTTCAATCTCAATTTACAAGTTGAAAGTTTAATAGTATATATAAATTTGAAAAATAGCTTGGTATAATTTGTAGGCATTGTTATATAATATTAGGGGTGGCAATTCGGGTTTCGTGTCGTGTTCGTGCCGGGTATTAATCGTTTTTTACTTATTTTATGTAGACCCGTACCCGCCCCATTTAAATATCGTGTTAGAAGATGAGACCCAGACCCGCCCCATTTAAATACCGTGTTTATCGTGTCTACCCGTTTAACCCATTTAATATATTCATGTATTTTAAAATGTTAAATTAATTCAATTTATACTCATTTAACTTAATTTATTTAATTATATTATCTAAGATTTTACAATATATTAACATTTTTTATGTTCATCAATTGTACTATGTAATAATTAAGTAAAAAAAACATAAATGTTATATATAATAAGTATTAAAATACTTAATAACATATATAGTATGTAACTTTTTGCACCTTAATCGTGTCTAATTGGATCCCATCGTGTTATCGTGTTCGTGCCATGTTTACCCGTTATTTAATCGTGTTAATCGTGTTCGACACGGTTGGACCCAGATCCATTTACGGTAGACCCAGACCCGTTTAAATCGTGTCGTAACCGTTTCGTGTTTCGTGTTTCGTGTCCTGACCCAAATTGCCACCCTTATATAATATTAGGGTTAATAAAAAGGATCAAAATTAGGATATTATGCATCAATATCACCAAGAGTCACATAATTAATTAATCAACCATCCAATGCCTTGTTTCTCTCACGATCTCTAGATCTCCCTCTTAGTTGGAACTCACATCCAAGCTCACATTGCTTAGGCACCACAAATGACCCTATTATGTATATATTTATATATATATATATATATATATATATATATATAACTATGATCTCTATATATTATAAACATGTATAATTATATATATATATAGCTCTCTCCTAGTAAAAGAGTAGCTATGAGCGATATACAACTTGAATCTTCAAGACACTGCTTGAGCACTCCCCCTCAAAGGCTTCTTGGTGTTTAGGGCTTGTGGTTTGGCAAACTATCGCTCAGATTATCCAAGAAGCCCTTGTTGGGGAGTCCACAGTCGTGCCTTGAGTAAAATTTCGTTAAGTGCTTAGTCCAAGAAAACGGCGATACTAACACCGACTCAAAATTTTACCGATATCGATTTTTATCTGCTATGATATCGTACTCTTTATAAACGCCAGTATTTGCGGTGTACATATTGAAATCTCATTTTTTTTTAGATCACCAGACGGGCAAAGACCGGTAGAAAGATCATGTTTGCGAAAGATGGACCTATACTATCAATCAACTACACCTCCTCGTGGACCGACATAATGGGTCGGTGATTTCTCCTCACATCAAGTCACGTTTATTTAAGTATAGTCAATGATGCAGTCTCTTCATAAGTTGCACTATCATATTATTATTATTATTATTATTATTATTATTATTATTATTATTATTATTATTATTATGTTTGTGTGTGTGTAGCAAACGACGTGATATTGAGAATTTCCTCAAACATGTAAAATAATATTGAATACTGTGGATTCTATGGTTCGGCAATCCACGGGAGAAAAAAATAACAGATACTGTCAATAATAGTCGGAATTTCGGAATGCTAGTAAAATCAGTAATAATGGTAAAAAAGATAGCAATATATAGCTTTAAACTCTAAATAAGTGGAACTGGATTTAGCAATATTGATGAATAAAAAAATTGTAGAAACTGAAATTTTCGGTACTCTATAAAAATTGTAAATGGCATGATTTTTTTATTTTTTGAAAAAATAAAGAACATGATTGTAAGGTGAAGATTACACCACAATATTTCACGAATGGATGTAATTTAAACCAAATTCGATATTAGTTATACAGACAGATCATAGAGCTGAAAAAAAAAATGAGAAAATATTTTGCCGATCACCCACAAGGGAGATCAAGATCAGTCGAGATTGTGAGTGTCATGAAGCTGCGAATGTATTATTTGATCTTTATATTATATCTATTATTTGATTTCAATGTGATTTTTTTAGGCCCGACATGTCAATTAAGCTCGTGATTTTTGTTTATTATGGGTCTTTTTTGTTTATTTGATCGTTTGTTCTTTTAAGATTGCTTAGCATAAATCCCAAGTGACAATATTATCACGTTTAAATGAAGTGATTATTAATAAAATCTGATGATCGTCAGATTAGTGAGTCCCGTTCGTTAGTATAAAAAATAAAAAGTGATTTATTTACTTTTTTTTATCTATTTATAATAATCGGCAAAAATTAGATTTTTACATAATTAATTCAAAAACAGTGCGGGGCTTGGATTCCGCAACCGGGAGCGGGCCATTTTAAAGGCTAAAAAACCGAGACCGGACATAATGAATGAGTCATGACGTTGCTGGTTCTAAATGCTCTTACTTGCTTGCTTCTATTTACTTAGAGTGGATCGGTGTCCCCACCACGGTAATGAAGCCAATAAACTTGCAATAAATCTTTTTATTTTTTATTTATGCTTTCCATCTACGAATTCATTGTCGTTTGTTTGTTCAATTTGTAGATATTTTGGCCTCCCCTAATACCATTATACCATATAAACAGAAGGTCAGATTTTGACCCAAACGCGACCCGGTATCAACTCGAAAACCGGATTCTTTGTATAAAACCAGGAACCCAAGACTAGACTTTCAATTCATTTATATAATTCTACTATTTAAAGCTATATATTTTACCTTATTTTATATATTAATTGAAATTTAGACGGTTTATTATTTCATTTCAATGCGTCAAACCATTTCAATGTGTCTTTAACAAACGGTGTAATTTGTCAAATCTTTTTTACTTTAATTAACTAAATATAAAATCTAAAACCGACCAGCCAGGTTTCGTCTCTGTTCAGCCTAGTCCCAAGCCACTTGTTAAAAACACGGGTTTTTCGAAACTAAAACTAGGACAGGACCAATTTTGAGAATTCCCCAAAAAACCAAGACCGGAGCGGAAAACGACCAAACTCCCGGTACCCGATCCCACCCTTATTAAAACGCAAAAGCAAGCAGAAGCAGTTCCATGAAGCAATAATAACTTATTAAGAGTGTAGTATATACAATAAAGCAAAAAACAAAACACAAAAAGCAACAGCAGTTTTCCTCTCCGAATCTCTTCTTGCAATTCTAGGAAGATACAAACTCCAATACTTTTGCCAACTATTTACACACAAAATAGTTACGCCGAAGTTCGGAGCACGGGTGAGAAAACGGCCTATGTACTCACAATCTCACCCTCCCGGCACCGTCTTTTTCGCCACGCCATGAATACAAAACCCTATCTCTACAAAGCATTCCGAGATTTCTTTTTTGCGAACGAAAACGTAACCGTGGTTCGGGAAACACTGTACCATTCCACGTTGTTTCTTCATTGGTTTATGGGTTCAGTTCTGTCCTGCACGGCCATCCTCTCTGACACGTCCGCGAGAGATTTGAGGTTACACCTGATTAAGGCTTCGACGAAGTAACACGTCTCATCTTTGGTGTTCCCTTCCGGAATGTCGACTACGAAGGACTCGATGACCAGAGTCCCAGGTCTCCCATCGATGACCTCGGGGTGGACGGTTATGGTCGAAGAGTAGTTCTGCAATTTGTAGAGAGAGAAATGATTAGAGTCCCAAGCTACAACAAAATTATAATAAGCTACGCATAAAAACAACATTACATAACAATTAAAGACAAGATTACAAATTATAAAAACATGTAGTCCCAAATTGCCCCCTGAACTCTTTTAATCAAACTCACAAAATGTTACGTTTACAAACATACGAAACTTTTTGTCAGTTTCTTAGGACTAAAACCCATTTTTTTACGCCGGTACTGAAACATACGAGTCAGTCTGCATATTTTCAATCTTATAGCCTTATTCTTAACAAATTTAGTGCATTCTGTAAGAAAAATGATTCAAATGATCGAAAAGCGAGACTAGATTCCGTACCCTTAGCCTGTGATCACCGCCGACAATCCTGATACCGAGAATGTGTTCCTCGTCGTCGAGAAACTCGAGCCTCTCGGTGCTGGTCGTGGCAGGAAGCCCGGACTTGACGTTCACTTCCCGAACGCTGCCGATACTGATGTCGCCCTTCATGATGCAGCGGCTAACGAAGGGCTTGTACTTCTGGGGCTGATCAAATCTCCTTACAAGTGACCATACCTGATAACAAGAGCAAGATATAAGCACACAGAAATCTAAATACTTAATCAATAAATCACACTCAAATTCAGCAAAACAGAGTTGATAATCATCGTTTTTGCCTTCAATTCTTTCTAGGTTTTCACAAAATTCAATAGGAAAAGAAGCAATCAACGGGAAAAACAAATCGATTTCTTCAAATCACGATTCACAACTCATCAACCACCAAAACCTTGTTAGATTCTCTTGGAGCTTGCAAAAACACGCAAATCGAACCAAAAGCACAGAAAAACACGAAGAAGCGAAAACCGATCCGTACCGATTCCAGTTCTCACAGATCTTCGAAGAAGATGAAAAAAAGTCAAACCGAAGCAGAAAAGAAAGAAAGCGATCGAAACCTCCGCAAAAAGTCAGAGGAGAGAGAGAGAGAGAGTACTGACGAGCTGAACTGGAGCTTTGACGTGCTTGACGAGAGCAGAAGTGCACTGATTCTCTCTGGGCTGGTGCTTGTGGTGCCTCCGAATGTACTGAACTTCCATTGCTCCGCAAGAGTCGGCTCTGTTCATGGCTTCTTCTCTGAAAAAGCTTGGGTCTGAAAATGGCGGATCAGAGTTTCTCCTTCTCCTTGAGGTTCACGGCAAGCAAAAGCAGGAGACTTCTGGAAAGAGATAAAATGAAAGCCTCGCCTTTGTCGCAGCCAAAAAGGATAAATAATATTTAATTATTATTATTATTTATATTTTACTATAAGATAAAGAATTAAAATCAAAAGCTGGAAATAAATAAATAAAAATGGACCAAAAGCTTAGCTTAACCGCGTAGGTTAGCAAGCTATCCAAAATCAATTAATCCCACCGACAAGTTACAACTGCTTATTTATATAATTATTTTAAATTTTAATAACAAAAGAATTTTTTTAATTTTTTTTTTATAGTAACTAGAATGATTGGCAGTACTTCCCCCCCCCCCCCCCCCCCAATTTTGAGCGTTTGTACATTTTGCTCTCCTAAATTTTATATTTTAGCATAAATACCTCCCAAACTTAAAAAAAAAAAAAAAAAAAGACAGAGATTGGTGCACGCAAAGAATGACGGATAATATTATTATCTCTACCAGAAAACATAACCTACTCGATATTCGATTTCGAATGAGGCTGTATACTCGATTATCAGACCAACGTGAAGTAATAAATATATATATATATATATATATATATATATCGAAGAATCGAAGAGAAACTAGGGTCATGCTCGCGTTCGAACAAATTTTAAGCGAACAATAAATTAGAGACTGTTATCGAAATAATTTAATTTTAAAAATTTAATGTAAAAATAGTTGTAAAGTTCATTTTGAGATCGTAAATTTTTTTAATTATTTTTTACTAATAGCGTAAGTAAGCCTACTTAACCTCCTTCATGCCCCCGACTTTAAAATAAATATATTAATATATTTGATCAAATTTATGAAGAGCACTTATTCGCACATCTAAAGGAAAAATGAGTTAGTATTCCCTTTAAATAAAATAAAATTCAAATATATTCTTGAATCATAGTTTCGCAGCTAAAGAGCATATGTTAATATTTTTGTAAATTTTTATTAAGCATGAGGCAATAAGCTACTTATCAAAAGTTTAAGGGGTATTTCCAAAACAAAACAAAAAAAATTGAGACAAAGTACTAGGGCAATAAACAAAATTGGAATAAACAAAAAAAAAATTGGGCAATATGAATGTGAAAGTCATGATATTGATAAAATATTGTGCGTAAAAAGTCCGAAAGCTTGCTTCTATAATAGGACCCATCTAATGGCCTATTTTTATGTCATTAAAAAAATGAGAAAAATACTCTTATAAAATACAAACATTATCTTCTCTCTTTTTTTTATTATTATTTATTGTTACTATTATTTTGGTTGGTTGTTTTACGCTCACATGTGGGTGACGCAAGTTTGTGTGACTGACTCTTCAACATAGTGGATCACTGAGTAGTCCCTAGTGGGTAGAGCTGCAAGCCACGACGGGGAGGGACAGATCGCGACCCGTCGCGACGGGCGCCGGTGAATCGCGACGCGTCGCGATTCAGCCGCCAAAATCGCGAACCATCGCGATTCTCCCCCGTCGTGGCGATGCTCTCTCTTCCTCCCCTTCTCTCTCTCTGTCTCACATATTTTCTCTCTCTCTCTCTCTCTCTCTCGCCATCGCGACGCATCGCGAGCTGCACCACTGCGACGCGTCGCGACGTGACTGTTGGCGAACTCCCGCGATTACATCGCGACGGGTCGCGACGTCGCCAACAACAGCTCTACTAGTGGGTGAGAACTGAGAATGGTGGACCCCACTCTGAATAGCACTCACTTGAATGTGGAATGACGTCACCGTGACCGCACATAATAAATTTAGGTAAAGTAGAATATATCATCGTAAGAAATCAAAAAAGGCTATTTATTATTCCACTATAAGCATTAACTAATAATAGGTTTATAACTTAGACCATCTCCACCCGAATCCCTCATTTTCTACTCTATTTTGCAGTGAATGTCACATCAAACACTACTTCATCTCCACCCGAGCTCTATTTTTAACACCAAATGAAATATTCTTTTTATATTAATTCCTCTCTTATTTATCTTCATACCCTTATATTTATTTACAACTTTAGAATTATACCACTCATTCATAATTGTAATAATAAACAAATATTCAATAATTAATTTAAAATACAAGTACGCATATTAACGTCTTTTTTTCGTCTTTCTATTTTTTCATTACTTAATTTTTTTTATTTCATTAGAAATTACACTTAAAAGCAATGGATTTAAATGTTTTAGCGTTTTAAATTATTGAAAATAATGAATTTAAATAAAATAAACACTTAAACTAATTTATATAAATATTTTTGGGATCAAATATTAAATAATTTTTTAAAATACAGTCAACTGTATAAATAAAGAACTCTTAAACGATTAAAAGATAAATAAAGAAAATAAATGGAGGGATGAATAGTGTAACGCCAAATCTGGGGAAACACTATTCATAAAACACATCCCACTCCATAATGGAGTCAGATATGCAGTTCAGGTGGAGCTCCATTTTGAAGAAATGGGATTCGGGTGGAGAAGCTCTTATATGATACCTGGATAATAATAAAAAAATAAAAATAAAAAACTCTAATTGAAGATGGCTTTAAAATATATATGTTGAAATTTTTAGTTTTGATTAATGAGATTCCGAACTCCAAAATCTTGATTTATTTTTTGTCGAAAACCTAATCCCAATTTTCAATTTTTATTCTTTTTTTCTATATTTATATTTTTAATTTTTACGGGGATGGTTGATTTAGACTGCAGGCTGATATCTAAATATTTAAATTAATTAGCTGTTAGAAAGAAAGAAAGAAAAGAGAGTAATAAAATCATATATTAATTTGATATAATATTTTGTCATAGACTCATAGTGTATTGTAGTTGTAGTGCTTCTTCAATTTGTGTAGAAGAAAGAGAGTTTAACTAATACATATTTACATATATATATATAATTATATATTATCATGTGTTTTGGTTTGAAATTTTATAAACTTATTTCATTACAGAAATTTAATAGTCCAGTATTAATTTAGCTTATTAGAAGAAGAAGAAAAAAGTAAATGTAGTTTATAAATTCTCTCTTAGAGAAAGTTGACTTCACGTTCACGTTACGATGCAATCTGTATTTATTTGTTTTTACTTAAATATAAAAACAGATGAATATTTATGGATACTTCTTAACCTTCTACATCTTAATTTAAACAGATGATATTTTTCATGGATGAAAAATAGAGATATTTAAGCATGAGACATATTTTATCATACTATTTCAATCAATTATTTCACAAATAGATATTTTATCATGTTTTTGCCCCAACCTCTTAAGTCAAAAGGATGAATGGGGCATGTGATCATAACATGGCTTCATATAAGAGATAAGCTTCAAAAGTTGCATTGAACTTTTTATAATAAATGGACCAGATTCAACAGCCTATCTGAGAAGCACTACAAGCCACGATTTATTCTCCTCCTCACTCTTGTTTTTAGCTTGGAAAAAAGCCAAAATAGGCACTAGCTACTTGCTCTAAATGTTTTCTTTTATTTTTTTCCATTTACTTTAGGGTTTTTCTCTTTTTTGCCATTTCCGCTTGAGTTATTTTCTATCTCTACATTTGCGTTCGTTCTGCCCCACCATGCCCGGAATCATTTCATGGTTCGGGTTACGTTCTCAGGTCAGTACCAAACCCGAGTTGTTCCCAAGCGTCTGTAATGTATAGACACGCTAACACGCGGCATGCTCGTACAATATGTCACTAACTAGCTTCAAGCCTTCAAATAGTCTTTTGAATACAAAATTCCAAAAATCTTACTATTCCCAATAATTATTCCGGAATCATAATTTTGAATTTTTATACAACTATTAATTCTTTTTTACTATTTAAAAATAAAAATTTAGAACTTAGAATTTCGATCTTGATAAATAAATAGAATCGGAATTCTAAATTTAGTTTTGTACCAATATCAGAATTTCTTAGTTTAGTTAGACTTTATATTTTTTTAAATTAAAACATGTAATGACATGACTAACCTCAAGTTGCAATCAAGTAGCTCCACAAAAAGTTGGTCAGTACATAAACCCAAAAAGTTGGGTTATCTTGACTTTACCATGTTAATCGTGGCATTTACCTATTAATCCAATTTCTGAAACATTCTTTAAGTTTTACTCATTTCTTGTTAGGTCAAAGGTTTAACATCATTGTTTATTTCTTTGATATTTTATTTTTAAGATTCAATGTAATTTTTTAATTTTTTCATTTTTTGGAGTGTGGAAGAGGCTTGTATTAAAATTTATATTTTTACTTATCATTGACCGACCAAAGAAATAAAAGTATTGAGATTGGTACTCGCTAGAGATATTTGAAATAGTGTCCACTTTTGAAGCATATCATATCTAATTCGGATATAATTATTATTTTATAATCCTTCTAGATCTGTGACCTGTAACATTTATCCCAACCCACTAATGGACAAATAGCTTGACATGTTAGAAGGTTTCATGTTAGGGTAATTTAATTATTATGGACCTTCATACACAATACATAATATATTGATTATATATATATATATATATATATATATATATATATATATATACTCTTGTACCTACTTGCTTAGGGTACCATAAGGTCATGTTCTCTCACAAATAAATTGTCAATTTATACTAGCTCGTTAAAAGTCAAATTGTGTTCCCTGCAGGGCCAATATTACATATACTCGCATTACAAGATATATATTCACAATGTTAGAACAGGCTAGTATTATTGGCCGCAAACATATCGGTCAAAATTAAAAATATATGCAATTTTCTGAGTCCGTTGGATTGGGACCCATGACCTATTGAAGAGTCTTTATATTGGGTTACCACTAGTTAATTAGTGCTATACAAGCATGTTGAGATAGTACATATAACATACTAATTGGGACTTTCTGATACAAAAATTGTCCATATCATAGATCTATATCGGGTTCATATTCTCAATATCACGGATAGAAACGTTAACGTCGGGGATACGAATCCTTATTCATATCCATACATTTGTATTTTGATCATAATTTATTCATTTTTTTATCCATAATACTATAATTCAACTCTTTACTTGAAGATAAGAGTTAAATTTAATTTTTTTAATGTTATATTTCAATAAAATAATAATAAAAAACTTTTTCGACGGGGCTTGAAATAGCGTAAAAGTTCCGTCTAAAAAAAATATCTTCGTTAATGTATTCGGCTTCAGATATATCAATTAGTTTGCCAACCAAACACCGTCGTAAACCACCTCTCACGACATACATCGATTTTTAATTTTTTCTAAAGACATATTTTCAATGGTATTTATAAAGACATATTTTAAGTTATAATCAGTTGAAATTTTGAAGAGAAAGATACGAGAATTTTGTGATGACTATTGTATTTCCAGTAGCATACATTGGAAATGGGTAGTTTAATATAAAAAAATGGGTTAATGACGGCGAAAATACTCAAAGTTTGGTCAAAGAACTCCTCGTGTACACAAAGTCTAAAAGTGGTGGCAAAAGTATCCAAAGTCACATTTGGGGCGTTGACTACTCAATTCTCGTAGCTCAGTTAACTTACTCGTTAACTCTGGCCACGTGGACAAACGTGGGTTGCTGACATAGCAATTTTTTTGCCACGTGGACGAGCCCACATCATCCTTGTTTACGACAAAGCAACAAATTAAACCCCTAATTGGGCTCGTCCACATGGAAAAAAATTGCTATGTCAGCAACTCACGTTTGTCCATGTGGCCTGAGTTAACGGGTAAGTTAGTTGTGTTACGAGAATGGAGTGGTCAACGCCCCAAATGCGACTTTGGGTACTTTTGCCACCATTTTTAAACTTTGTGTACACGAGGGGTTCTTTAACCAAACTTTGAGTATTTTTTCCGTCATTAAATTACCAGTTTGGTGATTTAATTTTAATTTAAGGTAAAAGTAACATTAGTTAATTTTCTCTTTGTATTTTGGCTGCACATAGAATTTGGTTAATCGATTAACGTTAAGTAAAAAGAAGATGAGAAAGAGACCAAAATTTATATGGTAGTGGCAGAAGTAGCTGTCTTTATCATGGTAAGTGCCTTTGGATTCGACATTTTGTGCCATGTTCATTGTTTCTATTAATTAATTGTGCAACTTTCTCGAGGCAATGAGAAAGAGAATCCATTTGTGGTATCAGAATCAGCTGAAAGTCATAAAGCTATGTGAACGTGAAAGTCTCGCACTTTCTTTGATATCAATATCAAATAGGAGGAAACATTAATTGGGAGGTTATGTAGGAAGACAAATATTAAGAGTGGCAAATTGTATTTAATTTTCTTGGCATTATTTGCTATGGGAAAAGGAAAGCTTTCAGATTGTTTTTTTATTATTATTATTATTATTATTATTATTATTATTTATCTTCCTTTAAGTTGGGTTATTAGCGGCTAATGTACTTAATGTTTCATTTCTTTCGGATTATATACTCAATGTTTAGATTTCACGACTAATGTACCTAAAGTTCAATCTGTTAGATTTTTCCCTCATTTTCCATCCGCACCTGTTAAGTCCGCCACGTCATTTCCACGTCGTTTTGGTCGCAAAAAAGTAATAAATGTTAATCGAAATAGATGATTGTGATTAATTGTATATCTTGAAATCAATGGTTGAGATTAATTGGGGTTATAATAAACAAAAATAAATAAAAATTCGAAAAGGTTTTGAGCAGGAGAAACGTTAGGTCGAGCGAGCTTCTCTTCTCCCACAGGTTTCGCCGATTGCAATCTATGCCCGAAATCACGCGAAATCGCCGGCGCACATCAGCCCAAAATGGCTTCGAAAGAGGCTGATCCTCCTCCTCCTCCTCCTCCTCCTTTGAAGGACTTCCAAATACAAGGTTTGCGTTTTCTTCTTCTGAGAAGACCTTTGAATATAGGGTTGAATCTGAGAATTGTTTTCTTCTTCTCCTCTGTTGAATCGTTTTTTTAGGGTTTGAGTATGGCCGGTGCCTCCGTCGCCGACTCTGGCTGAGGATGGGTAACGTCGGCACCCAACATTGTGGTAGGTACCTTAGTCACAATTTGAAGAGCCCTGTTTGGTTGAGGAGGAGCAACTTCAGCACCGAATGGTATGGCTGGTGCCTCCGTCGCCGTCTCTGGCTGAGGATGGGTAACATCGGCGCCGGATATTGTGGTCGGATCCTCGAACCGCCCAAGGTGTCCGCAAACCTCCACGACCTGAGTTTTCCTGAGGGATCGATGAGGGAGTTTCTCAGTCCTTCCAAGCACTGCAAGTCGTCTTCGAATGAGGAGGAGAGGAAGGACTGAGAGACAAGAATCGAAGCTAGTAGAGCGAAGGTCGCGAGCTTCATTTTCATGGCTGCTTTGTGACTGGGATTCGCATATAATCGCAGGAAATGAGAGAGAGAGAGAGTAAGAGAGAGAGAGAGATAGTGAGTGCATTCTACAGAGAGGGAGGGTTTGCAATCGGGAAGCTTTCTCCAAGCCCTAACGGTGCAATCGGCGAAGACAAGCTTTCTCTTTCTCGAACACATTTGGGATTTTTTTTTGTTGATTATTGGGTTGTTTAATCTCAGCCATTGATTTGAAAAATTACTATTAATCACAACCATTGATTATGATTTATATTTACCATTTTTTCGGGAAAAATGACGTGGAAATGATATGGCGATTAAGTGAAAGTGACGTGGCGGACTTAGCAGGTGCGAACGGAAAATGAGGGAAAAATCTAACAGATTGAACTTTAGGTACATTAGCCGTGGAATCTAAACATTGAGTATATAATCCGAAAGAAATGAAACATTGAGTACATTAGTCGCTAATAACCCTTAAGTTTGGGAAATCTTAAATTTGAGTAAATCAATCACTTATAGTGAAAAACAAAAATCACTGATTTTTATTCGGTTGTTGCAGTTAAGTCCTTTTCTTGGTCTTCTCTTCATCGTTATCTTTTATTGTTTATGCTTTCTAGTTTCTCAAGTGTTTCGCGCCCCGGCCACACTCTCGGAATTAATAGTAATTATGGCTACGAATTCACAATATCTCCCCATCCCTTAATGTATATAATTAATGCAATTGCTATTTTTAAGTTATTTATGAAATAAATAAAAAACTAAAGATTTGGGGGGAGCAACCATAGTTTAGTTATTTTGATGCAACCCTAACTTCTTGAGAATCTTCTTATCCATATACTAAATGTGTTTCCAATTTAGCAAAAAGAAGATATTTATTACTAGGGTTTGCTTCAACTCATAAATAAAGTTGAAAACGGTGTATCATAGCAAAACTTAGCAGTCAACTATCTCCATATAGGATTCTCAAACTAACAAAACAATATCCATTTTTTGTCAAATAAGGTCACATTCAACTAATGGATAACGATCTCAAAGAAGAACAAGCTTTATTCCTTGCTTCTTTTTGCTAAATGTAAATTATTTTATTTTTGTGTCAAATTATAAAGATAATTTCTTTATCTAGACAATGACCATAAGTAACCGTGTAATTTTTCCCTCGGTTCCGACTTAACCAGGAATCCAAATTTTTTTAGGATCTAATTTTTTGTTTAAAATATAAATTAACCGGGACAGTAATTATAAAGAAAAAATAAAAATTAATAAGATTAAAAAAATCACGCCATTTTAATATATTTATGATACTATATTTGCATGATTAACCACGAGTCAACTTATAATATATTTTCAACTCCTCTATCTATCAATCATGCAAGCTCTCACCAATCCCCTAAACTTAGTCCATTTTCATTTTTGCTCCATGCATTTTAAGAGACCACAAAATTTCTCAAAACCCTTTTGAGCCCTCAAAAGGTTGATTAAACTCCCACTTTTCTTTTTCCAATTTTGCATGGGCTCAACTCAAAATCCGTTATTAGTTATTACTTGTTCATCACCAATCAACAATCGATTAGGGAATAAGAAAAAAAAAACTTTAAAAGCCACTTTTGATATTAAGATGCTCTTTGTCCTTTCTCTTTTGCATGGAAAAAGATGTCCAATCACGCATTTCAAGTGGCTCATTCATATGTGCCCAATATGATAAAAGAGACTCTTTATTTCATAGGGCACATGGTGCGAGCCAATTGGGCAATATTTGGCCAACCAAACTTTATTTATTTATTTATTCAATATATGCCCTCAACTCTCTCTAGTCTCTAGGGATCAAATTATTGTCCCGTTTGCTTATTTTTTGCCACTTTTCGATACCCTATTGGGCTTGGTTGCATCGTTCATTATCATATAGTATTTAAAGTGTCGACTTTGGGAGCAATTTAGGTGGCAATTTGGAAGCGAATGCTCAAAAGTTGTGCACTTTTGTGCAGATCTTTGGTTCTATTGAAACCCCTTTTTATAAGATTGTGATTTGGCCAACTTGATCAACACTCGTTTTAATACACTAATTTGTGTCATTAATGGCACCTAGCTTTCAAAGAAAGTGCTTAAAAAAAAAAAAAAAAAACTTGTATTATAATGGATCGTCCAATTTTTGAACATGAATAGACTAACAACTATTACCTTACATAATTTTACTTTACTTTATTATTTGAATTCCTTTATAATAATTTTGTAATAATAATAAAAAAAGAACTTAAGCATTTTTTTCCACTATAAATTGCTGGCGGATTTAATTACAACTTAAGTACATTTGTCCTAGACCTTCAAATACGTCAACGAAGCATCTAACGCGGCTTGAAGTTTCCCCTTTTGGTTTTTATTATTTTACGAATTCATTTTATTATCCGACAACGTTTAGTAGATTACACCACATAACCTTAAAAATATTACAATAATTAAATGATCCCGATTTTCACAAGAATTAAATAATATTGCTATAAAGGTGATACTTACTTAGATATTGTATTGTGGTTGTGGGATGAGATACTAAAATAAATTCGTACACTTGTGACATATTGTGGATTCTTATTTGTTATTTAATAGCTATGCAACGTAAGTGCGGATATGGAATCAAATATCAACTATAATAATAAAATATTTAGCATATCCCTCAATATATATATATAGCATATTCTTTTGTTACATGTAACTACAATTCCCCTTTCAAACTCTTCTAGAACAATATTACAAAAGTAATGCTCGTAGAAACATCAATTTCAACAACATGACTTGATAAACGATCTTTACCAAACATGATTGATGTCATTTAATTATGTGAATTTGATTGGTCTAATTATTTTTACTTGTTTAAAAGAATGTATTAGTGACAAAAACACCCTCTTAATTTTATTCCTATGTTTAGTTTGCCAACTTGATTTTATGATGTAGCACTTTATCATGATTTTTTTATTTATTTTTAATACAGAACATTACATAAAAATATCATATTCCTTCTTGAAAAATGTTATTACAATAGGGATGAATTATAAAGCCCGGCCCACAAAAAGTGGAATTGGACAGACCAGGCTTTGCCCATTTAACAGCTCTAATTGTGAATAATTTATTCAATAACATTTATAGCAAAAATAAACATTCAAAGCCAATAAATAAATAAATAAAACATTTGAGATAAAATTGAGAAGAAGAAAAAATAACCTTATAATAAAAGTTGAAATTGATAGTTATATACTTATACTATGTCAAGTGTCAATCAGCTCAATCGAATTAGTAGTGAATTTATTTTCCTTTAAATTTCGTGCTATAATGTTGTTAATATATTATAATTGTAATGTAACCTAGAGTCCAAGACAATATAGAGAAGCACTAAGTGATGACGCCAATGATTGGGGCCCAACCAATCTCACTATTGGGCTCAAGCAGCCCATAACAAAATATTTCCCTCCCACTTTAGCAAAGGACGCCGGGCCTAATAATCTTATTATGAGCTTGAGCAAAATAAAAGATTTGATTTTTATTATTAATTTTTTTTTCTATCAAAACAATATAATAAGAATAGAGGTGTCAAGTGGGCCGGGACGGGCCGGGACGGCCCACAACCCGTTAATCCCACATATTAAACGGGGCGGGCTTGACCCGCCCCGTTCAATGTGCGGGGCGGGACGGGTTTTAGAAGAGCCATCAAGGCCCATCCCGGCCCATGAACCCGAACCCACAATGTCACGGGGCGGGGCGGGCTTTTACGAGTCGAATTTCGTGGGCTTTTACGGGTTGAATTTCCGGGTTGATATGTAATAATAATTTACATCTTTGAGTGGAAAGTATAAATGAAATTAAATACAAATTAAAATTAATACAAACATGGAAGATAATGAATAGAGTGATGAACAATAATACCTTTAATATTTTTGTGTTTGCTCGATATTTGAATTCTCATTTTGAAAGTCGAGTAACATAATGCAAATAAAATTCAATCACATTTTTGAAAATTCAAACACATTCTTAGAAATTATATATTATAATATATCAAAACTCTAGTTATAAAACCAAAAATTTCAAATCGATTATCGATTATTGAATTTTGAAATTGATTAATGAAGTTGAAATTGTTTAATTGAGAAATTAAGAAACTATGTAGAATATATACAATAAATAAAGTAATGAATAGTGTAATATAAAGATAATTTTTATACCACAACTTAATATTTTTTTTATATAAAAATGTGGTTTATGTGGGCTTTTAAACGGGGCAAGGCGGGGCAGGTTCGGGGCGGGCCTAGGAAAATATAACCCAGCCTGACCCTTTTGATAGGGGCGGGCCTAGCCCGGCCCACAAAAAAACGGGGCAGGTGAGGCAAACCCGCTTTTTTTACGAGTCGGGCAGGGTGGGCTTGGGCCGGCCCGGTCCAATTGACACCTCTACATAAGAACCTTTTGTCAAAATATTTTATAGTTATTATTATTAGGACTAAGGTCATGGTCCAGATTATTTGTGAGTTGGGCCGATCATAATTTTGTATGCTTAACTTGAATCATTGATTGACACTCTAGAACCAAAGGGTTTCACATCTCTCAAGTCTTTATTATTATTCGATAACAAAAAGAATAAAAAGATCTATTCGTGCAATTATGTACGTAGATTCAATTTAGGGATAAACACCATAAAAATATCTAAACTTTGACAAGATAAGAAGACGAGAATTTAAAGAAAGAAAAAAAAAAATGTCAAAAATATCCAAAGTCAATAGATGTGAAGCGACAAATTTTTCGTTTAAGAAAAGGATCTACGTGAGGAACGAGCGTGCACCAAGGAGTTCAAACTCTGAGAGGTCAAGAACGATCAGCTTGAGGACGAGGCCAATTTCAACGGCCATGTCATCAGCACCAAGAGGCAGCCAACGAGGCCCACCTCTGGCTTGATGGTCAAGGTTGCCACGCTGGAGTCTGACACCCCTTTTTACGACGTGGTCGACAATCGCAAGGGCGGATATTAGGTGTCATTTCTCTCGTTCCCGTGTCGTTTTATCGATGCAAAATATTTGAATGTGTCGTTTCTAAGTTGTTCAAAATGTTTTTCTCTGACAGCTTGGTTGTTCAATCGAATCGGTGATGGTCCTCACATGCTAACATTAATATTTCCAAAGTGTTTTTTCTTGACTAGCACTCTTATTAAAAACTTTTCAAGAAATCACCTGTCGTAAAAAAAAACTCCACATTTAGCCTTGGAGTTCTTAAAAAAAAACGTCATTTTGTTGTAACAAGTAGTACAAATAAATTCTCTTAAGCATCTTCGATCATGCATGCATTGTCCTAAAGAACTCTACATTCCCAAACATGCAGTCTCGATCGAACACCTTATTAGACGACTACCTTGCAACGATGGTGCAAAATTGCGCAACGCGGTACTTTGCTCTTTCAATTAAAAAGATTAATGAATGCCAAAAAAAAAAAAAAACACACATCATATTATTTTTTTCCCAAGAAACAAAATATATGCAGAGATATATGCCTAGGTTTTACTCAACCTCAAAACATCAATTACATAAAAGTTATCATCTCATCCATTTCCATCACATACTCCGCAAAATTAAACTAAATTAATAAATATAAATTAAAAAACGAACTCTATGCGTAACATTAATTTTTATTTAGGTTTAAAAACAGCGACACTAAGCATTATAATGACCAAAG
The DNA here is from genome assembly GCA_954871525.1 of Parietaria judaica. Taxonomy (NCBI): domain Eukaryota; kingdom Viridiplantae; phylum Streptophyta; class Magnoliopsida; order Rosales; family Urticaceae; genus Parietaria; species Parietaria judaica. Next base: position 5,350,919 of record OX940864.1, on the reverse strand, counting down.
AAAAAGAACAAACCGGCTTTTTGTTATGTGTAAGCCTCAGCCGTTGACTCACCCATGCAACCGCACATTTGGCCTCTTTTCTTACAACCCCTTTGCATGCACCTTCCTATAATTACCAACCAGACCCCCAAACCCTGATCCATTTGCATTTTGCCCCCCTCATATTTTAAAATGACAAAAACGCCCCTCGTTTAAGCCATATCTTAGGGTTGATGGGATATTTTTTTCAGTTGGTAAAACATGTTTAATGAGTTTAAAAATTCATCAGAATTCAGATATGTCAACCACGTTGTGTGAAGTGTCTTAATTTATTGATGTACTGTGAAGGACCGTGTTGAGTTATTATGTGTTTTTGCATCATGATATTAATTTTTTGGCTTCAACTTTTTTGTGGGCATGATTAGTTTTCTCTTTAATCTTGTCTAAACAGTGATGGAAATCACTGTTATTATTTATTGAACATGTTAAAGAAGCAAAATTGATAGTTCGATGAAGTACCTTATTGTCATTTTAAAAAACTAAAGGTTAATTAGGTCTTAGCAATACTGTAAATTAGTATCGCGAATTCCATTTCTCGGACTCCCGGTTTGCTATTCCGCAAGCAATTTTAATTTTTTATTATTCAAATCTAGAATTTTTTTAAAAAAAAATCCGTAAAATACATGAAGTTTTAATTTTGTTTTAAATTTATAGAAATAACGGCTGATTAATTAAGACGGCCGTCAGGCGGTAATTCAGATTTATGAGCATTTTATAATGATAATTATTATTAGTAATATATATTATAATTCAGAAGCTATACTCCTGATTTTAAATATTTTTTTTTCTGAATTTAAAAATTACATGAAATGGTATTCCGTATATACTACTAAATTGGGATCTCTTATAGAATATAAAAGCAAATGTTTAGGGGGGAAATGAAAAAGAAAGAATAGTGTAGGGGCATTTTGGCAATGAAATGGAGTTCGCAGGTGTCAAATTTATAAAGTCCACGTGAACAACTTGTCTCTCTCTCTCTCTCTCTCTCTCTATATATATATATATATATATATATATATATATATATATTATATATGAAAGGTGGCCATTTTTAGGAGAATGGCCAGATAGATCTCAGTCTGAGGCAGACAAAAGAAACCAGCTTTGCGAAATGAGGGTCTTCTTCTTCATTGTCAATGAATGTCGTGTTCATCATGTTCGTGGAATCTGCATGATTTGAACTGGTACGTCAACATTTCTCTCCTCTCTACATGATCTCCATTGTTAATAATGTGATTTCTCAGAAAAGCTTTATATACATATAATATATATATATAGGGATTTCCTTTCATATTATAATATGTCTGGTTATACATATACATACAGCTCGGAAAACTTAAAGCGTTTGATAATCAAATTCACTAGACATTTCTGATAAATTTAGCATTAATTAGTATTTCATAGGATATTGTTTATGTTAACTTGTTGTGTGTGTATATATATATATATAAATAGTATTTACTGATAAATCAAAGTTACTTTTGTCGAGGAGCAATGAATTTAGCCGGTTTTTTTTTTGAAAGAATCGAAGAACATTTACATTTGTTTTGTCTGATTCACTTGCTTGGGGTGAAGAACCGGGGTTGCGGTTTCGTTTTCATTACAATATATATATATATATACTTTTAAAATCAATTACTAGATTTTCGACTTTGAATTCAGTTTATTTTAAACGGCATTGATCCCCCGTAATATAATTACCAAAGCTATAAGTTTGTAAAATAAAATTACAATAATGGTAACTAAAAATAAATTACCATTACACATATTATAAGAAGTATCGTATATATTTTTTACTTAAAAAACACATGTTCTCTATAAAAATACATATTACATAGTTTTGTGAATTTGTCAATATTTGTTCCTCGTGTATACATTACCTGAGAAAATCGACTACTATAATACGAATACGAAGGTTCACTATTTATTTGTTTAGATGAACAAAGTTATGGACAAAAATAAACAGTTGGCATAAATTAAGTTGAGTTGTCGAAGTAGATGGGCTATCAATGACTTTAATTGGTCATAATAAACCTTATATAAGTTAATAATTCTTAAATTTAATTATATATTAAATGATAATGTAGAGCACTAGAATTCCACCTGGCTCACATGCAAGTCGTGGGTCCCACGAACGAGAGGTTAGCTTAAATTAAAGTATTTATGCAATATTGTATATGATTTGTATATTATTATATTATATGATAGGAGCTCTAAGAAAATCAATACATAAAGTCATAATACTGTATAGTATATATACAGTTAATTGATAAAAGAAAATACAGTTCATTGATATGTCCGAACTATAAACCTTGGAAAATTATACACTCATGACGTTGATATATATATATATATATATATATATTCCAATTTCTACATACAATTTATCTTTTGAATAATTATGGTAAAAATACTAAAAGATACTCGACTTATGCCTAATGGGCTGGGGGACTATAACCCCATCCATGAAAAGTAAATTCGTCCCTGCTTATTACGTTTGTTACGTTCTTATACTATCGTCTAATTTTTGCGGCAAAAATACTCAGCTTATAATTATTTTGCGCTTTAATACCCGAGTCTAAATTTTGGTTGTACTAATAATAATAATAATTTACTTACAGAATTTATTGTATATGTGTTTTATTTATGAGCATAGAAATTTACTTACACGAATATTTTTTGTATGTATAATTTACTCTACTTACGGAATTTACTATATAGTAAGAATTTCGTTAAAATTTTACTCGATAAATTAATAATTTTAGTTAAATTATATTTTACCAGTACCGACTTTGAAGAATACTATAGATTGACACTCAGTAATATAACCAAAAAAAAAAATAGTCTCACATTATTAATTTATGGAAGATATATATTATATGTTCTATTTGCTTAGCATAGAAATTTACTTAGACTTTGTTTTATTATATATATAAGACAAAAAATCATGAGAAAAAAAGTAGTAAAAAGATATTCTCGGACATAACTATATATACCTTGAGTTTTGCTGTGTAATGTCTGATTATCTTGGTCGTTTTCTGTTGGCCTAATTTTTTGAAATTCTCATCTCTCTAATTTTACGTTATGAACAAGAGACCTTACATATATTAAGATATAATGCTTCTTCTAAAGTATATCATTTATATAGTCCCTTAATATTACTATACTTGTTTCCATATAGCGCGAAATAAGCTTTGGCCCTACAATGGCGTGCAATTCGTTAAACATTCCGAACTGCCTCGGCCGCTCCGAATCGAGCAAAGATCTCCGCAACCGATCCCCCATCGTGAGATCTTTCTCCGACAACAGCCTCGTCCGAATCGATCGGATTATTCGCAACGCGTCGGTGCAAAAATTAGGACTAAAGACGAGCCGCTCGATGGCCATTTTCCCAACGGGTCGGGACACGAGTTTGATCAACGGCGAGGATTCGGATGATGGTGAAGGAGGGGAGGTGACCAAGAGGGCTAATTGGGTTGAGAGGCTGATGGAGATCCGGAGCCATTGGAGGAGAAGGCAACAAGAGCCACGGGGTGACGAAAAAGACGGTGATTTTGATCACGAGAGCGAGGCTGTTGATGAGCAAGACTCCGGTGATTGTGATTGCGATGAATGTGAGATTAGCTATGAAAACGGAGACGATGATGGCGAAGAGAATAAGCCGTTGGATCGGGAAGCGTTTTCGAGGTTTTTGAGGGAAGTGCCGTGGTCAGACACGAGGTCGTTCTCGCAGCTCGCCTTCTTGTGCAACATGGCTTACGTGATACAAGATATCAGGGTAATCTTTAGTGTATCTCTTCGTTTGTATCGATATTTAGAAGTGAAAAATCCAAAAATACAGTTTCCAGTTCATTCGTTCGCAAAAATTGGAAAACTCATTTCAGCTTTTATGAACGAAAGAACCGGAAGCGTATTTCATGAATGAGTTTTGGGCGGGGTTTTTTCCGATAGAAAGCACCAAAAACCTTCTTCCGTTTTTTTTTTCCACCTAAATTTCCTGTTTAAAACCAATTTTGACAAGTAGAGCAAATTTTTGTATTATGAATCCGGTTTTAAACGGATTTGATAAAAAAAATCTTATATAAAAATGATAATTCAAAATCTAAATAACATGAATTGTCCTAAAGAATACAAATTTAACTTCAAATATTAAGGAAGTTAGGGATTTGTGTTTTTGTTATAACTTTAGCAAGATAAAGTTGTTACTTCGAGTATTTGTAAAACCGCAATCGGTATCTCATGGAAAAATATGTCTGCGGTTTTCACTATCATTATAAACTTTCTCTTCAAAAAATTAGCGAAATTACGGTAATGAAAAAATCGATGCGAGAAATGAAAAAGAACTAGCGTTGACCTCTTTGCCGGGTTTGACCGCACAGCCCAAGGACTTGAGAAGGCACTTTGGCCTGCGGTTCGTCACATCCTCCATGGAGAAGAAAGCCGAGGCCCAAACACCGGAACCTTCTAACCCGGTGGCGAATAAGCTTCCGAGGACAGCTTCGTCAGCGTACGAAATCGCGGCCTCGGCCGCATCCTACGTGCATTCTCGAGCTGCGAACGCGCCTTCGTCAACTTCTGAGCCACGAGACGAGCGTGGGAAGCGGCCCGAGGTCGCAGCCTACGTGGCTGCATCGACCATGACGGCCGTGGTGGCTGCGGGGGAGAAGGAGAAGTCGGAGACGGCGAAGAATCTTCAGTCGCTGCATTCGTCGCCGTGTGAGTGGTTCATATGCGACGATTTGAGCACGTACACTCGTTGCTTTGTGGTTCAGGTAAGGCATTACAAGTACTAATTAAAATTAAAATTAAACACCATTTAATTATGTAATACTTGAAAAAATTCTTATTATAAATTGTTGTTTATTTGTCAAATAAAGAAGGGAATTTTACTCTTTTTTATGCACTTTATTTCTAAAAACAGCTAGAATATACCTTAAATTCGTTCCACCATGTTAATTTTAAAAAAACTCAGAAATATCCCCTTACTTATTGTTTATATTTTTTTTATACAGAATATACCATATATTTTCCAAAAAGCAAATATAAAGTTTAATATGTATTTTGTTGTTTTTAGAAGTAGTGGTATATTTTTGCGTGAAAAAAAAAATAGAATTTATTTGAAATAAATAAAGATTAATATGTGTAAAATTTGGTGAATTTCAGGGCTCAGACTCGTTGGCTTCTTGGCAGGCAAATCTCTTCTTTGAACCAACCACGTTTGAGGTAAAGACTAAAGTAGAAACACAAAATGTTGATTGATTTCAGTATTAATTAACTAATAAATGGGATTAGAAATGTAATATTATTTATATTTTATGTGTCAATTAATGTTGTATTATGTTCAAATAAATCATTAAAAATTTATTATTACCTAATTATTACTGGTTAATAAATAAATATACCTAATTAGTTATACAACTATAATTTGATGATAATAAATATACCTATATACCTAAAATTAATTAATTCAAAGTACAAACCAAACTTAATTAGATATACAACTATAATCAAACTTGAAAAAGTAAATGTAACTAAAATGCAAAATTCAATGATTGATTTGTCACGCGCAGGACACGGATTGCCTTGTTCATAGAGGAATCTACGAGGCGGCGAAGGGAATCTACGAGCAGTTCATGCCCGAGATCGTCGAGCACCTACGCCAGCACGGCGAGCGCGCGAAGCTGCAGTTCACGGGGCACTCTCTAGGAGGAAGCCTCTCGCTCCTCGTCCACTTGATGCTCTTAAGTCGGGGTGTCGTTGACGCTTCGGTTCTGCGCCCGGTCGTCACGTTCGGCTCGCCCTTCGTCTTCTGCGGAGGCGGGAAAATGCTGGAGCAGATGGGCGTGAGCGAGAGCCAAATCCACTGCGTCGTGATGCACAGAGACATTGTCCCGAGAGCCTTCTCGTGCAACTATCCCAACCATGTTGTCACCGTGCTCAAGCGCTTAAACAACACGTTTCGGTCTCATCCTTGTTTGATACAAAATGTGAGTCTCCTTAACGTCTCATTTTTTTCTTTCTTTCTCTCAAAACTGGAACCTGGATTGGAATTTCTGCATCCTATACTCTTTAAAAAAAAATAAACATATAATTTTAAATCGATAGAAAATCATGTTTAAATTCAAATTGCCATTTAATAATCACCGAATTAATCACAAATTAGAAAAATACAAATTAGTAGTCCAAAAATGAGAAGTCGATGAAAGATGATATTGTTTGTTAATTTAAAAAATATATATTAAAAGAAACTCCGAGAAAAAGGATTCTACTAACCTACCACTGGGTTCTGGATTTTCCCAACCCCAAATCCGAAACCAGTTCTAATCTTTTCCCGGTTATATCAATTTTGAATCTGGCTTAACCCAATTTTAAACAAATACCCTAAACCGAGTTTTCTCGGTTTGGATTTCCGAGTCCGAATGTTACCCCTAATGCAAATGACCAACTCTCGTCCTTTTTCTTTTCTTTCAAATTGCCACAAACATCTCACTACACATTTAAGGTTTGCTATATATATATTCACATTTTATATGACTAATTTATTTTTTGTTAAATGCAGAAATTTCTCTACTCTCCAATGGGAAAGATATTCATACTTCAACCCGACGAGAGCTCGTCCCCGCCGCACCCTCTCTTCCCACATGGCAGTGCCCTCTACGCGCTCGAAGCAGCCCAATACGGCATCTCCCCGAGCATCCTCCGAGCCTTTCTCAACAGCCCCCACCCGCTAGAAACCCTAAGCGACCCCACAGCATACTGTTCCGAAGGCACCATCCTACGAGATCACGACTCGAGCAACTACCTCAAGGCCGTCAACGGCGTCCTGAGGCTGCTCTCGAAGCCGGTCATCGAGCGGACAATGAAGAAAGAGAGAAACGTCTTGTGGCCATTGCTCGCCTCTCCGTCACCGCACTCGTGGAGCTGCGACGGCCACTTGGCGGACAACAACTGGATGAAGGAGGAGATCATGTCTGGGGTTTGAGCTTTGGAATGGTAAATAGTACAGTGTGAAAGTGTGTAATTTTAGCTAGAAGTGTTGGAACTTTAGGGTTTGAGATACTTTCAAACGTATATATATCAGTGTTTTGTGTTACTCAATACTTGCGAACATTGCCTAGATATAGTTTGTATCTATACTAACAAATTTTATGTTTTAATCAACTTTGCTTTATTGTAAGGACATAAAAAAAATACAAAATTAAATGTGTGATATAATCAATTTATAAAGTGAAAAGGATGGTTCAATAATGTCGGTCCTATGTATAGTTACGTGGATTTGATTGTGTATATATTAAACTGTGTACAATGTATATATAATTACGTGTATCTGGTTTTGTTTGTGTATAATCGTATATGTATCTTGTATTCGTGTGTATATTTAGTTACGTGTTTTATAATCGTATATATATATATATATATCTTGTATTCGTGTGTATATTTAGTTACGTGTTTTCTTATTGTCTAAAACTATCTTGTGGATATTTGATTGCGTGTATTTGTTGTACGCAAATGTAACAAATACACGTAATCTCAAAAAAGATTTTTTCTTTTTCTCAAAATGTTCAAAAAGTTTGGCCTTGCTCTAGTATCGAGTAAGATGCACGAAATAAAAGGTAGTTACGATGAAACCTCCTATTTAGCGTCACATATAAATTAATCAATATGTATAAAATATAATTTATAAAGTTAATATGATGATATTAAATAGATAAATACCATTAATCTCAAAAGAGAACTTTTTCTTTTCTTTCAAAATGTCCAAAAAAGTTGGGTTGTTTATCAAGAAACACACGCGAAACTAAAAGTAGCTACAAAGAAACCTCCTCTTTACCTACATTCAACAAAAGTAATGAAACCTCCCTCAAAAAAATATAAAAAAAAAATAAAAAAAATTTGATGAAACCAATTCGTGTAAAATATATTATAAAAAAATCACACAAGCACACATATAATATATATATATATATATATATATATATATATAGATAAAGAGTAAAGAGTAAATCTGTAAATACTGAACAGAACCCGGATCCGGGTTCTGTTTTTCACATTTTTGGAAAAATCCGGAACCGGATTTTCTGGTTCCGGATTTTTTCTAGAAAGCAAAATCCGGTTCCGGATTCTGTTATGTTTTTTTATTTTTATTATTATTTGTAGTTTTTATCTACGGTTTCATTTCCTTTTTTTGTTTTATATTTGTTTTGTAGGTTTTCTTTTTACTTTTTTCTTTAAAAAAAAACGGATTCCAAAAAATACAGAAAATCCGGAACCGGATTTTCTGGTTCCGGATTTTTTTAAAAAAAGTCCGGAAATCCGATCCGGTTCCGGATTTTTTTAAAAAAAATCTGGAAATCCGGTTTTCCGATTACTGTATTTACAGGATTAGTAAAGAGTATGTATATAGTGGATTTTCTCATATTAAACCCGCTGATAGCAAAAGAGGCCATTTTCAAAAGATTTCAAATGTTGGGCCTGCTAATTAGCCCATTTTTATTGTACTTGACCATATCAAGAAAAGTATTCAACTTTTCATTTACTGTATTTAAGGTTGTAAAAAATGTAAAATAAAGAAGTTCTATAGGAAATTCTATAGCATTTCCTATGGCATTTCTCGTCAACAATTTAATCCTTGCATATTTTTGCATGAGAACTCTGTTTATATTCAAATTCCAATGTATAAGCCCTAAAATCATTATTTTTTCAATTGGTTCGAGATTTAAGGTTGTAAAAAATATAAAATAAAGAAATGCTATACGAAATGCTATAGCATTTCCTATAGCATTTCTCGTCAACAATTTAATACTTGCATATTTTTGCATGATAACTCTTGTTATATTCAAATTCTAATGTATAAGCCCTAAAATCATTATTTTTTCAATTGGTTCAAAATTTAAGGTTGTAAAAAATGTAAAATAAAGAAATGCTATAGGAAATTCTATAGCATTTCGTATGGCATTTCTCGTCAACAATTTAATCCTTGCATAATTTTGCATGAGAACTCTTGTTATATTCAAATTCCAATGTACAAGCCCTAAAATCATTATTTTTTCAATTGGTTCGACTTTTAGGTCGTAAACAATGTAAAATAAAGAAATGCTATAGGAAATGCTATAGCATTTCCTATGGAATTTAACGTCAACAATTTAATCCTTGCATATTTTTGCATGAGAACGCTTGTAATATTAAAATTCCAATGTATAAGCCCAAAAATCATTATTTTTTCAATTGGTTCGAAATTTAAGGTTGTAAAAAATGTAAAATAAAGAAATGCTATAGGAAATTTTATAGCATTTCCTATGGCATTTCTCGTCAACAATTTAATCCTTGCATATTTTTGCATGAGAACTCTTGTTATATTAAAATTCAAATGTATAAGCCCTAAAATCATTATTTTTTCAATTGATTCGAAATTTTAGGTCGTAAACAATGTAAAATAAAGAAATGCTATAGTAAATGCTAGCATTTCCTATGGAATTTCTCGTCAACAATTTAATCCTTGCATATTTTTGCATGAGAACTCTTGTTATATTAAAAATCCAATGTATAAGCCCTAAAATCATTATTTTTTCAATTGGTTCAAAATTTAAGGTTGTAAAAAATGGAAAATAAAGAAATGCTATAGGAAATTCTATAGCATTTCGTATGGCATTTCTCGTCAACAATTTAATCCTTGCATAATTTTTCATGAGAACTCTTGTTATATTAAAATTCCACTGTACAAGCCCTAAAATCATTATTTTTTCAATTGGTTCGAATTTTAGGTCGTATACAATGTAAAATAAAGAAATGCTATAGGCAATGCTATAGCATTTCCTATGGAATTTAACGTCAACAATTTAATCCTTGCATATTTTTGCATGAGAACTCTTGTTATATTCAAATTCCAATGTATAAGCCCTTAAATCATTATTTTTTTAATTGGTTCGAAATTTAAGGTTGTAAAAAATGTAAAATAAAGAAGTTCTATAGGAAATTCTATAGCATTTCCTATGGCATTTCTCGTCAACAATTTAATCCTTGCATATTTTTGCATGAGAACTCTTGTTATATTCAAATTCCAATGTATAAGCCCTAAAATCATTATTTTTTCAATTGGTTCGAAATTTAAGGTTGTAAAAAATGTAAAATAAAGAAATGCTATAAGAAATGCTATAGCATTTCCTATAGCATTTCTCGTCAACAATTTAATACTTGCATATTTTTGCATGATAACTCTTGTTATATTCAAATTCTAATGTATAAGCCCTAAAATCATTATTTTTTCAATTGGTTCAACATTTAAGGTTGTAAAAAATGTAAAATAAAGAAGTTCTATAGGAAATTCTATAGCATTTCCTATGGCATTTCTCGTCAACAATTTAATCCTTGCATATTTTTGCATGAGAACTCGGTTTATATTCAAATTCCAATGTATAAGCTCTAAAATCATTATTTTTTCAATTGGTTCGAGATTTAAGGTTGTAAAAAATATAAAATAAAGAAATGCTATACGAAATGCTATAGCATTTCCTATAGCATTTCTCGTCAACAATTTAATACTTGCATATTTTTGCATGATAACTCTTGTTATATTCAAATTCTAATGTATAAGCCCTAAAATCATTATTTTTTCAATTGGTTCAAAATTTAAGGTTGTAAAAAATGTAAAATAAAGAAATGCTATAGGAAATTCTATAGCATTTCGTATGGCATTTCTCGTCAACAATTTAATCCTTGCATAATTTTGCATGAGAACTCTTGTTATATTCAAATTCCAATGTACAAGCCCTAAAATCATTATTTTTTCAATTGGTTCGACTTTTAGGTCGTAAACAATGTAAAATAAAGAAATGCTATAGGAAATGCTATAGCATTTCCTATGGAATTTAACGTCAACAATTTAATCCTTGCATATTTTTGCATGAGAACGCTTGTAATATTAAAATTCCAATGTATAAGCCCAAAAATCATTATTTTTTCAATTGGTTCGAAATTTAAGGTTGTAAAAAATGTAAAATAAAGAAATTCTATAGGAAATTTTATAGCATTTCCTATGGCATTTCTCGTCAACAATTTAATCCTTGCATATTTTTGCATGAGAACTCTTGTTATATTAAAATTCAAATGTATAAGCCCTAAAATCATTATTTTTTCAATTGATTCGAAATTTTAGGTCGTAAACAATGTAAAATAAAGAAATGCTATAGTAAATGCTAGCATTTCCTATGGAATTTCTCGTCAACAATTTAATCCTTGCATATTTTTGCATGAGAACTCTTGTTATATTCAAATTCCAATGTATAAGCCCTAAAATCATTATTTTTTCAATTGGTTCAAAATTTAAGGTTGTAAAAAATGGAAAATAAAGAAATGCTATAGGAAATTCTATAGCATTTCGTATGGCATTTCTCGTCAACAATTTAATCCTTGCATAATTTTTCATGAGAACTCTTGTTATATTAAAATTCCAATGTACAAGCCCTAAAATCATTATTTTTTCAATTGGTTCGACTTTTAGGTCGTATACAATGTAAAATAAAGAAATGCTATAGGCAATGCTATAGCATTTCATATGGAATTTAACGTCAACAATTTAATCCTTGCGTATTTTTGCATGAGAACTCTTGTTATATTCAAATTCCAATGTATAAGCCCTTAAATCATTATTTTTTTAATTGGTTCGAAATTTAAGGTTGTAAAAAATGTAAAATAAAGAAGTTCTATAGGAAATTCTATAGCATTTCCTATGGCATTTCTCGTCAACAATTTAATCCTTGCATATTTTTGCATGAGAACTCTTGTTATATTCAAATTCCAATGTATAAGCCCTAAAATCATTATTTTTTCAATTGGTTCGAAATTTAAGGTTGTAAAAAATGTAAAATAAAGAAATGCTATAAGAAATGCTATAGCATTTCCTATAGCATTTCTCGTCAACAATTTAATACTTGCATATTTTTGCATGATAACTCTTGTTATATTCAAATTCTAATGTATAAGCCCTAAAATCATTATTTTTTCAATTGGTTCAACATTTAAGGTTGTAAAAAATGTAAAATAAAGAAGTTCTATAGGAAATTCTATAGCATTTCCTATGGCATTTCTCGTCAACAATTTAATCCTTGCATATTTTTGCATGAGAACTCTGTTTATATTCAAATTCCAATGTATAAGCCCTAAAATCATTATTTTTTCAATTGGTTCGAGATTTAAGGTTGTAAAAAATATAAAATAAAGAAATGCTATACGAAATGCTATAGCATTTCCTATAGCATTTCTCGTCAACAATTTAATACTTGCATATTTTTGCATGATAACTCTTGTTATATTCAAATTCTAATGTATAAGCCCTAAAATCATTATTTTTTCAATTGGTTCAAAATTTAAGGTTGTAAAAAATGTAAAATAAAGAAATGCTATAGGAAATTCTATAGCATTTCGTATGGCATTTCTCGTCAACAATTTAATCCTTGCATAATTTTGCATGAGAACTCTTGTTATATTCAAATTCCAATGTACAAGCCCTAAAATCATTATTTTTTCAATTGGTTCGACTTTTAGGTCGTAAACAATGTAAAATAAAGAAATGCTATAGGAAATGCTATAGCATTTCCTATGGAATTTAACGTCAACAATTTAATCCTTGCATATTTTTGCATGAGAACGCTTGTAATATTAAAATTCCAATGTATAAGCCCAAAAATCATTATTTTTTCAATTGGTTCGAGATTTAAGGTTGTAAAAAATGTAAAATAAAGAAATGCTATAGGAAATATTATAGCATTTCATATGGCATTTCTCGTCAACAATTTAATCCTTGCATATTTTTGCATGAGAACTCTTGTTATATTCAAATTCCAATTTATAAGCCCTAAAATCATTATTTTTTCAATTGATTCGAAATTTTAGGTCGTAAACAATGTAAAATAAAGAAATGCTATAGGAAATGCTAGCATTTCCTATGGCATTTCTCGTCAACAATTTAATCCTTGCATATTTTTGCATGAGAACTCTTGTTATATTCAAAATCCAATGTATAAGCCCTAAAATCATTATTTTTTCAATTGGTTCAAAATTTAAGGTTGTAAAAAATGTAAAATAAAGAAATGCTATTGGAAATTCTATAGCATTTCCTATGGCATTTCTCGTCAACAATTTAATCCTTGCATATTTTTGCATGAGAACTCTTGTTATATTCAAATTCCAATGTATAAGCCCTAAAATCATTATTTTTTCAATTGGTTCGAAATTTAAGGTTGTAAAAAATGTAAAATAAAGAAATGCTATAAGAAATGCTATAGCATTTCCTATAGCATTTCTCGTCAACAATTTAATACTTGCATATTTTTGCATGATAACTCTTGTTATATTCAAATTCTAATGTATAAGCCCTAAAATCATTATTTTTTCAATTGATTCGAACTTTTAGGTCGTAAACAATGTAAAATAAAGAAATGCTATCGGAAATGCTAGCATTTCCTATGGCATTTCTCGTCAACAATTTAATCCTTGCATATTTTTGCATGAGAACTCTTGTTATATTCAAATTCCAATGTATAAGCCCTAAAATCATTATTTTTTCAATTGGTTCAAAATTTAAGGTTGTAAAAAATGTAAAATAAAGAAATGCTATTGGAAATTCTATAGCATTTCCTATGGCATTTCTCGTCAACAATTTAATCCTTGCATAATTTTGCATGAGAACTCTTGTTATATTCAAATTCCAATGTACAAGCCCTAAAATCATTATTTTTTCAATTGGTTCGACTTTTAGGTCGTAAACAATGTAAAATAAAGAAATGCTATAGGAAATGCTATAGCATTTCCTATGGAATTTAACGTCAACAATTTAATCCTTGCATATTTTTTTGCATGAGAACGCTTGTAATATTAAAATTCCAATGTATAAGCCCAAAAATCATTATTTTTTCAATTGGTTCGAGATTTAAGGTTGTAAAAAATGTAAAATAAAGAAATGCTATAGGAAATATTATAGCATTTCATATGGCATTTCTCGTCAACAATTTAATCCTTGCATATTTTTGCATGAGAACTCTTGTTATATTCAAATTCCAATTTATAAGCCCTAAAATCATTATTTTTTCAATTGATTCGAAATTTTAGGTCGTAAACAATGTAAAATAAAGAAATGCTATAGGAAATGCCTATGGCATTTCTCGTCAACAATTTAATCCTTGCATATTTTTGCATGAGAACTCTTGTTATATTCAAATTCCAATGTATAAGCCATAAAATCATTATTTTTTCAATTTATTCGAAATTTTAGGTCGTAAACAATGTAAAATAAAGAAATGCTATAGGAAATGCTAGCATTTCCTATGGCATTTCTCGTCAACAATTTAATCTTTGCATATTTTTGCATGAGAACTCTTGTTATATTCAAATTCCAATGTATAAGCCCTAAAATCATTATTTTTTCAATTGGTTCAAAATTTAAGGTTGTAAAAAATGTAAAATAAAGAAATGCTATTGGAAATTCTATAGCATTTCGTATGGCATTTCTCGTCAACAATTTAATCCTTGCATAATTTTTCATGAGAACTCTTGTTATATTCAAATTCCAATGTATAAGCCCTAAAGTCATTATTTTTTCAATTGGTTCGACTTTTAGGTCGTAAACAATGTAAAATAAAGAAATGTTATAGGAAATGCTATAGCATTTCCTATGGAATTTAACGTCAACAATTTAATCCTTGCATATTTTTGCATGAGAACACTTGTAATATTAAAATTTAAATGTATAAGCCCAAAAATCATTATTTTTTCAATTGGTTCGAAATTTAAGGTTGTAAAAAATGTAAAATAAAGAAATGCTATAGGAAATTTTATAGCATTTCCTATGGCATTTATCGTCAACAATTTAATCCTTCCATATTTTTGCATGAGAACTCTTGTTATATTAAAATTCAAATGTATAAGCCCTAAAATCATTATTTTTTCAATTGATTCGAAATTTTAGGTCGTAAACAATGTAAAACAAAGAAATGCTATAGGAAATCATTTCCTATGGAATTTCTCGTCAACAATTTAATCCTTGCATATTTTTGCATGAGAACTCTTGTTATATTCAAATTCCAATGTATAAGCCCTAAAATCATTATTTTTTCAATTGGTTCAAAATTTAAGGTTGTAAAAAATGGAAAATAAAGAAATGCTATAGGAAATTCTATAGAATTTCGTATGGCATTTCTCGTCAACAATTTAATCCTTGCATAATTTTTCATGAGAACTCTTGTTATATTAAAATTCCAATGTACAAGCCCTAAAATCATTATTTTTTCAATTGGTTCGACTTTTAGGTCGTATACAATGTAAAATAAAGAAATGCTATAGGCAATGCTATAGCATTTCCTATGGAATTTAACGTCAACAATTTAATCCTTGCATATTTTTGCATGAGAACTCTTGTTATATTCAAATTCCAATGTATAATCCCTTAAATCATTATTTTTTTAATTGTTTCGAAATTTAAGGTTGTAAAAAATGTAAAATAAAGAAGTTCTATAGGAAATTCTATAGCATTTCCTATGGCATTTCTCGTCAATAATTTAATCCTTGCATATTTTTGCATGAGAACTTCTTGTTATATTCAAATTCCAATGTATAAGCCCTAAAATCATTATTTTTTCAATTGGTTCGAAATTTAAGGTTGTAAAAAATGTAAAATAAAGAAATGCTATAAGAAATCCTATAGCATTTCCTATAGCATTTCTCGTCAACAATTTAATACTTGCATATTTTTGCATGATAACTCTTGTTATATTCAAATTCTAATGTATAAGCCCTAAAATCATTATTTTTTCAATTGATTCGAACTTTTAGGTCGTAAACAATGTAAAATAAAGAAATGCTATAGGAAATGCTAGCATTTCCTATGGCATTTCTCGTCACTAATTTAATCCTTGCATATTTTTGCATGAGAACTCTTGTTATATTCAAATTCCAATGTATAAGCCCTAAAATCATTATTTTTTCAATTGGTTCAAAATTTAAGGTTGTAAAAAATGTAAAATAAAGAAATGCTATAGGAAATTCTATAGCATTTCGTATGGCATTTCTCGTCAACAATTTAATCCTTGCATAATTTTGCATGAGAACTCTTTTTATATTCAAATTCCAATGTACAAGCCCTAAAATAATTATTTTTTCAATTGGTTCGACTTTTAGGTCGTATACAATGTAAAATAAAGAAATGCTATAGGAAATGCTATAGCATTTCCTATGGAATTTAACGTCAACAATTTAATCCTTGCATATTTTTGCATGAGAACTCTTGTTATATTCAAATTCCAATGTATAAGCCCTTAAATCATTATTTTTTTAATTGGTTCGAAATTTAAGGTTGTAAAAAATGTAAAATAAAGAAGTTCTATAGGAAATTCTATAGCATTTCCTATGGCATTTCTCGTCAACAATTTAATCCTTGCATATTTTTGCATGAGAACTCTTAATATATTCAAATTCCAATGTATAAGCCCTAAAATCATTATTTTTTCAATTGGTTCGAAATTTAAGATTGTAAAAAATGTAAAATAAAGAAATGCTATAAGAAATGCTATAGCATTTCCTATAGCATTTCTCGTCAACAATTTAATCCTTGCATATTTTTGCATGATAACTCTTGTTATATTCAAATTCTAATGTATAAGCCCTAAAATCATTATTTTTTCAATTGATTCGAACTTTTAGGTCGTAAACAATGTAAAATAAAGAAATGCTATAGGAAATGCATTTCCTATGGCATTTCTCGTCAACAATTTAATCCTTGCATATTTTTGCATGAGAACTCTTGTTATATTCAAATTCCAATGTATAAGCCCTAAAATCATTATTTTTTCAATTGGTTCAAAATTTAAGGTTGTAAAAAATGTAAAATAAAGAAATGCTATAAAAAATTCTATAGCATTTCGTATGGCATTTCTCGTCAACAATTTAATCCTTGCATAATTTTGCATGAGAACTCTTAATATATTCAAATTCCAATGTATAAGCCCTAAAATCATTATTTTTTCAATTGGTTCGAAATTTAAGGTTGTAAAAAATGTAAAATAAAGAAATGCTATAAGAAATGCTATAGCATTTCCTATAGCATTTCTCGTCAACAATTTAATCCTTGTATATTTTTGCATGATAACTCTTGTTATATTCAAATTCTAATGTATAAGCCCTAAAATCATTATTTTTTCAATTGATTCGAACTTTTAGGTCGTAAACAATGTAAAATAAAGAAATGCTTTAGGAAATGCTAGCAATTCCTATGGCATTTCTCGTCAACAATTTAATCCTTGCATATTTTTGCATGAGAACTCTTGTTATATTCAAATTCCAATGTATAAGCCCTAAAATCATTATTTTTTCAATTGGTTCAAAATTTAAGGTTGTAAAAAATGTAAAATAAAGAAATGCTATAGGAAATTCTATAGCATTTCGTATGGCATTTCTCGTCAACAATTTAATCCTTGCATAATTTTGCATGAGAACTCTTTTTATATTCAAATTCCAATGTACAAGCCCTAAAATCATTATTTTTTCAATTGGTTCGACTTTTAGGTCGTATACAATGTAAAATAAAGGAATGCTATAGGAAATGCTATAGCATTTCCTATGGAATTTAACGTCAACAATTTAATCCTTGCACATTTTTGCATGAGAACTCTTGTTATATTCAAATTCCAATGTATAAGCCCTTAAATCATTATTTTTTTAATTGTTTCGAAATTTAAGGTTGTAAAAAATGTAAAATAAAGAAGTTCTATAGGAAATTGTATAGCATTTCCTATGGCATTTCTCGTCAACAATTTAATCCTTGCATATTTTTGCATGAGAACTCTTGTTATATTCAAATTCCAATGTATAAGCCCTAAAATCATTATTTTTTCAATTGGTTCGAAATTTAAGGTTGTAAAAAATGTAAAATAAAGAAATGCTATAAGAAATCCTATAGCATTTCCTATAGCATTTCTCGTCAACAATTTAATACTTGCATATTTTTGCATGATAACTCTTGTTATATTCAAATTCTAATGTATAAGCCCAAAAATCATTTCTTTTTCAATTGATTCGAACTTTTAGGTCGTAAACAATGTAAAATAAAGAAATGCTATAGGAAATGCTAGCATTTCCTATGGCATTTCTCGTCAACAATTTAATCCTTGCATATTTTTGCATGAGAACTCTTGTTATATTCAAATTCCAATGTATAAGCCCTAAAATCATTATTTTTTCAATTGGTTCAAAATTTAAGGTTGTAAAAAATGTAAAATAAAGAAATGCTATAGGAAATTCTATAGCATTTCGTATGGCATTTCTCGTCAACAATTTAATCCTTGCATAATTTTGCATGAGAACTCTTTTTATATTCAAATTCCAATGTACAAGCCCTAAAATAATTATTTTTTCAATTGGTTCGACTTTTAGGTCGTATACAATGTAAAATAAAGAAATGCTATAGGAAATGCTATAGCATTTCCTATGGAATTTAACGTCAACAATTTAATCCTTGCATATTTTTGCATGAGAACTCTTGTTATATTCAAATTCCAATGTATAAGCCCTTAAATCATTATTTTTTTAATTGGTTCGAAATTTAAGGTTGTAAAAAATGTAAAATAAAGAAGTTCTATAGGAAATTCTATAGCATTTCCTATGGCATTTCTCGTCAACAATTTAATCCTTGCAAATTTTTGCATGAGAACTCTTAATATTTTCAAATTCCAATGTATAAGCCCTAAAATCATTATTTTTTCAATTGGTTCGAAATTTAAGATTGTAAAAAATGTAAAATAAAGAAATGCTATAAGAAATGCTATAGCATTTCCTATAGCATTTCTCGTCAACAATTTAATCCTTGCATATTTTTGCATGATAACTCTTGTTATATTCAAATTCTAATGTATAAGCCCTAAAATCATTATTTTTTCAATTGATTCGAACTTTTAGGTCGTAAACAATGTAAAATAAAGAAATGCTATAGGAAATGCTAGCATTTCCTATGGCATTTCTCGACAACAATTTAATCCTTGCATATTTTTGCATGAGAACTCTTGTTATATTCAAATTCCAATGTATAAGCCCTAAAATCATTATTTTTTCAATTGGTTCAAAATTTAAGGTTGTAAAAAATGTAAAATAAAGAAATGCTATAAAAAATTCTATAGCATTTCGTATGGCATTTCTCGTCAACAATTTAATCCTTGCATAATTTTGCATGAGAACTCTTAATATATTCAAATTCCAATGTTTAAGCCCTAAAATCATTATTTTTTCAATTGGTTCGAAATTTAAGGTTGTAAAAAATGTAAAATAAAGAAATGCTATAAGAAATGCTATAGCATTTCCTATAGCATTTCTCGGCAACAATTTAATCCTTGTATATTTTTGCATGATAACTCTTGTTATATTCAAATTCTAATGTATAAGCCCTAAAATAATATTTTTTCAATTGATTCGAACATTTAGGTCGTAAACAATGTAAAATAAAGAAATGCTTTAGGAAATGCTAGCATTTCCTATGGCATTTCTCGTCAACAATTTAATCCTTGCATATTTTTGCATGAGAACTCTTGTTATATTCAAATTCCAATGTATAAGCCCTAAAATCATTATTTTTTTAATTGGTTCAAAATTTAAGGTTGTAAAAAATGTAAAATAAAGAAATGCTATAGGAAATTCTATAGCATTTCGTATGGCATTTCTCGTCAACAATTTAATCCTTGCATATTTTTGCATGAGAACTCTTAATATATTCAAATTCCAATGTATAAGCCCTAAAATCATTATTTTTTCAATTGGTTCGAAATTTAAGGTTGTAAAAAATGTAAAATAAAGAAATGCTATAAGAAATGCTATAGCATTTCCTATAGCATTTCTCGTCAACAATTTAATCCTTGTATATTTTTGCATGATAACTCTTGTTATATTCAAATTCTAATGTATAAGCCCTAAAATCATTATTTTTTCAATTGATTAGAACTTTTAGGTCGTAAACAATGTAAAATAAAGAAATGCTATAGGAAATGCTAGCATTTCCTATGGCATTTCTCGTCAACAATTTAATCCTTGCATATTTTTGCATGAGAACTCTTGTTATATTCAAATTCCAATGTATAAGCCCTAAAATCATTATTTTTTCAATTGGTTCAAAATTTAAGGTTGTAAAAAATGTAAAATAAAGAAATGCTATAAAAAATTCTATAGCATTTCGTA
The DNA here is from genome assembly GCA_954871525.1 of Parietaria judaica. Lineage (NCBI taxonomy): Eukaryota > Viridiplantae > Streptophyta > Magnoliopsida > Rosales > Urticaceae > Parietaria > Parietaria judaica. Next base: position 5,330,675 of record OX940864.1, on the reverse strand, counting down.
TGGCATTTCTCGTCAACAATTTAATCCTTGCATAATTTTGCATGAGAACTCTTGTTATATTCAAATTCCAATGTACAATCCCTAAAATCATTATTTTTTCAATTGGTTCGACTTTTAGGTCGTAAACAATGTAAAATAAAGAAATGCTATATCCTATGGAATTTAACGTCAACAATTTAATCCTTGCATATTTTTGCATGAGAACGCTTGTAATATTAAAATTCCAATGTATAAGCCCAAAAATCATTATTTTTTCAATTGGTTCGAAATTTAAGGTTGTAAAAAATGTAAAATAAAGAAATGCTATAGGAAATTTTATAGCATTTCCTATGGCATTTCTCGTCAACAATTTAATCCTTCCTTATTTTTGCATGAGAACTCTTGTTATATTCAAATTCCAATGTATAAGCCCTAAAATCATTATTTTTTCAATTGATTCAAAATTTTAGGTCGTAAACAATGTAAAATAAAGAAATGCTATAGGAAATGCTAGCATTTCCTATGGCATTTCTCGTCAACAATTTAATCCTTGCATATTTTTGCATGAGAACTCTTGTTATATTCAAATTCCAATGTATAAGCCCTAAAATCATTATTTTTTCAATTGGTTCGAAATTTAAGGTTGTAAAAAATGTAAAATAAAGAAATGCTATAAGAAATCCTATAGCATTTCCTATAGCATTTCTCGTCAACAATTTAATACTTGCATATTTTTGCATGATAACTCTTGTTATATTCAAATTCTAATGTATAAGCCCAAAAATCATTATTTTTTCAATTGATTCGAACTTTTAGGTCGTAAACAATGTAAAATAAAGAAATGCTATAGGAAATGCTAGCATTTCCTATGGCATTTCTCGTCAACAATTTAATCCTTGCATATTTTTGCATGAGAACTCTTGTTATATTCAAATTCCAATGTATAAGCCCTAAAATCATTATTTTTTCAATTGGTTCAAAATTTAAGGTTGTAAAAAATGTAAAATAAAGAAATGCTATAGGAAATTCTATAGCATTTCGTATGGCATTTCTCGTCAACAATTTAATCCTTGCATAATTTTGCATGAGAACTCTTTTTATATTCAAATTCCAATGTACAAGCCCTAAAATAATTATTTTTTCAATTGGTTCGACTTTTAGGTCGTATACAATGTAAAATAAAGAAATGCTATAGGAAATGCTATAGCATTTCCTATGGAATTTAACGTCAACAATTTAATCCTTGCATATTTTTGCATGAGAACTCTTGTTATATTCAAATTCCAATGTATAAGCCCTTAAATCATTATTTTTTTAATTGGTTCGAAATTTAAGGTTGTAAAAAATGTAAAATAAAGAAGTTCTATAGGAAATTCTATAGCATTTCCTATGGCATTTCTCGTCAACAATTTAATCCTTGCATATTTTTGCATGAGAACTCTTAATATTTTCAAATTCCAATGTATAAGCCCTAAAATCATTATTTTTTCAATTGGTTCGAAATTTAAGATTGTAAAAAATGTAAAATAAAGAAATGCTATAAGAAATGCTATAGCATTTCCTATAGCATTTCTCGTCAACAATTTAATCCTTGCATATTTTTGCATGATAACTCTTGTTATATTCAAATTCTAATGTATAAGCCCTAAAATCATTATTTTTTCAATTGATTCGAACTTTTAGGTCGTAAACAATGTAAAATAAAGAAATGCTATAGGAAATGCTAGCATTTCCTATGGCATTTCTCGTCAACAATTTAATCCTTGCATATTTTTGCATGAGAACTCTTGTTATATTCAAATTCCAATGTATAAGCCCTAAAATCATTATTTTTTCAATTGGTTCAAAATTTAAGGTTGTAAAAAATGTAAAATAAAGAAATGCTATAAAAAATTCTATAGCATTTCGTATGGCATTTCTCGTCAACAATTTAATCCTTGCATAATTTTGCATGAGAACTCTTAATATATTCAAATTCCAATGTTTAAGCCCTAAAATCATTATTTTTTCAATTGGTTCGAAATTTAAGGTTGTAAAAAATGTAAAATAAAGAAATGCTATAAGAAATGCTATAGCATTTCCTATAGCATTTCTCGGCAACAATTTAATCCTTGTATATTTTTGCATGATAACTCTTGTTATATTCAAATTCTAATGTATAAGCCCTAAAATAATATTTTTTCAATTGATTCGAACATTTAGGTCGTAAACAATGTAAAATAAAGAAATGCTTTAGGAAATGCTAGCATTTCCTATGGCATTTCTCGTCAACAATTTAATCCTTGCATATTTTTGCATGAGAACTCTTGTTATATTCAAATTCCAATGTATAAGCCCTAAAATCATTATTTTTTTAATTGGTTCAAAATTTAAGGTTGTAAAAAATGTAAAATAAAGAAATGCTATAGGAAATTCTATAGCATTTCGTATGGCATTTCTCGTCAACAATTTAATCCTTGTATATTTTTGCATGAGAACTCTTAATATATTCAAATTCCAATGTATAAGCCCTAAAATCATTATTTTTTCAATTGGTTCGAAATTTAAGGTTGTAAAAAATGTAAAATAAAGAAATGCTATAAGAAATGCTATAGCATTTCCTATAGCATTTCTCGGCAACAATTTAATCCTTGCATATTTTTGCATGATAACTCTTGTTATATTCAAATTCTAATGTATAAGCCCTAAAATCATTATTTTTTCAATTGATTAGAACTTTTAGGTCGTAAACAATGTAAAATAAAGAAATGCTATAGGAAATGCTAGCATTTCCTATGGCATTTCTCGTCAACAATTTAATCCTTGCATATTTTTGCATGAGAACTCTTGTTATATTCAAATTCCAATGTATAAGCCCTAAAATCATTATTTTTTCAATTGGTTCAAAATTTAAGGTTGTAAAAAATGTAAAATAAAGAAATGCTATAAAAAATTCTATAGCATTTCGTATGGCATTTCTCGTCAACAATTTAATCCTTGCATAATTTTGCATGAGAACTCTTGTTATATTCAAATTCCAATGTACAATCCCTAAAATCATTATTTTTTCAATTGGTTCGACTTTTAGGTCGTAAACAATGTAAAATAAAGAAATGCTATATCCTATGGAATTTAACGTCAACAATTTAATCCTTGCATATTTTTGCATGAGAACGCTTGTAATATTAAAATTCCAATGTATAAGCCCAAAAATCATTATTTTTTCAATTGGTTCGAAATTTAAGGTTGTAAAAAATGTAAAATAAAGAAATGCTATAGGAAATTTTATAGCATTTCCTATGGCATTTCTCGTCAACAATTTAATCCTTCCTTATTTTTGCATGAGAACTCTTGTTATATTCAAATTCCAATGTATAAGCCCTAAAATCATTATTTTTTCAATTGATTCAAAATTTTAGGTCGTAAACAATGTAAAATAAAGAAATGCTATAGGAAATGCTAGCATTTCCTATGGCATTTCTCGTCAACAATTTAATCCTTGCATATTTTTGCATGAGAACTCTTGTTATATTCAAATTCCAATGTATAAGCCCTAAAATCATTATTTTTTCAATTGGTTCAAAATTTAAGGTTGTAAAAAATGTGAAATAAAGAAATGCTATAGGAAATTCTATAGCATTTCGTATGGCATTTCTCGTCAACAATTTAATCCTTGCATATTTTTGCATGAGAACTCTTAATATATTCAAATTCCAATGTATAAGCCCTAAAATCATTATTTTTTCAATTGGTTCGAAATTTAAGGTTGTAAAAAATGTAAAATAAAGAAATGCTATAAGAAATGCTATAGCATTTCCTATAGCATTTCTCGTCAACAATTTAATCCTTGTATATTTTTGCATGATAACTCTTGTTATAGTCAAATTCTAATGTATAAGCCCTAAAATCATTATTTTTTCAATTGATTCGAACTTTTAGGTCGTAAACAATGTAAAATAAAGAAATGCTATAGGAAATGCTAGCATTTCCTATGGCATTTCTCGTCAACAATTTAATCCTTGCATATATTTGCATGAGAACTCTTGTTATATTCAAATTCCAATGTATAAGCCCTAAAATCATTATTTTTTCAATTGGTTCAAAATTTAAGGTTGTAAAAAATGTAAAATAAAGAAATGCTATAAAAAATTCTATAGCATTTCGTATGGCATTTCTCGTCAACAATTTAATCCATGCATAATTTTGCATGAGAACTCTTGTTATATTCAAATTCCAATGTACAAGCCCTAAAATAATTATTTTTTCAATTGGTTCGACTTTTAGGTCGTAAACAATGTAAAATAAAGAAATGCTATATCCTATGGAATTTAACGTCAACAATTTAATCCTTGCATATTTTTGCATGAGAACGCTTGTAATATTAAAATTCCAATGTATAAGCCCAAAAATCATTATTTTTTCAATTGGTTCGAAATTTAAGGTTGTAAAAAATGTAAAATAAAGAAATGCTATAGGAAATTTTATAGCATTTCCTATGGCATTTCTCGTCAACAATTTAATCCTTCCTTATTTTTGCATGAGAACTCTTGTTATATTCAAATTCCAATGTATAAGCCCTAAAATCATTATTTTTTCAATTGATTCAAAATTTTAGGTCGTAAACAATGTAAAATAAAGAAATGCTATAGGAAATGCATTTCCTATGGCATTTCTCGTCAACAATTTAATCCTTGCATATTTTTGCATGAGAACTCTTGTTATATTCAAATTCCAATGTATAAGCCCTAAAATCATTATTTTTTCAATTGGTTCAAAATTTAAGGTTGTAAAAAATGTAAAATAAAGAAATGCTATAGGAAATTCTATAGCATTTCGTATGGCATTTCTTGTCAACAATTTAATCCTTGCCTAATTTTTCATGAGAACTCTTGTTATATTCAAATTCCAATGTACAAGCCCTAAAATCATTATTTTTTCAATTGGTTCGACTTTTAGGTCGTATACAATGTAAAATAAAGAAATGCTATAGTAAATGCTATAGCATTTCCTATGGAATTTAACGTCAACAATTTAATCCTTGAATATTTTTGCATGAGAACTCTTGTTATATTCAAATTCCAATGTATAAGCCCTTAAATCATTATTTTTTTAATTGGTTCGAAATTTAAGGTTGTAAAAAATGTAAAATAAAGAAGTTCTATAGGAAATTCTATAGCATTTCCTATGGCATTTCTCGTCAACAATTTAATCCTTGCATATTTTTGCATGAGAACTCTTGTTATATTCAAATTCCAAAGTATAAGCCCTAAAATCATTATTTTTTCAATTGGTTCGTAATTTAAGGTTGTAAAAAATGTAAAATAAAGAAATGCTATAAGAAATGCTATAGCATTTCCTATAGCATTTCTCGTCAATAATTTAATACTTGCATATTTTTGCATGATAACTCTTGTTATATTCAAATTCTAATGTATAAGCCCTAAAATCATTATTTTTTCAATTGATTCGAACTTTTAGGTCGTAAACAATGTAAAATAAAGAAATGCTTTAGGAAATGCTAGCATTTCCTATGGCATTTCTCGTCAACAATTTAATCCTTGCATATTTTTGCATGAGAACTCTTGTTATATTCAAATTCCAATGTATAAGCCCTAAAATCATTATTTTTTTAATTGGTTCAAAATTTAAGGTTGTAAAAAATGTAAAATAAAGAAATGCTATAGGAAATTCTATAGCATTTCGTATGGCATTTCTCGTCAACAATTTAATCCTTGCATAATTTTGCATGAGAACTCTTGTTATATTCAAATTCCAATGTACAAGCCCTAAAATCATTATTTTTTCAATTGGTTCGACTTTTAGGTCGTAAACAATGTAAAATAAAGATATGCTAGCATTTCCTATGGAATTTAACGTCAACAATTTAATCCTTGCATATTTTTGCATGAGAACTCTTGTTATATTCAAATTCCAATGTATAAGCCCTTAAATCATTATTTTTTTAATTGGTTCGAAATTTAAGGTTGTAAAAAATGTAAAATAAAGAAGTTCTATAGGAAATTCTATAGCATTTCCTATCGCATTTCTCGTCAACAATTTAATCCTTGCATATTTTTGCATGAGAACTCTTGTTATATTCAAATTCCAATGTATAAGCCCTAAAATCATTATTTTTTCAATTGGTTCGAAATTTAAGGTTGTAAAAAATTTAAAATAAAGAAATGCTATAAGAAATGCTATAGCATTTCCTATAGCATTTCTCGTCAACAATTTAATCCTTGCATATTTTTGCATGATAACTCGTGTTATATTCAAATTCTAATGTATAAGCCCTAAAATCATTATTTTTTCAATTGATTCGAACTTTTAGGTCGTAAAAAATGTAAAATAAAGAAATGCTATAAGAAATGCTAGCATTTCCTATGGCATTTCTCGTCAACAATTTAATCCTTGCATATTTTTGCATAAGAACTCTTGTTATATTCAAATTCCAATGTATAAGCATTAAAATCATTATTTTTTCAATTGGTTCGAAATTTAAGGTTGTAAAAAATGTAAAATAATGAAATGCTATAGGAAATGCTATAGCATTTCCTATGGCATTTCTCGTCAACAATTTAATCCTTGCATATTTTTGCATGAGAACTCTTGTTATATTCAAATTCCAATGTATAAGCCCTAAAATCATTATTTATTCAATTGGATCAAAATTTAAGGTTGTAAAAAATGTAAAATAAAGAAATGCTATAGGAAATGCTATATCATTTCGTATGGAATTTCTCGTCAACAATTTAATCCTTGCATAATTTTGCATGAGAACACTTGTAATATTAAAATTCCAATGTATAAGCCATAAAATAATTATTTTTTCAATTGGTTCGAAATTTAAGGTTGTAAAAAATGTTAAATAAAGAAATGCTATAGGAAATGCTAGCATTTCCTATGGCATTTCTCGTCAACAATGTAATCCTTGCATATTTTTGCATGAGAACTCTTGTTATATTCAAATTCCAATGTATAAGCCCTAAAATCATTATTTTTTCAATTGGTTAAAAATTTAAGGTTGTAAAAATTGTAAAATAAAGAAATGCTATATGAAATGCTAGTATTTCCTATGGCATTTCTCATCAACAAGTTAATCCTTGCATATTTTTGCATGAGAACTCTTGTTATATTCAAATTCCAATGTATAAGCCCTAAAATATTATTTTTTCAATTGGTTCAAAATTTTAGGTCGTAAACAATGTAAAATAAAGAAATGCTATAGGAAATGCTATAGCATTTCCTATGGCATTTCTCGTCAACAATTTAATCCTTGCATATTTTTGCATGAGAACGCTTGTAATATTAAAATTCCAATGTATAAGCCCTAAAATAATTATTTTTTCAATTGGTTCGAAATTTAAGGTTATAAAAAATGTAAAATAAAGAAATGCTATAGGAAATGCTATAGCATTTCGTATGGCATTTCTCGTCAACAATTTAATCCTTGCATATTTTTCCATGAGAACTCTTGTTATATTCAAATTCCAATGTATAAGCCCTAAAATCATTATTTTTTCAATTGGTTCGACTTTTAGGTCGTAAACAATGTAAAATAAAGAAATGCTATAGGAAATGCTATAGCATTTCCTATGGAATTTAACGTCAACAATTTAATCCTTGCATATTTTTGCATGAGAAGGCTTGTAATTTTAAAATTTCAATGTATAAGCCCTAAAATCATTTTCTTTCAATTGGTTCGAAATTTAAGGTTGTAAAAAATGTAAAATAAAGAAATGCTCTAGGAAATGCTATAGTATATCCTAGGGCATTTCTCGTCAACAATTTAATCCTTGCATATTTTTGCATGAGAACTCTTGTTATATTCAAATTCCAATGTATAAGCACTAAAATTTTATTTTTTCAATTGGTTCGAAATTTTAGGTCGTAAACAATGTAAAATAAAGAAATGCTATAGGAAATGCTATATTTTCCTATGGCATTTCTCGTCAACAATTTAATCCTTGCATATTTTTGCATGAGAACTCTTGTTATATTCAAATTCCAATGTATAAGCTTTAAAATCATTATTTTTTCAATTGGTTCAAAACTTAAGGTTGTAAAAAATGTAAAATAAAGAAATGCTATAGGAAATGCTATAGCATTTCCTATGGCATTTCTCGTCAACAATTTAATCCTTGCATATTTTTGCATAAGAACTCTTATTATATTCAAATTCCAATGTTAAGCCCTAAATACATTATTTTTTCAATTGGTTCGAAATTTTAGGTTGTAAAAAATGTCAAATAAATATATGCTATAGGAAATGCTATAGCATTTCCTATGGAACTTCTCGTCAACAATTTAATCCTTGCATATTTTTGCATGAGAACTCTTGTTATATTTAAATTCCAATGTATAAGCCCTAAAATCATTATTTTTTCAATTGGTTCGAAATTTAAGGTTAGAAAAAACGTAAAATAAAGAAATTCTATAGGAAATTCTATAGCATTTCCTATGGCATTTCTCGTCAACAATTTAATCCGTGCATATTTTTGCATGAGAACTCTTGTTATATTAAAATTCCAATGTATAAGCCCTAAAATCATTATTTTTTCAATTGGTTCGACTTTTAGGTCGTAAACAATGTAAAACAAACAAATGCTATAGGAAATGCTATAGCATTTCCTATGGCATTTCTCGTCAACAATTTAATCCTTGCATATTTTTGCATGAGAACTCTTGTTATATTCAAATTCCAATGTATAAGCCCTTAAATCATTATTTTTTCAATTGGGTCAAAATTTAAGGTTGTAGAAAATGTAAAATAAAGAAATTCTATAGGAAATTCTATAGCATTTCCTATGGCATTTCTCGTCAACAATTTATTCCTTGCATATTTTTGCATGAGAACTCTTGTTATATTAAAATTCCAATGTATAAGCCCTTAAATCATTAGTTTTTCAAATTGTTTGAAATTTAAGGTTGTAAAAAATGTAAAATAAAGAAATTCTATAGGAAATTCTATAGCATTTCCTATGGCATTTCTCGTCAACAATTTAATCCTTGCATATTTTTGCATGAGAAGTCTTGTTATATTAAAATTCCAATGTATAAGCCCTAAAATCATTATTTTTTCAATTGGTTCGAAATTTAAGGTTGTAAAAAATGTAAAATAAAGAAATGCAATAGGTAATGCTATAGCATTTCCTATGGCATTTCTCGTCAACAATTTAATCGTTGCATATTTTTGCATGAGAACTCTTGTTATATTCAAATTCCAATGTATAAGCCTTAAAATCATTATTTTTTCAATTGGTTCGAAATTTAAGGTTGTAAAAAATGTAAAATAAAGAAATGCTATAGGAAATGCTATAGCATTTCCTATGGCATTTCTCGTCAACAATTTAATCCTTGCATATTTTTGAATGAGAACTCTTGTTATATTCAAATTCCAATATATAAGCCCTAAAATCATTATTTTTTCAATTGGTTCGACTTTTAGGTCGTAAAGAATGTAAAATATAGAAATGCTATAGGAAATGCTATAGCATTTCCTATGGAATTTAACGTCAACAATTTAATCCTTGCATATTTTTGCACGAGAACGCTTGTAATATTAAATATCCAATGTATAATCCCTAAAATCATTATTTTTGCAATTGGTTCGAAATTTAAGGTTGTAAAAAATGTAAAATAAAGAAATGCTATAGGAAATAGCATTTCCTATGGCATTTCTCGTCAACAATTTAATCCTTGCATATTTTTGCATGAGAACTCTTGTTATATTCAAATTCCAATGTATAAGCTTTAAAATCTTTATTTTTTCAATTGGTTCGAAATTTAAGGTTGTAAAAAATGTAAAATATAGAAATGCTATAGGAAATGCTATAGCATTTCCTATGGCATTTCTCGTCAACAACTTAATCCTTGCATATTTTTGCATGAGAACTCTTGTTATATTCAATTCCAATGTATAATCCCTAAAATCATTATTTTTTCAATTGGTTCGAAATTTAAGGTTGTAAAAAATGTCAAATAAAGAAATGCTATAGGAAATGCTACAGCTTTTCCTATGGCATTTCTCGTCAACAATTTAATCGTTGCATATTTTTGCATGAGAACTCTTGTTATATTCAAATTCCAATGTATAAGCCTTAAAATCATTATTTTTTCAATTGGTTCGATATTTAAGGTTGTAAAAAATGTAAAATAAAGAAATGCTATAGGAAATGCTATAGCATTTCCTATGGCATTTCTCGTCAACAATTTAATCCTTGCATATTTTTGAATGAGAACTCTTGTTATATTCAAATTCCAATATATAATCCCTAAAATCATTATTTTTTCAATTGGTTCGACTTTTAGGTCGTAAAGAATGTAAAATATAGAAATGCTATAGGAAATGCTATAGCATTTCCTATGGAATTTAACGTCAACAATTTAATCCTTGCATATTTTTGCACGAGAACGCTTGTAATATTAAATATCCAATGTATAATCCCTAAAATCATTATTTTTGCAATTGGTTCGAAATTTAAGGTTGTAAAAAATGTAAAATAAAGAAATGCTATAGGAAATGCTATAGCATTTCCAATGGCATTTCTCGTCAACAATTTAATCCTTGCATATTTTTGCATGAGAACTCTTGTTATATTCAAATTCCAATGTATAAGCTTTAAAATCTTTATTTTTTCAATTGGTTCGAAATTTAAGGTTGTAAAAAATGTAAAATATAGAAATGCTATAGGAAATGCTATAGCATTTCCTATGGCATTTCTCGTCAACAACTTAATCCTTGCATATTTTTGCATGAGAACTCTTGTTATATTCAATTCCAATGTATAATCCCTAAAATCATTATTTTTTCAATTGGTTCGAAATTTAAGGTTGTAAAAAATGTCAAATAAAGAAATGCTATAGGAAATGCTACAGCTTTTCCTATGGCATTTCTCGTCAACAATTTAATCGTTGCATATTTTTGCATGAGAACTCTTGTTATATTCAAATTCCAATGTATAAGCCTTAAAATCATTATTTTTTCAATTGGTTCGATATTTAAGGTTGTAAAAAATGTAAAATAAAGAAATGCTATAGGAAATGCTATAGCATTTCCTATGGCATTTCTCGTCAACAATTTAATCCTTGCATATTTTTGAATGAGAACTCTTGTTATATTCAAATTCCAATATATAAGCCCTAAAATCATTATTTTTTCAATTGGTTCGACTTTTAGGTCGTAAAGAATGTAAAATATAGAAATGCTATAGGAAATGCTATAGCATTTCCTATGGAATTTAACGTCAACAATTTAATCCTTGCATATTTTTGCACGAGAACGCTTGTAATATTAAATATCCAATGTATAATCCCTAAAATCATTATTTTTTGCAATTGGTTCGAAATTTAAGGTTGTAAAAAATGTAAAATAAAGAAATGCTATAGGAAATGCTAGCATTTCCAATGGCATTTCTCGTCAACAATTTAATCCTTGCATATTTTTGCATGAGAACTCTTGTTATATTCAAATTCCAATGTATAAGCTTTAAAATCTTTATTTTTTCAATTGGTTCGAAATTTAAGGTTGTAAAAAATGTAAAATATAGAAATGCTATAGGAAATGCTATAGCATTTCCTATGGCATTTCTCGTCAACAACTTAATCCTTGCATATTTTTGCATGAGAACTCTTGTTATATTCAATTCCAATGTATAATCCCTAAAATCATTATTTTTTCAATTGGTTCGAAATTTAAGGTTGTAAAAAATGTCAAATAAAGAAATGCTATAGGAAATGCTACAGCTTTTCCTATGGCATTTCTCGTCAACAATTTAATCCTTCCATATTTTTGCATGAGAACTCTTGTTATAATCTAATTCCAATGTATAAGCCCTAAAATCATTAGTTTTTCAAATGGTTCGAAATTTAAGGTTGTAAAAAATGTAAAATAAAGAAATTCTATAGCATTTCCTATGGCATTTCTCGTCAACAATTTAATCCTTGCATATTTTTGCATGAGAACTCTTGTTATATTAAATTTCCAATGTAAAAGCCCTAAAATCATTATTTTTTCAATTGGTTCAAAATTTAAGGTTGTAAAAAATGTAAAATAAAGAAATGCTATAGGAAATGCTATAGCATTTCTTATGGAATTTAACGTCAACAATCTAATCCTTGCATATTTTTGCATGAGAACGCTTGTAAATATTAAAATTTCAATGTATAAGCCCTAAAATCATTATTTTTTCAATTGGTTCGAAATTTAAGGTTGTAAAAAATGTAAAATAAAGAAATGCTATAGGATATGCTATAGCATTTCCTATGGCATTTCTCGTCAACAATTTAATCCTTGCATATTTTTGCATGAGAACTCTTGTTATATTCAAATTCCAATGTATAAGCCTTAAAATCATTATTTTTTCAATTGGTTCGAAATTTAAGGTTGTAAAAAATGTAAAATATAGAAATGCTGTAGCATTTCCTATGGCATTTCTCGTCAACAACTTAATCCTTGCATATTTTTGCATGAGAACTCTTGTTATATTCAATTCCAATGTATAATCCCTAAAATCATTATTTTTTCAATTGGTTCAAAATTTAAGGTTGTAAACAATGTAAAATATAGAAATGCTATAGGAAATGCTATAGTATTTCCTATGGAATTTAACGTCAACAATTTAATCCTTGCATATTTTTGCATGAGAACGCTTGTAATATTAAATATCCAATGTATAATCCCTAAAATCATTATTTTTTCAATTGGTTCGAAATTTAAGGTTGTAAAAAATGTAAAATAAAGAAATGCCATAGGAAATGCTAGCATTTCCTATGGCATTTCTCGTCAACCAATTTAATCCTTGCATATTTTTGCATGAGAACTTTTGTTATATTTAAATTCCAAGGTATAAGCTTTAAAATCATTATTTTTTCAATTGTTTCGAAATTTAAGGTTGTAAAAAATGTAAAATAAAGAAATGCTATAGGAAATGCTATAGCATTTCCTATGGCATTTCTCGTCAACAATTTAATCCTTGCATATTTTTGCATGATAACTCTTGTTATATTCAAATTCCAATGTATAAGCTTTAAAATCATTATTTTTTCAATTGGTTCGAAATTTAAGGTTGTAAAATATGTAAAATAAAGAAATGCTATAGGAAATGCTATAGCATTTCCTATGGCATTTCTCGTCAACAATTTAATCCTTGCATATTTTTGCATGAGAACTCTTGTTATATTCAAATTCCAATGTATAAGCCCTAAAATCATTATTTTTTCAATTGGTTCAAAATTTAAGGTTGTAAAAAATGTAAAATAAAGAAATGCTATAGGAAATGCTATAGCATTTCCTATGGCATTTCTTGTCAACAATTTAATCCTTGCATTTTTTTTGCATGAGAACTCTTGTTATATTCAAATTCCAATGTAGAAGCCCTAAAATCATTATTTTTTCAATTGGTTCGAAATTTTAGGTCGTAAACAATGTTTACGACCTAAATTCTCAACAAGGATGGTAAATCATTCAAGTGCAATGGACACACACACACATATATATATATATATATGCATATATGTATAGACCTTGATTCACATTTTCTTTCACCACATTCTTATTTAACATTATTTGTCTGGATTATGTAATTGTTAAGGTCGGATTTGGTCAAATCCATCCTCAACATAACTCGTGTCGTTTTGCCCACAAATGACATGTAAGGGGGCGGGGAAGTTCAACCTCGAGGGGGATTATCCCCGACGAGGACGATCCCCGAGGAAGTTCAACCTCGAGGGGTATTATCCCCGACGAGGACGATCCCCGAGGAAGTTCAACCCCGAGGAGGATTATCCCCGACGAAGATAATCTCCGCGGAAGTTCAACCCCGAGGGGGATTATCCCCGACGAGGATAATCTCAAGGAAGCTCATCGCCCGAGGGAATTATCTCCGACGAGGATAGTCTCCGAGGATGCCCTACCGTGAATGGGATTATTCCCGAGGAGGATCATCCCCGAGGAGGTTTGATCACGAGGAAGTATAGCCACACAAAAGCAAGTTGTGAAGAAGTGTCCCATCACGCTCGACGAGGAATTTCGTCATGATGATTATGCAGAGCCCGATGACAGCCGAAGGGATGTGCATTTAATGAAGCTCACCTACCACTCGATAAAAGGCGTCAGCGCCAGGGCTTGCAAGGCCCGATGACGGCTGAAGGGACGTGCATATAATGAAGCTCACCTACCCAAAATGACAGTCTGCTCGGAGGCGACGTAAAGCAGAAATCCGCCATGCCTCCCATCGAATCACTCTGGAAAGCGAATGATTAAAAAGGGAAAAGGCGGGAAAAATGCTAGGGGGCATAATGTAAATTGTAAACTCTATAAAAGGCAAGAGAAGCCTCATTCGAAAGGGTTCGAAAAAATAGAGGAAAAAGGACCCGAAAAAGGGAGAAAGAAATCTTGTAATAGAAAAAGGCCAAGGAAAGAGAGAAATCGGAGGCTCATGATCCTTCATCTGTCCAGCTATTCAACGGAAGAAAACCGAGCTCATTTAGGAAATTATAATAAAACAGAGATATTCATCATTTGTTGTTATTTATTTATTATTTGATGATTGTCTTTGTGACTGGAAAAGGGTGGTGAAAATCCCCCTCTACAGTAATTATATTATTCCTCTTGATTGATTATACAATGTGATTATATAAACGAAATGAGATTTTTATTAAAATTTGGTTTTTGATTAGAGGTGTTATGTTTATCTTTTAGATTTGTGATATACGGTAGCATATATATTTTTCCAATGAAGACGTGATATACAAGTTTATTGCAGATCTAAAAATTTGATAAACAATATTAATACGACGAAATAAAAAAAAATGTTCATTATATTTGATGTAGGTAATTTAGTCACAAAATGGATATTCATTAAATATTTTTCATAAAAATTATAAACGATATTTATCGTCACCGTGCGAAGCGCGGTACCTTTCCACTAGTTAAGACTAAATTTAGGACCCAATTTTTTTTTGAATGGATCATAATTAAGACTTGCCCAATAGATTAGGACCCAAAAATTTGTACAACGAGTACTTTTGCAACAAAGAAAGGACTTTCTATGTCCTATCGAAATTGTGGCAGTCAAAGTCAAACAAGTTAGCTGACTTGTCATGTTTCAACTTTCAATCAGCCTTAGTTCTTAGCTTAATGGGCAATCCGGAACCTGTCGTTTTCCCTCAATGACCAGTCAATTCAAGACACTACCCAATTAAACATACATTTCACAAGGGAAACTTGAATAAATAAGCCCCAAAATACAAGTTCTACCCGTTTTGTTCACCGATTTAATGTATATGAAAAATTAGTCCCCAAATTGTCTCTTATTTTTTTATTCCCAAAATACCCTTTTTACCACCAACTGTCTAAGTTCAAGAGGAAAAATGTAAAACTTTACCCAGAAAACTATCTAACTTAAAACAAAGGATTTCAATTGATGACAAACCTAAAAATCAATTTTTAATGTAAAAGGATTTCAATGGGTATGAAAAAAGGATTTTGATGAGTAGTCACGCGGTCGGATTCGATACGTAGAGCACAAAAATCAAACACTCGAGGCAAATGTTATAGCTTTCGAAGTCGAGACTAAGCCTTAAAAAAAGGCAAAAAAGGCTAAAACTCATTATTTGTTTTTAAATAATTTTATTGGATATAATAAGTCTTCTCAAGAGGGAAGCCGAATACGTCATGCGGGAGATCCATAGCGGGGATTGCAGAAATCATTCTGGTGGGCGATCCGTTGAATAGCTGGACAGATGAAGGATCACGAACACGAATTCTCTCTATTTCCTTAGCCTTTTCTTTTATCAGACTTTTCTCCCTCTTTTTTGGGCCTTTCTTCCCTCTTTTTCCCAACCTTTACAAATGAGGCTTATCTTGCCTTTTATAGAGTTTACAATGCCTTTCCCTCGCATCCTTCCCGCCTTTTTCCTTTTAATCATTCACTCTCCGGTGTGATTTGAGGGCAGCATGGTCAATTCTTGCTTTATGTCGCTTCCGAGGAGGCTGCCGTTATGGGTAGGTGCGCCTCATTAAATGCGCATCCCGGCAGTGGTCATTCGGCCCTGCAAGCCTCGCCGCTGGTGCTCTCATCGAGTGAGTAGGTCGACCTCATTAAATGCACGTCTCGTCAATAGTCATTCGGCCCTGCACCGTCATCATGATGAAATTCCTCGTCCGGTGTGATGGGATGCTTCATCGCAACTTGCTCTCGCGTGGCTGCGTCTCCTCGTGGATGAATCTTCTCGGGGGTATTCTTCCTCGGGGATGTTCCTCCTCGGGGATAGTCTCCCTCGGGTTATGAGTTTCATCGCCTCCCCCTGTGTCGTTTATGGACAAAACGACACGAGTTGTGTTGATGATGGATTTGACCAAATCCGACCTTAACAGTGATGTCCGTATAATAATTACAAGTAGAACGTAATTATTGCTTCGAAACCTTCGCGCATGTTTGGTTAACCATCTTAATGTCCTCGAGGGGCACCACCAACTACTCAATTGGGTGAACAATTACTCATGACCACCGACCCGTATTATATGAACCTATGCGTATCAAATCGCGGGGGGTTGGACGCGTGGATGTAAATATTTCAATTAAAATGTTTGGGAAAATCCGACACACTAGCAACCGCTAGAAGGACTCCGTCATTTACCACTACTCCTATCTGTTTGACCGCTACCGTTTCCCGATAACGGTTTGCACGATCCTTCAACGAAAATTGAGGACACGTCACAAAATTGATACATGTTGATGTCCTTATAATAATTATAAGTAGAACATAATTATTGCTTCGAAACCTTCACGCATGTCTGGTTAACCATCTTAATGTCCTCGAGGAGCACCACCAACTACCCAATTGGGTGAACAATTACTATGCGTATCATATTTCAATTAAAATGTTCAGGAAAATCCGAAACTCTAGCAACCGCTAGAAGGACTCTGTCGTTTAACGCAACACCTATCTATTCGACCGCTACTGTTTCCCGATAGCGGTTTGCACAATCCTTCAACGAAAATTGATACATGTTGATGTCCTTATAATAATTATAAGTAGAACATAATTATTGCTTCGAAACCTTCACGCAAGTTTGGTTAACCATCTTAATGTCCTCGAGGGGCACCACCAACTACTCAATTGGTTGAACAATTATCCATGACCATCGACTTGTATTATATGAACCTATGCATATCAAATCGCGGGGGGTTGGACGCGTGGATGTAAATATTTCAATTAAAATGTTCGGGAAAATCCGAAACACTAGCAACCGCTAGAAGGACTCTGTCGTTTACCACTACGCCTACCTGTTTGACCGCTACTGTTTCCCGATAGCGGTTTGCACGATCCTTTGAACGAAAATTGAGGACGCGTCACAAAATTGATACGTGTTGATGTCCGTATAATAATTACAACTAGAACGTAATTATTGCTTCGAAACCTTCACGCATGTTTGGTTAACCATCTTAATGTCCTCGAGGAGCACGACCAACTACTCAATTGGGTGAACAATTACTCATGACCACCAACCCGTATTAAATAAACTTATGCGTATCAAATCGCGGGGGGTGGACGCGTGGATGTAAATATTTTAATTAAAATTTTTGGGAAAATCTGAAACACTAGCAACCGCTAGAAGGACTCCGTCGTTTAATGCAACGCCTATATGTTCGACCGCTACTGTTTCCCGATAGCGGTTTGCACGATCCTTCAACGAAAATTGAGGACGCGTCACAAAATTGATACGTGTTGATGTCCGTATAATAATTACAAGTAGAACGTAATTATTGCTTCGAAACTTTCACGCATGTTTGGTTAACCATCTTAATGTCCTCGAGGGGCACCACCAACTACTCAATTGGGTAAACAATTATTCATAACCACGGACCCGTATTAAATGAACCTATGCGTATCAAATCGCGGGGGGTTGGACGCGTAGATGTAAACAATTCAACAAACATGTTCGGAAAAACCCGAAACACTAGCAACCGCTAGAAGGACTCCGTCATTTACCGCTACGCCTATCTGTTCGACCGCTACTGTTTCTTGATAGTGGTTCGCACGATCCTTCAATGAAAATTGAGGACGCGTCACAAAATTGATACGTGTTGATGTCCGTATAATAATTACAAGTAGATATATGAGTTTCCCCACAAGAAGTTGATAACTGACTTTATCAATAATTTTACTACCCGCTTTAGCTCCAAACTTGACATTTGGGTCCATTGGTTTGTCAAACCAGTCATACCAGTTTCTTTGAGAAGATCTTACACATACTTTCGCTGAGACACTGAGATGATAGGAAACCCTAGCTAATTCGAGTGGTATGTTTTTGTCATTCCATATTTGCGGCATAAGTACTAAATGTATTGGTATTTTAGCAAATCCCTAAAATCAATTTAATCCATTGGATCGGTTATGATTTAGGGTTAATTAAGAAAAAACCTATTTTGTGCAAACCTTTTAAAAAACTACCCATTATGGGTAGTTTTTTACACACACAATGGGTAGTATTTTAAAAAGTTTGACACAAAATGGGTATTTCGTACAATTTCCTTATGATTTAATGTCAACCGTTGGATTAAGATAATTGATTTTAACCCTAATAGTGATTCGAATTTGGTAGCTTGGTGACCAAGCTTAGGTATTTCGATTTTGTTAATTAATTATATCCGTTGGATCGGTTTTAAGAAATTGGTTATGTTGAGCTAGTTAATAGAATTTTTTAATGTAAAATCATTTTATAACATTGTATATAACTTATAAAAATGTGAGGTTGACATAATTTTTTTTTTTGTAATTTGACCTTTTCCCGAATTTTAACCTTATTGCCGGCAAAAGTATTTTTTTTTTGAAATGGGTTAAATTGAGCTATTTTTTTTATTTTTTTGTATGTAACGTCATTTTCGTAACATTGTATATAATTTTGAATTGTGATTTTGACATATTTTTTTTGTAAGTTGAAGTTTGAGTATGACATATTTTGACGTAACGCTATTAGGTTGAATGAAAGTTCAAGTTTGAGTTTCATGATACTTTGATTGTACATTTTAGGTTTTGAATAAAATGTTACTGTTGAATTTGATTTTTTAGGTTTATTAAGGAGTATGGATGAATTATAATAGTTTCTGTGATTTTTGTTAATTTTTTTGCAGATTTTTGGTGATTTTAGTGTTTGTTGGAATTGTTATATAATTGCGGTAAAAGTATTTATTTTTCAGAAATTGTTGAACTTGAGCTATATTTTTTTTTATATTTTTGATGTAATTTCATTGTTCTACAATGTATTTAATTAGGAAACTGTGAGTTTGACGTAATTTGTTTTGCAATTTGACGTTTTCCCGAATTGTCCAATTATTGCGGCAAAAGTACATATGTTTCAGAAATTGGTTAACTGAGCTAGTTAATCGACTTTTTTTGGTGTAATTTCATTTTATAATATTGTATGTAATACATAAATTGTGTGGTTGACATATTTTTTTTTTGTAATTTGACGTTTTCCAACTATTGAGGCAAAAGTACATAGTTTTAGATAATTGGTTAACTTGAGCTAGTTCTTCAATTTTTTTGATACAACCTCAAGTGGACAGATTTTATATAATTAACAATGGGTGATTTTAAAATATTTTATTTTTGTAAAATATGACATTGACTCTTTCCAAATTTTTTCGGGTCTGTTTGTTTGCTTGTTTTGTTTCGTTGCACCGCATCGAGTTCGGATTCTACCGAAGCGTCGCGCCCTTGTTTGGATCGGTTGCTCACATTCTCTTATCTGGGTTGCTCACCTGAAATTTTAAATTTCATTAATTAATGATTTTAATTTTTTTTTTTGGGTTATTAGGTACTAAGGTACATTTATTTGAGTATATTTGCCACCATTATATTTTTTTTTTCATACACAAAAGTGAAAACAGCTAAAATTGCAGTTTGCGCTCTTCCTGAAAACCCATAAAATTTAAGTCTTCTCCCGCCATTTCACGCCAACTTTCAGAGAAGAAGACCTTCGAATCTGAGCTTCCAAACCCATTAGTATTACCAGATCCAGATTCCAACCCTTCCCTCTCTCTCCTTCTCTTGTTAGCTCTGTTCTGAGAGAGCTATGGCGGTCCAATCCAGCCCGGTTCCCAAAACCAAGTCGGTTTCGCGGACCAAAGAAGCGAAGAAGAGACCAGAAGTGGAGGAAGAAGAAGAAGGGAAGAAGAGAAGGGTCGGAAGTCTTGAATAATGGAGCTCTCCTTCTTCACAAGCTTCGCTCCGCCCACTCCTCGGCTATGCTCGCCCACTCCCGTGCTCCTCCTCCGCCGCCTCTCCTTATTTCCCGTCACCTCGTCGGAGCTCCGGCGACGGATCTCCGCTTCTACGGGCAGCAACGTCGGCGGCGATTTCTGGAGAGACTCGAAGCTCGTGGAAGTGATCGCCATCGGAAGCCGCAAGGACGCCGTCCTCAGCTTCTGCATCGAATCGCCGTTCCGGTCGCCGGTTTATCGATGGTATCGATGTTTTGGATTATAGTGTTTTTGAGGTAGGTCATAATTTTTGGTTGTCTAAACCGGCTTCGTAAATTAAATTCCAACTTTAAAAAATACATACTGGAAAATATATATATATATATATATATATATATATATATATATATATAATAGTGCTTAATGTTAATCACATCGAGAGTATATGATTTAGTATCAGAATATAAATAAATAAAAGTATAAAACAATACTCATAGTTTATGAGTTTGGGCCCTGATATATATTCCTTCAAAAATTGGGCCTCAATTTAGCGGGAACCTTAAATGTTCCCTCCAAATATTCTCGTCTAAAATGAGCTCGGGTGTTTTCCGAAAACCAAATTCACCGTAAACCAAAACACAGACACACTCTCTCTCTCCTCGACCCAAAACTTTGACGATGTTTGGCCGCGCCGCGAAGAATCGATTCGGACTTCGGAGTCCGGGAAAAGGCGTGGAAGGTGATCCCTCCGAACTCCCACTTTTGTCTCTCACGCCCTAACCCCAAAAGCCTCTCTCATTCTCACCATCGATGTTTCCGCACACCGCCCTCGAACTTCGGGTCTGTCTGTTTGCTTGTTTTGTTTCGTTGCACTGCATCGAGTTCGGATTCTACCGAAGCATCGCGCCCATAACCGTTGACCCCTTCTCTTTAAGCTTGTTTGGCTCGGTTGCTACAACATCGACCACTTCCGCAGGGTACTGTAACCTAGGATTTGACTCTGTTCGATTTGGGTTTTTCTTATTTATTTATTTATTCATTTGCTGTGTTTGAGTTTGATCTCAGGTTGACAATGGGTTTGTGGCTGCTTCTCAACTCTGGTGGGTCGGCTCAGCCGGCCAATCCAACGACGGATGAGTCGCTGTCGAAAGGTCAGAAAACGAAGATATACGTCTTCTCGATCATAGCCTATCTTTTCTTTTTATAAGCTCGTAGTTGGTAATTTACAGGGGCCAACATCGATCCTGACCTTTTATTGGCTGTTTTTCTGCCTGCCCCTTGTTTTTGAAAGTACATTTTCCATGGAAGTTCAGCAGATTACGGTATGAAATGTGATATACATCTTAAATCTAACAAGTAGATCAATTAGATGTATGGCAATCTTGACCTGTGATCTATGAAGCTGAGTCTTCATAAAAGGCACTCTTTTGTTAATCATGCATTGTATTGTTTTGCTATCACATTAAAATAACAAATTTAAGAAACATCCTGCAGATTTCTGTTAAGGAATTTTTCTTCCGGGTTGTAGATGCCAACTTTCAGTTAATCATGATTATCATCACGGTATTTGTTTTTTGTGCAGAGAAATGATAATTCTTGCTGGTTTCACATATTTGTTGTCAACTTTTTGTCTTTGAGCTGCATTGAAGGTATTTGGAGAAATATGACTTCCATTTTTTATTTGATTTATTTCAGTTCATAAGTAGATTTGTATCATGTGTTTCATTTATATAGGCGAATATTAGGATGTCTCTAAGTGGTACCGATCCAGTGGCGGTCGTTGCACTCTTAAAAGAACTTGCTGCAAGTACTAAACTGAGTACAACCATTGAATCAGAATCCTTGATGAATGATGTGTATCTATTTCCAACGAACTATATTCCTATATTTATAAAATAGTTTTGTATGCTTATTTCACTTTGTACGCCATTGGCACTTACTTTACTGAACTTTATTCCAGAACCGCTATTGTGGTTTATTAGCTCTTTCTATCAAATGGTTATGGGAATGAGCTTGAATTGGGAGTCCATACTAAAACTTCTCACACAAGTCTCTTGTAGCGTAAGTGTAGTGTTCTCTTTTTTATTATGTAAGTAATTTGTGATAATTGTTTCGATCTTAATGACATAATTCTGTTTTCCAGGGTAGCTATTGGCCTTGCTTTTGGGATAGTTTATGTGTTGTGGCTGGGCTTCATATTTAATGACACTATCATCGAAATATATCTCACACTCGCCGTGAGCTACATTGCCTATTTTTCGGTATGTTCCCTATATTCTTCTAATCCAATATTTTTTCTTAACTTAGAAATACTTATTAATGTGCAAATGTGAGGAAAAAAATCATATAATATTTTAATCGGTAACTCGTAAGTGGTGCATGGAATAGGCAGAAGAAGGAGCTGATGTCTGTAGAGTTTTGACAGTGGTGACGTTAGGAATGTAAGCTTTATAACTTCGAAATCTTTGTAGAAATATTTAAATGCAGAGAAAATAAATATCTGAGTTTAGAAAGTGGAAACAGATTTTGGTCTATAGCAGGGAGAACAGCTTTTAAGGGCGATGGTCAGCAAAGCTTGCATCAATTTCGGTATGTCTTTCTAATATATTTTGTGTTTGCAATGGTGTATAATGTATATTACGGTATTACCTATATAATCGAATTACTATATGCAAATTATTGATTACTTGAAAGGAATATTGTCGCACTTTCTGTAGACGTGTCGTTTAAGTTTGTGTTTCCTACAATTTAATAGGAGTTAGAGCAGTAATAAATGAATATATAGTGACCACGTCCTCAATAATGCACACATAAAATTTAATTTCTTAAAGCGCAAAGTCTATAATCAAAGTTTGAATCATGTTACCTTAAGATGAAAATCAACGTGGTCACTATATAAGCAAACTTTTTACTGAACGAAAAGCATATGTAAAGTGTGAGACAAATACTGATAAATATATTCATGATTAACTGAAAGTTGGCATCTACAACCCGGAAGAAAAATTCCTTAACAGAAATCTGCAGGATGTTTCTTAAATTTGTTATTTTAATGTGATAGCAAAACAATACAATGCATGATTAACAAAAGAGTGCCTTTTATGAAGACTCAGCTTCATAGATCACAGGTCAAGATTGCCATACATCTAATTGATCTACTTGTTAGATTTAAGATGTATATCACATTTCATACCGTAATCTGCTGAACTTCCATGGAAAATGTACTTTCAAAAACAAGGGGCAGGCAGAAAAACAGCCAATAAAAGGTCAGGATCGATGTTGGCCCCTGTAAATTACCAACTACGAGCTTATAAAAAGAAAAGATAGGCTATGATCGAGAAGACGTATATCTTCGTTTTCTGACCTTTCGACAGCGACTCATCCGTCGTTGGATTGGCCGGCTGAGCCGACCCACCAGAGTTGAGAAGCAGCCACAAACCCATTGTCAACCTGAGATCAAACTCAAACACAGCAAATGAATAAATAAATAAATAAGAAAAACCCAAATCGAACAGAGTCAAATCCTAGGTTACAGTACCCTGCGGAAGTGGTCGATGTTGTAGCAACCGAGCCAAACAAGCTTAAAGAGAAGGGGTCAACGGTTATGGGCGCGACGCTTCGGTAGAATCCGAACTCGATGCAGTGCAACGAAACAAAACAAGCAAACAGACAGACCCGAAGTTCGAGGGCGGTGTGCGGAAACATCGATGGTGAGAATGAGAGAGGCTTTTGGGGTTAGGGCGTGAGAGACAAAAGTGGGAGTTCGGAGGGATCACCTTCCACGCCTTTTCCCGGACTCCGAAGTCCGAATCGATTCTTCGCGGCGCGGCCAAACATCGTCAAAGTTTTGGGTCGAGGAGAGAGAGAGTGTGTCTGTGTTTTGGTTTACGGTGAATTTGGTTTTCGGAAAACACCCGAGCTCATTTTAGACGAGAATATTTGGAGGGAACATTTAAGGTTCCCGCTAAATTGAGGCCCAATTTTTGAAGGAATATATATCAGGGCCCAAACTCATAAACTATGAGTATTGTTTTATACTTTTATTTATTTATATTCTGATACTAAATCATATACTCTCGATGTGATTAACATTAAGCACTATTATATATATATATATATATATATATATATTTTCCAGTATGTATTTTTTAAAGTTGGAATTTAATTTACGAAGCCGGTTTAGACAACCAAAAATTATGACCTACCTCAAAAACACTATAATCCAAAACATCGATACCATCGATAAACCGGCGACCGGAACGGCGATTCGATGCAGAAGCTGAGGACGGCGTCCTTGCGGCTTCCGATGGCGATCACTTCCACGAGCTTCGAGTCTCTCCAGAAATCGCCGCCGACGTTGCTGCCCGTAGAAGCGGAGATCCGTCGCCGGAGCTCCGACGAGGTGACGGGAAATAAGGAGAGGCGGCGGAGGAGGAGCACGGGAGTGGGCGAGCATAGCCGAGGAGTGGGCGGAGCGAAGCTTGTGAAGAAGGAGAGCTCCATTATTCAAGACTTCCGACCCTTCTCTTCTTCCCTTCTTCTTCTTCCTCCACTTCTGGTCTCTTCTTCGCTTCTTTGGTCCGCGAAACCGACTTGGTTTTGGGAACCGGGCTGGATTGGACCGCCATAGCTCTCTCAGAACAGAGCTAACAAGAGAAGGAGAGAGAGGGAAGGGTTGGAATCTGGATCTGGTAATACTAATGGGTTTGGAAGCTCAGATTCGAAGGTCTTCTTCTCTGAAAGTTGGCGTGAAATGGCGGGAGAAGACTTAAATTTTATGGGTTTTCAGGAAGAGCGCAAACTGCAATTTTAGCTGTTTTCACTTTTGTGTATGAAAAAAAAAATATAATGGTGGCAAATATACTCAAATAAATGTACCTTAGTACCTAATAACCCAAAAAAAAAAAATTAAAATCATTAATTAATGAAATTTAAAATTTCAGGTGAGCAACCCAGATAAGAGAATGTGAGCAACCGATCCAAACAAGGGCGCGACGCTTCGGTAGAATCCGAACTCGATGCGGTGCAACGAAACAAAACAAGCAAACAAACAGACCCGAAAAAATTTGGAAAGAGTCAATGTCATATTTTACAAAAATAAAATATTTTAAAATCACCCATTGTTAATTATATAAAATCTGTCCACTTGAGGTTGTATCAAAAAAATTGAAGAACTAGCTCAAGTTAACCAATTATCTAAAACTATGTACTTTTGCCTCAATAGTTGGAAAACGTCAAATTACAAAAAAAAAATATGTCAACCACACAATTTATGTATTATATACAATATTATAAAATGAAATTACACCAAAAAAAGTCGATTAACTAGCTCAGTTAACCAATTTCTGAAACATATGTACTTTTGCCGCAATAATTGGACAATTCGGGAAAACGTCAAATTGCAAAACAAATTACGTCAAACTCACAGTTTCCTAATTAAATACATTGTAGAACAATGAAATTACATCAAAAATATAAAAAAAAATATAGCTCAAGTTCAACAATTTCTGAAAAATAAATACTTTTACCGCAATTATATAACAATTCCAACAAACACTAAAATCACCAAAAATCTGCAAAAAAATTAACAAAAATCACAGAAACTATTATAATTCATCCATACTCCTTAATAAACCTAAAAAATCAAATTCAACAGTAACATTTTATTCAAAACCTAAAATGTACAATCAAAGTATCATGAAACTCATACTTGAACTTTCATTCAACCTAATAGCGTTACGTCAAAATATGTCATACTCAAACTTCAACTTACAAAAAAAATATGTCAAAATCACAATTCAAAATTATATACAATGTTACGAAAATGACGTTACATACAAAAAAATAAAAAAAATAGCTCAATTTAACCCATTTCAAAAAAAAAAATACTTTTGCCGGCAATAAGGTTAAAATTCGGGAAAAGGTCAAATTACAAAAAAAAAAATTATGTCAACCTCACATTTTTATAAGTTATATACAATGTTATAAAATGATTTTACATTAAAAAATTCTATTAACTAGCTCAATATAACCAATTTCTTAAAACCGATCCAACGGATATAATTAATTAACAAAATCGAAATACCTAAGCTTGGTCACCAAGCTACCAAATTCGAATCACTATTAGGGTTAAAATCAATTATCTTAATCCAACGGTTGACATTAAATCATAAGGAAATTGTACGAAATACCCATTTTGTGTCAAACTTTTTAAAATACTACCCATTGTGTGTGTAAAAAACTACCCATAATGGGTAGTTTTTTAAAAGGTTTGCACAAAATAGGTATTTTCTTAATTAACCCTAAATCATAACCGATCCAATGGATTAAATTGATTTTAGGGATTTGCTAAAATACCAATACATTTAGTACTTATGCCGCAAATATGGAATGACAAAAACATACCACTCGAATTAGCTAGGGTTTCCTATCATCTCAGTGTCTCAGCGAAAGTATGTGTAAGATCTTCTCAAAGAAACTGGTATGACTGGTTTGACAAACCAATGGACCCAAATGTTAAGTTTGGAGCTAAAGCGGGTAGTAAAATTATTGATAAAGTCAGTTATCAACTTCTTGTGGGGAAACTCATATATCTACTTGTAATTATTATACGGACATCAACACGTATCAATTTTGTGACGCGTCCTCAATTTTCATTGAAGGATCGTGCGAACCACTATCAAGAAACAGTAGCGGTCGAACAGATAGGCGTAGCGGTAAATGACGGAGTCCTTCTAGCGGTTGCTAGTGTTTCGGGTTTTTCCGAACATGTTTGTTGAATTGTTTACATCTACGCGTCCAACCCCCCGCGATTTGATACGCATAGGTTCATTTAATACGGGTCCGTGGTTATGAATAATTGTTTACCCAATTGAGTAGTTGGTGGTGCCCCTCGAGGACATTAAGATGGTTAACCAAACATGCGTGAAAGTTTCGAAGCAATAATTACGTTCTACTTGTAATTATTATACGGACATCAACACGTATCAATTTTGTGACGCGTCCTCAATTTTCGTTGAAGGATCGTGCAAACCGCTATCGGGAAACAGTAGCGGTCGAACATATAGGCGTTGCATTAAACGACGGAGTCCTTCTAGCGGTTGCTAGTGTTTCAGATTTTCCCAAAAATTTTAATTAAAATATTTACATCCACGCGTCCACCCCCCGCGATTTGATACGCATAAGTTTATTTAATACGGGTTGGTGGTCATGAGTAATTGTTCACCCAATTGAGTAGTTGGTCGTGCTCCTCGAGGACATTAAGATGGTTAACCAAACATGCGTGAAGGTTTCGAAGCAATAATTACGTTCTAGTTGTAATTATTATACGGACATCAACACGTATCAATTTTGTGACGCGTCCTCAATTTTCGTTCAAAGGATCGTGCAAACCGCTATCGGGAAACAGTAGCGGTCAAACAGGTAGGCGTAGTGGTAAACGACAGAGTCCTTCTAGCGGTTGCTAGTGTTTCGGATTTTCCCGAACATTTTAATTGAAATATTTACATCCACGCGTCCAACCCCCCGCGATTTGATATGCATAGGTTCATATAATACAAGTCGATGGTCATGGATAATTGTTCAACCAATTGAGTAGTTGGTGGTGCCCCTCGAGGACATTAAGATGGTTAACCAAACTTGCGTGAAGGTTTCGAAGCAATAATTATGTTCTACTTATAATTATTATAAGGACATCAACATGTATCAATTTTCGTTGAAGGATTGTGCAAACCGCTATCGGGAAATAGTAGCGGTCGAATAGATAGGTGTTGCGTTAAACGACAGAGTCCTTCTAGCGGTTGCTAGAGTTTCGGATTTTCCTGAACATTTTAATTGAAATATGATACGCATAGTAATTGTTCACCCAATTGGGTAGTTGGTGGTGCTCCTCGAGGACATTAAGATGGTTAACCAGACATGCGTGAAGGTTTCGAAGCAATAATTATGTTCTACTTATAATTATTATAAGGACATCAACATGTATCAATTTTGTGACGTGTCCTCAATTTTCGTTGAAGGATCGTGCAAACCGTTATCGGGAAACGGTAGCGGTCAAACAGATAGGAGTAGTGGTAAATGACGGAGTCCTTCTAGCGGTTGCTAGTGTGTCGGATTTTCCCAAACATTTTAATTGAAATATTTACATCCACGCGTCCAACCCCCCGCGATTTGATACGCATAGGTTCATATAATACGGGTCGGTGGTCATGAGTAATTGTTCACCCAATTGAGTAGTTGGTGGTGCCCCTCGAGGACATTAAGATGGTTAACCAAACATGCGCGAAGGTTTCGAAGCAATAATTACGTTCTACTTGTAATTATTATACGGACATCACTGTTAAGGTCGGATTTGGTCAAATCCATCATCAACACAACTCGTGTCGTTTTGTCCATAAACGACACAGGGGGAGGCGATGAAACTCATAACCCGAGGGAGACTATCCCCGAGGAGGAACATCCCCGAGGAAGAATACCCCCGAGAAGATTCATCCACGAGGAGACGCAGCCACGCGAGAGCAAGTTGCGATGAAGCATCCCATCACACCGGACGAGGAATTTCATCATGATGACGGTGCAGGGCTGAATGACTATTGACGAGACGTGCATTTAATGAGGTCGACCTACTCACTCGATGAGAGCACCAGCGGCGAGGCTTGCAGGGCCGAATGACCACTGCCGGGATGCGCATTTAATGAGGCGCACCTACCCATAACGGCAGCCTCCTCGGAAGCGACATAAAGCAAGAATTGACCATGCTGCCCTCAAATCACACCGGAGAGTGAATGATTAAAAGGAAAAAGGCGGGAAGGATGCGAGGGAAAGGCATTGTAAACTCTATAAAAGGCAAGATAAGCCTCATTTGTAAAGGTTGGGAAAAAGAGGGAAGAAAGGCCCAAAAAAGAGGGAGAAAAGTCTGATAAAAGAAAAGGCTAAGGAAATAGAGAGAATTCGTGTTCGTGATCCTTCATCTGTCCAGCTATTCAACGGATCGCCCACCAGAATGATTTCCGCAATCCCCGCTATGGATCTCCCGCATGACGTATTCGGCTTCCCTCTTGAGAAGACTTATTATATCCAATAAAATTATTTAAAAACAAATAATGAGTTTTAGCCTTTTTTGCCTTTTTTTAAGGCTTAGTCTCGACTTCGAAAGCTATAACATTTGCCTCGAGTGTTTGATTTTTGTGCTCTACGTATCGAATCCGACCGCGTGACTACTCATCAAAATCCTTTTTTCATACCCATTGAAATCCTTTTACATTAAAAATTGATTTTTAGGTTTGTCATCAATTGAAATCCTTTGTTTTAAGTTAGATAGTTTTCTGGGTAAAGTTTTACATTTTTCCTCTTGAACTTAGACAGTTGGTGGTAAAAAGGGTATTTTGGGAATAAAAAAAATAAGAGACAATTTGGGGAGTAATTTTTCATATACATTAAATCGGTGAACAAAACGGGTAGAACTTGTATTTTGGGGCTTATTTATTCAAGTTTCCCTTGTGAAATGTATGTTTAATTGGGTAGTGTCTTGAATTGACTGGTCATTGAGGGAAAACGACAGGTTCCGGATTGCCCATTAAGCTAAGAACTAAGGCTGATTGAAAGTTGAAACATGACAAGTCCGCTAACTTGTTTGACTTTGACTGCCACAATTTCGATAGGACATAGAAAGTCCTTTCTTTGTTGCAAAAGTACTCGTTGTACAAATTTTTGGGTCCTAATCTATTGGGCAAGTCTTAATTATGATCCATTCAAAAAAAAATTGGGTCCTAAATTTAGTCTTAACTAGTGGAAAGGTACCGCGCTTCGCACGGTGACGATAAATATCGTTTATAATTTTTATGAAAAATATTTAATGAATATCCATTTTGTGACTAAATTACCTACATCAAATATAATGAACATTTTTTTTTATTTCGTCGTATTAATATTGTTTATCAAATTTTTAGATCTGCAATAAACTTGTATATCACGTCTTCATTGGAAAAATATATATGCTACCGTATATCACAAATCTAAAAGATAAACATAACACCTCTAATCAAAAACCAAATTTTAATAAAAATCTCATTTCGTTTATATAATCACATTGTATAATCAATCAAGAGGAATAATATAATTACTGTAGAGGGGGATTTTCACCACCCTTTTCCAGTCACAAAGACAATCATCAAATAATAAATAAATAACAACAAATGATGAATATCTCTGTTTTATTATAATTTCCTAAATGAGCTCGGTTTTCTTCCGTTGAATAGCTGGACAGATGAAGGATCATGAGCCTCCGATTTCTCTCTTTCCTTGGCCTTTTTCTATTACAAGATTTCTTTCTCCCTTTTTCGGGTCCTTTTTCCTCTATTTTTTCGAACCCTTTCGAATGAGGCTTCTCTTGCCTTTTATAGAGTTTACAATTTACATTATGCCCCCTAGCATTTTTCCCGCCATTTCCCTTTTTAATCATTCGCTTTCCAGAGTGATTCGATGGGAGGCATGGCGGATTTCTGCTTTACGTCGCCTCCGAGCAGACTGTCATTTTGGGTAGGTGAGCTTCATTATATGCACGTCCCTTCAGCCGTCATCGGGCCTTGCAAGCCCTGGCGCTGACGCCTTTTATCGAGTGGTAGGTGAGCTTCATTAAATGCACATCCCTTCGGCTGTCATCGGGCTCTGCATAATCATCATGACGAAATTCCTCGTCGAGCGTGATGGGACACTTCTTCGCAACTTGCTTTTGTGTGGCTATACTTCCTCGTGATCAAACCTCCTCGGGGATGATCCTCCTCGGGAATAATCCCATTCACGGTAGGGCATCCTCGGAGACTATCCTCGTCGGAGATAATTCCCTCGGGCGATGAGCTTCCTTGGAGATTATCCTCGTCGGGGATAATCCCCCTCGGGGTTGAACTTCCGCGGAGATTATCTTCGTCGGGGATAATCCTCCTCGGGGTTGAACTTCCTCGGGGATCGTCCTCGTCGGGGATAATACCCCTCGAGGTTGAACTTCCTCGGGGATCGTCCTCGTCGGGGATAATCCCCCTCGAGGTTGAACTTCCCCGCCCCCTTACATGTCATTTGTGGGCAAAACGACACGAGTTATGTTGAGGATGGATTTCACCAAATCCGACCTTAACAATTACATAATCCAGACAAATAATGTTAAATAAGAATGTGGTGAAAGAAAATGTGAATCAAGGTCTATACATATATGCATATATATATATATATATATATATATGTGTGTGTGTGTCCATTGCACTTGAATGATTTACCATCCTTGTTGAGAATTTAGGTCGTAAACATTGTTTACGACCTAAAATTTCGAACCAATTGAAAAAATAATGATTTTAGGGCTTCTACATTGGAATTTGAATATAACAAGAGTTCTCATGCAAAAAAAATGCAAGGATTAAATTGTTGACAAGAAATGCCATAGGAAATGCTATAGAATTTCCTATAGCATTTCTTTATTTTACATTTTTTACAACCTTAAATTTTGAACCAATTGACAAAATAATGATTTTAGGGCTTATACATTGGAATTTGAATATAACAAGAGTTCTCATGCAAAAATATGCAAGGATTAAATTGTTGACGAGAAATGCCATAGGAAATGCTATAGCATTTCCTATAGCATTTCTTTATTTTACATTTTTTACAACCTTAAATTTCGAACCAATTGAAAAAATAATGATTTTAAAGCTTATACATTGGAATTTGAATATAACAAGAGTTATCATGCAAAAATATGCAAGGATTAAATTGTTGACGAGAAATGCCATAGGAAATGCTATAGCATTTCCTATAGCATTTCTTTATTTTACATTTTTTACAACCTTAAATTTCGAAACAATTGAAAAAATAATGATTTTAAAGCTTATACCTTGGAATTTAAATATAACAAAAGTTCTCATGCAAAAATATGCAAGGATTAAATTGGTTGACGAGAAATGCCATAGGAAATGCTAGCATTTCCTATGGCATTTCTTTATTTTACATTTTTTACAACCTTAAATTTCGAACCAATTGAAAAAATAATGATTTTAGGGATTATACATTGGATATTTAATATTACAAGCGTTCTCATGCAAAAATATGCAAGGATTAAATTGTTGACGTTAAATTCCATAGGAAATACTATAGCATTTCCTATAGCATTTCTATATTTTACATTGTTTACAACCTTAAATTTTGAACCAATTGAAAAAATAATGATTTTAAGGATTATACATTGGAATTGAATATAACAAGAGTTCTCATGCAAAAATATGCAAGGATTAAGTTGTTGACGAGAAATGCCATAGGAAATGCTACAGCATTTCTATATTTTACATTTTTTACAACCTTAAATTTCGAACCAATTGAAAAAATAATGATTTTAAGGCTTATACATTGGAATTTGAATATAACAAGAGTTCTCATGCAAAAATATGCAAGGATTAAATTGTTGACGAGAAATGCCATAGGAAATGCTATAGCATATCCTATAGCATTTCTTTATTTTACATTTTTTACAACCTTAAATTTCGAACCAATTGAAAAAATAATGATTTTAGGGCTTATACATTGAAATTTTAATATTTACAAGCGTTCTCATGCAAAAATATGCAAGGATTAGATTGTTGACGTTAAATTCCATAAGAAATGCTATAGCATTTCCTATAGCATTTCTTTATTTTACATTTTTTACAACCTTAAATTTTGAACCAATTGAAAAAATAATGATTTTAGGGCTTATACATTGGAAATTTAATATAACAAGAGTTCTCATGCAAAAATATGCAAGGATTAAATTGTTGACGAGAAATGCCATAGGAAATGCTATAGAATTTCCTATAGAATTTCTTTATTTTACATTTTTTACAACCTTAAATTTCGAACCATTTGAAAAACTAATGATTTTAGGGCTTATACATTGGAATTAGATTATAACAAGAGTTCTCATGCAAAAATATGGAAGGATTAAATTGTTGACGAGAAATGCCATAGGAAAAGCTGTAGCATTTCCTATAGCATTTCTTTATTTGACATTTTTTACAACCTTAAATTTCGAACCAATTGAAAAAATAATGATTTTAGGGATTATACATTGGAATTGAATATAACAAGAGTTCTCATGCAAAAATCTGCAAGGATTAAGTTGTTGACGAGAAATGCCATAGGAAATGCTATAGCATTTCCTATAGCATTTCTATATTTTACATTTTTTACAACCTTAAATTTCGAACCAATTGAAAAAATAAAGATTTTAAAGCTTATACATTGGAATTTGAATATAACAAGAGTTCTCATGCAAAAATATGCAAGGATTAAATTGTTGACGAGAAATGCCATTGGAAATGCTATAGCATTTCCTATAGCATTTCTTTATTTTACATTTTTTACAACCTTAAATTTCGAACCAATTGCAAAAATAATGATTTTAGGGATTATACATTGGATATTTAATATTACAAGCGTTCTCATGCAAAAATATGCAAGGATTAAATTGTTGACGTTAAATTCCATAGGAAATGCTATAGCATTTCCTATAGCATTTCTATATTTTACATTCTTTACGACCTAAAAGTCGAACCAATTGAAAAAATAATGATTTTAGGGCTTATATATTGGAATTTGAATATAACAAGAGTTCTCATTCAAAAATATGCAAGAATTAAATTGTTGACGAGAAATGCCATAGGAAATGCTATAGCATTTCCTATAGCATTTCTTTATTTTACATTTTTTACAACCTTAAATATCGAACCAATTGAAAAAATAATGATTTTAAGGCTTATACATTGGAATTTGAATATAACAAGAGTTCTCATTCAAAAATATGCAACAATTAAATTGTTGACGAGAAATGCCATAG
Source organism: Parietaria judaica (assembly GCA_954871525.1). Taxonomy (NCBI): domain Eukaryota; kingdom Viridiplantae; phylum Streptophyta; class Magnoliopsida; order Rosales; family Urticaceae; genus Parietaria; species Parietaria judaica. The sequence goes on along the minus strand of OX940864.1, from coordinate 5,296,658 downwards.
GAAAAGCTGTAGCATTTCCTATAGCATTTCTTTATTTGACATTTTTTACAACCTTAAATTTCGAACCAATTGAAAAAATAATGATTTTAGGGATTATACATTGGAATTGAATATAACAAGAGTTCTCATGCAAAAATATGCAAGGATTAAGTTGTTGACGAGAAATGCCATAGGAAATGCTATAGCATTTCCTATAGCATTTCTATATTTTACATTTTTTACAACCTTAAATTTCGAACCAATTGAAAAAATAAAGATTTTAAAGCTTATACATTGGAATTTGAATATAACAAGAGTTCTCATGCAAAAATATGCAAGGATTAAATTGTTGACGAGAAATGCCATAGGAAATGCTATAGCATTTCCTATAGCATTTCTTTATTTTACATTTTTTACAACCTTAAATTTCGAACCAATTGCAAAAATAATAATTTTAGCGATTATACATTGGATATTTAATATTACAAGCGTTCTCGTGCAAAAATATGCAAGGATTAAATTGTTGACGTTAAATTCCATAGGAAATGCTATAGCATTTCCTATAGCATTTCTATATTTTACATTCTTTACGACCTAAAAGTCGAACCAATTGAAAAAATAATGATTTTAGGGCTTATATATTGGAATTTGAATATAACAAGAGTTCTCATTCAAAAATATGCAAGGATTAAATTGTTGACGAGAAATGCCATAGGAAATGCTATAGCATTTCCTATAGCATTTCTTTATTTTACATTTTTTACAACCTTAAATTTCGAACCAATTGAAAAAATAATGATTTTAAGGCTTATACATTGGAATTTGAATATAACAAGAGTTCTCATGCAAAAATATGCAACGATTAAATTGTTGACGAGAAATGCCATAGGAAATGCTATAGCATTTCCTATTGCATTTCTTTATTTTACATTTTTTACAACCTTAAATTTCGAACCAATTGAAAAAATAATGATTTTAGGGCTTATACATTGAAATTTTTATATTACAAGCGATCTCATGAAAAAATATGCAAGGATTAAATTGTTGACGTTAAATTCCATAAGAAATGCTATAGCATTTCCTATAGCATTTCTTTATTTTATATTGTTTACGACCTAAAAGTCGAACCAATTGAAAAAATAATAATTTTAGGGCTTATACATTGGAATTTGAATATAACAAGAGTTCTCATGCAAAAATATGCAAGGATTAAATTGTTGACGAGAAATGCCATACGAAATGCTATAGCATTTCCTATAGCATTTCTTTATTTTACATTTTTTACAACCTTAAATTTTGAACCAATTGAAAAAATAATGATTTTAGGGCTTATACATTGGAATTTTAATATAACAAGACTTCTCATGCAAAAATATGCAAGGATTAAATTGTTGACGAGAAATGCCATAGGAAATGCTATAGAATTTCCTATAGAATTTCTTTATTTTACATTTTTTACAACCTTAAATTTCGAACAATTTGAAAAACTAATGATTTAAGGGCTTATACATTGGAATTTTAATATAACAAGAGTTCTCATGCAAAAATATGCAAGGAATAAATTGTTGACGAGAAATGCCATAGGAAATGCTATAGAATTTCCTATAGAATTTCTTTATTTTACATTTTCTACAACCTTAAATTTTGACCTAATTGAAAAAATAATGATTTAAGGGCTTATACATTGGAATTTGAATATAACAAGAGTTCTCATGCAAAAATATGCAAGGATTAAATTGTTGACGAGAAATGCCATAGGAAATGGCATTTGTTTATTTTACATTGTTTACGACCTAAAAGTCGAACCAATTGAAAAAATAATGATTTTAGGGCTTATACATTGGAATTTTAATATAACAAGAGTTCTCATGCAAAACTATGCAAGGATTAAATTGTTGACGAGAAATGCCATAGGAAATGCTATAGAATTTCCTATAGAATTTCTTTATTTTACGTTTTTTCTAACCTTAAATTTCGAACCAATTGAAAAAATAATGATTTTAGGGCTTATACATTGGAATTTAAATATAACAAGAGTTCTCATGCAAAAATATGCAAGGATTAAATTGTTGACGAGAAGTTCCATAGGAAATGCTATAGCATTTCCTATAGCATATATTTATTTGACATTTTTTACAACCTTAAATTTCGAACCAATTGAAAAAATAATGTATTTAGGGCTTAACATTGGAATTTGAATATAATTAGAGTTCTTATGCAAAAATATGCAAGGATTAAATTGTTGACGAGAAATGCCATAGGAAATGCTATAGCATTTCCTATAGCATTTCTTTATTTTACATTTTTTACAACCTTAAGTTTTGAACCAATTGAAAAAATAATGATTTTAAAGCTTATACATTGGAATTTGAATATAACAAGAGTTCTCATGCAAAAATATGCAAGGATTAAATTGTTGACGAGAAATGCCATAGGAAAATATAGCATTTCCTATAGCATTTCTTTATTTTACATTGTTTACGACCTAAAATTTCGAACCAATTGAAAAAATAAAATTTTAGTGCTTATACATTGGAATTTGAATATAACAAGAGTTCTCATGCAAAAATATGCAAGGATTAAATTGTTGACGAGAAATGCCCTAGGATATACTATAGCATTTCCTAGAGCATTTCTTTATTTTACATTTTTTACAACCTTAAATTTCGAACCAATTGAAAAAAAATGATTTTAGGGCTTATACATTGAAATTTTAAAATTACAAGCCTTCTCATGCAAAAATATGCAAGGATTAAATTGTTGACGTTAAATTCCATAGGAAATAGCATTTCCTATAGCATTTCTTTATTTTACATTGTTTACGACCTAAAAGTCGAACCAATTGAAAAAATAATGATTTTAGGGCTTATACATTGGAATTTGAATATAACAAGAGTTCTCATGGAAAAATATGCAAGGATTAAATTGTTGACGAGAAATGCCATACGAAATGCTATAGCATTTCCTATAGCATTTCTTTATTTTACATTTTTTATAACCTTAAATTTCGAACCAATTGAAAAAATAATTATTTTAGGGCTTATACATTGGAATTTTAATATTACAAGCATTCTCATGCAAAAATATGCAAGGATTAAATTGTTGACGAGAAATGCCATAGGAAATGCTATAGCATTTCCTATAGCATTTCTTTATTTTACATTGTTTACGACCTAAAATTTTGAACCAATTGAAAAAATAATATTTTAGGGCTTATACATTGGAATTTGAATATAACAAGAGTTCTCATGCAAAAATATGCAAGGATTAACTTGTTGATGAGAAATGCCATAGGAAATACTAGCATTTCATATAGCATTTCTTTATTTTACATTTTTTACAACCTTAAATTTTTAACCAATTGAAAAAATAATGATTTTAGGGCTTATACATTGGAATTTGAATATAACAAGAGTTCTCATGCAAAAATATGCAAGGATTACATTGTTGACGAGAAATGCCATAGGAAATGCTAGCATTTCCTATAGCATTTCTTTATTTAACATTTTTTACAACCTTAAATTTCGAACCAATTGAAAAAATAATTATTTTATGGCTTATACATTGGAATTTTAATATTACAAGTGTTCTCATGCAAAATTATGCAAGGATTAAATTGTTGACGAGAAATTCCATACGAAATGCTATAGCATTTCCTATAGCATTTCTTTATTTTACATTTTTTACAACCTTAAATTTTGATCCAATTGAATAAATAATGATTTTAGGGCTTATACATTGGAATTTGAATATAACAAGAGTTCTCATGCAAAAATATGCAAGGATTAAATTGTTGACGAGAAATGCCATAGGAAATGCTATAGCATTTCCTATAGCATTTCATTATTTTACATTTTTTACAACCTTAAATTTCGAACCAATTGAAAAAATAATGATTTTAATGCTTATACATTGGAATTTGAATATAACAAGAGTTCTTATGCAAAAATATGCAAGGATTAAATTGTTGACGAGAAATGCCGTAGGAAATGCTAGCATTTCTTATAGCATTTCTTTATTTTACATTTTTTACGACCTAAAAGTTCGAATCAATTGAAAAAATAATGATTTTAGGGCTTATACATTAGAATTTTAATATAACAAGAGTTATCATGCAAAAATATGCAAGGATTAAATTGTTGACGAGAAATGCTATAGGAAATGCTATAGCATTTCTTATAGCATTTCTTTATTTTAAATTTTTTACAACCTTAAATTTCGAACCAATTGAAAAAATAATGATTTTAGGGCTTATACATTGGAATTTGAATATAACAAGAGTTCTCATGCAAAAATATGCAAGGATTAAATTGTTGACGAGAAATGCGATAGGAAATGCTATAGAATTTCCTATAGAACTTCTTTATTTTACATTTTTTACAACCTTAAATTTCGAACCAATTAAAAAAATAATGATTTAAGGGCTTATACATTGGAATTTGAATATAACAAGAGTTCTCATGCAAAAATATGCAAGGATTAAATTGTTGACGTTAAATTCCATAGGAAATGCAAGCATTTCTTTATTTTACATTGTTTACGACCTAAAAGTCGAACCAATTGAAAAAATAATGATTTTAGGGCTTGTACATTGGAATTTGAATATAACAAGAGTTCTCATGCAAAAATATGCAAGGATTAAATTGTTGACGAGAAATGCCATAGGAAATGCTAGCATTTCCTAAAGCATTTCTTTATTTTACATTGTTTACGACCTAAAAGTTCGAATCAATTGAAAAAATAATGATTTTAGGGCTTATACATTAGAATTTGAATATAACAAGAGTTATCATGCAAAAATATGCAAGTATTAAATTATTGACGAGAAATGCTATAGGAAATGCTATAGCATTTCTTATAGCATTTCTTTATTTTACATTTTTTACAACCTTAAATTACGAACCAATTGAAAAAATAATGATTTTAGGGCTTATACTTTGGAATTTGAATATAACAAGAGTTCTCATGCAAAAATATGCAAGGATTAAATTGTTGACGAGAAATGCCATAGGAAATGCTATAGAATTTCCTATAGAACTTCTTTATTTTACATTTTTTACAACCTTAAATTTCGAACCAATTAAAAAAATAATGATTTAAGGGCTTATACATTGGAATTTGAATATAACAAGAGTTCTCATGCAAAAATATGCAAGGATTAAATTGTTGACGTTAAATTCCATAGGAAATGCTATAGCATTTACTATAGCATTTCTTTATTTTACATTGTATACGACCTAAAAGTCGAACCAATTGAAAAAATAATGATTTTAGGGCTTGTACATTGGAATTTGAATATAACAAGAGTTCTCATGAAAAATTAGGCAAGGATTAAATTGTTGACGAGAAATGCCATACGAAATGCTATAGAATTTCCTATAGCATTTCTTTATTTTACATTTTTTACAACCTTAAATTTTGAACCAATTGAAAAAATAATGATTTTAGGGCTTATACATTGGAATTTGAATATAACAAGAGTTCTCATGCAAAAATATGCAAGGATTAAATTGTTGACGAGAAATGCCATAGGAAATGCTAGCATTTCCTATAGCATTTCTTTATTTTACATTGTTTACGACCTAAAATTTTGAATCAATTGAAAAAATAATGATTTTAGGGCTTATACATTGGAATTTGAATATAACAAGAGTTCTCATGCAAAAATAAGGAAGGATTAAATTGTTGACGAGAAATGCCATAGGAAATGCTATAAAATTTCCTATAGCATTTCTTTATTTTACATTTTTTACAACCTTAAATTTCGAACCAATTGAAAAAATAATGATTTTTGGGCTTATACATTGGAATTTTAATATTACAAGCGTTCTCATGCAAAAATATGCAAGGATTAAATTGTTGACGTTAAATTCCATAGGATATAGCATTTCTTTATTTTACATTGTTTACGACCTAAAAGTCGAACCAATTGAAAAAATAATGATTTTAGGGCTTGTACATTGGAATTTGAATATAACAAGAGTTCTCATGCAAAATTATGCAAGGATTAAATTGTTGACGAGAAATGCCATACGAAATGCTATAGAAATTTTTATAGCATTTCTTTATTTTACATTTTTTACAACCTTAAATTTTGAACCAATTGAAAAAATAATGATTTTAGGGCTTATACATTGGAATTTGAATATAACAAGAGTTCTCATGCAAAAATATGCAAGGATTAAATTGTTGACGAGAAATGCCATAGGAAATGCTAGCATTTCCTATAGCATTTCTTTATTTTACATTGTTTACGACCTAAAAGTTCGAATCAATTGAAAAAATAGTGATTTTAGGGCTTATACATTAGAATTTGAATATAACAAGAGTTATCATGCAAAAATATACAAGGATTAAATTGTTGACGAGAAATGCTATAGGAAATGCTATAGCATTTCTTATAGCATTTCTTTATTTTACATTTTTTACAACCTTAAATTTCGAACCAATTGAAAAAATAATGATTTTAGGGCTTATACATTGGAATTTGAATATATTAAGAGTTCTCATGCAAAAATATGCAAGGATTAAATTGTTGACGAGAAATGCCATACGAAATGCTATAGAATTTCCTATAGCATTTCTTTATTTTACATTTTTTACAACCTTAAATTTTGAACCAATTGAAAAAATAATGATTTTAGGGCTTATACATTGGAATTTGAATATAACAAGAGTTCTCATGCAAAAATATGCAAGGATTAAATTGTTGACGAGAAATGCCATAGGAAATGCTAGCATTTCCTATAGCATTTCTTTATTTTACATTGTTTACGACCTAAAATTTTGAATCAATTGAAAAAATAATGATTTTAGGGCTTATACATTGGAATTTGAATATAACAAGAGTTCTCATGCAAAAATAAGGAAGGATTAAATTGTTGACGAGAAATGCCATAGGAAATGCTATAAAATTTCCTATAGCATTTCTTTATTTTACATTTTTTACAACCTTAAATTTCGAACCAATTGAAAAAATAATGATTTTTGGGCTTATACATTGGAATTTTAATATTACAAGCGTTCTCATGCAAAAATATGCAAGGATTAAATTGTTGACGTTAAATTCCATAGGATATAGCATTTCTTTATTTTACATTGTTTACGACCTAAAAGTCGAACCAATTGAAAAAATAATGATTTTAGGGATTGTACATTGGAATTTGAATATAACAAGAGTTCTCATGCAAAATTATGCAAGGATTAAATTGTTGACGAGAAATGCCATACGAAATGCTATAGAATTTTTTATAGCATTTCTTTATTTTACATTTTTTACAACCTTAAATTTTGAACCAATTGAAAAAATAATGATTTTAGGGCTTATACATTGGAATTTGAATATAACAAGAGTTCTCATGCAAAAATATGCAAGGATTAAATTGTTGACGAGAAATGCCATAGGAAATGCTAGCATTTCCTATAGCATTTCTTTATTTTACATTGTTTACGACCTAAAAGTTCGAATCAATTGAAAAAATAATGATTTTAGGGCTTATACATTAGAATTTGAATATAACAAGAGTTATCATGCAAAAATATACAAGGATTAAATTGTTGACGAGAAATGCTATAGGAAATGCTATAGCATTTCTTATAGCATTTCTTTATTTTACATTTTTTACAACCTTAAATTTCGAACCAATTGAAAAAATAATGATTTTAGGGCTTATACATTGGAATTTGAATATATTAAGAGTTCTCATGCAAAAATATGCAAGGATTAAATTGTTGACGAGAAATGCCATACGAAATGCTATAGAATTTCCTATAGCATTTCTTTATTTTACATTTTTTACAACCTTAAATTTTGAACCAATTAAAAAAATAATGATTTTAGGGCTTATACATTGGAATTTGAATATAACAAGAGTTCTCATGCAAAAATATGCAAGGATTAAATTGTTGACGAGAAATGCCATAGGAAATGCTAGCATTTCCTAAAGCATTTCTTTATTTTACATTTTTTACGACCTAAAAGTTCGAATCAATTGAAAAAATAATGATTTTAGGGCTTATACATTAGAATTTGAATATAACAAGAGTTATCATGCAAAAATATACAAGGATTAAATTGTTGCCGAGAAATGCTATAGGAAATGCTATAGCATTTCTTATAGCATTTCTTTATTTTACATTTTTTACAACCTTAAATTTCGAACCAATTGAAAAAATAATGATTTTAGGGCTTAAACATTGGAATTTGAATATATTAAGAGTTCTCATGCAAAATTATGCAAGGATTAAATTGTTGACGAGAAATGCCATACGAAATGCTATAGAATTTTTTATAGCATTTCTTTATTTTACATTTTTTACAACCTTAAATTTTGAACCAATTGAAAAAATAATGATTTTAGGGCTTATACATTGGAATTTGAATATAACAAGAGTTCTCATGCAGAAATATGCAAGGATTAAATTGTTGACGAGAAATGCCATAGGAAATGCTAGCATTTCCTATAGCATTTCTTTATTTTACATTGTTTACGACCTAAAAGTTCGAATCAATTGAAAAAATAATGATTTTAGGGCTTATACATTAGAATTTGAATATAACAAGAGTTATCATGCAAAAATATGCAAGGATTAAATTGTTGACGAGAAATGCTATAGGAAATGCTATAGCATTTCTTATAGCATTTCTTTATTTTACATTTTTTACAATCTTAAATTTCGAACCAATTGAAAAAATAATGATTTTAGGGCTTATACATTGGAATTTGAATATATTAAGAGTTCTCATGCAAAAATATGCAAGGATTAAATTGTTGACGAGAAATGCCATAGGAAATGCTATAGAATTTCCTATAGAACTTCTTTATTTTACATTTTTTACAACCTTAAATTTCGAACCAATTAAAAAAATAATGATTTAAGGGCTTATACATTGGAATTTGAATATAACAAGAGTTCTCATGAAAAAATATGCAAGGATTAAATTGTTGACGTTAAATTCCATAGGAAATGCTATAGCATTTCCTATAGCATTTCTTTATTTTACATTGTATACGACCTAAAAGTCGAACCAATTGAAAAAATAATGATTTTAGGGCTTGTACATTGGAATTTGAATATAAAAAGAGTTCTCATGCAAAATTATGCAAGGATTAAATTGTTGACGAGAAATGCCATACGAAATGCTATAGAATTTCCTATAGCATTTCTTTATTTTACATTTTTTACAACCTTAAATTTTGAACCAATTGAAAAAATAATGATTTTAGGGCTTATACATTGGAATTTGAATATAACAAGAGTTCTCATGCAAAAATATGCAAGGATTAAATTGTTGACGAGAAATGCCATAGGAAATGCTAGCATTTCCTAAAGCATTTCTTTATTTTACATTGTTTACGACCTAAAAGTTCGAATCAATTGAAAAAATAATGATTTTAGGGCTTATACATTAGAATTTGAATATAACAAGAGTTATCATGCAAAAATATACGAGGATTAAATTGTTGACGAGAAATGCTATAGGAAATGCTATAGCATTTCTTATAGCATTTCTTTATTTTACATTTTTTACAACCTTAAATTTCGAACCAATTGAAAAAATAATGATTTTAGGGCTTATACATTGGAATTTGAATATATTAAGAGTTCTCATGCAAAATTATGCAAGGATTAAATTGTTGACGAGAAATGCCATACGAAATGCTATAGAATTTTTTATAGCATTTCTTTATTTTACATTTTTTACAACCTTAAATTTTGAACCAATTGAAAAAATAATGATTTTAGGGCTTATACATTGGAATTTGAATATAACAAGAGTTCTCATGCAAAAATATGCAAGGATTAAATTGTTGACGAGAAATGCCATAGGAAATGCTAGCATTTCCTATAGCATTTCTTTATTTTACATTGTTTACGACCTAAAAGTTCGAATCAATTGAAAAAATAATGATTTTAGGGCTTATACATTAGAATTTGAATATAACAAGAGTTATCATGCAAAAATATGCAAGGATTAAATTGTTGACGAGAAATGCTATAGGAAATGCTATAGCATTTCTTATAGCATTTCTTTATTTTACATTTTTTACAATCTTAAATTTCGAACCAATTGAAAAAATAATGATTTTAGGGCTTATACATTGGAATTTGAATATATTAAGAGTTCTCATGCAAAAATATGCAAGGATTAAATTGTTGACGAGAAATGCCATAGGAAATGCTATAGAATTTCCTATAGAACTTCTTTATTTTACATTTTTTACAACCTTAAATTTCGAACCAATTAAAAAAATAATGATTTAAGGGCTTATACATTGGAATTTGAATATAACAAGAGTTCTCATGCAAAAATATGCAAGGATTAAATTGTTGACGTTAAATTCCATAGGAAATGCTATAGCATTTCCTATAGCATTTCTTTATTTTACATTGTATACGACCTAAAAGTCGAACCAATTGAAAAAATAATTATTTTAGGGCTTGTACATTGGAATTTGAATATAAAAAGAGTTCTCATGCAAAATTATGCAAGGATTAAATTGTTGACGAGAAATGCCATACGAAATGCTCCTATAGCATTTCTTTATTTTACATTTTTTACAACCTTAAATTTTGAACCAATTGAAAAAATAATGATTTTAGGGCTTATACATTGGAATTTGAATATAACAAGAGTTCTCATGCAAAAATATGCAAGGATTAAATTATTGACGAGAAATGCCATAGGAAATGCTATAGAATTTCCTATAGAACTTCTTTATTTTACATTTTTTACAACCTTAAATTTCGAAACAATTAAAAAAATAATGATTTAAGGGCTTATACATTGGAATTTGAATATAACAAGAGTTCTCATGCAAAAATATGCAAGGATTAAATTGTTGACGTTAAATTCCATAGGAAATGCTATAGCATTGCCTATAGCATTTCTTTATTTTACATTGTATACGACCTAAAAGTCGAACCAATTGAAAAAATAATGATTTTAGGGCTTGTACATTGGAATTTGAATATAACAAGAGTTCTCATGAAAAATTATGCAAGGATTAAATTGTTGACGAGAAATGCCATACGAAATGCTATAGAATTTCCTATAGCATTTCTTTATTTTCCATTTTTTACAACCTTAAATTTTGAACCAATTGAAAAATAATGATTTTAGGGCTTATACATTGGAATTTGAATATAACAAGAGTTCTCATGCAAAAATATGCAAGGATTAAATTGTTGACGAGAAATTCCATAGGAAATGCTAGCATTTCCTATAGCATTTCTTTATTTTACATTGTTTACGACCTAAAATTTCGAATCAATTGAAAAAATAATGATTTTAGGGCTTATACATTTGAATTTTAATATAACAAGAGTTCTCATGCAAAAATATGGAAGGATTAAATTGTTGACGATAAATGCCATAGGAAATGCTATAAAATTTCCTATAGCATTTCTTTATTTTACATTTTTTACAACCTTAAATTTCGAACCAATTGAAAAAATAATGATTTTTGGGCTTATACATTTAAATTTTAATATTACAAGTGTTCTCATGCAAAAATATGCAAGGATTAAATTGTTGACGTTAAATTCCATAGGAAATGCTATAGCATTTCCTATAACATTTCTTTATTTTACATTGTTTACGACCTAAAAGTCGAACCAATTGAAAAAATAATGACTTTAGGGCTTATACATTGGAATTTGAATATAACAAGAGTTCTCATGAAAAATTATGCAAGGATTAAATTGTTGACGAGAAATGCCATACGAAATGCTATAGAATTTCCAATAGCATTTCTTTATTTTACATTTTTTACAACCTTAAATTTTGAACCAATTGAAAAAATAATGATTTTAGGGCTTATACATTGGAATTTGAATATAACAAGAGTTCTCATGCAAAAATATGCAAAGATTAAATTGTTGACGAGAAATGCCATAGGAAATGCTAGCATTTCCTATAGCATTTCTTTATTTTACATTGTTTACGACCTAAAAGTCGAACCAATTATAAAAATAATGATTTTAGGGCTTGTACATTGGAATTTGAATATAACAAGAGTTCTCATGCAAAATTATGCAAGGATTAAATTGTTGACGAGAAATGCCATACGAAATGCTATAGAATTTCCTATAGCATTTCTTTATTTTACATTTTTTACAACCTTAAATTTTGAACCAATTGAAAAAATAATGATTTTAGGGCTTATACATTAGAATTTGAATATAACAAGAGTTATCATGCAAAAATTTGCAAGTATTAAATTGTTGACGAGAAATGCTATAGGAAATGCTATAGCATTTCTTATAGCATTTCTTTATTTTACATTTTTTACAACCTTAAATTTCGAACCAATTGAAAAAATAATGATTTTAGGGCTTATACATTGGAATTTGAATATAACAAGAGTTCTCATGCAAAAATATGCAAGGATTAAATTATTGACGAGAAATGCCATAGGAAATGCTATAGAATTTCCTATAGAACTTCTTTATTTTACATTTTTTACAACCTTAAATTTCGAAACAATTAAAAAAATAATGATTTAAGGGCTTATACATTGGAATTTGAATATAACAAGAGTTCTCATGCAAAAATATGCAAGGATTAAATTGTTGACGTTAAATTCCATAGGAAATGCTATAGCATTGCCTATAGCATTTCTTTATTTTACATTGTATACGACCTAAAAGTCGAACCAATTGAAAAAATAATGATTTTAGGGCTTGTACATTGGAATTTGAATATAACAAGAGTTCTCATGAAAAATTATGCAAGGATTAAATTGTTGACGAGAAATGCCATACGAAATGCTATAGAATTTCCTATAGCATTTCTTTATTTTCCATTTTTTACAACCTTAAATTTTGAACCAATTGAAAAAATAATGATTTTAGGGCTTATACATTGGAATTTGAATATAACAAGAGTTCTCATGCAAAAATATGCAAGGATTAAATTGTTGACGAGAAATTCCATAGGAAATGCTAGCATTTCCTATAGCATTTCTTTATTTTACATTGTTTACGACCTAAAATTTCGAATCAATTGAAAAAATAATGATTTTAGGGCTTATACATTTGAATTTTAATATAACAAGAGTTCTCATGCAAAAATATGGAAGGATTAAATTGTTGACGATAAATGCCATAGGAAATGCTATAAAATTTCCTATAGCATTTCTTTATTTTACATTTTTTACAACCTTAAATTTCGAACCAATTGAAAAAATAATGATTTTTGGGCTTATACATTTAAATTTTAATATTACAAGTGTTCTCATGCAAAAATATGCAAGGATTAAATTGTTGACGTTAAATTCCATAGGAAATGCTATAGCATTTCCTATAACATTTCTTTATTTTACATTGTTTACGACCTAAAAGTCGAACCAATTGAAAAAATAATGACTTTAGGGCTTATACATTGGAATTTGAATATAACAAGAGTTCTCATGAAAAATTATGCAAGGATTAAATTGTTGACGAGAAATGCCATACGAAATGCTATAGAATTTCCAATAGCATTTCTTTATTTTACATTTTTTACAACCTTAAATTTTGAACCAATTGAAAAAATAATGATTTTAGGGCTTATACATTGGAATTTGAATATAACAAGAGTTCTCATGCAAAAATATGCAAAGATTAAATTGTTGACGAGAAATGCCATAGGAAATGCTAGCATTTCCTATAGCATTTCTTTATTTTACATTGTTTACGACCTAAAAGTCGAACCAATTATAAAAATAATGATTTTAGGGCTTGTACATTGGAATTTGAATATAACAAGAGTTCTCATGCAAAATTATGCAAGGATTAAATTGTTGACGAGAAATGCCATACGAAATGCTATAGAATTTCCTATAGCATTTCTTTATTTTACATTTTTTACAACCTTAAATTTTGAACCAATTGAAAAAATAATGATTTTAGGGCTTATACATTAGAATTTGAATATAACAAGAGTTATCATGCAAAAATTTGCAAGTATTAAATTGTTGACGAGAAATGCTATAGGAAATGCTATAGCATTTCTTATAGCATTTCTTTATTTTATATTTTTTACAACCTTAAATCTCGAACCAATTGAAAAAATAATGATTTTAGGGCTTATACATAGGAATTTGAATATAAACAGAGTTCTCATGCAAAAATATGCAAGGATTAAATTGTTGACGAGAAATGCCATAGGAAATGCTATAGAATTTCCTATAGAACTTCTTTATTTTACATTTTTTACAACCTTAAATGTTGAACCAATTGAAAAAATAATGATTTTATGGCTTATACATTAGAATTTGAATATAACAAGAGTTATCATGCAAAAATATGCAAGTATTAAATTGTTGACGAGAAATGCCGTAGGAAATGCTAGCATTTCTTATAGCATTTCTTTATTTTACATTTTTTACGACCTAAAAGTTCGAATCAATTGAAAAAATAATGATTTTAGGGCTTATACATTAGAATTTGAATATAACAAGAGTTATCATGCAAAAATATGCAAGTATTAAATTATTGACGAGAAATGCTATAGGAAATGCTATAGCATTTCTTATAGCATTTCTTTATTTTACATTTTTTACAACCTTAAATTTCGAACCAATTGAAAAAATAATGATTTTAGGGCTTATACATTGGAATTTGAATATAACAAGAGTTCTCATGCAAAAATATGCAAGGATTAAATTGTTGACGAGAAATGCCATAGGAAATGCTATAGAATTTCCTATAGAACTTCTTTATTTTACATTTTTTACAACCTTAAATTTCGAACCAATTAAAAAAATAATGATTTAAGGGCTTATACATTGGAATTTGAATATAACAAGAGTTCTCATGCAAAAATATGCAAGGATTAAATTGTTGACGTTAAATTCCATAGGAAATGCTATAGCATTGCCTATAGCATTTCTTTATTTTACATTGTATACGACCTAAAAGTCGAACCAATTGAAAAAATAATGATTTTAGGGCTTGTACATTGGAATTTTAATATAACAAGAGTTCTCATGAAAAATTATGCAAGGATTAAATTGTTGACGAGAAATGCCATACGAAATGCTATAGAATTTCCTATAGCATTTCTTTATTTTCCATTTTTTACAACCTTAAATTTTGAACCAATTGAAAAAATAATGATTTTAGGGCTTATACATTGGAATTTGAATATAACAAGAGTTCTCATGCAAAAATATGCAAGGATTAAATTGTTGACGAGAAATTCCATAGGAAATGCTAGCATTTACTATAGCATTTCTTTATTTTACATTGTTTACGACCTAAAATTTCGAATCAATTGAAAAAATAATGATTTTAGGGCTTATACATTTGAATTTTAATATAACAAGAGTTCTCATGCAAAAATATGCAAGGATTAAATTGTTGACGAGAAATGCCATAGGAAATGCTATAAAATTTCCTATAGCATTTCTTTATTTTACATTTTTTACAACCTTAAATTTCGAACCAATTGAAAAAATAATGATTTTTGGGCTTATACATTGGAATTTTAATATTACAAGCGTTCTCATGCAAAAATATGCAAGGATTAAATTGTTGACGTTAAATTCCATAGGAAATGCTATAGCATTTCCTATATCATTTCTTTATTTTACATTGTTTACGACCTAAAAGTCGAACCAAATGAAAAAATAATGACTTTAGGGCTTGTACATTGGAATTTGAATATAACAAGAGTTCTCATGAAAAATTATGCAAGGATTAAATTGTTGACGAGAAATGCCATACGAAATGCTATAGAATTTCCTATAGCATTTCTTTATTTTACATTTTTTACAACCTTAAATTTTGAACCAATTGAAAAAATAATGATTTTAGGGCTTATACATTGGAATTTGAATATAACAAGAGTTCTCATGCAAAAATATGCAAGGATTAAATTGTTGACGAGAAATGCCATAGGAAATGCTAGCATTTCCTATAGCATTTCTTTATTTTACATTGTTTACGACCTAAAATTTCGAATCAATTGAAAAAATAATGATTTTAGGGCTTATAAATTGGAATTTGAATATAACAAGAGTTCTCATGCAAAAATATGCAAGGATTAAATTGTTGACGAGAAATGCCATATGAAATGCTATAATATTTCCTATAGCATTTCTTTATTTTACATTTTTTACAACCTTAAATCTCGAACCAATTGAAAAAATAATGATTTTTGGGCTTATACATTGGAATTTTAATATTACAAGCGTTCTCATGCAAAAATATGCAAGGATTAAATTGTTGACGTTAAATTCCATAGGAAATGCTATAGCATTTCCTATAGCATTTCTTTATTTTACATTGTTTACGACCTAAAAGTCGAACCAATTATAAAAATAATGATTTTAGGGCTTGTACATTGGAATTTGAATATAACAAGAGTTCTCATGCAAAATTATGCAAGGATTAAATTGTTGACGAGAAATGCCATACGAAATGCTATAGAATTTCCTATAGCATTTCTTTATTTTACATTTTTTACAACCTTAAATTTTGAACCAATTGAAAAAATAATGATTTTAGGGCTTATACATTAGAATTTGAATATAACAAGAGTTATCATGCAAAAATTTGCAAGTATTAAATTGTTGACGAGAAATGCTATAGGAAATGCTATAGCATTTCTTATAGCATTTCTTTATTTTATATTTTTTACAACCTTAAATCTCGAACCAATTGAAAAAATAATGATTTTAGGGCTTATACATAGGAATTTGAATATAAACAGAGTTCTCATGCAAAAATATGCAAGGATTAAATTGTTGACGAGAAATGCCATAGGAAATGCTATAGAATTTCCTATAGAACTTCTTTATTTTACATTTTTTACAACCTTAAATGTTGAACCAATTGAAAAAATAATGATTTTAGGGCTTATACATTAGAATTTGAATATAACAAGAGTTATCATGCAAAAATATGCAAGTATTAAATTGTTGACGAGAAATGCCGTAGGAAATGCTAGCATTTCTTATAGCATTTCTTTATTTTACATTTTTTACGACCTAAAAGTTCGAATCAATTGAAAAAATAATGATTTTAGGGCTTATACATTAGAATTTGAATATAACAAGAGTTATCATGCAAAAATATGCAAGTATTAAATTATTGACGAGAAATGCTATAGGAAATGCTATAGCATTTCTTATAGCATTTCTTTATTTTACATTTTTTACAACCTTAAATTTCAAACCAATTGAAAAAATAATGATTTTAGGGCTTATACATTGGAATTTGAATATAACAAGAGTTCTCATGCAAAAATATGCAAGGATTAAATTGTTGACGAGAAATACCATAGGAAATGCTATAGAATTTCCTATAGAACTTCTTTATTTTACATTTTTTACAACCTTAAATTTCGAACCAATTAAAAAAATAATGATTTAAGGGCTTATACATTGGAATTTGAATATAACAAGAGTTCTCATGCAAAAATATGCAAGGATTAAATTGTTGACGTTAAATTCCATAGGAAATGCTATAGCATTGCCTATAGCATTTCTTTATTTTACATTGTATACGACCTAAAAGTCGAACCAATTGAAAAAATAATGATTTTAGGGCTTGTACATTGGAATTTTAATATAACAAGAGTTCTCATGAAAAATTATGCAAGGATTAAATTGTTGACGAGAAATGCCATACGAAATGCTATAGAATTTCCTATAGCATTTCTTTATTTTCCATTTTTTACAACCTTAAATTTTGAACCAATTGAAAAAATAATGATTTTAGGGCTTATACATTGGAATTTGAATATAACAAGAGTTCTCATGCAAAAATATGCAAGGATTAAATTGTTGACGAGAAATTCCATAGGAAATGCTAGCATTTACTATAGCATTTCTTTATTTTACATTGTTTACGACCTAAAATTTCGAATCAATTGAAAAAATAATGATTTTAGGGCTTATACATTTGAATTTTAATATAACAAGAGTTCTCATACAAAAATATGCAAGGATTAAATTGTTGACGAGAAATGCCATAGGAAATGCTATAAAATTTCCTATAGCATTTCTTTATTTTATATTTTTTACAACCTTAAATTTCGAACCAATTGAAAAAATAATGATTTTTGGGCTTATACATTGGAATTTTAATATTACAAGCGTTCTCATGCAAAAATATGCAAGGATTAAATTGTTGACGTTAAATTCCATAGGAAATGCTATAGCATTTCCTATATCATTTCTTTATTTTACATTGTTTACGACCTAAAAGTCGAACCAAATGAAAAAATAATGACTTTAGGGCTTGTACATTGGAATTTGAATATAACAAGAGTTCTCATGAAAAATTATGCAAGGATTAAATTGTTGACGAGAAATGCCATACGAAATGCTATAGAATTTCCTATAGCATTTCTTTATTTTACATTTTTTACAACCTTAAATTTTGAACCAATTGAAAAAATAATGATTTTAGGGCTTATACATTGGAATTTGAATATAACAAGAGTTCTCATGCAAAAATATGCAAGGATTAAATTGTTGACGAGAAATGCCATAGGAAATGCTAGCATTTCCTATAGCATTTCTTTATTTTACATTGTTTACGACCTAAAAGTTCGAATCAATTGAAAAAATAATGATTTTAGGGCTTATACATTAGAATTTGAATATAACAAGAGTTATCATGCAAAAACATGCAAGGATTAAATTGTTGACGAGAAATGCTATAGGAAATGCTATAGCATTTCTTATAGCATTTCTTTATTTTACATTTTTTACAACCTTAAATTTCGAACCAATTGAAAAAATAATGATTTTAGGGCTTATACATTGGAATTTGAATATAAACAGAGTTCTCATGCAAAAATATGCAAGGATTAAATTGTTGACGAGAAATGCCATAGGAAATGCTATAGAATTTACTATAGAACTTATTTATTTTACATTTTTTACAACCTTAAATTTCGAACCAATTACAAAAATAATGATTTAAGGGCTTATACATTGGAATTTGAATATAACAAGAGTTCTCATGCAAAAATATGCAAGGATTAAATTGTTGACGTTAAATTCCATAGGAAATGCTAGCATTTCCTATAGCATTTCTTTATTTTACATTGTATACGACCTAAAAGTCGAACCAATTGAAAAAATAATGATTTTAGGGCTTGTACATTGGAATTTGAATATAACAAGAGTTCTCATGAAAAATTATGCAAGGATTAAATTGTTGACGAGAAATGCCATACGAAATGCTATAGAATTTCCTATAGCATTTCTTTATTTTCCATTTTTTACAACCTTAAATTTTGAACCAATTGAAAAAATATTGATTTTAGGGCTTATACATTGGAATTTGAATATAACAAGAGTTCTCATGCAAAAATATGCAAGGATTAAATTGTTGACGAGAAATTCCATAGGAAATGCTAGCATTTCCTATAGCATTTCTTTATTTTACATTGTTTACGACCTAAAATTTCGAATCAATTGAAAAAATAATGATTTTAGGGCTTATACATTGGAATTTGAATATAACAAGAGTTCTCATGCAAAAATATGCAAGGATTAAATTGTTGACGAGAAATGCCATAGGAAATGCTAGCATTTCCTATAGCATTTCTTTATTTTACATTGTTTACGACCTAAAAGTTTGAATCAATTGAAAAAATAATGATTTTAGGGCTTATACATTAGAATTTGAATATAACAAGAGTTATCATGCAAAAATATGCAAGGATTAAATTGTTGACGAGAAATGCTATAGGAAATGCTATAGCATTTCTTATAGCATTTCTTTATTTTACATTTTTTACAACCTTAAATTTCGAACCAATTGAAAAAATAATGATTTTAGGGCTTATACATTGGAATTTGAATATAAACAGAGTTCTCATGCAAAAATATGCAAGGATTAAATTGTTGACGAGAAGTGCCATAGGAAATGCTATAGAATTTCCTATAGAACTTCTTTATTTTACATTTTTTACAACCTTAAATTTCGAACCAATTAAAAAAATAATGATTTAAGGGCTTATACATTGGAATTTGAATATAACAAGAGTTCTCATGCAAAAATATGCAAGGATTAAATTGTTGACGTTAAATTCCATAGGAAATGCTAGCATTTCCTATAGCATTTCTTTATTTTACATTGTATACGACCTAAAAGTCGAACCAATTGAAAAAATAATGATTTTAGGGCTTGTACATTGGAATTTGAATATAACAAGAGTTCTCATGAAAAATTATGCAAGGATTAAATTGTTGACGAGAAATGCCATACGAAATGCTATAGAATTTCCTATAGCATTTCTTTATTTTCCATTTTTTACAACCTTAAATTTTGAACCAATTGAAAAAATATTGATTTTAGGGCTTATACATTGGAATTTGAATATAACAAGAGTTCTCATGCAAAAATATGCAAGGATTAAATTGTTGACGAGAAATTCCATAGGAAACGCTAGCATTTCCTATAGCATTTCTTTATTTTACATTGTTTACGACCTAAAATTTCGAATCAATTGAAAAAATAATGATTTTAGGGCTTATACATTGGAATTTGAATATAACAAGAGTTCTCATGCAAAAATATGCAAGGATTAAATTGTTGACGAGAAATGCCATAGGAAATGCTAGCATTTCCTATAGCATTTCTTTATTTTACATTGTTTACGACCTAAAAGTTTGAATCAATTGAAAAAATAATGATTTTAGGGCTTATACATTAGAATTTGAATATAACAAGAGTTATCATGCAAAAATATGCAAGTATTAAATTGTTGACGAGAAATGCTATAGGAAATGCTATAGCATTTCTTATAGCATTTCTTTATTTTACATTTTTTACAACCTTAAATTTCGAACCAATTGAAAAAATAATGATTTTAGGGCTTATACATTGGAATTTGAATATAACAAGAGTTCTCATGCAAAAATATGCAAGGATTAAATTGTTGACGAGAAATGCCATAGGAAATGCTAGCATTTCCTATAGCATTTCTTTATTTTACATTGTTTACGACCTAAAATTTCGAATCAATTGAAAAAATAATGATTTTAGGGCTTATAAATTGGAATTTGAATATAACAAGAGTTCTCATGCAAAAATATGCAAGGATTAAATTGACGAGAAATGCCATATGAAATGCTATAATATTTCCTATAGCATTTCTTTATTTTACATTTTTTACAACCTTAAATCTCGAACCAATTGAAAAAATAATGATTTTTGGGCTTATACATTGGAATTTTAATATTACAAGCGTTCTCATGCAAAAATATGCAAGGATTAAATTGTTGACGTTAAATTCCATAGGAAATGCTATAGCATTTCCTATAGCATTTCTTTATTTTACATTGTTTACGACCTAAAAGTCGAACCAATTGAAAAAATAATGATTTTAGGGCTTGTACATTGGAATTTGAATATAACAAGAGTTCTCATGCAAAATTATGCAAAGATTAAATTGTTGACGAGAAATGCCATACGAAATGCTATAGAATTTCCTATAGCATTTCTTTATTTTACATTTTTTACAACCTTAAATTTTGAACCAATTGAAAAAATAATGATTTTAGGGCTTATACATTAGAATTTTAATATAACAAGAGTTATCATGCAAAAATATGCAAGTATTAAATTGTTGACGAGAAATGCTATAGGAAATGCTATAGCATTTCTTATAGCATTTCTTTATTTTACATTTTTTACAACCTTAAATCTCGAACCAATTGAAAAAATAATGATTTTAGGGCTTATACATTGGAATTTGAATATAAACAGAGTTCTCATGCAAAAATATGCAAGGATTAAATTGTTGACGAGAAATGCCATAGGAAATGCTATAGAATTTCCTATAGAACTTCTTTATTTTACATTTTTTACAACCTTAAATGTTGAACCAATTGAAAAAATAATGATTTTAGGGCTTATACATTAGAATTTGAATATAAAAAGAGTTATCATGCAAAAATATGCAAGTATTAAATTGTTGACGAGAAATGCTATAGGAAATGCTATAGCATTTCTTATAGCATTTCTTTATTTTACATTTTTTACAACCTTAAATTTCGAACCAATTGAAAAAATAATGATTTTAGGGCTTATACATTGGAATTTGAATATAACAAGAGTTCTCATGCAAAAATATGCAAGGATTAAATTGTTGACGAGAAATGCCATAGGAAATGCTATAGAATTTCCTATAGAACTTCTTTATTTTACATTTTTTACAACCTTAAATTTCGAACCAATTAAAAAAATAATGATTTAAGGGCTTATACATTGGAATTTGAATATAACAAGAGTTCTCATGCAAAAATATGCAAGGATTAAATTGTTGACGTTAAATTCCATAGGAAATGCTATAGCATTGCCTATAGCATTTCTTTATTTTACATTGTATACGACCTAAAAGTCGAACCAATTGAAAAAATAATGATTTTAGGGCTTGTACATTGGAATTTTAATATAACAAGAGTTCTCATGAAAAATTATGCAAGGATTAAATTGTTGACGAGAAATGCCATACGAAATGCTATAGAATTTCCTATAGCATTTCTTTATTTTCCATTTTTTACAACCTTAAATTTTGAACCAATTGAAAAAATAATGATTTTAGGGCTTATACATTGGAATTTGAATATAACAAGAGTTCTCATGCAAAAATATGCAAGGATTAAATTGTTGACGAGAAATTCCATAGGAAATGCTAGCATTTACTATAGCATTTCTTTATTTTACATTGTTTACGACCTAAAATTTCGAATCAATTGAAAAAATAATGATTTTAGGGCTTATACATTTGAATTTTAATATAACAAGATTTCTCATGCAAAAATATGCAAGGATTAAATTGTTGACGAGAAATGCCATAGGAAATGCTATAAAATTTCCTATAGCATTTCTTTATTTTACATTTTTTACAACCTTAAATTTCGAACCAATTGAAAAAATAATGATTTTTGGGCTTATACATTGGAATTTTAATATTACAAGCGTTCTCATGCAAAAATATGCAAGGATTAAATTGTTGACGTTAAATTCCATAGGAAATGCTATAGCATTTCCTATAGCATTTCTTTATTTTACATTGTTTACGACCTAAAAGTCGAACCAATTGAAAAAATAATGACTTTAGGGCTTGTACATTGGAATTTGAATATAACAAGAGTTCTCATGAAAAATTATGCAAGGATTAAATTGTTGACGAGAAATGCCATACGAAATGCTATAGAATTTCCTATAGCATTTCGTTATTTTACATTTTTTACAACCTTAAATTTTGAACCAATTGAAAAAATAATGATTTTAGGGCTTATACATTGGAATTTGAATATAACAAGAGTTCTCATGCAAAAATATGCAAGGATTAAATTGTTGACGAGAAATGCCATAGGAAATGCTAGCATTTCCTATAGCATTTCTTTATTTTACATTGTTTACGACCTAAAAGTTCGAATCAATTGAAAAAATAATGATTTTAGGGCTTATACATTAGAATTTGAATATAACAAGAGTTATCATGCAAAAATATGCAAGTATTAAATTGTTGACGAGAAATGCTATAGGAAATGCTATAGCATTTCTTATAGCATTTCTTTATTTTACATTTTTTACAACCTTAAATTTCGAACCAATTGAAAAAATAATGATTTTAGGGCTTATACATTGGAATTTGAATATAACAAGAGTTCTCATGCAAAAATATGCAAGGATTAAATTGTTGACGAGAAATGCCATAGGAAATGCTAGCATTTCCTATAGCATTTCTTTATTTTACATTGTTTACGACCTAAAATTTCGAATCAATTGAAAAAATAATGATTTTAGGGCTTATAAATTGGAATTTGAATATAACAAGAGTTCTCATGCAAAAATATGCAAGGATTAAATTGACGAGAAATGCCATATGAAATGCTATAATATTTCCTATAGCATTTCTTTATTTTACATTTTTTACAACCTTAAATCTCGAACCAATTGAAAAAATAATGATTTTTGGGCTTATACATTGGAATTTTAATATTACAAGCGTTCTCATGCAAAAATATGCAAGGATTAAATTGTTGACGTTAAATTCCATAGGAAATGCTATAGCATTTCCTATAGCATTTCTTTATTTTACATTGTTTACGACCTAAAAGTCGAACCAATTGAAAAAATAATGATTTTAGGGCTTGTACATTGGAATTTGAATATAACAAGAGTTCTCATGCAAAATTATGCAAGGATTAAATTGTTGACGAGAAATGCCATACGAAATGCTATAGAATTTCCTATAGCATTTCTTTATTTTACATTTTTTACAACCTTAAATTTTGAACCAATTGAAAAAATAATGATTTTAGGGCTTATACATTAGAATTTTAATATAACAAGAGTTATCATGCAAAAATATGCAAGTATTAAATTGTTGACGAGAAATGCTATAGGAAATGCTATAGCATTTCTTATAGCATTTCTTTATTTTACATTTTTTACAACCTTAAATCTCGAACCAATTGAAAAAATAATGATTTTAGGGCTTATACATTGGAATTTGAATATAAACAGAGTTCTCATGCAAAAATATGCAAGGATTAAATTGTTGACGAGAAATGCCATAGGAAATGCTATAGAATTTCCTATAGAACTTCTTTATTTTACATTTTTTACAACCTTAAATGTTGAACCAATTGAAAAAATAATGATTTTAGGGCTTATACATTAGAATTTGAATATAAAAAGAGTTATCATGCAAAAATATGCAAGTATTAAATTGTTGACGAGAAATGCTATAGGAAATGCTATAGCATTTCTTATAGCATTTCTTTATTTTACATTTTTTACAACCTTAAATTTCGAACCAATTGAAAAAATAATGATTTTAGGGCTTATACATTGGAATTTGAATATAACAAGAGTTCTCATGCAAAAATATGCAAGGATTAAATTGTTGACGAGAAATGCCATAGGAAATGCTAGCATTTCCTATAGCATTTCTTTATTTTACATTGTTTACGACCTAAAATTTCGAATCAATTGAAAAAATAATGATTTTAGGGCTTATAAATTGGAATTTGAATATAACAAGAGTTCTCATGCAAAAATATGCAAGGATTAAATTGACGAGAAATGCCATATGAAATGCTATAATATTTCCTATAGCATTTCTTTATTTTACATTTTTTACAACCTTAAA
Organism: Parietaria judaica; assembly: GCA_954871525.1. Lineage (NCBI taxonomy): Eukaryota > Viridiplantae > Streptophyta > Magnoliopsida > Rosales > Urticaceae > Parietaria > Parietaria judaica. The sequence goes on along the minus strand of OX940864.1, from coordinate 5,271,559 downwards.
TCTCGAACCAATTGAAAAAATAATGATTTTTGGGCTTATACATTGGAATTTTAATATTACAAGCGTTCTCATGCAAAAATATGCAAGGATTAAATTGTTGACGTTAAATTCCATAGGAAATGCTATAGCATTTCCTATAGCATTTCTTTATTTTACATTGTTTACGACCTAAAAGTCGAACCAATTGAAAAAATAATGATTTTAGGGCTTGTACATTGGAATTTGAATATAACAAGAGTTCTCATGCAAAATTATGCAAGGATTAAATTGTTGACGAGAAATGCCATACGAAATGCTATAGAATTTCCTATAGCATTTCTTTATTTTACATTTTTTACAACCTTAAATTTTGAACCAATTGAAAAAATAATGATTTTAGGGCTTATACATTAGAATTTTAATATAACAAGAGTTATCATGCAAAAATATGCAAGTATTAAATTGTTGACGAGAAATGCTATAGGAAATGCTATAGCATTTCTTATAGCATTTCTTTATTTTACATTTTTTACAACCTTAAATCTCGAACCAATTGAAAAAATAATGATTTTAGGGCTTATACATTGGAATTTGAATATAAACAGAGTTCTCATGCAAAAATATGCAAGGATTAAATTGTTGACGAGAAATGCCATAGGAAATGCTATAGAATTTCCTATAGAACTTCTTTATTTTACATTTTTTACAACCTTAAATGTTGAACCAATTGAAAAAATAATGATTTTAGGGCTTATACATTAGAATTTGAATATAAAAAGAGTTATCATGCAAAAATATGCAAGTATTAAATTGTTGACGAGAAATGCTATAGGAAATGCTATAGCATTTCTTATAGCATTTCTTTATTTTACATTTTTTACAACCTTAAATTTCGAACCAATTGAAAAAATAATGATTTTAGGGCTTATACATTGGAATTTGAATATAACAAGAGTTCTCATGCAAAAATATGCAAGGATTAAATTGTTGACGAGAAATGCCATAGGAAATGCTATAGAATTTCCTATAGAACTTCTTTATTTTACATTTTTTACAACCTTAAATTTCGAACCAATTAAAAAAATAATGATTTAAGGGCTTATACATTGGAATTTGAATATAACAAGAGTTCTCATGCAAAAATATGCAAGGATTAAATTGTTGACGTTAAATTCCATAGGAAATGCTATAGCATTGCCTATAGCATTTCTTTATTTTACATTGTATACGACCTAAAAGTCGAACCAATTGAAAAAATAATGATTTTAGGGCTTGTACATTGGAATTTTAATATAACAAGAGTTCTCATGAAAAATTATGCAAGGATTAAATTGTTGACGAGAAATGCCATACGAAATGCTATAGAATTTCCTATAGCATTTCTTTATTTTCCATTTTTTACAACCTTAAATTTTGAACCAATTGAAAAAATAATGATTTTAGGGCTTATACATTGGAATTTGAATATAACAAGAGTTCTCATGCAAAAATATGCAAGGATTAAATTGTTGACGAGAAATTCCATAGGAAATGCTAGCATTTACTATAGCATTTCTTTATTTTACATTGTTTACGACCTAAAATTTCGAATCAATTGAAAAAATAATGATTTTAGGGCTTATACATTTGAATTTTAATATAACAAGAGTTCTCATGCAAAAATATGCAAGGATTAAATTGTTGACGAGAAATGCCATAGGAAATGCTATAAAATTTCCTATAGCATTTCTTTATTTTACATTTTTTACAACCTTAAATTTCGAACCAATTGAAAAAATAATGATTTTTGGGCTTATACATTGGAATTTTAATATTACAAGCGTTCTCATGCAAAAATATGCAAGGATTAAATTGTTGACGTTAAATTCCATAGGAAATGCTATAGCATTTCCTATAGCATTTCTTTATTTTACATTGTTTACGACCTAAAAGTCGAACCAATTGAAAAAATAATGACTTTAGGGCTTGTACATTGGAATTTGAATATAACAAGAGTTCTCATGAAAAATTATGCAAGGATTAAATTGTTGACGAGAAATGCCATACGAAATGCTATAGAATTTCCTATAGCATTTCGTTATTTTACATTTTTTACAACCTTAAATTTTGAACCAATTGAAAAAATAATGATTTTAGGGCTTATACATTGGAATTTGAATATAACAAGAGTTCTCATGCAAAAATATGCAAGGATTAAATTGTTGACGAGAAATGCCATAGGAAATGCTAGCATTTCCTATAGCATTTCTTTATTTTACATTGTTTACGACCTAAAAGTTCGAATCAATTGAAAAAATAATGATTTTAGGGCTTATACATTAGAATTTGAATATAACAAGAGTTATCATGCAAAAATATGCAAGGATTAAATTGTTGACGAGAAATGCTATAGGAAATGCTATAGCATTTCTTATAGCATTTCTTTATTTTACATTTTTTACAACCTTAAATTTCGAACCAATTGAAAAAATAATGATTTTAGGGCTTATACATTGGAATTTGAATATAAACAGAGTTCTCATGCAAAAATATGCAAGGATTAAATTGTTGACGAGAAATGCCATAGGAAATGCTATAGAATTTCCTATAGAACTTCTTTATTTTACATTTTTTACAACCTTAAATTTCGAACCAATTAAAAAAATAATGATTTAAGGGCTTTTACATTGGAATTTGAATATAACAAGAGTTCTCATGCAAAAATATGCAAGGATTAAATTGTTGACGTTAAATTCCATAGGAAATGCTAGCATTTCCTATAGCATTTCTTTATTTTACATTGTATACGACCTAAAAGTCGAACCAATTGAAAAAATAATGATTTTAGGGCTTGTACATTGGAATTTGAATATAACAAGAGTTCTCATGAAAAATTATGCAAGGATTAAATTGTTGACGAGAAATGCCATACGAAATGCTATAGAATTTCCTATAGCATTTCTTTATTTTCCATTTTTTACAACCTTAAATTTTGAACCAATTGAAAAAATATTTATTTTAGGGCTTATACATTGGAATTTGAATATAACAAGAGTTCTCATGCAAAAATATGCAAGGATTAAATTGTTGACGAGAAATTCCATAGGAAATGCTAGCATTTCCTATAGCATTTCTTTATTTTACATTGTTTACGACCTAAAATTTCGAATCAATTGAAAAAATAATGATTTTAGGGCTTATACATTGGAATTTGAATATAACAAGAGTTCTCATGCAAAAATATGCAAGGATTAAATTGTTGACGAGAAATGCCATAGGAAATGCTAGCATTTCCTATAGCATTTCTTTATTTTACATTGTTTACGACCTAAAAGTTTGAATCAATTGAAAAAATAATGATTTTAGGGCTTATACATTAGAATTTGAATATAACAAGAGTTATCATGCAAAAATATGCAAGTATTAAATTGTTGACGAGAAATGCTATAGGAAATGCTATAGCATTTCTTATAGCATTTCTTTATTTTACATTTTTTACAACCTTAAATTTCGAACCAATTGAAAAAATAATGATTTTAGGGCTTATACATTGGAATTTGAATATAACAAGAGTTCTCATGCAAAAATATGCAAGGATTAAATTGTTGACGAGAAGTGCCATAGGAAATGCTATAGAATTTCCTATAGAACTTCTTTATTTTACATTTTTTACAACCTTAAATTTCGAACCAATTAAAAAAATAATGATTTAAGGGCTTATACATTGGAATTTGAATATAACAAGAGTTCTCATGCAAAAATATGCAAGGATTAAATTGTTGACGTTAAATTCCATAGGAAATGCTAGCATTTCCTATAGCATTTCTTTATTTTACATTGTATACGACCTAAAAGTCGAACCAATTGAAAAAATAATGATTTTAGGGCTTGTACATTGGAATTTGAATATAACAAGAGTTCTCATGAAAAATTATGCAAGGATTAAATTGTTGACGAGAAATGCCATACGAAATGCTATAGAATTTCCTATAGCATTTCTTTATTTTCCATTTTTTACAACCTTAAATTTTGAACCAATTGAAAAAATATTTATTTTAGGGCTTATACATTGGAATTTGAATATAACAAGAGTTCTCATGCAAAAATATGCAAGGATTAAATTGTTGACGAGAAATTCCATAGGAAATGCTAGCATTTCCTATAGCATTTCTTTATTTTACATTGTTTACGACCTAAAATTTCGAATCAATTGAAAAAATAATGATTTTAGGGCTTATACATTGGAATTTGAATATAACAAGAGTTCTCATGCAAAAATATGCAAGGATTAAATTGTTGACGAGAAATGCCATAGGAAATGCTAGCATTTCCTATAGCATTTCTTTATTTTACATTGTTTACGACCTAAAAGTTTGAATCAATTGAAAAAATAATGATTTTAGGGCTTATACATTAGAATTTGAATATAACAAGAGTTATCATGCAAAAATATGCAAGTATTAAATTGTTGACGAGAAATGCTATAGGAAATGCTATAGCATTTCTTATAGCATTTCTTTATTTTACATTTTTTACAACCTTAAATTTCGAACCAATTGAAAAAATAATGATTTTAGGGCTTATACATTGGAATTTGAATATAACAAGAGTTCTCATGCAAAAATATGCAAGGATTAAATTGTTGACGAGAAGTGCCATAGGAAATGCTATAGAATTTCCTATAGAACTTCTTTATTTTACATTTTTTACAACCTTAAATTTCGAACCAATTAAAAAAATAATGATTTAAGGGCTTATACATTGGAATTTGAATATAACAAGAGTTCTCATGCAAAAATATGCAAGGATTAAATTGTTGACGTTAAATTCCATAGGAAATGCTATAGCATTTCCTATAGCATTTCTTTATTTTACATTGTATACGACCTAAAAGTCGAACCAATTGAAAAAATAATTATTTTAGGGCTTGTACATTGGAATTTGAATATAACAAGAGTTCTCATGAAAAATTATGCAAGGATTAAATTTTTGACGAGAAATGCCATACGAAATACTATAGAATTTCCTATAGCATTTCTTTATTTTCCATTTTTTACAACCTTAAATTTTGAACCAATTGAAAAAATAATGATTTTAGGGCTTATACATTGGAATTTTAATATAACAAGAGTTCTCATGCAAAAATATGCAAGGATTAAATTGTTGACGAGAAATGCCATAGGAAATGCTATAAAATTTCCTATAGCATTTCTTTATTTTACATTTTTTAAAACCTTAAATTTTGAACCAATTGAAAAAATAATGATTTTTTGGCTTATACATTGGAATTTTAATATTACAAGCGTTCTCATGCAAAAATATGCAAGGATTAAATTGTTGACGTTAAATTCCATAGGAAATGCTAGCATTTCCTATTGCATTTCTTTATTTTACATTGTTTACGACCTAAAAGTCGAACCAATTGAAAAAATAATGACTTTAGGGCTTGTACATTGGAATTTGAATATAACAAGAGTTCTCATGAAAAATTATGCAAGGATTAAATTGTTGACGAGAAATGCCATACGAAATGCTATAGAATTTCCTATAGCATTTCTTTATTTTACATTTTTTACAACCTTAAATTTTGAATCAATTGAAAAAATAATGATTTTAGGGCTTATACATTGGAATTTGAATATAACAAGAGTTCTCATGCAAAAATATGCAAGGATTAAATTGTTGACGAGAAATGCCATAGGAAATGCTAGCATTTCCTATAGCATTTCTTTATTTTACATTGTTTACGACCTAAAAGTTCGAATCAATTGAAAAAATAATGATTTTAGGGCTTATACATTAGAATTTGAATATCACAAGAGTTATCATGCAAAAATATGCAAGGATTAAATTGTTGACGAGAAATGCTATAGGAAATGCTATAGCATTTCTTATAGCATTTCTTTATTTTACATTTTTTACAACCTTAAATTTCGAACCAATTGAAAAAATAATGATTTTAGGGCTTATACATTGGAATTTGAATATAAACAGAGTTCTCATGCAAAAATATGCAAGGATTAAATTGTTGACGAGAAATGCCATAGGAAATGCTATAGAATTTCCTATAGAACTTCTTTATTTTACATTTTTTACAACCTTAAATTTCGAACCAATTAAAAAAATAATGATTTAAGGGCTTATACATTGGAATTTGATTATAACAAGAGTTCTCATGCAAAAATATGCAAGGATTAAATTGTTGACGTTAAATTCCATAGGAAATGCTATAGCATTTCCTATAGCATTTCTTTATTTTACATTGTATACGACCTAAAAGTCGAACCAATTGAAAAAATAATGATTTTAGGGCTTGTACATTGGAATTTGAATATAACAAGAGTTCTCATGCAAAATTATGCAAGGATTAAATTGTTGACGAGAAATGCCATACGAAATGTTATAGAATTTCCAATAGCATTTCATTATTTTACATTTTTTACAACCTTAAATTTTGAACCAATTAAAAAAATAATGATTTTAGGGCTTATACATTGGAATTTGAATATAACAAGAGTTCTCATGCAAAAATATGCAAGGATTAAATTGTTGACGAGAAATTCCATAGGAAATGCTAGCATTTCCTATAGCATTTCTTTATTTTACATTGTTTACGACCTAAAATTTCGAATCAATTGAAAAAATAATGATTTAAGGGCTTATACATTGGAATTTGAATATAACAAGAGTTCTCATGCAAAAATATGCAAGGATTAAATTGTTGACGAGAAATGCCATAGGAAATGCTATAAAATTTCCTATAGCATTTCTTTATTTTACATTTTTTAAAACCTTAAATTTTGAACCAATTGAAAAAATAATGATTTTTTGGCTTATACATTGGAATTTTAATATTACAAGCGTTCTCATGCAAAAATATGCAAGGATTAAATTGTTGACGTTAAATTCCATAGGAAATGCTAGCATTTCCTATTGCATTTCTTTATTTTACATTGTTTACGACCTAAAAGTCGAACCAATTGAAAAAATAATGACTTTAGGGCTTGTACATTGGAATTTGAATATAACAAGAGTTCTCATGAAAAATTATGCAAGGATTAAATTGTTGACGAGAAATGCCATACGAAATGCTATAGAATTTCCTATAGCATTTCTTTATTTTACATTTTTTACAACCTTAAATTTTGAACCAATTGAAAAAATAATGATTTTAGGGCTTATAAATTGGAATTTGAATATAACAAGAGTTCTCATGCAAAAATATGCAAGGATTAAATTGTTGACGAGAAATGCCATACGAAATGTTATAGAATTTCCAATAGCATTTCATTATTTTACATTTTTTACAACCTTAAATTTTGAACCAATTAAAAAAATAATGATTTTAGGGCTTATACATTGGAATTTGAATATAACAAGAGTTCTCATGCAAAAATATGCAAGGATTAAATTGTTGACGAGAAATGCCATAGGAAATGCTATAAAATTTCCTATAGCATTTCTTTATTTTACATTTTTTAAAACCTTAAATTTCGAACCAATTGAAAAAATAATGATTTTTTGGCTTATACATTGGAATTTTAATATTACAAGCGTTCTCATGCAAAAATATGCAAGGATTAAATTGTTGACGTTAAATTCCATAGGAAATAGCATTTCCTATTGCATTTCTTTATTTTACATTGTTTACGACCTAAAAGTCGAACCAATTGAAAAAATAATGAATTTAGGGCTTGTACATTGGAATTTGAATATAACAAGAGTTCTCATGAAAAATTATGCAAGGATTAAATTGTTGACGAGAAATGCCATACGAAATGCTATAGAATTTCCAATAGCATTTCATTATTTTACATTTTTTACAACCTCAAATTTTGAACCAATTAAAAAAATAATGATTTTAGGGCTTATACATTGGAATTTGAATATAACAAGATTTCTCATGCAAAAATATGCAAGGATTAAATTGTTGACGAGAAATTCCATAGGAAATGCTAGCATTTCCTATAGCATTTCTTTATTTTACATTGTTTACGACCTAAAATTTCGAATCAATTGAAAAAATAATGATTTTAGGGCTTATACATTGGAATTTGAATATAACAAGAGTTCTCATGCAAAAATATGCAAGGATTAAATTGTTGACGAGAAATGCCATAGGAAATGCTATAAAATTTCCTATAGCATTTCTTTATTTTACATTTTTTAAAACCTTAAATTTCGAACCAATTGAAAAAATAATGATTTTTTGGCTTATACATTGGAATTTTAATATTACAAGCGTTCTCATGCAAAAATATGCAAGGATTAAATTGTTGACGTTAAATTCCATAGGAAATAGCATTTCCTATTGCATTTCTTTATTTTACATTGTTTACGACCTAAAAGTCGAACCAATTGAAAAAATAATGAATTTAGGGCTTGTACATTGGAATTTGAATATAACAAGAGTTCTCATGAAAAATTATGCAAGGATTAAATTGTTGACGAGAAATGCCATACGAAATGTTATAGAATTTCCAATAGCATTTCATTATTTTACATTTTTTACAACCTCAAATTTTGAACCAATTAAAAAAATAATGATTTTAGGGCTTATACATTGGAATTTGAATATAACAAGATTTCTCATGCAAAAATATGCAAGGATTAAATTGTTGACGAGAAATTCCATAGGAAATGCTAGCATTTCCTATAGCATTTCTTTATTTTACATTGTTTACGACCTAAAATTTCGAATCAATTGAAAAAATAATGATTTTAGGGCTTATACATTGGAATTTGAATATAACAAGAGTTCTCATGCAAAAATATGCAAGGATTAAATTGTTGACGAGAAATGCCATAGGAAATGCTATAAAATTTCCTATAGCATTTCTTTATTTTACATTTTTTAAAACCTTAAATTTCGAACCAATTGAAAAAATAATGATTTTTTGGCTTATACATTGGAATTTTAATATTACAAGCGTTCTCATGCAAAAATATGCAAGGATTAAATTGTTGACGTTAAATTCCATAGGAAATGCTAGCATTTCCTATTGCATTTCTTTATTTTACATTGTTTACGACCTAAAAGTCGAACCAATTGAAAAAATAATGACTTTAGGGCTTGTACATTGGAATTTGAATATAACAAGAGTTCTCATGAAAAATTATGCAAGGATTAAATTGTTGACGAGAAATGCCATACGAAATGCTATAGAATTTCCTATAGCATTTCTTTATTTTACATTTTTTACAACCTTAAATTTTGAACCAATTGAAAAAATAATGATTTTAGGGCTTATACATTGGAATTTGAATATAACAAGAGTTCTCATGCAAAAATATGCAAGGATTAAATTGTTGACGAGAAATGCCATAGGAAATGCTAGCATTTCCTATAGCATTTGTTTATTTTACATTGTTTACGACCTAAAAGTTCAAATCAATTGAAAAAATAATGATTTTAGGGCTTATACATTAGAATTTGAATATAACAAGAGTTATCATGCAAAAATATGCAAGGATTAAATTGTTGACGAGAAATGCTATAGGAAATGCTATAGCATTTCTTATAGCATTTCTTTATTTTACATTTTTTACAACCTTAAATTTCGAACCAATTGAAAAAATAATGATTTTAGGGCTTATACATTGGAATTTGAATATAAACAGAGTTCTCATGCAAAAATATGCAAGGATTAAATTGTTGACGAGAAATGCCATAGGAAATGCTATAGAATTTCCTATAGAACTTCTTTATTTTACATTTTTTACAACCTTAAATTTCGAACCAATTAAAAAAATAATGATTTAAGGGCTTATACATTGGAATTTGATTATAACAAGAGTTCTCATGCAAAAATATGCAAGGATTAAATTGTTGACGTTAAATTCCATAGGAAATGCTATAGCATTTCCTATAGCATTTCTTTATTTTACATTGTATACGACCTAAAAGTCGAACCAATTGAAAAAATAATGATTTTAGGGCTTGTATATTGGAATTTGAATATAACAAGAGTTCTCATGCAAAATTATGCAAGGATTAAATTGTTGACGAGAAATGCCATACGAAATGTTATAGAATTTCCAATAGCATTTCATTATTTTACATTTTTTACAACCTTAAATTTTGAACCAATTAAAAAAATAATGATTTTAGGTCTTATACATTGGAATTTGAATATAACAAGAGTTCTCATGCAAAAATATGCAAGGATTAAATTGTTGACGAGAAATTCCATAGGAAATGCTAGCATTTCCTATAGCATTTCTTTATTTTACATTGTTTACGACCTAAAATTTTGAATCAATTGAAAAAATAATGATTTTAGGGCTTATACATTGGAATTTGAATATAACAAGAGTTCTCATGCAAAAATATGCAAGGATTAAATTGTTGACGAGAAATTCCATAGGAAATGCTAGCATTTCCTATAGCATTTCTTTATTTTACATTGTTTACGACCTAAAATTTTGAATCAATTGAAAAAATAATGATTTTAGGGCTTATACATTGGAATTTGAATATAACAAGAGTTCTCATGCAAAAATATGCAAGGATTAAATTGTTGACGAGAAATGCCATAGGAAATGCTAGCATTTCCTATAGCATTTCTTTATTTTACATTGTTTACGACCTAAAATTTTGAATCAATTGAAAAAATAATGATTTTAGGGCTTATACATTGGAATTTGAATATAACAATTGTTCTCATGCAAAAATATGCAAGGATTAAATTGTTGACGAGAAATGCCATAGGAAATGCTATAAAATTTCCTATAGCATTTCTTTATTTTAAATTTTTTACAACCTTAAATTTCAAACCAATTGAAAAAATACTGATTTTTGGGCTTATACATTGGAATTTTAATATTGCAAGCGTTCTCATGCAAAAATATGCAAGGATTAAATTGTTGACGTTAAATTCCATAGGAAATGCTATAGCATTTCCTATAGCATTTCTTTATTTTACATTGTTTACGACCTAAAAGTCGAACCAATTGAAAAAATAATGATTTTAGGGCTTGTACATTGGAATTTGAATATAACAAGAGTTCTCATGCAAAATTATGCAAGGATTAAATTGTTGACGAGAAATGCCATACGAAATGCTATAGAATTTCCTATAGCATTTCTTTATTTTACATTTTTTACAACCTTAAATTTTGAAAAATTTGAAAAAATAATGATTTTAGGGCTTATACATTGGAATTTGAATATAAAAAGAGTTCTCATGCAAAAATATGCAAGGATTAAATTGTTGACGAGAAATGCCATAGGAAATGCTAGCATTTCCTATAGCATTTCTTTATTTTACATTGTTTACGACCTAAAAGTTCGAATCAATTGAAAAAATAATGATTTTAGGGCTTATACATTAGAATTTGAATATAACAAGAGTTATCATGCAAAAATATGCAAGGATTAAATTGTTGACGAGAAATGCTATAGGAAATGCTATAGCATTTCTTATAGCATTTCTTTATTTTACATTTTTTACAACCTTAAATTTTGAACCAATTGAAAAAATAATGATTTTAGAGCTTATACATTGGAAGTTGATTATAACAAGAGTTCTCATGCAAAAATATGCAAGGATTAAATTGTTGACGAGAAATGCCATAGGAAATGCTAGCATTTCCTATAGCATTTCTTTATTTTACATTGTTTACGACCTAAAAGTTCGAATCAATTGAAAAAATAATGATTTTAGGGCTTATACATTAGAATTTGAATATAACAAGAGTTATCATGCAAAAATATGCAAGGATTAAATTGTTGACGAGAAATGCTATAGGAAATGCTATAGCATTTCTTATAACATTTCTTTATTTTACATTTTTTACAACCTTAAATTTCGAACCAATTGAAAAAATAATGATTTTAGGGCGTATACATTGGAATTTGAATATAACAAGAGTTCTCATGCAAAAATATGCAAGGATTAAATTGTTGACGAGAAATGCCATAGGAAATGCTATAAAATTTCCTTTAGAACTTCTTTATTTTACATGTTTTACAACCTTAAATTTCGAACCAATTTAAAAAATAATGATTTAAGGGCTTATACATTGGAATTTGAATATAACAAGAGTTCTCATGCAAAAATATGCAAGGATTAAATTGTTGACGTTAAATTCCATAGGAAATGCTATAGCATTTCCTATAGCATTTCTTTATTTTACATTGTATACGACCTAAAAGTCGAACCAATTGAAAAAATAATGATTTTAGGGCTTGTACATTGGAATTTGAATATAACCAGAGTTCTCATGTAAAATTATGCAAGGATTAAATTGTTGACGAGAAATGCCATACGAAATGCTATAGAATTTCCTATAGCATTTCTTTATTTTACATTTTTTACAACCTTAAATTTTGAACCAATTGAAAAAATAATGATTTTAGGGCTTATACATTGGAATTTGAATATAACAAGAGTTCTCATGCAAAATATGCAAGGATTAAATTGTTGACGAGAAATGCCATAGGAAATGCTATAGCATTTCCTATAGCATTTCTTTATTTTACATTTTTTACAACCTTAAATTTCGAACCAGTTGAAAAAATAATGATTTTAGGGCTTATACAATGGAATTTTAATATTACAAGCGTTCTCATGCAAAAATATGCAAGGATTAAATTGTTGACGTTAAATTCCATAGGAAATGCTATAGAATTTCCTATAGCATTTCTTTATTTTACATTTTTTACAACCTTAAATTTTGAACCAATTGAAAAAATAATGATTTTAGGGCTTATACATTGGAATTTGAATATAACGAGAGTTCTCATGCAAAAATATGCAAGGATTAAATTGTTGACGAGAAATGCCATACGAAATGCTATAGAATTTCCTATAGCATTTCTTTATTTTACATTTTTTACAACCTTAAATTTTGAACCAATTGAAAAAATAATGATTTTAGGGCTTATACATTGGAATTTGAATATAACGAGAGTTCTCATGCAAAAATATGCAAGGATTAAATTGTTGACGAGAAATGCCATAGGAAATGCTATAAAATTTCCTATAGAATTTCTTTATTTTACATTTTTTACAACCTTAAATTTCGAACCAATTGAAAAAATAATGATTTTAGGGCTTATACATTGGAATTTGAATATAACAAGAGTTCTCATGCAAAAATATACAAGGATTAAATTGTTGACGAGAAATGCCATAGGAAATGCTATAGCATTTCCTATAGCATTTCATTATTTTACATTTTTTACAACCTTAAATTTCGAACCAATTGAAAAAATAATTATTTTAAAGCTTATACATTGGAATTTGAATATAACAAGAGTTCTCATGCAAAAATATGCAAGGATTAAATTGTTGACGAGAAATGCCATAGGAAATGCTATAGCATTTCCTATAGCATTTCTTTATTTTACATTTTTTACAACCTTAAATTTCGAACCAATTGAAAAAATAATGATTTTAGGGCTTATACAATGGAATTTTAATATTACAAGCGTTCTCATGCAAAAATATGCAAGGATTAAATTGTTGACGTTAAATTCCATAGGAAATGCTATAGAATTTCCTATAGCATTTCTTTATTTTACATTTTTTACAACCTTAAATTTTGAACCAATTGAAAAAATAATGATTTTAGGGCTTATACATTGGAATTTGAATATAACGAGAGTTCTCATGCAAAAATATGGAAGGATTAAATTGTTGATGAGAAATGCCATACGAAATGCTATAGAATTTCCTATAGCATTTCTTTATTTTACATTTTTTACAACCTTAAATTTTGAACCAATTGAAAAAATAATGATTTTAGGGCTTATACATTGGAATTTGAATATAACGAGAGTTCTCATGCAAAAATATGCAAGGATTAAATTGTTGACGAGAAATGCCATAGGAAATGCTATAAAATTTCCTATAGAATTTCTTTATTTTACATTTTTTACAACCTTAAATTTCGAACCAATTGAAAAAATAATGATTTTAGGGCTTATACATTGGAATTTGAATATAACAAGAGTTCTCATGCAAAAATATACAAGGATTAAATTGTTGACGAGAAATGCCATAGGAAATGCTATAGCATTTCCTATCGCATTTCATTATTTTACATATTTTACAACCTTAAATTTCGAACCAATTGAAAAAATAATTATTTTAAAGCTTATACATTGGAGTTTGAATATAACAAGAGTTCTCATGCAAAAATATGCAAGGATTAAATTGTTGACGAGAAATGCCATACGAAATGCTATAGAATTTCCTATAGCATTTCTTTATTTTACATTTTTTACAACCTTAAATTTTGAACCAATTGAAAAAATAATAATTTTAGGGCTTATACATTGGAATTTGAATATAACAAGAGTTCTCATGCAAAAATATGCAAGGATTAAATTGTTGACGAGAAATGCCATAGGAAATGCTATAGCATTTCCTATAGCATTTCTTTATTTTACATTTTTTACAACCTTAAATTTCGAACCAATTGAAAAAATAATGATTTTAGGGCTTATACATTGGAATTTTAATATTACAAGCGTTCTCATGCAAAAATATGCAAGGATTAAATTGTTGACGTTAAATTCCATAGGAAATGCTATATAATTTCCTATAGCATTTCTTTATTTTACATTTTTTACAACCTTAAATTTTGAACCAATTGAAGAAATAATGATTTTAGGGCTTATACATTGGAATTTGAATATAACGAGAGTTCTCATGCAAAAATATGCAAGGATTAAATTGTTGACGAGAAATGCCATACAAAATGCTATAGAATTTCCTATAGCATTTCTTTATTTTACATTTTTTACAACCTTAAATTTTGAACCAATTGAAAAAATAATGATTTTAGGGCTTATACATTGGAATTTGAATATAACGAGAGTTCTCATGCAAAAATATGCAAGGATTAAATTGTTGACGAGAAATGCCATAGGAAATGCTATAAAATTTCCTATAGAATTTCTTTATTTTACATTTTTTACAACCTTAAATTTCGAACCAATTGAAAAAATAATGATTTTAGGGCTTATACATTGGAATTTGAATATAACAAGAGTTCTCATGCAAAAATATACAAGGATTAAATTGTTGACGAGAAATGCCATAGGAAATGCTATAGCATTTCCTATCGCATTTCATTATTTTACATATTTTACAACCTTAAATTTTGAACCAATTGAAAAAATAATTATTTTAAAGCTTATACATTGGAGTTTGAATATAACAAGAGTTCTCATGCAAAAATATGCAAGGATTAAATTGTTGACGAGAAATGCCATACGAAATGCTATAGAATTTCCTATAGCATTTCTTTATTTTACATTTTTTACAACCTTAAATTTTGAACCAATTGAAAAAATAATGATTTTAGGGCTTATACATTGGAATTTGAATATAACGAGAGTTCTCATGCAAAAATATGCAAGGATTAAATTGTTGACGAGAAATGCCATAGGAAATGCTATAAAATTTCCTATAGAATTTCTTTATTTTACATTTTTTACAACCTTAAATTTCGAACCAATTGAAAAAATAATGATTTTAGGGCTTATACATTGGAATTTGAATATAACAAGAGTTCTCATGCAAAAATATACAAGGATTAAATTGTTGACGAGAAATGCCATAGGAAATGCTATAGCATTTCCTATAGCATTTCATTATTTTACATTTTTTACAACCTTAAATTTCGAACCAATTGAAAAAATAATGATTTTAAAGCTTATACATTGGAATTTGAATATAAAAAGAGTTCTCATGCAAAAATATGCAAGGATTAAATTGTTGACGAGAAATGCCATAGGAAATGCTGGCATTTCCTATAGCATTTCTTTATTTTACATTGTTTACGACCTAAAATTTTGAATTAATTGAAAAAATAATGATTTTAGGGCTTATACATTGGAATTTGAATATAACAAGAGTTCTCATGCAAAAATATGCAAGGATTAAATTGTTGACGAGAAATGCCATAGGAAATGCTGGCATTTCCTATAGCATTTCTTTATTTTACATTGTTTACGACCTAAAATTTTGAATTAATTGAAAAAATATTGATTTTAGGGCTTATACATTGGAATTTGAATATAACAAGAGTTCTCATGCAAAAATATGCAAGGATTAAATTGTTGACGAGAAATGCCATAGGAAATGCGATAGCATTTCCTATTGCATTTCTTTATTGTACATTTTTTAAAACCTTAAATTTCGAACCAATTGAAAAAATAACGATTTTAGGGCTTATACATTGGAATTTAAATATAACAAGAGTTCTCAAGCAAAAATATGCAAGGATTAAATTGTTGACGAGAAATGCCATAGGAAATGCTACAGAATTTCCTATAGCATTTCTTTATTTGACATTTTTTACAACCTTAAATTTCGAACCAATTGAAAAAATAATGATTTTAGGGCTTATACATTGGAATTTGAATATAACAAGAGTTCTCATGCAAAAATATGCAAGGATTAAATTGTTGACGAGAAATGCCATAGGAAATGCTATAGCATTTCCTATAGCATTTCTTTATTTTACATTTTTTACAACCTTAAATTTCGAACCAATTGAAAAAATAATGATTTTTGGGCTTATACATTGGAATTTTAATATTACAAGCGTTCTCCTGAAAAAAATATGCAAGGATTAAATTGTTGACGTTAAATTCCATAGGAAATGCTATAGCATTTCCTATAGCATTTCTTTATTTTACATTGTTTACGACCTAAAAGTCGAACCAATTGAAAAAATAATGATTTTAGGGCTTGTACATTGGAATTTGAATATAACAAGAGTTCTCATGCAAAAATATGCAAGGATTAAATTATTGACGAGAAATGCCTTAGGAAATGCTATAGCATTTCCTATAGCATTTCATTATTTTACATTTTTTACAACCTTAAATTTCGAACCAATTGAAAAAATAATGATTTTAGGGCTTATACATTGGAATTTGAATATAACAAGAGTTCTCATGCAAAAATATGCAAGGATTAAATTGTTGACGAGAAATGCTATAGGAAATGCTAGCATTTCCTATAGCATTTCTTTATTTTACATTGTTTACGACCTAAAAGTTCGAATCAATTGAAAAAATAATGATTTTAGGGCTTATACATTAGAATTTGAATATAACAAGAGTTATCATGCAAAAATATGCAAGGATTAAATTGTTGACGAGAAATGCTATAGGATATGCTATAGCATTTCTTATAACATTTCTTTCTTTTACATTTTTTACAACCTTAAATTTCGAACCAATTGAAAAAATAATGATTTTAGGGCTTATACATTGGAATTTGAATATAACAAGAGTTCTCATGCAAAAATATGCAAGGATTAAATTGTTGACGAGAAATGCAATAGGAAATGCTATAGAATTTCCTATAGAACTTCTTTATTTTACATGTTTTACAACCTTAAATTTCGAACCAATTTAAAAAATAATGATTTAAGGGCTTATACATTGGAATTTGAATATAACAAGAGTTCTCATTCAAAAATATGCAAAGATTAAATTGTTGACGTTAAATTCCATAGGAAATGCTATAGCATTTCCTATAGCATTTCTTTATTTTACATTGTATACGACCTAAAAGTCGAACCAATTGAAAAAATAATGATTTTAGGGCTTGTACATTGGAATTTGAATATAACCAGAGTTCTCATGCAAAATTATGCAAGGATTAAATTGTTGACGAGAAATGCCATACGAAATGCTATAGAATTTCCTATAGCATTTCTTTATTTTACATTTTTTACAACCTTAAATTTTGAACCAACTGAAAAAATAATGATTTTAGGGCTTATACATTGGAATTTGAATATAACAAGAGTTCTCATGCAAAAATATTCAAGGATTAAATTGTTGACGAGAAATTATATAGGAAATGCTATAGCATTTCCTATAGCATTTCTTTATTTTACATTTTTTACAACCTTAAATTTCGAACCAATTGAAAAAATAATGATTTTAGGGCTTATACATTGGAATTTTAATATTACAAGCGTTCTCATGCAAAAATATGCAAGGATTAAATTGTTGACGTTAAATTCCATAGGAAATGCTATAGCATTTCCTATAGCATTTCTTTATTTTACATATTTTACAACCTTAAATTTCGAACCAATTGAAAAAATATTGATTTTAAAGCTTATACATTGGAGTTTGAATATAACAAGAGTTCTCATGGAAAAATATGCAAGGATTAAATTGTTGACGAGAAATGCCATACGAAATGCTATAGCATTTTCTATAGCATTTCTTTATTTTACATTTTTTACAACCTTAAATTTCGAACCAATTGAAAAAAATAATGATTTTAGGGCTTATACATTTGAATTTGAATATAACAAGAGTTCTCATGCAAAAATATGCAAGGATTAAATTGTTGACGAGAAATGCCATAGGAAATGCTATAAAATTTCCTATAGAATTTCTTTATTTTACATTTTTTACAACCTTAAATTTCGAACCAATATAAAAAATAATGATTTTAGGGCTTATACATTGGAATTTGAATATAAAAAATAATATTACAAGCGTTCTCATGCAAAAATATGCAAGGATTAAATTGTTGACGAGAAATGCCATAGGAAATGCTATAAAATTTCCTATAGAATTTCTTTATTTTACATTTTTTACAACCTTAAATTTCGAACCAATATAAAAAATAATGATTTTAGGGCTTATACATTAGGAATTTGAATATAAAAAATAATATTACAAGCGTTCTCATGCAAAAATATGCAAGGATTAAATTGTTGACGAGAAATGCCATAGGAAATGCTATGGCATTTCCTATAGCATTTCTTTATTTTACATTGTTTACGACCTAAAATTTCAAATCAATTGAAAAAATAATGATTTTAGGGCTTATACATTGGAATTTGAATATAACAAGAGTTCTCATGCAAAAATATGCAAGGATTACATTGTTGACGAGAAATGCCATAGGAAATGCTATAGCATTTCCTATAGCATTTCTTTATTTTACATTTTTTACAACCTTAAATTTCGAACTAATTGAAAAAATAATGATATTAGGGCTTCTACATTGGAATTTGAATATAACAATAGTTCTCATGCAAAAATATGCAAGGATTAAATTGTTGAGGAGAAATGCCATAGGAAATGCTATAGTATTTTCTATAGCATTTCATTATTTTACATTATTTACAACCTTAAACTTCAAACCAATTGAAAAAATAATGATTTTAGGGCTTATACATTGGAATTTTAATATTACAAGCGTTCTCATGCAAAAATATGCAAGGATTAAATTGTTGACGTTAAATTCCATAGGAAATGCTATAGCATTTCTTTATTTTACATTGTTTACGACCTAAAAGTCGAACCAATTGAAAAAAATAATGATTTTAGGGCTTATACATTGGAATTTGAATATAACAAGAGTTCTCATGCAAAAATATGCAAGGATTAAATTGTTGACGAGAAATGCCATAGGAAATGCTAGCATTTCCTATAGTATTTCTTTATTTTACATTGTTTGCGACCTAAAATTTCGAATCAATTGAAAAAATAATGATTTTAGGGCTTATACATTGGAATTTGAATATAACAAGAGTTCTCATGCAAAAATATGCAAGGATTAAATTGTTGACGAGAAATGCCATAGGAAATGCTATAGCATTTCCTATAGCATTTCTTTATTTTACATTTTTTACAACCTTAAATTTCAAACCAATTGAAAAAATAATTATTTTAGGGCTTATACATTGGAATTATAATATAACAAGAGTTCTCATGCAAAAATATGCAAGGATTAAATTGTTGACGAGAAATGCCATAGGAAATGCTATAGCATTTCCTATAGCATTTCTTTATTTTACATTTTTTACAACCTTAAATTTTGAACCAATTGAAAAAATAATGATATTAGGGCTTATACATTAGAATTTGAATATAACAAGAGTTCTCATGCAAAAATATGCAAGGATTAAATTGTTGACGAGAAATGCCATAGGAAATGCTATAGCATTTTCTATAGCATTTCTTTATTTTACATTTTTTACAACCTTAAATTTCGAACCAATTGAAAAAAATAATGATTTTAGGGCTTATACATTTGAATTTGAATATAACAAGAGTTCTCATGCAAAAATATGCAAGGATTAAATTGTTGACGAGAAATGCCATAGGAAATGCTATAAAATTTCCTATAGAATTTCTTTATTTTACATTTTTTACAACCTTAAATTTCGAACCAATATAAAAAATAATGATTTTAGGGCTTATACATTGGAATTTGAATATAACAAGAGTTCTCATGCAAAAATATGCAAGGATTAAATCGTTGACGAGAAATGCCATAAGAAATGATATAGCATTTCATATAGCGTTTCTTTATTTTACATTTTTTACAACCTTAAATTTTGAACCAATTGAAAAAATAATGATATTAGGGCTTATACATTGGAAATTGAATATAACAAGAGTTCTCATGCAAAAATATGCAAGGATTAAATTGTTGACGAGAAATGCCATAGGAAATGCTATAGCATTTTCTATAGCATTTCTTTATTTTACATTTTTTACAACCTTAAATTTTGAACCAATTGAAAAAATAATGATTTAAGGGCTTATACATTGGAATTTTAATATTACAAGCGTTCTCATGCAAAAATAAGCAAGGATTAAATTCTTGACGAGAAATTCCATAGGAAATGCTATAGCATTTCCTATAGCATTTCTTTATTTTACATTTTTTGCAACCTTAAATTTCTAACCAATTGAAAAAATAAAGATTTTAGGGCTTATACATTGGAATTTGAATATTACAAGAGTTCTCATGCAAAAATATGCAAGGATTAAATTGTTGACGAGAAATGCCATAGGAAATGCTATAAATTTTCCTATAGAATTTCTTTATTTTACATTTTTTACAACCTTAAATTTCGAACCAATATAAAAAATAATGATTTTAGGGCTTATACATTGGAATTATAATATAACAAGAGTTCTCATGCAAAAATATGCAAGGATTAAATTGTTGACGAGAAATGCCATAGGAAATGCTATAGCATTTCCTATAGCATTTCTTTATTTTACATTTTTTACAACCTTAAATTTTGAACCAATTGAAAAAAATAATGATTTTAGGGCTTATACATTTGAATTTGAATATAACAAGAGTTCTCATGCAAAAATATGCAAGGATTAAATTGTTGACGAGAAATGCCATAGGAAATGCTATAAAATTTCCTATAGAATTTCTTTATTTTACATTTTTTACAACCTTAAATTTCGAACCAATATAAAAAATAATGATTTTAGGGCTTATACATTGGAATTATAATATAACAAGAGTTCTCATGCAAAAATATGCAAGGATTAAATTGTTGACGAGAAATGCCATAGGAAATGCTATAGCATTTCCTATAGCATTTCTTTATTTTACATTTCTTACAACCTTAAATTTTGAACCAATTGAAAAAATAATGATATTAGGGCTTATACATTGGAATTTGAATATAACAAGAGTTCTCATGCAAAAATATGCAAGGATTGAATTGTTGACGAGAAATGCCATAGGAAATGCTATAGCATTTCTTTATTTTACATTTTTTACAACCTTAAATTTCGAACCAATTGAAAAATAATGATATTAGGGCTTATACATTGGAAATTGAATATAACAAGAGTTCTCATGCAAAAATATGCAAGGATTAAATTGTTGACGAGAAATGCCATAGGAAATGCTATAGCATTTTCTATAGCATTTCTTTATTTTACATTTTTTACAACCTTAAATTTTGAACCAATTGAAAAAATAATGATTTAAGGGCTTATACATTGGAATTTTAATATTACAAGCGTTCTCATGCAAAAATATGCAAGGATTAAATTGTTGACGAGAAATGCCATAGGAAATGCTATAGCATTTCCTATAGCATTTCTTTATTTTACATTTTTTGCAACCTTAAATTTCTAACCAATTGAAAAAATAAAGATTTTAGGGCTTATACATTGGAATTTGAATATTACAAGAGTTCTCATGCAAAAATATTAAAGGATTGAATTGTTGACGAGAAATGCCATAGGAAATGCTATAAAATTTCCTATAGAATTTCTTTATTTTACATTTTTTACAACCTTAAATTTCGAAGCAATATAAAAAATAATGATTTTAGGGCTTATACATTGGAATTATAATATAACAAGAGTTCTCATGCAAAAATATGCAAGGATTAAATTGTTGACGAGAAATGCCATAGGAAATGCTATAGCATTTCCTATAGCATTTCTTTATTTTACATTTTTTACAACCTTAAATTTTGAACCAATTGAAAAAAATAATGATTTTAGGGCTTATACATTTGAATTTGAATATAACAAGAGTTCTCATGCAAAAATATGCAAGGATTAAATTGTTGACGAGAAATGCCATAGGAAATGCTATAAAATTTCCTATAGAATTTCTTTATTTTACATTTTTTACAACCTTAAATTTCGAACCAATATAAAAAATAATGATTTTAGGGCTTATACATTGGAATTATAATATAACAAGAGTTCTCATGCAAAAATATGCAAGGATTAAATTGTTGACGAGAAATGCCATAGGAAATGCTATAGCATTTCCTATAGCATTTCTTTATTTTACATTTTTTACAACCTTAAATTTTGAACCAATTGAAAAAATAATGATATTAGGGCTTATACATTGGAATTTGAATATAACAAGAGTTCTCATGCAAAAATATGCAAGGATTGAATTGTTGACGAGAAATGCCATAGGAAATGCTATAGCATTTTCTATAGCATTTCTTTATTTTACATTTTTTACAACCTTAAATTTCGAACCAATTGAAAAAATAATGATATTAGGGCTTATACATTGGAAATTGAATATAACAAGAGTTCTCATGCAAAAATATGCAAGGATTAAATTGTTGACGAGAAATGCCATAGGAAATGCTATAGCATTTCCTATAGCATTTCTTTATTTTACATTTTTTACAACCTTAAATTTTGAACCAATTGAAAAAATAATGATTTAAGGGCTTATACATTGGAATTTTAATATTACAAGCGTTCTCATGCAAAAATATGCAAGGATTAAATTGTTGACGAGAAATGCCATAGGAAATGCTATAGCATTTCCTATAGCATTTCTTTATTTTACTTTTTTTGCAACCTTAAATTTCTAACCAATTGAAAAAATAAAGATTTTAGGGCTTATACATTGGAATTTGAATATTACAAGAGTTCTCATGCAAAAATATGCAAGGATTAAATTGTTGACGAGAAATGCCATAGGAAATGCTATAAAATTTCCTATAGAATTTCTTTATTTTACATTTTTTACAACCTTAAATTTCGAACCAATATAAAAAATAATGATTTTAGGGCTTATACATTGGAATTATAATATAACAAGAGTTCTCATGCAAAAATATGCAAGGATTAAATTGTTGACGAGAAATGCCATAGGAAATGCTATAGCATTTCCTATAGCATTTCTTTATTTTACATTTTTTACAACCTTAAATTTTGAACCAATTGAAAAAAATAATGATTTTAGGGCTTATACATTTGAATTTGAATATAACAAGAGTTCTCATGCAAAAATATGCAAGGATTAAATTGTTGACGAGAAATGCCATAGGAAATGCTATAAAATTTCCTATAGAATTTCTTTATTTTACATTTTTTACAACCTTAAATTTCTAACCAATATAAAAAATAATGATTTTAGGGCTTATACATTGGAATTATAATATAACAAGAGTTCTCATGCAAAAGTATGCAAGGATTAAATTGTTGACGAGAAATGCCATAGGAAATGCTATAGCATTTCCTATAGCATTTCTTTATTTTACATTTTTTACAACCTTAAATTTTGAACCAATTGAAAAAATAATGATATTAGGGCTTATACATTGGAATTTCAATATAACAAGAGTTCTCATGCAAAAATATTCAAGGAATGAATTGTTGACGAGAAATGCCATAGGAAATGCTATAGCATTTTCTATAGCATTTCTTTATTTTACATTTTTTACAACCTTAAATTTCGAACCAATTGAAAAAATAATGATATTAGGGCTTATACATTGGAAATTGAATATAACAAGAGTTCTCATGCAAAAATATGCAAGGATTAAATTGTTGACGAGAAATGCCATAGGAAATGCTATAGCATTTTCTATAGCATTTCTTTATTTTACATTTTTTACAACCTTAAATTTTGAACCAATTGAAAAAATAATGATTTAAGGGCTTATACATTGGAATTTTAATATTACAAGCGTTCTCATGCAAAAATATGCAAGGATTAAATTGTTGACGAGAAATGCCATAGGAAATGCTATAGCATTTCCTATAGCATTTCTTTATTTTACTTTTTTTGCAACCTTAAATTTCTAACCAATTGAAAAAATAAAGATTTTAGGGCTTATACATTGGAATTTGAATATTACAAGAGTTCTCATGCAAAAATATGCAAGGATTAAATTGTTGACGAGAAATGCCATAGGAAATGCTATAAAATTTCCTATAGAATTTCTTTATTTTACATTTTTTACAACCTTAAATTTCGAACCAATATAAAAAATAATGATTTTAGGGCTTATACATTGGAATTATAATATAACAAGAGTTCTCATGCAAAAATATGCAAGGATTAAATTGTTGACGAGAAATGCTATAGGAAATGCTATAGCATTTCCTATAGCATTTCTTTATTTTACATTTTTTACAACCTTAAATTTTGAACCAATTGAAAAAAATAATGATTTTAGGGCTTATACATTTGAATTTGAATATAACAAGAGTTCTCATGCAAAAATATGCAAGGATTAAATTGTTGACGAGAAATGCCATAGGAAATGCTATAAAATTTCCTATAGAATTTCTTTATTTTACATTTTTTACAACCTTAAATTTCGAACCAATATAAAAAATAATGATTTTAGGGCTTATACATTGGAATTATAATATAACAAGAGTTCTCATGCAAAAATATGCAAGGATTAAATTGTTGACGAGAAATGCCATAGGAAATGCTATAGCATTTCCTATAGCATTTCTTTATTTTACATTTTTTACAACATAAAATTTTGAACCAATTGAAAAAATAATGATATTAGGGCTTATACATTGGAATTTGAATATAACAAGAGTTCTCATGCAAAAATATGCAAGGATTGAATTGTTGACGAGAAATGCCATAGGAAATGCTATAGCATTTTCTATAGCATTTCTTTATTTTACATTTTTTACAACCTTAAATTTCGAACCAATTGAAAAAAATAATGATTTTAGGGCTTATACATTTGAATTTGAATATAACAAGAGTTCTCATGCAAAAATATGCAAGGATTAAATTGTTGACGAGAAATGCCATAGGAAATGCTATAAAATTTCCTATAGAATTTCTTTATTTTACATTTTTTACAACCTTAAATTTCGAACCAATATAAAAAATAATGATTTTTGGGCTTATACATTGGAATTATAATATAACAAGAGTTCTCATGCAAAAATATGCAAGGATTAAATTGTTGACGAGAAATGCCATAGGAAATGCTATAGCATTTCTTATAGCATTTCTTTATTTTACATTTTTTACAACCTTAAATTTTGAACCAATTGAAAAAATAATGATATTAGGGCTTATACATTGGAATTTGAATATAACAAGAGTTCTCATGCAAAAATATGCAAGGATTGAATTGTTGACGAGAAATGCCATAGGAAATGCTATAGCATTTTCTATAGCATTTCTTTATTTTACATTTTTTACAACCTTAAATTTCGAACCAATTGAAAAAAATAATGATTTTAGGGCTTATACATTTGAATTTGAATATAACAAGAGTTCTCATGCAAAAATATGCAAGGATTAAATTGTTGACGAGAAATGCCATAGGAAATGATATAGCATTTCATATAGCGTTTCTTTATTTTACATTTTTTACAACCTTAAATTTTGAACCAATTGAAAAAATAATGATATTAGGGCTTATACATTGGAAATTGAATATTACAAGCGTTCTCATGCAAAAATATGCAAGGATTAAATTGTTGACGAGAAATGCCATAGGAAATGCTATAGCATTTCCTATAGCATTTCTTTATTTTACATTGTTTACGACCTACAATTTCAAATCAATTGAAAAAATAACGATTTTAGGGCTTATACATTGGAATTTGAATATAACAAGAGTTCTCATGCAAAAATATGCAAGGATTAAATTGTTGACGAGAAATGCCATAGGAAATGCTATAGCATTTCCTATAGCATTTCTTTATTTTACATTTTTTACAACCTTAAATTTCGAACCAATTGAAAAAATAAAGATTTTAGGGCTTATACATTGGAATTTGAATATAACAAGAGTTCTCATGCAAAAATATGCAAGGATTAAATTGTTGACGAGAAATGCCATAGGAAATGCTATAGCATTTCCTATAGCATTTCTTTATTTTACATTTTTTACAACCTTAAATTTCGAACCAATTGAAAAAATAAAGATTTTAGGGCTTATACATTGGAATTTGAATATTACAAGAGTTCTCATGCAAAAATATGCAAGGATTAAATTGTTGACGAGAAATGCCATAGGAAATGCTATAGCATTTCCTATAGCATTTCTTTATTTTACATTTTTTACAACCTTATATATTGAACCAATTGAAAAAATAATGATATTAGGTCTTATACATTGGAATTTGAATATAACAAGAGTTCTCATGCAAAAATATGCAAGGATTAAATTGTTGACGACAAAATGCCATAGGAAAAGCTGTAGCATTTCCTATAGCATTTCTTTATTTGACATTTTTTACAACCTTAAATTTCGAACCAATTGAAAAAATAATGATTTTAGGGCTTATACATTGGATATTAAATATAACAAGAGTTCTCATGCAAAAATGTGCAAGGATTAAATTGTTGACGAGAAAAGCCATAGGAAATGCTATAGAATTTCCTATAGAATTTCTTTATTTTACATTTTTTACTACCTTAAATTTCGAACCAATTAAAAAAATAAAGATTTTAGGGCTTATACATTGGAATTTGAATATAACAAGAGTTCTCATGCAAAAATATGCAAGGATTAAATTGTTGACGAGAAATGCCATAGGAAATGCTATAGCATTTCCTATAGCATTTCTTTATTTGACATTTTTTACAACCTTAAATTTTGAACCAATTGAAAAAATAATGATTTTAGGGCTTATACATTGGAATTTGAATATAACAAGAGTTCTCATGCAAAAATATGCAAGGATTAACTTATTGACGAGAAATGCCATAGGAAATGCTATAGCATTTCCCATAGCATTTCTTTATTTTACATTTTTTACAAATTTAAATTTCGAACCAATTGAAAAAATTATGATTTTAAAGCTTATACACTGGAATTTGAATATAAGAAGAGTTCTCATGCAAAAATATGCGAGGATTAAATTGTTGACGAGAAATGCCATAGGAAATGCTATAGCATTTTCTATAGCATTTCTTTATTTTACATTTTTTACAACCTTAAATTTTGAACCAATTGAAAAAATAATGATTTAAGGGCTTATACATTGGAATTTTAATATTACAAGCGTTCTCATGCAAAAATATGCAAGGATTAAATTCTTGACGAGAAATGCCATAGGAAATGCTATAGCATTTCCTATAGCATTTCTTTATTTTACATTTTTTGCAACCTTAAATTTCTAACCAATTGAAAAAATAAATATTTTAGGGCTTATACATTGGAATTTGAATATTACAAGAGTTCTCATGCAAAAATATGCAAGGATTAAATTGTTGACAAGAAATGCCATAGGAAATGCTATAAAATTTCCTATAGAATTTCTTTATTTTACATTTTTTACAACCTTAAATTTCGAACCAATATAAAAAATAATGATTTTAGGGCTTATACATTGGAATTATAATATAACAAGAGTTCTCATGCAAAAATATGCAAGGATTAAATTGTTGACGAGAAATGCCATAGGAAATGCTATAGCATTTCCTATAGCATTTCTTTATTTTACATTTTTTACAACCTTAAATTTTTGAACCAATTGAAAAAAATAATGATTTTAGGGCTTATACATTTGAATTTGAATATAACAAGAGTTCTCATGCAAAAATATGCAAGGATTAAATTGTTGACGAGAAATGCCATAGGAAATGCTATAAAATTTCCTATAGAATTTCTTTATTTTACATTTTTTACAACCTTAAATTTCGAACCAATATAAAAAATAATGATTTTCGGGCTTATACATTGGAATTATAATATAACAAGAGTTCTCATGCAAAAATATGCAAGGATTAAATTGTTGACGAGAAATGCCATAGGAAATGCTATAGCATTTCCTATAGCATTTCTTTATTTTACATTTTTTACAACCTTAAATTTTGAACCAATTGAAAAAATAATGATATTAGGGCTTATACATTGGAATTTGAATATAACAAGAGTTCTCATGCAAAAATATGCAAGGATTGAATTGTTGACGAGAAATGCCATAGGAAATGCTATAGCATTTTCTATAGCATTTCTTTATTTTACATTTTTTACAACCTTAAATTTCGAACCAATTGAAAAAATAATGATATTAGGGCTTATACATTGGAAATTGAATATAACAAGAGTTCTCATGCAAAAATATGCAAGGATTAAATTGTTGACGAGAAATGCCATAGGAAATGCTATAGCATTTTCTATAGCATTTCTTTATTTTACATTTTTTACAACCTTAAATTTTGAACCAATTGAAAAAATAATGATTTAAGGGCTTATACATTGGAATTTTAATATTACAAGCGTTCTCATGCAAAAATATGCAAGGATTAAATTGTTGACGAGAAATGCCATAGGAAATGCTATAGCATTTCCTATAGCATTTCTTTATTTTACTTTTTTTGCAACCTTAAATTTCTAACCAATTGAAAAAATAAAGATTTTAGGGCTTATACATTGGAATTTGAATATTACAAGAGTTCTCATGCAAAAATATGCAAGGATTAAATTGTTGACGAGAAATGCCATAGGAAATGCTATAAAATTTCCTATAGAATTTCTTTATTTTACATTTTTTACAACCTTAAATTTCGAACCAATATAAAAAATAATGATTTTAGGGCTTATACATTGGAATTATAATATAACAAGAGTTCTCATGCAAAAATATGCAAGGATTAAATTGTTGACGAGAAATGCCATAGGAAATGCTATAGCATTTCCTATAGCATTTCTTTATTTTACATTTTTTACAACCTTAAATTTTGAACCAATTGAAAAAAATAATGATTTTAGGGCTTATACATTTGAATTTGAATATAACAAGAGTTCTCATGCAAAAATATGCAAGGATTAAATTGTTGACGAGAAATGCCACAGGAAATGCTATAAAATTTCCTATAGAATTTCTTTATTTTACATTTTTTACAACCTTAAATTTCTAACCAATATAAAAAATAATGATTTTAGGGCTTATACATTGGAATTATAATATAACAAGAGTTCTCATGCAAAAATATGCAAGGATTAAATTGTTGACGAGAAATGCCATAGGAAATGCTATAGCATTTCCTATAGCATTTCTTTATTTTACATTTTTTACAACCTTAAATTTTGAACCAATTGAAAAAATAATGATATTAGGGCTTATACATTGGAATTTCAATATAACAAGAGTTCTCATGCAAAAATATTCAAGGAATGAATTGTTGACGAGAAATGCCATAGGAAATGCTATAGCATTTTCTATAGCATTTCTTTATTTTACATTTTTTACAACCTTAAATTTCGAACCAATTGAAAAAATAATGATATTAGGGCTTATACATTGGAAATTGAATATAACAAGAGTTCTCATGCAAAAATATGCAAGGATTAAATTGTTGACGAGAAATGCCATAGGAAATGCTATAGCATTTTCTATAGCATTTCTTTATTTTACATTTTTTACAACCTTAAATTTTGAACCAATTGAAAAAATAATGATTTAAGGGCTTATACATTGGAATTTTAATATTACAAGCGTTCTCATGCAAAAATATGCAAGGATTAAATTGTTGACGAGAAATGCCATA
This sequence comes from Parietaria judaica, assembly GCA_954871525.1. Taxonomy (NCBI): domain Eukaryota; kingdom Viridiplantae; phylum Streptophyta; class Magnoliopsida; order Rosales; family Urticaceae; genus Parietaria; species Parietaria judaica. The sequence continues at coordinate 5,241,581 of OX940864.1, read as the reverse complement.
GGAAATGCTATAGCATTTCCTATAGCATTTCTTTATTTTACTTTTTTTGCAACCTTAAATATCTAACCAATTGAAAAAATAAAGATTTTAGGGCTTATACATTGGAATTTGAATATTACAAGAGTTCTCATGCAAAAATATGCAAGGATTAAATTGTTGACGAGAAATGCCATAGGAAATGCTATAAAATTTCCTATAGAATTTCTTTATTTTACATTTTTTACAACCTTAAATTTCGAACCAATATAAAAAATAATGATTTTAGGGCTTATACATTGGAATTATAATATAACAAGAGTTCTCATGCAAAAATATGCAAGGATTAAATTGTTGACGAGAAATGCCATAGGAAATGCTATAGCATTTCCTATAGCATTTCTTTATTTTACATTTTTTACAACCTTAAATTTTGAACCAATTGAAAAAAATAATGATTTTAGGGCTTATACATTTGAATTTGAATATAACAAGAGTTCTCATGCAAAAATATGCAAGGATTAAATTGTTGACGAGAAATGCCATAGGAAATGCTATAAAATTTCCTATAGAATTTCTTTATTTTACATTTTTTACAACCTTAAATTTCGAACCAATATAAAAAATAATGATTTTAGGGCTTATACATTGGAATTATAATATAACAAGAGTTCTCATGCAAAAATATGCAAGGATTAAATTGTTGACGAGAAATGCCATAGGAAATGCTATAGCATTTCCTATAGCATTTCTTTATTTTACATTTTTTACAACCTTAAATTTTGAACCAATTGAAAAAATAATGATTTTAGGGCTTATACATTGGAATTTGAATATAACAAGAGTTCTCATGCAAAAATATGCAAGGATTGAATTGTTGACGAGAAATGCCATAGGAAATGCTATAGCATTTTCTATAGCATTTCTTTATTTTACATTTTTTACAACCTTAAATTTCGAACCAATTGAAAAAATAATGATATTAGGGCTTATACATTGGAAATTGAATATAACAAGAGTTCTCATGCAAAAATATGCAAGGATTAAATTGTTGACGAGAAATGCCATAGGAAATGCTATAGCATTTTCTATAGCATTTCTTTATTTTACATTTTTTACAACCTTAAATTTTGAACCAATTGAAAAAATAATGATTTAAGGGCTTATACATTGAAATTTTAATATTACAAGCGTTCTCATGCAAAAATATGCAAGGATTAAATTGTTGACGAGAAATGCCATAGGAAATGCTATAGCATTTCCTATAGCATTTCTTTATTTTACTTTTTTTGCAACCTTAAATTTCTAACCAATTGAAAAAATAAAGATTTTAGGGCTTATACATTGGAATTTGAATATTACAAGAGTTCTCATGCAAAAATATGCAAGGATTAAATTGTTGACGAGAAATGCCATAGGAAATGCTATAAAATTTCCTATAGAATTTCTTTATTTTACATTTTTTACAACCTTAAATTTCGAACCAATATAAAAAATAATGATTTTAGGGCTTATACATTGGAATTATAATATAACAAGAGTTCTCATGCAAAAATATGCAAGGATTAAATTGTTGACGAGAAATGCCATAGGAAATGCTATAGCATTTCCTATAGCATTTCTTTATTTTACATTTTTTACAACCTTAAATTTTGAACCAATTGAAAAAAATAATGATTTTAGGGCTTATACATTTGAATTTGAATATAACAAGAGTTCTCATGCAAAAATATGCAAGGATTAAATTGTTGACGAGAAATGCCACAGGAAATGCTATAAAATTTCCTATAGAATTTCTTTATTTTACATTTTTTACAACCTTAAATTTCTAACCAATATAAAAAATAATGATTTTAGGGCTTATACATTGGAATTATAATATAACAAGAGTTCTCATGCAAAAATATGCAAGGATTAAATTGTTGACGAGAAATGCCATAGGAAATGCTATAGCATTTCCTATAGCATTTCTTTATTTTACATTTTTTACAACCTTAAATTTTGAACCAATTGAAAAAATAATGATATTAGGGCTTATACATTGGAATTTCAATATAACAAGAGTTCTCATGCAAAAATATTCAAGGAATGAATTGTTGACGAGAAATGCCATAGGAAATGCTATAGCATTTTCTATAGCATTTCTTTATTTTACATTTTTTACAACCTTAAATTTCGAACCAATTGAAAAAATAATGATATTAGGGCTTATACATTGGAAATTGAATATAACAAGAGTTCTCATGCAAAAATATGCAAGGATTAAATTGTTGACGAGAAATGCCATAGGAAATGCTATAGCATTTTCTATAGCATTTCTTTATTTTACATTTTTTACAACCTTAAATTTTGAACCAATTGAAAAAATAATGATTTAAGGGCTTATACATTGGAATTTTAATATTACAAGCGTTCTCATGCAAAAATATGCAAGGATTAAATTGTTGACGAGAAATGCCATAGGAAATGCTATAGCATTTCCTATAGCATTTCTTTATTTTACTTTTTTTGCAACCTTAAATTTCTAACCAATTGAAAAAATAAAGATTTTAGGGCTTATACATTGGAATTTGAATATTACAAGAGTTCTCATGCAAAAATATGCAAGGATTAATTTGTTGACGAGAAATGCCATAGGAAATGCTATAAAATTTCCTATAGAATTTCTTTATTTTACATTTTTTACAACCTTAAATTTCGAACCAATATAAAAAATAATGATTTTAGGGCTTATACATTGGAATTATAATATAACAAGAGTTCTCATGCAAAAATATGCAAGGATTAAATTGTTGACGAGAAATGCCATAGGAAATGCTATAGCATTTCCTATAGCATTTCTTTATTTTACATTTTTTACAACCTTAAATTTTGAACCAATTGAAAAAAATAATGATTTTAGGGCTTATACATTTGAATTTGAATATAACAAGAGTTCTCATGCAAAAATATGCAAGGATTAAATTGTTGACGAGAAATGCCATAGGAAATGCTATAAAATTTCCTATAGAATTTCTTTATTTTACATTTTTTACAACCTTAAATTTCGAACCAATATAAAAAATAATGATTTTAGGGCTTATACATTGGAATTATAATATAACAAGAGTTCTCATGCAAAAATATGCAAGGATTAAATTGTTGACGAGAAATGCCATAGGAAATGCTATAGCATTTCCTATAGCATTTCTTTATTTTACATTTTTTACAACCTTAAATTTTGAACCAATTGAAAAAATAATGATATTAGGGCTTATTCATTGGAATTTCAATATAACAAGAGTTTTCATGCAAAAATATTCAAGGATTGAATTGTTGACGAGAAATGCCATAGGAAATGCTATAGCATTTTCTATAGCATTTCTTTATTTTACATTTTTTACAACCTTAAATTTCGAACCAATTGAAAAAATAATGATATTAGGGCTTATACATTGGAAATTGAATATAACAAGAGTTCTCATGCAAAAATATGCAAGGATTAAATTGTTGACGAGAAATGCCATAGGAAATGCTATAGCATTTTCTATAGCATTTCTTTATTTTACATTTTTTACAACCTTAAATTTTGAACCAATTGAAAAAATAATGATTTAAGGGCTTATACATTGGAATTTTAATATTACAAGCGTTCTCATGCAAAAATATGCAAGGATTAAATTGTTGACGAGAAATGCCATAGCATTTCCTATAGCATTTCTTTATTTTACATTTTTTGCAACCTTAAATTTCTAACCAATTGAAAAAATAAAGATTTTAGGGCTTATACATTGGAATTTCAATATTACAAGAGTTCTCATGCAAAAATATGCAAGGATTAAATTGTTGACGAGAAATGCCATAGGAAATGCTATAAAATTTCCTATAGAATTTCTTTATTTTACATTTTTTACAACCTTAAATTTCGAACCAATATAAAAAATAATGATTTTAGGGCTTATACATTGGAATTATAATATAACAAGAGTTCTCATGCAAAAATATGCAAGGATTAAATTGTTGACGAGAAATGCCATAGGAAATGCTATAGCATTTCCTATAGCATTTCTTTATTTTACATTTTTTACAACCTTAAATTTTGAACCAATTGAAAAAAATAATGATTTTAGGGCTTATACATTTGAATTTGAATATAACAAGAGTTCTCATGCAAAAATATGCAAGGATTAAATTGTTGACGAGAAATAAAATGCTATAAAATTTCCTATAGAATTTCTTTATTTTACATTTTTTACAACCTTAAATTTCGAACCAATATAAAAAATAATGATTTTAGGGCTTATACATTGGAATTATAATATAACAAGAGTTCTCATGCAAAAATATGCAAGGATTAAATTGTTGACGAGAAATGCCATAGGAAATGCTATAGCATTTCCTATAGCATTTCTTTATTTTACATTTTTTACAACCTTAAATTTTGAACCAATTGAAAAAATAATGATATTAGGGCTTATACATTGGAATTTGAATATAACAAGAGTTCTCATGCAAAAATATGCAAGGATTGAATTGTTGACGAGAAATGCCATAGGAAATGCTATAGCATTTTCTATAGCATTTCTTTATTTTACATTTTTTACAACCTTAAATTTCGAACCAATTGAAAAAAATAATGATATTAGGGCTTATACATTTGAATTTGAATATAACAAGAGTTCTCATGCAAAAATATGCAAGGATTAAATTGTTGACGAGAAATGCCATAGGAAATGATATAGCATTTCATATAGCGTTTCTTTATTTTACATTTTTTACAACCTTAAATTTTGAACCAATTGAAAAAATAATGATATTAGGGCTTATACATTGGAAATTGAATATTACAAGCGTTCTCATGCAAAAATATGCAAGGATTAAATTGTTGACGAGAAATGCCATAGGAAATGCTATAGCATTTCCTATAGCATTTCTTTATTTTACATTGTTTACGACCTACAATTTCAAATCAATTGAAAAAATAACGATTTTAGGGCTTATACATTGGAATTTGAATATAACAAGAGTTCTCATGCAAAAATATGCAAGGATTAAATTGTTGACGAGAAATGCCATAGGAAATGCTATAGCATTTCCTATAGCATTTCTTTATTTTACATTTTTTACAACCTTAAATTTCGAACCAATTGAAAAAATAAAGATTTTAGGGCTTATACATTGGAATTTGAATATTACAAGAGTTCTCATGCAAAAATATGCAAGGATTAAATTGTTGACGAGAAATGCCATAGGAAATGCTATAGCATTTCCTATAGCATTTCTTTATTTGACATTTTTTACAACCTTAAATTTTGAACCAATTGAAAAAATAACTATTTTAGGGCTTATACATTGGAATTTGAATATAACAAGAGTTCTCATGCAAAAATATGCAAGGATTAAATTGTTGACGACAAATGCCATAGGAAATGCTATAGCATTTCCTATAGCATTTCTTTATTTTACATTTTTTACAACCTTATATATTGAACCAATTGAAAAAATAATGATATTAGGGCTTATACATTGGAATTTGAATATAACAAGAGTTCTCATGCAAAAATATGCAAGGATTAAATTGTTGACGAGAAATTCCATAGGAAAAGCTGTAGCATTTCCTATAGCATTTCTTTATTTGACATTTTTTACAACCTTAAATATCGAACCAATTGAAAAAATAATGATTTTAGGGCTTATACATTGGATATTAAATATAACAAGAGTTCTCATGCAAAAATGTGCAAGGATTAAATTGTTGACGAGAAAAGCCATAGGAAATGCTATAGAATTTCTTATAGAATTTCTTTATTTTACATTTTTTACTACCTTAAATTTCGAACCAATTAAAAAAATAAATATTTTAGGGCTTATACATTGGAATTTGAATATAACAAGAGTTCTCATGCAAAAATATGCAAGGATTAAATTGTTGACGAGAAATGCCATAGGAAATGCTATAGCATTTCCTATAGCATTTCTTTATTTGACATTTTTTACAACCTTAAATTTTGAACCAATTGAAAAAATAATGATTTTAGGGCTTATACATTGGAATTTGAATATAACAAGAGTTCTCATGCAAAAATATGCAAGGATTAACTTATTGACGAGAAATGCCATAGGAAATGCTATAGCATTTCCCATAGCATTTCTTTATTTTACATTTTTTACAAATTTAAATTTCGAACCAATTGAAAAAACTATGATTTTAAAGCTTATACACTAGAATTTGAATATAAGAAGAGTTCTCATGCAAAAATATGCGAGGATTAAATTGTTGACGAGAAATGCCATAGGAAATGCTATAGCATTTCCTATAGCATTTCTTTATTTTACATTTTTTGCAACCTTAAATTTCTAACCAATTGAAAAAATAATGATTTTAGGGCTTATACATTGGAATTTGAATATAACGAGAGTTCTCATGCAAAAATATGCAAGGATTAAATTGTTGACGAGAAATGCCATAGGAAATGCTATAGCATTTCCTATAGCATTTCTTTATTTTACATTTTTTACAACCTTAAATTTCGAACCAATTGAAAAAATAATGATTTTTGGGCTTATACATTGGAATTTTAATATTACAAGCGTTCTCATGCAAAAATATGCAAGGATTAAATTGTTGACGTTAAATTCCATACGAAATGCTATAGCATTTCCTATAGCATCTCTTTATTTTACATTGTTTACGACCTAAAAGTCGAACCAATTGAAAAAATAACGATTTTAGGGCTTATACATTGGAATTTTAATATTACAAGCGTTCTCATGCAAAAATATGCAAGGATTAAATTGTTGACGTTAAATTCCATAGGAAATACTATAGCATTTCCTATAGCATTTCTTTATTTTACATTGTTTACGACCTAAAAGTCAAACCAATTGAAAAAATCTAGATTTTAGGGCTTGTACATTGGAATTTGAATATAACAAGAGTTCTCATGCAAAAATATGCAAGGATTAAATTGTTGACGAGAAATGCCATAGGAGATGCTATAGCATTTCCTATAGCATTTCTTTATTTTACATTTTTTACAACCTTAAATTTCGAACCAATTGAAAAAATAATGATTTTAGGGCTTATACATTGGAATTTGAATATAACAAGAGTTCTCATGTAAAAATATGCAAGGATTAAATTGTTGACGAGAAATGCCATAGGAAATGCTATAGCATTTCTTATAGCATTTCTTTATTTTACATTTTTTACAACCTTAAATTTCGAACCAATTGAAAAAATAATGATATTAAGGCTTATACATTGGAATTTGAATATAACAAGAGTTCTCATGCAAAAATATGCAAGGATTAAATTGTTGACGAGAAATGCCATAGGAAATGCTATAGCATTTTCTATAGCATTTCTTTATTTTACATTTTTTACAACCTTAAAATTCGAACCAATTGAAAAAATAATGATTTTAGGGCTTATACATTGGAACTTTAATTTTACAAGCGTTCTAACGCAAAAATATTCAAGGATTAAATTGTTGACTTTAAATTCCATAGGAAATGCTAGCATTTCCTATAGCATTTCTTTATTTTACATTGTTTACGACCTAAAAGTCGAACCAATTGAAAAAATAATGATTTTAGGGCTTATACATTGGAATTTGAATATAACAAGAGTTCTCATGCAAAAATATGAAAGGATTAAATTGTTGACGAGAAATGCCATAGGTAGCATTTCCTATAGCATTTATTCATTTTACATTGTTTACGACCTAAAATTTCGAATCAATTGAAAAAATAATGATTTTAGGGCTTATACATTGGAATTTTAATATAACAAGAGTCTTCATGCAAAAATATGCAAGGATTAAATTGTTGACGAGAAATGCCATAGGAAATGCTAAATGCTAAATGCTATAGCATTTCCTATAGCATTTCTTTATTTTACATTTTTTACAACCTTAAATTTCGAACCAATTGAAAAAATAATGATTTTAGGGCTTATACATTGTAATATAAATATAACAAGAGTTCTCATGCAAAAATATGCAAGGATTAAATTGTTGACGTGAAATGCCATAGGAAATGCTATAGCATTTCCTATAGCATTTCTTTATTTTACATTTTTTAGAACCTTATATATTGAACCAATTGAAAAAATAATGATATTAGGGCTTATACATTGGAATTTGAATATAACAAGAGTTCTCATGCAAAAATATGCAAGGATTAAATTGTTGACGAGAAATGCAATAGGAAATGCTATAGCATTTTCTATAGCATTTCTTTATTTTACATTTTTTACAACCTTAAAATTCGAACCAATTGAAAAAATAATGATTTTAGGGCTTATACATTGGAATTTGAATATAACAAGAGTTCTCATGCAAAAATTTGCAAGGATTAAATTGTTGACGAGAAATGCCATAGGAAATGCTATAGCATTTCTTATAGCATTTCTTTATTTTACATTTTTTACAACCTTAAATTTCGAACCAATTGAAAAAATAATGATATTAAGGCTTATACATTGGAATTTGAATATAACAAGAGTTCTCATGCAAAAATATGCAAGGATTAAATTGTTGACGAGAAATGCCATAGGAGATGCTATAGCATTTCCTATAGCATTTCTTTATTTTACATTTTTTACAACCTTAAATTTCGAACCAATTGAAAAAATAATGATTTTAGGGCTTATACATTGGAATTTGAATATAACAAGAGTTCTCATGTAAAAATATGCAAGGATTAAATTGTTGACGAGAAATGCCATAGGAAATGCTATAGCATTTCTTATAGCATTTCTTTATTTTACATTTTTTACAACCTTAAATTTCGAACCAATTGAAAAAATAATGATATTAAGGCTTATACATTGGAATTTGAATATAACAAGAGTTCTCATGCAAAAATATGCAAGGATTAAATTGTTGACGAGAAATGCCATAGGAAATGCTATAGCATTTTCTATAGCATTTCTTTATTTTACATTTTTTACAACCTTAAAATTCGAACCAATTGAAAAAATAATGATTTTAGGGCTTATACATTGGAACTTTAATTTTACAAGCGTTCTAACGCAAAAATATTCAAGGATTAAATTGTTGACTTTAAATTCCATAGGAAATGCTAGCATTTCCTATAGCATTTCTTTATTTTACATTGTTTACGACCTAAAAGTCGAACCAATTGAAAAAATAATGATTTTAGGGCTTATACATTGGAATTTGAATATAACAAGAGTTCTCATGCAAAAATATGAAAGGATTAAATTGTTGACGAGAAATGCCATAGGTAGCATTTCCTATAGCATTTATTCATTTTACATTGTTTACGACCTAAAATTTCGAATCAATTGAAAAAATAATGATTTTAGGGCTTATACATTGGAATTTTAATATAACAAGAGTCTTCATGCAAAAATATGCAAGGATTAAATTGTTGACGAGAAATGCCATAGGAAATGCTAAATGCTAAATGCTATAGCATTTCCTATAGCATTTCTTTATTTTACATTTTTTACAACCTTAAATTTCGAACCAATTGAAAAAATAATGATTTTAGGGCTTATACATTGTAATATAAATATAACAAGAGTTCTCATGCAAAAATATGCAAGGATTAAATTGTTGACGTGAAATGCCATAGGAAATGCTATAGCATTTCCTATAGCATTTCTTTATTTTACATTTTTTAGAACCTTATATATTGAACCAATTGAAAAAATAATGATATTAGGGCTTATACATTGGAATTTGAATATAACAAGAGTTCTCATGCAAAAATATGCAAGGATTAAATTGTTGACGAGAAATGCAATAGGAAATGCTATAGCATTTCCTATAGCATTTATTTATTTTACATTGTTTACGACCTAAAATTTCGAATCAATTGAAAAAATAATGATTTTAGGGCTTATACATTGGAATTTGAATATAACAAGAGTTCTCATGCAAAAATCTGCAAGGATTAAATTGTTGACGAGAAATGCCATAGGAAATGCTATAGCATTTCCTATAGCATTTCTTTATTTTACATTTTTTACAACCTTAAATTTCGAACCAATTGAAAAAATAATGATTTTAGGGCTTATACATTGGAATATGAATATAACAAGAGTTCTCATGCAAAAATATGCAAGGATTAAATTGTTGACGAGAAATGCCATAGGAAATGCTATAGCATTTCCTATAGCATTTCTTTATTTTACATTTTTTACAACCTTAAATTTCGAACCGATTGAAAAAATAATGATTTTAGGGCTTATACATTTGAATTTGAATATAAGAAGAGTTCTCATGCAAAAATATGCAAGGATTAAATTGTTGTCGAGAAATGCCATAGGAAATGCTATAGCATTTCATATAGCGTTTCTTTATTTTACATTTTTTACAACTTTAAATTTTGAACCAATTGAAAAAAATAATGATATTAGGGCATATAAATTGGAATTTGAATATAACAAGAGTTCTCATGCAAAAATATGCAAGGATTAAATTGTTGACGAGAAATGCCATAGGAAATGCTATAGCATTTCTTTATTTTACATTTTTTACAACCTTAAATTTTGAACCAATTGAAAAAATAATGATTTTAGGGCTTATACATTGGAATTTTAATATAACAAGAGTCTTCATGCAAAAATATGCAAGGATTAAATTGTTGACGAGAAATGCCATAGGAAATGCTATAGCATTTCCTATAGCATTTCTTTATTTTACATTTTTTACAACCTTAAATTTCGAACCAATTGAAAAAATAATGATTTTAGGGCTTATACATTGGAATATGAATATAACAAGAGTTCTCATGCAAAAATATGCAAGGATTAAATTGTTGACGAGAAATGCCATAGGAAATGCTATAGCATTTCCTATAGCATTTCTTTATTTTACATTTTTTACAACCTTAAATTTCGAACCAATTGAAAAAATAATGATATTAGGGCTTATACATTGGAATTTGAATATAACAAGAGTTCTCATGCAAAAATATGCAAGGATTAAATTGTTGACGAGAAATGCAATAGGAAATGCTATAGCATTTCCTATAGCATTTCTTTATTTTACATTGTTTGTGACCTAAAATTTCGAATCAATTGAAAAAATAATGATTTTAGGGCTTATACATTGGAATTTGAATATAACAAGAGTTCTCATGCAAAAATATGCAAGGATTAAATTGTTGACGAGAAATGCCATAGGAAATGCTATAGCATTTCCTATAGCATTTCTTTATTTTACATTTTTTACAACCTTAAATTTCGAACCAATTGAAAAAATAATGATTTTAGGGCTTATACATTGGAATATGAATATAACAAGAGTTCTCATGCAAAAATATGCAAGGATTAAATTGTTGACGAGAAATGCCATAGGAAATGCTATAGCATTTCCTATAGCATTTCTTTATTTTACATTTTTTACAACCTTAAATTTCGAACCAATTGAAAAAATAATGATTTTAGGGCTTATACATTTGAATTTGAATATAAGAAGAGTTCTCATGCAAAAATATGCAAGGATTAAATTGTTGTCGAGAAATGCCATAGGAAATGCTATAGAATTTCATATAGCGTTTCTTTATTTTACATTTTTTACAACTTTAAATTTTGAACCAATTGAAAAAAATAATGATATTAGGGCTTATACATTGGAATTTGAATATAACAAGAGTTCTCATGCAAAAATATGCAAGGATTAAATTGTTGACGAGAAATGCCATAGGAAATGCTATAGCATTTTCTATAGCATTTCTTTATTTTACATTTTTTACAACCTTAAATTTTGAACCAATTGAAAAAATAATGATTTTAGGGCTTATACATTGGAATTTTAATATAACAAGAGTCTTCATGCAAAAATATGCAAGGATTAAATTGTTGACGAGAAATGCCATAGGAAATGCTAAATGCTAAATGCTATAGCATTTCCTATAGCATTTCTTTATTTACATTTTTTACAACCTTAAATTTCGAACCAATTGAAAAAATAATGATTTTAGGGCTTATACATTGTAATATAAATATAACAAGAGTTCTCATGCAAAAATATGCAAGGATTAAATTGTTGACGTGAAATGCCATAGGAAATGCTATAGCATTTCCTATAGCATTTCTTTATTTTACATTTTTTACAACCTTATATATTGAACCAATTGAAAAAATAATGATATTAGGGCTTATACATTGGAATTTGAATATAACAAGAGTTCTCATGCAAAAATATGCAAGGATTAAATTGTTGACGAGAAATGCAATAGGAAATGCTATAGCATTTCCTATAGCATTTCTTTATTTTACATTGTTTACGACCTAAAATTTCGAATCAATTGAAAAAATAATGATTTTAGGGCTTATACATTGGAATTTGAATATAAAAAGAGTTCTCATGCAAAAATATGCAAGGATTAAATTGTTGACGAGAAATGCCATAGGAAATGCTATAGCATTTCCTATAGCATTTCTTTATTTTACATTTTTTACAACCTTAAATTTCGAACCAATTGAAAAAATAATGATTTTAGGGCTTATACATTGGAATATGAATATAACAAGAGTTCTCATGCAAAAATATGCAAGGATTAAATTGTTGACGAGAAATGCCATAGGAAATGCTATAGCATTTCCTATAGCATTTCTTTATTTTACATTTTTTACAACCTTAAATTTCGAACCAATTGAAAAAATAATGATTTTAGGGCTTATACATTTGAATTTGAATATAAGAAGAGTTCTCATGCAAAAATATGCAAGGATTAAATTGTTGTCGAGAAATGCCATAGGAAATGCTATAGCATTTCATATAGCGTTTCTTTATTTTACATTTTTTACAACTTTAAATTTTGAACCAATTGAAAAAAATAATGATATTAGGGCTTATAAATTGGAATTTGAATATAACAAGAGTTCTCAGGCAAAAATATGCAAGGATTAAATTGTTGACGAGAAATGCCATAGGAAATGCTATAGCATTTTCTATAGCATTTCTTTATTTTACATTTTTTACAACCTTAAATTTTGAACCAATTGAAAAAATAATGATTTTAGGGCTTATACATTGGAATTTTAATATAACAAGAGTCTTCATGCAAAAATATGCAAGGATTAAATTGTTGACGAGAAATGCCATAGGAAATGCTAAATGCTAAATGCTATAGCATTTCCTATAGCATTTCTTTATTTTACATTTTTTACAACCTTAAATTGCGAACCAATTGTAAAAATAATGATTTTAGGGCTTATACATTGTAATATAAATATAACAAGAGTTCTCATGCAAAAATATGCAAGGATTAAATTTTTGACGTGAAATGCCATAGGAAATGCTATAGCATTTCCTATAGCATTTCTTTATTTTACATTTTTTACAACCTTATATATTGAACCAATTGAAAAAATAATGATATTAGGGCTTATACATTGGAATTTGAATATAACAAGAGTTCTCATGCAAAAATATGCAAGGATTAAATTGTTGACGAGAAATGCAATAGGAAATGCTATAGCATTTCCTATAGCATTTCTTTATTTTACATTGTTTACGACCTAAAATTTCGAATCAATTGAAAAAATAATGATTTTAGGGCTTATACATTGGAATTTGAATATAAAAAGAGTTCTCATGCAAAAATATGCAAGGATTAAATTGTTGACGAGAAATGCCATAGGAAATGCTATAGCATTTCCTATAGCATTTCTTTATTTTACATTTTGTACAACCTTAAATTTCGAACCAATTGAAAAAATAATGATTTTAGGGCTTATACATTGGAATATGAATATAACAAGAGTTCTCATGCAAAAATATGCAAGGATTAAATTGTTGACGAGAAATGCCATAGGAAATGCTATAGCATTTCCTATAGCATTTCTTTATTTTACATTTTTTACAACCTTAAATTTCGAACCAATTGAAAAAATAATGATTTTAGGGCTTATACATTTGAATTTGAATATAAGAAGAGTTCTCATGCAAAAATATGCAAGGATTAAATTGTTGTCGAGAAATGCCATAGGAAATGCTATAGCATTTCATATAGCGTTTCTTTATTTTACATTTTTTACAACTTTAAATTTTGAACCAATTGAAAAAAATAATGATATTAGGGCTTATAAATTGGAATTTGAATATAACAAGAGTTCTCATGCAAAAATATGCAAGGATTAAATTGTTGACGAGAAATGCCATAGGAAATGCTATAGCATTTTCTATAGCATTTCTTTATTTTACATTTTTTACAACCTTAAATTTTGAACCAATTGAAAAAATAATGATTTTAGGGCTTATACATTGGAATTTTAATATAACAAGAGTCTTCATGCAAAAATATGCAAGGATTAAATTGTTGACGAGAAATGCCATAGGAAATGCTAAATGCTAAATGCTATAGCATTTCCTATAGCATTTCTTTATTTTACATTTTTTACAACCTTAAATTTCGAACCAATTGAAAAAATAATGATTTTAGGGCTTATACATTGTAATATAAATATAACAAGAGTTCTCATGCAAAAATATGCAAGGATTAAATTTTTGACGTGAAATGCCATAGGAAATGCTATAGCATTTCCTATAGCATTTCTTTATTTTACATTTTTTACAACCTTATATATTGAACCAATTGAAAAAATAATGATATTAGGGCTTATACATTGGAATTTGAATATAACAAGAGTTCTCATGCAAAAATATGCAAGGATTAAATTGTTGACGAGAAATGCAATAGGAAATGCTATAGCATTTCCTATAGCATTTCTTTATTTTACATTGTTTGTGACCTAAAATTTCGAATCAATTGAAAAAATAATGATTTTAGGGCTTATACATTGGAATTTGAATATAACAAGAGTTCTCATGCAAAAATATGCAAGGATTAAATTGTTGACGAGAAATGCCATAGGAAATGCTATAGCATTTCCTATAGCATTTCTTTATTTTACATTTTTTACAACCTTAAATTTCGAACCAATTGAAAAAATAATGATTTTAGGGCTTATACATTGGAATATGAATATAACAAGAGTTCTCATGCAAAAATATGCAAGGATTAAATTGTTGACGAGAAATGCCATAGGAAATGCTATAGCATTTCCTATAGCATTTCTTTATTTTACATTTTTTACAACCTTAAATTTCGAACCAATTGAAAAAATAATGATTTTAGGGCTTATACATTTGAATTTGAATATAAGAAGAGTTCTCATGCAAAAATATGCAAGGATTAAATTGTTGTCGTGAAATGCCATAGGAAATGCTATAGCATTTCATATAGCGTTTCTTTATTTTACATTTTTTACAACTTTAAATTTTGAACCAATTGAAAAAAATAATGATATTAGGGCTTATACATTGGAATTTGAATATAACAAGAGTTCTCATGCAAAAATATGCAAGGATTAAATTGTTGACGAGAAATGCCATAGGAAATGCTATAGCATTTTCTATAGCATTTCTTTATTTTACATTTTTTACAACCTTAAATTTTGAACCAATTGAAAAAATAATGATTTTAGGGCTTATACATTGGAATTTTAATATAACAAGAGTCTTCATGCAAAAATATGCAAGGATTAAATTGTTGACGAGAAATGCCATAGGAAATGCTAAATGCTAAATGCTATAGCATTTCCTATAGCATTTCTTTATTTTACATTTTTTACAACCTTAAATTTCGAACCAATTGAAAAAATAATGATTTTAGGGCTTATACATTGTAATATAAATATAACAAGAGTTCTCATGCAAAAATATGCAAGGATTAAATTTTTGACGTGAAATGCCATAGGAAATGCTATAGCATTTCCTATAGCATTTCTTTATTTTACATTTTTTACAACCTTATATATTGAACCAATTGAAAAAATAATGATATTAGGGCTTATACATTGGAATTTGAATATAACAAGAGTTCTCATGCAAAAATATGCAAGGATTAAATTGTTGACGAGAAATGCAATAGGAAATGCTATAGCATTTCCTATAGCATTTCTTTATTTTGCATTGTTTGTGACCTAAAATTTCGAATCAATTGAAAAAATAATGATTTTAGGGCTTATACATTGGAATTTGAATATAACAAGAGTTCTCATGCAAAAATATGCAAGGATTAAATTGTTGACGAGAAATGCCATAGGAAATGCTATAGCATTTCCTATAGCATTTCTTTATTTTACATTTTTTACAACCTTAAATTTCGAACCAATTGAAAAAATAATGATTTTAGGGCTTATACATTGGAATATGAATATAACAAGAGTTCTCATGCAAAAATATGCAAGGATTAAATTGTTGACGAGAAATGCCATAGGAAATGCTATAGCATTTCCTATAGCATTTCTTTATTTTACATTTTTTACAACCTTAAATTTCGAACCAATTGAAAAAATAATGATTTTAGGGCTTATACATTTGAATTTGAATATAAGAAGAGTTCTCATGCAAAAATATGCAAGGATTAAATTGTTGTCGAGAAATGCCATAGGAAATGCTATAGCATTTCATATAGCGTTTCTTTATTTTACATTTTTTACAACTTTAAATTTTGAACCAATTGAAAAAAATAATGATTTTAGGGCTTATACATTGGAATTTGAATATAACAAGAGTTCTCATGCAAAAATATGCAAGGATTAAATTGTTGACGAGAAATGCCATAGGAAATGCTATAGCATTTCCTATAGCATTTCTTTATTTTACATTTTTTACAACCTTAAATTTCGAACCAATTGAAAAAATAATGATTTTAGGGCTTATACATTGGAATTTTAATATAACAAGAGTCTTCATGCAAAAATATGCAAGGATTAAATTGTTGACGAGAAATGCCATAGGAAATGCTAAATGCTAAATGCTATAGCATTTCCTATAGCATTTCTTTATTTACATTTTTTACAACCTTAAATTTCGAACCAATTGAAAAAATAATGATTTTAGGGCTTATACATTGGAATTTTAATATAACAAGAGTCTTCAAAATATGCAAGGATTAAATTGTTGACGAGAAATGCCATAGGAAATGCTAAATGCTAAATGCTATAGCATTTCCTATAGCATTTCTTTATTTTACATTTTTTACAACCTTAAATTTCGAACCAATTGAAAAAATAATGATTTTAGGGCTTATACATTGTAATATAAATATAACAAGAGTTCTCATGCAAAAATATGCAAGGATTAAATTTTTGACGTGAAATGCCATAGGAAATGCTATAGCATTTCCTATAGCATTTCTTTATTTTACATTTTTTACAACCTTATATATTGAACCAATTGAAAAAATAATGATATTAGGGCTTATACATTGGAATTTGAATATAACAAGAGTTCTCATGCAAAAATATGCAAGGATTAAATTGTTGACGAGAAATGCAATAGGAAATGCTATAGCATTTCCTATAGCATTTCTTTATTTTGCATTGTTTGTGACCTAAAATTTCGAATCAATTGAAAAAATAATGATTTTAGGGCTTATACATTGGAATTTGAATATAACAAGAGTTCTCATGCAAAAATATGCAAGGATTAAATTGTTGACGAGAAATGCCATAGGAAATGCTATAGCATTTCCTATAGCATTTCTTTATTTTACATTTTTTACAACCTTAAATTTCGAACCAATTGAAAAAATAATGATTTTAGGGCTTATACATTGGAATATGAATATAACAAGAGTTCTCATGCAAAAATATGCAAGGATTAAATTGTTGACGAGAAATGCCATAGGAAATGCTATAGCATTTCCTATAGCATTTCTTTATTTTACATTTTTTACAACCTAAAATTTCGAACCAATTGAAAAAATAATGATTTTAGGGCTTATACATTTGAATTTGAATATAAGAAGAGTTCTCATGCAAAAATATGCAAGGATTAAATTGTTGTCGAGAAATGCCATAGGAAATGCTATAGCATTTCATATAGCGTTTCTTTATTTTACATTTTTTACAACTTTAAATTTTGAACCAATTGAAAAAAATAATGATTTTAGGGCTTATACATTGGAATTTGAATATAACAAGAGTTCTCATGCAAAAATATGCAAGGATTAAATTGTTGACGAGAAATGCCATAGGAAATGCTATAGCATTTCCTATAGCATTTCTTTATTTTACATTTTTTACAACCTTAAATTTCGAACCAATTGAAAAAATAATGATTTTAGGGCTTATACATTGGAATTTTAATATAACAAGAGTCTTCATGCAAAAATATGCAAGGATTAAATTGTTGACGAGAAATGCCATAGGAAATGCTAAATGCTAAATGCTATAGCATTTCCTATAGCATTTCTTTATTTACATTTTTTACAACCTTAAATTTCGAACCAATTGAAAAAATAATGATTTTAGGGCTTATACATTGTAATATAAATATAACAAGAGTTCTCTTGCAAAAATATGCAAGGATTAAATTGTTGACGTGAAATGCCATAGGAAATGCTATAGCATTTCCTATAGCATTTCTTTATTTTACATTTTTTACAACCTTATATATTGAACCAATTGAAAAAATAATGATATTAGGGCTTATACATTGGAATTTGAATATAACAAGAGTTCTCATGCAAAAATATGCAAGGATTAAATTGTTGACGAGAAATGCAATAGGAAATGCTAGCATTTCCTATAGCATTTCTTTATTTTACATTGTTTACGACCTAAAATTTCGAATCAATTGAAAAAATAATGATTTATGGCTTATACATTGGAATTTGAATATAAAAAGAGTTCTCATGCAAAAATATGCAAGGATTAAATTGTTGACGAGAAATGCCATAGGAAATGCTATAGCATTTCCTATAGCATTTCTTTATTTTACATTTTTTACAACCTTAAATTTCGAACCAATTGAAAAAATAATGATTTTAGGGCTTATACATTGGAATATGAATATAACAAGAGTTCTCATGCAAAAATATGCAAGGATTAAATTGTTGACGAGAAATGCCATAGGAAATGCTATAGCATTTCCTATAGCATTTCTTTATTTTACATTTTTTACAACCTTAAATTTCGAACCAATTGAAAAAATAATGATTTTAGGGCTTATACATTTGAATTTGAATATAAGAAGAGTTCTCATGCAAAAATATGCAAGGATTAAATTGTTGTCGAGAAATGCCATAGGAAATGCTATAGCATTTCATATAGCGTTTCTTTATTTTACATTTTTTACAACTTTAAATTTTGAACCAATTGAAAAAAATAATGATATTAGGGCTTATACATTGGAATTTGAATATAACAAGAGTTCTCATGCAAAAATATGCAAGGATTAAATTGTTGACGAGAAATGCCATAGGAAATGCTATAGCATTTTCTATAGCATTTCTTTATTTTACATTTTTTACAACCTTAAATTTTGAACCAATTGAAAAAATAATGATTTTAGGGCTTATACATTGGAATTTTAATATTACAAGTTTTCTCATGCAAAAATATGCAAGGATTAAATTGTTGACGAGAAATGCCATAGGAAATGCTATAGCATTTCCTATAGCATTTCTTTATTTTACATTGTTTACGACCTAAAATTTCAAATCAATTGAAAAAATAATGATTTTAGGGCTTATACATTGGAATTTGAATATAACAAGAGTTCTCATAAAAAAATATGCAAGGATTAAATTGTTGACGAGAAATGCCGTAGGAAATGCTATAGCATTTTCTATAGCATTTCTTTATTTTACATTTTTTACAATCTTAAATTTCGAACCAATTGAAAAAAATAATGATTTTAGGGCTTATACATTGGAATTTGAATATAACAAGAGTTCTCATGCAAAAATATGCAAGGATTAAATTGTTGACGAGAAATGCCATAGGAAATGCTATAAAATTTCCTATAGAATTTCTTTATTTTACATTTTTTACAACCTTAAATTTCGAACCAATATAAAAAATAATGATTTTAGGACTTATACATTGGAATTTGAATATAACAAGAGTTCTCATGCCAAAATATGCAAGGATTAAATCGTTGACGAGAAATGCCATAGGAAATGATATAGCATTTCATATAGCAATTCTTTATTTTACATTTTTTACAACCTTAAATTTTGAACCAATTGAAAAAATAATGATATTAGGGCTTATACATTGGAATTTGAATATAACAAGAGTTCTCTTGCAAAAATATGCAAGGATTAAATTGTTGACGAGAAATGCCATAGGAAATGCTATAGCATTTTCTATAGCATTTCTTTATTTTACATTTTTTACAACCTTAAATTTTGAACCAATTGAAAAAATAATGATTTTAGGGCTTATACATTGGAATTTTAATATTACAAGCGTTCTCATGCAAAAATATGCAAGGAATAAATTGTTGACGAGAAATGCCATAGGAAATGCTATAGCATTTCCTATAGCATTTCTTTATTTTACATTGTTTACGACCTAAAATTTCAAATCAATTGAAAAAATAATGATTTTAGGGCTTATACATTGGAATTTGAATATAACAAGAGTTCTCATGCAAAAATATGCAAGGATTAAATTGTTGACGAGAAATGCCATAGGAAATGCTATAGCATTTCCTATAGCATTTCTTTATTTTACATTTTTTACAACCTTATATATTGAACCAATTGAAAAAATAATGATATTAGGGCTTATACATTGGAATTTGAATATAACAAGAGTTCTCATGCAAAAATATGCAAGGATTAAATTGTTGACGAGAAATGCAATAGGAAATGCTATAGCATTTCCTATAGCATTTCTTTATTTTACATTGTTTACGACCTAAAATTTCGAATCAATTGAAAAAATAATGATTTTAGGGCTTATACATTGGAATTTGAATATAAAAAGAGTTCTCATGCAAAAATATGCAAGGATTAAATTGTTGACGAGAAATGCCATAGGAAATGCTATAGCATTTCCTATAGCATTTCTTTATTTTACATTTTTTACAACCTTAAATTTCGAACCAATTGAAAAAATAATGATTTTAGGGCTTATACATTGGAATATGAATATAACAAGAGTTCTCATGCAAAAATATGCAAGGATTAAATTGTTGACGAGAAATGCCATAGGAAATGCTATAGCATTTCCTATAGCATTTCTTTATTTTACATTTTTTACAACCTTAAATTTCGAACCAATTGAAAAAATAATGATTTTAGGGCTTATACATTTGAATTTGAATATAAGAAGAGTTCTCATGCAAAAATATGCAAGGATTAAATTGTTGTCGAGAAATGCCATAGGAAATGCTATAGCATTTCATATAGCGTTTCTTTATTTTACATTTTTTACAACTTTAAATTTTGAACCAATTGAAAAAAATAATGATATTAGGGCTTATACATTGGAATTTGAATATAACAAGAGTTCTCATGCAAAAATATGCAAGGATTAAATTGTTGACGAGAAATGCCATAGGAAATGCTATAGCATTTTCTATAGCATTTCTTTATTTTACATTTTTTACAAACTTAAATTTTGAACCAATTGAAAAAATAATGATTTTAGGGCTTATACATTGGAATTTTAATATTACAAGTTTTCTCATGCAAAAATATGCAAGGATTAAATTGTTGACGAGAAATGCCATAGGAAATGCTATAGCATTTCCTATAGCATTTCTTTATTTTACATTGTTTACGACCTAAAATTTCAAATCAATTGAAAAAATAATGATTTTAGGGCTTATACATTGGAATTTGAATATAACAAGAGTTCTCATAAAAAAATATGCAAGGATTAAATTGTTGACGAGAAATGCCATAGGAAATGCTATAGCATTTTCTATAGCATATCTTTATTTTACATTTTTTACGACCTAAAATTTCAAATCAATTGAAAAAAATAATGATTTTAGGGCTTATACATTGGAATTTGAATATAACAAGAGTTCTCATGCAAAAATATGCAAGGATTAAATTGTTGACGAGAAATGCCATAGGAAATGCTATAAAATTTCCTATAGAATTTCTTTATTTTACATTTTTTACAACCTTAAATTTCGAACCAATATAAAAAATAATGATTTTAGGACATATACATTGGAATTTGAATATAACAAGAGTTCTCATGCCAAAATATGCAAGGATTAAATCGTTGACGAGAAATGCCATAGGAAATGATATAGCATTTCATATAGCAATTCTTTATTTTACATTTTTTACAACCTTAAATTTTGAACCAATTGAAAAAATAATGATATTAGGGCTTATACATTAAAATTTGAATATAACGAGAGTTCTCATGCAAAAATATGCAAGGATTAAATTTTTGACGAGAAATGCCATAGGAAATGCTATAGCATTTCTTTATTTTACATTTTTTACAACATTAAATTTCGAACCAATTGAAAAAATAATGATTTTAGGGCTTATACATTGGAATTTAAATATAACAAGAGTTCTCACGCAAAAATATGCAAGGATTAAATTGTTGACGAGAAATGCCATAGGAAATGCTATAGCATTTTCTATAGCATTTCTTTATTTTACATTTTTTACAACCTTAAATTTCGAACCAATTGAAAAAATAATGATTTTAGGGCTTATACATTGGAATATGAATATAACAAGAGTTCTCATGCAAAAATATGCAAGGATTAAATTGTTGAAGAGAAATGCCATAGGAAATGCTATAGCATTTCCTATAGCATTTCTTTATTTTACATTTTTTACAACCTTAAATTTCGAACCAATTGAAAAATAATGATTTTAGGGCTTATACATTGGAATTTGAATATAACAAGAGTTCTCATGCAAAAATATGCAAGGATTAAATTGTTGAAGAGAAATGCCATAGGAAATGCTATAGCATTTCCTATGGCATTTCTTTATTTTACATTTTTTACAACCTTAAATTTCGAACCAATTAAAAAAATAATGATTTTAGGGCTTATACATTGGAATTTGAATATAACAAGAGTTCTCATGCAAAAATATGCAAGGATTAAATTGTTGACGAGATAAGCCATAGGAAATGCTATAGCATTTCTTTATTTTACATTTTTTACAACATTAAATTTCGAATCAATTTAAAAAATAATGATTTTAGGGCTTATATATTGGAATTTGAATATAACAAGAGTTCTCACGCAAAAATATGCAAGGATTAAATTGTTGACGAGAAATGCCATAGGAAATGCTATAGCATTTCCTATAGCATTTCTTTATTTTACATTTTTTACAACATTAAATTTCGAACCAATTGAAAAAATAATGATTTTAGGGCTTACACATTGGAATTTGAATATAACAAGAGTTCTCATGCAAAAATATGCAAGTATTAAATTGTTGACGAGAAATGCTATAGGAAATGCTATAGCATTTCCTATAGCATTTCTTTATTTTACATTTTTTACAACCTTAAATTTCGAACCAATTGAAAAAATAATGATTTTAGGGCTTATAGATTGGAATTTGAATATAACAAGAGTTCTCATGCAAAAATATGCAAGGATTAAATTGTTGACGAGATATGCCATAGGAAATGCTATAGCATTTCCTATAGCATTTCTTTATTTTACATTTTTTACAACCTTAAATTTCGAACCAATTGAAAAAATAGTGATTTTAGGGCTTATACATTGGAATTTGAATATAACAAGAGTTCTCATGCAAAAATATGCAAGGATTAAATTGTTGACGAGAAATGCCATAGGAAATGCTATAGCATTTTCTATAGCATTTCTTTATTTTACATTTTTTACAACCTTAAATTTCGAACCAATTGAAAAAATAATGATTTTAGGGCTTATACATTGGAATTTTAATATTACAAGCGTTCTCATGCAAAAATATGCAAGGATTAAATTGATGGCGTTAAATTCCATAGGAAATTCTATAGCATTTCCTATAGCATTTCTTTACTTTACATTGTTTACGACCTAAAAGTCGAACCAATTGAAAAAATAATGATTTTAGGGCTTATATATTGGAATTTGAATATAACAAGAGTTCTCAAGCAAAAATATGCAAGGATTAAATTGTTGACGAAAAATGCCATACGAAATTCTATAGCATTTCCTTTAGCATTTCTTTATTTTACAATGTTTACGACCTAAAATTTCGAACCAATTGAAAAAATAATGATTTTAGGGCTTATACATTGGAATTTAAATAGAACAAGAGTTCTCATGCAAAAATACGCAAGGATTAAATTGTTGACGAGAAATGCCATAGGAAATGCTATAGCATTTTCTATAGCATTTCTTTATTTTACACTTTTTACAACCTTAAATTTCGAACCAATTGAAAAAATAATGATTTTAGGGCTTATACATTGGAATTTGAATATAACAAGAGTTCTCATGCAAAAATATGCAAGGATTAAATTGTTGACGAGAAATGCCATAGGAAATGCTATAGCATTTTCTATAGCATATCTTTATTTTACATTTTTTACAACCTTAAATTTCGAACCAATTGAAAAAATAGTGATTTTAGGGCTTATACATTGGAATTTGAATATAACAAGAGTTCTCATGCAAAAATATGCAAGGATTAAATTGTTGACGAGAAATGCCATAGGAAATGCTATAGCATTTTCTATAGCATTTCTTTATTTTACATTTTTTACAACCTTAAATTTCGAACCAATTGAAAAAATAATGATTTTAGGGCTTATACATTGGAATATGAATATAACAAGAGTTCTTATGCAAAAATATGCAAGGATTAAATTGTTGAAGAGAAATGCCATAGGAAATGCTATAGCATTTCCTATAGCATTTCTTTATTTTACATTTTTTACAACCTTAAATTTCGAACCAATTAAAAAAATAATGATTTTAGGGCTTATACATTGGAATTTGAATAAAACAAGAGTTCTCATGCAAAAATATGCAAGGATTAAATTGGTGGCGTTAAATTCCATAGGAAATTCTATAGCATTTCTTTATTTTACATTGTTTACGACCTAAAAGTCGAACCAATTGAAAAAATAATGATTTTAGGGCTTATACATTGGAATTTGAATATAACAAGAGTTCTCAAGCAAAAATATGCAAGGATTAAATTGTTGACGAAAAATGCCATATGAAATTCTATAGCATTTCCTATAGCATTTCTTTATTTTACATTGTTTACGACCTAAAATTTCGAACCAATTGAAAAAATAATGATTTTAGGGCTTATACATTGGAATTTGAATAGAACAAGAGTTCTTATGCAAAAATATGCAAGGATTAAATTGTTGAAGAGAAAATGCCATAGGAAATGCTATAGCATTTCCTATAGCATTTCTTTATTTTACATTTTTTACAACCTTAAATTTCGAACCAATTGATAAAATAATGATTTTAGGGCTTATACATTGGAATATGAATATAACAAGAGTTCTCATGCAAAAATATGCAAGGATTAAATTGTTGAAGAGAAATGCCATAGGAAATGCTATAGCATTTCCTATAGCATTTCTTTATTTTACATTTTTTACAACCTTAAATTTCGAACCAATTAAAAAAATAATGATTTTAGGGCTTATACATTGGAATTTGAATAAAGCAAGAGTTCTCATGCAAAAATATGCAAGGATTAAATTGTTGATGAGAAATGCCATAGGAAATGCTATAGCATTTCTTTATTTTACATTTTTTACAACATTAAATTTCGAACCAATTGAAAAAATAATGATTTTAGGGCTTATACATTGGAATTTAAATATAACAAGAGTTCTCACGCAAAAATATGCAAGGATTAAATTGTTGACGAGAAATGCCATAGGAAATGCTATGGCATTTCCTATAGCATTTCTTTATTTTACATTTTTTACAACCTTAAATTTTGAACCAATTGAAAAAATAAAGATTTTAGGGCTTATACATTGGAATTTGAATATAACAAGAGTTCTCATGCAAAAATATGCAAGGATTAAATTGTTGACGAGAAATGCCATAGGAAATGCTATAACATTTCCTATAGCATTTCTTTATTTTACATTTTTTACAACCTTAAATTTCGAACCAATTGAAAAAATAATGATTTTAGGGCTTATACATTGGAATTTGAATATAACAAGAGTTCTCATGCAAAAATATGCAAGGATTAAATTGTTGACTAGAAATGCCATAGGAAATGCTATAGCATTTTCTATAGCATTTCTTTATTTTACATTTTTTACAACCTTAAATTTCGAACCAATTGAAAAAATAATCATTTTAGGGCTTATACATTGGAATTTTAATATTACAAGCGTTCTCATGCAAAAATATGCAAGGATTAAATTGTTAGCGTTAAATTCCATAGGAAATTCTATAGCATTTCCTATAGCATCTCTTTATTTTACATTGTTTACGACCTAAAAGTCGAACCAATTGAAAAAATAACGATTTTAGGGCTTATACATTGGAATTTTAATATTACAAGCGTTCTCATGCAAAAATATGCAAGGATTAAATTGTTGATGTTAAATTCCATAGGAAATACTATAGCATTTCCTATAGCATTTCTTTATTTTACATTGTTTACGACCCAAAAGTCAAACCAATTGAAAAAAAATCTAGATTTTAGGGCTTGTACATTGGAATTTGAATATAACAAGAGTTCTCATGCAAAAATATGCAAGTATTAAATTGTTGACGAGAAATGCCATAGGAGATGCTATAGCATTTCCTATAGCATTTCTTTATTTTACATTTTTTACAACCTTAAATTTCGAACCAATTGAAAAAATAATGATTTTAGGGCTTATACATTGGAATTTGAATATAACAAGAGTTCTCATGTAAAAATATGCAAGGATTAAATTGTTGACGAGAAATGCCATAGGAAATGCTATAGCATTTCTTATAGCATTTCTTTATTTTACATTTTTTACAACCTTAAATTTCGAACCAATTGAAAAAATAATGATATTAAGGCTTATACATTGGAATTTGAATATAACAAGAGTTCTCATGCAAAAATATGCAAGGATTAAATTGTTGACGAGAAATGCCATAGGAAATGCTATAGCATTTTCTATAGCATTTCTTTATTTTACATTTTTTACAACCTTATAATTCGAACCAATTGAAAATATAATGATTTTAGGGCTTATACATTGGAATTTTAATTTTACAAGCGTTCTAACGCAAAAATATGCAAGGATTAAATTGTTGACGTTAAATTCCATAGGAAATGCATTTCCTATAGCATTTCTTTATTTTATATTGTTTACGACCTAAAAGTCGAACCAATTGAAAAAATAATGATTTTAGGGCTTATACATTGGAATTTGAATATAACAAGAGTTCTCATGCAAAAATATGCAAGGATTAAATTGTTGACGAGAAATGCCATAGGAAATGCTATAGCATTTTCTATAGCATTTCTTTATTTTACATTTTTTACAACCTTAAATTTTGAACCAATTGAAAAAATAATGATTTTAGGGTTTATACATTGGAATTTTAATATTACAAGCGTTCTCATGCAAAAATATGCAAGGATTAAATTGTTGACGAGAAATGCCATAGGAAATGCTAGCATTTCCTATAGCATTTCTTTATTTTACATTGTTTACGACCTACAATTTCAAATCAATTGAAAAAATAATGATTTTAGGTCTTATACATTGGAATTTGAGTATAACAAGAGTTCTCATGCAAAAATATGCAAGGATTAAATTGTTGACGAGAAATGCCATAGGAAATGCTATAACATTTCCTATAGCATTTCTTTATTTTACATTTTTTACAACCTTAAATTTCGAACCAATTGAAAAAATAATGATTTTAGGGCTTATACATTGGAATTTGAATATAACAAGAGTTCTCATGCAAAAATATGCAAGGATTAAATTGTTGACTAGAAATGCCATAGGAAATGCTATAGCATTTTCTATAGCATTTCTTTATTTTACATTTTTTACAACCTTAAATTTCGAACCAATTGAAAAAATAATCATTTTAGGGCTTATACATTGGAATTTTAATATTACAAGCGTTCTCATGCAAAAATATGCAAGGATTAAATTGTTAGCGTTAAATTCCATAGGAAATTCTATAGCATTTCCTATAGCATCTCTTTATTTTACATTGTTTACGACCTAAAAGTCGAACCAATTGAAAAAATAACGATTTTAGGGCTTATACATTGGAATTTTAATATTACAAGCGTTCTCATGCAAAAATATGCAAGGATTAAATTGTTGATGTTAAATTCCATAGGAAATACTATAGCATTTCCTATAGCATTTCTTTATTTTACATTGTTTACGACCCAAAAGTCAAACCAATTGAAAAAAAATCTAGATTTTAGGGCTTGTACATTGGAATTTGAATATAACAAGAGTTCTCATGCAAAAATATGCAAGTATTAAATTGTTGACGAGAAATGCCATAGGAGATGCTATAGCATTTCCTATAGCATTTCTTTATTTTACATTTTTTACAACCTTAAATTTCGAACCAATTGAAAAAATAATGATTTTAGGGCTTATACATTGGAATTTGAATATAACAAGAGTTCTCATGTAAAAATATGCAAGGATTAAATTGTTGACGAGAAATGCCATAGGAAATGCTATAGCATTTCTTATAGCATTTCTTTATTTTACATTTTTTACAACCTTAAATTTCGAACCAATTGAAAAAATAATGATATTAAGGCTTATACATTGGAATTTGAATATAACAAGAGTTCTCATGCAAAAATATGCAAGGATTAAATTGTTGACGAGAAATGCCATAGGAAATGCTATAGCATTTTCTATAGCATTTCTTTATTTTACATTTTTTACAACCTTATAATTCGAACCAATTGAAAATATAATGATTTTAGGGCTTATACATTGGAATTTTAATTTTACAAGCGTTCTAACGCAAAAATATGCAAGGATTAAATTGTTGACGTTAAATTCCATAGGAAATGCATTTCCTATAGCATTTCTTTATTTTATATTGTTTACGACCTAAAAGTCGAACCAATTGAAAAAATAATGATTTTAGGGCTTATACATTGGAATTTGAATATAACAAGAGTTCTCATGCAAAAATATGCAAGGATTAAATTGTTGACGAGAAATGCCATAGGAAATGCTATAGCATTTTCTATAGCATTTCTTTATTTTACATTTTTTACAACCTTAAATTTTGAACCAATTGAAAAAATAATGATTTTAGGGTTTATACATTGGAATTTTAATATTACAAGCGTTCTCATGCAAAAATATGCAAGGATTAAATTGTTGACGAGAAATGCCATAGGAAATGCTAGCATTTCCTATAGCATTTCTTTATTTTACATTGTTTACGACCTACAATTTCAAATCAATTGAAAAAATAATGATTTTAGGTCTTATACATTGGAATTTGAGTATAACAAGAGTTCTCATGCAAAAATATGCAAGGATTAAATTGTTGACGAGAAATGCCATAGGAAATGCTATAGCATTTTCTATAGCATTTCTTTATTTTACATTTTTTACAACCTTAAATTTCGAACCAATTGAAAAAATAATGATTTTAGGGCTTATACATTGGAATTTTAATATTACAAGCGTTCTCATGCAAAAATATGCAAGGATTAAATTGTTGACGAGAAATGCCATAGGAAATACTATAGCATTTCCTATAGCATTTCTTTATTTTACATTGTTTGCGACCTAAAATTTCGAATCAATTGAAAAAATAATGATTTTAGGGCTTATACATTGCAATTTGAATATAACAAGAGTTCTCATGCAAAAATATGCAAGGATTAAATTGTTGACGAGAAATGCCATAGGAAATGCTATAGCATTTTCTATAGCATTTCTTTATTTTACATTTTTTACAACCTTAAATTTCGAACCAATTGAAAAAATAATGATTTTAGGGCTTATACATTGGAATTTTAATATTACAAGCGTTCTCATGCAAAAATATGCAAGGATTAAATTGTTGACGATAAATGCCATAGGAAATGCTATAGCATTTCCTATAGCATTTCTTTATTTTACATTTTTTACAACCTTAAATTTTGAACCAATTGAAAAAATAATAATATTAGGGCTTATACATTGGAATTTGAATATAACAAGAGTTCTCATGCAAAAATATGCAAGGATTAAATTGTTGACGAGAAATGCCATAGGAAATGCTATAGCATTTCTTTATTTTACATTTTTTACAACCTTAAATTTCGAACCAATTGAAAAAATAATGATTTTAGGGCTTATACATTGGAATTTTAATATTACAAGAGTTCTCATGCAAAAATATGCAAGGATTAAATTTTTGACGAGAAATGCCATAGGAAATGCTATAGCATTTCATATAGCATTTCTTTATTTGACATTTTTTACAACCTTAAATTTCGAACAAATTGAAAAAATAATGATTTTAGGGCTTATACATTGGAATTTGAATATAACAAGAGTTCTCATGCAAAAATGCAAGGATTAAATTGTTGACGATAAATGCAATAGGAAATGCTATAGCATTTTCTATAGCATTTCTTTATTTTACATTGTTTACGACCTAAAATTTCGAATCAATTGAAAAATAATGATTTTAGGGCTTATACATTGGAATTTGAATATAACAAGAGTTCTCATGCAAAAATATGCAAGGATTAAATTGTTGACGAGAAATGCCATAGGAAATGTTATAGCATTTCCTATAGCATTTCTTTATTATACATTTTTTACTACCTTAAATTTTGAACCAATTGAAAAAATAATGATTTTAGGGCTTAGACATTGGAATTTGAATATAACAAGAGTTCTCATGCAAAAATATGCAAGGATTAAATTGTTGACGAGAAATGCCATAGGAAATGCTATAGCATTTCCTATAGCATTTCTTTATTTTACATTTTTTACAACCTTAAATTTCGAACCAATTAAAAAATAATGATTCTAAAGCTTATACATATGCATTTGAATATAACAAGAGTTCTCATGCAAAAATATGCAAGGATTAAATTGTTGACGAGAAATGCCATAGGAAATGCTATAGCATTTTCTATAGCATTTCTTTATTTTACATTGTTTACGACCTAAAAGTCGAACCAATTGAAAAAATAATGATTTTAGGGCTTGTACATTGGAATTTGAATATAACAAGAGTTCTCATGCAAAAATATGCAAGGATTAAATTGTTGACGAGAAATGCCATAGGAAATGCTATAGCATTTTCTATAGCATTTGTTTATTTTACATTTTTTACAACCTTAAATTTCGAACCATTTGAAAAAATAATGATTTTAGGGCTTATACATTGGAATTTGAATATAACAAGAGTTTTCATGCAAAAATATGCAAGGATTAAATTGTTGACGAGAAATGCCATAGGAAATGCTATAGCATTTCCTATAGCATTTCTTTATTTTACATTGTTTACGACCTTAAATTTCGAACCAATTGAAAAAATAATGATTTTAGGGCTTATACATTGGAATTTGAATATAACAAGAGTTCTAATGCAAAAATATGCAAGGATTAAATTGTTGACGAGAAATGCCATAGGAAATGCTATAGCATTTTCTATAGCATTTCTTTATTTTACATTTTTTACAACCTTAAATTTCGAACCAATTGAAAAAATAATGATTTTAGGGCTTATACATTGGATTATGAATATAACAAGAGTTCTCATGCAAAAATATGCAAGGATTAAATTGTTGACGAGAAATGCCATAGGAAATGCTATAGCATTTCCTATAGCATTTCTTTATTTGACATTTTTTACAACCTTAAATTTCAAACCAATTGAAAAAATAATGATTTTAGGGCTTATACATTGGAATTTGAATATAACAAGAGTTCTCATGCAAAAATATGCAAGGATTAAATTGTTGATGAGAAATGCCATAGGAAATGCTATAGCATTTCCTATAGCATTTCTTTATTTTACATTGTTTACGACCTAAAATTTCGAATAAATTGAAAAAATAATGATTTTAGGGCTTATACATTGGAATATGAATATAACAAGAGTTCTCATGCAAAAATATGTAAGGATTATATTGTTGACGAGAAATGCCATAGGAAATGCTATAGCATTTCCTATAGCATTTCTTTATTTGACATTTTTTACAACCTTAAATTTCGAATCAATTGAAGAAATAATGATTTTCGGGCTTATACATTGGAATTTGAATATAACAAGAGTTCTCATGCAAAAATATGCAAGGATTAAATTGTTGAAGAGAAATGCCATATGAAATGCTATATTTTACATTTTTTACAACCTTAAATCTCGAACCAATTAAAAAAATAATGATTTTAGGGCTTATACATTGGAATTTGAATATAACAAGAGTTCTCATGAAAAAATATGCAAGGATTAAATCGTTGACGAGAAATGCCATAGGAAATGCTATTGCATTTCCTATAGCATTTCTTTATTTTACATTGTTTACGACCTAAAATTTCGAACCAATTGAAAAAATAATGATTTTAGGGCTTATACATTGGAATTTGAATATAACAAGAGTTCTCACGCAAAAATATGCAAGGGTTAAATTGTTGACGAGAAATGCCATAGGAAATGCTATAGCATTTCCTATAGCATTTCTTTATTTTACATTTTTTACAACATTAAATTTTTAACCAATTGAAAAAATAATGATTTTAGGGCTTATACATTGGAATTTGAATATAACAAGAGTTCTCATGCAAAAATATGCAAGGATTAAATTGTTGACGAGAAATGCTATAGGAAATGCTATAGCATTTCCTATAGCATTTCTTTATTTTACATTTGTTACAACCTTAAATTTCGAACCAATTGAAAAAATAATGATTTTAGGGCTTATACATTGGGATTTGAATATAACAAGAGTTCTCATGGAAAAATATGCAAGGATTAAATTGTTGACGAGAAATGCCATAGGAAATGCTATAGCATTTCCTATAGCATTTCTTTATTTGACATTTTTTACAACCTTAAATTTCAAACCAATTGAAAAAATAATGATTTTAGGGCTTATACATTGGAATTTGAATATAACAAGAGTTCTCATGCAAAAATATGCAAGGATTAAATTGTTGATGAGAAATGCCATAGGAAATGCTATAGCATTTCCTATAGCATTTCTTTATTTTACATTGTTTACGACCTAAAATTTCGAATAAATTGAAAAAATAATGATTTTAGGGCTTATACATTGGAATATGAATATAACAAGAGTTCTCATGCAAAAATATGTAAGGATTATATTGTTGACGAGAAATGCCATAGGAAATGCTATAGCATTTCCTATAGCATTTCTTTATTTGACATTTTTTACAACCTTAAATTTCGAATCAATTGAAGAAATAATGATTTTCGGGCTTATACATTGGAATTTGAATATAACAAGAGTTCTCATGCAAAAATATGCAAGGATTAAATTGTTGAAGAGAAATGCCATATGAAATGCTATATTTTACATTTTTTACAACCTTAAATCTCGAACCAATTAAAAAAATAATGATTTTAGGGCTTATACATTGGAATTTGAATATAACAAGAGTTCTCATGCAAAAATATGCAAGGATTAAATCGTTGACGAGAAATGCCATAGGAAATGCTATTGCATTTCCTATAGCATTTCTTTATTTTACATTGTTTACGACCTAAAATTTCGAACCAATTGAAAAAATAATGATTTTAGGGCTTATACATTGGAATTTGAATATAACAAGAGTTCTCACGCAAAAATATGCAAGGGTTAAATTGTTGACGAGAAATGCCATAGGAAATGCTATAGCATTTCCTATAGCATTTCTTTATTTTACATTTTTTACAACATTAAATTTTTAACCAATTGAAAAAATAATGATTTTAGGGCTTATACATTGGAATTTGAATATAACAAGAGTTCTCATGCAAAAATATGCAAGGATTAAATTGTTGACGAGAAATGCTATAGGAAATGCTATAGCATTTCCTATAGCATTTCTTTATTTTACATTTGTTACAACCTTAAATTTCGAACCAATTGAAAAAATAATGATTTTAGGGCTTATACATTGGGATTTGAATATAACAAGAGTTCTCATGGAAAAATATGCAAGGATTAAATTGTTGACGAGAAATGCCATAGGAAATGCTATACATTTCTTATAGCATTTCTTTATTTTATATTTTTTACAACCTTAAATTTCGAACCAATTGAAAAAATAATGATTTTAGGGCTTATACATTGGAATTTGAATATAACAAGAGTTCTCATGCAAAAATATGCAAGGATTAATTTGTTGACGATAAATGCTATAGGAAATGCTATAGCATTTCCTATAGCATTTCTTTATTTCACATTTTTTACAACCTTACATTTCGAACCAATTGAAAAAATAATGATTTTAGGGCTTATACATTGGAATTTGAATATAACAAGAGTTCTCATGCAAAAATATGCAAGGATTAAATTGTTGACGAGAAATGCCATAGGAAATGCTATAGCATTTCCTATAGCATTTCTTTATTTTAAATTTTTTACAACCTTAAATTTCAAACCAATTGAAAAAATAATGATTTTAGGGTTTATACATTGGAATTTGAATATAACAAGAGTTCTCATGCAAAAATATGCAAGGATTTAATTGTTGACGAGAAATGCCATAGGAAATGCTATAGCATTTTCTATAGCATTTCTTTATTTTACATTTTTTACAACCTTAAATTTCGAACCAATTGAAAAAATAATGATTTTAGGTCTTATACATTGGAATATGAATATAACGAGAGTTATCATGCAAAAATATGCAAGGATTAAATTGTTGACGAGAAATGCCATAGGAAATGCTATAGCATTTCCTATAGAATTTCTTTATTTGACATTTTTTACAACCTTAAATTTCGAATCAATTGAAAAATAATGATTTTAGGGCTTATACATTGGAATTTGAATATAACAAGAGTTCTCATGCAAAAATATGCAAGGATTAAATTGTTGAAGAGAAATGCCGTAGGTAGCATTTCTTTATTTTACATTGTTTACAACCTAAAAGTCGAACCAATTGAAAAAATAATGATTTTAGGGCTTATACATTGGAATTTGAATATAACAAGAGTTCTGATGCAA
The DNA here is from genome assembly GCA_954871525.1 of Parietaria judaica. Classification (NCBI taxonomy): domain Eukaryota; kingdom Viridiplantae; phylum Streptophyta; class Magnoliopsida; order Rosales; family Urticaceae; genus Parietaria; species Parietaria judaica. The sequence goes on along the minus strand of OX940864.1, from coordinate 5,206,724 downwards.
AAATATGCAAGGATTAAATTGTTGACGAGAAATGCCATAGAAAATGCTATAGCATTTCCTATAGCATTTCTTTATTTTACATTGTTTACGACCTAAAATTTCGAATCAATTTAAAAAATAATGATTTTAGGGCTTATACATTGGAATTTAAATATAACAAGAGTTCTCATGCAAAAATATGCAAGGATTAAATTGTTGAAGAGAAATGCCATAGGAAATGCTATAGCATTTCCTATAGCATTTCTTTATTTTACATTTTTTACAACCTTAAATTTCGAACCAATTAAAAAAATAATGATTTTAGGGCTTATACATTGGAATTTGAATATAACAAGAGTTCTCATGCAAAAATATGCAAGGATTAAATTGTTGACGAGAAATGCCATAGGAAATGCTATAGCATTTCCTATAGCATTTCTTTATTTTACATTTTTTACAACCTTAAATTTCAAACCAATTTAAAAAATAATGATTTTAGGGTTTATACATTGGAATTTGAATATAACAAGAGTTCTCATGCAAAAATATGCAAGGATTTAATTGTTGACGAGAAATGCCATAGGAAATGCTATAGCATTTTCTATAGCATTTCTTTATTTTACATTTTTTACAACCTTAAATTTCGAACCAATTGAAAAAATAATGAATTTAGGTCTTATACATTGGAATATGAATATAACGAGAGTTATCATGCAAAAATATGCAAGGATTAAATTGTTGACGAGAAATGCCATAGGAAATGCTATAGCATTTCCTATAGAATTTCTTTATTTGACATTTTTTACAACCTTAAATTTCGAATCAATTGAAAAATAATGATTTTAGGGCTTATACATTGGAATTTGAATATAACAAGAGTTCTCATGCAAAAATATGCAAGGATTAAATTGTTGAAGAGAAATGCCGTAGGTAGCATTTCTTTATTTTACATTGTTTACAACCTAAAAGTCGAACCAATTGAAAAAATAATGATTTTAGGGCTTATACATTGGAATTTGAATATAACAAGAGTTCTGATGCAAAAATATGCAAGGATTAAATTGTTGACGAGAAATGCCATAGGAAATGCTATAGCATTTCCTATAGCATTTCTTTATTTTACATTGTTTACGACCTAAAATTTCGAATCAATTTAAAAAATAATGATTTTAGGGCTTATACATTGGAATTTAAATATAACAAGAGTTCTCATGCAAAAATATGCAAGGATTAAATTGTTGAAGAGAAATGCCATAGGAAATGCTATAGCATTTCCTATAGCATTTCTTTATTTTACATTTTTTACAACCTTAAATTTCGAACCAATTAAAAAAATAATGATTTTAGGGCTTATACATTGGAATTTGAATATAACAAGAGTTCTCATGCAAAAATATGCAAGGATTAAATTGTTGACGAGAAATGCCATAGGAAATGCTATAGCATTTCCTATAGCATTTCTTTATTTTACATTTTTTACAACCTTAAATTTCGAACCAATTGAAAAAATAATGATTTTAGGGCTTATACATTGGAATTTGAATATAACAAGAGTTCTCATGCAAAAATATGCAATGATTAAATTGTTGAAGAGAAATGCCATAAGAAATGCTATAGCATTTCCTATAGCATTTCTTTATTTTACATTTTTTACAAAATTAAATTTCGAACCAATTTAAAAAATAATGATTTTAGGGCTTAAACATTGGTATTTGAATATAACAAGAGTTCTCATGGAAAAATATGCAAGGATTAAATTGTTGACGAGCAATGCCATAGGAAATGCTATATCATTTTCTATAGCATTTGTTTATTTTACATTTTTTACAATCTTAAATTTCGAACCAATTGAAAAAATAATGATTTTAGGGCTTATACATTGGAATTTTAATATAACAAGAGTTCTCATGAAAAAATATGCAAGGATTAAATTGTTGACGAGAAATGCCATACGAAATGCTATAGCATTTCCTATAGCATTTCTTTATTTTAAATTTTTTACATCTTAAATTTCGAACCAATTGAAAAAATAATGATTTTAGGGCTTATACATTGGAATTTGAATATAACAAGAGTTCTCATGCAAAAATATGCAAGGATTAAATTGTTGACGAGAAATGCCATAGGAAATGCTACAGCATTTTCTATAGCATTTCTTTATTTTACATTTTTTACAACCTTAAATTTCGAACCAATTGAAAAAATAATGATTTTAGGGCTTATACATTGGAATATGAATATAACAAGAGTTCTCATGCAAAAATATGCAAGGATTAAATTGTTGACGAGTAATGCCATAAGAAATGCTAGCATTTCCTATAGAATTTCTTTATTTGACATTTTTTACAACAATAAATTTTGAATCAATTAAAAAAATAATGATTTTAGGGCTTATACATTGGAATTTGAATATAACAAGAGTTCTCATGCAAAAATATGCAAGGATTAAATTGTTGACGAGAAATGCCATAGGAAATGCTATAGCATTTCCTATAGCATTTCTTTATTTTACATTGTTTACGACCTAAAATATCGAACCAGTTGAAAAAATAAATATTTTAGGGCTTATACATTGGAATTTGAATATAACAAGAGTTCTCACGCAAAAAATATGCAAGGATTAAATTGTTGACGAGAAATGCCATAGGAAATGCTATAGCATTTCCTATAGCATTTATTTATTTTACATTTTTTAGAACATTAAATTTCGAACCAATGGAAAAAATAATGATTTTAGGGCTTATACATTGGAATTTGAATATAACAAGAGTTCTCATGCAAAAATATGCAAGGATTAAATTGTTGACGAGAAATGCCATAGGAAATGCTATAGCATTTCCTATAGCATTTCTTTATTTTACATTGTTTATGCCCTAAAATTTCGAATCAATTTAAAAAGTAATGATTTTAGGGCTTATACATTGGAATTTAAATATAACAAGAGTTCTCATGCAAAAATATGCAAGTATTAAATTGTTGACGAGAAATGCCATAGGAAATGCTAGCATTTCCTATAGCATTTCTTTTATTTAAATTTTTTACAACCTTAAATTTCGAACCAATTGAAAAAAATAATGATTTTAGGGCTTATACATTGGAATATGAATATAACAAGAGTTCTCATGCAAAAATATGGAAGGATTAAATTGTTGACGAGAAATGCCATAGGAAATGCTATCGCATTTCCTATAGCATTTCTTTATTTTAAATTTTTTACAACCTTAAATTTCGAACCAATTGAAAAAATAATGATTTTAGGGCTTATACATTGGAATTTGAATATAACAAGAGTTCTCATGCAAAAATATGCAAGGATTAAATTGTTGACGAGAAATGCCATAGGAAATGCTATAGCATTTCCTATAGCATTTCTTTATTTTACATTTTTTACAACCTTAAATTTCGAACCAATTGAAAAAATAATGATTTTAGGGCTTAAACATTGGTATTTGAATATAACAAGAGTTCTCATGGAAAAATATGCAAGGATTAAATTGTTGACGAGAAATGCCATAGGAAATGCTATAGCATTTTCTATAGCATTTGTTTATTTTACATTTTTTACATCCTTAAATTTCGAACCAATTGAAAAAATAATGATTTTAGGGCTTATACATTGGAATTTTAATATAACAAGAGTTCTCATGCAAAAATATTCAAGGATTAAATTGTTGACGAGAAATGCCATAGGAAATGCTATAGCATTTCCTATAGCATTTCTTTTATTTAAATTTTTTACAACCTTAAATTTCGAACCAATTGAAAAAATAATGATTTTCGGGCTTATACATTGGAATTTGAATATAACAAGAGTTCTCATGCAAAAATATGCAAGGATTAAATTGTTGACGAGAAATGCCATAGGAAATGCTATAGCATTTCTTTATTTTACATTTTTTACAACCTTAAATTTCGAACCAATTGAAAAAATAATGATTTTAGGGCTTATACATTGGAATATGAATATAACAAGTGTTCTCATGCAAAAATATGCAAGGATTAAATTGTTGACGAGAAATGCCATAGGAAATGCTATAGCATTTTCTATAGCATTTGTTTATTTTACATTTTTTACAACCTTAAATTTAGAACCAATTGAAAAAATAATAATTTTAGGGCTTATACATTAGAATTTTAATATAACAAGAGTTCTCATGCAAAAATATGCAAGGATTAAATTGTTGACGAGAAATGCCATAGGAAATGCTATAGCATTTGCAAAAATATGCAAGGATTAAATTGTTGACGAGAAATGCCATAGGATAGCATTTCTTTATTTTACATTTTTTACAACCTTAAATTTCGAACCAATTGAAAAAATAATGATTTTAGGGCTTATACTTTGAAATTTGAATATAACAAGAGTTCTCATGCAAAAATATGCAAGGATTAAATTGTTGACGAGAAATGCCATAGGAAATGCTATAGCATTTCCTATAGCATTTCTTTATTTTACATTTTTTACAACCTTAAATTTCGAACCAATTGAAAAAATAATGATTTTAGTGCTTAAACATTGGTATTTGAATATAACAAGAGTTCTCATGGAAAAATATGCAAGGATTAAATTGTTGACGAGAAATGCCATAGGAAATGCTATAGCATTTCCTATAGCATTTCTTTATTTTACATTTTTTACAACCTTAAATTTCGAACCAATTGAAAAAATAATGATTTTAGGGCTTAAACATTGGTATTTGAATATAACAAGAGTTCTCATGGAAAAATATGCAAGGATTAAATTGTTGACGAGAAATGCCATAGGAAATGCTATAGCATTTTCTATAGCATTTCTTTATTTTACATTTTTTACAACCTTAAATTTTGAACCAATTGAAAAAATAATGATTTTAGGGCTTATACATTGGAATTTGAATATAACAAGAGTTCTCATGCAAAAATATGCAAGGATTAAATTGTTGACGAGAAATGCCATAGGAAATGCTATAGCATTTCCTATAGCATTTCTTTATTTTACATTTTTTACAACCTTAAATTTCGAACCAATTGAAAAAATAATGATTTTAGGGCTTATACATTGGAATATGAATATAACAAGAGTTCTCATGCAAAAATATGCAAGGATTAAATTGTTGACGAGAAATGCCATACCTATAGAATTTCTTTATTTGACATTTTTTACAACGTTAAATTTTGAATCAATTAAAAAAATAATCATTTTAGGGCTTATACATTGGAATTTGAATATAACAAGAGTTCTCATGCAAAAATATGCAAGGATTAAATTGTTGAAGAGAAATGCCATAGGAAATGCTGTAGCATTTCCTATAGCATTTCTTTATTTTACATTTTTTACAACCTTAAATTTCAAACCAATTAAAAAAATAATGATTTTAGGGTTTATACATTGGAATTTGAATATAACAAGAGTTCTCATGCAAAAATATGCAAGGATTAAATTGTTGACGAGAAATGCCATAGGAAATGCTATAGCATTTCCTATAGCATTTCTTTATTTTACATTGTTTACGACCTAAAATATCGAACCAGTTGAAAAACTAATTATTTTAGGGCTTATACATTGGAATTTGAATATAACAAGAGTTCTCACGCAAAAATATGCAAGGATTAAATTGTTGACGAGAAATGCCATAGGAAATGCTATAGCATTTCCTATAGCATTTATTTATTTTACATTTTTTAGAACATTAAATTTCGAACCAATGGAAAAAATAATGATTTTAGGGCTTATACATTGGAATTTGAATATAACAAGAGTTCTCATGCAAAAATATGCAAGGATTAAATTGTTGACGAGAAATGCCATAGGAAATGCTATAGCATTTCCTATAGCATTTCTTTATTTTACATTGTTTACGACCTAAAATTTCGAATCAATTTAAAAAATAATGATTTTAAGGCTTATACATTGGAATTTAAATATAACAAGAGTTCTCATGCAAAAATATGCAAGGATTAAATTGTTGAAGAGAAGCGCCATAGGAAATGCTATAGCATTTCCTATAGCATTTCTTTATTTTACATTTTTTACAACCTTAAATTTCGAACCAATTAAAAAAATAATGATTTTAGGTCTTATACATTGGAATTTGAATATAACAAGAGTTCTCATGCAAAAATATGCAAGGATTAAATTGTTGACGAGAAATGCCATAGGAAATGCTATAACGTTTCCTATAGCATTTCTTTATTTTACATTTTTTACAACCTTAAATTTCGAACCAATTGAAAAAATAATGATTTTAGGGCTTATACATTGAAATTTGAATATAACAAGAGTTCTCATGCAAAAATATGCAAGGATTAAATTGTTGACGAGAAATGCCATAGGAAATGCTATAGCATTTCCTATAGCATTTCTTTATTTTACATTTTTTACAACCTTAAATTTCGAACCAATTGAAAAAATAATGATTTTAGGGCTTAAACATTGGTATTTCAATATAACAAGAGTTCTCATGGAAAAATATGCAAGGATTAAATTGTTGACGAGAAATGCCATAGGAAATGCTATAGCATTTTCTATAGCATTTCTTTATTTTACATTTTTACAACCTTAAATTTCGAACCAATTGAAAAAATAATGATTTTAGGGCTTATACATTGGAATATGAATATAACAAGAGTTCTCATGCAAAAATATGCAAGGATTAAATTGTTGACGAGAAATGCCATAGGAAATGCTATAGCATTTCCTATAGCATTTCTTTATTTTAAATTTTTTACAACCTTAAATTTCGAACCAATTGAAAAAATAATGATTTTAGGGCTTATACATTGGAATTTGAATATAACAAGAGTTCTAATGCAAAAATATGCAAGGATTAAATTGTTGACGAGAAATGCCATAGGAAATGCTATAGCATTTCCTATAGCATTTCTTTATTTTACATTTTTTACAACCTTAAATTTCGAACCAATTGAAAAAATAATGATTTTAGGGCTTAAACATTGGTATTTGAATATAACAAGAGTTCTCATGGAAAAATATGCAAGGATTAAATTGTTGACGAGAAATGCCATAGGAAATGCTATAGCATTTTCTATAGCATTTGTTTATTTTACATTTTTTACAACCTTAAATTTCGAACCAATTGAAAAAATAATGATTTTAGGGCTTATACATTGGAATTTTAATATAACAAGAGTTCTCATGCAAAAATATGCAAGGATTAAATTGTTGACGAGAAATGCCATAGGAAATGCTATAGCATTTCCTATAGCATTTCTTTATTTTAAATTTTTTACAACCTTAAATTTCGAACCAACTGAAAAAATAATGATTTTAGGGCTTATACATTGGAATTTGAATATAACAAGAGTTCTCATGCAAAAATATGCAAGGATTAAATTGTTGACGAGAAATGCCATAGGAAATGCTATAGCATTTTCTATAGCATTTCTTTATTTTACATTTTTTACAACCTTAAATTTCGAACCAATTGAAAAAATAATGATTTTAGGGCTTATACATTGGAATATGAATATAACAAGAGTTCTCATGCAAAAATATGCAAGGATTAAATTGTTGACGAGAAATGCCATAGGAAATGCTATAGCATTTTCTATAGCATTTGTTTATTTTACATTTTTTACAACCTTAAATTTAGAACCAATTGAAAAAATAATGATTTTAGGGCTTATACATTGGAATTTTAATATAACAAGAGTTCTCATGCAAAAATATTCAAGGATTAAATTGTTGACGAGAAATGCCATAGGAAATGCTATAGCATTTCCTATAGCATTTCTTTATTTTACATTTTTTACAACCTTAAATTTCGAACCAATTCAAAAAATAATGATTTTAGGGCTTATACATTGGAATTTGAATATAACAAGACTTCTCATGCAAAAATATGCAAGGATTAAATTGTTGACGAGAAATGCCATAGGATAGCATTTCTTTATTTTACATTTTTTACAACCTTAAATTTCGAACCAATTGAAAAAATAATGATTTTAGGGCTTATACATTGAAATTTGAATATAACAAGAGTTCTCATGCAAAAATATGCAAGGATTAAATTGTTGACGAGAAATGCCATAGGAAATGCTATAGCATTTCCTATAGCATTTCTTTATTTTACATTTTTTACAACCTTAAATTTCGAACCAATTAAAAAAATAATGATTTTAGGGCTTATACATTGGAATTTGAATAGAACAAGAGTTCTCATGCAAAAATATGCAAGGATTAAATTGTTGACGAGAAATGCCAGCATTTCTTTATTTTACATTTTTTACAACCTTAAATTTCGAACCAATTGAAAAAATAATGATTTTAGGGCTTATACATTGGAATTTGAATATAACAAGAGTTCTCATGCAAAAATATGCAAGGATTAAATTGTTGACGAGAAATGCCATAGGAAATGCTATAGCATTTCCTATAGCATTTCTTTATTTTACATTTTTTACAACCTTAAATTTCGAACCAATGGAAAAAATAATGATTTTAGGGCTTATACATTGGAATATGAATATAACAAGAGTTCTCATGCAAAAATATGCAAGGATTAATTGTTGACGAGAAATGCCATAGGAAATGCTATAGCATTTCCTATAGAATTTCTTTATTTGACATTTTTTACAACGTTAAATTTCGAATCAATTAAAAAAATAATGATTTTAGGGCTTATACATTGGAATTTGAATATAACAAGAGGTCTCATGAAAAAATATGCAAGGATTAAATTGTTGAAGAGAAATGCCATAGGAAATGCTGTAGCATTTCCTATAGCATTTCTTTATTTTACATTTTTTACAACCTTAAATTTCAAACCAATTAAAAAAATAATGATTTTAGGGCTTATACATTGGAATTTGAATATAACAAGAGTTCTCATGCAAAAATATGCAAGGATTAAATTGTTGAGGAGAAATGCCATAGGAAATGCTATAGCATTTCCTATAGCATTTCTTTATTTTACATTGTTTACGACCTAAAATTTCGAACCAGTTGAAAAAATAATGATTTTAGGGCTTATACATTGGAATTTGAATATAACAAGTGTTCTCACGCAAAAATATGCAAGGATTAAATTGTTGACGAGAAATGCCATAGGAAATGCTATAGCATTTCCTATAGCATTTCTTTATTTTACATTTTTTACAACATTAAATTTCGAACCAAGATGAAAATTTCTCTCTCTTATCGAAATTGAGCCCTATAAGACCATACTTTCTTGTTTTGTTTATCTATAGCTTGCTTATCTTAGCACTTTGACTGGATCGACAAGGAAAGCAAGCCACTCTGTCGGGAAAGGCAACTTTCCTAAGAAAAACTGCTGTTAGACCACCTGGATGGCTAATCACATTCATTGACCTAACAATGACCTATTTGAGCGGTTTTCGGATATCCCACAGCTGGTGGAATCAATCATTAGCTATTGCCCTAGGTCATCTACTAAGCAATAATGATTTTAGGGCTTATACATTGGAATTTGAATATAACAAGAGTTCTCATGCAAAAATATGCAAGGATTAAATTGTTGACGAGAAATGCCATAGGAAATGCTATAGCATTTCCTATAGCATTTCTTTATTTTACATTTTTTACAACCTTAAATTTCGAACCAATTGAAAAAATAATGATTTTAGGGCTTAAACATTGGTATTTGAATATAACAAGAGTTCTCATGGAAAAATATGCAAGGATTAAATTGTTGACGAGAAATGCCATAGGAAATGCTATAGCATTTACTATAGCATTTGTTTATTTTACATTTTTTACAACCTTAAATTTTGAACCAATTGAAAAAATAATGATTTTAGGGCTTATACATTGGAATTTTAATATAACAAGAGTTCTCATGCAAAAATATGCAAGGATTAAATTGTTGACGAGAAATGCCATAGGAAATGCTAGCATTTCCTATAGCATTTCTTTATTTTAAATTTTTTACAACCTTAAATTTTGAACCAATTGAAAAAATAATGATTTTAGGGCTTATACATTGGAATTTGAATATAACAAGAGTTCTCATGCAAAAATATGCAAGGATTAAATTATTGACGAGAAATGCCATAGGAAATGCTATAGCATTTCCTATAGCATTTCTTTATTTTACATTGTTTACGACCTAAAATTTCGAACCAGTTGAAAAAATAATGATTTTAGGGCTTATACATTGGAATTTGAATATAACAAGTGTTCTCACGCAAAAATATGCAAGGATTAAATTGTTGACGAGAAATGCCATAGGAAATGCTATAGCATTTCCTATAGCATTTCTTTATTTTACATTTTTTACAACATTAAATTTCGAACCAAGATGAAAATTTCTCTCTCTTATCGAAATTGAGCCCTATAAGACCATACTTTCTTGTTTTGTTTATCTATAGCTTGCTTATCTTAGCACTTTGACTGGATCGACAAGGAAAGCAAGCCACTCTGTCGGGAAAGGCAACTTTCCTAAGAAAAACTGCTGTTAGACCACCTGGATGGCTAATCACATTCATTGACCTAACAATGACCTATTTGAGCGGTTTTCGGATATCCCACAGCTGGTGGAATCAATCATTAGCTATTGCCCTAGGTCATCTACTAAGCAATAATGATTTTAGGGCTTATACATTGGAATTTAAATATAACAAGAGTTCTCATGCAAAAATATGCAAGGATTAAATTGTTGACGAGAAATGCCATAGGAAATGCTATAGCATTTCCTATAGCATTTCTTTATTTTACATTTTTTACAACCTTAAATTTCGAACCAATTGAAAAAATAATGATTTTAGGGCTTAAACATTGGTATTTGAATATAACAAGAGTTCTCATGGAAAAATATGCAAGGATTAAATTGTTGACGAGAAATGCCATAGGAAATGCTATAGCATTTACTATAGCATTTGTTTATTTTACATTTTTTACAACCTTAAATTTTGAACCAATTGAAAAAATAATGATTTTAGGGCTTATACATTGGAATTTGAATATAACAAGAGTTCTCATGCAAAAATATGCAAGGATTAAATTGTTGACGAGAAATGCCATAGGAAATGCTATAGCATTTCCTATAGCATTTCTTTATTTTACATTGTTTACGACCTAAAATTTCGAATCAATTTAAAAAATAATGATTTTAAGGCTTATACATTGGAATTTAAATATAACAAGAGTTCTCATGCAAAAATATGCAAGGATTAAATTGTTGAAGAGAAGCGCCATAGGAAATGCTATAGCATTTCCTATAGCATTTCTTTATTTTACATTTTTTACAACCTTAAATTTCGAACCAATTAAAAAAATAATGATTTTAGGTCTTATACATTGGAATTTGAATATAACAAGAGTTCTCATGCAAAAATATGCAAGGATTAAATTGTTGACGAGAAATGCCATAGGAAATGCTATAACGTTTCCTATAGCATTTCTTTATTTTACATTTTTTACAACCTTAAATTTCGAACCAATTGAAAAAATAATGATTTTAGGGCTTATACATTGAAATTTGAATATAACAAGAGTTCTCATGCAAAAATATGCAAGGATTAAATTGTTGACGAGAAATGCCATAGGAAATGCTATAGCATTTCCTATAGCATTTCTTTATTTTACATTTTTTACAACCTTAAATTTCGAACCAATTGAAAAAATAATGATTTTAGGGCTTAAACATTGGTATTTCAATATAACAAGAGTTCTCATGGAAAAATATGCAAGGATTAAATTGTTGACGAGAAATGCCATAGGAAATGCTATAGCATTTTCTATAGCATTTCTTTATTTTACATTTTTACAACCTTAAATTTCGAACCAATTGAAAAAATAATGATTTTAGGGCTTATACATTGGAATATGAATATAACAAGAGTTCTCATGCAAAAATATGCAAGGATTAAATTGTTGACGAGAAATGCCATAGGAAATGCTATAGCATTTCCTATAGCATTTCTTTATTTTAAATTTTTTACAACCTTAAATTTCGAACCAATTGAAAAAATAATGATTTTAGGGCTTATACATTGGAATTTGAATATAACAAGAGTTCTAATGCAAAAATATGCAAGGATTAAATTGTTGACGAGAAATGCCATAGGAAATGCTATAGCATTTCCTATAGCATTTCTTTATTTTACATTTTTTACAACCTTAAATTTCGAACCAATTGAAAAAATAATGATTTTAGGGCTTAAACATTGGTATTTGAATATAACAAGAGTTCTCATGGAAAAATATGCAAGGATTAAATTGTTGACGAGAAATGCCATAGGAAATGCTATAGCATTTTCTATAGCATTTGTTTATTTTACATTTTTTACAACCTTAAATTTCGAACCAATTGAAAAAATAATGATTTTAGGGCTTATACATTGGAATTTTAATATAACAAGAGTTCTCATGCAAAAATATGCAAGGATTAAATTGTTGACGAGAAATGCCATAGGAAATGCTATAGCATTTCCTATAGCATTTCTTTATTTTAAATTTTTTACAACCTTAAATTTCGAACCAACTGAAAAAATAATGATTTTAGGGCTTATACATTGGAATTTGAATATAACAAGAGTTCTCATGCAAAAATATGCAAGGATTAAATTGTTGACGAGAAATGCCATAGGAAATGCTATAGCATTTTCTATAGCATTTCTTTATTTTACATTTTTTACAACCTTAAATTTCGAACCAATTGAAAAAATAATGATTTTAGGGCTTATACATTGGAATATGAATATAACAAGAGTTCTCATGCAAAAATATGCAAGGATTAAATTGTTGACGAGAAATGCCATAGGAAATGCTATAGCATTTTCTATAGCATTTGTTTATTTTACATTTTTTACAACCTTAAATTTAGAACCAATTGAAAAAATAATGATTTTAGGGCTTATACATTGGAATTTTAATATAACAAGAGTTCTCATGCAAAAATATTCAAGGATTAAATTGTTGACGAGAAATGCCATAGGAAATGCTATAGCATTTCCTATAGCATTTCTTTATTTTACATTTTTTACAACCTTAAATTTCGAACCAATTCAAAAAATAATGATTTTAGGGCTTATACATTGGAATTTGAATATAACAAGACTTCTCATGCAAAAATATGCAAGGATTAAATTGTTGACGAGAAATGCCATAGGATAGCATTTCTTTATTTTACATTTTTTACAACCTTAAATTTCGAACCAATTGAAAAAATAATGATTTTAGGGCTTATACATTGAAATTTGAATATAACAAGAGTTCTCATGCAAAAATATGCAAGGATTAAATTGTTGACGAGAAATGCCATAGGAAATGCTATAGCATTTCCTATAGCATTTCTTTATTTTACATTTTTTACAACCTTAAATTTCGAACCAATTAAAAAAATAATGATTTTAGGGCTTATACATTGGAATTTGAATAGAACAAGAGTTCTCATGCAAAAATATGCAAGGATTAAATTGTTGACGAGAAATGCCAGCATTTCTTTATTTTACATTTTTTACAACCTTAAATTTCGAACCAATTGAAAAAATAATGATTTTAGGGCTTATACATTGGAATTTGAATATAACAAGAGTTCTCATGCAAAAATATGCAAGGATTAAATTGTTGACGAGAAATGCCATAGGAAATGCTATAGCATTTCCTATAGCATTTCTTTATTTTACATTTTTTACAACCTTAAATTTCGAACCAATGGAAAAAATAATGATTTTAGGGCTTATACATTGGAATATGAATATAACAAGAGTTCTCATGCAAAAATATGCAAGGATTAAATTGTTGACGAGAAATGCCATAGGAAATGCTATAGCATTTCCTATAGAATTTCTTTATTTGACATTTTTTACAACGTTAAATTTCGAATCAATTAAAAAAATAATGATTTTAGGGCTTATACATTGGAATTTGAATATAACAAGAGGTCTCATGAAAAAATATGCAAGGATTAAATTGTTGAAGAGAAATGCCATAGGAAATGCTGTAGCATTTCCTATAGCATTTCTTTATTTTACATTTTTTACAACCTTAAATTTCAAACCAATTAAAAAAATAATGATTTTAGGGCTTATACATTGGAATTTGAATATAACAAGAGTTCTCATGCAAAAATATGCAAGGATTAAATTGTTGAGGAGAAATGCCATAGGAAATGCTATAGCATTTCCTATAGCATTTCTTTATTTTACATTGTTTACGACCTAAAATTTCGAACCAGTTGAAAAAATAATGATTTTAGGGCTTATACATTGGAATTTGAATATAACAAGTGTTCTCACGCAAAAATATGCAAGGATTAAATTGTTGACGAGAAATGCCATAGGAAATGCTATAGCATTTCCTATAGCATTTCTTTATTTTACATTTTTTACAACATTAAATTTCGAACCAAGATGAAAATTTCTCTCTCTTATCGAAATTGAGCCCTATAAGACCATACTTTCTTGTTTTGTTTATCTATAGCTTGCTTATCTTAGCACTTTGACTGGATCGACAAGGAAAGCAAGCCACTCTGTCGGGAAAGGCAACTTTCCTAAGAAAAACTGCTGTTAGACCACCTGGATGGCTAATCACATTCATTGACCTAACAATGACCTATTTGAGCGGTTTTCGGATATCCCACAGCTGGTGGAATCAATCATTAGCTATTGCCCTAGGTCATCTACTAAGCAATAATGATTTTAGGGCTTATACATTGGAATTTGAATATAACAAGAGTTCTCATGCAAAAATATGCAAGGATTAAATTGTTGACGAGAAATGCCATAGGAAATGCTATAGCATTTCCTATAGCATTTCTTTATTTTACATTTTTTACAACCTTAAATTTCGAACCAATTGAAAAAATAATGATTTTAGGGCTTAAACATTGGTATTTGAATATAACAAGAGTTCTCATGGAAAAATATGCAAGGATTAAATTGTTGACGAGAAATGCCATAGGAAATGCTATAGCATTTACTATAGCATTTGTTTATTTTACATTTTTTACAACCTTAAATTTTGAACCAATTGAAAAAATAATGATTTTAGGGCTTATACATTGGAATTTTAATATAACAAGAGTTCTCATGCAAAAATATGCAAGGATTAAGTTGTTGACGAGAAATGCCATAGGAAATGCTAGCATTTCCTATAGCATTTCTTTATTTTAAATTTTTTACAACCTTAAATTTTGAACCAATTGAAAAAATAATGATTTTAGGGCTTATACATTGGAATTTGAATATAACAAGAGTTCTCATGCAAAAATATGCAAGGATTAAATTATTGACGAGAAATGCCATAGGAAATGCTATAGCATTTCCTATAGCATTTCTTTATTTTACATTGTTTACGACCTAAAATTTCGAACCAGTTGAAAAAATAATGATTTTAGGGCTTATACATTGGAATTTGAATATAACAAGTGTTCTCACGCAAAAATATGCAAGGATTAAATTGTTGACGAGAAATGCCATAGGAAATGCTATAGCATTTCCTATAGCATTTCTTTATTTTACATTTTTTACAACATTAAATTTCGAACCAAGATGAAAATTTCTCTCTCTTATCGAAATTGAGCCCTATAAGACCATACTTTCTTGTTTTGTTTATCTATAGCTTGCTTATCTTAGCACTTTGACTGGATCGACAAGGAAAGCAAGCCACTCTGTCGGGAAAGGCAACTTTCCTAAGAAAAACTGCTGTTAGACCACCTGGATGGCTAATCACATTCATTGACCTAACAATGACCTATTTGAGCGGTTTTCGGATATCCCACAGCTGGTGGAATCAATCATTAGCTATTGCCCTAGGTCATCTACTAAGCAATAATGATTTTAGGGCTTATACATTGGAATTTAAATATAACAAGAGTTCTCATGCAAAAATATGCAAGGATTAAATTGTTGACGAGAAATGCCATAGGAAATGCTATAGCATTTCCTATAGCATTTCTTTATTTTACATTTTTTACAACCTTAAATTTCGAACCAATTGAAAAAATAATGATTTTAGGGCTTAAACATTGGTATTTGAATATAACAAGAGTTCTCATGGAAAAATATGCAAGGATTAAATTGTTGACGAGAAATGCCATAGGAAATGCTATAGCATTTACTATAGCATTTGTTTATTTTACATTTTTTACAACCTTAAATTTTGAACCAATTGAAAAAATAATGATTTTAGGGCTTATACATTGGAATTTTAATATAACAAGAGTTCTCATGCAAAAATATGCAAGGATTAAATTGTTGACGAGAAATGCCATAGGAAATGCTATAGCATTTCCTATAGCATTTCTTTATTTTAAATTTTTTACAACCTTAAATTTTGAACCAATTGAAAAAATAATGATTTTAGGGCTTATACATTGGAATTTGAATATAACAAGAGTTCTCATGCAAAAATATGCAAGGATTAAATTATTGACGAGAAATGCCATAGGAAATGCTATAGAATTTTCTATAGCATTTCTTTATTTTACATTTTTTACAACCTTAAATTTCGAACCAATTGAAAAAATAATGATTTTAGGGCTTATACATTGGAATATAAATATAACAAGAGTTCTCATGCAAAAATATGCAAGGATTAAATTGTTGACGAGAAATGCCATAGGAAATGCTATAGCATTTCCTATAGAATTTCTTTATTTGACATTTTTTACAACGTTAAATTTCGAATCAATTAAAAAAATAATGATTTTAGGGCTTATACATTGGAATTTGAATATAACAAGAGGTCTCATGAAAAAATATGCAAGGATTAAATTGTTGAAGAGAAATGCCATAGGAAATGCTGTAGCATTTCCTATAGCATTTCTTTATTTTACATTTTTTACAACCTTAAATTTCAAACCAATTAAAAAAATAATGATTTTAGGGCTTATACATTGTAATTTGAATATAACAAGAGTTCTCATGCAAAAATATGCAAGGATTAAATTGTTGACGAGAAATGCCATAGGAAATGCTATAGCATTTCCTATAGCATTTCTTTATTTTACATTGTTTACGACCTAAAATTTCGAACCAGTTGAAAAAATAATGATTTTAGGGCTTATACATTGGAATTTGAATATAACAAGTGTTCTCACGCAAAAATATGCAAGGATTAAATTGTTGACGAGAAATGCCATAGGAAATGCTATAGCATTTCCTATGGCATTTCTTTATTTTACATTTTTTACAACCTTAAATTTCGAACCAATTGAAAAAATAATGATTTTAGGGCTTATACATTGGAATTTGAATATAACAAGAGTTCTCATGCAAAAATATGCAAGGATTAAATTGTTGACGAGAAATGCCATAGGAAATGCTATAGCATTTCCTATGGCATTTCTTTATTTTACATTTTTTACAACCTTAAATTTCGAACCAATTGAAAAAATAATGATTTTAGGGCTTAAACATTGGTATTTGAATATAACAAGAGTTCTCATGGAAAAATATGCAAGGATTAAATTGTTGACGAGAAATGCCATAGGAAATGCTATAGCATTTACTATAGCATTTATTTATTTTACATTTTTTACAACCTTAAATTTTGAACCAATTGAAAAAATAATGATTTTAGGGCTTATACATTGGAATTTTAATATAACAAGAGTTCTCATGCAAAAATATGCAAGGATTAAATTGTTGACGAGAAATGCCATAGGAAATGCTATAGCATTTCCTATAGCATTTCTTTATTTTAAATTTTTTACAACCTTAAATTTTGAACCAATTGAAAAAATAATGATTTTAGGGCTTATACATTGGAATTTTAATATAACAAGAGTTCTCATGCAAAAATATGCAAGGATTAAATTGTTGACGAGAAATGCCATAGGAAATGCTATAGCATTTCCTATAGCATTTCTTTACTTTACATTTTTTACAACCTTAAATTTCGAACCAATTGAAAAAATAATGATTTTAGGGCTTATACATTGGAATTTTAATATTACAAGCGTTCTCATGCAAAAATATGCAGGGATTAAATTGTTGGCGATAAATTCCATAGGAAATTCTATAGCATTTCCTATAGAATTTCTTTATTTTACATTGTTTACGACCTAAAAGTCGATCCAATTGAAAAAATAATGATTTTAGGGCTTATACATTGGAATTTGAATATAACAAGAGTTCTCAAGCAAAAATATGCAAGGATTAAATTGTTGACGAAAAATGCCATACGAAATTCTATAGCATTTCCTATAGCATTTCTTTATTTTACATTGTTTACGACCTAAAATTTCGAACCAATTGAAAAAATAATGATTTTAGGGCTTATACATTGGAATTTGAATATAACAACAGTTCTCATGCAAAAATACGCAAGGATTAAATTGTTGACGAGAAATGCCATAGGAAATGCTATAGCATTTTCCTATAGCATTTCTTTATTTTACATTTTTTACAACCTCAAATTTCGAACCAATTGAAAATATAATGATTTTAGGGCTTATACATTGGAATTTGAATATAACAAGAGTTCTTATGCAAAATATGCAAGGATTAAATTGTTGACGAGAAATGCCATAGGAAATGCTATAGCATTTTCTATAGCATTTCTTTATTTTACATTTTTTACAACCTTAAATTTCGAACCAATTGAAAAAATAATGATTTTAGGGCTTATACATTGGAATTTGAATATAACAAGAGATCTCATGCAAAAATACGCAAGGATTAAATTGTTGACGAGAAATGCCATAGGAAATGCTATAGCATTTTCTATAGCATTTCTTTATTTTACACTTTTTACAACCTTAAATTTCGAACCAATTGAAAAAATAATGATTTTAGGGCTTATACTTTGGAATTTGAATATAACAAGAGTTCTCATGCAAAAATATGCAAGGATTAAATTGTTGACGAGAAATGCCATAGGAAATGCTATAGCATTTCCTATAGCATTTCTTTACTTTACATTTTTTACAACCTTAAATTTCGAACCAATTGAAAAAATAATGATTTTAGGGCTTATACATTGGAATTTTAATATTACAAGCGTTCTCATGCAAAAATATGCAAGGATTAAATTGTTGGCGATAAATTCCATAGGAAATTCTATAGCATTTCCTATAGCATTTCTTTATTTTACATTGTTTACGACCTAAAAGTCGAAGCAATTGAAAAAATAATGATTTTAGGGCTTATACATTGGAATTTTAATATAACAAGAGTTCTCATGCAAAAATATGCAAGGATTAAATTGTTGACGAGAAATGCCATAGGAAATGCTATAGCATTTCCTATAGCATTTCTTTATTTTAAATTTTTTACAACCTTAAATATTGAACCAATTGAAAAAATAATGATTTTAGGGCTTATACATTGGAATTTGAATATAACAAGAGTTCTCATGCAAAAATATGCAAGGATTAAATTATTGACGAGAAATGCCATAGGCATTTCCTATAGCATTTCTTTATTTTACATTGTTTACGACCTAAAATTTCGAACCAGTTGAAAAAATAATGATTTTAGGGCTTATACATTGGAATTTGAATATAACAAGTGTTCTCACGCAAAAATATGCAATGATTAAATTGTTGACGAGAAATGCCTTAGGAAATGCTAGCATTTCCTATAGCATTTCTTTATTTTACATTTTTTACAACCTTAAATTTCGAACCAATTGAAAAAATAATGATTTTAGGGCTTAAACATTGGTATTTGAATATAACAAGAGTTCTCATGGAAAAATATGCAAGGATTAAATTGTTGACGAGAAATGCCATAGGAAATGCTATAGCATTTACTATAGCATTTGTTTATTTTACATTTTTTACAACCTTAAATTTTGAACCAATTGAAAAAATAATGATTTTAGGGCTTATACATTGGAATTTTAATATAACAAGAGTTCTCATGCAAAAATATGCAAGGATTAAATTGTTGACGAGAAATGCCATAGGAAATGCTATAGCATTTCCTATAGCATTTCTTTATTTTAAATTTTTTACAACCTTAAATTTTGAACCAATTGAAAAAATAATGATTTTAGGGCTTATACATTGGAATTTGAATATAACAAGAGTTCTCATGCAAAAATATGCAAGGATTAAATTATTGACGAGAAATGCCATAGGAAATGCTATAGAATTTTCTATAGCATTTCTTTATTTTACATTTTTTACAACCTTAAATTTCGAACCAATTGAATAAATAATGATTTTAGGGCTTATACATTGGAATATAAATATAACAAGAGTTCTCATGCAAAAATATGCAAGGATTAAATTGTTGACGAGAAATGCCATAGGAAATGCTATAGCATTTCCTATAGAATTTCTTTATTTGACATTTTTTACAACGTTAAATTTCGAATCAATTAAAAAAATAATGATTTTAGGGCTTATACATTGGAATTTGAATATAACAAGAGGTCTCATGAAAAAATATGCAAGGATTAAATTGTTGAAGAGAAATGCCATAGGAAATGCTGTAGCATTTCCTATAGCATTTCTTTATTTTACATTTTTTACAACCTTAAATTTCAAACCAATTAAAAAAATAATGATTTTAGGGCTTATACATTGTAATTTGAATATAACAAGAGTTCTCATGCAAAAATATGCAAGGATTAAATTGTTGACGAGAAATGCCATAGGAAATGCTATAGCATTTCCTATAGCATTTCTTTATTTTACATTGTTTACGACCTAAAATTTCGAACCAGTTGAAAAAATAATGATTTTAGGGCTTATACATTGGAATTTGAATATAACAAGTGTTCTCACGCAAAAATATGCAAGGATTAAATTGTTGACGAGAAATGCTATAGGAAATGCTATAGCATTTCCTATGGCATTTCTTTATTTTACATTTTTTACAACCTTAAATTTCGAACCAATTGAAAAAATAATGATTTTAGGGCTTAAACATTGGTATTTGAATATAACAAGAGTTCTCATGGAAAAATATGCAAGGATTAAATTGTTGACGAGAAATGCCATAGGAAATGCTATAGCATTTACTATAGCATTTATTTATTTTACATTTTTTACAACCTTAAATTTTGAACCAATTGAAAAAATAATGATTTTAGGGCTTATACATTGGAATTTTAATATAACAAGAGTTCTCATGCAAAAATATGCAAGGATTAAATTGTTGACGAGAAATGCCATAGGAAATGCTATAGCATTTCCTATAGCATTTCTTTATTTTAAATTTTTTACAACCTTAAATTTTGAACCAATTGAAAAAATAATGATTTTAGGGCTTATACATTGGAATTTGAATATAACAAGAGTTCTCATGCAAAAATATGCAAGGATTAAATTATTGACGAGAAATGCCATAGGAAATGCTATAGAATTTTCTATAGCATTTCTTTATTTTACATTTTTTACAACCTTAAATTTCGAACCAATTGAATAAATAATGATTTTAGGGCTTATACATTGGAATATAAATATAACAAGAGTTCTCATGCAAAAATATGCAAGGATTAAATTGTTGACGAGAAATGCCATAGGAAATGCTATAGCATTTCCTATAGAATTTCTTTATTTGACATTTTTTACAACGTTAAATTTCGAATCAATTAAAAAAATAATGATTTTAGGGCTTATACATTGGAATTTGAATATAACAAGAGGTCTCATGAAAAAATATGCAAGGATTAAATTGTTGAAGAGAAATGCCATAGGAAATGCTGTAGCATTTCCTATAGCATTTCTTTATTTTACATTTTTTACAACCTTAAATTTCAAACCAATTAAAAAAATAATGATTTTAGGGCTTATACATTGGAATTTGAATATAACAAGAGTTCTCATGCAAAAATATGCAAGGATTAAATTGTTGACGAGAAATGCCATAGGAAATGCTATAGCATTTCCTATAGCATTTCTTTATTTTACATTGTTTACGACCTAAAATTTCGAACCAGTTGAAAAAATAATGATTTTAGGGCTTATACATTGGAATTTGAATATAACAAGTGTTCTCACGCAAAAATATGCAAGGATTAAATTGTTGACGAGAAATGCCATAGGAAATGCTATAGCATTTCCTATGGCATTTCTTTATTTTACATTTTTTACAACCTTAAATTTCGAACCAATTGAAAAAATAATGATTTTAGGGCTTATACATTGGAATTTGAATATAACAAGAGTTCTCATGCAAAAATATGCAAGGATTAAATTGTTGACGAGAAATGCCATAGGAAATGCTATAGCATTTCCTATGGCATTTCTTTATTTTACATTTTTTACAACCTTAAATTTCGAACCAATTGAAAAAATAATGATTTTAGGGCTTAAACATTGGTATTTGAATATAACAAGAGTTCTCATGGAAAAATATGCAAGGATTAAATTGTTGACGAGAAATGCCATAGGAAATGCTATAGCATTTACTATAGCATTTATTTATTTTACATTTTTTACAACCTTAAATTTTGAACCAATTGAAAAAATAATGATTTTAGGGCTTATACATTGGAATTTTAATATAACAAGAGTTCTCATGCAAAAATATGCAAGGATTAAATTGTTGACGAGAAATGCCATAGGAAATGCTATAGCATTTCCTATAGCATTTCTTTATTTTAAATTTTTTACAACCTTAAATTTTGAACCAATTGAAAAAATAATGATTTTAGGGCTTATACATTGGAATTTTAATATAACAAGAGTTCTCATGCAAAAATATGCAAGGATTAAATTGTTGACGAGAAATGCCATAGGAAATGCTATAGCATTTCCTATAGCATTTCTTTACTTTACATTTTTTACAACCTTAAATTTCGAACCAATTGAAAAAATAATGATTTTAGGGCTTATACATTGGAATTTTAATATTACAAGCGTTCTCATGCAAAAATATGCAGGGATTAAATTGTTGGCGATAAATTCCATAGGAAATTCTATAGCATTTCCTATAGAATTTCTTTATTTTACATTGTTTACGACCTAAAAGTCGCTCCAATTGAAAAAATAATGATTTTAGGGCTTATACATTGGAATTTGAATATAACAAGAGTTCTCAAGCAAAAATATGCAAGGATTAAATTGTTGACGAAAAATGCCATACGAAATTCTATAGCATTTCCTATAGCATTTCTTTATTTTACATTGTTTACGACCTAAAATTTCGAACCAATTGAAAAAATAATGATTTTAGGGCTTATACATTGGAATTTGAATATAACAACAGTTCTCATGCAAAAATACGCAAGGATTAAATTGTTGACGAGAAATGCCATAGGAAATGCTATAGCATTTTCCTATAGCATTTCTTTATTTTACATTTTTTACAACCTCAAATTTCGAACCAATTGAAAATATAATGATTTTAGGGCTTATACATTGGAATTTGAATATAACAAGAGTTCTTATGCAAAATATGCAAGGATTAAATTGTTGACGAGAAATGCCATAGGAAATGCTATAGCATTTTCTATAGCATTTCTTTATTTTACATTTTTTACAACCTTAAATTTCGAACCAATTGAAAAAATAATGATTTTAGGGCTTATACATTGGAATTTTAATATTACAAGCGTTCTCATGAAAAAATATGCAAGGATTAAATTGTTGGCGTTAAATTCAAAAGGAAATTCTATATCATTTCCTATAGCATTTCTTTATTTTACATTGTTTACGACCTAAAAGTCGAACCAATTGAAAAAATAATGATTTTAGGGCTTATACATTGGAATTTGAATATAACAAGAGTTCTCAAGCAAAAATATGCAAGGATTAAATTGTTGACGAAAAATACCATACGAAATTCTATAGCATTTCCTATAGCATTTCTTTATTTTACATTGTTTACGACCTAAAATTTCGAACCAATTGAAAAAATAATGATTTTAGGGCTTATACATTGGAATTTGAATATAACAAGAGATCTCATGCAAAAATACGCAAGGATTAAATTGTTGACGAGAAATGCCATAGGAAATGCTATAGCATTTTCTATAGCATTTCTTTATTTTACACTTTTTACAACCTTAAATTTCGAACCAATTGAAAAAATAATGATTTTAGGGCTTATACATTGGAATTTGAATATAACAAGAGTTCTCATGCAAAAATATGCAAGGATTAAATTGTTGACGAGAAATGCCATAGGAAATGCTATAGCATTTCCTATAGCATTTCTTTACTTTACATTTTTTACAACCTTAAATTTCGAACCAATTGAAAAAATAATGATTTTAGGGCTTATACATTGGAATTTTAATATTACAAGCGTTCTCATGCAAAAATATGCAAGGATTAAATTGTTGGCGATAAATTCCATAGGAAATTCTATAGCATTTCCTATAGCATTTCTTTATTTTACATTGTTTACGACCTAAAAGTCGAAGCAATTGAAAAAATAATGATTTTAGGGCTTATACATTGGAATTTGAATATAACAAGAGTTCTCAAGCAAAAATATGCAAGGATTAAATTGTTGACGAAAAATGCCATACGAAATTCAATAGCATTTCCTATAGCATTTCTTTATTTTACATTTTTTACAACATTAAATTTCGAACCAATGGAAAAAATAATGATTTTAGGGCTTATACATTGGAATTTGAATATAACAAGAGTTCTCATGCAAAAATTATGCAAGGATTAAATTGTTGACGAGAAATGCCATAGGAAATGCTATAGCATTTCCTATAGCATTTCTTTATTTTACATTTTTTACAACATTAAATTTCGAACCAATGGAAAAAATAATGATTTTAGGGCTTATACATTGGAATTTTAATATAACAAGAGTTCTCATGCAAAAATATGCAAGAATTAAATTGTTGACGAGAAATGCTATAGGATATGCTATAGCATTTCCTATAGAATTTCTTTATTTTACATTTTTTACAACCTTAAATTTCAAACCAATTGAAAAAATAATGATTTTAGGGCTTATACATTGGAATTTGAATATAACAAGAGTTCTCATGCAAAAATATGCCAGGATTAAATTATTGACGAGAAATGCCATAGGAAATGCTATAGCATTTCCTATAGCATTTCTTTATTTTACATTTTTTACAACCTTAAATTTCGAACCAATTGAAAAAATAATAATTTTAGGGCTTATACATTGGAATTTTAATATTACAAGCGTTCTCATGCAAAAATATGCAAGGATTAAATTGTTGGCGTTAAATTCAATAGGAAATTCTATAGCATTTCCTATAGCATTTCTTTATTTTACATTGTTTACGACCTAAAAGTCGAACCAATTGAAAAAATAATGATTTTAGGGCTTATACATTGGAATTTGAATATAACAAGAGTTCTCAAACAAAAATATGCAAGGATTAAATTGTTGACGAAAAATGCCATACGAAATTCTATAGCATTTTCTATAGCATTTCTTTATTTTACATTGTTTACGACCTAAAATTTCGAACCAATTGAAAAAATAATGATTTTAGGGATTATACATTGGAATTTGAATATAACAAGAGTTCTCATGCAAAAATACGCAAGGATTAAATTGTTGACGAGAAATGCCATAGGAAATGCTATAGCATTTTCTATAGCATTTCTTTATTTTACACTTTTTAAAACCTTAAATTTCGAACCAATTGAAAAAATAATGATTTTAGGGCTTATACATTGGAATTTGAATATAACAAGAGTTCTCATGCAAAAATATGCAAGGATTAAATTGTTGACGAGAAATGCCATAGGAAATGCTATAGCGTTTCCTATAGCATTTCTCTATTTTACATTTTTTACAACCATAAATTTCGAACCAATTGAAAAAATAATGATTTTAGGGTTTATACATTGGAATTTTAATATTACAAGCGTTCTCATGCAAAAATATGCAAGGATTAAATTGTTGGCGTTAAATTCCATAGGAAATTCTATAGCATTTCCTATAGCATTTCTTTATTTTACATTGTTTACGACCTAAAAGTCGAAGCAATTGAAAAAATAATGATTTTAGGGCTTATACATTGGAATTTGAATATAACAAGAGTTCTCAAGAAAAAATATGCAAGGATTAAATTGTTGACGAAAAATGCCATACGAAATTCTATAGCATTTCTTTATTTTACATTGTTTACGACCTAAAATTTCAAACCAATTGAAAAAATAATGATTTTAGGGCTTATACATTGGAATTTGAATTTAACAAGAGTTCTCCTGCAAAAATATGCAAGGATTAAATTGTTGACGATAAATGCCATAGGAAATGCTATAGCATTTTCTATAGCATTTCTTTATTTTACACTTTTTACAACCTTAAATTTCGAACCAATTGAAAAAATAATGATTTTAGGGCTTATACATTGGAATTTGAATATAACAAGAGTTCTCATGCAAAAATTATGCAAGGATTAAATTGTTGACGAGAAATGCCATAGGAAATGCTATAGCATTTGCTATAGCATTTCTTTATTTTACATTTTTTACAACATTAAATTTCGAACCAATGGAAAAAATAATGATTTTAGGGCTTATACATTGGAATTTGAATATAACAAGAGTTCTCATGCAAAAATATGCAAGAATTAAATTGTTGACGAGAAATGCTATAGGAAATGCTATAGCATTTCATATAGCATTTCTTTATTTTACATTTTTTACAACTTTAAATTTCGAACCAATTGAAAAAATAATGATTTTAGGGCTTATACATTGGAATTTGAATATAAGAAGAGTTCTCATGCAAAAATATGCAAGGATTAAATTGTTGACGAGAAATGCCATAGGAAATGCTATAGCATTTTCTATAGCATTTCTTTATTTTACATTTTTTACAACCTTAAATTTCGAACCAATTGAAAAAAATAATTATTTTAGGGCTTATACATTGGAATTTTAATATTACAAGCGTTCTCATGCAAAAATATGCAAGGATTAAATTGTTGGCGTTAAATCAATAGGAAATTCTATAGCATTTCCTATAGCATTTCTTTATTTTACATTGTTTACGACCTAAAAGTCGAACCAATTGAAAAAATAATGATTTTAGGGCTTATACATTGGAATTTGAATATAACAAGAGTTCTCAAGCAAAAATATGCAAGGATTAAATTGTTGACGAAAAATGCCATACGAAATTCTATAGCATTTCCTATAGCATTTCTTTATTTTACATTGTTTACGACCTAAAATTTCGAACCAATTGAAAAAATAATGATTTTAGGGCTTATACATTGGAATTTGAATATAAGAAGAGTTCTCATGCAAAAATTATGCAAGGATTAAATTGTTGACGAGAAATGCCATAGGAAATGCTATAGCATTTCCTATAGCATTTCTTTATTTTACATTTTTTACAACATTAAATTTCGAACCAATGGAAAAAATAATTATTTTAGGGCTTATACATTGGAATTTTAATATAACAAGAGTTCTCATGCAAAAATATGCAAGAATTAAATTGTTGACGAGAAATGCTATAGGAAATGCTATAGCATTTCCTATAGCATTTCTTTATTTTACATTTTTTACAACCTTAAATTTCGAACCAATTGAAAAAATAATGATTTTAGGGCTTATACATTGGAATTTGAATATAACAAGAGTTCTCATGCAAAAATATGCAAGGATTAAATTATTGACGAGAAATGCCATAGGAAATGCTATAGCATTTCCTATAGCATTTCTTTATTTTACATTTTTTACAACCTTAAATTTCGAACCAATTGAAAAAATAATGATTTTAGGGCTTATACATTGGAATTTTAATATTACAAGCGTTCTCATGCAAAAATATGCAAGGATTAAATTGTTGGCGTTAAATTCAATAGGAAATTTTATAGCATTTCCTATAGAATTTCTTTATTTTACATTGTTTACGACCTAAAAGTCGATCCAATTGAAAAAATAATGATTTTAGGGCTTATACATTGGAATTTGAATATAACAAGAGTTCTCAAGCAAAAATATGCAAGGATTAAATTGTTGACGAAAAATGCCATACGAAATTCTATAGCATTTCCTATAGCATTTCTTTATTTTACATTGTTTACGACCTAAAATTTCGAACCAATTGAAAAAATAATGATTTTAGGGATTATACATTGGAATTTGAATATAACAAGAGTTCTCATGCAAAAATACGCAAGGATTAAATTGTTGACGAGAAATGCCATAGGAAATGCTATAGCATTTTCTATAGCATTTCTTTATTTTACACTTTTTAAAACCTTAAATTTCGAACCAATTGAAAAAATAATGATTTTAGGGCTTATACATTAGAATTTGAATATAACAAGAGTTCTCATGCAAAAATATGCAAGGATTAAATTGTTGACGAGAAATGCCATAGGAAATGCTATAGCGTTTCCTATAGCATTTCTCTATTTTACATTTTTTACAACCTTAAATTTCGAACCAATTGAAAAAATAATGATTTTAGGGCTTATACATTGGAATTTTAATATTACAAGCGTTCTCATGCAAAAATATGCAAGGATTAAATTGTTGGCGTTAAATTCCATAGGAAATTCTATAGCATTTCCTATAGCATTTCTTTATTTTACATTGTTTACGACCTAAAAGTCGAAGCAATTGAAAAAATAATGATTTTAGGGCTTATACATTGGAATTTGAATATAACAAGAGTTCTCAAGCAAAAATATGCAAGGATTAAATTGTTGACGAAAAATGCCATACGAAATTCTATAGCATTTCTTTATTTTACATTGTTTACGACCTAAAATTTCAAACCAATTGAAAAAATAATGATTTTAGGGCTTATACATTGGAATTTGAATATAACAAGAGTTCTCCTGCAAAAATATGCAAGGATTAAATTGTTGACGATAAATACCATAGGAAATGCTATAGCATTTTCTATAGCATTTCTTTATTTTACACTTTTTACAACCTTAAATTTCGAACCAATTGAAAAAATAATGATTTTAGGGCTTATACATTGGAATTTGAATATAACAAGAGTTCTCATGCAAAAATTATGCATGGATTAAATTGTTGACGAGAAATGCCATAGGAAATGCTATAGCATTTGCTATAGCATTTCTTTATTTTACATTTTTTACAACATTAAATTTCGAACCAATGGAAAAAATAATGATTTTAGGGCTTATACATTGGAATTTGAATATAACAAGAGTTCTCATGCAAAAATATGCAAGAATTAAATTGTTGACGAGAAATGCTATAGGAAATGCTATAGCATTTCATATAGCATTTCTTTATTTTACATTTTTTACAACCTTAAATTTCGAACCAATTGAAAAAATAATGATTTTAGGGCTTATACATTGGAATTTGAATATAACAAGAGTTCTCATGCAAAAATATGCAAGGATTAAATTGTTGACGAGAAATGCCATAGGAAATGCTATAGCATTTTCTATAGCATTTCTTTATTTTACATTTTTTACAACCTTAAATTTCGAACCAATTGAAAAAATAATTATTTTAGGGCTTATACATTGGAATTTTAATATTACAAGCGTTCTCATGCAAAAATATGCAAGGATTAAAATGTTGGCGTTAAATTCAATAGGAAATTCTATAGCATTTCCTATAGCATTTCTTTATTTTACATTGTTTACGACCTAAAAGTCGAACCAATTGAAAAAATATTGATTTTAGGGCTTATACATTGGAATTTGAATATAACAAGAGTTCTCAAGCAAAAATATGCAAGGATTAAATTGTTGACGAGAAATGCCATACGAAATTCTATAGCATTTCCTATAGCATTTCTTTATTTTACATTGTTTACGACCTAAAATTTCGAACCAGATGAAAAAATAATGATTTTAGGGCTTATACATTGGAATTTGAATATAACAAGAGTTCTCATGCAAAAATATGCAAGGATTAAATTGTTGACGAGAAATGCCATAGGAAATGCTATAGCATTTTCTATAGCATTTCTTTATTTTACACTTTTTACAACCTTAAATTTCGAACCAATTGAAAAAATAATGATTTTAGTGCTTATACATTGGAATTTGAATATAACAAGAGTTCTCATGCAAAAATATGCAAGGATTAAATTGTTGACGAGAAATGCTATAGGAAATGCTATAGCATTTCCTATAGCATTTCTTTATTTTACATTTTTTACAACCTCAAATTTCGAACCAATTGAAAATATAATGATTTTAGGGCTTATACATTGGAATTTGAATATAAAAAGAGTTCTCATGCAAAATATGCAAGGATTAAATTGTTGACGAGAAATGCCATAGGAAATGCTATAGCATTTTCTATAGCATTTCTTTATTTTACATTTTTTACAACCTTAAATTTCGAACCAATTGAAAAAATAATGATTTTAGGGCTTATACATTGGAGTTTTAATATTACAAGCGTTCTCATGCAAAAATATGCAAGGATTAAATTGTTGGCGTTAAATTCAATAGGAAATTCTATAGCATTTCCTATAGCATTTCTTTATTTTACATTGTTTACGACATAAAAGTCGAACCAATTGAAAAAATAATGATTTTAGAGCTTATACATTGGAATTTGAATATAACAAGCGTTCTCAAGCAAAAATATGCAAGGATTAAATTGTTGACGAAAAATGCCATACGAAATTCTATAGCATTTCTTTATTTTACATTGTTTACGACCTAAAATTTCAAACCAATTGAAAAAATAATGATTTTAGGGCTTATACATTGGAATTTGAATATAACAAGAGTTCTCATGCAAAAATATGCAAGGATTAAATTGTTGACGAGAAATGCCATAGGAAATGCTATAGCATTTTCTATAGCATTTCTTTATTTTACACTTTTTACAACCTTAAATTTCAAACCAATTGAAAAAATAATGATTTTAGGGCTTATACATTGGAATTTGAATATAACAAGAGTTCTCATGCAAAAATTATGCAAGGATTAAATTGTTGACGAGAAATGCCATAGGAAATGCTATAGCATTTCGTATAGGATTTCTTTATTTTACATTTTTTACAACATTAAATTTCGAACCAATGGAAAAAATAATGATTTTAGGGATTATACATTGGAATTTTAATATAACAAGAGTTCTCATGCAAAAATATGCAAGAATTAAATTGTTGACGAGAAATGCTATAGGAAATGCTATAGCATTTCCTATAGCATTTCTTTATTTTACATTTTTTACAACCTTAAATTTCGAACCAATTGAAAAAATAATGATTTTAGGGCTTATACATTGGAATTTGAATATAACAAGAGTTCTCATGCAAAAATATGCAAGGATTAAATTATTGACGAGAAATGCCATAGGAAATGCTATAGCATTTTCTATAGCATTTCTTTATTTTACATTTTTTACAACCTTAAATTTCGAACCAATTGAAAAAATAATGATTTTAGGGCTTATACATTGGAATTTTAATATTACAAGCGTTCTCATGCAAAAATATGCAAGGATTAAATTGTTGGCGTTAAATTCAATAGGAAATTCTATAGCGTTTCCTATAGAATTTATTTATTTTACATTGTTTACGACCTAAAAGTCGAACCAATTGAAAAAATGCCATACGAAATTCTATAGCATTTCCTATAGCATTTCTTTATTTTACATTGTTTACGACCTAAAAGTCGAAGCAATTGAAAAAATAATGATTTTAGGGCTTATACATTGGAATTTGAATATAACAAGAGTTCTCAAGCAAAAATATGCAAGGATTAAATTGTTGACGAAAAATGCCATACGAAATTCTATAGCATTTCTTTATTTTACATTGTTTACGACCTAAAATTTCAAACCAATTGAAAAAATAATGATTTTAGGGCTTATACATTGGAATTTGAATATAACAAGAGTTCTCATGCAAAAATATGCAAGGATTAAATTGTTGACGAGAAATGCCATAGGAAATGCTATAGCATTTTCTATAGCATTTCTTTATTTTACACTTTTTACAACCTTAAATTTCGAACCAATTGAAAAAATAATGATTTTAGGGCTTATACATTGGAATTTGAATATAACAAGAGTTCTCATGCAAAAATTATGCAAGTATTAAATTGTTGACGAGAAATGCCATAGGAAATGCTAGCATTTCCTATAGCATTTCTTTATTTTACATTTTTTACAACATTAAATTTCGAACCAATGGAAAAAATAATGATTTTAGGGATTATACATTGGAATTTGAATATAACAAGAGTTCTCATGCAAAAATATGCAAGAATTAAATTGTTGACGAGAAATGCTATAGGAAATGCTATAGCATTTCCTATAGCATTTCTTTATTTTACATTTTTTACAACCTTAAATTTCGAACCAATTGAAAAAATAATGATTTTAGGGCTTATACATTGGAATTTGAATATAACAAGAGTTCTCATGCAAAAATATGCAAGGATTAAATTGTTGACGACAAAAGCCATAGGAAATGCTATAGCATTTTCTATAGCATTTCTTTATTTTACATTTTTTACAACCTTAAATTTCGAACCAATTGAAAAAATAATGATTTTAGGGCTTATACATTGGAATTTTAATATTACAAGCGTTCTCATGCAAAAATATGCAAGGATTAAATTGTTGGCGTTAATTTCAATAGGAAATTCTATAGCATTTCCTATAGAATTTATTTATTTTACATTGTTTACGACCTAAAAGTCGAACCAATTGAAAAAATGCCATACGAAATTCTATAGCATTTCCTATAGCATTTCTTTATTTTACATTGTTTACGACCTAAAAGTCGAAGCAATTGAAAAAATAATGATTTTAGGGCTTATACATTGGAATTTGAATATAACAAGAGTTCTCAAGCAAAAATATGCAAGGATTAAATTGTTGACGAAAAATGCCAAACGAAATTCTATAGCATTTCTTTATTTTACATTGTTTACGACCTAATATTTCAAACCAATTGAAAAAATATTGATTTTAGGGCTTATACATTGGAATTTGAATATAACAAGAGTTCTCATGCAAAAATATGCAAGGATTAAATTGTTGACGATTAATGCCATAGGAAATGCTATAGCATTTTCTATAGCATTTCTTTATTTTACACTTTTTACAACCTTAAATTTCGAACCAATTGAAAAAATAATGATTTTAGGGCTTATACATTGGAATTTGAATATAACAAGAGTTCTCATGCAAAAATTATGCAAGGATTAAATTGTTGACGAGAAATGCCATAGGAAATGCTATAGCATTTCCTATAGCATTTCTTTATTTTACATTTTTTACAACATTAAATTTCGAACCAATGGAAAAAATAATGATTTTAGGGCTTATAGATTGGAATTTGAATATAACAAGAGTTCTCATGCAAAAATATGCAAGAATTAAATTGTTGACGAGAAATGCTATAGGAAATGCTATAGCATTTCCTATAGCATTTCTTTATTTTACATTTTTTACAACCTTAAATTTCGAACCAATTGAAAAAATAATGATTTTAGGGCTTATACATTGGAATTTGAATATAACAAGAGTTCTCATGCAAAAATATGCAAGGATTAAATTGTTGACGAGAAATGCCATAGGAAATGCTATAGCATTTTCTATAGCATTTCTTTATTTTACATTTTTTACAACCTTAAATTTCGAACCAATTGAAAAAATAATTATTTTAGGGCTTATACATTGGAATTTTAATATTACAAGCGTTCTCATGCAAAAATATGCAAGGATTAAATTGTTGGCGTTAAATTCAATAGGAAATTCTATAGCATTTCCTATAGAATTTATTTATTTTACATTGTTTACGACCTAAAATTCGAACCAATTGAAAAAATGCCATACGAAATTCTATAGCATTTCCTATAGCATTTCTTTATTTTACATTGTTTACGACCTAAAAGTCGAAGCAATTGAAAAAATAATGATTTTAGGGATTATACATTGGAATTTGAATATAACAAGAGTTCTCAAGCTAAAATATGCAAGGATTAAATTGTTGACGAAAAATGCCATACGAAATTCTATAGCATTTCTTTATTTTACATTGTTTACGACCTAAAATTTCAAACCAATTGAAAAAATAATGATTTTAGGGCTTATACATTGGAATTTGAATATAACAAGAGTTCTCATGCAAAATTATGCAAGGATAAAATTGTTGACGAGAAATGCCATAGGAAATGCTATAGCATTTTCTATAGCATTTCTTTATTTTACACTTTTTACAACCTTAAATTTCAAACCAATTGAAAAAATAATGATTTTAGGGCTTATACATTGGAATTTGAATATAACAAGAGTTCTCATGCAAAAATTATGCAAGGATTAAATTGTTGACGAGAAATGCCATAGGAAATGCTATAGCATTTCCTATAGCATTTCTTTATTTTACATTTTTTACAACATTAAATTTCGAACCAATGGAAAAAATAATGATTTTAGGACTTATACATTGGAATTTGAATATAACAAGAGTTCTCATGCAAAAATATGCAAGAATTAAATTGTTGACGAGAAATGCTATAGGAAATGCTATAGCATTTCATATAGCATTTCTTTATTTTACATTTTTTAGAACCTTAAATTTCGAAACAATTGAAAAAATAATGATTTTAGGGCTTATACATTGGAATTTGAATATAACAAGAGTTCTCATGCAAAAATATGCAAGGATTAAATTGTTGACGAGAAATGCCATAGGAAATGCTATAGCATTTTCTATAGCATTTCTTTATTTTACATTTTTTACAACCTTAAATTTCGAACCAATTGAAAAAATAATTATTTTAGAGCTTATACATTGGAATTTTAATATTACAAGCGTTCTCATGCAAAAATATGCAAGGATTAAATTGTTGGCGTTAAATTCAATAGGAAATTCTATAGCATTTCCTATAGCATTTCTTTATTTTACATTGTTTACGACCTAAAAGTCGAACCAATTGAAAAAATATTGATTTTAGGTCTTATACATTGGAATTTGAATATAACAAGAGTTCTCAAGCAGAAATATGCAAGGATTAAATTGTTGACGAGAAATGCCATACGAAATTCTATAGCATTTCCTATAGCATTTCTTTATTTTACATTGTTTACGACCTAAAATTTCGAACCAGATGAAAAAATAATGATTTTAGGGCTTATACATTGGAATTTGAATATAACAAGAGTTCTCATGCAAAAATATGCAAGGATTAAATTGTTGACGAGAAATGCCATAGGAAATGCTATAGCATTTTCTATAGCATTTCTTTATTTTACACTTTTTACAACCTTAAATTTCGAACCAATTGAAAAAATAATGATTTTAGGGCTTATACATTGGAATTTGAATATAACAAGAGTTCTCATGCAAAAATATGCAAGGATTAAATTGTTGACGAGAAATGCTATAGGAAATGCTATAGCATTTCCTATAGCATTTCTTTATTTTACATTTTTTACAACCTCAAATTTCGAACCAATTGAAAATATAATGATTTTAGGGCTTATACATTGGAATTTGAATATAACAAGAGTTCTCATGCAAAATATGCAAGGATTAAATTGTTGACGAGAAATGCCATAGGAAATGCTATAGCATTTTCTATAGCATTTCTTTATTTTACATTTTTTACAACCTTAAATTTCGAACCAATTGAAAAAATAATGATTTTAGGGCTTATACATTGGAGTTTTAATATTACAAGCGTTCTCATGCAAAAATATGCAAGGATTAAATTGTTGGCGTTAAATTCAATAGGAAATTCTATAGCATTTCCTATAGCATTTCTTTATTTTACATTGTTTACGACCTAAAATTTCGAACCAGATGAAAAAATAATGATTTTAGGGCTTATACATTGGAATTTGAATATAACAAGAGTTCTCATGCAAAAATATGCAAGGATTAAATTGTTGACGAGAAATGCCATAGGAAATGCTATAGCATTTTCTATAGCATTTCTTTATTTTACACTTTTTACAACCTTAAATTTCGAACCAATTGAAAAAATAATGATTTTAGGGCTTATACATTGGAATTTGAATATAACAAGAGTTCTCATGCAAAAATAGGCAAGGATTAAATTGTTGACGAGAAATGCTATAGGAAATGCTATAGCATTTCCTATAGCATTTCTTTATTTTACATTTTTTACAACCTCAAATTTCAAACCAATTGAAAATATAATGATTTTAGGGCTTATACATTGGAATTTGAATATAACAAGAGTTCTCATGCAAAATATGCAAGGATTAAATTGTTGACGAGAAATGCCATAGGAAATGCTATAGCATTTTCTATAGCATTTCTTTATTTTACATTTTTTACAACCTTAAATTTCGAACCAATTGAAAAAATAATGAATTTAGGGCTTATACATTGGAGTTTTAATATTACAAGCGTTCTCATGCAAAAATATGCAAGGATTAAATTGTTGGCGTTAAATTCAATAGGAAATTCTATAGCATTTCCTATAGCATTTCTTTATTTTACATTGTTTACGACCTAAAAGTCGAACCAATTGAAAAAATAATGATTTTAGAGCTTATACATTGGAATTTGAATATAACAAGAGTTCTCAAGCAAAAATATGCAAGTATTAAATTGTTGACGAAAAATGCCATACGAAATTCTATAGCATTTCTTTATTTTACATTGTTTACGACCTAAAATTTCAAACCAATTGAAAAAATAATGATTTTAGGGCTTATACATTGGAATTTGAATATAACAAGAGTTCTCATGCAAAAATATGCAAGGATTAAATTGTTGACGAGAAATGCCATAGGAAATGCTATAACATTTTCTATAGCATTTCTTTATTTTACACTTTTTACAACCTTAAATTTCAAACCAATTGAAAAAATAATGATTTTAGGGCTTATACATTGGAATTTGAATATAACAAGAGTTCTCATGCAAAAATTATGCAAGGATTAAATTGTTGACGAGAAATGCCATAGGAAATGCTATAGCATTTCCTATAGGATTTCTTTATTTTACATTTTTTACAACATTAAATTTCGAACCAATGGAAAAAA
The DNA here is from genome assembly GCA_954871525.1 of Parietaria judaica. Taxonomy (NCBI): domain Eukaryota; kingdom Viridiplantae; phylum Streptophyta; class Magnoliopsida; order Rosales; family Urticaceae; genus Parietaria; species Parietaria judaica. The sequence continues at coordinate 5,169,987 of OX940864.1, read as the reverse complement.
TAATGATTTTAGGGATTATACATTGGAATTTTAATATAACAAGAGTTCTCATGCAAAAATATGCAAGAATTAAATTGTTGACGAGAAATGCTATAGGAAATGCTATAGCATTTCCTATAGCATTTCCTATAGCATTTCTTTATTTTACATTTTTTACAACCTTAAATTTCGAACCAATTGAAAAAATAATGATTTTAGGGCTTATACATTGGAATTTGAATATAACAAGAGTTCTCATGCAAAAATATGCAAGGATTAAATTATTGACGAGAAATGCTATAGCATTTTCTATAGCATTTCTTTATTTTACATTTTTTACAACCTTAAATTTCGAACCAATTGAAAAAATAATGATTTTAGGGCTTATACATTGGAATTTTAATATTACAAGCGTTCTCATGCAAAAATATGCAAGGATTAAATTGTGGCGTTAAATTCAATAGGAAATTCTATAGCATTTCCTATAGAATTTATTTATTTTACATTGTTTACGACCTAAAAGTCGAACCAATTGAAAAAATGCCATACGAAATTCTATAGCATTTCCTATAGCATTTCTTTATTTTACATTGTTTACGACCTAAAAGTCGAAGCAATTGAAAAAATAATGATTTTAGGGCTTATACATTGGAATTTGAATATAACAAGAGTTCTCAAGCAAAAATATGCAAGGATTAAATTGTTGACGAAAAATGCCATACGAAATTCTATAGCATTTCTTTATTTTACATTGTTTACGACCTAAAATTTCAAACCAATTGAAAAAATAATGATTTTAGGGCTTATACATTGGAATTTGAATATAACAAGAGTTCTCATGCAAAAATATGCAAGGATTAAATTGTTGACGAGAAATGCCATAGGAAATGCTATAGCATTTTCTATAGCATTTCTTTATTTTACACTTTTTACAACCTTAAATTTCGAACCAATTGAAAAAATAATGATTTTAGGGCTTATACATTGGAATTTGAATATAACAAGAGTTCTCATGCAAAAATTATGCAAGGATTAAATTGTTGACGAGAAATGCCATAGGAAATGCTATAGCATTTCCTATAGCATTTCTTTATTTTACATTTTTTACAACATTAAATTTCGAACCAATGGAAAAAATAATGATTTTAGGGCTTATAGATTGGAATTTGAATATAACAAGAGTTCTCATGCAAAAATATGCAAGAATTAAATTGTTGACGAGAAATGCTATAGGAAATGCTATAGCATTTCCTATAGCATTTCTTTATTTTACATTTTTTACAACCTTAAATTTCGAACCAATTGAAAAAATAATGATTTTAGGGCTTATACATTGGAATTTGAATATAACAAGAGTTCTCATGCAAAAATATGCAAGGATTAAATTGTTGCCGAGAAATGCCATAGGAAATGCTATAGCATTTTCTATAGCATTTCTTTATTTTACATTTTTTACAACCTTAAATTTCGAACCAATTGAAAAAATAATTATTTTAGGGCTTATACATTGGAATTTTAATATTACAAGCGTTCTCATGCAAAAATATGCAAGGATTAAATTGTTGGCGTTAATTTCAATAGGAAATTCTATAGCATTTCCTATAGAATTTATTTATTTTACATTGTTTACGACCTAAAAGTCGAACCAATTGAAAAAATGCCATACGAAATTCTATAGCATTTCCTATAGCATTTCTTTATTTTACATTGTTTACGACCTAAAAGTCGAAGCAATTGAAAAAATAATGATTTTAGGGCTTATACATTGGAATTTGAATATAACAAGAGTTCTCAAGCAAAAATATGCAAGGATTAAATTGTTGACGAAAAATGCCATACGAAATTCTATTGCATTTCTTTATTTTACATTGTTTACGACCTAAAATTTCAAACCAATTGAAAAAATAATGATTTTAGGGCTTATACATTGGAATTTGAATATAACAAGAGTTCTCATGCAAAAATATGCAAGGATTAAATTGTTGACGAGAAATGCCATAGGAAATGCTATAGCATTTTCTATAGCATTTCTTTATTTTACACTTTTTACAACCTTAAATTTCGAACCAATTGAAAAAATAATGATTTTAGGGCTTATACATTGGAATTTGAATATAACAAGAGTTCTCATGCAAAAATTATGCAAGGATTAAATTGTTGACGAGAAATGCCATAGGAAATGCTATAGCATTTCCTATAGCATTTCTTTATTTTACATTTTTTACAACATTAAATTTCGAACCAATGGAAAAAATAATGATTTTAGGGCTTATAGATTGGAATTTGAATATAACAAGAGTTCTCATGCAAAAATATGCAAGAATTAAATTGTTGACGAGAAATGCTATAGGAAATGCTATAGCATTTCCTATAGCATTTCTTTATTTTACATTTTTTACAACCTTAAATTTCGAACCAATTGAAAAAATAATGATTTTAGGGCTTATACATTGGAATTTGAATATAACAAGAGTTCTCATGCAAAAATATGCAAGGATTAAATTGTTGCCGAGAAATGCCATAGGAAATGCTATAGCATTTTCTATAGCATTTCTTTATTTTACATTTTTTACAACCTTAAATTTCGAACCAATTGAAAAAATAATTATTTTAGGGCTTATACATTGGAATTTTAATATTACAAGCGTTCTCATGCAAAAATATGCAAGGATTAAATTGTTGGCGTTAATTTCAATAGGAAATGCTATAGCATTTCCTATAGAATTTATTTATTTTACATTGTTTACGACCTAAAAGTCGAACCAATTGAAAAAATGCCATACGAAATTCTATAGCATTTCCTATAGCATTTCTTTATTTTACATTGTTTACGACCTAAAAGTCGAAGCAATTGAAAAAATAATGATTTTAGGGCTTATACATTGGAATTTGAATATAACAAGAGTTCTCAAGCAAAAATATGCAAGGATTAAATTGTTGACGAAAAATGCCATACGAAATTCTATAGCATTTCTTTATTTTACATTGTTTACGACCTAATATTTCAAACCAATTGAAAAAATATTGATTTTAGGGCTTATACATTGGAATTTGAATATAACAAGAGTTCTCATGCAAAAATATGCAAGGATTAAATTGTTGACGATTAATGCCATAGGAAATGCTATAGCATTTTCTATAGCATTTCTTTATTTTACACTTTTTACAACCTTAAATTTCGAACCAATTGAAAAAATAATGATTTTAGGGCTTATACATTGGAATTTGAATATAACAAGAGTTCTCATGCAAAAATTATGCAAGGATTAAATTGTTGACGAGAAATGCCATAGGAAATGCTATAGCATTTCCTATAGCATTTCTTTATTTTACATTTTTTACAACATTAAATTTCGAACCAATGGAAAAAATAATGATTTTAGGGCTTATAGATTGGAATTTGAATATAACAAGAGTTCTCATGCAAAAATATGCAAGAATTAAATTGTTGACGAGAAATGCTATAGGAAATGCTATAGCATTTCCTATAGCATTTCTTTATTTTACATTTTTTACAACCTTAAATTTTGAACCAATTGAAAAAATAATGATTTTAGGGCTTATACATTGGAATTTGAATATAACAAGAGTTCTCATGCAAAAATATGCAAGGATTAAATTGTTGACGAGAAATGCCATAGGAAATGCTATAGCATTTTCTATAGCATTTCTTTATTTTACATTTTTTACAACCTTAAATTTCGAACCAATTGAAAAAATAATGAATTTAGGGCTTATACATTGGAGTTTTAATATTACAAGCGTTCTCATGCAAAAATATGCAAGGATAAAATTGTTGGCGTTAAATTCAATAGGAAATTCTATAGCATTTCCTATAGCATTTCTTTATTTTACATTGTTTACGACCTAAAAGTCGAACCAATTGAAAAAATAATGATTTTAGAGCTTATACATTGGAATTTGAATATAACAAGAGTTCTCAAGCAAAAATATGCAAAGATTAAATTGTTGACGAAAAATGCCATACGAAATTCTATAGCATTTCTTTATTTTACATTGTTTACGACCTAAAATTTCAAACCAATTGAAAAAATAATGATTTTAGGGCTTATACATTGGAATTTGAATATAACAAGAGTTTTCATGCAAAAATATGCAAGGATTAAATTGTTGACGAGAAATGCCATAGGAAATGCTATAGCATTTTGTATGGCATTTCTTTATTTTACACTTTTTACAACCTTAAATTTCAAACCAATTGAAAAAATAATGATTTTAGGGCTTATACATTGGAATTTGAATATAACAAGAGTTCTCATGCAAAAATTATGCAAGGATTAAATTGTTGACGAGAAATGCCATAGGAAATGCTATAGCATTTCCTATAGCATTTCTTTATTTTACATTTTTTACAACATTAAATTTCGAACCAATGGAAAAAATAATGATTTTAGGGCTTATAGATTGGAATTTGAATATAACAAGAGTTCTCATGCAAAAATATGCAAGAATTAAATTGTTGACGAGAAATGCTATAGGAAATGCTATAGCATTTCCTATAGCATTTCTTTATTTTACATTTTTTACAACCTTAAATTTCGAACCAATTGAAAAAATAATGATTTTAGGGCTTATACATTGGAATTTGAATATAACAAGAGTTCTCATGCAAAAATATGCAAGGATTAAATTGTTGACGAGAAATGCCATAGGAAATGCTATAGCATTTTCTATAGCATTTCTTTATTTTACATTTTTTACAACCTTAAATTTCGAACCAATTGAAAAAATAATTATTTTAGGGATTATACATTGGAATTTTAATATTACAAGCGTTCTCATGCAAAAATATGCAAGGATTAAAGTGTTGGCGTTAATTTCAATAGGAAATTCTATAGCATTTCCTATAGAATTTATTTATTTTACATTGTTTACGACCTAAAAGTCGAACCAATTGAAAAAATGCCATACGAAATTCTATAGCATTTCCTATAGCATTTCTTTATTTTACATTGTTTACGACCTAAAAGTCGAAGCAATTGAAAAAATAATGATTTTAGGGCTTATACATTGGAATTTGAATATAACAAGAGTTCTCAAGCAAAAATATGCAAGGATTAAATTGTTGACGAAAAATGCCATACGAAATTCTATAGCATTTCTTTATTTTACATTGTTTACGACCTAATATTTCAAACCAATTGAAAAAATATTGATTTTAGGGCTTATACATTGGAATTTGAATATAACGAGAGTTCTCATGCAAAAATATGCAAGGATTAAATTGTTGACGATTAATGCCATAGGAAATGCTATAGCATTTTCTATAGCATTTCTTTATTTTACACTTTTTACAACCTTAAATTTCGAACCAATTGAAAAAATAATGATTTTAGGGCTTATACATTGGAATTTGAATATAACAAGAGTTCTCATGCAAAAATTATGCAAGGATTAAATTGTTGAAGAGAAATGCCATAGGAAATGCTATAGCATTTCCTATAGCATTTCTTTATTTTACATTTTTTACAACATTAAATTTCGAACCAATGGAAAAAATAATGATTTTAGGGCTTATAGATTGGAATTTGAATATAACAAGAGTTCTCATGCAAAAATATGCAAGAATTAAATTGTTGACGAGAAATGCTATAGGAAATGCTATAGCATTTCCTATAGCATTTCTTTATTTTACATTTTTTACAACCTTAAATTTTGAACCAATTGAAAAAATAATGATTTTAGGGCTTATACATTGGAATTTGAATATAACAAGAGTTCTCATGCAAAAATATGCAAGGATTAAATTGTTGACGAGAAATGCCATAGGAAATGCTATAGCATTTTCTATAGCATTTCTTTATTTTACATTTTTTACAACCTTAAATTTCGAACCAATTGAAAAAATAATGAATTTAGGGCTTATACATTGGAGTTTTAATATTACAAGCGTTCTCATGCAAAAATATGCAAGGATTAAATTGTTGGCGTTAAATTCAATAGGAAATTCTATAGCATTTCCTATAGCATTTCTTTATTTTACATTGTTTACGACCTAAAAGTCGAACCAATTGAAAAAATAATGATTTTAGAGCTTATACATTGGAATTTGAATATAACAAGAGTTCTCAAGCAAAAATATGCAAAGATTAAATTGTTGACGAAAAATGCCATACGAAATTCTATAGCATTTCTTTATTTTACATTGTTTACGACCTAAAATTTCAAACCAATTGAAAAAATAATGATTTTAGGGCTTATACATTGGAATTTGAATATAACAAGAGTTTTCATGCAAAAATATGCAAGGATTAAATTGTTGACGAGAAATGCCATAGGAAATGCTATAGCATTTTCTATAGCATTTCTTTATTTTACACTTTTTACAACCTTAAATTTCAAACCAATTGAAAAAATAATGATTTTAGGGCTTATACATTGGAATTTGAATATAACAAGAGTTCTCATGCAAAAATTATGCAAGGATTAAATTGTTGACGAGAAATGCCATAGGAAATGCTATAGCATTTCCTATAGCATTTCTTTATTTTACATTTTTTACAACATTAAATTTCGAACCAATGGAAAAAATAATGATTTTAGGGCTTATAGATTGGAATTTGAATATAACAAGAGTTCTCATGCAAAAATATGCAAGAATTAAATTGTTGACGAGAAATGCTATAGGAAATGCTATAGCATTTCCTATAGCATTTCTTTATTTTACATTTTTTACAACCTTAAATTTCGAACCAATTGAAAAAATAATGATTTTAGGGCTTATACATTGGAATTTGAATATAACAAGAGTTCTCATGCAAAAATATGCAAGGATTAAATTGTTGACGAGAAATGCCATAGGAAATGCTATAGCATTTTCTATAGCATTTCTTTATTTTACATTTTTTACAACCTTAAATTTCGAACCAATTGAAAAAATAATTATTTTAGGGCTTATACATTGGAATTTTAATATTACAAGCGTTCTCATGCAAAAATATGCAAGGATTAAATTGTTGGCGTTAATTTCAATAGGAAATTCTATAGCATTTCCTATAGAATTTATTTATTTTACATTGTTTACGACCTAAAAGTCGAACCAATTGAAAAAATGCCATACGAAATTCTATAGCATTTCCTATAGCATTTCTTTATTTTACATTGTTTACGACCTAAAAGTCGAAGCAATTGAAAAAATAATGATTTTAGGGCTTATACATTGGAATTTGAATATAACAAGAGTTCTCAAGCAAAAATATGCAAGGATTAAATTGTTGACGAAAAATGCCATACGAAATTCTATAGCATTTCTTTATTTTACATTGTTTACGACCTAAAATTTCAAACCAATTGAAAAAATAATGATTTTAGGGCTTATACATTGGAATTTGAATATAACAAGAGTTCTCATGCAAAAATATGCAAGGATTAAATTGTTGACGAGAAATGCCATAGGAAATGCTATAGCATTTTCTATAGCATTTCTTTATTTTACACTTTTTACAACCTTAAATTTCGAACCAATTGAAAAAATAATGATTTTAGGGCTTATACATTGGAATTTGAATATAACAAGAGTTCTCATGCAAAAATTATGCAAGGATTAAATTGTTGACGAGAAATGCCATAGGAAATGCTATAGCATTTCCTATAGCATTTCTTTATTTTACATTTTTTACAACATTAAATTTCGAACCAATGGAAAAAATATTGATTTTAGGGATTATACATTGGAATTTGAATATAACAAGAGTTGTCATGCAAGAATATGCAAGAATTAAATTGTTGACGAGAAATGCTATAGGAAATGCTATAGCATTTCCTATAGCATTTCTTTATTTTACATTTTTTACAACCTTAAATTTCGAACCAATTGAAAAAATAATGATTTTAGGGCTTATACATTGGAATTTGAATATAACAAGAGTTCTCATGCAAAAATATGCAAGGATTAAATTGTTGACGAGAAATGCCATAGGAAATGCTATAGCATTTTCTATAGCATTTCTTTATTTTACATTTTTTACAACCTTAAATTTCGAACCAATTGAAAAAATAATGATTTTAGGGCTTATACATTGGAGTTTTAATATTACAAGCGTTCTCATGCAAAAATATGCAAGGATTAAATTGTTGGCGTTAAATTCAATAGGAAATTCTATAGCATTTCCTATAGCATTTCTTTATTTTACATTGTTTACGACCTAAAAGTCGAACCAATTGAAAAAATAATGATTTTAGAGCTTATACATTGGAATTTGAATATAACAAGAGTTCTCAAGCAAAAATATGCAAAGATTAAATTGTTGACGAAAAATGCCATACGAAATTCTATAGCATTTCTTTATTTTACATTGTTTACGACCTAAAATTTCAAACCAATTGAAAAAATAATGATTTTAGGGCTTATACATTGGAATTTGAATATAACAAGAGTTTTCATGCAAAAATATGCAAGGATTAAATTGTTGACGAGAAATGCCATAGGAAATGCTATAGCATTTTCTATAGCATTTCTTTATTTTACACTTTTTACAACCTTAAATTTCAAACCAATTGAAAAAATAATGATTTTAGGGCTTATACATTGGAATTTGAATATAACAAGAGTTCTCATGCAAAAATTATGCAAGGATTAAATTGTTGACGAGAAATGCCATAGGAAATGCTATAGCATTTCCTATAGCATTTCTTTATTTTACATTTTTTACAACATTAAATTTCGAACCAATGGAAAAAATAATGATTTTAGGGCTTATAGATTGGAATTTGAATATAACAAGAGTTCTCATGCAAAAATATGCAAGAATTAAATTGTTGACGAGAAATGCTATAGGAAATGCTATAGCATTTCCTATAGCATTTCTTTATTTTACATTTTTTACAACCTTAAATTTCGAACCAATTGAAAAAATAATGATTTTAGGGCTTATACATTGGAATTTGAATATAACAAGAGTTCTCATGCAAAAATATGCAAGGATTAAATTGTTGACGAGAAATTCCATAGGAAATGCTATAGCATTTTCTATAGCATTTCTTTATTTTACATTTTTTACAACCTTAAATTTCGAACCAATTGAAAAAATAATTATTTTAGGGCTTATACATTGGAATTTTAATATTACAAGCGTTCTCATGCAAAAATATGCAAGGATTAAATTGTTGGCGTTAATTTCAATAGGAAATTCTATAGCATTTCCTATAGAATTTATTTATTTTACATTGTTTACGACCTAAAAGTCGAACCAATTGAAAAAATGCCATACGAAATTCTATAGCATTTCCTATAGCATTTCTTTATTTTACATTGTTTACGACCTAAAAGTCGAAGCAATTGAAAAAATAATGATTTTAGGGCTTATACATTGGAATTTGAATATAACAAGAGTTCTCAAGCAAAAATATGCAAGGATTAAATTGTTGACGAAAAATGCCATACGAAATTCTATAGCATTTCTTTATTTTACATTGTTTACGACCTAATATTTCAAACCAATTGAAAAAATATTGATTTTAGGGCTTATACATTGGAATTTGAATATAACAAGAGTTCTCATGCAAAAATATGCAAGGATTAAATTGTTGACGATTAATGCCATAGGAAATGCTATAGCATTTTCTATAGCATTTCTTTATTTTACACTTTTTACAACCTTAAATTTCAAACCAATTGAAAAAATAATGATTTTAGGGCTTATACATTGGAATTTGAATATAACAAGAGTTCTCATGCAAAAATTATGCAAGGATTAAATTGTTGACGAGAAATGCCATAGGAAATGCTATAGCATTTCCTATAGCATTTCTTTATTTTACATTTTTTACAACATTAAATTTCGAACCAATGGAAAAAATAATGATTTTAGGGCTTATAGATTGGAATTTGAATATAACAAGAGTTCTCATGCAAAAATATGCAAGAATTAAATTGTTGACGAGAAATGCTATAGGAAATGCTATAGCATTTCCTATAGCATTTCTTTATTTTACATTTTTTACAACCTTAAATTTCGAACCAATTGAAAAAATAATGATTTTAGGGCTTATACATTGGAATTTGAATATAACAAGAGTTCTCATGCAAAAATATGCAAGGATTAAATTGTTGACGAGAAATTCCATAGGAAATGCTATAGCATTTTCTATAGCATTTCTTTATTTTACATTTTTTACAACCTTAAATTTCGAACCAATTGAAAAAATAATTATTTTAGGGCTTATACATTGGAATTTTAATATTACAAGCGTTCTCATGCAAAAATATGCAAGGATTAAATTGTTGGCGTTAATTTCAATAGGAAATTCTATAGCATTTCCTATAGAATTTATTTATTTTACATTGTTTACGACCTAAAAGTCGAACCAATTGAAAAAATGCCATACGAAATTCTATAGCATTTCCTATAGCATTTCTTTATTTTACATTGTTTACGACCTAAAAGTCGAAGCAATTGAAAAAATAATGATTTTAGGGCTTATACATTGGAATTTGAATATAACAAGAGTTCTCAAGCAAAAATATGCAAGGATTAAATTGTTGACGAAAAATGCCATACGAAATTCTATAGCATTTCTTTATTTTACATTGTTTACGACCTAATATTTCAAACCAATTGAAAAAATATTGATTTTAGGGCTTATACATTGGAATTTGAATATAACAAGAGTTCTCATGCAAAAATATGCAAGGATTAAATTGTTGACGATTAATGCCATAGGAAATGCTATAGCATTTCCTATAGCATTTCTTTATTTTACATTTTTTACAACATTAAATTTCGAACCAATTGAAAAAATAATGATTTTAGGGCTTATACATTGGAATTTGAATATAACAAGAGTTCTCATGCAAAAATATGCAAGAATTAAATTGTTGACGAGAAATGCTATAGGAAATGCTATAGCATTTCCTATAGCATTTCTTTATTTTACATTTTTTACAACCTTAAATTTTGAACCAATTGAAAAAATAATGATTTTAGGGCTTATACATTGGAATTTGAATATAACAAGAGTTCTCATGCAAAAATTATGCAAGGATTAAATTGTTGACGAGAAATGCCATAGGAAATGCTATAGCATTTCCTATAGCATTTCTTTATTTTACATTTTTTACAACATTAAATTTCGAACCAATGGAAAAAATAATGAATTTAGGGCTTATACATTGGAATTTGAATATAACAAGAGTTTTCATGCAAAAATATGCAAGGATTAAATTGTTGACGAGAAATGCCATAGGAAATGCTATAGCATTTTCTATAGCATTTCTTTATTTTACACTTTTTACAACCTTAAATTTCAAACCAATTGAAAAAATAATGATTTTAGGGCTTATACATTGGAATTTGAATATAACAAGAGTTCTCATGCAAAAATTATGCAAGGATTAAATTGTTGACGAGAAATGCCATAGGAAATGCTATAGCATTTCCTATAGCATTTCTTTATTTTACATTTTTTACAACATTAAATTTCGAACCAATGGAAAAAATAATGATTTTAGGGCTTATAGATTGGAATTTGAATATAACAAGAGTTCTCATGCAAAAATATGCAAGAATTAAATTGTTGACGAGAAATGCTATAGGAAATGCTATAGCATTTCCTATAGCATTTCTTTATTTTACATTTTTTACAACCTTAAATTTCGAACCAATTGAAAAAATAATGATTTTAGGGCTTATACATTGGAATTTGAATATAACAAGAGTTCTCATGCAAAAATATGCAAGGATTAAATTGTTGACGAGAAATGCCATAGGAAATGCTATAGCATTTTCTATAGCATTTCTTTATTTTACATTTTTTACAACCTTAAATTTCGAACCAATTGAAAAAATAATTATTTTAGGGCTTATACATTGGAATTTTAATATTACAAGCGTTCTCATGCAAAAATATGCAAGGATTAAATTGTTGGCGTTAATTTCAATAGGAAATTCTATAGCATTTCCTATAGAATTTATTTATTTTACATTGTTTACGACCTAAAAGTCGAACCAATTGAAAAAATGCCATACGAAATTCTATAGCATTTCCTATAGCATTTCTTTATTTTACATTGTTTACGACCTAAAAGTCGAAGCAATTGAAAAAATAATGATTTTAGGGCTTATACATTGGAATTTGAATATAACAAGAGTTCTCAAGCAAAAATATGCAAGGATTAAATTGTTGACGAAAAATGCCATACGAAATTCTATAGCATTTCTTTATTTTACATTGTTTACGACCTAATATTTCAAACCAATTGAAAAAATATTGATTTTAGGGCTTATACATTGGAATTTGAATATAACGAGAGTTCTCATGCAAAAATATGCAAGGATTAAATTGTTGACGATTAATGCCATAGGAAATGCTATAGCATTTTCTATAGCATTTCTTTATTTTACACTTTTTACAACCTTAAATTTCGAACCAATTGAAAAAATAATGATTTTAGGGCTTATACATTGGAATTTGAATATAACAAGAGTTCTCATGCAAAAATTATGCAAGGATTAAATTGTTGAAGAGAAATGCCATAGGAAATGCTATAGCATTTCCTATAGCATTTCTTTATTTTACATTTTTTACAACATTAAATTTCGAACCAATGGAAAAAATAATGATTTTAGGGCTTATAGATTGGAATTTGAATATAACAAGAGTTCTCATGCAAAAATATGCAAGAATTAAATTGTTGACGAGAAATGCTATAGGAAATGCTATAGCATTTCCTATAGCATTTCTTTATTTTACATTTTTTACAACCTTAAATTTTGAACCAATTGAAAAAATAATGATTTTAGGGCTTATACATTGGAATTTGAATATAACAAGAGTTCTCATGCAAAAATATGCAAGGATTAAATTGTTGACGAGAAATGCCATAGGAAATGCTATAGCATTTTCTATAGCATTTCTTTATTTTACATTTTTTACAACCTTAAATTTCGAACCAATTGAAAAAATAATGAATTTAGGGCTTATGCATTGGAATTTTAATATTACAAGCGTTCTCATGCAAAAATATGCAAGGATTAAATTGTTGGCGTTAATTTCAATAGGAAATTCTATAGCATTTCCTATAGAATTTATTTATTTTACATTGTTTACGACCTAAAAGTCGAACCAATTGAAAAAATGCCATACGAAATTCTATAGCATTTCCTATAGCATTTCTTTATTTTACATTGTTTACGACCTAAAAGTCGAAGCAATTGAAAAAATAATGATTTTAGGGCTTATACATTGGAATTTGAATATAACAAGAGTTCTCAAGCAAAAATATGCAAGGATTAAATTGTTGACGAAAAATGCCATACGAAATTCTATAGCATTTCTTTATTTTACATTGTTTACGACCTAATATTTCAAACCAATTGAAAAAATATTGATTTTAGGGCTTATACATTGGAATTTGAATATAACAAGAGTTCTCATGCAAAAATATGCAAGGATTAAATTGTTGACGATTAATGCCATAGGAAATGCTATAGCATTTTCTATAGCATTTCTTTATTTTACACTTTTTACAACCTTAAATTTCGAACCAATTGAAAAAATAATGATTTTAGGGCTTATACATTGGAATTTGAATATAACAAGAGTTCTCATGCAAAAATTATGCAAGGATTAAATTGTTGACGAGAAATGCCATAGGAAATGCTATAGCATTTCCTATAGCATTTCTTTATTTTACATTTTTTACAACATTAAATTTCGAACCAATGGAAAAAATAATGATTTTAGGGCTTATAGATTGGAATTTGAATATAACAAGAGTTCTCATGCAAAAATATGCAAGAATTAAGTTGTTGACGAGAAATGCTATAGGAAATGCTATAGCATTTCCTATAGCATTTCTTTATTTTACATTTTTTACAACCTTAAATTTCGAACCAATTGAAAAAATAATGATTTTAGGGCTTATACATTGGAATTTGAATATAACAAGAGTTCTCATGCAAAAATATGCAAGGATTAAATTGTTGACGAGAAATGCCATAGGAAATGCTATAGCATTTTCTATAGCATTTCTTTATTTTACATTTTTTACAACCTTAAATTTCGAACCAATTGAAAAAATAATTATTTTAGGGCTTATACATTGGAATTTTAATATTACAAGCGTTCTCATGCAAAAATATGCAAGGATTAAATTGTTGGCGTAAATTCAATAGGAAATTCTCTAGCATTTCCTATAGAATTTATTTATTTTACATTGTTTACGACCTAAAATTCGAACCAATTGAAAAAATGCCATACGAAATTCTATAGCATTTCCTATAGCATTTCTTTATTTTACATTGTTTACGACCTAAAAGTCGAAGCAATTGAAAAAATAATGATTTTAGGGCTTATACATTGGAATTTGAATATAACAAGAGTTCTCAAGCAAAAATATGCAAGGATTAAATTGTTGACGAAAAATGCCATACGAAATTCTATAGCATTTCTTTATTTTACATTGTTTACGACCTAAAATTTCAAACCAATTGAAAAAATAATGATTTTAGGGCTTATACATTGGAATTTGAATATAACAAGAGTTCTCATGCAAAAATATGCAAGGATTAAATTGTTGACGAGAAATGCCATAGGAAATGCTATAGCATTTTCTATAGCATTTCTTTATTTTACACTTTTTACAACCTTAAATTTCGAACCAATTGAAAAAATAATGATTTTAGGGCTTATACATTGGAATTTGAATATAACAAGAGTTCTCATGCAAAAATTATGCAAGGATTAAATTGTTGACGAGAAATGCCATAGGAAATGCTATAGCATTTCCTATAGCATTTCTTTATTTTACATTTTTTACAACATTAAATTTCGAACCAATGGAAAAAATAATGATTTTAGGACTTATACATTGGAATTTAAATATAACAAGAGTTCTCATGCAAAAATATGCAAGAATTAAATTGTTGACAGAAATGCTATAGGAAATGCTATAGCATTTCATATAGCATTTCTTTATTTTACATTTTTTAGAACCTTAAATTTCGAACCAATTGAAAAAATAATGATTTTAGGGCTTATACATTGGAATTTGAATATAACAAGAGTTCTCATGCAAAAATATGCAAGGATTAAATTGTTGACGAGAAATGCCATAGGAAATGCTATAGCATTTTCTATAGCATTTCTTTATTTTACATTTTTTACAACCTTAAATTTCGAACCAATTGAAAAAATAATTATTTTAGGGCTTATACATTGGAATTTTAATATTACAAGCGTTCTCATGCAAAAATATGCAAGGATTAAATTGTTGGCGTTAAATTCAATAGGAAATTCTATAGCATTTCTTTATTTTACATTGTTTACGACCTTAAAGTCGAACCAATTGAAAAAATAATGATTTTAGGGCTTATATATTGGAATTTGAATATAACAAGAGTTCTCAAGCAAAAATATGCAAGGATTAAATTGTTGACGAAAAATGCCATACGAAATTCTAAAGCATTTCCTATAGCATTTCTTTATTTTACATTGTTTACGACCTAAAATTTCGATCCAATTGAAAAAATAATGATTTTAGGGCTTATACATTGGAATTTGAATATAACAAGAGTTCTCATGCAAAAATACGCAAGGATTAAATTGTTGACGAGAAATGCCATAGGAAATGCTATAGCATTTTCTATTGCATTTCATTATTTTACACTTTTTACGACCTTAAATTTCAAACCAATTGAAAAAATAATGATTTTAGGGCTTATACATTGGAATTTGAATATACAAAGAGTTCTCATACAAAAATATGCAAGGATTAAATTGTTGACGAGAAATGCCATAGGAAATGCTATAGCATTTCCTATAGCATTTCTTTATTTTACATTTTTTACAACCTTAAATTTCGAACCAATTGAAAAAATAATGATTTTAAGGCTTATACATTGGAATTTGAATATAACAAGAGTTCTCATGCAAAAATATGCAAGGATTAAATTGTTGACGAGAAATGCAATAGGAAATGCTATAGCATTTTCTATAGCATTTCTTTATTTTACATTTTTTACAACCTTAAATTTCAAACCAATTGAAAAAATAATTATTTTAGGGCTTATACATTGGAATTTCAATATTACAAGCGTTCTCATGCAAAAATATGCAAGGATTAAATTGTTGGCGTTAAATTCCATAGGAAATTCTATAGCATTTCCTATAGCATTTCTTTATTTTACATTGTTTACGACCTAAAAGTCGAACCAATTGAAAAAATAATGATTTTACGGCTTATACATTGGAATTTGAATATAACAAGAGTTCTCAAGCAAAAATATGCAAGGATTAAATTGTTGACGAAAAATGCCATAAGAAATTCTATAGCATTTCCTATAGCATTTCTTTATTTTACATTTTTTACAACATTAAATTTCGAACCAATGGAAAAAATAATGATTTTAGGGCTTATACATTGGAATTTGAATATAACAAGAGTTCTCATGCAAAAATATGAAAGAATTAAATTGTTGACGAGAAATGCTATAGGAAATGCTATAGCATTTCCTATAGCATTTCTTTATTTTACATTCTTTACAACCTTAAATTTCGAACCAATTGAAAAAATAATGATTTTAGGGCTTATACATTGGAATATGAATATAACAAGAGTTCTCATGCAAAAATATGCAAGGATTAAATTGTTGACGAGAAATGCCATAGGAAATGCTATAGCATTTTCTATAGCATTTCTTTATTTTACATTTTTTACAACCTTAAATTTCGAACCAATTGAAAAAATAATTATTTTAGGGCTTATACATTGGAATTTTAATATTACAAGCGTTCTCATGCAAAAATATGCAAGGATTAAATTGTTGGCGTTAAATTCAATAGGAAATTCTAGAGCATTTCCTATAGCATTTCTTTATTTTACATTGTTTACGACCTAAAAGTCGAACCAATTGAAAAAATAATGAATTTAGGGCTTATACATTGGAAGTTGAATATAACAAGAGTTCTCAAGCAAAAATATGCAAGGATTAAATTGTTGACGAAAAATGCCATACGAAATTCTAAAGCATTTCCTATAGCATTTCTTTATTTTACATTGTTTACGACCTAAAATTTCGAACCAATTGAAAAAATAATGATTTTAGGGCTTATAAATTGGAATTTGAATATAACAAGAGTTCTCATGCAAAAATACGCAAGGATTAAATTGTTGACGAGAAATGCCATAGGAAATGCTATAGCATTTTCTATAAAATTTCTTTATTTTACACTTTTTACAACCTTAAATTTCGAACCAATTAAAAAAATAATGATTTTAGGGCTTATACATTGGAATTTGAATATAACAAGAGTTCTCATGCAAAAATATGCAAGGATTAAATTGTTGACGAGAAATGCCATAGGAAATGCTATAGCATTTCCTATAGAATTTCTTTATTTTAGATTTTTTACAACCTTAAATTTCGAACCAATTGAAAAAATAATGATTTTAGGGCTTATACATTGGAATTTGAATATAACAAGAGTTCTCATGCAAAAATATGCAACGATTAAATTGTTGACGAGAAATGCCATAGGAAATGCTATAGCATTTTCTATAGCATTTCTTTATTTTACATTTTTTACAACCTTAAATTTCGAACCAATTGAAAAAATAATTATTTTAGGGCTTATACATTGGAATTTTAATATTACAAGCGTTCTCATGCAAAAATATGCAAGGATTAAATTGTTGGCGTTAAATTCAATAGGAAATTCTGTAGCATTTCTTTATTTTACATTGTTTACGACCTTAAAGTCGAACCAATTGAAAAAATAATGATTTTAGGGCTTATATATTGGAATTTGAATATAACAAGAGTTCTCAAGCAAAAATATGCAAGGATTAAATTGTTGACGAAAAATGCCATACTAAATTCTATAGCATTTCCTATAGCATTTCTTTATTTTACATTGTTTACGACCTAAAATTTCGATCCAATTGAAAAAATAATGATTTTAGGGCTTATACATTGGAATTTGAATATAACAAGAGTTCTCATGCAAAAATACGCAAGGATTAAATTGTTGACGAGAAATGCCATAGGAAATGCTATAGCATTTTCTATTGCATTTCATTATTTTACACTTTTTACGACCTTAAATTTCAAACCAATTGAAAAAATAATGATTTTAGGGCTTATACATTGGAATTTGAATATACAAAGAGTTCTCATACAAAAATATGCAAGGATTAAATTGTTGACGAGAAATGCCATAGGAAATGCTATAGCATTTCCTATAGCATTTCTTTATTTTACATTTTTTACAACCTTAAATTTCGAACCAATTGAAAAAATAATGATTTTAAGGCTTATACATTGGAATTTGAATATAACAAGAGTTCTCATGCAAAAATATGCAAGGATTAAATTGTTGACGAGAAATGCAATAGGAAATGATATAGCATTTTCTATAGCATTTCTTTATTTTACATTTTTTACAACCTTAAATTTCAAACCAATTGAAAAAATAATTATTTTAGGGCTTATACATTGGAATTTCAATATTACAAGCGTTCTCATGCAAAAATATGCAAGGATTAAATTGTTGGCGTTAAATTCCATAGGAAATTCTATAGCATTTCCTATAGCATTTCTTTATTTTACATTGTTTACGACCTAAAAGTCGAACCAATTGAAAAAATAATGATTTTACGGCTTATACATTGGAATTTGAATATAACAAGAGTTCTCAAGCAAAAATATGCAAGGATTAAATTGTTGACGAAAAATGCCATAAGAAATTCTATAGCATTTCCTATAGCATTTCTTTATTTTACATTTTTTACAACATTAAATTTCGAACCAATGGAAAAAATAATGATTTTAGGGCTTATACATTGGAATTTGAATATAACAAGAGTTCTCATGCAAAAATATGAAAGAATTAAATTGTTGACGAGAAATGCTATAGGAAATGCTATAGCATTTCCTATAGCATTTCTTTATTTTACATTCTTTACAACCTTAAATTTCGAACCAATTGAAAAAATAATGATTTTAGGGCTTATACATTGGAATATGAATATAACAAGAGTTCTCATGCAAAAATATGCAAGGATTAAATTGTTGACGAGAAATGCCATAGGAAATGCTATAGCATTTTCTATAGCATTTCTTTATTTTACATTTTTTACAACCTTAAATTTCGAACCAATTGAAAAAATAATTATTTTAGGGCTTATACATTGGAATTTTAATATTACAAGCGTTCTCATGCAAAAATATGCAAGGATTAAATTGTTGGCGTTAAATTCAATAGGAAATTCTAGAGCATTTCCTATAGCATTTCTTTATTTTACATTGTTTACGACCTAAAAGTCGAACCAATTGAAAAAATAATGAATTTAGGGCTTATACATTGGAAGTTGAATATAACAAGAGTTCTCAAGCAAAAATATGCAAGGATTAAATTGTTGACGAAAAATGCCATACGAAATTCTAAAGCATTTCCTATAGCATTTCTTTATTTTACATTGTTTACGACCTAAAATTTCGAACCAATTGAAAAAATAATGATTTTAGGGCTTATAAATTGGAATTTGAATATAACAAGAGTTCTCATGCAAAAATACGCAAGGATTAAATTGTTGACGAGAAATGCCATAGGAAATGCTATAGCATTTTCTATAGCATTTCTTTATTTTACACTTTTTACAACCTTAAATTTCGAACCAATTAAAAAAATAATGATTTTAGGGCTTATACATTGGAATTTGAATATAACAAGAGTTCTCATGCAAAAATATGCAAGGATTAAATTGTTGACGAGAAATGCCATAGGAAATGCTATAGCATTTCCTATAGAATTTCTTTATTTTAGATTTTTTACAACCTTAAATTTCGAACCAATTGAAAAAATAATGATTTTAGGGCTTATACATTGGAATTTGAATATAACAAGAGTTCTCATGCAAAAATATGCAACGATTAAATTGTTGACGAGAAATGCCATAGGAAATGCTATAGCATTTTCTATAGCATTTCTTTATTTTACATTTTTTACAACCTTAAATTTCGAACCAATTGAAAAAATAATGATTTTAGGGCTTATACATTGGAATTTTAATATTACAAGCGTTCTCATGCAAAAATATGCAAGGATTAAATTGTTGGCGTTAAATTCCATAGGAAATTCTATAGCATTTCCTATAGCATTTCTTTATTTTACATTGTTTACGACCTAAAAGTCGAAGCAATTGAAAAAATAATGATTTTAGGGCTTATACATTGGAATTTGAATATAACAAGAGTTCTCAAGCAAAAATATGCAAGGATTAAATTGTTGACGAAAAATGCCATACGATATTCTATAGCATTTCCTATAGCATTTCTTTATTTTACATTGTTTACGACCTAAAATTTCGAACCAATTGAAAAAATAATGATTTTAGGGCTTATACATTGGAATTTGAATATAACAAGAGTTCTCATGCAAAAATATGCAAGGATTAAATTGTTGACGAGAAATGCCATAGGAAATGCTATAGCATTTTCTATAGCATTTCTTTATTTTACACTTTTTACAACCTTAAATTTCGAACCAATTGAAAAAATAATGATTTTAGGGCTTATACATTGGAATTTGAATATAACAAGAGTTCTCATGCAAAAATATGCAAGGATTAAATTGTTGACGAGAAATGCCATAGGAAATGCTATAGCATTTTTTATAGCATTTCTTTATTTTACATTTTTTACAACCTTAAATTTCGAACCAATTTAAAAAATAATGATTTAAGGGCTTATACACTGGAATATGAATATAACAAGAGTTCTCATGCAAAAATATGCAAGGATTAAATTGTTGACGAGAAATGTCATAGGAAATGCTATAGCATTTCCTATAGAATTTCTTTATTTGACATTTTTTACAACCTTAAATTTCGAATCAATTAAAAAAATAATGATTTTAGGGCTTATACATTGGAATTTGGATATAACAAGAGTTATCATGCAAAAATATGCAAGGATTAAATTGTTGAAGAGAAATGCCATAGGAAATGCTAGCATTTCCTATAGCATTTCTTTATTTTACATTTTTTACAACCTTAAATTTCGAACCAATTAAAAAAATAATGATTTTAGGGCTTATACATTGGAATTTGAATATAACAAGAGTTCTCATGCAAAAATATGCAAGGATTAAATTGTTGACGAGAAATGCCATAGGAAATGCTATAGCATTTCTTTATTTTACATTGTTTACGACCTAAAATTTCGAACCAATTGAAAAAATAATGATTTTAGAGCTTATACATTGGAATTTGAATATAACAAGAGTTCTCACGCAAAAATATGCAAGGATTAAATTGTTGACGAGAAATGCCATAGGAAATGTTATAGCATTTCCTATAGCATTTCTTTATTTTAAATTTTTTACAACATTAAATTTCGAACCAATTGAAAAAATAATGATTTTAGGGCTTATACATTGGAATTTGAATATAACAAGAGTTCTCATGCAAAAATATGCAAGAATTAAATTGTCGACGAGAAATGCTATAGGAAATGCTATAGCATTTCCTATAGCATTTCTTTATTTTACATTTTTTACAACCTTAAATTTTAAACCAATTAAAAAAATAATGATTTTAGGGCTTATACATTGGAATTTCAATATAACAAGAGTTCTCATGCAAAAATATGCAAGGATTAAATTGTTGACGAGAAATGCCATAGGAAATGCTATAGCATTTCTTTATTTTACATTGTTTACGACCTAAAATTTCGAACCAATTGAAAAAATAATGATTTTAGGGCTTATAGATTGGAATTTGAATATAACAAGAGTTCTCACGCAAAAATATGCAAGGATTAAATTGTTGACGAGAAATGCCATAGGAAATGCTATAGCATTTCCTATAGCATTTCTTTATTTAACATTTTTTACAACATTAAACTTCGAACCAATTGAAAAAATAATGATTTTAGGGCTTATACATTGGAATTTGAATATAACAAGAGTTCTCATGCAAAAATATGCAAGCATTAAATTGTTGACGAGAAATGCTATACGAAATGCTATAGCATTTACTATAGCATTTCTTTATTTTACATTTTTTACAACCTTAAATTTCGAACCAATTGAAAAAATAATGATTTTAGGGCTTATACATTGGAATTTGAATATAACAAGAGTTCTCATGCAAAAATATGCAAGGATTAAATTGTTGACGAGAAATGCCATAGGAAATGCTATAGCATTTCTTTATTTTACATTGTTTACGACCTAAAATTTCGAACCAATTGAAAAAATAATGATCTTAGGGCTTATACATTGGAATTTGAATATAACAAGAGTTCTCACACAAAAATATGCAAGGATTAAATTGTTGACGAGAAATGCAATAGGAAATGCTATAGCATTTACTATAGCATTTCTTTATTTTACATTTTTTACAACATTAAACTTCGAACCAATTGAAAAAATAATGATTTTAGGGCTTATAAATTGGAATTTGAATAGAACAAGAGTTCTCAAGCAAAAATATGCAAGGATTAAATTGTTGACGAAAAATTCCATACGAAATTCTATAGCATTTCCTATAGCATTTCTTTATTTTACATTGTTTACGACCTAAAATTTCGAACCAATTGAAAAAATAATGATTTTAGGGCTTATACATTGGAATTTGAATATAACAAGAGTTCTCATGCAAAAATATGCAAGGATTAAATTGTTGACGAGAAATGCCATAGGAAATGCTATAGCATTTTCTATAGCATTTCTTTATTTTACACTTTTTACAACCTTAAATTTCGAACCAATTGAAAAAATAATGATTTTAGGGCTTATACATTGGAATTTGAATATAACAAGAGTTCTCATGCAAAAATATGCAAGGATTAAATTGTTGACGAGAAATGCCATAGGAAATGCTATAGCATTTTTTATAGCATTTCTTTATTTTACATTTTTTACAACCTTAAATTTCGAACCAATTGAAAAAATAATGATTTAAGGGCTTATACACTGGAATATGAATATAACAAGAGTTCTCATGCAAAAATATGCAAGGATTAAATTGTTGACGAGAAATGTCATAGGAAATGCTATAGCATTTCCTATAGAATTTCTTTATTTGACATTTTTTACAACCTTAAATTTCGAATCAATTACAAAAATAATGATTTTAGGGCTTATACATTGGAATTTGGATATAACAAGTGTTATCATGCAAAAATATGCAAGGATTAAATTGTTGAAGAGAAATGCCATAGGAAATGCTATAGCATTTCCTATAGCATTTCTTTATTTTACATTTTTTACAACCTTAAATTTCGAACCAATTAAAAAAATAATGATTTTAGGGCTTATACATTGGAATTTGAATATAACAAGAGTTCTCATGCAAAAATATGCAAGGATTAAATTGTTGACGAGAAATGCCATAGGAAATGCTATAGCATTTCTTTATTTTACATTGTTTACGACCTAAAATTTCGAACCAATTGAAAAAATAATGATTTTAGGGCTTATACATTGGAATTTGAATATAACAAGAGTTCTCACGCAAAAATATGCAAGGATTAAATTGTTGACGAGAAATGCCATAGGAAATGTTATAGCATTTCCTATAGCATTTCTTTATTTTAAATTTTTTACAACATTAAATTTCGAACCAATTGAAAAAATAATGATTTTAGGGCTTATACATTGGAATTTGAATATAACAAGAGTTCTCATGCAAAAATATGCAAGAATTAAATTGTCGACGAGAAATGCTATAGGAAATGCTATAGCATTTCCTATAGCATTTCTTTATTTTACATTTTTTACAACCTTAAATTTTAAACCAATTAAAAAAATAATGATTTTAGGGCTTATACATTGGAATTTCAATATAACAAGAGTTCTCATGCAAAAATATGCAAGGATTAAATTGTTGACGAGAAATGCCATAGGAAATGCTATAGCATTTCTTTATTTTACATTGTTTACGACCTAAAATTTCGAACCAATTGAAAAAATAATGATTTTAGGGCTTATACATTGGAATTTGAATATAACAAGAGTTCTCATGCAAAAATATGCAAGGATTAAATTGTTGACGAGAAATGCCATAGGAAATGCTATAGCATTTTCTATAGCATTTCTTTATTTTACACTTTTTACAACCTTAAATTTCGAACCAATTGAAAAAATAATGATTTTAGGGCTTATACATTGGAATTTGAATATAACAAGAGTTCTCATGCAAAAATATGCAAGGATTAAATTGTTGACGAGAAATGCCATAGGAAATGCTATAGCATTTTTTATAGCATTTCTTTATTTTACATTTTTTACAACCTTAAATTTCGAACCAATTGAAAAAATAATGATTTAAGGGCTTATACACTGGAATATGAATATAACAAGAGTTCTCATGCAAAAATATGCAAGGATTAAATTGTTGACGAGAAATGTCATAGGAAATGCTATAGCATTTCCTATAGAATTTCTTTATTTGACATTTTTTACAACCTTAAATTTCGAATCAATTAAAAAAATAATGATTTTAGGGCTTATACATTGGAATTTGGATATAACAAGAGTTATCATGCAAAAATATGCAAGGATTAAATTGTTGAAGAGAAATGCCATAGGAAATGCTATAGCATTTCCTATAGCATTTCTTTATTTTACATTTTTTACAACCTTAAATTTCGAACCAATTAAAAAAATAATGATTTTAGGGCTTATACATTGGAATTTGAATATAACAAGAGTTCTCATGCAAAAATATGCAAGGATTAAATTGTTGACGAGAAATGCCATAGGAAATGCTATAGCATTTTCTATAGCATTTCTTTATTTTAAATTTTTTACAACATTAAATTTCGAACCAATTGAAAAAATAATGATTTTAGGGCTTATACATTGGAATTTGAATATAACAAGAGTTCTCATGCAAAAATATGCAAGGATTAAATTGTTGACGAAAAATGCCATACGAAATTCTAAAGCATTTCCTATAGCATTTCTTTATTTTAAATTTTTTACAACATTAAATTTCGAACCAATTGAA
The DNA here is from genome assembly GCA_954871525.1 of Parietaria judaica. Lineage (NCBI taxonomy): Eukaryota > Viridiplantae > Streptophyta > Magnoliopsida > Rosales > Urticaceae > Parietaria > Parietaria judaica. Next base: position 5,145,032 of record OX940864.1, on the reverse strand, counting down.
AAAATAATGATTTTAGGGCTTATACATTGGAATTTGAATATAACAAGAGTTCTCATGCAAAAATATGCAAGAATTAAATTGTTGACGAGAAATGCTATAGGAAATGCTATAGCATTTCCTATAGCATTTCTTTATTTTACATTTTTTACAACCTTAAATTTTAAACCAATTTAAAAAATAATGATTTTAGGGCTTATACATTGGAATTTGAATATAACAAGAGTTCTCATGCAAAAATATGCAAGGATTAAATTGTTGACGAGAAATGCCATAGGAAATGCTATTGCATTTCTTTATTTTACATTGTTTACGACCTAAAATTTCGAACCAATTGAAAAAATAATGATTTTAGGGCTTATACATTGGAATTTGAATATAACAAGAGTTCTCATGCAAAAATGTGCAAGGATTAAATTGTTGACGAGAAATGCCATAGGAAATGCTATAGCATTTTCTATAGCATTTCTTTATTTTACATTTTTTACAACCTTAAATTTCGAACCAATTGAAAAAATAATGATTTTAGGGCTTATACATTGGAATTTGAATATAACAAGAGTTCTCATGCAAAAATATGCAAGGATTAAATTGTTGACGAGAAATGCCATAGGAAATGCTATAGCATTTTCTATAGCATTTCTTTATTTTACATTTTTTACAACCTTAAATTTCGAACCAATTGAAAAAATAATGATTTAAGGGCTTATACATTGGAATATGAATATAACAAGAGTTCTCATGCAAAAATATGCAAGGATTAAATTGTTGACGAGAAATGTCATAGGAAATGCTATAGCATTTCCTATAGAATTTCTTTATTGACATTTTTTACAACCTTAAATTTCGAATCAATTAAAAAAATAAAGATTTTAGGGCTTATACATTGGAATTTGGATATAACAAGAGTTCTCATGCAAAAATATGCAAGGATTAAATTGTTGAAGAGAAATGCCATAGGAAATGCTATAGCATTTCCTATAGCATTTCTTTATTTTACATTTTTTACAACCTTAAATTTCGAACCAATTAAAAAAATAATGATTTTAGGGCTTATACATTGGAATTTGAATATAACAAGAGTTCTCATGCAAAAATATGCAAGGATTAAATTGTTGACGAGAAATGCCATAGGAAATGCTATAGCATTTCTTTATTTTACATTGTTTACGACCTAAAATTTCGAACCAATTGAAAAAATAATGATTTTAGAGCTTATATATTGGAATTTGAATATAACAAGAGTTCTCACGCAAAAATATGCAAGGATTAAATTTTTGACGAGAAATGCCATAGGAAATGTTATAGCATTTCCTATAGCATTTCTTTATTTTAAATTTTTTACAACATTAAATTTCGAACCAATTGAAAAAATAATGGTTTTAGGGCTTATACATTGGAATTTGAATATAACAAGAGTTCTCATGCAAAAATATGCAAGGATTAAATTGTTGACGAAAAATGCCATACGAAATTCTAAAGCATTTCCTATAGCATTTCTTTATTTTAAATTTTTTACAACATTAAATTTCGAACCAATTGAAAAAATAATGATTTTAGGGCTTATACATTGGAATTTGAATATAACAAGAGTTCTCATGCAAAAATATGCAAGAATTAAATTGTTGACGAGAAATGCTATAGGAAATGCTATAGCATTTCCTATAGCATTTCTTTATTTTACATTTTTTACAACCTTAAATTTTAAACCAATTTAAAAAATAATGATTTTAGGGCTTATACATTGGAATTTGAATATAACAAGAGTTCTCATGCAAAAATATGCAAGGATTAAATTGTTGACGAGAAATGCCATAGGAAATGCTATAGCATTTCTTTATTTTACATTGTTTACGACCTAAAATTTCGAACCAATTGAAAAAATAATGATTTTAGGGCTTATACATTGGAATTTGAATATAACAAGAGTTCTCATGCAAAAATGTGCAAGGATTAAATTGTTGACGAGAAATGCCATAGGAAATGCTATAGCATTTTCTATAGCATTTCTTTATTTTACATTTTTTACAACCTTAAATTTCGAACCAATTGAAAAAATAATGATTTTAGGGCTTATACATTGGAATTTGAATATAACAAGAGTTCTCATGCAAAAATATGCAAGGATTAAATTGTTGACGAGAAATGCCATAGGAAATGCTATAGCATTTTCTATAGCATTTCTTTATTTTACATTTTTTACAACCTTAAATTTCGAACCAATTGAAAAAATAATGATTTAAGGGCTTATACATTGGAATATGAATATAACAAGAGTTCTCATGCAAAAATATGCAAGGATTAAATTGTTGACGAGAAATGTCATAGGAAATGCTATAGCATTTCCTATAGAATTTCTTTATTGAGATTTTTTACAACCTTAAATTTCGAATCAATTAAAAAAATAAAGATTTTAGGGCTTATACATTGGAATTTGGATATAACAAGAGTTCTCATGCAAAAATATGCAAGGATTAAATTGTTGAAGAGAAATGCCATAGGAAATGCTATAGCATTTCCTATAGCATTTCTTTATTTTACATTTTTTACAACCTTAAATTTCGAACCAATTAAAAAAATAATGATTTTAGGGCTTATACATTGGAATTTGAATATAACAAGAGTTCTCATGCAAAAATATGCAAGGATTAAATTGTTGACGAGAAATGCCATAGGAAATGCTATAGCATTTCTTTATTTTACATTGTTTACGACCTAAAATTTCGAACCAATTGAAAAAATAATGATTTTAGAGCTTATACATTGGAATTTGAATATAACAAGAGTTCTCACGCAAAAATATGCAAGGATTAAATTTTTGACGAGAAATGCCATAGGAAATGTTATAGCATTTCCTATAGCATTTCTTTATTTTAAATTTTTTACAACATTAAATTTCGAACCAATTGAAAAAATAATGATTTTAGGGCTTATACATTGGAATTTGAATATAACAAGAGTTCTCATGCAAAAATATGCAAGGATTAAATTGTTGACGAAAAATGCCATACGAAATTCTAAAGCATTTCCTATAGCATTTCTTTATTTTAAATTTTTTACAACATTAAATTTCGAACCAATTGAAAAAATAATGATTTTAGGGCTTATACATTGGAATTTGAATATAACAAGAGTTCTCATGCAAAAATATGCAAGAATTAAATTGTTGACGAGAAATGCTATAGGAAATGCTATAGCATTTCCTATAGCATTTCTTTATTTTACATTTTTTACAACCTTAAATTTTAAACCAATTTAAAAAATAATGATTTTAGGGCTTATACATTGGAATTTGAATATAACAAGAGTTCTCATGCAAAAATATGCAAGGATTAAATTGTTGACGAGAAATGCCATAGGAAATGCTATAGCATTTCTTTATTTTACATTGTTTACGACCTAAAATTTCGAACCAATTGAAAAAATAATGATTTTAGGGCTTATACATTGGAATTTGAATATAACAAGAGTTCTCACGCAAAAATATGCAAGGATTAAATTGTTGACGAGAAATGCCATAGGAAATGCTATAGCATTTCCTATAGCATTTCTTTATTTTACATTTTTTACAACATTAAACTTCGAACCAATTGAAAAAATAATGATTTTAGGGCTTATACATTGGAATTTGAATATAACAAGAGTTCTCATGCAAAAATATGCAAGGATTAAATTGTTGACGAGAAATGTCATAGGAAATGCTATAGCATTTCCTATAGAATTTCTTTATTTGACATTTTTTACAACCTTAAATTTCGAATCAATTAAAAAAATAATGATTTTAGGGCTTATACATTGGAATTTGGATATAACAAGAGTTCTCATGCAAAAATATGCAAGGATTAAATTGTTGAAGAGAAATGCCATAGGAAATGCTATAGCATTTCCTATAGCATTTCTTTATTTTACATTTTTTACAACCTTAAATTTCGAACCAATTAAAAAAATAATGATTTTAGGGCTTATACATTGGAATTTGAATATAACAAGAGTTCTCATGCAAAAATATGCAAGGATTAAATTGTTGACGAGAAATGTCATAGGAAATGCTATAGCATTTCCTATAGAATTTCTTTATTTGACATTTTTTACAACCTAAAATTTCGAACCAATTGAAAAAATAATGATTTTAGAGCTTATACATTGGAATTTGAATATAACAAGAGTTCTCACGCAAAAATATGCAAGGATTAAATTGTTGACGAGAAATGCCATAGGAAATGTTATAGCATTTCCTATAGCATTTCTTTATTTTAAATTTTTTACAACATTAAAATTCTAACCAATTGAAAAAATAATGATTTTAGGGCTTATATATTGGAATTTGAATATAACAAGAGTTCTCATGCAAAAATATGCAAGAATTAAATTGTTGACGAGAAATGCTATAGGAAATGCTAAAGCATTTCCTATAGCATTTCTTTATTTTACATTTTTTACAACCTTAAATTTTAAACCAATTAAAAAAATAATGATTTTAGGGCTTATACATTGGAATTTGAATATAACAAGAGTTCTCATGCAAAAATATGCAAGGATTAAATTGTTGACGAGAAATGCCATAGGAAATGCTATAGCATTTCTTTATTTTACATTGTTTACGACCTAAAATTTCGAACCAATTGAAAAAATAATGATTTTAGGGCTTATACATTGGAATTTGAATATAACAAGAGTTCTCACGCAAAAATATGCAAGGATTAAATTGTTGACGAGAAATGCCATAGGAAATGCTATAGCATTTCCTATAGCATTTCTTTATTTTACATTTTTTACAACATTAAACTTCGAACCAATTGAAAAAATAATGATTTTAGGGCTTATACATTGGAATTTGAATATAACAAGAGTTCTCATGCAAAAATATGCAAGAATTAAATTGTTGACGAGAAATGCTATACGAAATGCTATAGCATTTCCTATAGCATTTCTTTATTTTACATTTTTTACAACCTTAAATTTCGAACCAATTGAAAAAATAATGATTTTAGGGCTTATACATTGGAATTTGAATATAACAAGAGTTCTCATGCAAAAATATGCAAGGATTAAATTGTTGACGAGAAATGCCATAGGAAATTCTATAGCATTTCTTTATTTTACATTGTTTACGACCTAAAATTTCGAACCAATTGAAAAAATAATGATCTTAGGGCTTATACATTGGAATTTTAATATAACAAGAGTTCTCACACAAAAATATGCAAGGATTAAATTGTTGACGAGAAATGCCATAGGAAATGCTATAGCATTTCCTATAGCATTTCTTTATTTTACATTTTTTACAACATTAAACTTCGAACCAATTGAAAAAATAATGATTTTAGGGCTTATACATTGGAATTTGAATATAACAAGAGTTCTCATGCAAAAATATGCAAGGATTAAATTGTTGACGAGAAATGTCATAGGAAATGCTATAGCATTTCCTATAGAATTTCTTTATTTGACATTTTTTACAACCTTAAATTTCGAATCAATTAAAAAAATAATGATTTTAGGGCTTATACATTGGAATTTGGATATAACAAGAGTTCTCATGCAAAAATATGCAAGGATTAAATTGTTGAAGAGAAATGCCATAGGAAATGCTATAGCATTTCCTATAGCATTTCTTTATTTTACATTTTTTACAACCTTAAATTTCGAACCAATTAAAAAAATAATGATTTTAGGGGTTATACATTGGAATTTGAATATAACAAGAGTTCTCATGCAAAAATATGCAAGGATTAAATTGTTGACGAGAAATGCCATAGGAAATGCTACAACATTTCTTTATTTTACATTGTTTACGACCTAAAATTTCGAACCAATTGAAAAAATAATGATTTTAGAGCTTATACATTGGAATTTGAATATAACAAGAGTTCTCACGCAAAAATATGCAAGGATTAAATTGTTGACGAGAAATGCCATAGGAAATGTTATAGCATTTCCTATAGCATTTCTTTATTTTACATTTTTTACAACATTAAACTTCGAACCAATTGAAAAAATAATGATTTTAGGGCTTATACATTGGAATTTGAATATAACAAGAGTTCTCATGCAAAAATATGCAAGAATTAAATTGTTGACGAGAAATGCTATACGAAATGCTATAGCATTTCCTATAGCATTTCTTTATTTTACATTTTTTACAACCTTAAATTTCGAACCAATTGAAAAAATAATGATTTTAGGGCTTATACATTGGAATTTGAATATAACAAGAGTTCTCATGCAAAAATATGCAAGGATTAAATTGTTGACGAGAAATGCCATAGGAAATGCTATAGCATTTCTTTATTTTACATTGTTTACGACCTAAAATTTCGAACCAATTGAAAAAATAATGATTTTAGGGCTTATACATTGGAATTTGAATATAACAAGAGTTCTCACGCAAAAATATGCAAGGATTAAATTGTTGACGAGAAATGCCATAGGAAATGCTATAGCATTTCCTATAGCATTTCTTTATTTTACATTTTTTACAACATTAAACTTCGAACCAATTGAAAAAATAATGATTTTAGGGCTTATACATTGGAATTTGAATATAACAAGAGTTCTCATGCAAAAATATGCAAGAATTAAATTGTTGACGAGAAATGCTATACGAAATGCTATAGCATTTCCTATAGCATTTCTTTATTTTACATTTTTTACAACCTTAAATTTCGAACCAATTGAAAAAATAATGATTTTAGGGCTTATACATTGGAATTTGAATATAACAAGAGTTCTCATGCAAAAATATGCAAGGATTAAATTGTTGACGAGAAATGCCATAGGAAATTCTATAGCATTTCTTTATTTTACATTGTTTACGACCTAAAATTTCGAACCAATTGAAAAAATAATGATCTTAGGGCTTATACATTGGAATTTTAATATAACAAGAGTTCTCACACAAAAATATGCAAGGATTAAATTGTTGACGAGAAATGCCATAGGAAATGCTATAGCATTTCCTATAGCATTTCTTTATTTTACATTTTTTACAACATTAAACTTCGAACCAATTGAAAAAATAATGATTTTAGGGCTTATACATTGGAATTTGAATATAACAAGAGTTCTCATGCAAAAATATGCAAGGATTAAATTGTTGACGAGAAATGCCATAGGAAATGCTATAGCATTTTCTATAGCATTTCTTTATTTTACATTTTTTACAACCTTAAATTTCGACCAATTGAAAAAATAATGATTTTAGGGCTTATACATTGGAATTTGAATATAACAAGAGTTCTCATGCAAAAATATGCAAGGATTAAATTGTTGACAAGAAATGCCATAGGAAATGCTATAGCATTTCCTATAGCATTTCTTTATTTTACATTTTTTACAACCTTAAATTTCGAACCAATTGAAAAAATAATGATTTTAGGGCTTATATATTGGAATTTGAATATAACAAGAGTTCTCATGCAAAAATATGCAAGGATTAAATTGTTGACGAGAAATGCCATAGGAAATGCTATAGCATTTCTTTATTTTACATTGTTTACGACCTAAAATTTCGAACCAATTGAAAAAATAATGATTTTAGGGCTTATACATTGGAATTTGAATATAACAAGAGTTCTCACGCAAAAATATGCAAGGATTAAATTGTTGACGAGAAATGCCATAGGAAATGCTATAGCATTTCTTTATTTTACATTTTTTACAACATTAAACTTCGAACCAATTGAAAAAATAATGATTTTAGGGCTTATACATTGGAATTTGAATATAACAAGAGTTCTTATGCAAAAATATGCAAGAATTAAATTGTTGACGAGAAATGCTATACGAAATGCTATAGCATTTCCTATAGCATTTCTTTATTTTACATTTTTTACAACCTTAAATTTCGAACCAATTGAAAAAATAATGATTTTAGGGCTTATACATTGGAATTTGAATATAACAGGAGTTCTCATGCAAAAATATGCAAGGATTAAATTGTTGACGAGAAATGCCATAGGAAATGCTATAGCATTTCTTTATTTTACATTGTTTACGACCTAAAATTTCGAACCAATTGAAAAAATAATGATCTTAGGGCTTATACATTGGAATTTGAATATAACAAGAGTTCTCACACAAAAATATGCAAGGATTAAATTGTTGACGAGAAATGCCATAGGAAATGCTATAGCATTTCCTATAGCATTTCTTTATTTTACATTTTTTATAACATTAAACTTCGAACCACTTGAAAAAATAATGATTTTAGGGCTTATACATTGGAATTTGAATATAACAAGAGTTCTCATGCAAAAATATGCAAGGATTAAATTGTTGATGAGAAATGCCATAGGAAATGCTATAGCATTTCCTATAGCATTTCTTTATTTTACATTTTTTACAACCTTAAATTTCGAACCAATTGAAAAAATAATGATTTTAGGGCTTATACATTGGAATTTGAATATAACAAGAGTTCTCATGCAAAAATATGCAAGGATTAAATTGTTGACGAGAAATGCCATAGGAAATGCTATAGCATTTCTTTATTTTACATTGTTTACGACCTAAAATTTCGAACCAATTGAAAAAATAATGATTTTAGGGCTTATACATTAAAATTTGAATATAACAAGAGTTCTCACGCAAAAATATGCAAGGATTAAATTGTTGACGAGAAATGCCATAGGAAATGCTATAGCATTTCTTTATTTTACATTTTTTACAACATTAAACTTCGAACCAATTGAAAAAATAATGATTTTAGGGCTTATACATTGGAATTTGAATATAACAAGAGTTCTCATGCAAAAATATGCAAGAATTAAATTGTTGACGAGAAATGCTATACGAAATGCTATAGCATTTCCTATAGCATTTCTTTATTTTACATTTTTTACAACCTTAAATTTCGAACCAATTGAAAAAATAATGATTTTAGGGCTTATACATTGGAATTTGAATATAACAAGAGTTCTCATGCAAAAATATGCAAGGATTAAATTGTTAACGAGATATGCCATAGGAAATGCTATAGCATTTCCTATAGAATTTCTTTATTTGACATTTTTTACAACGTTAAATTTCGAATCAATTAAAAAAATAATGATTTTAGGGCTTATACATTGGAATTTGGATATAACAAGAGTTCTCATGCAAAAATATGCAAGGATTAAATTGTTGAAGAGAAATGCCATAGGAAATGCTATAGCATTTCCAATAGCATTTCTTTATTTTACATTTTTTACAACCTTAAATTTCGAACCAATTAAAAAAATAATGATTTTAGGGCTTATACATTGGAATTTGAATATAACAAGAGTTCTCATGCAAAAATATGCAAGGATTAAATTGTTGACGAGAAATGCCATAGGAAATGCTATAGCATTTCTTTATTTTACATTGTTTACGACCTAAAATTTCGAACCAATTGAAAAAATAATGATTTTAGACCTTATACATTGGAATTTGAATATAACAAGAGTTCTCACGCAAAAATATGCAAGGATTAAATTGTTGACGAGAAATGCCATAGGAAATGTTATAGCATTTCCTATAGCATTTCTTTATTTTAAATTTTTTACAACATTAAATTTCGAACCAATTGAAAAAATAATGATTTTAGGGCTTATACATTGGAATTTGAATATAACAAGAGTTCTCATGCAAAAATATGCAAGAATTAAATTGTTGACGAGAAATGCTATAGGAAATGCTAAAGCATTTCCTATAGCATTTCTTTATTTTACATTTTTTACAACCTTAAATTTTAAACCAATTAAAAAAATAATGATTTTAGGGCTTATACATTGGAATTTGAATATAACAAGAGTTCTCATGCAAAAATATGCAAGGATTAAATTGTTGACGAGAAATGCCATAGGAAATGCTATAGCATTTCTTTATTTTACATTGTTTACGACCTAAAATTTCGAACCAATTGAAAAAATAATGATTTTAGGGCTTATACATTGGAATTTGAATATAACAAGAGTTCTCACGCAAAAATATGCAAGGATTAAATTGTTGACGAGAAATGCCATAGGAAATGCTATAGCATTTCTTTATTTTACATTTTTTACAACATTAAACTTCGAACCAATTGAAAAAATAATGATTTTAGGGCTTATACATTGGAATTTGAATATAACAAGAGTTCTCATGCAAAAATATGCAAGAATTAAATTGTTGACGAGAAATGCTATACGAAATGCTATAGCATTTCCTATAGCATTTCTTTATTTTACATTTTTTACAACCTTAAATTTCGAACCAATTGAAAAAATAATGATTTTAGGGCTTATACATTGGAATTTGAATATAACAAGAGTTCTCATGCAAAAATATGCAAGGATTAAATTGTTGACGAGAAATGCCATAGGAAATGCTATAGCATTTCTTTATTTTACATTGTTTACGACCTAAAATTTCGAACCAATTGAAAAAAAATTGATTTTAGGGCTTATACATTAAAATTTGAATATAACAAGAGTTCTCACGCAAAAATATGCAAGGATTAAATTGTTGACGAGAAATGCCATAGGAAATGCTATAGCATTTCTTTATTTTACATTTTTTACAACATTAAACTTCGAACCAATTGAAAAAATAATGATTTTAGGGCTTATACATTGGAATTTGAATATAACAAGAGTTCTCATGCAAAAATATGCAAGAATTAAATTGTTGACGAGAAATGCTATACGAAATGCTATAGCATTTCCTATAGCATTTCTTTATTTTACATTTTTTACAACCTTAAATTTCGAACCAATTGAAAAAATAATGATTTTAGGGCTTATACATTGGAATTTGAATATAACAAGAGTTCTCATGCAAAAATATGCAAGGATTAAATTGATGACGAGAAATGCCATAGGAAATGCTATAGCATTTCTTTATTTTACATTGTTTACGACCTAAAATTTCGAACCAATTGAAAAAATAATGATTTTAGGGCTTATACATTAAAATTTGAATATAACAAGAGTTCTCACGCAAAAATATGCAAGGATTAAATTGTTGACGAGAAATGCCATAGGAAATGCTATAGCATTTCTTTATTTTACATTTTTTACAACATTAAACTTCGAACCAATTGAAAAAATAATGATTTTAGGGCTTATACATTGGAATTTGAATATAACAAGAGTTCTCATGCAAAAATATGCAAGAATTAAATTGTTGACGAGAAATGCTATACGAAATGCTATAGCATTTCCTATAGCATTTCTTTATTTTACATTTTTTACAACCTTAAATTTCGAACCAATTGAAAAAATAATGATTTTAGGGCTTATACATTGGAATTTGAATATAACAAGAGTTCTCATGCAAAAATATGCAAGGATTAAATTGTTGACGAGAAATGCCATAGGAAATGCTATAGCATTTCTTTATTTTACATTGTTTACGACCTAAAATTTCGAACCAATTGAAAAAATAATGATTTTAGACCTTATACATTGGAATTTGAATATAACAAGAGTTCTCACGCAAAAATATGCAAGGATTAAATTGTTGACGAGAAATGCCATAGGAAATGTTATAGCATTTCCTATAGCATTTCTTTATTTTAAATTTTTTACAACATTAAATTTCGAACCAATTGAAAAAATAATGATTTTAGGGCTTATACATTGGAATTTGAATATAACAAGAGTTCTCATGCAAAAATATGCAAGAATTAAATTGTTGACGAGAAATGCTATAGGAAATGCTAAAGCATTTCCTATAGCATTTCTTTATTTTACATTTTTTACAACCTTAAATTTTAAACCAATTAAAAAAATAATGATTTTAGGGCTTATACATTGGAATTTGAATATAACAAGAGTTCTCATGCAAAAATATGCAAGGATTAAATTGTTGACGAGAAATGCCATAGGAAATGCTATAGCATTTCTTTATTTTACATTGTTTACGACCTAAAATTTCGAACCAATTGAAAAAATAATGATTTTAGGGCTTATACATTGGAATTTGAATATAACAAGAGTTCTCACGCAAAAATATGCAAGGATTAAATTGTTGACGAGAAATGCCATAGGAAATGCTATAGCATTTCTTTATTTTACATTTTTTACAACATTAAACTTCGAACCAATTGAAAAAATAATGATTTTAGGGCTTATACATTGGAATTTGAATATAACAAGAGTTCTCATGCAAAAATATGCAAGAATTAAATTGTTGACGAGAAATGCTATACGAAATGCTATAGCATTTCCTATAGCATTTCTTTATTTTACATTTTTTACAACCTTAAATTTCGAACCAATTGAAAAAATAATGATTTTAGGGCTTATACATTGGAATTTGAATATAACAAGAGTTCTCATGCAAAAATATGCAAGGATTAAATTGTTGACGAGAAATGCCATAGGAAATGCTATAGCATTTCTTTATTTTACATTGTTTACGACCTAAAATTTCGAACCAATTGAAAAAATAATGATTTTAGGGCTTATACATTAAAATTTGAATATAACAAGAGTTCTCACGCAAAAATATGCAAGGATTAAATTGTTGACGAGAAATGCCATAGGAAATGCTATAGCATTTCTTTATTTTACATTTTTTACAACATTAAACTTCGAACCAATTGAAAAAATAATGATTTTAGGGCTTATACATTGGAATTTGAATATAACAAGAGTTCTCATGCAAAAATATGCAAGAATTAAATTGTTGACGAGAAATGCTATACGAAATGCTATAGCATTTCCTATAGCATTTCTTTATTTTACATTTTTTACAACCTTAAATTTCGAACCAATTGAAAAAATAATGATTTTAGGGCTTATACATTGGAATTTGAATATAACAAGAGTTCTCATGCAAAAATATGCAAGGATTAAATTGTTGATGAGATATGCCATAGGAAATGCTATAGCATTTCCTATAGAATTTCTTTATTTGACATTTTTTACAACGTTAAATTTCGAATCAATTAAAAAAATAATGATTTTAGGGCTTATACATTGGAATTTGGATATAACAAGAGTTCTCATGCAAAAATATGCAAGGATTAAATTGTTGAAGAGAAATGCCATAGGAAATGCTATAGCATTTCCTATAGCATTTCTTTATTTTACATTTTTTACAACCTTAAATTTCGAACCAATTAAAAAAATAATGATTTTAGGGCTTATACATTGGAATTTGAATATAACAAGAGTTCTCATGCAAAAATATGCAAGGATTAAATTGTTGACGAGAAATGCCATAGGAAATGCTATAGCATTTCTTTATTTTACATTGTTTACGACCTAAAATTTCGAACCAATTGAAAAAATAATGATTTTAGACCTTATACATTGGAATTTGAATATAACAAGAGTTCTCACGCAAAAATATGCAAGGATTAAATTGTTGACGAGAAATGCCATAGGAAATGTTATAGCATTTCCTATAGCATTTCTTTATTTTAAATTTTTTACAACATTAAATTTCGAACCAATTGAAAAAATAATGATTTTAGGGCTTATACATTGGAATTTGAATATAACAAGAGTTCTCATGCAAAAATATGCAAGAATTAAATTGTTGACGAGAAATGCTATAGGAAATGCTAAAGCATTTCCTATAGCATTTCTTTATTTTTCATTTTTTACAACCTTAAATTTTAAACCAATTAAAAAAATAATGATTTTAGGGCTTATACATTGGAATTTGAATATAACAAGAGTTCTCATGCAAAAATATGCAAGGATTAAATTGTTGACGAGAAATGCCATAGGAAATGCTATAGCGTTTCTTTATTTTACATTGTTTACGACCTAAAATTTCGAACCAATTGAAAAAATAATGATTTTAGGGCTTATACATTGGAATTTGAATATAACAAGAGTTCTCACGCAAAAATATGCAAGGATTAAATTGTTGACGAGAAATGCCATAGGAAATGCTATAGCATTTCCTATAGCATTTCTTTATTTTACATTTTTTACAACATTAAACTTCGAACCAATTGAAAAAATAATGATTTTACGGCTTATACATTGGAATTTGAATATAACAAGAGTTCTCATGCAAAAATATGCAAGAATTAAATTGTTGACGAGAAATGCTATACGAAATGCTATAGCATTTCCTATAGCATTTCTTTATTTTACATTTTTTACAACCTTAAATTTCGAACCAATTGAAAAAATAATGATTTTAGGGCTTATACATTGGAATTTGAATATAACAAGAGTTCTCATGCAAAAATATGCAAGGATTAAATTGTTGACGAGAAATGCCATAGGAAATGCTATAGCATTTCTTTATTTTACATTGTTTACGACCTAAAATTTCGAACTAATTGAAAAAATAATGATCTTAGGGCTTATACATTGGAATTTTAATATAACAAGAGTTCTCACACAAAAATATGCAAGGATTAAATTGTTGACGAGAAATGCCATAGGAAATGCTATAGCATTTCCTATAGCATTTCTTTATTTTACATTTTTTACAACATTAAACTTCGAACAAATTGAAAAAATAATGATTTTAGGGCTTATACATTGGAATTTGAATATAACAAGAGTTCTCATGCAAAAATATGCAAGGATTAAATTGTTGACGAGAAATGCCATAGGAAATGCTATAGCATTTCTTTATTTTACATTGTTTACGACCTAAAATTTTGAACCAATTGAAAAAATAATGATTTTAGGGCTTATACATTGGAATTTGAATATAACAAGAGTTCTCACGGAAAAATATGCAAGGATTAAATTGTTGACGAGAAATGCCATAGGAAATGCTATAGCATTTCCTATAGCATTTCTTTATTTTACATTTTTTACAACATTAAACTTCGAACCAATTGAAAAAATAATGATTTTAGGGCTTATACATTGGAATTTGAATATAACAAGAGTTCTCATGCAAAAATATGCAAGGATTAAATTGTTGAAGAGAAATGCCATAGGAAATGCTATAGCATTTCCTATAGCATTTCTTTATTTTACATTTTTTACAACCTTAAATTTTAAACCAATTAAAAAAATAATGATTTTAGGGCTTATACATTGGAATTTGAATATAACAAGAGTTCTCATGCAAAAATATGCAAGGATTAAATTGTTGACGAGAAATGCCATAGGAAATGCTATAGCATTTCTTTATTTTACATTGTTTACGACCTAAAATTTCGAACCAATTGAAAAAATAATGATTTTAGGGCTTATACATTGGAATTTGAATATAACAAGAGTTCTCACGCAAAAATATGCAAGGATTAAATTGTTGACGAGAAATGCCATAGGAAATGCTATAGCATTTCCTATAGCATTTCTTTATTTTACATTTTTTACAACATTAAACTTCGAACCAATTGAAAAAATAATGATTTTAGGGCTTATACATTGGAATTTGAATATAACAAGAGTTCTCATGCAAAAATATGCAAGAATTAAATTGTTGACGAGAAATGCTATACGAAATGCTATAGCATTTCCTATACCATTTCTTTATTTTACATTTTTTACAACCTTAAATTTCGAACCAATTGAAAAAATAATGATTTTAGGGCTTATACATTGGAATTTGAATATAACAAGAGTTCTCATGCAAAAATATGCAAGGACTAAATTGTTGACGAGAAATGCCATAGGAAATGCTATAGCATTTCTTTATTTTACATTGTTTACGACCTAAAATTTCGAACCAATTGAAAAAATAATGATCTTAGGGCTTATACATTGGAATTTTAATATAACAAGAGTTCTCACACAAAAATATGCAAGGATTAAATTGTTGACGAGAAATGCCATAGGAAATGCTATAGCATTTCCTATAGCATTTCTTTATTTTACATTTTTTACAACATTAAACTTCGAACCAATTGAAAAAATAATGATTTTAGGGCTTATACATTGGAATTTGAATATAACAAGAGTTCTCATGCAAAAATATGCAAGGATTAAATTGTTGACGAGAAATGCCATAGGAAATGCTATAGCATTTCCTATAGCATTTCTTTATTTTACATTTTTTACAACCTTAAATTTCGACCAATTGAAAAAATAATGATTTTAGGGCTTATACATTGGAATTTGAATATAACAAGAATTCTCATGCAAAAATATGCAAGGATTAAATTGTTGACAAGAAATGCCATAGGAAATGCTATAGCATTTCCTATAGCATTTTTTTATTTTACATTTTTTACAACCATAAATTTCGAACCAATTGAAAAAATAATGATTTTAGGGCTTATATATTGGAATTTGAATATAACAAGAGTTCTCATGCAAAAATATGCAAGGATTAAATTGTTGACGAGAAATGCCATAGGAAATGCTATAGCATTTCTTTATTTTACATTGTTTACGACCTAAAATTTCGAACCAATTGAAAAAATAATGATTTTAGGGCATATACATTGGAATTTGAATATAACAAGAGTTCTCACGCAAAAATATGCAAGGATTAAATTGTTGACGAGAAATGCCATAGGAAATGCTATAGCATTTCTTTATTTTACATTTTTTACAACATTAAACTTCGAACCAATTGAAAAAATAATGATTTTAGGGCTTATACATTGGAATTTGAATATAACAAGAGTTCTCATGCAAAAATATGCAAGAATTAAATTGTTGACGAGAAATGCTATACGAAATGCTATAGCATTTCCTATAGCATTTCTTTATTTAACATTTTTTACAACCTTAAATTTCGAACCAATTGAAAAAATAATGATTTTAGGGCTTATACATTGGAATTTGAATATAACAAGAGTTCTCATGCAAAAATATGCAAGGATTAAATTGTTGACGAGAAATGCCATAGGAAATGCTATAGCATTTCTTTATTTTACATTGTTTACGACCTAAAATTTCGAACCAATTGAAAAAATAATGATCTTAGGGCTTATACATTGGAATTTGAATATAACAAGAGTTCTCACACAAAAATATGCAAGGATTAAATTGTTGACGAGAAATGCCATAGGAAATGCTATAGCATTTCCTATAGCATTTCTTTATTTTACATTTTTTACAACATTAAACTTCGAACCAATTGAAAAAATAATGATTTTAGGGCTTATACATTGGAATTTGAATATAACAAGAGTTCTCATGCAAAAATATGCAAGGATTAAATTATTGATGAGAAATGCCATAGGAAATGCTATAGCATTTCCTATAGCATTTCTTTATTTTACATTTTTTACAACCTTAAATTTTGAACCAATTGAAAAAATAATGATTTTACGGCTTATACATTGGAATTTGAATATAACAAGAGTTCTCATGCAAAAATATGCAAGGATTAAATTGTTGACGAGAAATGCCATAGGAAATGCTATAGCATTTCCTATAGCATTTCTTTATTTTACATTTTTTACAACCTTAAATTTCGAACCAATTGAAAAAATAATGATTTTAGGGCTTATACATTGGAATTTGAATATAACAAGAGTTCTCATGCAAAAATATGCAAGGATTAAATTGTTGACGAGAAATGCCATAGGAAATGCTGTAGCATTTTCTATAGCATTTCTTTATTTTACATTTTTTACAACCTTAAATTTCGAACCAATTGAAAAAATAATGATTTTAGGGCTTTTACATTGGAATTTGAATAAAACAAGAGTTCTCATGCAAAAATATGCAAGGATTTAATTGTTGACGAGAAATGCCATAGGAAATGCTGTAGCATTTCCTATAGCATTTCTTTATTTTACATTTTCTACAACCTTAAATTTGGAACCAATTGAAAAAATAATGATTTTAGGGCTTATACATTGGAATTTTAATATTACAAGCGTTCTCATGCAAAAATATGCAAGGATTAAATTGTTGGCGTTAAATTCCATAGGAAATTCTATAGCATTACCTATAGCATTTCTTTATTTTACATTGTTTACGACCTAAAAGTCGAACCAATTGAAAAAATAATGATTTTAGGGCTTATACATTGGAATTTGAATATAACAAGAGTTCTCAAGCAAAAATATGCAAGTATTAAATTGTTGACGAAAAATGCCATACAAAATTCTATAGCATTTCTTTATTTTACATTGTTTACGACCTAAAATTTTGAACCAATTGAAAAAATAATGATTTTAGGGCTTATACATTGGAATTTGAATAGAACAAGAGTTCTCATGCAAAAATACGCAAGGATTAAATTGTTGACGAGAAATGCCATAGGAAATGCTATAGCATTTTCTATAGCATTTTTTTATTTTACACTTTTTACAACCTTAAATTTCGAACCAATTGAAAAAATAATGATTTTAGGGCTTATACATTAGAATTTGAATATAACAAGAGTTCTCATGCAAAAATATGCAAGGATTAAATTGTTGACGAGAAATGCCATAGGAAATGCTATAGCATTTTCTATAGCATTTCTTTATTTTACATTTTTTACAACCTTAAATTTCGAACCAATTGAAAAAATAATGATTTTAGGGCTTATACATTGGAATTTGAATATAACAAGAGTTCTCATGCAAAAATATGCAAGGATTAAATTGTTGACGAGTAATGCCATAGGAAATGCTGTAGCATTTTCTATAGCATTTCTTTATTTTACATTTTTTACAACCTTAAATTTCGAACCAATTGAAAAAATAATGATTTTAGGGCTTTTACATTGGAATTTGAATATAACAAGAGTTCTCATGCAAAAATATGCAAGGATTAAATTGTTGACGAGAAATGCCATAGGAAATGCTGTAGCATTTCCTATAGCATTTCTTTATTTTACATTTTTTACAACCTTAAATTTGGAACCAATTGAAAAAATAATGATTTTAGGGCTTATACATTGGAATTTTAATATTACAAGCGTTCTCATGCAAAAATATGCAAGGATTAAATTGTTGGCGTTAAATTCCATAGGAAATTCTATAGCATTACCTATAGCATTTCTTTATTTTACATTGTTTACGACCTAAAAGTCGAACCAATTGAAAAAATAATGATTTTAGGGCTTATACATTGGAATTTGAATATAACAAGAGTTCTCAAGCAAAAATATGCAAGTATTAAATTGTTGACGAAAAATGCCATACAAAATTCTATAGCATTTCTTTATTTTACATTGTTTACGACCTAAAATTTTGAACCAATTGAAAAAATAATGATTTTAGGGCTTATACATTGGAATTTGAATAGAACAAGAGTTCTCATGCAAAAATACGCAAGGATTAAATTGTTGACGAGAAATGCCATAGGAAATGCTATAGCATTTTCTATAGCATTTTTTTATTTTACACTTTTTACAACCTTAAATTTCGAACCAATTGAAAAAATAATGATTTTAGGGCTTATACATTAGAATTTGAATATAACAAGAGTTCTCATGCAAAAATATGCAAGGATTAAATTGTTGACGAGAAATGCCATAGGAAATGCTATAGCATTTTCTATAGCATTTCTTTATTTTACATTTTTTACAACCTTAAATTTCGAACCAATTGAAAAAATAATGATTTTAGATCTTATACATTGGAGTTTGAATATAACAAGAGTTCTCATGCAAAAATATGCAAGGATTAAATTGTTGACAAGAAATGCCATAGGAAATGCTATAGCATTTTCTATAGCATTTCTTTATTTTACATTTTTTACAACCTTAAATTTCGAACCAATTGAAAAAATAATGATTTTAGGGCTTATACATTGGAATTTTAATATTACAAGCGTTTTCATGCAAAAATATGCAAGGATTAAATTGTTGACGTTAAATTCCATAGGAAATTCTATAGCATTTCCTATAGCATTTCTTTATTTTACATTGTTTACGACCTAAAAGTCGAACCAATTGAAAAAATAATGATTTTAGGGCTTATACATTGGAATTTGAATATAACAAGAGTTCTCAAGCAAAATTATGCAAGGATTAAATTGTTGATGAAAAATGCCATACGAAATTCTATAGCATTTCCTATAGCATTTCTTTATTTTACATTGTTTACGACCTAAAATTTTGAACCAATTGAAAAAATAATGATTTTAGGGCTTATACATTGGAATTTGAATATAACAAGAGTTCTCATGCAAAAATATGCAAGGATTAAATTGTTGACGAGAAATGCCATAGGAAATGCTATAGCATTTCCTATAGCATTTCTTTATTTTACATTGTTTACGACCTAAAATTTCAAACCAATTGAAAAAATAATGATTTTAGGGCTTATACATTGGAATTTTAATATAACAAGAGTTCTCACGCAAAAATATGCAAGGATTAAATTGTTGACGAGAAATGCCATAGGAAATGCTATCGCATTTAGGGTTATCGCATTTCCTATAGCATTTCTTTATTTTACATTGTTTACGACCTAAAATTTCGAACCAATTGAAAAAATAATGATTTTAGGGATTATACATTGGAATTTGAATATAACAAGAGTTCTCATGCAAAAATATGCAAGGATTAAATTGTTGACGAAAAATGCCATAGGAAATGCTATAGCATTTCCTATAGCATTTCTTTATTTTACATTTTTTACAACCTTAAATTTCGAACCAATTGAAAAAATAATGATTTTAGGGCTTATACATTGCAATTTGAATATAACAAGAGTTCTCATGCAAAAATATGCAAGGATTAAATTGTTGACGAGAAATGCCATAGGAAATGCTGCAGCATTTCCTATAGCATTTCTTTATTTTACATTTTTTACAACCTTAAATTTCGAACCAATTGAAAAAATAATGATTTTAGGGCTTATACATTGGAATTTGAATATTACAAGCGTTCTCATGAAAAAATATGCAAGGATTAAATTGTTGGCGTTAAATTCCATAGGAAATTCTATAGCATTTCCTATAGCATTTCTTTATTTAACATTGTTTACGACCTAAAAGTCGAACCAATTGAAAAAATAATAATTTTAGGGCTTATACATTGGAATTTGAATATAACAAGATTTCTCAAGCAAAAATATGCAAGGATTAAATTGTTGACGAAAAATGCCATACGAAATTCTATAGCATTTCCTATAGCATTTCTTTATTTTACATTGTTTACGACCTAAAATTTCGAACCAATTGAAAAAATAATGATTTTAGGGCTTATACATTGGAATTTGAATATAACAAGAGTTCTCATGCAGAAATACGCAAGGATTAAATTGTTGACGAGAAATGCCATAGGAAATGCTATAGCATTTTCTATAGCATTTCTTTATTTTACACTTTTTACAACCTTAAATTTCGAACCAATTGAAAAAAATAATGATTTTAGGGCTTATACATTGGAATTTCAATATAACAAGAGTTCTCATGCAAAAATATGCAAGGATTAAATTGTTGACGAGAAATGCCATAGGAAATGCTATAGCATTTCCTATAGCATTTCTTTATTTTACATTTTTTACAACCTTAAATTTCGAACCAATTGAAAAAATAATGATTTTAGGGCTTATACATTGGAATTTGAATATAACAAGAGTTCTCATGCAAAAAATATTCAAGGATTAAATTGTTGGCGAGAAATGCCATAGGAAATGCTATAGCATTTTCTATAGCATTTCTTTATTTTACATTTTTTACAACCTTAAATTTCGAACCAATTGAAAAAATAATGATTTTAGGGCTTATACATTGGAATTTTAATATTACAAGCGTTCTCATGCAAAAATATGCAAGGATCAAATTGTTGGCGTTAAATTCCATAGGAAATTCTATAGCATTTCCTATAGCATTTCTTTATTTTAAATTGTTTACGACCTAAAAGTCGAAGCAATTGAATAAATAATGATTTTAGGGCTTATATTTTGGAATTTGAATATAACAAGAGTTCTCAAGCAAAAATATGCAAGGATTAAATTGTTGACGAAAAATGCCATTCGAAATTCTATAGCCTTTCCTATAGCATTTCTTTATTTTACATTGTTTACGACCTAAAATTTCGAACCAATTGAAAAAATAATGATTTTAGGGCTTATACATTGGAATTTGAATATAACAAGAGTTCTCATGCAAAAATACGCAAGGATTAAATTGTTGACGAGAAATGCCATAGGAAATGCTATAGCATTTTCTATAGCATTTCTTTATTTTACATTTTTTACAACCATAAATTTCGAACCAATTGAAAAAATAATGATTTTAGGGCTTATACATTGGAATATGAATATAACAAGAGTTCTCATGCAAAAATATGCAAGGATTAAATTATTGACGAGAAATGCCATAGGAAATGCTATAGCATTTTCTATAGCATTTCTTTATTTTACATTTTTTACAACCTTAAATTTCAAAGCAATTGAAAAAATAATAATTTTAGGGCTTATACATTGGAATTTGAATATAACAAGCGTTCTCAAGCAAAAATATGCAAGGATTAAATTGTTGACGAAAAATGCCATTCGAAATTCTATAGCATTTCCTGTAGCATTTCTTTATTTTACATTGTTTACGACCTAAAATTTCGAACCAATTGAAAAAATAATGATTTTAGGGTTATACATTGGAATTTGAATATAACAAGAGTTCTCATGCAAAAATACGCAAGGATTAAATTGTTGACGAGAAATGCCATCGGAAATGCTATAGCATTTTCTATAGCATTTCTTTATTTTACACTTTTTACAACCTTAAATTTTGAACCAATTGAAAAAATATTGATTTTAGGGCTTATACATTGGAATTTGAATATAACAAGAGTTCTCATGCAAAAATACGCAAGGATTAAATTGTTGACGAGAAATGCCATAGGAAATGCTATAGCATTTTCTATAGCATTTCTTTATTTTACATTTTTTACAACCTTAAATTTCGAACCAATTGAAAAAATAATGATTTTAGAGCTTATACATTGGAATATGAATATAACAAGAGTTCTCATGCAAAAATATGCAAGGATTAAATTGTTGACGAGAAATGCCATAGGAAATGCTATACCATTTTCTATAGCATTTCTTTATTTTACATTTTTTACAACCTTAAATTTCGAACCAATTGAAAAAATAATGATTTTAGGGCTTATACATTGGAATTTGAATATAACAAGAGTTCTCAAGCAAAAATATGCAAGGATTAAATTGTTGACGAAAAATGCCATTCGAAATTCTATAGCATTTCCTATAGCATTTCTTTATTTTACATTGTTTACGACCTAAAATTTCGAACCAATTGAAAAAATAATGATTTTAGGGCTTATACATTGGAATTTGAATATAACAAGAGTTCTCATGCAAAAATACGCAAGGATTAAATTGTTGACGAGAAATGCCATATGAAATGCTATAGTATTTTCTATAGCATTTCTTAATTTTACACTTTTTACAACCTTAAATTTCGAACCAATTGAAAAAATATTGATTTTAGGTCTTATACATTGGAATTTGAATATAATAAGAGTTCTCATGCAAAAATACGGAAGGATTAAATTGTTGACGAGAAATGCCATAGGAAATGCTATAGCATTTTCTATAGCATTTCTTTATTTTACATTTTTTACAACCTTAAATTTCGAACCAATTGAAAAAATAATGATTTTAGGGCTTATACATTGGAATTTGAATATAACAAGAGTTCTCATGCAAAAAAACGCAAGGATTAAATTGTTGACGAGAAATGCCATAGGAAATGCTATAGCATTTTCTATAGCATTTCTTTATTTTACATTTTTTACAACCTTAAATTTCGAACCAATTGAAAAAATAATGATTTTAGGGCTTATACATTGGAATATGAATATAACAAGAGTTCTCATGCAAAAATTTGCAAGGATTAAATTGTTGACGAGAAATGCCATAGGAAATGCTATAGCATTTTCTATAGCATTTCTTTATTTTACATTTTTTACAACCTTAAATTTCGAACCAATTGAAAAAATAATGATTTTAGGGCTTATACATTGGAATTTGAATATAAAAAGAGTTCTCAAGCAAAAATATGCAAGGATTAAATTGTTGACGAAAAATGCCATTCGAAATTCTATAGCATTTCCTATAGCATTTGTTTATTTTACATTGTTTACGACCTAAAATTTCGAACCAATTGAAAAAATAATGATTTTAGGGCTTATACATTGGAATTTGAATATAACAAGAGTTCTCATGCAAAAATACCCAAGGATTAAATTGTTGACGAGAAATGCCATATGAAATGCTATAGCATTTTCTATAGCATTTCTTAATTTTACACTTTTTACAACCTTAAATTTCGAACCAATTGAAAAAATATTGATTTTAGGTCTTATACATTGGAATTTGAATATAACAAGAGTTCTCATGCAAAAATACGCAAGGATTAAATTGTTGACGAGAAATGCCATAGGAAATGCTATAGCATTTTCTATAGCATTTCTTTATTTTACATTTTTTACAACCTTAAATTTCGAACCAATTGAAAAAATAATGATTTTAGGGCTTATACATTGGTATATGAATATAACAAAAGTTCTCATGCAAAAATATGCAAGGATTAAATTGTTGACGAGAAATGCCATAGGAAATGCTATAGCATTTTCTATATCATTTCTTTATTTTACATTTTTTACAACCTTAAATTTCAAACCAATTGAAAAAATAATGATTTTAGGGCTTATACATTGGAATATGAATATAACAAGAGTTCTCATGCAAAAATATGCAAGGATTAAATTGTTGACGAGAAATGCCATAGGAAATGCTATAGCATTTTTTATAGCATTTCTTTATTTTACATTTTTTACAACCTTAAATTTCGAACCAATTGAAAAAATAATGATTTTAGGGCTTATAAATTGGAATTTGAATATAACAAGAGTTCTCAAGCAAAAATATGCAAGGATTAAATTGTTGACGAAAAATGCTATTCGAAATTCTATAGCATTTCCTATAGCATTTCTTTATTTTACATTGTTTACGACCTAAAATTTCGAACCAATTGAAAAAATTATGATTTTAGGGCTTATACATTGGAATTTGAATATAACAAGAGTTCTCATGCAAAAATACGCAAGGATTAAATTGTTGACGAGAAATGCCATAGGAAATTCTATAGCATTTTCTATAGCATTTCTTTATTTTACACTTTTTACAACCTTAAATTTCGAACCAATTGAAAAAATATTGATTTTAGGGCTTATACATTGGAATTTGAATATAACAAGAGTTCTCATGCAAAAATATGCAAGGATTAAATTGTTGACGAGAAATGCCATAGGAAATGCTATAGCATTTTCTATAGCATTTCTTTATTTTAAAATTTTTACAACCTTAAATTTCGAACCAATTGAAAAAATAATGATTTTAGGGCTTATACATTGGAATTTGAATATAACAAGAGTTCTCATGCAAAAAAATGCTAGGATTAAATTGTTGACGAGAAATGCCATAGGAAATGCTATAGCATTTTCTATAGCATTTCTTTATTTTACATTTTTTACAACCTTAAATTTCGAACCAATTGAAAAAATAATGATTTTAGGGCTTATACGTTGGAATATGAATATAACAAGAGTTCTCATGCAAAAATATGCAAGGATTAAATTGTTGACGAGAAATGCCATACGAAATGCTATAGTATTTTCTATAGCATTTCTTAATTTTACACTTTTTACAACCTTAAATTTCGAACCAATTGAAAAAATATTGATTTTAGGTCTTATACATTGGAATTTGAATATAATAAGAGTTCTCATGCAAAAATACGGAAGGATTAAATTGTTGACGAGAAATGCCATAGGAAATGCTATAGCATTTTCTATAGCATTTCTTTATTTTACATTTTTTACAACCTTAAATTTCGAACCAATTGAAAAAATAATGATTTTAGGGCTTATACGTTGGAATATGAATATAACAAGAGTTCTCATGCAAAAATACGCAAGGATTAAATTGTTGACGAGAAATGCCATAGGAAATGCTATAGCATTTTCTATAGCATTTCTTTATTTTACATTTTTTACAACCTTAAATTTCGAACCAATTGAAAAAATAATGATTTTAGGGCTTATACGTTGGAATATGAATATAACAAGAGTTCTCATGCAAAAATACGCAAGGATTAAATTGTTGACGAGAAATGCCATATGAAATGCTATAGTATTTTCTATAGCATTTCTTAATTTTACACTTTTTACAACCTTAAATTTCGAACCAATTGAAAAAATATTGATTTTAGGTCTTATACATTGGAATTTGAATATAATAAGAGTTCTCATGCAAAAATACGGAAGGATTAAATTGTTGACGAGAAATGCCATAGGAAATGCTATAGCATTTTCTATAGCATTTCTTTATTTTACATTTTTTACAACCTTAAATTTCGAACCAATTGAAAAAATAATGATTTTAGGGTTTATACATTGGAATTTGAATATAACAAGAGTTCTCATGCAAAAAAACGCAAGGATTAAATTGTTGACGAGAAATGCCATAGGAAATGCTATAGCATTTTCTATAGCATTTCTTTATTTTACATTTTTTACAACCTTAAATTTCGAACCAATTGAAAAAATAATGATTTTAGGGCTTATACATTGGAATATGAATATAACAAGAGTTCTCATGCAAAAATTTGCAAGGATTAAATTGTTGACGAGAAATGCCATAGGAAATGCTATAGCATTTTCTATAGCATTTCTTTATTTTACATTTTTTACAACCTTAAATTTCGAACCAATTGAAAAAATAATGATTTTAGGGCTTATACATTGGAATTTGAATATAAAAAGAGTTCTCAAGCAAAAATATGCAAGGATTAAATTGTTGACGAAAAATGCCATTCGAAATTCTATAGCATTTCCTATGGCATTTGTTTATTTTACATTGTTTACGACCTAAAATTTCGAACCAATTGAAAAAATAATGATTTTAGGGCTTATACATTGGAATTTGAATATAACAAGAGTTCTCATGCAAAAATACCCAAGGATTAAATTGTTGACGAGAAATGCCATATGAAATGCTATAGCATTTTCTATAGCATTTCTTAATTTTACACTTTTTACAACCTTAAATTTCGAACCAATTGAAAAAATATTGATTTTAGGTCTTATACATTGGAATTTGAATATAACAAGAGTTCTCATGCAAAAATACGCATGGATTAAATTGTTGACGAGAAATGCCATAGGAAATGCTATAGCATTTTCTATAGCATTTCTTTATTTTACATTTTTTACAACCTTAAATTTCGAACCAATTGAAAAAATAATGATTTTAGGGCTTATACATTGGTATATGAATATAACAAAAGTTCTCATGCAAAAATATGCAAGGATTAAATTGTTGACGAGAAATGCCATAGGAAATGCTATAGCATTTTCTATATCATTTCTTTATTTTACATTTTTTACAACCTTAAATTTCAAACCAATTGAAAAAATAATGATTTTAGGGCTTATACATTGGAATATGAATATAACAAGAGTTCTCATGCAAAAATATGCAAGGATTAAATTGTTGACGAGAAATGCCATAGGAAATGCTATAGCATTTTTTATAGCATTTCTTTATTTTACATTTTTTACAACCTTAAATTTCGAACCAATTGAAAAAATAATGATTTTAGGGCTTATAAATTGGAATTTGAATATAACAAGAGTTCTCAAGCAAAAATATGCAAGGATTAAATTGTTGACGAAAAATGCTATTCGAAATTCTATAGCATTTCCTATAGCATTTCTTTATTTTACATTGTTTACGACCTAAAATTTCGAACCAATTGAAAAAATTATGATTTTAGGGCTTATACATTGGAATTTGAATATAACAAGAGTTCTCATGCAAAAATACGCAAGGATTAAATTGTTGACGAGAAATGCCATAGGAAATTCTATAGCATTTTCTATAGCATTTCTTTATTTTACACTTTTTACAACCTTAAATTTCGAACCAATTGAAAAAATATTGATTTTAGGGCTTATACATTGGAATTTGAATATAACAAGAGTTCTCATGCAAAAATATGCAAGGATTAAATTGTTGACGAGAAATGCCATAGGAAATGCTATAGCATTTTCTATAGCATTTCTTTATTTTAAAATTTTTACAACCTTAAATTTCGAACCAATTGAAAAAATAATGATTTTAGGGCTTATACATTGGAATTTGAATATAACAAGAGTTCTCATGCAAAAAAATGCTAGGATTAAATTGTTGACGAGAAATGCCATAGGAAATGCTATAGCATTTTCTATAGCATTTCTTTATTTTACATTTTTTACAACCTTAAATTTCGAACCAATTGAAAAAATAATGATTTTAGGGCTTATACGTTGGAATATGAATATAACAAGAGTTCTCATGCAAAAATATGCAAGGATTAAATTGTTGACGAGAAATGCCATACGAAATGCTATAGTATTTTCTATAGCATTTCTTAATTTTAAACTTTTTACAACCTTAAATTTCGAACCAATTGAAAAAATATTGATTTTAGGTCTTATACATTGGAATTTGAATATAATAAGAGTTCTCATGCAAAAATACGGAAGGATTAAATTGTTGACGAGAAATGCCATAGGAAATGCTATAGCATTTTCTATAGCATTTCTTTATTTTACATTTTTTACAACCTTAAATTTTGAACCAATTGAAAAAATAATGATTTTAGGGCTTATACGTTGGAATATGAATATAACAAGAGTTCTCATGCAAAAATACGCAAGGATTAAATTGTTGACGAGAAATGCCATAGGAAATGCTATAGCATTTTCTATAGCATTTCTTTATTTTACATTTTTTACAACCTTAAATTTCGAACCAATTGAAAAAATAATGATTTTAGGGCTTATACGTTGGAATATGAATATAACAAGAGTTCTCATGCAAAAATACGCAAGGATTAAATTGTTGACGAGAAATGCCATATGAAATGCTATAGTATTTTCTATAGCATTTCTTAATTTTACACTTTTTACAACCTTAAATTTCGAACCAATTGAAAAAATATTGATTTTAGGTCTTATACATTGGAATTTGAATATAATAAGAGTTCTCATGCAAAAATACGGAAGGATTAAATTGTTGACGAGAAATGCCATAGGAAATGCTATAGCATTTTCTATAGCATTTCTTTATTTTACATTTTTTACAACCTTAAATTTCGAACCAATTGAAAAAATAATGATTTTAGGGTTTATACATTGGAATTTGAATATAACAAGAGTTCTCATGCAAAAAAACGCAAGGATTAAATTGTTGACGAGAAATGCCATAGGAAATGCTATAGCATTTTCTATAGCATTTCTTTATTTTACATTTTTTACAACCTTAAATTTCGAACCAATTGAAAAAATAATGATTTTAGGGCTTATACATTGGAATATGAATATAACAAGAGTTCTCATGCAAAAATTTGCAAGGATTAAATTGTTGACGAGAAATGCCATAGGAAATGCTATAGCATTTTCTATAGCATTTCTTTATTTTACATTTTTTACAACCTTAAATTTCGAACCAATTGAAAAAATAATGATTTTAGGGCTTATATATTGGAATTTGAATATAAAAAGAGTTCTCAAGCAAAAATATGCAAGGATTAAATTGTTGACGAAAAATGCCATTCGAAATTCTATAGCATTTCCTATGGCATTTGTTTATTTTACATTGTTTACGACCTAAAATTTCGAACCAATTGAAAAAATAATGATTTTAGGGCTTATACATTGGAATTTGAATATAACAAGAGTTCTCATGCAAAAATACCCAAGGATTAAATTGTTGACGAGAAATGCCATATGAAATGCTATAGCATTTTCTATAGCATTTCTTAATTTTACACTTTTTACAACCTTAAATTTCGAACCAATTGAAAAAATATTGATTTTAGGTCTTATACATTGGAATTTGAATATAACAAGAGTTCTCATGCAAAAATACGCATGGATTAAATTGTTGACGAGAAATGCCATAGGAAATGCTATAGCATTTTCTATAGCATTTCTTTATTTTACATTTTTTACAACCTTAAATTTCGAACCAATTGAAAAAATAATGATTTTAGGGCTTATACATTGGAATATGAATATAACAAGAGTTCTCATGCAAAAATTTGCAAGGATTAAATTGTTGACGAGAAATGCCATAGGAAATGCTATAGCATTTTCTATAGCATTTCTTTATTTTACATTTTTTACAACCTTAAATTTCGAACCAATTGAAAAAATAATGATTTTAGGGCTTATACATTGGAATTTGAATATAAAAAGAGTTCTCAAGCAAAAATATGCAAGGATTAAATTGTTGACGAAAAATGCCATTCGAAATTCTATAGCATTTCCTATAGCATTTGTTTATTTTACATTGTTTACGACCTAAAATTTCGAACCAATTGAAAAAATAATGATTTTAGGGCTTATACATTGGAATTTGAATATAACAAGAGTTCTCATGCAAAAATACCCAAGGATTAAATTGTTGACGAGAAATGCCATATGAAATGCTATAGCATTTTCTATAGCATTTCTTAATTTTACACTTTTTACAACCTTAAATTTCGAACCAATTGAAAAAATATTGATTTTAGGTCTTATACATTGGAATTTGAATATAACAAGAGTTCTCATGCAAAAATACGCAAGGATTAAATTGTTGACGAGAAATGCCATAGGAAATGCTATAGCATTTTCTATAGCATTTCTTTATTTTACATTTTTTACAACCTTAAATTTCGAACCAATTGAAAAAATAATGATTTTAGGGCTTATACATTGGAATATGAATATAACAAAAGTTCTCATGCAAAAATATGCAAGGATTAAATTGTTGACGAGAAATGCCATAGGAAATGCTATAGCATTTTCTATATCATTTCTTTATTTTACATTTTTTACAACCTTAAATTTCAAACCAATTGAAAAAATAATGATTTTAGGGCTTATACATTGGAATATGAATATAACAAGAGTTCTCATGCAAAAATATGCAAGGATTAAATTGTTGACGAGAAATGCCATAGGAAATGCTATAGCATTTTTTATAGCATTTCTTTATTTTACATTTTTTACAACCTTAAATTTCGAACCAATTGAAAAAATAATGATTTTAGGGCTTATACATTGGAATTTGAATATAACAAGAGTTCTCAAGCAAAAATATGCAAGGATTAAATTGTTGACGAAAATGCTATTCGAAATTCTATAGCATTTCCTATAGCATTTCTTTATTTTACATTGTTTACGACCTAAAATTTCGAACCAATTGAAAAAATTATGATTTTAGGGCTTATACATTGGAATTTGAATATAACAAGAGTTCTCATGCAAAAATATGCAAGGATTAAATTGTTGACGAGAAATGCCATAGGAAATGCTATAGCATTTTCTATAGCATTTCTTTATTTTACATTTTTTACAACCTTAAATTTCGAACCAATTGAAAAAATAATGATTTTAGGGCTTATACATTGGAATTTTAATATTACAAGCGTTCTCATGCAAAAATATGCAAGGATCAAATTGTTGCGTTAAATTCCATAGGAAATTCTATAGCATTTCCTATATCATTTCTTTATTTTACATTGTTTACGACCTAAAAGTCGAAGCAATTGAAAAAATAATGATTTTAGGGCTTATATTTTGGAATTTGAATATAACAAGAGTTCTCAAGCAAAAATATGCAAGGATTAAATTTTTGACGAAAAATGCCATTCGAAATTCTATAGCCTTTCCTATAGCATTTCTTTATTTTACATTGTTTACGACCTAAAATTTCGAACCAATTGAAAAAATAATGATTTTAGGTCTTATACATTGGAATTTGAATATAACAAGAGTTCTCATGCAAAAATACGCAAGGATTAAATTGTTGACGAGAAATGCCATAGGAAATGCTATAGCATTTTCTACAGCATTTCTTTATTTTACATTTTTTACAACCTTAAATTTCGAACCAATTGAAAAAAAAATGATTTTAGGGCTTATACATTGGAATATGAATATAACAAGAGTTTTCATGCAAAAATATGCAAGGATTAAATTGTTGACGAGAAATGCCATAGGAAATGCTATAGCATTTTCTATAGCATTTCTTTATTTTACACTTTTTACAAACTTAAATTTCGAACCAATTGAAAAAATAATGATTTTAGGGCTTATACATTGGAATTTCAATATAACAAGAGTTCTCATGCAAAAATATGCAAGGATTAAATTGTTGACGAAAAATGCCATAGGAAATGCTATAGCATTTCCTATAGCATTTCTTTATTTTACATTTTTTACAACCTTAAATTTCAAACCAATTGAAAAAATAATGATTTTAGGGCTTATACATTGGAATTTGAATATAACAAGAGTTCTCATGCAAAAAATATGCAAGGATTAAATTGTTGACGAGAAATGCCATAGGAAATGCTATAGCATTTTCTATAGCATTTCTTTATTTTACATTTTTTACAACCTTAAATTTCGAACCAATTGAAAAAATAATGATTTTAGGGCTTATACATTGGAATTTTAATATTACAAGCGTTCTCATGCAAAAATATGCAAGGATCAAATTGTTGGCGTTAAATTCCATAGGAAATTCTATAGCATTTCCTATATCATTTCTTTATTTTACATTGTTTACGACCTAAAAGTCGAAGCAATTGAAAAAATAATGATTTTAGGGCTTATATTTTGGAATTTGAATATAACAAGAGTTCTCAAGCAAAAATATGCAAGGATTAAATTTTTGACGACAAATGCCATTCGAAATTCTATAGCCTTTCCTATAGCATTTCTTTATTTTACATTGTTTACGACCTAAAATTTCGAACCAATTGAAAAAATAATGATTTTAGGGCTTATACATTGGAATTTGAATATAACAAGAGTTCTCATGCAAAAATACGCAAGGATTAAATTGTTGACGAGAAATGCCATAGGAAATGCTATAGCATTTTCTACAGCATTTCTTTATTTTACATTTTCTACAACCTTAAATTTCGAACCAATTGAAAAAAAAATGATTTTAGGGCTTATACATTGGAATATGAATATAACAAGAGTTTTCATGCAAAAATATGCAAGGATTAAATTGTTGACGAGAAATGCCATAGGAAATGCTCTAGCATTTTCTATAGCATTTCTTTATTTTACATTTTTTACAACCTTAAATTTCGAACCAATTGAAAAAATAATGATTTTAGGGCTTATACATTGGAATATGAATATAACAAGAGTTCTCATGCAAAAATATGCAAGGATTAAATTGTTGACGAGAAATGCCATAGGAAATGCTATAGCATTTTCTATAGCATTTCTTTATTTTACATTTTTTACAACCTTAAATTTCAAACCAATTGAAAAAATAATGATTTTAGGGCTTATACATTGGAATTTGAATATAACAAACATTCTCAAGCAAAAATATGCAAGGATTAAATTGTTGACGAAAAATGCCATTCGAAATTCTATAGCATTTCCTATAGCATTTCTTTATTTTACATTGTTTACGACCTAAAATTTCGAACCAATTGAAAAAATAATGATTTTAGGGCTTATACATTGGAATTTGAATATAACAAGAGTTCTCATGCAAAAATACGCAAGGATTAAATTGTTGACGAGAAATGCCATAGGAAATGCTATAGCATTTTCTATAGCATTTCTTTATTTTACACTTTTTACAACCTTAAATTTCGAACCAATTGAAAAAATAATGATTTTAGGGCTTATACATTGGAATATGAATATAACAAGAGTTCTCATGCAAAAATATGCAAGGATTAAATTGTTGACGAGAAATGCCATAGGAAATGCTATAGCATTTCCTATAGCATTTCTTTATTTTACATTTTTTACAACCTTAAATTTCGAACCAATTGAAAAAATAATGATTTTAGGGCTTATACATTGGAATTTGAATATAACAAGAGTTCTCATGCAAAAAATATGCAAGGATTAAATTGTTGACGAGAAATGCCATAGGAAATGCTATAGCATTTTCTATAGCATTTCTTTATTTTACATTTTTTACAACCTTAAATTTCGAACCAATTGAAAAAATAATGATTTTAGGGCTTATACATTGGAATTTTAATATTACAAGCGTTCTCATGCAAAAATATGCAAGGATCAAATTGTTGCGTTAAATTCCATAGGAAATTCTATAGCATTTCCTATATCATTTCTTTATTTTACATTGTTTACGACCTAAAAGTCGAAGCAATTGAAAAAATAATGATTTTAGGGCTTATATTTTGGAATTTGAATATAACAAGAGTTCTCAAGCAAAAATATGCAAGGATTAAATTTTTGACGAAAAATGCCATTCGAAATTCTATAGCCTTTCCTATAGCATTTCTTTATTTTACATTGTTTACGACCTAAAATTTCGAACCAATTGAAAAAATAATGATTTTAGGGCTTATACATTGGAATTTGAATATAACAAGAGTTCTCATGCAAAAATACGCAAGGATTAAATTGTTGACGAGAAATGCCATAGGAAATGCTATAGCATTTTCTACAGCATTTCTTTATTTTACATTTTTTACAACCTTAAATTTCGAACCAATTGAAAAAAAAATGATTTTAGGGCTTATACATTGGAATATGAATATAACAAGAGTTTTCATGCAAAAATATGCAAGGATTAAATTGTTGACGAGAAATGCCATAGGAAATGCTATAGCATTTTCTATAGCATTTCTTTATTTTACATTTTTTACAACCTTAAATTTCGAACCAATTGAAAAAATAATGATTTTAGGGCTTATACATTGGAATATGAATATAACAAGAGTTCTCATGCAAAAATATGCAAGGATTAAATTGTTGACGAGAAATGCCATAGGAAATGCTATAGCATTTTCTATAGCATTTCTTTATTTTACATTTTTTACAACCTTAAATTTCAAACCAATTGAAAAAATAATGATTTTAGGGCTTATACATTGGAATTTGAATATAACAAGCGTTCTCAAGCAAAAATATGCAAGGATTAAATTGTTGACGAAAAATGCCATTCGAAATTCTATAGCATTTCCTATAGCATTTCTTTATTTTACATTGTTTAAGACCTAAAATTTCGAACCAATTGAAAAAATAATGATTTTAGGGCTTATACATTGGAATTTGAATATAACAAGAGTTCTCATGCAAAAACACGCAAGGATTAAATTGTTGACGAGAAATGCCATAGGAAATGCTATAGCATTTTCTATAGCATTTCTTTATTTTACACTTTTTACAACCTTAAATTTCGAACCAATTGAAAAAATAATGATTTTAGGGCTTATACATTGGAATATGAATATAACAAGAGTTCTCATGCAAAAATATGCAAGGATTAAATTGTTGACGAGAAATGCCATAGGAAATGCTATAGCATTTCCTATAGCATTTCTTTATTTTACATTTTTTACAACCTTAAATTTCGAACCAATTGAAAAAAAATGATTTTAGGGCTTATACATTGGAATATGAATATAACAAGAGTTTTCATGCAAAAATATGCAAGGATTAAATTGTTGACGAGAAATGCCATAGGAAATGCTATAGCATTTTCTATAGCATTTCTTTATTTTACATTTTTTACAACCTTAAATTTCGAACCAATTGAAAAAATAATGATTTTAGGGCTTATACATTGGAATATGAATATAACAAGAGTTCTCATGCAAAAATATGCAAGGATTAAATTGTTGACGAGAAATGCCATAGGAAATGCTATAGCATTTTCTATAGCATTTCTTTATTTTACATTTTTTACAACCTTAAATTTCAAACCAATTGAAAAAATAATGATTTTAGGGTTATACATTGGAATTTGAATATAACAAGCGTTCTCAAGCAAAAATATGCAAGGATTAAATTGTTGACGAAAAATGCCATTCGAAATTATATAGCATTTCCTATAGCATTTCTTTATTTTACATTGTTTACGACCTAAAATTTCGAACCAATTGAAAAAATAATGATTTTAGGGCTTATACATTGGAATTTGAATATAACAAGAGTTCTCATGCAAAAATACGCAAGGATTAAATTGTTGACGAGAAATGCCATAGGAAATGCTATAGCATTTTCTATAGCATTTCTTTATTTTACACTTTTTACAACCTTAAATTTTGAACCAATTGAAAAAAAATTGATTTTAGGGCTTATACATTGGAATTTGAATATAACAAGAGTTCTCATGCAAAAATACGCAAGGATTAAATTGTTGACGAGAAATGCCATAGGAAATGCTATAGCATTTTCTATAGCATTTCTTTATTTTACATTTTTTACAACCTTAAATTTCGAAACAATTGAAAAAATAATGATTTTAGAGCTTATACATTGGAATATGAATATAACAAGAGTTCTCATGCAAAAATATGCAAGGATTAAATTGTTGACGAGATATGCCATAGGAAATGCTATAGCATTTTCTATAGCATTTCTTTATTTTACATTTTTTACAACCTTAAATTTCGAACCAATTGAAAAAATAATGATTTTAGGGCTTATACATTGGAATTTGAATATAACAAGAGTTCTCAAGCAAAAATATGCAAGGATTAAATTGTTGACGAAAAATGCCATTCGAAATTCTATAGCATTTCCTATAGCATTTCTTTATTTTATATTGTTTACGACCTAAATTTTTGAACCAATTGAAAAAATAATGATTTTAGGGCTTATACCTTGGAGTTTGAATATAACAAGAGTTCTCATGCAAAAATACGCAAGGATTAAATTGTTGACGAGAAATGCCATATGAAATGCTATAGTATTTTCTATAGCATTTCTTAATTTTACACTTTTTACAACCTTAAATTTTGAACCAATTGAAAAAATATTGATTTTAGGTCTTATACATTGGAATTTGAATATAACAAGAGTTCTCATGCAAAAATACGCAAGGATTAAATTGTTGACGAGAAATGCCATAGGAAATGCTATAGCATTTTCTATAGCATTTCTTTATTTTACATTTTTTACAACCTTAAATTTCGAACCAATTGAAAAAATAATGATTTTAGGGCTTATACATTGGAATATGAATATAACAAAAGTTCTCATGCAAAAATATGCAAGGATTAAATTGTTGACGAGAAATGCCATAGGAAATGCTATAGCATTTTCTATAGCATTTCTTTATTTTACATTTTTTACAACCTTAAATTTCGAACCAATTGAAAAAATAATGATTTTAGGGCTTATACATTGGAATATGAATATAACAAGAGTTCTCATGCAAAAATACGCAAGGATTAAATTGTTGACGAGAAATGCCATAGGAAATGCTATAGCATTTTCTATAGCATTTCTTTATTTTACATTTTTTACAACCTTAAATTTCGAACCAATTGAAAAAATAATGATTTTAGGGCTTATACATTGGAATATGAATATAACAAGAGTTCTCATGCAAAGATATGCAAGGATTAAATTGTTGACGAGAAATGCCATAGGAAATGCTATAGCATTTTCTATAGCATTTCTTTATTTTTCATTTTTTACAACCTTAAATTTCGAACCAATTGAAAAAATAATGATTTTAGGTCTTATACATTGGAATTTGAATATAACAAGAGTTCTCAAGCAAAAATATGCAAGGATTAAATTGTTGACGAAAAATGCCATTCGAAATTCTATAGCATTTCCTATAGCATTTCTTTATTTTACATTGTTTACGACCTAAAATTTCGAACCAATTGAAAAAATAATGATTTTAGGGCTTATACATTGGAATTTGAATATAACAAGAGTTCTCATGCAAAAATACGCAAGGATTAAATTGTTGACGAGAAATGCCATAGGAAATTCTATAGCATTTTCTATAGCATTTCTTTATTTTACACTTTTTACAACCTTAAATTTCGAACCAATTGAAAAAATATTGATTTTAGGGCTTATACATTGGAATTTGAATATAACAAGAGTTCTCATGCAAAAATATGCAAGTATTAAATTGTTGTCGAGAAATGCCATAGGAAATGCTATAGCATTTTCTATAGCATTTCTTTATTTTACATTTTTTACAACCTTAAATTTCGAACCAATTGAAAAAATATTGATTTTAGGGCTTATACATTGGAATTTGAATATAACAAGAGTTCTCATGCAAAAAAACGCAAGGATTAAATTGTTGATGAGAAATGCCATAGGAAATGCTATAGCATTTTCTATAGCATTTCTTTATTTTACATTTTTTACAACCTTAAATTTCGAACCAATTGAAAAAATAATGATTTTAGGGCTTATACATTGGAATATGAATATAACAAGAGTTCTCATGCAAAAATATGCAAGGATTAAATTGTTGACGAGAAATGCCATAGGAAATGCTATAGCATTTTCTATAGCATTTCTTTATTTTACATTTTTTACAACCTTAAATTTCGAACCAATTGAAAAAATAATGATTTTAGGGCTTATACATTGGAATTTGAATATAACAAGAGTTCTCAAGCAAAAATATGCAAGGATTAAATTATTGACGAAAAATGCCATTCGAAATTCTATAGCATTTCCTATAGCATTTCTTTATTTTACATTGTTTACGACCTAAAATTTCGAACCAATTGAAAAAATAATGATTTTAGGGCTTATACATTGGAATTTGAATATAACAAGAGTTCTCATACAAAAATACGCAAGGATTAAATTGTTGACGAGAAATGCCATATGAAATGCTATAGCATTTTCTATAGCATTTCTTTATTTTACATTTTTTACAACCTTAAATTTCGAACCAATTGAAAAAATAATGATTTTAGGGCTTATACATTGGAATATGATTATAACAAGAGTTCTCATGCAAAAATATGCAAGGATTAAATTGTTGACGAGAAATGCCATAGGAAATGCTATAGCATTTTCTATAGCATTTCTTTATTTTACATTTTTTACAACCTTAAATTTCGAACCAATTGAAAAAATAATGATTTTAGGGCTTATACATTGGAATTTGAATATAACAAGAGTTCTCAAGCAAAAATATGCAAGGATTAAATTGTTGACGAAAAATGCCATTCGAAATTCTATAGCATTTCCTATAGCATTTCTTTATTTTACATTGTTTACGACCTAAAATTTCGAACCAATTGAAAAAATAATGATTTTAGGGCTTATACATTGGAATTAGAATATAACAAGAGTTCTCATTTAAAAATACGCAAGGATTAAATTGTTGACGAGAAATGCCATAGGAAATTCTATAGCATTTTCTATAGCATTTATTTATTTTACACTTTTTACAACGTTAAATTTCGAACCAATTGAAAAAATATTTATTTTAGGGCTTATACATTGGAATTTGAATATAACAAGAGTTCTCATGAAAAAATATGCAAGGATTAAATTGTTGACGAGAAATGCCATAGGAAATGCTATAGCATTTTCTATAGCATTTCTTTATTTTACATTTTTTACAACCTTAAATTTCGAACCAATTGAAAAAATAATGATTTTAGGGCTTATACATTGGAATTTGAATATAACAAGAGTTCTCAAGCAAAAATATGCAAGGATTAAATTGTTGACGAAAAATGCCATTCGAAATTCTATAGCATTTCCTATAGCATTTCTTTATTTTACATTGTTTACGACCTAAAATTTCGAACCAATTGAAAAAATAATGATTTTAGGGCTTATACATTGGAATTTGACTATAACAAGAGTTCTCATTTAAAAATATGCAAGGATTAAATTGTTGACGAGAAATGCCATATGAAATGCAATAGTATTTTCTATAGCATTTCTTAATTTTACACTTTTTACAACCTTAAATTTCGAACCAATTGAAAAAATATTGATTTTAGGTCTTATACATTGGAATTTGAATATAACAAGAGTTCTCATGCAAAAATACGCAAGGATTAAATTGTTGACGAGAAATGCCATAGGAAATGCTATAGCATTTTCTATAGCATTTCTTTATTTTACATTTTTTACAACCTTAAATTTCGAACCAATTGAAAAAATAATGATTTTAGGGCTTATACATTGGAATATGAATATAACAAAAGTTCTCATGCAAAAATATGCAAGGATTAAATTGTTGACGAGAAATGCCATAGGAAATGCTATAGCATTTTCTATTGCATTTCTTTATTTTACATTTTTGACAACCTTAAATTTCGAACCAATTGAAAAAATAATGATTTTAGGGCTTATACATTGGAATTTGAATATAACAAGAGTTCTCATGCAAAAATATGCAAGAATTAAATTGTTGACGAGAAATGCTATAGGAAATGTTATAGCATTTTCTATAGCATTTCTTTATTTTACATTTTTTACAACCTTAAATTTCGAACCAATTGAAAAAATAATGATTTTAGGGATTATACATTGGAATTTGAATATAACAAGAGTTCTCATGCAAAATAACGCAAGGATTAAAATGTTGACGAGAAATGCCATAGGAAATGCTATAGCATTTTCTATAGCATTTCTTAATTTTACACTTTTTACAACCTTAAATTTCGAACCAATTGAAAAAATATTGATTTTAGGTCTTATACATTGGAATTTGAATATAACAAGAGTTCTCATGCAAAAATACGCAAGGATTAAATTGTTGACGAGAAATGCCATAGGAAATGCTATAGCATTTTCTATAGCATTTCTTTATTTTACATTTTTTACAACCTTAAATTTCGAACCAATTGAAAAAATAATGATTTTAGGGCTTATACATTGGAATATGAATATAACAATAGTTCTCATGCAAAAATATGCAAGGATTAAATTGTTGACGAGAAATGCCATAGGAAATGCTATAGCATTTTCTATAGCATTTCTTTATTTTACATTTTTTACAACCTTAAATTTCGAACCAATTGAAAAAATAATGATTTTAGGGCTTATACATTGGAATTTGAATATAACAAGAGTTCTCAAGCAAAAATATGCAAGGATTAAATTGTTGACGAAAAATGCCATTCGAAATTCTATAGCATTTCCTATAGCATTTCTTTATTTTACATTGTTTACGACCTAAAATTTCGAACCAATTGAAAAAATAATGATTTTAGGGCTTATACATTGGAATTTGAATATAACAAGAGTTCTCATGCAAAAATACGCAAGGATTAAATTGTTGACGAGAAATGCCATATGAAATGCTATAGCATTTTCTATAGCATTTCTTTTTTTTACATTTTTGACAACCTTAAATTTCGAACCAATTGAAAAAATAATGATTTTAGGGCTTATACATTGGAATATGAATATAACAAGAGTTCTCATGCAAAAATATGCAAGGATTAAATTGTTGACGAGAAATGCCATAGGAAATGCTATAGCATTTTCAATAGCATTTCTTTATTTTACATTTTTTACAACCTTAAATTTCGAACCAATTGAAAAAATAATGATTTTAGGGCTTATACATTGGAATTTGAATATAACAAGAGTTCTCAAGCAAAAATATGCAAGGATTAAATTGTTGACGAAAAATGCCATTCGAAATTCTATAGCATTTCCTATAGCATTTCTTTATTTTACATTGTTTACGACCTAAAATTTCGAACCAATTG
This sequence comes from Parietaria judaica, assembly GCA_954871525.1. NCBI lineage: Eukaryota > Viridiplantae > Streptophyta > Magnoliopsida > Rosales > Urticaceae > Parietaria > Parietaria judaica. Next base: position 5,103,729 of record OX940864.1, on the reverse strand, counting down.
AAAAAATAATGATTTTAGGGCTTATACAATGGAATTTGAATATAACAAGAGTTCTCATGCAAAAATACGCAAGGATTAAATTGTTGACGAGAAATGCCATAGGAAATTCAATAGCATTTTCTATAGCATTTCTTTATTTTACACTTTTTACAACCTTAAATTTCGAACCAATTGAAAAAATATTGATTTTAGGGCTTATACTTTGGAATTTGAATATAACAAGAGTTCTCATGCAAAAATATGCAAGGATTAAATTGTTGACGAAAAATGCCATTCGAAATTCTATAGTATTTCCTATAGCATTTCTTTATTTTACATTGTTTACGACCTAAAATTTCGAACCAATTGAAAAATTAATTATTTTAGGGCTTATACATTGGAATTTGAATATAACAAGAGTTCTCATGCAAAAATACGCAAGGATTAAATTGTTGACGAGAAATGCCATATGAAATGCTATAGCATTTTCTATAGCATTTCTTTTTTTTACATTTTTTACAACCTTAAATTTTCGAACCAATTGAAAAAATAATGATTTTAGGGCTTATACATTGGAATATGAATATAACAAGAGTTCTCATGCAAAAATATGCAAGGATTAAATTGTTGACGAGAAATGCCATAGGAAATGCTATAGCATTTTCTATAGCATTTCTTTATTTTACATTTTTTACAACCTTAAATTTCGAACCAATTGAAAAAATAATGATTTTAGGGCTTATACATTGGAATATGAATATAACAAAAGTTCTCATGCAAAAATATGCAAGGATTAAATTGTTGACGAGAAATGCCATAGGAAATGCTATAGCATTTTCTATAGCATTTCTTTATTTTACATTTTTTACAACCTTAAATTTCGAACCAATTGAAAAAATAATGATTTTAGGGCTTATACATTGGAATTTGAATATAACAAGAGTTCTCAAGCAAAAATATGCAAGGATTAAATTGTTGACGAAAAATGCCATTCGAAATTCTATAGCATTTCCTATAGCATTTCTTTATTTTACATTGTTTACGACCTAAAATTTCGAACCAATTGAAAAAATAATGATTTTAGGGCTTATACATTGGAATTTGAATATAACAAGAGTTCTCATGCAAAAATACGCAAGGATTAAATTGTTGACGAGAAATGCCATATGAAATGCAATAGTATTTTCTATAGCATTTCTTAATTTTACACTTTTTACAACCTTAAATTTCGAACCAATTGAAAAAATATTGATTTTAGGTCTTATACATTGGAATTTGAATATAACAAGAGTTCTCATGCAAAAATACGCAAGGATTAAATTGTTGACGAGAAATGCCATAGGAAATGCTATAGCATTTTCTATAGCATTTCTTTATTTTACATTTTTTACAACCTTAAATTTCGAACCAATTGAAAAAATAATGATTTTAGGGCTTATACATTGGAATATGAATATAACAAAAGTTCTCATGCAAAAATATGCAAGGATTAAATTGTTGACGAGAAATGCCATAGGAAATGCTATAGCATTTTCTATAGCATTTCTTTATTTTACATTTTTGACAACCTTAAATTTCGAACCAATTGAAAAAATAATGATTTTAGGGCTTATACATTGGAATTTGAATATAACAAGAGTTCTCATGCAAAAATATGCAAGAATTAAATTGTTGACGAGAAATGCTATAGGAAATGTTATAGCATTTTCTATAGCATTTCTTTATTTTACATTTTTTACAACCTTAAATTTCGAACCAATTGAAAAAATAATGATTTTAGGGCTTATACATTGGAATTTGAATATAACAAGAGTTCTCATGCAAAATAACGCAAGGATTAAATTGTTGACGAGAAATGCCATAGGAAATGCTATAGCATTTTCTATAGCATTTCTTTATTTTACATTTTTTACAACCTTAAATTTCGAACCAATTGAAAAAATAATGATTTTAGGGCTTATACATTGGAATATGAATATAACAATAGTTCTCATGCAAAAATATGCAAGGATTAAATTGTTGACGAGAAATGCCATAGGAAATGCTATAGCATTTTCTATAGCATTTCTTTATTTTACATTTTTTACAACCTTAAATTTCGAACCAATTGAAAAAATAATGATTTTAGGGCTTATACATTGGAATTTGAATATAACAAGAGTTCTCAAGAAAAAATATGCAAGGATTAAATTGTTGACGAAAAATGCCATTCGAAATTCTATAGCATTTCCTATAGCATTTCTTTATTTTACATTGTTTACGACCTAAAATTTCGAACCAATTGAAAAAATAATGATTTTAGGGCTTATACATTGGAATTTGAATATAACAAGAGTTCTCATGCAAAAATACGCAAGGATTAAATTGTTGACGAGAAATGCCATATGAAATGCTATAGCATTTTCTATAGCATTTCTTTTTTTTTCCATTTTTTACAACCTTAAATTTCGAACCAATTGAAAAAATAATGATTTTAGGGCTTATACATTGGAATATGAATATAACAAGAGTTCTCATGCAAAAATATGCAAGGATTAAATTGTTGACGAGAAATGCCATAGGAAATGCTATAGCATTTTCAATAGCATTTCTTTATTTTACATTTTTTACAACCTTAAATTTCGAACCAATTGAAAAAATAATGATTTTAGGGCTTATACATTGGAATTTGAATATAACAAGAGTTCTCAAGCAAAAATATGCAAGGATTAAATTGTTGACGAAAAATGCCATTCGAAATTCTATAGCATTTCCTATAGCATTTCTTTATTTTACATTGTTTACGACCTAAAATTTCGAACCAATTGAAAAAATAATGATTTTAGGGCTTATACAATGGAATTTGAATATAACAAGAGTTCTCATGCAAAAATACGCAAGGATTAAATTGTTGACGAGAAATGCCATAGGAAATTCTATAGCATTTTCTATAGCATTTCTTTATTTTACACTTTTTACAACCTTAAATTTCGAACCAATTGAAAAAATATTGATTTTAGGGCTTATACTTTGGAATTTGAATATAACAAGAGTTCTCATGCAAAAATATGCAAGGATTAAATTGTTGACGAAAAATGCCATTCGAAATTCTATAGCATTTCCTATAGCATTTCTTTATTTTACATTGTTTACGACCTAAAATTTCGAACCAATTGAAAAATTAATTATTTTAGGGCTTAAACATTGGAATTTGAATATAACAAGAGTTCTCATGCAAAAATACGCAAGGATTAAATTGTTGACGAGAAATGCCATATGAAATGCTATAGCATTTTCTATAGCATTTCTTTTTTTTACATTTTTTACAACCTTAAATTTTCGAACCAATTGAAAAAATAATGATTTTAGGGCTTATACATTGGAATATGAATATAACAAGAGTTCTCATGCAAAAATATGCAAGGATTAAATTGTTGACGAGAAATGCCATAGGAAATGCTATAGCATTTTCTATAGCATTTCTTTATTTTACATTTTTTACAACCTTAAATTTCGAACCAATTGAAAAAATAATGATTTTAGGGCTTATACATTGGAATATGAATATAACAAAAGTTCTCATGCAAAAATATGCAAGGATTAAATTGTTGACGAGAAATGCCATAGGAAATGCTATAGCATTTTCTATAGCATTTCTTTATTTTACATTTTTTACAACCTTAAATTTCGAACCAATTAAAAAAATAATGATTTTAGGGCTTATACATTGGAATTTGAATATAACAAGAGTTCTCAAGCAAAAATATGCAAGGATTAAATTGTTGACGAAAAATGCCATTCGAAATTCTATAGCATTTCCTATAGCATTTCTTTATTTTACATTGTTTACGACCTAAAATTTCGAACCAATTGAAAAAATAATGATTTTAGGGCTTATACATTGGAATTTGAATATAACAAGAGTTCTCATGCAAAAATACGCAAGGATTAAATTGTTGACGAGAAATGCCATATGAAATGCTATAGCATTTTCTATAGCATTTCTTTTTTTTACATTTTTTACAACCTTAAATTTTCGAACCAATTGAAAAAATAATGATTTTAGGGCTTATACATTGGAATATGAATATAACAAAAGTTCTCATGCAAAAATATGCAAGGATTAAATTGTTGACGAGAAATGCCATAGGAAATGCTATAGCATTTTCTATAGCATTTCTTTATTTTACATTTTTTACAACCTTAAATTTCGAACCAATTGAAAAAATAATGATTTTAGGGCTTATACATTGGAATTTGAATATAACAAGAGTTCTCAAGCAAAAATATGCAAGGATTAAATTGTTGACGAAAAATGCCATTCGAAATTCTATAGCATTTCCTATAGCATTTCTTTATTTTACATTGTTTACGACCTAAAATTTTGAACCAATTGAAAAAATAATGATTTTAGGGCTTATACATTGGAATTTGAATATAACAAGAGTTCTCATGCAAAAATACGCAAGGATTAAATTGTTGACGAGAAATGCCATATGAAATGCTATAGCATTTTCTATAGCATTTCTTTTTTTTACATTTTTTACAACCTTAAATTTCGAACCAATTAAAAAAATAATGATTTTAGGGCTTATACATTGGAATTTGAATATAACAAGAGTTCTCAAGCAAAAATATGCAAGGATTAAATTGTTGACGAAAAATGCCATTCGAAATTCTATAGCATTTCCTATAGCATTTCTTTATTTTACATTGTTTACGACCTAAAATTTCGAACCAATTGAAAAAATAATGATTTTAGGGCTTATACATTGGAATTTGAATATAACAAGAGTTCTCATGCAAAAATACGCAAGGATTAAATTGTTGACGAGAAATGCCATATGAAATGCTATAGCATTTTCTATAGCATTTCTTTTTTTTACATTTTTTACAACCTTAAATTTTCGAACCAATTGAAAAAATAATGATTTTAGGGCTTATACATTGGAATATGAATATAACAAAAGTTCTCATGCAAAAATATGCAAGGATTAAATTGTTGACGAGAAATGCCATAGGAAATGCTATAGCATTTTCTATAGCATTTCTTTATTTTACATTTTTTACAACCTTAAATTTCGAACCAATTAAAAAAATAATGATTTTAGGGCTTATACATTGGAATTTGAATATAACAAGAGTTCTCAAGCAAAAATATGCAAGGATTAAATTGTTGACGAAAAATGCCATTCGAAATTCTATAGCATTTCCTATAGCATTTCTTTATTTTACATTGTTTACGACCTAAAATTTTGAACCAATTGAAAAAATAATGATTTTAGGGCTTATACATTGGAATTTGAATATAACAAGAGTTCTCATGCAAAAATACGCAAGGATTAAATTGTTGACGAGAAATGCCATATGAAATGCTATAGCATTTTCTATAGCATTTCTTTTTTTTACATTTTTTACAACCTTAAATTTCGAACCAATTGAAAAAATAATGATTTTAGGGCTTATACATTGGAATTTGAATATAACAAGAGTTCTCATGCAAAAATACGCAAGGATTAAATTGTTGACGAGAAATGCCATATGAAATGCTATAGCATTTTCTATAGCATTTCTTTTTTTTTACATTTTTTACAACCTTAAATTTCGAACCAATTGAAAAAATAATGATTTTAGGGCTTATACATTGGAATATGAATATAACAAGAGTTCTCATGCAAAAATATGCAAGGATTAAATTGTTGATGAGAAATGCCATAGGAAATGCTATAGCATTTTCTATAGCATTTCTTTATTTTACATTTTTTACAACCTTAAATTTCGAACAAATTAAAAAAATAATGATTTTAGGGCTTATACATTGGAATTTGAATATAACAAGAGTTCTCAAGCAAAAATATGCAAGGATTAAATTGTTGACGAAAAATGCCATTCGAAATTCTATAGCATTTCCTATAGCATTTCTTTATTTTACATTGTTTACGACCTAAAATTTCGAACCAATTGAAAAAATAATGATTTTAGGGCTTATACATTGGAATTTGAATATAACAAGAGTTCTCATGCAAAAATACGCAAGGATTAAATTGTTGACGAGAAATGCCATATGAAATGCTATAGCAATTTCTATAGCATTTCTTTTTTTTACATTTTTTACAACCTTAAATTTCGAACCAGTTGAAAAAATAATGATTTTAGGGCTTATACATTGGAATATGAATATAACAAGAGTTCTCATGCAAAAATATGCAAGGATTAAATTGTTGACGAGAAATGCCATAGGAAATGCTATAGCATTTTCTATAGCATTTCTTTATTTTACATTTTTTACAACCTTAAATTTTGAACCAATTGAAAAAATAATGATTTTAGGGCTTATACATTGGAATATGAATATAACAAAAGTTCTCATGCAAAAATATGCAAGGATTAAATTGTTGACGAGAAATGCCATAGGAAATGCTATAGCATTTTCTATAGCATTTCTTTATTTTACATTTTTTACAACCTTAAATTTCGAACCAATTAAAAAAATAATGATTTTAGGGCTTATACATTGGAATTTGAATATAACAAGAGTTCTCAAGCAAAAATATGCAAGGATTAAATTGTTGACGAAAAATGCCATTCGAAATTCTATAGCATTTCCTATAGCATTTCTTTATTTTACATTGTTTACGACCTAAAATTTCGAACCAATTGAAAAAATAATGATTTTAGGGCTTATACATTGGAATTTGAATATAACAAGAGTTCTCATGCAAAAATACGCAAGGATTAAATTGTTGACGAGAAATGCCATATGAAATGCTATAGCATTTTCTATAGCATTTCTTTTTTTTACATTTTTTACAACCTTAAATTTCGAACCAATTGAAAAAATAATGATTTTAGGGCTTATACATTGGAATATGAATATAACAAGAGTTCTCATGCAAAAATATGCAAGGATTAAATTGTTGACGAGAAATGCCATAGGAAATGCTATAGCATTTTCAATAGCATTTCTTTATTTTACATTTTTTACAACCTTAAATTTCGAACCAATTGAAAAAATAATGATTTTAGGGCTTATACATTGGAATTTGAATATAACAAGAGTTCTCATGCAAAAATATGCAAGGATTAAATTGTTGACGAGAAATGCCATAGGAAATGCTATAGCATTTTCTATAGCATTTCTTTATTTTACATTTTTTACAACCTAAAATTTCGAACCAATTGAAAAAATAATGATTTTAGGGCTTATACAATGGAATTTGAATATAACAAGAGTTCTCATGCAAAAATACGCAAGGATTAAATTGTTGACGAGAAAAGCCATAGGAAATGCTATAGCATTTTCTATAGCATTTCTTTATTTTACATTTTTTACAACTTTAAATTTCGAACCAATTGAAAAAATAATGATTTTAGGGCTTATACATTGGAATATGAATATAACAAGAGTTCTCATGCAAAAATATGCAAGGATTAAATTGTTGACGAGAAATGCCATAGGAAATGCAATAGCATTTTCTATAGCATTTCTTTATTTTACATTTTTTACAACCTTAAATTTCGAACCAATTGAAAAAATAATGATTGTAGGGCTTATACATTGGAATTTTAATATAACAAGAGTTCTCAAGCAAAAATATGCAAGGATTAAATTTTTGACGAAAAATGCCATTCGAAATTCTATAGCATTTCCTATAGCATTTCTTTATTTTACATTGTTTACGACCTAAAATTTCGAACCAATTGAAAAATAATGATTTTAGGGCTTATACATTGGAATTTTAATATAACAAGAGTTCTCATGCAAAAATACGCAAGGATTAAATTGTTGATGAGAAATGCCATAGGAAATTCTATAGCATTTTCTATAGCATTTCTTTATTTTACACTTTTTACAACCTTAAATTTCAAACCAATTGAAAAAATATTGATTTTAGGGCTTATACATTGGAATTTGAATATAACAAGAGTTCTCATGAAAAAATATGCAAGGATTAAATTGTTGACGAGAAATGCCATAGGAAATGCTATAGCATTTTCTATAGCATTTCTTTATTTTACATTTTTTACAACCTTAAATTTCGAACCAATTGAAAAAATAATGATTTTAGGGCTTATACATTGGAATTTGAATATAACAAGAGTTCTCAAGCAAAAATATGCAAGGATTAAATTGTTGACGAAAAATGCCATTCGAAATTCTATAGCATTTCCTATAGCATTTCTTTATTTTACATTGTTTACGACCTAAAATTTCGAACCAATTGAAAAAATAATGATTTTAGGGCTTATACATTGGAATTTGAATATAACAAGAGTTCTCATGCAAAAATACGCAAGGATTAAATTGTTGACGAGAAATGCCATATGAAATGCAATAGTATTTTCTATAGCATTTCTTAATTTTACACTTTTTACAACCTTAAATTTCGAACCAATTGAAAAAATATTGATTTTAGGTCTTATACATTGGAATTTGAATATAACAAGAGTTCTCATGCAAAAATACGCAAGGATTAAATTGTTGACGAGAAATGCCATAGGAAATGCTATAGCATTTTCTATAGCATTTCTTTATTTTACATTTTTTACAACCTTAAATTTCGAACCAATTGAAAAAATAATGATTTTAGGGCTTATACATTGGAATATGAATATAACAAAAGTTCTCATGCAAAAATATGCAAGGATTAAATTGTTGACGAGAAATGCCATAGGAAATGCTATAGCATTTTCTATAGCATTTCTTTATTTTACATTTTTTACAACCTTAAATTTCGAACCAATTGAAAAAATAATGATTTTAGGGCTTATACATTGGAATATGAATATAACAAAAGTTCTCATGCAAAAATATGCAAGGATTAAATTGTTGACGAGAAATGCCATAGGAAATGCTATAGCATTTTCTATAGCATTTCTTTATTTTACATTTTTTACAACCTTAAATTTCGAACCAATTGAAAAAATAATGATTTTAGGGCTTATACATTGGAATATGAATATAACAAAAGTTCTCATGCAAAAATATGCAAGGATTAAATTGTTGACGAGAAATGCCATAGGAAATGCTATAGCATTTTCTATAGCATTTCTTTATTTTACATTTTTGACAACCTTAAATTTCGAACCAATTGAAAAAATAATGATTTTAGGGCTCATACATTGGAATTTGAATATAACAAGAGTTCTCATGCAAAAATATGCAAGAATTAAATTGTTGACGAGAAATGCTATAGGAAATGTTATAGCATTTTCTATAGATTTTCTTTATTTTACATTTTTTACAACCTTAAATTTCGAACCAATTGAAAAAATAATGATTTTAGGGCTTATACATTGGAATTTGAATATAACAAGAGTTCTCATGCAAAATAACGCAAGGATTAAATTGTTGACGAGAAATGCCATAGGAAATGCTATAGCATTTTCTATAGCATTTCTTTATTTTACATTTTTTACAACCTTAAATTTCGAACCAATTGAAAAAATAATGATTTTAGGGCTTATACATTGGAATATGAATATAACAATAGTTCTCATGCAAAAATATGCAAGGATTAAATTGTTGACGAGAAATGCCATAGGAAATGCTATAGCATTTTCTATAGCATTTCTTTATTTTACATTTTTTACAACCTTAAATTTCGAACCAATTGAAAAAATAATGATTTTAGGGCTTATACATTGGAATTTGAATATAACAAGAGTTCTCAAGCAAAAATATGCAAGGATTAAATTGTTGACGAAAAATGCCATTCGAAATTCTATAGCATTTCCTATAGCATTTCTTTATTTTACATTGTTTACTACCTAAAATTTCGAACCAATTGAAAAAATAATGATTTTAGGGCTTATACATTGGAATTTGAATATAACAAGAGTTCTCATGCAAAAATACGCAAGGATTAAATTGTTGACGAGAAATGCCATATGAAATGCTATAGCATTTTCTATAGCATTTCTTTTTTTTACATTTTTTACAACCTTAAATTTCGAACCAATTGAAAAAATAATGATTTTAGGGCTTATACATTGGAATATGAATATAACAAGAGTTCTCATGCAAAAATATGCAAGGATTAAATTGTTGACGAGAAATGCCATAGGAAATGCTATAGCATTTTCAATAGCATTTCTTTATTTTACATTTTTTACAACCTTAAATTTCGAACCAATTGAAAAAATAATGATTTTAGGGCTTATACATTGGAATTTGAATATAACAAGAGTTCTCAAGCAAAAATATGCAAGGATTAAATTGTTGACGAAAAATGCCATTCGAAATTCTATAGCATTTCCTATAGCATTTCTTTATTTTACATTGTTTACGACCTAAAATTTCGAACCAATTGAAAAAATAATGATTTTAGGGCTTATACAATGGAATTTGAATATAACAAGAGTTCTCATGCAAAAATACGCAAGGATTAAATTGTTGACGAGAAATGCCATAGGAAATTCTATAGCATTTTCTATAGCATTTCTTTATTTTACACTTTTTACAACCTTAAATTTCGAACCAATTGAAAAAATATTGATTTTAGGGCTTATACTTTGGAATTTGAATATAACAAGAGTTCTCATGCAAAAATATGCAAGGATTAAATTGTTGACGAGAAATGCCATAGGAAATGCTATAGCATTTTCTATAGCATTTCTTTATTTTACATTTTTTACAACCTTAAATTTCGAACCAATTGAAAAATTAATTATTTTAGGGCTTATACATTGGAATTTGAATATAAAAAGAGTTCTCAAGCAAAAATATGCAAGGATTAAATTGTTGACGAAAAATGCCATTCGAAATTCTATAGCATTTCCTATAGCATTTGTTTATTTTACATTGTTTACGACCTAAAATTTCGAACCAATTGAAAAAATAATGATTTTAGGGCTTATACATTGGAATATGAATATAACAAGAGTTCTCATGCAAAAATATGCAAGGATTAAATTGTTGACGAGAAATGCCATAGGAAATGCTATAGCATTTCCTATAGCATTTCTTTATTTTACATTTTTTACAACCTTAAATTTCGAACCAATTAAAAAAATAATGATTTTAGGGCTTATACATTGGAATATGAATATAACAAGAGTTCTCAAGCAAAAATATGCAAGGATTAAATTGTTGACGAAAAATGCCATTCGAAATTCTATAGCATTTCCTATAGCATTTCTTTATTTTACATTGTTTACGACCTATAATTTCGAACCAATTGAAAAAATAATGATTTTAGGGCTTATACATTGGAATTTGAATATAACAAGAGTTCTCATGCAAAAATACGCAAGGATTAAATTGTTGACGAGAAATGCCATATGAAATGCTATAGAATTTTTTATAGCATTTCTTAATTTTACACTTTTTACAACCTTAAATTTCGAACCAATTGAAAAAATATTGATTTTAGGTCTTATACATTGGAATTTGAATATAACAAGAGTTCTCATGCAAAAATACGCAAGGATTAAATTGTTGACGAGAAATGCCATAGGAAATGCTATAGCATTTTCTATAGCATTTCTTTATTTTACATTTTTTACAACCTTAAATTTCGAACCAATTGAAAAAATAATGATTTTAGGGCTTATACATTGGAATATGAATATAACAAAAGTTCTCATGCAAAAATATGCAAGGATTAAATTGTTGACGAGAAATGCCATAGGAAATGCTATAGCATTTTCTATAGCATTTCTTTATTTTACATTTTTTACAACCTTAAATTTCGAACCAATTGAAAAAATAATGATTTTAGGGCTTATACATTGGAATATGAATATAACAAGAGTTCTCATTCAAAAATATGCAAGGTGACGAGAAATGCCATAGGAAATGCTATAGCATTTTCTATAGCATTTCTTTATTTTACATTTTTTACAACCTTAAATTTCGAACCAATTGAAAAAATAATGATTTTAGGGCTTATACATTGGAATTTGAATATAACAAGAGTTCTCAAGAAAAAATATGCAAGGATTAAATTGTTGACGAAAAATGCCATTCGAAATTCTATAGCATTTCCTATAGCATTTCTTTATTTTACAATGTTTACGACCTAAAATTTCGAACCAATTGAAAAAATAATGATTTTAGGGCTTATACGTTGGAATTTGAATATAACAAGAGTTCTCATGCAAAAATACGCAAGGATTAAATTGTTGACGAGAAATGCCATAGGAAATTCTATAGCATTTTCTATAGCATTTCTTTATTTTACACTTTTTACAACCTTAAATTTTAAACCAATTGAAAAAATATTGATTTTAGGGCTTATACATTGGAATTTGAATATAACAAGAGTTCTCATGCAAAAATATGCAAGGATTAAATTGTTGGCGAGAAATGCCATAGGAAATGCTATAGCATTTTCTATAGCATTTCTTTATTTTACATTTTTTACAACCTTAAATTTCGAACCAATTGAAAAAATAATGATTTTAGGGCTTATATATTGCAATTTTAATATAACAAGAGTTCTCATGCAAAAAAATGCAAGGATTAAATTGTTGACGAGAAATGCCATAGGAAATGCTATAGCATTTTCTATAGCATTTCTTTATTTTACATTTTTTACAACCTTAAATTTCGAACCAATTGAAAAAATAATGATTTTAGGGCTTATACATTGGAATATGAATATAACAAGAGTTCTCATGCAAAAATATGCAAGGATTAAATTGTTGACGAGAAATGCCATACGAAATGCTATAGCATTTTCTATAGCATTTCTTTATTTTACATTTTTTACAACCTTAAATTTCGAACCAATTGAAAAAATAATGATTTTAGGACTTATACATTGGAATTTGAATATAACAAGAGTTCTCATGCAAAAATATGCAAGGATTAAATTGTTGACGAGAAATGCTATAGGAAATGCTATAGCATTTTCTATAGCATTTCTTTATTTTAAATTTTTTACAACCTTAAATTTCGAACCAATTGAAAAAATAATGATTTTAGGGCTTATACATTGGAATATGAATATAACAAGAGTTCTCATGCAAAAATATGCAAGGATTAAATTGTTGACGAGAAATGCCATAGGAAATGCTAGCATTTCCTATAGAATTTCTTTATTTGACATTTTTTACAACCTTAAATTTCGAATCAATTAAAAAAATAATGATTTTAGGGCTTATACATTGGAATTTGAATATAACAAGAGTTCTCAAGCAAAAATATGCAAGGATTAAATTGTTGACGAGAAATGCCATAGGAAATGCTATAGCATTTTCTATAGCATTTCTTTATTTTACATTGTTTACGACCTAAAATTTCAAACCAATTGAAAAAATAATGATTTTAGGGCTTATACATTGGAATTTTAATATAACAAGAGTTCTCATGCAAAAATACGCAAGGATTAAATTGTTGACGAGAAATGCCATAGGAAATGCTATAGCATTTTCTATAGCATTTCTTTATTTTACACTTTTTACAACCTTAAATTTTGAACCAATTGAAAAAATAATGATTTTAGGGCTTATACATTGGAATTTGAATATAACAAGAGTTCTCATGCAAAAATATGCAAGGATTAAATTGTTGACGAGAAATGCCATAGGAAATGCTATAGCATTTTCTATAGCATTTCTTTATTTTACATTTTTTACAACCTTAAATTTCGAACGAATTGAAAAAATAATGATTTTAGGGCTTATACATTGGAATTTGAATATAACAAGAGTTCGCATGCAAAAAAATGCAAGGATTAAATTGTTGACGAGAAATGCCATTGGAAATGCTATAGCATTTTCTATAGTATTTCTTTATTTTACATTTTTTACAACCTTAAATTTCGAACCAATTGAAAAAATAATGATTTTAGGGCTTATACATTGGAATATGAATATAACAAGAGTTCTCATGCAAAAATATGCAAGGATTAAATTGTTGACGAGAAATGCCATAGGAAATGCTATAGCATTTTCTATAGCATTTCTTTATTTTACATTTTTTACAACCTTAAATTTTGAACCAATTGAAAAAATAATTATTTTAGGGCTTATACATTGGAATATGAATATAACAAGAGTTCTCATGCAAAAATATGCAAGGATTAAATTGTTGACGAGAAATGCCATAGGAAATGCTATAGCATTTCCTATAGAATTTCTTTATTTGACATTTTTTACAACCTTAAATTTTGAATCAATTAAAAAAATAATGATTTTATGGCTTATACATTGGAATATGAATATAACAAGAGTTCTCATGCAAAAATATGCAAGGATTAAATTGTTGACGAGAAATGCCATAGGAAATGCTATAGCATTTTCTATAGCATTTCTTTATTTTACATTTTTTACAACCTTAAATTTCGAACCAATTGAAAAAATAATGATTTTAGGGCTTATACATTGGAATATGAATACAACAAGAGTTCTCATGCAAAAATATGCAAGGATTAAATTGTTGACGAGAAATGCCATAGGAAATGCTATAGCATTTTCTATAGCATTTCTTTATTTTACATTTTTTACAACCTTAAATTTCGAACCAATTGAAAAAATAATGATTTTAGGGCTTATACATTGGAATTTGAATATAACAAGAGTTCTCATGCAAAAATATGCAAGGATTAAATTGTTGACGAGAAATGCCATAGGAAATGCTATAGCATTTCCTATAGAATTTCTTTATTTGACATTTTTTACAACCTTAAATTTTGAATCAATTAAAAAAATAATGATTTTAGGGCTTATACATTGGAATATGAATATAACAAGAGTTCTCATGCAAAAATATGCAAGGATTAAATTGTTGACGAGAAAAGCCATAGGAAATGCTATAGCATTTTCTATAGCATTTCTTTATTTTACATTTTTTACAACCTTAAATTTCGAACCTATTGAAAAAATAATGATTTTAGGGCTTATACATTGGAATTTGAATATAACAAGAGTTCTCATGGAAAAATATGCAAGGATTAAATTGTTGACGAGAAATGCCATAGGAAATGCTATAGCATTTTCTATAGCATTTCTTTATTTTACATTTTTTACAACCTTAAATTTCGAACCAATTGAAAAAATAATGATTTTAGGGCTTATACATTGGAATATGAATATAACCAGAGTTCTCATATAAAAATATGCAAGGATTAAATTGTTGACGAGAAATGCCATACGAAATGCTATAGCATTTTCTATAGCATTTCTCTATTTTACATTTTTTACAACCTTAAATTTCGAACGAATTGAAAAAATAATGATTTTAGGGCTTATACATTGGAATTTGAATATAACAAGAGTTCGCATGCAAAAAAATGCAAGGATTAAATTGTTGACGAGAAATGCCATAGGAAATGCTATAGTATATTCTATAGTATTTCTTTATTTTACATTTTTTACAACCTTAAATTTCGAACCAATTGAAAAAATAATGATTTTAGGGCTTATACATTGGAATATGAATATAACAAGAGTTCTCATGCAAAAATATGCAAGGATTAAATTGTTGACGAGAAATGCCATAGGAAATGCTATAGCATTTTCTATAGCATTTCTTTATTTTACATTTTTTACAACCTTAAATTTCGAACGAATTGAAAAAATAATGATTTTAGGGCTTATACATTGGAATATGAATATAATAAGAGTTCTCATGCAAAAATATGCAAGGATTAAATTGTTGACGAGAAAAGCCATAGGAAATTCTATAGCATTTTCTATAGCATTTCTTTATTTTACATTTTTTACAACCTTAAATTTCGAACCAATTGAAAAAATAATGATTTTAGGGCTTATACATTGGAATATGAATATAACAAGAGTTCTCATGCAAAAATATGCAAGGATTAAATTGTTGACGAGAAATGCCATAGGAAATGCTATAGCATTTTCTATAGCATTTCTTTATTTTACATTTTTTACAACCTTAAATTTCGAACCAATTGAAAAAATAATGATTGTAGGGCTTATACATTGGAATTTGAATATAACAAGAGTTCTCAAGCAAAAATCTGCAAGGATTAAATTTTTGACGAAAAATGCCATTCGAAATTCTATAGCATTTCCTATAGCATTTCTTTATTTTACATTGTTTACGACCTAAAATTTCGAACCAATTGAAAAATAATGATTTTAGGGCTTATACATTGGAATTTTAATATAACAAGAGTTCTCATGCAAAAATACGCAAGGATTAAATTGTTGACGAGAAATGCCATAGGAAATTCTATAGCATTTTCTATAGCATTTCTTTATTTTACACTTTTTACAACCTTAAACTTCAAACCAATTGAAAAAATATTTATTTTAGGGCTTATACATTGGAATTTGAATATAACAAGAGTTCTCATGCAAAAATATGCAAGGATTAAATTGTTGACGAGAAATGCCATAGGAAATGCTATAGCATTTTCTATAGCATTTCTTTATTTTACATTTTTTACAACCTTAAATTTCGAACCAATTGAAAAAATAATGATTTTAGGGCTTATACATTGGAATTTGAATATAACAAGAGTTCTCATGCAAAAAAATGCAAGGATTAAATTGTTGACGAGAAATGCCATAGGAAATGCTATAGCATTTTCTATAGCATTTCTTTATTTTACATTTTTTACAACCTTAAATTTCCAACAATTGAAAAAATAATGATTTTAGGGCTTATACATTGGAATATGAATATAACCAGAGTTCTCATGCAAAAATATGCAAGGATTAAATTGTTGACGAGAAATGCCATACGAAATGCTATAGTATTTTCTATAGCATTTCTTTATTTTACATTTTTTACAACCTTAAATTTCGAACCAATTGAAAAAATAATGATTTTAGGGCTTATACATTGGAATTTGAATATA
Source organism: Parietaria judaica (assembly GCA_954871525.1). Taxonomy (NCBI): domain Eukaryota; kingdom Viridiplantae; phylum Streptophyta; class Magnoliopsida; order Rosales; family Urticaceae; genus Parietaria; species Parietaria judaica. The sequence continues at coordinate 5,086,990 of OX940864.1, read as the reverse complement.
ACAAGAGTTCTCATGCAAAAATATGCAAGGATTAAATTGTTGACGAGAAATGCCATAGGAAATGCTATAGCATTTTCTATAGCATTTCTTTATTTTACATTTTTTACAACCTTAAATTTCGAACCAATTGAAAAAATAATGATTTTAGGGCTTATACATTGGAATATGAATATAACCAGAGTTCTCATGTAAAAATATGCAAGGATTAAATTGTTGACGAGAAATGCCATACGAAATGCTATAGCATTTTCTATAGCATTTCTCTATTTTACATTTTTTACAACCTTAAATTTCGAACGAATTGAAAAAATAATGATTTTAGGGCTTATACATTGGAATTTGAATATAACAAGAGTTCGCATGCAAAAAAATGCAAGGATTAAATTGTTGACGAGAAATGCCATAGGAAATGCTATAGTATATTCTATAGTATTTCTTTATTTTACATTTTTTACAACCTTAAATTTCGAACCAATTGAAAAAATAATGATTTTAGGGCTTATACATTGGAATATGAATATAACAAGAGTTCTCATGCAAAAATATGCAAGGATTAAATTGTTGACGAGAAATGCCATAGGAAATGCTATAGCATTTTCTATAGCATTTCTTTATTTTACATTTTTTACAACCTTAAATTTCGAACGAATTGAAAAAATAATGATTTTAGGGCTTATACATTGGAATATGAATATAATAAGAGTTCTCATGCAAAAATATGCAAGGATTAAATTGTTGACGAGAAAAGCCATAGGAAATTCTATAGCATTTTCTATAGCATTTCTTTATTTTACATTTTTTACAACCTTAAATTTCGAACCAATTGAAAAAATAATGATTTTAGGGCTTATACATTGGAATATGAATATAACAAGAGTTCTCATGCAAAAATATGCAAGGATTAAATTGTTGACGAGAAATGCCATAGGAAATGCTATAGCATTTTCTATTGCATTTCTTTATTTTACATTTTTTACAACCTTAAATTTCGAACCAATTGAAAAAATAATGATTGTAGGGCTTATACATTGGAATTTGAATATAACAAGAGTTCTCAGGCAAAAATCTGCAAGGATTAAATTTTTGACGAAAAATGCCATTCGAAATTCTATAGCATTTCCTATAGCATTTCTTTATTTTACATTGTTTACGACCTAAAATTTCGAACCAATTGAAAAATAATGATTTTAGGGCTTATACATTGGAATTTTAATATAACAAGAGTTCTCATGCAAAAATACGCAAGGATTAAATTGTTGACGAGAAATGCCATAGGAAATTCTATAGCATTTTCTATAGCATTTCTTTATTTTACACTTTTTACAACCTTAAACTTCAAACCAATTGAAAAAATATTTATTTTAGGGCTTATACATTGGAATTTGAATATAACAAGAGTTCTCATGCAAAAATATGCAAGGATTAAATTGTTGACGAGAAATGCCATAGGAAATGCTATAGCATTTTCTATAGCATTTCTTTATTTTACATTTTTTACAACCTTAAATTTCGAACCAATTGAAAAAATAATGATTTTAGGGCTTATACATTGGAATTTGAATATAACAAGAGTTCTCATGCAAAAAAATGCAAGGATTAAATTGTTGACGAGAAATGCCATAGGAAATGCTATAGCATTTTCTATAGCATTTCTTTATTTTACATTTTTTACAACCTTAAATTTCCAACAATTGAAAAAATAATGATTTTAGGGCTTATACATTGGAATATGAATATAACCAGAGTTCTCATGCAAAAATATGCAAGGATTAAATTGTTGACGAGAAATGCCATACGAAATGCTATAGTATTTTCTATAGCATTTCTTTATTTTACATTTTTTACAACCTTAAATTTCGAACCAATTGAAAAAATAATGATTTTAGGGCTTATACATTGGAATTTGAATATAACAAGAGTTCTCATGCAAAAATATGCAAGGATTAAATTGTTGACGAGAAATGCCATAGGAAATGCTATAGCATTTTCTATTGCATTTCTTTATTTTACATTTTTTACAACCTTAAATTTCGAACCAATTAAAAAAATAATGATTTTAGGGCTTATACATTGGAATTTGAATATAACAAGAGTTCTCATGCAAAAATATGCAAGGATTAAATTGTTGACGAGAAATGCCATAGGAAATGCTATAGCATTTCTTTATTTTACATTGTTTACGACCTAAAATTTCGAACCAATTGAAAAAATAATGATTTTAGGGCTTATACATTGGAATTTGAATATAACAAGAGTTCTCACGCAAAAATATGCAAGGATTAAATTGTTGACGAGAAATGCCATAGGAAATGCTATAGCATTTCCTATAGCATTTCTTTATTTTACATTTTTTACAACATTAAATTTCAAACCAATTGAAAAAATAATGATTTTAGGGCTTATACTTTGGAATTTGAATATAACAAGAGTTCTCATGCAAAAATATGCAAGAATTAAATTGTTGACGAGAAATGCTATAAGAAATGTTATAGCATTTCCTATAGCATTTCTTTATTTTACATTTTTTACAACCTTAAATTTCGAACCAATTGAAAAAATAATGATTTTAGGGCTTATACATTGGAATTTGAATATAACAAGAGTTCTCATGCAAAAATATGCAAGGATTAAATTGTTGAAGAGAAATGCCATAGGAAATGCTAGCATTTCCTATAGCATTTCTTTATTTTACATTTTTTAAAACCTTAAATTTCGAACCAATTAAAAAAATAATGATTTTAGGGCTTATACATTGGAATTTGAATATAACAAGAGTTCTCATGCAAAAATATGCAAGGATTAAATTGTTGACGAGAAATGCCATAGGAAATGCTATAGCATTTCTTTATTTTACATTTTTTACAACATTAAATTTCGAACCAATTGAAAAAATAATGATTTTGGGGCTTATACATTGGAATTTAAATATAACAAGAGTTCTCACGCAAAAATATGCAAGGATTAAATTGTTGACGAGAAATGCCATAGGAAATGCTATAGCATTTTCTATAGCATTTCTTTATTTTACATTTTTTACAACCTTAAATTTTGAACCAATTGAAAAAATAATGATTTTAGGGGTTATACATTGGAATATGAATATAACAAGAGTTCTCATGCAAAAATATGCAAGGATTAAATTGTTGACGAGAAATGCCATAGGAAATGCTAGCATTTCCTATAGAATTTCTTTATTTGACATTTTTTACAACCTTAAATTTCGAATCAATTAAAAAAATAATGATTTTAGGGCTTATACATTGGAATTTGAATATAACAAGAGTTCTCATGCAAAAATATGCAAGGATTAAATTGTTGAAGAGAAATGCCATAGGAAATGCTATAGCATTTCCTATAGCATTTCTTTATTTTACATTTTTTACAACCTTAAATTTCGAACCAATTAAAAAAATAATGATTTTAGGGCTTATACATTGGAATTTGAATATAACAAGAGTTCTCATGCAAAAATATGCAAGGACTAAATTGTTGACGAGAAATGCCATAGGAAATGCTATAGCATTTCTTTATTTTACATTGTTTACGACCTAAAATTTCGAACCAATTGAAAAAATAATGATTTTAGGGCTTATACATTGGAATTTGAATATAACAAGAGTTCTCACGCAAAAATATGCAATGATTAAATTGTTGACGAGAAATGCCATAGGAAATGCTATAGCATTTCCTATAGCATTTCTTTATTTTACATTTTTTACAACATTAAATTTCGAACCAATTGAAAAAATAATGATTTTAGGGCTTATACATTGGAATTTGAATATAACAAGAGTTCTCATGCAAAAATATGCAAGAATTAAATTGTTGACGAGAAATGCTATAGGAAATGCTATAGCATTTCCTATAGCATTTCTTTATTTTACATTTTTTACAACCTTAAATTTTGAACCAATTGAAAAAATAATTATTTTAGGGCTTATACATTGGAATTTGAATATAACAAGAGTTCTCATGCAAAAATATGCAAGGATTAAATTGTTGAAGAGAAATGCCATAGGAAATGCTATAGCATTTCCTATAGCATTTCTTTATTTTACATTTTTTACAACCTTAAATTTCGAACCAATTAAAAAAATAATGGTTTTAGGGCTTATACATTGGAATTTGAATATAACAAGAGTTCTCATGCAAAAATATGCAAGGATTAAATTGTTGACGAGAAATGCCATAGGAAATGCTATAGCATTTCTTTATTTTACATTATTTACGACCTAAAATTTCGAACCAATTGAAAAAATAATGATTTTAGGGCTTATACATTGGAATTTGAATATAACAAGAGTTCTCACGCAAAAATATGCAAGGATTAAATTGTTGACGAGAAATGCCATAGGAAATGCTATAGCATTTCCTATAGCATTTCTTTATTTTACATTTTTTACAACATTAAATTTCGAACCAATTGAAAAAATAATGATTTTAGGGCTTATACATTGGAATTTGAATATAACAAGAGTTCTCATGCAAAAATATGCAAGAATTAAATTGTTGACGAGAAATAGCATTTCCTATAGCATTTCTTTATTTTACATTTTTTACAACCTTAAATTTCGAACCAATTGAAAAAATAATGATTTTAGGGCTTATACATTGGAATTTGAATATAACAAGAGTTCTCATGCAAAAATATGCAAGGATTAAATTGTTGAAGAGAAATGCCATAGGAAATGCTATAGCATTTCCTATAGCATTTCTTTATTTTACATTTTTTACAACCTTAAATTTCGAACCAATTAAAAAAATAATGATTTTAGGGCTTCTACATTGGAATTTGAATATAACAAGATTTCTCATGCAAAAATATGCAAGGATTAAATTGTTGACGAGAAATAGCATTTCCTATAGCATTTCTTTATTTTACATTTTTTACAACCTTAAATTTCGAACCAATTGAAAAAATAATGATTTTAGGGCTTATACATTGGAATTTGAATATAACAAGAGTTCTCATGCAAAAATATGCAAGGATTAAATTGTTGACGAGAAATGCCATAGGAAATGCTATAGCATTTTCTATAGCATTTCTTTATTTTACATTTTTTACAACCTTAAATTTCGAACCAATTAAAAAAATAATGATTTTAGGGCTTATACATTGGAATTTGAATATAACAAGAGTTCTCATGCAAAAATCTGCAAGGATTAAATTGTTGACGAGAAATGCCATAGGAAATGCTATAGCATTTCTTTATTTTACATTGTTTACGACCTAAAATTTCGAACCAATTGAAAAAATAATGATTTTAGGGCTTATACATTGGAATTTGAATATAACAAGAGTTCTCACGCAAAAATATGCAAGGATTAAATTGTTGACGAGAAATGCCATAGGAAATGCTATAGCATTTCCTATAGCATTTTTTTATTTTACATTTTTTACAACATTAAATTTCAAACCAATTGAAAAAATAATGATTTTAGGGCTTATACATTGGAATTTGAATATAACAAGAGTTCTCATGCAAAAATATGCAAGAATTAAATTGTTGACGAGAAATGCTATAGGAAATGTTATAGCATTTCCTATAGCATTTCTTTATTTTACATTTTTTACAACCTTAAATTTCGAACCAATTAAAAAAATAATGATTTTAGGGCTTATACATTGGAATTTGAATATAACAAGAGTTCTCACGCAAAAATATGCAAGGATTAAATTGTTGACGAGAAATGCCATAGAAAATGCTATGGCATTTCCTATAGCATTTCTTTATTTTACATTTTTTACAACCTTAAATTTCGAACCAATTGAAAAAATAATGATTTTAGGGCTTATAGATTGGAATTTGAATATAACAAGAGTTCTCATGCAAAAATATGCAAGGATTAAATTGTTGACGAGAAATGCCATAGGAAATGTTATAGCATTTCCTATAGCATTTCTTTATTTTACATTTTTTAAAACCTTAAATTTCGAACCAATTAAAAAAATAATGATTTTAGGGCTTATACATTGGAATTTGAATATAACAAGAGTTCTCATGCAAAAATATGCAAGGATTAAATTGTTGACGAGAAATGCCATAGGAAATGCTATAGCATTTCTTTATTTTACATTTTTTACAACATTAAATTTCGAACCAATTGAAAAAATAATGATTTTAGGGCTTATACATTGGAATTTAAATATAACAAGGGTTCTCACGCAAAAATATGCAAGGATTAAATTGTTGACGAGAAATGCCATAGGAAATGCTATAGCATTTTCTATAGCATTTCTTTATTTTACATTTTTTACAACCTTAAATTTCGAACCAATTGAAAAAATAATGATTTTAGGGGTTATACATTGGAATATGAATATAACAAGAGTTCTCATGCAAAAATATGCAAGGATTAAATTGTTGACGAGAAATGCCATAGGAAATGCTAGCATTTCCTATAGAATTTCTTTATTTTACATTTTTTACAACCTTAAATTTTGAATCAATTAAAAAAATAATGGTTTTAGGGCTTATACATTGGAATTTGAATATAACAAGAGTTCTCATGCAAAAATATGCAAGGATTAAATTGTTGAAGAGAAATGCCATAGGAAATGCTATAGCATTTCCTATAGCATTTCTTTATTTTACATTTTTTACAACCTTAAATTTCGAACAAATTAAAAAAATAATGATTTTAGGGCTTATACATTGGAATTTGAATATAACAAGAGTTCTCATGCAAAAATATGCAAGGACTAAATTGTTGACGAGAAATGCCATAGGAAATGCTATAGTATTTCCTATAGCATTTCTTTATTTTACATTTTTTACAACATTAAATTTCGAACCAATTAAAAAAATAATGGTTTTAGGGCTTATACATTGGAATTTGAATATAACAAGAGTTCTCATGCAAAAATATGCAAGGATTAAATTGTTGAAGAGAAATGCCATAGGAAATGCTATAGCATTTCCTATAGCATTTCTTTATTTTACATTTTTTACAACCTTAAATTTCGAACCAATTAAAAAAATAATGATTTTAGGGCTTATACATTGGAATTTGAATATAACAAGAGTTCTCATGCAAAAATATGCAAGGACTAAATTGTTGAAGAGAAATGCCATAGGAAATGCTATAGCATTTCCTATAGCATTTCTTTATTTTACATTGTTTACGACCTAAAATTTCGAACCAATTGAAAAAATAATGATTTTAGGGCTTATACATTGGAATTTGAATATAACAAGAGTTCTCACGCAAAAATATGCAAGGATTAAATTGTTGACGAGAAATGCCATAGGAAATGCTATAGCATTTCCTATAGCATTTCTTTATTTTACATTTTTTACAACATTAAATTTCGAACCAATTGAAAAAATAATGATTTTAGGGCTTATACATTGGAATTTGAATATAACAAGAGTTCTCATGCAAAAATATGCAAGAATTAAATTGTTGACGAGAAATGCTATAGGAAATGCTATAGCATTTCCTATAGCATTTCTTTATTTTACATTTTTTACAACCTTAAATTTTGAACCAATTGAAAAAATAATGATTTTAGGGCTTATACATTGGAATTTGAATATAACAAGAGTTCTCATGCAAAAATATGCAAGGATTAAATTGTTGAAGAGAAATTCCATAGGAAATGCTATAGCATTTCTTTATTTTACATTTTTTACAACCTTAAATTTCGAACCAATTAAAAAAATAATGGTTTTAGGGCTTATACATTGGAATTTGAATATAACAAGAGTTCTCATGCAAAAATATGCAAGGACTAAATTGTTGACGAGAAATGCCATAGGAAATGCTATAGCATTTCTTTATTTTACATTGTTTACGACCTAAAATTTCGAACCAATTGAAAAAATAATGATTTTAGGGCTTATACATTGGAATTTGAATATAACAATAGTTCTCACGCAAAAATATGCAAGGATTAAATTGTTGACGAGAAATGCCATAGGAAATGCTATAGCATTTCCTATAGCATTTCTTTATTTTACATTTTTTACAACATTAAATTTCGAACCAATTGAAAAAATAATGATTTTAGGGCTTATACATTGGAATTTGAATATAACAAGAGTTCTCATGCAAAAATATGCAAGGATTAAATTGTTGAAGAGAAATTCCATAGGAAATGCTATAGCATTTCCTATAGCATTTCTTTATTTTACATTTTTTACAACCTTTAATTTCGAACCAATTAAAAAAATAATGGTTTTAGGGCTTATACATTGGAATTTGAATATAACAAGAGTTCTCATGCAAAAATATGCAAGGACTAAATTGTTGACGAGAAATGCCAAAGGAAATGCTATAGCATTTCTTTATTTTACATTGTTTACGACCTAAAATTTCGAACCAATTGAAAAAATAATGATTTTAGGGCTTATACATTGGAATTTGAATATAACAACAGTTCTCACGCAAAAATATGCAAGGATTAAATTGTTGACGAGAAATGCCATAGGAAATGCTATAGCATTTCCTATAGCATTTCTTTATTTTACATTTTTTACAACATTAAATTTCGAACCAATTGAAAAAATAATGATTTTAGGGCTTATACATTGGAATTTGAATATAACAAGAGTTCTCATGCAAAAATATGCAAGGATTAAATTGTTGAAGAGAAATTCCATAGGAAATGCTATAGCATTTCCTATAGCATTTCTTTATTTTACATTTTTTACAACCTTAAATTTCGAACCAATTAAAAAAATAATGGTTTTAGGGCTTATACATTGGAATTTGAATATAACAAGAGTTGTCATGCAAAAATATGCAAGGATTAAATTGTTGACGAGAAATACCATAGGAAATGCTATAGCATTTCTTTATTTTACATTATTTACGACCTAAAATTTCGAACCAATTGAAAAAATAATGATTTTAGGGCTTATACATTGGAATTTGAATATAACAAGAGTTCTCACGCAAAAATATGCAAGGATTAAATTGTTGACGAGAAATGCCATAGGAAATGCTATAGCATTTCCTATAGCATTTCTTTATTTTACATTTTTTACAACATTAAATTTCGAACCAATTGAAAAAATAATGATTTTAGGGCTTATACATTGGAATTTGAATATAACAAGAGTTCTCATGCAAAAATATGCAAGAATTAAATTGTTGACGAGAAATAGCATTTCCTATAGCATTTCTTTATTTTACATTTTTTACAACCTTAAATTTCGAACCAATTGAAAAAATAATGATTTTAGGGCTTATACATTGGAATTTGAATATAACAAGAGTTCTCATGCAAAAATATGCAAGGATTAAATTGTTGAAGAGAAATGCCATAGGAAATGCTATAGCATTTCCTATAGAATTTCTTTATTTTACATTTTTTACAACCTTAAATTTCGAACCAATTAAAAAAATAATGATTTTAGGGCTTATACATTGGAATTTGAATATAACAAGAGTTCTCATGCAAAAATATGCAAGGATTAAATTGTTGACGAGAAATAGCATTTCCTATAGCATTTCTTTATTTTACATTTTTTACAACCTTAAATTTCGAACCAATTGAAAAAATAATGATTTTAGGGCTTATACATAGGAATTTGAATATAACAAGAGTTCTCATGCAAAAATATGCAAGGATTAAATTGTTGAAGAGAAATGCCATAGGAAATGCTATAGCATTTCCTATAGCATTTCTTTATTTTACATTTTTTACAACCTTAAATTTCGAACAAATTAAAAAAATAATGATTTTAGGGCTTATACATTGGAATTTGAATATAACAAGAGTTCTCATGCAAAAATATGCAAGGATTAAATTGTTGACGAGAAATGCCATAGGAAATGCTATAGCATTTCTTTATTTTACATTGTTTACGACCTAAAATTTCGAACCAATTGAAAAAATAATGATTTTAGGGCTTATACATTGGAATTTGAATATAACAAGAGTTCTCACGCAAAAATATGCAAGGATTAAATTGTTGACGAGAAATGCCATAGGAAATGCTATAGCATTTCCTATAGCATTTCTTTATTTTACATTTTTTACAACATTAAATTTCGAACCAATTGAAAAAATAATGATTTTAGGGCTTATACATTGGAATTTGAATATAACAAGAGTTCTCATGCAAAAATATGCAAGAATTAAATTGTTGACGAGAAATAGCATTTCTTATAGCATTTCTTTATTTTACATTTTTTACAACCTTAAATTTCGAACCAATTGAAAAAATAATGATTTTAGGGCTTATACATTGGAATTTGAATATAACAAGATTTCTCATGCAAAAATATGCAAGGATTAAATTGTTGAAGAGAAATGCCATAGGAAATGCTATAGCATTTCCTATAGCATTTCTTTATTTTACATTTTTTACAACCTTAAATTTCGAACCAATTAAAAAAATAATGATTTTAGGGCTTATACATTGGAATTTGAATATAACAAGAGTTCTCATGCAAAAATATGCAAGGATTAAATTGTTGACGAGAAATAGCATTTCCTATAGCATTTCTTTATTTTACATTTTTTACAACCTTAAATTTCGAACCAATTGAAAAAATAATGATTTTAGGGCTTATACATTGGAATTTGAATATAACAAGAGTTCTCATGCAAAAATATGCAAGGATTAAATTGTTGAAGAGAAATGCCATAGGAAATGCTATAGCATTTCTTTATTTTACATTTTTTACAACCTTAAATTTCGAACCAATTAAAAAAATAATGATTTTAGGGCTTATACATTGGAATTTGAATATAACAAGAGTTCTCATGCAAAAATATGCAAGGATTAAATTGTTGACGAGAAATGCCATAGGAAATGCTATAGCATTTCTTTATTTTACATTGTTTACGACCTAAAATTTCGAACCAATTGAAAAAATAATGATTTTAGGGCTTATACATTGGAATTTGAATATAACAAGAGTTCTCACGCAAAAATATGCAAGGATTAAATTGTTGACGAGAAATTCCATAGGAAATGCTATAGCATTTCCTATAGCATTTCTTTATTTTACATTTTTTACAACATTAAATTTCGAACCAATTGAAAAAATAATGATTTTAGGGCTTATACATTGGAATTTGAATATAACAAGAGTTCTCATGCAAAAATATGCAAGAATTAAATTGTTGACGAGAAATAGCATTTCTTATAGCATTTCTTTATTTTACATTTTTTACAACCTTAAATTTCGAACCAATTGAAAAAATAATGATTTTAGGGCTTATACATTGGAATTTGAATATAACAAGAGTTCTCATGCAAAAATATGCAAGGATTAAATTGTTGAAGAGAAATGCCATAGGAAATGCTATAGCATTTCCTATAGCATTTCTTTATTTTACATTTTTTACAACCTTAAATTTCGAACCAATTAAAAAAATAATGATTTTAGGGCTTATACATTGGAATTTGAATATAACAAGAGTTCTCATGCAAAAATATGCAAGGATTAAATTGTTGACGAGAAATAGCATTTCCTATAGCATTTCTTTATTTTACATTTTTTACAACCTTAAATTTCGAACCAATTGAAAAAATAATGATTTTAGGGCTTATACATTGGAATTTGAATATAACAAGAGTTCTCATGCAAAAATATGCAAGGATTAAATTGTTGAAAAGAAATGCTATAGGAAATGCTATAGCATTTCTTTATTTTACATTTTTTACAACCTTAAATTTCGAACCAATTAAAAAAATAATGATTTTAGGGCTTATACATTGGAATTTGAATATAACAAGAGTTCTCATGCAAAAATATGCAAGGATTAAATTGTTGACGAGAAATGCCATAGGAAATGCTATAGCATTTCTTTATTTTACATTGTTTACGACCTAAAATTTCGAACCAATTGAAAAAATAATGATTTTAGGGCTTATACATTGGAATTTGAATATAACAAGAGTTCTCACGCAAAAATATGCAAGGATTAAATTGTTGACGAGAAATGCCATAGGAAATGCTATAGCATTTCCTATAGCATTTCTTTATTTTACATTTTTTACAACATTAAATTTCGAACCAATTGAAAAAATAATGATTTTAGGGCTTATACATTGGAATTTGAATATAACAAGAGTTCTCATGCAAAAATATGCAAGAATTAAATTGTTGACGAGAAATAGCATTTCTTATAGCATTTCTTTATTTTACATTTTTTACAACCTTAAATTTCGAACCAATTGAAAAAATAATGATTTTAGGGCTTATACATTGGAATTTGAATATAACAAGAGTTCTCATGCAAAAATATGCAAGGATTAAATTGTTGAAGAGAAATGCCATAGGAAATGCTATAGCATTTCCTATAGCATTTCTTTATTTTACATTTTTTACAACCTTAAATTTCGAACCAATTAAAAAAATAATGATTTTAGGGCTTATACATTGGAATTTGAATATAACAAGAGTTCTCATGCAAAAATATGCAAGGATTAAATTGTTGACGCATTTCCTATAGCATTTCTTTATTTTACATTTTTTACAACCTTAAATTTCGAACCAATTAAAAAAATAATGATTTTAGGGCTTATACATTGGAATTTGAATATAACAAGAGTTCTCATGCAAAAATATGCAAGGATTAAATTGTTGACGAGAAATAGCATTTCCTATAGCATTTCTTTATTTTACATTTTTTACAACCTTAAATTTCGAACCAATTGAAAAAATAATGATTTTAGGGCTTATACATTGGAATTTGAATATAACAAGAGTTCTCATGCAAAAATATGCAAGGATTAAATTGTTGAAGAGAAATGCCATAGGAAATGCTATAGCATTTCTTTATTTTACATTTTTTACAACCTTAAATTTCGAACCAATTAAAAAAATAATGATTTTAGGGCTTATACATTGGAATTTGAATATAACAAGAGTTCTCATGCAAAAATATGCAAGGATTAAATTGTTGACGAGAAATGCCATAGGAAATGCTATAGCATTTCTTTATTTTACATTGTTTACGACCTAAAATTTCGAACCAATTGAAAAAATAATGATTTTAGGGCTTATACATTGGAATTTGAATATAACAAGAGTTCTCACGCAAAAATATGCAAGGATTAAATTGTTGACGAGAAATGCCATAGGAAATGCTATAGCATTTCCTATAGCATTTCTTTATTTTACATTTTTTACAACATTAAATTTCGAACCAATTGAAAAAATAATGATTTTAGGGCTTATACATTGGAATTTGAATATAACAAGAGTTCTCATGCAAAAATATGCAAGAATTAAATTGTTGACGAGAAATAGCATTTCCTATAGCATTTCTTTATTTTACATTTTTTACAACCTTAAATTTCGAACCAATTGAAAAAATAATGATTTTAGGGCTTATACATTGGAATTTGAATATAACAAGAGTTCTCATGCAAAAATATGCAAGGATTAAATTGTTGAAGAGAAATGCCATAGGAAATGCTATAGCATTTCCTATAGCATTTCTTTATTTTACATTTTTTACAACCTTAAATTTCGAACCCATTAAAAAAATAATGATTTTAGGGCTTATACATTGGAATTTGAATATAACAAGAGTTCTCATGCAAAAATATGCAAGGATTAAATTGTTGACGAGAAATAGCATTTCCTATAGCATTTCTTTATTTTACATTTTTTACAACCTTAAATTTCGAACCAATTGAAAAAATAATGATTTTAGGGCTTATACATTGGAATTTGAATATAACAAGAGTTCTCATGCAAAAATATGCAAGGATTAAATTGTTGAAGAGAAATGCCATAGGAAATGCTATAGCATTTCCTATAGCATTTCTTTATTTTACATTTTTTACAACCTTAAATTTTGAACCAATTAAAAAAATAATGATTTTAGGGCTTATACATTGGAATTTGAATATAACAAGAGTTCTCATGCAAAAATATGCAAGGATTAAATTGTTGATGAGAAATGCCATAGGAAATGCTATAGCATTTCTTTATTTTACATTGTTTACGACCTAAAATTTCGAACCAATTGAAAAAATAATGATTTTAGGGCTTATACATTGGAATTTGAATATAACAAGAGTTCTCACGCAAAAATATGCAACGATTAAATTGTTGACGAGAAATGCCATAGGAAATGCTATAGCATTTCCTATAGCATTTCTTTATTTTACATTTTTTACAACATTAAATTTCGAACCAATTGAAAAAATAATGATTTTAGGGCTTATACATTGGAATTTGAATATAACAAGAGTTCTCATGCAAAAATATGCAAGGATTAAATTGTTGAAGAGAAATGCCATAGGAAATGCTATAGCATTTCTTTATTTTACATTTTTTACAACCTTAAATTTCGAACCAATTAAAAAAATAATGATTTTAGGGCTTATACATTGGAATTTGAATATAACAAGAGTTCTCATGCAAAAATATGCAAGGATTAAATTGTTGACGAGAAATGCCATAGGAAATGCTATAGCATTTCTTTATTTTACATTGTTTACGACCTAAAATTTCGAACCAATTGAAAAAATAATGATTTTAGGGCTTATACATTGGAATTTGAATATAACAAGAGTTCTCACGCAAAAATATGCAAGGATTAAATTGTTGACGAGAAATGCCATAGGAAATGCTATAGCATTTCCTATAGCATTTCTTTATTTTACATTTTTTACAACATTAAATTTCGAACCAATTGAAAAAATAATGATTTTAGGGCTTATAGATTGGAATTTGAATATAACAAGAGTTCTCATGCAAAAATATGCAAGAATTAAATTGTTGACGAGAAATAGCATTTCCTATAGCATTTCTTTATTTTACATTTTTTACAACCTTAAATTTCGAACCAATTGAAAAAATAATGATTTTAGGGCTTATACATTGGAATTTGAATATAACAAGAGTTCTCATGCAAAAATATGCAAGGATTAAATTGTTGAAGAGAAATGCCATAGGAAATGCTATAGCATTTCCTATAGCATTTCTTTATTTTACATTTTTTACAACCTTAAATTTCGAACCAATTAAAAAAATAATGATTTTAGGGCTTATACATTGGAATTTGAATATAACAAGAGTTCTCATGCAAAAATATGCAAGGATTAAATTGTTGACGAGAAATAGCATTTCCAATAGCATTTCTTTATTTTACATTTTTTACAACCTTAAATTTCGAACCAATTGAAAAAATAATGATTTTAGGGCTTATACATTGGAATTTGAATATAACAAGAGTTCTCATGCAAAAATATGCAAGGATTAAATTGTTGAAGAGAAATGCCATAGGAAATGCTATAGCATTTCCTATAGCATTTCTTTATTTTACATTTTTTACAACCTTAAATTTTGAACCAATTAAAAAAATAATGATTTTAGGGCTTATACATTGGAATTTGAATATAACAAGAGTTCTCATGCAAAAATATGCAAGGATTAAATTGTTGATGAGAAATGCCATAGGAAATGCTATAGCATTTCTTTATTTTACATTGTTTACGACCTAAAATTTCGAACCAATTGAAAAAATAATGATTTTAGGGCTTATACATTGGAATTTGAATATAACAAGAGTTCTCACGCAAAAATATGCAACGATTAAATTGTTGACGAGAAATGCCATAGGAAATGCTATAGCATTTCCTATAGCATTTCTTTATTTTACATTTTTTACAACATTAAATTTCGAACCAATTGAAAAAATAATGATTTTAGGGCTTATACATTGGAATTTGAATATAACAAGAGTTCTCATGCAAAAATATGCAAGAATTAAATTGTTGACGAGAAATAGCATTTCCTATAGCATTTCTTTATTTTACATTTTTTACAACCTTAAATTTCAAACCAATTGAAAAAATAATGATTTTAGGGCTTATACATTGGAATTTGAATATAACAAGAGTTCTCATGCAAAAATATGCAAGGATTAAATTGTTGACGAGAAATAGCATTTCCTATAGCATTTCTTTATTTTACATTTTTTACAACCTTAAATTTCGAACCAATTGAAAAAATAATGATTTTAGGGCTTATACATTGGAATTTGAATATAACAAGAGTTCTCATGCAAAAATATGCAAGGATTAAATTGTTGAAGAGAAATGCCATAGGAAATGCTATAGCATTTCCTATAGCATTTCTTTATTTTACATTTTTTACAACATTAAATTTCGAACCAATTGAAAAAATAATGATTTTAGGGCTTATACATTGGAATTTGAATATAACAAGAGTTCTCATGCAAAAATATGCAAGAATTAAATTGTTGACGAGAAATAGCATTTCCTATAGCATTTCTTTATTTTACATTTTTTACAACCTTAAATTTCGAACCAATTGAAAAAATAATGATTTTAGGGCTTATACATTGGAATTTGAATATAACAAGAGTTCTCATGCAAAAATATGCAAGGATTAAATTGTTGAAGAGAAATGCCATAGGAAATGCTATAGCATTTCCTATAGCATTTCTTTATTTTACATTTTTTACAACCTTAAATTTCGAACCAATTAAAAAAATAATGATTTTAGGGCTTATACATTGGAATTTGAATATAACAAGAGTTCTCATGCAAAAATATGCAAGGATTAAATTGTTGACGAGAAATAGCATTTCCTATAGCATTTCTTTATTTTACATTTTTTACAACCTTAAATTTCGAACCAATTGAAAAAATAATGATTTTAGGGCTTATACATTGGAATTTGAATATAACAAGAGTTCTCATGCAAAAATATGCAAGGATTAAATTGTTGAAGAGAAATGCCATAGGAAATGCTATAGCATTTCCTATAGCATTTCTTTATTTTACATTTTTTACAACCTTAAATTTCGAACCAATTAAAAAAATAATGATTTTAGGGCTTATACATTGGAATTTGAATATAACAAGAGTTCTCATGCAAAAATATGCAAGGATTAAATTGTTGATGAGAAATGCCATAGGAAATGCTATAGCATTTCTTTATTTTACATTGTTTACGACCTAAAATTTCGAACCAATTGAAAAAATAATGATTTTAGGGCTTATACATTGGAATTTGAATATAACAAGAGTTCTCACGCAAAAATATGCAACGATTAAATTGTTGACGAGAAATGCCATAGGAAATGCTATAGCATTTCCTATAGCATTTCTTTATTTTACATTTTTTACAACATTAAATTTCGAACCAATTGAAAAAATAATGATTTTAGGGCTTATACATTGGAATTTGAATATAACAAGAGTTCTCATGCAAAAATATGCAAGAATTAAATTGTTGACGAGAAATAGCATTTCCTATAGCATTTCTTTATTTTACATTTTTTACAACCTTAAATTTCAAACCAATTGAAAAAATAATGATTTTAGGGCTTATACATTGGAATTTGAATATAACAAGAGTTCTCATGCAAAAATATGCAAGGATTAAATTGTTGACGAGAAATAGCATTTCCTATAGCATTTCTTTATTTTACATTTTTTACAACCTTAAATTTCGAACCAATTGAAAAAATAATGATTTTAGGGCTTATACATTGGAATTTGAATATAACAAGAGTTCTCATGCAAAAATATGCAAGGATTAAATTGTTGAAGAGAAATGCCATAGGAAATGCTATAGCATTTCCTATAGCATTTCTTTATTTTACATTTTTTACAACCTTAAATTTCGAACAAATTAAAAAAATAATGATTTTAGGGCTTATACATTGGAATTTGAATATAACAAGAGTTCTCATGCAAAAATATGCAAGGATTAAATTGTTGACGAGAAATGCCATAGGAAATGCTATAGCATTTCTTTATTTTACATTGTTTACGACCTGATATTTCGAACCAATTGAAAAAATAATGATTTTAGGGCTTATACATTGGAATTTTAATATAACAAGAGTTCTCACGCAAAAATATGCAAGGATTAAATTGTTGACGAGAAATGCCATAGGAAATGCTATAGCATTTCCTATAGCATTTCTTTATTTTACATTTTTTACAACATTAAATTTCGAACCAATTGAAAAAATAATGATTTTAGGGCTTATACATTGGAATTTGAATATAACAAGAGTTCTCATGCAAAAATATGCAAGAATTAAATTGTTGACGAGAAATAGCATTTCCTATAGCATTTCTTTATTTTACATTTTTTACATCCTTAAATTTCGAACCAATTGAAAAAATAATGATTTTAGGGCTTATACATTGGAATTTGAATATAACAAGAGTTCTCATGCAAAAATATGCAAGGATTAAATTGTTGAAGAGAAATGCCATAGGAAATGCTATAGCATTTCCTATAGAATTTCTTTATTTTACATTTTTTACAACCTTAAATTTCGAACCAATTAAAAAAATAATGATTTTAGGGCTTATACATTGGAATTTGAATATAACAAGAGTTCTCATGCAAAAATATGCAAGGATTAAATTGTTGACGAGAAATAGCATTTCCTATAGCATTTCTTTATTTTACATTTTTTACAACCTTAAATTTCGAACCAATTGAAAAAATAATGATTTTAGGGCTTATACATTGGAATTTGAATATAACAAGAGTTCTCATGCAAAAATATGCAAGGATTAAATTGTTGAAGAGAAATGCCATAGGAAATGCTATAGCATTTCCTATAGCATTTCTTTATTTTACATTTTTTACAACCTTAAATTTCGAACAAATTAAAAAAATAATGATTTTAGGGCTTATACATTGGAATTTGAATATAACAAGAGTTCTCATGCAAAAATATGCAAGGATTAAATTGTTGACGAGAAATGCCATAGGAAATGCTATAGCATTTCTTTATTTTACATTGTTTACGACCTAAAATTTCGAACCAATTGAAAAAATAATGATTTTAGGGCTTATACATTGGAATTTGAATATAACAAGAGTTCTCACGCAAAAATATGCAAGGATTAAATTGTTGACGAGAAATGCCATAGGAAATGCTATAGCATTTCCTATAGCATTTCTTTATTTTACATTTTTTACAACATTAAATTTCGAACCAATTGAAAAAATAATGATTTTAGGGCTTATACATTGGAATTTGAATATAACAAGAGTTCTCATGCAAAAATATGCAAGAATTAAATTGTTGACGAGAAATAGCATTTCTTATAGCATTTCTTTATTTTACATTTTTTACAACCTTAAATTTCGAACCAATTGAAAAAATAATGATTTTAGGGCTTATACATTGGAATTTGAATATAACAAGAGTTCTCATGCAAAAATATGCAAGGATTAAATTGTTGAAGAGAAATGCCATAGGAAATGCTATAGCATTTCCTATAGCATTTCTTTATTTTACATTTTTTACAACCTTAAATTTCGAACCAATTAAAAAAATAATGATTTTAGGGCTTATACATTGGAATTTGAATATAACAAGAGTTCTCATGCAAAAATATGCAAGGATTAAATTGTTGACGAGAAATAGCATTTCCTATAGCATTTCTTTATTTTACATTTTTTACAACCTTAAATTTCGAACCAATTGAAAAAATAATGATTTTAGGGCTTATACATTGGAATTTGAATATAACAAGAGTTCTCATGCAAAAATATGCAAGGATTAAATTGTTGAAGAGAAATGCTATAGGAAATGCTATAGCATTTCTTTATTTTACATTTTTTACAACCTTAAATTTCGAACCAATTAAAAAAATAATGATTTTAGGGCTTATACATTGGAATTTGAATATAACAAGAGTTCTCATGCAAAAATATGCAAGGATTAAATTGTTGACGAGAAATGCCATAGGAAATGCTATAGCATTTCTTTATTTTACATTGTTTACGACCTAAAATTTCGAACCAATTGAAAAAATAATGATTTTAGGGCTTATACATTGGAATTTGAATATAACAAGAGTTCTCACGCAAAAATATGCAAGGATTAAATTGTTGACGAGAAATGCCATAGGAAATGCTATAGCATTTCCTATAGCATTTCTTTATTTTACATTTTTTACAACATTAAATTTCGAACCAATTGAAAAAATAATGATTTTAGGGCTTATACATTGGAATTTGAATATAACAAGAGTTCCATGCAAAAATATGCAAGAATTAAATTGTTGACGAGAAATAGCATTTCCTATAGCATTTCTTTATTTTACATTTTTTACAACCTTAAATTTCGAACCAATTGAAAAAATAATGATTTTAGGGCTTATACATTGGAATTTGAATATAACAAGAGTTCTCATGCAAAAATATGCAAGGATTAAATTGTTGAAGAGAAATGCCATAGGAAATGCTATAGCATTTCCTATAGCATTTCTTTATTTTACATTTTTTACAACATTAAATTTCGAACCAATTGAAAAAATAATGATTTTAGGGCTTATACATTGGAATTTGAATATAACAAGAGTTCTCATGCAAAAATATGCAAGAATTAAATTGTTGACGAGAAATAGCATTTCCTATAGCATTTCTTTATTTTACATTTTTTACAACCTTAAATTTCAAACCAATTGAAAAAATAATGATTTTAGGGCTTATACATTGGAATTTGAATATAACAAGAGTTCTCATGCAAAAATATGCAAGGATTAAATTGTTGACGAGAAATAGCATTTCCTATAGCATTTCTTTATTTTACATTTTTTACAACCTTAAATTTCGAACCAATTGAAAAAATAATGATTTTAGGGCTTATACATTGGAATTTGAATATAACAAGAGTTCTCATGCAAAAATATGCAAGGATTAAATTGTTGAAGAGAAATGCCATAGGAAATGCTATAGCATTTCCTATAGCATTTCTTTATTTTACATTTTTTACAACCTTAAATTTCGAACAAATTAAAAAAATAATGATTTTAGGGCTTATACATTGGAATTTGAATATAACAAGAGTTCTCATGCAAAAATATGCAAGGATTAAATTGTTGACGAGAAATGCCATAGGAAATGCTATAGCATTTCTTTATTTTACATTGTTTACGACCTGATATTTCGAACCAATTGAAAAAATAATGATTTTAGGGCTTATACATTGGAATTTGAATATAACAAGAGTTCTCACGCAAAAATATGCAAGGATTAAATTGTTGACGAGAAATGCCATAGGAAATGCTATAGCATTTCCTATAGCATTTCTTTATTTTACATTTTTTACAACATTAAATTTCGAACCAATTGAAAAAATAATGATTTTAGGGCTTATACATTGGAATTTGAATATAACAAGAGTTCTCATGCAAAAATATGCAAGAATTAAATTGTTGACGAGAAATAGCATTTCTTATAGCATTTCTTTATTTTACATTTTTTACAACCTTAAATTTCGAACCAATTGAAAAAATAATGATTTTAGGGCTTATACATTGGAATTTGAATATAACAAGAGTTCTCATGCAAAAATATGCAAGGATTAAATTGTTGAAGAGAAATGCCATAGGAAATGCTATAGCATTTCCTATAGCATTTCTTTATTTTACATTTTTTACAACCTTAAATTTCGAACCAATTAAAAAAATAATGATTTTAGGGCTTATACATTGGAATTTGAATATAACAAGAGTTCTCATGCAAAAATATGCAAGGATTAAATTGTTGACGAGAAATAGCATTTCCTATAGCATTTCTTTATTTTACATTTTTTACAACCTTAAATTTCGAACCAATTGAAAAAATAATGATTTTAGGGCTTATACATTGGAATTTGAATATAACAAGAGTTCTCATGCAAAAATATGCAAGGATTAAATTGTTGAAGAGAAATGCCATAGGAAATGCTATAGCATTTCCTATAGCATTTCTTTATTTTACATTTTTTACAACCTTAAATTTCGAACCAATTAAAAAAATAATGATTTTAGGGCTTATACATTGGAATTTGAATATAACAAGAGTTCTCATGCAAAAATATGCAAGGATTAAATTGTTGACGAGAAATGCCATAGGAAATGCTATAGCATTTCTTTATTTTACATTGTTTACGACCTAAAATTTCGAACCAATTGAAAAAATAATGATTTTAGGGCTTATACATTGGAATTTGAATATAACAAGAGTTCTCACGCAAAAATATGCAAGGATTAAATTGTTGACGAGAAATGCCATAGGAAATGCTATAGCATTTCCTACAGCATTTCTTTATTTTACATTTTTTACAACATTAAATTTCGAACCAATTGAAAAAATAATGATTTTAGGGCTTATACATTGGAATTTGAATATAACAAGAGTTCTCATGCAAAAATATGCAAGAATTAAATTGTTGACGAGAAATAGCATTTCCTATAGCATTTCTTTATTTTACATTTTTTACAACCTTAAATTTCGAACCAATTGAAAAAATAATGATTTTAGGGCTTATACATTGGAATTTGAATATAACAAGAGTTCTCATGCAAAAATATGCAAGTATTAAATTGTTGAAGAGAAATGCCATAGGAAATGCTATAGCATTTCCTATAGCATTTCTTTATTTTACATTTTTTACAACCTTAAATTTCGAACCAATTAAAAAAATAATGATTTTAGGGCTTATACATTGGAATTTGAATATAACAAGAGTTCTCATGCAAAAATATGCAAGGATTAAATTGTTGACGAGAAATAGCATTTCCTATAGCATTTCTTTATTTTACATTTTTTACAACCTTAAATTTCGAGCCAATTGAAAAAATAATGATTTTAGGGCTTATACATTGGAATTTGAATATAACAAGAGTTCTGATGCAAAAATATGCAAGGATTAAATTGTTGAAGAGAAATGCCATAGGAAATGCTATAGCATTTCCTATAGCATTTCTTTATTTTACATTTTTTACAACCTTAAATTTCGAACCAATTAAAAAAATTATGATTTTAGGGCTTATACATTGGAATTTGAATATAACAAGAGTTCTCATGCAAAAATATGTAAGGATTAAATTGTTGACGAGAAATGCCATAGGAAATGCTATAGCATTTCCTATAGCATTTCTTTATTTTACATTTTTTACAACATTAAATTTCGAACCAATTGAAAAAAATAATGATTTTAGGGCTTATACATTGGAATTTGAATATAACAAGAGTTCTCATGCAAAAATATGCAAGAATTAAATTGTTGACGAGAAATAGCATTTCCTATAGCATTTCTTTATTTTACATTTTTTACAACCTTAAATTTCGAACCAATTGAAAAAATAATGATTTTAGGGCTTATACAATGGAATTTGAATATAACAAGAGTTCTCATGCAAAAATATGCAAGGATTAAATTGTTGAAGAGAAATGCCATAGGAAATGCTATAGCATTTCCTATAGCATTTCTTTATTTTACATTTTTTACAACCTTAAATTTCGAACCAATTAAAAAAATAATGATTTTAGGGCTTATACATTGGAATTTGAATATAACAAGAGTTCTCACGCAAAAATATGCAAAGATTAAATTGTTGACGAGAAATGCCATAGGAAATGCTATAGCATTTCCTATAGCATTTCTTTATTTTACATTTTTTACAACATTAAATTTCGAACACATTGAAAAAATAATGATTTTAGGGCTTATACATTGGAATTTGAATATAACAAGAGTTCTCATGCAAAAATATGCAAGAATTAAATTGTTGACGAGAAATAGCATTTCCTATAGCATTTCTTTATTTTACATTTTTTACAACCTTAAATTTCAAACCAATTGAAAAAATAATGATTTTAGGGCTTATACATTGGAATTTGAATATAACAAGAGTTCTCATGCAAAAATATGCAAGGATTAAATTGTTGAAGAGAAATGCCATAGGAAATGCTATAGCATTTCCTATAGCATTTCTTTATTTTACATTTTTTACAACCTTAAATTTCGAACCAATTAAAAAAATAATGATTTTAGGGCTTATACATTGGAATTTGAATATAACAAGAGTTCTCATGCAAAAATATGCAAGGATTAAATTGTTGACGAGAAATAGCATTTCCTATAGCATTTCTTTATTTTACATTTTTTACAACCTTAAATTTTGAACCAATTGAAAAAATAATGATTTTAGGGCTTATACATTGGAATTTGAATATAACAAGAGTTCTCATGCAAAAATATGCAAGGATTAAATTGTTGAAGAGAAATGCCATAGGAAATGCTATAGCATTTCCTATAGCATTTCTTTATTTTACATTTTTTACAACCTTAAATTTCGAACCAATTAAAAAAATTATGATTTTAGGGCTTATACATTGGAATTTGAATATAACAAGAGTTCTCATGCAAAAATATGTAAGGATTAAATTGTTGACGAGAAATGCCATAGGAAATGCTATAGCATTTCCTATAGCATTTCTTTATTTTACATTTTTTACAACATTAAATTTCGAACCAATTGAAAAAATAATGATTTTAGGGCTTATACATTGGAATTTGAATATAACAAGAGTTCTCATGCAAAAATATGCAAGAATTAAATTGTTGACGAGAAATAGCATTTCCTATAGCATTTCTTTATTTTACATTTTTTACAACCTTAAATTTCGAACCAATTGAAAAAATAATGATTTTAGGGCTTATACAATGGAATTTGAATATAACAAGAGTTCTCATGCAAAAATATGCAAGGATTAAATTGTTGAAGAGAAATGCCATAGGAAATGCTATAGCATTTCCTATAGCATTTCTTTATTTTACATTTTTTACAACCTTAAATTTCGAACCAATTAAAAAAATAATGATTTTAGGGCTTATACATTGGAATTTGAATATAACAAGAGTTCTCATGCAAAAATATGCAAGGATTAAATTGTTGACGAGAAATAGCATTTCCTATAGCATTTCTTTATTTTACATTTTTTACAACCTTAAATTTCGAACCAATTAAAAAAATAATGATTTTAGGGCTTATACATTGGAATTTGAATATAACAAGAGTTCTCATGCAAAAATATGCAAGGATTAAATTGTTGAAGAGAAATGCCATAGGAAATGCTATAGCATTTCCTATAGCATTTCTTTATTTTACATTTTTTACAACCTTAAATTTCGAACCAATTAAAAAAATAATGATTTTAGGGCTTATACATTGGAATTTGAATATAACAAGAGTTCTCATGCAAAAATATGTAAGGATTAAATTGTTGACGAGAAATGCCATAGGAAATGCTATAGCATTTCTTTATTTTACATTGTTTACGACCTAAAATTTCGAACCAATTGAAAAAATAATGATTTTAGGGCTTATACATTGGAATTTGAATATAACAAGAGTTCTCACGCAAAAATATGCAAGGATTAAATTGTTGACGAGAAATGCCATAGGAAATGCTATAGCATTTCCTATAGCATTTCTTTATTTTACATTTTTTAAAACATTAAATTTCGAACCAATTGAAAAAATAATGATTTTAGGGCTTATACATTGGAATTTGAATATAACAAGAGTTCTCATGCAAAAATATGCAAGAATTAAATTGTTGACGAGAAATAGCATTTCCTATAGCATTTCTTTATTTTACATTTTTTACAACCTTAAATTTCGAACCAATTGAAAAAATAATGATTTTAGGGCTTATACATTGGAATTTGAATATAACAAGAGTTCTCATGCAAAAATATGCAAGGATTAAATTGTTGAAGAGAAATGCCATAGGAAATGCTATAGCATTTCCTATAGCATTTCTTTATTTTACATTTTTTACAACCTTAAATTTCGAACCAATTAAAAAAATAATGATTTTAGGGCTTATACATTGGAATTTGAATATAACAAGAGTTCTCATGCAAAAATATGCAAGGATTAAATTGTTGACGAGAAATTGCATTTCCTATAGCATTTCTTTATTTTACATTTTTTACAACCTTAAATTTCGAACCAATTGAAAAAATAATGATTTTAGGGCTTATACATTGGAATTTGAATATAACAAGAGTTCTCATGCAAAAATATGCAAGGATTAAATTGTTGAAGAGAAATGCCATAGGAAATGCTATAGCATTTCCTATAGCATTTCTTTATTTTACATTTTTTACAACCTTAAATTTCGAACCAATTAAAAAAATAATGATTTTAGGGCTTATACATTGGAATTTGAATATAACAAGAGTTCTCATGCAAAAATATGCAAGGATTAAATTGTTGACGAGAAATGCCATAGGAAATGCTATAGCATTTCTTTATTTTACATTGTTTACGACCTAAAATTTCGAACCAATTGAAAAAATAATGATTTTAGGGCTTATACATTGGAATTTGAATATAACAAGAGTTCTCACGCAAAAATATGCAACGATTAAATTGTTGACGAGGAATGCCATAGGAAATGCTATATAGCATTTCTTTATTTTACATTTTTTACAACATTAAATTTCGAACCAATTGAAAAAATAATGATTTTAGGGCTTATACATTGGAATTTGAATATAACAAGAGTTCTCATGCAAAAATATGCAAGAATTAAATTGTTGACGAGAAATGCTATAGGAAATGCTATAGCATTTCCTATAGCATTTCTTTATTTTACATTTTTTACAACCTTAAATTTTGAACCAATTGAAAAAATAATTATTTTAGGGCTTATACATTGGAATTTGAATATAACAAGAGTTCTCATGCAAAAATATGCAAGGATTAAATTGTTGAAGAGAAATGCCATAGGAAATGCTATAGCATTTCCTATAGCATTTCTTTATTTTACATTTTTTACATCCTTAAATTTCGAACCAATTAAAAAAATAATGGTTTTAGGGCTTATACATTGGAATTTGAATATAACAAGAGTTCTCATGCAAAAATATGCAAGGATTAAATTGTTGACGAGAAATGCCATAGGAAATGCTATAGCATTTCTTTATTTTACATTGTTTACGACCTAAAATTTCAAACCAATTGAAAAAATAATGATTTTAGGGCTTATACATTGGAATTTGAATATAACAAGAGTTCTCACGCAAAAATATGCAAAGATTAAATTGTTGACGAGAAATGCCATAGGAAATGCTATAGCATTTCCTATAGCATTTCTTTATTTTACATTTTTTACAACATTAAATTTCGAACCAATTGAAAAAATAATGATTTTAGGGCTTATACATTGGAATTTGAATATAACAAGAGTTCTCATGCAAAAATATGCAAGAATTAAATTGTTGACGAGAAATAGCATTTCCTATAGCATTTCTTTATTTTACATTTTTTACAACCTTAAATTTCGAACCAATTGAAAAAATAATGATTTTAGGGCTTATACATTGGAATTTGAATATAACAAGAGTTCTCATGCAAAAATATGCAAGGATTAAATTGTTGAAGAGAAATGCCATAGGAAATGCTATAGCATTTCCTATAGCATTTCTTTATTTTACATTTTTTACATCCTTAAATTTCGAACCAATTAAAAAAATAATGGTTTTAGGGCTTATACATTGGAATTTGAATATAACAAGAGTTCTCATGCAAAAATATGCAAGGATTAAATTGTTGACGAGAAATGCCATAGGAAATGCTATAGCATTTCTTTATTTTACATTGTTTACGACCTAAAATTTCAAACCAATTGAAAAAATAATGATTTTAGGGCTTATACATTGGAATTTGAATATAACAAGAGTTCTCACGCAAAAATATGCAAAGATTAAATTGTTGACGAGAAATGCCATAGGAAATGCTATAGCATTTCCTATAGCATTTCTTTATTTTACATTTTTTACAACATTAAATTTCGAACCAATTGAAAAAATAATGATTTTAGGGCTTATACATTGGAATTTGAATATAACAAGAGTTCTCATGCAAAAATATGCAAGAATTAAATTGTTGACGAGAAATAGCATTTCCTATAGCATTTCTTTATTTTACATTTTTTACAACCTTAAATTTCGAACCAATTGAAAAAATAATGATTTTAGGGCTTATACATTGGAATTTGAATATAACAAGAGTTCTCATGCAAAAATATGCAAGGATTAAATTGTTGAAGAGAAATGCCATAGGAAATGCTATAGCATTTCCTATAGCATTTCTTTATTTTACATTTTTTACAACCTTAAATTTCGAACCAATTAAAAAAATAATGATATTAGGGCTTATACATTGGAATTTGAATATAACAAGAGTTCTCATGCAAAAATATGCAAGGATTAAATTGTTGACGAGATATAGCATTTCCTATAGCATTTCTTTATTTTACATTTTTTACAACCTTAAATTTCGAACCAATTGAAAAAATAATGATTTTAGGGCTTATACATTGGAATTTGAATATAACAAGAGTTCTCATGCAAAAATATGCAAGGATTAAATTGTTGAAGAGAAATGCCATAGGAAATGCTATAGCATTTCCTATAGCATTTCTTTATTTTACATTTTTTACAACCTTAAATTTCGAACCAATTAAAAAAATAATGATTTTAGGGCTTATACATTGGAATTTGAATATAACAAGAGTTCTCATGCAAAAATATGCAAGGATTAAATTGTTGACGAGAAATGCCATAGGAAATGCTATAGCATTTCTTTATTTTACATTGTTTACGACCTAAAATTTCGAACCAATTGAAAAAATAATGATTTTAGGGCTTATACATTGGAATTTGAATATAACAAGAGTTGTCACGCAAAAATATGCAACGATTAAATTGTTGACGAGAAATGCCATAGGAAATGCTATAGCATTTCCTATAGCATTTCTTTATTTTACATTTTTTACAACATTAAATTTCGAACCAATTGAAAAAATAATGATTTTAGGGCTTATACATTGGAATTTGAATATAACAAGAGTTCTCATGCAAAAATATGCAAGAATTAAATTGTTGACGAGAAATGCTATAGGAAATGCTATAGCATTTCCTATAGCATTTCTTTATTTTACATTTTTTACAACCTTAAATTTCGAACCAATTGAAAAAATAATGATTTTAGGGCTTATACATTGGAATTTGAATATAACAAGAGGTCTCATGCAAAAATATGCAAGGATTAAATTGTTGAAGAGAAATGCCATAGGAAATGCTATAGCATTTCCTATAGCATTTCTTTATTTTACATTTTTTACAACCTTAAATTCCGAACCAATTAAAAAAATAATGATTTTAGGGCTTATACATTGGAATTTGAATATAACAAGAGTTCTCATGCAAAAATATGCAAGAATTAAATTGTTGACGAGAAATGCTATAGGAAATGCTATAGCATTTCCTATAGCATTTCTTTATTTTACATTTTTTAAAACCTTAAATTTCGAACCAATTGAAAAAATAATGATTTTAGGGCTTATACATTGGAATTTGAATATAACAAGAGTTCTCATGCAAAAATATGCAAGGATTAAATTGTTGAAGAGAAATGCCATAGGAAATGCTATAGCATTTCCTATAGCATTTCTTTATTTTACATTTTTTACAACCTTAAATTTCGAACCAATTAAAAAAATAATGATTTTAGGGCTTATACATTGGAATTTGAATATAACAAGAGTTCTCATGCAAAAATATGCAAGGATTAAATTGTTGACGAGAAATGCCATAGGAAATGCTATAGCATTTCTTTATTTTACATTATTTACGACCTAAAATTTCGAACCAATTGAAAAAATAATGATTTTAGGGCTTATACATTGGAATTTGAATATAACAAGAGTTCTCACGCAAAAATATGCAACGATTAAATTGTTGACGAGAAATGCCATAGGAAATGCTATAGCATTTCCTATAGCATTTCTTTATTTTACATTTTTTACAACATTAAATTTCGAACCAATTGAAAAAATAATGATTTTAGGGCTTATACATTGGAATTTGAATATAACAAGAGTTCTCATGCAAAAATATGCAAGAATTAAATTGTTGACGAGAAATAGCATTTCCTATAGCATTTCTTTATTTTACATTTTTTACAACCTTAAATTTCAAACCAATTGAAAAAATAATGATTTTAGAGCTTATACATTGGAATTTGAATATAACAAGAGTTCTCATGCAAAAATATGCAAGGATTAAATTGTTGAAGAGAAATGCCATAGGAAATGCTATAGCATTTCCTATAGCATTTCTTTATTTTACATTTTTTACAACCTTAAATTTCGAACCAATTAAAAAAATAATGATTTTAGGGCTTATACATTGGAATTTGAATATAACAAGAGTTCTCATGCAAAAATATGCAAGGATTAAATTGTTGACGAGAAATAGCATTTCCTATAGCATTTCTTTATTTTACATTTTTTACAACCTTAAATTTCGAACCAATTGAAAAAATAATGATTTTAGGGCTTATACATTGGAATTTGAATATAACAAGAGTTCTCATGCAAAAATATGCAAGGATTAAATTGTTGAAGAGAAATGCCATAGGAAATGCTATAGCATTTCCTATAGCATTTCTTTATTTTACATTTTTTACAACCTTAAATTTCGAACCAATTGAAAAAATAATGATTTTAGGGCTTATACATTGGAATTTGAATATAACAAGAGTTCTCATGCAAAAATATGCAAGGATTAAATTGTTGAAGAGAAATGCCATAGGAAATGCTATAGCATTTCCTATAGCATTTCTTTATTTTACATTTTTTACAACATTAAATTTCGAACCAATTGAAAAAATAATGATTTTAGGGCTTATACATTGGAATTTGAATATAACAAGAGTTCTCATGCAAAAATATGCAAGAATTAAATTGTTGACGAGAAATAGCATTTCCTATAGCATTTCTTTATTTTACATTTTTTACAACCTTAAATTTCAAACCAATTGAAAAAATAATGATTTTAGAGCTTATACATTGGAATTTGAATATAACAAGAGTTCTCATGCAAAAATATGCAAGGATTAAATTGTTGAAGAGAAATGCCATAGGAAATGCTATAGCATTTCCTATAGCATTTCTTTATTTTACATTTTTTACAACCTTAAATTTCGAACCAATTAAAAAAATAATGATTTTAGGGCTTATACATTGGAATTTGAATATAACAAGAGTTCTCATGCAAAAATATGCAAGGATTAAATTGTTGACGAGAAATAGCATTTCCTATAGCATTTCTTTATTTTACATTTTTTACAACCTTAAATTTCGAACCAATTGAAAAAATAATGATTTTAGGGCTTATACATTGGAATTTGAATATAACAAGAGTTCTCATGCAAAAATATGCAAGGATTAAATTGTTGAAGAGAAATGCCATAGGAAATGCTATAGCATTTCCTATAGCATTTCTTTATTTTACATTTTTTACAACCTTAAATTTCGAACCAATTAAAAAAATAATGATTTTAGGGCTTATACATTGGAATTTTAATATAACAAGAGTTCTCATGCAAAAATATGCAAGGATTAAATTGTTGACGAGAAATGCCATAGGAAATGCTATAGCATTTCTTTATTTTACATTGTTTACGACCTAAAATTTCGAACCAATTGAAAAAATAATGATTTTAGGGCTTATACATTGGAATTTGAATATAACAAGAGTTCTCACGCAAAAATATGCAACGATTAAATTGTTGACGAGAAATGCCATAGGAAATGCTATAGCATTTCCTATAGCATTTCTTTATTTTACATTTTTTACAACATTAAATTTCGAACCAATTGAAAAAATAATGATTTTAGGGCTTATACATTGGAATTTGAATATAACAAGAGTTCTCATGCAAAAATATGCAAGAATTAAATTGTTGACGAGAAATAGCATTTCCTATAGCATTTCTTTATTTTACATTTTTTACAACCTTAAATTTCAAACCAATTGAAAAAATAATGATTTTAGGGCTTATACATTGGAATTTTAATATAACAAGAGTTCTCATGCAAAAATATGCAAGGATTAAATTGTTGAAGAGAAATGCCATAGGAAATGCTATAGCATTTCCTATAGCATTTCTTTATTTTACATTTTTTACAACCTTAAATTTCGAACCAATTAAAAAAATAATGATTTTAGGGCTTATACATTGGAATTAGAATATAACAAGAGTTCTCATGCAAAAATATGCAAGGATTAAATTGTTGACGAGAAATAGCATTTCCTATAGCATTTCTTTATTTTACATTTTTTACAACCTTAAATTTCGAACCAATTGAAAAAATAATGATTTTAGGGCTTATACATTGGAATTTGAATATAACAAGAGTTCTCATGCAAAAATATGCAAGGATTAAATTGTTGAAGAGAAATGCCATAGGAAATGCTATAGCATTTCCTATAGCATTTCTTTATTTTACATTTTTTACAACCTTAAATTTCGAACCAATTAAAAAAATAATGATTTTAGGGCTTATACATTGGAATTTTAATATAACAAGAGTTCTCATGCAAAAATATGCAAGGATTAAATTGTTGACGAGAAATGCCATAGGAAATGCTATAGCATTTCTTTATTTTACATTGTTTACGACCTAAAATTTCGAACCAATTGAAAAAATAATGATTTTAGGGCTTATACATTGGAATTTGAATATAACAAGAGTTCTCACGCAAAAATATGCAACGATTAAATTGTTGACGAGAAATGCCATAGGAAATGCTATAGCATTTCCTATAGCATTTCTTTATTTTACATTTTTTACAACATTAAATTTCGAACCAATTGAAAAAATAATGATTTTAGGGCTTATACATTGGAATTTGAATATAACAAGAGTTCTCATGCAAAAATATGCAAGAATTAAATTGTTGACGAGAAATGCTATAGGAAATGCTATAGCATTTCCTATAGCATTTCTTTATTTTACATTTTTTAAAACCTTAAATTTTGAACCAATTGAAAAAATAATGATTTTAGGGCTTATACATTGGAATTTGAATATAACAAGAGTTCTCATGCAAAAATATGCAAGGATTAAATTGTTGAAGAGAAATGCCATAGGAAATGCTATAGCATTTCCTATAGCATTTCTTTATTTTACATTTTTTACAACCTTAAATTTTGAACCAATTGAAAAAATAATGATTTTAGGGCTTATACATTGGAATTTGAATATAACAAGAGTTCTCATGCAAAAATATGCAAGGATTAAATTGTTGAAGAGAAATGCCATAGGAAATGCTATAGCATTTCCTATAGCATTTCTTTATTTTACATTTTTTACATCCTTAAATTTCGAACCAATTAAAAAAATAATGGTTTTAGGGCTTATACATTGGAATTTGAATATAACAAGAGTTCTCACGCAATAATATGCAAAGATTAAATTGTTGACGAGAAATGCCATAGGAAATGCTATAGCATTTCCTATAGCATTTCTTTATTTTACATTTTTTACAACATTAAATTTCGAACACATTGAAAAAATAATGATTTTAGGGCTTATACATTGGAATTTGAATATAACAAGAGTTCTCATGCAAAAATATGCAAGAATTAAATTGTTGACGAGAAATAGCATTTCCTATAGCATTTCTTTATTTTACATTTTTTACAACCTTAAATTTCGAACCAATTGAAAAAATAATGATTTTAGGGCTTATACATTGGAATTTGAATATAACAAGAGTTCTCATGCAAAAATATGCAAGGATTAAATTGTTGAAGAGAAATGCCATAGGAAATGCTATAGCATTTCCTATAGCATTTCTTTATTTTACATTTTTTACAACCTTAAATTTCGAACCAATTAAAAAAATAATGATTTTAGGGCTTATACATTGGAATTTGAATATAACAAGAGTTCTCATGCAAAAATATGCAAGGATTAAATTGTTGACGAGAAATAGCATTTCCTATAGCATTTCTTTATTTTACATTTTTTACAACCTTAAATTTTGAACCAATTGAAAAAATAATGATTTTAGGGCTTATACATTGGAATTTGAATATAACAAGAGTTCTCATGCAAAAATATGCAAGGATTAAATTGTTGAAGAGAAATGCCATAGGAAATGCTATAGCATTTCCTATAGCATTTCTTTATTTTACATTTTTTACAACCTTAAATTTCGAACCAATTAAAAAAATTATGATTTTAGGGCTTATACATTGGAATTTGAATATAACAAGAGTTCTCATGCAAAAATATGTAAGGATTAAATTGTTGACGAGAAATGCCATAGGAAATGCTATAGCATTTCCTATAGCATTTCTTTATTTTACATTTTTTACAACATTAAATTTCGAACCAATTGAAAAAAATAATGATTTTAGGGCTTATACATTGGAATTTGAATATAACAAGAGTTCTCATGCAAAAATATGCAAGAATTAAATTGTTGACGAGAAATAGCATTTCCTATAGCATTTCTTTATTTTACATTTTTTACAACCTTAAATTTCGAACCAATTGAAAAAATAATGATTTTAGGGCTTATACAATGGAATTTGAATATAACAAGAGTTCTCATGCAAAAATATGCAAGGATTAAATTGTTGAAGAGAAATGCCATAGGAAATGCTATAGCATTTCCTATAGCATTTCTTTATTTTACATTTTTTACAACCTTAAATTTCGAACCAATGAAAAAAATAATGATTTTAGGGCTTATACATTGGAATTTGAATATAACAAGAGTTCTCATGCAAAAATATGCAAGGATTAAATTGTTGACGAGAAATAGCATTTCCTATAGCATTTCTTTATTTTACATTTTTTACAACCTTAAATTTCGAACCAATTGAAAAAATAATGATTTTAGGGCTTATACATTGGAATTTGAATATAACAAGAGTTCTCATGCAAAAATATGCAAGGATTAAATTGTTGAAGAGAAATGCCATAGGAAATGCTATAGCATTTCCTATAGCATTTCTTTATTTTACATTTTTTACAACCTTAAATTTCGAACCAATTAAAAAAATAATGATTTTAGGGCTTATACATTGGAATTTTAATATAACAAGAGTTCTCATGCAAAAATATGCAAGGATTAAATTGTTGACGAGAAATGCCATAGGAAATGCTATAGCATTTCTTTATTTTACATTGTTTACGACCTAAAATTTCGAACCAATTGAAAAAATAATGATTTTAGGGCTTATACATTGGAATTTGAATATAACAAGAGTTCTCACGCAAAAATATGCAACGATTAAATTGTTGACGAGAAATGCCATAGGAAATGCTATAGCATTTCCTATAGCATTTCTTTATTTTACATTTTTTACAACATTAAATTTCGAACCAATTGAAAAAATAATGATTTTAGGGCTTATACATTGGAATTTGAATATAACAAGAGTTCTCATGCAAAAATATGCAAGAATTAAATTGTTGACGAGAAATAGCATTTCCTATAGCATTTCTTTATTTTACATTTTTTACAACCTTAAATTTCAAACCAATTGAAAAAATAATGATTTTAGGGCTTATACATTGGAATTTTAATATAACAAGAGTTCTCATGCAAAAATATGCAAGGATTAAATTGTTGAAGAGAAATGCCATAGGAAATGCTATAGCATTTCCTATAGCATTTCTTTATTTTACATTTTTTACAACCTTAAATTTCGAACCAATTAAAAAAATAATGATTTGAGGGCTTATACATTGGAATTTGAATATAACAAGAGTTCTCATGCAAAAATATGCAAGGATTAAATTGTTGACGAGAAATAGCATTTCCTATAGCATTTCTTTATTTTACATTTTTTACAACCTTAAATTTCGAACCAATTGAAAAAATAATGATTTTAGGGCTTATACATTGGAATTTGAATATAACAAGAGTTCTCATGCAAAAATATGCAAGGATTAAATTGTTGAAGAGAAATGCCATAGGAAATGCTATAGCATTTCCTATAGCATTTCTTTATTTTACATTTTTTACAACCTTAAATTTCGAACCAATTAAAAAAATAATGATTTTAGGGCTTATACATTGGAATTTTAATATAACAAGAGTTCTCATGCAAAAATATGCAAGGATTAAAGTGTTGACGAGAAATGCCATAGGAAATGCTATAGCATTTCTTTATTTTACATTGTTTACGAACTAAAATTTCGAACCAATTGAAAAAATAATGATTTTAGGGCTTATACATTGGAATTTGAATATAACAAGAGTTCTCACGCAAAAATATGCAACGATTAAATTGTTGACGAGAAATGCCATAGGAAATGCTATAGCATTTCCTATAGCATTTCTTTATTTTACATTTTTTACAACATTAAATTTCGAACCAATTGAAAAAATAATGATTTTAGGGCTTATACATTGGAATTTGAATATAACAAGAGTTCTCATGCAAAAATATGCAAGAATTAAATTGTTGACGAGAAATGCTATAGGAAATGCTATAGCATTTCCTATAGCATTTCTTTATTTTACATTTTTTACAACCTTAAATTTTGAACCAATTGAAAAAATAATGATTTTAGGGCTTATACATTGGAATTTGAATATAACAAGAGTTCTCATGCAAAAATATGCACGGATTAAATTGTTGAAGAGAAATGCCATAGGAAATGCTATAGCATTTCCTATAGCATTTCTTTATTTTACATTTTTTACAACCTTAAATTTTGAACCAATTGAAAAAATAATGATTTTAGGGCTTATACATTGGAATTTGAATATAACAAGAGTTCTCATGCAAAAATATGCAAGGATTAAATTGTTGAAGAGAAATGCCATAGGAAATGCTATAGCATTTCCTATAGCATTTCTTTATTTTACATTTTTTACATCCTTAAATTTCGAACCAATTAAAAAAATAATGGTTTTAGGGCTTATACATTGGAATTTGAATATAACAAGAGTTCTCACGCAAAAATATGCAAAGATTAAATTGTTGACGAGAAATGCCATAGGAAATGCTATAGCATTTCCTATAGCATTTCTTTATTTTACATTTTTTACAACATTAAATTTCGAACACATTGAAAAAATAATGATTTTAGGGCTTATACATTGGAATTTGAATATAACAAGAGTTCTCATGCAAAAATATGCAAGAATTAAATTGTTGACGAGAAATAGCATTTCCTATAGCATTTCTTTATTTTACATTTTTTACAACCTTAAATTTCGAACCAATTGAAAAAATAATGATTTTAGGGCTTATACATTGGAATTTGAATATAACAAGAGTTCTCATGCAAAAATATGCAAGGATTAAATTGTTGAAGAGAAATGCCATAGGAAATGCTATAGCATTTCCTATAGCATTTCTTTATTTTACATTTTTTACAACCTTAAATTTCGAACCAATTAAAAAAATAATGATTTTAGGGCTTATACATTGGAATTTGAATATAACAAGAGTTCTCATGCAAAAATATGCAAGGATTAAATTGTTGACGAGAAATAGCATTTCCTATAGCATTTCTTTATTTTACATTTTTTACAACCTTAAATTTCGAACCAATTGAAAAAATAATGATTTTAGGGCTTATACATTGGAATTTGAATATAACAAGAGTTCTCATGCAAAAATATGCAAGGATTAAATTGTTGAAGAGAAATGCCATAGGAAATGCTATAGCATTTCCTATAGCATTTCTTTATTTTACATTTTTTACAACCTTAAATTTCGAACCAATTAAAAAAATAATGATTTTAGGGCTTATACATTGGAATTTTAATATAACAAGAGTTCTCATGCAAAAATATGCAAGGATTAAAGTGTTGACGAGAAATGCCATAGGAAATGCTATAGCATTTCTTTATTTTACATTGTTTACGACCTAAAATTTCGAACCAATTGAAAAAATAATGATTTTAGGGCTTATACATTGGAATTTGAATATAACAAGAGTTCTCACGCAAAAATATGCAACGATTAAATTGTTGACGAGAAATGCCATAGGAAATGCTATAGCATTTCCTATAGCATTTCTTTATTTTACATTTTTTACAACATTAAATTTCGAACCAATTGAAAAAATAATGATTTTAGGGCTTATACATTGGAATTTGAATATAACAAGAGTTCTCATGCAAAAATATGCAAGAATTAAATTGTTGACGAGAAATGCTATAGGAAATGCTATAGCATTTCTTTATTTTACATTTTTTACAACCTTAAATTTTGAACCAATTGAAAAAATAATGATTTTAGGGCTTATACATTGGAATTTGAATATAACAAGAGTTCTCATGCAAAAATATGCACGGATTAAATTGTTGAAGAGAAATGCCATAGGAAATGCTATAGCATTTCCTATAGCATTTCTTTATTTTACATTTTTTACAACCTTAAATTTTGAACCAATTGAAAAAATAATGATTTTAGGGCTTATACATTGGAATTTGAATATAACAAGAGTTCTCATGCAAAAATATGCAAGGATTAAATTGTTGAAGAGAAATGCCATAGGAAATGCTATAGCATTTCCTATAGCATTTCTTTATTTTACATTTTTTACATCCTTAAATTTCGAACCAATTAAAAAAATAATGGTTTTAGGGCTTATACATTGGAATTTGAATATAACAAGAGTTCTCACGCAAAAATATGCAAAGATTAAATTGTTGACGAGAAATGCCATAGGAAATGCTATAGCATTTCCTATAGCATTTCTTTATTTTACATTTTTTACAACATTAAATTTCGAACACATTGAAAAAATAATGATTTTAGGGCTTATACATTGGAATTTGAATATAACAAGAGTTCTCATGCAAAAATATGCAAGAATTAAATTGTTGACGAGAAATAGCATTTCCTATAGCATTTCTTTATTTTACATTTTTTACAACCTTAAATTTCGAACCAATTGAAAAAATAATGATTTTAGGGCTTATACATTGGAATTTGAATATAACAAGAGTTCTCATGCAAAAATATGCAAGGATTAAATTGTTGAAGAGAAATGCCATAGGAAATGCTATAGCATTTCCTATAGCATTTCTTTATTTTACATTTTTTACAACCTTAAATTTCGAACCAATTAAAAAAATAATGATTTTAGGGCTTATACATTGGAATTTGAATATAACAAGAGTTCTCATGCAAAAATATGCAAGGATTAAATTGTTGACGAG
Source organism: Parietaria judaica (assembly GCA_954871525.1). Lineage (NCBI taxonomy): Eukaryota > Viridiplantae > Streptophyta > Magnoliopsida > Rosales > Urticaceae > Parietaria > Parietaria judaica. Next base: position 5,048,223 of record OX940864.1, on the reverse strand, counting down.
AAATAGCATTTCCTATAGCATTTCTTTATTTTACATTTTTTACAACCTTAAATTTTGAACCAATTGAAAAAATAATGATTTTAGGGCTTATACATTGGAATTTGAATATAACAAGAGTTCTCATGCAAAAATATGCAAGGATTAAATTGTTGAAGAGAAATGCCATAGGAAATGCTATAGCATTTCCTATAGCATTTCTTTATTTTACATTTTTTACAACCTTAAATTTCGAACCAATTAAAAAAATTATGATTTTAGGGCTTATACATTGGAATTTTAATATAACAAGAGTTCTCATGCAAAAATATGCAAGGATTAAAGTGTTGACGAGAAATGCCATAGGAAATGCTATAGCATTTCTTTATTTTACATTGTTTACGACCTAAAATTTCGAACCAATTGAAAAAATAATGATTTTAGGGCTTATACATTGGAATTTGAATATAACAAGAGTTCTCACGCAAAAATATGCAACGATTAAATTGTTGACGAGAAATGCCATAGGAAATGCTATAGCATTTCCTATAGCATTTCTTTATTTTACATTTTTTACAACATTAAATTTCGAACCAATTGAAAAAATAATGATTTTAGGGCTTATACATTGGAATTTGAATATAACAAGAGTTCTCATGCAAAAATATGCAAGAATTAAATTGTTGACGAGAAATGCTATAGGAAATGCTATAGCATTTCCTATAGCATTTCTTTATTTTACATTTTTTACAACCTTAAATTTTGAACCAATTGAAAAAATAATGATTTTAGGGCTTATACATTGGAATTGGAATATAACAAGAGTTCTCATGCAAAAATATGCACGGATTAAATTGTTGAAGAGAAATGCCATAGGAAATGCTATAACATTTCCTATAGCATTTCTTTATTTTACATTTTTTACAACCTTAAATTTTGAACCAATTGAAAAAATAATGATTTTAGGGCTTATACATTGGAATTTGAATATAACAAGAGTTCTCATGCAAAAATATGCAAGGATTAAATTGTTGAAGAGAAATGCCATAGGAAATGCTATAGCATTTCCTATAGCATTTCTTTATTTTACATTTTTTACATCCTTAAATTTCGAACCAATTAAAAAAATAATGGTTTTAGGGCTTATACATTGGAATTTGAATATAACAAGAGTTCTCACGCAAAAATATGCAAAGATTAAATTGTTGACGAGAAATGCCATAGGAAATGCTATAGCATTTCCTATAGCATTTCTTTATTTTACATTTTTTACAACATTAAATTTCGAACACATTGAAAAAATAATGATTTTAGGGCTTATACATTGGAATTTGAATATAACAAGAGTTCTCATGCAAAAATATGCAAGAATTAAATTGTTGACGAGAAATAGCATTTCCTATAGCATTTCTTTATTTTACATTTTTTACAACCTTAAATTTCGAACCAATTGAAAAAATAATGATTTTAGGGCTTATACATTGGAATTTGAATATAACAAGAGTTCTCATGCAAAAATATGCAAGGATTAAATTGTTGAAGAGAAATGCCATAGGAAATGCTATAGCATTTCCTATAGCATTTCTTTATTTTACATTTTTTACAACCTTAAATTTCGAACCAATTAAAAAAATAATGATTTTAGGGCTTATACATTGGAATTTGAATATAACAAGAGTTCTCATGCAAAAATATGCAAGGATTAAATTGTTGACGAGAAATAGCATTTCCTATAGCATTTCTTTATTTTACATTTTTTACAACCTTAAATTTTGAACCAATTGAAAAAATAATGATTTTAGGGCTTATACATTGGAATTTGAATATAACAAGAGTTCTCATGCAAAAATATGCAAGGATTAAATTGTTGAAGAGAAATGCCATAGGAAATGCTATAGCATTTCCTATAGCATTTCTTTATTTTACATTTTTTACAACCTTAAATTTCGAACCAATTAAAAAAATTATGATTTTAGGGCTTATACATTGGAATTTGAATATAACAAGAGTTCTCATGCAAAAATATGTAAGGATTAAATTGTTGACGAGAAATGCCATAGGAAATGCTATAGCATTTCCTATAGCATTTCTTTATTTTACATTTTTTACAACATTAAATTTCGAACCAATTGAAAAAAATAATGATTTTAGGGCTTATACATTGGAATTTGAATATAACAAGAGTTCTCATGCAAAAATATGCAAGAATTAAATTGTTGACGAGAAATAGCATTTCCTATAGCATTTCTTTATTTTACATTTTTTACAACCTTAAATTTCGAACCAATTGAAAAAATAATGATTTTAGGGCTTATACAATGGAATTTGAATATAACAAGAGTTCTCATGCAAAAATATGCAAGGATTAAATTGTTGAAGAGAAATGCCATAGGAAATGCTATAGCATTTCCTATAGCATTTCTTTATTTTACATTTTTTACAACCTTAAATTTCGAACCAATTAAAAAAATAATGATTTTAGGGCTTATACATTGGAATTTTAATATAACAAGAGTTCTCATGCAAAAATATGCAAGGATTAAATTGTTGACGAGAAATAGCATTTCCTATAGCATTTCTTTATTTTACATTTTTTACAACCTTAAATTTCGAACCAATTGAAAAAATAATGATTTTAGGGCTTATACATTGGAATTTGAATATAACAAGAGTTCTCATGCAAAAATATGCAAGGATTAAATTGTTGAAGAGAAATGCCATAGGAAATGCTATAGCATTTCCTATAGCATTTCTTTATTTTACATTTTTTACAACCTTAAATTTCGAACCAATTAAAAAAATAATGATTTTAGGGCTTATACATTGGAATTTTAATATAACAAGAGTTCTCATGCAAAAATATGCAAGGATTAAATTGTTGACGAGAAATGCCATAGGAAATGCTATAGCATTTCTTTATTTTACATTGTTTACGACCTAAAATTTCGAACCAATTGAAAAAATAATGATTTTAGGGCTTATACATTGGAATTTGAATATAACAAGAGTTCTCACGCAAAAATATGCAACGATTAAATTGTTGACGAGAAATGCCATAGGAAATGCTATAGCATTTCCTATAGCATTTCTTTATTTTACATTTTTTACAACATTAAATTTCGAACCAATTGAAAAAATAATGATTTTAGGGCTTATAAATTGGAATTTGAATATAACAAGAGTTCTCATGCAAAAATATGCAAGAATTAAATTGTTGACGAGAAATGCTATAGGAAATGCTATAGCATTTCCTATAGCATTTCTTTATTTTACATTTTTTACAACCTTAAATTTTGAACCAATTGAAAAAATAATGATTTTAGGGTTTATACATTGGAATTTGAATATAACAAGAGTTCTCATGCAAAAATATGCAAGGATTAAATTGTTGAAGAGAAATGCCATAGGAAATGCTATAGCATTTCCTATAGCATTTCTTTATTTTACATTTTTTACAACCTTAAATTTTGAACCAATTGAAAAAATAATGATTTTAGGGCTTATACATTGGAATTTGAATATAACAAGAGTTCTCATGCAAAAATATGCAAGGATTAAATTGTTGAAGAGAAATGCCATAGGAAATGCTATAGCATTTCCTATAGCATTTCTTTATTTTACATTTTTTACAACCTTAAATTTCGAACCAATTAAAAAAATAATGATTTTAGGGCTTATACATTGGAATTTGAATATAACAAGAGTTCTCATGCAAAAATATGCAAGGATTAAATTGTTGACGAGAAATAGCATTTCCTATAGCATTTCTTTATTTTACATTTTTTACAACCTTAAATTTCGAACCAATTAAAAAAATAATGATTTTAGGGCTTATACATTGGAATTTGAATATAACAAGAGTTCTCATGCAAAAATATGCAAGGATTAAATTGTTGACGAGAAATGCCATAGGAAATGCTATAGCATTTCTTTATTTTACATTGTTTACGACCTAAAATTTCGAACCAATTGAAAAAATAATGATTTTAGGGCTTATACATTGGAATTTGAATATAACAAGAGTTGTCACACAAAAATATGCAACGATTAAATTGTTGACGAGAAATGCCATAGGAAATGCTATAGCATTTCCTATAGCATTTCTTTATTTTACATTTTTTACAACATTAAATTTCGAACCAATTGAAAAAATAATGATTTTAGGGCTTATACATTGGAATTTGAATATAACAAGAGTTCTCATGCAAAAATATGCAAGAATTAAATTGTTGACGAGAAATGCTATAGGAAATGCTATAGCATTTCCTATAGCATTTCTTTATTTTACATTTTTTACAACCTTAAATTTCGAACCAATTGAAAAAATAATGATTTTAGGGCTTATACATTGGAATTTGAATATAACAAGAGTTCTCATGCAAAAATATGCAAGGATTAAATTGTTGAAGAGAAATGCCATAGGAAATGCTATAGCATTTCCTATAGCATTTCTTTATTTTACATTTTTTACAACCTTAAATTCCGAACCAATTAAAAAAATAATGATTTTAGGGCTTATACATTGGAATTTGAATATAACAAGAGTTCTCATGCAAAAATATGCAAGGATTAAATTGTTGACGAGATATAGCATTTCCTATAGCATTTCTTTATTTTACATTTTTTACAACCTTAAATTTCGAACCAATTGAAAAAATAATGATTTTAGGGCTTATACATTGGAATTTGAATATAACAAGAGTTCTCATGCAAAAATATGCAAGGATTAAATTGTTGAAGAGAAATGCCATAGGAAATGCTATAGCATTTCCTATAGCATTTCTTTATTTTACATTTTTTACAACCTTAAATTTCGAACCAATTAAAAAAATAATGATTTTAGGGCTTATACATTGGAATTTGAATATAACAAGAGTTCTCATGCAAAAATATGCAAGGATTAAATTGTTGACGAGAAATGCCATAGGAAATGCTATAGCATTTCTTTATTTTACATTGTTTACGACCTAAAATTTCGAACCAATTGAAAAAATAATGATTTTAGGGCTTATACATTGGAATTTGAATATAACAAGAGTTCTCACGCAAAAATATGCAACGATTAAATTGTTGACGAGAAATGCCATAGGAAATGCTATAGCATTTCCTATAGCATTTCTTTATTTTACATTTTTTACAACATTAAATTTCGAACCAATTGAAAAAATAATGATTTTAGGGCTTATACATTGGAATTTGAATATAACAAGAGTTCTCATGCAAAAATATGCAAGCATTAAATTGTTGACGAGAAATGCTATAGGAAATGCTATAGCATTTCCTATAGCATTTCTTTATTTTACATTTTTTACAACCTTAAATTTCGAACCAATTGAAAAAATAATGATTTTAGGGCTTATACATTGGAATTTGAATATAACAAGAGTTCTCATGCAAAAATATGCAAGGATTAAATTGTTGAAGAGAAATGCCATAGGAAATGCTATAGCATTTCCTATAGCATTTCTTTATTTTACATTTTTTACAACCTTAAATTTCGAACCAATTAAAAAAATAATGATTTTAGGGCTTATACATTGGAATTTGAATATAACAAGAGTTCTCATGCAAAAATATGCAAGGATTAAATTGTTGACGAGAAATGCCATAGGAAATGCTATAGCATTTCTTTATTTTACATTGTTTACGACCTAAAATTTCGAACCAATTGAAAAAATAATGATTTTAGGGCTTATACATTGGAATTTGAATATAACAAGAGTTGTCACGCAAAAATATGCAACGATTAAATTGTTGACGAGAAATGCCATAGGAAATGCTATAGCATTTCCTATAGCATTTCTTTATTTTACATTTTTTACAACCTTAAATTTCGAACCAATTAAAAAAATAATGATTTTAGGGCTTATACATTGGAATTTGAATATAACAAGAGTTCTCATGCAAAAATATGTAAGGATTAAATTGTTGACGAGAAATGCCATAGGAAATGCTATAGCATTTCTTTATTTTACATTGTTTACGACCTAAAATTTCGAACCAATTGAAAAAATAATGATTTTAGGGCTTATACATTGGAATTTGAATATAACAAGAGTTCTCACGCAAAAATATGCAAGGATTAAATTGTTGACGAGAAATGCCATAGGAAATGCTATAGCATTTCCTATAGCATTTCTTTATTTTACATTTTTTAAAACATTAAATTTCGAACCAATTGAAAAAATAATGATTTTAGGGCTTATACAATGGAATTTGAATATAACAAGAGTTCTCATGCAAAAATATGCAAGGATTAAATTGTTGAAGAGAAATGCCATAGGAAATGCTATAGCATTTCCTATAGCATTTCTTTATTTTACATTTTTTACAACCTTAAATTTCGAACCAATTAAAAAAATAATGATTTTAGGGCTTATACATTGGAATTTGAATATAACAAGAGTTCTCATGCAAAAATATGCAAGGATTAAATTGTTGACGAGAAATTGCATTTCCTATAGCATTTCTTTATTTTACATTTTTTACAACCTTAAATTTCGAACCAATTAAAAAAATAATGATTTTAGGGCTTATACATTGGAATTTGAATATAACAAGAGTTCTCATGCAAAAATATGCAAGGATTAAATTGTTGAAGAGAAATGCCATAGGAAATGCTATAGCATTTCCTATAGCATTTCTTTATTTTACATTTTTTACAACCTTAAATTTCGAACCAATTAAAAAAATAATGATTTTAGGGCTTATACATTGGAATTTGAATATAACAAGAGTTCTCATGCAAAAATATGTAAGGATTAAATTGTTGACGAGAAATGCCATAGGAAATGCTATAGCATTTCTTTATTTTACATTGTTTACGACCTAAAATTTCGAACCAATTGAAAAAATAATGATTTTAGGGCTTATACATTGGAATTTGAATATAACAAGAGTTCTCACGCAAAAATATGCAAGGATTAAATTGTTGACGAGAAATGCCATAGGAAATGCTATAGCATTTCCTATAGCATTTCTTTATTTTACATTTTTTAAAACATTAAATTTCGAACCAATTGAAAAAATAATGATTTTAGGGCTTATACATTGGAATTTGAATATAACAAGAGTTCTCATGCAAAAATATGCAAGAATTAAATTGTTGACGAGAAATAGCATTTCCTATAGCATTTCTTTATTTTACATTTTTTACAACCTTAAATTTCGAACCAATTGAAAAAATAATGATTTTAGGGCTTATACATTGGAATTTGAATATAACAAGAGTTCTCATGCAAAAATATGCAAGGATTAAATTGTTGAAGAGAAATGCCATAGGAAATGCTATAGCATTTCCTATAGCATTTCTTTATTTTACATTTTTTACAACCTTAAATTTCGAACCAATTAAAAAAATAATGATTTTAGGGCTTATACATTGGAATTTGAATATAACAAGAGTTCTCATGCAAAAATATGCAAGGATTAAATTGTTGACGAGAAATTGCATTTCCTATAGCATTTCTTTAATTTACATTTTTTACAACCTTAAATTTCGAACCAATTGAAAAAATGATGATTTTAGGGCTTATACATTGGAATTTGAATATAACAAGAGTTCTCATGCAAAAATATGCAAGGATTAAATTGTTGAAGAGAAATGCCATAGGAAATGCTATAGCATTTCCTATAGCATTTCTTTATTTTACATTTTTTACAACCTTAAATTTCGAACCAATTAAAAAAATAATGATTTTAGGGCTTATACATTGGAATTTGAATATAACAAGAGTTCTCATGCAAAAATATGCAAGGATTAAATTGTTGACGAGAAATGCCATAGGAAATGCTATAGCATTTCTTTATTTTACATTGTTTACGACCTAAAATTTCGAACCAATTGAAAAAATAATGATTTTAGGGCTTATACATTGGAATTTGAATATAACAAGAGTTCTCACGCAAAAATATGCAACGATTAAATTGTTGACGAGAAATGCCATAGGAAATGCTATAGCATTTCCTATAGCATTTCTTTATTTTACATTTTTTAAAACATTAAATTTCGAACCAATTGAAAAAATAATGATTTTAGGGCTTATACATTGGAATTTGAATATAACAAGAGTTCTCATGCAAAAATATGCAAGAATTAAATTGTTGACGAGAAATAGCATTTCCTATAGCATTTCTTTATTTTACATTTTTTACAACCTTAAATTTCGAACCAATTGAAAAAATAAATATTTTAGGGCTTATACATTGGAATTTGAATATAACAAGAGTTCTCATGCAAAAATATGCAAGGATTAAATTGTTGAAGAGAAATGCCATAGGAAATGCTATAGCATTTCCTATAGCATTTCTTTATTTTACATTTTTTACAACCTTAAATTTCGAACCAATTAAAAAAATAATAATTTTAGGGCTTATACATTGGAATTTGAATATAACAAGAGTTCTCATGCAAAAATATGCAAGGATTAAATTGTTGACGAGAAATTGCATTTCCTATAGCATTTCTTTATTTTACATTTTTTACAACCTTAAATTTCGAACCAATTGAAAAAATAATGATTTTAGGGCTTATACATTGGAATTTGAATATAACAAGAGTTCTCATGCAAAAATATGCAAGGATTAAATTGTTGAAGAGAAATGCCATAGGAAATGCTATAGCATTTCCTATAGCATTTCTTTATTTTACATTTTTTACAACCTTAAATTTCGAACCAATTAAAAAAATAATGATTTTAGGGCTTATACATTGGAATTTGAATATAACAAGAGTTCTCATGCAAAAATATGCAAGGATTAAATTGTTGACGAGAAATAGCATTTCCTATAGCATTTCTTTATTTTACATTTTTTACAACCTTAAATTTTGAACCAATTGAAAAAATAATGATTTTAGGGCTTATACATTGGAATTTGAATATAACAAGAGTTCTCATGCAAAAATATGCAAGGATTAAATTGTTGAAGAGAAATGCCATAGGAAATGCTATAGCATTTCCTATAGCATTTCTTTATTTTACATTTTTTACAACCTTAAATTTCGAACCAATTAAAAAAATTATGATTTTAGGGCTTATACATTGGAATTTGAATATAACAAGAGTTCTCATGCAAAAATATGTAAGGATTAAATTGTTGACGAGAAATGCCATAGGAAATGCTATAGCATTTCCTATAGCATTTCTTTATTTTACATTTTTTACAACATTAAATTTCGAACCAATTGAAAAAAATAATGATTTTAGGGCTTATACATTGGAATTTGAATATAACAAGAGTTCTCATGCAAAAATATGCAAGAATTAAATTGTTGACGAGAAATAGCATTTCCTATAGCATTTCTTTATTTTACATTTTTTACAACCTTAAATTTCGAACCAATTGAAAAAATAATGATTTTAGGGCTTATACAATGGAATTTGAATATAACAAGAGTTCTCATGCAAAAATATGCAAGGATTAAATTGTTGAAGAGAAATGCCATAGGAAATGCTATAGCATTTCCTATAGCATTTCTTTATTTTACATTTTTTACAACCTTAAATTTCGAACCAATTAAAAAAATAATGATTTTAGGGCTTATACATTGGAATTTGAATATAACAAGAGTTCTCATGCAAAAATATGCAAGGATTAAATTGTTGACGAGAAATAGCATTTCCTATAGCATTTCTTTATTTTACATTTTTTACAACCTTAAATTTCGAACCAATTGAAAAAATAATGATTTTAGGGCTTATACATTGGAATTTGAATATAACAAGAGTTCTCATGCAAAAATATGCAAGGATTAAATTGTTGAAGAGAAATGCCATAGGAAATGCTATAGCATTTCCTATAGCATTTCTTTATTTTACATTTTTTACAACCTTAAATTTCGAACCAATTAAAAAAATAATGATTTTAGGGCTTATACATTGGAATTTGAATATAACAAGAGTTCTCATGCAAAAATATGTAAGGATTAAATTGTTGACGAGAAATGCCATAGGAAATGCTATAGCATTTCTTTATTTTACATTGTTTACGACCTAAAATTTCGAACCAATTGAAAAAATAATGATTTTAGGGCTTATACATTGGAATTTGAATATAACAAGAGTTCTCACGCAAAAATATGCAAGGATTAAATTGTTGACGAGAAATGCCATAGGAAATGCTATAGCATTTCCTATAGCATTTCTTTATTTTACATTTTTTAAAACATTAAATTTCGAACCAATTGAAAAAATAATGATTTTAGGGCTTATACATTGGAATTTGAATATAACAAGAGTTCTCATGCAAAAATATGCTAGAATTAAATTGTTGACGAGAAATAGCATTTCCTATAGCATTTCTTTATTTTACATTTTTTACAACCTTAAATTTCGAACCAATTGAAAAAATAATGATTTTAGGGCTTATACATTGGAATTTGAATATAACAAGAGTTCTCATGCAAAAATATGCAAGGATTAAATTGTTGAAGAGAAATGCCATAGGAAATGCTATAGCATTTCCTATAGCATTTCTTTATTTTACATTTTTTACAACCTTAAATTTCGAACCAATTAAAAAAATAATGATTTTAGGGCTTATACATTGGAATTTGAATATAACAAGAGTTCTCATGCAAAAATATGCAAGGATTAAATTGTTGACGAGAAATTGCATTTCCTATAGCATTTCTTTAATTTAAATTTTTTACAACCTTAAATTTCGAACCAATTGAAAAAATAATGATTTTAGGGCTTATACATTGGAATTTGAATATAACAAGAGTTCTCATGCAAAAATATGCAAGGATTAAATTGTTGAAGAGAAATGCCATAGGAAATGCTATAGCATTTCCTATAGCATTTCTTTATTTTACATTTTTTACAACCTTAAATTTCGAACCAATTAAAAAAATAATGATTTTAGGGCTTATACATTGGAATTTGAATATAACAAGAGTTCTCATGCAAAAATATGCAAGGATTAAATTGTTGACGAGAAATGCCATAGGAAATGCTATAGCATTTCTTTATTTTACATTGTTTACGACCTAAAATTTCGAACCAATTGAAAAAATAATGATTTTAGGGCTTATACATTGGAATTTGAATATAACAAGAGTTCTCACGCAAAAATATGCAACGATTAAATTGTTGACGAGAAATGCCATAGGAAATGCTATAGCATTTCCTATAGCATTTCTTTATTTTACATTTTTTACAACATTAAATTTCGAACCAATTGAAAAAATAATGATTTTAGGGCTTATACATTGGAATTTGAATATAACAAGAGTTCTCATGCAAAAATATGCAAGAATTAAATTGTTGACGAGAAATGCTATAGGAAATGCTATAGCATTTCCTATAGCATTTCTTTATTTTACATTTTTTACAACCTTAAATTTTGAACCAATTGAAAAAATAATGATTTTAGGGCTTATACATTGGAATTTGAATATAACAAGAGTTCTCATGCAAAAATATGCAAGGATTAAATTGTTGAAGAGAAATGCCATAGGAAATGCTATAGCATTTCCTATACCATTTCTTTATTTTACATTTTTTACATCCTTAAATTTCGAACCAATTAAAAAAATAATGGTTTTAGGGCTTATACATTGGAATTTGAATATAACAAGAGTTCTCATGCAAAAATATGCAAGGATTAAATTGTTGACGAGAAATGCCATAGGAAATGCTATAGCATTTCTTTATTTTACATTATTTACGACCTAAAATTTCAAACCAATTGAAAAAATAATGATTTTAGGGCTTATACATTGGAATTTGAATATAACAAGAGTTCTCACGCAAAAATATGCAAAGATTAAATTGTTGACGAGAAATGCCATAGGAAATGCTATAGCATTTCCTATAGCATTTCTTTATTTTACATTTTTTACAACATTAAATTTCGAACCAATTGAAAAAATAATGATTTTAGGGCTTATACATTGGAATTTGAATATAACAAGAGTTCTCATGCAAAAATATGCAAGAATTAAATTGTTGACGAGAAATAGCATTTCCTATAGCATTTCTTTATTTTACATTTTTTACAACCTTAAATTTCGAACCAATTGAAAAAATAATGATTTTAGGGCTTATACATTGGAATTTGAATATAACAAGAGTTCTCATGCAAAAATATGCAAGGATTAAATTGTTGAAGAGAAATGCCATAGGAAATGCTATAGCATTTCCTATAGCATTTCTTTATTTTACATTTTTTACAACCTTAAATTTCGAACCAATTAAAAAAATAATGATTTTAGGGCTTATACATTGGAATTTGAATATAACAAGAGTTCTCATGCAAAAATATGCAAGGATTAAATTGTTGACGAGATATAGCATTTCCTATAGCATTTCTTTATTTTACATTTTTTACAACCTTAAATTTCGAACCAATTGAAAAAATAATGATTTTAGGGCTTATACATTGGAATTTGAATATAACAAGAGTTCTCATGCAAAAATATGCAAGGATTAAATTGTTGACGAGAAATGCCATAGGAAATGCTATAGCATTTCTTTATTTTACATTGTTTACGACCTAAAATTTCGAACCAATTGAAAAAATAATGATTTTAGGGCTTATACATTGGAATTTGAATATAACAAGAGTTCTCACGCAAAAATATGCAACGATTAAATTGTTGACGAGAAATGCCATAGGAAATGCTATAGCATTTCCTATAGCATTTCTTTATTTTACATTTTTTACAACATTAAATTTCGAACCAATTGAAAAAATAATGATTTTAGGGCTTATACATTGGAATTTGAATATAACAAGAGTTCTCATGCAAAAATATGCAAGAATTAAATTGTTGACGAGAAATGCTATAGGAAATGCTATAGCATTTCCTATAGCATTTCTTTATTTTACATTTTTTACAACCTTAAATTTTGAACCAATTGAAAAAATAATGATTTTAGGGCTTATACATTGGAATTTGAATATAACAAGAGTTCTCATGCAAAAATATGCAAGGATTAAATTGTTGAAGAGAAATGCCATAGGAAATGCTATAGCATTTCCTATACCATTTCTTTATTTTACATTTTTTACATCCTTAAATTTCGAACCAATTAAAAAAATAATGGTTTTAGGGCTTATACATTGGAATTTGAATATAACAAGAGTTCTCATGCAAAAATATGCAAGGATTAAATTGTTGACGAGAAATGCCATAGGAAATGCTATAGCATTTCTTTATTTTACATTGTTTACGACCTAAAATTTCAAACCAATTGAAAAAATAATGATTTTAGGGCTTATACATTGGAATTTGAATATAACAAGAGTTCTCACGCAAAAATATGCAAAGATTAAATTGTTGACGAGAAATGCCATAGGAAATGCTATAGCATTTCCTATAGCATTTCTTTATTTTACATTTTTTACAACATTAAATTTCGAACCAATTGAAAAAATAATGATTTTAGGGCTTATACATTGGAATTTGAATATAACAAGAGTTCTCATGCAAAAATATGCAAGAATTAAATTGTTGACGAGAAATAGCATTTCCTATAGCATTTCTTTATTTTACATTTTTTACAACCTTAAATTTCGAACCAATTGAAAAAATAATGATTTTAGGGCTTATACATTGGAATTTGAATATAACAAGAGTTCTCATGCAAAAATATGCAAGGATTAAATTGTTGAAGAGAAATGCCATAGGAAATGCTATAGCATTTCCTATAGCATTTCTTTATTTTACATTTTTTACAACCTTAAATTTCGAACCAATTAAAAAAATAATGATTTTAGGGCTTATACATTGGAATTTGAATATAACAAGAGTTCTCATGCAAAAATATGCAAGGATTAAATTGTTGACGAGATATAGCATTTCCTATAGCATTTCTTTATTTTACATTTTTTACAACCTTAAATTTCGAACCAATTGAAAAAATAATGATTTTAGGGCTTATACATTGGAATTTGAATATAACAAGAGTTCTCATGCAAAAATATGCAAGGATTAAATTGTTGAAGAGAAATGCTATAGGAAATGCTATAGCATTTCCTATAGCATTTCTTTATTTTACATTTTTTACAACCTTAAATTTCGAACCAATTAAAAAAATAATGATTTTAGGGCTTATACATTGGAATTTGAATATAACAAGAGTTCTCATGCAAAAATATGCAAGGATTAAATTGTTGACGAGAAATGCCATAGGAAATGCTATAGCATTTCTTTATTTTACATTGTTTACGACCTAAAATTTCGAACCAATTGAAAAAATAATGATTTTAGGGCTTATACATTGGAATTTGAATATAACAAGAGTTCTCACGCAAAAATATGCAACGATTAAATTGTTGACGAGAAATGCCATAGGAAATGCTATAGCATTTCCTATAGCATTTCTTTATTTTACATTTTTTACAACATTAAATTTCGAACCAATTGAAAAAATAATGATTTTAGGGCTTATACATTGGAATTTGAATATAACAAGAGTTCTCATGCAAAAATATGCAAGAATTAAATTGTTGACGAGAAATGCTATAGGAAATGCTATAGCATTTCCTATAGCATTTCTTTATTTTACATTTTTTACAACCTTAAATTTCGAACCAATTGAAAAAATAATGATTTTAGGGCTTATACATTGGAATTTGAATATAACAAGAGTTCTCATGCAAAAATATGCAAGGATTAAATTGTTGAAGAGAAATGCCATAGGAAATGCTATAGCATTTCCTATAGCATTTCTTTATTTTACATTTTTTACAACCTTAAATTTCGAACCAATTAAAAAAATAATGATTTTAGGGCTTATACATTGGAATTTGAATATAACAAGAGTTCTCATGCAAAAATATGCAAGGATTAAATTGTTGACGAGAAATGCCATAGGAAATGCTATAGCATTTCTTTATTTTACATTGTTTACGACCTAAAATTTCGAACCAATTGAAAAAATAATGATTTTAGGGCTTATACATTGGAATTTGAATATAACAAGAGTTGTCACGCAAAAATATGCAACGATTAAATTGTTGACGAGAAATGCCATTGGAAATGCTATAGCATTTCCTATAGCATTTCTTTATTTTACATTTTTTACAACATTAAATTTCGAACCAATTGAAAAAATAATGATTTTAGGGCTTATACATTGGAATTTGAATATAACAAGAGTTCTCATGCAAAAATATGCAAGAATTAAATTGTTGACGAGAAATGCTATAGGAAATGCTATAGCATTTCCTATAGCATTTCTTTATTTTACATTTTTTACAACCTTAAATTTCGAACCAATTGAAAAAATAATGATTTTAGGGCTTATACATTGGAATTTGAATATAACAAGAGTTCTCATGCAAAAATATGCAAGGATTAAATTGTTGAAGAGAAATGCCATAGGAAATGCTATAGCATTTCCTATAGCATTTCTTTATTTTACATTTTTTACAACCTTAAATTCCGAACCAATTAAAAAAATAATGATTTTAGGGCTTATACATTGGAATTTGAATATAACAAGAGTTCTCATGCAAAAATATGCAAGAATTAAATTGTTGACGAGAAATGCTATAGGAAATGCTATAGCATTTCCTATAGCATTTCTTTATTTTTCATTTTTTAAAACCTTAAATTTCGAACCAATTGAAAAAATAATGATTTTAGGGCTTATACATTGGAATTTGAATATAACAA
This sequence comes from Parietaria judaica, assembly GCA_954871525.1. NCBI lineage: Eukaryota > Viridiplantae > Streptophyta > Magnoliopsida > Rosales > Urticaceae > Parietaria > Parietaria judaica. The sequence continues at coordinate 5,032,619 of OX940864.1, read as the reverse complement.
GAGTTCTCATGCAAAAATATGCAAGGATTAAATTGTTGAAGAGAAATGCCATAGGAAATGCTATAGCATTTCCTATAGCATTTCTTTATTTTACATTTTTTACAACCTTAAATTTCGAACCAATTAAAAAAATAATGATTTTAGGGCTTATACATTGGAATTTGAATATAACAAGAGTTCTCATGAAAAAATATGCAAGGATTAAATTGTTGACGAGAAATGCCATAGGAAATGCTATAGCATTTCTTTATTTTACATTGTTTACGACCTAAAATTTCGAACCAATTGAAAAAATAATGATTTTAGGGCTTATACATTGGAATTTGAATATAACAAGAGTTCTCACGCAAAAATATGCAACGATTAAATTGTTGACGAGAAATGCCATAGGAAATGCTATAGCATTTCCTATAGCATTTCTTTATTTTACATTTTTTACAACATTAAATTTCGAACCAATTGAAAAAATAATGATTTTAGGGCTTATACATTGGAATTTGAATATAACAAGAGTTCTCATGCAAAAATATGCAAGGATTAAATTGTTGACGAGAAATGCCATAGGAAATGCTATAGCATTTCTTTATTTTACATTGTTTACGACCTAAAATTTCGAACCAATTGAAAAAATAATGATTTTAGGGCTTATACATTGGAATTTGAAAATAACAAGAGTTCTCACGCAAAAATATGCAACGATTAAATTGTTGACGAGAAATGCCATAGGAAATGCTATAGCATTTCCTATAGCATTTCTTTATTTTACATTTTTTACAACATTAAATTTCGAACCAATTGAAAAAATAATGATTTTAGGGCTTATACATTGGAATTTGAATATAACAAGAGTTCTCATGCAAAAATATGCAAGAATTAAATTGTTGACGAGAAATGCTATAGGAAATGCTATAGCATTTCCTATAGCATTTCTTTATTTTACATTTTTTACAACCTTAAATTTTGAACCAATTGAAAAAATAATGATTTTAGGGCTTATACATTGGAATTTGAATATAACAAGAGTTCTCATGCAAAAATATGCAAGGATTAAATTGTTGAAGAGAAATGCCATAGGAAATGCTATAGCATTTCCTATAGCATTTCTTTATTTTACATTTTTTACATCCTTAAATTTCGAACCAATTAAAAAAATAATGGTTTTAGGGCTTATACATTGGAATTTGAATATAACAAGAGTTCTCATGCAAAAATATGCAAGCATTAAATTGTTGACGAGAAATGCTATAGGAAATGCTTTAGCATTTCCTATAGCATTTCTTTATTTTACATTTTTTACAACCTTAAATTTTGAACCAATTGAAAAAATAATGATTTTAGGGCTTATACATTGGAATTTGAATATAACAAGAGTTCTCATGCAAAAATATGCAAGGATTAAATTGTTGAAGAGAAATGCCATAGGAAATGCTATAGCATTTCCTATAGTATTTCTTTATTTTACATTTTTTACATCCTTAAATTTCGAACCAATTAAAAAAATAATGGTTTTAGGGCTTATACATTGGAATTTGAATATAACAAGAGTTCTCATGCAAAAATATGCAAGGATTAAATTGTTGAAGAGAAATGCCATAGGAAATGCTATAGCATTTCCTATAGCATTTCTTTATTTTACATTTTTTACAACCTTAAATTTCGAACCAATTAAAAAAATAATGATTTTAGGGCTTATACATTGGAATTTGAATATAACAAGAGTTCTCATGCAAAAATATGCAAGGATTAAATTGTTGACGAGATATAGCATTTCCTATAGCATTTCTTTATTTTACATTTTTTACAACCTTAAATTTCGAACCAATTGAAAAAATAATGATTTTAGGGCTTATACATTGGAATTTGAATATAACAAGAGTTCTCATGCAAAAATATGCAAGGATTAAATTGTTGAAGAGAAATGCCATAGGAAATGCTATAGCATTTCCAATAGCATTTCTTTATTTTACATTTTTTACAACATTAAATTTCGAACCAATTGAAAAAATAATGATTTTAGGGCTTATACATTGGAATTTGAATATAACAAGAGTTCTCATGCAAAAATATGCAAGGATTAAATTGTTGACGAGAAATGCCATAGGAAATGCTATAGCATTTCTTTATTTTACATTGTTTACGACCTAAAATTTCGAACCAATTGAAAAAATAATGATTTTAGGGCTTATACATTGGAATTTGAATATAACAAGAGTTCTCACGCAAAAATATGCAACGATTAAATTGTTGACGAGAAATGCCATAGGAAATGCTATAGCATTTCCTATAGCATTTCTTTATTTTACATTTTTTACAACCTTAAATTTCGAACCAATTGAAAAAATAATGATTTTAGGGCTTATACATTGGAATTTGAATATAACAAGAGTTCTCATGCAAAAATATGCAAGAATTAAATTGTTGACGAGAAATGCTATAGGAAATGCTATAGCATTACCTATAGCATTTCTTTATTTTACATTTTTTACAACCTTAAATTTTGAACCAATTGAAAAAATAATGATTTTAGGGCTTATACATTGGAATTTGAATATAACAAGAGTTCTCATGCAAAAATATGCAAGGATTAAATTGTTGAAGAGAAATGCCATAGGAAATGCTATAGCATTTCCTATAGCATTTCTTTATTTTACATTTTTTACAACCTTAAATTTCGAACCAATTAAAAAAATAATGATTTTAGGGCTTATACATTGGAATTTGAATATAACAAGAGTTCTCATGCAAAAATATGCAAGGATTAAATTGTTGACGAGATATAGCATTTCCTATAGCATTTCTTTATTTTACATTTTTTACAACCTTAAATTTCGAACCAATTGAAAAAATAATGATTTTAGGGCTTATACATTGGAATTTGAATATAACAAGAGTTCTCATGCAAAAATATGCAAGGATTAAATTGTTGAAGAGAAATGCTATAGGAAATGCTATAGCATTTCCTATGGCATTTCTTTATTTTACATTTTTTACAACCTTAAATTTCGAACCAATTAAAAAAATAATGATTTTAGGGCTTATACATTGGAATTTGAATATAACAAGAGTTCTCATGCAAAAATATGCAAGGATTAAATTGTTGACGAGAAATGCCATAGGAAATGCTATAGCATTTCTTTATTTTACATTGTTTACGACCTAAAATTTCGAACCAATTGAAAAAATAATGATTTTAGGGCTTATACATTGGAATTTGAATATAACAAGAGTTCTCACGCAAAAATATGCAACGATTAAATTGTTGACGAGAAATGCCATAGGAAATGCTAGCATTTCCTATAGCATTTCTTTATTTTACATTTTTTACAACATTAAATTTTGAACCAATTGAAAAAATAATGATTTTAGGGCTTATACATTGGAATTTGAATATAACAAGAGTTCTCATGCAAAAATATGCAAGGATTAAATTGTTGACGAGAAATGCCATAGGAAATGCTATAGCATTTCTTTATTTTACATTGTTTACGACCTAAAATTTCGAACCAATTGAAAAAATAATGATTTTAGGGCTTATACATTGAAATTTGAATATAACAAGAGTTCTCACGCAAAAATATGCAACGATTAAATTGTTGAAGAAAAATGCCATAGGAAATGCTATAGCATTTCCTATAGCATTTCTTTATTTTACATTTTTTACAACCTTAAATTTCGAACCAATTAAAAAAATAATGATTTTAGGGCTTATACATTGGAATTTGAATATAACAAGAGTTCTCATGCAAAAATATGCAAGGATTAAATTGTTGACGAGAAATGCCATAGGAAATGCTATAGCATTTCTTTATTTTACATTGTTTACGACCTAAAATTTCGAACCAATTGAAAAAATAATGATTTTAGGGCTTATACATTGGAATTTGAATATAACAAGAGTTCTCACGCAAAAATATGCAACGATTAAATTGTTGACGAGAAATGCCATAGGAAATGCTATAGCATTTCCTATAGCATTTCTTTATTTTACATTTTTTTACAACCTTAAATTTCGAACCAATTGAAAAAATAATGATTTTAGGGCTTATACATTGGAATTTGAATATAACAAGAGTTCTCATGCAAAAATATGCAAGAATTAAATTGTTGACGAGAAATGCTATAGGAAATGCTATAGCATTACCTATAGCATTTCTTTATTTTACATTTTTTACAACCTTAAATTTTGAACCAATTGAAAAAATAATGATTTTAGGGCTTATACATTGGAATTTGAATATAACAAGAGTTCTCATGCAAAAATATGCAAGGATTAAATTGTTGAAGAGAAATGCCATAGGAAATGCTATAGCATTTCCTATAGCATTTCTTTATTTTACATTTTTTACATCCTTAAATTTCGAACCAATTAAAAAAATAATGGTTTTAGGGCTTATACATTGGAATTTGAATATAACAAGAGTTCTCATGCAAAAATATGCAAGCATTAAATTGTTGACGAGAAATGCTATAGGAAATGCTATAGCATTTCCTATAGCATTTCTTTATTTTACATTTTTTACAACCTTAAATTTCGAACCAATTGAAAAAATAATGATTTTAGGGCTTATACATTGGAATTTGAATATAACAAGAGTTCTCATGCAAAAATATGCAAGGATTAAATTGTTGAAGAGAAATGCCATAGGAAATGCTATAGCATTTCCTATAGCATTTCTTTATTTTACATTTTTTACAACCTTAAATTTCGAACCAATTAAAAAAATAATGATTTTAGGGCTTATACATTGGAATTTGAATATAACAAGAGTTCTCATGCAAAAATATGCAAGGATTAAATTGTTGACGAGAAATGCCATAGGAAATGCTATAGCATTTCTTTATTTTACATTGTTTACGACCTAAAATTTCGAACCAATTGAAAAAATAATGATTTTAGGGCTTATACATTGGAATTTGAATATAACAAGAGTTCTCACGCAAAAATATGCAACGATTAAATTGTTGACGAGAAATGCCATAGGAAATGCTATAGCATTTCCTATAGCATTTCTTTATTTTACATTTTTTACAACATTAAATTTCGAACCAATTGAAAAAATAAAGATTTTAGGGCTTATACATTGGAATTTGAATATAACAAGAGTTCTCATGCAAAAATATGCAAGGATTAAATTGTTGAAGAGAAATGCCATAGGAAATGCTATAGCATTTCCTATAGCATTTCTTTATTTTACATTTTTTACAACCTTAAATTTCGAACCAATTAAAAAAATAATGATTTTAGGGCTTATACATTGGAATTTGAATATAACAAGAGTTCTCATGCAAAAATATGCAAGGATTAAATTGTTGACGAGATATAGCATTTCCTATAGCATTTCTTTATTTTACATTTTTTACAACCTTAAATTTCGAACCAATTGAAAAAATAATGATTTTAGGGCTTATACATTGGAATTTTAATATAACAAGAGTTCTCATGCAAAAATATGCAAGGATTAAATTGTTGAAGAGAAATGCCATAGGAAATGCTATAGCATTTCCTATAGCATTTCTTTATTTTACCTTTTTTACAACCTTAAATTTCGAACCAATTAAAAAAATAATGATTTTAGGGCTTATACATTGGAATTTGAATATAACAAGAGTTCTCATGCAAAAATATGCAAGGATTAAATTGTTGACGAGAAATGCCATAGGAAATGCTATAGCATTTCTTTATTTTACATTGTTTACGACCTAAAATTTCGAACCAATTGAAAAAATAATGATTTTAGGGCTTATACATTGGAATTTGAATATAACAAGAGTTCTCACGCAAAAATATGCAACGATTAAATTGTTGACGAGAAATGCCATAGGAAATGCTAGCATTTCCTATAGCATTTCTTTATTTTACATTTTTTACAACATTAAATTTCGAACCAATTGAAAAAATAATGATTTTAGGGCTTATACATTGGAATTTGAATATAACAAGAGTTCTCATGCAAAAATATGCAAGGATTAAATTGTTGACGAGAAATGCCATAGGAAATGCTATAGCATTTCTTTATTTTACATTTTTTACAACATTAATTTTCGAACCAATTGAAAAAATAATTATTTTAGGGCTTATACATTGGAATTTAAATATAACAAGAGTTCTCACGCAAAAATATGCAAGGATTAAATTGTTGACGAGAAATGCCACAGGAAATGCTATGGCATTTCCTATAGTACTTCTTTATTTTTCATTTTTTACAACCTTAAATTTCGAACCAATTAAAAAATTATGATTTTAGGGCTTATACATTGGAATTTGAATATAACAAGAGTTCTCATGCAAAAATATGCAAGGATTAAATTGTTGACGAGAAATGCCATAGGAAATGCTATAACATTTCCTATAGCATTTCTTTATCTTACATTTTTTACAAACTTAAATTTCGAACCAATTGAAAAAATAATGATTTTAGGGCTTATACATTGGAATTTGAATATAACAAGAGTTCTCATGCAAAAATATGCAAGGATTAAATTGTTGACGAGAAATGCCATAGGAAATGCTATAGCATTTTCTATAGCATTTCTTTATTTTACATTTTTTACAACCTTAAATTTCGAACCAATTGAAAAATTAATGATTTTAGGGCTTATACATTGGAATTTTAATATTACAAACGTTCTCATGCAAAAATATGCAAGGATTAAATTGTTGGCGTTAAATTCCATAGGAAATTCTATAGCATTTCCTATAGCATTTCTTTATTTTACATTGTTTACGACCTAAAAGTCGAACCAACTGAAAATATAATGATTTTAGGGCTTATACATTGGAATTTGAATATAACAAGAGTTCTCATACAAAAATATGCAAGGATTAAATTGTTGACGAAAAATGCCATATGAAATTCTATAGCATTTCCTATAGCATTTCTTTATTTTACATTGTTTACGACCTAAAATTTCGAACCAATTGAAAAAATAATGATTTTAGGGCTTATACATTGGAATTTGAATAGAACAAGAGTTCTTATGCAAAAATATGCAAGGATTAAATTGTTGAAGAGAAAATGCCATAGGAAATGCTATAGCATTTCCTATAGCATTTCTTTATTTTACATTTTTTACAACCTTAAATTTCGAACCAATTAAAAAAATAATGATTTTAGGGCTTATACATTGGAATTTGAATATAACAAGAGTTCTCATGCAAAAATATGCAAGGATTAAATTGTTGACGAGAAATGCCATAGGAAATGCTATAGCATTTCTTTATTTTACATTGTTTACGACCTAAAATTTCGAACCAATTGAAAAAATAATGATTTTAGGGCTTATACATTGAAATTTGAATATAACAAGAGTTCTCACGCAAAAATATGCAAGGATTAAATTGTTGACGAGAAATGCCATAGGAAATGCTATTGCATTTCCTATAGCATTTCTTTATTTTACATTTTTTACAACATTAAATTTCGAACCAATTGAAAAAATAATGATTTTAGGGCTTACACATTGGAATTTGAATATAACAAGAGTTCTCATGCAAAAATATGCAAGCATTAAATTGTTGACGAGAAATGCTATAGGAAATGCTATAGCATTTCCTATAGCATTTCTTTATTTTACATTTTTTACAACCTTAAATTTCGAACCAATTGAAAAATAATGATTTTAGGGCTTATACATTGGAATTTGAATATAACAAGAGTTCTCATGCAAAAATATGCAAGGATTAAATTGTTGAAGAGAAATGCCATAGGAAATGCTATAGCATTTCCTATGGCATTTCTTTATTTTACATTTTTTACAACCTTAAATTTCGAACCAATTAAAAAAATAATGATTTTAGGGCTTATACATTGGAATTTGAATATAACAAGAGTTCTCATGCAAAAATATGCAAGGATTAAATTGTTGACGAGAAATGCCATAGGAAATGCTATAGCATTTCTTTATTTTACATTTTTTACAACATTAAATTTCGAACCAATTGAAAAAATAATGATTTTAGGGCTTATACATTGGAATTTGAATATAACAAGAGTTCTCACGCAAAAATATGCAACGATTAAATTGTTGACGAGAAATGCCATAGGAAATGCTATATCATTTCCTATAGCATTTCTTTATTTTACATTTTTTACAACATTAAATTTTGAACCAATTGAAAAAATAAAGATTTTAGGGCTTATACATTGGAATTTGAATATAACAAGTGTTCTCATGCAAAAATTTGCAAGAATTAAATTGTTGACGAGAAATGCTATAGGATATGCTATAGCATTTCCTATAGCATTTCTTTATTTTATATTTTTTACAACCTTAAATTTCGAACCAATTGAAAAAATAATGATTTTAGGGCTTATACATTGGAATATGAATATAACAAGAGTTCTCATGCAAAAATATGCAAGGATTAAATTGTTGAAGAGAAATGCCATTGGAAATGTTATAGCATTTCCTATAGCATTTCTTTATTTTACATTTTTTACAACCTTAAATTTCGAACCAATTAAAAAAATAATGATTTTAGGGCTTATAAATTGGAATTTGAATATAACAAGAGTTGTCATGCAAAAATATGCAAGGATTAAATTGTTGACGAGAAATGCCATAGGAAATGCTATAGCATTTCTTTATTTTACATTGTTTACGACCTAAAATTTGGAACCAATTGAAAAAATCATGATTTTAGGGCTTATAAATTGGAATTTGAATATAACAAGAGTTCTCACGCAAAAATATGCAAGGATTAAATTGTTGACGAGAAATGCCATAGCAAATGCTATAGCATTTCCTATAGCATTTCTTTATTTTACATTTTTTACAACATTAAATTTCGAACCAATTGAAAAAATAATGATTTTAGGGCTTATACATTGGAATTTTAATATAACAAGAGTTCTCATGCAAAAATATGCAAGGATTAAATTGTTGAAGAGAAATGCCATAGGAAATGCTATAGCATTTCCTATAGCATTTCTTTATTTTACATTTTTTACAACCTTAAATTTTGAACCAATTAAAAAAATAATGATTTTAGGGCTTATACATTGGAATTTGAATATAACAAGAGTTCTCATGCAAAAATATGCAAGAATTAAATTGTTGACGAGAAATGCCATAGGAAATGCTATAGCATTTCTTTATTTTACATTGTTTACGACCTAAAATTTCGAACCAATTGAAAAAATAATGATTTTAGGGCTTATACATTGGAATTTGAATAGAACAAGAGTTCTTATGCAAAAATATGCAAGGATTAAATTGTTGAAGAGAAAATGCCATAGGAAATGCTATAGCATTTCCTATAGCATTTCTTTATTTTACATTTTTTACAACCTTAAATTTCGAACCAATTAAAAAAATAATGATTTTAGGGCTTATACATTGGAATTTGAATATAACAAGAGTTCTCATGCAAAAATATGCAAGGATTAAATTGTTGACGAGAAATGCCATAGGAAATGCTATAGCATTTCTTTATTTTACATTGTTTACGACCTAAAATTTCGAACCAATTGAAAAAATAATGATTTTAGGGCTTATACATTGAAATTTGAATATAACAAGAGTTCTCACGCAAAAATATGCAAGGATTAAATTGTTGACGAGAAATGCCATAGGAAATGCTATTGCATTTCCTATAGCATTTCTTTATTTTACATTTTTTACAACATTAAATTTCGAACCAATTGAAAAAATAATGATTTTAGGGCTTACACATTGGAATTTGAATATAACAAGAGTTCTCATGCAAAAATATGCAAGCATTAAATTGTTGACGAGAAATGCTATAGGAAATGCTATAGCATTTCCTATTGCATTTCTTTATTTTACATTTTTTACAACCTTAAATTTCGAACCAATTGAAAAATAATGATTTTAGGGCTTATACATTGGAATTTGAATATAACAAGAGTTCTCATGCAAAAATATGCAAGGATTAAATTGTTGAAGAGAAATGCCATAGGAAATGCTATAGCATTTCCTATGGCATTTATTTATTTTACATTTTTTACAACCTTAAATTTCGAACCAATTAAAAAAATAATGATTTTAGGGCTTATACATTGGAATTTGAATATAACAAGAGTTCTCATGCAAAAATATTCAAGGATTAAATTGTTGACGAGAAATGCCATAGGAAATGCTATAGCATTTCTTTATTTTACATTTTTTACAACATTAAATTTCGAACCAATTGAAAAAATAATGATTTTAGGGCTTATACATTGGAATTTGAATATAACAAGAGTTCTCACGCAAAAATATGCAACGATTAAATTGTTGACGAGAAATGCCATAGGAAATGCTATATCATTTCCTATAGCATTTCTTTATTTTACATTTTTTACAACATTAAATTTTGAACCAATTGAAAAAATAAAGATTTTAGGGCTTATACATTGGAATTTGAATATAACAAGAGTTCTCATGCAAAAATTTGCAAGAATTAAATTGTTGACGAGAAATGCTATAGGAAATGCTATAGCATTTCCTATAGCATTTCTTTATTTTATATTTTTTACAACCTTAAATTTCGAACCAATTGAAAAAATAATGATTTTAGGGCTTATACATTGGAATTTGAATATAACAAGAGTTCTCATGCAAAAATATGCAAGGATTAAATTGTTGAACAGAAATGCCATTGGAAATGTTATAGCATTTCCTATAGCATTTCTTTATTTTACATTTTTTACAACCTTAAATTTCGAACCAATTAAAAAAATAATGATTTTAGGGCTTATAAATTGGAATTTGAATATAACAAGAGTTGTCATGCAAAAATATGCAAGGATGAAATTGTTGACGAGAAATGCCATAGGAAATGCTATAGCATTTCTTTATTTTACATTGTTTACGACCTAAAATTTGGAACCAATTGAAAAAATCATGATTTTAGGGCTTATACATTGGAATTTGAATATAACAAGAGTTCTCACGCAAAAATATGCAAGGATTAAATTGTTGACGAGAAATGCCATAGCAAATGCTATAGCATTTCCTATAGCATTTCTTTATTTTACATTTTTTACAACATTAAATTTCGAACCAATTGAAAAAATAATGATTTTAGGGCTTATACATTGGAATTTTAATATAACAAGAGTTCTCATGCAAAAATATGCAAGGATTAAATTGTTGAAGAGAAATGCCATAGGAAATGCTATAGCATTTCCTATAGCATTTCTTTATTTTACATTTTTTACAACCTTAAATTTTGAACCAATTAAAAAAATAATGATTTTAGGGCTTATACATTGGAATTTGAATATAACAAGAGTTCTCATGCAAAAATATGCAAGGATTAAATTGTTGACGAGAAATGCCATAGGAAATGCTATAGCATTTCTTTATTTTACATTTTTTACAACATTAAATTTCGAACCAATTGAAAAAATAATTATTTTAGGGCTTATACATTGGAATTTAAATATAACAAGAGTTCTCACGCAAAAATATGCAAGGATTAAATTGTTGACGAGAAATGCCACAGGAAATGCTATGGCATTTCCTATAGTATTTCTTTATTTTTCATTTTTTACAACCTTAAATTTCGAACCAATTAAAAAATTATGATTTTAGGGCTTATACATTGGAATTTGAATATAACAAGAGTTCTCATGCAAAAATATGCAAGGATTAAATTGTTGACGAGAAATGCCATAGGAAATGCTATAACATTTCCTATAGCATTTCTTTATCTTACATTTTTTACAACCTTAAATTTCGAACCAATTGAAAAAATAATGATTTTAGGGCTTATACATTGGAATTTGAATATAACAAGAGTTCTCATGCAAAAATATGCAAGGATTAAATTGTTGACGAGAAATGCCATAGGAAATGCTATAGCATTTTCTATAGCATTTCTTTATTTTACATTTTTTACAACCTTAAATTTCGAACCAATTGAAAAATTAATGATTTTAGGGCTTATACATTGGAATTTTAATATTACAAGCGTTCTCATGCAAAAATATGCAAGGATTAAATTGTTGGCGTTAAATTCCATAGGAAATTCTATAGCATTTCCTATAGCATTTCTTTATTTTACATTGTTTACGACCTAAAAGTCGAACCAATTGAAAATATAATGATTTTAGGCCTTATACATTGGAATTTGAATATAACAAGAGTTCTCAAGCAAAAATATGCAAGGATTAAATTGTTGACGAAAAATGCCATATGAAATTCTATAGCATTTCCTATAGCATTTCTTTATTTTACATTGTTTACGACCTAAAATTTCGAACCAATTGAAAAAATAATGATTTTAGGGCTTATACATTGGAATTTAAATAGAACAAGAGTTCTTATGCAAAAATATGCAAGGATTAAATTGTTGAAGAGAAAATGCCATAGGAAATGCTATAGCATTTCCTATAGCATTTCTTTATTTTACATTTTTTACAACCTTAAATTTCGAACCAATTAAAAAAATAATGATTTTAGGGCTTATACATTGGAATTTGAATATAACAAGAGTTCTCATGCAAAAATATGCAAGGATTAAATTGTTGACGAGAAATGCCATAGGAAATGCTATAGCATTTCTTTATTTTACATTGTTTACGACCTAAAATTTCGAACCAATTGAAAAAATAATGATTTTAGGGCTTATACATTGAAATTTGAATATAACAAGAGTTCTCACGCAAAAATATGCAAGGATTAAATTGTTGACGAGAAATGCCATAGGAAATGCTATTGCATTTCCTATAGCATTTCTTTATTTTACATTTTTTACAACATTAAATTTCGAACCAATTGAAAAAATAATGATTTTAGGGCTTACACATTGGAATTTGAATATAACAAGAGTTCTCAGGCAAAAATATGCAAGCATTAAATTGTTGACGAGAAATACGATAGGAAATGCTATAGCATTTCCTATAGCATTTCTTTATTTTACATTTTTTACAACCTTAAATTTCGAACCAATTGAAAAATAATGATTTTAGGGCTTATACATTGGAATTTGAATATAACAAGAGTTCTCATGCAAAAATATGCAAGGATTAAATTGTTGAAGAGAAATGCCATAGGAAATGCTATAGGATTTCCTATGGCATTTCTTTATTTTACATTTTTTACAACCTTAAATTTCGAACCAATTAAAAAAATAATGATTTTAGGGCTTATACATTGGAATTTGAATATAACAAGAGTTCTCATGCAAAAATATGCAAGGATTAAATTGTTGACGAGAAATGCCATATGAAATGCTATAGCATTTCTTTATTTTACATTTTTTACAACATTAAATTTCGAACCAATTGAAAAAATAATGATTTTAGGGCTTATATATTGGAATTTGAATATAACAAGAGTTCTCACGCAAAAATATGCAAGGAAATGCTATGGCATTTCCTATAGCATTTCTTTATTTTACATTTTTTACAACCTTAAATTTCGAACCAATTGAAAAAAATAATGATTTTAGGGCTTATAGATTGGAATTTGAATATGACAAGAGTTCTCATGCAAAAATATGCAAAGATTAAATTATTGACGAGAAATGCCATAGGAAATGATATAGCATTTCCTATAGCATTTCTTTATTTTACATTTTTTACAACCTTAAATTTCGAACCAATTGAAAAATAGTGATTTTAGGGCTTATACATTGGAATTTGAATATAACAAGAGTTCTCATGCAAAAATATGCAAGGATTAAATTGTTGACGAGAAATGCCATAGGAAATGCTATAGCATTTCTTTATTTTACATTGTTTACGACCTAAAATTTTGAACCAATTGAAAAAATAATGATTTTAGGGCTTATACATTGGAATTTGAATATAACAAGAGTTCTCATGCAAAAATATGCAAGGATTAAATTGTTGACGAGAAATGCCATAGGAAATGCTATAGCATTTCCTATAGAATTTCTTTATTTGACATTTTTTACAACCTTAAATTTTGAATCAATTAAAAAAATAATGATTTTAGGGCTTATACATTGGAATATGAATATAACAAGAGTTCTCAAGCAAAAATAAGCAAGGATTAAATTATTGACGAAAAATGCCATACGAAATTCTATAGCATTTCTTTATTTTACAATGTTTACGACCTAAAATATCGAACCAATTGAAAAAAAAATGATTTTAGGGCTTATACATTGGAATTTAAATAGAACAAGAGTTCTCATGCAAAAATACGCAAGGATTAAATTGTTGACGAGAAATGCCATAGGAAATGCAATAGCATTTTCTATAGCATTTCTTTATTTTACACTTTTTACAACCTTAAATTTCGAACCAATTGAAAAAATAATGATTTTAGGGCTTATACATTGGAATTTGAATATAACAAGAGTTCTCATGCAAAAATATGCAAGGATTAAATTGTTGACGAGAAATGCCATAGGAAATGCTATAGCATTTTCTATAGCATTTCTTTATTTTACATTTTTTACAACCTTAAATTTCGAACCTATTGAAAAAATAATGATTTTAGGGCTTATACATTGGAATTTGAATATAACAAGAGTTCTCATGGAAAAATATACAAGGATTAAATTGTTGACAAGAAATGACATAGGAAATGCTATAGCATTTTCTATAGCATTTCTTTATTTTACATTTTTTACAACCTTAAATTTCGAACCTATTGAAAAAATAATGATTTTAGGGCTTATACATTGGAATTTCAATATAACAAGAGTTCTCATGCAAAAATATGCAAGAATTAAATTGTTGACGAGAAATGCTATTGCATTTCCTATAGCATTTCTTTATTTTACATTTTTTACAACCTTAAATTTCGAAACAATTGAAAAAATAATGATTTTAGGGCTTATACATTGGAATTTGAATATAACAAGAGTTCTCATGCAAAAATATGCAAGGATTAAATTGTTGAAGAGAAATGCCATAGGTAATGCTATAGCATTTCCTATAACATTTCTTTATTTTACATTTTTTACAACCTTAAATTTCGAACCAATTAAAAAAATAATGATTTTAGGGCTTATACATTGGAATTTGAATATAACAAGAGTTCTCATGCAAAAATATGCAAGGATTAAATTGTTGAAGAGAAATGCCATAGGAAATGCTATAGCATTTCTTTATTTTACATTTTTTACAACATTAAATTTTGAACCAATTGAAAAAATAATGATTTTAGGGCTTATACATTGGAATTTAAATATAACAAGAGTTCTCACGAAAAAATATGCAAGGATTAAATTGTTGACGAGAAATGCCATAGGAAATGCTATGGCATTTCCTATAGCATTTCTTTATTTTACATTTTTTACAACCTTAAATTTCGAACCAATTGAAAAATTAATGATTTTAGGGCTTATACATTGGAATATGAATATAACAAGAGTTCTCATGCAAAAATATGCAAGGATTAAATTGTTGAAGAGAAATGCCATAGGAAATTAGCATTTCCTATAGCATTTCTTTATTTTACATTTTTTACAACCTTAAATTTCGAACCAATTAAAAAAATAATGATTTTAGGGCTTATACATTGGAATTTGAATATAACAAGAGTTCTCATGCAAAAATATGCAAGGATTAAATTGTTGACGAGAAATGCCATAGGAAATGCTATAGCATTTCTTTATTTTACATTTTTTACAACATTAAATTTCGAACCAATTGAAAAATAATGATTTTAGGGCTTATACATTGGAATTTAAATATAACAAGAGTTCTCACGCAAAAATATGCAAGGATTAAATTGTTGACGAGAAATGCCATAGGAAATGATATGGCATTTCCTATAGCATTTCTTTATTTTACATTTTTTACAACCTTAAATTTCGAACCAATTGAAAAAATAATGATTTTAGGGCTTATACATTGGAATTTGAATATAACAAGAGTTCTCATGCAAAAATATGCAAGGATTAAATTGTTGACGAGAAATGCCATAGGAAATGCTATAGCATTTCTTTATTTTACATTGTTTACGACCTAAAATTTCAAACCAATTGAAAAAATAATGATTTTAGGGCCTATACATTGGAATTTGAATATAACAAGAGTTCTCATGCAAAAATATGCAAGGATTAAATTGTTGACGAGAAATGCCATAGGAAATGCTATAGCATTTCCTATAGAATTTCTTTATTTGACATTTTTTACAACCTTAAATTTTGAATCAATTAAAAAAATAATGATTTTAGGGCTTATACATTGGAATATGAATACAACAAGAGTTCTCAAGCAAAAATATGCAAGGATTAAATTATTGACGAAAAATGCCATACGAAATTCTATAGCATTTCTTTATTTTACAATGTTTACGACCTAAAATATCGAACCAATTGAAAAAAAAATGATTTTAGGGCTTATACATTGGAATTTAAATAGAACAAGAGTTCTCATGCAAAAATACGCAAGGATTAAATTGTTGACGAGAAATGCCATAGGAAATGCAATAGCATTTTCTATAGCATTTCTTTATTTTACACTTTTTACAACCTTAAATTTCGAACCAATTGAAAAAATAATGATTTTAGGGCTTATACATTGGAATTTGAATATAACAAGAGTTCTCATGCAAAAATATGCAAGGATTAAATTGTTGACGAGAAATGCCATAGGAAATGCTATAGCATTTTCTATTGCATTTCTTTATTTTACATTTTTTACAACCTTAAATTTCGAACCTATTGAAAAAATAATGATTTTAGGGCTTATACATTGGAATTTGAATATAACAAGAGTTCTCATGGAAAAATATACAAGGATTAAATTGTTGACAAGAAATGACATAGGAAATGCTATAGCATTTTCTATAGCATTTCTTTATTTTACATTTTTTACAACCTTAAATTTCGAACCTATTGAAAAAATAATGATTTTAGGGCTTATACATTGGAATTTCAATATAACAAGAGTTCTCATGCAAAAATATGCAAGGATTAAATTGTTGACGAGAAATGCCATAGGAAATGCTATAGCATTTCTTAATTTTACATTGTTTACGACCTAAAATTTCGAACCAATTGAAAAAATAATGATTTTAGGGCTTATACATTGGAATTTGAATATAACAAGAGTTCTCACGCAAAAATATGCAAGGATTAAATTGTTGACGAGAAATGCCATAGGAAATGCTATAGCATTTCCTATAGCATTTCTTTATTTTACATTTTTTACAACATTAAATTTCGAACCAATTGAAAAAATAATGATTTTAGGGCTTATACATTTCAATTTTAATATAACAAGAGTTCTCATGCAAAAATATGCAAGAATTAAATTGTTGACGAGAAATGCTATAGCATTTCCTATAGCATTTCTTTATTTTACATTTTTTACAACCTTAAATTTCGAAACAATTGAAAAAATAATGATTTTAGGGCTTATACATTGGAATTTGAATATAACAAGAGTTCTCATGCAAAAATATGCAATGATTAAATTGTTGAAGAGAAATTCCATAGGAAATGCTATAGCATTTCCTATAACATTTCTTTATTTTACATTTTTTACAACCTTAAATTTCGAACCAATTAAAAAAATAATGATTTTAGGGCTTATACATTGGAATTTGAATATAACAAGAGTTCTCATGCAAAAATATGCAAGGATTAAATTGTTGAAGAGAAATGCCATAGGAAATGCTATAGCATTTCTTTATTTTACATTTTTTACAACATTAAATTTTGAACCAATTGAAAAAATAATGATTTTAGGGCTTATACATTTAAATTTGAATATAACAAGAGTTCTCATGCAAAAATATGCAAGAATTAAATTGTTGACGAGAAATGCTATAGCATTTCCTATAGCATTTCTTTATTTTACATTTTTTACAACCTTAAATTTCGAAACAATTGAAAAAATAATGATTTTAGGGCTTATACATTGGAATTTGAATATAACAAGAGTTCTCATGCAAAAATATGCAATGATTAAATTGTTGAAGAGAAATGCCATAGGAAATGCTATAGCATTTCCTATAACATTTCTTTATTTTACATTTTTTACAACCTTAAATTTCGAACCAATTAAAAAAATAATGATTTTAGGGCTTATACATTGGAATTTGAATATAACAAGAGTTCTCATGCAAAAATATGCAAGGATTAAATTGTTGAAGAGAAATGCCATAGGAAATGCTATAGCATTTCTTTATTTTACATTTTTTACAACATTAAATTTTGAACCAATTGAAAAAATAATGATTTTAGGGCTTATACATTGGAATTTAAATATAACAAGAGTTCTCACGCAAAAATATGCAAGGATTAAATTGTTGACGAGAAATGCCATAGGAAATGCTATGGCATTTCCTATAGCATTTCTTTATTTTACATTTTTTACAACCTTAAATTTTGAACCAATTGAAAAATTAATGATTTTAGGGCTTATACATTGGAATATGAATATAACAAGAGTTCTCATGCAAAAATATGCAAGGATTAAATTGTTAAAGAGAAATGCCATAGGAAATTAGCATTTCCTATAGCATTTCTTTATTTTACATTTTTTACAACCTTAAATTTCGAACCAATTAAAAAAATAATGATTTTAGGGCTTATACATTGGAATTTGAATATAACAAGAGTTCTCATGCAAAAATATGCAAGGATTAAATTGTTGACGAGAAATGCCATAGGAAATGCTATAGCATTTCTTTATTTTACATTTTTTACAACATTAAATTTCGAACCAATTGAAAAATAATGATTTTAGGGCTTATACATTGGAATTTAAATATAACAAGAGTTCTCACGCAAAAATATGCAAGGATTAAATTGTTGACGAGAAATGCCATAGGAAATGATATGGCATTTCCTATAGCATTTCTTTATTTTATATTTTTTACAACCTTAAATTTCGAACCAATTGAAAAAATAATGATTTTAGGGCTTATACATTGGAATTTGAATATAACAAGAGTTCTCATGCAAAAATATGCAAGGATTAAATTGTTGACGAGAAATGCCATAGGAAATGCTATAACATTTCCTATAGCATTTCTTTATTTTACATTTTTTACAACCTTAAATTTTGAACCAATTGAAAAAATAATGATTTTAGGGCTTATACATTGGAATTTGAATATAACAAGAGTTCTCATGCAAAAATATGCAAGGATTAAATTGTTGACGAGAAATGCCATAGGAAATGCTATAGCATTTTCTATAGCATTTCTTTATTTTACATTTTTTACAACCTTAAATTTCGAACCAATTGAAAAAATAATGATTTTAGGGCTTATACATTGGAATTTGAATATAACAAGAGTTCTCATGCAAAAATATGCAAGGATTAAATTGTTGACGAGAAATGCCATAGGAAATGCTATAGCATTTTCTATAGCATTTCTTTATTTTACATTTTTTACAACCTTAAATTTCGAACCAATTGAAAAAATAATGATTTTAGGGCTTATACATTGGAATTTGAATATAACAAGAGTTCTCATGCAAAAATATGCAAGGATTAAATTGTTGACGAGAAATGCCATAGGAAATGCTATAACATTTCCTATAGCATTTCTTTATTTTACATTTTTTACAACCTTAAATTTTGAACCAATTGAAAAAATAATGATTTTAGGGCTTATACATTGGAATATGAATATAACAAGAGTTCTCATGCAAAAATATGCAAGGATTAAATTGTTAAAGAGAAATGCCATAGGAAATTAGCATTTCCTATAGCATTTCTTTATTTTACATTTTTTACAACCTTAAATTTCGAACCAATTAAAAAAATAATGATTTTAGGGCTTATACATTGGAATTTGAATATAACAAGAGTTCTCATGCAAAAATATGCAAGGATTAAATTGTTGACGAGAAATGCCATAGGAAATGCTATAGCATTTCTTTATTTTACATTTTTTACAACATTAAATTTCGAACCAATTGAAAAATAATGATTTTAGGGCTTATACATTGGAATTTAAATATAACAAGAGTTCTCACGCAAAAATATGCAAGGATTAAATTGTTGACGAGAAATGCCATAGGAAATGATATGGCATTTCCTATAGCATTTCTTTATTTTATATTTTTTACAACCTTAAATTTCGAACCAATTGAAAAAATAATGATTTTAGGGCTTATACATTGGAATTTGAATATAACAAGAGTTCTCATGCAAAAATATGCAAGGATTAAATTGTTGACGAGAAATGCCATAGGAAATGCTATAACATTTCCTATAGCATTTCTTTATTTTACATTTTTTACAACCTTAAATTTTGAACCAATTGAAAAAATAATGATTTTAGGGCTTATACATTGGAATTTGAATATAACAAGAGTTCTCATGCAAAAATATGCAAGGATTAAATTGTTGACGAGAAATGCCATAGGAAATGCTATAGCATTTTCTATAGCATTTCTTTATTTTACATTTTTTACAACCTTAAATTTCGAACCAATTGAAAAAATAATGATTTTAGGGCTTATAC
Source organism: Parietaria judaica (assembly GCA_954871525.1). Taxonomy (NCBI): domain Eukaryota; kingdom Viridiplantae; phylum Streptophyta; class Magnoliopsida; order Rosales; family Urticaceae; genus Parietaria; species Parietaria judaica. The sequence continues at coordinate 5,012,258 of OX940864.1, read as the reverse complement.
ATTGGAATTTGAATATAACAAGAGTTCTCATGCAAAAATATGCAAGGATTAAATTGTTGAAGAGAAATGCCATAGGAAATGCTATAGCATTTCTTTATTTTACATTTTTTACAACATTAAATTTTGAACCAATTGAAAAAATAATGATTTTAGGGCTTATACATTGGAATTTAAATATAACAAGAGTTCTCACGCAAAAATATGCAAGGATTAAATTGTTGACGAGAAATGCCATAGGAAATGCTATGGCATTTCCTATAGCATTTCTTTATTTTACATTTTTTACAACCTTAAATTTTGAACCAATTGAAAAATTAATGATTTTAGGGCTTATACATTGGAATATGAATATAACAAGAGTTCTCATGCAAAAATATGCAAGGATTAAATTGTTAAAGAGAAATGCCATAGGAAATTAGCATTTCTTATAGCATTTCTTTATTTTACATTTTTTACAACCTTAAATTTCGAACCAATTAAAAAAATAATGATTTTAGGGCTTATACATTGGAATTTGAATATAACAAGAGTTCTCATGCAAAAATATGCAAGGATTAAATTGTTGACGAGAAATGCCATAGGAAATGCTATAGCATTTCTTTATTTTACATTTTTTACAACATTAAATTTCGAACCAATTGAAAAATAATGATTTTAGGGCTTATACATTGGAATTTAAATATAACAAGAGTTCTCACGCAAAAATATGCAAGGATTAAATTGTTGACGAGAAATGCCATAGGAAATGATATGGCATTTCCTATAGCATTTCTTTATTTTATATTTTTTACAACCTTAAATTTCGAACCAATTGAAAAAATAATGATTTTAGGGCTTATACATTGGAATTTGAATATAACAAGAGTTCTCATGCAAAAATATGCAAGGATTAAATTGTTGACGAGAAATGCCATAGGAAATGCTATAACATTTCCTATAGCATTTCTTTATTTTACATTTTTTACAACCTTAAATTTTGAACCAATTGAAAAAATAATGATTTTAGGGCTTATACATTGGAATTTGAATATAACAAGAGTTCTCATGCAAAAATATGCAAGGATTAAATTGTTGACGAGAAATGCCATAGGAAATGCTATAGCATTTTCTATAGCATTTCTTTATTTTACATTTTTTACAACCTTAAATTTCGAACCAATTGAAAAAATAATGATTTTAGGGCTTATACATTGGAATTTGAATATAACAAGAGTTCTCATGCAAAAATATGCAAGGATTAAATTGTTGACGAGAAATGCCATAGGAAATGCTATAGCATTTTCTATAGCATTTCTTTATTTTACATTTTTTACAACCTTAAATTTCGAACCAATTGAAAAAATAATGATTTTAGGGCTTATACATTGGAATTTGAATATAACAAGAGTTCTCATGCAAAAATATGCAAGGATTAAATTGTTGACGAGAAATGCCATAGGAAATGCTATAACATTTCCTATAGCATTTCTTTATTTTACATTTTTTACAACCTTAAATTTTGAACCAATTGAAAAAATAATGATTTTAGGGCTTATACATTGGAATATGAATATAACAAGAGTTCTCATGCAAAAATATGCAAGGATTAAATTGTTAAAGAGAAATGCCATAGGAAATTAGCATTTCCTATAGCATTTCTTTATTTTACATTTTTTACAACCTTAAATTTCGAACCAATTAAAAAAATAATGATTTTAGGGCTTATACATTGGAATTTGAATATAACAAGAGTTCTCATGCAAAAATATGCAAGGATTAAATTGTTGACGAGAAATGCCATAGGAAATGCTATAGCATTTCTTTATTTTACATTTTTTACAACATTAAATTTCGAACCAATTGAAAAATAATGATTTTAGGGCTTATACATTGGAATTTGAATATAACAAGAGTTCTCATGCAAAAATATGCAAGGATTAAATTGTTGACGAGAAATGCCATAGGAAATGCTATAACATTTCCTATAGCATTTCTTTATTTTACATTTTTTACAACCTTAAATTTTGAACCAATTGAAAAAATAATGATTTTAGGGCTTATACATTGGAATTTGAATATAACAAGAGTTCTCATGCAAAAATATGCAAGGATTAAATTGTTGACGAGAAATGCCATAGGAAATGCTATAGCATTTTCTATAGCATTTCTTTATTTTACATTTTTTACAACCTTAAATTTCGAACCAATTGAAAAAATAATGATTTTAGGGCTTATACATTGGAATTTGAATATAACAAGAGTTCTCATGCAAAAATATGCAAGGATTAAATTGTTGAAGAGAAATGCCATAGGAAATGCTATAGCATTTCTTTATTTTACATTTTTTACAACATTAAATTTTGAACCAATTGAAAAAATAATGATTTTAGGGCTTATACATTGGAATTTAAATATAACAAGAGTTCTCACGCAAAAATATGCAAGGATTAAATTGTTGACGAGAAATGCCATAGGAAATGCTATGGCATTTCCTATAGCATTTCTTTATTTTACATTTTTTACAACCTTAAATTTTGAACCAATTGAAAAATTAATGATTTTAGGGCTTATACATTGGAATATGAATATAACAAGAGTTCTCATGCAAAAATATGCAAGGATTAAATTGTTAAAGAGAAATGCCATAGGAAATTAGCATTTCCTATAGCATTTCTTTATTTTACATTTTTTACAACCTTAAATTTCGAACCAATTAAAAAAATAATGATTTTAGGGCTTATACATTGGAATTTGAATATAACAAGAGTTCTCATGCAAAAATATGCAAGGATTAAATTGTTGACGAGAAATGCCATAGGAAATGCTATAGCATTTCTTTATTTTACATTTTTTACAACATTAAATTTCGAACCAATTGAAAAATAATGATTTTAGGGCTTATACATTGGAATTTAAATATAACAAGAGTTCTCACGCAAAAATATGCAAGGATTAAATTTTTGACGAGAAATGCCATAGGAAATGATATGGCATTTCCTATAGCATTTCTTTATTTTATATTTTTTACAACCTTAAATTTCGAACCAATTGAAAAAATAATGATTTTAGGGCTTATACATTGGAATTTGAATATAACAAGAGTTCTCATGCAAAAATATGCAAGGATTAAATTGTTGACGAGAAATGCCATAGGAAATGCTATAACATTTCCTATAGCATTTCTTTATTTTACATTTTTTACAACCTTAAATTTTGAACCAATTGAAAAAATAATGATTTTAGGGCTTATACATTGGAATTTGAATATAACAAGAGTTCTCATGCAAAAATATGCAAGGATTAAATTGTTGACGAGAAATGCCATAGGAAATGCTATAGCATTTTCTATAGCATTTCTTTATTTTACATTTTTTACAACCTTAAATTTCGAACCAATTGAAAAAATAATGATTTTAGGGCTTATACATTGGAATTTGAATATAACAAGAGTTCTCATGCAAAAATATGCAAGGATTAAATTGTTGACGAGAAATGCCATAGGAAATGCTATAGCATTTTCTATAGCATTTCTTTATTTTACATTTTTTACAACCTTAAATTTCGAACCAATTGAAAAAATAATGATTTTAGGGCTTATACATTGGAATTTGAATATAACAAGAGTTCTCATGCAAAAATATGCAAGGATTAAATTGTTGACGAGAAATGCCATAGGAAATGCTATAACATTTCCTATAGCATTTCTTTATTTTACATTTTTTACAACCTTAAATTTTGAACCAATTGAAAAAATAATGATTTTAGGGCTTATACATTGGAATATGAATATAACAAGAGTTCTCATGCAAAAATATGCAAGGATTAAATTGTTAAAGAGAAATGCCATAGGAAATTAGCATTTCCTATAGCATTTCTTTATTTTACATTTTTTACAACCTTAAATTTCGAACCAATTGAAAAAATAATGATTTTAGGGCTTATACATTGGAATTTGAATATAACAAGAGTTCTCATGCAAAAATATGCAAGGATTAAATTGTTGACGAGAAATGCCATAGGAAATGCTATAGCATTTTCTATAGCATTTCTTTATTTTACATTTTTTACAACCTTAAATTTCGAACCAATTGAAAAAATAATGATTTTAGGACTTATACATTGGAATTTTAATATTACAAGCGTTCTCATGCAAAAATATGCAAGGATTAAATTGTTGGCGTTAAATTCCATAGGAAATTCTATAGCATTTCCTATAGCATTTCTTTATTTTACATTGTTTACGACCCAAAAGTCGAACCAATTTAAAAAATAATGATTTTAGGGCTTATACATTGGAATTTGAATATAACAAGAGTTCTCAAGCCAAAATATGCAAGGATTAAATTGTTGACGAAAAATGCCATATGAAATTCTATAGCATTTCCTATAGCATTTCTTTATTTTACATTGTTTACGACCTAAAATTTCGAACCAAATGAAAAAATAATGATTTTAGGGCTTATACATTGGAATTTGAATAGAACAAGAGTTCTTATACAAAAATATGCAAGGATTAAATTGTTGAAGAGAAAATGCCATAGGAAATGCTATAGCATTTCCTATAGCATTTCTTTATTTTACATTTTTTACAACCTTAAATTTCGAACCAATTAAAAAAATAATGATTTTAGGGCTTATACATTGGAATTTGAATATAACAAGAGTTCTCATGCAAAAATATGCAAGGATTAAATTGTTGACGAGAAATGCCATAGGAAATGCTATAGCATTTCTTTATTTTACATTGTTTACGACCTAAAATTTCGAACCAATTGAAAAAATAATGATTTTAGGGCTTACACATTGGAATTTGAATATAACAAGAGTTCTCATGCAAAAATATGCAAGTATTAAATTGTTGACGAGAAATGCTATAGGAAATGCTATAGCATTTCCTATAGCATTTCTTTATTTTACATTTTTTACAACCTTAAATTTCGAACCAATTGAAAAAATAATGATTTTAGGGCTTATACATTGGAATTTGAATATAACAAGAGTTCTCATGCAAAAATATGCAAGGATTACATTGTTGAAGAGAAATGCCATAGGAAATGCTATAGCATTTCCTATGGCATTTCTTTATTTTACATTTTTTACAACCTTAAATTTCGAACCAATTAAAAAAATAATGATTTTAGGGCTTATACATTGGAATTTGAATATAACAAGAGTTCTCATGCAAAAATATGCAAGGATTAAATTGTTGACGAGAAATGCCATAGGAAATGCTATAGCATTTCTTTATTTTACATTTTTTACAACATTAAATTTCGAACCAATTGAAAAAATAATGATTTTAGGGCTTATACATTGGAATTTGAATATAACAAGAGTTCTCACGCAAAAATATGCAAGGATTAAATTGTTGACGAGAAATGCCATAGGAAATGCTATGGCATTTCCTATAGCATTTTTTTATTTTACATTTTTTACAACCTTAAATTTCGAACCAATTGAAAAAATAATGATTTTAGGGCTTATAGATTGGAATTTGAATATAACAAGAGTTCTCATGCAAAAATATGCAAGGATTAAATTGTTGACGAGAAATGCCATAGGAAATGCTATAGCATTTTCTATAGTATTTCTTTATTTTAAATTTTTTACAACCTTAAATTTCGAACCAATTGAAAAAATAATTATTTTAGGGCTTATACATTGGAATTTTAATATTACAAGCGTTCTCATGCAAAAGTATGCAAGGATTAAATTGGTGGCGTTAAATTCCATAGGAAATTCTATAGCATTTCCTATAGCATTTCTTTATTTTACATTGTTTACGACCTAAAAGTCGAACCAATTGAAAAAATAATGATTTTAGGGCTTATATATTGGAATTTGAATATAACAAGAGTTCTCAAGCAAAAATATGCAAGGATTAAATTGTTGACGAAAAATGCTATACGAAATTCTATAGCATTTCCTATAGCATTTCTTTATTTTACAATGTTTACGACCTAAAATTTCGAACCAATTGAAAAAATAATGATTTTAGGGCTTATACATTGGAATTTGAATATAACAAGAGTTCTCATGCAAAAATATGCAGGGATTAAATTTTTGAAGAGAAATGCCATAGGAAATGCTATAGCATTTCCTATAGCATTTCTTTATTTTACCTTTTTTACAACATTAAATTTCGAACCAATTGAAAAAATAATGATTTTAGGGCTTATACATTGGAATTTGAATATAACAAGAGTTCTCATGCAAAAATATGCAAGGATTAAATTGTTGACGAGAAATGCCATAGGAAATGCTATAACATTTCCTATAGCATTTCTTTATTTTACATTTTTTACAACCTTAAATTTTGAACCAATTGAAAAAATAATGATTTTAGGGCTTATACATTGGAATTTGAATATAACAAGAGTTCTCATGCAAAAATATGCAAGGATTAAATTGTTGACGAGAAATGCCATAGGAAATGCTATAGCATTTTCTATAGCATTTCTTTATTTTACATTTTTTACAACCTTAAATTTCGAACCAATTGAAAAAATAATAATTTTAGGGCTTATACATTGGAATTTGAATATAACAAGAGTTCTCATGCAAAAATATGCAAGGATTAAATTGTTGACGAGAAATGCCATAGGAAATGCTATAACATTTCCTATAGCATTTCTTTATTTTACATTTTTTACAACCTTAAATTTCGAACCAATTGAAAAAATAATGATTTTAGGGCTTATACATTGGAATTTGAATATAACAAGAGTTCTCATGCAAAAATATGCAAGGATTAAATTGTTGAAGAGAAATGCCATAGGAAATGCTATAGCATTTTCTATAGCATTTCTTTATTTTACATTTTTTACAACCTTAAATTTCCAACCAATTGAAAAAATAATGATTTTAGGGCTTATACATTGGAATTTGAATATAACAAGAGTTCTCATGCAAAAATATGCAAGGATTAAATTGTTGACGAGAAATGCCATAGGAAATGCTATAACATTTCCTATAGCATTTCTTTATTTTACATTTTTTACAACCTTAAATTTCGAACCAATTGAAAAAATAATGATTTTAGGGCTTATACATTGGAATTTGAATATAACAAGAGTTCTCATGCAAAAATATGCAAGGATTAAATTGTTGAAGAGAAATGCCATAGGAAATGCTATAGCATTTTCTATAGCATTTCTTTATTTTACATTTTTTACAACCTTAAATTTCCAACCAATTGAAAAAATAATGATTTTAGGGCTTATACATTGGAATTTTAATATTACAAGCGTTCTCATGCAAAAATATGCAAGGATTAAATTGTTGGCGTTAAATTCCATAGGAAATTCTATAACATTTCTTATAGCATTTCTTTATTTTACATTGTTTACGACCTAAAAGTCGAACCAATTGAAAAAATAATGATTTTAGGGCTTATACATTGGAATTTGAATATAACAAGAGTTCTCAAGCAAAAATATGCAAGGATTAAATTGTTGACGAAAAATGCCATATGAAATTCTATAGCATTTCCTATAGTATTTCTTTATTTTACATTGTTTACGACCTAAAATTTCGAACCAAACGAAAAAATAATGATTTTAGGGCTTATACATTGGAATTTGAATAGAACAAGAGTTCTTATGCAAAAATATGCAAGGATTAAATTGTTGAAGAGAAAATGCCATAGGAAATGCTATAGCATTTCCTATAGCATTTCTTTATTTTACATTTTTTACAACCTTAAATTTCGAACCAATTAAAAAAATAATGATTTTAGGGCTTATACATTGGAATTTGAATATAACAAGAGTTCTCATGCAAAAATATGCAAGGATTAAATGGTTGACGAGAAATGCCATAGGAAATGCTATAGCATTTCTTTATTTTACATTGTTTACGACCTAAAATTTTGAACCAATTGAAAAAATAATGATTTTAGGGCTTACACATTGGAATTTGAATATAACAAGAGTTCTCATGCAAAAATATGCAAGTATTAAATTGTTGACGAGAAATGCTATAGGAAATGCTATAGCATTTCCTATAGCATTTCTTTATTTTACATTTTTTACAACCTTAAATTTCAAACCAATTGAAAAAATAATGATTTTAGGGCTTATACATTGGAATTTGAATATAACAAGAGTTCTCATGCAAAAATATGCAAGGATTACATTGTTGAAGAGAAATGCCATAGGAAATGCTATAGCATTTCCTATGGCATTTCTTTATTTTACATTTTTTACAACCTTAAATTTTGAACCAATTAAAAAAATAATGATTTTAGGGCTTATACATTGGAATTTGAATATAACAAGAGTTCTCATGCAAAAATATGCAAGGATTAAATTGTTGACGAGAAATGCCATAGGAAATGCTATAGCATTTCTTTATTTTACATTTTTTACAACATTAAATTTCGAACCAATTGAAAAAATAATGATTTTAGGGCTTATACATTGGAATTTGAATATAACAAGAGTTCTCACGCAAAAATATGCAAGGATTAAATTGTTGACGAGAAATGCCATAGGAAATGCTATGGCATTTCCTATAGCATTTTTTTATTTTACATTTTTTACAACCTTAAATTTCGAACCAATTGAAAAAATAATGATTTTAGGGCTTATAGATTGGAATTTGAATATAACAAGAGTTCTCATGCAAAAATATGCAAGGATTAAATTGTTGACGAGAAATGCCATAGGAAATGCTATAGCATTTTCTACAGTATTTCTTTATTTTACATTTTTTACAACCTTAAATTTCGAACCAATTGAAAAAATAATTATTTTAGGGCTTATACATTGGAATTTTAATATTACAAGCGTTCTCATGCAAAAGTATGCAAGGATTAAATTGGTGGCGTTAAATTCCATAGGAAATTCTATAGCATTTCCTATAGCATTTCTTTATTTTACATTGTTTACGACCTAAAAGTCGAACCAATTGAAAAAATAATGATTTTAGGGCTTATATATTGGAATTTGAATATAACAAGAGTTCTCAAGCAAAAATATGCAAGGATTAAATTGTTGACGAAAAATGCTATACGAAATTCTATAGCATTTCCTATAGCATTTCTTTATTTTACAATGTTTACGACCTAAAATTTCGAACCAATTGAAAAAATAATGATTTTAGGGCTTATACATTGGAATTTGAATATAACAAGAGTTCTCATGCAAAAATATGCAGGGATTAAATTGTTGAAGAGAAATGCCATAGGAAATGCTATAGCATTTCCTATATCATTTCTTTATTTTACATTTTTTACAACCTTAAATTTCGAACCAATTAAAAAAATAATGATTTTAGGGCTTATACATTGGAATTTGAATATAACAAGAGTTCTCATGCAAAAATATGCAAGGATTAAATTGTTGACGAGAAATGCCATAGGAAATGCTATAGCATTTCTTTATTTTACATTTTTTACAACATTAAATTTCAAACCAATTGAAAAAATAATGATTTTAGGGCTTATACATTGGAATTTAAATATAACAAGAGTTCTCACGCAAAAATATGCAAGGATTAAATTGTTGACGAGAAATGCTATAGGAAATGCTATGGCATTTCCTATAGCATTTCTTTATTTTACATTTTTTACAACCTTAAATTTCGAACCAATTGAAAAAATAATGATTTTAGGGCTTATACATTGGAATTTGAATATAACAAGAGTTCTCATGCAAAAATATGCAAGGATTAAATTGTTGACGAGAAATGCCATAGGAAATGCTATAGCATTTTCTATAGCATTTCTTTATTTTACATTTTTTACAACCTTAAATTTCGAACCAATTGAAAAAATAATGATTTTAGGGCTTATACATTGGAATTTGAATATAACAAGAGTTCTCAAGCAAAAATATGCAAGGATTAAATTGTTGACGAAAAATGCCATTCGAAATTCTATAGCATTTCCTATAGCATTTCTTTATTTTACATTGTTTACGACCTAAAATTTCGAACCAATTGAAAAAATAATGATTTTAGGGCTTATACATTGGAATTTGAATAGAACAAGAGTTCTCATGCAAAAATATGCAAGGATTAAATTGTTGAAGAGAAAATGCCATAGGAAATGCTATAGCATTTCCTATAGCATTTCTTTATTTTACATTTTTTACAACCTTAAATTTCGAACCAATTAAAAAAATAAAGATTTTAGGGCTTATACATTGGGATTTGAATATAACAAGAGTTCTCATGCAAAAATATGCAAGGATTAAATTGTTGACGAGAAATGCCATAGGAAATGCTATAGCATTTCTTTATTTTACATTGTTTACGACCTAAAATTTTGAACCAATTGAAAAAATAATGATTTTAGGGCTTATACATTGGAATTTGAATATAACAAGAGTTCTCACGCAAAAATATGCAAGGATTAAATTGTTGACGAGAAATGCCATAGGAAATGCTATTGCATTTCCTATAGCATTTCTTTATTTTACATTTTTTACAACATTAAATTTCGAACCAATTGAAAAAATAATGATTTTAGGGCTTATACATTGGAATTTGAATATGACAAGAGTTCTCATGCAAAAATATGCAAGAATTAAATTGTTGACGAGAAATGCTATAGGAAATGCTATAGCATTTCCTATAGCATTTCTTTATTTTACATTTTTTACAAACTTAAATTTCGAACCAATTGAAAAAATAATGATTTTAGGGCTTATACATTAGAATTTGAATATAACAAGAGTTCTCATGCAAAAATATGCAAGGATTAAATTGTTGAAGAGAAATGCCAAGCATTTCCTATGGCATTTCTTTATTTTACATTTTTTACAACATTAAATTTCGAACCAATTGAAAAAATAATGATTTTAGGGCTTATACATTGGAATTTGAATATGACAAGAGTTCTCATGCAAAAATATGCAAGAATTAAATTGTTGACGAGAAATGCTATAGGAAATGCTATAGCATTTCCTATAGCATTTCTTTATTTTACATTTTTTACAAACTTAAATTTCGAACCAATTGAAAAAATAATGATTTTAGGGCTTATACATTAGAATTTGAATATAACAAGAGTTCTCATGCAAAAATATGCAAGGATTAAATTGTTGAAGAGAAATGCCAAGCATTTCCTATGGCATTTCTTTATTTTACATTTTTTACAACCTTAAATTTCGAACCAATTATAAAAATAATGATTTTAGGGCTTATACATTGGAATTTGAATATAACAAGATTTCTCCTGCAAAAATATGCAAGGATTAAATTGTTGACGAGAAATGCCATAGGAAATGCTATAGCATTTCTTTATTTTACATTTTTTACAACATTAAATTTCGAACCAATTGAAAAAATAATGATTTTAGGGCTTATACATTGGAATTTTAATATAAGAAGAGTTCTCACGCAAAAATATGCAAGGATTAAATTGTTGACGAGAAATGCCATAGAAAATGCTATGGCATATCCTATAGCATTTCTTTATTTTACATTTTTTACAACCTTAAATTTCGAACCAATTGAAAAAATAATGATTTTAGGGCTTATAGATTGGAATTTGAATATAACAAGAGTTCTCATGCAAAAATATGCAAGGATTAAATTGTTGACGAGAAATGCCATAGGAAATGCTATAGCATTTCCTATAGCATTTCTTTATTTTACATTTTTTACAATCTTAAATTTCGAACCAATTGAAAAAATAGTGATTTTAGGGCTTATACATTGGAATTTGAATATAATAAGAGTTCTCATGCAAAAATATGCAAGGATTAAATTGTTGACGAGAAATGCCATAGGAAATGCTATAGCATTTTCTATAGCATTTCTTTATTTTACATTTTTTACAACCTTAAATTTCAAACCAATTGAAAAAATAATGATTTTAGGGCTTATACATTGGAATTTTAATATTACAAGCGTTGTCATGCAAAAATATGCAAGGATTAAATTGTTGGCGTTAAATTCCAAAGGAAATTCTATAGCATTTCTTATAGCATTTCTTTATTTTACATTGTTTACGACCTAAAAGTCGAACCAATTGAAAAAATAATGATTTTAGGGCTTATATATTGGAATTTGAATATAACAAGAGTTCTCAAGAAAAAATATGCAAGGATTAAATTGTTGACGAAAAATGCCATACGAAATTCTATAGCATTTCCTATAGCATTTCTTTATTTTACATTGTTTACGACCTAAAATTTCGAACCAATTGAAAAAATAATGATTTTAGGGCTTATACATTGGAATTTAAATAGAACAAGAGTTCTCATGCAAAAATACGCAAGGATTAAATTGTTGACGAGAATTGCCATAGGAAATGCTATAGCATTTTCTATAGCATTTCTTTATTTTACACTTTTTACAACCTTAAATTTCGAACCAATTGAAAAAATAATGATTTTAGGGCTTATACATTGGAATTTGAATATAACAAGAGTTCTCATGCAAAAATATGCAAGGATTAAATTGTTGACGAGAAATGCCATAGGAAATGCTATAGCATTTTCTATAGCATTTCTTTATTTTACATTTTTTACAACCTTAAATTTCGAACCAATTGAAAAAATAATGATTTTAGGGCTTATACATTGGAATTTGAATATAACAAGAGTTCTCATGGAAAAATATACAAGGATTAAATTGTTGACAAGAAATGCCATAGCAAATGCTATAGCATTTTCTATAGCATTTCTTTATTTTACATTTTTTACAACCTTAAATTTCGAACCAATTGAAAAAATAATGATTTTAGGGCTTATACATTGGAATTTTAATATTACAAGCGTTCTCATGCAAAAATATGCAAGGATTACATTGTTGGCGTTAAATTCCATAGGAAATTCTATAGCATTTCCTATAGCATTTCTTTATTTTACATTGTTTACGACCTAAAAGTCGAACCAATTGAAAAAATAATGATTTTAGGGCTTATACATTGGAATTTGAATATAACAAGAGTTCTCAAGCAAAAATATGCAAGGATTAAATTGTTGACAAGAAATGCCATACGAAATGCTATAGCATTTCCTATAGCATTTCTTTATTTTACATTGTTTACGACCTAAAATTTCGAACCAATTGAAAAAATAATCATTTTAGGCCTTATACATTATAATTTGAATATAACAAGAGTTCTCATGCAAAAATACGCAAGGATTAAATTGTTGACGAGAAATGCCATAGGAAATGCAAGCATTTCCTATAGCATTTCTTCTATTTTACATTTTTTACAACCTTAAATTTCGAACCAATTGAAAAATAATGATTTCAGGGCTTATACATTGGAATTTGAATATAACAAGCGTTCTCATGCAAAAATATGCAAGGATTAAATTGTCGACGTTAAATTCCATAGGAAATGCTATAGCGTTTCCTATAACATTTCTTTATTTTACATTGTTTACGACCTAAAAGTCGAACCAATTGAAAAAATAATGATTTTAGGGCTTATACATTGGAATTTGAATATAACAAGAGTTCTCAAGCAAAAATATGCAAGGATTAAATTGTTGACGAAAAATGCCATACGAAATTCTATAGCATTTCCTATAGCATTTCTTTATTTTACATTGTTTACGACCTAAAATTTCGAACCAATTGAAAAAATAATGATTTTAGGGCTTATACATTGGAATTTGAATAGAACAAGAGTTCTCATGCAAAAATACGCAAGGATTAAATTGTTGACGAGAAATGCCATAGGAAATGCTATAGCATTTTCTATAGCATTTCTTTATTTTACACTTTTTACAACCTTAAATTTCGAACCAATTGAAAAAATAATGATTTTAGGGCTTATACATTGGAATTTGAATATAACAAGAGTTCTCAAGCAAAAATATGCAAGGATTAAATTGTTGACGAAAAATGCCATTCGAAATTCTATAGCATTTCCTATAGCATTTCTTTATTTTACATTGTTTACGACCTAAAATTTCGAACCAATTGAAAAAATAATGATTTTAGGGCTTATACATTGGAATTTGAATAGAACAAGAGTTCTCATGCAAAAATATGCAAGGATTAAATTGTTGAAGAGAAAATGCCATAGGAAATGCTATAGCATTTCCTATAGCATTTCTTTATTTTACATTTTTTACAACCTTAAATTTCGAACCAATTAAAAAAATAAAGATTTTAGGGCTTATACATTGGGATTTGAATATAACAAGAGTTCTCATGCAAAAATATGCAAGGATTAAATTGTTGACGAGAAATGCCATAGGAAATGCTATAGCATTTCTTTATTTTACATTGTTTACGACCTAAAATTTTGAACCAATTGAAAAAATAATGATTTTAGGGCTTATACATTGGAATTTGAATATAACAAGAGTTCTCACGCAAAAATATGCAAGGATTAAATTGTTGACGAGAAATGCCATAGGAAATGCTATTGCATTTCCTATAGCATTTCTTTATTTTACATTTTTTACAACATTAAATTTCGAACCAATTGAAAAAATAATGATTTTAGGGCTTATACATTGGAATTTGAATATGACAAGAGTTCTCATGCAAAAATATGCAAGAATTAAATTGTTGACGAGAAATGCTATAGGAAATGCTATAGCATTTCCTATAGCATTTCTTTATTTTACATTTTTTACAAACTTAAATTTCGAACCAATTGAAAAAATAATGATTTTAGGGCTTATACATTAGAATTTGAATATAACAAGAGTTCTCATGCAAAAATATGCAAGGATTAAATTGTTGAAGAGAAATGCCAAGCATTTCCTATGGCATTTCTTTATTTTACATTTTTTACAACCTTAAATTTCGAACCAATTATAAAAATAATGATTTTAGGGCTTATACATTGGAATTTGAATATAACAAGATTTCTCCTGCAAAAATATGCAAGGATTAAATTGTTGACGAGAAATGCCATAGGAAATGCTATAGCATTTCTTTATTTTACATTTTTTACAACATTAAATTTCGAACCAATTGAAAAAATAATGATTTTAGGGCTTATACATTGGAATTTTAATATAAGAAGAGTTCTCACGCAAAAATATGCAAGGATTAAATTGTTGACGAGAAATGCCATAGAAAATGCTATGGCATATCCTATAGCATTTCTTTATTTTACATTTTTTACAACCTTAAATTTCGAACCAATTGAAAAAATAATGATTTTAGGGCTTATAGATTGGAATTTGAATATAACAAGAGTTCTCATGCAAAAATATGCAAGGATTAAATTGTTGACGAGAAATGCCATAGGAAATGCTATAGCATTTCCTATAGCATTTCTTTATTTTACATTTTTTACAATCTTAAATTTCGAACCAATTGAAAAAATAGTGATTTTAGGGCTTATACATTGGAATTTGAATATAACAAGAGTTCTCATGCAAAAATATGCAAGGATTAAATTGTTGACGAGAAATGCCATAGGAAATGCTATAGCATTTTCTATAGCATTTCTTTATTTTACATTTTTTACAACCTTAAATTTCGAACCAATTGAAAAAATAATGATTTTAGGGCTTATACATTGGAATTTTAATATTACAAGCGTTGTCATGCAAAAATATGCAAGGATTAAATTGTTGGCGTTAAATTCCAAAGGAAATTCTATAGCATTTCTTATAGCATTTCTTTATTTTACATTGTTTACGACCTAAAAGTCGAACCAATTGAAAAAATAATGATTTTAGGGCTTATATATTGGAATTTGAATATAACAAGAGTTCTCAAGAAAAAATATGCAAGGATTAAATTGTTGACGAAAAATGCCATACGAAATTCTATAGCATTTCCTATAGCATTTCTTTATTTTACATTGTTTACGACCTAAAATTTCGAACCAATTGAAAAAATAATGATTTTAGGGCTTATACATTGGAATTTAAATAGAACAAGAGTTCTCATGCAAAAATACGCAAGGATTAAATTGTTGACGAGAAATGCCATAGGAAATGCTATAGCATTTTCTATAGCATTTCTTTATTTTACACTTTTTACAACCTTAAATTTCGAACCAATTGAAAAAATAATGATTTTAGGGCTTATACATTGGAATTTGAATATAACAAGAGTTCTCATGCAAAAATATGCAAGGATTAAATTGTTGACGAGAAATGCCATAGGAAATGCTATAGCATTTTCTATAGCATTTCTTTATTTTACATTTTTTACAACCTTAAATTTCGAACCAATTGAAAAAATAATGATTTTAGGGCTTATACATTGGAATTTGAATATAACAAGAGTTCTCATGGAAAAATATACAAGGATTAAATTGTTGACAAGAAATGCCATAGGAAATGCTATAGCATTTTCTATAGCATTTCTTTATTTTACATTTTTTACAACCTTAAATTTCGAACCAATTGAAAAAATAATGATTTTAGGGCTTATACATTGGAATTTTAATATTACAAGCGTTCTCATGCAAAAATATGCAAGGATTACATTGTTGGCGTTAAATTCCATAGGAAATTCTATAGCATTTCCTATAGCATTTCTTTATTTTACATTGTTTACGACCTAAAAGTCGAACCAATTGAAAAAATAATGATTTTAGGGCTTATACATTGGAATTTGAATATAACAAGAGTTCTCAAGCAAAAATATGCAAGGATTAAATTGTTGATAAGAAATGCCATACGAAATGCTATAGCATTTCCTATAGCATTTCTTTATTTTACATTGTTTACGACCTAAAATTTCGAACCAATTGAAAAAATAATCATTTTAGGCCTTATACATTATAATTTGAATATAACAAGAGTTCTCATGCAAAAATACGCAAGGATTAAATTGTTGACGAGAAATGCCATAGGAAATGCTAGCATTTCCTATAGCATTTCTTCTATTTTACATTTTTTACAACCTTAAATTTCGAACCAATTGAAAAATAATGATTTCAGGGCTTATACATTGGAATTTGAATATAACAAGCGTTCTCATGCAAAAATATGCAAGGATTAAATTGTCGACGTTAAATTCCATAGGAAATGCTATAGCGTTTCCTATAACATTTCTTTATTTTACATTGTTTACGACCTAAAAGTCGAACCAATTGAAAAAATAATGATTTTAGGGCTTATACATTGGAATTTGAATATAACAAGAGTTCTCAAGCAAAAATATGCAAGGATTAAATTGTTGACGAAAAATGCCATACGAAATTCTATAGCATTTCCTATAGCATTTCTTTATTTTACATTGTTTACGACCTAAAATTTCGAACCAATTGAAAAAATAATGATTTTAGGGCTTATACATTGGAATTTGAATAGAACAAGAGTTCTCATGCAAAAATACGCAAGGATTAAATTGTTGACGAGAAATGCCATAGGAAATGCTATAGCATTTTCTATAGCATTTCTTTATTTTACACTTTTTACAACCTTAAATTTCGAACCAATTGAAAAAATAATGATTTTAGGGCTTATACATTGGAATTTCAATATAACAAGAGTTCTCATGAAAAAATATGCAAGGATTAAATTGTTGACGAGAAATGCCATAGGAAATGCTAAAGCATATCCTATGGCATTTCTTTATTTTACATTTTTTACAACCTTAAATTTCGAACCAATTAAAAAAATAATGATTTTAGGGCTTATACATTGGAATTTGAATATAACAAGAGTTCTCCTGCAAAAATATGCAAGGATTAAATTGTTGACGAGAAATGCCATAGGAAATGCTATAGCATTTTTTATTTTACATTTTTTACAACATTAAATTTCGAACCAATTGAAAAATAATGATTTTAGGGCTTATACATTGGAATTTGAATATAACAAGAGTTCTCACGCAAAAATATGCAAGGATTAAATTGTTGACGAGAAATGCCATAGAAAATGCTATGGCATTTCCTATAGCATTTCTTTATTTTACATTTTTTACAACCTTAAATTTCGAACCAATTGAAAAAATAATGATTTTAGGGCTTATAGATTGGAATTTGAATATAACAAGAGTTCTCATGCAAAAATATGCAAGGATTAAATTGTTGACGAGAAATGCCATAGGAAATGCTATAGCATTTCCTATAGCATTTCTTTATTTTACATTTTTTACAACCTTAAATTTCGAACCAATTGAAAAAATAGTGATTTTAGGGCTTATACATTGGAATTTGAATATAACAAGTGTTCTCATGCAAAAATATGCAAGGATTAAATTGTTGACGAGAAATGCCATAGGAAATGGTATAGCATTTTCTATAGCATTTCTTTATTTTACATTTTTTACAAACTTAAATTTCGAACCAATTGAAAAAATAATGATTTTAGGGCTTATACATTGGAATTTTAATATTACAAGCGTTCTCATGCAAAAATATGCAAGGATTAAATTGTTGGCGTTAAATTCCATAGGAAATTCTATAGCATTTCCTATAGCATTTCTTTATTTTACATTTTTTACAACCTTAAATTTCGAACCAATTGAAAAAATAATGATTTTAGGGCTTATACATTGGAATTTGAATATAACAAGAGTTCTCATGCAAAAATATGCAAGGATTAAATTGTTGAAGAGAAATGCCATAGGAAATGCTAAAGCCTTTCCTATGGCATTTCTTTATTTTACATTTTTTACAACCTTAAATTTCGAACCAATTAAAAAAATAATGATTTTAGGGCTTATACATTGGAATTTGAATATAACAAGAGTTCTCCTGCAAAAATATGCAAGGATTAAATTGTTGACGAGAAATGCCATAGGAAATGCTATAGCATTTTTTATTTTACATTTTTTACAACATTAAATTTCGAACCAATTGAAAAAATAATGATTTTAGGGCTTATACATTGGAATTTGAATATAACAAGAGTTCTCACGCAAAAATATGCAAGGATTAAATTGTTGACGAGAAATGCCATAGAAAATGCTATGGCATTTCCTATAGCATTTCTTTATTTTACATTTTTTACAACCTTAAATTTCGAACCAATTGAAAAAATAATGATTTTAGGGCTTATAGATTGGAATTTGAATATAACAAGAGTTCTCATGCAAAAATATGCAAGGATTAAATTGTTGACGAGAAATGCCATAGGAAATGCTATAGCATTTCCTATAGCATTTCTTTATTTTACATTTTTTACAACCTTAAATTTTGAACCAATTGAAAAAATAGTGATTTTAGGGCTTATACATTGGAATTTGAATATAACAAGAGTTCTCATGCAAAAATATGCAAGGATTAAATTGTTGACGAGAAATGCCATAGGAAATGCTATAGCATTTTCTATAGCATTTCTTTATTTTACATTTTTTACAACCTTAAATTTCGAACCAATTGAAAAAATAATGATTTTAGGGCTTATACATTGGAATTTGAATATAACAAGAGTTCTCATGCAAAAATATGCAAGGATTAAATTGTTGACGAGAAATGCCATAGGAAATTCTATAGCATTTACTATAGCATTTCTTTATTTTACATTGTTTACGACCTAAAATTTCGAACCAATTGAAAAAATAATGATTTTAGGGCTTATACATTGGAATTTGAATAGAACAAGAGTACTCATGCAAAAATACGCAAAGATTAAATTGTTGACGAGAAATGCCATAGGAAATGCTATAGCATTTTCTATAGCATTTCTTTATTTTACACTTTTTACAACCTTAAATTTCGAACCAATTGAAAAAATAATGATTTTAGGGCTTATACATTGGAATTTCAATATAACAAGAGTTCTCATGAAAAAATATGCAAGGATTAAATTGTTGACGAGAAATGCCATAGGAAATGCTATAGCATTTTCTATAGCATTTCTTTATTTTACATTTTTTACAACCTTAAATTTCGAACCAATTGAAAAAATAATGATTTTAGGGCTTATACATTGGAATTTTAATATTACAAGCGTTCTCATGCAAAAATATGCAAGGATTAAATTGTTGGCGTTAAATTCCATAGGAAATTCTATAGCATTTCCTATAGCATTTCTTTATTTTACATTTTTTACAACCTTAAATTTCGAACCAATTGAAAAAATAATGA
This sequence comes from Parietaria judaica, assembly GCA_954871525.1. Lineage (NCBI taxonomy): Eukaryota > Viridiplantae > Streptophyta > Magnoliopsida > Rosales > Urticaceae > Parietaria > Parietaria judaica. The sequence continues at coordinate 4,992,352 of OX940864.1, read as the reverse complement.
TTTTAGGGCTTATACATTGGAATTTGAATATAACAAGAGTTCTCATGCAAAAATATGCAAGGATTAAATTGTTGAAGAGAAATGCCATAGGAAATGCTAAAGCATTTCCTATGGCATTTCTTTATTTTACATTTTTTACAAACTTAAATTTCGAACCAATTAAAAAAATAATGATTTTAGGGCTTATACATTGGAATTTGAATATAACAAGAGTTCTCCTGCAAAAATATGCAAGGATTAAATTGTTGACGAGAAATGCCATAGGAAATGCTATAGCATTTTTTATTTTACATTTTTTACAACATTAAATTTCGAACCAATTGAAAAAATAATGATTTTAGGTCTTATACATTGGAATTTGAATATAACAAGAGTTCTCACGCAAAAATATGCAAGGATTAAATTGTTGACGAGAAATGCCATAGAAAATGCTATGGCATTTCCTATAGCATTTCTTTAGTTTACATTTTTTACAACCTTAAATTTCGAACCAATTGAAAAAATAATGATTTTAGGGCTTATAGATTGGAATTTGAATAGAACAAGAGTTCTCATGCAAAAATATGCAAGGATTAAATTGTTGACGAGAAATTCCATAGGAAATGCTATAGCATTTTCTATAGCATTTCTTTATTTTACATTTTTTACAACCTTAAATTTCGAACCAATTGAAAAAATAATGATTTTAGGGCTTATACATTGGAATTTTAATATTACAAGCGTTCTCATGCAAAAATATGCAAGGATTAAATTGTTGGTGTTAAATTCCAAAGGAAATTCTATAGCATTTCCTATAGCATTTCTTTATTTTACATTGTTTACGACCTAAAAGTTGAACCAATTGAAAAAATAATGATTTTAGGGCTTATAAATTGGAATTTGAATATAACAAGAGTTCTCAAGCAAAAATATGCAAGGATTAAATTGTTGACGAAAAATGCCATACAAAATTCTATAGCATTTCCTATAGCATTTCTTTATTTTACATTGTTTACGACCTAAAATTTCGAACCAATTGAAAAAATAATGATTTTAGGGCTTATACATTGGAATTTGAATAGAACAAGAGTACTCATGCAAAAATACGCAAAGATTAAATTGTTGACGAGAAATGCCATAGGAAATGCTATAGCATTTTCTATAGCATTTCTTTATTTTACACTTTTTACAACCTTAAATTTCGAACCAATTGAAAAAATAATGATTTTAGGGCTTATACATTGGAATTTCAATATAACAAGAGTTCTCATGAAAAAATATGCAAGGATTAAATTGTTGACGAGAAATGCCATAGGAAATGCTATAGCATTTTCTATAGCATTTCTTTATTTTACATTTTTTACAACCTTAAATTTCGAACCAATTGAAAAAATAATGATTTTAGGGCTTATACATTGGAATTTGAATATAACAAGAGTTCTCATGCAAAAATATGCAAGGATTAAATTGTTGACAAGAAATGCCATAGGAAATGCTATAGCATTTTCTATAGCATTTCTTTATTTTACATTTTTTACAACCTTAAATTTCGAACCAATTGATAAAATAATGATTTTAGGGCTTATACATTGGAATTTTAATATTACAAGCGTTCTCATGCAAAAATATGCAAGGATTAAATTGTTGGCGTTGAATTCCATAGGAAATTCTATAGCATTTCCTATAGCATTTCTTTATTTTACGTTGTTTACGACCTAAAAGTCGAACCAATTGAAAAAATAATGATTTTAGGGCTTATACATTGGAATTTGAATATAACAAGAGTTCTCAAGCAAAAATATGCAAGGATTAAATTGTTGATGAAAAATGCCATACGAAATTCTATAGCATTTCCTATAGCATTTCTTTATTTTACATTGTTTACGACCTAAAATTTCGAACCAATTGAAAAAATAATGATTTTAGGGCTTATACATTGGAATTTGAATATAACAAGAGTTCTCATGCAAAAATACGCAAGGATTAAATTGTTGACGAGAAATGCCATAGGAAATGCTAGCATTTCCTATAGTATTTCTTTATTTTACATTTTTTACAACCTTAAATTTCGAACCAATTGAAAAAATAATGATTTTAGAGCTTATACATTGGAATTTGAATATAACAAGAGTTATCATGCAAAAATATGCAAGGATTAAATTGTTGACGAGAAATGCCATAGGAAATGCTATAGTATTTTCTATAGCATTTCTTTATTTTACATTTTTTACAACCTTAAATTTCGAACCAATTGAAAAAATAATGATTTTAGGGCTTATACATTGGAATTTGAATAAAACAAGAGTTCTCATGGAAAAATATGCAAGGATTAAAATGTTGACGAGAAATGCCATAGGAAATGCTATAGCATTTCCTATAGCATTTCTTTATTTTACATTTTTTACAACCTTAAATTTCAAACCAATTGAAAAAATAATGATTTTAGGGCTTATACATTGGAATTTGAATATAACAAGAGTTCTCATGCAAAAATATGCAAGGATTAAATTGTTGACGAGAAATGCCATAGGAAATGCTATAGCATTTTCTATAGCATTTCTTTATTTTACATTTTTTACAACCTTAAATTTCGAACCAATTGAAAAAATAATGATTTTAGGGCTTATACATTGGAATTTTAATATTACAAGCGTTCTCATGCAAAAATATGCAAGGATTAAATTGTTGGCGTTAAATTCCATAGGAAATTCTATAGCATTTCCTATAGCATTTCTTTATTTTACATTTTTTACAACCTTAAATTTCGAACCAATTGAAAAAATAATGATTTTAGGGCTTATACATTGGAATTTGAATATAACAAGAGTTCTCATGCAAAAATATGCAAGGATTAAATTGTTGAAGAGAAATGCCATAGGAAATGCTAAAGCATTTCCTATGGCATTTCTTTATTTTACATTTTTTACAAACTTAAATTTCGAACCAATTAAAAAAATAATGATTTTAGGGCTTATACATTGGAATTTGAATATAACAAGAGTTCTCCTGCAAAAATATGCAAGGATTAAATTATTGACGAGAAATGCCATAGGAAATGCTATAGCATTTTTTATTTTACATTTTTTACAACATTAAATTTCGAACCAATTGAAAAAATAATGATTTTAGGTCTTATACATTGGAATTTGAATATAACAAGAGTTCTCACGCAAAAATATGCAAGGATTAAATTGTTGACGAGAAATGCCATAGAAAATGCTATGGCATTTCCTATAGCATTTCTTTAGTTTACATTTTTTACAACCTTAAATTTCGAACCAATTGAAAAAATAATGATTTTAGGGCTTATAGATTGGAATTTGAATAGAACAAGAGTTCTCATGCAAAAATATGCAAGGATTAAATTGTTGACGAGAAATTCCATAGGAAATGCTATAGCATTTTCTATAGCATTTCTTTATTTTACATTTTTTACAACCTTAAATTTCGAACCAATTGAAAAAATAATGATTTTAGGGCTTATACATTGGAATTTTAATATTACAAGCGTTCTCATGCAAAAATATGCAAGGATTAAATTGTTGGCGTTAAATTCCAAAGGAAATTCTATAGCATTTCCTATAGCATTTCTTTATTTTACATTGTTTACGACCTAAAAGTTGAACCAATTGAAAAAATAATGATTTTAGGGCTTATAAATTGGAATTTGAATATAACAAGAGTTCTCAAGCAAAAATATGCAAGGATTAAATTGTTGACGAAAAATGCCATACAAAATTCTATAGCATTTCCTATAGCATTTCTTTATTTTACATTGTTTACGACCTAAAATTTCGAACCAATTGAAAAAATAATGATTTTAGGGCTTATACATTGGAATTTGAATAGAACAAGAGTACTCATGCAAAAATACGCAAAGATTAAATTGTTGACGAGAAATGCCATAGGAAATGCTATAGCATTTTCTATAGCATTTCTTTATTTTACACTTTTTACAACCTTAAATTTCGAACCAATTGAAAAAATAATGATTTTAGGGCTTATACATTGGAATTTCAATATAACAAGAGTTCTCATGAAAAAATATGCAAGGATTAAATTGTTGACGAGAAATGCCATAGGAAATGCTATAGCATTTTCTATAGCATTTCTTTATTTTACATTTTTTACAACCTTAAATTTCGAACCAATTGAAAAAATAATGATTTTAGGGCTTATACATTGGAATTTGAATATAACAAGAGTTCTCATGCAAAAATATGCAAGGATTAAATTGTTGACAAGAAATGCCATAGGAAATGCTATAGCATTTTCTATAGCATTTCTTTATTTTACATTTTTTACAACCTTAAATTTCGAACCAATTGATAAAATAATGATTTTAGGGCTTATACATTGGAATTTTAATATTACAAGCGTTCTCATGCAAAAATATGCAAGGATTAAATTGTTGGCGTTGAATTCCATAGGAAATTCTATAGCATTTCCTATAGCATTTCTTTATTTTACGTTGTTTACGACCTAAAAGTCGAACCAATTGAAAAAATAATGATTTTAGGGCTTATACATTGGAATTTGAATATAACAAGAGTTCTCAAGCAAAAATATGCAAGGATTAAATTGTTGATGAAAAATGCCATACGAAATTCTATAGCATTTCCTATAGCATTTCTTTATTTTACATTGTTTACGACCTAAAATTTCGAACCAATTGAAAAAATAATGATTTTAGGGCTTATACATTGGAATTTGAATATAACAAGAGTTCTCATGCAAAAATACGCAAGGATTAAATTGTTGACGAGAAATGCCATAGGAAATGCTATAGTATTTTCTATAGCATTTCTTTATTTTACATTTTTTACAACCTTAAATTTCGAACCAATTGAAAAAATAATGATTTTAGGGCTTATACATTGGAATTTGAATAAAACAAGAGTTCTCATGGAAAAATATGCAAGGATTAAAATGTTGACGTGAAATGCCATAGGAAATGCTATAGCATTTCCTATAGCATTTCTTTATTTTACATTTTTTACAACCTTAAATTTCAAACCAATTGAAAAAATAATGATTTTAGGGCTTATACATTGGAATTTGAATATAACAAGAGTTCTCATGCAAAAATATGCAAGGATTAAATTGTTGACGAGAAATGCCATAGGAAATGCTATAGCATTTTCTATAGCATTTCTTTATTTTACAATTTTTACAACATTAAATTTCGAACCAATTGAAAAAATAATGATTTTAGGGCTTATACATTGGAATTTTAATATTACAAGCGTTCTCAGGCAAAAATATGCAAGGATTAAATTGTTGACGTTAAATTCCATAGGAAATTCTATAGCATTTCCTATAGCATTTCTTTATTTTACATTGTTTACGACCTAAAAGTCGAACCAATTGAAAAAATAATGATTTTAGGGCTTATACATTGGAATTTGAATATAACAAGAGTTCTCAAGCAAAAATATGCAAGTATTAAATTGTTGACGAGAAATGCCATACGAAATGCTATAGCATTTCCTATAGCATTTCTTTATTTTACATTGTTTACGACCTAAAATTTTGAACCAATTGAAAAAATAATGATTTTAGGGCTTATACATTGGAATTTGAATATAACAAGAGTTCTCATGCAAAAATACACAAGGATTAAATTGTTGACGAGAAATGCCATAGGAAATGCTATAGCAATTTCTATAGCATTTCTTTATTTTACATTGTTTACGACCTAAAATTTTGAATCAATTGAAAAAATAATGATTTTAGGGCTTATACATTGGAATTTGAATATAACAAGAGTTCTCATGCAAAAATACGCAAGGATTAAATTGTTGACGAGAAATGCCATAGGAAATGTTATAGCATTTCCTATAGCATTTCTTTATTTTACATTTTTTACAACCTTAAATTTCGAACCAATTGAAAAAATAATGATTTTAAGGCTTATACATTGGAATTTGAATATAACAAGAGTTCTCATGCAAAAATATGCAAGGATTAAATTGTTGATGAGAAATGCCATAGGAAATGCTATAGCATTTTCTATAGCATTTCTTTATTTTACATTTTTTACAACCTTAAATTTCGAACCAATTGAAAAAATAATGATTTTAGGGCTTATACATTGGAATTTGAATATAACAAGAGTTCTCACGCAAAAATATTCAAGGATTAAATTGTTGACGAGAAATGCCATAGGAAATGCTATAGCATTTTCTATAGCATTTCTTTATTTTACATTTTTTTACAACCTTAAATTTCGAACCAATTGAAAAAATAATGATCTTAGGGCTTATACATTGGAATTTTAATATTACAAGCGTTCTCATGCAAAAATATGCAAGGATTAAATTGTTGGCGTTAAATTCTATAGGAAATTCTATAGCATTTCCTAGAGCATTTCTTTATTTTACATTGTTTACGACCTAAAAGTCGAACCAATTGAAAAAATAATGATTTTAGGGCTTATACATTGGAATCTGAATATAACAAGAGTTCTTAAGCAAAAATATGCAAGATTAAATTGTTGATGGAAAATGCCATACGAAATTCTATAGCATTTCCTATAGCATTTCTTTATTTTACATTGTTTACGACCTAAAATTTCAAACCAATTGAAAAAATAATGATTTTAGGGCTTATACATTGGAATTTTAATATTACAAGCGTTCTCATGCAAAAATATGCAAGGATTAAATTGTTGGCGTTAAATTCTATAGGAAATTCTATAGCATTTCCTAGAGCATTTCTTTATTTTACATTGTTTACGACCTAAAAGTCGAACCAATTGAAAAAATAATGATTTTAGGGCTTATACATTGGAATTTGAATATAACAAGAGTTCTCAAGCAAAAATATGCAAGGATTAAATTGTTGACGAGAAATGCCATACGAAATGCTATAGCATTTCCTATAGCATTTCTTTATTTTACATTGTTTACGACCTAAAATTTCGAACCAATTGAAAAAATTATGATTTTAGGGTTTATACATTGGAATTTGAATATAACAAGAGTTCTCATGCAAAAATACGCAAGGATTAAATTGTTGACGAGAAATGCCATAGGAAATGTTATAGCATTTCTTTATTTTACATTTTTTACAACCTTAAATTTCGAACCAATTGAAAAAATAATGATTTTAGAGCTTATACATTGGAATTTGAATATAACAAGAGTTATCATGCAAAAATATGCAAGGATTAAATTGTTGACGAGAAATGCCATAGGAAATGCTATAGTATTTTCTATAGCATTTCTTTATTTTACATTTTTTACAACCTTAAATTTCGAACCAATTGAAAAAATAATGATTTTAGGGCTTATACATTGGAATTTGAATAAAACAAGAGTTCTCATGGAAAAATATGCAAGGATTAAAATGTTGACGAGAAATGCCATAGGAAATGCTATAGCATTTCCTATAGCATTTCTTTATTTTACATTTTTTACAACCTTAAATTTCAAACCAATTGAAAAAATAATGATTTTAGGGCTTATACATTGGAATTTGAATATAACAAGAGTTCTAATGCAAAAATATGCAAGGATTAAATTGTTGACGAGAAATGCCATAGGAAATGCTATAGCATTTTCTATAGCATTTCTTTATTTTACATTTTTTACAACATTAAATTTCGAACCAATTGAAAAAATAATGATTTTAGGGCTTATACATTGGAATTTTAATATTAACAGCGTTCTCAGGCAAAAATATGCAAGGATTAAATTGTTGACGTTAAATTCCATAGGAAATTCTATAGCATTTCCTATAGCATTTCTTTATTTTACATTGTTTACGACCTAAAAGTCGAACCAATTGAAAAAATAATGATTTTAGGGCTTATACATTGGAATTTGAATATAACAAGAGTTCTCAAGCAAAAATATGCAAGTATTAAATTGTTGACGAGAAATGCCATACGAAATGCTATAGCATTTTCTATAGCATTTCTTTATTTTACATTGTTTACGACCTAAAATTTTGAACCAATTGAAAAAATAATGATTTTAGGGCTTATACATTGGAATTTGAATATAACAAGAGTTCTCATGCAAAAATACACAAGGATTAAATTGTTGACGAGAAATGCCATAGGAAATGCTATAGCAATTTCTATAGCATTTCTTTATTTTACATTGTTTACGACCTAAAATTTCGAATCAATTGAAAAAATAATGATTTTAGGGCTTATACATTGGAATTTGAATATAACAAGAGTTCTCATGCAAAAATACGCAAGGATTAAATTGTTGACGAGAAATGCCATAGGAAATGTTATAGCATTTCCTATAGCATTTCTTTATTTTACATTTTTTACAACCTTAAATTTCGTACCAATTGAAAAAATAATGATTTCAAGGCTTATACATTGGAATTTGAATATAACAAGAGTTCTCATGCAAAAATATGCAAGGATTAAATTGTTGACGAGAAATGCCATAGGAAATGCTATAGCATTTTCTATAGCATTTCTTTATTTTACATTTTTTACAACATTAAATTTCGAACCAATTGAAAAAATAATGATTTTAGGGCTTATACATTGGAATTTTAATATTACAAGCGTTCTCAGGCAAAAATATGCAAGGATTAAATTGTTGACGTTAAATTCCATAGGAAATTCTATAGCATTTCCTATAGCATTTCTTTATTTTACATTGTTTACGACCTAAAAGTCGAACCAATTGAAAAAATAATGATTTTAGGGCTTATACATTGGAATTTGAATATAACAAGAGTTCTCAAGCAAAAATATGCAAGTATTAAATTGTTGACGAGAAATGCCATACGAAATGCTATAGCATTTCCTATAGCATTTCTTTATTTTACATTGTTTACGACCTAAAATTTTGAACCAATTGAAAAAATAATGATTTTAGGGCTTATACATTGGAATTTGAATATAACAAGAGTTCTCATGCAAAAATACACAAGGATTAAATTGTTGACGAGAAATGCCATAGGAAATGCTATAGCATTTCTTTATTTTACATTGTTTACGACCTAAAATTTCGAATCAATTGAAAAAATAATGATTTTAGGGCTTATACATTGGAATTTGAATATAACAAGAGTTCTCATGCAAAAATACGCAAGGATTAAATTGTTGACGAGAAATGCCATAGGAAATGTTATAGCATTTCCTATAGCATTTCTTTATTTTACATTTTTTACAACCTTAAATTTCGAACCAATTGAAAAAATAATGATTTTAAGGCTTATACATTGGAATTTGAATATAACAAGAGTTCTCATGCAAAAATATGCAAGGATTAAATTGTTGACGAGAAATGCCATAGGAAATGCTATAGCATTTTCTATAGCATTTCTTTATTTTACATTTTTTACAACCTTAAATTTCGAACCAATTGAAAAAATAATGATTTTAGGGCTTATACATTGGAATTTGAATATAACAAGAGTTCTCACGCAAAAATATGCAAGGATTAAATTGTTGACGAGAAATGCCATAGGAAATGCTATAGCATTTTCTATAGCATTTCTTTATTTTACATTTTTTTACAACCTTAAATTTCGAACCAATTGAAAAAATAATGATCTTAGGGCTTATACATTGGAATTTTAATATTACAAGCGTTCTCATGCAAAAATATGCAAGGATTAAATTGTTGGCGTTAAATTCTATAGGAAATTCTACAGCATTTCCTAGAGCATTTCTTTATTTTACATTGTTTACGACCTAAAAGTCGAACCAATTGAAAAAATAATGATTTTAGGGCTTATACATTGGAATCTGAATATAACAAGAGTTCTTAAGCAAAAATATGCAAGATTAAATTGTTGATGAAAAATGCCATACGAAATTCTATAGCATTTCCTATAGCATTTCTTTATTTTACATTGTTTACGACCTAAAATTTCAAACCAATTGAAAAAATAATGATTTTAGGGCTTATACATTGGAATTTTAATATTACAAGCGTTCTCATGCAAAAATATGCAAGGATTAAATTGTTGGCGTTAAATTCTATAGGAAATTCTATATAGCATTTCCTAGAGCATTTCTTTATTTTACATTGTTTACGACCTAAAAGTCGAACCAATTGAAAAAATAATGATTTTAGGGCTTATACATTGGAATTTGAATATAACAAGAGTTCTCAAGCAAAAATATGCAAGGATTAAATTGTTGACGAGAAATGCCATACGAAATGCTATAGCATTTCCTATAGCATTTCTTTATTTTACATTGTTTACGACCTAAAATTTCGAACCAATTGAAAAAATTATGATTTTAGGGCTTATACATTGGAATTTGAATATAACAAGAGTTCTCATGCAAAAATACGCAAGGATTAAATTGTTGACGAGAAATGCCATAGGAAATGCTATAGCATTTCCTATAGCATTTCTTTATTTTACATTTTTTACAACCTTAAATTTCGAACCAATTGAAAAAATAATGATTTTAGAGCTTATACATTGGAATTTGAATATAACAAGAGTTATCATGCAAAAATATGCAAGGATTAAATTGTTGACGAGAAATGCCATAGGAAATGCTATAGTATTTTCTATAGCATTTCTTTATTTTACATTTTTTACAACCTTAAATTTCGAACCAATTGAAAAAATAATGATTTTAGGGCTTATACATTGGAATTTGAATAAAACAAGAGTTCTCATGGAAAAATATGCAAGGATTAAAATGTTGACGAGAAATGCCATAGGAAATGCTATAGCATTTCCTATAGCATTTCTTTATTTTACATTTTTTACAACCTTAAATTTCAAACCAATTGAAAAAATAATGATTTTAGGGCTTATACATTGGAATTTGAATATAACAAGAGTTCTCATGCAAAAATACACAAGGATTAAATTGTTGACGAGAAATGCCATAGGAAATGCTATAGCAATTTCTATAGCATTTCTTTATTTTACATTGTTTACGACCTAAAATTTCGAATCAATTGAAAAAATAATGATTTTAGGGCTTATACATTGGAATTTGAATATAACAAGAGTTCTCATGCAAAAATACGCAAGGATTAAATTGTTGACGAGAAATGCCATAGGAAATGCTATAGCATTTTCTATAGCATTTCTTTATTTTACCCTTTTTACAACCTTAAATTTCGAACCAATTGAAAAAATAATGATTTTAGGGCTTATACATTGGAATTTGAATATAACAAGAGTTCTCATGCAAAAATATGCAAGGATTAAATTGTTGACGAGAAATGCCATAGGAAATGCTATAGCATTTTCTATTGCATTTCTTTATTTTACATTTTTTACAACCTTAAATTTCGAACCAATTGAAAAAATAATGATTTTAAGGCTTATACATTGGAATTTGAATATAACAAGAGTTCTCATGCAAAAATATGCAAGGATTAAATTGTTGACGAGAAATGCCATAGGAAATGCTATAGCATTTTCTATAGCATTTCTTTATTTTACATTTTTTACAACCTTAAATTTCGAACCAATTGAAAAAATAATGATTTTAGGGCTTATACATTGGAATTTGAATATAACAAGAGTTCTCACGCAAAAATATGCAAGGATTAAATTGTTGACGAGAAATGCCATAGGAAATGCTATAGCATTTTCTATAGCATTTCTTTATTTTACATTTTTTACAACATTAAATTTCGAACCAATTGAAAAAATAATGATTTTAGGGCTTATACATTGGAATTTTAATATTACAAGCGTTCTCAGGCAAAAATATGCAAGGATTAAATTGTTGACGTTAAATTCCATAGGAAATTCTATAGCATTTCCTATAGCATTTCTTTATTTTACATTGTTTACGACCTAAAAGTCGAACCAATTGAAAAAATAATGATTTTAGGGCTTATACATTGGAATTTGAATATAACAAGAGTTCTCAAGCAAAAATATGCAAGTATTAAATTGTTGACGAGAAATGCCATACGAAATGCTATAGCATTTCCTATAGCATTTCTTTATTTTACATTGTTTACGACCTAAAATTTTGAACCAATTGAAAAAATAATGATTTTAGGGCTTATACATTGGAATTTTGAATATAACAAGAGTTCTCATGCAAAAATACACAAGGATTAAATTGTTGACGAGAAATGCCATAGGAAATGCTATAGCATTTCCTATAGCATTTCTTTATTTTACATTGTTTACGACCTAAAATTTCGAATCAATTGAAAAAATAATGATTTTAGGGCTTATACATTGGAATTTGAATATAACAAGAGTTCTCATGCAAAAATACGCAAGGATTAAATTGTTGACGAGAAATGCCATAGGAAATGTTATAGCATTTCCTATAGCATTTCTTTATTTTACATTTTTTACAACCTTAAATTTCGAACCAATTGAAAAAATAATGATTTTAAGGCTTATACATTGGAATTTGAATATAACAAGAGTTCTCATGCAAAAATATGCAAGGATTAAATTGTTGACGAGAAATGCCATAGGAAATGCTATAGCATTTCTTTATTTTACATTTTTTACAACCTTAAATTTCGAACCAATTGAAAAAATAATGATTTTAGGGCTTATACATTGGAATTTGAATATAACAAGAGTTCTCATGGAAAAATATGCAAGGATTAAATTGTTGACGAGAAATGCCATCGGAAATGCTATAGCATTTCCTATAGCATTTCTTTATTTTACATTTTTTACAACCTTAAATTTCGAACCAATTGAAAAAATAATGATTTTAGGGCTTATACATTGGATTTTGAATATAACAAGAGTTCTCATGCAAAAACATGCAAGGATTAAATTGTTGACGAGAAATGCCATAGGAAATGCTATAGCATTTTCTATAGCATTTCTTTATTTTACATTTTTAACAACCTTAAATTTCGAACCAATTGAAAAAATAATGATTTTAGGTCTTATACATTGGAATTTTAATATTACAAGTGTTCTCAGGCAAAAATATGCAAGGATTAAATTGTTGACGTTAAATTCCATAAGAAATTCTATAGCATTTCCTATAGCATTTCTTTATTTTACATTGTTTACGACCTAAAAGTCGAACCAATTGAAAAAATAATGATTTTAGGGCTTATACATTGGAATTTGAATATAACAAGAGTTCTCAAGCAAAAATATGCAAGGATTAAATTGTTGACGAGAAATGCCATACGAAATGCTATAGCATTTCCTATAGCATTTCTTTATTTTACATTGTTTACGGCCTAAAATTTCGAACCAATTGAAAAAATTATGATTTTAGGGCTTATACATTGGAATTTGAATATAACAAGAGTTCTCATGCAAAAATACGCAAGGATTAAATTGTTGACGAGAAATGCCATAGGAAATGCTATAGCATTTCCTATAGCATTTCTTTATTTTACATTTTTTACAACCTTAAATTTCGAACCAATTGAAAAATAATGATTTTAGGGCTTATACATTGGAATTTGAATATAAAAAGCGTTCTCATGCAAAACTATGCAAGGATTAAATTGTCGACGTTAAATTCCATAGGAAATCCTATAGCGTTTCCTATAGCATTTCTTTATTTTACATTGTTTACGACCTAAAAGTCGAACCAATAGAAAAAATAATGATTTTAGGGCTTATACATTGGAATTTGAATATAACAAGAGTTCTCATGCAAAAATATGCAAGGATTAAATTGTTGACGAGAAATGCCATACGAAATGCTATAGCATTTCCTATAGAATTTCTTTATTTTACATTTTTTACAACCTAAAATTTCGAACCAATTGAAAAAATAATGATTTTAGGGCTTATACATTGGAATTTGAATAGAACAAGAATACTCATGCAAAAATACGCAAGGATTAAATTGTTGACGAGAAATGCCATAGGAAATGCTATAGCATTTTCTATAGCATTTCTTTATTTTACACTTTTTACAACCTTAAATTTCGAACCAATTGAAAAAATAATTATTTAGGGCTTATACATTGGAATTTGAATATAACAAGAGTTCTCATGCAAAAATATGCAAGGATTAAATTGTTGACGAGAAATGCCATAGGAAATGCTATATCATTTTCTATACCATTTCTTTATTTTACATTTTTTACAACCTTAAATTTCGAACCAATTTAAAAAATAATGATTTTAGGGGTTATACATTGGAATTTTAATATAACAAAAGTTCTCATGCAAAAATATGCAAGGATTAAATTGTTGACAAGAAATGCCATAGGAAATGCTATAGCATTTTCTATAGCATTTCTTTATTTTACATTTTTTTACAACCTTAAATTTCGAACCAATTGAAAAAATAATGATCTTAGGGCTTATACATTGGAATTTTAATATTACAAGCGTTCTCATGCAAAAATATGCAAGGATTAAATTGTTGGCGTTAAATTCTATAGGAAATTCTATAGCATTTCCTAGAGCATTTCTTTATTTTACATTGTTTACGACCTAAAAGTCGAACCAATTGAAAAAATAATGATTTTAGGGCTTATACATTGGAATCTGAATATAACAAGAGTTCTTAAGCAAAAATATGCAAGATTAAATTGTTGATGAAAAATGCCATACGAAATTCTATAGCATTTCCTATAGCATTTCTTTATTTTACATTGTTTACGACCTAAAATTTCAAACCAATTGAAAAAATAATGATTTTAGGGCTTATACATTGGAATTTTAATATTACAAGCGTTCTCATGCAAAAATATGCAAGGATTAAATTGTTGGCGTTAAATTCTATAGGAAATTCTATAGCATTTCCTAGAGCATTTCTTTATTTTACATTGTTTACGACCTAAAAGTCGAACCAATTGAAAAAATAATGATTTTAGGGCTTATACATTGGAATCTGAATATAACAAGAGTTCTTAAGCAAAAATATGCAAGGATTAAATTGTTGATGAAAAATGCCATACGAAATTTTATAGCATTTCCTATAGCATTTCTTTATTTTACATTGTTTACGACCTAAAATTTCAAACCAATTGAAAAAATAATGATTTTAGGGCTTATACATTGGAATTTGAATATAACAAGAGTTCTCATGCAAAAATACGCAAGGATTAAATTGTTGACGAGAAATGCCATAGGAAATGCTATAGCATTTGCTATAGCATTTCTTTATTTTACATTTTTTACAACCTTAAATTTCGAACCAATTGAAAAAATAATGATTTTAGGTCTTATACATTGGAATTTTAATATTACAAGCGTTCTCAGGCAAAAATATGCAAGGATTAAATTGTTGACGTTAAATTCCATAGGAAATTCTATAGCATTTCCTATAGCATTTCTTTATTTTACATTGTTTACGACCTAAAAGTCGAACCAATTGAAAAAATAATGATTTTAGGGCTTATACATTGGAATTTGAATATAACAAGAGTTCTCATGCAAAAATACGCAAGGATTAAATTGTTGACGAGAAATGCCATAGGAAATGCTATAGCATTTTCTATAGCATTTCTTTATTTTACACTTTTTACAACCTTAAATTTCGAACCAATTGAAAAAATAATGATTTTAGGGCTTATACATTGGAATTTGAATATAACAAGAGTTATCATGCAAAAATATGCAAGGATTAAATTTTTGACGAGAAATGCCATAGGAAATGCTATAGCATTTTCTATTGCATTTCTTTATTTTACATTTTTTACAACCTTAAATTTCGAACCAATTGAAAAAATAATGATTTTAGGGCTTATACATTAGAATTTTAATATTACCAGCGTTCTCAGGCAAAAATATGCAAGGATTAAATTGTTGACGTTAAATTCCATAGGAAATTCTATAGCATTTCCTATAGCATTTCTTTATTTTACATTGTTTACGACCTAAAAGTCGAACCAATTGAAAAAATAATGATTTTAGGGCTTATACATTGGAATTTGAAAATAACAAGAGTTCTCAAGCAAAAATATGCAAGGATTAAATTGTTGACGAGAAATGCCATACGAAATGCTATAGCATTTCCTATAGCATTTCTTTATTTTACATTGTTTACGACCTAAAATTTCAAACCAATTGAAAAAATAATGATTTTAGGGCTTATACATTGGAATTTTAATATAACAAGAGTTCTCATGCAAAAATACGCAAGGATTAAATTGTTGACGAGAAATGCCATAGGAAATGCTATAGCATTTTCTATAGCATTTCTTTATTTTACATTGTTTACGACCAAAAATTTTGAACCAATTGAAAAAATAATGATTTTAGGGCTTATACATTTGAATTTGAATATAACAAGAGTTCTCATGCAAAAATACGCAAGGATTAAATTGTTGACGAGAAATGCCATAGGAAATGCTATAGCATTTCATATAGCATTTCTTTATTTTACATTTTTTACAACCTTAAATTTCGAACCAATTGAAAAAATAATGATTTTAGGGCTTATACATTGGAATTTGAATATAACAAGAGTTCTCATGCAAAAATATGCAAGGATTAAATTGTTGACGAGAAATGCCATAGGAAATGCTATAGAATTTTCTATAGCATTTCTTTATTTTACATTTTTTACAACCATAAATTTCGAACCAATTGAATAAATAATGATTTTAGGACTTATACATTGGAATTTTAATATTACAAGCGTTCTTTGGCAAAAATATGCAAGGATTAAATTGTTGACGTTAAATTCCATAGGAAATTCTATAGCATTTCCTAAAGAATTTCTTTATTTTACATTGTTTACGACCTAAAAGTCGAACCAATTGAAAAAATAATGATTTTAGGGCTTATACATTGGAATTTGAATATAAGAAGAGTTCTCAAGCAAAAATATGCAAGGATTAAATTGTTGACGAGAAATGCCATACGAAATGCTATAGCATTTCCTATAGCATTTCTTTATTTTACATTGTTTACGACCTAAAATTTTGAACCAATTGAAAAAATAATGATTTTAGGGCTTATACATTGGAATTTGAATATAACAAGAGTTCTCATGCAAAAATACGCAAGGATTAAATTGTTGACGAGAAATGCCATAGGAAATGCTATAGCATTTCCTATAACATTTATTTATTTTACATTTTTTACAACCTTAAATTTCGAACCAATTGAAAAATAATGATTTTAGGGCTTATACATTGGAATTTGAATATAACAAGCGTTCTCATGCAAAAATATGCAAGGATTAAATTGTCGACGTTAAATTCGATAGGAAATGCTATAGCGTTTCCTATAGCATTTCTTTATTTTACATTGTTTACGACCTAAAAGTCGAACCAATTGAAAAAAATAATGATTTTAGGGCTTATACATTGGAATTTGAATATAACAAGAGTTCTCATGCAAAAATATGCAAGGATTAAATTGTTGACGAGAAATGCCATACGAAATGCTATAGCATTTCCTATAGCATTTCTTTATTAATATTTTTTCGAACCTTAAATTTTGAACCAATTGAAAAAATAATGATTTTAGGGCTTATACATTGGAACTTTAATATTACAAGCGTTCTCATGCAAAAATATGCAAGGATTAAATTGTTGACGTTAAATTCCATAAGAAATGCTATAGCATTTCCTATATCATTTCTTTATTTTACATTGTTTACGACCTAAAAGTCGAACCAATTGAAAAAATAATGATTTTAGGGCTTATACATTGGAATTTTAATATAACAAGAGTTCTCATGGAAAAATATTCAAGGATTAAATTGTTGACGAGAAATGCCATAGGAAATGCTATAGCATTTCCTATAGCATTTCTTTATTTTACATTGTTTACGACCTAAAATTTTTAACCAATTGAAAAAATAATGATTTTAGGGCATATACATTGGAATTTGAATATAACAAGAGTTCTCACGCAAAAATATGCAAGGATTAAATAGTTGACGAGAAATGCCATAGGAAATGCTATAGCATTTCCTATAGCATTTCTTTATTTTAAATTTTTTACAACCTTAAATTTCGAACCAATTGAAAAAATAATGATTTTAGGGCTTATACATTGGAATTTGAATATAACAAGAGTTCTCAGGCAAAAATATGCAAGGATTAAATTGTTGACGTTAAATTCCATAGGAAATTCTATAGCATTTCCTATAGCATTTTTTTATTTTACATTGTTTACGACCTAAAAGTCGAACCAATTAAAAAAATAATGATTTTAGGGCTTATACATTTGAATTTGAATATAACAAGAGTTCTCAAGAAAAAATATGCAAGGATTAAATTGTTGACGAGAAATGCCATACGAAATGCTATAGCATTTCCTATAGCATTTCTTTATTTTAAATTTTTTACAACCTTAAATTTCGAACCAATTGAAAAAATAATGATTTTAGGGCTTATACATTGGAATTTGAATATAACAAGAGTTCTCATGCAAAAATACGCAAGGATTAAATTGTTGACGAGAAATGCCATAGGAAATGCTATAGCATTTGCTATAGCATTTCTTTATTTTACATTTTTTACAACCTTAAATTTCGAACCAATTGAAAAAATAATGATTTTAGGTCTTATACATTGGAATTTTAATATTACAAGCGTTCTCAGGCAAAAATATGCAAGGATTAAATTGTTGACGTTAAATTCCATAGGAAATTCTATAGCATTTCCTATAGCATTTCTTTATTTTACATTGTTTACGACCTAAAAGTCGAACCAATTGAAAAAATAATGATTTTAGGGCTTATACATTGGAATTTGAATATAACAAGAGTTCTCATGCAAAAATACGCAAGGATTAAATTGTTGACGAGAAATGCCATAGGAAATGCTATAGCATTTTCTATAGCATTTCTTTATTTTACACTTTTTACAACCTTAAATTTCGAACCAATTGAAAAAATAATGATTTTAGGGCTTATACATTGGAATTTGAATATAACAAGAGTTCTCATGCAAAAATATGCAAGGATTAAATTTTTGACGAGAAATGCCATAGGAAATGCTATAGCATTTTCTATTGCATTTCTTTATTTTACATTTTTTACAACCTTAAATTTCGAACCAATTGAAAAAATAATGATTTTAGGGCTTATACATTAGAATTTTAATATTACCAGCGTTCTCAGGCAAAAATATGCAAGGATTAAATTGTTGACGTTAAATTCCATAGGAAATTCTATAGCATTTCCTATAGCATTTCTTTATTTTACATTGTTTACGACCTAAAAGTCGAACCAATTGAAAAAATAATGATTTTAGGGCTTATACATTGGAATTTGAAAATAACAAGAGTTCTCAAGCAAAAATATGCAAGGATTAAATTGTTGACGAGAAATGCCATACGAAATGCTATAGCATTTCCTATAGCATTTCTTTATTTTACATTGTTTACGACCTAAAATTTCAAACCAATTGAAAAAATAATGATTTTAGGGCTTATACATTGGAATTTTAATATAACAAGAGTTCTCATGCAAAAATACGCAAGGATTAAATTGTTGACGAGAAATGCCATAGGAAATGCTATAGCATTTTCTATAGCATTTCTTTATTTTACATTGTTTACGACCAAAAATTTTGAACCAATTGAAAAAATAATGATTTTAGGGCTTATACATTTGAATTTGAATATAACAAGAGTTCTCATGCAAAAATACGCAAGGATTAAATTGTTGACGAGAAATGCCATAGGAAATGCTATAGCATTTCCTATAGCATTTCTTTATTTTACATTTTTTACAACCTTAAATTTCGAACCAATTGAAAAAATAATGATTTTAGGGCTTATACATTGGAATTTGAATATAACAAGAGTTCTCATGCAAAAATATGCAAGGATTAAATTGTTGACGAGAAATGCCATAGGAAATGCTATAGAATTTTCTATAGCATTTCTTTATTTTACATTTTTTACAACCATAAATTTCGAACCAATTGAATAAATAATGATTTTAGGACTTATACATTGGAATTTTAATATTACAAGCGTTCTTTGGCAAAAATATGCAAGGATTAAATTGTTGACGTTAAATTCCATAGGAAATTCTATAGCATTTCTTAAAGAATTTCTTTATTTTACATTGTTTACGACCTAAAAGTCGAACCAATTGAAAAAATAATGATTTTAGGGCTTATACATTGGAATTTGAATATAAGAAGAGTTCTCAAGCAAAAATATGCAAGGATTAAATTGTTGACGAGAAATGCCATACGAAATGCTATAGCATTTCCTATAGCATTTCTTTATTTTACATTGTTTACGACCTAAAATTTTGAACCAATTGTAAAAATAATGATTTTAGGGCTTATACATTGGAATTTGAATATAACAAGAGTTCTCATGCAAAAATACGCAAGGATTAAATTGTTGACGAGAAATGCCATAGGAAATGCTATAGCATTTCCTATAACATTTATTTATTTTACATTTTTTACAACCTTAAATTTCGAACCAATTGAAAAATAATGATTTTAGGGCTTATACATTGGAATTTGAATATAACAAGCGTTCTCATGCAAAAATATGCAAGGATTAAATTGTCGACGTTAAATTCGATAGGAAATGCTATAGCGTTTCCTATAGCATTTCTTTATTTTACATTGTTTACGACCTAAAAGTCGAACCAATTGAAAAAAATAATGATTTTAGGGCTTATACATTGGAATTTGAATATAACAAGAGTTCTCATGCAAAAATATGCAAGGATTAAATTGTTGACGAGAAATGCCATACGAAATGCTATAGCAATTCCTATAGCATTTCTTTATTAATATTTTTTCGAACCTTAAATTTTGAACCAATTGAAAAAATAATGATTTTAGGGCTTATACATTGGAACTTTAATATTACAAGCGTTCTCATGCAAAAATATGCAAGGATTAAATTGTTGACGTTAAATTCCATAAGAAATGCTATAGCATTTCCTATATCATTTCTTTATTTTACATTGTTTACGACCTAAAAGTCGAACCAATTGAAAAAATAATGATTTTAGGGCTTATACATTGGAATTTTAATATAACAAGAGTTCTCATGGAAAAATATTCAAGGATTAAATTGTTGACGAGAAATGCCATAGGAAATGCTATAGCATTTCCTATAGCATTTCTTTATTTTACATTGTTTACGACCTAAAATTTTTAACCAATTGAAAAAATAATGATTTTAGGGCATATACATTGGAATTTGAATATAACAAGAGTTCTCATGCAAAAATATGCAAGGATTAAATAGTTGACGAGAAATGCCATAGGAAATGCTATAGCATTTCCTATAGCATTTCTTTATTTTAAATTTTTTACAACCTTAAATTTCGAACCAATTGAAAAAATAATGATTTTAGGGCTTATACATTGGAATTTGAATATAACAAGAGTTCTCAGGCAAAAATATGCAAGGATTAAATTGTTGACGTTAAATTCCATAGGAAATTCTATAGCATTTCCTATAGCATTTTTTTATTTTACATTGTTTACGACCTAAAAGTCGAACCAATTAAAAAAATAATGATTTTAGGGCTTATACATTTGAATTTGAATATAACAAGAGTTCTCAAGCAAAAATATGCAAGGATTAAATTGTTGACGAGAAATGCCATACGAAATGCTATAGCATTTCCTATAGCATTTCTTTATTTTAAATTTTTTACAACCTTAAATTTCGAACCAATTGAAAAAATAATGATTTTAGGGCTTATACATTGGAATTTGAATATAACAAGAGTTCTCACGCAAAAATATGCAACGATTAAATTGTTGACGAGAAATGCCATAGGAAATGCTATAGAATTTCCTATAGAATTTCTTTATTTTACATTTTTTACAAACTTAAATTTCGAACCAATTGAAAAAATAATAATTTTAGGGCTTATACATTGGAATTTGAATATGACAAGAGTTCTCATGCAAAAATATGCAAGGATTAAATCGTTGACGAGAAATGCCATAGGAAATGCTATAGCATTTCCTATAGCATTTCTTTATTCGACATTTTTTACAACCTTAAATTTCGAACCAATTGAAAAAATAAAGATTTTAGGGCTTATACATTGGAATTTGAATCTAACAAGAGTTCTCATGCAAAAATATGCAAGGATTAAATTGTTGACGATAAATGCCATACGAAATGCTATAGCATTTCCTATAGCATTTCTTTATTTTACATTGTTTACGACCTAAAATTTTGAACCAATTGAAAAAATAATGATTTTAGGGCTTATACATTGGAATTTGAATATAACAAGAGTTCTCATGCAAAAATATGCAAGGATTAAATTGTTGACGAGAAATGCCATAGGAAATGCTATAGCATTTTCTATAGCATTTCTTTATTTTACATTTTTTACAACCTTAAATTTCGAACCAATTGAAAAAAATAATGATTTTAGGGCTTATACATTGGAATTTTAATATTACAAGCGTTCTCAGGCAAAAATATGCAAGGATTAAATTGTTGACGTTAAATTCCATAGGAAATTCTATAGCATTTCCTATAGCATTTCTTTATTTTACATTGTTTACGACCTAAAAGTCGAACCAATTGAAAAAATAATGATTTTAGGGCTTATACATTGGAATTTGTATATAACAAGAGTTCTCAAGCAAAAATATGCAAGGATTAAATTGTTGACGAGAAATGCCATACGAAATGCTATAGCATTTCCTATAGCATTTCTTTATTTTACATTGTTTACGACCTAAAATTTTGAACCAATTGAAAAAATAATGATTTTAGGGCTTATACATTGGAATTTGAATATAACAAGAGTTCTCATGCAAAAATACGCAAGGATTAAATTGTTGACGAGAAATGCCATAGGACATTTCTTTATTTTACATTTTTTACAACCTTAAATTTCAAACCAATTGAAAAATAATGATTTTAGGGCTTATACATTGGAATTTGAATATAACAAGCGTTCTCATGCAAAAATATGCAAGGATTAAATTGTCGACGTTAAATTCGATAGGAAATGCTATAGCGTTTCCTATAGCATTTCTTTATTTTACATTGTTTACGACCTAAAAGTCGAACCAATTGAAAAAATAATGATTTTAGGGCTTATACATTGGAATTTGAATATAACAAGAGTTCTCATGCAAAAATATGCAAGGATTAAATTGTTGACGAGAAATGCCATACGAAATGCTATAGCATTTCCTATAGCATTTCTTTATTAACATTTTTTAGAACCTTAAATTTCGAACCAATTGAAAAAATAATGATTTTAGGGCTTATACATTGGAACTTTAATATTACAAGCGTTCTCATGCAAAAATAAGCAAGGATTAAATTGTTGACGTTAAATTCCATAAGAAATGCTATAGCATTTCCTATAGCATTTCTTTATTTTACATTGTTTACGACCTAAAAGTCGAACCAATTGAAAAAATAATGATTTTAGGGCTTATACATTGGAATTTTTATATAACAAGAGTTCTCATGCAAAAATATGCAAGGATTAAATTGTTGACGAGAAATGCCATAGGAAATGCTATAGCATTTCCTATAGCATTTGTTTATTTTACATTGTTTACGACCTAAAATTTTTAACCAATTGAAAAAATAATGATTTTAGGGCTTATACATTTGAATTTGAATATAACAAGAGTTCTCATGCAAAAATATGCAAGGATTAAATAGTTGACGAGAAATTCCATAGGAAATGCTATAGCATTTCCCATAGCATTTCTTTATTTTAAATTTTTTACAACCTTAAATTTCGAACCAATTGAAAAAATAATGATTTTAGGGCTTATACATTGGAATTTGAATATAACAAGAGTTCTCACGCAAAAATATGCAACGATTAAATTGTTGACGAGAAATGCCATAGGAAATGCTATAGAATTTCCTATAGAATTTCTTTATTTTACATTTTTTACAACCTTAAATTTCGAACCAATTGAAAAAATAATAATTTTAGGGCTTATACATTGGAATTTGAATATGACAAGAGTTCTCATGCAAAAATATGCAAGGATTAAATCGTTGACGAGAAATGCAATAGGAAATGCTATAGCATTTCCTATAGCATTTCTTTATTCGACATTTTTTACAACCTTAAATTTCGAACCAATTGAAAAAATAAAGATTTTAGGGCTTATACATTGGAATTTGAATCTAACAAGAGTTCTCATGCAAAAATATGCAAGGATTAAATTGTTGACGATAAATGCCATAGGAAATGCTACAGCATTTCCTATAGCATTTCTTTATTTTACATTTTTTACAAACTTAAATTTCGAACCAATTGAAAAAATAATGATTTTAAAGCTTATACATTTGAATTTGAATATAACAAGAGTTCTCATGCAAAAATATGCAAGGATTAAATTGTTGACGAGAAATGTGATAGGAAATGCTATAGCATTTCCTATAGCATTTCTTTATTTTACATTTTTTTCAACCTTAAATTTCGAACCAATTGAAAAAATAATGATTTTAGGGCTTATACATTGGAATTTTAACATTACAAGCGTTCTCATGCAAAAATATGCAAGGATTAAATTGTTGACATTAACTTCCATAGGAAATGCTATAGCATTTCCTATAGTATTTCTTTATTTGATATTTTTTACAACCTTTAATTTTGAACCAATTGAATAAATTAATGATTTTAGGGCTTATACATTGGAATTTGAATATAACAAGAGTTCTCATGCCAAAATATGCAAGGATTAAATTGTTGACGAGAAATGCCATAGGAAATTCTATAGCATTTCCTATAGCATTTCTTTATTTTACATTTTTTTAAACCTTAAATTTCGAACCAATTGAAAAAATAATGATTTTAGGGCTTATACATTGGAATTTGAATATAACAAGAGTTCTCATGCAAAAATATGCAAGGATTAAATTGTTGACGAGGAATGCCATAGGAAATTCTATAGCATTTCCTATAGCATTTCTTTATTTTACATTTTTAACAACCTTAAATTTCGAACCAATTGAAAAAATAATGATTTTAGGTCTTATACATTGGAATTTGAATATAACAAGAGTTCTCAAGCAAAAATATGCAAGGATTAAATTTTTGACGAGAAATGCCATACGAAATGCTATAGCATTTCCTATAGCATTTCTTTATTTTACATTGTTTACGACCTAAAATTTTGAACCAATTGAAAAAATAATGATTTTAGGGCTTATACATTGGAATTTGAATATAACAAGAGTTCTCATGCAAAAATATGCAAGGATTAAATTGTTGACGAGAAATGCCATAGGAAATGCTATAGCATTTTCTATAGCATTTCTTTATTTTACATTTTTTACAACCTTAAATTTCGAACCAATTGAAAAAAATAATGATTTTAGGGCTTATACATTGGAATTTTAATATTACAAGCGTTCTCAGGCAAAAATATGCAAGGATTAAATTGTTGACGTTAAATTCCATAGGAAATTCTATAGCATTTCCTATAGCATTTCTTTATTTTACATTGTTTACGACCTAAAAGTCGAACCAATTGAAAAAATAATGATTTTAGGGCTTATACATTGGAATTTGAATATAACAAGAGTTCTCAAGCAAAAATATGCAAGGATTAAATTGTTGACGAGAAATGCCATACGAAATGCTATAGCATTTCCTATAGCATTTCTTTATTTTACATTGTTTACGACCTAAAATTTTGAACCAATTGAAAAAATAATGATTTTAGGGCTTATACATTGGAATTTGAATATAACAAGAGTTCTCATGCAAAAATACGCAAGGATTAAATTGTTGACGAGAAATGCCATAGGACATTTCTTTATTTTACATTTTTTACAACCTTAAATTTCAAACCAATTGAAAAATAATGATTTTAGGGCTTATACATTGGAATTTGAATATAACAAGCGTTCTCATGCAAAAATATGCAAGGATTAAATTGTCGACGTTAAATTCGATAGGAAATGCTATAGCATTTCCTATAGCATTTCTTTATTTTACATTGTTTACGACCTAAAAGTCGAACCAATTGAAAAAATAATGATTTTAGGGCTTATACATTGGAATTTTAATATAACAAGAGTTCTCATGCAAAAATATGCAAGGATTAAATTGTTGACGAGAAATGCCATAGGAAATGCTATAGCATTTCCTATAGCATTTGTTTATTTTACATTGTTTACGACCTAAAATTTTTAACCAATTGAAAAAATAATGATTTTAGGGCTTATACATTGGAATTTGAATATAACAAGAGTTCTCATGCAAAAATATGCAAGGATTAAATAGTTGACGAGAAATGCCATAGGAAATGCTATAGCATTTCCTATAGCATTTCTTTATTTTAAATTTTTTACAACCTTAAATTTCGAACCAATTGAAAAAATAATGATTTTAGGGCTTATACATTGGAATTTGAATATAACAAGAGTTCTCACGCAAAAATATGCAACGATTAAATTGTTGACGAGAAATGCCATAGGAAATGCTATAGAATTTCCTATAGAATTTCTTTATTTTACATTTTTTACAACCTTAAATTTCGAACCAATTGAAAAAATAATAATTTTAGGGCTTATACATTGGAATTTGAATATGACAAGAGTTCTCATGCAAAAATATGCAAGGATTAAATCGTTGACGAGAAATGCAATAGGAAATGCTATAGCATTTCCTATAGCATTTCTTTATTCGACATTTTTTACAACCTTAAATTTCGAACCAATTGAAAAAATAAAGATTTTAGGGCTTATACATTGGAATTTGAATCTAACAAGAGTTCTCATGCAAAAATATGCAAGGATTAAATTGTTGACGATAAATGCCATAGGAAATGCTACAGCATTTCCTATAGCATTTCTTTATTTTACATTTTTTACAAACTTAAATTTCGAACCAATTGAAAAAATAATGATTTTAAAGCTTATACATTTGAATTTGAATATAACAAGAGTTCTCATGCAAAAATATGCAAGGATTAAATTGTTGACGAGAAATGTGATAGGAAATGCTATAGCATTTCCTATAGCATTTCTTTATTTTACATTTTTTTCAACCTTAAATTTCGAACCAATTGAAAAAATAATGATTTTAGGGCTTATACATTGGAATTTTAACATTACAAGCGTTCTCATGCAAAAATATGCAAGGATTAAATTGTTGACATTAACTTCCATAGGAAATGCTATAGCATTTCCTATAGTATTTCTTTATTTGATATTTTTTACAACCTTTAATTTTGAACCAATTGAATAAATTAATGATTTTAGGGTTTATACATTGGAATTTGAATATAACAAGAGTTCTCATGCCAAAATATGCAAGGATTAAATTGTTGACGAGAAATGCCATAGGAAATTCTATAGCATTTCCTATAGCATTTCTTTATTTTACATTTTTTTAAACCTTAAATTTCGAACCAATTGAAAAAATAATGATTTTAGGGCTTATACATTGGAATTTGAATATAACAAGTGTTCTCATGCAAAAATATGCAAGGATTAAATTGTTGACGAGGAATGCCATAGGAAATTCTATAGCATTTCCTATAGCATTTCTTTATTTTACATTTTTAACAACCTTAAATTTCGAACCAATTGAAAAAATAATGATTTTAGGTCTTATACATTGGAATTTGAATATAACAAGAGTTCTCAAGCAAAAATATGCAAGGATTAAATTGTTGACGAGAAATGCCATACGAAATGCTATAGCATTTCCTATAGCATTTCTTTATTTTACATTGTTTACGACCTAAAATTTTGAACCAATTGAAAAAATAATGATTTTAGGGCTTATACATTGGAATTTGAATATAACAAGAGTTCTCATGCAAAAATATGCAAGGATTAAATTGTTGACGAGAAATTCCATAGGAAATGCTATAGCATTTTCTATAGCATTTCTTTATTTTACATTTTTTACAACCTTAAATTTCGAACCAATTGAAAAAAATAATGATTTTAGGGCTTATACATTGGAATTTTAATATTACAAGCGTTCTCAGGCAAAAATATGCAAGGATTAAATTGTTGACGTTAAATTCCATAGGAAATTCTATAGCATTTCCTATAGCATTTCTTTATTTTACATTGTTTACGACCTAAAAGTCGAACCAATTGAAAAAATAATTATTTTAGGGCTTATACATTGGAATTTGAATATAACAAGAGTTCTCAAGCAAAAATATGCAAGGATTAAATTGTTGACGAGAAATGCCATACGAAATGCTATAGCATTTCCTATAGCATTTCTTTATTTTACATTGTTTACGACCTAAAATTTTGAACCAATTGAAAAAATAATGATTTTAGGGCTTATACATTGGAATTTGAATATAACAAGAGTTCTCATGCAAAAATACGCAAGGATTAAATTGTTGACGAGAAATGCCATAGGACATTTCTTTATTTTACATTTTTTACAACCTTAAATTTCGAACCAATTGAAAAAAATAATGATTTTAGGGCTTATACATTGGAATTTTAATATTACAAGCGTTCTCAGGCAAAAATATGCAAGGATTAAATTGTTGACGTTAAATTCCATAGGAAATTCTATAGCATTTCCTATAGCATTTCTTTATTTTACATTGTTTACGACCTAAAAGTCGAACCAATTGAAAAAATAATTATTTTAGGGCTTATACATTGGAATTTGAATATAACAAGAGTTCTCAAGCAAAAATATGCAAGGATTAAATTGTTGACGAGAAATGCCATACGAAATGCTATAGCATTTCCTATAGCATTTCTTTATTTTACATTGTTTACGACCTAAAATTTTGAACCAATTGAAAAAATAATGATTTTAGGGCTTATACATTGGAATTTGAATATAACAAGAGTTCTCATGCAAAAATACGCAAGGATTAAATTGTTGACGAGAAATGCCATAGGACATTTCTTTATTTTACATTTTTTACAACCTTAAATTTCAAACCAATTGAAAAAATAATTATTTTAGGGCTTATACATTGGAATTTTAATATAACAAGAGTTCTCATGCAAAAATATGCAAGGATTAAATTGTTGACGAGAAATGCCATAGGAAATCCTATAGCATTTCCTATAGCATTTGTTTATTTTACATTGTTTACGACCTAAAATTTTTAACCAATTGAAAAAATAATGATTTTAGGGCTTATACATTGGAATTTGAATATAACAAGAGTTCTCATGCAAAAATATGCAAGGATTAAATAGTTGACGAGAAATGCCATAGGAAATGCTATAGCATTTCCTATAGGATTTCTTTATTTTAAATTTTTAGGGATTATACATTGGAATTTGAATATAACAAGAGTTCTCACGCAAAAATATGCAACGATTAAATTGTTGACGAGAAATGCCATAGGAAATGCTATAGCATTTCCTATAGCATTTCTTTATTCGACATTTTTTACAAACTTAAATTTCGAACCAATTGAAAAAATAATAATTTTAGGGCTTATACATTGGAATTTGAATATGACAAGAGTTCTCATGCAAAAATATGCAAGGATTAAATCGTTGACGAGAAATGCCATAGGAAATGCTATAGCATTTCCTATAGCATTTCTTTATTCGACATTTTTTACAACCTTAAATTTCGAACCAATTGAAAAAATAAAGATTTTAGGGCTTATACATTGGAATTTGAATCTAACAAGAGTTCTCATGCAAAAATATGCAAGGATTAAATTGTTGACGATAAATGCCATAGGAAATGCTACAGCATTTCCTATAGCATTTCTTTATTTTACATTTTTTACAAACTTAAATTTCGAACCAATTGAAAAAATAATGATTTTAAAGCTTATACATTTGAATTTGAATATAACAAGAGTTCTCATGCAAAAATATGCAAGGATTAAATTGTTGACGAGAAATGTCATAGGAAATGCTATAGCATTTCCTATAGCATTTCTTTATTTTACATTTTTTTCAACCTTAAATTTCGAACCAATTGAAAAAATAATGATTTTAGGGCTTATACATTGGAATTTTAACATTACAAGCGTTCTCATGCAAAAATATGCAAGGATTAAATTGTTGACATTAACTTCCATAGGAAATGCTATAGCATTTCCTATAGTATTTCTTTATTTGATATTTTTTACAACCTTTAATTTTGAACCAATTGAATAAATTAATGATTTTAGGGCTTATACATTGGAATTTGAATATAAAAAGAGTTCTCATGCCAAAATATGCAAGGATTAAATTGTTGACGAGAAATGCCATAGGAAATTCTATAGCATTTCCTATAGCATTTCTTTATTTTACATTTTTTTAAACCTTAAATTTCGAACCAATTGAAAAAATAATGATTTTAGGGCTTATACATTGGAATTTGAATATAACAAGTGTTCTCATGCAAAAATATGCAAGGATTAAATTGTTGACGAGGAATGCCATAGGAAATTCTATAGCATTTCCTATAGCATTTCTTTATTTTACATTTTTAACAACCTTAAATTTCGAACCAATTGAAAAAATAATGATTTTAGGGCTTATGAATTGGAATTTTAATATTACAAGTGTTCTCATGAAAAAATATGCAAGGATTAAATTGTTGACGAGAAAAGCCATAGGAAATGCTATAGCATTTCCTATAGCATTTCTTTATTTTACATTTTTACAACCTTAAATTTCGAACCAATTGAAAAAATAATGAATTTAGGGATTATACATTGGAAATTGAATATAACAAGAGTTCTCATGCAAAAATATGCAAGGATTAAATTGTTGACAAGAAATGCCATAGGAAATGCTAGCATTTCCTATAGCATTTCTTTATTTTACATTTTTTACAACCTTAAATTTCGAATCAATTGAAAAAATAATGATTTTAGGGCTTCTACATTGGAATTTGAATATAACAAGAGTTCTCATGCAAAAATATGGAAGGATTAAATTGTTGACGAGAAATGCCATAGGAAATGCTATAGCACTTCCTATAGAATTTCTTTATTTTACATTGTTTACGACCTAAAAATCGAACCAATTGAAAAAATAATGATTTTAGGGCTTATACATTGGAATTTGAATATGACAAGAGTTCTCATGCCAAAATATGCAAGGATTAAATTGTTGACGAGAAATGCCATACGAAATGCTATAGCATTTCCTATAGCATTTCTTTATTTGACATTTTTTACAACCTTAAATTTCGAACCAATTGAAAAAATATAGATTTTAGGGCTTATACATTGGAATTTTAATATTACAAGCGTTCTCATGAAAAAATATGAGAGGATTAAATTGTTGACGAGAAATGCCATAGGAAATGCTATAGCATTTCCTATAGCATTTCTTTATTTTACATTTTTTACAACCTTAAATTTCGAACCAATTGAAAAAATAATGATTTTAGGACGTTATACATTGAAATTTGAATATAACAAGAGTTCTCATGCCAAAATATGCAAGGATTAAATTGTTGACGAGAAATGCCATAGGAAATGCTATAGCATTCCCTATAGCATTTCTTTATTTTACATTTTTTACAACCTTAAATTTTGAACCAATTGAAAAAATAATGATTTTAGGGCTTATACATTGGAATTTTAATATTACAAGCGTTCTGATGAAAAAATATGCAAGGATTAAATTGTTGACGAGAAATGCCATAGGAAATGATATAGCACTTCCTATATAATTTCTTTATTTTACATTGTTTACGACCTAAAAATCGAACCAATTGAAAAAATAATGATTTTAGGGATTATACATTGGAATTTGAATATATCAAGAGTTCTCATGCCAAAATATGCAAGGATTAAATTGTTGACGAGAAATGCCATACGAAATGCTATAGCATTTCCTATAGCATTTCTTTATTTGACATTTTTTACAACATCAATTGAAAAAATAATGATTTTAGGATGTTTTACATTGAAATTTGAATATAACAAGAGTTCTCATGCCAAAATATGCAAGGATTAAATTGTTGACGAGAAATGCCATAGAAAATGCTATAGCATTTCCTATAGCATTTCTTTATTTTACATTTTTTACAACCTTAAATTTCGAACCAATTGAAAAAATAATGATTTTAGGACGTTATACTTTGAAATTTGAATATAACAAGAGTTCTCATGCCAAAATATGCAAGGATTAAATTGTTGACGAGAAATGCCATAGGAAATGCTATAGCATTCCCTATAGCATTTCTTTATTTTACATTTTTTACAACCTTAAATTTCGAACCAATTGAAAAAATAATGATTTTAGGGCTTATACATTGGAATTTGAATATAACAAGAGTTCTCATGCCAAAATATGCAAGGATTAAATTGTTGACGAGAAATGCCATACGAAATGCTATAGCATTTCATATAGCATTTCTTTATTTGACATTTTTTACAACACCAATTGAAAAAATAATGATTTTAGGACGTTTTACATTGAAATTTGAATATAACAAGAGTTTTCATGCCAAAATATGCAACGATTAAATTGTTGACGAGAAATGCCATAGGAAATCCTATGGCATTCCCTATAGCATTTCTTTATTTTACATTTTTTACAACCTTAAATTTCGAACCAATTGAAAAAATAATGATTTTAGGGCTTATACATTGGAATTTGAATATAACAAGAGTTCTCATGCAAAAAAATGCAAGGATTAAATTGTTAACGAGAAATGCCATACGAAATGCTATAGCATTTCTTATAGCATTTCTTTATTTGACATTTTTTACAACACCAATTGAAAAAATAATGATTTTAGGACGTTTTACATTGAAATTTGAATATAACAAGAGTTTTCATGCCAAAATATGCAACGATTAAATTGTTGACGAGAAATGCCATAGGAAATCCTATGGCATTCCCTATAGCATTTCTTTATTTTACATTTTTTACAACCTTAAATTTCGAACCAATTGAAAAAATAATGATTTTAGGGCTTATACATTGGAATTTGAATATAACA
The DNA here is from genome assembly GCA_954871525.1 of Parietaria judaica. NCBI lineage: Eukaryota > Viridiplantae > Streptophyta > Magnoliopsida > Rosales > Urticaceae > Parietaria > Parietaria judaica. Next base: position 4,959,693 of record OX940864.1, on the reverse strand, counting down.
AGAGTTCTCATGCAAAAAAATGCAAGGATTAAATTGTTAACGAGAAATGCTATACGAAATGCTATAGCATTTCTTATAGCATTTCTTTATTTGACATTTTTTACAACCTTAAATTTCGAACCAATTGAAAAAATAATGATTTTAGGGCTTATACATTGGAATGGAATATAACAAGAGTTCTCATGCAAAAATATGCAAGGATTAAATTGTTGACGAGAAATGTCATAGGAAATGCTATAGCATTTTTTATAGCATTTCTTTATTTTACATTGTTTACGACCTAAAATTTCGAACCAATTGAAAAAATAATGATTTTAGGGCTTATACATTGGAATTTGAATATAACAAGAGTTCTCATGCAAAAATATGCAAGGATTAAATTGTTAACGAGAAATGCCATACGAAATGCTATAGCATTTCCTATAGCATTTCTTTCTTTTACATTTTTTACAACCTTAAATTTCGAACCAATTGAAAAAATAATGATTTTAGGACATTTTACATTGGAATTTGAATATAACAAGAGTTCTCATGCCAAAATATGCAAGGATTAAATTGTTGACGAGAATTGCCATAGGAAATGCTATGGCATTCCCTATAGCATTTCTTTATTTTACATTTTTTACAACCTTAAATTTCGAACCAATTGAAAAAAAAATGATTTTAGGGCTTATACATTGGAATTTGAATATAAGAAGAGTTCTAATGCAAAAATATGCAAGGATTAAATTGTTAACGAGAAATGCCATACGAAATGCTATAGCATTTCTTATAGCATTTCTTTATTTGACATTTTTTACAACACCAATTGAAAAAATAATGATTTTAGGACGTTTTACATTGAAATTTGAATATAACAAGAGTTTTCATGCCAAAATATGCAACGATTAAATTGTTGACGAGAAATGCCATAGGAAATCCTATGGCATTCCCTATAGCATTTCTTTATTTTACATTTTTTACAACCTTAAATTTCGAACCAATTGAAAAAATAATGATTTTAGGGCTTATACATTGGAATTTGAATATAACAAGAGTTCTCATGCAAAAATATGCAAGGATTAAATTGTTAACGAGAAATGCTATACGAAATGCTATAGCATTTCTTATAGCATTTCTTTATTTGACATTTTTTACAACCTTAAATTTCGAACCAATTGAAAAAATAATGATTTTAGGGCTTATACATTGGAATGGAATATAACAAGAGTTCTCATGCAAAAATATGCAAGGATTAAATTGTTGACGAGAAATGTCATAGGAAATGCTATAGCATTTTTTATAGCATTTCTTTATTTTACATTGTTTACGACCTAAAATTTCGAACCAATTGAAAAAATAATGATTTTAGGGCTTATACATTGGAATTTGAATATAACAAGAGTTCTCATGCAAAAATATGCAAGGATTAAATTGTTAACGAGAAATGCCATACGAAATGCTATAGCATTTCCTATAGCATTTCTTTATTTTACATTTTTTACAACCTTAAATTTCGAACCAATTGAAAAAATAATGATTTTAGGACATTTTACATTGGAATTAGAATATAACAAGAGTTTTCATGCCAAAATATGCAAGGATTAAATTGTTGACGAGAAATGCCATAGGAAATGCTATGACATTCCCTATAGCATTTCTTTATTTTACATTTTTTACAACCTTAAATTTCGAACCAACTGAAAAAATAATGATTTTAGGGCTTATACATTGGAATTTGAATATAACAAGAGTTCTCATGCAAAAATATGCAAGGATTAAATTGTTAACGAGAAATGCTATACGAAATGCTATAGCATTTCTTATAGCATTTCTTTATTTGACATTTTTTACAACCTTAAATTTCGAACCAATTGAAAAAATAATGATTTTAGGGCTTATACATTGGAATGGAATATAACAAGAGTTCTCATGCAAAAATATGCAAGGATTAAATTGTTGACGAGAAATGCCATAGGAAATGCTATAGCATTTTTTATAGCATTTCTTTATTTTACATTGTTTACGATCTAAAATTTCGAACCAATTGAAAAAATAATGATTTTAGGGCTTATACATTGGAATTTGAATATAACAAGAGTTCTCATGCAAAAATATGCAAGGATTAAATTGTTAACGAGAAATGACATACGAAATGCTATAGCATTTCCTATAGCATTTCTTTATTTTACATTTTTTACAACCTTAAATTTCGAACCAATTGAAAAAATAATGATTTTAGGACATATTACATTGGAATTTGAATATATCAAGAGTTCTCATGCCAAAATATGCAAGGATTAAATTGTTGACGAGAAATGCCATAGGAAATGCTATGGCATTCCCTATAGCATTTCTTTATTTTACATTTTTTACAACCTTAAATTTCGAACCAATTGAAAAAATAATGATTTTAGGGCTTATACATTGGAATTTGAATATAACAAGAGTTCTCATGCAAAAATATGCAAGGATTAAATTGTTAACGAGAAATGCCATACGAAATGCTATAGCATTTCTTATAGCATTTCTTTATTTGACATTTTTTACAACACCAATTGAAAAAATAATGATTTTAGGACGTTTTACATTGAAATTTGAATATAACAAGAGTTTTCATGCCAAAATATGCAAGGATTAAATTGTTGACGAGAAATGCCATAGGGAATTCTATGACATTCCCTATAGCATTTCTTTATTTTACATTTTTTACAACCTTAAATTTCGAACCAATTGAAAAAATAATGATTTTAGGGCTTATACATTGGAATTTGAATATAACAAGAGTTCTCATGCAAAAATATGCAAGGATTAAATTGTTAACGAGAAATGCTATACGAAATGCTATAGCATTTCTTATAGCATTTCTTTATTTGACATTTTTTACAACCTTAAATTTCGAACCAATTGAAAAAATAATGATTTTAGGGCTTATACATTGGAATGGAATATAACAAGAGTTCTCATGCAAAAATATGCAAGGATTAAATTGTTGACGAGAAATGCCATAGGAAATGCTATAGCATTTTTTATAGCATTTCTTTATTTTACATTGTTTACGATCTAAAATTTCAAACCAATTGAAAAAATAATGATTTTAGGGCTTATACATTGGAATTTGAATATAACAAGAGTTCTCATGCAAAAATATGCAAGGATTAAATTGTTAACGAGAAATGCCATACGAAATGCTATAGCATTTCCTATAGCATTTCTTTATTTTACATTTTTTACAACCTTAAATTTCGAACCAATTGAAAAAATAATGATTTTAGGACATTTTACATTGGAATTTGAATATAACAAGAGTTCTCATGCCAAAATATGCAAGGATTAAATTGTTGACGAGAAATGCCATAGGAAATGCTATGGCATTCCCTATAGCATTTCTTTATTTTACATTTTTTACAACCTTAAATTTCGAACCAATTGAAAAAATAATGATTTTAGGGCTTATACATTGGAATTTGAATATAACAAGAGTTCTCATGCAAAAATATGCAAGGATTAAATTGTTAACGAGAGATGCCATACGAAATGCTATAGCATTTCTTATAGCATTTCTTTATTTGACATTTTTTACAACACCAATTGAAAAAATAATGATTTTAGGACGTTTTACATTGAAATTTTAATATAACAAGAGTTTTCATGCCAAAATATGCAAGGATTAAATTGTTGACGAGAAATGCCATAGGAAATGCTATGACATTCCCTATAGCATTTCTTTATTTTACATTTTTTACAACCTTAAATTTCGAACCAATTGAAAAAATAATGATTTTAGGGCTTATACATTGGAATTTGAATATAACAAGAGTTCTCATGCAAAAATATGCAAGGATTAAATTGTTAACGAGAAATGCTATACGAAATGCTATAGCATTTCTTATAGCATTTCTTTATTTGACATTTTTTACAACCTTAAATTTCGAACCAATTGAAAAAATAATGATTTTAGGGCTTATACATTGGAATGGAATATAACAAGAGTTCTCATGCAAAAATATGCAAGGATTAAATTGTTGACGAGAAATGCCATAGGAAATGCTATAGCATTTTTTATAGCATTTCTTTATTTTACATTGTTTACGATCTAAAATTTCAAACCAATTGAAAAAATAATGATTTTAGGGCTTATACATTGGAATTTGAATATAACAAGAGTTCATATGCAAAAATATGCAAGGATTAAATTGTTAACGAGAAATGCCATACGAAATGCTATAGCATTTCCTATAGCATTTCTTTATTTTACATTTTTTACAACCTTAAATTTCGAACCAATTGAAAAAATAATGATTTTAGGACATTTTACATTGGAATTTGAATATAACAAGAGTTCTCATGCCAAAATATGCAGGGATTAAATTGTTGACGAGAAATGCCATAGGAAATGCTATGGCATTCCCTATAGCATTTCTTTATTTTACATTTTTTACAACCTTAAATTTCGAACCAATTGAAAAAAATAATGATTTTAGGGCTTATACATTGGAATTTGAATATAACAAGTGTTCTCATGCAAAAATATGCAAGGATTAAATTGTTAACGAGAAATGCCATACGAAATGCTATAGCATTTCTTATAGCATTTCTTTATTTGACATTTTTTAAACCACCAATTGAAAAAATAATGATTTTAGGACGTTTTACATTGAAATTTGAATATAACAAGAGTTTTCATGCCAAAATATGCAAGGATTAAATTGTTGACGAGAAATGCCATAGGAAATGCTATGACATTCCCTATAGCATTTCTTTATTTTACATTTTTTACAACCTTAAATTTCGAACCAATTGAAAAAATATTGATTTTAGGGCTTATACATTGGAATTTGAATATAACAAGAGTTCTCATGCAAAAATATGCAAGGATTAAATTGTTAACGAGAAATGCTATACGAAATGCTATAGCATTTCTTATAGCATTTCTTTATTTGACATTTTTTACAACCTTAAATTTCGAACCAATTGAAAAAATAATGATTTTAGGGCTTATACATTGGAATGGAATATAACAAGAGTTCTCATGCAAAAATATGCAAGGATTAAATTGTTGACGAGAAATGCCATAGGAAATGCTATAGCATTTTTTATAGCATTTCTTTATTTTACATTGTTTACGATCTAAAATTTCGAACCAATTGAAAAAATAATGATTTTAGGGCTTATACATTGGAATTTGAATATAACAAGAGTTCTCATGCAAAAATATGCAAGGATTAAATTGTTAACGAGAAATGCCATACGAAATACTATAGCATTTCCTATAGCATTTCTTTATTTTACATTTTTTACAACCTTAAATTTCGAACCAATTGAAAAAATAATGATTTTAGGACATTTTACATTGGAATTTGAATATAACAAGAGTTCTCATGCCAAAATATGCAAGGATTAAATTGTTGACGAGAAATGCCATAGGAAATGCTATGGCATTCCCTATAGCATTTCTTTATTTTACATTTTTTACAACCTTAAATTTCGAACCAATTGAAAAAATAATGATTTTAGGGCTTATACATTGGAATTTGAATATAACAAGAGTTCTCATGCAAAAATATGCAAGGATTAAATTGTTAACGAGAAATGCCATACGAAATGCTATAGCATTTCTTATAGTATTTCTTTATTTGACATTTTTTACAACACCAATTGAAAAAATAATGATTTTAGGACGTTTTACATTGAAATTTGAATATAACAAGAGTTTTCATGCCAAAATATGCAAGGATTAAATTGTTGACGAGAAATGCCATAGGAAATGCTATGACATTCCCTATAGCATTTCTTTATTTTACATTTTTTACAACCTTAAATTTCGAACCAATTGAAAAAATAATGATTTTAGGGTTTATACATTGGAATTTGAATATAACAAGAGTTCTCATGCAAAAATATGCAAGGATTAAATTGTTAACGAGAAATGCTATACGAAATGCTATAGCATTTCTTATAGCATTTCTTTATTTGACATTTTTTACAACCTTAAATTTCGAACCAATTGAAAAAATAATGATTTTAGGGCTTATACATTGGAATGGAATATAACAAGAGTTCTCATGCAAAAATATGCAAGGATTAAATTGTTGACGAGAAATGCCATAGGAAATGCTATAGCATTTTTTATAGCATTTCTTTATTTTACATTGTTTACGATCTAAAATTTCGAATAAAATTTCGAACCAATTGAAAAAATAATGATTTTAGGGCTTATACATTGGAATTTGAATATAACAAGAGTTCTCATGCAAAAATATGCAAGGATTAAATTGTTAACGAGAAATGCCATACGAAATGCTATAGCATTTCCTATAGCATTTCTTTATTTTACATTTTTTACAACCTTAAATTTCGAACCAATTGAAAAAATAATGATTTTAGGACATTTTACATTGGAATTTGAATATAACAAGAGTTCTCATGCCAAAATATGCAAGGATTAAATTGTTGAAGAGAAATGCCATAGGAAATGCTATGGCATTCCCTATAGCATTTCTTTATTTTACATTTTTTACAACCTTAAATTTCGAACCAATTGAAAAAATAATGATTTTAGGGCTTATACATTGGAATTTGAATATAACAAGAGTTCTCTTGCAAAAATATGCAAGGATTAAATTGTTAACGAGAAATGCCATACGAAATGCTATAGCATTTCTTATAACATTTTTTTATTTGACATTTTTTACAACACCAATTGAAAAAAATAATGATTTTAGGACGTTTTACATTGAAATTTGAATATAACAAGAGTTTTCATGCCAAAATATGCAAGGATTAAATTGTTGACGAGAAATGCCATAGGAAATGCTATGACATTCCCTATAGCATTTCTTTATTTTACATTTTTTACAACCTTAAATTTCGAACCAATTGAAAAAATAATGATTTTAGGGCTTATACATTGGAATTTGAATATAACAAGAGTTCTCATGCAAAAATATGCAAGGATTAAATTGTTAACGAGAAATGCTATACGAAATGCTATAGCATTTCTTATAGCATTTCTTTATTTGACATTTTTTACAACCTTAAATTTCGAACCAATTGAAAAAATAATGATTTTAGGGCTTATACATTGGAATGGAATATAACAAGAGTTCTCATGCAAAAATATGCAAGGATTAAATTGTTGACGAGAAATGCCATAGGAAATGCTATAGCATTTTTTATAGCATTTCTTTATTTTACATTGTTTACGATCTAAAATATAGAACCAATTGAAAAAATAATGATTTTAGGGCTTATACATTGGAATTTGAATATAACAAGAGTTCTCATGCAAAAATATGCAAGGATTAAATTGTTAACGAGAAATGCCATACGAAATGCTATAGCATTTCCTATAGCATTTCTTTATTTTACATTTTTTACAACCTTAAATTTCGAACAAATTGAAAAAATAATGATTTTAGGACATTTTACATTGGAATTTGAATATAACAAGAGTTCTCATGCCAAAATATGCAAGGATTAAATTGTTGACGAGAAATGCCATAGGAAATGCTATGGCATTCCCTATAGCATTTCTTTATTTTACATTTTTTACAACCTTAAATTTCGAACCAATTGAAAAAATAATGATTTTAGGGCTTATACATTGGAATTTGAATATAACAAGAGTTCTCATGCAAAAATATGCAAGGATTAAATTGTTAACGAGAAATGCCATACGAAATGCTATAGCATTTCTTATAGCATTTCTTTATTTGACATTTTTTACAACACCAATTGAAAAAATAATGATTTTAGGACGTTTTACATTGAAATTTTAATATAACAAGAGTTTTCATGCCAAAATATGCAAGGATTAAATTGTTGACGAGAAATGCCATAGGAAATGCTATGACATTCCCTATAGCATTTCTTTATTTTACATTTTTTACAACCTTAAATTTCGAACCAATTTAAAAAATAATGATTTTAGGGCTTATACATTGGAATTTGAATATAACAAGAGTTCTCATGCAAAAATATGCAAGGATTAAATTGTTAACGAGAAATGTTATACGAAATGTTATAGCATTTCTTATAGAATTTCTTTATTTGACATTTTTTACAACCTTAAATTTCGAACCAATTGAAAAAATAATGATTTTAGGGCTTATACATTGGAATGGAATATAACAAGAGTTTATATGCAAAAATATGCAAGGATTAAATTGTTGACGAGAAATGCCATAGGAAATGCTATAGCATTTTTTATAGCATTTCTTTATTTTACATTGTTTACGATCTAAAATTTCGAACCAATTGAAAAAATAATGATTTTAGGGCTTATACATTGGAATTTGAATATAACAAGAGTTCTCATGCAAAAATATGCAAGGATTAAATTTTTAACGAGAAATGCCATACGAAATGCTATAGCATTTCCTATAGCATTTCTTTATTTTACATTTTTTACAACCTTAAATTTCGAACCAATTGAAAAAATAATGATTTTAGGACATTTTACATTGGAATTTGAATATAACAAGAGTTCTCATGCCAAAATATGCAAGGATTAAATTGTTGAAGAGAAATGCCATAGGAAATGCTATGGCATTCCCTATAGCATTTCTTTATTTTACATTTTTTACAACCTTAAATTTCGAACCAATTGAAAAAATAATGATTTTAGGGCTTATACATTGGAATTTGAATATAACAAGAGTTCTCTTGCAAAAATATGCAAGGATTAAATTGTTAACGAGAAATGCCATACGAAATGCTATAGCATTTCTTATAACATTTTTTTATTTGACATTTTTTACAACACCAATTGAAAAAAATAATGATTTTAGGACGTTTTACATTGAAATTTGAATATAACAAGAGTTTTCATGCCAAAATATGCAAGGATTAAATTGTTGACGAGAAATGCCATAGGAAATGCTATGACATTCCCTATAGCATTTCTTTATTTTACATTTTTTACAACCTTAAATTTCGAACCAATTGAAAAAATAATGATTTTAGGGCTTATACATTGGAATTTGAATATAACAAGAGTTCTCATGCAAAAATATGCAAGGATTAAATTGTTAACGAGAAATGCTATACGAAATGCTATAGCATTTCTTATAGCATTTCTTTATTTGACATTTTTTACAACCTTAAATTTCGAACCAATTGAAAAAATAATGATTTTAGGGCTTATACATTGGAATGGAATATAACAAGAGTTCTCATGCAAAAATATGCAAGGATTAAATTGTTGACGAGAAATGCCATAGGAAATGCTATAGCATTTTTTATAGCATTTCTTTATTTTACATTGTTTACGATCTAAAATATAGAACCAATTGAAAAAATATTGATTTTAGGGCTTATACATTGGAATTTGAATATAACAAGAGTTCTCATGCAAAAATATGCAAGGATTAAATTGTTAACGAGAAATGCCATACGAAATGCTATAGCATTTCCTATAGCATTTCTTTATTTTACATTTTTTACAACCTTAAATTTCGAACAAATTGAAAAAATAATGATTTTAGGACATTTTACATTGGAATTTGAATATAACAAGAGTTCTCATGCCAAAATATGCAAGGATTAAATTGTTGACGAGAAATGCCATAGGAAATGCTATGGCATTCCCTATAGCATTTCTTTATTTTACATTTTTTACAACCTTAAATTTCGAACCAATTGAAAAAATAATGATTTTAGGGCTTATACATTGGAATTTGAATATAACAAGAGTTCTCATGCAAAAATATGCAAGGATTAAATTGTTAACGAGAAATGCCATACGAAATGCTATAGCATTTCTTATAGCATTTCTTTATTTGACATTTTTTACAACACCAATTGAAAAAATAATGATTTTAGGACGTTTTACATTGAAATTTGAATATAACAAGAGTTTTCATGCCAAAATATGCAAGGATTAAATTGTTGACGAGAAATGCCATAGGAAATGCTATGACATTCCCTATAGCATTTCTTTATTTTACATTTTTTACAACCTTAAATTTCGAACCAATTTAAAAAATAATGATTTTAGGGCTTATACATTGGAATTTGAATATAACAAGAGTTCTCATGCAAAAATATGCAAGGATTAAATTGTTAACGAGAAATGTTATACGAAATGTTATAGCATTTCTCATAGAATTTCTTTATTTGACATTTTTTACAACCTTAAATTTCGAACCAATTGAAAAAATAATGATTTTAGGGCTTATACATTGGAATGGAATATAACAAGAGTTTATATGCAAAAATATGCAAGGATTAAATTGTTGACGAGAAATGCCATAGGAAATGCTATAGCATTTTTTATAGCATTTCTTTATTTTACATTGTTTACGATCTAAAATTTCGAACCAATTGAAAAAATAATGATTTTAGGGCTTATACATTGGAATTTGAATATAACAAGAGTTCTCATGCAAAAATATGCAAGGATTAAATTGTTAACGAGAAATGCCATACGAAATGCTATAGCATTTCCTATAGCATTTCTTTATTTGACATTTTTTACAACCTTAAATTTCGAACCAATTGAAAAAATAATGATTTTAGGACATTTTACATTGGAATTTGAATATAACAAGAGTTCTCATGCCAAAATATGCAAGGATTAAATTGTTGACGAGAAATGCCATAGGAAATGCTATAGCATTTTTTATAGCATTTCTTTATTTTACATTGTTTACGACCTAAAATTTCAAACCAATTGAAAAAATAATGGTTTTAGGGCTTATACATTGGAATTTGAATATAACAAGAGTTCTCATGCAAAAATATGCAAGGATTAAATTGTTAACGAGAAATGCCATACGAAATGCTATAGCATTTCCTATAGCATTTCTTTCATTGACATTTTTTCAACCTAAAATTTCGAACCAATTGAAAAAATAATGATTTTAGGGCTTATACATTGGAATTTGAATATAACAAGAGTTCTCATGCAAAAATATGCAAGGATTAAATTGTTAACGAGAAATGCCATACGAAATGCTATAGCATTTCCTATAGCATTTCTTTATTTGACATTTTTTACAACCTTAAATTTCGAACCAATTGAAAAAATAATGATTTTAGGGCTTATACATTGGAATTTTAATATTACAAGCGTTCTCATGAAAAAATATGCAAGGATTAAATTGTTGACGAGAAATGCCATAGGAAATGCTATAGCATTTTTTATAGCATTTCTTTATTTTACATTGTTTACGACATAAAATTTCGAACCAATTGAAAAAATAATGATTTTAGGGCTTATACATTGGAATTTGAATATAACAAGAGTTCTCATGCAAAAATATGCAAGGATTAAATTGTTAACGAGAAATGCCATACGAAATGCTATAGCATTTCCTATAGCATTTCTTTATTTGACATTTTTTACAACCTTAAATTTCGAACCAATTGAAAAAATAATGATTTTAGGGCTTATACATTGGAATTTTAATATTACAAGCGTTCTCATGAAAAAATATGCAAGGATTAAATTGTTGACGAGAAATGCCATAGGAAATGCTATAGCATTTTTTATAGCATTTCTTTATTTTACATTGTTTACGACATAAAATTTCGAACCAATTGAAAAAATAATGATTTTAGGGCTTATACATTGGAATTTGAATATAACAAGAGTTCTCATGCAAAAATATGCAAGGATTAAATTGTAAACGAGAAATGCCATACGAAATGCTATAGCATTTCCTATAACATTTCTTTATTTGACATTTTTTACAACCTTAAATTTCGAACCAATTGAAAAAATAATGATTTTAGGACATTTTACATTGGAATTTGAATATAACAAGAGTTCTCATGCCAAAATATGCAAGGATTAAATTGTTGACAAGAAATGCCATAGGAAATGCTATGGCATTCCCTATAGCATTTCTTTATTTTACATTTTTTACAACCTTAAATTTCGAACCAATTGAAAAAATAATGATTTTAGGGCTTATACATTGGAATTTGAATATAACAAGAGTTCTCATGCAAAAATATGCAAGGATTAAATTGTTAACGAGAAATGCCATACGAAATGCTATAGCATTTCTTATAGCATTTCTTTATTTGACATTTTTTACAACCTTAAATTTCGAACCAATTGAAAAAATAATGATTTTAGGGCTTATACATTGGAATGGAATATAACAAGAGTTCTCATGCAAAAATATGCAAGGATTAAATTGTTGACGAGAAATGCCATAGGAAATGCTATAGCATTTTTTATAGCATTTCTTTATTTTACATTGTTTACGACCTAAAATTTCGAACCAATTGAAAAAATAATGATTTTAGGGCTTATACATTGGAATTTGAATATAACAAGAGTTCTCATGCAAAAATATGCAAGGATTAAATTGTTAACGAGAAATGCCATACGAAATGCTATAGCATTTCCTATAGCATTTCTTTCATTGACATTTTTTCAACCTAAAATTTCGAACCAATTGAAAAAATAATGATTTTAGGGCTTATACATTGGAATTTGAATATAACAAGAGTTCTCATGCAAAAATATGCAAGGATTAAATTGTTAACGAGAAATGCCATACGAAATGCTATAGCATTTCCTATAGCATTTCTTTATTTGACATTTTTTACAACCTTAAATTTTGAACCAATTGAAAAAATAATGATTTTAGGGCTTATACATTGGAATTTTAATATTACAAGCGTTCTCATGAAAAAATATGCAAGGATTAAATTGTTGACGAGAAATGCCATAGGAAATGCTATAGCATTTCCTATAACATTTCTTTATTTTACATTTTTTACAACCTTAAATTTCGAACCAATTGAAAAAATAATGACTTTAGGACGTTATACATTGAAATTTGAATATAACAAGAGTTCTCATGCCAAAATATGCAAGGATTAAATTGTTGACGAGAAATGCCATAGGAAATGCTATAGCATTTCTTTATTTTACATTTTTTACAACCTTAAATTTCGAACCAATTGAAAAAATAATGATTTTAGGGCTTATACATTGGAATTTTAATATTACAAGCGTTCTCATGAAAAATTATGCAAGGATTAAATTGTTGACGAGAAATGCCATAGGAAATGCTATAGCACTTCCTATATAATTTCTTTATTTTACATTGTTTACGACCTAAAAATCGAACCAATTGAAAAAATAATGATTTTAGGGCTTATACATTGGAATTTGAATATAACAAGAGTTCTCATGCCAAAATATGCAAGGATTAAATTGTTGACGAGAAATGCCATACGAAATGCTATAGCATTTTCTATAGCATTTCTTTATTTGACATTTTTTACAACACCAATTGAAAAAATAATGATTTTAGGATGTTTTACATTGAAATTTGAATATAACAAGAGTTCCCATGCCAAAATATGCAAGGATTAAATTGTTGACGAGGAATGCCATAGGAAATTCTATAGCATTTCCTATAGCATTTCTTTATTTTACATTTTTAACAACCTTAAATTTCGAACCAATTGAAAAAATAATGATTTTAGGGCTTATACATTGGAATTTTAAAATTACAAGCGTTCTCATGAAAAAATATGCAAGGATTAAATTGTTGACGAGAAATGCCATAGGAAATGCTCCTATAGCATTTCTTTATTTTACATTTTTTACAACCTTAAATTTCGAACCAATTGAAAAAATAATGATTTTAGGACGTTATACATTGAAATTTGAATATAACAAGAGTTCTCATGCCAAAATATGCAAGGATTAAATTGTTGACGAGAAATGCCATCGGAAATGCTATAGCATTCCCTATAGCATTTCTTTATTTTACATTTTTTACAACCTTAAATTTCGAACCAATTGAAAAAATAATGATTTTAGGGCTTATACATTGGAATTTTAATATTACAAGCGTTCTCATTAAAAAATATGCAAGGATTAAATTATTGACGAGAAATGCCATAGGAAATGCTATAGCACTTCCTATATAATTTCTTTATTTTACATTGTTTACGACCTAAATATCGAACCAATTGAAAAAATAATGATTTTAGGTCTTATACATTGGAATTTGAATATAACAAGAGTTCTCATGCCAAAATATGCAAGGATTAAATTGTTGACGAGAAATGCCATACGAAATGCTATAGCATTTTCTATAGCATTTCTTTATTTGACATTTTTTACAACACCAATTGAAAAAATAATGATTTTAGGATGTTTTACATTGAAATTTGAATATAACAAGAGTTCCCATGCCAAAATATGCAAGGATTAAATTGTTGACGAGGAATGCCATAGGAAATTCTATAGCATTTCCTATAGCATTTCTTTATTTTACATTTTTAACAACCTTAAATTTCGAACCAATTGAAAAAATAATGATTTTAGGGCTTATACATTGGAATTTTAAAATTACAAGCGTTCTCATGAAAAAATATGCAAGGATTAAATTGTTGACGAGAAATGCCATAGGAAATGCTCCTATAGCATTTCTTTATTTTACATTTTTTACAACCTTAAATTTCGAACCAATTGAAAAAATAATGATTTTAGGACGTTATACATTGAAATTTGAATATAACAAGAGTTCTCATGCAAAAATATGCAAGGATTAAATTGTTGACGAGAAATGCCATCGGAAATGCTATAGCATTCCCTATAGCATTTCTTTATTTTACATTTTTTACAACCTTAAATTTCGAACCAATTGAAAAAATAATGATTTTAGGGCTTATACATTGGAATTTTAATATTACAAGCGTTCTCATGAAAAAATATGCAAGGATTAAATTGTTGACGAGAAATGCCATAGGAAATGCTATAGCACTTCCTATATAATTTCTTTATTTTACATTGTTTACGACCTAAAAATCGAACCAATTGAAAAAATAATGATTTTAGGGCTTATACATTGGAATTTGAATATAACAAGAGTTCTCATGCCAAAATATGCAAGGATTAAATTGTTGACGAGAAATGCCATACGAAATGCTATAGCATTTTCTATAGCATTTCTTTATTTGACATTTTTTACAACACCAATTGAAAAAATAATGATTTTAGGATGTTTTACATTGAAATTTGAATATAACAAGAGTTCCCATGCCAAAATATGCAAGGATTAAATTGTTGACGAGGAATGCCATAGGAAATTCTATAGCATTTCCTATAGCATTTCTTTATTTTACATTTTTAACAACCTTAAATTTCGAACCAATTGAAAAAATAATGATTTTAGGGCTTATACATTGGAATTTTAAAATTACAAGCGTTCTCATGAAAAAATATGCAAGGATTAAATTGTTGACGAGAAATGCCATAGGAAATGCTCCTATAGCATTTCTTTATTTTACATTTTTTACAACCTTAAATTTCGAACCAATTGAAAAAATAATGATTTTAGGACGTTATACATTGAAATTTGAATATAACAAGAGTTCTCATGCCAAAATATGCAAGGATTAAATTGTTGACGAGAAATGCCATCGGAAATGCTATAGCATTCCCTATAGCATTTCTTTATTTTACATTTTTTACAACCTTAAATTTCGAACCAATTGAAAAAATAATGATTTTAGGGCTTATACATTGGAATTTTAATATTACAAGCGTTCTCATGAAAAAATATGCAAGGATTAAATTATTGACGAGAAATGCCATAGGAAATGCTATAGCACTTCCTATATAATTTCTTTATTTTACATTGTTTACGACCTAAATATCGAACCAATTGAAAAAATAATGATTTTAGGTCTTATACATTGGAATTTGAATATAACAAGAGTTCTCATGCCAAAATATGCAAGGATTAAATTGTTGACGAGAAATGCCATACGAAATGCTATAGCATTTTCTATAGCATTTCTTTATTTGACATTTTTTACAACACCAATTGAAAAAATAATGATTTTAGGATGTTTTACATTGAAATTTGAATATAACAAGAGTTCCCATGCCAAAATATGCAAGGATTAAATTGTTGACGAGGAATGCCATAGGAAATTCTATAGCATTTCCTATAGCATTTCTTTATTTTACATTTTTAACAACCTTAAATTTCGAACCAATTGAAAAAATAATGATTTTAGGGCTTATACATTGGAATTTTAAAATTACAAGCGTTCTCATGAAAAAATATGCAAGGATTAAATTGTTGACGAGAAATGCCATAGGAAATGCTCCTATAGCATTTCTTTATTTTACATTTTTTACAACCTTAAATTTCGAACCAATTGAAAAAATAATGATTTTAGGACGTTATACATTGAAATTTGAATATAACAAGAGTTCTCATGCAAAAATATGCAAGGATTAAATTGTTGACGAGAAATGCCATCGGAAATGCTATAGCATTCCCTATAGCATTTCTTTATTTTACATTTTTTACAACCTTAAATTTCGAACCAATTGAAAAAATAATGATTTTAGGGCTTATACATTGGAATTTTAATATTACAAGCGTTCTCATGAAAAAATATGCAAGGATTAAATTGTTGACGAGAAATGCCATAGGAAATGCTATAGCACTTCCTATATAATTTCTTTATTTTACATTGTTTACGACCTAAAAATCGAACCAATTGAAAAAATAATGATTTCAGGGCTTATACATTGGAATTTGAATATAACAAGAGTTCTCATGCCAAAATATGCAAGGATTAAATTGTTGACGAGAAATGCCATACGAAATGCTATAGCATTTTCTATAGCATTTCTTTATTTGACATTTTTTACAACACCAATTGAAAAAATAATGATTTTAGGATGTTTTACATTGAAATTTGAATATAACAAGAGTTCCCATGCCAAAATATGCAAGGATTAAATTGTTGACGAGGAATGCCATAGGAAATTCTATAGCATTTCCTATAGCATTTCTTTATTTTACATTTTTAACAACCTTAAATTTCGAACCAATTGAAAAAATAATGATTTTAGGGCTTATACATTGGAATTTTAAAATTACAAGCGTTCTCATGAAAAAATATGCAAGGATTAAATTGTTGACGAGAAATGCCATAGGAAATGCTCCTATAGCATTTCTTTATTTTACATTTTTTACAACGTTAAATTTCGAACCAATTGAAAAAATAATGATTTTAGGACGTTATACATTGAAATTTGAATATAACAAGAGTTCTCATGCCAAAATATGCAAGGATTAAATTGTTGACGAGAAATGCCATCGGAAATGCTATAGCATTCCCTATAGCATTTCTTTATTTTACATTTTTTACAACCTTAAATTTCGAACCAATTGAAAAAATAATGATTTTAGGGCTTATACATTGGAATTTTAATATTACAAGCGTTCTCATGAAAAATATGCAAGGATTAAATTGTTGACGAGAAATGCCATAGGAAATGCTATAGCATTTTTTATAGCATTTCTTTATTTTACATTGTTTACGACATAAAATTTCGAACCAATTGAAAAAATAATGATTTTAGGGCTTATACATTGGAATTTGAATATAACAACAGTTCTCATGCAAAAATATGCAAGGATTAAATTGTAAACGAGAAATGCCATACGAAATGCTATAGCATTTCCTATAGCATTTCTTTATTTGACATTTTTTACAACCTTAAATTTCGAACCAATTGAAAAAATAATGATTTTAGGACATTTTACATTGGAATTTGAA
This sequence comes from Parietaria judaica, assembly GCA_954871525.1. Taxonomy (NCBI): domain Eukaryota; kingdom Viridiplantae; phylum Streptophyta; class Magnoliopsida; order Rosales; family Urticaceae; genus Parietaria; species Parietaria judaica. The sequence continues at coordinate 4,942,149 of OX940864.1, read as the reverse complement.
TATAACAAGAGTTCTCATGCCAAAATATGCAAGGATTAAATTGTTGACGAGAAATGCCATAGGTAATGCTATGGCATTCCCTATAGCATTTCTTTATTTTACATTTTTTACAACCTTAAATTTCGAACCAATTAAAAAAATAATGATTTTAGGGCTTATACATTGGAATTTGAATATAACAAGAGTTCTCATGCAAAAATATGCAAGGATTAAATTGTTAACGAGAAATGCCATACGAAATGCTATAGCATTTCTTATAGCATTTCTTTATTTGACATTTTTTACAACCTTAAATTTCGAACCAATTGAAAAAATAATGATTTTAGGGCTTATACATTGGAATTTTAAAATTACAAGCGTTCTCATGAAAAAATATGCAAGGATTAAATTGTTGACGAGAAATGCCATAGGAAATGCTCCTATAGCATTTCTTTATTTTACATTTTTTACAACCTTAAATTTCGAACCAATTGAAAAAATAATGATTTTAGGACGTTATACATTGAAATTTGAATATAACAAGAGTTCTCATGCCAAAATATGCAAGGATTAAATTGTTGACGAGAAATGCCATCGGAAATGCTATAGCATTCCCTATAGCATTTCGTTATTTTACATTTTTTACAACCTTAAATTTCGAACCAATTGAAAAAATAATGATTTTAGGGCTTATACATTAGAATTTTAATATTACAAGCGTTCTCATGAAAAAATATGCAAGGATTAAATTGTTGACGAGAAATGCCATAGGAAATGCTATAGCATTTTTTATAGCATTTCTTTATTTTACATTGTTTACGACATAAAATTTCGAACCAATTGAAAAAATAATGATTTTAGGGCTTATACATTGGAATTTGAATATAACAAGAGTTCTCATGCAAAAATATGCAAGGATTAAATTGTAAACGAGAAATGCCATACGAAATGCTATAGCATTTCCTATAGCATTTCTTTATTTGACATTTTTTACAACCTTAAATTTCGAACCAATTGAAAAAATAATGATTTTAGGACATTTTACATTGGAATTTGAATATAACAAGAGTTCTCATGCCAAAATATGCAAGGATTAAATTGTTGACGAGAAATGCCATAGGAAATGCTATGGCATTCCCTATAGCATTTCTTTATTTTACATTTTTTACAACCTTAAATTTCGAACCAATTGAAAAAATAATGATTTTAGGGCTTATACATTGGAATTTGAATATAACAAGAGTTCTCATGCAAAAATATGCAAGGATTAAATTGTTAACGAGAAATGCCATACGAAATGCTATAGCATTTCTTATAGCATTTCTTTATTTGACATTTTTTACAACCTTAAATTTCGAACCAATTGAAAAAATAATGATTTTAGGGCTTATACATTGGAATGGAATATAACAAGAGTTCTCATGCAAAAATATGCAAGGATTAAATTGTTGACGATAAAATGCCATAGTTAATGCTATAGCATTTTTTATAGCATTTCTTTATTTTACATTGTTTACGACCTAAAATTTCGAACCAATTGAAAAAATAATGATTTTAGGGCTTATACATTGGAATTTGAATATTACAAGAGTTCGCATGCAAAAATATGCAAGGATTAAATTGTTGACGAGAAATGCCATAGGAAATGCTATAGGATTTCCTATAGCATTTCTTTATTTTACATTTTTTACAACACCAATTGAAAAAATGATGATTTTAGGACGTTATACATTGAAATTTGAATATAGCAAGAGTTCTCATGCCAAAATATGCAAGGATTAAATTGTTGACGAGAAATGCCATAGGAAATGCTATAGCATTCCCTATAGCATTTCTTTATTTTACATTTTTTACAACCTTAAATTTCGAACCAATTGAAAAAATAATGATTTTAGGGCTTATACATTGGAATTTGAATATAACAAGAGTTCTCATGCAAAAATATGCAAGGATTAAATTGTTAACGAGAAATGCCATACGAAATGCTATAGCATTTCTTTATTTGACATTTTTTACAACCTTAAATTTTGAACCAATTGAAAAAATAATGATTTTAGGGCTTATACATTGGAATTTTAATATAACAAGAGTTCTCATGCCAAAATATGCAAGGATTAAATTGTTGACGAGAAATGCCATAGGAAATACTATAGCATTCCCTATAGCATTTCTTTATTTTACATTTTTTACAACCTTAAATTTCGAACCAATTGAAAAAATAATGATTTTAGGGCTTATACATTGGAATTTGAATATAACAAGAGTTCTCATGCAAAAATATGCAAGGATTAAATTGTTAACGAGAAATGCCATACGAAATGCTATAGCATTTCTTATAGCATTTCTTTATTTGACATTTTTTACAACCTTAAATTTTGAACCAATTGAAAAAATAATGATTTTAGGGCTTATACATTGGAATTTTAATATAACAAGAGTTCTCATGCCAAAATATGCAAGGATTAAATTGTTGACGAGAAATGCCATAGGAAATGCTATAACATTTCCTATAGCATTTCTTTATTTTACATTGTTTACGACCTAAAATTTCGAACCAATTGAAAAAATAATGATTTTAGGGCCTATACATTGGAATTTGAATATAACAAGAGTTCTCATGCAAAAGTATGCAAGGATTAAATTGTTAACGAGAAATGCCATACGAAATGCTATAGCATTTCCTATAGCATTTCTTTATTTGACATTTTTTACAACCTTAAATTTCGAACCAACTTAAAAAATAACGATTTTAGGGCTTATATATTGGAATTTGAATATAACAAGAGTTCTAATGCAAAAATATGCAAGGATTAAATAGTTGACGAGAAACGCCATAGGTAATGTTATAGCATTTCCTGTAGCATTTCTTTATTTTACATTTTTTACAACCTTAAATTTCGAACCAATTGAAAAAATAATGATTTTAAAGGTTATACATTGGAATTTGAATATAACAAGAGTTCTCATGCAAAAATATGCAAGGATTAAATTGTTGACGAGAAATGCCATAGGAAATGCTATAGGAAATGCTAGCATTTCCTATAGCATTTCTTTATTTTACATTGTTTACGACCTAAAATTTCGAACCAATTGAAAAAATAATGATTTTAGGGCTTATACATTGGAATTTGAATATACCAAGAGTTCGCATGCAAAAATATGCAAGGATTAAATTGTTGACGAGAAATGCCATAGGAAATGCTGTAGCATTTCCTATAGCATTTCTATATTTGACATTTTTTACAACCTTAAATTTCGAACCAATTGAAAAAATAATGATTTTAGGGCTTATGCATTGGAATTTGAATATAACAAGAGTTCTCATGCCAAAATATGCAAGGATTAAATTGTTGACGAGAAATGCCATAGGAAATGCTATAACATTTCCTATAGCATTTCTTTATTTTACATTTTTTACAACACCAATTGAAAAAATGATGATTTTAGGACGTTATACATTGAAATTTGAATATAGCAAGAGTTCTCATGCCAAAATATGCAAGGATTAAATTGTTGACGAGAAATGCCATAGGAAATGCTATAGCATTCCCTATAGCATTTCTTTATTTTACATTTTTTACAACCTTAAATTTCGAACCAATTGAAAAAATAATGATTTTAGGGCTTATACATTGGAATTTGAATATAACAAGAGTTCTCATGCAAAAATATGCAAGGATTAAATTGTTAACGAGAAAAGCCATACGAAATGCTATAGCATTTCTTATAGCATTTCTTTATTTGACATTTTTTACAACCTTAAATTTTGAACCAATTGAAAAAATAATGATTTTAGGGCTTATACATTGGAATTTTAATATAACAAGAGTTCTCATGCCAAAATATGCAAGGATTAAATTGTTGACGAGAAATGCCATAGGAAATGCTATAACATTTCCTATAGCATTTCTTTATTTTACATTGTTTACGACCTAAAATTTCGAACCAATTGAAAAAATAATGATTTTAGGGCCTATACATTGGAATTTGAATATAACAAGAGTTCTCATGCAAAAGTATGCAAGGATTAAATTGTTAACGAGAAATGCCATACGAAATGCTATAGCATTTCCTATAGCATTTCTTTATTTGACATTTTTTACAACCTTAAATTTCGAACCAACTTAAAAAATAACGATTTTAGGGCTTATATATTGGAATTTGAATATAACAAGAGTTCTAATGCAAAAATATGCAAGGATTAAATAGTTGACGAGAAACGCCATAGGTAATGTTATAGCATTTCCTGTAGCATTTCTTTATTTTACATTTTTTACAACCTTAAATTTCGAACCAATTGAAAAAATAATGATTTTAAAGGTTATACATTGGAATTTGAATATAACAAGAGTTCTCATGCACAAATATGCAAGGATTAAATTGTTGACGAGAAATTCCATAGGAAATGCTATAGGAAATGCTAGCATTTCCTATAGCATTTCTTTATTTTACATTGTTTACGACCTAAAATTTCGAACCAATTGAAAAAATAATGATTTTAGGGCTTATACATTGGAATTTGAATATACCAAGAGTTCGCATGCAAAAATATGCAAGGATTAAATTGTTGACGAGAAATGCCATAGGAAATGCTGTAGCATTTCCTATAGCATTTCTATATTTGACATTTTTTACAACCTTAAATTTCGAACCAATTGAAAAAATAATGATTTTAGGGCTTATGCATTGGAATTTGAATATAACAAGAGTTCTCATGCCAAAATATGCAAGGATTAAATTGTTGACGAGAAATGCCATAGGAAATGCTATAACATTTCCTATAGCATTTCTTTATTTTACATTTTTTACAACACCAATTGAAAAAATGATGATTTTAGGACGTTATACATTGAAATTTGAATATAGCAAGAGTTCTCATGCCAAAATATGCAAGGATTAAATTGTTGACGAGAAATGCCATAGGAAATGCTATAGCATTCCCTATAGCATTTCTTTATTTTACATTTTTTACAACCTTAAATTTCGAACCAATTGAAAAAATAATGATTTTAGGGCTTATACATTGGAATTTGAATATAACAAGAGTTCTCATGCAAAAATATGCAAGGATTAAATTGTTAACGAGAAATGCCATACGAAATGCTATAGCATTTCTTATAGCATTTCTTTATTTGACATTTTTTACAACCTTAAATTTTGAACCAATTGAAAAAATAATGATTTTAGGGCTTATACATTGGAATTTTAATATAACAAGAGTTCTCATGCCAAAATATGCAAGGATTAAATTGTTGACGAGAAATGCCATAGGAAATGCTATAACATTTCCTATAGCATTTCTTTATTTTACATTGTTTACGACCTAAAATTTCGAACCAATTGAAAAAATAATGATTTTAGGGCCTATACATTGGAATTTGAATATAACAAGAGTTCTCATGCAAAAGTATGCAAGGATTAAATTGTTAACGAGAAATGCCATACGAAATGCTATAGTATTTCCTATAGCATTTCTTTATTTGACATTTTTTACAACCTTAAATTTCGAACCAATTTAAAAAATAACTATTTTAGGGCTTATATATTGGAATTTGAATATAACAAGAGTTCTAATGCAAAAATATGCAAGGATTAAATAGTTGACGAGAAACGCCATAGGTAATGCTATAGCATTTCCTATAGCATTTCTTTATTTTACATTGTTTACGACCTACAATTTCGAACCAATTGAAAAAATAATGATTTTAGGGCTTATACATTGGAATTTGAATATACCAAGAGTTCGCATGCAAAAATATGCAAGGATTAAATTGTTGACGAGAAATGCCATAGGAAATGCTATAGCAAAAAATATGCTATAGCAACAATTTAATCCTTGCATATTTTTGCATGAGAACTCTTGTTATATTGAAAAACCAATGTATAAGCCCTAAAATCATTATTTTTTCAATTGGTTGGAAATTTTAGGTCGTAAATAATGTAAAATAAAGCATTGCATTAGGAAATACATTTCCTATGGCATTTCACGTCAACAATTTAATCCTTGCATATTTTTGCATGAGAACGCTTGTAATATTAAAATTCCAATGTATAAGCCATAAAATCATTATTTTTTCAATTGGTTCGAAATTTAAGGTTGTAAAAAATGTAAAATACAGAAATGCTATAGGAAATGCTATTGTATTTCCTATGGCATTTCTCGTCAACAATTTAACCCTTGCATATTTTTGCATGAGAACTCTTGTTATATTCAAATTCCAATGTATAGGCCCAAAAATCATTATTTTTTCAATTGGTCCAAAATTTTAGGTCGTAAACAATGTAAAATAAAGAAATGCTATAGGAAATGCTATAGAATTTCCTATGGCATTTCTCGTCAATAATTTAATCCTTGCATATTTTTGCATGAGAACGCTTCTAATATTAAAATTCCTATGTATAAGCCCTAAAATCAATATTTTTTCAAATGGTTCAAAATTTAAGGTTGTAAAAAATGTAAAATAAAGAAATGCTATAGCAAAAGCTATAGCATTTCCTATGGCATTTCTCGTCAAAAATTTAATCCTTGCATATTTTTGCATGAGAACGCTTGTAATATTAAAATTCCAATGTATAAGCCCTAAAATCATTATTTTTTTTCAACTGGTTCGAAATTTAAGGTTGTAAAATATGTAAAATAAAGAAATGCTATACGAAATGCTATAGCATTTCCTATGGCATTTCTCGTCAACAATTTAATCCTTGCATATTTTTGCATGAGAACTCTTGTTATATTCAAATTCCAACGTATAAGCCCTAAAATCATTATTTTTTCAATTGGTTTGAAATTTTAGGTCGTAAACAATGTAAAATAATGAAATGCTATAGGAAATGCATTTCCTATGGCATTTCTCGTCAACAATTTAATCCTTGCATATTTTTGCATGAGAACGCTTGTAATATTAAAATTCCAATGTATAAGCCCTAAAATCATCATTTTTTCAATTGGTTCGAAATTTAAGGTTGTAAAAAATGTAAAATAAAGAAATGCTATAGGAAATGCTATAGCATTTCCTATGGCATTTCTCTTCAACAATTTAAACCTTGCATGATTTTGCATGAGAACTCTTGTTATATTCAAATTCCAAAGTATAAGCCCTAAAATCATTATTTTTTCAATTGGTTCGAAATTTTAGGTCGTAAACAATGTAAAAAAAAGAAATGCTATAGGAAATGCTATAGCATTTCCTATGGCATTTCTCGTCAACAATTTAATCCTTGCATATTTTTGCATGAGAACGCTTGTAATATTAAAATTCCAATGATAAGCCCTAAAATCATTATTTTTTCAATTGGTTCGAAATTTAAGGTTGTAAAAAAGGTAAAATAAAGAAATGCTATGGGAAATGCTATAGCATTTCCTATGGCATTTCTCGTCAACAATTTATCCTTGCATATTTTTGCATGAGAACGCTTGGAATATTATAATTCTAATGTATAATCCCTAAATTCATTATTTTTTCAATTGGTTCGAAATTTTAGGTTGTAAACAAAGTAAAATAAAGAAATGCTATACGAAATTCTATAGCATTTCCTATGGTATTTCTCGTCAACAATTTAATCCTTGCATATTTTTGCATGAGAACTCTTGTTATATTGAAATTCCAATGTATAAGCCCTAAAATCATTATTTTTTCAATTGGTTCGAAATTTTAGGTCGTAAATAATGTAAAATAAAGAAATGCATTAGGAAATACATTTCCTATGGCATTTCTCGTCAACAATTTAATCCTTACATATTTTTGCATGAGAACGCTTGTAATATTAAAATTCCAATGTATAAGCCCTAAAATCATCATTTTTTCAATTGGTTCGAAATTTAAGGTTGTAAAAAATGTAAAATAAAGAAATGCTATAGGAAATGCTATAGCATTTCCTATGGCATTTCTCTTCAACAATTTAAACCTTGCATGATTTTGCATGAGAACTCTTGTTATATTCAAATTCCAATGTATAAGCCCTAAAATCATTATTTTTTCAATTGGTTCGAAATTTTAGGTCGTAAACAATGTAAAAAAAAGAAATGCTATAGGAAATGCTATAGCATTTCCTATGGCATTTCTCGTCAACAATTTAATCCTTGCATATTTTTGCATGAGAACGCTTGTAATATTAAAATTCCAATGATAAGCCCTAAAATCATTATTTTTTCAATTGGTTCGAAATTTAAGGTTGTAAAAAAGGTAAAATAAAGAAATGCTATGGGAAATGCTATAGCATTTCCTATGGCATTTCTCGTCAACAATTTATCCTTGCATATTTTTGCATGAGAACGCTTGGAATATTATAATTCTAATGTATAATCCCTAAATTCATTATTTTTTCAATTGGTTCGAAATTTTAGGTTGTAAACAAAGTAAAATAAAGAAATGCTATACGAAATTCTATAGCATTTCCTATGGTATTTCTCGTCAACAATTTAATCCTTGCATATTTTTGCATGAGAACTCTTGTTATATTGAAATTCCAATGTATAAGCCCTAAAATCATTATTTTTTCAATTGGTTCGAAATTTTAGGTCGTAAATAATGTAAAATAAAGAAATGCATTAGGAAATACATTTCCTATGGCATTTCTCGTCAACAATTTAATCCTTACATATTTTTGCATGAGAACGCTTGTAATATTAAAATTCCAATGTATAAGCCCTAAAATCATTATTTTTTCAATTGGTTTGAAATTTAAGGTTGTAAAAATTGTAAAATACATAAATGCTATAGGAAATGCTATTGTATTTCCTATGGCATTTCTCGTCAACAATTTAATCCTTGCATATTTTTGCAAGAGAACTCTTGTTATATTCAAATTCCAATGTATAAGCCCTAAAATCATTATTTTTTCAATTGGTTCGAAATTTTAGGTCGTAAATAATGTAAAATAAGGAAATGCATTAGGAAATACATTTCCTATGGCATTTCTCGTCAACAATTTAATCCTTGCATATTTTTGCATGAGAACGCTTGTAATATTAAAATTCCAATGTATAAGCCCTAAAATCATTATTTTTTTACAATTGGTTCGAAATTTAAGGTTGTAAAATATGTAAAATAAAGAAATGCTATAGGAAATGCTATTGTATTTCCTATGGCATTTCTCGTCAACAATTTAACCCTTGCATATTTTTGCATGAGAACTCTTGTTATATTTAAATTCCAATGTATAAGCCCTAAAATCATTATTTTTTCAATTGGTTAGAAATTTTAGGTCGTAAACAATGTAAAATAAAGAAATGCTATAGGAAATGCTATAGAATTTCCTAAGGCATTTCTTGTCAACAATTTAATCCTTGCATATTTTTGCATGAGAACGCTTATAATATTAAAATTCCAATATATAAGCCCTAAAATAATCATTTTTTCAATTGGTTCGAAATTTAAGGTTGTAAAAAATGTAAAATAAAGAAATGCTATAGGAAATGCTATAGCATTTCCTGTGCCATTTCACTTCAACAATTTAAACCTTGCATAATTTTGCATAAGAACTCTTGTTATATTCAAATTCCAATGTATAAGCCTTAAAATCATTATTTTTTCAATTGGTTCAAAATTTTAGGTCGTAAAGAATGTAAAATAAAGAAATGCTATAGGAAATGCTAGCATTTCCTATGGCATTTCTCGTCAACAATTGAATACTTGCATATTTTTGCACGAGAACGCTTGTAATTTTAAAATTCCAATGTATGAGCCCTAAAATCATTATTTTTTCAATTGGTTCGAAATTTAAGGTTGTAAAAAATGTAAAATACAGAAATGCTATAGGAAATGCTATTGTATTTCCTATGGCATTTCTCGTCAACAATTTAACACTTGCATATTTTTGCATGAGAACTCTTGTTATATTCAAATTCCAATGTATAGGCCCAAAAATCATTATTTTTTCAATTGGTCCAAAATTTTAGGTCGTAAACAATGTAAAATAAAGAAATGCTATAGGAAATGCTATAGAATTTCCTATGGCATTTCTCGTCAATAATTTAATCCATGCATATTTTTGCATGAGAACACTTTTAATATTAAAATTCCTATGTATAAGCCCTAAAATCATTATTTTTTCAATAGGAAATGCTATAGCATTTCCTATGGCATTTCTCGTCAAAAATTTAATCCTTGCATATTTTTGCATGAGAACGCTTGGAATATTAAAATTCCAATGTATAAGCCCTAAAATAATTATTTTTTCAACTGGTTCAAAATTTTAGGTTGTAAACAAAGTAAAATAAAGAAATGCTATACGAAATGCTATAACATTTCCTATGGCATTTCTCGTCAACAATTTAATCCTTGCATATTTTTGCATGAGAACTCTTGTTATATTCAAATTCCAACATATAAGCCCTAAAATCATTATTTTTTCAATTGGTTTGAAATTTTAGGTCGTAAACAATGTAAAATAAAGAAATGCTATAGGAAATGCATTTCCTATGGCATTTCTCGTCAACAATTTAATCCTTGCATATTTTTGCATGAGAACGCTTGTAATATTAAAATTCCAATGTATAAGCCCTAAAATCATCATTTTTTCAATTGGTTCGAAATTTAAGGTTGTAAAAAATGTAAAATAAAGAAATGCTATAGGAAATGCTATAGCATTTCCTATGGCATTTCTCTTCAACAATTTAAACCTTGCATATTTTTGCATGAGAACTCTTGTTATATTCAAATTCAATTGTATAAGCCCTAAAATCATTATTTTTTCAATTGGTTCGAAATTTTAGGTCGTAAACAATGTAAAATAAAGAAATGCTATAGGAAATGCTATAGCATTTCCTATGGCATTTCTCGTCAACAATTTAGTCCTTGCATATTTTTGCATGAGAACGCTTGTAATATTAAAATTCCAATGATAAGCCCTAAAATCATTATTTTTTCAATTGGTTCGAAATTTAAGGTTGTAAAAAAGGTAAAATAAAGAAATGCTATAGTATTTCCTATGGCATTTCTCGTCAACAATTTATCCTTGCATATTTTTGCATGAGAACGCTTGGAATATTAAAATTCTAATGTATAATCCCTAAATTCATTATTTTCTCAATTGGTTCGAAATTTTAGGTTGTAAACAAAGTAAAATAAAGAAATGCTATACGAAATTCTATAGCATTTCCTATGGCATTTCTCGTCAACAATTTAATCCTTGCATATTTTTGCATAAGAACTCTTGTTATATTGAAATTCCAATGTATAAGCCCTAAAATCATTATTTTTTCAATTGGTTCGAAATTTAAGGTTGTAAAAAATGTAAAATACAGAAATGCTATAGGAAATGCTATTGTATTTCCTATGGCATTTCTCGTCAACAATTTAACCCTTGCATATTTTTGCATGAGAACTCTTGTTATATTCAAATTCCAATGTATAGGCCCAAAAATCATTATTTTTTCAATTGGCCCAAAATTTTAGGTCGTAAACAATGTAAAATAAAGAAATGCTATAGGAAATGCTATAGAATTTCCTATGGCATTTCTCGTCAATAATTTAATCCTTGCATATTTTTGCATGAGAACGCTTTTAATATTAAAATTCCTATGTATAAGCCCTAAAATCATTATTTTTTCAATTGGTTCAAAATTTAAGGTCGTAAAAAATGTAAAATAAAGAAATGCTATAGCAAAAGCTATAGCATTTCCTATGGCATTTCTCGTCAAAAATTTAATCCTTGCATATTTTTGCATGAGAACGCTTGGAATATTAAAATTCCAATGTATAAGCCCTAAAATCATTATTTTTTCAACTGGTTCAAAATTTTAGGTTGTAAACAAAGTAAAATAAAGAAATGCTATACGAAATGCTATAACATTTCCTATGGCATTTCTCGTCAACAATTTAATCCTTGCATATTTTTGCATGAGAACGCTTGTAATATTAAAATTCCAATGTATAAGCCCTAAAATCATTATTTTTTTCTATTGGTTCGAAATTTAAGGTCGTAAATAATGTAAAATAAAGAAATGCATTAGGAAATACATTTCCTATGGCATTTCTCGTCAACAATTTAACCCTTGCATATTTTTGCATGAGAACTCTTGTTATATTCAAATTCCAATGTATAAGCCCTAAAATCATTATTTTTTCAATTGGTTAGAAATTTTAGGTCGTAAACAATGTAAAATAAAGAAATGCTATAGGAAATGCTATAGAATTTCCTATGGCATTTCTCGTCAACAATTTAATCCTTGCATATTTTTGCATGAGAACTCTTGTTATATTCAAATTCCAATGTATAAGCCCTAAAATCATTATTTTTTCAATTGGTTCGAAATTTAAGGTCGTAAACAATGTAAAATAAAGAAATGCAATAGGAAATGCTATAGCATTTCCTATGGCATTTCTCGTCAACAATTTAATCCTTGCATATTTTTGCATGAGAACGCTTGTAATATTAAAATTCCAATGATAAGCCCTAAAATCATTATTTTTTCAATTGGTTCGAAATTTAAGGTTGTAAAAAAGGTAAAATAAAGAAATGCTATGGGAAATGCTATAGCATTTCCTATGGCATTTCTCGTCAACAATTTATCCTTGCATATTTTTGCATGAGAACGCTTGAAATATTAAAATTCTAATGTATAATCCCTAAATTCATTATTTTTTCAATTGGTTCGAAATTTTAGGTTGTAAACAAAGTAAAATAAAGAAATGCTATACGAAATTCTATAGCATTTCCTATGGCATTTCTCGTCAACAATTTAATCCTTGCATATTTTGGCATGAGAACTCTTGTTATATTGAAATTCCAATCTATAAGCCCTAAAATCATCATTTTTTCAATTGGTTCGAAATTTTAGGTCGTAAATAATGTAAAATAAAGAAATGCATTAGGAAATACATTTCCTATGGCATTTCTCGTCAACAATTTAATCCTTGCATATTTTTGCATGAGAACGCTTGTAATATTAAAATTCCAATGTATAAGCCCTAAAATCATTATTTTTTCAATTGGTTTGAAATTTAAGGTTGTAAAAATTGTAAAATACATAAATGCTATAGGAAATGCTATTGTATTTCCTATGGCATTTCTCGTCAACAATTTAATCCTTGCATATTTTTGCAAGAGAACTCTTGTTATATTCAAATTCCAATGTATAAGCCCTAAAATCATTATTTTTTCAATTGGTTCGAAATTTTAGGTCGTAAATAATGTAAAATAAGGAAATGCATTAGGAAATACATTTCCTATGGCATTTCTCGTCAACAATTTAATCCTTGCATATTTTTGCATGAGAACGCTTGTAATATTAAAATTTCAATGTATAAGCCCTAAAATCATTATTTTTTTCTATTGGTTCGAAATTTAAGGTTGTAAAATATGTAAAATAAAGAAATGCTATAGTAAATGCTATTGTATTTCCTATGGCATTTCTCGTCAACAATTTAACCCTTGCATATTTTTCGATGAGAACTCTTGTTATATTCAAATTCCAATGTATAAGCCCTAAAATCATTATTTTTTCAATTGGTTAGAAATTTTAGGTCGTAAACAATGTAAAATAAAGAAGTGCTATAGGAAATGCTATAGAATTTCCTATGCCATTTCTCGTCAACAATTTAATCCTTGCATATTTTTGCATGAGAACGCTTATAATATTAAAATTCCAATATATAAGCCCTAAAATCATCATTTTTTCAATTGGTTCGAAATTTAAGGTTGTAAAAAATGTAAAATAAAGAAATTCTATAGGAAATGCTATAGCATTTCCTATGCCATTTCACTTCAACAATTTAAACCTTGCATAATTTTGCATAAGAACTCTTGTTATATTCAAATTCCAATGTATAAGCCTTAAAATCATTATTTTTTCAATTGGTTCAAAATTTTAGGTCGTAAACAATGTAAAATAAAGAAATGCTATAGGAAATGCTAGCATTTCTCGTCAACAATTGAATACTTGCATATTTTTGCACGAGAACGCTTGTAATATTAAAATTCCAATGTATAAGCCCTAAAATCATTATTTTTTCTGTTGGTTCGAAATTTAAGGTTGTAAAAAATGTAAAATAAAGAAATGCTATAGGAAATGCTATAGCATTTCCTATGGAATTTCTCGTCAACAATTTAATCCTTGCATATTTTTGCATGAGAACGCTTGGAATATTAAAATTCCAATGTATAAGCCCTAAAATCATTATTTTTTCGATTGGTTCAAAATTTTAGGTTGTAAACAAAGTAAAATAAAGAAATGCTATACGAAATGCTATAGCATTTCCTATGGCATTTCTCGTCAACAATTTAATTCTTGCATATTTTTGCATGAGAACTCTTGTTATATTCAAATTCCAACGTATAAGCCCTAAAATCATTATTTTTTCAATTGGTTCGAAATTTTAGGTCCTAAACAATGTAAAATAAAGAAATGCTATAGCATTTCCTATGACATTTCTCGTCAACAATTTATCCTTGCATATTTTTGCATGAGAACGCTTCGAATATTAAAATTCCAATTTATAAACCCTAAATTCATTATTTTTTCAATTGGTTCAAAATTTTAGGTTGTAAACAAAGTAAAATAAAGAAATGCTATACGAAATTCTATAGCATTTCCTATGGCATTTCTCGTCAATAATTTAACCCTTGCATAATTTTGCATGAGAACTCTTGTGATATTGAAATTCCAATGTATAAGCCCTAAAATCATTATTTTTTCAATTGGTTTGAAATTTTAGGTCGTAAATAATGTAACATAAAGAAATGCATTAGGAAATACATTTCCTATGGCATTTCACGTCAACAATTTAATCCTTGCATATTTTTGCATGAGAACGCTGGTAATATTAAAATTCCAATGTATAAGCCCTAAAATCATTATTTTTTCAACTGGTTCGAAATTTAAGGTTGTAAAAAATGTAAAATACAGAAATGCTATAGGAAATGCTATTGTATTTCCTATGGCATTTCTCGTCAACAATTTAACCCTTGCATATTTTTGCATGAGAACTCTTGTTATATTCAAATTCCAATGTATAGGCCCAAAAATCATTATTTTTTCAATTGGTCCCAAATTTTAGGTCGTAAACAATGTAAAATAAAGAAATGCTATAGGAAATGCTTTAGAATTTCCTATGGCATTTCTCGTCAATAATTTAATCCTTGCATATTTTTGCATGAGAACGCTTCTAATATTAAAATTCCTATGTATAAGCCCTAAAATCATTATTTTTTCAATTGGTTCAAAATTTAAGGTTATAAAAAATGTAAAATAAAGAAATGCTATACGAAATGCTATAGCATTTCCTATGGCATTTCTCGTCAACAATTTAATCCTTGCATATTTTTGCATGAGAACTCTTGTTATATTCAAATTCCAACGTATAAGCCCTAAAATCATTATTTTTTAAATTGGTTTGAAATTTTAGATCGTAAACAATGTAAAATAAAGAAATAATATAGGAAATGCATTTCCTATGGCATTTCTCGTCAACAATTTAATCCTTGCATATTTTTGCATGAGAACGCTTGTAATATTAAAATTCCAATGTATAAGCCCTAAAATCATCATTTTTTCAATTGGTTCGAAATTTAAGGTTGTAAAAAATGTAAAATAAAGAAATGCTATAGGAAATGCTATAGCATTTCCTATGGCATTTCTCTTCAACAATTTAAACCTTGCATATTTTTGCATGAGAACTCTTGTTATATTCAAATTCCAATGTATAAGCCCTAAAATCATTATTTTTTCAATTGGTTCGAAATTTTAGGTCGTAAACAATGTAAAATAAAGAAATGCTATAGGAAATGCTATAGCATTTCCTATGGCATTTCTCGTCAACAATTTAATCCTTGCATATTTTTGCATGAGAACGCTTGTAATATTAAAATTCCAATGATAAGCCCTAAAATCATTATTTTTTAATTTGGTTCGAAATTTAAGGTTGTAAAAAAGGTAAAATAAAGAAATGCTATGGGAAATGCTATAGCATTTCCTATGGCATTTCTCGTCAACAATTTCTCCTTGCATATTTTTGCATGAGAACGCTTGGAATATTAAAATTCTAATGTATAATCCCTAAATTCATTATTTTTTCAATTGGTTCAAAATTTTAGGTTGTAAACAAAGTAAAATAAAGAAATGCTATACGAAATTCTATAGCATTTCCTATGGCATTTCTCGTCAACAATTTAATCCTTGCATATTTTTGCATGAGAACTCTTGTTATATTGAAATTCCACTGTATAAGCCCTAAAATCATTATTTTTTCAATTGGTTCGAAATTTTAGGTCGTAAATAATGTAAAATAAAGAAATGCATTAGGAAATACATTTCCTATGGCATTTCTCGTCAACAATTTAATCCTTGCATATTTTTGCATGAGAACGCTTATAATATTAAAATTCCAATGTATAAGCCCTAAAATCATTATTTTTTCAATTGGTTCGAAATTTAAGGTTGTAAAAAATGTAAAATAAAGAAATGCTATAGGAAATGCTATTGTATTTCCTATGGCATTTCTCGTCAACAATTTAATCCTTGCATATTTTTGCAAGAGAACTCTTGTTATATTCAAATTCCAATGTATAAGCCCTAAAATCATTATTTTTTCAATTGGTTCGAAATTTTAGGTCGTAAATAATGTAAAATAAAGAAATGCTATAGGAAATGCTATAGAATTTCCTATGGCATTTCTCGTCAATAATTTAATCCTTGCATATTTTTGCATGAGAACGCTTCTAATATTAAAATTCCTATGTATAAGCCCTAAAATCATTTTTTTTTCAATTGGTTCAAAATTTAAGGTTGTAAAAAATGTAAAATAAAGAAATGCTATAGCAAAAGCTATAGCATTTCCTATGGCATTTCTCGTCAAAAATTTAATCCTTGCATATTTTTGCATGAGAACGCTTGGAATATTAAAATTCCAATGTATAAGCACTAAAATCATTATTTTTTCAACTGGTTCAAAATTTTAGGTTGTAAACAAAGTAAAATAAAGAAATGCTATACGAAATGCTATAGCATTTCCTATGGCATTTCTCGTCAACAATTTAATCCTTGCATATTTTTGCATGAGAACTCTTGTTATATTCAAATTCCAACGTATAAGCCCTAAAATCATTATTTTTTCAATTGGTTTGAAATTTTAGGTCGTAAACAATGTAAAATAAAGAAATGCTATAGGAAATGCATTTCCTATGGCATTTCTCGTCAACAATTTAATCCTTGCATATTTTTGCATGAGAACGCTAGTAATATTAAAATTCCAATGTATAAGCCCTAAAATCATCATTTTTTCAATTGGTTCGAAATTTAAGGTTGTAAAAAATGTAAAATAAAGAAATGCTATAGGAAATGCTATAGCATTTCCTATGGAATTTCTCGTCAACAATTTAATCCTTGCATATTTTTGCATGAGAACTCTTGTTATATTGAAATTCCAATGTATAAGCCCTAAAATCATTATTTTTTCAATTGGTCCGAAATTTTAGGTCGTAAATAATGTAAAATAAAGAAATGCATTAGGAAATACATTTCCTATGGCATTTCTCGTCAACAATTTAATCCTTGCATATTTTTGCATGAGAACGCTTGTAATATTAAAATTCCAATGTATAAGCCCTAAAATCATTATTTTTTCAATTGGTTTGAAATTTAAGGTTGTAAAAATTGTAAAATACATAAATGCTATAGGAAATGCTATTGTATTTCCTATGGCATTTCTCGTCAACAATCTATTTTTGCATATTTTTGCAAGAGAACTCTTGTTATATTCAAATTCCAATGTATAAGCCCTAAAATCATTATTTTTTCAATTGGTTCGAAATTTTAGGTCGTAAATAATGTAAAATAAGGAAATGCATTAGGAAATACATTTCCTATGGCATTTCTCGTCAACAATTTAATCCTTGCATATTTTTGCATGAGAACGCTTGTAATATTAAAATTCCAATGTATAAGCCCTAAAATCATTATTTTTTTCAATTGGTTCGAAATTTAATGTTGTAAAATATGTAAAATAAAGAAATGCTATTGTATTTCCTATGGCATTTCTCGTCAACAATTTAACCCTTGCATATTTTTGCATGAGAACTCTTGTTATATTCAAATTCCAATGTATAAGCCCTAAAATCATTATTTTTTCAATTGATTAAAAATTTTAGGTCGTAAACAATGTAAAATAAAGAAATGCTATAGGAAATGCTATAGAATTTCCTATGGCATTTCTCGTCAACAATTTAATCCTTGCATATTTTTGCATGAGAACGCTTATAATATTAAAATTCCAATATATAAGCCCTAAAATCATTATTTTTTCAATTGGTTCGAAATTTAAGGTTGTAAAAAATGTAAAATAAAGAAATGCTATAGGAAATGCTATAGAATTTCCTATGGCATTTCTTGTCAACAATTTAATCCTTGCATATTTTTGCATGAGAACGCTTGCAATATTAAAATTCCAATGTATAAGCCCTAAAATCATCATTTTTTTCAATTGGTTCGAAATTTAAGGTTGTAAAAAAGGTAAAATAAAGAAATGCTATAGGAAATGCTATAACATTTCCTATGGCATTTCTCGTCAACAATTTATCCTTGCATATTTTTGCATGAGAACGCTTGGAATATTAAAATTCCAATGTATAATCCCTAAATTCATTATTTTTTCAATTGGTTCGAAATTTTAGGTAGTAAACAAAGTAAAATAAATAAATGCTATACGAAATTCTATAGTATTTCCTATGGCATTTCTCGTCAACAATTTAATCCTTGCATATTTTTGCATGAGAACTACTGTTATATTAAAATTCCAATGTATAAGCCCTAAAATCATTATTTTTTCAATTGGTTCGAAATTTAAGGTTGTAAAATATGTAAAATAAAGAAATGCTATTGTATTTCCTATGGCATTTCTCGTCAACAATTTAACCCTTGCATATTTTTGCATGAGAACTCTTGTTATATTCAAATTCCAATGTATAAGCCCTAAAATCATTATTTTTTCAATTGGTTAGAAATTTTAGGTCGTAAACAATGTAAAATAAAGAAATGCTATAGGAAATGCTATAGAATTTCCTATGCCATTTCTCGTCAACAATTTAATCCTTGCATATTTTTGTATGAGAACGCTTATAATATTAAAATTCCAATATATAAGCCCTAAAATCATCATTTTTTTCAATTGGTTCGAAATTTAAGGTTGTAAAAAAGGTAAAATAAAGAAATGCTATAAGAAATGCTATAGCATTTCCTATGGCATTTCTCGTCAACAATTTATCCTTGCATATTTTTGCATGAGAACGCTTGGAATATTAAAATTCCAATGTATAATCCCTAAATTCATTATTTTTTCAATTGGTTCGAAATTTTAGGTAGTAAACAAAGTAAAATAAATAAATGCTATACGAAATTCTATAGTATTTCCTAGGGCATTTCTCGTCAACAATTTAATCCTTGCATATTTTTGCATGAGAACTCCTGTTATATTGAAATTCCAATGTATAAGCCCTAAAATCATTATTTTTTCAAATGGTTCGAAATTTTAGGTCGTAAATAATGTAAAATAAAGAAATGCATTAGGAAATACATTTCCTATGACATTTTCCGTCAACAATTTAATCCTTGCATATTTTTGATTGAGAACGCTTATAATATTAAAATTCCAATGTATAAGCCCTAAAATCATTATTTTTTCAATTGGTTCGAAATTTAAGGTTGTAAAAAATGTAAAATAAAGAAATGCTATAGGAAATGCTATTTTATTTCCTATTGCATTTCTCGTCAACAATTTAATCCTTGCATATTTTTGCAAGAGAACTCTTGTTATATTCAAATTCCAATGTATAAGCCCTAAAATCATTATTTTTTCAATTGGTTCGAAATTTTAGGTCGTAAATAATGTAAAATAAGGAAATGCATTAGGAAATACATTTCCTATGGCATTTCTCGTCAACAATTTAATCCTTGCATATTTTTGCATGAAAACGCTTGTAATATTAAAATTCCAATGTATAAGCCCTAAAATTATTATTTTTTCAATTGGTTCGAAATTTAAGGTTGTAAAATATGTAAAATAAAGAAATGCTATAGGAAATGCTATTGTATTTCCTATGGCATTTCTCGTCAACAATTTAACCCTTGCATATTTTTGCATGAGAACTCTTGTTATATTCAAATTCCAATGTATAAGCCCTAAAATCATTATTTTTTCAATTGGTTAGAAATTTTAGGACGTAAACAATGTAAAATAAAGAAATGCTATAGGAAATGCTATAGAATTTCCTATGGCATTTCTCGTCAACAATTTAATCCTTGCATATTTTTGTATGAGAACGCTTATAATATTAAAATTCCAATATATAAGCCCTAAAATCATTATTTTTTCAATTGGTTTGAAATTTAAGGTTGTAAAAAATGTAAAATAAAGAAATGCTATAGGAAATGCTATAGAATTTCCTATGGCATTTCTCGTCAACAATTTAATCCTTGCATATTTTTGCATGAGAACGCTTGTAATATTAAAATTCCAATATATAAGCCCTAAAATCATCATTTTTTTCAATTGGTTCGAAATTTAAGATTTTAAAAAATGTAAAATAAAGAAATGCTATAGGAAATGCCATAGCATTTCCTTGCATATTTTTGCGAGAGAACTCTTGTTATATTCAAATTCCAATGTATAAGCCCTAAAATCATTATTTTTTCAATTGGTTCGAAATTTTATGTCGTAAACAATGTAAAATAAAGAAATGCTATAGGAAATGCTATAGCGTTTCCTATGGCATTTCTTGTCAACAATTTAATCCTTGCATATTTTTGCATGAGAACGCTTGGAATATTAAAATTCCAATGTATAAGCCCTAAAATCATTATTTATCAATTGGTTCGAAATTTTAGGTTTTAAACAAAGTAAAATAAAGAAATGCTATACGAAATGCTATAGCATTTCCTATGGCATTTCTCTTCAACAATTTAAACCTTGCATATTTTTGCATGAGAACTCTTCTTATATTCAAATTCCAATGTATAAGCCCTAAATTCATTATTTTTTCAATTGGTTCAAAATTTTAGGTCGTAAACAATGTAAAATAAAGAAATGCTATAGGAAATGCTATAGCATTTCCTATGGCATTTCTCGTCAACAATTTAATCCTTGCATATTTTTGCATGAGAACGCTTGGAATATTAAAATTCCAATGTATAAGCCCTAAAATCATTATTTTATTAATTGGTTCGAAATCTTAGGTTTTAAACAAAGTAAAATAAAGAAATGCTATACGAAATGCTATAGCATTTCCTATGGCATTTCTCGTCAACAATTTAATCCATGCATATTTTTGCATGAGAACTCTTGTTATATTCAAATTCCAACGTATAAGCCCTAAAATCATTATTTTTTCAATTGGTTTGAAATTTTAGGTCGTAAACAATGTAAAATAAAGAAATGCTATAGGAAATGCAATAGCATTTCCTATGGCATTTCTCGTCAACAATTTAATCCTTGCATATTTTTGCATGAGAACAGTTGTAATATTAAAATTCCAATGTATAAGCCCTAAAATCATTATTTTTTCAATTGGTTCGAAATTTAAGGTTGTAAAAAATGTAAAATAAAGAAATGCTATAGGAAATGCTATAGCATTTCCTATGGCATTTCTTGTCAACAATTTAATCCTTGCATATTTTTGCATGAGAACGCTTGGAATATTAAAATTCCAATGTATAAGCCCTAAAATCATTATTTTTTCAATTGGTTCGAAATTTTAGGTTGTAAACAAAGTAAAATAAAGAAATGCTATACGAAATGCTATAGCATTTCCTATGGCATTTCTCGTCAACAATTTAATCCTTGCATATTTTTGCATGAGAACTCTTGTTATATTCATATTCCAACATATAAGCCCTAAAATCATTATTTTTTCAATTGGTTTGAAATTTTAGGTCATAAACAATGTAAAATACAGAAATGTTACAATAATTTCTCTTCAACATTTTAAATCTTGCATATTTTTGCATGAGAACTCTTGTTATATTCAAATTCCAATGTATAAGCCCTAAAATCATTATTTTTTTAATTGGTTCGAAATTTTAGGTCGTAAACAATGTAAAATAAAGAAATGCTATAGGAAATGCTATAGCATTTCCTATGGCATTTCTCGTCAACAATTGAATCCTTGCATATTTTTGCATGAGAACGCTTGTAATATTAAAATTCCAATGTATAAGCCCTAAAATCATTATTTTTTTAATTGGTTCGAAATTTAAGGTTGTAAAAAATGTAAAATAAAGAAAGGCTATAGGAAATGTTATAGCATTTCTTATGGCATTTCTCGTCAACAATTTAATCCTTGCATATTTTTGCATGAGAACGCTTGGAATATTAAAATTCCAATGTATAAGCCCTAAAATCATTATTTTTTTCAATTGGTTCGTAATTTTAGGTTGTAAACAAAGTAAAATAAAGAAATGCTATACGAAATGCTATAGCATTTCCTATGGAATTTCTCGTCAACAATTTAATCCATGCATATTTTTGCATGAGAACTCTTGTTATATTCAAATTCCAACGTATAAGCCCTAAAATCATTATTTTTTCAATTGGTTTGAAATTTTAGATCGTAAACAATGTAAAATAAAGAAATGCTATAGGAAATATTATAGCATTTACTATGGCATTTCTCGTCAACAATTTAATCCTTGCATATTTTTGCATGAGAACGCTTGGAATATTAAAATTCCAATGTATAAGCCCTAAAATCATTATTTTTTCAATTGGTTCGAAATTTTAGGTTGTAAACAAAGTAAAATAAAGAAATGCTATACGAAATGCTATAGCATTTCCTATGGCATTTCTCGTCAACAATTTAATCCATGCATATTTTTGCATGAGAACTCTTGTTATATTCAAATTCCAATGTATAAGCCCTAAAATCATTATTTTTTCAATTGGTTCAAAAGTTTAGGTCGTAAACAATGTAAAATAAAGAAATGCTATAGGAAATATTATAGCATTTCCTATGGCATTTCTCGTCAACAATTTAATCCTTGCATATTTTTGCATGAGAACGCTTGTAATATTAAAATTCCAATGTATATGCCCTAAAATCATCATTTTTTCAATTGGTTCAAAATTTAAGGTTGTAAAAACTGTAAAATAAAGAAATGCTATACGAAATGCTATAGCATTTCCTATGGCATTTCTCTTCAACAATTTAAACCTTGCATATTTTTGCATGAAACCTCTAGTTATATTCAAATTCCATTGTATAAGCCCTGAAATAATTATTTTTTCAATTGGTTCGAAATTTTAGGTCGTAAACAATGTAAAATAAAGAATTGCTATAGGAAATGCTATAGAATTTCCTATGGCATTTCTCGTCAACAATTTAATCCTTGCATATTTTTGCACGAGAACGCTTGTAAAATTAAAATTCCAATGTATAAGCCCTAAAATCATTATTTTTTCAATTGGTTCGAAATTTAAGGTTGTAAAAAATTTAAAATAAAGAAATGCTATAGGAAATGCTATAGCATTTCCTATGGCATTTCTTGTCAACAATTTAATCCTTGCATATTTTTGCATGAGAACGCTTGGAATATTAAAATTCCAATGTATAAGCCCTAAAATCATTATTTTTTCAATTGGTTCGAAATTTTAGGTTGTAAACAAAGTAAAATAAAGAAATGCTATACGAAATGCTATAGCATTTCCTATGGCATTTCTCGTCAACAATTTAATCCTTGCATATTTTGCATGAGAACTCTTGTTATATTCATATTCCAACATATAAGCCCTAAAATCATTATTTTTTCAATTGGTTCGAAATTTTAGGTCATAAACAATGTAAAATAAAGAAATGTTACAATAATTTCTCTTCAACAATTTAAACCTTGCATATTTTTGCATGAGAACTCTTGTTATATTCAAATTCCAATGTATAAGCCCTAAAATCAATATTTTTTCAATTGGTTCGAAATTTTAGGTCGTAAACAATGTAAAATAAAGAAATGCTATAGGAAATGCTATAGCATTTCCTATGGCATTTCTCGTCAACAATTGAATCCTTGCATATTTTTGCATGAGAACGCTTGTAATATTAAAATTCCAATGTATAAGCCCTAAAATCATTATTTTTTCAATTGGTTCGAAATTTAAGGTTGTAAAAAATGTAAAATAAAGAAAGGCTATAGGAAATGCTATAGCATTTCTTATGGCATTTCTCGTCAACAATTTAATCCTTGCATATTTTTGCATGAGAACGCTTGGAATATTAAAATTCCAATGTATAAGCCCTAAAATCATTATTTTTTCAATTGGTTCGTAATTTTAGGATGTAAACAAAGTAAAATAAAGAAATGCTATACGAAATGCTATAGCATTTCCTATGGCATTTCTCGTCAACAATTTAATCCATGCATATTTTTGCATGAG
The DNA here is from genome assembly GCA_954871525.1 of Parietaria judaica. Taxonomy (NCBI): domain Eukaryota; kingdom Viridiplantae; phylum Streptophyta; class Magnoliopsida; order Rosales; family Urticaceae; genus Parietaria; species Parietaria judaica. The sequence goes on along the minus strand of OX940864.1, from coordinate 4,917,817 downwards.
AACTCTTGTTATATTCAAATTCCAACGTATAAGCCCTAAAATCATTATTTTTTCAATTGGTTTGAAATTTTAGATCGTAAACAATGTAAAATAAAGAAATGCTATAGGAAATATTATAGCATTTACTATGGCATTTCTCGTCAACAATTTAATCCTTGCATATTTTTGAATGAGAACACTTGTAATATTAAAATTCCAATGTATAAGCCCTAAAATCATTATTTTTTCAATTGATTCGAAATTTAAGGTTGTAAAAAATGTAAAATAAAGAAATGCTATAGGAAATGCTATAACATTTCCTATGGCATTTCTTGTCAACAATTTAATCCTTGCATATTTTTGCATGAGAACGCTTGGAATATTAAAATTCCAATGTATAAGCCCTAAAATCATTATTTTTTCAAATTGGTTCGAAATTTTAAGTTGTAAACAAAGTAAAATAAAGAAATGCTATACGAAATGCTATAGCATTTCCTATGGCATTTCTCGTCAACAATTTAATCCATGCATATTTTTGCATGAGAACTCTTGTTATATTCAAATTCCAATGTATAAGCCCTAAAATCATTATTTTTTCAATTGGTTCGAAAGTTTAGGTCGTAAACAATGTAAAATAAGGAAATGCTATAGGAAATGGCATTTCTCGTCAACAATTTAATCCTTACATATTTTTGCATGAGAACGCTTGTAATATTAAAATTCCAATGTATAAGCCCTAAAATCATCATTTTTTCAATTGGTTTGAAATTTAAGGTTGTAAAAACTGTAAAATAAAGAAATGCTATAGGAAATGTATAGCATTTCCTATGGCATTTCTCTTCAACAATTTAAACCTTGCATATTTTTGCATGAAACCTCTAGTTATATTCAAATTCCATTGTATAAGCCCTGAAATCATTATTTTTTCAATTGGTTCGAAATTTTAGGTCGTAAACAATGTAAAATAAATAATTGCTATAGGAAATGCTATAGAATTTCCTATGGCATTTCTCGTCAACAATTTAATCCTTGCATATTTTTGCACGAGAACGCTTGTAAAATTAAAATTCCAATGTATAAGCACTAAAATCATTATTTTTTCAATTGTTTCAAAATTTAAGGTTGTAAAAAATGTAAAATAAAGAAATGCTATAGGAAATGCTACAGCATTTCCTATGGCATTTCTCGTCAACAATTTAATCCTTGCATATTTTTGTATGAGAACGCTTGGAATATTAAAATTCCAATGTATAAGCCCTAAGATCATTATTTTTTCAATTGGTTCGAAATTTAAGGTTGTAAAGAAAGTAAAATAAAGAAATGTTATACGAAATTCTATAGCATTTCCTATGGCATTTCTCGTCAACAATTTAATCCTTGCATATTTTTGCACGAGAACTCTTGTTATATTCAAATTCCAACGTATAAGCCCAAAAATCATTATTTCTTCAATTGGTTCGAAATTTTAGGTCGTAAAGAATGTAAAATAAAGAAATGCTATAGCATTTTCTATGGTATTTCTCGTCAACAATTTAATCCTCGCATATTTTTGCATGAGAACGCTTGTAATATTAAAATTCCAATGTATAAGCTCTAAAATCATCATTTTTTCAATTGGTTCGAAATTTAAGGTTGTAAAAAATGTAAAATAAAGAAATGCTATAGGAAATGCTATAGCATTTCCTATGGCATTTCTCATCAACAATTTAATCCTTGCATATTTTTGCATGAGAACGCTTGGAATATTAAAATTCCAATGTATAAGCCCTAAAATCATTATTTTTTCAATTGGTTCGAAATTTAAGGTTGTTAACAAAGTAAAATAAAGAAATGTTATACGAAATGCTATAGCATTTCCTATGGCATTTCTCGTCAACAATTTAATCCTTGTATATTTTTGCATGAGAACTCTTGTTATATTCAAATTCCAACGTATAAGCCCTAAAATCATTATTTCTTCAATTGGTTCGAAATTTTAGGTCGTAAACAATGTAAAATAAAGAAATGCTATAGCATTTCCTATGGTATTTCTCGTCAACAATTTAATCCTCGCATATTTTTGCATGAGAACGCTTGTAATATTAAAATTCCAATGTATAAGCCCTAAAATCATCATTTTTTCAATTGGTTTGAAATTTAAGGTTGTAAAAAATGTAAAATAAAGAAATGCTATAGCAAATGCTATAGCATTTCCTATGGCATTTCTCGTCAACAATTTAATCCTTGCATATTTTTGCATGAGAACGCTTGGAATATTAAAATTCCAATGTATAAGCCCTAAAATCATTATTTTTTCAATTGGTTCGAAATTTAAGGTTGTAAACAAAGTAAAATAAAGAAACGTTATACGAAATGCTATAGCATTTCCTATGGCATTTCTCGTCAACAATTTAATCCTTGCATATTTTTGCATGAGAACTCTTGTTATATTCAAATTCCAACGTATAAGCCCTAAAATCATTATTTTTTCAATTGGTTCAAAATTTTAGGTCGTAAACAATGTAAAATAAAGAAATGCTATAGCATTTCCTATGGTATTTCTCGTCAACAATTTAATCCTCGGATATTTTTGCATGAGAACGCTTGTAATATTAAAATTCTAATGTATAAGCGCTAAAATCATCATTTTTTCAATTGGTTCGAAATTTAAGGTTGTAAAAAATGTAAAATAAAGAAATGCTATAGGAAATGCTATAGCATTTCCTATGGCATTTCTCGTCAACAATTTAATCCTTGCATATTTTTGCATGAGAACGCTTGGAATATTAAAATTCCAATGTATAAGCCCTAAAATCATTATTTTTTCAATTGGTTCGAAATTTAAGGTTGTAAACAAAGTAAAATAAAGAAATGTTATACGAAATGCTATAGCATTTCCTATGGCATTTCTCGTCAACAATTTAATCCTTGTATATTTTTGCCCGAGAACTCTTGTTATATTCAAATTCCAACGTATAAGCCCTAAAATCATTATTTCTTCAATTGGTTCGAAATTTTAGGTCGTAAACAATGTAAAATAAAGAAATGCTATAGCATTTCCTATGGCATTTCTCGTCAACAATTTAATCCTTGCATATTTTTGCATGAGAACGCTTGGAATATTAAAATTTCAATGTATAAGCCCTAAAATCATTATTTTTTCAATTGGTTCGAAATTTATGGTTGTAAACAAAGTAAAATAAAGAAACGTTATAAGAAATGCTATAGCATTTCCTATGGCATTTCTTGTCAACAATTTAATCCTTGCATATTTTTGCATGAGAACTCTTGTTATATTCAAATTCCAATGTATAAGCCCTAAAATCATTATTTTTTCAATTGGTTCGAAAGTTTAGGTCGTAAACAATGTAAAATAAAGAAATGCTATAGCATTTTCTATGGTATTTATCGTCAATAATTTAATCCTCCCATATTTTTGCATGAGAACGCTTGTAATATTAAAATTCCAATGTATAAGCCCTAAAATCATTATTTTTTCAATTGTTTCAAAATTTAAGGTTGTAAAAAATGTAAAATAAAGAAATGCTATAGGAAATGCTATTGCAGTTCCTATTGCATTTCTCGTCAATAATTTAATCCTTGCATATTTTTGAATGAGAACTCTTATTATATTCAAATTCCAATGTATAAGCCCTAAAATCATTATTTTTTCAATTAGTTCATAATTTTAGGTCGTAAAAAATGTAAAATAAAGAAATGCTATAGGAGCATTTCCTATGGCATTTCTCGTGAACAATTTAATCCTTGCATATTTTTGCATGAGAACGCTTGTAATATTAAAATTGCAATGTATAAGCCCTAAAATCATTATTTTTTTAATTGGTTCGAAATTTAAGATTGTAAAAAACTAAAAAATAAAGAAATGCTATAGGAAATGCTATAGTATTTCTTATAGCATTTCTCGTCAACAATTTAATCCTTGCATTTTTTTGCATGAGAACGCTTGTAATATTAAAATTCCAATGTATAAGCCCTAAAATCATTATTTTTTCAATTGGTTCGAAATTTTAGGTCGTAAATAATATAAAATAAAGAAATGCATTAGGAAATACATTTCCTATGGCATTTCTCGTCAACAATTTAATCCTCCCATATTTTTGCATCAGAACGCTTGTAATATTAAAATTTCAATGTATAAGCCCTAAAATCATTATTTTTTCAATTGTTTCAAAGTTTAAGGTTGTAAAAAATGTAAAATAAAGAAATGCTATAGGAAATGCTATAGCATTTCCTATGGAATTTCTCGTCAACAATTTAATCCTTGCATATTTTTGCATGAGAACGCTTGTAATATTAAAATTCCAATGTATAAGCCCTAAAATCATTATTTTTTCAATTGGTTAGAAATTTAAGGTTGTAAAAAATATAAATAAAGAAATGCTATAGGAAATGCTATAGCATTTCCTATGGCATTTCTCGTCAACAGTTTAATCCTTGCATATTTTTGCATGAGAACGCTTGGAATATTAAAATTCCAATGTATAAGCCCTAAAATCATTATTTTTTCAATTGGTTCGAAATTTAAGGTTGTAAACAAAGTAAAATAAAGAAACGTTATACGAAATGCTATAGCATTTCCTATGGCATTTCTCGTCAACAATTTAATCCTTGCATATTTTTGCATGAGAACTCTTGTTATATTCAAATTCCAACGTATAAGCCCTAAAATCATTATTTTTTCAATTGGTTCAAAATTTTAGGTCGTAAACAATGTAAAATAAAGAAATGCTATAGGAGCATTTCCTATGGCATTTCTCGTGAACAATTTAATCCTTGCATATTTTTGCATGAGAACGCTTGTAATATTAAAATTCCAATGTATAAGCCCTAAAATCATTATTTTTTTAATTGGTTCGAATTTTAAGATTGTAAAAAATAAAAAATAAAGAAATGCTATAGGAAATGCTGTAGTATTTCCTATAGCTTTTCTCGTCAACAATTTAATCCTTGCATTTTTTTGTATGAGAACGCTTGTAATATTAAAATTCCAATGTATAAGCCCTAAAATCATTATTTTTTCAATTGGTTCAAAATTTTAGGTTGTAAATAATGTAAAATAAAGAAATGCATTAGGAAATACATTTCATATGGCATTTCTCGTCAACAATTTAATCCTTGCATATTTTTGCATCAGAACGCTTGTAATATTAAAATTCCAATGTATAAGCCCTAAAATAATTATTTTTTCAATTGGTTCAAAATTTAAGGTTGTAACAAATGTAAAATAAAGAAATATTATAGGAAATGCTATTGCATTTCCTATGGCATTTCTCGTCAACAATTTAATCCTTGCATATTTTTGCATGAGAACTCTTGTTATATTCAAATTCCAATGTATAAGCCCTAAAATCATTATTTTTTCAATTGGTTCGAAATTTTAGGTCGTAAACAATGTAAAATAAAGAAATGCTATAGGAAATTGTATAGCATTTCCTATGGAATTTCTCGTCAACAATTTAATCCTTGCATATTTTTGCATGAGAACGCTTGTAATATTAAAATTCCAATGTATAAGCCCTAAAATCATTATTTTTTCAATTGGTTAGAAATTTAAGATTGTAAAAAATATAAATAAAGAAATGCTATAGGAAATGCTATAGCATTTCCTATGGCATTTCTCGTCAACAGTTTAATCCTTGCATATTTTTGCATGAGAACTCTTGTTATATTCAAATTCCAATGTATAAGCCCTAAAATCATTATTTTTTCAATTTGTTCAAAATTTTAGGTCGTAAATAATGTAAAATAAAGAAATGCATTAGGAAATACATTTCCTATGGCATTTCTCGTCAACAATTTAATCCTTGCATATTTTTGCATGAGAACGCTTGTAATATTAAAATTCCAATGTATAAGCCCTAAAATCATTATTTTTTTCAATTGGTTCAAAATTTAAGGTTGTAAAAAATGTAAAATAAAGAAATGCTATAAGAAATGCTATTGCATTTCCTATGGAATTTCTCGTCAACAATTTAATCCTTGCATATTTTTGCATGAGAATTCTTGTTATATTCAAATTCAAATGTATAAGCCCTAAAATCATTATTTTTTCAATTGGTTTGAAATTTTAGGTCGTAAACAATATAAAATAAAGAAATGCTATAAGAAATGCTATAGCATTTCCTATGGCATTTTTCGTCAACAATTTAATCCTTGCATATTTTTGCATGAGAACGCTTGTAATATTAAAATTCAAATGTATAAGCCCTAAAATCATCATTTTTTCAATTGGTTCGAAATTTTAGGTCGTAAACAATGTAAAATAAAGAAATGCTATAGGAAATGCTATAGAATTTACTATGGCATTTCTCGTCAACAATTTAATCCTTGCATATTTTTGCATGAGAACGCTTGGAATATTAAAATTCCAATGTATAAGCCCTAAAATAATTATTTTTTCAATTGGTTCAAAATTTTAGGTCGTAAAAAATGTAAAATAAAGAAATGCTATAGGAGCATTTCCTATGGCATTTCTCGTGAACAATTTAATCGTTGCATATTTTTGCATGAGAACGCTTGTAATATTAAAATTCCGATGTATAAGCCCTAAAATCATTATTTTTTCAATTGGTTCGAAATTTTAGGTCGTAAATAATGTAAAATAAAGAAATGCATTAGGAAATACATTTCATATGGCATTTCTCGTCAACAATTTAATCCTTGCATATTTTTGCATCAGAACGCTTGTAATATTAAAATTCCAATGTATAAGCCCTAAAATCATTATTTTTACAATTGGTTCAAAATTTAAGGTTGTAAAAAATGTAAAATAAAGAAATGCTATAGGAAATTCTATTGCATTTCCTATGGCATTTCTCGTCAACAATTTAATCCTTGCATATTTTTGCATGAGAATTCTTGTTATATTCAAATTCCAATGTATAAGCCCTAAAATCATTATTTTTTCAATTGGTTTGAAATTTTAGGTCGTAAACAATGTAAAATAAAGAAATGCTATAAGAAATGCTATAGCATTTCCTATGGCATTTCTCGTCAACAATTTAATCCTTGCATATTTTTGCATGAGAACGCTTGTAATATTAAAATTCAAATGTATAAGCCCTAAAATCATCACTTTTTCAATTGGTTTGAAATTTAAGGTTGTAAAAAATGTAAAATAAATAAATGCTATAAGAAATGCTATAGCATTTCCTATGGTATTTCTCGTCAGTAATTTAATCCTTGCATATTTTTGCATGAGAACGCTTGGAATATTAAAATTCCAATGTTTAAGCCCTAAAATCATTATTTTTTCAATTGGTTCGAAATATTAGGTTGTAAACAAAGTAAAATAAAGAAATGCTATAGCATTTCCAATGGCATTTCTCGTCAACAATTTAATCCTTGCATATTTTTGCATGAGAACTCTTGTTATATTCAAATTCCAACGTATAAGCCCTAAAATCATTATTTTTTCAATTGGTTCAAAATTTTAGGTCGTAAACAATGTAAAATAAAGAAATGCTATAGGAAATGCTATAGCATTTCCTATGGCATTTCTCGTCAACAATTTAATCCTTGCATATTTTTGCATGAGTACTCTTGTTATATTCAAATTCCAATGTATAAGCCCTAAAATCATTATTTTTATAATTGGTTCAAAATTTTAGGTCGTAAAAAATGTAAAATAAAGAAATGCTATAAGAAATGCTATAGCATTTCCTATGACATTTCTCGTCAACAATTTAATCCTTGCATATTTTTGCATGAGAACGCTTGGAATATTAAAATTCCAATGTATAAGCCCTAAAATAATTATTTTTTCAATTGGTTCGAAATTTTAGGTCGTAAAAAATGTAAAATAAAGAAATGCTATAGGAGCATTTCCTATGGCATTTCTCGTGAACAATTTAATCCTTGCATATTTTTGCATGAGAACGCTTGTAATATTAAAATTCAAATGTATAAGCCCTAAAATCATTATTTTTTCAATTGGTTCGAAATTTTAGGTCGTAAATAATGTAAAATAAAGAAATGCATTAGGAAATACATTTCCTATGGCATTTCTCGTCAACAATTTAATCCTTGCATATTTTTGCATGATAACGCTTGTAATATTAAAATTCCAATGTATAAGCCCTAAAATCATTATTTTTTCAATTGGTTCAAAATTTAAGGTTGTAAAAAATGTAAAATAAAGAAATGCTATAAGAAATGCTATTGCATTTCCTATGGAATTTCTCGTCAACAATTTAATCCTTGCATATTTTTGCATGAGAATTCTTGTTATATTCAAATTCAAATGTATAAGCCCTAAAATCATTATTTTTTCAATTGGTTTGAAATTTTAGGTCGTAAACAATATAAAATAAAGAAATGCTATAAGAAATGCTATAGCATTTCCTATGGCATTTTTCGTCAACAATTTAATCCTTGCATATTTTTGCATGAGAACGCTTGTAATATTAAAATTCAAATGTATAAGCCCTAAAATCATCATTTTTTCAATTGGTTCGAAATTTTAGGTCGTAAACAATGTAAAATAAAGAAATGCTATAGGAAATGCTATAGAATTTACTATGGCATTTCTCGTCAACAATTTAATCCTTGCATATTTTTGCATGAGAACGCTTGGAATATTAAAATTCCAATGTATAAGCCCTAAAATAATTATTTTTTCAATTGGTTCGAAATTTTAGGTCGTAAAAAATGTAAAATAAAGAAATGCTATAGGAGCATTTCCTATGGCATTTCTCGTGAACAATTTAATCCTTGCATATTTTTGCATGAGAACGCTTGTAATATTAAAATTCAAATGTATAAGCCCTAAAATCATTATTTTTTCAATTGGTTCGAAATTTTAGGTCGTAAATAATGTAAAATAAAGAAATGCATTAGGAAATACATTTCCTATGGCATTTCTCGTCAACAATTTAATCCTTGCATATTTTTGCATGAGAACGCTTGGAATATTAACATTCCAATGTATAAGCCCTAAAATCATTGTTTTTTCAATTGGTTCGAAATTTTAGGTTGTAAACAAAGTAAAATAAAGAAATGCTATACGAAATGCTATAACATTTCATATGGCATTTCTCGTCAACAATTTAATCCTTGCATATTTTTGCATGAGAACTCTTGTTATATTCAAATTCCAACGTATAAGCCCTAAAATAATTATTTTTTTCAATTGTTTAGAAATTTTAGGTCGTAAACAATGTAAAATAAAGAAATGCAATAGGAAATGCTATAGCATTTCCTATGGCATTTCTCGTCAACAATTTAATCCTTGCATATTTTTGCATGAGAACGCTTGTAATATTAAAATTCCAATGTATAAGCCCTAAAATAATTATTTTTTCAATTGGTTCGAAATTTTAGGTCGTAAAAAATGTAAAATAAAGAAATGCTATAGGAGCATTTCCTATGGCATTTCTCGTGAACAATTTAATCCTTGCATATTTTTGCATGAGAACGCTTGTAATATTAAAATTCAAATGTATAAGCCCTAAAATCATTATTTTTTCAATTGATTCAAAATTTTAGGTCGTAAATAATGTAAAATAAAGAAATGCATTAGGAAATACATTTCCTATGGCATTTCTCGTCAACAATTTAATCCTTGCATATTTTTGCATGAGAACGCTTGGAATATTAACATTCCAATGTATAAGCCCTAAAATCATTGTTTTTTCAATTGGTTCGAAATTTTAGGTTGTAAACAAAGTAAAATAAAGAAATGCTATACGAAATGCTATAACATTTCATATGGCATTTCTCGTCAACAATTTAATCCTTGCATATTTTTGCATGAGAACTCTTGTTATATTCAAATTCCAACGTATAAGCCCTAAAATAATTATTTTTTTCAATTGTTTAGAAATTTTAGGTCGTAAACAATGTAAAATAAAGAAATGCAATAGGAAATGCTATAGCATTTCCTATGGCATTTCTCGTCAACAATTTAATCCTTGCATATTTTTGCATGAGAACGCTTGTAATATTAAAATTCCAATGTATAAGCCCTAAAATCATCATTTTTTCAATTGGTTTGAAATTTAAGGTTGTAAAAAATGTAAAATAAATAAATGCTATAGGAAATGCTATAGCATTTCTAGTCAGTAATTTAATCCTTGCATATTTTTGCATGAGAACGCTTGGAATATTAAAATTCCAATGTATAACCCCTAAAATCATTATTTTTTCAATTGGTTCAAAATTTTAGGTTGTAAACAAAGTAAAATAAAGAAATGCTATAGCATTTCCAATGGCATTTCTCGTCAACAATTTAATCCTTGCATATTTTTGCATGAGAACTCTTGTTATATTCAAATTCCAACGTATAAGCCCTAAAATCATCATTTTTTCAATTGGTTCGAAATTTAAGGTTGTAAAAAATGTAAAATTAAGAAATGCTATAGGAAATGCTATATCATTTCCTATGGCATTTCTCTTCAACAATTTAAACCTTGCATATTTTTGCATGAGAACTCTTGTTATATTCAAATTCCAATGTATAAGCCCTAAAATCATTATTTTTTCAATTTGTTCGAAATTTTAGGTCGTAAACAATGTAAAATAAAGAAATACAATAGGAAATGCTATAGCTTTTCCTATGGCATTTCTCGTCAAGAATTTAATCCTTGCATATTTTTGCATGAGAACTCTTGTAATATTAAAATTCCAATGTATAAGCCCTAAAATCATCATTTTTTCAATTGGTTTGAAATTTAAGGTTGTAAAAAATGTAAAATAAATATATGCTATAGGAAATGCTAGCATTTCCTATGGCATTTTTCGTCAGTATCCTTGCATATTTTTGCATGAGAACGCTTTGAATATTAAAATTCCAATGTATAAGCCCTAAAATCATTATTTTTTCAATTGGTTCGAAATTTTAGGTTGTAAACAAAGTAAAATAAAGAAATGCTATAGCATTTCCAATGGCATTTCTCGTCAACAATTTAATCCTTGCATATTTTTGCATGAGAACTCTTGTTATATTCAAATTCCAACGTATAAGCCCTAAAATCATTATTTTTTCAATTGGTACGAAATTTTAGGTCGTAAACAATGTAAAATAAAGAAATGCTATAGGAAATTCTATAGCATTTCCTATGGCATTTATCGTCAACAATTTAATCCTTGCATATTTCTGCATGAGAACGCTTGTAATATTAAAATTCCAATGTATAAGCAGTAAAATCATCATTTTTTCAATTGGTTCGAAATTTAAGGTTGTAAAAAATGTAAAATTAAGAAATGCTATAGGAAATGCTAGCATTTCCTATGGCATTTCTCTTCATCAATTTAAACCTTGCATATTTTTGCATGAGAACTCTTGTTATATTCAAATTCCAATGTATAAGCCCTAAAATCATTATTTTTTCAATTTGTTCGAAATTTTAGGTCGTAAACAATGTAAAATAAAGAAATGCAATAGGAAAATGCTATAGCTTTTCCTATGGCATTTCTCGTCAACAATTTAATCCTTGCATATTTTTGCATGAGAACGCTTGTAATATTAAAATTCCAATGTATAAGCCCTAAAATCATCATTTTTTCAATTGGTTTGAAATTTAAGGTTGTAAAAATGTAAAATAAATATATGCTATAGGAAATGCTAGCATTTCCTATGGCCTTTCTCGTCAGTATCCTTGCATATTTTTGCATGAGAACGCTTTGAATATTAAAATTCCAATGTATAAGCCCTAAAATCATTATTTTTTCAATTGGTTCGAAATTTTAGGTTGTAAACAAAGTAAAATAAAGAAATGCTATAGCATTTCCAATGGCATTTCTCGTCAACAATTTAATCCTTGAATATTTTTGCATGATAACTCTTGTTATATTCAAATTCCAACGTATAAGTCCTAAAATCATTATTTTTTCAATTAGTACGAAATTATAGGTCGTAAACAATGTAAAATAAATAAATGCGATAGGAAATGCTATAGCATTTCCTATGGCATTTCTCGTCAACAATTTAATCCTTGCATATTTTTGTATGAGAACGCTTGTAATATTAAAACTCCAATGTATAAGCCCTAAAATCATCATTTTTTCAATTGGTTCGAAATTTAAGGTTGTAAAAAATGTAAAATAAAGAAATGCTATAGGAAATGCTATAACATTTCCTTTGGCATTTCTCTACAACAATTTAAACCTTGCATATTTTTGCATGAGAACTCTTGTTATATTCAAATTCCAATGTATAAGCCCTAATATCATTATTTTTTTCAATTGGTTCGATATTTTAGGTCGTAAAAAATGTAAAATAAAGAAATGCTATAGGAAATGCTATAGCATTTCCTATGGCATTTCTCGTCAACAATTTAATCCTTGCATATTTTTGCATGAGAATGCTTGTAATATTAAAATTCCAATGTATAAGCCCTAAAATCATCATTTTTTCAATTGGTTTGAAATTTAAGGTTGTAAAAAATGTAAAATAAAGAAATGCTATGAGAAATGCTATATCATTTCCTATGGCATTTCTCGTCAGTAATTTAATCCTTGCATATTTTTCCATAAGAACGCTTGGAATATTAAAATTCCAATGTATAAGCCCTAAAATCATTATTTTTTCTATTGGTTCGAAATTTTAGGTTGTAAACAAAGTAAAATAAAGGCATTTCCAATGGCATTTCTCGTCAAAAATTTAATCCTTGCATATTTTTGCATGAGAACTCTTGTTATATTCAAATTCCAACGTATAAGCCCTAAAATCATTATTTTTTAAATTGGTACAAAATTTTAGGTCGTAAACAATGTAAAATAAAGAAATGCCATAGGAAATGCTAGCATTTCCTATGGCATTTCTCGTCAACAATTTAATCCTTGCATATTTTTGCATGAGTACTCTTGTTATATTCAAATTCCAATGTATAAGCCCTAAAATCATTATTTTTATAATTGGTTCAAAATTTTAGGTCGTAAACAATGTAAAATAAAGAAATGCTATAAGAAATGATATAGGATTTCCTATGACATTTCTCGTCAACAATTTAATCCTTGCATATTTTTGCATGAGAACGCTTTGAATATTAAAATTCCAATGTATAAGCCCTAAAATCATTATTTTTTCAATTGGTTCGAAATTTTAGGTTGTAAACAAAGTAAAATAAAGAAATGCTATAGCATTTCCTATGGCATTTCTCGTCAACAATTTAATCCTTGCATATTTTTGCATGAGAACTCTTGTTATATTCAAATTCCAACGTATAAGCCCTAAAATCATTATTTTTTCAATTGGTTCAAAATTTTAGGTCGTAAACAATGTAAAATAAAGAAATGCTATAGGAAATGCATTTCCTATGGCATTTCTCGTCAACAATTTATTCCTTGCATATTTTTGCATGAGTACTCTTGTTATATTCAAATTCCAATGTATAAGCCCTAAAATCATTATTTTTATAATTGGTTCAAAATTTTAGGTCGTAAACAATGTAAAATAAAGAAATGCTATAAGAAATGATATAGCATTTCCTATGAAATTTCTCGTCAACAATTTAATCCTTGCATATTTTTGCATGAGAACGCTTGGAATATTAAAATTCCAATGTATAAGCCCTAAAATAATTATTTTTTCAATTGGTTCGAAATTTTAGGTCGTAAAAAATGTAAAATAAAGAAATGCTATAGGAGCATTTCCTATGGCATTTCTCGTGAACAATTTAATCCTTGCATATTTTTGCATGAGAACGCTTGTAATATTAAAATTCAAATGTATAAGCCCTAAAATCATTATTTTTTCAATTGGTTCGAAATTTTAGGTCGTAAATAATGTAAAATAAAGAAATGCATTAGGAAATACATTTCCAATGGCATTTCTCGTCAACAATTTAATCCTTGCATATTTTTGCATGAGAACGCTTGGAATATTAACATTCCAATGTATAAGCCCTAAAATCATTGTTTTTTCAATTGGTTCGAAATTTTAGGTTGTAAACAAAGTAAAATAAAGAAATGCTATACGAAATGCTATAACATTTCTTATGGCATTTCTCGTCAACAATTTAATCCTTGCATATTTTTGCATGAGAACTCTTGTTATATTCAAATTCCAACGTATAAGCCCTAAAATAATTATTTTTTTCAATTGTTTCGAAATTTTAGGTCGTAAACAATGTAAAATAAAGAAATGCAATAGGAAATGCTATAGCATTTCCTATGGCATTTCTCGTCAACAATTTAATCCTTGCATATTTTTGCATGAGAACACTTGTAATATTAAAATTCCAATGTATAAGCCCTAAAATCATCATTTTTTCAATTGGTTTGAAATTTAAGGTTGTAAAAAATGTAAAATAAATAAATGCTATAGGAAATGCTATAGCATTTCTCGTCAGTAATTTAATCCTTGCATATTTTTGCATGAGAACGCTTGGAATATCAAAATTCCAATGTATAACCCCTAAAATCATTATATTTTCAATTGGTTCGAAATTTTAGGTTGTAAACAAAGTAAAATAAAGAAATGCTATAGCATTTCCAATGGCATTTTTCGTCAACAATTTAATCCTTGCATATTTTTGCATGAGAACTCTTGTTATATTCAAATTCCAACGTATAAGCCCTAAAATCATTATTTTTTCAATTGGTATGAAATTTTAGGTCGTAAAAAATGTAAAATAAAGAAATGCTATAGGAAATGCTATTGCATTTCCTATGGCATTTATCGTCAACAATTTAATCCTTGCATATTTCTGCATGAGAACGCTTGTAATATTAAAATTCCAATGTATAAGCAGTAAAATCATCATTTTTTCAATTGGTTCGAAATTTAAGGTTGTAAAAAATGTAAAATTAAGAAATGCTATAGGAAATGCTAGCATTTCCTATGGCATTTCTCTTCAACAATTTAAACCTTGCATATTTTTGCATGAGAACTCTTGTTATATTCAAATTCCAATGTATAAGCCCTAAAATCATTATTTTTTCAATTTGTTCGAAATTTTAGGTCGTAAACAATGTAAAATAAAGAAATGCAATAGGAAAATGCTATAGCTTTTCCTATGGCATTTCTCGTCAACAATTTAATCCTTGCATATTTTTGCATGAGAACGCTTGTAATATTAAAATTCCAATGTATAAGCCCTAAAATCATCATTTTTTCAATTGGTTTGAAATTTAAGGTTGTAAAAATGTAAAATAAATATATGCTATAGGAAATGCTAGCATTTCCTATGGCCTTTCTCGTCAGTATCCTTGCATATTTTTGCATGAGAACGCTTTGAATATTAAAATTCCAATGTATAAGCCCTAAAATCATTATTTTTTCAATTGGTTCGAAATTTTAGGTTGTAAACAAAGTAAAATAAAGAAATGCTATAGCATTTCCTATGGCATTTCTCGTCAACAATTTAATCCTTGCATATTTTTGCATGAGAACTCTTGTTATATTCAAATTCCAACGTATAAGCCCTAAAATCATTATTTTTTTCAATTGGTTCAAAATTTTAGGTCGTAAACAATGTAAAATAAAGAAATGCTATAGGAAATGCATTTCCTATGGCATTTCTCGTCAACAATTTATTCCTTGCATATTTTTGCATGAGTACTCTTGTTATATTCAAATTCCAATGTATAAGCCCTAAAATCATTATTTTTATAATTGGTTCAAAATTTTAGGTCGTAAACAATGTAAAATAAAGAAATGCTATAAGAAATGATATAGCATTTCCTATGACATTTCTCGTCAACAATTTAATCCTTGCATATTTTTGCATGAGAACGCTTGGAATATTAAAATTCCAATGTATAAGCCCTAAAATAATTATTTTTTCAATTGGTTCGAAATTTTAGGTCGTAAAAAATGTAAAATAAAGAAATGCTATAGGAGCATTTCCTATGGCATTTCTCGTGAACAATTTAATCCTTGCATATTTTTGCATGAGAACGCTTGTAATATTAAAATTCAAATGTATAAGCCCTAAAATCATTATTTTTTCAATTGGTTCGAAATTTTAGGTCGTAAATAATGTAAAATAAAGAAATGCATTAGGAAATACATTTCCAATGGCATTTCTCGTCAACAATTTAATCCTTGCATATTTTTGCATGAGAACGCTTGGAATATTAACATTCCAATGTATAAGCCCTAAAATCATTGTTTTTTCAATTGGTTCGAAATTTTAGGTTGTAAACAAAGTAAAATAAAGAAATGCTATACGAAATGCTATAACATTTCATATGGCATTTCTCGTCAACAATTTAATCCTTGCATATTTTTGCATGAGAACTCTTGTTATATTCAAATTCCAACGTATAAGCCCTAAAATAATTATTTTTTTCAATTGTTTCGAAATTTTAGGTCGTAAACAATGTAAAATAAAGAAATGCAATAGGAAATGCTATAGCATTTCCTATGGCATTTCTCGTCAACAATTTAATCCTTGCATATTTTTGCATGAGAACACTTGTAATATAAAAATTCCAATGTATAAGCCCTAAAATCATCATTTTTTCAATTGGTTTGAAATTTAAGGTTGTAAAAAATGTAAAATAAATAAATGCTATAGGAAATGCTATAGCATTTCTCGTCAGTAATTTAATCCTTGCATATTTTTGCATGAGAACGCTTGGAATATCAAAATTCCAATGTATAACCCCTAAAATCATTATATTTTCAATTGGTTCGAAATTTTAGGTTGTAAACAAAGTAAAATAAAGAAATGCTATAGCATTTCCAATGGCATTTCTCGTCAACAATTTAATCCTTGCATATTTTTGCATGAGAACTCTTGTTATATTCAAATTCCAACGTATAAGCCCTAAAATCATTATTTTTTCAATTGGTATGAAATTTTAGGTCGTAAAAAATGTAAAATAAAGAAATGCTATAGGAAATGCTATTGCATTTCCTATGGCATTTCTCGTCAACAATTTATCCTTGCATATTTTTGCATGAGAACGCTTGTAATATTAAAATTCCAATGTATAAGCACTAAAATCATCATTTTTTCAATTGGTTCGAAATTTAAGGTTGTAAAAAATGTAAAATTAAGAAATGCTAGCATTTCCTATGGCATTTCTCTTCAACAATTTAAACCTTGCATATTTTTGCATGAGAACTCTTGTTATATTCAAATTCCAATGTATAAGCCCTAAAATCATTATTTTTTCAATTGGTTTGAAGTTTTAGGTCGTAAACAATGTAAAATAAAGAAATGCAATAGGAAATGCTATAGCATTTCCTATGGCATTTCTCGTCAACAATTTAATCCTTGCATATTTTTGCATGAGAACGCTTGTAATATTAAAATTCCATTGTATAAGCCCTAAAATCATCATTTTTTCAATTGGTTTGAAATTTAAGGTTGTAAAAAATGTAAAATAAATAAATGCTATAGGAAATGCTAGCATTTCCTATGGCATTTCTCGTCAGTATCCTTGCATATTTTTGCATGAGAACGCTTTGAATATTAAAATTCCAATGTATAAGCCCTAAAATCATTATTTTTTCAATTGGTTCGAAATTTTTGGATGTAAACAAAGTAAAATAAAGAAATGCTATAGCATTTCCAATGGCATTTCTCGTCAACAATTTAATCCTTGCATATTTTTGCATGAGAACTCTTGTTATATTCAAATTCCAACATATAAGCCCTAAAATCATTATTTTTTCAATTGGTACGAAATTTTAGGTCGTAAACAATGTAAAATAAAGAAATGCGATAGGAAATGCTATAGCATTTCCTATGGCATTTCTCGTCAACAATTTAATCCTTGCATATTTTTGTATGAGAACGCTTGTAGTATTAAAATTCCAATGTATAAGCCCTAAAATCATCATTTTTTCAATTGGTTCGAAATTTAAGGTTGTAAAAAATGTAAAATAAAGAAATGCTATAGGAAATGCTATAGCATTTCCTATGGCATTTCTCGTCAACAATTTAATCCTTGCATATTTTTGCATGAGAACGCTTGGAATATTAAAATTCCAATGTATAAGCCCTAAAATCATTGTTTTTTCAATTGGTTCGAAATTTTAGGTTGTAAACAAAGTAAAATAAAGAAATGCTATACGAAATGCTATAGCACTTCATATGGCATTTCTCGTCAACAATTTAATACTTGCATATTTTTGCATGAGAACTCTTGTTATATTCAAATTCCAACGTATAAGCCCTAAAATAATTATTTTTTCAATTGTTTCAAAATTTTAGGTCGTAAACAATGTAAAAGAAAGAAACGCAATAGGAAATGCTATAGCATTTCCTATGGCATTTCTCGTCAACAATTTAATCCTTGCATATTTTTGCATGAGAACGCTTGTAATATTAAAATTCCAATGTATAAGCCCTAAAATCATCATTTTTTCAATTGGTTTGAAATTTAAGGTTGTAAAAAATGTAAAATAAATAAATGCTATAGGAAATGCTATAGCATTTCTCGTCAGAAATTTAATCCTTGCATATTTTTGCATGAGAACGCTTGGAATATTAAAATTCCATAGTATAAGCCCTAAAATCATTATTTTTTCAATTGGTTCGAAATTTTAGGTTGTAAACAAAGTAAAATAAAGAAATGCTATAGCATTTCCAATGGCATTTCTCGTCAACAATTTAATCCTTGCATATATTTGCGTGAGAACTCTTGTTATATTCAAATTCAAACGTATAAGCCCTAAAATCATTATTTTTTCAATTGGTACGAAATTTTAGGTCGTAAACAATGTAAAATAAAGAAATGCTATAGGAAGCATTTCCTATGGCATTTCTCGTCAACAATTTATCCTTGCATATTTTTGCATGAGAACGCTTGTAATATTAAAATTCCAATGTAAAAGCACTAAAATCATCATTTTTTCAATTGGTTCGAAATTTAAGGTTGTAAAAAATGTAATATTAAGAAATGCTATAGGAAATGCTATAGAATTTCCTATGGCATTTTTTTTCAACAATTTAAACCTTGCATATTTTTGCATGAGAACTCTTGTTATATTCAAATTCCAATGTATGAGCCCTAAAATCATTATTTTTTCAATTGGTTCGAAATTTTAGGTCGTAAACAATGTTAAATAAAGAAATGCAATAGGAAATGCTATAGCATTTCCTATGGCATTTCTCGTCAACAATTTAATCCTTGCATATTTTTGCATGAGAACGCTTGTAATATTAAAATTCCAATGTATAAGCCCTAAAATCATCATTTTTTCAATTGGTTTGAAATTTAAGGTTGTAAAAAATGTAAAATAAATAAATGCTATAGGAAATGCTAGCATTTCCTATGGCATTTCTCGTCAGTATCCTTGCATATTTTTGCATGAGAACGCTTTGAATATTAAAATTCCAATGTATAAGCCCTAAAATCATTATTTTTTCAATTGGTTCGAAATTTTAGGTTGTAAACAAAGTAAAATAAAGAAATGCTATAGCATTTCCAATGGCATTTCTCGTCAACAATTTAATCCTTGCATATTTTTGCATGAGAACTCTATTTATATTCAAATTCCAACGTATAAGCATTAAAATCATTATTTTTTCAATTGGTACGGAATTTTAGGTCGTAAACAATGTAAAATAAAGAAATGCGATTGGAAATGCTATAGCATTTCCTATGGCATTTCTCGTCAACAATTTAATCCTTGCATATTTTTGTATGAGAACGCTTGTAATATTAAAATTCCAATGTATAAGCCCTAAAATCATCATTTTTTCAATTGGTTCAAAATTTAAGGTTGTAAAAAATGTAAAATAAAGAAATGCTATAGGAAATGCTATCCTTACATATTTTTGCATGAGAACGCTTGGAATATTAAAATTCCAATGTATAAGCCCTAAAATCATTGTTTTTTCAATTGGTTTGAAATTTTACGTTGTAAACAAAGTAAAATAAAGAAATGCTATACGAAATGCTATAGCATTTCATATGGCATTTCTCATCAACAATTTAATCCTTGCATATTTTTGCATGAGAACTCTTGTTATATTCAAATTCCAACGTATAAGCCCTAAAATAATTATTTTTTTAATTGTTTCGAAATTTTAGGTCGTAAACAATGTAAAATAAAGAAATGCAATAGCAAATGCTATAGCATTTCCTATGGCATTTCTCTTCAACAATTTAATCCTTGCATATTTTTGCATGAGAACGCTTGTAATATTAAAATTCCAATGTATAAGCCTTAAAATCATCATTTTTTCAATTCGTTTTAAATTTAAGGTTGTAAAAAATGTAAAATAAATAAATGCTATAGGAAATGCTATAGCATTTCTCGTCAGTAATTTAATCCTTGCATATTTTTGCATGAGAACGCTTGGAATATTAAAATTCCAATGTATAAGCCCTAAAATCATTATTTTTTCAATTGGTTCGAAATTTTAGGTTGTAAACAAAGTAAAATAAAGAAATGCTATAGCATTTCCAATGGCATTTCTCGTCAACAATTTAATCCTTGCATATTTTTGCATGAGAACTCTTGTTATATTCAAATTCCAACGTATAAGCCCTAAAATCAATATTTTTTCAATTGGTACGAAATTTTAGGTCGTAAACAATGTAAAATAAAGAAATGCTATAGGAAATGCTATAGCATTTCCTATGGCATTTCTCGTCAACAATTTAATCCTTGCATATTTTTGCATGAGAACGCTTGTAATATTAAAATTCCAATGTATAAGAAGTAAAATCATCATTTTTTCAATTGGTTCGAAATTTAAGGTTGTAAAAAATGTAAAATTAAGAAATGCTATAGGAAATGCTATAGCATTTCCAATGGCATTTCTCGTCAACAATTTAATCCTTGCATATTTTTGCATGAGAACTCTTGTTATATTCAAATTCCAACGTATAAGCCCTAAAATCATTATTTTTTCAATTGGTACGAAATTTTAGGTCGTAAACAATGTAAAATAAAGAAATGCTATAGGAAGCATTTCCAATGGCATTTCTCGTCAACAATTTATCCTTGCATATTTTTGCATGAGAACGCTTGTAATATTAAAATTCCAATGTAAAAGCACTAAAATCATCATTTTTTCAATTGGTTGGAAATTTAAGGTTGTAAAAAATGTAATATTAAGAAATGCTATAGGAAATGCTATAGAATTTCCTATGGCATTTCTCTTCAACAATTTAAACCTTGCATATTTTTGCATGAGAACTCTTGTTATATTCAAATTCCAATGTATGAGCCCTAAAATCATTATTTTTTCAATTGGTTCGAAATTTTAGGTCGTAAACAATGTAAAATAAAGAAATGCAATAGGAAATGCTATAGCATTTCCTATGGCATTTCTCGTCAACAATTTAATCCTTGCATATTTTTGCATGAGAACGCTTGTAATATTAAAATTCCAATGTATAAGCCCTAAAATCATCATTTTTTCAATTGGTTTGAAATTTAAGGTTGTAAAAAATGTAAAATAAATAAATGCTATAGGAAATGCTAGCATTTCCTATGGCATTTCTCGTCAGTATCCTTGCATATTTTTGCATGAGAACGCTTTGAATATTAAAATTCCAATGTATAAGCCCTAAAATCATTATTTTTTCAATTGGTTCGAAATTTTAGGTTGTAAACAAAGTAAAATAAAGAAATGCTATAGCATTTCCAATGGCATTTCTCGTCAACAATTTAATCCTTGCATATTTTTGCATGAGAACTCTATTTATATTCAAATTCCAACGTATAAGCATTAAAATCATTATTTTTTCAATTGGTACGGAATTTTAGGTCGTAAACAATGTAAAATAAAGAAATGCGATAGGAAATGCTATAGCATTTCCTATGGCATTTCTCGTCAACAATTTAATCCTTGCATATTTTTGTATGAGAACGCTTGTAATATTAAAATTCCAATGTATAAGCCCTAAAATCATCATTTTTTCAATTGGTTCGAAATTTAAGGTTGTAAAAAATGTAAAATAAAGAAATGCTATAGGAAATGCTATAGCATTTCCTATGGCATTTCTCGTCAACAATTTAATCCTTACATATTTTTGCATGAGAACGCTTGGAATATTAAAAATCCAATGTATAAGCCCTAAAATCATTGTTTTTTCAATTGGTTCGAAATTTTACGTTGTAAACAAAGTAAAATAAAGAAATGCTATACGAAATGCTATAGCATTTCATATGGCATTTCTCATCAACAATTTAATCCTTGCATATTTTTGCATGAGAACTCTTGTTATATTCAAATTCCAACGTATAAGCCCTAAAATAATTATTTTTTTAATTGTTTCGAAATTTTAGGTCGTAAACAATGTAAAATAAAGAAATGCAATAGCAAATGCTATAGCATTTCCTATGGCATTTCTCTTCAACAATTTAATCCTTGCATATTTTTGCATGAGAACGCTTGTAATATTAAAATTCCAATGTATAAGCCTTAAAATCATCATTTTTTCAATTGGTTTGAAATTTAAGGTTGTAAAAAATGTAAAATAAATAAATGCTATAGGAAATGCTATAGCATTTCTCGTCAGTAATTTAATCCTTGCATATTTTTGCATGAGAACGCTTGGAATATTAAAATTCCAATGTATAAGCCCTAAAATCATTATTTTTTCAATTGGTTTGAAATTTTAGGTTGTAAACAAAGTAAAATAAAGAAATGCTATAGCATTTCCAATGGAATTTCTCGTCAACAATTTAATCCTTGCATATTTTTGCATGAGAACTCTTGTTATATTCAAATTCCAACGTATAAGCCCTAAAATCATTATTTTTTCTATTGGTACGAAATTTTAAATCGTAAACAATGTAAAATAAAGAAATGCCATAGGAAATGCTATAGCATTTCCTATGGCATTTCTCGTCAACAATTTAATCCTTGCATATTTTTGCATGAGAACGCTTGTAATATTAAAATTCCAATGTATAAGCAGTAAAATCATCATTTTTTCAATTGGTTCGAAATTTAAGGTTGTAAAAAATGTAAAATTAAGAAATGCTATAGGAAATGCTATAGCATTTCCTATGGCATTTCTCTTCAACAATTTAAACCTTGCATATTTTTGCATGAGAACTCTTGTTATATTCAAATTCCAATGTATAAGCCCTAAAATCATTATTTTTTCAATTTGTTCGAAATTTTAGGTCGTAAACAATGTAAAATAAAGAAATACAATAGGAAATGCTATAGCTTTTCCTATGGCATTTCTCGTCAACAATTTAATCCTTGCATATTTTTGCATGAGAACTCTTGTAATATTAAAATTCCAATGTATAAGCCCTAAAATCATCATTTTTTCAATTGGTTTGAAATTTAAGGTTGTAAAAAATGTAAAATAAATATATGCTATAGGAAATGCTATTATTTCCTATGGCATTTCTCGTCAGTATCCTTGCATATTTTTGCATGAGAACGCTTTGAATATTAAAATTCCAATGTATAAGCCCTAAAATCATTATTTTTTCAATTGGTTCGAAATTTTAGGTTGTAAACAAAGTAAAATAAAGAAATGCTATAGCATTTCCTATGGCATTTCTCGTCAACAATTTAATCCTTGCATATTTTTGCATGAGAACTCTTGTTATATTCAAATTCCAACGTATAAGCCCTAAAATCATTATTTTTTCAATTGGTACGAAATTTTAGGTCGTAAACAATGTAAAATAAAGAAATGCTATAGGAAATGCTATAGCATTTCCTATGGCATTTATCGTCAACAATTTAATCCTTGCATATTTCTGCATTAGAACGCTTGTAATATTAAAATTCCAATGTATAAGCAGTAAAATCATCATTTTTTCAATTGGTTCGAAATTTAAGGTTGTAAAAAATGTAAAATTAAGAAATGCTATAGGAAATGCTATAGCATTTCCTATGGCATTTCTCTTCAACAATTTAAACCTTGCATATTTTTGCATGAGAACTCTTGTTATATTCAAATTCCAATGTATAAGCCCTAAAATCATTATTTTTTCAATTTGTTCGAAATTTTAGGTCGTAAACAATGTAAAATAAAGAAATGCAATAGGAAAATGCTATAGCTTTTCCTATGGCATTTCTCGTCAACAATTTAATCCTTGCATATTTTTGCATGAGAACGCTTGTAATATTAAAATTCTAATGTATAAGCCCTAAAATCATCATTTTTTCAAATGGTTTGAAATTTAAGGTTGTAAAAAATGTAAAATAAATATATGCTATAGGAAATGCTATTATTTCCTATGGCATTTCTCGTCAGTATCCTTGCATATTTTTGCATGAGAACGCTTTGAATATTAAAATTCCAATGTATAAGCCCTAAAATCATTATTTTTTCAATTGGTTCGAAATTTTAGGTTGTAAACAAAGTAAAATAAAGAAATGCTATAGCATTTCCTCTGGCATTTCTCGTCAACAATTTAATCCTTGCATATTTTTGCATGAGAACTCTTGTTATATTCAAATTCCAACGTATAAGCCCTAAAATCATTATTTTTTCAATTGGTACGAAATTTTAGGTCGTAAACAATGTAAAATAAAGAAATGCTATAGGAAATGCTATAGCATTTCCTATGGCATTTATCGTCAACAATTTAATCCTTGCATATTTCTGCATTAGAACGCTTGTAATATTAAAATTCCAATGTATAAGCAGTAAAATCATCATTTTTTCAATTGGTTCGAAATTTAAGGTTGTAAAAAATGTAAAATTAAGAAATGCTATAGGAAATGCTATAGCATTTCCTATGGCATTTCTCTTCAACAATTTAAACCTTGCATATTTTTGCATGAGAACTCTTGTTATATTCAAATTCCAATGTATAAGCCCTAAAATCATTATTTTTTCAATTTGTTCGAAATTTTAGGTCGTAAACAATGTAAAATAAAGAAATGCAATAGGAAAATGCTATAGCTTTTCCTATGGCATTTCTCGTCAACAATTTAATCCTTGCATATTTTTGCATGAGAACGCTTGTAATATTAAAATTCTAATGTATAAGCCCTAAAATCATCATTTTTTCAATTGGTTTGAAATTTAAGGTTGTAAAAAATGTAAAATAAATATATGCTATAGGAAATGCTATTATTTCCTATGGCATTTCTCGTCAGTATCCTTGCATATTTTTGCATGAGAACGCTTTGAATATTAAAATTCCAATGTATAAGCCCTAAAATCATTATTTTTTCAATTGGTTCGAAATTTTAGGTTGTAAACAAAGTAAAATAAAGAAATGCTATAGCATTTCCTCTGGCATTTCTCGTCAACAATTTAATCCTTGCATATTTTTGCATGAGAACTCTTGTTATATTCAAATTCCAACGTATAAGCCCTAAAATCATTATTTTTTCAATTGGTACGAAATTTTAGGTCGTAAACAATGTAAAATAAAGAAATGCTATAGGAAATGCTATAGCATTTCCTATGGCATTTATCGTCAACAATTTAATCCTTGCATATTTCTGCATTAGAACGCTTGTAATATTAAAATTCCAATGTATAAGCAGTAAAATCATCATTTTTTCAATTGGTTCGAAATTTAAGGTTGTAAAAAATGTAAAATTAAGAAATGCTATAGGAAATGCTATAGCATTTCCTATGGCATTTCTCTTCAACAATTTAAACCTTGCATATTTTTGCATGAGAACTCTTGTTATATTCAAATTCCAATGTATAAGCCCTAAAATCATTATTTTTTCAATTTGTTCGAAATTTTAGGTCGTAAACAATGTAAAATAAAGAAATGCAATAGGAAAATGCTATAGCTTTTCCTATGGCATTTCTCGTCAACAATTTAATCCTTGCATATTTTTGCATGAGAACGCTTGTAATATTAAAATTCTAATGTATAAGCCCTAAAATCATCATTTTTTCAATTGGTTTGAAATTTAAGGTTGTAAAAAATGTAAAATAAATATATGCTATAGGAAATGCTAGCATTTCCTATGGCCTTTCTCGTCAGTATCCTTGCATATTTTTGCATGAGAACGCTTTGAATATTAAAATTCCAATGTATAAGCCCTAAAATCATTATTTTTTCAATTGGTTCGAAATTTTAGGTTGTAAACAAAGTAAAATAAAGAAATGCTATAGCATTTCCAATGGCATTTCTCGTCAACAATTTAATCCTTGAATATTTTTGCATGATAACTCTTGTTATATTCAAATTCCAACGTATAAGTCCTAAAATCATTATTTTTTCAATTAGTACAAAATTATAGGTCGTTAACAATGTAAAATAAATAAATGCGATAGGAAATGCTATAGCATTTCCTATGGCATTTCTCGTCAACAATTTAATCCTTGCATATTTTTGTATGAGAACGCTTGTAATATTAAAACTCCAATGTATAAGCCCTAAAATCATCATTTTTTCATTTGGTTTGAAATTTAAGGTTGTAAAAAATGTAAAATAAAGAAATGCTATAGGAAATGCTATAACATTTCCTTTGGCATTTCTCTACAACAATTTAAACCTTGCATATTTTTGCATGAGAACTCTTGTTATATTCAAATTCCAATGTATAAGCCCTAATATCATTATTTTTTCAATTGGTTCGATATTTTAGGTCGTAAAAAATGTAAAATAAAGAAATGCTCTAGGAAATGCTATAGCATTTCCTATGGCATTTCTCGTCAACAATTTAATCCTTGCATATTTTTGCATGAGAATGCTTGTAATATTAAAATTCCAATGTATAAGCCCTAAAATCATCATTTTTTCAATTGGTTTGAAATTTAAGGTTGTAAAAAATGTAAAATAAAGAAATGCTATGAGAAATGCTATAGCATTTCCTATGGCATTTCTCGTCAGTAATTTAATCCTTGCATATTTTTGCATAAGAACGCTTGGAATATTAAAATTCCAATGTATAAGCCCTAAAATCATTATTTTTTCTATTGGTTCGAAATTTTAGGTTGTAAACAAAGTAAAATAAAGGCATTTCCAATGGCATTTCTCGTCAAAAATTTAATCCTTGCATATTTTTGCATGAGAACTCTTGTTATATTCAAATTCCAACGTATAAGCCCTAAAATCATTATTTTTTAAATTGGTACGAAATTTTAGGTCGTAAACAATGTAAAATAAAGAAATGCCATAGGAAATGCTAGCATTTCCTATGGCATTTCTCGTCAACAATTTAATCCTTGCATATTTTTGCATGAGAACGCTTGTAATATTAAATTCCAATGTATAAGCCCAAAAATCATCATTTTTTCAATTGGTTCGAAATTTAAGGTTGTAAAAAATGTAAAATAAAGAAATGCTATAGGAAATGCTATAGCATTTCCTATGGCATTTCTCATCAACAATTTAAACCTTGCATATTTTTGCATGAGAACTCTTATTATATTCAAATTCCAATGTATAAGCCCTTAAATCATTATTTTTCAATTGGTTCGAAATTTTAGGTCGTAAACAATGTAAAATAAAGAAATGCTATAGGAAATGCTATAGCATTTCCTATGGCATTTCTCGTCAAAAATTTAATCCTTGCATATTTTTGCATGAGAACGCTTGTAATATAAAAATTCCAATGTAGAAGCCCTAAAATCATCATTTTTTCAATTGATTCGAAATTTAAGAATGTAAAAAATTTAAAATAAAGAAATGCTATAGGAAATGCTATAGCATTTCCTATGGCATTTCTCGTCAACAATTTAATCCTTGCATATTTTTGCATGAGAACTCTTGTTATATTCAAATTCCAACTTATAAACCCTAAAATCATTATTTTTTCAATTGGTTCAAAATTTTAGGTCGTAAACAATGTAAAATAAAGAAATGCAATAGGAAATGCTATAGCATTTCCTATGGCATTTCTCTTCAACAATTTAATCCTTGCATATTTTTGCATGAGAACGCTTGGAATATTAAAATTCCAATGTATAAGCCCTAAAATCATTATTTTTTCAATTGGTTCGAAATTTAAGGTTGTAAAAAATGTAAAATAAAGAAATGCTATAGGAAATGCTATAGCATTTTCTATGGCATTTCTCGTCAGTAATTTAATCCTTGCATATTTTTGCATGAGAACGTTTGGAATATTAAAATTCCAATGTATAAGCCCTAAAATCATTATTTTTTCTATTGGTTCGAAATTTTAGGTTGTAAACAATGTAAAATAAAGAAATGCTATAGCATTTCCAATGGCATTTCTCGTCAACAATTTAATCCTTGCATATTTTTGCATGAGAACTCTTGTTATATTCAAATTCAACCGTATAAGCCCTAAAATCATCATTTTTTAAATTGGTACGAAATTTTAGGTCGTAAACTATGTAAAATAAAGAAATGCTATAGGAAATGCTATAGCATTTCCTATGGCATTTCTCGTCAACAATTTAATCCTTGCATATTTTTGCATGAGAACGCTTGTAATATTAAAATTACAATGTATAAGCCCTAAAATCATCATTTTTTCAATTGGTTCGAAATTTACGGTTGTAAAAAATGTAAAATAAAGAAATGCGATAGGAAATGCTATAGCATTTCCTATGGCATTTCTCTTCAACAATTTAAACCATGCATATTTTTGCATGAGAACTCTTGTTATATTCAAATTCCAATGTATAAGCCCTTAAATCATTATTTTTTCAATTGGTTCGAAATTTTAGGTCGTAAACAATGTAAAATAAAGAAATGCTATAGGAAATGCTATAGCATTTCCTATGGCATTTCTCGTCAACAATTTAATCCTTGCATATTTTTGCATGAGAACGCTTGTAATATTAAAATTCCAATGTAGAAGCCTTAAAATCATCATTTTTTCAATTGGTTCGAAATTTAAGGTTGTAAAAAATGTAAAATAAAGAAATGCTATAGCATTTCCTATGGCATTTCTCTTCAACAATTTAATCCTTGCATATTTTTGCATCAGAACTCTTGTTATATTCAAATTCCAACGTATAAGCCCTAAAATAATTATTTTTTCAATTGGTACGAAATTTTAGGTCGTAAACTATGTAAAATAAAGAAATGCCATAGGAAATGCTATAGCATTTCCTATGGGATTTCTCATCAACAATTTAATCCTTGCATATTTTTGCATGAGAACGCTTGTAATATTAAAATTCCAATGTATAAGCCCTAAAATCATCATTTTTTTAATTGGTTCGAAATTTAAGGTTGTAAAAAATGTAAAATAAAGAAATGATATAGGAAATTCTATAGCATTTCCTATGGCATTTCACTTCAACAATTTAAACCTTGCATATTTTTGCATGAGAACTTTTGTTATATTCAAATTCCAATGTGTAAGCCCTAAAATTATTATTTTTTCAGTTGGTTCGAAATTTTCGGTCGTAAACAATGTAAAATAAAGAAATGCTATAGGAAATGCTATAGAATTTCCTATGACATTTCTCGTCAACAATTTAATCCTTGCATATTTTTGCATGAGAACGCTTGTAATATTAAAATTCCAATGTATAAGCCCTAAAATCATTATTTTTTCAATTGGTTCGAAATTTAAGGTTGTAAAATATGTAAAATAAAGAAATGCTATAGGAAATGCTATAGCATTTTCTATGGCATTTCTCGTCAGTAATTTAATCCTTGCATATTTTTGCATGAGAACGTTTGGAATATTAAAATTCCAATGTATAAGCCCTAAAATCATTATTTTTTCTATTGGTTCAAAATTTTAGGTTGTAAACAATGTAAAATAAAGAAATGCTATAGCCTTTCCAATCGCATTTCTCGTCAACAATTTAATCCTTGCATATTTTTGCATGAGAACTCTTGTTATATTCAAATTCCAACGTATAAGCCCTAAAATCATTATTTTTTCAATTGGTACGAAATTTTAGGTCGTAAACTATGTAAAATAAAGAAATGCTATAGGAAATGCTATAGCATTTCCTATGGCATTTCTCGTCAACAATTTAATCCTTGCATATTTTTGCATGAGAACGCTTGTAATATTAAAATTCCAATGTATAAGCCCTAAAATCATCATTTTTTCAATTGGTTCGAAATTTACGGTTGTAAAAAATGTAAAATAAAGAAATGCTATAGGAAATGCTATAGCATTTCCTATGACATTTCTCTTCAACAATTTAAACCTTGCATATTTTTGCATGAGAACTCTTGTTATATTCAAATTCCAATGTATAAGCCGTTAAATCATTATTTTTTCAATTGGTTCGAAATTTTAGGTCGTAAACAATGTAAAATAAAGAAATGCTATAGGAAATGCTATAGCATTTCCTATAGCATTTCTCGTCAACAATTTAATCCTTGCATATTTTTGCATGAGAACGCTTGTAATATTAAAATTCCAATGTAGAAGCCCTAAAATCATCATTTTTTCAATTGGTTCGAAATTTAAGGTTGTAAAAAATGTAAAATAATGAAATGCTATAGGAAATGCTATGGCATTTCTCTTCAACAATTTAAACCTTGCATATTTTTGCATGAGAACTTTTGTTATATTCAAATTCTAATGTGTAAGCCCTAAAATAATTATTTTTTCAGTTGGTTCGAAATTTTCGGTCGTAAACAGTGTAAAATAAAGAAATGCTATAGGAAATGCTATAGAATTTCCTATGGCATTTCTCGTCAACAATTTAATCCTTGCATATTTTTGAAGGAGAACGCTTGTAATATTAAAATTCCAATGTATAAGCCCTAAAATCATTATTTTTTCAATTGGTTCGAAATTTAAGGTTGTAAAATATGTAAAATAAAGAAATGCTATAGGAAATGCTATAGCATTTTCTATGGCATTTCTCGTCAGTAATTTAATCCTTGCATATTTTTGCATGAGAACGCTTGGAATATTAAAATTCCAATCTATAAGCCCTAAAATCATTATTTTTTCTATTGGTTCGAAATTTTAGGTTGTAAACTATGTAAAATAAAGAAATGCTATAGCATTTCCAATGGCATTTCTCGTCAACAATTTAATCCTTGCATATTTTTGCATGAGAACTCTTGTTATATTCAAATTCCAACGTATAAGCCCTAAAATCATTATTTTTTCACTTGGTACGAAATTTTAGGTCGTAAACTATGTAAAATAAAGAAATGCTATAGGAAATGCTATAGCATTTCCTATGGCATTTCTCGTCAACAATTTAATCCTTGCATATTTTTGCATGAGAACGCTTGTAATATTAAAATTCCAATGTATAAGCCCTAAAATCATCATTTTTTCAATTGGTTCGAAATTTACGGTTGTAAAAAATGTAAAATAAAGAAATGCTATAGGAAATGCTATAGCATTTCCTATGGCATTTCTCTTCAACAATTTAAACCTTGCATATTTTTGCATGAGAACTCTTGTTATATTCAAATTCCAATGTATAAGCCCTTAAATCATTATTTTTTCAATTGGTTCGAAATTTTAGGTCGTAAACAATGTAAAATAAAGATATGCTATAGTAGCATTTCCTATGGCATTTCTCGTCAACAATTTAATCCTTGCATATTTTTGCATGAGAACTCTTGTTATATTAACGATGCATAATAAAACATTTCATATAGATTGCACACCTCCTATACCTTATGTACAAGAACATTATTTGTTTTTAACATCGTTTGTTGAGTAATTTCATGCAGCGTGAAGGTCCGGTATTCCTCAAGAGTGAAGCATTGTGTGCTAAATCAGTAAATGAATTAATATTATAAGTATTTGGATGATAAATGCATACATATAGTACTCGTTCATTTTCATTGATCAGATTTCGGTAAAATTAACGATACATTGAAATCTGTGCATTTTTTATGATATCACAAGTAGGTCAAATATAATTTGTTAAATTATTTATTTCATTCTAGAAAATAATAAAAAAAATTAAGTCAAAGTCAATTCTAAGCAAGCATGACGTTTTGGTTTCGTACTTTGCTCGGTCAGCGAGAAATGGCTCGGTTTAACTTTTAAAAGATCGTCGGTTAATATTTCTAGTTCAATTAGTTAATTTAGAAATTATATCTATTTGGCTTAATAAAGTCGGTACGTGCAAAGTAGGACAAAATAAGGTTCCTAGGACTAAGTCTCATAAATCTATGATAGGAAGAGGTATAGGTTAATCTTTCTAACTCCAATAGTCATCGTGTAGATTTTTGTGGAGATGACACCAAGCTTGATAAAGGAGTTTACATTTTTACCCTTTGCCTTATCTATATCCACTAGAAAGCTTGTACCTTAATGATAGTTGATTCCATCTTCAACGAGATCATCTTCACAGCAAGGAAAAATCTCTCAAAATATTCTTTAGTCAAATTAAGAACCATAGTGAGCAGTGGGCCTTAAGTTGGTGTTTGAACTTGGAAGTTAGAGCAATTTCGATGGTTAGTATGAGTCCTCACTTTCTTTTTCGTTTGATTTCAAAGCACCAGCATTTAATTTACATTTTATAGCACAGTATGATGACTATTCAATGATATATTGGTTTGAAATGATTTTCATATTGCTTTAATGAATTAAATGGCCAAGGATTTAACAACCTATGTTAACAACGAGCTCGGTTGGTGTTTAAGAGGCTAGCTTGCTGCCCTAATTAAATATTTTCATTTGAACCATTGTTTGATAATAACAGTGTCTTACGCCATGATTTTTCATTTATTATGAGCATAATTGTTGTTGTTCGGCAAAGAAATTGATTTGGACACTTGTAGAGCTAGTTTGTTCGGTTTATTCGATTACCAGTATTTGGTTGGACCCGTTTATCTTTTAAAAGAAATGGAGTATTTTTATTTAGTACAGGTCTAGTTGATTAGAAAACAGAGGACACTATGTCCATAGGTTTCTAAAAAGAGATTACAATTTTATCTCAACCGAGCTAATTTTGCTGAAATGTGTGTTAAAGAACTATATATCGTGAAATTTGACTTGAAATATGCACGGAATTACTTGTATAAGTATAAAGCATTCACGGACAGTGAAATTGATGTCTTGAGTACTTGGTAATAAATTCATTAGGTGGTTAGCACACATTGCTCATTGAGGAAACTGGACTGAATCGTTTGCACGGGTATTCGACGTAAAAAGGTAAACATGAACTCTTTTAAAACTATCACAAGGACATAGTATGAAAGCACTATGTTATATGAGTATGAGTATTCCGTGTTCAAAAATTATAAAGAGAATGTACCACTTTAAAAGGTGTGAACATTGACGAGTTAATTTGTTGGTGGCCTATATTAGTCCCTAGGATTGGGGGATTAATATGTCTTATGGGATATTGTTTGTGCCATAGGACTTTCTCGGACTTATTGTAGTTCCTAGGATTGGGGGACTACGGTGTCTCATGTGTATGATTGAGATACTTATATATGGCCAGAGTCCGATAGTTTGCTCACACGTTGCCTTGTTAGTCCTTAGGATTGGGGGACTAACACATCTTGTGGGATAGGATTGGTTCCATAAGATGTTTTCGAACCTATTGTAACTCCTAGGATTGGGGAGTTACGATGTCTCATGTGTATGATTGAGATATTTGTATGTGGCCAAGGTTCGATGGGACACGTGGAAGCTTACTAATAGGCCTAGACGATTAACCTTATTTGAACACATAATAACGCGCGTAATATTTTATAATATATTGGTACTATGAGAATAAAAGTTTATGGTATGTTGAAGTTTATCTATATGTATACGGTTCTTGTTTACTGAGCTTTAGCTCACGTAGTTCTTGTGATATAGGTGAGGGTGCATCTAGATATGACTAGTCATCTTGGCGTTTGGATGAGCACTCTCGCACACCGTAAAGCATATGTATATGGAACCTTTTGACCTAATGGGCCTATTTTGAATTGTATATATAGTTTTGATGTCCATATGTACATAGGACAAAGTAACATGGTCGTTATAAAGTAATTTCGTGTATGTACAAAACTATATTACATACTAGAAATATCAAAGTTTAATTTTGTCCACTTTTTGGAAAGTGAAACTGTTTTAAACTAAAAGAGGTAGCGGGTGCTACATGTTTGGTATCAGAGCCCAAGGTTTAAATCTTTTCTGTAGACTTTCCATATACATTGTTTCTCGGGTGGAGATGTTCAGCCAAACTGTAAGTTTTACTTTGATTTTGACAATGAGAAGAATGAAATGTGTTCATTATTGGTTATAAAATAAAGTGTACGTGACTAAGGATGATATATATATAGGATATGGGAAGACCAAAGAAACAAGCTGGTATTGGTTCTTCTAGTCAAGGAAATAGTGGAGTTGATCGCATTGATCGCTTGTGTGACATAGTAGAGAAGTTCTTGGAACGTGATATGGAAAGGGAGGCTAACGCTCGTAATCCTCCCCCACCACCATTCCAAGAACCGCCTACACCACCTCCGAGACATGATGTCACAGATTCAGCCTGTGAAAAGTTCCAAAAACTTAAACCACCGATCTTTGTCGGTGATTGTGATCCGAATGTTTCAGAGGGCTGGATAAGAACAGTCGAGCGTATGTTTAGCTATGGAAAGATTCCCAATGATGCTAAAGTTTCTTGTGCTTCCTTTTACCTTCGAGATGCTGCTAGCTATTGGTGGGATGCTATCGTTAGTGTTCATGATGTTCCTACTATGACATGGGAAAGGTTCAAGGAGCTTTTCGATGTCAAGTATATTACCAAAGCAGCGCGGATTGAGAAAAGAAAGGAATTGGCAAATCTGAAACAGGGTGACATGTCAATTGATGAATATGTCAAGAAGTTTGATGAACTTTCTCGATATGCTTCTCATTTTAGTGATAACAATGAGTTGAAGGTTGAGCAGTTTGTCGAGGGTTTAAACCCTGAGATATTTAGGGATGTGACGGTCAATGAAAGAGAAGGGACTTCATATTCTAAAGTTGTGGAGCAAGCTTTAACTGCTGAACGGGCGCAACGCAAAATAGTTGAGAAAGCGAAGGAAAATGAAGTAAGAGTCAAGGATATGAAGTCATCGTTCCATTCCAATTTTCAATCAAGTAAGAAGGCACAACAACCATGGAATAGAGACAACAAACGACGTAATTTTGGCGGACAAGGCCAAGGTCAATGGAATCAAGTCAAGCGGCCTAAAACTAATAATCTCGGACAAGGGTTTTTCACAAACCAGAAGCCGAAGTGTACGAAGTGCGGAAGATTTCATCATGGTGTTTGCATGGAGGGCCCAGGAGCATGCTATCAATGTGGAAAGATGGGTCATTTTGCACGAGATTGCAAGGCTCAAGTTCAAGGTGCAAAGAATGTTCCAGCAAGAGTGTTTGCACTCACTCAAGCAGAAGGCTCAACAAATCCATCTGTTGTATCAGGTAAAATGATTATCTTTGGAAACTCTTCTCATGCATTAATAGACTCAGGAGCCACACATTCATTTGCATCAATAAAGTACGTGAGAAGATTGGGAAAGCCACTTGAAAAACTTGATATTTATTACAATGTGTCCCTTCCCTCCGGGGATCTAATGTATTCAAACGAAGTACTTCGTGGCTGCACAATTTTGGTTCAAGGAAAAGAACTTTGCGCTGACCTTGTTATGCTTGATATGCCGGACTATGATGTGATACTTGGGATGGATTTCTTATCAAAGCATCGTGCAAATATATACTGTATGAAAAAGATTGTTACGTTTCGACCAGAAGGGGAAGAAGAAGTTATTTTCATCGGCACAACTCCAAAATTAAGAACTCCTCTTATATCTGCATTGAAGGCAAGACGATTGCTAGATAATGGTTGCGAGGGTTATCTAGCAAGTGTGGTCGACACTCGATTAGAGAATGATTTGAAGATAGATGAAGTTCCTGTAGTGCGAGAATTTAAGGAAGTATTTCCAGAGGAACTACCAGGTCTACCACCAGACCGAGATATAGAGTTTAACATTGATTTGACCCCGGGTACCGCACCAATATCAAAAGCTCCGTATAGAATGGCTCCGACAGAATTAAAAGAGTTGAAGATTCAACTGCAGGAGTTGCTAGACAAAGGATTTATACGCCCAAGTTTTTCACCCTGGGGAGCTCCAGTGTTGTTTGTTAAAAAGAAGGATGGTTCAATGAGACTCTGCATAGACTACAGAGACTTAAATAAAGTAACCATAAAGAACAGATACCCATTGCCAAGAATAGATGACTTGTTTGACCAACTCCAAGGAGCATCAGTGTTTTCTAAAATTGACTTGCGATCTGGTTATCATCAAGTAAAAGTTAGTGAAGAAGCAATTCAGAAAACATCTTTTAGAACAAGATACGGGCATTACGAGTTTCTAGTTATTCCTTTTGGGCTGACTAACGCGCCCGCAGTCTTTATGGACTTGATGAATAGAGTTTTCAAAGACTATCTAGACCGATTTGTAATTGTGTTTATTGATGATATCCTTATTTACTCTCGCTCAGAGAAAGAACATGTTGAACATCTAAGGATAGTGTTGAATATGTTGAAGGAAAATAAGTTATATGCAAAGTTCAAAAAGTGTGAGTTTTGGCTGGAAAAAGTGTCGTTCCTTGGTCATGTTGTATCAAAGGATGGGATTTCTGTTGATCCCTTAAAAGTAGACGCAGTGAGCAGTTGGCCACAACCAAAGACAGTATTTGAGGTGCGAAGCTTTTTGGGTTTGGCAGGTTACTACAGAAAGTTCATAGAAGGATTCTCAAAGATAGCGTCACCACTCACTAATTTGACAAGGATGAAAGTAAAGTTTGAATGGTCGGAAGAATGCGAGCGATGTTTCCAAACATTAAAAGAGAAATTGGTTTCTGCTCCAGTATTAGCCATTCCGAACGGTTGTGACGGATTGGTAGTTTACTGTGACGCTTCGGGATCAGGACTTGGGTGTGTGCTTATGCAAAATGGAAGAGTTATTGCCTATGCTTCTCGCCAGTTGAAGGATTATGAAAAGAATTACCCGACACATGATCTAGAGCTAGCTACAGTTGTATTTGCTTTAAAGATCTGGAGGCATTACCTTTATGGTGAGAAGTGTGATATTTATACAGATCACAAGAGCTTGAAGTACTTCTTCACTCAAAAAGAACTGAATATGCGACAGAGAAGATGGTTGGAGTTAGTAAAGGATTATGAATGTACAATTAACTACCATCCAGGGAAGGCAAATGTGGTAGCTGATGCTTTGAGTCGGAAGTCAACTTTAAGTTTAACAACTTTGGGGATAGTACCTAAACCACTCCAGAAGGAATTGGAAAGGTTAGAGATTGAGTTTGTCAGAATGGGCACTGTGGAAAAACTTTTTAGCATGTCTCTCAAGCCAACGTTGTTGGAAAGAATTAAGGAAGCTCAATGTTCTGACCAATATTTGAAGGAAATGATGCCAAGTGTTGAGACAAGGAAACAGAAAGATTTGAATATGTCCAACGAAGGTATCGTTAGGTTCCAAGAAAGATTATATGTCCCTAATGCTAATGGTCTTCGTAAAGAGATACTGGTCGAGGCTCACAACTCACCTTACTCGGTTCATCCTGGAACAAGTAAAATGTATAGAGATTTGAAGATGTTTTATTGGTGGCCAGGGATGAAAGGTAACATAGTTAGATTTGTGGCAGAGTGCTTGACTTGTCAACAAGTTAAGGCGGAGCACCAAAGACCTGCAGGAACTTTACAACCCCTTGATATTCCCCAATGGAAGTGGGAAAAAGTTACCATGGATTTTGTGGTTGGACTTCCAAAACTAAAAGAGGGTTATGATGCAATTTGGGTTATTGTTGATAGATTGACAAAGTCAGCTCATTTTCTTCCTGTTCGCACGACTTATTCGATGGATAGATACGCAGAAGTCTATATTAAAGAGATCGTCAGACTTCATGGTGTTCCAATATCTATTGTTTCAGATAGGGATCCGAAATTTACATCATCATTTTGGAAGAGTTTACACAATGCATTGGGCACAAGATTAGCATTTAGTACGTCTTTTCATCCACAGACCGATGGGCAGTCAGAAAGGACAATTCAAACACTGGAGGATATGCTAAGAGCTTGTGTATTAGATTTTGAAAAAAGTTGGAATGTCTACTTACCGTTGGTGGAGTTTTCCTACAATAATAGCTTTCATTCATCTATAGGGATGGCTCCTTATGAAGCACTCTACGGAAGGAAATGTAGATCTCCGATTCATTGGGATTAAATGGGTGAACAAAGGTTTCTTGGTCCTGATTTGGTAAAACGAACGGGAGAAGCTATTGAGAAGATTCGAAAAAGGATGCTGACTTCACAAAGTAGACAAAAGAGTTATGCGGATACTCGTCGGAGAAAGCTAGAATTCAATGAGGGTGATATGGTGTTTCTCAAAGTCGCTCCGATAAAAGGTGTCATGCGGTTTGGTAAAAAGGGGAAACTTAGTCCTCGATTCATTGGACCGTTTGAAATTCTTGAGCGGGTCGGAGACGTCGCTTACAGATTAGCGCTACCCCCATTACTATCTGCGGTTCACAATGTGTTTCATGTTTCCATGTTGAAAAAGTATATTCAGAACCCATCTCATGTGTTGAGTTATGAGCCACTTGAGTTGCGTTCTGATTTATCGTACGAGGAGACACCCTTGAAGATTTTGGAAAGAGAAGTACGACAGCTAAGGAATAGACAAATTCCATTAGTCAAAATATTATGGAGGAATCATTTGACTGACGAAGCCACATAGGAAACAGAGCATGATATGAGAATCAAATACCCTTCACTATTCGGTTAGTAAATTTCGAGGACGAAATTTTTATAAGGGTGGAAGATTCTGATAACCCAAATTCTCACGTACAATTATGACCAGTAATAACACATTCACGATGCATAATAAAACATTTCATATAGATTGCACACCTCCTATACCTTATGTACAAGAACATTATTTGTTTTTAACATCGTTTGTTGAGTAATTTCATGCAGCGTGAAGGTCCGGTATTCCTCAAGAGTGAAGCATTGTGTGCTAAATCAGTAAATGAATTAATATTATAAGTATTTGGATGATAAATGCATACATATAGTACTCGTTCATTTTCATTGATCAGATTTCGGTAAAATTAACGATACATTGAAATCTGTGCATTTTTTATGATATCACAAGTAGGTCAAATATAATTTGTTAAATTATTTATTTCATTCTAGAAAATAATAAAAAAAATTAAGTCAAAGTCAATTCTAAGCAAGCATGACGTTTTGGTTTCGTACTTTGCTCGGTCAGCGAGAAATGGCTCGGTTTAACTTTTAAAAGATCGTCGGTTAATATTTCTTGTTCAATTAGTTAATTTAGAACTTATATCTATTTGGCTTAATAAAGTCGGTACGTGCAAAGTAGGACAAAATAAGGTTCCTAGGACTAAGTCTCATAAATCTATGATAGGAAGAGGTATAGGTTAATCTTTCTAACTCCAATAGTTATCGTGTAGATTTTTGTGGAGATGACACCAAGCTTGATAAAGGAGTTTACATTTTTACCCTTTGCCTTATCTATATCCACTAGAAAGCTTGTACCTTAATGATAGTTGATTCCATCTTCGACGAGATCATCTTCACAGCAAGGAAAAATCTCTCAAAATATTCTTTAGTCAAATTAAGAACCATAGTGAGCAGTGGGCCTTAAGTTGGTGTTTGAACTTGGAAGTTAGAGCAATTTCGATGGTTAGTATGAGTCCTCACTTTCTTTTTCGTTTGATTTCAAAGCACCAGCATTTAATTTACATTTTATAGCACAGTATGATGACTATTCAATGATATATTGGTTTGAAATGATTTTCATATTGCTTTAATGAATTAAATGGCCAAGGATTTAACAACCTATGTTAACAACGAGCTCGGTTGGTGTTTAAGAGGCTAGCTTGCTGCCCTAATTAAATATTTTCATTTGAACCATTGTTTGATAATAACAGTGTCTTACGCCATGATTTTTCATTTATTATGAGCATAATTGTTGTTGTTCGGCAAAGAAATTGATTTGGACACTTGTAGAGCTAGTTTGTTCGGTTTATTCGATTACCAGTATTTGGTTGGACCCGTTTATCTTTTAAAAGAAATGGAGTATTTTTATTTAGTACAGGTCTAGTTGATTAGAAAACAGAGGACACTATGTCCATAGGTTTCTAAAAAGAGATTACAATTTTATCTCAACCGAGCTAATTTTGCTGAAATGTGTGTTAAAGAACTATATATCGTGAAATTTGACTTGAAATATGCACGGAATTACTTGTATAAGTATAAAGCATTCACGGACAGTGAAATTGATGTCTTGAGTACTTGGTAATAAATTCATTAGGTGGTTAGCACACATTGCTCATTGAGGAAACTGGACTGAATCGTTTGCACGGGTATTCGACGTAAAAAGGTAAACATGAACTCTTTTAAAACTATCACAAGGACATAGTATGAAAGTACTATGTTATATGAGTATGAGTATTCCGTGTTCAAAAATTATAAAGAGAATGTACCACTTTAAAAGGTGTGAACATTGACGAGTTAATTTGTTGGTGGCCTATATTAGTCCCTAGGATTGGGGGATTAATATGTCTTATGGGATATTGTTTGTGCCATAGGACTTTCTCGGACTTATTGTAGTTCCTAGGATTGGGGGACTACGGTGTCTCATGTGTATGATTGAGATACTTATATATGGCCAGAGTCCGATAGTTTGCTCACACGTTGCCTTGTTAGTCCTTAGGATTGGGGGACTAACACATCTTGTGGGATAGGATTGGTTCCATAAGATGTTTTCGAACCTATTGTAACTCCTAGGATTGGGGAGTTACGATGTCTCATGTGTATGATTGAGATATTTGTATGTGGCCAAGGTTCTATGGGACACGTGGAAGCTTACTAATAGGCCTAGACGATTAACCTTATTTGAACACATAATAACGCGCGTAATATTTTATAATATATTGGTACTATGAGAATAAAAGTTTATGGTATGTTGAAGTTTATCTATATGTATACGGTTCTTGTTTACTGAGCTTTAGCTCACGTAGTTCTTGTGATATAGGTGAGGGTGCATCTAGATATGACTAGTCATCTTGGCGTTTGGATGAGCACTCTCGCACACCGTAAAGCATATGTATATGGAACCTTTTGACCTAATGGGCCTATTTTGAATTGTATATATAGTTTTGATGTCCATATGTACATAGGACAAAGTAACATGGTCGTTATAAAGTAATTTCGTGTATGTACAAAACTATATTACATACTAGAAATATCAAAGTTTAATTTTGTCCACTTTTTGGAAAGTGAAACTGTTTTAAACTAAAAGAGGTAGCGGGTGCTACAAGAACGCTTGTAATATTAAAATTCCAATGTATAAGCCCTAAAATCATCATTTTTTCAATTGGTTCGAAATTTACGGTTGTAAAAAATGTAAAATAAAGAAATGCTATAGGAAATGCTATAGCATTTCCTATGGCATTTCTCTTCAACAATTTAAACCTTGCATATTTTTGCATGAGAACTCTTGTTATATTCAAATTCCAATGTATACGCCCTTAAATCATTATTTTTTCAATTGGTTCGAAATTTTAGGTCGTAAACAATGTAAAGTAAAGAAATGCTATAGGAAATGCTAGCATTTCTCGTCAACAATTTAATCCTTGCATATTTTTGCATGAGAACTCTTGTTATATTCAAATCCCAATGTATAAGCCATTAAATCATTATTTTTTCAATTGGTTCGAAATTTTAGGTCGTAAACAATGTAAAATAAAGAAATGCTATAGGAAATG
This sequence comes from Parietaria judaica, assembly GCA_954871525.1. Lineage (NCBI taxonomy): Eukaryota > Viridiplantae > Streptophyta > Magnoliopsida > Rosales > Urticaceae > Parietaria > Parietaria judaica. The sequence goes on along the minus strand of OX940864.1, from coordinate 4,876,376 downwards.
CTATAGCATTTCCTATGGCATTTCTCGTCAACAACTTAATCCTTGCATATTTTTGCATGAGAACGCTTGTAATATTAAAATTCCAATGTAGAAGCCTTAAAATCATCATTTTTTCAATTGGTTCGAAATTTAAGGTTGTAAAAAATGTAAAATAAAGAAATGCTATAGCATTTCCTATGGCATTTCTCTTCAACAATTTAATCCTTGCATATTTTTGCATCAGAACTCTTGTTATATTCAAATTCCAACGTATAAGCCCTAAAATAATTATTTTTTCACTTGGTACGAAATTTTAGGTCGTAAACTATGTAAAATAAAAAAATGCTATAGGAAATGCTATAGCATTTCCTATGGGATTTCTCGTCAACAATTTAATCCTTGCATATTTTTGCATGAGAACGCTTGTAATATTAAAATTCCAATGTATAAGCCCTAAAATCATCATTTTTTCAATTGTTTCGAAATTTAAGGTTGTAAAAAATGTAAAATAAAGAAATGATATAGGAAATGCTATAGCATTTCCTATTGCATTTCTCTTCAACAATTTAAACCTTGCATATTTTTGCATGAGAACTTTTGTTATATTCAAATTCCAATGTGTAAGCCCTAAAATAATTATTTTTTCAGTTGGTTCGAAATTTTCGGTCGTAAACAATGTAAAATAAAGAAATGCAATAGGAAATGCTATAGAATTTCCTATGGCATTTCTCGTCAACGATTTAATCCTTGCATATTTTTGCATGAGAACGCTTGTAATATTAAAATTCCAATGTATAAGCCCTAAAATCATTATTTTTCAATTGGTTCGAAATTTAAGGTTGTAAAATATGTAAAATAAAGAAATGCTATAGGAAATGCTATAGCATTTTCTATGGCATTTCTCGTCAGTAATTTAATCCTTGCATTTTTTTGCATGAGAACGTTTGGAATATTAAAATTCCAATGTATAAGCCCTAAAATCATTATTTTTTCTATTGGTTCAAAATTTTAGGTTGTAAACAATGTAAAATAAAGAAATGTTATAGCCTTTCCAATGGCATTTCTCGTCAACAATTTAATCCTTGCATATTTTTGCATGAGAACTCTTGTTATATTCAAATTCCAACGTATAAGCCCTAAAATCATTATTTTTTCAATTGGTACGAAATTTTAGGTCGTAAACTATGTAAAATAAAGAAATTCTATAGGAAATGCTATAGCATTTCTCGTCAACAATTTAATCCTTGCATAATTTTGCATGAGAACGCTTGTAATATTAAAATTCCAATGTATAAGCCCTAAAATCATCATTTTTTCAATTGTTTCGAAATTTAAGGTTGTAAAAAATGTAAAATAAAGAAATGATATAGGAAATGCTATAGCATTTCCTATTGCATTTCTCTTCAACAATTTAAACCTTGCATATTTTTGCATGAGAACTTTTGTTATATTCAAATTCCAATGTGTAAGCCCTAAAATAATTATTTTTTCAGTTGGTTCGAAATTTTCGGTCGTAAACAATGTAAAATAAAGAAATGCAATAGGAAATGCTATAGAATTTCCTATGGCATTTCTCGTCAACGATTTAATCCTTGCATATTTTTGCATGAGAACGCTTGTAATATTAAAATTCCAATGTATAAGCCCTAAAATCATTATTTTTCAATTGGTTCGAAATTTAAGGTTGTAAAATATGTAAAATAAAGAAATGCTATAGGAAATGCTATAGCATTTTCTATGGCATTTCTCGTCAGTAATTTAATCCTTGCATTTTTTTGCATGAGAACGTTTGGAATATTAAAATTCCAATGTATAAGCCCTAAAATCATTATTTTTTCTATTGGTTCAAAATTTTAGGTTGTAAACAATGTAAAATAAAGAAATGTTATAGCCTTTCCAATGGCATTTCTCGTCAACAATTTAATCCTTGCATATTTTTGCATGAGAACTCTTGTTATATTCAAATTCCAACGTATAAGCCCTAAAATCATTATTTTTTCAATTGGTACGAAATTTTAGGTCGTAAACTATGTAAAATAAAGAAATTCTATAGGAAATGATATAGCATTTCTCGTCAACAATTTAATCCTTGCATATTTTTGCATGAGAACGCTTGTAATATTAAAATTCCAATGTATAAGCCCTAAAATCATCATTTTTTCAATTGGTTCGAAATTTAAGGTTGTAAAAAATGTAAAATAAAGAAATGCTATAGGAAATGCTATAGCATTTCCTATGGCATTTCTTTTCAACAAATTAAACCTTGCATATTTTTGCATGAGAACTCTTGTTATATTCAAATTACAATGTATAAGCCCTTAAATCATTATTTTTTCAATTGGTTCAAAATTTTAGGTCGTAAACAATGTAAAATAAAGAAATGCTATAGGAAATGCTATAGAATTTCCTATGGCATTTCTCGTCAACAATTTAATCCTTGCATATTTTTGCATGAGAACGCTTGTAATATTAAAATTCCAATGTATAAGCCCTAAAATCATTATTTTTTCAATTGGTTCGAAATTTACGGTTGTAAAAAATGTAAAATAAAGAAATGCTATACGAAATGCTATAGCATTTCCTATGGCATTTCTCTTCAACAATTTAAACCTTGCATATTTTTGCATGAGAACTCTTGTTATATTCAAATTCCAATGTATAAGCCCTTAAATCATTATTTTTTCAATTGGTTCGAAATTTTAGGTCGTAAACAATGTAAAATAAAGAAATGCTATAGTAGCATTTCCTATGGCATTTCTCGTCAACAATTTAATCCTTGCATATTTTTTCATGAGAATTCTTGTTATATTCAAATCCCAATGTATAAGCCCTTAAATCATTATTTTTTCAATTGGTTCGAAATTTTAGGTCGTAAACAATGTAAAATAAAGAAATGCTATAGGAAATGCTATAGCATTTCCTATGGCATTTCTCGTCAACAATTTAATCCTTGCATATTTTTGCATGAGAACGCTTGTAATATTAAAATTCCAATGTAGAAGCCTTAAAATCATCATTTTTTGAATTGGTTCGAAATTTAAGGTTGTAAAAAATGTAAAATAAAGAAATGCTATAGCATTTCCTATGGCATTTCTCTTCAACAATTTAATCCTTGCATATTTTTGCATCAGAACTCTTGTTATATTCAAATTCCAACGTATAAGCCCTAAAATAATTATTTTTTCAATTGGTACGAAATTTTAGGTCGTAAACTATGTAAAATAAAGAAATGCTATAGGAAATGCTATAGCATTTCCTATGGGATTTCTCGTCAACAATTTAATCCTTGCATATTTTTGCATGAGAACGCTTGTAATATTAAAATTCCAATGTATAAGCCCTAAAATCATCATTTTTTCAATTGGTTCGAAATTTAAGGTTGTAAAAAATGTAAAATAAAGAAATGATATAGGAAATGCTATAGCATTTCCTATGGCATTTCTCTTCAACAATTTAAACCTTGCATATTTTTGCATGAGAACTTTTGTTATATTCAAATTCCAATTTGTAAGCCCTAAAATAATTATTTTTTCAGTTGGTTCGAAATTTTCGGTCGTAAACAATGTAAAATAAAGAAATGCTATAGGAAATGCTATAGAATTTCCTATGGCATTTCTCGTCAACAATTTAATCCTTGCATATTTTTGCATGAGAACGCTTGTAATATTAAAATTCCAATGTATAAGCCCTAAAATCATTATTTTTTCAATTGGTTCGAAATTTAAGGTTGTAAAATATGTAAAATAAAGAAATGCTATAGCATTTTCTATGGCATTTTTCGTCAGTAATTTAATCCTTGCATATTTTTGCATGAGAACGCTTGGAATATTAAAATTCCAATGTATAAACCCTAAAATCATTATTTCTTCAATAGGTTCGAAATTTTAGGTTGTAAACAATGTAAAATAAAGAAATGCTATACGGAATGCTATAGCATTTCCTATGGCATTTCTTGTCAACAAATTAATCCTTGCATATTTTTGCATGAGAACTCTTGTTATATTCAAATTCCAATGTATAAGCCCTAAAATAATTATTTTTTCAATTGGTTCGAAATTTAAGGTTGTAAAAAATGTAAAATAAAGAAATGCCGTAGGAAATGCTATAGCATTTCCTATGGTATTTCTCGTCAAAAATTTAATCCTTGCATATTTTTGCATGAGAACTCAATTTATATTCAAATTCCAATGTATAAGCCCTTAAGTTATTAATTTTTTAATTGGTTCGAAATTTTAGGTCGTAAACAATGTAAAATAAAGAAATGCTATAGGAAATGCTATAGCATTTCCTATGGCATTTCTCGTCAACAATTTAATCGTTGCATATTTTTGCATGAGAACGCTTGTAATATTAAAATTATAATGTATGAGCCCTAAAATCATTATTTTTTCAATTGGTTCGAAATTTTAGGTTGATAACAATGTAAAATAAAGAAATGCTAAAGGAAATTCTATGGAATTTCTTGTTAACAATTTAATCCTTGCATATTTTTGCATGAGAACTCTTGTTATATTCAAATTCCAATGTATAAGCCCTAAAATCATTATTTTTTTATTGGTTCAAAATTTTAGGTCGTAAACAATGTAAAATAAAGAAATGCTATAGGATATGCTGGCATTTCTCATCAACAATTTAATCCTTGCATATTTTTGCATGAGAACGCTTGTAATATTAAATTCCAATGTATAAGCCCTAAAATCATTATTTTTTCAATTGGTTCGAAATTTTAGGTTGTAAACAATGTAAAATAAACAAAAATGCTATAGGAAATGCTATATCATTTCCTATGGCATTTCTCGTCAACAATTTAATCCTTGCATATTTTTTCATGAGAACGCTTGTAATATTAAAATTCCGATGTATAAGCCTTAAAATCATTATTTTTTCAATTGGTTTGAAATTTTAGGTTGTAAACAATGTAAAATATAAAATGCTATAGGAAATGCTATAGCATTTCTTATGGCATTTCTCGTCAACAATTTAATCCTTGCATTTTTTTGCATGAGAACTCTTGTAATATTAAATTCCATTGTATAAGCCCTAAAATCATTATTTTTTCAATTGGTTCGAATTTTAAGGTTGTAAAAAATGTAAAATAAAGAAATGCTATAGGAAATGCTATAGCATTTTCTATGGCATTTCTCGTCAATAATTTAATCCTTGCATATTTTTGCATGAGAACTCTTGTTATAATCAAATTCCTATGTATAAGCCCTAAAATCATTATTTTTTCAATTGGTTCGAAGTTTAAGGTTGTAAAAAATGTAAAATAAAGAAATGCTATAAGAAATGCTATAGAATTTCCTATGGCATTTCGAGTCAACAATTTAATCCTTGCTTTTTTTTCCATGAGAACTCTTGTTATATTCAAATTCCAATGTATAATCCCTAAGATCATTATTTTTTCAATTGGTTCGAAATTTTAGGTCATAAACAATGTAAAATAAAGAAATGCTATTGGAAATGCTATAGCATTTCCTATGGCATTTCTCGTCAACAATTTAATCCTTGCATATTTTTGCATGAGAACGCTTGTAATATTCAAATTCCAATGTATAAGCCCTAAAATCATTATTTTTTCAATTGGTTAGAAATTTAAGGTTGTAAAAAATGTAAAATAAACAAATGCTATAGAAAATGCTACAACATTTCTATGGAATTTCTTGTCAACAATTTAATCTTTGCATATTTTTGCATAAGAACGCTTGTAATATTAAAATTCTAATGTATGAGCCCTAAAATCATTATTTTTTCAATAGGTTCAAAATTTTAGGTTGTAAACAATGTAAAATAAAGAAATGCTATAGGAAATGCTATAGCATTTCCTATGGCATTTCTCGTCAACAATTTAATCCTTGCATATTTTTGCATGAGAAGGCTTGTAATATTAAAATTCCATTGTATAAGCCCTAAAATCATTATTTTTTCAATTGGTTAGAAATTTAAGGTTGTAAACAATGGAAAATAAAGAAATGCAATAGGAAATGCGATGGAATTTCTCGTTAACAATTTAATCCTTGCATATTTTTGCATGAGAACTCTTTTTATATTAAAATTCCAATGTAAAAGCCCTAAAATCATTATTTTTTTAGTTGCTTCAAAATTTTAGGTCGTAAACAATGTAAAATAAAGAAATGTTATAGGAAATGCTATAGCATTTCCAATGGCATTTCTCGTCAACAATTTAATCCTTGCATATTTTTGCATGAGAACTCTTGTTATATTCAAATTCCAATGTATAAGCCCTAAAATCTTTATTTTTTCAATTGGTTCGAAATTTTAGGTCGTAAACAATGTAAAATAAAGAAATGCTATAGGAAATGCTATAGCATTTCCTATGGCATTTCTCGTCAACAATTTAATCCTTGCATATTTTTTCATGAGAACGCTTGTAATATTAAAATTCCGATGTATAAGCCTTAAAATCATTATTTTTTCAATTGGTTTGAAATTTTAGGTTGTAAACAATGTAAAATATAAAATGCTATAGGAAATGCTATAGCATTTCCTATGGCATTTCTCGTCAACAATTTAATCCTTCCATATTTTTGCATGAGAAGGCTTGTAATATTAAAATTCCATTGTATAAGCCCTAAAATAATTATTTTTTCAATTGGTTCAAAATTTAAGGTTGTAAAAAATGTAAAATAAAGAAATGTTATAGGAAATGCTATAGCATTTCCTATGGCATTTCTCGTCAATAATTTAATCCTTGCATAATTTTGCATGAGATAGCTTGTAATATTAAATTCCAATGTATAAGCCTTAAAATCATTAGTTTTTCAATTGGTTCGAAATTATAGGTTGTAAACAATGTAAAATAAAGAAATGCAATAGGAAATGCGATGGAATTTTCGTTAAAAATTTAATCCTTGCATATTTTTGCATGAGAACTCTTTTTATATTAAAATTCCAATGTAAAAGCCCTAAAATCATTATTTTTTTAGTTGCTTCAAAATTTTAGGTCGTAAACAATGTAAAATATAGAAATGCTATAGGAAATGCTATAGCATTTCTAATGGCATTTCTCGTCAACAATTTAATCCTTGCATATTTTTGAAAGAGAACGCTTGTAATAGTAAAATTCCAATGTATAAACCCTAAAATCATTATTACTTCAATTGGTTCAAAATTTTAGGTTGTAAACAATGTAAAATAAAGAAATGCTATACGGAATGCTATAGCATTTCCTATGGCATTTCTTGTCAACAATTTAATCCTTGCATATTTTTGCATGAGAACGCTTGTAATATTAAAATTCCAATGTATAAGCCCTAAAATCATGATTTTTTCAATTGGTTCGAAATTTAAGGTTGTAAAAAATGTAAAATAAAGAAATGCTATAGGAAATGCTATAGCATTTCCTACGGCATTTCTCGTCAATAATTTAATCCTTGCTTTTTTTTGCATGAGAACTCTTGTTATATTCAAATTCCAATGTATAATCCCTAAGATCATTATTTTTTCAATTGATTCGAAATTTTAGGTCATAAACAATGTAAAATAAAGAAATGCTATTGAAAATGCTATAGCATTTCCTATGGCATTTCTCGTCAACAATTTAATCCTTGCATATTTTTGAATGAGAACGCTTGTAATATTGAAATTCCAATGTATAAGCCCTAAAATCATTATTTTTTCAATTGGTTAGAAATTTAAGATTGTAAAAATGTAAAATAAACAAATGCTATAGGAAAAGCTACAGCATTTCTATGGCATTTCTCGTCAACAATTTAATCCTTGCATATTTTTTCATGAGAACGCTTGTAATATTAAAATTCTAATGTATGAGCCCTAAAATCATTATTTTTTCAATAGGTTCAAAATTTTAGGTTGTAAACAATGTAAAATAAAGAAATGCTATAGCATTTCCGATGGCATTTCTCGTCAACAATTTAATCTTTGCATATTTTTGCATCAGAATGCTTGTATTACTAAAATTCCAATGTATAAGCCCTAAAATAATTATTTTTTCAATTGGTTTGAAATTTTAGGTTGTTTACGACCTAAAATTTGGAGCCAATTGAAAAAATAATGATTTTAGGGCTTATACATTGGAATTTGAATATAACAAGAGTTCTCATGCAAAAATGTGCAAGGATTAAATAGTTGAGGAGAAATGCCATAGGAAATGCTATAGCATTTCCTATAGCATTTCTTTATTTTACATTTTTTACAACCTTAAATTTCAAACCAATTGAAAAAATAATGATTTCAGGGCTTATACATTGGAATTTTAATATTACAAGCGTTCTCATGCATAAGTATGCAAGGATTAAATTGTTGACAAGAAATGCCATAGGAAATGCTATAGCATTCCGTATAGCATTTCTTTATTTTACATTGTTTACAACCTAAAATTTCGAACTAATTGAAGTAATAATGATTTTAGGGTTTATACATTGGAATTTTACTATTACAAGCGTTCTCTTTCAAAAATATGCAAGGATTAAATTGTTGACGAGAAATGCCATTGGAAATGCTATAGCATTTCCTATAGCATTTCTTTATTTTACATTGTTTACGACCTAAAATTTAGAAGCAACTAAAAAAATAATGATTTTAGGGCTTTTACATTGGAATTTGAATATAGAAAGAGTTCTCATGCAAAAATATGCAATGATTAAATTGTTAACGAGAAATTCCATCGCATTTCCTATTGCATTTCTTTATTTTACATTGTTTACAACCTAAAATTTCGAACCAATTGAAAAAATAATGATTTTAGGGCTTATACATTGGAATTTAATATTACAAGCGTTCTCATGCAAAAATATGCAAGGATTAAATTATTGATGAGAAATGCCATAGGAAATGCTATAACATTTCCTATAACATTTCTTTATTTTACATTTTTTACAACCTTAAATTTCGAACCAATTGAAAAAATAATGATTTTAGGGCTTATACAATGGAATTTTAATATTACAAGCGTTCTCATGCAAAAATATGCAAGGATTAAATTGTTGACGAGAAATGCCATAGGAAATGCTATAGCATTTCCTATAGCATTTCTTTATTTTACATTGTTTACAACCTAAAATTTTGAACCTATTGAAAAAATATTGATTTTAGGGCTCATACATTAGAATTTTAATATTACAAGAGTTCTCATGCAAAAATATGCAAGGATTAAATTGTTGACGAGAAATGCCATAGAAATGCTGCAGCTTTTCCTATAGCATTTGTTTATTTTACATTTTTACAATCTTAAATTTCTAACTAATTGAAAAAATAATGATTTTAGGGCTTATACATTGGAATTTCAATATTACAAGCGTTCTCATGCAAAAATATGCAAGGATTAAATTGTTGACGAGAAATGCCATAGGAAATGCTATAGCATTTTAAATAGCATTTCTTTATTTTGCATTGTTTATGACCTAAAATTTCGAATCAATTGAAAAAATAATGATCTTAGGGATTATACATTGGAATTTGAATATAACAAGAGTTCTCATGCAAAAAAAAGCAAGGATTAAATTGTTGACGAGAAATGCCATAGGAAATGCTATAGCATTTCCTATAGCATTTCTTTATTTTACATTTTTTACAACCTTAAATTTCGAACCAATTGAAAAAATAATGATTTTAGGGCTTATACATTGGAATTTTAATATTACAAGCGTTCTCATGCAAAAATATGCAAGGATTAAATTGTTGACAAGAAATGCCATAGGAAATGCTATAGCATTCCGTATAGCATTTCTTTATTTTACATTGTTTACAACCTAAAATTTTGAACCAATTGAAGTAATAATGATTTTAGGGTTTATACATTGGAATTTTACTATTACAAGCGTTCTCTTCCAAAAATATGCAAGGATTAAATTGTTGACGAGAAATGCCATTGGAAATGCTATAGCATTTCCTATAGCATTTCTTTATTTTACATTTTTTACAACCTGAAATTTCGAACCAATTGAAAAAATAATGATTTTATGGCTTATACATTGGAATTTTAATATTACAAGCGTTCTCATGCAAAAATATGCAAGGATTTAATTGTTGACGAGAAATTCCATAGAAATGCTGTAGCATTTCCTATAGCGTTTGTTTATTTTACATTTTATACAACCTTAAATTTCTAACTAATTGAAAAAATAATGATTTTAGGGCTTATACATTGGAATTTTAATATTACAAGCGTTCTCATGCAAAAATATGCAAGGATTAAATTGTTGACGAGAAATGCCATAGGAAATGCTATAGCATTTCCAATAGCATTTCTTTATTATACATTGTTTATGACCTAAAATTTCGAACTAATTGAAAAAATAATGATCTTAGGGATTATACATTGGAATTTGAATATAACAAGAGTTCTCATGCAAAAAAAAGCAAGGATTAAATTGTTGACGAGAAATGCCATAGGAAATGCTAGCATTTCCTATAGCATTTCTTTATTTTACATTTTTTACAACCTTAAATTTCGAACCAATTGAAAAAATAAGTATTTTAGGGCTTATACATTGGAATTTTAATATTACAAGCGTTCTCATGCAAAAAAATGCAATGATTAAATTGTTGACAAGAAATGCCTTAGGAAATGCTATAGCATTCCGTATAGCATTTCTTTATTTTACATTGTTTACAACCTAAAATTTCGAACCTATTGAAGTAATAATGATTTTAGGGTTTATACATTGGAATTTTACTATTACAAGCGTTCTCATGCAAAAATATGCAAGGATTACATTGTTGACGAGAAATGCCATTTTAAATGCTATAGCATTTCCTATAGCATTTCTTTATTTCACATTGTTTACGACCTAAAATTTTGAAGCAACTAAAAAACTAATGGTTTTAGTTCTTATACATTGGAATTTGAATATAAAAAGAGTTCTCATGCAAAAATATGCAAGGATTTAATTGTTAACGAGAAATTCCATCGCATTTCCTATTGCATTTCTTTATTTTACATTGTTTACAACCTAAAATTTCAAACCAATTGAAAAAATAATTATTTTACGGCTTATACATTGGAATTTAATATTACAAGCGTTCTCATGCAAAAATATGCAAGGATTAAATTATTGACGAGAAACACCATAGGAAATGCTATAGCATTTCCTATAGCATTTCTTTATTTTACATTTTTTACAACCTTAAATTTCGAACCAATTGAAAAAATAATGATTTTAGGGCTTATACAATGGAATTTAATATTACAAGCGTTCTCATGAAAAAATATGCAAGGATTAAATTGTTGACGAGAAATGCCATAGAAATGCTGTAGCATTTCCTATAGCATTTGTTTATTTTACATTTTTTACAACCTTAAATTTCTAACCAATTGAAAAAATAATGATTTTAGGGCTTATACATTGGAATTTCAATATTACAAGCGTTCTCATGCAAAAATATGCAAGGATTAAATTGTTGACAAGAAATGCCATAGGAAATGCTATAGTATTTTCAATAGCATTTCTTTATTTTACATTGTTTATGACCTAAAATTTTGAATCAATTGAAAAAATAATGATCTTAGGGATTATACATTGGAATTTGAATATAACAAGAGTTCTCATGCAAAAAAAAGCAAGGATTAAATTGTTGACGAGAAATGCCATAGGAAATGCTATAGCATTTCCTATAGCATTTCTTTATTTTACATTTTTTACAACCTTAAATTTCGAACCAATTGAAAAAATAATGATTTTAGGGCTTATACATTGGAATTTTAATATTACAAGCGTTCTCATGCAAAAGTATGCAAGGATTAAATTGTTGACAAGAAATGCCATAGGAAATGCTATATCATTCCGTATAGCATTTCTTTATTTTACATTGTTTACAACCTAAAATTTCGAACCAATTGAAGTAATAATGATTTTAGGGTTTATAAATTGGAATTTTACTATTACAAGCGTTCTCTTTCAAAAATATGCAAGGATTAAATTGTTGACGAGAAATGTCATTGGAAATGCTATAGCATTTCCTATAGCATTTCTTTATTTTACATTGTTTACGACCTAAAATTTTGAAGCAACTAAAAAAATAATGATTTTAGGGCTTTTACATTGGAATTTGAATATAGAAAGAGTTCTCATGCAAAAATATGCAAGGATTAAATTGTTAACGAGAAATTCCATCGCATTTCGTATTGCATTTCTTTATTTTACATTGTTTACAACCTAAAATTTCGAACCAATTAAAAAAATAATGATTTTAGGGCTTATACATTGGAATTTAATATTACAAGCGTTCTCATGCAAAAATATGCAAGGATTAAATTATTGACGAGAAATGCCATAGGAAATGCTATAACATTTCCTATAACATTTCTTTATTTTACATTTTTTACAACCTTAAATTTCGAACCAATTGAAAAAATAATGATTTTAGGGCTTATACAATGGAATTTTAATATTACAAGCGTTCTCATGCAAAAATATGCAAGGATTAAATTGTTGACGAGAAATGCCATAGGAAATGCTATAGCATTTCCTATAGCATTTCTTTATTTTACATTGTTTACAACCTAAAATTTTGAACCTATTGAAAAAATAATGATTTTATGGCTCATACATTAGAATTTTAATATTACAAGAGTTCTCATGCAAAAATATGCAAGGATTAAATTGTTGACGAGAAATGCCATAGAAATGATGTAGCTTTTCCTATAGCATTTGTTTATTTTACATTTTTTACAATCTTAAATTTCTAACCAATTGAAAAAATAATGATTTTAGGGCTTATACATTGGAATTTCAATATTACAAGCGTTCTCATGCAAAAATATACAAGGATTAAATTGTTGACGAGAAATGCCATAAGAAATACTATAGCATTTTCAATAGCATTTCTTTATTTTGCATTGTTTATGACCTAAAATTTCGAATCAATTGAAAAAATAATGATCTTAGGGATTATACATTGGAATTTGAATATAAAAAGAGTTCTCATGCAAAAAAAAGCAAGGATTAAATTGTTGACGAGAAATGCCATAGGAAATGCTATAGCATTTCCTATAGCATTTCTTTATTTTACATTTTTTACAACCTTAAATTTCGAACCAATTGAAAAAATAATGATTTTAGGGCTTATACATTGGAATTTTAATATTACAAGCGTTCTCATGCAAAAGTATGCAAGGATTAAATTGTTGACAAGAAATGCCATAGGAAATGCTATAGCATTCCGTATAGCATTTCTTTATTTTACATTGTTTACAACCTAAAATTTCGAACCAATTGAAGTAATAATGATTTTAGGGTTTATAAATTGGAATTTTACTATTACAAGCGTTCTCTTTCAAAAATATGCAAGGATTAAATTGTTGACGAGAAATGTCATTGGAAATGCTATAGCATTTCCTATAGCATTTCTTTATTTTACATTGTTTGCGACCTAAAATTCTGAAGCAACTAAAAAAATAATGATTTTAGGGCTTTTACATTGGAATTTGAATATAGAAAGAGTTCTCATGCAAAAATATGCAAGAATTAAATTGTTAACGAGAAATTCCATCGCATTTCGTATTGCATTTCTTTATTTTACATTGTTTAAAACCTAAAATTTCGAACCAATTAAAAAAATAATGATTTTAGGGCTTATACATTGGAATTTAATATTACAAGCGTTCTCATGCAAAAATATGCAAGGATTAAATTATTGACGAGAAATGCCATAGGAAATGCTATAACATTTCTTATAACATTTCTTTATTTTACATTTTTTACAACCTTAAATTTTGAACCAATTGAAAAAATAATGATTTTAGGGCTTATACAATGGAATTTTAATATTACAAGCGTTCTCATGCAAAAATATGCAAGATTAAATTGTTGAGGAGAAGTGCCATAGGAAATGCTATAGCATTTCCTATAGCATTTCTTTATTTTACATTGTTTACAACCTAAAATTTTAACCTATTGAAAAAATAATGATTTTAGGGCTCATACATTAGAATTTTAATATTACAAGAGTTCTCATGCAAAAATATGCAAGGATTAAATTGTTGACGAGAAATGCCATAGAAATGATGTAGCTTTTCCTATAGCATTTGTTTATTTTACATTTTTTACAATCTTAAATTTCTAACCAATTGAAAAAAATAATGATTTTAGGGCTTATACATTGGAATTTCAATATTACAAGCGTTCTCATGCAAAAATATGCAAGGATTAAATTGTTGACGAGAAATGCCATAGGAAATGCTATAGCATTTTCAATAGCATTTCTTTATTTTGCATTGTTTATGACCTAAAATTTCGAATAAATTGAAAAAATAATGATCTTAGGGATTATACATTGGAATTTGAATATAACAAGAGTTCTCATGCAAAAAAAAGCAAGGATTAAATTGTTGACGAGAAATGCCATAGTAAATGCTAGCATTTCCTATAGCATTTCTTTATTTTACATTTTTTACAACCTTAAATTTCGAACCAATTGAAAAAATAATGATTTTAGGGCTTATACATTGGAATTTTAATATTACAAGCGTTCTCATGCAAAAATATGCAAGGATTAAATTGTTGACAAGAAATGCCATAGGAAATGCTATAGCATTCCGTATAGCATTTCTTTATTTTACATTGTTTACAACCTAAAATTTTGAACCAATTGAAGTAATAATGATTTTAGGGTTTATACATTGGAATTTTACTATTACAAGCGTTCTCTTCCAAAAATATGCAAGGATTAAATTGTTGACGAGAAATGCCATTGGAAATGCTATAGCATTTCCTATAGCATTTCTTTATTTTACATTGTTTACGACCTAAAATTTTGAAGCAACTAAAAAAATAATGATTTTAGGGCTTTTACATTGGAATTTGAATATAAAAAGAGTTCTCATGCAAAAATATGCAAGGATTAAATTGTTAACGAGAAATTCCATCGCATTTCCTATTGCATTTCTTTATTTTACATTGTTTACAACCTAAAATTTCGAACCAATTGAAAAAATAATGATTTTAGGGCTTATACATTGGAATTTAATATTACAAGCGTTCTCATGCAAAAATATGCAAGGATTAAATTATTGACGAGAAATGCCATAGGAAATGCTATACCATTTCCTATAACATTTCTTTATTTTACATTTTTTACAACCTTAAATTTCGAACCAATTGAAAAAATAATGATTTTAGGGCTTATACAATGGAATTTTAATATTACAAGCCTTCTCATGCAAAAATATGCAAGGATTAAATTGTTGACGAGAAATGCCATAGGAAATGCTATAGCATTTCATATAGCATTTATTTATTTTACATTGTTTACAACCTAAAATTTTGAACCTATTGAAAAAATAATGATTTTAGGGCTCATACATTAGAATTTAAATATTACAAGAGTTCTCATGCAAAAATATGCAAGGATTAAATTGTTGACGAGAAATGCCATAGAAATGCTGTAGCTTTTCCTATAGCATTTGTTTCTTTTACATTTTTTACAATCTTAAATTTCTAACCAATTGAAAAAATAATGATTTTAGGGCTTATACATTGGAATTTCAATATTACAAGCGTTCTCGTGCAAAAATATGCAAGGATTAAATTGTTGACGAGAAATGCCATAGGAAATGCTATAGCATTTTCAATAGCATTTCTTTATTTTGCATTGTTTATGACCTAAAATTTCGAATCAATTGAAAAAATAATGATCTTAGGGATTATACATTGGAATTTGAATATAACAAGAGTTCTCATGCAAAAAAAAGCAAGGATTAAATTGTTGACGAGAAATGCCATAGGAAATGCTATAGCATTTCCTATAGCATTTCTTTATTTTACATTTTTTACAACCTTAGATTTCGAACCAATTGAAAAAATAAATATTTTAGGGCTTATACATTGGAATTTTAATATTACAAGCGTTCTCATGCAAAAATATGCAAGGATTAAATTGTTGACAAGAAATGCCATAGGAAATGCTATAGCATTCCGTAAAGCATTTCTTTATTTTACATTGTTTACAACCTAAAATTTTGAACCAATTGAAGTAATAATGATTTTAGGGTTTATACATTGGAATTTTACTATTACAAGCGTTCTCTTCCAAAAATATGCAAGGATTAAATTGTTGACGAGAAATGCCATTGGAAATGCTATAGCAATTCCTATAGCATTTCTTTATTTTACATTGTTTACGACCTAAAATTTTGAAGCAACTAAAAAAATAATGATTTTAGGGCTTTTACATTGGAATTTGAATATAAAAAGAGTTCTCATGCAAAAATATGCAAGGATTAAATTGTTAACGAGAAATTCCATCGCATTTCCTATTGCATTTCTTTATTTTACATTGTTTACAACCTAAAATTTCGAACCAATTGAAAAAATAATGATTTTAGGGCTTATACATTGGAATTTAATATTACAAGCGTTCTCATGCAAAAATATGCAAGGATTAAATTATTGACGAGAAATGCCATAGGAAATGCTATAGCATTTCCTATAACATTTCTTTATTTTACATTTTTTACAACCTTAAATTTCGAACCAATTGAAAAAATAATGATTTTAGGGCTTATAGATTGGAATTTTAATATTACAAGCCTTCTCATGCAAAAATATGCAAGGATTAAATTGTTGACGAGAAATGCCATAGGAAATGCTATAGCATTTCCTATAGCATTTCTTTATTTTACATTGTTTACAACCTATAATTTTGAAACTATTGAAAAAATAATGATTTTAGGGCTCATACATTAGAATTTTAATATTACAAGAGTTCTCATGCAAAAATATGCAAGGATTAAATTGTTGACGAGAAATGCCATAGAAATGCTGTAGCTTTTCCTATAGCATTTGTTTCTTTTACATTTTTTACAATCTTAAATTTCTAACCAATTGAAAAAATAATGATTTTAGGGCTTATACATTGGAATTTCAATATTACAAGCGTTCTCATGCAAAAATATGCAAGGATTAAATTGTTGACGAGAAATGCCATAGGAAATGTTATAGCATTTTCAATAGCATTTCTTTATTTTGCATTGTTTATGACCTAAAATTTCGAATCAATTGAAAAAATAATGATCTTAGGAATTATACATTGGAATTTGAATATAACAAGAGTTCTCATGCAAAAAAAAGCAAGGATTAAATTGTTGACGAGAAATGCCATAGGAAATGCTATAGCATTTCCTATAGCATTTCTTTATTTTACATTTTTTACAACCTTAAATTTCGAACCAATTGAAAAAATAATGATTTTAGGGCTTATACATTGGAATTTTAATGTTACAAGCGTTCTCATGCAAAAATATGCAAGGATTAAATTGTTGACAAGAAATGCCATAGGAAATGCTATAGCATTCCGTATAGCATTTCTTTATTTTACATTGTTTACAACCTAAAATTTTGAACCAATTGAAGTAATAATGATTTTAGGGTTTATACATTGGAATTTTACTATTACAAGCGTTCTCTTCCAAAAATATGCAAGGATTAAATTGTTGACGCGAAATGCCATTGGAAATGCTATAGCAATTCCTATAGCATTTCTTTATTTTACATTGTTTACGACCTAAAATTTTGAAGCAACTAAAAAAATAATGATTTTAGGGCTTTTACATTGGAATTTGAATATAAAAAGAGTTCTCATGCAAAAATATGCAAGGATTAAATTGTTAACGAGAAATTCCATCGCATTTCCTATTGCATTTCTTTATTTTACATTGTTTACAACCTAAAATTTCGAACCAATTGAAAAAATAATGATTTTAGGGCTTATACATTGGAATTTAATATTACAAGCGTTCTCATGCAAAAATATGCAAGGATTAAATTATTGACGAGAAATGCCATAGGAAATGCTATAGCATTTCCTATAACATTTCTTTATTTTACATTTTTTACAACCTTAATTTTCGAACCAATTGAAAAAATAATGATTTTAGGGCTTATACAATGGAATTTTAATATTACAAGCCTTCTCATGCAAAAATATGCAAGGATTAAATTGTTGACGAGAAATGCCATAGGAAATGCTATAGCATTTCCTATAGCATTTCTTTATTTTACATTGTTTACAACCTATAATTTTGAACCTATTGAAAAAATAATGATTTTAGGGCTCATACATTAGAATTTTAATATTACAAGAGTTCTCATGCAAAAATATGCAAGGATTAAATTGTTGACGAGAAATGCCATAGAAATGCTGTAGCTTTTCCTATAGCATTTGTTTCTTTTACATTTTTTACAATCTTAAATTTCTAACCAATTGAAAAAATAATGATTTTAGGGCTTATACATTGGAATTTCAATATTACAAGCGTTCTCATGCAAAAATATGCAAGGATTAAATTGTTGACGAGAAATGCCATAGGAAATGCTATAGCATTTTCAATAGCATTTCTTTATTTTGCATTGTTTATGACCTAAAATATCGAATTAATTGAAAAAATAATGATCTTAGGGATTATACATTGGAATTTGAATATAACAAGAGTTCTCATGCAAAAAAAAGCAAGGATTAAATTGTTGACGAGAAATGCCATAGGAAATGCTATAGCATTTCCTATAGCATTTCTTTATTTTACATTTTTTACAACCTTAAATTTTGAACCAATTGAAAAAATAATGATTTTAGGGCTTATACATTGGAATTTTAATATTACAAACGTTCTCATGCAAAAATATGCAAGGATTAAATTGTTGACAAGAAATGCCATAGGAAATGCTATAGCATTCCGTATAGCATTTCTTTATTTTACATTGTTGAAATGCTATAGCATTTCCTACGGCATTTCTCGTCAACAATTTAATCCTTGCATATTTTTGCATGAGAATGCTTGTAATATTAAAATTCCAATGTATAAGCCCTAAAATCATTATTTTTTCAATTGGTTTGAAATTTAAGGTTGTAAAAAATGTAAAATAATGAAATGCTATAGGAAATGCTATAGCATTTCCTATAGCATTTCTCTACAACAATTTAATCCTTGCATATTTTTGCATGACAACTCTTGTTATATTCAAACTACAATGTATAAGCCCTAAAATCATTATTTTTTCAATTTGTTCAAAATTTTAAGTCGTAAACAATGTAAAAAAAAGAAATGCTATAGGAATGGCATTTCTCGTCAACAATTTAATCCATGCATATTTTTGCATGAGAATGCTTGTATTAGTAAGATTGCAATGTATAAGCCCTAAAATCATTATTTTTTCAATTGGTTCGAAATTTAAGGTTGTAAAAAATGTAAAATAAAGAAATGCTATAGGAAATCCTATAGCATTTCCTATGGAATTTCTCGTCAACAATTTAACCCTTGCATATTTTTGCATGACAACTCTTGTTATATTCAAATTCTAATGTATAAGACCTAAAATCATTATTTTTTCAATTGGTTGGAAATTTTAGGTCGTAAACAATGTATAATAAAGAAATGCTTTACGAAATGCTACAACATTTCCTATGGCATTTCTCGTCAACAATTTAATCCTTGCATATTTTTGCATGAGAACTCTTGTTATATTAAAATTCCAACGTATAAGCCCTAAAATAATTATTTTTTCAATTGGTTCGAAATTTTAGGTCGTAAACAATGTAAAATAAAGAAATGCTATAGGAAATACATTTCCTATGGCATTTCTTGTTAACAATTTAATCCTTGCATATTTTTGCATGAGAACGCTTGTAATATTAAAATTCCAATGTATAAGCCCTAAAATCATTATTTTTTCAATTGGTTCGAAGTTTAAGGTTGTAAAAAATGTATAATAAAGAAATGCTATAGGAAATGCTATAGCATTTCCTATGGCATTTCTCGTCAAAAATTTAATCCTTGCATATTTTTGCATGAGAAGACTTGTTATATTCAAATTCCAACGTATAAGCCCTAAAATCATTATTTTTTCAATTGGTTCAAAATTTTAGGTCGTAAACAATGTAAAATAAAGAAATGCTATAGGAAATGCTATAGCATTTCCTAATTCATTTCTCGTGAACAATTTAATCCTTGCATATTTTTGCATGAGAACTCTTGTTATATTCAAATTCCAATGCATAAGCCCTAAAATAATTATTTTTTCAATTGGTTCGAAATTTTAGGTCGTAAACAATGTAAAATAAAGAAATGCTATAGGAAATACATTTCCTATGACATTTCTCGTCAACAATTAAATCCTTGCATATTTTTGCATAGGAGCGCTTGTAATATTAAAATTCCAATGTATAAGCCCTAAAATCATTATTTTTAAAATTGGTTCGAAATTTAAGGTTGTAAAAAATGTAAAATAAAGAAATGCTATAGAAAATGCTATAGCATTTCTATGGCATTTCTCGTCAACAATTTAATCCTTGCATATTTTTGCATGAGAACGCTTGTAATATTAAAATTCTAATGTATGAGCCCTAAAATCATTATTTTTCAATTGGTTCAAAATTTTAGGTTGTAAACAATGTAAAATAAAGAAATGCTATAGGAAATGCTTCTTATGACGTTTTTCGTCAAAAATTTAATCCTTGCATATTTTTGCATGAGAACGCTTGTAATATTAAAGATCCAATGTATAAGCCCTAAAATCATTATTTTTTCAATTGGTTCGAAAATTAAGGTTGTAAAAAATGTAAAATAAAGAAATGCTATAGGAAATGCTATAGCATTTCCTATGGCATTTCTCGTCAAAAATTTAATCCTTGCATATTTTTGCATGAGAAGACTTGTTATATTCAAATTCCAATGTATAAGGCCTAAAATAATTATTTTTTCAATTGGTTCGAAATTTTAGGTCGTAAACAATGTAAAATAAATAAATGTTATAGGAAATACATTTCCTATGGCATTTCTCGTCAACAATTTAATCCTTGCATATTTTTGCATGAGAACGGTTGTAATATTAAAATTCCAATGTATAAGCCCTAAAATCATTATTTTTTCAATTGGTTTGAAATTTTAGGACGTAAACAATGTAAAATAAATAAATGCTATACGAAGTGCTATAACATTTCCTATGGCATTTCTCGTCAACAATTTAATCCTTGCATATTTTTGCATGAGAACTCTTGTAATATTTAAATTCCAATGAATAAGCCCTAAAATCATTATTTTTTCAATTGGTTCGAAATTTTAGGTCGTAAACAATGTATAATAAAGAAATGCTATAGGACTCGTCATAAAGTTAATCCTTGCATTGCATGAGAACTCTTGTTATATTCAAATTCCAATGTATAAGCTCTAAAATCATTTTTTTTTTCAATTGGTTCAAAATTTTAGGTCGTAAACAATATAAAATAAAGAAATGCTATAGGAAATGCTCTAGCGTTTCCTATGGCATTTCTCGTCAACAATTTAATCCTTGCATATTTTTGCATGAGAACGCTTGTAATATTAAAATTCCAATGTATAAGCCCCAAAATCATTATTTTTTCAATTGGTTCGAAATTTTAGGTCGTAAACAATGTAAAATAAAGAAATGCTATAGGAAGTGCTATAACATTTCTTATGGCATTTCTCGTCAACAATTTAATCCTTGCATATTTTTGCATGAGAACTCTTGTTATATTCAAACTCCAATGTATAAGCACTAAAATCATTATTTTTTCAATTGGTTCGAAATTTTAGGTCGTAAACAATGTACAATAAAGAAATGCTATAGGAAGTGCTATAGCATTTCCTATGGCATTTCTCGTCTAAAATTTAATCCTTGCATATTTTTTCATGAGAACGCTTGTAATATTCAAATTCCAATGTATAAGCCCTAAAATCATTATTTCTCAATTGGTTCAAAATTTAAGATTGTAAAAAATGTAAAATAAAGAAATGCTATAGCATTTCCTATGACATTTCTCGTCAACAATTTAATCCTTGCATATTTTTGCATGAGAACGCTTGTAATATTAAAATTCCAATGTATAAGCCCTAAAATCATTATTTTTTCAATTGGTTCGAAATTTAAGGTTGTAAAAAATGTAAAATAAAGAAATGCTATAGGAAATGCTATAGCATTTCCTATGGCATTTCTCGTCAACAATTTAATCCTTGCATATTTTTGCATGAGAACGCTT
The DNA here is from genome assembly GCA_954871525.1 of Parietaria judaica. Taxonomy (NCBI): domain Eukaryota; kingdom Viridiplantae; phylum Streptophyta; class Magnoliopsida; order Rosales; family Urticaceae; genus Parietaria; species Parietaria judaica. The sequence goes on along the minus strand of OX940864.1, from coordinate 4,854,425 downwards.
GTAATATTAAAATTCCAATGTATAAGCCTTAAAATCAATATGTTTTCAATTGGTTCAAAAATTTAGGTCGTAAACAATGTAAAATAAAAACATGCTATAGGAAATGCTATATCATTTCCTATGGCATTTCTCGTCATAAATTTAATCCTTGCATTGCATAAGAACTCTTGTTATATTCAAATTCCAATGTATAAGCTCTAAAATCATTATTTTTTCAATTGGTTCGAAATTTTAGGTCGTAAACAATGTAAAATAAAGAAATGCTATAGGAAATACTATAGCATTTCCTATGGCATTTGTCGTCAACAATTCATTCCTTGCATATTTTCGCATGAGAACGCTTGTAATATTAGAATTCTAATGTATGAGCCCTAAAATCATTATTTTTTCAATTGGTTCGAAATTTTAGGTTGTAAACAATGTAAAATAAAGAAATGCTGTAGGAAGTGCTATAGCATTTCCTATGGCATTTCTCGTCAACAATTTAATCCTTGCATATTTTTGCATGAGAACGCTTGTAATATTAAAATTCCAATGTATAAGCCCTAAAATCATTATTTTTTCAATTGGTTCGAAATTTAAGTTTGTAAAAAATGTAAAATAAAGAAATTCTATAGGAAATGCTATAGCGATTCCTATGGCATTTCTCGTCAACAATTTAATCCTTGCATATTTTTGCATGAGAACTCTTGTTATATTCAAACTCCAATGTATAAGCCCTAAAATCATTATTTTTCAATTGGTTTGAAATTTTAGGTCGTAACAATGTAAAATAAAGAAATGCTAGCATTTCCTATGGCATTTCTCGTCAACAATTTAATCCTTGCATATTTTTGCATGAGAACGCTTGTAATATAAAAATTCCAATGTATAAGCCCTAAAATCATTATTTTTTCAATTGGTTCGAAATTTAAGGTTGTAAAAAATGTAAAATAAAGAAATGCTATAGGAAATGCTATAGCATTTCCTATGGCATTTCTCGTCAACAATTTAATCCTTGCATATTTTTGCATGAGAACGCTTGTAATATTAAATTTCCAATGTATAAGCCCTAAAATCATTATTTTTTCAATTGGTTAAAAATTTAAGGTTGTAAAAAATGTAAAATAAAGAAATGCTATAACATTTACTATGGCATTTCTCGTCAACAGTTTAATCCTTGCATATTTTTGCATGAGAACTCTTGGTATATTCAAATTCCAATGTATAAGCCCTAAAATCATTATTTTTTCAATTGGTTCGAAATTTAAGGTTGTAAAAAATGTAAAATAAAGTAATGCTATAGGAAATGCTATAGCATTTCCTATGGCATTTCTCGTCAACAATTTAATCCTTCCATATTTTTGCATGAGAACTCATGTTATATTCAAATTCCAATGTATAAGCCCTAAAATCATTATTTTTTCAATTGGTTCGAAATTTTAGGTCGTAAACAATTGATAGGAAATACATTTCCAATGGCATTTCTCGTCAACAATTTAATCCTTGCATATTTTTGCATGAGAACGCTTGTAATATTAAAATTCCATTGTATAAGCCCTAAAATCATTATTTTTTCAATTGGTTCAAAATTTAAGGTTGTAAAAAATGTAAAATAAAGAAATGCTATAGGAAATGCTATAACATTTCCTATGGCATTTCTCTCCAACAATTTAATCCTTGCATATTTTTGCATGAGATTTTTTTTATATTCAAATTCCAATGTATAAGCCCTAAAATAATTAATTTTTCAATTGGTTCAAAATTTTAGGTTGTAAACAATAAAAAATAAAGAAATGATATAGGAAATGCTATGAATTTATCGTCAACAATTTAATCCTTGCATATTTTTGCCTGAGAACGCTTGTAATATTAAAATTCCAATGTATAATCCCTAAAATCATTATTTTTTCAATTGGTTCGAAATTTAAGGTTGTAAAAAATGTAAAATAAAGAAATTCTATAGGAAATGCTATAACATTTCCTATGGCATTTCTCTCCAACAATTTAATCCTTGCATATTTTTGCATGAGAACTTTTTTTATATTCAAATTCCAATATATAAGCCCTAAAATAATTAATTTTTCAATTGGTTCGAAATTTTAGGTTGTAAACAATAAAAAATAAAGAAATGCTATAGGAAATGCTATAGCATTTCCTATGGCATTTCTCGTCAACAATTTAATCCTTGCATATTTTTTCATTAGAACGCTTGTAATATTAAAATTCCAATGTATAATCCCTAAAATCATTATTTTTTCAATTGGTTCGAAATTTTATGTCGTAAACAATGTAAAATAAAAAAATGCTATAGGAAATGCTATAGCATTTCCTATGGCATTTGTCGTCATAAATTTAATCCTTGCATTGCATGAGAACTCTTGTTATTTTCAAATTCCAATGTATAAGCTCTAAAATCATTTTTTTTTCAATTGGTTCGAAATTTTAGGTCGTAAACAATGTAAAATAAAGAAATGCTATAAGAAATGCTATAGCATTTCCTATGGCATTTCTCGTCAACAATTTAATCCTTCCATATTTTTGCATGAGAACTCATGTTATATTCAAATTCCAATGTATAAGCCCTAAAATCATTATTTTTTCAATTGGTTCGAAATTTTAGGTCGTAAACAATTGATAGGAAATACATTTCGTATGGCATTTCTCGTCAACAATTTAATCCTTGCATATTTTTGCATGAGAACTCTTGTTATATTCAAATTCCAACGTATAAGCCCTAAAATCATTATTTTTTCAATTGGTTTGAAATTTTAGGTCGTAAACAATGTAAAATAAAGAAATGCTATAGGAAATGCTATATCATTTCCTATAGCATTTCTCGTCAACAATTTAATCCTTGCATATTTTTGCATGAGAACGCTTGTAATTAAAATTCCAATGTACAAGCCCTAAAATCATTATTTTTTAAAATGGTTCGAAATTTAAGGTTGTAAAAAATGTAAAATAAAGAAATTCTATAGGAAATGCTAGCATTTCCTATGGCATTTCTCGTCAACAATTTAATCCTTGCATATTTTTGCATGAGAACTCTTGTTATATTCAAATTCCAACGTATAAGCCCTAAAATAATTATTTTTTCAATTGGTTTCAAATTTTAGGTCGTAAACAATGTAAAATAAAGAAATGCTATAGGAAATGCTATATCATTTCCTATAGAATTTCTCGTCAACAATTTAATCCTTGCATATTTTTGCATGAGAACGCTTGTAATATTAAAATTCCAATGTACAAGCCCTAAAATCATTATTTTTTCAATTGGTTCAAAATTTAAGGTTGTAGAAAATTTAAAATAAAGAAATGCTATAGAAAATGCTATAGCGTTTCCTATCGCATTTCTCGTCAACAATTTAATCCTTGCATATTTTTGCACGAGAACTCTTGTTATATTCAAATTTCAACGTATAAGCCCTAAATTAATTATTTTTTCAATTGGTTCAAAATTTTAGGTCGTAAACAATGTAAAATAAAGAAATGCTATAGGAAATGCTATAGCATTTCCTATGGCATTTCTCGTCAACATTTTAATCCTTGCATTGCATAAGAACTCTTGTTATATTCAAATTTCAACGTTTCAATTGGTTCGAAATTTTAGGTCGTAAACAATGTAAAATAAAGAAAAGCTATAGGAAATGCTATAGCATTTCCTATGGCATTTCTCGTCAACATTTTAATCCTTGCATATTTTTGCATGAGAACGCTTGTAATATTAAAATTCCAATGTATAAGCCCTAAAATCATAATTTTTCGATTGGTTCAAAATTTAAGATTGTAAAAAATGTAAAATAAAGAAATGCAATAGGAAATGCTATAGTAGCATTTCCTATGACATTTCTCGTCAACAATTTAATCCTTGCATATTTTTGCATGAGAACGCTTGTAATATTAAAATTCCAATGTATAAGCCCTAAAATCATTATATTTTCAATTGGTTCGAAATTTAAGGTTGTAAAAAATGTAAAATAAAGAAATGCTATAGGAAATGCTATAGCATTTCCTATGGCATTTCTCGTCAACAATTTAATCCTTGCATATTTTTGCATGAGAACGCTTGTAATATTAAAATTCCAATGTATAAGCCCTAAAATCAATATTTTTTCAATTGGTTCGAAATTTTAGTTCGTAAACAATGTAAAATAAAGACATGCTATAGGAAATGCTTTAGCATTTCCTATGGCATTTCTCGTCATAAATTTAATCCTTGCATTGCATAAGAACTCTTGTTATATTCAAATTCCAATGTATAAGCTCTAAAATCATTTTTTTTTCAATTGGTTCAAAATTTTAGGTCGTAAACAATGTAAAATAAAGAAATGCTATAGGAAATGCTATAGCATTCCTCTGGCATTTCTCGTCAACAATTTCATCCTTGCATATTTTTGCATGAGAACGCTTGTAAAATTAAAATTCCAATGTATAAGCCCTAAAATCATTATTTTTTCAATTGTTTCGAAATTTAAGGTTGTAAAAAATGTAAAATAAAGAAATGCTATAGGAAATGCTATAGCATTTCCTATGGCATTTCTCGTCAACAATTTAATCCTTGCATATTTTTGCATGAGAACGCTTGTAATATTAAAGTTCTATGTATGAGCCCTAAAATCATTATTTTTCAATTGGTTCGAAATTTTAGGTCGTAAACAATGTAAAATAAAGAAATGCTATAGGAAATGCTTCCTATGGCGTTTTTTGTCAACAATTTAATCCTTGCATATTTTTGCATGAGAACTCTTGTAATATTAAAGATCCAATGTATAAGCCCTAAAATCATTATTTTTTCAATTGGTTCGAAAATTAAGGTTGTAAAAAATGTAAAATAAAGAAATGCTGTAGGAAATGCCTTAGCATTTCCTATGGCATTTCTCGTCAACAATTTAATCCTTGCATATTTTTGCATGAGAACACTTGTTATATTCAAATTCCAATGTATAAGGCCTAAAATAATTATTTTTTCAATTGGTTCGAAATTTTAGGTCGTAAACAATGTAAAATAAATAAATGCTATAGGAAATACATTTCCTATGGCATTTCTCGTCAACAATTTAATCCTTGCATATTTTTGCATGAGAACGCTTGTAATATTAAATTTCCAATGTATAAGCCCTAAAATCATTATTTTTTCAATTGGTTCAAAATTTAAGGTTGTAAAAAATGTAAAATAAAGAAATGCTATAGGAAATGCTATAGCATTTCCTATGGCATTTCTCGTCAACAATTTAATCCTTGCATATTTTTGCATGAGAACGCTTGTAATATTAAAATTCCAATGTATAAGCCCTAAAATCATTATTTTTTCGATTGGTTCAAAATTTAAGGTTGTAAAATATGTAAAATAAAGAAATGCTATGGGAAATGCTATAACATTTCCTATGGCATTTCTCTCCAACAATTTAATCCTTGCATATTTTTGCATGAGAACTCTTGGTATATTAAAATTCCAATGTATAAGCCCTAAAATAATTATTTTTTCAATTGGTTCGAAATTTTAGGTCGTAAACAATAAAACATAAAGAAATGCTATAGGAAATGCTATAGCATTTCCTATGGCGTTTCTCGTCAACAATTTAATCCTTGCATATTTTTGCATGAGAACGCTTGTAATATTAAAATTCCAATGTATAAGCCCTAAAATCATTATTTTTTAAATTGGTTAAAAATTTAAGGTTGTAAAAAATGTAAAATAAAGAAATGCTATAGGAAATGCTATAACATTTCCTATGGCATTTCTCGTCAACAATTTAATCCTTGCATATTTCTGCATGAGAACTCTTGTTATATTCAAATTCAAATGTATAAGCCCTAAAATCATTAGTTTTTCAATTGGTTCAAAATTTTAGGTCGTAAACAATGTAAAATAAAGAAATGCTATAGGAAATGCTAGCATTTCTCATGACATTTCTCGTCAACAATTTAATCCTTGCACATTTTTGCATGAGAACGGTTGTAATATTAAAATTCCAATGTATAAGCCCTAAAATCATTATTTTTTCAATTGGTTTGAAATTTTAGGTCGTAAACAATGTAAAATAAAGAAATGCTATACGAAGTGCTATAGCATTTCCTATGGCATTTCTCGTCAACAATTTAATCCTTGCATATTTTTGCATGAGAACTCTTGTAATATTAAAATTCCAATGTATAAGCCCTAAAATCATTATTTTTTCAATTGGTTCGAAATTTTAGGTCGTAATCAATGTATAATAAAGAAATGCTATAGGAAATGATATAGCATTTCCTATGGCATTTCTCGTCAACAATTTAATCCTTGCATATTTTTGCATGAGAACTCTTGTTATATTCAAATTCCAACGTATAATCCCTAAAATTATTATTTTTTCAATTGGTTTGAAATTTTAGGTCGTAAACAATGTAAAATAAAGAAATGCTATAGGAAATGCTATATCATTTCCTATAGCATTTCTCGTCAACAATTTAATCCTTGCATATTTTTGCATGAGAACGCTTGTAATATTAAAATTCCAATGTACAAGCCCTAAAATCATTATTTTTTAAAATGGTTCGAAATTTAAGGTTGTAAAAAATGTAAAATAAAGAAATGCTATAGGAAATGCTAGCATTTCCTATGGCATTTCTCGTCAACAATTTAATCCTTGCATATTTTTGCATGAGAACTCTTGTTATATTCAAATTCCAGCGTATAAGCCCTAAAATCATTATTTTTTCAATTGGTTTGAAATTTTAGGTCGTAAACAATCAATTGGTTTGAAATTTTAGGTCGTAAACAATGTAAAATAAAGAAATGCTATAGGAAATGCTATATCATTTCCTATAGCATTTCTCGTCAACAATTTAATCCTTGCATATTTTTGCATGAGAACGCTTGTAATATTAAAATTCCATTGTACAAGCCCTAAAATCATTATTTTTTCAATTGGTTCGAAATTTAAGGTTGTAAAAAATTTAAAATAAAGAAATGCTATAGAAAATGCTATAGCGTTTCCTATGGCATTTCTCGTCAACAATTTAATCCTTGCATATTTTTGCACGATAACTCTTGTTATATTCAAATTTCAACGTATAAGCCCTAAATTAATTATTTTTTCAATTGGTTCAAAATTTTAGGTCGTAAACAATGTAAAATAAATAAATGCTATAGGAAATGCTAGCATTTCCTATGACATTTCTCGACAACATCTTAATCCTTGCATATTTTTGCATGAGAACGCTTGTAATATTAAAATTCCAATGTATAAGCCCTAAAATCATTATATTTTCAATTGGTTCAAAATTTAAGGTTGTAAAAAATGTAAAATAAAGAAATGCTATAGGAAATGCTGGCATTTCTCGTCAACAATTTAATCCTTGCATATTTTTGCATGAGAACGCTTGTAATATTAAAATTCCAATGTATAAGCCCTAAAATCAATATTTTTTCAATTGGTTCGAAATTTTAGTTCGTAAACAATGTAAACTAAAGAAATGCTATAGGAAATGCTTTAGCATTTCCTATGGCATTTTTCGTCATAAATTTAATCCTTGCATTGCATAAGAACTCTTGTTATATTCAAATTCAAATGTATAAGCTCTAAAATCATTTTTTTTTTTCAATTGGTTCGAAATTTTAGGTCGTAAACAATGTAAAATAAAGAAATGCTAGAGGAAATGCTATAGCATTCCTATGGCATTTCTCGTCAACAATTTCATCCTTGCATATTTTTGCATGAGAACGCTTGTAATATTAAAGTTCTATGTATGAGCCCTAAAATCATTATTTTTCAATTGGTTCGAAGTTTTAGATCGTAAACAATGTAAAATAAAGAAATGCTATAGGAAATGCTTCCTATGGCGTTTTTCGTCAACAATTTAATCCTTGCATATTTTTGCATGAGAACGCTTGTAATATTAAAGATCCAATGTATAAGCCCTAAAATCATTATTTTTTCAATTGGTTAGAAAATTAAGGTTGTAAAAAATGTAAAATAAAGAAATGCTGTAGGAAATGCTATAGCATTTCCTATGGCATTTCTCGTCAACAATTTAATCCTTGCATATTTTTGCATGAGAACACTTGTTATATTCAAATTCAAATGTATAAGGCCTAAAATAATTATTTTTTCAATTGGTTCAAAATTTTAGGTCGTAAACAATGTAAAATAAATAAATGCTATAGGAAATACATTTCCTATGACATTTCTCGTCAACAATTTAATCCTTGCATATTTTTGCATGAGAACGCTTGTAATATTAAATTTCCAATGTATAAGCCCTAAAATCATTATTTTTTCAATTGGTTCAAAATTTAAGGTTGTAAAAAATGTAAAATAAAGAAATGCTATAGGAAATGCTGTAGCATTTCCTATGGCATTTCTCGTCAACAATTTAATCCTTGCATATTTTTGCATGAGAACGCTTGTAATATTAAAATTCCAATGTATAAGCCCTAAAATCATTATTTTTTCGATTGGTTCAAAATTTAAGGTTGTAAAATATGTAAAATAAAGAAATGCTATAGGAAATGCTAGCATTTCCTATGGCATTTCTCTCCAACAATTTAATCCTTGCATATTTTTGCATGAGAACTCTTGGTATATTAAAATTCTAATGTATAAGCCCTAAAATAATTATTTTTTCAATTGGTTCAAAATTTTAGGTCGTAAACAATAAAAATAAAGAAATGCTATAGGAAATGCTATAGCATTTCCTATGGCATTTCTCGTCAACAATATAATCCTTGCATATTTTTGCATGAGAACGCTTGTAATATTAAAATTCCAATGTATAAGCCCTAAAATCATTATTTTTTCAATTGGTTAAAAATTTAAGGTTGTAAAAAATGTAAAATAAAGAAATGCTATAGGAAATGCTATAACATTTCCTATGGCATTTCTCGTCAACAATTTAATCCTTGCATATTTTTGCATGAGAACTCTTGTTATATTCAAATTCCATTGTATAAGCCCTAAAATCATTATTTTTTCAATTGGTTCAAAATTTTAGGTCGTAAACAATGTAAAATAAAGAAATGTTATACGAAGTGCTATAGCATTTCCTATGGCATTTCTCGTCAACAATTTAATCCTTGCATATTTTTGCATGAGAACTCTTGTAATATTAAAATTCCAATGTATAAGCCCTAAAATCATTATTTTTTCAATTGGTTAAAAACCATAGTGAGCAGTGGGCCTTAAGTTGGTGTTTGAACTTGGAAGTTAGAGCAATTTCGATGGTTAGTATGAGTCCTCACTTTCTTTTTCGTTTGATTTCAAAGCACCAGCATTTAATTTACATTTTATAGCACAGTATGATGACTATTCAATGATATATTGGTTTGAAATGATTTTCATATTGCTTTAATGAATTAAATGGCCAAGGATTTAACAACCTATGTTAACAACGAGCTCGGTTGGTGTTTAAGAGGCTAGCTTGCTGCCCTAATTAAATATTTTCATTTGAACCATTGTTTGATAATAACAGTGTCTTACGCCATGATTTTTCATTTATTATGAGCATAATTGTTGTTGTTCGGCAAAGAAATTGATTTGGACACTTGTAGAGCTAGTTTGTTCGGTTTATTCGATTACCAGTATTTGGTTGGACCCGTTTATCTTTTAAAAGAAATGGAGTATTTTTATTTAGTACAGGTCTAGTTGATTAGAAAACAGAGGACACTATGTCCATAGGTTTCTAAAAAGAGATTACAATTTTATCTCAACCGAGCTAATTTTGCTGAAATGTGTGTTAAAGAACTATATATCGTGAAATTTGACTTGAAATATGCACGGAATTACTTGTATAAGTATAAAGCATTCACGGATAGTGAAATTGATGTCTTGAGTACTTGGTAATAAATTCATTAGGTGGTTAGCACACATTGCTCATTGAGGAAACTGGACTGAATCGTTTGCACGGGTATTCGACGTAAAAAGGTAAACATGAACTCTTTTAAAACTATCACAAGGACATAGTATGAAAGTACTATGTTATATGAGTATGAGTATTCCGTGTTCAAAAATTATAAAGAGAATGTACCACTTTAAAAGGTGTGAACATTGACGAGTTAATTTGTTGGTGGCCTATATTAGTCCCTAGGATTGGGGGATTAATATGTCTTATGGGATATTGTTTGTGCCATAGGACTTTCTCGGACTTATTGTAGTTCCTAGGATTGGGGGACTACGGTGTCTCATGTGTATGATTGAGATACTTATATATGGCCAGAGTCCGATAGTTTGCTCACACGTTGCCTTGTTAGTCCTTAGGATTGGGGGACTAACACATCTTGTGGGATAGGATTGGTTCCATAAGATGTTTTCGAACCTATTGTAACTCCTAGGATTGGGGAGTTACGATGTCTCATGTGTATGATTGAGATATTTGTATGTGGCCAAGGTTCGATGGGACACGTGGAAGCTTACTAATAGGCCTAGACGATTAACCTTATTTGAACACATAATAACGCGCGTAATATTTTATAATATATTGGTACTATGAGAATAAAAGTTTATGGTATGTTGAAGTTTATCTATATGTATACGGTTCTTGTTTACTGAGCTTTAGCTCACGTAGTTCTTGTGATATAGGTGAGGGTGCATCTAGATATGACTAGTCATCTTGGCGTTTGGATGAGCACTCTCGCACACCGTAAAGCATATGTATATGGAACCTTTTGACCTAATGGGCCTATTTTGAATTGTATATATAGTTTTGATGTCCATATGTACATAGGACAAAGTAACATGGTCGTTATAAAGTAATTTCGTGTATGTACAAAACTATATTACATACTAGAAATATCAAAGTTTAATTTTGTCCACTTTTTGGAAAGTGAAACTGTTTTAAACTAAAAGAGGTAGCGGGTGCTACATGTTTGGTATCAGAGCCCAAGGTTTAAATCTTTTCTGTAGACTTTCCATATACATTGTTTCTCGGGTGGAGATGTTCAGCCAAACTGTAAGTTTTACTTTGATTTTGACAATGAGAAGAATGAAATGTGTTCATTATTGGTTATAAAATAAAGTGTACGTGACTAAGGATGATATATATATAGGATATGGGAAGACCAAAGAAACAAGCTGGTATTGGTTCTTCTAGTCAAGGAAATAGTGGAGTTGATCGCATTGATCGCTTGTGTGACATAGTAGAGAAGTTCTTGGAACGTGATATGGAAAGGGAGGCTAACGCTCGTAATCCTCCCCCACCACCATTCCAAGAACCGCCTACACCACCTCCGAGACATGATGTCACAGATTCAGCCTGTGAAAAGTTCCAAAAACTTAAACCACCGATCTTTGTCGGTGATTGTGATCCGAATGTTTCAGAGGGCTGGATAAGAACAGTCGAGCGTATGTTTAGCTATGGAAAGATTCCCAATGATGCTAAAGTTTCTTGTGCTTCCTTTTACCTTCGAGATGCTGCTAGCTATTGGTGGGATGCTATCGTTAGTGTTCATGATGTTCCTACTATGACATGGGAAAGGTTCAAGGAGCTTTTCGATGTCAAGTATATTACCAAAGCAGCGCGGATTGAGAAAAGAAAGGAATTGGCAAATCTGAAACAGGGTGACATGTCAATTGATGAATATGTCAAGAAGTTTGATGAACTTTCTCGATATGCTTCTCATTTTAGTGATAACAATGAGTTGAAGGTTGAGCAGTTTGTCGAGGGTTTAAACCCTGAGATATTTAGGGATGTGACGGTCAATGAAAGAGAAGGGACTTCATATTCTAAAGTTGTGGAGCAAGCTTTAACTGCTGAACGGGCGCAACGCAAAATAGTTGAGAAAGCGAAGGAAAATGAAGTAAGAGTCAAGGATATGAAGTCATCGTTCCATTCCAATTTTCAATCAAGTAAGAAGGCACAACAACCATGGAATAGAGACAACAAACGACATAATTTTGGCGGACAAGGCCAAGGTCAATGGAATCAAGTCAAGCGGCCTAAAACTAATAATCTCGGACAAGGGTTTTTCACAAACCAGAAGCCGAAGTGTACGAAGTGCGGAAGATTTCATCATGGTGTTTGCATGGAGGGCCCAGGAGCATGCTATCAATGTGGAAAGATGGGTCATTTTGCACGAGATTGCAAGGCTCAAGTTCAAGGTGCAAAGAATGTTCCAGCAAGAGTGTTTGCACTCACTCAAGCAGAAGGCTCAACAAATCCATCTGTTGTATCAGGTAAAATGATTATCTTTGGAAACTCTTCTCATGCATTAATAGACTCAGGAGCCACACATTCATTTGCATCAATAAAGTACGTGAGAAGATTGGGAAAGCCACTTGAAAAACTTGATATTTATTACAATGTGTCCCTTCCCTCCGGGGATCTAATGTATTCAAACGAAGTACTTCGTGGCTGCACAATTTTGGTTCAAGGAAAAGAACTTTGCGCTGACCTTGTTATGCTTGATATGCCGGACTATGATGTGATACTTGGGATGGATTTCTTATCAAAGCATCGTGCAAATATAGACTGTATGAAAAAGATTGTTACGTTTCGACCAGAAGGGGAAGAAGAAGTTATTTTCATCGGCACAACTCCAAAATTAAGAACTCCTCTTATATCTGCATTGAAGGCAAGACGATTGCTAGATAATGGTTGCGAGGGTTATCTAGCAAGTGTGGTCGACACTCGATTAGAGAATGATTTGAAGATAGATGAAGTTCCTGTAGTGCGAGAATTTAAGGAAGTATTTCCAGAGGAACTACCAGGTCTACCACCAGACCGAGATATAGAGTTTAACATTGATTTGACCCCGGGTACCGCACCAATATCAAAAGCTCCGTATAGAATGGCTCCGACAGAATTAAAAGAGTTGAAGATTCAACTGCAGGAGTTGCTAGACAAAGGATTTATACGCCCAAGTTTTTCACCCTGGGGAGCTCCAGTGTTGTTTGTTAAAAAGAAGGATGGTTCAATGAGACTCTGCATAGACTACAGAGACTTAAATAAAGTAACCATAAAGAACAGATACCCATTGCCAAGAATAGATGACTTGTTTGACCAACTCCAAGGAGCATCAGTGTTTTCTAAAATTGACTTGCGATCTGGTTATCATCAAGTAAAAGTTAGTGAAGAAGCAATTCAGAAAACATCTTTTAGAACAAGATACGGGCATTACGAGTTTCTAGTTATTCCTTTTGGGCTGACTAACGCGCCCGCAGTCTTTATGGACTTGATGAATAGAGTTTTCAAAGACTATCTAGACCGATTTGTAATTGTGTTTATTGATGATATCCTTATTTACTCTCGCTCAGAGAAAGAACATGTTGAACATCTAAGGATAGTGTTGAATATGTTGAAGGAAAATAAGTTATATGCAAAGTTCAAAAAGTGTGAGTTTTGGCTGGAAAAAGTGTCGTTCCTTGGTCATGTTGTATCAAAGGATGGGATTTCTGTTGATCCCTTAAAAGTAGACGCAGTGAGCAGTTGGCCACAACCAAAGACAGTATTTGAGGTGCGAAGCTTTTTGGGTTTGGCAGGTTACTACAGAAAGTTCATAGAAGGATTCTCAAAGATAGCGTCACCACTCACTAATTTGACAAGGATGAAAGTAAAGTTTGAATGGTCGGAAGAATGCGAGCGATGTTTCCAAACATTAAAAGAGAAATTGGTTTCTGCTCCAGTATTAGCCATTCCGAACGGTTGTGACGGATTGGTAGTTTACTGTGACGCTTCGGGATCAGGACTTGGGTGTGTGCTTATGCAAAATGGAAGAGTTATTGCCTATGCTTCTCGCCAGTTGAAGGATTATGAAAAGAATTACCCGACACATGATCTAGAGCTAGCTGCAGTTGTATTTGCTTTAAAGATCTGGAGGCATTACCTTTATGGTGAGAAGTGTGATATTTATACAGATCACAAGAGCTTGAAGTACTTCTTCACTCAAAAAGAACTGAATATGCGACAGAGAAGATGGTTGGAGTTAGTAAAGGATTATGAATGTACAATTAACTACCATCCAGGGAAGGCAAATGTGGTAGCTGATGCTTTGAGTCGGAAGTCAACTTTAAGTTTAACAACTTTGGGGATAGTACCTAAACCACTCCAGAAGGAATTGGAAAGGTTAGAGATTGAGTTTGTCAGAATGGGCACTGTGGAAAAACTTTTTAGCATGTCTCTCAAGCCAACGTTGTTGGAAAGAATTAAGGAAGCTCAATGTTCTGACCAATATTTGAAGGAAATGATGCCAAGTGTTGAGACAAGGAAACAGAAAGATTTGAATATGTCCAACGAAGGTATCGTTAGGTTCCAAGAAAGATTATATGTCCCTAATGCTAATGGTCTTCGTAAAGAGATACTGGTCGAGGCTCACAACTCACCTTACTCGGTTCATCCTGGAACAAGTAAAATGTATAGATATTTGAAGATGTTTTATTGGTGGCCAGGGATGAAAGGTAACATAGTTAGATTTGTGGCAGAGTGCTTGACTTGTCAACAAGTTAAGGCGGAGCACCAAAGACCTGCAGGAACTTTACAACCCCTTGATATTCCCCAATGGAAGTGGGAAAAAGTTACCATGGATTTTGTGGTTGGACTTCCAAAACTAAAAGAGGGTTATGATGCAATTTGGGTTATTGTTGATAGATTGACAAAGTCAGCTCATTTTCTTCCTGTTCGCACGACTTATTCGATGGATAGATACGCAGAAGTCTATATTAAAGAGATCGTCAGACTTCATGGTGTTCCAATATCTATTGTTTCAGATAGGGATCCGAAATTTACATCATCATTTTGGAAGAGTTTACACAATGCATTGGGCACAAGATTAGCATTTAGTACGTCTTTTCATCCACAGACCGATGGGCAGTCAGAAAGGACAATTCAAACACTGGAGGATATGCTAAGAGCTTGTGTATTAGATTTTGAAAAAAGTTGGAATGTCTACTTACCGTTGGTGGAGTTTTCCTACAATAATAGCTTTCATTCATCTATAGGGATGGCTCCTTATGAAGCACTCTACGGAAGGAAATGTAGATCTCCGATTCATTGGGATTAAATGGGTGAACAAAGGTTTCTTGGTCCTGATTTGGTAAAACGAACGGGAGAAGCTATTGAGAAGATTCGAAAAAGGATGCTGACTTCACAAAGTAGACAAAAGAGTTATGCGGATACTCGTCGGAGAAAGCTAGAATTCAATGAGGGTGATATGGTGTTTCTCAAAGTCGCTCCGATAAAAGGTGTCATGCGGTTTGGTAAAAAGGGGAAACTTAGTCCTCGATTCATTGGACCGTTTGAAATTCTTGAGCGGGTCGGAGACGTCGCTTACAGATTAGCGCTACCCCCATTACTATCTGCGGTTCACAATGTGTTTCATGTTTCCATGTTGAAAAAGTATATTCAGAACCCATCTCATGTGTTGAGTTATGAGCCACTTGAGTTGCGTTCTGATTTATCGTACGAGGAGACACCCTTGAAGATTTTGGAAAGAGAAGTACGACAGCTAAGGAATAGACAAATTCCATTAGTCAAAATATTATGGAGGAATCATTTGACTGACGAAGCCACATAGGAAACAGAGCATGATATGAGAATCAAATACCCTTCACTATTCGGTTAGTAAATTTCGAGGACGAAATTTTTATAAGGGTGGAAGATTCTGATAACCCAAATTCTCACGTACAATTATGACCAGTAATAACACATTCACGATGCATAATAAAACATTTCATATAGATTGCACACCTTCTATACCTTATGTACAAGAACATTATTTGTTTTTAACATCGTTTGTTGAGTAATTTCATGCAGCGTGAAGGTCCGGTATTCCTCAAGAGTGAAGCATTGTGTGCTAAATCAGTAAATGAATTAATATTATAAGTATTTGGATGATAAATGCATACATATAGTACTCGTTCATTTTCATTGATCAGATTTCGGTAAAATTAACGATACATTGAAATCTGTGCATTTTTTATGATATCACAAGTAGGTCAAATATAATTTGTTAAATTATTTATTTCATTCTAGAAAATAATAAAAAAAATTAAGTCAAAGTCAATTCTAAGCAAGCATGACGTTTTGGTTTCGTACTTTGCTCGGTCAGCGAGAAATGGCTCGGTTTAACTTTTAAAAGATCGTCGGTTAATATTTCTTGTTCAATTAGTTAATTTAGAACTTATATCTATTTGGCTTAATAAAGTCGGTACGTGCAAAGTAGGACAAAATAAGGTTCCTAGGACTAAGTCTCATAAATCTATGATAGGAAGAGGTATAGGTTAATCTTTCTAACTCCAATAGTTATCGTGTAGATTTTTGTGGAGATGACACCAAGCTTGATAAAGGAGTTTACATTTTTACCCTTTGCCTTATCTATATCCACTAGAAAGCTTGTACCTTAATGATAGTTGATTCCATCTTCGACGAGATCATCTTCACAGCAAGGAAAAATCTCTCAAAATATTCTTTAGTCAAATTAAGAACCATAGTGAGCAGTGGGCCTTAAGTTGGTGTTTGAACTTGGAAGTTAGAGCAATTTCGATGGTTAGTATGAGTCCTCACTTTCTTTTTCGTTTGATTTCAAAGCACCAGCATTTAATTTACATTTTATAGCACAGTATGATGACTATTCAATGATATATTGGTTTGAAATGATTTTCATATTGCTTTAATGAATTAAATGGCCAAGGATTTAACAACCTATGTTAACAACGAGCTCGGTTGGTGTTTAAGAGGCTAGCTTGCTGCCCTAATTAAATATTTTCATTTGAACCATTGTTTGATAATAACAGTGTCTTACGCCATGATTTTTCATTTATTATGAGCATAATTGTTGTTGTTCGGCAAAGAAATTGATTTGGACACTTGTAGAGCTAGTTTGTTCGGTTTATTCGATTACCAGTATTTGGTTGGACCCGTTTATCTTTTAAAAGAAATGGAGTATTTTTATTTAGTACAGGTCTAGTTGATTAGAAAACAGAGGACACTATGTCCATAGGTTTCTAAAAAGAGATTACAATTTTATCTCAACCGAGCTAATTTTGCTGAAATGTGTGTTAAAGAACTATATATCGTGAAATTTGACTTGAAATATGCACGGAATTACTTGTATAAGTATAAAGCATTCACGGATAGTGAAATTGATGTCTTGAGTACTTGGTAATAAATTCATTAGGTGGTTAGCACACATTGCTCATTGAGGAAACTGGACTGAATCGTTTGCACGGGTATTCGACGTAAAAAGGTAAACATGAACTCTTTTAAAACTATCACAAGGACATAGTATGAAAGTACTATGTTATATGAGTATGAGTATTCCGTGTTCAAAAATTATAAAGAGAATGTACCACTTTAAAAGGTGTGAACATTGACGAGTTAATTTGTTGGTGGCCTATATTAGTCCCTAGGATTGGGGGATTAATATGTCTTATGGGATATTGTTTGTGCCATAGGACTTTCTCGGACTTATTGTAGTTCCTAGGATTGGGGGACTACGGTGTCTCATGTGTATGATTGAGATACTTATATATGGCCAGAGTCCGATAGTTTGCTCACACGTTGCCTTGTTAGTCCTTAGGATTGGGGGACTAACACATCTTGTGGGATAGGATTGGTTCCATAAGATGTTTTCGAACCTATTGTAACTCCTAGGATTGGGGAGTTACGATGTCTCATGTGTATGATTGAGATATTTGTATGTGGCCAAGGTTCTATGGGACACGTGGAAGCTTACTAATAGGCCTAGACGATTAACCTTATTTGAACACATAATAACGCGCGTAATATTTTATAATATATTGGTACTATGAGAATAAAAGTTTATGGTATGTTGAAGTTTATCTATATGTATACGGTTCTTGTTTACTGAGCTTTAGCTCACGTAGTTCTTGTGATATAGGTGAGGGTGCATCTAGATATGACTAGTCATCTTGGCGTTTGGATGAGCACTCTCGCACACCGTAAAGCATATGTATATGGAACCTTTTGACCTAATGGGCCTATTTTGAATTGTATATATAGTTTTGATGTCCATATGTACATAGGACAAAGTAACATGGTCGTTATAAAGTAATTTCGTGTATGTACAAAACTATATTACATACTAGAAATATCAAAGTTTAATTTTGTCCACTTTTTGGAAAGTGAAACTGTTTTAAACTAAAAGAGGTAGCGGGTGCTACAAGAACGCTTGTAATATTAAAATTCCAATGTATAAGCCCTAAAATCATCATTTTTTCAATTGGTTCGAAATTTACGGTTGTAAAAAATGTAAAATAAAGAAATGCTATAGGAAATGCTATAGCATTTCCTATGGCATTTCTCTTCAACAATTTAAACCTTGCATATTTTTGCATGAGAACTCTTGTTATATTCAAATTCCAATGTATACGCCCTTAAATCATTATTTTTTCAATTGGTTCGAAATTTTAGGTCGTAAACAATGTAAAGTAAAGAAATGCTATAGGAAATGCTAGCATTTCTCGTCAACAATTTAATCCTTGCATATTTTTGCATGAGAACTCTTGTTATATTCAAATCCCAATGTATAAGCCATTAAATCATTATTTTTTCAATTGGTTCGAAATTTTAGGTCGTAAACAATGTAAAATAAAGAAATTCTATAGGAAATGCTATAGCATTTCCTATGGCATTTCTCGTCAACAACTTAATCCTTGCATATTTTTGCATGAGAACGCTTGTAATATTAAAATTCCAATGTAGAAGCCTTAAAATCATCATTTTTTCAATTGGTTCGAAATTTAAGGTTGTAAAAAATGTAAAATAAAGAAATGCTATAGCATTTCCTATGGCATTTCTCTTCAACAATTTAATCCTTGCATATTTTTGCATCAGAACTCTTGTTATATTCAAATTCCAACGTATAAGCCCTAAAATAATTATTTTTTCACTTGGTACGAAATTTTAGGTCGTAAACTATGTAAAATAAAAAAATGCTATAGGAAATGCTATAGCATTTCCTATGGGATTTCTCGTCAACAATTTAATCCTTGCATATTTTTGCATGAGAACGCTTGTAATATTAAAATTCCAATGTATAAGCCCTAAAATCATCATTTTTTCAATTGTTTCGAAATTTAAGGTTGTAAAAAATGTAAAATAAAGAAATGATATAGGAAATGCTATAGCATTTCCTATTGCATTTCTCTTCAACAATTTAAACCTTGCATATTTTTGCATGAGAACTTTTGTTATATTCAAATTCCAATGTGTAAGCCCTAAAATAATTATTTTTTCAGTTGGTTCGAAATTTTCGGTCGTAAACAATGTAAAATAAAGAAATGCAATAGGAAATGCTATAGAATTTCCTATGGCATTTCTCGTCAACGATTTAATCCTTGCATATTTTTGCATGAGAACGCTTGTAATATTAAAATTCCAATGTATAAGCCCTAAAATCATTATTTTTCAATTGGTTCGAAATTTAAGGTTGTAAAATATGTAAAATAAAGAAATGCTATAGGAAATGCTATAGCATTTTCTATGGCATTTCTCGTCAGTAATTTAATCCTTGCATTTTTTTGCATGAGAACGTTTGGAATATTAAAATTCCAATGTATAAGCCCTAAAATCATTATTTTTTCTATTGGTTCAAAATTTTAGGTTGTAAACAATGTAAAATAAAGAAATGTTATAGCCTTTCCAATGGCATTTCTCGTCAACAATTTAATCCTTGCATATTTTTGCATGAGAACTCTTGTTATATTCAAATTCCAACGTATAAGCCCTAAAATCATTATTTTTTCAATTGGTACGAAATTTTAGGTCGTAAACTATGTAAAATAAAGAAATTCTATAGGAAATGCTATAGCATTTCTCGTCAACAATTTAATCCTTGCATATTTTTGCATGAGAACGCTTGTAATATTAAAATTCCAATGTATAAGCCCTAAAATCATCATTTTTTCAATTGTTTCGAAATTTAAGGTTGTAAAAAATGTAAAATAAAGAAATGATATAGGAAATGCTATAGCATTTCCTATTGCATTTCTCTTCAACAATTTAAACCTTGCATATTTTTGCATGAGAACTTTTGTTATATTCAAATTCCAATGTGTAAGCCCTAAAATAATTATTTTTTCAGTTGGTTCGAAATTTTCGGTCGTAAACAATGTAAAATAAAGAAATGCAATAGGAAATGCTATAGAATTTCCTATGGCATTTCTCGTCAACGATTTAATCCTTGCATATTTTTGCATGAGAACGCTTGTAATATTAAAATTCCAATGTATAAGCCCTAAAATCATTATTTTTCAATTGGTTCGAAATTTAAGGTTGTAAAATATGTAAAATAAAGAAATGCTATAGGAAATGCTATAGCATTTTCTATGGCATTTCTCGTCAGTAATTTAATCCTTGCATTTTTTTGCATGAGAACGTTTGGAATATTAAAATTCCAATGTATAAGCCCTAAAATCATTATTTTTTCTATTGGTTCAAAATTTTAGGTTGTAAACAATGTAAAATAAAGAAATGTTATAGCCTTTCCAATGGCATTTCTCGTCAACAATTTAATCCTTGCATATTTTTGCATGAGAACTCTTGTTATATTCAAATTCCAACGTATAAGCCCTAAAATCATTATTTTTTCAATTGGTACGAAATTTTAGGTCGTAAACTATGTAAAATAAAGAAATTCTATAGGAAATGCTATAGCATTTCTCGTCAACAATTTAATCCTTGCATATTTTTGCATGAGAACGCTTGTAATATTAAAATTCCAATGTATAAGCCCTAAAATCATCATTTTTTCAATTGGTTCGAAATTTAAGGTTGTAAAAAATGTAAAATAAAGAAATGCTATAGGAAATGCTATAGCATTTCCTATGGCATTTCTTTTCAACAAATTAAACCTTGCATATTTTTGCATGAGAACTCTTGTTATATTCAAATTACAATGTATAAGCCCTTAAATCATTATTTTTTCAATTGGTTCGAAATTTTAGGTCGTAAACAATGTAAAATAAAGAAATGCTATAGGAAATGCTATAGAATTTCCTATGGCATTTCTCGTCAACAATTTAATCCTTGCATATTTTTGCATGAGAACGCTTGTAATATTAAAATTCCAATGTATAAGCCCTAAAATCATTATTTTTTCAATTGGTTCGAAATTTACGGTTGTAAAAAATGTAAAATAAAGAAATGCTATAGGAAATGCTATAGCATTTCCTATGGCATTTCTCTTCAACAATTTAAACCTTGCATATTTTTGCATGAGAACTCTTGTTATATTCAAATTCCAATGTATAAGCCCTTAAATCATTATTTTTTCAATTGGTTCGAAATTTTAGGTCGTAAACAATGTAAAATAAAGATATGCTATAGTAGCATTTTCTATGGCATTTCTCGTCAACAATTTAATCCTTGCATATTTTTGCATGAGAACTCTTGTTATATTCAAATCCCAATGTATAAGCCCTTAAATCATTATTTTTTCAATTGGTTCGAAATTTTAGGTCGTAAACAATGTTAAATAAAGAAATGCTATAGGAAATGCTATAGCATTTCCTATGGCATTTCTCGTCAACGATTTAATCCTTGCATATTTTTACATGAGAACGCTTGTAATATTAAAATTCCAATGTATAAGCCCAAAAATCATTATTTTTCAATTGGTTCAAAATTTAAGGTTGTAAAATATGTAAAATAAAGAAATGCTATAGGAAATGCTATAGCATTTACTATGGCATTTCTCGTCAGTAATTTAATCCTTGCATTTTTTTGCATGAGAACGTTTGGAATATTAAAATTCCAATGTATAAGCCCTAAAATCATTATTTTTTCTATTGGTTCAAAATTTTAGGTTGTAAACAATGTAAAATAAAGAAATGTTATAGCCTTTCCAATGGCATTTCTCGTCAACAATTTAATCCTTGCATATTTTTGCATGAGAACTCTTGTTATATTCAAATTCCAACGTATAAGCCCTAAAATCATTATTTTTTCAATTGGTACGAAATTTTAGGTCGTAAACTATGTAAAATAAAGAAATTCTATAGGAAATGCTATAGCATTTCTCGTCAACAATTTAATCCTTGCATATTTTTGCATGAGAACGCTTGTAATATTAAAATTCCAATGTATAAGCCCTAAAATCATCATTTTTTCAATTGGTTCGAAATTTAAGGTTGTAAAAAATGTAAAATAAAGAAATGCTATAGGAAATGCTATAGCATTTCCTATGGCATTTCTTTTCAACAAATTAAACCTTGCATATTTTTGCATGAGAACTCTTGTTATATTCAAATTACAATGTATAAGCCCTTAAATCATTATTTTTTCAATTGGTTCGAAATTTTAGGTCGTAAACAATGTAAAATAAAGAAATGCTATAGGAAATGCTATAGAATTTCCTATGGCATTTCTCGTCAACAATTTAATCCTTGCATATTTTTGCATGAGAACGCTTGTAATATTAAAATTCCAATGTATAAGCCCTAAAATCATCATTTTTTCAATTGGTTCGAAATTTACGGTTGTAAAAAATGTAAAATAAAGAAATGCTATAGGAAATGCTATAGCATTTCCTATGGCATTTCTCTTCAACAATTTAAACCTTGCATATTTTTGCATGAGAACTCTTGTTATATTCAAATTCCAATGTATAAGCCCTTAAATCATTATTTTTTCAATTGGTTCGAAATTTTAGGTCGTAAACAATGTAAAATAAAGATATGCTATAGTAGCATTTTCTATGGCATTTCTCGTCAACAATTTAATCCTTGCATATTTTTGCATGAGAACTCTTGTTATATTCAAATCCCAATGTATAAGCCCTTAAATCATTATTTTTTCAATTGGTTCGAAATTTTAGGTCGTAAACAATGTTAAATAAAGAAATGCTATAGGAAATGCTATAGCATTTCCTATGGCATTTCTCGTCAACGATTTAATCCTTGCATATTTTTACATGAGAACGCTTGTAATATTAAAATTCCAATGTATAAGCCCAAAAATCATTATTTTTCAATTGGTTCAAAATTTAAGGTTGTAAAATATGTAAAATAAAGAAATGCTATAGGAAATGCTATAGCATTTACTATGGCATTTCTCGTCAGTAATTTAATCCTTGCATTTTTTTGCATGAGAACGTTTGGAATATTAAAATTCCAATGTATAAGCCCTAAAATCATTATTTTTTCTATTGGTTCAAAATTTTAGGTTGTAAACAATGTAAAATAAAGAAATGTTATAGCCTTTCCAATGGCATTTCTCGTCAACAATTTAATCCTTGCATATTTTTGCATGAGAACTCTTGTTATATTCAAATTCCAACGTATAAGCCCTAAAATCATTATTTTTTCAATTGGTACGAAATTTTAGGTCGTAAACTATGTAAAATAAAGAAATTCTATAGGAAATGATATAGCATTTCTCGTCAACAATTTAATCCTTGCATATTTTTGCATGAGAACGCTTGTAATATTAAAATTCCAATGTATAAGCCCTAAAATCATCATTTTTTCAATTGGTTCGAAATTTAAGGTTGTAAAAAATGTAAAATAAAGAAATGCTATAGGAAATGCTATAGCATTTCCTATGGCATTTCTTTTCAACAAATTAAACCTTGCATATTTTTGCATGAGAACTCTTGTTATATTCAAATTACAATGTATAAGCCCTTAAATCATTATTTTTTCAATTGGTTCAAAATTTTAGGTCGTAAACAATGTAAAATAAAGAAATGCTATAGGAAATGCTATAGAATTTCCTATGGCATTTCTCGTCAACAATTTAATCCTTGCATATTTTTGCATGAGAACGCTTGTAATATTAAAATTCCAATGTATAAGCCCTAAAATCATTATTTTTTCAATTGGTTCGAAATTTACGGTTGTAAAAAATGTAAAATAAAGAAATGCTATACGAAATGCTATAGCATTTCCTATGGCATTTCTCTTCAACAATTTAAACCTTGCATATTTTTGCATGAGAACTCTTGTTATATTCAAATTCCAATGTATAAGCCCTTAAATCATTATTTTTTCAATTGGTTCGAAATTTTAGGTCGTAAACAATGTAAAATAAAGATATGCTATAGTAGCATTTCCTATGGCATTTCTCGTCAACAATTTAATCCTTGCATATTTTTTCATGAGAATTCTTGTTATATTCAAATCCCAATGTATAAGCCCTTAAATCATTATTTTTTCAATTGGTTCGAAATTTTAGGTCGTAAACAATGTAAAATAAAGAAATGCTATAGGAAATGCTATAGCATTTCCTATAGCATTTCTCGTCAACAATTTAATCCTTGCATATTTTTGCATGAGAACGCTTGTAATATTAAAATTCCAATGTAGAAGCCTTAAAATCATCATTTTTTGAATTGGTTCGAAATTTAAGGTTGTAAAAAATGTAAAATAAAGAAATGCTATAGCATTTCCTATGGCATTTCTCTTCAACAATTTAATCCTTGCATATTTTTGCATCAGAACTCTTGTTATATTCAAATTCCAACGTATAAGCCCTAAAATAATTATTTTTTCAATTGGTACGAAATTTTAGGTCGTAAACTATGTAAAATAAAGAAATGCTATAGGAAATGCTATAGCATTTCCTATGGGATTTCTCGTCAACAATTTAATCCTTGCATATTTTTGCATGAGAACGCTTGTAATATTAAAATTCCAATGTATAAGCCCTAAAATCATCATTTTTTCAATTGGTTCGAAATTTAAGGTTGTAAAAAATGTAAAATAAAGAAATGCTATAGGAAATGCTATAGCATTTCCTATGGCATTTCTTTTCAACAAATTAAACCTTGCATATTTTTGCATGAGAACTCTTGTTATATTCAAATTACAATGTATAAGCCCTTAAATCATTATTTTTTCAATTGGTTCAAAATTTTAGGTCGTAAACAATGTAAAATAAAGAAATGCTATAGGAAATGCTATAGAATTTCCTATGGCATTTCTCGTCAACAATTTAATCCTTGCATATTTTTGCATGAGAACGCTTGTAATATTAAAATTCCAATGTATAAGCCCTAAAATCATTATTTTTTCAATTGGTTCGAAATTTACGGTTGTAAAAAATGTAAAATAAAGAAATGCTATACGGAATGCTATAGCATTTCCTATGGCATTTCTTGTCAACAAATTAATCCTTGCATATTTTTGCATGAGAACTGTTGTTATATTCAAATTCCAATGTATAAGCCCTAAAATAATTATTTTTTCAATTGGTTCGAAATTTAAGGTTGTAAAAAATGTAAAATAAAGAAATGCCGTAGGAAATGCTATAGCATTTCCTATGGTATTTCTCGTCAAAAATTTAATCCTTGCATATTTTTGCATGAGAACTCAATTTATATTCAAATTCCAATGTATAAGCCCTTAAGTTATTAATTTTTTAATTGGTTCGAAATTTTAGGTCGTAAACAATGTAAAATAAAGAAATGCTATAGGAAATGCTATAGCATTTCCTATGGCATTTCTCGTCAACAATTTAATCGTTGCATATTTTTGCATGAGAATGCTTGTAATATTAAAATTATAATGTATGAGCCCTAAAATCATTATTTTTTCAATTGGTTCGAAATTTTAGGTTGATAACAATGTAAAATAAAGAAATGCTAAAGGAAATTCTATGGAATTTCTTGTTAACAATTTAATCCTTGCATATTTTTGCATGAGAACTCTTGTTATATTCAAATTCCAATGTATAAGCCCTAAAATCATTATTTTTTTATTGGTTCAAAATTTTAGGTCGTAAACAATGTAAAATAAAGAAATGCTATAGGATATGCTGGCATTTCTCATCAACAATTTAATCCTTGCATATTTTTGCATGAGAACGCTTGTAATATTCAAATTCCAATGTATAAGCCCTAAAATCATTATTTTTTCAATTGGTTAGAAATTTAAGGTTGTAAAAAATGTAAAATAAACAAATGCTATAGAAAATGCTACAACATTTCTATGGAATTTCTTGTCAACAATTTAATCTTTGCATATTTTTGCATAAGAACGCTTGTAATATTAAAATTCTAATGTATGAGCCCTAAAATCATTATTTTTTCAATAGGTTCAAAATTTTAGGTTGTAAACAATGTAAAATAAAGAAATGCTATAGGAAATGCTATAGCATTTCCTATGGCATTTCTCGTCAACAATTTAATCCTTCCATATTTTTGCATGAGAAGGCTTGTAATATTAAAATTCCATTGTATAAGCCCTAAAATCATTATTTTTTCAATTGGTTAGAAATTTAAGGTTGTAAACAATGGAAAATAAAGAAATGCAATAGGAAATGCGATGGAATTTCTCGTTAACAATTTAATCCTTGCATATTTTTGCATGAGAACTCTTTTTATATTAAAATTCCAATGTATAAGCCCTAAAATCATTATTTTTTTAGTTGGTTCAAAATTTTAGGTCGTAAACAATGTAAAATAAAGAAATGTTATAGGAAATGCTATAGCATTTCCAATGGCATTTCTCGTCAACAATTTAATCCTTGCATATTTTTGCATGAGAACTCTTGTTATATTCAAATTCCAATGTATAAGCCCTAAAATCTTTATTTTTTCAATTGGTTCGAAATTTTAGGTCGTAAACAATGTAAAATAAAGAAATGCTATAGGAAATGCTATAGCATTTCCTATGGCATTTCTCGTCAACAATTTAATCCTTGCATATTTTTTCATGAGAACGCTTGTAATATTAAAATTCCGATGTATAAGCCTTAAAATCATTATTTTTTCAATTGGTTCGAAATTTTAGGTTGATAACAATGTAAAATAAAGAAATGCTAAAGGAAATTCTATGGAATTTCTTGTTAACAATTTAATCCTTGCATATTTTTGCATGAGAACTCTTGTTATATTCAAATTCCAATGTATAAGCCCTAAAATCATTATTTTTTTATTGGTTCAAAATTTTAGGTCGTAAACAATGTAAAATAAAGAAATGCTATAGGATATGCTGGCATTTCTCATCAACAATTTAATCCTTGCATATTTTTGCATGAGAACGCTTGTAATATTCAAATTCCAATGTATAAGCCCTAAAATCATTATTTTTTCAATTGGTTAGAAATTTAAGGTTGTAAAAAATGTAAAATAAACAAATGCTATAGAAAATGCTACAACATTTCTATGGAATTTCTTGTCAACAATTTAATCTTTGCATATTTTTGCATAAGAACGCTTGTAATATTAAAATTCTAATGTATGAGCCCTAAAATCATTATTTTTTCAATAGGTTCAAAATTTTAGGTTGTAAACAATGTAAAATAAAGAAATGCTATAGGAAATGCTATAGCATTTCCTATGGCATTTCTCGTCAACAATTTAATCCTTCCATATTTTTGCATGAGAAGGCTTGTAATATTAAAATTCCATTGTATAAGCCCTAAAATCATTATTTTTTCAATTGGTTAGAAATTTAAGGTTGTAAACAATGGAAAATAAAGAAATGCAATAGGAAATGCGATGGAATTTCTCGTTAACAATTTAATCCTTGCATATTTTTGCATGAGAACTCTTTTTATATTAAAATTCCAATGTAAAAGCCCTAAAATCATTATTTTTTTAGTTGCTTCAAAATTTTAGGTCGTAAACAATGTAAAATAAAGAAATGTTATAGGAAATGCTATAGCATTTCCAATGGCATTTCTCGTCAACAATTTAATCCTTGCATATTTTTGCATGAGAACTCTTGTTATATTCAAATTCCAATGTATAAGCCCTAAAATCTTTATTTTTTCAATTGGTTCGAAATTTTAGGTCGTAAACAATGTAAAATAAAGAAATGCTATAGGAAATGCTATAGCATTTCCTATGGCATTTCTCGTCAACAATTTAATCCTTGCATATTTTTTCATGAGAACGCTTGTAATATTAAAATTCCGATGTATAAGCCTTAAAATCATTATTTTTTCAATTGGTTTGAAATTTTAGGTTGTAAACAATGTAAAATATAAAATGCTATAGGAAATGCTATAGCATTTCCTATGGCATTTCTCGTCAACAATTTAATCCTTCCATATTTTTGCATGAGAAGGCTTGTAATATTAAAATTCCATTGTATAAGCCCTAAAATAATTATTTTTTCAATTGGTTCAAAATTTAAGGTTGTAAAAAATGTAAAATAAAGAAATGTTATAGGAAATGCTATAGCATTTCCTATGGCATTTCTCGTCAATAATTTAATCCTTGCATAATTTTGCATGAGATAGCTTGTAATATTAAATTCCAATGTATAAGCCTTAAAATCATTATTTTTTCAATTGGTTCGAAATTATAGGTTGTAAACAATGTAAAATAAAGAAATGCAATAGGAAATGCGATGGAATTTTCGTTAAAAATTTAATCCTTGCATATTTTTGCATGAGAACTCTTTTTATATTAAAATTCCAATGTAAAAGCCCTAAAATCATTATTTTTTTAGTTGCTTCAAAATTTTAGGTCGTAAACAATGTAAAATATAGAAATGCTATAGGAAATGCTATAGCATTTCTAATGGCATTTCTCGTCAACAATTTAATCCTTGCATATTTTTGAAAGAGAACGCTTGTAATAGTAAAATTCCAATGTATAAACCCTAAAATCATTATTACTTCAATTGGTTCAAAATTTTAGGTTGTAAACAATGTAAAATAAAGAAATGCTATACGGAATGCTATAGCATTTCCTATGGCATTTCTTGTCAACAATTTAATCCTTGCATATTTTTGCATGAGAACGCTTGTAATATTAAAATTCCAATGTATAAGCCCTAAAATCATGATTTTTTCAATTGTTTCGAAATTTAAGGTTGTAAAAAATGTAAAATAAAGAAATGCTATAGGAAATGCTATAGCATTTCCTACGGCATTTCTCGTCAATAATTTAATCCTTGCTTTTTTTTGCATGAGAACTCTTGTTATATTCAAATTCCAATGTATAATCCCTAAGATCATTATTTTTTCAATTGATTCGAAATTTTAGGTCATAAACAATGTAAAATAAAGAAATGCTATTGAAAATGCTATAGCATTTCCTATGGCATTTCTCGTCAACAATTTAATCCTTGCATATTTTTGAATGAGAACGCTTGTAATATTGAAATTCCAATGTATAAGCCCTAAAATCATTATTTTTTCAATTGGTTAGAAATTTAAGATTGTAAAAATGTAAAATAAACAAATGCTATAGGAAAAGCTACAGCATTTCTATGGCATTTCTCGTCAACAATTTAATCCTTGCATATTTTTGCATGAGAACGCTTGTAATATTAAAATTCTAATGTATGAGCCCTAAAATCATTATTTTTTCAATAGGTTCAAAATTTTAGGTTGTAAACAATGTAAAATAAAGAAATGCTATAGCATTTCCGATGGCATTTCTCGTCAACAATTTAATCTTTGCATATTTTTGCATCAGAATGCTTGTATTACTAAAATTCCAATGTATAAGCCCTAAAATAATTATTTTTTCAATTGGTTTGAAATTTTAGGTTGTTTACGACCTAAAATTTGGAGCCAATTGAAAAAATAATGATTTTAGGGCTTATACATTGGAATTTGAATATAACAAGAGTTCTCATGCAAAAATGTGCAAGGATTAAATAGTTGAGGAGAAATGCCATAGGAAATGCTATAGCATTTCCTATAGCATTTCTTTATTTTACATTTTTTACAACCTTAAATTTCAAACCAATTGAAAAAATAATGATTTCAGGGCTTATACATTGGAATTTTAATATTACAAGCGTTCTCATACAAATGCCATAGGAAACGCTATAGCATTCCCTATAACATTTCTTTATTTTACATTATTTACAACCTAAAATTTCGAACTAATTGAAGTAATAATGATTTTAGGGTTTATACATTGGAATTTTACTATTACAAGCGTTCTCTTTCAAAAATATGCAAGGATTAAATTGTTGACGAGAAATGCCATTGGAAATGCTATAGCATTTCCTATAGCATTTCTTTATTTTACATTGTTTACGACCTAAAATTTAGAAGCAACTAAAAAAATAATGATTTTAGGGCTTTTACATTGGAATTTGAATATAGAAAGAGTTCTCATGCAAAAATATGCAATGATTAAATTGTTAACGAGAAATTCCATCGCATTTCCTATTGCATTTCTTTATTTTACATTGTTTACAACCTAAAATTTCGAACCAATTGAAAAAATAATGATTTTAGGGCTTATACATTGGAATTTAATATTACAAGCGTTCTCATGCAAAAATATGCAAGGATTAAATTATTGACGAGAAATGCCATAGGAAATGCTATAACATTTCCTATAACATTTCTTTATTTTACATTTTTTACAACCTTAAATTTCGAACCAATTGAAAAAATAATGATTTTAGGGCTTATACAATGGAATTTTAATATTACAAGCGTTCTCATGCAAAAATATGCAAGGATTAAATTGTTGACGAGAAATGCCATAGGAAATGCTATAGCATTTCCTATAGCATTTCTTTATTTTACATTGTTTACAACCTAAAATTTTGAACCTATTGAAAAAATATTGATTTTAGGGCTCATACATTAGAATTTTAATATTACAAGAGTTCTCATGCAAAAATATGCAAGGATTAAATTGTTGACGAGAAATGCCATAGAAATGCTGCAGCTTTTCCTATAGCATTTGTTTATTTTACATTTTTACAATCTTAAATTTCTAACTAATTGAAAAAATAATGATTTTAGGGCTTATACATTGGAATTTCAATATTACAAGTGTTCTCATGCAAAAATATGCAAGGATTAAATTGTTGACGAGAAATGCCATAGGAAATGCTATAGCATTTTAAATAGCATTTCTTTATTTTGCATTGTTTATGACCTAAAATTTCGAATCAATTGAAAAAATAATGATCTTAGGGATTATACATTGGAATTTGAATATAACAAGAGTTCTCATGCAAAAAAAAGCAAGGATTAAATTGTTGACGAGAAATGCCATAGGAAATGCTATAGCATTTCCTATAGCATTTCTTTATTTTACATTTTTTACAACCTTAAATTTCGAACCAATTGAAAAAATAATGATTTTAGGGCTTATACATTGGAATTTTAATATTACAAGCGTTCTCATGCAAAAATATGCAAGGATTAAATTGTTGACAAGAAATGCCATAGGAAATGCTATAGCATTCCGTATAGCATTTCTTTATTTTACATTGTTTACAACCTAAAATTTTGAACCAATTGAAGTAATAATGATTTTAGGGTTTATACATTGGAATTTTACTATTACAAGCGTTCTCTTCCAAAAATATGCAAGGATTAAATTGTTGACGAGAAATGCCATTGGAAATGCTATAGCATTTCCTATAGCATTTCTTTATTTTACATTTTTTACAACCTGAAATTTCGAACCAATTGAAAAAATAATGATTTTATGGCTTATACATTGGAATTTTAATATTACAAGCGTTCTCATGCAAAAATATGCAAGGATTTAATTGTTGACGAGAAATTCCATAGAAATGCTGTAGCATTTCCTATAGCGTTTGTTTATTTTACATTTTATACAACCTTAAATTTCTAACCAATTGAAAAAATAATGATTTTAGGGCTTATACATTGGAATTTTAATATTACAAGCGTTCTCATGCAAAAATATGCAAGGATTAAATTGTTGACGAGAAATGCCATAGGAAATGCTATAGCATTTCCAATAGCATTTCTTTATTATACATTGTTTATGACCTAAAATTTCGAACTAATTGAAAAAATAATGATCTTAGGGATTATACATTGGAATTTGAATATAACAAGAGTTCTCATGCAAAAAAAAGCAAGGATTAAATTGTTGACGAGAAATGCCATAGGAAATGCTAGCATTTCCTATAGCATTTCTTTATTTTACATTTTTTACAACCTTAAATTTCGAACCAATTGAAAAAATAAGTATTTTAGGGCTTATACATTGGAATTTTAATATTACAAGCGTTCTCATGCAAAAAAATGCAATGATTAAATTGTTGACAAGAAATGCCATAGGAAATGCTATAGCATTCCGTATAGCATTTCTTTATTTTACATTGTTTACAACCTAAAATTTCGAACCTATTGAAGTAATAATGATTTTAGGGTTTATACATTGGAATTTTACTATTACAAGCGTTCTCATGCAAAAATATGCAAGGATTACATTGTTGACGAGAAATGCCATTTTAAATGCTATAGCATTTCCTATAGCATTTCTTTATTTCACATTGTTTACGACCTAAAATTTTGAAGCAACTAAAAAACTAATGGTTTTAGTTCTTATACATTGGAATTTGAAT
Source organism: Parietaria judaica (assembly GCA_954871525.1). Taxonomy (NCBI): domain Eukaryota; kingdom Viridiplantae; phylum Streptophyta; class Magnoliopsida; order Rosales; family Urticaceae; genus Parietaria; species Parietaria judaica. The sequence goes on along the minus strand of OX940864.1, from coordinate 4,822,257 downwards.
ATAAAAAGAGTTCTCATGCAAAAATATGCAAGGATTTAATTGTTAACGAGAAATTCCATCGCATTTCCTATTGCATTTCTTTATTTTACATTGTTTACAACCTAAAATTTCAAACCAATTGAAAAAATAATTATTTTACGGCTTATACATTGGAATTTAATATTACAAGCGTTCTCATGCAAAAATATGCAAGGATTAAATTATTGACGAGAAACACCATAGGAAATGCTATAGCATTTCCTATAGCATTTCTTTATTTTACATTTTTTACAACCTTAAATTTCGAACCAATTGAAAAAATAATGATTTTAGGGCTTATACAATGGAATTTAATATTACAAGCGTTCTCATGCAAAAATATGCAAGGATTAAATTGTTAACGAGAAATGCCATAGGAAATGCTATAGCATTTCCCATAGCATTTTATATTTTACATTGTTTACAACCTAAAACTTCAAACCAATTGAAAAAATAATTATTTTAAGGCTTATACATCGGAATTTTAATATTACAAGCGTTCTCATGAAAAAATATGCAAGGATTAAATTGTTGACGAGAAATGCCATAGAAATGCTGTAGCATTTCCTATAGCATTTGTTTATTTTACATTTTTTACAACCTTAAATTTCTAACCAATTGAAAAAATAATGATTTTAGGGCTTATACATTGGAATTTCAATATTACAAGCGTTCTCATGCAAAAATATGCAAGGATTAAATTGTTGACAAGAAATGCCATAGGAAATGCTATAGTATTTTCAATAGCATTTCTTTATTTTACATTGTTTATGACCTAAAATTTTGAATCAATTGAAAAAATAATGATCTTAGGGATTATACATTGGAATTTGAATATAACAAGAGTTCTCATGCAAAAAAAAGCAAGGATTAAATTGTTGACGAGAAATGCCATTGGAAATGCTATAGCATTTCCTATAGCATTTCTTTATTTTACATTTTTTACAACCTTAAATTTCGAACCAATTGAAAAAATAATGATTTTAGGGCTTCTACATTGGAATTTTAATATTACAAGCGTTCTCATGCAAAAGTATGCAAGGATTAAATTGTTGACAAGAAATGCCATAGGAAATGCTATATCATTCCGTATAGCATTTCTTTATTTTACATTGTTTACAACCTAAAATTTCGAACCAATTGAAGTAATAATGATTTTAGGGTTTATAAATTGGAATTTTACTATTACAAGCGTTCTCTTTCAAAAATATGCAAGGATTAAATTGTTGACGAGAAATGTCATTGGAAATGCTATAGCATTTCCTATAGCATTTCTTTATTTTACATTGTTTACGACCTAAAATTTTGAAGCAACTAAAAAAATAATGATTTTAGGGCTTTTACATTGGAATTTGAATATAGAAAGAGTTCTCATGCAAAAATATGCAAGGATTAAATTGTTAACGAGAAATTCCATCGCATTTCGTATTGCATTTCTTTATTTTACATTGTTTACAACCTAAAATTTCGAACCAATTAAAAAAATAATGATTTTAGGGCTTATACATTGGAATTTAATATTACAAGCGTTCTCATGCAAAAATATGCAAGGATTAAATTATTGACGAGAAATGCCATAGGAAATGCTATAACATTTCCTATAACATTTCTTTATTTTACATTTTTTACAACCTTAAATTTCGAACCAATTGAAAAAATAATGATTTTAGGGCTTATACAATGGAATTTTAATATTACAAGCGTTCTCATGCAAAAATATGCAAGGATTAAATTGTTGACGAGAAATGCCATAGGAAATGCTATAGCATTTCCTATAGCATTTCTTTATTTTACATTGTTTACAACCTAAAATTTTGAACCTATTGAAAAAATAATGATTTTATGGCTCATACATTAGAATTTTAATATTACAAGAGTTCTCATGCAAAAATATGCAAGGATTAAATTGTTGACGAGAAATGCCATAGAAATGATGTAGCTTTTCCTATAGCATTTGTTTATTTTACATTTTTTACAATCTTAAATTTCTAACCAATTGAAAAAATAATGATTTTAGGGCTTATACATTGGAATTTCAATATTACAAGCGTTCTCATGCAAAAATATACAAGGATTAAATTGTTGACGAGAAATGCCATAAGAAATGCTATAGCATTTTCAATAGCATTTCTTTATTTTGCATTGTTTATGACCTAAAATTTCGAATCAATTGAAAAAATAATGATCTTAGGGATTATACATTGGAATTTGAATATAAAAAGAGTTCTCATGCAAAAAAAAGCAAGGATTAAATTGTTGACGAGAAATGCCATAGGAAATGCTATAGCATTTCCTATAGCATTTCTTTATTTTACATTTTTTACAACCTTAAATTTCGAACCAATTGAAAAAATAATGATTTTAGGGCTTATACATTGGAATTTTAATATTACAAGCGTTCTCATGCAAAAGTATGCAAGGATTAAATTGTTGACAAGAAATGCCATAGGAAATGCTATAGCATTCCGTATAGCATTTCTTTATTTTACATTGTTTACAACCTAAAATTTCGAACCAATTGAAGTAATAATGATTTTAGGGTTTATAAATTGGAATTTTACTATTACAAGCGTTCTCTTTCAAAAATATGCAAGGATTAAATTGTTGACGAGAAATGTCATTGGAAATGCTATAGCATTTCCTATAGCATTTCTTTATTTTACATTGTTTGCGACCTAAAATTCTGAAGCAACTAAAAAAATAATGATTTTAGGGCTTTTACATTGGAATTTGAATATAGAAAGAGTTCTCATGCAAAAATATGCAAGAATTAAATTGTTAACGAGAAATTCCATCGCATTTCGTATTGCATTTCTTTATTTTACATTGTTTAAAACCTAAAATTTCGAACCAATTAAAAAAATAATGATTTTAGGGCTTATACATTGGAATTTAATATTACAAGCGTTCTCATGCAAAAATATGCAAGGATTAAATTATTGACGAGAAATGCCATAGGAAATGCTATAACATTTCTTATAACATTTCTTTATTTTACATTTTTTACAACCTTAAATTTTGAACCAATTGAAAAAATAATGATTTTAGGGCTTATACAATGGAATTTTAATATTACAAGCGTTCTCATGCAAAAATATGCAAGATTAAATTGTTGAGGAGAAGTGCCATAGGAAATGCTATAGCATTTCCTATAGCATTTCTTTATTTTACATTGTTTACAACCTAAAATTTTTAACCTATTGAAAAAATAATGATTTTAGGGCTCATACATTAGAATTTTAATATTACAAGAGTTCTCATGCAAAAATATGCAAGGATTAAATTGTTGACGAGAAATGCCATAGAAATGATGTAGCTTTTCCTATAGCATTTGTTTATTTTACATTTTTTACAATCTTAAATTTCTAACCAATTGAAAAAATAATGATTTTAGGGCTTATACATTGGAATTTCAATATTACAAGCGTTCTCATGCAAAAATATGCAAGGATTAAATTGTTGACGAGAAATGCCATAGGAAATGCTATAGCATTTTCAATAGCATTTCTTTATTTTGCATTGTTTATGACCTAAAATTTCGAATAAATTGAAAAAATAATGATCTTAGGGATTATACATTGGAATTTGAATATAACAAGAGTTCTCATGCAAAAAAAAGCAAGGATTAAATTGTTGACGAGAAATGCCATAGTAAATGCTAGCATTTCCTATAGCATTTCTTTATTTTACATTTTTTACAACCTTAAATTTCGAACCAATTGAAAAAATAATGATTTTAGGGCTTATACATTGGAATTTTAATATTACAAGCGTTCTCATGCAAAAATATGCAAGGATTAAATTGTTGACAAGAAATGCCATAGGAAATGCTATAGCATTCCGTATAGCATTTCTTTATTTTACATTGTTTACAACCTAAAATTTTGAACCAATTGAAGTAATAATGATTTTAGGGTTTATACATTGGAATTTTACTATTACAAGCGTTCTCTTCCAAAAATATGCAGGGATTAAATTGTTGACGAGAAATGCCATTGGAAATGCTATAGCATTTCCTATAGCATTTCTTTATTTTACATTGTTTACGACCTAAAATTTTGAAGCAACTAAAAAAATAATGATTTTAGGGCTTTTACATTGGAATTTGAATATAAAAAGAGTTCTCATGCAAAAATATGCAAGGATTAAATTGTTAACGAGAAATTCCATCGCATTTCCTATTGCATTTCTTTATTTTACATTGTTTACAACCTAAAATTTCGAACCAATTGAAAAAATAATGATTTTAGGGCTTATACATTGGAATTTAATATTACAAGCGTTCTCATGCAAAAATATGCAAGGATTAAATTATTGACGAGAAATGCCATAGGAAATGCTATACCATTTCCTATAACATTTCTTTATTTTACATTTTTTACAACCTTAAATTTCGAACCAATTGAAAAAATAATGATTTTAGGGCTTATACAATGGAATTTTAATATTACAAGCCTTCTCATGCAAAAATATGCAAGGATTAAATTGTTGACGAGAAATGCCATAGGAAATGCTATAGCATTTCATATAGCATTTATTTATTTTACATTGTTTACAACCTAAAATTTTGAACCTATTGAAAAAATAATGATTTTAGGGCTCATACATTAGAATTTTAATATTACAAGAGTTCTCATGCAAAAATATGCAAGGATTAAATTGTTGACGAGAAATGCCATAGAAATGCTTTAGCTTTTCCTATAGCATTTGTTTCTTTTACATTTTTTACAATCTTAAATTTTAACCAATTGAAAAAATAATTATTTTAGGGCTTATACATTGGAATTTCAATATTACAAGCGTTCTCGTGCAAAAATATGCAAGGATTAAATTGTTGACGAGAAATGCCATAGGAAATGCTATAGCATTTTCAATAGCATTTCTTTATTTTGCATTGTTTATGACCTAAAATTTCGAATCAATTGAAAAAATAATGATCTTAGGGATTATACATTGGAATTTGAATATAACAAGAGTTCTCATGCAAAAAAAAGCAAGGATTAAATTGTTGACGAGAAATGCCATAGGAAATGCTATAGCATTTCCTATAGCATTTCTTTATTTTACATTTTTTACAACCTTAGATTTCGAACCAATTGAAAAAATAATGATTTTAGGGCTTATACATTGGAATTTTAATATTACAAGCGTTCTCATGCAAAAATATGCAAGGATTAAATTGTTGACGAGAAATTCCATATTTCCTATAACATTTCTTTATTTTACATTTTTTACAACCTTAAATTTCGAACCAATTGAAAAAATAATGATTTTAGGGCTTATACAATGGAATTTTAATATTACAAGCCTTCTCATGCAAAAATATGCAAGGATTAAACTGTTGACGAGAAATGCCATAGGAAATGCTATAGCATTTCCTATAGCATTTCTTTATTTTACATTGTTTACAACCTAAAATTTTGAACCTATTGAAAAAATAATGATTTTAGGGCTCATACATTAGAATTTTAATATTACAAGCGTTCTTATGCAAAAATATGCAAGGATTAAATTGTTGATGAGAAATGCCATAGGAAATGCTATAGCATTTCTTATAGCATTTCTTTATTTTACATTGTTTACGACCTAAAATTTCGAACCATATGAAAAAATAAAGATTTTAGTGCTTATACATTGGAATTTGAATATAACAAGAGTTCTCATGCAAAAATATGCAAGAATTAAATTGTTGACGAGAAATTCCATAGGAAATGCTATAGCATTTTCTATAGCATTTTTGTTTATTTTACATTGTTTACAACCTAAAATTTCGAACCAATTGAAAAAATAATGATTTTAGGGCTTATACATTTGAATTTAATATTACAAGCGTTCTCATGCAAAAATATGCAAGGATTAAATTGTTGATGAGAAATGCCAGCATATCCTATAGCATTTCTTTATTTTACATTGTTTACGACCTAAAATTTTGAACCAATAAAAAAATAATGATTTTAGGGCTTATACATTGGAATTTGAATATAAGAAGAGTTCTCTTGCAAAAATATGCAAGGATTAAATTGTTAACAAGAAATTCCATAGAATTTCCTTTAGCATTTCTTTATTTTACATTGTTATCAACCTAAAATTTCGAACAAATTGAAAAAATAATGCTTTTAGGGCTCATACATTATAATTTTAATATTACAAGCGTTCTCATGCAAAAATATGCAACGATTACATTGTTGACGAGAAATGCCATAGGAAATGCTATAGCATTTCCCTATAGCATTTCTTTATTTTACATTGTTTACGACCTAAAATTTCGAACCAATTAAAAAATTAATAACTTAAGGGCTTATACATTGGAATTTGAATATAAATAGAGTTCTCATGCAAAAATATGCAAGGATTAAATTTTTGACGAGAAATACCATAGGAAATGCTATAGCATTTCCTACGGCATTTCTTTATTTTACATTTTTTACAACCTTAAATTTCGAACCAATTGAAAAAATAATGATTTTAGGGCTTATACATTGGAATTTAATATTACAAGCGTTCTCATGCAAAAATATGCAAGGATTAAATTATTGACGAGAAATGCCATAGGAAATGCTATAGCATTTCCTATAACATTTCTTTATTTTACATTTTTTACAACCTTAAATTTCGAACCAATTGAAAAAATAATGATTTTAGGGCTTATACAATAGAATTTTAATATTACAAACCTTCTCTTCCAAAAATATGCAAGGATTAAATTGTTGACGAGAAATGCCATTGGAAATGCTATAGCATTTCCTATAGCATTTCTTTATTTTACATTGTTTACGACCTAAAATTTTGAAGCAACTAAAAAAATAATGATTTTAGGGCTTTTACATTGGAATTTGAATATAAAAAGAGTTCTCATGCAAAAATATGCAAGGATTAAATTGTTAACGAGAAATTCCATCGCATTTCCTATTGCATTTCTTTATTTTACATTGTTTACAACCTAAAATTTCGAACCAATTGAAAAAATAATGATTTTAGGGCTTATACATTGGAATTTAATATTACAAGCGTTCTCATGCAAAAATATGCAAGGATTAAATTATTGACGAGAAATGCCATAGGAAATGGTATACCATTTCCTATAACATTTCTTTATTTTACATTTTTTACAACTTTAAATTTCGAACCAATTGAAAAAATAATGATTTTAGGGCTTATACAATGGAATTTTAATATTACAAGCGTTCTCATGCAAAAATATGCAAGGATTAAATTGTTGACGAGAAATGCCATAGAAATGCTGTAGCTTTTCCTATAGCATTTGTTTCTTTTACATTTTTTACAATCTTAAATTTCTAACCAATTGAAAAAATAATGATTTTAGGGCTTATACATTGGAATTTATATATTACAAGCGTTCTCATGCAAAAATATGCAAGGATTAAATTGTTGACGAGAAATGCCATAGGAAATGCTATAGCATTTTCAATAGCATTTCTTTATTTTGCATTGTGTATGACCTAAAATTTCGAATCAATTGAAAAAATAATGATCTTAGGGATTATACATTGGAATTTGAATATAACAAGAGTTCTCATGCAAAAAAAAGCAAGGATTAAATTGTTGACGAGAAATGCCATAGGAAATGCTATAGCATTTCCTATAGCATTTCTTTATTTTACATTTTTTACAACCTTAAATTTCGAACCAATTGAAAAAATAATGATATTAGGGCTTATACATTGGAATTTTAATATTACAAGCGTTCTCATGCAAAAATATGCAAGGATTAAATTGTTGACAAGAAATGCCATAGGAAATGCTATAGCATTCCGTATAGCATTTCTTTATTTTACATTGTTTACAACCTAAAATTTTGAACCAATTGAAGTAATAATGATTTTAGGGTTTATACATTGGAATTTTACTATTACAAGCGTTCTCTTCCAAAAATATGCAAGGATTAAATTGTTGACGAGAAATGCCATTGGAAATGCTATAGCAATTCCTATAGCATTTCTTTATTTTACATTGTTTACGACCTAAAATTTTGAAGCAACTAAAAAAATAATGATTTTAGGGCTTTTATATTGGAATTTCAATATAAAAAGAGTTCTCATGCAAAAATATGCAAGGATTAAATTGTTAACGAGAAATTCCATCGCATTTCCTATTGCATTTCTTTATTTTACATTGTTTACAACCTAAAATTTCGAACCAATTGAAAAAATAATGATTTTAGGGCTTATACATTGGAATTTAATATTACAAGCGTTCTCATGCAAAAATATGCAAGGATTAAATTATTGACGAGAAATGCCATAGGAAATGCTATAGCATTTCCTATAACATTTCTTTATTTTACATTTTTTACAACCTTAAATTTCGAACCAATTGAAAAAATAATGATTTTAGGGCTTATACAATGGAATTTTAATATTACAAGCCTTCTCATGCAAAAATATGCAAGGATTAAATTGTTGACGAGAAATGCCATAGGAAATGCTATAGCATTTCCTATAGCATTTCTTTATTTTACATTGTTTACAACCTAAAATTTTGAACCTATTGAAAAAATAATGATTTTAGGGCTCATACATTAGAATTTTAATATTACAAGAGTTCTCATGCAAAAATATGCAAGGATTAAATTGTTGACGAGAAATGCCATAGAAATGCTGTAGCTTTTCCTATAGCATTTGTTTCTTTTACATTTTTTACAATCTTAAATTTCTAACCAATTGAAAAAATAATGATTTTAGGGCTTATACATTGGAATTTCAATATTACAAGCGTTCTCATGCAAAAATATGCAAGGATTAAATTGTTGACGAGAAATGCCATAGGAAATGCTATAGCATTTTCAATAGCATTTCTTTATTTTGCATTGTTTATGACCTAAAATTTCGAATCAATTGAAAAAATAATGATCTTAGGGATTATACATTGGAATTTGAATATAACAAGAGTTCTCATGCAAAAAAAAGCAAGGATTAAATTGTTGACGAGAAATGCCATAGGAAATGCTATAGCATTTCCTATAGCATTTCTTTATTTTACATTTTTTACAACCTTAAATTTGAACCAATTGAAAAAATAATGATTTTAGGGCTTATACATTGGAATTTTAATATTACAAGCGTTCTCATGCAAAAATATGCAAGGATTAAATTGTTGACAAGAAATGCCATAGGAAATGCTATAGCATTCCGTATAGCATATCTTTATTTTACCTTGTTTACAACCTAAAATTTTGAACCAATTGAAGTAATAATGATTTTAGGGTTTATACATTGGAATTTTACTATTACAAGCGTTCTCTTCCAAAAATATGCAAGGATTAAATTGTTGACGAGAAATGCCATTGGAAATGCTATAGCAATTCCTATAGCATTTCTTTATTTTACATTGTTTACGACCTAAAATTTTGAAGCAACTAAAAAAATAATGATTTTAGGGCTTTTACATTGGAATTTGAATATAAAAAGAGTTCTCATGCAAAAATATGCAAGGATTAAATTGTTAACGAGAAATTCCATCGCATTTCCTATTGCATTTCTTTATTTTACATTGTTTACAACCTAAAATTTCGAACCAATTGAAAAAATAATGATTTTAGGGATTATACATTGGAATTTAATATTACAAGCGTTCTCATGCAAAAATATGCAAGGATTAAATTATTGACGAGAAATGCCATAGGAAATGCTATAGCATTTCCTATAACATTTCTTTATTTTACATTTTTTACAACCTTAAATTTCGAACCAATTGAAAAAATAATGATTTTAGGGCTTATACAATGGAATTTTAATATTACAAGCCTTCTCATGCAAAAATATGCAAGGATTAAATTGTTGACGAGAAATGCCATAGGAAATGCTATAGCATTTCCTATAGCATTTCTTTATTTTACATTGTTTACAACCTAAAATTTTGAACCTATTGAAAAAATAATGATTTTAGGGCTCATACATTAGAATTTTAATATTACAAGAGTTCTCATGCAAAAATATGCAAGGATTAAATTGTTGACGAGAAATGCCATAGAAATGCTGTAGCTTTTCCTATAGCATTTGTTTCTTTTACATTTTTTACAATCTTAAATTTCTAACCAATTGAAAAAATAATGATTTTAGGGCTTATACATTGGAATTTCAATATTACAAGCGTTCTCATGCAAAAATATGCAAGGATTAAATTGTTGACGAGAAATGCCATAGGAAATGCTATAGCATTTTCAATAGCATTTCTTTATTTTGCATTGTTTATGACCTAAAATTTCGAATCAATTGAAAAAATAATGATCTTAGGGATTATACATTGGAATTTGAATATAACAAGAGTTCTCATGCAAAAAAAAGCAAGGATTAAATTGTTGACGAGAAATGCCATAGGAAATGCTATAGCATTTCCTATAGCATTTCTTTATTTTACATTTTTTACAACCTTAAATTTCGAACCAATTGAAAAAATAATGATTTTAGGGCTTATACATTGGAATTTTAATATTACAAGCGTTCTCATGCAAAAATATGCAAGGATTAAATTGTTGACAAGAAATGCCATAGGAAATGCTATAGCATTCCGTAAAGCATTTCTTTATTTTACATTGTTTACAACCTAAAATTTTGAACCAATTGAAGTAATAATGATTTTAGGGTTTATACATTGGAATTTTACTATTACAAGCGTTCTCTTCCAAAAATATGCAAGGATTAAATTGTTGACGAGAAATGCCATTGGAAATGCTATAGCAATTCCTATAGCATTTCTTTATTTTACATTGTTTACGACCTAAAATTTTGAAGCAACTAAAAAAATAATGATTTTAGGGCTTTTACATTGGAATTTGAATATAAAAAGAGTTCTCATGCAAAAATATGCAAGGATTAAATTGTTAACGAGAAATTCCATCGCATTTCCTCTTGCATTTCTTTATTTTACATTGTTTACAACCTAAAATTTCGAACCAATTGAAAAAATAATGATTTTAGGGCTTATACATTGGAATTTAATATTACAAGCGTTCTCATGCAAAAATATGCAAGGATTAAATTATTGACGAGAAATGCCATAGGAAATGCTATAGCATTTCCTATAACATTTCTTTATTTTACATTTTTTACAACCTTAAATTTCGAACCAATTGAAAAAATAATGATTTTAGGGCTTATACAATGGAATTTTAATATTACAAGCCTTCTCATGCAAAAATATGCAAGGATTAAATTGTTGACGAGAAATGCCATAGGAAATGCTATAGCATTTCCTATAGCATTTCTTTATTTTACATTGTTTACAACCTATAATTTTGAACCTATTGAAAAAATAATGATTTTAGGGCTCATACATTAGAATTTTAATATTACAAGAGTTCTCATGCAAAAATATGCAAGGATTAAATTGTTGACGAGAAATGCCATAGAAATGCTGTAGCTTTTCCTATAGCATTTGTTTCTTTTACATTTTTTACAATCTTAAATTTCTAACCAATTGAAAAAATAATGATTTTAGGGCTTATACATTGGAATTTCAATATTACAAGCGTTCTCATGCAAAAATATGCAAGGATTAAATTGTTGACGAGAAATGCCATAGGAAATGTTATAGCATTTTCAATAGCATTTCTTTATTTTGCATTGTTTATGACCTAAAATTTCGAATCAATTGAAAAAATAATGATCTTAGGAATTATACATTGGAATTTGAATATAACAAGAGTTCTCATGCAAAAAAAAGCAAGGATTAAATTGTTGACGAGAAATGCCATAGGAAATGCTATAGCATTTCCTATAGCATTTCTTTATTTTACATTTTTTACAACCTTAAATTTCGAACCAATTGAAAAAATAATGATTTTAGGGCTTATACATTGGAATTTTAATGTTACAAGCGTTCTCATGCAAAAATATGCAAGGATTAAATTGTTGACAAGAAATGCCATAGGAAATGCTATAGCATTCCGTATAGCATTTCTTTATTTTACATTGTTTACAACCTAAAATTTTGAACCAATTGAAGTAATAATGATTTTAGGGTTTATACATTGGAATTTTACTATTACAAGCGTTCTCTTCCAAAAATATGCAAGGATTAAATTGTTGACGAGAAATGCCATTGGAAATGCTATAGCAATTCCTATAGCATTTCTTTATTTTACATTGTTTACGACCTAAAATTTTGAAGCAACTAAAAAAATAATGATTTTAGGGCTTTTACATTGGAATTTGAATATAAAAAGAGTTCTCATGCAAAAATATGCAAGGATTAAATTGTTAACGAGAAATTCCATCGCATTTCCTATTGCATTTCTTTATTTTACATTGTTTACAACCTAAAATTTCGAACCAATTGAAAAAATAATGATTTTAGGGCTTATACATTGGAATTTAATATTACAAGCGTTCTCATGCAAAAATATGCAAGGATTAAATTATTGACGAGAAATGCCATAGGAAATGCTATAGCATTTCCTATAACATTTCTTTATTTTACATTTTTTACAACCTTAAATTTCGAACCAATTGAAAAAATAATGATTTTAGGGCTTATACAATGGAATTTTAATATTACAAGCCTTCTCATGCAAAAATATGCAAGGATTAAATTGTTGACGAGAAATGCCATAGGAAATGCTATAGCATTTCCTATAGCATTTCTTTATTTTACATTGTTTACAACCTAAAATTTTGAACCTATTGAAAAAATAATGATTTTAGGGCTCATACATTAGAATTTTAATATTACAAGAGTTCTCATGCAAAAATATGCAAGGATTAAATTGTTGACGAGAAATGCCATAGAAATGCTGTAGCTTTTCCTATAGCATTTGTTTCTTTTACATTTTTTACAATCTTAAATTTCTAACCAATTGAAAAAATAATGATTTTAGGGCTTATACATTGGAATTTCAATATTACAAGCGTTCTCATGCAAAAATATGCAAGGATTAAATTGTTGACGAGAAATGCCATAGGAAATGCTATAGCATTTTCAATAGCATTTCTTTATTTTGCATTGTTTATGACCTAAAATTACGAATTAATTGAAAAAATAATGATCTTAGGGATTATACATTGGAATTTGAATATAACAAGAGTTCTCATGCAAAAAAAAGCAAGGATTAAATTGTTGACGAGAAATGCCATAGGAAATGCTATAGCATTTCCTATAGCATTTCTTTATTTTACATTTTTTACAACCTTAAATTTTGAACCAATTGAAAAAATAATGATTTTAGGGCTTATACATTGGAATTTTAATATTACAAACGTTCTCATGCAAAAATATGCAAGGATTAAATTGTTGACAAGAAATGCCATAGGAAATGCTATAGCATTCCGTATAGCATTTCTTTATTTTACATTGTTGAAATGCTATAGCATTTCCTACGGCATTTCTCGTCAACAATTTAATCCTTGCATATTTTTGCATGAGAATGCTTGTAATATTAAAATTCCAATGTATAAGCCCTAAAATCATTATTTTTTCAATTGGTTTGAAATTTAAGGTTGTAAAAAATGTAAAATAATGAAATGCTATAGGAAATGCTATAGCATTTCCTATAGCATTTCTCTACAACAATTTAATCCTTGCATATTTTTGCATGACAACTCTTGTTATATTCAAACTACAATGTATAAGCCCTAAAATCATTATTTTTTCAATTTGTTCAAAATTTTAAGTCGTAAACAATGTAAAAAAAAGAAATGCTATAGGAATGGCATTTCTCGTCAACAATTTAATCCATGCATATTTTTGCATGAGAATGCTTGTATTAGTAAGATTGCAATGTATAAGCCCTAAAATCATTATTTTTTCAATTGGTTCGAAATTTAAGGTTGTAAAAAATGTAAAATAAAGAAATGCTATAGGAAATGCTATAGCATTTCCTATGGAATTTCTCGTCAACAATTTAACCCTTGCATATTTTTGCATGAGAACTCTTGTTATATTCAAATTCTAATGTATAAGACCTAAAATCATTATTTTTTCAATTGGTTGGAAATTTTAGGTCGTAAACAATGTATAATAAAGAAATGCTTTACGAAATGCTACAACATTTCCTATGGCATTTCTCGTCAACAATTTAATCCTTGCATATTTTTGCATGAGAACTCTTGTTATATTAAAATTCCAACGTATAAGCCCTAAAATAATTATTTTTTCAATTGGTTCGAAATTTTAGGTCGTAAACAATGTAAAATAAAGAAATGCTATAGGAAATACATTTCCTATGGCATTTCTTGTTAACAATTTAATCCTTGCATATTTTTGCATGAGAACGCTTGTAATATTAAAATTCCAATGTATAAGCCCTAAAATCATTATTTTTTCAATTGGTTCGAAGTTTAAGGTTGTAAAAAATGTATAATAAAGAAATGCTATAGGAGATGCTATAGCATTTCCTATGGCATTTCTCGTCAAAAATTTAATCCTTGCATATTTTTGCATGAGAAGACTTGTTATATTCAAATTCCAACGTATAAGCCCTAAAATCATTATTTTTTCAATTGGTTCAAAATTTTAGGTCGTAAACAATGTAAAATAAAGAAATGCTATAGGAAATGCTATAGCATTTCCTAATTCATTTCTCGTGAACAATTTAATCCTTGCATATTTTTGCATGAGAACTCTTGTTATATTCAAATTCCAATGCATAAGCCCTAAAATAATTATTTTTTCAATTGGTTCGAAATTTTAGGTCGTAAACAATGTAAAATAAAGAAATGCTATAGGAAATACATTTCCTATGACATTTCTCGTCAACAATTAAATCCTTGCATATTTTTGCATAGGAGCGCTTGTAATATTAAAATTCCAATGTATAAGCCCTAAAATCATTATTTTTAAAATTGGTTCGAAATTTAAGGTTGTAAAAAATGTAAAATAAAGAAATGCTATAGAAAATGCTATAGCATTTCTATGGCATTTCTCGTCAACAATTTAATCCTTGCATATTTTTGCATGAGAACGCTTGTAATATTAAAGTTCTAATGTATGAGCCCTAAAATCATTATTTTTCAATTGGTTCAAAATTTTAGGTTGTAAACAATGTAAAATAAAGAAATGCTATAGGAAATGCTTCTTATGACGTTTTTCGTCAAAAATTTAATCCTTGCATATTTTTGCATGAGAACGCTTGTAATATTAAAGATCCAATGTATAAGCCCTAAAATCATTATTTTTTCAATTGGTTCGAAAATTAAGGTTGTAAAAAATGTAAAATAAAGAAATGCTATAGGATATAGGAAATGCTATAGCATTTCCTATGGCATTTCTCGTCAAAAATTTAATCCTTGCATATTTTTGCATGAGAAGACTTGTTATATTCAAATTCCAATGTATAAGGCCTAAAATAATTATTTTTTCAATTGGTTCGAAATTTTAGGTCGTAAACAATGTAAAATAAATAAATGTTATAGGAAATACATTTCCTATGGCATTTCTCGTCAACAATTTAATCCTTGCATATTTTTGCATGAGAACGGTTGTAATATTAAAATTCCAATGTATAAGCCCTAAAATCATTATTTTTTCAATTGGTTTGAAATTTTAGGACGTAAACAATGTAAAATAAATAAATGCTATACGAAGTGCTATAACATTTCCTATGGCATTTCTCGTCAACAATTTAATCCTTGCATATTTTTGCATGAGAACTCTTGTAATATTTAAATTCCAATGAATAAGCCCTAAAATCATTATTTTTTCAATTGGTTCGAAATTTTAGGTCGTAAACAATGTATAATAAAGAAATGCTATAGGACTCGTCATAAATTTAATCCTTGCATTGCATGAGAACTCTTGTTATATTCAAATTCCAATGTATAAGCTCTAAAATCATTTTTTTTTTCAATTGGTTCAAAATTTTAGGTCGTAAACAATGTAAAATAAAGAAATGCTATAGGAAATGCTCTAGCGTTTCCTATGGCATTTCTCGTCAACAATTTAATCCTTGCATATTTTTGCATGAGAACGCTTGTAATATTAAAATTCCAATGTATAAGCCCTAAAATCATTATTTTTTCAATTGGTTCGAAATTTTAGGTCGTAAACAATGTAAAATAAAGAAATGCTATAGGAAGTGCTATAGCGATTCCTATGGCATTTCTCGTCAACAATTTAATCCTTGCATATTTTTGCATGAGAACTCTTGTTATATTCAAACTCCAATGTATAAGCACTAAAATCATTATTTTTTCAATTGGTTCGAAATTTTAGGTCGTAAACAATGTACAATAAAGAAATGCTATAGGAAGTGCTATAGCATTTCCTATGGCATTTCTCGTCTAAAATTTAATCCTTGCATATTTTTTCATGAGAACGCTTGTAATATTAAAATTCCAATGTATAAGCCCTAAAATCATTATTTCTCAATTGGTTCAAAATTTAAGATTGTAAAAAATGTAAAATAAAGAAATGCTATAGCATTTCCTATGACATTTCTCGTCAACAATTTAAACCTTGCATATTTTTGCATGAGAACGCTTGTAATATTAAAATTCCAATGTATAAGCCCTAAAATCATTATTTTTTCAATTGGTTCGAAATTTAAGGTTGTAAAAAATGTAAAATAAAGAAATGCTATAGGAAATGCTATAGCATTTCCTATGGCATTTCTCGTCAACAATTTAATCCTTGCATATTTTTGCATGAGAACGCTTGTAATATTAAAATTCCAATGTATAAGCCTTAAAATCAATATGTTTTCAATTGGTTCAAAAATTTAGGTCGTAAACAATGTAAAATAAAAACATGCTATAGGAAATGCTATATCATTTCCTATGGCATTTCTCGTCATAAATTTAATCCTTGCATTGCATAAGAACTCTTGTTATATTCAAATTCCAATGTATAAGCTCTAAAATCATTATTTTTTCAATTGGTTCGAAATTTTAGGTCGTAAACAATGTAAAATAAAGAAATGCTATAGGAAATACTATAGCATTTCCTATGGCAATTGTCGTCAACAATTTATTCCTTGCATATTTTCGCATGAGAACGCTTGTAATATTAGAATTCTAATGTATGAGCCCTAAAATCATTATTTTTTCAATTGGTTCGAAATTTTAGGTTGTAAACAATGTAAAATAAAGAAATGCTGTAGGAAGTGCTATAGCATTTCCTATGGCATTTCTCGTCAACAATTTAATCCTTGCATATTTTTGCATGAGAACGCTTGTAATATTAAAATTCCAATGTATAAGCCCTAAAATCATTATTTTTTAAATTGGTTCGAAATTTAAGTTTGTAAAAAATGTAAAATAAAGAAATTCTATAGGAAATGCTATAGCGATTCCTATGGCATTTCTCGTCAACAATTTAATCCTTGCATATTTTTGCATGAGAACTCTTGTTATATTCAAACTCCAATGTATAAGCCCTAAAATCATTATTTTTCAATTGGTTTGAAATTTTAGGTCGTAACAATGTAAAATAAAGAAATGCTAGCATTTCCTATGGCATTTCTCGTCAACAATTTAATCCTTGCATATTTTTGCATGAGAACGCTTGTAATATAAAAATTCCAATGTATAAGCCCTAAAATCATTATTTTTTCAATTGGTTCGAAATTTAAGGTTGTAAAAAATGTAAAATAAAGAAATGCTATAGGAAATGCTATAGCATTTCCTATGGCATTTCTCGTCAACAATTTAATCCTTGCATATTTTTGCATGAGAACGCTTGTAATATTAAATTTCCAATGTATAAGCCCTAAAATCATTATTTTTTCAATTGGTTAAAAATTTAAGGTTGTAAAAAATGTAAAATAAAGAAATGCTATAACATTTACTATGGCATTTCTCGTCAACAGTTTAATCCTTGCATATTTTTGCATGAGAACTCTTGGTATATTCAAATTCCAATGTATAAGCCCTAAAATCATTATTTTTTCAATTGGTTCGAAATTTAAGGTTGTAAAAAATGTAAAATAAAGTAATGCTATAGGAAATGCTATAGCATTTCCTATGGCATTTCTCGTCAACAATTTAATCCTTCCATATTTTTGCATGAGAACTCATGTTATATTCAAATTCCAATGTATAAGCCCTAAAATCATTATTTTTTCAATTGGTTCGAAATTTTAGGTCGTAAACAATTGATAGGAAATACATTTCCAATGGCATTTCTCGTCAACAATTTAATCCTTGCATATTTTTGCATGAGAACGCTTGTAATATTAAAATTCCATTGTATAAGCCCTAAAATCATTATTTTTTCAATTGGTTCAAAATTTAAGGTTGTAAAAAATGTAAAATAAAGAAATGCTATAGGAAATGCTATAACATTTCCTATGGCATTTCTCTCCAACAATTTAATCCTTGCATATTTTTGCATGAGATTTTTTTTATATTCAAATTCCAATGTATAAGCCCTAAAATAATTAATTTTTCAATTGGTTCAAAATTTTAGGTTGTAAACAATAAAAAATAAAGAAATGATATAGGAAATGCTATGAATTTATCGTCAACAATTTAATCCTTGCATATTTTTGCCTGAGAACGCTTGTAATATTAAAATTCCAATGTATAATCCCTAAAATCATTATTTTTTCAATTGGTTCGAAATTTAAGGTTGTAAAAAATGTAAAATAAAGAAATTCTATAGGAAATGCTATAACATTTCCTATGGCATTTCTCTCCAACAATTTAATCCTTGCATATTTTTGCATGAGAACTTTTTTTATATTCAAATTCCAATATATAAGCCCTAAAATAATTAATTTTTCAATTGGTTCGAAATTTTAGGTTGTAAACAATAAAAAATAAAGAAATGCTATAGGAAATGCTATAGCATTTCCTATGGCATTTCTCGTCAACAATTTAATCCTTGCATATTTTTGCATGAGAACTCTTGTTATATTAAAATTCCAACGTATAAGCCCTAAAATAATTATTTTTTCAATTGGTTCGAAATTTTAGGTCGTAAACAATGTAAAATAAAGAAATGCTATAGGAAATACATTTCCTATGGCATTTCTTGTTAACAATTTAATCCTTGCATATTTTTGCATGAGAACGCTTGTAATATTAAAATTCCAATGTATAAGCCCTAAAATCATTATTTTTTCAATTGGTTCGAAGTTTAAGGTTGTAAAAAATGTATAATAAAGAAATGCTATAGGAAATGCTATAGCATTTCCTATGGCATTTCTCGTCAAAAATTTAATCCTTGCATATTTTTGCATGAGAAGACTTGTTATATTCAAATTCCAACGTATAAGCCCTAAAATCATTATTTTTTCAATTGGTTCAAAATTTTAGGTCGTAAACAATGTAAAATAAAGAAATGCTATAGGAAATGCTATAGCATTTCCTAATTCATTTCTCGTGAACAATTGAATCCTTGCATATTTTTGCATGAGAACTCTTGTTATATTCAAATTCCAATGCATAAGCCCTAAAATAATTATTTTTTCAATTGGTTCGAAATTTTAGGTCGTAAACAATGTAAAATAAAGAAATGCTATAGGAAATACATTTCCTATGACATTTCTCGTCAACAATTAAATCCTTGCATATTTTTGCATAGGAGCGCTTGTAATATTAAAATTCCAATGTATAAGCCCTAAAATCATTATTTTTAAAATTGGTTCGAAATTTAAGGTTTTAAAAAATGTAAAATAAAGAAATGCTATAGAAAATGCTATAGCATTTCTATGGCATTTCTCGTCAACAATTTAATCCTTGCATATTTTTGCATGAGAACGCTTGTAATATTAAAGTTCTAATGTATGAGCCCTAAAATCATTATTTTTCAATTGGTTCAAAATTTTAGGTTGTAAACAATGTAAAATAAAGAAATGCTATAGGAAATGCTTCTTATGACGTTTTTCGTCAAAAATTTAATCCTTGCATATTTTTGCATGAGAACGCTTGTAATATTAAAGATCCAATGTATAAGCCCTAAAATCATTATTTTTTCAATTGGTTCGAAAATTAAGGTTGTAAAAAATGTAAAATAAAGAAATGCTATAGGAAATGCTAGCATTTCCTATGGCATTTCTCGTCAAAAATTTAATCCTTGCATATTTTTGCATGAGAAGACTTGTTATATTCAAATTCCAATGTATAAGGCCTAAAATAATTATTTTTTCAATTGGTTCGAAATTTTAGGTCGTAAACAATGTAAAATAAATAAATGTTATAGGAAATACATTTCCTATGGCATTTCTCGTCAACAATTTAATCCTTGCATATTTTTGCATGAGAACGGTTGTAATATTAAAATTCCAATGTATAAGCCCTAAAATCATTATTTTTTCAATTGGTTTGAAATTTTAGGACGTAAACAATGTAAAATAAATAAATGCTATACGAAGTGCTATAACATTTCCTATGGCATTTCTCGTCAACAATTTAATCCTTGCATATTTTTGCATGAGAACTCTTGTAATATTTAAATTCCAATGAATAAGCCCTAAAATCATTATTTTTTCAATTGGTTCGAAATTTTAGGTCGTAAACAATGTATAATAAAGAAATGCTATAGGACTCGTCATAAAGTTAATCCTTGCATTGCATGAGAACTCTTGTTATATTCAAATTCCAATGTATAAGCTCTAAAATCATTTTTTTTTTCAATTGGTTCAAAATTTTAGGTCGTAAACAATGTAAAATAAAGAAATGCTATAGGAAATGCTCTAGCGTTTCCTATGGCATTTCTCGTCAACAATTTAATCCTTGCATATTTTTGCATGAGAACGCTTGTAATATTAAAATTCCAATGTATAAGCCCTAAAATCATTATTTTTTCAATTGGTTCGAAATTTTAGGTCGTAAACAATGTAAAATAAAGAAATGCTATAGGAAGTGCTATAGCGATTCCTATGGCATTTCTCGTCAACAATTTAATCCTTGCATATTTTTGCATGAGAACTCTTGTTATATTCAAACTCCAATGTATAAGCACTAAAATCATTATTTTTTCAATTGGTTCGAAATTTTAGGTCGTAAACAATGTACAATAAAGAAATGCTATAGGAAGTGCTATAGCATTTCCTATGGCATTTCTCGTCTAAAATTTAATCCTTGCATATTTTTTCATGAGAACGCTTGTAATATTCAAATTCCAATGTATAAGCCCTAAAATCATTATTTCTCAATTGGTTCAAAATTTAAGATTGTAAAAAATGTAAAATAAAGAAATGCTATAGCATTTCCTATGACATTTCTCGTCAACAATTTAATCCTTGCATATTTTTGCATGAGAACGCTTGTAATATTAAAATTCCAATGTATAAGCCCTAAAATCATTATTTTTTCAATTGGTTCGAAATTTAAGGTTGTAAAAAATGTAAAATAAAGAAATGCTATAGGAAATGCTATAGCATTTCCTATGGCATTTCTCGTCAACAATTTAATCCTTGCATATTTTTGCATGAGAACGCTTGTAATATTAAAATTCCAATGTATAAGCCTTAAAATCAATATGTTTTCAATTGGTTCAAAAATTTAGGTCGTAAACAATGTAAAATAAAAACATGCTATAGGAAATGCTATATCATTTCCTATGGCATTTCTCGTCATAAATTTAATCCTTGCATTGCATAAGAACTCTTGTTATATTCAAATTCCAATGTATAAGCTCTAAAATCATTATTTTTTCAATTGGTTCGAAATTTTAGGTCGTAAACAATGTAAAATAAAGAAATGCTATAGGAAATACTATAGCATTTCCTATGGCATTTGTCGTCAACAATTCATTCCTTGCATATTTTCGCATGAGAACGCTTGTAATATTAGAATTCTAATGTATGAGCCCTAAAATCATTATTTTTTCAATTGGTTCGAAATTTTAGGTTGTAAACAATGTAAAATAAAGAAATGCTGTAGGAAGTGCTATAGCATTTCCTATGGCATTTCTCGTCAACAATTTAATCCTTGCATATTTTTGCATGAGAACGCTTGTAATATTAAAATTCCAATGTATAAGCCCTAAAATCATTATTTTTTCAATTGGTTCGAAATTTAAGTTTGTAAAAAATGTAAAATAAAGAAATTCTATAGGAAATGCTATAGCGATTCCTATGGCATTTCTCGTCAACAATTTAATCCTTGCATATTTTTGCATGAGAACTCTTGTTATATTCAAACTCCAATGTATAAGCCCTAAAATCATTATTTTTCAATTGGTTTGAAATTTTAGGTCGTAACAATGTAAAATAAAGAAATGCTAGCATTTCCTATGGCATTTCTCGTCAACAATTTAATCCTTGCATATTTTTGCATGAGAACGCTTGTAATATAAAAATTCCAATGTATAAGCCCTAAAATCATTATTTTTTCAATTGGTTCGAAATTTAAGGTTGTAAAAAATGTAAAATAAAGAAATGCTATAGGAAATGCTATAGCATTTCCTATGGCATTTCTCGTCAACAATTTAATCCTTGCATATTTTTGCATGAGAACGCTTGTAATATTAAATTTCCAATGTATAAGCCCTAAAATCATTATTTTTTCAATTGGTTAAAAATTTAAGGTTGTAAAAAATGTAAAATAAAGAAATGCTATAACATTTACTATGGCATTTCTCGTCAACAGTTTAATCCTTGCATATTTTTGCATGAGAACTCTTGGTATATTCAAATTCCAATGTATAAGCCCTAAAATCATTATTTTTTCAATTGGTTCGAAATTTAAGGTTGTAAAAAATGTAAAATAAAGTAATGCTATAGGAAATGCTATAGCATTTCCTATGGCATTTCTCGTCAACAATTTAATCCTTCCATATTTTTGCATGAGAACTCATGTTATATTCAAATTCCAATGTATAAGCCCTAAAATCATTATTTTTTCAATTGGTTCGAAATTTTAGGTCGTAAACAATTGATAGGAAATACATTTCCAATGGCATTTCTCGTCAACAATTTAATCCTTGCATATTTTTGCAAGAGAACGCTTGTAATATTAAAATTCCATTGTATAAGCCCTAAAATCATTATTTTTTCAATTGGTTCAAAATTTAAGGTTGTAAAAAATGTAAAATAAAGAAATGCTATAGGAAATGCTATAACATTTCCTATGGCATTTCTCTCCAACAATTTAATCCTTGCATATTTTTGCATGAGATTTTTTTTATATTCAAATTCCAATGTATAAGCCCTAAAATAATTAATTTTTCAATTGGTTCAAAATTTTAGGTTGTAAATAATAAAAAATAAAGAAATGATATAGGAAATGCTATGATTTATCGTCAACAATTTAATCCTTGCATATTTTTGCCTGAGAACGCTTGTAATATTAAAATTCCAATGTATAATCCCTAAAATCATTATTTTTTCAATTGGTTCGAAATTTAAGGTTGTAAAAAATGTAAAATAAAGAAATTCTATAGGAAATGCTATAACATTTCCTATGGCATTTCTCTCCAACAATTTAATCCTTGCATATTTTTGCATGAGAACTTTTTTTATATTCAAATTCCAATATATAAGCCCTAAAATAATTAATTTTTCAATTGGTTCGAAATTTTAGGCTGTAAACAATAAAAAATAAAGAAATGCTATAGGAAATGCTATAGCATTTCCTATGGCATTTCTCGTCAACAATTTAATCCTTGCATATTTTTTCATTAGAACGCTTGTAATATTAAAATTCCAATGTATAATCCCTAAAATCATTATTTTTTCAATTGGTTCGAAATTTTAGGTCGTAAACAATGTAAAATAAAAAAATGCTATAGGAAATGCTATAGCATTTCCTATGGCATTTGTCGTCATAAATTTAATCCTTGCATTGCATGAGAACTCTTGTTATTTTCAAATTCCAATGTATAAGCTCTAAAATCATTTTTTTTTCAATTGGTTCGAAATTTTAGGTCGTAAACAATGTAAAATAAAGAAATGCTATAAGAAATGCTATAGCATTTCCTATGGCATTTCTCGTCAACAATTTAATCCTTCCATATTTTTGCATGAGAACTCATGTTATATTCAAATTCCAATGTATAAGCCCTAAAATCATTATTTTTTCAATTGGTTCGAAATTTTAGGTCGTAAACAATTGATAGGAAATACATTTCGTATGGCATTTCTCGTCAACAATTTAATCCTTGCATATTTTTGCATGAGAACTCTTGTTATATTCAAATTCCAACGTATAAGCCCTAAAATCATTAGTTTTTTCAATTGGTTTGAAATTTTAGGTCGTAAACAATGTAAAATAAAGAAATGCTATAGGAAATGCTATATCATTTCCTATAGCATTTCTCGTCAACAATTTAATCCTTGCATATTTTTGCATGAGAACGCTTGTAATTAAAATTCCAATGTACAAGCCCTAAAATCATTATTTTTTAAAATGGTTCGAAATTTAAGGTTGTAAAAAATGTAAAATAAAGAAATTCTATAGGAAATGCTAGCATTTCCTATGGCATTTCTCGTCAACAATTTAATCCTTGCATATTTTTGCATGAGAACTCTTGTTATATTCAAATTCCAACGTATAAGCCCTAAAATAATTATTTTTTCAATTGGTTTCAAATTTTAGGTCGTAAACAATGTAAAATAAAGAAATGCTATAGGAAATGCTATATCATTTCCTATAGAATTTCTCGTCAACAATTTAATCCTTGCATATTTTTGCATGAGAACGCTTGTAATATTAAAATTCCAATGTACAAGCCCTAAAATCATTATTTTTTCAATTGGTTCAAAATTTAAGGTTGTAGAAAATTTAAAATAAAGAAATGCTATAGAAAATGCTATAGCGTTTCCTATCGCATTTCTCGTCAACAATTTAATCCTTGCATATTTTTGCACGAGAACTCTTGTTATATTCAAATTTCAACGTATAAGCCCTAAATTAATTATTTTTTCAATTGGTTCAAAATTTTAGGTCGTAAACAATGTAAAATAAAGAAATTCTATAGGAAATGCTATAGCATTTCCTATGGCATTTCTCGTCATAAATTTAATCCTTGCATTGCATAAGAACTCTTGTTATATTCAAATTTCAACGTTTCAATTGGTTCGAAATTTTAGGTCGTAAACAATGTAAAATAAAGAAAAGCTATAGGAAATGCTATAGCATTTCCTATGGCATTTCTCGTCAACATTTTAATCCTTGCATATTTTTGCATGAGAACGCTTGTAATATTAAAACTCCAATGTATAAGCCCTAAAATCATAATTTTTCGATTGGTTCAAAATTTAAGATTGTAAAAAATGTAAAATAAAGAAATGCAATAGGAAATGCTATAGTAGCATTTCCTATGACATTTCTCGTCAACAATTTAATCCTTGCATATTTTTGCATGAGAACGCTTGTAATATTAAAATTCCAATGTATAAGCCCTAAAATCATTATATTTTCAATTGGTTCGAAATTTAAGGTTGTAAAAAATGTAAAATAAAGAAATGCTATAGGAAATGCTATAGCATTTCCTATGGCATTTCTCGTCAACAATTTAATCCTTGCATATTTTTGCATGAGAACGCTTGTAATATTAAAATTCCAATGTATAAGCCCTAAAATCAATATTTTTTCAATTGGTTCGAAATTTTAGTTCGTAAACAATGTAAAATAAAGACATGCTATAGGAAATGCTTTAGCATTTCCTATGGCATTTCTCGTCATAAATTTAATCCTTGCATTGCATAAGAACTCTTGTTATATTCAAATTCCAATGTATAAGCTCTAAAATCATTTTTTTTTTCAATTGGTTCAAAATTTTAGGTCGTAAACAATGTAAAATAAAGAAATGCTATAGGAAATGCTATAGCATTCCTCTGGCATTTCTCGTCAACAATTTCATCCTTGCATATTTTTGCATGAGAACGCTTGTAAAATTAAAATTCCAATGTATAAGCCCTAAAATCATTATTTTTTCAATTGTTTCGAAATTTAAGGTTGTAAAAAATGTAAAATAAAGAAATGCTATAGGAAATGCTATAGCATTTCCTATGGCATTTCTCGTCAACAATTTAATCCTTGCATATTTTTGCATGAGAACGCTTGTAATATTAAAGTTCTATGTATGAGCCCTAAAATCATTATTTTTCAATTGGTTCGAAATTTTAGGTCGTAAACAATGTAAAATAAAGAAATGCTATAGGAAATGCTTCCTATGGCGTTTTTTGTCAACAATTTAATCCTTGCATATTTTTGCATGAGAACTCTTGTAATATTAAAGATCCAATGTATAAGCCCTAAAATCATTATTTTTTCAATTGGTTCGAAAATTAAGGTTGTAAAAAATGTAAAATAAAGAAATGCTGTAGGAAATGCTATAGCATTTCCTATGGCATTTCTCGTCAACAATTTAATCCTTGCATATTTTTGCATGAGAACACTTGTTATATTCAAATTCCAATGTATAAGGCCTAAAATAATTATTTTTTCAATTGGTTCGAAATTTTAGGTCGTAAACAATGTAAAATAAATAAATGCTATAGGAAATACATTTCCTATGGCATTTCTCGTCAACAATTTAATCCTTGCATATTTTTGCATGAGAACGCTTGTAATATTAAATTTCCAATGTATAAGCCCTAAAATCATTATTTTTTCAATTGGTTCAAAATTTAAGGTTGTAAAAAATGTAAAATAAAGAAATGCTATAGGAAATGCTATAGCATTTCCTATGGCATTTCTCGTCAACAATTTAATCCTTGCATATTTTTGCATGAGAACGCTTGTAATATTAAAATTCCAATGTATAAGCCCGAAAATCATTATTTTTTCGATTGGTTCAAAATTTAAGGTTGTAAAATATGTAAAATAAAGAAATGCTATGGGAAATGCTATAACATTTCCTATGGCATTTCTCTCCAACAATTTAATCCTTGCATATTTTTGCATGAGAACTCTTGGTATATTAAAATTCCAATGTATAAGCCCTAAAATAATTATTTTTTCAATTGGTTCGAAATTTTAGGTCGTAAACAATAAAACATAAAGAAATGCTATAGGAAATGCTATAGCATTTCCTATGGCGTTTCTCGTCAACAATTTAATCCTTGCATATTTTTGCATGAGAACGCTTGTAATATTAAAATTCCAATGTATAAGCCCTAAAATCATTATTTTTTAAATTGGTTAAAAATTTAAGGTTGTAAAAAATGTAAAATAAAGAAATGCTATAGGAAATGCTATAACATTTCCTATGGCATTTCTCGTCAACAATTTAATCCTTGCATATTTCTGCATGAGAACTCTTGTTATATTCAAATTCAAATGTATAAGCCCTAAAATCATTAGTTTTTCAATTGGTTCAAAATTTTAGGTCGTAAACAATGTAAAATAAAGAAATGCTATAGGAAATGCTAGCATTTCTCATGACATTTCTCGTCAACAATTTAATCCTTGCACATTTTTGCATGAGAACGGTTGTAATATTAAAATTCCAATGTATAAGCCCTAAAATCATTATTTTTTCAATTGGTTTGAAATTTTAGGTCGTAAACAATGTAAAATAAAGAAATGCTATACGAAGTGCTATAGCATTTCCTATGGCATTTCTCGTCAACAATTTAATCCTTGCATATTTTTGCATGAGAACTCTTGTAATATTAAAATTCCAATGTATAAGCCCTAAAATCATTATTTTTTCAATTGGTTCGAAATTTTAGGTCGTAATCAATGTATAATAAAGAAATGCTATAGGAAATGCTATAGCATTTCCTATGGCATTTCTCGTCAACAATTTAATCCTTGCATATTTTTGCATGAGAACTCTTGTTATATTCAAATTCCAACGTATAATCCCTAAAATTATTATTTTTTCAATTGGTTTGAAATTTTAGGTCGTAAACAATGTAAAATAAAGAAATGCTATAGGAAATGCTATATCATTTCCTATAGCATTTCTCGTCAACAATTTAATCCTTGCATATTTTTGCACGATAACTCTTGTTATATTCAAATTTCAACGTATAAGCCCTAAATTAATTATTTTTTCAATTGGTTCAAAATTTTAGGTCGTAAACAATGTAAAATAAATAAATGCTATAGGAAATGCTAGCATTTCCTATGACATTTCTCGACAACATCTTAATCCTTGCATATTTTTGCATGAGAACGCTTGTAATATTAAAATTCCAATGTATAAGCCCTAAAATCATTATATTTTCAATTGGTTCAAAATTTAAGGTTGTAAAAAATGTAAAATAAAGAAATGCTATAGGAAATGCTGGCATTTCTCGTCAACAATTTAATCCTTGCATATTTTTGCATGAGAACGCTTGTAATATTAAAATTCCAATGTATAAGCCCTAAAATCAATATTTTTTCAATTGGTTCGAAATTTTAGTTCGTAAACAATGTAAACTAAAGAAATGCTATAGGAAATGCTTTAGCATTTCCTATGGCATTTTTCGTCATAAATTTAATCCTTGCATTGCATAAGAACTCTTGTTATATTCAAATTCAAATGTATAAGCTCTAAAATAATTTTTTTTTTCAATTGGTTCGAAATTTTAGGTCGTAAACAATGTAAAATAAAGAAATGCTATAGGAAATGCTATAGCATTCCTATGGCATTTCTCGTCAACAATTTCATCCTTGCATATTTTTGCATGAGAACGCTTGTAATATTAAAGTTCTATGTATGAGCCCTAAAATCATTATTTTTCAATTGGTTCGAAGTTTTAGATCGTAAACAATGTAAAATAAAGAAATGCTATAGGAAATGCTTCCTATGGCGTTTTTCGTCAACAATTTAATCCTTGCATATTTTTGCATGAGAACGCTTGTAATATTAAAGATCCAATGTATAAGCCCTAAAATCATTATTTTTTCAATTGGTTAGAAAATTAAGGTTGTAAAAAATGTAAAATAAAGAAATGCTGTAGGAAATGCTATAGCATTTCCTATGGCATTTCTCGTCAACAATTTAATCCTTGCATATTTTTGCATGAGAACACTTGTTATATTCAAATTCAAATGTATAAGGCCTAAAATAATTATTTTTTCAATTGGTTCAAAATTTTAGGTCGTAAACAATGTAAAATAAATAAATGCTATAGGAAATACATTTCCTATGACATTTCTCGTCAACAATTTAATCCTTGCATATTTTTGCATGAGAACGCTTGTAATATTAAATTTCCAATGTATAAGCCCTAAAATCATTATTTTTTCAATTGGTTCAAAATTTAAGGTTGTAAAAAATGTAAAATAAAGAAATGCTATAGGAAATGCTATAGCATTTCCTATGGCATTTCTCGTCAACAATTTAATCCTTGCATATTTTTGCATGAGAACGCTTGTAATATTAAAATTCCAATGTATAAGCCCTAAAATCATTATTTTTTCGATTGGTTCAAAATTTAAGGTTGTAAAATATGTAAAATAAAGAAATGCTATAGGAAATGCTAGCATTTCCTATGGCATTTCTCTCCAACAATTTAATCCTTGCATATTTTTGCATGAGAACTCTTGGTATATTAAAATTCTAATGTATAAGCCCTAAAATAATTATTTTTTCAATTGGTTCAAAATTTTAGGTCGTAAACAATAAAAATAAAGAAATGCTATAGGAAATGCTATAGCATTTCCTATGGCATTTCTCGTCAACAATATAATCCTTGCATATTTTTGCATGAGAACGCTTGTAATATTAAAATTCCAATGTATAAGCCCTAAAATCATTATTTTTTCAATTGGTTAAAAATTTAAGGTTGTAAAAAATGTAAAATAAAGAAATGCTATAGGAAATGCTATAACATTTCCTATGGCATTTCTCGTCAACAATTTAATCCTTGCATATTTTTCCATGAGAACTCTTGTTATATTCAAATTCCATTGTATAAGCCCTAAAATCATTATTTTTTCAATTGGTTCAAAATTTTAGGTCGTAAACAATGTAAAATAAAGAAATGTTATACGAAGTGCTATAGCATTTCCTATGGCATTTCTCGTCAACAATTTAATCCTTGCATATTTTTGCATGAGAACTCTTGTAATATTAAAATTCCAATGTATAAGCCCTAAAATCATTATTTTTTCAATTGGTTCGAAATTTTAGGTCGTAAACAATGTATAATAAAGAAATGCTATAGGAAATGCTATAGCATTTCCTATGGCATTTCTCGTCAACAATTTAATCCTTGCATATTTTTGCATGAGAACTCTTGTTATATTCAAATTCCAACGTATAAGCCCTAAAATCATTATTTTTTCAATTGGTTTGAAATTTTAGGTCGTAAACAATGTAAAATAAAGAAATGCTATAGGAAATGCTATATCATTTCCTATAGCATTTCTCGTCAACAATTTAATCCTTGCATATTTTTGCATAAGAACTCTTGGTATATTAAAATTCCAATGTATAAGCCCTAAAATAATTATTTTTTCAATTGGTTCGAAATTTTAGGTCGTAAACAATAAAAAATAAAGAAATGCTATAGGAAATGCTAGCATTTCCTATGGAATTTTTCGTCAACAATTTAATCCTTGCATATTTTTGCATGAGAACGCTTGTAATATTAAAATTCCAATGTATAAGCCCTAAAATCATTATTTTTTCAATTGGTTCGAAATTTAAGGTTGTAAAAAATGTAAAATAAAGAAATGCTATAGAAAATGCTATAGCATTTCCTATGGCATTTCTCGTCAACAATTTAATCCTTGCATATTTTTGAATGAGAACGCTTGTAATATTAAAATTCCAATGTATAAGCCCTAAAATCAATATTTTTTCAATTGGTTCGAAATTTTAGTTCGTAAACAATGTAAAATAAAGACATGCTATAAGAAATGCTTTAGCATTTCCTATGGCATTTCTCGTCATAAATTTAATCCTTGCATTGCATAAGAACTCTTGTTATATTCAAATTCCAATGTATAAGCTCTAAAATCATTTTTTTTTCAATTGGTTCGAAATTTTAGGTCGTAAACAATGTAAAATAAAGAAATGCTATAGGAAATGCTATATCATTCCTATGGCATTTCTCGTCAACAAATTCATCCTTGCATATTTTTGCATGAGAACGCTTGTAAAATTAAAATTCCAATGTATAAGCCCTAAAATCATTATTTTTTCAATTGGTTCGAAATTTAAGGTTGTAAAAAATGTAAAATAAAGAAATGCTATAGGAAATGCTATAGCATTTCCTATGGCATTTCTCGTCAACAATTTAATCCTTGCATATTTTTGCATGAGAACGCTTGTAATATTAAAGTTCTATGTATGAGCCCTAAAATCATTATTTTTCAATTGGTTCGAAAT
Organism: Parietaria judaica; assembly: GCA_954871525.1. Taxonomy (NCBI): domain Eukaryota; kingdom Viridiplantae; phylum Streptophyta; class Magnoliopsida; order Rosales; family Urticaceae; genus Parietaria; species Parietaria judaica. Next base: position 4,791,120 of record OX940864.1, on the reverse strand, counting down.
TTTAGGTCGTAAACAATGTAAAATAAAGAAATGCTATAGGAAGTGCTATAGCATGTCCTATGGCATTTCTCGTTTAAAATTTAATCCTTGCATATTTTTGCATGAGAACGCTTGTAATATTAAAATTCCAATGTATAAGCCCTAAAATCATTATTTTTCAATTGGTTCAAAATTTAAGATTGTAAAAAATGTAAAATAAAGAAATGCTATAGGAAATGCTATAGCATTTCCTATGACATTTCTCGTCAACAATTAAATCCTTGCATATTTTTGCATGAGAACGCTTGTAATATTAAAATTCCAATGTATAAGCCCTAAAATCATTATATTTTCAATTGGTTCGAAATTTAAGGTTGTAAAAAATGTAAAATAAAGAAATGCTATAGGAAATGCTATAGCATTTCCTATGGCATTTCTCGTCAACAATTTAATCCTTTCATATTTTTGCAAGAGAACGCTTGTAATATTAAAATTCCAATGTATAAGCCCTAAAATCAATATTTTTTCAATTGGTTCGAAATTTTAGTTCGTAAACAATGTAAAATAAAGACATGCTATAGGAAATGCTTTAGCATTTCCTATGGCATTTCTCGTCATAAATTTAATCCTTGCATTGCATAAGAACTCTTGTTATATTCAAATTCCAATGTATAAGCGCTAAAATCATTTTTTTTTCAATTGGTTCGAAATTTTAGGTCGTAAACAATGTAAAATAAAGAAATGCTATAGGAAATGCTATAGCATTTCCTATGACATTTCTCGTCAACTATTTAATCCTTGCACATTTTTGCATGAGAACGGTTGTAATATTAAAATTCCAATGTATAAGCCCTAAAATCATTATTTTTTCAATTGGTTTGAAATTTTAGGTCGTAAACAATGTAAAATAAAGAAATGCTATACGAAGTGCTATACGAAGTGCTATAGCATTTCCTATGGCATTACTCGTCAACAATTTAATCCTTATATATTTTTGCATGAGAACTCTTGTAATATTAAAATTCCAATGTATAAGCCCTAAAATCATTATTTTTTCAATTGGTTCAAAATTTTAGGTCGTAAACAATGTATAATAAAGAAATGCTATAGGAAATGCTATAGCATTTCCTATGGCATTTCTCGTCATAAATTTAATCCTTGCATTGCATGAGAACTCTTGTTATATTCAAATTCCAATGTATAAGCTCTAAAATCATTTTTTTTTTGCAATTGGTTCAAAATTTTAGGTCGTAAACAATGTAAATTAAAGAAATGCTATAGGAAATGCTATAGCATTCCTATGGCATTTCTCGTCAACAATTTCATCCTTGCATATTTTTGCATGAGAACGCTTGTAAAATTAAAATTCCAATGTATAAGCCCTAAAATCATTATTTTTTCAATTGGTTCGAAATTTAAGGTTGTAAAAAATGTAAAATAAAGAAATGCTATAGGAAATGCATAGCATTTCCTATGGCATTTCTCGTCAACAATTTAATCCTTGCATATTTTTGCATGAGAACGCTTGTAATATTAAAGTTCTATGTATGAGCCCTAAAATCATTATTTTTCAATTGGTTCGAAATTTTAGGTCGTAAACAATGTAAAATAAAGAAATGCTTCCTATGGCGTTTTTCGTCAACAATTTAATCCTTGCATATTTTTGCATGAGAACGCTTGTAATATTAAAGATCCAATGTATAAGCCCTAAAATCATTATTTTTTCAATTTGTTAGAAAATTAAGGTTGTAAAAAATGTAAAATAAAGAAATGCTGTAGGAAATGCTATAGCATTTCCTATGGCATTTCTCGTCAACAATTTAATCCTTGCATATTTTTGCATGAGAACACTTGTTATATTCAAATTCCAATGTATAAGGCCTAAAATAATTATTTTTTCAATTGGTTCGAAATTTTAGGTCGTAAACAATGTAAAATAAATAAATGCTATAGGAAATACATTTCCTATGGCATTTCTCGTCAACAATTTAATCCTTGCATATTTTTGCATGAGAACGCTTGTAATATTAAGTTTCCAATGTATAAGCCCTAAAATCATTATTTTTTCAATTGGTTCAAAATTTAAGGTTGTAAAAAATGTAAAATAAAGAAATGCTATAGGAAATGCTATAGCATTTCCTATGGCATTTCTCGTCAACAATTTAATCCTTGCATATTTTTGCATGAGAACGCTTGTAATATTAAAATTCCAATGTATAAGCCCTAAAATCATTATTTTTCGATTGGTTCAAAATTTAAGGTTGTAAAATATGTAAAATAAAGAAATGCTATAGGAAATGCTATAGCATTTCCTATGGCATTTCTCTCCAACAGTTTAATCCTTGCATATTTTTGCATGAGAACTCTTGGTATATTAAAATTCCAATGTATAAGCCCTAAAATAATTATTTTTCAATTGGTTCAAAATTTTTAGGTCGTAAACAATAAAAAATAAAGAAATGCTATAGGAAATGCTATAGCATTTCCTATGGCATTTCTCGTCAACAATTTAATCCTTGCATATTTTTGCATGAGAACGCTTGTAATATTAAAATTCCAATGTATAAGCCCTAAAATCATTATTTTTTCAATTGGTTAAAAATTTAAGGTTGTAAAAAATGTAAAATAAAGAAATGCTATAGGAAATGCTATAGCATTTCCTATGGCATTTCTCGTCAACAATTTAATCCTTGCATATTTTTGCATGAGAACTCTTGTTATATTCAAATTCCAATGTATAAGCCCTAAAATCAATATTTTTTCAATTGGTTCAAAATTTTAGGTCGTAAACAATGTAAAATAAAGAAATGCTATAGGAAATGCTATAGCATTTCCTATGACATTTCTCGTCAACTATTTAATCCTTGCACATTTTTGCATGAGAACGGTTGTAATATTAAAATTCCAATGTATAAGCCCTAAAATCATTATTTTTTCAATTGGTTTGAAATTTTAGGTCGTAAACAATGTAAAATAAAGAAATGCTATACGAAGTGCTATAGCATTTCCTATGGCATTACTCGTCAACAATTTAATCCTTGCATATTTTTGCATGAGAACTCTTGTTATATTCAAATTCCAATGTATAAGCCCAAAAATCAATATTTTTTCAATTGGTTCAAAATTTTAGGTCGTAAACAATGTAAAATAAAGAAATGCTATAGGAAATGCTATAGCATTTCCTATGACATTTCTCGTCAACTATTTAATCCTTGCACATTTTTGCATGAGAACGGTTGTAATATTAAAATTCCAATGTATAAGCCCTAAAATCATTATTTTTTCTATTGGTTCGAAATTTTAGGTCGTAAACAATGTAAAATAAAGAAATGCTATAGGAAGTGCTATAGCATTTCCTATGGCATTTCTCGTCAACAATTTAATCCTTGCATATTTTTGCATGAAAACGCTTGTAATATTAAAATTCCAATGTATAAGCCCTAAAATCATTATTTTTTCAATTGGTTCGAAATTTAAGTTTGTAAAAAATGTAAAATAAAGAAATTCTATAGGAAATGCTATAGCGATTCCTATGGCATTTCTCGTCAACAATTTAATCCTTGCATATTTTTGCATGAGAACTCTTGTTATATTCAAACTCCAATGTATAAGCCCTAAAATCATTATTTTTTCAATTGGTTCGAAATTTTAGGTCGTAAACAATGTAAAATAAAGAAATGCTATAGGAAGTGCTATACCATGTCCTATGGCATTTCTCGTTTAAAATTTAATCCTTGCATATTTTTGCATGAGAACGCTTGTAATATTAAAATTCCAATGTATAAGCCCTAAAATCATTATTTTTCAATTGGTTCAAAATTTAAGATTGTAAAAAATGTAAAATAAAGAAATGCTATAGGAAATGCTATAGCATTTCCTATGACATTTCTCGTCAACAATTAAATCCTTGCATATTTTTGCATGAGAACGCTTGTAATATTAAAATTCCAATGTATAAGCCCTAAAATCATTATATTTTCAATTGGTTCGAAATTTAAGGTTTTAAAAAATGTAAAATAAAGAAATGCTATAGGAAATGCTATAGCATTAGCATTTCCTATGGCATTTCTAGTCAACAATTTAATCCTTGCATATTTTTGCATGAGAACTCTTGTAATATTAAAATTCCAATGTATAAGCCCTAAAATCATTATTTTTTCAATTGGTTCGAAATTTTAGGTCGTAAACAATGTATAATAAAGAAATGCTATAGGAAATGCTATAGCATTTCCTATGGCATTTCTCGTCATAAATTTAATCCTTGCATTGCATGAGAACTCTTGTTATATTCAAATTCCAATGTATAAGCTCTAAAATCATTTTTTTTTGCAATTGGTTCAAAATTTTAGGTCGTAAACAATGTAAATTAAAGAAATGCTATAGGAAATGCTATAGCATTTCCTATGGAATTTCTCGTCAACAATTTAATCCTTGCAGATTTTTGCATGAGAACGCTTGTAATATTAAAATTTCAATGTATAAGCCCTAAAATAATTATTTTTTCAATTGGTTCAAAATTGGAGGTTGTAAAAAATGTAAAATAAAGAAATGCTATAGGAAATGCTATAGCATTTCCTATGGCATTTCTCGTCAATAATTTAATCCTTGCATATTTTTGCATGAGAACTCTTGTTATATTCAAATTCCAATGTATAAGCCCTAAAATCATTATTTTTTCAATTGGTTCGAAATTTTAGGTCGTAAACAATGTAAAATAAAGAAATTCTATATGAAGTGCTATAGCATTTCCTATGGCATTTCTCGTCAACAATTTAATCCTTGCATATTTTTGCATGAAAACGCTTGTAATATTAAAATTCCAATGTATAAGCCCTAAAATCATTATTTTTTCAATTGGTTCGAAATTTAAGTTTGTAAAAAATGTAAAATAAAGAAATTATATAGGAAATGCTATAGCGATTCCTATGGCATTTCTCGTCAACAATTTAATCATTGCATATTTTTGCATGAGAATTCTTGTTATATTCAAACTCCAATGTATAAGCCCTAAAATCATTATTTTTTCAATTGGTTCAAAATTTTAGGTCGTAAACAATGTAAAATAAGGAAATGCTATAGCATTTCCTATGGCATTTCTCGTCAACAATTTAATCCTTGTTTATTTTTGCATGAGAACGCTTGTAATATTAATGTTCTAATGTATGAGCCCTAAAATCATTATTTTTCAATTGCTTCGAAATTTTAGGTCGTAAACAATGTAAAATAAAGAAATGCTATAGGAAATGCTTCCTATGGCGTTTTTCGTCAACAATTTAATCCTTGCATATTTTTGCATGAGAACGCTTGTAATATTAAAGATCCAATGTATAAGCCCTAAAATCATTATTTTTTCAATTGGTTCGAAAATTAAGGTTGTAAAAAATGTAAAATAAAGAAATGCTATAGGAAATGCTATAGCATTTCCTATGGCATTTCTCGTCAACAATTTAATCCTTGTATATTTTTGCATGAGAACGCTTATTATATTCAAATTCCAATGTATATGGCCTAAAATAATTATTTTTTCAATTGGTTCGAAATTTTAGGTCGTAAACAATGTAAAATAAAGAAATGCTATAGGAAATACATTTCCTATGGCATTTCTCGTCAACAATTTAATCCTTGCATATTTTTGCATGAGAACTCTTGGTATATTCAAATTCCAATGTATAAGCACTAAAATCATTATTTTTTCAATTGGTTTGAAATTTTAGGTCGTAAACAATTTAAAATAAAGAAATGCTAGCATTTCCTATGGCATTTCTCGTCAACAATTTAATCCTTGCATATTTTTGCATGAGAACGCTTGTAATATAAAAATTCCAATGTATAAGCCCTAAAATCATTATTTTTTTCAATTGGTTCGAAATTTAAGGTTGTAAAAAATGTAAAATAAAGAAATGCTATAGGAAATGCTATAGCATTTCCTATGGCATTTTTCGTCAACAATTTAATCCTTGCATATTTTTGCATGAGAACGCTTGTAATATTAAATTTCCAATGTATAAGCCCTAAAATAATTATTTTTTCAATTGGTTCAAAATTTAAGGTTGTAAAAAATGTAAAATAAAGAAATGCTATAGGAAATGCTATAACATTTCCTATGGCATTTCTCGTCAACAATTTAATCCTTGTATATTTTTGCATGAGAACTCTTGTTATATTCCAATTCCAATGTATAAGCCCTAAAATCATTATTTTTTCAATTGGTTCGAAATTTTAGGTCGTAAACAATGTAAAATAAAGAAATGCTAGCATTTCCTATGGCATTTCTCTTCAACAATTTAATCCTTGCATATTTTTGCATGAGAACGCTTGTAATATAAAAATTCCAATGTATAAGCCCTAAAATCATTATTTTTTCAATTGGTTCGAAATTTAAGGTTGTAAAAAATGTAAAATAAAGAAATGCTATAGGAAATGCTAGCATTTCCTATGGCATTTCTCGTCAACAATTTAATCCTTGTATATTTTTGCATGAGAACTCTTGTTATATTCCAATTCCAATGTATAAGCCCTAAAATCATTATTTTTTCAATTGGTTCAAAATTTAAGGTTGTAAAAAATGTAAAATAAATAAATGCTATAGGAAATGCTATAACATTTCCTATGGCATTTCTCTCCAACAATTTAATCCTTGCATATTTTTGCATGAGAACTCTTTTTATATTCAAATTCCAATGTATAAGCCCTAAAATAATTAATTTTTCAATTGGTTCGAAAGTTTAGGTTGTAAACAATAAAAAATAAAGAAATGATATAGGAAATGCTATAGCATTTCTTATGGCATTTATCGTCAACAATTTAATCCTTGCATATTTTTGCCTGAGAACGCTTGTAATATTAAAATTCCAATGTATAATCCCTAAAATCATTATTTTTTCAATTGGTTCGAAATTTAAGGTTGTAAAAAATGTAAAATAAAGAAATGCTATAGGAAATGCTATAGCATTTCCTATGGCATTTCTCGTCAACAATTTAATCCTTGCATATTTTTGCATGAGAACACTTGTAATATTAAAATTCCAATGTATAATCCCTAAAATCATTATTTTTTCAATTGGTTCAAAATTTTAGGTCGTAAATAATGTAAAATAAAGAAATGCTATAGGAAATGCTATAGCATTTCCTATGGTATTTCTCGTCATAAATTTAATCCTTGCATTGCTTGAGAATTCTTGTTATATTCAAATTCCAATGTATACGCTCTAAAATCATTTTTTTTCAATTGGATCGAAATTTTAGGTCGTAAACAATGTAAAATAAAGAAATGCTATAGGAAATGCTATAGCATTTCCTATGGCATTTCTCGTCAACAATTTAATCCTTGCATATTTTTGCATGAGAACGCTTGTAATATTAAAATTCCAATGTATAAGCCCTAAAATCATTATTTTTTCAAATGGTTCGAAATTTAAGGTTGTAAAAAATGTAAAATAAAGAAATGCTATAGGAGGCATTTCTCATCAACAATTTAGTCCTTGCATATTTTTGTATGAAAACTCTTGTTATATTCAAATTCAAATGTATAAGCCCTAAAATCATTATTTTTTCAATTGGTTCGAAATTTTAGGTTGTAAACAATGTAAAATAAATAAATGCTATAAGAAATGCTATAGCATTTCGTATGGCATTTCTCGTCAACAATTTAGTCCTTGCATATTTTTGCATGAAAACTCTTGTTATATTCAAATTCAAATGTATAAGCCCTAAAATCATTATTTTTTTAATTGGTTTGAAATTTTAGGTCGTAAACAATGTAAAATAAATAAATGCTATAAGAAATGCTATAGCATTTCGTATGGCATTTCTCGTCAACAATTTAATCCTTGCATATTTTTGCCTGAGAACGCTTGTAATATTAAAATTCCAATGTATAAGCCCTAAAATCATTATTTTTTCAATTGGTTCGAAATTTAAGGTTGTAAAAAATGTAAAATAAAGAAATGCTATAGCATTTCCTTTGGCATTTCTCATCAACAATTTAATCCTTGCATATTTTTGCATGAAAACTCTTGTTATATTCAAATTCAAATGTATAAGCCCTAAAATCATTATTTTTTCAATTGGTTCGAAATTTTAGGTCGTAAACAATGTAAAATAAATAAATGCTATAAGAAATGCTATAGCATTTCGTATGGCATTTCTCGTCAACAATTTAATCCTTGCATATTTTTGCCTGAGAACGCTTGTAATATTAAAATTCCAATGTATAAGCCCTAAAATCATTATTTTTTCAATTGGTTCGAAATTTAAGGTTGTAAAAAATGTAAAATAAAGAAATGCCATAGGAAATGCTATAGCATTTCCTATGGCATTTCTCGTCAACAATTTAATCCTTGCATATTTTTGCATGAGAACTCTTGTTATATTCAAATTCCAACGTATAAGCCCTAAAATCATTATTTTTTTCAATTGGTTTGAAATTTTAGGTCGTAAACAATGTAAAATAAAGAAATGCTATAGGAAATGCAATATCATTTCCTATAGCATTTCTCGTCAACAATTTAATCCTTGCATATTTTTGCATGAGAACGCTTGTAATATTAAAATTCCAATGTACAAGCCCTAAAATCATTATTTTTTCAATTGGTTCGAAATTTAAGGTTGTAAAAAATTTAAAATAAAGAAATGCTATAGGAAATGCTATAGGAAATAGCATTTCCTATGGCATTTCTCGTCAACAATTTAATCCTTGCATATTTTTGCATGAGAACGCTTGTAATATTAAAATTCCAATGTATAAGCCCTTAAATAATTATTTTTTCAATTGGTTTGAAATTTTAGGACGTAAACAATGTAAAATAAAGAAATGCTAGCATTTCCTATGGCATTTCTCGTCAACAATTTAATCCTTGCATATTTTTGCATGAGAACGCTTGTAATATTAAATTTCCAATGTATAAGCCCTAAAATCATTATTTTTTCAATTGGTTCAAAATTTAAGGTTGTAAAAAATTTAAAATAAAGAAATGCTATAGGAAATGCTATAGCATTTCCTATGGCATTTCTCGTCAACAGTTTAATCCTTGCATATTTTTGCATGAGAACGCTTGTAATATTAAATTTCCAATGTATAAGCCCTAAAATCATTATTTTTTCAATTGGTTCAAAATTTAAGGTTGTAAAAAATGTAAAATAAAGAAATGCTATAGAAATGCTATAACATTTCCTATGGCATTTCTCGTCAACAATTTAATCCTTGCATATTTTTGCATGAGAACTCTTGGTATATTCAAATTCCAATGTATAAGCCCTAAAATCATTATTTTTTCAATTGGTTCAAAATTTTAGGTCGTAAACAATGTAAAATAAAGAAATGCTAGCATTTCCTATGGCATTTCACGTCAACAATTTAATCCTTGCATATTTTTGCATAATAACGCTTGTAATATAAAAATTCCAATGTATAAGCCCTAAAATCATTATTTTTTCAATTGGTTCGAAATTTAAGGTTGTAAAAAATGTAAAATAAAGAAATGCTATAGAAAATGCTATAGCATTTCCTATGGCATTTCTCGTCAACAATTTAATCCTTCCATATTTTTGCATGAGAACTCATGTTATATTCAAATTCCAATGTGTAAGCCCTAAAATCATTATTTTTTCAATTGGTTCGAAATTTTAGGTCGTAAACAATTGATAGGAAATACATTTCCTATAGCATTTCTCGTCAACAATTTAATCCTTGCATATTTTTGCATGAGAACGCTTGTAATATTAAAATTCCATTGTATAAGCCCTAAAATCATTATTTTTTCAATTGGTTCAAAATTTAAGGTTGTAAAAAATGTAAAATAAAGAAATACTATAGGAAATGCTATAACATTTCCTATGGCATTTCTCTCCAACAATTTAATCCTTGCATATTTTTGCATGAGAACTCTTTTTATATTCAAATTCCAATGTATAAGACCTAAAATAATTAATTTTTCAATTGGTTCAAAATTTTAGGTTGTAAACAATAAAAAATAAAGAAATGATATAGGAAATGCTATAGCATTTCCTATGGCATTTATCGTCAACAATTTAATCCTTGCATATTTTTGCCTGAGAACGCTTGTAATATTAAAATTCCAATGTATAATCCCTAAAATCATTATTTTTTCAATTGGTTCGAAATTTAAGGTTGTAAAAAATGTAAAATAAAGAAATGCTATTGGAAATGCTATAGCATTTCCTATGGCATTTCTCGTCAACAATTTAATCCTTGCATATTTTTGCATGAGAACGCTTGTAATATTAAAATTCCAATGTATAAGCCCTAAAATCATTATTTTTTCAATTGCTTCGAAATTTTAGGTCGTAAACAATGTAAAATAAAGAAATGCTATAGGAAATGCTATAGCATTTCCTATGGCATTTCTCGTCATAAATTTAATCCTTGCATTGCATGAGAACTCTTGTTGTATTCAAATTCCAATGTATAAATTCTAAAATCATTTTTTTTTCAATTGGTTCGAAATTTTAGGTCGTAAACAATGTAAAATAAAGAAATGCTATAGGAAATGCTATAGCATTTCCTATGGCATTTCTCATCAACAATTTAATCCTTGCATATTTTTGCATGAGAACGCTTGTAATATTAAAATTCCAATGTATAAGCCCTAAAATCATTATTTTTTCAATTGGTTCAAAATTTAAGGTTGTAAAAAATGTAAAATAAAGAAATGCTACAAGAAATGCTATAGCATTTCCTATGGCATTTCTCGTCATAAATTTAATCCTTGCATTGCATGAGAACTCTTCTTATATTCAAATTCCAACGTATAAGCCCTAAAATAAATATTTTTTCAATTGGTTTGAAATTTTAGGTCGTAAACAATGTAAAATAAAGAAATGCTATAGGAAATGCTATATCATTTCCTATAGCATTTCTCGTCAACAATTTAATCCTTGCATATTTTTGCATGAGAACGCTTGTAATATTAAAATTCCAATGTACAAGCCCTAAAATCATTATTTTTTCAATTGGTTCGAAATTGAAGGTTGTAAAAAATTTAAAATAAAGAAATGTTATAGGAAATGTTATAGAAAATAGCATTTCCTATGGCATTTCTCGTCAACAATTTAATCCTTGCATATTTTTGCATGAGAACTCTTTTTATATTAAAATTCCAATGTATAAGCCCTAAAATCATTATTTTTTCAATTGGTTTGAAATTTTAGGTCGTAAACAACGTAAACTAAAGAAATGCTATAGGAAATACATTCCCTATGGCATTTCTCGTCAACAATTTAATCCTTGGATATTTTTTCATGAGAACGCTTGTAATATTAAAATTCCAATGTATAAACCCTAAAATCTTTATTTTTTCAATTGGTTCAAAATTTAAGGTTGTAAAAAATGTAAAATAAAGAAATGCTATAGGAAATGCTATAACAATTCCTATGGCATTTCTCGTCAACAATTTAATCCTTGTATATTTTTGCATGAAAACTCTTGTTATATTCAAATTCCAATGTATAAGCTCTAAAATCATTTTTTTTTCAATTGGTTCGAAATTTTAGGTCGTAAACAATGTAAAATAAAGAAATGCTATAGGAAATGCTATAGCATTTCCTATGGCATTTCTCGTCAAAAATTTAATCCTTGCATATTTTTGCATGAGAACGCTTGTAATATTAAAATTCCAATGTATAAGCCCTAAAATCATTATTTTTTCAATTGGTTCGAAATTTAAAGTTTTAAAAAATGTAAAATAAATAAATGCTATAGAAAATGCTATAACATTTCCTATGGCATTTCTCGTCAACAATTTAATCCTTGCATATTTTTGCATGAGAACTGTTGTTATATTCAAATTCAAATGTATAAGCCCTAAAATCATTATTTTTTCAATTGGTTCGAAATTTTAGGTCGTAAACAATGTAGAATAAAGAAATGCGATAGGAAATGCTATAGCATTTCCTATGGCATTTCTCGTCAACAATTTAATCCTTGCTTATTTTTGCATGAGAACTCTTGTTATATTCAAATTCACACGTATAAGCCCTAAAATCATTATTTTTTGAATTGGTTGGAAATTTTAGGTCGTAAACAATGTAAAATAAAGAAATGCTATGGGAAATGCTATAGCATTTCCTATGGCATTTCTCGTCATAAATTTAATCCTTGCATTGCATGAAAACTCTTGTTATATTCAAATTCCAATGTATAAGCTCTAAAATCATTTTTTTTTTCAATTGGTTCGAAATTTTAGGTCGTAAACAATGTAAAATAAAGAAATGCTATAGGAAATGCTATAGCATTTCCTATGGCTTTTCTCGTCAACAATTTAATCCTTGCATATTTTTGCATGAGAATGCTTGTAATATTAAAATTCCAATGTATAAGCCCTAAAATCATTATTTTTTTCAATTGGTTCGAAATTTAAGGTTGTAAAAAATGTAAAATAAAGAAATGCTATAGGTATAGCATTTCCTATGGCATTTCTCATCAACAATTTAATCCTTGCATATTTTTGCATGAAAACTCTTGTTATTTTCAAATTCAAATGTATAAGCCCTAAAATCATTATTTTTTCAATTGGTTCGAAATTTTAGGTCGTAAACAATGTAAAATAAAGAAATGCTATAGGAAATGCTATAGCATTTCCTATGGCATTTCTCGTCAACAATTTAATCCTTGCATATTTTTGCCTGAGAACGCTTGTAATGTTAAAATTCCAATGTATAAGCCCTAAAATCATTATTTTTTCAATTGGTTCGAAATTTAAGGTTGTAAAAAATGTAAAATAAAGAAATGCTATAGAAAATGCTATAGCATTTCCTATGGCATTTCTCGTCAACAATTTAATCCTTGCATATTTTTGCATGAGAACTCTTGTTATATTCAAATTCCAACGTATAAGCCCTAAAATCATTATTTTTTCAATTGCTACGAAATTTTAGGTTGTAAACAATGTAAAATAAAGAAATACTATACGAAATGCTATAGCATTTCCTATGGCATTTCTCGTCAACAATTTAATCCTTGCATATTTTTGCATGAGAACTCTTCTTATATTCAAATTCACACGTATAAGCCCTAAAATCATTATTTTTTCAATTGGTTCGAAGTTTTAGGTCGTAAACAATGTAAAATAAAGAAATGCTATAGAAAATGATATAGCATTTCCTATGGCATTTCTCGTCAACAATTTAATCCTTGCATATTTTTGCCTGAGAACGCTTGTAATGTTAAAATTGCAATGTATAAGCCCTAAAATCTTTATTTTTTCAATTGCTTCGAAATTTAAGGTTGTAAAAAATGTAAAATAAAGAAATGCTATAGAAAATGCTATAGCATTTCCTATGGTATTTCTCGTCAACAATTTAATCCTTGCATATTTTTGCATGAGAATTCTTGTTATATTGAAATTCCAACGTATAAGCCCTAAAATCATTACTTTTTCAATTGGTTTGAAATTTTAGGTCGTAAACAATGTAAAATAAAGAAATGCTATAGGAAATGCTATAGCATTTTCTATGGCATTTCTCTACAACAATTTAATCCTTGCATATTTTTGCATGAGAACTCTTGTTATATTCTAATTCACACGTATAACCCCTAAAATCATTATTTTTCAATTGGTTCGAAATTTTAGGTCGTAAACAATGTAAAATAAAGAAATGCTATAGGAAATACTATATCATTTCCTATGGCATTTCTCGTCAACAATTTAATCCTTGCATATTTTTGCATGAGAACGCTTGTAATATTAAAATTCCAATGTATAAGCCCTAAAATCATTATTTTTTCAATTGCTACGAAATTTTAGGTTGTAAACAATGTAAAATAAAGAAATACTAGACGAAATGCTATAGCATTTCCTATGGCATTTCTCGTCAACAATTTAATCCTTGCATATTTTTGCCTTAGAACGCTTGTAATGTTAAAATTCCAATGTATAAGCCATAAAATCTTTAGTTTTTCAATTGGTTCGAAATTTAAGGTTGTAAAAAATGTAAAATAAAGAAATGCTATAGAAAATGCTATAGCATTACCTATGGCATTTCTCGTCAACAATTTAATCCTTGCATATTTTTGCATGAGAACTCTTGTTATATTCAAATTCCAACGTATAAGCCCTAAAATCAATATTTTTTCAATTGGTTTGAAATTTTAGGTCGTAAACAATGTAAAATAAAGAAATGCTATGGGAAATGCTATAGCATTTCCTATGGCATTTCTCGTCAAAATTTAATCCTTGCATTGCATGAAAACTCTTGTTATATTCAAATTCCAATGTATAAGCTCTAAAATCATTTTTTTTTTAATTGGTTCGAAATTTTAGGTCGTAAACAATGTAAAATAAAGAAATGCTATAGGAAATGCTATAGGAAATGCTATAGCATTTCCTATGGCATTTCTCGTCAACAATTTAATCCTTGCATATTTTTGCATGAGAACGCTTGTAATATTAAAATTCCAATGTATAAGCCCTAAAATCATTATTTTTTAAATTGGTTCGAAATTTAAGGTTGTAAAAAATGTAAAATAAAGAAATGCTATAGAAAATGCTATAGCATTTCCTATGGCATTTCTCGTCAACAATTTAATCCTTGCTTATTTTTGCATGAGAACTCTTGTTATATTCAAATTCAAATGTATAAGCCCTAAAATCATTTTTTTTTCAATTGGTTCGAAATTTTAGGTCGTAAACAATGTAAAATAAAGAAATGCTATAGGAAATGCTATAGCATTTCCTATGGCATTTCTCGTCAACAATTTAATCCTTGCATATTTTTGCATGAGAACGCTTGTAATATTAAAATTCCAATGTACAAGCCCTAAAATCATTATTTTTTCAATTGGTTCGAAATTGAAGGTTGTAAAAAATTTAAAATAAAGAAATGTTATAGGAAATGTTATAGAAAATAGCATTTCCTATGGCATTTCTCGTCAACAATTTAATCCTTGCATATTTTTGCATGAGAACTCTTTTTATATTAAAATTCCAATGTATAAGCCCTAAAATCATTATTTTTTCAATTGGTTTGAAATTTTAGGTCGTAAACAACGTAAACTAAAGAAATGCTATAGGAAATACATTCCCTATGGCATTTCTCGTCAACAATTTAATCCTTGGATATTTTTTCATGAGAACGCTTGTAATATTAAAATTCCAATGTATAAACCCTAAAATCTTTATTTTTTCAATTGGTTCAAAATTTAAGGTTGTAAAAAATGTAAAATAAAGAAATGCTATAGGAAATGCTATAACAATTCCTATGGCATTTCTCGTCAACAATTTAATCCTTGTATATTTTTGCATGAAAACTCTTGTTATATTCAAATTCCAATGTATAAGCTCTAAAATCATTTTTTTTTCAATTGGTTCGAAATTTTAGGTCGTAAACAATGTAAAATAAAGAAATGCTATAGGAAATGCTATAGCATTTCCTATGGCATTTCTCGTCAAAAATTTAATCCTTGCATATTTTTGCATGAGAACGCTTGTAATATTAAAATTCCAATGTATAAGCCCTAAAATCATTATTTTTTCAATTGGTTCGAAATTTAAAGTTTTAAAAAATGTAAAATAAATAAATGCTATAGAAAATGCTATAACATTTCCTATGGCATTTCTCGTCAACAATTTAATCCTTGCATATTTTTGCATGAGAACTGTTGTTATATTCAAATTCAAATGTATAAGCCCTAAAATCATTATTTTTTCAATTGGTTCGAAATTTTAGGTCGTAAACAATGTAGAATAAAGAAATGCGATAGGAAATGCTATAGCATTTCCTATGGCATTTCTCGTCAACAATTTAATCCTTGCTTATTTTTGCATGAGAACTCTTGTTATATTCAAATTCACACGTATAAGCCCTAAAATCATTATTTTTTGAATTGGTTGGAAATTTTAGGTCGTAAACAATGTAAAATAAAGAAATGCTATGGGAAATGCTATAGCATTTCCTATGGCATTTCTCGTCATAAATTTAATCCTTGCATTGCATGAAAACTCTTGTTATATTCAAATTCCAATGTATAAGCTCTAAAATCATTTTTTTTTTCAATTGGTTCGAAATTTTAGGTCGTAAACAATGTAAAATAAAGAAATGCTATAGGAAATGCTATAGCATTTCCTATGGCTTTTCTCGTCAACAATTTAATCCTTGCATATTTTTGCATGAGAATGCTTGTAATATTAAAATTCCAATGTATAAGCCCTAAAATCATTATT
This sequence comes from Parietaria judaica, assembly GCA_954871525.1. Taxonomy (NCBI): domain Eukaryota; kingdom Viridiplantae; phylum Streptophyta; class Magnoliopsida; order Rosales; family Urticaceae; genus Parietaria; species Parietaria judaica. The sequence continues at coordinate 4,774,963 of OX940864.1, read as the reverse complement.
TTTTTCAATTGGTTCGAAATTTAAGGTTGTAAAAAATGTAAAATAAAGAAATGTTATAGGTATAGCATTTCCTATGGCATTTCTCATCAACAATTTAATCCTTGCATATTTTTGCATGAAAACTCTTGTTATTTTCAAATTCAAATGTATAAGCCCTAAAATCATTATTTTTTCAATTGGTTCGAAATTTTAGGTCGTAAACAATGTAAAATAAAGAAATGCTATAGGAAATGCTATAGCATTTCCTATGGCATTTCTCGTCAACAATTTAATCCTTGCATATTTTTGCCTGAGAACGCTTGTAATGTTAAAATTCCAATGTATAAGCCCTAAAATCATTATTTTTTCAATTGGTTCGAAATTTAAGGTTGTAAAAAATGTAAAATAAAGAAATGCTATAGAAAATGCTATAGCATTTCCTATGGCATTTCTCGTCAACAATTTAATCCTTGCATATTTTTGCATGAGAACTCTTGTTATATTCAAATTCCAACGTATAAGCCCTAAAATCATTATTTTTTCAATTGCTACGAAATTTTAGGTTGTAAACAATGTAAAATAAAGAAATACTATACGAAATGCTATAGCATTTCCTATGGCATTTCTCGTCAACAATTTAATCCTTGCATATTTTTGCATGAGAACTCTTCTTATATTCAAATTCACACGTATAAGCCCTAAAATCATTATTTTTTCAATTGGTTCGAAGTTTTAGGTCGTAAACAATGTAAAATAAAGAAATGCTATAGAAAATGATATAGCATTTCCTATGGCATTTCTCGTCAACAATTTAATCCTTGCATATTTTTGCCTGAGAACGCTTGTAATGTTAAAATTGCAATGTATAAGCCCTAAAATCTTTATTTTTTCAATTGCTTCGAAATTTAAGGTTGTAAAAAATGTAAAATAAAGAAATGCTATAGAAAATGCTATAGCATTTCCTATGGTATTTCTCGTCAACAATTTAATCCTTGCATATTTTTGCATGAGAATTCTTGTTATATTGAAATTCCAACGTATAAGCCCTAAAATCATTACTTTTTCAATTGGTTTGAAATTTTAGGTCGTAAACAATGTAAAATAAAGAAATGCTATAGGAAATGCTATAGCATTTTCTATGGCATTTCTCTACAACAATTTAATCCTTGCATATTTTTGCATGAGAACTCTTGTTATATTCTAATTCACACGTATAACCCCTAAAATCATTATTTTTCAATTGGTTCGAAATTTTAGGTCGTAAACAATGTAAAATAAAGAAATGCTATAGGAAATACTATATCATTTCCTATGGCATTTCTCGTCAACAATTTAATCCTTGCATATTTTTGCATGAGAACGCTTGTAATATTAAAATTCCAATGTATAAGCCCTAAAATCATTATTTTTTCAATTGCTACGAAATTTTAGGTTGTAAACAATGTAAAATAAAGAAATACTAGACGAAATGCTATAGCATTTCCTATGGCATTTCTCGTCAACAATTTAATCCTTGCATATTTTTGCCTTAGAACGCTTGTAATGTTAAAATTCCAATGTATAAGCCATAAAATCTTTAGTTTTTCAATTGGTTCGAAATTTAAGGTTGTAAAAAATGTAAAATAAAGAAATGCTATAGAAAATGCTATAGCATTACCTATGGCATTTCTCGTCAACAATTTAATCCTTGCATATTTTTGCATGAGAACTCTTGTTATATTCAAATTCCAACGTATAAGCCCTAAAATCAATATTTTTTCAATTGGTTTGAAATTTTAGGTCGTAAACAATGTAAAATAAAGAAATGCTATGGGAAATGCTATAGCATTTCCTATGGCATTTCTCGTCAAAATTTAATCCTTGCATTGCATGAAAACTCTTGTTATATTCAAATTCCAATGTATAAGCTCTAAAATCATTTTTTTTTTAATTGGTTCGAAATTTTAGGTCGTAAACAATGTAAAATAAAGAAATGCTATAGGAAATGCTATAGGAAATGCTATAGCATTTCCTATGGCATTTCTCGTCAACAATTTAATCCTTGCATATTTTTGCATGAGAACGCTTGTAATATTAAAATTCCAATGTATAAGCCCTAAAATCATTATTTTTTAAATTGGTTCGAAATTTAAGGTTGTAAAAAATGTAAAATAAAGAAATGCTATAGAAAATGCTATAGCATTTCCTATGGCATTTCTCGTCAACAATTTAATCCTTGCTTATTTTTGCATGAGAACTCTTGTTATATTCAAATTCAAATGTATAAGCCCTAAAATTATTTTTTTTTCAATTGGTTCGAAATTTTAGGTCGTAAACAATGTAAAATAAAGAAATGCTATAGGAAATGCTATAGCATTTCCTATGGCATTTCTCGTCAACAATTTAATCCTTGCATATTTTTGCATGAGAATGCTTGTAATATTAAAATTCCAATGTAGAAGCCCTAAAATCATTATTTTTTTTCAATTGGTTCGAAATTTAAGGTTGTAAAAAATGTAAAATAAAGAAATGCTATAGGAAATGCTATAGCATTTCCTATGGCATTTCTCATCAACAATTTAATCCTTGCATATTTTTGCATGAAAACTCTTGTTATATTCAAATTCAAATGTATAAGCCCTAAAATCATTATTTTTTCAATTGGTTCGAAATTTTAGGTCGTAAACAATGTAAAATAAAGAAATGCTATAGGAAATGCTATAGCATTTCCTATGGCATTTCTCGTCAACAATTTAATCCTTGCATATTTTTGCCTGAAAACGCTTGTAATGTTAAAATTCCAATGTATAAGCCCTAAAATCTTTATTTTTTCAATTGCTACGAAATTTTAGGTTGTAAACAATGTAAAATAAAGAAATACTATACGAAATGCTATAGCATTTCCTATGGCATTTCTCGTCAACAATTTAATCCTTGCATATTTTTGCATGAGAACTCTTCTTATATTCAAATTCACACGTATAAGCCCTAAAATCATTATTTTTTCAATTGGTTTGAAGTTTTAGGTCGTAAACAATGTAAAATAAACAAATGCTATAGAAAATGCTATAGCATTTCCTATGGCATTTCTCGTCAAAAATTTAATCCTTGCATATTTTTGCCTAAGAACGCTTGTAATGTTAAAATTGCAATGTATAAGCCCTAAAATCTTTATTTTTTCAATTGGTTCGAAATTTAAGGTTGTAAAAAATGTAAAATAAAGAAATGCTATAGAAAATGCTATACCATTTCCTATGGTATTTCTCGTCAACAATTTAATCCTTGCATATTTTTGCATGAGAACTCTTGTTATATTGAAATTCCAACGTATAAGCCCTAAAATCATTACTTTTTCAATTGGTTTGAAATTTTAGGTCATAAACAATGTAAAATAAAGAAATGCTATAGGAAATGCTATAGCATTTCCTATGGCATTTCTCGTCAACAATTTAATCTTTGCATATTTTTGCATGAGAACTCTTGTTATATTCTAATTCACACGTATAAGCCCTAAAATCATTATTTTTTCAATTGGTTCGAAATTTTAGGTCGTAAACAATGTAAAATAAAGAAATGCTATAGGAAATACTATATCATTTCCTATGGCATTTCTCGTCAACAATTTAATCCTTGCATATTTTTGCATGAGAACGCTTGTAATATTAAAATTCCAATGTATAAGCCCTAAAATCATTATTTTTTCAATTGCTACGAAATTTTAGGTTGTAAACAATGTAAAATAAAGAAATACTAGACGAAATGCTATAGCATTTCCTATGGCATTTCTCGTCAACAATTTAAACCTTGCATATTTTTGCCTTAGAACGCTTGTAATGTTAAAATTCCAATGTATAAGCCCTAAAATCTTTAGTTTTTCAATTGGTTCGAAATTTAAGGTTGTAAAAAATGTAAAATAAAGAAATGCTATAGAAAATGCTATAGCATTTCCTATGGCATTTCTCGTCAACAATTTAATCCTTGCATATTTTTGCATGAGAACTCTTGTTATATTCAAATTCCAACGTATAAGCCCTAAAATCAATATTTTTTCAATTGGTTTGAAATTTTAGGTCGTAAACAATGTAAAATAAAGAAATGCTATGGGAAATGCTATAGAATTTCCTATGGCATTTCTCGTCATAAATTTAATCCTTGCATTGCATGAAAACTCTTCTTATATTCAAATTCCAATGTATAAGCTCTAAAATCATTTTTTTTTCAATTGGTTCGAAATTTTAGGTCGTAAACAATGTAAAATAAAGAAATGCTATAGGAAATGCTATAGGAAATTCTATAGCATTTCCTATGGCATTTCTCGTCAACAATTTAATCCTTGCATATTTTTGCATGAGAACGCTTGTAATATTAAAATTCCAATGTATAAGCCCTAAAATCATTATTTTTTAAATTGGTTCGAAATTTAAGGTTGTAAAAAATGTAAAATAAAGAAATGCTATAGGAAATGCTTTAGCATTTCCTATGGCATTTCTCGTCAACAATTTAATCCTTGCTTATTTTTGATTGAGAACTCTTGTTATATTCAAATTCAAATGTATAAGCCCTAAAATCATTTTTTTTTCAATTGGTTCGAAATTTTAGGTCGTAAACATTGTAAAATAAAGAAATGCTATAGGAAATGCTATAGCATTTCCTATGGCATTTCTCGTCAACAATTTAATCCTTGCATATTTTTGCATGAGAATGCTTGTAATATTAAAATTCCAATGTATAAGCCCTAAAATCATTATTTTTTTCAATTGGTTCGAAATTTAAGGTTGTAAAAAATGTAAAATAAAGAAATGCTATAGGAAATGCTATAGCATTTCCTATGGCATTTCTCATCAACAATTTAATCCTTGCATATTTTTGCATGAAAACTCTTGTTATATTCAAATTCAAATGTATAAGCCCTAAAATCATTATTTTTTCAATTGGTTCGAAATTTTAGGTCGTAAACAATGTAAAATAAAGAAATGCTATAGGAAATGCTATAGCATTTCCTATGGCATTTCTCGTCAACAATTTAATCCTTGAATATTTTTGCATGAGAACGCTTGTAATATTAAAATTCCAATGTATAAAGCCCTAAAATCATTATTTTTTCAATTGGTTCAAAATTTAAGGTTGTAAAAAATGTAAAATAAAGAAATGCTATAGGAAATGCTATAGCATTTCCTATGGCATTTCTCGTCATAAATTTAATCCTTGCATTGCATGAGAACTCTTGTTATATTCAAATCCAACGTATAAGCCCTAAAATAATTATTTTTTCAATTGGTTTGAAATTTTAGGTCGTAAACAATGTAAAATAAAGTAATGCTATAGGAAATGCTATATCATTTCCTATAGCATTTCTCGTCAACAATTTAATCCTTGCATATTTTTGCATAAGAACGCTTGTAATATTAAAATTCCAATGTACAAGCCCTAAAATCATTATTTTTTCATTTGGTTCGAAATTTAAGGTTGTTAAAAATTTAAAATAAAGAAATCCTATAGGAAATGCTATAGGAAATAGCATTTCCTATAGCATTTCTCGTCAACAATTTAATCCTTGCATATTTTTGCATGAGAACTCTTTTTATTATAAAATTCCAATGTATAAGCCCTAAAATCATTATTTTTTCAATTGGTTTGAAATTTTAGGTCGTAAACAACGTAAACTAAAGAAATGCTATAGGAAATACATTCCCTATGGCATTTCTCGTCAACAATTTAATCCTTGGATATTTTTTCATGAGAACGCTTGTAATATTAAAATTCCAATGTATAAACCCTAAAATCTTTATTTTTTCAATTGGTTCAAAATTTAAGGTTGTAAAAAATGTAAAATAAAGAAATGCTATAGGAAATGCTATAACAATTCCTATGGCATTTCTCGTCAACAATTTAATCCTTGTATATTTTTGCATGAAAACTCTTGTTATATTCAAATTCCAATGTATAAGCTCTAAAATCATTTTTTTTTTCAATTGGTTCGAAATTTTAGGTCGTAAACAATGTAAAATAAAGAAATGCTATAGGAAATGCTATAGCATTTCCTATGGCATTTCTCGTCAAAAATTTAATCCTTGCATATTTTTGCATGAGAACGCTTGTAATATTAAAATTCCAATGTATAAGCCCTAAAATCATTATTTTTTCAATTGGTTCGAAATTTAAAGTTTTAAAAAATGTAAAATAAAGAAATGCTATAGAAAATGCTATAGCATTTCCTATGGCATTTCTCGTCAACAATTTAATCCTTGCATATTTTTGCATGAGAACTGTTGTTATATTCAAATTCAAATGTATAAGCCCTAAAATCATTATTTTTTCAATTGGTTCGAAATTTTAGGTCGTAAACAATGTAGAATAAAGAAATGCGATAGGAAATGCTATAGCATTTCCTATGGCATTTCTCGTCAACAATTTAATCCTTGCTTATTTTTGCATGAGAACTCTTGTTATATTCAAATTCACACGTATAAGCCCTAAAATCATTATTTTTTGAATTGGTTGGAAATTTTAGGTCGTAAACAATGTAAAATAAAGAAATGCTATTGGAAATGCTATAGCATTTCCTATGGCATTTCTCGTCATAAATTTAATCCTTGCATTGCATGAAAACTCTTGTTATATTCAAATTCCAATGTATAAGCTCTAAAATCATTTTTTTTTTCAATTGGTTCGAAATTTTAGGTCGTAAACAATGTAAAATAAAGAAATGCTATAGGAAATGCTATAGGAAATGCTATAGCATTTCCTATGGCATTTCTCGTCAACAATTTAATCCTTGCATATTTTTGCATGAGAACGCTTGTAATATTAAAATTCCAATGTATAAGCCCTAAAATCATTATTTTTTAAATTGGTTCGAAATTTAAGGTTGTAAAAAATGTAAAATAAAGAAATGCTATAGAAAATGCTATAGCATTTCCTATGGCATTTCTCGTCAACAATTTAATCCTTGCTTATTTTTGCATGAGAACTCTTGTTATATTCAAATTCAAATGTATAAGCCCTAAAATCATTTTTTTTTCAATTGGTTCGAAATTTTAGGTCGTAAACAATGTAAAATAAAGAAATGCTATAGGAAATGCTATAGCATTTCCTATGGCATTTCTCGTCAACAATTTAATCCTTGCATATTTTTGCATGAGAACGCGTGTAATATTAAAATTCCAATGTATAAGCCCTAAAATCATTATTTTTTCAATTGCTAGGAAATTTTAGGTTGTAAACAATGTAAAATAAAGAAATGCTATACGAAATGCTATAGCATTTCCTATGGCATTTCTCGTCAACAATTTAATCCTTGCATATTTTTGCATGAGAACTCTTCTTATATTCAAATTCACACGTATAAGCCCTAAAATCATTATTTTTTCAATTGATTCGAAGTTTTAGGTCGTAAACAATGTAAAATAAAGAAATGCTATAGAAAATGCTATAGCATTTCCTATGGCATTTCTCGTCAACAATTTAATCCTTGCATATTTTTGCCTGAGAACGCTTGTAATGTTAAAATTCCAATGTATAAGCCCTAAAATCTTTATTTTTTCAATTGGTTCGAAATTTAAGGTTGTAAAAAATGTAAAATAAAGAAATGCTATAGAAAATGCTATAGCATTTCCTATGGTATTTCTCGTCAACAATTTAATCCTTGCATATTTTTGCATGAGAACTCTTGTTATATTGAAATTCCAACGTATAAGCCCTAAAATCATTACTTTTTCAATTGGTTTGAAATTTTAGGTCGTAAACAATGTAAAATAAAGAAATGCTATAGGAAATGCTATAGCATTTCCTATGGCATTTCTCGTCAATAATTTAATCCTTGCATATTTTTGCATGAGAACTCTTGTTATATTCTAATTCACACGTATAAGCCCTAAAATCATTATTTTTTCAATTGGTTCGAAATTTTAGGTCGTAAACAATGTAAAATAAAGAAATGCTATAGGAAATACTATATCATTTCCTATGGCATTTCTCGTCAACAATTTAATCCTTGCATATTTTTGCATGAGAACGCTTGTAATATTAAAATTCCAATGTATAAGCCCTAAAATCATTATTTTTTCAATTGCTACAAAATTTTAGGTTGTAAACAATGTAAAATAAAGAAATACTAGACGAAATGCTATAGCATTTCCTATGGCATTTCTCGTCAACAATTTAATCCTTGCATATTTTTGCCTTAGAACGGTTGTAATGTTAAAATTCCAATGTATAAGCCCTAAAATCTTTAGTTTTTCAATTGGTTCGAAATTTAAGGTTGTAAAAAATGTAAAATAAAGAAATGCTATAGAAAATGCTATAGCATTTCCTATGGCATTTCTCGTCAACAATTTAATCCTTGCATATTTTTGCATGAGAACGCGTGTAATATTAAAATTCCAATGTATAAGCCCTAAAATCATTATTTTTTCAATTGCTACGAAATTTTAGGTTGTAAACAATGTAAAATAAAGAAATACTATACGAAATGCTATAGCATTTCCTATGGCATTTCTCGTCAACAATTTAATCCTTGCATATTTTTGCATGAGAACTCTTGTTATATTCAAATTCCAACGTATAAGCCCTAAAATCAATATTTTTTCAATTGGTTTGAAATTTTAGGTCGTAAACAATGTAAAATAAAGAAATGCTATAGGAAATGCTATAGCATTTCCTATGGCATTTCTCGTCAACAATTTAATCCTTGCATATTTTTGCATGAGAACTCTTGTTATATTCAAATTCACACGTATAAGCCCTAAAATAATTATTTTTTCAATTGGTTCGAAATTTTAGGTCGTAAACAATGTAAAATAAAGAAATGCTATAGGAAATACTATATCATTTCCTATGGCATTTCTCGTCAACAATTTAATCCTTGCATATTTTTGCATGAGAACGCGTGTAATATTAAAATTCCAATGTATAAGCCCTAAAATCATTATTTTTTCAATTGCTACGAAATTTTAGGTTGTAAACAATGTAAAATAAAGAAATACTATACGAAATGCTATAGCATTTCCTATGGCATTTCTCGTCAACAATTTAATCCTTGCATATTTTTGCATGAGAACTCTTCTTATATTCAAATTCACACGTATAAGCCCTAAAATCATTATTTTTTCAATTGGTTCGAAGTTTTAGGTCGTAAACAATGTAAAATAAAGAAATGCTATAGGAAATGCTATAGCATTTCCTATGGCATTTCTCGTCAACAATTTTATCCTTGCTTATTTTTGCATGAGAACTCTTGTTATATTCAAATTCAAATGTATAAGCCCTAAAATCATTTTTTTTTCAATTGGTTCGAAATTTTAGGTCGTAAACAATGTAAAATAAAGAAATGCTATAGGAAATGCTATAGCATTTCCTATGGCATTTCTCGTCAACAATTTAATCCTTGCATATTTTTGCCTGAAAACGCTTGTAATGTTAAAATTCCAATGTATAAGCCCTAAAATCTTTATTTTTTCAATTGCTACGAAATTTTAGGTTGTAAACAATGTAAAATAAAGAAATACTATACGAAATGCTATAGCATTTCCTATGGCATTTCTCGTCAACAATTTAATCCTTGCATATTTTTGCATGAGAACTCTTCTTATATTCAAATTCACACGTATAAGCCCTAAAATCATTATTTTTTCAATTGGTTTGAAGTTTTAGGTCGTAAACAATGTAAAATAAAGAAATGCTATAGAAAATGCTATAGCATTTCCTATGGCATTTCTCGTCAAAAATTTAATCCTTGCATATTTTTGCCTGAGAACGCTTGTAATGTTAAAATTGCAATGTATAAGCCCTAAAATCTTTATTTTTTCAATTGGTTCGAAATTTAAGGTTGTAAAAAATGTAAAATAAAGAAATGCTATAGAAAATGCTATACCATTTCCTATGGTATTTCTCGTCAACAATTTAATCCTTGCATATTTTTGCATGAGAACTCTTGTTATATTGAAATTCCAACGTATAAGCCCTAAAATCATTACTTTTTCAATTGGTTTGAAATTTTAGGTCGTAAACAATGTAAAATAAAGAAATGCTATAGGAAATGCTATAGCATTTCCTATGGCATTTCTCGTCAACAATTTAATCCTTGCATATTTTTGCATGAGAACTCTTGTTATATTCTAATTCACACGTATAAGCCCTAAAATCATTATTTTTTCAATTGGTTCGAAATTTTAGGTCGTAAACAATGTAAAATAAAGAAATGCTATAGGAAATACTATATCATTTCCTATGGCATTTCTCGTCAACAATTTAATCCTTGCATATTTTTGCATGAGAACGCTTGTAATATTAAAATTCCAATGTATAAGCCCTAAAATCATTATTTTTTCAATTGCTACGAAATTTTAGGTTGTAAACAATGTAAAATAAAGAAATACTAGACGAAATGCTATAGCATTTCCTATGGCATTTCTCGTCAACAATTTAATCCTTGCATATTTTTGCCTTAGAACGCTTGTAATGTTAAAATTCCAATGTATAAGCCCTAAAATCTTTAGTTTTTCAATTGGTTCGAAATTTAAGGTTGTAAAAAATGTAAAATAAAGAAATGCTATAGAAAATGCTATAGCATTTCCTATGGCATTTCTCGTCAACAATTTAATCCTTGCATATTTTTGCATGAGAACTCTTGTTATATTCAAATTCCAACGTATAAGCCCTAAAATCAATATTTTTTCAATTGGTTTGAAATTTTAGGTCGTAAACAATGTAAAATAAAGAAATGCTATGGGAAATGCTATAGCATTTCCTATGGCATTTCTCGTCATAAATTTAATCCTTGCATTGCATGAAAACTCTTCATATATTCAAATTCCAATGTATAAGCTCTAAAATCATTTTTTTTTTCAATTGGTTCGAAATTTTAGGTCGTAAACAATGTAAAATAAAGAAATGCTATAGGAAATGCTATAGGAAATTCTATAGCATTTCCTATGGCATTTCTCGTCAACAATTTAATCCTTGCATATTTTTGCATGAGAACGCTTGTAATATTAAAATTCCAATGTATAAGCCCTAAAATCATTATTTTTTAAATTGGTTCGAAATTTAAGGTTGTAAAAAATGTAAAATAAAGAAATGCTATAGAAAATGCTTTAGCATTTCCTATGGCATTTCTCGTCAACAATTTAATCCTTGCTTATTTTTGATTGAGAACTCTTGTTATATTCAAATTCAAATGTATAAGCCCTAAAATCATTTTTTTTTCAATTGGTTCGAAATTTTAGGTCGTAAACAATGTAAAATAAAGAAATGCTATAGGAAATGCTATAGCATTTCCTATGGCATTTCTCGTCAACAATTTAATCCTTGCATATTTTTGCATGAGAATGCTTGTAATATTAAAATTCCAATGTATAAGCCCTAAAATCATTATTTTTTTCAATTGGTTCGAAATTTAAGGTTGTAAAAAATGTAAAATAAAGAAATGCTATAGGAAATGCTATAGCATTTCCTATGGCATTTCTCATCAACAATTTAATCCTTGCATATTTTTGCATGAAAACTCTTGTTATATTCAAATTCAAATGTATAAGCCCTAAAATCATTATTTTTTCAATTGGTTTGAAATTTTAGGTCGTAAACAATGTAAAATAAAGAAATGCTATAGGAAATGCTATAGCATTTCCTATGGCATTTCTCGTCAACAATTTAATCCTTGCATATTTTTGCATGAGAACGCTTGTAATATTAAAATTCCAATGTCTAAAGCCCTAAAATCATTATTTTTTCAATTGGTTCAAAATTTAAGGTTGTAAAAAATGTAAAATAAAGAAATGCTATAGGAAATGCTAGCATTTCTCGTCATAAATTTAATCCTTGCATTGCATGAGAACTCTTGTTATATTCAAATCCAACGTATAAGCCCTAAAATAATTATTTTTTCAATTGGTTTGAAATTTTAGGTCGTAAACAATGTAAAATAAAGTAATGCTATAGGAAATGCTATATCATTTCATATAGCATTTCTCGTCAACAATTTAATCCTTGCATATTTTTGCATGAGAACGCTTGTAATATTAAAATTCCAATGTACAAGCCCTAAAATCATTATTTTTTCATTTGGTTCGAAATTTAAGGTTGTTAAAAATTTAAAATAAAGAAATCCTATAGGAAATGCTATAGGAAATAGCATTTCCTATAGCATTTCTCGTCAACAATTTAATCCTTGCATATTTTTGCATGAGAACTCTTTTTATTATAAAATTCCAATGTATAAGCCCTAAAATCATTATTTTTTCAATTGGTTTGAAATTTTAGGTCGTAAACAACGTAAACTAAAGAAATGCTATAGGAAATACATTCCCTATGGCATTTCTCGTCAACAATTTAATCCTTGGATATTTTTTCATGAGAACGCTTGTAATATTAAAATTCCAATGTATAAACCCTAAAATCTTTATTTTTTCAATTGGTTCAAAATTTAAGGATGTAAAAAATGTAAAATAAAGAAATGCTATAGGAAATGCTATAACAATTCCTATGGCATTTCTCGTCAACAATTTAATCCTTGTATATTTTTGCATGAAAACTCTTGTTATATTCAAATTCCAATGTATAAGCTCTAAAATCATTTTTTTTTCAATTGGTTCGAAATTTTAGGTCGTAAACAATGTAAAATAAAGAAATGCTATAGGAAATGCTATAGCATTTCCTATGGCATTTCTCGTCAAAAATTTAATCCTTGCATATTTTTGCATGAGAACGCTTGTAATATTAAAATTCCAATGTATAAGCCCTAAAATCATTATTTTTTCAATTGGTTCGAAATTTAAAGTTTTAAAAAATGTAAAATAAAGAAATGCTATAGAAAATGCTATAGCATTTCCTATGGCATTTCTCGTCAACAATTTAATCCTTGCATATTTTTGCATGAGAACTGTTGTTATATTCAAATTCAAATGTATAAGCCCTAAAATCATTATTTTTTCAATTGGTTCGAAATTTTAGGTCGTAAACAATGTAGAATAAAGAAATGCGATAGGAAATGCTATAGCATTTCCTATGGCATTTCTCGTCAACAATTTAATCCTTGCTTATTTTTGCATGAGAACTCTTGTTATATTCAAATTCACACGTATAAGCCCTAAAATCATTATTTTGTGAATTGGTTGGAAATTTTAGGTCGTAAACAATGTAAAATAAAGAAATGCTATGGGAAATGCTATAGCATTTCCTATGGCATTTCTCGTCATAAATTTAATCCTTGCATTGCATGAAAACTCTTGTTATATTCAAATTCCAATGTATAAGCTCTAAAATCATTTTTTTTTTCAATTGGTTCGAAATTTTAGGTCGTAAACAATGTAAAATAAAGAAATGCTATAGGAAATGCTATAGGAAATGCTATATCATTTCCTATGGCATTTCTCGTCAACAATTTAATCCTTGCATATTTTTGCATGAGAACGCTTGTAATATTAAAATTCCAATGTATAAGCCCTAAAATCATTATTTTTTAAATTGGTTCGAAATTTAAGGTTGTAAAAAATGTAAAATAAAGAAATGCTATAGAAAATGCTATAGCATTTCCTATGGCATTTCTCGTCAACAATTTAATCCTTGCTTATTTTTGCATGAGAACTCTTGTTATATTCAAATTCAAATGTATAAGCCCTAAAATCATTTTTTTTTCAATTGGTTCGAAATTTTAGGTCGTAAACAATGTAAAATAAAGAAATGCTATAGGAAATGCTATAGCATTTCCTATGGCATTTCTCGTCAACAATTTAATCCTTGCATATTTTTGCATGAGAACGCGTGTAATATTAAAATTCCAATGTATAAGCCCTAAAATCATTATTTTTTCAATTGCTAGGAAATTTTAGGTTGTAAACAATGTAAAATAAAGAAATGCTATACGAAATGCTATAGCATTTCCTATGGCATTTCTCGTCAACAATTTAATCCTTGCATATTTTTGCATGAGAACTCTTCTTATATTCAAATTCACACGTATAAGCCCTAAAATCATTATTTTTTCAATTGATTCGAAGTTTTAGGTCGTAAACAATGTAAAATAAAGAAATGCTATAGAAAATGCTATAGCATTTCCTATGGCATTTCTCGTCAACAATTTAATCCTTGCATATTTTTGCCTGAGAACGCTTGTAATGTTAAAATTCCAATGTATAAGCCCTAAAATCTTTATTTTTTCAATTGGTTCGAAATTTAAGGTTGTAAAAAATGTAAAATAAAGAAATGCTATAGAAAATGCTATAGCATTTCCTATGGTATTTCTCGTCAACAATTTAATCCTTGCATATTTTTGCATGAGAACTCTTGTTATATTGAAATTCCAACGTATAAGCCCTAAAATCATTACTTTTTCAATTGGTTTGAAATTTTAGGTCGTAAACAATGTAAAATAAAGAAATGCTATAGGAAATGCTATAGCATTTCCTATGGCATTTCTCGTCAATAATTTAATCCTTGCATATTTTTGCATGAGAACTCTTGTTATATTCTAATTCACACGTATAAGCCCTAAAATCATTATTTTTTCAATTGGTTCGAAATTTTAGGTCGTAAACAATGTAAAATAAAGAAATGCTATAGGAAATACTATATCATTTCCTATGGCATTTCTCGTCAACAATTTAATCCTTGCATATTTTTGCATGAGAACGCTTGTAATATTAAAATTCCAATGTATAAGCCCTAAAATCATTATTTTTTCAATTGCTACGAAATTTTAGGTTGTAAACAATGTAAAATAAAGAAATACTAGACGAAATGCTATAGCATTTCCTATGGCATTTCTCGTCAACAATTTAATCCTTGCATATTTTTGCCTTAGAACGGTTGTAATGTTAAAATTCCAATGTATAAGCCCTAAAATCTTTAGTTTTTCAATTGGTTCGAAATTTAAGGTTGTAAAAAATGTAAAATAAAGAAATGCTATAGAAAATGCTATAGCATTTCCTATGGCATTTCTCGTCAACAATTTAATCCTTGCATATTTTTGCATGAGAACTCTTGTTATATTCAAATTCCAACGTATAAGCCCTAAAATCAATATTTTTTCAATTGGTTTGAAATTTTAGGTCGTAAACAATGTAAAATAAAGAAATGCTATAGGAAATGCTATAGCATTTCCTATGGCATTTCTCGTCAACAATTTAATCCTTGCATATTTTTGCATGAGAACTCTTGTTATATTCAAATTCACACGTATAAGCCCTAAAATAATTATTTTTTCAATTGGTTCGAAATTTTAAGTCGTAAACAATGTAAAATAAAGAAATGCTATAGGAAATACTATATCATTTCCTATGGCATTTCTCGTCAACAATTTAATCCTTGCATATTTTTGCATGAGAACGCGTGTAATATTAAAATTCCAATGTATAAGCCCTAAAATCATTATTTTTTCAATTGCTACGAAATTTTAGCTTGTAAACAATGTAAAATAAAGAAATACTATACGAAATGCTATAGCATTTCCTATGGCATTTCTCGTCAACAATTTAATCCTTGCATATTTTTGCATGAGAACTCTTCTTATATTCAAATTCACACGTATAAGCCCTAAAATCATTATTTTTTCAATTGGTTCGAAGTTTTAGGTCGTAAACAATGTAAAATAAAGAAATGCTATAGGAAATGCTATAGCATTTCCTATGGCATTTCTCGTCAACAATTTAATCCTTGCATATTTTTTCCTGAAAACGCTTGTAATGTTAAAATTCCAATGTATAAGCCCTAAAATCTTTATTTTTTCAATTGGTTCGAAATTTAAGGTTGTAAAAAATGTAAAATAAAGAAATGCTATAGAAAATGCTCTAGCATTTCCTATGGCATTTCTCGTCAACAATTTAATCCTTGCATATTTTTGCATGAGAACTCTTGTTATATTGAAATTCCAACGTATAAGCCCTAAAATCATTATTTTTTCAATTGGTTTTAAATTTTAGGTCGTAAACAATGTAAAATAAAGAAATGCTATAGGAAATGCTATAGCATTTCCTATGGCATTTCTCGTCAACAATTTAATCCTTGAATATTTTTGCATGAGAACTCTTGTTATATTCTAATTCACACGTATAAGCCCTAAAATCATTATTTTTTTCAATTTGTTCGAAATTTTAGGTCGTAAACAATGTAAAATAAAGAAATGCTATAGGAAATACTATATCATTTCCTATGGCATTTCTCGTCAACAATTTAATCCTTGCATATTTTTGCATGAGAACGCTTGTAATATTAAAATTCCAATGTATAAGCCCTAAAATCATTATTTTTTCAATTGCTACGAAATTTTAGGTTGTAAACAATGTAAAATAAAGAAATACTAGACGAAATGCTATAGCATTTCCTATGGCATTTCTCGTCAACAATTTAATCCTTGCATATTTTTGCCTTAGAACGCTTGTAATGTTAAAATTCTAATGTATAAGCCCTAAAATCTTTAGTTTTTCAATTGGTTCGAAATTTAAGGTTGTAAAAAATGTAAAATAAAGAAATTCTATAGAAAATGCTATAGCATTTCCTATGGCATTTCTCGTCAACAATTTAATCCTTGCATATTTTTGCATGAGAACTCTTGTTATATTCAAATTCCAACGTATAAGCCCTAAAATCATTATTTTTCAATTGGTTTGAAATTTTAGGTCGTAAACAATGTAAAATAAAGAAATGCTATAGGAAATGTTATAGCATTTCCTATGGCATTTCTCGTCAATAATTTAATCCTTGCATATTTTTGCATGAGAACTCTTGTTATATTCTAATTCACACGTATAAGCCCTAAAATCATTATTTTTTCAATTGGTTCGAAATTTTAGGTCGTAAACAATGTAAAATAAAGAAATGCTATAGGAAATACTATATCATTTCCTATGGCATTTCTCGTCAACAATTTAATCCT
Organism: Parietaria judaica; assembly: GCA_954871525.1. Lineage (NCBI taxonomy): Eukaryota > Viridiplantae > Streptophyta > Magnoliopsida > Rosales > Urticaceae > Parietaria > Parietaria judaica. The sequence continues at coordinate 4,758,138 of OX940864.1, read as the reverse complement.
TGCATATTTTTGCATGAGAACGCTTGTAATATTAAAATTCCAATGTACAAGCCCTAAAATCATTATTTTTTCAATTGGTTCGAAATTTAAGGTTGTAAAAAATTAAAAATAAAGAAATGCTATAGAAAATGCTATAGCGTTTCCTATGGCATTTCTCGTCAACAATTTAATCCTTGCATATTTTTGCATGAGAACTCTTGTTATATTCAAATTCCAACGTATAAGCCCTAAATTCATTATTTTTTCAATTGGTTCGAAATTTTAGGTCGTAAACAATGTAAAATAAAGAAATACTATACGAAATGCTATAGCATTTCCTATGGCATTTCTCGTCAACAATTTAATCCTTGCATATTTTTGCATGAGAACGCTTGTAATATTAAAATTCCAATGTACAAGCCCTAAAATCATTATTTTTTCAATTGGTTCGAAATTTAAGGTTGTAAAAAATTTAAAATAAAGAAATGCTATAGAAAATGCTATAGCGTTTCCTATGGCATTTCTCGTCAACAATTTAATCCTTGCATATTTTTGCATGAGAACTCTTGTTATATTCAAATTCCAACGTATAAGCCCTAAATTCATTATTTTTTCAATTGGTTCGAAATTTTAGGTCGTAAACAATTTAAAATAAAGAAATGCTATAGGAAATGCTATAGCATTTCCTATGGCATTTCTCGTCAACAATTTAATCCTTGCATATTTTTGCATGAGAATGCTTGTAATATTAAAATTCCAAAGTACAAGCCCGGAAATCATTATTTTTTCGATTGGTTCAAAATTTAAGGTTGTAAAAAATGTAAAATAAAGATATGCTATATGAAATGCAATAGCATTTCCTATGACATTTCTCGTCAACAATTTAATCCTTGCATATTTTTGGATGAGAACTCTTGTTATTTTCAAATTCAATGTATAAGCCCTAAAATCATTATTTTTTCAATTAGTTCGAAATTTTAGCTCGTAAACAATGTAAAATAAAGAAATGCTTTAGGGATTGCTATAGCATTTCCTATGGCATTTCTCGTCAACAATTTAATCCTTGCCTATTTTTGCATGATAACGCTTGTAATATTAAAATTCTAATGTATGAGCCCTAAAATCATTATTTTTTCAATTGATTTGATATTTTAGGTCGTAAACAATGTAAAATAAAGAAATGCTATAGTAAATGCTATAGCATTTCCTATGGCATTTCTCGTCAACAATTTAATCCTTGCATATTTTCGCATGAGAACTCTGGTTATATTCAAATTCCAATGTATAAGCCCTAAAATCATTATTTTTTCAATTGGTTCAAAATTTTAGGTCGTAAAATATGTAAAATAAAGAAATGCTATAGGAAATGCTATAGCATTTCCTATGGCATTTCTCGTCAACAATTTAATCCTTGCATATTTTTGCATGAGAACGCTTGTAATATTAAAATTCTAATGTATGAGCCCTAAAATCATTATTTTTCAATTGGTTCGAAATATTAGGTCGTAAACAATGTAAATAAAAGAAATGCGATAGGAAATGCTTTAGCATTTTCTATGGCATTTCTCGTCAACAATTTAATCCTTGCATATTTTTGCATTAGAACTCTTGTTATATTCAAGATCCAATGTCTAAGCCCTAAAATAATTATTTTTTCAATTGGTTCGATATTTTAGGTCGTAAACAATGTAAAATAAAGAAATTCTATAGGAAATGCTATAGCATTTCCTATGGCATTTCACGTCAACAATTTAATCCTTGTATATTTTTGCATGAGAATGCTTGTAATATTAAAATTCCTATGTATAAGCCTTAAAATCATTTTTTTTTTCAATTGGTTCAAACTTTTAGGTTGTAAACAATGTAAAATAAAGAAATGCTATACGAAATGCTATAGCATTTCCTATGGCATTTCTCGTCAACAATTTAATCCTTGCATATTTTTGCATGAGAACTCTTGTTATATTCAAATTCCAACGTATAAGCCCTAAAATCATTATTTTTCAATTGGTTTGAAATTTTAGGTCGTAAACAATGTAAAATAAAGAAATGCTATAGGAAATGTTATAGCATTTCCTATGGCATTTCTCGTCAATAATTTAATCCTTGCATATTTTTGCATGAGAACTCTTGTTATATTCTAATTCACACGTATAAGCCCTAAAATCATTATTTTTTCAATTGGTTCGAAATTTTAGGTCGTAAACAATGTAAAATAAAGAAATGCTATAGGAAATACTATATCATTTCCTATGGCATTTCTCGTCAACAATTTAATCCTTGCATATTTTTGCATGAGAACGCTTGTAATATTAAAATTCCAATGTACAAGCCCTAAAATCATTATTTTTTCAATTGGTTCGAAATTTAAGGTTGTAAAAAATTAAAAATAAAGAAATGCTATAGAAAATGCTATAGCGTTTCCTATGGCATTTCTCGTCAACAATTTAATCCTTGCATATTTTTGCATGAGAACTCTTGTTATATTCAAATTCCAACGTATAAGCCCTAAATTCATTATTTTTTCAATTGGTTCGAAATTTTAGGTCGTAAACAATGTAAAATAAAGAAATACTATACGAAATGCTATAGCATTTCCTATGGCATTTCTCGTCAACAATTTAATCCTTGCATATTTTTGCATGAGAACGCTTGTAATATTAAAATTCCAATGTACAAGCCCTAAAATCATTATTTTTTCAATTGGTTCGAAATTTAAGGTTGTAAAAAATTTAAAATAAAGAAATGCTATAGAAAATGCTATAGCGTTTCCTATGGCATTTCTCGTCAACAATTTAATCCTTGCATATTTTTGCATGAGAACTCTTGTTATATTCAAATTCCAACGTATAAGCCCTAAATTCATTATTTTTTCAATTGGTTCGAAATTTTAGGTCGTAAACAATTTAAAATAAAGAAATGCTATAGGAAATGCTATAGCATTTCCTATGGCATTTCTCGTCAACAATTTAATCCTTGCATATTTTTGCATGAGAATGCTTGTAATATTAAAATTCCAAAGTACAAGCCCGGAAATCATTATTTTTTCGATTGGTTCAAAATTTAAGGTTGTAAAAAATGTAAAATAAAGATATGCTATATGAAATGCAATAGCATTTCCTATGACATTTCTCGTCAACAATTTAATCCTTGCATATTTTTGGATGAGAACTCTTGTTATTTTCAAATTCAATGTATAAGCCCTAAAATCATTATTTTTTCAATTAGTTCGAAATTTTAGCTCGTAAACAATGTAAAATAAAGAAATGCTTTAGGGATTGCTATAGCATTTCCTATGGCATTTCTCGTCAACAATTTAATCCTTGCCTATTTTTGCATGATAACGCTTGTAATATTAAAATTCTAATGTATGAGCCCTAAAATCATTATTTTTTCAATTGATTTGATATTTTAGGTCGTAAACAATGTAAAATAAAGAAATGCTATAGTAAATGCTATAGCATTTCCTATGGCATTTCTCGTCAACAATTTAATCCTTGCATATTTTCGCATGAGAACTCTGGTTATATTCAAATTCCAATGTATAAGCCCTAAAATCATTATTTTTTCAATTGGTTCAAAATTTTAGGTCGTAAAATATGTAAAATAAAGAAATGCTATAGGAAATACTATAGCATTTCCTATGGCATTTCTCGTCAACAATTTAATCCTTGCATATTTTTGCATGAGAACGCTTGTAATATTAAAATTCTAATGTATGAGCCCTAAAATCATTATTTTTCAATTGGTTCGAAATATTAGGTCGTAAACAATGTAAATAAAAGAAATGCGATAGGAAATGCTTTAGCATTTTCTATGGCATTTCTCGTCAACAATTTAATCCTTGCATATTTTTGCATTAGAACTCTTGTTATATTCAAGATCCAATGTCTAAGCCCTAAAATAATTATTTTTTCAATTGGTTCGATATTTTAGGTCGTAAACAATGTAAAATAAAGAAATTCTATAGGAAATGCTATAGCATTTCCTATGGCATTTCACGTCAACAATTTAATCCTTGTATATTTTTGCATGAGAATGCTTGTAATATTAAAATTCCTATGTATAAGCCTTAAAATCATTTTTTTTTTCAATTGGTTCAAACTTTTAGGTTGTAAACAATGTAAAATAAAGAAATGCTATACGAAATGCTATAGGATTTCCTATGGCATTTCTCGTCAACAATTTAATCCTTGCATATTTTTTCATGAGAAGTCTTGTTATATTCAAATTCTAATATATAAACCCTAAAATCTTTATTTTTTTAATTGGTTCGAAATTTTAGGTCGTAAACAATGTAAAATAAAGAAATGCTATAGGAAATGGTATTTCTCGTCAACAATTTAATCCTTGTATATTTTTGCATGAGAACGCTTGTAATATTAAAATTCCAATGTAAAAGCCCTAAAATCATTTTTTTTTTCAATTGGTTCGAACTTTTAGGTTGTAAAGAATTTAAAATAAAGAATTGCTATAGGAAATGCTATGGCATTTCTCTTCAACAATTTAAACCTTGCATATTTTTCCATGAGACCTCTTGTTATATTCAAATTCCAATGTATAAGCCCTAAAATCCTTATTTTTTCAATTGGTTCAAAATTTTAGGTCGTAAACAATGTAAAATAAAGAATTGCTATAGGAAATTCTATAGATTACCTATGAAATTTCTCGTCAACAATTTAATCCTTGCATATTTTTGCATGAGAACGCTTGTAAAATTAAAATTCCAATGTATATGCCCTAAAATTGATATATATTCTATTGGTTCAAAATATAAGGTTGTAAAAAATGTAAAATAAAGAAATGCGATAGGAAATGCTATAGCATTTCCTATGGCATCTCTCGTTAACAATTTAATCCTTGCATATTTTTGCATGAGAACTCTTGTTATATTCAAATTCCAACGTATAAGCCCTAAATTCATTATTCTTTCAATTGGTTCGAAATTCTAGGTCGTAAACAATGTAAAATAAAGAAATGCTTTAGGGATTGCTATAGCATTTCCTATGGCATTTCTCGTCAACAATTTAATCCTTGCCTATTTTTGAATGAGAACGCTTGTAATATTAAAATTCAAATGTATGAGCCCTAAAATCATTATTTTTTCAATTGGTTCAAAATTTTAGGTCGTAAACAATGTAAAATAAAGAAATGCTATAATAAATGCTATAGCATTTCCTATGGCATTTCTCGTCAACAATTTAATCCTTGCATATTTTTGCATGAGAACTCTTGTTATATTCAAATTCCAATGTATAAGCCCTAAAATCATTATTTTTTCAATTGGTTCAAAATTTTAGCTCGTAAACAATGTAAAATAAAGAAATGCTATAGGAAATGCTATAGCATTTCCTATGGCATTTCCTATGGCATTTCTCGTCAACAATTTATTCCTTGCATATTTTTGCATGAGAACGCTTGTAATATTAAAATTCTAACGCTTGTAATCATTACTTTTTCAATTGGTTCGAAATTTTAGGTCGTAAACAATGTAAAATAAAGAAATGCTATAGGAAATGCTAGCATTTCCTATGGAATTTCTCGTCAACAATTTATTCCTTGCATATTTTTGCATGAGAACTCTTGTTATATTCAAATTCCAATGTATAAGCCCTAAAATCATTATTTTTTCAATTGGCTCGAAATTTTAGGTAGTAAACAATGTAAAATAAAGAAATGCTATAGGAAATACTATAGCATTTCCTATGGCATTTCTCGTCAACAATTTAATCCTTGCAAATTTTTTCATGAGAACGCTTATAATATTAAAATTCCAATGTATAAGCCCTAAAATCATTATTTTTTCAATTGGTTCGAAATTTAAGGTTGTAAAAAATGTAAAATAAAGAAATGCTATAGGAAATGCTATCGCATTTCCTATGGCATTTCTCGTCAACAATTTAATCCTTGCATATTTTTGAATGAGAACTCTTGTCATATTCAAATTAAAATGTATAAGCCCTAAAATCATTATTTTTTCAAATTGGTTAGAAATTTTAGGTCGTAAACAATGTAAAATAAAGAAATGCTATAGGAAATGCTATAGCATTTCCTATGGAATTTCTCGTCAACAATTTAATAATTGCATATTTTTGCCTGAGAACGCTTGTAATATTAAAATTCCAATGTATAAGCCCAAAAATCATTATTTTTTCAATTAGTTCGAAATTTAAGGTTGTAAAAAATGTAAAATAAAGAAATGCTATAGGAAATGCTATAGCATTTCCTATGGCATTTCTCGTCAGCAATTTAATCCTTGCATATTTTTGCATGAGAACTCTTGCTATATTCAAATTCCAACGTATAAGCCCTAAAATAATTATTTTTTCAATTGGTTCGAAATTTTAGGTCGTAAACAATGTAAAATAAAGAAATGCTATAGGAAATTCTATATCATTTCCTATAGCATTTCTCGTCAACAATTTAATCCTTGCATATTTTTGCATTAGAACGCTTGTAATATTAAAATTCCAAAGTACAAGCCCTAAAATCATTATTTTTTCAATTGGTTCGAAATTTAAGGTTGTAAGAAATTTAAAATAAAGAAATGCTATAGAAAATGCTATAGCGTTTCCTATGGCATTTCTCGTCAACAATTTAATCCTTGCATATTTTTGCATGAGAACTCTTGTTATATTCAAATTCAAATGTATAAGCCCAAAAATAATTATTTTTTCAATTGGTTCGAAATTTTAGGTCGTAAACAATGTAAAATAAAGAAAAGCTATAGGAAATGCTATAGCATTTCCTATGGCATTTCTCTTCAACAATTTAATCCTTGCATATTTTTCCATGAGAACGTTTGTAATATTAAAATTCCAATGTATAAGCCCTAAAATCATTATTTTTTCAATTGGTTCAAAATTTAAGGTTGTAAAAAATGTAAAATAAAGAAATGCTATAGGAAATGCTATAACATTTCCTATGGCATTTCTCGTCAACAATTTAATCCTTGTATATTTTTGCATGACAACTCTTGTTATATTCCAATTCCAATGTATAAGCCCTAAAATCATTATTTTTTCAATTGGTTCGAAGTTTTAGGTCGTAAACAATGTAAAATAAAGAAATGCTATAGGAAATGCTGTAGCATTTCCTATGGCATTTATCGTCAACAATTTAATCCTTGCATATTTTTGCCTGAGAACGCTTGTAATATTAAAATTCCAATGTATAATCCCTAAAATCATTATTTTTTCAATTGGTTCGAAATTTAAGGTTGTAAAAAATGTAAAATAAAGAAATGCTATAGGAAATGCTATAGCATTTCCTATGGCATTTCTCGTCAACAATTTAATCCTTGCATATTTTTGCATGACAACGCTTGTAATATTAAAATTCCAATGTATAAGCCTTAAAATCATTATTTTTTATATTGGTTCGAAATTTTAGGTCGTAAACAATGTAAAATAAAGAAATGCTATAGGAAATGCTATAGCATTTCCTATGGCATTTCTCGTCATAAATTTAATCCTTGCATTGCATGAGAACTCTTTTTATATTCAAATTCCAATGTATAAGCTCTAAAATCATTTTTTTTTCAATTGGTTCGAAATTTTAGGTCGTAAACAATGTAAAATAAATAAATGCTATAGGAAATGCCTATGGCATTTATCGTCAACAATTTAATCCTTGCATATTTTTGCATGAGAACGCTTGTAATATTAAAATTCCAATGTATAAGCCCTAAAATCATTCTTTTTTCAATTGGTTCGAAATTTAAGGTTGTAAAAAATGTAAAATAAAGAAATACTATAGAAAATGCTATAGCATTTCCTATGGCATTTCTCGTCAACAATTTAATCCTTGCATATTTTTTCATGAGAACTCTTGTTATATTCAAATTAAAATGTATAAGCCCTAAAATCATTATTTTTTCAAATTGGTTAGAAATTTTAGGTCGTAAACAATGTAAAATAAAGAAATGCTATAGGAAATGCTATAGCATTTCCTATGGAATTTCTCGTCAACAATTTAATAATTGCATATTTTTGCATGAGAACGCTTGTAATATTAAAATTCCAATGTATAAGCCCAAAAATCATTATTTTTTCAATTAGTTCGAAATTTAAGGTTGTAAAAAATGTAAAATAAAGAAATGCTATAGGAAATGCTATAGCATTTCCTATGGCATTTCTCGTCAACAATTTAATCCTTGCATATTTTTGCATGAGAACTCTTGCTATATTCAAATTCCAACGTATAAGCCCTAAAATCATTATTTTTTCAATTGGTTCGAAATTTTAGGTCGTAAACAATGTAAAATAAAGAAATGCTATAGGAAATTCTATATCATTTCCTATAGCATTTCTCGTCAACAATTTAATCCTTGCATATTTTTGCATTAGAACGCTTGTAATATTAAAATTCCAAAGTACAAGCCCTAAAATCATTATTTTTTCAATTGGTTCGAAATTTAAGGTTGTAAGAAATTTAAAATAAAGAAATGCTATAGAAAATGCTATAGCGTTTCCTATGGCATTTCTCGTCAACAATTTAATCCTTGCATATTTTTGCATGAGAACTCTTGTTATATTCAAATTCAAATGTATAAGCCCTAAAATAATTATTTTTTCAATTAGTTCGAAATTTTAGGTCGTAAACAATGTAAAATAAAGAAAAGCTATAGGAAATGCTATAGCATTTCCTATGGCATTTCTCGTCAACAATTTAATCCTTGCATATTTTTCCATGAGAACGTTTGTAATATTAAAATTACAATGTATAAGCCCTAAAATCATTATTTTTTCAATTGGTTCAAAATTTAAGGTTGTAAAAAATTTAAAATAAAGAAATGCTATAGGAAATGCTATAACATTTCCTATGGCATTTCTCGTCAACAATTTAATCCTTGTATATTTTTGCATGACAACTCTTGTTATATTCCAATTCCAATGTATAAGCCCTAAAATCATTATTTTTTCAATTGGTTCGAAATTTAAGGTCGTAAACAATGTAAAATAAAGAAATGCTATAGGAAATGCTATAGCATTTCCTATGGCATTTATCGTCAACAATTTAATCCTTGCATATTTTTGCATGAGAACGCTTGTAATATTAAAATTCCAATGTATAAGCCCTAAAATCATTCTTTTTTCAATTGGTTCGAAATTTAAGGTTGTAAAAAATGTAAAATAAAGAAATACTATAGAAAATGCTATAGCATTTCCTATGGCATTTCTCGTCAACAATTTAATCCTTGCATATTTTTGCATGAGAACTCTTGTTATATTCAAATTAAAATGTATAAGTCCTAAAATCATTATTTTTTCAAATTGGTTAGAAATTTTAGGTCGTAAACAATGTAAAATAAAGAAATGCTATAGGAAATGCTAGCATTTCCTATGGAATTTCTCGTCAACAATTTAATAATTGCATATTTTTGCCTGAGAACGCTTGTAATATTAAAATTCCAATGAATAAGCCCTAAAATCATTATTTTTTCAATTGGTTCGAAATTTAAGGTTGTCAAAAATGTAAAATAAAGAAATGCTATAGGAAATGCTATAGCATTTCCTATGGCATTTCTCGTCAACAATTTAATCCTTGCATATTTTTGCATGAGAACTCTTGCTATATTCAAATTCCAACGTATAAGCCCTAAAATCATTATTTTTTCAATTGGTTCAAAATTTTAGGTCGTAAACAATGTAAAATAAAGAAATGCTATAGGAAATTCTATATCATTTCCTATAGCATTTCTCGTCAACAATTTAATCCTTGCATATTTTTGCATTAGAACGCTTGTAATATTAAAATTCCAAAGTACAAGCCCTAAAATCATTATTTTTTCAATTGGTTCGAAATTTAAGGTTGTAAAAAATTTAAAATAAAGAAATGCTATAGAAAATGCTATACCGTTTAATATGGAATTTCTCGTCAACAATTTAATCCTTGCATATTTTTGCATTAGAACGCTTGTAATATTAAAATTCCAAAGTACAAGCCCTAAAATCATTATTTTTTCAATTGGTTCGAAATTTAAGGTTGTAAGAAATTTAAAATAAAGAAATGCTATAGAAAATGCTATAGCGTTTCCTATGGCATTTCTCGTCAACAATTTAATCCTTGCATATTTTTGCATGAGAACTCTTGTTATATTCAAATTCAAATGTATAAGCCCTAAAATAATTATTTTTTCAATTAGTTCGAAATTTTAGGTCGTAAACAATGTAAAATAAAGAAAAGCTATAGGAAATGCTATAGCATTTCCTATGGCATTTCTCGTCAACAATTTAATCCTTGCATATTTTTCCATGAGAACGTTTGTAATATTAAAATTACAATGTATAAGCCCTAAAATCATTATTTTTTCAATTGGTTCAAAATTTAAGGTTGTAAAAAATTTAAAATAAAGAAATGCTATAGGAAATGCTATAACATTTCCTATGGCATTTCTCGTCAACAATTTAATCCTTGTATATTTTTGCATGACAACTCTTGTTATATTCCAATTCCAATGTATAAGCCCTAAAATCATTATTTTTTCAATTGGTTCGAAATTTTAGGTCGTAAACAATGTAAAATAAAGAAATGCTATAGGAAATGCTATAGCATTTCCTATGGCATTTATCGTCAACAATTTAATCCTTGCATATTTTTGCATGAGAACGCTTGTAATATTAAAATTCCAATGTATAAGCCCTAAAATCATTCTTTTTTCAATTGGTTCGAAATTTAAGGTTGTAAAAAATGTAAAATAAAGAAATACTATAGAAAATGCTATAGCATTTCCTATGGCATTTCTCGTCAACAATTTAATCCTTGCATATTTTTGCATGAGAACTCTTGTTATATTCAAATTAAAATGTATAAGTCCTAAAATCATTATTTTTTCAAATTGGTTAGAAATTTTAGGTCGTAAACAATGTAAAATAAAGAAATGCTATAGGAAATGCTAGCATTTCCTATGGAATTTCTCGTCAACAATTTAATAATTGCATATTTTTGCCTGAGAACGCTTGTAATATTAAAATTCCAATGAATAAGCCCTAAAATCATTATTTTTTCAATTGGTTCGAAATTTAAGGTTGTCAAAAATGTAAAATAAAGAAATGCTATAGGAAATGCTATAGCATTTCCTATGGCATTTCTCGTCAACAATTTAATCCTTGCATATTTTTGCATGAGAACTCTTGCTATATTCAAATTCCAACGTATAAGCCCTAAAATCATTATTTTTTCAATTGGTTCAAAATTTTAGGTCGTAAACAATGTAAAATAAAGAAATGCTATAGGAAATTCTATATCATTTCCTATAGCATTTCTCGTCAACAATTTAATCCTTGCATATTTTTGCATTAGAACGCTTGTAATATTAAAATTCCAAAGTACAAGCCCTAAAATCATTATTTTTTCAATTGGTTCGAAATTTAAGGTTGTAAAAAATTTAAAATAAAGAAATGCTATAGAAAATGCTATACCGTTTAATATGGAATTTCTCGTCAACAATTTAATCCTTGCATATTTTTGCATGAGAACTCTTGTTATATTCAAATTCAAATGTATAAGCCCTAAAATAATTATTTTTTCAATTGGTTCGAAATTTTAGGTCGTAAACAATGTAAAATAAAGAATAGCTATAGGAAATGCTATAGCATTTCCTATGGCATTTCTCGTCAACAATTTAATCCTTGCATATTTTTCCATGAGAACGTTTGTAATATTAAAATTCCAATGTATAAGCCCTAAAATCATTATTTTTTCAATTGGTTCAAAATTTAAGGTTGTAAAAAATGTAAAATAAAGAAATGCTATAGGAAATGCTATAACATTTCCTATGGCATTTCTCGTCAACAATTTAATCCTTGTATATTTTTGCATGACAACTCTTGTTATATTCCAATTCCAATGTATAAGCCCTAAAATCATTATTTTTTCAATTGGTTCGAAATTTTAGGTCGTAAACAATGTAAAATAGAGATATGCTATAGGAAATGTTGTAGCATTTCCTATGGCATTTATCGTCAAAAATTTAATCCTTGCATATTTTTGCCTGAGAACGCTTGTAATATTAAAATTCCAATGTATAATCCCTAAAATCATTATTTTTTCAATTGGTTCGAAATTTAAGGTTGTAAAAAATGTAAAATAAAGAAATGCTATAGGAAATGCTATAGCATTTCCTATGGCATTTCTCGTCAACAATTTAATCCTTGCATATTTTTGCATGACAACGCTTGTAATATTAAAATTCCAATGTATAAGCCCTAAAATCATTATTTTTTATATTGGTTCGAAATTTTAGGTCGTAAACAATGTAAAATAAAGAAATGCTATAGGAAATGCTATAGCATTTCCTATGGCATTTCTCGTCATAAATTTAATCCTTGCATTGCATGAGAACTCTTTTTATATTCAAATTCCAATCTATAAGCTCTAAAATCATTTTTTTTTTCAATTGGTTCGAAATTTTAGGTCGTAAACAATGTAAAATAAAGAAATGCTATAGGAAATGCTATAGCATTTCCTATGGCATTTCTCGTCAACAATTTAATCCTTGCATATTTTTGCATGAGAACGCTTGTAATATTAAAATTCCAATGTATAAGCCCTAAAATCATTATTTTTTCAATTGGTTCGAAATTTAAGGTTGTAAAAAATGTAAAATAAAGAAATACTATAGAAAATGCTATAGCATTTCCTATGGCATTTCTTGTCAACAATTTAATCCTTGCATATTTTTGCATGAAAACTCTTGTTATATTCAAATTAAAATGTATAAGCCCTAAAATCATTATTTTTTCAAATTGATTAGAAATTTTAGGTCGTAAACAATGTAAAATAAAGAAATGCTATAGGAAATGCTATAGCATTTCCTATGGAATTTCTCGTCAACAATTTAATAATTCCATATTTTTGCCTGAGAACGCTTGTAATATTAAAATTCCAATGTATAAGCCCTAAAATCATATTTTTTCAATTGGTTCGAAATTTAAGGTTGTAAAAAATGTAAAATAAAGAAATGCTAGAGGAAATGCTATAGCATTTCCTATGGCATTTCTCGTCAACAATTTAATCCTTGCATATTTTTGCATGAGAACTCTTGTTATATTCAAATTCCAACGTATAAGCCGTAAAATCATTATTTTTTCAATTGGTTTGAAATTTTAGGTCGTAAACAATGTAAAATAAAGAAATGGTATAGGAAATTCTATATCATTTCCTATAGCATTTCTCGTCAACAATTTAATCCTTGCATATTTTTGCATTAGAACGCTTGTAATATTAAAATTCCAAAGTACAAGCCCTAAAATCATTATTTTTTCAATTGGTTCGAAATTTAAGGTTGTAAAAAATTTAAAATAAAGAAATGCTATAGAAAATGCTATAGCGTTTCCTATGGCATTTCTCGTCAACAATTTAATCCTTGCATATTTTTGCATGAGAACTCTTGTTATATTCAAATTCAAATGTATAAGCCCTAAAATAATTATTTTTTAAATTGGTTCGAAATTTTAGGTCGTAAACAATGTAAAATAAAGAAAAGCTATAGGAAATGCTATAGCATTTCCTATGGCATTTCTCGTCAACAATTTAATCCTTGCATATTTTTCCATGAGAACGTTTGTAATATTAAAATTCCAATGTATAAGCCCTAAAATCATTATTTTTTCAATTGGTTCAAAATTTAAGGTTGTAAAAAATGTAAAATAAAGAAATGCTATGTAACAGCCCCCTTCCCAGGGACTGTTACGAATTTACTCTTATCTAATACCAATCCCGACTTCTAAATATTTAATAAAAATATGAGTATTTGACTTTAGCGCGCAAAGAAAACGGACTTCATATTAGTTTTGAAACCTCTATACAGTAGTACCCAAAACAGATTTTACAAAAAAAAAAATAACGTTATAAAAGAAAAACCTAGCGGAGCTCCTAGCTATTGTTTTTAAAAATATTACACAACAAAAAGTTTACAACCCTCCTATTTCCAAGACCCGTATTCCACCATATGCACCATATACGTCGCATCACTGACCCCGTACCATCCGCATTTAGCCATTCATCGGTTTCTTTCCTGGATCTACAACACAACTATACGAGTGAGCTAACGCTCAGTACGCAAAAGCTTTATATTACTCACAAAAATATATCAAGGAACAATCACTTCGAAATGCATAAATGCAATGTCCGGTTATAATTTATAACTTTTTATAAACATATTATTGGGCCCTGCGTGCGTACCAGCGCGCTATACTACCAACGGGGGACCGGGGGCGCGACCCTAACCAAGTCAGCCCGCGGAAAACATCTCACGACGTGTCATTTGAGACTACTCGACTCAATACAGTCGGAGGCTTCATACACATTGTAATCAGTGACTACGCGACCCAATATACAATGGTTGGTACGACGCAATTTACTAAAATTGTCATACATATATAGTATCATTACAGATTATATGAATGACTTAATGCTCGTGCTTTTCCGATATGCTCACAATGCGTATCGAACATAATTCGCACTACGGTAGAATTAAACTACCAAACCATACAACCATGAATTTCACACCACACACAATCAAACAAACCACATTATTATTGCTGTGTTGCAGTGAGTACTTTTACGTACCTTACTTCAACCGAATCACTACAAAACACGGGTTATGCTTCCTTTGAAAATGAACTTCCTAATCGTTTAAGACATTGAACATCAGCTTCTAGAATAATATACATATTCTTACACGGTATAATAAATAACACTTAAATTTTAGGATAAACCAAATAATACTTAAATAATCTTGTAAACCAAAACCAATATATTAACCCTATTAGTAAAAATCCTCTTAACATACGCATTTCAACTGGATTCTATATATGTATATACAATATATATTTTTTTTTTGTCCCTGTATTTAACTCGATGTAGCATACTAAACCACCTTTGTCTTCTTTTGTATACATGCAACGAGGGTAAATCAAAATATATTAAAAGTTATCAATGTATGTATATCACTTCTCCTACTATACTAAAACTAGTAAAACCAACACCTGATTATCTTATTTATATATACTATTTTATTAAACATAGACCTTATCACCCGCTCCTTAGTTACTAGCTTTTGAAATCAAAAACACAAGTATTGAACAACATCTAAAACCGTGAAAAAAAAATAACAAAAACAAATCATGCTTCTACATTAGATCATTAACTTAGATATAAGTTTATAATTAAGAAATTATTAATGAGAGCTCTACTTACCAAAAAACATCAAGCAGAAAGAAGGGCGGCGAGCAAAAGGTACGGGAGAGTGATTTTGAGAGAGAGAGGTTATTATTGTAAGTATTCTAATTATATATACTTTAATAAATAAAGGAGATAATACCAAACCTTAGTCGGTTATATGGCTAACCAATGTGAAATTAATTACCAAATGACCATGAAATGATTACTTTTATTCTTTATATATATATATATATATATGTGTGTATGTGAAACAAGTTGTATCTTAAGTCGGTAAAAGGGCTGCAACATAAAAATGTAAAGATAAATATTTAAATAACTTAAAACTTAAGTTAGAAGTAATTGTACATAAAGTACCTACGGTTAATATTTATATTTTTGGCACTCACATTTTATAAAAAAAGAAAAAAATTCACTTCCAAGAGAGCCATACTTTTCTTATTTATCAAGACTAGAGGTAACAAACTCTCCAAACTAAGATATGAATATTTACTTATTATCGTTGAAACATCAAGACGATAATACACAGATGTATTACGGCTACTACAATCTTCCCTCCTTACAAAATTTTCGTCCTCGAAAATTTAGAAGAGGTATGGATATGCAACTCTCATCTCATCCTCTCTTTCCCATGTTGCCTCCGATTTTGAGTGATTATTCCAGGCGATCTTGATGAGAGGTATACACTTATTACGTAACACCTTCTCCTTTCGGTCTAGTATCTCCATTGGCCTTTCTTTGTATGATAGATCTTCTTGGACCTCTACCGGTTCTGGTTCAAGAATATGCGATGGGTCGGGAATATATTTCCGTAGCATCGATATATGAAAAACGTTATGCACGGTTGATAGATCTTGCGACAGCGCAAGTTTGTAAGAAACTTTGCCAACTCGTTCTATAATCTCATACGGGCCAATATATCTTGGGCTCAACTTCCCTTTCTTGCCAAAGCGTTTAATACCCTTCATTGGTGTTACCTTAATAAAAGCAGCATCACCTATGTTAAATTCAAGTGGCCTCCTTCGTGAATCCGCATAGCTCTTTTGTCGAGATTGAGCCGCCTTCATACGCTGACGAATTAGCTTAATAGCTTCTGTGGCTTGTTCGACAAAATCAGAGCTAAAAACCTTACTTTCGCCAGTCTCGTACCAATGGATCGGAGACTGACACTTTCTTCCGTACAAAGCTTCATAAGGAGCCATCTTAATCGTAGATTGATAGCTGTTGTTGTAGGAAAATTCAACTAAGGGTAAATACTTATTCCATGAACTCTTGAAATCCATAACACAAGCCCTGAGCATATCTTCCAAAATCATGTTTGTTCTTTCAGTTTGGCCGTCAGTTTGTGGATGGAAAGCAGTACTAAACTTTAGAGTCGTACCTAGTTCCCTTTGAACTTTCTTCCAAAATCGGGATGTAAAACGGGTGTCTCGATCAGAGATAATAGAAAATGGAATTCCATGCAACCGCACGATCTCCCTAACGTATATTTCAGCTAACTGATCTAGTGTCATTGTATCTTTGATTGACAAGAAGTGGGCGGACTTGGTTAATCTATCCACTATTACCCAAATGGCATTATGCCCATTTGTTGTCTTCGGTAACCCCATTATGAAATCCATCGATATACTCTCCCACTTCCATTCTGGTATCTCAAGTGGTTGAAGCTCTCCTGCTGGTCTTTGATGTTCAGCTTTAACCTTTTGACAAGTCAAGCATTTCTCTACGTAATTAGCAACATCTTTCTTCATCCCTACCCACCAAAACTTCTCTTTTAGATCTTTGTACATCTTTGTGCTTCCAGGGTGAACCGAGTATGGCGCCTTATGCGCTTCAGAGAGGATTTTATTCATCATCTCGTCATTCTTTGGAACACAAAGCCTTCCCTTAAAGAGAAGAATTCCATTAGATGACATACTGAAGTCAGGACGGTTCCCCAATAAGGTTTCCTCTGAAATTTTGGACAACGTTTCGTCCAAACCTTGAGATGCTTTAATATCATCAAAGAGGGTTGGGTACAAGTTTAGCGCTGCCAACTTACCAACACAAATCTCCAGTTCCATCGAGCGAATTTCCTCTTGTAGTTGTTTTGGAAGAGCATCCAATGATGCAAGTGTAGCTATTGATTTTCTACTCAACGCGTCTGCCACCTTATTTGCCTTTCCTGGGTGATATTGAATTTCACAATCATAATCTTTCACGAGCTCTAGCCATCTTCTTTGCCTCATGTTCAACTCCTTTTGAACAAAAAAATACTTTAAACTCTTATGATCTGTGAATATATTACAATGAACCCCATATAGATAGTGACGCCAAATCTTTAAAGCGAACACCACTGCAGCTAACTCCAGGTCATGAGTAGGATAGTTTTGTTCGTAGTCCTTTAATTTTCGTGATGCATAAGCAATGACCTTTTTGCTCTGCATTAGGACTGCGCCTAACCCCATCTTCGATGCATCACAATAAATATCAAATCCATCCTTACCAGATGGGACAGTGAGTACCGGAGCCGTTGTTAGGCGTTTCTTGAGCTCCTTGAAACTTTCTTCACACTGGCTTGACCACTCAAATTTCTTATTCTTACGAGTAAGATTTGTGAGTGGGCTGGCTAATTTAGAAAATCCTTCGATGAATCGTCGATAATAACCAGCTAGTCCTAAAAAGCTTCTCACTTCTGTTACATTGGTTGGCTGAGTCCACTCGTCAACGGCCTGAATCTTCACTGGATCTACGGAGATACCTTCGGCTGAGATCACATGACCGAGGAATGCCACACGATCCAACCAAAACTCGCATTTTGAAAACTTTGCGTAGAGCTCATGTTCCTTAAGAACATTTAAGGTCATTCGTAAGTGTTCTTCGTGTTCCTCTTTAGTTTTCGAATAGATAAGGATGTCGTCAATAAAGACAATGACAAATTTATCTAAATACTCACTAAATACACGGTTCATGAGCTCCATGAAAGCTGCAGGAGCATTGGTTAAACCAAATGACATAACTAAAAATTCATAATGTCCGTAGCGAGTACGAAAAGCAGTCTTCGATACATCGCCTTCTCTGACTTTGAGTTGATGATACCCGGATCGCAAATCAATTTTCGAGAATACGGTTGCTCCACGCAATTGGTCAAAAAGATCGTCTATCCGCGGCAGTGGATATTTATTCTTCACGGTTACTTTATTAAGTCCACGATAATCGATGCACATCCGGAGAGAACCATCTTTCTTTTTCACAAAGAGAACAGGAGCTCCCCAAGGCGAATGGCTTGGTCGAATAACTCCTTTATCAAGAAGATCCTGAAGTTGAGCTTGTAATTCCTTCAATTCCACTGGTGCCATCCGATATGGTGCCTTCGAAACAGGATTTATTCCTGGAATAACCTCTATCTCAAATTCGATAGCTCGGTTTGGAGGTAGTCCTGGTAATTCATCTGGAAATACTTCCGGATACGTGCAAACGATAGGAACATCGCATAACTGAGTACGTTCCTCTTTCTCTTTAATGGTATCAACCACGTGAGCAAGATAGCCGGAACATCCTCCAATCAGCATCCGTTCAGCCTCCATAGAAGATATTAACATCCTTGATATGTTTCCTGTTGATTCCCCTATAAATTCAAACTTTGGTTGCCCTTCTGGTCGAAAAACCACCTTTTGTTTCTTGCAGTAAATTGTGGCATCATACTTTCTCAGGAAATCCATCCCAAGAATAATATCATAATCATACATTTGAAGTACAACCAAATCCGCTGACAGTTCCCTATCAGAGATATTTAGTGGTACCGCATGAAACCAAGATGAGGACATTATAACCTCCCCAGAAGGTAAGGTTACAGAAAATGCACTACCTAACATATCTTTTGTCCTGTTAAGTTTCTTCGAGAAATTTTGTGACACAAAAGAATGTGTAGCACCCGAGTCAAATAATATTGAAGCAGGAATATTTTCGATAAGAAGCTGACCTGTTACTACATTAGAAGTTCCAGCCTTCACATCCTCATGCGTTAGAGTATAAACTCTAGCATTTGTCTTTAGGGCTGGAGCCTCAAGCCGTCCTTGATTGTTGCGAGGTCCATCAATCCGCTCTTGGTTAGAGCCTTTTGTCTTATTAGGGCATGATAGAGCATAATGCCCCTCCCCTCCACAAGAAAAACATGTATGTGATCCCATTCTACATACACCTGGATGCTTCTTTCCACACTTGGAACAAGTCGGAAACGCTACACCTCTGTTAAAATTTTGACGGGTTCCTTGAGGCCTTTTATATGATGATTCATTATTAGGCTCTAGCTTTCTTTTTTAGCTCTGGCCGTCTATATGGGAACTTTTGCCTCCACTAAAATAACGATTTCCCGTTTGGCCCAAATTTCCTGATCTCCCTTGCATTTTAGCCTTATTAGCTTCAAAGGCTCTTATACGCTCTTGTTTAGTTTGGAGTAGATGATACTCCGCGCGGAGGGCTCGATCAATACAATCTCCAACAGTTGTTGGTGGGGATCCACCACTGTCCACCTGAAGCGCAATTTCACCGCGGAACATGTTCATCATTCGACGGACTCGCTCCCGCTCTGTAGGCACCAAGTCAGAACACAAACGTGCAAGTTTATCAAACTTACGTATAGCCTCAGAAACATTTAAGTTTCCTTGCTTTATATTGTTAAACTCATCAACTTGAGCCTTCAGCGCTGCGGGATTGTAGAATTTTGCATTGAATTCTTGTACAAAGTCCGCCCATGTCATGCCATTAGTATCCCTCCTTTGTTTAATAGTTTCCCACCAGTATCTAGCTTCAAACTTGAGTACCGAAGAGGTACATAAGATTTTCTCCCGATCAGAGAGTTCCATAAAGTCGTAAAGGACTTGAATTTCAGACAACCACTCCTCCGCTACCAGCGGATCAGTAGTTCCTATGAATTCTGGAGCTCGCATTCGGCGAAATCTTTCGTATAGCGGTTCGTCACGTGTTCTAGGACGCTGACGAACTTCAACCTCTGCTTCCTCTTCCATTGGTTCATCTTCTTCTTCCACTGGTTCTTCTTCTTCTACTACTACTTCATCTTCGGCACCTTGTTCTTCATTTCGAGCATTCAATTGCTCAGTTAGCTGCCGAATCTGGGCAGCCTGTTCGTCAAGCCGACGTTGAAGACCTACAAGTGCATCTTCTGGGTCATCATTATTAACTTGTCTTCTACCACGACCAGAGCCGCGGGGTCGGCCTCTCCCCCTTGCCATATTGTATTTATCTCGGTAAGTAACTGTCTTCTGGTCACATGAAGTAAATAAACGACATCATTGTTTTGAATATATAGAGGAATTCTATATGAATATGAACATATCATTATATATTCACTTCAACACACATTTTAGTATATGTACATACAGCCAAAACATCAAGCATGTGTCTATATATACAGAACAAAACAACTACACACATAGCTACATATATTCTAGCATCTCATCAAAATATACATAAAGTTCTCTCATAACTGTATATACTTCATTTAGTTATTACATTTTGGGTCGTAGTCAGGGTCATCACTATCAGATTCTTCCTCGAACTCTTCCTCCAGATCATCTTCTAAATCTATTTCCGGATCAGATTCCTCAAACTCTTCCATATGATCATCTTCTGGATCTATCTCCGGATCGGATTCCTCAAATTCCTCCACCATATCATCTTCATTGGGAGCATTTTCTGAATTTGCTTCCGGTAAATCCATATTACTATTAACACGATTTTCTGGGTTAACAGCAGTCGTGTCATTCCCGGTATTAGCATATGTCATAGGAACATCCTCTGGAAAATCTTCATCTGGATCATATAGACGACCCCAGTCTTCATCTTCAATTGCTATTTCGGCCGCCATAGCATCGCATATCATTCCATCTATATTCTTATAGTCATTTATCGATTTCATGCGGGCTCTAATTCTTCGCGGTACGCCTCGCAAGTAGTATGCTTTAACAAAATCAAGTTGAAGGTGATACGGACATTCCGCCATCAGCTGAGACTGGAAACGTCTCGAATAATACATCATACCTTCTCCGGGTTCTCGCTTCCAATTATTTAGCATGTGGCCAAACTCCATGGTTACATAGTTAGCATTAAACCTTTCAAGGATTAGTTCCTTGAATGTATTCCAAGACGTCTCTCTTGGATCTACGTGTAAAGAGTTCCACCACCTCAAAGCCAAACCGCCTAGCTGAGGAATCACCATTTCCACATAGTGTGCCTCTTCAGTTCCGAGTGATCTCAACGTAGTCTCGGAATAGTGAAGAAATGTCTCTAGTTTTGAACTTCCTGGCCCATCGTAGAATGATGGTTGGCATTTTCGAAACGCAATTATGGAATCATGTCTGGATAGTCCCCGCCTTTGACAAACCGTATCAACCTCGATATCTCGAGGTGGTGACCGAGAGTCATTAGCTTGAACACCCCCATTTCCCGCCAAAGGTGGACGAGACGACATTGGGTCCATAATCTGCAAACACAACTTTACCATGGTTACTAATAATAAAGAAAAGAAATTAACGAAATAACTTACTTGCGGATACTTCGGAATCAGCTAATACACGTATATGGTGACAATAGGTGAACTGCTCTGATACCACTCTGTAACAGCCCCCTTCCCAGGGACTGTTACGAATTTACTCTTATCTAATACCAATCCCGACTTCTAAATATTTAATAAAAATATGAGTATTTGACTTTAGCGCGCAAAGAAAACGGACTTCATATTAGTTTTGAAACCTCTATACAGTAGTACCCAAAACAGATTTTACAAAAAAAAAAATAACGTTATAAAAGAAAAACCTAGCGGAGCTCCTAGCTATTGTTTTTAAAAATATTACACAACAAAAAGTTTACAACCCTCCTATTTCCAAGACCCGTATTCCACCATATGCACCATATACGTCGCATCACTGACCCCGTACCATCCGCATTTAGCCATTCATCGGTTTCTTTCCTGGATCTACAACACAACTATACGAGTGAGCTAACGCTCAGTACGCAAAAGCTTTATATTACTCACAAAAATATATCAAGGAACAATCACATCGAAATGCATAAATGCAATGTCCGGTTATAATTTATAACTTTTTATAAACATATTATTGGGCCCTGCGTGCGTACCAGCGCGCTATACTACCAACGGGGGACCGGGGGCGCGACCCTAACCAAGTCAGCCCGCGGAAAACATCTCACGACGTGTCATTTGAGACTACTCGACTCAATACAGTCGGAGGCTTCATACACATTGTAATCAGTGACTACGCGACCCAATATACAATGGTTGGTACGACGCAATTTACTAAAATTGTCATACATATATAGTATCATTACAGATTATATGAATGACTTAATGCTCGTGCTTTTCCGATATGCTCACAATGCGTATCGAACATAATTCGCACTACGGTAGAATTAAACTACCAAACCATACAACCATGAATTTCACACCACACACAATCAAACAAACCACATTATTATTGCTGTGTTGCAGTGAGTACTTTTACGTACCTTACTTCAACCGAATCACTACAAAACACGGGTTATGCTTCCTTTGAAAATGAACTTCCTAATCGTTTAAGACATTGAACATCAGCTTCTAGAATAATATACATATTCTTACACGGTATAATAAATAACACTTAAATTTTAGGATAAACCAAATAATACTTAAATAATCTTGTAAACCAAAACCAATATATTAACCCTATTAGTAAAAATCCTCTTAACATACGCATTTCAACTGGATTCTATATATGTATATACAATATATTTTTTTTTTTTGTCCCTGTATTTAACTCGATGTAGCATACTAAACCACCTTTGTCTTCTTTTGTATACATGCAACGAGGGTAAATCAAAATATATTAAAAGTTATCAATGTATGTATATCACTTCTCCTACTATACTAAAACTAGTAAAACCAACACCTGATTATCTTATTTATATATACTATTTTATTAAACATAGACCTTATCACCCGCTCCTTAGTTACTAGCTTTTGAAATCAAAAACACAAGTATTGAACAACATCTAAAACCGTGAAAAAAAAATAACAAAAACAAATCATGCTTCTACATTAGATCATTAACTTAGATATAAGTTTATAATTAAGAAATTATTAATGAGAGCTCTACTTACCAAAAAACATCAAGCAGAAAGAAGGGCGGCGAGCAAAAGGTACGGGAGAGTGATTTTGAGAGAGAGAGGTTATTATTGTAAGTATTCTAATTATATATACTTTAATAAATAAAGGAGATAATACCAAACCTTAGTCGGTTATATGGCTAACCAATGTGAAATTAATTACCAAATGACCATGAAATGATTACTTTTATTCTTTATATATATATATATATATATATATATATATATATATGTGTATGTGAAACAAGTTGTATCTTAAGTCGGTAAAAGGGCTGCAACATAAAAATGTAAAGATAAATATTTAAATAACTTAAAACTTAAGTTAGAAGTAATTGTACATAAAGTACCTACGGTTAATATTTATATTTTTGGCACTCACATTTTATAAAAAAAGAAAAAAATTCACTTCCAAGAGAGCCATACTTTTCTTATTTATCAAGACTAGAGGTAACAAACTCTCCAAACTAAGATATGAATATTTACTTATTATCGTTGAAACATCAAGACGATAATACACAGATGTATTACGGCTACTACATGCTATAGGAAATGCTATAACATTTCCTATGGCATTTCTCGTCAACAATTTAATCCTTGTATATTTTTGCATGACAACTCTTGTTATATTCCAATTCCAATGTATAAGCCCTAAAATCATTATTTTTTCAATTGGTTCGAAATTTTAGGTCGTAAACAATGTAAAATAAAGAAATGCTATAGTAAATGCTGTAGCATTTCCTATGGTATTTATCGTCAACAATTTAATCCTTGCATATTTTTGCCTGAGAACGCTTGTAATATTAAAATTCCAATGTATAATCCCTAAAATCATTATTTTTTCAATTGGTTCAAAATTTAAGGTTGTAAAAAATGTAAAATAAAGAAATTCTATAGGAAATGCTATAGCATTTCCTATGGCATTTCTCGTCAACAATTTAATCCTTGCATATTTGTGCATGACAACGCTTGTAATATTAAAATTCCAATGTATAAGCCCTAAAATCATTATTTTTTATATTGGTTCGAAATTTTAGGTCGTAAACAATGTAAAATAAAGAAATGCTATAGGAAATGCTATAGCATTTCCTATGGCATTTCTCGTCATAAATTTAATCCTTGCATTGCATGAGAACTCTTTTTATATTCAAATTCCAATGTATAAGCTCTAAAATCATTTTTTTTTTCAATTGGTTCGAAATTTTAGGTCGTAAACAATGTAAAATAAAGAAATGCTATAGGAAATGCTATAGCATTTCCTATGGCATTTCTCGTCAACAATTTAATCCTTGCATATTTTTGCATGAGAACGCTTGTAATATTAAAATTCCAATGTATAAGCCCTAAAATCATTACTTTTTCAATTGGTTCGAAATTTAAGGTTGTAAAAAATGTAAAATAAAGAAATACAATAGAAAATGCTATAGCATTTCCTATGGCATTTCTCGTCAACAATTTAATCCTTGCATATTTTTGCATGAGAACTCTTGTTATATTCAAATTAAAATGTATAAGCCCTAAAATCATTATTTTTTCAAATTGGTTAGAAATTTTAGGTCGTAAACAATGTAAAATAAAGAAATGCTATAGGAAATGCTGTAGCATTTCCTATGGCATTTATCGTCAACAATTTAATCCTTGCATATTTTTGCCTGAGAACGCTTGTAATATTAAAATTCCATGTATAATCCCTAAAATCATTATTTTTTCAATTGGTTCGAAATTTAAGGTTGTAAAAAATGTAAAATAAAGAAATGCTATAGGAAATGCTATAGCATTTCCTATGGCATTTCTCGTCAACAATTTAATCCTTGCATATTTTTGCATGACAACGCTTGTAATATTAAAATTCCAATGTATAAGCCCTAAAATGATTATTTTTTATATTGGTTCGAAATTTTAGGTCGTAAACAATGTAAAATAAAGAAATGCTATAGGAAATGCTATAGCATTTCCAATGGCATTTCTCGTCATAAATTTAATCCTTGCATTGCATGAGAACTCTTTTTATATTCAAATTCGAATGTATAAGCTCTAAAATCATTTTTTTTTCAATTGGTTCGAAATTTTAGGTCGTAAACAATGTAAAATAAAGAAATGCTATAGGAAATGCTATAGCATTTCCTATGGCATTTCTCGTCAACAATTTAATCCTTGCATATTTTTGCATGAGAACGCTTGTAATATTAAAATTCCCATGTATAAGCCCTAAAATCATTACTTTTTCAATTGGTTCGAAATTTAAGGTTGTAAAAAATGTAAAATAAAGAAATACTATAGAAAATGCTATAGCATTTCCTATGGCATTTCTCGTCAACAATTTAATCCTTGCATATTTTTGCATGAGAACTCTTGTTATATTCAAATTAAAATGTATAAGCCCTAAAATCATTATTTTTTCAAATTGGTTAGAAATTTTAGATCGTAAACAATGTAAATTAAAGAAATGCTATAGGAAATGCTGTAGCATTTCCTATGGCATTTATCGTCAACAATTTAATCCTTGCATATTTTTGCCTGAGAACGCTTGTAATATTAAAATTCCATGTATAATCCCTAAAATCATTATTTTTTCAATTGGTTCGAAATTTAAGGTTGTAAAAAATGTAAAATAAAGAAATGCTATAGGAAATGCTATAGCATTTCCTATGGCATTTCTCGTCAACAATTTAATCCTTGCATATTTTTGCATGACAACGCTTGTAATATTAAAATTCCAATGTATAAGCCCTAAAATCATTATTTTTTATATTGGTTCGAAATTTTAGGTCGTAAACAATGTAAAATAAAGAAATGCTATAGATAATGCTATAGCATTTCCTATGGCATTTCTCGTCATAAATTTAATCATTGCATTGCATGAGAACAATTTTTATATTCAAATTCCAATGTATAAGCTCTAAAATCATTTTTTTTTCAATTGGTTCGAAATTTTAGGTCGTAAACAATGTAAAATAAAGAAATGCTATAGGAAATGCTATAGCATTTCCTATGGCATTTCTCGTCATAAATTTAATCCTTGCATTGCATGAGAACTCTTGTTATATTCAAATTCAAATGTATAAGCCCTAAAATAATTATTTTTTTCAATTGGTTCGAAATTTTAGGTCGTAAACAATGTAAAATAAAGAAAAGCTATAGGAAATGCTATAATATTTCCTATGGCATTTCTCGTCAACAATTTAATCCTTGCATATTTTTCCATGAGAACGTTTGTAATATTAAAAATCCAATGTATAAGCCCTAAAATCATTATTTTTTCAATTGGTTCAAAATTTAAGGTTGTAAAAAATATAAAATAAAGAAATGCTATAGGAAATGCTATAACATTTCCTATGGCATTTCTCGTCAACAATTTAATCCTTGTATATTTTTGCATGACAACTCTTGTTATATTCCAATTCCAATGTATAAGCCTTAAAATCATTATTTTTTCAATTGGTTCGAAATTTTAGGTCGTAAACAATGTAAAATAAAGAAATGCTATAGGAAATGCTATAGCATTTCCTATGGCATTTCTCGTCATAAATTTAATCCTTGCATATTTTTGCCTGAGAACGCTTGTAATATTAAACTTCCAATATATAATCCCTAAAATCATTATTTTTTCAATTGGTTCGAAATTTAAGGTTGTAAAAAATGTAAAATAAAGAAATGCTATAGGAAATGCTATAGCATTTCCTATGGCATTTCTCGTCAACAATTTAATCCTTGCATATTTTTGCATGACAACGCTTGTAATATTAAAATTCCAATGTATAAGCCCTAAAATCATTATTTTTTATATTGGTTCAAAATTTTAGGTCGTAAACAATGTAAAATAAAGAAATGCTATAGGAAATGCTATAGCATTTCCTATGGCATTTCTCGTCATAAATTTAATCCTTGCATTGCATGAGAACTCTTTTTATATTCAAATTCCAATGTATAAGCTCTAAAATCATTTTTTTTTCAATTGGTTCGAAATTTTAGGTCGTAAACAATGTAAAATAAAGAAATGCTATAGGAAATGCTATAGCATTTCCTATGGCATTTCTCGTCAACAATTTAATCCTTGCATATTTTTGCATGAGAACGCTTGTAATATTAAAATTCCAATGTATAAGCCCTAAAATAATTATTTTTTCAATTGGTTCGAAATTTTAGGTCGTAAACAATGTAAAATAAAGAAAAGCTAGCATTTCCTATGGCATTTCTCGTCAACAATTTAATCCTTGCATATTTTTCCATGAGAACGTTTGTAATATTAAAATTCCAATGTATAAGCCCTAAAATCATTATTTTTTCAATTGGTTCAAAATTTAAGGTTGTAAAAAATGTAAAATAAAGAAATGCTATAGGAAATGCTATAACATTTCCTATGGCATTTCTCCTCAACAATTTAATCCTTGTATATTTTTGCATGACAACTCTTGTTATATTCCAATTCCAATGTATAAGCCCTAAAATCATTATTTTTTCAATTGGTTCGAAATTTTAGGTCGTAAACAATGTAAAATAAAGAAATGCTATAGGAAATGCTGTAGCATTTCCTATGGCATTTATCGTCAACAATTTAATCCTTGCATATTTTTGCCTGAGAACGCTTGTAATATTAAAATTCCAATGTATAATCCCTAAAATCATTATTTTTTCAATTGGTTCGAAATCTAAGGTTGTAAAAAATGTAAAATAAAGAAATGCTATAGGAAATGCTATAGCATTTCCTATGGCATTTCTCGTCAACAATTTAATCCTTGCATATTTTTGCATGACAACGCTTGTAATATTAAAATTCCAATGTATAAGCCCTAAAATGATTATTTTTTATATTGGTTCGAAATTTTAGGTCGTAAACAATGTAAAATAAAGAAATGCTATAGGAAATGCTATAGCATTTCCAATGGCATTTCTCGTCATAAATTTAATCCTTGCATTGCATGAGAACTCTTTTTATATTCAAATTCGAATGTATAAGCTCTAAAATCATTTTTTTTTCAATTGGTTCGAAATTTTAGGTCGTAAACAATGTAAAATAAAGAAATGCTATAGGAAATGCTATAGCATTTCCTATGGCATTTCTCGTCAACAATTTAATCCTTGCATATTTTTGCATGAGAACGCTTGTAATATTAAAATTCCCATGTATAAGCCCTAAAATCATTACTTTTTCAATTGGTTCGAAATTTTAGGTCGTAAACAATGTAAAATAAAGAAAAGCTAGCATTTCCTATGGCATTTCTCGTCAACAATTTAATCCTTGCATATTTTTCCATGAGAACGTTTGTAATATTAAAATTCCAATGTATAAGCCCTAAAATCATTATTTTTTCAATTGGTTCAAAATTTAAGGTTGTAAAAAATGTAAAATAAAGAAATGCTATAGGAAATGCTATAACATTTCCTATGGCATTTCTCCTCAACAATTTAATCCTTGTATATTTTTGCATGACAACTCTTGTTATATTCCAATTCCAATGTATAAGCCCTAAAATCATTATTTTTTCAATTGGTTCGAAATTTTAGGTCGTAAACAATGTAAAATAAAGAAATGCTATAGGAAATGCTGTAGCATTTCCTATGGCATTTATCGTCAACAATTTAATCCTTGCATATTTTTGCCTGAGAACGCTTGTAATATTAAAATTCCAATGTATAATCCCTAAAATCATTATTTTTTCAATTGGTTCGAAATCTAAGGTTGTAAAAAATGTAAAATAAAGAAATGCTATAGGAAATGCTATAGCATTTCCTATGGCATTTCTCGTCAACAATTTAATCCTTGCATATTTTTGCATGAGAACGCTTGTAATATTAAAATTCCAATGTATAAGCCCTAAAATGATTATTTTTTATATTGGTTCGAAATTTTAGGTCGTAAACAATGTAAAATAAAGAAATGCTATAGGAAATGCTATAGCATTTCCAATGGCATTTCTCGTCATAAATTTAATCCTTGCATTGCATGAGAACTCTTTTTATATTCAAATTCGAATGTATAAGCTCTAAAATCATTTTTTTTTCAATTGGTTCGAAATTTTAGGTCGTAAACAATGTAAAATAAAGAAATGCTATAGGAAATGCTATAGCATTTCCTATGGCATTTCTCGTCAACAATTTAATCCTTGCATATTTTTGCATGAGAACGCTTGTAATATTAAAATTCCCATGTATAAGCCCTAAAATCATTACTTTTTCAATTGGTTCGAAATTTAAGGTTGTAAAAAATGTAAAATAAAGAAATACTATAGAAAATGCTATAGCATTTCCTATGGCATTTCTCGTCAACAATTTAATCCTTGCATATTTTTGCATGAGAACTCTTGTTATATTCAAATTAAAATGTATAAGCCCTAAAATCATTATTTTTTCAAATTGGTTAGAAATTTTAGATCGTAAACAATGTAAATTAAAGAAATGCTATAGGAAATGCTGTAGCATTTCCTATGGCATTTATCGTCAACAATTTAATCCTTGCATATTTTTGCCTGAGAACGCTTGTAATATTAAAATTCCATGTATAATCCCTAAAATCATTATTTTTTCAATTGGTTCGAAATTTAAGGTTGTAAAAAATGTAAAATAAAGAAATGCTATAGGAAATGCTATAGCATTTCCTATGGCATTTCTCGTCAACAATTTAATCCTTGCATATTTTTGCATGACAACGCTTGTAATATTAAAATTCCAATGTATAAGCCCTAAAATCATTATTTTTTATATTGGTTCGAAATTTTAGGTCGTAAACAATGTAAAATAAAGAAATGCTATAGATAATGCTATAGCATTTCCTATGGCATTTCTCGTCATAAATTTAATCATTGCATTGCATGAGAACAATTTTTATATTCAAATTCCAATGTATAAGCTCTAAAATCATTTTTTTTTCAATTGGTTCGAAATTTTAGGTCGTAAACAATGTAAAATAAAGAAATGCTATAGGAAATGCTATAGCATTTCCTATGGCATTTCTCGTCATAAATTTAATCCTTGCATTGCATGAGAACTCTTGTTATATTCAAATTCAAATGTATAAGCCCTAAAATAATTATTTTTTTCAATTGGTTCGAAATTTTAGGTCGTAAACAATGTAAAATAAAGAAAAGCTATAGGAAATGCTATAATATTTCCTATGGCATTTCTCGTCAACAATTTAATCCTTGCATATTTTTCCATGAGAACGTTTGTAATATTAAAAATCCAATGTATAAGCCCTAAAATCATTATTTTTTCAATTGGTTCAAAATTTAAGGTTGTAAAAAATATAAAATAAAGAAATGCTATAGGAAATGCTATAACATTTCCTATGGCATTTCTCGTCAACAATTTAATCCTTGTATATTTTTGCATGACAACTCTTGTTATATTCCAATTCCAATGTATAAGCCTTAAAATCATTATTTTTTCAATTGGTTCGAAATTTTAGGTCGTAAACAATGTAAAATAAAGAAATGCTATAGGAAATGCTGTAGCATTTCCTATGGCATTTATCGTCAACAATTTAATCCTTGCATATTTTTGCCTGAGAACGCTTGTAATATTAAACTTCCAATATATAATCCCTAAAATCATTATTTTTTCAATTGGTTCGAAATTTAAGGTTGTAAAAAATGTAAAATAAAGAAATGCTATAGGAAATGCTATAGCATTTCCTATGGCATTTCTCGTCAACAATTTAATCCTTGCATATTTTTGCATGACAACGCTTGTAATATTAAAATTCCAATGTATAAGCCCTAAAATCATTATTTTTTATATTGGTTCAAAATTTTAGGTCGTAAACAATGTAAAATAAAGAAATGCTATAGGAAATGCTATAGCATTTCCTATGGCATTTCTCGTCATAAATTTAATCCTTGCATTGCATGAGAACTCTTTTTATATTCAAATTCCAATGTATAGGCTCTAAAATCATTTTTTTTTCAATTGGTTCGAAATTTTAGGTCGTAAACAATGTAAAATAAAGAAATGCTATAGGAAATGCTATAGCATTTCCTATGGCATTTCTCGTCAACAATTTAATCCTTGCATATTTTTGCATGAGAACGCTTGTAATATTAAAATTCCAATGTATAAGCCCTAAAATAATTATTTTTTCAATTGGTTCGAAATTTTAGGTCGTAAACAATGTAAAATAAAGAAAAGCTAGCATTTCCTATGGCATTTCTCGTCAACAATTTAATCCTTGCATATTTTTCCATGAGAACGTTTGTAATATTAAAATTCCAATGTATAAGCCCTAAAATCATTATTTTTTCAATTGGTTCAAAATTTAAGGTTGTAAAAAATGTAAAATAAAGAAATGCTATAGGAAATGCTATAACATTTCCTATGGCATTTCTCCTCAACAATTTAATCCTTGTATATTTTTGCATGACAACTCTTGTTATATTCCAATTCCAATGTATAAGCCCTAAAATCATTATTTTTTCAATTGGTTCGAAATTTTAGGTCGTAAACAATGTAAAATAAAGAAATGCTATAGGAAATGCTGTAGCATTTCCTATGGCATTTATCGTCAACAATTTAATCCTTGCATATTTTTGCCTGAGAACGCTTGTAATATTAAAATTCCAATGTATAATCCCTAAAATCATTATTTTTTCAATTGGTTCGAAATCTAAGGTTGTAAAAAATGTAAAATAAAGAAATGCTATAGGAAATGCTATAGCATTTCCTATGGCATTTCTCGTCAACAATTTAATCCTTGCATATTTTTGCATGACAACGCTTGTAATATTAAAATTCCAATGTATAAGTCCTAAAATCATTATTTTTTATATTGGTTCGAAATTTTAGGTCGTAAACAATGTAAAATAAAGAAATGCTATAAGAAATGCTATAGCATTTCCTATGGCATTTCTCGTCATAAATTTAATCCTTGCATTGCATGAGAACTCTTTTTATATTCAAATTCCAATGTATAAGCTCTAAAATCATTTTTTTTTCAATTGGTTCGAAATTTTAGGTCGTAAACAATGTAAAATAAAGAAATGCTATATGAAATGCTACAGCATTTCCTATGGCATTTCTCGTCAACAATTTAATCCTTGCATATTTTTGCATGAGAACGCTTGTAATATTAAAATTCCAATGTATAAGCCCTAAAATCATTATTTTTTCAATTGGTTCGAAATTTAAGGTTGTAAAAAATATAAAATAAAGAAATACTATAGAAAATGCTATAGCATTTCCTATGGCATTTCTCGTCAACAATTTAATCCTTGCATATTTTTGCATGAGAACTCTTGTTATATTCAAATTAAAATGTATAAGCCCTAAAATCATTATTTTTTCAAATTGGTTATAAATTTTAGGTCGTAAACAATGTAAAATAAAGAAATGCTATAGGAAATGCTATAGCATTTCCTATGGAATTTCTCGTCAACAATTTAATAATTGCATATTTTTGCATGAGAACGCTTGTAATATTAAAATTCCAATGTATAAGCCCTAAAATCATTATTTTTTCAATTGGTTCGAAATTTAAGGTTGTAAAAAATGTAAAATAAAGAAATACTGTAGAAAATGCTATAGCATTTCCTATGGCATTTCTCGTCAACAATTTAATCCTTGCATATTTTTGCATGAGAACTCTTGTTATATTCAAATTAAAATGTATAAGCCCTAAAATCATTATTTTTTCAAATTGGTTAGAAATTTTAGGTCGTAAACAATGTAAAATAAAGAAATGCTATAGGAAATGCTATAGCATTTCCTATGGAATTTCTCGTCAACAATTTAATAATTGCATATTTTTGCCTGAGAACGCTTGTAATATTAAAATTCCAATGTATAAGCCCTAAAATCATTATTTTTTCAATTGGTTCAAAATTTAAGGTTGTAAAAAATGTAAAATAAAGAAATGCTATAGGAAATGATATAGCATTTCCTATGGCATTTCTCGTCAACAATTTAATCCTTGCATATTTTTGCATGAGAACTCTTGTTATATTCAAATTCCAACGTATAAGCCCTAAAATCATTATTTTTTCAATTGGTTCGAAATTTTAGGTCGTAAACAATGTAAAATAAAGAAATGCTATAGGAAATTCTATATCATTTCCTATAGCATTTCTCGTCAACAATTTAATCCTTGCATATTTTTGCATTAGAACGCTTGTAATATTAAAATTCCAAAGTACAAGCCCTAAAATCATTATTTTTTCAATTGGTTCGAAATTTAAGGTTGTAAAAAATTTAAAATAAAGAAATGCTATAGAAAATGCTATAGCGTTTCCTATGGCATTTCTCGTCAACAATTTAATCCTTGCATATTTTTGCATGAGAACTCTTGTTATATTCAAATTCAAATGTATAAGCCCTAAAATAATTATTTTTTCAATTGGTTCGAAATTTTAGGTCGTAAACAATGTAAAATAAAGAAAAGCTAGCATTTCCTATGGCATTTCTCGTCAACAATTTAATCCTTGCATATTTTTCCATGAGAACGTTTGTAATATTAAAATTCCAATGTATAAGCCCTAAAATCATTATTTTTTCAATTGGTTCAAAATTTAAGGTTGTAAAAAATGTAAAATAAAGAAATGCTATAGGAAATGCTATAGCATTTCCTATGGCATTTCTCGTCAACAATTTAATCCTTGTATATTTTTGCATGACAACTCTTGTTATATTCCAATTCCAATGTATAAGCCCTAAAATCATTATTTTTTCAATTGGTTCGAAATTTTAGGTCGTAAACAATGTAAAATAAAGAAATGCTATAGGAAATGCTGCAGCATTTCCTATGGCATTTATCGTCAACAATTTAATCCTTGCATATTTTTTCCTGAGAACGCTTGTAATATTAAAATTCCAATGTATAATCCCTAAAATCATTATTTTTTCAATTGGTTCGAAATTTAAGGTTGTAAAAAATGTAAAATAAAGAAATGCTATAGGAAATGCTATAGCATTTCCTATGGCATTTCTCGTCAACAATTTAATCCTTGCATATTTTTGCATGACAACGCTTGTAATATTAAAATTCCAATGTATAAGTCCTAAAATCATTATTTTTTATATTGGTTCGAAATTTTAGGTCGTAAACAATGTAAAATAAAGAAATGCTATAGGAAATGCTATAGCATTTCCTATGGCATTTCTCGTCATAAATTTAATCCTTGCATTGCATGAGAACTCTTTTTATATTCAAATTCCAATGTATAAGCTCTAAAATCATTTTTTTTTTCAATTAATTCGAAATTTTAGGTCATAAAATGTAAAATAAAGAAATGCTATATGAAATGCTATAGCATTTCCTATGGCATTTCTCGTCAACAATTTAATCCTTGCATATTTTTGCATGAGAACGCTTGTAATATTAAAATTCCAATGTATAAGCCCTAAAATCATTATTTTTTCAATTGGTTCGAAATTTAAGGTTGTAAAAAATATAAAATAAAGAAAAACTATAGAAAATGCTATAGCATTTCCTATGGCATTTCTCGTCAACAATTTAATCCTTGCATATTTTTGCATGAGAACTCTTGTTATATTCAAATTAAAATGTATAAGCCCTAAAATCATTATTTTTTCAAATTGGTTATAAATTTTAGGTCGTAAACAATGTAAAATAAAGAAATGCTATAGGAAATGCTATAGCATTTCCTATGGAATTTCTCGTCAACAATTTAATAATTGCATATTTTTGCCTGAGAACGCTTGTAATATTAAAATTCCAATGTATAAGCCCTAAAATCATTATTTTTTCAATTGGTTCGAAATTTAAGGTTGTAAAAAATGTAAAATAAAGAAATGCTATAGGAAATGCTATAGCATTTCCTATGGCATTTCTCGTCAACAATTTAATCCTTGCATATTTTTGCATGAGAACTCTTGTTATATTCAAATTCCAACGTATAAGCCGTAAAATCATTATTTTTCAATTGGTTCGAAATTTTAGGTCGTAAACAATGTAAAATAAAGAAATGCTATAGGAAATTCTATATCATTTCCTATAGCATTTCTCGTCAACAATTTAATCCTTGCATATTTTTGCATTGGAACGCTTGTAATATTAAAATTCCAAAGTACAAGCCCTAAAATCATTATTTATTCAATTGGTTCGAAATTTAAGGTTTTAAAAAATTTAAAATAAAGAAATGCTATAGAAAATGCTATAGCGTTTCCTATGGCATTTCTCGTCATAAATTTAATCCTTGCATATTTTTGCATGAGAACTCTTGTTATATTCAAATTCAAATGTATAAGCCCTAAAATAATTGTTTTTTCAATTGGTTCGAAATTTTAGGTAGTAAACAATGTAAAATAAAGAAAAGCTATAGGAAATACTATAGCATTTCCTATGGCATTTCTCGTCAACAATTTAATCCTTGCCTATTTTTCCATGAGAACGTTTGTAATATTAAAATTCCAATGTATAAGCCCTAAAATCATTATTTTTTCAATTGGTTCAAAATTTAAGGTTGTAAAAAATGTAAAATAAAGAAATGCTATAGGAAATGCTATAACATTTCCTATTGCATTTCTCGTCAACAATTTAATCCTTGTATATTTTTGCATGACAACTCTTGTTATATTCCAATTCCAATGTATAAGCCCTAAATTCATTATTTTTTTCAATTGGTTCGAAATTTTAGGT
The DNA here is from genome assembly GCA_954871525.1 of Parietaria judaica. Taxonomy (NCBI): domain Eukaryota; kingdom Viridiplantae; phylum Streptophyta; class Magnoliopsida; order Rosales; family Urticaceae; genus Parietaria; species Parietaria judaica. The sequence goes on along the minus strand of OX940864.1, from coordinate 4,722,233 downwards.
AGTAAACAATGTAAAATAAAGAAATGCTATAGGAAATGCTGTAGCATTTCCTATGGCATTTATCGTCAACAATTTAATCCTTGCATATTTTTGCCTGAGAACGCTTGTAATATTAAAATTCCAATGTATAATCCCTAAAATCATTATTTTTTCAATTGGTTCAAAATTTAAGGTTGTAAAAAATGTAAAATAAAGAAATGCTATAGGAAATGCTATAGCATTTCCTATGGCATTTCTCGTCAACAATTTAATCCTTGCATATTTTTGCATGACAACGCTTGTAATATTAAAATTCCAATGTATAAGCCCTAAAATCATTATTTTTTATATTGGTTCGAAATTTTAGGTCGTAAACAATGTAAAATAAAGAAATGCTATAGGAAATGCTATAGCATTTCCTATGGCATTTCTCGTCATAAATTTAATCCTTGCATTGCATGAGAACTCTTTTTATATTAAAATTCCAATGTATAAGCTCTAAAATCATTTTTTTTTTCAATTGGTTCGAAATTTTAGGTCGTAAACAATGTAAAATAAAGAAATGCTATAGGAAATGCTATAGCATTTCCTATGGCATTTCTCGTCAACAATTTAATCCTTGCATATGTTTGCATGAGAACGCTTGTAATATTAAAATTCCAATGTATAAGCCCTAAAATAATTATTTTTTCAATTGGTTCGAAATTTAAGGTTGTAAAAAATGTAAAATAAAGAAATGCTATAGAAAATGCTATAGCATTTCCTATGGCATTTCTCGTCAACAATTTAATCCTTGCATATTTTTGCATGAAAACTCTTGTTATATTCAAATTCCAACGTATAAGCCCTAAATTTATTATTTTATCAATTGTTTCGAAATTTTATGTCGTCAACAATGTAAAATAAAGAAATGCTATAGGAAATGCTATATCATTTCCTATAGCATTTCTCGTCAACAATTTAATCCTTGCGTATTTTTGCATGAGAACGCTTGTAATATTAAAATTCCAATGTACAAGCCCTAAAATCATTATTTTGTCAATTGGTTCAAAATTTAAGGTTGTAAAAAATGTAAAATAAAGAAATGCTATAGGAAATGCTATAGCATTTCCTATGGCATTTCTCGTCAACAATTTAATCCATGCATATTTTTGCATGAGAACTCTTGTTATATTAAAATTCCAATGTATAAGTTCTAAAATCATTATTTTTTCAATTGTTTCGAAATTTTAGGTCGTAAACAATGTAAACTAAAGAAATGCTATAGGAAATACATTTCCTGTGGCATTTCTCGTCAACAATTTAATCCTTGCATATTTTTGCATGAGAACGCTTGTAATACTAAAATTCCAATGTATAAGCCCTAAAATCTTTATTTTTTCAATTGCTTCAAAATTTAAGGTTGTAAAAAATGTAAAATAAATAAATGCTTTAGGAAATGCTATAACATTTCCTATGGCATTTCTCGTCAACAATTTAATCCTTGTATATTTTTGCATGAAAACTCTTGTTATATACAAATTCCAATGTATAAGCTCTAAAATCATTTTTTTTTTCAATTGGTTCGAAATTTTAGGTCGTAAACAATGTAAAATAAAGAAATGCTATAGTAAATGCTATAGCATTTCCTATGGCATTTCTCGTCAACAATTTAATCCTTGCATATTTTTAAATGAGAACGCTTGTAATATTAAAATTCCAATGTATAAATCCTAAAATCATTATTTTTTCAATTGGTTCGAAATTTAAGGTTGTAAAAAATGTAAAATAAAGAAATGCTATAGAAAATGCTATAGTATTTCCTATGGCATTTCTCGTCATCAATTTCATCCTTGCATATTTTTGCATGAGAACTCTTGTTATATTCAAATTCAAATGTATAAGCCCTAAAATAATTATTTTTTCAATTGGTTCGAAATTTTAGGTCGTAAACAATGTAAAATAAAGAAAAGCTATAGGAAATGCTATAGCATTTCCTATGGCATTTCTCGTCAACAATTTAATCCTTGCATATTTTTCTATGAGAACTCTTGTTATATTCAAATTCACACGTATAAGCCCTAAAATCATTATTTTTTTCAATTGGTTCGAAATTTTAGGTCGTAAACAATGTAAAATAAAGAAATGGTATAGGAAATACTATATCATTTCCTATGGCATTTCTCGTCAACAATTTAATCCTTGCATATTTTTGCATGAGAACGCTTGTAATATTAAAATTCCAACGTATAAGCCCTAAAATCATTATTTTTTCAATTGGTTCGAAATTTTAGGTTGTAAACAATGTAAAATATAGAAATACTATACGAAATGCTATAGCATTTCCTATGGCATTTCTCGTCAACAATTTAATCCTTGCATATTTTTGCATGAGAACTCTTGTTATATTCAAATTCACTCGTATAAGCCCTAAAATCTTTATTTTTTCAATTGGTTCGAAGTTTTAGGTCGTAAACAATGTAAAATAAAGAAATGCTATATAAAATGCTATAGCATTTCCTATGGCATTTCTCGTCATCAATTTAATCCTTCCATATTTTTGCATGAGAACTCTTGTTATATTCAAATTCAAACGTATAAGCCCTAAAATAATTATTTTTTCAATTGGTTCGAAATTTTAGGTCGTAAACAATGTAAAATAAAGAAAAGCTATAGGAAATGCTATAGCATTTCCTATGGCATTTCTCATCAACAATTTAATCCTTGCATATTTTTGCATGAGAACGCTTATAATATTAAATTCCAATGTATAAGCCCTAAAATCATTATTTTTTCAATTGGTTCGAAATTTAAGGTTGTAAAAAATGTAAAATAAAGAAATGTTATAGGAAATGTTATAGCATTTCCTATGGCATTTCTCGTCTACAATTTAATCCTTGTATATTTTTGCATGAGAACGCTTGTAATATTAAAATTCCAATGTAAAAGCCCTAAAATCATTTTTTTTTCAATTGGTTCGAACTTTTAGGTTGTAAAGAATGTAAAATAAAGAAATGCTATAGGAAATGCTATAGGATTTCCTATGGCATTTCTCGTCAACAATTTATCCTTGCATATTTTTGCATGAGAACGCTTGGAATATTAAAATTCCAATGCATAATCCCTAAATTCATTATTTTTTCAATTGGTTCGAAATTTTAGGTTGTAAACAAAGTAAAATAAAGAAATGCTATAGGAAATACTATAGCATTTCCTATGGCATTTCTCGTCAACAATTTAATCCTTGCATATTTTTTCATGAGAACGCTTGTAATATTAAAATTCCAATGATAAGCCCTAAAATCATTATTTTTTCTATTGGTTCGAAATTTAAGGTTGTAAAAAATGTAAAATAAAGGAATGCTATAGGAAATGCTATAGGATTTCCTATGGCATTTCTCGTCAACAATTTATCCTTGCATATTTTTGCATGAGAACGCTTGGAATATTAAAATTCCAATGCATAATCCCTAAAATCATTATTTTTTCAATTGGTTCGAAATTTTAGGTTGTAAACAAAGTAAAATAAAGAAATGCTATACGAAATTCTATAGCATTTCCTATGGCATTTCTCGTCAACAATTTAATCCTTGCATATTTTTAAATGAGAACTCTTGTTATATTCAAATTCCAACGTATAAGCCCTAAAATCATTATTTTTTCAATTGGTTCGAAATTTTAGGTCGTAAACAATGTAAAATATAGAAATTCTATAGGAAATGCTATAGCATTACCTATGGCATATCTCGTCAACAATTTAATCCTTGCATATTTTTGCATGAGAACGCTTGTAATATTAAAATTCCAATGTATAAGCCCTAAAATCATCATTTTTTCAATTGGTTCGAAATTTAGTGTTGTAAAAAATGTAAAATAAAGAAATGCTATAGGAAATGGCATTTCCTATGCCATTTCACTTCAACAATTTAAACCTTGCATAATTTTGCATAAGAACTCTTGTTATATTCAAATTCTAATGTATAAGCCTTAAAATCATTATTTTTTCAATTGGTTCGAAATTTTAGGTCGTAAACAATGTAAAATAAAGAAATGCTATAGGAAATGCTATAGCATTTCCTATGGCATTTCTCGTCAACAATTGAATCCTTGCATATTTTTGCACGAGAACGCTTGTAATATTAGAATTCCAATGTATAAGCCCTAAAATCATTATTTTTTCAATTGGTTCGAAATTTAAGGTTGTAAAAAATGTAAAATAAAGAAATGCTATAGGAAATGCTATAGCATTTCCTATGGAATTTCTCGTCAACAATTTAATCCTTGCATATTTTTGCATGAGAACGCTTGGAATATTAAAATTCCAATGTATAAGCCCTAAAATCATTATTTTTTCGATTGGTTCAAAATTTTAGGTTATAAACAAAGTAAAATAAAGAAATGCTATACGAAATGCTATAGCATTTCCTATGGCATTTCTCGTCAACAATTTAATTCTTGCATATTTTTGCATGAGAACTCTTGTTATATTGAAATTCCAACGTATAAGCCCTAAAATCATTATTTTTTCAATTGGTTCGAAATTTTAGGTCGTAAACAATGTAAAATAAAGAAATGCTATAGCATTTCCTATGGCATTTCTCGTCAACAATTTAATCCTTGCATATTTCTCATGAGAACGCTTGTAATATTAAAATTCCAATGTATAAGCCCTAAATTCATCATTTTTTCAATTGGTTCGAAATTTAAGGTTGTAAAAAATGTAAAATAAAGAAATGCTATAGGAAATGCTATAGCATTTCCTATGGCATTTCTATTCAACAATTTAAACCTTGCAAATTTTTGCATGAGAACTCTTGTTATATTCAAATTCCAATGTATAAGCCCAAAAATCATTATTTTTTCAATTGGTCCGAAATTTTAGGTCGTAAACAATGTAAAATAAAGAAATGCTATAGGAAATGCTATAGCATTTCCTATGGCATTTCTCGTCAACAATTTAATCCTTGCATATTTTTGCATGAGAACGCTTGTAATATTAAAATTCCAATGATAAGCCCTAAAATCATTATTTTTTCAATTGGTTCGAAATTTAAGGTTGTAAAAAATGTAAAATAAAGAAATGCTATGGGAAATGCTATAGCATTTCCTATGGCATTTATCGTCAACAATTTATCCTTGCATATTTTTGCATGAGAACGCTTGGAATATTAAAATTCCAATGCATAATCCCTAAATTCATTATTTTTTCAATTGGTTCGAAATTTTAGGTTGTAAACAAAGTAAAATAAAGAAATGCTATAGGAAATACTATAGCATTTCCTATGGCATTTCTCGTCAACAATTTAATCCTTGCATATTTTTGCATGAGAACGCTTGTAATATTAAAATTCCAATGATAAGCCCTAAAATCATTATTTTTTCTATTGGTTCGAAATTTAAGGTTGTAAAAAATGTAAAATAAAGGAATGCTATAGGAAATGCTATAGGATTTCCTATGGCATTTCTCGTCAACAATTTATCCTTGCATATTTTTGCATGAGAACGCTTGGAATATTAAAATTCCAATGCATAATCCCTAAAATCATTATTTTTTCAATTGGTTCGAAATTTTAGGTTGTAAACAAAGTAAAATAAAGAAATGCTATACGAAATTCTATAGCATTTCCTATGGCATTTCTCGTCAACAATTTAATCCTTGCATATTTTTGCATGAGAACTCTTGTTATAAGTAAATTCCAATGTATAAGCCCTAAAATCATTATTTTTTCAATTGGTTCGAAATTTTAGGTCGTAAATAATGCAAAATAAGGAAATGCATTAGGAAATACATTTACTATGGCATTTCTCGTCAAAAATTTAATCCTTGCATATTTTTGCATGAGAACGCTTTTAATATTAAAATTCCAATGTATAAGCCCTAAAATTATTATTTTTTCAATTGGTTCGAATTTTAAGGTTGTAAAATATGTAAAATAAAGAAATGCTATAGGAAATGCTATTGTATTTCCTATGGCATTTCTCGTCAATAATTTAACCCTTGCATATTTTTGCATGAGAACTCTTGTTATATTCAAATTCCAATGTATAAGCCCTAAAATCATTATTTTTTCAATTGGTTAGAAATTTTAGGTCGTAAACAATGTAAAATAAAGAAATGCTATAGGAAATGCTATAGAATTTCCTATGGCATTTCTCGTCAACAATTTAATCCTTGCATATTTTTGCATGAGAACGCTTATAATATTAAAATTCCAATATATAAGCTCTAAAATCATTATTTTTTCAATTGGTTCGAAATTTAAGGTTGTAAAAAATGTAAAATTAAGAAATGCTATAGGAAATGCTATAGAATTGCCTATGGCATTTCTCGTCAACAATTTTATCCTTGCATATTTTTGCATGAGAACGCTTGTAATATTAAAATTCCAATGTATAAGCACTAAAATCATCATTTTTTTCTATTTGTTCGAAATTTAAGGTTGTAAAAAATGTAAAATAAAGAAATGTTATAGGAAATGCTTCATTTCCTATGGCATTTCTCTTCAACAATTTAAACCTTGCATATTTTTGCATGAGAACTCTTGTTATATTCAAATTCCAATGTATAAGCCCTAAAATCATTATTTTTACAATTGGTTCGAAATTATAGGTCGTAAATAATGTAAAATAAGGAAATGCATTAGGAAATACATTTCCTATGGCATTTCTCGTCAACAATTTAATCCTTGCATATTTTTGCATAAGAACGCTTGTAATATTTAAATTCCAATGTATAAGCCTTAAAATCATCATTTTTTCAATTGGTTCGAAATTTAAGGTTGTAAAAAATGTAAAATAAATTAATGTTATAGGAAATGCTATAGAATTTCCTATGGCATTTCTCTTCAACAATTTAAACCTTGCATATTTTTGCATATGAACTCTTGTTATATTCAAATTCCAATGTATAAGCCCTAAAATCATTATTTTTTCAACTGGTTCAAAATTTTAGGTCGTAAACAATGTAAAATAAAGAAATGCTATAGGAAATGCTATAGCATTTCCTATGGCATTTCTCGTCAACAATTTAATCCTTGCATATTTTTGCATGAAAACGCTTGTAATATTAAAATTCCAATGATAAGCCCTAAAATCATTATTTTTTCAATTGGTTCGAAATTTAAGGTTGTAAAAAATGTAAAATAAAGAAATGCTATAGGAAATGTTATAGCATTTCCTATGGCATTTCTTGTCAACAATTTAATCCTTGCATATTTTTGCTTGAGAATGATTGGAATATTTAAATTCCAATGTATAAGCCCTAAAATCATTATTTTTTCAATTGGTTCAAAATTTTAGGTCATAAACAATGTAAAATAAAGAAATGCTACAGGAATTTCTCTTCAACAATTTAAACCTTGCATATTTTTGCATGAGAACTCTTGTTATATTCAAATTCCAATGTATAAGCCCTAAAATAAATATTTTTTCAATTGGTTCGAAATTTTAGGCCATAAACAATGTAAAATAAAGAAATGCTATAGGAAATGCGATAGGCATTTCTCGTCAACAATTGAATCCTTGCATATTTTTGCATGAGAACGCTTGTAATATTAAAATTCCAATGTATAAGCTTTAAAATCATTATTTTTTCAATTGGTTTGAAATTTAAGGTTGTAAAAAATGTAAAATAAAGAAAGGCTATAGGAAATGCTATAGCATTTCCTATGGCATTTCTCGTCAACAATTTAATCCTTGCATATTTTTGCATGAGAACGCTTGAAATATTAAAATTCCAATGTATAAGCCCTAAAATCATTATTTTTTCAATTGGTTCGTAATTTTAGGTTGTAAACAAAGTAAAATAAAGAAATGCTATACGAAATGATATAGCATTTCCTATGGCATTTCTCGTCAACAATTTAATCCATGCATATTTTTGCATGAGAACTCTTGTTATATTCAAATTCCAACGTATAAGCCCTAAAATCATTATTTTTTCAATTGGTTTGAAATTTTAGGTCGTAAACAATGTAAAATAAAGAAATGCTATAGGAAATGCTATGGCATTTCTCGTCAACAATTTAATCCTTGCATATTTTTGCATGAGAACGCTTGTAATATTAAAATTCCAATGTATAAGCCCTAAAATCATCATTTTTTCAATTGGTTCGAAATTTAAGGTTGTAAAAAATGTAAAATAAAGAAATGCTATAGGAAATGCTATAGAATTTCCAATGGCATTTCTTGTCAACAATTTAATCCTTGCATATTTTTGCATGAGAACACTTGGAATATTAAAATTCCAATGTATAAGCCCTAAAATCATTATTTTTTCAATTGGTTCGAAATTTTAGGTTGTAAACAAAGTAAAATAAAGAAATGCTATACGAAATGCAATAGCATTTCCTATGGCATTTCTCGTCAACAATTTAATCCTTGCATATTTTTGCATGAGAACTCTTGTTATATTCAAATTCCAACGTATAAGCCCTAAAATCATTATTTTTTCAATTGGTTCGAAATTTTAGGTCATAAACAATGTAAAATAAAGAAATGCTACAGGAATTTCTCTTCAACAATTTAAACCTTGCATATTTTTGCATGAGAACTCTTGTTATATTCAAATTCAAATGTATAAGCCCTAAAATCATTATTTTTTTCAATTGGTTCGAAATTTTAGGTCGTAAACAAAGTAAAATAAAGAAATGCTATAGGAAATGCTAGCATTTCCTATGGCATTTCTCGTCAACAATTGAATCCTTTCATATTTTTGCATGAGAACGCTTGTAATATTAAAATTCCAATGTATAAGCCCTAAAATCATTATTTTTTCAATTGGTTCGGAATTTAAGGTTGTAAAAAATGTAAAATAAAGAAAGGCTATAGGAAATGCTATAGCATTTCCTAGGGCATTTCTCGTCAACAATTTAATCCTTGCATATTTTTCCATGAGAACGCTTGGAATATTAAAATTCCAATGTATAAGCCCTAAAATCATTATTTTTTCAATTGGTTCGAAATTTTAGGTCATAAACAATGTAAAAATAAAGAAATGCTACAGGAATTTCTCTTCAACAATTTAAACCTTGCATATTTTTGCATGAGAACTCTTGTTATATTCAAATTCCAATGTATAAGCCCTAAAATCATTATTTTTTCAATTGGTTCGAAATTTTAGGTCATAAACAATGTAAAATAAAGAAATGCTATAGCATTTCCTATGGCATTTCTCGTCAACAATTGAATCCTTGCATATTTTTGCATGAGAACGCTTGTAATATTAAAATTCCAATGTATAAGCTTTAAAATCATTATTTTTTCAATTGGTTCGAAATTTAAGGTTGTAAAAAATGTAAAATAAAGAAAGGCTATAGGAAATGCTATAGCATTTCCTATGGCATTTCTCGTCAACAATTTAATCCATGCATATTTTTTCATGAGAACTCTTGTTATATTCAAATTCCAATGTATAAGCCCTAAAATCATTATTTTTTGAATTGGTTTGAAATTTTAGGTCGTAAACAATGTAAAATAAAGAAATGCTATAGGAAATGCTATAGCATTTCCTATGGCATTTCTCGTCAACAATTTAATCCATGCATATTTTTGCATGAGAACGCTTGTAATATTAAAATTCCAATGTATAAGCCCTAAAATCATCATTTTTTCAATTGGTTCGAAATTTAAGGTTGTAAAAAATGTAAAATAAAGAAATGCCATAGGAAATGCTATAGCATTTCCTATGGCATTTCTTGTCAACAATTTAATCCTTGCATATTTTTGCATGAGAACGCTTGGAATATTAAAATTCCAATGTATAAGCCCTAAAATCATTATTTTTTCAATTGGTTCGAAATTTTAGGTTGTAAACAAAGTAAAATAAAGAAATGCTATACGAAATGCAATAGCATTTCCTATGGCATTTCTCGTCAACAATTTAATCCTTGCATATTTTTGCATGAGAACTCTTGTTATATTCAACTTCCAACGTATAAGCCCTAAAATCATTATTTTTTCAATTGGTTCGAAATTTTAGGTCATAAACAATGTAAAATAAAGAAATGCTACTGGAATTTCTCTTCAACAATTTAAACCTTGCATATTTTTGCATGAGAACGCTTGTTATATTCAAATTCCAATGTATAAGCCCTAAAATCCTTATTTTTTCAATTGGTTCGAAATTTTAGGTCGTAAACAATGTAAAATAAAGAAATGCTATAGGAAATGCTATATCATTTCCTATGGCATTTCTCGTCAACAATTTAATCCTTGCATATTTTTGCCTGAGAACACTTGTAATATTAAAATTCCAATGTATAAGCCCTAAAATCATTATTTTTTCAATTGGTTCGAAATTAAAGGTTGTAAAAAATGTAAAATAAAGAAATGCTATAGGAAATGCTATAGCATTTCCTATGGCATTTCTTGTCAACAATTTAATCCTTGCATATTTTTGCATGAGAACGCTTGGAATATTAAAATTCCAATGTATAAGCCCTAAAATCATTATTTTTTCAATTGGTTCGAAATTTTAGGTTGTAAACAAAGTAAAATAAAGAAATGCTATACGAAATGCAATAGCATTTCCTATGGCATTTCTCGTCAACAATTTAAACCTTGCATATTTTTGCATGAGAACTCTTGTTATATTCAAATTCCAACGTATAAGCCCTAAAATCATTATTTTTTCAATTGGTTCGAAATTTTAGGTCATAAACAATGTAAAATAAAGAAATGCTACAGGAATTTCTCTTCAACAATTTAAACCTTGCATATTTTTGCATGAGAACTCTTGTTATATTCAAATTCCAATGTATAAGCCCTAAAATCATTATTTTTTCAACTGGTTTGAAATTTTAGGTCATAAACAATGTAAAATAAAGAAATGCTATAGCATTTCCTATGGCATTTCTCGTCAACAATTGAATCCTTGCATATTTTTGCATGAGAACACTTGTAATATTAAAATTCCAATGTATAAGCTTTAAAATCATTATTTTTTCAATTGGTTCGAAATTTAAGGTTGTAAAAAATGTAAAATAAAGAAAGGCTATAGGAAATGCTATAGCATTTCCTATCGCATTTCTCGTCAACAATTTAATCCTTGCATATTTTTGCATGAGAACGCTTGAAATATTAAAATTCCAATGTATAAGCCCTAAAATCATTATTTTTTCAATTGGTTCGTAATTTTAGGTTCTAAACAAAGTAAAATAAAGAAATGCTATACGAAATGCTATAGCATTTCCTATGGCATTTCTCGTCAATAATTTAATCCATGCATATTTTTGCATGAGAACTCTTGTTATATTCAAATTCCAACGTATAAGCTCTAAAATCATTATTTTTTCAATTGGTTTGAAATTTTAGGTCGTAAACAATGTAAAATAAAGAAATGCTATAGGAAATGCTATAGCATTTCCAATGGCATTTCTCGTCAACAATTTAATCCTTGCATATTTTTGCATGAGAACGCTTGTAATATTAAAATTCCAATGTATAAGCGCTAAAATCATCATTTTTTCAATTGGTTCGAAATTTTAGGTTGTAAACAAAGTAAAATAAAGAAATGCTATACGAAATGCTATAGAATTTCCTATGGCATTTCTCGTCAACAATTTAATCCTTGCATATTTTTGCATGAGAACGCTTGTAATATTAAAATTCCAATGTATAAGCACTAAAATCATTATTTTTTCAATTGGATCGAAATTTAAGGTTGTAAAAAATGTAAAATAAGGAAATGCTATAGGAAATGGTATAGCATTTCCAATGGCATTTCTTGTCAACAATTTAATCCTTGCATATTTTTGCATGAGAACGCTTGGAATATTAAAATTCCAATGTATAAGCCTTAAAATCATTATTTTTTCAATTCGTTCGAACTTTTAGGTTGTAAACAAAGTAAAATAAAGAAATGCTATACGAAATGCAATAGCATTTCCTATAGCATTTCTCGTCAACAATTTAATCCTTGCATATTTTTGCATGAGAACCCTTGTTATATTAAAATTCCAACGTATAAGCCCTAAAATCATTATTTTTTCAATTGGTTCGAAATTTTAGGCCATAAACAATGTAAAATAAAGAAATGCTACAGGAATTTCTCTTCAACAATTTAAACCTTGCATAATTTTGCATGAGAACTCTTGTTATATTCAAATTCCAATGTATAAGCCCTAAAATCATTATTTTTTCAATTGGTTCGAAATTTTAGGTCATAAACAATGTAAAATAAAAAAATGCTATAGCATTTCCTATGGCATTTCTCGTCAACAATTGAATCCTTGCATATTTTTGCATGAGAACGCTTGTAATATTAAAATTCCAATGTATAAGCTTTAAAATCATTATTTTTTCAATTGGTTCGAAATTTAAGGTTGTAAAAAATGTAAAATAAAGAAAGGCTATAGGAAATGCTATAGCATTTCCTATGGCATTTCTCGTCAACAATTTAATCCTTGCATATTTTTGCATGAAAACGCTTGAAATATTAAAATTCCAATGTATAAGCCCTAAAATCATTATTTTTTCAATTGGTTCGAAATTTTAGGTTGTAAACAAAGTAAAATAAAGAAATGCTATACGAAATGCAATAGCATTTCCTATGGCATTTCTCATCAACAATTTAATCCTTGCATATTTTTGCAGGAGAACTCTTGTTATATTCAACTTCCAACGTATAAGCCCTAAAATCATTATTTTTTCAATTGGTTCGAAATTTTAGGTCATAAACAATGTAAAATAAAGAAATGCTACTGGAATTTCTCTTCAACAATTTAAACCTTGCATATTTTTGCATGAGAACGCTTGTTATATTCAAATTCCAATGTATAAGCCCTAAAATCCTTATTTTTTCAATTGGTTCGAAATTTTAGGTCGTAAACAATGTAAAATAAAGAAATGCTATAGGAAATGCTATATCATTTCCTATGGCATTTCTCGTCAACAATTTAATCCTTGCATATTTTTGCCTGAGAACACTTGTAATATTAAAATTCCAATGTATAAGCCCTAAAATCATTATTTTTTCAATTGGTTCGAAATTAAAGGTTGTAAAAAATGTAAAATAAAGAAATGCTATAGGAAATGCTATAGCATTTCCTATGGCATTTCTTGTCAACAATTTAATCCTTGCATATTTTTGCATGAGAACGCTTGGAATATTAAAATTCCAATGTATAAGCCCTAAAATCATTATTTTTTCAATTGGTTCGAAATTTTAGGTTGTAAACAAAGTAAAATAAAGAAATGCTATACGAAATGCAATAGCATTTCCTATGGCATTTCTCGTCAACAATTTAAACCTTGCATATTTTTGCATGAGAACTCTTGTTATATTCAAATTCCAACGTATAAGCCCTAAAATCATTATTTTTTCAATTGGTTCGAAATTTTAGGTCATAAACAATGTAAAATAAAGAAATGCTATAGGAATTTCTCTTCAACAATTTAAACCTTGCATATTTTTGCATGAGAACTCTTGTTATATTCAAATTCCAATGTATAAGCCCTAAAATCATTATTTTTTCAACTGGTTTGAAATTTTAGGTCATAAACAATGTAAAATAAAGAAATGCTATAGCATTTCCTATGGCATTTCTCGTCAACAATTGAATCCTTGCATATTTTTGCATGAGAACACTTGTAATATTAAAATTCCAATGTATAAGCTTTAAAATCATTATTTTTTCAATTGGTTCGAAATTTAAGGTTGTAAAAAATGTAAAATAAAGAAAGGCTATAGGAAATGCTATAGCATTTCCTATCGCATTTCTCGTCAACAATTTAATCCTTGCATATTTTTGCATGAGAACGCTTGAAATATTAAAATTAAAATGTATAAGCCCTAAAATCATTATTTTTTCAATTGGTTCGTAATTTTAGGTTCTAAACAAAGTAAAATAAAGAAATGCTATACGAAATGCTATAGCATTTCCTATGGCATTTCTCGTCAATAATTTAATCCATGCATATTTTTGCATGAGAACTCTTGTTATATTCAAATTCCAACGTATAAGCTCTAAAATCATTATTTTTTCAATTGGTTTGAAATTTTAGGTCGTAAACAATGTAAAATAAAGAAATGCTATAGGAAATGCTATAGCATTTCCAATGGCATTTCTCGTCAACAATTTAATCCTTGCATATTTTTGCATGAGAACGCTTGTAATATTAAAATTCCAATGTATAAGCGCTAAAATCATCATTTTTTCAATTGGTTCGAAATTTTAGGTTGTAAACAAAGTAAAATAAAGAAATGCTATACGAAATGCTATAGAATTTCCTATGGCATTTCTCGTCAACAATTTAATCCTTGCATATTTTTGCATGAGAACGCTTGTAATATTAAAATTCCAATGTATAAGCACTAAAATCATTATTTTTTCAATTGGATCGAAATTTAAGGTTGTAAAAAATGTAAAATAAGGAAATGCTATAGGAAATGGTATAGCATTTCCAATGGCATTTCTTGTCAACAATTTAATCCTTGCATATTTTTGCATGAGAACGCTTGGAATATTAAAATTCCAATGTATAAGCCTTAAAATCATTATTTTTTCAATTCGTTCGAACTTTTAGGTTGTAAACAAAGTAAAATAAAGAAATGCTATACGAAATGCAATAGCATTTCCTATAGCATTTCTCGTCAACAATTTAATCCTTGCATATTTTTGCATGAGAACCCTTGTTATATTAAAATTCCAACGTATAAGCCCTAAAATCATTATTTTTTCAATTGGTTCGAAATTTTAGGCCATAAACAATGTAAAATAAAGAAATGCTACAGGAATTTCTCTTCAACAATTTAAACCTTGCATAATTTTGCATGAGAACTCTTGTTATATTCAAATTCCAATGTATAAGCCCTAAAATCATTATTTTTTCAATTGGTTCGAAATTTTAGGTCATAAACAATGTAAAATAAAAAAATGCTATAGCATTTCCTATGGCATTTCTCGTCAACAATTGAATCCTTGCATATTTTTGCATGAGAACGCTTGTAATATTAAAATTCCAATGTATAAGCTTTAAAATCATTATTTTTTCAATTGGTTCGAAATTTAAGGTTGTAAAAAATGTAAAATAAAGAAAGGCTATAGGAAATGCTATAGCATTTCCTATGGCATTTCTCGTCAACAATTTAATCCTTGCATATTTTTGCATGAAAACGCTTGAAATATTAAAATTCCAATGTATAAGCCCTAAAATCATTATTTTTTCAATTGGTTCGTAATTTTAGGTTGTAAACAAAGTAAAATAAAGAAATGCTATACGAAATGCTATAGCATTTCCTATGGCATTTCTCGTCAACAATTTAATCCATGCATATTTTTGCATGAGAACTCTTGTTATATTCAAATTCCAACGTATAAGCCCTAAAATCATTATTTTTTCAATTGGTTTGAAATTTTAGGTCGTAAACAATGTAAAATAAAGAAATGCTATAGGAAATGCTATAGCATTTCCTATGGCATTTCTCGTCAACAATTTAATCCTTGCATATTTTTGCATGAGAACGCTTGTAATATTAAAATTCCAATGTATAAGCCCTAAAATCATCATTTTTTCAATTGGTTCGAAATTTAAGGTTGTAAAAAATGTAAAATAAAGAAATGCTATAGGAAATGCTATAGCATTTCCTATGGCATTTCTTGTCAACAATTTAATCCTTGCATATTTTTGCATGAGAACGCTTGGAATATTAAAATTCCAATGTATAAGCCCTAAAATCATTATTTTTTCAATTGGTTCGAAATTTTATATTGTAAACAAAGTAAAATAAAGAAATGCTATACGAAATGCAATAGCATTTCCTATGGCATTTCTCGTCAACAATTTAATCCTTGCATATTTTTGCATGAGAACCCTTGTTATATTCAAATTCAAACGTATAAGCCCTAAAATCATTATTTTTTCAATTGGTTCGAAATTTTAGGTCATAAACAATGTAAAATAAAGAAATGCTACAGGAATTTCTCTTCAACAATTTAAACCTTGCATATTTTTGCATGAGAACTCTTGTTATATTCAAATTCCAATGTATAAGCCCTAAAATCATTATTTTTTCAATTGGTTTGAAATTTTAGGTCATAAACAATGTAAAATAAAGAAATGCTATAGCATTTCCTATGGCATTTCTCGTCAATAATTGAATCCTTGCATATTTTTGCATGAGAACACTTGTAATATTAAAATTCCAATGTATAAGCTTTAAAATCATTATTTTTTCAATTTGTTCGAAATTTAAGGTTGTAAAAAATGTAAAATAAAGAAAGGCTATAGGAAATGCTATAGCATTTCCTATCGCATTTCTCGTCAACAATTTAATCCTTGCATATTTTTGCATGAGAACGCTTGAAATATTAAAATTCCAATGTATAAGCCCTAAAATCATTATTTTTTCAATTGGTTCGTAATTTTAGGTTCTAAACAAAGTAAAATAAAGAAATGCTATACGAAATGCTATAGCATTTCCTATGGCATTTCTCGTCAATAATTTAATCCATGCATATTTTTGCATGAGAACTCTTGTTATATTCAAATTCCAACGTATAAGCTCTAAAATCATTATTTTTTCAATTGGTTTGAAATTTTAGGTCGTAAACAATGTAAAATAAAGAAATGCTATAGGAAATGCTATAGCATTTCCATTGGCATTTCTCGTCAACAATTTAATCCTTGCATATTTTTGCATGAGAACGCTTGTAATATTAAAATTCCAATGTATAAGCGCTAAAATCATCATTTTTTCAATTGGTTCGAAATTTTAGGTTGTAAACAAAGTAAAATAAAGAAATGCTATACGAAATGCTATAGAATTTCCTATGGCATTTCTCGTCAACAATTTAATCCTTGCATATTTTTGCATGAGAACGCTTGTAATATTAAAATTCCAATGTATAAGCACTAAAATCATTATTTTTTCAATTGGATCGAAATTTAAGGTTGTAAAAAATGTAAAATAAGGAAATGCTATAGGAAATGGTATAGCATTTCCAATGGCATTTCTTGTCAACAATTTAATCCTTGCATATTTTTGCATGAGAACGCTTGGAATATTAAAATTCCAATGTATAAGCCTTAAAATCATTATTTTTTCAATTCGTTCGAACTTTTAGGTTGTAAAAAAAGTAAAATAAAGAAATGCTATACGAAATGCAATAGCATTTCCTATGGCATTTCTCGTCAACAATTTAATCCTTGCATATTTTTGCATGAGAACCCTTGTTATATTCAAATTCAAACGTATAAGCCCTAAAATCATTATTTTTTCAATTGGTTCGAAATTTTAGGTCATAAACAATGTAAAATAAAGAAATGCTACAGGAATTTCTCTTCAACAATTTAAACCTTGCATATTTTTGCATGAGAACTCTTGTTATATTCAAATTCCAATGTATAAGCCCTAAAATCATTATTTTTTCAATTGGTTTGAAATTTTAGGTCATAAACAATGTAAAATAAAGAAATGCTATAGCATTTCCTATGGCATTTCTCGTCAACAATTGAATCCTTGCATATTTTTGCATGAGAACACTTGTAATATTAAAATTCCAATGTATAAGCTTTAAAATCATTATTTTTTCAATTGGTTCGAAATTTAAGGTTGTAAAAAATGTAAAATAAAGAAAGGCTATAAGAAATGCTATAGCATTTCCTATCGCATTTCTCGTCAACAATTTAATCCTTGCATATTTTTGCATGAGAACGCTTGAAATATTAAAATTCCAATGTATAAGCCCTAAAATCATTATTTTTTCAATTGGTTCGTAATTTTAGGTTCTAAACAAAGTAAAATAAAGAAATGCTATACGAAATGCTATAGCATTTCCTATGGCATTTCTCGTCAATAATTTAATCCATGCATATTTTTGCATGAGAACTCTTGTTATATTCAAATTCCAACGTATAAGCTCTAAAATCATTATTTTTTCAATTGGTTTGAAATTTTAGGTCGTAAACAATGTAAAATAAAGAAATGCTATAGGAAATGCTATAGCATTTCCATTGGCATTTCTCGTCAACAATTTAATCCTTGCATATTTTTGCATGAGAACGCTTGTAATATTAAAATTCCAATGTATAAGCGCTAAAATCATCATTTTTTCAATTGGTTCGAAATTTTAGGTTGTAAACAAAGTAAAATAAAGAAATGCTATACGAAATGCTATAGAATTTCCTATGGCATTTCTCGTCAACAATTTAATCCTTGCATATTTTTGCATGAGAACGCTTGTAATATTAAAATTCCAATGTATAAGCACTAAAATCATTATTTTTTCAATTGGATCGAAATTTAAGGTTGTAAAAAATGTAAAATAAGGAAATGCTATAGGAAATGGTATAGCATTTCCAATGGCATTTCTTGTCAACAATTTAATCCTTGCATATTTTTGCATGAGAACGCTTGGAATATTAAAATTCCAATGTATAAGCCTTAAAATCATTATTTTTTCAATTCGTTCGAACTTTTAGGTTGTAAAAAAAGTAAAATAAAGAAATGCTATACGAAATGCAATAGCATTTCCTATGGCATTTCTCGTCAACAATTTAATCCTTGCATATTTTTGCATGAGAACCCTTGTTATATTCAAATTCAAACGTATAAGCCCTAAAATCATTATTTTTTCAATTGGTTCGAAATTTTAGGTCATAAACAATGTAAAATAAAGAAATGCTACAGGAATTTCTCTTCAACAATTTAAACCTTGCATATTTTTGCATGAGAACTCTTGTTATATTCAAATTCCAATGTATAAGCCCTAAAATCATTATTTTTTCAATTGGTTTGAAATTTTAGGTCATAAACAATGTAAAATAAAGAAATGCTATAGCATTTCCTATGGCATTTCTCGTCAACAATTGAATCCTTGCATATTTTTGCATGAGAACACTTGTAATATTAAAATTCCAATGTATAAGCTTTAAAATCATTATTTTTTCAATTGGTTCGAAATTTAAGGTTGTAAAAAATGTAAAATAAAGAAAGGCTATAAGAAATGCTATAGCATTTCCTATCGCATTTCTCGTCAACAATTTAATCCTTGCATATTTTTGCATGAGAACGCTTGAAATATTAAAATTCCAATGTATAAGCCCTAAAATCATTATTTTTTCAATTGGTTCGTAATTTTTGGTTGTAAACAAAGTAAAATAAAGAAATGCTATACGAAATGCTATAGCATTTCCTATGGCATTTCTCGTCAACAATTTAATCCATGCATATTTTTGCATGAGAACTCTTGTTATATTCAAATTCCAACGTATAAGCCCTAAAATCATTATTTATTCAATTGGTTTGAAATTTTAGGTCGTAAACAATGTAAAATAAAGAAATGCTATAGGAAATGCTATAGCATTTCCTATGGCATTTCTCGTCAACAATTTAATCCTTGCATATTTTTGCATGAGAACGCTTGTAATATTAAAATTTCAATGTATAAGCCCTAAAATCATCATTTTTTCAATTGGTTCGAAATTTTAGGTTGTAAACAAAGTAAAATAAAGAAATGCTATACGAAATGCTATAGAATTTCCTATGGCATTTCTCGTCAACAATTTAATCCTTGCATATTTTTGCATGAGAACCCTTGTTATATTCAAATTCCAACGTATAAGCCCTAAAATCATTATTTTTTCAATTGGTTTGAAATTTTAGGTAGTAAACAATGTAAAATAAAGAAATGCTATAGGAAATGCTATAGCATTTCCTATGGCATTTCTCGTCAACAATTTAATCCTTGCATATTTTTGCATGAGAACGCTTGTAATATTAAAATTCCAATGTATAAGCCCTAAAATCATCATTTTTTCAATTGGTTCGAAATTTAAGGTTGTAAAAAATGTAAAATAAAGAAATGCTATAGGAAATGCTATAGCATTTCCTATGGCATTTCTTGTCAACAATTTAATCCTTGCATATTTTTGCATGAGAACGCTTGGAATATTAAAATTCCAATGTATAAGCCCTAAAATCATTATTTTTTCAATTGGTTCGAAATTTTAGGTTGTAAACAAAGTAAAATAAAGAAATGCTATACGAAATGCAATAGCATTTCCTATGGCATTTCTCGTCAACAATTTAATCCTTGCATATTTTTGCATGAGAACCCTTGTTATAATCAAATTCCAACGTATAAGCCCTAAAATCATTATTTTTTCAATTGGTTCGAAATTTTAGGTCATAAACAATGTAAAATAAAGAAATGCTACATGAATTTCTCTTCAACAATTTAAACCTTGCATATTTTTGCATGAGAACTCTTGTTATATTCAAATTCCAATGTATAAGCCCTAAAATCATTATTTTTTCAATTGGTTTGAAATTTTAGGTCATAAACAATGTAAAATAAAGAAATGCTATAGCATTTCCTATGGCATTTCTCGTCAACAATTGAATCCTTGCATATTTTTGCATGAGAACACTTGTAATATTAAAATTCCAATGTATAAGCTTTAAAATCATTATTTTTTCAATTGGTTCGAAGTTTAAGGTTGTAAAAAATGTAAAATAAAGAAAGGCTATAGAAAATGCTATAGCATTTCCTATCGCATTTCTCGTCAACAATTTAATCCTTGCATATTTTTGCATGAGAACGCTTGTAATATTAAAATTCCAATGTATAAGCCCTAAAATCATCATTTTTTCAATTGGTTCGAAATTTAAGGTTGTAAAAAATGTAAAATAAAGAAATGCTATAGGAAATGCTATAGCATTTCCTATGGCATTTCTTGTCAACAATTTAATCCTTGCATATTTTTGCATGAGAACGCTTGGAATATTAAAATTCCAATGTATAAGCCCTAAAATCATTATTTTTTCAATTGGTTCGAAATTTTAGGTTGTAAACAAAGTAAAATAAAGAAATGCTATACGAAATGCAATAGCATTTCCTATGGCATTTCTCGTCAACAATTTAATCCTTGCATATTTTTGCATGAGAACCCTTGTTATATTCAAATTCCAACGTATAAGCCCTAAAATCA
Source organism: Parietaria judaica (assembly GCA_954871525.1). Lineage (NCBI taxonomy): Eukaryota > Viridiplantae > Streptophyta > Magnoliopsida > Rosales > Urticaceae > Parietaria > Parietaria judaica. The sequence continues at coordinate 4,701,341 of OX940864.1, read as the reverse complement.
TTATTTTTTCAATTGGTTCGAAATTTTAGGTCATAAACAATGTAAAATAAAGAAATGCTACATGAATTTCTCTTCAACAATTTAAACCTTGCATATTTTTGCATGAAAACTCTTGTTATATTCAAATTCCAATGTATAAGCCTTAAAATCATTATTTTTTCAATTGGTTTGAAATTTTAGGTCATAAACAATGTAAAATAAAGAAATGCTATAGCATTTCCTATGACATTTCTCGTCAACAATTGAATCCTTGCATATTTTTGCATGAGAACTCTTGTAATATTAAAATTCCAATGTATAAGCCCTAAAATCATTATTTTTTCAATTGGTTCGAAATTTAAGGTTGTAAAAAATGTAAAATAAAGAAAGGCTATAGGAAATGCTATAGCATTTCCTATCGCATTTCTCGTCAACAATTTAATCCTTGCATATTTTTGCATGAGAACGCTTGAAATATTAAAATTCCAATGTATAAGCCCTAAAATCATTATTTTTTAAATTGGTTTGAAATTTTAGGTCGTAAACAATGTAAAATAAAGAACTGCTATAGGAAATGCTATAGCATTTCCTATGGCATTTCTCGTCAACAATTTAATCCTTGCATATTTTTGCATGAGAACGCTTGTAATATTAAAATTCCAATGTATAAGCCCTAAAATCATAATTTTTTCAATTGGTTCGAAATTTTAGGTTGTAAACAAAGTAAAATAAAGAAATGCTATAGAATTTCCTATGGCATTTCTCGTCAACAATTTAATCCTTGCATATTTTTGCATGAGAACGCTTGTAATATTAAAATTCCAATGTATAAGCACTAAAATCATTATTTTTTCAATTGGTTCGAAATTTAAGGTTGTAAAAAATGTAAAATAAAGAAATGCTATAGGAAATGGTATAGCATTTCCTATGGCATTTCTTGTCAACAATTTAATCCTTGCATATTTTTGCATGAGAACGCTTGGAATATTAAAATTCCAATGTATAAGCCCTAAAATCATTATTTTTTCAATTGGTTCGAAATTTTAGGTTGTAAACAAAATAAATTAAAAATATGCTATACGAAATGCTATAGCATTTCCTATGGCATTTCTCGTCAACAATTTAATCCTTGCATATTTTTGCATGAGAACTCTTGTTATATTCATATTCCAACGTATAAGCCCTAAAATCATTATTTTTTCAATTGGTTCGAAATTTTAGGTCATAAACAATGTAAAATAAAGAAATGCTACATGAATTTCTCTTCAACAATTTATACCTTGCATATTTTTGCATGAGAACTCTTGTTATATTTAAATTCCAATGTATAAGCCCAAAAATCATTATTTTTTCAATTGGTTCGAAATTTAAGGTTGTAAAAAATGTAAAATAAAGAAATGCTATAGGAAATGCTACAGCATTTCCTATGGCATTTCTCGTCAATAATTTAATCCTTGCATATTTTTGCATGAGAACGCTTGGAATATTAAAATTCCAATGTATAAGTTTAAAATCATTATTTTTTCAATTGGTTCATAATTTAAGGTTGTAAACAAAGTAAAATAAAGAAATGTTATACGAAATGCTATAGCATTTCCTATGGCATTTCTCGTCAACAATTTAATCCTTGCATATTTTTGCACGAGAACTCTTGTTATATTCAAATTCCAACGTATAAGCCCTAAAATAATTATTTCTTCAATTGGTTCGAAATTTTAGGTCGTAAACAATGTAAAATAAAGAAATGCTATAACATTTCCCATGGTACTTCTCGTCAACAATTTAATCCTCGCATATTTTTGCATGAGAACGCTTGTAATATTAAAATTCCTATGTATAAGCCCTAAAATCATCATTTTTTTAATTGGTTCGAAATTTAATGTTGTAAAAAATGTAAAATAAAGAAATGCTATAGGAAATGCTATAGCATTTTCTATGTCATTTCTCGTCAACAATTTAATCCTTGCATATTTTTGCATGAGAACGCTTGGAATATTAAAATTCCAATGTTTAAGCCCTAAAATCATTATTTTTTCAATTGGTTCGAAATTTAAGGTTGTAAACAAAGTAAAATAAAGAAATGTTATACGAAATGCTATAGCATTTCCTATGGCATTTCTCGTCAACAATTTAATTCTTGCATATTTTTGCATGAGAACTCTTGTTATATTCAAATTCCAACGTATAAGCCCTAAAATCATTATTTTTTCAATTGGTTCAAAATTTTAGGTAGTAAATAATGTAAAATAAAGAAATGCTATAGCATTTCCTATGGTATTTCTCGTCAACAATTTAATCCTCGCATATTTTTGCATGAGAACGCTTGTAATATTAAAATTCCAATGTATAAGCCCTAAAATCATCATTTTTTCAATTGGTTTGAAATTTAAGGTTGTAAAAAATGTAAAATAAAGAAATGCTATAGGAAATGCTATAGCATTTCCTATGGCATTTCTCTTCAATAATTTAAACCTTGCATATTTTCGCATGAGAACTCTTGTTATATTCAAATTCCAATGTATAAGCCCTAAAATCATTATTTTTTCAATTGGTTCGAAAGCTTAGGTCGTAAACAATGTAAAATAAAGAAATGCTATAGGAAATTGCATTTCTCGTCAACAATTTAATCATTGCATATTTTTGCACGAGAACGCTTGGAATATTAAACTTCCAATGTATAAGCCCTAAAATCATTATTTTTTCAATTGGTTCGAAATTTAAGGTTGTAAAAAATGTAAAATAAAGAAATGCTATAGGAAATGCTAGCATTTCCTATGGCATTTCTCGTCAACAATTTAATCCTTGTATATTTTTGCATGAGAACGCTTGGAATATTATAATTCCAATGTATAAGCCCTAAAATCATTATTTTTTAAATTGGTTCGAAATTTTAGGTTGTAAACAAAGTAAAATAAAGAAATGCTATACGAAATGCTATAGCATTTCCTATGGCATTTCTCGTCAACAATTTAATCATTGCATATTTTTGCATGAGAACTCTTGTTATATTCAAATTCCAACGTATAAGCCCTAAAATCATTATTTTTTCAATTGGTTTGATATTTTAGGTCGTAAACAATATAAAATAAAGAAATGCTATAGCATTTCCTATGGCATTTCTCGTGAACAATTTAATCCTTCCATATTTTTGCATGAGAACGCTTGTAATATTAAAATTCCAATGTATAAGCCCTAAAATCATTATTTTTTTAATTGGTTCGAAATTTAAGATTGTAAAAAATAAAAAATAAAGAAATGCTATAGGAAATGCTATTGCATTTCCTATGGCATTTCTCGTCAACAATTTAATCCTTGCATATTTTTGCATGAGAACTCTTGTTATATTCAAATTCCAATGTATAAGCCCTAAAATCATTAGTTTTTCAATTGGTTCGAAATTTTAGGTCGAAACAATGTAAAATAAAGAAATGCTATAGGAAATGCTATAGCATTTCCTATGGCATTTCTCGTCAACAATTTAATCCTTGCATATTTTTTCATGAGAACGCTTGTAATATTAAAATTCCAATGTATAAGCCCTAAAATCATCATTTTTTCAATTGGTTCGAAATTTTAGGTTGTAAACAAAGTAAAATAAAGAAATGCTATACGAAATGCTATAGAATTTCCTATGGCATTTCTCGTCAACAATTTAATCCTTGCATATTTTTGCATGAGAACGCTTGTAATATTAAAATTCCAATGTATAAGCACTAAAATCATTATTTTTTCAATTGGATCGAAATTTAAGGTTGTAAAAAATGTAAAATAAGGAAATGCTATAGGAAATGGTATAGCATTTCCAATGGCATTTCTTGTCAACAATTTAATCCTTGCATATTTTTGCATGAGAACACTTGGAATATTAAAATTCCAATGTATAAGCCCTAAAATCATTATTTTTTCAATTGGTTCGAAATTTTAGGTTGTAAACAAAATAAATTAAAAATATGCTATACGAAATGCTATAGCATTTCCTATGGCATTTCTCGTCAACAATTTAATCCTGGCATATTTTTGCATGAGAACTCTTGTTATATTCATATTCCAACGTATAAGCCCTAAAATCATTATTTTTCCAATTGGTTCGAAATTTTAGGTCATAAACAATGTAAAATAAAGAAATGCTACATGAATTTCTCTTCAACAATTTATACCTTGCATATTTTTGCATGAGAACTCTTGTTATATTTAAATTCCAATGTATAAGCCCAAAAATCATTATTTTTTCAATTGGTTCGAAATTTAAGGTTGTAAAAAATGTAAAATAAAGAAATGCTATAGGAAATGCTACAGCATTTCCTATGGCATTTCTCGTCAATAATTTAATCCTTGCATATTTTTGCATGAGAACGCTTGGAATATTAAAATTCCAATGTATAAGCCCTAAAATCATTATTTTTTCAATTGGTTCATAATTTAAGGTTGTAAACAAAGTAAAATAAAGAAATGTTATACGAAATGCTATAGCATTTCCTATGGCATTTCTCGTCAACAATTTAATCCTTGCATATTTTTGCACGAGAACTCTTGTTATATTCAAATTCCAACGTATAAGCCCTAAAATAATTATTTCTTCAATTGGTTCGAAATTTTAGGTCGTAAACAATGTAAAATAAAGAAATGCTATAACATTTCCCATGGTATTTCTCGTCAACAATTTAATCCTCGCATATTTTTGCATGAGAACGCTTGTAATATTAAAATTCCTATGTATAAGCCCTAAAATCATCATTTTTTTAATTGGTTCGAAATTTAATGTTGTAAAAAATGTAAAATAAAGAAATGCTATAGGAAATGCTATAGCATTTTCTATGGCATTTCTCGTCAACAATTTAATCCTTGCATATTTTTGCATGAGAACGCTTGGAATATTAAAATTCCAATGTTTAAGCCCTAAAATCATTATTTTTTCAATTGGTTCGAAATTTAAGGTTGTAAACAAAGTAAAATACAGAAATGTTATACGAAATGCTATAGCATTTCCTATGGCATTTCTCGTCAACAATTTAATTCTTGCATATTTTTGCATGAGAACTCTTGTTATATTCAAATTCCAACGTATAAGCCCTAAAATCATTATTTTTTCAATTGGTTCAAAATTTTAGGTCGTAAATAATGTAAAATAAAGAAATGCTATAGCATTTCCTATGGTATTTCTCGTCAACAATTTAATCCTCGCATATTTTTGCATGATAACGCTTGTAATATTAAAATTCCAATGTATAAGCCCTAAAATCATCATTTTTTCAATTGGTTTGAAATTTAAGGTTGTAAAAAATGTAAAATAAAGAAATGCTATAGGAAATGCTATAAACCTTGCATATTTTCGCATGAGAACTCTTGTTATATTCAAATTCCAATGTATAAGCCCTAAAATCATTATTTTTTCAATTGGTTCGAAAGCTTAGGTCGTAAACAATGTAAAATAAAGAAATGCTATAGGAAATTGCATTTCTCGTCAACAATTTAATCATTGCATATTTTTGCACGAGAACGCTTGGAATATTAAACTTCCAATGTATAAGCCCTAAAATCATTATTTTTTCAATTGGTTCGAAATTTAAGGTTGTAAAAAATGTAAAATAAAGAAATGCTATAGGAAATGCTAGCATTTCCTATGGCATTTCTCGTCAACAATTTAATCCTTGCATATTTTTGCATGAGAACGCTTGGAATATTATAATTCCAATGTATAAGCCCTAAAATCATTATTTTTTAAATTGGTTCGAAATTTTAGGTTGTAAACAAAGTAAAATAAAGAAATGCTATACGAAATGCTATAGCATTTCCTATGGCATTTCTCGTCAACAATTTAATCATTGCATATTTTTGCATGAGAACTCTTGTTATATTCAAATTCCAACGTATAAGCCCTAAAATCATTATTTTTTCAATTGGTTTGATATTTTAGGTCGTAAACAATATAAAATAAAGAAATGCTATAGCATTTCCTATGGCATTTCTCGTGAACAATTTAATCCTTCCATATTTTTGCATGAGAACGCTTGTAATATTAAAATTCCAATGTATAAGCCCTAAAATCATTATTTTTTTAATTGGTTCGAAATTTAAGATTGTAAAAAATAAAGAAATGCTATTGCATTTCCTATGGCATTTCTCGTCAACAATTTAATCCTTGCATATTTTTGCATGAGAACTCTTGTTATATTCAAATTCCAATGTATAAGCCCTAAAATCATTAGTTTTTCAATTGGTTCGAAATTTTAGGTCGAAACAATGTAAAATAAAGAAATGCTATAGGAAATGCTATAGCATTTCCTATGGCATTTCTCGTCAACAATTTAATCCTTGCATATTTTTGCATGAGAACGCTTGTAATATTAAAATTCCAATGTATAAGCCCTAAAATCATTATTTTTTCAATTGGTTAGAAATTTAAGGTTGTAAAAAATGTAAAATTAAGAAATGCTATAGGAAATGCTATTGCATTTCCTATTGCATTTCTCGTCAACAATTTAATCCTTGCATATTTTTGCATGAGAACGCTTGTAATATTAAAATTCCAATGTATAAGCCCTAAAATCATTATTTTTTCAATTGGTTCGAAATTTTAGGTCGTAAATAATGTAAAATAAAGAAATGCTATAGGAGCATTTCCTATGGCATTTCTCGTGAACAATTTAATCCTTGCATATTTTTGCATGAGAACGCTTGTAATATTAAAATTCCAATGTATAAGCAATAAAATCATTATTTTTTTAATTTGTTCGAAATTTAAGATTGTAAAAAATAAAAAATAAAGAAATGCTATAGGAAATGCTATAGTATTTCCTATAGCATTTCTCGTTAACAATTTAATCCTTGCATTTTTTTGCATGAGAACGCTTGTAATATTAAAATTCCAATGTATAAGCCCTAAAATCATTATTTTTTCAATTTGTTCAAAATTTTAGGTCGTAAATAATGTAAAATAAAGAAATGCATTAGGAAATACATTTCCTATGGCATTTCTCGTCAACAATTTATCCTTGCATATTTTTGCATGAGAACGCTTGTAATATTAAAATTCCAATGTGTAAGCCCTAAAATCATTATTTTTTCAATTGGTTCAAAATTTAAGGTTGTAAAAAATGTAAAATAAAGAAATGCTATAGGAAATGCTATTGCATTTCCTATGGCATTTCTCGTCAACAATTTAATCCTTGCATATTTTTGCACGAGAACTCTTGTTATATTCAAATTCCAACGTATAAGCCCTAAAATCATTATTTTTTCAATTGGTTCGAAATTTTAGGTCGTAAACAATGTAAAATAAAGAAATGCTATAGGAAATGCTATAGCATTTCCTATGGAATTTCTCGTCAACAATTTAATCCTTGCATATTTTTGCATGAGAACGCTTGTAATATTAAAATTCCAATGTATAAGCCCTAAAATCATTATTTTTTCAATTGGTTAGAAATTTAAGGTTGTAAAAAATATAAATAAAGAAATGCTATAGGAAATGCTATAGCATTTCCTATGGCATTTCTTGTCAACAGTTTAATCCTTGCATATTTTTGCATGAGAACTCTTGTTATATTCAAATTCCAATGTATAAGCCCTAAAATCATTATTTTTTCAATTTGTTTGAAATTTTAGGTCGTAAATAATGTAAAATAAAGAAATGCATTAGGAAATACATTTCCTATGGCATTTCTCGTCAACAATTTATCCTTGCATATTTTTGCATGAGAACGCTTGTAATATTAAAATTCCAATGTATAAGCCCTAAAATCATTATTTTTTCAATTGGTTCAAAATTTAAGGTTGTAAAAAATGTAAAATAAAGAAATGCTATAGGAAATGCTATTGCATTTCCTATGGAATTTCTCGTCAACAATTTATTCCTTGCATATTTTTGCATGAGAATTCTTGTTATATTCAAATTCCAATGTATAAGCCCTAAAATCATTATTTTTTCAATTGGTTTGAAATTTTAAGTCGTAAACAATGTAAAATAAAGAAATGCTATAAGAAATGCTACAGCATTTCCTATGGCATTTTTTGTCAACAATTTAATCCTTGCATATTTTTGCATGAGAACTCTTATTATATTCAAATTCCAATGTATAAGCCCTAAAATCATTATTTTTTCAATTGGTTCGAAATTTTAGGTCGTAAAAAATGTAAAATAAAGTAATGCTATAGGAGCATTTCCTATGGCATTTCTCGTGAACAATTTAATCCTTGCATAATTTTGCATGAGAACGCTTGTAATATTAAAATTCCAATGTATAAGCCCTAAAATCATTATTTTTTTAATTTGTTCGAAATTTAAGATTGTAAAAAATAAAAAATAAAGAAATGCTATAGTAAATGCTATAGTATTTCCTATAGCATTTCTCGTTAACAATTTAATCCTTGCATTTTTTTGCATGAGAACGCTTGTAATATTAAAATTCCAATGTATAAGCCCTAAAATCATTATTTTTTCAATTTGTTCAAAATTTTAGGTCGTAAATAATGTAAAATAAAGAAATGCATTAGGAAATACATTTCCTATGGCATTTCTCGTCAACAATTTATCCTTGCATATTTTTGCATGAGAACGCTTGTAATATTAAAATTCCAATGTATAAGCCCTAAAATCATTATTTTTTCAATTGGTTCAAAATTTAAGGTTGTAAAAAATGTAAAATAAAGAAATGCTATAGGAAATGCTATTGCATTTCCTATGGCATTTCTCGTCAACAATTTAATCCTTGCATATTTTTGCATGAGAACTCTTGTTATATTCAAATTCCAATGTATAAGCCCTAAAATCATTATTTTTTCAATTGGTTCGAAATTTTAGGTCGTAAACAATGTAAAATAAAGAAATGCTATAGGAAATGCTATAGCATTTCCTATGGAATTTCTCGTCAACAATTTAATCCTTGCATATTTTTGCATGAGAACGCTTGTAATATTAAAATTCCAATGTATAAGCCCTAAAATCATTATTTTTTCAATTGGTTAGAAATTTAAGGTTGTAAAAAATATAAATAAAGAAATGCTATAGGAAATGCTATAGCATTTCCTATGGCATTTCTTGTCAACAGTTTAATCCTTGCATATTTTTGCATGAGAACTCTTGTTATATTCAAATTCCAATGTATAAGCCCTAAAATCATTATTTTTTCAATTTGTTTGAAATTTTAGGTCGTAAATAATGTAAAATAAAGAAATGCATTAGGAAATACATTTCCTATGGCATTTCTCGTCAACAATTTATCCTTGCATATTTTTGCATGAGAACGCTTGTAATATTAAAATTCCAATGTATAAGCCCTAAAATCATTATTTTTTCAATTGGTTCAAAATTTAAGGTTGTAAAAAATGTAAAATAAAGAAATGCTATAGGAAATGCTATTGCATTTCCTATGGAATTTCTCGTCAACAATTTATTCCTTGCATATTTTTGCATGAGAATTCTTGTTATATTCAAATTCCAATGTATAAGCCCTAAAATCATTATTTTTTCAATTGGTTTGAAATTTTAAGTCGTAAACAATGTAAAATAAAGAAATGCTATAAGAAATGCTACAGCATTTCCTATGGCATTTTTTGTCAACAATTTAATCCTTGCATATTTTTGCATGAGAACTCTTATTATATTCAAATTCCAATGTATAAGCCCTAAAATCATTATTTTTTCAATTGGTTCGAAATTTTAGGTCGTAAAAAATGTAAAATAAAGTAATGCTATAGGAGCATTTCCTATGGCATTTCTCGTGAACAATTTAATCCTTGCATAATTTTGCATGAGAACGCTTGTAATATTAAAATTCCAATGTATAAGCCCTAAAATCATTATTTTTTTAATTTGTTCGAAATTTAAGATTGTAAAAAATAAAAAATAAAGAAATGCTATAGTAAATGCTATAGTATTTCCTATAGCATTTCTCGTTAACAATTTAATCCTTGCATTTTTTTGCATGAGAACGCTTGTAATATTAAAATTCCAATGTATAAGCCCTAAAATCATTATTTTTTCAATTTGTTCAAAATTTTAGGTCGTAAATAATGTAAAATAAAGAAATGCATTAGGAAATACATTTCCTATGGCATTTCTCGTCAACAATTTATCCTTGCATATTTTTGCATGAGAACGCTTGTAATATTAAAATTCCAATGTATAAGCCCTAAAATCATTATTTTTTCAATTGGTTCAAAATTTAAGGTTGTAAAAAATGTAAAATAAAGAAATGCTATAGGAAATGCTATTGCATTTCCTATGGCATTTCTCGTCAACAATTTAATCCTTGCATATTTTTGCATGAGAACTCTTGTTATATTCAAATTCCAATGTATAAGCCCTAAAATCATTATTTTTTCAATTGGTTCGAAATTTTAGGTCGTAAACAATGTAAAATAAATAAATGCTATAGGAAATGCTATAGCATTTCCTATGGAATTTCTCGTCAACAATTTAATCCTTGCATATTTTTGCATGAGAACGCTTGTAATATTAAAATTCCAATGTATAAGCCCTAAAATCATTATTTTTTCAATTGGTTAGAAATTTAAGGTTGTAAAAAATATAAATAAAGAAATGCCATAGGAAATGCTATAGCATTTCCTATGGCATTTCTCGTCAACAGTTTAATCCTTGCATATTTTTGCATGAGAACTCTTGTTATATTCAAATTCCAATGTATAAGCCCTAAAATCATTATTTTTTCAATTTGTTCAAAATTTTAGGTCGTAAATAATGTAAAATAAAGAAATGCATTAGGAAATACATTTCCTATGGCATTTCTCGTCAACAATTTATTCTTGCATATTTTTGCATGAGAACGCTTGTAATATTAAAATTCCAATGTATAAGCCCTAAAATCATTATTTTTTCAATTGGTTCAAAATTTAAGGTTGTAAAAAATGTAAAATAAAGAAATGCTATAGGGAATGCTATTGCATTTCCTATGGAATTTCTCGTCAACAATTTAATCCTTGCATATTTTTGCATGAGAATTCTTGTTAAATTCAAATTCCAATGTATAAGCCCTAAAATCATTATTTTTTCAATTTGTTCAAAATTTTAGGTCGTAAACAATGTAAAATAAAGAAATGCTATAAGAAATGCTACAACATTTCCTATGGCATTTTTTGTCAACAATTTAATCCTTGCATATTTTTGCATGAGAACACTTGTAATATTAAAATTGAAATGTATAAGCCCTAAAATCATCATTTTTTCAATTGGTTTGAAATTTAAGGTTGTAAAAAATGTAAAATAAATAACCTATGGCATTTTTCGTCATTAATTTAATCCTTGCATATTTTTGCATGAGAACGCTTGGAATATTAAAATTCCAATGTATAAGCCCTAAAATCATTATTTTTTCAATTGGTTCAAAATTTTAGGTTGTAAACAAAGTAAAATAAAGAAATGCTATAGCATTTCCAATGGCATTTCTCGTCAACAATTTAATCCTTGCATATTTTTGCATGAGAACTCTTGTCATATTAAAATTCCAACGTATAAGCCCTAAAATAGTTATTTTTTCAATTGGTTCAAAATTTTAGGTCGTAAACAATGTAAAATAAAGAAATGCTATAGGAAATGCTATAGCATTTCCTATGGCATTTCTCGTCAACAATTTAATCCTTGCATATTTTTGCATGAGAACGCTTGTAATATTAAAATTCCAATGTATAAGCCCTAAAATCATTATTTTTTCAATTGGTTAGAAATTTAAGGTTGTAAAAAATGTAAAATTAAGAAATGCTATAGGAAATGCTATTGCATTTCCTATTGCATTTCTCGTCAACAATTTAATCCTTGCATATTTTTGCATGAGAACTCTTATTATATTCAAATTCCAATGTATAAGCCCTAAAATCATTATTTTTTCAATTGGTTCGAAATTTTAGGTCGTAAAAAATGTAAAATAAAGAAATGCTATAGGAGCATTTCCTATGGCATTTCTCGTGAACAATTTAATCCTTGCATATTTTTGCATGAGAACGCTTGTAATATTAAAATTCCAATGTATAAGCCCTAAAATCATTATTTTTTCAATTGGTTAGAAATTTAAGGATGTAAAAAATGTAAAATTAAGAAATGCTATAGGAAATGCTATTGCATTTCCTATTGCATTTCTCGTCAACAATTTAATCCTTGCATATTTTTGCATGAGAACGCTTGTAATATTAAAATTCCAATGTATAAACCCTAAAATCATTATTTTTTCAATTGGTTCGAAATTTTAGGTCGTAAATAATGTAAAATAAAGAAATGCATTAGGAAATACATTTCATATGGCATTTCTCGTCAACAATTTAATCCTTGCATATTTTTGCATCAGAACGCTTGTAATATTAAAATTCCAATGTATAAGCCGTAAAATCATTATTTTTTCAATTGGTTCAAAATTTAAGGTTGTAAAAAATGTAAAATAAAGAAATGCTATAGGAAATGCTATTGCATTTCCTATGGCATTTCTCGTCAACAATTTAATCCGTGCATTAAAATACTCTTGTTATATTCTTGTTATATTCAAATTCCAATGTATAAGCCCTAAAATTATTCTTTTTTCAATTGGTTCGAAATTTTAGGTCGTAAACAATGTAAAATAAAGAAATGCTATAGAATTTCCTATGGAATTTCTCGTCAACAATTTAATCCTTGCATATTTTTGCATGAGAACGCTTGTAATATTAAAATTCCAATGTATAACCCCTAAAATCATTATTTTTTTAATTGGTTAAAAATTTAAGGTTGTAAAAAATATAAATAATGAAATGCGATAGGAAATGCTATAGCATTTCCTATGGCATTTCTCGTCAACAGTTTAATCCTTGCATATTTTTGCATGAGAACGCTTGTAATATTAAAATTCCAATGTATAAGCCCTAAAATAATTATTTTTATAATTGGTTTGAAATTTTAGGTCGTAAACAATGTAAAATAAAGAAATGCTATAAGAAATGCTATAGCATTTCCAATGACATTTCCCGTCAACAATTTAATCCTTGCATATTTTTGCATGAGAACGCTTGTAATATTAAAATTCCAATGAATAAGCCCTAAAATCATTATTTTTTCAATTGGTTAGAAATTTAAGGTAGTAAAAAATGTAAAATAAAGAAATGCTATAGGAAATGCTATAGCATTTCCTATGGCAATTCTCGTCAATAATTTAATCCTTGCATATTTTTGCATGAGAACGCTTGGAATATTAAAATTCCAATGTATAAGCCCTAAAATCATTATTTTTTCAACTAGTTCCAATTTTTAGGTCGTAAACAAAGTAAAATAAAGAAATGCTATACGAAATGCTATAGCATTTCCAATGGCATTTCCCGTCAACAATTTAATCCTTGCATATTTTTGCATGAGAACGCTTGTAATATTAAAATTCCAATGTATAAGCCCTAAAATCATCATTATTTCAATTGGTTTGAAATTTAAGGTTGTAAAAAATGTAAAATAAATAAATGCTATACGAAATGCTATAGCATTTCCTATGGCATTTCTCGTCAGTAATTTAATCCTTGCATATTTTTGCATGAGAACGCTTGGAATATTAAAATTCCAATGTATAAGCCCTAAAATCATTATTTTTTCAATTGGTTCAAAATTTTAGGTTGTAAACAAAGTAAAATAAAGAAATACTATAGCATTTCCAATGGCATTTCTCGTCAACAATTTAATCCTGGCATATTTTTGCATGAGAACTCTTGTTATATTCAAATTCCAACGTATAAGCCCTAAAATCATTATTTTTTCAATTGGTACGACATTTTAGGTCGTAAACAATGTAAAATAAAGAAATGCTATAGGAAATGCTATAGCATTTCCAATGGCCTTTCTCGTCAACAATTTAATCCTTGCATATTTTTGCATGAGAACGCATGTAATATTAAAATTCCAATGTATAAGCCCTAAAATCATCATTTTTTCAATTGGTTCGAAATTTAACGTTGTAAATAATGTAAAATAAAGAAATGCTATAGGAAATGCTATAGCATTTCCTATGGCATTTCTCGTCAATAATTTAATCCTTACATATTTTTGCATGAGAACGCTTGGAATATTAAAATTCCAATGTATAAGCCCTAAAATCATTATTTTTTCAACTAGTTCGAATTTTTAGGTTGTAAACAGAGTAAAATAAAGAAATGCTATACGAAATGCTAAAGCATTTCCAATGGCATTTCTCGTCAACAATTTAATCCTTGCATATTTTTGCATGAGAACGCTTGTAATATTAAAATTCCAATGTATAAGTCCTAAAATCATCATTTTTTCAATTGGTTCGAAATTTAAGGTTGTAAAAAATGTAAAATAAAGAAATGCTATAGGAAATGCTATAGCATTTCCTATGGCATTTCTCTTCAACAATTTAAACCTTGCATATTTTTGCATGAGAACTCTTGTTATATTCAAATTCCAATGTATAAGCCCTAAAATAATTATTTTTTCAATTGGTTCGAAATTTTCGGTCGTAAACAATGTAAAATAAAGAAATGCTATAGGAAATGCTATAGAATTTCCTACGGCATTTCTCGTCAACAATTTAATCCTTGCATATTTTTTCATGAGAACGCTTGTAACATTAAAATTCCAATGTATAAGCCCTAAAATCATTATTTTTTCAATTGGTTCGAAATTTAAGGTTGTAAAAAATGTAAAATAAAAAAATGCTATAGGAAATGCCATTTCCTATGGCATTTCTCGTCAACAATTTAATCCTTGCATATTTTTGCATGAGAAGGCTTGGAATATTAAAATTCCAATGTATAAGCCCTAAAATCATTGTTTTTTCAATTGGTTCGAAATTTTAGGTTGTAAACAAAGTAAAATAAAGAAATGCTATACGAAATGCTATAGCATTTCATATGGCATTTCTCGTCAACAATTTAATCCTTGCATATTTTTGCATGAGAACTCTTGTTATATTCAAATTCCAACGTATAAGCCCTAAAATAATTATTTTTTCAATTGTTTCGAAATTTTAGGTCGTAAACAATGTAAAATAAAGAAATGCAATAGGAAATGCAACATTTCCTTTGGTATTTCTCGTCAACAATTTAATACTTGCATATTTTTGCATGAGAACGCTTGTAATATTAAAATTCCAATGTATAAGTCCTAAAATCATCATTTTTTCAATTGGTTCGAAATTTAAGGTTGTAAAAAATGTAAAATAAAGAAATGCTATAGGAAATGCTATAGCATTTCCTATGGCATTTCTCTTCAACAATTTAAACCTTGCATATTTTTGCATGAGAACTCTTGTTATATTCAAATTCCAATGTATAAGCCCTAAAATAATTATTTTTTCAATTGGTTCGAAATTTTCGGTCCTAAACAATGTAAAATAAAGAAATGCTATAGGAAATGCTATAGAACTTCCTACGGCATTTCTCGTCAACAATTTAATCCTTGCATATTTTTTCATGAGAACGCTTGTAACATTAAAATTCCAATGTATAAGCCCTAAAATCATTATTTTTTCAATTGGTTCGAAATTTAAGGTTGTAAAAAATGTAAAATAAAGAAATGCTATAGGAAATGCTATTGCATTTCCTATGGCATTTCTCGTCAACAATTTAATCCTTGCATATTTTTGCATGAGAAGGCTTGGAATATTAAAATTCCAATGTATAAGCCCTAAAATCATTATTTTTTCAACTAGTTCGAATTTTTAGGTTGTAAACAAAGTAAAATAAATAAATGCTATACGAAATGCTAAAGCATTTCCAATGGCATTTGTCGTCAACAATTTAATCCTTGCATATTTTTGCATGAGAACGCTTGTAATATTAAAATTCCAATGTATAAGCCCTAAAAAAATTATTTTTTCAATTGGTTTAAAATTTAAGGTTGTAAAAAATGTAAAATAAAGAAATGCTATAGGAAATGCTATAGCATTTCCTATGGCATTTCTCGTCAACAATTTAATCCTTGCATATTTTTGCATGAGAACGTTTCGAATATTAAAATTCCAATGTATAAGCCCTAAAATCATTGTTTTTTCAATTGGTTCGAAATTTTAGGTTGTAAACAAAGTAAAATAAAGAAATGCTATACGAAATGCTATAGCATTTCATATGGCATTTCTTGTCAACAATTTAATCCTTGCATATTTTTCCATGAGAACTCTTGTTATATTCAAATTCCAACGTATAAGCCCTAAAATAATTATTTTTTCAATTGTTTCGAAATTTTAGGTCGTAAACAATGTAAAATAAAGAAATGCAATAGGAAATGCTACATTTCCTATGGCATTTCTCGTCAACAATTTAATCCTTGCATATTTTTGCATGAGAACGCTTGTAATATTAAAATTCCAATGTATAAGCCCTAAAATCATCATTTTTTCAATTGGTTTGAAATTTAAGGTTGTAAAAAATGTAAAATAAATAAATGCTATAGGAAATGCTATAGCATTTCCTATGGCATTTCTTGTCAGTAATTTAATCCTTGCATATTTTTGCATGAGAACGCTTGGAAAATTAAAATTCCAATGTATAAGCCCTAAAATCATTATTTTTTCAATTGGTTTGAAATTTTAGGTTGTAAACAAAGTAAAATAAAGAAATGCTATAGCATTTCCAATGGCATTTCTAGTCAACAATTTAATCCTTGCATATTTTTGCATGAGAACTCTTGTTATATTCAAATTCCAACGTATAAGCCCTAAAATCATTATTTTTTTAATTGGTACGACATTTTAGGTCGTAAACAATGTAAAATAAAGAAATGCTATAGGAAATGCTAGAGCATTTCCTATGGCATTTCTCATCAACAATTTAATCCTTGCATATTTTTGCATGAGAACGCATGTAATATTAAAATTCCAATGTATAAGCCCTAAAATCATCATTTTTTCAATTGGTTCGAAATTTAAGGTTGTAAAAAATGTAAAGTAAATAAATGCTATAGGAAATGCTATAGCATTTCCTATGGCATTTCTCGTCAATAATTTAATCCTTACATATTTTTGCATGAGAACGCTTGGAATATTAAAATTCCAATGTATAAGCCCTAAAATCATTATTTTTTCAACTAGTTCGAATTTTTAGGTTGTATACAAAGTAAAATAAATAAATGCTATACGAAATGCTATAGCATTTCCAATGGCATTTCTCGTCAACAATTTAATCCTTGCATATTTTTGCATGAGAACGCTTGTAATATTAAAATTCCAATGTACAAGCCCTAAAATCATCATTTTTTCAATTGGTTCGAAATTTAAGGTTGTAAAAAATGTAAAATAAAGAAATGCTATAGGAAATGCTATAGCATTTCCTATGGCATTTCTCTTCAACAATTTAAACCTTGCATATTTTTGCATGAGAACTCTTGTTATATTCAAATTCCAATGTATAAGCCGTAAAATAATTATTTTTTCAATTGGTTCGAAATTTTCGGTCGTAAACAATGTAAAATAAAGAAATGCTATAGGAAATGCTATAGAATTTCCTATGGCATTTCTCGTCAACAATTTAATCCTTGCATATTTTTGCATGAGAACGCTTGTAATATTAAAATTCCAATGTATAAGCCCTGAAATCATTATTTTTTCAAATGGTTCGAAATTTAAGGTTGTAAAAAATGTAAAATAAAGAAATGCTATAGGAAATGCTATAGCATTTCCTATGGCATTTCTCGTCAACAATTTAATCCTTGCATATTTTTGCATGAGAACGCTTGGAATATTAAAATTCCAATGTATAAGCCCTAAAATAATTGTTTTTTCATTTGGTTCGAAATTTTAGGTTGTAAACAAAGTAAAATAAAGAAATGCTATACGAAATGCTATAGCATTTCATATGGCATTTCTCGTCAACAATTTAATCCTTGTATATTTTTGCATGAGAACTCTTGTTATATTCAAATTCCAACGTATAAGCCCTAAAATAATTATTTTTTCAATTGTTTCGAAATTTTAGGTCGTAAACAATGTAAAATAAAGAAATGCAATAGGAAATGCTATATTTCCTATGGCATTTCTCGTCAACAATTTAATTCTTGCATATTTTTGCATGAGAACGCTTGTAATTTTAAAATTCCAATGTATAAGCCCTAAAATCATCATTTTTTCAATTGGTTTGAAATTTAAGGTTGTAAAAAATGTAAAATAAATAAATGCTATAGGAAATGCTATAGAATTTCCTATGGCATTTCTCGTCAGTAATTTAATCCTTGCATATTTTTGCATGAGAACGCTTGGAATATTAAAATTCCAATGTATAAGCCCTAAAATCATTATTTTTTCAATTGGTTCGAAATTTTAGCTTGTAAACAAAGTAAAATAAAGAAATGCTATAGCATTTCCAATGGCATTTCTCGTCAATAATTTAATCCTTACATATTTTTGCATGAGAACTCTTGTTATATTCAAATTCCAACGTATAAGCCCTAAAATCATTATTTTTTCAATTGGTACGAAATTTTAGGTCGTAAACAATGTAGAATAAAGAAATGCTATAGGAAATGCTATAGCATTTCCCATGGAATTTCTCGTCAACAATTTAATCCTTGCATATTTTTGCATGAGAACGCTTGTAATATTAAAATTCCAATGTATAAGCCCTAAAATCATCATTTTTTCAATTGGTTCGAAATTTAAGGTTGTAAAAAATGTAAAGTAAATAAATGCTATAGGAAATGCTATAGCATTTCCTATGGCATTTCTCGTCAATAATTTAATCCTTACATATTTTTGCATGAGAACGCTTGGAATATTAAAATTCAAATGTATAAGCCCTAAAATCATTATTTTTTCAACTAGTTCGAATTTTTAGGTTGTATACAAAGTAAAATAAAGAAATGCTATACGAAATGCTATAGCATTTCCAATGGCATTTCTCGTCAACAATTTAATCCTTGCATATTTTTGCATGAGAACGCTTGTAATATTAAAATTCCAATGTACAAGCCCTAAAATCATCATTTTTTTCAATTGGTTCGAAATTTAAGGTTGTAAAAAATGTAAAATAAAGAAATGCTATAGGAAATGCTATAGCATTTCCTATGGCATTTCTCTTCAACAATTTAAACCTTGCATATTTTTGCATGAGAACTCTTGTTATATTCAAATTCCAATGTATAAGCCCTAAAATAATTATTTTTTCAATTGGTTTGAAATTTTCGGTCGTAAACAATGTAAAATAAAGAAATGCTATAGGAAATGCTATAGAATTTCCTATGGCATTTCTCTTCAACAATTTAATCCTTGCATATTTTTGCATGAGAACGCTTGTAATATTAAAATTCCAATGTATAAGCCCTAAAATAATTATTTTTTCAATTGGTTCGAAATTTAAGGTTGTAAAAAATGTAAAATAAAGAAATGCTATAGGAAATGCTATAGCATTTCCTATGGCATTTCTCGTCAACAATTTAATCCTTGCATATTTTTGCATTAGAACGCTTGGAATATTAAAATTCCAATGTATAAGCCCTAAAATCATTGTTTTTTTAATTGGTTAGAAATTTTAGGTTGTAAACAAAGTAAAATAAAGAAATGCTATACAAAATGCTATAGCATTTCATATGGCATTTCTCGTCAACAATTTAATCCTTGTATATTTTTGCATGAGAACTCTTGTTATATTCAAATTCCAACGTATAAGCCCTAAAATCATTATTTTTTCAATTGGTACGAAATTTTAGGTCGTAAACAATGTAAAATAAAGAAATGCAATAGGAAATGCTATAGCATTTCCTATGGCATTTCTCGTCAACAATTTAATCCTTGCATATTTTTGCATGAGAACGCTTGTAATATTAAAATTCCAATGTATAAGCCCTAAAATCATCATTTATTCAATTGGTTTGAAATTTAAGGTTGTAAAAAATGTAAAATAAATAAATGCTATAGGAAATGCTATAGCATTTCCTATGGCATTTCTCGTCAGTAATTTAATCCTTGCATATTTTTGCATGAGATCGCTTGGAATATTAAAATTCCAATGTATAAGCCCTAAAATCATTATTTTTTCAATTGGTTCGAAATTTTAGGTTGTAAACAAAGTAAAATAAAGAAATGCTATAGCATTTCCAATGGCATTTCTCGCCAACAATTTAATCCTTGCATATTTTTGCATCAGAACTCTCGTTATATTCAAATTCCAACGTATAAGCCCTAAAATCATTTTTTTTTCAATTGGTACAAAATTTTAGGTCGTAAACAATGTAAAAAAAAGAAATGATATAGGAAATGCTAGCATTTCCTATGGCATTTCTTGTAAACAATTTAATCCTTGCATATTTTCGCATGAGAACGCTTGTAATATTAAAATTCCAATGTATAAGCCCTAAAATCATCATTTTTTCAACTGGTTCGAAATTTAAGGTTGTAAAATATGTAAAATAAATTAATTCTATAGGAAATGCTGTAGCATTTCCTATGGCTTTTCTCGTCAGTAATTTAATCCTTGCATATTTTTGCATAAGAACGCTAGGAATATTAAAATTCCAATGTATAAGCCCTAAAATCATTATTTTTTCTATTGGTTCGAAATTTTAGGTTGTAAACAATGTAAAATAAAGAAATGCTATAGCATTTCCAATGATATTTCTCGTCAACAATTTAATCCTTGCATATTTTTGCATGAGAACTCTTGTTATATTCAAAATCCAACGTATAAGCCCTAAAATCATCATTTTTTCAATTGGTACGAAATTTTAGGTCGTAAAAAATGTAAAATAAAGAAATGCGATAGGAAATGCTATAGCATTTCCTATGGCATTTCTTGTCAGTAATTTAATCCTTGCATATTTTTGCATGAGAACGCTTGGAATATTAAAATTCCAATGTATAAGCCCTAAAATCATTATTTTTTCAATTGGTTTGAAATTTTAGGTTGTAAACAAAGTAAAATAAAGAAATGCTATAGCATTTCCAATGGCATTTCTAGTCAACAATTTAATCCTTGCATATTTTTGCATGAGAACTCTTGTTATATTCAAATTCCAACGTATAAGCCCTAAAATCATTATTTTTTCAATTGGTACGACATTTTAGGTCGTAAACAATGTAAAATAAAGAAATGCCATAGGAAATGCTATAGCATTTCCTATGGCATTTCTCATCAACAATTTAATCCTTGCATATTTTTGCATGAGAACGCATGTAATATTAAAATTCCAATGTATAAGCCCTAAAATCATCATTTTTTCAATTGGTTCAAAATTTAAGGTTGTAAAAAATGTAAAATAAAGAAATGCTATAGGAAATGCTATAGCATTTCCTATGGCATTTCTCGTCCATAATTTAATCCTTACATATTTTTGCATGAGAACGCTTGGAATATTAAAATTCCAATGTATAAGCCCTAAAATCATTATATTTTCAACTAGTTCGAATTTTTAGGTTGTAAACAAAGTAAAATAAAAAAATGCTATACGAAATGCTATAGCATTTCCAATGGCATTTCTCGTCAACAATTTAATCCTTGCATATTTTTGCATGAGAACACTTGTAATATTAAAATTCCAATGTATAAGCCCTAAAATCATCATTTTTTCAATTGGTTCGAAATTTAAGGTTGTAAAAAATGTAAAATAAAGAAATGCTATAGGAAATGCTATAGCATTTCCTATGGCATTTCTCTTCAACAATTTAAACCTTGCATATTTTTGCATGAGAACTCTTGTTATATTCAAATTCCAATGTATAAGCCGTAAAATAATTATTTTTTCAATTGGTTCGAAATTTTCGGTCGTAAACAATGTAAAATAAAGAAATGCTATAGGAAATGCTATAGAATTTCCTATGGCATTTCTTGTAAACAATTTAATCCTTGCATATTTTCGCATGAGAACGCTTGTAATATTAAAATTCCAATGTATAAGCCCTAAAATCATCATTTTTTCAATTGGTTCGAAATTTAAGGTTGTAAAATATGTAAAATAAAGAAATGCTATAGGAAATTCTATATCATTTCATATGGCATTTCTCTTCAACAATTTAAACCTTTCATATTTTTGCATGAGAACTCTTGTTATATTCATATTCCAATGTATAAGCCCTAAAATCATTATTTTTTCAATTGGTTCGAAATTTTAGGTTGTAAACAATGTAAAATAAAGAAATGCTATAGAAAATGCAATAGCATTTCCTATGGCATTTCTCGTCAACAATTTAATCCTTGCATATTTTTGCATGAGAATTGTTGTAATATTAAAATTCCAATGTATAAGCCCTAAAATTATCATTTTTTCAATTTGATTCGAAATTTAAAGTTGTAAAAAATGTAAAATAAATAAATTCTATAGGAAATGCTGTAGCATTTCCTATGGCTTTTCTCGTCAGTAATTTAATCCTTGCATATTTTTGCATGAGAACGCTAGGAATATTAAAATTCCAATGTATAAGCCCTAAAATCATTATTTTTTCTATTGGTTCGAAATTTTAGGTTGTAAACAATGTAAAATAAAGAAATGCTATAGCATTTCCAATGGCATTTCTCGTCAACAATTTAATCCTTGCATATTTTTGCATGAGAACTCTTGTTATATTCAAAATCCAATGTATAAGCCCTAAAATCATTATTTTTTCAATTGGTACGAAATTTTAGGTCGTAAACTATGTAAAATAAAGAAATGCGATAGGAAATGCTATAGCATTTCCTATGGCATTTCTCGTCAACAATTTAATCCTTTCATATTTTTGCATGAGAACGCTTGTAATATTAAAATTCCAATGTATAAGCCCTAAAATCATCATTTTTTCAATTGGTTCGAAATTTAAGGTTGTAAAAAATGTAAAATAAAGAAATGCTATAGCATTTCCTATGGCATTTCTCTTCAACAATTTAAACCTTGCATATTTTTGCATGAGAACTTTTGTTATATTCAAATTCCAATGTGTAAGCCCTAAAATAATTATTTTTTCAGTTGGTTCGAAATTTTCGGTCGTAAACAATGTAAAATAAAGAAATGCTATAGAATTTCCTATGGCATTTCTCGTCAACAATTTAATCCTTGCATATTTTTGCATGAGAACGCTTGTAATATTAAAATTCCAATGTATAAGCCCTAAAATCATTATTTTTTCAATTGGTTCGAAATTTAAGGTTGTAAAATATGTAAAATAAAGAAATGCTATAGGAAATGCTATAGCATTTTCTATGGCATTTCTCGTCAGTAATTTAATCCTTGCATATTTTTGCATGAGAACGCTTGGAATATTAAAATTCCAATGTATAAGCCCTAAAATCATTATTTTTTCTATTGGTTCAAAATTTTAGGTTGTAAACAATGTAAAATAAAGAAATGCTATAGCATTTCGATTGGCATTTCTCGTCAACAATTTAATCCTTGCATATTTTTGCATGAGAACTCTTGTTATATTCAAATTCCAACGTATAAGCCCTAAAATCATTATTTTTTTCAATTGGTACGAAATTTTAGGTCGTAAACTATGTAAAATAAAGATAGCATTTCCTATGGCATTTCTCGTCAACAATTTAATTCTTGCATATTTTTGCATGAGAACGCTTGTAATATAAAAATTCCAATGTAGAAGCCCTAAAATCATCATTTTTTCAATTGCTTCGAAATTTGAGGTTGTAAAAAATGTAAAATAAAGAAATGCTATAGGAAATGCCTATGGCATTTCATTTCAACAATTTAAACCTTGCATATTTTTGCATGAGAACTCTTGTTATATTCAAATTCCAACGTATAAGCCCTAAAATAATTATTTTTTCAATTGTTTTGAAATTTTAGGTCGTAAACAATGTAAAATAAAGAAATGCAATAGGAAATGCTACATTTCCTATGGCATTTCTCGTCAACAATTTAATCCTTGCATATTTTTGCATGAGAACGCTTGTAATATTAAAATTCCAATGTATAAGCCCTAAAATCATCATTTTTTCAATTGGTTTGAAATTTAAGGTTGTAAAAAATGTAAAATAAATAAATGCTATAGGAAATGCTATAGCATTTCCTATGGCATTTCTTGTCAGTAATTTAATCCTTGCATATTTTTGCATGAGAACGCTTGGAATATTAAAATTCCAATGTATAAGCCCTAAAATCATTATTTTTTCAATTGGTTTGAAATTTTAGGTTGTAAACAAAGTAAAATAAAGAAATGCTATAGCATTTCCAATGGCATTTCTAGTCAACAATTTAATCCTTGCATATTTTTGCATGAGAACTCTTGTTATATTCAAATTCCAACGTATAAGCCCTAAAATCATTATTTTTTCAATTGGTACGACATTTTAGGTCGTAAACAATGTAAAATAAAGAAATGCTATAGGAAATGCTATAGCATTTCCTATGGCATTTCTCATCAACAATTTAATCCTTGCATATTTTTGCATGAGAACGCATGTAATATTAAAATTCCAATGTATATGCCCTAAAATCATCATTTTTTCAATTGGTTCTAAATTTAAGGTTGTAAAAAATGTAAAATAAAGAAATGCTATAGGAAATGCTATAGCATTTCCTATGGCATTTCTCGTCAATAATTTAAGCCTTACATATTTTTGCATGAGAACGCTTGGAATATTAAAATTCCAATGTATAAGCCCTAAAATCATTATATTTTCAACTAGTTCGAATTTTTAGGTTGTAAACAAAGTAAAATAAAAAAATGCTATATGAAATGCTATAGCATTTCCATTGGCATTTCTCGTCAACAATTTAATCCTTGCATATTTTTGCATGAGAACGCTTGTAATATTAAAATTCCAATGTATAAGCCCTAAAATCATCATTTTTTCAATTGGTTCGAAATTTAAGGTTGTAAAAAATGTAAAATAAAGAAATGCTATAGGAAATGCTATAGCATTTCCTATGGCATTTCTCTTCAACAATTTAAACCTTGCATATTTTTGCATGAGAACTCTTGTTATATTCAAATTCCAATGTATAAGCCGTAAAATAATTATTTTTTCAATTGGTTCGAAATTTTCGGTCGTAAACAGTGTAAAATAAAGAAATGCTATAGGAAATGCTATAGAATTTCCTATGGCATTTCTCGTCAACAATTTAATCCTTGCATATTTTTTCATGATAACGCTTGTAATATTAAAATTCCAATGTATAAGCCCTAAAATCATTATTTTTTCAATTGGTTCGAAATTTTCGGTCGTAAACAATGTAAAATAAAGAAATGCTATAGGAAATGCTATAGAATTTCCTATGGCATTTCTCGTCAACAATTTAATCCTTGCATATTTTTGCATGAGAACGCTTGTAATATTAAAATTCCAATGTATAAGCCCTGAAATCATTATTTTTTCAATTGGTTCGAAATTTAAGGTTGTAAAAAATGTAAAATAAAGAAATCCTATAGGAAATGCTATAGCATTTCCTATGGCATTTCTCGTCAACAATTTAATCCTTGCATATTTTTGCATGAGAACGCTTGGAATATTAAAATTCCAATGTATAAGCCCTAAAATCATTGTTTTTTCAATTGGTTCGAAGTTTTAGGTTGTAAACAAAGTAAAATAAAGAAATGCTATACGAAATGCTATAGCATTTCATATGGCATTTCACGTCTACAAGTTATTCCTTGTATAGTTTTGCATGAGAACTCTTGTTATATTGAAATTCCAACGTATAAGCCCTAAAATAATTATTTTTTCAATTGTTTCGAAATTTTAGGTCGTAAACAATGTAAAATAAAGAAATGCAATAGGAAATGATACATTTCCTATGTCATTTCTCGTCAACAATTTAATCCTTGCATATTTTTGCATGAGAACGCTTGTAATTTTAAAATTCCAATGTATAAGCCCTAAAATCATCATTTTTTCAATTGGTTTGCAATTTAAGGTTGTAAAAAATGTAAAATAAATAAATGCTATAGGAAATGCTATAGAATTTCCTATGGCATTTCTCTTCAGTAATTTAATCCTTGCATATTTTTGCATGAGAACGCTTGGAATATTAAAATTCCAATGTATAAGCCCTAAAATCATTATTTTTTCAATTGGTTCGAAATTTTAGGTTGTAAACAAAGTAAAATAAAGAAATGCTATAGCATTTCCAATGGCATTTCTCGTCAACAATTTAATCCTTACATATTTTTGCATGAGAACTCTTGTTATATTCAAATTCCAACGTATAAGCCCTAAAATCATTATTTTTTCAATTGGTACGAAATTTTAGGTCGTAAACAATGTAGAATAAAGAAATGCTATGGGAAATGCTATAGCATTTCCCATGGAATTTCTCGTCAACAATTTAATCCTTGCATATTTTTGCATGAGAACGCTGGTAATATTAAAATTCCAATGTATAAGCCCTAAAATCATCATTTTTTCAATTGGTTCGAAATTTAAGGTTGTAAAAAATGTAAAGTAAATAAATGCTATAGGAAATGCTATAGCATTTCCTATGGCATTTCTCGTCAATAATTTAATCCTTACATATTTTTGCATGAGAACGCTTGGAATATTAAAATTCCAATGTATAAGCCCTAAAATCATTATTTTTTCAACTAGTTCGAATTTTTAGGTTGTATACAAAGTAAAATAAAGAAATGCTATACGAAATGCTATAGCATTTCCAATGGAATTTCTCGTCAACAATTTAATCCTTGCATATTTTTGCATGAGAACGCTTGTAATATTAAAATTCCAATGTACAAGCCCTAAAATCATCATTTTTTCAATTGGTTCGAAATTTAAGGTTGTAAAAAATGTAAAATAAAGAAATGCTATAGGAAATGCTATAGCATTTCCTATGGCATTTCTCTTCAACAATTTAAACCTTGCATATTTTTGCATGAGAACTCTTGTTATATTCAAATTCCAATGTACAAGCCCTAAAATAATTATTTTTTCAATTGGTTCAAAATTTTCGGTCGTAAACAATGTAAAATAAAGAAATGCTATAGGAAATGCTATAGAATTTCCTATGGCATTTCTCTTCAACAATTTAATCCTTGCATATTTTTGCATGAGAACGCTTGTAATATTAAAATTCCAATGTATAAGCCCTAAAATCATTATTTTTTCAATTGGTTCGAAATTTAAGGTTGTAAAAAATGTAAAATAAAGAAATGCTATAGGAAATGCTACTATGGCATTTCTCGTCAACAATTTAATCCTTGCATATTTTTGCATGAGAATGCTTGGAATATGAAAATTCCAATGTATAAGCCCTAAAATCATTGTTTTTTTAATTGGTTCGAAATTTTAGGTTGTAAACAAAGTAAAATAAAGAAATGCTATACGAAATGCTATAGCATTTCATATGGCATTTCTCGTCAACAATTTAATCCTTGCATATTTTTGCATGAGAACTCTTCATATATTCAAATTCCAACGTATAAGCCCTAAAATCATTATTTTTTCAATTGGTTCGAAATTTTAGGTCGTAAACAATGTAAAATAAAGAAATGCAATAGGAAATGCTATAGCATTTCCTATGGCATTTCTCGTCAACAATTTAATCCTTGCATATTTTTGCATGAGAACGCTTGTAATATTAAAATTCCAATGTATAAGCCCTAAAATCATCATTTATTCAATTGGTTTGAAATTTAAGGTTGTAAAAAATGTAAAATAAATAAATGCTATAGGAAATGCTATAGCATTTCCTATGGCATTTCTCGTCAGTAATTTAATCCTTGCATATTTTTGCATGAGATCGCTTGGAATATTAAAATTCCAATGTATAAGCCCTAAAATCATTATTTTTTCAATTGGTTCGAAATTTTATGTTGTAAACAAAGTAAAATAAAGAAACGCTATAGCATTTCCAATGGCATTTCTCGCCAACAATTTAATCCTTGCATATTTTTGCATCAGAACTCTTGTTATATTCAAATTCCAACGTATAAGCCCTAAAATCATTTTTTTTTCAATTGGTACAAAATTTTAGGTCGTAAACAATGTAAAATAAAGAAATGCTATAGGAAATGCTATATAATTTCCTATGGCATTTCTCGTCAACAATTTAATCCTTGCATATTTTTGCATGAGAATGCTTGTAATATTAAAATTCCAATGTATAAGCCCTGAAATCATTATTTTTTCAATTGGTTCGAAATTTAAGGTTGTAAAAAATGTAAAATAAAGAAATGCTATAAGAAATGCTATAGAATTTCCTATGGCATTTCTCGTCAACAATTTAATCCTTGCATATTATCGCATGAGAACGCTTGTAATATTAAAATTCCAATGTAGAAGCCCTTAAATCATCATTTTTTCAATTGTTTCGAAATTTAAGGTTGTAAAAAATGTAAAATAAAGAAATGCTATAAGAAATGCTATAGCATTTCCTATGGAATTTCTCTTCAACAATTTAAACCTTGCATATTTTTGCATGAGATCTTTTGTTCTATTCAAATTCCAATGTATAAGCCCTAAAATAATGATTTTTTCAATTGGTTCGAAACTTTCGGTCGTAAACAATGTAAAATAAAGAAATGCTATAGGAAATGCTATAGAATTTCCTATGGCATTTCTCGTCAACAATTTAATCCTTGCATATTTTTGCATGAGAACGCTTGTAATATTAAAATTACAATGTATAAGCCCTAAAATCATTATTTTTTCAATTGGTTCGAAATTTAAGGTTGTAAAAAATGTAAAATAAAGAAATGCTATAGGAAATGCTATATGGCATTTCTCGTCAACAATTTAATCCTTTCATATTTTTGCATGAGAACTCTTGTTATATTCAAAATCCAATGTATAAGCCCTAAAATCATTATTTTTTCAATTGGTTCGAAATTTTAGGTCGTAAACAATGTAAAATAGAGAAATGCTATAGGAAATGCTATAGAATTTCCTATGGTATTTCTCGTCAACAATTTAATCCTTGCATATTTTTGCATGAGAACGCTTGTAATATTAAAATTACAATGTATAAGCCCTAAAATCATTATTTTTTCAATTGGTTCGAAATTTAAGGTTGTAAAAAATGTAAAATAAAGAAATGCTATAGGAAATGCTATAGCATTTCCTATGGCATTTCTCGTCAACAATTTAATCCTTGCATATTTTTGCATAAGAACGCTTGTAATATTAAAATTCCAATGTAGAAGCCTTAAAATCATCATTTTTTCAATTGGTTTGAAATTTAAGGTTGTAAAAAATGTAATATAAAGAAATGCTATAGGAAATGCTATAGCATTTCCTATGGCATTTCTCTTCAACAATTTAAACCTTGCATATTTTTGCATGAGAACTTTTGTTATATTCAAATTCCAATGTATAAGCCCTAAAATAATTATTTTTTCAGTTGGTTCGAAATTTTCGGTCGTAAACAAAGTAAAATAAAGATATGCTATAAGAAATGATATAGAATTTCCTATGGCATTTCTCGTCAACAATTTAATCCTTGCATATTTTTGAATGAGAACGCTTGTAATAATAAAATTCCAATGTATAAGCCCTAAAATCATTATTTTTTCAATTGGTTCGAAATTTAAGGTTGTAAAAAATGTAAAATAAAGAAATGCTATAGGAAATGCTATATGGCATTTCTCGTCAACAATTTAATCCTTGCATATTTTTGCATCAGAACTCTTGTTATATTCAAATTCCAATATATAAGCCCTAAAATCATTATTTTTTCAATTGGTACGAAATTTTAGGTCGTAAACTATGTAAAATAAAGAAATGCTATAGGAAATGCTATAGCATTTCCTATGGCATTTCTCGTCAACAATTTAATCCTTGCTTATTTTTGCATGAGAACGCTTGTAATATTAAAATTACAATGTATAAGCCCTAAAATCATTATTTTTTCAATTGGTTCGAAATTTAAGGTTGTAAAAAATGTAAAATAAAGAAATGCTATAGGAAATGCTATAGCATTTCCTATGGCATTTCTCGTCAACAATTTAATCCTTGCATATTTTTGCATAAGAACGTTTGTAATATTAAAATTCCAATGTAGAAGCCTTAAAATCATCATTTTTTCAATTGGTTCGAAATTTAAGGTTGTAAAAAATGTAAAATAAAGAAATGCTATAGGAAATGCTATAGCATTTCCTATGGCATTTCTCTTCAACAATTTAAACCTTGCATATTTTTGCATGAGAACTTTTGTTATATTCAAATTCCAATGTATAAGACCTAAAATAATTATTTTTTCAGTTGGTTCGAAATTTTCGGTCGTAAACAAAGTAAAATAAAGATATGCTATAAGAAATGATATAGAATTTCCTATGGCATTTCTCGTCAACAATTTAATCCTTGCATATTTTTGAATGGGAACGCTTGTAATAATAAAATTCCAATGTAGAAGCCCTAAAATCATTATTTTTTCAATTGGTTCGAAATTTAAGGTTGTAAAAAATGTAAAATAAAGAAATGCTATAGGAAATGCTATATGGCATTTCTCGTCAACAATTTAATCCTTGCATATTTTTGCATCAGAACTCTTGTTATATTCAAATTCCAATATATAAGCCCTAAAATCATTATTTTTTAATTTGGTACGAAATTTTAGGTCGTAAACTATGTAAAATAAAGAAATGCTATAGGAAATGCTATAGCATTTCCTATGGCATTTCTCGTCAACAATTTAATCCTTGCATATTTTTGCATGAGAACGCTTGTAATATTAAAATTCCAATGTATAATCCCTAAAATCATCATTTTTTCAATTGGTTCGAAATTTAAGGTTGTAAAAAATATAAAATAAAGAAATGCTATAGGAAATGCTATAGCATTTCCTATGGCATTTCTCTTCAACAATTTAAACCTTGCATATTTTTGCATGAGAACTCTTGTTATATTCAAATCCCAATGTATAAGCCCTTAAATCATTATTTTTTCAATTGGTTCGAAATTTTAGGTCGTAAACAATGTAAAATAAAGAAATGCTATAGGAAATGCTATAGCATTTCCTATGGCATTTCTCGTCAACAATTTAATCCTTGCATATTATCGCATGAGAACGCTTGTAATATTAAAATTCCAATGTAGAAGCCCTAAAATCATCATTTTTTCAATTGGTTCGAAATTTAAGGTTTTAAAAAATGTAAAATAAAGAAATGCTATAGGAAATGCTATAGCATTTCCTTTGGCATTTCTCTTCATCAATTTAAACCTTGCATATTTTTGCATGAGAACTTTTGTTATAATCAATATCCAATGTATAAGCCCTAAAATAATTATTTTTTCAATTGGTTCGAAACTTTCGGTCGTAAACAATGTAAAATAAAGAAATGCTATAGGAAATGCTATATAATTTCCTATGGCATTTCTCGTCAACAATTTAATCATTGCATATTTTTGCATGAGAACGCTTGTAATATTAAAATTCCAATGTATAAGCCCTAAAATCATTATTTTTTCAATTGGTTCGAAATTTAAGGTTGTAAAAAATGTAAAATAAAGAAATGCTATAGGAAATGCTATATGGAATTTCTCGTCAACAATTTAATCCTTGCATATTTTTGCATCAGAACTCTTGTTATATTCAAATTCCAACATATAAGCCCTAAAATCATTTTTTTTTCAATTGGTACGAAATTTTAGGTCGTAAACTATGTAAAATAAAGAAATGCTATAGGAAATGCTATAGCATTTCCTATGGCTTTTCTCGTCAACAATTTAATCCTTGCATATTTTTGGATGAGAACGCTTGTAATATTAAATTCCAATGTATAAGCCCTAAAATCATCATTTTTTCAATTGGTTCGAAATTTAAGGTTGTAAAAAATATAAAATAAAGAAATGCTATAGGAAATTCTATAGCATTTCCTATGCCATTTCTCTTCAACAATTTAAACCTTGCATATTTTTGCATGAGAACTCTTGTTATATTCAAATCTCAATGTATAAGCCCTTAAATCATTATTTTTTCAATTGGTTCGAAATTTTAGGTCGTAAACAATGTAAAATAAAGTAATGCTATTGGAAATGCTATAGCATTTCCTATGGCATTTCTCGTCAACAATTTAATCCTTGCATATTATCGCATGAAAACGCTTGTAATATTAAAATTCCAATGTAGAAGCCCTAAAATCTTCATTTTTTCAATTGGTTCGAAATTTAAGGTTGTAAAAAATGTAAAATAAAGAAATGCTATAGGAAATGCTATATGGCATTTCTCGTCAGAAATTTAATCCTTTCATATTTTTGCATGAGAACTCATGTTATATTCAAATTCCAATGTATAAGCCCTAAAATCATTATTTTTTCAATTGGTTCGAAATTTTAGGTCGTAAACAATGTAAAATAAATAAATGCTATAGGAAATGCTAGAAAATTTCCTATGGCATTTTGTCGTCAACAATTTAATCCTTGCATATTTTTGCATGAGAACGCTTGTAATATTAAAATTCCAATGTATAAGCCCTAAAATCATTATTTTTTCAATTGGTTCGAAATTTAAGGTTGTAAAAAATGTAAAATAAAGAAATGCTATAGGAAATGCTATAGCATTTCCTATGGCATTTCTCGTCAACAATTTAATCCTTGCATATTTTTGCATGAGAATGCTTGGAATATTAAAATTCCAATGTATAAGCCCTAAAATTATTAATATTTTTTTCAATTGGTTCGAAATTTTAGGTTGTAAACAAAGTAAAATAAATAAATGCTATACGAAATGCAATAGCATTTCATATGGCATTTCTCGTCAACAATTTAATCCTTGCATATTTTTGCATGAGAACTCTTGTTATATTCAAATTCCAACATATAAGCCCTAAAATCATTATTTTTTCAATAGGTTCAAAATGGTAGGTCGTAAACAATGTAAAATAAAGAAATGCTATAGGAAATGGTATAGCAATTCCTATGGCATTTCTCGTCAACAATTTAATCCTTGCATATTTTTGCATGAGAACGCTTGTAATATTAAAATTCCAATGTATAAGCCCTAAAATCATCATTTTTTCAATTGGTTCGAAATTTAAGGTTGTAAAAAATGTAAAATAAAGAAATACTTTAGGAAATGCTATAGCATTTCCTATGGCATTTCTCGTCAAAAATTTAATCCTTGCATATTTTGTATGAGAAGTCTTGTTATATTAAAATTCCAACGTATAAGCCCTAAAATCATTATTTTTTCAATTGGTTCGAAATTTTAGGTCGTAAACAATGTAAAATAAAGAAATTCTATAACTTTTCCTATTGCATTTCCAGTCAACAATTTAATCCTTGCATATTTTTGCATGAAAACGCTTGTAATATTAAAATTCCAATGTATAAGCCCTAAATTCATAATTTTTTCAATTGGTTCAAAATTGAATGTTGTAAAAAATGTAAAATAAAGAAATGCTATACGAAATGCTATAGCATTTCCTATGGCATTTCTCGTCAACAATTTAATCCTTGCATATTTTTGCATGAGAACTCTTGTTATATTCAAATTCCAATGTATAAGCCCTAAAATCGTTATTTTTTCAATTGGTTCGAAATTTTAGGTCGTAAACAATGTAAAAGAAAGAAATGCTTTAGGAAATACTATAGCATTTCCTATGGCATTTCTCGTCAACAATTTAATCCTTGCATATTTTTGCATGATAAAACTTGTAATATTAAAACTCCAATGTATAAGCCCTAAAATAATCATTTTTTCCATTGGTTCAAAATTTAAGGTTGTAAAAAATGTAAAATAAAGAAATGCCATAGGAAATGCTATAGCATTTCCTATGGCATTTCTCGTCAACAATTTAATCATTGCATATTTTTGCATCAGAACGCTTGTAATATTAAAATTCCAATGTATAAGCCCTGAAATCATTATTTTTTCAATTGATTCGAAATTTAAGGTTGTAAAAAATGTAAAATAAAGAAATGCTATAGGAAACGCTATAGCATTTCCTATGGCATTACTAAGCAACAATTTAATCCTTGCATATTTTTGCATGAGAACTCTTGTTATATTCAAATTCCAATGTATAAACCCTAAAATCATTGTTTTTTCGATTGGTTCGAACTTTTAGGCTGTAAAAAATGTAAAATAAAGAAATGCTATAGCATTTCCTATGGCATTTCCCGTCAACAATTTAATCCTTGCATATTTTTGCATGAAAATGCTTGTAACATTAAAATTCTAATGTATGAGCCCTAAAATCATTTTTTTTCCGAATGGTTTGAAATTTTAGGTTGTAAATAATGTAAAATAAAGAAATATGATAGGAAATGCTATAGCATTTCCTATGAACATTCTCGTTAACAATTTAATCCTTGAATATTTTTGCATGAGAACTCTTGTTATATTACAATTCCAATGTATAAGCCCAAAAATAATTATTTTTTCTATTGATTCGAAATTTTAGGATGTAAACAATGTAAAATAAAGAAATGGTATAGGTAATGCTATAGCATTTCCTATGGCATTTCTCGTCAACAATTTTATCCTTGCATATTTTTGCATGAGAACGCTTGTAATATTAAAATTCCAATTTATAAGCCCTAAAATAATTATTTTTTCATTTGGTTCGAAATTTAAGGTTGTAAAAAATGTAAAATAAAGAAATGCTATAGGAAATGCCATAGCATTTCCTATGACATTTCTCGTCAACAATTTAATCCTTGCAAATTTTTTCATGAGAACTCTTGTTAAATTTAAATTCCAATGTATAAGCCCTAAAATCATTAATTTTCAATTGGTTCGAAATTTTAGGTCGTAAACAATGTAAAATAAAGAAATGCTAAAGGAAATTCTATAGCATTTCCTATGGCATTTCTCGTCAACAATTTAATCCTTGCATATTTTTGCATGAGAACGCTTGTAATATTAAAATTCGAATGTATGAGCCCTAAAATCATTATTTTTTCAATAGGTTTTAAGTTTTAACTTGTAAACAATGTAAAATAAAGAAATGCTATAGGAAATACTATGGAATTTCTCGTTAACAATTTAATCCTTGCATATTTTTGCATGAGAACTCTTGTTATATTCAAATTCCAATGTATAAGCCCTAAAATCATTATTTTTTCAATTGGTTCAAAATTTTAGGTCGTAAACAATGTAAAATAATGAAATGCTATAGCATTTCCTATGGCATTTCTCGTCAACAATTTAATCCTTGCATATTTTTGCAGGAGAACGCTTGTAATAATAAAATTCCAATGTATAAACCCTAAAATCATTATTTCTTAAATAGGTTCGAAATTTCAGGTTGTAAACAATGTAAAATAAAGAAATGTTATACGGAATGCTATAGCATTTCGTATGGCATTTCTTGTCAACAAATTAAACCTTGCATATTTTTGCATGAGAACTCATGTTATATTCAAATTCCAATGTATAAGCCCTAAAATAATTATTTTTTCAATTGGTACGAAATTTAAGGTTGTAAAAAATGTAAAATAAAGAAAAGCCGTAGGAAATGCTATAGTATTTCCTATGGTATTTTTGCATTTCTTTATTTTGCATTGTTTACAACCTAAAATTTCGAACCAATTGAAAAAATAATGATTTTAGTGCTTATACATTTGAATTTTAATATTACAAGCGTTCTCATGCAAAAATATGCAAGGATTAAATTGTTGACGATAAATACCATAGGAAATGATATAGCATTTCCTATAGCATTTCTTTATTTTACATTTTTTACAACCTTAAATTTCGAACCAAGTGAAAAATTAATATTTTAGGGCTTATACATTGGAATTTTAATATTACAAGCGTTCTCATGCAAAAATATTCAAGGATTAAATTGTTGACGAGAATTGCCATAGGAAACGTTATAACATTTCCTATAGCATTTCTTTATTTTACATTATTTACGACCTAAAATTTCGAACCAATTTAAAAAAGAATGATTTTAGGGCTTATACATTGGAATTTTAATATAACAAGAGTTCTCATGCAAAAATATGCAAGGATTAAATTGTTGACGAGAAATGCCATAGGAAATGCTATAGCATTTCCTTTAGCATTTCTTTATTTTACATTGTTTACGACCTAAAATTTCAAACCTATTGAAAAAATAATGATTTTAGGGCTTATACATTGGAATTTGAATATAACAAGAGTTCTCATGCAAAAATATGCAAGGATTAAATTGTTGACGAGAAATGCCATAGGAAATGCTATATAATTTCTTTATTTTACATTTTTTACAACCTTAAATTTCGAACCAATTGAAAAAATAATGATTTTAGGGCTTATACATTGGAATTTTAATATTACAAGCGTTCTCATGCAAAAATATGCAAGGATTAAATTGTTGAAGAGAAATGCCATAGGTAATGCTATAGCATTTCCTATAGCATTTCTTTATTTTACATTTTTTACAAGCTTAAATTTCGAATCAATTGAAAAAATAATGATTTTAGGGCTTATACATTGGAATTTGAATATTACAAGCGTTCTCATGCAAAAATATGCAAGCATTAAATTGTTGACGAGAAATGCCATAGGAAATGCTATAGCATTTCCTATAGCATATCTTTATTTTAAATTTTTTTATACCTTAAATTTCGAACCAATTGAAAAAATAACTATTTTAAGGCTTATACATTGGAATTTTATTATTACAAGCGTTCTCATGCAAAAATTTGCAAGGATTAAATTGTTGACGAGAAATGCCATAGGAAATGCTAGCATTTCCTATAGCATTTTTTTATTTACATTGTTAACGACCTAAAATTTCGAACCAATTGAAAAAATAATGATTTTAGGGCTTAAACATTGGAATTTGAATATAACAAGAGTTCTCATGCAAACATATGCAAGGATTAAATTGTTGACGATAAATGCCATAGGAAATGCTAGAGCATTTCCTATAGCATTTCTTTATTTTACATTTTATACAACATTAAATTTCGAACCAATTGAAAAAAATTATGATTTAAGGGCTTATACATTGGAATTTTAATATTACAAGCATTCTCATGCAAAAAATATGCAAGGATTAAATTGTTGACGAGAAATGCCATAAGAAATGCTATAGCATTTCCGATAGCATATCTTTATTTTACATTTTTTACAGTCTTAAATTTCAAACCAATTGAAAAAATAATGATTTTATGGCTTATACATTGGAATTTTAATATTACAAGCGTTCTCATGCAAAAATATGCAAGGATTAAATTATTGACGAGAAATGCCATAGGAAATATATTTCCTATAGCATTTCATTATTTTACATTGTTTACGACCTAAAATTTTGAACCAATTGAAAAAACAATAATTTTACGGCTTATACATTGGAATTTTAATATTACAAGCGTTCTCATGCAAAAATATGCAAGGATTAAATTGTTTACGAGAAATGCCATAGGAAGCATTTCCTTTAGCATTTCTTTATTTTACATTGTTTACGACCTAAAATTTCGAACCAATTGAAAAAATAATGATTTTCGGGCTTATACATTGGAATTTGAATATAACAAGAGTTCTCATGCAAAAATATACAAGGGTTTAAATTGTTGACGAGAAATGCCATAGGAAATGCTATATAATTTCTTTATATTACATTTTTTACAACCTTAAATTTCGAACCAATTGAAAAAAGAATAATTTTAGGGCTTATACATTGGAATTTTAATATTACAAGCGTTCTCATGCAAAAATATGCAAGGATTAAATTGTTGACGAGAAATGCCTTAGGAAATGCTATAGCATTTCCTATAGCATTTCTATATTTTACATTGTTTACGACCTAAAATTTTAAACCAATTGAAAAAATAATGATTTTAGGGCTTATACATTGGAATTTGAATATAACAAGAGTTCTCATGCAAAAATATACAAGAATTTAAATTGTTGAAGAGAAATGCCATAGGAAATGCTATAGCATTTCCTATAGCATTTCTTTATTTTACATTTTTAACAACCTTAAATTTCGAACCAATTGAAAAAATAATGATTTTAGGCCTTATACATTGGAATTTTAATATTACAAGCGTTCTCATGCAAAAATATTCAAGGATTAAATTGTTGACGAGAATTGCCATAGGAAACGTTATAGCATTTCCTTTAGAATTTCTTTATTTTACATTATTTACAACCTAAAATTTTGAACCAATTTAAAAAAGAATGATTTTAGGGCTTATACATTGGAATTTTAATATAACAAGAGTTCTCATGCAAAAATATGCAAGGATTAAATTGTTGACGAGAAATGCCATAGGAAATGCTAGCATTTCCTTTAGCATTTCTTTATTTTACATTGTTTACGACCTGAAATTTCGAACCTATTGAAAAAATAATGATTTTAGGGCTTAGACATTGGAATTTGAATATAACAAGTGTTCTCATGCAAAAATATGCAAGGTTTAAATTGTTGACGAGAAATGCCATAGGAAATGCTATATAATTTCTTTATTTTACATTTTTTACAACCTTAAATTTCGAACCAATTGAAAAAATAATGATTTTAGGGCTTATACATTGGAATTTTAATATTACAAGCGTTCTCATGCAAAAATATGCAAGGATTAAATTGTTAACCAAAAATGCCATAGGAAAGGCTATAGCATTTCCTTTTGCATTTTTTTTATTTTACATTTTTTACAAGCTTAAATTTCGAACCAATTGAAAAAATACTGATT
Organism: Parietaria judaica; assembly: GCA_954871525.1. NCBI lineage: Eukaryota > Viridiplantae > Streptophyta > Magnoliopsida > Rosales > Urticaceae > Parietaria > Parietaria judaica. The sequence goes on along the minus strand of OX940864.1, from coordinate 4,662,962 downwards.
TTAGGGCTTATACATTGGAATTTGAATATTACAAGCGTTCTCATGCAAAAATATGCAAGCATTAAATTGTTGACGAGAAATGCCATAGGAAATGCTATAGCATTTCCTATAGCATATCTTTATTTTAAATTTTTTTATACCTTAAATTTCGAACCAATTGAAAAAATAACTATTTTAAGGCTTATACATTGGAATTTTATTATTACAAGCGTTCTCATGCAAAAATTTGCAAGGATTAAATTGTTGACGAGAAATGCCATAGGAAATGCTAGCATTTCCTATAGCATTTTTTTATTTACATTGTTAACGACCTAAAATTTCAAACCAATTGAAAAAATAATGATTTTAGGGCTTAAACATTGGAATTTGAATATAACAAGAGTTCTCATGCAAAAATATGCAAGGATTAAATTGTTGACGAGAAATGCCATAGGAAATGCTATAGCATTTCCTATAGCATTTCTTTATTTTACATTTTATACAACATTAAATTTCGAACCAATTGAAAAAATTATGATTTAAGGGCTTATACATTGGAATTTTAATATTACAAGCATTCTCATGCAAAAAATATGCAAGGATTAAATTGTTGACGAGAAATGCCATAAGAAATGCTATAGCATTTCCGATAGCATATCTTTATTTTACATTTTTTACAGTCTTAAATTTCAAACCAATTGAAAAAATAATGATTTTATGGCTTATACATTGGAATTTTAATATTACAAGCGTTCTCATGCAAAAATATGCAAGGATTAAATTATTGACGAGAAATGCCATAGGAAATGTATTTCCTATAGCATTTCATTATTTTACATTGTTTACGACCTAAAATTTTGAACCAATTGAAAAAACAATGATTTTACGGCTTATACATTGGAATTTTAATATTACAATTGTTCTCATGCAAAAATATGCAAGGATTAAATTGTTTACGAGAAATGCCATAGGAAGCATTTCCTTTAGCATTTCTTTATTTTACATTGTTTACGACCTAAAATTTCGAACCAATTGAAAAAATAATGATTTTAGGGCTTATACATTGGAATTTGAATATAACAAGAGTTCTCATGCAAAAATATGCAAGGTTTAAATTGTTGACGAGAAATGCCATAGGAAATGCTATATAATTTCTTTATTTTACATTTTTTACAACCTTAAATTTCGAACCAATTGAAAAAAGAATAATTTTAGGGCTTATACATTGGAATTTTAATATTACAAGCGTTCTCATGCAAAAATATGCAAGGATTAAATTGTTGACGAGAAATGCCTTAGGAAATGCTATAGCATTTCCTATGGCATTTCTATATTTTACATTGTTTACGACCTAAAATTTTAAACCAATTGAAAAAATAATGATTTTAGGGCTTATACATTGGAATTTGAATATAACAAGAGTTCTCATGCAAAAATATACAAGAATTTAAATTGTTGAAGAGAAATGCCATAGGAAATGCTATAGCATTTCCTATGGCATTTCTTTATTTTACATTTTTTACAACCTTAAATTTCGAACCAATTGAAATAATAATGATTTTAGGCCTTATACATTGGAATTTTAATATTACAAGCGTTCTCATGCAAAAATATTCAAGGATTAAATTGTTGACGAGAATTGCCATAGGAAACGTTATAGCATTTCCTATAGCATTTCTTTATTTTACATTATTTACGACCTAAAATTTTGAACCAATTTAAAAAAGAATGATTTTAGGGCTTATACATTGGAATTTTAATATAACAAGAGTTCTCATGCAAAAATATGCAAGGATTAAATTGTTGACGAGAAATGCCATAGGAAATGCTATAGCATTTCCTTTAGCATTTCTTTATTTTACATTGTTTACGACCTAAAATTTCGAACCTATTGAAAAAATAATGATTTTAGGGCTTATACATTGGAATATGAATATAACAAGAGTTCTCATGCAAAAATATGCAAGGTTTAAATTGTTGACGAGAAATGCCATAGGAAATGCTATATAAATTCTTTATTTTACATTTTTTACAACCTTAAATTTCGAACAAATTGAAAAAATAATGATTTGAGGGCTTATAAATTGGAATTTTAATATTACGAGCGTTTTCATGCAAAAATATGCAAGGATAAAATAGTTGACGAGAAATGCCATAGGAAATGCTATAACATTTCCTATAGCATTTCTTTATTTTACATTTTTTACAACCTTAAATTTCGAACCAATTGAAAAAATAATGATTTTAGGGCTTATACATTGGCATTTTAATATTACAAGCGTTCTCATGCAAAAATATGCAAGGATTAAATTGTTGACGAGAAATGCCATAGGAAATGCTATAGCATTTCCTATTGCATTTCTATATTTTACATTGTTTACGAAATAAACTTTCAAACCAATTTAAAAAATAATGATTTTAGGGATTATACATTGGAATTTGAATATAACAAGAGTTCTCATGCAAAAATATGCAAGGATTAAATTGTTGAAGAGAAATGCCATAGGAAATGCTATAGCATTTCCTATAGAATTTCTTTATTTTACATTTTTTACAACCTTAAATTTCGAACCAATTGAAAAAATAATGATTTTAGGGCTTATACATTGGAATTTGAATATAACAAGAGTTCTCATGCAAAAATATGCAAGGATTAAATTGTTGAAGAAAAAATGCCATAGGAAATGTTATAGCATTTCCTATAGAATTTCTTTATTTTACATTTTTTACAACCTTAAATTTCGAACCAATTGAAAAAATAATGATTTTAGGGCTTATACATTGGAATTTTAATATTACAAGCGTTCTCATGCAAAAATATGCAAGCATGAAATTGTTGACGAGAAATGCCATAGGAAATGCTAGCATTTCATATAGCATTTCTTAATTTTACATTGTTTACGACCTAAAATTTGGAGCCAATTGAAAAAATAATGATTTTAGGGCTTATACATTGGAATTTGAATATAACAAGAGTTCTCATGCAAAAATGTGCAAGGATTAAATAGTTGAGGAGAAATGCCATAGGAAATGCTATAGCATTTCCTATAGCATTTCTTTATTTTACATTTTTTACAACTTAAATTTCGAACAAATTAAAAAAATAATGATTTTAGGGCTTATACATTGGAATTTTAATATTACAAGCATTCTCATGCAAAAATATGCAAGGATTAAATTGTTGACGAGAAATGCCATAGAAAATGCTATAGCATTTCCTATAGCATATCTTTATTTTACATTTTTTTATACCTTAAAATTTCGAACCAATTGAAAAAATAATGATTTTAGGGCTTAAACATTGGAATTTGAATATAACAAGAGTTGTCATGCAAAAATATGCAAGGATTAAATTGTTGACGAGAAATGCCATAGGAAATGCTATAACATTTCCTATAGCATTTCTTTATTTTACATTGTTTACAACCTAAAATTTCGAACCTATTGAAGTAATAATGATTTTAGGGTTTATACATTGGAATTTTACTATTACAAGCGTTCTCATGCAAAAATATGCAAGGATTAAATTGTTGACGAGAAATGCCATTTTAAATGCTATAGCATTTCCTATAGCATTTCTTTATTTCACATTGTTTACGACCTAAAATTTTGAAGCAACTAAAAAACTAATGATTTTAGGGCTTATACATTGGAATTTGAATATAAAAAGAGTTCTCATGCAAAAATATGCAAGGATTTAATTGTTAACGAGAAATTCCATCGCATTTCCTATTGCATTTCTTTATTTTACATTGTTTACAACCTAAAATTTTGAACCAATTGAAAAAATAATGATTTTAGGGCTTATACATTGGAATTTTAATATTACAAGCGTTCTCATGCAAAAATATGCAAGGATTAAATTGTTGACAAGAAATGCCATAGGAAATACTATAGCATTCCGTATAGCATTTATTTATTTTACATTGTTTACAACCTAAAATTTCGAACCTATTGGAGTAATAATGATTTTAGGGTTTATACATTGGAATTTTACTATTACAAGCGTTCTCATGCAAAAATATGCAAGGATTAAATTGTTGACGAGAAATGCCATTTTAAATGCTATAGAATTTCCTATAGCATTTCTTTATTTCACATTGTTTGACCTAAAATTTTGAAGCAACTAAAAAACTAATGATTTTAGGGCTTATACATTGGAATTTGAATATAAAAAGAGTTCTCATGCAAAAATATGCAAGGATTTAATTGTTAACGAGAAATTCCATCGCATTTCCTATTGCATTTCTTTATTTTACATTGTTTACAACCTAAAATTTTGAACCAATTGAAAAAATAATGATTTTACGGCTTATACATTGGAATTTAATATTACAAGCGTTCTCATGCAAAAATATGCAAGGATTAAATTATTGACGAGAAACGCCATAGGAAATGCTATAATATTTCCTATAGCATTTCTTTATTTTACATTTTTTACAACCTTAAATTTTGAACCAATTGAAAAAATAATGATTTTAGGGCTTATACAATGGAATTTTAATATTACAAGCGTTCTCATGCAAAAATATGCAAGGATTAAATTGTTGACGAGAAATGCCATAGGAAATGCTATAACATTTCCTATAGCATTTCTTTATTTTACATTGTTTACAACCTAAAATTTTGAACCTATTGAAAAAATAATGATTTTAGGGCTCATACATTAGAATTTTAATATTACAAGCGTTCTCATGCAAAATTATGCAAGGATTAAATTGTTGACGAGAAATGCCATAGAAATGCTGTAGCTTTTCCTATAGCATTTGTTTAATTTACATTTGTTACAATCTTAAATTTCTAACCAATTGAAAAAATAATGATTTTAGGGCTTATACATTGGAATTTCAATATTACAAGCGTTCTCATGCAAAAATATGCAAGGATTAAATTGTTGACGAGAAATGCCATAGGAAATGCTATAGCATTTTCAATAGCATTTCTTTATTTTACATTGTTTATGACCTAAAATTTCGAATCAATTGAAAAAATAATGATCTTAGGGATTATACATTGGAATTTGAATATAACAAGAGTTCTCATGCAAAAAAAAAAGCCAGGATTAAATTGTTGACGAGAAATGCCATAGGAAATGCTATAGCATTTCCTATAGCATTTATTTATTTTACAAATTTTACAACCTTAAATTTCGAACCAATTGAAAAAATAATGATTTTAGGGCTTATACATTGGAATTTTAATATTACAAGCGTTCTCATGCAAAAATATGCAAGGATTAAATTGTTGACAAGAAATGCCATAGGAAATGCTATAGCATTCCGTATAGAATTTCTTTATTTTACATTGTTTACAACCTAAAATTTTGAACCAATTGAAGTAATAATGATTTTAGGGTTTATACATTGGAATTTTACTATTACAAGCGTTCTCTTTCAAAAATATGCAAGGATTAAATTGTTGACGAGAAATGTCATTGGAAATGCTATAGCATTTCCTATAGCATTTCTTTATTTTACATTGTTTACGACCTAAAATTTTGAAGCAACTAAAAAAATAATGATTTTAGGGCTTTTACATTGGAATTTGAATATAAAAAGAATTCTCATGCAAAAATATGCAAGGATTAAATTGTTAACGAGAAATTCCATCGCATTTCCTATTGCATTTCTTTATTTTACATTGTTTACAACCTAAAATTTCGAACCAATTGAAAAAATAATGATTTTAGGGCTTATACATTGGAATTTAATATTACAAGTGTTCTCATGCAAAAATATGCAAGGATTAAATAATTGACGAGAAATGCCATAGGAAATGCTATAGCATTTCCTATAACATTTCTTTATTTTACATTTTTTACAACCTTAAATTTCGAACCAATTGAAAAAATAATGATTTTAGGGCTTATACAATGGAATTTTAATATTACAAGCGTTCTCATGCAAAAATATGCAAGGATTAAATTGTTGACGAGAAATGCCATAAGAAATGCTTAGCATTTCTTTATTTTACATTGTTTACAACCTAAAATTTTGAACCTATTGAAAAAATAATGATTTTAGGGCTCATACATTAGAATTTTAATATTACAAGCGTTCTCATGCAAAAATATGCAACGATTAAATTGTTGACGAGAAATGCCATAGAAATGCTGTAGCTTTTCCTATAGCATTTGTTTATTTTACATTTTTTACAATCTTAAATTTCTAACCAATTGAAAAAATAATGATTTTAGGGCTTATACATTGGAATTTCAATATTACAAGCGTTCTCATGCAAAAATATGCAAGGATTAAATTGTTGACGAGAAATGCCATAGGAAATGCTATAGCATTTTCAATAGCATTTCTTTATTTTACATAGTTTATGACCTAAAATTACGAATCAATTGAAAAAATAATGATCTTAGGGATTATACATTGGAATTTGAATATAACAAGAGTTCTCATGCAAAAAAAAGCAAGGATTAAATTGTTGACGAAAATGCCATAGGAAATGCTATAGCATTTCCTATAGCATTTCTTTATTTTACATTTTTTACAACCTTAAATTTCGAACCAATTGAAAAAATAATGATTTTAGGGCTTATACATTGTAATTTTAATATTACAAGCGTTCTCATGCAAAAGTATGCAAGGATTAAATTGTTGACAAGAAATGCCATAGGAAATGCTATAGCATTCCGTATAGCATTTCTTTATTTTACATTGTTTACAACCTAAAATTTTGAACCAATTGAAGTAATAATGATTTTAGGGTTTATACATTGGAATTTTACTATTACAAGCATTCTCTTTCAAAAATATGCAAGGATTAAATTGTTGACGAGAAATGACATTGGAAATGCTATAGCATTTCCTATAGCATTTCTTTATTTTAAATTGTTTACGACCTAAAATTTTGAAGCAACTAAAAAAATAATGATTTTAGGGCTTTTACATTGGGATTTGAATATAAAAAGAGTTCTCATGCAAAAATATGCAAGGATTAAATTGTTAACGAGAAATTCCATCGCATTTCCTATTGCATTTCTTTATTTTCCATTGTTTACAACCTAAAATTTTGAACCAATTGAAAAAATAATGATTTTAGGGCTTATACATTGGAATTTAATATTACAAGCGTTCTCATGCAAAAATATGCAAGGATTAAATTATTGACGAGAAATGCCATAGGAAATGCTATAGCATTTCCTATAACATTTCTTTATTTAAATTTTTTACAACCTTAAATTTCGAACCAATTGAAAAAATAATGATTTTAGGGCTCATACATTAGAATTTTAATATTACAAGCGTTCTCATGCAAAATTATGCAAGGATTAAATTGTTGACGAGAAATGCCATAGAAATGCTGTAGCTTTTCCTATAGCATTTGTTTATTTTACATTTGTTACAATCTTAAATTTCTAACCAATTGAAAAAATAATGATTTTAGGGCTTATACATTGGAATTTCAATATTACAAGCGTTCTCATGCAAAAATATGCAAGGATTAAATTGTTGACGAGAAATGCCATAGGAAATGCTATAGCATTTTCAATAGCATTTCTTTATTTTACATTGTTTATGACCTAAAATTTCGAATCAATTGAAAAAATAATGATCTTAGGGATTATACATTGGAATTTGAATATAACAAGAGTTCTCATGCAAAAAAAAGCCAGGATTAAATTGTTGACGAGAAATGCCATAGGAAATGCTATAGCATTTCCTATAGCATTTATTTATTTTACAAATTTTACAACCTTAAATTTCGAACCAATTGAAAAAATAATGATTTTAGGGCTTATACATTGGAATTTTAATATTACAAGCGTTCTCATGCAAAAATATGCAAGGATTAAATTGTTGACAAGAAATGCCATAGGAAATGCTATAGCATTCCGTATAGAATTTCTTTATTTTACATTGTTTACAACCTAAAATTTTGAACCAATTGAAGTAATAATGATTTTAGGGTTTATACATTGGAATTTTACTATTACAAGCGTTCTATTTCAAAAATATGCAAGGATTAAATTGTTGACGAGAAATGCCATTGGAAATGCTATAGCATTTCCTATAGCATTTCTTTATTTTACATTGTTTACGACCTAAAATTTTGAAGCAACTAAAAAAATAATGATTTTAGGGCTTTTACATTGGAATTTGAATATAAAAAGAGTTCTCATGCAAAAATATGCAAGGATTAAATTGTTAACGAGAAATTCAATCGCATTTCCTATTGCATTTCTTTATTTTACATTGTTTACAACCTAAAATTTCGAACCAATTGAAAAAATAATGATTTTAGGGCTTATACATTGGAATTTAATATTACAAGCGTTCTCATGCAAAAATATGCAAGGATTAAATTATTGACGAGAAATGCCATAGGAAATGCTATAGCATTTCCTATAACATTTCTTTATTTTACATTTTTTACAACCCTAAATTTCGAACCAATTGAAAAAATAATGATTTTAGGGCTTATACAATGGAATTTTAATATTACAAGCGTTCTCATGCAAAAATATGCAAGGATTAAATTGTTGACGAGAAATGCCATAGGAAATGCTATAGCATTTTCAATAGCATTTCTTTATTTTACATTGTTTATGACCTAAAATTTCGAATCAATTGAAAAAATAATGATCTTAGGGATTATACATTGGAATTTGAATATAACAAGAGTTCTCATGCAAAAAAAAAGCCAGGATTAAATTGTTGACGAGAAATGCCATAGGAAATGCTATAGCATTTCCTATAGCATTTATTTATTTTACAAATTTTACAACCTTAAATTTCGAACCAATTGAAAAAATAATGATTTTAGGGCTTATACATTGGAATTTTAATATTACAAGCGTTCTCATGCAAAAATATGCAAGGATTAAATTGTTGACAAGAAATGCCATAGGAAATGCTATAGCATTCCGTATAGAATTTCTTTATTTTACATTGTTTACAACCTAAAATTTTGAACCAATTGAAGTAATAATGATTTTAGGGTTTATACATTGGAATTTTACTATTACAAGCGTTCTCTTTCAAAAATATGCAAGGATTAAATTGTTGACGAGAAATGCCATTGGAAATGCTATAGCATTTCCTATAGCATTTCTTTATTTTACATTGTTTACGACCTAAAATTTTGAAGCAACTAAAAAAATAATGATTTTAGGGCTTTTACATTGGAATTTGAATATAAAAAGAGTTCTCATGCAAAAATATGCAAGGATTAAATTGTTAACGAGAAATTCCATCGCATTTCCTATTGCATTTCTTTATTTTACATTGTTTACAACCTAAAATTTCGAACCAATTGAAAAAATAATGATTTTAGGGCTTATACATTGGAATTTAATATTACAAGCGTTCTCATGCAAAAATATGCAAGGATTAAATTATTGACGAGAAATGCCATAGGAAATGCTATAGCATTTCCTATAACATTTCTTTATTTTACATTTTTTACAACCCTAAATTTCGAACCAATTGAAAAAATAATGATTTTAGGGCTTATACAATGGAATTTTAATATTACAAGCGTTCTCATGCAAATATATGCAAGGATTAAATTGTTGACGAGAAATGCCATAAGAAATGCTTAGCATTTCTTTATTTTACATTGTTTACAACCTAAAATTTTGAACCTATTGAAAAAATAATGATTTTAGGGCTCATACATTAGAATTTTAATATTACAAGCGTTCTCATGCAAAAATATGCAACGATTAAATTGTTGACGAGAAATGCCATAGAAATGCTGTAGCTTTTCCTATAGCATTTGTTTATTTTACATTTTTTACAATCTTAAATTTCTAACCAATTGAAAAAATAATGATTTTAAGGCTTATACATTGGAATTTCAATATTACAAGCGTTCTCATGCAAAAATATGCAAGGATTAAATTGTTGACGAGAAATGCCATAGGAAATGCTATAGCATTTTCAATAGCATTTCTTTATTTTACATTGTTTATGACCTAAAATTTCGAATCAATTGAAAAAATAATGATCTTAGGGATTATACATTGGAATTTGAATATAACAAGAGTTCTCATGCAAAAAAAAGCAAGGATTAAATTGTTGACGAGAAATGCCATAGGAAATGCTATAGCATTTCCTATAGCATTTCTTTATTTTACATTTTTTACAACCTTAAATTTCGAACCAATTGAAAAAATAATGATTTTAGGGCTTATACATTGTAATTTTAATATTACAAGCGTTCTCATGCAAAAGTATGCAAGGATTAAATTGTTGACAAGAAATGCCATAGGAAATGCTATAGCATTCCGTATAGCATTTCTTTATTTTACATTGTTTACAACCTAAAATTTTGAACCAATTGAAGTAATAATGATTTTAGGGTTTATACATTGGAATTTTACTATTACAAGCGTTCTCTTTCAAAAATATGCAAGGATTAAATTGTTGACGAGAAATGACATTGGAAATGCTATAGCATTTCCTATAGCATTTCTTTATTTTACATTGTTTACGACCTAAAATTTTGAAGCAACTAAAAAAATAATGATTTTAGGGCTTTTACATTGGGATTTGAATATAAAAAGAGTTCTCATGCAAAAATATGCAAGGATTAAATTGTTAACGAGAAATTCCATCGCATTTCCTATTGCATTTCTTTATTTTCCATTGTTTACAACCTAAAATTTTGAACCAATTGAAAAAATAATGATTTTAGGGCTTATACATTGGAATTTAATATTACAAGCGTTCTCATGCAAAAATATGCAAGGATTAAATTATTGACGAGAAATGCCATAGGAAATGCTATAGCATTTCCTATAACATTTCTTTATTTAAATTTTTTACAACCTTAAATTTCGAACCAATTGAAAAAATAATGATTTTAGGGCTCATACATTAGAATTTTAATATTACAAGCGTTCTCATGCAAAATTATGCAAGGATTAAATTGTTGACGAGAAATGCCATAGAAATGCTGTAGCTTTTCCTATAGCATTTGTTTATTTTACATTTGTTACAATCTTAAATTTCTAACCAATTGAAAAAATAATGATTTTAGGGCTTATACATTGGAATTTCAATATTACAAGCGTTCTCATGCAAAAATATGCAAGGATTAAATTGTTGACGAGAAATGCCATAGGAAATGCTATAGCATTTTCAATAGCATTTCTTTATTTTACATTGTTTATGACCTAAAATTTCGAATCAATTGAAAAAATAATGATCTTAGGGATTATACATTGGAATTTGAATATAACAAGAGTTCTCATGCAAAAAAAAAGCCAGGATTAAATTGTTGACGAGAAATGCCATAGGAAATGCTATAGCATTTCCTATAGCATTTATTTATTTTACAAATTTTACAACCTTAAATTTCGAACCAATTGAAAAAATAATGATTTTAGGGCTTATACATTGGAATTTTAATATTACAAGCGTTCTCATGCAAAAATATGCAAGGATTAAATTGTTGACAAGAAATGCCATAGGAAATGCTATAGCATTCCGTATAGAATTTCTTTATTTTACATTGTTTACAACCTAAAATTTTGAACCAATTGAAGTAATAATGATTTTAGGGTTTATACATTGGAATTTTACTATTACAAGCGTTCTCTTTCAAAAATATGCAAGGATTAAATTGTTGACGAGAAATGCCATTGGAAATGCTATAGCATTTCCTATAGCATTTCTTTATTTTACATTGTTTACGACCTAAAATTTTGAAGCAACTAAAAAAATAATGATTTTAGGGCTTTTACATTGGAATTTGAATATAAAAAGAGTTCTCATGCAAAAATATGCAAGGATTAAATTGTTAACGAGAAATTCCATCGCATTTCCTATTGCATTTCTTTATTTTACATTGTTTACAACCTAAAATTTCGAAACAATTGAAAAAATAATGATTTTAGGGCTTATACATTGGAATTTAATATTACAAGCGTTCTCATGCAAAAATATGCAAGGATTAAATTATTGACGAGAAATGCCATAGGAAATGCTATAGCATTTCCTATAACATTTCTTTATTTTACATTTTTTACAACCCTAAATTTCGAACCAATTGAAAAAATAATGATTTTAGGGCTTATACAATGGAATTTTAATATTACAAGCGTTCTCATGCAAAAATATGCAAGGATTAAATTGTTGACGAGAAATGCCATAGGAAATGCTATAGCATTTTCAATAGCATTTCTTTATTTTACATTGTTTATGACCTAAAATTTCGAATCAATTGAAAAAATAATGATCTTAGGGATTATACATTGGAATTTGAATATAACAAGAGTTCTAATGCAAAAAAAAAGCCAGGATTAAATTGTTGACGAGAAATGCCATAGGAAATGCTATAGCATTTCCTATAGCATTTATTTATTTTACAAATTTTACAACCTTAAATTTCGAACCAATTGAAAAAATAATGATTTTAGGGCTTATACATTGGAATTTTAATATTACAAGCGTTCTCATGCAAAAATATGCAAGGATTAAATTGTTGACAAGAAATGCCATAGGAAATGCTATAGCATTCCGTATAGAATTTCTTTATTTTACATTGTTTACAACCTAAAATTTTGAACCAATTGAAGTAATAATGATTTTAGGGTTTATACATTGGAATTTTACTATTACAAGCGTTCTCTTTCAAAAATATGCAAGGATTAAATTGTTGACGAGAAATGCCATTGGAAATGCTATAGCATTTCCTATAGCATTTCTTTATTTTACATTGTTTACGACCTAAAATTTTGAAGCAACTAAAAAAATAATGATTTTAGGGCTTTTACATTGGAATTTGAATATAAAAAGAGTTCTCATGCAAAAATATGCAAGGATTAAATTGTTAACGAGAAATTCCATCGCATTTCCTATTGCATTTCTTTATTTTACATTGTTTACAACCTAAAATTTCGAACCAATTGAAAAAATAATGATTTTAGGGCTTATACATTGGAATTTAATATTACAAGCGTTCTCATGCAAAAATATGCAAGGATTAAATTATTGACGAGAAATGCCATAGGAAATGCTATAGCATTTCCTATAACATTTCTTTATTTTACATTTTTTACAACCCTAAATTTCGAACCAATTGAAAAAATAATGATTTTAGGGCTTATACAATGGAATTTTAATATTACAAGCGTTCTCATGCAAAAATATGCAAGGATTAAATTGTTGACGAGAAATGCCATAAGAAATGCTTAGCATTTCTTTATTTTACATTGTTTACAACCTAAAATTTTGAACCTATTGAAAAAATAATGATTTTAGGGCTCATACATTAGAATTTTAATATTACAAGCGTTCTCATGCAAAAATATGCAACGATTAAATTGTTGACGAGAAATGCCATAGAAATGCTGTAGCTTTTCCTATAGCATTTGTTTATTTTACATTTTTTACAATCTTAAATTTCTAACCAATTGAAAAAATAATGATTTTAGGGCTTATACATTGGAATTTCAATATTACAAGCGTTCTCATGCAAAAATATGCAAGGATTAAATTGTTGACGAGAAATGCCATAGGAAATGCTATAGCATTTTCAATAGCATTTCTTTATTTTACATTGTTTATGACCTAAAATTTCGAATCAATTGAAAAAATAATGATCTTAGGGATTATACATTGGAATTTGAATATAACATGAGTTCTCATGCAAAAAAAAGCAAGGATTAAATTGTTGACGAGAAATGCCATAGGAAATGCTATAGCATTTCCTATAGCATTTCTTTATTTTACATTTTTTACAACCTTAAATTTCGAACCAATTGAAAAAATAATGATTTTAGGGCTTATACATTGTAATTTTAATATTACAAGCGTTCTCATGCAAAAGTATGCAAGGATTAAATTGTTGACAAGAAATGCAATAGGAAATGCTATAGCATTCCGTATAGCATTTCTTTATTTTACATTGTTTACAACCTAAAATTTTGAACCAATTGAAGTAATAATGATTTTAGGGTTTATACATTGGAATTTTACTATTACAAGCGTTCTCTTTCAAAAATATGCAAGGATTAAATTGTTGACGAGAAATGACATTGGAAATGCTATAGCATTTCCTATAGCATTTCTTTATTTTACATTGTTTACGACCTAAAATTTTGAAGCAACTAAAAAAATAATGATTTTAGGGCTTTTACATTGGGATTTGAATATAAAAAGAGTTCTCATGCAAAAATATGCAAGGATTAAATTGTTAACGAGAAATTCCATCGCATTTCCTATTGCATTTCTTTATTTTCCATTGTTTACAACCTAAAATTTTGAACCAATTGAAAAAATAATGATTTTAGGGCTTATACATTGGAATTTAATATTACAAGCGTTCTCATGCAAAAATATGCAAGGATTAAATTATTGACGAGAAATGCCATAGGAAATGCTATAGCATTTCCTATAACATTTCTTTATTTAAATTTTTTACAACCTTAAATTTCGAACCAATTGAAAAAATAATGATTTTAGGGCTTATACAATGGAATTTTAATATTACAAGCCTTCTCATGCAAAAATATGCAAGGATTAAATTGTTGATGAGAAATGCCATAGGAAATGTTGTAGCATTTCCTATAGCATTTCTTTATTTTACATTGTTTACAACCTAAAATTTTGAACCTATTAAAAAAATAATGATTTTAGGGCTCATACATTAGAATTTTAATATTACAAGCGTTCTTATGCAAAAATATGCAAGGATTAAATTGTTGACGAGAAATGCCATAGAAATGTTGTAGCATTTCCTATAGCATTTGTTTATTTTACATTTTTTACAACCTTAAATTTCTAACCAATTGAAAAAATAATGATTTTAGGGCTTATACATTGGAGTTTTAATATTACAAGCGTTCTCATGCAAAAATATGCAAGGATTAAATTGTTGACGAGAAATGCCATAGGAAATGCTATAGCATTTCCAATAGCATTTCTTTATTTTACATTGTTTATGACCTAAAATTTTGAACCAATTGAAAAAAATAATGATCTTAGGGATTATACATTGGAATTTGAATATAACAAGAGTTCTCATGGAAAAAAAAGCAAGGATTAAATTGTTGACGAGAAATGCCATAGGAAATGCTATAGCATTTCTTATAGCATTTCTTTATTTTACATTTTTTACAACCTTAAATTTCGAACCAATTGAAAAAATAATGATTTTAGGGCTTATACATTGGAATTTGAATATAACAAGGGTTCTCATGCAAAAATATGCAAGGATAAAATTGTTGACGAGAAATGCCATAGGAAATGCTATAGCATTTCCTATAGCATTTCTTTATTTTACATTTTTTACAACCTTAAATTTCGAACCAATTGAAAAAATAATTATTTTAGGGCTTAAACAATGGAGTTTAATATTACAAGCGTTCTCATGCAAAAATATGCAAGGATTAAATTGTTGACGAGAAATGCCATAGGAAATGCTATAGCATTTCCTATAGCATTTTATATTTTACATTGTTTACAACCTAAAATTTCAAACCAATTGAAAAAATAATGATTTTAAGGCTTATACATCGGAATTTTAATATTACAAGCGTTCTCATGCTAGCATTTCCTATAGCATTTCCTAAAATCATTATTTTTTCAATTGGTTAAAAATTTTAGGTCGTAGACACTGTAAAATAAAGAAATGCGATAGGAAATGCTATAGCATTTCCTATAGCATTTCTTTATTTTACATTGTTTACGACCTAAAATTTTGAACCAATTAAAAAATTAATGATTCTAGGGCTTATACATTGGAATTTGAATATAACAAGAGTTCTCATGCAAAAATATGCAAGGATTAAATTGTTGACGAGAAATGCCATAGGAAATAGTATTTTAATATTACAATTGAAAAAATAATGATTTAGGGCTCATACATTAGAATTTTAATATTACAAGCGTTCTCATGCAAAACTACGCAAGGATTAAATTGTTGACGACAAATGCCATAGGAAATACTATAGTATTTCGTATAGCATTTCTTTATTTTACATTGTTTACAATCTAAAATTTAGAATCAATTGAAAAAATAATGATTTTAGGGCTTATAAATTGGAATTTTAATATTACAAGTGTTCTCATGAAAAAATATGCAAGGATTAAATTGTTGACGAGAAATGCCATAGGAAATGCTAGCATTACCTATCGCATTTCTTTATTTTACATTGTTTACGACCTAAAATTTCGAACCAATTGAAAAAATAATGATTATAGGGCTTATACATTGGAATTTGAATATAACGAGAGTTCTCATGCAAAAATATGCAAGGATTAAATTGTTGACGAGAAATGCCATAGGAAATGCTATAGCTTTTCGTATAGAATTTCTTTATTTTACATTGTTTTCAACCTAGAATTTCAAACCAATTGAAAAACTAATGATTTTTCGGCTCATACATTGGACTTTTAATATTACAAGGGTTCTCATGCAAAAATATGCAAGGATTAAATTGTTGACGAGAAATGCCATAGGATATGCTATAGCCTTTCCTATGGCATTTCTTTATTTTACATTGTTTACGACCTAACATTTCGAACCAATTGAAAAAATAATGATTTTAGGGCTTATATATTGGAATTTGAATATAACAAGAGTTCTCATGCAAAAATATGCAAGGATTAAATTGTTGCTTAGAAATGCCATAGGAAATGCTATAGCGTTTCCTATAGCATTTCTTTATTTTACATTTTTTACAACCTTAAATTTCGAACCAATTGAAAAAATAATGATTTGAGGGCTTATACATTGGAATTTTAATATTACAAGCGTTCTCATGCAAAAATGTGCAAGGATTAAATTGTTGACGAGAAATACCATAGGAAATGCTAGCATTTCCTATAGCATTTCTTTATTTTACATTGTTTACGACCTAAAATTTCGAACCAATTGAAAAAATAATGATTATAGGGCTTATACATTGGAATTTAAATATAACAAGAGTTTTCATGCTAAAATATGCAAGGATTAAATTGTTGACGAGAAATGCCATAGGAAATGCTATAGCATTTCCTATAGCATTTCTTTATTTTACATTTTTTACAACCTTAAATTTTGAACCAATTGAAAAAATAATGATTTTAGGGCTTATACATTGGAATTGGAATATAACAAGAGTTGTCATGCAAAAATATACAAGGATTAAATTGTTGACGAGAAATGCCATAGGAAATGTTATAGCATTTCCTATAGCATTTCTTTATTTTACATTTTTTACAACCTTAAATTTTGAACCAATTGAAAAAATAATGATTTTAGGGCTTATACATTGGAATTTTAATATTACAAATGTTCTCATGGAAAAATATGCAAGGATTAAATTGTTGACGAGAAATGCCATAGGAAATGCTATAGCATTTCCTATAGCTTTTCTTTATTTTACATTGTTTACGACCTAAAATTTCGAACCAATTGAAAAAATAATTATTTTAGGGCTTATACATTGGAATTTGAATATAACAAGAGTTCTCATGCAAAAATATGCAAGGATTAAATTGTTGACGAGAAATGCCATAAGAGAATGCTATAGCATTTCCTATAGCATTTCTTTATTTTACATTGTTTACGAACTAAAATTTCGAACCAATTGAAAAAATAATGATTTTAGGGCTTATATATTGGAATTTGAATATAACAAGAGTTCTCATGCAAAAATATGCAAGGATTAAATTGTTGACGAGAAATGCCATAGGAAATTCTATAGCATTTCCTATGGCATTTCTTTATTTTACATTTTTTACAACTTTAAATTTTGAACCAATTGAAAAAATAATGATTTTAGGGCTCATACATTAGAATTTTAATATTACAAGCTTTCTCATGCAAAAATATGAAAGGATTAAATTGTTGACGAGAAATGCATAGGAAATGCTAGCATTTCCTATAGCATTTCTTTATTTTACATTGTTTACGACCTAAAATTTCGAACCAATTGAAAAAATAATGATTTTAGGGCTCATACATTAGAATTTTAATATTACAAGCGTTCTCATGCAAAAATACGCAAGGATTAAATTGTTGACGACAAATGCCATAGGAAATGCTAGCATTTCTTTATTTTACATTGTTTACGACCTAAAATTTTGAACCAATTGAAAAAATAATTATTTTAGGGCTTATACATTGGAATTTGAATATAACAAGAGTTCTCATGCAAAAATATGCAAGGATTAAATTGTTGACGAGAAATGCCATAGGAAATGCTATAGCATTTCGTATAGCATTTGTTTAGTTTACATTGTTTACAACCTAAAATTTTGAACCAATTGAAAAAATAATGATTTTACGGCTTATACATTGGAATTTTAATACTACAAAAGTTCTCATACAAAAATATGCAAGAATTAAAAAATTGACGAGAAGTGCCATAGGAAATGCTATAGCATATCCTATAACATTTATTTGATTTACATTGTTTACGTCCTAAAATTTCGAACCAATTGAAAAAATAATGATTTTAGGGCTTATACATTGGAATTTGAATATAACAAGGGTTCTCATGCAAAAATATGCAAGGATAAAATTGTTGACGAGAAATGCCATAGGAAATGCTATAGCATTTCCTATAGCATTTCTTTATTTTACATTTTTTACAACCTTAAATTTCGAACCAATTGAAAAAATAATTATTTTACGCCTTATACATTGGAATTTTAATACTACAAACGTTCTCATACAAAAATATGCAAGGATTAAATTGTTGACGAGAAATGCCATAGGAAATACTATAGCATATCCTATAGCATTTCTTTGATTTACATTGTTTACGTCCTAAAATTTCGAACCAATTGAAAAAATAATGATTTTAGGGCTTATACATTGGAATTTGAATATAACAAGGGTTCTCATGCAAAAATATGCAAGGATAAAATTGTTGACGAGAAATGCCATAGGAAATGCTATAGCATTTCCTATAGCATTTCTTTATTTTACATTTTTTACAACCTTAAATTTCGAACCAATTGAAAAAATAATTATTTAAAGGCTTATACATTGGAATTTTAATATTACAAGCGTTCTCATGCAAAAATATGCAAGGATTAAATTGTTGACGAGAAATGCCATAAGAGAATGCTATAGCATTTCCTATTGCATTTCTTTGTTTTACATTTTTTACAACCTTAAATTTCGAACCAATTGAAAAAATAATGATTTTAGGGCTTATACATTGGAATTTTAATAATACAAGCGTTCTCATGCAAAAATATGCAAGGATTAAATTGTTGACGAGAAATACCATAGGAAATGTTATAGTATTTCGTATAGCATTTCTTTATTTTACATTGTTTACGACCTAAAATTTCAAACTTATTGAAAAAATAATGGTTTTTAGGCTTTTACATTGGAATTTGAATATAACAAGAGTTCTCATGCAAAAATATGCAAGGATTAAATTGTTGACGAGAAATGCCATAGGAAATGCTATAGCATTTCGTATAGCATTTGTGTAGTTTACATTGTTTACAACCTTAAATTTCGAACCAATTGAAAAAAATGATGATTTTACGGCTTATACATTGGACTTCTAATATTACAATCGTTCTCATGCAAAAATATACAAGGATTAAATTGTTGACGAGAAATGCCATAGGAAATGCTATAGCATTTCCTATGGAATTTCTTTATTTTACATTGTTTACGACCTAAAATTTCGAACCAATTGAAAAAATAATGATTTTAGGGCTTATACATTGGAATTTGAATATAACAAGAGTTCTCATGCAAAAAAATGTAAGGATAAAATTGTTGACGAGAAATGCCATAGGAAATGCTATAGCATTTCCTATAGCATTTCTTTATTTTACATTTTTTACAACCTTAAATTTCGAACCAATTGTAAAAATAATGATTTAAAGGCTTATACATTGGAATTTTAATATTACAAGCATTCTCATGCAAAAATATGCAAGGATTAAATTGTTGACGAGAAATGCCATAGGAAATGCTATACCATTTCCTATAGCATTTCTTTATTTTACATTGTTTACGACCTAAAATTTAAAACTAATTGAAAAAATAATGGTTTTTGGGCTTATACATTGGAATTTGAATATAACAAGAGTTCTCATTCAAAAATATGCAAGGATTAAATGTTTGACGAGAAATGCCATATTAAATGCTATAGCATTTCTTATCGCATTTCTTTATTTTACATTTTTTACAACTTTAAATTTCGAACACTGTGAAAATAATGATTTTAGGGCTCATACATTAGAATTTTAATATTAAAAGCATTCTCATGCAAAAATATGAAAGGATTAAATTGTTGACGAGAAATGCATAGGAAATGCAATAGCATTTCGTATATCATTTGTTTAGTTTACATTCTTTACAACCTAAAATTTTGAACCAATTGAAAAAATAATGATTTTACGGCTTATACATTGGACTTTTAATATTATAATCGTTCTCATGCAAAAATATGCAATGATTAAATTGTTGACGAGAAATGCCATAGGAAATGCTTGGCATTTCTTTATTTTACATTGTTTATGACATAAAATTTCAAACCAATTGAAAAAATAATGATTTTAGGGCTTATACATTGGAATTTGAATATAACAAGAGTTCCCATGCAAAAATATGCAAGGATTAAATTGTTGATGAGAAATGCCATAGGAAATGTTATAGCTTTTTCTATAGAATTTCTTTATTTTACATTTTTTACAACCTTAAATTTCGAACCAATTGAAAAAATAATGATTTTAGGGCTTAAACATTGGAATTTTAATACTACAAACGTTCTCATACAAAAATATGCAAGGATTAAATTGTTGACGAGAAATGCCATAGGAAATACTATAGCATATCCTATAGCATTTCTTTGAATTACATTGTTTACGTCCTAAAATTTCGAACCAATTGAAAAAATAATGATTTTAGGGCTTATACATTGGAATTTGAATATAACAAGGGTTCTCATGCAAAAATATGCAAGGATAAAATTGTTGACGAGAAATGCCATAGGAAATGCTATAGCATTTCCTATAGCATTTCTTTATTTTACATTTTTTACAACCTTAAATTTCGAACCAATTGAAAAAATGATGATTTAAAGGCTTATACATTGGAATTTTAATATTACAAGCGTTCTCATGCAAAAATATGCAAGGATTAAATTGTTGACGAGAAATGCCATAGGAAATACTATACCATTTCCTATCGCATTTCTTTATTTTACACTGTTTACGACCTAAAATTTCAAACCAATTGAAATAATAATGGTTTTTGGGCTTATACATTGGAATTTGAATATAACAAGAGTTCTCATTCAAAAATATGCAAGGATTAAATGTTTGACGAGAAATGCCATAGTAAATGCTATAGCATTTCTTATCGCATTTCTTTATTTTACATTTTTTACAACTTTAAATTTCGAACACTTTGAAAAAATTATTTTAGGGCTCATACATTAGAATTTTAATATTACAAGCTTTCTCATGCAAAAATATGAAAGGATTAAACTGTTGACGAGAAATGCATAGGAAATGCTAGCATTTCCTATAGCATTTCTTTATTTTACATTGTTTACGACCTAAAATTTCGAACCAATTGAAAAAATAATGATTTTAGGGCTTATACATTGGAATTTGAATATAACAAGAGTTCTTATGCAAAAATATGAAAGGATTAAATTGTTGACGAGAAATGCCATAGGAAATGCAATAGCATTTCGTATAGCATTTGTTTAGTTTACATTCTTTACAACCTAAAATTTTGAACCAATTGAAAAAATAATGATTTTACGGCTTATACATTGGACTTTTAATATTATAATCGTTCTCATGCAAAAATATGCAATGATTAAATTGTTGACGAGAAATGCCATAGGAAATGCTTGGCATTTCTTTATTTTACATTGTTTATGACATAAAATTTCAAACCAATTGAAAAAATAATGATTTTAGGGCTTATACATTGGAATTTGAATATAACAAGAGTTCCCATGCAAAAATATGCAAGGATTAAATTGTTGATGAGAAATGCCATAGGAAATGTTATAGCTTTTTCTATAGAATTTCCTTATTTTACATTTTTTACAACCTTAAATTTCGAACCAATTGAAAAAATAATGATTTTAGGGCTTAAACATTGGAATTTTAATACTACAAACGTTCTCATACAAAAATATGCAAGGATTAAATTGTTGACGAGAAATGCCATAGGAAATACTATAGCATATCCTATAGCATTTCTTTGAATTACATTGTTTACGTCCTAAAATTTCGAACCAATTGAAAAAATAATGATTTTAGGGCTTATACATTGGAATTTGAATATAACAAGGGTTCTCATGCAAAAATATGCAAGGATAAAATTGTTGACGAGAAATGCCATAGGAAATGCTATAGCATTTCCTATAGCATTTCTTTATTTTACATTTTTTACAACCTTAAATTTCGAACCAATTGAAAAAATGATGATTTAAAGGCTTATACATTGGAATTTTAATATTACAAGCGTTCTCATGCAAAAATATGCAAGGATTAAATTGTTGACGAGAAATGCCATAGGAAATACTATACCATTTCCTATCGCATTTCTTTATTTTACACTGTTTACGACCTAAAATTTCAAACCAATTGAAATAATAATGGTTTTTGGGCTTATACATTGGAATTTGAATATAACAAGAGTTCTCATTCAAAAATATGCAAGGATTAAATGTTTGACGAGAAATGCCATAGTAAATGCTATAGCATTTCTTATCGCATTTCTTTATTTTACATTTTTTACAACTTTAAATTTCGAACACTTTGAAAAAATTATTTTAGGGCTCATACATTAGAATTTTAATATTACAAGCTTTCTCATGCAAAAATATGAAAGGATTAAACTGTTGACGAGAAATGCATAGGAAATGCTAGCATTTCCTATAGCATTTCTTTATTTTACATTGTTTACGACCTAAAATTTCGAACCAATTGAAAAAATAATGATTTTAGGGCTTATACATTGGAATTTGAATATAACAAGAGTTCTTATGCAAAAATATGAAAGGATTAAATTGTTGACGAGAAATGCCATAGGAAATGCAATAGCATTTCGTATAGCATTTGTTTAGTTTACATTCTTTACAACCTAAAATTTTGAACCAATTGAAAAAATAATGATTTTACGGCTTATACATTGGACTTTTAATATTATAATCGTTCTCATGCAAAAATATGCAATGATTAAATTGTTGACGAGAAATGCCATAGGAAATGCTTGGCATTTCTTTATTTTACATTGTTTATGACATAAAATTTCAAACCAATTGAAAAAATAATGATTTTAGGGCTTATACATTGGAATTTGAATATAACAAGAGTTCCCATGCAAAAATATGCAAGGATTAAATTGTTGATGAGAAATGCCATAGGAAATGTTATAGCTTTTTCTATAGAATTTCCTTATTTTACATTTTTTACAACCTTAAATTTCGAACCAATTGAAAAAATAATGATTTTAGGGCTTAAACATTGGAATTTTAATACTACAAACGTTCTCATACAAAAATATGCAAGGATTAAATCATTGACGAGAAATGCCATAGGAAATACTATAGCATATCCTATAGCATTTCTTTGAATTACATTGTTTACGTCATAAAATTTCGAACCAATTGAAAAAATAATGATTTTAGGGCTTATACATTGGAATTTGAATATAACAAGGGTTCTCATGCAAAAATATGCAAGGATAAAATTGTTGACGAGAAATGCCATAGGAAATGCTATAGCATTTCCTATAGCATTTCTTTATTTTACATTTTTTACAACCTTAAATTTCGAACCAATTGAAAAAATGATGATTTAAAGGCTTATACATTGGAATTTTAATATTACAAGCGTTCTCATGCAAAAATATGCAAGGATTAAATTGTTGACGAGAAATGCCATAGGAAATACTATACCATTTCCTATCGCATTTCTTTATTTTACATTTTTTACGACCTAAAATTTCAAACCAATTGAAATAATAATGGTTTTTGGGCTTATACATTGGAATTTGAATATAACAAGAGTTCTCATTCAAAAATATGCAAGGATTAAATGTTTGACGAGAAATTCCATAGTAAATGCTATAGCATTTCTTATCGCATTTCATTATTTTACATTTTTTACAACTTTAAATTTCGAACACTTTGAAAATAATGATTTTAGGGCTCATACATTAGAATTTTAATATTACAAGCTTTCTCATGCAAAAATATGAAAGGATTAAACTGTTGACGAGAAATGCATAGGAAATGCTAGCATTTCCTATAGCATTTCATTATTTTACATTAATTACGACCTAAAATTTCGAACCAATTGAAAAAATAATGATTTTAGGGCTTATACATTGGAATTTGAATATAACAAGAGTTCTTATGCAAAAATATGAAAGGATTAAATTGTTGACGAGAAATGCCATAGGAAATGCAATAGCATTTCGTATAGCATTTGTTTAGTTTACATTCTTTACAACCTAAAATTTTGAACCAATTGAAAAAATAATGATTTTACGGCTTATACATTGGACTTTTAATATTATAATCGTTCTCATGCAAAAATATGCAATGATTAAATTGTTGACGAGAAATGCCATAGGAAATGCTTGGCATTTCTTTATTTTACATTGTTTATGACATAAAATTTCAAACCAATTGAAAAAATAATGATTTTAGGGCTTATACATTGGAATTTGAATATAACAAGAGTTCCCATGCAAAAATATGCAAGGATTAAATTGTTGATGAGAAATGCCATAGGAAATGTTATAGCTTTTTCTATAGAATTTCCTTATTTTACATTTTTTACAACCTTAAATTTCGAACCAATTGAAAAAATAATGATTTTAGGGCTTAAACATTGGAATTTTAATACTACAAACGTTCTCATACAAAAATATGCAAGGATTAAATTGTTGACGAGAAATGCCATAGGAAATACTATAGCATATCCTATAGTATTTCTTTGAATTACATTGTTTACGTCATAAAATTTCGAACCAATTGAAAAAATAATGATTTTAGGGCTTATACATTGGAATTTGAATATAACAAGGGTTCTCATGCAAAAATATGCAAGGATAAAATTGTTGACGAGAAATGCCATATGAAATGCTATAGCATTTCCTATAGCATTTCTTTATTTTACATTTTTTACAACCTTAAATTTCGAACCAATTGAAAAAATGATGATTTAAAGGCTTATACATTGGAATTTTAATATTACAAGCGTTCTCATGCAAAAATATGCAAGGATTAAATTGTTGACGAGAAATGCCATAGGAAATACTATACCATTTCCTATCGCATTTCTTTATTTTACATTGTTTACGACCTAAAATTTCAAACCAATTGAAATAATAATGGTTTTTGGGCTTATACATTGGAATTTGAATATAACAAGAGTTCTCATTCAAAAATATGCAAGGATTAAATGTTTGACGAGAAATGCCATAGTAAATGCTATAGCATTTCTTATCGCATTTCTTTATTTTACATTTTTTACAACTTTAAATTTCGAACACTTTGAAAATAATGATTTTAGGGCTCATACATTAGAATTTTAATATTACAAGCTTTCTCATGCAAAAATATGAAAGGATTAAACTGTTGACGAGAAATGCATAGGAAATGCTAGCATTTCCTATAGCATTTCTTTATTTTACATTGTTTACGACCTAAAATTTCGAACCAATTGAAAAAATAATGATTTTAGGGCTTATACATTGGAATTTGAATATAACAAGAGTTCTTATGCAAAAATATGAAAGGATTAAATTGTTGACGAGAAATGCCATAGGAAATGCAATAGCATTTCGTATAGCATTTGTTTAGTTTACATTCTTTACAGCCTAAAATTTTGAACCAATTGAAAAAATAATGATTTTACGGCTTATACATTGGACTTTTAATATTATAATCGTTCTCATGCAAAAATATGCAATGATTAAATTGTTGACGAGAAATGCCATAGGAAATGCTTGGCATTTCTTTATTTTACATTGTTTATGACATAAAATTTCAAACCAATTGAAAAAATAATGATTTTAGGGCTTATACATTGGAATTTGAATATAACAAGAGTTCCCATGCAAAAATATGCAAGGATTAAATTGTTGATGAGAAATGCCATAGGAAATGTTATAGCTTTTTCTATAGAATTTCCTTATTTTACATTTTTTACAACCTTAAATTTCGAACCAATTGAAAAAATAATGATTTTAGGGCTTAAACATTGGAATTTTAGTACTACAAACGTTCTCATACAAAAATATGCAAGGATTAAATTGTTGACGAGAAATGCCATAGGAAATACTATAGCATATCCTATAGCATTTCTTTGATTTACATTGTTTACGTCCTAAAATTTCGAACCAATTGAAAAAATAATGATTTTAGGGCTTATACATTGGAATTTGAATATAACAAGGGTTCTCATGCAAAATATGCAAGGATAAAATTGTTGACGAGAAATGCCATAGGAAATGCTATAGCATTTCCTATAGCATTTCTTTATTTTACATTTTTTACAACCTTAAATTTCGAACCAATTGAAAAAATGATGATTTAAAGGCTTATACATTGGAATTTTAATATTACAAGCGTTCTCATGCAAAAATATGCAAGGATTAAATTGTTGACGAGAAATGCCATAGGAAATACTATACCATTTCCTATCGCATTTCTTTATTTTACATTGTTTACGACCTAAAATTTCAAACCAATTGAAATAATAATGGTTTTTGGGCTTATACATTGGAATTTGAATATAACAAGAGTTCTCATTCAAAAATATGCAAGGATGAAATGTTTGACGAGAAATGCCATAGTAAATGCTATAGCATTTACTATAGCATTTCTTTATTTTACATATTTTACAACATTAAATTTCGAACCAATTGAAAAAATAATTATTTTAGGGCTCATAAATTAGAATTTTAATATTACAAGCTTTCTCATGCAAAAATATGAAAGGATTAAATTGTTGACGAGAAATGCATAGGAAATGCTAGCATTTCCTATAGAATTTCTTTATTTTACATTGTTTACGACCTAAAATTTCAAACCAATTGAAAAAATAATGATTTTAGGGCTTATACATTGGAATTTGAATATAACAAGAGTTCTTATGCAAAAATATGCAAGGATTAAATTGTTGACGAGAAATGCCATAGGAAATGCTATAGCATTTCGTATAGCATTTGTTTAGTTTACATTGTTTACAACCTAAAATTTCAAACCAATTGAAAAAATAATGATTTTACGGCTTATACATTGGACTTTTAATATTACAATCGTTCTCATGCAAAAATATGCAATGATTAAATTGTTGACGAGAAATGCCATAGGAAATGCTATAGCATTTCCTATGGCATTTCTTCATTTTACATTGTTTATGACATAAAATTTCAAACCAATTGAAAAAATAATAAATTTAGGGCTTATACATTGGAATTTGAATATAACAAGAGTTCTCATGCAAAAATATGCAAGGATTAAATTGTTGACGAGAAATGCCATAGGAAATGTTATAGCGTTTTCTATAGCATTTCTTTATTTTACATTTTTTACAACCTTAAATTTCGAACCAATTGAAAAAATAATTATTTTAGGGCTTATACATTGGAATTTTATTATTACAAGCGTTCTCATGCAAAAATATGCAAGGATTAAATTATTGACGAGAAATGCCATAGGAAATGCTATAGCATTTCCTATTGCATTTCTTTGTTTTACATTTTTTACAACCCTAAATTTCGAACCAATCGAAAAATAATTATTTTCGGGCTTATACATTGGAATTTTAATATTAAAAGCGTTCTCATGCAAAAATATGCAAAGATTAAATTGTTGACAAGAAATGCCATAGGCATTTCCTATGGAATTTCTTTATTTTACATTGTTTACGACCTAAAATTTCGAACCAATTGAAAAAATAATGATTTTAGGGCTTATACATTGGAATTTGAATATAACAAGAGTTCTCATGCAAAAATATTCAAGGATTAAATTGTTGACGAGAAATGACATAGGAAATGCTATAGTATTTCGTATAGCATTTGTTTAGTTTACATTGTTTACAACCTAAAATTTCGAACCAATTGAAAAAATAATTATTTTACGGCTTATACATTGGACTTTTAATATTACAATCGTTCTCATGCAAAAATATGCAAGCATTAAATTGTTGACGAGAAATGCCATAGGGCATTTCTTTATTTTACATTGTTTATGACATAAAATTTCGAACCAATTGAAAAAATAATGATTTTAGGGCTTATACATTGGAATTTTAATATTACAAGCGTTCTCATGCAAAAATATGCCAGGATTAAATTGTTGATGAGAAATGCCATAGGAAATGCTATACCATTTCCTATCGCATTTCTTTATTTTACATTGTTTAGGACCTAAAATTTCAAACTAATTGAAAAAATAATGGTTTTAGGGCTTATACATTAGAATTTGAATATAACAAGAGTTCTCATGCAAAAATATGCAAGGATTAAATCGTTGACGAGAAATGCCATAGGAAATGCTATAGCATTTCCTATAGCATTTCTTTATTTTACATTGTTTACGACCTAAAATTTCGTTCCAATTGAAAAAATAATGATTTTAGGGTTTATACGTTGGAATTTGAATATAACAAGAGTTCTCATGCCAAAATATACAAGGATTAAATTGTTGACAAAAAATACCATAGGAAATTCTATAGCATTTCTCTATTTTACATTGTTTACGACCTAAAATTTCGAACCAATTGAAAAAATAATAATTTTAGGGCTTATACATTGGAATTTGAATATAACAAGAGTTCTCATGCAAAAATATGCAAGGATTAAATTGTTGACGAGAAATGCCATAGGAAATGCTATAGCATTTCCTATCGCATTTCTTTATTTTACATTTTTTACAACCTTAAATTTCAAACCAATGGAAAAATGATGATTTTAGGGCTTATACATTGGAATTTGAATATAACAAGCTTTCTCATGCAAAAATATGCAAGGATTAAATCGTTGACGAGAAATGCCATAGGAAATGCTATAGCATTTCCTATAGCATTTCTTTATTTTTTATTTTTTACAACCTTAAATTTTGAACCAATTGAAAAAATAATGATTTTAGGGCTTATACGTTGGAATTTGAATATAACAAGAGTTCTCATGCAAAAATATGCAAGGATTAAATTGTTGACGAGAAATGCCATAGGAAATGCTATAGTATTTCCTATAGCATTTCTTTCTTTTACATTGTTTACGACCTAAAATTTCGAACCAATTGAAAAAATAATGATTTTAGGGCTTATACATTGGAATTTGAATATAACAAGAGTTCTCATGCAAAAATATGCAAGGATTAAATTGTTGACGAGAAATGCCATAGGAAATGCTATAGCATTTCCTATAGCATTTCTTTATTTTACATTTTTTACAACCTTAAATTTCGATCCAATTGAAAAAATGATGATTTTAGGGCTTATACATTGAAATTTTAATATTACAAGCGTTCTCATGCAAAAATATGCAAGGATTAAATTGTTGACGAGAAATGCCATAGGAAATGCTATACCATTTCCTATAGCATTTCTTTATTTTACATTGTTTCCGACCTAAAATTTTGAACCTAATGAAAAAATAATGATTTTAGGGCTTATATGTTGGAATTTTAATATAACAAGAGTTCTCATGCAAAAATATGCAAGGATTAAATTGTTGACGAGAAATGCCATAGGAAATGCTATACCATTTCCTATAGCATTTCTTTATTTTATTTTGTTTACAACCTAAAATTTCGTACCAATTGAAAAAAATATTAATAATTTTAGGGCTTATACATTGGAATTTTAATATTCCAAGCGTTCTCATGCAAAAATATGCAAGGATTAAATTGTTGACGAGAAATTCCATAGGAAATGCTATAGCATTTCCTATAGCATTTTTTTATTTTACATATTTTACAACCTTAAATTTCGAACCAATTGAAAAAATAATGATTTTAGGGCTTCTACATTGTAATTTTAATATTACAAGCGTTCTCATGCAAAAATATGCAAGGATTAAATTGTTGACGAGAAATGCCATAGGAAATTCTATAGCATTTCCTTATTTTACATTGTTTACGACCGAAAATTTTGAACCAACTGAAAAAATAATTATTTTAGGGCTTACACATTGGAATTTGAATATAACAAAAGTTCTCAAGCAAAAATATGCAAGGTTTAAATTGTTGAAGAGAAAAGCCATAGGAAATGCTATAGCATTTCCTATAGCATTTCTTTATTTTACATTTTTTACAACCTTAAATTTCGAACCAATTGAAAAAATGATGAGTTTAGGGCTTATACATTGGAATTTTAATATTACAAGCGTTCTCATGCAAAAATATGCAAGGATTAAATTGTTGACGAGAAATGCCATTGGAAATGCTATAGCATTTCTTTATTTTACATAGTTTACGACCTAAAATTTCGTACCAATTGAAAAAATAATGATTTTAGGGCTTATACGTTGGAATTTGAATATAACAAGAGTTCTCATGCAAAAATATGCAAGGATTAAATTGTTGACAAGAAATGCCATTGGAAATGCTATAGCATTTCTTTATTTTACATTGTTTACAACCTAAAATTTCGAACCAATAGAAAAAATAATGATTTTAGGGCTTATACATTGGAATTTTAATATTCCAAGCGTTCTCATGCAAAAATATGCAAGGATTAAATTACTGACGAGAAATTCCATAGAAAATGCTATAGCATTTCCTATAGAATTTCTTTATTTTACATATTTTACAACCTTAAATTTCGAACCAATTGAAAAATAATGATTTTAGGGCTTATACATTGGAATTTTAATATTACAAGCGTTCTCATGCAAAAATATGCAAGGATTAAATTGTTGACGAGAAATGCCCTAGGAAATTCTATAGCATTTCCTATAGCATTTCTTTATTTTACATTGTTTACGACCGAAAATTTTGAACCAACTGAAAAAATAATTATTTTAGGGCTGACACATTGGAATTTGAATATAACAAAAGTTCTCATGCAAAAATATGCAAGGTTTAAATTGTTGAAGAGAAATGCCATAGGAAATGCAATAGCATTTCTTATAGCATTTCTTTATTTTACATTTTTTACAACCTTAAATTTCGAACCAATTGAAAAAATGATGAGTTTAGGGCTTACACATTGGAATTTGAATATAACAAAAGTTCTCATGCAAAAATATGCAAAGTTTAAATTGTTGAAGAGAAATGCCATAGGAAATGCTATAGCATTTCCTATAGCATTTCTTTATTTTACATTTTTTACAACCTTAAATTTCGAACCAATTGAAAAAATGATGATTTTAGGGCTTCTATATTGGAATTTTAATATTACAAGCGTTCTCATGCAAAAATATGCAAGGATTAAATTGTTGACGAGAAATTCCATAGGAAATTCTATAGCATTTCCTATAGCATTTCTTTATTTTACATTGTTTACGAGCTAAAATTTCGAACAAATTGAAAAAATAATGATTTAAGGGCTTATACATTGGAATTTGAATATAACAAGAGTTCTCATGCAAAAATATGCAAGGTTTAAATTGTTGAAGAGAAATGCCATAGGAAATGCTATAGCATTTCCTATAGCATTTCTTTGTTTTACATTTTTTACAACCGTAAATTTCGAACCAATTGAAAAAATGATGATTTTAGGGCTTATACATTGGAATTTTAATATTACAAGCGTTCTCATGCAAAAATATGCAAGGATTAAACAGTTGACGAGAAATGCCATAGGAAATGCTATATTTATATTTTTTACAACCTTAAATATCTAACCAATTGAAAAAATAATGATTTTAGGGCTTATACATTGGAATTTTAATATTACAAGCGTTCTCATGCAAAAATATGCAAGGATTAAATTGTTGACGAGAAATTCCAGAGGAAATGCTAGCATTTCCTATAGCATTTCTTTATTTTACATTGCTTACGACCTAAAATTTCGAACCAATTGAAAAAATAATGATTTTAGGGCTTATACATTGGAATTTGAATATAACAAGAGTTCTCATGCAAAAATATGCAAGGATTAAATTGTTGACAAGAAATGCCATAGGAAATGCAATAGCATTTCCTATAGCACTTCTTTATTTTACATTTTTTACAACCTTAAATTTTGAACCAATTGAAAAAATAATGATTTTAGGGCTTATACATTGGAATTTTAATATTAAAAGCGTTCTCATGCAAAAATATGCAAGGATTAAATTGTTGACGAGAAATGCCATAGGAAATGTATTTCCTAATGCATTTCTTTATTTTACATTATTTACGACCTAAAATTTCGAACAAATTGAAAAAATAATGATTTTAGGGCTTTTACAATGGAATTTGAATATAACAAGAGTTCTCATGCAAAAATATGCAAGGATTAAACTGTTGACGAGAAATGCCATAGGAAATGCTATAGCATTTCCTATAGCATTTCTTTATTTATATTTTTTACAACCTTAAATTTCTAACCAATTGAAAAAATAATTATTTTAGGGCTTATACATTGGAATTTTAATATTACAAGCGTTCTCATGCAAAAATATGCAAGGATTAAATTGTTGACGATAAATTCCAGAGGAAATGCTATAGCATTTCCTATAGCATTTCTTTATTTTACATTGTTTACGACCTAAAAGTCGAACCAATTGAAAAAATAATGATTTTTGGGCTTATACATTGGAATTTTAATATTACAAGCGTTCTGATGCAAAAATATGCAAGGATTAAATTGTTGATAAGAAATGCCATATGAAATGTATATCCTAATGCATTTCTTTATTTTACATTATTTACGACCTAAAATTTCGAATTAATTGAAAAAATAATAATTTTAGGGCTTATACATTGGAATTTTAATATTACAAGCGTTCTCATGCAAAAAAATGCAAGGATTAAATTGTTGACGAGAAATGCTATAGGAAATGCTATAGCATTTCCTATAGCATTTCTTTATTATTTATTTTTTACAATCTTAAATTTCGAACCAATTAAAAAAATAATGATTTTAGGGCTTATACAATGGAATTTTAATATTACAAGCGTTCTCATGCAAAAATATGCAAGGATTAAATTGTTCACGAGAAATTCCATAGGAAATGATCCTATAGCATTTCTTTATTTTACATTTTTTACGACCTAAAATTTCGAACCAATTGAAAAAATAATGATTTTAGGGCTTATACATTGGAATTTGAATATAATAAGAGTTCTCATGCAAAAATATGCAAGGATTAAATTATTGACGAGAAATGCTATAGCATTTCCTATAGCATTTCTTTATTTTACATTGTTTACGACCTAAAATTTCGAACAAATTGAAAAAATAATGATTTTAGGGCTTATACGTTGGAATTTGAATATAACAAGAGTTCTCATGCAAAAATATGCAAGGATTAAATTGTTGACGAGAAATGCCATTGGAAATGCTATAGCATTTCTTTATTTTACTTTGTTTAAAACCTAAAATTTCGAACCAATTGAAAAAATAATGATTTTAGGGTTTATACATTGGAATTTTAATATTCCAAGCGTTCTCATGCAAAAATATGCAAGGATTAAATTACTGACGAGAAATGCCATAGGTAGCATTTATTTATTTTACCTTTTTTACAACCTTAAATTTCAAACCAATTGAAAAAATGATGATTTTAATGCTTATACATTTGAATTTTAATATTACAAGCGTTCTCATGCAAAAATATGCAAGGATTAAATTGTTGACGAGAAATGCCATAGGAAATGCTATAGCATTTCTTATAGCATTTCTTTATTTTACATTGTTTACGACCTAAAATTTCAAACCAATTGAAAAAATAATGATTTTATGGCTTATACATTGGAATTTGAATATAACAAGAATTCTCATGCAAAAATATGCAAGGATTAAATTGTTGACGGGAAATGCCATAGGAAATGCAATAGCATTTCCTATAGCATTTCTTTATTTTACATTTTTTACAACCTTAAATTATGAACCAATTGAAAAAATAATGATTTTAGGGCTTATACATTGGAATTTTAATATTACAAGCGTTCTCATGCAAAAATATGCAAGGATTAAATTGTTGACGAGAAATGCCATAGGAAATGTATTTCCTAATGCATTTCTTTATTTTACATTATTTACGACCTAAAATTTTGAACAAATTGAAAAAATAATGATTTTAGGGCTTATACATTGGAATTTGAATATAACAAGAGTTCTCATGCAAAAATATGCAAGGATTAAATTGTTGACGAGAAATTCCAGAGGAAATGTTATAGCATTTCCTATAGCATTTCTTTATTTTACATTGTTTACGACCTAAAATTTCGAACCAATTGAAAAAATAATGATTTTAGGGCTTATACATTGGAATTTGAATATAACAAGAGTTCTCATGCAAAAATAAGCAAGGATTAAATTGTTGACGAGAAATGCCATAGGAAATGCAATAGCATTTCCTATAGCATTTCTTTATTTTACATTTTTTACAACCTTAAATTTTGAACCAATTGAAAAAATAATGATTTTAGGGCTTATACATTGGAATTTTAATATTACAAGCGTTCTGATGCAAAAATATGCAAGGATTAAATTGTTGAAGAGAAATGCCATATGAAATGTATTTCCTAATGCATTTCTTTATTTTACATTATTTACGACCTAAAATTTTGAACCAATTGAAAAAATAATGATTTTAGGGCTTATACATTGGAATTTTAATATTACAAGCGTTCTCATGCAAAAAAATACAAGGATTAAATTGTTGACGAGAAATGCTATAGGAAATACTATAGCATTTTCTATAGCATTTCTTTATTTTTTATTTTTTACAATCTTAAATTTCGAACCAATTAAAAAAATAATGATTTTAGGGCTTATACATTGAAATTTTAATATTACAAGCGTTCTCATGAAAAAATATGCAAGGATTAAATTGTTCACGAGAAATGCCATAGGAAATGCTCTATAGCATTTCTTTATTTTACATTTTTTACGACCTAAAATTTCGAACCAATTGAAAAAATAAGGATTTTAGGGCTTATACATTGGAGTTTGAATATAATAAGAGTTCTCATGCAAAAATATGCAAGGATTAAATTGTTGACGAGAAATGCAATAGCATTTCCTATAGCATTTCTTAATTTTACATTTTTTACAACCTTAAATTTCTAACCAATTGAAAAAATAATGATTTCAGGGCTTATACATTGGAATTTTAATATTACAAGCGTTCTCATGCAAAAATATGCAAGGATTAAATTGTTGACGAGAAATGACATAGGAAATGCTATAGCATTTCCTATAGCATTTGTTTATTGTACATTGTTTCGACCTAAAATTTCGAACCAATTGAAAAACTAATGATTTTAGGGCTTATACATTGGAATTTGAATATAACAAGAGTTCTCATGCAAAAATATGCAAGGATTAAATTGTTGACGAGAAATGCCATAGGAAATGCAATAGCATTTCCAATATCATTTCTTTATTTTTTATTTTTTACAATCTTAAATTTCGAACCAATTAAAAAAATAATGATTTTAGGGCTTATACATTGGAATTTTAATATTACAAGCGTTCTCATGCAAAAATATGGAAGGATTAAATTGTTCACGAGAAATGCCATAGGAAATGCTATAGCATTTCTTTATTTTACATTGTTTACGACCTAAAATTTCGAACCAATTGAAAAAATAATGATTTGAGGGCTTATACGTTGGAATTTGAATATAACAAGAGTTCTCATGCAAAAATATGCAATGATTAAATTGTTGACGAGAAATGCCATAGGAAATGCTATAGCATTTCGTATAGAATTTCTTTATTTTACTTTGTTTACAACCTAAAATTTCGAACCAATTTAAAAAATAATGATTTTAGGGCTTATACATTGGAATTTTAATATTCCAAGCGTTCTCATGCAAAAATATACAAGGATTAAATTGTTGACGAGAAATGCCATAGGAAATAATAGCATTTCCTATAGCCTTTCTTTATTTTACATTTTTTACAACCCTAAATTTTGAACCAATTTAAAAAATAATGATTTTAAGGCTTATACATTGGAATTTTTATTTTACAAGCGTTCTCGTGCAAAAATATGCAAGGATTAAATTGTTGACGAGAAATGCCATAGAAAATGCTATAGCATTTCCAATAGCAATTCTTTATTTTACATTGTTTACGAACTAAAATTTCGAACCAATTGAAAAAATAATGATTTTAGGGCTTATACATTGGAATTTGAATATAACAAGAGGTCTCATGCAAAAATATGCAAGGTTTAAATTGTTGAAGAGAAATGCCTTAGGAAATGCTATAGCATTTCCTATAGCATTTCTTTATTTTACATTTTTTACAACCTTAAATTTTGAACCAATTGAAAAAATGATGATTTTAGGGCTTATACGTTGGAATTTTAATATTCCAAGCGTTCTCATGCAAAAATATGCAAGGATTAAATTGTTGACGAGAAATGCCATTTCCTATAGCATTTCTTTATTTTACATTGTTTACGACCTAAACTTTCAAACCAATTGAAAAAATAATGATTTTAGGGCTTATACATTGGAACATGAATATAACAAGAGTTCTCATGCGAAAATATGCAAGGTTTAAATTGTTGAAGAGAAATGCCATAGGAAATGCTATAGCATTTCCTATAGCATTTCTTTATTTTACATTTTTTACAACCTTAAATTTCGAACCAATTGAAAAAATGATGATTTCAGGGCTTATACATTGGAATTTTAATATTACAAGCGTTCTCATGCAAAAATATGCGAGGATTAAATTGTTGACGAGAAATACTATAGGAAATGCTATAGCATTTCTTTATTTTACATTGTTTACGACCTAAAATTTCGAACCAATTGAAGAAATAATGATTTTAGGGCTTATACGTTGGAATTTGAATATAACAAGAGTTCTCCTGCAAAAATATGCATGGATTAAATTGTTGACGAGAAATGCTATAGCATTTCGTATAACATTTCTTTATTTCACTTTGTTTACAACCTTAAATTTTGAACCAATTGAAAAAATAATGATTTTAGGGCTTATACATTGGAATTTTAATATTCCAAGCGTTCTCATGCAAAAATATGCAAGGATTAAATTGTTGACGAGAAATGCCATAGCATTTCCTATAGCATTTCTTTATTTTACATTTTTTACAATCTTAAATTTCGAACTAATTGAAAAAATGATGATTTTAGGGCTTATACATTGGAATTTTAATATTACAAGCGGTCTCATGCAAAAATATGCGAGGATTAAATTGTTGACGAGAAATACCATAGGAAATGCTATAGCATTTCTTTATTTTACATTGTTTACGACCTAAAATTTCGAACCAATTGAAGAAATAATGATTTTAGGGCTTATACGGTTGAATTTGAATATAACAAGAGTTCTCATGCAAAAATATGCAAGGATTAAATTGTTGACGAGAAATGCCATAGGAAATGCTATAGCATTTCGTATAACATTTCTTTATTTTACTTTGTTTACAACCTTAAATTTCGAACCAATTGAAAAAATAATGATTTTAGGGCTTATACATTGGAATTTTAATATTCCAAGCGTTCTCATGCAAAAATATGCAAGGATTAAATTGTTGACGAGTTTACAACCTTAAATTTCGAACCAATTTAAAAAATGATGATTTTAGGGCTTATACATTGGAATTTTAATATTACAAGCGTTCTCATGCAAAAATATGCGAGGATTAAATTGTTGACGAGAAATACCATAGGAAATGCTATAGCATTTCTTTATTTTACATTGTTTACGACCTAAAATTTCGAACCAATTGAAGAAATAATGATTTTAGGGCTTATACGTTGGAATTTGAATATAACAAGAGTTCTCCTGCAAAAATATGCATGGATTAAATTGTTGACGAGAAATGCCATAGGAAATGCTATAGCATTTCGTGTAGCATTTCTTTATTTTACTTTGTTTACAACCTAAAATTACGAACCAATTGAAAAAATAATGATTTTAGGGCTTATACATTAGAATTATAATATTCCAAGCGTTCTCATGCAAAAATATGCAAAGAATTAAATTGTTGACGAGAAATGCCATAGGAAATGCTATAGCATTTCCTATAGCCTTTCTTTATTTTACATTTTTTACAACCTTAAATTTCGAACCAATTGAAAAAATAATGATTTTAGGGCTTATACATTGGAATTTTAATATTACAAGCGTTCTCATGCAAAAATACTATTTATTTTTATTTTTCAAATTGAGAAAATATCACGTATACTCAATTTACTAATTGACCTAATTTACACTTTCAAAATTTACCAAAATTGGGCTGACACTAGTACATTCATATCTTTTACAGATCTAAACCCAAATTGCCGATCATCATTTCAATATACAAAAAAGTCATTTCCCTTCAATTTTCAACTTTCCCTTCATTTTTCAAAAACAATATAATAACCAGAAAAGTACCAACATTATAACACAACTCGATTATTTTCCCTTCGTTTTGTCATCATGTTGCAACTTTTTTTTTTTTTTTTATAGGGAATAGCCAGAAATCACTTGTGTCGTGACTCCGTCTAAATTTTATTAATATAACCCTCATTTATGACAGAGGAAAACGGTGGTATCATGGTAGGACTTACAAAAACAACTTAAACCGAACGACAAAACAAACTTAAAACAACAAGACTAGTAAATTTCTTAAACATGTCTCTTATAAGCGGTACGCATCATGTCTAATCTATACAAACCTTTAACAAGTCCTGGAAGATGTATGGTTAGAATTGGTAAACAAAATATCTCTCTCTTGAACACCAATACGAGCCAAAGCATCTCGAACTTTACTCATCTCCCTATAAAAATGGGAGACAAAAAAGTTGATATGCTAGAGCTTGAACACGTTTGCTAGTGTTACTAACTTATAATCCCTGAAAAAAAAAATTACAAAACATTGTATACTATTGCCGCCGTAAAAACTCAAGCTGCTGCATCATACCTGTATGGATCTAGGCCCAAATCGCTAATCAGCCCATTATTATTGTATAGTTTTCTTCTTTTTCTTCACAAAATAAAAAAGGAACAATCTTTCTTTCCATTTCCCTTTCCCTTTTTATTTGCAGAGTCTCCTTCAGTTTTGTTCTGGGCATCACTTTTCTTCAGTTTTCTCTAAATATTTCCATTCGAAACCCCTCAAAATTGCACCACAACCTCCAACGATTTCTCCAACTCTCTCTCTCTCTCTCTCTCTCTCCTTAACCTAAGCTTGATCTTCCTTCTCTCTCTCTCTCCTCTTCCGATTTCTCCGTTTCCACATTCTCCGTCTCGATAATCCATCGTCTCCTTCCTCCGCCATTCCCTGATTCGCCCTCACTGCCAAGCTTTTCCATTGCTGCTAGGGTTTGGGCAATCCCATCGCTCGCCTCGCTGGTTTCGCTTTCCGCTTCCATTTCCTTTTTCTAGGGTTTCGCCCCCTGTTCGAATTGTGGATTCGATTTGGCTGTATTGGGCATCCCTATCCGAATCGGTGTTTCTTTTTTCGGCGAAAGGTTCTCTCTTTAGCGGGGAGTTGTACGGACAATTGGACTCCGGCCTCCATTGACGGCTGTTTGTATGCTTGGGTTGTTGGGGGGTATTGGGAGTGTTGTCAAGCTAATTGGGTTGCATGGGCGAACACGAGGAGTGGGCGCAGCCGAGTGCGGCGGGGCTGTTGCCGAACGGGTTGTTGCCCGACGAGGCAGCCTCGGTGATGCGCTCACTCGACTCCGGGCGGTGGTCGAAAGCAGAGGAGCGGACCGCGGAGCTTATCGCCTGCATTCAGCCCAACCCGCCTTCCGAGGAGCAGCGGAATGCAGTGGCGAGCTACGTGCAGCGGCTCGTCAAGCAGTGCTTCCCGTGCCAGGTTTGAGATTATATCCTTCGGTTAAGGGTCGTTTTTCGGTAGCTTAGGAGCATTTTGTCAATGCGCTTATGTCTGCGATATATTGTTCTGGATAAATAGCTGTGTTTTCAACTTGTAATGTATTCACATTGGCTTTTGGTAACCAATGTTTGGTTTGGGCAGTTATATTCCCGTTCGTAATTCCGGCAGCGGACATATATATTTGTGAGCTTTGACTTTCTCTTTCGGGTTAAAGTAAGTAGCTTGAAGATAGAAAAGTGTTTTAATGGTTATGAATGTGCCCTTAATGAGGTTGTTAGTTAGGTGAAATGCAAGAAGAGTATAGTTCAAGGATCGAGATTGAATTTAGTATATGCGTCACTGCGTTTGATGGAAATAACGGACCGTGTATTTGAATATACGATGATTGTCATGCTCAGCTAAAAATAAGTTGTACACTACTTACAAATTAAAAAAAAATGATTGTTTGAGTCCATTTAATCAGATTCTGAGGTGTGAAATGATTGTTATTATTGTAACATTGATGCCAATGATGATATATATCTCAGGTATTTACCTTTGGGTCTGTACCCTTGAAGACTTATTTGCCCGATGGAGATATTGATTTAACAGCCTTCTGTAAGAATCAAAGTTTAAAGGAGACATGGGCCCATCAAGTCCGAGACATTCTCGAAAATGAGGAGAAGAAGGAAAATGCTGAATTTCGTGTGAAGGAGGTTCAGTACATTCAGGCAGAAGTAGGCCCTTAAACTTATCTTTCTTTCGATCGATTATATGAGCTTTTAGTCTAATAATTTTTGCCTTTTCGGTTGTAATATTATGGAAAAATTATTATGACATCATACTGGTATTTATTTACTCCTCTTATTAGTTATACTTATAACAACTATCTTTGCCCAAGATTTTCAAGATTATTAAATGTTATCACATTAAGTGGCTATTGTAGCATGTGAGTTTTTTGCCTTTATTTATTGTATCAAATTACATATTGATTGAATTTTGATTTTATAACCATATTATACTGATTCTATGTGTTTTTTTTTCCTTCTTCCAAATAGGTGAAATTAATTAAATGCCTCGTGGAAAACATAGTGGTGGACATATCATTTAATCAACTTGGGGGTTTGTGCACCCTCTGCTTCCTTGAGGAGGTCTGTTGTTTATTGGGTTAAACCCTTAATATTTATTGATAAATAATCAATTCTTGAATTATAGTAATTGAAATTTGAAATGAAATTTTATTCTTGTACAGGTTGATCATCTAATAAATCAAAACCACTTATTCAAGCGTAGCATTATCTTAATAAAAGCTTGGTGCTATTACGAGAGCCGTATACTCGGTGCTCATCATGGACTTATTTCAACTTACGCGTTGGAAACGTTGGTTCTTTACATATTCCACGTGTTCAACAATTCGTTTTCTGGACCACTTGAGGTGACTTTTATCAGTCAGTTCCTTTTCTTTTTAACATTGCTTTGGCATCGGTCCTAATTTTCGTTTTGCATTTTCAGGTTCTATACCGATTCCTGGAGTTCTTTAGCAAGTTTGACTGGGAAAATTTTTGTGTAAGTCTATGGGGGCCTGTTCCCATCACTTCTCTTCCAGATGTGACAGGTAAGTTAATATACATAAAGAATCTCGGTTTTTTAGGAAGCTTCTTGTTTGGATAATTGGATTTTCTCCAAGTTTGACAATTTTTTAAATTTATAGATTTAAATAAGTTGTTTTTTTGGTGTTACAGCGGAACCTCCTCGCAAAGATGGTGGAGATTTACTGCTTAACAAGCTGTTTCTCGATGCTTGTAGTTCGGTGTATGCTGTTTTTCCTGGTGGTCAAGAAAATCAGGGTCAACCTTTTGTCTCCAAGCACTTCAATGTTATTGATCCTTTGCGTATTAATAACAACCTTGGACGTAGTGTAAGTAAAGGTATGTCAGCGTTAACTACGTGAAAATTTATATTTTTCTGTGTAATGTGTGGGTGTAACATATTACATGTTTTTTTTAATGGTCTTTGAATGTTTTTCTGGTTCTAAGTGTTTTTTTTTGTACGGTTAAATATTTAGTTTATACTTATGAATCTATGATATTTATGTGTACATAATTATGACATTTACTTTTTTCCAGGTAACTTTTTTAGAATACGTAGTGCGTTTACTTTTGGAGCGAAACGGCTAGCTAGATTACTTGATTGCCCAAAAGAGGACCTGTTTTACGAAGTAAACCAGTTCTTCATGAACACTTGGGACCGACATGGGAACGGTCAGCGCCCTGATGCACCGAGGATCGACTTATCGGGCCCGAGATTATCAAATCACAACCAGTCACACGGGCCTCAAAATACTGTTGTCAGAAGCAGCACGAAGAGTCAGATTTCATCAGCCCGTGATGGTGACGAACATAGTATCCAGAGCCAGAAGAATCACAGGAATGTAAACAATTTGAAAACCTCTGATCAGATCAAGAAAGAAACAATTCAGAGAAGTACAAAGCCGGATAATAATGTTGTGAGTGATATTCAGGGTAGGATTCTTTTTGCGAGGACGCGGTCAAGTCCGGAACTTTCTGACGCATACGGTGGGAAAATCCTACCATCAGTCAGATTAGACAGTACAAGGAAGACGAATCTTGAATCTGATGATTCTCCATCTTCTAGGCGTTCGTCATCATCCCGTCAGAGTGTGAAACCTTCTGGCGATTCAAGGATCGGTTCAAACAGCTATCAAGACGAGACAGGTGTAAGTGATGAGTTCGCCACTGTTTCAGGGGCGCAAGGGATGCATCAAGAGGAGCAAGATCTAGTCAACATGATGGCAGCTTCGGCAAATCACGGTTTCAATGGACAGATTCCCGTACCTTTGAATCTAGCTTCTCATCACCTTCCTCTTCCAATCTCACCGTCGTTTCTAGCTTCTATGGGGTATGGTCAAAGAAATATGGGTGGAATGGTCAATCCATGGGGCCCGAATGTTCAATTTCCACCCGGTGTGGTTCCGTCACAGATGGCTCATTATTTTCCTGGCATGGGATTGACACAGAATCCAGAGGATCATCATTTGGAACCTCCTAGTGAGAATTTCGGTTCGGTTTCGAATTCCAGAGACGCTGACCGTGATGTTTGGCATGATCATGATAATGGCGGTTTGGAGATTTTACAGGCTGATGATAAACAACAATCTACGTCATCTGGTTATAACTTTAGCCCTTCTTCTCGAGGCCCTAGCCGAGGCCATGCAAAGCTTCCTAAGGAAAGTGATGGGGATGAGTTTCAGTATCACGAAAACCATTTTGACGATCGAACTGCACCTTCAAGGTCACGTGCTGGTTCCATGAGAAGTAAAACCTCATCAGAGAGTTCATGGGAAGGATCGTCAAAGTCAAAGTCAACAAGGGACAAGCGTGGCTTGAAGAGCAGCCCTTTGCCTGTGCCCTCTACAGCGTCTACACATGGAAAAGATAAGAGTGTTTCCGAGCATTCCTCTACTCAAGCTGAGGAGGATAATAGAGATTGGAACTTGTCGTCTCCAATTGGTGCTGATGTGGCACCTCATTCTGATGCCATGTGGCTTGCTAGGCATCAAATTACCGGATACGAACCACCACAGACAAGCGGATCAGATTCGATAATCCCCTTTTCTTCGATGGTCTTAAACCCTAATTCCCGTCCAAGAACTGGAGATAATTCAGGGGCTCATCCCTTTACGTTTTACGCCACAGGACCACCGGTTCCATTTGTTACGATGCTTCCTGTGTACAATTACCCAGGTGACTCCGGTAGTTCAGATGCATCGACAAGCCATTTTAACAGCGATGAAGGGGCTGACATCAGCAATTCCGGTCAAAACTTTGACTCGTCCGAAGGACTTGTTAAAAAGCGTCCGTCGATTTCTTTGGAAATTATGAAAGAGGATGCATCTCTCGAGCCATCGGAACATAAGCCTGATATTCTCAATAGCGATTTCACCAGCCATTATCAGAATTTGCAGTATGGACGGCTTTGTCAAGATGTGCGTTATCATCCTTCACCTATGGTTTCGCCTGTTATGGTACATCCTGGGTATTTGCAGGGGCGTAGTGGTCAATGGGACGGTACGGGGAGACCGCTTTCAAACAACATGAACATCTTCACCCAGATCATGGGCTATGGGCATCGTGTTCTTCCCGTTGCTCCTCTCCAGACAATACCAAATAGACCGACCGGCGTTTATAATCGCTATGTTGAGGAAATGCCAAGATATCGTTCCGGAACCGGAACTTACTTGCCGAATCCGGTAAGATAAAGTGCTAAAGTTATTGAAGTAATTAACAGAACATTTGTCGTTAACGACAAAAATGAATAACCTTAGTGTGTTTGGACTTCTTGATAATGTGTTTAAGGTTTGTTTTATCAATCAAAATGGCAAACCTTTCTTTTATTTAGTTGCAATGACTTCAGTATTATTTGTCAGATTCTTAATGTTCTACGTTCTGGTTCTAATTTATTACAGAAGGCTTCAGTGAGAGACCGGCAGTCTACTAATACAAGGAGGGGAAATTACAGTTTTGACCGAAACGATCATTATGGCGACAGAGAAGGCAATTGGAACGCCAGTCCAAAGTTACGACCTTCTGGGCGTGGAGGCTATGGCCGTAACGACAGAGAAAAAACGAACAGTAGGGTTGAGCGTTTGAACGGAGGAGAGAGCCGAAGCGAGAGGTCGTGGGGCCCGCACAGACACGACTCGTTCTCCCAGAATGGTCCGGTCCGGTCGAGCTCTTCGACGCAGAGCAGCTCGACCAATGTGAACGTGCCATATGGCGTGTATCCGGTGCCCTCCATCAGCAACCATGGTGGGGCGTCGTCTAACGGGCCCGCCATGCCGTCAGTTGTGATGCTCTATCCGTACGATCAGAGCGGTAGCTATGGAACTCCTCATCCCGAGCAGCTTGAGTTTGGGTCTCTTGGAGCGATGGGCTTTTCGGGTCCAAATGAAGGGTTGCAACAAAATGAAGAACAGAGATTTCACAGTAGTTCTGCTAGGCAGTCGTCACCTGATCAGCCCCCTGCGTCCCAAATCCAGAGGTAGTTTATCATAGGGAT
Source organism: Parietaria judaica (assembly GCA_954871525.1). Classification (NCBI taxonomy): domain Eukaryota; kingdom Viridiplantae; phylum Streptophyta; class Magnoliopsida; order Rosales; family Urticaceae; genus Parietaria; species Parietaria judaica. Next base: position 4,618,040 of record OX940864.1, on the reverse strand, counting down.
GATTTTTTTAGCGGTTACGGTTCCCGGGGTGTACTGATTATAAGTTACCGAGAAAACCTTTTTCGGGTTGCTTAATAAACTGGTTTTTACAAATCCTTGTTATAAGTAACTGACTTTACGAAATCCTTTTGATGATGTCGTTGACTTTTCGTCTTTCGGGGGTTTGGCTTCTTTGCAGATGAGCGGCTCGGAAAATCATCGATTGGTAGATGAGGATTCGTCACCTTTGATACCCCACAGAGCAAGCAGAGACAGTCACGACAGTGGGAGGAACTGCGCCTTGAGAAATCCGAGCACGACAAGCTGAACTTATTGCAAGATCGAGCTTACTGATTCTGGCAAAATCTTAGCATTTTTCTGGTGGAATGGCTACTTAAAGTCGTTTTGGCGCATCATACTGAAGAATTACGCAAGTATACAAGTAGCTGAGTTTCCATTCGCAGTAACGATGAATGTTGGACGGACACGAGGAGGAAAAAAAGGGAGTCCGCCAAGGGTTTCAGACTCACCTGGAGAAGAGACACAATTGTAATTTTACTGAGTAGAAACTGACTTAGTTTCAGAGTCTTAGAAGTTTACATGTATTTGTTCTGGAAAATCAGCCAAGTGTTTGAGGATTTTGAATTCACAGTGATTACTCATTAGTCTACTCTTTTTGCCTTTTTTTTTTCTTCATAAACTTATCATTTTAGAAATAATACGACCAAATTTTTAAAAAAAAATCAGATTTATTTGGTTTTGTATTTTTATTTATATTTTTATTCTGGACCGATCAATAAACCAGTTACTCATCTGTACAAATTGAACCATTGATTTTTTTCGGTAACAATGTTTAGAACACTGGATTGAGTTAATTATTATGTCTTCAAACTTGTTGAAATCTTTGCAAATTATACTTGGACCGTTATCATCTCAGACTTGAAATAAATACACTATTGAATGTAATATTGATATTAATTATTTTTTCAGACATCAAAAGCTTCTTAAATGTCATTTTTCAGACATCATAACATTTGTTAAATGTTACGAGTTTGGTGAAAGCTTGTCCAAATTTATATTAAAAAAATAATATCAAGGGCTTCGAATAACTCAGAATATCATAAATTTAGAGCTTATGTAGATAATATTGACATGGTTCCTCGATTAGTTACTTAGTTTGTTGTATGGCTTTAAATTGACATACGATGAGATTTTCTTGAATTAAATTACAACGTAAACAAAATTACTGAAAAGGTCAGAAAGATTGGATCATTCAGATTCATCTCCTTCCTCCATTCTTGAAAATCATTTCTTTGTGCTGTCAGAGTCAGATCGGCTAGCCAGGAAACCAACATCGTCGGAAACTACCGAAGAAACGACACAACTGAAAAACTACGCCGGAATAACGGCACAACCGCAATGTTGTAGCGCCAATTTCATTACGTTTCTAAGGATTTCATTACAATACAATAAATAAATCACCCTATCCTATCAAATACCCTCGTTAAATTTGCTTTGCTCTTTCACAAAATTCTCAAGTGTGTGTACATATTTAGACTTGGGACTCTTAATTCTCAATTTTTCGAAGAAACAAGAGTTGGCAGCTTTCGGGTTTAGGATTTCACCACCAGCAGCTATCGCGAACGCAATCCGGGGACATTTTTGAGGCCCATCTTGCCAAGAACCATTTTTGGAATAGCCGGAGGGTTGTCGAGACCCATGGTTCTGCTGAATTCATTTGCCAGCTGGACAAGCACGTGCTTGTCGCGGCCCACGTTCTTGTTGGAGTTGTAATATCCGAGCCAAGCTTGGTACGCCGATTCTTTGGTCTTCATCTCTAGTTTCGAAAGCGCTCGTTCCACCTGTTCGATCACTATATGTCAGTCTCACTGTATTCCGGACCGCATGAAAATCTAGAGGAAAATAATTTCACCACAAAAGATAGAAAATTCCTCGGTTCATACAGGAAAATATAGTTTCATTAGCTTTTCTTTATAATTTATGAGAGAATAATACTTTGCTTTCGGTCAAAAGATGTATCGGTAAATCTCACCTTCTTCTTCGTGTCGGGATCTACAGAAGGCTCGGGTGCTTTTGATAGAGGCAAGTCTTTGATTGTGGATAAAAAGTATTGCTCCCATGGCGCTAACATCAGCACGCCCTCGCCTTCTTTGCCTTTACGGCCCGTTCTTCCGAGGCGATGGATGTACTGCTGTTTGTCAGCAGGCACTCCTATCTGTAATTTCAGTGCAATGGTCACAAAAAGGTCAATCGAATAATCTTCACTAGTGCTAAATTACGAGAAAAAGACATGGTCTTACCTGAATGACGAGAGTGACATCCGGATAATCAACCCCACGTGCAGATACGTCGGAAGTTACGAGAATAAGCCCCTTTGACTTTCGGAACTCGTCAGACACCTTCGTTCTGTAACTTTGCGACTTTCTTGAGTGAATCTCTCGCACGTTCATGTTCAATTCACCGAGAAGCTCGGCCACCAATTTAGTCACCATAGCTGTTGTGCAGAACACGATAACCTGAAGATGGTATTTCAAGATTTTATGAAGCCGAGATGGAAAAGGGAACAACAAAAAACCGGGATCTATAAAGTAGCCATACCTTATAGTCAACATCGTCAGCTATATGTTCCTTCAAAAGAAAGTGCAGGTACGAGAAATGTTTGTCTAATGGAGCGACCAAATGCATTTGTCTCACCTGAAATGTCGATACTCGTAAGAATCGAAATTTTATACGCTCCAAATATTACAAAAGTTTTGAGTGAAAACATAACATACTTGCGAATGCGTATCCTCGCTCCCTTCGTGAACCGTGTTTATGAACTCGTGGTCTCTTTTCAATGCAATGTGGCAGACTTGGCGAACCTTCACACACAAAACTTGAGATTATCAGAATTTATCCAACACAGAACACAATTCTAAACATAAAAATTATTAATACACTGTCTCAGAAACCTCATCGGGAACTGTGGCGGAAAACAGAAGAGTCTGGCGTTGCTTTGGAGTTGAAGCAATGATCTTCTCAATGTCTTTGCGGAATCCCATATCGAGCAAATGATCGGCTTCATCAAGGACAAGTACTTTCACACCCATCATCCTCGTTGCGAAACCCGCAGTGTTCTCCATATGATCTTTGAGCCTCCCGGGTGTGGCAACGAGAATCTGCAAGTCAAAATATGCAGTTACTAACGAATGATTCTTACATAGCCAATGTATAAAAAGACACCGAGCAACAAAAAAAAAAAACTACAAACCTGACACGGGTTCGCTTGCAAGCGTTTCTGCTCCAAAGCGAGTCGCGTCCCTCCGATCACAACTTGAACGCCGATCGAAGGATGGTATTTCAACAGTTTAGTGGCTTCTGCAGCAGCTTGATTTGCGAGCTCTCTGGTTGGGCATATCACGAGCACAACAATCGGAGGACGCTTTTGGTCACGGTCACCGGAAGCTGAGTTCACAATGACTTCAATCGAGGGAAGCTGGAGATAAAAGCAAGGTTTGAGAAAAACTACTCATTGAATTTAGATGTGAATTATCGAAAGTGCCTTACCAGAAAAGCTACGGTTTTCCCAGTGCCGGTTTTCGCCTTTGCCAGAACATCCTTACCTAAAAACACCATCAAATTCAATTGAGTTTCGAAACCGAAATCTCGTTGCTGATTACTCAAACAAATCATTTCCGGACGGAGAACCAATCTACGCAAACACCCGATTCTTACAGACAGGCACTAATTAAACATAATGGCGTATTCGACATTGTCTCGAACTAAACACGGAGAAACAAAATGCTAACAAGAGGGAAAAACAGAAGAACCTTTGAGTATAACGGGCAGAGTCGCCTCTTGAACGACCGTCATTTTCTCAAATCCGGCATCCTTGGTTCCTCTCAAAGTTAAGGGAGAGACCGGAAACTGGTCAAACCTACATTATATAGACACTGTTAGACTCCAAAAAAGGTACAGAAATCGGTCATTAGAGTAATCAAGCTGAATACCTTGTTTCACTCAAGTAAGACTCCTGTTTTCCGGTCGAATCCGTCGCCAAAACTTTCGTGGTTTTCTTCGGCAACACAACTTCCTTGTCGTCCTCGTCCTCCTCGCTTGCATCGCTATTGTCGTCGCTGAGCAAATCCTCAATGCCAAACTTATCTCCGCCTTCAATCTCGTCGTCGTCGTCGTCATCATCCTCCTCCTCGTCATCGTCGTCCTCGCTGATGAAACGCGGTTGCTTTTTAAAACCCGTCTCGCTTTTCTTGTACATGTCCCTCTCGCCGCCTCTCTTCCCCATCGAGGAATTCATGCTCGGTTTCAGTTTCTCGAACCTGGGACTCCTCTTTTGGGACAGGAAATCCCTCTGTTCACCGTCCCTTTTAGTGTCGAATCGCCTGCTCGTTGACGAATTCCTCGAAACCGAGTCGCCTTGCCGCTGAAACCTAGCGCTCGAGTTCCGGGAGACACTATCTCCGTTCCGTTCTTCTCTTCTGTTCTCGAAAGGTCGACCGGTCTGAGAATCCCTCGGAGTCCTTTTCCCGGCGAAACTTGTCCTGTCGTTTCCCTCGAATCTTCTATTCGTCGGAGAACTCCTCGGAGACTCTCTCCCCCCGAACTCGCTGGAACTCCTCTCGCTCGTCCTCGTCCGCTTCCCCGAGAAGGAATCGCCATTACCACCTCGACCTCGAGCCCGAGAACCGCCGTTCCCGCCACTCCAATCCCCGTCCGAGTCATCCCGGCCGCCACGCGACGAGTCGTTCCGGCTTCCACGCGGCGAGTCCTCCCTCAACTCCGTCACCCAATCGCTGAGCTCGGCCTCGTCGTCGATAAGGCTCTTCGGGCCCCGGCTCGCCGAGAGCTCGGACCCCGACCGGGCCGACCGGGTGGAGAGCCGCCGGCTGGCCTGCCTCATCGGAGCGCGCTGAAACCCTAGGCACTGGTACTTGAGGCGGAAGGGGAAGAGGCGAGAGAAGCTCGCGGTGGAGGAGAAGATATGAGGCTCGAGCTTCATGGGAGCGAAGCAGGCGACTGGGAGGCGGAGCTGGAGGAAGATCTTGGCCGGCATGGCGGATCGGAGAAGCGATGGAGCGACGAAATGGCGAGGTTTCAGAGCGTCTGAGATTGCGCCATTTCTGAGGATGGAGAAGAAGATAGGGTTTAGGGTTTAACGATTTTCTATTTATTTATTTTATTTATTTAAGCGGTGTTGTCTGATCTGATGGCATATTTTGCGTGGAAAACGACTTGTCGTTTTGTATGGAAACGATGTGAAGTATTCAAAGGGGGTCAAATTAGACAATAATATGAGATTATGAGCTAATTTTATTTTGAGTAACTATCGCTAATGTCCTTTAAATTTAATCATTATGTATCATAAAAATATATATATATATATATCTGAATTCGGACCAATCACTTGATCTTCTCACGAACGTCTATAAACACCATTCTTAGAACATTTGGAACTTTATCCTGAAAATTACTCAGCAATAAACTTGAATTTAAAGTAAGAAGATAGTTTTATTATTAAAAACACATTCAATATGACATGTTGTAACACAAAAGTTTTTAGTTAAACTAATGCCAGCTATTAGGGTTTGTTTAAGCATTTTTCATATGACTTTATATTTTTCATCATGAACAAATTAGATGAGTGTCAACAATAAAATAAAATAAAGGTAAGAAAATATGAGTTCAAAATTCAATTGCACTAAATGTCAACTTAACTACATAAAAAACATCCCAAAAAACAACACAAAGATAACCATAACAAGATAAATCGAAAATAATTCCAATGACTGAGTCACTGAGCATTGAATTTTCATCTTTGAGGTGGAGAGTTCAAACTTCGTAACACTAAAAAAAATCAATCGGAAATAAGACCATGTAGTTCTAAATTATTTATTCTAAACAATAATTTCTTAAGCAAAATATATTTGATAATCTATATTTAATCATATGATTCTAGGAGACTGGCTTGCTCGAGCAACTGGTTTTTCCAGTCAACGAGGCGAATGAGAAACGACATGACTTGTGTTGGGTCTTTGAGAGAGTACTCAGCCAAAGTCTTCTTTGGGATTGAAGAAACGACAATCGGAACGCCTCTTCCAATCTGATTCATAATCTGCGACAAGTCGTTTACCACTTTTAGGAAAAATTTCGTCATGCAAAAAGCTAGTAAGAATATTGCTTATTTCACTTAATCATTTTTCTTATAGGTTAAATCATTTTTATTATTGTTTCACTTAATCCTTTTATTACTAGTTATATGAACACTGATTTTTTCAAAATATAATATCAAGGATAAATAGAAAGAGTTATCGACTTCAAATGATCCATATGTTTTGGATTACGAATGGATCTCTAAATAAAGAGCTAGAATGATCCATATTAGTCGTTTATCGTTAAATTAGATGGAAGTTAAAAAAAGAGATTGTTTTTAACTTTTATAATCATAATAGGATGATCATTCCTGCTCCTTTTTTCTTTTCTTTTCTTTTTAGAGGAACTATTACGGTATTTAGCCCTTAATAAAGGGAGAAAGAAACGCATCACTCAAAATAAAATAAACTTATGAAAGAGAAAAATACCTTAAAAGCATCTTCATCAGTTTTATCATCGCCAATGTATATCGGAAATACATTTTCATCGGATGGGTCAAAGCCAAATGTTTCAAGTATGTAAAGCAAAGCACGACCTTTGTCCCAATCGATCTTCGGACGAATTTCCATAACCTAATGTTTCATTTAAATAAATAAAAAATCCATGAACATGGAAGATCATATTAAATTCATGGTTGGTAAATAAACATTCAAATAGAAACTTTTGGCTTGATGCTTGGTTACACCCTTGTGTTGCAGATAGAGAAAATATCCCTTTGCAGAATAGAGTCAAACTCACAGTTAAAATTTCGGATTTTCAGAATAATAATGATTGAAATTTGCCTTATGATCTCTCAGCTTCAGTCTCCGAGGAGATAAAAAATTACAATTTTATTGAGGAAGTTGATGATGTGTGTATTTGGCATCCTTGTAACGACGAACAATTTTCTGTGAAATCTATTTACAATATCGTTTGCTCTAATCATAACTTGTTTCCTCAATGGCAAAAATTTTTATGGAAATAATTTCTTCCGCCTTCGAGATCGATTACTTGTTGGAGAGCTTTCTTGGGATATCTGCCGACTGAACTTACTTTGCAGAAAAAAAGATTATCGTTAGCTTCAAAATGTCGGTTAAGTAACAATGACGTGGAGGATTCGGATCATGTCTTTGTTAATTGAGACTTTGCAGGTTTGGTTTGGAGTTCTATTTTTGATATTTTCGGAAAGTCAATTAACAGAACTGGTTCTCTTGCTTTACTTCTTTCTAACGCATCATCGGTTAATCTTAGTCCTCGTGTTTTTGCGCTTTGGAACACAGCTATAGTCTCTGCAATTGGTTGATTTGGCATACTAGAAATAATTGCTTATTTCAAGATGAAACTCTTAGCATTAACAATTTCTTGAGACAGGTTTGGCGACTTACAAAGGAGGCTAATTTCTTTATACTAGGGTTGACAAGCACTACAGAGGATTCAAGGATTTTGGATTTTTTCGGAATGGATGTTCATCCAAAGAAAGCTATAAATATTATTTCAATAGTTTGGCTTCCTCCCTCCGTAAATTGGTTAAAATGCAATACTGACAGCTCTTTTCTTGGTGCTCCAGGTGTGGCTGGGATTGGAGGCATTTTCAGAACCTACTGAGGGTTTCCTCATGGATCGTTCGCTTTTCGTATTGACTCTGCTTATGCCTTTGAAGCTGAGTTGATTGCTGCTATGTTTGCTATTGAAAATGCTAAGAAGTCCCATTGGGAGAAAGTGTGGCTAGAATGTGACTCTAGCTACGTTGTTCAACTTTTTCAGAAAAGATCCTGTGAAGTTCCGTGGAAGTTGCAAGCTAGATGGTTGAAATGTCTTCATTTCCTAGTCACTATCCAGTTTAGGATAAGCCATATTTATAGAGGGTAATAAAGTGGCAGATGCCTTAGATAGTTTTGGGGCTCAATGTGCGGGTCATCATTGGTGGGCATCCCACCCTGATTTTATCGCTCCATTTGTTAACGATGACATTTGTATGAGAGAGAACTTTCGGTACCCATAAAAATCATATTATATATATACGGATGACTTATTGAAAAATATCATTCAGCTACATTATATGTCAACATTCCGCAATATTTCTTGGGAAAATTGACAAGAACCTCCTACTTCTAGTAAATTATTATTAATTTATTATAACATTTATATAAATATAAAATAAGAAAAACCCATGAAAACCACTTAGGTTTAATGGAATTGCCCATAGTTTCAAACAATTCATTTATACCCATTTTAAAAATATTTTGGACCATATTAACCCTGATTTTAATTATATTTATTTATTTTCGTATTTAATTATTTATTATATATTTTATTTTCGAAATTAAATTAATTATCCTAAAATTTTGGTTGAAAACTTCCCCTATTAATTAGGTTATCATTTAATTTTGTTACTTTGACCCAAAAATTAAATATCTCACTCTCTCTCCCTCCTTCTCACGTCGGATTCTCTCTCTCTCTCTCTCTCTCTCTCTCTCTCTCTCTCTCTCTCCTCTTCTAAAGACTCAAACCCTCATATCTTCCTCTCTGCAAATCCGATTAACGCGTAGTTGCTACTGTTGGAAAGCTCTCGAGAAGACGAAGCTATTGATAGGTGGAAGATGACTGGAAGTTTCAGATTTTAGTCGGAATAATCGCGGTAAACTTTGGTTACAAGATTGTAGATTAGTTTAGAAAGAGATTGATTTTGGAAAAACTAACACCGGATTTGTGTTCGGGAGGCTTGCTAGTGCTTGTTGGAGGTGTTTCTCACCGTCGCCGCCGTCAACCACCACCGTCGGTCGCCGGAGTTCATCTTTATTTACAGTCTTATATTCCAAAGTTGTTCATATATTTACAGTTTTATAACTACAACTTTCTTATACTTTCGTAAATATATTTACAATTTTCAAAGTTATTCATATATTTATAGTCTTATAACTACATCTTTCTTATAATTTCGTAACTATTTTTACGATTTAATTCCATAAATATTTCTACAGTTTAATGCACGTAATATTGTGGTTGAATTTCTATAAATATAATTACAGTTTCGTAATAAATATAGTTATATAAAAATAGTAAATATAGTTACCTAAAAATACAAAATCGTAAATATAATTACATAAAATACAGAATCGTAAATATAGTTACGTAAATATAATTACAAATTCGTAAATATAATTACCTAAAAAAATAGGCTGAAATAATAGGATTTATTTTTAAATGATTTTTGAAAATTTTATTAACATATAAAAAACGTTATAATCCTTATAAATAGGGAAAATATTAATTCTAAAATACAGATTTGTTTTTAATTTACTTAGTTTGCTAAATTTAAGGATTTTTTTTTATTTTTTATTTTAATTAAAAAAAAACGAATTATAATTAAATGTGGTTTTAAATTAAACGTGATTAAAAATTAAAAAGACATATTAGTCTATATTTTAATTTGTTGGTGATTATGATTACAATAATTAGAAATGGGCAATTTTTTTAAACCTTGAGTCACAAATGGACATTTGCCTCATTTACCCTATAAAATATGATGTAATCGATGTTATCCATGTCAAATTAATCAAGAGATGTGTCATCTGCTAAACCAGGCAATTAAATTGTTTATGAGCCACATATACAGTTACTTTGCTTACCATTTTCCCTGAAGAAATCTTGAAATTGGGGTATTGCTTCATCAGATTTTCAACCCTCTTTCTGATAATATCAACATCCTGCATTTTATGATATAAAAAAATGAGTTAAGAAAAAAAAAACCTTAAGAAAGCATAGCAGGACGCACGGCCCAGGTGGGTAGCCTGGACACGGGGTGCCCTGGCCGTGGTCTGATTTTGAGGAGGGCGTTGCAAAAAAAAAAAAAAAAATTGCAGGGCATGAACAAATTGAAAAAAATATTTAGAAAGTTTTAGCTTTATTTATTTTTGCTAATTAAGTCCTGAATTTGTATGAACTGACCTTTTCATTTGCAACTTGTCTATAGTGCACAGACCCACAGAACTTGTTAGTTTCAACCAAAGCACCCTTTATGTCTTCGACTTCACTGATTAGGGCTTCCATTATCTGCAATAACCGTGTATCTATATTTATATACATATACATATACAAATTCGAAATTCTCATTTTTAATAGAACAGATTCGAAAATTCTATTTTATTTTTTATTTTTGAAAAAATTATTGGGGTTTCATTAACAATATCTAACAAATGATGAATTATTAATGAAAGATATTTGCATAACACAATATGACTAATTACCTCCTGAATCTGAGATTGATACTCTTGAGCTGGACGGAAATAAACGACCTCATTGCCCTTCAAGATTCATAAAATAAATCATAAACTAATTAGAAGCTAAACATGATTTTTACTTAAACAAAATAAAAAACTAATGTTGTTATACAGGAGTCGGGAAACCAGATTCCCAATTTTTGTATTTCCCGGCCGCAACCAGACTTCTACGTCCCGTTTTTAATTATTATTATTTTAACTTATTATTAGTTTTATTAGACCTCGTACCAAGATACGACAGTCGAGAATAATTTAAAATAATTGTTTGTAGGTAAATCAAGAATTGATAATTCTAAACAATGGAAATAAAATAAATAAAAAACCGAGTACCATGAATAAACACTAGAAAATTCAAAACTAATCGGATTCTATTCGTTATATATATATATATATATATATATATATATATATATATATATATATATTCAACCTGTTCATCAGTGGCCTTGACTTGATGCTTATGATTGGTGTATTTCAAAGACCCGATCGGAGTGGAAATGTCCTTTAATCGCACAAATTCATAAACCTACAAAAAATGATCATACTTAAGAGTTAACACATACATATTCAAAAAAATGTTTACTAATAATGATCAGTAGAGTAGGCACGAGCTCGCTTCGACTAGGGTTTCAGAAGCCCATGCAAGTTTGGATTTTCGGGCAGGCTCGGGCCGTGAGACCGCCTGAGTCTCCAAGTTTTACATAAGAACATAAATTCAAAAGAAGAAAAAAAATCACCTTGTCTCTACCGCGTCCTGAAACAATGGCGGTTGGAAATTGCATCGCAACTTCACTAACGGCTTTTCTCATCTGTATTTTTTTTTACGATGATAACACCGTTAGTTTTTTTCCAAAATAATTTTTTTTTCTGTTGAAATAGTTTTTATACATACATCATCGGTCATGAAAGCAAGATCGGGATTTTTGACAATGTGAGAGAGAGTCCCATCGTAGTCCAAAAACACCACAACACTCTTATCCTCGGCCTTGGTCATCAAGTCTTCAAAACTCTCCAGCACAGAAGGATGATTCGTCTGGATACACAACATAAAATTACTTAATTAAAAACAATATATAATGTCAAGCGATACCAAATTATGAATTCCAACAAAGGGAATAGACAAAAAAATAAATTACAATTCCGTTTCTTATAAAGAAAATATATTTTTTAAAACAACTAGTTGGGACGATATCGATCTGACGGTCCAGATTAATTAGCTATTATTAAAAAATATAGATCTGTATATAAAGTTTAAAAATACAAAATTCCAGTATTAATTAACTACCAAAAGCACAGGATTCCGGATTCTCTGATACGTACCATATCAACGGGACTAACATTAAGATCATAACCGAAAAATAGATAATATATTTACAAAGTATTATTACCAGCCATGAAGCATAGGAACCAATGATCGCATCTCCACACTCGTCGAACTCCACGTTGTTGTTGGATTCTGAATCTTGCGGATACCCCATGATTGCTTCTGTTTCTGGACAACTACATATTCAAATGCGTTTATTTGTGTATGCTCATGCAAAACTATATATATATACACACATACATAAGTACCCTAATAGAATATTCCATCTTTGAGAGAGAGAGAGAGAGAGAGAGAGAGAGAGAGAGAGAGAGAGAGAGAGAGAGAGAGAGATTATAATCCTTATCCTTGTCAAAGAGAAAGGTCTTATCTAAATTCGAAAGCACTCACGTGCTGAAAATCCAAAGATGACAGTATGTAATATCATATTATATATAGTTTCTTGTATATCTAGTTATATACTGAATATGTACAATCTCTTGTATCTGATTGGTTCTCACAGAGACTTGTCAAGCATAAATGTGGTACGATAATTGGATTTCATGATTAGATATATAAGATTCTTTCAAAAAGTTGAAAAGAAAGAGACCCTTTTTTAGGAATCAATCAATATATATATATGGACCAATGACACGTGTTAGACATAGATCATGAGAAAAGGAGAGGTAATTCAGACACCATGTTCAATCGAATCGATGATTTATCTATATATGGAGATTGACACGAGACTTTATAAATGTGCATTATCACACCCTCCTAATTCTTAGGAGGTAATTTATTGTTGCATAATCATATATTATTAATCAGATTAAACACACACACATGAACCATTAGATAACTAAATTTAAGTTATATAAAAAAAAAAAACATATTTTTTCATCATTCTGAAAATCAATCCTCGTGCATATAGTAAAGGAGCATGATTAAAAAAATCAAATTCTATTACAAAAAAAAAATAAAATCAAGTTAACGTGGGGTCAATTTTGATGCGTAAAAAAAAATAAGGGGGAACTAAAATTCTTTTGGCCGGGTTACCGTATTTCTGCCTTTGCTCATGCGCCAAGACGCACGTACTAAAACACTCTAGACGTTCCTTGCATTTTCCAACATTAGAAAATTGTAACTTTTTGTTGAATATATAATAAAATTTTAGAGAATATCAAACTTCCATCATACTAAATATATATATAAACATTTTCAATAGTGAGATAATTGAAAAAATATTGTCTATAAATATATGAACAAAAATGTGAGAGCAAAATTCAAAAGAATATAACTAGAGAGCATTGAGTAAGAGAAGTACCTTGAGAAGTTTGAATGAGAGAAATAAAAGAAGAGTGTGTAGAAAATGGAGAATATGGAGGGTATAGTTATAGCCTAAAAGAGTCACGTTATACATACAACTAGCCAAGCCCTAAATGTTAAATCGTAAACCCTAGTCAACGAGATTAATTGTGTGTTTTGTATTATAGTGATAATGATAACGTAATTACTTGACCAATGACCCAAACGGAACAAACAAACAAAGGCTAAGTTGACTATAAATTCCTACATGCAATGTACCAATAAAATTTCTAAGTATACGTTAGAGACTGTTCTTAAGGTGAGAATTTCCATGTATACAAATCTAGTTAATAATATATCAACGAAAATTATAATATGAGAAGTGTTTTCAAGTATCTTATAATAAAAAGCATATCTATTAAATGCATTCATTGCATACTTACAAACACATTGACGGAACTACATACATACGGGCTAAGCCAATATATGTACGTTAAGTCATCGAGTTAAAAACACGCGACTTATAAAAAATAGTCAAAACAATCCTTACACACGTACGGACACATTGATGAACTACCGTCATGCCAACAAATGTGCATTAGAGTATTTAACTTACTATACGGTAAGATATATATTGAGTTCATCCACGGGACCTACGGTACGTACATTTGATGAATATATGATACCGTAACTCTGGTAAGTCATAAGTGTCTAATTTTTTTACTTTATTCACCTTAAATTATGCTTAATTTCTCCCCAAGAGATATATCCGTCCGTTCAAACTTTATAACCTATTCTGCCCCGGTTACCATCATACTCAAACGGATGAGAAAAAAAAATCAAGACGAATTTTCAATCCAGGAAGAAAATCCAATGAAATCAACGAGTCCTTATTTTTCATTCATTATTGTCTATCAATCCTTTTCAAATGGATATTTTCCCCGTCTAGCTAGCATTTACCAACAGAAATCCAGATTATTAGTTTTTTTAGTATATAGTAATAATAATAACGTGCCATTAATTAGTTTTACTTTGACCAATATTGATGCTAATATATAGAAGGAAAAACAAACTCATTTGACTGTAAATACATGCAATGTATCAATGAGAATTACTACATATTCAAATTTTGCTCTCAGTTCATATGGTATAGTTATATATACCGATGTTCTAAAATCGCAAGTTTTCGTCGGTTAACCGGTAATTGATATTGGTATTCGGTTGGTCACTGGTAAAAATAACAATAAACATTTTTATTTTATACTTTCTTCAAAAAATTGATATTATTTTGTTTTTGGTGATAAACTATATAGTTTAAAATATTGTTTTAAGTGATTGGCGTGATAAATTTTTATCTTACATAAAAGAGCAAATCCATCAAATAATCATTAACGGAACCTAGGGCTACACCTAAATATTTTAACTTACTACGTTAAGATGTTGAGTTACTCTATTGACTCAATAAAGACGACAATATCATCGTTACGGAGTTTAGGTATAGTGACTAACCTTCGTCATTATGGAGGTCTACAACAACGATGATAACGTATAAAAACAACATTTGTCGTTGTAGATAGTATAATGACACTTTTTGACCTATATATAGCCACGACAAGAGTCGTCGCTACAAAGCAATAATGAGTGAACAAATCCGAAATATGACCATCTAACTCAACTAAATTATTAATTCCAAATAGTAATTTCCTAAGATAAATAAGATTTGAAAACTCAAAGGCAAATCCAACCTAATATGTTTGTATCATCTTTATTATAGCTCTCTACACACACACACATATATATGTGTGTGTATTTTTCTCCTATGATTCTAGAAAGAAATTAATTTGCTTGAAGACCAGCTTTTTTCCAGTCAACAAGGCGATTGAGAAACGACATGACTTCTGTTGGGTCTCTGAGAGAGTGATCAGCCAAAGTCTTCTTTGGGATTGAAGAAACGACAATCGGTAAGCCTCTCCCAATCCATTGTATGGTCTGCGACAAGTCGTTTAGCATTTAGAAGAGGAATTATGCAATGTAAAAAGCTATTTATATATATCAACTTGAAGCTTAACTAAAGATCCAAAACAAATATCAAAGATCTAGAATCTCTTGGGAAATTATTAGAAAGATCACAAAATTTATTTGAACTTCTCATCTTCAATAATTTTGTAAATAAAATACAGCATAATCATGAAGAAAAAAAAATGTTTACTTCCAACAAAATTTCCCAATCTTAATTAAAGTAAAATTTCAAATAAAAATGGCCTATTAAGCATCTTAATAGTGAGTTATTAAGCAATTTTTTTTAAAAATGTTTTTTAATTTCTATATAATTTAACAGTGAAAGACTGACACACCAGTAAAGTCACAATAAAAGGTCCATTTTGATTTTATTTTATTTTTTTCCGATTGTGAGAGATATTATACGCTAAACTATAGGGTTCTATAGCTAAATAGCCAAATAGTAAAAACTATTTTGCAAAATAGTCAATCTTTTGATAATATTGCTAAATAGCCAATCAACCACATTAATAAATCACAAAAGACTTTATTATCCTTATAATTAAATTAATTAATTATTCAATTAAAATAGAAACAAATTGTATTTTCTTTTAAATATGAATCAATTACCTAAATAAATTAATTACCACATATTAATTCCTAAACATAAGGAATTCAAATAAACCTATTTTGACTTCATTTTTTCTCATTCTCTCGACTTCACTCAACCATTTTTCTATCTCTCAATATTCATTCTAACATTAACTTTGTTAATACACGTTAATTTTTTTTAATCACATAATCAAATACATATTAATACATATTAACGCTATTAATATAATTTTTTGGTAAAAAAAATAAATGTTCTTCTTTTTAAGCAAATTGGCTTTGTTAATACACGTTAATTGAGACTTTTACTCACATAATTATTTACGTATTAACACATATAACATAGTTTTTCTGTAAAACAAGTAAATATTCTTTTTTTTAAGAAAAATTAACTTTGTTAATACATGTTAAGATAAATGTTGTATCGTAGATTTTCCAGAAAATATATATTAATGTTATTGTTTCCATTTTAATTTTTGAAAATTTTATTTGTTTTAAATCGTGATTAGCTGAAATTAGCCACGAATAATTAATTTCCTTTTTAATTAATTACGAAAATAATAATAATAAATAGGTTAATTAAAAGGGTATTATAGGTATAAAATTTGTTATTAAAAAGCCACCTCATCAATTTGGCTATTTCGCAAAGGAAAATGAAAGATTGGCTATTTGGCTAATCAAACGTTTCAATTTGGCTATTAAGAGCCATTTCTCTAAAATATATGAAGAATAACATGAAAGAAAAAGAAAAATACCTTAAAAGCATCTTCATCAGTTTTGTCATCACCAATGTATATCGGAAATACGCTCTCATCGGACGAGTCTAAGCCAAATGTTTCAAGCATGTAAAGCAAAGCACGACCTTTGTCCCAATCGATTTTCGGACGAATTTCCATAACCTATATTCATTTAAATAATATATATATATATATTCAATGACTATAGATGATCATATCAAATATACTGTTTATGAGCCAACACTTGATTCAGATGTATAAACTATAGACCAAATATTAATTCCATGTGATTTTACAGATTTCTAACAATTGAATTTTTTATTTTTATTCCAAGATAAACTATATAGTATGTGTATTGTGTAACATCCGTATTTAGTGAAAAGTATCATTCACCTACATTGTTATATGTCAACATTCAGCAACATTTCTTCGAAAAATCTGACCACACAAAAGTCTAAACTTATGGCATATTTCAACAAAAACCTCCTAAATTTAGTAAATTATTAATTAATTAATTTATATAATATAAACTATATGAAATCGACGTTGTCCAAATCAAATTAATCAAGAGATGTGTCATCTTCTAAACCAAGCCATTACAATGTTTGTGACCCACACATAGTTTTGCATTTTTGCTTACCATTTTGCCTGAACAAATCTTGAAATTGGGATATCTTGTCATCAGATTTTCAACTCTCCTTTTGATAATATCAACTTCCTGCATTTTGTGAAGAACAAAATAATTAATGTTAGGCAGCATTAATCAGAGAAGTCGTGTTCAACGAGCAACCTATTTCGGTGATTTTTTTTTTTTTTTTTTTGCTAGCGGGCAACCTGCCCACGCAGTTGAGAACTTGTGATTTTTCTTGCCCGAGAGCACAGGTTGCCCGAACCATTTACGAATGTAGACAAACAAAACCAATTCTTAAAATTGAGAGAAATCTGTCTTCAAATTTTAAGTAAATATATTACATGAAATTATTGTCATTTTAAAACAAATTTAAAATGGTGGACACGGGTGCCCGATACCCGAGAAGGTAACCCGCGTCCACCCATCTGTCCTTGGTAGAGCTGCAACTCGCGATGTCGCGATGCATCGCGAGTCGAATCGCCAAAATCGCAAAAATGGCCGTCGCGATGCGTCGCGACTGTGCCAAATCGCGATGCATCGCGATGCGTCGGATTGATGATGTGGCGATGTGGGATTGGGCAAGAGAGTTTGGCGCGAATTTTCACCACAAATCGCGACCCATCGCGACGCATCGCGATTTTGACCAAATAGTCGCGACGCATCGCGATTTTGCCAAATCCATCGCGATGCATCGCGACCGTGGATTACCCATCGCAAGTTGCAGCTCTAGTCCTTGGCAAGCATTAACCCAAGAAAAGGTAAAATTACAAATATATATATATACATATATTTGTATATCAAGCTTAAACTCTCATTTCCCTTTCTTATACAATTTTTTTCATGACTTGTATTTTTTGTCAATTGATTCGCTTGATATATATATATATATATAATATACCCTATATATATTGTCTAATTAAGCCCTAAATTAAATTGAATGAACTTACCTTTTCATTAACCACTTGTCTATAATGAACTGATCCACAAAACTTATTGTTCTCAACCAATGCACCCTCTATGTCTTTGACTTCACTATATAAGGCATCCATTATCTGGAATAACAGTGCATATTATATTTATATACACGCACAAATATACAAACGGGACTCGAACAATCGGTTTTTATCCGTTATTTAAAATAATTGTTATTTAATCTAGACCGGTGGATTTATAAACTAAAAAGATTTATAACCTTAAAAATGAAAATTAGAAACTTCTCTTACTCTTTCAATTTTTTTTTTAGGGATTGGGAATAACATTAATATCTAACAAAAGTTGATGCATTGATGAAAGTAAGTACATAATCCGATCTTTAATGTAAAATATTAGAGTACGTCAACATGACCAACCTCTTGAATCTGAGACTGATACTCTTGAGCTGGACGAAAATAGACAACCTCATTTCCCTTCAAATTTGTAAGAAGATAAAATAAATCATAATCTAAGAAATGTCACAACATATTAAGATTAAACAAAAAAAAATAAACATTGTGTAACAAATAATGTGTTATAGTCTTATAGGGAATTACTCCGGAGACTTGAGTCCCGATTTTGTTTTTTCCGCAACCGAACTTCTAGCTCCTGGTTTAATTTATATTAATTTTTAATTTTTCTTAGCATTAATAATTATTTAATTAGGACCGCATATTGCAATCTGTTAATTTTTCAAAATAGAATTACGAATTCCGAAATTATCCGAATGAAAAAAAAAAAAAACGAGGAATTGGAATTGCAGATCATTCTATAATTTACAAACTAACCTGATCATCGGTGGTCTTAATTTGATGCTTGTGATCGGTGTATTTCAAAGACCCAACCGGAGTCGAAATGTCCATGCCATGACATCCTGCGTAGTAAATATCCTTCAATTGCACAAATTCATAAACCTGCAAGAAATGAACATAGTTAACACTTAAAACATTTACACATTCCAAAATTGTTTACTTCGTA
The DNA here is from genome assembly GCA_954871525.1 of Parietaria judaica. Taxonomy (NCBI): domain Eukaryota; kingdom Viridiplantae; phylum Streptophyta; class Magnoliopsida; order Rosales; family Urticaceae; genus Parietaria; species Parietaria judaica. Next base: position 4,599,104 of record OX940864.1, on the reverse strand, counting down.
TTAGTAGAGCAAGGCATCGAGTTCGCTTTGAAAGCCCAAAGTTCGTATATTTTCAACTTAAAAAAATTCTCCGTCCGCCCGAGGCCCGAAGCACCCTTGGACTAGGAATCAGAATCCGAGCAAATTTGGATTTTGGTGTAGGCTCAAGCAAGGTGAGCCTAACGCCAGATCTCTAGCTATATATAAGAGCATAAGTTCAAAAGAAAAACCACCTTGTCCCTGCCCCGGCCCGTAACAATAGCGGTTGGGAAACACTGCGCAACTTCACGAACGGCTTTTCTCATCTACGAGTTTTAAGCAACGATAACGTTAATTTTTTTTCTTCCAAAATATATAGTTTTAAAAAATATTACTTATACTACTAATTTTGTACATCATCGGTCATGAAAGCAAGATCGGGATTTTTGACGATTGGAGAAAGAGTCCCATCGTAGTCCAGAAACACCACAACACTCTTTCCCTTGGCCTTGCTCATCAAGTCTTCGAAACTTTCGAGCGCAGATGGATGATTCGCCTGAGTACAAAACAACGTTATTATACCGTTGTTAATCGGTAGAACCGTAATATAACTTATAATAATTTAAATTTTGAAGAAAAAAAATAGAACAAACATATTCAGCTTTATTTAATATAATTGGACGATTACCTATCCCGATGTGACCGTCGAGATTAATTATTTGATATTTTGAAAAGGAAATCAAATTATGGATAATTCTGGGAACCGGTATTTCGGGTCCGGCTTTCACGGAACCGAATCCCGATCCATATATAACTTTAGTTTGATATTATTATTACCAGCCATGAATCATAGGAGCCAACGATTGCATCTCCACATTCATCGAGTGCCGCTTTGGCGTTGGATTCCGAATCTTTCTGATACCCCATTACTGCTTCTGAACATTTACATGTCAACATTAGCTTCATATAGTCTCTACATTCTCATGCAAAACTATTTATATATATATATATATATATATATATCGATAGAGAGAGATGGATTATCCTTATCCTAGTCAAAGAGGCCTTATCCTAAAGCACTCACGTGATGAAAATCTCAACAAAGACATATCATGTCGTCACGAGAAGAATGTGGACGTACTACTGTGTTTTTTTTTTTTTTTTATTCTATTTTATTGGAGGTCTCATAGACAAGACATATATGTAGAGAAAAAGATAGGAATTTTAGAATAAAAGAAAATAATAAAAAGTAGTGACAATTTGAGTATGAGCACGGCATATGAAAAATTTATGATACGAAGTGAATGAGTTTGGTTATGTTTTAAATAGATATATAAAATCGGCAATTAACGTGATAAAATAATTAAAAGATGTAGAAAATTAATATGATAACATAACACGATATGGCTCAATTAATAAATTAAAAAATAAAAGATAGTACTTTATAGATGTTAAAATTTTTGTATGAATTCATTGAAATAAAGAAATTATTATATAACTAATTATTGTTAAAGTTTTACTTTACTTAAGAATGACTTTATTACAGCTAGTCAAAATTGAATCTTTGAACTTTGAATCTCATTTTTAATCATTTATAAAACTAGTCAAAACTGAATCTTTGACCTTTGAATCTCATCTTTAATCATTTATAAAATAAAGAGCATTAAACTAATATTTGAACAAAATAATGTTCCTGAAAAGGGCTCAAGAAAATTGTTGGAAAGGGACAAATAAGCCAATGAGGGACTCGCAGTAAGTATTAAATGACAAAAATGACCCCAGTCACATGACATAATTGACCCTAGAAACTAGAAAGTAGCTCACTTTATGTGAACTGACAAAAGTACCCTCAAAGGAACAAATTACCCGAACGACAAACGAGTGTGCCACCTAGGGACAATATTGTCATTTAATGGGGAACAAGCGAAGAAACGAATAAAGAATCTCCAATGAATCTTTGACTGGGACTGTACCGACACGACGACTTCAGACTCGCCTGGAGACTGTCGCTATAATGCGCTGTGTCGTATGTGCCACGTAGGCAATAAAATAGGCCATGTGCGAATTGATTCGAGGAGGAGAAGGCGCACTTTAGCAACATAGGAGTTACACAAAACTTAAACAAGTCTCTCGTAATTAACACTAATTGTTTATATCAAAAAAAAAAAAAAAAGTTAACACTAATTGTATTGGCCACAAAACCCAAACTGAAAATCAGATTAAAACATAAAGGGAACAATTAAATTAATAACACAAGTATATATATATATATATGAATCCCGGCCCTATTCGCACACGACACGTGCTTAACATTCTCCGGCGTTAATTAGAATCGTAATTCTTTGTGAAAGAGAATACTAATGAAGTTTCTGAGGATAATAACAAGAACAATCAAACCTCTTCTAAGGTAGAATATTGAAAGTTTTGAGTTTTCAAATAACACGAATGCTCACACAAACATATTTTTTATACAACTATATATATATATATAAATGTATATGAAAATCTGAAGAGCAAAGAATCAGAAGAGCATTGAGGAAGAGAAGTACCTTGAGAAGCTGGAATGCGAGCTTGAAGATTGAGAAGAAGAGTACTGTGTAGAAATGGAGATTGGAGGGTATATTTATAGCCTAAAGGAGTCACGTTATACATACAACCAGGAAAGGCCCTAAATGTTAAATTATAAAGCTAGTCAACGAGATTAATTTTATGTTTTGTATTATAGTAATAATAATAACGTATTTACTTGACCAATGACCCAAATGGAAGAAACAAACAAAAGCTAAGTTGACTAAAAACTCCTACATGCAATGAACCAACAAAATTTCTAAGAATATACGTTGAGACTGTTCTTAAGGTGAGATCTGAATTAAGTAAATTATAGATAATTAGTGCTATTGATTAATCAATTGTTTTGAAACAAAATAATCGCCTAAACAATTGTTAGTAGTTACACGTGTTGTTCGTTCGGCTAAACAACCGTAGAAACAAAAGAAGAAGAAAAAACAAGCGTTATTGCTTTAAGCCACACAACATATATAGGTACGAATCGAAGTGATTGCGAAAATAGAGATGAATTAAATAAGTGACATTTTGCTTGAGTTTGCCGGTTTATTTTCTTATTTTAGTCGAGAATAATATCGAATTAAAACTAGAGTAAATGTTCTTTAAATATTTGAAACCGGGTATGTCAAACCAAGATCATGATTTCTGATTTTATCGAAAGAAACAAAAGAAAAAGAAAAATAACGATGTTCTCCTCTTTCACTTATCATTTATCTATCCTTTCTGTTTATGTTATTTATAGATGTAGTTAATGACTTAATGCAATTATATATTGATACTTTACTGAATTAAATATAGATATAATAAAATTTCAAAATTATTTTATTTTAAAACAAAAAAAAAATGCAGTTTGCCGTCTTAAAGACAGCGGTTAATTTGTGACTTTGCCGTCGTTCAGACTAACGTTTGTTTTCTAGATTTCCCGTACGCCATTGTACACGTGAAGCACGCGCCAACTAATCTCAATCACACTTTTTTTTTTTCTTTCTTCTTTGCAGATAATATTCATTACATTCGATTTGCGTTTAAATATTGATATGTTAAATTGTTTTATAACATTATTTCTTAGAATGTTCCCGATTAAGTATTACTGTTATCTTTTTCGTTCTTGTCATTTCGGTGTCACAACGTCATGGACATTTTTACGTCGTTTTTTCCCTCTCGTTGCACTATAATATTGTCGTTTATATTTTTCTGTCGTTTTACCTAAAGTGACGTAATCTTTAGTCTTTACACTAGTGTCTCCTTCTCCTAAGTTGTGGTTTTAATGATATCACGTCTCTTTCAAAATTAATGTCGCTTTTCATTGATATGTCGTTTTCTCTATGGGTGATCTTGTTTAGTGATCCATGTAGTAAACAACAACTTTTTCTCCCGTGGATTCGCGGCGGGGCGCGCACGCCTGTCCGACACCAGTCCCATCCTCTCAGCATCGTCCTCTACGGGCGCGGTACCCGGGGCCCCCTTCGATATTCCCCGAGACGGAGCAGCAAATTCGGGCTCGGGGGTCGGGACGGGAACCTTAGCCTTCTTCGCAAAAGAAGCCTCGCATACCTCCTCGACGGGCCGCTTGCCCGAAGAACTTTCTTCTCGAGGGGATCTCCTCGAGGAGCGAGAAACTTCCGTCGGAGAGCGGGCGACGGAATCCGTCCTGGATCACGTCCGCCGCTCATCGCGAGTATCCTCGATAAGGCGTTTACCCGAAGGACCACCCTCTCGAAGGGTGAGCCCCATGTAGCGAGGAGCGTCGGATCCTGCCTGGGACCTCGACGGCCTCTGCACCTCCCGCTCCCGATCAACGGGAGCATCGTCCCTATCAACGACGGATTTCTCCTTGGATTTCTTCTTCGGCCTTGGAACGATTTTCTTCCGCTCTACGGGGGATCCCTCCGAGACAGGTTCGCGGGAAAAACCCACAGGGAGGAGAGTATTTGGAGGCGCCCAGTGAATTCGGGCCAGTTGATAGACCCCAGACTTCTCGATCCGCCGATCCCCGAAGTCCTTACTCCAATCGCGCCTAGGATTAGCAAGGAGAGCAGCGTGGATTTCCTTGAACCGCGCGTCAGCCTCTTCGTTCTCCTCGGGCTTAAATCGAGGGAGATCCACCCCCTCGAGTACCAACTCCCTCGGAAGGAAGGAGTGGTGGGGACCAAAGTTGAAGTTATCCACTCGAACGAAGAAATATTTATTCTCCCAGCCGGACTCGTTCGACGGCGTATTCGTGAGAATGTGCGGCCGAACGCGACGGGAGATGGCAAAGCGGCCCAAATTCTTCGGATTCCGGGAAACCTTGAAGAGGCGCATCAAGTCCTCGAGCGTAAGCTCCACTTTCTGCTCGCATGCAATAACGAGTGTGCAAAGGAGAAGGCGAAGTGTGTTGGGGCTCACCTGGGCGATCGGGACCCCAAAGGCGTAGAGGAACGCCACAATCAAGTGCGGGACCGGGAAGCGAAGGCCGACGATTCGGAAGAACGACTCGTAGACGCAGACAAAGTCGTTCTGAGGCTCGTCGGCGAATTCACCCTCGAAAGGGAGACGTGCGAAAAAGAGCTCCGAATCTGAAAAGTTGTTGGTGATAAACTGCAAACTCTCGGTCGTCATGACAGAGGCAGGGCTTCGGGTCTTAAAGACCAGCCCAGAGCGGGAAGGAGCCATCAAAGCGTCTAGGAGAGAAGGAAGAAGAAACTTGAAGACAAGGGAATAAGAGTAGGAACGGAGAGTGAATGTCGCAAAGGCGGTTTAGAGAGAGTTTTTGAAAATACGAAAAATGTCTGAAAAGGGGGGCATAAACTCCGAATTTATAGAAGAGGAGAAAGAATGGATATGCGCGTTTTGATCCAACGACCCAAATTCAAAGCTCGCGAACTCATCAACGGCTCATGTCAAGGGCCCGTTATAAATCCCCATAAGTACTCGAGTGCGAAAGGATGACATTTAATGCTGAAGGGACGTACGAAGGATTCAAGGCTGACGAATTTGGGAAAGCAAACCAAGGTGGGGCCCAGAACCAGATAACTGTCGGAGAAACGAGAGGATTGGGCTTTCCCGGTCGTCCACGAGGATCTTCGCGAAAACCCCTAGTTTAGCGTCGTTAAGGAATCCTCATTGCTAAGAGTTCGTCAATAAGATTATACTTTATTTTACCAAGTGTATACACTTGATAAAATGGGGGACTAACTGTTAAGGTCGGATTTGGTCAAATTCATCCTCAACACAACTCGTGTCGTTTTGTCCATAAACGACATAAGGGAAGGCGAGGAAGTTCATCGCCCGAGGGTCAAATACGGCGTATCCCCGAGGAGGATTATCCTCGAGGAGGATTATCTCCGAAGAGGTTTAACCGCGAGGAGGTATGGCCAACGCAAAAGCAGACTGTGATGAAGTGTCCCATCACGCTCGACGAGGAATTTCGTCATGATGATTTATGCAGAGCCGAATGACGGCTGACGGGATGCGCATTTAATGAAGCTCACCTACCCATAATGACAGTCTGCTCGGAAGTGACATAAAGCATGATTTAACCATGCTTCCCTCAAATCAATCTGGGAAGCGAATGATTAAAAAGGAAAAAAGGCGAGAAAGATGCGAAAGGGACATAATGTAAACTCTATAAAAGGCTAGTTAAGCCTCGTTGAAAGGGGATCGGAAAAAGAGGGAAGAAAACCAGGGAGAAAGAGAGAATATCCTATAGTAGAAAGACTAAAGAAATAGAGAAAATCTTTGTTCTTGATCCTTCAACTGTCCAGCTATTCAACGAAAGGAAACCGAGCTCATATCGGAAATATAATAAAACAAAGATATTCACTGATCATTGTTGTTAACTTGTTATCTGTGATTATTTTTGTGATTGGAAAAGGGCGGTGAAAATCGCCCTCTACAATGGTTAAATCAAAACTTTACACACTTTTGCCACAATCTTGATAATCGCTGATAACCAGAAGAACAGTCGAAAATCGAGATGCTTACCAGTTCGATAATCGCGACAAGGCACAAGATTTGGCTTGGAAGCGGCGAAAATGGCGAGAAGTAGGGTTTGAACCCGAAAATCCTCGAAAAAATCACATTTATACCACCCAATATTATTTTTTTAATTGACCGAAAAGTCCCTCTTTTTTACACTGCGTTTTCCGATAATCGGTTGGAAAAAGATTTATCTTTTTTCGCGATTATCGCCGATAAATGTTCAAAACGGCAACTACTGGAGTGGATTTTTTACCGATGACTATCGGTAAGGTCGATTATCGTCGATAATCGATGATAGTCGTCAGTAAGTCGAACCCTGCTTAATAATATTCAGATTCTCTCTCATCTCTCCACTTTCTCGTCACTTTTCTCATCTCCACGTTACATTGGCTCATTTTTTTTATTTATATATTTTTTTATTACTTTTTTTGAGCAAAATTTTAAAACTCAATATCTTTTATTCCGGAACTCAGATCGACTCATAAAAAATATCATTGGAAAGCTTGCGTCGAGACCAATCCAATGATAGGTGACAAAATATAGTTTTGACGCTTTTTTAAAATATTATATATAATAAAAATAAAAAATTATGATAAATTTTACTAAAAATAATAATAATAATAAATGTACATTACTAAATGTTATAACTTTATAATATAAAATAATAATTGTATAATATACTTTAAATTCAATAGAAAATTACATTCAGATCTACGTTCAGATCTTAAAAAAAACAAACAGTCTTATTTATTAGTCATTCAGACTCGGATGCAAGATCTTATTAGTAAGACGTGCATTCAGATTAAGACGTCTTAATCTTAATATAAACAAACACAGCTCATGTCGACAAAACTGAGTCTGGTTTTTTTTTTTTTTGTTGCCCAAATCAGGCAGAAACTGAGTCCGGTTCAGGCTGAGAACCGAGAGCCCTTTTTCTCCAGACAAATGGTCGCGTTTTTTTTTTTTTTTTTTCCCGCCCGAATCAGGCCGTGATCGGGCCGAAAAACCGGATTACAAGGGCCAGGATTTTCAGACCTAGCCCACATCCATATGAAAACGAAAACATATAAATAGTAGTTGGATTCTTTCCGTTACTCAGTATCGCATCTCTTCGTAGGCACGTTGTACTGTATGAATCAAAGCTCTTCAAGAACTCCATTGCTAAACCTAAGCTCTGAAATCACTAGGGATTCGAGCGAATTTCTCTGCTGATACCATGAACGAGAGCGATTCCAAGGATCCCGGGAGCAAGAACAAGTCTCAGACGAATCGAAGATCCCAAGAAAACGATGGCGGGAATTTCTATAAGAAAAAGAACCCAAGGACCGGCCGAGGATCCGGAAATGGACGAGAGCAAGGTGACGGAGATGGTCCTTCGCGCAATCAGCAGAGGAAGGCTCCGAGGTTCGGGAAGGGGAAGAGGCGCGGCGAGAGAGACCGGCTTCCGAAAACCGACACGGACACGAGGAAGCAGCCGCGTTTGGTCGCCGAGGACGACGGCGAGTTCGAGAACGAGGGTTTGCTCGGCGGAGGCGTTGGTTCCGTGTTGCCGAAGGAAAGCGGCGAGGGTTTGGCGACGGTTTCGGCTGAGAAACATGAGTCTTACTTGAGCGATACAAGGTGATTAGCTTGGTTACTCTAATGGCCGATTTCTCTAGTTTTGTTTCGAAGTCTGTATTTGTATGTGTATTGCAGGTTTGACCAGATTTCAGTCTCTCCTCTAACCTTGAAAGGAATCAAGGACGCTGGGTTTGAGAAGATGACTGTGGTTCAAGAGGCGAGTCTTCCCGCCATACTCAAAGGTTCTTCTCTTCTTCCTCTAGCATTTGAACACTCATTTCTTGTTTGCTTTGTTTAACTAGAGTATGTTCGTAAATCGGTCCTCCGGTCGTGGAATGATTAGTTTGATTCATCAGCAATGCGATGCCGGGTTCGGAACTTGATTGATTTTGATTGTGGTCTTAGGTAAGGATGTTCTTGCGAAGGCGAAAACGGGCACAGGGAAAACCGTGGCTTTCCTGGTAAGGCACTTGTTGTTTCCTAGCTGTGTTAAGTATGGAAGAATCTTTGTTTGTTGGTAATATTGAGAAGTTTCTAATTGGACTTTCTGTGCATAAGAAGGTAGAATATCAGCGTTTTTTTTTTCTTCTTCGCGAATATTATCGAGGGCTTTTTGTTGTTGTTGAAAGAGTTAGAACGCTGAATGTACTCATTGCTAATTACTTTACGACATCTTCCGAATTGGTCGGAACTTTGTATATATATCTTTTATGTGTGAGTTCTATGAGTAGTTTTCTCAAACCTAGCTTTTCATCTTCAGCTTCCCTCAATTGAAGTCATAGTGAATTCGATTCCAGGTGAACATTACCAAAAGTGTTCTCCGATCGTTGTGCTTGTGATATGCCCAACCAGAGAGCTTGCATGCCAGGCTGCTGCAGAAGCCAATAAGCTGTTGAAGTACCATACTTCTATTGGCGTTCAATTTGTGATTGGAGGGACGAAATTCCATTTGGAGCAAAACCGCTTGCAAACATACCCCTGTCAGGTTTGTCCTTCTCAGCTCAGTTTAGTTTTTTTTGGCCACAAAACATCAAAATGGATGTCTCTGATAGACCCGTGATTACCTATCGTTGGAGGAAGGCAAGGTAGTCATTTAGTCTTGCGTATTTAGTCCTTGCATCATGTCCTTTATTTATGTTTTTAGGGGTGTTATCGATCAATTATGTTACCTTTCATTAGAGGAAGGGTAGGATGGTCATTCAGTCTCGCAAATTGTCATTGGCTTTCAATTTGCCTTTCTCTTGCCTAGCCTCATTTGGAGATTGTTTGACCTTGTCCTCCAAGAGAAAAGGTTATTATCACATTGGTGAATTCTCGCTGGCCGAATTATGTCTAGGAAACAAGAATTTATTTTTTATTTCTTTTAATTTGGAAAAATAATTCTTGAGAACAATGTTTCCCAGGAATCAATTTAAAACCCGGTTACCTGTTTCACCCTTGAATAATATTTGCCCTGCAGATTCTAATAGCCACACCCGGAAGGCTTAAGGATCACGTGGAGAATACTGAAGATTTTGCCACACGGCTTATGGGTGTGAAAGTACTTGTCCTTGATGAAGCTGACCGGTTGCTCGATATGGGATTCCGCAAAGACATTGAGTGGATCATCGGTGCAGTTCCAAAGCAACGTCAGACTCTTCTGTTTTCCGCGACAGTTCCCAATGAGGTTCCAGAGACAGTGTATCTATTATGCTCTATGATTTGTAATGTGCTCTGTCTTAGATTCCTTCTGACTATTCTAGTTTTGTGCATGAAGGTTCGTCAAGTTTGCCACGTTGCACTGAAAAGTGACCATGAATTCATAAACACAGTTCAGGGAGGGAGCGAGGATACACATTCGCAAGTATGCCGTTTGATTCCATGTTTTCACTCTTAAGTCTCTTAATATCCTTTGCATATATAGTTTTTGAATCTTATGATTATTTATGTTTCAGGTGAGGCAGATGCATTTGGTCGCTCCATTAGACAGACAGTTTGCGCTACTGTATGCTCTTTTGAAGCAACATATCGCTGAGGATGTTGATTATAAGGTATGCCGTTTTCCTGGCAAAAATTATTGTTTTGAAAACTGTAAAAACATCGGTGACTTTCCAAGGTGGTGAGTATAAATTATTTTCAAATTTCTTCAGATTATTGTGTTCTGCACAACTGCGAGGGGAACTCAATTGGTGGCTGAACTTCTCGTTAAGCTGAACATGAATGTGAGAGAAATTCACTCGAGGAAGTCGCAGAGTTACAGAACGAAGGTGTCTGATGAGTTCCGAAAGTCAAAGGGCCTTATTCTCGTAACTTCCGACGTATCTGCACGTGGGGTCGATTACCCTGATGTCACTCTTGTCATTCAGGTAAGTCTCCATCATCTATTTCACGGTTATCGAATAGTTACCGATACCAAAACAAAACGTAAAACACAAGCCAAGAACACGTGAAACCAATTGGTAATCACCGATGCGATGATTTCCAGAATTTATTACAGTGAATGAGATAGAGAAAGAAAAAAGTTTTTTCGAGAACACGACCAAAGCTCTCCAAAAGATATCTCGTGTCAAAGGACAACAAATCATAAAACGGCACAAGGCACTAGGCGTCCACACTTAAGAGAGATTAGAGTTTTTAATCTCACTTGTTGAAAAATTACCTAATAATAAAAGACTTAAATGGAAATAACAATAATGACTAAAAGACAGTCTTGCCCTTCCATTTAAGCACAAAACTTGCAATTACAGGTGGGATTGCCCTCTGACAAACAGCAGTACATCCACCGTCTCGGAAGAACAGGCCGTAAAGGCAAAGAAGGCGAGGGGGTGTTATTGTTAGCGCCATGGGAGCAATTCTTTCTACACACAATCAAAGACTTGCCTATAACGGAAGCACCCGAGCCTTCTGTAGATCCCATCACGCAGAAGCAGGTCAGATTACTAATACATCTTTTGAGCAAAAGAAAATCCGTAATAGTCTTGTGAATCCTAAATCTAGGGGTGAAAGCGGGCCAGGATTTGGGTTTTTTGATTATTTCTCTTGTCTCCGGGAATTTCAGAAACTCCTCCCAGTCCCACTTACCGGTAACTTGTAAGTGGTAAAAAAAAATATTCCTATATAAACTGATGCATGATGATCGAGCAGGTAGAACGAGCGCTTTCGAGTGTGGAGATGAAGAGCAAAGACGCGGCATTCCAAGCTTGGCTCGGATATTACAACTCAAACAAGAGCGTGGGACGTGACAAGCGCGTGCTTGTCGAACTCGCACATGAATTCAGCGAAAGCATGGGTCTCGAAGATCCTCCAGCTATTCCGAAGCGCATTCTTAGCAAGATGGGTCTCAAAAACGTCCCAGGATTGCGATGCGGATAGCTTAGGAAGGTAAACCCCGAAATATAAACCTTAAAGCTGTTAACTCTCGTTTTTGTCGGATAAGTGTGAGAGAGATATTTACTCAAGAGCAAAATCAAACTTAAAGAGGGTATTTTTCTGATGATTTGATTTGAATCAGTTTTTTAAATGCGAATCGGCACAACGACGTTCTTGTTCCGTTTATTCGCTAATCGCCTACCGTCGTTTTTCCCAGGCTAGAGAACTCAATAGTCAATGCTTTGAGTTGAGAGCACAATAAAAGTGTTTCAAGAATGGAAAAGAGAGTAGAATTAGTCCCTGTTAAATGGAGAACCCGTATAGAAAAACCGTTTTTCCTTCCTTCTTTCTTTCCCGGAACCGGAGTTTTCTGTTACGTTTTTCTGTGAAAAACTTCATCTGTGCAAAATATATGAAGATTTGATAAAAGAAAAAAATAATAATATATGGACTCATATATTTAAATAATGGATTGGCTATTTCTTTAAAGGCATAAGGGCTATATGAACATCTATGTAGAATTGAAAAATGAAAATCTACGAAGAATTGAAAAAATGAAAGTAGAAACACTATTGCAAGAACACACTTATGAAAATCGAAACACTATTGTAAATGAGACAATAATTATATTATAATAGAAAAGGAAAGGAAACAATAATTTGCAAAATTATATTTCATGTGAAGCTCTCGATTGTCAATTATTTTGATTGATTTTAAGAGTAGTGCAAGAAGCTCCAAAAAGAAGCACGACAATTCGAAATTTGTAATCTTGGGATTATTAAAAAAAAATAAAAATGCATGTGAAACGGGTAGGTGTTATTTCCCATCATTTATATTTGTCTATCATAAAATTCGACCAAATATTTTATATTCACAAAGACAAGAAAATGAATTAATATAATATTTTCTTACAATTTTATTGTTTCAGGAAGAGAACTCTTAATATAAACTCCAAAAATGCGAATTATTGACGCTTTTATAATTTTGCCATTACTTCTTCGTTAAAAATTCAAATTACTTCGTTAAAACTTACTTCAAATTACGTTAAAACTATAATTTTACTTATAATGTAGAAATGGCCTACTAAAAATTCAGCTTGTAAATGGACGATAGTAACTCGAAATATCATAAGCGTATTTAATCAATTATTATCGTTTTCGTGCCATAAATTTAATTTGCTTGTAGTTTTTATCTTTCTCCCCATAATTTGTTCGTTGTAGTTCGTATTGGCACTTCAAAAGCTTATTCATACTCTATTATTATGTACAGGGACGGAACCACTATATAATGGGGGTGACAATTGTCACCCCCAACTAGAGCTGCACACCCATAGATCGCGATCGATCGCGAAAAAATCGTGAAAAATCGTGAAAGATGGAGTCGCGACGCGTCGTGGCTGCCGGAATCGCGACCGGTCGTGGCTTCGTCGCGATGGCAGGCCGAGAGAGAGAGAGAGAGAGAGAGAGAGAGGGAGAGAGAGAGAGGGCTGCAGAGGGTGGAGTCGCGACTTTCATCCCCGTTCGCGACCGTTCGCGATTTTCAGCCCACCATCGCAACGCCGTCGCGACTCGCCGGAAGCCGTCGCGACTCGTCGAGTCGCCAGTGGCGACCATCGCTGTGCAGCTCTACCCCCAACCTTTGAAAAAACAATTTTTTATCTATATATTTAATAGTGTTTAAATTAAAAATTATAAAAGAAATAGTCTCTTTCTCATAAATTTAATTTGCTTGTAGTTTTTATCTTTCTCCCCATAATTTGTTCGTTGTAGTTCGTATTGGCACTTCAAAAGCTTATTCATACTCTATTATTATGTACAGGGACGGAACCACTATATAATGGGGGTGACAATTGTCACCCCCAACTAGAGCTGCACACCCATAGATCGCGATCGATCGCGAAAAAATCGTGAAAAATCGTGAAAGATGGAGTCGCGACGCGTCGTGGCTGCCGGAATCGCGACCGGTCGTGGCTTCGTCGCGATGGCAGGCCGAGAGAGAGAGAGAGAGAGAGAGAGAGAGAGGGAGAGAGAGAGAGAGGGCTGCAGAGGGTGGAGTCGCGACTTTCATCCCCGTTCGCGATTTTCAGCCCACCATCGCGACGCCGTCGCGACTCGCCGGAAGCCGTCGCGACTCGTCGAGTCGCCAGTGGCGACCATCGCTGTGCAGCTCTACCCCCAACCTTTGAAAAAACAATTTTTTATCTATATATTTAATAGTGTTTAAATTAAAAATTATAAAAGAAATAGTCTCTTTCTCATAAATTTAATTTGCTTGTAGTTTTTATCTTTCTCCCCATAATTTGTTCGTTGTAGTTCGTATTGGCACTTCAAAAGCTTATTCATACTCTATTATTATGTACAGGGACGGAACCACTATATAATGGGGGTGACAATTGTCACCCCCAACTAGAGCTGCACACCCATAGATCGCGATCGATCGCGAAAAAATCGTGAAAAATCGTGAAAGATGGAGTCGCGACGCGTCGTGGCTGCCGGAATCGCGACCGGTCGTGGCTTCGTCGCGATGGCAGGCCGAGAGAGAGAGAGAGAGAGAGAGAGAGAGAGAGAGAGAGGGAGAGAGAGAGAGAGGGCTGCAGAGGGTGGAGTCGCGACTTTCATCCCCGTTCGCGACCGTTCGCGATTTTCAGCCCACCATCGCGACGCCGTCGCGACTCGCCGGAAGCCGTCGCGACTCGTCGAGTCGCCAGTGGCGACCATCGCTGTGCAGCTCTACCCCCAACCTTTGAAAAAACAATTTTTTATCTATATATTTAATAGTGTTTAAATTAAAAATTATAAAAGAAATAGTCTCTTTCTCATAAATTTAATTTGCTTGTAGTTTTTATCTTTCTCCCCATAATTTGTTCGTTGTAGTTCGTATTGGCACTTCAAAAGCTTATTCATACTCTATTATTATGTACAGGGACGGAACCACTATATAATGGGGGTGACAATTGTCACCCCCAACTAGAGCTGCACACCCATAGATCGCGATCGATCGCGAAAAAATCCTGAAAAATAGTGAAAGATGGAGTCGCGACGCGTCGTGGCTGCCGGAATCGCGACCGGTCGTGGCTTCGTCGCGATGGCAGGCCGAGAGAGAGAGAGAGAGAGAGAGAGAGGGAGAGAGAGAGAGAGGGCTGCAGAGGGTGGAGTCGCGACTTTCATCCCCGTTCGCGATTTTCAGCCCACCATCGCGACGCCGTCGCGACTCGCCGGAAGCCGTCGCGACTCGTCGAGTCGCCAGTGGCGACCATCGCTGTGCAGCTCTACCCCCAACCTTTGAAAAAACAATTTTTTATCTATATATTTAATAGTGTTTAAATTAAAAATTATAAAAGAAATAGTCTCTTTCTCATAAATTTAATTTGCTTGTAGTTTTTATCTTTCTCCCCATAATTTGTTCGTTGTAGTTCGTATTGGCACTTCAAAAGCTTATTCATACTCTATTATTATGTACAGGGACGGAACCACTATATAATGGGGGTGACAATTGTCACCCCCAACTAGAGCTGCACACCCATAGATCGCGATCGATCGCGAAAAAATCGTGAAAAATCGTGAAAGATGGAGTCGCGACGCGTCGTGGCTGCCGGAATCGCGACCGGTCGTGGCTTCGTCGCGATGGCAGGCCGAGAGAGAGAGAGAGAGAGAGGGAGAGAGAGAGAGAGGGCTGCAGAGGGTGGAGTCGCGACTTTCATCCCCGTTCGCGATTTTCAGCCCACCATCGCGACGCCGTCGCGACTCGCCGGAAGCCGTCGCGACTCGTCGAGTCGCCAGTGGCGACCATCGCTGTGCAGCTCTACCCCCAACCTTTGAAAAAACAATTTTTTATCTATATATTTAATAGTGTTTAAATTAAAAATTATAAAAGAAATAGTCTCTTTCTCATAAATTTAATTTGCTTGTAGTTTTTATCTTTCTCCCCATAATTTGTTCGTTGTAGTTCGTATTGGCACTTCAAAAGCTTATTCATACTCTATTATTATGTACAGGGACGGAACCACTATATAATGGGGGTGACAATTGTCACCCCCAACTAGAGCTGCACACCCATAGATCGCGATCGATCGCGAAAAAATCCTGAAAAATAGTGAAAGATGGAGTCGCGACGCGTCGTGGCTGCCGGAATCGCGACCGGTCGTGGCTTCGTCGCGATGGCAGGCCGAGAGAGAGAGAGAGAGAGAGAGAGAGGGAGAGAGAGAGAGAGGGCTGCAGAGGGTGGAGTCGCGACTTTCATCCCCGTTCGCGATTTTCAGCCCACCATCGCGACGCCGTCGCGACTCGCCGGAAGCCGTCGCGACTCGTCGAGTCGCCAGTGGCGACCATCGCTGTGCAGCTCTACCCCCAACCTTTGAAAAAACAATTTTTTATCTATATATTTAATAGTGTTTAAATTAAAAATTATAAAAGAAATAGTCTCTTTCTCATAAATTTAATTTGCTTGTAGTTTTTATCTTTCTCCCCATAATTTGTTCGTTGTAGTTCGTATTGGCACTTCAAAAGCTTATTCATACTCTATTATTATGTACAGGGACGGAACCACTATATAATGGGGGTGACAATTGTCACCCCCAACTAGAGCTGCACACCCATAGATCGCGATCGATCGCGAAAAAATCGTGAAAAATCGTGAAAGATGGAGTCGCGACGCGTCGTGGCTGCCGGAATCGCGACCGGTCGTGGCTTCGTCGCGATGGCAGGCCGAGAGAGAGAGAGAGAGAGAGAGAGAGGGAGAGAGAGAGAGAGGGCTGCAGAGGGTGGAGTCGCGACTTTCATCCCCGTTCGCGATTTTCAGCCCACCATCGCGACGCCGTCGCGACTCGCCGGAAGCCGTCGCGACTCGTCGAGTCGCAAGTGGCGACCATCGCTGTGCAGCTCTACCCCCAACCTTTGAAAAAACAATTTTTTATCTATATATTTAATAGTGTTTAAATTAAAAATTATAAAAGAAATAGTCTCTTTCTCATAAATTTAATTTGCTTGTAGTTTTTATCTTTCTCCCCATAATTTGTTCGTTGTAGTTCGTATTGGCACTTCAAAAGCTTATTCATACTCTATTATTATGTACAGGGACGGAACCACTATATAATGGGGGTGACAATTGTCACCCCCAACTAGAGCTGCACACCCATAGATCGCGATCGATCGCGAAAAAATCGTGAAAAATCGTGAAAGATGGAGTCGCGATGCGTCGTGGCTGCCGGAATCGCGACCGGTCGTGGCTTCGTCGCGATGGCAGGCCGAGAGAGAGAGAGAGAGGGAGAGAGAGAGAGAGGGCTGCAGAGGGTGGAGTCGCGACTTTCATCCCCGTTCGCGACCGTTCGCGATTTTCAGCCTACCATCGCGACGCCGTCGCGACTCGCCGGAAGCCGTCGCGACTCGTCGAGTCGCCAGTGGCGACCATCGCTGTGCAGCTCTACCCCCAACCTTTGAAAAAACAATTTTTTATCTATATATTTAATAGTGTTTAAATTAAAAATTATAAAAGAAATAGTCTCTTTCTCATAAATTTAATTTGCTTGTAGTTTTTATCTTTCTCCCCATAATTTGTTCGTTGTAGTTCGTATTGGCACTTCAAAAGCTTATTCATACTCTATTATTATGTACAGGGACGGAACCACTATATAATGGGGGTGACAATTGTCACCCCCAACTAGAGCTGCACACCCATAGATCGCGATCGATCGCGAAAAAATCGTGAAAAATCGTGAAAGATGGAGTCGCGACGCGTCGTGGCTGCCGAAATCGCGACCGGTCGTGGCTTCGTCGCGATGGCAGGCCGAGAGAGAGAGAGAGAGAGAGGGAGAGAGAGAGAGAGGGCTGCAGAGGGTGGAGTCGCGACTTTCATCCCCGTTCGCGATTTTCAGCCCACCATCGCGACGCCGTCGCGACTCGCCGGAAGCCGTCGCGACTCGTCGAGTCGCCAGTGGCGACCATCGCTGTGCAGCTCTACCCCCAACCTTTGAAAAAACAATTTTTTATCTATATATTTAATAGTGTTTAAATTAAAAATTATAAAAGAAATAGTCTCTTTCTCATAAATTTAATTTGCTTGTAGTTTTTATCTTTCTCCCCATAATTTGTTCGTTGTAGTTCGTATTGGCACTTCAAAAGCTTATTCATACTCTATTATTATGTACAGGGACGGAACCACTATATAATGGGGGTGACAATTGTCACCCCCAACTAGAGCTGCACACCCATAGATCGCGATCGATCGCGAAAAAATCCTGAAAAATAGTGAAAGATGGAGTCGCGACGCGTCGTGGCTGCCGGAATCGCGACCGGTCGTGGCTTCGTCGCGATGGCAGGCCGAGAGAGAGAGAGAGAGAGAGAGAGAGGGAGAGAGAGAGAGAGGGCTGCAGAGGGTGGAGTCGCGACTTTCATCCCCGTTCGCGACCGTTCGCGATTTTCAGCCCACCATCGCGACGCCGTCGCGACTCGCCGGAAGCCGTCGCGACTCGTCGAGTCGCCAGTGGCGACCATCGCTGTGCAGCTCTACCCCCAA
Organism: Parietaria judaica; assembly: GCA_954871525.1. NCBI lineage: Eukaryota > Viridiplantae > Streptophyta > Magnoliopsida > Rosales > Urticaceae > Parietaria > Parietaria judaica. The sequence goes on along the minus strand of OX940864.1, from coordinate 4,581,200 downwards.
CCTTTGAAAAAACAATTTTTTATCTATATATTTAATAGTGTTTAAATTAAAAATTATAAAAGAAATAGTCTCTTTCTCATAAATTTAATTTGCTTGTAGTTTTTATCTTTCTCCCCATAATTTGTTCGTTGTAGTTCGTATTGGCACTTCAAAAGCTTATTCATACTCTATTATTATGTACAGGGACGGAACCACTATATAATGGGGGTGACAATTGTCACCCCCAACCTTTGAAAAAATAATTTTTTATCTATATATTTAATAGTGTTTAAATTATAAATTATAAAAGAAATAGTCTCTTTCTTCTTTTTTTCTCTCGTGAGTCGTGAACCCCTGCTTGCTTGCTGCCTTCTAGTTCTTCTTTTTCCTTTTAGCTGTTTGTGAACCCCTGCTTGCTGCTTCTCACAAGTCACACTCACGATGATCATCGCTCTGCTTATATTCTTCCCCTTGTTTCTGTTCAATCTCCTCCACTCGGTGAATCGATTCAAGGTAGCGAAGTCCCACGAGGTGGCCTTCTTCTCTCCGTCTAGGGCAGCGGACCGATTCTTCCTCGTTCCGCCATTGTTGTCGCCTCCAAGCTCCAAAGCGTTATCTTCTCGTTATCCAGGTAAACCAGCATTGCAGTACCTTTACATTACTTTATTAGAAAATAATTTTGATTGGTTTGATTTAGAAATTGATTTAGGGTTTTATTTCCAGATTTGCATAGATTTTGAATTAGGGTTTTCGTCAGATATGAATAATAGATTTTAGTCAGATTTTCATATTTTGATTTAGCGTTTCATATTTACATTTTCATATCAGATAAGATGGATTAATTTAAGATGTAAAATAAGTTGGGTTGATTTTTTTTATTATTGGTGACGAAAACACAGACTATTGATTTGTTTTTCAAAAGAAAAAATGTTGATACGCTACAAGTGCCGACAATTGAAGACTATCGTGCGTCAAAAGTTACGAAGAGTTGAAGTTGATGTTGATTTTGATATCGACAAAGTATAGCGCGGCCCGGGTTTACGACCACAAATTTGGAAGTATCCGGTAGATAAAGGATGGAAGATGAGCATTTGTCATATTAGTATAGTCAAGAGCCCACTTCGTAACAAGATTGAAGATGCATATTTGTTGGATTATTTACTCGTGAATATTGAGAGAGAGGTTGTTGAAATGTTTAGCATTGACTCGATCATTGATGATTTTCGTGCTATGAAATCAAAGCGTTGTCTATTTTGATTAATCGTATGCTTTGAGATATTATTAAGTATTAATTATAGTATTTTATGTCTTTTTTTTTCCCGTTACCCCCTAGTCTAATTCCTGGTTCCGTCCCTGATTATGTATGTATGTATATATACCAAAAAAAAAAAAATAGATCTAAGGAAATCTATATATATATATATAAGGAAGATATCACCAAGATGACATGGCACAACCAAAATCAAGCAATGTGTGTTTTGAATTTTTGTAGAATTTCTAATATTTTTAGGCTGAATCACGTATTATATTGATGGCCCCTTAAATTGTTTTAATTCATGCTCATTAATTTTACATTAATGCATGTAAGTTGCATAGTTTTATGTTGAGAAGACAAAAAGTTTCTTAATCATTCTTTTCTACCATTAGTCATCCAAATCCTCATTGCATCCTCTTCACCTAACCATTCGGGTCTCTTTCCTTTTTCCGAACAACCGGCCAACCGTAGTCCATGTCCACCGGTGACCGCCATCTTCTTCGAAGGTATGCAGTTTCTTTCCTTCTTTTTGTTTTCCTCACTCTTTTTAAGGATTGAATCGGCTATCGTTCGTTTCAAGCATCCCTTCACCCTCGGGCAAGGATCGTCCACACTAATTCGCCTCTCGCCGGTGCATCGACTTTTACAGTCAAGAGGTTGGTTTGAGATCATGTCTTTTGTTTTTCTTATTAGCTATGGAATCATGTATTTCGCTTTTCTTTCTTTTCGGTTCACATTTTTTATCTCTTAATAATTTCTGTTTTTGGTTCTCTTCATCTCCATCTTCCTCTGAACCTCGAATCCTCTGACTTTACAGAAAACGATGCTCGGTTTCAAGGTTGCATTGAAACCTTGTGATCGTATATTCCAGTCTTATGATCGTATATCTATCATGGATTTTTAGTATATGTTGTTAATTTAATTTTGTGTTTTGAGTGATACTTTGTTAGATTTAAACAATTAATCATTGTGTCCGCTCATATATATAGTTTATTTATCGTTGCATTCAGGTTCAAACTCAATTCCCTGATGAACTTCTTAGGCATCATCTTCCCTCAACAATGGTATGTACTAAGAAAATTGCAATGTCAACTTACAGGAAGAAGAAATTAATGCAAGGTTAGAAAGAATCGAAACCAAAGCTCGCTCTTCAGATGGCCTCTCGGTGAATGTTTTCCTCAGTAATATACGTTTTCCTCAGTAACATAGCAATTAAAGTCAGCCCTTTAATCTCTCTGCCTTTTAGTCGATTTTATTTCTTTGTGAGTGTTTTCAGCAACATCTTTTTTTCTTCTGCAAGTCTGTCAAACGAATAGGGACGCTAAAGCTTTATTATTTTTTGTCGTTTTTTTTAAGAATGTGGTTTGTTCACTCCAAGAACTCCCATGCCCTGTTTGGTTATGGTCCAGAATACCCAATTCTTGACGCGGTTCTTTACAAGAACTCCATGACCTGGAGTACTAGCAAGAGGCACTTTAGCTTGGTTATTTTTGTGTACAGACTACAGATTAAATGAAATATCAGCTTTTACATATTTATGGGATAATTCGGCGAAGTGTGCGTTTATCGTGTTATACAACCTTCTTTGTGCTAAAGTTTATTGTTCTCTTTGTTGTTATCTTTATCATTTAATATATAAAGAAGCATAATTGATTACAAATATCAGACACAATCAATTTTAACATATAATGTGATGTAAAGGGTACGTAGTTATTTTTTGTTAACGGTCATTTTGAAAGTTAGCAAATAAAAATAAAATCAAGCAATTGGTGATATACATGTTACGCATGTCTGAAAGTGCATTAAATAATATAAGTACTTTATTAATTAATCTAAATTTTCAATTCAACGCATTTATATAACATTATATATAAAAACCAAAACTATATTGACCTAAGTGTCTTGGTGATAATATAACATTATATTGACTTAACTGTCTTTATTGTGACATAATTACAGTCACTTTAAATGTTATTTTCTCTTCAAAGTAAAGTTAAACATTTTCAACATATATTGAATAGGATTTGATAATTGATAGGGTACATCTAAAATAATTTTATATTGGTATCTTTGGTACCTAAAAATATGGTCAATTCTCAATTGTATGATTTAGTTTTGTTTTGTATAGCTTAAAAATATAGAATAATTTGTTTAAAAAAGTTGTTATGTTTTTTAAATTGAATATAGTTTGTGAATGAAAAATAAAAATTTGGCTTCCAGAGTCCATTTTTAATTGCTTAACAAAAAATAATATGGCGCTTACCTCAAACGAAAATGAGGTAATATTGAAGATATCGCGTCGTTGTTGTTGGAAAGAATCTATTATAAGAGATAGTTTAAACTATTTTATTTTTATTTTCATTTTATTTCATTTTTTATTTCTTTGTATAGCCTTTTGTAATGTAACGTTCATACTTCTAAAATCATTACATTGCTCTGTTTACTCATAATTTGATATTGATGAATGCAAGAAAGAAATGATTTGACGTGTATCATATTTTACCAAGACGTTAAGCATATTCTTTAACGTCACCGCGCGAAGCGCGGTGCTCTTCCACTAGTGTATAAGAAATAAAGAAAGAAAGAAAAACTCAATGAATGATTTAATCTTATTATTATTATTATTATTAGTGGTTTTTTGTGTAGGCCATTCTCTCGAGTCTTTAGACACATAGGAAAAGTATTTCTGTCTCACGACAAGACAATCCTAAAATGGTTCAACAATTCAACTCAAGTGATGTAACATTCTAAACCAAAAAGCTCAAAGCAATGACAAAATTTTATTGATATGTGGCAAAAACAAATGTGGTATAAATTGTTTTCACATTTTTATATATAGATATATAGATATATATATATATATATATATAAAAGACACTTTAATTATATGAGTGACACTCTAACCAATCCACATATTCCATACTAATTATTGAGATTTACACAAATTGGTGCTCAACGGTTGTCACTTTGTTTGGATATTTTTATTTTTAACAAAAATACTTATGAGCACTCTAATTCTATATATTTTTTTTGTCTTTATATAACTCACTTTGTAGAATAATTATATTGCGTTTTACACTTATATAACTCTCACTTTGTATTTTCGTCTTCAAATAACTATTTAATTAAGTTAACGTGGTACTCTTTGAGAGATCAAATCAAGAAAAATTATAGTCAATAGTTACATAGACATAATTACATAAATACAAAATCAAATGTTACATTTAGACAAAATTACAAAGTCTATCGTTGTACAGGTTTTTTTTTTTTTTTTTAAGGAACAAAGTTTTTAGTATTTTTTTTTAGCTAAGTAGATACATAAATAAACCAATAAAGTTTGTCCTTTTTAATATATACCTCAATATAAATGAATGTATGCATGTAATATGTATATATAAATAAAATCTAAACAGAAACAAATAGATGAATAGGAAGGGTCATGAATATGAAATGAAGTGGTCCTTCAAAGTCCCCCCATAATTTCCTAATAAGTTAAATCTGACACTTTGGCTCCTCAAATGTGTACAAATGTATTTATTGGTGAATATATATTAGCAATTAAATCAGAAAAGTTATATATATATATATATATAATTTTTCTTAGCATTCTTTTGCCTTCTTACACTTCAATATTTTAAATATCTATCAACTATATTCAGTTTTAAGCTGCTAAAATAAAGTTCTGTCGTATTGATTCCCAAATAAAGAGATCTCTACTTCCAAACAATATAAGAAATAAATAATTCTACAATATAGTACAAACATTTTTACCCTGCAAGTCAATTATCTGGGTTCTAGTTTTTTAAATATACAAACCGTGATTGAATTTGAAAATCTGGATACCCAAACATGGGTTTCACGTACTAGAACTTTTCAAAATCCAAACTTGAAATCCGCATCCGATTTTAATCCAATGCATAATCGAGCTTCTAATTAGTTATTCCATCACAACTATCTTAAATAGTCATGAAAATTGTTCACGGGCTTCTTCTTCTTTTTCTATTTTGGCAAAATCATAGTTGCAAAAGCTAAACCATGGCTGCAAATTTTTTCTAATTATTATCTTGCCATGGAAATTCCGGCAATGAACATTAGTGGCCACGATCGCGAGTTCACAGAACCCGCGGAAAAGGATTGCAGAAGCCCCGTGGTTGGCCAGCTCTAGTCACGATTATTTTATTTATTTATTATTATTATTATTATTATTATTATTATGCAATAAGGTTGTATAATGTAAGGGTTAATGACGGCAAAAATACCCAAAGTTTGGTAAAAGAACCCCTCGTGTACCCAAAGTTTAAAAGTAGTGGCAAAAATACCCAAAGTCGCATTTGGGGAGTTGACCACTTCATTCTCGTAATGCCGTTAACTTACCCGTTAACTCTGGCCACGTGGACAAACGTGGGTTGCTGACATAATAATTTTTGCCACGTGAACGAGCCCACATCAGCCTCGTTTACGACAAAACAAGGAATTAAACCCCTAATTAATACTATTTAACACAACTAATTGAACCCCTAATGATTACACTTAACAAAACATATTTGTCCACGTGGCCAGAATTAACAGGTAAGTTAACGGCGTTACGAGAATGGAGTGGTCAACTCCCCAAATATGACTTTGGGTATTTTTGCCACCACTTTTAAACTTTAGGTACATAAGGGGTTCTTTGAACAAACTTTGAGTATTTTTGCCGTCATTAACCCGATAATGTAATGACAGTGACAAGAAATAAAGATATGAGCCATTAGAATTGTCTCGACCCGAGTGAAGCTCAAGTACAAATATCACCCTTCCATCATATTGTCTATCATAAATCATTTATTCACAATGAGAATGAGTATTAATATCTCTTTCTTTGGACCAATTTTAAATTGATTTTATAGTTCAATGTGCAAAGATTCGTTTACGTTGTCATTTATATATATATATATATATTAAATTTGAATTATAATAATTTGAAATAGTATTTTACACAATATTTTTCTGTTCGAATTGCTAGTATAAATATAATAACCTGTTATATTATTTAAAATTGTGAAAATCTCGGAATTAATTTTTTCATTGCAATTTTTTTTCGAAGCCTAGTTTTTTTTTTCTTTCTCATATTGAATATGAAGAGAGCAAAGATTGAATAACCGCATATATATTAAATTTGAATTATAATAATTTGAAATAGTATTTTACACAATATTTTTCTGTTCGAATTGCTAGTATAAATATAATAACCTGTTATATTATTTAAAATTGTGAAACTCTCGGAATTAATTTTTTCATTGCAATTTTTTTTCGAAGCCTAGTTTTTTTTTTCTTTCCCATATTGAATATGAAGAGAGCAAAGATTGAATAACCGCAATAGTTGCAACTTATTTGTCTGTAATATCCGGATTCACAATTCCGAATCTAGAATAGCAATATCGGATTCCTGAGTCGGGATTTTCAAATATTGCTTTTGAATATATGGAGAAGAAACTAGGAAATATACTTAATAAGTTAATATAGCTTTTAAAAAGAGGCGTCCCGTTTTATTTACATCTTAAAAAATAAACAAATATATGTTAGAAATAGTGAAGTATTGGAAAGTGTGCAATGAGCAGTATTCATTAGGACAAGCGTGAGTGGTCACAGAGTAAATGGATTGCTATTTATAGTAACATCATTAATTGTACACTTTTCATTTTAAGTGGTCTAATAAATATTTGTTTCCTTTTTCTATTATGAATCATGAATGTCAGTAATGTGTATTATAATTTTTTTTTTCATTTTATATAAAACTGTCAAAAAAAGCTCAATTAAATATAGACGAAGATATTTATGATTTATGTGATAGTCATAGTGTTCTTATTTTCCACGTAAAAGAAAATTACTATAAGAATTAGAAATTTCCTTGACAAAAACATCATGACAAGACACACTCCAACATAGTTTGTGACACGAGTCATGATAGAAATAGGAATATTAGACACATTTGTATACTTCATTCATCATATTCATATCTTCAATTTTACTATCAATTTTTGTACTATAAATAAATATGATACCTCAGTCTTGTTGAAAGTTAGTTGATATCTAATAGTTGATATTTCCAGCTATTTATAGGGGTGCAACTAATACCCGGAAACCGGGTAATTATCCGAATCCGGATTTAAAATCCGTATCCGTATCCGGATTCCGGATCTGGGTACCCGTATCCGGATTCAAAACCGGATACGGGTACCGGGTATTAAAAGTAAAAAAACCGGGTACCCGGTACCCGGTTTAATTACCTTGTTTATTTTAGTTTTTTTATTTTATTTTTTATGGTAATTTCTTAGGGTTTGATTAGGGTTCGTGTAACCCATTTCCATTTTCTCTCCCCGGAGACTATGTTTTTTTTTATGCCGGAGGGCGGAGACAATGTTTTTTTTTTCTTTTCTTTTTTGCACGGGACTATGTTTTATTTATGCTTGATGCGCGGGACTATTTTTTTTTTATGCATTTTGGACTATTTTTTTATGCTTGATGCACGGGATTATTTTTTTATGCATTTTTTTTACGATGAATGTATGTTTTTTTAGATAATATATATTAAAAAAACGGATCCGGGTAAAAATCCGGATACTCGGATCCGGTTTCCAAAACCGGGTACCGGGTATGAAATCTGGGTATCAAAAAATAGATACCCGGATTTCGGGTACCGGATCCGGGTGTCGATTTTCGGATACCTGGATTCCGGATCCAGGTACCGGGTACCTCAAAAAAACCGGGTACCCTACCCGGTTGCACCCCTAATTTATATGGCATACTAAAGATCATTATTACAATTTATATTGATATTTTTTACAGCTACCGAAAGAACAAAAAATAATTGACAACTATACCCTTAGAATTAATTTTTTTTTAATGTGGTGCATGTAGAGGGGGTTTTTCACCACCCTTTTCCAGTCACAAAGACATCATCAAATAATAAATAAATAACAACAAATGATGAATATCTATGTTTTATTATAATTTCCGAAATGAGCTCGGTTTTCTTCCGTTGAATAGCTGGACAAATGAAGGATCATGAGCCTCGGGTTGATTTTCTTCCTTTCTATTACAAGGTTTCTTTCTCTCTTTTTCGGGTCTTTTTCCTTTATCTTTTTTCCGAACCCCTTGGTTGAGGCTTCTCTTCTCCTTTTATAGAGTTTACAATTTACATTATGCCCCCCAGCCTTTTTCCCGCATTTTCCCTTTTTAATCATTCGCCTCCCAGAGTGATTCGATGGAAGTCATGGCGGATTTCTACTTTACGTCGCTTCCGAGCAGACTGTCATTTTGGGTAGGTGAGCTTCATTAAATGCATGTCCCTTCAGCCGTCATCGGGCCTTGCAAGCCCCGGCGCTGACACCTTTTATCGACTGGGTAGGTGAGCTTCATTAATGTACGTCCCTTCGGCTGTCATCGGGCTCTGCATAATCATCATGACGAAATCCTTCGTCGAGCGTGACGGGACACTTCTTCGCAACTTGCTTTTGTGTGGCTGTGCTTCCGCGCGATCCAACCTCCTCGGGGATGATCCTCCTCGGGAATAATCCCCCTCGCGGTAGAGCTTCCTCGAAGATTATCCTCGTCGGGGATAATCCCCCTCGGGGTTGAACTCCCTCGGAGATTATCCTCGTCGGGGATACCCCCTCGGGCTGAACTTCCTCGCCCCCTTTCATGTCGTTTGTGGGCAAAACGACACGAGTTGTGTTGAGGATGGATTTGACCAAATCCGACCTTAACAGTGCACGTGACACTATTGGTCAAGTTTACATATATGTAAATGAGACATTCTTTGGAGTCCCATGGGGTTTGGACATGTGACTTCATGAATAAGTATGTAGTGGTGTTACCACTAGGCCAAACAAGGTTGATTACAATACCCTTCAAACTTTAAAAGTTGGTAAAGCTTTTCCTTCATTTTTTATTTTTATTTTTTGAACTTTTTGATAGCAATACTCATCATGAACTTTTGAAAAAAGTACTACATCGCTCCTTACGTCTTTAAAATGATTAAAAAAATGTCAACATATGACATTTTGGAAGATAATTTTTCTTCAGTTTAATTATTGAACAAAATCAATACATAATTTCAAACAAATAATGAGTATAAGTTCAATAGTTCAAGGGTAATTATTGAACAAAATCAATACATAATTTCAAACAAATAATGATGCTGCTAGAAACTCAAATTCAATAGACAACCCGCACAAACATGCAAAGTTCAAGGGTATTTATTCTCATTGCTCAACGAATAGTCGAAAAAAGATATTTACGGTATAAGTATCTAATCTGGCATTAAGTGGCTTGATACAATCTCAATCTTTTTGTGTGTGATAATCCCAATTAGTGCTACAAAACAGTGTTGAAATCCAATTTCTTCCATATTTTGGGGAGATTTGTTACACAAGGGACACATGTAATTCTACGACCAAACTCTAAAAATATCAATTATGCGACTTACACATGTCTCTGACTTAACATATTTCAACTTGACATGGACAAAATCAGACTTCAAAATTATTTTGTGGCCTTGAGGCACAATTGCCACTAAAAAGATTAAAAAAAAAAAACATGTCAACACAATTAATACTTGGATTGGATACTTACGCCGCAAATATCCTCGTATAAAATATCATTTGCTGACATTGCTGTAACTGTGTGTTTGTTATTTTTTTTTTACAGTGAGTGAAGTCAGAAACACACTTATTCAGGCAAAGTTGACTCAATTATGTCTTCAAAACACCCCAAGATTTTCCATTTACAGAAACTCTCTCTCTCTCTCTCTCTCTCTCTATATATATATATATAATATAAAAGGCCAACATCTTTTTTCCCAGTTCAGGCAAGCATTTTCCCTTTTCATTTTGGAGCTCCTTCATTGTTTGCTTGTGTAATGCCATGGCCATGGATTCTGGTCGTCCGATAGTCCTCGAGCTTGAAGACAATGGAGGATTCACTCTTCTCAGCACTCTTTGAGCTCTTGATATAGGGCATTCTCTTCTGATTTCGACATTTTTTTTTTGGTCTCTCCATTGTTCTCGGTCTTGAAGACAACGGAGGATTCGCTCTAGATTAGAGCTTTCTCTTATCGATTTCGAAAGAGGTATTCCGAGCTCGGAATTCTCTTAATTCGTCGACATGAAAGCGTTTTGTTCGAATCTGTAGAGATTTTGAGGTAAGCTTTTATCGATCTTGATGCGTTACAATATTTATGCTTCTGGATTTTTGGATTTCGAACTTTCTGTGGAATCTGGAATGAATTTTATATTAATATTAATTTTCTAATAAAGCTTGAGCTGAGAATAGTTTAAATCTTCGCTAAGTATGTTTGAGAGAATATTCCGAGTAGTACTGGAGGAAAGAAAGATGTTTGTGGCGTAAGTACCAAAACAATAGTGTTTTTGGGCGGTGTAATCCCGTTGTTTGCTTATCACGTGTTTCCCACGAAAACAAACAACGAGATTATGGGTACTTACGCCACAGATATCTCAGAAATTACTGTTTTTCGTTTCTGATCAAGATTCTTATACTGAGACAAGATTGACTTCAGCATTGACTTCAGCTGGAGAGAGACGCCAAAGCTAGAGAGAGAGAGAGAGAGAGAGAGAGAGAGAGATGAAGTCATAACCCTGCATTGTGCTGAAATGAAATGAAGACCGTACAGGTTCTACTCCGATTTCGTTTCGTAATAACCGAGGTTTACAGTTGCGGTTCTTGAGGCGCGCCCCAAAAGAAAACTGCAACGGAGCTTACGCCCCTGTTTGAATTTGAATTTCTTGTTCGTTTCTCGTTGTAATGCCCGTATACAATTCTGCTGAATACTCAGGAAGTACCAACGGCGTCCCAAGTTTCGCATGAATCGCAGGGAGACCGATCTCCGAAGCTCAAATCCGAGACACTCGTCACAGACTCCGCTTCCGTATCAACTCCGAGCAATGACAGTAAGAAAGTTTCGCGCCAAGACATCGAACTCGTGAGAAAATACGAATGCTTCGGTTCTCTACTCTTTTACGTTGAATTTCCGCCTTTATGACAATATGCCACGTGAATATTACATTACAGGTCCAGAATTTGATAGAAAGATGTCTTCAGTTGTATATGAACAAAGACGAGGTGGTGAAAACCCTTTTGACCCGGGCACGTATTGAGCCGGGATTCACTTCGCTAGGTAGGCTCTGCGTTATGCTCGATATCCGTTCGTTGATTCTATGAGTTCGCTTAATTTTGTGACGTTTTCAGTGTGGCAGAAGTTGGAGGAAGAGAATGCCAATTTTTTCCGAGCATATTTCATAAGACTAAAATTGAAAAGACAAATCCTCATGTTCAATCATTTGCTTGAGCATCAATATCATCTGATGAAGTATCCTTTGCCTCCACGGGTTCCTTTGGCCCCGATACAAAACGGAATTCATCCGATGGCCGGTAATTTCTTGTTATAATCGAAGGTCGCTTTCATAATTTGCATATCATATGACATTCATGTATAACATCATCATAATTCACTGTCGCTTGTAGGCAGCGCGGTTAATAATTTACCGATGGGATATCCGATGCTACCGCAGCCTCATATGGCAAGCACGGGTCATCACCATTTTGACCCCACGGGCCTCGCAATGTCAAACTGCCACGTGGTCAACGGAGTTCCTGCCCCGAGCAACTATCATCCTATTAGGATGAATTCCAGCAGCGAGTAAGAGTTTATTTGCCTTGTCCTTTTTTTTTATCCTTCTCTTGTGAGTAACTTATTATTGATAATTCTAGTTTGAGACGGTTTCTAAGAACCGGTTTTTTTAGAGGAGACGGTATTCACTTGTATCATGAACTTGTTCGAAATTTTGATCTATTGAAGCCTTCTAATAGGATCTCATTTTGTTCTTTACTCATTGTTGAAGTATGGTGACTGACAATGCTGGCATGGAGCCTGTCATGCCGCCGAACGGGGCTATGTCTTCGATGTCGGAGATGCCCGTGAGTCCCACATCGGTGGCATCGAGCGGTCACTTCCCTTTCACCGCATCGGAGATCTCAGGAATGGGAGTTGACACGTCAGCTCTTGACACGGCGTTCACATCCGATGTGGCGAATTCGGTGGGGCTGCAACTTGCTCCTGATGGCGGGCCCGAAAATTCTACGGACTCATTGAGACCGTTGGATCAGTTTCAGTGGAATTTCAGCTCATCGGACTTTACGGCAGATTTATCAAGTTTGGGAGGTAACATAAAATAATAATAATAAAAAAAAAACACATTTACTTACATTAATTTCTTTGTAGGTTTTTGCCACATGAATTAAATAATACGTGAATTTTCTCTAAAATAAGTTTTTAAGGCTTTAATTGGTGTAAATTAATGATTCTTTGTAGATTTAGGAGCCCTCGAAAACTATACCGGCTCTCCGTTTTTGCCTTCCGACTCCGACATCTTATTAGACTCTCCCGAGCAGGATGACTTAGGTGAGTTTCAGATATTTTACTTGAGCTCGTAATGTTTGCATATCCAAATGATATAATTCCATGAATTCATATCACTAGATATGTTCTTTCGAATTCGATTTATTTGTAATCCATTTGTGAATGATATTGGTAAATATTTGAGAAAAAAAAATATAAATTTAAGTTAAAATTTGAATATGAGGATTACAACCCTTTTTACGGTGGTTTTAAGTCCGCTCCTGCTAATGATTTTTTTTTCCCGTACAGTTGAAGACTTCTTTGCAGACTCGGTCCTCGGGCCTCTGTGCTCCGAATTAGATGAAGAGAAGAGTTGACGGAAAGATGAAAACAACATATGATTTCGCTCTAATGTTATATTTAGGATAAATTTAGATCCCTTGAATAAGAATATGTTATCATGAAGTTGGCAATTTTGGTATTTTACCCCAAAAGTTTTGAACATTGTGCTTAGTTGTTTTGCTTTTTTGTTTTGTTTTTTTTTGTTTTTTTGAGGAAACATTGTGCTTAGTTTGGTCTCTATCAATAGCCAAAGAGGATAAACTAGCCTTTGTAACTTTGCACTTCTTTTGAGAATCTAAGGATTTTAAATAGTTATGCAATATGTGGAATTATTTTTATATTTGAATTTTGGATAGAAATATTTCACACTAGGCCACAAGAATGAGATGATTAAATAAAGGAGATATACTTTTCAACATGTATTTTGCTCATAAAATAAATTGATCTTTCAATTTAATATGATTTAAAAGGCTTAATCAATCAAGAAATAAATGTGATTTAGAAAACACCAGGAAGGTACTTCTATCACGGGCAAAACCCCAAAAACCCGTCGAAACTTGCTAGTTTTCCGGTTTTCTACAGTGACAGAGTGGCGCCAAACCACTGGTTTATTTAAATTATTTATTATATAATTTATATCTACAATAAACATTAGTAAAACTAATATTAAATATTTCAATCTCACAAGACCATCCTAAAATTGTTCAAGTATTAAAAGTGGTTTAAAATTAACATGATTACAAATTAAATCATGTATTTAATATGTCCCTTATTAAATCATAAAATTTATTGGACATGGTCATCCAAAGCTCAAAGCAGTGTCAAAATTGGTTTGAAGGAAGCAAATATGGCACAAACAAATGTGGCATAAAAATTAAAATGTACATCAAAATTAACATTTGAAAAAGGACACTTTATTATTTGAGTGAAACTCTAACCAATCATTACAAACTAACACATTTTGGTGCTCAACGGCTGTCACTTTGTTACACATTTTTATGTACCTCAAAAAAATATTTTTAATATATATATATGTATGTAAATATCTAAAAATGTATAAATAAATAAATAAATGAGATCCAAAAAGATACAAAATGGGAATGGGAGGGTCAGGAAAATGAAATGAAGTGGTCCTTCAAAGTCCCCAATAATTTCCCTAATAAGTTTAAAACTGACACTTGGGCTCCTCAAATGTGTACAAATGTATTCATTGGTGAATAAGGTTGATGCCTTCAAAGCAATTAAATTAAAAAATAAAAATCAAATATATATAGATATTTACGGTATAAGTACTCAATCTTATACTAGATGATTTGATATATTTCAAATTTCTCCTTTTAACCGCAATAGTACCCAAAAGTCACAAAATAATGTCGAAGTCCAATTTCGCCCTTTCATGTCTTGTTAAAGTCTGATACTCGAGGAACATGTATATGTCTACTGTTAAACCCTATAAACAATAATTATTCAATATTTTTATATTACACTTGAGATATATGTGTGTCTCTTACTTTATGGATATTCTAACACTCTTTGGTGACATTTTGGATACTATTGTCAGTAAAAAATAAAATAAAAAAAATGGGAATATCCTACACTTTGAATAAAATTGATTACTTATACCACAATTCTCCTATATTTTTCTTAGCACTATTTCGCCATCTTATTTATTAATCAAGTGTGTACAAAATATGTCCTTTTTTGTTTCTGTTCATGTGGTGCAATTGGTTGGTAAATTTAAGTTACTCGTACTTAGTTGTCTCGACTAGAGTGAAATTCAAGTAACAATTTTAATCGTCCAATACTTCTATTCATAGTTTGTCAAAGACTAATATCTCACTGTGAATAACTAAATTTATTTGGTCTAGTGGTAATTTCACAACATACTTTTTAATAAGGTTTCAAGTTTCAACTTCATAGGATATAATTGTGTTCCCCTTTACATATGTAAATTTGGTCAACAGTGTCATTTATTGTTACACTGAGTATATCTATTAATGCAATAATGCATTGTAAACATTGGCCAATAATGTCACCCCTATTAAAATAAAAACTATATCTCAAGCCTGAAATCACAATATTGAGGATGACACAGAAAAATATAATTAGTGAAATTGAAAATTGGGAAACAAAACGTGAGAAATAGAGAAAGATGAGATCACATGTCAACATTTAAAGGAGAAAAAAGAAAACAGTGATCTTAATATTATTCAAACTTTATTTTATGACCCAATAAGAAGTTATTTAAACTTATTAAGGGGTTTTAAAAGAAAAACAAAACGCTAAATGACTAAAATCAAACTCTTAACATTAAAACGTAATTAAATGCAAATAAATGGAGAAGTAAATCCATATTATAGCATAATTATTAAGCATATAGAATGAGACGCCTCTATGCATAAAGGCATAAACAATCAAGTTCACAAAGGTAGTTAAAAGTATCAAAAGCTCAACGGTCCTCATAAAGTGTAGATCAAGCTTCATTTATATGCTTCATCAAGAGAAGCTCACAAACGAAACTAGTATTTTGACAAGGAAATTGTTGCTTTTGTTCAACTTGAATTAAGCATATATAAGGGAAAAAGCTAAATAAATAATTTTTTTAATGATAAATGCTCTCATTATTTATTATCTTAATTCTCACTTAAATTTTATCTATTTTCTATTGATTTAACCAAATTTTGGAAATTCAATTGACAAATTTCTTTCTCTCTCTAAAAAATGACACCTGTCTAACACTTAACTACATATCCAAAATTTTATTAAATTAATTAAAAAAGTGGAAGAAATTAAAAAAAAAAAGTAATGAAAACTTCTTCCACGGATAAAGTGAATATTAAGAAATTTAGCATAAAAGAAAACAAATATTATATCACAAAAAAATTAAAATTAATCCGCTATTAAGTTTAGGGAAAATTACGGCAAAAATACAAATTTTTGGTCAACGTGCCTCCCGTGTACCCAACTTTTAAAATTGGCGGCAAAAATACCCAACGTGCGTTGACCGTGACTTTGGCATGAAACCGTTAATTTTTCCGTTAACATTCGCAATGTGGCCGTTAGCGGCAAAAATACCCAAACGTTTTTTTTAATTAATTTTTAATTTTTTTAATTTATATATTTTTTTCTTTACTTGATTAGTGATAATTACTTGAATTCCAAATACATGGAATAACACAAAAGTTAGTCAAAACATCAATTGATTTCTTAATGTGCTTGTATAAGCTACATTTATTGATAAAAATCTTTTTATTATGAGAAATTTTAAACATAGCATTACACAAAAGTCGATCATGATACTAATTATCAATTGTATATTAATTTTCTTGGAGAAACTAATTTGCCGACTAAACCTATTTATGAATAAAACAATTACATAGTTAATTTAAGGTTGACAGTCAAACTTTAAACAAAAACCTAATCATATTGTTTTTGTTACATTTGACTATCTAAAATTAAATATATATAGCATGACATCTCAAAGAAATATTATATAATATGTATATATATATGTGAAAGTCTTAGTGCATATATTCTCAAGTTATGACCATTACTTATATTTGAAACTCTTAGTGCATATATTCTCAAGTTTCACATATAAGTAATGGTCATAACTTGAGAATATATGCAGTAAGAGTTTCACATATATATATATATATATATATATACATATTATATAATATTTCTTTAAGATGTCATGCTATATATTTAGATAGTCAAATGTAACAAAAATAATATGATTAGGTTTTTGTTTAAAGTTTGACTGTCAACCTTAAATTAACTATGTAATTGTTTTATTCATAAATAGGTTTAGTTGGCAAATTAGTTTCTCCAAGAAAATTAATATACAATTGATAATTAGTATCATGATCGACTTTTGTGTAATGCTATGTTTAAAATTTCTCATAATAAAAAGATTTTTATCAATAAATGTAGCTTATACAAGCACATGAAGAAATCAATTGATGTTTTGACTAACTTTTGTGTTATTCCATGTATTTGAAATTCAAGTAATTATCACTAATCAAGTAAAGAAAAAAATATATAAATTAAAAAAATTAAAAATTAATTAAAAAAAAACGTTTGGGTATTTTTGCCGCTAACGGCCACATTGCGAATGTTAATGGAAAAATTAACGGTTTCATGCCAAAGTCACGATCAACGCACGTTGGGTATTTTTGCCGCCAGTGTTAAAGGTTGGATACAAGGGAGACACGTTGACCAAAGATTGGGTATTTTTGCCTTAATATTCCCTTAACTTTAACCCTTATAAACAAATATATCTTGAAAAGAGAGAAGCTATTATTGGAGAGTTGAATAGTATTAAATAGTGAATATGAGTCTCGTGACTCACGGTGTGTGTGTGAGAGTGAATCTTGCTAAGTATAGTAAAAAATCATACATATTTCTTCTGTTCAAACCCGAAGCCGCTGCACTTAGGACTATAAAATAAATCTTCAATAATAAATGAGTTATTAATTACTGTAAAAAATCAATTCCATATATATCACCATATAGTATATTTAACTATTTGGTATAATAAGCTACAATTTTTGACCTCACGGTCTTGGCCCCGGCCCGTTTTATTTTAAAAATCGGTCCATTTCGTTTAATGACCAAAAAATCAGGATGGGGTCGAAGTTTTCAAAACCGGGACGATCTAACATCCAATTTTGACCCATTTTAATCCACTTTTAAAATCAAGTAGAATTTGAACTTTAAATTAAGTTTAAGTAAGTAACTATAGCCGTAAAAATATTTTCGGGCTTTTCCCGAACCTCGACCGAGCTTGGTCTCGAAAATGAAATGCCCAAAAATAATCGAAAGCAGACTAAAAAAATGCTAAAAACCCGGTAAACCGATCCGGGTTCCAGCTGTATCAAATAAAATTTCTCCTGAATTTATGAGTAGAACTTGAAAGTTGAAATTTTAACTTCCTTGAGATTTTACAGTGAGTTAAGTCAACGAGACTAATTCAGGTAAAGTTGACTCCAATTAAACCGAACTAGTTTCCCTTTACAGAAATCCTCTCCAATTTTTAATGCAAACTATAAAATGCGAGAACCTTTTTTCCCAGTTCAGCCAAGCATTTTCCCTTTTCATTTTCTCTTCTCTGTTCTTCGTTTCCCTTATCTCTCTCGTCTCGCCCACTGATTCGCTTCGCCAATGCCATCGCCATCGATTTCCGTCGAAGCGAGCTCGAGCTTGAAGACGATGCCGGATTCGCCCTCTCGCCACTCTTTCAGCTGCTGATTGGAGTGTTTCTCTTCTGATTTTAGCTTAAATTAGTTTATTTTCTTCTCCAAAGAGGCGCTCCGAGCTCGGAACCCTCTTAATTCGTCGAAATCACAGCGGTTTTGGTCCAATCTGTGGAGGGTTGAGGCAGATTTCTGAGGTAAGCTTTTGTCGATCTTTGATGCGTTGCGCTTCTGCTTCTGGTTTTTTGGATTTTGAACTTTCTGATGATTTTGTTCAAATCTATATTTTTTATTTATTTGAGTTTAGCTTTTTTTTGCAATCATTGTCAAAAGAATCTCAACTTTTTGTGGGATCTGGAATGGAATGGAGTTTTTGTTAATTATTATTATTATTATTATTTAATAGCTTGATTAGTTTAAGCTTTGGTATTTTGATTAAATTAAGCTAAACACGTGCAGGGATTTGTTTAATAAGCTTATGGTCGAGAGAATATTCCTAGTGAATTTGGAATTTCTTCTGTTTGTTTCCCGAGAAAGTTTGATATTCTCACCATGGTCGTCGAAGAATATACTCCTTTGAAGCTGGAATGTTGAGAACTAGATTTATAATTGTAATTTGCTCGTTTCCAGGTTGAATTTAGCGTTGAAATTAGTTGGAGAGATACACCAAAGCATAGCGACAGAGAGATATGGTCATTCCTTGCACTCTGCTGAAATGAAATGAAGACGGTACTGTATCGATTTAAATTTCGTATCATAGTTCTCGATTTATATTCCTTATGTATGTATCGGGATTATCGCTTTGTTGCTCGCTTCCTCGAAATGAATTAATTTAACTTTTCTATATCGGCTTTAAATATCTGGTTTTTCTCGCTGTAATGCTCGTTTGTGGTTCCGCAGAACAAACAAGAAGTACCAACAGCTTCCCAAGTTTCGCATGATTCACAGGGAGACCAACCTCCAAACCTCAAATCCGAGACACCCGTCACAGATTCCGCTTCCATATCAACTCCAAGCACTGATAGTAAGAAAGTTTCGCGACAAGACATCGAACTTGTGAGAGCTACCGATTCCTACAGTTTCTAGCTCCGTCTTTTTTTTCCATTAAATTTATGCCTTCATGATGATCTGCCTTGGGAATATTACAGGTCCAGAATTTGATAGAAAGATGTCTTCAGCTGTATATGAACAGAGACGAGGTAGTGAAAACCCTTTTGACCCGTGCAAGGATCGAGCCTGGTTTTACTTCGCTCGGTAGGCTTTGCAGTACCTTCGATACACGGTCCGTTATGATCATTCGTCTCTTATTTTCTATAATTTTCAGTATGGCAGAAGCTGGAGGAAGAGAATGCCGACTTTTTCCGAGCGTATTACATACGGCTGAAACTGAAAAGACAAATTCTCATGTTCAATCATTTACTTGAGCATCAGTATCACTTAATGAAATATCCAATGCCTCCAAAGGTTCCTTTGGCCCCTATACAGAATGGAATTCACCCGATGCCCGGTAATTTCTCATCGTACCTGATTCGATAGTCTAATAGCATGAACCATCTGAGATCACGAGACAGTGCTTGTGTGTATTATATGGAATTCATATATAACATCGTTGTCGTATACCGTCACTTGTTGGCAGCGCAGTCAACAACTTACCAATGGGATATCCCGTGCTACCGCAGCATCATATGGCAGGCACAGTGCAACACCATCTCGATCCCATGGGCCTTGCAATGTCAAACTGCCACGTGGTCAACGGAGTTCCTGCCCCGAGCAACTATCATCCTATTAGGATGAATTCCAGTAGCGAGTAAGATTTATTTTATTTCATATTTTAAATTTATTACGTACCATTTTTTCAATTATGAGTAACTTTTACTAAAGACAATTTCCAGTTTCTTGAAACAGAGGAATTGAGATGTGTGTGGAGAGTTTATACATATAATTGTGCAAGCCTAAAATAGGAGACTAGGAAGAGAAAACCTGCAGAGAGAATGAATGATTTTAGTTCGACACGTACTTAAAAATAATTTGTTCCGAATATATACCGAATTAATATAGCTAACTAACTCGATAGCTTAGGCTACATATATAGTCTTTTTATTTTTTGAAGAGGCAGTAGTTACTCGTCTCCGTTTTAATTTATCAATATAATCCTCGCTTCTGATTGACGAATACCATGAACAGAAAATTTAGATTGGCTGCATAAAACATACTAAAAAGTTACATAATAATCATTAACAAGTTGGTTAAGGCCGCTCTTTGAAACTTTGATCTTTTGTTGAAGTATGATGATTGACAATGCTGATGTGGCGCCCATCATGCCGCCAAACGGGGCCATGTCATCCATGTCGGAGATGGCTGTGAGTCCCACATCGGTTGCATCAAGCGGTCACTTCCCTTTCACCGCGTCGGAGATATCAGGAATGGGAGTGGACACATCAGCTCTTGACACGGCGTTCACCTCTGATGTCGCGAGCTCGGTGGGGCTGCAACTTGCTCCCGATGGTGGCCCAGGGAATTCCAGGGACTCACTGAGACCGTTGGATCAAATTCAGTGGAATTTCAGCTTACCGGATTTTACGGCTGATTTATCAAGCCTGGGAGGTAACATAAAAAATAAATAAACATTTACTTTATGTTTGAGAGATTATTTGCAGTGATTTGTGTCCATGAATATCTCTGTTTAATTTGCAGTTTGTTCACAAACTTAGTAGAATCTCGCATTTACTCCCTGAATTCATTGACTAGTTCGGAATTTAGCGTGAACGTCGAATTAAGATTTTAGTTTAGACATGCTTCTAAACTCGTCGAGTAGTGCGGAATTTCCCCTTGAACTCAAAATTTAGCGTGAGCGCCCCATGAATTAACATCTTCCCCTTCAGTAATATAAATTATAGTAGCTATTTCATTGCATTGTTTCCTCTATGATGTAATTCCATTATTATTGCGCAGATTTAGGAGCCCTCGGAAACTATACCGGTTCCCCTTTCCTGCCATCCGATTCAGACATTTTATTAGACTCTCCCGAGCAGGACGATTTAGGCGAGTTTCATACATTTAATTTGAGATTTTTAATGTTTGGATATCCAAAAAAGTATTATTCCATGAATTTTTCTATTTAGTGTTTTTTTTTTCTTCCTAACTCTAGTCATTTGCTATTTTTTTGTTTTTGTTTAGTCAATATTCATTATCTAATAACTATTTTATATATTTTCAGTTGAGGACTTCTTTGCAGACTCCGTCCCCGGACCTCCGTGCTCTCAATCGGATGAAGAAAGAAGCTAAGAGAAGTACGAAAAATAATGGCTGATTTCACGCTAATGTTATACTTAGGATGAACTTAGATTCCTTGAATAAGAATTTGTTATCACTTAATTTGCAATTTTGGTTTTTTATACCAAAGTTTTGAACGTTGTGCTTAGTTTCGTCTCTTTCAAGAGTCAAATAGAATGAACTAGACTTTGTAACTTGCACTTCCTTTATCATCTCAGAAAAGAAACCTACATCTTTTCAGAATCTTATATATATATATAATTATTAAAATGGTTTTTGGACTTGGACTAGGCCCCGTTTGGTATTGCTTATTATTAGGTGCTTTTGCTTTTTATAGAATTTTAAGTCAATATTTGTGTTTGGTAAGTTACGATAGAAGCACTTCAGTAAAAAGTTTAGCTTTTGTATAGGCAAAATTTAAAAACAGATAATAGATGCTTTTGTTAGAATCTACTTTTGTTTTTCTTCTTCTCTATCTCCAAAAATACTTTTTTTGGTGGTAAAAGTACCAAAAATACATTTTACTATTGCGGTTAAGAGTCTTATTCTTTTTAAGTGGTAAAAGCATCATTTTTTTATGTCCATATTTTTTAATTATTATGGTTAAAGTACCAATTCTTTTTGGATAGTAAAGATACCAATTTTTTACATCCATTTTTTTAAAATTATTTCAGTTGAAGTACCAATTCTTATTGGGTGGTAAAAGTACCAAAAATATTTTACCATTGCGGTTAAAGTACCAATTTTTTTAAGTGGTAAAAGTACATTTTGCGTTCACATTCTTAAATCATTATAGTTAAAGTACCAATTCTTTTTGGAAGGTAAACGTATATAAAAAAACAAATACATATAATTATTGCAGTTAAAGCATTAGTTCTTTTTAGTTGGTAAAAGTACTAATTTTTTACCGTGACCGGAGGAAACGTGGATGTAAAAAATTAGTATTGTCACCATAATTATTGTCAATTAAAAGCATAAAAGGCATAACAAACTAAACAATGTTTTTTATTTTATTTATTGAGTAATTATATTATTTATATTATTTTTTAACTTTTTATATTAAAATTGAGATTTAATTAACATTATTTATGTCTACTTTAGTATTTTGTTACATGTAGAAGCTAATTAAGTAAAATTGGTTGCCAAACAGTAAACTTGAACTTTTGAAAAAATCAATTGTTTTTTTTTTCATTAACCAAACAGTGCATTACTTTCTCTGACAGCACTTTTTCTGACAGTAAATTTTAAAAGCAATTTTGAAGACAGCACAATGCCAAACGGGGCACTAGTTCACACATTGACTAAATAAAGGAGTGCCATAAACTTTCAACAAGTATTTTGGTCAAAAAAATCATTTGAGTTGTTTATGCAAAACATAGATATTTACATATACAAAATGTAAAGTGGATGTTCTTTCATTAAATTGAGTTATTGACATAGTTTTTTCACGGTAATAATATCAGAGTTTTAATATTTGTAGCATCAGTTTGAATGTGTTTCTATGAACTATGTAAAAAAGAAAAACATGAATACAATTAAGGAGGGTACCAACCCACTTAATTAAAATTAAAATACTATTATAGTGCAACAATGTTCGCAAATCTCAAGTCAAAATTAAAATACGCTTGTGAAATGCTTGGACATCTCTAGACAATTTAAAATTTAAACATAAAAACTGATACACTAATTATAAAAAAGACAAATTATTAATAAGCATTTGAAAATCAGACTCATACAAACAAATTATATAATTTTCTCATTTTAATTCAGGAGAGAGCTTAGAGCCTTAGACTTCATGAATAGAGAAGCTGCCATGCCGAAACCCGACACTGGCCATGGTGAAATCGCATGCACACTCTTTCTCGCTGAACAACCAAAACCCGGCACCTGAAACGTCTGAAGCCAAGGGTTGTTTTGGAAGTTATACAAATGAATTCTATCTAACTTGATGAAAACTCCCAAATAAATGATCAAAAACAAAAACTCCCAAATAAATGCTACAAATGAAAAACTTAGGAGCATTTGCGGTAAAAAGAAAACTATTTGTGTAGAATTACGCCTTTTATAATAACTTAAGTATATTTGCCGTCACTATCTTCAACTACATTTTTGCATAAGTGGACATTTTATTTCCCTTATTTTGTTTTTGTTGAAAATGTGGAAGTGTCAATTATAAATTTATTAAAACGACACAATGTCGCTTTACTACGTACTATTCACTCCCACAATTTCTATGCTAAAATTGATTAACTTTATTTTGTTCCTATCAATATTATTTGGTGTTGTTATGCATTGGGCGTTGAAGTGGACCGAACATGTTATACGGTAAATATATTGTCTTCATGATGTATTTATTTGTTTCGCCAACATTTGATAGTGACATATAAATTGAATTTCCACGGCTCTAAAGTTAAGATGATTGATATTTTTTTTCCTTTGAATGATGGACCCTAAAAATTGATGTTGTCCTTTATTCTATTTTCTTAAATTACAAAATGGGTTGGAAAAGATTGGCATTGATTAATGTATAATTTTAGTAGAGAGTAAACCTCAAGGTGATTAATTAATCATAAATAATGACTTAACTTTTGTAAAGGGCAAGCAAAGTAAACGCTTCTAGAAGTATTTGACTTGGTATATTATGATTATCGATTACATAATTTGTTAAATGATGTTAATTTCTCACTGTTTAAATAGAGGTGTCAACTAGGGGTGAACAAGCGGGTATTTGGTGCGGTTTTTGACAAATAATAGACCGAATACCGCATTTCAGTATTTTAGAAATGATAACCGAATACCCTATTTTTAAAGATGAAAACCGCATTTACCGTATAATCGGTATTCGGTGTTCGGTTGCGGTATTATCGGTTTTTTGCCCACATTTACCGCTTTTAAACTAAAAATGACTACTAATATTACACATAAACATACTACTAAATGTTAATATCTTAAATTATTACACATAAACAAATTACTAAATATTAATATTACACAATATTACACCGAGAGATTAGATAAGAAAAATCTTTTTGATGTGTTGATAGATATGGTAAATAAAATATAATATTAGATTTAGTTAAAGCGGTAAAACTGGGTAAGCGGTTGCGGTTTTCACATTAAAACCGAAAATCCCGTTTTAACCTATTTCGGTATTCAGTTTTTTTCTCAGTATATTCGGTTTTAACCGCTTTAATAGCGGTTGCGGTTTAATCGGTATCGGTTTGATCGGTTCTCAGTTAAAAATTCGGTTTACGGTTTCTTTTGTTCACCCCTAGTGTCAACTCGTGAAAAGTGTGTACAGGTAATGAGTATTATCTTCACCTGTAAAAAGTTGGAGAACATTACATCTATGTCCACATGTCCGATTCTTTTTTTGCATTTTCTCTTTTCAGTGCAGAAAGGGAATCTTCGGATCACTTTCTCATATTTTAACCATTCATAAAAACGTACTTGGCAATTTTTTTTAATTCAAAGTTAGTTTAGAACAATACCAAAGCAGAGAGTTCTTGAACGTATTTTTTGAACTTGAGATGAATTTAATACTTCGAAATTGTTGTCTTCTTGCTATCTTGTTTTGGGAGATTTAAGAAACAAGGTAGCAAGAAGACAACAATTCTGAACCGTTAAATTCATTCAAAAAACTTAAGTCACAATAGTTGTAGGTGATTCTTATTTTTTATTTTATTTTTTTGTAATTGATATTATAAGCTCCTACACAAGTTCGTATAATGGGAAATGAGTAAATTTTTTGATTGAGTTGTTACTCTCTAGACAAAGACTATTTGTTCAATTGGGTCTTGAAGAAATTTTAAAATGAACAATTTAGTTTCTAATCTCATATTTGAGGGCAATTTAATAGTGATCTCCCATTAAATTAAAATCGATTTCTATCGACCGATTTACATTTCAGACTAAAGTTCTTTGAATATTAGATAACTCATTTCCTCTCTGTTGTTCTCGTCGTCTTTGTCACTCTTGACTTTCTCATCTCAAACTCAAACCTAACATAGGCGAGATTAAAAGGTGTTCTCCTTTCAGTAGTTTTCACCAAATGAATAAGAAAGTTTTTCCGCCATTTAATGCATTTATAATAGGATTAATTGCGGTAAAAATACCCAACCTTTGGTCAAATGCTCTGCTGTGTATACAATCTCCGTAAATGACGGTAAAAGTACCCAAACTCGGTATTTGAGAGTTGACCAAGAAAATCAGTCCATGTGGCTGTTAGCCTTTTCCACATGGCACTTAACTGCCACGTGGCATGCCACGTAATTATTATTTTTTTAAATAATTTAAAAAATATTATTTTTTAAATTTTTTTTAAAATTTTTAAAAAAAATTAAATTACTTTTCAATAATAACCTATAATGAATATTTAAATTTAAATATTCATTATTGGTTATTATTATTAAATATAATTATTCATTTTAGAAAAGTGGGTCAAACGAAATAAATAAAGAAAAAAGTCACCGTTCACGGTTCACTTAAGCTCTACCTCCGATCCGATTCACGGGTGGAACGAAATCGCTTAATATGTTTAACAATAATAACCAATAATAATCATAAAATTTTAATGACAGTTAAAAAAAAAGAATAATATATATAAAAAAAAATATTGAAAATTATTATTATAAAATGCAAACACAAAAAAGATATCATGCAAACAAAAACAAATAAAGATAATTTTTCGTTAATTATAAATACGACTACTATTTTTTTTAATAAGTGGTGTGTATTTAATTATGTCTTGACTTTTTAAACAATATGTATGTGTTTATTGGCTATTATTATTAAACAATTTTATTCGACGAGTGAATCAGATTGAAAACGGAGTTCAAGTGAACCATGAACGGTGATTTTTATTTCGTTCTACCCACTTTATTAGAGATAAATAATTATAACCAATAATGGATATTTAAATTTAAATATTCATTATTTGTTATTATTAAAAAAAATTATTAAAAATAAAAAAATAAAAAATAATTTTTAAAAAAACAAAAATAATTTTTTTACTAAAAATTATTTATAAATAATAATTACGTGGCATGCCACGTGGCAACCAAGTACCATGTGGTATGCCACATGGCAAAGGCTAACAACCACTTGGACTGATTTTCTTGATCAACTCCCAAATGCCGAGTTTGGATACTTTTGCCGCCATTTACGGAAGTTGTATACACAACAGAGCATTTGACCAAAAGTTGGGTCTTCTTGCCGCAATTAACTCTTTATAATATATTTTTCTTTAGTTTCTTCGGTTTTCAAAGTCCATAAGATTTATCAAAGGAAATCAATATCGGTTTATCACATCGATGTCTACATAAACACAAATATCGATGATATAAGATCGTCGAAAGCAAGGTTTAAAATGCCGCTTGTCGATTTCGTTTCGCATTTTCCGTTTTACGGATATATCGCTTGCCGATGGGTATGTCGATGGGCAAATCGTAAAAAAAGGGCATGCCGCATACCGCATTAATGTTACCGTCATATTAAAACAATTTGATAGGTCAATAAACTAAATCATTTTTCAATGAACTAATTCCGAAGAATTTTATTCCAAAACAAAAAAACCTAAAGAAGAATACCAAATCATAAATAGGTCAGCAACAAAAATAATAATATAATAATCACATGTGTTTGTGATGATCGTATACATGCCAAAGACATGTTGAGAATTAAGAGAGTATTTTATTAAAATTTATTAAATTAAGGCAAGTAGTGAGTCTAGTGACATTTATAATAGAGGGTTAATGACGGCAAAATATCTAAAGTTTGGTAAAAGAATCCCTCGTGTACCTAAAGTTTAAAAGTGGTGGCAAAAATATCTAAAGTCGGATTTAGGGAGTTGACCACTCTATTCTCGTAACGCCGTTAACTTACCCGTTAACTCTGGCCACGTGGACAAACGTGGATTGTTGACATAACATTTTTTTGTCACGTGGACGAGCCTACATCAGCCTCGTTTACGACAAAATAACGAATTAAACCCCTAATTAATATTATTTAATACAACTAAGTGAAGCCCTAACGATTACACTTAACAAAACAGATTTGTCCACGTGGCCAGAGTTAACGGGTAAGTTAGTGGCGTTATGAGAATGGAGTGATCAACTCCCCTAATACGACTTTGGGTATTTTTGCCACCACTTTTAAACTTTGAGTACAAGAGGGGTTCTTTGACTAAACTCTGAGTATTTTTGCCGTCATTACCTTTTCACTTAGTTTTATTTGCCGCGAAATGGCTGATGACGTGTCACAAAGACTGCTGCTTTGGAAACGCCTACACTAATAATTCTTTGTTTTTCACGAGTAATTGAAACACGAACGCCCCCGAATTTCTTATGTTGGTGTAGTTTACCTTTGAACTTCAATTTTTGACAGAAATATCCCTTAAATCTATAATTTTTTTTTTTACAATAACGCATTTTACAGAGATAATTTATGCATATTTAATATGTTTATAATTTTTTTTTACAATAACGCATTTTACAGAGATAATTTGTACATATTTAACATGTTTAATTATTCGTAAGCAAGGGACAAATTGCCGAATTTACTGATAAATCGGTTGCCGTTTTGGACGGATTTATCGTTCGCTTGCCGATTAATCGACGGAAAACTTATAATACTGTACATTATCGTTACCGACACTTTTTGAGGATTATCGATGGATTATCGACACTTTTTGATACTTTTCGATGGAAAACTTATAAAATATTTCTAAGTTTATATTTGCCCAATTTTTAAATAGTGTGTTAAAAATACCAAAAATAAAAGCATATCATAATATTTATTCACTAATGAGTACTCAATAAATAATATCATACACATATATATGTAAATAAAGTCATACAGCAACACATATAATTCCATCGCAAGTCTTAAATCTAAAACACGTAAATAATAAAACAGTCTCAACTCTCAAACACAAAGTCTCAAAACTCAAACACGTAGAAAAATCTCGGATTTAGCTCAATTTGCAATTAAATTACACCAAAATCTCATATTATTATTTCGATAAATATTTAATAAAATCAACCAGCAACAAAAATGAACAAATTACCTCACATATCGCAAAAGACAAACTTGTAAGACTTTTGCTGCAATTAAAAAAATCTCGGATTTAGCTCAAATATGCAATTAAATTACACCAAAATATCAGATTATTTTTTCCATAAATATTTAATGAAAGCAAAGATCTACAAAAATGAATAAATTCACTCACAAATCGCAAAAGATTAACTTCTTAGACTTTTGCCGTAAATACGGGAAACTCTAAATTAAGCTCAAATCTACAAATAAAATATACCCAGATACCAGATTATTATTGGAATAAAAATTTAATGAAAATAAACATCATCAAAAATTAATAAATTACCTTACAAATCGCAAAAGATGAACTTGTTAGACTTTTGCCGTAATTATGGAAAAATCCGAATTACGCTCAAATCTAAAATAAAATATACCAAAATCTCATATTTTTATTTAATAAATATTTAATTGAAGTAAACATAAAAAAAATAATTAATTACTTCAAAAATTAAAAAAGATAAACTTTTTAGAGTTTTGCCCCATTGAAGATTAAAATCCAAAAATCGTGACTCTAAATCTGAAAAATTCGAAAACTCAACACAAACATTCATATTTCTAATTAACTAGAATATTTTAAACCCCATATTATCAAGCAATCATACAAAACTAGTAAATTTCTTGTAATTTCGTAAAACTAAAACTTTATATACTTTTGCCTAACATCATTATAATCCGAAAATAGCCTAATATAACCAAATAATTCAAAATTAATCAATCAAAACATGTTTTCATCATAAAATTTTCATAATAATTAAAAAAAATAAACAAAATATGATAAAGTTCCAATCTTTAATCAATTCTAAACATAAAACTCATATGCGACTAACCCTTTAGTTTTCAACTTATGAAAATACCTTAAAATCATCTAAATGGTATTTTTCCAGCAACAAACGATGTATTCATGTAGATCTAACATTATGAGTCATTAATCTCCCAAAAATTACAATTTTTTTTTAGAAATTCCGGTTGAAACTGAAAAAAATAATAACTTTCGAAACTTATGCCAAGAATCGAAAAATCCATGAAAAGATGAAGAAGATTGGAAAAGGATGAGTCTTACCAGCTCGATTATCATGGAAAAGCATAAACTTTGGGTGTTGGCAGTGGAAAAGGGCGACAATGCAAGGGCAATGTGTGGAAAATCGCGAAAATGGTATAAATATATGGCTGATTTTTTTTTAATGGATGGAAAAGTACCCAAATTTTACTCATGAAAAACCGATAATCGACTATTGCCCCTCTTGCCGATTTTCGAGCTTTTCGATGGAAAAGTTATAAAACGATAACTGTTGGTATGGAGTATTTACCGATGACTACCGGCAAGACCGATAATCGAGGATTATCGACGAAAATTCGATCCTTGTTCGTTAGTATTCAACAAAATCTATTACTTTTCTCATATTTAATAGGACTTTCGTCATTACAATTGCTGAACAAGTAGACTCCCCAGGCCCGTTTTGTAATATAGTATATTAACCTTGTTTGATACGTTATTGTTTGGAAAGGTTAAGGGCAATTCTGCCAGAAATTGGTAATAGGTATGAGAAAAATGTGTTAAATCTTTAAAATAGTTGGGGCAATACTGAAAGAAATCGAAGGTAATGAACAAACGCGCACAAACATGTAAAATCTAGGGGTACATATTTGATTTATTTTTGTTTGTGGAATTTTGACAATTTGGCTTTAGTGACGTTGACTTGACTTTTATTCTCTCTCTCTCTAACTTCCTTTCCCTCTCTTTTTCTCTCTCTTTGAAAACGACATCTATTAACTGCCACTCTCTCTCTACGAACCTTCTTCTTCATCTTCTTCCTCACAGAGACGAAGTTTCTCACAGATCACCATCGCTTCTTCGATTCCATCGCCAAAACCATCCATGAAATCCCAGCAAGCGATCCAGCTCAGCGATTCGCGAGTCTCATGCTGCTCTCAGGTGTGTGGATTTTCTCGGCAACCAAACAGCCACTCGATTCCGCCATTATCTTATCTCCCTCTTGCTTCGTTGAAACTTCCTCATATGCTTCTCAGTCAATTCAAATTCGCACACGGAATCATCTTTTTTTTTTTCGCTTTTAATTATTCGAATATTATAATGATCGAGTTGGTTTGACTGCGATTGCGATTGGATTAGTTGATGATTATGCTTTGTTTAGTGTGAATTGATCGGTTTAGGTACGGCACGAAATGGTTGAGAGTATAATAGGCGATTAATTCTGACTGTTTCTTGCATTGACTATTATATCAAACAGTCAATGGTCCTTTTTTCATTCGTACGAGCAATGTCTTGTTCAATTCGAGAGCTTTTACTTAAACCCTAGGTGACACTGTTCTCCTTTTCAGCGTTGATTTCGGAGTTTCAGCCATGGTGAAATCTAAGGTCGCCAAGTTTGTGAGGTATTTTGCTGAAGCTTGATCGTGATTCGGAGTTTGTGTTGGTCGAATTATAGTTTAGGATTCATGTATAATCTGTACTGTTATCCAGATTTGAGGATTGGAAATCAGAGAGATCGGAGAATTCCGAGCGGGGCTTTTCACCGGATGGGCACTACGGAAGAACAGCCAGCGGATCTGTGAGGGCGGTTTTGGGTAATATCGGGAGGGGATTCCGACGGGGCTCTGAGAGGATCAGGAGCCTGAGAAGTGCTCCGCTGAAGAGGCCGGCGAAGGAGTTTGATTCCACGAAGAGGATTCTCGACCCGCAAGGCTCACTGCTTCAGAAATGGAACAAGATTTTTGTTCTGTCCTGTTTCATTGCCGTGTCTGTGGACCCGTTGTTCTTCTACATTCCCGTGATCGACGAGGCGAAGAAATGCCTCAGTTTGGACAGGCCTTTGGAGATCGTGGCGTGTGTTCTTCGCACGTTTGTCGATCTCTTTTACGTTGTTCGCATCATCTTTCAGTTCCGCACCGGTTTCATCGCCCCTTCTTCGAGGGTGTTCGGGAGGGGTGAGCTGATCGATGATTCAGTAGCCATTGCGAAGAGATACTTGTCGTCCTACTTCATCGTTGATGTTCTGTCAATTCTTCCTTTGCCACAGGTATACTCTATTTTCTTGGCCTTGAAATTTGAGCAGAAGAATTATATTACTTTCCGTAATCTTTTCGTCCAACTTTACCCTGGTTTCGCTTTCCTGGAGAAAAAACGTTAGATTTTCCATTATCTTGGTCGAGTTGGAGAGAACGGGCTGTCATTTAATTAAAATTTCCGCACTCTATCTCTCCCCGTCGTTTTAACACTTATCAATCAAAGTGAATTTCTCCTCCACTGCCCGGTTTCTTCCCGAATTGGGTTTCATAGTAGATTTTTGTCGACTTTCTTTGTACTTCCATTGATAATTTGCATTGATTTGTAACATCTTCTTTCTAGGTGGTAGTTTTGGCGATCATCCCTAATGCCAAAACCTCTGTTCCACTAATCACAAAGGAGGTGTTGAAAATTGTTATAATCTGTCAATACGTACCAAGGCTGATGCGAATCGTTCCGCTGTTTAACCAAGTGACGAATACTTCCGGCATTCTCACCGAGACTGCATGGGCAAGTGCAGCATTCAATCTGTTCCTCTATATGCTCGCAAGTCATGTGAGTTCTTCACGCATTTCCTTCATAACTTGATCTACTCCATATACTCTGTGCTAAGACGTGTCAACATGTTAATTTGATGTTCACTAGCTTGTTGGAGCCTTCTGGTACTTGTTCTCTCTCGAGCAAGCGGATAATTGCTGGCGTAGAGCGTTCAAGAGACGATCACAGGAATTTGGTTCTTTTCATGAGTACTGTAGATCCGATAGAGAAGAAACCACGACGGGGTTGAACGTCACCACCGTCGCAGCGATGCTGAATGCTTCTTGCCCTTTCATTGATCCCGAAAATATTACAGACCGGAATGTTTTCAACTTCGGGATATTCACCGACGCGCTCAAGAGCGGTATAGTTTCAACCACTGATTTCTCCTCTAAATTCTTCTACTGCTTTTGGTGGGGACTTCGTAATCTCAGGTTCGTCATTATAGATATCTGTTTCTCTCCTATAATTGGCAAGATTTTCCGAAGATAAATTCTTATAATTTCTGGTTTCCCCTTTTTCGTTTTCAGTTCACTTGGCCAGAACCTCAAGACAAGCACGAACGTGGTAGAGATACTATTTGCGATTGCCATAGCCATATTCGGCTTGGTTCTGTTCTCATTACTAATTGGCAATATGCAGGTGAGCTTTTCACAGAAAACGGCTGAATTTCATAACATAACTTCTAATATGCTAAAGTGCGAGAGTGTTTTTGTTGTTGTTTGTGTCTATAGAAATATCTGCAGTCCACGACCGTGAGAATTGAAGAAATGAGAGTGAAAAAGCGAGACGCGGAGCAGTGGATGGCGCACCGCATGCTCCCGGAGACGTTGAGATCACGTATCAGACGATACGAACAGTACAAATGGCAAGAAACCAGAGGCGTTGAAGAAGACGCTTTGGTCCGCAACCTTCCCAAAGATCTTCGGCGGGACATAAAACGCCATCTTTGCCTCGATCTTCTCAAAAAGGTACCAATGTTTGAGATAATGGACGAGCAACTTTTGGACGCCATGTGTGATCGCCTCAAGCCCATTCTCTACACGGAGAAAAGCTCCATTGCCCGGGAGGGCGATCCAGTCGAAGAAATGCTGTTCATAATGCGAGGGAAGCTTGCGACTATGACTACTAATGGCGGAAGAACGGGCTTTTTCAATACGGCTGATCTTACCGCCGGCGATTTCTGTGGAGAAGAGCTTCTCACATGGGCTTTAGATCCGAACTCTGCTTCGAACCTTCCATCGTCAACGAGAACGGTAGAAGCGAAAACGGAGGTCGAAGGCTTTGCTCTCACCGCCGACGATCTCAAGTCTGCAGCTTCCCAGTTCCGCCGCCTCCACAGCAAGCAACTTCAGCACACTTTCAGGTTGGTCATACTCTCTCAAATCATGTGTTCTATTTGTGTCGAAACGCCTTATCTATAATTGTTTATTGCGTAAGAAATACACCAAACCAAACTAGAGGTGTCAAGTGGGCTGGGCCGACCTAGATTCTCCCGACCCATTCCAAAAAAAAAACAACAAATTGGGCCCGCCGCGACTCGCCTTTTGGTGGGCTGGTGTATTATGCCTCTTTACATTTCATTTATTATGAATTTGTAAGATTTATTTGGTGCAGAATATTTTCTAATTAGAGGTGTATTTTGCACTAAAAATAAGTATCGGGCAAAAATGAAGCACAAATAAAAATGCGAGGCGAAAATGATCAAAATTTTAAATTGAAGTGGTAATATTCACCAAAAACAAACTTTCTTCTGCTCCAATGTTTTTCAGGTTCTACTCTATGCAATGGAGAACTTGGGGAGCCTGTTTCATTCAAGCCGCTTGGCGGCGACACTGCAAGCGGAAGCTCGACAAGTCTCTGCGATTAGCCGAGGATAGGCTGAAAGTCGCGTTGGAGAACGAAGCCGAGAGTGCGCCGAGCCTCGGGGCCACCATCTACGCGTCGCGCTTCGCGTCCAACGCGCTGCGCGTTCTGCGCCAAAGCAGCGCGCACAGCGCCAGGCTCTCGCCGAGGCTGCCTCCTCTGCTGCCCCAGAAGCCGGCCGAGCCGGATTTCGCTTCCGAAAACCGGTAGTGGCAAGAACCCACTCAACTGCTATATACTGTACGTTCTTAAAGAGTTTGGTTGATTAATTGTATACTTGCTTGTGAGAGATGTGTGTATAACATGTACAGAGATATGAAAGGTAGATAGTGATTCAATTAGTTTGGCATTTGGTAATCAAAATTTCATTAGTTTTTTTTATTTAATCTTTGTTATTATATATTAACTTGAAAAAATGACTCCCAAAAGCATGTTATACGTTTTCTATTCTCTAAATTGATGTATATGAGTATCTATTCCTTAATCTGTATTTAGCTATACTTTGGACAAAAACACCATTTTCTGAGAAATTGTCAAACTCTACTCGTAAAACTATCAAACTTTGTGCCAAATACTGTCAACCTATACTCGAAAAAATGTCAAAGTTAAGAATCCCTCGCACGGCATTATACCCCTTGCCGCAGCTCCGCAACTTGCCTCCTCACCCGGGGCCGGAGCCGGGGCTGGGACAGCCAAAGACGTCCACGCGAGTGCCGCTGCAATCACCACAAACGCCGCCACCAACACGGTCATGTTTGGAAGTTTAGAAAAAGGGATGTCGTGTAGTTAAGCTATTATAGATGATTTTTGGGTGTGTGTTTTTGTGTGATTCGGACATTCTTATCGTCTTGGGAAATTATGGAAGAACCATGCTTTTCATAATTTACTCTTAAATGTCTGTTTACTTGCGAGAGAGACGTGTATAAGTATAACATGTACATATAATATAATATATCATTAAGAATAATTGCGGTAGAACTACTTAATGTTATGTCATTTACACGTGCATGCCTCGAATGAAAGTATTAATGTAGCAAATATAGAAACGTAGAAAAAATAGAGTATTGATTTGAGTTATGATATATATATATATATAACTCTAATTTTAATGAAGACGCGTGGAACAAAATCAACCCAAAATGTTCAACCGAAAATGTGAATTTCACAACTATATAGTTAATCAACATAATTGAAAGCAAATAATTATGCTACTTTTGCTACAATCATCCTTATATGATTATATCAATAGGAAAAGCAAGACAGTGATTCAATTAGTTTGACACTTCTGGTAAGAGTATATATCGGTAATAATATTAATACCCTTCCCATTAGTTTGATCCCTTTGAAGTTTATTTTCTTTTATTTTGTATTAGCTTATCCTATAAATTTATGCTTTTGAAAATAGAGCGTATCTTTTTATACAAATAAAAATAGAGAGTATATATAAAATAAAAGCAAATTTTCCTTTGCTCTATTAGTCTTGGTCGTGAGTTTTGGGAGGAGATTAATTAGTAGTCTCGAAGATAAATTTCTAGAGTAGCGAATGTAATATTTTTTTAAATTTTATGTATTCGTGCATGTAACACTTTTGAACTTTTATTATGTTGCATTTGATCACGAACTACTATTTTGACCCTAAACCCTTAATTCAAAAGGAAAATAAATACCATTCTAAGTTCCACTGATTAATTGTGTTGTGTTAGTGTACTTCGATAACTTAAGCTTATCTGTATTGTATAAATTTATGCCAGAGTTTTGAGTTATTGTTATTTTTATTTATCTCATCCAAATATTCTTATAAGTACTTGACGATACAAATTTCTAGAATAATTGTAGGAATTATAATGATATATTTCAATTTTACCCTTTAGAAGAATTTTTTTTTTTTTTTTTTCGGATTCACTTGCGTAGATCACTCCGTCGCAAATTTATATGTAAATCCTTCACTCGTCATAAACTAAATTATCCCCAAAAATGATTGAAACTATGCAACTAAACAAAAATATTCGTAACAACGAGCAGGAAAATAACTTTTACTTTATGTTGTTGTACTCAATGAATTTTGTTTTGATACAATGTTTTTTTTTTTTTGGCATTCTTACCAACTAAATTGAAAAAAGGCAAAATCCAACAAAGCGAAATTATAAAGAAATAATGCACATGAAATAAAGTTAGAGTAGCAATTTCATATTGTTAACATTTTCCATCGTATTGTTAACATTATTACATCAATATCAATTACACATAATACATCATTATTCATATAAAGAAAATGGCCTTAGTACGTAACATGCCATAATTTATTTTTAGTCCCCACACTTAGAAATTAAGAGAAAAAGCTCTCTGACTTGCTAATAGTAACCTCTGAAAATAGTACTCTCGATCCTGCCAAATATGCAAAACTTAATTAGTATCTCTAATGCATAATGGACTCAATATTTATTACTACTATACAATACTTTAATTTCAAATAATTAATATACCGCACAAACAAAACAAGAAACACAAATTAAGTGCAACTTCTATGCTAAACGGTATATATATAAATGAAAATCTCAAAAATATACCTAATGCTAATACTAATTATTTAAATCAGATCAGTATCAAAGTTCAGTGTCTTGGGTTCACTCTCTCATATTTTAAAAATCATAGAGCATCCTAAAAAAAAATCAAAATATTAATAGTTAAGAAGTAATTTAAAAAAAAATAAATTATGCATTTTATCCTCCAAAATTTTTAAATTTTTTATCAACCCTTCACTTTTCTATCTTGATTCCACCATTTGGTAGTGCCCTAGATACTTAATCAAAATCTTCGTAGACACTGTTAAGCGAATCTATATAATTATATATAGACCACAAAAATTTATAATATTACAAAATTAATTTATGAGTATTAATTTGATGATGCATATATATTGTAATTACGAATTACGAAATTAGTTTACGAGTATTATTTTTACGATGTTCATATATAGTAACTATAGAATTGTACTTGGAGCAGTCGAAGTCGGCGGTGATGGGCGGGAGAGTGGTCGTAATACCGCACTTCTTGGGGACCTCAGCGACGAGTTCATTTTTGATACCGGAGATGCCCTTCGTGGCCGCCACTATGCACTTGCACGCCTCCCTCTTCTGCTCCGTCGTCTTAACCTCCTCGCTCAGGCTCTTAGTGCCGCTGCAGCACGACTTCGACGGCTCCTTCTCCTCCCCCTTCACGAACTTCAGGCACGGCATTATATGGTGCACCACTTTCCCGCAAGGCCCCTCTCCCGGGGCTGGGGCTGAAGCCAGCTCAGCTGAAGACGTCCATGCGAGCGCCGCAGCGATCACCACGAGTGCCGCCATCGACACGGTCCTCATGTTTGGAAGTTTGGAAAAGGGGGTGTGTCTGAGACTGTGTTGTGTAGTATTGTGTTTGCTTTTATTTTTTTGCTTGGTGTTAAGCTTCATAGTTTGGTGAATCTTATATAGGGGATTTTTGGGTGCGTTTTGTGTGATTCAGATATTTAGGAATGTTGGGTTTTCGTCTTGGGAAATTATGGAGAATCATGCTTCTTATCCACTGTTAATTTTTCATATACAATTTTGGATAATTGTGACATAAGTACTCAAAACTTTTTCAAATTAGTATGGCATGTATATTTCCAAATATCTTTCATTTGTGTAGCTTAAATACCGAAGGTCGTATTTTTTTTTTTCCGATTAGTTTTTATGTTAACATTAGATCATTTGTAATAAATCATTTAGAAATGTATTCCTCAAATTGAAACAGTTAATATGAGAAATACCAAAATGTGAAAAAGTTTTAGTTGGAGTTATATATATATATATTAAAAATAAAACATTAATCGATACTTTTGAAAACTAGAGAATATGCCAAGGTGTTCTAAAAAAACGCAAATTTTACTATATATGTTGGGTATTTAGTCAACGCAATTCAAAACCAGGGAATATCAGGGGCGGAGCTACGTAGAGCTTAGTGTACGCCCAGGCACCACCTGAAAACGACGTGAAAAATATTAAAATAACAGTGTTTTGAATTAAAAAAATATATTTAAATATCATTATAATATTTAATGGATCAATATAAGACATGTAAGAGCATTCAACCCAA
Organism: Parietaria judaica; assembly: GCA_954871525.1. Classification (NCBI taxonomy): domain Eukaryota; kingdom Viridiplantae; phylum Streptophyta; class Magnoliopsida; order Rosales; family Urticaceae; genus Parietaria; species Parietaria judaica. The sequence continues at coordinate 4,543,119 of OX940864.1, read as the reverse complement.
GTGGCCAAAGTGATTTTGCTAAGTCTCTCTTCTTAGGATATAGGAGCTCAGTTCGACTCTTGGATTAGTCATTTTTTTCTTTCTTTCTTTCTTTCTTAGTTTTAAGCTTTTCTTTTTGTTTATTTCTTTTCAGCGACTAAAGATATATATACATTCTTATACTCGCTTATTACATTATTATACATGAAAATATAGATAAATTAAATTTTTTATTTTGGGTTTAAAAATGTATTATAGTCGCTTGGATATTTATACTTCTACCAACAATAAATTTATAAAGCAATACTTTCAAAAATCAAAACGCGGCATCTTTTTTTTTATATACTAGGGTAAATCATATCTATTTGTCTATATATATATTACAATGTTATTATTAATCATTGTTACTTGTTACGATTGTTGTTATTTGTTTGCCTAATATAATTTTTTCATAAAACAAAAATTATTAGGCACCAACCTGGATCGAAATCCTGGCTCCGCCACGGGGGAATATGCCAAGATCGTTTTTTTTTTTTTTTTAATTAGACACTTTTGCTACAATTATCCTTATATCATGTATGGGGGATCTAGATAGTGATTCAATTAGTTTGCCACTTTTGGTACGTAAGACTATATATCGATCGGTAATATAACTCTCCATATTAGTTTGATCCCTTTTTTAAGTTTTTTATTTTATTTCATTCTAATTAATCCTATGAATTTAAGCTTTTGAAAATAACTATGTTATATAAAAAATTAAGAGAGTATATATATATATATATATATATATGTATAAAAAAAAAAACAATTCTCCTTTAATTGTTCTAATAGTCTTGGCCTTGTGGACTAGATGAGTAATAGTTTTAATCCTCACTTATTACAATACTGCAAGTATATATAAAAGGAAAATAATAGTCTCTGTTTGATTAATTGTGTACTTGTTCGAGAGATGTGTTTATACATAGCTTGTACATTATATTATACGAGGGTAGATAGTGATAATGGAATATGTGCATTTTTTGAGAACATATAAAAATTGAGCTCTTTGTGGCAAAAGTCAAAGCTCATCAGTAAAAGTCAAAGCCTACCGATGAAGTCGAAGACCAGAGGCCCACGACCCAACGCATTTGGCGAGGCCCGGAACTAAGAAGGTGAAGAAGAAGACCAAAGGTCCACGAACCAAGACATTGGCGAGGCCCGGAGCTAAGAAGGCGAAGACGAAGACCTTAAAACCCACGAACCAAGACATTGGCGAGGCCCGGAGCTACGAAGACGAAGAAGGCAAAGCCCTTGATAAAAAAGGCACCTCCTGGCGAGGTACCCTGCCCAGACGAACACCTCGCCATGACGAGCTCCCTGGCGAGCCCCTCGCCCTGGAAAGCCTCTTGCCCTGGTGAGCACCTCGTCACAACTTGACGAAGGGATCTCACAATTATTCCACACGACGAGGAGATCCAAGCTTACGAAGACCCCCGGGAAGTCCCCCAGATTCCCCCGGACTCGACATACAAGCTCGTGGACACCCGAAAGACATCAAAGACGAGCTATGGAACACTGACGAACCCCTCGACGTGGCAAGGAGCCGCGACAAGCCCCTCAGGCAAGTACAAAATTCGCAGGCCCCTCTATGTGCAATTATAAGGAGTTGGTTTTCCTATAAATAGGAGTCTTCTCCTCCTCATTTCCACACTCACTCACAGCTGCCTTCAGAGCTTCTCTCTCTACAATTTCGCCTAGTCTTTGGGAGAGAATTCGGGAAGTACTCTAGATTCCCCTAGCCTTGCCAGGGAAGGTCCAAATAGAGAATCGGGAGCAGACAAGAGTCTAGTTCGCCAGAAGAGTTGTTCGACGAGTCGACGAAGGCGTCCCTCGCCAGGTCAAGGCCCTCGCCACAATGAGCTCGCCAACACCTACGAGGTCGACAAGGAGCATCCCTCGCCAGGTCATGGCCCTCGCCACAACGAGCTCGTTAACACCTACGAGGTCGACAAGGAGCATCCCTCGCCGGTAATACCCTCGCCATTTGGCCAAAGGTCACCCTTGCACCATCAACATCGGCACTTCCGACGAGTCAAACCACATCGTCATTCACTCGCCATTTATCACTAACCCTGAACTACATGGGACCCAATTTTCTTAAACTGAGATACGTAGGCAGCCTCGCCCAACCATAAGCGACGGGGCACGGGCCCGATCTACCCTTTTTTTTTGCAGGTCTTCCCTCGCCATAGGAGCTCGCCAAGGAAGGGAAATCACGAAGAATCATCAAGAAACATCTCGGAGCTTCATCAAGACAGGAGTTCGCCAATACGAGGACTTCGCCAAGACAAGGAGTTCGCCTCGACGAGGAGTTCGCCAAGGACTTCGCCCCGACAAGGAGCTCGCCAAGGAAGAAAGTTCGCCAAAGATCGCCAAGAACAGCCCAGAGACTCATCCAGGACGACGGATTCGCCTCCAGCTTTGACGATCATCAGTCAACCAACGTTGACTCAGCATTCAACTATCCACGTGTTCAGCGGGTCCAGCTCGGGACCCGAACCTTGGATCCGACTCTAAGCTAAAGCCATTTTTACGCATTGACAAAACTATCATAAAGTTATTCTTTATGCTTATTCATTATTTTAGTATTTTCCAAAGGGTGACAATCTAAGTTTGTTTGATCTCATCGTTTTTTCTTAATCTATTTTGCATAGATCCAGATCAGACACATTTATCATTTATGTTCAGCGTGTGTTTAATCTTTTTATTAATAAAATTAATCGTGTTTGGCCCGTTTCATTGATCGTGATACTATATTACCCTAAACCGGTGCAGTGCACACTTCGCCGTGATGTTTCCGAGGTGACGTCCTCTGTTGCCCCAGAAGCCGGCCGAGCCAAACTTCGCTTATCACTAATGCGACTAACTAATTATTTATTTGATATATAACTCATATTCAATTATATACATATGGGGCCAGGCCCGGCCCATCTATTGGGCAATTTGGGCAGCTGCCCAAGGCCCACTCATGAGAAAGGCCCACACCAAGCTTATGTTTCAGATAAAAAAAAAAATCAATATGCAATTAATGGTTTGGCTGCAAGGGGGTATCATGTAACGCCCCTATATGGGGGTTAGTAGAATAAGACAAAAACAACGACTATTCAAACTTGGACTGATCAATGACACATCATCATTCAACTGATACCGTTGAATATTCAACGCCCCCGTCAACAAATACATAACTTTTGCCCATGGGACTTAAAACGACAATACAACATAAACGACCACAGTTTATACAACACCATAAACGACAATTACAAAGTATCACCATCACAAATATCCTTAATTTAATCCATTACAAGTCTGAATAAAAGATCATCCCAAAAAGCGAGATTCACCTCGACGAACACTAGAGGTACGGCTAAGCTAATCAACACGTCGACCTCCTAACTCAAACTACTCCTCGTCCGGAGTCTGATACTGATCACCACCTGTAACTGGAAGGAAAAAAAATGTATATGGAAGGGGTGAGCACCACACGCTCAGTAGGGAACCTATTACCAATTCTCTTTACCGAACCATTATTAGTCAAATTTCAATTAATTAAATTAAATGACATCATAAACCATTTAATCATCATTTTCATAAAATAAATAAATATACCCCACAAAAGTCAAATCATTTCGGTGGTCCATGCCGAGTCAGCTCGCGCCTTTTCTCCACTATATCCCATCGAGTCCTCAAAGCACGAGCACAGATGGACTAGAAGTCCCTAACCGTAACTCGCCCTCGACTCGGGATCCTAATCACCACCAAAGACGGCCAGTTCGCCATGGGTCGAAATGTTGACTTTTGGGCCCAATCATATCCATATCCATATCCATATCCATATCCATATCCATATCCGGCCTACTGCGCAGTAGCCAGCTGCTCGTCAGCAGCTCATCCGCCCAAAGCGGGTACCATATCATAATAATCATCATCCGCCCGAAGAGGGTACCATATCATAAGAATCATCATCCGCCCTAAGCGGGTACCAACATCAATATACGTCATTCCGACGTAACCATAAGCATAAATATAATAACGAATATCAAACCATACCTGGTTCTCTGCCTCGCTATCAAGCGACGACAATCATAACATAAATTTTATCTTCTGATTAAAATAACATTTCATTTCATTAATTCCAATTTTAACCTATCCGGTTCAATCTTCATTATTAACGTTGGTTTCTACATTCATTTTAATTAGCGAGAAAAGGTAATAGCCCCTACCTCGATTTGTGGAAACTTTGACCGATCGAATAGCTAGTCGAAGATGCGGTTTCGTCTTGGCCTTGACTTCGATGATCAGAGACTTCGGGATCCGATGTACTATTCATAACGGGTGATTCAGGTAGCACGGTTTTCGAGGTGACCACGGGACGACTATCCGCGCCAACTATTACACCGATACCATCCATAAGTCAAATATTACTAAGATTGGAATTCAAATTGTCAATTGAAAACCCGATACGCTGACATTTAACCCGGGCCGAATTCCCGTCGGGCACGCAAAACGAGGCAGTAAAACGGGCATCAATTCGACAATGTGATACCTCTCCTAGCCTAATTCGACTATTCTAAACACAATGGCGAGGTCAATTTCATCAATCAAGGCCCAGAACATACCTAATTTTATCATCTAAAATCAGAATCTAGGGCAAGGAAATTCGAGCTTACCGGGAGTCCGATGACAATTCCGATTGAGGGCTTTCGATCTCCTCGACGAGGGCTTCAAAACCCCTCAATAAAATTCGATATCGGAAAATGACGACGGCGGCCGACGGCGGCGACCGGCGACTGCGACGGCGAGGTGGAAGCTCCATCAAACTCTAATAACCTTCGTGAACCCGGTTCCGGTGTTAGTTTTCTCAAATTCAAACCCAAATGAAAAAGATCTAGAATTAAAAACCGAACCTTCCGGCGACTATTCCGGCCAAACGCCACCACGTTAGGTCGCCATCCGCCTATCAGCACGTTCGCCTTCTCGAGAGCTTTCCGGCGGTACCAAAATCTCTTTGATCGGAGCTCCGGTGACGGAGTTATGAAGCTTTGAAGTTTTGATGGGAGAAAGAAATAAATGGAGAGAGAGAGAAAGGGAGCTACGGGAAGATGAGGAAAGAAAAAAAAGGAGGGGCAATGGTTTATTATTCGAACCTTTCCCTGACAACTCTTTTTTTTTTTTAATATATATATTATATATATATTGGGTTTTACAATACTCCACCCCTTTAAAAATTTCGTCCTCGAAATTTAAACGAAACTACCCCCGAACAAAAAGGGGTACTTCTCCTTCATCTCCGACTCTAACTCCCATGTTGCCTCTCTAGGGTCGTGGTTTTTTCCATACCACTTTAACTAGAGGAATTTCTCGTCGACGAAGGACTTTGACTTCACGGTCGATAATATGAAGTGGGTGTTCCGCGTAGGTCGCATTTTCTTGAATAGGTATCTCTGTCCACTCAATGATTTGTTGAAGATCGGGTTCATATTTTCTCAACATCGACACATGAAACACATTGTGAACATGAGATAATTGCGGAGGTAAATCAAGCATGTATGCGAGTGGTCCGACTCTTTCAACTATCTCGAACGGACCTGTGTATCGCGGAGCCAACTTTCCTTTTATTCCGAAACGGGAAACACCACGCATGGGCGTCACTTTCAGGAACACATTGTTGCCAACCATGAATTCCAGTGGCCTTCGTCTTCGATCCGCATAACTCTTCTGGCGACTTTGAGCAGTCTTGAGTCTTTCCTGAATAAGCTTAATCGCTTCTGTTGTATCTCTGAGGTAGGAAGGACCGAGAGTAAAACGATTTTCATACTCGGCCCAACAAAGAGGTGAACGACAAGGTCGACTATACAAGGCCTCATACGGTGCCATACCGATACTAGCCTGGAAGCTATTGTTGTAAGCGAACTCCACGAATGGTAGTTGCTCCTTCCATTTTCCTCCAAAATCTAAGGCACACGCCCGTAGCATGTCTTCTAAGATCTGAATCACTCGCTCTGATTGTCCATCAGTCTGAGGATGAAAAGCTGTGCTCAAACTCAATTCAGTTCCTATCTCTTTCTGTAATCCTCTCCAAAACTTGGAGGTGAAACGAGCATCTCGGTCGAAAACTATTAAAAGAGGGACTCCATAAAGCTTTACTATCTTTTCCATATATAGTTTACAGAGTTTCGGAACCTTGTAACATGTCCAAATGGTTAAAAACTGGGCTGATTTTGACAATCTATCAACGATCACCCACACCGCATCGTGTCTGCCCCGAGACCGAGGAAGTCCCGAAACGAAGTCCATTGTGATGCAGTCCCATTTCCACTCAGGTATTTCAAGTGGTCTAAGCTCCCCGCCAGGTCTTTGATGCTCTGCTTTGACCATTTGGCAAACTGGACATTTGTTCACGAACATCGCCACATCCGACTTCATTCCGTACCAATAATATTGCCTCTTCAGATCCTGGTACATCTTCGTACTCCCTGGGTGAATAGCAAACTTGGAACGATGAGCTTCATGTAAGATGGCGCTTCGTAACGTAGTATCATTAGCTACCGCAAGCCTTCCTTTGTACAATAAAAATCCATCGACTCCTACATTCCATCCTTCAAGTTGTTCTCCAGCTTGTAATCGATTCCATACCTCTTGTAACGTTTCATCGCTCCACTGACTTTGTCTAACTTGGAGTACCATTGATGGAACGGCTATGACGTTATACGCACATGCTTTATACCCGTCGCTATGAAATTCTAAGTTGTAATCGCCAATGGTAACTGATCTCTTCCATGGCTCTAAGTTCAGAGAAGCAACCAAACCATGGTTCTTCCGACTCAATGCATCGGCCACCACATTTGCTTTTCCTGGGTGATAATGTAGACTAAATTCATAATCTTCCATATACTCCACCCATCTTCGTTGTCGTAGATTCAAGTCTCTCTGCGTGAACAAATACTTGAGACTTTGATGATCGGTGAATATCTCAAATCTTGAGCCGTAAAGATGACAACGCCAGATTTTGAGTGCAAATATCACTGTTGCTAGCTCCAAGTCGTGGGTAGGATAGTTTTGTTCATGCGGCTTTAACTGCCTAGAACCATATGCCACCACCCTCCCTTGTTGCATGAGCACACAGCCTAGTCCACTTCGAGATGCATCAGTATACACTGTAAACACTTCATCTACATTGGGAACAACAAGGACAGGAGCACTCGTCGATCGTCGTTTCAACTCTGAAAAAGACTCTTCACATCTATCATTCCAACTGAACTGAACATCTTTTCTGGTGAGCTTGTTTAGCGGTGCACAATCTTTGAAAAATTCTCCGCGAACTTACTATAATAGCTCGCAAGCCCTAGGAAGCTCCGGACTTCTGCCACATTTCTTGGTTGCTTCCAGTTTAAGATAGCTTCGTTCTTTGACAAATCTACGGCAACACCTTCTTGCGAGATCACTTGGTCTAAGAACATCACTTTTGTCATCCATAATTCACATTTTTCTTTCTTTACATAGAGACGATGGTCCCGTAAAGTCTGACAAAACTATTCGCAAATTTTCTGCGTGTTCTTCTAGGGTTCTTGAATAGATAAGTATGTCGTCAATGAAAACAACAACGAATCGATCCAAGTATGGTCGGGAAATTGTAGTCATCAAGTCCATAAACGCCGCTGGAGCGTTCGTTAAACCAAAAGGCATAATCGTGAACTCAAAGTGACCATATCGTGTACGAAACGCTGTCTTCGGAATGTCGCTATCTCGAATCTTCAATTGGTGGTAACCCGACCGCAGATCTATTTTTGAGAAGTATTTGCATCCTCCCAATTAGTCGAACAAATCATCAATGCGCGATAAAGGGCATTTATTCTTAATCGTTATCTTGTTGAGTTGTCTATAGTCCACACAAAAGCGTAAACTACCATCAGTTTTCTTAGCGAATAACACCGACGCTCCCCACGGTGATGTACTCTGCCAGATAAACCTTTTACTCAACAAGTCGTCTAATTGCTTCTTCAATTCTGTCAATTCTGCTGGAGCCATACGGTAATGAGCCATAGAAATCGGAAAACTCCCAGGAACTAGGTCAATGTCAAACCCAATCCACAATCTGGAGGAAATCCTAAAAGCTCCGAGGAAAACACATCTTTAAGATCTTGTACTATGGGGATGTGCGGGTTGATTGCACTTTGCCTCACACTTTTGATGGCACAATTAACTTCCGACCCTTCAAAATTCATCTTTCCTCCAAGGAGAGACTTCAAGATAAAATTATGAGGCCATATTAACATGCTCAATTTCTTTTCTTCTAAGGGTGCCATGTATTTTGTAGCAGTCTACTATAACAATGTACTTCTCTAATAAATTCAATTCCAATGTTACATCAAACTCTATCATACGGAGAACGATTACGTCAAATGATAATTTACTCCCCTCAATGACAAGCTTACAAGACTTGCATATCATTAAAGCTTTTGGCAATCTCCTATATGAGCGCATAACGATGAAGGAATAATATATGTCTCGAAGTTTTTGGCTGAAACAATCAATTTTGAGAAATTAGAGTAACGCTTTGGCGTAAAGTTCTCGCAAACCCATTGCGCATGAAATCATTACCCAAAATTTACCATTCTAGCTTCAGGGCTAACTACGACATCAGAATTATAAAGCACCTCAAATTTTTCTTCATTAATGCCAATCGCATTTCAATTGTAGCAACATCAGGAAATTCATTAAACTATAGAGGATTTTGGAACAGGATCTCCTTAAAAGATTTCATTATTTCAACTGCAGAACTAAGAGATTGTATCACGTATTATGGAACATTATACCATGCAGATTCTTCAAGATTTAACGGGGGACGCAGATTTAGGGTACTTTGGGAATTCCGAACCATGTCGATCAACTGTAAAAAGATTAAATGTCAGGATTATGGATGGTGATACAAAATAAAACACGACAAAAACGCAAAATAAAAATAAAAATTATGGTGTTGTACCCTAAGTGCCGTAACCTAGGCTCTGATACCAAACTGTAACGCCCCTATATGGGGGTTAGTAGAATAAGACAAAAACAACGACTATTCAAACTTGGACTGATCAATGACACATCATCATTCAACTGATACCGTTGAATATTCAACGCCCCCGTCAACAAATACATAACTTTTGCCCATGGGACTTAAAACGACAATACAACATAAACGACCACAGTTTATACAACACCATAAAACGACAATTACAAAGTATCACCATCACAAATATCCTTAATTTAATCCATTACAAGTCTGAATAAAAGATCATCCCAAAAAGCGAGATTCACCTCGATGAACACTAGAGGTACGGCTAAGCTAATCAACACGTCGACCTCCTAACTCAAACTACTCCTCGTCCGGAGTCTGATACTGATCACCACCTGTAACTGGAAGGAAAAAAATGTATATGGAAGGGGTGAGCACCACACGCTCAGTAGGGAACCTATTACCAATTCTCTTTACCGAACCATTATTAGTCAAATTTCAATTAATTAAATTAAATGACATCATAAACCATTTAATCATCATTTTCATAAAATAAATAAATATACCCCACAAAAGTCAAATCATTTCGGTGGTCCATGCCGAGTCAGCTCGCGCCTTTTCTCCACTATATCCCATCGAGTCCTCAAAGCACGAGCACAGGTGGACTAGAAGTCCCTAACCGTAACTCGCCCTCGACTCGGGATCCTAATCACCACCAAAGACGGCCAGTTCGCCATGGGTCGAAATGTTGAATTTTGGGCCCAATCATATCCATATCCATATCCATATCCATATCCGGCCTACTGCGCAGTAGCCAGCTGCTCGTCAGCAGCTCATCCGCCCAAAGCGGGTACCATATCATAATAATCATCATCCGCCCGAAGAGGGTACCATATCATAAGAATCATCATCCGCCCTAAGCGGGTACCAACATCAATATACGTCATTCCGACGTAACCATAAGCATAAATATAATAACGAATATCAAACCATACCTGGTTCTCTGCCTCGCTATCAAGCGACGACAATCATAACATAAATTTTATCTTCTGATTAAAATAACACTTCATTTCATTAATTCCAATTTTAACCTATCCGGTTCAATCTTCATTATTAACGTTGGTTTCTACATTCATTTTAATTAGCGAGAAAAGGTAATAGCCCCTACCTCGATTTGTGGAAACTTTGACCGATCGAATAGCTAGTCGAAGATGCGGTTTCGTCTTGGCCTTGACTTCGATGATCAGAGACTTCGGGATCCGATGTACTATTCATAACGGGTGATTCAGGTAGCACGGTTTTCGAGGTGACCACGGGACGACTATCCGCGCCAACTATTACACCGATACCATCCATAAGTCAAATATTACTAAGATTGGAATTCAAATTGTCAATTGAAAACCCGATACGCTGACATTTAACCCGGGCCGAATTCCCGTCGGGCACGCAAAACGAGGCAGTAAAACGGGCATCAATTCGACAATGTGATACCTCTCCTAGCCTAATTCGACTATTCTAAACACAATGGCGAGGTCAATTTCATCAATCAAGGCCCAGAACATACCTAATTTTATCATCTAAAATCAGAATCTAGGGCAAGGAAATTCGAGCTTACCGGGAGTCCGATGACAATTCCGATTGAGGGCTTTCGATCTCCTCGACGAGGGCTTCAAAACCCCTCAATAAAATTCGATATCGGAAAATGACGACGGCGGCCGACGGCGGCGACCGGCGACTGCGACGGCGAGGTGGCAGCTCCATCAAACTCTAATAACCTTCGTGAACCCGGTTCCGGTGTTAGTTTTCTCAAATTCAAACCCAAATGAAAAAGATCTAGAATTAAAAACCGAACCTTCCGGCGACTATTCCGGCCAAACGCCACCACGTTAGGTTGCCATCCGCCTATCAGCACGTTCGCCTTCTCGAGAGCTTTCCGGCGGTACCAAAATCTCTTTGATCGGAGCTCCGGTGACGGAGTTATGAAGCTTTGAAGTTTTGATGGGAGAAAGAAATAAATGGAGAGAGAGAGAAAGGGAGCTACGGGAAGATGAGGAAAGAAAAAAAAGGAGGGGCAATGGTTTATTATTCGAACCTTTCCCTGACAACTCTTTTTTTTTTTTAATATATATATTATATATATATTGGGTTTTACATATCAGCATATGCATAAGGCCCATCATGCTGAGTACAAGGCCCATTTGATTGATAACGTGTATAACTTTAACAATTAAAAGTTAAGTATTAAAAAAATGTTTTAGCTTAGTCTACTAGTGTACTATCGTCAGAGAGAGTTTCAGCAGACCAACGATTACTATTCTTCATCATCTTCTTCCTCTCCATGGATGATAAATTGATAAGAAAGTGTGATTTTTGGGCGAATTTCTCTTGAAATATCTTCTATTATAGAATGTAATAAAAGTGCTCTATTTTTCAGTATATTATTTTTAAATATGAAAAACATTCTTATTTGTGAATTTTTGTGTTATAAATAGGTTCTTTATCAAACTCAAGACAAGAGTGATTCACCAACAAACAAGGAGAAGATTTGAGTTGGAGATCATACATTTTGCTTGAAGATTCAAGAAGACAAGAGCAACAACAAGGTTATATCCTTCTTTTATACACTTTACGGTGCAAATATGTCTAGTAAAAAGTATTTATCGGGTTATGAGAAGCTTAAAAAAAAAAGAGAATAGAAAGTTTAGTTAACTCTCAAAGGGGAGCTTTAGAAAAATTTATTATCACTAATAAAAATGATGAAAGCGATTCAAGTAAAACAAACGAACAATCAAATTTTGAGAGCAATGTGAGTCACATTGAAGATGAAAATATTGATGGTAATTTAGATCGTATTTATGATCCGGGAAGATGGAAAAATATTTGATAATAAATTAAAAGATTTATTAGTAGAAAATGGTCCCGTTAGAGTGAGCGACATTGGTTTCGATTTTCCAAAAGATGAATATCATAGACACTTCTCTACTTTTCATTATACAAGAATTTTATCAAATGGAGAAAAATGTGATAGAAGGTGGTTAGTGTATTCCAAATTTTCCGGTAAGGTCTATTGTTTTTGTTGTAAACTTTTTAGTGCAAAATCTAGTATGATGAACCAATTGAGCACTAGTGGAACAAAATATTGGAAATTTTTAAGTGCCATGTTAAAGAGCCATGAGACAAGTAATGAACATTTAGTTAACATGAGTGCTTGGTTTGATTTAGAATTAAGGGTATCAAAAAATAAAACAATTGATAAAGATGCTCAAGAAAGGCTTAATAGAGAGAAAGAACACTGGAGAAATATTCTAGTAAGAATAATTGCCATCGTAAAAAATTTAGCTAAGAACAATTTGGCATTCCGTGGAAGTAATGAAAAAATTTACCAAGAAAACAACGGAAATTTTTTGAGTTTAATTGAAATGATTGCCGAATTTGATCCGCTAATGCAAGAGCATGTCCGACGTATTCAAAATAGTGAAATTCATAATCATTATTTGGGACATAATACACAAAATGAGTTGATACAATTGTTAGCAAGTGAAGTGAAAGATACAATTTTGAAAAGTATTTTTCAGTCATTCTTGATTGTACTCCCGATTTAAGCCATGTAGAACTAATGTCTCTTGTATTGAGGTGTGTAGATACTTCAACTATAACGGTGGAAGAATATTTTTTGGGATTTCTAAAAGTGGACGATACTTCGGGGAAAGGTCTTTTTAGTGAGCTCGTAAAAGAAATTGAAACTTTGAAACTCAACATCGATGATATTAGAGGACAAAGATATGATAATGGAGCTAATATGAAAGGAAAACACCAAGGTGTACAAAAAAGATTGCTAGAGATAAATCCTAGAGCGCTATATACACCTTGTGGTTGTCATAGTCTTAATTTAGTGCTTTGCGATGTTGCTAATTCTTGTGTGAAGGCCGTGTCATTTTTGGTGTGCTACAAAGAATATATTCTTCATTTTCTTCTTCACCTAAGAGATGGAAAATATTTATAAAAAAACGTATCTCTTACGGTGAAATCATTGTCTCAAACTCATTGGGAAAGTCGTATTGAACGTGTCAAGGCAATTAGATTTCAAGCTCCAAAAGTGAGGGATGCTTTACTTGAGCTTGCCGATTCAAGTGATGATCCTAAAGTAAAGAGTGAAGCTAATTGTCTAGCAACTTTTGAATTAGAGAATTTTGAATTTTTATTGGGCATGACTATTTGGTTTGATATTCTATTTGCCATCAATTCAGTGAGTAAAAATTTGCAAAGTAAGAATATGGACATTGATAATGCTATAAGTCAATTAAACGGTTTGATTTCTTATTTTAAAAATTATAGGGAAAACGGTTTTGTTTCCGCTATGGTTAATGCTAAAGAAATTGTAAATGAGATGCAAATTGAGCCTAAATTTTGTGAGAAACGTGTGATTCGTAGAAAAAGGCAATTTGATGAAAATGTCGATGATGGTGTTGTGAAGTCTTCTGAAGAGTTATTTAGAACCGATTATTTTCTTTTTATGGTTGATAAACTCATTTCTTCACTTGAAATTAGATTTGAACAGTTTCAAGAATATGACAATAATTTTGGATTTTTGTTTTTGAAGAAACTCAAAATATTGCATGAAAATGATTTGAAAGAGTGTTCTTTAAATCTTGAAGTTGTTTTAAAATACAATGGAATTTCAGATATTGATGGTTTAGATTTGTTTTGTGAATTAAAAGTTCTAAGAGAAGCTTTTCCGAATGAAAATGGTAGTTCAATTGAAATACTTGATTACATAAAAAATATTGATTCATTTCCAAATGCATTTATTGCTTATAGAATATTATTAACCATTCCGGTGACGGTTGCTTCGGCAGAAAGAAGTTTTTCAAAATTAAAATTGATTAAAATTTATTTGAGGACAGCTATGTTGCAAGAACGATTAAGTGGATTAGCTATGTTGTCAATTGAAAATAATTTGTTGAACAAACTTGACTATAACGATTTGATTAACAAATTTGCACCATTAAAAGCAAGAAAGATACATCTTTAGAGAATAGATCGCTTTTAATTCTTTTCTTTTGATCATTTTCTTTGATGTTTTCACAGGTCTCATTGGTGGATAAGAAGAGAAACAAGCTTTGTAAAAAATTGGAGAAGAAGAACGTGCTTAGAACAAAATCAAGAAGAGAAACACATTCAATGAAAAAACATGTATGTTTTCATATTTAGAATTAAGTTTATTAAATATATAAATGTTTAAAAAATTAAAAAAGGCCTCATTTTGATTGTTCGCCCAAGGCCCTCACATTGGTCGGGCCGGGCCTGATATGGGGTATGCCCTTGAGTTCATTAATTAATGTATATTGTTGCTACAGATACGTCTATATATGCATCGGCGGATCTACGAAGGCCCGAGCGGGGACGGCCGCCCCTACTTGATTCAAAGTCAAACGCGTTATTTTTAATAAAAAAAAAATTACAGTTTTATCAATATAAATAAAATGTATCAAAAGTAGACAAAATTGATATTGTGGTATTAGTGGATATTTAAATTCAATTTTAACTCTTTTCTCTTTGGAGACTAAGGTTCAATTCCCATCAACCTCATTTTTTTAAAATATATTTATGATCTCTCTATATTAATACTAATCTCTTTATATAAAGGTTCTTTTAATTTATATTATGTAATAATCTTTGTATAATTGTATCACTAAATATTTTATCGATTCATAAAATTAATTATAAAAAATACTTTTAATATCATATTATATTCTAAAAATTCTGGCTTAATTTTTATCGCCCACTCTTGTAGAAATCCTGGCTCCGGCCCTGTTATTATGTACGTAAGGTAGGTTGTGATGTAAATAGTGTATTTTTTTCATGGAGTACTTTGGTTTAGGGTTTACGATCTCAAGAGTTATGCATATTTAATTGCACGAGTATAAGAGATCAAGTTGTGGTATATATTCTGTAAATAAATATTTTGTTGTATGTTCCAACACCTATAATTTGTGATTTATTCCGAAAATTTGCAGAAAGTGATTTTCCTTTTGCTAACTTTGTGGTGCAATCGCATCATTCTCTTCATCAACTTCATATATAGATTGTTGTGCGATTTGCGTTAACTATCGTGTATCAAATCATGTCACTTTATTAAGGTATTTTGAGAGGAATAAAAACATTAGATAAAAAAGAGGGACCGCATGATCATGAAGGAATTGCATAATTGTTAATTATATTCCAATGATATCAATTTCAATCACACGTACACATAATAATAATAATAATAATAATAATAATAATAATAATAATAATAATAATAATAATAATAATAATAATAATAATAATAATAATAATAATAATAATAATAATAATAATAATAATACATCATTATTCGTATAGAAAATTAATGGTCTATCAAATACATTATGACATGGAATAATTTATTTTTTAGTTCCCAAACTTAATAAGTTGAGACAAAGCCCAGTAACTTGCTAGTAATACCCTCTGAAAATAGTACTTGTGATCCTGCAAAGAATATACGCAATTAGTAATTAATAATAATCAATACTTACTTACTAATAGTAATTAATACGCATTTTTTCTAATAAATAAAGTACTTCTACCAATTAGTGCAATCATTAGGTTTTACTAATTTACTTTCCAAAAGCTAAAGCTGATCATAGTTTAAAGATTTATTTTTTAATTCATAGTATAATTTACACTCTGAAACCCAAATTTATCACTTATAGCTTAGAAGAGACGTGCATCTAAATACTGTGTTCTAAAAAAAATTATTTTTATTAATTATTAACACGATTAATAAATTGTATACAGAATCAAAATCCTAAAGACATATCAAATACTAGGTCTGAGTTGCATACTTAATTATTCAACTACTTCTATAGTCATTTAATATAGGTCATGTATTTAGGGGCGTACTCACTATATTTATATAAATAAATAAAAAATCACGTAAAGTACTCTAATTTTTTTTCAAAAAATTTCAAAGTTAGCATAATTTTTAAGAACTGTCCATTTTGTCCCTCTTCGGGATTTTAGATATTTTAAACCTATCATCTTCATACTTAACTTCAATGTTTAAGATATTCTTAAAGCGAAATTATATATCTATCTATTCAATAGCAGCGTACTTGGAGCAGTCGAAGCTGGCGTCGATGGGCGGGAGTTTGGTCGTAATGCCGCACTTTTTGGGGACCTCGGCGACGAGGCTGGTTTCGACGCCGGTAATCCCCTTCGTTGCGTGCACTATGCACTCGCAAGCCTGCTTCCTCAGCTCCGGCGTCTTCGCCTCTTCGCTCAGCTTCTTCGTGCCCCTGCAGCACCCCTTCGACGGCTCTTTCGCCTTCCCCCTCACGAACGCAAGGCACGGCATTATATCGCCCACCACCCTCCCGCATCCCGGATCTGGCCCCGGAGCCGGAGGATGCGGAGGATGAGGCGTCGGTGGAGACGGCGGGTGCGGCACTGGCGCCGCCGAGGAAGTCCACGTCAGCGCCGCAGCGATGATCGCAACGAGCGCTGCAAGATGGCGAACCGACACGGTCCTCATGCTTGGGATTAATGTGTGTTTGTGTTTGGTGTGTGTTGATCGAGCTTTAGCTTGGCGAGGCTTTTATATAGTGTTTTGCGTGTGTTGGTGTGTTTTATGTGTGATTATCACTGGATTTTACGTATTGGGAAATTATGCATGCATTTTCGTGCGAGCTCGTTTCCGTGACGTCACTACTCTCTAGCTAGTTAGGGTTCAACAAGCCAATAATTAATCTGGTCGGAACCGGAATTCCAATCTGTTTTCTGAGAGTTTGGAATTCGGTTCAGGTTTTAAAATATTTTAAATATTACTTTTTAATATTAAATTAAAATAAATCTAGACGTTAGATCTGGTGGAAAAAAATTAAAGTTTTAATAAAAATAACAACGTAATTATCATTTAAAAATGTAAAAGATATGGTGTTTTATATTGCGAACACCATATTTACAAGATTAGTCGGAAGGATTTATATTACACCGTATAAAGAGAAAACGGATATTATTATTTTATTAAATAGGTGAATGATCATGAGAAAAGCTTTCGGGCGATATTGATTTCTTTTTGTAATTAGGCAGAGAACATTAATTCTCGAGATTTATTTATATGGTGCAACTGTTCCTCTTTTACGAATCCCGGGTGAATAATTCGGAAATGGTTAATCTTAATCTGGTCCCGAAAAAAAAAAAAAAACGGGATCATTATCGTCAATTTCAGATTTGCTGTATCATTTTTAAATAGCACTTTTTTTCTTTCTTTCTACAAACGTTTATAAAACACGCGCTTTTGTTATTATTGAAGAAAACAAACAATATATATATTTGAAATATTTACAGCATGAATTGCGCCGGTCTATTCTTATTACTCCCTTTTTTAACGACTGTATTTAAAACCTACAAAACAATGTTCATGTCCAATTCCGTCCATGTCTCATTAAAGACATGTTACACGAGAGACATATGTACATTAAAAATGAAACAATTTTATAATTTGTGTCAAAATCAAATTTTTACTTTATTTGTATAATTGATAAAAACATTTCCGAAATTGGACTCGTTATAATTTTGACATACAAGTTAGGGACTCGTTATTTTCACATAATAAGCATAGCATATATGAGATATTATTGATAACAACAAATTTTATTCCATGTATAACAATAGATTCACCCACATGATACATCATTATTCAAACATGCCATAAGTTATTTATCTCTCAACACTTGGAAAGTTGAGAAAACAAAACTCCCTAATTTCCTTTGTAGTGAAGAACTCCGAGTCTGCAAAACAAATATATATATATATATAAACAAAAATTAATAAATAATCTCGAAAATGTTTGTGACTTAATTGAGGTTTTTCTTGTAATAAATCAATAATAGTTTAATTAATTGGAAGTCGCCCAAACCTAATTAAATTTAATGATTATGAAGCCATTGATTATTAAACAGATTTATTAGTTTTAGAGTTTATTTTTGGGACCCAAAATATGAAGTTTTTTTGGGCCTACTTGAATATTGATATTAGGTGATTTATATATACATAAATATATATATATATAGGGTAAACTGCGGCTAATGTACCCAATGTTTGATTTTCTGCGGATTATGTACCCAATGTTTATTTTTGGCGGCTAATGTACTCAATGTTTGATCCGTTAGATATTTTTGGGTTTTCCGTCAGTTGACCGTTAGAGAGTTATATGTACACTTTTCGTATTTTTGACATAACTCACTCATATTTTGTCCAAATTTTATGCACGACCTATGGTTGGAAAGATAAGAGATAGATCTACAACTTTAATGTTTTAAGTTTTGTAAAATCAGTTCAAAAAAAATACGAAATTTCAAGTACAACGTAAAACTGGACATTAGTTTAATGCAAAATATTTGTTTCGAGCAAATTTTAATATACTTAATGACTTTTTATGATGAAACGTAAAAGTAAAAAGTTGTAGATAAATGTTTTATCTTTCCAACGGATGTTTATTTATAAATTTTGGATAAAAAAACGAGTGAGTTATGCCAAAAATATGAAATATTATTTCACATCACATCTTTTATATTTTTGGCAATTACAACTTTTGTGTTTCAATTACAACGTAAAACTGAACATTAGTTTAATACAAAATATTTGTTTCGCGCAAATTTTAATACACATAATGATTTTTTCTGATAAAACTTAAAACTAAAATGTTGTAGATAAATCTTTTATCTTTCCAACGGTAGTTTATTTATAAATTTTGGATAAAAAATGAGTAAGTTATACCAAAAATACGAAAGTTTTTTTTCACATTACATCTTTCATATTTTTGGCATAACTCACACTTTTTTTGTCCAAAATTTATAAATAAATATTGTTGGAAAGATAAAAGATTTATCTACAACTTTGTAGTTTAACATTTCATCATAAAAAGTCATTAAGTATATTAAAATTTGCTCGAAACAAAAATTTTGTATTAAACTAATGTCCAGTTTTACGTTGTAATTGAAATATTGGAACAATAAAAAACTTTTTTTACAAAACTTAAAACATCAAAGTTGTAGATCTATCTCTTATCTTTCCAACCGTAGGTCGTGCATAAAATTTGGACAAAAATTGAGTGAGCTATATCAAAAATACGAAAAGTGTACATATCACTCGCTGATGGTTAAGTGACGGAAAACACGAAAAAATCTAACGGAATAAAATTTGGGTACATTAGCCGTCGAAAATAAACATTGGGTACATAATCCGCAGAAAAATAAATATTAGTTACATTAGCCGCAGTTTACCCTTAAAGTTATAAGATAGTAGCTTTTATTAGATTTTTTTTATATAGAAACTGATATGGTAGATATGATAAATTGTATACTTTTATAAATTTGATTAGAAATCGATTTAGTTAGATGTGATATATTAACTATGGAATTAAAAAAATTAAATTAACAATATTGCAGATTAAAACATAAACTATTGATTCATTTTTAAAAAATGTTGACATGTCAATAAAAGTGCTGAAATTTAAAGACAATAAGGCTTCAAAATTACGAAGAGTCTAAGTTGATGTTGATTTTAATATCGACAAATTAGAATGTGACTCGGGTTTACGATTAATAAAAATAAAATGTGACCCGACAAGTAAAAAATGTCTATTTTGATGTAATCATATCTTTTGAACAATAATTAACTATTAATTCTAGTAATTATTTTTTTTCGTCACCCCTTAGTTGTGTTCTTGGTTCCGTCCCTGGCTGTGTGATTGAGCTAGGGTTTGGCGACACTCTTTTATAGGAGTTTTTGGCTTTAGGGTTTGGTGGGTTTTGTGTGATTCTGATATTAAGGAAAGTAGGTAATTTGTTTTGGTGGGATATACTATGGGATTACTATATATATATATATGTATATATATATATATATATTGCATGTCAGCATGTGTATTATGGTTTAGGGCTTGATTTATGGTAGGGATGTTTTGCATTGTTACGTTGATATTGTTGGAATGACATTAATTATAAGAAAAATCCATGAAATGAAATGTCAAAAATCCATTCAAAGTTTAAGAGAAATACTCATAGTTTCAATTAATTTATTTATGCCTATTTTAAAAAAAAAAAATTGGACCATTATAACCTTGATATTAATTATATATTTTTTTTAATTTTTTAATTTAATCATTAATTATTTAGGTTAATTTCAAAATTTGATTTTTTCTAAAATTACGGTGGAATTATTCTCTCTCTCCCCCCTCTCTCTTTCTTTCTTTCTCCTCTCTCTCTCTCTCATTCTCTCTCCCTCTCCCCCCCTCCCCCCCCCCCCCCCTCTCTCTCTCTCTCTCTCTCTCTCTCTCTCTCTCTCTCGCGACCACCATCGCCGGATCCGGCACCGCTGTCGCCGTCCTCCTCCGTCATTGCCTCGCTCCGCCGTTTCCCTCCGTCGTCGTCGCCGTCCTCCTCCGTCGCTGCCTCGCTCCGCCGTCTCCCTCCGTTGCCGTCACCTTCGATGTCCGTCGCAGTCGCCCTCCCTCGCGCCGGCTTCTCTCCTAAACCCCAAATATCGTAAGTCCGAAATTTTGTTCGCCCAAAATCGTGCAGTCGCCGTCTCTCGGTCGCCGGATAAAAAACGGAATGATTTTTGTAATTCGTTTTACAAAACCTTTTGAGTGGTAGTATTGGTTGGAGGGGTAAATGGATTTACACGATTTTAGTATATATTTTCGTAAATATATTTACAGTTTGATATTGGTATATACATATACCAAATTCATGTAGATATTTACGATTCACACAAGCAGTCCCCGTATTAAGATTTGGTATATAGATATACAATTTTGGTAATTAAATTTACAGTTTGATAATGGTATATACATATACTAAATTCATACTGATATTTACGATTTGTACAAAATGTCCCCGTATTAAGTATTGGTATATACATATACAATTTTGGTAATTACATTTACAGTTTTATATTGGTATATACATATACTAAAATTGTGTTGATATTTACGATTCGCTAGCATACTGGTTTATATATACAGTTTGATATTGGTAAATAAATTTACAGTTTGATATTGGTATATATATACAGTTTGATATTCGTTAGCATGCTGATTAATAGGGAGAAAACATTCGAAAATAATCAAGGAATGATTAAGATTAATCAGTTATTTAGTGAATAGTGATCACTATCAAGGATCAAAACAAAGGAAGACACACATGAAATACACAAATTTATAATAACTAGTGGATTAAACCGCGCTTCGCGCGGTCGCGATCAAAATGTCCAATATTAGATAAAATATTACATAAATTTTGTATTGAAATTGAGAGATATCCACATTAAACTCATTAATTGATAACTCTTTTTGTAATATTTTATTTATTTTCTAAATAAATATCAGTAGTTATATAAATAAATATTTCGAAGTTCAAAAGGCACAAAATTGAAAACGACACTCTTATTGATGAAAACTTACAGAGATATATGTACCTCAATTGTTTCACTATAATTACTAGTGTAAAGGCACCGCGCTTCGCGTGGTGGCGATAAAATATCGTCTTTAATTTCGATGAAAAAACATAATAAAATCTATTTGGTTGTGAATTATAAATAAAAGACCTACATCATCAACAAACTTTACGAATTGTTTTATTTTAGTAATATTTTACTTGGTTGTGAATTTTTTTAGTATCAATGATCAAATATATATTAAAAACTTTTAAAAAATAATGGATGAATGAAATATTGTTCTCAAATTAAATATTCATTTAAATTTGAAGAGTTTGTCTAAATATTAATAGGAAAAATGGTGAACGGCTTTCCATCGGTACTATTATATTTGGGATACTATTAGGCTATGTTTGTAACCAAGATATATATTATTTAGTTTCAAAGAAAAACTTAATCATATATATATATATATATATTATTTATATATAACTGAAAATGACATGGTAAAGATGTAGAGAAAGGATTGAGAATTTATATTTTTTTTTAGAATTTATAACTCTTCTAAGCCTGTTGGAAATAATACTTAATAGTGTTATTGATATTTGTCATTTATTTTGAATTGGTGAAGTGCACGACACTTCTTGCAGTGGTGAAAGAATATTATTATAGATTTTGATGGATATATTAAAAATATATTTTATTAATTAAATTATGTGTTAGTAGTCGAATTACCTACATCAAATACTTAATTCACGTCTTTTCTTCTTATTTCATCTTGATAATATTTAGATTTACAATAACTTGTATATCATGTCTTGATTGCAAAATAAAAAAATAAAAAATAAAAACATGCTACTATTTTAGAGATCTAAAAGATTAACATAAAGAAAAATAATATAATTACATAGTCAAGACAAATATTATTAAATATGAAAGATTTGATAGAAGAAAACATAAATCAAAAGTTATTGGTTGCTCTTGAATGACTTACCATAGTTGTTGAAAAAAAATACTATCAAATTCTAAAATCTAAGCCCAAATAGGCTAAAATAAAAAGAGCAGAATTATAATCCGTTTTCATTCTCTTTACTATTGGTGCATATAGAAGATCATAATAACATTTATAAAATATATATTTCAAATGCATTGATTTGTTTTTTTTTTCTTCTCCCTAAATATACGTATAGAAAATCATAATGTTTATTTTTATTAATTTTATACACTCATTATTCGATATTCAGTTTATTAGATCTTAAAAAAAAAACTATAAAAAAAAAACTAAGGATGATAGCACACGACCAGGCCTGCACACGACTAAGTATGCCAAGAAAATAGAAACTATACGTATAGATGTTGCTTATATAAATATTCATGAGCTATATACGATGGTTTCAAATGACGAAATGCAATATACTATGTGCCTAATTACTTTTATTGATTTGCCATACGAATTAGAACGAGTGTAATTATGAGTAGTGATCACGCTCAAAAAGTGCTCTCGCTAAGCGATCGTTGTGTAGCACAAGGAAAGCGGAGTCGTATCCACGAGGAAGCGAAATAAAAAGAATCTAATAACAAACGGTAACGTTAAATTGTAGAGAAACGACAAGGCTTCTGGAATTTATCTCGTTAAAAAGTTACTAATAATAATGCTAATTAAATCTCTAATATTGTATTGATATGAAAAAGTGTGAAACGATTAGTGGAAAGATGCGATATAAAAATCACATAGAAAAAGCATGACTGAATCTATATGAAGAATGATAACACATAAACCGAAAAACTAACACATCTTGAACATAGCAAAACTAGAAGAATAATTGCATTAAAACTTAATAACGAAAAATTCGATAATAAAATTCATTCTTAGCCGTGTCGGAGAGCCTAGCCGGAGCTTGACATCATAACTCCAAGCTAGAAGAAGAAATAACTTTATAAACCCTAGACTCTCTGCCTTTGCTCTCTGTGCGTCGAATCTCTTTTTGAATGAATTTTTAAATCATCGCTCTCCTAATGAGGCATATTTATACACTGTGCGAAAAAAAGATTGTTGCACATTTGATGGGATTATTTGGCGCAAGATTTGGTTGAATGGGTTGCTGATTTCTCTCTCCAAAACAGTGTGGATTTGCTTGATATTGGTTTCTATATTTGTGCTTTCCACTCGCTGATGTGATCGAAGTCACCTTATCATCTATTTCCTCATATTTGCTCCATACTCCTTGAATTTCTCTTTGTGTTATTTGCTTTAAGGTCCTTGCTTTATTTATTTATTCCCTGAAAAATACTGCAATAAAATCAAATCAAATAAAAACAAGCTAAATCCAAATCAATTAGGTAAAATCACAAGGATGTTGGTTCCCAAATCACGGATCTGCAAAGAACACGAATAGTACCACCAAAGAAATCGAAACAGAAAAAATCGAAGAACGCAAACTTTTGGGAGAAGAAATTCTCTATTGATATCGAAGGCAAAATACAAGAAGTTAAACTCAAGCTCTAATGGACTCAGCTCTACTCTTTACAAAGTGTACATGCTAGGTATATTTATAGCCTCACATAGGCGAAACCCTAGCTAACCAAATCGCACAAAATCGGGAAACTACCCTAAATAATCTCATCAAATCTTTGACTTGATCTTTGCTTGTTCCTCAAGCTTCGCAGGTAGTTGCTGACTTTCCCTTTTCTGCTCGGACACCTTCTCTGTCCCCCGAGCTGGCCTGCTCGTCTGTCCCGAGCTGGACTTGCCTTCTGTTCGGACCTTCTGCTCGTGTTCACCCGGGCTGGGCTAAACTCCTGTCCGTCCTTGGTTCTGGTCGGTACCCGGTCTGACTTCCTCTTTGTGACGAACTAAGTCAAGCTTAAGCTTACAAAGGAGTAATCTCAAGCGTGTTTCGTGACATAATTAGCATAATTACCATAGCTTTATTCTAATAATCTCACAATTATTATCATTTTAACTATATAAATTGTAGCTCTTTTCGGTACTTATCAAGTAGAAAATAAAAAAATATTAATGTTTATGTCTTCAAATCTAAACATGTTTTCACACTACCAAATTAAGTGTTGTGGTTTCGATGAAAAAAGTCCTAAACTATTCAACAATTCTAATTCGGTGCTCAAAATATATAATCATATTAATGATTTGAGACAAAAAAAGTTGTGACCAAAGGTACTCATAGCAAACAATATATATATATATATATATATATATATATGGGCAAATCGACACGCACATGTATTCTATAAACTGATTTGTATATCTACTTCACGGTAGGGGTGTACAAAAAAACCGAAAAACCGAATTGTGGGACCGAAAACCTTATTACCGAAGACCTTAAAGACCGAAAAATAGGGTTCGGGTCCATAAAACAAGTTCTTCGGTACAATTGGACCGCATTGGGTCTTCGGTTTTCGGTTTCAATTTTGAGAACCGGTACCGAAGACCCATTTGTACCGAAGACCTATTTAATTATTAATTTTTATTTTATAATAAATTCATATAAAAATAAGGCAACTTTCATAATAAATTAATTTTATTTCTAAACATTTGTTTTCTTTCATCTTTTGTTTATGGTTGTTCATGATTTTAATGTTCATAAAATTTGATTTTTACTTGGGTTATTAAGGTTATTCAACATCGTTAATAAAAGTCAAGCAATCATTTATTACAAATAGTTATTTTCTCGTAAGCAATAAATACGTTTGATTCATTATTTAACATAAAAAAATTTAAAAGTACTATTGATGAAGATAAATTTTTACAATATATTTTTTTTTACTATAAATGAGAGTCTAATTAGGTCCAAAACCGAATCTAGGACCGAATTTCGGTACTAAACAAGGTTTTCGGTACAAACGGTTCTGGCTCTATAAGATAGGGTCTTCGGTTTTCAATTTCAAAAAACCGAATAATAGGGTCCAAGTCTTTTTTTTCTGTAAAACCGATACCGAAGATCCTCTTGTACAGCCCTACTTCAAGGGATGATTATGTGCACTTATAAATTATAATAGGACATTTTAGTGACATTAAGAATATAAAATTCAATCCATTTTAGTGACCATATATTACACGAATGAGTTCATATCCGTATAGACTCGAACCTTCATATATCTATAGAAGCTCATTAACAATGTATATGAATACAAACAACCCCACATAACATTTATATTTGATGAAAATTTAATCGATAATTTCTTCATCCAACTCCATCAAGACCGTTGCAGCTGCAACACAACAAAAACAATGAACGAAGTATTAAAAGTAGCAAAGTAAGGCACTGCTTCACATAATTCAGAAACACCCTTTGGTTTCAATATATAAGTCTACATTTTGTATGAAGAATAATATCTTAGAGTTAATTATAACATAAACATCAAATGACTTGGCTATTTGACCGGCTCTAGCAAAACTATCAATGTTATAAACCATTTCTATTTGTCGGAGAGCGTAGAGCATGATGGAACCCTAAAAAATTCACAGAAAAAGAATAATCAGAGAAACTACTGGTGTCGGACATGATGGAGGACTCTTGTAGGAAAGTGCGAATGA
Organism: Parietaria judaica; assembly: GCA_954871525.1. Taxonomy (NCBI): domain Eukaryota; kingdom Viridiplantae; phylum Streptophyta; class Magnoliopsida; order Rosales; family Urticaceae; genus Parietaria; species Parietaria judaica. The sequence continues at coordinate 4,517,083 of OX940864.1, read as the reverse complement.
GGGTAGGAGAGTGCGAATAAGGCCACGCTGATATAAGAAAGGTAAAAAAAGGATAATAAACGAAGAACAAAGAGAACAAATCCGAATTCCACACACACGGGAATCTCGCCGGAATAAAAAGGGTCGCGGTTTTAGGAAAAAATTGTCACCTGAATTAATTCAACAAAGATTAAGCTAATTAAATGTAACAAGAAAATAAAATCCCAAATTTATATAAAAATAATTGGTCACAAGATATTCAAAACTGTCAATTGAATCAAATTGAGCTTACCCGTGATTAACGAATGCCTTGATTATATGACATTAAATTCTTTAAAAAGATAGAAAATCTCAATGCCTTGATTATATGACATTAAATTCTTTAAAAATTTGAATTATCAATACCTTCACCACAACTTGCCACGTCACTTGCTGTTTCCTCCTTTTAATATATATATATATATATTAAATTATGTTTTAGGGGACATTTTAACTTAAGCTATAAAGCTTTTGGTCTCAAGATCATACGTACATTGTAACTTAAGAAATTTTATTTATTTTCCAATATGATGATAAAATCACTCGATGAATCACTCGAGAGAGTTACATAGGTTTTGAGGAGAGCGATGTTGTCCTCGTCGAGAGGCCTAGGGTTCTTCTCATCCTTGAGATCGTCCTCTAGTTCGGGAGCCATAAAAGTTCTGGTTACCTGCATGGATTGCTCTGGCACGGAAGCTCGCCAGAGAGAGAAAGAGAGCAAGAGCAGCGAAGCACGGAAGCTATGTTCGACCCGAGCTTGGAGCGGAGAAAGAGAGCAAGATAGAAAAAGTTAATAAACAAATAATAAATGAAGGCATATCATTGGACGACGCATATAAGTGTCGACCAAACATACCAGATATACGCCGTGGCTATTTTTGTCAAGCCGCGGCTTATGCTTCAACGACACATATAAGTGTCGTTCAACCAAACATACCAGATATACGCCGTGACTATTTTTGTCAAGCCGCAGCTTATCTTCAACGACACATATAAGTGTCGTTCAAGATATTTGTGTCGCGGCTATTTTAGTTAAGCCGTGGCATTTTTCAATACAAATGACATATTTTGGACGATGGAAACTCTTCCATCGTCTAAGGTGTGTTAACCGCGGCTTGTGTACAATACGCTGCGGCATATTTGGACTTTCAACTACGAAATTTGACTTGCGTCGTTGAAATTCAATTTTTTTGGTTTTCAACTACAGAATTTGACTTCCTTAGTTGAAACTTGATTTTAGACTACGGTTATTGTCTTCCGTAGTTGAATCTCCGTAGTATAATCTACTATTTGTAGTAGTGTCATAACGAAAATATGATGTGCTTATAAGTGGTTTCTCAATAGCTAAGGTTGATTGTTCGGTGACAAAACTAAGCTATATATTCACTTATTGTATACCCATACAAAAATAAAATAAAAAATATTATTGTAGAAAGATATGGAAAAGTTATGTTTTCCATTCATAATTTGGTATTGACATCTCTACTCTTTTGGCTAGAGGTAAAACTAGGATTCTTTGCAATTTAGTTGAAATAATTAGAAGGTTAGCTTAAAACTTTATGAGAAATTAGGCAGGGTGTTGTGGTTTTTCTACGCAAGTATACGTATCGAAAACAAGTAATATAATGATAAGAAAAGTCGATCCCACGGAGAATTGTTACTATTAATTTGGCTAATTACTAGTTTTATGTCACCTTAATTTTATCTAAACAATTAAATTTTGCAATACGATTAATTAGTTAACTAATGAAAAATAAAAAATAAAAATGAAAGTTTTGGACAAATAAGGAAATATAGGATCACAATCTTTCCTCAACACTTCACTCAATTCTTCATATCATCCCTATTATCATTAAATTGCTACAAGTTGTTAACCAAGACCCCTAATGCATCAAAAAGAACTCTTCCGATATTCAATTCGAGTTATCTTTCTAATCCACTATATTCCTATGTGAATTAAATTATGAACGATTCATTAAGCATGTGTTCTAAGCGGGTTGCACATGTTACATAGGTATATTCCTATCCTATATAAACTCAAGATTTCCATCATAGATCATGTGTCATTCTATCTACGGCTAAACACAAATTTCCTTTTCCCAAAGTTCCTAAGGTTTATCAAATCAATTTAATTGGTGATCAAGCAATCAAAAGCATGAAGAAAATGATAGAATAAACAAACTTAAGCAATTGTTATTAATAAAAAAAAACGATATCCAAAACAAGCTACATGTGAGTTCCGATTGCAATCCTATGAAAGGTTTAGCTCATGATGAAACTAAAGCATAAACAAATAAAAAAGAGAAACATTATGGAGAAAGAAAATTCAGCAAAAGAAGATGATACTAATGGAGAGAATCTGTCAAGCTCTTCGTCTCCACCATTCTTCTTCGCAAAACCCAATCTCCAATGGCGTTCTTCGTGTATCCTAGCCTCTTGTGATGTTTTTCTCTCCCAAAAATCGTCAATTAATCCATCTTTATGATTCCCTTATATAGTCTCCTCATTATGTTAAGATTAGGCTAAAAATAACCTAATTCGCGAAACAGTGGTGCTGGGACACGGGAAATACTGTGCTGGGGCACAACGTGAATTCTGAGGTTCTTGCTCGGGCACCGAAAATCTGTGCCGCGGCACCAAGCTGCTGCCTGGTATTTTCAATTTCGGATTTTCGGGCGTGTAACACTTCGTCCAAATGACTCTATTCATCTTGATCTTCATTTAAATCACAATCCACTCATGTAACTCCTAAAACAAACAAAAACACTAAAAGAAACACATTAAATGGCTCTTGGATAAACAAAACGCTAAGTGAAAGTGTAACGCCCCTAAATGGGGGTTAGAAGAATAAGACAAAACAACAACTTTTCAATGACCGGTCAATGACATGTCATCATTCAAACAATACCGTTGAATATTCAACATCCACGTCAACAAACACATAACTTTTTCCCATGGGACTTAAAACGACAATACAACATCAACGACCACAGTTTATACAACACCATAAAAATATAAAATGCAAAATACCACCATCGCATAAGTCCAACATTAAATCCATTACAATTCTAAAATGGAAAGATCAACACAAAATACAATGGTAACTTCGATGAACTTTAAAGATACGGATAAACGAAAACAATACTTGGATCTTCTGAACCAGTCTACTCCTTGTCCGGAGTCTGACTCTGAACACCGCCTTTAACTGAATGGGAAAAAAATATATATATGGAAGGGGTGAGCACCACATGCTCAGTAGGGAAACTATTATCAATTCTCTTTACCGAACCATTATTAGTCAAATTACAATTAAACAAATTAAATGTCAACATAAACCATTTAATCATAATTTTCAATCATTTTATCACTTTCAACAATAAAATAAATAAATAAATATTCTCCACAAAAGTCAAATCATTTCGATGGACCATGCCGAGTCAGCTCGCGCCTTTACTCCACTATATCCCATCAAATTTCAAAGCAACGAGAACAGGTGGACTCGAAGTCCCTAACCGTAACTCGTCCTCGACTCGGGATCCTAATCACCACCAAAGACGGCCAGTTCGCCATGGGTCAAAATGTTGACTTTTGGGTCACCAATCATATTCATATCCATAACCATATCCGGCCTATTGCGCAGTAGCCAGCTGCTCGTCAGCAGCTCCAATCACATCATCCGCCCGAAGCGGGTACCAATATCATAATAATCATCATCCGCCCAAAGCGGGTACCATATCATCACACGTCATACCGACGTAACCATAAACATAAATATAATAACGAGCATCAATCTGATGCAACCATACCTGATATCCAGCCTCGCTATCAAGCGACGACAACGCAATATTAACTTTTATCTTTTATTCATTAATTAAAATAACATTTCATTAATTCCAATTTTTAACCTATCCGGTTCAATCTTCATTAAATCGTTGGTTTCTACATTCATTTTAAATAGCGAGAAAAGGTAATAGCCTCTACCTCAAATCGTGGAAACTTTGATCGATCGACTAGTTAGTCGATGCTGTGGGTTCGTCCTGGCCCTGAGATCGATGATTAGAGACTTCGGGATCTGCTGAACTATTCAAAATGGGTGGTTCGGGCAGCACGGTCTTCGAGGCGACCACGGGACGACTATCTGCGCCAACTATAACACCGATATCATCCATAAGCCAAATATTACTAAGATTGGAATTCAAATTGTCAATTGAAAACCCGATACGCTGAAATTTAACCCGGGCCGAATTCCCGTCGGGCACGCAAAACGAGGCAGCAAAACGGGCATTATTTCGACAATGTAATACCTCTCCTAGCCTAATTTGACTATTCTAAACACAATGGCAAGGTCAATTTTATCAATCACGGCTCAGAACACACTCAATTTGATCCCTTAAAATCTGAAACTAAGGCAAAGAAATCCGAGCTTACCGGGAGTCCGATGACAATTCCGATTGAGGGCTTTCGATCTCCTCGACGAGGGCTTCAAAACCCCTCAATAAATTCCGGGATCGAAAAATGACGCGGCGGCCGACGGCGGCGACCGGCGATGGCGACAGCGAGGTGGCACCACCAACGGACTCTAATAGGCTTCGTGAACATGATTCCGGTGTTAGATTTCTCAAAATCAAACCGACATGAAAAAGATCTAGAGTTGTAAAACCGCACCTTCCGGCGAATATTCCGGTCAAACGCCATGACCTCCGGTCAAATTCCGCCTAGCAGTAGACTCGTCTTCTCGAGAGCTTTCCGGCGCCACCAACCACGCTCCGATCGGAGCTCCGGTGACCGAGGTATGGAGCTTTGAATCTTTGATGGGAGAAGAAAATAAACAGAGGAGAAAGAGAGGGAGAGGCTGCGAATGGTGGAGAGGAGAGAGGTGGAGGGGACTTGATTACCCCTTTGCCAAAAGCTGATCTTTTTTTTATATATATATATATATTATAATATTTAAGGGTTTTACAGAAAGTACTTAATTTATCGGTATAAAATCGACTCATCACAGGGTCGAGTTAAAAAATTAGTAGACGAGTAATGAACTTTTTTTAGGGGTTTCGACTCATCACAGGGTCGAGTTAAAAAATTAGTAGACGAGTAATGAACTTTTTTTAGGGGTTTCAATCCCATGGATTATAGGCATATAGTTATTTAATGGTTACATGAAGTCTTTAATCCCTTCATATTTTTTTTAAAATGCCCATACTTGAATTTGTGTATAATTTTATTTTTGTTTTAATCTACTCATTTAACCCAAAAAATCCCATATTGTATTATAGCATAGATTATAATCAACACAAAACATAATCAACATATCTCTTTAATCATTATATCGATAAGTAAAGTACACATTATTTATTACGTGAATGATATCACTAGTCAACTATATATATTAACATAATTATTGCATATAACTTCTCATAATACAGTTCCACCGTCGTTAGGGTTTAGGGCTTAATAATATTAGCCTCGCTCATCCTGCATTTGGCAATAAAAAAGATAAGTACTACTACTCAATATAAAAACCCATTAAAAAGAGAAAGAAAAAACTCGAGAGAAAAAAAAAAAAAAAACACCAATGAGTACAGAGGGCACTGTCTATCACAATTCTTATTAATAATATATACAGCTATAAGTTCATATGTACCAACTACCAAGAGTATATGTACATTTTGCCGTTGGTTAGGCTTTTTCCGGTGCGGGGGGCGGAACTCTAATCTGGGGTCTCTCCAACCGTGCTTCGTGGGCGGGATCACTTGGGCCCGTGAGGGGACCATGACGGAGAGAGACTGGAAGTTGGTGTTGCCGAGGAACCACTCCAAGTCTGAAAAACATATATATATATATATATATATATATATATATATATATATATATATAAAACTTAATAAATTATTTCGAAAATGTTCGTGACTTAAATTGACGCTTTTTCTTGTCATAATTCAATGATAGTTTAATTAATTTGGAAGTCACAACCAAACCTATTTTAATTTTGAATGATTATTAAACAGATTTAATTTCAATTACCTATATATACTTTTGCTTAAGTAAAAAGTAATATATACATATTACAATTTTTGGGGAATAATATAAAAAGTAATATTAGTTTTAAGATTATTTTGGGGACCCAAAATTTGATATAAATATATATATATAATGAGTATTTGAGATTTAGTTATTAGGCTTACGTCTTGCAGTCCATGTTGACGTCAATGGGCGGGAGCTTGCTGTCAACGATGCCGCAGTGCTTGGGGACCTCGCTGACGAGTTTCCCGTCGATGTCGGAATATGTCTTCATGGCAGTCTGGATGCACTCACAAGCGTGCACCCTCTGCGGCCCGGTCTTAGTCTCTCCGTCCAGTCTCTTGGCGCCGCTGCAGCACCCCTTGGACGGCTCTTTCTCTTTCCCCTGCACGAACGGCAGGCACGGCATCAGCGCTCCCACCACAGTCCCGCAGGTTTCTTCGCTTCCTGGGGCTGGGGCAGGAGGTGCCACCGAAGCCGAAGAGGTCCACGCAAGTCCTGCCGCCACGATAACCACGAGCGCCACCGCCGAGGGAGCCGACACGGTCCTCATGTTTGGAGGTTGGGAAAGGATTATTGTGTTGGTGAGTGCAGTGTTTCTTTGTGTAGTTTTTACTTTTGCTTTTGATTTTTTTGCTGTGTGATTGAGCTAGGGTTCGGCGACACTCTTTTATAGGAGTTTTTGGCTTTTGGTGGGTTTTGTGTGATTCTTATATTAAGGAAAGTAGGTAATTTGTGGTGGTGGGATACATTATGGGATTAATATATATATATACGTGCTTATTACATGTGTAGTGTAATATGGTTAATTAGGGCTTGATTTATGGGGCTTTGAGTGTAGGGATGTTTTGCATTGTTACGATAAGATTGTTGGAAAGTTGTAATCTTTTTGTTGCTGTAAAAATTCTTAATGTCCACTATTTTGACTTTTTTTTTTAAATTCCATACATCTTTTCAATTATTTTTTAGAATTCTGAATGTGTTGTTAATTTTGGACATGTACTATCACTTCTGATATAATTGAATTTTGGTCTCTAGATTTGGGCACATGCATTGGTAACTAATATATTTCTCTTTAATTATAAATAAGGTATGTTTTAGGGAGACATTGTAACTTAGAATATAAACCTACTGGTCTCAAGATCATATATCTTAAGAAATTTAATTATTTATTTTCCAATATGATGATAAAAGAACTCGATGTATTAAGTACAAAAATTGGGTGTCGTTAGTTACAATCTCTTTTTTCCTCTAGTACAGACAGATCATTGTTCTATTAATATATTTTGTTCATTCTTGTATCAAACGAAATATGTTGTGCTTATAAATGGTTTATCAATTGCTAATAAGGTTGATTGTTCAGTGACAAAAAATAAGTTATTCACTTATTGTATACCCATTCTCTTTGGCCAGTGGTAAAGCTAGGATTCTTTGGAGTTTTAGTTGAAATATTTATAAGGTTGTTTAAAACTTTATTACAAATTAGACCGGGTTGAATTGAAAATTAGTAGAATTATAACGACATTTTTTTAGGGGGTTTCAATCCTTGGATCACATTGCATATAGTTATTTTAAGTCTTTAATCTCTTGATCATTTGACTATTTGAATTTGAATTTGTATATAATTTTTAAGTCTACTCGTTTAGCAAAAAAAAAAAAATTCGTAGAGCATAAATATAACCAACATAAAACATAATCAACATATCTTTAATCATTACATCGATGAGTACACATATTATTTATTAAGTGAATGATATCACTTTATATATTAGTGCCTTTACAACATAATTATTGCGTATAACTTTTCATAATACAGTTCCAACTTCCAAAGTCATTAGGGTTTAGGGTTTAATATTAGCCTCGCTCATCCTGCATGTGGCAATAAAATAAATAAATAAGTACTTAAAAAAACCCTTAAAAAGAGAAAGAAAGAAAAAAAAAACATATATACATATATATATATATATTACTCTGATTGGTCAAAGTTGGCAGTATCAAGTGGAGGAAACTGCATGTACTCGTGGTGGTGGATGCCACACAGTCTAGGAAGCTGACGAACGAGTTGAGGGTAAACCCTAACCCTGAAAAGGGCTCTTCTGATGCATATCCAAGCGTAGATCATCTCTTCTCTGCTCCTCTTCACTTCCCTCGCCACTTTCTCGACGCCATCGCAGCAGTCCTCCGACGGATGCCTCTTCCTCCCTTGCAAGTACGCCACGCAGGGATGCAGCTCGTGGAGCATCTCCCGACACGTCATACCGTGGTCGGGAGACGAAGGCGCCGGAGATGTCGGGGCTGGCGAAGGCGGCATGTCGTCGGGTTCTGACGGCGTTGGCGCCATGTCATCAGGTACTGACGGCGATGGCGCCATGTCCTCGTCGCCCGCGGCCACCGAGAGGAGCAGGGCTAGGGCTAAGAGGAGTGACGCTGCGCGAAGCATGGTGGTTTGAGATGAGATGAGATGAGATGATAAATGTTGGATTTTGAGCTTGCTGTGAGGCTTATATCAATGTGCGTGCATATATATTATATATATTTATAAGTGTCTTGACTGTGTTTGTATCGGTTTATTTCATGCAAGTTCTGTGGATACTATTGTTTGAATGGGATGAAATTGTTTCTTTTGAGGGTTACTGAGACGACACTAGGGTTTTGTTGGAGTTACGTGGAGGTTTTATAGCGACATTGCATGGCTTGATGCTTACGTAAGAGAAGTGAATAATGCATGTATTTGATTACGTGAGAGGAGTAATGACAGCTTTGTGACCATTGCAAATAGTTTATTTTTTTAATTCCCTTAAAAAAATTAATATGTTATCTTATAGGTTATAAGTTATAACAGTATCGCATTTTAACTTTTTACCTAGGTAAAATAATTGACATTACGAATGTGCATGTATAATATCATTCCGGAATCATAAATTATAATGACATAATTTGCTAGCCAGCAAGATAAACAGGGGCTTTTTAGTTCCTAGTAATTATTAAATGGATTAATGAGGGAAATGTCCATTTGTGATTTAAGGTTTAAAAAAAATGCCCATTTTTATTTTTGGTAATCAAAACCACCGACTAATTGAAATATGGACTAATATACCCTTCGAATTAATTATATATATATATATCAATATTAAACCAAATATATATACCAATACCAAACGTATATTTAAACTGTAAATATATATACGAAATTTTATTAGCCTGTAAAAACTGTATATTTATTTTCAAAATTGTATTAATAGTAAAAAAAATGTAAAAATATCTACAAAATTTTATGAACTTGTTGAACATGTTGAAATATAAATATATTTACAACGCAAACAACGATCACGACCGCCGAAGTTCGTCGCAAATCTAAATCAAGGTCTCTCCCTTGCACGCCACTACGACCGCTGAAATTCGCCGACCAAGTCCACGCGCACCTCCCCTACGGTGCCGTCCCTCTTCAAACCACGACGTCAAGAATGCCATATAGCGACTCTCTCCGGCGACGTTCAACAGCCCGTGACTTCTCTAAAGCGGATCAAACCTCCCTCTCTCGTAACTTAGTCGACCTTCCGGCGACACCCAGCCACGACATGCACTCCAGATCGGTGCGTTCATCTCTCCGGCGAGAATTTTCAGCAATCTCTCCTCTTGCCGAAACCCAGATGAGAGAGAGAGAGTCTCGAAGGAGGTAGAAGGAAGAGAGAGAAAAGTTAGAAAATTTAGGTCAAAGTAACAAATTAAATGAAAATCTGATATAGGGAAAGAATTCAACCATAATTTTAGGAAAATATAAATTTGAAACTAAAATATATATAATAATTAAATAATAAACGAAAATACAAAAATATAATTAAAGTCAGGGTTAATATGGTCCAAAATACTTTTAAAATGGGTATAAATGAATTGTTTGAAAGTATAGACAATTCTCATAAACCTTAGGTGTTAAATGGGTATTTGACAAGTTTTTCTTTATTAAATTTAGTTCTCGCGCATTTTTTTCCTTTGAACATTAGATTGTGATCAAAATTAAGAGAGGTGTGAACTGTGAAACAATCAAAAATCTATTTCTAAAAAAATTAAAAAAAAATTCCGTGAAATTGAAACACAATTATAACAATAAAATATGCAACAAGTCCATACAATGGCATACATGTCATATATCATTTCTTTTCGATTTTTTAACACGTAGGGATACAATTTAAAGTTCACGAGAGAAAGTGGACCGACGAGTAGAGAGGCATAACTAACTGTCTATTACTGTTCTTACTAATATATACAGCTTTCCAGAACAATAAGAAAGAAGAAAAAACTGCAAGAGAACATTTGTTATACATTTATTAACAATAATCAAGAAGTCGACAAACCAATGGAGAAACAAAGAAATATTCATATATTTTCCTAACACTGATCCAAACAAACTTTGAGTACATATGTACAAGAGTAGAGGAAACTATATGCACATGTTGGTGTGGCTTTTCCCAGTCACGGGTTCAGCGGGGGGCGGAACTGAAGTCTGGGGTCGGTCCCACCACGCCTCGCGGGCGGGACTTGGGCATGCGAGGGGACCATGACGGAGAGAGACTGGAAGTTGGTGTTGCCGACGAACCAATAGAGAGCCCATTTGAGATTGCAGAGTGTGTATTTCAAAGCTTTGGTCCAATTCTCTTGCTTGCTGAAGCTCTGCGTGATCGAGTAACTCTCCACTTTGTCGACGTCGATCCTGCGTTAATGCCGTTGAAAATTGTTACCACCATCGTGAATTTGCCAATAATTGTCACAATTTGCAAATACCCCCGTGAATTTACCAAGTTGTCACAATTTTCCCTGAATTTATAAACCGTGGCGATCGATTTCCGCATTAATCGTTAAAAAAAAAAAAAAAAAAAAAATCGATGGTTTTGTATCATTTTAAGCCACTTGCAATGCACATGTTATGCACGTGGTTTAAAATTTGATGGAAATCGCTAATTATTTGACAATTATGTCGAAAATTTGCAGCACTTTACGAGTTTTGGGGAGGAACTGAAAAGTTTAAGAGGGGAGTCGCAAGAGCTCGATATGTTTACGACAGCATGGCTGATAATTACTAAAAAATTAAGATAATTATACATATTATGATTATTGACATAAATGACCCAGTTTTTTCAAATATAATTGTTTCCAAATCGCAACACTGTCAGCTTCTTTGACGACCCAAAAGAAAGGAAATGCTTTTCTTCAAAGTGTCAGCGAGGTTTCGAAACCGCTTACTTGTAGGGAAATCTAAAACATTTCTCGGGAGGAATGTTGTTCTCTTGATCTTTCGAATGAGCGAACTCTGCAAACTCTTTCAGGCATGTCAGGTATGTGATCATCGCTTTGTCGTAGCGACTGCTCCAAAACAAGTTTACGGGACCAAACCTAATCACAAGTTCGAAGGGACGATAATCAGAGCGGAAATAGTCAGCGAGAGATCGATTTAGGGTATATAAATATTTGAGACTTACAGTTCAAAGGTATTATTGTTGCAGTCCACTATTCGAGGGTAGCTTCCCATTGGAAGTATCTTTATCCTGGACCTACACGTGTCAAGTAAATAAAGCACGGTTTTCATCAGCCGGAAAAAACGCGAAAATAAATCATCGTCTGTGTGGAAAAAAAAGCGAGTACACACTGAAGCTTTGGCCGGAAATATTGACACATGGTATGGAGAAGCAGGCAAGCTTGGCCCCAAGCAGCGTTTATCTCGTCCCATTCGACCTAAATGTTTTGGAATGATGATGTCACATTAGTGTCATTTGACGTGTTATTTTATAATTCCAAAGCATTAAATTAACTGGTTCCATCATAATTCTTATGAAAGAAAAATGTGTAGATACTTTACCGGGATTTTAGGAAGCCGTCCAAGTCGAAAATTGTTTATTGTTCCAAATTCTCCATCGTGTCCGATCGGAAAGGCGTCATTTAGCACATTTGTTCTTTTTAGCAAATCTAAATGCGCTTGTGAAACTTCTATTTTGGACAGAATAGCGTCTCTCTCTTCCTATTTTAGCAAGATATAAGACACGGATCTTGAGAGAATTATAATTGAAATAGCTAATATTACGTATTAAGGGAATCGCAGCAGACCTGATGTGAAATTAACTGATACTGGAAATTGTTGAACTCCTGCCAGTACCTGTATATTTCGAGTTCGGTCAGAAACTTAGATTCTTTTATATATATCAAGTATGCTAAAAATAGAAAGAAGAGGCAATGAGTTAAGTGAGGAACCACAAACGGTTTCTGAGACAAATTCGGCCATCGGGAATTCATCAGTGTGATTAATCCCCTTTCTCATTGTTCCAAGTAAGTAGACAATAAATTTTCCACCATCCAAAAAGAAAAAGAAAAAGAAATAGACAATAAATTTTCCGGACCTTCCATTTGAGAGCAAGGTCGATAGTTCTCCAAAAAGACTCTAAGCATGATAAGAAAAAAATAAGCATAAAACACCTCGACAGCCACATGATGGGCACCTTTAGGAGGTGACTGAACCCTAATGACCCAAACAGAAGACCAAAATACCCTTTATGACATAATTGACAAAAGAGACCCTAATAACATAAGTAAAGGAAAAGACATAGAAGGACTGGACTTGAGGCTCAGACAATAAGGGACCACACGGGTCTATCATTGAGTTAGAGCAAGTTTCTGCCCGGCCTTCAACTCTTGATAAATAAAAAATATAAAAGGTTTTATAAGACCTGTCAAATAAACATGGAATCACATTCCATAACGAGGCGGTGCACTAGATTATAGGGGGGAAAAATTACCGCTCCTCCAATTCTTTGAATTTGCTTGATTTTGTCTCAAGCGCCTTCAGCTCAGCATTCACGCCGGCGTTCTGTTTCTCAATTTCTTCAATCGATGCTTCGAGTTTTCTCTCTTCTTCTTCAATCTGAGAAAATTAGGATTTATTAAGTATACCGACCTTCTTAGGAAACATTTGCTAGACATACCAAGCCCAGATCATAAATAACGTGAAAACTCAAAACACTTTTCCGGTCATTATATAACAATCAAAATCATTAATCAAACAAGTTATTCAAACATGAAAGCACAAGTAGACATAAAAACTAAATACCCTTAATTTCTCTTTAAGGAAATCGGCTTCGCTAAGAACATCCCGAGCCTCACCCTCGAGACGCTTAAGACATGCCTCATATGCTTCAGTGTCTCTATCTACATCTTCAATCTCTTTATCAAGTTTATCCGACAACACCCTCATGCACTCAAGGCATAAAGGTTGATCAACCTGAGAATTCATCATCAAAGATATAGTCCCAAGTAAGAACGAAAATATATTTAATTTTCATCGAAGTTATATGCATACCTGCGTCTGAGTGGTGGCGATTTCGAATGCACGCTTCAGGACAGCTATGGTCGAGTGAAACCCTGAATTGTTCGGGTGCATAGACCCATTGGATGCTTCGTCGGGTAAGGGTGAATTATTCCCATAAGCATCAGAAGATGACTCCGATCGATCCACAACCACGAACGAATCCTCCATTGCTTTCCCACGTGGCCGGGGCGGGATTCCTTGTGGCAAAGGCTTCTGCTTCGGCAAAACCACAAAAGAATTGTCCATCCGGGTCGACGACAAAACGCTATTCGCCCCGTTCATCGACGAGCCCATTCCTGCAAACCAAACAAACCACATTACCACACTATTCTCTATGCACTATTCCTAAATCAAGAGATTGATGCCTCTGCAATCAACTACAATAGATAAGAAGCTTTCCATGCTTCACAGACTCAAAAGGGTGAGATGGCTTATGTTGAAGACCTCAAGTGTTGCATACATGACGACTAACATTTCCACACTTCTAATTGGGCAAAAATTATTATCCAAAAGATGCATAATTGGGTTTTTAATTTGTTCCGTCCCGATCACCCCGCTAACCCTAAACCCGGAGCACGTGTTACACCTTTCTTTAGGCGTGTAAGTAGAGGTTCTAACTTCTAAGGAGCGTTGCAGCCCGGTTCAGGGCTTAACATTAACGAGGCAACTCGGTTTGAACAAGTCGAAAACCCGATCATGCAGCCTTTGGATATTAGTTAAGCTCGGGAATATGCCGCCCCATTTCGAACAACTTTAAGTACATTATGCTGCTGCTATTTTCCCTTGAACATGCATATGAGGGGAGAACGGGAAGGAATTGAAAAACAATAAGCTATTTTGGGACTGATAAATGGCGATTCAACGACATGGAAAAGCATATGTCGAAGACCCCAAATGCTTAATCAATGAACCAACGTAAAATCTCAAAGGGTTTCGATTGATTGGAATCAAGAAACTGACCGGAGCGAGAGGAGGGATCGCTGAAGAACTTGTCGGCGTAGGGATCGAAGCCGACGATTGAGAGTGGGTTCCGGCAGTTCTGGCACTTCCACCTCGGCGGATTCGGATCGCCCGTCGAGCTCCGACCCGTTTCGGCCATTGACTCCTTCACCATTTTTTCTCAGAGCCGAAACCCCGATTCTTGAAACCTCGAATGCCCAGTTTCTGGTTTCGAGCTTTCGTGGGAAAAGTGGAATCTGCGAGCCAATGGCAACAGCTTTTGTTCTCAGTTCGCTGGCTTCGCAGCTTCAGATTTTCTCGGGAAAATGTCGTTTGTTTGGGTAAAGAAAAAGATAAGCGTTATTTGGGCCCAATGATGATGAGTCTATATGGGCCTTAGTGAAAAAGGCCCAATAAAGAACAGTTTTTTTAGCATTATTGGCCTTATTATATATCATCCAATATCAATAGTTTAGCTCATCCGTTACGAAAATAGCAAGAATAATTTTATAATGTTGAATTTTATGTTAATAGCTTCTAGTTAGTAAGAAAGTGTAAAATTGCATTTAAACAACTAAATATAACATGATGATACTGAGGTTTCAAATATAAGGGTATAAATAATACTTCGAAGCCGGTTTGTAAACCGTATCCATATCTGCATCCGATTTTGGATGCGTATTGAAACCAGATTCGATTTTTTTATTTTGACTTTTTTAAAATCCGAATATCCATTAATCAGTTTAAAACCCGGTTTCATTATTTTTTTTATAAAAAAAAAAAAAAAAAAAACTCTAATCATTCAGGGTGAATTTCACCCTTATTTAAAAGTAACTAAGCGATGGATATCGGAGGCACTATTGTCTCCGATATCCATCACTTAGTTACTCAGATTGAGTCTGTAGTGTTCTACTTTAGCCCGAGATGCTGTAATGAAGTCGTGTATGACCTTGCTAGACTCGCGACTAAGTCTAGAGGGAGTATAGTTTGGTTGGAGTCTGTCTCGCCAAGTATTGAACCTCTTGTTGCGCGTGACTCGGTTTGTAACGAAGGAGTCTCAACTCTTTTTCGGGACGTTTGTTTGGCTGTTGCCGTTGGTAATTCGATGTGGACAACTCTTCCCTTTAGAGCCGCACCTGTTTGGGAAACTTTTAGAAGAAAAAAAAATCTTCACTGCGTTCAAGAAAGACCATTTGGTCCATTTCCACCTACGATCATTAGGGGTGAAAATTTTGTAACTGTTTCTCGGTTTTATTCCGGTTCCCGTTTCGGTCCCGGAACGGTTTTTAAAAAAAAAATAAGGGAAATTTAGTTTGAAACTAAGAACCGGTACTTCCCGGTTCACGGTTTATGGAACCTGTATTAGAAGCCAAATTTCCCGGTTTTTGGTGCCGGCTCCGGTTTTAAACTACATGTAGTTTTAGATGTTTTCATACTATGTCGTTTTTTATGACTTAAACTACATGTAGTTCTTTATTAGGGTTTCTTATTTCCCATTTTTCATTCTCGGGCCTTTAAATATCTCTTTCTCTCTCTCATCCATCGCGACATCATCTTCTTCTCTTCGCCGAGAACCCTCCACCGTCGATTACATGTCTTCATCTCCAAACTAGAAGATTTCGCTCGCAATCACAATCTATGTCTCGTGTTAATTTTTTGTTTCGGCCATTGATTTTTGTCTCATGTTAAGTACCTAATTTTTTCTTACTTTTTCCCGGTTTCGGTTTTCAAAAAAAAAAAGAAATTTACAATCGAAACCGGGAACAGGTACCGAAAATAAAAATTCCGAATTTTTAAGATAGATACCAAAAACTTCCGCTTTCACCCTTATAATGATCACTAATAGAGGGACTATTATGGACAATAATTTTATTTCTTAACTGTCACCGAAAAAAACACATATAAATTTAGATAACCACGTGTTCAGTTTTTTCTCTCCGTGTTCGTCCTCATCAATTACGAATTTCGATCCCAAATCAGAAACCCTAGCGAGCTCTTCCATTCTCCGATCATGGCGACCAAGCCACTCTCCACGGAATCAAGCCTCTACCAGATCTTCGTGACGCTCCTAGACAGCAAAACCCTAACTTTAAACTACACGACCTCGCGGATCTCAGCGAGCGACGTGAAAAATCGCCTCTCGGAGATCACCAAAGTCCCGGCGAGCCTCCAGCGACTGGTCACCGGAACTCGCCAGCTCGACGACGAGTCGGAGCTCTTCTGCGCAGATGGCGAGCGACTGTTCCCATCGGTGGCTCTGCTGCTTCGGCTGCGCGGCGGGAAAGGAGGGTTCGGATCCCTCCTCAGAGGTGCGGGGTCGAAGGCGTGGCAGAAGAAGACGAACAATGTGGACGCGTGCCGCGACATGAGCGGGCGGCGGCTGCGACATGTGAACGCGGAGCGGCGCCTGGAGGAGTGGCGCGCCGGCGAGGGGGAGCGGAAGCTGGTGAAGAATGCGGAGGAGTTTCTGAAGAAGATCGCGAAGAAGGGGAAGCGAGGCGTCGGAGCCGGCGCGGTGGAGAAGTACGTGGAGAAGTGCAGGGAGGACTCCGAGCGGTGCGTCTCCGGGGTGTTGGATGCCGTCGAGGAGTCCGTCAAGGGGAAGCCCGTCAAAGGGAAGCGCAAGGGAGGCGCTTCCAAGGACGATTCTTCCAAGGCTAAGCGGTTGAAGATATGGTAAGTTTTTTTCTTGGCTTTTTGCTCTGGTTTTCATTGATTGGTCACTCTAAATTGTGCTGCAAAGTCTGGATTCTAGACCATGATGAAGGTTTGATGCTTAAATCCGAAGCTCGTTTGTTTATCATATACTTTATACCATCGTGATTGATCAGTTCAGTGCCCTGTTAAATCAACTAACTACCTGTACAATCTTGATCACTTTAGGAGATTTTATTAGAAAGGAAAATGAGGATAGAGTGAGATATGAAGTTTAAATATTAGCTGTATCTTGTTTTGGATTCATTCGCTTTCGATAGCCTGCTAATGAATTCGGTGTTCGTTCGCTGGAGTTTCCATATATGGGTTTCAGAGGATTGGGATTATCGAGTTTATCAGGAATGGTAAATTTCCTCATCGTTGGCTCTTTAGTAGTCTGTTTTTGTAGGTGAGATTTCGGAATTGGGTTGTGTTATGGGAATTTGGCTTGCAATCTTTGCGAGTACATTTGTTTTGATTTGTTTTTATTGGTGTTGATATATTGGATCTCCTGGATTTTCCAGGATGGGGAAGCAAAAACTGGCCGGAAGTGATAGTGAGGAGTCGGATGACGAAGAGGAGACTGAGAAATCCACCGTGTCAAATGATGATGGAGCTCATTCGGATTCCAGTAAGGACGCCCAGGGAAGTTCCGGTTCCGTTACTTGTACTAAACGGGATGAGGAACTTTCTGGAGGTGCCTCCTCCGGGAGTGGCTCCGAGGAAGAGAAAGAGACTGGTAGAGTTCTGAGTGAAGAGTCTCCGAGCGGTGAGCAGAACGATGCATCTGAGTTGGTGCATGAAGTAGTACGTGATGAAAAAGTGAATCACGATGAACCTGTTGCTGAGAGCACATTACTGCATTCGGAATCTTCTCCATTAGAATCTGGTCCCATTGTTCTTGAAGAACCAGTCTTAAGCGAAGAGGTTGCAGAAATAGAAACTCCGCTGAACTTCGATAAATTCAATTCAGCAGCTGAATTAGAGGTATGTATAGGTTGAGTGTGTATATATAGATGTGTGTGTGTGTGTGTTTTGGCTTTTGGCTTTTGGTTTTTTATTTTTCTCTTGCAACTACAATAATGTGTGAGTTTAAAATCGGCATAGTTATCAGTCCCATATCGTAGCTTAGACAGGTAAAATGCCCGTTTTTTGCAGGTCCTGGTACTGGTTCCTGGGAAAAAAAAAAGATTTATTACACGAGGGAGGAGTTTTAATTCCCGGGAAACTGGTACCAGGAGAAAAATCATCAAATTCTCGGTTTTAAGTCCTGGTTTCACCCTGATGAGTTGTCACCTACTTTTGTTTAAGATCTGATTATATATTATCGACCATTTATTATTATTATTAATATTTGAAATAGGTTCTTGGCATGGAAAGATTGAAGAGTGAACTCCAAGATCGCGGGTTGAAATGCGGAGGGACGCTGCAGGAGCGTGCGGCGAGGCTCTTCCTGCTCAAATCCACTCCTTTTGACAAGCTTCCCAAGAAGCTGCTCGCTAAGAAATGAGAGTTGACTTTATTTTCGTATTGCGTTGACCTCCAAATGTGTATATTATTAGCGAGTTACTGAGTGTTTGTACTTTCACCATCCAATTATCAAAACTTGTTACAAATATGTAATTCGACTAATATTAGCAAACAATCCTCACGTTTCCTATAATAGACAAGGAGAATATGAGAGAACTCTAGAACATCAATAATAATAATAATAATAATAATAATAATAATAAGTCAAGTATTTTTCATAGGATTTGACTACACTCCTCAAGCTTAGGTATAAATATTGATGAGTCTAAGTTTCTGGACAAAGAAAAACCATATTTGTTTATGTATGAGACTTTGGTACAAAGTTGATGAGATAATCTTTCCATCCGAGTTGCTCCGTGATAAAGTGGCGGCGATCTACTTTTACGTGCTTGGTCCTACCACGGTGACTGTGAATTCGGATTCGCTTGATAGTTGACTTCTTTGTCTAAGTAGAGTTACATACTCTTCAGTAATACCTTATGGATCATAACTCTGCTCTGTCTACATACTTCTACTAATAATCGACTGTTTTTCGCTAAGTCGACTCACGAGATATGCCCGTATATGCGCACAATGCAGTGCATGGTTTGCGACCATCCAAGGATCCAGCTCAATCAGCGTCAGTGAATTTAAATACCGTTATACCCGGGTTCTCTGTTTTTCGAATATTAAAGAGGCAGTTGCCATTTTTAAGATTCTATTGTTTATAGTTATCTAAGATAAGAAGTAGCATTTGCTTTTAAGGTCTTTTAAGCATTTTCCTTCTAAAATAAAAAATAAAAAATTAATTCTACTTGTGTTTTAATATATATATATATATATATATATATATATTCTACTCGTTACGTTAGCTCTTATTGACGTCAGTTTTGGTATTTTTCGGAGAAACAAAAAGGATACTAAAAAAAAAGATGGACAATTTCAAGAAAAATTTACAGTGAGAGAATTGTTATGATGTGACTTCTTTATCACACAGTTTCTATACTAACATGAACCGGTGATGGGGACGGAGTGTTCCTGCAAACCGGGCATGTTCCGTTCAGGCGGAGCCATTCGTCGATGCAGTCAGCGTGGAAGCAGTGTTTGCACTCTGGTATGCACCGCAGCGTCTCTTTGGTGCAATACTCCGACAAGCATATGGGGCAAGTAGTGTCGTTGGGACCCGGAAGCCGCCGGCTCTCCCCGAGCACGAGCTTTTCGTAGGACTCTATGGTGGTCTCGTCGAGGCCCACTGTTGCGATGGAGAAGTCTATCCCCTCCGGTGCTGCAGCCACTGCCGTGGGGCTCCTCCTTGCACCGATGGGATTGTTTCTATCGACGAAGCACGCAAAGCAAGCGATCCCGAACGCGCACGTTACGGCTGGGACGGCGATGGACAGGCAAATTATTCGGAATATTTGCAGGCCGTCGTGCAATCCGCCTGAAAAATTGCAGTGTCTTTGTTAAGAAATTACGTATACTTAGTTGTTACTCTAAATTATTTTTTATAGTTGGCAGAAATTCATATTATTTTTTAATCACATGTAACTTAATTTATAATTGAGTAATTTGCCTTGTAAACCCATTTGTAATGTAATTTTTTATTATTATTAAAATTGTAGTTTTCGTGCAAATTCACGGGTAAGTTGCTTAATAAATTAATATTTAGGAGGCAAAATGCATAAATTTAAAGCTTAGTCGAATAAAAACTAATTATTTTTATTTTTGAGTTGCATATCAGCATATGTTTCGCTAAAATTCCATCTACTTTTTCAATCGATTTAAAAGTTAAAAAGTTTTGGACACATTAGAAAGTTTTGGACACATGTTTTTTGTAAAAGATTCCTAACATTCTATTTCCTCTTTTTGGTATTGGCACTACTATAATAACAATTAACAAGTGGATCTTCGAAAAAAAAAAGTAAAAAGGTGGACAAAAAGAGCACTTAACTTTCGGAACTTAATTTTAGTTGTAGAGTCTTCGTCTCTATTAAATGAAAATTGCACCATAGCTTAAAGGTTTAAAAGACCAAATGACCCAAAATATAAAGTTTGGATTATGAGTTTTCATCGGAACGGAAATCATATTATTAATTTCTAATTATTATTAACTTTAATAATAGTTATTTAATGGCGATGTGTAGATTTTAAAGGTCCATACTGTTAGTTTTTTTAAAGAAAGAAAAGATAATTTCAAAATCGATAATTTTGGATTCCAAAATAAATAAATAAATAAACTAAAACAGAGATTTTTCCGAAACTAGAATTATCGATTCGGAATTTATCCAGACTCCATAAGGAGGAACCGGAGTTAGAAGTCAAATTTTTTTTTAACTTAAAAGTGAGATTTTACCTTCAATTTATGTGATTTGTACAGATTATCATGATGAACCAATTGTTGCTTCAATTAGAACCACATTTAATTGACTTTGCAACTCAATTGGATGGAATCTGACGACCTAATAATATGTTGAGCTACATTTAATTGACTTTTATTTTTTGTGGATTACATTTTTTTATATTACTCCTAATAATATGATTAATAATCTTATCACTAATTGAGAGAAACTAGTTCATGGGAATTTCGTTGACATTGGCTAAAAAGTCAACCCTAATAATTTAACACGACACAAGCTTACCAATCTGAATAACGTAATACACAAGGCTTTGTAGCCAATACGAGATTCATATGTCACGACCACGAGCGGTTTTATTTATAATTTTTGACCTTTTCCATACACACAAAAACAAACATAATACCCATTTCTATTTATTTTCAGTTTTACTTTTATCACACCAAGTTGCTCATATTAATTATGTTCTACCCAACCCCCCATTTATAAATTTTTAAAATTTTTGGAGTGAGCTTTTTTTAGAAGTTGGCAAAAATGTCACTTGAATTTTACTCTCTCGTACATTTTACCCAGTTAATTTTTTTTTTTTTGGCAGTAATACCTACTATCTTTGTTCTTTGTTACATACATATTACTCTTCAAATATTACAAAATAAGGGAAAATATAAATACGTGCGCAATACAAACTTACATGAAGATTTATTTTTTTGGTCAAATAGTTACCTAATTATATTAATATACTAGATTACAAACCATTTATTTAATTCAACTTTGAGATAACCACTTCTTAAAAAATACCCTCAAATAATTAATGTGTTGAGTACAAGTTAATATTTTCCTTAATTTCTAATCTTTAGGGGGCAATATGAACTTTTTGAAAAAACATAAGACATTACAGTTAAAAAAAAAAAAAACTAAAGTTCAGAAGAACAAAGTCCTTGGAGGCATTTGTGCTTATTAGTCTTTTTTTTTTTTTTTTTTTTTTTTTTTATGCTCTGTTGCTGCCTCAATCAACTAATGACATAAATTTCAGGGAGCAAAGTGCACTGAAAAAGAAAATTCAGGGAGCATTTGTGGTAATTACTATTTTTTTATGTTCCTGTGATTAATTGGTAAGTTGTGTAGCTGTGTCATGAACTAATGAAATAGGAATAAATTCCTCACCTCTGCCGGCATAGTAGAAGCAGCTGATCTCCGGCGTGGCGTTGCCCTTCAGCCCGCACACCCCACCCTCCGCCTCGCACCCGGCGCAGTCGGGCTCGTACCACGTCAGCCTCAGATCACCGCCAAGCGCGCTCGCAAGCCCGTCGTCAAACTCCGCAGGACGCGCCACGGGCAGGGCCCGCGTCTCCATGAACTTGCACGACTTCCCGATCCGCCGCGCCAGCCTGGCCGACGCCGTCGCCACCACCGAGTGCGTCGCGTTGCCCATACACTCGACCGTCGCGAACCGGTTCCGCGTGAACGCCTCCGGGCACCGCAGGAAAGTGTAGTTCTCGTAGAACGCCGAGACAAAGGGCGTTGCCGCGAGGCTGAAGTTGCCGAGGAGCCTCTCCGGGAGGCAGCTCCCGGCGTCGTAGAGGAGTATCTCCTGGGTGACGTAGCTGATTTGCCGGACGGCGAATTCCCCGGCGAAGGGGAGGCTCAGGGCGGTGACGTTGTGGTCGTCGCAGGCGAGATCGAAGCCCGGGAAGCCGCAGGTTTTCGGGTCTTTCTCCAAGTGAAAAGGGAATCTTACTGGTATGTTTGTGTTGCCACAAGTTGAGATTTGGCATTCTTGTGAGGCAAAAGCTAGAGAGAGGACTGTGAGGAGAAGAAAAAGGGTATCCAAAACACCCATGTTTTGGAAGCCTTGATCCATGGGAATGAAAGAGTTAGTGTATAGTGATGGGTTACATTTAATGGGGTTTAAAGTCAAAATTATATAATATAGGGCAATCGGGAATATTATATAATTTGTAGGGGTCAATGCTTTTATTGCTATTATCTAATGAGAGAAGACTGGGAGAGAATTGATTGTTTAAACTTTAAATAAGCTTGAGAGACTAATCCAAAGTGGGTCATTGTGCCTAAAATTAAAACTGATAACCAACCTTAAAAAAACTGAAAATATGATGAACTACTTTTAATTAAGCACCAAGTGATTAATTCGTCTGACAGGTTTATGAGCTCATTAATCCCCGATTCTCGATTTCCGATTCCGGAACCGGAATTCTGGATTCCATTTTTTGAAACATCAATTCCCTTTTTTTTCGTTTTTTAATTATTGAATATCAATTGATTAATCGGGGCCGTCAGAATGAGTTAGCCATTTACTCCGAAATCAAAATCCGCTATCATGAAACTAGAATTCAGGATTAATCTTGACCGTGAGTAGAACTTCTACTTCAGGATTCCGTTTTTTTTTTTTTCCTCAAAAATTGGAGTTTCCGATTCTGGATTTTTTTTAGAATGTAAAAAAATGGATACACAATTCCGTATTTAGGGGGAAAACTAATAAAGTTGGTTATGGAAAGTATTAAAGAAAGGGGTCAGAAAATCTTACCCACCACTGGATTTCTCTTTGAAATATAGTTGTGGAAATTACAAAACAGCCCAGCTTAAGCGTAATGAAATTTTGTGCAAGTTTTTTTGGCAATGAATACATGAATGACATCTCTCTCTCTCTCTGTGATGTGTAAATTGTAATGAATATGTGAAAGCTACTCTACCAACTTTACGAATGGGCATTAAACTGGTACCCTTTCTGGCAGAGCAGAGTATATTTCTATCTCACAGTACCAAATGGTCATTTCCTTTTCTTTTTTTCTTTTAATTTTTGGTTTTTTTTTGTATATATCTTTTATGCAAATAACCTGAGAAAATCAAAGAAGCTGCTGAGAGATTCTGATGGAAACGACTTCTCCATCGGCCCCGGCTCTCATGGCTTGGTATTTCACGTGAAGCCCTGCCACACACGGATTACGAAAATCAAATTGGATTATTAACACTAAAACAGAGAACCGGACCGGGAGCTTTTTTTTTTTTTTTTTTTTTTATGTCTTGGCCCTGGCCCGGCCCCGGTTTATTCCACACAGTTGTTTGGAAAATTGGATTGGTACTAAAGTGGATTATCAACATTCAACACTAATGCCCAGAACCAGGCCCGGGGCTTCTTTTTCCGGCCTGGTCCCGGTTTATTCCACACAGATATTATGACATTCAAATTGGGTACGGGTCCGGGAGTGGATTTTTTTTTTTTTTTTTTTTAAAACTCAGTCTGGTCCCGGTTTATTCCAGACAGAGATCAGGAAATTCAGATTGGTACCAAAGTAGATTATCAACACTAAAACTGGAACCGGGCCCGGAAGTAACGAAATCGTTACGGGATCGGGCCCGAAATTTGAAAGGGTAAGAGATACGTACCATCGTTTTTCTGTAAATTGGTGTTGACAGCAACCGCGTTGGGAGTGATCACAGCCCTGGGTTGCCAGTCATTGGCTTTTCCCACCCATGATTCCAGATTAAACACTGCTGCAATTCAACACTTTTAATCTGATTAGTAAAGTAGCATTGTTAAATAATGATTATGTAGTTGAAAAAACGTTCCAAGTTTTACCGGAATTGGAACATTTTTCGAGGTGTTTGACGTCGAAAATAGCCCCGGAAGCTTCATTCGCGTTCTTCTTGATGTCGTGAGATCCGATGACGTCGTAGTCCCAGCTTCCGTTGTAGTATTCCTCATTCAGGAACAACTCTATGTGCCTTGCATCTAAAGTTTGCATCGTTCCTATCATTACAAGGGGAAAAACGGGTTATAATTTTACAGTTTTTCCAAGACTTGAACCAGATTTTATAATCTGACCAATAAATGAAACGACGGAATGATGATTTCCCGTTTGTTTTACGAATTACGAAAATCAAATAACTACACCTAAAGGACATATACGGACTTCATCGGGATTGGCACCTAATGTAGATATTAGGAAAAACTAACCCGGTAACTATTACTAACTACCGAAAGCGCCCCTAATAACCTAAGACATGAATAATAAATCAAGAAATTATTATAACTTAAGACTTAACACAGTTGAATTCAACTGCATATTCTCCTCACCGTCGCATGTGTTAAGGTCACAGACCGGACATCGAACAAGCTGAAGATCTGTTGAAAGGTTCAAAAGAGCATGATTAAACGAGCATGGAAATCGAGGTTTGGTATTAACAATAACGAGCAGACAAATTTAGAAAGTGAAAATTACCGGCTATCCATATCCCGGTCTTGACATTGCTTATCACACAGCCGCCATTGGACTTCAACATCGTCTCTGTCTCCTCTTCTTTAGGGATTTTCACCGGAGCTATCAGTTTTTCCGTCAGAAACGCAATTGGAGAGTCCAGTGAAAAAGCTCCGATTCGCATCCAGTCTGGTTTCACACAACAAAATAAGAAATGCACAAACTCCACGTTTTTCTTGTGCGTAGAAACTTTGCATCAAATCGGTTACCTATATGCTTCTCCTGCTGACGGAACATGAAAGAATGGCTTCCATCTGGAAAGACGATTGATCAAACGGATCGAGTCAGACGATCGTTGAGATTATCAACCGATTCGAAGCGTTACAGCAAGAGATTGAGATCGTTACTGAAAGCAGAAGCGTAGAGGTCCATCCACTTGAAGGAAACCGGACAAGGAGCCGGAACCTGGAGGTCGCGTAGGCAAACGAACCTCCAAATGCTCTCATCCTTGATCAGACGGTTGAACCAGCGATTTGTGCCGGCTAGCATCACCAGTGATCGAGCGTCCAGATACTTCGCAATCTCGGTCCACAAATCCTCTTCATACCTGTTTTTTCAAGAAAATCAGAAAAGAATGTCAGGATTACATGCATTCAAAATTGAGGTCTCGGGGTAAACAAGCAGATCATACACTATATATATAACAAGCCAAACAACTTTTGAATTTCAGAGTTGAATTATGCTCAAACTTGTTAGCTACTTTCAACGAAGCACTGAGCAGTGACAGATTTTCAATCAGATTATAAATTTCAGATCTATTCGTAAGGATTTGAAATTGAATCACTGCAAAAAATGCACGAAATCAAAATCCATGAATTCCGATCGAGCTCAAATTTGAATTTCAAAATTCTTATGAAACTTCGATCGAGCTCAAATTCACATCGTCATGAGTCATCACACACTCGATCAACCTCCGATTCCATGCAACGCGGCTTCTCAATTCGATCGGAACGAACTCGAGCTTAAACAAAACAAACAGAAAAGCTTAAACAGTCGCTTACACAGAATTCTCGGAAAATTCACGATTCAGATGAACACAAGCAGATATTCTTAGGAAATCACAGAGAGAGAGAGAGAGAGAGAGGATACAAACCAGGAGAAAGTGGAAAGAGAGTTGAGGAAGGGCAAAGAAGGAGAAGTGCAGGAGCAGATCGTCTTGGAGCGGCGCATGGACCTGCGAGTCCTCTGCGGAGCTGGCTGAGGCTGAGTGGCGGCGGAAGGGAGAGGCCTCTTCGCCTTGGCCTCGCTCGATTGCTCTGGAACCTCGATTCTCTTCCTCTTCGCCATTGTTGCTGCTTCCTCTGAAGCTTGAGCGTTCGTTCTTCGCTCAATTCAAACAGAGTGATCGCTCCCATTTGCTCAACACTGCTACTTATATATGCGCGCCAAATCACCTCTTTTTTTCGAATGTGCCTTAAAATAACTAGTTAAAACTTGAAATAAATAATTCAAATTTACTTATATATTATTCAAATTTCAATGATTTAATGTTGTTTTACTAGGGATGTAATTTAATATTAAATATACAAATATGCATATTCCCAACAAACAAACAAAAATTGCACTAATTCCAAATATATCAAAAATTTCATTTCGTAAGTACCCAAAGTATGTACAAAATGACATTTTTGATACGTTAAGAATTACTGCCAGCGAAGAAAAAAAAAAGGAATGTAAGTCATATTTTTTGTGAAATTTGAGTACTTTGGTTGCAAATATTCCTTTTGAAGTATTTTACATTTATAAATTAGTTTCTTACGTTTTAAATTTAACATTCGAATATTCGATACAATAGTTTGATTATCTTCGTAACAATTAAGCGTCGAGTAAGCTGGACGTAGCTAAATATTAACCCCATCTTTCTAAAAAAATAATTTTCATATAATAAAAAATATTATATGTTTATTATGACGTCAATAATCTAATGTCAAATAATTTCTTACATTTTGAGTTTAGAATTCTAATAATTTCTATTTTCTAACATGCAGTCCAAATGTCCAATAGTTTGATTATCTGTGTAATAGTTATTCGTTGAGTCCTAATTATTCAAATTAAGTCCATCTTTATATTAACTGTCATTAAAATTTACTGATTTTCCACATCATGAAGCTGACTTGGAAATTGGAATATTTACATTGCTTCTGCCGCAAAATATGTCTACGAACGACTATGCTCCAGTGATAAAATTAGGAGGGCGTTTTGAATTTTTTTACAAGTGCATTGATTTTAAGATCGCCGGTGACCGCTCTAAACTTTACAGGAGTTCTTGTGCGGAACCAAGTTTAATTTATCAACTGTGCTTGTGATGCCGGGCAATTATTGGAGGTCACGTGCTCGAAGAAGGCAAAGTCCCCGCTCAGGCGCTCAGTCTGCGGCTAAACTCGATCTCGGAGATTGCTTCCGACTTTCGACAAGTTTCTACATAGAATTTTCAATTATTTGCTTCCTTATTTATGTTATTTGTTTTCTCATTTGCATGTTAATTTGTTTAAAAGGTCCGGACGCTTCTCGACCGACGGAAATCCCTGAGAAATTGGATCGGCGAGGAGGCCCAAACAAAGTGCCAACCGACGGAAATCCGTGAGAAATTGGATCGGCGAGGAGGCCCAAATAAAGTGGCTAACATACACTCAACAAGCGTTTTATAGTATCTCTGATATGAACAACAATATTGGTGGTGTCATTGTTTTGATAAACACTATATGCACCGGAAGAATGGTTAAAAAAATTATATATTTATATATATATATATATATGTGTGTATATATATATATATATATTCTAATTAAATGTTTTACAATGCAATGGAAAAAAATTAGTGAACTTATTAAAAAATGTCAGAAGCTCAGAGATAACAAAATGTAATCCCTGGCTAAGAAATGGGTCAGACAAAAATGGAAGTCAGTTCATGAACTTTCTACAGGTTGCAGCTCGGCATAGGCACGGCACCTTAAGCTCTTCGGGCTCGTTCGTATCGAACAAGTAATCGTACCTATTGACAAGAGCAAAAAACGATGCGTTAAATCATACAACAAGCTGGGTGAAAACCAGTTATTCGGGTTTTAATGGCTGTTTCCACCAAAACATCAAAATACAATTCTAACAAACCGGTTAAAATGGTAATGAAACCGGTTTGAATCGATTTTACGGCTTTGTATGTATACCCGTAGACTATAAGTTGGTATCGGCTGATGATTCATGTACTGCTCGAGTTTTTTCAGTTTAGAAAAGAAAACGAGAGAGAAATCATACGTTAGTTCTTCACCGGCAGAAACATTTGTCTTGGCAATGAGAACGATCCGGTTCTGCTCATTACTGATGCTCATGATCCGAGCATAACAATTGGGCGTACACTGCAGAAAATCCCATTGGAAAAGCTTAAGAGTCGTGTTTTGATAATTACAAGGGGTTAATCCAAACACAATGACTTGAAACACACTTTGATCAGATCACTTACAGAATGGTTAATTAAACGGGCGATATTCCCTCGGTGGGTGGCATCAATCACTAATCCTTCGCTGATCTTGAAGAGCTATAATAACAGAAACACATTAGATGTTAATTTACAGAATGATCAAGGTAAAAAAAAGTGCAAAGAAAAAAAAAACATTTACTTACATAGCAATCTTTGCCTTGTGATCGATATTTTGTTTCCCTCAGATCCGCAATACTTTGCCTAACCAGCTCGCCTCGATATTCAACAACCTAGAGATATAAATATTAGACTTTTTAATTATATAAAATATTGATTAATCTATTATGAATGTATTGGTTAAGCAGAGGTATTAGTGGTATTTATTGTTTACTTAAACGGCGCTACTTCGCAATTATGTATTGACTTAAACAGACGAAAGAAGCAATTACAAAAACCTAGGCAAAAACCAGCTAATTGTCTTAAAATAACAAGGAGAGAAGATGCCATTATAATATTGATAAATCAATAATGTGTCTATCACAAAAAAATACTATATTATCGAGAATATTAATTTATCAACTATTTACTTTAGCACGTTGGTCCCAAGTTGGGACCGGAGAAAAGTAAAATCTAATGGAGGTTATTAATTTATCGAGTAATAATTTAATGAGGTTCTCGTGTACATGCTTCATTTATGAAAATATTAGGTATAAAAAAATTAATTCCCGAACAGCAGTAATATTTACTTACCATTTGTCCTTCTTGAATGTTTTTGCGTGCAAATAGGCCCCACCCATGAATATGAGATTTTCCAAAACAAATCCGGTAATCTTCGGTTTTCTGGAATCATTTTGCGGAAAAAAAATAAATCAGAGTAATTCAAATAAACAACAACTTTATTTCTAAAGGAAAACAAAACAAAAAAAAGGAAAATGTCGACAAATTGGGTGCGATACCATTTGTCATTTTAATAAAACTTGCCTGCAAGTACTTAAGCCGCTCCTTGAATGAAGAAAAAACCACCGGCTCCTCTACTTCCTGAAAATAATTAAAATGACATAAAATTCTAGTAATGTTAGAAAATTCACAATACTTGAATAATATTTATAAAATTAATCTACTGAGAACAAGAAAGTTATTCTGACCAAATTCAGGCTAGTTATTTCATCCGAAGAATGATGCGATGGCCTCCTCGGTCGGTGGAATATCGCCTGACATCCAATATTCTTACCCAAAAAAAATTATATAAAGATAGGGGACAAAACATGCACAGAAAATGACATTCAAAAAATGAAAAAAGAAAATTGGCAGTATTGCCCTTGGGACTTTTGGAGAGAAACCAGTTTGTCCTCTATTTTGTATTTGTGACAGCAGATGCAGATTGCCACCTATTTTCATTAAAGGAGCAACACCCCGGATCGAACAAATACCTTGTGACTAGATCTTCGATAAATGCGACACCTGGCAGCGGTTTCCGGTTCAATCTCATTAGTATCTGAGGATGATTCTTGAAGCTCTAGTCTCTTTGATGAAACCATCCTTGAACCTCTGAAGCATCCTTTCTGGTTCTCAAGCAAGCTTCTTGCAGCAAAAACCCCTGAAGGAGTACGAACAACTACTACCGCATCGGGATTCGGGACTCTGCATCAAAACCAAGTTAAGAAACTGTAAATCAACATATATGTTATCGGACCCAAGCCGCTTATTAAACACCAACCAATGGGAATTCACCGAAGAGACAAATTCCCAATTATTTTATTGAATAAATAGAAGTGAATCAAAACATAAGGGTCGTTCTTCAAGAACACAACCCGAGTCCTCCCACAAACTATCAAGTATTCCCCTAATTACGTAAATTAAATAACCCAAAAATGCCCCTAATTACCTCAGACTGCAATAGAAGAATTTATTCGATTAGTAACAACTAAAGGTCTAACAAAATGCTCAGAATTTATTAAATTTTATTACTTGATTAGGGAGCAAAAGAAATTTAAAATAAAATAGAAAACAAAATGAAATGAAATCATAGTTCATACCTGTGAACTGCACAAAATATAGACTTTGTTGTTCTTGGTTTCCCATTCTTCTCGAAGCAGTGCAACTGCAAATTACCAACGTTGGGGTTAATTTACCTTGTGCAACCTTCGATCACTTAAGTGTTGGAATATTATTGATTTTTTTCTGATACCATATAGAGTACAGCTTATACTAATCAGCAACTAAAAAATTAACTATTATATACTTGACTCTAACCTAACTAAATAAGCTATATATCTAGTAACTAGCCACATATAATAGCTATTAACAGAATACTCCCAACATTTCTATTCTTCTACAATATACATTGTTAGGTGACTTCACCTAAATATTTAATGTATAATTCCAACAAGAGAACAACTGACAATAGATAAAGTAAAATAAAATTTACATAATTTAAACAAAAATTATGAAAAACTTACTTCCATGGCGTACCCTGCTTTTGATGCACATGTTGCATGGAAATGTGTGGCGCATTTGCAACATTGGGTGCAAGAACCATGATATTGCTTGCATATTACGCATCTCTGCAATTGACATTTTAAAATGGTGAAAAACATATAATTGTACTGAAAATAGACGGATACATTCACTCAAGCGATAAAGAGAATTGCAAATTACCTTTACAAATGAAGATGATGGAATTTTAAGAATTCCGATAGCAGGTTCCATCTTCTCATGATTCAAGAAACCCATTTCTGGTCGGAACCAAGCGCATGTAACATGAACCCAAAGGTCCTCAACATCGGTCGGCTTCAAAGCACCCCCTGCAGGTACGATTTGAAGCAAATAAGAATAACAAGCATTAAATTCAATATCATTTAAGACACATGAAGCATCCTAGTGACAGCAGAAAGCACTTTAAGTCTAGTTCTCAACATTAGGGAACAAAAAAGTCTACTCCAGAAAACACCATTCAAATGTGTGTTCTAGATTACACTATTAATACAACACAGTAAAAAAAAAAAAAAACAGTTTATACAGCTAAGCAATTATTCAAGCTAGTTTAAGCATTAAATACCTTTGACGGGACAAAGGCAACATTCTCTGATCACATCAGGTGTTTCACATGCTCTACAAACCCATGAAGTAAAATCCTGTCCATCTTTTTCTCCATAGCATTCTTGGTGCACGGCTATCTGACACCTGGCAGATAGAGCACATATAGACAACGTGAGATCATATAATAGTTGGAAAATCTAAATAATAATTTTTCGGACTTTGATGACGACCCCAAGGAACAAAACAAGCACCTGTTGCATATAATCATTTTATTATCATCCCAATCTTCAACCCATCTACAAACTGCACATCTTTCAGTCGTCCATTTTGCATTTACCGGCTCGTACTTTTCTGCACCACCAAAGATACAAATAAAATAAGTCGCCGTTAAAAGGAGGCAAAAGAGGCTCTTCGACATGAATGAATTTTTAATTTCACCTTGCAAAAACGAAAGTAGTTGCTGCTTGGTTAAAGTAAGAGGTTGTTCACAAGACCCATTACAGTCTGCAAGCTGAAAAGTCAGAGACAATGTTATACCTGAATTAATATAGGGATATTTGCGGTATAAGTACATATAAAGTAGTTTTGGACCGACGACATAATACCGTTGTTTGTTTATGACGGGTTAAGTATCCATTGTTACGATAAAAGAGTCTCCCAGTCCCAGGTATCCATTTTGAACACTAAGGGGAACTTACAGAACTACATGAATCGAAACATTTGGTACTCAACCTGCGATAAACAAGCAACGGGATTATGCGGCCCAAGACTACTTTATGGGTACTTATGCTGAGACACAAAACAATAAGGTATAACCGTATAAGCACAAACCCAATTTTCCAGTGGTTGCATTGTGCTCTTCACTTTCACACTAAATTTCCACTTCTTAGCTTTACTACCCGCGTGCCGTTCCCATTCGCTGAGCGTTTGCTTCTTTGACCCACAGAGACCACATTTGCAAACAACCCTATAAAACGTAGGAAATAAAGTAGCTCAGAATTCCACATCCTAATTATCATGTAATTAGGTTAGATTTGCTGAATTCTTTATGATATTTAAACGATTATTATGTAAAGGTATAACATGAAGTCGGATCTTACAAATGAAGAGCCGGAATGTATGTTCCTTCCATGCCATTACACATGACGTCGACCTGCTCAGGCTTATTCTCTTGAGTTGAAGTCTGCTTGATATTTTCGACAGAACTGTTTCAAGAGAGAAAATAAATCGCAATGTCAGTTTTTCGAACATGATACGGAGAGGAAAATCGCAATGTTAGTTTTGCAATTCCCTTGATACGGAGAGGAACCGTGAATAATTTAGCACACCTGATTTTGTTGAGCTCGCATTTTTTTACATCGGCTTTGACATCTGCTTTTGTTTTGCAGTCGGGACAAAAATAATCACTATTCTCCAGGTCCTAAATAAGGGGAAAGCGAGTAAAAGACCCTCAAGTTTAACTTCAACTGATTTCAAATGAAAAGGAGAGCTAACTAAAAACAAAAACAAAAAAACGCAGTACCTTTAAAAGTTGGTCAGAAATTTTGTCACACTCGGCATGTACCCATACTTTACACCCATCGCAACATACCTAATGCAGAAAATAAAATTATTTAAATTGGTTGAAAATTTATTATTAACGAAATTAACACAGCTTCAAAACTTATGGGCTCACCCAATCGCCGCCATCAGAATGATGCCATATCTTCTTGCATATGCCACAATATTGTTTCGACTTTTTTAACTAATTAAATAAAGACGATGATGGAGTTAGAGAATAACTATTGTCTATATTGGAACACTCAAATATATATTTTTTTTAAATCGAACTAAGTCACAAACCTTAGCACAATGTTTGCATAAGAGCTGGAATTTACGATTTGACCCCTTGGTTCTTTTCATATCTTTGATGAGCAGACTCAAGCCACACCCATCACAAGGTCTAGCATCTTTACTATATAATCCCTGCATAATGAATCGATTAAATAAAACTCACAGAGCGGACAACTATATGCTTGAATATGATAAAATGATCGCATGTAATATATTTTATATAGAAAAAAATATATAAAGTGGGAATCAGAAAATATACATTACAGAATCGCATACTTCAGTCTGGCAAACGGATAGGACATAAAATTATAACATAATATTTTTAAAGAAAAATTACTGTCCCTAAGCATGGTTTTGGCCTGCGGGACCCGATTTCGGCCCAAAAACCCAGCTTTTTTTGTCACGGTAAAGAAGGGGTAATACATAACTTATTTCTAAGGACTAAGATATACGATTAGACATACAAAATTATTTATTAAAAAAAAATACTTTTAGTCGACAAAGCAAATCCTTTCAGGGAAGTATAAAAATGAAAAACGACCAAGTGCGAGTAGAAAAATACGTTATTTACACACTATTGCTGTGCTGCCCTAAACAACGCATAAGAAAACAGTAACAATTGGCGACCGCTGATATGCTTGATGATACGATCAAATCAAACTATATTAGCGACAGATTTAGAGGAATAAAAAAAGTCTTATTACCCGACTGTCAGCGCAAGATTCCTGTTCCTGACTTAAAGTACGAGCCTCTGACTTGGGGCTTTTATCGCCAGTCCCAAACCCAGAGTCGAGGAACCCATTATCGGCCAACAACGCCTCTTCTATCGCCATCTGAAGCTCGCTCGGCTTGCTCTTGTACAACTGAGTCTGCCCACGAAATCTGAGCACGCAATTCAGTTCGGTAAATCCCTAAAGTGATCGAATTTATGTCAATTAATCGCTAATTAGCTACGAACCTGTCCATGAATTCAAGAAAAGGGAAGATTGCGCCTTGTTTAACCCACCCATAGTCCTGCGCAATGCCCGTCGAATCTTTAGCTGAGGATCTAAACAAATCAAGCTTAACATACATGGAGAAGATGATATTTACCCTTTGTTTCCCATCCTTTGAGAAGCCATAGAACATGACGCAAATCGCACCAGGAACACAGCACCTCAGAACCGGTTCAGGAGCGTGTAGCAATGGATCGATCACCACGGCAGGCCACGCAGGGTAGCTTCTTCCACACTTCGCCCAAACCATGTCGCCCAGGGAGAAGTCTTCTAACTTATAAACATCTTTCTTCTTCCCGGTTGCGCCGTTTTTCAGTCCCTCGACGCCGGATAACCCGAACCCAGAAGCATTTTCCTCTCGCTTCAAACCTATACAGACGCCATGCTCAAGATTCGCCGAGTCCTGTTCCTTCTTGTTGTTTCTAGCACACCCCAATTCTTCGGCATTGCCGTTCTCGGCGCTGGTTTTCGCCTCCTTCTTCCAGGCATTGCGGACGGAGTCATTGAACTTCGACGGAACGCTCCGGACTCGTCCCCGCGACGACCTCTGATAAACCTCGGAATTCTGATGCAATCTCCGCCGGCAAAGCGATTCCGTCTCGCCGGAAAAGCACGGCTCTTCTTCGACCAAAGAACCCGAACCGCGGCTGAAGTACTCCGCGGCATCGGAGTTACAGAGTGAGTGGCTGCCATTGCTGCGCTGCTTCTTCAAAGCCGACGAACTCTGGTACCCTCCATTACCGTCGGACTCTTCGAGCCTGCACCGCTTGAGTTTCGGCATCTCCAATTTCATAGTCCGCTTGATAATCATCTTCCGAACATTCAATTCGCGCCGCATTCACCAACGTAACCCTAAATCGCATACACAGCCTATGTATATATATGAATTCTCCCACCTCTGTATATACAAGCGACGAATTCCGATTCCGATTCCGAAAATCACAATCGGAACCACAAAGCTCCGCGAAATTCCGACGAGAAAACCCGATTAACCCGAACCAAACCAGAAACACTAAGAGCAGAGAGCGAATCGCAAAATATAACCGCTCGCACCGAATCTCGCTTCAACCGAAGGCAAATAAAACAGCGTTTCCGATGAGGAAAACCTAAACCTCGCGTCGAAGCTCCGAGAATCGGCGACAATTTTCTCGGGAAAATCAGGGCAAGAAAATCAATGGAATTCGCCGAGAGAAGAAGCCTCGACGGAGCTTCGTTTCGAAGAGAGCTTCTCTTCGTTTTCGGAACGAAAATATAGCAGAAACTGTTTAACACTGTTGGATATATAGTTTGAGTAATTGGCAATAATGACCCCAGCTTTCTCTTTTAATGCTGTTTTTCCCCAAAACTTTAATTATTGGCAGAAAAATTCGTTTACTTAAAAAAAACACACACACACACAACATTGCCGGTTTTAAATGCCGCTTGCCGATGCCGTTTTGTAATTTTTATTTTATGGACATATCACTTGTCGATGGGCATGCCGCATGCCGAAAATACTGCATATTTTCATGGGCATACCGCATGCTGATGGAGTATTCGACGGAT
This sequence comes from Parietaria judaica, assembly GCA_954871525.1. Lineage (NCBI taxonomy): Eukaryota > Viridiplantae > Streptophyta > Magnoliopsida > Rosales > Urticaceae > Parietaria > Parietaria judaica. Next base: position 4,481,096 of record OX940864.1, on the reverse strand, counting down.
ATTCTGGAAAATAATTTTAAGTATTTAAACAAGATTTTTATATAGGTTCAAACTACATATTTAGTTAATTTAAGACATAATTGTATACAACAAAACACATTTATAACTTAAATATGTAGGTGAAATGTATAGTATGAAGTCACTTTATTAGTTGAAGACTTGAAGTGTATAATATTAAGTCACTTTATTAAGTTAAGTGAATATGTATGTGAATTGTATAATATTAATATCAAAGAGTCCCACGTTGCTAAATCACAAGAGTATGGAATGTTTTAAATACCAAAGATTTGGTACAAAGACTTGGACCCTTGGGATCACCTACTTTTGTGGAAGGGAGAGAACTCACACAAATGCATTCACCACCTCGCGCGCTGCCGCCGTCCGAACATGGCAAAGCGAGGTGAGATGGGGTTATCGTGCAAACATAATTATTTTTGTTGAAAATTTAATCGGTATCCAAGCTGCAAAATTTTAGGATTTTGTGGGCTTTCGATTCATTTTTCGTCGTGGAATGTCGTTCCGCAGGCCAGCGACAAATGAAAGGCGGTCGGAATGTCATTCGATTTTTGCGACATTTAAAACCATGCGAGTTAGCGTTAAAAAATATATAAAAAATGTAAACTTATATCATATAACTTACCCAAGTAATTAAGGCAAATTTATTATAGAATTATGTGATTTTATCTTATATAAGTTTTGATTAATCAGTAAATTATTTGAATTTTGAATAATTATATTTGATAATAAAAAAGTAATAAAAATGTTTGTTTTATAAAGAATATTAATCAAGAAAGAAACAATGAAGAATGTTTATTCTAGTCAGTCGATGTTGAGCAACAAATAAATTATTTCACGAAGAAAAAAAAACAGACAACACTAATATATTTTACTAAATCATCTTAACTGTATGTAATATGTATAACTAAATATATTTTTAATTTATAATATTAATGAGACTATATATTTACAAAATTTATAGAGTATGAATTTTACAAATATATATATGGTACTAAATAATGGGATTAGTACAGAATAAATAATGGGTACAATTTATTATTCAAAATTATTAAAATTAAAAAAAAAATTGAAACATCTTAAGGAATTTATATTCATGCATCGCATATAAATGAACAAATGTTCAGATTTCACCACATAGGGCTAAATGTGCCATCTTTTAGAAATATATGGGTGTTAGTGTTACTACACAAAAGTTAAAGCACGAAGAACAAATGAAATAAAGTACATCATGTTCAGTCTGTTAACGAACGAATGTTGCTTGTTTTGAATACTCGAGGATCGAGAAGGGAATAAAATTAAAATAATAAAAAATAGTTAAATACGACTTTGGCTCCAAAAATATTTGGGTGTTAAATATTTTCGTTCGTGGGAAAGCGCGAACACCTAAATTTGGGGGGGAGTTTTGCTCCAGAACGACGTCGTTTCACTATCCATCATCCCCAAAATCTCTGCATCAAGTCACAACCAAACCCTAGATTCATTACACCCATATAGCCGCATCGCTCTTCCTCCACATTTCAGCCGGGCAAGCTCTTAACTATATATATATATGTGTGTGTGTACATATGTATCATCGAGTTTCTGTGTGATGGTAGATTATAGTAAAGGTTTGAGCAAGAAATACTGCGGAAACTTTTGAAATTGATGTGGGAATCTGGATTTCGTTTGTCTTTCTCTTTGTATGTATATGTATATATGCTATTTAGAGTGTATATGAGTTGGAAATGATGGTAGATAATAGTAAAAGGTTTGAGCAGGAAGATACTGTGGAAATTCTGATTGAAGTGGGAAATGAAATCAATGGTTACGGTGATGATGATGATGAAAGAAGAGAGCCCCAAGTCATTGCTAGAGCGATGGCAATCGGCTTTCGCAATCTCTTCGACATAAATATGGGCAAATAAGTCTTTCTCGTTGTTTTATTCGACTACGAGAACGGGGATGAAATGGACTTGTTTTGTGATCATTCGGGTTGAATTGAAAAGGCGTGGGTTTCATTCTAACATGGAATGCGAATCTAGACTTCTCCCGACATTGTTGATTTCGCTTTCCCGCTTCGGTTTCCATCCACACTTGCTTCCTGCTTTGATCAAGAACATTTTGCTGATCCTTCTCTGTCATATACAATTATGTATATAATATGGTGTTATACTCTCTCTAGTAAGGTGTTAAAAAAATGGTTTTGCAGTTGGGTAAGAGTGTTTATAGACATTCTTGTGTATAGACATTTTTGTGTTGCTTTTAGTGATAAGATGTCTCTTGTTATCGTCGTTGTTTGTCAATGTGAAAAACTTTTTCTTTCGCTCTTAAGCATATTGTGATGACTTTGGTTTTGTGAATGTGTCTCTGCTCTGTTTGGAATTTTGATATTATTCTGATCTTTTTTTTTTTTCAGGTCTTTTCTGAAATGTTTGCAATACCATTTGGTTCATAGTTTGCAATATTGTTTGTGGGCTCTGTTCGGATTGATTTAGGATATGTTTCACTTTTTCGCGTTAAATCGGTTTATTGTCGATTTGGTTTATTTTGACGTGATAGTAGAGCTTATCGAATTGTTGTTGATATTGACTGGTTAATATGTAATTGTCGATTTGGTTTACTGTAGATTATGGATACTTGGGATGAATTTGTTGACGATTTTTATATCATGTGGAGCTTCGAAGAAATGCTCGCCGGATCTCGTCGTCGCCATCTACAATTGCAGCTGCTACTGTTACTAGTGAAAGAATCAGAGAGGCGAGCCAAATGCAGGACACGACGACGGTCACAGGGTGCCGGTTCAGATGAAGATAGTTGTTTGTCTTTTGAGATGAATGCCACGCCTGCGGCTGCCGTGGACAAACCACGAGGCAAAAAGAGAAAATCGTCCACCATGGAAGGGACCCTCAAGCGCATTACAGAAACTTTAAAATTGCAGATTAATCAAGACCGCGAGCTCAACGATCTAATGTTTGAGTCTATCAAGCAGCGTATCGAAAGGAGGAGAAAGGTGCCTTCGGATGACCTTCTGAACCGTGCTATGGAGAGACTTTCGACGCTGAAGCCTTCACTTGGAGCGGAGGAGTACGCAGCGTTTGTGGAGGTGCTAGAGGCCCGTCGAGAGGTGCGAAGATTGTTCGTATCTCTCGCCGATGACGCGGTCATTGCTTATGTGAAGCATTCTTTGCGCCACGCACCTTAGTTTAAGTCTTTATGTTTTAAAGTTGTCATTTTGCTGACCTAGGGTTATGTTGTAAGTACTAGTTTGGAGTTCTATATATGTTACTCTTTGTATGTAGTATATGTAAGTACTAGTTTGGAGTTCTATATATGTTACTCTTTGTATGTAGTATATTGGTAAATGAATTTGTAATCATGTGAAAACTTTTATCCAATATTTTCTCGGAGTTCTTTGTTTTCGTGGTGCACGTCGTCGGGTTTTTTGACAGCAAAATTTTGCAAATTCCAAGGAATTACCACATGTAAAAAAATATTTATCTACTCGCAAGCTTCCCAAAGACACATTAGATTCATAAACTTACATGTTTTATACAAGATCTTTGGATTGGAATTACCTAATCATGTAAGTATGGTCAAAATGAAAGCTTGTTTCTGCCTAGACCATTTTTCATAGGACTAAAAAATTCAAAGTCGAAATTCTGATCTTAGTTGTATCCAAATATGGGTTTATTTAGTTTGTATTTTATTTTTACCATAGACCATTTGGATCAAATATCTATATAATCGCTCAGATAATAAAATATATATTTTTCTAAGAAAAATGCAAACAGTATTATTAGTTCCGAAAATTATCCGGAGAAGGTTTGGATTATGGATAAAGTTTCAGGTGCTTTGGTTTGTTGTAATATGAAGCTTAATTAATGGGCCGATGGGTAATTAGCATCAAGGGAATTTGTGGTATTTCCTTGTTTAATTTTGCTTGAGGTATCAAGCAAGTTGGGTTAAAGGGATAAAGTCATCATCTTGTCATTGTATTAGGTACAACTGAAGCTGCCTTCAAAAAAAAAAAAAAATACAACTGAAAAAGAGTGGGTGGGAGTAGAGCCGAGCAAACGACGTCGCCAGTGACGACGCGACGCGTCGCGACGCATACAGTGCCAGTCGCGACGCGTCGCGATTCACGCGGCAAAAGTCGCGACGCGTCGCGATCTCGGGCTCTGGTCGCGACGCGTCAGGGCGTGATCCGCGTGAAGCGATCGACGGCCCAGATCTTGCCACGTCAGCGATCCGCGTGATTTTGTCCTTTTGGGGCATAAATAACACACTTTTTACCCGAATTTTATTCCCCAACCACAATTATTACCCACTTTACTCGAATTCCAACCCTAAAATTTCATATTTCAATATTTTTTCACCCACTTTCTCCTCACAATTATTCACCCACTTCACCCACCACAATAATTATTCACCCACCCCACCCTCTCCTAAAACCCTATAAATACCACCTCTTCCTCCCTCATTTCCTCACCAACAATCTCTCAACTCTCTCTCAAATTCTCTCAACTCTCCAAGTTTTTTCCACTCTCAATCTCCAAAGTTCCAAAGTTCCAAAGTTCCAATTTTCTAAATTCCTAAAGTTCTATCATTATGTCTCGAAGAAGCGGCGGTAGTTCCGGGGGTCGAAGGGCGGCCAGGAATTTGCAACCCCAATTTCTACAAGGGGGAACATCGGATACTTGTCCCGACGACTACATTCCCGTTAGGCTACCGGCAGAACTATTCCCTTCCCCTCACAATCCAGATTATCCCGACGATACAGTACGGTCTCTAAGACCTAGTCTAGTCCGGGCGGTTGCCCAGCACCACGCCAATCCCGACCGTGTGCCCCCAGAGTTGGTCGACGCGGTGGCTCAATGTAGGGGGGGAAATAACGATCATTTTTTCAATCTCATGTTACGGGAAGGTGCCGAATACGGAGCTCAAGGTCCCGAAGGTGCCGATCCCGACGAACCTCAAGGTCCCGAAGATGCCGATCCCGACCAAACCCAACGTCCCGACGATGCCGATCCCGACGACTATCAAACGCCGCCCTCGATCCGTGGTTCAAATATCGGGGTGTACCACCGCGGTTCTCCTCAACCTTCCAATCAAGATAGCGGTGAAGCCTCCGTTGCCCGTCCTCGACGAAGTCGACGTCCTTCTACCGGGTAATAACCTTTAATCCTTTTTTTATTTCATTAATTATTAATTTTTTATTAATTAATAAGTTAGTACTTAATAATAAATAATAAATAATAATTAATAAGTAATAAATAATAATTAAAAAAAATAATTGAAAAAAAATAATTAATTTTTAATAATTAATAATTATTAAATAATAATCACTTGAAAGTCTTAGTATGCTCTGTGGTTGCGGTTCCGACTGATCTTCCACATCAGAAACGATTTTCTTGAGATTTAATTATCATTTAATCATATTATCTTAATTAATTAATTTCGTTTAATTTTTTTTACGATAAATATTATAGTTTAATTATTTTAGTTTAATTAATTAATTTGTCACGTCTCTTGAAAGTCTTAGTATGCTCTGTGGTTGCGGTTCCGACTGATCTTCCACATCAGAAACGATTTTCTTGATATTTAATAAGTTAACGGGATTAAAAATGGTAATTTGTATGTGTGGTGATTATTATAAAGTTCTTAATGGAATACGGTGTCTTAGAAAGATTGGTTTTTAAATAAGGTTTGCTTTGCAATCTCCTCCAAGCTAGCCTGGGAACCTCGGGGAGGTCTGTCTAGAAAAGCTTGGGCCTAAAGCGAGATCATAGCATCCTTTCCAGTCGATCTGGCCGTGGAACCTCGGGGAGTTCCGTCAAAAAGAGCTTGATAATGATTTCCACACATAGAAAATACCATTTTTAATTTCGTTAACTCTTTTAATTAACTATATGAAATTAATTAATTAATATGATTAATATTAATATTTAATCCATGTAAAATTAATACCCATTTTTATTTTGTTAACCTTTTTTCTCCCGTATATTTTTAATAGGGAAAGTCCTCCTGCCTTGTTGTGGGGACGACCAAACAAAGCGAAGGTGTGGGATTATTTTCACGAGGAACGACGGGTGGAGAACGGTGTTTGAATCAAGATCGCCACGTGCAAGAAGTGCCATGAAACCCTCGATGCGTTGGGGGACAAAGGAACCGGCTACTTGACGCGACATAAGAAAGCGTGCTACGGAGACGGTAACGAGGTAAACACAGCACAGGTAAGTGCTCTTACCACCGAAAATTTACGGAAATGGACCCTCGAGTGGTTACTGTCTACGGGCGCACCGATGAGTTTGGTGGAAAACCCTGCGCATACACAATATATGCAAAGGATTAATCCGTCTTACGAACAGTTTTCCCGTACGACATATACCAGGGACATGGAGTCTGCTTACAAAATGCAAAAAAATTATTTGGTCGATTTTTTCAAAATGTCCAACATTAACGTTGCTTTTACCACCGACTTGTGGAGCGGTCCGAGTCTTAACGACTATTTGAGTCTGACCGCCCATTACGTCGACGAGAATTGGGATCCATGTCAAAAACTTTTAAACATGTCACCATTCGAGTGTCGCCATACCGGCAAAAACATTTCCGATAAATTAATAGAATTATTCAATGATTGGGGTTTGCAAAATCGTATCATTTCTATTACGTTAGACAATGCCGCAAACAATAACGCCGCTATTACTATCTTAGAAAATAGTTTGCCCGGTTCTCCTTTTCGTAATATTTTACATCAAAAATGTGCTTGTCACATCATTAATTTAATTGCTAGAACGGGGGAACGAAATATTTCAGGGCACGTTGACAAAATACGCGGCGTTGTCGATTGGATCCGGCATTCTCAAACCGTTGTTAGGTGGAGACGATTTTGTAAAGAGCACAATCATAAAGCTAATAAGTTTGGTTTAGACAACAATACACGATGGAACTCTACATATCTAATGCTTTCAGTTGTTTGTAGACAGAGATTATCGTTAAGCGCTTTCCTCCTCACCGAACTAGAGGCCTCGGAGCGGATCACGGAGGCAGAATGGGAAATGGCCCAGAAATTCACCCAATTCCTTAAACCTTTTTACGTTGTTACTTTAAATTTTTCAAACCAAAAACAACCTTCCTTGAATCATGGTCTTTCGAGTCTTTACGAAATTACAAACACTTTTTCTGAATTCGCAAATGACCCTGTTATTTCGCCCATGATTGAGGGAATGGTTGCAAAATTCAAAAGTTATTGGGATCCACCCCCTTTTTCGTATTGTTTCGGTGCTATCTTGGATCCCCGTATTATGTTTACGTTCGGGCCTTTGATGTCAGCAATCGGGACAAACTTAGGGGTGGATTACACTGATTATATTAAGGTTGTTAATGAAGCTTTTTATGAACTTTACAGTGAATACGACCGGCGGTTCCCACAGTTCAACGTGGAGGCGGAGCAAAGGGCAGTTATGGAAAGCCCAACCAAGACCGGCCTAGCATTTGTCCGGAGACTGAAGCAAAGACTAGATCGCGGAGAAGCATCGGGATCCGGTACGCCACCGGCACGAGCGGAGGAAACGGACGGTGCCCCGCAAGAACTGAAGCGGTACTACGGCCTGCGGATCGACGAGGACTCCGTCGAGTTCGATGTGATTGGATGGTGGAAGAATCAACGGGAAAGATTCCCGATATTGGCGAGAATGGCGAGGGATATACTGTCCATCCCCATTTCCAGCGTTGCTTCGGAGAGCGCGTTCAGCTCGGCTCAGCATATAATCGACGACCGGAGGGCGTCAACAACTCCCACACACCTCGAGCAAGCGGTGGTGTTGAACGATTGGATGTTCCGCAACCCCACCATCGCCCAACGGACCGAGCCAACCGACCTAGAGCTTATGACGCAAAGGTTTAACGACTGGTTCCCCGAGTGACGCAATGTAAACGCCAATATGATGTGCTCTTTCCTCTCTTGGTTTTATGTCCCTAAGGAGGGTTTTACGAGAGAGGTTTTAGTGAGGCATCTTGTAATATTTACACTGAATATTTACAACTTCTTCCACCATATTGTAATATTCACAATGAATAATACAACTTTTTTTTAATATCTTGTTTTATCATATTTACTTATTTGTTTTAGAATTTTAATAATTATTAATATGGTACACGTACATACTTATTAACATATATTACAACTTAAAAATTAACTTATAATTTAAAATTAATAATATGTTACACAATAATAACATACTAAAATATTAATTTTGAAATAAATAAAGTTTAAATAATAAGTTTACATAATTTAATACTTAAATTCGGATAAAAACTAATAAAATTAAACATTGGAAACAAAAAATAACTTTTGCCGCAGCCCTTTTTTTGGTCCTTCCTCGCTAAATCGCGACCACGTCGCGACGCATCGCGACCAGGCACGCCACGACGCATCGCGACCGGCCAACTCGCGATTTTGGCGACTTTAGTCGCGATCGGTCGCGATTGGCTCGTGTGCAGCTCTAGGTGGGAGAGAGAAACCAAGGAGAGAGAACGTGTTTGTTCTTGGTGCCTTGATTGGTTTCCATAGGCAGCAACGAAAAAGGGCGTTGTTGCAGCATTCATAGTTGTATAGCATAAAAACTAGATGTGAGTTTTAGAGGGTATATTCAACAATTCCGGTTGGAAATTATAGTGGATCTTGATTTGCAAGCGGCAAGTGAACGTCACCTTTATTTCGTTTCTTGCCATTTACGTTTTCGGTTTAAGGGGATTCGGTGATATTCCCTAACACGGTTAAGCAAATGGGTTTTGGTAAAAATTTGAGGATTCATAAGATGCAGTCTTCTATGACTTTGAAACCATATAACATAGGCCATCTCGTGTCCGATCGACTCATATTGGTGCATTGCTTTCCCTGTGGAAACTCCCGAATCATAGCAGCCGGGAACAAGCACGGTGGTATCGGATTCTGGAACCTTGACCACAAGATAAACGAGGAAGGAAACGGCATAGACATGAACCATTCTCATTCAAGCATATCTCGATACATCTCCTATGTTTGTCCAAGGTTATTTGTTCATGTATGTGTTTTCTGAATGCAAATAGTAAAATTTATAAATAGAGAATTGTTTAAGTATTTAGCCATTGTTACAATTAAACTATCCGGGCAATGGACTCTGAAAATGAGGTCTTTGATCTTATAGAATCAAGTAAGAAAATCATATACTCGCTCTTTCACCGATCAAGCGTTGCGAAGATGCACTATTACATGATCTGAACATTCCTCAACATGGCTGTCTATAGCAAAATCATCCATATTCATCTGCACAATTCAATAAAAACGGTTTTTACTTCATGCAAAGAAGAAAATGGATTGATCATTAAAATGGTCAAGATAAGTATCATAAATAATAAGACCATCCAATTGTGAGGAAACAACTGAACTGAAAAACAAAGATGCCCTTCACTTGTAAAATATAGGCAATCCTTCTCCGGGCTTTTTAGACATGTCTTTCCGGAACAACAAGGCACTGCAAATATAACGAAGATGGGCGATAGTGGAAACGAGGAAATGTTGAAAAGGAAACAAACTTATAGAAGTACAGAGAGGGTGTATATAGTTAATTTATTTTCATTCTATAAGAATCGGTTAGAATATAATATCGTTATCCTAAATCAAAACTATCTGCACAACTTAGTAGCAAACAAGGTATTTGTTAAGGTCGGATTTGGTCGAATCCATCCTCAACACAACTCGTGTCGTTTTGTCCATAAACGACACAAGAGGAGAGTGAGGAAGTTCGTTGATCGATGATCAACCAGGGAGTATCCTCGAGGAGGTTCAACCCTCGAGGAAGTCTAAAATCAACACTCGAGGAAGTCTACGGGCAACCCTCGATGAAGTCTGAAAGCGTCATGATGAAACATGCAGGGCCGAATGACGGCTGACGAGATGTGCATTTAATGAAGCCCACCTACTCACTCGACGAGAGGCATCAGCGACGAAGCGTGCAAGGCCGAATGACGGCTGACGAGATGTGCATTTAATGAAGCCCACCTACCCATTATGGCAGTCTGCTCGGAAATGACGTAAAGCATGGGCTAACCACGTTTTTCTCAAATCACTCTGGGAGAGCTAATGATTAAAAAGAGAAAAGGGCGGGAAAGATGTGAGAATGCATAATGTAAGCTCTATAAAAGGCGAGTGAAGCCTCGTTTGTAAGGGTTCGGAAAAAGAGGGAAGGAAACCAGAGAAAAAGAGAGAATATCCTGTAATAGAAAGACTTAGAAATAGAGAAAGTTCTTGTTCTTGATCCTTCAATTGTCCAGCTATTCAGCGAAAGGAAACCGAGCTCTTGTCGGAAATATAATAAAACAAAGATATTCACTGATCATTGTTGCTAACTTGTTCTTTGTGATTATTTTTGTGACTGTAAGAGGGAGGTGAAAATCGCCCTCTACAGTATTGAACTTAAAAGCAACAAAGTTAAAAAAAAAAAAAAAAAGCAGTTCTCTCGAGTAGGTTGGATGAAATAGATAACATCCAAGATGGTTGGTTTATCTCGTCTCTCGTTAATCAGTTTTACCGGATCTATTACACCTGAAAAACTCTTGGGCCAAATTTAAAAAATTATAATCAAATATAGTCTCATCATTTTCAATCCTTTTTTATTTTCATTATTGAAAACAGTTCATTCCTCAAGATCCTGAATGACATAAAATACGTAGGTTCTTCAAGTATGTAACATTTAATAATAACGAAGTTGTCCCGTCCTACCTTAAGCTCTGCATCCATGTCCAAAACCGTATGTACTCTCATTGGACGACAAGAACAAAGTAGTGCGTTGAGAAATGGTCTCTAAGTAAAAAAACCAAAATTATTTTCAGTTGTACAACGTGAGACGTCTAGGAAATCGATAATAGGAATTTTAGCGCCAACAAGTTAGTCCCGTTGATGAATTATCATTCATTTACAACAAAAAGTCAGCTATAAACTATTAGAAGAAAAAACATGCATAATTGGAATCAACGTCATACATGTTGGTCGATATATCCATAATAGTTAAGAATTTTAGTTGATAAATCAACATTCACAAGTTCTTTTATCTCATTGAACCAAGCAGTGAGAGTTACTTGATCGTGATTGTTGATTTCACTCATGTTATACGTTAATTCCATAGAGGCGGAACTAGCTTGACTGAAACTAAAACGAGGCTAAACTACACTAGTCGATGCGAGATCAAATTTTGAAAGGATTGGAGCGTCAATTTTGAACTCTCCGATAACCCTACAGACGTATCTAAAGCCAGGTGCTTAAGGCATGGAAGAGATATTTTCCAGCCCAACGCAATGAAGGAGCAACATTGTATAGCAATGAAAACCTCCAACCAGGGAAGTTGGGTGGGGGACAAATGTAACAGAATGGGTGTGATTTCAATGCCCATGTAGCATTATCTCTACCAGATTATAAGAAGAAGGAAATAAACGGACACTACGTTGTATCGGCGTGGGGAAAGAAATGTGAAGACCTTGAAATATTTGCTATCAACGAGAACAATGGTCCTATCCGAATTACTCAAGAAATATAGCTTCTCGAGATTGTTAGGTGTTGGAATGTTAAAACTCTCGCAAGTTAGGACAGTTACGGATGAGATATATTACCATATCGCCACTTAAACAAACACTGTAAAAATGTAGTTCTTAAAGGAAAAATCACTCCAAAAGAATCGGGTAGAGAAGCGAATTGGCGGAAAAAGTTGATTCTAACATAGAGCAATGAAATCTGTCCTATTCAGTGGAATCTTCCAAAATTTTGAAAGATAAGAATTCGACACCATAGCGAAGAGCCATGTGCATCCATGCATTAATCAATGGAATGGTCGTGGATGTGGGTTTCATATCCCGTAAAAATAGGGCCGGCCCAACTTGTGGGTGAGTTGGGCGGTCGCCCAAGGGTTTGATTTAAATAAGATACATTTTATCAATACGTATATTTAATTAAAGATTTGATTGCAAAAGTTACTTAGTGCAGTAGCAAATCAAACGTTAATGACTTGAAACCCGACTCAATTTTTTTAATTTTATAATAAATAATTACATAGCTCCTATTTTATCTATAATAAAATAAAAGAGTCATAAAAAATAGTGAGATTTTTTTAGAATCCTTTAATAACTTTGTGAGGTAGTATGTAGAAAAGTGACCACAATATGAATAATTGCGATTGGCTTTTACTTTTGGAACACTTTATCTATATTGTATCTCCAACAAAATTTGCAACAATATTATTGGCTCGTTTTGACCAATCTTGAATATGTGAAATGTCCATTGCCAAAAATATGAACTATGTACACATTTTAATCTTTATTGGAGAACACTTGGCACAAAATGGGAATCAAATAGGTCTAAAAAGGAAAAAGAACCATTTCTTAAATCTATATTGTTTATGTTACACATGTATTTTGCAAGAAATTGGATATTCTAAATGGATAAAAAACAATACTTTTAATTAAGCTAAGCTTAAAGGGATTACTTTTTGAAATAATAAAAAATTTCATGTACATAATAGAAGTAATCACGTACCGCCCCACTATTAAGTGGCTAATATTTAGCTATTAAAGCCTTTGTATTCATTAGTGGCCTGTAGTTGACTAACTTCATGGTTCATATTGTATTGTTTGATTAAAAATATTTTGTGTCCTTATTATTTGCACTTTTTTCAGTGATCATTACTCATAAACAAGTCGGCATTATTTTATACATACTGAGACCATAAGAAAAATAATGCCACCTTCTTCATGCTCTTATAAATAGGGTTGCGATTAAGTGATCCGATTTATATTTAATTATTAGAATAATAGGGTTGTGATTACGTAGTTGCAAAATCGAAATTTAGAGCGACATATTTTTCTTTTATCTTTTATAAGACCTACGACTTCGCCAATGAGTCAATGACTACGTGTCTCCGATACACATACCTTAAAACTCTCAACTTTCGTTCATATGCGTGCATGATGCAGACGAATTATATATATGTATACATAAATAAATGCATGTATAGTACAATTATAACTACAACAAACAATAAGTATTTCCCATTATACATGTGATTGTATTTGTGTTATCGACATTCCATAGGTTATCATTTAACAATCGTATTGTAAACAATATGAAATCTATCGAGTTTTGATAAATAATTTTACTTTTTTCAGGCACAATTTGTTCTATATTTTGAGTATTTAGAAAGAAAATTATTTCTTTCTTTTTTTCTTCAATTTTTTTGTATTTAAAGAAATCCGACATGCATAGAATGAAGTAGCATTTAAAATGATGATACCAATACTACCAATACCAATACCGAAGATTTTATTATAGGTATTTAAATATCAATATTGTTTTATACCGATCTAATTTTACTAAGTTCAATTACAGATTTTATTACAAATCTGTGAATGATCAAAATTACATGATATTTTTCTCATGAAAATAAAATAGAACAAAAGTCTCAACATGCATAAGTTGGTCAACAATATATCCAAAGTTTACATATTAAGAAAAAAAGTTTGAAATTTCATTTCATTGAATATCTTCAACTTCAAGACCTGAAATTTGAAACAATGAACGTCTATCAATTAGGTTGAGCATAAAAAAAAATAGTCTTTTTCAATGTGTAGCTCAAACTTACAAGTTATATATATATATACATACACACAATATTCTATTGTATAAATTAATTTCGTAATTTTAGAAATATCGTAGTTGATAAGCATTGTCATACTTACTAACCTACACAAATATATTTCTATTCATCATTCATGTTACAAGTAAAACAAAACTCTGAAACATATCCAGAAAGGAAAGATACAAATTCAAATAAATTTCTTTGTCGATAATGGGTAATAATTATCCTTTTTTTTTTATTCATTGAAGTGTAGAAATACGAATATTGTTAGAAAATTGAGAGCCGTGAAAATTAGAAGAAATTTGAAGGAAGAGAAGTGGTGGAGAAGCATGTCACGCATCAACAAACTGAGTCACCAAACCTCCGTTTGTTCTTATGCAGAATTATTAGTAATATTATTGTAATTTACTTTAATTATTAAGAGAGCAAAATTCAATTAATAAAAAATGTTAAATATTTAATGTTATTTTGTGGAGTATTCAACTAGGGGCGAAACTATAGGTCGAGAACATGTGTTTTGACGATTTTTTCTGATGGTCTTGGTTTTCCCGGCTTCGAAAACGATCGTCTTAGAAATATTGGTTTTTTTGAAAACCGGTCGTTCACCAATTCTAAAAGGTATTTCAGATGATTTTAAACCGAGACCAGTACTTGTAAAAATACCAATTTTATGTCGGTTTTAATTTGAGATATCCCACTTTTAATTGGAGAATTCGTATTTCACACTAGAAATTGGTTATTTTAAAATGAAATTTTATCAGTAAAATTAATGTATTTGAAAAATGATGTATTAAAAAAGTCAAACGTGGTTTTAACAATATTTTGGACTCTAGTACAACGATAATTAATATTTATTTTTTCTTCATTCTCTCAAGTGCTCAACTATACACAAGTAATTATTAATATGCAAAGATTTATATAATTTAAGGAGAAAATAAACTTGAATGTCGACTTCATTAGCCTTATTTTCCACCCATATGTATCACGATTCACGACGCATGCATGACTATGCTTAAGAAGAAACAAAAAAAACAAATCAAATCTTAAATTGTTTCAGTATTGCTATTTATTATTACTGATTTGAAAGTAGCATTCGTTTACATTATTTTAAAATTTATTTTAAAAAATAGAAAACAAAAATAAAAGGTATTCGTTTACTTATTTTAATAAATTATATTTATACAATCAATTTTTTTATTTTTAAATTTTTACAAAAGAAATAAAGAACACCAAATTAGTGTTTTAAACTTATTTCTCTCTAAAGTAGGACCTGTTATCTTTATTTGTCCATATATTTAATTATTTCTCTCTCTTTTTTTTTCTTTCTCTAATCAAACGCCTTTCAAAACATATTCTTGAACTAATTTAAAAAAAAATACAAACACAAAATAAAATAAAAATTCAAACGACGCTAATAGTCCATCTTTTAGTAGTTATTTAGAAAAAATGGTTCTTTGAAAAAGATTGAGCGAGAATATTTTCTCTAATAGTACTTACTACTTCCTTAAAAAAAAAAAAAAAAAAAAAAAAAAATAAGACTTACTACTTAGCTCCTGAAAATGCCATTTCTCAATTTTTGTTTCTTTTTCAATAGGCCATTTGCATCTATCGTCTATGATAAATAATTGATGTAAAACTAAACTAATATCAAAATAAATTGATAAATACACTATGAGAAATTGCTCTATGAAGAAAATATTGTACGTAATTGTATAGCTTCAATCTTTTTAATGTCATGTAATGCAATGTGTAGACATTTCATATGTCCAATATTAAGATTTTTCTCAATGTTTTCATGATTTTTAAGGTTGACTATATGAATGTATATATTATATATTTCATTTAAATAATATGGTATTGACTTGATTATTGATATAGTAGCTAGCTTTCAAAATAATATGGCTTTTCTAGAGACTATTTGTGGGTTCAAACTTCAAAGTGGTCTCATCGTTCTACTAGTTTTGCTTGATTATTAATTTTTGTTGTGAAAATATAATTAAATTGATTCTCTCAAAAAAATATAAAAACTTTCTTCTTGCCCACTCGACCCTTCGAGACAAAGCATAAAAACAAAATAATTGCAGGGATATTTGTTTGTGACTGCTTTATTTAACAGAAAAATATTTAAATAAATTTAAGTTTATTTTTCAGTATTTCTTCGATTACTTTTTTTGTTGATAGGTTACAACTTAGTACTTACAATCACATAGAGCAATTAGAAAAGAGAACTTCTAGAGTAAAGCAGATATTTTTTAATTTATCGAGGGAGGCAAATCGAGAAAATTAGTGTTAAAATTAATCCCATCATCCCCAAATGTTAAATTTATGGGTTAATTGCGGCAATAATGCACAACTTTTGCTCAAGAGGGGTTTTAGGTCCCCAACCTTTCAAAGTGTGGGCAAAAATACACAACGTTTGTTGAATGTAAAATCCGTTGGTCCTTCCGTTAGGGATGTTAAATTCTGCTGATGTGGCATCGTTAAACTGCCAAATGGACTGCCAACTTGTAATATTAATTACATAACCTAATTAATAAGAATAAATTAAAATATTTTAATTATGATTCAAAAAATAAATTAAAACTTTAAATTAACGAGCAATACTTATTTAACGCGTAGTTTCTATTTTTAAACTCGTGCTTCAATATTATTCATATCTTTATTATGTCGTTTTTTAAATTACAGTTGTTTTTAATAATCGGTAGTTTTCCCAAAATTTTAGTCGTTTCTAATAAACCGTCGTTATGTAATCTTTGCAAATTTTGCTGATGTGGCAGTTTAACGATGCCACATCTGCAAAATTTAACATCCCTAACGGAAGGACCAATGGATTTTACATTCAACAAACGTTGTGTATTTTTGCCCACACTTTGAAAGGTTGGGGACCTAAAACCCCTCTTGACCAAAGGTTGTGCATTATTGCCGCAATTAACCCTAAATTTATCTTCTAATCTAAATCAATTTTTATCACTGTTGTGATCTTCTGAGTTCTGACTAATTGCAGGAATGTCCACTTTTAGTAGGGCCCACCTGACCTTTCTCTCTCCTACTACAGTGTTCATCATCCTTCACAAGTAGAGCTGCACACATTAATCGCCACTCGCGATTCGACGCATGATCTGGGGATCGCGATGCGTCGCGATTTTGCAGCAAAAGTCGCGATTCGTCGCGATTCTGAGCACGCGTCGCGACGCGTGAGGGGTGATTCGAGATTCTCATCCAACGGCCAGGATGATGCCACGTCATCGATCCGTGTGATGTTTTTGTTTGTGGCAATAATAACACGTTATTCACCCGAAATTTATTACCCAACCACAATTTTTACCTACTTTATTCGAATTCAACCCTAAAATTTCAAAAAAAAATTACCCACTATTATTCACCCACCACAATAATTATTCACCCACCCCACTCTCTCCTCAAACCCTATAAATACCACCCCTTCCTCCCTCATTTCCTCACCAACAATCTTCCATCTCTCTCTCAAATTCTCTCAACTCTCTAAGTTTTTTCCCTCTAAAGCTCTAAAGTTCTCAAGTTCTCAATTTTGTTCCATTATGTCTCGAAGAAGCGGCGGTAGTTCCGGGGGTCGAAGGGCGGTTCTCAATTTGTAAGTGTTGTTGTCACGTCACTTGAAAGTCTTAGTATGCTCTGTGGTTGCGGTTCCGACTGATCTTCCACATCAGAAACGAATTTCTTGATATTTTTTGTTATTTAATAATCATTTAATTAGTTAATAATCAATTAATCATATTAGTTTAATTAAACATTAAATAGTTACTTAAATAAGTTAAAGAAATTAAAATGGTATTTTTTATGTGTGGTGATAATTATAAAGTTTTTACGGATTATGGTGTCTTAGAAAGATTGGTTTTTAAATAAGGTTTGCTTTGCAATCTCCTCCAAGCTAGCCTGAGAACCTCGGGGAGTTCTGTCTAGAAAAGTTTGGGCCTAAAGCGAGATCATAGCATCCTTTCCAGTCGATCTGGCCGTGGAACCTCGGGGAGTTCCGTCCAAAAGAGCTTGATAATTATTTCCACACATAGAAAATACCATTTTTGATTTTGTTAACTTTTTTAATTAACTATATGAAATTTAATTAATTAATATGATTAATATTAATATTTAATCCATGTAAAATTAATACCAGTTTTTATTTTGTTAATCATTTTTCTCCCTTATATTTTTAATAGGGAAAATCCTACGGCCTTGTTGTGGAGACGACCAAACAGAGCGAAAGTGTGGGAATATTTTCACGAAGAACGACGGGTGGAGAACGGTATTCGAGTCAAGATCGCCACGTGCAAGAAGTGCCATACAACCGTAGATGCGTTGGGGGAAAAAGGAACCGGCTACTTGATGCGACATAAAAAAGCGTGCTACGGAGACGATGACGAGGTAAACACAGCACATGTAAGTGCTCTTAGCACGGAAAATTTACAGAAATGGACCCTCGAGTGGTTACTGTCTACGGGCGCACCGATGAGTTTGATGGAAAATCCTGCGCATACACAATACATGCAAAGGATTAATCCGTCTTACCAGCAGTTTTCCTGTACGACGTATACCAGGGACATGGAAAAGGCTTACAAAATGCAAAAAAAAACTATTTGGTCGAGTTTTTTAAAATCTCAAACATAAACGTTGCTTTCACCACCGACTTGTGGAGCGGTCCGAGTCTAAACGATTATTTGAGTCTGACCGCCCATTACGTCGACGATGATTGGGTTCCATGTCAAAAACTTTTAAATATGTCACCATTCGAGTGTCGCCATACCGGCACAAACATTTCCGATAACTTAGGGGTGGATTACACTGATTATATAAAGGTTGTTAATGAAGCTTTTTATGAACTGTACAGTGAATACGACCGGCGGTTCCCAGAGTTCAACGTGGAGGCGGAGCGAAGGGCAGTGATGGAAAGCCCAACCAAGACCGGCCTAACATTTGTCCGGAGACTGAAGTAAAGACTGGATCGCGGAGAATCATCAGCATATAATCGACGACCGGAGGGCGTCAATTACCAACACACACCTCGAGCAAGCGGTGGTGTTGAACGATTGGATGTTCCGCAACCCCACCATCGCCCAACGGAACGAACCAATCGATCTGGAGAGGATGACTGAAAAGTTTAACGACTGGTTCCCCGAGTGATGCAATGTAAACGCCAATATGATGTGCTCTTTCCTCTCTTGGTTTTATGTCCCTAAGGAGGGTTTTTCAAGAGAGGTTTTAGTGAGGCATCTTGTAATATTTACTATGAATATTTACAACTTCTTCCACCTTATTGTAATATTCACAATGAATAATACAATTTTTTTTAATATCTTGTTTTATCATATTTATTTATTTGTTTTATCATATTTATTAATTTTAAATTAAATAACATACTTAAATAATAATTTTAAATAATTAAATTCGGGTAAAAACTAATAAAATTAAACATTGGAAATATATTAGAACTTTTGCCGCAAACAAAGCATTTGAACACCCTTTGAAATCGCGATGCGTCGCGATCTCCTTCCCCGCGATGCGTCGCGATGCGCAACTTGGCGACTTTTGCCGATTAAGTCACGATTGATCGCGATGCATACATGTGCAGCTCTATTCACAAGTTACAAGTTCCACCTTACAACAATATTTTGAAATTGAGTTATTACAGGTAAAAGTACTAAAATTATTTAGAAATATAACTAATTTTAAAAAGTTTTGTGGCAAAATACTCAAGTTAAGCTTTTTTTTGGTAACTTGATAGACCTCATTCACTTTTTTGTTACTTTTTTTACAATCTGCGTCAATGATGACGTCAACAACGCAAATCGCAATGTTATTGAGAAGTCGAGAGAGATAGTGATAAACAAAATTACGTTGTTGATGTTCAAATAATTTGTGTTTACATTTTGATATTCGTGGGCTTAATAATTTGAGTTTATTTGTTTGATTTTTGTTGACGTCATCACTAACGAAAATAGTAAAAAAAAAACTAACAAAAAAATAGATAAGGACTACCGATTAAAAAAAAGTAAAGTAAAGTACTTTTGCCACAATTTTAAATTAGTTCTACACCACCCTATTTTCACACCACTAAGAGCAACCCCAATGGAACGACAAAACGCTATTTTGCAGTCCCTAGCACACCCAATGTAACGGCAAAAGTTGCACCAAAATGGTGTAATTTTTGCTTTTGCCACATTATCGCATCATATATGATGCGGTACTGTTCACAACGTCAGAATGGTGTTATGATTTTAATTATTATTTTAAAATATGGTATATGTACTTAATATTTTATTTTTTAAAATATTTTATAAAAATATGATCGATGACATAATCGAGAAACGAAGTGTGTCACAGAGTATAAGTCACCAATACCGTTGAATGTTGATAAGATCAAGTGCGTCACCGACACCGCCGAGTACGTCACCGACACCGTCGAGAACGCCGAGTGCGTCATTGATATCATCGAGTACATAACTTACACCATCGACAACGCCGAGTGCGTCGGCGGTAACACCGAGTACATCATCGAGAACGCCGAGTGCGTCGCCGGTAACACCGAGTACATCACCTACATCATCGAGAACGCCTAGTGCGTCGCAAATATTATCGTGTATATGTCACCCACATTGTAGAGTAGTTATGACTTATGCCACAATTATCTATAAATTAAATCTCAAAAGGAATTTTTTATTTAATAATATAATAATAAGAATTTTTTTTTTTTGGGTGAAATTTGATGTTATGATTGGGTTGAAAGAAAAAATTTGATGTTAAAATAACACCAAATTTGATTTCATGGTTCCTTTGACATTATATTGCATAAGAATGTAATTTTTACTAATGAGTAATTGACACGCTCACTTGTAAAAGAAGATCATCGATCAACTTGCATAATCATTGAACATTTACATTTTGATTGACGGAGTACCTCTTTTTTTTTTTTTTTTTTTAATTATTAGTGTATCTTCTTGCTCCACAAAAATTAAACTGTGGCAATTGTTCCTATATGTTCGAAAAGTAGCGGAATGCTAAGAGGTTGAATAGGAGCAGAAAAATATTTAATTAAGCAAAACACAAAGTTATTTAACATCTTTTCATCAAAATTTTAATCTTCTTATTCGTTAACTAATCGAGAAAAGTACTTTCAATTAAATCATTTGTTGTTCACAAAATTACCGTTTTATCATTTGTAACATTTTGAGCAAAATATGTTACTTAAACATTGCTAAAGTATCCTTCAATAATAATAATAATAATAATAATAATAAAAAACACTGCTAAAGTTCAACTGCATAGAGAAGTTGTGCCATTTACTCTCAATCAGTATTGTCCGGAGTCCAAACAAGTGGGCACAAGTTGCCCGCACCCACGCCCCGCCTAGGCAAATCAAACGCTTGTTAGGGCTGAAATAATTATTTGCTATCCGCTAATCATAACGATATTATAATCGTTCCGTTACGAATTATCTGCATATTTATTCATTTTTAACCAGCCGCTTAATTTGGTTATCGATAATCGCAACTGCTTTTTAAAATTGGATTGGTTAATGGTTATATTTTTTTAGTCTAAATCGGATATCCGCTTTAACCGAAACCAGTTTTTAAAAATAAATAATATTCTAAATATATATTAAAAATTATATATCCTTGTGACATGAAAAAGTTGTATAAACTTTCGTGGCCTTTTATGTCATAAAAACATTAGACATGACATGTTAGTAGTTTGGTTATTATGACATTTTTGAAATTTTGTGAATTTGAAAGTTTATGTTTCACTATTCATTCTATATTATTATGTAATGATGGGCTATTGATGCATGATACGTTAACATGTAATTGTTTTAAAATGTTAGTATGGCTAAAACTTAGAACATTATACGTTATACATGTATGATGTATTTATTTTTTTTACTAATAAAATTAATTGGATAATATCCGCTATCCACTTTAAATTAACCAATTCGATCCGCTAACCGCATTTAAACTGGATAATCATAAATTTTTTTGGTTAGTAGATACAATTAATTTATATCCACATACGTGGATATGGTTCCCCAATGTGCTCATATCCTATCCTATGTGAGTGCGGTTTTGCCCGCTCACCCAATATTTTTTTTATTTAAAAAGAGGATATATATATTGTTTGCAATTTTGAAGAACGGGTTGCCCGCAGGGCGAGCAGGTATTGCCTTCGAGAAAGCTTCATGGGGCGGGTAGCCCGCGCACGAGCTACCCGTAGACGCTCAAAATGTGGGACGGGCAGGCCCCTTATCCCCACCTAAACAAAACAAAACTACTCTCAATTCAATATTTATATATATATAATTATTTATTTGTTTATTTTCCCTGATATTATTTATTAAAAAAAAAAGTCAGGAAGTAAAAAATGAACAAAAAAAAAAAAAGAAAAAAGATTATGAAAGAGTAGAAGGCAGAGAGAGTGGGCATAAAATGCCAAATATACCATTCTGACTCTTTAATCTCAACCCTTCCTTCCTTATCACACCCTTTCTTTCCTTCCTTCCTTCCTTCCTTTCTTCTCCTTTTTCGTTTCCCACAATTTATCCTTTCTCTCAAGCTCCTCCTCTTCAATGGCTTCTTCATAATCTGCTCACCATTTTCACTGCCATCTCTCTCCACACCTCCTTTCAAAAGGGTCTCTCTCTCTCCTCTCTTCTCTCTTATCAATATATCTATATATGTATATTCTTTCTTCTTAAACTTGCCATGTTCTTCATCAATCTCATCTGAATTGACCTTTGGTTTGGTCAATACCATTTTCAAATTGGTGGTGGCTGCTATATAGTATATAATACATAATAATAATATTTCAGTAGGATTGCCCAACTTCCTATAGATAATGAATAGTTATTAGTTACTATTACTCTTCTTTATATTATATTATCCATATTTAAATGACATTATATATATATATATATATATTGGTGTAATTTTCAGGTTATTATTGAGTTGAGCAAGGTTGAAAAATGGCGCCAAAGAACAACCGTGGAAAGGCCAAGGGAGAGAAGAAGAAGAAAGAAGAGAAGAGTATATAACATCACTATCCATATATTAATTAATTTATATATATATATGTATACATATTATGTAGTTCATAAGTTCATTATACTTCTTGTTTATTAATACTTTTTTTTTTTGTGTGAATGTTTTGTAGTTCTTCCTGTTGTTATGGACATCACCGTGAACCTTCCCGACGAGACCCAAGTTATTTTAAAGGTATTTTTTCCTTAATTAATTTATTTACTAAAGTCTAATATTTGACTTAGAGAAATAAGTCAAGTCACTAGCATCAAAAACATGTCTCTGTTTGTCTCTCTAAATATTATATTTTTGGTGTAATTCTCATTTCACATGGGCTTGTTTGTTGGGATTTGTCCTGTTTATGCATAAGAAATTTGGTTTCTTTTTTTTATATATGTGTATAATCGTTAATTAATTAAAAATCATATAACCAAATTCATTGGTCTAATTCGAATCTACAAAAGGATCCAAAACTCGACGAACTACGATGGTACTTAGAATCTATTGGAAGCATCTATCTTGTTCTTGTTCTGTCTCAGCTTCCGAAAAACTAAAATCGTTGTGCCGGCATCGTGTTACAAACAGTGCCGGTCATGAGTTCGAAAGAATTATAGTCGAAATGATTTATTTTGAAGATTTCGAGTAAAAATATGATATTAACTATAAAGTTTTACTTTAGAATTTGAAATTTTGATTTTTTTTACTAAAGTTTTGGTTTACCTAATTTAAATATTTTTTAAAATTTTGAGAGAGAAATGTCAGTGTAGGTAAGTTCGTCTCTGAAAATAGACAAATACAATAGCTCTAGCCTCTAGGGGCTGGCTTTAGGAACTTCATTACTATAATATAATATGTCTCAATATTTTTTTTACAAAATTTTGAAAATAAACACTGGTAGTTGAGGTAGAATATTGCAGTGTATATATATATATATATAGTTCATGTTTTATAATAATATATGTTTTGAAGCAGGGCATTTCAACGGACAGGATCATCGATGTTCGCAGATTGTTATCCGTTAACACAGAAACTTGCAACATCACTAATTTCTCTTTATCCCACGAGGTAATAATATATATATATATATATATTTATATTTAGATTCCAGTTCTATTTCTAAACTATTTTTACAAACAATTAACTCAAAACAACAAACAATATTTCTAAACTATTTTTTATATATGTATTTGTTTATTTTAAATAGTTTCATCTCCATTTATTTACTTCTGTAAACACATTGAGAATTTTGCTTACTTTTTTTTTAAGGAAAAAACAAACAAACAGGTTTCAGCTAATTAATTAATAATATGGTTTATGCGCTTGTAAAATGTACTCAACTTAGCCAAGTGAAGTAAAATGATGGCACATAAATCAACACAAAATATGCAGGGATAAAGGGGTCATAAGAAACACGAAAATACATTAAATGATCAAAATATCAAATAATATGCAGGGCATTAATTGTTTTATTTTATTTTTCCCATGAAATTATTGCTATAAATTTGTTAATTGTGGAACTAAAATTAAACCAGGGCAACCAAGCTTGCTTGGCCTAGTGGCAAATCCACTACAATAAGACTATTCATGAGGTCTTGAGATTAATCCCTTGAGATGCAGAAATTGCGTAATATAGTGCCGATTGTGGGCAATTTTTTATTTTTCATAACTTTTTAGGAGAAATTATTTACCATTTTTATAACCTTCAATAATCCATTGAGTAGAAAATAGAGGTTGAAGGAAAAAGAAAATATTTTTTTTTCGTAGTAGTATGCTGCATTTGAAAGAACATTGGGCTTTTCTGTAACAAATTAAAATTTAGAAGATAAATGCATTAAAAACAAAGTTAAAGGGTCCTTTGTATCAATTACTCATTCTGATGTTGTAAGGCTAAATTCGACATTTTACTGAGGATATAATTACCGACAACGAACTCATCGCAGGTAAGAGGCACGCGCTTAAAAGATACGGTGGACGTGTCCGCACTCAAACCCTGCACCTTATCTCTGGTGGAAGGTATTTTTCCTTTACATATTTATAACCTTTACATTTTAAAAATAAAGATAAGCAACAAAAATTATTAGATTTATTCAAAATTTTAGTGGTATAATCTTAAACTTTTAAAAAATAAATACTCGAAATTATGAAATTTATATTTTTAATTAATTTTATTTACTTTATAGCTTTGTCAATGTTAAGTCTACATTTCATATGAATATATTTCTTATTATGATTTTTTTTAAAAATAAAGAATAAATATTAATTTGAGATGTACACAATATTAATAAAAACTCGTGATATAAAATCAATAAAAATATATAAATTTACGATGCACAATTAAAAATTTAAGATTAGGCCGGGTAAAATTAGATAAGTTGGGTATTGTTTCAAAACTAATATTTAATAAATTGCTGCAAAAAAAAAAAAAAAAAAGCAATACGTCGTCGTTTGAGTCGTTTTTTTTTAATTAAAAAAATACGTTTCATATATTAAATGGCTCTATAGCTATATAGCTAAACTAGAAAAACTATTTTACAAAATAGCCAACTTTTTTATTAATATTGTCAAATAGCCAATCAACCACATTAATAGATTACAAAAGACCTTATTACCTTTACAATTAAATAAATACATTATTTAATTAAAATAGAAGAAAAAAAATCGTGATATAATTAAAATACAAAAATAAATCCTAATATTTAAATTTGAATTAATTAATTATCACCTATTAATTCCTTAAATTAAGGATTTTTAAATAAACGATATTTGACTTCCTTCTTCTTCTTCTTCTCTCTTCGACTCACTCCAGTGCCCGTTTCTCACTCCTACGAAACCATCACTCGATGAAGAGAAATTGAGAGCCTCGACAAACCCATCACTCGACATGTATTAACCACATTAATACAACCTAATAATTAACAAAAACGTGAATTAACCACATTAATACAACCTAATATATAAAAAACATGAATCAACCACATTAATACAATCTGTATATCAACCAACCATTTAACAGTTATATAAAAGGTTTATATTGAAAGAAAAAAAAATCGATTTTCATAGTGACGATGAACATCATGTGATAAAAAACTCGTACAACCCAAATATCGATTTTATAACAACCACAATTGGAACATTATCCGATCCCGATGATGTTTCTAAACTCGAATTAGCCGTCGTTTCCACTACCATCGATGCCGTTTCCCTAGCCGGTTCCCCACCCGTTTACTTCTTCGCACTTGATCTCGTCCTCCTCATTATATCTAACATAGAAGTGAATTAACCATATTAATACAACCAATACAACCTAATATCCAACATTAATACAACCTAATATCTAACAAAAAGTGTATTAACCACATTAATACAACCTAATATCTAACAAAAACGTGAATTAACCACATTAATATGATCTAATATCTAACGAAAATCGTGAATTAATCACATTAATACAACCTAATATCTAACAAAAACGTATATTAACCACATTAATACAACCTAATAACTAACAAAAACGTGAATTAACCACATTAATACGATCTAATATATAAAAAAACGTGAATCAACCACATTAATACTATCTAAAATTTGCATATCAACCAACCATTTAACAATTATCATCCAAATCCAAAATAGATGAGTCACGAACAATGAAATCGATTTAGTCACGAACAATGAAATCCTAAACCAAACAGATTCATACATTAATTCAGAGCAGAAATCTCAGAGAAAGAACAAAGACTGAATCGTCAAAGACTGATCTGAAATGAATCGATCATTAATACATCCTAATGTATAACATTAATACAACCTAATATCTAACAAAGAACATATTAACCACATTAAAACAACCTAATATCTAACAAAAACGTGAATTAACCATATTAATACAATCTAATACCTAACAAAAATTGTGAATTAACCACATTAATACAACCTAATATCTAACAAAAACATATATTAACCACATTAATACAACCTAATAACCAACAAAAACGTGAATTAACCACATTAATACGATCTAATATATAAAAAAAGTGAATCAACCACATTAATACTATCTAAAATTTGCATATCAACCAACCATTTAACAGTTATCATCCAAATCCAAAATTGATGAGTCAGGAACAATGAAATCGATTTAGTCACGAACAATGAAATCCTAAACCAAACAGATTCATACGTTAATACATGTGAATAAACTCGATCTTATAACAACACTAATCATCATGTGAAATCGATTCATAACAACACTAAATTCGATGCATAACAACCTTTGGAGCGAGAGAAGTACTTGCCTCTTAAGGACTCGCGAGTCGAAAGAGAAGAAGACACCTTTTGCCTCTGTTTTGGCTCTTCCGAAGAGAGAAAAGAAGAAGACGAGCAAATCAGTCCATGAGCAAACCCAGAAATCTCGAGCATACCCAGAAGATGACGGACAACTCTAAAAAAAAACCAGAAGATGGCGAAGAACATCGATTCACAAACCCAGAAGTTCGGTGATGGTGAGGCTTCGACGAGAGACTGAGGTTCGTCGGCGATCGTGGTGGTGCGCGAGATGGTGAGCAGTGGAGGTGGCTAGGGCTGGGTTGGGGGATGGCTGTGAGCACACGAGAGCTAGGCTTGGTCGGGGTGAGAATGGTGTGGGTGTGAGGTATTTGGGGAAGAATGGTCGACTTCTATTTCGTCGAGGTGAAGACGAAGAGAGAGAAAAAGGAAGTCAAAATTGTTTAATTTGAAAATCCATATTTTAAGGAACTAATCATATTAAAAACGAAAATTTTAAATCAAAATAAGTTAATTAAAAGGGTATTATAGGTATAAAATATGTTCCACCTCATTAATTGACTATTTTGCTAATATAAAGAAAACTTTGGCTATTTTGCTAATCAAAGGTTTCAATTTAGTTATTAGGAGCGATTTCTCTATATGAAACCATAAAAGAAGTATTCTAATGTTTTCCGCGAAAAAGTGTTGTCGTTTGAACTTTGAATTGTCGTTTTCTTACGGTTTCATATATTAAAAAAAATTCTAATATTTCCCCTCAAAAAAGCAAAGCGAACGGTTTCATCGATCGAATATCTCAGTCTTGAGCTTTCATTTCTTGCATGCAGAGGACTACGATGGCGAGAGCGCGACGGCGCACGTTAGACGAGCCCTTGACCTCGTGGCCTGCACCATGTGCTTCGGAGCTTCGGCCACCCCCAAGCCCGAAGCGGCGTCGCTTTCGGCCACCGCCACCGCCGGCGCCAAAGCTGCGCCTCCGGGTGCGCAGGATAAGAAGGCCGCGAAGCCTCTGGAACCGGGAAGGCAGGAATCTT
Organism: Parietaria judaica; assembly: GCA_954871525.1. Lineage (NCBI taxonomy): Eukaryota > Viridiplantae > Streptophyta > Magnoliopsida > Rosales > Urticaceae > Parietaria > Parietaria judaica. The sequence continues at coordinate 4,453,076 of OX940864.1, read as the reverse complement.
CTGTCGACTCGGCGGAGGCTGAGATGAGCCGCTCGTCCCCCAAGCTCGGCGCGTTTTACGAGTTCTTCTCTCTCTCGCACCTCACTCCTCCGATGCAATGTACTCTCTCTCTCTCTCTGTGTGTGTGTGTGTATATATATATCCACATTGATAGATTATACAGTAACTTAGCTTTGGAATTCAGTGTAGATTAGGAAAATCTCCTCAAATGCTTGCTAAATGTGTATTGGACGCCATTTTCACAGTACTCGCAAGAAATTCGAGGAGTGTATTGAACGATGAACCCTACACACCAAAATTTCGCAATATACACATATAAATCACGTCTTTGAGAAGATGTTTTAGGTTATGGATGATGCTAAAATGGTGTGAATTTTGTTGCAGTTATAAAGAAAGTGGCGAGACGGCAGGTCGACGAGATCTTGGCTGATGATCATCTTTTTTCGCTCGATGTAATAAATCTTCTTGCACGTTCAAACGCGGTATGAGCATTTGTATGTTTTCGTTTTTGCGTTTCTTATTGGACGTTTTGTGATGGTGAAGGTGAAGCTTTGCAACGGGAAGATTGTTCACGTGGAGGCTTGCCGGAAGGGGTTCTATAGCGTCGGAAAGCAGCGGATTCTGTGCCACAACCTCGTTGACTTGTTACGGCAGCTTAGTAGAGCTTTTGACAATGTTCGTGTTTCGCTCCATATTTTCTGTCCATTTTCATCTGGTTCTGGTTTTGATTGAATGTATTTTCGTGCGATGCTATCAGTATGCGCTGTTACTTCTTGCGGGTTATATAAGATATTATGTTATGTGTTATTTATCAATTTTTATGCTATTAGGTGCTCATAAATCGCTTTTTTGTTTGTTTGTCTGTTAAATTCACTAAGAAATCCTTTAAAGTTAGATGTCTTATTTTCATATTTCAGGCATACGACGAGCTCATTAAAGCATTCTCAGAGCGTAACAAGGTATCCATTCTCGTTTAGCACTTCCTCTAAACTCGCGTGATGATAGAATTATCCGTGTGATATAACGAGCTCGGTTTTCTTTTCCCTGCAGTTTGGCAATCTTCCTTATGGATTTAGAGCAAACACTTGGCTCGTTCCACCAATCGCAGCGCAGTCACTGTCCACTTTCCCTCCTCTGCCAGTTGAAGACGAGTCTTGGAAAGGAAACGGAGGCGGGTTAGGAAGAGACGGGACGAGCGATCTGATTCCGTGGGCTAACGAGTTTTCCTTCATCGCTTCTATGCCTTGCAAGACGCCCGAGGAAAGACAGGTCCGAGATAGGAGGGCCTTCCTTCTCCACAGCCTATTCGTTGACGTGTCCATTTTCCGAGCCATCAAAGCAATTCAGCTGGTGATGGGCAAACCGGGTTTAGTCATTGCAGAAACTCAACCCCTTCATGCGGAGGTTGTCGGAGACTTGAGCATCACAGTGATGAAAGACGCTTCCAATGCGAGCATCAAAACCGATACTAAAATTGACGGGATTCAAGCGTTTGGAGCTGATAAGAGGAATATTGTTGAGAGAAACCTTTTGAAAGGGATAACCGCTGATGAAAATACCGCTGCCCATGTAAGATGTCTCTAAAATAATGTCGCAATTTGTCGCAAATCCTTTTTTATGTACATATCTGAAGCGAAAAGACACGGTTTCGCGTTCTGGGTGCAGGATATTTCTACTCTGGGAGTTGTGCACGTTAGATATTGCGGTTACATTGCAGCGGTGAAAGTCGAGGTTCGAAGTGAGAACGTAAGCTTGTCTCAAAGCAGTGAATTTCTTGAACAGCCTGAAGGTGGTGCTAACGCCCTTAACATTAACAGGTATACATTCAATTTTGGTTCTTCTTTTAGAACTATGAAGTTCGTTTCTCCACTTCATACAACATTATTGATGGTTATGCTTTGCCCTTTCAGTTTGAGATTAATCCTCCACAATGCGCCAGCTTCAGAGAACAATAGGCCCGGATCAGATCTTCAAACACTGGACCGTGAGGATCTTTCTGTTCCCCGTGATATTGTTAAGAAGATTCTAGAAGAAAGTCTTGCGAAACTGGAGCAAGAAGATGCGAGTTTGGAACAATTTGTGAGGTGGGAACTTGGAGCGTGTTGGATTCAACATTTGCAGGACCAAAAAAACGCCGAGAAAGAGAAGAAATCGACGAATGAGAAGACAAAGAACGAGATTAAGGTTGAAGGACTTGGAATTTCACTCAAATCCTTGAAGAACAAGAAGAAATTAGATGGAAACAATGCGAAATCGCAATCTGAGAACTCAAAAGAGGGTATTATTCTAGAATCTGAAACTTTGTCGTCACCTTCTGTAGAATCTCAGAATGAAACCAGCGCCAAAGAGAATGAGCTCGCTCTTAAGAAGGTGTTGTCTGATTCCGCCTTTGCTCGGTTGAAAGAATCTGATACTGGACTTCACTGCAAGGTAAGTTTCAGGTATTCAAGATCATATATAATCTTATTTTTCCGCGATCATACATGAACTAACGAATCTAGAATTTGGCAGTCTCTTCAAGAACTAAAAGAGTTATCTCAGAAGTATTACTTGGATGTTGCTCTGCCCAAACTGGTAATTACTATGATTCTTCGTTCATTTACCTTTTTTTTTTTTTTTTCTTTCTGCTCGTGACACGGTCGTGGTGATTCGTTTTTAGCGTCTAAATTGATACAGGTGGCAGATTTTGGTTCGTTGGAGCTCTCGCCTGTTGATGGCCGGACTTTGACTGATTTCATGCACACGAGGGGTCTGAGAATGCGTTCTCTGGGACATGTCGTAAGTGAATAATCCATAGCATCACAAATTGAACCGTTGTATATTTTTTGAAAGTTTTCAATTTTTAATAAATATTATATGTATTCTTTTTCCTCTTTGAACATTTGGTAATATTCGTTTTTTCACAGGTCAAGCTGTCTGAAAAGCTATCTCACGTGCAGTCACTTTGCATTCACGAGATGATAGTACGGGCTTTTAAGCACATTCTCCTGGCAGTAATTTCGGCTGTTGCAACACACGAAAAAATGGCCGTGTCAATTGCCGCTGCGTTGAATTTGATGCTCGGGATTCCCGCGAGTAACGAGTGTGATAAGTCAGGCAATGTTCATTCTATCGTTTGGAGATGGCTGGAAGTTTTTCTGAAGAAGCGGTACGACTGGGATCTTAGCAGCTTCAACTACAAGGACTTGAGGAAATTTGCAATCTTACGTGGATTGTGTCATAAGGTAATGGGTGTGCTTATAGTTTTTGGGAGTTTGATATTGCCACGTTCTTACAGTATTGTTTAATGTGAGAAGATAAAGCTTTACGCTATGCCTTGTAGATAGTTGTCAAGCCGTGTTCTAGTTTCTATTTCTTTGCCATTTTGAAAACTGAAAATGGATATAAGGTTTTTGAGAGATAGAATCTGGACCTGATTTTTCGTAATTTTCCTCGGATTTTATACCAGTGCAGGTGTTATATCGGTGTTTATGAAGCTTGAATAAAAATGAAGAAATGTCTATTTAAAATAAGAATAAAAATAATATGTCCAAATTCAATATCCAATTGAAAATAACACCCAGGGCTCTTAGTTAATCCGGTTACATGTTATTATACTTCCCTTTCAAAGTACTGAATTTTTGTTTTTCGGTGTTAAAATCCATATTTCAGCAAGTTAGCACGGCTCTTTGATATAGTTTTTCTGGCTCTTTCTTAACCATTATATTTAGGTCGGTATTGAGCTGGTTCCAAGGGATTTTGACATGGAATCTTCCAACCCATTCAGAAGATCCGATGTTGTCAGCCTAGTTCCAGTGCACAAGGTACTGAAAAATACCATAACTCCATTGATATATTATTGTCATTTCTCGTGATTTGTTATGGTTGTATCCATATCTTCATCTCTTTATTTGAGCGTTTGCGGTGGTTTGCAGCAAGCTGCGTGCTCTTCAGCCGATGGCCGACAACTTCTAGAGTCGTCAAAAACAGCTCTGGACAAAGGAAAGCTTGAAGATGCAGTTGCATATGGAACAAAGGTATCTATTTCTCATATTCCATTCTCTGGTTTAAAAGGATCTTAATAGACCCCTATCGGGTTAGAGAGGGCAAAACGGTCATTTACGCTATTTACACATTTAATCCCTTTTTATCTAAATTTTTACTTATATTGTTTTCTGCAGGCTCTGGCAAAGCTTGTAGCGGTTTGTGGTCCGTACCATCGAATGACTGCAGGAGCGTACAGCCTCCTTGCAGTAGTTTTGTATCACACCGGAGACTTCAATCAGGTCCGACGTTTCATCCATGTTATATTTTATTATAAATTACCATTTTGTTGTAACTACGAAAAAGAAAAATCGAACCAAGTCTTAACAGTAAAAGTTATTTACGTTTTAGTTTAGGATGCTTTCTTTCTAACATTTTTTTATTAAAAAATTCTTCTTTGTATTTCAGGCAACAATCTATCAGCAAAAAGCTTTGGACATCAATGAGAGAGAACTGGGGCTTGATCATCCAGACACGATGAAGAGTTATGGCGATCTTGCTGTGTTCTACTACCGACTTCAACACACAGAGCTGGCTCTCAAGTATGTTTTTTTTCTTTCTCAGTTAGCAGTCTGGGTTTGTGACTATTTTTGTTGTAAAGTTGCTCTTGAGAGTCTTTCAATTTTTGGCATGAAGATCATTGCATTTTAGTATATCAAATCAAGACATACTAACATTGTTATTGAATTACACCATATGTTTTATAAATTTTTAGTATTTTTTCACGGGAATTTTTTGAATACTCAACTAGGTTAGGAAGTCTCTGAGACACAGGATTCTTTGTGAAATCACGGGTTTCCGAACAAAAGAACTGATTTTTTGAGTACTCAAAGAATCACGGGATTTTTTCTTATGTAACTAACGTGAGATTTACAATCGTTGTTTGGTTCAGGTATGTAAAGCGCGCTCTGTATCTTTTGCATCTTACATGTGGCCCATCGCATCCGAACACTGCTGCAACATACATCAATGTGGCTATGATGGAAGAAGGCCTCGGAAATGTGCACATTGCTCTCAGATATCTTCACAAAGCGCTCAAATGTAACCAGAGGTTACTTGGCCCGGATCATATTCAGGTTTTTCCTATGCGATTTTTAACTATTTACAGCTTGTGATGAATGATATAAGTTGATATATATAGTAGAATGGTATAAACATTAGCTCTCATGCTCTGTTCATGAACTTCACCTGAATCCTGGTGCTAATTGCTATTTTTTAATTATTCCATATTTTTAATTTATTGTCCAGACGGCAGCAAGTTACCATGCTATCGCAATTGCTCTTTCGTTGATGGAGGCATACCCTTTGAGTGTTCAGCACGAGCAGACGACGCTGCAGATTTTACGTGCAAAGCTTGGTCCTGACGACCTGCGTACTCAGGCATGTTCCAATATCATGCTCTTCGACATAGTAGTAGACTAAGAACAAAGACAAGAAAAGAACAACGATTTTCTTATGTTTTCAATCTGGTATAATTTTCTTAGATTTTATTTTAAAAAAATTTATTATTTAAAAACTGTTAAAAAAAAAAGAAAAAGAAATCCGGATTTAGTTTTAGAACTATGAAAAAAACCGGGTGGAATTTTACCCTGGAAATTTCATCGCATAAATCCAGTTTTAAACCAGGTACTTTTTTTCTTCTTTCTGGTCCACATCAGAATTGCTTGATCTGAAAACCGGTACCTGACTCCTATCTCTGCTGGTGACATGATTCTGTGCAATTGTTGTACTGAAAATCACATATTTCACCTTTTTATGCTCTTGCTTTTCTTGTTTATACTCTTACATATCAATATAATGCTGATTTAATATATTCTCTCTATGCTTTAGGATGCTGCTGCTTGGCTTGAGTACTTTGAGTCCAAGGCTTTTGAACAGCAAGAAGCTGCCAGAAACGGTACTCGAAAGCCCGATGCCTCTATAGCTAGCAAAGGGCACCTTAGGTAATTTGGCAATGCCTGTTTCTGTAATTTTTATTCAACAATCAGCTAGTTTTGAACTCTTTGATAACTTTATGGTCTTCCTTTTTTTTTTTTCTCATACATTGGTTTAAATTATCTATTTGAAAATTCCAGTGTCTCTGATTTGCTCGATTACATAAATCCGAGTCATGACGGGAAAGGAAGCAATGCAGCGATCAAAAGGAGAAACAATGTTACAAAGGTAATTCTAGCCTTCATGAATCATACAATATTTTGTCTGTAATATTCAGCAATTAGCAACATGTGAATCTGATACGGGCCGGGATCTCGATCTCGTAATGGGATCTGTGTTTCAGCAATTAATATATTCAAGCCACTTGTAAGGTAACATTGTCTTCACACTATTAATCTTTTTTTTTTTTTTTTTTTTTTTTTTTTTGCAGTTGAAGGCGAAACCTTATCAGAGTATCAGCATTGCAAGTTCCGACGAGTCTCCAAAAGAAATAGCGAAAGAGTCTTCCGATGAAGAGACGCCTGTTGTTGAACCCCAAACCGACACCGATGAAATCCACGAGATCGTCTCTGAACCCCTTGAACCCCAGTTGACTACTTCAGAAGACATAACACCGGAAAGGCCAAATAGCTCCAGCGAGGTGTCTTCTGAAGCCCATCTTGACGGTGACGAAGGTTGGCAACCGGTTCAACGTCCCAGATCTGCCAATTCTTATGGCCGGCGATTAAAGCAGCGACGGGCCACCATTGGCAAAGTGTACACTTACCAGAAGAAGCATGTGGAAAATGACGTTGATTACCCTCCGGCGAAGAATAATGTACAGAATAGCAAGTATTATGTCATAAAGAAGCGGGCAATACCTCATGGAAGTTATATCGAACAGCAAAACACCCATCCCTCCCAAGTCACAAAGTTCGGGCGGCGAATAGTTAAGACGCTAGCTTATAGGGTCAAAGTCCCGTCATCATCCGCTAAAGCTGATTCTGTTCCTCCGGAGACTTCTAGAAACAGCATTTCTGTTCTCAGTTCATCATCAGAACCTGGTCAAAGTTCATCTACCTCTATTGTTAGTCTCGGGAAATCTCCTTCGTATAAGGAAGTAGCGTTGGCTCCACCGGGTAGTATTGTCAAGATGCAAGCTGGGACGCCCCAAAACGACGTCCCGGAAAACCTCGAACTCGACGGCGGAAAACATGCCGAGGAAACGCACGAAGAAAAAGGAATCGCCGATCCGATCATTTCGAGGGTAGAAAAAATACTCGATGAGGAGAGGATTGCGAATTCGTCGGAACTCTTGGAAGAGCAAACCAAAGTTGTCATACAAGAAGAGGAGATTCCGTCAAACAATATGGCATCGGAAGAAGAAGCGCCTTCTTTGGTCGTGTTTGAGGTTCCCAACGCGGTGGAAGATAATGTATTATTTGCCTCTTCAGAGGAGCAAATCTCCGAGAAAACCTTGTCGAACGCTTTTGAGGATGTGAAGGACAAATCTGTGGTTATGAGTACCAATCGGAAGCTATCGGCTTCTGCGGCTCCGTTCAACCCATCACCACCCATTGCGCGTCCTGTGCCCGTTCCCGTGTCCATGAACCTGACAATTCCCGTTGGGCCTGGTGGTATCGGGCCTTGGCCCGTGAATATGAATCTTCACCCGAGCCCGATGTGCTCATCGCCTCATCATCCCTTCCCTTCTCCTCCTCCGACGCCAAACATGATTCAGCCACTGCCATTTATGTACCCTCCTTATTCTCAACCTCAACCGATTCCAACCACGTTTCCGGTAACAACCAGTGGTTTTCACCCGAACCACTTCGCGTGGCAGTGCAACATGAGCCCCAATGTCCCAGAGTTTGTCACCGGGCCCGTTTGGCCCTGCCACATGGCGGAGTTCTCCGTCCCTTCACCGGTGATCGAGTCAATTCCTGATCCTGCATCAGAGCCAAAAGGAAATGACTCTGTTCCGATTTTTCCGGTAGAGATTGGAAATGTTGTGGAGACTAAGACAGAAGAAAACGTTGTAGCAGATGAAACTGCTAAACTCAGTTCGGAAACCAGTATTGAAAATCCGGCAGCGCGTGAAATCGCTAGAAACGAAACGAATCGGAGGAATGATGAAAAGACGGACGGTGAAAAAACTTTCAGCATTTTGATTCGGGGAAGAAGAAACCGAAAGCAGACTCTGAGAATGCCGATCAGTTTGCTGAGCCGGCCTCACGGCTCACAGTCATTCAAAGTTATATATAACAGAGTGGTTAGAGGGAGCGATTCTCCGAAGACGACTTTTCCTTCACCGGAAGAATGTACAGCAAGTGTTTCATAATTCTGTTACTCGAAATGATAGCAGCAACAACTATTCCGTGCAAAAGGGTCCACGGAGGATCAAAATGTTCTCTGACTTCTTATCCAAGTCTTGCAATTTCCGGATAAACCAAACTCTTGCAAAAGAACGGGTAAGTGTTACTCTCAACATCTGTTAACCATATTCACCACCAACACAATTTCTCTTGCGTTATTGACAGCAAATATACCTAAATTATGGTAATTAGATTACTATTTGACGGTAAATATACGTAAGTTTAAATATCTGTAGCACCCCTTCGGAAATTTTACTCAGGTTTTGATCCAACTTTAATAGATCCTCCAAAGTGATGCTGCTAGTATTGAAACTTATGTATATTTTCCTTAAAAAGATTTAACATTGGTGTATAATAAGTACAGCAATTGCAATAAATTGCTAATCCTTCTTATATTACAATGTAATTTTTTCTTTTTATTTGAAAAGAATGAAATAATGACATCAAATTTTCATGTCTTGGTGTTTACCCAAATTGCAGGTTCTTGGTGAAAAGTCTCATGTGAAATTAAAGCTCTCTCTTGAGGTGAAAATTTTGGCTTCATTAAAATTCTAGGATTTTTTAATTTGGACCACAGCATTTCATATCTAATCAGTTTAGGATTTTTTTTTTCTTTTTCTTTTTATTTTTTAGAGCAGTGGTTTCGCTCGATATCGGGAATAAATTGTATACGACCTTCCAATTTTGTCCTAGTTTTTTTTTAGACTGGCAACCATTATTTCTTAATCAAGTTTGCCGATATAAAGCGTTTTGGACTGCTTTGTATTTCCTTTTGAAACAATACTTAGGCCAGCTAGGTTCAAAAAACCATTATTGATGAAAACCGATGGCTTGTTTTTACGGGTTTACCGACAGATTTTTCATAAGGCTTACCACCGAGTTTTCTATTAAAAAATATTGGTTACTGAAGATTGTTTACTGTCATGACTGCTTTCCGATAAACCACCTATCGAAAAACCACCGAAAAGCCGCCAGATACTGAATTTTCTTCAGTCTCTGTCGAAACAAAGTGAGTTTCTGTTTGTCCCTCGATGTAACCGGGTTGGGCCTGGTTCCTGATTCTTGTAATAAATAAATAAAAAAGCCTGTTTTCAATGTGAAAGAGGGTCGTGACCGGTGCCAAAACAAACTCCGGGGTCGAAATCTTCGCCAATCCTTAAATAAATCAACCTTGTTATATGATTTACAAAACCTTCACACAAAATAGTTTACTAAAATTTCAAGTGTAAAAGCAAGCTGAGTTCTCCAACCAAGACCCTGGATTTACATGTTTGAGGTGGCAAAAATACCCAAGTGACATCTAACTAAGAGCAGCTTCCGTACATGCAGACCAAAATCTTCAACGCAATCAATGTTTTCGAAAGTATTAGCACCCAGATGAACCCGTTTTGGCAATGGGGCGCTGCTCATATGGGCGGGTTTATCGGGAAATTGGGGTCCATTTTGGCCGCCTCGGAGCGTTTGATCCATCTCAACACTTCCAAAACAATGACCGAGAGAAGAATGAGAGCAAGAATGAATCCATAGCCTATCTTGAGATCATTCCCAGCTCCTCCAAGCTGAATTCCCAACAATATGTTGATGGCTGCAAAGAAGAGTGAGAGCCTCCCTAATGAAACATGGTACCAATTCCAATACTTGCGAATCTTGGCTTCCTTGTTAGGCCTAAGAAAAAACGCCAAAACCTGAAACACAAGTAAGAAATTAAGATAAGAAATCTCGTAGGAAGCGGAATCGAAAACAATCCAGACATTCATAACGGGATGAAGTTCCCGGTATTTTATTGCTACAAACGATGAATCGGTCTATGATTTGAGACTTAGATCAGAAACTTACCCAACAAGGTCTTTTTTATTATTCAAACAACTAACATAAGGTACGGATTTTCGTAGTCAAAACTTCGAAAATAAGATTACAAACCCTTATGCATAATTTTTTAAAAACATTCTTAATACCCTTAAACTATAATAAAAGACAATAATTTGTGGCCCGATCCGTTTTGTAGCTGTGCGGTGCAAAATACTTCCGGGGGCTATGTGGAGGAGTAGATCCGATAGGCCTAGGACTTTTTAGTTTGATTTTTTAAATTGACGTTTCGAGGTTAATTTTCTACGTATCATTTTTTTTCACTCTCTCTTCGGTTGTAATACTTTTTCGATCATGATAAATTCTTCGAAGCTTATACTTTTATTCTCAAACTAGGTTTTCCGTATAAGTCCTTTTATCGATTTCTCTTTATTTTCATTGCTATCTTGCGTTCGATATATATATCGGAACCCGATTTGAAAAGTGTAAGACAAACCTGAAGGATGCTAAGAACAAGAACAAAGATGCCTAAGCCCCTGTGGGTCCTGAAGTGGGCCCCAATGTTGTTGTAGAGCTGTTGGCCAAGAACCACAGCAGCAACACCAAACACAAACCCCACAAGCTGAGTCACTGAGTGAAGATAGTACCAAAGAGGTTCCTTGTGCTTCAAGTATCTTGCAACTATCGCCCCAAAAGGAAGGATCAGGCCCCACCCCAGAACCGCCATTATCCCGTGATTCTTCTTCATCCGCCCGAAGTCGCTTGGCGCTCCGGTTTGCGAGCCTGCCAGACAAAACCGTGAGCCGGCATGTTAGCTTTCTTTTGTGCTTCATCATGTTATATATAAAAAAAGAGTAATTATCAATCAATGTCATTTTGTCCGTCCATCCGTTATTTTTCGTAAATCAATTTGTTAAGTTTTATGGACAAAAAATGTTATTATACGTCGTATTGTTCGGTTTTGTTAAATTTTTAAGGATAAAATTGTCATTTCATATAGTAAAAATAAAGATATAACGACGAAATGACGGTTTTGATCCCCAAAATTTATAGAGAAATTGTATAATATTTAAGTTACAATGAGCAAGTTGCTACAATTTACGTATTTATGAGTCAAACTGATAAAATAAATTCTCCGACAATGCGAGAATTTCGAGAAATAACTGATAATTACTCGAGGAAAAAAGACACACCTGCGGAGAAATCGAACATGACAGTGGTCTTGTCATCGTGTTTGGACAAGAACTGGTGCCTCGGGTAGGCGAATCCCAAGGCGAAGATGAGGGGTTGGCGAGCGAGAGGGGTGTCGAACTTCATCTGGAAGGCCAAGTAGATTCTCGGGCCGTGAAGCACCACTGTGGCGGGAATCCCGGTGAGTGGCAGCTCGCCTTTGTCCGCTATGACTCGGGACTTGGTGGAGCCTTGCAAGTAGAACTGCTTGATCCTCGCTTGGCCTTTGCTCGTCACCCATCCCGCCATCGCGCTCGACCCCACCATCATCCCATCTTTCGAGAATCCCATCCCTACCCATCCGCTGGTGTACACGGCGGAGACGACGATGGTCAGCACGTTATCCTCGTTCTGTGTATACTGCAACAAATTTATGTACATTTTTCATGAGGTCTACTTTTAGATGTTTAATTGTCAGGAAATTTAATTTGAAAAAAAATATATATCTTAATTAAATCTATAAAAGTGAATAAATTTATAGTACACCAAATTGGAGAATAATAGAATATGATTGAATCTGGTAGAATACATTCATAATTGCTATATATAAACTAACTTCATATGTATATTAATTTATAATTATATGCTGGTACAATGGTATATACATGATAATTTTCATAACAAAATATAATTTTTCAAAGTAAGTTTATTTATTCACAATTAACTCACTTAATTAGACTTAATAGCACATATATTTTCATTTAATTGTGACGCAATGTGGGTCAACCAAATTGAGTTGATTTTACATAGTAAAATCCAATGTATGAATGTAAGCACAAAAAATTAAATTAATAACAAAAGTAAAAAAAAAAAAACATTCATATCAAATAAAAAACCTAGTCTAAACTTCAAATAATACATAACTAAGCTAAGATAAAACTAAAGAAGCTAAAATTATAATTAAACAAGATTAAAAAAAAAAAAAAAACCAAGTCGAAACCCGAAGCTAGATTTCTAAAGGGCTCTTCCATTTCCCGATTCCCGAGTTTCAAAGTGGAGCCAAGCCAAAACCGGGCTAAAACTTTCACCCCTACCAAAACCCGAGACAAGACAGAAAGACCAACTTACCCTCAAGGCAAAGGTATTCCATATCGGTTTACACACAACATTGGTGAGGTTGTTATACGGTGGTGGTAGAAAAGTGGTGAGATCGTTGTCACATATATTCTCCGAATCTCCACCCAAACCCTCTGAATTATTGCCATAATAGCTGCTTGTTTCACCTTCACGATCATCAACACTACTACCAGCTTCCACGACCACAATCACCAGACACAGCAGCCCAACCATCAAACCATGCAGGAAAATCCCACGTTCTCGTTGCTTCGCCATTGAAGACTAGAGAGAGAGAGAGAGAGAGAGAGAGTGAGTGAAAGTATTGAAGGAAGTGAGAGAGTTGATCAGAAGTTGCAGTCTCATGAGCTGTAAGGCTCAACCGAATATGGGAATATGTTGGTGTGTTGTGGGGCTTGGTGGTGGTGGTTGGTCATGGCGGGTTCTCATGATTAGCACCGACCGCCATAGCCAAAAGCTTTCGATGACTTGCCACCAAACGGTTTGAATGACCTCTCTCATCTCTCTTTTTGGCTCATTTGTATTGTATGTTTGATAAGATCCTATTTGAAATAATGTCTCAAAATTCGATTTACTTGGGCAGGGTTGGCCCTAACTGTTAATCATGTTTTTCCGGGACCCTAAGCTAAAAAAAATTGAGGCCCTTAAAATATTAATATCTTTTTCTTCATATATTTAATTAAGTATAAAAGAATATGTATAAATTGAGACTCTGAAATTTGGGAGCCTAAGGCGCCGGCCTTGCTCGCCTATAGTCAGAGCCGGCCCTGCACCCTGGTCTAGGTACCACGGTTATTATAATGTGTTTCTATAGTCCTGGTTCTAGTCATCTAGGTTTTCGAAAAAACGCTCTATTTTAAAATAAGATAAAAATAATTTCTTACACTAATTAATTATAAAAATTGAATAAGTACATTCAAATCAAATCACAAACTTAGGCCAAACTTCATATATACGTAAGACTAAGTACATCCACTCGTTAAAAACAAATTTGTGTTGATTGTTTTTTTTTTCTTTTCAAGACCAAATAATTTAAAGTTTTTATAATTCTAATCTTTGAGAATATTCGAGATGAATATATCATATGGCCGATTTAATGTTCTAACAGAGAATATTGGATCGATGACTTAAAATGCCAATGTAGATTCATAGATATTAAGTATGCGGCATATATAAGCAAAGTTGACCAGATCTTGTCGCATGTTTAAGGTACTAAATCATATATAATTTATAACATATAATAAAATCATCTGATATGCACCTATATATGTTCTTATAACTTTCAATTCACTCAAGAAAAGAAAGTAGTGTTTTCTAAGGCATAGATGAAAATAATATTATATTATAAGTAGTCAGCATATCTCTTTTATTGTACTTAATTAGTAACATAAAGCTTAACAATAATTAATAATAATTTAGAGTTATTCACAATTAATTAGTTGGTGGGCCGTTTCAATCATAGATGATGATTTGTTGAAGCTTGATGAATTCCATTATTCCAAGTCATTTCTCTTTTGGTATATATACCATTCCTAAAAAAATAAATAAAAAAAAGGTCATGTCCAACATATCCTTGTCTTTAATTGATTCTATAATAATTTACCTTTACTCTAAGTGACAATATCATGTAGGGAGATCGTTATTTATTGCACTCAATATAACACGTAAAACATAATTATTAACAAAGTTTTATATACTTAAAATAGATGAATCATTGCGAAATAAAAAGGAAATATTCCCAAGGTAGAATAAAAACATAAAAATCATATATTATTGCACTTGAAGTCAGTGATTCTTGAAATGAGTTTAGACATTATATTAAATTATGACTCGCTTTGGCTTTTCAATAGCACTTTGAAGCATGAGAACCGCATACTGAAACTTCTAGAACTTTGTTACTCATAAGTCAATCATAGTCTCAATCAAGACTAATACGAACATAAATAAAATTTGGATGCTATGCAGCTATTTGATAAGTACAAAATATTTTTTTTGCAAGCGATTTGAATTTTGACATTTCGAAATATTGTCAAGTTCATTGTTATTTTATAGATATCGAAGAAGAAGATATATAATGAATTGATGCAACACTCGTTACCGAAATAATTTTCAATCAATCTTGTAACATTGACTTTAAATTCGAATTTAATTCTCATAACACTCTTCCAATTGTATATTGCGCTATTATATTATAATAACTAATAATGTACATGAATTGTAAAACTAAAAATAAATAAATGATTTTGCATTCTTGCTTGTGAGTCTATTGACTTTTTGATGTAAAACATTCTTGTATTATAACATCAACAGTTCAGCTGTACTGAGAGAAAAATCACCATATACACAAGCACTATGACTTGAAATGAAGCAAATACACAATAAAAACATGAAGACAAACCCTCACAATCATAAACCGAGTATTATAATCTTCGAACTCAATCGGCGCTAGGCAACCCGTCACTCAAGTGGCTGAACACTCGGAACTTATACTTTTGAAGTCCAAGGTTCTAACTCTCGTGACAACGTAAGACATTGAAAAACACTCGCTCACCCAAAAACAATTTACGTGACACGACCTGCAATCAGCAGTGCATGTGGTGATCAACGGTCGTCGCATGCAGACCAACGACGTTAAACCCGTCAATCGGGCTTCCCCAAGTGGTTGAACATTTCAAACTTATATCTTTAAGGTTCAAAGTTCAAATTCACGTGACGCAAAAAATAATGAGAGAACAACACTCACCGACCCAATCAACGTTGCATGCATGCACGTACATGACGTCGCATGCAGACCGACGTGGAAGCATGCATGCATGCACAATCAAAAGATGATCATACGACGATATTATTTTCCACTGCTTAGTACACCGACGAGCTGCTTCTACAACGTCTATATATATGTTCTTCACCACTTTCTTCATCAAACTCGACGACCCATTGGCTCTTACGATGAGTACTCGATCTCTTCTTCGAACCATAACGCCTTAACGACATGTTCAAATAGTCTCCGATCCCAAAAGAAGTTGACCCATTAAACCCTAGACCTTTATCACCATCGCTTTCTGTCTTCTCGCTCATCGTGATAACCTCCATGCCTTCTCCAATGGGATATTGCTTGACAGACCTCACAGCAACTTTCTTTTCGTCTAAGACCCCTCTCAAGTCCCCTCCAAATCCTAGCAGGTTGCTCTTCGCCACGACCACCGATCTCCTCGGGTTCACGTCGATCGAGCCGAGGACCCGCGCGTAGGACGCCGCGGACTCGCCTCCTGGCGAGCCGGAGCAGCTCACGAGGGAGAAGTCGACGTTGGCGTGGCGCGGGAGGAGCCTCACGGCGTCTCCGGTCTCGAACTCGACGAGGTCCTTCAGGCCCGAGTCGCCGATGAATTTCTCGGACGCGGCCAGGCCTTCGGTCTCCGGGAGGATGCAGACGAGGCGGCCTCCGGTTTGCCTGGCGGCCACGGCCAGAGCGATCGTGGAGGGCGAGGCGGCTGACGTCACTTCCACGATGAGCTTGGCTCGCATTCCGGCCGCGAGGGCCGAGACGAACTCGCTGCTTCCCGGCTCTCTCGTCTTCCCGTGTTTCGAGCCTCGCCGTCTCTTGCGTGGATCGTAGCTGCACTGAAAATGCAAATCAAGTTCGGTGTTAGGAAAGATATATAGATTGCCCTAGAAGCCAATCGAGTAATATATATATATATATATATATATATATATATATATTCACACTCAAAAATTGAAAAAAAATAAATGTAAACACTGATCATAAAAACGGATCGAAATTATTAAAGAAGTTGCAAATAATTACTCTATTTGAGCTAGCCTATGGAAAAAATTCAAAACGACAGTACAATACTGCAAACGACATAATTTTTATATTCACATTTATCTGCGTATAAACGACATATATGAGCAAGCCACACATGTTAAGACGTGGACAACCCAAAACGACATCACGACAGAGTTACTATAATCACATTTTTTTTTATAAATACTTTCAGAATTTAAAATTTCATCTTCTTTTTTTTTTTTTAACAAAAACTAATCCAAACCAAAAACAATTAGAAGTTTTGAGAATCAATTCAAATTGTTACCTGAAACTTTTCGGTTAAATTTAATAAAATTTTTAAATAGTTTTCACGATTAATCTGAATTGTTACAATTAAAAGTAATGTAGTAATTTTTACGTTAACAATATTGTGGTATTTGTCGTTTTTTATATTTAAAGTATAAAAATGAAGGCTCCACATCTCGCAATGTGATCTCGAATCCTTACTAGAATTGACATCCGAAGAAGCACAAAAAAAAGAAACGAGGCTCTAAATAAAATTAATGAAAAATATTACGGTTGACAAAGGATGATATTTACGTCGGGCGGGCTGAGTGAAAGAAAGTGGAACGAGGAAAGGAAAGGAAGGAAGAAGATCCCACCACATTTCTTGTTATTGTCAGAAAATGAACGATGAACGATCTTGTCATCGCTTCACAGAACCATCAATCAATCCTTTCTTCTATAACAAGTTATTTCTATTATATAAATCTGGGGACACATAATTTTCCATGAAATTAGATAATGAATCTGCATATAATAACACGTCCTACTTTCAAAAGAAAGAATATCAACCAAGATCCTAGTTTTTGTTTAAGAAATCTGTATAGATAATTTGATAGTAATTGAATTAATTAATCAGAGACGTGAAAGAAATCATCAAACAGAGAAATTGAAAGAAGCTGACCAGTTTAATGGTGTCAAGATAAGCCTTTGTCGCTGATGTTGCAGACCACTCCATTATTATTCTCACAATGCGTGAAAGAAAATAAGTAAATTCTTATTTTGAGAGTTTTGATTTAATTTCCGAGACTTAAATATGGCTTTCTAACTAATGGGATTAATTAGTCCTAATAATGATCATCGTTAGTGGTAATCGTGTACGTTAAAAACTGTTGCTAAATATAGGTAAAATAAAACCTAATTCGTAGGAAAAATGTGTCTGAAAAGGCAAACTACAGTTCATATGCTCCGATATTTGGGATGATTACTTGAGAAGAAATCAAAGTTTGACTTGGACAATCTTATCAAATATTATACGCGTATAGTATAAAATATGCGAACCATAAAATAGAGAAAATAAAAAAATACATATTTAATAAATAAAATATATTTATATTTAAGTATAAAATTGTTAATAATAAATGCAACATTTACGTGCTTCCGTATATTTTTCCCATTTCGATGTGTTAATAATAGAGTTAATATCATACAAGTCTTCTCATTTATTTTCACATACATACATAAATGATAAATCATCGTGCAATACATGTATAAATTTCGAGTATATTAAATTAGACATAAATAATAAAAATTATAGCGGTAAAAGTATTTAAATTGTAACCGCATGCATTGTTGGTGTTCAATAAATTATTTTGCTGTCAGAAAAATACTCAAGTTCAGTAAAACAATAGCTCCGTCCAATTTTATTTATTTATTTGAAGAAAAAAATGTTAATAGAGGGGAGGCGAAATAATTTAAATAAATAATAAAAATTAAAACTAAAGTAAAGCAAAATTAGACGGTCCATTAGATGGAATTACAGTTTTACTAAATTTGAATATTTTTTCCACTATAAAAATAACTTTGGTACTTTTGTTTCTATTACACCTAAATTCTATAACACTCACATACAAGTTTGATTGAATTGAAAAGATAGAAAAGAGATAATAAAGCAATAAATGTTTGAGCGTTACATCTACCTAACTCTTCAGGCTTCAGCACGAATTAATTTAAAGGGTCAACTTCTTAATTTGAGGAGCAACCATACATTTATTTATTTTATATTTTAATTACAACTAAACATTAATTCATTTAATAAATAATAATATCTCTTCTTGTTGTATAGACACGGCAACAATACATGTTTCAATCGGGCCACAAACATATCTTGGTTTACATAGCTGTGAACAACTTAATAAATCAATGACACATTACCAGCTTCTTAAATAATAATAATAACTAAAAAGAAAAACACACCTTTATATTACATGGATTTTAATTTGCACGGATTTTTATTTTTCAAATTATATATTTATTTGACAAGCCCTTTTTGTATAACGGCATCTTTCACGAGATCGAGGGCTTCAGCAATGTCATCACACAACTGGTGACCATCAGGAAATACCGTTTCATCAATAGAGAGAACCACACACATCTTGTTGATGTAACTTTGGAAATTTATCATCAATGCCTGCAAACAAAAATGCTATAAACTAAATACCACCAAAAAACGAAAAAAAAAAGTGCACGGAAGAAATTTTTTTACGTAAAAATTCAATTTGGGAAGAAAACTATGAAAAAAGAAGAAGAATTTACCGTTACAATGAAGAGTTACGGAGGTAGAGAGAGTAAAAAAAAATTAATTGACTGCTAGGTTAATTAACCCCTACAACCGGCCCAAGTATGGATGTTCGAAGTATATAGTATTAAGTTAAGATGAATGATCTATTTTATTATAGTGTTAAGTACAAGTATTTGAGGGGTATAAAAGCAACTATCAAAATTTGTAGAGAATCATGCACGCCTATATATACAAAGACTTTATATGGTCTCTTTCTACCAAAAATCTATCTTTCTAAGACCATTTATGAATAGAATGTAAACTCAAAAGCCAAAGATGATAAAGATTCTAAGATATATATATATATATATATATATACATATATATATATATGACAGCTTACATGGGGCTGGCCATAAGAGCTTGGAGCTATGTATTCCAATTCATGGCCATAAAAACCAATCTCCTCAAGTGGTCCAACTAAATTGGAGAACACCAATGAGGTGTTCATGAAGATTCTGTGTGATTTTGCACTTGCTCTCTGCAATACACATTCAATTTGGCTTTATTACTATATATATATGTTGTGGAACCAAGGTATTTATAATTCGAGGTAAAAAAAAATTGAGGGGTAAAAATTGAAAAGAAAAAAAAGATCACGGTAATATTTTTTGGAAACCTAAATTTACCTTGATGCCAAAGAATTTGAGGATAAAGTCAGCAATGGCAGAAGTACAAATGACTTCAAGAGAGTGTTTCTTTCTTTGAATGGTGGTTTTTGCACTTCGAATGTAATCCAAAGGATCATCTTTAAGCCCAATTTCCAAAGGAAGAAGGATATAACCAACCCAATTTCCCCACTTTGCCTCCGTGTTCTTCTCCATCATGTCAGCTAAGTCCTGCAAATTTATTGAAAAAAAAAAAAGAATTATGTATATATATAAATATATATGAACTTCGTCGTCGCACAAACCGTCGTGCATGATAAATTAGCTTTCTCTGTGGTGACAATAGATTAATTAGAAAGGCTGGAACGACGATTTTACGCCGTCATGCAATCAGTGTCACCGCGACGAGGATATAATTTTCGACGGTGACATGATATTAAACGCCTTTAGACGATGGTAAGATGAAAAAAAAATCCGTCGTGCAAGCTTTGCGCAGATGGCACGTGACCTTGATCATTTGAAAGATTATTATAAGAACTGTAATAAAATGTTATTATTTATATGACTACTATACTGACTTGAATTCCCGCTGATGGCCTAATGTTGATGAGCAAAACCGATCTGAGTCGAATGTTCTTCGGAAGGTTGTTTTGAGCCTCGGTTTCGCCTTTGTCATTGTTATTAATCTCTCCTAATAAACATCATGGACTAAAAATCAGAAGAGAAAATAATACCAACAAAATAAAAAGTAATTAATTAAGTTGGCTATTTATTTTTTGGGATAATAAAAAATTAAGAGCTCACCATATCTTCTGTTAAGATATTTTGACAAACCAGCCTGTGTGATTCCAAATGCCACATCGTTTATAGTCTGCGAGGATTTCATGTAAAATATGATTATATAATATATATATAGATATATAGGAAATTGATGCCTAATGTAGATTAATTAATAATTTCCTTATTGCGTGTTTGCCAAAATTAGACCAAACAAGGATATTGATCCATAGTTAATGTACATAATTAAATCGTAGTTATATTATAGAAAACTAGAAGAAGCATGCATGTTATGATACATAAATGCTAACGTGACTTGTTATTTTCACATGTGAGAGTGTTGGCCCACCTTGACAAGTATCATAGACATGGCGTAAGTACCAAATTCTTAAATTTGGAAATAACATTGAAAATAAAAGAAATTATATTCACTTCTTAAATAGGAGAATTGAAATATATCATTTGTAAGAGGTAGTTTTTTCCTTCAAAAAAAATTATACAAAAATTGATTAAATTTAATATCCAACTTGTCATGTTGTGCAAGTGGGTTTAGAGATCTTACAGAGAGTAGTCAACTTTTGCCATTTATAGTTGACTTGTCTTCTTCTTTTTAATTAATTAATTAAAATAGGGCACAACCGCACAAGTACAAGCTCAGTGAGACTTGACCTGTCTACGTATCTCAGAAAACAGAAAGGAAAGACAGAAATACAGGTAGCTTAATTGATTATGAGTTTCATGGGAGGTCTACAAAATTAATCACTACTTACTTATTACCCTCGTTATTGGACCCACACACTAGAAAACAGTCCTAAAATTGAGAAAATGTCAACTTCTGAAACCTTTGCGAAGTGTATTTAATTTTCACCGTTTTGGTTTTATTATATATATGTAAATGTGGTCCTAAACCTTAAACTCTAAACCCTAATGTACATTAGGGTTTAAACTCTATGATCTAATCTCAAGTTTATAGTAGTGTGTATATATAACGGACTTTTGTGCCGTGGCCACGAAAGTCACGTCTCAGACTACATCGACAAGATCCACAACAAATACATGTCACGGCTATAACGGATATGAATGTCGCGACCGTTGTTTGTTGTACCCGATATTAAACGTTTCTGAAATCAAAATGCCCTTTAGGGTTTAATTAACAAATGTAGCAAAAGTTTACTAATATATAAAAAGAGTTTCTGTAAGATATTTTAAAAATCGACAATTGATTGCGCAGATCCAGGTAGATAATTTTTTTTATAAAATGATAATATTTAAAAATATTAATAATTTGATAATGAATTCATTTAAAGATGAAAATATTATTTAATTTTTCGACTATATTCATAAACTATATTTATAAAAAAAAACCTTGGTTATACGTATACCCATTCGTAATAATAGGATATTTTTGACCAATATTTATAGTTTTTTTTTTTAAATTATGGAAAGACAACAAAATAAATATATGATATTAATTATATTTTATTATTTCAAAGTTAATCAAAGCTGACTCCTTAGTCCAAGTGCTTCTGAATCTAGTCACACGTGTTTGACTAGAACCGACGAGAATTATTTGATCATACTATCATTAACGAGAGCTGCGTCGCATTTAGTTTTTGTCAGTATATTATTGATTGATCCCATCATCACATCTCATCTAGGGTTTACCTTTGACATTTTATTTCAGTAATTAATTACAGACTTACCAGGTTCATGGCGTTCTTGACCAGCTTCATGTCGTCCAAGCTCACCGTCTTGTGCAAGATCCGGCGCGGGTTGAGAACGCTGTCCGGCGGCGACGAGATCGGTGTTGGTGTGTCCTTCAAAAACCACGACGTGGCGGTGAAGAGCGACACGTCGACGACCGTGTTCCAAAGCAGCCGTGCGGCCCACCAGAAGCCAGTTAGGCACTGGGCCGAGCTCCGGATGAAGCCCCGGTCCTCACGCCGCGGGGCAGGTAGAGTTGGGAGCTCGTCGGGGTGCGCCACCTGGCGCGTGCAGGCGAGCAGCAGTGACATGAGCGACGTGCCGTCGCCGAGGGAGTGGTGAATCCTGAAGACCCCTAGGCCCTCGGCGTCGGAGGTCTTCAGGTTGAGGAGGTGCACTTCCCATAACGGTTTTGACTTGTCGATGCTTGACCTAGTCAGCTCGTGGATGTAGTCTTCTACGAACTTGTCCGGGGATTCCATGTCACTTGGCGTGATCTCCGGCTCGATGACGTGTCTTTCCAAATCCACCTCCGTGCGGACCCACTTCATCGTGCCTCCGTCTTGCTCGTCCTCAACCTATAACCGGTCAAAAGGATCCGTAAATTTATTAACCGGTTGAAATATTATTCCTGAGATACATAATTCAAATTGCGCAACATATAGTACAAAAAAGATCAAATTCTCTTCTTATTTATTAAGTAATTAAAAAAATGTAATGTTTTTATTGGTGATTATGTTCTTAGTTTTTTTTTTTGTTATAATGAAGATTTGATCAACGTTAATTTTAAAAAGTTAAGTTCAAGTGTTCAACCACTTGAATTGTATAAATAATTAAAGTAAATTATCCCATGTTTACGTTTCGGCAAATAAAAAATAAAAAATGAAGATCATTGCCTTTTGTGTTCAATTAAAATATTAAATGACCACTTTACTTTTTCTTCTCTTTATTAGGAAATCTCAATTATTAAATTATTCCTAGCTATGTGTATTGATCCATCAAGTTTCACTTTAATTATCCAATTTATTTTTATCATATTATAGAAAACTTGATCCACTTGATCAGAAAAGGGAACCAAAATTAATTGAGAAAACCCTAAAAACATAGAAACAGTACTAATTGATAGGCAAGTTTAATTCTTTTCATTAATTAATATTTATAACATATTATATATATATATATATATATATATATATAATGTTTCTAACCAGCAAACTTGAGAAGCGAGGGTGCTTGAGGAGAGTGTGAGGCAAGTTGGCCTTGACAATATCCGGCATGATCCTCTGCTTACACCCCATGATGGCCAGCACGTGGATGTTGAAATTCGGCTCGTGGAACAATCGCCCGGCCGGGCTCACTGGCTCCCCGTCGGTGCCGAATTTGGCCACCGCGGCCTCGTCTACCCCTCGACTTTTTCTCGTCTCTATAGGCTTCAGACCAGCTGGTTTTCCTCTCCATCTGACCCCTTCTTCGGACCCCATGATGTCTCACAACAATTACAATAGTATTTTGTGTTAATCAAGAATCGAATAGAATGTGTGATCTTGAGAGTAAAGGCTCAAATGCTATTTATAGTGCTCAACTACTCAAGATATACGGAGTAGTTATGTTTGTGTATTATTATTATTACTATACATATATATATATATATATATATATATTACTAAATATATTTTTGTGAATCGCTGATGGGCATGAATTTAAGTGGCTGTATTGGAGTGTGGCGATCATGGATTAATGGGAGAACAGACAACAACATGCAACCGCCACATCCAAAAATTTAATGTACCTTGACAATATATATTAGTTTAAGCTATATGAATTAAAAAAATATTGATTCTTATATATATATATATATATATATATATATTACCTATATGTTATATTATAAACTCTACAAAAACATGAGCTTGAATGCAGATGACGTAATAAAAGTTATTAAAAATGACACGAAGGTTACAAAAATGATCTTAAAGATAACATATAGCTATATATATATATAGGCTGACAAATCTAACATACTTTATTTCTAGATATATTTGAACTCCAATGTCCGCTAGTACGAGAATTTCTTTGACTTCATTGAATTCTATAAAACAGTTAGTTAATTTATGTTGAGTCGTGAAGTTTAATTTTTCGAAATTATCATCAAGACCCCTCGCAAAAGTAATCAAGCTTATTGACAGTCGGTATTTTGAATTTTACATGTATTGGGTAGTCCTAATTTGTGCATATATATATATATATATACAATTTTGACACTGATATTCTCTTTACGTGTGAATATGAGATTAAGAGATTATACTCTGAAAAATTCTAGAAGAAGATCAACAAATAACAAGCAAACCAAACTATAACATTGAGCGAGGGTAAACCGCTATAATTCTATGGCGTCAATTTTTTGCCATGATTTATTTCATTTTTAATTCAGCTGATTAGGCCAGTTAATTAGTTCCACCAACGTAAATACATACAGCTATAACCTTCAGTTTGACTTTGACAGTATTACTTGCAGTATGACCCATATATATACATACACGTGTATATATATATATGTATATATTTGAGAATCACTTTTGTGTAACGCAAAAGCCATATTACTGTATAGGTGTGACAACAAATTTCAATGGAGTGACAAACTTATATTTGTTTTTAGACAGCTCTGATAAAAAACAATTCAATAAATAATGACAAATAAGTTTAGTTGAAAAAATGAAAAACCATCCTTGGTTAAAGCAAGGCTCTAATCTGCACGCTTTGTTTTTTTCTTTTTTCTAATTGACGAGGCCTTTGTCAATGACAGCGTCTTTCACGAGGTTGAGAGCTTGAGCAATGTCCTCACACAACTGGTGACCATCAGGAAATACAGTCTCGTCCACCGAGAGAACCACACACATCTTGTTGATGTAGCTTTGGAAATTTATCATCAAAGCCTACAACCAAAATCAAAGTAACACTTAGGGTTGACATTTGACAATTTAGATCCGTCTAATATACCAGAGCACGACGCGATCCAATTAGATACCCTATAAAAACTAAATATTCATGATATATATATACACAAATAAATGAAGTATAAGATTAAATAGTTTTTTTGGGATATTAGCGGAATAAATACCGAAAGTGTATGAAAAACGAGCGTTAAAATACCCATTCATTGTTTCAGCAAAAAAAAAATATCAATATTTTTTCCCACATTATAGACAGGTACCAAACAACCCCGAAAAAAGGTACATGTCTATAACGTGGGAGAAATATTAGTATTTTGTCCGATTAAAACAAAAATAGATATTATTAAATATTGGTTTTTCAATTACTTTTGGTATTTGTGTTGCGAATAACCAAAATTTATTTAACGTTTAACATATTATGATTCAAACGAGTACCAATAAAAAAAGAAAAACACGATTAACATGATCATTGAATGAAATGTGTGGCTCCTAGTCATTTTAAAAATAATTCAAAACGACTAAGCTAAATAATAACACTAACACGACACGTGGTGAATTGCGACCCTATATAGATACAATGTTCCATTAATAATTTATATACATACATATAATTTTGACGACTTACATGGGGCTGGCCATAAGAGCTTGGAGCTAGGTATTGCAAATCATGGCCATAGAGACCAATCTCCTCAAGGGGTCCAACTAAATTGGAGAACACCAATGAGGTGTTCATGAAGATTTGGTTCGATTTAGCACTAGCTCTCTGTAACATTAAACAATACATTAATTTTACTTAAAATATGTAATCATGTAATTAATATATATACGTATAGATATATAGTGATGTATAATAATAAGTTAATTACCTTGATGCCAAAGAACTTGAGAATCATATCTGCAAGGGCAGAAGTGCAAAGAACTTCGAGAGAGTGCTTCTTTCGGTCGATGGTGGTTTTGGCACTCCGAATGTAATCCAAAGGATCAACTTCGAAGCCGATTTTCAAAGGAAGAAGGATATAACCAACCCAATTTCCCCATTTAGCCTCGGTATTCTTTTCCATCATATCAGCTAATTCCTTTAGAATTATAAGAAAAATAGAATCAACATATTATATTAATACTGAGTATAAAGATACCGAATATATCAAGGTATAAAATGGTTAAAATTGAACGTTCCGAGTTTTTAAATAAAAATATCAATTATAGATTTCATTTACCACATATGTTCAGAATTTAGATTGTGTATATTAGATGATGTATTGACATCTATTTATATCATACATTTTTTTTACTAGTCTATAGCCTATACTTATCACCGTTATATTGCTTAGTGATAACGTGTATTTTATTTTAATCATATATGTTGATTATTAATGCTATTAAATTTCTAATCTATATTTTGGTCATATTATTTGAAGGATAAATGTAGTTAAGAAACCAATTTTATACCATCTATTTAATCGTCGTTAAAATGCAGTTTTTATCCTCTAAAATCGTCGTTTTGATTTTCATTTTATATTGGTTCATGCGTATGATCAAGAATTAGTTGTTTATTATTATTATTATTATTATTATTATTATTATTATTATTATTATTATGAAGTCGTAAATGGGGTTAATTAATAAATTTATTTTACCGCTACCAAATACCAAATAAAATCTATTACGGTATTTTATCTAATATTATTCAAATTCCAGATCAAATATACCAAATCCCCCATAATTTACCAATTAATTAATGATGGGTTTGCTTAGCTGATTACTTGACTCACTAAATCTTGTGAAAACATTCAGTTAGCAAAAAAATTAACATTAATAGCAATACACTCTACTTATATTTTGAAAATAAAGTAATATATCTATGATTCACTTAATAGTTAATAATCACTAATATACTGACTTGAATTCCGGGTGTTGGTCTAATGTTGATGAGCAAAACAGATCTGAGACGAATGTTCTTCGGAAGGTTGTTTTGAGCTTCGGTTTCGCCTTTGTCATCATTGCTAATCTCCCCTAATTACACACATCAAGAAAATAAAAAAAATAGAGTAAAGAAAATGGAAATTCATGTTTATTTATTGAGCTGATAAAAAGTTCTTAAAAACAAAAGAGAGCTATTGAATTTGGCGCTATTGGCCACATAGCTAAATATACACTAGAATCATAAGAAAAAATAGGCCATTTTCACAATATCACTCTTTATGCATACAATGGAGGGGTCAAATTTGCACATCGATAGTAAAAGAAGAGCTATTTCTACTATTTCTTAAACGGAGAGGTTAAATCCGCACACCCTTATAAGAAAAAGAGGCAAATAGTTCTTATATAACTCAAAATTGAATATCGAAAATGGGATGTTAAGTTTACCGTATCTTCTGTTGAGATATTTAGTCAAACCGGCTTGTGTGATTCCAAAAGCGACATCATTTATGGTCTATAAGGAGGAACAAGCAACATGATTAAATTGCGTTTAACGATTGCGTCTCTAATGAACAAAACTATACGAAGTACATATTTTAAATGCTAATGAATGGTGACTTGTTATTTTCACACATAAATGCTAAGATGACTCGTTATTTTCACATATAATGGTGTAAATTTCTCTCCAACAAATGAATTGTGTCCATATTCTAAATTATTGATTGCTTAATTTGTTTATTATATGTAGAGATTAAAGGAACACTGAACATAATTTTCTGTGTTATGTTCTGTGCTCCTTTTTATTTTTATTTTTTATAGAATTATAATTTTAGTTGATTGTAGTTTTGATGAAAATAACGATATATTCTTCTTTTATTTTTTCACAATGTATATTTTTAATGTTTCTATAAATTGTAAATTTATATAAATTAATGAGCTTTTTTTTTTTAACAATTCAATTGAGATTTAGAATATGATCAAGAATATACACCGTAAAAAAATAAAAGCACAATATACTGAAATTTTCACAACTTCTTTGTGCTTATGAGATCTTAATTAAAAAGACTATTTGTAAAATAATGAAATTCAGGGACGTTCTGTATATTATTATGTATATCAATTATCAATAATGAGTTTCAGTCATTATAGCATGTTTGGGCGCATTTCTATGAATCCAATGAAGATTACTCTCTCGTCATCGTCAATGGTCACAGTTGACTCTATTAATGATCGAAAGTCGGTGAATTCGAACAGCCTCTCACTGATACTTGACCCGAGCTGTCTACTTATTATATCGACAGATTTTCAGCAAAGCTTAAAGAATATAATTTTAATATATATTTTCAATTTTTTTTTTTTGTACTATATATGCTCATTATCAAAACAATCTTGTATTTATGCATACGTGTCTGACAAAAATCGATGAGAATTTCGTGATCATATATATAGTTGTCCCTAATATGTACAATGGACCTTTATACAGTGTTTAGTTTTACTTTTGATCATATATATAAAGTGATGGTATATTGAGTGGTATAACTTTTTTGTTTGTTTATTTATATATTAAATATTTATATCATAAAATATTTTTTTAAGTATACATTTGAATACTATAAAAAAACCTAATATAATTACATAAATTATAACATTAAATACTTAATCTGAAATAAAAATAAACAGTCCGATTAAACCACTCCCAAACCTCCCAAACACTATATATTACTTATATATATATATATATATACGGCAAATACTTTATATATATATATATAAATTAGGGTAAACTGCGGCTAATGTACCCAATGTTTGATCGGCTACGGATTATGTACCCAATGTTTATTTTCGACGACTAATGTACCCAAACTTGATTCCGTTAATTTTTTTCGTATTTTCCGTCACTTGACCGTCAGCGAGTAATTCCTCCTCTATATGTACACTTTTCGTATTTTTGACATAACTCACTCATTTTTTGTCCAAATTTTATGCACGACCTACGGTTGGAAAGATAAGAGGTAGATCTACAACTTTGGTGTTTTAAGTTTTGTAAAAATAGTTTTAAAAAATACGAAATTTCAATTACAACGTAAACTGGACATTAGTTTAATGCAAAATATTTGTTTCGAGCAAATTTTAATATACTTAATGACTTATTATGATGAAATGTAAAACTACAAAGTTGTAGATAAATCAATTTATCTTTCCAACGGTAGTTTATTTATATATTTTGGACAAAAAATGAGTGAGTTAAGCCAAAAATATGAAAGATGTGTACATTAGCCGCTAAATTTAAACATTGGGTACATACTCACTTTAAAAAAAAAAAAACAAGAGCTCGTTATTTAAATTTATTTTCAATTTAAGAGTATTCGATATGCAAATAGTTAATTATCATGGTGTTAAATGTTTACGTATATCATTTAAAATGTAAAATTGAATGTAAATATAGGAGAAATATAAAAATGTAAGAAAATCTTAGAAACTAACTGTTAAATAAAAGGTTTTGAAAAAGATATGAGAAAAAAAATATGTTGGCACATGTTTAGATTTATGGGAAGGACAAACCTCTTATATATCTTGATTTAAAAAAAAAAAAAGAATTAGCATTAGGCTCTTGCTGGTTTTAAAGCGAAATTATATTTCAATTTAATTTAAACCTACTTTTTTTAAAAAAATCTGTTTAATTTAAAACCTACTTTTTAAAAGTTTAATAAATATACATTCTGTACGCGAGGTAAAACAAATTAAAGCATTGAATCTTTAAGAGTAACATTAAACCGAGCCTAAGAAATGATCACCTACCAGGTTCATGGCGTTCTTGACTAGCTTCATGTCATCCAAGCTGATTGTCTTGTATACGATTCTCCGGGGGTTGAGCACGCTGTCCGGCGGCGAGGAGATCGGCGTCGGTGTATCCTTCAAAAACCAAGACGTGGCAATGAAGAGACATAAATCGACGAGGGTGTTCCACAGTAGGCGCGCGACCCACCAGAAGCTTGTCAGGCACTGCCTCGGGCTCCGGATGAAGCCGCGGTCCTCACGCCGTTGTGTTGGCAGTGTAGGTCGTTTGTCGGGACACGCCACTTGTCGCGTGCAGGCGAGCAGCAGTGACATGAGCGACGTGCCATCCCCGAGCGAGTGGTGGATTCTGAAGACCCCCACGCCCTCGGCGTCGGAGGTCTTTAGGTTAAGCAGGTGCACCTCCCACAATGGCTTTGACCGGTCGAGGCTCGACTTTGTCAGCTCGTAGATGTAGTCTTCCACGAACTTGTCGGGAGATTCCCTGTCGCTTGGTTTGATCTCCGGCTCGAAGATGTGCTTTTCCGGGTCAACCTCCGTGTGGAGCCACTTCATCTTGCCTCCGTCTTGTTCGTCCACAACCTGAGAAGCCAAAAATTCGAATTAAGATCCTACTTCACTTGGTTGAGCATTTGAATTAGAATGATTGATGTATGGTTTAAACCGGAAAATATATAATTAAAACTTTCACTAAAATATTAGTTAAATTAATATTCTTAAGTTTATAATTCTGGCGAGAAAAATTGAATTATATCTTGGTCGTTTGTATTTAGCTAAAACCGGTTAGATAACATATTCTTGTAATGAAAATTAAGTTAATGTAGAGATATTTATTATATTAAAAAAAATAAAATTTTATAAATTTGGTTTAGACCGATTAATCCTACTTTGCTTAAATTCATTATCAATGATTAATTTTATAGAGTTATTAATTTTTGAGTAATAATTTAGTAGTGTTATAGATAGATTAGAGACTATACAAATTAAGTACTATTTAATCGAGATTATTAATTTATCGTATTAATTTAACGATATTATACCGTGCTTATATATATATTTTCATTGTTTTTAAATATATTGATCGAAGGATCATGTCTCTCACCAGCAAACTTGAAAAGCGAGGGTGCTTGAGGAGCGTTTGAGGCAAGTTGGTCTTGACAACTTCCGGTATGATCTTGTGTTTGGACCCCATAATGGCGACAACGTGGACGTTGAAATTCGGCTCGTGGAACATTCTCCCGGCTGGGCTCACCGGCTCGCAGTCACCTAATCCGGCCACCGCTCCTTCGCCTATCCCGCGGCCTTTTCTTGTCTCTATAGGCTTCAGACCTGGCGGTTTTCCTCTCCATCTGATGCCTTCTTCGGACCCCATGGTGTCTTGCAAGAACTGTACCTTCGTATAAACCTTAATATATATATGTAATATAGTTCCAATATATATATATATTATATTATATCTGCGTTATATATAGAGAGAGCAAAGTACAAAGTCTATTTATAGTCCACTGCTCAAGACAGATACGTGGTTATTTACGTTTGTGTTGTTTTGTGTATTAATATAAGCTGTTGCAGCATGATATGGGCATAGGGATATACATATGACAGTGTAATGATCACGAATCGAATATGGAACTATATGGAAACGCTATATTAAAAAATATAAAGATATTTACGGTACAAGTACAAATATATCCCACTTTTTCGTAAACTAAGCGAGTATATTTTTAAGTTTTTAGTTTAACTTATTAAATATTCAACGTTGTAATATAAACATTTTCGATTGATTCTCTTCTTTCCATGAATCTACGTTAACATGTTAAGGTAGTAGTATACAACTCAAGATAATATTTTTTTTCACATATTGAATTGTTTATGTTTAATACTTCAATTTGACGCATACATATGTAAATGACATAACATTAACGGAGATATATAGGTAAAGAACGAATCGAAAATACGAATTTCACGACTATGTATATTAATTAAATGCTTGAGCCTCATTATTATAAAAAACTTTAGTACTTTGACCGAATTATCTTTAAAGAAAATATAATGTATACCATGAAACTGTTTCGAAAAAGAAAAAGAAAACTTCATGCTGCTACCTTCTTTTTTTTTTTAATTTTTTTTATTGAAAAGTAAAATATACCAAAATTATCATTTCCTTGATTGCTTAAATGGTT
This sequence comes from Parietaria judaica, assembly GCA_954871525.1. Classification (NCBI taxonomy): domain Eukaryota; kingdom Viridiplantae; phylum Streptophyta; class Magnoliopsida; order Rosales; family Urticaceae; genus Parietaria; species Parietaria judaica. Next base: position 4,421,323 of record OX940864.1, on the reverse strand, counting down.
TATTACGTCATAAATGTAGATGGGACTATGGTAAATAAATTAATGCACGTGGAATTATAAATTGCTTAGCTAAGGCGATTTATTACCATTACTATTAGATAGGTACATGATAACGGCAATTACTTTTACAGCTGCAGTCTCGGTTTTAAATTTAATTGATTTCAACCATCGTAATTATTTTTATTTAATAACATACATGCATTTTTCTCTATTTACATTCTCAAAATTTATTAGAACATGACAACTTTTATGTCAATGAATTAATATCATCATCTTATTTGGTATATTAAATATATATAGATATATACGGCAAAAATATTCACTTGTTACAAAAAGTACGTTATATACTCAATTTTACTTTAGGTGGCAAAATTTCCAATGATGTCAAAACGTTTGGCATAAGTAATAAGTTTTTCTATTAAGTCCAACTGTAAAGGTTTACGTCACACATATGATTAATTATGTTTTTGTCCATTTTGACTAAAAATGAAAAATAAGAACTTCAAAGAGTTGACAACGTGCACTAAATTCTGGCATAGTAGCCAAAACACATTCTACGATGCAAAAACTAAGGCAATATATGTCAATCTTATCACCATATATATATGGTCAAAACAAATACAAATATGATCACTATGAGCGGAAAATATGGCCAATATATAGTCACATGAAACTTCATAGTAGAAAGTTAATGAAATTATATTTGAGACTTAATTAATTGCTAATTTTGATTATATTTGACACTTTTATCATAGTAAAGTATATAATATTTATTTAAAATTTTAAGTTTGTAACTTATCGGTCGGATTTTATGTTATATATAGATACATATTTATCTGTATATCATAGTATTTATGTCCGTATAGATACGTATTTTTACGTAAATATGTCGTAGTTTTGAAAGTTCATCAAGTATCATAATAAGCCATGAAAAATAAAATAGAAAACAACAATGAATTCATTGTTTTGGGCGGTCTATATACTGATCATGCTTAACTGTTTTATTTAGATTCGGGTCATTCGGGAAGAGGGAAGTATATTTTTTTTTTAAATTGAGATTGCATCCTTAAATATTACTATAAAACTTCAAAATTTATTCCAAAGAGCACCTCTATCCGAACACAATTTTCAAGAATAAAGTTGGTTGAATTTTTTTATCATTATAATAATTCATTTGAATTCTCTAGTTGAAAATAAAAAATAAATATACGGATATATATATGAGTTTTAATAAAAATAAAAATATTTATTTAGTATTTGGTATAATTTATTGTTCACTACAGAATAGAGTAAAACTAAAATTATAATAAGCTAGAAGATACATAGTGTATATAGTGAAATCATATTTTAAGGACCATAGCAAGCAAGTAACCTAGTAGGTCCAGGGTGATTGTTTTGCAGAAAGTTGCCTTGCACTATCACAAATACAATCTCGAATTCTATGGACCAAACATACAGGTCGTAAAGGATTTTGTGAGGTGTCGTTTACCATATTGAACAAATGTAGTCGTCAAAAAGATAACCGCTTTCGAAAATATATGGTATGGAGAGTTTAGCGATTTCCGACCAAATCCTCAATAAAATGCGGTTCAAAAGAATTGCATTATAGCTTTGACGACGGTGTCATACAAGCTTATTGAACGATAAATCATTCCACCGTGCAAAGTGGCTAAAAATGTAACTTTGCCACAATGAATATTATTTAAGTTCCTTGCGGCGAAGTACTTTGTAAGGTGCTGACTCACTCGTCTTAGAAAAAGCCGATTTTTTTTTTTTTGGGCCGGTGCTCATTTGAGCTTAATGGACTACGATATTATGTGAAGTATTATCAAATTTCACCAATGAGAAAAATAACTTATAATATTTTTAAATCGTGCTAATGACTCATGTCTTTTATACGTGAGACTTAACAATTACGAGGATTTTTTTTTAATATTTTTTGAAATTAGCTATGAACGAGATATTATATATTAATTAGGGTCCAGAGGGCAAACATGTAATTAGACAAGTGGAATACATTTATGAATCCAATCAAGGGCATCAATGACATTAGTGCATATTGCAAAATATGACCAAACGACTTTATATTATAAATTTTTATCAGTAAATGCCTTGAAAATTGATTATTAAATATAGACGTGATCAAAAACAAAAAAGTTCTCTCTCTCTCTCTTACTATTGTAGAGGCAGAAATAGAAGGTAATAAATTAACGCTACATAAATGTATCTTTCAACTTTTAATTTCATAAATTTACAGTAGATAAATAAAATAATTCTAATCTTGTTAATAAGGTAATATAATTTCCATATCCCGAACTAGAAATCCGGTCTAGTGAATATAGTTTGGAATTTCATTTTCAATTATTTCTGTTAGGCAAGAAGTTTCTGTTTTACTTAATTGATTTAGATCAACTGACATTTCATATAATTATAATTATGTTTTTTTTAAACCGGAACCAATACCTTAAGCCTGAAGGTAAGAAAACTTTGGACCAACCCATTTGATGATCGATCATGAAATTTCTTGATATTTAAATTATTCTCAAGTTATCTCGACTCAACTTGAAATAGATTTGCGAGCTGGTTTCAAACTAACAGCAAAAGCAAAAAAGACAAACTAGAAAATTTGGTCAAATCTTATGTGATTAGGAGTTTACGAATTAATTGTTGGTTCCAATTAAAAGATCTGCAACCAAAGAACAACAAAGAACAACAAGAAAGAAATTTTGGAGAAGGTTTTCTCTTTGATTAATGTCGAATGACAAAATTGCAATAATGAAATTACATTCTAAAGCTAAACCCTAGCTAAACTTCCTAAAATAAACGCAATCAAATCATTACAATTTACATGTTTCTTAACAGAATGAGAAACCAAATCAAATCAAATCAGGAAGCCAAATCGTATCTCCAAACTTGCTCCTCAAGTTTGGCACCTTCCTGAATAGCTTCTCTTGACTTCTGGCGTTTCCTGTTTCTGCCCGGGAGAATCCTGCTAGGGTCCTATTCTGCTAGGGGGCATTTCTGTTCCCCCTCATCTATACTAGGGGCATCTCTGGTAGGAGCATTCCTGGTTGGGTCCCTTCCTGGTCGGACTCATCTCTGGTCGGGAGCTTTCTGGTGGGGGAATTCCTGCTAGGGAGGTTTCTGCCCGGGGGCATTTCTGCCCGCGAGATTTCTCCTAGGAGTTGAGCCAAGACAGGCTTAAACTCACATTAATATTAGAGCTGTGATTAGATTGAGTCGACTCGAATTAAAAATTTAATCCGACCCTATCTTATTGAGTTTTGGAAAAGTAACTCAATCCAACCCAATAACTTTGAAGGCTCATTCCAACCCAACCCGAAAAACTCCGGATTGGGTTGGGTCATTACACTGAACTAAAAATAAAATAAAATTAAAAAAAATTATCGATTAACACATAAATTTAAACTATGAATCAATAAACATAAACTTAATATAATGTAATTTAAACATCCTATTAAAAAACTAAACATAATTAAGTCCTAAACATTCAAAAACATAAGTACGATATGTAGTCGTAAACTAAACTAAAACATAATCGTAAGCATAAATTAGAAACATAGTCATAGACATAAAATTATAAGTAAACATAAAGATGAGACACTAGGGTTATTTACCTTTTTACTCTTTAATTATGTGTTCTTACTTACTTAAAATCATTAAGTATTATTACTTTTTTTTTAAAAAAAAAAGCTAGGTTAGGCCAATTGGGCCGGCCCAACCCAATGCATGTGGCCCGACCCCAACTCGATAATTTATTCGGGTTGGACCCAAGCCAACCCGGTATTAATTGGGTTAATTAGGTTGGGCTAGATTGAGATTTGGTTCAACTGAATTGGGTTGAACGGTTGGTTTGAGTTTTTTTCGCAGACCTCTAACTAATAGATTACAAATATAGATAGTCAAAGCCGTAATCTAAAAGACTGATAGTCAAAACCGTAGTGCAAAGTCAAAATACGGAGCTTTGTAAACAAGCAGTGAGCCAAGAGTGACCCGGAGCTGGCACATGCCCATATTCGCAGTTCATATAAATATTTGATGAATATATTTTCCGATGACGAATATTACGGATGAGTTGGTTCGGCAATCCCATTAAGTTCACTGGCAGCGAGCTCTCATTGCACGATGATTAAAAAAAAAACCGTTGTACAATTTTCATATTTTTTGTTTTGTTTATAATGTCTTTGTTTAACAGTATAGTTTATTTCATTTATTTTGCTTTTCCTTCTTCTTTTATTTTCTTATTCTCATTTTCTCTACTATAATATTTTTATTCTTTGAATTGCGGTGACGGAAAAAGGCTTTGCCTTAACGGATAGTGGAAAAAATATCCTGAGTAAGCCCCCTAGCTGCTCCACCATAAGATTTTAGTTTTACTGTCAAATTTCAACATTTATACCATCAAGACTTTTTGTTTCGGTTTTTATTTTAGATTCAAATTTTCTCACTCTTCGTTATATATTCATGTGTAGTTGCCTACGCTTTGTACATATTTAGAGTTTGTACGACGATATTTAAAAACATCAAACAAGATAGGGCTAGGATTAAGCTCCAACTGCCAAATTGTATACTATCAAAATCATGCGAAAAATAAAAATCACGTAATATTTTGTTTTCAATCCGAGAGATACATCCACTTGACCACTTGCAAATCACCGACTGTCACCGGTCCTGCAATAATCTTCGATCAATTTGATTATTCTACACCGGGTCTTCATAACAATTTCAACGAATTACGCTTCCCAAGTACTAACATATATTTTATTGTGATTTTAAACAAGGTTGTGGGACGGTTTAAAAGCCGCCGAGCAAGCTTCCATGAAGTTGGCATCTGATAATTTACACAATTTTGTACTAGCGATCATTTATAGCGGTTCTATACTAGTCAAATCGCTCATCTAAATCTGATGAAACAACCGTTATTTAATAATGTTTAGTCAATTATGTCCACTTGGCTATTAAAATAGCTTATCACAAATAATACCAAAAATTAATTCTAGTCTTGAATTCTACAAGTTGATAGCTTCTCACTTTTGCTTTGTGCATAATTTAAGTTGATGAACATATTTTTAGGCTGATGCTTAGTCTGAAATTCTAATAAAACAAATAATTACTTTTTGAGCTCTATAAATAGATCTAAAACTTGCTGAAAATTCAAAATGTTAGATATGTAAATTATGTCCATAATAATATTACATATGTTAGCGGCAATTTTTTTGTTCCAGATTCCGATTTCATTTCCAATTCCTTCATTTTCAATTAAAAAAAAGAAGAAGACGGTAGACGGTCCATTTTCATATTTTACATTATATTAGTAATTATATTTATAATCGATGTACGTGAACCCGTTTTTTTGTTTTTGCGTATAGTTTATTAATTTATAACTATATTATTAAACTCTAGCCTTTTCAAAATTAAAACTTAAACTGATCCGGTTTTTGAAATTCCAAAAATATTATTACAAAGTCTAAAATATAAAATACCTGGTTCCTGATTCCGATTTCAAACCGTACCTCCAGCAGCCTGCAAGTACAAAATTCCGCTGAAGTTGACATCAATCTGTTTCGGCAACTATTAATGGATAAGCTGCTTATAATATGATCAGCTGAGAAATATCATTAATGCAATCTCATCAAAGTTGTGGAAAATTGAAATCATATATATAATTCGCATATAAACAAATTATGAACAGTAATTTCAAAAGTAAACAAAATGATAAATGATTGACGACTACAAGTCTAGTCACTTTATTTTAATTTGATCATGAAGCTGGTAGAGGGCTTGATCCTCAGATATGTATATTATATATGTGATATATATATATATATATATATATATATTACATATTATCAGTAAACGCGTTTAGCCTTTGAATGAGTTTGATCTATAATTCTTCTTCAACAGAAACAGAAGCTTTATGATCGTTTTAATTAATGAATACCACCCAATAAAATTAAATAAAAAATCTATTATAAAATATAAAGGGATAATAACAACAAAACTATTCAAATTAGAGTAAATTGCATCGACAAGTATGCATGTTTTTTGTTTTTGTAAGGAAAGTATTAAAATTGTTTATAACAATTATTTCCTTCCAAATAATAATAATAAATCCAAATAAAATTAAAATTGTATGGAGGTGACACATGCCCTTATACATTTTGTAACAGAATTTGGTCGGTCTATCAGCATTTTTTCTAATAAAAATAAGACGGAGTTAATTACTTTTTACTGAACTTGGGTATATTTCCCACAACAAAGAAAACACGCATACCCCTCCGAGCAGTGTATTTACGATTGTATTTATTCCAAATATAAATGCAACCAAGCAAATGTATTGAAAAAGGATCATTAAGTTCTTCAATATAGCTCTTGAATAGTGTTTGTTATCGAAGAGTAGTAGATTAATTTTTACCTTTATTTGCAAAAAATACCTTACTACTTTTTTTTTGAAAGCAATTTGATTTCATTCAATCAAACAAGTTGGGGAGAAAAATCCCTCAACACCGTTGCTACAAGCCACTCCGGGCAATAAGGACACATAAGGTCCGGTACAAAAGAAGAGAGACGTCTCTTAGCCAAAGCATTGGCCACCTCGTTACAGTCCCGTGGAACCCATGTCCACTCTCCGGTCCCGCCTAGTTCGCGGCCGAGCTCCCGCACCTCCGCAATAATCGGGCCTTGCAAGCCCAACGAGTCTCGTGCCATGGTGAGGTGGGAGGCCCGCAAGCAATCCGTCTCGGCATACTCGATCTTCCACCCCCGTTCGCGGGCAAAGAGAATCCCTCGCCGCATCGCAATGCACTCACCGGTAAGTGCCGAATCGACATGGTCTACCAAGGAAGCCAAGACTCCCATAACCCGACCGTGGTGGTCTCGGACAACCGCTCCCACCGCTGCCCGTCCCGTTTCCCTGTCCCATGCCGCATCTACGTTGAGCTTGAGGCTCCCCGCAGCCGGCCCGGACCAAGCCCTCGGTACCTCCTCCCTCGGCAAGCGGTGGTTCTCCGTCGTGTGTGCACACCGCTTGTAACTTGTGAACCATCCGTCGACTTCTTCCACCCAAGTCTCTGAGGCCCGTACGCGGTGCTCGAAGAGGCGAAGGTTGCGGTCGGACCACGCCGCCCAAATAAGCCCGCAAAAGAGCTCGAAGTTCGGTTTGGAAAGACTCTCGAGCGCCCGGTAGCACAATTCCTGAAACGGGATCTCCCCCGTCTTTTCCACCCACCGGTGGATCGTAGATGATGCCCAAATGGCCTTGGCCCTCTCACACCCCCAAACGGCATGTAAGGCGTCCTCTGGGAGCGCCCCGCAAAAGTTACAAAAGGGTAGAACGTCTACCCCTCGGATCCGAAGTGCCCCGTTGGTCGGAAGAGCTTCCGACCACGCGCGCCACACTATGTGCTTCACTTTCGCGGGGATCGTCGTGCCCCACAAAGCTTTCCACCAATTTGGCTCCCCTTTTCCTGAGCCCGAAGGTCCGCTCCGTGCTTCCGACCTAGCTAGTCGGTAACCGGACCGCACCGAGTAGACCCCATTGTCTTCGTGGTGCCAGACAAGCCGATCTGGACCCTTCCCCACCGGGATCCTCAAGACAGCCTCTGCATCGTAGGGGGTTAAGAGGGCCTCAACCCGAGAGAGGTCCCAATGGTCATGGGAGACTAGATCGGCTACCCGCCATGGATACCCGTCGTCTGGAGCCTCCGAAGTGGCACAGAAAGCCCCAGGCCGTGGGATCCAAGGTTGACCGTGAACCCGTACGTTGCCGTCCCCGATTTGCCATCTCGTGCCGCGTCTAAGCAAGTCACGTCCCCAACACAGACTCTTGCAAAGGAACGAAGGGCGTCCCCTGCATTTGAAGTCGAGGATCGAGGTGTCGGGATAGTACTTAGCTTTAAGAATCCGCGCTAAGAGACAACCGGGGTTTTGGATGATCCGCCACGAAAGCCGTGCTATGAGGGCCCGGTTGAAATCACCCATGTCCTTGAAGCCCAAACCACCTTCCCCTTTCGGCTTTGCGAGAACGTCCCATCTTCGCCAATGGATCTTTCTCGACTCCTCCGACCCGCCCCACCAAAACCGAGCAGTAGTAGCGTGAAGATCTTTGATGGTGCGGACGGGGAGCCGGAAAAGACTCATGAGATAGGTAGGGATGGCTTGCACCACTGATTTGATCAAGACTTCCCGTCCCCCGGCCGAGAAGAGCTTCGCTTTCCACGTCCCAAGATGCTTCTTGACTCGGCTCGTGATCTTGCTAAAGACTGCACACTTGTTTTGGCCGACGTGTACCGGAAGCCCGAGATAAGACTCGAGGTCCGAAACGGCCCGCATACCAAGCGCCCATGAGATGGAACAGCCATGTGCCTCGGCCACATTACGTGAAAAGCACACCATGGACTTCTCCGCGTTTACAGTTTGACCCGTCCCCTTCTCGTAGACTTTGAGAACCCCGCTAATCGCTTGGCCGCACCCGACACTCGCTTCCCCGAAGATGATGCAATCATCCGCGAAGAGAAGATGTGTCACCGACGGGGCTTCCTGCCGGCACGCAAAACCGCGTAAGAGTCCAAGTCTCTCTTGCCCCCGAATAAGCGCCGAAAGGCCTTCCGCGCAAACTAGGAAGAGGTACGGCGACAAAGGGCAACCTTGCCGGAGTCCGCGGGTCGGCGAGAAGTAGTTTCCGGTTCTTCCGTTAAGGACGACGGAGAAGACCGGTGTCGAAATGCAATCCCGTACACCGGCTAGGATTCGCGGCCCGAACCCCATCCGATGCAACATTGCTTCCACGAACCCCCATTCTACCCGGTCGTAAGCTTTGCTCATATCGAGCTTTAAGGCCATCGCCCCTTTCTTTTGATGATGGATTTGCCGGATAGAATGAAGCAGTTCGTAGGCAATGGCAGCGTTGTCCGTAATCAAGCGTCCGGGAACAAAGGCGCTTTGAGCTTCCGAGATGACGGAGGCGAGGGCGCCTTTTATCCGATTAGCGACTACTTTGGAGACGAGTTTGAGAAGCACGTTGCACAGACTAATCGGTCGGAAGTCTTGTACTCTCCTTGGGTTCTTCACCTTAGGCAAGAGCACGATGTTGGTGGCATTCCATGCTCTCACACTCTTCCGCCCGTTAAGAACATCCAAACACTCTTCCCGAATCCGCGGCCCCACGGTCCCCCAAAGTTTTTGGAAGAAAACGGCGTGGAAGCCATCGGGGCCCGGCGCTTTCCGAGGACCCATCGAGGAGAGGGCGACATTTATCTCGTCCGCGGTGAACCTCTCCTCGGTGATCTCCCGTTGCCCCGCCGAGATAGAAGCAACGTCTTCTGTCGTGATCAAGCCAAAATTTCTTTCCGAGGCACCGTTCGAAGAGTAGATGTTCGAGAAGTATTTGTCAAGCACTTCTCGAACATCCTTCTTCGATGTCACCCAATCCCCGGTCTCGTTCAAGATACCTCGGATTTGGTTTTGCGTCCTCCGACGCGTGGCACGAGCGTGGAAGTAGGCCGTGTTCCTATCCCCTCCGCGTAACCAATCGGCCCTCGCCCGTTGCTTCCAACGATACTCTTCCACCACGAGGAGCGAATCTCGTTCTTCGTTCAAGGACCTCAAATCGGCTCTAATTTCCGGAGTAAAATCCGCTTTGTGAAGACGCTCAATCCGCGCCGAGAGCGCTTTGATTCTCTTTTCCCGATCGCCAAAGGTCGTGCTCGCCCATACGCGGAGGGCCTTTTGACACTTCCCGAGGCTTGCCGCACACCCTCTAGAGACCCGGTCGGTCCCAGCCGAGCCCCACACATCACGGACCACATCGGCGCAACCGCCGTTTAAGAGCCAACTCGGCTCAAAGGCCCATCTCCTCCCCGCGGACGAGTTGGGATTGTGCACCAACGAGTCCGAGCCCGTATTGATGAGAATCGCTCTATAATCCGAGCCCCAAAAGCCCAACACCTTCACATTCCCCGACGGGTACACCGACTTCCATGCCGGGTTTGCGCACGCTCGATCGAGTCGACTTTGGACGTTCCGTTCGCCCACTTGCATATTGCTCCAAGTGCACGGTTCACCTACAAAGCCCAAGTCGAGAAGATCACATACCTCGAGCGCGTTGGCGAAGCGATCCATGCAAGCCGTCTTCCTCCGAACCCGGCTCACGTGCTCGAACTCGTAAAGCACCTCATTGAAATCTCCCGCGCACACCCACGGGCTTGCGTCGTTGTTATGAAGCCGTCGTAGAAGCTCCCACGAAAGGTGCCGAGAAGCTTCAATCGGGTCCCCATAGAAACCCGTGAACCTTGATGTCACCCCGAGCTCGTCTTTAACTCCCACGTCGATATACCGTTCGCCAGAGCTACGGACAACGACCTCCACCGCATCATTCCAAAGAATGTGAATTCCACCACTACGGCCTTCGGCATGAACCCCGAACCCGTTGGCCATATTACTTTGACGCTTCAATCTCTCCACCCGGGCACCGCTCAACTTCATCTCCGAAAGAAAAACGATGTCCGGCTTCCGCTCACAAATAAGTCTTCGTAGGCGGGTCCTCGCCCCGGGATTGCATAATCCCCGGACGTTCCAACAAAGGATCTTCATTGCTCCCGGCTGGCCCGCCCTTGGCGTGCCGCCGATATCACTGGACATAAGCCCAAAAAACCAACCCTACCACTAGAAAGGATTCCAGAGTAGCACAAAGACAAAGAATCACAAGGATTCACACAGATGAACCGGTAGAGACCAAGTCGGAGCAAGGTCTCAATAAAGTGAATCATTCTCACTTGGAGCTTCATGAGCACCAATGAAGCAATACTGCGGGACTTAAAACGCTAACAATCTGATTTGGGCGCAGAGGTGAGCCGAAAGACAGATTTGGATTGCGAACTTTAAGTCCGGCATTTTATCGAACACTTGGTCCACACAAAATTTTCCACGAGCTTTGAATCAATGCTTGAGCCAATTCCAGAAAGCAGTGAAAGTGGCGAAGCCATTAGCGGAGACCATGACCCCAATCGACGCTGCGGCGCAAGAAACCTGACCCAAACGCAGTGCCAATCCGCTCGCCGAGCCTGGCCTCCCGATCAAGCGCTTCATTGCGAGCTCAAGAAACGAAGAACCCTAGATTTCAGAGCTCTCTCAGTGCATCATCATCGGCGGCAAAGCTCCAGGAAACCAAACACTGTTCTGTTTGGTCGGTATAGCACAAAGCTTGTTACGTTGGACCCATATCGAACACTAGTTCCAAATACCTTACTACTTCTAAAGGAATGTGTTGTTGCATTAGCAATTGAGTGGTTTTACGTGTATATTGTACTATATTGAATAGTGACCTCCACCTCCCACGCTAAAATGGTGGATGGTCAAATGCTATTTAGCGTGGCACTGTTTACATACTGTAATTTATTATTATTATTATTATTTAATCCTTTTAAAATTTATAATTTGCATATTTGCATTGTTTTGTACAATAATATCATATTTACCTTAAAATCATTTATATTTTTGTTTAAATTTTAAATTCATTATACTAAATATTTAAAGGCAAGAATACTTTAAAATACAACATTGACTGTAGTTTGAAAAAAAAACTAAAATGAAATTAATATTAATACTGAAAGAAGATAACATTACAATACGAAATGAAAAAAAAATGACATTAACGTGATGAAAAACACATTACAACAAAATAAAATTGGAAATAAAATTATAATACATAAACTAATACTCTGAAAATTTAGCTTCATGTCCTCCAAGACCGGTGAAATATTGCGAATATGACTCGGAATTAGAAAGTGGTGTTCAATATTGTTCGAAATAAAATTAAAATATATAATCTAATACTCGGGAAAATTAGCGTCGGGTCCTTCAAACCCTAGCTTGTTCAGCTTTCCAAAATGCACGAACACGAGGATCGGATATTGTATTGAAACTTCTTTTCATTATTCTATTGTCATTCCAAGTGAACATTTCAGATAAGTATCATTTTAACTTCAAACAGTTAGGTCTTGTGTGCCTATTAAAGTACAGTATGTCACATTAAATTAAACTACAAAATGTTTTATATCTATTGTGGTCCGAATTGTCAATTTTTATAATGATTCCCATTAATATAACCACAACAAATCATGTACAGAATATCCCATGCTTATATTTTAATTTATTTATCCAACTTGTTTCATTATAGATTATTGAGTTACTTACAAAAAAAATACCTTATGTTTGACTTCCTAGAGCTTAAATAGCTGTGTCAAAATTTAATGATAAAATCATTAATGTTACAGTTTTGTAACATTTCTTGCATTCCTTTGTTAAATATGGCGCCCCATCATATTACGATAACTATCTTGAAGTGTCATAGTAAGGCCTTATGATTTGCAGCGAATATGCGGTATGTGTTGGTATTGTAGCACTTTAATATCTAACGTAAAATTTGGTGGCAAAAATTACGAATCGTGCTCAAGCACCTGAGCCACCTCTCTCTAACCGATTTTCACATACGGTTCCGGATTTTCGTGTCGTTTTACGTATGTCAATTGTATTGATTTCTATCGTTTTCAAGTTTTTTTTTTTCAAGAATTCTGTCGTCTCCAACCTCTGTAGTTTTCATAGAAATCCATCCAATTTAGTGTCGTTTTCATCTTACATTGCCGCTTGTAGGCTTTACTATCGTTTTCGAGTAGTATATTCCTTCGTTTTCACTAAGAAAGTTTTTCACTTATATATCGTATTAAGTTCCATATCAAATCAACCACACATAAACTATTCCTTATAACATACTCATATTTATTAATGCCAATCCATAAATCAATAAACTAATTGTTACAGATATATTAGATTCCAGGTTGAGAAATTTGTTGGTACGTGTGAAACAATATCTAATTTCAAAAGAAATTAAATTTCTTCAAAAGAAATTTGAAGAAATTAGATATCGTTGGTACGTGTCAACCCATATTCAAAAGAAAAGGTGTCCAAACATATATGAAAAAAATGGACAAGGGAAATTGTGAGAGAAGACGCAATTGTTATGAGAAACTTCGGCCCAAAAGGTGCGTTTAATGGGCCGTTTCTATTGTTGGTTTCAATAAACATTCCTTTGTAAAATTGTCAAACTAAAAATTAAAATTTTCAAATCAATTTAAAAAAATTGAATTATCAGACCAATTCAACACTTTTTTAGTATCTTTCATTATAAATATAAGTCTTGGGTCTTGATTTGGGCAATTTAAACTGTTGAATACAAAAATAAAAAATGATTTTTTCTTCAAAATATTCTGATTCCAGAATTTTTCGGAGCCAGAAAATTTACCGATGCCGGATTTGAAAAAAAAAATACCACAAATTATGTTAGATTTTATACTATATATCTGATATTTCAGATTGTCTTTTAAATCTGTAAATGAAAGCAAACAAAAGCAGCAATTATAACTTCAACAATATGCATATTAAACTTTACAATTTATTAATCATAAACAATTTTTAATTTGCAATCCGAGCCTAAAGAATACACACACTGACACACACAAACATTTATAAGGATTGGACCAATAAATTACAGAAAAAAAGTCTTGAATTTACACTTGTTCTTTTCCTTTTTCAAAAGTCAATTTTACCCTCACACTTCACAGTTACACTTACATCTGAGTCCGAGTCACACTCGCCAATGGCCCCATGCTCTTGGCCACGCCCTTGAGCACAAACTTCTGAATCTTTCCCGTGGAAGTCTTCGGCAGCTCCTCCTCGAAGCGCACCGTTTTCGGCACCATGTAGCGCGGGAGCCTCTCCCGGCAGTGCTCCACGATCTGTTCCTCCGTCGTCGCCTCCTTCAGTGTCACGAACGCGCACGGCGTCTCACCCCAGAACTCGTCGGGCCGCGCCACAACCGCAGCCTCGCGCACCGCCGGGTGCGCGTACAGCGTTGCCTCCACCTCGACGCTGCTAATGTTCTCACCGCCGCTGATGATCACGTCCTTCGACCTGTCCTTTATCTCCAAATACCCGTCGGAGTGCATTACTCCGACGTCGCCCGTGTAGAACCAGCCGTCGCTCTTTATGACCTCGTCCGTCGCAGCCGGGTTCTTGAGGTAGCCGAGCATGATGCACCCGCCTCTCAGAACCACCTCCCCGACTGTGGTCCCGTCGTGCTTCACGCTCATTCCGGAGACGGGATCGACGACGTCGATTTCGGCCATTGATGCTGTCCTCACCCCCTGCCGGGCCTTGAGGGAGGCCCGCTCGAGAGCCGGGAATTTGTCCCACTTCTCCTTCCACGCGCAGGACACAACCACGCCCATGCATTCGGTCATCCCGTAGCCGTGGCTGACAATGATGTTGAGGGACTCCGCTCGTTGGAGCACCGCCGGGGGTGGGGGTGATCCGCCTGTCATGATGTGAACCGGGTGGCTGAGCGGGTCGGCAGAGCAATTGGAGAGCATGTTGAGCACTACAGGCGCGCAGCACATGTGCGTGACGCGGTGGCGGCGAATGAGGCTGAACACAGTGGAGCCCGTGAACTTGCGAACGCAGATGTTGGTGCCACCGACGGCCGCCATGCCCCACGGATAGGCCCAGCCGTTGGAGTGGAAGATGGGGAGTGTCCAGAGGTACACCGGGTGTTTGGGCACTCCCCAATCGATGAGAGAGTCAACGGCGACGACGAAAGCTCCGCGGTGATGGTGAACGACTCCCTTTGGCGATGCCGTCGTGCCGGACGTGTAATTCAGCACCATCGGGTCCCACTCGCTCTTGGGACGGACCCACTGGAACCCAGGGTCGCCTTCCTCCACCAGGCTCTCGTAATCAGATATGAACTGATTGTCCCGGCCGGTGCTTCTGTCGTCCTCCTCGATTAGGACGAGAAGCGGGACGGCGGTGCCTTCCGGGAAGGCCGCAACGGCTTCGAGAACTAGGGCTTTGGATTGGCTATCAACGAACACGAGCTTGGACCCGGCGTGTGAAAGGATGGAATAAACCGTTCGGGCATCGAGCCGGGTGTTGACATTATTGAGAATGGCGCCGGCCATCGGCACCGCGAACTGGAGCTCATACATCGCCGGCACGTTCGGGGCCACGACGGAGACAACCTCTCCCCGTCCAATCCCGAGCAACTGGACAATGGACGAGGCGACACGTACGCATCGGTCGCGGGTTTCCAACCACGTGTACGACACGTCGCCGTAGACTACGGCGGGGCTGTCGGAGTAGGCCGTGGCCGCTCGCTCCAAGAACCCTAGCGGGGTGAGAGGGCAAGAGTTGGCTGGGTTGGGTTTTAGGGCTTCCATGCGTGACTGATTACTGTATATCAGTTTGTTTTCCGACTGTATCTATCTATATATGTATATCAGCTTTAATTGTATTAGGTATGATACAAAGGACGAACGTACTTATGACCTGAGCGATTGTCGTATTTATAATGAATATCATCAGTACTATCTTGTCTCTTCGTATGAATCCTCTGTTCATTTCTTCAACCCGTTATGTTCAGGTTTCACGTGAAACACCCGAATCACTCTTTTGATATTCATGCTTAGATATATATAATTAAAGCGTTGAATAATTTTAGACGTGCTTTATTTATATATACGGTATTAGAATAATCATAATATATCTTAATAATTATACTACACAAGCAATTAAGCATAATATCCTATATAATATAGATGGTGTTGAAATGCGGTTAGTGTTTATAAATAAGCAAAATATATGAAATATCAGGGTTTATTACAGAAATTGGTCTTAAAATATACTTAGTGTTTCTTATTGAACAATAATAAGATATATACATATGAAATATGAGTGCTGATTCAGCACGTATCGATAATTGATTGAAAGTAAAACGTGCCAACTACGTTAATCAATTTATATTAGAAGGATAATCATATATGATCTAATTTCCTTAATTAATTAGTGATGACGGATACTTTTTTTTGAGTATATAGTTTAAATGTTGAAATAATTAACCTTCTAAATATGTATCGCATTTATAATTAAGTGTCCGCGTGGTTCATACTTATGCACTTTACGTAAAATAATGGCGTACAAAACAACTTAAATTGAATGTTACTACAGTATAGTCGAATCTTGTTACTCTTAAAGTTGCTCCTCCAAGTTATAGCTCTGGGTTCAATTGTCAGTCCTAACATATTTTTTAATCTTTTTTTTAGCAGAAGTTATGATTGCAATTATTTTCATTTTTCTTCAAAAGTTAGAGATACATTGTTAAAATCTTATGATCCTTTGTACTTTAATTAATTATAGCTATACTAAATGATTACAAAATATAAAATTAGATAATAAAAACCACCAATCAATAATCAAAGTTTTAAAAATTGGAGAACAAAATTATATTAATATTTTGAGAACGTAACAACATGTAGAATTCTAATCATATAGAGACCGTAATGAACTATTTTCATAAATGGAAAGTTCACAAAAAAATGTTATGATGCAATGTATTATAGTAGTTTCAATGTCTCGTTTTAATTTGAAAATTAGGGTTTATTAATTTTCTCCCCCTCTTAGTCAAAGTTCTGGCTCCGCTACACACACGACATTTGTGGTGATGTTTCAGGGTCGGATACCTGCATATTACGAATAGTATACTAGCATATATGTATATACATCCTGTGTGGTAGGGCTGCAACCGGTCGGTTAACCTGTTTATTTTTCACTATTTGGTATCCTTAACCTAATTCCGGTTAGTCATGTTTTAATAACCTTAACCTGTTTTTGAAACCGGTTAATCGGAAACTGGTTAACCTAATTACCGGTTATCAAAATCTAATTAACCTGTTTAATAACCTTAATCTATTTTTTTGTTAAAAAAATATAGCATATAAACAACGATCAAACATATTGGTCCAAATGAACAATAATAATGAAACTTGAATAAATAATATGAAGCATAACAATAATAAATAATGAACAAGATCAAGCAGAGAACGATAAAACAATTGAAGAAGATTAGGCGAGAAAAAAAGAAGAGAAAGTCGAGGAGGAGGAAAGAAGAAAGGGTAGGCGAGAAAAAGAAGAAGAAAGAAGTTGAAGAGGTTTTGACGGAAAGAGAGAAAACCCTACTTAATTTAATTTTAAAATATTTAAATAAAAAAATTAATATTAAAACCGGTTACAAAAACTGATTACTAAAATAACCTGTTTTGAAAAATAAATAACCTGTAACCTTATCCAGTTTGAAACCGGATACGGTTAACCTTAACCTGTTTTCAAAATAATTCGGTTACAGTTATTTTAAACAGGATAATTTTCGGTTACGGTTTTAAAATTCGGTTACCGGTTATTTTGCACACCCCTACTCTGTGGCTCAAATCCCAGACAATCAATCGACGGAAAATAAAAGATAGAGACAAGAGAATTTACCCAGGTTTGGACCAAATCAAATGTCATACTTCCTGCTTGGAGATCGGTTTCATTAATCAAATCAATCCGAGATTACAAAGATTACAATCACTCAAGACTTTCTCTTTTCTCTCAAGAAAAATTCACACCCTATTCTCACTCTCCCTCATTTTATAAAACCATAATGCTAGACTTTATAAGTACCCACAAATAAGACCCACTTATTTTAAAGTCATCATCACAACAACAAATTCTCTTTTGATTATAATATGTTTTGTTCATATTATTTTTGTTGAGCCATAGTAATTACTACTTTAAGTCTAATGTTATATAATACAACTCTTACTTGATTAGCGTTGTCTTAATTATTCTTTTCCAAAATTTATTGGGAGTGAGAGAATTTCATGCACGTCATGTACTCACATTCATAACGAAAAAGTCCGTATAAATAGTTCGAGGTTCATAGGTCACTACTAAAGCTATGTATCGCACAGCCTCATGATTTAAGCAGTAGAACATGACAAAAAGACACAAACAAAAAGAAAGAAAGAAAAAAAGCATCACTTCAAAATTGACCAAGTAAATGTATGATAGTCTAGTAATTTTGATGTCCATTGGGCCAATGCCAATATATTATAATTCAAGAGTTCCGTATTTTATCCAGATTTTAATATATTGTAAATTATTTTTTTAAGTACATCGGATTATTGATGTAGCGAGAAATTATAGGAAAAAATAAAACCAAAATTGCAATAATAACGTTGATTTTCATTTATCAATATATCAAGCTAAGAAATTAATGCATCAATGTCTTTTTTACAGACAAATAGAGGTCGAATAAAAGAGAGGATGAAGGAAGGAGTCCAAAACAAGAAACAAATATATATATATATATATATATATATATATATATATATATATATAAAAGGAGAGTTTTTCAACATGACTTGGCGTAACAAAAAGTAAGGAATAGAGGATTCCTATTTTTCTACATTTTAACCTTTGTTTTTACCAATAATACCCTACTTCAATGTCTTCTTTAATTATTTTGCACTTAAGTGCATGCAAGTTCACCTATACATTTATTTTTTGCATTCAATTATGTTTTTATACACTATAATAACTTTTTATATTTTTATACATTTGTTTTGTTATGTTTTATTTTCGTCATGTCCTACAATTTTTCTACTTTTTAGTTTTTACTCTTTTCTTCTTACATCTGAATTTTATCATATCATACGATTTCCTACTTCTTAGTTTCAGTTTTTTTTCCCCTTACTTTTAATTTTTATCATATCAATTTGTTTCCTTAAAATTTATCTCTGTATTTATATAATGTATGCTCATGTCCTATATATATATATATATATATTATTTTATATTATCATATCATACAATTTGTTTCTTAAAAGTCTGTATCTATATATTTAATATATGCTCATTTATTTTAATTTTTTAATATATAAAAAAAGGATTAAGTTAATATAGATGTGAATTCAGTTGTGAAATATAAAGAGTCTAGATTGATCATAGAGGTAATTAAATTGTTCGATCATGGTAACTTATTTCCCATTAACTCCTCTTAATATATGCAATTAAAATAAAGACTTTTCATTTTTCACACATTTTCTCATTTTATCACAAATAAGGCTTTTTAACTTACCTCATATAACGGCAACAAACTTTTCATTGTTTTAGTAGCTTATAAATATAGCTTTTGTTAGGATGGATGTATGTGAAGGCTCCCTGGCGCTCGCACGATGACTTTCTTAACCACCCTAGATTTCTTTTGATCGTAAATTTGTGCACTATAATCAGGTAAAGATTGCCCGCGGTAGTAAAAGTCTATTTTTCTGTGTGTGTGTTTTTTTTTTCTTCTCCTTTTAATGTTTTATTAATACTTATTTTCATACAAATAAATGGAGAGATTTCATTGGGCTTGTGTAGTGTTCTTGAAGAATGGTAAGTTTTATTATCTATCATTGTCAAACTTAAACTTAATTAAAAAATTGTTTTCGTGGTTGATATTTTTATTTCTTTTTACTTCTTTGTTTTCGACATCAGAAAGAATAAATAGATAGATTTAGTGACTAATTATGTGTTTTTTTTTCTTTTATATTTCAGGAAAATCTCTGGATGTTTTTGAATAGCTGGTAAATTTTGTGTTTATAAGGGTATTTAGAAAATATTCGGTGCATTATTTTTCATTTTATAAAGCAAGTTTTTAGATACAATTTTATTTGTAATAGATTGAGTACAACCTACTGCGTTGGAATAAACTATCTTTTTTCTTACGCCATTTAAAATCTTTCTTGCAGTGCAACAAAGCTTAGTCATTTACATATTTTATGTGTTAATCTTCATGGTAATTCCTTATTTTAATATGTTTTTTTTTCCTAACCTTTATGTTCTTCATAGCAATTTTTAAGCTTTCTGGTGTTCTTCATAGCAATCTCTAACCCTTGGTATCGATTACAAGTACGCGTTGAACGGATCCGTTGAAGTATATATATATCGATGACGCCATATCACATGTCAATTTGTCCTATACTTGGTCTATTTAATTACAAGTATGATGTCTGTGTTAAGGAAATTATACTAAGAGTTGTTTGACGTTTCACTAAGTTATATGGTTGAATATATATATATATATATATATATATATAAATATAAAGACAGTTATACAAAATTCCTATTTTCTCATATTTTCTCTCATGTTTTTTGTTTTTTTTTTGTTTAGAATTGTTCCTCACTCAATTAATGGTATTGAATCAAAGAATATTAAATACCCCCAACATATCATCTTTAATTGCACGATAATTGAATAACATCTTTATAATAATTTTTTTTAATTAATTTTTAATAACATTTGTAATTGCAAGACTTTATGATGGGAAGTCCTTTCCATTTCCATTAAAAGCGCAACTTTTTTTTGCTATGTTTGACGCGACATATCACTATATATACTTACATGTCATATGTGAGCTTTTCTTAACCATCCTCCCTATTGCATTCTACTGCCCGTATTCAGGCGTATTCCAATGATGAGGGCTATACATGCAGTAGGTCGCGGTCGGAAGGACGATCAAGTGATGTGGCGCGTCGAACATTGTGAAAAATGTGGAATTTAACGTTGTAAGGGTATAATTTGCAATAAAAGTATAATGATAGTGACTTCCGCCGCCAAAAAATGAGTTAAGTGATTTATATGTAAGAGACTTATGAGTTTGATAACTTTTGCCACAAATTACCCTCTACTTAATTACTTAAGTTGATCATGCATATGTGTTAATATTTATAATTTTTATCAAATACTTCAACTTTTATTTATATATATATATAATTATTACACGCTGAGAGGTTTCTTACATGTAAAGGAGAATTTGAATAAGTTTTATTATATGTAGAAGTCATTATTTCAAATTTGATTATTTGTGCGTGTTGTGTTTGTATATGTATCATTTCTATTTTGCTATGTTTTTATACTCATTAAGGGAAACAAAAATAATTTATTTTAACTTCAGTTGAGTGGTGATTAAACCACTTGCAACACAATTTGCGTATTGTGTGTGTATGTTTCATTTTTGTTTAGCTCTGTTTTTATTCTTAGTGACCGAAACATAAGTAATTTCTTTTAACTTCTCATATGAGTCACTGTTGAAGCATTTGCAGCACATTTTGATAAGTTATTTTTTCTCTTCTGAAAGTAACACGTATAATTTTAACGTTCATTAATTGTGAGTTAATTGGTTATTTAGGATACTATATAAAGAAACAACACAATGATAATTTCGTGTATTATTGTTTTCTTGCTTACAAATCATTTATCAAATTTGAAAGGATTCGTCTATACTATGGCACATCACTTATCGGCAATAATATCTTTGTTATCGGTACACTTTTTCATGTATAATATATTTACAACTATGCATGAACGACGATAAAATAGCCAAAAGATTTCATCTAAATGTGTATAAGTTTTTGTTTTTTTTTGCGCGGTTCACTAGTACCTTAAATGGGAAAGTAAATAAAAGAAATAAATAGTGCAAATCATGATAATAAAAACTAGAAATAAAGGCTAGAATCAGCCATAAATATTGCCACATTAATGACGCCAAGATCCTGGAGATCTCCTATGCACATGTCATTTTTCGGGGCATCGGTCCCATTCTCTAAAAACGCTAACCCTTATCTTAGCACACGCCATCAATTATAAATTTATATCCAAATATTTTAATAAAATCACAACAAAAGAACACAACCGGATTTTCTAGTTCTGGCAAAATCTGGAATAATTCGGATTTCTGTGATCAACAACAAGCTTTCAATTTTTGTCGAATTAATTGGCCAATTCAGATGCTGATACCGGATTCAGTTGACTGTATTATTTAGAACATTATATATAGCAAGTTCAATAAATAATAAGACTTCAAATAAACCCTGTCAGAGTTCCAAACTTCAGTACTGAAAGAAATATTGTAAAATCAGGTCAAGAAATTCTTTAAAAAAAAAAATTAATACAAAAGCAATAAACTTATGTTTGCTTCATATAAGGATATTATGTGTCACTTTTTTATGAGCCCTTTCTTTATAACAGTATCTTTGAGAAGCTTGAGAGATTCAACAATGTCGTCACACAACTGATGAGGATCGGAGATAGTATTCTCGTCCACCGATACACTGATACTCATCTCGTTCATGTAGCTTTGAAAGCAAACCAATAACTCCTGCAAATTGCAATATTATATATATTATATATATATATATATAATAGGTTTCAGATGAACAAATATATTTTTTTAATTTTAATTGAATTCTTTTGCCAAAGAACGAGAACAATCCAATCAATGTTAGAAGATCCCCGCAAATTACATAAGAAAATATGTTCCATATTTTGTACCCTTTTGTCGTCATTGATACGTGAAAAGCTCGCGGGCTTAATTATTTTGTTATTGTAAATAAACCGTCACAGAATTATGCATGGGCCCGTCTTTTTCCATAGAAGCTGGCATGCACGACCATTGGCAGAACATGCCGCATTATTCCACCCGATGATCATATATAATTATATGCATCGCTATTTCTGAAATTATAAACTAGACATAATTATAGTAAAAAAAAAAAAAACCTACATTGCAGGCTTAATTAACTCGTTTGATTTGATTTATATATATATATATATTTATTATGATGTATACTTACACTGGCTTGGCCATAGGTATTAGCAACGAGATAAGCCATTGGGTGGCCAAAGAAGCTAACTTCCTCGACGGGTCCAACTACATTGGAGAAGGCCATGGTCGTGCTTGTAAAGAGTCTTTGAAAGAGACAACTTGATGCCTGTTCATTCATTTCAAACCAAACACATTAGTTCATAATGTATATGTATATATATGTGTGTATGTACAGCGTTTTGACACTTTCTTTTGTCCTTAACTAAATACTATATTACATGTTAAAAGTACTATATCCAAGTTGCACTACAAAAATATAAAAGTTAAGGCCGGATTTAAGAAATGAGACGGTAAAAGTATTACATTACAAGTGTAATGCAAACGTTTTGCTATTTAATTGTTGGCGAATGTATAAACGGTACTAAGATATAAGTCGGGTTCAAACTACTCAAGCCATCGTTAATAGATAAGAGAACCGATCGAGGGAGCGCGCGGCAGATGCCTTGGCTCGTTTGAGTACTATAAAGGTATATAAAAAAATATATTTACAAATAAATACTCCAATAATTGATCTAGTTCATATATAAATAGAATCAAATACTCCAAATAAAACCTAGTTCATTATATTGATCTCGCATATATTCCTTTCAATTCCTAAAAATATATTATAAACCATGGTTTTAAATATCCGGATATGTCCTCGATATATCCACGACGTGTCCAGAAAATGAGAAATGCGAAACGATATTCGCAGGAAATCGATATATCCATTTCTTCCCATTTATCTGTTGGCAAACGATATATCCGTAAAAATGAAGAGTGTGAAACGACATCGATATTGGCATTTAAAACCGTGCTTCGTATTTATGTTCGTACTTCGTACTCTATGTTCGTATTTATGTTCGTACTCTGTGACTTTATTATGATGGCTAGCTTATTTTATGTTATGTCGACATTATATGTTTGTGTTATGTTATGATTTGTGAGTGTGTTTTCTAGGCTATACCTATGTGTTATATTTATTAAATAGTTAATTTAGAAACTATATAAAAATATGATTGAAATACTAAAAATATTTTTCCGGAATATCCGTCGATACTTCGATCGGCAAGCGATATATCAGTGAAATTTATGCGGTATTATCGGCAAGCGATATATCAATTTCTTCCCATTTATCCGTCGGCATGCCCGTCGGCAAGCGATATATCCGTAAAATGGAGAGTGCGAAACGGCATCGAAATAGATATTTAGAACCTTGTTATAAACTAAGTAAAAAAGACAAGTAAGGATTGATACCTTGATGCCGAAAAAGTTGTAAACTATTCCGGCGATGGAGAAACTGCAGAGAGCTTCAAGAGAATGCTTCTTTCGATCAATGGTAGCTTTAGCTTGGCGAACATAGTCTAATGGATCATCTTTTAGCCTTATGTTGAAAGGAAGAAGAACATAGCCAAACCAATTACCCCATTTTGCTTTTGTATTTTTCTCCATCATATCAGCTAAAGCCTGACATTTACATTAAAAAAATTGAATTTTCGGTTAGCAAACAATATGAATGGATATAATTTATGTTACGAATAGACAACGTAGCGCTAAGCTAATAATTATAATCATGGTTTTAAATATCCGGATATGTCCTCGATAGATCCACGACGTGCCCAGAAAATGAGAAGTGCGATACGATATTCGTAGAAAATCGATATATCCATTTATTCCCATTTATCTGTCGGCAAGCATCGATATATCCGTAAAATAGAGAGTGCGAAACGACATCGATATCGGCATTTAAAATCGTGCTTCACATTTATGTTTGTACTCTATGACTTTATTATAATGCCTAGCTTATTTTATGTTATGTCGACATTACGTTACGAGGTATGACTTTTATGTTATATGTTTGTGTTATATTATGATTTATGAGTGTTTTCTAGGCTATAACTATGTGTCATATTTATTAAATTGGTAATTTAGAAACTATATAAAAATATTATTGAAATACTAAAAATATTTTTGGAAATATCTGTCGATATTTTGATCGGCATGCGATATATCCGTGAAATTATGCGATATTCTCGGCAAGCGATATATCTTTTTCTTCGGATTTATCCATCGGCATGCCCGTCGGCAAGCGATATATCCGTAAATTGGAGAGTGCGAAACGATATCGATATCGATATTTAGAACCTTGAATTTATAATAATAATAAATTGAAAGACCTGAATTCCTGCCGATGGTCTTATGTTGATGAACAAAATTGATCTCAAGAGAATATTTTTTGGAAGATTATTGTACTTTTCCGTCCTTCCGATGTCCGTTTTGTTATCATGGCCTGAGCGAAAAAAAAAGAAAGAAAAGATAATCAACATTTGTTCTGGTTATTGATAAATTCGTTAATAATGGATAAATCGGTAAATCAAACCATTGATAATGAGAACTTATAGTTATTTTACTTTTAAGTTTAACATCGATAAAAGTAATATTGGTTTAATTATTGATAATATAAAAAGTACTAATGTTTATTACATTGACGGGAAGTTGAACTTACCATATCTTCTATTGATATATTGTGACAAACCAGCTTGTGTGATGCCCAATGCAACGTCATTGATTGTCTGCTAGTCAAATGGTAACATTAATATTCGTACCCAACAAATAATAATTGTAATACTACAAATGTATGAGCATTAATTAATATAATATACGTGTAGATGTAAAATGGAGACAAGAAAGTCCGGTATTTGGACATTTTTTTTGTCTCTCTCTCTCTCAGTTCTCGGTTTATCATCTCCAATCACAAATCAATATTTAAACCGGTAATTCGTATAAAAAATAGTTCCACTCCTAGTTTATATGAATGACATAAAACCTTTGTAAGGAAAATTATTAGAGCTCACCATGTTCATGGAATTCTTGACCAATTTCAAATCATCAAGTTTGACAATCCGGTAGACTATCCGGCGAGGATTGTTCTCGCTTCCCGGAGGACCCTTGATCGGCGTATCGGTGTCTTTCACTAAGAACAACGCCGACGCTATAAACAGATAAACGTCAATACAAGTGTTCCAAAACAGTTTGAGAATCCACCAGAGCCACAAAAACCCTACGAAGCCGGATCGCTTGAGGTCATGATTGGCTCTGCGATTCGCAGTTGGAATCGTTGGTAGTGCCTCGGCGTTCGAGGATTGTCGCATGCAAGCAAGCAAGAGGGACATGAGAGAGATGCCATCGCCGAGAGAGTGGTGAACCCTCAAGATGACCGTGCCCTTTGCTCGTGAGGTTTCGACGTTGAGGATGTGGAGGTCCCACAGAGGCCTCAACTTGTCAAGCCTTGTCTTCGTGAGGCCATGCACATAGTCTTCTAAAACCCTATCTGGGTCATGCTCGCACTCGGCCACGTCGACATCGGGGATTATAACGTGCTTGTCCAGATCAACTTCTGTTCTTACCCATCTCATCATCCCATCTTTGCCCTCTTCGACCTGGCGAAGTGGCGGAACAAAAAATCACACATTGGAGGGCTAGATTTACATTCTTGACCAAAATTACAATTTATTAATTATATTTAAATTTCATTAAAAAATTATAAATTAAGATGAATCCATGACGATTATATTTCCTTAAAGACACAAGGCAATAAGGTTAACCAAATGATCAAGCATTTAAATTTATATCTTTACAGGAAAAGGTTAGTTGAGCATTAATTAAACTTTTTTAGGCTTGACATTTAAACTCGCATGTCCTTTGTACTTTGTAGGCACAAGATTAAAGTCCTGCTTCGACCACAAACTTAGTAAAGCATCCAACTATGGACACAAATGCCACATTGTGTATGAACAAAAAAGCATTTGTGAAAATCTTATGTATGGAACGTACCAATGGGAAAACCGTCGATAAGTACGCAAAATGTCTATATAAATATTTTGCACGACGGTCCAAAAATTTCGTATAAATAAAGATGGCAATTTTAAGCAATTATCTCGTACGACTATCACCAAAAACCGTCATGCAATAACAAATTGTCCCCGAGGAAACAATATATTTTAGAAGGATTGAAAGACAGTTTAACACCATGGTGCAATCAATTTCGGCACTGCGAGAATATAGTTTGCTACACCTGACGTGACATTAGCATCTTTTAACGACACTGGATCGCTTCAAGTCCAATAATTTCATGACGCGTATAAGGTTTGTTTTGCTTACGGGCAAACTCGAGAAACGTGGGTGCTTGAGCAGCGTCCGAGGCAAGTTGGCCTTGATAACTGCAGGGTCAACCTTGGTCTTACACCCCATGTTCACCAAGATATGCACATTGAAGTTTGGCTCGTGGAACAAACGCCCACCTGCGTATTTTAACTCGTTACGATACATGGTTCGAGTCCCGCGACATAAAAAAATTAAAAATAAAAACCGTGTACCTGGGCTCACGGGCTCTCCATCTTCTTCCACTTCCTCCTTGATCTCATCATATGATGTCGAGTTTCTAACCTTGGTTTGAATAGGCTTCAAGGCTTGCTTTCTCACTCCCATGCCTTTGTGTTTTTATGGAAAAATGCTCTAAAAAATGTGTATCGATATATTATATATATAGTTGAAAAAAAAAATGCGATAGGCTCAATCTCCAAAAGTATTTGAGAGGTCAGAAATATAGCCAGTGTGATTTCAACATTAACCGTGTGATGCCTTTTACTGCATCGAACTACCGAAGCTTTAATTGGAGCTTGAATTGCATGAACCAACTATAATATTAATGACAGTGCATGCGGTGATAGGTCATGTAGTTATTCACTGCAATGAATAGCTTCTCCACTCTCTGATATCTCCCTATTTACCTATATATATATATATTGTATTTATCTCTTTCTTGGAGAGTAATAAGTATTTCTTATGTTTTTTTTTTTTAATTTCTTTCTTGGAGAGAGAATAGCCAGCGTTTTTGCACCACAAGCAGGCCCGGCCCAATAATTTCCGGAGCCTTCGGAAAATAAAAATTTATTAGACTTGTTTAAATTATTATGAAGACGTTTTATTAAGATGTAAAATATAATATAACATGAGATTTTTTAATAGAAAATTTTTGTATGGATTTTTTTTTATTTTATTGACATGGCCGGCCCTGAGCGATTGCTCAGGTTTTTATTTTTATTTTTTTAAATAAGGCCAGCCTTGATGATAAGTATTTAACCCGTCGTTTCAGCTAAAGTTCTATGCGGCTAATAATTGGGTCACCGCAGTTTTCATCATATACGATAATATAATTGCGTACGAAACTCTAACTCGTCGTTGGACTTGTATGATTACATTTTCTATATTAAGCCTAAGTTTTCTTGAGTTAGCAGGCTATAGCACTGCTACTGCCGAGGAGTCTTGATTGTGTGCACCACCGGAAATCCAGACCAAAAATAAATCCTTCATATAATCTTTTAGTACTCAAATTTTTCCTCTCCGTTCTCATTTCGAAATAATCTAGTGTAAGTTACATAAATATATAGAAAATTACAATGACAGGCTATCCTTAGTAAAAAAAATTGTTTATTTCTTAGAAAAATTACATATATCAAGAATAAGAAAATGAAAATAAAATAACTCAGAGAAAAATATATTTAAATTTGCAAGAAGTAGCTCTTGTAACATGGTTTTAATTTGTAATCCCGTTCTCTATCACACGTTCTTTAATGATCTTGAGTGACTCAACAATGTCGTCGCGTAATTGGTTTGGATCAAGAATAGTCTTCTCACAAACTGATAGAACAATCGCCATCTTATTCGCGTAACTCTGGAAATTAACCATAAGATCCTGCAATAAATTCCATTAGCTTCGGTAAATCAATAAATCTAGTCGCAATAATAACAAGATCGAGTAGTTTTTTTTTTTTTTTTTGAAGAAAGATCGAGTAGTTGTCTTTGATAAATCTAAAAAATAATATATTTTTTAGTATTTGATAAATCTAGTCGCGATCGTAACAAGATCCGTTTGTATGTTGCCCGTGCACAGTGGAGCGTTGGATGTACGACTCGAGCTTGATTCGAGGTCCGTTGGCATAAAAAAATCTCAATTTTTTTATCATTTCGAATTGATTTCTTTTAGAAAGAGGTATTAAAAAATTGGAGACAATTTTCCCTCACGAGTTTAGTTTTGCCCAGACCCTGCTAATGTGTACGAATAAGGAACCCGTGGCACCCATTAAACACACGGGACATGAATACTTACCTATGGCCTGCCCATCTCATAAAAGAAATATATATATATATATATATAATATGGAAATTAGAATTATATATAAGTGAAAAAAATGATGAATATGAAAATTATTTACATGACATTTAATTTCAAACTATGAGAATATATATATATATATATATATATATATATATATATATATATATATATATATATATATATATATATATAATTGCTTACATTCAATGCTTGGCCATAGGTAGTTGCACCGAGAAAGGCCATTGGATGCCCAAAAAAGTTAACTTCTTCAATTGGCCCCACAACATTGGAGAATGCCATGGTCGTGTTGGTCGACAGTCTTTGAAAAAGTGAACTTGCATACTGTAATGTATAATGTTATGTTAGATAACAAGTAAACAACTGCTAATTATCAGAATTATTATTTTATTATGTTAAAATTTCAACTATACTGTATTTTGTCATCTTTATTATAATTGTTGTGCTTAAAATTGTAGTAAATCTATATATAAAAGTACATATGATCATGGGCATTCAAAAGAAGTATAGGGTATAATTAGCATTTTTCAATTAATGTTAAGATATTATAGACGAGAGTTTTAGTTATTGATATGTAGCACATGATATTTAAAAAACTAGAGGTTCAAACATATTTTATATAATGAAAGCTTGAATATAAAATTTCTTGAACTGATCTTTACTTGTGTCGTCATATATTTCCTTAGAAGACATTCAATTCCTTCCCGGCAATTTGTTGAAAACACAGCACTTTTTGTTTTTTTGTTGGTTTTTGAATTTATTGTTGGCTGAAAAGTTGGTCTCTATATTAATTTTTTGGACCTAAATCTCTTTAATTATATTCTAAAATTTGTCCAGGATGAAATATCAGGTATTTATAATTAATAGTATGTGCATCATCATGGTTTTACTCAATATTTTTTTAGATAGATAAAACTTCTATATTCACAAAACATTGAAATTAAAAGGGAATTAGTATTTGGATTGAGATTCATACCTTTAGACCGAAAATCTTATAAATAAGTTCGGCAATGAAGAAAATGCAGAGTGCTTCTTGAGAATGCTTTTTACGATCAACATTAGCTTTGGCTTCACGAACGTAGTCAAGAGGATCATCTCTCAAGCCAATCGTGAAGGGAAGAATAACAAACCCTAGAGAATTTCCCCATTTCGCTTTTGTATCTTTCTCCATCATATCGGCTAAATCCTTTCAAATACATATAATTACTATACTTTTAGACGACACAAGTTAGCAAATAAGTCGTAATGGTTTCAAATGTAGAAACAAAATTCCAGAAGAAAACCATGGAGGAGAATAAATGAACTATGTATGATCGAGAAAGTGTTATTATGAGATCAAATGACGGCTAAGTTGTATATTTTTATTTTTTTAATAAAACGCCAATTACAATAAAACCCTTAATCCAAAAGATTCATACCATGGGGGAAAGCTCCTACATCTATCTATCACAAAACCCTAAAAGATCCAATAAAAAATATGTCGAACCATGAAGCTAGAAAGGAGAACGGAGTTGGGTCACAAAGTCAAATAAATATGCATATTGAAAATCTACAAATCATTCGTAAATACTATCAAAACAAAATCAGCGTATAAGAATAACCGAAGAACTTTCTAAATACTAAGAGAAAAAACGGACCTGAAGTCCCGGTGATGGTCTAATGTTAATGAACAACATGGACCTTAGGCGAATTCTCTTCGGGAGGTTATTTTCTTTTTGCGTAACTCCTTTGTTATTATTCTTCTCAACACCTATGTTATTATAAAATAAAAATAAAAAGTTAAATAATAAGTTTGTCGTCAGAACTCAAGAGCTTTATCAGACACAAGTAGTTCGAATCAAAACTAACCATATCGTCGATTTAAATATTTAGATAAGCCAGCTTGTGTGATTCCCAAAGCAACATCATTTATGGTCTGCAACAGAGACAATCGTTAGATTGGTTATTGAGATTTTGTAGTCTAAATTTAAAAATTGCAAAAAACAAATAATTATTCACTTTCGGTTTTAATAAATATATAGGCTATATTTGATTTAACCTTTAAAAAAATTAAAACCTCTAATTAGTAAAACATACATTTCGACAATTAAGTCTATAGCTAAAACATGTATATTTGCACTAAATAACTTATATAATTAATCTAACAAGATACGAAAGTTACAAAAAAAAAAAAAAAAAACCCTTAATTTCATATTAAAAAACTTACAGTATTCATTGCGTTCTTCACCAATTTCACATCTTCCAAACTAACAAACCCGAAAACTACCCTCCGAGGAGTGTTGCGGTTGCTACTCGGAGGACCATTAATGGGCGTCTTACTATCTTTTAAAGCAAAAAAAACTGTGGCAACAAACATCAAAAGACCCGAAACTGTGTTCCGAAACATCTTAAAACCCCACCAAAACCCTAAGAAGACGTTCAAGAGCCTTCGTTTGGCAGTACTCGGAGCTTGCCCTGTAGTTTTCGCGGTCGGAATAGTCGGTAAAGCATTGGGGTCGGAGGTTTTGCGTGTGCAAGCGAGCAAAAGAGACATGAGAGATATTCCGTCCCCGAGA
Organism: Parietaria judaica; assembly: GCA_954871525.1. Classification (NCBI taxonomy): domain Eukaryota; kingdom Viridiplantae; phylum Streptophyta; class Magnoliopsida; order Rosales; family Urticaceae; genus Parietaria; species Parietaria judaica. Next base: position 4,389,995 of record OX940864.1, on the reverse strand, counting down.
CAGTGGTGAAAGATGAAGATCCCCACGCTTTTGGACATCGAGGTTTCAACGTTGAGGACGTGGAACTCCCATAGGGGTTTTCTCCTATCGAGCCTGGTTTTTGTGAGGTTGTAGATGTAATCTTCGACGAACTTGTCTGCAGGACCGCCGGAAACTTGTGCTATGTCGATGTCCGGGACGATGATGTGATTGTCAAGATCCACCTCTGTTCTAACCCATTTCATGGTAATTTCGCTTCCAATTTGTCGATCTGCAACCTAGATCAAGAATATTGAGTCACTTAAATAATCACTTAATGTGATCATTCATATATATTTATCTTATATAATATGGATTTATCCCTTTAATATTTTTTCTTAGAAGTGGTTAATGCTTTTGCTGTGTGACAGCTTTTTCGTATATAAGTGATTTTGTTCATGTTCTTTATTATATTTGTGCTTACTTTTTTTTTTTTCCCTTTCTTTTATCAAATTATTGGCATTTTTTTTTTTTATATATACATTATGTGACGTTAGAATATTTCCACATGTTTTCGCCAAACAACACTTGAAAAGATAATTTTAAACTAAAAAAAATAGAATTCATAATCAAATGGCCTTAACAATTTGAAGGCTAAGAAGAATGCTAATACGACAATTAACCAATTAATAATATGTACGATTTAGAGTAAATAAAAATAAAAGATAATTTGAAAAATAAAAAAATAAAAGTCAACTTCGGGTTATACGGCCCTTTGACTATGAAATAGATACGCATACACCGCTGTATGTACACACGTATGATCAAAATAATACAAACATACAAACACCACAAACACTTACATATATATATATATATATATATATATATATATATATGAACTATATCCTTACTTTCACTTACCAACAAGCTAGAGAAACGAGGGTGCTTGAGCAGAGTATGAGGAAAGTCAGCCTTGGCCATGGCAGGGTCAATCTTGGTCTTGAAGCCCATGACTGATAAGATGTGAACATTGAAGTCATCTTTGTGGAAGAGACGACCAACTGGGCTCAGTGGCTCTCCGTTTTCTTCCTCTATCATCTCATCATCATCACCACCACCAAACGACTTGTCTTTCATTGTCGTTTCGATAGGCCTCACGACGACCTCTCTCAATATGCTCATCTTAGCACCTTCTTTTGCACCAGAGTCGATGGCCATCACTGACTAGTTTGTTTGCAGTTTAAAGAGAGACTGTGTTTCTGACTGTATGTTGTGAACCTTTTTAGGGTTCATATATAAGTGAGAGTACATATTTAATTAGCTTAAAAATGATGATGTTTGCACGTGAGGAACATATTAATTTTTTTTTTTTTAAATAATATCATATAGTAATTGACCGCAGGTTGGCCCCTCGATTAAAAGGGATGTAAGGAAATGACCCCCTCCGTTTGAGAAATAGCGGCAATGACCCTCCTGTTATGTATTTTGTGCGGAAATTAATGGGTCGACTGTTGGGTATCCCTCCTATTTGGAGGCCCAACAATGTGGGTTATTTTTGACCCATTGATTCATGTACCCGGCCCATGAAGCCTAGGTCATAAATGACTTAGATGAGATGAAGAAATACAAGAGTGAAGGAGTGAGAGTAAACAAGAGAAAGAGAAAGAGAGTAAATTCGCGGTTTCCGCCCAGTTTCGTCGACCCTCAGGAAAATCATCATTGCGCACTCGTTCACCGTTGGATCGTCGTGATTTTTGGACAGAACGTTCCTAAGACATAGAGGTACGTTCAGAACGGTGGAGATGTGGTTTGGAAGTTTCTAGGTCGGTCTGAAGAGTGGAAACCAGAGGATGTTTTGTGAGAACGTTTTTCACAAATTCTTCTCTTGCTTGTATGTTGTAATCCGAGATTGGTGTTCGATCTTGATGATGATGATGTATGCCTCTAGTTTTATCTAGGGAAGACTTCGTTTGTACCTCACTCTTGATTATAGTGGATTTTAAGCGGCCTACGGGTCCCGTGGTTTTTTACTCCGTTTTGGGGGTTTTTCCACGCTAAAATTGTCTCGTGTTCGTGGTTGTGTTTCGATTATTATCGCCTTCATATTTCAGCGGTTATTGGGAGATATTGAGATTCCGTTGCGTTGCGCTTTCTCCCAACAAAGTGGTATCAGAGCCGTGGTTTGATTTTGTGCGACTATGGAGGCGAACACGTCACGAATGGAGAGTTTGAACGGTTCCAATTACAATGTTTGGAAAGGGAAAATGGAAGACTTGCTCTTTGTCAAGAATTTCCACTTGCCGGTTTTCTCTACCGAGAAACCCGAAGGAAAAAGTGATGAAGAATGGAATTTGTTGCATCGACAAGTTTGTGGGTACATTCGACAATGGGTGGAGGACAATGTTCGGAACCATGTGGTTAGTGAAACTCGTGCTAACATCCTTTGGAGGAAGCTTGAGGAGCTTTATGCACGGAAGACCGGGAATAACAAGATGTTCTTGCTCAAGCAAATGATAGCCTTGAAGTATCATGACGGTACGCCAATAACCGATCACTTGAATAACTTCCAAGGAATTATGAACCAAATGGCGACGATGAATCTTAGATTGGATGATGAAATTCAAGGTTTGTGGCTTCTTGGTACTTTGCCGAACTCGTGGGAGACGTTTAGGATGTCGTTGTCTAATTCCGCTCCGGATGGTATTATGTCAATGGATTTGGCTAAGAGTAGCATTTTGAATGAAGATATGAGAAGAAAGTCTCAAGGCTCCTCTTCACATTCCGAGGTATTGGTTACCGAGTCGAGGGGGAGAAATCATGCACGGGGTTCAAATAACCGTGGTGCATCACGAGGAGCGTCGCGTGGAGGTTCAAATAGATGGGCTAATGTTGAGTGCCATCATTGTGGCTTGAAAGGCCACATTAGAAAGTATTGCCGGAAGTTGAGAAATGAAGGCAAGGGAAAGAAGATCAACCACAACAACAACGATGTCAAGAAAGAAGGTAACAATAATGAAAATGTTGCTATTGTTGATGATTTCTTTGTCGTTTGTGATGATTATGAAGAAAGTGTCAATTTATCTCGCGATGAGACGAGTTGGGTGGTTGATAGTGGTGCTTCTTCGCACGGGACTTCACGACGCGATATTTACTCCACTTATAAGGCCGGTGATTTTGGTATTGTCGGCATGGGTAACAAGGGATACTCAAAAGTTATTGGAATTGGAGATGTATGTGTTGAAACTAGTAATGGCACTTCTCTAGTTCTCAAAGATGTGAAGCATGTTCCGGACCTTCGGTTCAATCTCTTGTCGGTTTCAAAATTGGATGATGAAGGTTATGGCAACTCTTTCGTGGAAAATGAATGGAAGCTAAAGAAAGGCTCAATGGTGATTGCAAGAGGAAAAAGACGCTCAAATTTGTATGTCGCGCAATTTGGGAGTTCTAAATGCTACGTCAACACTTGCGAGGATGAAAGTTCTTCCGAACTATGGCACAAACGTTTGGGTCACATGAGTGAGAAAGGTTTGAGAATCTTGGTGAAGAAGAATGCACTATTTGGAGTTTCCAACGCAAAGTTGAAGAGATGCTCGCATTGTTTGGCGGGAAAGCAAAGGCGCGTATCGTTTCGGTCTTTTGAACCAAAGAGAAAGTCACAAGTGTTAGACTTGGTACATTCCGATGTTTGTGGGCCGATGAAGACACGGTCCCTTGGCGGTGCTTATTACTTTGTGACTTTTATCGACGATTACTCTCGGAAAGTTTGGGCTTACACCTTGAAGACAAAAGATCAAGTGTTAGATACCTTCAAGTCGTTTCAAGCGTCGGTTGAACGAGAAACGGGGAAAAAGCTCAAGTGCGTCCGAACGGATAACGGGGGAGAATACATCGGTCCTTTCGATGAATATTGCCGAGAGCAAGGTATACGTCACCAAAAGTCTCCTCCGAAGACACCGCAATTGAATGGGTTGGCCGAAAGAATTAATAGAACTTTGGTTGAAAGAATGAGATGCTTGCTTTCTCAATCAAAGTTGCCGAAGTATTTTTGGGGCGAAGCATTGAGTACGGTTGTACATGTGCTAAATCTCACACCTTGTGTGCCTTTGAAGTTTGATGTTCCGAGCCGTGTTTGGAGTGGTAAAGATGTCACGTACGACCATCTTCGAGTGTTTGGGTGCATGGCATATGTGCACGTTCCGAAGGATGAGCGGTCGAAGTTGGATGACAAGACCAAGAAATGTATATTCGTTGGTTATGGGCTCGATGAGTTTGGATATCGTTTCTTTGATCCGGTTTCAAGAAAGCTTGTTCGTAGTCGTGATGTTGTATTCATGGAAGATTACACCATTGAAGATATCGACAAAGTTGAGAAAGAAGTTCCAACCTTTGAAGACGACGAATTAGTTGATGCGGAACCAACTAATCTAGCTCCCACCCCGACCGTTGTCGAAGATGTGCAAATTGAAAATCAAGGTATGGATTTACATGTTAATCATTTAAATCCTAATGATTTTGTTGATGTTGAAAATGAGGTTAGCCGTGAAGATGAAAGTGAGCAACCTTCTAATGAGTTGAGGCGGTCCACTCGTGTTAGACATCCTTCCGTTCGATACCCCTCGAACGAATATGTCTTTCTCACCGATGACGGAGAACCCAAAAGCTTTGAAGAAGCTTTGGATGACGAAAACAAAAAGGAGTGGATGGATGCCATGGAAGATGAGATGCAATCGCTTCGTGAGAATAACACTTTTGAATTGGTGAAGTTACCAAAGGGTAAAAAGGTGTTAAAGAATCGATGGATTTATCGTGTGAAGCAAGACGAAAGCACTTTGCAAAAACGGTTCAAGGCTCGCTTGGTGGTAAAGGGCTTTAGTCAAAGAAAAGGCATTGACTTTAGCGAGATTTTTGCTCCCGTGGTGAAGATGCAATCCATTCGGGTAGTTCTTGGGCTAGCCGCTAGCCTTGATTTGGAAGTTGAGCAAATGGACGTGAAGACGGCTTTTCTTCACGGTGATTTACATGAAGAGATTTACATGGAGCAACCGGAGGGTTTTCGAGAAAATGGTAAAGAAGACTATGTTTGCAAATTGGTAAAGAGTCTTTACGGTTTGAAACAAGCACCACGACAATGGTACAAAAAGTTTAACTCGGTGATGGTTAAACATGGCTACAAGATGACAAATGCCGATCATTGTGTGTTTGTGCGCAATTTCTCCGATGGTGATTTCATTATCCTTTTGCTCTATGTTGACGATATGCTTATTGTCGGAAAGAACATTGCTCGGATTGAAGAGTTAAAGAAGACTTTGAGTGAGTCTTTTGCGATGAAGGATTTGGGACAAGCGAAAAAGATCCTTGGAATTGAGATGTTTCGTCATCGAGAGGCGAGGAAGTTGTACTTGTCTCAAGAATCATACATCGAGAAAGTTCTTCGGCGTTTCAAGATGGATGAAGCAAAAGCGGTGAGCATTCCGCTTGCTTCTCATTTCAAGCTTAGCCACCAACAATGTCCATCTACCGATGGTGAAAAGTCAAGTATGAAGAACGTTCCATACTCGTCGGCGGTTGGTAGTTTGATGTACGCCATGGTTTGTACGAGGCCGGATATTGCCCACGCCGTGGGAATGGTGAGTCGTTATCTCTCAAATCCGGGAAGACATCATTGGGAGGCCGTGAAGTGGGTTATGAGATATCTCCGGGGGACTTCGAATTTGAGACTAGCTTTGGGATGCGAGAAGCCTACGTTAGTTGGTTATAGGACGTGAAGACGGCTTTTCTTCACGGTGATTTACATGAAGAGATTTACATGGAGCAACCGGAGGGTTTTCGAGAAAATGGTAAAGAAGACTATGTTTGCAAATTGGTAAAGAGTCTTTACGGTTTGAAACAAGCACCACGACAATGGTACAAAAAGTTTAACTCGGTGATGGTTAAACATGGCTACAAGATGACAAATGCCGATCATTGTGTGTTTGTGCGCAATTTCTCCGATGGTGATTTCATTATCCTTTTGCTCTATGTTGACGATATGCTTATTGTCGGAAAGAACATTGCTCGGATTGAAGAGTTAAAGAAGACTTTGAGTGAGTCTTTTGCGATGAAGGATTTGGGACAAGCGAAAAAGATCCTTGGAATTGAGATGTTTCGTCATCGAGAGGCGAGGAAGTTGTACTTGTCTCAAGAATCATACATCGAGAAAGTTCTTCGGCGTTTCAAGATGGATGAAGCAAAAGCGGTGAGCATTCCGCTTGCTTCTCATTTCAAGCTTAGCCACCAACAATGTCCATCTACCGATGGTGAAAAGTCAAGTATGAAGAACGTTCCATACTCGTCGGCGGTTGGTAGTTTGATGTACGCCATGGTTTGTACGAGGCCGGATATTGCCCACGCCGTGGGAATGGTGAGTCGTTATCTCTCAAATCCGGGAAGACATCATTGGGAGGCCGTGAAGTGGGTTATGAGATATCTCCGGGGGACTTCGAATTTGAGACTAGCTTTGGGATGCGAGAAGCCTACGTTAGTTGGTTATAGGACGTGAAGACGGCTTTTCTTCACGGTGATTTACATGAAGAGATTTACATGGAGCAACCGGAGGGTTTTCGAGAAAATGGTAAAGAAGACTATGTTTGCAAATTGGTAAAGAGTCTTTACGGTTTGAAACAAGCACCACGACAATGGTACAAAAAGTTTAACTCGGTGATGGTTAAACATGGCTACAAGATGACAAATGCCGATCATTGTGTGTTTGTGCGCAATTTCTCCGATGGTGATTTCATTATCCTTTTGCTCTATGTTGACGATATGCTTATTGTCGGAAAGAACATTGCTCGGATTGAAGAGTTAAAGAAGACTTTGAGTGAGTCTTTTGCGATGAAGGATTTGGGACAAGCGAAAAAGATCCTTGGAATTGAGATGTTTCGTCATCGAGAGGCGAGGAAGTTGTACTTGTCTCAAGAATCATACATCGAGAAAGTTCTTCGGCGTTTCAAGATGGATGAAGCAAAAGCGGTGAGCATTCCGCTTGCTTCTCATTTCAAGCTTAGCCACCAACAATGTCCATCTACCGATGGTGAAAAGTCAAGTATGAAGAACGTTCCATACTCGTCGGCGGTTGGTAGTTTGATGTACGCCATGGTTTGTACGAGGCCGGATATTGCCCACGCCGTGGGAATGGTGAGTCGTTATCTCTCAAATCCGGGAAGACATCATTGGGAGGCCGTGAAGTGGGTTATGAGATATCTCCGGGGGACTTCGAATTTGAGACTAGCTTTGGGATGCGAGAAGCCTACGTTAGTTGGTTATACGGATTCGGATCTAGCCGGAAGCTTGGATGATCGAAAATCTACTTCGGGGCATATGGTGACTTTTGCCGGGGGCGCCGTGGCATGGCAATCGAAGTTGCAAAAGTGTGTTGCACTCTCTACTACCGAGGCCGAGTTCATTGCCGCCGTTGAAGCGGCGAAAGATTTGTTGTGGTTGAGGAAATTTACAATGGAGCTTGGAGTCAAACAAGAAAAATATGTCTTGTTTTGTGATAATCAAAGTGCCATTCATTTAGCGAAGAACTCCTCGTTTCACTCAAGGTCGAAGCACATTGATGTTCGTTATCATTGGATCCGTGACGCATTGGATTCTAAGTTGATGGAGCTCGAGAAGATTCACACCGATGACAATGGTTCCGATATGTTGACAAAGGTTTTGCCGAGAGGGAAGTTTGAGTTTTGTCGCTCGGTTGCCGGGTTGACATTGCCCTCCAACTAGTCGGTCGGGGGAGTTTGTTGGGTATCCCTCCTATTTGGAGGCCCAACAATGTGGGTTATTTTTGACCCATTGATTCATGTACCCGGCCCATGAAGCCTAGGTCATAAATGACTTAGATGAGATGAAGAAATACAAGAGTGAAGGAGTGAGAGTAAACAAGAGAAAGAGAAAGAGAGTAAATTCACGGTTTCCGCCCAGTTTCGTCGACCCTCAGGAAAATCGTCATTGCGCACTCGTTCACCGTTGGATCGTCGTGATTTTTGGACAGAACGTTCCTAAGACATAGAGGTATGTTCTGAATGGTGGAGATGTGGTTTGGAAGTTTCTAGGTCGGTCTGAAGAGTGGAAACCAGAGGATGTTTTGTGAGAACGTTTTTCACAAATTCTTCTCTTGCTTGTATGTTGTAATCCGAGATTGGTGTTCGATCTTGATGATGATGATGTATGCCTCTAGTTTTATCTAGGGAAGACTTCGTTTGTACCTCACTCTTGATTATAGTGGATTTTAAGCGGCCTACGGGTCCCGTGGTTTTTTACTCCGTTTTGGGGGTTTTTCCACGCTAAAATTGTCTCGTGTTCGTGGTTGTGTTTCGATTATTATCGCCTTCATATTTCAGCGGTTATTGGGAGATATTGAGATTCCGTTGCGTTGCGCTTTCTCCCAACATCGACTACGTTAAGATATGCTAAAAATAGATCATGGAAAATAAGTTTTACAAAATAGATGCAGTATGTTTGGTATTATAATATCTAACTTTTCATTATTTTTGAAACTTCCCATCAATTTCTTACACCCTTTTAACGGAACCGAGTCATATTAAAGGGCCACATTGCCGCTATTTCTCTAAACGCGGGGCTATCTCCATAGCAAATCTATAATCGAGGGGCATTGCCGTTATTTTCTCTAACAAATGTGTCATCTTCAGAAACCCCTCTTAATTAAGGAGCCAAATAGGTATATTATATATATATATATATGTGTGTGTGTGTATAAAACTTTTTTAATATAGGATAATATTTTTTATGGTATTGTCTGTCCGGTGTGCAATTGTTCCTACGTATTACTATGAATAGATAGAAGATGAATGTACAGCGAGGATGTTATAAAGATTTGTTCGATTTGATTTGATTTGATTAGGTTAGATTTGTTAGTTCTTTTTAATTGGTGCAAATGTGGCGTAGAATATATGGTTAAAGCAATCGCTGAATGATAGAGCTAACTACCTGTGTATCTAATGAATGAATGAATTGATATATATACACATCTATATAAAATTTATATATCTGCCTACACATATATATACAATCTGATTATTCATGATTCTTCAACTGTATGACAACAACCCGTACAGCTTCAGAGATTGAAGCTCTCATCTCAGGACACGCGTTGGTTAACTTGAGGCGATCTGGACCGCTGATTTGATGAAGAATCGACATACGACTATTTGTTTACGGGTATTTGTGTACGAACCAAGGTTTTAAATATCGCTTGCCGATTTCGTTTCGCATTTTTCGTTTTACGGAGATATCGCTTGCCGATGGGTATGCCGATGGAAAAATCGTAAAAAAAAGAAATACCGCATGCCGCATATACCGCACTTTTCGCATGGGCATACCGCATGCCGATGGGGTTTTCGACGGATATTCTGTAAAAAATATTTGAGTATTTAAGCAAGATATTTATATAAGTTCAAAACTATATATTTAATAAATACAAGATATTTGTAACTTAAATATGTAGGTGAAATGTATAATATTAAGTCACTTTATTAGTTGAAGTGTATAATATTAAGTCAAATTATTATGTGAAGTTAATATGTATGTTAATTAAGTGTGTAATATTAAGTGAATATGCATGTTAATTGTATATGTATGTTAACAAATTTAATATTAGTTGAAGTGTATAATATTAAATGAATATGTATATTAAGCGTATATGTATGTTAGGTGAAGTTAATATGTATGCTAAGTGTATAATATTATTTGAAGTGTATAATATTAAGTTAAATTATTAGGTGAAGTGTTTGTGTATGTTAAGTGTGAAGGTGTGATATTAGTTGAATGAATAATAAAAAGTCCCACATTGATAGATGACAAGAGTTTAGTGATGTTTATATACCAAATATTAGGGACAAGGGCTTGGGCCCTTTGGGTCATAGGATTTTGTGGATGGGGGAGGACTCACACAAATGTTACACCACCACATGCACGCGCCGCTGCCGCCGTCCGACCGGCCGGGGCGGGGTGCTCTTGTGTATAATTATTTTTGCCGAAAGTTTAATTGGTATTTTTGCCGAAATCTACCAAAAATATCATTTTTACCGAATTTCGAGGGTATTTTCGAGATTTTTGTGCTGAAAATGGAAAAACGACATGTTTTGGGGTATACCCATGGGATTTCGCGAAATTTGGTAAAAAGAAAGAGAAACGAAAGGGTTTTCGAACCGCAAACCCTCGAAAAACAAAATTCGCTCGAATTTCGCACTGAATTTCCCGAAATTTCACACCTTGGTACGAACATACCAGATGCATGATTTTAAAAATTGATAACTGATTGTGCCAATTAGATTTACGAGTTCACCGTTAACCAATAGGTGCGTAAACCAATGAGTATTATGTGAAATAATAATATTTAGAAATATTAGTTTTAAATATTGATTATTATTAAATAAAAGAAAAACTCATGAAATGCTCAAAAACCACCCAAGGTTTAAGGGAATTGCCATACTTTCAAACAATTCATTTATACCCATTTAAAAAATATTTTAGACCATATTAGCCCTGATTTTAATTATATTTATTTATTTTTGTATTCAATTATTTATTATATATTTTAATTTTCGAAATTAAATTATCCTAAAATTTTGGTTGAAAACTTCCCCCATTAATTAGGTTATCATTTAATTTTGTTACTTTGACCCAAAAATTAAATCTTTTTCATTTAATTCTCTCTCTCTCTCTGGAACTGACCAATCTTTTTTCGTGAAATCCGCAGATCATCAACGATCGCGAGACCGGACGATCTAGAGGCTTCGGCTTCGTGACCTTTAGCGACGAGAACGCCATGAGGGAGGCGATCGAGGGGATGAACGGCCAGAACCTCGACGGCAGGAACATCACCGTCAACGAGGCCCAGTCCCGCGGCTCCGGCGGTGGAGGCGGCGGAGGAGGCTACGGCGGTCGCCGCGAGGGCGTGGCGGAGGCTACGGGGGTAAATACAATTACCGAAATCCAGTTTTGTAAATATGTTTATAGTTTACATATTCACAAGATTCGTAAATGTTTCGTAAACATATTTACGTTATTCGCTAATAAATTTACAATTTTTCAAAGTTGTTCATATATTTACAGTTTTATAACTACATCTTTCTTATACTTTCGTAAATATGTTTACAGTTTAATTTCGTAAATATTTCTACAGTTTAATGCTCGTAATATTGTTGTTGAAAATCCTTCAGAAGCTCATAAACAAGCACAGTGTCACGATGTTCATCACGTTATTGAATTTTCGTAAATATAATTACAGTTTCATAATCACGTAACTCGTTAGAATATTGATTAATAGGGAGAAGATATTTGAAAATTATTAAGGGAGATTTTTTTTTTGTCGATTTAAAAAAAAAATTAAAATCGTAAAGAAATTTTTTTTATTAATTAATTCAAATTAATAATTAATTTTAAACGTAATTTAAATTCCAAATATTAATTAATGAGTCACAAATTAAAAATACTTATGAATTTTTACTTAAAAAGGTTAACATTTTCACTTTTTTTTTTCTTCCAACGGGCGTGTGTTTGATCCTTGCTTGCAATATACGTACTTACTAAATTTATCTTCTACACATCTGCAGTTTGTGTTTATGACTCTCTAGTTACATTGTTGTTCCTGTCAATGTTTTAGAGTATGCTTAAAAAACTGCCGCAATTTCAATTTACAAGTATACCAAAGCGGTACAACAATACCCATATAATTTACATATATACGAGTTTACATAAGACTTTTAAAACAATTAATGATTAAAACTATTAATGATTGTGCCGATCAAGTTGTATGAGTATACCCCAAAAATACAATGAGTATAATGATGAGTTTTTTTTTTTTTTTAAAAATATATTAAATACTACTTAAATTTTTTTAAATAAATAATAATAAATTTTTAGAAGAAAAAATAAATCTAATTCCTTAACAAGATGAGGATTTGGAGGGATTTTGAAAGATTACTTAAGGGTTGATACAAAAAAGTTAAAGGAGAGTGAAATTTTTTTTGTCAATAATATTAACTTTAAGTGCTATAATGTAATTTTAGATAAACGGTTCTTATCTTGTGGGAATTTTGCCCGGATTTAAGAAAGAAAGAAAAAAAAAACAGCATAAATTATTGCAAGTATATAGTCAGTCAACAACCCATATTTAAAATAAAAACAAAAAAACAAAAAACAAACTTGGGAATGGGAAGTGAAATGCAAGAGCTGTTCACTAGGGGTGCAAGCGGACCGGGTACCCGGATTTTTTGCCATACCCGCTACCCGGATCCGGAATCCGGGTTTTTTGAAATTGAAACCCGGATCCGAATAATTTTACATAAAAACCCGGAAATCCGGATCCGGGTCAAAATCCGGTTTTAAAATAAAAAACCGGTTTTTAAACCCGGATCCGATTTTTTATTTATTTTCGGTTTTAAAATTCGGTTCCGGGTTATAATACGGATTTGAACCTAAATTTTATATTTAAAAAAAAAACTTTAAGTAATTATAGCCAAAATTAAAAAATCAAACTATATCATAAACATAACACATATACTTACAAAAACTGATAAGTAATTAACATAATAAATACATGTAATGTTTTATACTATTAGTACTGTGAGATAAAAAATTATATCAATTTGGACTAGAAGAAACAAATGATTAACCTACAACATTAGTTTGGAGTTGGATGAGAAACAAATAAATGAATATTTCTCTTGATAGAAATTCAATATGTATTTTTTTGTATGAAAATTCTAAATATTTTTATGTATATATTTAATAACCGGGTTTTAGTAAGCTACTATGCGGGTTCCGGGTTTTTTATTCTCTAAATCCGGTACCCGGAACCGGTTTAATCCGGATGGGGTTTTTTTAATAAACCGGTTCCGGTTTAACCCGGATTAATACGGTTACGGTTTATTTAAAATACGGTTCCGGTCCGGATGCGGTTTAAAACCCGCATTTCCGAGTTTTATTTGCACCCCTACTGTTCACTATCGTAATCAAGCAATAAACGTTGAGTGTGAAAGGTGCAAAATGTTCTCTTGAAATTAAGTTATATGTTATCTTCAAAAAAAAAAAAAAGTTATATGTTTGAAATAAAAAATTATTCTGACACTATCTAGAACCAATTTATTAAGAACGCGATGAATCGATAGCCCCCGAAATAACTACTTCACAAAAGTCGAGCAAAAAAAATAATATATATATATATATATACTTTAAAAAAAAATTATGAATTGAAGTAGAGCGGCTAAAGTACTGTGTTAGTTGAAATATCTTAAATATGTCTTCAATAACTTCCAGCTACTGGACAATATCGTCGTATCATAGTTAGGAAGAATAATTTTATTAACTAGAGAGCACCATAGCACTATAAATCCGTGGTAAGTATACTGATATTTGGGATAGCTATGATAAAACTACCCGTAGAATAGGCATTAATAGGCAAAAGTGACAGCATGTTTATTTTTTTATTTTTTTTTATTTTTATAAAAGTTCATTAGTACTCATTTTATTTTGTTAAGATTTGCTCCGTTAGTAAGCATTTGTAAACTTATATATAATTTTATTTGAATAATCTATTATCGATTTGAAACTTTTTTTAAAATCATTCTTACCCCATTAAAACAGAATTTTATCAGCTTGATGATACTTAAAAATTGAAAAATATCAATTCAACCCTAAAACACAATGTACATTAATTTTCCTTAACTTTTGAATCATATGTATATACTACGACCCCCAAAAATAATCTAATATCAATTAGTTTTCTTATACATTTAAGAAATTTAATCAAGGGAAATTAACTTTTGTTATGTGGAGAGTTCTTCCGGATTAATTTTTGCACATCCACCTAAAATTTGAAATACAAAACTAGCTAGTTATATTTGTTCGTGATACACAATGTATGGATCCTATTTATTCATAGTTAAAACCGAATATTTATCTTTACTATTAGAAAGTAATCTTTTGATTCTCTCCGAATTAGTAGGACAAAAGATGTGATGATTAACTTTATGGGGCTCCGGCACGCCGTTATACTCGAGGGTTAATCCTCATACATTGATGAAAAATTGAGAAAATTCTGTAAAACCCTTGTGGAGGCTTGTAACAAAACGATAGACCATCAATCAAAATATATAAGCCAATAAAGAAAAGAGCATAAGAAGTGCAAAATAAATAATCTTCGAACTCTTTTCAGGTGATAAAATAAAATAATTGATTCGAACATAATAACTGAACAAGAAATATATAAAACCAGAAGTAGCTAGGGAGTCTAAACCGCAAATCAAGCACAGTCGGCGCAGCGAGGATACGTCTCGCCGTCGCCGCGGTGACTGTCTTTTCCAGCATTTTGAAAACGATTTTTTTATATGTATAATCTATAATTTGTACTAGTGAACACAATTTTACTTGGCAATCCCTTTCTCAATCACGCATTCTTTGATAATCTTGAGCGATTCAATAATGTCGTCACGTAATTGGTCGGGGTCAGCAATAGTGTTTTCATCAACCGAGAGAGCAATAGCCATCTTATTCGCATAACTCGTGAAAGTAACCATCAATTCGTGCAATAAATTCTATTGGCTTCAAAATAGTAACAAGAGTTTTAATTGTCATTCGCTAACCCATCCTTTTTTAAGTATATGCTACAAAAATACTTTCATATAATAAAAAGTATGATTTATATTCTTAATCTTTTGTCGCACAAATTTTAAAGACATAATTTTTTTTTTGACATAAGTAAATAAGTTTTTTCTGTCAACTCTCTACTGTGAAATTCCACGTGACGACACATGATTTGTCAACATTTTTGCTCCTTTTGACCGAGTATGATCTACCAAAACTTCAAGGAATTGACAACGAACGCTTAATTCTCGTATAGTAGCAAAAATATGTTATAAGTAAAATGCAAAAAATTAAGACACTACCTATATGTCAGTCATGTAACGTGGTCAGAAAAGCAAAAACTTGGCCGAGAGAGATAAAACTAATTATGTGTTCGTAGTCAATAATTCCACATGAAACATTAATGTAGTGAGTTGATGGACAACCTTAATTACTTTTTCCAAGAGTTTTGTATTGGGATTTTGTGCCAAAAAAATGAGAATATAAGTATTTTTTTGTTGTTGCAAGAAATGAATATTTTTGCCAAAATATCTTAAAAAAATTATTAGCATTTAAGTTCTAAATAATAACAAGAATATTGTTTTACTTACATTTAATGCTCCATAGTTAGTCGCTGAGAGGAAGGCCATTGGATGTCCGAGAAAGTTAATTTCTTCAATTGGCCCCGCAACGTTTGAGAACACCATGGTCGTGTTGGCCAAAGCTCTTCGAAAAATTGAACTTGCATACTGTATATTATAGTAATCAATCAGTGTTAATAAACAATTTATCAAATTATAATTTAGTTATGATTTGACTAACAATGATACATATAAGATCTTATAAGTTCATGGATATATTTTTCCAAATTCCTTGATGAGCCAACATTTTTTTATTAATTCTAAAGTGTTACATAAAAATATTTAGTTGATTCGCGATATTAAAATTCACAGAAATTGTAACATTATCAAATGAGAGCCTATAAAGAGAAAAACTGCTAATGAAAATGTGGTCATGAGATTTCGAATATATGTTGATGATCTACTATAATTGTTATTTTTTTTTTTACTAGCAAGTCTCCATCCATATATTTTATTATATTTTAAACTTATCATGGATGATTTTTCTGGTTTTAATAGTTTATGTATCCTTAGATCTCATTTTTCAATATAATATAATTTTTTTATAGAAATAAAATTTATTTTTTCCAAACTGAAAATAAGAAGAAGATAGATCTACCTTAATGCCAAAAAACTTGTAAGATAGGGTGACAATTAAGTAGGTGCAGAAAGCTTCGTGAGAGCGTTTTTTCCGATCAATTGTGGCTTTGGCTTCACGAACGTAGTCCAGAGATCATCTTTCAAGCCAATTGTGAAGGGAAGAAGAACGAAACCGATAGAATTTCCCCATTTAGCTTTGGCATTTTTCTCCATCATATCAGCTAAAGCCTTCACATACATAATTGCCATGCGCGTGTGTACACAGACACACGAATGAATGCAAGGGTGAAATATAATATGGTGTATTATCGTGTGGCTGCCTTTTTTTTTTTTTTTTGTAAATTGTAGCTAGTGTACCTAATGTTTGATTTCTTCGGATTATGTACCCAATGTTTATTTTCGACAGCTAATGTACCCAAACTTGATTCCGTTAGATTTTTTTTTATGTTTTACGTCACTTAACCGTCAGCAAGTGATTCCTCCTCTGTATGTACAGTTTTTGTATTTTTGGCATAACTCACTCATTTTTTTCTCCAAATTTCATGAATAAACTACCGTTGGAAAGCTAAGAGATATATCTACAACTTTGGTGTTTTAAGTTTTGTAAAAAAAAGTTTTAAAAAAATATGAAATTTCAATTACAACGTAAAACTGGACATTAGTGTAATGCAAAATATTTGTTTCGATCAAATTTTAATATACTTAATGATTTTTCCTGATAAAACATAAAACTAAAACATTGTAGATAAATCTTTTATCTTTTCAGCGGTAGTTTATTTAACAGTTTTAGACAAAAAATGAGTAAGTTATGCCAAAAATACGAAAGATTTTTCACATTATATCTTTCATATTTTTGGCATAACTAACTCATTTTTATGTCCAAAATTTATAAATAAACTACCGTTAGAAAGATAAAAGATTTATCTACAACTTTGTAGTTTTACGTTTCATCATAAAAACTCATTAAGTATATTAAAATTTGCTCGAAATAAATATTTTGCATTAAATTAATGTCCAGTTTTACGTTGTAATTGAAATTTCGTATTTTTAAAACTTTATTTTACAAAACTTAAAACATCAAAGTTGTAGATCTATCTCTTAGATTTCCAACGGTAGTTTATTCATTAAATTTGGACAAAAAATGAGTGAGTTATGCCAAAAATACGAAAAGTGTACATATAGAAGAGTAGTCACTCGCTGATGGTCAAGTAACGGAAAACACGAAAAAATCTAACGGAATTAAGTTTGGGTACATTAGCCGTCGAAAAAAAAATATTGGGTACATAATCCACAGCCGATCAAACATTGGGTACATTAGCCGCAGTTTACCTTTTTTTTATAGTAATTTTACATAAGCTCGTATGCATCCTATTTCTTATTAAACGTGTTGGCACATTTAATTAGTATTTTCAATGATTGTGATAGTATCAACGGACAACTACTTCATTTTGCGCTCGTTTTACATTAATCAATACAATCATATATCAGATTATGAAACTTATTATATTCCTCAATTGAATAATATTGTTATGCAACGAGCAACTACTTCATTGGTATTTTACATAAGCTCATATGCGTCCTATTTCTTAATCTTATTAAACGTGTTGGCACATTTAATTAGTATTTTAAATGATTGTTATAATATCAACGGACAACTACTTCATTTTGGGCTCGTTTTACATTGATCAATACAATCAAATATAAGATTATGAAACCTATTATATATTCCTCAATTGAATAATATTGTTATTCAATGAGCAGTTAATTCATTTTAAGCTCGTGTACTTGTAGTGTTCGTGTTATGTGCACCATTTATTTAATCATATTCGACATGATCATCAATATTATAGCTTACTCAAACCTGTAACTATATGATCTGATTGTCACTCATATATGCATATAACTGAGTGAATGACTAGTAGTGAAGGTGGAAGGGTATATGTATATAATAAACTTAGTGCCTCTGTTAAAAGAAAAAAAATACTGACCTGAATTCCCGGTGATTTTCTAATATTAACAACCAACAAAGATCTAAGACGAATATTTTTCGGAAGGTTATTATTCTTTTGGATCACACCCTTGGTATTCTTCTTATCAACACCTATTTTATCATGCCAAACAAACATAAGATATATTTTGCCAAAATTAAAGAATTTATATGCTGATATTTCATGTATTTATCAAACTCTAAGATAATATATATCTGACAAATTATATTGGCAAGTTCAAAGTAAATAAAACGAAAACTTACTGTATCTTCTGTTTAAGTATTTAGATAAGCCAGCTTGTGTGACACCTAAAGCAACATCATTTATGGTCTACAAGAGACAAAATAGAGACATTGATTATTGAAGAAAAAAAAAACATTAATATATAATTTAATAAAATATAAAAAATGTAAAGAACTTACCATTTTCATTGCATTTTTTACTAATTTTACATCATCCATACTAACAAACCCGAAAATCACTTTCCGAGGATTGTTGCTATTGGCAGTTGGATGTCTTTTAATAGGTGTCTTGCTATCTTTGACCGCAAAAAGGGTGGCAACAAAATATATAATATCCAGAGCGGAGTTGCAAAAGACTTTTATAACCCATCAAAACCCTAACAAGACGCTTAAAAACCTTTGCCCGGCGGTAATCCTGATTATTCGGTCTGTGGTTTTTGCTGTTGGAATTGTTGGTAAAGAATTAGGATCTGCGATTGAGCGACTCGAAGCAAGTAACAAGGAAATGAGAGATACTCCGTCCCCGAGGCAATGGTGGAAGATGAAGATGCCAACACTTTGGCACAACGGGGTTTCAACGTTGAGGATGTGAAGCTCCCAAAGAGGCTTTGTCGGGTCGAGCCTGATTTTTGTAAGGTTATAGATGTAGTCTTCAACTAACTTTTCTCCATTGTTTGTGTAACCTTCAGATATGTCGATGTGGGGGACGATGATGTGATTGTCAATATTTACATTTGTTCTTACCCAATTCATGGTTTTGCTACCATTTTGTTCATTTTCAATCTGGATTAGGAAAGATAGAGCTCATATTAGAATATAAAAAAAAGAACACGAAAGCAGCTAAGGAATTTTGACGTGGAAACTCAATTTGGGAAAAAAAACCCATTAATACACATGTTACTTCACTTTTTTTATATATAAAAAAAAGTGAGGTAACATGTATGTTGTTAGTGGGTTTCTTCCCAAATGTTACCTCATTACCAACATACGTGTTAACATATTTTGGTCGCCAATTAGAGTTGCTTTCCCTCATAAACATTGGTTATATATATTTCTGTTATTATTTGTACCGTAGTGTCAAATTGACTGGTGAAGTGGAAATATATAGCTAGACAACCGAGAACATGTCTAAAGACCGCATCAGTAGACAGTAAAGACAATTGCGATCAAACGAGTTCGACCGATCGACGACTGAACATATAATCGTGTAACTAATTAGATAAGTCAAAACACGTCTTTCAAGTTGAATAATCAGAGCCTACAAGAGAAAATTCTCAACTCTCAGTTAAAGAGTTAAACCGTAGTATATCGATTACAATTTTCAAAATCTCAATACTCTAAAACGCACATATTACACCCACATTATATATATATATATATATATATATATATATATATATATATATATATATGGGCCAGTCTTGATTATAGGCGAGCAAGGCTAGCGCTTCGGACTCCAAATTTAGGGGGCCCAATTTTTTATATATTATTATTTTTCTCATTAAATATGAAAAAAAAAACTATTTTTAGTATTTTAAGGGCCTTAAAAATTTATTTAGCCTAGGCCCCGATAAAAAACGACAAACTCAGGGCCGACCCTATAAATATATATATATAAATATATTTATATATATAAACTATAGTGCTCTATAGCCATATAGCCAAACTAGAAAAACTATTTTGCAAAATAGTCAACATTTTGATTAATATTGCCAAATAGCCAATTAACCACATTAATAAATCACGAAAGACCGTATTACCTTAATTTGTATTAACGTGTATTAACTATATTAACGTGTATTAACTGAGTTAATTTGTTTAAAAATAAATTAAATTTTTGTTAAAATTTTAATCACGATTTTTTATTTTTAAACAAATTAACTCAGTTAATACACGTTAATATAGATTTTCTGTAAACACAAGTAAATGTTCTTATTTTTAAGAAAAATTAACTTTGTTAATACACGTTAATATGTTAAAATGGTATTATAGGTATAAAATATGTTATTAAATAGTCACCTCATCAATTTGGCTATTTTGCAAAGAAAAATGAAAGGTTGGCTATTTGGCTAATCAAACGTTTCAATTTGACTATTAAGAGTCATTTCTCTAAACTATATTCTTACCATCAAACTTGAGAAACGAGGGTGATTGAGCATGGTTTGAGCAAACTCAGCCTTGGCCTTATCAGGATCAATCTTGGTCTTGAAACCCATGATCGCCAAGATATGAAGATTCAAGTCATCTTCAAGGAACAGACGACCAACTGGACTAACGGGCTCTTCGTTTTCTTCCTCGCCATTTTTCTGATCAAGTGTCGTTTTGATAGGTCTCACGACGATCTCTCTCAACGTGCTCATTGTCGTTTTGTATCTTCAAGAGGATTTTTAGTAGCTTGTAGGTTCCTCACATATGGGATATATATAAGTGGATACATATATGTATCAATCTATGGTGATTATATTCATCGTACAAGTACTAATTTTCGAGCATTAATTTTTTTAAACGTGAGATATATAATTTTAAAACATGGATAAATTTGTGTATGGTATTCTTTGTTCCACATGTGCAATTATTTTGACGTATAACTGTTAATAAATGAAAGATTGGAAGATCACCAACGAAGTACTGATCAAGATTTTTTCGATTTAATTAAGATTTGTTTGTCTCTCTTTGTGCAAATGTGGGGTAGATCACAATTAGTTGCATGATAGAGCCAAATAGCTACTTTTACTTCTATTATTGAATTAATAAGGTTGATATGTTCATCTATAAACATATTCGCACCATTCATAGGCGGAGTGATCACGCTAGCACAAGGAAAACGGAGTCATAGAACCACGAGGAAGCAAATTAAGAGAATCTAATAACAAACAGTAACCTCAAAGATAATTATAATAATATTTTGAGATGAATACAAATTACTAAAAATGAAATTGAGAATTAAACTGTAGAGAAACGACAAAGCTTCGGGAATCTTTTTATTATCTCGTTAAAAAGTTACTAATAGTAATGCTAATTAAATCTCTAATATTGTGTTGATATGAAAAAGTGTGAAACGATTAGTGGAAAGATGCGTTATAAAAATAACATAAAAGCAGCATTACTTAATCTATATGAAGAATGATAACACATAAACCGAAAAACTAACACATCTTGAACATAGCAAAACTAGAAGAATAATTTCATTAAAACTTAATAACGAAAAACTCGATAATAAAATTCATCCTTAATGTTAGAATAGTCTATTTTACCCTTGTAATATAATAGTTTATATAAATATAGTCTATTAAAATATATTGTAACAGAGTTTGTTAATCACTCTGGCTTTCCCTTTCCCGCACTGTATATTTATACAGGTGCTTGTTTGTAATTCATAACACAATAATGAAATTCATTCTTGAGGTATTCTTTGAAACCTTCTTCTCTCTCAAGAATTAAACATGGTATCAGAGCAATATCATTCCAAGCCTGGTATCATCGTTCGATCCTCCTCATCCTCTTTTTCTTGCATGTTCCGCTGCAACATCGAGCTTCATCGAAGCTGATCAGCTCTGCAATTATTGAAAGAATTCCTCTGGTAGCGTTCACCAGATCTGAAGTGGTTGAAATCCTTTGGACTGCGATTTTCTTCTTCGCAATTCAGAACCCTATAGGAAAATGGGAGATCAGAGTAAAGATTCAAGCAAGGATTCAAGCACGGAATCAAGATTTCAGCCGATTTCGTTCAATCACCCTCTCTCTTCAAAGCTTGACGACAACAATTTCTTGATTTGGAGGAAGCAAGTCATAGCCACGTTGAGAGGTCATCGGCTTCAGCAATTCATTGATCCTGAAGCTCAGCCTCCACCGAAGTTTGCAAATGAATCTGATGCTGCAAAAGGTCAGATTAACCCTCTTTTTCTTGATTGGGACTCACAAGATCAAATGGTCCTGTCTTGGATCATGTCGCAAATGGCCGATCAACTCGTTCGAAGAATTGTGAACTGTGAATCGACCGCTCAGGCGTGGAAGAACCTCGATGTTCATTTTGCACAACAGGTCAGAGCCAAAGTCAACCAATATCAACTTTCAAATGTCAAGAAAGACTCTCTTTCCGTCAACGATTATCTTCTCAAGGTCTGAAATCTCGTTGATCTTCTTGGTCTTGTTGGTCATACTGTCACCATTAAAGAACATGTAGATCGAATCCTTGATGGTCTTCCGATTGAGTACGATTCGTTCCGAACATCTGTCAATACTCGAATTGATCCACATAGTGTTGAAGAGATTGAATCTCTGATTCTTGCTCAAGAAAACAGGATTGAAAAATCGTCCAAAAGCCTTGAAAATGACCTCCGTAACCAAGCCTTAAACACTTAACCATTTGTGAGGACCTAGCCGGAGCTTGGCATCTGATGTAGACTCGGATTATAGGAAAAACGGAAACACACTCTTGATCAAAAGATCACATTTTCATTCATTCTCCAAAACTGCTCGTACACATCTCAGCTACAAAATATATGAAGAATTCAAACCCTAACTTACTTCCTAAAATAACTCATAGCTAATGACATTAATGACCAAAATAAAACACACTCATCACAGCTAAGCTAATCGAATAATCATAATAAAAGGAATAAAACACTTAATCAATAATAAATAAAATGCAATCAATGAGAATAAGCAAACACGTAATCAAATCATGGCTAAATATGCTTGATTCATGCGTTTGATGAAAGATCACACACGCTCGGCATCAGCATCATAACTCCAAACTAGAAGAAGAATACTAGAAGAACTAAACCCTAATACGTGTTATTTATAGTGCTCCTAATATTGTCTTCCGGAGCACGGATGTTCGAAGTGGGGCTTCAAGAATCGATTCTCTCTAATGAGCTGAACAACAAAGCTATGAAACAGACAAGAATGGTCAACATTCTATTTGAGTGCTTCTTTGAAGCTTTCTAGTGCAAAGTGGTTATCGCCTCTTAGCGTTTTCTCCATGGCTTCTACTTTCTCCCTGTGCGCTTCGGAGCTGGATGTGAACTCAGGAGACAGAGGAGTTTTTGGCGATGGTGAGGGTGGTTTCGTCCTCCTGGGGAAACTCTTCTCCTCGATTAAAATCAGTCGTAGTACCATCCACTTGGTCCTCAAACGTGTTTGGGAACGGATTGAGGGCTGGACGATGGTTGAGATTAAACCTGACATTTTTAAGTTTACTTTCAAGCAGGGGAGAGACAAAGATACCATCCTCAACCGGAGACCGTGGACGATGCGATGAGCCTAATTTCTCATCGAAAGTTGGCCCGAACACCTTTCTCTTGATGAAGTCAGTTTCAATACTTGTTCGTTTTGGATCCGAATGGTGGGTTTACCGCCCACCATGATTTCTGAACAATACCTCAAACACATTGCGAGTTGCTTCGGGACAGCTATAGATTGCAAGTCTGGCCGGGATGCGAAGTACGCCGCCTATGCCAGGGTTCAGGTGGAAATCAACGTGACCCAACCCCTTCTCGGGGGCTTATTTTTCGACAAGCCTCACCAGAAATCCGTCTGGATCCAGGCCCGGTACGAGAATATCGGCCAGTTCTGCTTCTATAGTGGGACTCTCGGACACGACGTCGGTACCTGCTCCACGGAACAGGAAGTATGCATCTCCAAAGAAGGTTTCGCTCCGGCCCCTATCTTCGGCGAATGGACGAATGCGGGGGCGAAAGAATCGGGCTGCTTTGCTAATGGAGGCCGGCAAAGTTTGCAACGCCCTCTGCAACCCACCGGCGCCGGAGGTGAAACCAACGGGCCGTCCGACCTACCTCCTCCCTTGAAACTCGTTGCTGTCAGCGCCTGGGAATCTGCGCACGAAAAAAGTGAGTGTACGGATCCTGGGCTCCCTGCAAAAGAAACCATGGCGACACCCGAGTCTCTGACATCGGTAGGGGGCAGTATGGAGGTTTTAGGTCACTCAAATGTTGGAGATGCGACTGGAGCTGCTTCCCCTTCCTCTTTGGGCGATGTGGAGATGACGAAGCACGGTTCGGCCGATGCGCTGTCAAATGGAAGGAGCCCCTCTAGGGTTTCTTGTGGAGAAGGTGGACCCACTCTCTTGTTGTAGCCCATTTCTGGTGTGTCTTCTAGTGGCCCATATACCAACCCCTTTTTCTACACGCTTGAATTCCCAAGTAGGCCCTCCTCACTAGTGAGTTCTGCTTTGGGCCTCATGGAGAAAATGCACAAGCCCATTTCAGCTCCCCTATTGCATTCCCCTCCCCACTCAGATCACGTCCCTTTGTCTGTGCAATCCCCATGCAACATTCATGCAGTTCCCCCGCCTTACGTGCTTCACAAGGAAACGCCCAATCTCAACCCGACGAAGCGGCTCAAGAGAAGCAGAGAGCCCTTTTGCCCACCTCCTGAAGCTGGCCTCCCTGAGCCTCTGGATTTCAAGTCAGAATCGATGGAGATAGGGCAACTCATGCCGGGCCTGATTAAATGTCAGTCGGAAGAAGGAAGAGATTCAGCTGGATCATCGATATCGGCGGCACGCCTCAGGCGGGCCGACCGGAAGCAATGAAACTCATTTGTTGGAACGTCCGGGGATTATGTAATCTCCGGGCGATGGCCCGCTTGCGGAGTTTGGTCTGCGAGCGGAAGCCGGATATCCTATTTTTATCGGAAACGAAGCTTAGAGGGAGCCGGTTAGAGAGCTTGAAGTGGAAGTTGGGGTTCCCCAATGGTTTTGGTGTTGGTGCAAATGGCCGTAGCGGGGGGCTCCATTTCTTGTGGAAGGAGTCCATCAAAGTTACGATTCGTAGCTTTAACCACGGCCATATCGACGTGGTTGTTGAAGACGAGGTTGGTGTGAAGTCTAGATTGGCTGGGTTCTATGGGGCCCCGAATGAGGCGTTTAAACAAGCCTCGTGGGAACTCTTAAGACGCATTCACAACGGAGACGATAGCCCGTGGATTTGTGCTGGGGATTTAACAAAGTCTTATTTGATTTCGAGCATGTTAGTCGGACAAAGCGGCGTGCGTACGACATGATGGCTTTCGGTTAGTCCCTTGACGATTACGGTCGCATGGACCTCGGTTTTCAAGGTGAGCTTTGCACGTGGAGCAATATGCAAAGCGGGGATAAAAATGTCCAATGTCGGCTTGACCGGGCGTGCGCAAACGCGGAGTGGAAAAGCCTCTACCCGTTTGTGTTGTTGATGTGTAGATTTTTGGGGTTCGGACCATCGAGTCCTCCATATCGATACGTCGAAGATGGTCCCGCTTTCGTTGGGAAGAAAGACTTATAGACGTCGTTGGTCCTTTGAACCCGGATGGCTCTCCAATGACGATTGCTTGGGAGTCATTCGGGAAGCGTGGCTTAAGGGCCGTTCCCGCGGTCGTTAGGGGCCTTGCGGGGCTTTTCGATTGTAAAGAGGCCCTCCACTCTTGGGCTCGCTCCACGTTGGGGAACCGCAAAACAAGGATCAAGGCCCTCTCTTTGAAGCTCGAAGCTATCAATAGAGACGAGTTCTCACCGGAAAACCGTAGGGAGGCAAAACGTATTGGAGGCGAACTCGAATCCCTTATGTTGCTTGAAGAGTATTATTGGCAACAAAGAGCCCGAGCGGATTGGCTTCGTGGTGGGGACAAAAACTCGGCTTACTTTCATGCGCGGGCCGTCCGTAGGAAAGCCCATAACACCATCTGAGGCATCTTCAACGAGGATGGGGTTTGGGTTTCCACGGAGGAGGAGAAACGGGGAGTATTCGATAGGTACTTTGCCTCAATATTTGCCACCAACGGAGCTTCCGATGAGGAGTTCCATTCGATCACGAACGAGGATATTCATACGTTTTCGGAGGCCCACCATGACCTCACGGAGGAAGAGTTCACCGGTGACGAAGTGGACATTGCCTTATTTTCCATGGGGCCTCGGAAATCTCCAGGTCCCGACGGAAATCTCCAAAAATCGTGGAATGTGGTGGGCCCGGATGTGAGAAAGGATTGCTTAGAGGTGTTGAACGGGAAAGTTAACGCTAGACCATGGAACGCCACCAACATAGCCCTCATCCCCAAAGTCAAAAACCTGACAAAGGTCAAAGACTTCCGCCCCATTAGCCTTTGTAACGTCATCTTCAAGATCGTCACAAAAGTGGTGGCAAACCGCATCAAAAATGTCTTCTCGGCCGTCATCTCCGAAGCTCAAAGCACTTTTTTCCCAGGGAGACTCATTACGGATAAGACGAAACACAAAAAAGGGTTCTTGGCCCTTAAGCTCGACATGAGCAAGGCGTTCGATCGCGTGGAATGGAGTTTTGTCATCGCTATGATAAAGAGAATGGGGTTCGGTTCTAAAATCATTACCGTGATCCGAGATTGCATTTCCACAACGTCTTTATCGGTGGTTCTCAATGGTAAATCGAGGCGATGGATTCACCCAAAGCGGGGGCTTAGACAAGGATTCCCGCTCTCCCCATATCTTTTCCTTGTTTGCGCAGAAGGTCTTTCCGCTCTTATCCGGGGTCAAGAGCGTTTAGGTCTCCTTCGCGGATTCGCTTACCGACCGGGGGCTCCCTCGGTGACCCATCTTCTTTTTGCGGATGATAGCCTTATATTTTGCTAAGCTAGTGAGATTGGTTGCACTGCTCTTCAGTCGATTTTAGAGGTCTATGGACGAGGCTCGGGCCAAAAAGTGAACTTGGATAAATCGGCTATGTGTTACTCAAAGAACATCGGCGGGGAAGCCGCAGCCGGTTTTTCCAACCACCTCCGAATTCCCATTGTGGACGAGCTCGAATCCTATCTCGGTCTCCCAACCCGCATTGGAAGGAACAAAGTATCAATTTTTAGCACCCTTTCAAAGCGCGTTCTTAAGTGTATCCGCAATTGGAAGGCGTGGATGTTCTCGGCGGGTGGTCGGGAAGTTCTCGTAAAGGCGGTCGCGCAAGCTATTCCCACTTACATGATGAGCCTCTTTCGCATCCCGGTAAATACCATCAATGACCTCCACCGCCACATTGGAAGGTTTTGGTGGGGGGCTCGAAAGATAAGCGGAAAATCCACTGGAAGCGGTGGGATCTTATTGCAAAACCCAAAGGGTAGGGGGGCCTTGGCTTCAAAGACCTCGGCGACTTTAACCGGGCCCTTGTCGGCCGCCTCACATGGCGGATTCTCCAATCTCCGGATTGTCTTTTGGCCCGCGTTCTTAAAGCTAAATATTTCCCGGAGTCGACCGTGCTCGAATTCAAAAGTAAGCCTCACTTTTCTTTCCTTTGTAAAAGTCTCATTTGGGGGCGCGATTTGGTTCGCCTTGGTACTAGATAGCAAGTGGGGGAAGGAAACATTCGAGCCTTTAATCAACCTTTGATCCATAGACCGGGTAGCTTCTCCCCCCTCTCACGTGAACCCGACGATGGTTTTCCTTGGCATGTGGCCGATCTTTTTTCCAATGGAGTTTGGAAACGAGACCTTGTTTCGAGCTTGATGATCCCGTTTGACACTCAAGCGATCCTTAAAATCCCCCTTGGTGCCGACAACCACAAAGATCGCTTGGTTTGGCATTTTGAGGAGGATGGAGTCTACTCAGTTCGGTCGGGATACCGTCTCGCTAGAGCGGCACAAAGGGGGGGACCGTCGGGGTCGCGTAGCCCAGAACCGCGGTAGTGGAAAGCGTTGTGAGGGCTCCAAATCCCACCAAAAGTTAAGCATTTGGTGTGGCGTGCGTGGTTCGACATCCTCCCGACTTTTGGTGCACTCAAAGGGAAGAGGGTGTCGTGTCTCCCGTTTTGCAAATTTTGTGGGGCCATGCCGGAAGATGCTCTCCACGCGGTTTGGAGTTGCGAGAGAGCCCGTGCGATTTGGGAATCTTCTAGCTTGTCTAGATGGGTGGAGAAGACAAGTCCGGCTCCTTTCCGGGATCTTTGTTTTCAGGCGCTCGACGTTCTTTCGGTGGTGGACCTAGAACTCTTTTGTGGACTTGTTTGGGCATCGTGGTCCGACCGCAATGGGCGTCTCTTTGATCATCACCCCCAAAGGCCGATTGATTGGGTAGACAAAGTTGCTTGTTGGTTTTCTAGCTTTAAACAATGCAACCGCAATACGGATCCTCTTGTGCGACGCCCATCGTCTCTCTATAACTCATGGAGCCCTCATGGGAACGGCGGATTTAAGCTAAACGTTGATGCGGCGTGGGATAAGTCCACGGGCCACGCGGCCATTGGAGGTGTTGTGAGAAACCAAAGGGGAACCGTGCTCGGTGTTATTGCCCAGGCTCTCGGAGATATAGACTCGCCGGCCTCCGCGGAATGCCACGCTCTTCTCATAAGCCTCAAGTTCGTTCATGATCAAGGATGGCGGGTGTCGGAGGTGGAGTCCGATTGCCTTCGTGCAATCCAACTCGTCAACGGCAACAAGCTCAATAGTGTCCAAGGCCCGATCATTGCGGGAATTAGCGGCTTGATTAAGAAGATAGATCCGAACTTGAGGTGCCGGTGGATTCCGAGAAGATGTAATGAAGTCGCAAATAGCCTTGCTAGGTCCCGTCTAGCGGGAGTAACTACAGATTTATGGTCGAATGATTGTCCCGAGTGGCTTGTAACCGATGTTCAAAGGGACTTGCTTCCCATTTCCAATTAATGAAGATCGTTTTTCTCTCAAAAAAATATTGTCTTCCGTTGCTGATTTTGTGGGCTGATTCTCCTTTTGTAAATGGATTTGGTTCGTGGGTCCCGCATGCAACAAGATTTGATTTGCTGATCCTATTCGATGCTACACACACACTCATGACTTCTTCATATTTGCTCCTTTGATCCTTGACTTTTCTTTGTGTTAATTACACCAAAGTCCTTGTTTTATTTATTTATTTCCTAAAAAATATCAACAATAAAATCAATTCAAATAAAAACAAGTTAACTCTAGACTAAATAGGTAAAATCGCAAAGATTGATCTCAAACGTGTTTCGTAGTGTAATTAATATAAGGGATAATAACGGCTAAAGTAACCAATCTTTCACTATTTGTGCTAATAAAGGTCCAAACTCGACAATAGTAGCCAAACTCGACAAATGTGTGTTCAATACCTATTCCATCCACTAGACTTAGTATCTTGCCACGTCCATTAGCATCCTGGTATTTCCAATATGTGTGCAAAACGCAAGAATTAGACACGTGAAAACGACATGGCAAGATACTAACAGACATAGAGCTGAATGTACGAAATTGGTATTGAACACACATTTGTCGTGTTTGGCTACTATTGCCGCTATTAATTCATTTTGGACCTTTATTGACACAAGTGATGAAAGATTGGCTACTTTAGCCGCTATTATCCCTTAATATAATTTACATAACTTTATCCTAATAATTTCACAATTATTGACAATTAAACTATATAACTTGTAGCTCTTTTCGGTACTTATCACGGAGCTACATACACACGAGCGTATGCACGTGCTTACGCTCAAATATCAAAAGAAAAGAAAAAAATAATGAAGTGATCTTGTATTTGTGTTGCTTAAATCGGCAAATTTTATAATGGAGCACATTGAAATTTTGTAGACATTTTTTTTATGCATCAGATATTGGGATTTATCTCCTTTTATTTTGCTTGGTACTCCTATTATTTATATATTATCCTTTTTTTTTATTATTCTTTTAGAGCTATTTCAAAAAAGCTTAGTTAGAAGTTTGTTGCTCTGTTATTTTTCTTGATATATTGTAGAACACGATACCTAGCGTTTAAATTATCGAATGAGATAAGAAAATTGATCACTTATAAAGATATAAACACATAAATAAAATATAGAAAGTTAGATGCCGTTTAAATTAACTTGGTAAAATTTATAATATTTATATAATGCTTCAGCTGAACTAATTAAGAGCAAGGATCAAAATGCCGTTTTGGCCGATAAATCGTTTGCCGTTATCGATGGATTAATCGTTTGCCGATGCCGTTATCGACGGAAAACCTATAAAAATTATCGTTTGCCGTTATCGAAACTTATTGAACTTATCGATGGATTAATCGTTTGCCGATGGATTTATCGATGGAAAACCTATAAAAAAAAATTCAAACATATTTTACACTAAAAACATAACATAAAATACTAATGTCACAAAATATAAACATAAAAGTCTCATACAAAATATAAAATATAAGCCACAAACCAAGTCTCATACTAATGTAGCCAAACATAAACTAAGTCTCATACAAAATTACAAATACTTTACAAAATATGTAAAATAAATTATTATTTACTTACCAAAATAAATATTTACAAGTCACCAATTATTCTTATATAAAATATGCACTGCACAATTGATTTCATTTAAAACAAGATTGAACAACTAGCTCAATTTAACAAATTAGCTAAAAATTGTACTTTTGCCGCAATAGTTTAGAAAACTTCAAATTAAAAAAAATATTATGCCAACCGATTATTTTTTAAATTATATACAATTTTATAAAACAAAATTACACAAAAATATTCGAGTAACTAGCTCAAATCAACAATTTCCGAAACATATGTACTTTTGCCACAATGATATCACAATTCAGAAAATCTTCAAATTAAAAAACAAATTATGCAAACCGATTAGTTTTAAAATTATATACAATTTTATAAAACGAAATTACATCAAAAATATTCGAGTAACTAACTCAAATCAACAATTTCCGAAACATGTGTACTTTTGCCGCAATTATAAAACAATTCGGAAAAAACCTAATGACTTTTCGTTATTTAGCGATAAGTCCTCCAGTTTTCGAAATTTAACACTTGAAAAACTAAAACGAAAAGTTGTTCACTTTCCCCCTCGAAAAATCGCGAAAACTATAAAACGAAAACGATTAAGGGAGATAACTTACCGAGAAGCCTATTTTCAGCGATAATCGAACGATTTTCGAACGAAAATCGTGATTTTCGGAACCTTGATTAAGAGGCTGGCTCCGCCATTGGCACTATTGCCTTCTTTCTACATCGATGTACAAATTCGGTTTATGTTCTGAAAATAGCAGAAACGAATCATCTTCAATGAATAATTATATACTTTTATAATTAATAAACACGTTTCAAAAGAAATCTATAGGGCTCTTTATAATTCTTTGTTTTTTTTTGTTAATGATGGTCAAAAGGCCAAATCCGCACAAAAATTATAAAAGATCGGCTATTTTCGCTTTATATAGAACAAAGGAAATATTGCTATTTCTCAACACAAAAATATTTGTAAAGGAGTGATCATTTTTGCTATTTTTCAAACAAAGGCCCAAAGCTGCACATACCTCGTAATACCTCGTAAAAGAAAGGAAATATTGTTAACAACTCTAAATTTATATATATATATATATATATATATATATATATATATAATTCAAACTCACTTGAATAATTTGGCTTTAAACTAGATCGGGTAATACATGAATTTATATATTTATTATATGACAATAACACCTTGACTGATTGAAGGCCTCATCTCATCATTTGGCTTGGTCAAGAACTACAAATGACACTATTTAGATAAAAACGACACATCGTGAAACCTAAAGTTTAGCGATTTTGAACCGTTGATTCGGTCATGGATCGACGACTCTCATTTACCCTAGTTCTATTACAATCTAAGAGCTATAAACTCATGGGGTTTTTATTTTATTGTTTTTTATTTGTATTTTCAGTTTAATCGTTTTGATCTTATGCAATTATTTTTATGATATATCCTAAACAATTTCAGTGGGAGTGAATTTGAAACTGCAAAATTAGATT
Source organism: Parietaria judaica (assembly GCA_954871525.1). Taxonomy (NCBI): domain Eukaryota; kingdom Viridiplantae; phylum Streptophyta; class Magnoliopsida; order Rosales; family Urticaceae; genus Parietaria; species Parietaria judaica. The sequence continues at coordinate 4,358,229 of OX940864.1, read as the reverse complement.
TATCGACCAAATTTGACGACACTGAACATTTTAAGAAATTAAATATTCATGAATATAATTTGGAAAATCAATTATATTCAATAAAAATTATAAAACTGAATATAATTTAGGGTACAATTATATTCATGAATATTTAATTTCTGTTAATCAACCAAGCAACAAATATAGAGATATGCGAGCAAATAAGAAGCAATAAATGGAGAGTATGACAAGTATACGCAATAGAAAAAATATATATCATAAGCATGAAGTAAATGAAAGTCGAAGATTTCAAATATAAATCTACTAACACCATTTCTCAGTTATGCCGAGAAAAATGGAATTCCTTAAGAATACAATAAAAATAAAAAATAGAAACTCCTTTGCCAGAAATTTATTTATTGTCTAAAGAAGTACCGTTTTGTATCACGGCTTCTTTAATAACCTCGAGTGATTGGATAATGTCGTCGCGTAATTGTTTCGGATTAGGAATTGTATTTTCATCGACTGAGAGAACAATCGTCATCTTCTTTCCGTAGCTCTGGAAATTAACGATCTGTTCTTGTACCAGTAATAAATACTATATATTAGTTTGGAAAATAAATATCAAGTTATTTATTGGGTCATCTAGTATAAATGCAGTCACAAATGACACTCTTGCACAATAATTAGCCAGAACTACTTAATATATATAAAAACCGGAATAGTTTTTTTATAAATATAATCTCATTTTCTTATTCACGAGGTTTTTTTTACGTCAATTTAAAGTATGTCCTCTTGACATCTAATACCATTAAGATTAAATGAATTTAAATAATTATAACATAACAAGAGTTAGTTTCGACCCCGAGACTAGGCAGAGAGAGTAAGCACAAGCCTACATGACCATATTTAAATAAAATATCCAGCAAAAGAGGTCTTGATAAAAAATTATTTTTTGCCCTAAAATTTTAAATATAATAATACATATATATATATATATATATATATCGTATAATTTGGGGCGAATATAGAGCCTCTAGGTATTTAAGGCTGGATCTGACAAAGATCTATGCATTTAAGGGGTAATTTAACATTTTCACTCTTAATTAATATATTAATTAATCCTTAATTCTTCATTCTCCTCTTCCTTCCATAGTATTTTTTTTTTTGAGGGAGCTCTTCCTTCCATAGTAAGTACTTAATATTAATACAATATTTTAGCCTTGCAGTGGTTGCTAGGATAGCCTAGTGGTAATTCCACATCACCTCCAAAGTGACTGCAGCAAAGCTGCCTTCAAAAAAAAAAAAAAATTAGCCTTGCAAATACATTATATAAATGTAGCATTCACTTTCGGTTAGCTTTAAAAATACCGGATGGCAAATAGTTATTACCCTATACATATAGTTTTCTAAAAAAATTAGATTTTTTTATTATTATTTTCCTGATAAAAGTGGATACTAACATTGAATTCAATATAATTATTAACTCTGCATTAATTAATGCTATGGGAAGTGATTAAAATTAATTCCTTACATTTGCTTGGCTATAGGTAGTTGCAGCAATATAAGCCATTGGATGCCCATAAAAGTCAACTTCTTCAATTGGACCCGCAACGTTGGAGAACGCCATGGTCGTGTTGATGAAGACTCTTCGAAAAAGTGAACTTGCGTACTAGTATATATATATTATATAATATATCATCATCGGTATTAATCAGCAAGTATAGCTAATATTATTTAATTGAATGTCCAGAAATTGATCAAAATGACACTGATATAGTTTCGACATTAATTTAGAGTGCTTAACAATAGCACATTAAATGATATATGCTTACATGTTCTTGAAATTCGTATTATTGGTCCGACGCATCAAACCTTCATGTTTAGAAAAGGTAGTCTATACTCTATATCGATCCTTTTATTTTAAATTATTATCTTTCAAAATAAGCTCTTAGGTTTTAATTCTTGAAACTTGGTTCTATGTCCCTTTGGTTCACAAATGTTCTTAAGTTCCAAGAAATAACAGTTCTCTAAACGTCAAAATTTTGATTAAAACTTTATACCTCTAAGCCGAAAAACTTATAAACGAGTCCGAGGATGAAGAAGTTGCAAATAGCTTCATGGGAATGCTTTTTCCGATCAACGGTTGGTTTGGCTTCATGAACGTAATCAAGAGGATCATCTCTCAGGCCAATTGTAAATGGAAGAAGAACATAACCAAAATGATTTCCCCATTTCGGTTTGGTATTTTTCTCCATCATATCGGCTAAATCCTTCGAATGCATATAAAGTTGTCAGATATATATGCAGTTGATGAGTAAGTGAACTGAATCAAATTAAATGTGTAAATATAGTCTAATGAAACACAAAATATTTTTATTTAAAATCTATATTGAAATTCATTTTTTATTTATTTTCATAATAATTATTTACACGATTGAATATAATCATATCGGAATATAGTATTAACAAAAAAAAAAATGCTGACCTGAATTTCTGAAGATGGTCTAAGGTTAATGAACAAAAGCGATCTTAGGCGAATGTTATTGGGAATGTTATTTTTCTTCTGCGTCATTCCCTTGTCATTCTTACTTTCAAGGCCTAAATATTTTTGGCAACTATTAGAAATACTAACTTTTGTTAATTTTTATATGATCACACAATAAACACATAATTGGAAAACCAAAAGCTCACCGTATCTTTTGTTTAGGTATTTGGATAAGCCTGCTTGTGTGATACTCAAAGCGATATCATTTATTGTCTGCGTGCAAAAGTAATAATAGAAAGATGAATTGTGAGAATACACATTATAAATTTATGAATTTTAATAATATTTTTACTTTTGAATTTAAAAGATAGATATTTTTTAAATAATGAAATAAAACTCAAACTATTAAAAAAATATGAATATAAAATTATATAGTTGCTTTATATACTCAATGAATGAATGAAAAAAAAAAAGAATACATATATATATATATATATATATATATATCTCATATAAATAAATAAATAAACATGCATGTGTTGCTTGAATATGTATTTTTATCATAATAGTTCAAAAAAATTAAATGCTCAACTAATTATGTTAGTTGTATTAAATGAAAAGAAAATTAGATTATAATTTTACCATGTTCATTGCATTCTTCACCAATTTCATATCATCCAAATTGACAAATCCAAAAACCACCAGCCGAAGACTATTCTGATCGTCACTCGGAGAACCTTTAATAGGCGTCTTGCTATCTTTGAAAGCGAACAAAACGGTAGCAACAAACATCGTAAGATCCATAACGGTGTTCCAAATCATCTTTAAGGTCCACCAAAACCCTAACAACACGCCCAAAAACCTCTTTCTTGTAGCGAAAGAATCAACAACTTGGTCAGCGGTATTTGCTGTCGGAAGAGTAGGCAAAGCATTTGGGTCGGAGTTTTTGCGCATGCAAGCGAGCAAGAGAGACATAAGAGATATTCCGTCCCCGAAAGAGTGGTGAATCCTGAAGACCGCCACACTTTCGGACATGGCGGTCTTCACATTGAGGATGTGGAGCTCCCAAAGAGGCTTTCTTGTGTTCAGACTTGTTTTTGTGAGGTTATGGATGTAGTCTTCGACGGATTTATCTCCAGAGTTAGTGATGCCGATCGGGATACAACCACTGATGTCGTGATGTGACTCACCTCAGTTCTTTACTTCATGCTTTTGTATTATTTTATTTAATTTTGCTACGTACCTATTATTTAGGTTTTTATATTTATTAGTTTGTTAGAGTTATTATAGGAAAGATTTGTTAGGGTTTATTGCTGAGTTATTTTTGGATGCATATATCCTAAACAAGCCTTATATTCAGTTTTTGAAGATTAATGAAAAAAAATCAAGCTTCGCTTGAAAGCATAGCATTTTCTCTCTGTGTTTCTATTCCTCCCCTACATCACATACACTATACAAATTCTATAAATATTTGAATTAAACAACTCTAATCAACCTATCAAGAAACCCCAAATGAAACTTATAAGCTATTTTAAATTGCATAAGATTACTACTCATGTTCATACATGTTTAAACATATTCAAATATAATAAATTACTACTAACTATTGAAATAAAAATTAAGAGTTGTGTTTGAGATTGAAAATTAGGGATTGAGTGGTCCTTGAATGTAATAAAATTGAGAATGAGAAATTTTAAAAGACTAAAGATTATACTACTTGAATAAAAATCAATATAAATTAATATGAAATTTATATTAATTATATTGGTCGGGTTGGAGACCCTTACCAAACCCAAGATTTTGGCCCTGGCCCTGACCCAAATAATATTCGGGTCTGGCCCAATCCGACCCAATTTTAAACGGAGTAGATTGGGGTCGGGTCTCTAATAAATTAGATTGGGCCATGAAAATTGGGTCTAAAATATTCACCCCTAATAGCAATTGATGAATGACAAGGCAAGTAATGAATTTGTATTAAATGAGTGAAGCTGATATAAGTCAGCATTCATATTTTGTATCTGCCTAATCATAATTCAACCGACCAATGATGCTCTTTTTACCGATCAGAACTTGCATTTTGTGTTCATATTCCTCGAGTTCATGAGTTTTTTTTTTTTTTTTCTTCTTTAAACTAAAAGATGGATTCTCGTCAAAGTAAACTCAATTTCTTATTACGTTGACATTCAAAAAATATTTATAAAAAGAAATGAGAAAGAAAAAACAAAGTTCTACATAATATAATTGAAAAATGTTAGTTTACGTATTAAACCAAAAGACAAAAAAAATTACGCAATTTAAAATTCTCTCTCAAACACATATCATCGTTTATAAAAATTGAAGTTAAATCCGGATGTGAAGATCATCAATAATGACCGGAATTATGGCCTCCGAAACTACCAAGTGCATCGCCACACTGTTTCCTTCTCGATAAGTATCATCGAGTTTCAGAGTGTTCCCGTAATATAAATATTAAAAAAAAAAATCACTGTTGATTGCACCATGAATTTTGTAATATAATTTTCAAAAATCGTAGTATAAAATAATATTTTACACCGGTTAATTTGACACATCGCGCAAACTTTGTAACGATTGTACAATAGTGCAATTTCAAATTTGTTTGCAAAAAACTACACATTGTATTACATACATCTCTGCCACTTACAGTTACAATACATTACTAAGGAAAATATATGCAACTGGGATTTTGAAATGATTTAATGCTTCGTCCAATGAAATAAATTTTGATGTGATTGTAAAGGCGGTTTGATTGGAGATTGCATAAAATATACATGACACAACCACGTGATTCAATGACGTAAAAAGATGGAGATATATGTTACACAGACCTGATGCTACAATTATTGATTGAGATATATGTTATATGTTACACAGACCTGATGTTGGCCTGATTATGAAAAATTATTAATATATCTGATGTTGTAACAACCGTAAAATATTTCAGGCAAGTCATACGCACAAATCAAGGTATTTTTATTTTAAGGTATTTTTGTCGTAAATGATATTATATTTATAAATCATAAAAACGACGTACGAAGAATTTTTTTAACCCTTCTTACTAAAAATTCCTGGTTCTGCACATGTTTTAAACAAACTTGGTTTCCGCTACTTCTCTTTGGAGGTGAAATTTAGAAACAATAATTTGTGGATGGTGACCACAAACAAATTTCATTTTTGTTCCAGCTATATATGAAAACGGCCTTTGATTGAATTTATGTTTGTTTTTGTCCTTTTTCCCAATGAATGGCACAAGCAACTCTATCTACAATATATATGTGGCTAGTTTTCATTGTTTCGTGAAGTCGTATTATCAATTGACTTTTTCACTTTCATTTTTACTTTTACTTTCACTTGCTTCACTTCGTAAGATTTCTATTTGTCTCGCCTTCATAAATGAATTTCTCCAATAAAATAACAATCTATAAATGTGTGCACACTATTTATCGGAGAAGATAGATAAGATGCGAAAAATAAAAATTAAAAATTAAGAGGTAATAATTGTGGTTTGTACTTTGTTGTAGTATAAATTCACTGACTACGTGGGCCATCTTAGGACGAGCGAGACATGTCTTTTACGACCAATGAGTCAATTGCCGACAATTTACCGTGGGTTAGCTGCCGGCACTCCGGACGTGAATGTTGCCAACATATGTCCGGCAAGAAATCGAGCTGTTTTAAATTTCTCCGACAGACTACCCATAGTTAACCCGCAACCCATCATGCAAACTCACAAACCGATTGAAAATCAGTAACTAATTTAGGCCTTCAAAATGTCACATTTTCAAACCGGTATTTATTTTTATATAATTAAACATATATTATTGCAATTTTAGAATTATAGACTTGTAATAGTAATCGGTAAATAAAGTAATTAATGAACCCGAGACTTTCTGTTTATCTTTTATTGATTTTAAATTAATTTTTATTGTCTTTTACATCTCGAAATCGTTATTTTGGTCAATGTTTATTTTGAGTTTTAATTGTTTTAGGCTATCTTCTCGTGCATACAACCTCGTTCTTTTTTTCTTTTCTTTTTTTACAAGCGCTTAGCAAGATCATACTTTGAGGACCATCGTCGATTGTTTGTCCCATGAATTTCCTACATGTGTGCAATTGCTCGGCAAACTAGCCAACCTTTCTTGTTCGGCGTCGGGAATTGACTGCCAGCCCTAACGCGGGCCATATAGGCAATGGATGCGGGCGACACGCAGTCACTTGTCATTATAAGATATCTTACGAATATATGTCATGAAGCGGTTATATAGAATATATTATTCTATTTATTTAAATATATATCTATATACCACGTAGAATGAATTCTCAACGATATGTCTTTGACACTGAAGTATAAAAATAAGGTTATTAGCGGCAAAATACTTAAGTTGCTTGAAAATTTGGTGGCATAGAGTTAATTTAAAAAATTATGGCAAAAATAATTAAGTTCACATTTTTTTAATGGGCTCTATAGCAAAATAGCCAAATAAAAATGAAGATTTAGCAAAATAGCCAAGTTTATGTTAATATCGGTTGCATAGCCAATTAACCAAGTTAATTAATCAAAAAAATCGTTATTACCCTTATAATTTAATTAACCAATATTTTGAAAATTGAGCTACGAAATAAAACCCTAAAATCTTGCAAGATTTGGTCATTAATTAGATGGATATTATTACCTAAAAATGAATTTCAAATTTTCCAAAACAGTCTGACGTTTGACTATAACAACCAAAATAAAACATTTCATATTAAAAAAAAATCTTGAATATACGTATTAAATTATATGTTTCAGTGATTAATTACAAAGATATATATGTATCTCTACATTACTACTCGATATACGATTTTCCATTACTACTCGATATACGATTTTCCATGAAACCCCACAAAATACATTCCCTTGTAATCCATTGATCCTAATTATACAGGTATGAATTTTTATAATTAAAAAAAAAACTAATTAAATAATGATATCCAATTTTTTTTTTAAATAATTAAATAATGATATCCAATAATTCATGCCAAATTAAAAAAAAAAAAATTGATTACAAACAATTTTCTTTAAAATGTGGTTGACTAAACCCCACATTTCATGCCAAATTTTCTTTTTTAATCCCTATTAATATAGGTGGTTAATATCTGTTAATACTGGATTAATATTTGTTAATGCACGTTAATATCTGTTAATGCACATAATGAATACGAGTTTTTTTTTTTTTACTGGAGCAAAAATATTTGTTGTTGGATAAAATATGCTAAATAAAATCATATTAACAAACACTAACACGAATTCCATGTTCGAATTAACCATATATACTTCATTGCCATAGTTTGATTCTCTTCTTCGAAGATTTAAATCTCATTGCCAAGAGTATAACCACTAAAGTCTCCTTCATGTTTATCATTTTCCTGTATCACCAAAAAAAAAATATACGTATAAATAATTATCACCGTCGATTCTGTGGAAGATCGGGTTCTTCACCTCCAAACTCTGATCCAAACCAGCCTTCCTCCACGAACCTCTGGTGAACTTCGTCGAGATCGTGCACGATTCAGATCGGCCGAGCGGTCGTGGAAGCCGAAGCGGCTCTTGATCACGCTCAGAGGGTTGGAGATGAACGTCATAGCACTTGCTTTTTCCTTCAATGGAGTCGATCGAACGAAAGACGAGAGAGAAAGAGTATGGGATTTGAAGAAGAGAGAAAGATAGTGTACGGGAGTTGAATATGAGAGAGAAAAAGTGAGTTGAATAGGTATTAATTAGGTATTTAATACCTATTAATTTGCAGAATTAATAAAAAATCTTTTCAAAAATTAAAAATAAAAACGTTTTTAATTAAAAATTTAAAAGGGTAAATTCGGAATTAATTTGTTATAGAAACGCCACATCATCAAAAATGGCTATTTCCTAAAAGAAAATCAAACTTTGGCTATTTTGCAATCTCAACGTTTGCATTTGGCTATTACGTGTAATTTCTCTTTTTGGGTAGATTAGTATACCTCATCCGCTCAAACGATCAAACCCACGAACATCAAAATAAATTTGGATGTAAGCATTGATTCTTGGAAGATCTACACACAAATTTTTATTTTCATTTTCACTTTCTCACTCGAATTCTTAGTCCATCTCCTCAATAACATCGTGACTTAAGTTGTTGACGTCATCATCATAAAAAAAAAACAAAAAAAACAAAAAAAACAACCACGAAAAAGTATGATGAGGTCTACCGATCCGTCAAATAATGTGAACTTTTGTACTTTTATCATGGTATTTTTAAGTTAGCTCTATGTCGCTCCAATTCCAAATAACTTGGGTACTATTGCTGCCAATAACCCAAAAAAAAAAAAAAGTTATTCGTAATTAACTGTCGTTTCGAAACATTCTGACTAAAGCCTGTAAACGGCAATGATTCTGTAAAATATTAAACGACAATAGCATAATTTCTGCGTAATTCATGTGCTGTAAATCCTTCAAATTTTGAAAACAGCCCATATCTTTTTAAAATGAACACTTTTGTCCCTCTTTCTAAAAATTTCACTCAATCTTCTCCCTGACAACCTTATCTTTGAATCGAACTATTTTCTCCAAAGACACTCGTCTCCTTCACCATTGCCTTCACTCTCCTCAAAGCTCACTCGCCGGAATGTGAGTCAACTCTCTCTCTCTCTCTCTCTCTCTCTCCTTGGACTTTCTTCTCGGCAATTGCTGGAGCTCAGTGTCGCCATTCACCTTCGAAGCTTTACCCATTGTTGTGGAGGTGAGTTCTCCCCTTCGTTTTCCTTCGTTAGTCAAGTCTAACGACCAGAAAATCTATGATTTTTGTAATTCTTTTCCGTTGTTATGATAGGTTTTGGATTGAGTTTCCATTGATGAGTTCTAGAAATGAGTTGGGTAATGAATTGTTAATCTTGTGCTGATTTATTTGGTAGTTGATATTTTTTAATTTGTACGAGGGTTTGAAATTTTGACTATAGATATTGTGCATATAACATGTTTGTGCATATAACATGGTTGAGAAAATGTTTGATGTTCTTTGGTAAAACTTTAATGAGTTTCATTGAGAATTTAACTTCATTGTTTGAGTACGTTTCCGCAAGTTTTATGAAACATAATAGAATAATTGGCGTCGTTTCCCCTGTTGGGCATCGGTTGCATCTTGCTTCCTTACGTTTATTTTGTTGCATTTTCCTCTTTCACGTTTAGATTTGTTGCAGAAAGTTCATTTCCTATTAAGATGTTGGATCTTATATGTTGCTATGATGCTAAAATTTTCAATAATAAATGAGGGAAATGCACGTTTTTTGCAGATAGTTGAGTTTTGAAGTTAGTATCGACGATTTGTCTGTCATAGCATCTAAATTTTATAATAAAAAGGGGTTGTATTATGCCACGAATCAAACGTGAAGGGTGAAAACGCAACAAAACATATGTAAGGGAGATAACTGCAACAAAAGTCGAACCTAAGGGGGTAACAGCGTCGATGACTCAACACAATAAGCTATGATAACCAATTCATATCTGAATTATGTTCAATAATCTCTGTCAGGGTAGTGATGGAAAGTGCGAACACCCAAAATGGGATCATGTGGTTCTTCCGCGACAAGGGTTTTGACGATAAGAGCATCGGCGAGATGTTCAAGAAATGCAAGCGCCTCGAAGGCGTGGAGAGCGAGAGCGCCTCCGAGAACTGGGCTTATCTCAAAAGCATCGGCATCCAGGAGAGGAAGCTTCCCTATGTCATCTCGAAGTGCCCCAAGATCCTGACCCTCGGCCTTCGCGAGAAGCTTGTTCCCACTGTTGAGTGCCTCAACACGCTCAGCTCGAAGCCGAGCGAGGTGGCCTCCGCCATTGCCAAGTTCCCGCACCTTCTGTCCCACAGTGTGGAGGAGAAGCTCTGTCCGCTCTTGGCCTTCTTTCAGACGCTCGGCGTCCCCGAAAAACAGCTGGGAAAGATGATTCTGCTCAACCCTAGGCTGATCAGCTACAGCATCGAGATGAAGCTCACTGACATTGTTGAATTTCTCGCCGAGCTCGGGCTGTCTAGAGACGGGGTCATCGGCAAAGTCATGGTGAAGAACCCATTCATCATGGGCTACAGCGTCGCCAAAAGACTGCGTCCCACCGCTGAGTTTCTGAAATCGATCGGGCTGAGCGAGTCGGGGATTCAGACAGTGGCCTTGAGCTACCCAGAAGTGTTGTGTCGAGACGTGGAAAAGGTTCTGCGACCGAACTATGCGTTTCTGCAGAGAAGCGGGTTCCAAGAGAGCCAGATAGCTGTGATGGTGAAGGGATACCCGCCGATTCTGATAAAGAGTATCCAAAACTCGTTGCAGCCTCGGATTACGTTTTTGGTGGAGAAGATGGGGAGAGAGATCAACGAAATCGCCGACTTCCCGGACTTCTTTCGCTACGGATTGAAGAAAAGGTTGGAGTCCCGGCACAAAGTTTTGAAGCAGAGGCAAACGGATTGCAGCTTGAGTGAGATGCTGGACTGTAACCAAAAGAAGTTTGAAATAAAGTTTGGCCTTGCTTAAAGCGGGCGATTTCGCTTTTCCCGTTTGAATTTTTTGTCCGAGTTTTAGCTTGGTTTCATCTCTGTAGATTAAAATGATTTATGCTGTAATTGTATCGAGATCAAAACTCTCTGATTCTGTATTGATCATATTAGTATAAAATTAGTTATAACATATTATATTTTTAAAAATTCTTAGCAACTAATTTTTTTGCTTTTCGCAACTTATTTTCAACCCCGTCGTGAGAAATTCAGAGGTACTTAGAGAGGGTGGCCAGAGAAAAATTCGGGTTGAGGGCATAGTTTTGCAAAGTAATAATAATAATAATAATAATAATAATAATAATAATTATATTCTCATCATATTTTCATTCAATCATATAAATTCCGTTGTTCCAATTGATAATTGGAACCAAAACTCTATTATTATCACAATCAAGTAATAACTATAGAGCTTAAAGACTCAAAATTCATAATATTTGTTCCACAAAATACATATAGATTTTAAAATTTAAAATATAGTTTAAAAAAAAAAAAAAAAAGTTCTCAAAGCCTTATTAAAATCCTTGAAAAACATATAACGTTGCAGAAAATATAGCAGAATTTTAGTTGGCAATTCCTTTCTCGATCACAGCGTTTTTGATAAGCTTGAGCGATTCAACAATGTCATCACGAAGTTGGCTCGGATCTTGAATGGTGTTTTCATCAACTGCCAGAACAATCGTCATCTTGTTCGCATAGCTCTGAAAATTTATCATCAGTTCCTGCAATATAATATTACCAGATTTCAGCTTCAAAATCATAACATAAGTACTTATTATTGCGGCAAAGGTACTCAAATTTTTCTTGTAGTGACTTAATTGCACGGATAATTGCGGCAAAGGTACTCAAATTTTTGAAAATAACGGGGCATTTTCTCAAGCTTTTAATTGCACGGATTGTATACCAAGTGATGAAATTTGTGTGTTCGACAGGTTATATCCCATATGTCTTTATTAATGGTAAGTTAAGATTAAATTTAAACGTGTATGCCTTAAATTGAAGTATTTCACATAAGAAATCTCACGACATGAAAAAAAAAATGTGTTAATTTGAATTGTACACATGTAGACATATAATGGAGACAGATGAGCAAAATCATTGGAAAATGCAAATTTCACTACCTTGGGTATTTAATATTCTACGTAATTTAATGTTTGAGAATATGCCGCACTATTTTAAAACAACTTAAGTTTGCAAATTTATTTCTTAATTGTAAAAAATATATATCGATTTGGTTTTTGGTTTAGAATTAGGTTTACGGTTATTTTTGTTCACCAAAAGTAGTAATATTAGCCAAAACGGGTTGGTGTTGCTGCCGACACATTTCTCGTCTGCCCCACCCACCTATAATAAATATATTTATATATATGATGTAAAAATATGACAAAAACATAAGTGGGGGCGGGTTTTGTTCACCTTAATAAGATTAACGATTTGGGCAACCCGTGCTTGGATCCAGCCCAGGCACGGTTGCCCACGATCAGAAATTTGTGGCCTGCCCGCGGCACGCAAGTCCCTTATGTGTAAGACTAATGGAAAGTAATAAATATATGTTTTGCTTACATTTGCTTGGCCATAGGTAGTTGCAGCCAAATAGGCCATTGGATGCCCATAAAAACCAACTTCTTCAACTGGACCCACAACGTTGGAGAAGGCCACGGTCGAGTTGAACACTTTCCAGAAAAATGAACTTGTAGACTGTCATATATATTATTCATCAATCCAGGTTAATTAATAAGTAGAAAAAATTTGAATTTATAATTTGATCTCATCAAGTTTACTAGAAAGTGATCATAATGAACTTGTATGATCAGTGCGACACTAGAAATGTCAAAAGAATTTCTACCTTGACACCTAAAAACGCGTAAACAAGTCCGACGATGAAGAAGCTGCATATAGTTCCGTAAGAATTCTTCTTTCGGTCAACGGTGGCTTTGGCCTCACGAGCGTAGTCCAGAGGATCATCTCTCAGGCCAATTGTCAGTGGGAGAAGAACATAACCAAAGGCGTTTCCCCATTTCGCTTTTGAGTCTTTCTCCATCATGTCCGCTAAAGCCTATCATCAATACATAATGTCTTATTATAAAATACATGCATGAGAATAAGCCCGCGAATCATTTGTAAGTAAACATATTTTTCTAATAATTAATATCTCTTGCATGGATAATCTTCTATAGCAAAATAATATTAGAACATAAAAAAACTAAGGGTAAAATATGATCATCATATTAAAGTTACAAATTAACAAAAATTTAAAACTGTTGGCATGCATAAATATATATGAGAACAAATAATTGTGGACGAACTGTTCAAAATACAAACATTTATCTAATATAGTATTGGTCTCTTATGACTAAAATAGTTTCTATAGAGACTAATAAGTTATAACCTTACCTGAATTCCCGGGGATTGTCTAATGTTGATGACCAAAATGGCTCTAAGGCGAATGTTCTTGGGAAGGTTGTTTTTCTTCTGTGTCGTTCCTTTGTTATTCTTATTCTCGGCGCCTATTTATGTAAGTGAAAAAAGAAAACTATTAAAATATAACATAAACTACGTATTTTCCAGTTGAAATAATCAAAGAAAAGCTCACCGTATCTTCTATTTAGGTATTTGGATAAGCCGGCTTGTGTAATAGCCACAGCCACATCATTTATGGTCTGCAAAGTAAAGACAATGCATTAATGAAATTCTTATGAAAAATCGTATTATTGTAGAAACTGGGCTTATGTCATTGCACAATTCGCGAAATGCGCCACTGAAAGTAGCACTTTCATTAGCGCATTATTCGGCTCGTCAAACGCGCCGGTGAAGGTCCATGGTTGCATACATTCACTGGCGCCCGTGAAAGATAAATATTTTCACATTATTAATCATCTTTACACATAGATACTATATTACAAACAAAAAAAATGATTGACAACCATATGTTGTTCGCTGTTCTATCTCAGTTTAAACATTATGTCTTGAGAGCTAACACAATCTGCATGGGCATGCATGTCTTTTTTTACAATATCAGACCAATATTTCAGACAAACAAACGAAAATTCAAAGAAACTATTATATATATATATATGTGTGTGTGTGTGTGTGTGTGTGTGTGTATAAGAGATTTACCATTTTCATTGAATTCTTCACCAATTTCATGTCATCCAAGCTGACAAACCCGAAAACCACTCTCCGAGGAGAGTTATGATGGCTTCCCGGAAGACGCTTGAAAGGCGTATTGCTATCTTCGACGGTAAAGAAAATTGAGGCCAGAAACGTAATACTGTCCACGACTGTATTCCAAAATCTATAAAGAGCCAACCAAAGCCCCAAGAAGATGCTCAAGAACCACTGTCCGATGGCGGAAGTCCCGGTGGTGCTCCTAGTTGGTTTGGCGGTCTTTGTTGATGGAAGAGTCGGCAAGGCGTTGGGATCGGAGGTTTTGCGCATGCAAGCGAGCAGCAGAGACATGAGAGATATTCCGTCACCAAGAGAGTGGTGGATCCTTAAGATCGCCACGCTTTTCGACGTGGAGCTTTCGACGTTGAGGATATGGAGATCCCATAGAGGCTTTGCCGTGTCGAGCCTTGTTTTTGTGAGGGTATAGATGTACTCTTCGACGAACTTTTCTGAGGATTCGAAGTCTTTTTCGGCTATGTCGATCTCGGGGATGATGATGTGATCATCTAAAATCACATTCGTTCGCACCCATTTCATGATCTCGCTGCCATTTTTATGTTCTTCAACCTGGATCATGCAAAATCATATTTTATAATTTTAATGAAAATATCATATTATATACATATATATATATACACGTTTATGTAGGGTTTATGGTGTTCATATATATTTTCACACTTCACAGGCATACATTTTAAATGCTCTTCAACCAGAATCAAGCAAAATAATATTATCTATAACCATTTAGTGGAAATCTCATATATATATATATATTATCCCGTAGACCCGTACCCTTTTCTTTTGCAAATAATATAATATATGTACACATAGGATTTATGGTTTCCAACTTTCCATATAAATATATATTATACATTTTTATGTTCTTCAACCGGGATATCGCGAAATCACCTCGTATAACTACAACCATTTTACTGGAAGTCTGAAAGGACACATACATTACAGTTATACCCACACACACATGACTATGTCTATAAAAAAGAAAAAGAAAAAAGAGAGAACTGTTGTTGTGATGGAGGTGTTATACAAGGATTTGAATATATATCAATATATGTACATATAGGGTTTGGGGTTTCCATATAAATATATATATATATATATATAATATATATGCGTGTACGTGTGTTTATACATATAAAAACAAACACACACACGCACATATACAACTATACAAGGGGAAAAAATGAGAGAACTGTTTTGATTAATGGAGGTATACGTGTTTAAGGATCATGGGAAACATATAATTGTTACCATCAAACTTGAGAAACGAGGATGCTTGAGCAAAGTATGAGGCAAGCTGGTCTTGAGAACCGAAGGGTCGATCTTGGTCTTGAAACCCATGATCGCCAATATATGAATATTGAAGTTATCCTCATGGAAGATACGACCAAATGGGCTCAATGGCTCTTCATTCTCTTCACCTATCTCACCATTTTCAAGATCGTCGTCCTTATCGACCTTCCGGTTTTTCGTCGTTTCGATTGGTCTCACGACAATCTCTCTCAACCTACTCATCTTCGTCCCTTCTTCTGCATCAGAAGCCATGGAAGAGCTCGGAACTACAAATTTTGTCGCCATTTTCGAGAGGATTTTTCTTCTGCGTACTGTAGGTTAGGAGTTGATGATATGCACATGAGGATACATAAGATATAACTACAGTACTTGAGAGATGTTATTAAATTTAATTAATACAATAGATTAATGTATGTACTAGCTAGCTAGAGTGTAATTTTTTTTTTTTTTTTCTATATCGAAGAAATATCGAGATTAAATTTTAATAACTTGTTGCAACTTGCAAGTTAGGTAAAACTTGTGCTTTTTATTGATTCTATGTTTGTAAAAACTGACTGTCGAAATCGGTTTAATTATTTATGGGAAATTTATATAATAAAAAAAAAAGTCAAGAACATTTTTTTTTATCTTAAAATGGAGTTCATCATTGAAAGCTGAAATGAAACAACCCCTACACCATTTTGTTGGTTCCCAAAATTGATCTGTGCCAAAGAAACATGAATAGAAACGAAAAAGAAAACAAAATTGGAACACAAAAGAATTGAGATGAAACTTTCTCTTATAAATCAATGTCGAAGGAAAATACTTAGAGTTGATTAAAATAGCTAGCGACTAATGCTATTTTAAGGAAAAACAAATCCTAATCCTAAACTAAATAGGAAACTAATAAATCTAATCTTATCTTTAATTAATATCCTAATTAATAGGTAAAGATAATATCTTTGACTAAGTCAAGATTTAAATCTCATATTCTCCCCCGTAAACTTGACTTAGTTCGAGGTTCTTCACGCCGAGCAGCTCTCTCATCTCCACGAACTTGACTCTCGCTAGAGCCTTGGTGAGGATGTTCGCTCGCTACTCTCCGGAGCTGACAAACTCCACGATGATTTCCCGCTTCTCCACACACTCGCGAATAAAGTGAAAACGAGTGTCAATGTGCTTGCCCCGTCCATGAAACACCGGGTTCTTCATCAGTGCGATCACTGACTTGTTGTCCACATAGAGAGTCACTGGCTTCTGCTCGCTTCTGGTAACCTCGCTCAACAAACTTCTCAGCCATAACACTTGACACGACGCTGCGGTCGCTGCCATAAACTCTGCTTCAAAGGACGATTGGGCCACAGTATTCTGCTTCTGAGACTGCCAGGTGATAAGATTCTCGTTGAGATAAAACGCCATCCCTCCAGTACTCTTTTTGTCATCAATGTCACCGGCTAAGTCACTAACGGTAAAACTGACTAGTTCATCGGCTCCACTTCCGCTTCCGTACTGGATCCCGTAGCTCGTCGTTCCCTTCACGTAACGCAGGATATGCTTCACAGCCTGCTGGTGTACTAACGGTAAAACTGACTAGTTCATCGGCTCCACTTCCGCTTCCGTACTGGATCCCGTAGCTCGTCGTTCCCTTCACGTAACGCAGGATATGCTTCACAGCCTGCTGGTGTAAACTAGTAGGCTTCTCCATGTACCGACTCACCATGCCGACTGCGTGTGAGATGTCCGGTCGGGTGTGGATAAAGTACCTGAGACACTCTATCACTCGTCTGTACTATGTGGGATCCACTGCTGTTCCTTTCGCGTCTTTCTTGAGCTGCAATTTTGCCTCTATCGGATTCGGGTTGCAATCGGTCATCTTACTCTGTTTCAGAATATTCTTTGCATAAGCCGACTGCTTCAGAGTAATGCAGTCCTTCTTCTGATCCACCTCGATGCCGAGGTAGTACAAAAGTAGTTCGAGGTCACTCATCTCAAACTCTGCCATCATCTGCTTCTTGAATCCTGCTACGCCTTCTGCGCTTGATCCGGTTACGATCAAGTCATCAACATACACTCCAACAATGAGTGTTTCTTCTGCGTTGCTCCTCGTATATACCGCCTGCTCATGAGAACACTTCACAAACCCGAGCCTCTTAATGCTCCTGTCAAGGCGTATATTCCACGCTCTTGGTGCTTGACGTAGCCCGTAAAGTGCCTTTGACAACCTGTATACCTTGTGTTCTTGAGCTTTGACGACATAACCTTCGGGTTGACTGACGTATACTTCTTCTTCGAGGTCACCATTTAGAAATGCCGATTTGACATCTAAGTGGTGAATCTCCCAACCCCGATGAGGGCCAAGATCATCCTGATCGTGTCGTGTCTCGCCACTGGAGCAAAAAACTTCCTCGAAGTCAACTCCCTGCTTCTGCACGTATCCCTTTGCGACCAGTCTCGCTTTGTGCTTGAGGACATTCCTTCAGTGTCCTTTTTCAGCTTGTAGACCCACTTCAGACCAATAGGCTTATGACCTTTGGGCAGGTCAGTAAGCTCTCATGTCTTGTTCTTCTCTATGGACTCCAGCTCCTTCCGCATTGCCTCCTGCCAATCCTGCCCGGTTGTTGTCTCTCGGTAGTTATCTGGCTCTTCAACACATATCAAGGACAGTTCTTCTAAGTTCATCCCCACTTCTTGAGCATCTTCATAGACTTCAGCTAGGGGACGAAATCCCCTTGGGCCATCCTTGATTGAAGAATCACCTGAGCTGGACAGGTTGGACCTACTCGGGCTAGGTGTCCTAGGTGTATCCGGGCTGGAATTTTCCGGACTGGGTGTTGCTGACTCTCCCTGCTCGGCAACGCCTTCTTCCTCTTCTCCTTCGACTTCGAACTCAATTGTGCCAATCCTACTTCTTCTCTGAACTAGGTTGCTTCTCGGGCATCATCAACTCAGCCTCGGGCTCGGCTTCACGTCGACTAGATCCTCAAGGTCGGTCTTTTCTCTGACCGGCTCTCCCCCGGGCTAGGTGTCTCTCGCGCCTACGAGGCTCGTCTCCTCGTATTTCTGCAATTCCACGTTCTCCTCCAGCTGGGCGAACATCAATCTGGGCTCGTCTTCGCTAAATCTCGTCAGATTTGCTTCCTCGCCGTGGTTCCTTCTGCGACATTCTGATGCATAGTGCCCGAGCTTTTGACAGTTGTAGCACTTCACCGTGCTATTGTCTCTTCGAGTAGTGGTATTATCTTGACAGGGTAAGTTGCTGTCGCGACCTCGCATTTCCCGACCTCACCCTCGTCCTCGACCTCTACCATGTCCTTGGTTGTCTCCGCCGTAGCTGCTCCAACCTAAGGAATTAGAAGAAAATTCGGCTCCCCACTATTTTTTTGTCTCGACATCCATAACCCTGAAGTCTCTCCTCGTGGGCTAAGAGGCAACCAACAACCTCCTCGACCGTCATGGTCTTGAGATCGCCAAACTGCTCGATCGATGTCACAATCTGCATGTACTTGTGTGGTACGGCTCTAAGGAATTTCTTGACAACGGTGGTCTCCTCTACCGTGTCTCCTAACGAGTGTATACCTGTCACAATAGATGTCAATTTCATGGCAAAGTCGTCCACCGCCTCACCGTCCCTCATTCGGAGAGCCTCGAATTCACTCTTCAAGGTTTGAACTTTTGCGTCTCGGACGCGCTCTGCGCCCATATGCATTGTTCGTAGCGTTGTCCACTCCTCTTTTGCGGAATCCTTCTCGGCGATCATGAGAAGGACATCTTCCGGAACTCCCTGATAGATGGCGGCGAGAGCCATCCTATCCTTGCGCACTTCGACATCTCCGTCTTCTACGGCCACCTAATGTTTATTTTCGATAGCTAATGTACCCGATTCCGTTAGATTTTTTCGTGTTTTCCGCCACTTGAACGTCAGCAAGTGATTTTTCCTCTATATGTACAGATTTTATATTTTTGGCATAACTCACTCATTTTTTGTCCATATTTTATGCAAGACCTACGGTTGGAAAGATAAGAGATATATATACAACTTTGGTGTTTTAAGTTTTGTTAAAAACAGTAGAAAAAAATACAAAAATTTCAATTACAACATAAAACTAGACATTAGTTTAATGCAAAATATTTGTTTCGAGCAAATTTTAATATACTTAATGACTTTTTATGATGAAACGTAAAACTACAAAGTTGTAGATAAATCTTTTATTTTTCCAACGGTAGTTTAGTTATAAATTTTGGACAAAAAAGAGTGAGTTATGCCAAAAATATGAAAAATGTGATGTGAAAAAATCTTTCGTATTTTTGGCATAACTTACTCATTTTTTGTCAAAAATTTATAAATAAACTACCGTTGAAAAGATAAAAGATTTATCTACAACGTTTTAGTTTTACGTTTTATCAGAAAAAAATTATTAAGTATATTAAAATTTGCTCGAAACAAATATTTTGCATTACACTAATGTCCTGTTTTACGTTGTAATTAAAATTTCGTATTTTTTTCAACTGTTTTTAACAAAACTTAAAACACCAAAGTTGTAAATATATCTCTTATCTTTCCAACCGTAGGTCTTGCATAAAATATGGACAAAAAATGAGTGAGTTATGCCAAAAATACGAAAACTACATATATAGAGGAGAAATCACTTGTTGACGGTCAAGTGACAGAAAACGCGAAAAAATCTAACGGAATCAAGTTTAAGCACATTAGCCGTCAAAAATAAACATTAGGTACATAATCCGTAGCCGATCAAACATTAGGTACATTAGCCGCAGTTTACCCATATATATAAGTACAAAACAAAACTAAAGTATCTGAACGAGGCAAAACTTTGTGTGGTTACCCACGTGAGCAAGCTGCTTTCTAGGTTAACTTTACTTGATATAGAATAAAATCGTTGATTTGATTTACTACTATATCAGTGAGATTTTTCTTCTATAGTGCTTGTTAGGTATTCTCTGTGTGCTTTCAACGTATAACATTAATGGATATAGAAGATAGAGAAAAGAGGAGGCACAAAGATTGCATTGGATTTTATCACACCCAATTTGGTGAAAACGTTGTGTAGTAGACTAGAGATACGTACGATATAAATTAAGCCACGTAACTACTTTATGCATGGATGAATATATACATATATATTAATATATATATATATATCTCATTTATATTAATTATATATATCTGCCCTCACATTATTCAACGGTCCACGTAGAACTATTTTTCACGAGGCGTTGTCAGTTCTTGTCTCGCGTGTTAATGGAGATTGTTACGTGCCATATATTCCCAACTTCTTAAATGTTATGTTTCCCTGGCTTCAACTGGTTCGGTCTTAAGTTTCTCTGGTAAAAACTTTTTAATATAACATCATATAAATGCTATAAAAAAATAATTAAACTAAAAACATAAAAATATGAGTGTTAATCTGAAAAGTATACACGTATTAAAAAAAATAACGTTAAATGAGACACATATGACGAACTAATTGAAAACATAAATGTTACGACTTTGCGTGTATTTATTAGTTCAATTGAAAGTTAACAAACATACCACCTTATTTTAAAAAACTTAAGGTATATTTCTGGAATTATATATTGATCTATTATTTCTGAATATTTTAGATTTTAAATTCAAAGACTGTGAGTTTAAGCCTGACTTGGCTCAACCCCTAACAGAGATCTCTCTAGCAGAGATTTCTCCACCAGGGATTTCCCTACCAGAGCAACATAGAAGAGTCCGAGCAGAGATCTTCCTAGCAGGAAGTTCCCCACCAGAGATGGGTCCGACCAGAGCTTTCTCCTAGCAGGAAAGAACCCGACCAGAGATGTTCCTACCAGAGATGCTCCTACCAGACATACTCCTAGCAGAGATGAGGGGGAGCAGAGATGCATCCTAGCAGAAGAAGACCCTAGCAGGATTCTCCCGAGCAGAAACGGGAAACGCCAGAAGTCAAGAAGAGCTATTCCAGGAAGGTGCCAAACTTGAGGAGCAAGTTTGGAGATTCGATTTAACTTCCTGATTTGATATGATTTGGTTTTCCATTCTGTTAGGAAAACGTGTAAATTGTAAAAATTTGATTAAGTTTATTTTAGGAAGTTTAGCAAGGGTTTAGCTTTCTAGTTTCTCTATAAATACAACTCTTATGACTTTAGTTTGTAACTTTTTTGCTCTCTTTGCGTTCGACATTAATCAGAGAAAATTTCTCCCAACCTTTTTTGTCTTTTGTTTCTTGTTCTTCATTGTTCTTTGGCTACAGATCTCATTATTGGGAACCAACACGATATATGTATTTATCGTACTTGTTTTAGAATAGACACAACACACTTATATTTAATTTGGTGTATACGACACATTGAGAACGATTATTAATGGTACCTTAGTGATCAGTGAGGCTACCTAATAGAACAGACTCCTGCACGAATGCATTTAAAGATCATCACGTGCGAACTAATTTAGTCTACAAAACTATTTAGAACAAGCTAATCAAATTAGACTAAAGGTTCAAATACCGTGCGCTCCGATTTACGAGTATATATGAATAGATTTTTAGCTATAGTTAGGTAAACTTTAGGTAGTTATAAGTTTGGAAATTTTTTTAAAAAAAAATGTTGTTTGAAGGCTTAAACGCGCGACGGTTCGATTTTAACTGAATGCAAATACATTTAGGTTATAGTCTTGTCCGATTTTTAATATTATTAAATTATAATAGTGTTTAATTTAGGTATTTGTTTATAAAATTATGAATTTTGAGTTGGTTGGCCATATGCTCTAAGATATATGTTTTCGTAATTTATATTAAATGTACTCTTGATTAGTCTAAATCTACTATAATGGGACATGCAGGCCACAAGTGAGCCTTCCGCGTAACGCCCCGGCTGCTTAATCGAATCGACGATTGTTCCCACAGGCCAACACGAGACTTTTCAGCGTGCTTTGTCCTCACTCGCACGCTTCCCAGGAAATTTCCCTGGAGGTCACTCATCCCAGAACTACTCAAAGCCTCGCACGCTTCCCAAGAAACTTCCGACGAGGTCACCCATCCCAGAACTACTCCAAGCCAAGCACGCTTAACTTTGGAGTTTCTATGAATGAGCTACCGAAAAGAAGATGAATCTTGTTGACATAGGTAGTACCAATCAATTCTTCTAAGCCCCTTCGACCATACAGTCCCATACCTGTATGATCTCCGATAATTGTGCAGTCTCATACTTGCACAGTCTCGGGAACGTCCCATAAGCACATCCTCTTGCCCAGGCGATGCGGGACTGCACAACTTAACTACTCCAAGCCAAGCACGCTTAACTTTGGAGTTCTTATGAATGAGCTACCGAAAAGAAGATGCATCTTGTTGACATAGGTAGTACCAATCAATTCTTTTAAGCCCCTTCGACCATACAGTCCCATACCTGTATGATCTCCGATAATTGTGCAGTCTCATACCTGCACAGTCTCGGGAACGTCCCATAAGCACATCCCCTTGCCCAGGCGATGCGGGACTGCACAGCTTACCCGTTCTTGCGCTCTCGGCTCACGGAATTGATGATTGTAACATTCCGTCCCGCGAATTGAATAATTGTTCGAAACTTGCTATTGAGTTGATCTGAGTATGATCGAGAAACCTGACTATATAGAATGGATTAGTATTTTGGCCTCAAAAATGTTGAACGTAATATGTTTGAATGAGTAGTTATTAATTATGCAAGTATCTTTTGTACTTTCCCATTGAAATTTAATTTTACCATTTTGAAGGGGGCTCGAAAATTTTCCCTTACCTAAGATCCTAACTAACTTAAGACCGACCATAAGTGTGAGTTGTTTGGCCTGTTATTTTGGGCGAGTAGACGCTGACTAGATTCTAGGGACGAGTTTCGTGTTAACATAATTATTTTTATTTTTTTCTACTATTTTTATTTTCTTAAAATATTTTATAGGCAGATTCTTTATCTATGGAAACATTTGCTCTAATGATTCTTCTTACATGTTTTGATGATAAACGAAGAAAACTATTTGGTAGATATTTTCACTTCATCAATAAATCAATATTCGTAGAGGTAGATGATGAAATAATCGCAAGATTTTTTTTAAGTGTAATTGTTAATAATAAAAAGCTGCAGTAGTTGATAGTTAATAAAAAGCTGCAGTACTTGAAATTCAGAATGGAATCTGATATATTTGTGACACCGGAAGTAATTCGGTCTTAATGTAAGAGGTATGTCTACTTACCGCTTGTATCATGATTCGCTATTAATTTGTCAATCACAATTTTTCTTACACTCAATGTCGTCTCTCTTTCGTGCTACAGTATATATACATAGAGTGTTAATAACGGCAAAAATACCCAAAGTTTGGTCAAAGAACTCCCTGTGTACTTAAAGTTTAAAAGTAGTGACAAAAATACCCAAAGTCGCATTTGGGGAGTTGACCACTCCATTCTCGTAACGCCGTTAACTTACCCATTAACTCTGACCACGTGGACAAATCTGTTTTGTTAAGTGCAATCATTAGGGGTTTAATTAGTTGTATTAAATAGTATTAATTAGGGGTTTAATTCGTTGTTTTTTCGTAAACGAGGCTGATGTGGGCTCGTCTACGTGGCAAAAATTGTTATGTCAGCAACTCACGTTTGTCCACGTGGCCAGAGTTAACGGGTAAGTTAACGGCTTTACGAGAATGGAGTGGTCAACTCCTCAAATGCGACTATAGGTATTTTTGCCATCACTTTTAAATTTTAGGTACACAAGGGGTTCTTGAACCAAACTTTGAGTATTTTCGCCGTCATTAACCCTATATAATTATATATAGTGCGTAAGAGTAACAGAGGCCACAAATTGAGAGAGTTGCTATGATTATGAAGATGTATTAATGTGGATGTGTTGTCGTGGGCCGAAGACTGTCGTAAGCAGAAATTTGTTCTGCGACATCGACGTATCATAATCTATTGTCGTTCCTTTTTTTATATCATTTTATTGTCTTTTTCTTCAGGTGTTTTTCTTATATATAATTAAATTATGGATTTGGTATTTAAGTAAGATCATTGTTTCATAATATATCAAAGACCGAAGAACGTATTTTTGGTAATTTTTTTAGGAAAAAAATCAAATGTTTTAACTTAGTCAAAAATTACGTTTGCAGAATATTTAGAATTTGGAATGTAAATTGATTTTTTTTAACCATATGGCTTTAATTAGTATGGCCGAATAATGACAATAATAGCTAATAAGTTTCAATTGGTCGTTCATATTATTTCAAAGGGTTAAGAGTTTTGACTTTGGACTTTTGACACAGTGGACTAGTGAAAGATATTTTTACCATTAATTCTTACTCTTACATGTTTTATTAAATCATGAATATGTTCCTTTTTTTTACCCTTTTTGTTTTTACAAAAATGTGTGTGTATCGGAGAATATAGGTAAGATATGTAAAGATCTACCGTTATAGTGATTTTTTTTTTTTTTTTGTGTGCAAATTAGAGTAATTGTGGGCAGGTACTTCTGAAGTCAGAAAATGACATTTATCTTTAAATTTTAAATACATCTTCAAATGACATTTGAAGTATATATATATATATATATATATATATATATATATATATTTCTAATGTTTCTTTAATGATCTTTTTTTGCACACTATCCACCCGAGGGACAACGAATTAAAGTCTATAATAGTTATTGCTTGTACGGGCTATTGTTGCAAGCTCATTAAATAACAAAGCAGCCTTATCAATTGAGTCTTGCCTATCAATATCACTTTAATGTTATTCAAAAAAGATATATATCACTTTAATGCAGCTATTTACTTTTTTACCCCCTCAATTCAACTATAAATTTTATCGGTGAGAGAAAAATAATTAAAATTAGGATTGTACATACATAGTACAACACTACTACAACTACAACTTCAACATGTTCGAATCAATCTTCTAAATATCGATATCGATATCGTTTCGCACTCTTCAAATTACGGATATATCGCTTGCCGACGGGCATGCCGATGGATAAATCCGAAGAAAAAAATATATCGCTTGCCTAGAATATCGCATAATTTCGCGGATACATCGCATGCCGATCAAAATATCGACGGATATTTCCGAAAATATTTTTAGTATTTCAATCATATTTTTATATAGTTTCTAAATTACCAATTTAATAAACATGACACATAGTTATAGCCCTAAAAACACTTATAAATCATGATATAACACAAACATATAACATAAAAGTCATACCTCGTAACATAATATCGACATAACATAAAATAAGCTAGGCAATGTAATAAAGTCATAGAGTACAAACATATATATGAAGCACGAATTTAAATGCCAATATCGATGTCGTTTCGCACTCTCTATTATACGAATATATCGACGCTTGCCGACAGATAAATGTGAATGAATGGATATATCGATTTTCTACGAATATCGTATCGCACTTCTCATTTTCTGGGCATGTCGCGTATATATCGAGGACATGTCTGGATATTTAAAACCATGGTTCGAAGTATGGTATATCAATTATCATATTTATTACTTAAAAAATCATTTTTATAATTCAAAATTTTAGTTATTTTTCGGATTCTAATTCTGAAACTTAATAAGTTCCAGAATCATAAATTATTTGAAACTAAAAATTTTAGTTCCGGATTTTATCAAGATATTTTATATATTACAAGATATATAAATTATGATTTAGCGGTTATAATATAATTGTGTGTATATATATATATATATATATATATCAAAATTAGAAGAGAATTTTTGTTTTAGGTAAAAATCTAGAACCATATTTGAGTTCCAGATCTCGACAGATACACCAAATCTTTAACTAGCTTCCCGCGTTTTAGTACTTTATTTACAACATTAATTGTATAATTGGTTCTTCAGTCTCAATTTTCCTTTTCAAAAAGCCTGAATATTTATTATTCGATTTTTTCTAAATGAAAGACTACATGAGACATTCTGCCTAGATAAATTTCAGTACCGGTTCTTAAAACGCTAACGGAAAACTTAATGTAGTATTAGTGATTTTATTTGACCGAAAACCTAATTTGATGGATATATTATGTAATCAAAATATTCCATTTTTAATGTCTTCGTGCCCACTAGTCAATTCGATATTAAAATCTCAGAAAATATATATATATTAGACATTTATAAGCTATAAGCTGATCTCTTTGGTTTAAAGTCGTCGAAATATAATGTGGTGTCAGGTATGTAAACTTATTGTTGAACTACCTTCAAAAATAAATTCAGAAATTGTTGATGGACCAGCATGATGCATGATAGCAATTTATCCTTGTTATTCCACAATATAAGTATTTAGAAATTAGAAGAATTTATGGCTCATATTTTGCGAAAAATAATTATTGCAATTAATGAACTAGAAGAATATTATGCTTCAATATTGAGATGGAAAGTAAAAGTAATTGATGGATGATGATAAACATCCCAATTTCATGGAATTTTGTATCTTGGAATTAAAATCACCACTTACTAATAATACAAACACTTTCAGTTTCAGATATCTTTGATTTAGTCAATAATGCATAAATAAATAATTAAATATAACTTTTACGAATTTAATATTTTAAAGATTAATCGCAACAACGCAAGTACTTAAAATTTTATTTGTACAAGTACAGTATTATAAACTAAAAAATCTTTATCGATACTTTTAATAATTATTATTTATCTTCTCGGCATGATTCTATTCACTTATTATTAAAATCTCGTTTGATGCCAAAATATATATATATATATACATATATATCAAGACTTAATAAAACATCTAAAACCCCGATCCATTGATAGTTAGATAGAATTTTTAGAGAAGTAAAATAATAATTATCAGGTACTTATTATGTTAATACTAACTTTATTTTCTCGGAGAATTTCAAACCGAAATGAAATTATACTGTAAAATAATTTATTAGTGGTAGGAATTTCAGCACGTATTTTTTACGTGCGTTACCACGTAAATAGTTTAAACTACGGACAATTTAACCCATATCTGGCTTAAAATTAATGCAATTTAATAGAGACAGGTCAACCAAATGCTCCCCACTTTTTGACTTACCGTTGAATTATTAATTTCCCTCTTTCGACTCACCAAAATCATCTATATATTTATTTATTTAATTGTCGGTGTCTTATAAATGCATAGTACAAAATTATTGTGAGAACGTAATTATCAAATTTATGGCCAAAAATGAGCCTTCGTTGTCCAACGATATTCATATGTTGGGCAACATATATATTATACGTGTAAAGGCTAAACTATATTGCTCTCTAGTATTATATCTATTTTCGCTTATAATTATTAATCGATCTCAGACCTTTTATGAGTGTACTTCTTGGACATTATTCGCTTATAAAAATCAAATCAGATTGATATATTGGTATGTAATAATAGATAAATTAAATTTCATTAATACCCTTAATTTATAGTTCTGAATTTTTTTTCATTAATATAATGCAAATGACATGTTTGAGAATTTGTAGAAAGTACGGACGAGGAAGACAAATTTGACTTAAATTGTAATACAATAATACCATAATTATATAATACATGTGTTTATTTATATCTTTGTGTGAGGTTATATAGTTGTAGAAAATCTAAACCCGAACGGCACGACAATGTCCTTGTCGCTATATATAGTTCAAACATTCAACGACTGTACCACAATCGTCGGTATAAGTGACTTATATAGGCACAAGGCTGTAGCGACGATATATCGTCGCTTAGCTTATAACGACGACATCTGGACCTATAGCGATGACAATTGTCGTCGCTACAGATCGGTTTTCTTTTATTGTGAGACGCATTACAAAGAATGTATCTTGGGAGATACATGTATCTCAAGAGACTTTGAAATAGCGTCAAACCAAAAATATGGTAAAGTAATGATTAATGTTGCATTAATTTCAGTTTTTCGGCAGATATTCGCAAAAAAAAAAACAAACAAACAAACGGGTTTCTCAAACCTTTTCACTAATAGAGTTTTGTATGAAGTAAATCAGTACATTCACCATTAAAAGGAGATAGAAAATAGGATAATTAACTAGATATGGTTTAAAGGTGAATTTTATTTCTTTTTTGATAAACTTGTCATTTTCATCAAAAACCGAGACTATATCAAGACAAATAAGGTTATTCTAATTTTGTCCTAGTAATCAATAAAAAATGGAGTCTTATAAATAACTAAATATATTGGCAAAAATGGGTACGTTTTTCTGTTATGTCTAAATGTCTGTTCCTCAAACTACTTTCACATAAAAAATTATCAAGGTTCTGGAGCAGAGAAACCTTAACCCAATCCGGAAATCGGAATAACTTTTTTTTTTTCTTCCCTAAATTCATGATTTTATTATTTTACTACTCAAATAACTACACTATAGTTGTGAGTACGTAATAATATTGTTCTAAAGGATTTATAATTATCAGATAGTACAATAGTATGACTGAAATGCAGCATAAAAGTTGTTTAACAAACATGGAATCAACTCAACAAGAAAACTAGAATAAACTTTGTACAATTTTAAGCAGCAAACCCTCTATCTATCACAGCGTCCTTAATAAGCTTAAGCGATTCAACAATGTCGTCGCGAAGTTGATTTGGATCAGGAATGGCGTTCTCATCAACGGAGAGAACGATAGTCATCTTGTTTCGATAGCTTTGGAAATTAACCATAAGTTCCTACAATCAAGATCAAACGTTGTCAAAAATGTGGGTAAAGTTGAACTTGTAGTTGGTCCGAAATTCAAATTAACACTAAGAAATTTAAATTAAAAAAAAAAAAAAAACACTCGCTAATAAAAAAAAAGCAACAACTGACTTCTAAAATCAAAATAATTAGGGAATAATTAATACATATTACATTCACAGTCCTTTGGTTTTTTTTTATGTATATAACAATAGAAGAGAAAACTATATTCAATTTCAACTACTCTAACATCAACATCTAAAATGTCAAACGTCCAAATCAAATTCAAAATCCGTGTTATGAAAATATTAGTGAAATTTTTTTTAACATATGAAAATTATAAATTTGACACTAAAGGTATGAAAGTAATAAAAATTAAGTCCTTACATTTGCTTGGCCATAGGTAGTTGCAGCCAAATATGCCATTGGGTGCCCATAAAATCCAATTTCTTCAATCGGGCCAACAACGTTGGAAAACGCCAAGGTCGTGTTGACGAAGACTCTTCGAAAAAGTGAGCTTGCACGCTGTATTATATATTGAGCAATTCCTAATAAGCGAGTAGCTAGGGGTGAAACGGAGACCAAAAATAAATTGTTCAGCAATTATCGTTTTTATCGCCTCAGATTTGCCTGTACATTCAATAATTTTGGATAATATAGTTGCCGATTTCGTCGCTAATAGTTGACGAAAATTCAAATTTGGATCTTTTGCTACGATATTTTCGTCACTAGAGGGTGATTAACATTATAATTCTAAATCAGTTTTCGAGACTATATTGTTGCATCTATATTAAACTGACAGAAAGACGGAATTGTTGTCGCTATAGCCATAAATATTTAGGGACGATTTTTTAGCACACAATCTGTAGGTTTCCGCGATGCAATTTTTATTTATACTATCAGATCTATACATCTAACAAAAATTTTAGAAAATATGATAACGCGTTGATCTCTAAATTCAATTTCAATTTTACTATGTGGTTGATCTCTAAATAATTAATTAGTTTGGAATAAAACCTGAATGCCGAAGAGCTTGTAAACTAGTCCGACGATGAAGAAACTAAAGACAGCTTCAAGAGAATGCTTTTTCCGATCAACGGTGGCCTTTGCATCACGAACGTAGTCAAGAGGATCACTTCTCACGCCAATTGTGATGGGAAGAAGAACATAGCCAAAAGAATTTCCCCACTTTGCTTTTGTATTTTTCTCCATCATATCAGCTAAAGTCTTCGAATATACCAAGATGTCACTTATATTTGCAATCATATATATATATGTGGTGTGTGTGTGTGGTGGATAACTACACTCATATATCAGATAGAATAGTGATACGTACTAACCTGAATCCCTGGAGATGGTCTAATGTTAATAAACAAAATCGATCTCATGCGAATGTTCTTTGGAAGATTATGTTTATTATGCTCCTCCTGTCCTTTGTTTCTCTTTCTTTCAACGCCTATGTAAAAACCTCAAGAATTAAAAAAAAATACTAAGATTTCAAATTTACAATGAAACATAAATAGATTCACAAAAATTATATATTTTAGGAAGTATTATATCCTCTAAGTAAATGGAATGAAAGAAAGCTCACCATATCTTCTGTCGAGATATTTGGATAAACCAGCTTGTGTGATACCTAAAGCAACATCGTTTATTGTCTGCATGGATAATAAAAAAGAGACCATATAGAAATAGAGAGATCAGCTATAGGAAACACAAAATCTAAATTCTATAAGACAATCACAAAATTCCGTTTTTACATTTGATTTATTTGAAACATAAGTTATCAATTTTTTTAAAAATGATCATATACCCTTACGAGTCAAATAAGATGTAAAACCATTAGACGTTTACAGTTAACGTCTAACACGCTCAGCATGGACATGCATGTTTGTCTGTATAAATCATAATATTATATCTTCCGGGAAAAAAAATATGGAAAAGCTAAAAATATATATTTAAATAAAAAATTACTCAATAAATAAGTTAAAGTGGCGGTGTGTGTGTGTGTGTATATATATTGCAGCTAATATATTCAATATAATGTCAAAACTCAAGGGTAAACCTGAGTTTAATATCATTGGTATCAAAATTCACCTTATATCTAAGATTTAAACTTATGATATCTAAAACATATACTAAAAAATGAATGATTGAAATATATGCCGCGCATTAACTTATCTTATAAGTATTTTGACCGTAAGTATCTCATAAAAATCATATTAATTACCATATTCATGGAATTCTTCACCAATTTCATATCGTCCAAACTCATCAACCCAAATACCACTCTCCGAGGGCTGTTGTGATCGTTATTTGGAGGACCCTTAATAGGCGTCATGCTATCTTTGAGAGTGAAAAACGCCGTGGCAACAAACATCATAACATCCACAAAAGTATTCCAAATAAGGTTGAAACCCCACCAAAACCCTAACAAGGTTCTCAAGATTTTTTTCCCGATAGCAAAAGAACCGGTGGAGCCTGCGCTTTGGTTGGCCGCCTTCGCGGTTGGAATAGTTGG
Source organism: Parietaria judaica (assembly GCA_954871525.1). Classification (NCBI taxonomy): domain Eukaryota; kingdom Viridiplantae; phylum Streptophyta; class Magnoliopsida; order Rosales; family Urticaceae; genus Parietaria; species Parietaria judaica. The sequence continues at coordinate 4,326,531 of OX940864.1, read as the reverse complement.
TAAAGCGTTAGGGTCAGAGATTTGGCGCATACAAGCGAGCAAGAGAGACATGAGAGATATTCCGTCCCCGAGAGAGTGGTGGATCCGGAAGATCCCCACGCTTTCAGACATTGAGGTTTTGACGTTGAGGATATGGAGTTCCCAAAGAGGCTTTGACGTGTCGATCCTTGTTTTCGTGAGGTTATGGATGTAATCTTCGACGAACTTGTCTGCAGAGTCAATATCTTCTTCGTACTCTATGTTAATCTTAGGGACGATGATGTGCTTCTCTAAATTCACGTTTATTTTCACCCATTTCATGATCCCAATGCCATTTTCTTGGCCTTCGACCTAAATAATTTTATGAAAAGTTACATTATAATATGACAATTTTTAAGGAGGATATTGATTTCAATATATTATGGTTTCATAATGTATATATGTATAGAAATAGTATATACATGTTATCATATGAAAATCTAACCGTATATAAGCAGACGTACATTTTTTAAATGTCTACTTTGTCTTAAAAATAAAAAGAAATATGCTATATACATGTATATCAATCACGGACTTGTGTAAACTAAGGAAAATAATCACGTGATATATATATATATATATATATATATATATATATATATACACACACACACACACATCATGATCATCTATATTATTGTTACCATCAAGCTTGAGAAGCGAGGGTGTTTGAGCAAAGTATGGGGCAAGTTGGCCTTGACAACGGAAGTGTCGATCTTGGTATTGCAACCCAAGATCGATAAGATATGAATATTGAAGTCATCTTCATGGAACAGACGACCAGCTGGGCTCAACGGCTCGTCGTTTTCTAGCTTCATCGTGATCTCATCGTCACCGCCATTTTCATGATCACGATGCTTACGAAACGACCTGCTTTCCGTTATCGTTTTGACAGGCCTCACGTTGATCTTTCTCAATCTGTTCATCTTTGTTTTCAAGTGGATCTTTCTTAGGTGTATACTACTTGTGGCTTGCTAATATGCATGAGGGCATCCATGAATACTTTATATAATACCAAGTTTGTCCTTTATTTGTTTTTTACGGGAGCTAAAATATTTTCCATATATAAAATATCTATGGTACTTTATTACAGGGTTTAAATTTGATAAAATAAATAAAAAAATCTCTTTCAAAATTTGGGACTGACCAATAATAGATTTTTTTGACAAACCTCTGTGGAAGAAAAAAAAAATCCACGTAAAATATTAATAATTATTAGCTCTGAAAATTCTGATTTTGAATTAACGTGCCGTTATAAGTAACCGTAGGTATGGTATATCGAAAACTTGAGCATATTATAAGAAAATTCACGATGAACCAAATTATTTTATGATGCCAACAGATTATCCACGGATAATCGAATACACATTAAAAACCGATAATACCAATAGAAAACCAAAGATAACCTTACAAATTTCATTAAAAATACGGGACTATTGTCGATATACCATAAAAATAACGATGATAGGTGAATTTTGGCATGCAGGTTTTGTTTTTCAGTCGAAATCTGTCATTTAGGCCTTCCAAATAATTTTTTATATTCCTGCTATATTTTTTTATACTTATATATATATATATGCATGTATAATCATATTGTAGAATATTAATATTCTTATATACTTATATATACAAATATAATAATAAAATTCTAGATAATATTATTTTATAGAATAGTAGTTGGTGACTGGTGTGTCCGAAAAATTTAATAATCGGTAAAAATCAGCATCAATATTTGGATACCTATAATTTATCCGTCGACATCTTAAACATTGGTCTTAAAATTCCAATAAACGACCAATGTGTATATCTCTGAGAAGCTTGCGAGGAAAGGAAGACGTAAAAAAGGAGTTATCCATGGCCGGAATTCAATCCAAAAATCCATGTCTTGATGGAATACAATTTTAGTCTAATGTTTTTTTTTTCTTATGAATAACCGGAAATCAATTGTGATCCCGTGTAAATTTTATTAATAAATCACTCAAACAATTTTAGTCTAATGTGACTATTATCATTAATGAAAATCCATCATACATATGATCTTAATTAATTATTCTCTTATATTGTGAATTTAATCTTCAATTTTATCAAAAGCTCTCAGAGTTGTGGCAATAACTTATCAGTAATTATGTAACAAATTACTTTTCAAGTTAATGGTAAATTAATTTTGCATCAACTGTAATGGTAATATATATATATATATATATTGCTATGTACTACTTTTACTTTGTCGCTTTCTCAATAATATTAGCCATTATTGTCTCAACAAACCTGTTGGTCTGTGGCATTATTGCCTTCTAGAATTTACTAGTCCTTATAGCTAGTAATATATCTCACACATAGATGTATCATGTATGTATAGTAACCCTGTGAAAACAGTATCTAACCCCAATATCTATCTATCCGGGTAAAAACTGGAATCAGAATTTTTTGAATCTGATAAATCGGTTTTGATATTTTTTTTCTTTCCGTCAGCCGATGTCTTAGAAATTCATTAAATAGCGAGGCACCGGCGAAAAGTGACACTATGTAATTTAAATTGTATAGCGTAAAAGTTGGTCTAAATTGGCCTAAGGTTAAAGACTTATGTCGCCATTAACCTAATTTGTTTTAGAGGTGTTTTAATCTGGAACATATAAAAAGCTTAGTTATTCAATTATGAGAATTTTGTAGTTAAAATGGCAAATAGAGAAGTTGTATATTGAAGCTCATTTCTTCTAAGTTTTTCTTTCTTTATTCAACATGGTCCAATGGCATAGAGTAACGAAAGAAATGTGATAGATCGCCTATAGCTTAGTATAAAATTAAATGTATTGAATGATTGAAGTAAAAATAATGATTAAGGTTGATAGATCATCAACATTTATGTCATATGTTGATGGTTCTACTAGGTACATTTGACTATGGTTAATTGGCCAACGTAAAGTCTCCCCATCTTAAGTTTGGATAGAAACCTACACTATCTAATTCAGAATTTAAAACAGTCAAATGATTGTACGAACTCAGTAAATAACCCATCGATCTCAAGTGACAAAACGCACTTAAATGCGTACCACTTTGTAGTTGGTGTAAATGTCAATAAATATGTACATACGAAATTAACTCGATGCGGATTTCTTTGCTTTTAACGGATAGGGGTAAATTATTTCAACAGGACTACCTCATAGAAATCTGAAAGTATATATATATATATATGCGCGCGCATGTGAAATTAAATCAATGCGGATTAGATTGAATATCATTGCAATTAAACATACAGCGATAAATTATTTCAACGGGACTGCATAAAAAAAAAATTGAAAGCAAAAGTCATCAAATCATTTCAACTTAAATTATTTGTTGAAATTTATTATTAACTTAAACCTATATATGACAAGATGTGATGTGCTTGATCTAGTGGTGGTAACAAGTATATCAATTAAGACTTCTAATCTTGAGTTCGAATCACCATAGGTAAGAGTGAAATCCAAAGATCTTCATATATATATAAAAGATATATATTATATATATATATATATATACACAGAATGTTGAAATGTAATTTTAACCGGTAGTAGTGCCATGTGTTTTTTTTTTTCATCTCAAAGAGACGTTATTTATCAGTCAACATTAGATGATATATTCACATTGAAAGATGATAAATCTCATCTATATATATATATATATATATATATATATATATATAATGGATAATTTATTACACTAATTACACAGACACATATAAATATACAATGAAGGAGCCTTATGCTGGCTTGTATATTTATAATTATTAAGAGTAAGCAAGTTAATGCAAAAGCTTCATATCTAATGAATCATTTCTCAAGCCTAAAAAAGTTGGTAATTTATGTAAAAAAAAAAATATGAAACCGCGAATGAATGAAAGAATATTGTAACTAAATAAATAGATGAGAAGCAGAGAATTAGAAAAGAAGGGCTGGTTTGCAAATTGCAATAAATTACTTGGCCCAAGCAACTGCGTCAATCTCTACCTGGGCACTTCTGTAAAGCTCCAATCTCTTCGCAAGCGATAACCGGCGCTGCATAACCGCCGGATCTTCGTCCAGTAACGAAGACAGCTGTTTTGCCTGTACATTATAATATCAAACTATATATTTAGCATATAATGTAGGTCTTTCTTTTTTTATTTAAATAATTATTAACTATTACTCGGAGTTTGTCGCATTTTCTCAAAAAAAATATTTTTGACTAACCGTATTTGTTGAATTGCAATGATAAAATTGTCAATTTTGTATAATAATGATTGATATATACATATATATATATATATATGTACTGACGTGACTGCCCCGGCACCAGCGTCTAGATGTTGTGTTTGATCGCCGGTATTTATATCATTCTAAACATTTGTGACAATTTGCGAGCGCAATAACTACAAAATTCACCATTTATTACAGAACATGACGATTCTTTTTTTGAAACTAACGATAACCCGATAGCGGAAAACTGATACAATATACAAATTCAGAGCGTGAATTGAAGAAGAAGAAGAAGAAGAAGAAGAAGAAGAAGAAGAAGAAGAAGAAGAGGTTACAAACTGGAACACTCAAACTAGTTACCATTTTCGCTCATTTTTGTTTTTTTGTTAGAGAAAACAAATTCACGTACCTCCTTTCCCAAGTCTGCAAAGAAATAGTCGAGTAAACTGCGCTTGGCCTCGCGTACTTGGCAATACACGATGGACTTCGGTATCGAATTCCTTAAGCCTTTACAAACCATGTTCACGTACGATAACACAACGCTTCCTGATCGCATCGAACACATGAAACTAAATTAGAGCATTCGTGGATAAGTAACTTGTAATGCAAGTTTCATTTCTAGTAGTTCATAATTTGAGCGTAAAAATTTACTACGGGTGTCTTTTATGAAATTTACTCATTATATATTATTAGATGTATTTATGCATTTCAACAGAATATTCTCAGTGTCAGCTAATTTATCACTTGGCTTGAGAGAGAAGGAACACCGTTCTCGTTACAAGGTCGACATATCGGGCTTTATCAAGATAATTGAAGCAACTTACCGATCCGACGGAGATAAGAATCATTGTATCGATCGAAGATCGAATGCGTGGGATTTCCACCCTTTTCGATATCTTGAGGAAGCTTGCGGAAGAATTCGACAGTGAGATAGCCACATTCCATGTCAACTAACTGAATAGAAGCTTTCTTGCTTTCGTCTCTCATTCTTTCCAACGACCTAATCGCTGCATTCCCGACTTCCACTCGCAAAGTCGGGTATTGCTTTAGCTCCTACATGACCAATACAAGAAAATTCCACTCAATTAGAAAAATAATGAAATAATTAAAATACGATTATAACCCGAGATCTCGATGAGCTTATCGTGTTGTCTCAGTTTTCCTTTTCAACTTTTTAATTAATTTCTTCTCAAAACTTGTAAAATTGTAACAATTACTCCCTAAATCATCGTAAAAATCTACAGTCTATGTCAAATATTAAACAGCGTGCAATGTACGAGTACAAACACATCATTATATAGCACATGCATTGCACGCGGTTTATAATTTATCAAAAACTATCGATTATTTAGCGATCATAGTGTAATTGCTACTATTCACAAGTTTCAATGGAGAAATTGCTACACAAAATTTTGGAATTATTACACCTATTTTTTTTACATGGAATAAAGATCGCTAAAGTTAATCGGCGGTTTCATGACCCGGAAAAATAAAAGAGAAGAAATTAAACTAGCATGGTTCTAATATTTTTAATAATGAAATACTTGCCATAGTCTCGCTGAGAGACTTCTGAACCAGCTCCTTCAGTATGCTGTATACCTAAATCGCAAGAGAAACTTGATTTAAAAAAAAAAACAGCAAAGACGAAAGCACCAACGTTTAAGTAGAAAAAGTGCCTAAATGTGAGTACTTTTAAAATGTACATTAAATAAAATGTTCTGTTCGGATTATCTAAAGAAAATACCGCATCTACCGCAGCCTCGGCAGGTCCTCTGATGCACACTAAAGAAGATTCGACAAGACGACGATACCCTTGCTCGGGAGCAATCAGATGAGGCTGATATCCGTCCGCTTCGGTAATAATCTTTCTTACATTATCTGATGAAAGGTGTCGGTCGAATTGCAGCCTCTTCAAAGCAGCCGGAAATTGATTATCAAACACGCCATAGATTTTGTCACCCCCCGGCCGTCTGGAGATGGCAATATCAGTGAATTGCAGGGTTAAAATTCGAAACGCAACGAATATGGTAAGAGTGAGACGAACATAATAGTCCAAGAGAACTTACACGCCATCAAGATGTTCTTTGAAAATCTGGTCAAATGTACGACAGATTTCCATGATCATGTATAACTTTCCCTATTATTTGCAAGATGAAATAACGCTAAACATTAATCCAAGGTCACATGAATCGCATATTACAAGCATAAACAGAGACAAAAAAAGGCCTCTCTTACTCCGGTATCGGTGGCGATCGGCTTCCCGAGGCGGCTCAGTTCTGACTCCAGCTCTGAGATAGTCTTGCTTATTAGAGCTTGAAGACTTGGAATTCTAGACTTGATGACAGTTTCCAAGTGCTAATATTAAATTAACCACGTCAAATGTCAGATGATATTCGTCAGCGGAAAGAGAATAGTGGTTAAATTACAAAAAGAATCAGAAACATTATACCGGGAATGTCAAACAATTTGTGTGAAACAAACCTTGGAAAGCATCTTTCCTAAATGCTCAGAACCCATGCGATGAGCAAGATGCTTGTACTCCAACGTAGTAGCGAAATACTCGTGCTCTCTACGTCTAGCGGCAATCATGTCAACACTCTTGTTGATATCGGCTTGGGAGCGATTAACGACACCGACCCAGGGAAACTGAAGCTTGTATGATTTTCCTTCCAAGATCTGAGATGAAAGACAAAATGTGAGAAATTTAAAGTCATAGTTTACTTGATACTCGACTTTATGCGAAGGGTAAACTTGTAAGTCAGCCAAGGTCCTTATGGTATTTCGGATGTTTTGTGTGGGAGGAGGGTCTTAACTCTTAACCAAATTCAATATCAGGAGGCAAACACATTAGTTAGCTTTTTATGTTTTATTAATTTGGGAATTCTCTAAGGAAAGGCGGTCCTGAGACATATATTGATTGAAAAGAGTGTTCGGGGATTTACCATGTGGTGAATTCACATTGTAGTAGTATTGTGTGTTTGGTTTAAGACGGGTTCTATCGGTATCATTATGAAAGTAGTTCCTGCTTCCTGATTTTTACGTTTTTGAATTGAATTTCTTTACGACTAAAGCGTGTAAACGGAACTTACATCAACTGCATTTGTACCCTGGTCCATAAGGTCAATCTTTGTCAAAACTCCAAACGTTCTCTCCCCTGCAAATGTCAAATGGTAACAAGAAAACTAAAGGAAAAGAAAAATAAAACAAATAAAAAATTACAGAGTATTTAGTTGTTCAATCTAATGTATTTTGATACAAAATCTACTCACCTCTAGGGTCTACTTCACGAGAGATCTTAATTGCATCAGAAGTAGCAAGATCCTGGTTGGCGGGGGAAATTGCAAGAATAATACAATTTGGCTGCAATACGAGAAACCCGCAAAGATTACGTACCACCAAAGGAAAGGGAACACCAGAAATAAGTCGTTTGTTTATGTCCCTTTACATCGTTTCGCACATAATCGCAAAATGGCTCAATGATTCCATTTCTGACATGATAGCTTAAGATGCAAGAAACAAATACCTTCTCGATGAATGATCTGACCATATTATCAATGTCCTGTACAATGCTATCTGGCTGACCCTCTAAAATAGCAGGAATTTAGCAAAATACAAACTTCTATATAGGGAAAGAAATCATAGGCAACTACAATTCAATTTAAAAACTTAAGGATTAAATGACTCACCAACGGCTACTTTTGTAAGCCCCGGGAGATCGATCAGTGTTAAATTAACAACTGCAACCGTCGAACAGAAACGGGAAAATATAGTTAGAAATCGTAAATCATAAAAGCATAGATTACTTTCTATAGTTGAGATATTAAATTCAGGGGTGAAAGTTTTGGTCCTGGAATCGGGTTTTTGGTCAAAGAATCGGGAGCCGGGACCAAGAGCGTTTGTTATGTACCATTAGGAGAATAGATACTGAGATGGATTGGAGCGGTTGAGATTTGCTTCGTGCTGCGCCCAGTCTCGCGATCGGTCTCATCCGAGATCTCCTTTCTCACAGCAGCTTCAAGAAACTCAAGAGCATCAGATGAAGAGCATTTACACATATCTATAGCCATTTGTAATAAATTAAGCATAATCACTTGATTAGCTCCTACGATTAAGGGGCCGGTTTGGCAAACCAATTTCTGGTTTCACCAGTACCGAAAAACCGTGTTTATGGCCCTCTTCTCTCGTCCGATCTTGCTCCGATCAGTACCGAAAACACAGTTCTAAACTCGAGCATACCAAAATCGGTGAATCTCTTCCTCGGGAGGTGCATGAACTCGGCGTATTCTCTCCCTTCGTCGATCCGGTGAAGCTGCAACACAAGAGGACGGCGAGTGACAATCCCTGCATAGCATCGCCTCTTAGCATTTGCATTAAAGTAAACGAATCACAGACAATGAATGATGATGCAGAGTGATTACCCGATCCACGAGGCAGAAAGTCCTTCCCCACTACACTTTCCAGAACCGAAGACTTCCCCGAGCTCTGCGAAACCGGCGACAGGTCGCGAAAATCGAGAGAAGAACTTGATCACTTGAAATTGAATGAATGTATGTACAAATATGGTAAGAACTGGAAAATGCAACTTCGTGAAAGATATACGATGCATGTACATGTCTATATATATATATATATATATATATATATATATGTATATATATCGGACCTGGCCTCCGACGACGGCGATGGAGGGAAGGGCGTCCCAGAGAGTGGGCAAGGCGCTTTCTTCGCCGTGATCGCCGAGAGCCGTACAGGCCCTCTGAATCTTGTTGACGAGCGAGATCAGATTCTCCATTGTTGCGAGCTCCGATGGCCGAGAGAGATGACTAAGTCGAGGAGGTTGCAGAGAGATGAGGATGGCGAAAGACCCGGGAAAATGGGAAGTGGCATGCAATGCAAACGGGTTTGGATTTTCAAACCTTTGCTTTGCATGTAGAATGGGCTCCTGGGATGTGGGCCCACTTTTGCATGGGATTTATCTTTCGTGTATTTGCGGCATAACTATCGAGAAGTTAGTGATACATCCCGAGTAATTAGGATTTATCTCGTTCATCAGTATCGTGTTGTTTATTTAATTTTAGTCAATTAAGACATTTAAATTCAAGTTGTCATTTTATTATTTTGTTTAGATTTATTAATTGTGTCTCGGGTGGTGTCGTTAGTTTATTACTATGTTGGTTGTTTATGTTCTAAGATTTAATTAGGTCGGGCTCGATTCGGCCCATTAGGTTGTAATTTTTACTCTTAGCTGATGAGAAAGAGAGCCAATAAACATTCAAAAATGTTTGTGAGTGTTGGTCAAAATTCGCCATATTCTCGTATTCGAATTCGTCGATTTTGGTTCATAATAATAGGGTAATATTGTCAGTATATTCTTAAAAGACCGGTGGAGGTTCTCATAGGCATTAAATTTTTATTTCGTAAGTACCCAAGTCGACCCATTACGTTACGTGTACATCCGTTAAGCGTAATGTGGAGAACTCGTATGTTCCCATGTGGCAATTGACAATTTTGCACTATTAACTAACTTTTAGGTATTTATATCGCTAATATTCTTTTATCTTCTAATGTCCTCTTTGATCATGAAGTTAATCTCGAACAAGTAAAAAAAAAATTATAAAAAAGAAAATCAGAGAATATCTAAGTTATGAATAACACTTGCTCTAGCAGAGATGAAATTATTGTCAAGCACATATAATCGGATTTATGAAAAATATTGAAGATGGAAGTCCCATAAATCGAGAGAAAAATTACAAGCTAAACTAAAAAAAAAAATTGGTATAATTAATGCGGTAAAAAAGTGACAACACAAACGGTAATCGGTACTTAATGACGTTTTTAACCTCGAATTTTACCACTTCATATAATAAGTTTAAATAGAAGATTTTCTATTTATATATTTGGGACAGTACAATTTGATGGAGATTTTATATACTTTTACTTCTAATTTCTAGAGTGTATGTAGGTATGTTTATTTCTAATTTGATACTTGGCTGTCACATTTTTGCTTTAAGCTACTAAATCTATCGATCCTCGTATCTTTGAGGTTATCTTGTGCACCAGACAATGTTTACTTCCATAATTTCATACAAATTCTGTTTCCCAATGTTTATATATATGTATAAACTACTAATCTTCTGACTAATTCATTCACCATTGATTCGGGAACGCTTCTCTGTAACTCGCATCCTCGCTCGAAGTCAGCTGCATCACCGTCGCTTCCCCGGCGCTCCGTTTCAACAGCCTCTTGGATATCCTGTTCTTAGAGGTAACCTTCTTCCTCAGCATCGATGCGAGTTTCTGCTTCTCGCTTTTAAGCGAGTATTTGCTTCTGGCATTATCAACTTCGATGTCTTCGCCGATATTTGCAGATCTCGAAGTGGAAGCCATAGCTGCGTCGCGCAGAACCGACGCATTGTGTTCCCGTACTTCTGCAAGCTTTGCCTTCTTCAGTGCCCGTTTATCGAGATGCGCCTTTTCTGCCGCCATTTTATCTCTCGCACGAACGTTCTTCACTGCTTGTTTTGCTAACTTCTCGACCAAATCGATACCGGAATCAGAAGTCGTCGCATCTTGTGGGGGCTCGTCTCCTTCAGAGGCGGTATTCTCGGTTTGGAGATTTTGGTCAATAGGCTTTCCTTCACAATCTCGAGGTATGATCGGTCCATGAAATGGGCAAACTTTCAAATCTCGTCTCGAACAGAGCCCGCCTTTCCTTAAAGGGGCACGGCACGGTTGGAATTCGACCTCATCTTCTCTATAAACACTCGCTTGCACGTTTAACTCTGCAATTTTCTCGGCCGGAATCACTGCATCGTAATCGACCCTTCCCCAGTGGCCGTCAAGCTCTAATCCCCGGTGATTGGCTAAAACATCCCTCTTCGAACCCCAGTCATCCAAATGCGGGCCCCAATCCACCATTGGAGCTTCAGCCAAAAGCTTGCCCTTCAAAGAGTTTGCTTGGCGACCAAGCAATTTCTTATCAGCCGTCTTGTTGCCTATGGATGTTGAAACCGTGTCGTTTTTGCTTCGGGACGTCGATGCTACGGTGACATCTTTAATCTCCTTGACATGAGCGGTGAAGCTCTTATTCTCGATGGACCCTATTTTCCCCTCTTCCCAGAAATCTTCTTCTTCGTCGTTATTCCCGTTACTTTGAAGAGCCAGACCCGCCTCCTCGCACTCCTTCTTCACCGATTGAAGATGGTTTTTTATATTGATCAACTCCTTCAAAGCGGAATCTCGGAACTTGTTGTCTGTCACCTCAACCCTGACAAGTACCGAGATCCATTCTTGGGCCGAGACCAAATGTTTTGTCACCACAAGCTTATACAACTCCCTCAAAGTATCAAAAACCACTTTATTCTCGTTGTTCTCGTGCACCTTTTCTCCTTCTTCCAATGCACTGACACGAATCTGACGCAGCTCCGAGCAACGGATCTCCAGAAAATCCTCCTCGTCGAACGAACCCAACAATGCTCGTTCCTCTCCGCTCCGAGCGATTTCCAAACACTCCTCAATCTCCCTAACCGTGGATTCTATCTCTTCCTTGATCGACGGAAATATTTGCTTAAAACTATCGTACTTGCTAAGCATAATCTCTCTCGACCTCCTTTCCCGGTCCTCCCTCTCCTGCTGAATCCGAGCGGCGTTGGCTTGAAGATTCGGGAACTGAAACCTAAGAGTGTTCTTGAGGTAATCAAACCCCAATCTAAGCTGCCTGTGACGAATCCCAAACGAGCCGTTCCACTTCTCCAAAAACTCAATCGCCTTCGAACGCAGAAGCGTCGCGATCGACGGAGGAGCCGGGAGCGGCTGATTCTTCCTAAAACCGACACTCAGAGCCAACAGCATGTCCATATTCTCAACGACGAGGCTTCTAAACAGCTTGGACCGCATGAACAGCTGGTCAATTATCAACAGAGTAAGATACCTAATCTGCAAAAATTCGATCACTCCATGTTTAGGTTACGCGAAATCAAAGCACCAATTCCAACGAGAAAAATCCCCAAATTTCACACAAACAATCCCAATTACCAGAAAGCAATCCCAGAACCTAGAAAGACATACCTGAGCGTGGTCGCGCTTCATGAGGTGGAAGAGAGTGTGAAGGGCGAGTCGGAGCTCGGAATCGGAGTATCTGACGAGGAACTTGATGGCCTTGAGGAGCCTGGGATCGACCTCCGACAGGGTGGAGGCGGTGGCTCTCTCGATCAGAGCCCCGACCTTCAAGCGCTTGGCTTCTCTCTCGTCCTCCATTGACGATCTCTCTCTCTCTCTCAGAGGTGATGAGTCGGTTGGTTGGGGCTCGCGATGCGCAGAGCCCATTCGCGACGAGGCGCGACTTTTGCTGGGAATCGCGACGCGTCGCGATTTTGTGGCAAAAGTCGCGATTTGTCGCGACGTGTGGCGAAAGTCGCGACCCTCGGATGGGGATCCGCGTGAAGCCCATCAACGGCTCAGATTTGTGATCCGCGTGATTTTGTCTTTTTGTGGCATAAATAACACACTTTTTATCCGAATTTTATTACCCAACCACAATTATTACCCACTTTACTCGAATTTCAACCCTAAAATTTCAAATTTCAAAAAAATTTCACCCACTATCTCCTCACAATTATTCACCCACTTCACCCACCATAATAATTATTCAACCACTCCACTCTCTCCTCAAACCCTATAAATATCACACATTCCTCCCTCATTTCCTCACCAACAATCTTCCATCTCTCTCTCAAATTCTCTCAATTTTCTCCCTCTAAAGCTCTCAAGTTCTCAAGTTCCATTATGTCTCGAAGAAGCGGCGGTAGTTCCGGGGGTCGAAGGACGGCTAGGAATTTGCAACCCCAATTTCAACTAGGGGGAACATCGCAGCCTACGCCCGACGACTACATTCCCGTTATGCTACCCGATGAAATATTTCCCTCCCCGCCCAATCCAAATTATCCCGATGATACAGTACGGTCTCTAAGACCTAGTCTAGTCCGGGCGGTGGCCATGCACCACGCCAATCCCGAATGTGTGTCCCGAGAATTGGTCGACGCGGTAGCTCAATCTAGGGGAAATAACGATCCTTTTTTCAATCTCATGTTTCAACAACACGACCATGACGAAACTCAACGTCCCGAAGATGCCGATCCCGACGAAACTCAACGTCCCGAAGATGCCGAGGACGACTTTCAAACGCCGGCCTCGGTCCATGGTTCAAATGTTGGGGTTTACAACCGCGGTTCTCCTCTACCTTCCAATCAAGATAGCGGTGAAGCCTCCGTTGCCCGTCCTCGACGACATCGACGTCCTTCAACCGGGTAATAACCTTTAGTCATTTCTCTATGTATAGCTATTAGTCATTTTTCTATTTTATTAATTAATAATATTTAATAATTAATAAGTTAGTACTTAGTAATAAATAATAATTAATAATCAATAATTAAATATTAATAATTAATAATCAATAACGAATTTCTTCAAAGTCTTAGTATGCTCTGTGGTTGCGGTTCCGACTGATCTTCCACATCAGAAACGAATGTCTTGAGATTTTTTGTTAGTTAATAATCGTTTAATCATTTTAGTTTAATTTTTTCAATTAGTTAATAATCATTTAATCATACTAGTTTAATAATCAATTCGTAAGTGTTGTTGTCACGTCACTTGAAAGTCTTAGTATGCTCTGTGGTTGCGGTTCCGACTGATCTTCCACATCAGAAACGAATTTCTTGAGATATTTTGTTATTTAATAATCATTTAATCATATTAGTTTAATTTTTTTAATTAGTTAATAATCATATTAGTTTAATTAAACTTTAAATAGTTACTTAAATAAGTTAAAAAAATTAAAATGATATTTTTTACGTGTGGTGATAATTATAAAGTTTTTACAGATTATGGTGTCTTAGAAAGATTGGTTTTTAAATAAGGTTTGCTTTGCAATCTCCTCCAAGCTAGCCTGAGAACCTCGGGGAGTTCTGTCTAGAAAAGCTTGGGCCTAAAGCGAGATCATAGCATCCTTTCCAGTCGATCTGGCCGTGGAACCTCGGGGAGTTTCGTCCAAAAGAGCTTGATAATTATTTCCACACATAGAAAATACCATTTTTAATTTCGTTAACTTTTTTATTTAACTATATGAAATTTAATTTAATTAATATGATTAATATTAAAATTTAATAATTGTAATATTTTTGTAATACTTAAATTAATATTAAACTCGTGTAATATTCTTTTGTTTTATTAAGGAAAATCCTTCGGGGTTGGCGTGGGGACGACCAAACACTGCCCCCGTGTGGAACTTTTTTCACGAAGATCGGCGGGTGGAGAATGGCCAACGTATTAAACTTGCGACGTGCAAAAACTGCGGGCGCACACTAGATGCGATGGGTGACCTGGGAACCGGCTACTTGAAACGACACGCAAGAGCATGCTTCCCAACCGGGGAGATTGATGAGGTAAACACAGCATACGTAAGTGCTCTTTCTGCAGTTAATTTGCGGAAATGGAACCTCGAATGGATTATTTCTACGGGCGTGCCGCTGAGTTTTGTCGAAAATCTCAACCATACCCGATATATGCAAAGGATTAATCCGACGTACCAGCAGTTTTCCCGTACGACTTATACCCAGGACATGGAAACCGCATATGCTATGCAAAAAAACCTTTTGGTCAATTTTTTCAAAATGTCTAGCATAAACGTTGCTTTTACCACCGACTTGTGGAGCGGTCCGAGTTTAAACGATTATTTGAGTCTGACCGCTCATTACGTAGACGATGAGTGGAATCTATGTCAAAGACTTTTAAATCTATCGCCATTCGAGGGTCGTCATACCGGACAAAACATTGCAGATAAATTAATTGCATTATTTAATGATTGAGGTTTACAAAATCGTGTTATTTCCATTACCTTAGACAATGCCGCAAACAACAACGCCGCCATTACTATCTTGGAATCTAGTTTGCCCGCTTCTCCATTTCGAAATATTTTACATCAACGGTGTGCTTGTCACATAATAAATTTAATTGCACGAACGGGCGAACATCAAATTGCAAGACATGTTGACAAAATACGCGGCATTGTTGATTGGATCCGGCATCCTCAAACCACCAGTAGGTGGAGAAAATTTTGTAAAGACCACAATCATAGAGCTAACAAGTTTGGTTTATACAATAATACACGTTGGAACTCTACGTATCTAATGGTTTCAGTTGTGTGTAGACAGAGGCTGCCTTTGGACCACTTCCTCGGAATGGAACTCGAGCCCCAGGCGCGGATCACGGAGGCGGAATGGGCGACCGCCTTGAAATTTACCGAATTCCTCAAACCCTTTTATGCTATTACTTTAAATTTTTCTAACAAAAAAAGACCCTCTTTAAATCATGGTCTTTCGGGTCTTTACCAAATTACGTCTGCTTTTCAAGAATTCTCAAATGACCCTATTATTTCTCCCCTTATTCCGGGAATGATTGCAAAATACCAAACTTATTGGGATCCACCCCCGATTTCGTTTTGCTTCGGTGCTATACTAGATCCTCGTTTTTCGTTTACTTGGGGGCCAATGATGTTAGCATGCGGGGAAAACATAGGGGTCGATTACCGGAATTATATTAACGTTGTTAATCAAGCGTTTTTTGCATTGTACAGTGAATACGACCTGCGATTCCCACAGTACAACGCACAGGAGGAGCAAAGGACAGTAATGGAAAGCCCAATGAAGACGGGACTAGCGTTTAGCCAGAGACTCAAGCAACGGCTAGATCGCGGGGAAACATCAGAATCCAGTACGGCTCCGGCACGGGCGGACATACCGGAAGGCGCACCGGAAGAAGTGAAGCGGTACTACGGCCTACGGTTCGACGACGATTCAGCTGAGTTCGATGTGATCAAGTGGTGGAAGAATCAACGGGACAGATTCCCGATATTGGCGAGAATGGCGAGGGATATACTGTCCATCCCCATTTCAAGCGTTGCTTCGGAGAGCGCATTCAGTAGGGCTCAGTATGTCATAAACGACCTCAGGGCGTCAACCAACAACACATATTGAGCCGTACTGGTGGTTGGCGCCCTCCGGTCGTTTATGACATACTGAGCCCTACTGAATGCGCTCTCCGAAGCAACGCTTGAAATGGGGATGGACAGTATATCCCTCGCCATTCTCGCCAATATCGGGAATCTGTCCCATTGATTCTTCCACCACTTGATCACATCGAACTCAGCTGAATCGTCGTCGAACCGTAGGCCGTAGTACCGCTTCACTTCTTCCGGTGCGCCTTCCGGTATATCCGCCCGTGCCGGAGCCGTACTGGATTCCGATGTTTCCCCGCGATCTAGCCGTTGCTTGAGTCTCCAACTAAACGCTAGTCCCGTCTTCGTTGGGCTTTCCATTACTGTCCTTTGCTCCTCCTGTGCGTTGTACTGTGGGAATCGCAGGTCGTATTCACTGTACAATGCAAAAAACGCTTGATTAACAACGTTAATATAATTCCGGTAATCGACCCCTATGTTTTCCCCGCATGCTAACATCATTGGCCCCCAAGTAAACGAAAAACGAGGATCTAGTATAGCACCGAAGCAAAACGAAATCGGGGGTGGATCCCAATAAGTTTGGTATTTTGCAATCATTCCCGGAATAAGGGGAGAAATAATAGGGTCATTTGAGAATTCTTGAAAAGCAGACGTAATTTGGTAAAGACCCGAAAGACCATGATTTAAAGAGGGTCTTTTTTTGTTAGAAAATTTTAAAGTAATAGCATAAAAGGGTTTGAGGAATTCGGTAAATTTCAAGGCGGCCGCCCATTCCGCCTCCGTGATCCGCGCCTGGGGCTCGAGTTCCATTCCGAGGAAGTGGTCCAAAGGCAGCCTCTGTCTACACACAACTGAAACCATTAGATACGTAGAGTTCCAACGTGTATTATTGTATAAACCAAACTTGTTAGCTCTATGATTGTGGTCTTTACAAAATTTTCTCCACCTACTGGTGGTTTGAGGATGCCGGATCCAATCAACAATGCCGCGTATTTTGTCAACATGTCTTGCAATTTGATGTTCGCCCGTTCGTGCAATTAAATTTATTATGTGACAAGCACACCGTTGATGTAAAATATTTCGAAATGGAGAAGCGGGCAAACTAGATTCCAAGATAGTAATGGCGGCGTTGTTGTTTGCGGCATTGTCTAAGGTAATGGAAATAACACGATTTTGTAAACCTCAATCATTAAATAATGCAATTAATTTATCTGCAATGTTTTGTCCGGTATGACGACCCTCGAATGGCGATAGATTTAAAAGTCTTTGACATAGATTCCACTCATCGTCTACGTAATGAGCGGTCAGACTCAAATAATCGTTTAAACTCGGACCGCTCCACAAGTCGGTGGTAAAAGCAACGTTTATGCTAGACATTTTGAAAAAATTGACCAAAAGGTTTTTTTGCATAGCATATGCGGTTTCCATGTCCTGGGTATAAGTCGTACGGGAAAACTGCTGGTACGTCGGATTAATCCTTTGCATATATCGGGTATGGTTGAGATTTTCGACAAAACTCAGCGGCACGCCCGTAGAAATAATCCATTCGAGGTTCCATTTCCGCAAATTAACTGCAGAAAGAGCACTTACGTATGCTGTGTTTACCTCATCAATCTCCCCGGTTGGGAAGCATGCTCTTGCGTGTCGTTTCAAGTAGCCGGTTCCCAGGTCACCCATCGCATCTAGTGTGCGCCCGCAGTTTTTGCACGTCGCAAGTTTAATACGTTGGCCATTCTCCACCCGCCGATCTTCGTGAAAAAAGTTCCACACGGGGGCAGTGTTTGGTCGTCCCCACGCCAACCCCGAAGGATTTTCCTTATTAAAACAAAAGAATATTACACGAGTTTAATATTAATTTAAGTATTACAAAAATATTACAATTATTAAATTTTAATATTAATCATATTAATTAAATTAAATTTCATATAGTTAAATAAAAAAGTTAACGAAATTAAAAATGGTATTTTCTATGTGTGGAAATAATTATCAAGCTCTTTTGGACGAAACTCCCCGAGGTTCCACGGCCAGATCGACTGGAAAGGATGCTATGATCTCGCTTTAGGCCCAAGCTTTTCTAGACAGAACTCCCCGAGGTTCTCAGGCTAGCTTGGAGGAGATTGCAAAGCAAACCTTATTTAAAAACCAATCTTTCTAAGACACCATAATCTGTAAAAACTTTATAATTATCACCACACGTAAAAAATATCATTTTAATTTTTTTAACTTATTTAAGTAACTATTTAAAGTTTAATTAAACTAATATGATTATTAACTAATTAAAAAAATTAAACTAATATGATTAAATGATTATTAAATAACAAAATATCTCAAGAAATTCGTTTCTGATGTGGAAGATCAGTCGGAACCGCAACCACAGAGCATACTAAGACTTTCAAGTGACGTGACAACAACACTTACGAATTGATTATTAAACTAGTATGATTAAATGATTATTAACTAATTGAAAAAATTAAACTAAAATGATTAAACGATTATTAACTAACAAAAAATCTCAAGACATTCGTTTCTGATGTGGAAGATCAGTCGGAACCGCAACCACAGAGCATACTAAGACTTTGAAGAAATTCGTTATTGATTATTAATTATTAATATTTAATTATTGATTATTAATTATTATTTATTACTAAGTACTAACTTATTAATTATTAAATATTATCAATTAATAAAATAGAAAAATGACTAATAGCTATACATAGAGAAATGACTAAAGGTTATTACCCGGTTGAAGGACGTCGATGTCGTCGAGGACGGGCAACGGAGGCTTCACCGCTATCTTGATTGGAAGGTAGAGGAGAACCGCGGTTGTAAACCCCAACATTTGAACCATGGACCGAGGGTGGCGTTTGAAAGTCGTCCTCGGTATCTTCGGGACGTTGAGTTTCGTCGGGATCGGCATCTTCGGGACGTTGAGTTTCGTCTTGGTCGTGTTGTTGAAACATGAGATTGAAAAAAGGATCGTTATTTCCCCTAGATTGAGCTACCGCGTCGACCAATTCTCGGGACACACGTTCGGGATTGGCGTGGTGCATGGCCACCGCCCGGACTAGACTAGGTCTTAGAGACCGTACTGTATCATCGGGATAATTTGGATTGGGCGGGGAGGGAAATATTTCATCGGGTAGCATAACGGGAATGTAGTCGTCGGGCGTAGGCTGCGATGTTCCCCCTAGTTGAAATTGGGGTTGCAAATTCCTAGCCGTCCTTCGACCCCCGGAACTACCGCCGCTTCTTCGAGACATAATGGAACTTGAGAGCTTTAGAGGGAGAAAATTGAGAGAATTTGAAAGAGAGATGGAAGATTGTTGGTGAGGAAATGAGGGAGGAATGTGTGATATTTATAGGGTTTGAGGAGAGAGTGGAGTGGTTGAATAATTATTATGGTGGGTGAAGTGGGTGAATAATTGTGAGGAGATAGTGGGTGAAATTTTTTTGAAATTTGAAATTTTAGGGTTGAAATTCGAGTAAAGTGGGTAATAATTGTGGTTGGGTAATAAAATTCGGATAAAAAGTGTGTTATTTATGCCACAAAAAGACAAAATCACGCGGATCACAAATCTGAGCCGTTGATGGGCTTCACGCGGATCCCCATCCGAGGGTCGCGACTTTCGCCACACGTCGCGACAAATCGCGACTTTTGCCACAAAATCGCGACGCGTCGCGATTCCCAGCAAAAGTCGCGCCTCGTCGCGAATGGGCTCTGCGCATCGCGAGCCCCAACCAACCGACTCATCACCTCTGAGAGAGAGAGAGAGATCGTCAATGGAGGACGAGAGAGAAGCCAAGCGCTTGAAGGTCGGGGCTCTGATCGAGAGAGCCACCGCCTCCACCCTGTCGGAGGTCGATCCCAGGCTCCTCAAGGCCATCAAGTTCCTCGTCAGATACTCCGATTCCGAGCTCCGACTCGCCCTTCACACTCTCTTCCACCTCATGAAGCGCGACCACGCTCAGGTATGTCTTTCTAGGTTCTGGGATTGCTTTCTGGTAATTGGGATTGTTTGTGTGAAATTTGGGGATTTTTCTCGTTGGAATTGGTGCTTTGATTTCGCGTAACCTAAACATGGAGTGATCGAATTTTTGCAGATTAGGTATCTTACTCTGTTGATAATTGACCAGCTGTTCATGCGGTCCAAGCTGTTTAGAA
The DNA here is from genome assembly GCA_954871525.1 of Parietaria judaica. Taxonomy (NCBI): domain Eukaryota; kingdom Viridiplantae; phylum Streptophyta; class Magnoliopsida; order Rosales; family Urticaceae; genus Parietaria; species Parietaria judaica. The sequence continues at coordinate 4,306,127 of OX940864.1, read as the reverse complement.
GCCTCGTCGTTGAGAATATGGACATGCTGTTGGCTCTGAGTGTCGGTTTTAGGAAGAATCAGCCGCTCCCGGCTCCTCCGTCGATCGCGACGCTTCTGCGTTCGAAGGCGATTGAGTTTTTGGAGAAGTGGAACGGCTCGTTTGGGATTCGTCACAGGCAGCTTAGATTGGGGTTTGATTACCTCAAGAACACTCTTAGGTTTCAGTTCCCGAATCTTCAAGCCAACGCCGCTCGGATTCAGCAGGAGAGGGAGGACCGGGAAAGGAGGTCGAGAGAGATTATGCTTAGCAAGTACGATAGTTTTAAGCAAATATTTCCGTCGATCAAGGAAGAGATAGAATCCACGGTTAGGGAGATTGAGGAGTGTTTGGAAATCGCTCGGAGCGGAGAGGAACGAGCATTGTTGGGTTCGTTCGACGAGGAGGATTTTCTGGAGATCCGTTGCTCGGAGCTGCGTCAGATTCGTGTCAGTGCATTGGAAGAAGGAGAAAAGGTGCACGAGAACAACGAGAATAAAGTGGTTTTTGATACTTTGAGGGAGTTGTATAAGCTTGTGGTGACAAAACATTTGGTCTCGGCCCAAGAATGGATCTCGGTACTTGTCAGGGTTGAGGTGACAGACAACAAGTTCCGAGATTCCGCTTTGAAGGAGTTGATCAATATAAAAAACCATCTTCAATCGGTGAAGAAGGAGTGCGAGGAGGCGGGTCTGGCTCTTCAAAGTAACGGGAATAACGACGAAGAAGAAGATTTCTGGGAAGAGGGGAAAATAGGGTCCATCGAGAATAAGAGCTTCACCGCTCATGTCAAGGAGATTAAAGATGTCACCGTAGCATCGACGTCCCGAAGCAAAAACGACACGGTTTCAACATCCATAGGCAACAAGACGGCTGATAAGAAATTGCTTGGTCGCCAAGCAAACTCTTTGAAGGGCAAGCTTTTGGCTGAAGCTCCAATGGTGGATTGGGGCCCGCATTTGGATGACTGGGGTTCGAAGAGGGATGTTTTAGCCAATCACCGGGGATTAGAGCTTGACGGCCACTGGGGAAGGGTCGATTACGATGCAGTGATTCCGGCCGAGAAAATTGCAGAGTTAAACGTGCAAGCGAGTGTTTATAGAGAAGATGAGGTCGAATTCCAACCGTGCCGTGCCCCTTTAAGGAAAGGCGGGCTCTGTTCGAGACGAGATTTGAAAGTTTGCCCATTTCATGGACCGATCATACCTCGAGATTGTGAAGGAAAGCCTATTGACCAAAATCTCCAAACCGAGAATACCGCCTCTGAAGGAGACGAGCCCCCACAAGATGCGACGACTTCTGATTCCGGTATCGATTTGGTCGAGAAGTTAGCAAAACAAGCAGTGAAGAACGTTCGTGCGAGAGATAAAATGGCGGCAGAAAAGGCGCATCTCGATAAACGGGCACTGAAGAAGGCAAAGCTTGCAGAAGTACGGGAACACAATGCGTCGGTTCTGCGCGACGCAGCTATGGCTTCCACTTCGAGATCTGCAAATATCGGCGAAGACATCGAAGTTGATAATGCCAGAAGCAAATACTCGCTTAAAAGCGAGAAGCAGAAACTCGCATCGATGCTGAGGAAGAAGGTTACCTCTAAGAACAGGATATCCAAGAGGCTGTTGAAACGGAGCGCCGGGGAAGCGACGGTGATGCAGCTGACTTCGAGCGAGGATGCGAGTTACAGAGAAGCGTTCCCGAATCAATGGTGAATGAATTAGTCAGAAGATTAGTAGTTTATACATATATATAAACATTGGGAAACAGAATTTGTATGAAATTATGGAAGTAAACATTGTCTGGTGCACAAGATAACCTCAAAGATACGAGGATCGATAGATTTAGTAGCTTAAAGCAAAAATGTGACAGCCAAGTATCAAATTAGAAATAAACATACCTACATACACTCTAGAAATTAGAAGTAAAAGTATATAAAATCTCCATCAAATTGTACTGTCCCAAATATATAAATAGAAAATCTTCTATTTAAACTTATTATATGAAGTGGTAAAATTCGAGGTTAAAAACGTCATTAAGTACCGATTACCGTTTGTGTTGTCACTTTTTTACCGCATTAATTATACCAATTTTTTTTTTTTAGTTTAGCTTGTAATTTTTCTCTCGATTTATGGGACTTCCATCTTCAATATTTTTCATAAATCCGATTATATGTGCTTGACAATAATTTCAGAGCAAGTGTTATTCATAACTTAGATATTCTCTTTTTTTTTTATATAATTTTTTTTTTACTTGTTCGAGATTAACTTCATGATCAAAGAGGACATTAAAAGATAAAAGAATATTAGCGATATAAATACCTAAAAGTTAGTTAATAGTGCAAAATTGTCAATTGCCACATGGGAACATACTAGGGGTGAACAAACGAGTCTTCGGTTCGGTTTTCATACCTATTTATACAGATTACCGCATTTTTGGTTTTTTCAATTTTAGAACCGAAAGCCGCGCTATTTAAGTTTAAAATCAATTTTACCAATTACCGGTATATCGGTTTTAAATTCGGTTAAACTTCGGTTTTAACCGCATTATTACAAAACGCAATAAAATCATCGTATATTTGAAAAATCAAATTAATACTACATAATCTAAAGTATATAAAAAAAAAACTAATTGATGAAATAATTCAAATGGAGTCATTACTCTTACGGCCTTTATTCATTCTTATTCAAGTGGAAAAAAATAATTGCAATAACAACAAAAACTGTTCAAATAAAATAAGATTGAATGAATCAATGAATAAGAAAATCCATGTCAAAACATTGTTATATAGATCTTAAATGCTAAATGTCGTACATTTATCTATTTTTAAATGTATAAAACATACAAATTTATTATCGGGTTAATCGGTAATCGGTAGCGGTTTTTACCGTGAAAACCATAACCGCTACCATTTAGCAAAAAAGCGGTAGCGGTTTAAACCGCAATTTTTTGTATTTCAAAAAAGCATAAATTTTCGGTAGTGAAAAAATCGGTAAATTAATGTTATCGGTTTTAGATTCGGTTAAGGGTCTTTTTTGTACACCCCTAGAACATACGAGTCCTCCACATTATGCTTAACGGATGCACACGTAACGTAACGGATTGACTTGGGTACTTACGAAATAAAAATTTATTGCCTATGAGAACCTCCACCGGTCTTTTAAGAATATACTGACAATATTACCCGATTATTATGAACCAAAATCGACGAATTCGAATATGAGAATATCGCGAATTTTGGCCAAACACTCACAAACTCAATTTTAAAGAGACTACATTTTTGAATGTTTATTGGCTCTCTTTCTCATCAGCTAAGAGTAAGAATTACAACTTAATGGGCCGAATCGAGCCCGACCTAATTAAATCTTAGAACATAATTTGTGTTTTATGTCGTGTTTATGTTGAGTCTTAGGCGTTTTATTTTACTTATTTTTATGTAAGACTTAAACAAGTCTTATTTTTATCAAGAAAAAAAGATACGTCTTAGCTTGTAAGAAGTAAGAACAATGTCAACGAAATCAATCAGTTGGGACTCTACACAAATGTATACCGAAGCATATTATAGACATTTATGAGCAAATGATCGGAGAAGTACTTGTCTTAATTACCAACAATGACTCATTTTAGATCACAAAATATTTCAATTTTCAAGAGGTACCAAAAAAAATAAAAAAAAATAGCCCTAATAATAGAATCTACTAAAATGAAACCCACAAGAACCACAAATATCAAAAGTGTATGGTTCTAGCATATTCGTTGCCCCAATGGCAATTTCTTAATACCCAACCCAGTAAGTAAGCAAATGGCAACACCAAAATCTCTCTTCTTCTCTGTTGCAAAAATCTTTCTCTGAAATGCTGACCAGAAACCCCGAAGACTATCACTAAAGCTTCGGTCCAAGCTTTATGGACTCCATAACCCTCACTCTCACACGACCCATCGCTCTCTTCCCTCGCAAACCCTCCTTCAAACGACCCCCTTTCATCGCCCGGAGCCTCCCCGAGCCCTCTCCGGCGCCGGGCGACGGCGACGCCGAATACCCAAAAAGCCCCCGGTCGCGGATCGCGCAGACGCTGAGGCGATGGCTGTGGCCGAGCGGCGGCGGCGGCGGCGAGGTGTACCTGCGGCAGGGCGGGCTGGGAGTGGCGCTGCTGAGCGTGACGGCGACGGCGGCGCGCGCGAAGGTGAGCCCGGTGGTGGCGCAGCTGGCGGCGAACCCGGCGTTCGTGTCGGGGCTGGCGGCGTGGCTGGCGGCGCAGTCGGCGAAGGTGGCGATCGGGTTCTTCGTGGAGAGGAAGTGGGACCCGCGGCTGATGTTCGCGTCGGGGGGGATGCCGTCGTCGCACTCGGCGCTGTGCACGGCGCTCTCGGCCTCGGTGGCGCTCTGCCACGGCGTCGCGGACTCGCTCTTCCCCGTCTGCCTGGGCTTCAGCCTCATCGTCATGTACGACGCCATCGGGGTCAGACGCCACGCCGGTATGCAGGCTGAGGTATGACAAATATATACATACATATAATGTGATAATGACGGTAAAAGTACTCAAATTCACTGAAATGACTGCGGTGTTGCCGAAGCGCGAACTAAACTCGCAAAGACACGAAATTTGCTTTCTCCAACGTTTCCGTTACAACAGCGAGCGTACGTTCGATTTCTAACATCTTTTAGTTCAACAGTTGTATTCTATATAAGTGATTGATGCCATGACCAAAATGTCGGAGGAAGCAAATTCCGTGTCGTCGGGAACTTAGTCCGTGCAATTGAAAGCTTTGAACTACGCCGCACTAATTTCAAAGAGTTTGATTACTTTTGCCACCATTATATATATATATATATATATATATATATATGCACGTCTTTTTATATATTTTTTTGAAGGGAATTGCAAGGGCTAAAAGGGTATATGAAAATGGTGATACTCGTTTTAGAAAACTTGTCGTGAGTAGAATGTTTTCAGCATCATTGCTATTGTAAGGAAGATTTGTTCGTTCTAGCCTCGTAGCCATTGGAGTTTACGGGCGTCAGTGGCGGAATTAGGATACGATTATGACGGGGGCCGAGAAATCTCTAAGGAGACGGATACGTAATTTTTTGAGAAAAACCTATCTTTTTCTCCTTAGTTTCCAAAAAAATCCCAAAGACGATAAAATGTTGCAATCAGAATGATCTTTAGTGAAAGAAAATGAGTACTATATAATATATATTACTCGTAGCTCCGTGTACGACCGGCATTTTCACCGTTGGGGTTCACCGACATTTTAGTATGCAAGCTGAGGTGATTTCCTTTCGATTCATACTTCTAGGAAGAGTAAAAAATGGCGAATAATCCTTTGAGAGCTACGACGGGTTCTCTCTCATAATGGCGTTTGAGGATACAAAGACAAATCAACCGTAATGAAAACCTAGCCCGTATGACATAAAACCGTAATGAAAACTTCCTTAACTTTCCTTGATTTCCTTGATTAAAACATGATCAAAGAATAAATATAGGATGAAAAATCATTCAGCTCCTACTACACCACTGATTGGCTCAAAACGTGGCGGGGTCTATGAATTGGATCGAAAAAATTCTTGTAAAGATCTCTAATCTCTGCGGTTTCAGGTTCTGAACATGATCGTCGAGGACCTGTTTCAAGGGCACCCGATCAGCAAGCGGAAACTAAAGGAGCTCCTCGGGCACACCCCGTCACAGGTCCTGGCTGGAGCGCTCCTCGGCATCGCTGTGGCTTGCGTCTGTTGCAACGGTTGCTTAGCTGCAACCTGAATTTCTCCCGTTGGCGCGCGATTTTGGTAGTAATTCCTTAGGCTATGAATGGCCTTATTGTTTTGTACCTACTCTTCAATGACATGAGAGCGTTCAAAGTGAAGATTGTGTTCTAAGAAACTGATTAGGGCATTGCTTCTTCAATGCACTTAGGAAAGCTATAATTCCATGTATAGTCCTTTACAGAATCCTGATCTTCTTTGAACATTTATGAAATTGTTTGACTCAGCTCGATTCCTTTTGTGATGTTGCGGATACAGGTACCCGTAACAATTCTAGAGGAATCCACGTGCGGTGAATCCGGATTCCACCACGTCCACAAGTGGTGGAAGTGGGGGATTTCAATACAATAAGTTACCGAAATCCGGCCAATTTATTTTGGGGATAATAACGACAATGAGTATTCGTTAAGGTGAAAGTCGGTTCGGTTTTTTAAAGTCTAGCATGAAATCATGGTTGCTAGACATACATTGTTCTAAAAGAAACTTAATGAAGAATGGTAATAGAATTAGGAATTTGCGCTATAATTATGACAATTAAAATTTTAAGATATTTTACTGACAAAAAATTACCGCTTTAAGATATTTTCATTTACGACGAATCAAAGCTATTAAAAAAGAAACCGACGAATTTCAAATGGCAAATACAAAAACGAGATTAATACTTGTTGTCTCGTGATTGGAGAGGCGAATTTTTACCATAACTTCTTATTATTTAAGAATTAAATAAAAAAATTGCAATAAGTATTGAGATTTTTTCTATGATTCTTTAATTATGATTCTAGCGTATTAGAATGCAAACAATCATTAACCTTGCCAGCGTGTCCAACTCCAAACAATAAAGTTATAAAGGGAATGGCTTTTCTGTCACAAAACAAGAGTTCAGAGACTATTTTAACTTATATTAGAAGTTAATGGATTAAAGGATAGATCCATAAGAGTTAAAGGACTATTTTTAAAAAACAACTCCCACTTTTTATTCAACGTAGTGGACTAGTGGGCTAGAGCGCACAGGTAAAAAGTCGCGTTTTTTTTGTTCGAGGTTCCAAATATATTAATATTTAAATTTAAATAAATTAAAGGGACGTGGCTACCAATACAATGTCCCAAATCACACGTGGCGATATCACATTGGTCATAACACGCAAGCTATGAGTCATGACCGTTTTATTATTTATCTCTTGAAAGAGATCGAAACAAAAGAGATTAATTAATTTGGTCAGACATCATTATTTAATTTGCACCTTGAAAGGGACTTCCTTTCTAAAGATTTACACTGATACCCTTCATGTTTTGAATAATAGCTTTATTGCCCAAATTACACGTTGCTTACTCTGATTGGCGGGACACGAAGGCATTATGTGACATTGACAATGACATGAGTCATATGACCGTTTTAATATTTATATATTTAATGATGAAAAAAATAAATTTATACAGTTGATTTTTTTAAGAAAAAAAAGAGAGGAGAAAACAGACCATTGAACCTTGAAAGTGGATTCCTTTCTAAAGAATTTCATTGATACCCTTCATGTTTTTAAAAGTAGCTATACTATGGCGTAGCAAAATTTATTAATGTCAATACTCAAATTACTCCTGAATCCTAATGTTAATCCTATAATAAAAAAATTTGTTAACGAAATATTTATTTTATACAATTTTTAAATTAAATGCCTATTTTAACGCACTGATTGAGTAGTTTTTTTAAATTTTTTTAATAAATAAGTGCAACACACCACTCGAACTAGTGTAGTTGATTACTATTTTTTCCATCAAAAGAGGAGTATTCTTTAAAAAAAAAATTAAAAATATAATCTTAATATTTTATTATATGGTCTTCCAATTAAGTAGTTTTTATTTTTCTACTATTAGTTTTTAATATTTTTTATATCGTTATTTATCCATTAAACTTTTTTGTTTATACAAATTTATTTATCACATTAACATCAATACAATTAGATATTTTGTTTCCACCTCCAAAAAAATAAATACAATAAATTCTAAAATGTATTAACAAACAAAGATTTATGACGTCATTATGCCTCATAATTTTTTTTTTCTATTTTAATACTTACGAAACAGCTAACAATTTAACTATCAAATTGACATTCAAAACTCCATAATAATAGTAAACAAAATTTCTGTTCTCGATTTCTATTTTTGTTAAAAACAAAAATTGACACAAAAACTTATTCCCCAAGTTTAATAAAAGCATATTCCTTTAAAGAACACGATCGTCGTGATTTTCGGAGGGGCGTTGACGAAACTAATCTTCGTTACCGTGGCGCCTTTGCCATACTAGTAAAAGTTTGGGGCTGTTTTGCAAATAGTTTCGTCAAAAGTCGTAAGGTCCGAAACGCGTTATTAGGTCGAAATATCCACGCTCATTCTCTCTCTCTCATCTTCCGATCAAGAACGAACAACAAAATCGAAATTCTCAGTGAAATTGAGGTTCGAATCGATCAAGTTTCGTTCTTGCCTGTTCCTTGCTTGGTGAGATCATCTCTGTCCCGTGGATTCGTGCTGCGATTCGGTGATCGTCGTTCTTTTCGATTTCATTTTCTGCTGAAAATTTGGGGATTGGTGTTCGGTTGGTTTCGTGGAGATGAATTTATAGCGGTGTGAGATTGCGTTTGCGTGTTTGGGTGTATGCATTTGGTTTCTAGGGTTCTTGGATTGTGAATTTTGGGGTGTATAGGTTGTGTTCGACTCCCATTTGGGGGTTTTGAATTGGTCATCTGGTAATCGATCAGGTGGTCAATTTTTTAGCTCAAAAATGGCGGTGTTGTGATATTCGGTTCTGGTTTTTAGGGTTCTTAGGCTGTGAATTATTTGTAAAGCTATTTGATTACATTCCAATCGTGTGCGAAAATGTCGTCGGCTGGTATTGCTGCTCTTCTTCCGATTTGCATCGAGCCTGGGACGTTCCCGAATATGTCCGGTTTGTGTTTGGACGAATCGATTTTGATCTATCTCTCTGTTGGGGGATCGGTCATTCCGATGAGCGTTCTGAAGTCGGATTCCATTGAATTGGTGAAGCTTAGGATTCAGAGCTACAGGGGGTTTGTTGTGAGGAATCAGAAGTTGGTCTCCGGTGGCCGGGAACTAGCTCGACGCAACTCGTTGCTTTGTGACTATGGGGTCGCGGATGGGAACGTTTTGCATTTGGTCATTCGGCTTTCGGATCTTCAAGCCATCAAGGTCAGGACTTCTTGCGGAAAAGAGTTTGATTTCAATGTGGAGCGCGGTAGGGATGTTCGATTTGTGAAGCAGAAGATCGCCAAGAAGGGGAAGGAGTTTCTCGATCTGGAGGAGCAGGAGGTCGTTTGTAACGGGGAAGCGCTCGATGATCAGAGGCTCATCGACGACATATGCAAACACGACGATGCTGTTGTGCATTTGCTGATAAGGAAGTCTGCCAAAGTCCGAACGCGCCCCGTCGATAAGAATTTTGAACTGTCGATTGTGTCGCCCGGGAGTGGGAAGAAGTTCAAGAGAGAGTATGAAGTTGATGGGAAAGTCGTACAGAAAAATTCTTTGAAAAGGGAGCCTTTGGAGCCTGTTATTATCAACCCCAAGATCAAGTTACCTGTGGCGATTCAAGACATGATTAGCTCTACACTTGACGGGCTCAAGAGAGGGAAGTTTCCGGTCAGATCAATGGAAGGTACTGGAGGAGCATATTTCATGGCCGATTCATCCGGGCAAAAGTATGTTTCCGTGTTCAAGCCGATGGATGAGGAACCGATGGCTGCGAATAATCCTCGTGGGCTTCCATTGTCTTCAGATGGGGAAGGATTGAAGAAAGGAACCAGGGTCGGAGAAGGAGCTCTCAGAGAAGTTGCAGCCTACCTTTTGGATCATCCAAAGAATGGGAAAGGCTTCGCCGGCGTTCCTCCCACGTTTCTGGTCAAGTGCCTTCACGAAGGGTTCAATCATCCCGGTGAGCTGACTCCCAAGCTTGGCTCGCTGCAGAAATTCATGGAGAACAATGGAAGCTGTGAGGATATGGGCCCTGGCGCTTTCCCGGTAAAGGAAGTTCACAAGATATCGGTTTTGGATATAAGATTGGCAAATGCGGATAGGCATGCTGGGAATATTTTAATGAGCAAAGGAAAAGATGGGAAGACCGTGCTGATTCCGATCGATCATGGTTACTGTTTGCCCGAAACCGTAAGTAAAATCTTTTAATACGCATACCTTGCAATTTACTCGCCGCCTACCATTTTTATTAAAGTATCTTTGTCTGTTAATTTTGATAAAACCATCAATGTCCATTCCCTGCATGTCAAACTTTTAGTTAAGGGTAATTAGCGTCTATGTCCCCGAAGTTTTCTACAGGCTTTAATTTTAAGGGTGAAATAGGGTATACAACCTGGTTTTTCTGACTGTAAACGGATCCGGATTCTGGGTATCATAGAAGGCTTAACTAAAAACTCGGGTACTTTACACATTGCCTTATTTAAAAACTTGAGGGGTTAGTTTGGGGATAATGCATTTTAGTGTAAATAGTTGAGGGCTATATCATCTTTCAATCTAAAGGTTTAATGATGTATTTACTTGTTTCTCCAGTTCGAAGAGTGCACATTTGACTGGCTTTACTGGCCACAAGCCCGAGAACCCTACTCTGATGAGACCGTCGACTACATAAAATCACTCGATGCCGAAAGAGACATCGCGCTTCTGAAGCTCCATGGATGGGAAATGCCGCTTGAATGTGCAAGAACACTTCGAATCTCCACCATGCTCTTGAAGAAGGGCGTGGAGAGAGGCCTCACGCCCTTCGCCATCGGAAGCATGATGTCCAGGGAAACCTTGAAGAAGGAATCGGTGGTGGAGGAGATCGTTCTTGAAGCTTCCGAAGCCGTTCTTCCCGGAACGAGCGAGGGGGCTTTCATCGAGGCCGTGTCGCAGATCATGGACCGCCGGCTTCAGGAGGCCGGGAAACCGCGCCCTTGATCGGAAGCAGTGAGTTTGTAGTTTGTGATTAGTGTAAATGTGTTTGGTCGGAACAAACCTCGTATAGGAAGTTTCTTTTCATTAGTTAAATACATATCGTTGACTATAGTACTATTATTTACTAAGATGGTGGCTAGGTTGACCTTTGACCGTTGACTTGGTGAAGTCAAATAGGTCTTGATTCATTACTTGTATCAATTTGGTCTTTGTGTTTTTGTATTTGGTCATGGGCTTTCCTTCTTATATCAAGAAAGTTTGCAGCAAAAATATGTTGTTTTGGGTGGAGACCCAAAAATTGGGGTTTTAGGGTTTTGTCCACAATATATATTTTTTTCTTTTGTAAAAATAATAAGTTTATCCATATATTGTTGATGGATATCGGTTTGTGTTTTGACATAATATTGCTAAATGTGAATATATTGTAGTTTGTATTTTTTATAGGTGTAATGGATATCGGTTCGTGTTTTGACATATTTTTTTTCGCATGCACCCAAACTTCGAAAGTGTGGGCAAAAATTCTCAATGTGCGTTGATTATTAAAATCGTCACTTTCTCGTTATATTTTTATTTTATTTTAAATACAGCAATTTTTGAGACCACTCTCAAAGGTTGCAATACTTGATAAAATTATCTATCATGTGACGTGTATATATTGAATTAGAAGATAGTGAAAAATGGTTCCCGTTTTAACAACAATGTAACACAACATGATTGAAAAAGGGTTTTTTATTAGTCAACATATAAGAAACATCACATATATTTCATTACGTACTCGGATAAATTAACTTGAATAAATTACAACCAATGAGACAAATTAACTTGAATAAATTATAGAAAAATTGGACAGAATATACAATTTGGTTGACCTCTTCTAACAAAAACGACAGCTTTCTATCCTCAAGCTACAACCAGAATCACTGCAAAGACGCCATCTTTAGCCACGAATGCCTCTTCACATGGTCAAAGGGTCTGATCGTTGACTTTATCGAGAGAGCGAGCGGACTCGTCATTTCTTCTTGCGCTTTTGCAGCATCTTCTTCGATTTTTTCCTGAGAACAGAACAGCAAGAGTTATATAACTTTTGTCTTCTCCAAAAGTCAAACTCGTAGACGAAATGGTAAACAATGGAGCTTTACCTTTTAGGTTTGGTGGATCGGGTCTTGAAACCGAAAACACCCTTTGTCAAAGAGCTGATATCAATAGAGCGCTCTCGCATGATCATGTCATGGTACATTTTGCTCCCGATCTCGCTGATCTGTTCCTCGGCCTCTTCCAACGTTTGGTCCACGTTGAGTTGAAGCTCGCCTTTCCTTATGACCGTGACATTGAAACCGTTTTCTTTGGCCTCTCGAAATGCGTTCTATACGAAAAGATTTAAGTTCGGATATCAAAAGAAGATTGGTCCCATGAAATCATCACGAAACAACCCTTGTAATTCTTTACCTTAGGCGGCTGCGCAACAACAAAGGCGTGGCCGTTCCCGAGCGTTTCCATTTGGGATTGAATTATGTAACATAGGTTTTTGCAGTCATTGGCATCTTCGAAAGCAATCACGTGATGCGGTTTCGGTTCCAATTCGAGATCCGATGCCATTTCTAATGAATAAAACCCTATCCTTTGTTCTTCACCCTCGGTCGTGTACAATTCAATGCACTAAAAAATGTAAAAAAAAAACTGTTGGTTAGTTTCGATTAAATTTCGTCACATTCATCAAATTCTACGAGCTTACCAGAGTGTGTAGGAAGATCTAACCACCATAAGTAATCTTCCTCGTTATCGTCAGCATATTCGCGATACTTGCTCACAACGGCTTGCGGTCCGAATAACTCCATTTCTCTTCTAATCTTGCCAATTTTCTTCTCCACGAATTCCTTACTTTTCTCGGGAAGTTTATCAATTAACTCACCGGCTTCCTCGATTTCTTGCCCGGTTTTACAGAACCGTCACTGGATTCAATGATCGTCTTTGATGGTTTTTGATGTAACTTCTTCTTTGAATGAAGTCACGGGTGCAACACTGAGAGGAGAGCTTCTCATTCTCGGCCTCGACATTCTTCTCGAGACCCTCGAAAAAGGCGTCTTCGTCTTCGCCTTCCATCTCGTCAAACGGATCGCGCCCTGCTAACTCGTTTTCTCGAACCCGGAACACGATTTCTGCAAGGTGATCGTTTTCCATCCATCCAATCAAATTCTTCGTTTCCAATGGACTCAAGTTCTGCCATTGAAGAGCTCGGTTGTTCAGTCTTTTTGTGTCTACTATTTTATTTTTGTAAAGATGTTTTGGCTCTCTCTAAAATTTAGTCTGCTTTTGAATCCAAAATAATTAAAATAATTAAATTCTCGTTCATATTGTTATTTATATTCTGTTGAATCAATTAAAAAATAGAAGAGAGAAGCAAACTACTAGACATAGGGAATTTCAAACGTGAAATAAAAGATTGAGTTTACGTTATGTCACCACAAAAATTATAATAGTGTTTATGCTACTGATAAATTAATGAACTATGAGTTCAGATTAAACTAAACTAATGAGCAAAATTACAAAATGAAGTTCAAAGATTAAACAATAAGTCTTAATCTTTCTATAAAGAAGTGGCAAAAAAACCTATTTGCCTTGTAATAGCATAAAGGAAAAAGTGAAATAATAATTGCCTAGAGAGGTAATAATAGAACACAATGCTAAGAATGGGGACCTAAGAGCAATACAGCTACTTCTGTGGAATTTACAGCTAAAAAGCATTCGAATTCCCTTAATTTTGTCATCGGAACAAAACGAGATTGTGGCAAAAGTATTAAAATTTTAGCTAATTGTAGTGTTCTCTTTGTTTTAAATTTCATTAATAAGTGCAACTGGCCTTTAAAATTTACTTTTTGGGCGTTTTCCTCCATAAATTTTATAGTTTGGCATTTTCTCTCCTTTTAATGTTCCGTTGTCAATTGGAAGTAAATGTACTCGTTTAAAATTTAATAAAACCGTACTCAAGATTTTGTGCTCAACAAGACTTGACAAAATGATCCCCTTTAAGTTACTATTTTTCATTTTAACCCTTAATTCATTGTCATAATTAGACAAATTAACCCTTTCAACGGTTTTAAACTATCAAGATTGTTCAAAATTTAAGACACTTGAGAATTAATATATTTAGTTTGAGGAAACATATGAAGGCCATAGCTAGTTTTTTTCAAAATATCAAAGCATGGATTACAATAAATTGTTTACGTAATACTTTACATTAAAAAAAAATTAAGTACCAAACTTGATCAAAGCTATTTATCTCCTAATCTGTTATCTGTGCCCTACTCTACAAGTTAATATTTTTCGCAGCATATTTAGCTTATTAATTATACGTAACGTTGAGATAATAATTAACACTTAGAGACAATAATGCCTTTGATATGGTTAATTAGTTTTTATTCGATTCTTCTGTAAGAGAAAGATGTAATTAAATAGAAGTTGAAAGAGAATAACGGCAAAAATAAATTTAGTTTAAAGAGCAAAGTTGACAAAGTTAGGTGTTACGAGGCAATTCCTCATGAACTCATAAATGTCATAATTGTCAATTTATATTGAAACTCCCATAATAATAAACAAATATATAACATCTCTTTGCAATTGCATGTTAAAGTTGTCAGTTTATTTATACGTAATATCTCTTTGTATGTATTATAAATGCCCTTTAAAACTCTCTCTAGATCTGCTCCAAACTCGACGAAGGAAGAAAAAAGAGAGAAAAAAAAGGTGTTCATTTTCACTATCTTTCGATTAGTATTTCAATTTATTTTCTTGTTGAAATAGCTTCCTCCGTTATTTATTTAGTATTTATAATTGTGAGCACTCGATTTTTCTTGTCCGAATTATATATTGCCATCCGGTTTCAGTTTCAATGAGAAAGACAGGGGTTTTCGGTTTCAGCAGAGACGGCCAAATTGGCCGGAACTCTCACAGAAATTAGGGCCTATATAGACTATGTCGTTCCTTTACGTGAAGTTTTCCGCAATTTTTATACGCTCCGCGCGAATTTTACGCTTGTGTAACATTAGTTTATATATCAATATCAATGTTGTTGTTATAAGTTATGGTAAATAGTAAGAAAAAAAAACATGTATTGTTGTAGAAAATTTCGTCGAAAACGACGACACATGATAGTGGGCACTTTCGGATTATCCGAGATCTTGTGGCTTCCTCTATTTCATAAGGGTAGAAATCGAATACTTCTTAGAAATCGGTATATATATAAAATAAATTAAAAACGATATTTCCGGCCCCAATTTTAAGAAATTGGGACTCGGCAACTTAGTTCAGTGTTGATTTTTCTGTTATTGTTCCCAAATATAATTTAATTGTATTAGTTATGTGTTGTGACATCATTTATTTCTTCCGTTTTATATCAGATGGACAACACGGATCATAGTACTAAACTACATGAAGTCTCAGTCCTTGAGGTATGCCACGTGGCACCCTCAGTCAAACCTTCTGAATCGGCCGAGTTGACTCTCCCACTCACCTTCCTCGACGCGTTCTGCTTCAAATTCCCGCCCATCGAATGCCTCTTCTTCTACACCTCAGACCAAACCCTAACCCTAATGGCTTCCACTGTCGTCGCGAAGCTCAAACACTCGCTCTCTCTCGCCCTCCGACACTACCTCCCTCTCGCCGGAACCCTAACATGGCCCGAAGACTCGCCCAAGCCTTACGTAATCTACAAGCCCGGTGACACGGTCTCGTTCACTGTCGCCGAGTCTGGCGCTCGTAGCTTCAGCTGCCTCTCCTGGAACCACGTGAGCCGAGACGTCTCCGAGACCGCTTCCCTTGTGCCTGCACTACGTACGGGTGATGCGTCACCCTCGATCATCACCTTTCAAGTCACTCTCTTCCCCGGCGAAGGCTTCTGCGTGGGCGTTTCTGCGCACCATGCTTTCCTCGACGGTAAATCTTTGGCTATATTCATGAGATCGTGGGCCCACGTGTCCAAATTCGACGACACGCCGTTGCCTAACGAGCTGACACCTTTCTTCGACCGGTCCGTTGTGAAAGACCCAACTGGGCGGCTCGATATGCTGTACTTGAACCGATGGCTGGCCAAATCCCCTTCGGGTTTTTCGAAGAGCAAAGTGTTTCAACACTGGACGGAGCCTGATGAGCCGTCGGATTTGGTGAGATGCACTTTCGAGCTGACACGTGGAGAGATTGATAGTCTCAAAACCCTAGTCTCCAGAGCTGACGAAACTCTAACCTTAACGGCCGAAACTCTCAGCTCGTTTGTCATCGTGAGCGCGAATGTCTTGACATGCATGATCAAAGCAATGTCGTCAGTTCCCGACAACCGAAGCCTTTACTTTATTATCGGAGCAGACTACCGACCGCGTTTGGAGCCCCCGGTTCCGTCCAATTACATCGGAAACTGCGCCGGTTCGCACGTGGGCCAAATGCCGGCGAGCGAGTGCTTTGGCGCCAACGGGTTGGCCGTCATGGCAACGAAGCTTAGGGCCTTGGTTAAAGGGCTCGACAAGGGCGTCCTTGAAGGAGCCGAGAAGAGGCTCGAGAAGTGGGGCTCATTGGAACAAGGCTCGCACGTAATATCAGTGACTTGGTCACCGAAGTTTAGGGTTTATGAGACTGATTTCGGGTTCGGAAAACCGAAGAAGGTGGAGATAGCGTCTGTGCATAAAAAGTCAATCTCTCTGGTTGAATCAAGTGGTAGTATCAATGGAGGTATTGAGGTTGGTCTCGTTTTGAAGAAGCATGAAATGGAACGTTTTGCTTCTCTTTTTGACGCAACCCTCAAGCCTTAGGGCTGGCATAAACGTATATTTAATAGCTATAAAGCATATGCTTTATGATTAAGACCTATATATAAATATATATATATATATATATATATATATATATATACACGTGTATCCAGGTATTATAGATAGGGGGCCGAAAAAAATTAAATAATTTAGTGTTTAAAAATGTGTAAACTGAAATCTGTTCAAAAATCTCATTTTACGGATTTATATCAAGGAGTTTATAATTTTTTTTATTTAATATTATACAATAGGCATTATGTTAGATATGAATATACAAAAAAATCATTAACACATATAAAGATATTATAACTTTGAACAACACGTTCACATAAATGATAATATATTAGGCAAGTTCAACTGATTATTGTGTAATAACGTCAAAAAAATAAAGCTTATATTATAAATTAAAAAAACTATTAGTAAATAAATAGAACCAAAAAGTTATGTCCTTTGTAATAAGGGTAAATTACGGCTAAAATACCCAATGTTTCGAGATCTAAATATGTTTATCATAGGAGTAAAATCAATTTTATTTTATTCTAATAGGATAAACGAATGCGTGAGCAAAATATATCTATACAAAGACGGAAGTCCGTAGAGCGCTTTCAACCGTATCAACATCAATATCTTAATGAAAAAGTACCAAAAGTCTGGTAACATGTCTAAACGATTATCTTAATTTTTTGAAATTAGTCTAGATCATAGTTTCGATGATATCCCGTGATTTTTGCCTCGAGATTGATGAAAACGTCATCGGACAACCCAACACATGCCTATTGATGTAGCATGACCTCTAAAATATCTAATAAAATATGTCGCCTTTCAAAATCACATATCGGGTAGAGCTAAAAAATTGAACTAATATAGGATTCTTACAAAAATTATCTTATTTAGGTAAAAAATTACAGCCACGAATTCTCCATGAGGACAAAGTGTTTCATTAAAAGAGAATGTAAGTATTGATAATAAAATACCAATCACCTAAAAACATAATATGAGAACCGAACACGTGTGCCTGATCCTAAACTTATACCGCAAAACCCTCCATATTTTATAAGATATCGCACTATAAAATTAGGAAACAACCAATTCTAAAAAAACAGATTCGAATCACTAACTGTAACAAATATATTAAGATAATTATTGTTATGTGGCCAGGTTTGAAATGGTTAATTTAAATTAAATTATGGGCCGGGCACACGCCACACGGCCATACAACCCAAGTATAAAAGGGTGAGCTTCATATGAAGTATTTTCGCCAGTGGAAAAACACACCTCGATCAGGGATCAGCTCGTGAAGGTTGCCGAGTTAAACTTGGAACTGGAGCGGATGAATGTGAAGATGGTTGTTCTTCACGGAGACCTCCAGGAGATGATTCTGATGCAGCAACCGACGGGCTTCGTGCGGAAGAGCGAGAAGCTTGAGCTCTGCCCAAGGACAAAATCGGAGGAGAAGCAAAAGCTTCTGGTGCGATACATAAGTACCGACGACGGTCTTATGTATAACATGAGATGCGCGAGGCCAGATACAGGCGACGCGGTCAGCTCGGAGAGTAGGTGGAGAAGTAACCCGGGAGAGGTGCATCGATAGGAAGTCATTTGGATCCTTCGGAGCATGACAGGGAGCGTCGACACGGGGTTACACTACTTGAGCTAGGAGTTCGAGGAAGCCGACGGACAGAGCTTCGACGACTCGGGTTATGTGATAGGCTTGGATGAGAGGAGTTCTCTTACAGGATTCGCATGGAAAGTTTTCGATAACCTTGTTAGCCGGGAGACTTCATCGCAGCACATCGCGACCTTGTTTTCAACAAAAGGAAGGATATGTGGCTGTCAGCGAAGTGGCTAAGGAAGGTTTTAGGTCTAAAGCCTTGCTCGAAGTTTTCGAGGAGAGTTTGACTCTGCTCGGGGTTGGTGAAGCCAAACCCGAGCAGGAGGTCAAAGGAGAACCGAGCACCTAAGCTCAGAGAAGGGGCTGCGAGGAGAATCAAGCGACGAGACTCAAGGTGGATATTGTTGGTCACGTGACGGGTGACATAATCGGTGAGTCACAGTCACTTGAACCTCGGCAGCCAATCAAGTCGGTGACATTCGGTCAACGACGGGTCAGCGACGAAGATATCTTTTGAATATCAAGGATGCTCTATAAATACCCATCGGGGTCATTCGAGAGCTTATCGAAAGATCATAAAAGATCAAACCAAACAAAAGGTTCCCAGAGAGAAACCAGAGGAGAGAGAAGAGAGAAGCTTTCTTGTGAGAGAGAAAGCTCAGGCGACTCTCAGGCGATTCCGACGGTGGAGATGACCGTGAACATCGACGTGAAGAAAAGGAGAAGGCTCGGGAACGACGGAGAGAAGCACTGCGGAGCTGCATACTTCTTGGCATCTGTCGGAGTCATCTACACATCGTCGAGGAAGGTTCTTCTCACCGGGTTCGGAGATTCAGCGTTGTCTGGTTATTCTGGGAAGTTCTACTCAACCGGTGAAGGGTGCTACACGGCGGAGGCGACATCCGTGGATCGGGTAGTTCATCGGGGCTCGTGGGAAGACGACAGGAATCACACAGAGGTGGTGATTGGCACCTGGGGATCGTCTGCGAGAGGGAGAGGTTAGAGGGGAGTTTGGGTCTGGGGAAAGATCGAGTCTTTGACAAGATCGATACTTTTGTAATCGGGTTCAACCCGGGATGTATTTCTGATGAGGAGGTAATCAATAAAGAGCGTTGATTTGATCGGAAAGTTCGTTGCTTGTGTTATCCGCAATTTCGTTGTACTCTGTGAGTGTCGTTGATCGTGTTTTGTGCTCGGGTGTTGGGCTTAATTTCCCAACATATATTAAACTGCTGAAGTCACCATAATCATGTAGATTTAGTCACCATAATCAATGAAGGGTTTCCTTTGGTTTAACTTTAACTCAATCATCATTCTTCAATTCCAAGTCTCCAAGCAATGCTTTTGGGCTCTTTGCGTTGAATTTCATAAAAAGTAAGTAAGTAAATAAATAAATAAATAAATAAATAAAAAGTAAGTAAATAAATAAATAAAGAGGAAAAAATGTTGACACATATATTAAACTGCTGAAGTCGCCATAATCATGTAGATTTAGTCACCATAATGAATGAAGGTTTCCTTTGGTTTAACTTTAACCCAATCATCATTCTTCAATTCCAAGTCTCCAAGCATAGATAATGCTTTTGGGCTCTTTGCGTTGAATTTCATAACATCGTTGACCTATCGAACAGACTTATTATTTAGAGAAACGGCTCTTAATAGCCAAATTAAACCATGCGTTATATACGGAGTGGTTGGGGATGTATTCAAATTATGGTTACCTAAATTATAGCACTATTTATTAATTTAATATTATTTCCATATATATAGTTAAAAAATCTATTCGAATGATATAATTAGGTATATTAATTACAAAATATTTGTTACTTTATATTATTAATAATTAAAGGTAGTGTAGACCAAGGTTCCGAAAATCGCGATTTTCGTTCGAAAATCGTTCGATTATCGCTGAAAATAGGCTTCTCGGTATCTCCCTTAATCGTTTTCGTTTTATAGTTTTCGCGATTTTTCGAGGGGGAAAGTGAACAACTTTTCGTTTTAGGTTTTCAAGTGTTAAATTTTGAAAACTGGAGGACTTATCGCTAAATAACGAAAAGTCATTAGGTTTTTTCCGAATTGTTGTATAATTGTGGCAAACGTACACATGTTTCGGAAATTGTTGATTTGAGTTAGTTACTCGAATATTTTGATGTAATTTCGTTTTATAAAATTGTATATAATTTTAAAACTAATCGGTTTGCATAATTTGTTTTTTAATTTGAAGTTTTTCTGAATTGTGATATCATTGTGGCAAAAGTACATATGTTTCGAAAATTGTTGATTTGAGCTAGTTACTCGAATATTTTGGTGTAATTTTGTTTTATAAAATTGTATATAATTTAAAAAATAATTGGTTGGCATAATATTTTTTTTAATTTGAAGTTTTCTAAAATATTGCGGCAAAAGTACAATTTTTAGCTAATTTGTTAAATTGAGCTAGTTGTTCAATCTTGTTTTAAATGAAATCAATTGTGCAGTGCATATTTTATATAAGAATAATTGGTGACTTGTAAATATTTATTTTGGTAAGTAAATAATAATTTATTTTACATATTTTGTAAAGTATTTGTAATTTTGTATGAGACTTAGTTTATGTTTGGCTACATTAGTATGAGACTTGGTTTGTGGCTTATATCTTATATTTTGTATGAGACTTTTATGTTTATATTTTGTGACATTAGTATTTTATGTTATGTTTTTAGTGTAAAATACGTTTGATTTTTTTTTTTATAGGTTTTCCATCGATAAATCCATCGGCAAACGATTAATCCATCGATAAGTTCGATAAGTTTCGATAACGGCAAACGATAATTTTTATAGGTTTTCCGTCGATAACGGCATCGGCAAACGATTAATCCATCGATAACGGCAAACGATTTATCGGTCAAAACGGCATTTTGATCCTTGGTGTAGACTGTAGTCATCTTATATTAGTTAGTTAATTGACTATTTAAAATATTTTGCAAATGTCACATAATATGTGACTATTTTGTTATAGAGCCCATTAATAAACATTATGCAAACTGTGGGTCATTATCAAAGATTAAAAAAAAAAAAACTAAAAATGTTGACCTAAATCCATTGCGTGAGACAATAATGGTTATACAATCTCTAGTACATACTTCAAGTTTTAAGAAATGACCAAGGGGAAAATACAAAGAAAAATGGACCTACCAAGCAACCATAAAAGATTTAATTTCTATAAAAAGATTACAAATTTTTGGTATAAAAAAGGGCTATGAAAATACCAAGATGATCAGAAATGGATGGTACACTAGGGTGGATAGTAAGAGATCGATAATATCAAACACCTAAGCGGTCCAATTGGTCGTGTTGAGCTGGGCCCAACGTTCGTGGCAAAGAGCAAGGTTTTTGCAAAAACAAGGATTAGAGCAAGAACTCTCGAGACGTGTACGGCGACACTTTTCTTAAAGCAGATTCGCCCCATTTAAATAAATATAATATACTAATGCAATGCATAAATTACTATATTATAAGATATATCAATAATAAACTAACTTTTTTTTTTTTAATATGAAAACTATGACATCGTGGGCGTAGCTATTATTTTGGTGGAGCTTTTGGAGTTCGTTTTTAATTTTGGTATAAAAAAATAAATCAAAGTCCGAAACAATGGTCTCTATCAATAAATATCAATAGAGCCATTCCAACGAGACTCTCTATCAATATTATTTATAAAAAAAAAAAAAAAAACGTTGAATGATTTGGTCTTCTTCAACGACGGCAATTTGAATGTCGTTTTATTTTTGAATGTCGTTTTATTATAAGGAAAAGAAAAATTGGGGATTTGCTTTACCCTACCAAATCTTGAACTTGACCACTTGCGATCGAATCCCAAATGGACGGCGATGCTCACCCCGCGGACGCGCCGGCGCCTGCACCGCCGGCTGCTGGGCTGGAGAACATACCAGCCAAGCGTCTTCTTCTTCTTCTTCTTCTTCTTCTTCTTCTTCTTGATTCAAATGGATCACGATTTTGTTTTATGCAGTTCGGCTTGGAACTCGGAAACGGATGAGAGCGTGGCCGTCAAGAAGATTGCGATCGACAACAACATCAACGTCTTAAGAACGCTCCGCGAGATCAAGCTGCTCCGCCACATGGACCACGAAAACTTTGGTCTCTTCTCTTTACACCCAAATGATTTTTGGATGACGACAGCTGAGAGCGTACGGATTGTTGAGAAAGAAGTAATGGGTGTTTCAGAAATGTCTAGATTTGGGTTTTCAAAAAAAAAGAAAGAAAGAAATGTCTAGATTTGGGTTTTCAAATCAATATCCTCCGTAGGAACCAAACCGATAATCGAACCAAAACTTATTGACTATCGAAACCCCGTGGCGGAACCAGAAATCATACTTAAATTTCAGGGATTGAAATAAACCAAAATCCAGAGGGTGGTATGAATTGAAGACCCCGCTAATTAGACCAGTAATCAAAGCATGATAAAAAAAAATCAAAACCCTAATCCTATCTTAATCATGTATGGTTACTTGCATGGCGATATCTTCCGTGGTACCTTTTCCCTGTCATGATCTCAAAAACACCATTAACGCATAACCCTAGAAGAATCAATCGACTATGAATTTGGATTAAGGTAAGCAACGAGATCCACTCTTGGGCTCTCCGATCTGCAGGTATGGCTTCCACATTTTGTTGTATAAGAATAAGATCACAAAAACACCATTAACGCATAACCCTAGAAGAATCAATCACAAAGTATCTTATGAATGGACTGGTGTACAAGAAAAATATCTTAGGGACGGATTAGAAAAAACGCATTGTACAATTAAATTTCTTTATTGAGCGTTACTTACTCTCTTAATTGCAAAGGTGCAATTAAACATCAGAATCAATTTTAATTACTATTACGATCATGTTAAATTACAATTGCCATTACTATGTGACGTGAATTAAGCTTGGCTTGTTGACTAAGTATACTTGCTTTGCAAGTTTTTTTTATTAATTTTATAAAATTACTATTACTTCAAAACACCATCAACGCGCATAACCCTAGAATCAATCGACTATGATTACGAGAATTGAATTTTGATTAAGGAAAGCAACGAGATCCCAACGCTTCTGCTCTCCGATCTGCAAGAATGGTTTCGACATTTTGTTGTGAGTGTTTCTAGCAGCGCCGGGTTCCGAGGTATTACATAATAGGTTCGTTTGGTACAGTTTAATTTTTAATTAATTTTAAGGTAAACTGCGACTAAAATATCTAATATTTAAAAAATTTGTACTTATATACTCAATTTTTTTATTGCTAAAATGTCTAAACTTGCTTTTGTTAGTCGATTTGATCTCTCCCGTCTATTTTCAATTTTTCCCGTCGTAAACTCGCCAACCAAGCCACGTCTCATGCTAAAAAATAAGGGTAAAATGCAGTTAAAATACCTAAAGTATGAAAAATTTGTGAACAATTTGTACTTATATACAATCTAATCTTGTGTACTTAAAGTTAAAACAATTCCTGAACATTGAAAAGTAATCTTGAAAATTCTCATTTGGCCACTGGCACTATAGTTTGGCAGAGTTTTGAATTTTTAGTTTGACTACCTATATTGTCGAAATTAAAATATGATTAAAATCTATACTTATATCTTAAAATAATATTTAAGGTGGTGTGATTTATTTACTTGTCTACCACAAATTAAATATCTAATCCAGGATCTCTGTAGTCTTTTATTTCCATCTATATTGAAAGTGAGTACTTGTATTCAAATTATATATTTATATATACATATATAATTAATTTATGAAGTTAATTTTTTTCATTAGAATAATCTTCTAAGTTCTAAGTGGTTTTGTTGCAAATTAAGAAACAATATAGAAATAAGAAAATAAATAAGAGATAAAAATGAAAATAAATAAATAAGTGGTTTAGTGTGAAAACAAAATATATCTTTGTTGGAGACAGTCATGTCTCTATCTTTCTCTCTCACGATGTTTCTTACCGACGACATTCTATAAAATTTGATAATTGCAAGAAAAAAATAATCAACTTAATCATAAAAATAAAATTTTAATTTTACATGGTGTTGAAAATAAATATTCAATTGATGTACATCTAGAGACCCCTTTTGTTGACCGATCTATTCGAATATATTGAAAATAACAAATAAAAAATCTCATCGACGTACTTAACTTGTCAATTATACTGATCTAAGTGTTTGATCATTCTTGAAATCTTTCTACTTTAAGGCTAATTAAAGCTTCAAGCTCTGTCTACTCTCATTTCCATGGCGAAAATCCTCGAGGTCTCACGTGTCGCTCCGTTGAGCGGTGACTACCCGTCGAATTTCTCCCTGCCGTTGACGTTCTTCGACCTCTTATGGCTCAAAGCGTCTCCGGTCGAGCGGCTGTTCTTCTATGGCCTCTCCGAGTCCGAGCCGAACCCGAGCAGCTTCTTCTTCGACTCGGTACTTCCTAAGCTCAAGCACTCTCTCGCCCTCACGCTCGCACACTTTCTTCCCGTCACCGGAACCCTAGCCTTTCCTCTAAACTCAACAAAGCCAGTCGTCCTCTTCACTGAGAACGACGCTGTTTCATTCACTGTCGCGGAGTCCGACGCTGACTTTGACGAACTCTCCGGTGATCAAACCCGCGAAGCGGCGTCGCTTTACCCTCTTGTCCCCGAACTGATCAGCTCGGAGAACGGATCTCCGGTGATGTCGCTGAAAGTCACTTTCTTTCCGACGAAAGGGTTTTGCATCGGCGTCGCGAACCACCACGCCGTTCTCGATGGCCGGTCAGTGACAAGTTTTTTCTCCTTTCGAGGATACAAATTAAAATACTCAGCGCCGATTTGATCTAGTTTTTATTGACAGGACGGTGACGATGTTCGTCAAGTCGTGGGCTCATATGTGCAAAGAAAATTGTCCTTTGCCGGTGGATCTCACGCCGAGCTACGATCGCTCGGTCATCCGAGACCCGACCGGCCTCGACACGATGTACTTAAAGCAGTGGTCTGACCTTATGAAATTATTCGAGCAATCTTCACCCGGTCCAGATGATCACCGGTTAGGTCAAGTCAGGGCGACTTTGACGTTGACCCGAAACGACATAGCGAAGCTGAGGGAAAGTATATCACTGGACAAGGAGCTCCGGTTATCGTCGTTCGTCATCGCGTACTCCTACGCCTTAACTTGCATTGTCGGGGCATCGGAACATAGCGGGTCGAAGGTCGTATTCGGGTTCGTGGCTGACTTCCGGAGCCGGGTCAAGCCGCCGGTTCCGGCCAACTACTTCGGAAATTGCGTCGGGATCCTTACAAGCCGCGAGGACGCGAGGAAGGTGCGTTATCCTATTACACGTTTAAATTTTAGACAAACTTCTTGATTTTTGTCTAAATATTCACTTTCTAGTTTCAAAGATTAACAAAGGTAGCAAAACACTTTCAAAATTTCACGTGGCATATGGTGTCATGCCACGTCATGTATCATGTCAAGTTACGCACGTGTCTAAATTTTTTTTTTTTCGTTGATTGCGATAAAAATACTTGAGCTCGAACATAAGTAATGTTATATATTGTCAAAGTTCGAACACAAGTATTTAATGTAAATATCATTAAAATCAAATACTTTTGCCGCAATTAACTAAAAATAATTGGGCTCACACGTTTCGTGCCATGGAAGATTGCCATATGACATGATGTAAAAAGGAATATGCTACAATTTGGTGAAGGATGTTCAATTTTTAAATTTAAGTATTAAAGTGCAATTTAAAATAAATTATGTATTTTTCTGCTATTATTCCTTATTATTTAATAAGGTGGTCGTCAACGCCGGCGATGCAAGGCTCAAAGAAATGGCGAAGAAGGTCGGTGAGCTGATGAAGTGCAAGCTCGAGCGTGACGACGTTCTAGAAGGCGCCGGGGAGTGGCTGACGGGCTTCTGCTCGATTGTAGCTCCGGCTGCAGATGGCACTCCAAGTCGGCCCATCGGCGTGGCCGGGTCGCCAAGGTTCGGGCTCTATGAGGTGGACTTCGGGTGGGGCCGGCCGCGGAAGTTGGAGGTCGTTTCCATTGACCAGTCCAGCGCGCTGTCGATGGCGGAAAGTCGGGACGGCGGCGGCGGAATCGAGATCGGCGTGGTGTTGGTGAGGCCTGAGATGGAGATCTTCACTTCTTTATTCCGCGAAGGACTCAAATAAAAAATATTTTTTTGATGTCATAAGTTGAACATTTTAGTTTACTGTTCAGTTATTTAGACACATCTGAATATTGAATAATCAATAAAATATGAACTTTGAGCCACTTTAATATTAAATGAAGGTAGGTTTATTAATAACATGGTTCGTGTAGTTTTTTTTATTTTTTATTTAGGAATGGTTGGTGTGTATATTTAATAATATCTTTTAATATTAACATATATAAAAAAATATCACTACAACAAATAGTTGTATAAATCACACTCGTGTAAATGTTTAAACGACAGTGACACGCTGTCATGTAAATTGAAATCGTTGAAGGTTAATCGACAGTAAAATGTACTGTCTTGTAAACTTTTTCAACGACGGTGAAATATACTGTCTTGTAAACCTTTTAAACGACAGTGGTTCATAGTCGTAAGAGGACTGGAAAAAACAACAGTGAAACCTCGTTGTCGTGTACGAACATTTAATGACAATGTGATGGACGCCCCAAACAAATAAAGAAGCCGCGACTAGATACTTTTATGCCGCGGCTTGTATTATATTTCAGATATAATTAATATTTTTTGTATTTAATTAGTTCGGATTTTGCTCTTTTTTTTTCTGGTTTGCTACAGTTCTAAATTCTGAAATACGTCCCTGTCTAATAACATTATATATATATATATATATATATAAATCAAAACTATACTAAATAACACTCATCAATAAACAAAAGATAATTGATATCAACATAACAATATCCATAATATCGACAATAACAGCTGTATAATATCTGGCACATCAAAATAACAAAGAAGCAAATCTATTATAAACAACCATACAAGATGTTTAACCACAAAAACATTGAAAATAACTATTCATCAATATCAACAAAATTAATAAACGTGCTCACGTAATCGGCCCATTCGGTTCGAACTTCATCAATTTCTTTTGGATGGTATGCATCTCTAGAACAAATCTGCCCCTCTCTTTTGTTGACAATGTCGCGCATAAAACGTAGAACGTAATATCCACATTCAAACCCTCCAGGTTGTTTTGGGTTCTTTTTCGGGATTTGAATCGGTGATCGAGTAAGCGGCATTCCTTTGAGTTGCAATTTGACAATAGCGAAAATCCTGAAGAAAAAAATTCAATAAAACAAGTAGTAGATCATATAATTGTACTAAATAAAAACAAGTATTAAAATACTTTTGTTTTTGTTTGGGGATAAGTATTAGAATACTGACCTTGTAATCAAATTATCCAAATCTTGGGGTAGTCTAGTCCTTGTGAGAGAATAAAAAATGATAACGGCATTTTCCAAAATATTGAAGACGAGTAGAATCCAATGCATATCATAATTGTAGGGCATTAACCATATTTTTCCTCGACATCCCTTTATCAATATATCTGCGATATTTTCATGTCGGTCGTCAACCTCATCATATTCCGCCCCTTCTCTAGTAGTGAACATAATTGTGGGTTTATAAAGCCTATTTCATCCACCAGATTAGTCCTCGCCAATTTTCGATACAACAAGCTGCAAGAGACAATTTTTATTGCTGTTAAATAACAAATTAAAAAACAAATTTAAGAGTTCCAAAAATAAATACCTCATGTAAACTACTATGCAGGATAAGTTTGTTTCTTTGTAACAGAGAAAATCGGACACGTCCTCGAAATAAAGCGAAATGGGAAACGAACCCATAGTCTCGAGAAGTTATACATCAATCTTCTCATTCTCCAACAACATTCTTTCATTTATATGTTTTGCCAACATTTTTAATCTTGGCAAGATTGAACTGTACCGAATCAGCTCACTTGGTTGCACTTTGGGAAGATTAAAATTTTTCTTTTTCTCGGGAATATGACTCTCTTTGCTAGTTGATGAATCGTTGAGTGCAATCAATCTCTTAGGCCATGCTACAAAACTCCCCACAACATTTTCAATTGTCAGAAGATCGAACGACGGAATCGGTAGAAAGGACTTCTTTGATATGGCCTTTTTAATACTGACCCTTGCATTTTCAGTACCTAACAAAGTACAGTGAACTCTATCGGTCAGCAGAATTTATCATCACTTGGCCAGTAGTAACTAAAGTCTTACCACCATGTTCATCAATGTAGAAAAAGCGTTCCTCACTTTCATTAGAATGTGGCGTCGGCGGGAAAGATAGTGGTGATTTTCCATTTAATGAGCAACTTCCATGAACACTGTTATAATTATGCATTCCCTGGCTTCCCGAATTGACGTGATCTTCCCCATCATCTTCAGCCTCAGCTCGATCTTTTACAGCTTTAGGAAGGGTAGCCTCAGCCCGATCTTCCGGAAAAAATGAGTGTCTCGCATCATCAGGACCGTTACGAAAATCACCACGTTGTTGCGTAAGCTCCAAGATTTTGGCCGTCAATACTCCTACTTGGTTTTCCTAGCTATTGATTCTACCCGTAGCGTGATTATTACCAATCATATGAAGCTTCTTGCATGACACGTATTTCGACTGTCCCCGTACCCGGCCAGGATGCTCTCGGGTGCCCAAAACTTTCTCCAACACATCTTGGGGTCCTTCAAAATCGGACTCTGAATTTTCTTCTTAATTAGCTAAATCATCCTGCAACATATATAAACATTTAGTATGTAAAATATAAACAAGTTACTAGATAATAAATAAAAAAAAAAAAAAAACTTAAGCACTAACCAATTTGTCCACAAATGTTTTCAGAGATGGATACTTTAAAGAGCCATCTTTAGTTTTTCTTATACCGACCCAAAGATCTTCTGTTGAATAATCAATCACAAGATCTTGAAATCGACAGTAACGAAGCTTGTAAACTCAATCACACAGTATGAATCGAGTCCCCAAAGAATTCCTCTGACTTCTCTTTGTATTGAAAACGACTGATTACAACTCCTAGAAAACTTGGAACATTTGCCACGAATACAAAAATGGAACCAGAAAGCTTCAAGACTACCAAGACTTTTCTCTTCTCTCTCTCTAGCTCTCTCTCTCCTATTTCCCATTTCTATCGTGTATGTACTCTATTACAAGAATTCCTAGTCATTTCTATTTATACAACAATATAAAAGTATATATCATTGCACTAAAAGACAAGCTGATTTGTTTGATTATTGTCACTTTTCCAACAATCTCCACCTTGACAATAGCATCAAACAAGTTCTTGATCTTCAAAGTCTTCTTTCCCTCCACTGCTTTGGCCTTGGCCAGTTTCTTCAACTCCAAGTTTCTTCAAGTGTTCTTCAAACCGCTGCACCGAAATCACTTTAGTGATCATATCAGCTGGGTTCTGATTTGTGCCAATCTTCAGTACCTTTAGAACTCCACTCTCGACAATATCCTTCACAAAGTGAAGTCTAATGTCTATATGTTTTGTTCTCTCGTGATACATCTGATTTTTGCACAAGTGAATTGCACTTTGGCTGTCACTGTACAATTCGAACTCGCTTTGCTGAAATCCCAGCTCCGTTACAAGACCTTTCAGCCATAACCCTTCCTTCACCGCTTCCGTGATTGCCACGTATTCTGATTCAGTGGTCGAGAGAGCTACTACATGCTGAAGAGTCGCTTTCCAACTGACCAAATTTCCGAACACCTTGAATGCGTACCCCGTAAGAGATCTTCTTCTATCTAGATATAGACATTAGACTTGTATATTGCAGCCTTTTCCCTGTTTGTTGTTGAAGCTCAATCCATAGCTGCTTGCGCCAGCTAAATATCTCATGATCCACTTTACTGCAGCCCAATGCTCTTGCCCAGGTTTTGCCATGAATCTACTCACGAGGCTCACTGCATAAGCTAAGTCTGGCCTCGTGCATATCATGCTGTACATAAGGCTTCCAACAGCACTCATGTATGGAGTATCTTCCATGTCAAGTGCTTCCTCGTATGTCTCTGGGCTGCAACTAGATGACAACTTGAAGTGAGCAGCCATTGGGAGTCTGGTGTGCTTGGAGCCTTCCATCTTGAACCTCCTAAGGACCTTAAGCACATACTCAGTTTGAGAAATGTGTAAAGTTCCTTTGATTCTATTCCTTGTGATGACCATTCCAAGTATCTTTCTTGCAGATCCCAAGTCCTTCATTTCGAATTCAGAGTTCAACCTTTTCTTCAAATCTTCAATTTCTTTCATGCTCTTGGACACTATGAGCATGTCATCTACATAGAGCAGTAGATAAACATTTTCACGGCCCTTAGAGCGTTTACAGTAAACACAATTGTCGTGTTTACTCCTTGCAAACTGATTTTTCTGCATGAAGTTGTCGAATCTCCTATACCACTGTCTCGGTGACTGTTTAAGTCCGTAAAGGGACCTTTTCAAGCTACACACCCAGTCTTCCTTTCCCTTCACCTTGTAACCCTCTGGTTGGCTCATTAAAACCCTTTCTTCCAATTCTCCATGAAGAAATGTTGTTTTAACGTCCATTTGCTCAAGCTCGAGATTAAACTTGGCAACCATGGACAGAATTACCCTTATGGAAGAGTGTTTCACGACTGGTGAGAAAACTTCATTAAAATCGATTCCTTCTCTTTGGCTAAACCCCTTTGCAACTAGCCGAGCCTTGAACCTCATTGCCTCATTCTCAGAGCTGCCCTGCTTCCTTTTGAATAACCATCTGCACCCCACAATCTTGGCATTAACTGGTCTCTTCTCCAAAATCCAGGTCTGATTTTTGCTCAACGAATTCATTTCTTCATCCATAGCTTTAATCCAATTTCTGGAATCCTTAGAATTTATGGCATCTGCATAAGTCTTTGGCTCTTCCTCATAGCTTTCTTCTGCTGCAGTGAGAGTATAGGGCTCAAGATCTGATTGTGCAAATCTTCTTGGGGGCCTGATCTCCCTTCTACTTCTGTCTCTTGCCAGCTTGTAATGACCCAGATCATCCTCTTCCACTGCATCGTCTTCTGGCTGTGAGCTTTCACCAATTTCTTCAGGGGTATTTTTGTCATGACTTGATTCTCTAGCAACTAAGTCGCTTTCTTCTCCATGCTCCACCTCCAACTGAACTCTCCCAGTTTGTACAAGTTCTTCGTGAGTTTTTTCAGAGCTGACTTGTTTCTGAAGGAACCCTTCTTCATGAAATGTCACATCCCTGCTAATGATGCATTTTCTGGATTCCAAGCACCACACTCTATATCCCTTTACAGCATCGGGGTAGCCCATGAACAAGCCCTTTTTGGCTCTAGGGACTAATTTTCCCTCATTGACATGATAATATGCAAGGCATCCAAATACTTTTAAGTGAGAGTAGTTGGGTAGAGTACCTGTCCAGATTTCCTGAGGCGTCTTGAGTTCAATAGCCGTTGATGGTAGCCTGTTGATCAAGTAAGCTGCAGTGTGCACAGCTTCCGCCCAGAATCTTGTTGACAACCTTGCATTGTACAGAAGACATCTCACTCTCTCTAAGAGAGTTCTGTTCATTCTCTCGGCCAAGCCATTTTGTTGAGGATTTCCCTTTACTGTCTTTGATCTCCTGATTCCCTCAGCTTTGCAAAGGCTAGTAAAAGCTTCAGACAAGTATTCCAACCCATTGTCTGTCCTGAGGTTTTTAATTCTCTTGCTGCACTGTGTCTCAACTAGAGCCTTCCAATTTTTGAAAGCTTCAAAGGCAACATCTTTTGTCTTCAATAAGTATATCCAAACCTTCCTTGAGAAATCATATATGAAGGTTATGAAATACCTATTTCCACCGTGTGACTCCACTCTAGAAGGCCCCCACATATTAGAGTGGATGTAGTCGAGCACTTCTTTTGAAGAGTGTTTCCCTTTTCCGAACTTCACCTTGTGTTGTTTTCCATATACGCAATGTTCACAGAACCCCAAGTCTCGTATCTTGTCTTTTCCAAGCAGCCCTCTTTTGTTGAGTTCCAAAAGTCCCATGTCACTCACATGTCCAAGCCTTTGGTGCCAAAGGGCAGCAATATCATCTTCCTTCTTGCACGCAGTGGCTGCTTCAGCTATCTCTGCATTTCCTTGTAAGAAATAAATGGCATTGACTCTTAATCCCTTCATAACCACCATCGAACCTCGCTTGACTGTCAGCACTCCATTCTCTGCTTTCCAAGAATACCCTTGCTCTTCGAGAAGTCCGACAGAGATTAATCCCCGTCTGATTCCGGGAACATGTCTCACTCTAGTCAACTTGAATCTAGATCCATTAAACATCTTCAAACGGATCGTACCGATTCCAACAACTGTACACGAGGTTTCATTCCCCATATGCACTTCACCTCCATCAAGTTCCTCATAGTCATTGAACCAATCTCTTTCTCGACACATGTGATACGAACACCCCGAATCAAGGATCCAAGCATTTCTAGGATTAAAAGTAGTGACATTAAACATCTCTGCATTGTCGTAACCATCTCCATCGGAGACGACATTCGCCGAGTTTGAGTCTTCATCACGATCTTTCTTGTACTGGAAATGAAGATTGGGCCTTCGATCTTGTCCTTCCCTCTTCTCTGGGTAATCACGTTTGAAATGGCCTTCTTTGTGACATCGGAAGCATTTCAGTTTGGAAACTCCTCTCGACTTTGACCTTGAGGTTCCCCGCTGCTTGAAATCCTCCGATCTGGTCTTCCTCGCACGAATAATCCTTTACCGTGTTCTTCCCTGCCTTCGATGCGTTTCTTTAATTCCTTCGACATGAGAGCTGTCTGAACCTCTTCGAATGTCAGAGAATCTCTTCCAAAGACAAGGGTGTCATGGAGATTCTCATACGAATTGGGCAATGATCGGAGCAACAATAGGGCTTGGTCTTCGCCGTCAATCTTGATCTCGATATTCTCAAGATCAAGAATTACTTTGTTGAAGTCGTCCAGGTGGTCTTCGATCGTTCTTCCCGGTGCCATCTTGAAGGTATACAACTTCTGCTTCAAGTGGAGCCGATTTGCCAGAGACTTAGTCATGTACAACTTCTCAAGCTTTTTCCATATTGCTGATGCCGATTTCTCCTTCGACACTTCTCTCAGAACACGATCACCGAGGCTCAAGATCAGGGTGCTGTGGGCTTTGTTCTGGAGATCCTTCTTCTCTTTCTCTGACATTATAGATGGTAGTTCCTTCTCATCGAGCAACGCCGATTCTAGCCCTTGTTGCGTAAGAATCGCCATCATCTTCAATCTCCAAAGACCGAAGTCGTTCTTTCCGCTAAACTTCTCTATATCGAATTTCGCACTCGCCATTTTCTTGATTTTCCGATCGCCGAAACACGGCTCTGATACCACTTGTTGAATAATCAATCACAAGATCTTGAAATCGACAGTAACGAAGCTTGTAAACTCAATCACACAGTATGAATCGAGTCCCCAAAGAATTCCTCTGACTTCTCTTTGTATTGAAAACGACTGATTACAACTCCTAGAAAACTTGGAACATTTGCCACGAATACAAAAATAGAACCAGAAAGCTTCAAGACTACCAAGACTTTTCTCTTCTCTCTCTCTAGCTCTCTCTCTCCTATTTCCCTTTTCTATCGTGTATGTACTCTATTACAAGAATGCCTAGTCATTTCTATTTATACAACAATATAAAAGTATATATCATTGCACTAAAAGACAAGCTGATTTGTTTGATTATTGTCACTTTTCCAACATCTTCAAATGCCAGCAATTCACCCGTTTCTTCATGCTTAATGAGAAAGGAAAAAAATACATTTTAGTAATTGAAAAAGAGAAAATAACATACTAGAAAAAGAAAAAGAAAAAGAAAAAACATATTTACTAAAATTTATAAGTCTTACCAATTTTTGATCGAGAACTCGGTACCCATTGCGACCTGCGGTAGAAGGATACACATTTTTCTTCCGCATTTCTTGACCTTTTTTAGATTTAGCTTTGAACTCTTTGATTCTTCTATACATGACGAAATTTTTCCAATCAGATTCGGTAATACTCGAGTAGTATTCTAAGATCACGTTTGGACGCTCCAGAATTTCGTCACTATCAATTTTAGATTTTGCGAAGGCTTTATATATATTATGGCGGAAATTCTTTGCCGATTCTCCAGCTCTCATAAGACATGAATCCTTAAAATCCTTTGCGAACAGTAAAGCCTTGACAGACTTCGTCCCATATTCTATCTCGAATTTGATTCAAATCGTCATCACGCCTCCCCCAATGCCGTGTCGTAATTGGAACTAGCAAGTACGCCAATATAACTGCACAATTTATTTCCTTCTTCCCCCATTGGTTGAAACTTTTCATCAAAAACAACATTTATTTTCGAACCCGAATTCTTCACCTTATGAACCTTTGCCATCAGAGTCACTTTCCCTTTTCCATCCTTTTCAATTTTGAGGACCATCTAGGTTTCTCTGTTCCTTTATAACAATTAACAAAAATAAATGAATCTCAAGCATTGTGTGCTCACTTCAGCTACTCTCGAGACTTGCAAAAATAGATGGCGAGGGGATAGCACAATTGGTAATATCATATCTGTAACTTCGTCAGGAAATAAAATTCATATATATTCTTTTTTTTTTGTTATAGTTGAAAGTGAATGGCATCGGCTTTTGTTAACAAGATTTACGTGGAAATTTTTCAGACTTGCTATTCAAATGTTGCGAGGATGATGTTGCTGATATCAACGGAGTGCCATTACTTGGCGACCTTGTAAAAGTAAATATATAATATCTTTTGAGTTCTATCTGCATACTTTAATATATAGGAGGGATATCACATATTGTTACATCTCCTAATCTGAAATATTATATCAGGTTGACATATCACAATAATTATACAATAAATACATGAGATAGTTGACCAAATAGAGTAAGAATTTATCTAATTTATTTACTAGTATTTAGTAGTGAATTCGAGCTTACAATATACAGGTGTAGTGGCGGTTGGGCAGCTAGTATTTTTTGCCCGAGTTATTTTTCGATGTCCGAGTTTTCTGACCCATATTTTCCACTGTGTAATATCTGCATCATGTTATATTCCGCTTGCTAGGTTTATCCTCATTGTTTGGAAAAAAAAAAACTCATTGATTTTCGTGTTGTTGCAGCAGACCAACTGGTATTGTCTTTGTCAGTCATTGCATGGCTATTTGCTCTGAGTTTTTGCGCCTATTAATATTTTTTTTGAAGGAAAAAGATCTAATGGCATTGATTAAGATTCAAAAGGGACGGAGTCCCGACGTACAACGTTTACAAGCCACTCCGGGCAATCGAACCCCGAAAAGTCTGTGGGTAAAAAGGAAAGACGAGCTTTCGCGATACAATTAGCTACTTCGTTACAAGATCTAGGAGTCCAATTGTAGCTATTAGAGAAGCCCACCGACCGGGCCAAGGAAGCGATGTCCGACAAAATTGCCCCCCGAGTGCCGTAAAGATTCCCTTCATTGGCCAACCGCGTTGCTTGTAAACAATCGGACTCAACGGCGGAGACAATCCAACCCCGGGTTTGAGTAAAAAGGAGCCCCCAACGGATGGCGATGCACTCGGCCGTCAAAGCCGAATCCACATGTTCGATTAGCGAGGCCGAAACCCCCACAACCGACCCATTCCGGTCTCGAACGACCGCACCAAGACCCGCACGGCCGGACTTCAAATCCCACGCGGCGTCCACATTAAGTTTGAACCCTCCATCCTCGGCTCCTTTCCAAAATGTCCGACTAACCTCCGTGCTAAGTGGATTTGAGTCCATGGTTCGGGCTTGGCGTTTGTAGCCAGCAAACCAACTAGTAACCTCCTCCACCCAAGTTTCCGGTGTCTTAATATGGCCCTCAAAAAGACGAACATTCCGATCATTCAAAGACGCCCAAATGAGTCCGCAAAAGAACTCTAAGTTCGGGGTATTGAGGGTCTCGAAAGCCTGGAAACAAAGTTCCTGGAATGGAAGATTCTCCATTTTTTCAACCCATCTTTGTAGAAGCGAGCAACCCCACACCTCCTTAGCTCTTTCGCAACTCCAAACCGCATGGATAGCGTCCTCCGGGAGAGCCCCGCAAAACCTACAAAAAGGTAGACAATCGATACCTCTTCCCCGTAGCGCACCTAGAGTCGGAAGCGCTTCAAACCACACCCGCCAAACTAGGTGTTTCACTTTGGGCGGTATTTGTAAGCTCTATATCTTCTTCCACCATTGTGCATCATCGTCACTAGAGCTTGAAGGACCTCCCCGACCATCCATCCGAGCTAAGCGGTACCCCGATCGAACCGTATACAATCCATTTTCCTCAAAGTGCCAAACTAAACGGTCTTGGGCTTGTCTCACGCTCAAGGGAATCTTCAATATGGCTTCGGCATCAAAAGGAGACATTAATGCCTCAACCACCTCTTTGTTCCATTCTCCATCGTTGATGAAATCGGATACACACCATGGGTGCTCGTCATCCGGATCTTCCGAAAACACCTTGAAAGCCCCCGCTCTTGGAATCCAAGGTTGCTTGAAGGCTCTCAAGTTGCCTTCGCCGATTTTCAATCGGGTTCCGCGGCGGACCAAATCTCTTCCCCAACAAAGGATTTTGCAAAGGAAGGAGAAATGACCCTTGTTTTCAAAATCGAGCACCGACGAGTTCGAGAAGTATTTAGCTTTTAAAACTCTAGCCATCAAGATTTCCGGGTGTTGAATGATACGCCAAGTGATACGTCCCAAAAGAGCTTGATTAAAGTCCCCAAGGTCCTTGAAGCCTAAACCACCCTCCGCTTTTGGCTTTGCGATAAGCTCCCACCGCTTCCAATGAATCTTCCGCTTGTCTTCTGACCCTCCCCACCAGAACCGAGCGGTAATTCCATGAAGGTCCTTGATGATAGTGGCCGGGAGTCTAAAGAGACTCATGATGTGCGTTGGAATGGCTTGGACAACCGATTTCACGAGTACCTCCCTACCCCCGGCGGAGAACATCTTCGCTTTCCAAGCCCCAAGATGCTTTTGGACCCGGCTTTTAATCTTGCTAAACACCAAAACTTTGTTTCTTCCAACATGAACCGGAAGTCCAAGGTAGGATTCAAGCTCTTCCACCACAGGGATTTGTAGCCATTGGGAGAACCGGTTCGCCACTTCGCTTGTGATATTTTTGGAAAAGCACATCATGGATTTCTCCGTGTTCACTATTTGTCCCGACCCCCTTTCATAGACCGTCAAAATAGAGTGTATAGCACGACAACAATCTTCACTAGCTTCGCAAAAGAGGATACTATCATCCGCAAAGAGGAGGTGCGATACCGACGGAGTCGAAGGTCGACAAGAAAATCCCCGCAAAAGCCCCAAACGTTCTTGACCCCGGATAAGGGCGGAGAAACCTTCAGCACATATAAGAAAGAGATATGGTGATAAAGGGCAACCTTGTCGAAGCCCCCGTTTTGGGGCAAAAGATCCACCGATCCTACCATTGACAACAACGGAGAATATTGGGGTGGAGATGCAATCCCGGACCACCGCTAACACTCTCGGACCGAACCCCATTCTTGTCATCATAGCTATTATAAAACTCCATTCAACTCGGTCGTACGCTTTGCTCATGTCATCATAGCTTTCGAAGACCGCACGTACTTCCCTTTCCGAAGTGACCCACGTGCCCGAATCGTCGAGGATGCCCCGAATGGCATTTTGAGCTTTCCTACGCACGGCCCGGGCGTGAAAGTAAGAGGTATTTTTATCCCCGCCCTTAAGCCAATCCGCTCTTGCTCTTTGCTTCCAATAATAGTCTTCCACCAAAATAAGACCATCGAGTTCGGCTCGCATTCTCTTCACGTTTTTCGCAACCTCCGGGGTGAACGTTTCTCGATGAGCCTTTTCGATGTTCTCCGATAGCACCCGGATCCGCTTATCCCTATGACCGAACGAGAGCCGCGCCCATTTCCTCAAAGCGGTTTTACACTCCGCAAGCCCCAAAGAACAGAGGTCGGTTCCCATCCCTCGAGTGCCATTCCGCCAAGCTTCTTGGACAACCCTTTCGCAACCGTCGTTCAAGAGCCACCCCGGTTCAAAGGCCCACCGGGATGAGGCAGAGCCGATGGTGTTGATGAGGATAGGCCTATGATCCGATCCCCAAAACTCCAACGCCTTCACCAAGTGTTCCGGGTATAGGCATTTCCATTCCGGATTAGCACACGCGCGATCCAACC
The DNA here is from genome assembly GCA_954871525.1 of Parietaria judaica. Taxonomy (NCBI): domain Eukaryota; kingdom Viridiplantae; phylum Streptophyta; class Magnoliopsida; order Rosales; family Urticaceae; genus Parietaria; species Parietaria judaica. Next base: position 4,267,743 of record OX940864.1, on the reverse strand, counting down.
TACATTGAACATTCCTAGCTCCACTTTGCATATTATTCCACGTGAAAGAGTCCCCTTGGTAGCCTAGATCGATCAAATTGCAAACCTCGAGGGTCTCCGAGAACAAGGCCATATCCGTCGGCCGACCCCGGGCCCGACTAAAATGTTCATGATCAAAGAGTACCTCGTTGAAGTCACCGGCACACAACCAAGGGCTCTCATCGCCGTTGTGGATCCGACGCAAAAGCTCCCACAAGAGGTGTCATGATGACTCGTTTGGTTCGCCATAGAAGCCCGTGAACCGTGAGCTAAGGCAAGCGTCGTCTTTAATAGCGGCATCTATGTGACTCTTACTAAAGCTCCGGATAGAGACTTCCAACGACTCGTTCCATAAGAGGTGTAGACCTCCACTTAAGCCGACCGCTGACTTGTTTATGTGCAGAATACTTATGTTGATGGGGAAAATATTCCAGTTCAATGTATGGCATGTTGGGCCATTGGAGAACTATTCATTCAAGCATGTACCTTGATTCTAATTCTTCACTTCTTGGATTTCATTTTGAAACATTTACGTGGCCTGAAATTATTCTGCAAGACCATAAGAGAAGAAAAGTTTATCTTTATTCTTTCTTGATCATAGCACAGTAAGCTGGTACTTTCCAGTATTTTTTTCTTATTATTCGTTGTCGTAGATGTTGAATAATATCATGTTTCGAATATGTGTATGGCAGTATCCTTGTTTATATTTCATATCATCATAGGAATTATTCAGAATCCAGTTGATATTGATAGGGAAATAACTTTGATGAACAATATCAACTACATTTTCTTTTCAACGTGGGATTCTTTAACAAAATATCTTGTAAATAATCAGCGCTAATAAAAAAAGTTGAATATCCCCCTAAATTAATAGGAACAGGCTTAAGGAAGATCTATTAACATTAATACTATTGTGACAATATTCTCTTTCCTATTTCACTTCTAATCATGATATCGTGGAGGGGTCTATCAGATTCCTAATCTGACCCCCCGAACATGAACTTTTCACTAGAATATGAGGAGGAGTTCTTAAAATTAAAACTCTGCATGAATTTTTTTGTATGTCCTATGATAGTTGCTTTATTGGATTATGACAGTAGCATCCTACGGTCAGGGCCGTGCTTGAGATTTTCGGGGCCCTAGGCGAGGAAATTTTTTGGGGCCCCCTACCGTAATTGCAAAATTCATTTTTTATGCAAAATAATATACAATATTTATATATAAATAAATTCTCATTAAAAAAAAAACACGTCTAGCAGTTTTAGAAGCAAAAGTACTAATCAACTCTGCATAATAGAGTTTCTCGACCATATCTTTTTCGATAGGCAATGTAGCTAAATCACTCAACCTATCTTGAGACATTGTTGACCGAGGATCAGACTTGACAATTTTAACTTCGGGAAGCTTCTTTGTGCATGTGCAGCTGTTACTGATATGGTTAGCATAATTCGGTGAAATCCAAGCATTTGGATAGCTGCAATCCAATTCTTGGACGTAATTCAAAACATCAATCGCTCTCTTATTGTTGGTTGGCACGTTCACACTTAATATAGAAAGAAAATAATTTTGGGATTATGGGAATAAATGATGTGAGGAAATTATATTGTAAAGTGGGAATAAGGCGCCATAATTAATTTGGGAATTGAGGGCCCACATATTATAGTTAAGTGATTTTAATTAAAACAAAAATTAGGGGGCCTAAATAATTTGGGAATTTAGGGCCCGAATGTTATAGTTAATTGATTTTAATTATAAAAAAAATAGGGGCTCTAAATCATTTGGGAATTAGTGTCCAAATATTAGAGTTAAGTGTTTTTTATTATATTTCTTTATGGCCCTTAAATTTAATTTAAATGATTTTAATATATAAAAAATTAATTTAAGTAATTTTGGGGCCCTTACATTTGATTTTTGGGGCCCTTAAATTTAATATTTTTATTTTTTTACTAAAGGCGGGCGCCTACTCCGCCTCCCCTCAGGCACGGCTCTGCCTACGGTCTTTCAGTTTAATGCAGATATTTTAGATAAAGATCTTTTGAAAGTTGTACGTCGCTTACACCCGATTCTCCCCAGTTCAAAGGAATCACCCATGTGTATCTAATTCCTTTATGAGTTAGAGTGTATATTGGAGAGCTGGGGGCGGCGACGTCGCGGCGAGTCGCGACCAAATCGCCAGAAGTCGCGACTGTTCACGTCGCGACGCGTGCAGTCGCGATGGCTCGCGATTTTGTCGCGACTCGCCATGCGATCTTTGCGGCATAAGTACCTGTTTTCTTGAAATCTTTTATTTTTTAAACTTTTTACCCGAATTTAATTCTAAAACTTTATTAATTATTTCAAAATTATATGTAAGTTAATTATTAATATTTATTATCTATAATTTATGTTGTTCAAAATTAATATATAAGTATGTTATAACTTATTATTTTGTAACTTATAAATAATCTTGCTTTTGATTGTTAATTTTTAAGTTGTAACATATGTTAATAAATATTAGTTTGTAAAATATTAATAATTTTAACAAATTTACTTAACATATAAATAAATATGGTAAGACGAGATATATAAAAAAAAGTTGTATTATTCATTGTGAATATTACAATAAGGTGGAAGAAAGCTGTAAATATTCAGTGTAAATATTACAAGATGCCTCACTAAAACCGCTCTTGTAAAACCCTCCTTAGGGACATAAAACCAAGAGAGGAAAGAGAACATCATTGGCGGTTACATTGCGTCACTCGGGGAACAATGCGTTAAACCTTTCAGTCATTAGCTCCAGTTCGGTTTGGTCGGACCGTTCGGCAATCACGGGGTTGTGGTACAAAAAATCATTCAACACCACTATTTGCTCGACATGTGTGTTGGTGGTTGACGCCCTCCGGTCGTTTATGACGTACTGAGCCGTACTGAATGCGCTCTCCGAAGCAACGCTTGAAATGGGGATGGACAGTATATCCCTCACCATTCTCGCCAATATCGGGAATCTGTAGAGTTCCAACGTGTATTATTATCTAAACCAGATATGTAGAGTTCCAACGTGTATTATTATCTAAACCAAACTTGTTAGCTCGATGATTGTGGTCTTTACAAAACTTTCTCCACCTACCAGTGGTTTGAGGATGCCGGATCCAATCAACAATGCCGCGTATTTTATCAAGATGGTTAGCAATTTGATGTTCGCCGGTTCGTGCAATTAAATTTATAATGTGACAAGCACAGCGTTGATGTAAAATATTTTTAAACGGCGAACCGGGCAAACTAGATTCCAAGATTAAAATGGCGGCGTTGTTGTTTGCGGCATTGTCTAAGGTAATGGAAATTACCCAGTTTTGTAAACCCCAATCATTAAATAATGCAATTATTATTTATTAATTATTATTTAATAATTATTATTTATTATTTATTAAAAATTAATTATTATTTATTAAAATTTACTTATTAATTATTATTTATTACTAAGTACTAACTTATTAATTAATAAAAATTAATAATTAATGAAATAAAAAAAAGGATTAAAGGTTATTACCCGGTAGATGGACGTCGAGCACGTCGAGGACGGGCAACAGAGGCTTCATCGCTATCTTGATTGGAAGGTAGAGGAGAACCGCGGTTGTAAACCCCAACATTTGAACCATAGACCGAGGGCGGCGTTTCAAAGTCGTCAGGATCGGCATCGTCGGGACGTTGAGTTTCTTCGGGATCGGCACCTTCGGGACGTTGAGATTCGTAATCGGCGTGTGGTTGAAACGTGAGATTGAAAAAATGATCGTTATTTCCCCCCTATATTGAGCCACCGCGTCGACCAATTCTCGGGACACACGTTCGGGGTTGGCGTGGTGGTGGGCCACCGCCCGGACTAGACTAGGTCTTAGAGACCGTACTGTATCATCGGGATAATTTGGATTGTGAAGGGAGGGAAATATTTCTTCGGGTAGCATAACGGGAATGTAGTCGTCGGGCGTAGGCTGCGATGTTCCCCCGAGTTGAAATTGGGGTTGCAAATTCCTAGCCGTCCTCCAACCCCCGGAACTACCGCCGCTTCTTCGAGACATAATGATAGAACTTTAGAAATTTAGAAAATTGGAACTTTGGAACTTTGGAACTTTGGAGCTTGAGAGTGGAAAAAACTTAGAGAGTTGAGAGAATTTGAGAGAGAGTTGAGAGATTGTTGGTGAAGAAATGAGGGAGGAAGAGGTGGTATTTATAGGGTTTGAGGAGAGAGTGTGGTGGGTGAATAATTATTGTGGTGGGTGAAGTGGGTGAATAATTGTGAGGAGATAGTGGGTGAAAAGATTTTGAAATTTAAAATTTAAAATTTTAGGGTTGAAATTCGAGTAAAGTGGGTAATAATTGTGGTTGGGTAATAAAATTCGAGTAAAAAGTGTGTTATTTATGCCACAAAAAGACAAAATCACGCGGATCACAAATCTGAGCCGTTGATGGGCTTCACACGGATCCTCATCCGACGGTCGCGACGCATGCCACAAATCGCGACGAATCGCGACTTTTGCCGCAAAATCGCGACTCGTCGCGATTCGCGAGGTGGCGTCGCGACGCATCGCGAGTGGGTTTGGCGACGTTTTGCTGCAGCTCTAATTGGAGGACTCCGTCTTTTTAATTGCACCGCTTAAGGAAATTAGCGCAGGGGAAGATCGCATGCTTTTATCCAAATCTTGTATCCGCTCGTATCGAAGAGGCCTTGGAACTTTTGTGTATGGCTTTGTCCAAGTATGTCTCGGTTCTTTCTTTCCATTTATAAATTATCAATAATTCATTCCATTTATTCTGTAATAGAATTGCCGACAGTGGTGAAAAACATCATGCATTCTGGGGTCCATGCCAAGCCAAGTGGTATGCATATCCTTATATATATTGTGAAGTATATTTTATCGACTTAATATTTGGATCAATCTGATTGAAATATATTTTGGTTTGGGGTTTCAGGTTAAAATAAAACCATTAGGAGAAGTGAAAACACTCCGCTCGGTGTGCCTAGCAATTGCAAGTTGGGATGTAAGGACCAAGTTGCATAAAACTTAATATGTATGTTGTGTTGCCAGTAAAAGCTAAAGTGTTGAATTCATATGTCTATTTAGGACATGGATCAAGCTCTTGGCAGGGAAGTTTCTCAGGCCTTGCAACAGTGTAAGCAGGTGATTTTTCTATTTGGTGTCGCGAAAATAATTAGTCTATTACTCCTTTACATACTTATCATCTGTCTGATTTACGTTAAATTGCAGTAGAACTTTCAGGCAAAATTGCTAACTTACCCGGGACATGTATGCCTTAGTTGTGTTTAAGCTCCGTTAGGGGTGTTTTGCACTAAAAGAGTAAACCACCTTTGTTATTTTTCTGTCTTGTTTGGTTGTAAGTTCCTATCAAAGACATCTCGTGGTAAGCATTGGATTGTTTCCGAAGGAAAGACATTCTGAGACGTTTGTGTATCTCGATAATATACCAGTGTGGTGCATTCTCGTTGGCCTATTGATATGTGTTCGGTTTTGTTTGGGTCCCAATCAATTACATTATGTTGTAATTATTTTGCAGAGGGAAGCGGAATGGGAAAACTGCTTCTCGGCTTTGAAGATGCCGGCAAAAACAAAGCTGGCCAAACATATCAAGTGGGAGCGTTCCTAAACATGCGGTTTTCTCCGTGCACGGAGTTTTGCGGCTGGATTGACTTTGACTTTGTCCATCATTTTGTGTATTGTGCTCCTCATTATTGCGATAAAAGTGGGAAATAGTTGAGCGCTTGACTTAGGATAGGCTTTGTCATTGTGGTTTTGTTTTCCGAGCTGATAGACCCGCACTCGTGACGTAGAAGCGAAAGAAGAAAAAAAAACGACGTTGAAGCGCTCCTATTGTCATTTAGCACTTGTTGTCATGTACAGTTTTAAGATTTTTCTTGTCACTTCTATTGCCAATCAATCTTGCGTTTTACTTTACCTGTTGTTCAATTTTTTCGTTACTTAGCGCTTTTACATACTTGTGGGTTCTATTTGTCAGTTGTCAGAAATATGATACTAAAACTTAATTTTATTCGAGTGAAAAACGGTAAAATATTGTAAGTGGCAAGTGATAATTGGCATCACTTGTGATTTTATTTTACGCGATGGTGAAGAACATGATATTTGAGTTGCATTGGTTTAATAATTGAGGTAATTGCAGCAGAAGTACTAAGAATATACTGGATATTTCAAATTTCTTATTTTCGTGACTAAAGTTTTAAAAACAAAATAAAAATACATGACTCTCTTTTTAACGCACTTGTTTAGTCTCTTCTCTCTTTATATATCAAAATATATATTAGATGAAGTTTATCAATTGCGATTCAAATCTCTATGAAGACCATTATTTATATCCAAATTTATAGTGAAGTCCAGTAAAATAAATCCCACTTTTTTTCTTCTTATGAACTTACCATGAAATATGCTAGACCATTTAGTTATCGGTTTAAAATATCAGACATCACTAGCCAATAAGTTATAACTAAACAAGATCTAGTTGGCATCACTAGCCATGACATTGCAAATAGTGTTTTTTTTTTTGCCTGAAATTATTTTATTATATATATATAGATTTACCCTCTAAAAATATCTATATCAATTATTTATTTAATATATTTAATTGATTGAATTTATCAAATTATGTAATCTATAAGACAACAACAATTTATAATACAACGGCATTTGAAATATTAAAACACCATCATATATTAGTACCAAAGCACAATTAACATTACGATTTGAAATTATTATAGTAAATCTGTATTCATATATGTAAATAAATATGCTAAACCTTTTAGTTTTCTGTTTAAAATACCAATGACATCACTAAGAAAGTAGATTAAAGCATATTGACATACCCCAAAACAACCACAAACATAAGGCTAAGCAACCGTGTTAAAGCATAACACTCCAAAGGGAAGAACAACAAAGACCGTCAGTCCAAACTTAACCGTTCTTAAAGCATCCTAATTTTTATCATGAAGCGAAACGATCATTTCTATTTTGGCTTCCACGAGCCCCCGCTACGAACTTCTGGAACTGTCAAAAGAATCAAGCGAATTCGTCCGAATAAGATAACGTTAGAAAACCTCATGGTATAAATTCAAATTAGGACAAGGACAATTTAATCATTGTTAAAATTACACGTAAACAGAGTTTTTATTTGGCTTAAATCGCGAATACAATGCTCAAAGCGTCGAAAAAAATGTGAGGGGTGGTCCTTGATAAGCATACAGAACAAGCCACTTGACACACAAGGTTTTTTTTTTTTTTTTTTTAACCATTAAAAGTAGAGAAAATTGTCCGGCAAAACTCATAAAATAAAAAGTCACAAAAAAAATTTGTATTTGTTATATGAAAATATTGATTCGACAACAAACCTTCATTTTGAGTCGTCCATGAAGTAAAGTCAGAAAGATCATGTCAACTTCGACTTCAACTTCGATGCGCCTGTCAAAGGAATTCGTCACATTAGTGAAACTAAGAGCAAATTAATAGGTCAAACCAAGGTTGGAATTTTCGACGATAATCGTCGATAATCGTCGATTTTTCGGCTTTTCGATAGTTACCGGTAAGTTGCCGGTTGTAATGCTTATCGATTTTATATACTTTTCGACGATTTTCGAGGTTTTCGATAAACCGATTACCAACCGATTTTCGGTAAAATCAGTGTAAAAAAAAGGTACTTTTCGGTAAAAAAAAATTCGGCAAAAATAATTATATTTGCCCAACCCAACCCCGCCCCGCCACGTCCGTCCGGACGGACGGCGGCGGCGGCGCGCGCGTGGTGGTGTAACATTTGTGTGAGTCCTCCCCCATCCACAAAATCCTATGACCCAAAGGGCCCATGCCCTTGTCCCTAATATTTGGTATATAAACATCACCAAACTCTTGTCATCTATCAATGTGGGACTTTTTGTTATTCAACTTATATTACACAACTTAACATACACATACACTTTCACTTAATATTACACACTTCAACTAATATTATACACTTAACATACATATTAACTTCACCTAACATACATATACACTTAATATGTATATTCATTTAATATTATACACTTCAACTAATATTAATATTATAATTATACACTTAATAATTTAACATATGTTTTGTGGTATGATATTATCAAAATATTTTATAAGTTTTCTGTCAAAAAGTATTCGAAAAGTATCGATAATCCGTCGATAATCATCGAAAAGTATCGATAATCGGTAAGCTACAGTGTTATAGGTTTTCCGTCGGTTAATCGGTAAGCTATCGATTAATCCGTCGAAAACAGTAATCGGTTTATCGGTAAAATCGGTAAGTTGAACCATGGGTCAAACTACATAAGACTGAAAACAAAATCGAAACCGAAACAAAAAATCATCCGAGCATTAGGTTTCAAAAGCATATGTACAGGGAAAATACAGTCTTGGACCATCAAATCACCCAAAAAATTCTCATCGAGAAGAATTGGCCGGAAAAAAATAAAAATTTAACACCTCAACTATAATGTAATTGTTGCAATTTACGTAACGATAATTTAATCAAACAAAAAACAGGATGGAAACTAACTTATTAAAAAGAAGGGTTAACAGTGAATATTGATTGGGAGTCGTAAGATTGGGCTTATGCCGCTAGAAAACTAAAAACATTTGATACTTGTGCCACTATAAAGCTTGTGCCACTATAAAGCCTAAAACGAAGAATACCTAAAACATTTTTAGATATGTATATAAAAAAGGAAGTCAAACACAGAACTTAGCACAGCAAAAGAGAAGAACAAAAAGGTAATAAACATAAAGCTCAAATTGTCCAACATCCTAGATCAGGCCAGTCTTGTCAAGTAAGAAAATATTTCTGTCATATGGAATTCAAAGTTATCCTTGGTATTGCATCTCATGTTATTAAAAGAGGAAGTCCTAAGGAACGATCACATATATGCATAACATACCAAAAATAGAGTAATAATAGAAATAAGTATAGATAAAAAGATAACATAGAAGTACCTGGAGCTCGCTCCCAAGCCTTAGTATCAAGATTATATTTAATTGGAATCTGGTCTGGAAAAAAAATGTTTCTTGTTAAAGTCCGTGTTAAAATAGATGGAAAGAAAATTATCATAACAGAAGTAAAAATCCATGTTAAAATAGATAAAAAGATATTTAGCATAACAGTACCATGAGATAGATGCAAACCCCCAACCAAGACTTCGGCTGGCTTCATGTCTGGGAAAAGAATGTTTCTTGTTAAAGTCCGTGTTAAAATAGATGACAGAAAATTAATACAACAGTAGCCAAAATCCATGTTAGAAAAGATAAAAAGATATTTAACATAACAGTACCTTTAGCCCAACTAGGAGCACGGGTGATTTTGGTTGGCTTATTCTCTGAGAAAAGAACGTTTCTTGCTTAAGCCCGTGTTAAAAGGAATGGAAATTAACATAATTGTAGGAAAAATCCACGTTGGAATAGATAAAAAGGATATTTAACATAACAGTACCTCGATAAAACGCTAGCCAATCTGCAGGAGGCTTGATTGTGTCTAGGAAAAAAAATGTTTGTTGTGTTAAAGAGACTGATAAACGAAGTAAAATGACTTGATACTAAAAGTGTAACAGTAACGACAATAGAGAGCATAGAACAGTACCTGTAGATTGTTCAGCACTTTTATATTTATATGGTTGACGGTCTGGAAAAGAATGTTTCTTGTTAAAGTCGATGTTAAAATAGATGAAAACAAATTAATTATCAAAACAGTACCTCGAGGAGGTGCGGGCATATCCAAGCAATTATCAGGATTGTATGTAATTGGCCCGTCCGCTGGGAAAGAATGTATCTTGGTAAAATAAATGAAAGAAAAAAAAAAGTTAAATCATAAAAGTAGAAGATTAACATACCAGTGTGTCGAGGGTCCAGTATATAACCATAGAATGGATGTGAAGGCTCCGGGTCTGGTTAAAACAAGTTTCTTGTTAAAGACAGCCAAGTAAGATGACTCAATATTAAATAAATATGGACAAGGAGAATGGAACCGATAATCGAACCAAAACTTATTGATAATCAAAACCCCGTGGCGGGACCAGAGAGTATACTTAAATTTCAGTGAAATTTAGGATTGAAATAAACCAAAATTGGGAGGGTGGTATGAATTGAAGACCCCGCTAATTAGACCGAGAAAGTGTCCCAATCAAAGCATAATGAAATCGTATCTTAATTAGGCAAAGATCATAAGAATAAAAAGTGTTTGGTTACCTCAAATCAATATCCTCTGTAGGAACCAAACAGATAATCGAACCAGCGAAACCCCGTGACGGAACCAGAAATTATACTTGAAATTTAGGATTAAAGTAAACTAAAATTGGGAGGGTGGTATGAATTGAAGACCCCGCTAATTAGACCGAGAAAGTCTACGAAGAGGTAATCAAAGCATAATGAAAAACTGGAAACCCCAATCGTATCTTAATTAGGCAAAAATCATAAGAATAAAAAGTGTTTGGCTACCTCAAATCAATATCCTCCGTAGGAACCAAACCGATAATCGAACCAAAACTTATTGATAACCGAAACCCCGTGGCGGAACCAGAAATTATACTTAAATTTCAGTGAAATTATACGAAAACTGAGAGGGTGGTTTGAAATTTGAATTATAGGAAATGCTAGCATTTCCTATGGCATTTCTCGTCAACAATTTAATCCTTGCATATTTTTGCATGAAAACTCTTGTTATATTCATATTCCAATGTATAAGCTTTAAAATCATTATTTTTTCAATTGGTTCGAAATTTAAGGTTGTAAAAAATGTCAAATAAAGAAATGCTATAGGAAATGCTATAGCATTTCCTATGGCATTTCTCGTCAACAATTTAATCCTTGCATATTTTTGCATGAGAACTCTTGTTATATTCAAATTACAATGTATAAGCCCTAAAATAATTATTTTTTCAATTGGTTCAAAATTGAAGGTTGTAAAAAATGTCAAATAAAGAAATGCTATAGGAAATGCTATAGCATTTCCTATGGCATTTCTCGTCAACAATTTAATCCTTGCATATTTTATCATGAGAACTCTTGTTATATTCAAATTACAATGTATAAGCACTAAAATCATTATTTTTTCAATTGGTTCGACATTTTAGGTCGTAAACAATGTAAAATAAAGAAATGCTATAGGAAATGCTAGCATTTCCTATGGCATTTCTCGTCAACAATTTAATCCTTGCATATTTTTGCATGAAAACTCTTGTTATATTCATATTCCAATGTATAAGCTTTAAAATCATTATTTTTTCAATTGGTTCGAAATTTAAGGTTGTAAAAAATGTCAAATAAAGAAATGCTACAGGAAATGCTATAGCATTTCCTATGGCATTTCTCGTCAACAATTTAATCCTTGCATATTTTTGCATGAGAACTCTTGTTATATTCAAATTACAATGTATAAGCACCAAAATCATTATTTATTTAATTGGTTCGAAATTTAAGGTTGTAAAAAATGTCAAATAAAGAAATGCTACAGGAAATGCTCCTATGGCATTTCTCGTCAACAATTTAATCCTTGCATATTTTTGCATGAGAACTCTTGTTATATTCAAATTCCAATGTATAAGGCCTAAAATCATTATTTTTTCAATTGGTTCGAAATTTAAGGTTGTTAAAAATGTAAAATAAAGAAATGCAATAGGAAATGCTAGCATTTCCTATGGCATTTCTCGTCAAAAATTTAATCCTTGCATATTTTTGCATGAGAACTCTTGTTATATTCAAATTCCAATATATAAGCTTTAAAATCATTATTTTTTCAATTGGTTCGAAATTTAAGGTTGTAAAAAATGTAAAATAAAGAAATGCTATAGGAAATGCTATAAAATTTCCTATGGCACTTCTCGTCAACAATTTAATCCTTGCATATTTTTGCATGAGAACTCTTGTTATATTCAAATTCCAATGTATAAGCTTTAAAATCCTTATTTTCTCAATTGGTTCGAAATTTAAGGTTGTAAGAAATGTAAAATAAAGAAATGCTATAGGAAATGCTAAAGCATTTCTTATGGCATTTCTCGTCAACAATTTAATCCTTGAATATTTTTGCATGAGAACTCTTGTTATATTCAAATTCCAATGTATAAGCCCTAAATTCATAATTTTTTCAATTGGTTCAAACTTTAAGGTTGTAAAAAATGTCAAATAAAGAAATGCTATAGGAAATGCTATAGCATTTCCTATGGCATTTCTCGTCAACAATTTAATCCTTGCATATTTTTGCATGAGAACTCTTGTTATATTCAAATTCCAATGTATAAGCTTTAAAATTTTTACTTTTTAATTGGTTTGAAATTTAAGGTTGTAAAAAATGTAAAATAAAGAAATGCAATAGGAAATGCTATAGCATTTCCTATGGCATTTCTCGTCATAGGAAATGCTATAGCATTTCCTATAGCATTTCTTTATTTGACATTTTTTACAACCTTAAATTTCGAACCAATTGAAAAAATTATGATTTTAGGGCGTATACATTGGAATTTGAATATAACAATAGTTCTCATGCAAAAATATGCAAGGATTAAATTGTTGACGAGCAATGCCATAGGAAATGCTATAGCATTTCCTATAGCATTTCTTTATTTTACATTTTTTACAACCTTAAATTTCGAACCAATTGAAAAAATAATGATTTTAAAGCTTATACATTGGAATTTGAATATAACAAGAGTTCTCATGCAAAAATATGCAAGGATTAAATTGTTGACGAGAAATGCCATAGGAAATGCTATAGCATTTCATATAGCATTTCTTTATTTGACATTTTTTACAACCTTAAATTTCGAACAAATTGAAAAAATAATGATTTTAGGGCTTATAAATTGGAATTTGAATATAACAAGAGTTCTCATGCAAATATATGCAAGGATTAAATTGTTGACGAGAAATGCCATAGGAAATGCTATAGCATTTCCTATAGCATTTCTTTATTTGACATTTTTTACAACCTTAAATTTCGAACCAATTGAAAAAATAATGATTTTAGGGATTATACATTGGAATTTGAATATAACAAGAGTTCTCATGCATAAATATGCAAGTATTAAATTGTTGCCGAGAAATGCCATAGGAAATGCTATTGCAATTTCCTATGACATTTCTCGTCAACAATTTAATCCTTGCATATTTTTGCATGAGAACTCTTGTTATATTAAAATTCAAATATATAAGCCCTAAAACAATTATTTTTTCAATTTGTTCGAAATTTAAGGTTGTAAAAAATGTAAAATAAAGAAATGCTATTGGAAACGAAATCATTCGGGTGATCCGGAGGTTGCAGAAGCTCTTAAAAGAGGAGAGGATCCTGGGATAGCCTTGGTCAGTCAAACGAATTTAGACGCTCTTTTATCATTACAATTTGCTTCTTTTGCATTAGATTTCAACTCTATAGGTTTACCAAGGGCTAGAATTGTCTTATGCAATGGTTTTAGTAGGGTGAAAATTTTGTATCAGAATCCGATTAACAACGGAAAACTAGACATTCCAGTTTTTTGGTCAAAACAACGTGTTTCTTGTACCAATATTTGATTTGAAGTTAGAACAAAGGACAATTGGGCGAAATCGACACCCATTCTGTAAAATGTCTAAAAGAATAGCTACATGTTACGGGTTTCACCCCTAGGTTTTAGCATTATATGGTAATAAGTTTCATCTCAGCTCCGACGATCAACTTTCTGCCAAGCCATTCTACTATGAAATAACTTGGCTATCCTGAATATGTTACCGTTTCAGGTGTCGAAGGCTTATAATTACATACACAAGTACGGGCACAAATCAAAGCTGATGGCAGCAGCCGTTAGAAACAAGCAGGATTTGTTCAGTCTCTTAGGGTATATATAATATATAATATATATTCACATGACAATTATAAATTTTTAATAACTAAATATCTCTTCCTATGCTGACTATGCTTCATTTGCAGCGTTGACTACATCATTGCACCACTCAAAGTGTTGCAATCCCTCAAAGAATCCACCACCACCCCTGGGGAGAAGTACGGCTACGCAAGGAGGCTCTCTCCGGAAACTGCCGCTCTCTACAACTTCACAAAAGAAGAGGTCTTTGCTTCGCTTATCCAACCGGTTTGACTTTTAAAACTTCCTGATTGGATTGACTTTACTGAAGGGCTGTGATTTCAAAATGTTTCAGTTGACAAAGTGGGACCAGTTGACCTTAGCCTCAGCCATGGGACCCTCAGCCGTGGAGCTCCTGGCGTCGGGGCTCGAAGGTTATGCTAATCAGGCGAAACGGGTTGAGGAGTTGTTTGGAAAGATCTGGCCGCCGCCAAATGTGTAGATTCTGTTCTACTAGATGGATCTTTCCGTTTCGGTATGGAATAAGAGAAGAGTGTTTGCGATCTTCCGTTCTTTTTTCTTCTTTATCTAATCAAAACTTTTTAACTCGTACAATTTACTTACTCTTTGCCTTCATGAAAAAAAAAAACCTGAACCTTCTCTCCCTTTTGTTGCATCTAACCTTTATGCAAAGACTATGGACTAGTTTGCTTGAATTTTCGCTGACTTCCTGAATTTTCCTGTGGATTTGTTTCTTTGTTCTTGACCAAAAGTTGGTTGAGAAAACTTGTCGTTTAGGAGGTTACTTTAATGTCGTTTTATGAAAATTGTAGGGTTGAAGGAGTTGTTCGTCGTTTATTTTGTAAAGTTTGATGTCATTTTCTGGTCCGGTGTCGTTTGTCTGTCTTTATTTTGGATGTTTATTGTTGTCATTTCGACGTTGTTTTAATCCTTTTCATATAAACATAGGTAAATCTTGAAATATATGTGATACTAGTTAATCAGTAATGGCATCTGTAAGAATTGATAACACTGTTTTCTGAAAATTATGAATCAGGAAAATTGTCGTTTTTTGGTCTAATTGTCGTTATCAATTATCACAAAGGCTGTCGTTTACTGTTCGAAGAAATCTTATTGGTATCAGTTTAATGTGGTGTCTAACTCTAAACAATGCCATATTCTTGTCGTTTTATTTATTTTAAATAAGTGGCTTTAAACTTTCTATAGAATTGCTAATAAACATTGATACGATTAGGTAATTATTATTCACTGTGGGAATAAAATTGATATAATTAAAATAAGGGTTAATTATTCAATTTAAATATACACAAGTTGTGTTTTTTATTTTAAATTTGAATCAATTACCTAAATTAATTAATTCATACCTAATAATTCCTTAAAATAAGGATTTCAAATAAATCAGATTTGACTTGCACAACATAAGCCACCATTTTTTCTCTCTCATTCTTCGACGAAGAACATCCGACTAATTAAGAACGAAGAACAGCCACCCTAAACCGTCAACGAAACCCTTTCACTCGACGAAGAAATCGGAGAATCCCAACCAGGCGATTAAGATTCACCACTCGGCGAAGAGAATCCCGGAGCTTCGACCTGACTCCCACACGACAAATTTGTTGTAGGAAAATCCAATTATTCACATTAGAAAGAAAAAAATTCAAGTAGTGAGATGGACTAAACCAAGACAAGGTAGATTTAATAACTCAATGTTGACGGGAGTAGCCTTGGTAATCCGGGGCCGGCCAGCGGAGGTGGTATTCTCCGTGACGACAAAGGTAAGTTCATTTTTGGCTTTTCAAAATATTTTGGAACTTGCTCAAATAACGAAGCTGAATTAAGAGCGATTATCGAAGGGTTAAATGTACGAAAGCAAATGAGAATTGTGGTAGGCTGACTTACTTCTGTAAAAAATGTCAAATAAAGAAATGCTATAGGAAATGCTATAGCATTTCCTATGGCATTTCTCGTCAACAATTTAATCCTTGCATATTTTTGCATGAGAACTCTTGTTATATTCAAATTACAATGTATAAGCACCAAAATCATTATTTATTTAATTGGTTCGAAATTTAAGGTTGTAAAAAATGTCAAATAAAGAAATGCTACAGGAAATGCTATAGCATTTCCTATGGCATTTCTCGTCAACAATTTAATCCTTGCATATTTTTGCATGAGAACTCTTGTTATATTCAAATTACAATGTATAAACAGTAAAATCATTATTTTTTCAATTGGTTCGACATTTTAGGTCGTAAACAATGTAAAATAAAGAAATTTTTTTTGGCATTTCTAATCAACAATTTAATCCTTGCATATTTTTGCATGAGAACGCTTGTAATATTCAAATTCCAATGTATAAGCCCTAAAATCATTATTTTTTCAATTGGTTCAAAATTTAAGGTTGTAAAAAATATAAAATAAAGAAATGCTATAGGAAATGCTATAGCATTTCCTATGGCATTTTTCGTCAACAATTTAATCCATGAATATTTTTGCATGAGAACTCTTGTTATATTCAAATTCCAATGTATAAGCGCTAAAATCATTATTTTTTCAATTGGTTCGAAATTTAAGGTTGTAAAAAATGTCAAATAAAGAAATGCTATAGGAAATGCTATAGCATTTCCTATGGCATTATTCGTCAACAATTTAATCCTTGTATATTTTTGCATGAGAACTCTTGTTATATTCAAATTCCAATGTATAAGCCCTAAAATCATTATTTTTTCAATTGGTTCGAATTTTAGGTCGTAAACAATGTAAAATAAAGAAATGCTATAGGAAATGTAATAGCATTTCCTATGGCATTTCTCATCAACAATTTAATCCTTGCATATTTTTGCATGAGAACGCTTGTAATATTCAAATTCAAATGTATAAGCCCTAAAATCATTATTTTTTCAATTGGTTCAAAATTTAAGGTTGTAAAAAATATAAAATAAAGAAATGCTATAGCATTTCTTATGGCATTTCTCGTCAACAATTTAATCCTTGCATATTTTTGCATGAGAACGCTTGTAATATTCAAATTCCAATGTATAAGCCCTAAACTCATTATTTTTTCAATTGGTTAAAAATTTAAGGTTGTAAAAAATGTAAAATAAAGAAATGCTATAGGAAATGCTATAGCATTTCCTATGGCATTTCTCGTCAACAATTTAATCCTTGCATATTTTTGCATGAGAACTCTTGTTATATTCAAATTCCAATGTATAAGCTTTAAAATCATTATTTATTCTATTGGTTCAAAATTTAAGGTTGTAAAAAATGTAAAATGAAGAAATGCTATAGGAAATGTTATAGCATTTCATATGGCATTTCTCGTCAACAATTTAATCCTTGCATATTTTTGCATGAGAACTCTTGTTATATTCAAATTCCAATGTATACGCCCTAAAATCATTATTTTTTCAATTGGTTCGAAATTTAAGGTTGTAAAAAATGTCAAATAAAGAAATGCTATAGGAAATGCTATAGCATTTCCTATGGCATTTCTAGTTAACAATTTAATCCTTGCATATTTTTGCATGAGAACTCTTGTTATATTCAAATTCCAATGTATAGGCCCTAAAATCATTATTTTTTCAATTGGTTCAAAATTTAAGGTTGTAAAAAATGTAAAATAAAGAAATGCTATAGGAAATGCTATAGCATTTCCTATGGCATTTCTCGTCAACAATTTAATCCTTGCATATTTTTGCATGAGAACTCTTGTTATATTCAAATTCCAATGTATAAGCCCTAAAATCATTATTTTTTCAATTGGTTCGAATTTTAGGTCGTAAACAATGTAAAATAAAGAAATGCTATAGGAAATGCAATAGCATTTCCTATGGCATTTCTAATCAACAATTTAATCCTTGCATATTTTTGCATGAGAACGCTTGTAATATTCAAATTCCAATGTATAAGCCCTAAAATCATTATTTTTTCAATTGGTTTGAAAATTTAAGGTTGTAAAAAATATAAAATAAAGAAATGCTATAGGAAATGCTATAGCATTTCCTATGGCATTTCTCGTCAACAATTTAATCCTTGCATATTTTTGCATGAGAACTCTTGTTATATTCAAATTCCAATGTATAAGCGCTAAAATCATTATTTTTTCAATTGGTTCGAAATTTAAGGTTGTAAAAAATGTCAAATAAAAAAATGCTATAGGAAATGCTATAGCATTTCCTATGGCATTTTTCGTCAACAATTTAATCCTTGTATATTTTTGCATGAGAACTCTTGTTATATTCAAATTCCAATGTATAAGCCCTAAAATCATTATTTTTTCAATTGGTTCGAATTTTAGGTCGTAAACAATGTAAAATAAAGAAATGCTATAGGAAATGTAATAGCATTTCCTATGGCATTTCTCATCAACAATTTAATCCTTGGATATTTTTGCATGAGAACGCTTGTAATATTCAAATTCAAATGTATAAGCCCTAAAATCATTATTTTTTCAATTGGTTCAAAATTTAAGGTTGTAAAAAATATAAAATAAAGAAATGCTATAGCATTTCTTATGGCATTTCTCGTCAACAATTTAATCCTTGCATATTTTTGCATGAGAACGCTTGTAATATTCAAATTCCAATGTATAAGCCCTAAAATCATTATTTTTTCAATTGGTTCAAAATTTAAGGTTGTAAAAAATGTAAAATAAAGAAATGCTATAGGAAATGCTATAGCATTTCCTATGGCATTTCTCGTCAACAATTTAATCCTTGCATATTTTTGCATGAGAACTCTTGTTATATTCAAATTCCAATGTATAAGCCCTAAAATCATTATTTTTTCAATTGGTTCGAATTTTAGGTCGTAAACAATGTAAAATAAAGAAATTCTATAGGAAATGATATAGCATTTCCTATGGCATTTCTCGTCAACAATTTTATCCTTGCATATTTTTGCATGAGAACGCTTGTAATATTCAAATTCCAATGTATAAGCTCTAAAATCATTATTTTTTCAATTGGTTCAAAATTTAATGTTGTAAAAAATGTAAAATAAAGAAATGCTATTGGAAATGCTATAGCATTTCCTATGGAATTTCTCGTCAACAATTTAATCCTTGCATATTTTTGCATGAGAACTCTTGTTATATTCAAATTCCAATGTATAAGCTTTAAAATCATTATTTATTCTATTGGTTCAAAATTTAAGGTTGTAAAAAATGTAAAATGAAGAAATGCTATAGGAAATGTTATAGCATTTCATATGGCATTTCTCGTCAACAATTTAATCCTTGCATATTTTTGCATGAGAACTCTTGTTATATTCAAATTCCAATGTATACGCCCTAAAATCATTATTTTTTCAATTGGTTCGAAATTTAAGGTTGTAAAAAATGTCAAATAAAGAAATGCTATAGGAAATGCTATAGCATTTCCTATGGCATTTCTAGTTAACAATTTAATCCTTGCATATTTTTGCATGAGAACTCTTGTTATATTCAAATTCCAATGTATAGGCCCTAAAATCATTATTTTTTCAATTGGTTCGAAATTTAAGGTTGTAAAAAATGTAAAATAAAGAAATGCTATAGGAAATGCTATAGCATTTCCTATGGCATTTCTCGTCAACAATTTAATCCTTGCATATTTTTGCATGAGAACTCTTGTTATATTCAAATTCCAATGTATAAGCCCTAAAATCATTATTTTTTCAATTGGTTCGAATTTTAGGTCGTAAACAATGTAAAATAAAGAAATGCTATAGGAAATGCAATAGCATTTCCTATGGCATTTCTAATCAACAATTTAATCCTTGCATATTTTTGCATGAGAACGCTTGTAATATTCAAATTCCAATGTATAAGCCCTAAAATCATTATTTTTTCAATTGGTTCAAAATTTAAGGTTGTAAAAAATATAAAATAAAAAAATGCTATAGGAAATGCTATAGCATTTCCTATGGCATTTCTCGTCAACAATTTAATCCTTGCATATTTTTGCATGAGAACTCTTGTTATATTCAAATTCCAATGTATAAGCGCTAAAATCATTATTTTTTCAATTGGTTCGAAATTTAAGGTTGTAAAAAATGTCAAATAAAGAAATGCTATAGGAAATGCTATAGCATTTACTATGGCATTTTTCGTCAACAATCTAATCCTTGTATATTTTTGCATGAGAACTCTTGTTATATTCAAATTCCAATGTATAAGCCCTAAAATCATTATTTTTTCAATTGGTTCGAATTTTAGGTCGTAAACAATGTAAAATGAAGAAATGCTATAGGAAATGTAATAGCATTTCCTATGGCATTTCTCATCAACAATTTAATCCTTGGATATTTTTGCATGAGAACGCTTGTAATATTCAAATTCAAATGTATAAGCCCTAAAATCATTATTTTTTCAATTGGTTCAAAATTTAAGGTTGTAAAAAATTTAAAATAAAGAAATGCTATAGCATTTCTTATGGCATTTCTCGTCAACAATTTAATCCTTGCATATTTTTGCATGAGAACTCTTGTTATATTCAAATTCCAATGTATAAGCGCTAAAATCATTATTTTTTCAATTGGTTCGAAATTTAAGGTTGTAAAAAATGTCAAATAAAGAAATGCTATAGGAAATGCTATAACATTTCCTATGGCATTTCTCGTCAACAATTTAATCCTTGCATATTTTTGCATGAGAACTCTTGTTATATTCAAATTCCAATGTATAAGCCCTAAAATCATTAGTTTATCAATTGGTTCGAATTTTAGGTCGTAAACAATGTAAAATAAAGAAATGCTATAGGAAATGCTAGCATTTCCTATGGCATTTCTCGTCAACAATTTAATCGTTGCATATTTTTGCATGAGAACGCTTGTAATATTCAAATTCCAATGTATAAGCTCTAAAATCATTATTTTTTAGATTGGTTCAAAATTTAAGGTTGTAAAAAATGTAAAATAAAGAAATGCTATAGGAAATACTATAGCATTTCCTATGGCATTTCTCGTCAACAATTTAATCCTTGCATATTTTTGCATGAAAACTGTTGTTATATTCAAATTCCAATGTATAAGCCCTAAAATCATTATTTTTTCAATTGGTTCGAAATTTAAGGTTGTAAAAAATTTCAAATAAAGAAATGCTATAGGAAATGCTATAGCATTTCATATGGCATTTCTCGTCTACAATTTAATCCTTGCATATTTTTGCATGAGAACTCTTGTTATATTCAAATTCCAATGTATAAGCTGTAAAATCATTATTTTTTCAATTGGTTCAAAATTTAAGGTTGTAAAAAATGTAAAATAAAGAAATGTTATAGGTAATGCTATAGCATTCCATATGGCATTTCTCGTCAAAAATTTAATCCTTGCATATTTTTGCATGAGAACTCTTGTTATATTCAAATTCCAATGTATAAGCTTTAAAATCATTATTTATTCTATTGGTTCAAAATTTAAGGTTGTAAAAAATGTAAAATGAAGAAATGCTATAGGAAATGTTATAGCATTTCATATGGCATTTCTCGTCAACAATTTAATCCTTGCATATTTTTGCATGAGAACTCTTGTTATATTCAAATTCCAATGTATACGCCCTAAAATCATTATTTTTTCAATTGGTTCGAAATTTAAGGTTGTAAAAAATGTCAAATAAAGAAATGCTATAGGAAATGCTATAGCATTTCCTATGGCATTTCTAGTTAACAATTTAATCCTTGCATATTTTTGCATGAGAACTCTTGTTATATTCAAATTCCAATGTATAGGCCCTAAAATCATTATTTTTTCAATTGGTTCGAAATTTAAGGTTGTAAAAAATGTAAAATAAAGAAATGCTATAGGAAATGCTATAGCATTTCCTATGGCATTTCTCGTCAACAATTTAATCCTTGCATATTTTTGCATGAGAACTCTTGTTATATTCAAATTCCAATGTATAAGCTTTAAAATCATTATTTATTCTATTGGTTCAAAATTTAAGGTTGTAAAAAATGTAAAATGAAGAAATGCTATAGGAAATGTTATAGCATTTCATATGGCATTTCTCGTCAACAATTTAATCCTTGCATATTTTTGCATGAGAACTCTTGTTATATTCAAATTCCAATGTATACGCCCTAAAATCATTATTTTTTCAATTGGTTCGAAATTTAAGGTTGTAAAAAATGTCAAATAAAGAAATGCTATAGGAAATGCTATAGCATTTCCTATGGCATTTCTAGTTAACAATTTAATCCTTGCATATTTTTGCATGAGAACTCTTGTTATATTCAAATTCCAATGTATAGGCCCTAAAATCATTATTTTTTCAATTGGTTCGAAATTTAAGGTTGTAAAAAATGTAAAATAAAGAAATGCTATAGGAAATGCTATAGCATTTCCTATGGCATTTCTCGTCAACAATTTAATCCTTGCATATTTTTGCATGAGAACTCTTGTTATATTCAAATTCCAATGTATAAGCCCTAAAATCATTATTTTTTCAATTGGTTCGAATTTTAGGTCGTAAACAATGTAAAATAAAGAAATGCTATAGGAAATGCAATAGCATTTCCTATGGCATTTCTAATCAACAATTTAATCCTTGCATATTTTTGCATGAGAACGCTTGTAATATTCAAATTCCAATGTATAAGCCCTAAAATCATTATTTTTTCAATTGGTTCAAAATTTAAGGTTGTAAAAAATATAAAATAAAAAAATGCTATAGGAAATGCTATAGCATTTCCTATGGCATTTCTCGTCAACAATTTAATCCTTGCATATTTTTGCATGAGAACTCTTGTTATATTCAAATTCCAATGTATAAGCGCTAAAATCATTATTTTTTCAATTGGTTCGAAATTTAAGGTTGTAAAAAATGTCAAATAAAGAAATGCTATAGGAAATGCTATAGCATTTACTATGGCATTTTTCGTCAACAATCTAATCCTTGTATATTTTTGCATGAGAACTCTTGTTATATTCAAATTCCAATGTATAAGCCCTAAAATCATTATTTTTTCAATTGGTTCGAATTTTAGGTCGTAAACAATGTAAAATGAAGAAATGCTATAGGAAATGTAATAGCATTTCCTATGGCATTTCTCATCAACAATTTAATCCTTGGATATTTTTGCATGAGAACGCTTGTAATATTCAAATTCAAATGTATAAGCCCTAAAATCATTATTTTTTCAATTGGTTCAAAATTTAAGGTTGTAAAAAATTTAAAATAAAGAAATGCTATAGCATTTCTTATGGCATTTCTCGTCAACAATTTAATCCTTGCATATTTTTGCATGAGAACTCTTGTTATATTCAAATTCCAATGTATAAGCGCTAAAATCATTATTTTTTCAATTGGTTCGAAATTTAAGGTTGTAAAAAATGTCAAATAAAGAAATGCTATAGGAAATGCTATAACATTTCCTATGGCATTTCTCGTCAACAATTTAATCCTTGCATATTTTTGCATGAGAACTCTTGTTATATTCAAATTCCAATGTATAAGCCCTAAAATCATTAGTTTATCAATTGGTTCGAATTTTAGGTCGTAAACAATGTAAAATAAAGAAATGCTATAAGAAATGCTAGCATTTCCTATGGCATTTCTCGTCAACAATTTAATCGTTGCATATTTTTGCATGAGAACGCTTGTAATATTCAAATTCCAATGTATAAGCTCTAAAATCATTATTTTTTAGATTGGTTCAAAATTTAAGGTTGTAAAAAATGTAAAATAAAGAAATGCTATAGGAAATACTATAGCATTTCCTATGGCATTTCTCGTCAACAATTTAATCCTTGCATATTTTTGCATGAAAACTGTTGTTATATTCAAATTCCAATGTATAAGCCCTAAAATCATTATTTTTTCAATTGGTTCGAAATTTAAGGTTGTAAAAAATTTCAAATAAAGAAATGCTATAGGAAATGCTATAGCATTTCATATGGCATTTCTCGTCTACAATTTAATCCTTGCATATTTTTGCATGAGAACTCTTGTTATATTCAAATTCCAATGTATAAGCTGTAAAATCATTATTTTTTCAATTGGTTCAAAATTTAAGGTTGTAAAAAATGTCAAATAAAGAAATGCTATAGGAAATGCTATAGCATTTCCTATGGCATTTCTAGTTAACAATTTAATCCTTGCATATTTTTGCATGAGAACTCTTGTTATATTCAAATTCCAATGTATAGGCCCTAAAATCATTATTTTTTCAATTGGTTCGAAATTTAAGGTTGTAAAAAATGTAAAATAAAGAAATGCTATAGGAAATGCTATAGCATTTCCTATGGCATTTCTCGTCAACAATTTAATCCTTGCATATTTTTGCATGAGAACTCTTGTTATATTCAAATTCCAATGTATAAGCCCTAAAATCATTATTTTTTCAATTGGTTCGAATTTTAGGTCGTAAACAATGTAAAATAAAGAAATGCTATAGGAAATGCAATAGCATTTCCTATGGCATTTCTAATCAACAATTTAATCCTTGCATATTTTTGCATGAGAACGCTTGTAATATTCAAATTCCAATGTATAAGCCCTAAAATCATTATTTTTTCAATTGGTTCAAAATTTAAGGTTGTAAAAAATATAAAATAAAAAAATGCTATAGGAAATGCTATAGCATTTCCTATGGCATTTCTCGTCAACAATTTAATCCTTGCATATTTTTGCATGAGAACTCTTGTTATATTCAAATTCCAATGTATAAGCGCTAAAATCATTATTTTTTCAATTGGTTCGAAATTTAAGGTTGTAAAAAATGTCAAATAAAGAAATGCTATAGGAAATGCTATAGCATTTACTATGGCATTTTTCGTCAACAATCTAATCCTTGTATATTTTTGCATGAGAACTCTTGTTATATTCAAATTCCAATGTATAAGCCCTAAAATCATTATTTTTTCAATTGGTTCG
Organism: Parietaria judaica; assembly: GCA_954871525.1. Classification (NCBI taxonomy): domain Eukaryota; kingdom Viridiplantae; phylum Streptophyta; class Magnoliopsida; order Rosales; family Urticaceae; genus Parietaria; species Parietaria judaica. Next base: position 4,243,015 of record OX940864.1, on the reverse strand, counting down.
AATTTTAGGTCGTAAACAATGTAAAATGAAGAAATGCTATAGGAAATGTAATAGCATTTCCTATGGCATTTCTCATCAACAATTTAATCCTTGGATATTTTTGCATGAGAACGCTTGTAATATTCAAATTCAAATGTATAAGCCCTAAAATCATTATTTTTTCAATTGGTTCAAAATTTAAGGTTGTAAAAAATTTAAAATAAAGAAATGCTATAGCATTTCTTATGGCATTTCTCGTCAACAATTTAATCCTTGCATATTTTTGCATGAGAACTCTTGTTATATTCAAATTCCAATGTATAAGCGCTAAAATCATTATTTTTTCAATTGGTTCGAAATTTAAGGTTGTAAAAAATGTCAAATAAAGAAATGCTATAGGAAATGCTATAACATTTCCTATGGCATTTCTCGTCAACAATTTAATCCTTGCATATTTTTGCATGAGAACTCTTGTTATATTCAAATTCCAATGTATAAGCCCTAAAATCATTAGTTTATCAATTGGTTCGAATTTTAGGTCGTAAACAATGTAAAATAAAGAAATGCTATAAGAAATGCTAGCATTTCCTATGGCATTTCTCGTCAACAATTTAATCGTTGCATATTTTTGCATGAGAACGCTTGTAATATTCAAATTCCAATGTATAAGCTCTAAAATCATTATTTTTTAGATTGGTTCAAAATTTAAGGTTGTAAAAAATGTAAAATAAAGAAATGCTATAGGAAATACTATAGCATTTCCTATGGCATTTCTCGTCAACAATTTAATCCTTGCATATTTTTGCATGAAAACTGTTGTTATATTCAAATTCCAATGTATAAGCCCTAAAATCATTATTTTTTCAATTGGTTCGAAATTTAAGGTTGTAAAAAATTTCAAATAAAGAAATGCTATAGGAAATGCTATAGCATTTCATATGGCATTTCTCGTCTACAATTTAATCCTTGCATATTTTTGCATGAGAACTCTTGTTATATTCAAATTCCAATGTATAAGCTGTAAAATCATTATTTTTTCAATTGGTTCAAAATTTAAGGTTGTAAAAAATGTAAAATAAAGAAATGTTATAGGTAATGCTATAGCATTCCATATGGCATTTCTCGTCAAAAATTTAATCCTTGCATATTTTTGCATGAGAACTCTTGTTATATTCAAATTCCAATGTATAAGCCCTAAAATCATTATTTTTTCAATTGGTTTGAAATTTAAGGTTGTAAAAATGTAAAATAAAGAAATTCTATAGGAAATGCAATAGCATTTTATATGGCATTTCTCGTCTACAATTTAATCCTTGCATATTTTTGCATGAGAACTCTTGTTATATTCAAATTCCAATGTATAAGCCCTAAAATCATTATTTTTTCAATTGGTTCGAAATTTAAGGTTATAAAAAATGTCAAATAAAGAAATGCTATAGGAAATACTATAGCATTTCCTATGGCATTTCTCGTCAACAATTTAATCCTTGCATATTTTTGCATGAGAACTCTTGTTATATTCAAATTCCAATGTATAAGCCATAAAATCATTATTTTTTCAATTGGTTCGAAATTTAAGGTTGTAAAAAATGTAAAATAAAGAAATGCTATAGGAAATGCTATAGCATTTCCTATGGCATTTCTCGTCAACAATTTAATCCTTGCATATTTTTGCATGAGAACTCTTGTTATATTCAAATTCCAATGTATATGCCCTAAAATCATTATTTTTTCAATTGGTTCGAATTTTAGGTCGTAAACAATGTAAAATAAAGAAATGCTATAGGAAATGCTATAGCATTTCCTATGGCATTTCTCCTCAACAATTTAATCCTTGCATCTTTTTGCATGAGAACGCTTGTAATATTCAAATTCTAATGTATAAGCCCTAAAATCATTATTTTTTCAATTGGTTCGAAATTTAAGGTTGTAAAAAATGTCAAATAAAGAAACGCTATAGGAAATGTTATAGCATTTCGTATGGCCTTTCTCGTCAACAATTTAATCCTTGCATATTTTTGCATGAGAACTCTTGTTATATTCAAATTCCAATGTATAAGTCCTAAAATCATTATTTTTTCAATTGGTTCGAATTTTAGGTCGTAAACAATATAAAATAAAGAAATGCTATAGGAAATGCTATAGCATTTCCTATGGCATTTCTCGTCAACAATTTAATCCTTGCATATTTTTGCATGAGAACTCTTGTTATATTCAAATTCCAATGTATAAGCCCTAAAATGTTTATTTATTCAATTGGTTTGAATTTTAGATCATAAACAATGTAAAATAAAGAAATGCTATAGGAAATGCTATAGCATTTCCTATGGCATTTCTCGTCAACAATTTAAACCTTGCATATTTTTGCATGAGAACTCTTGTTATATTTAAATTCCAATGTATAAGCCCTAAAATCATTACTTTTTCAATTGGTTCGAAATTTAAGGTTGTAAAAAATGTCAAATAAAGAAATGCTATAGGAAATACTATAGCATTTCGTATGGCATTTCTCGTCAACAATTTAATCCTTGCATATTTTTGCATGGGAACTCTTTTTATATTCAAATTCCAATGTATAAGTCCTAAAATCAGTATTTTTCAATTGGTTCGAAATTTAAGGTTGTAAAAAATGTCAAATAAAGAAATACTATAGGAAATGCTATAGCATTTCCTATGGCATTTCTCGTCAACAATTTAATCTTTGCATATTTTTCCATGAGAACTCTTGTTATATTCAAATTCCAATGTATAAGCCCTAAAATCATTACTTTTTAAATTGGTTCGAAATTTAAGGTTTTAAAAAATGTAAAATAAAGAAATGCTATAGGAAATGCTATAGCATTTCCTATGGCATTTCTCGTCAACAATTTAATCCTTGCATATTTTTGCATGAGAACTCTTGTTATATTCAAATTCAAATGTATAAGCCCTAAAATCATTAATTTTTCAATTGGTTCGATATTAAAGGTTGAAAAAATTTGAAATAAAGAAATGCTATAGGATTTCCTATGGCATTTCTCGTCAACAATTTAATCCTTGCATATTTTTGCATGAGAACTCTTGTTATATTCAAATTCAAATGTACAAGCCCTAAAATCATTATTTTTTCAATTGGTTCTAATTTTAGATCGTAAACAATGTAAAATAAAGAAATGCTATAGAAAATGTTATAGCATTTCCTATGGCATTTCTCGTCAACAATTTAAACCTTGCATATTTTTTCATGAGAACGCTTGTAATATTAAATCTCCAATGTATAAGCCCTAAAATCATTATTTTTTCAATTGGTTCGAAATTTAAGGTTGTAAAAAATGTAAAATAAAGAAATGCTATAAGAGCATTTCCTATGGCATATCTCGTCAACAATTTAATCCTTGCATATTTTTGCATGAGAACTCTTGTTATATTCAAATTCCAATGTATAAGTCCTAAAATCATTATTTTTTCAATTGGTTCGAAATTTAAGGTTGTAAAAAATGTAAAATAAAGAAATGCTATAGGAAATGTTATAGCATTTCCTATGGCATTTCTCGTCAACAATTTAATCCTTGCATATTTTTGCATGAGAACTCTTGTCATATTCAAATTCCAATGTATAAGCCCTAAAATCATTATTTTTTCAATTGGTTCTAATTTTAGATCGTAAACAATTTAAAATAAAGAAATGCTATAGGAAATGCTATAGCATTTCCTATGGCATTTCTCGTCAACAATTTAAACCTTTCATATTTTTGCATGAGAACGCTTGTAATATTAAATCTCCAATTTATAAGCCCTAAAATCATTATTTTTTCAATTGGTTCGAAATTTAAGGTTGTAAAAAATGTAAAATAAAGAAATGCTATAAGAGAATTTCCTAAGGAATTTCTCGTCAACAATTAAATCCTTGCATATTTTTGCATGAGAACTCTTGTTATATTCAAATTCCAATGTATAAGCCCTAAAATTATTATTTTTTCAATTGGTTCAAAATTTAAGGTTGTAAAAAATGTCAAATAAAGATATGCTATAGGAAATGCTATAGCATTTCCTATGGCATTTCTCGTCAACAATTTAATCCTTGCATATTTTTGCATGAGAACTCTTGTTATATTCAAATTCCAATGTATAAGCCCTAAAATCATTATTTTTTCAATCGGTTCGAAATTTAAGGTTGTAAGAAATGTAAAATAAAGAAATGATATAGCATTTCCTATGGCATTTCTCGTCAATAATTTAATCCTTGCATATTTTTTCATGAGAACTCTTGTTATATTCAAAATTCCAAAGTATAAGCCCTAAAATCATTATTTTTCAATTGGTTCAAAATTTAAGGTTGTAAAAAATGTAAAATAAGGAAATGCTATAGCATTTCATATGGCATTTCTCGTCAACAATTTAATCCTTGCATATTTTTGCATGAGAACTCTTATAATATTAAAATTCCAATGTATAAGCCCTAAAATCATTATTTTTTCAATTGGTTCGATATTTAAGGTTGTAAAAAATGTCAAATAAAGAAATGCTATAGGAAATACTATAGCATTTCCTATGGCATTTCTCGTCAACAATTTAATCCTTGCATATTTTTGCATGAGAACTCTTGTTATATTCAAATTCCAATGTATAAGCCCTAAAATCATTAATTTTTCAATTGGTTCGATATTAAAGGTTGAAAAAATTTCAAATAAAGAAATGCTATAGGAAATGCTATAGCATTCCCTATGGCATTTCTCGTCAACAATTTAATCCTTGCATATTTTTGCATGAGAACTCTTGTTATATTCAAATTCCAATGTATAAGCCCTAAAATCATTATTTTTTCAATTGGTTCGAAATTTAAGGTTGTAAGAAATGTAAAATAAAGAAATGCTATAGCATTTCCTATGGCATTTCTCGTCAACAATTTAATCCTTGCATATTTTTTCATGAGAACTCTTGTTATATTCAAAATTCCAATGTATAAGCCCTAAAATCATTATTTTTTCAATTGGTTCGATATTTAAGGTTGTAAAAAATGTCGAATAAAGAAATGCTATAGGAAATGCTATACATTTCCTATGGCATTTGTCGTCAACAATTTAATCGTTGCATATTTTTGCATGAGAACTCTTGTTATATTCAAATTCCAATGTATAAGCCCTAAAATCATTATTTTTTCATTGGTTCGATATTTAAGGTTGTAAAAAATGTCAAATAAAGAAATGCTATAGGAAATTCTATAGCATTTCCTATGGTATTTCTCGTCAACAATTTAATCCTTGCATATTTTTGCATGAGAACTATTGTTATATTCAAATTCCAATGTATAAGCCCTAAAATCATTATTTTTTCAATTGGTTCAAAATTTAAGGTTGTAAAAAATGTAAAATAAAGAAATGCTATAGGAAATGCTAGAAAAGTTCCTATGGCATTTCTCGTCAACAATTTAATCCTTGCATATTTTTGCATGAGAACTCTTGTTATATTCAAATTCCAATGTATAAGCCCTAAAATCATTAATTTTTCAATTGGTTCGATATTAAAGGTTGAAAAAATTTCAAATAAAGAAATGCTATAGGAAATGCTATAGCATTTTCTATGGCATTTCTCGTCAACAATTTAATCCTTGCATATTTTTGCATGAGAACTCTTGTTATATTCAAATTCCAATGTATAAGCCCTAAAATCATTATTTTTTCAATTGGTTCGAATTTTAGATCGTAAACAATGTAAAATAAAGAAATGCTATAGGAAATGCTATAGCATTTCCTATGGCATTTCTCGTCGACCATTTAAACCTTGCATAATTTTGCATGAGAACACTTGTAATATTAAATCTCCAATGTATAAGCCCTAAAATAATTATTTTTTCAATTGGTTCGAAATTTAAGGTTGTAAAAAATGTAAAATAAAGAAATGCTATAAGAGCATTTCCTATGGCATTTCTCGTCAAGAATTTAATCCTTGCATATTTTTGCATGAGAACTCTTGTTATATTCAAATTCCAATGTATAAGCCCTAAATTCATTATTTTTTCAATTGGTTCAAAATTTAAGGTTGTAAAAAATGTCAAATAAAGAAATGCTATAGGAAATGCTATAGCATTTCCTATGGCATTTCTCGTCAACAATTTAATCCTTGCATATTTTTTCACGAGAACTCTTGTTATATTTAAATTCAAATGTATAAGCCCTAAAATCATTATTTTTTCAATTGGTTCGAAATTTAAGTTTGTAAGAAATGGAAAATAAAGAAATGCTATACATTTCTATGGCATTTCTCGTCAACAATTTAATCCTTGCATATTTTTTCATGAGAACTCTTGTTATATTCAAAATTCCAATGTATAAGCCCTAAAATCATTATTTTTTCAACTGGTTCGATATTTAAGGTTGTAAAAAATGTCAAATAAAGAAATGCTATATGAAATGCTATAGCATTTCCTATGGCATTTCTCGTCAACAATTTAATCCTTGCATATTTTTGCATGAGAACTGTTGTTATATTTAAATTCCAATGTATAAGCCCTAAAATCGTTATTGTTTCAATTGGTTCGAATTTTAGATCGTAAACAATGTAAAATAGAGAAATGCTATAGGAAATGCTATAGCATTTCCTATGGCATTTCTCGTCAACAATTTAAAACTTGCATATTTTTGCATGAGAACGCTTTTAATATTAAATATCCAACCTATAAGCCCTAAAATCATTATTTTTTCAATTGGTTCGAAATTTAAGGTTGTAAAAAATGTAAAATAAAGAAATGCTATAAGAGCATTTCCTATGGAATTTCTCGTCAACAACTTAATCCTTGCATATTTTTGCATGAGAACTCTTGTTATATTCAAATTCCAATGTATAAGCCCTAAAATTATTATTTTTTCAATTGGTTCAAAATTTAAGGTTGTAAAAAATGTCAAATAAAGATATGCTATAGGAAATGCTATAGCATTTCCTATAGCATTTCTCGTCAACAATTTAATCCTTGCATATTTTTGCATGAGAACTCTTGTTATATTAAAATTCCAATGTATAAGCCCTAAAATCATTATTTTTTCAATCGGTTCGAAATTTAAGGTTGTAAGAAATGTAAAATAAAGAAATGCTATAGCATTTCCTATGGCATTTCTCGTCAATAATTTAATCCTTGCATATTTTTTCATGAGAACTCTTGTTATATTCAAATTCCAATGTATAAGCCCTAAAATCATTATTTTTTCAGTTGGTTCAAAATTTAAGGTTGTAAAAAATGTAAAATAAGGAAATGCTATAGCATTTCATATGGCATTTCTCGTCAACAATTTAATCCTTGCATATTTTTGCATGAGAACTCTTGTTATATTCAAATTCCAATGTATAAGCCCTAAAATCATTATTTTTTCAATTGGTTCGATATTTAAGGTTGTAAAAAATGTCAAATAAAGAAATGCTATAGGAAATACTATAGCATTTCCTATGGCATTTCTCGTCAACAATTTAATCCTTGCATATTTTTGCATGAGAACTATTGTTATATTAAAATTCCAATGTATAAGCCCTAAAATCATTATTTTTTCAATTGGTTCAAAATTTAAGGTTGTAAAAAATGTAAAATAAAGAAATGCTATAGGAAATGCTATAGCATTTCCTATGGAATTTCTCCTCAACAATTTAATCCTTGCATATTTTTTCATGAGAACTCTTGTTATATTCAAATTCCAATGTATAAGCCCTAAAATCATTATTTTTTCAATTGGTTTGAAATTTAAGGTTGTAAAAAATGTAAAATAAAGAAATGCTATAGCATTTCCTATGGCATTTCTCGTCAACAATTTAATCCTTGCATATTTTTGCATGAGAACTCTTGTTATATTCAAATTCCAATGTATAAGCCCTAAAATTATTATTTTTTCAATTGGTTCAAAATTTAAGGTTGTAAAAAATGTCAAATAAAGATATGCTATAACATTTCCTATGGAATTTCTCGTCAACAATTTAATCCTTGCATATTTTTGCATGAGAACTCTTGTTATATTCAAATTCCAATGTATAAGCCCTAAAATCATTATTTTTTCAATCGGTTCGAAATTTAAGGTTGTAAGAAACGTAAAATAAAGAAATGCTATAGCATTTCCTATGGCATTTCTCGTCAATAATTTAATCCTTGCATATTTTTTCATGAGAACTCTTGTTATATTCAAATTCCAATGTATAAGCCCTAAAATAATTATTTTTTCAATTGGTTCAAAATTTAAGGTTGTAAAAAATGTAAAATAAGGAAATGCTATAGCATTTCATATGGCATTTCTCGTCAACAATTTAATCCTTGCATATTTTTGCATGAGAACTCTTGTTATATTCAAATTCTAATGTATAAGCCCTAAAATCATTATTTTTTCAATTGGTTCGATATTTAAGGTTGTAAAAAATGTCAAATAAAGAAATGCTATAGGAAATACTATAGCATTTCCTATGGCATTTCTCGTCAATAATTTAATCCTTGCATATTTTTGCACGAAAACTATTGTTATATTAAAATTCCAATGTATAAGCCCTAAAATCATTATTTTTTCAATTGGTTCAAAATTTAAGGTTGTAAAAAATGTAAAATAAAGAAATGCTATAGCATTTCCTATGGAATTTCTCCTCAACAATTTAATCCTTGCATATTTTTTCATGAGAACTCTTGTTATATTCAAATTTTACTGTATAAGCCCTAAAATCATTATTTTTTAAATTGGTTTGAAATTTAAGGTTGTAAAAAATGTAAAATAAAGAAATGCTATAGCATTTCCTATGGCATTTCTCGTCAACAATTTAATCCTTGCATATTTTTGCATGAGAACTCTTGTTATATTCAAATTCCAATGTATAAGCCCTAAAATTATTATTTTTTCAATTGGTTCAAAATTTAAGGTTGTAAAAAATGTCAAATAAAGATATGCTATAGCATTTCCTATGGCATTTCTCGTCAACAATTTAATCCTTGCATATTTTTGCATGAGAACTCTTGTTATATTCAAATTCCAATGTATAAGCCCTAAAATCATTATTTTTTCAATCGGTTCGAAATTTAAGGTTGGAAGAAATGTAAAATAAAGAAATGCTATAGCATTTCCTATGGCAATTCTCGTCAATAATTTAATCCTTGCATATTTTTTCATGAGAACTCTTGTTATATTCAAATTCAAATGTATAAGCCCTAAAATAATTATTTTTTCAATTGGTTCAAAATTTAAGGTTGTAAAAAATGTAAAATAAGGAAATGCTATAGCATTTCATATGGCATTTCTCGTCAACAATTTAATCCTTGCATATTTTTGCATGAGAACTCTTGTTATATTCAAATTCCAATGTATAAGCCCTAAAATTATTATTTTTTCAATTGGTTCAAAATTTAAGGTTGTAAAAAATGTCAAATAAAGATATGCTATAGCATTTCCTATGGCATTTCTCGTCAACAATTTAATCCTTGCATATTTTTGCATGAGAACTCTTGTTATATTCAAATTCCAATGTGTAAGCCCTAAAATCATTATTTTTTCAATTGGTTTGAAATTTAAGGTTGTAAAAAATGTAAAATAAAGAAATGCTATAGCATTTCCTATGGCATTTCTCGTCAACAATTTAATCCTTGCATATTTTTGCATGAGAACTCTTGTTATATTCAAATTCCAATGTATAAGCCCTAAAATTATTATTTTTTCAATTGGTTCAAAATTTAAGGTTGTAAAAAATGTCAAATAAAGATATGCTATAGCAGTTCCTATGGCATTTCTCGTCAACAATTTAATCCTTGCATATTTTTGCATGAGAACTCTTGTTATATTCAAATTCCAATGTATAAGCCCTAAAATCATTATTTTTTCAATCGGTTCGAAATTTAAGGTTGTAAGAAATGTAAAATAAAGAAATGCTATAGCATTTCCTAAGGCATTTCTCGTCAATAATTTAATCCTTGCATATTTTTTCATGAGAACTCTTGTTATATTCAAATTCCAATGTATAAGCCCTAAAATAATTATTTTTTCAATTGGTTCAAAATTTAAGGTTGTAAAAAATGTAAAATAAGGAAATGCTATAGCATTTCATATGGCATTTCTCGTCAACAATTTAATCCTTGCATATTTTTGCATGAGAACTCTTGTTATATTCAAATTCCAATGTATAAGCCCTAAAATCATTATTTTTTCAATTGGTTCGATATTTAAGGTTGTAAAAAATGTCAAATAAAGAAATGCTATAGGAAATACTATAGCATTTCCTATGGCATTTCTCGTCAACAATTTAATCCTTGCATATTTTTGCATGAGGACTATTGTTATATTAAAATTCCAATGTATAAGCCCTAAAATCATTATTTTTTCAATTGGTTCAAAATTTAAGGTTGTAAAAAATGTAAAATAAAGAAATGCTATAGGAAATGCTATAGCATTTCCTATGGAATTTCTCCTCAACAATTTAATCCTTGCATATTTTTTCATGAGAACTCTTGTTATATTCAAATTCCAATGTATAAGCCCTAAAATCATTATTTTTTCAATTGGTTCAAAATTTAAGGTTGTAAAAAATGTAAAATAAGGAAATGCTATAGCATTTCATATGGCATTTCTCGTCAACAATTTAATCCTTGCATATTTTTGCATGAGAACTCTTGTTATATTCAAATTCTAATGTATAAGCCCTAAAATCATTATTTTTTCAATTGGTTCGATATTTAAGGTTGTAAAAAATGTCAAATAAAGAAATGCTATAGGAAATACTATAGCATTTCCTATGGCATTTCTCGTCAATAATTTAATCCTTGCATATTTTTGCACGAAAACTATTGTTATATTAAAATTCCAATGTATAAGCCCTAAAATCATTATTTTTTCAATTGGTTCAAAATTTAAGGTTGTAAAAAATGTAAAATAAAGAAATGCTATAGCATTTCCTATGGAATTTCTCCTCAACAATTTAATCCTTGCATATTTTTTCATGAGAACTCTTGTTATATTCAAATTTTACTGTATAAGCCCTAAAATCATTATTTTTTAAATTGGTTTGAAATTTAAGGTTGTAAAAAATGTAAAATAAAGAAATGCTATAGCATTTCCTATGGCATTTCTCGTCAACAATTTAATCCTTGCATATTTTTGCATGAGAACTCTTGTTATATTCAAATTCCAATGTATAAGCCCTAAAATTATTATTTTTTCAATTGGTTCAAAATTTAAGGTTGTAAAAAATGTCAAATAAAGATATGCTATAGCATTTCCTATGGCATTTCTCGTCAACAATTTAATCCTTGCATATTTTTGCATGAGAACTCTTGTTATATTCAAATTCCAATGTATAAGCCCTAAAATCATTATTTTTTCAATCGGTTCGAAATTTAAGGTTGGAAGAAATGTAAAATAAAGAAATGCTATAGCATTTACTATGGCAATTCTCGTCAATAATTTAATCCTTGCATATTTTTTCATGAGAACTCTTGTTATATTCAAATTCAAATGTATAAGCCCTAAAATAATTATTTTTTCAATTGGTTCAAAATTTAAGGTTGTAAAAAATGTAAAATAAGGAAATGCTATAGCATTTCATATGGCATTTCTCGTCAACAATTTAATCCTTGCATATTTTTGCATGAGAACTCTTGTTATATTCAAATTCCAATGTATAAGCCCTAAAATTATTATTTTTTCAATTGGTTCAAAATTTAAGGTTGTAAAAAATGTCAAATAAAGATATGCTATAGCATTTCCTATGGCATTTCTCGTCAACAATTTAATCCTTGCATATTTTTGCATGAGAACTCTTGTTATATTCAAATTCCAATGTGTAAGCCCTAAAATCATTATTTTTTCAATTGGTTTGAAATTTAAGGTTGTAAAAAATGTAAAATAAAGAAATGCTATAGCATTTCCTATGGCATTTCTCGTCAACAATTTAATCCTTGCATATTTTTGCATGAGAACTCTTGTTATATTCAAATTCCAATGTATAAGCCCTAAAATTATTATTTTTTCAATTGGTTCAAAATTTAAGGTTGTAAAAAATGTCAAATAAAGATATGCTATAGCAGTTCCTATGGCATTTCTCGTCAACAATTTAATCCTTGCATATTTTTGCATGAGAACTCTTGTTATATTCAAATTCCAATGTATAAGCCCTAAAATCATTATTTTTTCAATCGGTTCGAAATTTAAGGTTGTAAGAAATGTAAAATAAAGAAATGCTATAGCATTTCCTAAGGCATTTCTCGTCAATAATTTAATCCTTGCATATTTTTTCATGAGAACTCTTGTTATAGTCAAATTCCAATGTATAAGCCCTAAAATAATTATTTTTTCAATTGGTTCAAAATTTAAGGTTGTAAAAAATGTAAAATAAGGAAATGCTATAGCATTTCATATGGCATTTCTCGTCAACAATTTAATCCTTGCATATTTTTGCATGAGAACTCTTGTTATATTCAAATTCCAATGTATAAGCCCTAAAATCATTATTTTTTCAATTGGTTCGATATTTCAGGTTGTAAAAAATGTCAAATAAAGAAATGCTATAGGAAATACTATAGCATTTCCTATGGCATTTCTCGTCAACAATTTAATCCTTGCATATTTTTGCATGAGGACTATTGTTATATTAAAATTCCAATGTATAAGCCCTAAAATCATTATTTTTTCAATTGGTTCAAAATTTAAGGTTGTAAAAAATGTAAAATAAAGAAATGCTATAGGAAATGCTATAGCATTTCCTATGGAATTTCTCCTCAACAATTTAATCCTTGCATATTTTTTCATGAGAACTCTTGTTATATTCAAATTCCAATGTATAAGCCCTAAAATCATTATTTTTTCAATTGGTTCAAAATTTAAGGTTGTAAAAAATGTAAAATAAGGAAATGCTATAGCATTTCATATGGCATTTCTCGTCAACAATTTAATCCTTGCATATTTTTGCATGAGAACTCTTGTTATATTCAAATTCTAATGTATAAGCCCTAAAATCATTATTTTTTCAATTGGTTCGATATTTAAGGTTGTAAAAAATGTCAAATAAAGAAATGCTATAGGAAATACTATAGCATTTCCTATGGCATTTCTCGTCAATAATTTAATCCTTGCATATTTTTGCACGAAAACTATTGTTATATTAAAATTCCAATGTATAAGCCCTAAAATCATTATTTTTTCAATTGGTTCAAAATTTAAGGTTGTAAAAAATGTAAAATAAAGAAATGCTATAGCATTTCCTATGGAATTTCTCCTCAACAATTTAATCCTTGCATATTTTTTCATGAGAACTCTTGTTATATTCAAATTTTACTGTATAAGCCCTAAAATCATTATTTTTTAAATTGGTTTGAAATTTAAGGTTGTAAAAAATGTAAAATAAAGAAATGCTATAGCATTTCCTATGGCATTTCTCGTCAACAATTTAATCCTTGCATATTTTTGCATGAGAACTCTTGTTATATTCAAATTCCAATGTATAAGCCCTAAAATTATTATTTTTTCAATTGGTTCAAAATTTAAGGTTGTAAAAAATGTCAAATAAAGATATGCTATAGCATTTCCTATGGCATTTCTCGTCAACAATTTAATCCTTGCATATTTTTGCATGAGAACTCTTGTTATATTCAAATTCCAATGTATAAGCCCTAAAATCATTATTTTTTCAATCGGTTCGAAATTTAAGGTTGGAAGAAATGTAAAATAAAGAAATGCTATAGCATTTCCTATGGCAATTCTCGTCAATAATTTAATCCTTGCATATTTTTTCATGAGAACTCTTGTTATATTCAAATTCAAATGTATAAGCCCTAAAATAATTATTTTTTCAATTGGTTCAAAATTTAAGGTTGTAAAAAATGTAAAATAAGGAAATGCTATAGCATTTCATATGGCATTTCTCGTCAACAATTTAATCCTTGCATATTTTTGCATGAGAACTCTTGTTATATTCAAATTCCAATGTATAAGCCCTAAAATTATTATTTTTTCAATTGGTTCAAAATTTAAGGTTGTAAAAAATGTCAAATAAAGATATGCTATAGCATTTCCTATGGCATTTCTCGTCAACAATTTAATCCTTGCATATTTTTGCATGAGAACTCTTGTTATATTCAAATTCCAATGTGTAAGCCCTAAAATCATTATTTTTTCAATTGGTTTGAAATTTAAGGTTGTAAAAAATGTAAAATAAAGAAATGCTATAGCATTTCCTATGGCATTTCTCGTCAACAATTTAATCCTTGCATATTTTTGCATGAGAACTCTTGTTATATTCAAATTCCAATGTATAAGCCCTAAAATTATTATTTTTTCAATTGGTTCAAAATTTAAGGTTGTAAAAAATGTCAAATAAAGATATGCTATAGCAGTTCCTATGGCATTTCTCGTCAACAATTTAATCCTTGCATATTTTTGCATGAGAACTCTTGTTATATTCAAATTCCAATGTATAAGCCCTAAAATCATTATTTTTTCAATCGGTTCGAAATTTAAGGTTGTAAGAAATGTAAAATAAAGAAATGCTATAGCATTTCCTAAGGCATTTCTCGTCAATAATTTAATCCTTGCATATTTTTTCATGAGAACTCTTGTTATATTCAAATTCCAATGTATAAGCCCTAAAATAATTATTTTTTCAATTGGTTCAAAATTTAAGGTTGTAAAAAATGTAAAATAAGGAAATGCTATAGCATTTCTTATGGCATTTCTCGTCAACAATTTAATCCTTGCATATTTTTGCATGAGAACTCTTGTTATATTCAAATTCCAATGTATAAGCCCTAAAATCATTATTTTTTCAATTGGTTCGATATTTAAGGTTGTAAAAAATGTCAAATAAAGAAATGCTATAGGAAATACTATAGCATTTCCTATGGCATTTCTCGTCAACAATTTAATCCTTGCATATTTTTGCATGAGGACTATTGTTATATTAAAATTCCAATGTATAAGCCCTAAAATCATTATTTTTTCAATTGGTTCAAAATTTAAGGTTGTAAAAAATGTAAAATAAAGAAATGCTATAGGAAATGCTATAGCATTTCCTATGGAATTTCTCCTCAACAATTTAATCCTTGCATATTTTTTCATGAGAACTCTTGTTATATTCAAATTCCAATGTATAAGCCCTAAAATCATTATTTTTTCAATTGGTTTGAAATTTAAGGTTGTAAAAAATGTAAAATAAAGAAATGCTATAGCATTTCCTATGGCATTTCTCGTCAACAATTTAATCCTTGCATATTTTTGCATGAGAACTCTTGTTATATTCAAATTCCAATGTATAAGCCCTAAAATTATTATTTTTTCAATTGTTTCAAAATTTAAGGTTGTAAAAAATGTCAAATAAAGATATGCTATAGCATTTCCTATGGCATTTCTCGTCAACAATTTAATCCTTGCATATTTTTGCATAAGAACTCTTGTTATATTCAAATTCCAATGTATAAGCCCTAAAATCATTATTTTTTCAATCGGCTCGAAATTTAAGGTTGTAAGAAATGTAAAATAAAGAAATGCTATAGCATTTCCTATGGCATTTCTCGTCAATAATTTAATCCTTGCATATTTTTTCATGAGAACTCTTGTTATATTCAAATTCCAATGTGAAAGCCCTAAAATAATTATTTTTTCAATTGGTTCAAAATTTAAGGTTGTAAAAAATGTAAAATAAGGAAATGCTATAGCATTTCATATGGCATTTCTCGTCAACAATTTAATCCTTGCATATTTTTGCATGAGAACTCTTGTTATATTCAAATTCCAATGTATAAGCCCTAAAATCATTATTTTTTCAATTGGTTCGATATTTAAGGTTGTAAAAAATGTCAAATAAAGAAATGCTATAGCATTTCCTATGGCATTTCTCGTCAACAATTTAATCCTTGCATATTTTTGTATGAGAACTCTTGTTATATTCAAATTCCAATGTATAAGCCCTAAAAGCATTATTTTTTCAATTGGTTCGAAATTTAAGTTTGTAAAAAATGTAAAATAAAGAAATACTATAGGAAATGCTATAGCATTTCCTATGGCATTTCTCGTCAACAATTTAATCCTTGTATATTTTTGCATGAGAACTCTTGTTATATTCAAATTTCAATGTATAAGCCTTAAAATCATTTTTTTTTTCAATTGGTTCGAATTTTGGATCGTTAACAATGTAAAATAAAGAAATGCTATAGGAAATGCTATAGCATTTCCTATGGCATTTCTCGTCAACAATTTAAACCTTGCATATTTTTGCATGAGAATGCTTGTAATATTAAATCTCCAATGTATAAGCCCTAGAATCATTATTTTTTCATTTGGTTCAAAATTTAAGGTTGTAAAAAATGTCAAATAAAGAAATGCTATAGGAAATGCTATAGCATTTCTTATGGCATTTCTCGTCAACAATTTAATCCTTGCATATTTTAGCATGAGAACTCTTGTTATATTCAAATTCTAATGTATAAGCCCTAAAATCATTATTTTTTCAATTGGTTTGAAATTTAAGGTTGGAAAAAATGTAATATAAAGAAATGCTATAAGAAATGCTATAGCATTTCCTATGGCTTTTCTCGTCAACAATTTAATCCTTGCATATTTTTTCATGAGAACTCTTGTTATATTCAAATTCCAATGTATAAGCCCTAAAATCATTATTTTTTCAATTGGTTCGATATTTAAGGTTGTAAAAAATGTCAAATAAAGAAATTCTATAGGAAATGCTATAACATTTCCTATGGCATTTCTCGTCAACAATTTAATCCTTGCATATTTTGGCATGAGAACTCTTGTTATATTCAAATTCCAATGTATAAGCCCTAAAATCATTATTTTTTCAATTGGTTCAAGATTTAAGATTGTAAAAAATGTCAAATAAAGAAATGTTGTAGGAAATGCTATAACATTTCCTATGGCATTTCTCGTCAACAATTTAATCCTTGCATATTTTTGCATGAGAACGCTTGTAATATTAAATCTCCAATGTATAAGCCCTTAAATCATTATTTTTTCAATTGGTTCAAAATTTAAGGTTGTAAAAAATGTAAAATAAAGAAATTCTATAGGAAATGCTATAGCATTTCCTATGGCATTTCTCGTAAACAATTTAATCCTTGCATATTTTTGCATGAGAACTCTTGTTATATTAAAATTCCAATGTATAAGCCCTAAAATCATTATTTTTTCAATTGGTTAAAAATTTAAGGTTGTAAAAAATGTAAAATAAAGAAATGCTATAGGAAATTCTATAGCATTTCCTATGGCATTTCTCGTCAACAATTTAAACCTTGCATATTTTTGCATGAGAACGCTTGTAATATTAAATCTCCAATGTATAAGCCCTAAAATCCTTATTTTTTCAATTGGTTCGAAATTTAAGGTTGTAAAAAATGTAAAATAAAGAAATGCGATAAGAAATGCTATAGCATTTCCTATGGCATTTCTCGTCAACAATTTAATCCTTTCATATTTTGGAATGAGAACTCTTGTTATATTCAAATTCCAATGTATAAGCCCTAAAATCATTTTTTTTTCAATTGGTTCGAAATTTTAGGTCGTAAACAATGTAAAATAAAGAAATGGTATAGGTAGCATTTCCTATGGCATTTCTCGTCAACAATTTAATCCTTGCATATTTTTTCATGAGAACGCTTGTTATATTATAATTCCAATGTATAAGCCCTAAAATCATTATTTTTTCAATTGGTTCGAAATTTAAGGTTGTAAAAAATGTAAAATTAAGAAATGCTATAGGAAATGATATAGCATTTCCTATGGCATTTCTCGTCAACAATTTAATCCTTGCATATTTTTGCATGAGAAATCTTGTTATCTTCAAATTCCAATGTATAAGCCCTAAAATCATTATTTTTTCAATTGGTTCGAAATTTTAGGTCGTAAACAATGTAAAATAAAGAAATGCTATAGGAAATGCTATAGCATTTCCTATGGCATTTCTCGTCAACAATTTAATCCTTGCATATTTTGGCATGAGAACTCTTGTTATATTCAAATTCTAATGTATAAGCCCTAAAATAATTATTTTTCAATTGGTTCGAAATTTAAAGTTGTAAAAAATGTCAAATAAAGAAATGCTATAGGAAATGCTATAGATTCCTATGGCATTTCTCGTCAACAATTTAATCCTTGCATATTTTTGCATGAGAACGCTTGTAATATTAAAATACCAATGTCTAAGCCCTAAAATCATTATTTTTTCAATTGGTTCGAAATTTAAGGTTGTAAAAAATGTAAAATAAAGAAATGCTATAGGAAATGCTATAGCATTTCCTATGGAATTTCTCGTCAACAATTTAATCCTTGCATATTTTTGCCTGAGAACTCTTGTTATATTTAAATCCCAATGTATAAGCCCTAAAATCATTATTTTTTCAATTGGTTCGAAATTTAAGGTTGTAAGAAATGTAAAATAAAGAAATACTATAGGAAATGCTATAGCATTTCCTATGGCATTTCTCGTCAACAATTTAATCCTTGCATATTTTTCCATGAGAACTCTTGTTATATTCAAATTCCAATGTATAATCCCTAAAATCATTATTTTTTCAATTGGTTCGAAATTTAAGGTTGTAAAAAATGTCAAATAAAGAAATGCTATAGGAAATGCTATAGCATTTCCTATGGCATTTCTCGTCAACAATTTAATCCTTGCATATTTTTACATGAGAACTCTTGTTATATTTTAAATTCCAATGTATAAGCCCTAGAATCATTATTTTTTCAATTGGTTCGAAATTTAAGGTTGTAAAAAATGTAAAATATAGAAGTTCTATAGGAATTTCTATAGCATTTCCTATGGCATTTCTCGTCAACAATTTAATTCTTGCATATTTTTGCATGAGAACTCTTGTTATATACAAATTCCAATGTATAAGCCCTAAAATCTTTATTTTTTCAATTGGTTTGAAATTTAAGGTTGTAAAAAATGTCAAATAAAGAAATGCTATAGGAAATGCTATAGCATTTCGTATGACATTTCTCGTCAACAATTTAATCCTTGCATATTTTTGCATGAGAACTCTTGTTATATTCAAATTCCAATGTATAAGCCCTAAAATCATTATTTTTTCAATTGGTTCGAAATTTTAGGTCGTAAACAATGTGAAATAAAGAAATGTTATAGGAAATGCTAGCATTTCCTATGGCATTTCTCGTCAACAATTTAATTCTTGCATATTTTTGCATGAGAACTCTTGTTATATTCAAATTCCAATATATAAGGCCTAAAATCATTATTTTTTCAATTGGTTCGAAATTTAAGGTTGTATAAAATGTAAAATAAAGAAATGCTATAGGAAATGCTATAACATTTCCTATGGCATTTCTCGTCAACAATTTAATCCTTGCATATTTTTGCATGAGAATTCTTATTATATTCAAATTCCATTGTATAAGCCCTAAAATCATTATTTTTGCAATTGGTTCGAAATTTAAGGTTGTAAAAAATGTCAAATAAAGAAATGCTAAAGGAAATGCTATAGGATTTCCTATAGCATTTCTCGTCAACAGTTTAATCCTTGCATATTTTTGCATGAGAACTCTTGTTATATTCAAATTTCAATGTATAAGCCCTAAAATAATTCTTTTTTCAATTGGTTCGAAATTCAAGGTTGTAAAAAATGTAAAATAAAGAAATGCTATAGGAAATGCTATAGCATTTCCTATGGCATTTCTCGTCAACAATTTAATCCTTGCATATTTTTGCATGAGAACTCTTGTTATATTCAAATTCCAATGTATAAACCCTAAAATCAATGTTTTTTCAATTGGTTCAAAATTTAAGGTTGTAAAAAATGTAAAATAAAGAAATTCGATAAGAAATTCTATAGCATTTGCTATGACATTTCTCGTCAACAATTTAATCCTTGCATATTTTTTCATGAGAACTCTTGTTATATTCAAATTCCAATGTATAAGCCCTAAAAAAATTATTTTTTCAATTGGTTCGAGTTTTAGGTCGTAAACAATGTAAAATAAAGAAGTGCTATAGGAAATGCTATAGCATTTACTATGGCATTTCTCGTCAACAATTTAATCCTTGCATATTTTTGCATGAGAACGCTTGTAATATTAAAATTTCAATGTATAAGCCCTGAAATAATTATTTTTTCAATTGGTTCAAAATTTAAGTTTGTAAAAAATGTAAAATAAAGAAATGCTATAGAAAATGCTATAGCATTTCCTATGGCATTTCTCGTCAACAATTTAATCCTTGCATATTTTTGCATGAGAACGCTTGTAATATTAAAATTCCAATGTATAAGCCCTGAAATAATTATTTTTTCAATTGGTTCGAAATTTAAGGTTGTAAAAAATGAAAAATAAAGAAACGCTATAGGAAATGCTAGCATTTCCTATGGCATTTCTCGTCAACAATTTAATCCTTGCATATTTTTGCATGAGAACTCTTGTTATATTCAAATTCCAATGTATGAGCCCTAAAATCATTATTTTTTCAATTGGTTCGATATTTAAGGTTGTAAAAAATGTAAAATAAAGAAATGCTATAGCATTTCCTATGGCATTTCTCGTCAACAATTTAATCTTTGCATATTTTTGCATGAGAACTCTTGTTATATTCAAATTCCAATGTATAAGCCCTAAAAACATTATTTTTTCAATTGTTTCAAAATTTAAGGTTGTAAATAATGTCAAATAAAGAAATGCTATAGGAAATGCTATAGCATTTCGTATGGCATTTCTCGTCAACAATTTAATCCTTGCATATTTTTGCATGAGAACTCTTGTTATATTCAAATTCCAATGTATAATCGCTAAAATCGTTATTTTTTCAATTGGTTCAAAATTTTAGGTCGTAAACAATGTATAATAAAGAAATGCTATAGGAAATGCTAGCATTTCCTATGGCATTTCTCGTCAACAATTTAATCCTTGTATATTTTTTCATGATAACTCTTGTTATATTCAAATTCCAATGTATAAGCCCTAAAATCATTATTTTTTCAAATGGTTCGAAATTTAAGGTCGTAAAAAATGTAAAATAAAGAAATGATATAGGAAATTCTATAGCATTTCCTATGGAATTTCTCGTCAACAATTTAATCCTTGCATATTTTTGCCTGAGAACTCTTGTTGTATTCAAATTCCAATGTATAAGCCCTAAAATCATTATTTTTTCAATTGGTTCGAAATTTAAGGTTGTAAAAAATGTCAAATAAAGAAATGCTATAGGAAATGCTATAGCATTTCCTATGGCATTCCTCGTCAACAATTTAATCCTTGCATATTTTTATATGGGAACTCCTTTTATATTTTAAATTCCAATGTATAAGCCCTAAAGTCATTACTTTTTCAATCTGTTCGAAATTTAAGGTTGTAAAAAATGTAAAATAAAGAAATGCTATAGGAAATGCTATAGCATTTCCTTTGGCATTTCTCGTCAACAATTTAATCCTTGCATAGTTTGGCATGAGAACTCTTGTTATATTCAAATTCCAATGTATAAGCCCTAAAATTATTATTTTTTCAATTGGTTTGAAATTTAAGGTAGTAAAAAATGTAAAATAAAGAAATGCTATAGGAAATGCTATAGCATTTCCTATGGCATTTTTTGTCACCAATTTAATCCTTGCATATTTTTGCATGAGAACGCTTTTAATATAAAAATTTCAATGTATAAGCCCTAAAATCATTTTTTTTTCAATTGGTTTGAAATTTAAGGTTGTAAAAAATGTAAAATAAAGAAATTCTTTAGGAAATTCTATACAATTTCCTATGGCATTTCTCGTCAACAATTTAATCCTTGCATATTTTTGCATGAGAACTCTTGTTATATTCAAATTCCAATGTATAAGCCCTACAATCATTATTTTTTTCAATTGGATCGGAATTTTAGGCCGTAAACAATGTAAAATAAAGAAATGCCATAGGAAATGTGGCATTTCTCGTCAACAATTTAATCCTTGCATATTTTTGCATGAGAACTCTTGTTATATTCAAATTCCAATGTATAAGCCCTAAATTCATTATTTTTTCAATTGGTTCGAAATTTAAGGTTGTATAAAATGTAACATAAAGAAATGCTATAGGAAGTGCTATAGCATTTCCTATGGCATTTCTCGTCAACAATTTAATCCTTGCATATTTTTGCATGAGAACTCTTGTTATATTCAAATTCCAATGTATAATCCCTAAAATCATTATTTTTTCAAATGGTTCGAAATTTAAGGTTGTAAAAAATGTCAAATAAAGAAATGCTATAGGAAATGCTATAGCATTTCCTATGGCATTTCTCGTCAACAATTTAATCCTTGCATATTTTTGCATGAGAACTCTTGTTATATTCAAATTCCAATGTATAAGCCCTAAAAACATTATTTTTTCAATTGGTTCAAAATTTAAGGTTGTAAATTATGTCAAATAAAGAAATGCTATAGGAAATGCTATAGCATTTCGTATGGCATTTCTCGTCAACAATTTAATCCTTGTATATTTTTGCATGAGAACTCTTGTTATATTCTAATTCCAATGTATAAGCCCTAAAATCATTATTTTTTCAATTGATTCGAAATTTAAGGTTGTAAAAAATGTCAAATAAAGAAATGCTATAGGAAATGCTATAGCATTTCCTATGGCATTTCTCGTCAACAATTTAATCCTTGTATATTTTGGCATGATAACTCTTGTTATATTCAAATTCCAATGTATAAGCCCTAAAATAATTATTTTTTCAATTGGTTCGAAATTTAAGGTTGTAAAAAATGTCAAATAAAGAAATGCTATAGCATTTCCTATGGCATTTCTCGTCAACAATTTAATCCTTGTATATTTTGGCATGAGAACTCTTGCTATATTCAAATTCCAATGTATAAGCCCTAAAATCATTATTTTTAAATTGGTTCGAAATTTAAGGTTGTAAAAAATGTCAAATAAAGAAATGCTATAGGAAATGCTATAGCCTTTCCTATGGCATTTCTCGTCAACAATTTAATCCTTGCATATTTTTGCATGAGAACTCTTGTTATATTAAAATTCCAATGTATAAGACCTAAAATCATTATTTTTTCAATTGGTTCAAAATTTAAGGTTGTAAAAAATGTAAAATAAAGAAATGCTATAGCATTTCCTATGGCATTTCTCGTCAACAATTTAATCCTTGTATATTTTGGCATGAGAACTCTTGTTATATTCTAATTCCAATGTATAAGCCCTAAAATCATTATTTTTTCAATTGGTTCAAAATTTAAGGTTGTAAAAAATGTCAAATAAAGAAATGCTATAGGAAATGCTATAGCATTTCCTATGGCATTTCTCGTCAACAATTTAATCCTTGTATATTTTGGCATGAGGACTCTTGTTATATTCAAATTCCAATGTATAAGCCCTAAAATCATTATTTTTCAATTGGTTCGAAATTTAAGGTTGTAAAAAATGTCAAATAAAGAAATGCTATAGGAAATGTTATAGCCTTTCCTATGGCATTTCTCGTCAACAATTTAATCCTTGCATATTTTTGCATGACAACTCTTGTTATATTAAAATTCCAATGTATAAGCCCTAAAATCATTATTTTTTCAATTGGTTCGAAATTTAAGGTTGTAAAAAATGTAAAATAAAGAAATGCTATAGGAAATACTTTAGCATTTCCTATGGCATTTCTCGGCAACATTTTAATCCTTGCATATTTTTCTATGAGAACTCTTGTTATATTCAAATTCCAATGTATAATCCCTAAAATAGTTATTTTTTCAATTGGTTCAAAATTTAAGGTTGTAAAAAATGTCAAATAAAGAAATGCTATAGGAAATGCTATAGCATTTCCTATGGCATTTCTCGTCAACAATTTAATCCATGTATATTTGGCATGAGAACTCTTGTTATATTCAAATTCCAATGTATAAGCCCTAAAATCATTATTTTTTCAATTGGTTCGAAATTTAAGGTTGTAAAAAATGTCAAATAAAGAAATGCTATAGGAAATGCTATAGCATTTCTTATGACATTTCTCGTCAACAATTTAATCCTTGCATATTTTTGCATGAGAACTCTTGTTATATTCAAATTCCAATGTATAAGCCCCAAAATCATTATTTTTTCAATTGGTTCGAAATTTAAGGTTGTAAAATATGTAAAATAAAGAAATACTATAGGAGCATTTCCTATGGCATTTCTCGTCAACAATTTAATCCTTGCATATTTTGGCATGAGAACTCTTGTTATATTCAAATTCCAATGTATAAGCCCAAATATCATTATTTTTTCAATTGGTTCGAAATTTAAGGTTGTAAAAAATGTCAAATAAAGAAATACTATTGGAAATGCTATAGTATTTCCTATGGCATTTCTCGTCAACAATTTAATCCTTGCATATTTTTGCATGAGAACTCTTTTTATATTCAAATTCCAATGTATAAGCCCTAAAATCATTATTTTTTCAATTGGTTCGAAATTTAAGGTTGTAAAAAATGTAAAATAAAGAAATGCTATAGCGTTTCCTATGGCATTTCTCGTCAACAATTTAATCCTTGTATATTTTGGCATGAGAACTCTTGTTATATTCAAATTCCAATGTATAAGCTCTAAAATCATTATTTTTCAATTGGTTCGAAATTTAAGGTTGTAAAAAATGAAAAATAAAGAAATGCTATAGGAAATGCTATAGCATTTCCTATGGCATTTCTCGGCAACAATTTAATCCTTGCATATTTGTGCATGAGAACTCTTGTAATATTCAAATTCCAATGTATAATCCTAAAATAGTTATTTTTTCAATTGGTTCGAAATTTAAGGTTGTAAAAAATGTAAAATAAAGAAATGCTATAGGAAATGCTATAGCATTTCCTATGGCATTTCTCGGCAACAATTTTATCCTTGCATATTTTTGCATGAGAACTCTTGTTATATTCAAATTCCAATGTATATTCCCTAAAATCATTATTTTTTAAATTGGTTCGAAATTTAAGGTTGTAAAAAATGTCAAATAAAGAAATGCTATAGGAAATGCTATAGCATTTCCAATGGCATTTATCGTCAACAATTCAATCCTTGCATATTTTTGCACGAGAACTCTTGTTATATTCAAATTCCAATGTATAAGCCCTAAAATCATTATTTTTTCAATTGGTTCGAAATTTAAGGTTGTAAAAAATGTAAAATAAAGAAATGCTATAGGAAATGCTATAGTATTTCCTATGGCATTTCTCGTCAACAATTTAATCCTTGCATATTTTTGCATGAGAACTCTTGTTATATTCAAATTCCAATGTATAAGCCCTAAAATCATTATTTTTTCAATTGGTTCGAAATTTTAGGTCGTAAACAATTTAAAATTAAGAAATGCTATAGGAAATATGGCATTTCTCGTCAACAATTTAATCCTTGCATATTTTTCATGAGAACTCCTGTTATATTCAAATTCCAGCGTATAAGCCCTAAAATCATTATTTTTTCAATTGGTTCGAAATTTAAGGTTGTAAAAAATGTAAAATAAAGAAATGCTATAGGAAATGCTATAGCGTTTCCTATGGCATTTCTCGTCAAAAATTTAATCCTTGCATATTTTTGCATGAGAACTCTTGTTATATTCAAATTCCAGCGTATAAGCCCTAAAATCATTATTTTTTCAATTGGTTCGAAATTTAAGGTTGTAAAAAATGTAAAATAAAGAAATGCTATAGGAAATGCTATAGCGTTTCCTATGGCATTTCTCGTCAAAAATTTAATCCTTGCATATTTTTGCATGAGAACTCTTGTTATATTCAAATTCCAATGTATAAGCCCTAAAATCATTATTTTTTCAATTGGTTCGAAATTTAAGGTTGTAAAAAATGTAAAATAAAGAAATGCTATAGGAAATGCTATAGCATTTCCTATGGCATTTCTCGGCAACAATTTTATCCTTCCATATTTTTGCATGGGAACTCTTATTATATTCCAATTCCAATCTATAATTCCTAAAATCATTATTTTTTCAATTGGTTCGAAATTTAAGGTTGTAAAAATGTCAAATAAACAAATGCTATAGGAAATGCTATAGCATTTCCTATGGAATTTATCGTCAACAAGTTAATCCTTGCATATTTTTGCATGAGAACTCTTGTTATATTCAAATTCCAATGTATAAGCCCTAAAATCATTATTTTTTCAATCTGTTTGAAATTTAAGGTTGTTAAAAATGTAAAATAAAAAAATGCTATAGGAAATGCTATAGCATTTCCTATGGCATTTCTCGTTAACAATTTAATCCTTGTATATTTTGGCATGAGAACTCTTGTTATATTCAAATTCCAATGTATAAGCCCTAAAATCATTATTTATCAATTGGTTCAAAATTTTAGGTCGTAAACAATGTAAAATATAGAAATGCTATATGAAATGCTAGCATTTCCTATGGCATTTCTCGTCAACAATTTATTCCTTGCATATTTTTGCATGAGAACTCTTGTTATATTCAAATTCCAATGTATAAGCCCTAAAATCATTATTTTTTCAATTGGTTCGAAATTTAAGGTTGTAAAAAATGTAAAATAAAGAAATGCTATAAGAAATGCTATAGCATTTCCTATGGCATTTCTCGTCAACAATTTAATCCTTGCATATTTTGGCATGAGAACACTTCTTATATTCAAATTCTATTGTATAAGCCCAAATATCATTATTTTTTCAATTGGTTCGAAATTTAAGGTTGTAAAAAATGTCAAATAAAGAAATGCTATAGGAAATGCTATAGCATTTCCTATGGCATTTCTCGGCAACAATTTAATCCTTGCATATTTTTGCATGAGAACTCTTGTAATATTCAAATTCCAATGTATAATCCTAAAATAGTTATTTTTTCAATTGGTTCGAAATTTAAGGTTGTAAAAAATGTAAAATAAAGAAATGCTATAGGAAATGCTATAGCATTTCCTATGGCATTTCTCGGCAACAATTTTATCCTTGCATATTTTTGCATGAGAACTCTTGTTATATTCAAATTCCAATGTATATTCCCTAAAATCATTATTTTTTCAATTGGTTCGAAATTTAAGGTTGTAAAAAATGTCAAATAAAGAAATGCTATAGGAAATGCTATAGCATTTCCTATGGCATTTATCGTCAACAATTCAATCCTTGCATATTTTTGCACGAGAACTCTTGTTATATTCAAATTCCAATGTATAAGCCCTAAAATCATTATTTTTTCAATTGGTTCGAAATTTAAGGTTGTAAAAAATGTAAAATAAAGAAATGCTATAGGAAATGTTATAGCATTTCCTATGGTATTTCTCGTCAAAAATTTAATCCTTGCATATTTTTGCATGAGAACTCTTGTTATATTCAAATTCCAATGTATAAGCCCTAAAATAAGTATTTTTTCAATTGGTTCGAAATTTTAGGTCGTAAACAATGTAAAATTAAGAAATGCTATAGGAAATATGGCATTTCTCGTCAACAATTTAATCCTTGCATATTTTTGCCTGAGAACTCCTGTTATATTCAAATTCCAGCGTATAAGCCCTAAAATCATTATTTTTTCAATTGGTTCGAAATTTAAGGTTGTAAAAAATGTAAAATAAAGAAATGCTATAGGAAATGCTATAGCGTTTCCTATGGCATTTCTCGTCAACAATTTAATCCTTGCATATTTTAGCATGAGAACTCTTGTTATATTCAAATTCCAGCGTATAAGCCCTAAAATTATTATTTTTTCAATTGTTTTGAAATTTAAGGTTGTAAAAAATGTAAAATAAAAAAATGCTATAGGAAATGCTATAGCATTTCCTATTGCATTTCTCGTTAACAATTTAATCCTTGTATATTTTGGCATGAGAACTCTTGTTATATTCAAATTCCAATGTATAAGCCCTAAAATCATTATTTTTCAATTGGTTCAAAATTTTAGGTCGTAAACAATGTAAAATATAGAAATGCTATAGGAAATGCTAGCATTTCCTATGGCATTTCTCGTCAACAATTTAATCCTTGCATATTTTTGCATGAGAACTCTTGTTATATTCAAATTCCAATGTATAAGCTGTAAAATCATTATTTTTTCAATTGGTTCGAAATTTAAGGTTGTAAAAAATGTAAAATAAAGAAATACTATAAGAAATGCTATAGCATTTCCTATGGAATTTCTCGTCAACAATTTAATCCTTGCATATTGTTTTTCATGAGAACTCTTGTTATATTCAAATTCCAATGTATAAGCCCTAAAATCATTATTTTTTCAATTGGTTCGAAATTTAAGGTTGTAAAAAATGTAAAATAAAGAAATGCTATAAGAAATGCTATAGCATTTCCTATGGCATTTCTCGTCAACAATTTAATCCTTGCATATTTTGGCATGAGAACACTTGTTATATTCAAATTCTATTGTATAAGCCCAAATATCATTATTTTTTCAATTGGTTCGAAATTTAAGGTTGTAAAAAATGTCAAATAAAGAAATGCTATAGGAAATGCTATAGCATTTCCTATGGCATTTCTCGGCAACAATTTAATCCTTGCATATTTTTGCATGAGAACTCTTGTAATATTCAAATTCCAATGTATAATCCTAAAATAGTTATTTTTTCAATTGGTTCGAAATTTAAGGTTGTAAAAAATGTAAAATAAAGAAATGCTATAGGAAATGCTATAGCATTTCCTATGGCATTTCTCGGCAACAATTTTATCCTTGCATATTTTTGCATGAGAACTCTTGTTATATTCAAATTCCAATGTATATTCCCTAAAATCATTATTTTTTCAATTGGTTCGAAATTTAAGGTTGTAAAAAATGTCAAATAAAGAAATGCTATAGGAAATGCTATAGCATTTCCTATGGCATTTATCGTCAACAATTCAATCCTTGCATATTTTTGCACGAGAACTCTTGTTATATTCAAATTCCAATGTATAAGCCCTAAAATCATTATTTTTTCAATTGGTTCGAAATTTAAGGTTGTAAAAAATGTAAAATAAAGAAATGCTATAGGAAATGTTATAGCATTTCCTATGGTATTTCTCGTCAAAAATTTAATCCTTGCATATTTTTGCATGAGAACTCTTGTTATATTCAAATTCCAATGTATAAGCCCTAAAATCAGTATTTTTTCAATTGGTTCGAAATTTTAGGTCGTAAACAATGTAAAATTAAGAAATGCTATAGGAAATATGGCATTTCTCGTCAACAATTTAATCCTTGCATATTTTTGCCTGAGAACTCCTGTTATATTCAAATTCCAGCGTATAAGCCCTAAAATCATTATTTTTTCAATTGGTTCGAAATTTAAGGTTGTAAAAAATGTAAAATAAAGAAATGCTATAGGAAATGCTATAGCGTTTCCTATGGCATTTCTCGTCAACAATTTAATCCTTGCATATTTTAGCATGAGAACTCTTGTTATATTCAAATTCCAACGTATAAGCCCTAAAATTATTATTTTTTCAATTGGTTCGAAATTTAAGGTTGTAAAAAATGTAAAATAAAAAAATGCTATAGGAAATGCTATAGCATTTCCTATTGCATTTCTCGTTAACAATTTAATCCTTGTATATTTTGGCATGAGAACTCTTGTTATATTCAAATTCCAATGTATAAGCCCTAAAATCATTATTTTTCAATTGGTTCAAAATTTTAGGTCGTAAACAATGTAAAATATAGAAATGCTATAGGAAATGCTAGCATTTCCTATGGCATTTCTCGTCAACAGTTTAATCCTTGCATATTTTTGCATGAGAACTCTTGTTATATTCAAATTCCAATGTATAAGCTGTAAAATCATTATTTTTTCAATTGGTTCGAAATTTAAGGTTGTAAAAAATGTAAAATAAAGAAATACTATAAGAAATGCTATAGCATTTCCTATGGAATTTCTCGTCAACAATTTAATCCTTGCATATTTTGGCATGAGAACTGTTGTTATATTCAAATTCCAATGTATAAGCCCAAATATCATTATTTTTTCAATTTGTTCAAAATTTAAGGTTGTAAAAAATGTCAAATAAAGAAATGCTATTGTAAATGCTATAGCATTTCCTATGGCATTTCTCGTCAACAATTTAATCCTTGCATATTTTTGCATGAGAACTCTTGTTATATTCAAATTCCAATGTATAAGCCCTAATATTATTATTTTTTCAATTGGTTCGAAATTTAAGGTTGTAAAAAATGTCAAATAAAGAAATGCTATTGGAAATGCTATAGCATTTCCCTTGGCATTTCTCGTCAACAATTTAATCCTTGCATATTTTTGCATGAGAACTCCTGTTATATTCAAATTCCAGCGTAAAAGCCCTAAAATCATTATTTTTTCAATTGGTTTGAAATTTAAGGTTGTAAAAAATGTAAAATAAAGAAATGCTATAGGAAATGCTATAGCATTTCCTATGGCATTTCTCGTCAACAATTTAGTCCTTGTATATTTTGGCATGAGAACTCTTGTTATATTCAAATTCCAATGTATAAGCCCTAAAATCATTATTTTTTCAATTGGTTCGAATTTAAGGTTGTAAAAAATGTCAAATAAAAAATGCTATAGGAAATGCTGGCATTTCTCGTCAACAATTTAATCCTTGCATATTTTTGCATGAAAACTCTTGTTATATTCAAATTCCAATGTATAAACCCTAAAATCATTATTTTTTCAATTATTTCGAAATTTAAGGTTGTAAAAAATGTCAGATAAACAAACGCTATAGGAAATGCTATAGCATTTCCTATGGAATTTATCGTCAACAATTTAATCCTTGCATATTTTTGCATGAGAACTCTTTTTATATTCAAATTCCAATGTATAAGCCCTAAAATCATTATTTTTTCAATCTGTTCGAAATTTAAGGTTGTAAAAAATGTCAAATAAAGAAATGCTATTGGAAATGCTATAGCATTTCCTATGGCATTTCTCGTCAACAATTTAATCCTTGCATATTTTTGCATGAGAACTCTTGTTATATTCAAATTCCAATGTATAAGCCCTAAAATCATTATTTTTTCAATTGGTTCGAAATTTAAGGTTGTAAAAAATGTAAAATAATGAAATGCTATAGCATTTCCTATGGCATTTCTCGTCAACAATTTAATCCTTGTATATTTTGGCATGAGACTCTTGTTATATTCAAATTCCAATGTATAAGCCCTAAAATCATTATTTTTCAATTGGTTCGAAATTTAAGGTTGTAAAAAATGTCAAATAAAGAAATGCAATAGGAAATGCTATAGCATTTCCTATGGCATTTCTCGTCAACAATTTAATCCTTGCATATTTTTGCATGAGGTTTCTTGTTATATTAAAATTCCAATGTATAAGCCCTAACATCATTATTTTTTCAATTGGTTCGAAATTTAAGGTTGTAAAAAATGTAAAATAAAGAAATGCTATAGGAAATGCTATAGCATTTCCTATGGCATTTCTCGTCAACAATTTAATCCTTGCATATTTTTGCATGAAAACTCTTGTTATATTCAAATTCCAATGTATAAGCCCTAAATTCATTAATTTTTCAATTGGTTCAAAATTTAAGATTGTAAAAAATGTCAAATAAAGAAATGCTATAGGAAATGCTATAGCATTTCCTATGGCATTTTTCGTCAACAATTTAATCCTTGCATATTTTTGCATGAAAACTCTTGTTATATTCAAATTCCAATGTATAAGCCCTAAATTCATTAATTTTTCAATTGGTTCAAAATTTAAGGTTGTAAAAAATGTCAAATAAACAAATGCTATAGGAAATGCTATAGCATTTCCTATGGAATTTATCGTCAACAATTTTAATCCTTGCATATTTTTGCATGAGAACTCTTGTTATATTCAAATTCCAATGTATAAGCCCTAAAATCATTATTTTTCAATTGGTTCGAAATTTAAGGTTGTAAAAAATGTCAAATAAAGAAATGCAAAAGGAAATGCTATAGCATTTCCTATGGCATTTCATAACAACAATTTAATCCTTGCATATTTTTGCATAAGAACTCTTGTTATATTAAAATTCCAATGTATAAGCCCTAAAATCATTATTTTTTCAATTGGTTCGAAATTTAAGGTTGTAAAAAATGTAAAATAAAGAAATGCTATAGGAAATGCTAGCATTTCTTATGGCATTTCTCGTCAACAATTTAATCCTTGCATATTTTTGCATGAGAACTCTTGTTATATTAAAATTCCAATGTATAAGCCCTAATATCATTATTTTTTCAATTTGTTCGAAATTTAAGGTTGTAAAAAATGTCAAATAAAGAAATGCTATTGGAAATGCTATAGCATTTCCCTTGGCATTTCTCGTCAACAATTTAATCCTTGCATATTTTTCCATGAGAACTCTTGTTATATTCAAATTCCAGTGTATAAGCCCTAAAATCATTATTTTTTCAATTGGTTCGAAATTTACGGTTGTAAAAAATGTAAAATAAAGAAATGCTATGGCATTTCTCGTCAACAATTTAATCCTTGTATATTTTGGCATGAGAACTCTTGTTATATTCAAATTCCAATGTATAAGCCCTAAAATCATTATTTTTTCAATTGGTTCGAAATTTAAGTTTGTAAAAAATGTCAAATAAAGAAATGCTATAACATTTCCTATGGCATTTCTCGTCAACAATTTAATCCTTGCATATTTTTGCATGAAAACTCTTGTTATATTCAAATTCCAATGTATAAGCCCTAAAATCATTATTTTTTCAATTGGTTCGAAATTTAAGGTTGTAAAAAATGTAAAATAAAGAAATGCTATAGGAAATGCTATAGCATTTCCTATGGCATTTCTCGTCAACAATTTAATCCTTGCATATTTTGGCATGAGAACTCTTGTTATATTCAAATTCCAATGTATAAGCCCTAATATCATTATTTTTTCAATTGGTTCGAAATTTAAGGTTGTAAAAAATGTCAAATAAAGAAATGCTATAACATTTCCTATGGCATTTCTCGTCAACAATTTCATCCTTGCATATTTTTGCATGAGAACTCTTGTTATATTCAAATTCTAATGTATAAGCCCTAAAATCATTATTTTTTCAATTGGTTCGATATTTAAGGTTGTAAAAAATGTAAAATAAAGAAAAGCTAGCATTTCCTATGACATTTCTCGTCAACAATTTAATCCTTGCATATTTTGGCATTAGAACTCTTGTTAAATTCAAATTCCAATGTATAAGCCCTAATATCATTATTTTTTCAATTGGTTCAAAATTTAAGGTTGTAAAAAATGTCAAATAAAGAAATGCTATAGCATTTCCTATGGCATTTCTCGTCAACAATTTCATCCTTGCATATTTTTGCATGAGAACTCTTGTTATATTCAAATTCCAATGTATAAGCCCTAAAATCATTATTTTTTCAATTTGTTTCAAAATTTTAGGTCGTAAACAATGTAAAATAAAGAAATGCTATAGGAAATGATATTGCATTTCCTATGGCATTTCTCCTCAACAATTTAATCCTTGCATATTTTTGCATGAGAACTCTTGTTATATTAAAATTCCAATGTATAAGCCTTAAAATCATTATTTTTCAATTGGTTCGAAATTTAAGGTTGTAAAAAATGTAAAATAAAGAAATGCTATAGGAAATGCTATAGCATTTCCTATGGCATTTCTCGTCAACAATTTAATCCTTGCATATTTTGGCATGAGAACTCTTGTTATATTCAAATTCCAATGTATAAGTCCAAATATCATTATTTTTTCAATTGGTCGAAATTTAAGGTTGTAAAAAATGTCAAATAAATAAGTGCTATTGGAAATGCTATAGCATTTCCTATGGCATTTCTCGTCAACAATTTAATCCTTGCATATTTTTGCATGAGAACTCTTGTTATATTCAAATTCCAATGTATAAGCCCTAATATCATTATTTTTTCAATTGGTTCGAAATTTAAGGTTGTAAAATATGTCAAATAAAGAAATGCTATAGTATTTCCTATGGCATTTCTCGTCAACAATTTAATCCTTGCATATTTTTGCATGAGAACTTTTGTTATATTCAAATTCCAATGTATAAGCCCTAAAATCATTATTTTTTCAATTGGTTCGAAATTTTAGGTCGTAAACAATGTAAAATAAAGAAATGCTATAGGAAATGCTATAGCATTTCCTATGGCATTTCTCGTCAACCCTTAAAATCATTATTTTTCAATTGGTTCGAAATTTAAGGCTGTAAAAAATGTAAAATAAAGAAATGCTATAGGAAATGCTATAGCATTTCCTATGGCATTTCTCGTCAACAATTTAATCCTTGCATATTTTGGCATGAGAACTCTTGTTATATTCAAATTCCAATGTATAAGCCCAAATATCATTATTTTTTCAATTGGTTCGAAATATAAGGTTGTAAAAAATGTCAAATAAATATATTCTATTTTAAATGCTATAGCATTTCCTATGGCATTTCTCGTTAACAATTTAATCCTTGCATATTTTTGCATGGGAACTCTTGTTATATTCAAATTCCAATGTATAAGCCCTAAAATCATTATTTTTTCAATTGGTTTGAAATTGTAGGTCGTAAACAATGTAAAATAAAGAAATGCTATAGGAAATGCTATAGCATTTCCTATGGCATTTCTCGTCAACAATTTAATCCTTGCATATTTTTGCATGAGAACTCTTGTTTTATTCAAATTCAAATGTATAAGCCCTAAAATCATTATTTTTTTAATTGGTTCGAAATTTAAGGTTGTAAAAAATGTAAAATAAAGAAATGATATAGGAAATGCTATAGCATTTCCTATGGCATTTCTCGTCAACAATTTAATCCTTGCATATTTTGGCATGAGAACTCTTGTTATATTCAAATTCCAATGTATAAGCCCTAATATCATTATTTTTTCAATTGGTTCGAAATTTAAGGTTGTAAAAAATGTCAAATAAAGAAATGCACTAGCATTTCCTATGGCATTTCTCGTCAACAATTTAAGCCTTGCATATTTTTGCATGAGAATTCTTGTTATATTAAAATTCCAATGTATAAGCCCTAAAATAATTATTTTTTCAATTGGTTCGAAATTTTAGGTCGTAAACAATGTAAAATAAAGAAATGCTATAGGAAATAGCATTTCCTATGGCATTTCTCGTCAACAATTTAATCCTTGCATATTTTTGCATGAGAACTCTAGTTATATTCAAATTCCAATGTATAAGCCTTAAAATCATTATTTTCCAAATGGTTCGAAATTTAAGGTTGTAAAAAATGTAAAATAAAGAAATGCTATAGGAAATGCTATAGCATTTCCTATGGCATTTCTCGTCAACAATTTAATCCTTGCATATTTTGGCATGAGAACTCTTGTTATATTAAAATTCCAATGTATAAGTCCAAATATCATTATTTTTTCAATTGGTTCGAAATTTAAGGTTGTAAAAAATGTCAAATAAATAAATGCTATTGGAAATGCTATAGCATTTCCTATGGCATTTCTCGTCAACAATTTAATCCTTGCATATTTTTGCATGAGAACTCTTGTTATATTCAAATTCCAATGTATAAGCCCTAAAATCATTATTTTTTCAATTGGTTTGAAATTTAAGGTTGTAAAAAATGTAAAATAAAGAAATGTTATAGGAAATGCTATAGCATTTCCTATGGCATTTCTCGTCAACAATTTAATCCTTGCATATTTTGGCATGAGAACTCTTGTTATATTCAAATTCCAATGTATAAGCCCTAATATCATTATTTTTTCAATTGGTTCGAAATTTAAGGTTGTAAAAAATGTCAAATAAAGAAATGCTATAGCATTTCCTATGGCATTTCTCGTCAACAATTTAATCCTTTCATATTTTTGCATGAGAACTCTTGTTATATTCAAATTCCAATGTATAAGCCCTAAAATCATTATTTTTTCAATTGGTTCGAAATATTAGGTCGTAAACAATGTAAAATAAAGAAATGCTATAGGTAATGCTATAGCATTTCCTATGGCATTTCTCGTCAACAATTTAATCCTTGCATATTTTTGCATGAGAACTCTTGTTATATTCAAATTCCAATGTATAAGCCTTAAAATCATTATTTTTCAATTGGTTCGAAATTTAAGGTTGTAAAAAAAGTAAAATAAAGAAATGCTATAGGAAATGATATAGCATTTCCTATGGCATTTCTCCTCAACAATTTAATCCTTGCATATTTTGGCATGAGAACTCTTGTTATATTCAAATTCCAATGTATAGGCCCAAATATCATTATTTTTTCACTTAGTTCGAAATTTAAGGTTGTAAAAAATGTCAAATAAATAAATGCTATTGGAAATGTTATAGCATTTCCTATGGCATTTCTCGTTAACAATTTAATCCTTGCATATTTTTGCATGAGAACTCTTGTTATATTCAATTCCAATGTATAAGCCCTAAAATCATTTTTTTTTTCAATTGGTTCGAAATTTAAGGTTGTAAAAAATGTATTTCATATAGCATTTCCTATGGCATTTCTCGTCAACAATTTAATCCTTGCATATTTTTGCATGAGAACTCTTGTTATATTCAAATTCCAATGTATAAGCCCTAAAATCATTATTTTTTCAATTGGTTCGAAATTTTAGGTCGTAAACAATGTAAAATAAAGAAATGCTATAGAAAATGCTATAGCATTTCCTATGGCATTTCTCGTCAACAATTTAATCCTTACATAATTTTGCATGAGAACTCTTGTTATGTTCAAATTCCAATGTATAAGCCTTAAAATCATTTTTTTTCAATTGGTTCGAAATTTAAGGTTGTAAAAAATGTAAAATAAAGAAATGCTATAGGAAATGCTATAGCATTTCCTATGGCATTTCTCGTCAACAATTTAATCCTTGCATATTTTGGCATGCGAACTCTTGTTATATTCAAATTCCAATGTATAAGCCCAAATATCATTATTTTTTCAATTGGTTCGAAATTTAAGGTTGTAAAAAATGTCAAATAAATAAATGCTATTGGAAATGTTATAGCATTTCCTATGGCATTTCTCGTTAACAATTTAATCCTTGCATATTTTTGCATGAGAACTCTTGTTATATTCAATTCCAATGTATAAGCCCTAAAATCATTTTTTTTTTCAATTGGTTCGAAATTTAAGGTTGTAAAAAATGTATTTCATATAGCATTTCCTATGGCATTTCTCGTCAACAATTTAATCCTTGCATATTTTTGCATGAGGTTTCTTGTTATATTAAAATTCCAATGTATAAGCCCTAACATCATTATTTTTTCAATTGGTTCGAAATTTAAGGTTGTAAAAAATGTAAAATAAAGAAATGCTATAGGAAATGCTATAGCATTTCCTATGGCATTTCTCGTCAACAATTTAATCCTTGCATATTTTTGCATGAAAACTCTTGTTATATTCAAATTCCAATGTATAAGCCCTAAATTCATTAATTTTTCAATTGGTTCAAAATTTAAGATTGTAAAAAATGTCAAATAAAGAAATGCTATAGGAAATGCTATAGCATTTCCTATGGCATTTTTCGTCAACAATTTAATCCTTGCATATTTTTGCATGAAAACTCTTGTTATATTCAAATTCCAATGTATAAGCCCTAAATTCATTAATTTTTCAATTGGTTCAAAATTTAAGGTTGTAAAAAATGTCAAATAAACAAATGCTATAGGAAATGCTATAGCATTTCCTATGGAATTTATCGTCAACAATTTTAATCCTTGCATATTTTTGCATGAGAACTCTTGTTATATTCAAATTCCAATGTATAAGCCCTAAAATCATTATTTTTCAATTGGTTCGAAATTTAAGGTTGTAAAAAATGTCAAATAAAGAAATGCAAAAGGAAATGCTATAGCATTTCCTATGGCATTTCATAACAACAATTTAATCCTTGCATATTTTTGCATAAGAACTCTTGTTATATTAAAATTCCAATGTATAAGCCCTAAAATCATTATTTTTTCAATTGGTTCGAAATTTAAGGTTGTAAAAAATGTAAAATAAAGAAATGCTATAGGAAATGCTAGCATTTCTTATGGCATTTCTCGTCAACAATTTAATCCTTGCATATTTTTGCATGAGAACTCTTGTTATATTAAAATTCCAATGTATAAGCCCTAATATCATTATTTTTTCAATTGGTTCGAAATTTAAGGTTGTAAAAAATGTCAAATAAAGAAATGCTATTGGAAATGCTATAGCATTTCCCTTGGCATTTCTCGTCAACAATTTAATCCTTGCATATTTTTCCATGAGAACTCTTGTTATATTCAAATTCCAGTGTATAAGCCCTAAAATCATTATTTTTTCAATTGGTTCGAAATTTACGGTTGTAAAAAATGTAAAATAAAGAAATGCTATAGGAAATGCTAGCATTTCCTATGGCATTTCTCGTCAACAATTTAATCCTTGTATATTTTGGCATGAGAACTCTTGTTATATTCAAATTCCAATGTATAAGCCCTAAAATCATTATTTTTTCAATTGGTTCGAAATTTAAGTTTGTAAAAAATGTCAAATAAAGAAATGCTATAACATTTCCTATGGCATTTCTCGTCAACAATTTAATCCTTGCATATTTTTGCATGAAAACTCTTGTTATATTCAAATTCCAATGTATAAGCCCTAAAATCATTATTTTTTCAATTGGTTCGAAATTTAAGGTTGTAAAAAATGTAAAATAAAGAAATGCTATAGGAAATGCTATAGCATTTCCTATGGCATTTCTCGTCAACAATTTAATCCTTGCATATTTTGGCATGAGAACTCTTGTTATATTCAAATTCCAATGTATAAGCCCTAATATCATTATTTTTTCAATTGGTTCGAAATTTAAGGTTGTAAAAAATGTCAAATAAAGAAATGCTATAACATTTCCTATGGCATTTCTCGTCAACAATTTCATCCTTGCATATTTTTGCATGAGAACTCTTGTTATATTCAAATTCTAATGTATAAGCCCTAAAATCATTATTTTTTCAATTGGTTCGATATTTAAGGTTGTAAAAAATGTAAAATAAAGAAAAGCTAGCATTTCCTATGACATTTCTCGTCAACAATTTAATCCTTGCATATTTTGGCATTAGAACTCTTGTTAAATTCAAATTCCAATGTATAAGCCCTAATATCATTATTTTTTCAATTGGTTCAAAATTTAAGGTTGTAAAAAATGTCAAATAAAGAAATGCTATAGCATTTCCTATGGCATTTCTCGTCAACAATTTCATCCTTGCATATTTTTGCATGAGAACTCTTGTTATATTCAAATTCCAATGTATAAGCCCTAAAATCATTATTTTTTCAATTTGTTTCAAAATTTTAGGTCGTAAACAATGTAAAATAAAGAAATGCTATAGGAAATGATATTGCATTTCCTATGGCATTTCTCCTCAACAATTTAATCCTTGCATATTTTTGCATGAGAACTCTTGTTATATTAAAATTCCAATGTATAAGCCTTAAAATCATTATTTTTCAATTGGTTCGAAATTTAAGGTTGTAAAAAATGTAAAATAAAGAAATGCTATAGGAAATGCTATAGCATTTCCTATGGCATTTCTCGTCAACAATTTAATCCTTGCATATTTTGGCATGAGAACTCTTGTTATATTCAAATTCCAATGTATAAGTCCAAATATCATTATTTTTTCAATTGGTCGAAATTTAAGGTTGTAAAAAATGTCAAATAAATAAGTGCTATTGGAAATGCTATAGCATTTCCTATGGCATTTCTCGTCAACAATTTAATCCTTGCATATTTTTGCATGAGAACTCTTGTTATATTCAAATTCCAATGTATAAGCCCTAATATCATTATTTTTTCAATTGGTTCGAAATTTAAGGTTGTAAAATATGTCAAATAAAGAAATGCTATAGTATTTCCTATGGCATTTCTCGTCAACAATTTAATCCTTGCATATTTTTGCATGAGAACTTTTGTTATATTCAAATTCCAATGTATAAGCCCTAAAATCATTATTTTTTCAATTGGTTCGAAATTTTAGGTCGTAAACAATGTAAAATAAAGAAATGCTATAGGAAATGCTATAGCATTTCCTATGGCATTTCTCGTCAACCCTTAAAATCATTATTTTTCAATTGGTTCGAAATTTAAGGCTGTAAAAAATGTAAAATAAAGAAATGCTATAGGAAATGCTATAGCATTTCCTATGGCATTTCTCGTCAACAATTTAATCCTTGCATATTTTGGCATGAGAACTCTTGTTATATTCAAATTCCAATGTATAAGCCCAAATATCATTATTTTTTCAATTGGTTCGAAATATAAGGTTGTAAAAAATGTCAAATAAATATATTCTATTTTAAATGCTATAGCATTTCCTATGGCATTTCTCGTTAACAATTTAATCCTTGCATATTTTTGCATGGGAACTCTTGTTATATTCAAATTCCAATGTATAAGCCCTAAAATCATTATTTTTTCAATTGGTTTGAAATTTTAGGTCGTAAACAATGTAAAATAAAGAAATGCTATAGGAAATGCTATAGCATTTCCTATGGCATTTCTCGTCAACAATTTAATCCTTGCATATTTTTGCATGAGAACTCTTGTTTTATTCAAATTCAAATGTATAAGCCCTAAAATCATTATTTTTTTAATTGGTTCGAAATTTAAGGTTGTAAAAAATGTAAAATAAAGAAATGATATAGGAAATGCTATAGCATTTCCTATGGCATTTCTCGTCAACAATTTAATCCTTGCATATTTTGGCATGAGAACTCTTGTTATATTCAAATTCCAATGTATAAGCCCTAATATCATTATTTTTTCAATTGGTTCGAAATTTAAGGTTGTAAAAAATGTCAAATAAAGAAATGCACTAGCATTTCCTATGGCATTTCTCGTCAACAATTTAAGCCTTGCATATTTTTGCATGAGAATTCTTGTTATATTAAAATTCCAATGTATAAGCCCTAAAATAATTATTTTTTCAATTGGTTCGAAATTTTAGGTCGTAAACAATGTAAAATAAAGAAATGCTATAGGAAATAGCATTTCCTATGGCATTTCTCGTCAACAATTTAATCCTTGCATATTTTTGCATGAGAACTCTAGTTATATTCAAATTCCAATGTATAAGCCTTAAAATCATTATTTTCCAAATGGTTCGAAATTTAAGGTTGTAAAAAATGTAAAATAAAGAAATGCTATAGGAAATGCTATAGCATTTCCTATGGCATTTCTCGTCAACAATTTAATCCTTGCATATTTTGGCATGAGAACTCTTGTTATATTAAAATTCCAATGTATAAGTCCAAATATCATTATTTTTTCAATTGGTTCGAAATTTAAGGTTGTAAAAAATGTCAAATAAATAAATGCTATTGGAAATGCTATAGCATTTCCTATGGCATTTCTCGTCAACAATTTAATCCTTGCATATTTTTGCATGAGAACTCTTGTTATATTCAAATTCCAATGTATAAGCCCTAAAATAATTATTTTTTCAATTGGTTTGAAATTTAAGGTTGTAAAAAATGTAAAATAAAGAAATGTTATAGGAAATGCTATAGCATTTCCTATGGCATTTCTCGTCAACAATTTAATCCTTG
Organism: Parietaria judaica; assembly: GCA_954871525.1. Classification (NCBI taxonomy): domain Eukaryota; kingdom Viridiplantae; phylum Streptophyta; class Magnoliopsida; order Rosales; family Urticaceae; genus Parietaria; species Parietaria judaica. The sequence goes on along the minus strand of OX940864.1, from coordinate 4,201,659 downwards.
CATATTTTGGCATGAGAACTCTTGTTATATTCAAATTCCAATGTATAAGCCCTAATATCATTATTTTTTCAATTGGTTCGAAATTTAAGGTTGTAAAAAATGTCAAATAAAGAAATGCTATAGCATTTCCTATGGCATTTCTCGTCAACAATTTAATCCTTTCATATTTTTGCATGAGAACTCTTGTTATATTCAAATTCCAATGTATAAGCCCTAAAATAATTATTTTTTCAATTGGTTCGAAATATTAGGTCGTAAACAATGTAAAATAAAGAAATGCTATAGGTAATGCTATAGCATTTCCTATGGCATTTCTCGTCAACAATTTAATCCTTGCATATTTTTGCATGAGAACTCTTGTTATATTCAAATTCCAATGTATAAGCCTTAAAATCATTATTTTTCAATTGGTTCGAAATTTAAGGTTGTAAAAAAAGTAAAATAAAGAAATGCTATAGGAAATGATATAGCATTTCCTATGGCATTTCTCCTCAACAATTTAATCCTTGCATATTTTGGCATGAGAACTCTTGTTATATTCAAATTCCAATGTATAGGCCCAAATATCATTATTTTTTCACTTAGTTCGAAATTTAAGGTTGTAAAAAATGTCAAATAAATAAATGCTATTGGAAATGTTATAGCATTTCCTATGGCATTTCTCGTTAACAATTTAATCCTTGCATATTTTTGCATGAGAACTCTTGTTATATTCAATTCCAATGTATAAGCCCTAAAATCATTTTTTTTTTCAATTGGTTCGAAATTTAAGGTTGTAAAAAATGTATTTCATATAGCATTTCCTATGGCATTTCTCGTCAACAATTTAATCCTTGCATATTTTTGCATGAGAACTCTTGTTATATTCAAATTCCAATGTATAAGCCCTAAAATCATTATTTTTTCAATTGGTTCGAAATTTTAGGTCGTAAACAATGTAAAATAAAGAAATGCTATAGAAAATGCTATAGCATTTCCTATGGCATTTCTCGTCAACAATTTAATCCTTACATAATTTTGCATGAGAACTCTTGTTATGTTCAAATTCCAATGTATAAGCCTTAAAATCATTTTTTTTCAATTGGTTCGAAATTTAAGGTTGTAAAAAATGTAAAATAAAGAAATGCTATAGGAAATGCTATAGCATTTCCTATGGCATTTCTCGTCAACAATTTAATCCTTGCATATTTTGGCATGCGAACTCTTGTTATATTCAAATTCCAATGTATAAGCCCAAATATCATTATTTTTTCAATTGGTTCGAAATTTAAGGTTGTAAAAAATGTCAAATAAATAAATGCTATTGGAAATGCTATAGCATTTCCTATGGCATTTCTCGTCAACAATTTAATCCTTGAATATTTTTGCATGAGAACTCTTGTTATATTAAAATTCCAATGTATAAGCCCTAAAATCATTATTTTTTCAATTGGTTCGAAATTTAAGGTTGTAAAAAATGTAAAATAAAGAAATGCTATAGGAAATGCTATAGCATTTCCTATGGCATTTCTCGTCAACAATTTAATCCTTGCATATTTTGGCATGAGAACTCTTGTTATATTCAAATTCCAATGTATAAGCCCTAATATCATTATTTTTTCAATTGGTTCGAAATTTAAGGTTGTAAGAAATGTCAAATAAAGAAATGCTATAGGAAATGCTATAGCATTTCCTATGGCATTTCTCGTCAACAATTTAATCCTTGCATATTTTGGCATGAGAACTCTAGTTATATTCAAATTCCAATGTATAAGCCTTAAAATCATTATTTTCCAAATGGTTCGAAATTTAAGGTTGTAAAAAATGTAAAATAAAGAAATGCTATAGGAAATGCTATAGCATTTCCTATGGCATTTCTCGTCAACAATTTAATCCTTGCATATTTTGGCATGAGAACTCTTGTTATATTAAAATTCCAATGTATAAGTCCAAATATCATTATTTTTTCAATTGGTTCGAAATTTAAGGTTGTAAAAAATGTCAAATAAATAAATGCTATTGGAAATGCTATAGCATTTCCTATGGCATTTCTCGTCAACAATTTAATCCTTGCATATTTTTGCATGAGAACTCTTGTTATATTCAAATTCCAATGTATAAGCCCTAAAATCATTATTTTTTCAATTGGTTTGAAATTTAAGGTTGTAAAAAATGTAAAATAAAGAAATGTTATAGGAAATGCTATAGCATTTCCTATGGCATTTCTCGTCAACAATTTAATCCTTGCATATTTTGGCATGAGAACTCTTGTTATATTCAAATTCCAATGTATAAGCCCTAATATCATTATTTTTTCAATTGGTTCGAAATTTAAGGTTGTAAAAAATGTCAAATAAAGAAATGCTATAGCATTTCCTATGGCATTTCTCGTCAACAATTTAATCCTTTCATATTTTTGCATGAGAACTCTTGTTATATTCAAATTCCAATGTATAAGCCCTAAAATAATTATTTTTTCAATTGGTTCGAAATATTAGGTCGTAAACAATGTAAAATAAAGAAATGCTATAGGTAATGCTATAGCATTTCCTATGGCATTTCTCGTCAACAATTTAATCCTTGCATATTTTTGCATGAGAACTCTTGTTATATTCAAATTCCAATGTATAAGCCTTAAAATCATTATTTTTCAATTGGTTCGAAATTTAAGGTTGTAAAAAAAGTAAAATAAAGAAATGCTATAGGAAATGATATAGCATTTCCTATGGCATTTCTCCTCAACAATTTAATCCTTGCATATTTTGGCATGAGAACTCTTGTTATATTCAAATTCCAATGTATAGGCCCAAATATCATTATTTTTTCACTTAGTTCGAAATTTAAGGTTGTAAAAAATGTCAAATAAATAAATGCTATTGGAAATGTTATAGCATTTCCTATGGCATTTCTCGTTAACAATTTAATCCTTGCATATTTTTGCATGAGAACTCTTGTTATATTCAATTCCAATGTATAAGCCCTAAAATCATTTTTTTTTTCAATTGGTTCGAAATTTAAGGTTGTAAAAAATGTATTTCATATAGCATTTCCTATGGCATTTCTCGTCAACAATTTAATCCTTGCATATTTTTGCATGAGAACTCTTGTTATATTCAAATTCCAATGTATAAGCCCTAAAATCATTATTTTTTCAATTGGTTCGAAATTTTAGGTCGTAAACAATGTAAAATAAAGAAATGCTATAGAAAATGCTATAGCATTTCCTATGGCATTTCTCGTCAACAATTTAATCCTTACATAATTTTGCATGAGAACTCTTGTTATGTTCAAATTCCAATGTATAAGCCTTAAAATCATTTTTTTTCAATTGGTTCGAAATTTAAGGTTGTAAAAAATGTAAAATAAAGAAATGCTATAGGAAATGCTATAGCATTTCCTATGGCATTTCTCGTCAACAATTTAATCCTTGCATATTTTGGCATGCGAACTCTTGTTATATTCAAATTCCAATGTATAAGCCCAAATATCATTATTTTTTCAATTGGTTCGAAATTTAAGGTTGTAAAAAATGTCAAATAAATAAATGCTATTGGAAATGCTATAGCATTTCCTATGGCATTTCTCGTCAACAATTTAATCCTTGAATATTTTTGCATGAGAACTCTTGTTATATTAAAATTCCAATGTATAAGCCCTAAAATCATTATTTTTTCAATTGGTTCGAAATTTAAGGTTGTAAAAAATGTAAAATAAAGAAATGCTATAGGAAATGCTATAGCATTTCCTATGGCATTTCTCGTCAACAATTTAATCCTTGCATATTTTGGCATGAGAACTCTTGTTATATTCAAATTCCAATGTATAAGCCCTAATATCATTATTTTTTCAATTGGTTCGAAATTTAAGGTTGTAAGAAATGTCAAATAAAGAAATGCTATAGGAAATGCTATAGCATTTCCTATGGCATTTCTCGTCAACAATTTAATCCTTGCATATTTTGGCATGAGAACTCTTGTTATATTCAAATTCCAATGTATAAGCCCAAATATCATTATTTTTTCAATTGGTTTGAAATTTAAGGTTGTAAAAAATGTCAAATAAATAAATGCTATTGGAAATGCTATAGCATTTCCTATGGCATTTCTCGTCAACAATTTAATCCTTGTATATTTTTGCATGAGAACTCTTGTTATATTAAAATTCCAATGTATAAGCCCTAAAATCATTATTTTTTCAATTGGTTCGAAATTTAAGGTTGTAAAAAATGTAAAATAAAGAAATGCTATAGGAAATGATATAGCATTTCCTATGGCATTTCTCCTCAACAATTTAATCCTTGCATATTTTGGCATGAGAACTCTTGTTATATTCAAATTCCAATGTATAGGCCCAAATATCATTATTTTTTCACTTAGTTCGAAATTTAAGGTTGTAAAAAATGTCAAATAAATAAATGCTATTGGAAATGTTATAGCATTTCCTATGGCATTTCTCGTTAACAATTTAATCCTTGCATATTTTTGCATGAGAACTCTTGTTATATTCAATTCCAATGTATAAGCCCTAAAATCATTTTTTTTTCAATTGGTTCGAAATTTAAGGTTGTAAAAAATGTAAAATAAAGAAATGCTATAGGAAATGCTATAGCATTTCCTATGGCATTTCTCGTCAACAATTTAATCCTTGCATATTTTGGCATGAGAACTCTTGTTATATTCAAATTCCAATGTATAAGCCCTAATATAATTATTTTTTCTATTGGTTCGAAATTTAAGGTTGTAAAAAATGTCAAATAAATAAATGCTATTGGAAATGCAATAGCATTTCGTATGGCATTTCTCGTCAACAATTTAATCCTTGCATATTTTTTTTCATGAGAACTCTTGTTATATTCAAATTCCAATGTATAAGCCCTAAAATCATTATTTTTTCAATTGGTTCGAAGTTTTAGGTCGTAAACAATGTAAAATAAAGAAATGCTATAGGAAATGCTATAGCATTTCCTATGGCATTTCTCGTCAACAATTTAATCCTTGCATATTTTTGCATGAGAACTCTTGTTATATTCAAATTCCAATGTATAAGCCCTAAAATCATTATTTTTTCAATTGGTTCGAAATTTAAGGTTGTAAAAAATGTAAAATAAAGAAATGCTATAGGAAATGCTATAGCATTTCCTATGGCATTTCTCGTCAACAATTTAATCCTTGCATATTTTGGCATGAGAACTCTTGTTATATTCAAATTCCAATGTATAAGCCCTAATATCATTATTTTTTCAATTGGTTCGAAATTTAAGGTTGTAAAAAATGTCAAATAAAGAAATGCACTAGCATTTCCTATGGCATTTCTCGTCAACAATTTAATCCTTGCATATTTTTGCATGAGAATTCTTGTTTTCTTCAAATTCCAATGTATAAGCCCTAAAATAATTATTTTTTCAATTGGTTCGAAATTTTAGGTCGTAAACAATGTAAAATAAAGAAATGCTATAGGAAATAGCATTTCCTATGGCATTTCTCGTCAACAATTTAATCCTTGCATATTTTTGCATGAGAACTCTTGTTATATTCAAATTCCAATGTATAAGCCCAAATATCATTATTTTTTCAATTGGTTCGAAATTTAAGGTTGTAAAAAATGTCAAATAAATAAATGCTATTGGAAATGCTATAGCATTTCGTATGGCATTTCTCGTCAACAATTTAATCCTTTCATATTTTTTTTCATGAGAACTCTTGTTATATTCAAATTCCAATGTATAAGCCCTAAAATCATTATTTTTTCAATTGGTTCGAAATTTTAGGTCGTAAACAATGTAAAATAAAGAAATGCTATAGGAAATGCTATAGCATTTCCTATGGCATTTCTCGTCAACAATTTAATCCTTGCATATTTTGGCATGAGAACTCTTGTTATATTCAAATTCCAATGTATAAGCCCTAATATCATTATTTTTTCACTTGGTTCGAAATTTAAGGTTGTAAAAAATGTCAAATAAATAAATGCTATTGGAAATGCTATAGCATTTCGTATGGCATTTCTCGTCAACAATTTAATCCTTGCATTTTTTTGCATGAGAACTCTTGTTATATTCAAATTCCAATGTATAAGCCCTAAAATCATTATTTTTTCAATTGGTTCGAAATTTAAGGTTGTAAAAAATGTCAAATAAATAAATGCTAATGGAAATGCTATAGCATTTCCTATGGCATTTCTCGTCAACAATTTAATCCTTGCATATTTTTGCATGAGAACTCTTGTTATATTCAAATTCCAATGTATAATCCCTAAAATCATTATTTTTCAATTGGTTTGAAATTTAAGGTTGTAAAAAATGTAAAATAAAGAAATGCTATAAGAAATGCTATAGCATTTCCTATGGCATTTCTCGTCAACAATTTAATCCTTGCATATTTTGGCATGAGAACTCTTGTTATATTCAAATTCCAATGTATAAGCCCTAATATCATTATTTTTTCAATTGTTTCGAAATTTAAGGTTGTAAAAAATGTCAAATAAAGAAATGCTATAGCATTTCCTATGGCATTTCTCGTCAACAATTTAATACTTTCATATTTTGGCATGAGAACTCTTGTTATATTCAAATTCCAATGTATAAGCCCTAAAATCATTATTTTTTCAATTGGTTTGAAATTTTAGGTCGTAAACAATGTAAAATAAAGAAATGCTATAGGTAATGCTATAGCATTTCCTATGGCATTTCTCGTCAACAATTTAATCCTTGCATATTTTTGAATGAGAACTCTTGTTATATTCAAATTCCAATGTATAAGCCTTAAAATCATTATTTTTCAATTGGTTCGAAATTTAAGGTTGTAAAAAAAGTAAAATAAAGAAATGCTATAGGAAATGATATAGCATTTCCTTTGGCATTTCTCCTCAACAATTTAATCCTTGCATATTTTGGCATGAGAACTCTTGTTATATTCAAATTCCAATGTATAAGCCCAAATATCATTATTTTTTCAATTGGTTCGAAATTTAAGGTTGTAAAAAATGTCAAATAAATAAATGCTATTGGAAATGCTATAGCATTTCCTATGGCATTTCTCGTCAACAATTTAATCCTTGCATATTTTTGCATGAGAACTCTTGTTATATTCAAATTCCAATGTATAAGCCCTAAAATCATTATTTTTTCAATTGGTTCGAAATTTTAGGTCGTAAACAATGTAAAATAAAGAAATGCTATAGGAAATGCTATAGCATTTCCTATGGCATTTCTCGTCAACAATTTAATCCTTGCATATTTTTGCATGAGAACTCTTGTTATATTCAAATTCCAATGTATAAGCCCTAAAATCATTATTTTTTCAATTGGTTCGAAATTTAAGGTTGTAAAAAATGTAAAATAAAGAAATGCTATAGGAAATGCTATAGCATTTCCTATGGCATTTCTCGTCAACAATTTAATCCTTGCATATTTTGGCATGAGAACTCTTGTTATATTCAAATTCCAATGTATAAGCCCTAATATCATTATTTTTTCAATTGGTTCGAAATTTAAGGTTGTAAAAAATGTCAAATAAAGAAATGCTATAAGAAATGCTATAGCTTTTCCTATGGCATTTCTCGTCAACAATATAATCTTTGCATATTTTGGCATGAGAACTCTTGTTATATTCAAATTCCAATGTATAAGCCCAAATATCATTATTTTTTCAATTGGTTCGAAATTTAAGGTTGTAAAAAATGTCAAATAAATAAATGCTATTGGAAATGCTATAGCATTTCCTATGGCATTTCTCGTCAACAATTTAATCCTTGAATATTTTTGCATGAGAACTCTTGTTATATTAAAATTCCAATGTATAAGCCCTAAAATCATTATTTTTTCAATTGGTTCGAAATTTAAGGTTGTAAAAAATGTAAAATAAAGAAATGCTATAGGAAATGCTATAACATTTCCTATGGCATTTCTCGTCAACAATTTAATCCTTGCATATTTTGGCATGAGAACTCTTGTTATATTCAAATTCCAATGTATAAGCCCAAATATCATTATTTTTTCAATTGGTTCGAAATTTAAGGTTGTAAAAAATGTCAAATAAATAAATGCTATTGGAAATGCTATAGCATTTCCTATGGCATTTCTCGTCAACAATTTAATCCTTGCATATTTTTGCATGAGAACTCTTGTTATATTCAAATTCCAATGTATAAGCCCTAAAATCATTATTTTTTTCAATTGGTTCGAAATTTAAGGTTGTAAAAAATGTAAAATAAAGAAATGCTATAGGAAATGCTATAGCATTTCCTATGGCATTTCTCGTCAACAATTTAATCCTTGCATATTTTGGCATGAGAACTCTTGTTATATTCAAATTCCAATGTATAAGCCCAAATATCATTATTTTTTCAATTGGTTCGAAATTTAAGGTTGTAAAAAATGTCAAATAAATAAATGCTATTGGAAATGCTATAGAATTTCCTATGGCATTTCTCGTCAACAATTTAATCCTTGCATATTTTTGCATGAGAACTCTTGTTATATTCAAATTCCAATGTATAAGCCCTAAAATCATTATTTTTTCAATTGGTTCGAAATTTAAGGTTGTAAAAAATGTAAAATAAAGAAATGCTATAGGAAATGCTATAGCATTTCCTATGGCATTTCTCGTCAACAATTTAATCCTTGCATATTTTGGCATGAGAACTCTTGTTATATTCAAATTCCAATGTATAAGCCCTAATATAATTATTTTTTCTATTGGTTCGAAATTTAAGGTTGTAAAAAATGTCAAATAAATAAATGCTATTGGAAATGCTATAGCATTTCGTATGGCATTTCTCGTCAACAATTTAATCCTTGCATATTTTTTTTCACGAGAACTCTTGTTATATTCAAATTCCAATGTATAAGCCCTAAAATCATTATTTTTTCAATTGGTTCGAAATTTTAGGTCGTAAACAATGTAAAATAAAGAAATGCTATAGGAAATGCTATAGCATTTCCTATGGCATTTCTCGTCAACAATTTAATCCTTGCATATTTTTGCATGAGAACTCTTGTTATATTAGAATTCCAATGTATAAGCCCTAATATCATTATTTTTTCAATTGGTTCAAAATTTAAGGTTGTAAAAAATGTCAAATAAAGAAATGCACTAGCATTTCCTATGGCATTTCTCGTCAACAATTTAATCCTTGCATATTTTTGCATGAGAACTCTTGTTTTCTTCAAATTCCAATGTATAAGCCCTAAAATAATTATTTTTTCAATTGGTTCGAAATTTTAGGTCGTAAACAATGTAAAATAAAGAAATGCTATAGGAAATAGCATTTCCTATGGCATTTCTCGTCAACAATTTAATCCTTGCGTATTTTTGCATGAGAACTCTTGTTATATTCAAATTCCAATGTATAAGCCCAAATATCATTATTTTTTCAATTGGTTCGAAATTTAAGGTTGTAAAAAATGTCAAATAAATAAATGCTATTGGAAATGCTATAGCATTTCGTATGGCATTTCTCGTCAACAATTTAATCCTTTCATATTTTTTTTCATGAGAACTCTTGTTATATTCAAATTCCAATGTATAAGCCCTAAAATCATTATTTTTTCAATTGGTTCGAAATTTTAGGTCGTAAACAATGTAAAATAAAGAAATGCTATAGGAAATGCTATAGCATTTCCTATGGCATTTCTCGTCAACAATTTAATCCTTGCATATTTTTGCATGAGAACTCTTGTTATATTCAAATTCCAATGAATAAGCCCTAAAATCATTATTTTTTCAATTGGTTCGAAATTTAAGGTTGTAAAAAATGTAAAATAAAGAAATGCTAAAGGAAATGCTATAGCATTTCCTATGGCATTTCTCGTCAACAATTTAATCCTTGCATATTTTGGCATGAGAACTCTTGTTATATTCAAATTCCAATGTATAAGCCCTAATATCAATTTTTTTTCAATTGGTTCGAAATTTAAGGTTGTAAAAAATGTCAAATAAAGAAATGCACTAGCATTTCCTATGGCATTTCTCGTCAACAATTTAATCCTTGCATATTTTTGCATGAGAACTCTTGTTATATTCAAATTCCAATGTATAAGCCCTAAAATAATTATTTTTTCAATTGGTTCGAAATTTTAGGTCGTAAACAATGTAAAATAAAGAAATGCTATAGGAAATAGCATTTCGTATGGCATTTCTCGTCAACAATTTAATCCTTGCATATTTTTGCATGAGAACTCTAGTTATATTCAAATTCCAATATATAAGCCTTAAAATCATTATTTTCCAAATGGTTCGAAATTTAAGGTTGTAAAAAATGTAAAATAAAGAAATGCTATAGCATTTCCTATGGCATTTCTCGTCAACAATTTAATCCTTGCATATTTTGGCATGAGAACTCTTGTTATATTAAAATTCCAATGTATAAGTGCAAATATCATTATTTTTTCAATTTGTTCGAAATTTAAGGTTGTAAAAAATGTCAAATAAATAAATGCTAATGGAAATGCTATAGCATTTCCTATGGCATTTCTCGTCAACAATTTAATCCTTGCATATTTTTGCATGAGAACTCTTGTTATATTCAAATTCCAATGTATAAGCCCTAAAATCATTATTTTTCAATTGGTTTGAAATTTAAGGTTGTAAAAAATGTAAAATAAAGAAATGCTATAGGAAATGCTATAGCATTTCCTATGGCATTTCTCGTCAACAATTTAATCCTTGCATATTTTGGCATGAGAACTCTTGTTATATTCAAATTCCAATGTATAAGCCCTAATATCATTATTTTTTCAATTGTTTCGAAATTTAAGGTTGTAAAAAATGTCAAATAAAGAAATGCTATAGCATTTCCTATGGCATTTCTAGTCAACAATTTAATACTTTCATATTTTTGCATGAGAACTCTTCTTATTTTCAAATTCCAATTTATAAGCCCTAAAATCATTATTTTTTCAATCGGTTCGAAATTTTAGGTCGTAAAAAATGTAAAATAAAGAAATGCTATAGGTAATGCTATAGCATTTCCTATGGCATTTCTCGTCAACAATTTAATCCTTGCATATTTTTGCATGAGAACTCTTGTTATATTCAAATTCCAATGTATAAGCCTTAAAATCATTATTTTTCAATTGGTTCGAAATTTAAGGTTGTAAAAAAAGTAAAATAAAGAAATGCTATAGGAAATGATATAGCATTTCCTTTGGCATTTCTCCTCAACAATTTAATCCTTGCATATTTTGGCATGAGAACTCTTGTTATATTCAAATTCCAATGTATAGGCCCAAATATCATTAGTTTTTCACTTGGTTCGAAATTTAAGGTTGTAAAAAATGTCAAATAAATAAATGCTATTGGAAATGTTATAGCATTTCCTATGGCATTTCTCGTTAACAATTTAATCCTTGCATATTTTTGCATGAGAACTCTTGTTATATTCAATTCCAATGTATAAGCCCTAAAATCATTATTTTTTCAATTGGTTCGAAATTTAAGGTTGTAAAAAATGTAAAATAAAGAAATGCTAGCATTTCCTATGGCATTTCTCGTCAACAATTTAATCCTTGCATATTTTGGCATGAGAACTCTTGTTATATTCAAATTCCAATGTATAAGCCCTAAAATCATTATTTTTTCAATTGGTTCGAAATTTTAGGTCGTAAACAATGTAAAATAAAGAAATGCTATAGAAAATGCTATAGCATTTCCTATGGCATTTCTCGTCAAAAATTTAATCCTTACATATTTTTGCATGAGAACTCTTGTTATATTTAAATTCCAATGTATAAGCCTTAAAATCATTATTTTTCAATTGGTTCGAAATTTAAGGTTGTAAAAAATGTAAAATAAAGAAATGCTATAGGAAATGCTATAGCATTTCCTATGGCATTTCTCGTCAACAATTTAATCCTTGCATATTTTGGCATGAGAACTCTTGTTATATTTAAATTCCAATGTATAAGCCCAAATATCATTATTTTTTCAATTCGTTCGAAATTTAAGGTTGTAAAAAATGTCAAATAAATAAATGCTAATGGAAATGCTATAGCATTTCCTATGGCATTTCTCGTCAACAATTTAATCCTTGCATATTTTTGCATGAGAACTCTTGTTATATTCAAATTCCAATGTATAAGCCCTAAAATCATTATTTTTTCAATTGGTTTGAAATTTAAGGTTGTAAAAAATGTAAAATAAAGAAATGCTATAGGAAATGCTATAGCATTTCCTATGGCATTTCTCGTCAACAATTTAATCCTTGCATATTTTGGCATGAGAACTCTTGTTATATTCAAATTCCAATGTATAAGCCCTAATATCATTATTTTTTCAATTGTTTCGAAATTTAAGGTTGTAAAAAATGTCAAATAAAGAAATGCTATAGCATTTCCTATGGCATTTCTCGTCAACAATTTAATACTTTCATATTTTTGCATGAGAACTCTTGTTATATTCAAATTCCAATTTTTAAGCCCTAAAATCATTATTTTTTTCAATTAGTTCGAAATTTTAGGTCGTAAACAATGTAAAATAAAGAAATGCTATAGGTAATGCTATAGCATTTCCTATGGCATTTCTCGTCAACAATTTAATCCTTGCATATTTTTGCATGAGAACTCTTGTTATATTCAAATTCCAATGTATAAGCCTTAAAATCATTATTTTTCAATTGGTTCGAAATTTAAGGTTGTAAAAAAAGTATAATAAAGAAATGCTATAGGAAATGATATAGCATTTCCTATGGCATTTCTCCTCAACAATTTAATCCTTGCATATTTTGGCATGAGAACTCTTGTTATATTCAAATTCCAATGTATAGGCCCAAATATCATTATTTTTTCACTTGGTTCGAAATTTAAGGTTGTAAAAAATGTCAAATAAATAAATGCTATTGGAAATGTTATAGCATTTCCTATGGCATTTCTCGTTAACAATTTAATCCTTGCATATTTTTGCATGAGAACTCTTGTTATATTCAATTCCAATGTATAAGCCCTAAAATCATTATTTTTTCAATTGGTTCGAAATTTAAGGTTGTAAAAAATGTAAAATAAAGAAATGATATAGGAAATGCTATAGCATTTCCTATGGCATTTCTCGTCAATAATTTAATCCTTGCATATTTTGGCATGAGAACTCTTGTTATATTCAAATTCCAATGTATAAGCCCAAATATCATTATTTTTTTAATTGGTTCGAAATTTAAGGTTGTAAAAAATGTCAAATAAATAAATGCTATTGAAAATGCTATAGCATTTCCTATGGCATTTCTCGTCAACAATTTAATCCTTACATATTTTTCTATGAGAACTCTTGTTATGTTCAAATTCCAATGTATAAGCCTTAAAATCATTATTTTTCAATTGGTTCGAAATTTAAGGTTGTAAAAAATGTAAAATAAAGAAATGCTATAGGAAATGCTATAGCATTTCCTATGGCATTTCTCGTCAATAATTTAATCCTTGCATATTTTGGCATGAGAACTCTTGTTATATTCAAATTCCAATGTATAAGCCCAAATATCATTATTTTTTTAATTGGTTCGAAATTTAAGGTTGTAAAAAATGTCAAATAAATAAATGCTATTGGAAATGCTATAGCATTTCCTATGGCATTTCTCGTCAACAATTTAATCCTTGAATATTTTTGCATGAGAACTCTTGTTATATTAAAATTCCAATGTATAAGCCCTAAAATCATTATTTTTTCAATTGGTTCGAAATTTAAGGTTGTAAAAATTGTAAAATAAAGAAATGCTATAGGAAATGCTATAGCATTTCCTATGGCATTTCTCGTCAACAATTTAATCCTTGCATATTTTGGCATGAGAACTCTTGTTATATTCAAATTCTAATGTATAAGCCCAAATATCATTATTTTTTCAATTGGTTCGAAATTTAAGGTTGTAAAAAATGTCAAATAAATAAATGCTATTGGAAATGCTATAGCATTTCGTATGGCATTTCTCGTCAATAGATTAATCCTTGCATATTTTTGCATGAGAACTCTTCTTATATTCAAATTCCAATGTATAAGCCCTAAAATCATTATTTTTTCAATTGGTTCGAAATTTTAGGTCGTAAACAATGTAAAATAAAGAAATGCTATAGGAAATTCTATAGCATTTCCTATGGCATTTCTCGTCAACAATTTAATCCTTGTATATTTTGGCATGAGAACACTTGTTATATTCAAATTTTAATGTATAAGCCCTAAAATCATTATTTTTTCAATTGGTTCGAAATTTAAGGTTGTAAAAAATATCAAATAAAGAAATGCTATAGGAAATGCTATAGCATTTCGTATGGCATTTCTCGTCAACAATTTAATCCTTGCATATTTTTGCATTAGAACTCTTGTTATATTCAAATTACAATGTATAAGCCCTAAAATCATTATTTTTTCAATTGGTTCAAAATTTTAGGTCGTAAACAATGTAAAATAAAGAAATTCTGTAGGAAATGCTAGCATTTCCTATGGCATTTCTCGTCAACAATTTAATCCTTGCATATTTTGGCATGAGAACTCTTGTTATATTCAAATTCTAATGTATAAGCCCTAATATCAATATTTTTTCAATTGGTTCGAAATTTAAGGTTGTAAAAAATGTCAAATAAAGAAATGCTATAGTATTTCCTATGGCATTTCTCGTCAACAATTTAATCCTTGCATATTTTTGCATGAGAACTCTTGTTATATTTAAATTCCAATGTATAAGCCCTAAAACCATTATTTTTTCAATTGGTTCAAAAATTTAGGTCGTAAACAATGTAAAATAAAGAAATGCTATAGGAAATGCTATAGCATTTCCTATGGCATTTCTCGTCAACAATTTAATCCTTGCATATTTTTGCATGAGAAATCTTGTTGTATTCAAATTCCAATGTATAAGCCTTAAAGTCATTACTTTTTCAATTGGTTCGAAATTTAAGGTTGTAAAAAATGTAAAATAAAGAAATGCTAGCATTTCCTATGGCATTTCTCGTCAACAATTTAATCCTTGCATATTTTGGCATGAGAACTCTTGTTGTATTCAAATTCCAATGTATAAGCCCAAATATCATTATTTTTTCAATTGGTTCGAAATTTAAGGTTGTAAAAAATGTCAAATAAATAAATGCTATTGGAAATGCTATAGCATTGCCTATGGCATTTCTCGTCAACAATTTAATCCTTGCATATTTTTGCATGAGAACTCTTGTTATATTCAAATTCCAATGTATAAGCCCTAAAATCATTATTTTTTCAATTGGTTCGAAATTTTAGGTCGTAAACAATGTAAAATAAAGAAATGCTATAGGAAATGCTATAGCATTTCCTATGGCATTTCTCGTCAACAATTTAATCCTTGTATATTTTGGCATGAGAAATCTTGTTATATTCAAATTCCAATGTATAAGCCCTAAAATAATTATTTTTTCAATTGGTTCGAAATTTAAGGTTGTAAAAAATATCAAATAAAGAAATGCTGTAGGAAATGCTATAGCATTTCGTATGGCATTTCTCGTCAACAATTTAATCCTTGCATATTTTTGCATGAGAACTCTTGTTATATTCAAATTCCAATGTATAAGCCCTAAAATCATTATTATTTCAATTGGTTCAAAATTTTAGGTCGTAAACAATGTAAAATAAAGAAATGCTATAGGAAATTCTATAGCATTTCCTATGGCATTTCTCGTCAACAATTTAATCCTTGTATATTTTGGCATGAGAACACTTGTTATATTAAAATTTTAATGTATAAGCCCTAAAATCATTATTTTTTCAATAGGTTCGAAATTTAAGGTTGTAAAAAATATCAAATAAAGAAATGCTATAGGAAATGCTATAGCATTTCGTATGGCATTTCTCGTCAACAATTTAATCCTTGCATATTTTTGCATTAGAACTCTTGTTATATTCAAATTACAATGTATAAGCCCTAAAATCATTATTTTTTCAATTGGTTCAAAATTTTAGGTCGTAAACAATGTAAAATAAAGAAATTCTGTAGGAAATGCTAGCATTTCCTATGGCATTTCTCGTCAACCATTTAATCCTTGCATATTTTGGCATGAGAACTCTTGTTATATTCAAATTCTAATGTATAAGCCCTAATATCAATATTTTTTCAATTGGTTCGAAATTTAAGGTTGTAAAAAATGTCAAATAAAGAAATGCTATAGTATTTCCTATGGCATTTCTCGTCAACAATTTAATCCTTGCATATTTTTGCATGAGAACTCTTGTTATATTTAAATTCCAATGTATAAGCCCTAAAACCATTATTTTTTCAATTGGTTCAAAAATTTAGGTCGTAAACAATGTAAAATAAAGAAATGCTATAGGAAATGCTATAGCATTTCCTATGGCATTTCTCGTCAACAATTTAATCCTTGCATATTTTTGCATGAGAAATCTTGTTGTATTCAAATTCCAATGTATAAGCCTTAAAGTCATTACTTTTTCAATTGGTTCGAAATTTAAGGTTGTAAAAAATGTAAAATAAAGAAATGCTAGCATTTCCTATGGCATTTCTCGTCAACAATTTAATCCTTGCATATTTTGGCATGAGAACTCTTGTTGTATTCAAATTCCAATGTATAAGCCCAAATATCATTATTTTTTCAATTGGTTCGAAATTTAAGGTTGTAAAAAATGTCAAATAAATAAATGCTATTGGAAATGCTATAGCATTGCCTATGGCATTTCTCGTCAACAATTTAATCCTTGCATATTTTTGCATGAGAACTCTTGTTATATTCAAATTCCAATGTATAAGCCCTAAAATCATTATTTTTTCAATTGGTTCGAAATTTTAGGTCGTAAACAATGTAAAATAAAGAAATGCTATAGGAAATGCTATAGCATTTCCTATGGCATTTCTCGTCAACAATTTAATCCTTGTATATTTTGGCATGAGAAATCTTGTTATATTCAAATTCTAATGTATAAGCCCTAAAATAATTATTTTTTCAATTGGTTCGAAATTTAAGGTTGTAAAAAATATCAAATAAAGAAATGCTGTAGGAAATGCTATAGCATTTCGTATGGCATTTCTCGTCAACAATTTAATCCTTGCATATTTTTGCATGAGAACTCTTGTTATATTCAAATTCCAATGTATAAGCCCTAAAATCATTATTATTTCAATTGGTTCAAAATTTTAGGTCGTAAACAATGTAAAATAAAGAAATGCTATAGGAAATTCTATAGCATTTCCTATGGCATTTCTCGTCAATAATTTAATCCTTGTATATTTTGGCATGAGAACACTTGTTATATTAAAATTTTAATGTATAAGCCCTAAAATCATTATTTTTTCAATAGGTTCGAAATTTAAGGTTGTAAAAAATATCAAATAAAGAAATGCTATAGAAAATGCTATAGCATTTCGTATGGCATTTCTCGTCAACAATTTAATCCTTGCATATTTTTGCATTAGAACTCTTGTTATATTCAAATTACAATGTATAAGCCCTAAAATCATTATTTTTTCAATTGGTTCAAAATTTTAGGTCGTAAACAATGTAAAATAAAGAAATTCTATAGGAAATGCTAGCATTTCCTATGGCATTTCTCGTCAACAATTTAATCCTTGCATATTTTGGCATGAGAACTCTTGTTATATTCAAATTCTAATGTATAAGCCCTAATATCAATATTTTTTCAATTGGTTCGAAATTTAAGGTTGTAAAAAATGTCAAATAAAGAAATGCTATAGTATTTCCTATGGCATTTCTCGTCAACAATTTAATCCTTGCATATTTTTGCATGATAACTCTTGTTATATTTAAATTCCAATGTATAAGCCCTAAAACCATTATTTTTTCAATTGGTTCAAAAATTTAGGTCGTAAACAATGTAAAATAAAGAAATGCTATAGGAAATGCTATAGCATTTCCTATGGCATTTCTCGTCAACAATTTAATCCTTGCATATTTTTGCATGAGAAATCTTGTTGTATTCAAATTCCAATGTATAAGCCTTAAAGTCATTACTTTTTCAATTGGTTCGAAATTTAAGGTTGTAAAAAATGTAAAATAAAGAAATGCTAGCATTTCTTATGGCATTTCTCGTCAACAATTTAATCCTTGCATATTTTGGCATGAGAACTCTTGTTGTATTCAAATTCCAATGTATAAGCCCAAATATCATTATTTTTTCAATTGGTTCGAAATTTAAGGTTGTAAAAAATGTCAAATAAATAAATGCTATTGGAAATGCTATAGCATTGCCTATGGCATTTCTCGTCAACAATTTAATCCTTGCATATTTTTGCATGAGAACTCTTGTTATATTCAAATTCCAATGTATAAGCCCTAAAATCATTATTTTTTCAATTGGTTCGAAATTTTAGGTCGTAAACAATGTAAAATAAAGAAATGCTATAGGAAATGCTATAGCATTTCCTATGGCATTTCTCGTCAACAATTTAATCCTTGTATATTTTGGCATGAGAAATCTTGTTATATTCAAATTCCAATGTATAAGCCCTAAAATAATTATTTTTTCAATTGGTTCGAAATTTAAGGTTGTAAAAAATATCAAATAAAGAAATGCTGTAGGAAATGCTATAGCATTTCGTATGGCATTTCTCGTCAACAATTTAATCCTTGCATATTTTTGCATGAGAACTCTTGTTATATTCAAATTCCAATGTATAAGCCCTAAAATCATTATTATTTCAATTGGTTCAAAATTTTAGGTCGTAAACAATGTAAAATAAAGAAATGCTATAGGAAATTCTATAGCATTTCCTATGGCATTTCTCGTCAACAATTTAATCCTTGTATATTTTGGCATGAGAACACTTGTTATATTAAAATTTTAATGTATAAGCCCTAAAATCATTATTTTTTCAATTGGTTCGAAATTTAAGGTTGTAAAAAATATCAAATAAAGAAATGCTATAGGAAATGCTATAGCATTTCGTATGGCATTTCTCGTCAACAATTTAATCCTTGCATATTTTTGCATTAGAACTCTTGTTATATTCAAATTACAATGTATAAGCCCTAAAATCATTATTTTTTCAATTGGTTCAAAATTTTAGGTCGTAAACAATGTAAAATAAAGAAATTCTATAGGAAATGCTAGCATTTCCTATGGCATTTCTCGTCAACAATTTAATCCTTGCATATTTTGGCATGAGAACTCTTGTTATATTCAAATTCTAATGTATAAGCCCTAATATCAATATTTTTTCAATTGGTTCGAAATTTAAGGTTGTAAAAAATGTCAAATAAAGAAATGCTATAGTATTTCCTATGGCATTTCTCGTCAACAATTTAATCCTTGCATATTTTTGCATGAGAACTCTTGTTATATTTAAATTCCAATGTATAAGCCCTAAAACCATTATTTTTTCAATTGGTTCAAAAATTTAGGTCGTAAACAATGTAAAATAAAGAAATGCTATAGGAAAAGCTATAGCATTTCCTATGGCATTTCTCGTCAACAATTTAATCCTTGCATATTTTTGCATGAGAAATCTTGTTGTATTCAAATTCCAATGTATAAGCCTTAAAGTCATTACTTTTTCAATTGGTTCGAAATTTAAGGTTGTAAAAAATGTAAAATAAAGAAATGCTAGCATTTCCTATGGCATTTCTCGTCAACAATTTAATCCTTGCATATTTTGGCATGAGAACTCTTGTTATATTCAAATTCTAATGTATAAGCCCAAATATCATTATTTTTTCAATTGGTTCGAAATTTAAGGTTGTAAAAAATGTCAAATAAATAAATGCTATTGGAAATGCTATAGCATTGCCTATGGCATTTCTCGTCAACAATTTAATCCTTGCATATTTTTGCATGAGAACTCTTGTTATATTCAAATTCCAATGTATAAGCCCTAAAATCATTATTTTTTCAATTGGTTCGAAATTTTAGGTCGTAAACAATGTAAAATAAAGAAATGCTATAGGAAATGCTATAGCATTTCCTATGGCATTTCTCGTCAACAATTTAATCCTTGTATATTTTGGCATGAGAAATCTTGTTATATTCAAATTCCAATGTATAAGCCCTAAAATAATTATTTTTTCAATTGGTTCGAAATTTAAGGTTGTAAAAAATATCAAATAAAGAAATGCTGTAGGAAATGCTATAGCATTTCGTATGGCATTTCTCGTCAACAATTTAATCCTTGCATATTTTTGCATGAGAACTCTTGTTATATTCAAATTCCAATGTATAAGCCCTAAAATCATTATTATTTCAATTGGTTCAAAATTTTAGGTCGTAAACAATGTAAAATAAAGAAATTCTATAGGAAATGCTAGCATTTCCTATGGCATTTCTCGTCAACAATTTAATCCTTGCATATTATGGCATGAGAACTCTTGTTATATTCAAATTCAATTGTATAATCCCTAATATCATTATTTTTTCAATTGGTTCGAAATTTAAGGTTGTAAAAAATGTCAAATAAAGAAATGCTATAGCATTTCGTATGGCATTTCTCGTCAACAATTTAATCCTTGCATATTTTTGCATGAGAACTCTTGTTATATTCAAATTCCAATGTATAAGCCCTAAAATCATTATTTTTTTCAATTGGTTCAAAAATTTAGGTCGAAAACAATGTAAAATAAAGAAATGCTATAGGAAATGCTATAGCATTTCCTATGGCATTTCTCGTCAACAATTTAATCCTTGCATATTTTTGCATGAGAACTCTTGTTATATTCAAATTCCAATGTATAATCCCAAATATCATTATTTTTTCAATTGGTTCGAAATTTAAAGTTGTAAAAAATGTCAAATAAATAAATGCTATTGGAAATGCTATAGCATTTCCTATGGCATTTCTCGTCAACAATTTAATCCTTGCATATTTTTGCCTGAGAACTCTTGTTATATTAAAATTCCAATGTATAAGCCCTAGAATCATTATTTTTTCAATTGGTTCGAAATTTAAGGTTGTAAAAAATGTAAAATATTTCCTATGGCATTTCTCGTCAACAATTTAATCCTTGCATATTTTGGCATGAGAACTCTTGTTATATTCAAATTCCAATGTATAAGCCCTAATATCATTATTTTTTCAATTGGTTCGAAATTTAAGGTTGTAAAAAATGTCAAATAAAGAAATGCTATACCATTTCCTATGGCATTTCTCGTCAACAATTTAATCCTTGCATATTTTTGCATGAGTACTCTTGTTATATTCAAAATCCAATGTATAAGCCCAAATATCATTATTTTTTCAATTGGTTCGAAATTTAAGGTTGTAAAAAATGTCAAATAAATAAATGCTATTGGAAATGCTATAGCATTTCCTATGGCATTTCTCGTCAACAATTTAATCCTTGCATATTTTTGCCTGAGAACTCTTGTTATATTAAAATTCCAATGTATAAGCCCTAGAATCATTATTTTTTCAATTGGTTCGAAATTTAAGGTTGTAAAAAATGTAAAATAAAGAAATGCTATAGCATTTCCTATGGCATTTCTCGTCAACAATTTAATCCTTGCATATTTTGGCATGAGAAATCTTGTTGTATTCAAATTCCAATGTATAAGCCTTAAAGTCATTACTTTTTCAATTGGTTCAAAATTTAAGGTTGTAAAAAATGTAAAATAAAGAAATGCTATAGGAAACGCTATAGCATTTCCTATGGCATTTCTCGTCAACAATTTAATCCTTGCATATTTTGGCATGAGAACTCTTGTTATATTCAAATTCCAATGTATAATCCCAAATATCATTATTTTTTCAATTGGTTCGAAATTTAAAGTTGTAAAAAATGTCAAATAAATAAATGCTATTGGAAATGCTATAGCATTTCCTATGGCATTTCTCGTCAACAATTTAATCCTTGCATATTTTTGCCTGAGAACTCTTGTTATATTAAAATTCCAATGTATAAGCCCTAGAATCATTATTTTTTCAATTGGTTCGAAATTTAAGGTTGTAAAAAATGTAAAATATTTCCTATGGCATTTCTCGTCAACAATTTAATCCTTGCATATTTTGGCATGAGAACTCTTGTTATATTCAAATTCCAATGTATAAGCCCTAATATCATTATTTTTTCAATTGGTTCGAAATTTAAGGTTGTAAAAAATGTCAAATAAAGAAATGCTATACCATTTCCTATGGCATTTCTCGTCAACAATTTAATCCTTGCATATTTTTGCATGAGTACTCTTGTTATATTCAAAATCCAATGTATAAGCCCAAATATCATTATTTTTTCAATTGGTTCGAAATTTAAGGTTGTAAAAAATGTCAAATAAATAAATGCTATTGGAAATGCTATAGCATTTCCTATGGCATTTCTCGTCAACAATTTAATCCTTGCATATTTTTGCCTGAGAACTCTTGTTATATTAAAATTCCAATGTATAAGCCCTAGAATCATTATTTTTTCAATTGGTTCGAAATTTAAGGTTGTAAAAAATGTAAAATAAAGAAATGCTATAGCATTTCCTATGGCATTTCTCGTCAACAATTTAATCTTTGCATATTTTGGCATGAGAAATCTTGTTATATTCAAATTCCAATGTATAAGCCCTAATATCATTATTTTTTCAATTGGTTCGAAATTTAAGGTTGTAAAAAATGTCAAATAAAGAAATGCTATACCATTTCCTATGGCATTTCTCGTCAACAATTTAATCCTTGCATATTTTTGCATGAGTACTCTTGTTATATTCAAATTCCAATATATAAGCCCAAATAACATTATTTTTTCAATTGGTTCGAAATTTAAGGTTGTAAAAAATGTCAAATAAATAAATGCTATTGGAAATGCTATAGCATTTCCTATGGCATTTCTCGTCAACAATTTAATCCTTGCATATTTTTTCCTGAGAACTCTTGTTATATTAAAATTCCAATGTATAAGCCCTAGAATCATTATTTTTTCAATTGGTTCGAAATTTAAGGTTGTAAAAAATGTAAAATAAAGAAATGCTATAGGAAATGCTATAGCATTTCCTATGGCATTTCTCGTCAACAATTTAATCCTTGCATATTTTGGCATGAGAACTCTTGTTATATTCAAATTCCAATGTATAAGCCCTAATATCATTATTTTTTCAATTGGTTCGAAATTTAAGGTTGTAAAAAATGTCAAATAAATAAATGCTATAGCATTTCCTATGGCATTTCTTGTCAACAATTTAATCCTTGCATATTTTTGCCTGAGAACTCTTGTTATATTAAAATTCCAATGTATAAGCCCTAGAATCATTATTTTTTCAATTGGTTCAAAATTTAAGGTTGTAAAAAATGTAAAATAAAGAAATGTTATAGGAAATGCTATAGCATTTCCTATGAAATTTATCGTCAACAATTTAATCCTTGCATATTTTTGCATGAGAACTCTTTTTATATTCAAATTCCAATGTATAAGCCCTAAAATCATTATTTTTTCAACCTGTTCGAAATTTAAGGTTGTAAAAAATGTAAAATAAAAAAATGCTATAGGAAATGCTATAGCATTTCCTATGGCATTTCTCGTCAACAATTTAATCCTTGTATATTTTGGCATGAGAACACTTGTTATATTTAAATTCCAATGTATAAGCCCTAAAATCATTATATTTTCAATTTGTTCGAAATTTAAGGTTGTAAAAAATTTCAAATAAAGAAATGCTATAGGAAATGCTATAGCATTTCGTATGGCATTTCTCGTCAACAATTTAATCCTTGCATATTTTTGCATGAGAACTCTTGTTATATTCAAATTCCAATCTATAAGCCCTAAAATCAATATTTTTTCAATTGGTTCAAAATGTTAGGTCGTAAACAATGTAAAATAAAGAAATGCTTTAGGAAATGCATTTCCTATGGATTTTCTCGTCAACAATTTAATCCTTGCATATATTTGCATGAGAACTCTTGTTATATTCAAATTCTAATGTAAAAGCCCTAAAAACATTATTTTTCCAATTAGTTCCAAATTTAAGGTTGTAAAAAATGTAAAATAAAGAAATGCTATAGGAAATGCTATAGCATTTCCTATGGCATTTCTCGTCAACAATTTAATCCTTGCATACTTTGGCATGAGAACTCTTGTTATATTCAAATTCAAATGTATAAGCCCTAAAATCATTATTTTTTCAATTGGTTTGAAATTTAAGGTTATAAAAAATGTCAAATAAAGAAATGCTATAGAAAATGCTATATCATTTCGTATGGCATTTCTCGTCAACAATTTAATCCTTGCTTATTTTTGCGTAAGAACTCTTATTATATTCAAATTCCAATGTATAAGCCCTAAAATCATTATTTTTCAATTGGTTCGAAATTTAGGGTTGTAAAAAATGTAAAATAAAGAATTGCTATAGGAAATGCTATAGCATTTCCTATGACATTTCTCGTCAACAATTTAATCCTTGTATATTTTGGCATGAGAACTCTTGTTATATTCAAATTCAAATGTATAAGCCCTAAAATCATTATTTTTTCAATTGGTTCGAAATTTAAGGTTGTAAAAAATGACAAATAAAGAAATGCTATAGGAAAAGCTATAGCATTTCCTATGGCATTTCTCGGCAACAATTTAATCCTTGCATATTTTTGCATGAGAACTATTGTTATATTCAAATTCCAATAGATAATCCCTAAAATCATTATTTTTTCAATTGGTTCAAAATTTAAGGTTGTAAAAAATGTCAAATAAAGAAATGCTATAGCATTTCCTATGGCATTTATCGTCAACAATTTAATCCTTGCATATTTTTGCATGAGAACTCTTGTTATATTCAAATTCCAATGTATAAGCCCTAAAATCATTATTTTTTCAATCTGTTCGAAATTTAAGGTTGTAAAAAATGTAAAATAAAGAAATGCTATAGGAAATGCTATAGCATTTCCTCTGGCATTTCTCGTCAACAATTTAATCCTTGCATATTTTTGCATGAGAACGCTTGTAATATTTAAATTCCAATGTATAAGCCCTAAAATCATTATTTTTTCAATTGGTTCAGAATTTTAGGTTGTAAAAAATGTAAAATAAAGAAATGCTATAGGAAATGCTATAGCATTTCCTATGGCATTTCTCGTCAATAATTTAATCCTTGCATATTTTTGCATGAGAACTCTTGTTATATTCAAATTCCAATTTATAAGCCCTAAAATAATTATTTTTTCAATTGGTTCAAAATTTAAGGTTGTAAAAAATGTAAAATAAAGAAATTCTATAGGAAATTCTATAGCATTTCCTATGGCATTTCTCATCAACAATTTAATCCTTGCATATTTTTGCATGAGAACTCTTGTTATATTCAAATTCCAATGTCTAAGTCCTAAAATCATTATTTTTTCAATTGGTTCGAATTTTAGGTCGTAAACAATGTGAAATAAAGAAATGATATAGGAAATGCTATAGCATTTCCTATGGCATTTCTCGTCAACAATTTAATCCTTGCATATTTTTGCATGAGAACGCTTGTAATATTAAAATTCCAATGTATATGCCCTAAAATCATTATTTTTTCAATTGGTTTGAAATTTAAGGTTGCAAAAATTGTAAAATAAAAAAACTCTATAGGAAATACTATAGCATTTCCTATGGCATTTCTCGTCAACAATTTAATCCTTGCATATTTTTGCATGAGAACTCTTGTTATATTCAAATTCCAATGTATAAGCCCTAAGATCATTATTTTTTCAATTGGTCCGAAATTTAAGGTTGTAAAAAATGTAAAATAAAGAAATGCTATAGGAAATGCTATGGCATTTCTCGTCAACAATTTAATCCCTGTATATTTTGGCATGAGAACTCTTGTTATATTCAAATTCAAATGTATAAGCCCTTAAATCATTATTTTTTCAATTGGTTCGAAATTTAAGGTTGTAAAAAATGACAAATAAAGAAATGCTATAGGAAATGCTATAGCATTTCCTATGGCATTTCTCGGCAACAATTTAATCCTTGCATATTTTTGCATGAGAACTATTGTTATATTCAAATTCCAATGGATAATCCCTAAAATCATTATTTTTTCAATTGGTTCGAAATTTAAGGTTGTAAAAAATGTCAAATAAAGAAATGCTATAGGAAATGCAATATGGCATTTCTCGTCAACAATTTAATCCTTGCATATTTTTGCATGAGAACTCTTGTTATATTCAAATTCCAATGTATAAGCCCTAAAATCATTATTTTTTCAATTGGTTCGAAATTTAAGGTTGTAAAAAATGTCAAATAAAGAAATTCTATAGGAAATGCTATAGCATTTCCTATGGCATTTCTCGTCAACAATTTAAACCTTGCATATTTTTGCACGAGAACGCTTGTAATATTAAATCTCCAATGTATAAGCCCTAAAATCATTATTTTTTCAATTGGTTCGAAATTTAAGGTTGTAAAAAATGTAAAATAAAGAAATGCGATAGGAAATGCTATAGCATTTCCTATGGCATTTCTCGTCAACAATTTAATCCTTGCATATTTTTAAGTGAGAACTCTTGTTATATTCAAATTCCAATGTATAAGACCTAAAATCATTATTTTTTCAATTGGTTCAAAATTTAAGGTTGTAAAAAATGTCAAAAAAAGAAATGCTATAGCATTTCCTATGGCATTTCTCGTCAACAATTTAATCCTTGCATATTTTTGCATGAGAACTCTTGTTATTATCAAATTCAAATGTATAAGCTTTAAAATCATTATTTTTTCAATTGGTTCGATATTTAAGGTTGTAAAAAATGTAAAATA
Source organism: Parietaria judaica (assembly GCA_954871525.1). Classification (NCBI taxonomy): domain Eukaryota; kingdom Viridiplantae; phylum Streptophyta; class Magnoliopsida; order Rosales; family Urticaceae; genus Parietaria; species Parietaria judaica. Next base: position 4,175,072 of record OX940864.1, on the reverse strand, counting down.
AAGAAATGCTATAGGGAAATTCTATAGCATTTCCTATGGCATTTCTCGTCAACAATTTAATCCTTGCATATTTTTGCATGAGAACTCTTGTTATATTCAAATTCCAATGTATAAGCTTTAAAATCATTATTTTTTCAATTGGTTCGAAATTTAAGGTTGTAAAAAATATAAAATAAAGAAATGCTATAGGAAATGCTACAGCATTTCCTATGGCATTTCTCGTCAACAATTTAATCCTTGCATATTTTTGCATGAGAACTCTTGTTATATTTAAATTCCAATGTATAAGCCCTAAAATCATTATTTTTTCAATTGGTTCGAATTTTAGGTCGTAAACAATGTAAAATAAAGAAATGCTATAGGAAATGCTATAGCATTTCCTATGGCATTTCTCGTCAACAATTTAATCCTTGCATATTTTTGCATGAGAACTCTTGTTATATTCAAATTGCAATGTATAAGCCCTAAAATCATTTTTTTTTTCAATTGGTTCAAAATTTAAGGTTGTAAAAAATGTAAAATAAAGAAATGCTATAGAAAATGCTATAGTATTTCCTATGGCATTTCTCATCAACAATTTAATCCTTGCATATTTTTCCATGAGAACTCTTGTTATATTCAAATTCCAATGTATAAGCCCTAAAATCATTATTTTTTCAATTGGTTCGAAATTTAAGGTTGTAAAAAATGTCAAATAAAGAAATTCTATAGGAAATTCTATAGCATTTCCTATGGCATTTCTCGTCAACAATTTAATCCTTGCATATTTTTGCAAGAGAACTCTTGTTATATTCAAATTCCAATGTATAAACCCTAAAATCATTATTTTTTCAATTGGTTCGAAATTTAAGGTTGTAAAAAATGTCAAATAAAGAAATGCTATAGGAAATGGTATAGCATTTCCTATGAAATTTCTCGTCAACAATTTAATCCTTGCATATTTTTTCATGAGAACTCTTGTTATATTCAAATTCCAATGTATAAGCCCTAAAATCATTATTTTTTCAATTGGTTTGAAATTTAAGGTTGTAAAAAATGTAAAATAAAGAAATGCTATAGCATTTCCTATGGCATTTCTCGTCAACAATTTAATCCTTGCATATTTTTGCATGAGAACTCTTGTTATTATCAAACTCCAATGTATAAGCTTTAAAATCATTATTTTTTCAATTGGTTCGATATTTAAGGTTGTAAAAAATGTAAAATAAAGAAATGCTATAGGGAAATTCTATAGCATTTCCTATGGCATTTCTCGTCAACAATTTAATCCTTGCATATTTTTGCATGAGAACTCTTGTTATATTCAAATTCCAATGTATAAGCTTTAAAATCATTATTTTTTCAATTGGTTCGAAATTTAAGGTTGTAAAAAATATAAAATAAAGAAATGCTATAGGAAATGCTACAGCATTTCCTATGGCATTTCTCGTCAACAATTTAATCCTTGCATATTTTTGCATGAGAACTCTTGTTATATTTAAATTCCAATGTATAAGCCCTAAAATCATTATTTTTTCAATTGGTTCGAATTTTAGGTCGTAAACAATGTAAAATAAAGAAATGCTATAGGAAATGCTATAGCATTTCCTATGGCATTTCTCGTCAACAATTTAATCCTTGCATATTTTTGCATGAGAACTCTTGTTATATTCAAATTGCAATGTATAAGCCCTAAAATCATTTTTTTTTTCAATTGGTTCAAAATTTAAGGTTGTAAAAAATGTAAAATAAAGAAATGCTATAGTATTTCCTATGGCATTTCTCATCAACAATTTAATCCTTGCATATTTTTCCATGAGAACTCTTGTTATATTCAAATTCCAATGTATAAGCCCTAAAATCATTATTTTTTCAATTGGTTCGAAATTTAAGGTTGTAAAAAATGTCAAATAAAGAAATTCTATAGGAAATTCTATAGCATTTCCTATGGCATTTCTCGTCAACAATTTAATCCTTGCATATTTTTGCAAGAGAACTCTTGTTATATTCAAATTCCAATGTATAAACCCTAAAATCATTATTTTTTCAATTGGTTCGAAATTTAAGGTTGTAAAAAATGTCAAATAAAGAAATGCTATAGGAAATGCTATAGCATTTCCTATGGCATTTCTCGTCAACAATTTAATCCTTGCATATATTTGCATGAGAACTCTTGTTATCTTCAAATTCCAATGTATAAGCCCTAAAATCATTATTTTTTCAATTGGTGGTAAATTTAAGGTTGTAAAAAATGTAAAATAAAGAAATGCTATAGGAAATGCTATAGCATTTCCTATGGCATTTCTCGTCAACAATTTAATCCTTGCATATTTTGGCATGAGAACTCTTGTTATATTCAAATTCCAATGTATAAGCCCTAAAATCATTATTTTTTCTATTGGTTCGAAATTTAAGGTTGTAAAAAATGTCAAATAAAGAAATGCTATAGGAAATGCTATAGCATTTCCTATGTTATTTCTCGTCAACAATTTAATCCTTGCATATTTTTGCATGAGAACTCTTGTTATATTGAAATTCCAATGTATGAGCCCTAAAATCATTATTTTTTCAATTGGTTCGAATTTTAGGTCGTAAACAATGTAAAATAAAGAAATGCTATAGGAAATGCTATAGCATTTCCTATGGCATTTCTCGTCAACAATTTAATCCTTGCATATTTTTGCATGAGAACTCTTGTTATATTCAAATTGCAATGTATAAGCCCTAAAATCATTTTTTTTTTCAATTGGTTCAAAATTTAAGGTTGTAAAAAATGTAAAATAAAGAAATGCTATAGAAAATGCTATAGTATTTCCTATGGCATTTCTCATCAACAATTTAATCCTTGCATATTTTTCCATGAGAACTCTTGTTATATTCAAATTCCAATGTATAAGCCCTAAAATCATTATTTTTTCAATTGGTTCGAAATTTAAGGTTGTAAAAAATGTCAAATAAAGAAATTCTATAGGAAATTCTATAGCATTTCCTATGGCATTTCTCGTCAACAATTTAATCCTTGCATATTTTTGCAAGAGAACTCTTGTTATATTCAAATTCCAATGTATAAACCCTAAAATCATTATTTTTTCAATTGGTTCGAAATTTAAGGTTGTAAAAAATGTCAAATAAAGAAATGCTATAGGAAATGGTATAGCATTTCCTATGAAATTTCTCGTCAACAATTTAATCCTTGCATATTTTTTCATGAGAACTCTTGTTATATTCAAATTCCAATGTATAAGCCCTAAAATCATTATTTTTTCAATTGGTTTGAAATTTAAGGTTGTAAAAAATGTAAAATAAAGAAATGCTATAGCATTTCCTATAGCATTTCTCGTCAACAATTTAATCCTTGCATATTTTTGCATGAGAACTCTTGTTATTATCAAACTCCAATGTATAAGCTTTAAAATCATTATTTTTTCAATTGGTTCGATATTTAAGGTTGTAAAAAATGTAAAATAAAGAAATGCTATAGGGAAATTCTATAGCATTTCCTATGGCATTTCTCGTCAACAATTTAATCCTTGCATATTTTTGCATGAGAACTCTTGTTATATTCAAATTCCAATGTATAAGCTTTAAAATCATTATTTTTTCAATTGGTTCGAAATTTAAGGTTGTAAAAAATATAAAATAAAGAAATGCTATAGGAAATGCTACAGCATTTCCTATGGCATTTCTCGTCAACAATTTAATCCTTGCATATTTTTGCATGAGAACTCTTGTTATATTTAAATTCCAATGTATAAGCCCTAAAATCATTATTTTTTCAATTGGTTCGAATTTTAGGTCGTAAACAATGTAAAATAAAGAAATGCTATAGGAAATGCTATAGCATTTCCTATGGCATTTCTCGTCAACAATTTAATCCTTGCATATTTTTGCATGAGAACTCTTGTTATATTCAAATTGCAATGTATAAGCCCTAAAATCATTTTTTTTTTCAATTGGTTCAAAATTTAAGGTTGTAAAAAATGTAAAATAAAGAAATGCTATAGTATTTCCTATGGCATTTCTCATCAACAATTTAATCCTTGCATATTTTTCCATGAGAACTCTTGTTATATTCAAATTCCAATGTATAAGCCCTAAAATCATTATTTTTTCAATTGGTTCGAAATTTAAGGTTGTAAAAAATGTCAAATAAAGAAATTCTATAGGAAATTCTATAGCATTTCCTATGGCATTTCTCGTCAACAATTTAATCCTTGCATATTTTTGCAAGAGAACTCTTGTTATATTCAAATTCCAATGTATAAACCCTAAAATCATTATTTTTTCAATTGGTTCGAAATTTAAGGTTGTAAAAAATGTCAAATAAAGAAATGCTATAGGAAATGCTATAGCATTTCCTATGGCATTTCTCGTCAACAATTTAATCCTTGCATATATTTGCATGAGAACTCTTGTTATCTTCAAATTCCAATGTATAAGCCCTAAAATCATTATTTTTTCAATTGGTGGTAAATTTAAGGTTGTAAAAAATGTAAAATAAAGAAATGCTATAGGAAATGCTATAGCATTTCCTATGGCATTTCTCGTCAACAATTTAATCCTTGCATATTTTGGCATGAGAACTCTTGTTATATTCAAATTCCAATGTATAAGCCCTAAAATCATTATTTTTTCTATTGGTTCGAAATTTAAGGTTGTAAAAAATGTCAAATAAAGAAATGCTATAGGAAATGCTATAGCATTTCCTATGTTATTTCTCGTCAACAATTTAATCCTTGCATATTTTTGCATGAGAACTCTTGTTATATTGAAATTCCAATGTATGAGCCCTAAAATCATTATTTTTTCAATTGGTTCGAATTTTAGGTCGTAAACAATGTAAAATAAAGAAATGCTATAGGAAATGCTATAGCATTTCCTATGGCATTTCTCGTCAACAATTTAATCCTTGCATATTTTTGCATGAGAACTCTTGTTATATTCAAATTCCAATGTATAAGCCCTAAAATCATTATTTTTTCAATTGGTTCAAAATTTAAGGTTGTAAAAAATGTCAAATAAAGAAATTCTATAGGAAATTCTATAGCATTTCCTATGGCATTTCTCGTCAACAATTTAATCCTTGCATTTTTTTGCAAGAGAACTCTTGTTATATTCAAATTCCAATGTATAAACCTTAAAATCATTATTTTTTCAATTGGTTCGAAATTTAAGGTTGTAAAAAATATCAAATAAAGAAATGCTAAAGGAAATGCTATAGCATTTCGTATGGCATTTCTCGTCAACGATTTAATCCTTGAATATTTTGGCATGAGAACTCTTGTTATATTCAAATTCCAATGTATAAGCCCTAAAATCATTATTTTTTCTATTGGTTCGAAATTTAAGGTTGCAAAAAATGTAAAATAAAGAAACTCTATAGGAAATGCTAAAGCATTTCCTATGGCATTTCTCGTCAACAATTTAATCCTTGCATATTTTTTCATGAGAACTCTTGTCATATTCAAATTACAATGTATAAGCCCTAAAATCATTATTTTTTCAATTGGTTCAAATTTTAGGTCGTAAACAATGTAAAATAAAGAAATGCTATAGGAAATTCTATAGCATTTCCTATGGCATTTCTCGCAACAATTTAATCCTTGCATATTTTCTCATGAGAACGCTTGTAATATTAAAATTCCAATGTATAAGCCCTAAAATCATTATTTTTTCAATTGGTTCGAAATTTAAGGTTGTAAAAAATGTAAAATAAAGAAATGCTATAGGAAATGCTATAGCATTTCCTATGGCATTTCTCGTCAACAATTTAATCCTTGCATATTTTTGCCTGAGAACTCTTGTTATATTCAAATTCCAATGTATAAGCCCTAAAATTATTATTTTTTCAATTGGTTCGAAATTTAAGGTTGTAAAAAATGTAAAATAAAGAAATTCTATAGGAATTTCTATAGCATTTCCTATGATATTTCTCGTCAACAATTTAATCCTTGCATATTTTTGCATGAGAACGCTTGTAATATTAAATCTCCAATCAATAAGCCCTAAAATAATTATTTTTTCAATTGGTTCGAAATTTAAGGTTGTAAAAAATGGAAAATAAAGAAATGCTATAAGAGCATTTCCTATGGAATTTCTCGTCAACAATTTAATCCTAGCATATTTTTGCATGAGAACTCTTGTTATATTCAAATTCCAATGTATAAGCCCTAAAATTATTATTTTTTCAATTGGTTTGAAATTTAAGGTTGTAAAAAATGTCAAATAAAGATAAGCTATAGGAAATGCTATAGCATTTCCTATGGCATTTCTCGTCAACAATTTAATCCTTGCATATTTTTGCATGAGAACTCTTGTTATATTCAAATTCCTATGTATAAGCCCTAAAATCATTATTTTTTCAATTGGTTCGAAATGTAAGTTGTAAAATTATAAAATAAAGAAATGCTATAGGAAATGCTATAGCATTTCCTATGGCATTTCTCGTCAACAATTTAATCCTTGCATATTTTTGCATGAGAACTCTTGTTATATTCAAATTCCAATTTATAAGCCCTAAAATAATTATTTTTTCAATTGGTTCGAAATTTTAGGTCGTAAACAATGTAAAATAAAGAAATGCTATAGGAAATGCTATAGCATTTCCTATGATATTTCTCGTCAACAATTTAATCCTTGCATATTTTTGCATGAGAACGCTTGTAATATTAAGTCTCCAATCAATAAGCCCTAAAATAATTATTTTTCAATTGGTTCGAAATTTAAGGTTGTAAAAAATGGAAAATAAAAAAATGCTATAAGAGCATTTCCTATGGAATTTCTCGTCAACAATTTAATCCTTTCATAATTTTGCTTGAGAACTCTTGTTATATTCAAATTCCAATGTATAAGCCCTAAAATTATTATTTTTTCAATTGGTTCAAAATTTAAGGTTGTAAAAAATGTCAAATAAAGATAAGCTATAGGAAATGCTATAGCATTTCCTATGGCATTTCTCGTCAACAATTTAATCCTTGCATATTTTTGCATGAGAACTCTTGTTATATTCAAATTCCTATGTATAAGCCCTAAAATCATTATTTTTTCAATTCGTTCGAAATTTAAGGTTGCAAGAAATGTAAAATAAAGAAATGCTATAGCATTTCCTATGGCATTTCTCGTGAATAATTTAATCCTTGCATATTTTTGCATGAGAACGCTTGTAATATTCAAATTCCAATGTATAAGACCTAAAATATTTATTTTTCAATTGGTTCGAATTTTAGGTCGTAAACAATGTAAAATAAAGAAATGCTATAGGAAATGCTATAGCATTTCCTATGGCATTTCTCGTCAACAATTTAATCCTTGCATATTTTTGCATGAGAACTCTTGTTATATTCAAATTCCAATATATAAGCCCTAAAATCATTATTTTTTCAATTGGTTCGAAATTTTAGGTCGTAAACAATGTAAGATAAAGAAATGGTATAGGAAATGCTATAGCATTTCCTATGGCATTTCTCGTCAACAATTTAATCCTTGCATATTTTTTCATGAGAACACTTGTTATATTATAATTCCACTTTATAAGCCCTAAAATCATTATTTTTTCAATTGGTTCGAAATTTAAGGTTGTAAAAAATGTAAAATAAAGAAATGCTATAGCAAATTCCAATGTATAAGCCCTAAAATCTTCATTTTTTCAATTGGTTCGAAATTTTAGGTCGTAAACAATGTAAAATACAGAAATGCTAGCATTTCCTATGGCATTTCTCGTCAACAATTTAATCCTTGCATATTTTTGCATGAGAACTCTTGTTATATTCAAATTCCAATGTATAAGCCCTAAAATCATTATTTTTTCAATTGGTTCAAAATTTTAGGTCGTAAACAATGTAAAATAAAAAAATGGTATAGCAAATGCTATAGCATTTCCTATGGCATTTCTCGTCAACAATTTAATCCTTGCATATTTTTTCATTAGAACGCTTATTATATTATAATTCCAATGTATAAGCCCTAAAATCATTATTTTTTCAATTGGTTCGAAATTTTAGGTCGTAAACAATGTAAAATAAAGAAATGCTGTAGGAAATGCTATAGCATTTCCTATGGCATTTCTCGTCAACAATTTAATCCTTGCATATTTTGGCATGAGAACTCTTGTTATATTCAAATTTTAATGTATAAGCCCTAAAATAATTATTTTTCAAATTGTTCGAAATTTAAGGTTGTAAAAAATGTCAAATAAAGAAATGCCATAGGAAATGCTATAGCATTTCCTATGGCATTTCTCGTCAACAATTTAATCCTAGCATATTTTTGCATGAGAACTCTTGTTATATTCAAATTCCAATGAAATAAGCCCTAAAATCATTATTTTTTCAATTGGTTCGAAATTTAAGGATGTAAAAAATGTAAAATAAAGAAATGTTATAGGAAATGCTACTATGGCATTTCTCGTCAACAATTTAATCCTTGCATATTTTTGCATGAGAACTCTTGTTATATTCAAATTCCAATGTATAATCCCTAAAATCATTATTTTTTCAATTGGATCGAAATTTAAGGTTGTAAAAAATGTCAAATAAAGAAATGCTATAGGAAATGCTAGCATTTCCTATGGCATTTCTCGTCAACAATTTAATCCTTGCATATTTTTATATGGGAACTCCTTTTATATTTTAAGTTCCAATGTATAAGCCTTAAAATCATTACTTTTTCAATCTGTTCGAAATTTAAGGTTGTAAAAAATGTAAAACAAAAAAAGGCTATAGGAAATGCTATAGATTCCTATGGCATTTCTCGTCAACAATTTAATCCTTCCATATTTTTGCATGAGAACTCTTGTTATATTCAAATTCCAATGCATAAGCCCTAAAATCATTATTTTTTCAATTGGTTCGAATTTTAGGTCGTAAACAATGTAAAATAAAGAAATGCTATAGGAAATGCTATAGCATTTCCTATGGCATTTCTCGTCAACAATTTAATCCTTGCATATTTTTGCATGAGAACGCTTGTTATATTCAAATTCCAATGTATAAGCCCTAAAATCTTTTTTTTTTTCAATTGGTTCGAAATTTTAGGTCGTAAACAATGTAAAATAAAGAAATGCTATAGGAAATGATATAGCATTTCCTATGGCATTTCTCGTCAACAATTTAATCCTTGCATATTTTTGCATGAGAAATTTTGTTATATTCAAATTCCAATGTATAAGCCCTAAAATCATTATTTTTTCAATTGGTTCGAAATTTTAGGTCGTAAACAATGTAAAATAAAGAAATGCTATAAGAAATTCTATAGCATTTCCTATGGCATTTCTCGTCAACAATTTAATCCGTGCATATTTTGGCATGAGAACTCTTGTTATAATCAAATTCTAATGTATAAGCCCTAAAATAATTATTTTTCAATTGGTACAAAATTTAAGGTTGTAAAAAATGTCAAATAAAGAAATGCTATAGGAAATGCTATAGCATTTCCTATGGCATTTCTCGTCAACAATTTAATCATAGCATATTTTTTCATGAGAACTCTTGTTATATTCAAATTCCAATGTAATAAGCCCTAAAATCATTATTTTTTCAATTGGTTCGAAATTTAAGGATGTAAAAAATGTAAAATAAAGAAATGCTAAAGGAAACGCTATAGCATTTCCCAAGGCATTTCTCGTCAACAATTTAATCCTTGCATATTTTTGCATGAGAACGCTTGTAATATTAAAATTCCAATGTATAAGCCCTAAAATCATTATTTTTTCAATTTGTTCGAAATTTAAGGTTGTAAAAAATGTAAAATAAAGAAATGCTATAGGAAATGCTATAGCATTTCCTATGGAATTTCTCGTCAACAATTTAATCCTTGCATATTTTTGCCTGAGAACTCTTGTTATATTTAAATCACAATGTATAAGCCCTAAAATCATTATTTTTTCAATTGGTTCAAAATTTAAGGTTGTAAGAAATGTAAAATAAAGAAATATTATAGGAAATGCTATACAATTTCCTATGGCATTTCTCGTCAACAATTTAATCCTTGTATATTTTTCCATGAGAACTCTTGTTATATTCAAATTCCAATGTATAATCCCTAAAATCATTATTTTTTCAATTGGTTCGAAATTTAAGGTTGTAACAAATTTTAAATAAAGAAATGCTATAAGAAATGCTATAGCATTTCCTATGGCATTTCTCGTCAACACTTTAATCCTTGCATATTTTTACATGAGAACTCTTGTTATATTTTAAATTCCAATGTATAAGCCCTAAAATCATAACTTTTTCAATCTGTTCGAAATTTAAGGTTGTAAAAAATGTAAAATAAAGAAATGCTATAGGAAATGCTATAGATTCCTATGGCATTTCTCGTCAACAATTTAATCCTTGCATATTTTTGCATGAGAACTCTTGTTATATTCAAATTCCAATGTATAAGCCCTAAAATCATTATTTTTTCAATTGGTTCGAATTTTAGGTCGTAAACAATGTAAAATAAAGAAATGCTATAGGAAATGCTATAGCATTTCCTATGGCATTTCTCGTCAACAATTTAATCCTTGCATATTTTTGCATGAGAACGCTTGTAATATTAAAATTCCAATGTATAAGCCCTAAAATCATTATTTTTTCAATTGGTTCGAAATTTAAGGTTGTAAAAAATGTAAAATAAAGAAATGCTATAGAAAATGCTATAGCATTTCCTATGGAATTTCTCGTCAACAATTTAATCCTTGCATATTTTTGCCTGAGAACTCTTGTTATATTCAAATTCCAATGTATAAGCCCTAGAATCATTATTTTTTCAATTGGTTCGAAATTTAAGGTTGTAAAAAATGTAAAATAAAGAAGTTCTATAGGAATTTCTATAGCATTTCCTATGGCATTTCTCGTCAACAATTTAATTCTTGCATATTTTTGCATGAGAACTCTTGTTATATACAAATTCCAATGTATAAGCCCTAAAATCTTTATTTTTTCAATTGGTTTGAAATTTAAGGTTGTAAAAAATGTCAAATAAAGAAATGCTATAGGAAATGCTATAGCATTTCGTATGGCATTTCTCGTCAACAATTTAATCCTTGCATATTTTTGCATGAGAACTCTTGTTATATTCAAATTCCAATGTATAAGCCCTAAAATCATTATTTTTTCAATTGGTTCGAAATTTTAGGTCGTAAAAAATGTGAAATAAAGAAATGTTATAGGAAATGCTAGCATTTCCTATGGCATTTCTCGTCAACAATTTAATCCTTGCATATTTTTTTTCATGAGAACTCTTGTTATATTCAAATTCCAATATATAAGGCCTAAAATCATAATTTTTTCAATTGGTTCGAAATTTAAGGTTGTATAAAATGTAAAATAAAGAAATGCTATAGGAAATGTTATAACATTTCCTATGGCATTTCTCGTCAACAATTTAATCCTTGCATATTTTTGCATGAGAATTCTTATTATATTCAAATTCCAATGTATAAGCCCTTAAATCATTATTTTTTCAATTGGTTCGAAATTTAAGGTTGTAAAAAATGTCAAATAAAGAAATGCTAAAGGAAATGCTATAGCATTTCCTATGGCATTTCTCGTCAACAATTTAATCCTTGCATATTTTTGCATGAGAACTCTTGTTATATTCAAATTCCAATGTATAAACCCTAAAATCAATGTTTTTTCAATTGGTTCGAAATTTAAGGTTGTAAAAAATGTAAAATAAAGAAATGCTATAGGAAATGCTATAGCATTTCCTATGGCATTTCTCGCCAACAATTTAATCCTTGCATATTTATGCATGAGAACTCTTGTTATATTCAAATTCCGATGTATAAGCCCTAAAATCAATATTTTTTCAATTGGTTCGAAATTTAAGGTTGTAAAAAATGTAAAATAAAGAAATTCTATAGGAATTTCTATAGCATTTCCTATGGCATTTCTCGTCAACAATTTAATCCTTGCATATTTTTGCATGAGAACTCTTGTTATATTCAAATTCCAATGTATAATCTTTAAAATCATTATTTTTTCAATTGGTTCGATATTTAAGGTTGTAAAAAATGTAAAATAAAAAAATGCAACATGAAATTCTATAGCATTTCCTATGGCATTTCTCGTCAACAATTTAATCTTTGCATATTTTTGCATGAGAACTCTTGTTATATTCAAATTCCAATGTATAAGCCCCAAAATAATTAATTTTTCAATTGGTTCAAAATTTAAGGTTGTAAATAATGTCAAATAAAGAAATGCTATGGGAAATGCTATAGCATTTCGTATGGCATTTCTCGTCAACAATTTAATCCTTGCATATTTTTGCATGAGAACTCTTGTTATATTCAAATTCCAATGTATAATCTTTAAAATCATTATTTTTTCAATTGGTTCGATATTTAAGGTTGTAAAAAATGTAAAATAAAAAAATGCAACAGGAAATTCTATAGCATTTCCTATGGCATTTCTCGTCAACAATTTAATCTTTGCATATTTTTGCATGAGAACTCTTGTTATATTCAAATTCCAATGTATAAGCCCCAAAATAATTAATTTTTCAATTGGTTCAAAATTTAAGGTTGTAAATAATGTCAAATAAAGAAATGCTATGGGAAATGCTATAGCATTTCGTATGGCATTTCTCGTCAACAATTTAATCCTTGCATATTTTTGCATGAGAACTCTTGTTATATTTAAATTCCAATGTATAATTGCTAAAATCGTTATTTTTTCAATTGGTTCAAAATGTTAGGTCGTAAACAATGTAAAATAAAGAAATGCTATAGGAAATGCTAGCATTTCCTATGGCATTTCTCGTCAACAATTTAATCCTTGCATATTTTTGCATGAGAACTCTTGTTATATTCAAATTCCAATGTATAAGCCCTAAAATCATTATTTTTTTCAATTGGTTCGATATTTAAGGTTGTAAAAAATGTAAAATAAAGAAATGCTATAGAAAATGCTATAGCATTTCCTATGGCATTTCTCGTCAACAATTTAATCTTTGCATATTTTTGCATGAGAACTCTTGTTACATTCAAATTCCAATGTATAAGCCCCAAAATAATTAATTTTTCAATTGGTTCAAAATTTAAGGTTGTAAATAATGTCAAATAAAGAAATGCTATAGGAAATGCTATAGCATTTCGTATGGCATTTCTCGTCAACAATTTAATCCTTGCATATTTTTGCATGAGAACTCTTGTTATATTCAAATTCCAATGTATAATCGCTAAAATCGTTATTTTTTCAAATTGTTCAAAATTTTAGGTCGTAAACAATGTAAAATAAAGAAATGCTATAGGAAATGCTAGCATTTCCTATGGCATTTCTCGTCAACAATTTATTCCTTGCATATTTTTTCATGAGAACTCATGTTATATTCAAATTCCAATGTATAAGCCCTAAAATCATTATTTTTTCAATTGGTTCGAAATTTAAGGTTGTATAAAATGTAAAATAAAGAAATGCTATAGGAAATGCTATAACATTTCCTATGGCATTTCTCGTCAACAATTTAATCCTTGCATATTATTGCATGAGAATTCTTATTATATTCAAATTCCAATGTATAAGCCCTAAAATAATTATTTTTTCAATTGGTACGAATTTTAGGTCGTAAACAATGTAAAATAAAGAAATGCTATAGGAAATGCTATAGCATTTCCTATGGCATTTCTCGTCAACAATTTAATCCTTGCATATTTTTGCATGAGAACTCTTGTAATATTAAAATTTCAATGTATAAGCCCTGAAATAATTATTTTTTCAATTGGTTTGAAATTTAAGGTTGTAAAAAATGTAAAATAAAGAAATGCTATAGGAAATGCTATAGCATTTCCTATGGCATTTCTCGTCAACAATTTAATCCTTGCATATTTTTGCATGAGAACTCTTGTAATATTAAAATTTCAATGTATGAGCCCTAAAATCATTATTTTTTTCAATTGGTTCGAAATTTAAGGTTGTAAAAAATGTAAAATAAAGAAATACTATAGGAAATGCTATAGCATTTCCTATGGCATTTCTCGTCAACAATTTAATCCTTGCATATTTTTGCATGAGAACTCTTGTTATATTAAAATTCCAATGTATGAGCCCTAAAATCATTATTTTTTTCAATTGGTTCGAAATTTAAGGTTGTAAAAAATGTAAAATAAAGAAATGCTTTAGGAATTTCTATAGCATTTCCTATGGCATTTCTCGTCAACAATTTAATCCTTGCATATTTTTGCATAAGAACTCTTGTTATATTCAAATTCCAATGTATAATCTTTAAAATCATTATTTTAACAATTGGTTCGAAATTTAAGGTTGTAAAAAATATAAAATAATGAAATGCTATAGGAAATGCTATAGCATTTCCTATGGCATTTCTCGTCAACAATTTAATCCTTGCATATTTTTGCATGAGAACTCTTGTTATATTCAAATTCCAATGTATAAGCCCTAAAATAATTATTTTTTCAATTGGTTCGAATTTTAGGTCGTAAACAAGGTAAAATAAAGAAATGCTATAGGAAATGCTATAACATTTCCTATGGCATTTCTCGTCAACAATTTAATCCTTGCATATTTTTGCATGAGAACTCTTGTTATATTCAATCTCCAATGTATAAGCCCTAAAATCATTATTTTTTCAATTGGTTCGAAATTTTAGGTCGTAAACAATGTAAAATAAAGAAATGCTATAGGAAATGCTATAGCATTTCCTATGGCATTTCTCGTCAACAATTTAATCCTTGCATGTTTTGGCATGAGAACTCTTGTTATAATCAAATTCTAATGTATAAGCCCTAAAATAATAATTTTTCAATTTGTTCCAAATTTAAGGTTGTAAAAAATGTCAAATAAAGAAATGCTATAGGAAATGCTATAGCATTTCCTATGGCATTTCTCGTCAACAATTTAATCCTAGCATATTTTTGCATGAGAAGTCTTGTTATATTCAAATTCCAATGAAATAAGCCCTAAAATCATTATTTTTTCAATTGGTTCGAAATTTAAGGTTGTAAAAAATGTAAAATAAAGAAATGTTATAGGAAATGCTATAGCATTTCCTATGGCATTTCTCGTCAACAATCTAATCCTTGCATATTTTTGCATGAGAACTCTTGTTATATTCAAATTCCAATGTATAAGCCCTAAAATCATTATTTTTTCAATTGGTTCGAATTTTAGGTCGTAAACAAGGTAAAATAAAGAAATGCTATAGGAAATGCTATAGCATTTCCTATGGCATTTCTCGTCAACAATTTAATACTTGCATATTTTGGCATGAGAACTCTTGTTATATTCAAATTCTAATGTATAAGCCCTAAAATAAATATTTTTCAATTGGTTCGATATTTAAGGTTGTAAAAAATGTCAAATAAAGAAATGCTGTAGGAAATGCTATAGCATTTCCTATGGCATTTCTCGTCAACAATTTAATCCTAGCATATTTTTGCATGAGAACTCTTGTTATAATCAAACTCCAATGAAATAAGCCCTAAAATCATTATTTTTTCAAATTGTTCGAAATTTAAGGTTGTAAAAAATGTAAAATAAAGAAATGTTATAGGAAATGCTATAGCATTTCCTATGGCATTTCTCGTCAACAATTTAATCCTTGCATATTTTTGCATGAGAACTCTTGTTATATTCAAATTCCAATGTATAATCCCTAAAATCATTATTTTTTCAATTGGTTCGAAATTTAAGGTTGTAAAAAATGTCAAATTAGCATTTCCTATGGCATTCCTCGTCAACAATTTAATCCTTGCATATTTTTATATGGGAACTCCTTTTATATTTTAAATTCCAATGTATAAGCCCTAAAATCGTTACTTTTTCAATCTGTTCGAAATTTAAGGTTGTAAAAAATGTAAAATAAAGAAATGCTATAGGAAATGCTATAGCATTTCCTTTGGCATTTCTCGTCAATAATTTAATCCTTGCATAGTTTGGCATGAGAACTCTTGTTATATTCAAATTCCAATGTATAAGCCCTAAAATTATTATTTTTTCAATTGGTTCGAAATTTAAGGTTGTAAAAAATGTAAAATAAAGAAATGCTATAGGAAATGCTATAGCATTTCCTATGGCATTTTTCGTCACCAATTTAATCCTTGCATATTTTTGCATGAGAACGCTTGTAATATAAAAATTTCAATGTATAAGCCCTAAAATCATTATTTTTTCAATTGGTTTGAAATTTAAGGTTGTAAAAAATTTAAAATAAAGAAATTCTTTAGGAAATTCTATACAATTTCCTATGGCATTTCTCGTCAACAATTTAATCCTTGCATATTTTTGCATGAGAACTCTTGTTATATTCAAATTCCAATGTATAAGCCTTAAAATCATTATTTTTTTCAATTGGATCGGAATTTTAGGCCGTAAACAATGTAAAATAAAGAAATGCCATAGGAAATGCTAGCATTTCCTATGGCATTTCTCGTCAACAATTTAATCCTTGCATATTTTTGCATGAGAACTCTTGTTATATTCAAATTCCAATGTATAATCCCTAAAATCATTATTTTTTCAATTGGTTCAAAATTTTAGGTCGTAAACAATGTAAAATAAAGAAATGCTATAGGAAATGCTAGCATTTCCTATGGCTTTTCTCGTCAACAATTTAATGCTTGCATATTTTTACGCGAGAACTCTTGTTATATTTTAAATTCCAATGTATAAGCCCTAAAATCATTATTTTTTCAATCTGTTCGAAATTTAAGGTTGTAAAAAATGTAAAATAAAGAAATGCTATAGGATATGCTATAAATTCCTATGGCATTTCTCGTCAACAATATAATCCTTGCATATTTTTGAATGAGAACTCTTGTTATCTTCAAATTCCGATGTATAAGCCCTAAAATCAATATTTTTATCAATTGGTTCGAATTTTAGGTCGTAAACAATGTAAAATAAAGAAATGCTATAGGAAATAGCATTTCCTATGCCATTTCTCGTCAACAGTTTAATCCTTGCATATTTTTGCATGAGAACGTTTGTAATATTAAAATTCCAATCTATAAGCCCTAATATCATTGTTTTTTCAATTGGTTTGAAATTTAAGGTTGTAAAAAATGTAAAATAAAGAAATGCTTTAGCAAATGCTATAGCATTTCCTATGGCATTTCTCGTCAACAATTTAATCCTTGCATATTTTTGCATGAGAACGCTTGTAATATTAACATTCCAATGTATAAGACCTAAAATCATTAATTTTTCAATTGGTTTGAAATTTAAGGTTGTAAAAAATGTAAAATAAAGAAATTCTATAGGAGATTCTATAGCATTTCCTATTTCATTTCTCGTCAACAATTTAATCCTTGCATATTTTTGCATGAGAACTTTTGTTATATTCAAATTATAATGTATAAGCCCTAAAATAATAATTTTTCAATTTGTTCCAAATTTAAGGTTGTAAAAAATGTCAAATAAAGAAATGCTATAGGAAATGCTATAGCATTTCCTATGGCATTTCTCGTCAACAATTTAATCCTAGCATATTTTTGCATGAGAAGTCTTGTTATATTCAAATTCCAATGAAATAAGCCCTAAAATCATTATTTTTTCAATTGGTTCGAAATTTAAGGTTGTAAAAAATGTAAAATAAAGAAATGTTATAGGAAATGCTATAGCATTTCCTATGGCATTTCTCGTCAACAATCTAATCCTTGCATATTTTTGCATGAGAACTCTTGTTATATTCAAATTCCAATGTATAAGCCCTAAAATCATTATTTTTTCAATTGGTTCGAATTTTAGGTCGTAAACAAGGTAAAATAAAGAAATGCTATAGGAAATGCTATAGCATTTCCTATGGCATTTCTCGTCAACAATTTAATACTTGCATATTTTGGCATGAGAACTCTTGTTATATTCAAATTCTAATGTATAAGCCCTAAAATAAATATTTTTCAATTGGTTCGATATTTAAGGTTGTAAAAAATGTCAAATAAAGAAATGCTGTAGGAAATGCTATAGCATTTCCTATGGCATTTCTCGTCAACAATTTAATCCTAGCATATTTTTGCATGAGAACTCTTGTTATAATCAAACTCCAATGAAATAAGCCCTAAAATCATTATTTTTTCAAATTGTTCGAAATTTAAGGTTGTAAAAAATGTAAAATAAAGAAATGTTATAGGAAATGCTATAGCATTTCCTATGGCATTTCTCGTCAACAATTTAATCCTTGCATATTTTTGCATGAGAACTCTTGTTATATTCAAATTCCAATGTATAATCCCTAAAATCATTATTTTTTCAATTGGTTCGAAATTTAAGGTTGTAAAAAATGTCAAATTAGCATTTCCTATGGCATTCCTCGTCAACAATTTAATCCTTGCATATTTTTATATGGGAACTCCTTTTATATTTTAAATTCCAATGTATAAGCCCTAAAATCGTTACTTTTTCAATCTGTTCGAAATTTAAGGTTGTAAAAAATGTAAAATAAAGAAATGCTATAGGAAATGCTATAGCATTTCCTTTGGCATTTCTCGTCAATAATTTAATCCTTGCATAGTTTGGCATGAGAACTCTTGTTATATTCAAATTCCAATGTATAAGCCCTAAAATTATTATTTTTTCAATTGGTTCGAAATTTAAGGTTGTAAAAAATGTAAAATAAAGAAATGCTATAGGAAATGCTATAGCATTTCCTATGGCATTTTTCGTCACCAATTTAATCCTTGCATATTTTTGCATGAGAACGCTTGTAATATAAAAATTTCAATGTATAAGCCCTAAAATCATTATTTTTTCAATTGGTTTGAAATTTAAGGTTGTAAAAAATTTAAAATAAAGAAATTCTTTAGGAAATTCTATACAATTTCCTATGGCATTTCTCGTCAACAATTTAATCCTTGCATATTTTTGCATGAGAACTCTTGTTATATTCAAATTCCAATGTATAAGCCTTAAAATCATTATTTTTTTCAATTGGATCGGAATTTTAGGCCGTAAACAATGTAAAATAAAGAAATGCCATAGGAAATGCTAGCATTTCCTATGGCATTTCTCGTCAACAATTTAATCCTTGCATATTTTTGCATGAGAACTCTTGTTATATTCAAATTCCAATGTATAATCCCTAAAATCATTATTTTTTCAATTGGTTCAAAATTTTAGGTCGTAAACAATGTAAAATAAAGAAATGCTATAGGAAATGCTAGCATTTCCTATGGCTTTTCTCGTCAACAATTTAATGCTTGCATATTTTTACGCGAGAACTCTTGTTATATTTTAAATTCCAATGTATAAGCCCTAAAATCATTATTTTTTCAATCTGTTCGAAATTTAAGGTTGTAAAAAATGTAAAATAAAGAAATGCTATAGGATATGCTATAAATTCCTATGGCATTTCTCGTCAACAATATAATCCTTGCATATTTTTGAATGAGAACTCTTGTTATCTTCAAATTCCGATGTATAAGCCCTAAAATCAATATTTTTATCAATTGGTTCGAATTTTAGGTCGTAAACAATGTAAAATAAAGAAATGCTATAGGAAATAGCATTTCCTATGCCATTTCTCGTCAACAGTTTAATCCTTGCATATTTTTGCATGAGAACGTTTGTAATATTAAAATTCCAATCTATAAGCCCTAATATCATTGTTTTTTCAATTGGTTTGAAATTTAAGGTTGTAAAAAATGTAAAATAAAGAAATGCTTTAGCAAATGCTATAGCATTTCCTATGGCATTTCTCGTCAACAATTTAATCCTTGCATATTTTTGCATGAGAACGCTTGTAATATTAACATTCCAATGTATAAGACCTAAAATCATTAATTTTTCAATTGGTTTGAAATTTAAGGTTGTAAAAAATGTAAAATAAAGAAATTCTATAGGAGATTCTATAGCATTTCCTATTTCATTTCTCGTCAACAATTTAATCCTTGCATATTTTTGCATGAGAACTTTTGTTATATTCAAATTATAATGTATAAGCCCTAAAATAATTATTTTTTCAATTGGTTCGAATTTTAGGTCGTAAACAATGTAAAATAAAGAAATGCTATAGGAAATGCTATAGCATTTCCTATGGCATTTCTCGTCAACAATTTAATCCTTGCATATTTTTTCATGAGAACGCTTGTTATATTAAAATTCCAATGTATAAGCGCTAAAATTATTATTTTTTCAATTGGTTCGAAATTTAAGGTTGTAAAAAATGTCAAATAAAGAAATGCTATTGGAAATGCTATAACATTTCGTATGGCATTTCTCGTCAACAATTTAATCCTTGCATATTTTTGCATGAGAACTCTTGTTATATTCAAATTCCAATGTATAAGCCCTAAAATCATTATTTTTTCAATTTTTTCAAAATTTAAGGTTGTAAAAAATGTCAAATAAAGAAATGCTGTAGGAAATGCTATAGCATTTCCTATGGCAATTCTCGTCAACAATTTAATCCTTGCATATTTTTACACGAGAACTCTTGTTATATTTTAAATTCCAATGTATAAGCTCTATAATCATTATTTTTTCAATCTGTTCGAAATTTAAGGTTGTAAAAAATGTAAAATAAAGAAATGCTATAGGATATGCTATGGATTCCTATGGCATTTCTCGTCAACAATATAATTCTTGCATATTTTTGCATGAGAACTTTTGTTATATTCAAATTACAATGTATAAGCCGTAAAATAATTATTTTTTCAATTGGTTCGAATTTTAGGTCGTAGACAACGTAAAATAAAGAAATGCTATAGGAAATGCTATAGCATTTCCTATGGCATTTCTCGTCAACAATTTAATCCTTGCATATTTTGGCATGAGAACTCTTGTTATATTCAAATTCCAATGTATAAGCCCTAAAATAATTATTTTTTCAATTGGTTCGAAATTTAAAGTTGTAAAAAATGTCAAATAAAGAAATGCTATAGTAAATGCTATAGCATTTCCTATGGCATTTCTCGTCAACAATTTAATCCTTGTATATTTTGGCATGAGAACTCTTCTTATATTCAAATTCCAATGTATAAGCCCTAAAATCATTATTTTTTCAATTGGTTCGAAATTTAAGGTTGTAAAAAATGTCAAATAAAGAAATGCTATAGCATTTCCTATGGCATTTCTCGTCAACAATTTAATTCTTGTATATTTTGGCATGAGAACTCTTGCTATTTTCAAATTCCAATGTATAAGCCCTAAAATCATTATTTTTAAATTGGTTCGAAATTTAAGGTTGTAAAAAATGTCAAATAAAGAAATGCTATAGGAAATGCTATAGCCTTCCCTATGGCATTTCTCGTCAACAATTTAATCCTTGCATATTTTTGCATGAGAACTCTTGTTATATTAAAATTCCAATGTATAAGACTTAAAATCATTATTTTTTTAATTGGTTCGAAATTTAAGGTTGTAAAAAATGTAAAATAAAGAAATACTATAGCATTTCCTATGGCATTTCTCGTCAACAATTTAATCCTTGTATATTTTGGCATGAGAACTCTTGTTATATTCTACTTCCAATGTATAAGCCCTAAAATCATTATTTTTTCAATTGGTTCGAAATTTAAGGTTGTAAAAAATGTCAAATAAAGAAATGCTATAGGAAATGCTATAGCATTTCCTATGGCATTTCTCGTCAACAATTTAATCCTTGTATATTTTGGCATGAGAACGCTTGTTATATTCAAATTCCAATGTACAAGCCCTAAAATCATTATTTTTTCAATTGGTTCGAAATTTAAGGTTGTAAAAAATGTCAAATTAAGAAATGCTATAGCATTTCCTATGGCATTTCTCGTCAACAATTTAATTCTTGTATATTTTGGCATGAGAACTCTTGCTATTTTCAAATTCCAATGTATAAGCCCTTAAATCATTATTTTTAAATTGGTTCGAAATTTAAGGTTGTAAAAAATGTCAAATAAAGAAATGCTATAGGAAATGCTATAGCCTTTCCTATGGCATTTCTCGTCAACAATTTAATCCTTGCATATTTTTGCATGAGAACTCTTGTTATATTAAAATTCCAATGTATAAGACCTAAAATCATTATTTTTTCAATTGGTTCGAAATTTAAGGTTGTAAAAAATGTCAAATAAAGAAATGCTATAGGAAATGCAATAGCATTTCCTATGGCATTTCTCGTCAACAATTTAATCTTTGCATATTTTTGCATGAGAACTCTTGTTACATTCAAATTCCAATGTATAAGCCCCAAAATAATTAATTTTTCAATTGGTTCAAAATTTAAGGTTGTAAATAATGTCAAATAAAGAAATGCTATAGGAAATGCTATAGCATTTCGTATGGCATTTCTCGTCAACAATTTAATCCTTGCATATTTTTGCATGAGAACTCTTGTTATATTCAAATTCCAATGTATAATCGCTAAAATCGTTATTTTTTCAAATTGTTCAAAATTTTAGGTCGTAAACAATGTAAAATAAATAAATGCTATAGGAAATGCTAGCATTTCCTATGGCATTTCTCGTCAACAATTTAATCTTTGCATATTTTTGCATGAGAACTCTTGTTACATTCAAATTCCAATGTATAAGCCCCAAAATAATTAATTTTTCAATTGGTTCAAAATTTAAGGTTGTAAATAATGTCAAATAAAGAAATGCTATAGGAAATGCTATAGCATTTCGTATGGCATTTCTCGTCAACAATTTAATCCTTGCATATTTTTGCATGAGAACTCTTGTTATATTCAAATTCCAATGTATAATCGCTAAAATCGTTATTTTTTCAAATTGTTCAAAATTTTAGGTCGTAAACAATGTAAAATAAAGAAATGCTATAGGAAATGCATTTCCTATGGCATTTCTCGTCAACAATTTAATCCTTGCATATTTTTGCATGAGAACTCTTGTTATATTCAAATTCCAATGTATGAGCCCTAAAATCATTATTTTTTTCAATTGGTTCGATATTTAAGGTTGTAAAAAATGTAAAATAAAGAAATGCTATAGGAATTTCTATAGCATTTCCTATGGCATTTCTCGTCAACAATTTAATCCTTGCATATTTATGCATGAGAACTCTTGTTATATTCAAATTCCAATGTATAATCTTTAAAATCATTATTTTTTCAATTGGTTGGAAATTTAATGTTGTAAAAAATGTAAAATAAAGAAATTCTATAGGAATTTCTATAGCATTTCCTATGGCATTTCTCGTCAACAATTTAATCCTTGCATATTTTTGCATGAGAACTCTTGTTATATTCAAATTCCAATGTATAATCTTTAAAATCATTATTTTTTCAATTGGTTCGATATTTAAGGTTGTAAAAAATGTAAAATAAAAAAATGCAACAGGAAATTATATAGCATTTCCTATGGCATTTCTCGTCAACAATTTAATCTTTGCATATTTTTGCATGAGAACTCTTGTTATATTCAAATTCCAATGTATAAGCCCCAAAATAATTAATTTTTCAATTGGTTCAAAATTTAAGGTTGTAAAAAATGTCAAATAAAGAAATGCTATAGGAAATGGTATAGCTTTTCCTATTGCATTTCTCGTCAACAATTTAATCCTTGCATATTTTTGCATGAGAACTCTTGTTATATTCAAATTCCAATGTATAATTGCTAAAATCGTTATTTTTTCAATTGGTTCAAAATGTTAGGTCGTAAACAATGTAAAATAAAGAAATGCTATAGGAAATGCTAGCATTTCCTATGGCATTTCTCGTCAACAATTTAATCCTTGCATATTTTTTCATGAGAACTCTTGTTATATTCAAATTCCAATGTATAAGCCCTAAAATCATTATTTTTTCAATTGGTTCGAAATTTAAGGTTGTATAAAATGTAAAATAAAGAAATGCTATAGGAAATGCTATAGCATTTCCTATGGCATTTCTCGTCAACAATTTAATCCTTGCATATTTTTGCATGAGAACTCTTGTTATATTCAAATTCCAATGTATAAACCCTAAAATCATGTTTTTTCAATTGGTTCAAAATTTAAGGTTGTAA
Organism: Parietaria judaica; assembly: GCA_954871525.1. NCBI lineage: Eukaryota > Viridiplantae > Streptophyta > Magnoliopsida > Rosales > Urticaceae > Parietaria > Parietaria judaica. The sequence goes on along the minus strand of OX940864.1, from coordinate 4,151,212 downwards.
AAAATGTAAAATAAAGAAATTCTATAGGAAATTCTATAGCATTTCCTATGGCATTTCTCGTCAACAATTTAATCCTTGCGTATTTTTTCATGAGAACTCTTGTTATATTCAAATTCCAATGTATAAGCCCTAAAAAAATTATTTTTTCAATTGGTTCGAATTTTAGGTCGTAAACAATGTAAAATAAAGAAATGCTATAGGAAATGCTAGCATTTCCTATGGCATTTCTCGTCAACAATTTAATCCTTGCATATTTTCATGAGAATGCTTGTAATATTAAAATTCCAATGTATAAGCCCTGAAATAATTATTTTTTCAATTGGTTCGAAATTTAAGGTTGTAAAAAATGTAAAATAAAGAAATGCTATAGGAAATGCTATAGCATTTCCTATGGCATTTCTCGTCAACAATTTAATCCTTGCATATTTTTGCATGAGAACTCTTGTTATATTCAAATTCCAATGTATGAGCCCTAAAATCATTATTTTTTCAATTGGTTCGATATTTAAGGTTGTAAAAAATGTAAAATAAAGAAATGCTATAGGAAATGCTATAGCATTTCCTATGGCATTTCTCGTCAACAATTTAATCTTTGCATATTTTTGCATGAGAACTCTTGTTATATTCAAATTCCAATGTATAAGCCCTAAAAACATTATTTTTTCAATTGGTTCAAAATTTAAGGTTGTAAATAATGTCAAATAAAGAAATGCTATAGGAAATGCTATAGCATTTCGTATGGCATTTCTCGTCAACAATTTAATCCTTGCATATTTTTTCATGAGAACTCTTGTTTTATTCAAATTCCAATGTAAAAGCCCTAAAATCATTATTTTTTCAATTGGTTCGAAATTTAAGGTTGTAAAAAATGTAAAATAAAGAAATGCTATAGGAAATGCTATAGCATTTCCTATGGCATTTCTCGTCAAAAATTTAATCCTTGCATATTTTTGCATGAGAACTCTAGTTATATTCAAATTCCAATGTATAAGCCCTAAAACCATTGTTTTTTCAATTGGTTCGAAATTTAAGGTTGTAAAAAATGTCAAATAAAGAAATGCTAGCATTTCCTATGGCTTTTCTCGCCAACAATTTAATCCTTGCATATTTATGCATGAGAACTCTTGTTATATTCAAATTCCGATGTATAAGCCCTAAAATCAATATTTTTTCAATTGGTTCGAAATTTAAGGTTGTAAAAAATGTAAAATAAAGAAATTCTATAGGAAATGCTATAGCATTTCCTATGGCATTTCTCGTCAACAATTTAATCATTGCATATTTTTGCATGAGAACGCTTGTAATATTAAAATTCTAATATATAAGCCCTAAAATCATTATTTTTTCAATTGGTTTGAAATTTAAGGTTGTAAAAAATGTAAAATAAAGAAATTCTATAGGAAATTCTATAGCATTTCCTATGGCATTTCTCGTCAACAATTTAATCCTAGCATATTTTTGCATGAGAACTTTTGTTATATTCGAATTACAATGTATAAGCCCTAAAATAATTATTTTTTCAATTGGTACGAATTTTAGGTCGTAAACAATGTAAAATAAAGAAATGCTATAGGAAATGCTATAGCATTTCTTATGGCATTTCTCGTCAACAATATAATCCTTGCATATTTTTGCATGAGAACTCTTGTAATATTAAAATTTCAATGTATAAGCCCTGAAATAATTATTTTTTCAATTGGTTTGAAATTTAAGGTTGTAAAAAATGTAAAATAAAGAAATGCTATAGGAAATGCTATAGCATTTCCTATAGCATTTCTCGTCAACAATTTAATCCTTGCATATTTTTGCATGAGAACTCTTGTTATATTAAAATTCCAATGTATGAGCCCTAAAATCATTATTTTTTTCAATTGGTTCGAAATTTAAGGTTGTAAAAAATGTAAAATAAAGAAATGCTTCAGGAATTTCTATAGCATTTCCTATGGCATTTCTCGTCAACAATTTAATCCTTGCATATTTTTGCATAAGAACTCTTGTTATATTCAAATTCCAATGTATAATCTTAAAAATCATTATTTTAACAATTGGTTCGAAATTTAAGGTTGTAAAAAATATAAAATAATGAAATGCTATAGGAAATGCTATAGCATTTCCTATGGCATTTCTCGTCAACAATTTAATCCTTGCATATTTTTGCATGAGAACTCTTGTTATATTCAAATTCCAATGTATAAGCCCTAAAATAATTATTTTTTCAATTGGTTCGAATTTTAGGTCGTAAACAAGATAAAATAAAGAAATGCTATAGGAAATGCTATAACATTTCCTATGGCATTTCTCGTCAACAATTTAATCCTTGCATATTTTTGCATGAGAACTCTTGTTATATTCAATCTCCAATGTATAAGCCCTAAAATCATTATTTTTTCAATTGGTTCGAAATTTTAGGTCGTAAACAATGTAAAATAAAGAAATGTTATAGGAAATGCTATAGCATTTCCTATGGCATTTCTCGTCAACAATTTAATCCTTGCATGTTTTGGCATGAGAACTCTTGTTATAATCAAATTCTAATGTATAAGCCCTAAAATAATAATTTTTCAATTGGTTCCAAATTTAAGGTTGTAAAAAATGTCAAATAAAGAAATGCTATAGGAAATGCTATAGCATTTCCTATGGCATTTCTCGTCAAAAATTTAATCCTAGCATATTTTTGCATGAGAAGTCTTGTTATATTCAAATTCCAATGAAATAAGCCCTAAAATCATTATTTTTTCAATTGGTTCGAAATTTAAGGTTGTAAAAAATGTAAAATAAAGAAATGTTATAGGAAATGCTATAGCATTTCCTATGGCATTTCTCGTCAACAATCTAATCCTTGCATATTTTTGCATGAGAACTCTTGTTATATTCAAATTCCAATGTATAAGCCCTAAAATAATTATTTTTTCAATTGGTTCGAATTTTAGGTCGTAAACAAGGTAAAATAAAGAAATGCTATAGGAAATGCTATAGCATTTCCTATGGCATTTCTCGTCAACAATTTAATACTTGCATATTTTGGCATGAGAACTCTTGTTATATTCAAATTCTAATGTATAAGCCCTAAAATAAATATTTTTCAATTGGTTCGATATTTAAGGTTGTAAAAAATGTCAAATAAAGAAATGCTGTAGGAAATGCTATAGCATTTCCTATGGCATTTCTCGTCAAAAATTTAATCCTAGCATATTTTTGCATGAGAACTCTTGTTATAATCAAACTCCAATGAAATAAGCCCTAAAATCATTATTTTTTCAAATTGTTCGAAATTTAAGGTTGTAAAAAATATAAAATAAAGAAATGTTATAGGAAATGCTATAGCATTTCCTATGGCATTTCTCGTCAACAATTTAATCCTTGCATATTTTTTCATGAGAACTCTTGTTATATTCAAATTCCAATGTATAATCCCTAAAATCATTATTTTTTCAATTGGTTCGAAATTTAAGGTTGTAAAAAATGTCAAATAAAGAAATGCTATAGGAAATGCTATAGCATTTCCTATGGCATTCCTCGTCAACAATTTAATCCTTGCATATTTTTATATGGGAACTCCTTTTATATTTTAAATTCCAATGTATAAGCCCTAAAATCATTACTTTTTCAATCTGTTCGAAATTTAAGGTTGTAAAAAATGTAAAATAAAGAAATGCTATAGTAAATGCTATAGCATTTCCTTTGGCATTTCTCGTCAATAATTTAATCCTTGCATAGTTTGGCATGAGAACTCTTGTTATATTCAAATTCCAATGTATAAGCCCTAAAATTATTATTTTTTCAATTGGTTCGAAATTTAAGGTTGTAAAAAATGTAAAATAAAGAAATGCTATAGGAAATGCTATAGCATTTCCTATGGCATTTTTCGTCACCAATTTAATCCTTGCATATTTTTGCATGAGAACGCTTGTAATATAAAAATTTCAATGTATAAGCCCTAAAATCATTATTTTTTCAATTGGTTTGAAATTTAAGGTTTTAAAAAATTTAAAATAAAGAAATTCTTTAGGAAATTCTATACAATTTCCTATGGCATTTCTCGTCAACAATTTAATCCTTGCATATTTTTGCATGAGAACTCTTGCTATATTCAAATTCCAATGTATAAGCCTTAAAATCATTATTTTTTTCAATTGGATCGGAATTTTAGGCCGTAAACAATGTAAAATAAAGAAATGCCATAGGAAATGCTAGCATTTCCTATGGCATTTCTCGTCAACAATTTAATCCTTGCATATTTGTAACAGCCCCCTTCCAAGGGACTATTACGAATTTACTTTTATCTAATCCAAATCCCGACTTCTAAAGTATTTAATAAAAATATGAGTACTTGACTTTAGCGCGCAAATTAAAAAAAACGGACTTCATAATAGTCTTGAAACCTCTATACAGTAGTACCCAAAACAGATTTTACAAAAAAAAAATTAACGTTATAAAAGAAAAAAAAACTAGCGGAGCTCCTAGCTATTGTTTTTAAAAATATTACACAACAAAAAGTTTACAACCCTCCTATTTCCAAGACCCGTATTCCCCCATTTGCACCATATACACCGCATCACTGACCCGTATCATCCGCATTTAGCCATTCATCGGTTTCTTTCCTGGATCTACAACACAACTATACGAGTGAGCTAACGCTCAATACGCAAAAGGTTTATATTACTAACAAAAATATATCAAGGAACGATCACTTCTAAATGCATAATGCAATGTCCGGTTATAATTTATAACTTCTTATAAACATATTATTGGGCCCTGCGTGCGTACCAGCGCGCTATACTACCAACGGGGGACCGGGGGCGCGACCCTAACCAAGTCAGCCCGCGGCAAACATCTCACGACGTGTCATTTGAGACTACTCGACTCAATGCAGTCGGAGGCTTCATACACATTGTAATCAGTGACTACGCGACCCAATATACAATGGTTGGTACGACGCAATTTACTAAAAGTGTCATACATATATATAGTATCATTACAGATTATATGAATGACTTAATGCTCGTGCTTTTCCGATATGCTCACAATGCGTATCGAACATAATTAGCACTACGGTAGAATTAAACTACCAAACCATACAACCATGAATTTCACACCACACACAATCAAACAAACCACATTATTATTGCTGTGTTGCAGTGAGTACTTTTACGTACCTTAATTCAACCGAAATACTACGAAGCACGAACCTATGCTTCCTTTGAACTCAAACTTCCTGATATTTCAAATATCAGTTCATTAGAATTGTGATAACCTTCTTGTTATCCTAGTTATACACCCTTCCTATGCAAAAATATATATAATATGGTCTTCGATCAATCACATAACCTCATAGGCAAGAGTCTATGTATAAATTAGTATAGGATTTTAACATATGTCACTTTTAGAAGCAGTGTTATTAAACCCTTTTTAGTGACAATATATTATTGAATGAAAATCTAATATAATTACTAATTCGAATCATTAGTATCCTATGAACCGTAGTTATTACATCTGTACAAAAACTTATGTATTTGAAACTATGATATGCATGGAGGTTATAATGATACCCAAGTATTTGCCATATACTTATAATCAAACTTTTAAAATAGTGTATATATATAAACCGTATGAAAAGTATTCAACCTAAAGCTAATAAATACTAATATAATTATTTAACCCTCTCCCATGAAGATACTTATGCATATACCTTAAGTTCCTTGGTCTTTTCTTCTTACTATTCTTCCTCCAGAGAGAAAGCTCTTGCTCTCTCTTTATTTTTATTTTATTCGAGTAAAATATGATCTGGAGGGTTTTTCTAATGATGCTTGTGTAAGTCGGTATAAATTGATAAGGTAGAAGGATATAGAAGGTTCATTACAATCTATTTGTATTTTTTTTTATGATAATCCTATAATAATAGTTACTTAATAACTAAGATATCTATATATTTATAAATAAGGTCAAATTTTACAGTCGTATAGGTTATAGGAAATAGGTTAAATACAAAATAACTTAATGGATTTATTTATATGAATTTAAAAATTAAAGTAGGTAGTTATATATATATATAGTAGAGCTCATATTTTGGATAAATTACTAACAGAGTCATACAATTACAATTTATCACGAGATAATACAATCCCAAAACTAGGAGCATGTATATTTATCTTATTATCGATTAAACATCTAAACGATAATATACAGAACCTTTATGGATACTACAATCCTCCCTCCTTACAAAATTTTCGTCCTCGAAAATTCAAAACAAGTATGGATACGCATTTCTCATCTCATCCTCTCTTTCCCACGTTGCCTCCGATTTTGAGTGATTATTCCAGGCGATCTTGATGAGAGGTATAGACTTGTTACGTAACACCTTCTCCTTTCGATCTAGTATCTCCATTGGCCTTTCTTTGTATGATAGATCTTCTTGGACCTCTACCGGTTCTGGTTCAAGAATATGCGATGGGTCGGGAATATATTTCCGTAGCATCGATATATGAAAAACGTTATGCACGGTTGATAGATCTTGCGACAGCGCAAGTTTGTAAGAAACTTTGCCAACTCGTTCTATAATCTCATACGGGCCAATATATCTTGGGCTCAACTTCCCTTTCTTGCCGAAGCGCTTAATACCTTTCATTGGTGTTACCTTAATAAAAGCAGCATAACCTACGTTAAATTCAAGTGGCCTCCTTCGTGAATCCGCATAGCTCTTTTGTCGAGATTGAGCCGCCTTCATACGTTGACGAATTAGTTTAATGGCTTCTGTGGCTTGTTCGACAAAATCAGAGCTAAAAACTTTACTTTCGCCAGTCTCGTACCAATGGATCGGAGACTGACACTTTCTTCCGTACAAAGCTTCATAAGGAGCCATCTTAATCGTAGATTGATAGCTGTATTGTAGGAAAATTCAACTAAGGGTAAATACTTATTCCATGAACTCTTGAAATCCATAACACAAGCCCTGAGCATATCTTCCAAAATCATGTTCGTTCTTTCAGTTTGGCCGTCAGTTTGTGGATGGAAAGCAGTACTAAACTTTAGAGTCGTACCTAGTTCCCTTTGAACGTTCTTCCAAAATCGGGATGTAAAACGGGTGTCTCGATCAGAGATAATAGAAAATGGAATTCCATGCAACCGCACGATCTCCCTAACGTATATTTCAGCTAACTGATCTAACGTCATTGTATCTTTGATTGACAAGAAGTGGGCGGACTTAGTTAATCTATCCACTATTACCCAAATCGCATTATGCCCATTTGTTGTCTTTGGTAATCCCATTATGAAATCCATCGATATACTCTCCCACTTCCATTCTGGTATCTCAAGTGGTTGAAGCTCTCCTGCTGGTCTCTGATGTTCAGCTTTAACCTTTTGACAAGTCAAGCATTTCTCTACGTAATTAGCTACATCTTTCTTCATCCCTACCCACCAAAACTTCTCTTTTAGATCTTTGTACATCTTTGTGCTTCCAGGGTGAACCGAGTATGGCGCCTTATGCGCTTCAGAGAGGATTTTATTCATCACCTCGTCATTCTTTGGAACACAAAGCCTTCCCTTAAAGAGAAGAATTCCATTAGATGACATACTGAAGTCAGGACGGTTCCCCAATAAGGTTTCCTCTGAAATTTTGGACAACGTTTCGTCCAAACCTTGAGATGCTTTAATATCATCAAAGAGGGTTGGGTACAAGTTTAGCGCTGCCAACTTACCAACACAAATCTCCAGTTCCATCGAGCGAATTTCCTCTTGTAGTTGTTTTGGAAGAGCATCCAATGATGCAAGTGTGGCTATTGATTTTCTACTCAACGCGTCTGCCACCTTATTTGCCTTTCCTGGGTGATATTGAATTTCACAATCATAATCTTTCACGAGCTCTAGCCATCTTCTTTGCCTCATGTTCAACTCCTTTTGAACAAAAAAATACTTTAAACTCTTATGATCTGTGAATATATTACAATGAACCCCATATAGATAGTGACGCCAAATCTTTAAAGCGAATACCACTGCAGCTAACTCTAGGTCATGAGTAGGATAGTTTTGTTCGTAGTCCTTTAATTTTCGCGATGCATAAGCAATGACCTTTTTGCTCTGCATTAGAACTGCGCCTAACCCCATCTTCGATGCATCACAATAAATATCAAATCCATCCTTACCAGATGGGACAGTGAGTACCGGAGCCGTTGTTAGGCGTTTCTTGAGCTCCTTGAAACTTTCTTCACACTGGCTTGACCACTCAAATTTCTTATTCTTACGAGTAAGATTTGTGAGTGGGCTGGCTAATTTAGAAAATCCTTCGATGAATCGTCGATAATAACCAGCTAGTCCTAAAAAGCTTCTCACTTCTGTTACATTGGTTGGCTGAGTCCACTCGTCAACGGCCTGAATCTTCACTGGATCTACGGAGATACCTTCGGCTGAGATCACATGACCGAGGAATGCCACACGATCCAACCAAAACTCGCATTTTGAAAACTTTGCATAGAGCTCATGTTCCTTAAGAACATTTAAGGTCATTCGTAAGTGTTCTTCGTGTTCCTCTTTAGTTTTCGAATAGATAAGGATGTCGTCAATAAAGACAATGACAAATTTATCTAAATACTCACTAAATACACGGTTCATGAGCTCCATGAAAGCTGCGGGAGCATTGGTTAAACCAAATGACATAACTAAAAAATTCATAATGTCCGTAGCGAGTACGAAAAGCAGTCTTCGATACATCGCCTTCTCTGACTTTGAGTTGATGATACCCGGATCGCAAATCAATTTTCGAGAATACTGTTGCTCCACGCAATTGGTCAAAAAGATCGTCTATCCGCGGCAGTGGATATTTATTCTTCACGGTTACTTTATTAAGTCCACGATAATCGATGCACATCCGGAGAGAACCGTCTTTCTTTTTCACAAAGAGAACAGGAGCTCCCCAAGGCGAATGGCTTGGTCGAATAACTCCTTTATCAAGAAGATCCTGAAGTTGAGCTTGTAATTCCTTCAATTCTTTTGGTGCCATCCGATATGGTGCCTTCGAAACAGGACTTGTTCCTGGAATAACCTCTATCTCAAATTCGATAGCTCGGTTTGGAGGTAGTCCCGGTAATTCATCTGGAAATACTTCCGGATACGTGCAAACGATAGGAACATCGCATAACTGAGTACGTTCCTCTTTCTCTTTAATGGTATCAACAACGTGAGCAAGATAGCCAGAACATCCTCCAATCATCATTCGTTCAGCTTCCATAGAAGATATTAACATCCTTGATATGTTTCCTGTTGATTCCCCTATAAATTCAAACTTTGGTTCCCCTTCTGGTCGAAAAACCACCTTTTGTTTCTTGCAGTAAATTGCGGCATCATACTTTCTCAGGAAATCCATCCCAAGAATAATATCATAATCATACATTTGAAGTACAACCAAATCCGCTGACAGTTCCCTATCAGAGATGTTTAGTGGTACCGCATGAAACCAAGATGAGGACATTATAACCTCCCCAGAAGGTAAGGTTACAGAAAATGCACTACCTAACATATCTTTTGTCCTGTTAAGTTTCTTCGAGAAATTTTGTGACACAAAAGAATGTGTAGCACCCGAGTCAAATAGTATTGAAGCAAGAATATTTTCAATAAGAAGCTGACCTGTTACTACATTAGAAGTTCCAGCCTTCACATCCTCATGCGTTAGAGTATAAACTCTAGCATTTGTCTTTAGGGCTGGAGCCTCAAGCCGTCCTTGATTGTTGCGAGGTCCATCAATCCGCTCTTGGTTAGAGCCTTTTGTCTTATTAGGGCACGATAGAGCATAATGCCCCTCCCCTCCACAAGAAAAACATGTATGTGATCCCATTCTACATACACCTGGATGCTTCTTTCCACACTTGGAACAAGTCGGAAACGCTACACCTCTGTTAAAATTTTGACGGGTTCCTTGAGGCCTTTTATATGATGATTCATTATTAGGCTCTAGCTTTCTTTTTGAGCTCTGGCCGTCTATATGGGAACTTTTGCCTCCACTAAAATAACGATTTCCCGTTTGGCCCAAATTTCCTGATCTCCCTTGCATTTTAGCCTTATTAGCTTCAAAGGCTCTTATACGCTCTTGTTTAGTTTGGAGTAAATGATACTCCGCGCGGAGGGCTCGATCAATACAATCTCCAACAGTTGTTGGTGGGGATCCACCACTGTCCACCTGAAGCGCAATTTCACCGCGGAACATGTTCATCATTCGACGGACTCGCTCCCGCTCTGTAGGCACCAAGTCAGAACACAAACGTGCAAGTTTATCAAACTTACGTATAGCCTCAGAAACATTTAAGTTTCCTTGCTTTATATTGTTAAACTCGTCAACTTGAGCCTTCAGCGCTGCGGGATTGTAGAATTTTGCATTGAATTCTTGTACAAAGTCCGCCCATGTCATGCCATTAGTATCCCTCCTTTGTTTAATAGTTTCCCACCAGTATCTAGCTTCAAACTTGAGTACCGAAGAGGTACATAAGATTTTCTCCCGATCGGAGAGTTCCATAAAGTCGTAAAGGACTTGAATTTCAGACAACCACTCCTCCGCTACCAGCGGATCAGTAGTTCCTATGAATTCTGGAGCTCGCATTCGGCGAAATCTTTCGTATAGCGGTTCGTCACGTGTTCTAGGACGCTGACGAACTTCAACCTCTGCTTCCTCTTCCATTGGTTCATCTTCTTCTTCCACTGGTTCTTCTTCTTCTTCTTCTTCTTCTTCTTCTTCTTCTATTGGTTCTTCTTCTTCTTCTACTTCATCTTCGGCACTTTGTTCTTCATTTCGAGCATTCAATTGCTCAGTTAGCTGCCGAATCTGGGCAGCCTGTTCGTCAAGCCGACGTTGAAGACCTACAAGTGCATCTTCTGGGTCATCATTATTAACTTGTCTTCTACCACGACCAGAGCCGCGGGGTCGGCCTCTCCCCCTTGCCATATTGTATTTATCTCGGTAAGTAACTGTCTTCTAGTCACATGAAGTAAATAAACAACATCATTGTTTTGAATATATAGAGGAACTCTATATGAATATGAACATATCATTATATATTCACTTCAACACACATTTTAGTATATGTACATACAGCCAAAACATCAAGCATGTGTCTATATATACAGAACAAAACAACTACACACATAGCTACATATATTCTAGCATCTCATCAAAATATACATAAAGTTCTCTCATAACTGTATATACTTCATTTAGTTATTACGTTTTGGGTCGTAGTCAGGGTCATCACTATCAGATTCTTCCTCGAACTCTTCCTCCAGATCATCTTCTGAATCTATTTCCGGATCAGATTCCTCAAACTCTTCCATATGATCATCTTTTGGATCTATCTCCGGATCGGATTCCTCAAATTCCTCCACCATATCATCTTCATTGGGAGCATTTTCTGGATTTGCTTCCGGTAAATCCATATTACTATTAACACGATTTTCTGGGTTAACAGCAGTCGTGTCATTTCCGGTATTAGCATCTGTCATAGGAACATCCTCTGGAAAATCTTCATCTGGATCATATAGACGACCCCAGTCTTCATCTTCAATTGCTATTTCGGCCGCCATAGCATCGCATATCATTCCATCTATATTTTTATAGTCATTTATCGATTTCATGCGGGCTCTAACTCTTCGCGGTACGCCTCGCAAATAGTATGCTTTAACAAAATCAAGTTGAAGGTGATACGGACATTCCGCCATCAGCTGAGTCTGGAAACGTCTCGAATAATACATCATACCTTCTCCGGGTTCTCGCTTCCAATTATTTAGCATGTGGCCAAACTCCATGGTTACATAGTTAGCATTAAACCTTTCAAGGATTAGTTCCTTGAATGTATTCCAAGACGTCTCTCTTGGATCTAGGTGTAACGAGTTCCACCACCTCAAAGCCAAACCGCCTAGCTGAGGAATCACCATTTCCACATAGTGTGCCTCTTCAGTTCCGAGTGATCTCAACGTAGTCTCGGAATAGTGAAGAAATGTCTCTAGTTTTGAACTTCCTGGCCCATCGTAGAATGATGGTTGGCATTTTCGAAACGCAATTATGGAATCATGTCTGGATAATCCCCGCCTTTGACAAACCGTATCAACCTCGATATCTCGAGGTGGTGACCGAGAGTCATTAGCTTGAACACCCCCATTTCCCGCCAAAGGTGGACGAGACGACATTGGGTCCATAATCTGCAAACACAACTTTACCATGGTTACTAATAATAAAGAAAAGAAATTAACGAAATAACTTACTTGCGGATACTTCGGAATCAGCTAATACACGTATATGGTGACAAATAGGTGAACTGCTCTGATACCACTCTGTAACAGCCCCCTTCCAAGGGACTATTACGAATTTACTTTTATCTAATCCAAATCCCGACTTCTAAAGTATTTAATAAAAATATGAGTACTTGACTTTAGCGTGCAAATTAAAAAAAACGGACTTCATAATAGTCTTGAAACCTCTATGCAGTAGTACCCAAAACAAATTTTACAAAAAAAAAATTAACGTTATAAAAGAAAAAAAAACTAGCGGAGCTCCTAGCTATTGTTTTTAAAAATATTACACAACAAAAAGTTTACAACCCTCCTATTTCCAAGACCCGTATTCCCCCATTTGCACCATATACACCGCATCACTGACCCGTATCATCCGCATTTAGCCATTCATCGGTTTCTTTCCTGGATCTACAACACAACTATACGAGTGAGCTAACGCTCAATACGCAAAAGGTTTATATTACTAACAAAAATATATCAAGGAACGATCACTTCTAAATGCATAATGCAATGTCCGGTTATAATTTATAACTTCTTATAAACATATTATTGGGCCCTGCGTGCGTACCAGCGCGCTATACTACCAACGGGGGACCGGGGGAGCGACCCTAACCAAGTCAGCCCGCGGCAAACATCTCACGACGTGTCATTTGAGACTACTCGACTCAATGCAGTCGGAGGCTTCATACACATTGTAATCAGTGACTACGCGACCCAATATACAATGGTTGGTACGACGCAATTTACTAAAAGTGTCATACATATATATAGTATCATTACAGATTATATGAATGACTTAATGCTCGTGCTTTTCCGATATGCTCACAATGCGTATCGAACATAATTAGCACTACGGTAGAATTAAACTACCAAACCATACAACCACGAATTTCACACCACACACAATCAAACAAACCACATTATTATTGCTGTGTTGCAGTGAGTACTTTTACGTACCTTAATTCAACCGAAATACTACGAAGCACGAACCTATGCTTCCTTTGAACTCAAACTTCCTGATATTTCAAATATCAGTTCATTAGAATTGTGATAACCTTCTTGTTATCCTAGTTATACACCCTTCCTATGCAAAAATATATATAATATGGTCTTCGATCAATCACATAACCTCATAGGCAAGAGTCTATGTATAAATTAGTATAGGATTTTAACATATGTCACTTTTAGAAGCAGTGTTATTAAACCCTTTTTAGTGACAATATATTATTGAATGAAAATCTAATATAATTACTAATTCGAATCATTAGTATCCTATGAACCGTAGTTATTACATCTGTACAAAAACTTATGTATTTGAAACTATGATATGCATGGAGGTTATAATGATACCCAAGTATTTGCCATATACTTATAATCAAACTTTTAAAATAGTGTATATATATAAACCGTATGAAAAGTATTCAACCTAAAGCTAATAAATACTAATATAATTATTTAACCATCTCCCATGAAGATACTTATGCATATACCTTAAGTTCCTTGGTCTTTTCTTCTTACTATTCTTCCTCCAGAGAGAAAGCTCTTGCTCTCTCTTTATTTTTATTTTATTCGAGTAAAATATGATCTGGAGGGTTTTTCTAATGATGCTTGTGTAAGTCGGTATAAATTGATAAGGTAGAAGGATATAGAAGGTTCATTACAATCTATTTGTATTTTTTTTTATGATAATCCTATAATAATAGTTACTTAATAACTAAGATATCTATATATTTATAAATAAGGTCAAATTTTACAGTCGTATAGGTTATAGGAAATAGGTTAAATACAAAAAAACTTAATGGATTTATTTATATGAATTTAAAAATTAAAGTAGGTAGTTATATATATATATAGTAGAGCTCATATTTTGGATAAATTACTAACAGAGTCATACAATTACAATTTATCACGAGATAATACAATCCCAAAACTAGGAGCATGTATATTTATCTTATTATCGATTAAACATCTAAACGATAATATACAGAACCTTTATGGATACTACAATATTTTTGCATGAGAACTCTTGTTATATTCAAATTCCAATGTATAAGCCCTAAAATCATTATTTTTTCAATTGGTTCCAAATTTAAGGTTGTAAAAAATGTAACATAAAGAAATGCTATAGGAAGTGCTATAGCATTTCCTATGGCATTTCTCGTCAACAATTTAATCCTTGCATATTTTTGCATGAGAACTCTTGTTATATTCAAATTCCAATGTATAATCCCTAAAATCATTATTTTTTCAAATGGTTCGAAATTTAAGGTTGTAAAAAATGTCAAATAAAGAAATGCAATAGGAAATGCTATAGCATTTCCTATGGCATTTCTCGTCAACAATTTAATCCTTGCATATTTTTGCATGAGAACTCTTGTTATATTCAAATTCCAATGTATAAGCCCTAAAAACATTATTTTTTCAATTGGTTCAAAATTTAAGGTTGTAAATAATGTCAAATAAAGAAATGCTATAGCAAATGCTATAGCATTTCGTATGGCATTTCTCGTCAACAATTTAATCCTTGCATATTTTTGCATGAGAACTCTTGTTATATTCAAATTCCAATGTATAATCGCTAAAATCGTTATTTTTTCAATTGGTTCAAAATTTTAGGTCGTAAACAATGTAAAATAAAGAAATGCTATAGGAAATGCTAGCATTTCCTATGGCTTTTCTCGTCAACAATTTAATGCTTGCATATTTTTACGCGAGAACTCTTGTTATATTTTAAATTCCAATGTATAAGCCCTAAAATCATTATTTTTTCAATCTGTTCGAAATTTAAGGTTGTAAAAAATGTAAATTAAAGAAATGCTATAGGATATGCTATAGATTCCTATGGCATTTCTCGTCAACAATATAATTCTTGCATATTTTGTAATGAGAACTCTTGTTATCTTCAAATTCCAATGTATAAGCCCTAAAATCAATATTTTTTTCAATTGGTTCGAATTTTAGGTCGTAAACAATGTAAAATAAAGAAATGCTATAGGAAATAGCATTTCCTATGCCATTTCTCGTCAACAGTTTAATCCTTGCATATTTTTGCATGAGAACGTTTGTAATATTAAAATTCCAATCTATAAGCCCTAATATCATTGTTTTTTCAATTGGTTTTAAATTTAAGGTTGTAAAAAATGTAAAATAAAGAAATGCTTTAGCAAATGCTATAGCATTTCCTATGGCATTTCTCGTCAACAATTTAATCCTTGCATATTTTTGCATGAGAACGCTTGTAATATTAAAATTCCAATGTATAAGACCTAAAATCATTAATTTTTTCAATTGGTTTGAAATTTAAGGTTGTAAAAAATGTAAAATAAAGAAATTCTATAGGAGATTCTATAGCATTTCCTATGTCATTTCTCGTCAACAATTTAATCCTTGCATATTTTTGCATGAGAACTTTTGTTATATTCAAATTACAATGTATAAGCCCTAAAATAATTATTTTTTCAATTGGTTCGAATTTTAGGTCGTAAACAATGTAAAATAAAGAAATGCTATAGGAAATGCTATAGCATTTCCTATGGCATTTCTCGTCAACAATTTAATCCTTGCATATTTTTTCATGAGAACGCTTGTTATATTAAAATTCCAATGTATAAGCGCTAAAATTATTATTTTTTCAATTGGTTCGAAATTTAAGGTTGTAAAAAATGTCAAATAAAGAAATGCTATTGGAAATGCTATAACATTTCGTATGGCATTTCTCGTCAACAATTTAATCCTTGCATATTTTTGCATGAGAACTCTTGTTATATTCAAATTCCAATGTATAAGCCCTAAAATCATTATTTTTTCAATTTTTTCGAAATTTAAGGTTGTAAAAAATGTCAAATAAAGAAATGCTGTAGGAAATGCTATAGCATTTCCTATGGCAATTCTCGTCAACAATTTAATCCTTGCATATTTTTACACGAGAACTCTTGTTATATTTTAAATTCCAATGTATAAGCCCTAAAATCATTATTTTTTCAATCTGTTCGAAATTTAAGGTTGTAAAAAATGTAAAATAAAGAAATGCTATAGGAAATGCTATGGATTCCTATGGCATTTCTCGTCAACAATATAATTCTTGCATATTTTTGCATGAGAACTTTTGTTATATTCAAATTACAATGTATAAGCCGTAAAATAATTATTTTTTCAATTGGTTCGAATTTTAGGTCGTAGACAACGTAAAATAAAGAAATGCTATAGGAAATGCTATAGCATTTCCTATGGCATTTCTCGTCAACAATTTAATCCTTGCATATTTTGGCATGAGAACTCTTGTTATATTCAAATTCCAATGTATAAGCCCTAAAATAATTATTTTTTCAATTGGTTCGAAATTTAAAGTTGTAAAAAATGTCAAATAAAGAAATGCTATAGTAAATGCTATAGCATTTCCTATGGCATTTCTCGTCAACAATTTAATCCTTGTATATTTTGGCATGAGAACTCTTGTTATATTCAAATTCCAATGTATAAGCCCTAAAATCATTATTTTTTCAATTGGTTCGAAATTTAAGGTTGTAAAAAATGTCAAATAAAGAAATGCTATAGCATTTCCTATGGCATTTCTCGTCAACAATTTAATTCTTGTATATTTTGGCATGAGAACTCTTGCTATTTTCAAATTCCAATGTATAAGCCCTAAAATCATTATTTTTAAATTGGTTCGAAATTTAAGGTTGTAAAAAATGTCAAATAAAGAAATGCTATAGGAAATGCTATAGCCTTCCCTATGGCATTTCTCGTCAACAATTTAATCCTTGCATATTTTTGCATGAGAACTCTTGTTATATTAAAATTCCAATGTATAAGACCTAAAATCATTATTTTTTCAATTGGTTCGAAATTTAAGGTTGTAAAAAATGTAAAATAAAGAAATGCTATAGCATTTCCTATGGCGATTCTCGTCAACAATTTAATCCTTGTATATTTTGGCATGAGAACTCTTGTTATATTCTAATTCCAATGTATAAGCCCTAAAATCATTATTTTTTCAATTGGTTCGAAATTTAAGGTTGTAAAAAATGTCAAATAAAGAAATGCTATAGGAAATGCTATAGCATTTCCTATGGCATTTCTCGTCAACAATTTAATCCTTGTATATTTTGGCATGAGAACTCTTGTTATATTCAAATTCCAATGTATAAGCCCTAAAATCATTATTTTTTCAATTGGTTCGAAATTTAAGGTTGTAAAAAATGTCAAATAAAGAAATGTTATAGCATTTCCTATGGCATTTCTCGTCAACAATTTAATTCTTGTATATTTTGGCATGAGAACTCTTGCTATTTTCAAATTCCAATGTATAAGCCCTTAAATCATTATTTTTAAATTGGTTCAAAATTTAAGGTTGTAAAAAATGTCAAATAAAGAAATGCTATAGGAAATGCTCTAGCCTTTCCTATGGCATTTCTCGTCAACAATTTAATCCTTGCATATTTTTGCATGAGAACTCTTGTTATATTAAAATTCCAATGTATAAGACCTAAAATCATTATTTTTTCAATTGGTTCGAAATTTAAGGTTGTAAAAAATGTCAAATAAAGAAATGCTATAGGAAATGCAATAGCCTTTCCTATGGCATTTCTCGTCAACAATTTAATCCTTGCATATTTTTGCATGACAACTCTTGTTATATTAAAATTCCAATGTATAAGCCCTAAAATAATTATTTTTTCAATTGGTTCGAAATTTATGGTTGTAAAAAATGTAAAATAAAGAAATGCTATAGGAAATGCTATAGCATTTCCTATGGCATTTCTCGGCAACAATTTAATCCTTGCATATTTTTCTATGAGAACTCTTCATATATTTTCAAATTCCAATGTATAATCCCTAAAATAGTTATTTTTTCAATTGGTTCAAAATTTAAGGTTGTAAAAAATGTCAAATAAAGAAATGCTATAGGAAATGCTATAGCATTTTCTATGGCATTTCTCGTCAACAATTTAATCCATGTATATTTTAGCATGAGAACTCTTGTTATATTCAAATTCCACTGTATAAGCCCTAAAATCATTATTTTTTCAATTGGTTCGAAATTTAAGGTTGTAAAAAATGTCAAATAAAGAAATGCTATAGGAAATGCTATAGCATTTCTTATGACATTTCTCGTCAACAATTTAATCCTTGCATATTTTTTCATGAGAACTCTTGTTATATTCAAATTCCAATGTATAAGCCCCAAAATCATTATTTTTTCAATTGGTTCGAAATTTAAGGTTGTAAAATATGTAAAATAAAGTAATACTATAGGAGCATTTCCTATGGCATTTCTCGTCAACAATTTAATCCTTGCATATTTTGGCATCAGAACTCTTGTTATATTCAAATTCCAATGTATAAGCCCAAATATCATTATTTTTTCAATTGGTTCGAAATTTAAGGTTGTAAAAAATGTCAAATAAAGAAATGCTATTGGAAATGCTATAGTATTTCCTATGGCATTTCTCGTCAACAATTTAATCCTTGCATATTTTTGCATGAGAACTCTTGTTATATTCAAATTCCAATGTATAAGCCCTAAAATCATTATTTTTTCAATTGGTTCGAAATTTATGGTTGTAAAAAATGTAAAATAAAGAAATGCTATAGCGTTTCCTATGGCATTTCTCGTCAACAATTTAATCCTTGTATATTTTGGCATGAGAACTCTTGTTATATTCAAATTCCAATGTATAAGCCCTAAAATCATTATTTTTCAATTGGTTCGAAATTTAAGGTTGTAAAAAATGTCAAATAAAGAAATGCTTTAGGAAATGCTATAGCATTTCCTATGGCATTTCTCGTCAACAATTTAATCCTTGCATATTTTTGCATGAGAACTCTTGTTATATTAAAATTCCAATGTATAAGCCCTAAAATCATTATTTTTTTCAATTGGTTCGAAATTTAAGGTTGTAAAAAATGTAAAATAAAGAAATGCTATAGGAAATGCTATAGCATTTCCTATGGCATTTCTCGGCAACAATTTAATCCTTGCATATTTTTGCATGAGAACTCTTGTAATATTCAAATTCCAATGTATAATCCCTAAAATAGTTATTTTTTCAATTGGTTCGAAATTTAAGGTTGTAAAAAATGTAAAATAAAGAAAAACTATAGGAAATGCAATAGCATTTCCTATGGCATTTCTCGGCAACAATTTTATCCTTGCATATTTTTGCATGAGAACTCTTGTTATATTCAAATTCCAATGTATATTCCCTAAAATCATTATTTTTTCAATTTGTTCGAAATTTAAGGTTGTAAAAAATGTCAAATAAAGAAATGCTATAGGAAATGCTATAGCATTTCCTATGGCATTTATCGTCAACAATTCAATCCTTGCATATTTTTGCACGAGAACTCTTGTTATATTCAAATTCCAATGTATAAGCCCTAAAATCATTATTTTTTCAATTGGTTCGAAATTTAAGGTTGTAAAAAATGTAAAATAAAGAAATGCTATAGGAAATGCTATAGCATTTCCTATGGTATTTCTCGTCAACAATTTAATCCTTGCATATTTTTGCATATGAACTCTTGTTATATTCAAATTCCAATGTATAAGCCCTAAAATCATTATTTTTTCAATTGGTTCGAAATTTTAGGTCGTAAACAATGTAAAATTAAGAAATGCTATAGGAAATATGGCATTTCTCGTCAACAATTTAATCCTTGCATATTTTTGCATGAGAACTCCTGTTATATTCAAATTCCTGCGTATAAGCCCTAAAATCATTATTTTTTTAATTGGTTCGAAATTTAAGGTTGTAAAAAATGTAAAATAAAGAAATGCTATAGGAAATGCTATAGCGTTTCCTATGGCATTTCTCGTCAACAATTTAATCCTTGTATATTTTTGCATGAGAACTCTTGTTATATTCAAATTCCAATGTATAAGCCCTAAAATCATTATTTTTTCAATTGGTTCGAAATTTAAGGTTGTAAAAAATGTCAAATAAAGAAATGCTATAGGAAATGCTATAGCATTTCCTATGGCATTTCTCGTCAACAGTTTAATCCTTGCATATTTTTGCATGAAAACTCTTGTTATATTCAAATTCCAATGTATAAGCCCTAAAATCATTATTTTTTCAATTGGTTCAAAATTTAAGGTTGTAAAAAATGTAAAATAAAGAAATGCCATAGGAAATGCTATAGCATTTCCTATGTCATTTCTCGTTAACAATTTAATCCTTGTATATTTTGGCATGAGAACTCTTGTTATATTCAAATTCCAATGTATAAGCCCTAAAATCATTATTTTTCAATTGGTTCGAAATTTTAGGTCGTAAACAATGTAAAATATAGAAATGCCATAGGAAATGCTAGCATTTCCTATGGCATTTCTCGTCAACAATTTAATCCTTGCATATTTTTGCATGAGAACTCTTGTTATATTCAAATTCCAATGTATAAGCCCTAAAATCATTATTTTTTCAATTGGTTCAAAATTTAAGGTTGTAAAAAATGTAAAATAAAGAAATGCTATAAGAAATGCTATAGCATTTCCTATGGCATTTTTCGTCAACAATTTAATCCTTGCATATTTTGGCATGAGAACTCTTGTTATATTCAAATTCCAATGTATAAGCCCAAATATCATTATTTTTTCAATTGGTTCGAAATTTAAGGTTGTAAAAAATGTCAAATAAAGAAATGCTATTGTAAATGCTATAGCATTTCCTATGGCAATTCTCGTCAACAATTTAATCCTTGCATATTTTTGCATGAGAACTCTTGTTATATTCAAATTCCAATTTATAAGCCCTAATATTATTATTTTTTCAATTGGTTCGAAATTTAAGGTTGTAAAAAATGTCAAACAAAGAAATGCTATTGGAAATGCTATAGCTTTTCCCTTGGCATTTCTCGTCAACAATTTAATCCTTGCATATTTTTGCATGAGAACTCCTGTTATATTCAAATTCCAGCGTATAAGCCCTAAAATGATTATTTTTTCAATTGGTTTGAAATTTAAGGTTGTAAAAAATGTAAAATAAAGAAATGCTATAGGAAATGCTATAGCATTTCCTATGGCATTTCTCGTCAACAATTTAGTCCTTGTATATTTTGGCATGAGAACTCTTGTTATATTCAAATTCCAATGTATAAGCCCTAAAATCATTATTTTTTCAATTGGTTCGAAATTTAAGGTTGTAAAAAATGTCAAATAAAAAATGCTATAGGAAATGCTATAGCATTTCCTATGGCATTTCTCGTCAACAATTTAATCCTTGCATATTTTTGCATGAAAACTCTTGTTATATTCAAATTCCAATGTATAAACCTTAAATTCATTATTTTTTCAATTATTTCAAAATTTAAGGTTGTAAAAAATGTCAGATAAACAAACGCTATAGGAAATGCTATAGCATTTCCTATGGAATTTATCGTCAACAATTTAATCCTTGCATATTTTTGCATGAGAACTCTTTTTATATTCAAATTCCAATGTATAAGCCCTAAAATCATTATTTTTTCAATCTGTTCGAAATTTAAGGTTGTAAAAAATGTCAAATACAGAAATGCTATTGGAAATGCTATAGCATTTCCTATGGCATTTCTCGTCAACAATTTAATCCTTGCATATTTTTGCATGAGAACTCTTGTTATATTCAAATTCAAATGTATAAGCCCTAAAATCATTATTTTTTCGATTGGTTCGAAATTTAAGGTTGAAAAAAATGTAAAATAAAGAAATGCTATAGCATTTCCTATGGCATTTATCGTCAACAATTTAATCCTTGTATATTTTGGCATGAGACTCTTGTTATATTCAAATTCCAATGTATAAGCCCTAAAATCATTATTTTTCAATTGGTTCGAAATTTAAGGTTGTAAAAAATGTCAAATAAAGAAATGTAATAGGAAATGCTATAGCATTTCCTATGGCATTTTTCGTCAACAATTTAATCCTTGCATATTTTTTCATGAGGTTTCTTGTTATATTAAAATTCCAATGTATAAGCCCTAACATCATTATTTTTTCAATTGGTTCGAAATTTAAGGTTGTAAAAAATGTAAAATAAAGAAATGCTATAGGAAATGCTATAGCATTTCCTAAGGCATTTCTCGTCAACAATTTAATCCTTGTATATTTTGGCATAAGAACTCTTGTTATATTCAAATTCCAATGTATAAGCCCTAAAATCATTATTTTTTCAATTGGTTCGAAATTTAAGGTTGTAAAAAATGTCAAATAAAGAAATGCTATAGGAAATGCTATAGCATTTCCTATGGCATTTTTCGTCAACAATTTAATCCTTGCATATTTTTGCATGAAAACTCTTGTTATATTCAAATTCCAATGTATAAGCCCTAAACTCATTAATTTTTCAATTGGTTCAAAATTTAAGGTTGTAAAAAATGTCAAATAAACAAATGCTATAGGAAATGCTATAGCATTTCCTATGGAGTTTATCGTCAACAATTTTAATCCTTGCATATTTTTGCATGAGAACTCTTGTTATATTCAGATTCCAATGTATAAGCCCTAAAATCATTATTTTTTCAATCTGTTCGAAATTTAAGGTTGTAAAAAATGTCAAATAAAGAAATGCTATTGAAAATGCTATAGCATTTTCTATGGCATTTCACGTCAACAATTTAATCCTTTCATATTTTTGCATGAGAACTCTTGTTATATTCCAATTCCAATGTATAAGCCCTAAAATCATTATTTTTTCAATTGGTTCGAAATTTAAGGTTGTAAAAAATGTAAAATAAAGAAATGTTATAGCATTTCCTATGGCATTTCTCGTCAACAATTTAATCCTTGTATATTTTGGCATGAGAACTCTTGTTATATTCAAATTCCAATGTATAAGCCCTAAAATCATTATTTTTCAATTGGTTCGAAATTTAAGGTTGTAAAAAATGTCAAATAAAGAAATGCAAAAGGAAATGCTATAGCATTTTCTATGGTATTTCATAACAACAATTTAATCCTTGCATATTTTTGCATGAGAACTCTTGTTATATTAAAATTCCAATGTATAAGCCCTAAAATCATTATTTTTTCAATTGGTTCAAAATTTAAGGTTGTAAAAAATGTAAAATAAAGAAATGCTATAGCATTTCCTTGGCATTTCTTGGCAACAATTTAATACTTGCATATTTTTGCATGAGAACTCTTGTTATATTCAAATTCCAATGTATAATCCCTAAAATAGTTATTATTTCAATTGGTTCGAAATTTAATGTCTTAAAAAATGTCAAATAAAGAAATGCTATAGGAAATGCTATACCATTTCCTATGGCATTTCTCGTCAACAATTTAATCCATGTATATTTTGGCATGAGAACTCTTGCTATATTCAAATTCCAATGTATAAGCCCTAAAATCATTATTTTTTCAATTGGTTCGAAATTTAAGGTTGTAAAAAATGTCAAATAAAGAAATGTTATTGGAAATGCTATAGCATTTCCCTTGGCATTTCTCGTCAACAATTTAATCCTTGCATATTTTTCCATGAGAACTCTTGTTATATTCAAATTCCAGTGTATAAGCCCTAAAATCATTATTTTTTCAATTGGTTCGAAATTTAAGGTTGTAAAAAATGTCAAATAAAGAAATGCTATAGGAAATGCTATAGCATTTCCTATGGCATTTCTCGTCAACAATTTAATCCTTGCATATTTTTGCATGAAAACTCTTGTTATATTCAAATTCCAATGTATAAGCCCTAAAATCATTATTTTTTCAATTGGTTCAAAATTTAAGGTTGTAAAAAATGTAAAATAAAGAAATGCTATAGGAAATGCTATAGCATTTCCTATGGCATTTCTCGTCAACAATTTAATCCTTGTATATTTTGGCATGAGAACTGTTGTTATATTCAAATTCCAATGTATAAGCCCTAATATCATTATTTTTTCAATTGGTTTGAAATTTAAGGTTGTAAAAAATGTCAAATAAAGAAATGCTATAGCATTTCCTATGGCATTTCTCGTCAACAATTTCATCCTTGCATATTTTTGCATGAGAATTCTTGTTATATTCAAATTCCAATGTATAAGCCCTGAAATCTTTATTTTTTCAATTGGTTCAAAATTTTAGGTCGTAAACAATGTAAAATAAAGAAATGCTATAGGAAATGCTATAGCATTTCCTATGGCATTTCTCATCAACAATTTAATCCTTGCATATTTTTGCATGAGAACTCTTGTTATATTAAAATTCCAATGTATAAGCCTTAAAATCATTATTTTTCAATTGGTTCGAAATTTAAGGTTTTAAAAAATGTAAAATAAAGAAATGCTATAGGAAATGCTATAGCATTTCCTATGGCATTTCTCGTCAACAATTTAATCCTTGCATATTTTGGCATGAGAACTCTTGTTATATTCAAATTCCAATGTATAAGTCCAAATATCATTATTTTTTCAATTGGTTCGAAATTTAAGGTTGTAAAAAATGTCAAATAAATAAGTGCTATTGGAAATGCTATAGCATTTCCTATGGCATTTCTCGTCAACAATTTAATCCTTGCATATTTTTGCATGAGAACTCTTGTTATATTCAAATTCCAATGTATAAGCCCTAAAATCATTATTTTTTCAATTGGTTCGATATTTAAGGTTGTAAAAAATGTAAAATAAAGAAATGCTAAAGGAAATGCTATAGCATTTCCTATGGCATTTCTCGTCAACAATTTAATCCTTGCATATTTTTGCATGAGAACTTTTGTTATATTCAAATTCCAATGTATAAGCCCTAAAATCATTATTTTTTCAATTGGTTCGAAATTTTAGGTCGTAAACAATGTAAAATAAAGAAATGCTATAGGAAATGCTATAGCATTTCCTATGGCATTTCTCGTCAACCCTTAAAATCATTATTTTTCAATTAGTTCGAAATTTAAGGTTGTAAAAAATGTAAAATAAAGAAATGCTATAGGAAATGCTATAGCATTTCCTATGGCATTTCTCGTCAACAATTTAATCCTTGCATATTTTGGCATGAGAACTCTTGTTATATTCAAATTCCAATGTATAAGCCCAAATATCATTATTTTTTCAATTGGTTCGAAATTTAAGGTTGTAAAAAATGTCAAATAAATATATTCTATTGGAAATGCTATAGCATAGCATTTCCTATGGCATTTCTCGTTAACAATTTAATCCTTGCATATTTTTGCATGAGAACTCTTGTTATATTCAAATTCTAATGTATAAGCCCTAAAATCATTATTTTTTCAATTGGTTCGAAATTTAAGGTTGTAAAAAATGTAAAATAAAGAAATGCCTATGGCATTTCTCGTCAACAATTTAATCCTTGCATATTTTTGCATGAGAACTCTTGTTATATTCAAATTCCAATTTATAAGCCCTAAAATCATTATTTTTTCAATTGGTTCGAAATTTTAGGTCGTAAACAATGTAAAATAAAGAAATGCAATAGGAAATGCTATAGCATTTCCTATGGCATTTCTCGTCAACAATTTAATCCTTGCATATTTTTGCATGAGAACTCTTGTTATATTCAAATTCCAATGTATAAGCCCTAATATCATTATTTTTTCAATTGGTTCGAAATTTAAGGTTGTAAAAAATGTCAAATAAAGAAATGCTATAGCATTTCGTATGGCATTTCTCGTCAACAATTTCATGCTTGCATATTTTTGCATGAGAACTCTTGTTATATTCAAATTCAAATGTATAAGCCCTAAAATCATTATTTTTTCAATTGGTTCAAAATTTTAGGTCGTAAACAATGTAAAATAAAGAAATGCTATAGGCCTATGGCATTTCTCGTCAACAATTTAATCCTTGCATATTTTTGCATGAGAACTCTTGTTATATTAAAATTCCAATGTATTAGCCTTAAAATCATTATTTTTCAATTGGTTCGAAATTTAAGGTTGTAAAAAATGTAAAATAAAGAAATGATGTAGGAAATGCTATAGCATTTCCTATGGCATTTCTCGTCAACAATTTAATCCTTGCATATTTTGGCATGAGAAATCTTGTTATATTCAAATTCCAATGTATAAGCCCTAATATCATTATTTTTTCAATTGGTTCGAAATTTAAGGTTGTAAAAAATGTCAAATAAAGAAATGCTATAGCATTTCCTATGGCATTTCTCGTCTACAATTTAATCCTTGCATATTTTTGCATGAGAACTCTTGTTATATTCAAATTCCAATGTATAAGCCCTAAAATCATTATTTTTTCAATTGGTTCGATATTTAAGGTTGTAAAAAATGTAAAATAAAGAAATGCTATAGGAAATGCTATAGCATTTCCTATGGCATTTCTCGTCAACAATTTAATCCTTGCATATTTTGGCATGAGAACTCTTGTTATATTCAAATTCCAATGTATAAGCCCTATTATCATTATTTTTTTCAATTGGTTCGAAATTTAAGGTTGTAAAATATGTCAAATAAAGAAATGATATAGCATTTCCTATGGCATTTCTCGTCAACAATTTAATCCTTGCATATTTTTGCATGAGAACTCTTGTTATATTCAAATTCCAATGTATAAGCCCTAAAATCATTATTTTTTCAATTTGTTCGAAATTTTAGGTCGTAAACAATGTAAAATAAGAAATGCTATAGGAAATGCTATAGAATTTTCTATGGCATTTCTCATCAACAATTTAATCCTTGCATATTTTTGCATGAGAACTCTTGTTATATTAAAATTCCAATGTATAAGACTTAAAATCATTATTTTTCAATTGGTTCGAAATTTAAGGTTGTAAAAAATGTAAAATAAAGAAATGCTATAGGAAATGCTATAGCATTTCCTATGGCATTTCTCGTCAACAATTTAATCCTTGCATACTTTGGCATGAGAAATCTTGTTATATTCAAATTCCAATGTATAAACCCTAATATCATTATTTTTTCAATTGGTTCAAAATTTAAGGTTGTAAAAAATGTCAAATAAAGAAATGCTATAGCATTTACTATGGCATTTCTCGTCAACAATTTAATCCTTGCATATTTTTGCATGAGAACTCTTGTTATATTAAAATTCCAATGTATTAGCCTTAAAATCATTATTTTTCAATTGGTTCGAAATTTAAGGTTGTAAAAAATGTAAAATAAAGAAATGATGTAGGAAATGCTATAGCATTTCCTATGGCATTTCTCGTCAACAATTTAATCCTTGCATATTTTGGCATGAGAAATCTTGTTATATTCAAATTCCAATGTATAAGCCCTAATATCATTATTTTTTCAATTGGTTCGAAATTTAAGGTTGTAAAAAATGTCAAATAAAGAAATGCTATAGCATTTCCTATGGCATTTCTCGTCTACAATTTAATCCTTGCATATTTTTGCATGAGAACTCTTGTTATATTCAAATTCCAATGTATAAGCCCTAAAATCATTATTTTTTCAATTGGTTCGAAATTTAAGGTTGTAAAAAATGTAAAATAAAGAAATGCTATAGGAAATGCTATAGCATTTCCTATGGCATTTCTCGTCAACAATTTAATCCTTGCATATTTTTGCATGAGAACTCTTGTTATATTCAAATTCCAATGTATAAGCCTAAAATCATTATTTTTTCAATTGGTTCGAAATTTGAGGTTGTAAAAAATGTAAAATAAAGAAATGCTATTGGAAATGCTATAGCATTTCCTATGGCATTTCTCGTCAACAATTTAATCCTTGCATATTTTTGCATGAGAACTCTTGTTATATTCAAATTCCAATGTATAAGCCTTAAAATCATTTTTTCTCAATTGGTTCGAAATTTAAGGTTGTAAAAAATGTAAAATAAAGAAATTCTATAGGAAATGCTATAGCATTTCCTATGGCATTTCTCGTCAACAATTTAATCCTTGCATATTTGTAACAACCCCCTTCCAAGGGACTATTACGAATTTACTCTTATCTAATCCAAATCCCGACTTCTAAAGTATTTAATAAAAATATGAGTACTTGACTTTAGCGCGCAAATTAAAAAAAACGGACTTCATAATAGTCTTGAAACCTCTATACAGTAGTACCCAAAACAGATTTTACAAAAAAATAACGTTATAAACGAAAAACCTAGCGGAGCTCCTAGCTATTGTTTTTAAAAATATTACACAACAAAAAGTTTACAACCCTCCTATTTCCAAGACCCGTATTCCACCATATGCACCATATACGTCGCATCACTGACCCGTATCATCCGCATTTAGCCATTCATCGGTTTCTTTCCTGGATCTACAACACAACTATACGAGTGAGCTAACGCTCAATACGCAAAAGGTTTATATTACTCACAAAAATATATCAAGGAACGATCACTTCTAAATGCATAATGCAATGTCCGGTTATAATTTATAACTTCTTATAAACATATTATTGGGCCCTGCGTGCGTACCAGCGCGCTATACTACCAACGGGGGACCGGGGGCGCGACCCTAACCAAGTCAGCCCGCGGCAAACATCTCACGACGTGTCATTTGAGACTACTCGACTCAATACAGTCGGAGGCTTCATACACATTGTAATCAGTGACTACGCGACCCAATATACAATGGTTGGTACGACGCAATTTACTAAAAGTGTCATACATATATGTAGTATCATTACAGATTATATGAATGACTTAATGCTCGTGCTTTTCCGATATGCTCACAATGCGTATCGAACATAATTCGCACTACGGTAGAATTAAACTACCAAACCATACAACCATGAATTTCACACCACACACAATCAAACAAACCACATTATTATTGCTGTGTTGCAGTGAGTACTTTTACGTACCTTACTTCAACTGAATCACTACAAAACACGGTTTACGCTTCCTTCGAAAATAAACTTCCTAATCATTCAAAACATTAAATATCAATGTCTAGGATTTTATATATATTCTGAGATCAATCAGTAATAATATAATAATATAGTGTTAGGATAAACCAATTAACCTCATGAAGCTATATATTCACAATACTATAACCCATTTCCAAATTAATTTATAATTAGCTTTCTATAAGATTATTTTAGCTATCCTTGTAAAAAATATCAATATGCCGAACCTTAACTATATATACAAATATCAATTTCCTTGTATACCAGAACCTACACCACTACAGATCTATATTTGTATGTGTAGTTATATATATATATATATATATATATATATATATATATATATATATATATATAATACATAACCTTAGTTGTCTTAGTAACTAAACCTGCATATATAGCATACGAGGCCTTCTCATCATTTTCTTTTTCTTTTCAAATATATATATATATATATATCTCGTAGCGAACTAAAAACAAATTTACACTATAATATTTTAATATATATATACTATATATTCATCCATTCTCCCACTACAATAAAATAGAAAGTTAACATCTTATTATCTATCTATATATATAGATCAAAGGAAGAAATATTAATCAGAGAGAAATTCTTATACCTAATCCAAAGCTTGAGTTCAGGCCGAGAGAAATTTGAGAGAAAGAGAGTTATACTACTCCAAGCAATTTTGACCAAGATAACCATGTCAAAATATAGTCGGTTATGGCTAACAAAAAGGAATGTGATATTAATTACAAGATTACCATCAAATGATGAGTTTTATTATTTATATATATATATATATATATAATATATATATATATATATATATATATATAACTTGTGTCTTAAGTCGGTTAAGAATCTGATAGAATAGAAATATAAACATTTAAATACCTTAATCCTTAGGTTAGAAGTAATTATACACAAAGTACCTAAGTTAGTATTTTTATTTTTATTTTTTTATGATAACCCAATAATAATAGTTACTTAATAACTAAGATATCTATATATTTATAGATAAGTTTAAATTTTATAGTCGTATAAGTTATAGGAAATAGGTTAAATACAAAATAACTTAATGGATTTATTTATATCAATTTAAAGTCATACAATTACTATTTATCACGAGATAATACAATCACAAAACTAGGAGCATGTATATTTATCTTATTATCGATTAAACATCTAAACGATAATATACAGAACCTTTACGGCTACTACAATCCTCCCTCCTTAAAAAATTTTCGTCCTCGAAAATTCAAAACAAGTATGGATACGCAATTCTCATCTCATCCTCTCTTTCCCACGTTGCCTCCGATTTTGAGTGATTGTTCCAGGCGATCTTGATGAGAGGTATAGACTTATTACGTAACACCTTCTCCTTTCAATCTAGTATCTCCATTGGCCTTTCTTTGTATGATAGATCTTCTTGGACCTCTACCGGTTCTGGTTCAAGAATATGCGATGGGTCGGGAATATATTTCCGTAGCATCGATATATGAAAAACGTTATGCACGGTTGATAGATCTTGCGACAGTGCAAGTTTGTAAGAAACTTTGCCAACTCGTTCTATAATCTCATACGGGCCAATATATCTTGGGCTCAACATCCCTTTCTTGCCGAAGCGTTTAATACCCTTCATTGGTGTTACCTTAATAAAAGCAGCATTACCTACGTTAAATTCAAGTGGCCTCCTTCGTGAATCCGCATAGCTCTTTTGTCGAGATTGAGCCGCCTTCATACGTTGACGAATTAGTTTAATGGCTTCTGTGGCTTGTTCGACAAAATCAGAGCTAAAAACCTTACTTTCGCCAGTCTCGTACCAATGGATCGGAGACTGACACTTTCTTCCGTACAAAGCTTCATAAGGAGCCATCTTAATCGTAGATTGATAGCTGTTGTTGTAGGAAAATTCAACTAAGGGTAAATACTTATTCCATGAACTCTTGAAATCCATAACACAAGCCCTGAGCATATCTTCCAAAATCATGTTCGTTCTTTCAGTTTGGCCGTCAGTTTGTGGATGGAAAGCAGTACTAAACTTTAGAGTCGTACCTAGTTCCCTTTGAACGTTCTTCCAAAATCGGGATGTAAAACGGGTGTCTCGATCAGAGATAATAGAAAATGGAATTCCATGCAACCGCACGATCTCCCTAACGTATATTTCAGCTAACTGATCTAACGTCATTGTATCTTTGATTGACAAGAAGTGGGCGGACTTGGTTAGTCTATCCACTATTACCCAAATCGCATTATGCCCATTTGTTGTCTTCGGTAATCCCATTATGAAATCCATCGATATACTCTCCCACTTCCATTCTGGTATCTCAAGTGGTTGAAGCTCTCCTGCTGGTCTTTGATGTTCAGCTTTAACCTTTTGACAAGTCAAGCATTTCTCTACATAATTAGCAACATCTTTCTTCATCCCTACCCACCAAAACTTCTCTTTTAGATCTTTGTACATCTTTGTGCTTCCAGGGTGAACCGAGTATGGCGCCTTATGCGCTTCAGAGAGGATTTTATTCATCACCTCGTCATTCTTTGGAACACAAAGCCTTCCCTTAAAGAGAAGAATTCCATTAGATGACATATTGAAGTCAGGACGGTTCCCCAATAAGGTTTCCTCTGAAATTTTGGACAACGTTTCGTCCAAACCTTGAGATGCTTTAATATCATCAAAGAGGGTTGGGTACAAGTTTAGCGCTGCCAACTTACCAACACAAATCTCCAGTTCCATCGAGCGAATTTCCTCATGTAGTTGTTTTGGAAGAGCATCCAATGATGCAAGTGTGGCTATTGATTTTCTACTCAACGCGTCTGCCACCTTATTTGCCTTTCCTGGGTGATATTGAATTTCACAATCATAATCTTTCACGAGCTCTAGCCATCTTCTTTGCCTCATGTTCAACTCCTTTTGAACAAAAAAATACTTTAAACTCTTATGATCTGTGAATATATTACAATGAACCCCATATAGATAGTGACGCCAAATCTTTAAAGCGAACACCACTGCAGCTAACTCTAGGTCATGAGTAGGATAGTTTTGTTCGTAGTCCTTTAATTTTCGTGATGCATAAGCAATGACCTTTTTGCTCTGCATTAGGACTGCGCCTAACCCCATCTTCGATGCATCACAATAAATATCAAATCCATCCTTACCAGATGGGACAGTGAGTACCGGAGCCGTTGTTAGGCGTTTCTTGAGCTCCTTGAAACTTTCTTCACACTGGCTTGACCACTCAAATTTCTTATTCTTACAAGTAAGATTTTTGAGTGGGCTGGCTAATTTAGAAAATCCTTCGATGAATCGTCGATAATAACCAGCTAGTCCTAAAAAGCTTCTCACTTCTGTTACATTGGTTGGCTGAGTC
The DNA here is from genome assembly GCA_954871525.1 of Parietaria judaica. Classification (NCBI taxonomy): domain Eukaryota; kingdom Viridiplantae; phylum Streptophyta; class Magnoliopsida; order Rosales; family Urticaceae; genus Parietaria; species Parietaria judaica. Next base: position 4,118,804 of record OX940864.1, on the reverse strand, counting down.
CACTCGTCAACGGCCTGAATCTTCACTGGATCTACGGAGATACCTTCGGCTGAGATCACATGACCGAGGAATGCCACACGATCCAACCAAAACTCGCATTTTGAAAACTTTGCATAGATCTCATGTTCCTTAAGAACATTTAAGGTCATTCGTAAGTGTTCTTCGTGTTCCTCTTTAGTTTTCGAATAGATAAGGATGTCGTCAATAAAGACAATGACAAATTTATCTAAATACTCACTAAATACACGGTTCATGAGCTCCATGAAAGCTGCGGGAGCATTGGTTAAACCAAATGACATAACTAAAAATTCATAATGTCCGTAGCGAGTACGAAAAGCAGTCTTCGATACATCACCTTCTCTGACTTTGAGTTGATGATACCCGGATCGCAAATCAATTTTCGAGAATACGGTTGCTCCACGCAATTGGTCAAAAAGATCGTCTATCCGCGGCAGTGGATATTTATTCTTCACGGTTACTTTATTAAGTCCACGATAATCGATGCACATCCGGAGAGAACCGTCTTTCTTTTTCACAAAGAGAACAGGAGCTACCCAAGGCGAATGGCTTGGTCGAATAACTCCTTTATCAAGAAGATCCTGAAGTTGAGCTTGTAATTCCTTCAATCCCACTGGTGCCATCCGATATGGTGCCTTCGAAACAGGACTTGTTCCTGGAATAACCTCTATCTCAAATTCGATAGCTCGGTTTGGAGGTAGTCTCGGTAATTCATCTGGAAATACTTCTGGATACGTGCAAACGATAGAAACATCGCATAACTGAGTACGTTCCTCTTTCTCTTTAATGGTATCAACAACGTGAGCAAGATAGCCAGAACATCCTCCAATCAGCATCCGTTCAGCCTCCATAGAAGATATTAACATCCTTGATATGTTTCCTGTTGATTCCCCTATAAATTCAAACTTTGGTTCCCCTTCTGGTCGAAAAACCACCTTTTGTTTCTTGCAGTAAATTGCGGCATCATACTTTCTCAGGAAATCCATCCCAAGAATAATATCATAATCATACATTTGAAGTACAACCAAATCTGCTGACAGTTCCCTATCAGAGATGTTTAGTGGTACCGCATGAAACCAAGATGAGGACATTATAACCTCCCCAGAAGGTAAGGTTACAGAAAATGCACTACCTAACATATCTTTTGTCCTGTTAAGTTTCTTCGAGAAATTTTGTGACACAAAAGAATGTGTAGCACCCGAGTCAAATAATATTGAAGCAGGAATATTTTCAATAAGAAGCTGACCTGTTACTACATTAGAAGTTCCAGCCTTCACATCCTCATGCGTTAGAGTATAAACTCTAGCATTTGTCTTTAGGGCTGGAGCCTCAAGCCGTCCTTGATTGTTGCGAGTTCCATCAATCCTCTCTTGGTTAGAACCTTTTGTCTTATTAGGGCACGATAGAGCATAATGCCCCTCCCCTCCACAAGAAAAACATGTATGTGATCCCATCCTACATACACCTGGATGCTTCTTTCCACACTTGGAACAAGTCGGAAACGCTACACCTCTGTTAAAATTTTGACGGGTTCCTTGAGGCCTTTTATATGATGATTCATTATTAGGCTCTAGCTTTCTTTTTGAGCCCTGGCCATCTATATGGGAACTTTTGCCTCCACTAAAATAACGATTTCCTGTTTGGCCCAAGTTTCCTAATCTCCCTTGCATTTTAGCCCTATTAGCTTCAAAGGCTCTTATACGCTCTTGTTTAGTTTGGAGTAAATGATACTCCGCGCGGAGGGCTCGATCAATACAATCTCCAACAGTTGTTGGTGGGGATCCACCACTGTCCACCTGAAGCACAATTTCACCGCGGAACATGTTCATCATTCGACGGACTCGCTCCCGCTCTGTAGGCACCAAGTCAGAACACAAACGTGCAAGTTTATCAAACTTACGTATAGCCTCAGAAACATTTAAGTTTCCTTGCTTTATATTGTTAAACTCGTCAACTTGAGCCTTCAGTGCTGCAGGATTGTAGAATTTTGCATTGAATTCTTGTACAAAGTCCGCCCATGTCATGCCATTAGTATCCCTCCTTTGTTTAATAGTTTCCCACCAGTATCTAGCTTCAAACTTGAGTACCGAAGAGGTACATAAGATTTTCTCTCGATCAGAGAGTTCCATAAAGTTGTAAAGGACTTGAATTTCAGACAACCACTCCTCCGCTACCAGCGGATCAGTAGTTCCTATGAATTCTGGAGCTCGCATTCGGCGAAATCTTTCGTATAGCGGTTCGTCACGTGTTCTAGGACGCTGACGAACTTCAACCTCTGCTTCCTCTTCCATTGGTTCATCTTCTTCTTCCACTGGTTCTTCTTCTTCTTCTTCTTCTTCTATTGGTTCTTCTTCTTCTTCTACTTCATCTTCGGCACTTTGTTCTTCATTTCGAGCATTCAATTGCTCAGTTAGCTGCCGAATCTGGGCAGCCTGTTCGTCAAGCCGACGTTGAAGACCTACAAGTGCATCTTCTGGGTCATCATTATTAACTTGTCTTCTACCACGACCAGAGCCGCGGGGTCGGCCTCTCCCCCTTGCCATATTGTATTTATCTCGGTAAGTAACTGTCTTCTGGTCAAATGAAGTAAATAAACAACATCATCGTTTTGAATATATAGAGGGACTCTATATGAATATGAACATATCATTATATATTCAGTTCAATACACATTTTAGTATATGTACATACAGCCAAAACATCAAGCATGTGTCCATATATACAGAACAAAACAACTACACACATAGCTACATATATTCTAGCATCTCATCAAAACATACATAAAGTTCTCTCATAACTGTATATACTTCATTTAGTTATTACGTTTTGGGTCGTAGTCAGGGTCATCACTATCAGATTCTTCCTCGAACTCTTCCTCCAGATCATCTTCTAAATCTATTTCCGGATCAGATTCCTCAAACTCTTCCATATGATCATCTTCTGGATTTATCTCCGGATCGGATTCCTCAAATTCCTCCACCATATCATCTTCATTGGGAACATTTTCTGGATTTGCTTCCGGTAAATCCATATTACTATTAACACGATTTTCTGGGTTAACATCAGTCGTGTCATTCCCGGGATTAGCATCTGTCATAGGAACATCCTCTGGAAAATCTTCATCTGGATCATATAGACGACCCCAGTCTTCATCTTCAATTGCTATTTCAGCCGCCATAGCATCGCATATCATTCCATCTATATTCTTATAGTCATTTATCGATTTCATGCGGGCTCTAACTCTTTGCGGTACGCCTCGCAAATAGTATGCTTTAACAAAATCAAGTTGAAGGTGATACGGACATTCCGCCATCAGCTGAGTCTGGAAACGTCTCGAATAATACATCATACCTTCTCCGGGTTCTCGCTTCCAATTATTTAGCATGTGGCCAAACTCCATGGTTACATAGTTAGCATTAAACCTTTCAAGGATTAGTTCCTTTAATGTATTCCAAGACGTCTCTCTTGGATCTAGGTGTAACGAGTTCCACCACCTCAAAGCCAAACCCCCTAGCTGAGGAATCACCATTTCCACATAGTGTGCCTCTTCAGTTCCGAGTGATCTCAACGTAGTCTCGGAATAGTGAAGAAATGTCTCTAGTTTTGAACTTCCTGGCCCATCGTAGAATGATGGTTGGCATTTTCGAAACGCAATTATGGAATCATGTCGGGATAGTCTCCGCCTTTGACAAACCGTATCAACCTCGATATCTCAAGGTGGTGACCGAGATTCATTAGCTTGAACACCCCCATTTCCCGCCAAAGGTGGACGAGACGACATTGGGTCCATAATCTGCAAACACAACTTTACCATGGTTACTAATAATAAAGAAAAGAAATTAACGAAATAACTTACTTGCGGATACTTCTGAATCAGCTAATACACGTATATGGTGACAATAGGTGAACTGCTCTGATACCACTCTGTAACAGCCCCCTTCCAAGGGACTATTACGAATTTACTCTTATCTAATCCAAATCCCGACTTCTAAAGTATTTAATAAAAATATGAGTACTTGACTTTAGCGCGCAAATTAAAAAAAACGGACTTCATAATAGTCTTGAAACCTCTATACAGTAGTACCCAAAACAGATTTTACAAAAAAATAACGTTATAAACGAAAAACCTAGCGGAGCTCCTAGCTATTGTTTTTAAAAATATTACACAACAAAAAGTTTACAACCCTCCTATTTCCAAGACCCGTATTCCACCATATGCACCATATACGTCGCATCACTGACCCGTATCATCCGCATTTAGCCATTCATCGGTTTCTTTCCTGGATCTACAACACAACTATACGAGTGAGCTAACGCTCAATACGCAAAAGGTTTATATTACTCACAAAAATATATCAAGGAACGATCACTTCTAAATGCATAATGCAATGTCCGGTTATAATTTATAACTTCTTATAAACATATTATTGGGCCCTGCGTGCGTACCAGCGCGCTATACTACCAACGGGGGACCGGGGGCGCGACCCTAACCAAGTCAGCCCGAGGCAAACATCTCACGACGTGTCATTTGAGACTACTCGACTCAATACAGTCGGAGGCTTCATACACATTGTAATCAGTGACTACGCGACCCAATATACAATGGTTGGTACGACGCAATTTACTAAAAGTGTCATACATATATGTAGTATCATTACAGATTATATGAATGACTTAATGCTCGTGCTTTTCCGATATGCTCACAATGCGTATCGAACATAATTCGCACTACGGTAGAATTAAACTACCAAACCATACAACCATGAATTTCACACCACACACAATCAAACAAACCACATTATTATTGCTGTGTTGCAGTGAGTACTTTTACGTACCTTACTTCAACTGAATCACTACAAAACACGGTTTACGCTTCCTTCGAAAATAAACTTCCTAATCATTCAAAACATTAAATATCAATGTCTAGGATTTTATATATATTCTGAGATCAATCAGTAATAATATAATAATATAGTGTTAGGATAAACCAATTAACCTCATGAAGCTATATATTCACAATACTATAACCCATTTCCAAATTAATTTATAATTAGCTTTCTATAAGATTATTTTAGCTATCCTTGTAAAAAATATCAATATGCCGAACCTTAACTATATATACAAATATCAATTTCCTTGTATACCAGAACCTACACCACTACAGATCTATATTTGTATGTGTAGTTATATATATATATATATATATATATATATATATATATAATACATAACCTTAGTTGTCTTAGTAACTAAACCTGCATATATAGCATACGAGGCCTTCTCATCATTTTCTTTTTCTTTTCAAATATATATATATATATATATATATATATCTCGTAGCGAACTAAAAACAAATTTACACTATAATATTTTAATATATATATACTATATATTCATCCATTCTCCCACTACAATAAAATAGAAAGTTAACATCTTATTATCTATCTATATATATAGATCAAAGGAAGAAATATTAATCAGAGAGAAATTCTTATACCTAATCCAAAGCTTGAGTTCAGGCCGAGAGAAATTTGAGAGAAAGAGAGTTATACTACTCCAAGCAATTTTGACCAAGATAACCATGTCAAAATATAGTCGGTTATGGCTAACAAAAAGGAATGTGATATTAATTACAAGATTACCATCAAATGATGAGTTTTATTATTTATATATATATATATATATATATATATAATATATATATATATATATATATATATATATATAACTTGTGTCTTAAGTCGGTTAAGAATCTGATAGAATAGAAATATAAACATTTAAATACCTTAATCCTTAGGTTAGAAGTAATTATACACAAAGTACCTAAGTTAGTATTTTTATTTTTATTTTTTTATGATAACCCAATAATAATAGTTACTTAATAACTAAGATATCTATATATTTATAGATAAGTTTAAATTTTATAGTCGTATAAGTTATAGGAAATAGGTTAAATACAAAATAACTTAATGGATTTATTTATGTCAATTTAAAGTCATACAATTACTATTTATCACGAGATAATACAATCACAAAACTAGGAGCATGTATATTTATCTTATTATCGATTAAACATCTAAACGATAATATACAGAACCTTTACGGCTACTACAATATTTTTGCATGAGAACTCTTGTTATATTCAAATTCCAATGTATAAGCCCAAATATCATTATTTTTTCAATTGGTTCGAAATTTAAGGTTGTAAAAAATGTCAAATAAATAAATGCTATTGGAAATGCTATAGCATTTCCTATGGCATTTCTCGTCAACAATTTAATCCTGGCATATTTTTGCATGAGAACTCTTGTTATATTAAAATTCCAATGTATAAGCCCTAAAATCATTATTTTTTCAATTGGTTCGAAATTTAAGGTTGTAAAAAATGTAAAATAAAGAAATGCCACAGGAAATGCTATAGCATTTCCTATGGCATTTCTCTTCAACAATTTAATCCTTGCATATTTTGGCATGAGAACTCTTGTTATATTCAAATTCCAATGTATAAGCCCTAATATCATTATTTTTTTCAATTGGTTCGAAATTTAAGGTTGTAAAAAATGTCAAATAAAGAAATGCTATAGAATTTCCTATGGCATTTCTCGTCAACAATTTAATCCTTGCATATTTTTGCATGAGAACTCTTGTTATATTCAAATTCCAATGTATAAGCCCTAAAATCATTATTTTTTCAATTGGTTCGAAATTTTAGGTCGTAAACAATGTAAAATAAAGAAATGCTATAGGAAATGCTGTAGCATTTCCTATGGCATTTCTCGTCAACAATTTAATCCTTGCATATTTTTGCATGAGAACTCTTGTTATATTCAAATTCCAATGTATAAGCCTTAAAATCATTATTTTTCAATTGGTTCGAAATTTAAGGTTGTAAGAAAAGTAAAATAAAGAAATACTATAGGAAATGCTATAGCATTTCCTATGGCATTTCTCGTCAACAATTTAATCCTTGCATATTTTGGCATGAGAACTCTTGTTCTATTCAAATTCCAATGTATAAGCCCAAATATCATTATTTTTTAAATTGGTTCAAAATTTAAGGTTGTAAAAAATGTCAAATAAATAAATGCTATTGGAAATGCTATAGCATTTCCTATGGCATTTCTCGTTAGCAATTTAATCCTTGCATATTTTTGCATGAGAACTCTTGTTATATTCAAATTCCAATGTATAAGCCCTAAAATCATTATTTTTTCAATTAATTCGAAATTTAAGGTTGTAAAAAATGTAGAATAAAGAAATGCTATAGGAAATGCTATAGCATTTCCTATGGCATTTCTCGTCAACAATTTAATCCTTGCATATTTTTGCATGAGAACTCTTGTTATATTCAAATTCCACTGTATAAGCCCTAAAATCATTATTTTTTTAATTGGTTCGAAATTTTAGGTCGTAAACAATGTAAAATAAAGAAATGCAATAGGAAATGCTATAGCATTTCCTATGGCATTTCTCGTCAACAATTAATTCCTTGCATATTTTTGCATGAGAACTCTTGTTATATTCAAATTCCAATGTATAAGCCCTAATATCATTATTTTTTCAATTGGTTCAAAATTTAAGGTTGTAAAAAATGTCAAATAAAGAAATGCTATAGCATTTCCTATGGCATTTCTCGTCAACAATTTCATCCTTGCATATTTTTGCATGAGAACTCTTGTTATATTCAAATTCAAATGTATAAGCCCTAAAATCATTATTTTTTCAATTGGTTCGAAATTTTAGGTCGTAAACAATGTAAAATAAAGAAATGCAATAGGAAATGCTATAGCATTTCCTATGGCATTTCTCGTCAACAATTTAATCCTTGCATATTTTTGCATGAGAACTCTTGTTATATTAAAATTCCAATGTATAAGCCTTAAAATCATTAATTTTCAATTGGTTCGAAATTTAAGGTTGTAAAAAATGTAAAATAAAGAAATGATATAGGAAATGCTATAGCATTTCCTATGGCATTTCTCGTCAACAATTTAATCCTTGCATATTTTGGCATGAGAAATCTTGTTATATTTAAATTCCAATGTATAAGCCCTAATATCATTATTTTTTCAATTGGTTCGAAAATTAGGGTTGTAAAAAATGTCAAATAAAGAAATGCTATAGCATTTCGTATGGCATTTCTCGTCAACAATTTAATCCTTTCATATTTTTGCATGAGAACTCTTGTTATATTCAAATTCCAATGTATAAGCCCTAAAATCATTATTTTTTCAATTGGTTCGAAATTTTAGGTCGTAAACAATGTAAAATAAAAAATGCTATAGGAAATGCTATAGCATTTCCTATGGCATTTCTCGTCAACAATTTAATCCTTGCATATTTTTGCATGAGAGCTCTTGTTATATTCAAATTCCAATGTATAAGCCTTAAAATCATTATTTTTCAATTGGTTCGAAATTTAAGGTTGTAAAAAAAGTAAAATAAAGAAATGCTATAGGAAATGATATAGCATTTCCTATGGCATTTCTCCTCAACAATTTAATCCTTGCATATTTTGGCATGAGAACTCTTGTTATATTCAAATTCCAATGTATAAGCCCAAATATCATTATTTTTCACTTGGTTCGAAATTTAAGGTTGTAAAAAATGTCAAATAAATAAATGCTATTGGAAATGCTAGAGCATTTCCTATGGCATTTCTCGTTAACAATTTAATCCTTGCATATTTTTGCATGAGAACTCTTGTTATATTCAAATTCCAATGTATAAGCCCTAAAATCATTATTTTTTTCAATTGGTTCGAAATTTAAGGTTGTAAAAAATGTAAAATAAAGAAATGCTATAGGAAATGCTATAGCATTTCCTATGGCATTTCTCGTCAACAATTTAATCCTTGCATATTTTTGCATGAGAACTCTTGTTATATTAAAATTCCAATGTATAAGCCCTAAAATCATTATTTTTTCAATTGGTTCGAAATTTTAGGTCGTAAACAATGTAAAATAAAGAAATGCTATAGGAAATGCTATAGCATTTCCTATGGCATTTCTCGTCAACAATTTAATCCTTGCATATTTTTGCATGAGAACTCTTGTTATATTCAAATTCCAATGTATAAGCCTTAAAATCATTATTTTTCAATTGGTTCGAAATTTAAGTTTGTAAAAAATGTAAAATAAAGAAATGCTATAGGAAATGCTATAGGATTTCCTATGGCATTTCTCGTCAACAATTTAATCCTTGCATATTTTGGCATGAGAACTCTTGTTATATTAAAATTCCAATGTATAAGCCCAAATATCATTATTTTTTAAATTGGTTCAAAATTTAAGGTTGTAAAAAATTTCAAATAAATAAATGCTATTGGAAATGCTATAGCATTTCCTATGGCATTTCTCGTTAACAATTTAATCCTTGCATATTTTTGCATGAGAACTCTTGTTATATTCAAATTCCAATGTATAAGCCCTAAAATCATTATTTTTTAATTGGTTCGAAATTTAAGGTTGTAAAAAATGTAAAATAAAGAAATGCTATAGGAAATGCTATAGCATTTCCTATGGCATTTCTCGTCAACAATTTAATCCTTGCATATTTTTGCATGAGAACTCTTGTTATATTCAAATTCCAATGTATAAGCCCTAAAATCATTATTTTTTCAATTGGTTCGAAATTTTAGGTCGTAAACAATGTAAAATAAAGAAATGCAATAAGAAATGCTATAGCATTTCCTATGGCATTTCTCGTCAACAATTTAATCCTTGCATATTTTTGCATGAGAACTCTTGTTATATTCAAATTCCAATGTATAAGCCCTAATATCGTTATTTTTTCAATTGGTTCGAAATTTAAGGTTGTAAAAAATGTCAAATAAAGAAATGCTATAGCATTTCCTATGGCATTTCTCGTCAACAATTTCATCCTTGCATATTTTTGCATGAGAACTCTTGTTATATTCAAATTCCAATGTATAAGCCCTAAAATCATTATTTTTTCAATTGGTTCGAAATTTTAGGTCGTAAACAATGTAAAATAAAGAAATGCTATAGGAAATGCTAGCATTTCCTATGGCATTTCTCGTCAACAATTTAATCCTTGCATATTTTTGCATGAGAACTCTTTTTATATTCAAATTCCAATGTATAAGCCTTAAAATTATTATTTTCCAATTTGTTCGAAATTTAAGGTTGTAAAAATGTAAAATAAAGAAATGTTATAGGAAATGCTATAGCATTTCCTATGGCATTTCTCGTCAACAATTTAATCCTTGCATATTTTGGCATGAGAACTCTTGTTATATTCAAATTTCAATGTATAAGTCTAAATATCATTATTTTTTCAATTGGTTCGAGATTTAAGGTTGTAAAAAATGTCAAATAAATAAATGCTATTGGAAATGCTATAGCATTTCCTATGGCATTTCTCGTCAACAATTTAATCCTTGCATATTTTTGCATGAGAACTCTTGTTATATTCAAATTCCAATGTATAAGCCCTAAAATCATTATTTTTTCAATTGGTTAGAAATTTAAGGTTGTAAAAAATGTAAAATAAAGAAATGCTATAGGAAATGCTATAGCATTTCCTATGGCATTTCTCGTCAACAATTTAATCATTGCATATTTTGGCATGAGAACTCTTGTTATATTCAAATTCCAATGTATATGCCCTAATATCATTATTTTTTCAATTGGTTCGAAATTTAAGGTTGTAAAAAATGTCAAATAAAGAAATGCACTAGCATTTCCTATGGCATTTCTCGTCAACAATTTAATCCTTTCATATTTTTGCATGAGAACGTGTAATATTAAAATTCGAATGTATAAGCCTTAAAATCATTATTTTTTTGATTGGTTTTAAATTTAAGGTTGTAATAAATGTAAAATAAAGAAATTATATAGGAAATTCTATATCATTTCCTATGGCATTTCTCGTGATCAATTTAATCCTTGCATATTTTTGCATGAGAACTCTTGTTATATTCAAATTCCAATGTATATGCCCTAAAATAATTATTTTTTCAATTGGTTCGAATTTAAGGTTGTAAAAAAATTCAAATAAAGAAATGCCGTAGGAAATGCTATAGCATTTCCTATGGCATTTCTCGTCAACAATTTAATCCTTGAATATTTTGGATTAAGAACTCTTGTTATATTCAAATTCCAATGAATAAGCCCTAAAATCATAATTTTTTTCAATTGGTTCAAAATTTTAGGTCGTAAACAATGTAAAATAAAGAAATGCTATTGGAAATGCTATAGCATTTCCTATGGCATTCCTCGTCAACAATTTAATCCGGGCATATTTTTGCATGAGAACTCTTTTTATATTCAAATTCCAATATATAAGCCCTAAAATCATTATTTTATCAATTGGTTCGAAATTTAAGGTTGTAAAAAATGTCAAATAAAGAAATGCTATAGGAAATGCTATAGCATTTCCTATGGCATTTCTCGTCAACAATGTAATCCTTGCATATTTTTGCATGAGAACTCTTGTTATATTCAAATTCCAATGAATAAGCCCTAAAATCATAATTTTTTTAATTGGTTCAAAATTTAAGGTTGTAAAAAATGTCAAATAAAGAAATTCTATATGAAATTCTATAGCATTTCCTGTGGCATTTCTCGTCAACAATTTAATCCTTGCATATTTTTGCATGAGAACTTTTGTTATATTCAAATTCCAATGTATAAGCCCTAAAATCATTATTTTTTCAATTGGTTCGAAATTTAAGGTTGTAAAAAATATAAAATAAAGAAATGCTATAGGAAATTCTATAGCATTTCCTATGGCATTTCTCGTCAACAATTTAATTCTTGCATATTTTTGCATGAGAACTCTTGTTATATTCAAATTCCAATGTATAAGCCCTAAAATCATTATTTTTTCAATTGGTTCGAAATTTAAGGTTGTAAAAAATGTAAAATAAGCATTTCCGATGGCATTTCTCGTCAACAATTGAATCCTTGCATATTTTGGCATGAAAACTCTTGTTATATTCAAATTCCAATGTATAAGCCCTAAAATCATTATTTTTTCAATTGGTTCGAAATTTAAGGTTGTAAAAAATGTCAAATAAAGAAATTCTATATGAAATTCTATAGCATTTCCTATGGCATTTCTCGTCAACAATTTAATCCTTGTATATTTTTGCATGAGAACTCTTGTTATATTCAAATTCCAATGTATAAGCCCTAAAATCATTATTTTTTCAATTGGTTCGAAATTTAAGGTTGTAAAACATGTCAAAGAAATGCAATAGCATTTCCTATGGCATTTCTCGTCAACAATTTAATCCTTGCATATTTTTGCATGAGAACTCTTCTTATATTCAAATTCCAATGAATAAGCCCTAAAATCATTATTTTTTTAATTGGTTCGAAATTTAAGGTTGTTAAAAATATAAAATAAAGAAATGCTATAGGAAATGCTATAGCATTTCCTATGGCATTTCTCGTCAACAATTTCATCCTTGCATATTTTTGCATGAGAACTGTTGTTATATTCAAATTCCAATGAATAAGCCCTAAAATCATTATTTTTTCAATTGGTTTGAAATTTAAGGTTGTAAAAAATGTAAAATAAGCATTTCCGATGGCATTTCTCGTCAACAATTGAATCCTTGCATATTTTGGCATGAAAACTCTTGTTATATTCAAATTCCAATGTATAAGCCCTAAAATCATTATTTTTTCAATTGGTTCGAAATTTAAGGTTGTAAAAAATGTCAAATAAAGAAATTCTATAGGAATATCTATAACATTTCCTATGGCATTTCTCGTCAACAATTTAATTCTTGTACATTTTTGCATGAGAACTCTTGTTATATTCAAATTCCAATGTATAAGCCCTAAAATCATTATTTTTTCAATTGGTTCGAAATTCAAGGTTGTAAAAAATGTAAAATAAAGAAATCCTATAGGAAATGCTATAGCATTTCCTATGGCATTTCTCGTCAACAATTTAATCCTTGCATATTTTGGCATGAGAACTCTTGTTATATTCAAATTCCAATGTATAAGCCCTAAAATCATTATTTTTTCAATTGGTTCGAAATTTAAGGTTGTAAAAAATGTCAAATAAAGAAATTCTATAGGAATATCTATAACATTTCCTATGGCAATTCTCGTCAACAATTTAATTCTTGTACATTTTTGCATGAGAACTCTTGTTATATTCAAATTCCAATGTATAAGCCCTAAAATAATTATTTTTTCAATTGGTTCGAAATTTAAGGTTGTAAAAAATGTCAAAGAAATGCAATAGCATTTCCTATGGCATTTCTCGTCAACAATTTAATCCTTGCATATTTTGGCATGAGAACTCTTGTTATATTCAAATTCCAATGTATAAGCCCTAAAATCATTATTTTTTTCAATTGGTTCGAAATTTAAGGTTGTAAAAAATGTCAAATAAAGAAATGCTATAGGAAATGCTATAACATTTTCTATGGCATTTTTCGTCAATAATTTAATCCTTGCATATTTTTGCATGAGAACTCTTGTTATATTAAAATTCCAATGTATAAGCCCTAAAATCATTATTTTTCCAATTGGTTCCAAATTTTAGGTCATAAAAAATGTCAAATAAAGAAAAGCTATAGCATTTCCTATGGCATTTCTCGTCAACAATTTAATCCTTGCATATTTTGGCATGAGAACTCTTGTTATATTCAAATTCCAATGAATAAGCCCTAAAATCATTATTTTTTCTATTGGTTTGAAATTTAAGGTTGTAAAAAATGTCAAATAAAGAAATGCTATAGCATTTCCTATGGCATTTCTCGTAAACAATTTAATCCTTGCATATTTTTGCATAAGAACTCTTGTTATATTCAAATTCCAATGTATAAGTCCTAAAATCATTATTTTTTCAATTGGTTCGAATTTTAGGTCGTAAACAATGTAAAATAAAGAAATGCTATAGGAAATGCTATAGCACTTCCTATGGCATTTCTCGTCAACAATTTAATCCTTGCATATTTTTGCATGAGAACTCTTGTTATATTCAAATTCCAATGTATAAGCCCTAAAATCATTATTTTTTCAATTGGTTCGAAATTTAAGGTTGTAAAAAATGTAAAATAAAGAAATTCTATAGGAAATTCTATAGCATTTCCTATGGCATTTCTCGTCAACAATTTATTCCTTGCATATTTTTGCATGAGAACTCTTGTTATATTCAAATTCCAATGTATAAGCCCTAAAATCATTATTTTTTCAATTAGTTCGAAATTTAAGGTTGTAAAAAATGTAAAATAAAGAAATGCATTTCCTATGGCATTTCTCGTCAACAATTTAATCCTTGCATATTTTGGCATGAGAACTCTTGTTATATTCAAATTATAATGTATAAGCCCTAAAATCATTATTTTTTCAATTGGTTCGAAATTTAAGGTTGTAAAAAATGTCAAATAAAGAAATGCTATAGGAAATGCTATAGCTTTTCCTATTGCATTTCTCGTCAACAATTTAATCCTTGCATATTTTTGCATGAGAACTCTTTTTATATTCAAATTTCAATGTATAAGCTCTAAAATCATTATTTTTTCAATTGGTTCGAAATTTAAGGTTGTAAAAATGTAAAATAAAGAAATGCTATAGCATTTCCTATGGCATTTCTCGTAAACAATTTAATCCTTGCATATTTTTGCATGAGAACTCTTGTTATATTCAAATTCGAATGTATAAGTCCTAAAATAATTATTTTTTCAATTGGTTCGAATTTTAGGTCGTAAACAATGTAAAATAAAGAAATGCTATAGGAAATACTATAGCATTTCCTATGGCATTTCTCGTCAACAATTTAATTCTTGCATATTTTTGCATGAGAACTCTTGTTATATTCAAATTCCAATGTATAAGCCCTGAAATCATTATTTTTTCAATTGGTTCGAAATTTAAGGTTGTAAAAAATGTAAAATAAAGAAATTCTATAGGAAATTCTATAGCATTTCCTATGGCATTTCTCGTCAACAATTTAATCCTTGCATATTTTTGCATGAGAACTCTTGTTATATTAAAATTTAAATGTATAAGCCCTAAAATCATTATTTTTTCAATTGGTTCGAAATTTAAGGTTGTAAAAAATGTAAAATAAAGAAATGCTATAGGAAATGCTATAGCATTTCCTATGGCATTTCTCGTAAACAATTTAATCCTTGCATATTTTTGCATGAGAACTCTTGTTATATTCAAATTCCAATGTATTAGTCCTAAAATCATTATTTTTTCAATTGGTTCGAATTTTAGGTCGTAAACAATGTAAAATAAAGAAATGCTATAGGAAATGCTATAGCATTTCCTACGACATTTTTCGTAAACAATTTAATCCTTGCATATTTTTGCATGAGAACTCTTGTTATATTCAAATTCCAATGTATAAGGCCTAAAATCATTATTTTTTCAATTGGTTCGAATTTTAGGTCGTAAACAATGTAAAATAAAGAAATGCTACAGGAAATGCTATAGCACTTCCTATGGCATTTCTCGTCAACAGTTTAATTCTTGCATATTTTTGCATGAGAACTCTTGTTATATTCAAATTCCAATGTATAAGCCCTAAAATCATTATTTTTTCAATTGGTTCGAAATTTAAGGTCGTAAACAATGTAAAATAAAGAAATGCTACAGGAAATGCTATAGCACTTCCTATGGCATTTCTCGTCAACAATTTAATCCTTGCATATTTTGGCATGAGAACTCTTGTTATATTCAAATTCCAATGTATAAGCCCTAAAATCATTATTTTTTCAATTGGTTCGAAATTTAAGGTTGTAAAAAATGTCAAATAAAGAAATGTTATAGGAAATGCTATAGCATTTCCTATGGCATTTCTCGTCAACAATTTAATCCTAGCATATTTTTGCATGAGAACTCTTGTTATATTCAAATTTCAATGTATAAGCCCTAAAATCATTATTTTTTCAATTGGTTCGAAATTTAAGGTTGTAAAAAATGTAAAATCATTAAATTCTATAGGAAATTCTATAGCATTTCCTATGGCATTTCTCGTCAACAATTTATTCCTTGCATATTTTTGCATGAGAACTCTTGTTATATTCAAATTCCAATGTATAAGCCCTAAAATCATTATTTTTTCAATTAGTTCGAAATTTAAGGTTGTAAAAAATGTAAAATAAAGAAATGCATTTCCTATGGCATTTCTCGTCAACAATTTAATCCTTGCATATTTTGGCATGAGAACTCTTGTTATATTCAAATTCCAATGTATAAGCCCTAAAATCATTATTTTTTCAATTGGTTCAAAATTTAAGGTTGTAAAAAATGTCAAATAAAGAAATGCTATAGGAAATGGTATAGCTTTTCCTATTGCATTTCTCGTCAACAATTTAATCCTTGCATATTTTTTCATGAGAACTCTTTTTATATTCAAATTTCAATGTATAAGCCCTAAAATCATTATTTTTTCAATTGGTTCGAAATTTAAGGTTGTAAAAATGTAAAATAAAGAAATGCTATAGCATTTCCTATGGCATTTCTCGTAAACAATTTAATCCTTGCATATTTTTGCATGAGAACTCTTGTTATATTCAAATTCGAATGTATAAGTCCTAAAATCATTATTTTTTCAATTGGTTCGAATTTTAGGTCGTAAACAATGTAAAATAAAGAAATGCTATAGGAAATACTATAGCATTTCTTATGGCATTTCTCGTCAACAATTTAATTCTTGCATATTTTTGCATGAGAACTCTTGTTATATTCAAATTCCAATGTATAAGCCCTGAAATCATTATTTTTTCAATTGGTTCGAAATTTAAGGTTGTAAAAAATGTAAAATAAAGAAATTCTATAGGAAATTCTATAGCATTTCCTATGGCATTTCTCGTCAACAATTTAATCCTTGCATATTTTTGCATGAGAACTCTTGTTATATTAAAATTTAAATGTATAAGCCCTAAAATCATTATTTTTTCAATTGGTTCGAAATTTAAGGTTGTAAAAAATGTAAAATAAAGAAATGCTATAGGAAATGCTATAGCATTTCCTATGGCATTTCTCGTAAACAATTTAATCCTTGCATATTTTTGCATGAGAACTCTTGTTATATTCAAATTCCAATGTATTAGTCCTAAAATCATTATTTTTTCAATTGGTTCGAATTTTAGGTCGTAAACAATGTAAAATAAAGAAATGCTATAGGAAATGCTATAGCATTTCCTACGACATTTCTCGTAAACAATTTAATCCTTGCATATTTTTGCATGAGAACTCTTGTTATATTCAAATTCCAATGTATAAGGCCTAAAATCATTATTTTTTCAATTGGTTCGAATTTTAGGTCGTAAACAATGTAAAATAAAGAAATGCTACAGGAAATGCTATAGCACTTCCTATGGCATTTCTCGTCAACAGTTTAATTCTTGCATATTTTTGCATGAGAACTCTTGTTATATTCAAATTCCAATGTATAAGCCCTAAAATCATTATTTTTTCAATTGGTTCGAAATTTAAGGTCGTAAACAATGTAAAATAAAGAAATGCTACAGGAAATGCTATAGCACTTCCTATGGCATTTCTCGTCAACAATTTAATCCTTGCATATTTTGGCATGAGAACTCTTGTTATATTTAAATTCCAATGTATAAGCCCTAAAATCATTATTTTTTCAATTGGTTCGAAATTTAAGGTTGTAAAAAATGTCAAATAAAGAAATGTTATAGGAAATGCTATAGCATTTCCTATGGCATTTCTCGTCAACAATTTAATCCTAGCATATTTTTGCATGAGAACTCTTGTTATATTCAAATTTCAATGTATAAGCCCTAAAATCATTATTTTTTCAATTGGTTCGAAATTTAAGGTTGTAAAAAATGTAAAATCATTAAATTCTATAGGAAATTCTATAGCATTTCCTATGGCATTTCTCGTCAACAATTTATTCCTTGCATATTTTTGCATGAGAACTCTTGTTATATTCAAATTCCAATGTATAAGCCCTAAAATCATTATTTTTTCAATTAGTTCGAAATTTAAGGTTGTAAAAAATGTAAAATAAAGAAATGCATTTCCTATGGCATTTCTCGTCAACAATTTAATCCTTGCATATTTTGGCATGAGAACTCTTGTTATATTCAAATTCCAATGTATAAGCCCTAAAATCATTATTTTTTCAATTGGTTCAAAATTTAAGGTTGTAAAAAATGTCAAATAAAGAAATGCTATAGGAAATGCTATAGCTTTTCCTATTGCATTTCTCGTCAACAATTTAATCCTTGCATATTTTTTCATGAGAACTCTTTTTATATTAAAATTTCAATGTATAAGCCCTAAAATCATTATTTTTTCAATTGGTTCGAAATTTAAGGTTGTAAAAATGTAAAATAAAGAAATGCTATAGCATTTCCTATGGCATTTCTCGTAAACAATTTAATCCTTGCATATTTTTGCATGAGAACTCTTGTTATATTCAAATTCGAATGTATAAGTCCTAAAATCATTATTTTTTCAATTGGTTCGAATTTTAGGTCGTAAACAATGTAAAATAAAGAAATGCTATAGGAAATACTATAGCATTTCCTATGGCATTTCTCGTCAACAATTTAATCCTTGCATATTTTTGCATGAGAACTCTTGTTATATTCAAATTCCAATGTATAAGCCCTGAAATCATTATTTTTTCAATTGGTTCGAAATTTAAGGTTGTAAAAAATGTAAAATAAAGAAATTCTATAGGAAATTCTATAGCATTTCCTATGGCATTTCTCGTCAACAATTAAATCCTTGCATATTTTTGCATGAGAACTCTTGTTATATTAAAATTTAAATGTATAAGCCCTAAAATCATTATTTTTTCAATTGGTTCGAAATTTAAGGTTGTAAAAAATGTAAAATAA
Source organism: Parietaria judaica (assembly GCA_954871525.1). Lineage (NCBI taxonomy): Eukaryota > Viridiplantae > Streptophyta > Magnoliopsida > Rosales > Urticaceae > Parietaria > Parietaria judaica. The sequence continues at coordinate 4,099,963 of OX940864.1, read as the reverse complement.
AGAAATGCTATAGGAAATGCTATAGCATTTCCTATGGCATTTCTCGTAAACAATTTAATCCTTGCATATTTTTGCATGAGAACTCTTGTTATATTCAAATTCCAATGTATTAGTCCTAAAATCATTATTTTTTCAATTGGTTCGAATTTTAGGTCGTAAACAATGTAAAATAAAGAAATGCTATAGGAAATGCTATAGCATTTCCTACGACATTTCTCGTAAACAATTTAATCCTTGCATATTTTTGCATGAGAACTCTTGTTATATTCAAATTCCAATGTATAAGGCCTAAAATCATTATTTTTTCAATTGGTTCGAATTTTAGGTCGTAAACAATGTAAAATAAAGAAATGCTACAGGAAATGCTATAGCACTTCCTATGGCATTTCTCGTCAACAGTTTAATCCTTGCATATTTTTGCATGAGAACTCTTGTTATATTCAAATTCCAATGTATAAGCCCTAAAATCATTATTTTTTCAATTGGTTCGAAATTTAAGGTCGTAAACAATGTAAAATAAAGAAATGCTACAGGAAATGCTATAGCACTTCCTATGGCATTTCTCGTCAACAATTTAATCCTGGCATATTTTGGCATGAGAACTCTTGTTATATTCAAATTCCAATGTATAAGCCCTAAAATCATTATTTTTTCAATTGGTTCGAAATTTAAGGTTGTAAAAAATGTGAAATAAAGAAATGTTATAGGAAATGCTATAGCATTTCCTATGGCATTTCTCGTCAACAATTTAATCCTAGCATATTTTTGCATGAGAACTCTTGTTATATTAAAATTTAAATGTATAAGCCCTAAAATCATTATTTTTTCAATTGGTTCGAAATTTAAGGTTGTAAAAAATGTAAAATAAAGAAATGCTATAGGAAATGCTATAGCATTTCCTATGGCATTTCTCGTAAACAATTTAATCCTTGCATATTTTTGCATGAGAACTCTTGTTATATTCAAATTCCAATGTATTAGTCCTAAAATCATTATTTTTTCAATTGGTTCGAATTTTAGGTCGTAAACAATGTAAAATAAAGAAATGCTATAGGAAATGCTATAGCATTTCCTACGACATTTCTCGTAAACAATTTAATCCTTGCATATTTTTGCATGAGAACTCTTGTTATATTCAAATTCCAATGTATAAGGCCTAAAATCATTATTTTTTCAATTGGTTCGAATTTTAGGTCGTAAACAATGTAAAATAAAGAAATGCTACAGGAAATGCTATAGCACTTCCTATGGCATTTCTCGTCAACAGTTTAATCCTTGCATATTTTTGCATGAGAACTCTTGTTATATTCAAATTCCAATGTATAAGCCCTAAAATCATTATTTTTTCAATTGGTTCGAAATTTAAGGTCGTAAACAATGTAAAATAAAGAAATGCTACAGGAAATGCTATAGCACTTCCTATGGCATTTCTCGTCAACAATTTAATCCTTGCATATTTTGGCATGAGAACTCTTGTTATATTCAAATTCCAATGTATAAGCCCTAAAATCATTATTTTTTCAATTGGTTCGAAATTTAAGGTTGTAAAAAATGTCAAATAAAGAAATGTTATAGGAAATGCTATAGCATTTCCTATGGCATTTCTCGTCAACAATTTAATCCTAGCATATTTTTGCATGAGAACTCTTGTTATATTAAAATTTAAATGTATAAGCCCTAAAATCATTATTTTTTCAATTGGTTCGAAATTTAAGGTTGTAAAAAATGTAAAATAAAGAAATGCTATAGGAAATGCTATAGCATTTCCTATGGCATTTCTCGTAAACAATTTAATCCTTGCATATTTTTGCATGAGAACTCTTGTTATATTCAAATTCCAATGTATAAGGCCTAAAATCATTATTTTTTCAATTGGTTCGAATTTTAGGTCGTAAACAATGTAAAATAAAGAAATGCTACAGGAAATGCTATAGCACTTCCTATGGCATTTCTCGTCAACAGTTTAATTCTTGCATATTTTTGCATGAGAACTCTTGTTATATTCAAATTCCAATGTATAAGCCCTAAAATCATTATTTTTTCAATTGGTTCGAAATTTAAGGTCGTAAACAATGTAAAATAAAGAAATGCTACAGGAAATGCTATAGCACTTCCTATGGCATTTCTCGTCAACAATTTAATCCTTGCATATTTTGGCATGAGAACTCTTGTTATATTCAAATTCCAATGTATAAGCCCTAAAATCATTATTTTTTCAATTGGTTCGAAATTTAAGGTTGTAAAAAATGTCAAATAAAGAAATGTTATAGGAAATGCTATAGCATTTCCTATGGCATTTCTCGTCAACAATTTAATCCTAGCATATTTTTGCATGAGAACTCTTGTTATATTCAAATTTCAATGTATAAGCCCTAAAATCATTATTTTTTCAATTGGTTCGAAATTTAAGGTTGTAAAAAATGTAAAATCATTAAATTCTATAGGAAATTCTATAGCATTTCCTATGGCATTTCTCGTCAACAATTTATTCCTTGCATATTTTTGCATGAGAACTCTTGTTATATTCAAATTCCAATGTATAAGCCCTAAAATCATTATTTTTTCAATTAGTTCGAAATTTAAGGTTGTAAAAAATGTAAAATAAAGAAATGCATTTCCTATGGCATTTCTCGTCAACAATTTAATCCTTGCATATTTTGGCATGAGAACTCTTGTTATATTCAAATTCCAATGTATAAGCCCTAAAATCATTATTTTTTCAATTGGTTCAAAATTTAAGGTTGTAAAAAATGTCAAATAAAGAAATGCTATAGGAAATGCTATAGCTTTTCCTATTGCATTTCTCGTCAACAATTTAATCCTTGCATATTTTTTCATGAGAACTCTTTTTATATTCAAATTTCAATGTATAAGCCCTAAAATCATTATTTTTTCAATTGGTTCGAAATTTAAGGTTGTAAAAATGTAAAATAAAGAAATGCTATAGCATTTCCTATGGCATTTCTCGTAAACAATTTAATCCTTGCATATTTTTGCATGAGAACTCTTGTTATATTCAAATTCGAATGTATAAGTCCTAAAATCATTATTTTTTCAATTGGTTCGAATTTTAGGTCGTAAACAATGTAAAATAAAGAAATGCTATAGGAAATACTATAGCATTTCCTATGGCATTTCTCGTCAACAATTTAATCCTTGCATATTTTTGCATGAGAACTCTTGTTATATTCAAATTGCAATGTATAAGCCCTGAAATCATTATTTTTTCAATTGGTTCGAAATTTAAGGTTGTAAAAAATGTAAAATAAAGAAATTCTATAGGAAATTCTATAGCATTTCCTATGGCATTTCTCGTCAACAATTAAATCCTTGCATATTTTTGCATGAGAACTCTTGTTATATTAAAATTTAAATGTATAAGCCCTAAAATCATTATTTTTTCAATTGGTTCGAAATTTAAGGTTGTAAAAAATGTAAAATAAAGAAATGCTATAGGAAATGCTATAGCATTTCCTATGGCATTTCTCGTAAACAATTTAATCCTTGCATATTTTTGCATGAGAACTCTTGTTATATTCAAATTCCAATGTATTAGTCCTAAAATCATTATTTTTTCAATTGGTTCGAATTTTAGGTCGTAAACAATGTAAAATAAAGAAATGCTATAGGAAATGCTATAGCATTTCCTACGACATTTCTCGTAAACAATTTAATCCTTGCATATTTTTGCATGAGAACTCTTGTTATATTCAAATTCCAATGTATAAGGCCTAAAATCATTATTTTTTCAATTGGTTCGAATTTTAGGTCGTAAACAATGTAAAATAAAGAAATGCTACAGGAAATGCTATAGCACTTCCTATGGCATTTCTCGTCAACAGTTTAATCCTTGCATATTTTTGCATGAGAACTCTTGTTATATTCAAATTCCAATGTATAAGCCCTAAAATCATTATTTTTTCAATTGGTTCGAAATTTAAGGTCGTAAACAATGTAAAATAAAGAAATGCTACAGGAAATGCTATAGCACTTCCTATGGCATTTCTCGTCAACAATTTAATCCTGGCATATTTTGGCATGACAACTCTTGTTATATTCAAATTCCAATGTATAAGCCCTAAAATCATTATTTTTTCAATTGGTTCGAAATTTAAGGTTGTAAAAAATGTGAAATAAAGAAATGTTATAGGAAATGCTATAGCATTTCCTATGGCATTTCTCGTCAACAATTTAATCCTAGCATATTTTTGCATGAGAACTCTTGTTATATTAAAATTTAAATGTATAAGCCCTAAAATCATTATTTTTTCAATTGGTTCGAAATTTAAGGTTGTAAAAAATGTAAAATAAAGAAATGCTATAGGAAATGCTATAGCATTTCCTATGGCATTTCTCGTAAACAATTTAATCCTTGCATATTTTTGCATGAGAACTCTTGTTATATTCAAATTCCAATGTATTAGTCCTAAAATCATTATTTTTTCAATTGGTTCGAATTTTAGGTCGTAAACAATGTAAAATAAAGAAATGCTATAGGAAATGCTATAGCATTTCCTACGACATTTCTCGTAAACAATTTAATCCTTGCATATTTTTGCATGAGAACTCTTGTTATATTCAAATTCCAATGTATAAGGCCTAAAATCATTATTTTTTCAATTGGTTCGAATTTTAGGTCGTAAACAATGTAAAATAAAGAAATGCTACAGGAAATGCTATAGCACTTCCTATGGCATTTCTCGTCAACAGTTTAATCCTTGCATATTTTTGCATGAGAACTCTTGTTATATTCAAATTCCAATGTATAAGCCCTAAAATCATTATTTTTTCAATTGGTTTGAAATTTAAGGTCGTAAACAATGTAAAATAAAGAAATGCTACAGGAAATGCTATAGCACTTCCTATGGCATTTCTCGTCAACAATTTAATCCTTGCATATTTTGGCATGAGAACTCTTGTTATATTCAAATTCCAATGTATAAGCCCTAAAATCATTATTTTTTCAATTGGTTCGAAATTTAAGGTTGTAAAAAATGTCAAATAAAGAAATGTTATAGGAAATGCTATAGCATTTCCTATGGCATTTCTCGTCAACAATTTAATCCTAGCATATTTTTGCATGAGAACTCTTGTTATATTAAAATTTAAATGTATAAGCCCTAAAATCATTATTTTTTCAATTGGTTCGAAATTTAAGGTTGTAAAAAATGTAAAATAAAGAAATGCTATAGGAAATGCTATAGCATTTCCTATGGCATTTCTCGTAAACAATTTAATCCTTGCATATTTTTGCATGAGAACTCTTGTTATATTCAAATTCCAATGTATAAGGCCTAAAATCATTATTTTTTCAATTGGTTCGAATTTTAGGTCGTAAACAATGTAAAATAAAGAAATGCTACAGGAAATGCTATAGCACTTCCTATGGCATTTCTCGTCAACAGTTTAATTCTTGCATATTTTTGCATGAGAACTCTTGTTATATTCAAATTCCAATGTATAAGCCCTAAAATCATTATTTTTTCAATTGGTTCGAAATTTAAGGTCGTAAACAATGTAAAATAAAGAAATGCTACAGGAAATGCTATAGCACTTCCTATGGCATTTCTCGTCAACAATTTAATCCTTGCATATTTTGGCATGAGAACTCTTGTTATATTCAAATTCCAATGTATAAGCCCTAAAATCATTATTTTTTCAATTGGTTCGAAATTTAAGGTTGTAAAAAATGTCAAATAAAGAAATGTTATAGGAAATGCTATAGCATTTCCTATGGCATTTCTCGTCAACAATTTAATCCTAGCATATTTTTGCATGAGAACTCTTGTTATATTCAAATTTCAATGTATAAGCCCTAAAATCATTATTTTTTCAATTGGTTCGAAATTTAAGGTTGTAAAAAATGTAAAATCATTAAATTCTATAGGAAATTCTATAGCATTTCCTATGGCATTTCTCGTCAACAATTTATTCCTTGCATATTTTTGCATGAGAACTCTTGTTATATTCAAATTCCAATGTATAAGCCCTAAAATCATTATTTTTTCAATTAGTTCGAAATTTAAGGTTGTAAAAAATGTAAAATAAAGAAATGCATTTCCTATGGCATTTCTCGTCAACAATTTAATCCTTGCATATTTTGGCATGAGAACTCTTGTTATATTCAAATTCCAATGTATAAGCCCTAAAATCATTATTTTTTCAATTGGTTCAAAATTTAAGGTTGTAAAAAATGTCAAATAAAGAAATGCTATAGGAAATGCTATAGCTTTTCCTATTGCATTTCTCGTCAACAATTTAATCCTTGCATATTTTTTCATGAGAACTCTTTTTATATTCAAATTTCAATGTATAAGCCCTAAAATCATTATTTTTTCAATTGGTTCGAAATTTAAGGTTGTAAAAATGTAAAATAAAGAAATGCTATAGCATTTCCTATGGCATTTCTCGTAAACAATTTAATCCTTGCATATTTTTGCATGAGAACTCTTGTTATATTCAAATTCGAATGTATAAGTCCTAAAATCATTATTTTTTCAATTGGTTCGAATTTTAGGTCGTAAACAATGTAAAATAAAGAAATGCTATAGGAAATACTATAGCATTTCCTATGGCATTTCTCGTCAACAATTTAATCCTTGCATATTTTTGCATGAGAACTCTTGTTATATTCAAATTGCAATGTATAAGCCCTGAAATCATTATTTTTTCAATTGGTTCGAAATTTAAGGTTGTAAAAAATGTAAAATAAAGAAATTCTATAGGAAATTCTATAGCATTTCCTATGGCATTTCTCGTCAACAATTAAATCCTTGCATATTTTTGCATGAGAACTCTTGTTATATTAAAATTTAAATGTATAAGCCCTAAAATCATTATTTTTTCAATTGGTTCGAAATTTAAGGTTGTAAAAAATGTAAAATAAAGAAATGCTATAGGAAATGCTATAGCATTTCCTATGGCATTTCTCGTAAACAATTTAATCCTTGCATATTTTTGCATGAGAACTCTTGTTATATTCAAATTCCAATGTATTAGTCCTAAAATCATTATTTTTTCAATTGGTTCGAATTTTAGGTCGTAAACAATGTAAAATAAAGAAATGCTATAGGAAATGCTATAGCATTTCCTACGACATTTCTCGTAAACAATTTAATCCTTGCATATTTTGGCATGAGAACTCTTGTTATATTCAAATTCCAATGTATAAGGCCTAAAATCATTATTTTTTCAATTGGTTCGAATTTTAGGTCGTAAACAATGTAAAATAAAGAAATGCTACAGGAAATGCTATAGCACTTCCTATGGCATTTCTCGTCAACAGTTTAATCCTTGCATATTTTTGCATGAGAACTCTTGTTATATTCAAATTCCAATGTATAAGCCCTAAAATCATTATTTTTTCAATTGGTTCGAAATTTAAGGTCGTAAACAATGTAAAATAAAGAAATGCTACAGGAAATGCTATAGCACTTCCTATGGCATTTCTCGTCAACAATTTAATCCTGGCATATTTTGGCATGAGAACTCTTGTTATATTCAAATTCCAATGTATAAGCCCTAAAATCATTATTTTTTCAATTGGTTCGAAATTTAAGGTTGTAAAAAATGTGAAATAAAGAAATGTTATAGGAAATGCTATAGCATTTCCTATGGCATTTCTCGTCAACAATTTAATCCTAGCATATTTTTGCATGAGAACTCTTGTTATATTAAAATTTAAATGTATAAGCCCTAAAATCATTATTTTTTCAATTGGTTCGAAATTTAAGGTTGTAAAAAATGTAAAATAAAGAAATGCTATAGGAAATGCTATAGCATTTCCTATGGCATTTCTCGTAAACAATTTAATCCTTGCATATTTTTGCATGAGAACTCTTGTTATATTCAAATTCCAATGTATTAGTCCTAAAATCATTATTTTTCAATTGGTTCGAATTTTAGGTCGTAAACAATGTAAAATAAAGAAATGCTATAGGAAATGCTATAGCATTTCCTACGACATTTCTCGTAAACAATTTAATCCTTGCATATTTTTGCATGAGAACTCTTGTTATATTCAAATTCCAATGTATAAGGCCTAAAATCATTATTTTTTCAATTGGTTCGAATTTTAGGTCGTAAACAATGTAAAATAAAGAAATGCTACAGGAAATGCTATAGCACTTCCTATGGCATTTCTCGTCAACAGTTTAATCCTTGCATATTTTTGCATGAGAACTCTTGTTATATTCAAATTCCAATGTATAAGCCCTAAAATCATTATTTTTTCAATTGGTTTGAAATTTAAGGTCGTAAACAATGTAAAATAAAGAAATGCTACAGGAAATGCTATAGCACTTCCTATGGCATTTCTCGTCAACAATTTAATCCTTGCATATTTTGGCATGAGAACTCTTGTTATATTCAAATTCCAATGTATAAGCCCTAAAATCATTATTTTTTCAATTGGTTCGAAATTTAAGGTTGTAAAAAATGTCAAATAAAGAAATGTTATAGGAAATGCTATAGCATTTCCTATGGCATTTCTCGTCAACAATTTAATCCTAGAATATTTTTGCATGAGAACTCTTGTTATATTAAAATTTAAATGTATAAGCCCTAAAATCATTATTTTTTCAATTGGTTCGAAATTTAAGGTTGTAAAAAATGTAAAATAAAGAAATGCTATAGGAAATGCTATAGCATTTCCTATGGCATTTCTCGTAAACAATTTAATCCTTGCATATTTTTGCATGAGAACTCTTGTTATATTCAAATTCCAATGTATTAGTCCTAAAATCATTATTTTTTCAATTGGTTCGAATTTTAGGTCGTAAACAATGTAAAATAAAGAAATGCTATAGGAAATGCTATAGCATTTCCTACGACATTTCTCGTAAACAATTTAATCCTTGCATATTTTTGCATGAGAACTCTTGTTATATTCAAATTCCAATGTATAAGGCCTAAAATCATTATTTTTTCAATTGGTTCGAATTTTAGGTCGTAAACAATGTAAAATAAAGAAATGCTACAGGAAATCCTATAGCACTTCCTATGGCATTTCTCGTCAACAGTTTAATCCTTGCATATTTTTGCATGAGAACTCTTGTTATATTCAAATTCCAATGTATAAGCCCTAAAATCATTATTTTTTCAATTGGTTCGAAATTTAAGGTCGTAAACAATGTAAAATAAAGAAATGCTACAGGAAATGCTATAGCACTTCCTATGGCATTTCTCGTTTACAATTTAATCCTTGCATATTTTGGCATGAGAACTCTTGTTATATTCAAATTCCAATGTATAAGCCCTAAAATCATTATTTTTTCAATTGGTTCGAAATTTAAGGTTGTAAAAAATGTCAAATAAAGAAATGTTATAGGAAATGCTATAGCATTTCCTATGGCATTTCTCGTCAACAATTTAATCCTAGCATATTTTTGCATGAGAACTCTTGTTATATTCAAATTTCAATGTATAAGCCCTAAAATCATTATTTTTTCAATTGGTTCGAAATTTAAGGTTGTAAAAAATGTAAAATAAAGAAATGCTATGGGAAATGCTATAGCATTTCCTATGGCATTTCTCGTAAACAATTTAATCCTTGCATTTTTTTGCATGAGAACTCTTGTTATATTCAAATTCCAATGTATAAGTCCTAAAATCATTATTTTTTCAATTGGTTTGAATTTTAGGTCGTAAACAATGTAAAATAAAGAAATGGTATATGAAATGCTATAGCATTTCCTATGGCATTTCTCGTCAACAATTTAATCCTTGCGTATTTTTGCATGAGAACTCTTGTTATATTCAAATTCCAATGTATAAGCCCTAAAATCATTATTTTTTCAATTGGTTCGAAATTTAAGGTTGTAAAAAATGTAAAATAAAGAAATTCTATAGGAAATGCTATAGCATTTCCTATGGCATTTCTCGTCAACAATTTAATCCTTGCATATTTTTGCATGAGAACTCTTGTTATATTCAAATTTAAGGTTCAAAATTTAAGGTTGTAAAAAATGTAAAATAAAGAAATTCTATAGGAAATTCTATAGCATTTCCTATGGCATTTCTCGTCAACAATTTAATCCTTGCATATTTTTGCATGAGAACTCTTGTTATATTCAAATTCCAATGTATAATCCCTGAAATCATTATTTTTTCAATTGATTAGAAATTTAAGGTTGTAAAAAATGTAAAATAAAGAAATGCTATAGCATTTCCTATGGCATTTCTCGTCAACAATTTAATCCTTGCATATTTTGGCATGAGAACTCTTGTTATATTCAAATTCCAATGTATAAGCCCTAAAATCATTATTTTTTCAATTGGTTCAGAATTTAAGGTTTTAAAAAATGTCAAATAAAGAAATGCTATAGGAAATGCTATAGCATTTCCTATGGCATTTCTCGTCAACAATTTAATCCTAGCATATTTTTGCATGAGAACTCTTGTTATATTCAAATTCCAATGTATAAGCCCTGAAATCATTATTTTTTCAATTGGTTCGAAATTTAAGGTTGTAAAAAATGTAAAATAAAGAAATGCTATAGGAAATGCTATAGCATTTCCTATGGCATTTCTCGTCAACAATTTAATCCTTGCATATTTTGGCATGAGAACTCTTGTTATATTCAAATTCCAATGTATATGCCCTAAAATCATTATTTCTTAAATTGGTTCGAAATTTAAGGTTGTAAAAAATGTCAAATAAAGAAATGCTATAGGAAATGCTATAGCATTTCCTATGGCATTTCTCGTCAACAATTTAATCCTAGCATATTTTTGCATGAGAACTCTTGTTATATTCAAATTCCAATGTATAAGCCCTGAAATCATTATTTTTTCAATTGGTTCGAAATTTAAGGTTGTAAAAAATGTAAAATAAAGAAATGCTATAGGAAATGCTATAGCATTTCCTATGGCATTTCTCGTCAACAATTTAATCCTTGCATATTTTTGCATGAGAACTCTTGTTATATTCAAATTCCAATGTATAAGCCCTGAAATCATTATTTTTTTCAATTGATTAGAAATTTAAGGTTGTAAAAAATGTAAAATAAAGAAATGCTATAGGAAATTCTATAGCATTTCCTATGGCATTTCTCGTCAACAATTTAATCCTTGCATATTTTTTCATGAGAACTCTTGTTATATTCAAATTCCAATGTATAAGCCCTGAAATCATTATTTTTTCAATTGGTTCGAAATTTAAGGTTGTAAAAAATGTAAAATAAAGAAATGCTATAGGAAATGCTAAAGCATTTCCTATGGCATTTCTCGTAAACAATTTAATCCTTGCATATTTTGGCATGAGAACTCTTATTATATTCAAATTCCAATGTATAAGCCCTAAAATCATTATTTTTCCAATTGGTTTGAAATTTAAGGTTGTAAAAAATGTCAAATAAAGAAATGCTATAGGAAATGCTATAGCATTTCCTATGGCATTTCTCGTCTACAATTTAATCCTAGCATATTTTTGCATGAGAACTCTTGTTATATTCAAATTCCAATGTATAAGCCCTGAAATCATTATTTTTTCAATTGGTTCGAAATTTAAGGTTGTAAAAAATGTAAAATAAAGAAATGCTATAGGAAATGCTATAGCATTTCCTATGGCATTTCTCGTCAACAATTTAATCCTTGCATATTTTTGCATGAGAACTCTTGTTATATTCAAATTCCAATGTATAAGCCCTAAAATCATTATTTTTTCAATTAATTCGAAATTTAAGGTTGTAAAAAATGTAGAATAAAGAAATGCTATAGGAAATGCTATAGCATTTCCTATGGCATTTCTCGTCAACAATTTAATCCTTGCATATTTTTGCATGAGAACTCTTGTTATATTCAAATTCCAATGTATAAGCCCTAAAATCATTATTTTTTCAATTGGTTCGAAATTTAAGGTTGTAAAAAATGTAAAATAAAGAAATTCTATAGGAAATTCTATAGCATTTCCTATGGCATTTCTCGTCAACAATTTAATCCTTGCATATTTTTGCATGAGAACTCTTGTTATATTCAAATTCCAGTGTATAAGCCCTAAAATCATTATTTTTTCAATTGGTTCGAAATTTAAGGTTGTAAAAAATGTAAAATAAAGAAATTCTATAGGAAATTCTATAGCATTTCCTATGGCATTTCTCGTCAACAATTTAATCCTTGCATATTTTTGCATGAGAACTCTTGTTATATTCAAATTCCAATGTATAAGCCCTGAAATCATTATTTTTTCAATTGGTTCGAAATTTAAGGTTGTAAAAAATGTAAAATAAAGAAATGCTATAGGAAATGCAATAGCATTTCCTATGATAGCATTTCTCGTCAACAATTTAATCCTTGCATATTTTGGCATGAAAACTCTTGTTATATTCAAATTCCAATGTATAAGCCCTAAAATCATTATTTCTTAAATTGGTTCGAAATTTAAGGTTGTAAAAAATGTCAAATAAAGAAATGCTATAGGAAATGCTATAGCATTTCCTATGGCATTTCTCGTCAACAATTTAATCCTAGCATATTTTTGCATGAGAACTCTTGTTATATTCAAATTCCAATGTATAAGCCCTGAAATCATTATTTTTTCAATTGGTTCGAAATTTAAGGTTGTAAAAAATGTAAAATAAAGAAATGCTATAGGAAATGCTATAGCATTTCCTATGGCATTTCTCGTCAACAATTTAATCCTTGCATATTTTTGCATGAGAACTCTTGTTATATTCAAATTCCAATGTATAAGCCCTGAAATCATTATTTTTTTCAATTGATTAGAAATTTAAGGTTGTAAAAAATGTAAAATAAAGAAATGCTATAGGAAATTCTATAGCATTTCCTATGGCATTTCTCGTCAACAATTTAATCCTTGCATATTTTTTCATGAGAACTCTTGTTATATTCAAATTCCAATGTATAAGCCCTGAAATCATTATTTTTTCAATTGGTTCGAAATTTAAGGTTGTAAAAAATGTAAAATAAAGAAATGCTATAGGAAATGCTAAAGCATTTCCTATGGCATTTCTCGTAAACAATTTAATCCTTGCATATTTTGGCATGAGAACTCTTATTATATTCAAATTCCAATGTATAAGCCCTAAAATCATTATTTTTCCAATTGGTTTGAAATTTAAGGTTGTAAAAAATGTCAAATAAAGAAATGCTATAGGAAATGCTATAGCATTTCCTATGGCATTTCTCGTCTACAATTTAATCCTAGCATATTTTTGCATGAGAACTCTTGTTATATTCAAATTCCAATGTATAAGCCCTGAAATCATTATTTTTTCAATTGGTTCGAAATTTAAGGTTGTAAAAAATGTAAAATAAAGAAATGCTATAGGAAATGCTATAGCATTTCCTATGGCATTTCTCGTCAACAATTTAATCCTTGCATATTTTTGCATGAGAACTCTTGTTATATTCAAATTCCAATGTATAAGCCCTAAAATCATTATTTTTTCAATTAATTCGAAATTTAAGGTTGTAAAAAATGTAGAATAAAGAAATGCTATAGGAAATGCTATAGCATTTCCTATGGCATTTCTCGTCAACAATTTAATCCTTGCATATTTTTGCATGAGAACTCTTGTTATATTCAAATTCCAATGTATAAGCCCTAAAATCATTATTTTTTCAATTGGTTCGAAATTTAAGGTTGTAAAAAATGTAAAATAAAGAAATTCTATAGGAAATTCTATAGCATTTCCTATGGCATTTCTCGTCAACAATTTAATCCTTGCATATTTTTGCATGAGAACTCTTGTTATATTCAAATTCCAGTGTATAAGCCCTAAAATCATTATTTTTTCAATTGGTTCGAAATTTAAGGTTGTAAAAAATGTAAAATAAAGAAATTCTATAGGAAATTCTATAGCATTTCCTATGGCATTTCTCGTCAACAATTTAATCCTTGCATATTTTTGCATGAGAACTCTTGTTATATTCAAATTCCAATGTATAAGCCCTGAAATCATTATTTTTTCAATTGGTTCGAAATTTAAGGTTGTAAAAAATGTAAAATAAAGAAATGCTATAGGAAATGCAATAGCATTTCCTATGATAGCATTTCTCGTCAACAATTTAATCCTTGCATATTTTGGCATGAAAACTCTTGTTATATTCAAATTCCAATGTATAAGCCCTAAAATCATTATTTTTTCAATTGGTTCGAAATTTAAGGTTGTAAAAATGTCAAATAAAGAAATGCTATAGGAAATGCTATAGCATTTCCTATGGCATTTCTCGTCAACAATTTAATCCTAGCATATTTTTGCATGAGAACTCTTGTTATATTCAAATTTAAATGTATAAGACCTAAAATCATTATTTTTTCAATTGGTTCGAAATTTAAGGTTGTAAAAAATGTAAAATAAAGAAATGCTATGGGAAATGCTATAGCATTTTCTATGGCATTTATCGTAAACAATTTAATCCTTGCATATTTTTGCATGAGAACTCTTGTTATATTCAAATTCCAATGTATAAGTCCTACAATCATTATTTTTTGAATTGGTTCGAATTTTAGGTCGTAAACAATGTAAAATAAAGAAATGCTATAGGAAATGGCATTTCTCGTCAACAATTTAATCCTTGCATATTTTTGCATGAGAACTCTTGTTATATTCAAATTACAATGTATAAGCCCTAAAATCATTATTTTTTCAATTGGTTCGAAATTTAAGGTTGTAAAAAATGTAAAATAAAGAAATTCTATAGGAAATTCTATAGCATTTCCTATGGCATTTCTCGTCAACAATTTAATCCTTGCATATTTTGGCATGAGAACTCTTGTTATATTCAAATTCCAATGTATAAGCCCTAAAATCATTATTTTTTCAATTGGTTCGAAATTTAAGGTTGTAAAAAATGTCAAATAAAGAAATGCTATAGGAAATGCTATAGCATTTCCTATGGCATTTCTCGTCAACAATTTAATCCTAGCATATTTTTGCATGAGAACTCTTGTTATATTAAAATTTCAATGTATAAGCCCTAAAATCATTATTTTTTCAATTGGTTCAAAATTTAAGGTTGTAAAAAATGTAAAATAAAGAAATGCTATGGGAAATGCTATAGCATTTCCTATGGCATTTCTCGTAAACAATTTAATCCTTGCATATTTTTGCATGAGAACTCTTGTTATATTCAAATTCCAATGTATAAGTCCTAAAATCATTATTTTTTCAATTGGTTTGAATTTTAGGTCGTAAACAATGTAAAATAAAGAAATGCTATAGGAAATGCTATAGTATTTCCTATGATAGCATTTCCTATGGCATTTCTCGTCAACAATTTAATCCTTGCATATTTTTGCATGAGAACTCTTGTTATATTCAAATTCCAATGTATAAGCCCTGAAATCGTTATTTTTTCAATTGGTTCGAAATTTAAGGTTGTAAAAAATGTAAAATAAAGAAATGCTATAGGAAATGCTATAGCATTTCCTATGGAATTTCTCGTCAACAATTTAATCCTTGCATATTTTGGCATGAGAACTCTTGTTATATTCAAATTCCAATGTATAAGCCCTAAAATCATTATTTTTTCAATTGGTTCGAAATTTAAGGTTGTAAAAATGTAAAATAAAGAAATTCTATAGGAAATTCTATAGCATTTCCTATTGAATTTCTCGTCAACAATTTAATCCTTGCATATTTTTGCATGAGAAATCTTGTTATATTCAAATTCCAGTGTATAATCCCTAAAATCATTATTTTTTCAATTGGTTCGAAATTTAAATTTGTAAAAAATGTAAAATAAAGAAATTCTATAGGAAATTCTATAGCATTTCCTATGGCATTTCTCGTCAACAATTTAATCCTTGCATGTTTTTGCATGAGAACTCTTGTTATATTCAAATTCCAATGTATAAGCCCTGAAATCATTATTTTTTCAATTGGTTCGAAATTTAAGGTTGTAAAAAATGTAAAATAAAAAAATGCTATAGGAAATGCTATAGCATTTCCTATGGCATTTCTCGTCAACAATTTAATCCTTGCATATTTTTGCATGAGAACTCTTGTTATATTCAAATTTCAATGTATAAGCCCTAAAATCATTATTTTTTCAATTGGTTCGAAATTTAAGGTTGTAAAAAATGTAAAATAAAGAAATGCTATAGAAAATGCTATAGCATTTCCTATGGCATTTCTCGTAAACAATTTAATTCTTGCATATTTTTCCATGAGAACTCTTGTTATATTCAAATTCCAATGTATAAGTCCTAAAATCATTATTTTTTCAATTGGTTCAAATTTTAGGTCGTAAACAATGTAAAATAAAGAAATGCTATAGGAAATGCTATAGCATTTCCTATGGCATTTCTCGTTAACAATTTAATCCTTGCATATTTTTGCATGAGAACTCTTGTTATATTCAAATTCCAAGGTATAAGCCCTGAAATCATTATTTTTTTCAATTGGTTCAAAATTTAAGGTTGTAAAAAATGTAAAATAAAGAAATTCTATAGGAAATTCTATAGCATTTCCTATGGCATTTCTCGTCAACAATTTAATTCTTGCATATCTTTGCATGAGAACTCTTGTTATATTCAAATTTCAATGTATAAGCCCTAAAATCATTATTTTTTCAATTGGTTCGAAATTTAAGGTTGTAAAAAATGTAAAATAAAGAAATGCTATAGAAATGCTATAGCATTTCCTATGGCATTTCTCGTAAACAATTTAATTCTTGCATATTTTTCCATGAGAACTCTTATTATATTCAAATTCCAATGTATAAGTCCTAAAATCATTATTTTTTCAATTGGTTCAAATTTTAGGTCGTAAACAATGTAAAATAAAGAAATGCTATAGGAAATGCTATAGCATTTTGCTATGGAATTTCTCGTCAACAATTTAATCCTTGCATATTTTTGCATGAGAACTCTTGTTATATTCAAATTCCAAGGTATAAGCCCTGAAATCATTATTTTTTTCAATTGGTTCAAAATTTAAGGTTGTAAAAAATGTAAAATAAAGAAATGCGATAGGAAATGCTATAGCATTTCCTATGGCATTTCTCGTCAACAATTTAATCCTTGCATATTTTGGCATGAAAACTCTTGTTATATTCAAATTCCAATGTATAAGCACTAAAATCATTATTTTTTCAATTGGTTCGAAATTTAAGGTTGTAAAAAATGTCAAATAAAGAAATGCTATAGGAAATGCTATAGCATTTCGTATGGCATTTCTCGTTAACAATTTAATCCTTGCATATTTTTGGATGAGAACTCTTGTTATATTCAAATTCCAATGTATAAGCCCTGAAATCATTATTTTTTCAATTGGTTCGAAATTTTAGGTCGTAAACAATGTAAAATAAAGCAATGCTATAGGAAATGCTATAGCATTTCCTATGGCATTTCTCATCAACTATTTAATCCTTGCATATTTTTGCATGAGAACTCTTGTTCTATTCAAATTCCAATGTATAAGCCCTAAAATCATTATTTTTTCAATTGGTTCGAAATTTAAGGTTGTAGAAAATGTCAAATAAAGGTTGTATAAGCCCTAAAATCATTATTTTTTCAATTGGTTCGAAATTTAAGGTTGTAATAAATGTTAAATAAAGAAATGCTATAGGAAATGCTATAGCATTTCCTATGGCATTTCTCGTCAACAATTTAATCCTTGCATATTTTTGCATGAGAACTCTTGTTATATTCAAATTCCAATGTATAAGCCCTAAAATCATTATTTTTTCAATTGGTTCGAAATTTAAGGTTGTAAAAAATGTCAAATAAAGAAATGCTATAGCATTTCCTATGACATTTCTCGTCAACAATTTAATCCTTGCATATTTTTGCATGAGAACTCTTGTTATATTCAAATTCCAATGAATAAGCCCTAAAATCATTATTTTTTCAATTGGTTCAAAATTTAAGGTTGTAAAAAGTGTAAAATAAAGAAATTCTATAGGAAATTCTATAGCATTTCCTATGGCATTTCTCGTCAACAATTTAATCCTTGCATATTTTTGCATGAGAACTCTTGTTATATTAAAATTCCAATGTATAAGCCCTAAAATCATTATTTTTTCAATTGGTTCGAAATTTAAGGTTGTAAAAAATGTAAAATAAAGAAATGCTATAGGAAATGCTATAGCATTTCCTATGGCATTTCTCGTCAACAATTTAATCCTTGCATATTTTGGCATGAGAACTCTTGTTATATTCAAATTCCAATGTATAAGCCCTAAAATCATTATTTTTTCAATTGGTTCGAAATTTAAGGTTGTAAAAAATGTCAAATAAAGAAATGCTATAGGAAATGCTATAGCATTTCGTATGGCATTTCTCTTTAACAATTTAATCCTTGCATATTTTTGCATGAGAACTCTTGTTATATTCAAATTCCAATGTATAAGCCCTGAAATCATTATTTTTTCAATTGGTTCAAAATTTTAGGTCGTAAACAATGTAAAATAAAACAATGCTATAGGAAATGCTATAGCATTTCCTATGGCATTTCTCATCAACAATTTAATCCTTGCATATTTTTGTATGAGAACTCTTGTTCTATTCAAATTCCAATGTATAAGCTCTAAAATCATTATTTTTTCAATTGGTTCGAAATTTAAGGTTGTAAAAAATGTAAAATAAAGAAATGCTATAGGAAATGCTATAGCATTTCGTATGGCATTTCTCGTTAACAATTTAATCCTTGCATATTTTTGCATGAGAACTCTTGATATATTCAAATTCAAATGTATAAGCCCTAAAATCATTATTTTTTCAATTGGTTCGAAATTTAAGGTTGTAATAAATGTTAAATAAAGAAATGCTATAGGAAATGCTATAGCATTTCCTATGGCATTTCTCGTCAACAATTTAATCCTTGCATATTTTTGCATGAGAACTCTTGTTATATTCAAATTCCAATGTATAAGCCCTAAAATCATTATTTTTTCAATTGGTTCGAAATTTAAGGTTGTAAAAAATGTCAAATAAAGAAATGCTATAGCATTTCCTATGGCATTTCTCGTCAACAATTTAATCCTTGCATATTTTTGCATGAGAACTCTTGTTATATTCAAATTCCAATGAATAAGCCCTAAAATCATTATTTTTTTCAATTGGTTCAAAATTTAAGGTTGTAAAAAATGTAAAATAAAGAAATTCTATAGGAAATTCTATAGCATTTCCTATGGCATTTCTCGTCAACAATTTAATCCTTGCATATTTTTGCATGAGAACTCTTGTTATATTCAAATTCCAATGTATAAGCCCTGAAATCATTATTTTTTCAATTGGTTCGAAATTTAAGGTTGTAAAAAATGTAAAATAAAGAAATGCTATAGGAAATGCTATACATTTCTCGTCAATAATTTAATCCTTGCATATTTTGGCATGAGAACTCTTGTTATATTCAAATTCCAATGTATAAGCCCTAAAATCATTATTTTTTCAATTGGTTCGAAATTTAAGGTTGTAAAAAAAGTCAAATAAAGAAATGCTATAGGAAATGCTATAGCATTTCCTATGGCATTTCTCGTCAACAATTTAATCCTTGCATATTTTTGCATGAGAACTCTTGTTATATTCAAATTCCAATGTATAAGCCCTAAAATCATTATTTTTTCAATTGGTTCGAAATTTAAGGTTGTAAAAAATGTCAAATAAAGAAATGCTATAGGAAATGCTATAGCATTTCCTATGGCATTTCTTGTCAACAATTTAATCCTTGCATATTTTTGCATGAGAACTCTTGTTATATTCAAATTTCAATGTATAAGCCCTAAAATCATTATTTTTTCAATTGGTTCGAAATTTAAGGTTGTTAAAAATGTAAAATAAAGAAATGCTATAGGAAATGCTATAGCATTTCCTATGGCATTTCTTGTCAACAATTTAATCCTTGCATATTTTTGCATGAGAACTCTTGTTATATTCAAATTCCAATGAATAAGCCCTAAAATCATTATTTTTTTCAATTGGTTCAAAATTTAAGGTTGTAAAAAATGTAAAATAAAGAAATTCTATAGGAAATTCTATAGCATTTCCTATGGCATTTCTCGTCAACAATTTAATCCTTGCATATTTTTGCATGAGAACTCTTGTTATATTCAAATTCCAATGTATAAGCCCTGAAATCATTATTTTTTCAATTGGTTCGAAATTTAAGGTTGTAAAAAATGTAAAATAAAGAAATGCTATAGGAAATGCTATACATTTCTCGTCAATAATTTAATCCTTGCATATTTTGGCATGAGAACTCTTGTTATATTCAAATTCCAATGTATAAGCCATAAAATCATTATTTTTTCAATTGGTTCGAAATTTAAGGTTGTAAAAAAAGTCAAATAAAGAAATGCTATAGGAAATGCTATAGCATTTCCTATGGCATTTCTCGTCAACAATTTAATCCTTGCATATTTTTGCATGAGAACTCTTGTTATATTCAAATTCCAATGTATAAGCCCTAAAATCATTATTTTTTTCAATTGGTTCAAAATTTAAGGTTGTAAAAAATGTAAAATAAAGAAATTCTATAGGAAATTCTATAGCATTTCCTATGGCATTTCTCGTCAACAATTTAATCCTTGCATATTTTTGCATGAGAACTCTTGTTATATTCAAATTCCAATGTATAAGCCCTGAAATCATTATTTTTTCAATTGGTTCGAAATTTAAGGTTGTAAAAAATGTAAAATAAAGAAATGCTATAGGAAATGCTATACATTTCTCGTCAATAATTTAATCCTTGCATATTTTGGCATGAGAACTCTTGTTATATTCAAATTCCAATGTATAAGCCCTAAAATCATTATTTTTTCAATTGGTTCGAAATTTAAGGTTGTAAAAAAAAGTCAAATAAAGAAATGCTATAGGAAATGCTATAGCATTTCCTATGGCATTTCTCGTCAACAATTTAATCCTTGCATATTTTTGCATGAGAACTCTTGTTATATTCAAATTCCAATGTATAAGCCCTAAAATCATTATTTTTTCAATTGGTTCGAAATTTAAGGTTGTAAAAAATGTCAAATAAAGAAATGCTATAGGAAATGCTATAGCATTTCCTATGGCATTTCTTGTCAACAATTTAATCCTTGCATATTTTTGCATGAGAACTCTTGTTATATTCAAATTTCAATGTATAAGCCCTAAAATCATTATTTTTTCAATTGGTTCGAAATTTAAGGTTGTTAAAAATGTAAAATAAAGAAATGCTATAGGAAATGCTATAGCATTTCCTATGGCATTTCTTGTCAACAATTTAATCCTTGCATATTTTTGCATGAGAACTCTTGTTATATTCAAATTCCAATGAATAAGCCCTAAAATCATTATTTTTTTCAATTGGTTCAAAATTTAAGGTTGTAAAAAATGTAAAATAAAGAAATTCTATAGGAAATTCTATAGCATTTCCTATGGCATTTCTCGTCAACAATTTAATCCTTGCATATTTTTGCATGAGAACTCTTGTTATATTCAAATTCCAATGTATAAGCCCTGAAATCATTATTTTTTCAATTGGTTCGAAATTTAAGGTTGTAAAAAATGTAAAATAAAGAAATGCTATAGGAAATGCTATACATTTCTCGTCAATAATTTAATCCTTGCATATTTTGGCATGAGAACTCTTGTTATATTCAAATTCCAATGTATAAGCCATAAAATCATTATTTTTTCAATTGGTTCGAAATTTAAGGTTGTAAAAAAAGTCAAATAAAGAAATGCTATAGGAAATGCTATAGCATTTCCTATGGCATTTCTCGTCAACAATTTAATCCTTGCATATTTTTGCATGAGAACTCTTGTTATATTCAAATTCCAATGTATAAGCCCTAAAATCATTATTTTTTTCAATTGGTTCAAAATTTAAGGTTGTAAAAAATGTAAAATAAAGAAATTCTATAGGAAATTCTATAGCATTTCCTATGGCATTTCTCGTCAACAATTTAATCCTTGCATATTTTTGCATGAGAACTCTTGTTATATTCAAATTCCAATGTATAAGCCCTGAAATCATTATTTTTTCAATTGGTTCGAAATTTAAGGTTGTAAAAAATGTAAAATAAAGAAATGCTATAGGAAATGCTATACATTTCTCGTCAATAATTTAATCCTTGCATATTTTGGCATGAGAACTCTTGTTATATTCAAATTCCAATGTATAAGCCCTAAAATCATTATTTTTTCAATTGGTTCGAAATTTAAGGTTGTAAAAAAAGTCAAATAAAGAAATGCTATAGAAAATGCTATAGCATTTCCTATGGCATTTCTCGTCAACAATTTAATCCTTGCATATTTTTGCATGAGAACTCTTGTTATATTCAAATTCCAATGTATAAGCCCTAAAATCATTATTTTTTCAATTGGTTCGAAATTTAAGGTTGTAAAAAATGTCAAATAAAGAAATGCTATAGGAAATGCTATAGCATTTCCTATGGCATTTCTTGTCAACAATTTAATCCTTGCATATTTTTGCATGAGAACTCTTGTTATATTCAAATTTCAATGTATAAGCCCTAAAATCATTATTTTTTCAATTGGTTCGAAATTTAAGGTTGTTAAAAATGTAAAATAAAGAAATGCTATAGGAAATGCTATAGCATTTCCTATGGCATTTCTTGTCAACAATTTAATCCTTGCATATTTTTGCATGAGAACTCTTGTTATATTCAAATTCCAATGAATAAGCCCTAAAATCATTATTTTTTTCAATTGGTTCAAAATTTAAGGTTGTAAAAAATGTAAAATAAAGAAATTCTATAGGAAATTCTATAGCATTTCCTATGGCATTTCTCGTCAACAATTTAATCCTTGCATATTTTTGCATGAGAACTCTTGTTATATTCAAATTCCAATGTATAAGCCCTGAAATCATTATTTTTTCAATTGGTTCGAAATTTAAGGTTGTAAAAAATGTAAAATAAAGAAATGCTATAGGAAATGCTATACATTTCTCGTCAATAATTTAATCCTTGCATATTTTGGCATGAGAACTCTTGTTATATTCAAATTCCAATGTATAAGCCATAAAATCATTATTTTTTCAATTGGTTCGAAATTTAAGGTTGTAAAAAAAGTCAAATAAAGAAATGCTATAGGAAATGCTATAGCATTTCCTATGGCATTTCTCGTCAACAATTTAATCCTTGCATATTTTTGCATGAGAACTCTTGTTATATTCAAATTCCAATGTATAAGCCCTAAAATCATTATTTTTTCAATTGGTTCGAAATTTAAGGTTGTAAAAAATGTAAAATAAAGAAATTCTATAGGAAATTCTATAGCATTTCCTATGGCATTTCTCGTCAACAATTTAATCCTTGCATATTTTTGCATGAGAACTCTTGTTATATTCAAATTCCAATGTATAAGCCCTAAAATCATTATTTTTTCAATTGGTTCGAAATTTAAGGTTGTAAAAAATGTAAAATAAAGAAATGCTATAGCATTTCCTATGGCATTTCTCGTCAACAATTTAATCCTTGCATATTTTGGCATGAGAACTCTTTTTATATTCAAATTCCAATGTATAAGCCCTAAAATCATTATTTTTTCATTTGGTTCGAAATTTAAGGCTGTAAAAAATGTCAAATAAAGAAATGCTATAGGAAATGCTATAGCATTTCCTATGGCATTTCTCGTCACCAATTTAATCTTTGCATATTTTTGCATGAGAACGCTTGTAATATTAAAATTCCAATGTATAAGCCCTAAAATCATTATTTTTTCAATTGGTTCGAAATTTAAGGTTGTAAAAAATGTAAAATAAAGAAATGCTATAGGAAATGCTATAGCATTTCCTATGGCATTTCTCGTCAACAATTTAATCCTTGCATATTTTTGCATGAGAACTCTTGTTATATTCAAACTCAATGTATAAGCCCTAAAATAATTATTTTTCAATTGGTTCGAAATTTAAGGTTGTAAAAAATGTCAAATAAAGAAATGCTATAGCATTTCCTATGGCATTTCTCGTCAACCATTTAATCCTTGCATATTTTTGCATGAGAACTCTTGTTATATTCAAATTCCAATGTATAAGCCCTAAAATAATTTTTTTTTCAATTGGTTCGAAATTTAATGTTGTAAAAATGTAAAATAAAGAAATGCTATAGGAAATGCTATTGCATTTCCTATGGAATTTCTCGTTAACAATTTAATCCTTGCATATTTTTGCAAGAGAACTCTTGTTATATTCAAATTCCAATGTATAAGCCCTAAAATCATTATTTTTTCAATTTGTTCAAAATTTAAGGTTGTAAAAAATGTAAAATAAAGAAATTCTATAGGAAATTCTATAGCATTTCCTATGGCATTTCTCGTCAACAATTTAATCCTTGCATATTTTTGCATAAGAACTCTTGTTATATTCAAATTCCAATGTATAAGCCCTGAAATCATTATTTTTTCAATTGGTTCGAAATTTAAGGTTGTAAAAAATGTAAAATAAAGAAATGCGATAGGAAATGCTATAGCATTTCCTATGACAATTCTCGTCAACAATTTAATCCTTGCATATTTTTGCATGAGAACTCTTGTTATATTCAAATTCCAATGTATAATCCCTAAAATCATTATTTTTTCAATTGGTTCAAAATTTAAGGTTGTAAAAAATGTCAAATAAAGAAATGCTATAGGAAATGCTATAGCATTTCCTATGGAATTTCTCGTCAACAATTTAATCCTTGCATATTTTTGCATGAGAACTGTTGTTATATTCAAATTTCAATGAATAAGCCCTAAAATCATTATTTTTTCAATTGGTTCGAAATTTAAGGTTGTAAAAAATGTAAAATAAAGAAATGCGATAGGAAATGCTATAGCATTTCCTATGACATTTCTCGTCAACAATTTAATCCTTGCATATTTTTGCATGAGAACTCTTGTTATATTCAAATTCCAATGTATAATCCCTAAAATCATTATTTTTTCAATTGGTTCGAAATTTAAGGTTGTAAAAAATGTCAAATAAAGAAATGCTATAGGAAATGCTATAGCATTTCCTATGGCATTTCTCGTCAACAATTTAATCCTTGCATATTTTTGCATGAGAACTGTTGTTATATTCAAATTCCAATGTATAAGCCCTAAAATCATTATTTTTTCAATTGGTTCGAAATTTAAGGTTGTAAAAAATGTAAAATAAAGAAATTCTATAGGAAATTCTATAGCATTTCCTATGGCATTTCTCGTCAACAATTTAATCCTTGCATATTTTTGCATGAGAACTCTTGTTATATTCAAATTCCAATGTATAAGCCCTAAAATCATTATTTTTTCAATTGGTTCGAAATTTAAGGTTGTAAAAAATGTAAAATAAAGAAATGCTATAGGAAATGCTATAGCATTTCCTATGGCATTTCTCGTCAACAATTTAATCCTTGCATATTTTTGCATGAGAACTCTTGTTATATTCAAACTCAATGTATAAGCCCTAAAATAATTATTTTTCAATTGGTTCGAAATTTAAGGTTGTAAAAAATGTCAAATAAAGAAATGCTATAGCATTTCCTATGGCATTTCTCGTCAACCATTTAATCCTTGCATATTTTTGCATGAGAACTCTTGTTATATTCAAATTCCAATGTATAAGCCCTAAAATAATTTTTTTTTCAATTGGTTCGAAATTTAATGTTGTAAAAATGTAAAATAAAGAAATGCTATAGGAAATGCTATTGCATTTCCTATGGAATTTCTCGTTAACAATTTAATCCTTGCATATTTTTGCAAGAGAACTCTTGTTATATTCAAATTCCAATGTATAAGCCCTAAAATCATTATTTTTTCAATTTGTTCAAAATTTAAGGTTGTAAAAAATGTAAAATAAAGAAATTCTATAGGAAATTCTATAGCATTTCCTATGGCATTTCTCGTCAACAATTTAATCCTTGCATATTTTTGCATGAGAACTCTTGTTATATTCAAATTCCAATGTATAAGCCCTGAAATCATTATTTTTTCAATTGGTTCGAAATTTAAGGTTGTAAAAAATGTAAAATAAAGAAATGCGATAGGAAATGCTATAGCATTTCCTATGACATTTCTCGTCAACAATTTAATCCTTGCATATTTTTGCATGAGAACTCTTGTTATATTCAAATTCCAATGTATAATCCCTAAAATCATTATTTTTTCAATTGGTTCGAAATTTAAGGTTGTAAAAAATGTCAAATAAAGAAATGCTATAGGAAATGCTATAGCATTTCCTATGGCATTTCTCGTCAACAATTTAATCCTTGCATATTTTTGCATGAGAACTGTTGTTATATTCAAATTTCAATGTATAAGCCTTAAAATCATTATTTTTTCAATTGGTTCAAAATTTAAGGTTGTAAAAAATGTAAAATAAAGAAATGCTATAGGAAATGCTAAGGCATTTCTTATGGCATTTTTCGTTAACAATTTAATCCTTGCATATTTTTGCATGAGAACTCTTGTTATATTCAAATTCCGATGTATAAGCCCTAAAATCATTATTTTTTCAATTGGTTTGAATTTTAGGTCGTAAACAATGTAAAATAAAGAAATGCTATAGGAATTGCTATAGCATTTCCTATGGCATTTCTCGTCAACAATTTAATCCTTGCATATTTTTGCATGATTACTGTTGTTATATTCAAATTTCAATGTATAAGCCTTAAAATCATTATTTTTTCAATTGGTTCAAAATTTAAGGTTGTAAAAAATGTAAAATAAAGAAATGCTATAGGAAATGCTAAGGCATTTCTTATGGCATTTCTCGTCAACAATTTAATCCTTGCATATTTTTGCATGAGAACTCTTGTTATATTCAAATTCCGATGTATAAGCCCTAAAATCATTATTTTTTCAATTGGTTCGAATTTTAGGTCGTAAACAATGTAAAATAAGGAAATGCTATAGGAATTGCTACAGCATTTCCTATGGCATTTCTCGTCAACAATTTAATCCTTGCATATTTTTGCATGAGAACTCTTCTTATATTCAAATTCCAATGTATAAGCCCTAAAATCATTATTTTTTTCAATTGGTTCGAAATTTAAGGTTGTAAAAAATGTAAAATAAAGAAATGCTATAGGAAATGCTATAGCATTTCCTATGGCATTTCTCGTCACCAATTTAATCTTTGCATATTTTTGCATGAGAACGCTTGTAATATTAAAATTCCAATGTATAAGCCCTAAAATCATTATTTTTCAATTGGTTCGAAATTTAAGGTTGTAAAAAATGTAAAATAAAGAAATGCTATAGGAAATGTTATAGCATTTCCTATGGAATTTCTCGTCAACAATTTAATCCTTGCATATTTTTGCATAAGAACGCTTGTAATATTAAAATTCCAATGTATAAGCCCTAAAATCTTTATTTTTTCAATTGGTTCGAAATTTAAGGTTGTAAAAAATGTAAAATAAAGAAATGCTATAGGAAATGCTATAGCATTTCCTATGGCATTTCTCGTCAACCATGTAATCCTTGCATATTTTTGCATGAGAACTCTTGTTATATTCAAATTCCAATGTATAAGCCCTAAAATCATTATTTCTTCAATTGGTTCGAAATTTAAGGATGTAAAAAATGTAAAATAAAGAAATGCGATAGGAAATGCTTGGTATTTCTCGTCAACAATTTAATCCTTGCATATTTTTGCATAAGAACTCTTGTTCTATTCAAATTCCAATGTATAAGCCCTAAAATCATTATTTTTTCAATTGGTTCGAAATTTAAGGTTGTAAAAAATGTCAAATAAAGAAATGCTATAAGAAATGCTATAGCATTTCCTATGAAATTTCTCGTCAACAATTTAATCCTTGCATATTTTTGCATGAGAACTCTCGTTTTATTCAAATTCCAATGTATAAGCCCTAAAATCATTATTTTTTCAATTGGTTCGAAATTTAAGGTTGTAAAAAATGTAAAATAAAGAAATGCTATAGGAAATGCTATAGCATTTCCTATGGCATTTCTCGTCAACAATTTAATTCTTGCATATTTTTGCATAAGAACGCTTGTAATATTCAAATTGCAATGTATAAGCCCTAAAATCATTATTTTTACAATTGGTTCAAATTTAAGATTGTAAAAATTGTAAAATAAAGATATGCGATAGGAAATTCTATAGCATTTCCTATGGCAGTTCTCGCCAACAATTTAATCCTTGCATAATTTTTCATGAGAACTCTTGTTATATTCAAATTCCAATTTATAAGCCCTAAAATCATTATTTTTTCAATTGGTTCGAAATTTAAGTTGTAAAAATGTAAAATAAAGAAATGCTATAGGAAATGCTATAGCATTTCCTATGGAATTTCTCGTCAACAATTTAATCCTTGCATATTTTTGCATGAGAACTCTTGTTATATTCAAATTCTAATGTATAAGCCCTAAAATCATTATTTTTTCAATTGGTTTGAAATTTAAGGTTGTAAAAAATGTCAAATAAAGAAATGCTATAAGAAATGCTATAGTATTTCCTATGGCATTTCTCGTCAACAATTTAATCCTTGCATATTTTTGCATGAGAACTCTCGTTATATTCAAATTCCAATGTATAAGCCCTAAAATCATTATTTTTTCAATTGGTTCGAAATTTAAGGTTGTAAAAAATGTAAAATAAAGAAATGCTATAGGAAATGCTATAGCATTTCCTATGGCATTTCTCGTCAACAATTTAATCATTGTATATTTTTGCATGAGAACTCTTGTTATATTCAAATTCCAATGTATAAGCCCTAAAATCATTATTTTTTCAATTGGTTCGAAATTTTAGGTTGTAAAAAATGTCAAATAAAGAAATGCTATAAGAAATGCTATAGCATTTTCTATGGCATTTCTCGTCAACAATTTAATCCTTGCATATTTTTGTATGAGAACTCTTATTATATTCAAATTCCAATGTATAAGCCCTAAAATCAATATTTTTTCAATTGGTTCGAATTTGAGGTCGTAAACAATGTAAAATAAAGAAATACTATAGGAAACGCTATAGCATTTCCTATGGCATTTCTCGTCAACAATTTAATCCTTGCATAGATTTGCATGAGAAAGCTTGTAATATTAAAATTCCAATGTATAAGCCCTAAAATCATTATTTTTTCAATTGGTTCGAATTTTAGGTCATAGACAATGTCAAATAAAGAAATGCGAAACGCTATAGCATTTCCAATGGCATTTCTCGTCAACAATTTAATCCTTGCATATTTTTGCATGAGAACTCTTGTAATATTAAAATTCCAATGTATAAGCCCTAAAATCATTATTTTTTCAATTTGTTCGAAATTTAAGGTTGTAAAAAATGTCAAATAAAGAAATGCTATAGGAAATGCTATAGCGTTTCCAATGGCATTTCTCGTCAACAATTTAATCCTTGCATATTTTTGCATGAGAACTGTTGTTATATTCAAATTCCAATGTATAAGCCCTAAAATCCTTATTTTTTAAATTGGTTCGAATTTTAGGTCGTAAACAATGTAAAATAAAGAAATGCTATAGGAAATGCTATAGCATTTCTTATGGCATTTCTCGTCAACAATTTAATCCTTGCATATTTTTGCATGAGAACTCTTGTTATATTCAAATTCCAATGTATAAGCCCTAAAATCATTATTTTTTCAATTGGTTCAAAATTTAAGGTTGTAAAAAATGTCAAATAAAGAAATGCTATAAGAAATGCTATAGCATTTCCTATGGCATTTCTCGTCAACAATTTAATCCTTGCATATTTTTGCATGAGAACTCTTGTTATATTCAAATTCCAATGTATAAGCCCTAAAATAATTATTTTTTCACTTGGTTCGAATTTTAGGTCGTAAACAATGTAAAATAAAGAAATACTATAGGAAATGCTATAGCATTTCCTATGGCATTTCTCGTCAACAATTTAATCCTTTCATATTTTTGCATAAGAACGCTTGTAATATTAAAATTCTAATGTATAAGCCCTAAAATCTTTATTTTTTCAATTGGTTCAACATTTAATGTTGTAAAAAATGTAAAATAAAGAAATGCTATAGGAAATGCTATAGCATTTCCTATGGCATTTCTCGTCAACAATTTAATCCTTGCATATTTTTGCATGAGAACTCTTATTATATTAAAATTCCAATGTATAAGCCCTAAAATCATTATTTTTTCAATTGGTTCGAATTTTAGGTCGTAAACAATGTAAAATAAAGAAATGCTATAGGAAATGCTATAGCATTTCCTATGGCATTTCTCGTCAACAATTTAATCCTTGCATATTTTTGCATGAGAACTCTTGTAATATTAAAATTCCAATGTAGAAGCCCTAAAATCATTATTTTTTCAATTGGTTCGAAATTTAAGTTTGTAAAAAATGTAAAGTAAAGAAATGCTATAGGAAATGCTATAGCATTTCATATGGCATTTCTCGTCAACAATTTAATCCTTGCATATTTTTGCATGAGAACGCTTGTAATATTCAAATTCCAATGTATAAGCCCTTAAATCATTATTTTTTCAATTGGTTCAAAATTTAAGGTTGTAAAAATGTAAAATAAAGAAATGCAATAGGAAATGCTATAGGATTTCCTATGGCATTTGTCGTCAACAATTTAATCCTTGCATATTTTTGCATGAGAACGCTTGTAATATTCAAATTCCAATGTATAAGCCCTAAAATCATTATTTTTTCAAGTGGTTCGAAATTTAAGGTTGTAAAAAATGTAAAATAAAGAAATGCTATACGAAATGTTATAGCATTTCCTATGGCATTTCTCGTCAACAATTTAATCCTTGCATATTTTTGCATGAGAACTCTTGTTATATTCAAATTCCAATGTATAAGCCCTAAAATCATTATTTTTTCAATTGGTTCGAATTTTAGGTCATAGACAATGTCAAATAAAGAAATGCGAAATGCTATAGCATTTCCTATGGCATTTCTCGTGAACAATTTAATCCTTGCATATTTTTGCATGAGAACTCTTGTAATATTAAAATTCCAATGTATAAGCCCTAAAATCATTATTTTTTCAATTGGTTCGAATTTTAGGTCGTAAACAATGTAAAATAAAGAAATGCTATAGGAAATGCTATAGCATTTCCTATGGCATTTCTCGTCAACAATTTAATCCTTGCATATTTTTGCATGAGAACTCTTGTTATATTCAAATTCCAATGTATAAGCCCTAAAATCCTTATTTTTTAAATTGGTTCGAATTTTAGGTCGTAAACAATGTAAAATAAAGAAATGCTATAGGAAATGCTAAAGCATTTCTTATGGCATTTCTCGTCAACAATTTAATCCTTGCATATTTTTGCATGAGAACTCTTGTTATATTCAAATTCCAATGTATAAGCCCTAAAATCATTATTTTTTCAATTGGTTCAAAATTTAAGGTTGTAAAAAATGTCAAATAAAGAAATGCTATAAGAAATGCTATAGCATTTCCTATGGCATTTCTCGTCAACAATTTAATCCTTGCATAATTTTGCATGAAAACTCTTGTTATATTCAAATTCCAATGTATAAGCCCTAAAATAATTATTTTTTCAATAGGTTCGAATTTTAGGTCGTAAACAATGTAAAATAAAGAAATACTATAGGAAATGCTATAGCATTTCCTATGGCATTTCTCGTCAACAATTTAATCCTTTCATATTTTTGCATAAGAACGCTTGTAATATTAAAATTCCAATGTATAAGCCCTAAAATCTTTATTTTTTCAATTGGTTCAAAATTTAAGGTTGTAAAAAATGTAAAATAAAGAAATGCTATAGGAAATGCTATAGCATTTCCTATGGCATTTCTCGTCAACAATTTAATCCTTGCATATTTTTGCATGAGAACGCTTGTAATATTCAAATTCCAATGTATAAGCCCTATAATCATTATTTTTTCAATTGGTTCAAAATTTAAGGTTGTAAAAAATGTAAAATAACGAAATGTTATAGGAAATGCTATAGCATTTCCTATGGCATTTCTCGCCAACAATTTAATCCTTGCATATTTTTGCATGAGAACTCTTATTATATTCAAATTCCAATGTATAAGCCCTAAAATCATTATTTTTTCAATTGGTTCGAATTTTAGGTCGTAAACAATGTAAAATAAACAAATGCTATAGGAAATGCTATAGCATTTCCTATGGCATTTCTCGTCAACAATTTAATCCTTGCATATTTTTGCATGAGAACTCTTGTAATATTAAAATTCCAATGTATAAGCCCTGAAATCATTATTTTTTCAATTGGTTCGAAATTTAAGGTTGTAAAAAATGTAAAGTAAAGAAATGCTATAGGAAATGCTATAGCATTTCATATGGCATTTCTCGTCAACAATTTAATCCTTGCATATTTTTGCATGAGAACGCTTGTAATATTCAAATTCCAATGTATAAGCCCTTAAATCATTATTTTTTCAATTGGTTAAAAATTTAAGGTTGTAAAAATGTAAAATAAAGAAATGCTATAGGAAATGCTATAGGATTTCCTATGGCATTTGTCGTCAACAATTTAATCCTTGCATATTTTTGCATGAGAACGCTTGTAATATTCAAATTCCAATGTCTAAGCCCTAAAATCATTATTTTTTCAATTGGTTCAAAATTTAAGGTTGTAAAAAATGTAAAATAAAGAAATGCTATAGCAAATGCTATAGGATTTCCTATGGCATTTGTCGTCAACAATTTAATCCTTGCATATTTTTGCATGAGAACGCTTGTAATATTCAAATTCCAATGTATAAGCCCTAAAATCATTATTTTTTCAATTGGTTCAAAATTTAAGGTTGTAAAAAATGTAAAATAAAGAAATGCTATAGGAAATGCTATAGCATTTGCTATGGCATTTCTCCTCAACAATTTAATCCTTGCATATTTTTGCATGAGAACTCTTGTAATATTAAAATTCCAATGTATAAGCCCTAAAATCATTATTTTTTCAATTTGTTTGAATTTTAGGTCGTAAACAATGTAAAATAAAGAAATGCTATAGCATTTCCTATGGCATTTCTCGTCAACAATTTAATCCTTGCATATTTTTGCATGAGAACTCTTTATATATTTAAATTCAAATGTATAAGCCCTAAAATCCTTATTTTTTCAAGTGGTTCAAATTTTAGGTCGTAAACAATGTAAAATAAAGTAATGCTATAGGAAATGCTATAGCATTTCCTATGGCATTTCTCGTCAACAATTTAATCCTTGCATATTTTTCCATGAGAACTCTTATTATATTCAAATTCCAATGTATAAGCCCTAAAATCTTTATTTTTTCAATTGGTTCGAATTTTAGGTCGTAAACAATGTAAAATAAAGAAATGCCATAGGAAATGCTATAGCATTTCCTATGGCATTTCTCGTCAACAATTTAATCCTTGCATAGTTTTGCATGAGAATGCTTGTAATATCAAGATGCCAATGTATAAGCCCTAAAATCATTATTTTTTCAATTGGTTCAAAATTCATATTTTTGCATGAGAACTCTTGTTATATTCAAATTCCAATGTATAAGCCCTAAAATCATTATTTTTTCAATTGGTTCGAATTTTAGGTTGTAAACAATGTCAAATAAAGAAATGCTATAGGAAATGCTATAGCATTTCCTATGGCATTTCTCATCAAAAATTTAATCCTTGCATATTTTTGCATGACAACGCTTGTAATATTCAAATTCCAATGTATAAGCCCTTAAATCATTATTTTTTCAATTGGTTCGAAATGTAAGGTTGTAAAAATGTAAAATAAAGAAATGCTATAGGATTTCCTATGGCATTTGTCGTCAACAATTTAATCCTTGCATATTTTTGCATGAGAACGCTTGTAATATTCAAATTCCAATTTATAAGCCCTAAAATCATTATTTTTTCAATTGGTTCAAAATTTAAGGTTGTAAAAAATGTAAAATAAAGAAATGCTATAGGAAATGCTATAGCATTTGCTATGGCATTTCTCCTCAACAATTTAATCCTTGCATATT
The DNA here is from genome assembly GCA_954871525.1 of Parietaria judaica. Classification (NCBI taxonomy): domain Eukaryota; kingdom Viridiplantae; phylum Streptophyta; class Magnoliopsida; order Rosales; family Urticaceae; genus Parietaria; species Parietaria judaica. The sequence continues at coordinate 4,066,137 of OX940864.1, read as the reverse complement.
TTTGCATGAGAACTCTTGTAATATTAAAATTCCAATGTATAAGCCCTAAAATCATTATTTTTTCAATTTGTTTGAATTTTAGGTCGTAAACAATGTAAAATAAAGAAATGCTATAGCATTTCCTATGGCATTTCTCGTCAACAATTTAATCCTTGCATATTTTTGCATGAGAACTCTTTATATATTTAAATTCAAATGTATAAGCCCTAAAATCCTTATTTTTTCAAGTGGTTCAAATTTTAGGTCGTAAACAATGTAAAATAAAGTAATGCTATAGGAAATGCTATAGCATTTCCTATGGCATTTCTCGTCAACAATTTAATCCTTGCATATTTTTGCATGAGAACTCTTATTATATTAAAATTCCAATGTATAATCCCTAAAATCTTTATTTTTTCAATTGGTTCGAATTTTAGGTCGTAAACAATGTAAAATAAAGAAATGCCATAGGAAATGCTATAGCATTACCTATGGCATTTCTCGTCAACAATTTAATCCATGCATATTTTTGCATGAGAACGCTTGTAATATTTAAATTCCTATGTATAAGCCCTAAAATCTTTATTTTTTCAATTGGTTCAAAATTTAAGGTTGTAAAAAATGTAAAATAAAGAAATGCAATAGGAAATGCTATAGCATTTCCTATGGCATTTCTCGTCAACAATTTAATCCTTGCATATTTTCCAAGAGAACTCTTGTTATTTTTAAATTCCAATGTATAAGCCCTAAAATCATTATTTTTTCAATTGGTTCGAATTTTAGGTCGTAAACAATGTAAAATAAAGAAATGCTATAGGAAATGCTATAGCATTTCCTATGGCATTTCTCGTCAACAATTTAATCCTTGCATATTTTTGCATGAGAACTCTTGTTATATTTAAATTCCAATGTATAAGCCCTAAAATCATTATTTTTTCAATTGGTTAAAATTTTAGGTCGTAAACAATGTAAAATAAAGAAATGCTATAGGAAATGCTATAGCATTTCCTATGGCATTTCTCGTCAACAATTTAATCCTTGCATATTTTTGCATGAGAACTCTTGTTATATTCAAATTCCAATGTATAAGCCCAAAAATCTTTATTTTTTCAATTGGTTCGAATTTTAGGTCGTAAACAATGTAAAATAAAGAAATGCCAGCATTTCCTATGGCATTTCTCGTCAACAATTTAATCCTTGCATAGTTTTGCATGAGAATGCTTGTAATATCAAGATTCCAATGTAGAAGCCCTAAAATCATTATATTTTCAATTGGTTCAAAATTTAATGTTGTAAAAAATGTAAAATAAAGAAATGCTATAGGAAATGCTATAGCATCTCCTATGGCATTTCTCGTCAACAATTTAATCGTTGCATATTTTTGCATGAGAACTCTTGTTATATTCAAATTCCAATGTATAAGTCCTAAAATCATTATTTTTTCAATTGGTTTGAATTTTAGGTTGTAAACAATGTCAAATAAAGAAATGCTATGGGAAATGCTATAGCATTTCCTATGGCATTTCTCGTCAACAATTTAATCCTTGCATATTTTTGCATGAGAACTCTTGTAATATTAAAATTCCAATGAATAAGCCCTAAAATCGTTATTTTTTCAATTGGTTCGAAATTTAAGGTTGTAAAAAATGTAAAATAAAGAAATGCTATAGGAAATGCTATAGCATTTCCTATGGCTTTTCTCATCAAAAATTTAATCCTTGCATATTTTTGCATGACAACGCTTGTAATATTCAAATTCCAATGTATAAGCCCTTAAATCATTATTTTTTCAATTGGTTCGAAATGTAAGGTTGTAAAAATGTAAAATAAAGAAATGCTATAGGATTTCCTATGGCATTTGTCGTCAACAATTTAATCCTTGCATATTTTTGCATGAGAACGCTTGTAATATTCAAATTCCAATTTATAAGCCCTAAAATCATTATTTTTTCAATTGGTTCAAAATTTAAGGTTGTAAAAAATGTAAAATAAAGAAATGCTATAGGAAATGCTATAGCATTTGCTATGGCATTTCTCCTCAACAATTTAATCCTTGCATATTTTTGCATGAGAACTCTTGTAATATTAAAATTCCAATGTATAAGCCCTAAAATCATTATTTTTTCAATTTGTTTGAATTTTAGGTCGTAAACAATGTAAAATAAAGAAATGCTATAGCATTTCCTATGGCATTTCTCGTCAACAATTTAATCCTTGCATATTTTTGCATGAGAACTCTTTATATATTTAAATTCAAATGTATAAGCCCTAAAATCCTTATTTTTTCAAGTGGTTCAAATTTTAGGTCGTAAACAATGTAAAATAAAGTAATGCTATAGGAAATGCTATAGCATTTCCTATGGCATTTCTCGTCAACAATTTAATCCTTGCATATTTTTGCATGAGAACTCTTATTATATTCAAATTCCAATGTATAAGCCCTAAAATCTTTATTTTTTCAATTGGTTCGAATTTTAGGTCGTAAACAATGTAAAATAAAGAAATGCCATAGGAAATGCTATAGCATTTCCTATGGCATTTCTCGTCAACAATTTAATCCTTGCATAGTTTTGCATGAGAATGCTTGTAATATCAAGATTCCAATGTATAAGCCCTAAAATCATTATTTTTTCAATTGGTTCAAAATTCAATGTTGTAAAAAAAGTAAAATAAAGAAATGCTATAGGAAATGCTATAGCATTTCCTATGGCATTTTTCGTCAACAATTTAATCCTTGCATATTTTTGCATGAGAACTCTTGTTATATTCAAATTCCAATGTATAAGCCCTAAAATCATTGTTTTTTCAATTGGTTCGAATTTTAGGTTGTAAACAATGTCAAATAAAGAAATGCTATAGGAAATGCTATAGCATTTCCTATGGCATTTCTCGTCAACAATTTAATCCTTGCATATTTTTGCATGAGAACTCTTGTTATATTCAAATTCCAATGTATAATCCCTAAAATCTTTATTTTTTCAATTGGTTCGAATTTTAGGTCGTAAACAATGTAAAATAAAGAAATGCCATAGGAAATGCTATAGCATTTCCTATGGCATTTGTCGTCAACAATTTAATCCTTGCATATTTTTGCATGAGAACGCTTGTAATATTCAAATTCCAATGTATAAGCCCTAAAATCATTATTTTTTCAATTGGTTCAAAATTTAAGGTTGTAAAAAATGTAAAATAAAGAAATGCTATAGGAAATGCTATAGCATTTGCTATGGCATTTCTCCTCAACAATTTAATCCTTGCATATTTTTGCATGAGAACTCTTGTAATATTAAAATTCCAATGTATAAGCCCTAAAATCATTATTTTTTCAATTTGTTTGAATTTTAGGTCGTAAACAATGTAAAATAAAGAAATGCTATAGCATTTCCTATGGCATTTCTCGTCAACAATTTAATCCTTGCATATTTTTGCATGAGAACTCTTTATATATTTAAATTCAAATGTATAAGCCCTAAAATCCTTATTTTTTCAAGTGGTTCAAATTTTAGGTCGTAAACAATGTAAAATAAAGTAATGCTATAGGAAATGCTATAGCATTTCCTATGGCATTTCTCGTCAACAATTTAATCCTTGCATATTTTTGCATGAGAACTCTTATTATATTCAAATTCCAATGTATAAGCCCTAAAATCTTTATTTTTTCAATTGGTTCGAATTTTAGGTCGTAAACAATGTAAAATAAAGAAATGCCATAGGAAATGCTATAGCATTTCCTATGGCATTTCTCGTCAACAATTTAATCCTTGCATAGTTTTGCATGAGAATGCTTGTAATATCAAGATTCCAATGTATAAGCCCTAAAATCATTATTTTTCAATTGGTTCAAAATTCAATGTTGTAAAAAATGTAAAATAAAGAAATGCTATAGGAAATGCTATAGCATTTCCTATGGCATTTCTCATCAAAAATTTAATCCTTGCATATTTTTGCATGACAACGCTTGTAATATTCAAATTCCAATGTATAAGCCCTAAAATCATTATTTTTTCAATTGGTTCGAAATTTAAGGTTGTAAAAAATGTAAAATAAAGAAATGCTATAGGAAATGCTATAGCATTTCCTATGGCATTTCTTCTCAACAATTTAATCCTTGCATATTTTTGCAAGAGAACTCTTGTTATATTCAAATTCCAATGTATAAGCCCTAAAATCTTTTTTTTTTTCAATTGGTTCGAAATTGAAGGTTGTAAAAAATGTAAAATAAAGAAATGCGATAGGAAATGCTATAGCATTTCCTATGGCATTTCTCGTCAACAATTTAATCCTTGCATATTTTTGCATGAGAACTCTTGTTATATTCAAATTCCAATGTATAAGCCCTAAAATCATTATTTTTTCAATTGGTTCGAATTTTAGGTCGTAAACAATGTCAAATAAAGAAATGCTATAGGAAATGCTATAGCATTTCCTATGGCATTTCTCGTCAACAATTTAATCCTTGCATATTTTTGCATGAGAACTCTTGTAATATTAAAATTCCAATGAATAAGCCCTAAAATCATTATTTTTTCAATTGGTTCGAAATTTAAGGTTGTAAAAAATGTAAAATAAAGAAATGCGATAGGAAATGCTATAGCATTTCCTATGGCATTTCTCGTCAACAATTTAATCCTTGCATATTTTTGCATGAGAACTCTTGTTATATTCAAATTCCAATGTATAAGCCCTAAAATCATTATTTTTTCAATTGGTTCGAAATTTAAGGTTGTAAAATATATAAAATAAAGAAATGCTATAGGAAATGCTATAGCATTTCCTATGGCATTTCTTCTCAACAATTTAATCCTTGCTTTTTTTTGCAAGAGAACTCTTGTTATATTCAAATTCCAATGTATAAGCTGTAAAATTTTTTTTTTTTTCAATTGGTTCGAAATTGAAGGTTGTAAAAAATGTAAAATAAAGAAATGCTATAGGAAATGCTATAGCATTTCCTATGGCATTTCTCGTCAACAATTTAATCCTTGCATATTTTTGCATGAGAACTGTAACAGCCCCCTTCCCAGGGACTGTTACGAATTTACTCTTATCTAATACCAATCCCGACTTCTAAATATTTAATAAAAATATGAGTATTTGACTTTAGCGCGCAAAGAAAACGGACTTCATATTAGTTTTGAAACCTCTATACAGTAGTACCCAAAACAGATTTTAAAAAAAAAATAACGTTATAAAAGAAAAACCTAGCGGAGCTCCTAGCTATTGTTTTTAAAAATATTACACAACAAAAAGTTTACAACCCTCCTATTTCCAAGACCCGTATTCCACCATATGCACCATATACGTCGCATCACTGACCCCGTACCATCCGCATTTAGCCATTCATCGGTTTCTTTCCTGGATCTACAACACAACTATACGAGTGAGCTAACGCTCAGTACGCAAAAGCTTTATATTACTCACAAAAATATATCAAAGAGCGATCACTTCTAAATGCATAATGCAATGTCCGGTTATAATTTATAACTTCTTATAAACATATTATTGGGCCCTGCGTGCGTACCAGCGCGCTATACTACCAACGGGGGACCGGGGGCGCGACCCTAACCAAGTCAGCCCGCGGCAAACATCTCACGACGTGTCATTTGAGACTACTCGACTCAATACAGTCGGAGGCTTCATACACATTGTAATCAGTGACTACGCGACCCAATATACAATGGTTGGTACGACGCAATTTACTAAAATTGTCATACATATATAGTATCATTACAGATTATATGAATGACTTAATGCTCGTGCTTTTCCGATATGCTCACAATGCGTATCGAACATAATTCGCACTACGGTAGAATTAAACTACCAAACCATACAACCATGAATTTCACACCACACACAATCAAACAAACCACATTATTATTGCTGTGTTGCAGTGAGTACTTTTACGTATCTTACTCTTTTATAAGTCCTACTCACTTGAAGGTGCTTCCTTCAGAACTGTTTTTCCTGATATTTTAATTCATATCAGTTTTCAAAAATACATGCACTTTTATTCTCTTATGTTCCCTTTTTTTTTTTTTGTACAAGAAACAGTAACAACTCATTGATTTTAATATCGTGTACGCCTGACACTAGAAATAATACATGATTATAACTTGATTACCTACTGTATATGACATTTATGTCCATATGTATATACACCGCGGTACGTGTGTGTAATTTTCCAATAAAAACTGAGTGCAGCCCCTATTTAGAAACGCAAACACTCATTTTGCTATGTATATCCATATAATATACTATATATATCATTGTAAATTTTTTTGATATTAATTGGAGCTGCAAAATAAATGTTTACTACAGATTTAATAAACTAGAAAACATTTATCTTTTATACATTTATATACATATACATACATGGCTAGCTAATCTCCTTGATAAATTCATAGCAGCCAAGGTATAAAGTCATTCACTTCCACTTACATGCATAGATTCGTCCATCCGCAACTAATAATAATTATCCTAACATTATCACCCACTACCATTTATAGATGTATGCTATAAATAAGGAAAATTGAAAGAGCCGAGCTCACCAACAACTTCAAGCTGAAAAAGGGAGTCGACCATGAGAAGGGAAAACGTTTTTGAGAGAGAGGGACTACTTAGGAAAGTATAGGTGTTCTTATCATCTATATATATATATAACTAATAAATTAAAAGGATAAGATTATACAAGTCGGTTCATAAAGTAAAAGTGGAATAGATTATTACATACTTATGAAAATAATGATAACCTTTCTATATATATATATCTATATATAATATATATACATATAAATATAGGTCGGTTGATAATCTGCAGTTTATTGATTGTTCACAAATTACATAACTTAGTGTTTAAGTTATCCATATTTGCATGTAAAGTAAAAGAATTTAAATTTGTATTAAGGCCCTTATTAATTATATAGCAACGCTCATATTTTATATAAATTACTAAGAGAGCCATACAATTGTTATTTATCACGAAATAATACATCCTCCAAACTAGGAGCATGTATATTTATCTTATTATCGGTTAAACATCTAAACGATAATATACAGAACCTTTACGGCTACTACAATCCTCCCTCCTTACAAAATTTTCGTCCTCGAAAATTCAAAACAAGTATGGATACGCAATTCTCATCTCATCCTCTCTTTCCCACGTTGCCTCCGATTTTGAGTGATTATTCCAGGCGATCTGTATGAGAGGTATAGATTTATTACGTAACACCTTCTCCTTTCGATCTAGTATCTCCATTGGCCTTTCTTTGTATGATAGATCTTCTTGGACTTCTACCGGTTCTGGTTCAAGAATATGCGATGGGTCGGGAATATATTTCCGTAGCATCGATATATGGAAAACGTTATGCACGGTTGATAGATCTTGCGACAGCGCAAGTTTGTAAGAAACTTTGCCAACGCGTTCTATAATCTCATACGGGCCAATATATCTTGGGCTCAACTTCCCTTTCTTGCCAAAGCGTTTAATACCCTTCATTGGTGTTACCTTAATAAAAGCAGCATCACCTACGTTAAATTCAAGTGGCCTCCTTCGTGAATCCGCATAGCTCTTTTGTCGAGATTGAGCCGCCTTCATACGTTGACGAATTAGTTTAATGGCTTCTGTGGCTTGTTCGACAAAATCAGAGCTAAAAACTTTACTTTCGCCAGTCTCGTACCAATGGATCGGAGACTGACACTTTCTTCCATACAAAGCTTCATAAGGAGCCATCTTAATCGTAGATTGATAGCTGTTGTTGTAGGAAAATTCAACTAAGGGTAAATACTTATTCCATGAACTCTTGAAATCCATAACACAAGCCCTGAGCATATCTTCCAAAATCATGTTCGTTCTTTCAGTTTGGCCGTCAGTTTGTGGATGGAAAGCAGTACTAAACTTTAGAGTCGTACCTAGTTCCCTTTGAACGTTCTTCCAAAATCGGGATGTAAAACGGGTGTCTCGATCAGAGATAATAGAAAATGGAATTCCATGCAACCGCACGATCTCCCTAACGTATATTTCAGCTAACTGATCTAGTGTCATTGTATCTTTGATTGACAAGAAGTGGGCGGACTTGGTTAATCTATCCACTATTACCCAAATCGCATTATGCCCATTTGTTGTCTTCGGTAATCCCATTATGAAATCCATCGATATACTCTCCCACTTCCATTCTGGTATCTCAAGTGGTTGAAGCTCTCCTGCTGGTCTCTGATGTTCAGCTTTAACCTTTTGACAAGTCAAGCATTTCTCTACATAATTAGCAACATCTTTCTTCATCCCTACCCACCAAAACTTCTCTTTTAGATCTTTGTACATCTTTGTGCTTCCAGGGTGAACCGAATATGGTGTCTTATGCGCTTCCGAGAGGATTTGATTCCTCATCTCGTCATTCTTTGGAACACAAAGCCTTCCCTTAAAGAGAAGAATTCCATTAGCTGATATACTGAAGTCAGGACGGTTCCCCAATAAGGTTTCCTTAGAAATTTTGGACAACGTTTCGTCCAAACCTTGAGATGCTTTAATATCATCAAAGAGGGTTGGGTACAAGTTTAGCGCTGCCAACTTACCAACACAAATCTCCAGTTCCATCGAGCGAATTTCCTCTTGTAGTTGTTTTGGAAGAGCATCCAATGATGCAAGTGTAGCTATTGATTTTCTACTCAACGCGTCTGCCACCTTATTTGCCTTTCCTGGGTGATATTGAATTTCACAATCATAATCTTTCACGAGCTCTAGCCATCTTCTTTGCCTCATGTTCAACTCCTTTTGAACAAAAAAATACTTTAAACTCTTATGATCTGTGAATATATTACAATGAACCCCATATAGATAGTGACGCCAAATCTTTAAAGCGAACACCACTGCAGCTAACTCCAGGTCATGAGTAGGATAGTTTTGTTCGTAGTCCTTTAATTTCCGTGATGCATAAGCAATGACCTTTTTTCTCTGCATTAGGACTGCGCCTAACCCCATCTTCGATGCATCACAATAAATATCAAATCCATCCTTACCAGATGGGACAGTGAGTACCGGAGCCGTTGTTAGGCGTTTCTTGAGCTCCTTGAAACTTTCTTCACACTGGCTTGACCACTCAAATTTCTTATTCTTACGAGTAAGATTTGTGAGTGGACTGGCTAATTTAGAAAATCCTTCGATGAATCGTCGATAATAACCAGCTAGTCCTAAAAAGCTTCTCACTTCTGTTACACTGGTTGGCTGAGTCCACTCGTCAACGGCCTGAATCTTCACTGGATCTACGGAGATACCTTCGGCTGAGATCACATGACCGAGGAATGCCACACGATCCAACCAAAACTCGCATTTTGAAAACTTTGCGTAGAGCTCATGTTCCTTAAGAACATTTAAGGTCATTCGTAAGTGTTCTTCGTGTTCCTCTTTAGTTTTCGAATAGATAAGGATGTCGTCAATAAAGACAATGACAAATTTATCTAAATACTCACTAAATACACGGTTCATGAGCTCCATGAAAGCTGCAGGAGCATTGGTTAAACCAAATGACATAACTAAAAATTCATAATGTCCGTAGCGAGTACGAAAAGCAGTCTTCGATACATCGCCTTCTCTGACTTTGAGTTGATGATACCCGGATCGCAAATCAATTTTCGAGAATACGGTTGCTCCACGCAATTGGTCAAAAAGATCGTCTATCCGCGGCAGTGGATATTTATTCTTCACGGTTACTTTATTAAGTCCACGATAATCGATGCACATCCGGAGAGAACCATCTTTCTTTTTCACAAAGAGAACAGGAGCTCCCCAAGGCGAATGGCTTGGTCGAATAACTCCTTTATCAAGAAGATCCTGAAGTTGAGCTTGTAATTCCTTCAATTCCACTGGTGCCATCCGATATGGTGCCTTCGAAACAGGATTTGTTCCTGGAATAACCTCTATCTCAAATTCGATAGCTCGGTTTGGAGGTAGTCCTGGTAATTCATTTGGAAATACTTCCGGATACGTGCAAACGATAGGAACATCGCATAACTGAGTACGTTCCTCTTTCTCTTTAATGGTATCAACCACGTGAGCAAGATAGCCGGAACATCCTCCAATCAGCATCCGTTCAGCCTCCATAGAAGATATTAACATCCTTGATATGTTTCCTGTTGATTCCCCTATAAATTCAAACTTTGGTTGCCCTTCTGGTCGAAAAACCACCTTTTGTTTCTTGCAGTAAATTGCGGCATCATACTTTCTCAGGAAATCCATCCCAAGAATAATATCATAATCATACATTTGAAGTACAACCAAATCCGCTGACAGTTCCCTATCAGAGATATTTAGTGGTACCGCATGAAACCAAGATGAGGACATTATAACCTCCCCAGAAGGTAAGGTTACAGAAAATGCACTACCTAACATATCTTTTGTCCTGTTAAGTTTCTTCGAGAAATTTTGTGACACAAAAGAATGTGTAGCACCCGAGTCAAATAATATTGAAGTAGGAATATTTTCGATAAGAAGCTGACCTGTTACTACATTAGAAGTTCCAGCCTTCACATCCTCATGCGTTAGAGTATAAACTCTAGCATTTGTCTTTAGGGCTGGAGCCTCAAGCCGTCCTTGATTGTTGCGAGGTCCATCAATCCGCTCTTGGTTAGAGCCTTTTGGCTTATTAGGGCACGATAGAGCATAATGCCCCTCCCCTCCACAAGAAAAACATGTATGTGATCCCATTCTACATACACCTGGATGCTTCTTTCCACACTTGGAACAAGTCGGAAACGCTACACCTCTGTTAAAATTTTGACGGGTTCCTTGAGGCCTTTTATATGATGATTCATTATTAGGCTCTAGCTTTCTTTTTGAGCTCTGGCCGTCTATATGGGAACTTTTGTCTCCACTAAAATAACGATTTCCCGTTTGGCCCAAATTTCCTGATCTCCCTTGCATTTTAGCCTTATTAGCTTCAAAGGCTCTTATACGCTCTTGTTTAGTTTGGAGTAGATGATACTCCGCGCGGAGGGCTCGATCAATACAATCTCCAACAGTTGTTGGTGGGGATCCACCACTGTCCACCTGAAGCGCAATTTCACCGCGGAACATGTTCATCATTCGACGGACTCGCTCCCGCTCTGTAGGCACCAAGTCAGAACACAAACGTGCAAGTTTATCAAACTTACGTATAGCCTCAGAAACATTTAAGTTTCCTTGCTTTATATTGTTAAACTCATCAACTTGAGCCTTCAGCGCTGCGGGATTGTAGAATTTTGCATTGAATTCTTGTACAAAGTCCGCCCATGTCATGCCATTAGTATCCCTCCTTTGTTTAATAGTTTCCCACCAGTATCTAGCTTCAAACTTGAGTACCGAAGAGGTACATAAGATTTTCTCCCGATCAGAGAGTTCCATAAAGTCGTAAAGGACTTGCATTTCAGACAACCACTCCTCCGCTACCAGCGGATCAGTAGTTCCTATGAATTCTGGAGCTCGCATTCGGCGAAATCTTTCGTATAGCGGTTCGTCACGTGTTCTAGGACGCTGACGAACTTCAACCTCTGCTTCCTCTTCCATTGGTTCATCTTCTTCTTCCACTGGTTCTTCTTCTTCTACTACTACTTCATCTTCGGCACCTTGTTCTTCATTTCGAGCATTCAATTGCTCAGTTAGCTGCCGAATCTGGGCAGCCTGTTCGTCAACCCGACGTTGAAGACCTACAAGTGCATCTTCTGGGTCATCATTATTAACTTGTCTTCTACCACGACCAGAGCCGCGGGGTCGGCCTCTCCCCCTTGCCATATTGTATTTATCTCGGTAAGTAACTGTCTTCTGGTCACATGAAGTAAATAAACAACATCATTGTTTTGAATATATAGAGGAACTCTATATGAATATAAACATATCATTATATATTCACTTCAACACACATTTAGTATATGTACATACAGCCAAAACATCAAGCATGTGTCCATATATACAGAACAAAACAACTACACACATAGCTACATATATTCTAGCATCTCATCAAAATATACATAAAGTTCTTTCATAACTGTATATACTTCATTTAGTTATTACGTTTTGGGTCGTAGTCAGGGTCATCACTATCAGATTCTTCCTCGAACTCTTCCTCCAGATCATCTTCTAAATCTATTTCCGGATCAGATTCCTCAAACTCTTCCATATGATCATCTTCTGGATCTATCTCCAGATCGGATTCTTCAAATTCCTCCACCATATCATCTTCATTGGGAGCATTTTCGTGATTTTCTTCCGGTAAATCCATATTACTATTAACACAATTTTCTGGGTTAACAGCAGTCGTGTCATTCCCGGTATTAGCATCTGTCATAGGAACATCCTCTGGAAAATCTTCATCTGGATCATATAGACGACCCCAGTCTTCATCTTCAATTGCTATTTCGGCCGCCATAGCATCGCATATCATTCCATCTATATTCTTATAGTCATTTATCGCTTTCATGCGGGCTCTAATTCTTCGTGGTACGCCTCGCAAATAGTATGCTTTAACAAAATCAAGTTGAAGGTGATACGGACATTCCGCCATCAGCTGAGACTGGAAACGTCTCGAATAATACATCATACCTTCTCCGGGTTCTCGCTTCCAATTATTTAGCATGTGGCCAAACTCCATGGTTACATAGTTAGCATTAAACCTTTCAAGGATTAGTTCCTTGAATGTATTCCAAGACGTCTCTCTTGGATCTAGGTGTAACGAGTTCCACCACCTCAAGGCCAAACCGCCTAGCTGAGGAATCACCATTTCCACATAGTGTGCCTCTTCAGTTCCGAGTGATCTCAACGTAGTCTCGGAATAGTGAAGAAATGTCTCTAGTTTTGAACTTCCTGGCCCATCGTAGAATGATGGTTGGCATTTTCGAAACGCAATTATGGAATCATGTCTGGATAGTCCCCGCCTTTGACAAACCGTATCAACCTCGATATCTCGAGGTGGTGACCGAGAGTCATTAGCTTGAACACCCCCATTTCCCGCCAAAGGTGGACGAGACGACATTGGGTCCATAATCTGCAAACACAACTTTCCCATGGTTACTAATAATAAAGAAAAGAAATTAACGAAATAACTTACTTGCGGATATTTCGGAATCAGCTAATACACGTATATGGTGACAATAGGTGAACTGCTCTGATACCACTCTGTAACAGCCCCCTTCCCAGGGACTGTTACGAATTTACTCTTATCTAATACCAATCCCGACTTCTAAATATTTAATAAAAATATGAGTATTTGACTTTAGCGCGCAAAGAAAACGGACTTCATATTAGTTTTGAAACCTCTATACAGTAGTACCCAAAACAGATTTTAAAAAAAAAATAACGTTATAAAAGAAAAACCTAGCGGAGCTCCTAGCTATTGTTTTTAAAAATATTACACAACAAAAAGTTTACAACCCTCCTATTTCCAAGACCCGTATTCCACCATATGCACCATATACGTCGCATCACTGACCCCGTACCATCCGCATTTAGCCATTCATCGGTTTCTTTCCTGGATCTACAACACAACTATACGAGTGAGCTAACGCTCAGTACGCAAAAGCTTTATATTACTCACAAAAATATATCAAAGAGCGATCACTTCTAAATGCATAATGCAATGTCCGGTTATAATTTATAACTTCTTATAAACATATTATTGGGCCCTGCGTGCGTACCAGCGCGCTATACTACCAACGGGGGACCGGGGGCGCGACCCTAACCAAGTCAGCCCGCGGCAAACATCTCACGACGTGTCATTTGAGACTACTCGACTCAATACAGTCGGAGGCTTCATACACATTGTAATCAGTGACTACGCGACCCAATATACAATGGTTGGTACGACGCAATTTACTAAAATTGTCATACATATATAGTATCATTACAGATTATATGAATGACTTAATGCTCGTGCTTTTCCGATATGCTCACAATGCGTATCGAACATAATTCGCACTACGGTAGAATTAAACTACCAAACCATACAACCATGAATTTCACACCACACACAATCAAACAAACCACATTATTATTGCTGTGTTGCAGTGAGTACTTTTACGTATCTTACTCTTTTATAAGTCCTACTCACTTGAAGGTGCTTCCTTCAGAACTGTTTTTCCTGATATTTTAATTCATATCAGTTTTCAAAAATACATGCACTTTTATTCTCTTATGTTCCCTTTTTTTTTTTTGTACAAGAAACAGTAACAACTCATTGATTTTAATATCGTGTACGCCTGACACTAGAAATAATACATGATTATAACTTGATTACCTACTGTATATGACATTTATGTCCATATGTATATACACCGCGGTACGTGTGTGTAATTTTCCAATAAAAACTGAGTGCAGCCCCTATTTAGAAACGCAAACACTCATTTTGCTATGTATATCCATATAATATACTATATATATCATTGTAAATTTTTTTGATATTAATTGGAGCTGCAAAATAAATGTTTACTACAGATTTAATAAACTAGAAAACATTTATCTTTTATACATTTATATACATATACATACATGGCTAGCTAATCTCCTTGATAAATTCATAGCAGCCAAGGTATAAAGTCATTCACTTCCACTTACATGCATAGATTCGTCCATCCGCAACTAATAATAATTATCCTAACATTATCACCCACTACCATTTATAGATGTATGCTATAAATAAGGAAAATTGAAAGAGCCGAGCTCACCAACAACTTCAAGCTGAAAAAGGGAGTCGACCATGAGAAGGGAAAACGTTTTTGAGAGAGAGGGACTACTTAGGAAAGTATAGGTGTTCTTATCATCTATATATATATATAACTAATAAATTAAAAGGATAAGATTATACAAGTCGGTTCATAAAGTAAAAGTGGAATAGATTATTACATACTTATGAAAATAATGATAACCTTTCTATATATATATATCTATATATAATATATATACATATAAATATAGGTCGGTTGATAATCTGCAGTTTATTGATTGTTCACAAATTACATAACTTAGTGTTTAAGTTATCCATATTTGCATGTAAAGTAAAAGAATTTAAATTTGTATTAAGGCCCTTATTAATTATATAGCAACGCTCATATTTTATATAAATTACTAAGAGAGCCATACAATTGTTATTTATCACGAAATAATACATCCTCCAAACTAGGAGCATGTATATTTATCTTATTATCGGTTAAACATCTAAACGATAATATACAGAACCTTTACGGCTACTACAAGAACTCTTGTTATATTCAAATTCCAATGTATAAGCCCTAAAATCCTTATTTTTTCAATTGGTTCGAATTTTAGGTCGTAAACAATGTAAAATAAAGAAATGCTATAGGAAATGCTATGGCATTTCTCGTCAACAATTTAATCCTTGCATATTTTTGCATGAGAAATCTTGTTATATTCAAATCCCAATGTATAAGCCCTAAAATTCTTATTTTTTCAATTGGTTTGAATTTTAGGTCGTAAACAATGTAAAATAAAGAAATGCCATAGGAAATGCTATAGCATTTCCTATGGCATTTCTCGTCAACAATTTAATCCTTGCATAGTTTTGCATGAGAATGCTTGTAATATCAAAATTCCAATGTATAAGCCCTAAAATCATTAGTTTTCAATTGGTTCGATATTTAAGGCTGTAAAAAATGTAAAATAAAGAAATGCTATAGGAAATGCTATAGCATTTCCTATGGCATTTCTCGTCAACAATTTAATCCTTGCATATTTTTGCATGAGTAACGCTTGTAATATTAAAATTCCAATGTATAAGCCCTAAAATAATTAATTTTTCAATTGGTTCGAATTTTAGGTCGTAAACAATGTAAAATAAAGAAATGCTATAGGAAATGCTATAGCATTTCCTATGGCATTTCTCGTCAACAATTTAATCCTTGCATATTTTTGCATGAGAACGCCAGTATTATTCAAATTCCAATGTATAAGCCCTAAATTCATTATTTTTTCAATTGGTTCTAAATTTAAGGTTGTAAAAAATGTAAAATAAGGAAATGCTATATGAAATGCTATAGCATTTCCTATGGCGTTTCTCGTCAACAATTTAATCCTTGCAAATTTTTGCATGAGAACTTTTGTTATATTCAAATTCCAATGTATAAGCCCTAAAATCATTATTTTTTCAATTGGTTCGAATTTTAGGTCGTAAACAATGTCAAATAATGAAATGCTATAGGAAATGCTACGAGTTTTAGGTCGTAAACAATGTAAAATAAAGAAATGCTATAGGAAATGCTATAGAATTTCCTTTGGCATTCCTCGTCAACAATTTAATCCTTGCATATTTTTGCATGAGAACTCTTGTTATATTCAAATTCCAATGTATAAGCCCTAAAATCATTATTTTTTCAATTGGTTCGAATTTTAGGTCGTAAACAATGTCAAATAATGAAATGCTATAGGAAATGCTACGAGTTTTAGGTCGTAAACAATGTAAAATAAAGAAATGCTATAGGAAATGCTATAGCATTTCCTATGGTATTTCTCGTCAACAATTTAATCCTTGCATATTTTTTCATGAGAACTCTTGTATTATTAAAATTCCAATGTATAAGCCCTAAAATCATTATTTTTTCAATTGGTTCGAAATTTAAGGTTGTCAAAAATCTAAAATAAAGAAATGCTATAGCATTTCCTATGGCATTTCTCGTCAACAATTTAATCCTTGCATATTTTGGCATGAGAACTCTTGTTATATTCAAGTTTCAATGTATAAACCCTAAAATCATTATTTTTTCAATTTGTTCGAAATTTAAGGTTGTAAAAAATGTCAAATAAAGAAATTTTTGCATGAGAACTCTTGTAATATTCAAATTCCAATGTATAAGCCCTAAAATCATTATTTTTTCAATTGGTTCAAAATTTAAGGTTGTAAAAAATGTAAAATAACGAAATGCTATAGGAAATGCTATAGTATTTCCTATGGCATTTCTCGTCAACAATTTAATCCTTGCATATTTTTGCATGAGAACTCTTGTTATATTCAAATTCCAATGTATAAGCCCTAAAATAATTATTTTATCAATTGGTTTGACTTTTAGGTCGTAAACAATGTAAAATAAAGAAATGCTATAGGAAATGCTATAGCATTTCCTATGGAA
Source organism: Parietaria judaica (assembly GCA_954871525.1). Classification (NCBI taxonomy): domain Eukaryota; kingdom Viridiplantae; phylum Streptophyta; class Magnoliopsida; order Rosales; family Urticaceae; genus Parietaria; species Parietaria judaica. The sequence goes on along the minus strand of OX940864.1, from coordinate 4,049,064 downwards.
TTTAACGTCAACAATTTAATCCTTGCATATTTTTGCATGAGAACGCTTGTAATATTAAAATTCCAATGTATAAGCCCTAAAATTTTTATTTTTTCAATTGGTTCGAATTTTATGGTTGTAAAAAATGTTAAATAAAGAAATGCTATAGGAAATGCTATAGCATTTCCTATGGCATTTCTCGTCAACAATTTAATCCTAGCATATTTTTGCATGAGAACTCTTGTTATATTCAAATTCCAATGTATAAGCCCTAAAATCATTATTTTTTCAATTGGTTCGAAATTTTAGGTCGTAAACAATGTAAAATAAAGAAATGCTATAGGAAATGCTAGTATTTCCTATGGCATGTCTCGTCAACAATTTAATCCTTGCATATTTTTCCCTGAGAACTTTTGTTATATTCAAATTCCAATGTATAAGCTTTAAAATCATTTTATTTCAATTGGTTCGAAATTTAAGGTTGTAAAAAATGTAAAATAAAGAAATGCTATAGGAAATGCTATAGCATTTCCTATGGCATTTCTCGTCAACAATTTAATCCTTGCTTATTTTTTCATGAGAAAGCTTGTAATATTCAAATTCCAATGTATAAGCCCTAAAATCATTATTTTTTCAATTGGTTCGAAATTTAAGGTTGTAAAAAATGTAAAATAAAGAAATGCTATAGGAAATGCTATAGCATTTCCTATGGCATTTCTCGTCAACAATTTAAACCTTGCATATTTTTGGATGAGAACTCTTGTTATATTCAAATTCCAATGTATAAGCCCTAAAATCATTATTTTTTCAACTGGTTCGAAATTTAAGGTTGTCAAAAATCTAAAATAAAGAAATGCTATAGCATTTCCTATGGCATTTCTCGTCAACAATTTAATCCTTGCATATTTTGGCATGAGAACTCTTGTTATATTCAAATTTCAATGTATAAACCCTAAAATCATTATTTTTTCAATTTGTTCGAAATTTAAGGTTGTAAAAAATGTCAAATAAAGAAATTTTTGCATGAGAACTCTTGTAATATTCAAATTCCAATGTATAAGCCCTAAAATCATTATTTTTTCAATTGGTTCAAAATTTAAGGTTGTAAAAAATGTAAAATAAAGAAATGCTATAGGAAATGCTATAGTATTTCCTATGGCATTTCTCGTCAACAATTTAATCCTTGCATATTTTTGCATGAGAACTCTTGTTATATTCAAATTCCAATGTATAAGCCCTAAAATAATTATTTTATCAATTGGTTTGACTTTTAGGTCGTAAACAATGTAAAATAAAGAAATGCTATAGGAAATGCTATAGCATTTCCTATGGAATTTAACGTCAACAATTTAATCCTTGCATATTTTTGCATGAGAACGCTTGTAATATTAAAATTCCAATGTATAAGCCCTAAAATTTTTATTTTTTCAATTGGTTCGAATTTTATGGTTGTAAAAAATGTTAAATAAAGAAATGCTATAGGAAATGCTATAGCATTTCCTATGGCATTTCTCGTCAACAATTTAATCCTTGCATATTTTTGCATGAGAACTCTTGTTATATTCAAATTTTAATGTATAAGCCCTAAAATCATTATTTTTTTTTAATTGGTTCGAAATTTTAGGTCGTAAACAATGTAAAATAAAGAAATGCTATAGGAAATGCTAGCATTTCCTATGGCATTTCTCGGCAACAATTTAATCTTTGCATATTTTTGCATGAGAACTCTTGTTATATTCAAATTCCAATGTATAAGCTTTAAAATCATTATTTTTTTCAATTGGTTCGAAATTTAAGGTTGTAAAAAATGTAAAATAAAGAAATGCTATAGGAAATGCTATAGCATTTCCTATGGCATTTCTCGTCAACAATTTAATCCTTGCATATTTTTAATTGAGAACTCTTGTTATATTCAAATTCCAATGTATAAGCCCTTAAATCATTATTTTTTCAATTGGTTCGAAATTTTAGGTCGTAAACAATGTAAAATAAAGAAATGCTATAGGAAATGCTAGTATTTCCTATGGCATTTCTCGTCAACAATTTAATCCTTGCATATTTTTGCCTGAGATCTCTTTCTATATTCAAATTCCAATGTATAAGCTTTAAAATCATTATTTTTTCAATTGGTTCGAAATTTAAGGTTGTAAAAAATGTAAAATAAAGAAATGCTATAGGAAATGCTATAGCATTTCTTATGGCATTTCTCGTCAACAATTTAATCCTTGCATATTTTTGCATGAGAACTCTTGTTATATTCAAATTCCAATGAATAAGCCCTAAAATCATTATTTTTTCAATTGGTTCGAAATTTAAGGTTGTAAAAAATGTAAAATAAATAAATGCTATAGGAAATGCTATAGCATTTCCTATGACATTTCTCGTCAACAATTTAATCCTTGCTTATTTTTTCATGAGAAAGCTTGTAATATTCAAATTCCAATGTATAAGCCCTAAAATCATTATTTTTTTCAATTGGTTCGAAATTTAAGGTTGTAAAAAATGTAAAATAAAGAAATGCTATAGGAAATGCTATAGCATTTCCTATGGCATTTCTCATCAACAATTTAATCCTTGCATATTTTTCGATGAGAACTCTTGTTATATTCAAATTCCAATGTATAAGCCCTAAAATCATTATTTTTTCAATTGGTTTGACTTTTAGGTCGTAAACAATGTAAAATAAAGAAATGCTATAGGAAATGCTATAGCATTTCCTATGGAATTTAACGTCAACAATTTAATCCTTGCATATTTTTGCATGAGAACGCTTGTAATATTAAAATTCCAATGTATAAGCCCTAAAATCATTATTTTTTCAATTGGTTCGAATTTTAAGGTTGTAAAAAATGTTAAATAAAGAAATGCTATAGGAAATAGCATTTCCTATGGCATTTCTCGTCAACAATTTAATCCTTGCATATTTTTGCATGAGAACTCTTGTTATATTCAAATTCCAATGTATAAGCCCTAAAATCATTATTTTTTTGAATTGGTTCGAAATTTTAGGTCGTAAACAATGTAAAATAAAGAAATGCTATAGGAAATGCTATAGCATTTCCTATGGCATTTCTCGTCAACAATTTAATCCTTGCATATTTTTTCATGAGAACTCTTGTTATATTCAAATTCCAATGTATAAGCCCTAAAATCATTATTTTTTCAATTGGTTCAAAATTTTAGGTCGTAAACAATGTAAAATAAAGAAATGCTATAGGAAATGCTAGTATTTCCTATGGCATTTCTCGTCAACAATTTAATCCTTGCATATTTTTGCCTGAGAACTCTTGTTATATTGAAATTCCAATGTATAAGCTTTAAAATCATTATTTTTTCAATTGGTTCAAAATTTAAGGATGTAAAAAATGTAAAATAAAGAAATGCTATAGCATTTCCTATGGCATTTCTCGTCAACAATTTAATCCTTGCATATTTTTGCATGAGAACTCTTGTTATATTCAAATTCCAATGAATAAGCCCTAAAATCATTATTTTTTTGAATTGGTTCGAAATTTTAGGTCGTAAACAATGTAAAATAAAGAAATGCTATAGGAAATGCTATAGCATTTCCTATGGCATTTCTCGTCAACAATTTAATCCTTGCATATTTTTGCATGAGAAGTCTTGTTATATTCAAATTCCAATGTATAAGCCCTAAAATCATTATTTTTTTCAATTGGTTCGAAATTTAAGGTTGTAAAAAATGTAAAATAAAGAAATGCTATAGGAAATGCTATAGCATTTCCTATGGCATTTCTCATCAACAATTTAATCCTTGCATATTTTTCGATGAGAACTCTTGTTATATTCAAATTCCAATGTATAAGCCCTAAAATCATTATTTTTTCAATTGGTTTGACTTTTAGGTCGTAAACAATGTAAAATAAAGAAATGCTATAGGAAATGCTATAGCATTTCCTATGGCATTTCTCGTCAACAATTTAATCCTTGCATATTTTTAATTGAGAACTCTTGTTATATTCAAATTCCAATGTATAAGCCCTTAAATCATTATTTTTTCAATTGGTTCGAAATTTTAGGTCGTAAACAATGTAAAATAAAGAAATGCTATAGGAAATGCTAGTATTTCCTATGGCATTTCTCGTCAACAATTTAATCCTTGCATATTTTTGCCTGAGATCTCTTTCTATATTCAAATTCCAATGTATAAGCTTTAAAATCATTATTTTTTCAATTGGTTCAAAATTTAAGGTTGTAAAAAATGTAAAATAAAGAAATGCTATAGGAAATGCTATAGCATTTCTTATGGCATTTCTCGTCAACAATTTAATCCTTGCATATTTTTGCATGAGAACTCTTGTTATATTCAAATTCCAATGAATAAGCCCTAAAATCATTATTTTTTCAATTGGTTCGAAATTTAAGGTTGTAAAAAATGTAAAATAAATAAATGCTATAGGAAATGCTATAGCATTTCCTATGACATTTCTCGTCAACAATTTAATCCTTGCTTATTTTTTCATGAGAAAGCTTGTAATATTCAAATTCCAATGTATAAGCCCTAAAATCATTATTTTTTTCAATTGGTTCGAAATTTAAGGTTGTAAAAAATGTAAAATAAAGAAATGCTATAGGAAATGCTATAGCATTTCCTATGGCATTTCTCATCAACAATTTAATCCTTGCATATTTTTCGATGAGAACTCTTGTTATATTCAAATTCCAATGTATAAGCCCTAAAATCATTATTTTTTCAATTGGTTTGACTTTTAGGTCGTAAACAATGTAAAATAAAGAAATGCTATAGGAAATGCTATAGCATTTCCTATGGAATTTAACGTCAACAATTTAATCCTTGCATATTTTTGCATGAGAACGCTTGTAATATTAAAATTCCAATGTATAAGCCCTAAAATCATTATTTTTTCAATTGGTTCGAATTTTAAGGTTGTAAAAAATGTTAAATAAAGAAATGCTATAGGAAATAGCATTTCCTATGGCATTTCTCGTCAACAATTTAATCCTTGCATATTTTTGCATGAGAACTCTTGTTATATTCAAATTCCAATGTATAAGCCCTAAAATCATTATTTTTGAATTGGTTCGAAATTTTAGGTCGTAAACAATGTAAAATAAAGAAATGCTATAGGAAATGCTATAGCATTTCCTATGGCATTTCTCGTCAACAATTTAATCCTTGCATATTTTTTCATGAGAACTCTTGTTATATTCAAATTCCAATGTATAAGCCCTAAAATCATTATTTTTTCAATTGGTTCAAAAATTTAGGTCGTAAACAATGTAAAATAAAGAAATGCTATAGGAAATGCTAGTATTTCCTATGGCATTTCTCGTCAACAATTTAATCCTTGCATATTTTTGCCTGAGAACTCTTGTTATATTGAAATTCCAATGTATAAGCTTTAAAATCATTATTTTTTCAATTGGTTCAAAATTTAAGGATGTAAAAAATGTAAAATAAAGAAATGCTATAGCATTTCCTATGGCATTTCTCGTCAACAATTTAATCCTTGCATATTTTTGCATGAGAACTCTTGTTATATTCAAATTCCAATGAATAAGCCCTAAAATCATTATTTTTTTGAATTGGTTCGAAATTTTAGGTCGTAAACAATGTAAAATAAAGAAATGCTATAGGAAATGCTATAGCATTTCCTATGGCATTTCTCGTCAACAATTTAATCCTTGCATATTTTTTCATGAGAACTCTTGTTATATTCAAATTCCAATGTATAAGCCCTAAAATCATTATTTTTTTCAATTGGTTCGAAATTTAAGGTTGTAAAAAATGTAAAATAAAGAAATGCTATAGGAAATGCTATAGCATTTCCTATGGCATTTCTCGTCAACAATTTAATCCTTGCATATTTTTCATGAGAACTCTTGTTATATTCAAATTCCAATGAATAAGCCCTAAAATCATTATTTTTTCAATTGGTTCGAAATTTAAGGTTGTAAAAAATGTAAAATAAATAAATGCTATAGGAAATGCTATAGCATTTCCTATGACATTTCTCGTCAACAATTTAATCCTTGCTTATTTTTTTATGAGAAAGCTTGTAATATTCAAATTCCAATGTATAAGCCCTAAAATCATTATTTTTTTCAATTAGTTCGAAATTTAAGGTTGTAAAAAATGTAAAATAAAGAAATGCTATTGGAAATGCTATAGCATTTCCTATGGCATTTCTCATCAACAATTTAATCCTTGCATATTTTTGGATGAGAACTCTTGTTATATTCAAATTCCAATGTATAAGCCCTAAAATCATTATTTTTTCAATTGGTTTGACTTTTAGGTCGTAAACAATGTAAAATAAAGAAATGCTATAGGAAATGCTAGCATTTCCTATGGAATTTAACGTCAACAATTTAATCCTTGCATATTTTTGCATGAGAACGCTTGTAATATTAAAATTCCAATGTATAAGCCCTAAAATCATTATTTTTTCAATTGGTTCGAATTTTAAGGTTGTAAAAAATGTTAAATAAAGAAATGCTATAGGAAATGCTATAGCATTTCCTATGGCATTTCTCGTCAACAATTTAATCCTTGCATATTTTTGCATGAGAACTCTTGTTATATTCAAATTCCAATGTATAAGCCCTAAAATCATTATTTTTTTGAATTGGTTCAAAATTTTAGGTCGTAAACAATGTAAAATAAAGAAATGCTATAGGAAATGCTATAGCATTTCCTATGGCATTTCTCGTCAACAATTTAATCCTTGCATATTTTTTCATGAGAACTCTTGTTATATTCAAATTCCAATGTATAAGCCCTAAAATCATTATTTTTTCAATTGGTTCAAAATTTTAGGTCGTAAACAATGTAAAATAAAGAAATGCTATAGGAAATGCTAGTATTTCCTATGGCATTTCTCGTCAACAATTTAATCCTTGCATATTTTTGCCTGAGAACTCTTGTTATATTGAAATTCCAATGTATAAGCTTTAAAATCATTATTTTTTCAATTGGTTCAAAATTTAAGGATGTAAAAAATGTAAAATAAAGAAATGCTATAGCATTTCCCATGGCATTTCTCGTCAACAATTTAATCCTTGCATATTTTTGCATGAGAACTCTTGTTATATTCAAATTCCAATGAATAAGCCCTAAAATCATTATTTTTTTGAATTGGTTCGAAATTTTAGGTCGTAAACAATGTAAAATAAAGAAATGCTATAGGAAATGCTATAGCATTTCCTATGGCATTTCTCGTCAACAATTTAATCCTTGCATATTTTTTCATGAGAACTCTTGTTATATTCAAATTCCAATGTATAAGCCCTAAAATCATTATTTTTTTCAATTGGTTCGAAATTTAAGGTTGTAAAAAATGTAAAATAAAGAAATGCTATAGGAAATGCTATAGCATTTCCTATGGCATTTCTCGTCAACAATTTAATCCTTGCATATTTTTCATGAGAACTCTTGTTATATTCAAATTCCAATGAATAAGCCCTAAAATCATTATTTTTTCAATTGGTTCGAAATTTAAGGTTGTAAAAAATGTAAAATAAATAAATGCTATAGGAAATGCTATAGCATTTCCTATGACATTTCTCGTCAACAATTTAATCCTTGCTTATTTTTTTATGAGAAAGCTTGTAATATTCAAATTCCAATGTATAAGCCCTAAAATCATTATTTTTTTCAATTAGTTCGAAATTTAAGGTTGTAAAAAATGTAAAATAAAGAAATGCTATTGGAAATGCTATAGCATTTCCTATGGCATTTCTCATCAACAATTTAATCCTTGCATATTTTTGGATGAGAACTCTTGTTATATTCAAATTCCAATGTATAAGCCCTAAAATCATTATTTTTTCAATTGGTTTGACTTTTAGGTCGTAAACAATGTAAAATAAAGAAATGCTATAGGAAATGCTAGCATTTCCTATGGAATTTAACGTCAACAATTTAATCCTTGCATATTTTTGCATGAGAACGCTTGTAATATTAAAATTCCAATGTATAAGCCCTAAAATCATTATTTTTTCAATTGGTTCGAATTTTAAGGTTGTAAAAAATGTTAAATAAAGAAATGCTATAGGAAATGCTATAGCATTTCCTATGGCATTTCTCGTCAACAATTTAATCCTTGCATATTTTTGCATGAGAACTCTTGTTATATTCAAATTCCAATGTATAAGCCCTAAAATCATTATTTTTTTGAATTGGTTCGAAATTTTAGGTCGTAAACAATGTAAAATAAAGAAATGCTATAGGAAATACTATAGCATTTCCTATGGCATTTCTCGTCAACAATTTAATCCTTGCATATTTTTTCATGAGAACTCTTGTTATATTCAAATTCCAATGTATAAGCCCTAAAATCATTATTTTTTCAATTGGTTCGAAATTTTAGGTCGTAAACAATGTAAAATAAAGAAATGCTATAGGAAATGCTAGTATTTCCTATGGCATTTCTCGTCAACAATTTAATCCTTGCATATTTTTGCCTGAGAACTCTTGTTATATTCAAATTCCAATGTATAAGCTTTAAAATCATTATTTTTTCAATTGGTTCAAAATTTAAGGATGTAAAAAATGTAAAATAAAGAAATGCAATAGGAAATGCTATAGCATTTCCTATGGCATTTCTCGTCAACAATTTAATCCTTGCATATTTTTCATGAGAACTCTTGTTATATTCAAATTCCAATGAATAAGCCCTAAAATCATTATTTTTTCAATTGGTTCGAAATTTAAGGTTGTAAAAAATGTAAAATAAATAAATGCTATAGGAAATGCTATAGCATTTCCTATGACATTTCTCGTCAACAATTTAATCCTTGCTTATTTTTTCATGAGAAAGCTTGTAATATTCAAATTCCAATGTATAAGCCCTAAAATCATTATTTTTTTCAATTGGTTCGAAATTTAAGGTTCTAAAAAATGTAAAATAAAGAAATGCTATAGGAAATGCTATAGCATTTCCTATGGCATTTCTCATCAACAATTTAATCCTTGCATATTTTTGGATGAGAACTCTTGTTATATTCAAATTCCAATGTATAAGCCCTAAAATCATTATTTTTTCAATTGGTTTGACTTTTAGGTCGTAAACAATGTAAAATAAAGAAATGCTATAGAAAATGCTATAGCATTTCCTATGGAATTTAACGTCAACAATTTAATCCTTGCATATTTTTGCATGAGAACACTTGTAATATTAAAATTCCAATGTATAAGCCCTAAAATCATTATTTTTTCAATTGGTTCGAATTTTAAGGTTGTAAAAAATGTTAAATAAAGAAATGCTATAGCATTTCCTATGGCATTTCTCGTCAACAATTTAATCCTTGCATATTTTTGCATGAGAACTCTTGTTATATTCAAATTCCAATGTATAAGCCCTAAAATCATTATTTTTTTGAATTGGTTCGAAATTTTAAGTCGTAAACAATGTAAAATAAAGAAATGCTATAGGAAATGCTTTAGCATTTCCTATGGCATTTCTCGTCAACAATTTAATCCTTGCATATTTTTTCATGAGAACTCTTGTTATATTCAAATTCCAATGTATAAGCCCTAAAATCATTATTTTTTCAATTGGTTCGAAATTTAAGGTTGTAAAAAATGTAAAATAAATAAATGCTATAGGAAATGCTATAGCATTTCCTATGACATTTCTCGTCAACAATTTAATCCTTGCTTATTTTTTCATGAGAAAGCTTGTAATATTCAAATTCCAATGTATAAGCCCTAAAATCATTATTTTTTTCAATTGGTTCGAAATTTAAGGTTGTAAAAAATGTAAAATAAAGAAATACTATAGGAAATGCTATAGCATTTCCTATGGCATTTCTCATCAACAATTTAATCCTTGCATATTTTTGGATGAGAACTCTTGTTATATTCAAATTACAATGTATAAGCCCTAAAATCATTATTTTTTCAATTGGTTTGACTTTTAGGTCGTAAACAATGTAAAATAAAGAAATGCTATAGGAAATGCTATAGCATTTCCTATGGAATTTAACGTCAACAATTTAATCCTTGCATATTTTTGCATGAGAACGCTTGTAATATTAAAATTCCAATGTATAAGCCCTAAAATCATTATTTTTTCAATTGGTTCGAATTTTAAGGTTGTAAAAAATGTTAAATAAAGAAATGCTATAGGAAATGCTATAGCATTTTCTATGGCATTTCTCGTCAACAATTTAATCCTTGCATATTTTTTCATGAGAACTCTTGTTATATTCAAATTCCAATGTATAAGCCCTAAAATCATTATTTTTTCAATTGGTTCGAATTTTAAGGTTGTAAAAAATGTTAAATAAAGAAATGCTATAGGAAATGCTATAGCATTTCCTATGACATTTCTCGTCAACAATTTAATCCTTGCATATTTTTGCAGGAGAACTCTTGTTATATTCAAATTCCAATGTATAAGCTTTAAAATCATTATTTTTTCAATTGGTTCGAAATTTAAGGTTGTAAAAAATGTAAAATAAAGAAATACCATAGGAAATGCTAGCATTTCCTATGGCATTTTTCGTCATAAATTTAATCCTTGCATGTTTTTGCATGAAAACTCTTGTTATATTCAAATTCCAATGTATAAGCCCTAAAATCATTATTTTTTCAATTGGTTCGAAATTTAAGGTTGTAAGAAATGTAAAATAAAGAAATTCTAAAGGAAATTCTATAGCATTTCCTGTGGCATTTCTCGTCAACAATTTAATCCTTGCATATTTTTGCATGAGAACTCTTGTTATATTCAAATTCCAATGTATAAGCCCTAAAATCATTATTTTTTCAATTGGTTCAAAATTTAAGGTTGTAAAAAATGTAAAATAAAAAAATGCTATAGGAAATTCTATAGCATTTCGTTTGGCATTTCTCGTCAACAATTTAATCCTTGCATATTTTTGCATGAGAACTCTTCTTATATTCAAATTCCAATGTATAATCCCTAAAATCATTATTTTTTTCAATTGGTTCGAAATTTTAGGTCGTAAACAATGTAAAATAAAGAAATGCTATAGTAAATTCTATAGCATTTCCTATGGCATTTCTCATCAACAATTTAATCCTTGCATATTTTTGGATGAGAACTCTTGTTATATTCAAATTCCAATGTATAAGCCCTAAAATCATTATTTTTTCAATTGGTTTGACTTTTAGGTCGTAAACAATGTAAAATAAAGAAATGCTATAGAAAATGCTATAGCATTTCCTATGGAATTTAACGTCAACAATTTAATCCTTGCATATTTTTGCATGAGAACACTTGTAATATTAAAATTCCAATGTATAAGCCCTAAAATCATTATTTTTTCAATTGGTTCGAATTTTAAGGTTGTAAAAAATGTTAAATAAAGAAATGCTATAGCATTTCCTATGGCATTTCTCGTCAACAATTTAATCCTTGCATATTTTTGCATGAGAACTCTTGTAATATTAAAATTCCAATGTATAAGCCCTAAAATCATTATTTTTTCAATTGGTTCGAATTTTAAGGTTGTAAAAAATGTAAAATAAAGAAATGCTATAGGAAATGCTATTGCATTTCCTATGGCATTTCTCGTCAACAATTTAATCCTTTCATATTTTTGCATGAGAACTCTTGTTATATTCAAATTCCAATGTATAAGCCCTAAAATCATTATTTTTTCAATTGGTTCAAAATTTTAGGTCGTAAACAATGTAAAATAAAGAAATGCCATAGGAAATGCTAGCATTTCCTATGGCATTTCTCGTCAACAATTTAATCCTTGCATATTTTTGCATGAGAACTCTTGTTATATTCAAATTCCAATGTATAAGCTTTAAAATCATTATTTTTTCAATTGGTTCGAAATTTAAGGTTGTAAAAAATGTAAAATAAAGAAATGCTATAGGAAATGCTATAGCATTTCCTATGGCATTTTTCGTCAACAATTTAATCCTTGCATATTTTTGCATGAAAACTATTGTTATATTCAAATTCCAATGTATAAGCCCTAAAATCATTGTTTTTTCAATTGGTTCAAAATTTTAGGTCGTAAACAATGTAAAATAAAGAAATGCTATAGCAAATGCTATAGAATTCCTATGGCATTTCTCGTCAACAATTTAATCCTTGCATATTTTTGCATGAAAACTCTTGTTATATTCAAATTCCAATGTATAAGCCCTAAAATCATTATTTTTTCAATTGGTTCGAAATTCAAGGTTGTAGAAAATGTAAAATAAAGAAATGCTATAGGAAATGCTATAGCATTTCCTATGGCATTTCTCGTCAACAATTTAATCCTTGCATATTTTTGCATGAGAACTCTTGTTATATTAAAATTCCAATGTATAAGCCCTAAAATAATTATTTTTTCAATAGGTTCAAAATTTAAGGTTGTAAAAAATGTCAAATAAAGAAATGCTATAGAAAATGCTATAGCATTTCCTATTGCATTTCTCGTCAACAATTTAATCCTTGCATATTTTTTCATGAGAACTCTTCTTATATTCAAATTCCAATGTATAATCCCTAAAATCATTATTTTTTTCAATTGGTTCGAAATTTTAGGTCGTAAACAATGTAAAATAAGGAAATGCTATAGGAAATTCTATAGCATTTCCTATGGCATTTCTCGTCAACAATTTAATCCTTGCATATTTTTGCATGACAACTCTTGTTATATTCAAATTCCAATGTATAAGCTTTAAAATCATTATTTTTTCGATTGGTTCGAAATTTAAGGTTGTAAAAAATGTAAAATAAAGAAATGCTATAGGAAATGCTATAGCATTTCCTATGGCATTTCTCGTCAACAATTTAATCGTTGCATATTTTTGCATGAGAACTCTTGTTATATTCAAATTCCAATGTATAAGCCCTAAAATCATTATTTTTTCAATTGGTTCGAAATTTAAGGTTGTAAAAAATGTAAAATAAAGAAATTCTACAGGAAATGCAATAGCATTTCCTATGGCATTTCTCGGCAACAATTTAATCCTTGCATATTTTTGCATGAGAACACTTGTAATATTAAAATTTCAATGTATAAGCCCTAAAATCATTATTTTTTCAATTGGTTCGAAATTTAAGGTTGTAAAAAATTTAAAATAAAGAAATGCTATAGGATATGCTATAGCATTTCCTATGGCATTTCTCGTCAACATTTTAATCCTTGCATATTATTGCATGAGAACTCTTGTTATATTCAAATTCCAATGTATAAGCCCTAAAATCATTATTTTTTCAATTGGTTCAAAATTTTAGGTCGTAAACAATGTAAAATAAAGAAATGCTATAGGAAATGCTATAGAATTCCTATGGCATTTCTCGTCAACAATTTAATCCTTGCATATTTTTGCATGAGAACTCTTGTTACATTCAAATTCCAATGTATAAGCTTTAAAATCATTATTTTTTCAATTGGTTCGAAATTTAAGGTTGTAAAAAATGTAAAATAAAGAAATGCTATATGATATGCTATAGCATTTCCTATGGTATTTCTCGTCAACATTTTAACCCTTGCATATTTTTGCACGAGAACTCTTGTTATATTCAAATTCCAATGTATAAGCCCTAAAATCATTATTTTTTCAGTTGGTTCAAAATTTTAGGTCGTAAACAATGTAAAATAAAGAAATGCTATAGCAAATGCTATAGAATTCCTATGGCATTTCTCGTCAACAATTTAATCCTTGCATATTTTTGCATAAGAACTCTTGTTATATTCAAATTCCAATGTATAAGCCCTAAAATCATTATTTTTTCAATTGGTTCGAAATTCAAGGTTGTAGAAAATGTAAAATAAAGAAATGCTATAGGAAATGCTATAGCATTTCCTATGGCATTTCTCGTCAACAATTTAATCCTTGCATATTTTTGCATGAGAACTCTTGTTATATTAAAATTCCAATGTATAAGCCCTAAAATAATTATTTTTTCAATAGGTTCAAAATTTAAGGTTGTAAAAAATGTCAAATAAAGAAATGCTATAGAAAATGCTATAGCATTTCCTATTGCATTTCTCGTCAACAATTTAATCCTTGCATATTTTTGCATGAGAACTCTTCTTATATTCAAATTCCAATGTATAATCCCTAAAATCATTATTTTTTTCAATTGGTTCGAAATTTTAGGTCGTAAACAATGTAAAATAAGGAAATGCTATAGGAAATTCTATAGCATTTCCTATGGCATTTCTCGTCAACAATTTAATCCTTGCATATTTTTGCATGACAACTCTTGTTATATTCAAATTCCAATGTATAAGCTTTAAAATCATTATTTTTTCGATTGGTTCGAAATTTAAGGTTGTAAAAAATGTAAAATAAAGCAATTCTATAGGAAATGCAATAGCATTTCCTATGGCATTTCTCGGCAACAATTTAATCCTTGCATATTTTTGCATGAGAACACTTGTAATATTAAAATTTCAATGTATAAGCCCTAAAATCATTATTTTTTCAATTGGTACGAAATTTAAGGTTGTAAAAAATTTAAAATAAAGAAATGCTATAGGATATGCTATAGCATTTCCTATGGCATTTCTCGTCAACATTTTAATCCTTGCATATTTTTGCATGAGAACTCTTGTTATATTAAAATTCCAATGTATAAGCCCTAAAATCATTATTTTTGTAATTGGTTCAAAATTTTAGGTCGTAAACAATGTAAAATAAAGAAATGCTATAGGAAATGCTATAGAATTCCTATGGCATTTCTCGTCAACAATTTAATCCTTGCATATTTTTGCATGAGAACTCTTGTTATATTCAAATTCCAATGTATAAGCCCTAAATCATTATTTTTTCATTTGGTTCAAAATTTTAGGTCGTAAACAATGTAAAATAAAGAAATGCCATAGGAAATGCTAGCATTTCCTATGGCATTTCTCGTCAACAATTTAATCCTTGCATATTTTTGCATGAGAACTCTTGTTATATTCAAATTCCAATGTATAAGCTTTAAAATCATTATTTTTTCAATTGGTTCGAAATTCAAGGTTGTAGAAAATGTAAAATAAAGAAATGCTATAGGAAATGCTATAGCATTTCCTATGGCATTTCTCGTCAACAATTTAATCCTTGCATATTTTTGCATGAGAACTCTTGTTATATTAAAATTCCAATGTATAAGCCCTAAAATAATTATTTTTTCAATAGGTTCAAAATTTAAGGTTGTAAAAAATGTCAAATAAAGAAATGCTATAGAAAATGCTATAGCATTTCCTATTGCATTTCTCCTTAACAATTTAATCCTTGCATATTTTTGCATGAGAACTCTTCTTATATTCAAATTCCAATGTATAATCCCTAAAATCATTATTTTTTTCAATTGGTTCGAAATTTTAGGTCGTAAACAATGTAAAATAAGGAAATGCTATAGGAAATTCTATAGCATTTCCTATGGCATTTCTCGTCAACAATTTAATCCTTGCATATTTTTGCATGACAACTCTTGTTATATTCAAATTCCAATGTATAAGCTTTAAAATCATTATTTTTTCGATTGGTTCGAAATTTAAGGTTGTAAAAAATGTAAAATAAAGCAATTCTATAGGAAATGCAATAGCATTTCCTATGGCATTTCTCGGCAACAATTTAATCCTTGCATATTTTTGCATGAGAACACTTGTAATATTAAAATTTCAATGTATAAGCCCTAAAATCATTATTTTTTCAATTGGTTCGAAATTTAAGGTTGTAAAAAATTTAAAATAAAGAAATGCTATAGGATATGCTATAGCATTTCCTATGGCATTTCTCGTCAACATTTTAATCCTTGCATATTTTTGCATGAGAACTCTTGTTATATTCAAATTCCAATGTATAAGCCCTAAAATCATTATTTTTTCAATTGGTTCAAAATTTTAGGTCGTAAACAATGTAAAATAAAGAAATGCTATAGGAAATGCTATAGAATTCCTATGGCATTTCTCGTCAACAATTTAATCCTTGCATATTTTTGCATGAGAACTCTTGTTACATTCAAATTCCAATGTATAAGCTTTAATATCATTATTTTTTCAATTGGTTCGAAATTTAAGGTTGTAAAAAATGTAAAATAAAGAAATGCTATAGGAAGTGCTATAGCATTTCCTATGGCATTTCTCGGCAACAATTTAATCCTTGCATATTTTTGCATGAGAACTCTTGTTATATTCAAATTCCAATGTATAAGCCCTAAAATCATTATTTTTTCAATTGGTTCGAAATTTAAGGTTGTAAAAAATGTCAAATAAAGAAATGCTATAGGAAATGCTATAGCATTTCCTGTGGCATTTCTCGTCAACAATTTAATCCTTGCATATTTTTGCATGAGAACTCTTGTTATATTCGAATTCCAATGTATAAGCCCTAAAATTATTATTTTTTCAATTGGTTCGAAATTTAAGGTTGTAAAAAATTTCAAATAAAGAAATGCTATAGGAAATGCTATAGCATTTCCTATGGCATTTCTCGTCAACAATTTAATCCTTCCATAATTTTGAATGAGAACTCTTGTTATATTCAAATTCCAATGTATAAGCCCTAAAATCATTATTTTTTCAAGTGGTTCGAAATTTAAGGTTGTAAAAAATGTAAAATAAAGAAATGCTATAGCATTTCCTATGGCATTTCTCGTCAACAATTTAATCCTTGCATATTTTTGCATGAGAACTCTTGTTATATTCAAATTCCAATGTATAAGCTTTAAAATCATTATTTTTTCAATTGGTTCGAAATATAAGGTTGTCAAAAATGTAAAATAAAGAAATGCCATACGAAATGCTATAGCATTTCCTATGGCATTTCTCGTCAACAATTTAATCCTTGCATATTTTTGCATGAGAACTGTTGTTATATTCAAATTCCAATGTATAAGCCCTAAAATCATTATTTTTTCAATTGGTTCGAAATTTAAGGTTGTAAAAAATGTAAAATAAAGAAATGCTATAGGAAATGCAATAGCATTTCCTATGGCATTTCTCGGCAACAATTTAATCCTTGCATATTTTTGCATGAGAACTCTTGTTATATTCAAATTCCAATGTATAAGCCCTAAAATCATTATTTTTTCAATTGGTTCGAAGTTTAAGGTTGTAAAAATTGTCAAATAAAGAAATGCTATAGGAAATGCTATAGCATTTCCTATGGCATTTCTCGTCAACTATTTAATCCTTGCATATTTTTGCATGAGAACTCTTGTTATATTCAAATTCCAATGTATAATCCCTAAAATCATTATTTTTTTCATTTGGTTGAAAATTTTAGGTCGTAAACAATGTAAAATAAAGAAATGCTATAGGAAATTCTATAGCATTTCCTATGGCATTTCTCGTCAACAATTTAATACTTGCATATTTTTGCATGAGAACTCTTGTTATATTCAAATTCCAATGTATAAGCTTTAAAATTATTATTTTTTCAATTGGTTCGAAATTTAAGGTTGTAAAAAATGTAAAATAAAGAAATGCCATAGGAAATGCTATAGCATTTCCTATGGCATTTCTCGTCAACAATTTAATCCTTGCATATTTTTGCATGAGAACTCTTGTTATATTCAAATTCCAATGTATAAGCCTTAAAATCATTATTTTTTCAATTGGTTCGAAATTTAAGGTTGTAAAAAATGTAAAATTAAGAAATCCTATAGGAAATGCAATAGCATTTCCTATGGCATTTCTCGTCAACAATTTAATCCTTGCATATTTTTGCATGAGAACTCTTGTTATATTCAAATTATAATGTATAAGCCCTAAAATCATTATTTTTTCAATTGGTTCGAAATTTAAGGTTGTAAAAAATGTCAAATAAAGAAATGCTATAGAAAATGCTATAGCATTTCCTATGGCATTTCTCGTCAACAATTTAATCCTTGCATATTTTTGCATGAGAACTCTTGTTATATTCAAATTCCAATGTATAATCCCTAAAATCATTATTTTTTTCAATTGGTTCAAAATTTTAGGTCGTAAACAATGTAAAATAAAGAAATGCTATAGGAAATTCTATAGCATTTCCTATGGCATTTCTCGTCAACAATTTAATCCTTGCATATTTTTGCATGAGAACTCTTGTTATATTCAAATTCCAATGTATAAGCCCTAAAATAATTATTTTTTCAATTGGTTCGAAATTGAAGGTTGTAAAAAATGTCAAATAAAGAAATGCTATAGGAAATGCTATAGCATTTCTTATGGCATTTCTCGTCAACAATTTAATCCTTGCATATTTTTGCATGAGAACTCTTCTTATATTCAAATTCCAATGTATAATCCCTAAAATCATTATTTTTTTCAATTGGTTCAAAATTTTAGGTCGTAAACAATGTAAAATAAAGAAATGCTATAGGAAATTCTATAGCATTTCCTATGGCATTTCTCGTCAACAATTTAATCCTTGCATATTTTTGCATGAGAACTCTTGTTATATTCAAATTCCAATGTATAAGCTTTAAAATCATTATTTTTTCAATTGGTTCGAAATATAAGGTTGTCAAAAATGTAAAATAAAGAAATGCCATACGAAATGCTATAGCATTTCCTATGGCATTTCTCGTCAACAATTTAATCCTTGCATATTTTTGCATGAGAACTCTTGTTATATTCAAATTCCAATGTATAAGCCCTAAAATCATTATTTTTTCAATTGGTTCGAAATTTAAGGTTGTAAAAAATGTAAAATAAAGAAATGCTATAGGAAATGCAATAGCATTTCCTATGGCATTTCTCGGCAACAATTTAATCCTTGCATATTTTTGCATGAGAACTCTTGTTATATTCAAATTCCAATGTATAAGCCCTAAAATCATTATTTTTTCAATTGGTTCGAAATTTAAGGTTGTAAAAAATGTCAAATAAAGAAATGCTATAGGAAATGCTATAGCATTTCCTATGGCATTTCTCGTCAACTATTTAATCCTTGCATATTTTTGCATGAGAACTCTTGTTATATTCAAATTCCAATGTATAATCCCTAAAATCATTATTTTTTTCATTTGGTTGAAAATTTTAGGTCGTAAACAATGTAAAATAAAGAAATGCTATAGGAAATTCTATAGCATTTCCTATGGCATTTCTCGTCAACAATTTAATCCTTGCATATTTTTGCATGAGAACTCTTGTTATATTCAAATTCCAATGTATAAGCTTTAAAATTATTATTTTTTCAATTAGTTCGAAATTTAAGGTTGTAAAAAATGTAAAATAAATAAATGCCATAGGAAATGCTATAGCATTTCCTATGGCATTTCTCGTCAAAAATTTAATCCTTGCATATTTTTGCATGAGAACTCTTGTTATATTCAAATTCCAATGTATAAGCCTTAAAATCATTATTTTTTCAATTGGTTCGAAATTTAAGGTTGTAAAAAATGTAAAATTAAGAAATCCTATAGGAAATGCAATAGCATTTCTTATGGCATTTCTCGTCAACAATTTAATCCTTGCATTTTTTTGCATGAGAACTCTTGTTATATTCAAATTATAATGTATAAGCCCTAAAATCATTATTTTTTCAATTGGTTCGAAATTGAAGGTTGTAAAAAATGTCAAATAAAGAAATGCTATAGGAAATGCTATAGCATTTCTTATGGCATTTCTCGTCAACAATTTAATCCTTGCATATTTTTGCATGAGAACTCTTCTTATATTCAAATTCCAATGTATAATCCCTAAAATCATTATTTTTTTCAATTGGTTCAAAATTTTAGGTCGTAAACAATGTAAAATAAAGAAATGCTATAGGAAATTCTATAGCATTTCCTATGGCATTTCTCGTCAACAATTTAATCCTTGCATATTTTTGCATGAGAACTCTTGTTATATTCAAATTCCAATGTATAAGCTTTAAAATCATTATTTTTTCAATTGGTTCGAAATATAAGGTTGTCAAAAATGTAAAATAAAGAAATGCCATACGAAATGCTATAGCATTTCCTATGGCATTTCTCGTCAACAATTTAATCCTTGCATATTTTTGCATGAGAACTCTTGTTATATTCAAATTCCAATGTATAAGCCCTAAAATCATTATTTTTTCAATTGGTTCGAAATTTAAGGTTGTAAAAAATGTAAAATAAAGAAATGCTATAGGAAATGCAATAGCATTTCCTATGGCATTTCTCGGCAACAATTTAATCCTTGCATATTTTTGCATGAGAACTCTTGTTATATTCAAATTCCAATGTATAAGCCCTAAAATCATTATTTTTTCAATTGGTTCGAAATTTAAGGTTGTAAAAAATGTCAAATAAAGAAATGCTATAGGAAATTCTATAGCATTTCCTATGGCATTTCTCGTCAACAATTTAATCCTTGCATATTTTTGCATGAGAACTCTTGTTATATTCAAATTCCAATGTATAAGCTTTAAAATTATTATTTTTTCAATTAGTTCGAAATTTAAGGTTGTAAAAAATGTAAAATAAATAAATGCCATAGGAAATGCTATAGCATTTCCTATGGCATTTCTCGTCAAAAATTTAATCCTTGCATATTTTTGCATGAGAACTCTTGTTATATTCAAATTCCAATGTATAAGCCTTAAAATCATTATTTTTTCAATTGGTTCGAAATTTAAGGTTGTAAAAAATGTAAAATTAAGAAATCCTATAGGAAATGCAATAGCATTTCTTATGGCATTTCTCGTCAACAATTTAATCCTTGCATTTTTTTGCATGAGAACTCTTGTTATATTCAAATTATAATGTATAAGCCCTAAAATCATTATTTTTTCAATTGGTTCGAAATTGAAGGTTGTAAAAAATGTCAAATAAAGAAATGCTATAGGAAATGCTATAGCATTTCTTATGGCATTTCTCGTCAACAATTTAATCCTTGCATATTTTTGCATGAGAACTCTTCTTATATTCAAATTCCAATGTATAATCCCTAAAATCATTATTTTTTTCAATTGGTTCAAAATTTTAGGTCGTAAACAATGTAAAATAAAGAAATGCTATAGGAAATTCTATAGCATTTCCTATGGCATTTCTCGTCAACAATTTAATCCTTGCATATTTTTGCATGAGAACTCTTGTTATATTCAAATTCCAATGTATAAGCTTTAAAATCATTATTTTTTCAATTGGTTCGAAATATAAGGTTGTCAAAAATGTAAAATAAAGAAATGCCATACGAAATGCTATAGCATTTCCTATGGCATTTCTCGTCAACAATTTAATCCTTGCATATTTTTGCATGAGAACTCTTGTTATATTCAAATTCCAATGTATAAGCCCTAAAATCATTATTTTTTCAATTGGTTCGAAATTTAAGGTTGTAAAAAATGTAAAATAAAGAAATGCTATAGGAAATGCAATAGCATTTCCTATGGCATTTCTCGGCAACAATTTAATCCTTGCATATTTTTGCATGAGAACTCTTGTTATATTCAAATTCCAATGTATAAGCCCTAAAATCATTATTTTTTCAATTGGTTCGAAATTTAAGGTTGTAAAAAATGTCAAATAAAGAAATGCTATAGGAAATGCTATAGCATTTCCTATGGCATTTCTCGTCAACTATTTAATCCTTGCATATTTTTGCATGAGAACTCTTGTTATATTCAAATTCCAATGTATAATCCCTAAAATCATTATTTTTTTCATTTGGTTGAAAATTTTAGGTCGTAAACAATGTAAAATAAAGAAATGCTATAGGAAATTCTATAGCATTTCCTATGGCATTTCTCGTCAACAATTTAATCCTTGCATATTTTTGCATGAGAACTCTTGTTATATTCAAATTCCAATGTATAAGCTTTAAAATTATTATTTTTTCAATTAGTTCGAAATTTAAGGTTGTAAAAAATGTAAAATAAATAAATGCCATAGGAAATGCTATAGCATTTCCTATGGCATTTCTCGTCAAAAATTTAATCCTTGCATATTTTTGCATGAGAACTCTTGTTATATTCAAATTCCAATGTATAAGCCTTAAAATCATTATTTTTTCAATTGGTTCGAAATTTAAGGTTGTAAAAAATGTAAAATTAAGAAATCCTATAGGAAATGCAATAGCATTTCTTATGGCATTTCTCGTCAACCATTTAATCCTTGCATTTTTTTGCATGAGAACTCTTGTTATATTCAAATTATAATGTATAAGCCCTAAAATCATTATTTTTTCAATTGGTTCGAAATTGAAGGTTGTAAAAAATGTCAAATAAAGAAATGCTATAGGAAATGCTATAGCATTTCTTATGGCATTTCTCGTCAACAATTTAATCCTTGCATATTTTTGCATGAGAACTCTTCTTATATTCAAATTCCAATGTATAATCCCTAAAATCATTATTTTTTTCAATTGGTTCAAAATTTTAGGTCGTAAACAATGTAAAATAAAGAAATGCTATAGGAAATTCTATAGCATTTCCTATGGCATTTCTCGTCAACAATTTAATCCTTGCATATTTTTGCATGAGAACTCTTGTTATATTCAAATTCCAATGTATAAGCCCTAAAATAATTATTTTTTCAATTGGTTCGAAATTGAAGGTTGTAAAAAATGTCAAATAAAGAAATGCTATAGGAAATGCTATAGCATTTCTTATGGCATTTCTCGTCAACAATTTAATCCTTGCATATTTTTGCATGAGAACTCTTCTTATATTCAAATTCCAATGTATAATCCCTAAAATCATTATTTTTTTCAATTGGTTCAAAATTTTAGGTCGTAAACAATGTAAAATAAAGAAATGCTATAGGAAATTCTATAGCATTTCCTATGGCATTTCTCGTCAACAATTTAATCCTTGCATATTTTTGCATGAGAACTCTTGTTATATTCAAATTCCAATGTATAAGCTTTAAAATCATTATTTTTTCAATTGGTTCGAAATATAAGGTTGTCAAAAATGTAAAATAAAGAAATGCCATACGAAATGCTATAGCATTTCCTATGGCATTTCTCGTCAACAATTTAATCCTTGCATATTTTTGCATGAGAACTCTTGTTATATTCAAATTCCAATGTATAAGCCCTAAAATCATTATTTTTTCAATTGGTTCGAAATTTAAGGTTGTAAAAAATGTAAAATAAAGAAATGCTATAGGAAATGCAATAGCATTTCCTATGGCATTTCTCGGCAACAATTTAATCCTTGCATATTTTTGCATGAGAACTCTTGTTATATTCAAATTCCAATGTATAAGCCCTAAAATCATTATTTTTTCAATTGGTTCGAAATTTAAGGTTGTAAAAAATGTCAAATAAAGAAATGCTATAGGAAATGCTATAGCATTTCCTATGGCATTTCTCGTCAACTATTTAATCCTTGCATATTTTTGCATGAGAACTCTTGTTATATTCAAATTCCAATGTATAATCCCTAAAATCATTATTTTTTTCATTTGGTTGAAAATTTTAGGTCGTAAACAATGTAAAATAAAGAAATGCTATAGGAAATTCTATAGCATTTCCTATGGCATTTCTCGTCAACAATTTAATCCTTGCATATTTTTGCATGAGAACTCTTGTTATATTCAAATTCCAATGTATAAGCTTTAAAATTATTATTTTTTCAATTAGTTCGAAATTTAAGGTTGTAAAAAATGTAAAATAAATAAATGCCATAGGAAATGCTATAGCATTTCCTATGGCATTTCTCGTCAAAAATTTAATCCTTGCATATTTTTGCATGAGAACTCTTGTTATATTCAAATTCCAATGTATAAGCCTTAAAATCATTATTTTTTCAATTGGTTCGAAATTTAAGGTTGTAAAAAATGTAAAATTAAGAAATCCTATAGGAAATGCAATAGCATTTCTTATGGCATTTCTCGTCAACCATTTAATCCTTGCATTTTTTTGCATGAGAACTCTTGTTATATTCAAATTATAATGTATAAGCCCTAAAATCATTATTTTTTCAATTGGTTCGAAATTGAAGGTTGTAAAAAATGTCAAATAAAGAAATGCTATAGGAAATGCTATAGCATTTCTTATGGCATTTCTCGTCAACAATTTAATCCTTGCATATTTTTGCATGAGAACTCTTCTTATATTCAAATTCCAATGTATAATCCCTAAAATCATTATTTTTTTCAATTGGTTCAAAATTTTAGGTCGTAAACAATGTAAAATAAAGAAATGCTATAGGAAATTCTATAGCATTTCCTATGGCATTTCTCGTCAACAATTTAATCCTTGCATATTTTTGCATGAGAACTCTTGTTATATTCAAATTCCAATGTATAAGCCCTAAAATAATTATTTTTTCAATTGGTTCGAAATTGAAGGTTGTAAAAAATGTCAAATAAAGAAATGCTATAGGAAATGCTATAGCATTTCTTATGGCATTTCTCGTCAACAATTTAATCCTTGCATATTTTTGCATGAGAACTCTTCTTATATTCAAATTCCAATGTATAATCCCTAAAATCATTATTTTTTTCAATTGGTTCAAAATTTTAGGTCGTAAACAATGTAAAATAAAGAAATGCTATAGGAAATTCTATAGCATTTCCTATGGCATTTCTCGTCAACAATTTAATCCTTGCATATTTTTGCATGAGAACTCTTGTTATATTCAAATTCCAATGTATAAGCTTTAAAATCATTATTTTTTCAATTGGTTCGAAATATAAGGTTGTCAAAAATGTAAAATAAAGAAATGCCATACGAAATGCTATAGCATTTCCTATGGCATTTCTCGTCAACAATTTAATCCTTGCATATTTTTGCATGAGAACTCTTGTTATATTCAAATTCCAATGTATAAGCTTTAAAATCATTATTTTTTCAATTGGTTCGAAATTTAAGGTTGTAAAAAATGTAAAATAAAGAAATGCTATAGGAAATGCAATAGCATTTCCTATGGCATTTCTCGGCAACAATTTAATCCTTGCATATTTTTGCATGAGAACTCTTGTTATATTCAAATTCCAATGTATAAGCCCTAAAATCATTATTTTTTCAATTGGTTCGAAATTTAAGGTTGTAAAAAATGTCAAATAAAGAAATGCTATAGGAAATGCTATAGCATTTCCTATGGCATTTCTCGTCAACTATTTAATCCTTGCATATTTTTGCATGAGAACTCTTGTTATATTCAAATTCCAATGTATAATCCCTAAAATCATTATTTTTTTCATTTGGTTGAAAATTTTAGGTCGTAAACAATGTAAAATAAAGAAATGCTATAGGAAATTCTATAGCATTTCCTATGGCATTTCTCGTCAACAATTTAATCCTTGCATATTTTTGCATGAGAACTCTTGTTATATTCAAATTCCAATGTATAAGCTTTAAAATTATTATTTTTTCAATTAGTTCGAAATTTAAGGTTGTAAAAAATGTAAAATAAATAAATGCCATAGGAAATGCTATAGCATTTCCTATGGCATTTCTCGTCAAAAATTTAATCCTTGCATATTTTTGCATGAGAACTCTTGTTATATTCAAATTCCAATGTATAAGCCTTAAAATCATTATTTTTTCAATTGGTTCGAAATTTAAGGTTGTAAAAAATGTAAAATTAAGAAATCCTATAGGAAATGCAATAGCATTTCTTATGGCATTTCTCGTCAACAATTTAATCCTTGCATTTTTTTGCATGAGAACTCTTGTTATATTCAAATTATAATGTATAAGCCCTAAAATCATTATTTTTTCAATTGGTTCGAAATTGAAGGTTGTAAAAAATGTCAAATAAAGAAATGCTATAGGAAATGCTATAGCATTTCTTATGGCATTTCTCGTCAACAATTTAATCCTTGCATATTTTTGCATGAGAACTCTTCTTATATTCAAATTCCAATGTATAATCCCTAAAATCATTATTTTTTTCAATTGGTTCAAAATTTTAGGTCGTAAACAATGTAAAATAAAGAAATGCTATAGGAAATTCTATAGCATTTCCTATGGCATTTCTCGTCAACAATTTAATCCTTGCATATTTTTGCATGAGAACTCTTGTTATATTCAAATTCCAATGTATAAGCTCTAAAATCATTATTTTTTCAATTGGTTTGAAATTTAAGGTTGTAAAAATGTAAAATAAAGAAATGCCATACGAAATGTTATAGCATTTCCTATGGCATTTCTTGTCAACAATTTAATCCTTGCATATTTTTGCATGAGAACTCTTTTTATATTCAAATTATAATGTATAAGCCCTAAAATCATTATTTTTTCAATTGGTTCGAAATTTAAGGTTGTAAAAAAATGTAAAATAAAGAAATGCTATAGCATTTCCTATGGCATTTCTCGTCAACAATTTAATCCTTGCATATTTTTGCATGAGAACTCTTGTTATATTCAAATTCCAATGTATAAGCCCTAAAATCATTATTTTTTCAATTGGTTCGAAATTTAAGGTTGTAAAAAATGTAAAATTAAGAAATGCTATAGGAAATGCAATAGCATTTCCTATGGCATTTGTCGTCAACAATTTAATCCTTGCATATTTTTGCATGAGAACTCTTGTTATATTCCAATTCCAATGTATAAGCCCTAAAATCACTATTTTTTTAATTGGTTCGAAATTTAAGGTTGTAAAAAATGTCAAATAAAGAAATGCTATAGGAAATGCTATAGCATTTCCTATGTCATTTCTCGTCAACAATTTAATCCTTGCATATTTTTTCATAAGAACTCTTCTTATATTCAAATTCCAATGTATAATCCCTAGAATCATTATTTTTTTCAATTGGTTCAAAATTTTAGGTCGTAAACAATGTAAAATAAAGAAATGCTATAGGAAATTCTATAGCATTTCCTATGGCATTTCTCGTCAACAATTTAATCCTTGCATATTTTTGCATGAGAACTCTTGTTATATTCAAATTCCAAGGTATAAGCCCTAAAATCATTATTTTTCCAATTAGTTCGAAATTTAAGGTTGTAAAAAAAGTAAAATAAAGAAATGCTATAGGAAATGCAATAGCATTTCCTATGGCATTTCTCGTCAACAATTTAATCCTTGCATATTTTTGCATGAGAACTCTTGTTATATTCAAATTCCAATGTATAAGCCCTAAAATCATTATTTTTTAAATTGGTTCGAAATTTAAGGTTGTCAGAAATGTAAAATAAAGAAATGCCATACGAAATGCTAAAGCATTTCCTATGGCATTTCTCGTCAACAATTTAATCCTTTCATATTTTTGCATGAGAACTGTTGTTATATTCAAATTCCAATGTATAAGCCCTAAAATCATTATTTTTTCAATTGGTTCGAAATTTAAGGTTGTAAAAAATGTAAAATAAAGAAATGCTATAGGAAATGCAATAGCATTTCCTATGGCATTTCTCGTCAACAATTTAATCCTTGCATATTTTTGCATGAGAACTCTTTTTATATTCAAGTTCCAATGTATAAGCCCTAAAATCATTATTTTTTCAATTGGTTCGAAATTTAAGGTTGTAAAAAATGTAAAATAAAGAAATGCTATAGCATTTCCTATGGCATTTCTCGTCAACAATTTAATCCTTGCATATTTTTGCATGAGAATTCTTGTTATATTCAAATTCCAATGTATAAGCTTTAAAATCATTATTTTTTCAATTGGTTCGAAATTTAAGGTTGTCAAAAATGTAAAATAAAGAAATGCCATACGAAATGCTATAGCATTTCCTATGGCATTTCTCGTCAACAATTTAATCCTCGCATATTTTTGCATGAGAACTGTTGTTATATTCAAATTCCAATGTATAAGCCCTAAAATCATTATTTTTTCAATTGGTTCGAAATTTAAGGTTGTAAAAAATGTAAAATAAAGAAATGCTCTAGGAAATGCAATAGTATTTCCTGTGGCATTTCTCGGCAACAATTTAATCCTTGCATATTTTTGCATGAGAACTCTTTTTATATTCAAATTCCAATGTATAAGCCCTAAAATCATTATTTTCTCAATTGGTTCGAAATTTAAGGTTGTAAAAAATGTCAAATAAAGAAATGCGATAGGAAATGCTATAGCATTTCCTATGGCATTTCTCGTCAACAATTTAATCCTTGCATATTTTTGCATGAGAACTCTTGTTATATTCAAATTCCAATGTATAATCCCTAAAATCATTATTTTTTTCAATTGGTTCAAAATTTTAGGTCGTAAACAATGTAAAATAAAGAAATGCTATAGGAAATTATATAGCATTTCCTATGGCATTTAACGTCAACAATTTAATCCTTGCATATTTTTGCATGAGAACGCTTGTAATATTAAAATTTCAATGTATAAGCCCTAAAATCATTATTTCTTCAATTGGTTCGAAATTTTAGGTCGTAAACAATGTAAAATAAAGAAATGCTATAGGAAATTCTATAGCATTTCCTATGGCATTTCTCGTCAACAATTTAATCCTTGCATATTTTTCCATGAGAACTTTTGTTATATTCAAATTCCAATGTATAAGCTTTAAAATCATTATTTTTTCAATTGGTTCGAAATTTAAGGTTGTAAAAAATGTCAAAAAAAGAAATGCTATAGGAAATGCTGTAGCATTTCCTATGGCATTTCTCGTCAACAATTTAATCCTTGCATATTTTTGCATGAGAACTCTTGTTATATTCAAATTCCAATGTGTAATCCCTAAAATCATTATTTTTTTCAATTGGTTCGAAATTTTAGGTCGTAAACAATGTAAAATAAAGAAATGCTATAGGAAATGCTGTAGCATTTCCTATGGCATTTCTCGTCAACAATTTAATCCTTGCATATTTTTGCATGAGAACTCTTGTTATATTCAAATTCCAATGTGTAATCCCTAAAATGATTATTTTTTTCAATTGGTTCGAAATTTTAGCTCGTAAACAATGTAAAATAAAGAAATGCTATAGGAAATTCTATAGCATTTCCTATGGCATTTCTCGTCAACAATTTAATCCTTGCATATTTTTGCATGAGAACTTTTGTTATATTCAAATTCCAATGTATAAGCTTTAAAATCATTATTTTTTCAATTGGTTCGAAATTTAAGGTTGTCAAAAATGTAAAATAAAGAAATTCCATACGAAATGCTATAGCATTTCCTATGGCATTTCTCGTCAACAATTTAATCCTTGCATATTTTTGCATGAGAACTGTTGTTATATTCAAATTCCAATGTATAAGCCCTAAAATCATTATTTTTTCAATTGGTTCGAAATTTAAGGTTGTAAAAAATGTAAAATAAAGAAATGCTATAGGAAATGCAATAGCATTTCCTATGGCATTTCTCGTCAACAATTTAATCCTTGCATATTTTTGCATGAGAACTCTTGTTATATTCAAATTCTAATGTATAAGCCCTAAAATCATTATTTTTTCAATTGGTTCGAAATTTAAGGTTGTCAAAAATGTAAAATAAAGAAATGCTATAGCATTTCCTATGGCATTTCTCGTCAACAATTTAATCCTTGCATATTTTTGCATGAGAACTCTTGTTATATTCAAATTCCAATGTATAAGCTTTAAAATCATTATTTTTTCAATTGGTTCAAAATTTAAGGTTGTAAAAAATGTAAAATAAAGAAATGCCATACGAAATGCTATAGCATTTCCTATGGCATTTCTCGTCAACAATTTAATCCTCGCATATTTTTGCATGAGAACTGTTGTTATATTCAAATTCCAATGTATAAGCCCTAAAATCATTATTTTTTCAATTGGTTCAAAATTTAAGGTTGTAAAAAATGTAAAATAAAGAAATGCTATAGGAAATGCAATAGTATTTCCTATGGCATTTCTCGGCAACAATTTAATCCTTGCATATTTTTGCATGAGAACTCTTGTTATATTCAAATTCTAATGTATAAGCCCTAAAATCATTATTTTCTCAATTGGTTCGAAATTTAAGGTTGTAAAAAATGTCAAATAAAGAAATGCTATAGGAAATGCTATAGCATTTCCTATGGCATTTCTCGTCAACAATTTAATCCTTGCATATTTTTGCATGAGAACTCTTGTTATATTCAAATTCCAATGTATAATCCCTAAAATCATTATTTTTTTCAATTGGTTCAAAATTTTAGGTCGTAAACAATGTAAAATAAAGAAATGCTATAGGAAATTATATAGCATTTCCTATGGCATTTAACGTCAACAATTTAATCCTTGCATATTTTTGCATGAGAACGCTTGTAATATTAAAATTTCAATGTATAAGCCCTAAAATCATTATTTCTTCAATTGGTTCGAAATTTTAGGTCGTAAACAATGTAAAATAAAGAAATGCTATAGGAAATTCTATAGCATTTCCTATGGCATTTCTCGTCAACAATTTAATCCTTGCATATTTTTCCATGAGAACTTTTGTTATATTCAAATTCCAATGTATAAGCTTTAAAATCATTATTTTTTCAATTGGTTCGAAATTTAAGGTTGTAAAAAATGTCAAAAAAAGAAATGCTATAGGAAATGCTGTAGCATTTCCTATGGCATTTCTCGTCAACAATTTAATCCTTGCATATTTTTGCATGAGAACTCTTGTTATATTCAAATTCCAATGTGTAATCCCTAAAATCATTATTTTTTTCAATTGGTTCGAAATTTTAGGTCGTAAACAATGTAAAATAAAGAAATGCTATAGGAAATGCTGTAGCATTTCCTATGGCATTTCTCGTCAACAATTTAATCCTTGCATATTTTTGCATGAGAACTCTTGTTATATTCAAATTCCAATGTGTAATCCCTAAAATGATTATTTTTTTCAATTGGTTCGAAATTTTAGCTCGTAAACAATGTAAAATAAAGAAATGCTATAGGAAATTCTATAGCATTTCCTATGGCATTTCTCGTCAACAATTTAATCCTTGCATATTTTTGCATGAGAACTTTTGTTATATTCAAATTCCAATGTATAAGCTTTAAAATCATTATTTTTTCAATTGGTTCGAAATTTAAGGTTGTCAAAAATGTAAAATAAAGAAATTCCATACGAAATGCTATAGCATTTCCTATGGCATTTCTCGTCAACAATTTAATCCTTGCATATTTTTGCATGAGAACTGTTGTTATATTCAAATTCCAATGTATAAGCCCTAAAATCATTATTTTTTCAATTGGTTCGAAATTTAAGGTTGTAAAAAATGTAAAATAAAGAAATGCTATAGGAAATGCAATAGCATTTCCTATGGCATTTCTCGTCAACAATTTAATCCTTGCATATTTTTGCATGAGAACTCTTGTTATATTCAAATTCTAATGTATAAGCCCTAAAATCATTATTTTTTCAATTGGTTCGAAATTTAAGGTTGTAAAAAATGTAAAATAAAGAAATGCTATAGCATTTCCTATGGCATTTCTCGTCAACAATTTAATCCTTGCATATTTTTGCATGAAAACTCTTGTTATATTCAAATTCCAATGTATAAGCTTTAAAATCATTATTTTTTCAATTGGTTCGAAATTTAAGGTTGTAAAAAATGTAAAATAAACAAATGCCATACGAAATGCTATAGCATTTCCTATGGCATTTCTCGTCAACAATTTAATCCTTGCATATTTTTGCATGAGAACTGTTGTTATATTCAAATTCCAATGTATAAGCCCTAAAATCATTATTTTTTCAATTGGTTCGAAATTTAAGGTTGTAAAAAATGTAAAATAAAGAAATTCTATAGGAAATGCAATAGCATTTCCTATGGCATTTCTCGGCAACAATTTAATCTTTGCATATTTTTGCATGAGAACTCTTGTTATATTCAAATTCCAATGTATAAGCCCTAAAATCATTATTTTCTCAATTGGTTCGAAATTTAAGGTTGTAAAAAATGTCAAATAAAGAAATGCTATATGAAATGCTATAGCATTTCCTATGGCATTTCTCGTCAACAATTTAATCCTTGCATATTTTTGCATGAGAACTCTTGTTATATTCAAATTCCAATGTATAATCCCTAAAATCATTATTTTTTTCAATTTGTTCAAAATTTTAGGTTGTAAACAATGTAAAATAAAGAAATGCTATAGGAAATTATATAGCATTTCCTATGGCATTTAACGTCAACAATTTAATCCTTGCATATTTTTGCATGAGAACGCTTATAATATTAAAATTTCAATGTATAAGCCCTAAAATCATTATTTCTTCAATTGGTTCGAAATTTTAGGTCGTAAACAATGTAAAATAAAGAAATGCTATAGGAAATTCTATAGCATTTCCTATGGCATTTCTCGTCAACAATTTAATCCTTGCATATTTTTCCATGAGAACTTTTGTTATATTCAAATTCCAATGTATAAGCTTTAAAATCATTATTTTTTCAATTGGTTCGAAATTTAAGGTTGTAAAAAATGTCAAATAAAGAAATGCTATAGGAAATGCTGTAGCATTTCCTATGGCATTTCTCGTCAACAATTTAATCCTTGCATATTTTTGCATGAGAACTCTTGTTATATTCAAATTCCAATGTGTAATCCCTAAAATCATTATTTTTTTCAATTGGTTCGAAATTTTAGGTCGTAAACAATGTAAAATAAAGAAATGTTATAGGAAATGCTGTAGCATTTCCTATGGCATTTCTCGTCAACAATTTAATCCTTGTATATTTTTGCATGAGAACTCTTGTTATATTCAAATTCCAATGTGTAATCCCTAAAATCATTATTTTTTTCAATTGGTTCGAAATTTTAGCTCGTAAACAATGTAAAATAAAGAAATGCTATAGGAAATTCTATAGCATTTCCTATGGCATTTCTCGTCAACAATTTAATCCTTGCATATTTTTGCATGAGAACTTTTGTTATATTCAAATTCCAATGTATAAGCTTTAAAATCATTATTTTTTCAATTGGTTCGAAATTTAAGGTTGTCAAAAATGTAAAATAAAGAAATGCCATACGAAATGCTATAGCATTTCCTATGGCATTTCTCGTCAACAATTTAATCCTTGCATATTTTTGCATGAGAACTGTTGTTATATTCAAATTCCAATGTATAAGCCCTAAAATCATTATTTTTTCAATTGGTTCGAAATTTAAGGTTGTAAAAAATGTAAAATAAAGAAATGCTATAGGAAATGCAATAGCATTTCCTATGGCATTTCTCGTCAACAATTTAATCCTTGCATATTTTTGCATGAGAACTCTTATTATATTCAAATTCTAATGTATAAGCCCTAAAATCATTATTTTTTCAATTGGTTCGAAATTTAAGGTTGTCAAAAATGTAAAATAAAGAAATGCTATAGCATTTCCTATGGCATTTCTCGTCAACAATTTAATCCTTGCATATTTTTGCATGAAAACTCTTGTTATATTCAAATTCCAATGTATAAGCTTTAAAATCATTATTTTTTCAATTGGTTCGAAATTTAAGGTTGTAAAAAATGTAAAATAAAGAAATGCCATACGAAATGCTATAGCATTTCCTATGGCATTTCTCGTCAACAATTTAATCCTTGCATATTTTTGCATGAGAACTGTTGTTATATTCAAATTCCAATGTATAAGCCCTAAAATCATTATTTTTTCAATTGGTTCGAAATTTAAGGTTGTAAAAAATGTAAAATAAAGAAATGCTATAGGAAATGCAATAGCATTTCCTATGGCATTTCTCGGCAACAATTTAATCCTTGCATATTTTTGCATGAGAACTCTTGTTATATTCAAATTCCAATGTATAATCCCTAAAATCATTATTTTTTTCAATTGGTTCAAAATTTTAGGTCGTAAACAATGTAAAATAAAGAAATGCTATAGAAAATTCTGTAGCATTTCCTATGGCATTTGACGTCAACAATTTAATCCTTGCATATTTTTGCATGAGAACGCTTGTAATATTAAAATTTCAATGTATAAGCCCTAAAATCATTATTTCTTCAATTGGTTCGAAATTTTAGGTCGTAAACAATGTAAAATAAAGAAATGCTATAGGAAATTCTATAGCATTTCCTATGGCATTTCTCGTCAACAATTTAATCCTTGCATATTTTTGCATGAGAACTTTTGTTATACTCAAATTCCAATGTATAAGCTTTAAAATCATTATTTTTTCAATTGGTTCGAAATTTAAGGTTGTAAAAAATGTCAAATAAAGAAATGCTATAGGAAATGCTGTAGCATTTCCTATGGCATTTCTCGTCAACAATTTAATCCTTGCATATTTTTGCATGAGAACTCTTGTTATATTCAAATTCCAATGTGTAATCCCTAAAATCATTATTTTTTCAATTGGTTCGAAATTTTAGGTCGTAAACAATGTAAAATAAAGAAATGCTATAGGAAATGCTGTAGCATTTCCTATGGCATTTCTCGTCAACAATTTAATCCTTGCATATTTTTGCATGAGAACTCTTGTTCTATTCAAATTCCAATGTGTAATCCCTAAAATCATTATTTTTTTCAATTGGTTCGAAATTTTCGCTCGTAAACAATGTAAAATAAAGAAATGCGATAGGAAATTCTATAGCATTTCCTCTGGCATTTCTCGTCAACAATTTAATCCTTGCATATTTTTGCATGAGAACTTTTGTTATATTCAAATTCCAATGTATAAGCTTTAAAATCATTATTTTTTCAATTGGTTTGAAATTTAAGTTTGTAAAAAATGTAAAATAAAGAAATGCTATAAGAAATGCTATAGCATTTCCTATGGCATTTCTCGTCAACAATTTAATCCTTGCATATTTTTGCATGAGAACTCTTGTTATATTCAAATTCCAATGTATAAGCCCTAAAATCATTATTTTTTCAATTGGTTCAAATTTAAGATTGTAAAAAATGTAAAATAAAGAAATGCTATAGGAAGTGCAATAGCATTTCCTATGGCATTTCTCGGCAACAATTTAATCCTTGCATATTTTGCATGAGAACTCTTGTTATATTCAAATTCCAATGTATAAGCCCTAAAATAATTATTTTTTCAATTGGTTCGAAATTTTAAGTCGTAAACAATGTAAAATAAAGAAATGCTATAGAAAAATTCTATAGCATGTCCTATGGCATTTCTCGTCAACAATTTAATCCTTGCATAATTTTTGCATGAGAACTCTTGTTATATTCAAATTCCAATGTATAAGCTTTAAAATTATTATTTTTTCAATTGGTTCGAAATTTAAGGTTGTAAAAAATGTAAAATAAAGAAATGCCATAGGAAATGCTATAGCATTTCCTATGGCATTTCTCGTCAACAATTTAATCCTTGCATATTTTTTCATGAGAACTCTTGTTATATTCAAATTCCAATGTATAAGCCCTAAAATCATTATTTTTTCAATTGGTTCGAAATTTAAGGTTGTAAAAAATGTAAAATAAAGAAATGCCATAGGAAATGCAATATCATTTCCTATGGCATTTCTCGTCAACAATTTAATCCTTGCATATTTTTGCATGAGAACTCTTGTTATATTCAAATTCCAATGTATAAGCCCTAAAATCATTATTTTTTCAATTGGTTAGAAATTTAAGGTTGCAAAAAATGTCAAATAAAGAAATGCTATAGGAAATGCTGTAGCATTTCCTGTGGCATTTCTCGTCAACAATTTAATCCTTGCATATTTTTGCATGAGAACTCTTGTTATATTCAAATTCCAATGTGTAATCCCTAAAATCATTATGTTTTTCAATTGGTTAGAAATTTTAGGTCGTAAAAAATGTAAAATAAAGAAATGCTATAGGAAATTCTATAGCATTTCCTCTGGCATTTCTCGTCAACAATTTAATCCTTGCATATTTTTGCATGAGAACTTTTGTTATATTCAAATTCCAATGTATAAGCTTTAAAATCATTATTTTTTCAATTGGTTCGAAATTTAAGGTTCTAAAAAATGTAAAATAAAGAAATGCTATAGGAAATGCTATAGCATTTCCTATGGCATTTCTCGTCAACAATTTAATCTTTGCATATTTTTGCATGAGAACTCTTGTTATATTCAAATTCCAATGTATAAGCCCTAAAATCATTATTTTTTCAATTGGTTCGAAATTTTAGGTTGTAAACAATGTAAAATAAAGAAATGCTAGGAAATGCTATAGCATTTCCTATGGCATTTCTCGTCAACAATTTAATCCTTGCATATTTTTGCATGAGAACTCTTGTTATATTCAAATTCCAATGTATAAGCCCTAAAATCATTATTTTTTCAATTGGTTTGAAATTTAAGGTTGTAAAAAATGTAAAATAAAGAAATGCTATAGGAAATGCAATATCATTTCCTATGGCATTTCTCGTCAACAATTTAATCCTTGCATATTTTTGCATGAGAACTCTTGTTATATTCAAATTCCAATGTATAAGCCCTAAAATCATTATTTTTTCAATTGGTTAGAAATTTAAGGTTGCAAA
Source organism: Parietaria judaica (assembly GCA_954871525.1). Classification (NCBI taxonomy): domain Eukaryota; kingdom Viridiplantae; phylum Streptophyta; class Magnoliopsida; order Rosales; family Urticaceae; genus Parietaria; species Parietaria judaica. The sequence goes on along the minus strand of OX940864.1, from coordinate 4,012,965 downwards.
AAATGTCAAATAAAGAAATGCTATAGGAAATGCTGTAGCATTTCCTATGGCATTTCTCGTCAACAATTTAATCCTTGCATATTTTTGCATGAGAACTCTTGTTATATTCAAATTCCAATGTGTAATCCCTAAAATCATTATTTTTTTCAATTGGTTAGAAATTTTAGGTCGTAAACAATGTAAAATAAAGAAATGCTATAGGAAATTCTATAGCATTTCCTCTGGCATTTCTCGTCAACAATTTAATCCTTGCATATTTTTGCATGAGAACTTTTGTTATATTCAAATTACAATGTATAAGCTTTAAAATCATTATTTTTTCAATTGGTTCGAAATTTTAGGTTGTAAACAATGTAAAATAAAGAAATGCTAGGAAATGCTATAGCATTTCCTATGGCATTTCTCGTCAACAATTTAATCCTTGCATATTTTTGCATGAGAACTCTTGTTATATTCAAATTCCAATGTATAAGCCCTAAAATCATTATTTTTTCAATTGGTTTGAAATTTAAGGTTGTAAAAAATGTAAAATAAAGAAATGCTATAGGAAATGCAATATCATTTCCTATGGCATTTCTCGTCAACAATTTAATCCTTGCATATTATTGCATGAGAACTCTTGTTATATTCAAATTCCAATGTATAAGCCCTAAAATCATTATTTTTTCAATTGGTTCGAAATTTTAGGTTGTAAACAATGTAAAATAAAGAAATGCTAGGAAATGCTATAGCATTTCCTATGGCATTTCTCGTCAACAATTTAATCCTTGCATATTTTTGCATGAGAACTCTTGTTATATTCAAATTCCAATGTATAAGCCCTAAAATCATTATTTTTTCAATTGGTTCGAAATTTTAGGTTGTATACAATGTAAAATAAAGAAATGCTAGGAAATGCTATAGCATTTCGTATGGCATTTCTCGTCAACAATTTAATCCTTTCATATTTTTGCATGAGAACTCTTGTTATATTCAAATTCCAATGTATAAGCCCTAAAACCATTATTTTTTCGATTGGTTCGACTTTTAGGTCGTAAATAATGTAAAATAAAGAAATGCGATAGGAAATGCTATAGCATTTCCTATGGAATTTAACGTCAACAATTTAATACTTGCATATTTTTGCATGAGAACGCCTGTAATACTAAAATTTCAATATATAAGCCCTAAAATCATTATTTCTTCAATTGATTCGAAATTTTAGGTCGTAAACAATGTAAAATAAAGAAATGCTATAGGAAATGCTATAGCATTTCCTATGGCATTTCTCGTCAACAATTTAATCCTTTCATATTTTTGCATGAGAACTCTTGTTATATTCAAATTCCAATGTGTAATCCCTAAAATCATTATTTTTTTCAATTGGTTCGAAATTTTAGGTCGTAAACAATGTAAAATAAAGAAATGCTATAGGAAATGCTATAGCATTTCCTATGGCATTTCTCATCAACAATTTAACCCTTGCATATTTTTGCATGAGAACTATTGTTATATTTAAATTCAAATGTATAAGCGCTAAAATCATTATTTTTTTAATTGGTTCAAAATTTAAGGTTGTAAAAAATGAAAAATAAAGAAATTCTATAGAAAATTCTATAGCATTTCCTATGGCATTTCTCGTCAACAATTTAATCCTTGCATATTTTTGCATCAAAACTCTTGTTATATTAAAATTCCAATGTATAAGCCCTAAAATCATTATTTTTTCAATTGGTTCGAAATTTAAGGTTGTAAAAAATGTAAAATAAAGAAATACTATAGGAAATGCTATAGCATTTCGTATGGCATTTCTCGTCAACAATTTAATCCTTGCATATTTTTGCATGAGAACTCTTCTTATATTCAAATTCCAATGTATAAGCCCTAAAATCATTATTTTTTCAATTGGTTCGACTTTTAGGTCGTAAACAATGTAAAATAAAGAAATGCTATAGGAAATGCCATAGCATTTCCTATGGAATTTAACGTCAACAATTTAATCCTTGCATATTTTTGCATGAGAACGCTTGTAATATTAAAATTTCAATGTATAAGCCCTAAAATCATTATTTTTTCAATTGGTTCGAAATTTAAGGTTGTAAAAAATGTAAAATAAAGAAATGCTATAGGAAATGCTATAGCATTTCCTATGGAATTTCTCGTCAACAATTTAATCCTTGCATATTTTTGCATGAGAACTCTTGTTATATTCAAATTCCAATGTATAAGCCTTAAAATCATTATTTTTTCAATTGTTTCGATATTTAACGTTGTAAAAAATGTCAAATAAAGAAATGCTGTAGGAAATGCTATAGCATTTCCTATGGCATTTCTCGTCAACAATTTAATCCTTGCATATTTTTGCATGAGAACTCTTGTTATATTCAAATTCCAATGTATAAGCCCTAAAATCATTATTTTTTTGATTGGTTCGACTTTTAGGTTGTAAAAAATGTCAAATAAAGAAATTCTATAGGAAATGCTATAGCATTTCTTATGGTATTTCTCGTCAACTATATAATCCTTGCATATTTTTGCATGAGAACTCTTGTTATATTCAAATTCCAATGAATAAGCCCTAAAATCATTATTTTTTCAATTTGTTCAAAATTTAAGGTTGTAAAAAATGTAAAATAAAGAAATGCTATTAGAAATGCTATAGCATTTCCTATGGAATTTCTCGTCAACAATTTAATCCTTGCATATTTTTGCATGAGAACTCTTGTTATATTCAAATTCCAATGTATAAGCCTTAAAATCATTATTTTGTCAATTGGTTCGATATTTAAGGTTGTAAAAAATGTCAAATAAAGAAATGCTATAGGAAATGCTATAGCATTTCCTATGGCATTTCTCGTCAACAATTTAATCCTTGCATATTTTTGCATGAGAACTCTTGTTATATTCAAATTCCAATGTATAAGCCCTAAAATCATTATTTTTTTGATTGGTTCGACTTTTAGGTTGTAAAAAATGTCAAATAAAGAAATTCTATAGGAAATGCTATAGCATTTCCTATGGCATTTCTCGTCAACAATTTAATCCTTGCATATTTTTGCATGAGAACTCTTGTTATATTCAAATTCCAATGTATAAGCCCTAAAATCATTATTTTTTCAATTGGTTCAAAATTTTAGGTCGTAAACAATGTAAAATAAAGAAATGTTATAGGAAATTGTATAGCATTTCCTATGGCATTTCTCGTCAACAATTTAATCCTTGCATATTTTTGCATGAGAACTCTTGTTATATTCAAACTCCAATGTATAAGCCCTAAAATCATTATTTTTTCGATTGGTTTGACTTTTAGGTCGTAAACAATGTAAAATAAAGAAATGCTATAGGAAATGCTAGCATTTCCTATGGCATTTCTCGTCAACAATTTAGTCCTTGCATATTTTTGCATGAGAACTCTTGTTATATTAAAATTCAAATGTATAAGCCCTAAAATCATTATTTTTTAATTGGTTCAAAATTTAAGGTTGTAAAAAATGTAAAATAAAGAAATTCTATAGGAAATTCTATAGCATTTCCTATGGCATTTCTCGTCAACAATTTAATCGTTGCATATTTTTGCATGAGAACTCTTGTTATATTCAAATTCCAATGTATAAGCCCTAAAATCATTATTTTTTTAATTGGTTCAAAATTTAAGGTTGTAAAAAATGTAAAATAAAGAAATTCTATAGGAAATTCTATAGCATTTCCTATGGCATTTCTCGTCAACAATTTAATCCTTGCATATTTTTGCATCAGAACTCTTGTTATATTAAAATTCCAATGTATAAGCCCTAAAATCATTATTTTTTCAATTGGTTCGATATTTAAGGTTGTAAAAAATGTCAAATAAAGAAATGCTATAGGAAATGCTATAGCATTTCTTATGGCATTTCTCGTCAACTATATAATCCTTGCATATTTTTGCATGAGAACTCTTGTTATATTCAAATTCCAATGTATAAGCCCTAAAATCATTATTTTTTCAATTGGTTCGAAATTTAAGGTTGTAAAAAATGTAAAATAAAGAAATGCTATAGGAAATGCTATAGCATTTCCTATGGAATTTCTCGTCAACAATTTAATCCGTGCATATTTTTGCATGAGAACTCTTGTTATATTCAAATTCCAATGTATAAGCCTTAAAATCATTATTTTGTCAATTGGTTCCATATTTAAGGTTGTAAAAAATGTCAAATAAAGAAATGCTATAGGAAATGCTATAGCATTTCCTGTGGCATTTCTCGTCAACAATTTAATCCTTGCATATTTTTGCATGAGAACTCTTGTTATATTCAAACTCCAATGTATAAGCCCTAAAATCATTATTTTTTCGATTGGTTCGACTTTTAGGTCGTAAACAATGTAAAATAAAGAAATGCTATAGGAAATGCTAGCATTTCCTATATCATTTCTCGTCAACAATTTAATCCTTGCAAATTTTTGCATGAGAACTCTTGTTATATTAAAATTCAAATGTATAAGCCCTAAAATCATTATTTTTTTAATTGGTTCAAAATTTAAGGTTGTAAAAAATGTAAAATAAAGAAATTCTATAGGAAATTCTATAGCATTTCCTATGGCATTTCTCGTCAACAATTTAATCCTTGCATATTTTTGCATGAGAACTCTTGTTATATTCAAATTCCAATGTATAAGCCTTAAAATCATTATTTTTTCAATTGGTTCGATATTTAACGTTGTAAAAAATGTCAAATAAAGAAATGCTGTAGGAAATGCTATAGCATTTCCTATGGCATTTCTCGTCAACAATTTAATCTTGCATATTTTTGCATGAGAACTCTTGTTATATTCAAATTTCAATGTATAAGCCCTAAAATCATTATTTTTTTGATTGGTTCGACTTTTAGGTTGTAAAAAATGTCAAATAAAGAAATTCTATAGGAAATGCTATAGCATTTCCTATGGCATTTCTCGTCAACAATTTAATCCTTGCATATTTTTGCATGAGTACTCTTGTTATATTCAAATTCCAATGTATAAGCCCTAAAATCATTATTTTTTCAATTGGTTCGAAATTTAAGGTTGTAAAAAATGTAAAATAAAGAAATGCTATAGGTAATGCTATAGCATTTCCTATGGCATTTCTCGTCAACAATTTAATCCTTGCATATTTTTGCATGAGAACTCTTGTTATATTCAAATTCCAATGTATAAGCCCTAAAATCATTATTTTTTCGATTGGTTCGACTTTTAGGTCGTAAACAATGTAAAATAAAGAAATGCTATAGGAAATGCTAGCATTTCCTATGGCATTTCTCGTCAACAATTTAATCCGTGCATATTTTTGCATGAGAACTCTTGTTATATTCAAACTCCAATGTATAAGCCCTAAAATCATTATTTTTTCGATTGGTTCGACTTTTAGGTCGTAAACAATGTAAAATAAAGAAATGCTATAGGAAATGCTAGCATTTCCTATGGCATTTCTCGTCAACAATTTAATCCGTGCATATTTTTGCATGAGAACTCTTGTTATATTCAAATTCCAATGTATAAGCCCTAAAATCATTATTTTTTCAATTGGTTCGAAATTTAAGTTTGTAAAAAATGTAAAATAAAGAAATGCTATAGGAAATGCTATAGCATTTCCTATGGAATTTCTCGTCAACAATTTAATCCTTGCATATTTTTGCATGAGAACTCTTGTTATATTCAAATTCCAATGTATAAGCCTTAAAATCATTATTTTGTCAATTGGTTCGATATTTAAGGTTGTAAAAAATGTCAAATAAAGAAATGCTATAGGAAATGCTATAGCATTTCCTGTGGCATTTCTCGTCAACAATTTAATCCTTGCATATTTTTGCATGAGAACTCTTGTTATATTCAAACTCCAATGTATAAGCCCTAAAATCATTATTTTTTCGATTGGTTCGACTTTTAGGTCGTAAACAATGTAAAATAAAGAAATGCTATAGGAAATGCTAGCATTTCCTATGGCATTTCTCGTCAACAATTTAGTCCTTGCATATTTTTGCATGAGAACTCTTGTTATATTAAAATTCAAATGTATAAGCCCTAAAATCATTATTTTTTTAATTGGTTCAAAATTTAAGGTTGTAAAAAATGTAAAATAAAGAAATTCTATAGGAAATTCTATAGCATTTCCTATGGCATTTCTCGTCAACAATTTAATCCTTGCATATTTTTGCATGAGAACTCTTGTTATATTCAAATTCCAATGTATAAGCCTTAAAATCATTATTTTTTCAATTGGTTCGATATTTAACGTTGTAAAAAATGTCAAATAAAGAAATGCTGTAGGAAATGCTATAGCATTTCCTATGGCATTTCTCGTCAACAATTTAATCTTGCATATTTTTGCATGAGAACTCTTGTTATATTCAAATTTCAATGTATAAGCCCTAAAATCATTATTTTTTTGATTGGTTCGACTTTTAGGTTGTAAAAAATGTCAAATAAAGAAATTCTATAGGAAATGCTATAGCATTTCCTATGGCATTTCTCGTCAACAATTTAATCCTTGCATATTTTTGCATGAGTACTCTTGTTATATTCAAATTCCAATGTATAAGCCCTAAAATCATTATTTTTTCAATTGGTTCGAAATTTAAGGTTGTAAAAAATGTAAAATAAAGAAATGCTATAGGTAATGCTATAGCATTTCCTATGGCATTTCTCGTCAACAATTTAATCCTTGCATATTTTTGCATGAGAACTCTTGTTATATTCAAATTCCAATGTATAAGCCCTAAAATCATTATTTTTTCGATTGGTTCGACTTTTAGGTCGTAAACAATGTAAAATAAAGAAATGCTATAGGAAATGCTAGCATTTCCTATGGCATTTCTCGTCAACAATTTAATCCGTGCATATTTTTGCATGAGAACTCTTGTTATATTCAAACTCCAATGTATAAGCCCTAAAATCATTATTTTTTCGATTGGTTCGACTTTTAGGTCGTAAACAATGTAAAATAAAGAAATGCTATAGGAAATGCTAGCATTTCCTATGGCATTTCTCGTCAACAATTTAATCCGTGCATATTTTTGCATGAGAACTCTTGTTATATTCAAATTCCAATGTATAAGCCCTAAAATCATTATTTTTTCAATTGGTTCGAAATTTAAGTTTGTAAAAAATGTAAAATAAAGAAATGCTATAGGAAATGCTATAGCATTTCCTATGGAATTTCTCGTCAACAATTTAATCCTTGCATATTTTTGCATGAGAAATCTTGTTATATTCAAATTCCAATGTATAAGCCTTAAAATCATTATTTTGTCAATTGGTTCGATATTTAAGGTTGTAAAAAATGTCAAATAAAGAAATGCTATAGGAAATGCTATAGCATTTCCTGTGGCATTTCTCGTCAACAATTTAATCCTTGCATATTTTTGCATGAGAACTCTTGTTATATTCAAACTCCAATGTATAAGCCCTAAAATCATTATTTTTTCGATTGGTTCGACTTTTAGGTCGTAAACAATGTAAAATAAAGAAATGCTATAGGAAATGCTAGCATTTCCTATGGCATTTCTCGTCAACAATTTAGTCCTTGCATATTTTTGCATGAGAACTCTTGTTATATTAAAATTCAAATGTATAAGCCCTAAAATCATTATTTTTTTAATTGGTTCAAAATTTAAGGTTGTAAAAAATGTAAAATAAAGAAATTCTATAGGAAATTCTATAGCATTTCCTATGGCATTTCTCGTCAACAATTTAATCCTTGCATATTTTTGCATCAGAACTCTTGTTATATTAAAATTCCAATGTATAAGCCCTAAAATCATTATTTTTTCAATTGGTTCGATATTTAAGGTTGTAAAAAATGTCAAATAAAGAAATGCTATAGGAAATGCTATAGCATTTCTTATGGCATTTCTCGTCAACTATATAATCCTTGCATATTTTTGCATGAGAACTCTTGTTCTATTCAAATTCCAATGTATATGCCCTAAAATCATTATTTTTTCAATTGGTTCGAAATTTAAGGTTGTAAAAAATGTAAAATAAAGAAATGCTATAGGAAATGCTATAGCATTTCCTATGGAATTTCTCGTCAACAATTTAATCCTTGCATATTTTTGCATGAGAACTCTTGTTATATTCAAATTCCAATGTATAAGCCTTAAAATCATTATTTTGTCAATTGGTTCGATATTTAAGGTTGTAAAAAATGTCAAATAAAGAAATGCTATAGGAAATGCTATAGCATTTCCTATGGCATTTCTCGTCAACAATTTAATCCTTGCATATTTTTGCATGAGAACTCTTGTTATATTAAAACTCCAATGTATAAGCCCTAAAATAATTATTTTTTCGATTGGTTCGACTTTTACGTCGTAAACAATGTAAAATAAAGAAATGCTATAAGCATTTCCTATGGCATTTCTCGTCAACAATTTAGTCCTTGCATATTTTTGCATGAGAACTCTTGTTATATTAAAATTCAAATGTATAAGCCCTAAAATCATTATTTTTTTAATTGGTTCAAAATTTAAGGTTGTAAAAAATGTAAAATAAAGAAATTCTATAGGAAATTCTATAGCATTTCCTATGGCATTTCTCGTCAACAATTCAATCGTTGCATATTTTTGCATGAGAACTCTTGTTATATTCAAATTCCAATGTATAAGCCCTAAAATCATTATTTTTTTAATTGGTTTGAAATTTAAGGTTGTAAAAAATGTAAAATACAGAAATGCTATAAGAAATGCTATAGCATTTCGTATGGCATTTCTCGTCAACAATTTAATCCTTGCATATTTTTGCATGAGAACTCTTGTTATATTCAAATTCCAATGTATAAGTCCTAAAATCATTATTTTTTCAATTGGTTCGACTTTTAGGTCGTAAACAATGTAAAATAAAGAAATGCTATAGGAAATGCTATAGCATTTCCTATGGAATTTAACGTCAACAATTTAATCCTTGCATATTTTTGCATGAGAACTCTTGTAATATTAAAATTTCAATGTATAATCTTTAAAATCATTATTTTTTCAATTGGTTCGAAATTTAAGGTTGTAAAAAATATAAAATAATGAAATGCTATAGGAAATGCTATAGCATTTCCTATGGCATTTCTCAACAACAATTTAATCCTTGCATATTTTTGCATGAGAACTCTTATTATATTCAAATTCCAATGTATAAGCCCTAAAATAATTATTTTTTCAATTGGTTCGAATTTTAGGTCGTAAACAAGGTAAAATAAAGAAATGCTACAGGAAATGCTATAACATTTCCTATGGCATTTCTCGTCAACAATTTAATCCTTGCATATTTTTGCATGAGAACTCTTGTTATATTCAAATTCCAATGTATAAGTCCTAAAATCATTATTTTTTCAATTGGTTCGACTTTTAGGTCGTAAACAATGTAAAATAAAGAAATGCTATAGGAAATGCTATAGCATTTCCTATGGAATTTAATGTCAAAAATTTAATCCTTGCATATTTTTGCATGAGAACGCTTGTAATATTAAAATTCCAATGTATAAGTCCTAAAATCATTATTTTTTCAATTGGTTTGAAATTTTTGGTCGTAAACAATGTAAAATAAAGAAATGCTATATGAAATGCTATAGCATTTCCTATGGCATTTCTCGTCAACAATTTAATCCTTGCATATTTTTGCATGAGAACTCTTGTTATATTCAAATTCCAATGTATAAGCCCTAAAATCATTATATTTTCGATTGGTTCGACTTTTAGGTCGTAAACAATGTAAAATAAAGAAATGCTATAGGAAATGCTAGCATTTCCTATGGCATTTCTCGTCAACAATTTAATCCTTGCATATTTTTGCATGAGAACTCTTGTTATATTTAAATTCAAATGTATAAACCCTAAAATCATTATTTTTTTAATTGGTTCAAAATTTAAGGTTGTAAAAAATGTAAAATAAAGAAATTCTATAGGAAATTCTATAGCATTTCCTATGGCATTTCTCGTCAACAATTTAATCCTTGCATATTTTTGCATCAGAACTCTTGTTATATTCAAATTCCAATGTATAAGCCCTAAAATCATTATTTTTTCAATTGGTTCGAAATTTAAGGTTGTAAAAAATGTAAAATAAAGAAATGCTATAGGAAATGCAATAGCATTTCGTATGGCATTTCTCGTCAACAATTTAATCCTTGCATATTTTTGCATGAGAACTCTTCTTATATTCAAATTCCAATGTATAAGCCCTAAAATCATTATTTTTTCAATTGGTTTGACTTTTAGGTCGTAAACAATGTAAAATAAAGAAATGCGATAGGAAATGCTATAGTATTTCCTATGGAATTTAACGTCAACAATTTAATCCTTGCATATTTTTGCATGAGAACGCTTGTAATATTAAAATTTCAATGTATAAGCCCTAAAATCATTATTTTTTCAATTAGTTCGAAATTTAAGGTTGTAAAAAATGTAAAATAAAGAAATGCTATAGGAAATGCTATAGCATTTCCTATGGCATTTCTCGTCAACAATTTAATCCTTGCATATTTTTGCATGAGAATTCTTGTTATATTTAAATTCCAATGTATAAGCCCTAAAATCATTATTTTTTCAATTGGTTCGAAATTTTAGGTCGTAAACAATGCAAAATAAAGAAATGCTATAGGAAATGCTATAGCATTTCCTATGGCATTTCTCGTCAACAATGTAATCCTTGCATATTTTTGCATGAGAACTCTTGTTATATTTAAATTCAAATGTATAAACCCTAAAATCATTATTTTTTTAATTGGTTCAAAATTTAAGGTTGTAAAAAATGTAAAATAAAGAAATTCTATAGGAAATTCTATAGCATTTCCTATGGCATTTCTCGTCAACAATTTAATCCTTGCATATTTTTGCATCAAAACTCTTGTTATATTCAAATTTTAATGTATAAGCCCTAAAATCATTATTTTTTCAATTGGTTCGAAATTTAAGGTTGTAAAAAATGTAAAATAAAGAAATGCTATATGAAATGCTATAGCATTTCGTATGGCATTTCTCGTCAACAATTTAATCCTTGCATATTTTTGCATGAGAACTCTTCTTATATTAAAATTCCAATGTATAAGCCCTAAAATCATTATTTTTTCAATTGGTTTGACTTTTAGGTCGTAAACAATGTAAAATAAAGAAATGCGATAGGAAATGCTATAGTATTTCCTATGGAATTTAACGTCAACAATTTAATCCTTGCATATTTTTGCATGAGAACGCTTGTAATATTAAAATTTCAATGTATAAGCCCTAAAATCATTATTTTTTCAATTAGTTCGAAATTTAAGGTTGTAAAAAATGTAAAATAAAGAAATGCTATAGGAAATGCTATAGCATTTCCTATGGCATTTCTCGTCAACAATTTAATCCTTGCATATTTTTGCATGAGAACTCTTGTTATATTTAAATTCCAATGTATAAGCCCTAAAATCATTATTTTTTCAATTGGTTCGAAATTTTAGGTCGTAAACAATGCAAAATAAAGAAATGCTATAGGAAATGCTATAGCATTTCCTATGGCATTTCTCGTCAACAATTTAGACCTTGCATATTTTTGCATGAGAACTCTTGTTATAATCAAACTCCAATGTATAAGCCCTAAAATCATTATTTTTTTCAATTGGTTCGAAATTTAAGGTTGTAAAAAATGTAAAATAAAGAAATGCTATAGGAAATGCTATAGCATTTCCTATGGCATTTGTCGTCAAAAATTTAATCCTAGCATATTTTTGCATGAGAACTCTTGTTATATTCAAATTCCAATGTATAAGCCCTAAAATCATTATTTTTTCAATTGGTTCAAAATTTAAGGTTGTAAAAAATGTAAAATAAAAAAATGCTATAGGAAATGCTATAGCATTTCTCGTCAAGAATTTAATCCTTGCATATTTTTGCATGAGATTTCTTGTTATATTCAAATTCCAATGTATAAGTCCTAAAATCATTATTTTTTCAATTGGTTCGACTTTTAGGTCGTAAACAATGTAAAATAAAGAAATGCTATAGGAAATGCTATAGCATTTCCTATGGAATTTAACGTCAACAATTTAATCCTTGCATATTTTTGCATGACAACGCTTGTAATATTAAAATTTCAATGAATAAGCCCTAAAATCATTATTTTTTCAATTGGTTCGAAATTTAAGGTTTTAAAAAAAGTAAAATAAAGAAATGCTATAGGAAATGCTATAGCATTTCCTATGGCATTTCTCGTCAACAATTTAATCCTTGCATATTTTTGCATGAGAACTCTTGTTATATTCAAATTCCAATGTATAAGCCCTAAAATCATTATTTTTTCGATTGGTTCGACTTTTAGGTTGTAACAAATATCAAATAAAGAAATGCTATAGGAAATGCTATAGCATTTCCTATGGCATTTCTCGTCAACAATTTAATCCTTGCATATTTTTGCATGAGAACTCTTGTTATATTCAAATTCCAATGTATAAGCCCTAAAATCATTATTTTTTCAATTGGTTCGAAATTTTAGGTCGTAAACAATGTAAAATAAAGAAATGCTATAGGAAATGCTATAGCATTTCCTATGGCATTTCTCGTCAAAAATTTAATCCTTGCTTATTTTTGCATGAGAACTCTTGTTATATTCAAATTCCAATGTATAAGCCCTAAAATCATTATTTTTTCGATTGGTTCGACTTTAAGGTCGTAAACAATGTAAAATAAAGAAATGCTATAGGAAATGCTAGCATTTCCTATGGCATTTCTCGTCAACAATTTAATCCTTGCATATTTTTGCATGAGAACTCTTGTTATATTTAAATTCAAATGTATAAGCATTAAAATCATTATTTTTTTAAATGGTTCAAAATTTAAGGTTGTAAAAAATGTAAAATAAAGAAATTCTATAGGAAATTCTATAGCATTTCCTATGGCATTTCTCGTCAACAATTTAATCCTTGAATATTTTTGCATCAGAACTCTTGCTATATTCAAATTCCAATGTATAAGCCCTAAAATCATTATTTTTTCAATTAGTTCGAAATTTAAGGTTGTAAAAAATGTAAAATAAAGAAATGCTATAGGAAATGCTATAGCATTTCGTATGGCATTTCTCGTCAACAATTTAATACTTGCAAATATTTTGCATTAGAACTCTTGTTATATTCAAATTCCAATATATAAGCCCTAAAATCATTATTTTTTCAGTTGGTTCGACTTTTAGGTCGTAAACAATGTAAAATAAAGAAATGCTATAAGAAATGCTATAGCATTTCCTATGGAATTTAACGTCAACAATTTAATCCTTGCATATTTTTGCATGAGAACGCTTGTAATATTAAAATTTCAATGTATAATCCTTAAAATCATTATTTTTTCAATTTGTTCGAAATTTAAGGTTGTAAAAAAAGTAAAATAAAGAAATGCTATAGGAAATGATATAGCATTTCCTATGGCATTTCTCGTCAACAATTTAATCCTTGCATATTTTTGCATGAGAACTCTTGTTATATTCAAATTCCAATGTATAAGCCCTAAAATCATTATTTTTTTGATTGGTTCGACTTTTAGGTTGTAAAAAATGTCAAATAAAGAAATACTATAGGAAATGCTATAGAATTTCCTATGGCATTTCTCGTCAACAATTTAATCCTTGCATATTTTTGCATGAGAACTCTTGTTATATTCAAATTCCAAAGTATAAGCCCTAAAATCATTATTTTTTCAATTGGTTCGAAATTTAAGGTTGTAAAAAATGTAAAATAAAGAAATGCTATAGGAAATGCTATAGTATTTCCTATGGCATTTCTCGTCAACAATTTAATCCTTGCATATTTTTGCATGAGAACTCTTGTTATATTCAAATTCCAATGTATAAGCCCTAAAATCATTAGTTTTTCAATTGGTTCGAAATTTTAGGTCGTAAACAATGTAAAATAAAGAAATGCTAGGAAATGCTATAGCATTTCCTATGGCATTTCTCGTCAACAATTTAATCCTTTCATATTTTTGCATGAGAACTCTTGTTATATTCAAATTCCAATGTATAAGCCCTAAAATCATTATTTTTTCAATTGGTTCGAAATTTTAGGTCGTAAACAATGTAAAATAAAGAAATGCTATAGGAAATGCTATAGCATTTCCTATGGCATTTCTCGTCAACAATTTAATCCTTGCATATTTTTTCATGAGAACTCTTTTTATATTCAAATTACAATGTATAAGCCCTAAAATCATTATTTTTTCAATTGGTTCGACTTTTAGGTCGTAAACAATGTAAAATAAAGAAATGCTATAGGAAATGCTATAGCATTTCCTATGGAATTTAACGTCAACAATTTAATCCTTGCATATTTTTGCATGAGAACGCTTGTAATATTAAAATTTTAATGTATAAGCCCTAAAATCATTATTTTTTCAATTGGTTCGAAATTTAAGGTTGTAAAAAAAGTAAAATAAAGAAATGCTATAGGAAATGCTATAGCATTTCCTATGGCATTTCTCGTCAACAATTTAATCCTTGCATATTTTTGCATGAGAACTCTTGTTATATTCAAATTCCAATGTATAAGCCCTAAAATCATTATTTTTTTGATTGGTTCGACTTTTAGGTTGTAAAAAATGTCAAATAAAGAAATGCTATAGGAAATGCTATAGCATTTCCTATAGCATTTCTCGTCAACAATTTAATCCTTGCATATTTTTTCCATGAGAACTCTTGTTATATTCAAATTCCAATGTATAAGCCCTAAATTCATTATTTTTTCAATTGGTTCGAAATTTAAGGTTGTAAAAAATGTAAAATAAAGAAATGCTATAGTTAATGCTATAGCATTTCCTATGGCATTTCTCGTCAACAATTTAATCCTTGCATATTTTTGTATGAGAACTCTTGTTATATTCAAATTCCAATGTATAAGCTTTAAAATCATTATTTTTCAATTGGTTTGAAATTTAAGGTTGTAAAAAATGTAAAATAAAGAAATGCTATAGGAAATGCTATAGCATTTCCTATGGCATTTCTCGTCAACAATTTAATCCTTGCATATTTTTGCATGAGAACTCTTGTTATATTCAAATTCCAATGTATAAGCCTTAAAATAATTATTTTTTCAATTGGTTCAAAATTTATGGTTGTAAAAAATGTCAAATAAAGAAATGCTATAGGATAGCATTTCCAATGTCATTTCTCGTCAACAAATTAATCCTTGCATATTTTTGCATAAGAACTTTTGTTATATTCAAATTCCAATGTATAAGCCCTAAAATCATTATTTTTTCAATTGGTTCGAAATTTAAGGTTGTAAAAAATGTCAAATAAAGAAATGCTATAGGAAATTCTATAGCATTTCCTATGGCATGTCTCGTCAACATTTTAATCCTTGCATATTTTTGCATGAAAACTCTTGTTATATTCAAATTCCAATGTATAAGCCCTAAAATCATTATTTTTTCAATTGGTTCGAAATTTAAGGTTGTAAAAAATGTCAAATAAAGAAATGCTATAGGAAATGCTATAGCATTTCCTATTGCATTTCTCGTCAACAATTTAATCCTTGCATATTTTTGCATGAGAACTCTTGTTATATTAAAATTCCAATGTATAAGCCCTAAAATCATTATTTTTTCAATTGGTTCGAAATTTAAGGTTGTAAAAAATGTAAAATAAAGAAATGCTATAGGAAATGCTATAGCATTTCCTACGGCATTTCTCGTCAACAATTTAATCTTTGCATATTTTTGCATGAGAACTCTTGTTATATTCAAGTTCCAATGTATAAGCCCTAAAATCATTATTTTTTCAATTGGTTCAAACTTTTAGGTCGTAAACAATGTAAAATAAAGAAATGCTATAGGAAATGCTAGCAAGTCCTATGGCATTTCTCGTCAACAATTTAATCCTTGCATATTTTTGCATAAGAACTCTTGTTATATTCAAATTCCAATGTATAAGCCCTAAAAGTATTATTTTTTCAATTGGTTCGAAATTTAAGGTTGTAAAAAATGTAAAATACAGAAATGCTATAGCATTTCGTATGGCATTTCTCGTCAACAATTTAATCCTTGCATATTTTTGCATGAGAACTCTTGTTATATTCAAATTTCAATTTATAAGCCCTAAAATCATTATTTTTTCAATTGGTTCGAAATTTAATGTTGTAAAAAATGTCAAATAAAGAATTGCTATAGGAAATGCCATAGCATTTCCTATGGCATTTCTCGTCAACAATTTAATCCTTGCATATTTTTGCATGAGAACTCTTGTTATATTCAAATTCCAATGTATAAGCACTAAAATCATTATTTTTTCAATTGGTTCGACATTTTAGGTCGTAAACAATGTAAATTAAAGAAATGCTATAGGAAATGCTAGCATTTCCTATTGCATTTCTCGTCAACAATTTAATCCTTGCATATTTTTGCATGAGAACTCTTGTTATATTCAGATTACAATGTATAAGCCCTAAAATAATTATCTATTTAATTGGTTCGAAATATAAGGTTGTAAAAAATGTCAAATAAAGAAATGCTATAGGAAATCCTATAGCATTTCCTATGGCATTTCTCGTCAACAATTTAATCCTTGCATATTTTTGCATGAGAACTCTTGTTATATTCAAATTCCAATGTATAAGCACTAAAATCATTATTTTTTCAATTGGTTCGACATTTTAGGTCGTAAACAATGTAAAATAAAGAAATGCTATAGGAAATGCTATAGCATTTCCTATCGCATTTCTCGTCAACAATTTAATCCTTGCATATTTTTGCATGAGAACTCTTGTTATATTCAAATTACAATGTATAAGCCCTAAAATCATTATTTATTTAATTGGTTAAAAATTTAAGGTTGTAAAAAATGGCAAATAAAGAAATGTTATAGGAAATGTTATAGCATTTCCTATGGCATTTCTCGTCAACAATTTAATCTTTGCATATTTTTGCATGAGATCTCTTGTTATATTCAAATTCCATTTTATAAGCCCTAAAATCATTATTTTTTCAATTGGTTCAAAATTTAAGGTTGTAAAAAATGTAAAATAAAGAAATGCTATAGGAAATGATATAGCATTTCCTATGGCATTTCTCGTCAACAATTTAATCCTTGCATATTTTTGCATGAGAACTCTTGTTATATTCAAATTACAATGTTTAAGCCCTAAAATCATTATTAATTTAATTGGTTCGAAATTTAAGGTTGTAAAAAAATGTCAAATAAAGAAATGCTATAGGAAATGCTATAGCATTTCCTATGGCATTTCTCGTCAACAATTTAATCCTTGCATATTTTTGCATGAGAACTCTTGTTATATTCAAATTCCAATGTATAAGCACTAAAGTCATTATTTTTTCAATTGGTTCGTCATTTTAGGTCGTAAACAATGTAAAATAAAGAAATGCAATAGGAAATCCTATGGCATTTCTCGTCAACAATTTAATCCTTGCATATTTTTGCATGAGAACTCTTGTTTATATTCAAATTACAATGTATAAGCCCTAAAATCATTATTTTTTCAATTGGTTCAAAATATAAAGTTGTAAAAAATGTCAAATAAAGAAATGCTATAGGAAATGCTATAGCATTTGCTATGGCTTTTCTCGTCAACAATTTAATCCTTGCATATTTTTGCATAAGAACACTTGTTATATTCAAATTCCAATTTATAAGCACTAAAATCATTATTTTTTCAATTGGTTCGAAATTTTAGGTTGTAAAAAATGTAAAATAAAGAAATGCTATAGGAAATGCTATAGCATTTCCTATGGCATTTCTCGTCAACAATTTAATCCTTGCATATTTTTGCATGAGAACTCTTGTTATATTCAAATTACAATGTATAAGCCCTAAAATCATTATTTATTTAATTGGTTCAAAATTTAAGGTTGTAAAAAATGTCAAATAAAGAAATGCTATAGGAAATGCTATAGCATTTCCTATGGCATTTCTCGTCAACAATTTAATCCTTGCATATTTTTGCATGAGAACTCTTGTTATATTCAAATTCCAATGTATAAGCATCAAAATCATTATTTTTTCAATTGGTTCGACATTTTAGGTCGTAAACAATGTAAAATAAATAAATGCTATAGGAAATGCTAGCATTTCCTATGGCATTTCTCGTCAACAATTTAATCCTTGCATATTTTTGCATGAGAACTCTTGTTATATTCAAATTACAATGTATAAGCCCTAAAATCATTAATTTTTTCAATTGGTTCAAAATTTAAGGTTGTAAAAAATGTCAAATAAAGAAATGCTATAGGAAATGCTATAGGATTTCCTATGGCATTTCTCGTCAACAATTTAATCCTTGCATATTTTTGCATGAGAACTCTTGTTATATTCAAATTCCAATGTATAAGCACTAAAATCATTATTTTTTCAATTGGTTCGACATTTTAGGTCGTAAACAATGTAAAATAAAGAAATGCTATAGGAAATGCTAGCATTTCCTATGGCATTTCTCGTCAACATTTTAATCCTTGCATATTTTTGCATGAAAACTCTTGTTATATTCATATTCCAATCTATAAGCTTTAAAATCATTATTTTTTCAATTGGTTCGAAATTTAAGGTTGTAAAAAATGTCAAGTAAAGAAATGCTATAGGAAATGCTATAGCATTTCCTACGGCATTTCTCGTCAACAATTTAATCCTTGCATATTTTTGCATGAGAACTCTTGTTATATTCAAATTACAATGTATAAGCCCTAAAATCATTATTTATTTAATTGGTTCGAAATTTAAGGCTGTAAAAAATGGCAAATACAGAAATGCTATAGGAAATGCTATAGCATTTTCTATGGCATTTCTCGTCAACAATTTAATCTTTGCATATTTTTGCATGAGATCTCTTGTTATATTCAAATTCCAATGTATAAGCCCTAAAATCATTATTTTTTCAATTGGTTCGAAATTCAAGGTTGTAAAAAATGTAAAATAAAGAAATGGTATAGGAAATGCTATAGCATTTCCTATGGCATTTCTCGTCAACAATTTAATCCTTGCATATTTTTGCATGAGAACTCTTGTTATATTCAAATTCCAATGTATAAGCATCAAAATCATTATTTTTTCAATTGGTTCGACATTTTAGGTCGTAAACAATGTAAAATAAATAAATGCTATAGGAAATGCTAGCATTTCCTATGGCATTTCTCGTCAACAATTTAATCCTTGCATATTTTTGCATGAGAACTCTTGTTATATTCAAATTACAATGTATAAGCCCTAAAATCATTAATTTTTTCAATTGGTTCAAAATTTAAGGTTGTAAAAAATGTCAAATAAAGAAATGCTATAGGAAATGCTATAGGATTTCCTATGGCATTTCTCGTCAACAATTTAATCCTTGCATATTTTTGCATGAGAACTCTTGTTATATTCAAATTCCAATGTATAAGCACTAAAATCATTATTTTTTCAATTGGTTCGACATTTTAGGTCGTAAACAATGTAAAATAAAGAAATGCTATAGGAAATGCTAGCATTTCCTATGGCATTTCTCGTCAACATTTTAATCCTTGCATATTTTTGCATGAAAACTCTTGTTATATTCATATTCCAATCTATAAGCTTTAAAATCATTATTTTTTCAATTGGTTCGAAATTTAAGGTTGTAAAAAATGTCAAGTAAAGAAATGCTATAGGAAATGCTATAGCATTTCCTACGGCATTTCTCGTCAACAATTTAATCCTTGCATATTTTTGCATGAGAACTCTTGTTATATTCAAATTACAATGTATAAGCCCTAAAATCATTATTTATTTAATTGGTTCGAAATTTAAGGCTGTAAAAAATGGCAAATACAGAAATGCTATAGGAAATGCTATAGCATTTTCTATGGCATTTCTCGTCAACAATTTAATCTTTGCATTTTTTTGCATGAGATCTCTTGTTATATTCAAATTCCAATGTATAAGCCCTAAAATCATTATTTTTTCAATTGGTTCGAAATTCAAGGTTGTAAAAAATGTAAAATAAAGAAATGGTATAGGAAATGCTATAGCATTTCCTATGGCATTTCTCGTCAACAATTTAATCCTTGCATATTTTTGCATGAGAACTCTTGTTATATTCAAATTACAATGTATAAGCCCTAAAATCATTATTTATTTAATTGGTTCGAAATATAAGGTTGTAAAAATGTCAAATAAAGAAATGCTATAGGAAATGCTATAGCATTTCCTATGGCATTTCTCGTCAACAATTTAATCCTTGCATATTTTTGCATGAGAACTCTTGTTATATTCAAATTCCAATGTATAAGCATCAAAATCATTATTTTTTCAATTGGTTCGACATTTTAGGTCGTAAACAATGTAAAATAAAGAAATGCTATAGGAAATGCTAGCATTTCCTATGGCATTTCTCGTCAACAATTTAATCCTTGCATATTTTTGCATGAGAACTCTTGTTATATTCAAATTACAATGTATAAGCCCTAAAATCATTAATTTTTTCAATTGGTTCAAAATTTAAGGTTGTAAAAAATGTCAAATAAAGAAATGCTATAGGAAATGCTATAGCATTTCCTATGGCATTTCTCGTCAACAATTTAATCCTTGCATATTTTTGCATGAGAACTCTTGTTATATTCAAATTCCAATGTATAAGCACTAAAATCATTATTTTTTCAATTGGTTCGACATTTTAGGTCGTAAACAATATAAAATAAAGTAATGCTATAGGAAATGCTAGCATTTCCTATGGCATTTCTCGTCAACAATTTAATCCTTGCATATTTTTGCATGAGAACTCTTGTTATATTCAAATTACAATGTATAAGCCCTAAAATCATTATTTATTTAATTGGTTCGAAATTTAAGGTTGTAAAAAATGGCAAATAAAGAAATGCTATAGGAAATGCTATAGCATTTCCTATGGCATTTCTCGTCAACAATTTAATCTTTGCATATTTTTTCATGAGATCTCTTGTTATATTCAAATTCCAATGTATAAGCCCTAAAATCATTATTTTTTCAATTGGTTCGAAATTCAAGGTTGTAAAAAATGTAAAATAAAGAAATGGTATAGGAAACGCTATAGCATTTCCTATGGAATTTCTCGTCAACAATTTAATCCTTGCATATTTTTGCATGAGAACTCTTGTTATATTCAAATTACAATGTATAAGCCCTAAAATCATTATTTATTTAATTGGTTCGAAATATAAGGTTGTAAAAAATGTCAAATAAAGAAATGCTATAGGAAATACTATAGCATTTCCTATGGCATTTCTCGTCAACAATTTAATCCTTGCATATTTTTGCATGAGAACTCTTGTTATATTCAAATTCCAATGTATAAGCACTAAAATCATTATTTTTTCAATTGGTTCGACATTTTAGGTCGTAAACAATGTAAAATAAAGAAATGCTATAGGAAATGCTAGCATTTCCTATGGCATTTCTCGTCAACAATTTAATCCTTGCATATTTTTGCATGAGAACTCTTGTTATATTCAAATTACAATGTATAAGCCCTAAAATCAATATTTATTTAATTGGTTCAAAATTTAAGGATGTAAAAAATGTCAAATAAAGAAATGCTATAGGAAATGCTATAGCATTTCCTATGGCATTTCTCGTCAACAATTTAATCCTTGCATATTTTTGCATGAGAACTCTTGTTATATTCAAATTCCAATGTATAAGCATCAAAATCATTATTTTTTCAATTGGTTCGACATTTTAGGTCGTAAACAATGTAAAATAAAGAAATGCTATAGGAAATGCTAGCATTTCCTATGACATTTCTCGTCAACAATTTAATCCTTGCATATTTTTGCATGAGAACTCTTGTTATATTCAAATTACAATGTATAAGCCCTAAAATCATTATTTTTTCAATTGGTTCAAAATTTAAGGTTGTAAAAAATGTCAAATAAAGAAATGCTATAGGAAATGCTATAGCATTTCCTATGGCATTTCTCGTCAACAATTTAATCCTTGCATATTTTTGCATGAGAACTCTTGTTATATTCAAATTCCAATGTATAAGCACTAAAATCATTATTTTTTCAATTGGTTCGACATTTTAGGTCGTAAACAATGTAAAATAAAGAAATGCTATAGAAAATGCTAGCATTTCCTATGGCATTTCTCGTCAACAATTTAATCCTTGCATATTTTTGCATGAGAACTCTTGTTATATTCAAATTCCAATGTATAAGCACTAAAATCATAATTTTTTCAATTAATTCGACATTTTAGGTCGTAAACAATGTAAAATAAAGAAATGCTATAGGAAATGCTAGCATTTCCTTTGGCATTTCTCGTCAACAATTTAATCCTTGCATATTTTTGCATGAGAACTCTTGTTATATTCAAATTCCAATGTATAAGCACTAAACTCATTATTTTTTCAACTGGTTCGACATTTTAGGTCGTAAACAATGTAAAATAAAGAAATGCTATAGAAAATGCTAGCATTTCCTATGGCATTTCTCGTCAACAATTTAATCCTTGCATATTTTTGCATGAGAACTCTTGTTATATTCAAATTCCAATGTATAAGCACTAAAATCATTATTTTTTCAATTAATTCGACATTTTAGGTCGTAAACAATGTAAAATAAAGAAATGCTATACGAAATGCTAGCATTTCCTATGGCATTTCTCGTCAACAATTTAATCCTTGCATATTTTTGCATGAGAACTCTTGTTATATTCAAATTACAATGTATAAGCCCTAAAATCATTATTTATTTAATTGGTTCGAAATATAAGGTTGTAAAAAATGTCAAATAAAGAAATGCAATAGGAAATACTATAGCATTTCCTATGGCATTTCTCGTCAACAATTTAATCCTTGCATATTTTTGCATGAGAACTCTTGTTATATTCAAATTCCAATGTATAAGCACTAAAATCATTATTTTTTCAATTGGTTCGACATTTTAGGTCGTAAACAATGTAAAATAAAGAAATGCTATAGGAAATGCTAGCATTTCCTATGGCATTTCTCGTCAACAATTTAATCCTTGCATATTTTTGCATGAGAACTCTTGTTATATTCAAATTACAATGTATAAGCCCTAAAATCATTATTTATTTAATTGGTTCAAAATTTAAGGATGTAAAAAATGTCAAATAAAGAAATGCTATAGGAAATGCTATAGCATTTCCTATTGCATTTCTCGTCAACAATTTAATCCTTGCATATTTTTGCATGAGAACTCTTGTTATATTCAAATTCCAATGTATAAGCATCAAAATCTATATTTTTTCAATTGGTTCGACATTTTAGGTCGTAAACAATGTAAAATAAAGAAATTCTATAGGAAATGCTAGCATTTCCTATGGCATTTCTCGTCAACAATTTAATCCTTGCATATTTTTGCATGAGAACTCTTGTTATATTCAAATTACAATGTATAAGCCCTAAAATCATTATTTATTTAATTGGTTCGAAATTTAAGGTTGTAAAAAATGGCAAATAAAGAAATGCTATAGGAAATGCTAAGCATTTCCTATGGCATTTCTCGTCAACAATTTAATCTTTGCATATTTTTTCATGAGATCTCTTGTTATATTCAAATTCCAATGTATAAGCCCTAAAATCATTATTTTTTCAATTGGTTCGAAATTCAAGGTTGTAAAAAATGTAAAATAAAGAAATGGTATAGGAAACGCTATAGCATTTCCTATGGAATTTCACGTCAACAATTTAATCCTTGCATATTTTTGCATGAGAACTCTTGTTATATTCAAATTACAATGTATAAGCCCTAAAATCATTATTTATTTAATTGGTTCGCAATATAAGGTTGTAAAAAATGTCAAATAAAAAAATGCTATAGGAAATACTATAGCATTTCCTATGGCATTTCTCGTCAACAATTTAATCCTTGCATATTTTTGCATGAGAACTCTTGTTATATTCAAATTCCAATGTATAAGCACTAAAATCATTATTTTTTCAATTGGTTCGACATTTTAGGTCGTAAACAATGTAAAATAAAGAAATGCTATAGGAAATGCTAGCATTTCCTATGGCATTTCTCGTCAACAATTTAATCCTTGCATATTTTTGCATGAGAACTCTTGTTATATTCAAATTACAATGTATAAGCCCTAAAATCAATATTTATTTAATTGGTTCAAAATTTAAGGATGTAAAAAATGTCAAATAAAGAAATGCTATAGGAAATGCTATAGCATTTCCTATGGCATTTATCGTCAACAATTTAATCCTTGCATATTTTTGCATGAGAACTCTTGTTATATTCAAATTCCAATGTATAAGCATCAAAATCATTATTTTTTCAATTGGTTCGACATTTTAGGTCGTAAACAATGTAAAATAAAGAAATGCTATAGGAAATGCTAGCATTTCCTATGACATTTCTCGTCAACAATTTAATCCTTGCATATTTTTGCATGAGAACTCTTGTTATATTCAAATTACAATGTATAAGCCCTAAAATCATTATTTTTTCAATTGGTTCAAAATTTAAGGTTGTAAAAAATGTCAAATAAAGAAATGCTATAGGAAATGCTATAGCATTTCCTATGGCATTTCTCGTCAACAATTTAATCCTTGCATATTTTTGCATGAGAACTCTTGTTATATTCAAATTCCAATGTATAAGCACTAAAATCATTATTTTTTCAATTGGTTCGACATTTTAGGTCGTAAACAATGTAAAATAAAGAAATGCTATAGAAAATGCTAGCATTTCCTATGGCATTTCTCGTCAACAATTTAATCCTTGCATATTTTTGCATGAGAACTCTTGTTATATTCAAATTCCAATGTATAAGCACTAAAATCATAATTTTTTCAATTAATTCGACATTTTAGGTCGTAAACAATGTAAAATAAAGAAATGCTATAGGAAATGCTAGCATTTCCTTTGGCATTTCTCGTCAACAATTTAATCCTTGCATATTTTTGCATGAGAACTTTTGTTATATTAAAATTACAATGTATAAGCCCTAAAATCATTATTTATTTAATTGGTTCGAAATTTAAGGTTGTAAAAAATGGCAAATAAAGAAATGCTATAGGAAATGCTATAGCATTTCCTATGGCATTTCTCGTCAACAATTTAATCCTTGCATATTTTTGCATGAGAACTCTTGTTATATTCAAATTCCAATGTATAAGCCCTAAAATCATTATTTTTTCAATTGGTTCGAAATTCAAGGTTGTAAAAAATGTAAAATAAAGAAATGGTATAGGAAACGCTATAGCATTTCCTATGGCATTTCTCGTCAACAATTTAATCCTTTCATATTTTTGCATGAGAACTCTTGTTATATTCAAATTACAATGTATAAGCCCTAAAATCATTATTTATTTAATTGGTTCGAAATATAAGGTTGTAAAAAATGTCAAATAAAGAAATGCTATAGGAAATACTATAGCATTTCCTATGGCATTTCTCGTCAACAATTTAATCCTTGCATATTTTTGCATGAGAACTCTTGTTATATTCAAATTCCAATGTATAAGCACTAAAATCATTATTTTTTCAATTGGTTCGACATTTTAGGTCGTAAACAATGTAAAATAAAGAAATGCTATAGGAAATGCTAGCATTTCCTATGGCATTTCTCGTCAACAATTTAATCCTTGCATATTTTTTCATGAGAACTCTTGTTATATTCAAATTCCAATGTATAAGCACTAAAATCATTATTTTTTCAATTGGTTCGACATTTTAGGTCGTAAACAATGTAAAATAAAGAAATGCTATAGAAAATGCTAGCATTTCCTATGGCATTTCTCGTCAACAATTTAATCCTTGCATATTTTTGCATGAGAACTCTTGTTATATTCAAATTCCAATGTATAAGCACTAAAATCATTATTTTTTCAATTAATTCGACATTTTAGGTCGTAAACAATGTAAAATAAAGAAATGCTATACGAAATGCTAGCATTTCCTATGGCATTTCTCGTCAACAATTTAATCCTTGCATATTTTTGCATGAGAACTCTTGTTATATTCAAATTACAATGTATAAGCCCTAAAATCATTATTTATTTAATTGGTTCGAAATATAAGGTTGTAAAAAATGTCAAATAAAGAAATGCTATAGGAAATACTATAGCATTTCCTATGGCATTTCTCGTCAACAATTTAATCCTTGCATATTTTTGCATGAGAACTCTTGTTATATTCAAATTCCAATGTATAAGCACTAAAATCATTATTTTTTCAATTGGTTCGACATTTTAGGTCGTAAACAATGTAAAATAAAGAAATGCTATAGGAAATGCTAGCATTTCCTATGGCATTTCTCGTCAACAATTTAATCCTTGCATATTTTTGCATGAGAACTCTTGTTATATTCAAATTCCAATGTATAAGCACTAAAATCATAATTTTTTCAATTAATTCGACATTTTAGGTCGTAAACAATGTAAAATAAAGAAATGCTATAGGAAATGCTAGCATTTCCTTTGGCATTTCTCGTCAACAATTTAATCCTTGCATATTTTTGCATGAGAACTTTTGTTATATTAAAATTACAATGTATAAGCCCTAAAATCATTATTTATTTAATTGGTTCGAAATTTAAGGTTGTAAAAAATGGCAAATAAAGAAATGCTATAGGAAATGCTATAGCATTTCCTATGGCATTTCTCGTCAACAATTTAATCCTTGCATATTTTTGCATGAGAACTCTTGTTATATTCAAATTCCAATGTATAAGCCCTAAAATCATTATTTTTTCAATTGGTTCGAAATTCAAGGTTGTAAAAAATGTCAAATAAAGAAATGGTATAGGAAACGCTATAGCATTTCCTATGGCATTTCTCGTCAACAATTTAATCCTTTCATATTTTTGCATGAGAACTCTTGTTATATTCAAATTACAATGTATAAGCCCTAAAATCATTATTTATTTAATTGGTTCGAAATATAAGGTTGTAAAAAATGTCAAATAAAGAAATGCTATAGGAAATACTATAGCATTTCCTATGGCATTTCTCGTCAACAATTTAATCCTTGCATATTTTTGCATGAGAACTCTTGTTATATTCAAATTCCAATGTATAAGCACTAAAATCATTATTTTTTCAATTGGTTCGACATTTTAGGTCGTAAACAATGTAAAATAAAGAAATGCTATAGGATTTCCTATGGCATTTCTCGTCAACAATTTAATCCTTGCATATTTTTGCATGAGAACTCTTGTTATATTCAAATTCCAATGTATAAGCCCTAAAATCATTATTTTTTCAATTGGTTCGACATTTTAGGTCGTAAACAATGTAAAATAAAGAAATGCTATAGAAAATGCTAGCATTTCCTATGGCATTTCTCGTCAACAATTTAATCCTTGCATATTTTTGCATGAGAACTCTTGTTATATTCAAATTCCAATGTATAAGCACTAAAATCATTATTTTTTCAATTAATTCGACATTTTAGGTCGTAAACAATGTAAAATAAAGAAATGCTATACGAAATGCTAGCATTTCCTATGGCATTTCTCGTCAACAATTTAATCCTTGCATATTTTTGCATGAGAACTCTTGTTATATTCAAATTCCAATGTATAAGCCCTAAAATCATTATTTATTTAATTGGTTCGAAATATAAGGTTGTAAAAAATGTCAAATAAAGAAATGCTATAGGAAATACTATAGCATTTCCTATGGCATTTCTCGTCAACAATTTAATCCTTGCATATTTTTGCATGAGAACTCTTGTTATATTCAAATTCCAATGTATAAGCACTAAAATCATTATTTTTTCAATTGGTTCGACATTTTAGGTCGTAAACAATGTAAAATAAAGAAATGCTATAGGAAATGCTAGCATTTCCTATGGCATTTCTCGTCAACAATTTAATCCTTGCATATTTTTGCATGAGAACTCTTGTTATATTCAAATTACAATGTATAAGCCCTAAAATCATTATTTATTTAATTGGTTCGAAATTTAAGGTTGTAAAAAATGGCAAATAAAGAAATGCTATAGGAAATGCTATAGCATTTCCTATGGCATTTCTCGTCAACAATTTAATCCTTGCATATTTTTGCATGAGAACTCTTGTTATATTCAAATTCCAATGTATAAGCCCTAAAATCATTATTTTTTCAATTGGTTCGAAATTCAAGGTTGTAAAAAATGTAAAATAAAGAAATGGTATAGGAAACGCTATAGCATTTCCTATGGCATTTCTCGTCAACAATTTAATCCTTTCATATTTTTGCATGAGAACTCTTGTTATATTCAAATTACAATGTATAAGCCCTAAAATCATTATTTATTTAATTGGTTCGAAATATAAGGTTGTAAAAAATGTCAAATAAAGAAATGCTATAGGAAATACTATAGCATTTCCTATGGCATTTCTCGTCAACAATTTAATCCTTGCATATTTTTGCATGAGAACTCTTGTTATATTCAAATTCCAATGTATAAGCACTAAAATCATTATTTTTTCAATTGGTTCCACATTTTAGGTCGTAAACAATGTAAAATAAAGAAATGCTATAGGATTTCCTATGGCATTTCTCGTCAACAATTTAATCCTTGCATATTTTTGCATGAGAACTCTTGTTATATTCAAATTCCAATGTATAAGCACTAAAATCATTATTTTTTCAATTGGTTCGACATTTTAGGTCGTAAACAATGTAAAATAAAGAAATGCTATAGAAAATGCTAGCATTTCCTATGGCATTTCTCGTCAACAATTTAATCCTTGCATATTTTTGCATGAGAACTCTTGTTATATTCAAATTCCAATGTATAAGCACTAAAATCATTATTTTTTCAATTAATTCGACATTTTAGGTCGTAAACAATGTAAAATAAAGAAATGCTATACGAAATGCTAGCATTTCCTATGGCATTTCTCGTCAACAATTTAATCCTTGCATATTTTTGCATGAGAACTCTTGTTATATTCAAATTACAATGTATAAGCCCTAAAATCATTATTTATTTAATTGGTTCGAAATATAAGGTTGTA
Source organism: Parietaria judaica (assembly GCA_954871525.1). NCBI lineage: Eukaryota > Viridiplantae > Streptophyta > Magnoliopsida > Rosales > Urticaceae > Parietaria > Parietaria judaica. The sequence goes on along the minus strand of OX940864.1, from coordinate 3,984,099 downwards.
AAAAATGTCAAATAAAGAAATGCTATAGGAAATACTATAGCATTTCCAATGGCATTTCTCGTCAACAATTTAATCCTTGCATATTTTTGCATGAGAACTCTTGTTATATTCAAATTCCAATGTATAAGCACTAAAATCATTATTTTTTCAATTGGTTCGACATTTTAGGTCGTAAACAATGTAAAATAAAGAAATGCTATAGGAAATGCTAGCATTTCCTATGGCATTTCTCGTCAACAATTTAATCCTTGCATATTTTTGCATGAGAACTCTTGTTATATTCAAATTACAATGTATACGCCCTAAAATCATTATTTATTTAATTGGTTCGAAATTTAAGGTTGTAAAAAATGGCAAATAAAGAAATGCTATAGGAAATGCTATAGCATTTCCTATGGCATTTCTCGTCAACAATTTAATCCTTGCATATTTTTGCATGAGAACTCTTGTTATATTCAAATTCCAATGTATAAGCCCTAAAATCATTATTTTTTCAATTGGTTCGAAATTCAAGGTTGTAAAAAATGTAAAATAAAGAAATGGTATAGGAAACGCTATAGCATTTCCTATGGCATTTCTCGTCAACAATTTAATCCTTTCATATTTTTGCATGAGAACTCTTGTTATATTCAAATTACAATGTATAAGCCCTAAAATCATTATTTATTTAATTGGTTCGAAATATAAGGTTGTAAAAAATGTCAAATAAAGAAATGCTATAGGAAATACTATAGCATTTCCTATGGCATTTCTCGTCAACAATTTAATCCTTGCATATTTTTGCATGAGAACTCTTGTTATATTCAAATTCCAATGTATAAGCACTAAAATCATTATTTTTTCAATTGGTTCGACATTTTAGGTCGTAAACAATGTAAAATAAAGAAATGCTATAGGATTTCCTATGGCATTTCTCGTCAACAATTTAATCCTTGCATATTTTTGCATGAGAACTCTTGTTATATTCAAATTCCAATGTATAAGCACTAAAATCATTATTTTTTCAATTGGTTCGACATTTTAGGTCGTAAACAATGTAAAATAAAGAAATGCTATAGAAAATGCTAGCATTTCCTATGGCATTTCTCGTCAACAATTTAATCCTTGCATATTTTTGCATGAGAACTCTTGTTATATTCAAATTCCAATGTATAAGCACTAAAATCATTATTTTTTCAATTAATTCGACATTTTAGGTCGTAAACAATGTAAAATAAAGAAATGCTATACGAAATGCTAGCATTTCCTATGGCATTTCTCGTCAACAATTTAATCCTTGCATATTTTTGCATGAGAACTCTTGTTATATTCAAATTACAATGTATAAGCCCTAAAATCATTATTTATTTAATTGGTTCGAAATATAAGGTTGTAAAAAATGTCAAATAAAGAAATGCTATAGGAAATACTATAGCATTTCCTATGGCATTTCTCGTCAACAATTTAATCCTTGCATATTTTTGCATGAGAACTCTTGTTATATTCAAATTCCAATGTATAAGCACTAAAATCATTATTTTTTCAATTGGTTCGACATTTTAGGTCGTAAACAATGTAAAATAAAGAAATGCTATAGGAAATGCTAGCATTTCCTATGGCATTTCTCGTCAACAATTTAATCCTTGCATATTTTTGCATGAGAACTCTTGTTATATTCAAATTACAATGTATAAGCCCTAAAATCATTATTTATTTAATTGGTTCGAAATTTAAGGTTGTAAAAAATGGCAAATAAAGAAATGCTATAGGAAATGCTATAGCATTTCCTATGGCATTTCTCGTCAACAATTTAATCCTTGCATATTTTTGCATGAGAACTCTTGTTATATTCAAATTCCAATGTATAAGCCCTAAAATCATTATTTTTTCAATTGGTTCGAAATTCAAGGTTGTAAAAAATGTAAAATAAAGAAATGGTATAGGAAACGCTATAGCATTTCCTATGGCATTTCTCGTCAACAATTTAATCCTTTCATATTTTTGCATGAGAACTCTTGTTATATTCAAATTACAATGTATAAGCCCTAAAATCATTATTTATTTAATTGGTTCGAAATATAAGGTTGTAAAAAATGTCAAATAAAGAAATGCTATAGGAAATACTATAGCATTTCCTATGGCATTTCTCGTCAACAATTTAATCCTTGCATATTTTTGCATGAGAACTCTTGTTATATTCAAATTCCAATGTATAAGCACTAAAATCATTATTTTTTCAATTGGTTCGACATTTTAGGTCGTAAACAATGTAAAATAAAGAAATGCTATAGGATTTCCTATGGCATTTCTCGTCAACAATTTAATCCTTGCATATTTTTGCATGAGAACTCTTGTTATATTCAAATTCCAATGTATAAGCACTAAAATCATTATTTTTTCAATTGGTTCGACATTTTAGGTCGTAAACAATGTAAAATAAAGAAATGCTATAGAAAATGCTAGCATTTCCTATGGCATTTCTCGTCAACAATTTAATCCTTGCATATTTTTGCATGAGAACTCTTGTTATATTCAAATTCCAATGTATAAGCACTAAAATCATTATTTTTTCAATTAATTCGACATTTTAGGTCGTAAACAATGTAAAATAAAGAAATGCTATACGAAATGCTAGCATTTCCTATGGCATTTCTCGTCAACAATTTAATCCTTGCATATTTTTGCATGAGAACTCTTGTTATATTCAAATTACAATGTATAAGCCCTAAAATCATTATTTATTTAATTGGTTCGAAATATAAGGTTGTAAAAAATGTCAAATAAAGAAATGCTATAGGAAATACTATAGCATTTCCTATGGCATTTCTCGTCAACAATTTAATCCTTGCATATTTTTGCATGAGAACTCTTGTTATATTCAAATTCCAATGTATAAGCACTAAAATCATTATTTTTTCAATTGGTTCGACATTTTAGGTCGTAAACAATGTAAAATAAAGAAATGCTATAGGAAATGCTAGCATTTCCTATGGCATTTCTCGTCAACAATTTAATCCTTGCATATTTTTGCATGAGAACTCTTGTTATATTCAAATTACAATGTATAAGCCCTAAAATCATTATTTATTTAATTGGTTCGAAATTTAAGGTTGTAAAAAATGGCAAATAAAGAAATGCTATAGGAAATGCTATAGCATTTCCTATGGCATTTCTCGTCAACAATTTAATCCTTGCATATTTTTGCATGAGAACTCTTGTTATATTCAAATTCCAATGTATAAGCCCTAAAATCATTATTTTTTCAATTGGTTCGAAATTCAAGGTTGTAAAAAATGTAAAATAAAGAAATGGTATAGGAAACGCTATAGCATTTCCTATGGCATTTCTCGTCAACAATTTAATCCTTTCATATTTTTGCATGAGAACTCTTGTTATATTCAAATTACAATGTATAAGCCCTAAAATCATTATTTATTTAATTGGTTCGAAATATAAGGTTGTAAAAAATGTCAAATAAAGAAATGCTATAGGAAATACTATAGCATTTCCTATGGCATTTCTCGTCAACAATTTAATCCTTGCATATTTTTGCATGAGAACTCTTGTTATATTCAAATTCCAATGTATAAGCACTAAAATCATTATTTTTTCAATTGGTTCGACATTTTAGGTCGTAAACAATGTAAAATAAAGAAATGCTATAGGATTTCCTATGGCATTTCTCGTCAACAATTTAATCCTTGCATATTTTTGCATGAGAACTCTTGTTATATTCAAATTCCAATGTATAAGCACTAAAATCATTATTTTTTCAATTGGTTCGACATTTTAGGTCGTAAACAATGTAAAATAAAGAAATGCTATAGAAAATGCTAGCATTTCCTATGGCATTTCTCGTCAACAATTTAATCCTTGCATATTTTTGCATGAGAACTCTTGTTATATTCAAATTCCAATGTATAAGCACTAAAATCATTATTTTTTCAATTAATTCGACATTTTAGGTCGTAAACAATGTAAAATAAAGAAATGCTATACGAAATGCTAGCATTTCCTATGGCATTTCTCGTCAACAATTTAATCCTTGCATATTTTTGCATGAGAACTCTTGTTATATTCAAATTACAATGTATAAGCCCTAAAATCATTATTTATTTAATTGGTTCGAAATATAAGGTTGTAAAAAATGTCAAATAAAGAAATGCTATAGGAAATACTATAGCATTTCCTATGGCATTTCTCGTCAACAATTTAATCCTTGCATATTTTTGCATGAGAACTCTTGTTATATTCAAATTCCAATGTATAAGCACTAAAATCATTATTTTTTCAATTGGTTCGACATTTTAGGTCGTAAACAATGTAAAATAAAGAAATGCTATAGGAAATGCTAGCATTTCCTATGGCATTTCTCGTCAACAATTTAATCCTTGCATATTTTTGCATGAGAACTCTTGTTATATTCAAATTACAATGTATAAGCCCTAAAATCATTATTTATTTAATTGGTTCAAAATTTAAGGATGTAAAAAATGTCAAATAAAGAAATGCTATAGGAAATGCTATAGCATTTCCTATTGCATTTCTCGTCAACAATTTAATCCTTGCATATTTTTGCATGAGAACTCTTGTTATATTCAAATTCCAATGTATAAGCATCAAAATCTATATTTTTTCAATTGGTTCGACATTTTAGGTCGTAAACAATGTAAAATAAAGAAATTCTATAGGAAATGCTAGCATTTCCTATGACATTTCTCGTCAACAATTTAATCCTTGCATATTTTTGCATGAGAACTCTTGTTATATTCAAATTACAATGTATAAGCCCTAAAATCATTATTTTTTCAATTGGTTCAAAATTTAAGGTTGTAAAAAATGTCAAATAAAGAAATGCTATTGGAAATGCTATAGCATTTCCTATGGCATTTCTCGTCAACAATTTAATCCTTGCATATTTTTGCATGAGAACTCTTGTTATATTCAAATTCCAATGTATAAGCACTAAAATCATTATTTTTTCAATTGGTTCGACATTTTAGGTCGTAAACAATGTAAAATAAAGAAATGCTATAGAAAATGCTAGCATTTCCTACGGCATTTCTCGTCAACAATTTAATCCTTGCATATTTTTGCATGAGAACTCTTGTTATATTCAAATTCCAATGTATAAGCACTAAAATCATTATTTTTTCAATTAATTCGACATTTTAGGTCGTAAACAATGTAAAATAAAGAAATGCTATAGGAAATGCTAGCATTTCCTATGGCATTTCTCGTCAACAATTTAATCCTTGCATATTTTTGCATGAGAACTCTTGTTATATTCAAATTACAATGTATAAGCCCTAAAATCATTATTTATTTAATTGGTTCGAAATTTAAGGTTGTAAAAAATGGCAAATAAAGAAATGCTATAGGAAATGCTATAGCATTTCCTATGGCATTTCTCGTTAACAATTTAATCTTTGCATATTTTTGCATGAGATCTCTGGTTATATTCAAATTCCAATGTATAAGCCCTAAAATCATTATTTTTTCAATTGGTTCGAAATTCAAGGTTGTAAAAAATGTAAAATAAAGAAATGGTATAGGAAATGCTATAGCATTTCCTATGGCATTTCACGTCAACAATTTAATCCTTGCATATTTTTGCATGAGAACTCTTGTTATATTCAAATTACAATGTATAAGCCCTAAAATCATTATTTATTTAATTGGTTCGAAATATAAGGTTGTAAAAAATGTCAAATAAAGAAATGCTATAGGAAATGCTATAGCATTTCCTATGGCATTTCTCGTCAACAATTTAATCCTTGCATATTTTTGCATGAGAACTCTTGTTATATTCAAATTCCAATGTATAAGCACTAAAATCATTATTTTTTCAATTGGTTGGACATTTTAGGTCGTAAACAATGTAAAATAAAGAATCGCTATAGGAAATGCTAGCATTTCCTATGGCATTTCTCGTCAACAATTTAATCCTTGCATATTTTTGCATGAGAACTCTTGTTATATTCAAATTACAATGTATAAGCCCTAAAATCATTATTTTTTCAATTGGTTCAAAATTTAAGGTTGTAAAAAATGTCAAATAAAGAAATGCTATAGGAAATGCTATAGCATTTCCTATGGCATTTTTCGTCAACAATTTAATCCTTGCATATTTTTGCATGAGAACTCTTGTTATATTCAAATTACAATGTATAAGCCCTAAAATCATTATTTTTTCAATTGGTTCAAAATTTAAGGTTGTAAAAAATGTCAAATAAAGAAATGCTATAGCATTTCCTATGGCATTTCTCGTCAACAATTAAATCTTTGCATATTTTTGCATGAGAACTCTTGTTATATTTAAATTCCAATTTATAAGCACTAAAATCATTATTTTTTCAATTGGTTCGACATTTTAGGTCGTAAACAATGTAAAATAAAGAAATGCTATAGGAAATGCTAGCATTTCCTATGGCATTTCTCGTCAACAATTTAATCCTTGCATATTTTTGCATGAGAACTCTTGTTATATTCAAATTACAATGTATAAGCCCTAAAATCATTATTTTTTCAATTGGTTCAAAATTTAAGGTTGTAAAAAATGTCAAATAAAGAAATGCTATAGGAAATGCTATAGCATTTCCTATGGCATTTCTCGTCAACAATTTAATCCTTTCATATTTTTGCATGAGAACTCTTGTTATATTCAAATTCCAATGTATAAGCACTAAAATCATTATTTTTTCAATTGGTTCGATATTTTAGGTCGTAAACAATGTAAAATAAAGAAATGCTATAGGAAATGCTAGCATTTCCTATGGCATTTCTCGTCAACAATTTAATCCTTGCATATTTTTGCATGAAAACTCTTGTTATATTCATATTCCGATGTATAAGCTTTCAAATCATTATTTTTTCAATTGGTTCAAAATTTAAGGTTGTAAAAAATGCCAAATAAAGAAATGCTATAGGAAATGCTATAGCATTTCCTATGGCATTTCTCGTCAACAATTGAATCCTTGCATATTTTTGCATGAGAACTCTTGTTATATTCAAATTACAATGTATAAGCCCTAAAATCATTATTTATTTAATTGGTTCAAAATTTAAGGTTGTAAAAAATGGCAAATAAAGAAATGCTATAGGAAATGCTATAGCATTTCCTATGGCATTTCTCGTCAACAATTTAATCTTTGCATATTTTTGGATGAGATCTCTTGTTATATTAAAATTCCAATGTATAAGCCCTAAAATCATTATTTTTTCAATTCGTTCAAAATTTAAGGTTGTAAAAAATGTAAAATAAGGAAATGCTATAGGAAGTGCTATAGCATTTCCTATGGCATTTCTCGTCAACAATTTAATCCTTGCATATTTTTGCATGAGAACTCTTGTTATATTCAAATTACAATGTATAAGCCCTAAAATAATTATTTATTTAATTGGTTCGAAATTTAAGGTTGTAAAAAATGTCAAATAAAGAAATGCTATAGGAAATGCTATAGCATTTCCTATGGCATTCCTCGTCCACAATTTAATCCTTGCATATTTTTGCATGAGAACTCTTGTTATATTCAAATTCCAATGTATAAGCACTAAAATCATTATTTTTTCAATTAATTCGACATTTTAGGTCGTAAACAATGTAAAATAAAGAAATGCTATACGAAATGCTAGCATTTCCTATGGCATTTCTCGTCAACAATTTAATCCTTGCATATTTTTGCATGAGAACTCTTGTTATATTCAAATTACAATGTATAAGCCCTAAAATCATTATTTTTTCAATTGGTTCAAAATTTAAGGTTGTAAAAAATGTCAAATAAATAAATGCAATAGGAAATGCTATAGCATTTCCTATGGCATTTCTCGTCAACAATTTAATTCTTGCATATTTTTGCATGAGAACTCTTGTTATATTCAAATTCCAATGTATAAGCACTAAAATCATTATTTTTTTAATTGGTTCGACATTTTAGGTCGTAAACAATGTAAAATAAAGAAATGCTATAGGAAATGCTAGCATTTCCTATGGCATTTCTCGTCAACAATTTAATCCTTGCATATTTTTGCATGAAAACTCTTGTTATATTCATATTCCAATGTATAAGCTTCAAAATAATTATTTTTTCAATTGGTTCGAAATTTAAGGTTGTAAAAAATGTCAAATAAAGAAATTCTATAGGAAATGCTATAGCATTTCCTATGGCATTTCTCGTCAACAATTTAATCCTTGCATATTTTTGCATGAGAACTCTTGTTATATTCAAATTACAATGTATAAGACCTAAAATCATTATTTTTTTAATTGGTTCGAAATTTAAGGTTGTAAAAAATGTCAAAAAAAGAAATGCTATAGGAAATGCTATAGCATTTCCTATGACATTTCTCGTCAACAATTTAATCCTTGCATATTTTTGCATGAGAACTCTTGTTATATTCAAATTCCAATGTATAAGCACTAAAATCATTATTTTTTCAATTGGTTCGACATTTTAGGTCGTAAACAATGTAAAATAAAGAAATGCTATAGGAAATGCTAGCATTTCCTATGGCATTTCTCGTCAACAATTTAATCCTTGCATATTTTTGCATGAAAACTCTTGTTATATTCATATTCCAATGTATAAGCTTTAAAATCATTATTTTTTCAATTGGTTCGAAATTTAAGGTTGTAAAAAATGTCAAATAAAGAAATGCTATAGGAAATGCTATAGCATTTCCTATGGCATTTCTCGTCAACAATTTAATCCTTGCATATTTTTGCATGAGAACTCTTGTTATATTCAAATTTCAATTTATAAGCACTAAAATCATTATTTTTTCAATTGGTTCGACATTTTAGGTCGTAAACAATGTAAAATAAAGAAATGCTATAGGAAATGCTAGCATTTCCTATGGCATTTCTCGTCAACAATTTGATCCTTGCATATTTTTGCATGAGAACTCTTGTTATATTCAAATTCCAATGTATAAGCTTTAAAATCATTATTTTTTCAATTGGTTCGAAATTTAAGGTTGTAAAAAATGTAAAATAAAGAAATGCTATAGGAAATGCTATAGCATTTCCTATGGCATTTCTCGTCAACAATTAAATCCTTGCATATTTTTGCATGAGAACTCTTGTTATATTCAAATTCAAATGTATAAGCCCTAAAATAATTATTTTTTCAATTGGTTCGAAATTTAAGGTTGTAAAAAATGTAAAATAAAGAAATGCTATTGGAAATGCAATAGCATTTCCTATGGCATTTCTCGGCAACAATTTAATACTTGCATATTTTTGCATGAGAACTCTTGTTATATTCAAATTCCAATGTATAATCCCTAAAATCATTATTTTTTCAATTGGTTCGAAATTTAAGGTTGTAAAAAATGTCAAATAAAGAAATGCTATTGGAAATGCTATAGCATTTCCTATGGCATTTCTCGTCAACAATTTAATCCTTGCATATATTTGCATGAGAACTCTTGTTATATTCAAATTCCTATTTATAAGCCCTAAAATCATTATTTTTTCAATTTATTCGAAATTTCAGGTTGTAAAAAATGTAAAATAAAGAAATTCTATAGGAAATTCTGCAGCATTTCCTATGGCATTTCTTGTCAACAATTTAATCCTTGCATATTTTTGCATGAGAACTCTTGTTATATTCAAATTCCAATGTATAAGCCCTAAAATCATTATTTTTTCAATTGGTTCGAAATTTAAGGTTGTAAAAAATGTCAAAGAAATGCTATAACATTTCCTATGGCATTTCTCGTCAACAATTTAATCCTTGCATATTTTTGCATGAGAACTCTTGTTATATTCAAATTCCAATGTATAAGCTTTAAAATCATTATTTTTTCAATTAGTTCAAAATTTAAGGTTGTAAAAAATCTAAAATAAAGAAATTCTATAGGAAATTCTATAGCATTTCCTATGGCATTTCTTGTCAACAATTTAATCCTTGCATATTTTTGCATGAGAACTCTTGTTATATTCAAATTCCAATGTATAAGCCCTAAAATCATTATTTTTTCAATTGGTTCGAAATTTAAGGTTTTAAAAAATGTAAAATAAAGAAATGCTATAAGAAATGCTATAGCATTTCCTATGGCATTTCTCGTCAAAAATTTAATCCTTGTATATTTTTGCATGAGAACTCTTGTTATATTCAAATTCCAATGTATAAGCTTTAAAATCATTTTTTTTTCAATTGGCTCGAAATTTAAGGTTGTAAAAAATGTAAAATAAAGAAATGCTATAGGAAATACTATAGCATTTCCTATGGCATTTCTCATCAACAATTTAATCCTTGCATATTTTTGCATCAGAACTGTTGTTATATTCAAATTCCAATGTATAAGCCCTAAAATCATTATTTTTTCAATTGGTTCGAAATTTAAGGTTGTAAAAAATGTCAAATAAAGAAATGCTATAGGAAATGCTATAGCATTTCCTATGGCATTTCTCGTCAACAATTTAATCCTTGCATATTTTTGCATGAGAACTCTTGTTATATTCAAATTCCAATGTATAAGCCCTAAAATCATTATTTTTTCAATTGGTTCGAAATCTAAGGTTGTAAAAAATGTAAAATAAAGAAATTCTATAGGAAATTCTATAGCATTTCCTATGGCGTTTCTCGTCAACAATTTAATCCTTGCATATTTTTGCATGAGAACTCTTGTTATATTCAAATTCAAATGTATAAGCTTTAAAATCATTATTTTTTAAATTGGTTCGAAATTTAAGGTTGTAACAAATGTAGAATAAAGAAATGCTATAGGAAATGTTATAGCATTTTCTATGGCATTTCTCGTAAAAAAATTTATCCTTGCATATTTTTGCATGAGAACTCTTGTTATATTCAAATTCCAATGTATAAGCCCTAAAATCATTATTTTTTCAATTGGTTCGAAATTTAAGGTTGTAAAAAATGTAAAATAAAGAAATGTTATAGGTAATGCTATAGCATTTCCTATGGCATTTCTCGTCAACAATTTAATCCTTGCATATTTTTGCATGAGAACTCTTGTTATATTCAAATTACAATGTATAAGCCGTAAAATCATTATTTTTTCAATTGGTTCGAAATTTAAGGTTGTAAAAAATGTAAAATAAAGAAATGCTATAGGAAATGCTAGCATTTCCTATGGCATTTCTCGTCAACAATTTAATCCTTGCATATTTTTGCATGAGAACTCTTGTTATATTCAAATTCCAATGTATAAGCTTTAAAAGCATTATTTTTTCAATTGGTTCGAAATTTAAGGTTGTAAAAAATGTAAAATAAAGAAATGCTATAGGAAATGCTATTTCCTATGGCATTTCTCGTCAACAATTTAATCCTTGCATATTTTTGCATGAAAACTCTTGTTATATTTAAATTCCAATGTATAAGCCCTAAAATCATTATTTTTTCAATTGGTTCAAAATTTAAGGTTGTAAACAATGTAAAATAAAGAAATGCTATAGGAAATGCTAGCATTTCCTATGGCATTTCTCGTCAACAGTTTAATCCTTGCATATTTTTGCATGAGAACTCTTGTTATATTCCAATTCCAATGTATAAGCCCTATAATAATTATTTTTTCAATTGGTTCGAATTTTAAGGTTGTAAAAAATGTAAAATAAAGAAATTCTATAGGAAATGCTATAACATTTCCTATGGCATTTCTTGTCAACAATTTAATCCTTGCATATTTTTGCATGCGAACTCTTGTTATATTCAAATTCCAATGTATAAGCCCTAAAATATTATTTTTCAATTGGTTCGAAATTTTAGGTCGTAAACAATGTAAAATGAAGAAATGCTAGCATTTCCTAGGGCAGTTCTCGTCAACAATTTAATCCTTGCATATTTTTGCATGAGAACTCTTGTTATTATCAAATTCCAATGTATAAGCTTTAAAATCATTATTTTTTCAATTGGTTTGATATTTAAGGTTGTAAAAAATGTAAAATAAAGAAATGCTATAGGGAAATTCTATAGCATTTCCTATGGCATTTCTCGTCAACAATTTAATCCTTGCATATTTTTGCATGAGAACTCTTTTTATATTCAAATTCAAATGTATAAGCCCTAAAATCATTATTTTTTCAATTGGTTTGAAATTTAAGGTTGTAAAAAATGTATAATAAAAAATTCTATCGGAAATTCTATAGCATTTCCTATGGCATTTCTCGTCAACAATTTAATCCTTGCATATTTTTGCATGAGAACTCTTGTAATATTCAAATTCCAATGTATAAGCCCTAAAATAATTATTTTTTCAATTGGTTCGAAATTTAAGGTTGTAAAAAATGTAAAATAAAGAAATTCTATAGGAAATTCTATAGCATTTCCTATGGCATTTCTCGTCAACAATTTAATCCTTGCATATTTTTGCATGAGAACTCTTGTTATATTAAAATTCCAATGTATAAGCCCTAAAATCATTATTTTTTCAATTGGTTCGAAATTTAAGGTTGTAAAAAATGTAAAATAAAGAAATGCAATAGGAAATGCTATAGCATTTCCTATGGCATTTCTAGTCAAAAATTTAATCCTTGCATATTTTTGCATGAGAACTCTTGTTATATTCAAACTTCAATGTATAAGCTTTAAAATCATTATTTTTTCAATTGGTTCAATATTTAAGGTTGTAAAAAATGTCAAATAAAGAAATGCTATAGGAAATGCTATAACATTTCGTATGGCATTTCTCGTCAACAATTTAATCCTTGCATATTTTTGCATCAGAACTCTTGTTATATTCAAATTCCAATGTATAAGCCCTAAAATCATTATTTTTTCAATTGGTTCGAAATTTAAGGTTGTAAAAAATGTCAAATAAAGAAATGCTATAGGAAATGCTATAGCATTTCCTATGGCATTTCTCGTCAACAATTTAATCCTTGCATATTTTTGCTTGAGAACTCTTGTTATATTCAAATTCCAATGTATAAGCTTTAAAATCATTATTTTTTCAATTGGTTTGAAATTTAAGGTTGTAAAAAATGTAAAATAAAGAAATGCTATAGGAAATGCTAGCATTTCCTATGGCATTTCTCGTCAACAATTTAATCCTTGCATATTTTTGCATGAGAACTCTTGTTATATTCAAATTCCAATGTATAAGCCCTAAAATCATTATTTTTCAATTGGTTCGAAATTTAAGGTTGTAAAAAATGTCAAATAAAGAAATGCTATATGAAATGCTATAGCATTTCCTATGGCATTTCTCGTCAACAATTTAATCCTTGCACATTTTTGCATGAGAACTCTTGTTATATTCAAATTCCTATGTATAAGCTTTAAAATCATTATTTTTTCAATTGGTTCGAAATTTAAGGTTGTAAAAAATGTAAAATAAAGAAATGCTATAGGAAATGTTAGCATTTCCAATGGCATTTCTCGTCAAAAATTTAATCCTTGCATATTTTTGCATGAGAACTCTTGTTATATTCAAATTCCAATGTATAAGCCGTAAAATCATTATTTTTCAATTGGTTCGAAATTTAAGGTTGTAAAAAATGTCAAATAAAGAAATGCTATATGAAATGCTATAGCATTTCCTATGGCATTTCTCGTCAACAATTTAATCCTTGCACATTTTTGCATGAGAACTCTTGTTATATTCAAATTCCTATGTATAAGCTTTAAAATCATTATTTTTTCAATTAGTTCGAAATTTAAGGTTGTAAAAAATGTAAAATAAAGAAATGCTATAGGAAATGCTATAGCATTTCCTATGGCATTTCTCGTCAACAATTTAATCCTTGCATATTTTTGCATGAGAACTCTTGTTATATTCAAATTCCAATGTATAAGCCCTAAAATCATTATTTTTTCAATTGGTTCGAAATCTAAGGTTGTAAAAAATGTCAAATAAAGAAATGCTATATGAAATGCTATAGCATTTCCTATGGCATTTCTCGTCAACAATTTAATCCTTGCATATTTTTGCTTGAGAACTCTTGTTATATTCAAAAACCAATGTATAAGCTTTAAAATCATTATTTTTTCAATTGGTTTGAAATTTAAGGTTGTAAAAAATGTAAAATAAAGAAATGCTATAGGAAATGCTAGCATTTCCTATAGCATTTCTCGTCAACAATTTAATCCTTGCATATTTTTGCATGAGAACTCTTGTTATATTCAAATTCCAATGTATAAGCCCTAAAATCATTATTTTTCAATTGGTTCGAAATTTAAGGTTGTAAAAAATGTCAAATAAAGAAATGCTATATGAAATGCTATAGCATTTCCTATGGCATTTCTCGTCAACAATTTAATCCTTGCACATTTTTGCATGAGAACTCTTGTTATATTAAAATTCCTATGTATAAGCTTTAAAATCATTATTTTTTCAATTGGTTCGAAATTTAAGGTTGTAAAAAATGTAAAATAAAGAAATGCTATAGGAAATGCTATAGCATTTCCTATGGCATTTCTCGTCAACAATTTAATCCTTGCATATTTTTGCATGAGAACTCTTGTTATATTCAAATTCCAATGTATAAGCCCTAAAATCATTATTTTTTCAATTAGTTCGAAATTTAAGGTTGTAAAAAATGTCAAATAAAGAAATGCTATAGGAAATGCTATAGCATTTCCTATGGCATTTCTCGTCAACAATTTAATCCTTGCATATTTTTGCATGAGAACTCTTGTTATATTCAAATTCCAATGTATAAGCCCTAAAATCATTATTTTTTCAATTGGTTCAAAATTTAAGGTTGTAAACAATGTAAAATAAAGAAATGCTATAGGAAATGCTAGCATTTCCTATGGCATTTCTCGTCAACAGTTTAATCCTTGCATATTTTTGCATGAGAACTCTTGTTATATTCCAATTCCAATGTATAAGCCCTATAATAATTATTTTTTCAATTGGTTCGAAATTTAAGGTTGTAAAAAATGTAAAATAAAGAAATTCTATAGGAAATGCTATAACATTTCCTATGGCGTTTCTTGTCAACAATTTAATCCTTGCATATTTTTGCATGAGAACTCTTGTTATATTCAAATTCCAATGTATAAGCAATAAAATATTATTTTTCAATTGGTTCGAAATTTTAGGTCGTAAACAATGTAAAATGAAGAAATGCTAGCATTTCCTATGGCATTTCTCGTCAACAATTTAATCCTTGCATATTTTTGCATGAGAACTCTTTTTATATTCAAATTCCAATGTATAAGCCCTAAAATCATTATTTTTTCAATTGGTTTGAAATTTAAGGTTGTAAAAAATGTATAATAAAGAAATTCTATCGGAAATTCTATAGCATATCCTATAGCATTTCTCGTCAACAATTTAATCCTTGCAAATTTTTGCATGAGAACTCTTGTTATATTCAAATTCCAATGTACAAGCTTTAAAATCCTTATTTTTTCAATTGGTTCGAAATTTAAGGTTGTAAAAAATGCAAAATAAAGAAATGCTATATGAAATGCTATAGCATTTCCTATGGCATTTCTCGTCAACAATTTAATCCTTGCATATTTTTGCATGAGAACTCTTGTTATATTCAAATTCAAATGTATAAGCCCTAAAATCATTATTTTTTCAATTGGTTCGAAATTTAAGGTTGTAAAAAATGTAAAATAAAGAAATGCTATAGGAAATGCTAGCATTTCCTATGGCATTTCTAGTCAAAAATTTAATCCTTGCATATTTTTGCATGAGAACTCTTGTTATATTCAAATTTCAATGTATAAGCTTTAAAATCATTATTTTTTCAATTGGTTCGATATTTAAGGTTGTAAAAAATGTCAAATAAAGAAATGCTATAGGAAATGCTATAACATTTCGTATGGCATTTCTCGTCAACAATTTAATCCTTGCATATTTTTGCATGAGAACTCTTGTTATATTCAAATTCCAATGTATAAGCCCTAAAATCATTATTTTTTCAATTGGTTCGAAATTTAAGGTTGTAAAAAATGTCAAATAAAGAAATGCTATAGGAAATGCTATAGCATTTCCTATGGCATTTCTCGTCAACAATTTAATCCTTGCATATTTTTGCTTGAGAACTCTTGTTATATTCAAATTCCAATTTATAAGCTTTAAAATCATTATTTTTTCAATTGGTTCGAAATTTAAGGTTGTAAAAAATGTAAAATAAAGAAATGCTATAGGAAATGTTAGCATTTCCAATGGCATTTCTCGTCAAAAATTTAATCCTTGCATATTTTTGCATGAGAACTCTTGTTATATTCAAATTCCAATGTATAAGCCCTAAAATCATTATTTTTCAATTGGTTCGAAATTTAAGGTTGTAAAAAATGTCAAATAAAGAAATGCTATATGAAATGCTATAGCATTTCCTATGGCATTTCTCGTCAACAATTTAATCCTTGCACATTTTTGCATGAGAACTCTTGTTATATTCAAATTCCTATGTATAAGCTTTAAAATCATTATTTTTTCAATTGGTTCGAAATTTAAGGTTGTAAAAAATGTAAAATAAAGAAATGCTATAGGAAATGCTATAGCATTTCCTATGGCATTTCTCGTCAACAATTTAATCCTTGCATATTTTTGCATGAGAACTCTTGTTATATTCAAATTCCAATGTATAAGCCCTAAAATCATTAGTTTTTCAATTGGTTCGAAATTTAAGGTTGTAAAAAATGTCAAATAAAGAAATTCTATAGGAAATGCTATAGCATTTCCTATGGCATTTCTCGTCAACAATTTAATCCTTGCATATTTTTGCATGAGAACTCTTGTTATATTCAAATTTCAATGTATAAGCCCTAAAATCGTTATTTTTTCAATTGGTTCGACTTTTAGGTCGTAAACAATGTAAAATAAAGAAATGTTATAGGAAATGCAAGCATTTCCTATGGCATTTCTCGTCAACAATTTAATCCTTGCATATTTTTGCATGAGAACTCTTGTTATATTCAAATTCCAATGTATAAGCCCTAAAATCATTATTTTTTCAATTGGTTCGAAATTTAAGGTTGTAAAAAATGTCAAATAAAGAAATGCTATGGGAAATGCTATAGCATTTCCTATGGCATTTCTCGTCAACAATTTAATCCTTGCATATTTTTGCTTGAGAACTCTTGTTATATTCAAATTCCAATTTATAAGCTTTAAAATCATTATTTTTTCAATTGGTTCGAAATTTAAGGTTGTAAAAAATGTAAAATAAAGAAATGCTATAGGAAATGTTAGCATTTCCAATGGCATTTCTCGTCAAAAATTTAATCCTTGCATATTTTTGCATGAGAACTCTTGTTATATTCAAATTCCAATGTATAAGCCCTAAAATCATTATTTTTCAATTGGTTCGAAATTTAAGGTTGTAAAAAATGTCAAATAAAGAAATGCTATATGAAATGCTATAGCATTTCCTATGGCATTTCTCGTCAACAATTTAATCCTTGCACATTTTTGCATGAGAACTCTTGTTATATTCAAATTCCTATGTATAAGCTTTAAAATCATTATTTTTTCAATTGGTTCGAAATTTAAGGTTGTAAAAAATGTAAAATAAAGAAATGCCATAGGAAATGCTATAGCATTTCCTATGGCATTTCTCGTCAACAATTTAATCCTTGCATATTTTTGCATGAGAACTCTTGTTATATTCAAATTCCAATGTATAAGCCCTAAAATCATTAGTTTTTCAATTGGTTCGAAATTTAAGGTTGTAAAAAATGTCAAATAAAGAAATTCTATAGGAAATGCTATAGCATTTCCTATGGCATTTCTCGTCAACAATTTATTCCTTGCATATTTTTGCATGAGAACTCTTGTTATATTCAAATTTCAATGTATAAGCCCTAAAATCGTTATTTTTTTCAATTGGTTCGACTTTTAGGTCGTAAACAATGTAAAATAAAGAAATGTTATAGGAAATGCAAGCATTTCCTATGGCATTTCTCGTCAACAATTTAATCCTTGCATATTTTTGCATGAGAACTCTTGTTATATTCAAATTCCAATGTATAAGCCCTAAAATCATTATTTTTTTAATTGGTTCGAAATTTAAAGTTTTAAAAAATGTTAAATAAAGAAATGCTATAAGAAATGCTGTAGCATTTCCTATGGCACTTCTCGTCAACAATTTAATCCTTGCATATTTTTGCATGAGAACTCTTGTTATATTCAAATTCCAATGTATAAGCCCTAAAATCATTATTTTTTCAATTGGTTCGAAATTTAAGGTTGTAAAAAATGTCAAATAAAGAAATGCTATAGAAAATGCTATAGCATTTCCTATGGCATTTCTCGTCAACAATTTAATCCTTGCATATATTTGCATGAGAACTCTTGTTATATTCAAATTCCAATTTAGAACCCTAAAATCATTATTTTTTCAATTGGTTCGAAATTTAAGGTTGTAAAAAATGTAAAATAAAGAAATTCTATAGAAAATTCTATAGCATTTCCTATGGCATTTCTTGTCAACAATTTAATCCTTGCATATTTTTGCATGAGAACTCTTGTTATATTCAAATTCCAATGTATAAGCCCTAAACTATTATTTTTCAATTGGTTCGAAATTTTAGGTCGTAAACAATGTAAAATGAAGAAATGCTATAGGAAGTTCTCGTCAACAATTTAATCCTTGCATATGTTTGCATGAGAACTCTTGTTATTATCAAATTCCAATGTATAAGCTTTAAAATCATTATTTTTTCAATTGGTTCGATATTTAAGGTTGTAAAAAATGTAAAATAAAGAAATGCTATAGGGAAATTCTATAGCATTTCCTATGGCATTTCTCGTCAACAATTTAATCCTTGCATATTTTTGCATGAGAACTCTTGTTATATTCAAATACCAATGTATAAGCCCTAAAATAATTATTTTTTCATTTGGTTCGAAATTTAAGGTTGTAAAAAATGTAAAATAAAGAAATCCTATAGGAAATTCTATAGCATTTCCTATGGCATTTCTCGTCAACAATTTAATCCTTGCATATTTTTGCATGAGAACTCTTGTTATATTCAAATTCCAATGTATAAGCCCTAAAATATTATTTTTTCAATTGGTTCGAAATTTTAGGTCGTAAACAATGTAAAATGAAGAAATGCTATAGGAAATGCTAGCATTTCCTATAGCATTTCTCGTCAACAATTTAATCCTTGCACATTTTTGCATGAGAACTCTTGTTATATTAAAATTCCAATGTATAAGCTTTAAAATCCTTATTTTTTCAATTGGTTCGAAATTTAAGGTTGTAAAAAATGTAAAATAAGGAAATGCTATAGGAAATGCTATAGCATTTCCTATGGCATTTCTCGTCAACAATTTAATCCTTGCATATTTTTGCATGAGAACTCTTGTTATATTCAAATTCCAATGTATAAGCCCTAAAATCATTATTTTTTCAATTGGTTCAAAATTTAAGGTTGTAAAAAATGTAAAATAAAGAAATGCTATAGGAAATGCTATAGCATTTCCTATGGCATTTCTCGTTAAAAATTTAATCCTTGCATATTTTTGCATGAGAACTCTTGTTATATTCAAATTTCAATGTATAAGCTTTAAAATCATTATTTTTTCAATTGGTTCGATATTTAAGGTTGTAAAAAATGTCAAATAAAGAAATGCTATAGGAAATGCTATAACATTTCGTATGGCATTTCTCGTCAATAATTTAATCCTTGCATATTTTTGCATGAGAACTCTTGTTATATTCAAATTCCAATGTATAAGTCCTAAAATCATTATTTTTTCAATTGGTTCAAAATTTAAGGTTGTAAAAAATGTCAAATAAAGAAATGCTATAGGAAATGCTATAGCATTTCCTATGGCATTTCTCGTCAACAATTTAATCCTTGCATATTTTTGCATGAGAACTCTTGTTATATTCAAATTCCAATGTATAAGCTTTAAAATCATTATTTTTTCAATTGGTTCGAAATTTAAGGTTGTCAAAAATGTAAAATAAAGAAATGCTATAGGAAATGCTATAGCATTTCCTATGGCATTTCTCGTCAACAATTTAATCCTTGCATATTTTTGCATGAGAACTCTTGTTATATTCAAATTCCAATGTATAAGCCCTAAAATCATTATTTTTCAATTGGTTCAAAATTTAAGGTTGTAAAAAATGTCAAATAAAGAAATGCTATATGAAATGCTATAGCATTTCCTATGGCATTTCTCATCAACAATTTAATCCTTGCACATTTTTGCATGAGAACTCTTGTTATATTCAAATTCCTATGTATAAGCTTTAAAATCATTATTTTTTCAATTGGTTCGAAATTTAAGGTTGTAAAAATTGTAAAATAAAGAAATACAATAGGAAATGCTATAGCATTTCCTATGGCATTTCTCGTCAACAATTTAATCCTTGCATATTTTTTCATGAGAACTCTTGTTATATTCAAATTCCAATGTATAAGACTTAAAATCATTATTTTTTCAATTGGTTCGAAATTTAAGGTTGTAAAAAATGTCAAATAAAGAAATGCTATAGGAAATGCTATAACATTTCCTATGGCATTTCTCGTCAACAATTTAATCCTTGTATATTTTTGCATGAGAACTCTTGTTATATTCAAATTCCAATGTATAAGCCCTAAACTATTATTTTTCAATTGGTTCGAAATTTTAGGTCGTAAACAATGTAAAATGAAGAAATGCTATAGGAAGTTCTCGTCAACAATTTAATCCTTGCATATTTTTGCATGAGAACTCTTGTTATTATCAAATTCCAATGTATAAGCTTTAAAATCATTATTTTTTCAATTGGTTCGAAATTTAAGGTTGTAAAAAATGTAAAATAAAGAAATGCTATAGGAAATGTTAGCATTTCCAATGGCATTTCTCGTCAAAAATTTAATCCTTGCATATTTTTGCATGAGAACTCTTGTTATATTCAAATTCCAATGTATAAGCCCTAAAATCATTATTTTTCAATTGGTTCGAAATTTAAGGTTGTAAAAAATGTCAAATAAAGAAATGCTATATGAAATGCTATAGCATTTCCTATGGCATTTCTCGTCAACAATTTAATCCTTGCACATTTTTGCATGAGAACTCTTGTTATATTCAAATTCCTATGTATAAGCTTTAAAATCATTATTTTTTCAATTGGTTCGAAATTTAAGGTTGTAAAAAATGTAAAATAAAGAAATGCCATAGGAAATGCTATAGCATTTCCTATGGCATTTCTCGTCAACAATTTAATCCTTGCATATTTTTGCATGAGAACTCTTGTTATATTCAAATTCCAATGTATAAGCCCTAAAATCATTAGTTTTTCAATTGGTTCGAAATTTAAGGTTGTAAAAAATGTCAAATAAAGAAATTCTATAGGAAATGCTATAGCATTTCCTATGGCATTTCTCGTCAACAATTTATTCCTTGCATATTTTTGCATGAGAACTCTTGTTATATTCAAATTTCAATGTATAAGCCCTAAAATCGTTATTTTTTTCAATTGGTTCGACTTTTAGGTCGTAAACAATGTAAAATAAAGAAATGTTATAGGAAATGCAAGCATTTCCTATGGCATTTCTCGTCAACAATTTAATCCTTGCATATTTTTGCATGAGAACTCTTGTTATATTCAAATTCCAATGTATAAGCCCTAAAATCATTATTTTTTTAATTGGTTCGAAATTTAAAGTTTTAAAAAATGTTAAATAAAGAAATGCTATAAGAAATGCTGTAGCATTTCCTATGGCACTTCTCGTCAACAATTTAATCCTTGCATATTTTTGCATGAGAACTCTTGTTATATTCAAATTCCAATGTATAAGCCCTAAAATCATTATTTTTTCAATTGGTTCGAAATTTAAGGTTGTAAAAAATGTCAAATAAAGAAATGCTATAGAAAATGCTATAGCATTTCCTATGGCATTTCTCGTCAACAATTTAATCCTTGCATATATTTGCATGAGAACTCTTGTTATATTCAAATTCCAATTTAGAACCCTAAAATCATTATTTTTTCAATTGGTTCGAAATTTAAGGTTGTAAAAAATGTAAAATAAAGAAATTCTATAGAAAATTCTATAGCATTTCCTATGGCATTTCTTGTCAACAATTTAATCCTTGCATATTTTTGCATGAGAACTCTTGTTATATTCAAATTCCAATGTATAAGCCCTAAACTATTATTTTTCAATTGGTTCGAAATTTTAGGTCGTAAACAATGTAAAATGAAGAAATGCTATAGGAAGTTCTCGTCAACAATTTAATCCTTGCATATGTTTGCATGAGAACTCTTGTTATTATCAAATTCCAATGTATAAGCTTTAAAATCATTATTTTTTCAATTGGTTCGATATTTAAGGTTGTAAAAAATGTAAAATAAAGAAATGCTATAGGGAAATTCTATAGCATTTCCTATGGCATTTCTCGTCAACAATTTAATCCTTGCATATTTTTGCATGAGAACTCTTGTTATATTCAAATACCAATGTATAAGCCCTAAAATAATTATTTTTTCATTTGGTTCGAAATTTAAGGTTGTAAAAAATGTAAAATAAAGAAATCCTATAGGAAATTCTATAGCATTTCCTATGGCATTTCTCGTCAACAATTTAATCCTTGCATATTTTTGCATGAGAACTCTTGTTATATTCAAATTCCAATGTATAAGCCCTAAAATATTATTTTTTCAATTGGTTCGAAATTTTAGGTCGTAAACAATGTAAAATGAAGAAATGCTATAGGAAATGCTAGCATTTCCTATAGCATTTCTCGTCAACAATTTAATCCTTGCACATTTTTGCATGAGAACTCTTGTTATATTAAAATTCCAATGTATAAGCTTTAAAATCCTTATTTTTTCAATTGGTTCGAAATTTAAGGTTGTAAAAAATGTAAAATAAGGAAATGCTATAGGAAATGCTATAGCATTTCCTATGGCATTTCTCGTCAACAATTTAATCCTTGCATATTTTTGCATGAGAACTCTTGTTATATTCAAATTCCAATGTATAAGCCCTAAAATCATTATTTTTTCAATTGGTTCAAAATTTAAGGTTGTAAAAAATGTAAAATAAAGAAATGCTATAGGAAATGTTATAGCATTTCCTATGGCATTTCTCGTTAAAAATTTAATCCTTGCATATTTTTGCATGAGAACTCTTGTTATATTCAAATTTCAATGTATAAGCTTTAAAATCATTATTTTTTCAATTGGTTCGATATTTAAGGTTGTAAAAAATGTCAAATAAAGAAATGCTATAGGAAATGCTATAACATTTCGTATGGCATTTCTCGTCAATAATTTAATCCTTGCATATTTTTGCATGAGAACTCTTGTTATATTCAAATTCCAATGTATAAGTCCTAAAATCATTATTTTTTCAATTGGTTCAAAATTTAAGGTTGTAAAAAATGTCAAATAAAGAAATGCTATAGGAAATGCTATAGCATTTCCTATGGCATTTCTCGTCAACAATTTAATCCTTGCATATTTTTGCATGAGAACTCTTGTTATATTCAAATTCCAATGTATAAGCTTTAAAATCATTATTTTTTCAATTGGTTCGAAATTTAAGGTTGTCAAAAATGTAAAATAAAGAAATGCTATAGGAAATGCTATAGCATTTCCTATGGCATTTCTCGTCAACAATTTAATCCTTGCATATTTTTGCATGAGAACTCTTGTTATATTCAAATTCCAATGTATAAGCCCTAAAATCATTATTTTTCAATTGGTTCAAAATTTAAGGTTGTAAAAAATGTCAAATAAAGAAATGCTATATGAAATGCTATAGCATTTCCTATGGCATTTCTCATCAACAATTTAATCCTTGCACATTTTTGCATGAGAACTCTTGTTATATTCAAATTCCTATGTATAAGCTTTAAAATCATTATTTTTTCAATTGGTTCGAAATTTAAGGTTGTAAATATTGTAAAATAAAGAAATACAATAGGAAATGCTATAGCATTTCCTATGGCATTTCTCGTCAACAATTTAATCCTTGCATATTTTTTCATGAGAACTCTTGTTATATTCAAATTCCAATGTATAAGACTTAAAATCATTATTTTTTCAATTGGTTCGAAATTTAAGGTTGTAAAAAATGTCAAATAAAGAAATGCTATAGGAAATGCTATAACATTTCCTATGGCATTTCTCGTCAACAATTTAATCCTTGTATATTTTTGCATGAGAACTCTTGTTATATTCAAATTCCAATGTATAAGCCCTAAACTATTATTTTTCAATTGGTTCGAAATTTTAGGTCGTAAACAATGTAAAATGAAGAAATGCTATAGGAAGTTCTCGTCAACAATTTAATCCTTGCATATTTTTGCATGAGAACTCTTGTTATTATCAAATTCCAATGTATAAGCTTTAAAATCATTATTTTTTCAATTGGTTCGATATTTAAGGTTGTAAAAAATGTAAAATAAAGAAATGCTATAGGGAAATTCTATAGCATTTCCTATGGCATTTCTCGTCAACAATTTAATCCTTGCATATTTTTGCATGAGAACTCTTGTTATATTCAAATTCCAATGTATAAGCCCTAAAATAATTATTTTTGCATTTGGTTCGAAATTTAAGGTTGTAAAAAATGTAAAATAAAGAAATCCTATAGGAAATTCTATAGCATTTCCTATGGCATTTCTCGTCAACAATTTCATTCTTGCATATTTTTGCATGAGAACTCTTTTTATATTCCAATTCCAATGTATAAGCCGTAAAATCATTATTTTTTCAATTGGTTCGAAATTTAAGGTTGTAAAAAATGTAAAATAAAGAAATGCTATAGGAAATGCTATAGCATTTCCTATGGCATTTCTCGTCAACAATTTAATCCTGTCATATTTTTGCATGGGAACTCTTGTTATATTCAAATTCCAATGTATAAGCCCTAAAATATTATTTTTTCAATTGGTTCGAAATTTTAGGTCGTAAACAATGTAAAATGAAGAAATGCTATAGGAAATGCTAGCATTTCCTATAGCATTTCTCGTCAACAATTTAATCCTTGCACATTTTTGCATGAAAACTCTTGTTATATTCAAATTCCAATGTATAAGCTTTAAAATCCTTATTTTTTCAATTGGTTTGAAATTTAAGGTTGTAAAAAATGGAAAATAAGGAAATGCTATAGGAAATGCTATAGCATTTCCTATGGCATTTCTCGTCAACAATTTAATCCTTGCATATTTTTGCATGAGAACTCTTGTTATATTCAAATTCCAATGTATAAGCCCTAAAATCATTATTTTTTTAATTGGTTCGAAATTTAAAGTTTTAAAAAATGTTAAATAAAGAAATGCTATAAGAAATGCTGTAGCATTTCCTATGGCATTTCTCGTCAACAATTTAATCCTTGCATATTTTTGCATGAGAACTCTTGTTATATTCAAATTCCAATGTATAAGCCCTAAAATCATTATTTTTTCAATTGGTTCGAAATTTAAGGCTGTAAAAAATGTCAAATAAAGAAATGCTATAGAAAATGCTATAGCATTTCCTATGGCATTTCTCGTCAACAATTTAATCCTTGCATATATTTGCATGAGAACTCTTGTTATATTCAAATTCCAATTTATAACCCTAAAATCATTATTTTTTCAATTGGTTCGAAATTTAAGGTTGTAAAAAATGTAAAATAAAGAAATTCTATAGAAAATTCTATAGCATTTCCTATGGCATTTCTTGTCAACAATTTAATCCTTGCATATTTTTGCATGAGAACTCTTGTTATATTCAAATTCCAATGTATAAGCCCTAAACTATTATTTTTCAATTGGTTCGAAATTTTAGGTCGTAAACAATGTAAAATGAAGAAATGCTATAGGAAGTTCTCGTCAACAATTTAATCCTTGCATATTTTTGCATGAGAACTCTTGTTATTATCAAATTCCAATGTATAAGCTTTAAAATCATTATTTTTTCAATTGGTTCGATATTTAAGGTTGTAAAAAATGTAAAATAAAGAAATGCTATAGGGAAATTCTGTAGCATTTCCTATGGCATTTGTCGTCAACAATTTAATCCTTGCATATTTTTGCATGAGAACTCTTGTTATATTCAAATTCCAATGTATAAGCCCTAAAATAATTATTTTTTCATTTGGTTCGAAATTTAAGGTTGTAAAAAATGTAAAATAAAGAAATCCTATAGGAAATTCTATAGCACTTCCTATGGCATTTCTCGTCAACAATTTAATCCTTGCATATTTTTGCATGAGAACTCTTGATATATTCAAATTCCAATGTATAAGCCCTAAAATATTATTTTTTCAATTGGTTCGAAATTTTAGGTCGTAAACAATGTAAAATGAAGAAATGCTATAGGAAATGCTAGCATTTCCTATAGCATTTCTCGTCAACAATTTAATCCTTGCACATTTTTGCATGAGAACTCTTGTTATATTCAAATTCCAATGTATAAGCTTTAAAATCCTTATTTTTTCAATTGGTTCGAAATTTAAGGTTGTAAAAAATGTAAAATAAGGAAATGCTAGCATTTCCTATGACATTTCTCGTCAACAATTTAATCCTTGCATATTTTTGCATGAGAACTCTTGTTATATTCAAATTCCAATGTATAAGCCCTAAAATCATTATTTTTTCAATTGGTTCGAAATTTAAGGTTGTAAAAAATATAAAATAAAGAAATGCTATAGGAAATGCTATAGCATTTCCTATGGCATTTCTAGTCAAAAATTTAATCCTTGCATATTTTTGCATGAGAACTCTTGTTATATTCAAATTTCAATGTATAAGCTTTAAAATCATTATTTTTTCAATTGGTTCGATATTTAAGGTTGTAAAAAATGTCAAATAAAGAAATGCTATAGGAAATGCTATAACATTTCGTATGGCATTTCTCGTCAACAATTTAATCCTTGCATATTTTTGCATGAGAACTCTTGTTATATTCAAATTCCAATGTATAAGCCCTAAGATCATTATTTTTTCAATTGGTTCAAAATTTAAGGTTGTAAAAAATGTCAAATAAAGAAATGCTATAGGAAATGCTATAGCATTTCCTATGGCATTTCTCGTCAACAATTTAATCCTTGCATATTTTTCCATGAGAACTCTTGTTATATTCAAATTCCAATGTATAAGCTTTAAAATCATTATTTTTTCAATTGGTTCGAAATTTAAGGTTGTAAAAAATGTAAAATAAAGAAATGCTATAGGAAATGCTATAGCATTTCCTATGGCATTTCTCATCAACAATTTAATCCTTGCACATTTTTGCATGAGAACTCTTGTTATATACAAATACCTATGTATAAACTTTAAAATCATTATTTTTTCAATTGGTTCGAAATTTAAGGTTGTAAAAAATGTAAAATAAAGAAATGCAATAGGAAATGCTATGGCATTTCTCGTCAACAATTTAATCCTTCCATATTTTTGCATGAGAACTCTTGTTATATTCAAATTCCAATGTATAAGACTTAAAATCATTATTTTTTCAATTGGTTCGAAATTTAAGGTTGTAAAAAATATCAAATAAAGAAATGCTATAGGAAATGCTATAGCATTTCCTATGGCATTTCTCGTCAACAATTTAATCCTTGCATATTTTTGCATGAGAACTCTTGTTATATTCAAATTTCAATGTATAAGCCCTAAAATCGTTATTTTTTCAATTGGTTCGACTTTTAGGTCGTAAACAATGTAAAATAAAGAAATGTTATAGGAAATGCATTTCCTATGGCATTTCTCGTCAACAATTTAATCCTTGCATATTTTTGCATGAGAACTCTTGTTATATTCAAATTCTAATGTATAAGCCCTAAAATCATTATTTTTTTAATTGGTTCGAAATTTAAAGTTTTAAAAAATGTAAAATAAAGAAATGCTATAAGAAATGCTATAGCATTTCCTATGGCATTTCTCGTCAACAATTTAATCCTTGCATATTTTTGCATGAGAACTCTTGTTATATTCAAATTCCAATGTATAATCCCTAAAATCATTATTTTTTCAATTGGTTCAAAATTTAAGGTTGTAAAAAATGTCAAATAAAGAAATGCTATAGGAAATGCTATAGCATTTCCTATGGCATTTCTCGTCAACAATTTAATCCTTGCATATATTTGCATGAGAACTCTTGTTATATTCAAATTCCAATTTATAAGCCCTAAAATCATTATTTTTTTAATTGGTTCGAAATTTAAGGTTGTAAAAAATGTAAAATAAAGAAATTCTATAGGAAATTCTATAGCATTTCCGATGGCATTTCTTGTCAACAATTTAATCCTTGCATATTTTTACATGAGAACTCTTGTTATATTCAAATTCCAATGTATAAGCCCTAAAATCATTGTTTTTTCAATTGGTTCGAAATTTAAGGTTGTAAAAAATGTCAAATAAAGAAATGCTATATGAAATGCTATAGCATTTCCTATGGCATTTCTCGTCAACAATTTAATCCTTGCATATTTTTGCATGAGAACTCTTGTTATATTCAAATTCCAATGTATAAACTTTAAAATCATTATTTTTTCAATTGGTTCGAAATTTAAGGTTGTAAAAAATGTAAAATAAAGAAATTCTATAGGAAACTCTATAGCATTTCCTATGGCATTTCTTGTCAACAATTTAATCCTTGCATATTTTTGCATGAGAACTCTTGTTATATTCAAATTCCAATGTATAAGCCCTAAAATCATAATTTTTTCAATTGGTTTAAAATTTAAGGTTGTAAGAAATGTAAAATAAAGAAATGCTATAGGAAATGCTATAGCATTTCCTATGGCATTTCTCGTCAACAATTTAATCCTTGCATATTTTTGCATGAGAACTCTTGTTATATTCAAATTCCAATGTATAAGCCCTAAAATCATTATTTTTTCAATTGGTTCGAAATTTAAAGTTGTAAAAAATGTCAAATAAAGAAATGCTATAGGAATGGCATTTCTCGTCAAGAATTTAATCCTTGCATATTTTTGCATGAGAACTCTTGTTATATTCAAATTCCAATTTATAAGCCCTAAAATCAATATTTTTTCAATTGGTTCGACTTTTAGGTCGTAAACAATGTAAAATAAAGAAATGTTATAGGAAATGCAAGCATTTCCTATGGCATTTCTCGTCAACAATTTAATCCTTGCATATTTTTGCATGAGAACTCTTGTTATATTCAAATTCCAATGTATAAGCCCTAAAATCATTATTTTTCAATTGGTTCGAAATTTAAGGTTTTAAAAAATGTAAAATAAAGAAATGCTATAAGAAATGCTATAGAATTTCCTATGGCATTTCTCGTCAACAATTTAATCCTTGCATATTTTTGCATGAGAACTCTTGCTATATTCAAATTAAAATGTATAAGCCCTAAAATCATTATTTTTTCAATTGGTTCGAAATTTAAGGTTGTAAAAAATGTCAAATAAAGAAATGCTATAGGAAATGCTATAGCATTTTCTATGGCATTTCTCGTCAACAATTTAATCCTTGCATATATTTGCATGAGAACTCTTGTTATATTCAAATTCCAATTTATAACCCTAAAATCATTATTTTTTCAATTGGTTCGAAATTTAAGGTTGTAAAAAATGTAAAATAAAGAAATTCTATAGGAAATTCTATAGTATTTCCTATGGCATTTCTTGTCAACAATTTAATCCTTGCATATTTTTGCATGAGAACTCTTGTTATATTCAAATTCCAATGTATAAGCCCTAAAATCATTATTTTTTCAATTGGTTTGAAATTTAAGGTTGTAAAAAATATAAATAAAGAAATGCTATAGGAAATGCTATAGCATTTCCTATGGCATTTCTCGTCAACAATTTAATCCTTGCATATATTTTCATGAGAACTCTTGTTATATTCAAATTCCAATTTATAAGCCCTAAAATCATTATTTTTTCAATTGGTTCGAAATTTAAGGTTGTAAAAAATGTAAAATAAAGAAATTCTATAGGAAACTCTATAGCATTTCGTATGGCATTTCTCGTCAACAATTTAATCCTTGCATATTTTTGCATGAGAACTCTTGTTATATTCAAATTCCAATGTATAAGCTTTAAAATCCTTATTTTTTCAATTGGTTCGAAATTTAAGGTTGTAAGAAATGTAAAATAAAGAAATGCTATAGGAAATGCTATAACATTTCCTATGACATTTCTCGTCAACAATTTAATCCTTGCATATTTTTGCATGAGAACTCTTGTTATATTAAAATTCAAATATATAAGCCCTAAAATAATTATTTTTTCAATTTGTTCGAAATTTAAGGTTGTAAAAAATGTAAAATAAAGAAATGCTATTGGAAATGCAATAGCATTTCCTATGGCATTTCTCGGCAACAATTTAATACTTGCATATTTATGCATGAGAACTCTTGTTATATTCAAATTCCAATGTATAATCCCTAAAATCATTATTTTTTCAATTGGTTCGAAATTTAAGGTTGTAAAAAATGTCAAATAAAGAAATGCTATAGGAAATGCTATAGCATTTCCTATGGCATTTCTCGTCAACAATTTAATCCTTGCATATATTTGCATGAGAACTCTTGTTATATTCAAATTCCAATTTATAAGCCCTAAAATCATTATTTTTTCAATTCGTTCGAAATTTAAGGTTGTAAAAAATGTCAAATAAAGAAATGCTATATGAAATGCTATAGCATTTCCTATGGCATTTCTCGTCAACAATTTAATCCTTGCATATTTTTGCATGAGAACTCTTGTTATATTCAAATTCCAATGTATAAGCTTTAAAATCATTATTTTTTCAATTGGTTCGAAATTTAAGGTTGTAAAAAATGTAAAATAAAGAAATGCTATAGGAAATGCTATAGCCTTTCCTATGGCATTGCTCGTCAACAATTTAATCCTTGCATATTTTTGCATGAGAACTATTGTTATATTCAAATTCCAATGTATACGCCCTAAAATCATTATTTTTTCAATTGGTTCGAAATTTAAGGTTGTAAAAAATGTCAAATAAAGAAATGCTATAGGAAATGCTATAGCATTTCCTATGGCATTTCTCGTCAACAATTTAATCCTTGCATATTTTTGCATGAGAACTCTTGTTATATTCAAATTCCAATATATAAGACTTAAAATCATTATTTTTTCAATTGGTTCGACTTTAAGGTCGTAAACAATGTAAAATAAATAAATGTTATAGGAAATGCAAGCATTTCCTATGGGATTTCTCGTAAACAATTAAATCCTTGCATATTTTTTTATATGAACTCTTGTTATATTCAAATTCCAATGTATAAGCTTTAAAATCATTATTTTTTCGATTGGTTCAAAATTTAAGGTTGTAAAAAATGTAAAATAAAGAAATGCTATAGGAAATGCTATAACATTTCCTATGGCATTTCTCGTCAACAATTTAATCCTTGCATATTTTTGCATGAGAACTCTTGTTATATTCAAATTCCAATGTATAAGCCCTAAAGTCATTATTTTTTCAATTGGTTCGAAATTTAAGGTTGTAAAAAATGTCAAATAAAGAAATGCTATAGGAAATGCTATAGCATTTCCTATGGCATTTCTCGTCAACAATTTAATCCTTGCATATTTTTGCATGATGTAGTATCCATAAAGGTTCTGTATATTATCGTTTAGATGTTTAATCGATAATAAGATAAATATACATGCTCCTAGTTTTGGGATTGTATTATCTCGTGATAAATTGTAATTGTATGACTCTGTTAGTAATTTATCCAAAATATGAGCTCTACTATATATATATATAACTACCTACTTTAATTTTTAAATTCATATAAATAAATCCATTAAGTTATTTTGTATTTAACCTATTTCCTA
Organism: Parietaria judaica; assembly: GCA_954871525.1. Lineage (NCBI taxonomy): Eukaryota > Viridiplantae > Streptophyta > Magnoliopsida > Rosales > Urticaceae > Parietaria > Parietaria judaica. Next base: position 3,952,471 of record OX940864.1, on the reverse strand, counting down.
TAACCTATACGACTGTAAAATTTGACCTTATTTATAAATATATAGATATCTTAGTTATTAAGTAACTATTATTATAGGATTATCATAAAAAAAAATACAAATAGATTGTAATGAACCTTCTATATCCTTCTACCTTATCAATTTATACCGACTTACACAAGCATCATTAGAAAAACCCTCCAGATCATATTTTACTCGAATAAAATAAAAATAAAGAGAGAGCAAGAGCTTTCTCTCTGGAGGAAGAATAGTAAGAAGAAAAGACCAAGGAACTTAAGGTATATGCATAAGTATCTTCATGGGAGATGGTTAAATAATTATATTAGTATTTATTAGCTTTAGGTTGAATACTTTTCATACGGTTTATATATATACACTATTTTAAAAGTTTGATTATAAGTATATGGCAAATACTTGGGTATCATTATAACCTCCATGCATATCATAGTTTCAAATACATAAGTTTTTGTACAGATGTAATAACTACGGTTCATAGGATACTAATGATTCGAATTAGTAATTATATTAGATTTTCATTCAATAATATATTGTCACTAAAAAGGGTTTAATAACACTGCTTCTAAAAGTGACATATGTTAAAATCCTATACTAATTTATACATAGACTCTTGCCTATGAGGTTATGTGATTGATCGAAGACCATATTATATATATTTTTGCATAGGAAGGGTGTATAACTAGGATAACAAGAAGGTTATCACAATTCTAATGAACTGATATTTGAAATATCAGGAAGTTTGAGTTCAAAGGAAGCATAGGTTCGTGCTTCGTAGTATTTCGGTTGAATTAAGGTACGTAAAAGTACTCACTGCAACACAGCAATAATAATGTGGTTTGTTTGATTGTGTGTGGTGTGAAATTCATGGTTGTATGGTTTGGTAGTTTAATTCTACCGTAGTGCTAATTATGTTCGATACGCATTGTGAGCATATCGGAAAAGCACGAGCATTAAGTCATTCATATAATCTGTAATGATACTATATATATGTATGACACTTTTAGTAAATTGCGTCGTACCAACCATTGTATATTGGGTCGCGTAGTCACTGATTACAATGTGTATGAAGCCTCCGACTGCATTGAGTCGAGTAGTCTCAAATGACACGTCGTGAGATGTTTGCCGCGGGCTGACTTAGTTAGGGTCGCGCCCCCGGTCCCCCGTTGGTAGTATAGCGCGCTGGTACGCACGCAGGGCCCAATAATATGTTTATAAGAAGTTATAAATTATAACCGGACATTGCATTATGCATTTAGAAGTGATCGTTCCTTGATATATTTTTGTTAGTAATATAAACCTTTTGCGTATTGAGCGTTAGCTCACTCGTATAGTTGTGTTGTAGATCCAGGAAAGAAACCGATGAATGGCTAAATGCGGATGATACGGGTCAGTGATGCGGTGTATATGGTGCAAATGGGGGAATACGGGTCTTGGAAATAGGAGGGTTGTAAACTTTTTGTTGTGTAATATTTTTAAAAACAATAGCTAGGAGCTCCGCTAGTTTTTTTTTCTTTTATAACGTTAATTTTTTTTTTGTAAAATCTGTTTTGGGTACTACTGTATAGAGGTTTCAAGACTATTATGAAGTCCGTTTTTTTTAATTTGCGCGCTAAAGTCAAGTACTCATATTTTTATTAAATACTTTAGAAGTCGGGATTTGGATTAGATAAAAGTAAATTCGTAATAGTCCCTTGGAAGGGGGCTGTTACAGAGTGGTATCAGAGCAGTTCACCTATTTGTCACCATATACGTGTATTAGCTGATTCCGAAGTATCCGCAAGTAAGTTATTTCGTTAATTTCTTTTCTTTATTATTAGTAACCATGGTAAAGTTGTGTTTGCAGATTATGGACCCAATGTCGTCTCGTCCACCTTTGGCGGGAAATGGGGGTGTTCAAGCTAATGACTCTCGGTCACCACCTCGAGATATCGAGGTTGATACGGTTTGTCAAAGGCGGGGATTATCCAGACATGATTCCATAATTGCGTTTCGAAAATGCCAACCATCATTCTACGATGGGCCAGGAAGTTCAAAACTAGAGACATTTCTTCACTATTCCGAGACTACGTTGAGATCACTCGGAACTGAAGAGGCACACTATGTGGAAATGGTGATTCCTCAGCTAGGCGGTTTGGCTTTGAGGTGGTGGAACTCGTTACACCTAGATCCAAGAGAGACGTCTTGGAATACATTCAAGGAACTAATCCTTGAAAGGTTTAATGCTAACTATGTAACCATGGAGTTTGGCCACATGCTAAATAATTGGAAGCGAGAACCCGGAGAAGGTATGATGTATTATTCGAGACGTTTCCAGACTCAGCTGATGGCGGAATGTCCGTATCACCTTCAACTTGATTTTGTTAAAGCATACTATTTGCGAGGCGTACCGCGAAGAGTTAGAGCCCGCATGAAATCGATAAATGACTATAAAAATATAGATGGAATGATATGCGATGCTATGGCGGCCGAAATAGCAATTGAAGATGAAGACTGGGGTCGTCTATATGATCCAGATGAAGATTTTCCAGAGGATGTTCCTATGACAGATGCTAATACCGGAAATGACACGACTGCTGTTAACCCAGAAAATCGTGTTAATAGTAATATGGATTTACCGGAAGCAAATCCAGAAAATGCTCCCAATGAAGATGATATGGTGGAGGAATTTGAGGAATCCGATCCGGAGATAGATCCAAAAGATGATCATATGGAAGAGTTTGAGGAATCTGATCCGGAAATAGATTCAGAAGATGATCTGGAGGAAGAGTTTCGAGAGAACTTTATGAAGTATATACAGTTATGAGAGAACTTTATGTATATTTTGATGAGATGCTAGAATATATGTAGCTATGTGTGTAGTTGTTTTGTTCTGTATATATAGACACATGCTTGATGTTTTGGCTGTATGTACATATACTAAAATGTGTGTTGAAGTGAATATATAATGATATGTTCATATTCATATAGAGTTCCTCTATATATTCAAAACAATGATGTTGTTTATTTACTTCATGTGACTAGAAGACAGTTACTTACCGAGATAAATACAATATGGCAAGGGGGAGAGGCCGACCCCGCGGCTCTGGTCGTGGTAGAAGACAAGTTAATAATGATGACCCAGAAGATGCACTTGTAGGTCTTCAACGTCGGCTTCACGAACAGGCTGCCCAGATTCGGCAGCTAACTGAGCAATTGAATGCTCGAAATGAAGAACAAAGTGCCGAAGATGAAGTAGAAGAAGAAGAAGAACCAATAGAAGAAGAAGAAGAAGAAGAAGAAGAAGAAGAACCAGTGGAAGAAGAAGATGAACCAATGGAAGAGGAAGCAGAGGTTGAAGTTCGTCAGCGTCCTAGAACACGTGACGAACCGCTATACGAAAGATTTCGCCGAATGCGAGCTCCAGAATTCATAGGAACTACTGATCCGCTGGTAGCGGAGGAGTGGTTGTCTGAAATTCAAGTCCTTTACGACTTTATGGAACTCTCCGATCGGGAGAAAATCTTATGTACCTCTTCGGTACTCAAGTTTGAAGCTAGATACTGGTGGGAAACTATTAAACAAAGGAGGGATACTAATGGCATGACATGGGCGGACTTTGTACAAGAATTCAATGCAAAATTCTACAATCCCGCAGCGCTGAAGGCTCAAGTTGACGAGTTTAACAATATAAAGCAAGAAAACTTAAATGTTTCTGAGGCTATACGTAAGTTTGATAAACTTGCACGTTTGTGTTCTGACTTGGTGCCTACAGAGCGGGAGCGAGTCCGTCGAATGATGAACATGTTCCGCGGTGAAATTGCGCTTCAGGTGGACAGTGGTGGATCCCCACCAACAACTGTTGGAGATTGTATTGATCGAGCCCTCCGCGCGGAGTATCATTTACTCCAAACTAAACAAGAGCGTATAAGAGCCTTTGAAGCTAATAAGGCTAAAATGCAAGGGAGATCAGGAAATTTGGGCCAAACGGGAAATCGTTATTTTAGTGGAGGCAAAAGTTCCCATATAGACGGCCAGAGCTCAAAAAGAAAGCTAGAGCCTAATAATGAATCATCATATAAAAGGCCTCAAGGAACCCGTCAAAATTTTAACAGAGGTGTAGCGTTTCCGACTTGTTCCAAGTGTGGAAAGAAGCATCCAGGTGTATGTAGAATGGGATCACATACATGTTTTTCTTGTGGAGGGGAGGGGCATTATGCTCTATCGTGCCCTAATAAGACAAAAGGCTCTAACCAAGAGCGGATTGATGGACCTCGCAACAATCAAGGACGGCTTGAGGCTCCAGCCCTAAAGACAAATGCTAGAGTTTATACTCTAACGCATGAGGATGTGAAGGCTGGAACTTCTAATGTAGTAACAGGTCAGCTTCTTATTGAAAATATTCTTGCTTCAATACTATTTGACTCGGGTGCTACACATTCTTTTGTGTCACAAAATTTCTCGAAGAAACTTAACAGGACAAAAGATATGTTAGGTAGTGCATTTTCTGTAACCTTACCTTCTGGGGAGGTTATAATGTCCTCATCTTGGTTTCATGCGGTACCACTAAACATCTCTGATAGGGAACTGTCAGCGGATTTGGTTGTACTTCAAATGTATGATTATGATATTATTCTTGGGATGGATTTCCTGAGAAAGTATGATGCCGCAATTTACTGCAAGAAACAAAAGGTGGTTTTTCGACCAGAAGGGGAACCAAAGTTTGAATTTATAGGGGAATCAACAGGAAACATATCAAGGATGTTAATATCTTCTATGGAAGCTGAACGAATGATGATTGGAGGATGTTCTGGCTATCTTGCTCACGTTGTTGATACCATTAAAGAGAAAGAGGAACGTACTCAGTTATGCGATGTTCCTATCGTTTGCACGTATCCGGAAGTATTTCCAGATGAATTACCGGGACTACCTCCAAACCGAGCTATCGAATTTGAGATAGAGGTTATTCCAGGAACAAGTCCTGTTTCGAAGGCACCATATCGGATGGCACCAAAAGAATTGAAGGAATTACAAGCTCAACTTCAGGATCTTCTTGATAAAGGAGTTATTCGACCAAGCCATTCGCCTTGGGGAGCTCCTGTTCTCTTTGTGAAAAAGAAAGACGGTTCTCTCCGGATGTGCATCGATTATCGTGGACTTAATAAAGTAACCGTGAAGAATAAATATCCACTGCCGCGGATAGACGATCTTTTTGACCAATTGCGTGGAGCAACAGTATTCTCGAAAATTGATTTGCGATCCGGGTATCATCAACTCAAAGTCAGAGAAGGCGATGTATCGAAGACTGCTTTTCGTACTCGCTACGGACATTATGAATTTTTAGTTATGTCATTTGGTTTAACCAATGCTCCTGCAGCTTTCATGGAGCTCATGAACCGTGTATTTAGTGAGTATTTAGATAAATTTGTCATTGTCTTTATTGACGACATCCTTATCTATTCGAAAACTAAAGAGGAACACGAAGAACACTTACGAATGACCTTAAATGTTCTTAAGGAACATGAGCTCTATGCAAAGTTTTCAAAATGCGAGTTTTGGTTGGATCGTGTGGCATTCCTCGGTCATGTGATCTCAGCCGAAGGTATCTCCGTAGATCCAGTGAAGATTCAGGCCGTTGACGAGTGGACTCAGCCAACCAATGTAACAGAAGTGAGAAGCTTTTTAGGACTAGCTGGTTATTATCGACGATTCATCAAAGGATTTTCTAAATTAGCCAGCCCACTCACAAATCTTACTCGTAAGAATAAGAAATTTGAGTGGTCAAGCCAGTGTGAAGAAAGTTTCAAGGAGCTCAAGAAACGCCTAACAACGGCTCCGGTACTCACTGTCCCATCTGGTAAGGATGGATTTGATATTTATTGTGATGCATCGAAGATGGGGTTAGGCGCAGTTCTAATGCAGAGCAAAAAGGTCATTGCTTATGCATCGCGAAAATTAAAGGACTACGAACAAAACTATCCTACTCATGACCTAGAGTTAGCTGCAGTGGTATTCGCTTTAAAGATTTGGCGTCACTATCTATATGGGGTTCATTGTAATATATTCACAGATCATAAGAGTTTAAAGTATTTTTTTGTTCAAAAGGAGTTGAACATGAGGCAAAGAAGATGGCTAGAGCTCGTGAAAGATTATGATTGTGAAATTCAATATCACCCAGGAAAGGCAAATAAGGTGGCAGACGCGTTGAGTAGAAAATCAATAGCCACACTTGCATCATTGGATGCTCTTCCAAAACAACTACAAGAGGAAATTCGCTCGATGGAACTGGAGATTTGTGTTGGTAAGTTGGCAGCGCTAAACTTGTACCCAACCCTCTTTGATGATATTAAAGCATCTCAAGGTTTGGACGAAACGTTGTCCAAAATTTCAGAGGAAACCTTATTGGGGAACCGTCCTGACTTCAGTATGTCATCTAATGGAATTCTTCTCTTTAAGGGAAGGCTTTGTGTTCCAAAGAATGACGAGGTGATGAATAAAATCCTCTCTGAAGCGCATAAGGCGCCATACTCGGTTCACCCTGGAAGCACAAAGATGTACAAAGATCTAAAAGAGAAGTTTTGGTGGGTAGGGATGAAGAAAGATGTAGCTAATTACGTAGAGAAATGCTTGACTTGTCAAAAGGTTAAAGCTGAACATCAGAGACCAGCAGGAGAGCTTCAACCACTTGAGATACCAGAATGGAAGTGGGAGAGTATATCGATGGATTTCATAATGGGATTACCAAAGACAACAAATGGGCATAATGCGATTTGGGTAATAGTGGATAGATTAACTAAGTCCGCCCACTTCTTGTCAATCAAAGATACAATGACGTTAGATCAGTTAGCTGAAATATACGTTAGGGAGATCGTGCGGTTGCATGGAATTCCATTTTCTATTATCTCTGATCGAGACACCCGTTTTACATCCCGATTTTGGAAGAACGTTCAAAGGGAACTAGGTACGACTCTAAAGTTTAGTACTTCTTTCCATCCACAAACTGACGGCCAAACTGAAAGAACGAACATGATTTTGGAAGATATGCTCAGGGCTTGTGTTATGGATTTCAAGAGTTCATGGAATAAGTATTTACCCTTAGTTGAATTTTCCTACAACAACAGCTATCAATCTACGATTAAGATGGCTCCTTATGAAGCTTTGTACGGAAGAAAGTGTCAGTCTCCGATCCATTGGTACGAGACTGGCGAAAGTAAAGTTTTTAGCTCTGATTTTGTCGAACAAGCCACAGAAGCCATTAAACTAATTCGTCAACGTATGAAGGCGGCTCAATCTCGACAAAAGAGCTATGCGGATTCACGAAGGAGGCCACTTGAATTTAACGTAGGTGATGCTGCTTTTATTAAGGTAACACCAATGAAAGGTATTAAGCGCTTCGGCAAGAAAGGGAAGTTGAGCCCAAGATATATTGGCCCGTATGAGATTATAGAACGAGTTGGCAAAGTTTCTTACAAACTTGCGCTGTCGCAAGATCTATCAACCGTGCATAACGTTTTTCATATATCGATGCTACGGAAATATATTCCCGACCCATCGCATATTCTTGAACCAGAACCGGTAGAGATCCAAGAAGATATATCATACAAAGAAAGGCCAATGGAGATACTAGATCGAAAGGAGAAGGTGTTACGTAACAAGTCTATACCTCTCATCAAGATCGCCTGGAATAATCACTCAAAATCGGAGGCAACGTGGGAAAGAGAGGATGAGATGAGAAATGCGTATCCATACTTGTTTTGAATTTTCGAGGACGAAAATTTTGTAAGGAGGGAGGATTGTAGTATCCATAAAGGTTCTGTATATTATCGTTTAGATGTTTAATCGATAATAAGATAAATATACATGCTCCTAGTTTTGGGATTGTATTATCTCGTGATAAATTGTAATTGTATGACTCTGTTAGTAATTTATCCAAAATATGAGCTCTACTATATATATATATAACTACCTACTTTAATTTTTAAATTCATATAAATAAATCGATTAAGTTATTTTGTATTTAACCTATTTCCTATAACCTATACGACTGTAAAATTTGACCTTATTTATAAATATATAGATATCTTAGTTATTAAGTAACTATTATTATAGGATTATCATAAAAAAAAATACAAATAGATTGTAATGAACCTTCTATATCCTTCTACCTTATCAATTTATACCGACTTACACAAGCATCATTAGAAAAACCCTCCAGATCATATTTTACTCGAATAAAATAAAAATAAAGAGAGAGCAAGAGCTTTCTCTCTGGAGGAAGAATAGTAAGAAGAAAAGACCAAGGAACTTAAGGTATATGCATAAGTATCTTCATGGGAGATGGTTAAATAATTATATTAGTATTTATTAGCTTTAGGTTGAATACTTTTCATACGGTTTATATATATACACTATTTTAAAAGTTTGATTATAAGTATATGGCAAATACTTGGGTATCATTATAACCTCCATGCATATCATAGTTTCAAATACATAAGTTTTTGTACAGATGTAATAACTACGGTTCATAGGATACTAATGATTCGAATTAGTAATTATATTAGATTTTCATTCAATAATATATTGTCACTAAAAAGGGTTTAATAACACTGCTTCTAAAAGTGACATATGTTAAAATCCTATACTAATTTATACATAGACTCTTGCCTATGAGGTTATGTGATTGATCGAAGACCATATTATATATATTTTTGCATAGGAAGGGTGTATAACTAGGATAACAAGAAGGTTATCACAATTCTAATGAACTGATATTTGAAATATCAGGAAGTTTGAGTTCAAAGGAAGCATAGGTTCGTGCTTCGTAGTATTTCGGTTGAATTAAGGTACGTAAAAGTACTCACTGCAACACAGCAATAATAATGTGGTTTGTTTGATTGTGTGTGGTGTGAAATTCATGGTTGTATGGTTTGGTAGTTTAATTCTACCGTAGTGCTAATTATGTTCGATACGCATTGTGAGCATATCAGAAAAGCACGAGCATTAAGTCATTCATATAATCTGTAATGATACTATATATATGTATGACACTTTTAGTAAATTGCGTCGTACCAACCATTGTATATTGGGTCGCGTAGTCACTGATTACAATGTGTATGAAGCCTCCGACTGCATTGAGTCGAGTAGTCTCAAATGACACGTCGTGAGATGTTTGCCGCGGGCTGACTTGGTTAGGGTCGCGCCCCCGGTCCCCCGTTGGTAGTATAGCGCGCTGGTACGCACGCAGGGCCCAATAATATGTTTATAAGAAGTTATAAATTATAACCGGACATTGCATTATGCATTTAGAAGTGATCGTTCCTTGATATATTTTTGTTAGTAATATAAACCTTTTGCGTATTGAGCGTTAGCTCACTCGTATAGTTGTGTTGTAGATCCAGGAAAGAAACCGATGAATGGCTAAATGCGGATGATACGGGTCAGTGATGCGGTGTATATGGTGCAAATGGGGGAATACGGGTCTTGGAAATAGGAGGGTTGTAAACTTTTTGTTGTGTAATATTTTTAAAAACAATAGCTAGGAGCTCCGCTAGTTTTTTTTTCTTTTATAACGTTAATTTTTTTTTTTGTAAAATCTGTTTTGGGTACTACTGTATAGAGGTTTCAAGACTATTATGAAGTCCGTTTTTTTTATTTTGCGCGCTAAAGTCAAGTACTCATATTTTTATTAAATACTTTAGAAGTCGGGATTTGGATTAGATAAAAGTAAATTCATAAATAGTCCCTTGGAAGGGGGCTGTTACACATGAGAACTCTTGTTATATTCAAATTCCAATGTATAAGCCCTAAAATCGTTATTTTTTCAATTGGTTCGACTTTTAGGTCATAAACAATGTAAAATAAAGAAATGTTATAGGAAATGCAAGCATTTCCTATAGCATTTCTCGTCAACAATTTAATCCTTGCATATTTTTGCATGAGAACTCTTGTTATATTCAAATTCCAATGTATAAGCCCTAAAATCATTATTTTTTCAATTGGTTCGAAATTTAAGGTTTTAAAAAATGTAAAATAAAGAAATGCTATAAGAAATGCTATAGCATATCCTATGGCATTTCTCGTCAATAATTTAATCCTTGCATATTTTTGCATGAGAACTCTTGTTATATTCAAATTCCAATGTATAAGCCCTAAAATCATTATTTTTTCAATTGGTTCAAAATTTAAGGTTGTAAAAAATTTCAAATAAAGAAATGCTATAGGAAATGCTATAGCATTTCCTATGGCATTTCTCGTCAACAATTTAATCCTTGCATATATTTGCATGAGAACTCTTGTTATAATCAAATTCCAATTTATAACCCTAAAATCATTATTTTTTCAATTGGTTCGAAATTTAAGGTTGTAAAAAATGTAAAATAAAGAAATTCTATAGGAATTTCTATAGCATTTCCTATGGCATTTCTTGTAAACAATTAAATCCTTGCATATTTTTTTATATGAACTCTTGTTATATTCAAATTCCAATGTATAGGCTTTAAAATCATTATTTTTTCGATTGGTTCAAAATTTAAGGTTGTAAAAAATGTAAAATAAAGAAATGCTATAGCATTTCCTATGGCATTTCTCGTCAACAATTTAATCCTTGCATATTTTTGCATGAGAACACTTGTTATATTCAAATTCCAATGTATAAGCTTTAAAATCCTTATTTTTTCAATTGGTTCGAAATTTAAAGTTGTAAGAAATGTAAAATAAAGAAATGCTATAGGAAATGCTATAGCATTTCCTATGGCATTTCTCGTCCACAATTTAATCCTTGCATATTTTTGCATGAGAACTCTTGTTATATTCAAATTCCAATGTATAAGCCCTAAAATCATTATTTTTTCAATTGGTTAGAAATTTAAGGTTGTAAAAAATGTAAAATAAAGAAATGCAATAGGAAATGCTATAGCATTTCCTATGGCATTTCTCATCAACAATTTAATCCTTGCATATTTTTGCATGAGAACTCTTGTTATATTCAAATTACAATGTATAAGCCCTAAAATCATTATTTTTTCAATTGGTTCGAAATTTAAGGTTGTAAAAAATGTCAAATAAAGAAATGCTTTAGGAAATGCTATAGCATTTCCTATGGCATTTCTCGTCAACAATTTAATCCTTGCATATTTTTGCATGAGAACTCTTGTTATATACAAATTCCAATGTATAAGCCCTAAATTCATTATTTTTTCAATTGGTTCGAAATTTAAGGTTGTAAAAAATGTCAAATAAAGAAATGCTATAGGAAATGCTATAGCATTTCCTATGGCATTTATCGTCAACAATTTAATCCTTGCATATTTTTTCATGAGAACTCTTGTTATATTCAAATTCCAATGTATAAGCTTTAAAATTTTTACTTTTTAATTGGTTTGAAATTTAAGGTTGTAAAAAATGTAAAATAAAGAAATGCAATAGGAAATGCTATAGCATTTCCTATGGCATTTCTCGTCAAAAATTTAATCCTTGCATATTTTTGCATGAGAACTCTTGTTATATTCAAATTCCAATGTATAAGCCCTAAAATCGTTATTTTTTAAATTGGTTCGACTTTTAGGTCGTAAACAACGTAAAATAAAGAAATGTTATAGGAAATGCAAGCATTTCCTATGGCATTTCTCGTCAACAATTTAATCCTTGCATATTTTTGCATGAGAACTCTTGTTATATTCAAATTCCAATGTATAAGCCCTAAAATCATTATTTTTTCAATTGGTTCGAAATTTAAGGTTTTAAAAAATGTAAAATAAAGAAATGCTATAAGAAATGCTATAGCATATCCTATGGCATTTCTCGTCAACAATTTAATCCTTGCATATTTTTGCATGAGAACTCTTGTTGTATTCAAATTCCAATGTATAAGCCCTAAAATCATTATTTTTTCAATTGGTTCGAAATTTAAGGTTGTAAAAAATGTCAAATAAAGAAATGCTATAGGAAATGCTATAGCATTTCCTATGGCATTTCTCGTCAACAATTTAATCCTTGCATATATTTGCATGAGAACTCTTGTTATATTCAAATTCCAATTTATAACCCTAAAATCATTATTTTTTCAATTGGTTCGAAATTTAAGGTTGTAAAAAATGTAAAATAAAGAAATTCTATAGGAAATTCTATAGCATTTCCTATGGCATTTCTTGTAAACAATTAAATCCTTGCATATGTTTTTATATGAACTCTTGTTACATTCAAATTCCAATGTATAAGCTTTAAAATCATTATATTTTCGATTGGTTCGAAATTTAAGGTTGTAAAAAATGTAAAATAAAGAAATGCTATAGGAAATGCTAGCATTTCCTATGGCATTTCTCGTCAACAATTTAATCCTTGCATATTTTTGCATGAGAACTCTTGTTATATTCAAATTCCAATGTATAAGCTTTAAAATCCTTATTTTTTCAATTGGTTCGAAATTTAAGGTTGTAAGAAATGTAAAATAAAGAAATGCTATAGGAAATGCTATAGCATTTCCTATGGCATTTCTCGTCCACAATTTAATCCTTGCATATTTTTGCATGAGAACTCTTGTTATATTCAAATTCCAATGTATAAGCCCTAAAATCATTATTTTTTCAATTGATTAGAAATTTAAGGTTGTAAAAAATATAAAATAAAGAAATGCAATAGGAAATGCTATAGCATTTCCTATGGCATTTCTCGTCAACAATTTAATCCTTGCATATTTTTGCATGAGAACTCTTGTTATATTCAAATTACAATGTATAAGCCCTAAAATCATTATTTTTTCAATTGGTTCGAAATTTAAGGTTGTAAAAAATGTCAAATAAAGAAATGCTTTAGGAAATGCTATAGCATTTCCTATGGCATTTCTCGTCAACAATTTAATCCTTGCATATTTTTGCATGAGAACTCTTGTTATATTCAAATTCCAATGTATAAGCCCTAAATTCATTATTTTTTCAATTGGTTCGAAATTTAAGGTTGTAAAAAATGTCAAATAAAGAAATGCTATAGGAAATGCTATAGCATTTCCTATGGCATTTCTCGTCAACAATTTAATCCTTGCATATTTTTGCATGAGAACTCTTGTTATATTCAAATTCCAATGTATAAGCTTTAAAATTTTTACTTTTTAATTGGTTTGAAATTTAAGGTTGTAAAAAATGTAAAATAAAGAAATGCAATAGGAAATGCTATAGCATTTCCTATGGCATTTCTCGTCAAAAATTTAATCCTTGCATATTTTTGCATGAGAACTCTTGTTATATTCAAATTCCAATGTATAAGCCCTAAAATCGTTATTTTTTCAATTGGTTCGACTTTTAGGTCGTAAACAATGTAAAATAAAGAAATGTTATAGGAAATGCAAGCATTTCCTATGGCATTTCTCGTCAACAATTTAATCCTTGCATATTTTTGCATGAGAACTCTTGTTATATTCAAATTCCAATGTATAAGCCCTAAAATCATTAATTTTTCAACTGGTTCGAAATTTAAGGTTTTAAAAAATGTAAAATAAAGAAATGCTATAAGAAATGCTATAGCATATCCTATGGCATTTCTCGTCAACAATTTAATCCTTGCATATTTTTGCATGAGAACTCTTGTTATATTCAAATTACAATGTATAAGCCCTAAAATCATTATTTTTTCAATTGGTTCAAAATTTAAGGTTGTAAAAAATGTCAAATAAAGAAATGCTTTAGGAAATGCTATAGCATTTCCTATGGCATTTCTCGTCAACAATTTAATCCTTGCATATTTTTGCATGAGAACTCTTGTTATATTCAAATTCCAATGTATAAGCCCTAAATTCATTATTTTTTCAATTGGTTCGAAATTTAAGGTTGTAAAAAATGTGAAATAAAGAAATGCTATAGGAAATGCTATAGCATTTCCTATGGCATTTCTCGTCAACAATTTAATCCTTGCATATTTTTGCATGAGAACTCTTGTTATATTCAAATTCCAATGTATAAGCTTTAAAAATTTTACTTTTTAATTGGTTTGAAATTTAAGGTTGTAAAAAATGTAAAATAAATAAATGCAATAGGAAATGCTATAGCATTTCCTATGGCATTTCTCGTCAAAAATTTAATCCTTGCATATTTTTGCATGAGAACTCTTGTTATTTCAAATTCCAATGTATAAGCCCTAAAATCGTTATTTTTTAAATTGGTTCGACTTTTAGGTCGTAAACAATGTAAAATAAAGAAATCTTATAGCAAATGCAAGCATTTCCTATGGCATTTCTCGTCAACAATTTAATCCTTGCATATTTTTGCATGAGAACTCTTGTTATATTCAAATTCCAATGTATAAGCCCTAAAATCATTATTTTTTCAATTGGTTCGAAATTTAAGGTTGTAAAAAATGTCAAATAAAGAAATGCTATAGGAAATGCTATAGCATTTCCTATGGCATTTCTCGTCAACAATTTAATCCTTGCATATATTTGCATGAGAACTCTTGTTATATTCAAATTCCAATTTATAACCCTAAAATCATTATTTTTTCAATTGGTTCGAAATTTAAGGTTGTAAAAAATGTAAAATAAAGAAATTCTATAGGAAATTCTATAGCATTTCCTATGGCATTTCTTGTAAACAATTAAATCCTTGCATATTTTTTATATGAACTCTTGTTATATTCAAATTCCAATGTATAAGCTTTAAAATCATTATTTTTTCGATTGGTTCGAAATTTAAGGTTGTAAAAAATGTCAAATAAAGAAATGCTATAGGAAATGCTATAGCATTTCCTATGGCATTTCTCGTCAACAATTTAATCCTTGCATATTTTTGCATGAGAACTCTTGTTATATTAAAATTCCAATGTATAAGCTTTAAAATCCTTATTTTTTCAATTGGTTCGAAATTTAAGGTTGTAAGAAATGTAAAATCAAGAAATGCTGTAGGAAATGCTATAGCATTTCCTATGGCATTTCTCGTCCACAATTTAATCCTTGCATATTTTTGCATGAGAACTCTTGTTATATTCAAATTCCAATGTATAAGCCCTAAAATCATTATTTTTTCAATTGGTTAGAAATTTAAGGTTGTAAAAAATATAAAATAAAGAAATTGAATAGGAAATGCTATAGAATTTCCTATGGCATTTCTCGTCAATAATTTAATCCTTGCATATTTTTGCATGAGAACTCTTGTTATATTCAAATTACAATGTATAAGCCCTAAAATTATTATTTTTTCAATTGGTTCGAAATTTAAGGTTGTAAAAAATGTCAAATAAAGAAATGCTTTAGGAAATGCTATAGCATTTCCTATGGCATTTCTCGTCAACAATTTAATCCTTGCATATTTTTGCATGAGAACTCTTTTTATATTCAAATTTTAATGTATAAGCCCTAAATTCATTATTTTTTCAATTAGTTCGAAATTTATGGTTGTAAAAAATGTCAAATAAAGAAATGCTATAGGAAATGCTATAGCATTTCCTATGGCATTTCTCTTCAACAATTTATTCCTTGCATATTTTTGCATGAGAACTCTTGTTATATTCAAATTCCAATGTATAAGCTTTAAAATTTTTACTTTTTAATTGGTTTGAAATTTAAGGTTGTAAAAAATGTAAAATAAAGAAATGCAATAGGAAATGCTATAGCATTTCCTATGGCATTTCTCGTCAAAAATTTAATCCTTGCATATTTTTGCATGAGAACTCTTGTTATTTCAAATTCCAATGTATAAGCCCTAAAATCGTTATTTTTTAAATTGGATCAACTTTTAGGTTGTAAACAATGTAAAATAAAGAAATGTTATAGGAAATGCAAGCATTTCCTATGGCATTTCTCGTCAACAATTTAATCCTTGCATATTTTTGCATGAGAACTCTTGTTATATTCAAATTCCAATTTATAACCCTAAAATCATTATTTTTTCAATTGGTTCGAAATTTAAGGTTGTAAAAAATGTCAAATAAAGAAATGCTATAGGGAATGCTATAGCATTTCCTATGGCATTTCTCGTCAACAATTTAATCCTTGCATATATTTGCATGAGAACTCTTGTTATATTCAAATTCCAATTTATAACCCTAAAATCATTATTTTTTCAATTGGTTCGAAATTTAAGGTTGTAAAAAATGTAAAATAAAGAAATTCTATAGGAAATTCTATAGCATTTCCTATGTCATTTCTTGTAAACAATTAAATCCTTGCATATTTTTTTATATGAACTCTTGTTATATTCAAATTCCAATGTATAAGCTTTAAAATCATTATTTTTTCGATTGGTTCGAAATTTAAGGTTGTAAAAAATGTCAAATAAAGAAATGCTATAGGAAATGCTATAGCATTTCCAATGGCATTTCTCGTCAACAATTTAATCCTTGCATATTTTTGCATGAGAACTCTTGTTATATTCAAATTCCAATGTATAAGCTTTAAAATTTTTACTTTTTAATTGGTTTGAAATTTAAGGTTGTAAAAAATGTAAAATAAAGAAATGGAATAGGAAATGCTATAGCATTTCCTATGGCATTTCTCGTCAAAAATTTAATCCTTGCATATTTTTGCATGAGAACTCTTGTTATTTCAAATTCCAATGTATAAGCCCTAAAATCGTTATTTTTTAAATTGGTTCGACTTTTAGGTCGTAAACAATGTAAAATAAAGAAATTTCATAGGAAATGCAAGCATTTCTTATGGCATTTCTCGTCAACAATTTAATCCTTGCATATTTTTGCATGAGAACTCTTGTTATATTCAAATTCCAATGTATAAGCCCTAAAATCATTATTTTTTCAATTGGTTCGAAATTTAAGGTTTTAAAAAATGTAAAATAAAGAAATGCTATAAGAAATGCTATAGCATATCCTATGGCATTTCTCGTCAACAATTTAATCCTTGCATATTTTTGCATGAGAACTCTTGTTATATTCAAATTCCAATGTATAAGCCCTAAAATCATTATTTTTTAATTGGTTCGAAATTTAAGGTTGTAAAAAATGTCAAATAAAGAAATGCTATAGGAAATGCTATAGCATTTCCTATGGCATTTCTCGTCAACAATTTAATCCTTGCATATATTTGCATGAGAACTCTTGTTATATTCAAATTCCAATTTATAACCCTAAAATCATTATTTTTTCAATTGGTTCAAAATATAAGGTTGTAAAAAATGTAAAATAAAGAAATTCTATAGTTAATTCTATAGCATTTCCTATGGCATTTCTTGTAAACAATTAAATCCTTGCATATTTTTTTATATGAACTCTTGTTATATTCAAATTCCAATGTATAAACTTTAAAATCATTATTTTTTCGATTGGTTCGAAATTTAAGGTTGTAAAAAATGTAAAATAAAGAAATGCTATAGGAAATGCTATAGCATTTCCTATGGCATTTCTCGTCAACAATTTAATCCTTGCATATTTTTGCATGAGAACTCTTGTTATATTCAAATTCCAATGTATAAGCTTTAAAATCCTTATTTTTTCAATTGGTTCGAAATTTAAGGTTGTAAGAAATGTAAAATAAAGAAATGCTATAGGAAATGCTATAGCATTTCCTATGGCATTTCTCGTCAACAATTTAATCCTTGCATATTTTTGCATGAGAACTCTTGTTATATTCAAATTCCAATATATAAGACTTAAAATCATTATTTTTTCAATTGGTTCGACTTTAAGGTCGTAAACAATGTAAAATAAATAAATGTTATAGGAAATGCAAGCATTTCCTATGGGATTTCTCGTAAACAATTAAATCCTTGCATATTTTTTTATATGAACTCTTGTTATATTCAAATTCCAATGTATAAGCTTTAAAATCATTATTTTTTCGATTGGTTCGAAATTTAAGGTTGTAAAAAATGTAAAATAAAGAAATGCTATAGGAAATGCTATAACATTTCCTATGGCATTTCTCGTCAACAATTTAATCCTTGCATATTTTTGCATGAGAACTCTTGTTATATTCAAATTCCAATGTATAAGCCCTAAAGTCATTATTTTTTCAATTGGTTCGAAATTTAAGGTTGTAAAAAATGTCAAATAAAGAAATGCTATAGGAAATGCTATAGCATTTCCTATGGCATTTCTCGTCAACAATTTAATCCTTGCATATTTTTGCATGATGTAGTATCCATAAAGGTTCTGTATATTATCGTTTAGATGTTTAATCGATAATAAGATAAATATACATGCTCCTAGTTTTGGGATTGTATTATCTCGTGATAAATTGTAATTGTATGACTCTGTTAGTAATTTATCCAAAATATGAGCTCTACTATATATATATATAACTACCTACTTTAATTTTTAAATTCATATAAATAAATCCATTAAGTTATTTTGTATTTAACCTATTTCCTATAACCTATACGACTGTAAAATTTGACCTTATTTATAAATATATAGATATCTTAGTTATTAAGTAACTATTATTATAGGATTATCATAAAAAAAAATACAAATAGATTGTAATGAACCTTCTATATCCTTCTACCTTATCAATTTATACCGACTTACACAAGCATCATTAGAAAAACCCTCCAGATCATATTTTACTCGAATAAAATAAAAATAAAGAGAGAGCAAGAGCTTTCTCTCTGGAGGAAGAATAGTAAGAAGAAAAGACCAAGGAACTTAAGGTATATGCATAAGTATCTTCATGGGAGATGGTTAAATAATTATATTAGTATTTATTAGCTTTAGGTTGAATACTTTTCATACGGTTTATATATATACACTATTTTAAAAGTTTGATTATAAGTATATGGCAAATACTTGGGTATCATTATAACCTCCATGCATATCATAGTTTCAAATACATAAGTTTTTGTACAGATGTAATAACTACGGTTCATAGGATACTAATGATTCGAATTAGTAATTATATTAGATTTTCATTCAATAATATATTGTCACTAAAAAGGGTTTAATAACACTGCTTCTAAAAGTGACATATGTTAAAATCCTATACTAATTTATACATAGACTCTTGCCTATGAGGTTATGTGATTGATCGAAGACCATATTATATATATTTTTGCATAGGAAGGGTGTATAACTAGGATAACAAGAAGGTTATCACAATTCTAATGAACTGATATTTGAAATATCAGGAAGTTTGAGTTCAAAGGAAGCATAGGTTCGTGCTTCGTAGTATTTCGGTTGAATTAAGGTACGTAAAAGTACTCACTGCAACACAGCAATAATAATGTGGTTTGTTTGATTGTGTGTGGTGTGAAATTCATGGTTGTATGGTTTGGTAGTTTAATTCTACCGTAGTGCTAATTATGTTCGATACGCATTGTGAGCATATCGGAAAAGCACGAGCATTAAGTCATTCATATAATCTGTAATGATACTATATATATGTATGACACTTTTAGTAAATTGCGTCGTACCAACCATTGTATATTGGGTCGCGTAGTCACTGATTACAATGTGTATGAAGCCTCCGACTGCATTGAGTCGAGTAGTCTCAAATGACACGTCGTGAGATGTTTGCCGCGGGCTGACTTGGTTAGGGTCGCGCCCCCGGTCCCCCGTTGGTAGTATAGCGCGCTGGTACGCACGCAGGGCCCAATAATATGTTTATAAGAAGTTATAAATTATAACCGGACATTGCATTATGCATTTAGAAGTGATCGTTCCTTGATATATTTTTGTTAGTAATATAAACCTTTTGCGTATTGAGCGTTAGCTCACTCGTATAGTTGTGTTGTAGATCCAGGAAAGAAACCGATGAATGGCTAAATGCGGATGATACGGGTCAGTGATGCGGTGTATATGGTGCAAATGGGGGAATACGGGTCTTGGAAATAGGAGGGTTGTAAACTTTTTGTTGTGTAATATTTTTAAAAACAATAGCTAGGAGCTCCGCTAGTTTTTTTTTCTTTTATAACGTTAATTTTTTTTTTGTAAAATCTGTTTTGGGTACTACTGTATAGAGGTTTCAAGACTATTATGAAGTCCGTTTTTTTTAATTTGCGCGCTAAAGTCAAGTACTCATATTTTTATTAAATACTTTAGAAGTCGGGATTTGGATTAGATAAAAGTAAATTCGTAATAGTCCCTTGGAAGGGGGCTGTTACAGAGTGGTATCAGAGCAGTTCACCTATTTGTCACCATATACGTGTATTAGCTGATTCCGAAGTATCCGCAAGTAAGTTATTTCGTTAATTTCTTTTCTTTATTATTAGTAACCATGGTAAAGTTGTGTTTGCAGATTATGGACCCAATGTCGTCTCGTCCACCTTTGGCGGGAAATGGGGGTGTTCAAGCTAATGACTCTCGGTCACCACCTCGAGATATCGAGGTTGATACGGTTTGTCAAAGGCGGGGATTATCCAGACATGATTCCATAATTGCGTTTCGAAAATGCCAACCATCATTCTACGATGGGCCAGGAAGTTCAAAACTAGAGACATTTCTTCACTATTCCGAGACTACGTTGAGATCACTCGGAACTGAAGAGGCACACTATGTGGAAATGGTGATTCCTCAGCTAGGCGGTTTGGCTTTGAGGTGGTGGAACTCGTTACACCTAGATCCAAGAGAGACGTCTTGGAATACATTCAAGGAACTAATCCTTGAAAGGTTTAATGCTAACTATGTAACCATGGAGTTTGGCCACATGCTAAATAATTGGAAGCGAGAACCCGGAGAAGGTATGATGTATTATTCGAGACGTTTCCAGACTCAGCTGATGGCGGAATGTCCGTATCACCTTCAACTTGATTTTGTTAAAGCATACTATTTGCGAGGCGTACCGCGAAGAGTTAGAGCCCGCATGAAATCGATAAATGACTATAAAAATATAGATGGAATGATATGCGATGCTATGGCGGCCGAAATAGCAATTGAAGATGAAGACTGGGGTCGTCTATATGATCCAGATGAAGATTTTCCAGAGGATGTTCCTATGACAGATGCTAATACCGGAAATGACACGACTGCTGTTAACCCAGAAAATCGTGTTAATAGTAATATGGATTTACCGGAAGCAAATCCAGAAAATGCTCCCAATGAAGATGATATGGTGGAGGAATTTGAGGAATCCGATCCGGAGATAGATCCAAAAGATGATCATATGGAAGAGTTTGAGGAATCTGATCCGGAAATAGATTCAGAAGATGATCTGGAGGAAGAGTTCGAGAGAACTTTATGAAGTATATACAGTTATGAGAGAACTTTATGTATATTTTGATGAGATGCTAGAATATATGTAGCTATGTGTGTAGTTGTTTTGTTCTGTATATATAGACACATGCTTGATGTTTTGGCTGTATGTACATATACTAAAATGTGTGTTGAAGTGAATATATAATGATATGTTCATATTCATATAGAGTTCCTCTATATATTCAAAACAATGATGTTGTTTATTTACTTCATGTGACTAGAAGACAGTTACTTACCGAGATAAATACAATATGGCAAGGGGGAGAGGCCGACCCCGCGGCTCTGGTCGTGGTAGAAGACAAGTTAATAATGATGACCCAGAAGATGCACTTGTAGGTCTTCAACGTCGGCTTCACGAACAGGCTGCCCAGATTCGGCAGCTAACTGAGCAATTGAATGCTCGAAATGAAGAACAAAGTGCCGAAGATGAAGTAGAAGAAGAAGAAGAACCAATAGAAGAAGAAGAAGAAGAAGAAGAAGAAGAAGAAGAAGAAGAAGAAGAACCAGTGGAAGAAGAAGATGAACCAATGGAAGAGGAAGCAGAGATTGAAGTTCGTCAGCGTCCTAGAACACGTGACGAACCGCTATACGAAAGATTTCGCCGAATGCGAGCTCCAGAATTCATAGGAACTACTGATCCGCTGGTAGCGGAGGAGTGGTTGTCTGAAATTCAAGTCCTTTACGACTTTATGGAACTCTCCGATCGGGAGAAAATCTTATGTACCTCTTCGGTACTCAAGTTTGAAGCTAGATACTGGTGGGAAACTATTAAACAAAGGAGGGATACTAATGGCATGACATGGGCGGACTTTGTACAAGAATTCAATGCAAAATTCTACAATCCCGCAGCGCTGAAGGCTCAAGTTGACGAGTTTAACAATATAAAGCAAGAAAACTTAAATGTTTCTGAGGCTATACGTAAGTTTGATAAACTTGCACGTTTGTGTTCTGACTTGGTGCCTACAGAGCGGGAGCGAGTCCGTCGAATGATGAACATGTTCCGCGGTGAAATTGCGCTTCAGGTGGACAGTGGTGGATCCCCACCAACAACTGTTGGAGATTGTATTGATCGAGCCCTCCGCGCGGAGTATCATTTACTCCAAACTAAACAAGAGCGTATAAGAGCCTTTGAAGCTAATAAGGCTAAAATGCAAGGGAGATCAGGAAATTTGGGCCAAACGGGAAATCGTTATTTTAGTGGAGGCAAAAGTTCCCATATAGACGGCCAGAGCTCAAAAAGAAAGCTAGAGCCTAATAATGAATCATCATATAAAAGGCCTCAAGGAACCCGTCAAAATTTTAACAGAGGTGTAGCGTTTCCGACTTGTTCCAAGTGTGGAAAGAAGCATCCAGGTGTATGTAGAATGGGATCACATACATGTTTTTCTTGTGGAGGGGAGGGGCATTATGCTCTATCGTGCCCTAATAAGACAAAAGGCTCTAACCAAGAGCGGATTGATGGACCTCGCAACAATCAAGGACGGCTTGAGGCTCCAGCCCTAAAGACAAATGCTAGAGTTTATACTCTAACGCATGAGGATGTGAAGGCTGGAACTTCTAATGTAGTAACAGGTCAGCTTCTTATTGAAAATATTCTTGCTTCAATACTATTTGACTCGGGTGCTACACATTCTTTTGTGTCACAAAATTTCTCGAAGAAACTTAACAGGACAAAAGATATGTTAGGTAGTGCATTTTCTGTAACCTTACCTTCTGGGGAGGTTATAATGTCCTCATCTTGGTTTCATGCGGTACCACTAAACATCTCTGATAGGGAACTGTCAGCGGATTTGGTTGTACTTCAAATGTATGATTATGATATTATTCTTGGGATGGATTTCCTGAGAAAGTATGATGCCGCAATTTACTGCAAGAAACAAAAGGTGGTTTTTCGACCAGAAGGGGAACCAAAGTTTGAATTTATAGGGGAATCAACAGGAAACATATCAAGGATGTTAATATCTTCTATGGAAGCTGAACGAATGATGATTGGAGGATGTTCTGGCTATCTTGCTCACGTTGTTGATACCATTAAAGAGAAAGAGGAACGTACTCAGTTATGCGATGTTCCTATCGTTTGCACGTATCCGGAAGTATTTCCAGATGAATTACCGGGACTACCTCCAAACCGAGCTATCGAATTTGAGATAGAGGTTATTCCAGGAACAAGTCCTGTTTCGAAGGCACCATATCGGATGGCACCAAAAGAATTGAAGGAATTACAAGCTCAACTTCAGGATCTTCTTGATAAAGGAGTTATTCGACCAAGCCATTCGCCTTGGGGAGCTCCTGTTCTCTTTGTGAAAAAGAAAGACGGTTCTCTCTGGATGTGCATCGATTATCGTGGACTTAATAAAGTAACCGTGAAGAATAAATATCCACTGCCGCGGATAGACGATCTTTTTGACCAATTGCGTGGAGCAACAGTATTCTCGAAAATTGATTTGCGATCCGGGTATCATCAACTCAAAGTCAGAGAAGGCGATGTATCGAAGACTGCTTTTCGTACTCGCTACGGACATTATGAATTTTTAGTTATGTCATTTGGTTTAACCAATGCTCCTGCAGCTTTCATGGAGCTCATGAACCGTGTATTTAGTGAGTATTTAGATAAATTTGTCATTGTCTTTATTGACGACATCCTTATCTATTCGAAAACTAAAGAGGAACACGAAGAACACTTACGAATGACCTTAAATGTTCTTAAGGAACATGAGCTCTATGCAAAGTTTTCAAAATGCGAGTTTTGGTTGGATCGTGTGGCATTCCTCGGTCATGTGATCTCAGCCGAAGGTATCTCCGTAGATCCAGTGAAGATTCAGGCCGTTGACGAGTGGACTCAGCCAACCAATGTAACAGAAGTGAGAAGCTTTTTAGGACTAGCTGGTTATTATCGACGATTCATCAAAGGATTTTCTAAATTAGCCAGCCCACTCACAAATCTTACTCGTAAGAATAAGAAATTTGAGTGGTCAAGCCAGTGTGAAGAAAGTTTCAAGGAGCTCAAGAAACGCCTAACAACGGCTCCGGTACTCACTGTCCCATCTGGTAAGGATGGATTTGATATTTATTGTGATGCATCGAAGATGGGGTTAGGCGCAGTTCTAATGCAGAGCAAAAAGGTCATTGCTTATGCATCGCGAAAATTAAAGGACTACGAACAAAACTATCCTACTCATGACCTAGAGTTAGCTGCAGTGGTATTCGCTTTAAAGATTTGGCGTCACTATCTATATGGGGTTCATTGTAATATATTCACAGATCATAAGAGTTTAAAGTATTTTTTTGTTCAAAAGGAGTTGAACATGAGGCAAAGAAGATGGCTAGAGCTCGTGAAAGATTATGATTGTGAAATTCAATATCACCCAGGAAAGGCAAATAAGGTGGCAGACGCGTTGAGTAGAAAATCAATAGCCACACTTGCATCATTGGATGCTCTTCCAAAACAACTACAAGAGGAAATTCGCTCGATGGAACTGGAGATTTGTGTTGGTAAGTTGGCAGCGCTAAACTTGTACCCAACCCTCTTTGATGATATTAAAGCATCTCAAGGTTTGGACGAAACGTTGTCCAAAATTTCAGAGGAAACCTTATTGGGGAACCGTCCTGACTTCAGTATGTCATCTAATGGAATTCTTCTCTTTAAGGGAAGGCTTTGTGTTCCAAAGAATGACGAGGTGATGAATAAAATCCTCTCTGAAGCGCATAAGGCGCCATACTCGGTTCACCCTGGAAGCACAAAGATGTACAAAGATCTAAAAGAGAAGTTTTGGTGGGTAGGGATGAAGAAAGATGTAGCTAATTACGTAGAGAAATGCTTGACTTGTCAAAAGGTTAAAGCTGAACATCAGAGACCAGCAGGAGAGCTTCAACCACTTGAGATACCAGAATGGAAGTGGGAGAGTATATCGATGGATTTCATAATGGGATTACCAAAGACAACAAATGGGCATAATGCGATTTGGGTAATAGTGGATAGATTAACTAAGTCCGCCCACTTCTTGTCAATCAAAGATACAATGACGTTAGATCAGTTAGCTGAAATATACGTTAGGGAGATCGTGCGGTTGCATGGAATTCCATTTTCTATTATCTCTGATCGAGACACCCGTTTTACATCCCGATTTTGGAAGAACGTTCAAAGGGAACTAGGTACGACTCTAAAGTTTAGTACTTCTTTCCATCCACAAACTGACGGCCAAACTGAAAGAACGAACATGATTTTGGAAGATATGCTCAGGGCTTGTGTTATGGATTTCAAGAGTTCATGGAATAAGTATTTACCCTTAGTTGAATTTTCCTACAACAACAGCTATCAATCTACGATTAAGATGGCTCCTTATGAAGCTTTGTACGGAAGAAAGTGTCAGTCTCCGATCCATTGGTACGAGACTGGCGAAAGTAAAGTTTTTAGCTCTGATTTTGTCGAACAAGCCACAGAAGCCATTAAACTAATTCGTCAACGTATGAAGGCGGCTCAATCTCGACAAAAGAGCTATGCGGATTCACGAAGGAGGCCACTTGAATTTAACGTAGGTGATGCTGCTTTTATTAAGGTAACACCAATGAAAGGTATTAAGCGCTTCGGCAAGAAAGGGAAGTTGAGCCCAAGATATATTGGCCCGTATGAGATTATAGAACGAGTTGGCAAAGTTTCTTACAAACTTGCGCTGTCGCAAGATCTATCAACCGTGCATAACGTTTTTCATATATCGATGCTACGGAAATATATTCCCGACCCATCGCATATTCTTGAACCAGAACCGGTAGAGATCCAAGAAGATATATCATACAAAGAAAGGCCAATGGAGATACTAGATCGAAAGGAGAAGGTGTTACGTAACAAGTCTATACCTCTCATCAAGATCGCCTGGAATAATCACTCAAAATCGGAGGCAACGTGGGAAAGAGAGGATGAGATGAGAAATGCGTATCCATACTTGTTTTGAATTTTCGAGGACGAAAATTTTGTAAGGAGGGAGGATTGTAGTATCCATAAAGGTTCTGTATATTATCGTTTAGATGTTTAATCGATAATAAGATAAATATACATGCTCCTAGTTTTGGGATTGTATTATCTCGTGATAAATTGTAATTGTATGACTCTGTTAGTAATTTATCCAAAATATGAGCTCTACTATATATATATATAACTACCTACTTTAATTTTTAAATTCATATAAATAAATCGATTAAGTTATTTTGTATTTAACCTATTTCCTATAACCTATACGACTGTAAAATTTGACCTTATTTATAAATATATAGATATCTTAGTTATTAAGTAACTATTATTATAGGATTATCATAAAAAAAAATACAAATAGATTGTAATGAACCTTCTATATCCTTCTACCTTATCAATTTATACCGACTTACACAAGCATCATTAGAAAAACCCTCCAGATCATATTTTACTCGAATAAAATAAAAATAAAGAGAGAGCAAGAGCTTTCTCTCTGGAGGAAGAATAGTAAGAAGAAAAGACCAAGGAACTTAAGGTATATGCATAAGTATCTTCATGGGAGATGGTTAAATAATTATATTAGTATTTATTAGCTTTAGGTTGAATACTTTTCATACGGTTTATATATATACACTATTTTAAAAGTTTGATTATAAGTATATGGCAAATACTTGGGTATCATTATAACCTCCATGCATATCATAGTTTCAAATACATAAGTTTTTGTACAGATGTAATAACTACGGTTCATAGGATACTAATGATTCGAATTAGTAATTATATTAGATTTTCATTCAATAATATATTGTCACTAAAAAGGGTTTAATAACACTGCTTCTAAAAGTGACATATGTTAAAATCCTATACTAATTTATACATAGACTCTTGCCTATGAGGTTATGTGATTGATCGAAGACCATATTATATATATTTTTGCATAGGAAGGGTGTATAACTAGGATAACAAGAAGGTTATCACAATTCTAATGAACTGATATTTGAAATATCAGGAAGTTTGAGTTCAAAGGAAGCATAGGTTCGTGCTTCGTAGTATTTCGGTTGAATTAAGGTACGTAAAAGTACTCACTGCAACACAGCAATAATAATGTGGTTTGTTTGATTGTGTGTGGTGTGAAATTCATGGTTGTATGGTTTGGTAGTTTAATTCTACCGTAGTGCTAATTATGTTCGATACGCATTGTGAGCATATCGGAAAAGCACGAGCATTAAGTCATTCATATAATCTGTAATGATACTATATATATGTATGACACTTTTAGTAAATTGCGTCGTACCAACCATTGTATATTGGGTCGCGTAGTCACTGATTACAATGTGTATGAAGCCTCCGACTGCATTGAGTCGAGTAGTCTCAAATGACACGTCGTGAGATGTTTGCCGCGGGCTGACTTGGTTAGGGTCGCGCCCCCGGTCCCCCGTTGGTAGTATAGCGCGCTGGTACGCACGCAGGGCCCAATAATATGTTTATAAGAAGTTATAAATTATAACCGGACATTGCATTATGCATTTAGAAGTGATCGTTCCTTGATATATTTTTGTTAGTAATATAAACCTTTTGCGTATTGAGCGTTAGCTCACTCGTATAGTTGTGTTGTAGATCCAGGAAAGAAACCGATGAATGGCTAAATGCGGATGATACGGGTCAGTGATGCGGTGTATATGGTGCAAATGGGGGAATACGGGTCTTGGAAATAGGAGGGTTGTAAACTTTTTGTTGTGTAATATTTTTAAAAACAATAGCTAGGAGCTCCGCTAGTTTTTTTTTCTTTTATAACGTTAATTTTTTTTTTGTAAAATCTGTTTTGGGTACTACTGTATAGAGGTTTCAAGACTATTATGAAGTCCGTTTTTTTTATTTTGCGCGCTAAAGTCAAGTACTCATATTTTTATTAAATACTTTAGAAGTCGGGATTTGGATTAGATAAAAGTAAATTCGTAATAGTCCCTTGGAAGGGGGCTGTTACACATGAGAACTCTTGTTATATTCAAATTCCAATGTATAAGCCCTAAAATCGTTATTTTTTCAATTGGTTTGACTTTTAGGTCATAAACAATGTAAAATAAAGAAATGTTATAGGAAATGCAAGCATTTCCTATAGCATTTCTCGTCAACAATTTAATCCTTGCATATTTTTGCATGAGAACTCTTGTTATATTCAAATTCCAATGTATAAGCCCTAAAATCATTATTTTTTCAATTGGTTCGAAATTTAAGGTTTTAAAAAATGTAAAATAAAGAAATGCTATAAGAAATGCTATAGCATATCCTATGGCATTTCTCGTCAATAATTTAATCCTTGCATATTTTTGCATGAGAACTCTTGTTATATTCAAATTCCAATGTATAAGCCCTAAAATCATTATTTTTTCAATTGGTTCAAAATTTAAGGTTGTAAAAAATTTCAAATAAAGAAATGCTATAGGAAATGCTATAGCATTTCCTATGGCATTTCTCGTCAACAATTTAATCCTTGCATATATTTGCATGAGAACTCTTGTTATAATCAAATTCCAATTTATAACCCTAAAATCATTATTTTTTCAATTGGTTCGAAATTTAAGGTTGTAAAAAATGTAAAATAAAGAAATTCTATAGGAATTTCTATAGCATTTCCTATGGCATTTCTTGTAAACAATTAAATCCTTGCATATTTTTTTATATGAACTCTTGTTATATTCAAATTCCAATGTATAGGCTTTAAAATCATTATTTTTTCGATTGGTTCAAAATTTAAGGTTGTAAAAAATGTAAAATAAAGAAATGCTATAGCATTTCCTATGGCATTTCTCGTCAACAATTTAATCCTTGCATATTTTTGCATGAGAACACTTGTTATATTCAAATTCCAATGTATAAGCTTTAAAATCCTTATTTTTTCAATTGGTTCGAAATTTAAAGTTGTAAGAAATGTAAAATAAAGAAATGCTATAGGAAATGCTATAGCATTTCCTATGGCATTTCTCGTCCACAATTTAATCCTTGCATATTTTTGCATGAGAACTCTTGTTATATTCAAATTCCAATGTATAAGCCCTAAAATCATTATTTTTTCAATTGGTTAGAAATTTAAGGTTGTAAAAAATGTAAAATAAAGAAATGCAATAGGAAATGCTATAGCATTTCCTATGGCATTTCTCATCAACAATTTAATCCTTGCATATTTTTGCATGAGAACTCTTGTTATATTCAAATTACAATGTATAAGCCCTAAAATCATTATTTTTTCAATTGGTTCGAAATTTAAGGTTGTAAAAAATGTCAAATAAAGAAATGCTTTAGGAAATGCTATAGCATTTCCTATGGCATTTCTCGTCAACAATTTAATCCTTGCATATTTTTGCATGAGAACTCTTGTTATATACAAATTCCAATGTATAAGCCCTAAATTCATTATTTTTTCAATTGGTTCGAAATTTAAGGTTGTAAAAAATGTCAAATAAAGAAATGCTATAGGAAATGCTATAGCATTTCCTATGGCATTTATCGTCAACAATTTAATCCTTGCATATTTTTTCATGAGAACTCTTGTTATATTCAAATTCCAATGTATAAGCTTTAAAATTTTTACTTTTTAATTGGTTTGAAATTTAAGGTTGTAAAAAATGTAAAATAAAGAAATGCAATAGGAAATGCTATAGCATTTCCTATGGCATTTCTCGTCAAAAATTTAATCCTTGCATATTTTTGCATGAGAACTCTTGTTATATTCAAATTCCAATGTATAAGCCCTAAAATCGTTATTTTTTAAATTGGTTCGACTTTTAGGTCGTAAACAACGTAAAATAAAGAAATGTTATAGGAAATGCAAGCATTTCCTATGGCATTTCTCGTCAACAATTTAATCCTTGCATATTTTTGCATGAGAACTCTTGTTATATTCAAATTCCAATGTATAAGCCCTAAAATCATTATTTTTTCAATTGGTTCGAAATTTAAGGTTTTAAAAAATGTAAAATAAAGAAATGCTATAAGAAATGCTATAGCATATCCTATGGCATTTCTCGTCAACAATTTAATCCTTGCATATTTTTGCATGAGAACTCTTGTTGTATTCAAATTCCAATGTATAAGCCCTAAAATCATTATTTTTTCAATTGGTTCGAAATTTAAGGTTGTAAAAAATGTCAAATAAAGAAATGCTATAGGAAATGCTATAGCATTTCCTATGGCATTTCTCGTCAACAATTTAATCCTTGCATATATTTGCATGAGAACTCTTGTTATATTCAAATTCCAATTTATAACCCTAAAATCATTATTTTTTCAATTGGTTCGAAATTTAAGGTTGTAAAAAATGTAAAATAAAGAAATTCTATAGGAAATTCTATAGCATTTCCTATGGCATTTCTTGTAAACAATTAAATCCTTGCATATGTTTTTATATGAACTCTTGTTACATTCAAATTCCAATGTATAAGCTTTAAAATCATTATATTTTCGATTGGTTCGAAATTTAAGGTTGTAAAAAATGTAAAATAAAGAAATGCTATAGGAAATGCTAGCATTTCCTATGGCATTTCTCGTCAACAATTTAATCCTTGCATATTTTTGCATGAGAACTCTTGTTATATTCAAATTCCAATGTATAAGCTTTAAAATCCTTATTTTTTCAATTGGTTCGAAATTTAAGGTTGTAAGAAATGTAAAATAAAGAAATGCTATAGGAAATGCTATAGCATTTCCTATGGCATTTCTCGTCCACAATTTAATCCTTGCATATTTTTGCATGAGAACTCTTGTTATATTCAAATTCCAATGTATAAGCCCTAAAATCATTATTTTTTCAATTGATTAGAAATTTAAGGTTGTAAAAAATATAAAATAAAGAAATGCAATAGGAAATGCTATAGCATTTCCTATGGCATTTCTCGTCAACAATTTAATCCTTGCATATTTTTGCATGAGAACTCTTGTTATATTCAAATTACAATGTATAAGCCCTAAAATCATTATTTTTTCAATTGGTTCGAAATTTAAGGTTGTAAAAAATGTCAAATAAAGAAATGCTTTAGGAAATGCTATAGCATTTCCTATGGCATTTCTCGTCAACAATTTAATCCTTGCATATTTTTGCATGAGAACTCTTGTTATATTCAAATTCCAATGTATAAGCCCTAAATTCATTATTTTTTCAATTGGTTCGAAATTTAAGGTTGTAAAAAATGTCAAATAAAGAAATGCTATAGGAAATGCTATAGCATTTCCTATGGCATTTCTCGTCAACAATTTAATCCTTGCATATTTTTGCATGAGAACTCTTGTTATATTCAAATTCCAATGTATAAGCTTTAAAATTTTTACTTTTTAATTGGTTTGAAATTTAAAGTTGTAAAAAATGTAAAATAAAGAAATGCAATAGGAAATGCTATAGCATTTCCTATGGCATTTCTCGTCAAAAATTTAATCCTTGCATATTTTTGCATGAGAACTCTTGTTATATTCAAATTCCAATGTATAAGCCCTAAAATCGTTATTTTTTCAATTGGTTCGACTTTTAGGTCGTAAACAATGTAAAATAAAGAAATGTTATAGGAAATGCAAGCATTTCCTATGGCATTTCTCGTCAACAATTTAATCCTTGCATATTTTTGCATGAGAACTCTTGTTATATTCAAATTCCAATGTATAAGCCCTAAAATCATTAATTTTTCAACTGGTTCGAAATTTAAGGTTTTAAAAAATGTAAAATAAAGAAATGCTATAAGAAATGCTATAGCATATCCTATGGCATTTCTCGTCAACAATTTAATCCTTGCATATTTTTGCATGAGAACTCTTGTTATATTCAAATTACAATGTATAAGCCCTAAAATCATTATTTTTTCAATTGGTTCAAAATTTAAGGTTGTAAAAAATGTCAAATAAAGAAATGCTTTAGGAAATGCTATAGCATTTCCTATGGCATTTCTCGTCAACAATTTAATCCTTGCATATTTTTGCATGAGAACTCTTGTTATATTCAAATTCCAATGTATAAGCCCTAAATTCATTATTTTTTCAATTGGTTCGAAATTTAAGGTTGTAAAAAATGTGAAATAAAGAAATGCTATAGGAAATGCTATAGCATTTCCTATGGCATTTCTCGTCAACAATTTAATCCTTGCATATTTTTGCATGAGAACTCTTGTTATATTCAAATTCCAATGTATAAGCTTTAAAATTTTTACTTTTTAATTGGTTTGAAATTTAAGGTTGTAAAAAATGTAAAATAAATAAATGCAATAGGAAATGCTATAGCATTTCCTATGGCATTTCTCGTCAAAAATTTAATCCTTGCATATTTTTGCATGAGAACTCTTGTTATTTCAAATTCCAATGTATAAGCCCTAAAATCGTTATTTTTTAAATTGGTTCGACTTTTAGGTCGTAAACAATGTAAAATAAAGAAATCTTATAGCAAATGCAAGCATTTCCTATGGCATTTCTCGTCAACAATTTAATCCTTGCATATTTTTGCATGAGAACTCTTGTTATATTCAAATTCCAATGTATAAGCCCTAAAATCATTATTTTTTCAATTGGTTCGAAATTTAAGGTTGTAAAAAATGTCAAATAAAGAAATGCTATAGGAAATGCTATAGCATTTCCTATGGCATTTCTCGTCAACAATTTAATCCTTGCATATATTTGCATGAGAACTCTTGTTATATTCAAATTCCAATTTATAACCCTAAAATCATTATTTTTTCAATTGGTTCGAAATTTAAGGTTGTAAAAAATGTAAAATAAAGAAATTCTATAGGAAATTCTATAGCATTTCCTATGGCATTTCTTGTAAACAATTAAATCCTTGCATATTTTTTATATGAACTCTTGTTATATTCAAATTCCAATGTATAAGCTTTAAAATCATTATTTTTTCGATTGGTTCGAAATTTAAGGTTGTAAAAAATGTCAAATAAAGAAATGCTATAGGAAATGCTATAGCATTTCCTATGGCATTTCTCGTCAACAATTTAATCCTTGCATATTTTTGCATGATAACTCTTGTTATATTCAAATTCCAATGTATAAGCTTTAAAATTTTTACTTTTTAATTGGTTTGAAATTTAAGGTTGTAAAAAATGTCAAATAAAGAAATGCAATAGGAAATGCTATAGCATTTCCTATGGCATTTCTCGTCAAAAATTTAATCCTTGCATATTTTTGCATGAGAACTCTTGTTATTTCAAATTCCAATGTATAAGCCCTAAAATCGTTATTTTTTAAATTGGTTTGACTTTTAGGTCGTAAACAATGTAAAATAAAGAAATGTTATAGGAAATGCATTTCCTATGGCATTTCTCGTCAACAATTTAATCCTTGCATATTTTTGCATGAGAACTCTTGTTATATTAAAATTCCAATGTATAAGCTTTAAAATCCTTATTTTTTCAATTGGTTCGAAATTTAAGGTTGTAAGAAATGTAAAATCAAGAAATGCTGTAGGAAATGCTATAGCATTTCCTATGGCATTTCTCGTCCACAATTTAATCCTTGCATATTTTTGCATGAGAACTCTTGTTATATTCAAATTCCAATGTATAAGCCCTAAAATCATTATTTTTTCAATTGGTTAGAAATTTAAGGTTGTAAAAAATATAAAATAAAGAAATTGAATAGGAAATGCTATAGCATTTCCTATGGCATTTCTCGTCAATAATTTAATCCTTGCATATTTTTGCATGAGAACTCTTGTTATATTCAAATTACAATGTATAAGCCCTAAAATTATTATTTTTTCAATTGGTTCGAAATTTAAGGTTGTAAAAAATGTCAAATAAAGAAATGCTTTAGGAAATGCTATAGCATTTCCTATGGCATTTCTCGTCAACAATTTAATCCTTGCATATTTTTGCATGAGAACTCTTTTTATATTCAAATTTTAATGTATAAGCCCTAAATTCATTATTTTTTCAATTAGTTCGAAATTTATGGTTGTAAAAAATGTCAAATAAAGAAATGCTATAGGAAATGCTATAGCATTTCCTATGGCATTTCTCTTCAACAATTTATTCCTTGCATATTTTTGCATGAGAACTCTTGTTATATTCAAATTCCAATGTATAAGCTTTAAAATTTTTACTTTTTAATTGGTTTGAAATTTAAGGTTGTAAAAAATGTAAAATAAAGAAATGCAATAGGAAATGCTATAGCATTTCCTATGGCATTTCTCGTCAAAAATTTAATCCTTGCATATTTTTGCATGAGAACTCTTGTTATTTCAAATTCCAATGTATAAGCCCTAAAATCGTTATTTTTTAAATTGGATCGACTTTTAGGTTGTAAACAATGTAAAATAAAGAAATGTTATAGGAAATGCAAGCATTTCCTATGGCATTTCTCGTCAACAATTTAATCCTTGCATATTTTTGCATGAGAACTCTTGTTATATTCAAATTCCAATTTATAACCCTAAAATCATTATTTTTTCAATTGGTTCGAAATTTAAGGTTGTAAAAAATGTCAAATAAAGAAATGCTATAGGGAATGCTATAGCATTTCCTATGGCATTTCTCGTCAACAATTTAATCCTTGCATATATTTGCATGAGAACTCTTGTTATATTCAAATTCCAATTTATAACCCTAAAATCATTATTTTTTCAATTGGTTCGAAATTTAAGGTTGTAAAAAATGTAAAATAAAGAAATTCTATAGGAAATTCTATAGCATTTCCTATGTCATTTCTTGTAAACAATTAAATCCTTGCATATTTTTTTATATGAACTCTTGTTATATTCAAATTCCAATGTATAAGCTTTAAAATCATTATTTTTTCGATTGGTTCGAAATTTAAGGTTGTAAAAAATGTCAAATAAAGAAATGCTATAGGAAATGCTATAGCATTTCCAATGGCATTTCTCGTCAACAATTTAATCCTTGCATATTTTTGCATGAGAACTCTTGTTATATTCAAATTCCAATGTATAAGCTTTAAAATTTTTACTTTTTAATTGGTTTGAAATTTAAGGTTGTAAAAAATGTAAAATAAAGAAATGGAATAGGAAATGCTATAGCATTTCCTATGGCATTTCTCGTCAAAAATTTAATCCTTGCATATTTTTGCATGAGAACTCTTGTTATTTCAAATTCCAATGTATAAGCCCTAAAATCGTTATTTTTTAAATTGGTTCGACTTTTAGGTCGTAAACAATGTAAAATAAAGAAATTTCATAGGAAATGCAAGCATTTCTTATGGCATTTCTCGTCAACAATTTAATCCTTGCATATTTTTGCATGAGAACTCTTGTTATATTCAAATTCCAATGTATAAGCCCTAAAATCATTATTTTTTCAATTGGTTCGAAATTTAAGGTTTTAAAAAATGTAAAATAAAGAAATGCTATAAGAAATGCTATAGCATATCCTATGGCATTTCTCGTCAACAATTTAATCCTTGCATATTTTTGCATGAGAACTCTTGTTATATTCAAATTCCAATGTATAAGCCCTAAAATCATTATTTTTTAATTGGTTCGAAATTTAAGGTTGTAAAAAATGTCAAATAAAGAAATGCTATAGGAAATGCTATAGCATTTCCTATGGCATTTCTCGTCAACAATTTAATCCTTGCATATATTTGCATGAGAACTCTTGTTATATTCAAATTCCAATTTATAACCCTAAAATCATTATTTTTTCAATTGGTTCAAAATATAAGGTTGTAAAAAATGTAAAATAAAGAAATTCTATAGTTAATTCTATAGCATTTCCTATGGCATTTCTTGTAAACAATTAAATCCTTGCATATTTTTTTATATGAACTCTTGTTATATTCAAATTCCAATGTATAAACTTTAAAATCATTATTTTTTCGATTGGTTCGAAATTTAAGGTTGTAAAAAATGTAAAATAAAGAAATGCTATAGGAAATGCTATAGCATTTCCTATGGCATTTCTCGTCAACAATTTAATCCTTGCATATTTTTGCATGAGAACTCTTGTTATATTCAAATTCCAATGTATAAGCTTTAAAATCCTTATTTTTTCAATTGGTTCGAAATTTAAGGTTGTAAGAAATGTAAAATAAAGAAATGCTATAGGAAATGCTATAGCATTTCCTATGGCATTTCTCGTCCACAATTTAATCCTTGCATATTTTTGCATGAGAACTCTTGTTATATTCAAATTCAAATTTATAAGCCCTAAAATCATTATTTTTTCAATTGGTTAGAAATTTAAGGTTGTAAAAAATGTAAAATAAAGAAATGCAATAGGAAATGCTATAGCATTTCCTATGGCATTTCTCGTCAACAATTTAATCCTTGCATATTTTTGCATGAGAACTCTTGTTATATTCAAATTCCAATGTATAAGCTTTAAAATTTTTACTTTTTAATTGGTTTGAAATTTAAGGTTGTAAAAAATGTAAAATAAAGAAATGGAATAGGAAATGCTATAGCATTTCCTATGGCATTTCTCGTCAAAAATTTAATCCTTGCATATTTTTGCATGAGAACTCTTGTTATTTCAAATTCCAATGTATAAGCCCTAAAATCGTTATTTTTTAAATTGGTTCGACTTTTAGGTCGTAAACAATGTAAAATAAAGAAATTTCATAGGAAATGCAAGCATTTCTTATGGCATTTCTCGTCAACAATTTAATCCTTGCATATTTTTGCATGAGAACTCTTGTTATATTCAAATTCCAATGTATAAGCCCTAAAATCATTATTTTTTCAATTGGTTCGAAATTTAAGGTTTTAAAAAATGTAAAATAAAGAAATGCTATAAGAAATGCTATAGCATATCCTATGGCATTTCTCGTCAACAATTTAATCCTTGCATATTTTTGCATGAGAACTCTTGTTATATTCAAATTCCAATGTATAAGCCCTAAAATCATTATTTTTTAATTGGTTCGAAATTTAAGGTTGTAAAAAATGTCAAATAAAGAAATGCTATAGGAAATGCTATAGCATTTCCTATGGCATTTCTCGTCAACAATTTAATCCTTGCATATATTTGCATGAGAACTCTTGTTATATTCAAATTCCAATTTATAACCCTAAAATCATTATTTTTTCAATTGGTTCAAAATATAAGGTTGTAAAAAATGTAAAATAAAGAAATTCTATAGTTAATTCTATAGCATTTCCTATGGCATTTCTTGTAAACAATTAAATCCTTGCATATTTTTTTATATGAACTCTTGTTATATTCAAATTCCAATGTATAAACTTTAAAATCATTATTTTTTCGATTGGTTCGAAATTTAAGGTTGTAAAAAATGTAAAATAAAGAAATGCTATAGGAAATGCTATAGCATTTCCTATGGCATTTCTCGTCAACAATTTAATCCTTGCATATTTTTGCATGAGAACTCTTGTTATATTCAAATTCCAATGTATAAGCTTTAAAATCCTTATTTTTTCAATTGGTTCGAAATTTAAGGTTGTAAGAAATGTAAAATAAAGAAATGCTATAGGAAATGCTATAGCATTTCCTATGGCATTTCTCGTCCACAATTTAATCCTTGCATATTTTTGCATGAGAACTCTTGTTATATTCAAATTCAAATTTATAAGCCCTAAAATCATTATTTTTTCAATTGGTTAGAAATTTAAGGTTGTAAAAAATGTAAAATAAAGAAATGCAATAGGAAATGCTATAGCATTTCCTATGGCATTTCTCGTCAACAATTTAATCCTTGCATATTTTTGCATGAGAACTCTTGTTATATTCAAATTCCAATGTATAAGCTTTAAAATTTTTACTTTTTAATTGGTTTGAAATTTAAGGTTGTAAAAAATGTAAAATAAAGAAATGGAATAGGAAATGCTATAGCATTTCCTATGGCATTTCTCGTCAAAAATTTAATCCTTGCATATTTTTGCATGAGAACTCTTGTTATTTCAAATTCCAATGTATAAGCCCTAAAATCGTTATTTTTTAAATTGGTTCGACTTTTAGGTCGTAAACAATGTAAAATAAAGAAATGTTATAGGAAATGCAAGCATTTCTTATGGCATTTCTCGTCAACAATTTAATCCTTGCATATTTTTGCATGAGAACTCTTGTTATATTCAAATTCCAATGTATAAGCCCTAAAATCATTATTTTTTCAATTGGTTCGAAATTTAAGGTTTTAAAAAATGTAAAATAAAGAAATGCTATAAGAAATGCTATAGCATATCCTATGGCATTTCTCGTCAACAATTTAATCCTTGCATATTTTTGCATGAGAACTCTTGTTATATTCAAATTCCAATGTATAAGCCCTAAAATCATTATTTTTTAATTGGTTCGAAATTTAAGGTTGTAAAAAATGTCAAATAAAGAAATGCTATAGGAAATGCTATAGCATTTCCTATGGCATTTCTCGTCAACAATTTAATCCTTGCATATATTTGCATGAGAACTCTTGTTATATTCAAATTCCAATTTATAACCCTAAAATCATTATTTTTTCAATTGGTTCAAAATATAAGGTTGTAAAAAATGTAAAATAAAGAAATTCTATAGTTAATTCTATAGCATTTCCTATGGCATTTCTTGTAAACAATTAAATCCTTGCATATTTTTTTATATGAACTCTTGTTATATTCAAATTCCAATGTATAAACTTTAAAATCATTATTTTTTCGATTGGTTCGAAATTTAAGGTTGTAAAAAATGTAAAATAAAGAAATGCTATAGGAAATGCTATAGCATTTCCTATGGCATTTCTCGTCAACAATTTAATCCTTGCATATTTTTGCATGAGAACTCTTGTTATATTCAAATTCCAATGTATAAGCTTTAAAATCCTTATTTTTTCAATTGGTTCGAAATTTAAGGTTGTAAGAAATGTAAAATAAAGAAATGCTATAGGAAATGCTATAGCATTTCCTATGGCATTTCTCGTCCACAATTTAATCCTTGCATATTTTTGCATGAGAACTCTTGTTATATTCAAATTCAAATTTATAAGCCCTAAAATCATTATTTTTTCAATTGGTTAGAAATTTAAGGTTGTAAAAAATGTAAAATAAAGAAATGCAATAGGAAATGCTATAGCATTTCCTATGGCATTTCTCGTCAACAATTTAATCCTTGCATATTTTTGCATGAGAACTCTTGTTATATTCAAATTCCAATGTATAAGCTTTAAAATTTTTACTTTTTAATTGGTTTGAAATTTAAGGTTGTAAAAAATGTAAAATAAAGAAATGGAATAGGAAATGCTATAGCATTTCCTATGGCATTTCTCGTCAAAAATTTAATCCTTGCATATTTTTGCATGAGAACTCTTGTTATTTCAAATTCCAATGTATAAGCCCTAAAATCGTTATTTTTTAAATTGGTTCGACTTTTAGGTCGTAAACAATGTAAAATAAAGAAATGTTATAGGAAATGCAAGCATTTCTTATGGCATTTCTCGTCAACAATTTAATCCTTGCATATTTTTGCATGAGAACTCTTGTTATATTCAAATTCCAATGTATAAGCCCTAAAATCATTATTTTTTCAATTGGTTCGAAATTTAAGGTTTTAAAAAATGTAAAATAAAGAAATGCTATAAGAAATGCTATAGCATATCCTATGGCATTTCTCGTCAACAATTTAATCCTTGCATATTTTTGCATGAGAACTCTTGTTATATTCAAATTCCAATGTATAAGCCCTAAAATCATTATTTTTTCAATTGGTTCGAAATTTAAGGTTGTAAAAAATGTCAAATAAAGAAATGCTATAGGAAATGCTATAGCATTTCCTATGGCATTTCTCGTCAACAATTTAATCCTTGCATATATTTGCATGAGAACTCTTGTTATATTCAAATTCCAATTTATAACCCTAAAATCATTATTTTTTCAATTGGTTCAAAATATAAGGTTGTAAAAAATGTAAAATAAAGAAATTCTATAGTTAATTCTATAGCATTTCCTATGGCATTTCTTGTAAACAATTAAATCCTTGCATATTTTTTTATATGAACTCTTGTTATATTCAAATTCCAATGTATAAACTTTAAAATCATTATTTTTTCGATTGGTTCGAAATTTAAGGTTGTAAAAAATGTAAAATAAAGAAATGCTATAGGAAATGCTATAGCATTTCCTATGGCATTTCTCGTCAACAATTTAATCCTTGCATATTTTTGCATGAGAACTCTTGTTATATTCAAATTCCAATGTATAAGCTTTAAAATCCTTATTTTTTCAATTGGTTCGAAATTTAAGGTTGTAAGAAATGTAAAATAAAGAAATGCTATAGGAAATGCTATAGCATTTCCTATGGCATTTCTCGTCCACAATTTAATCCTTGCATATTTTTGCATGAGAACTCTTGTTATATTCAAATTCAAATTTATAAGCCCTAAAATCATTATTTTTTCAATTGGTTAGAAATTTAAGGTTGTAAAAAATGTAAAATAAAGAAATGCAATAGGAAATGCTATAGCATTTCCTATGGCATTTCTCGTCAACAATTTAATCCTTGCATATTTTTGCATGAGAACTCTTGTTATATTCAAATTACAATGTATAAGCCCTAAAATCATAATTTTTTCAATTGGGTCGAAATTTAAGGTTGTAAGAAATGTCAAATAAAGAAATGCTTTAGGAAATGCTATAGCATTTCCTATGGCATTTCTCGTCAACAATTTAATCCTTGCATATTTTTGCATGAGAACTCTTGTTATATTAAAATTCCAATGTATAAGCCCTAAGTTCATTATTTTTTCAATTGGTTCGAAATTTAAGGTTGTAAAAAATGTCAAATAAAGAAATGCTATAGGAAATGCTATAGCATTTCCTATGGCATTTCTCGTCAACAATTTAATCCTTGCATATTTTTGCATGAGAACTCTTGTTATATTCAAATTCCAATGTATAAGCTTAAAATTTTTTACTTTTTAATTGGTTTGAAATTTAAGGTTGTAAAAAATGTAAAATAAAGAAATGCAATAGGAAATGCTATAGCATTTCCTATGGCATTTCTCGTCAAAAATTTAATCCTTGCATATTTTTGCATGAGAACTCTTGTTATATTTAAATTCAAATGTATAAGCTTTAAAATCATTATTTTTTCAATTGGTTCGAAATTTAAGGTTGTAAAAAATTTCAAGTAAAGAAATGCTATATGAAATGCTATAACATTTCGTATGGCATTTCTCGTCAACAATTTATTCCTTGCATATTTTTGCATGAGAACTCTTGTTATATTCAAATTCCAATGTATAAGCCCTAAAATCATTATTTTTTCAATTGGTTCGAAATTTAAGGTTGTAAAAAATGTCAAATAAAGAAATGCTATAGAAAATGCTATAGCATTTCCTATGGCATTTCTCGTCAACAATTTAATCCTTGCATATTTTTGCATGAGAACTCTTGTTATATTCAAATTCCAATGTATAAGCCCTAAAATCATTATTTTTTCAATTGGTTCGACTTTTAGGTCGTAAACAATGTAAAATAAAGAAATGTTATAGGAAATGCAAGCATTTCCTATGGCATTTCTCGTCAACAATTTAATCCTTGCATATTTTTGCATGAGAACTCTTGTTATATTCAAATTCCAATGTATAAGCCCTAAAATCATTATTTTTTCAATTGGTTCTCAATTTAAGGTTGTAAAAAATGTAAAATAAAGAAATGCAATAGGAAATGCTATAGCATTTCCTATGGCATTTCTCGTCAACAATTTAATCCTTGCATATTTTTGCATGAGAACTCTTGTTATATTCAAATTACAATGTATAAGCCCTAAAATCATTATTTTTTCAATTGGTTCGAAATTTAAGGTTGTAAAAAATGTCAAATAAAGAAATGCTTTAGGAAATTCTATAGCATTTCCTATGGCATTTCTCGTCAACAATTTAATCCTTGCATATTTTTGCATGAGAACTCTTGTTATATTCAAATTCCAATGTATAAGCCCTAAATTCATTATTTTTTCAATTGGTTCGAAATTTAAGGTTGTAAAAAAGGTAAAATAAAGAAATGCAATAGGAAATGCTATAGCATTTCCTATGGCATTTCTCGTCAACAATTTAATCCTTGCATATTTTTGCATGAGAACTCTTGTTATATTCAAATTCCAATGTATAAGCCCTAAAATCATTATTTTTTCAATTGGTTCGAAATTTAAGGTTGTAAAAAATGTCAAATAAAGAAATGCTATAGAAAATGCTAGAGCATTTCCTATGGCATTTCTCGTCAACAATTTAATCCTTGCATATTTTTGCATGAGAACTCTTGTTATATTCAAATTCCAATGTATAAGCCCTAAAATCATTATTTTTTCAATTGGTTCGACTTTTAGGTCGTAAACAATGTAAAATAAAGAAATGTTATAGGAAATGCAAGCATTTCCTATGGCATTTCTCGTCAATAATTTAATCCTTGCATATTTTTGCATGAGAACTCTTGTTATATTCAAATTCCAATTTATAAGCCTTAAAATTTTTACTTTTTAATTGGTTTGAAATTTAAGGTTGTAAAAAATGTAAAATAAAGAAATGCAATAGGAAATGCTATAGCATTTCCTATGGCATTTCTCGTCAAAAATTTAATCCTTGCATATTTTTGCATGAGAACTCTTGTTATATTCAAATTCCAATGTATAAGCTTTAAAATCATTATTTTTTCAATTGGTTCGAAATTTAAGGTTGTAAAAAATGTAAAATAAAGAAATGCTATAGGAAATGCTATAAAATTTCCTATGGCACTTCTCATCAACAATTTAATCCTTGCATATTTTTGCATGAGAACTCTTGTTATATTCAAATTCCAATGTATAAGCTTTAAAATCCTTATTTTTTCAATTGGTTCGAAATTTAAGGTTGTAAGAAATGTAAAATAAAGAAATGCTAAAGCATTTCTTATGGCATTTCTCGTCAACAATTTAATCCTTGAATATTTTTGCATGAGAACTCTTGTTATATTCAAATTCCAATGTATAAGCCCTAAATTCATAATTTTTTCAATTGGTTCAAACTTTAAGGTTGTAAAAAATGTCAAATAAAGAAATGCTATAGGAAATGCTATAGCATTTCCTATGGCATTTCTCGTCAACAATTTAATCCTTGCATATTTTTGCATGAGAACTCTTGTTATATTCAAATTCCAATTTATAAGCCTTAAAATTTTTACTTTTTAATTGGTTTGAAATTTAA
Source organism: Parietaria judaica (assembly GCA_954871525.1). Classification (NCBI taxonomy): domain Eukaryota; kingdom Viridiplantae; phylum Streptophyta; class Magnoliopsida; order Rosales; family Urticaceae; genus Parietaria; species Parietaria judaica. The sequence continues at coordinate 3,909,285 of OX940864.1, read as the reverse complement.
GGTTGTAAAAAATGTAAAATAAAGAAATGCAATAGGAAATGCTATAGCATTTCCTATGGCATTTCTCGTCAAAAATTTAATCCTTGCATATTTTTGCATGAGAACTCTTGTTATATTCAAATTCCAATGTATAAGCTTTAAAATCATTATTTTTTCAATTGGTTCGAAATTTAAGGTTGTAAAAAATGTCAAGTAAAGAAATGCTATAGGAAATGCTATAACATTTCGTATAGCATTTCTCGTCAACAATTTAATCCTTGCATATTTTTGCATGAGAACTCTTGTTATATTCAAATTCCAATGTATAAGCCCTAAAATCATTATTTTTTCAATTGGTTCGACTTTTAGGTCGTAAACAATGTAAAATAAAGAAATGTTATAGGAAATGCAAGCATTTCCTATGGCATTTCTCGTCAACAATTTAATCCTTGCATATTTTTGCATGAGAACTCTTGTTATATTCAAATTCCAATGTATAAGCCCTAAAATTATTATTTTTTCAATTGGTTCAAAATTTAAGGTTGTAAAAAATGTAAAATAAAGAAATGCAATAGGAAATGCTATAGCATTTCCTATGGCATTTCTCGTCAACAATTTAATCCTTGCATATTTTTGCATGAGAACTCTTGTTATATTCAAATTACAATGTATAAGCCCTAAAATCATTATTTTTTCAATTGGTTTGAAATTTAAGGTTGTAAAAAATGTCAAATAAAGAAATGCTTTAGGAAATGCTATAGCATTTCCTATGGCATTTCTCGTCAACAATTTAATCCTTGCATATATTTGCATGAGAACTTGTTATATTCAAATTCCAATTTATAAGCCCTAAAATCATTATTTTTTCAATTGGTTCGAAATTTAAGGTTGTAAAAAATGTAAAATAAAGAAATTCTATAGGAAATTCTATAGCATTTCCTTTGGCATTTATTGTCAACAATTTAATCCTTGCATATTTTTGCATGAGAACTCTTGTTATATTCAAATTCCAATGTATAAGCCCTAAAATCATAATTTTTTCAATTTGTTCGAAATTTAAGGTTGTAAAAAATGTAAAATAAAGAAATGCTATACGAAATGCTATAGCATTTCCTATGGCATTTCTCGTCAACAATTTAATCCTTGCATATTTTTGCATGAGAACTCTTGTTATTTTCAAATTCCAATTTATAAGCTTTAAAATCATTATTTTTTCAATTAGTTCAAAATTTAAGGTTGTAAAAGTTGTAAAATAAAGAAATGCTATAGGAAATGCTATAGCATTTCCTATGGCATTTCTCGTCAACAATTTAATCCTTGCATATTTTTGCATGAGAACTCTTGTTATATTCAAATTCCAATGTATAAGCCCTAAAATTATTATTTTTTCAATTGGTTCGAAATTTAAGGTTGTAAAAAATGTAAAATAAAGAAATGCAATAGGAAATGCTATAGCATTTCCTATGGCATTTCTCGTCAATAATTTAATCCTTGCATATTTTTGCATGAGAACTCTTGTTATATTCAAATTACAATGTATAAGCCCTAAAATCATTATTTTTTCAATTGGTTCGAAATTTAAGGTTGTAAAAAATGTCAAATAAAGAAATGCTTTAGGAAATGCTATAGCATTTCCTATGGCATTTCTCGTCAACAATTTAATCCTTGCATATATTTGCATGAGAACTTGTTATATTCAAATTCCAATTTATAAGCCCTAAAATCATTATTTTTTCAATTGGTTCGAAATTTAAGGTTGTAAAAAATGTAAAATAAAGAAATTCTATAGGAAATTCTATAGCATTTCCTATGGCATTTCTTGTCAACAATTTAATCCTTGCATATTTTTGCATGAGAACTCTTGTTATATTCAAATTCCAATGTATAAGCCCTAAAATCATAATTTTTTCAATTGGTTCAAAATTTAAGGTTGTAAAAAATGTCAAATAAAGAAATGCTATACGAAATGCTATAGCATTTCCTATGGCATTTCTCGTCAACAATTTAATCCTTGCATATTTTTGCATGAGAATTCTTGTTATATTCAAATTCCAATTTATAAGCTTTAAAATCATTATTTTTTCAATTAGTTCAAAATTTAAGGTTGTAAAAGTTGTAAAATAAAGAAATGCTATAGGAAATGCTATAGCATTTCCTATGGCATTTCTCGTCAACAATTTAATCCTTGCATATTTTTGCATGAGAACTCTTGTTATATTCAAATTCCAATGTATAAGCCCTAAAATCATTATTTTTTCAATTGGTTCGAAATTTAATGTTGTAAAAAATGTCAAATAAAGAAATGCTATAGGAAATGCTATAGCATTTCCTATGGCATTTCTCGTCAACAATTTAATCCTTGCATATTTTTGCATGAGAACTCTTGTTATATTCAAATTCCAATGTATAAGCCCTAAAATCATTATTTTTTCAATTGGTTCGAAATTTAAGGTTGTAAAAAATGTAAAATAAAGAAATGCAATAGGAAATGCTATTGCATTTCCTATGGCATTTCTCGTCAACAATTTAATCCTTGCATATTTTTGCATGAGAACTCTTGTTATATTCAAATTACAATGTATAAGCCCTAAAATCATTATTTTTTCAATTGGTTCGAAATTTAAGGTTGTAAAAAATGTAAAATAAAGAAATGCTTTAGGAAATGCTATAGCATTTCCTATGGCATTTCTCGTCCACAATTTAATCCTTGCATATTTTTGCATGAGAACTCTTGTTATATTCAAATTCCAATTTATAAGCCCTAAATTCATTATTTTTTCAATTGGTTCGAAATTTAAGGTTGTAAAAAATGTGAAATAAAGAAATGTTATAGGAAATGCTATAGCATTTCCTATGGCATTTCTCGTCAACAATTTAATCCTTGCATATTTTTGCATGAGAACTCTTGTTATATTCAAATTCCAATGTATAAGCTTTAAAATTTTTACTTTTTAATTGGTCTGAAATTTAAGGTTGTAAAAAATGTAAAATAAAGAAATGCAATAGGAAATGCTAGCATTTCTCGTCAAAAATTTAATCCTTGCATATTTTTGCATGAGAACTCTTGTTATATTCAAATTCCAATGTATAAGCTTTAAAATCATTATTTTTTCAATTGGTTCGAAATTTAAGGTTGTAAAAAATGTAAAATAAAGAAATGCTATAGGAAATGCTATAGCATTTCCTATGGCATTTCTCGTCAACAATTTAATCCTTGCATATTTTTGCATGAGAACTCTTGTTATATTCAAATTCCAATGTATAAGCCCTAAAATCATTATTTTTTCAATTGGTTCGAAATTTAAGGTTGTAAAAAATGTCAAATAACGAAATGCTTTAGGAAATGCTATAGCATTTCCTATGGCATTTCTCGTCAACAATTTAATCCTTGCATATTTTTGCATGAGAACTCTTGTTATATTCAAATTCCAATGTATAAGCCCTAAATTCATTATTTTTTCAATTGGTTCGAAATTTAAGGTTGTAAAAAATGTCAAATAAAGAAATGCTATAGGAAATGCTATAGCATTTCCTATGGCATTTCTCGTCGACAATTTAATCCTTGCATATTTTTGCATGAGAACTCTTGTTATATTCAAATTCCAATGTATAAACTTTAAAATTTTTACTTTTTAATTGGTTTGAAATTTAAGGTTGTAAAAAATGTAAAATAAAGAAATGCAATAGGAAATGCTATAGCATTTCCTATGGCATTTCTCGTCAAAAATTTAATCCTTGCATATTTTTGCATGAGAACTCTTGTTATATTCAAATTCCAATGTATAAGGTTTAAAATCGTTATTTTTTCAATTGGTTTGAAATTTAAGGTTATAAAAAATGTCAAGTAAAGAAATGCTATAGGAAATGCTATAACATTTCGTATGGCATTTCTCGTCAACAATTTAATCCTTGCATATTTTTGCATGAGAACTCTTGTTATATTCAAATTCCAATGTATAAGCCCTAAAATCATTATTTTTTCAATTGGTTCGACTTTTAGGTCGTAAACAATGTAAAATAAAGAAATGTTATAGGAAATGCAAGCATTTCCTATGGCATTTCTCGTCAACAATTTAATCCTTGCATATTTTTGCATGAGAACTCTTGTTATATTCAAATTCCAATGTATAAGCCCTAAAATTATTATTTTTTCAATTGGTTTGAAATTTAAGGTTGTAAAAAATGTAAAATAAAGAAATGCAATAGGAAATGCTATAGCATTTCCTATGGCATTTCTCGTCAACAATTTAATCCTTGCATATTTTTTCATGAGAACTCTTGTTATATTCAAATTACAATGTATAAGCCCTAAAATCATTATTTTTTCAATTGGTTCGAAATTTAAGGTTGTAAAAAATGTCAAATAAAGAAATGCTTTAGGAAATGCTATAGCATTTCCTATGGCATTTCTCGTCAACAATTTAATCCTTGCATATTTTTGCATGAGAACTCTTGTTATATTCAAATTCCAATGTATAAGCCCTAAAATCATTATTTTTTCAATTGGTTCGACTTTTAGGTCGTAAACAATGTAAAATAAAGAAATGTTATAGGAAATGCAAGCATTTCCTATGGCATTTCTCGTCAACAATTTAATCCTTGCATATTTTTGCATGAGAACTCTTGTTATATTCAAATTCCAATGCATAAGCTTTAAAATTTTTACTTTTTAATTGGTTTGAAATTTAAGGTTGTAAAAAATGTAAAATAAAGAAATGCAATAGGAAATGCTATAGCATTTCCTATGGCATTTCTCGTCAAAAATTTAATCCTTGCATATTTTTGCATGAGAACTCTTGTTATATTCAAATTCCAATGTATAAGCTGTAAAATCATTATTTTTTCAATTGGTTCGAAATTTAAGGTTGTAAAAAATGTCAAGTAAAGAAATGCTATAGGAAATGCTATAACATTTCGTATGGCATTTCTCGTCAGCAATTTAATCCTTGCATATTTTTGCATGAGAACTCTTGTTATATTCAAATTCCAATGTATAAGCCCTAAAATCATTATTTTTTCAATTGGTTCAAATTTAAGGTTGTAAAAAATGTCAAATAAAGAAATGCTATAGAAAATGCTATAGCATTTCCTGTGGCATTTCTCGTCAACAATTTAATCCTTGCATATTTTTGCATGAGAACTATTGTTATATTCAAATTCCAATGTATAAGCCCTAAAATCATTATTTTTTAAATTGGTTCGACTTTTAGGTCGTAAACAATGTAAAATAAAGAAATGTTATAGGAAATGCAAGCATTTCCTATGGCATTTCTCGTCAACAATTTAATCCTTGCATATTTTTGCATGATAACTCTTGTTATATTCAAATTCTAATGTATAAGCCCTAAAATAATTATTTTTTCAATTGGTTCGAAATTTAAGGTTGTAAAAAATGTAAAATACAGAAATGCAATAGGAGCACTTCCTATGGCATTTCTCGTCAACAATTTAGTCCTTGCATATTTTTGCATGAGAACTCTTGTTATATTCAAATTACAATGTATAAGCCCTAAAATCATTAATTTTTCAATTGGTTCGAAATTTAAGGTTGTAAAAAATGTCAAATAAAGAAATGCTTTAGGAAATGCTATAGCATATCCTATGGCATTTCTCGTCAACAACTTAATCCTTGCATATATTTGCATGAGAACTCTTGTTATATTCAAATTCCAATGTATAAGCCCTAAATTCATTATTTTTTCAATTGGTTTGAAATTTAAGGTTGTAAAAAATGTAAAATAAAGAAATGCAATAGGAAATGCTATAGCATTTCCTATGGCATTTCTCGTCAAAAATTTAATCCTTGCATATTTTTGCATGAGAACTCTTGTTATATTCAAATTCCAATGTAAAGCTTTAAAATCATTATTTTTTCAATTGGTTCGAAATTTAAGGTTGTAAAAAATGTCAAATAAAGAAATGCTATAACATTTCGTATGGCATTTCTCGTCAACAATTTAATCCTTGCATATTTTTGCATGAGAACTCTTGTTATATTCAAATTCCAATGTATAAGCCCTAAAATCATTATTTTTTCAATTGGTTCGAAATTTTAGGTTGTAAAAAATGTCAAATAAAGAAATGCTATAGAAAATGCAAGCATTTCCTATGGCATTTCTCGTCAACAATTTAATCCTTGCATATTTTTGCATGAGAACTCTTGTTATATTCAAATTCCAATGTATAAGCCCTAAAATAATTATTTTTTCAATTCGTTCGAAATTTAAGGTTGTAAAAAATGTCAAATAAAGAAATACTATAGGAAATGCTATAGCATTTCCTATGGCATTTCTCGTCAACAATATAATCCTTGCATATTTTTGCATGAGAACTCTTGTTATATTCAAATTCCAATTTATAATCCCTAAAATCATTATTTTTTCAATTGGTTCGAAATTTAAGGTTGTAAAAAATGTAAAATAAAGAAATTCTATAGGAAATTCTATAGCATTTCCTATGGCATTTCTTGTCAACAATTTAATCCTTGCATATTTTTGCATGAGAACTCTTGTTATATTCAAATTCCAATGTATAAGCCCTAAAATCATTATTTTTTCAATTGGTTCGAAATTTAAGGTTTTAAAAAATGTAAAATAAAGAAATGCTAATTTAATCCTTGCATATTTTTGCATGAGAACTCTTGTTATATTCAAATTCCAATGTGTAAACTTTAAAATCATTATTTTTTCAATTGGTTCGAAATTTAAGGTTGTAAAAAATGTCAAATAAAGAAATGCTATAGGAAATGCTATAACATTTCGTATGGCATTTCTCGTCAACAATTTAATCCTTGCAAATTTTTGCATGAGAACTCTTGTTATATTCAAATTCCAATGTATAAGCTTTAAAATCATTACTTTTCAATTGGTTTGAAATTTAAGGTTGTAAAAAATGTAAAATAAAGAAATGCTATAGGAAATGCTATAGCATTTCCTATGGCATTTCTCCTCAATAATTTAATCTTTGTATATTTTTGGATGAGAACTCTTGTAATATTCAAATTCCAATGTATAAGCCTTAAAATCATTATTTTTTTAATTGGTTCGAAATTTAAGGTTGTAAAAAATGTCAAATAAAGAAATGCTATAGGAAATAGCATTTCCTATGGCATTTCTCGTCAACAGTTTAATCCTTGCATATTTTTGCATGAGAACTCTTGTTATATTCCAATGCCAATGTATAAGCCCTAAAATTATTATTTTTTCAATTGGTTCGAAATTTAAGGTTGTAAAAAATGTAAAATAAAGAAATGCTATAGGAAATGCTATAGCATTTCCTATGGCATTTCTTGTCAACAATTTAATCCTTGCATATTTTTGCATGAGAACTCTTGTTATATTCAAATTCCAATGTATAATCCCTGAAATATTATTTTTTCAATTGGTTCGAAATTTTAGTTCGTAAACAATGTAAAATGAAAAAATGCTATAGGAAATGCTAGCATTTCCTATGGCATTTCTCGTCTACAATTTAATCCTTGCATATTTTTGCATGAGAACTCTTGTTATATTCAAGTTCCAATGTATAAGCTTTAAAATCATTATTTTTTCAATTGGTTCAAAACTTAAGGTTGTAAAAAATGTAAAATAAAGAAATGCTTTAGGGAAATTCTATAGCATTTCCTATGGCATTTCTCGTGAACAATTTAATCCTTGCATATTTTTGCATGAGAACTCTATTTATATTCAAATTCAAATGTATAAGTCTTAAAATCATTATTTTTTCAATTGGTTTGAAATTTAAGGTTGTAAAAAATGTATAATAAAGAAATTCTATCGGAAATTCTATATCATTTCGTATGGAATTTCTCGTCAACAATTTAATCCTTGCATATTTTTGCATGAGAACTCTTGTTATATTCAAATTCCAATGTATAAGCCCTAAAATAATTATTTTTTTAATTGGTTCGAAATTTAAGGTTGTAAAAAATGTAAAATAAAGAAATGCTATAGGAAATGCTATAGCATTTCCTATGGCATTTCTCGTCTACAATTTAATCCTTGCATATTTTTGCATGAGAACTCTTGTTATATTCAAATTCCAATGTATAAGCCCTAAAATATAATTTTTTCAATTGGTTAGAAATTTTAGGTCGTAAACAATGTAAAATGAAAAAATGCCATTTCCTATGGCATTTCTCGTCAACAATTTAATCCTTGCATATTTTTGCATGAGAACTCTTGTTATATTAAAATTCCAATGTATAAGCTTTAAAATCAATATTTTTTCAATTGGTTCGAAATTTAAGGTTGTAAAAAATGTAAAATAAAGAAATGCTATAGGAAATTCTATAGCATTTCCTGTGGCATTTCTCGTCAACAATTTAATCCTTGCATATTTTTGCATGAGAACTCTTTTTATATTCAAATTCCAATGTATAAGCCCTAAAATCATTATTTTTTCAATTGGTTTGAAATTTAAGGTTGTAAAAAATGTATAATAAAGAAATTCTATCGGAAATTCTATAGCATTTCCTATGGCATTTCTCGTCAACAATTTAATCCTTGCATATTTTTGCATGAGAACTCTTGTTATATTCAAATTCCAATGTATAAGCCCTAAAATAATTATTTTTTCAATTGGTTCGAAATTTAAGGTTGTAAAAAATTTAAAATAAAGAAATTCTATAGGAAATTCTATAGCATTTCCTATGGCATTTCTTGTCAACAAATTAATCCTTGCATATTTTTGCATGAGAACTCTTGTTATATTTAAATTCCAATGTATAAGCCTTAAAATCATTATTTTTTCAATTTGTTCGAAATTTAAGGTTTTAAAAAATGTAAAATAAAGAAATGCTATAGGAAATGCTATAGCATTTCCTATGGCATTTCTCGTCAAAAATTTATCCTTGCATATTTTTGCATGAGAACTCTTGTTATATTCAAATTCCAATGTATAAGCTTTAAAATCATTATTTTTTTAATTGGTTCGAAATTTAAGGTTGTAAAAAATGTCAAATAAAGAAATGCTATAGGAAATGCTATTACATTTCGTATTGCTTTTCTCGTCAACAATTTAATCCTTGCATATTTTTCCATGAGAACTCTTGTTATATTCAAATTCCAATGTATAAGCTTTAAAATCATTACTTTTCAATTGGTTTGAAATTTAAGGCTGTAAAAAATGTAAAATAAAGAAATGCTATAGAAAATGCTATAGCATTTCCTATGGCATTTCTCCTCAATAATTTAATCCTTGCATATTTTTGCACGAGAACTCTTGTTATATTCAAATTCCAATGTATAAGCCTTAAAATCATTATTTTTTCAATTGGTTCGAAATTTAAGGTTGTAAAAAATAACAAATAAAGAAATGCTATAGGAAATTCAATAGCATTTCCTATGGCATTTCTCGTCAACAATTTAATCCTTGCATATTTTTGCATGAGAACTCTTGTTATATTCCAATTCCAATGTATAAGCCCTAAAATCATTATTTTTTCAATTGGTTCGAAATTTAAGGTTGTAAAAAATGAAAAATAAAGAAATTCTATAGGAAATGCTAGCATTTCCTATGGCATTTCTCGTCAACGATTTAATCCTTGCATATTTTTGCATGAGAACTCTTGTTAAATTCAAATTCCAATGTATAAGCCCTAAAATATTATTTTTTCAATTGGTACGAATAGGTCGTAAACAATGTAAAATGAAGAAATGCTATAGGAAATGCTAGCATTTCCTATGGCATTTCTCGTCAACAATTTAATCCTTGCATATTTTTGCATGAGAACTCTTGTTATATTCAAATTCCAATGTATAAGCTTTAAAATCATTATTTTTTCAATTGGTTCGAAATTTAAGGTTGTAAAAAATGTAAAATAAAGAAATGCTATAGGAAATGCTATAGCATTTCCTATGGCATTTCTCGTCAACAATTTTATCCTTACATATTTTTGCATGATAACTCTTGTTATATTCAAATTCCAATGTATAAGCCTAAAATCATTATTTTTTCAATTGGTTCGAAATTTAAGGTTGTAAAAAATGTCAAATAAAGAAATGTTATAGGAAATGCTATATCATTTCCTATGGCATATCTCGTCAACAATTTAATCCTTGCATATTTTTGCATGAGAACTCTTGTTATATTCAAATTTTAATTTATAAGCCCTAAAATCATTATTTTTTCAATTGGTTCGAAATTTAAGGTTGTAAAAAATATAAAATAAAGAAATTCTATAGGAAATTCTATAGCATTTCCTATGGCATTTCTTGTCAACAATTTAATCCTTGCATATTTTTGCATGAAAACTCTTGTTATATTCAAATTCCAATGTATAAGCCCTAAAATAATTATTTTTTCAATTGGTTCGAAATTTAAGGTTGTAAAAATGTAAAATAAAGAAATGCTATAGAAAATGCTATAGCATTTCCTATGGCATTTCTCGTCAACAATTTAAACCTTGCATATTTTTACATGAGAACTCTTGTTATATTCAAATTCCAATGTATAAGCCCTAAAATCATTATTTTTTCAATTGGTTTGAAATTTTAGGTCGTAAACAATGTAAAATAAAGAAATGCTATAGGAAATGCTAGCATTTCCTATGGCATTTCTCGTCAACAATTTAATCCTTGCATATTTTTGCATGAGAACTCTTGTTATATTCAAATTCCAATGTATAAGCTTTAAAATCATTATTTTTTCAATTGGTTCGAAATTTGAGGTCGTAAAAAATGTAAAATAAAGAAATTCTATAGGAAATTCTATAGCATTTCCTATGGCATTTCTCGTCAACAATTTAATCCTAGCATATTTTTGCATGAGAACTCTTGTTATATTCAAATTTCAATTTATAAGCCCTAAAATCATTATTTTTTCAATTGGTTCAAAATTTGAGGTCGTAAAAAATGTAAAATAAAGAAATTCTATAGGAAATTCTATAGCATTTCCTATGGCATTTCTCGTCAACAATTTAATCCTAGCATATTTTTGCATGAGAACTCTTGTTATATTCAAATTCCAATGTATAAGCCCTAAAATCATTATTTTTTCAATTTGTTCGAAATTTTAGGTCGTAAACAATGTAAAATAAAGAAATGGTATAGGAAATGCTAGCATTTCTTATGGCATTTCTCGTCAACAATTTAATCCTTGCATATTTTTGCATGAGAACTCTTGTTATATTCAAATTCCAATGTATAAGCCCTAAAATCATTATTTTCTCAATTGGTTCGAAATTTAAGGTTGTAAAAAATGTCAAATAAAGAAATGTTATAGGATTTCCTATGGCATTTCTCGTCAACAATTTAATCCTTGCATATTTTTGCATGAGAACTCTTGTTTTATTCAAATTTCAATGTATAAGCACTAAAATCATTATTTTTTCAATTGATTCGAAATTTTAGGTTGTAAAAAGTGTAAAATAAAGAAATTCTATCGGAAATTCTATAGCATTTCCTATGGCATTTCTCGTCAACAATTTAATCCTTGCATATTTTTGCATGAGAACGCTTGTTATATTCAAATTCCAATGTATAAGCCCTAAAATCATTATTTTTTCAATTGGTTCGAAATTTAAGGTTGTAAAAAATGTCAAATAAAGAAATGCTATAAGAAATGCTATAGGATTTCCTATGGCATTTCTCGTCAACAATTTAATCCTTGCACATTTTTGCATGAGAACTCTTGTTGTATTCAAATTCCAATGTATAAGTCCTAAAATCATTATTTTTTCAGTTGGTTCGAAATTTAAGGTTGTAAAAAAGGTAAAATAAAGAAATTCTATCGGAAATTCTATAGCATTTCCTATGGCATTTCTCGTCAACAATTTAATCCTTGCATATTTTTGCATGAGAACTCTTGTTATATTCAAATTCTAATGTATAAGCCCTAAAATCATTATTTTTTCAATTGGTTCGAAATTTAAGGTTGTAAAAAATGTAAAATAAAGAATGCTATAGGAAATGCTATAGCATTTCCTATGGCATTTCTCGTCAACAATTTAATCCTTGCATATTTTTGCATGAGAACTCTTGTTATATTCAAATTCCTATGTATAAGCCCTAAAATCATTATTTTTTCAATTGGTTCGAAATTTAAGGTTGTAAAAAATGTAAAATAAAGAAATTCTATAGGAAATTCTATAGCATTTCCTATGGCATTTCTCGTCAACAATTTAATCCTTGTATATTTTTGCATGAGAAATCTTGATATATTCAAATTCCAATGTATAAGCCCTAAAATCGTTATTTTTTTCAATTGGTTCTAAATTTAAGGTTGTAAAAAATGTAAAATAAAGAAATTCTATCGGAAATTCTATAGCATTTCCTATGGCATTTCTCGTCAACAATTTAATCCTTGCATATTTTTGCATGAGAACTCTTGTTATATTCAAATTTCAATGTATAAGCCCTAAAATCATTATTTTTTCAATTGGTTCGAAATTTAAGGTTGTAAAAAATGTAAAATAAAGAAATTCTATCGGAAATTCTATAGCATTTCCTATGGCTTTTCTCGTCAACAATTTAATCCCTGCATATGTTTGCATGAGAACTCTTGTTATATTCAAATTCCAATGTATAAGCCCTAAAATCATTATTTTTTCAATTGGTTCGGAATTTAAGGTTGTAAAAAATGTCAAATAAAGAAATGCTATAGGAAATGTTATAGCATTTCCTATGGCATTTCTCGTCAACAATTTAATCCTTGCATATTTTTGCATGAGAACTCTTGTTATATTAAAATTCCAATGTATAAGCCCTAAAATTGTTATTTTTTCAATTGGTTCGAAATTTAAGGTTGTAAAAAATGTAAAATAAAGAAATTCAATAGGAAATTCTATAGCATTTCCTATGACATTTCTTGTCAACAATTTAATCCTTGCATATTTTTGCATGAGAACTCTTGTTATATTAAAATTCCAATGTATAGGCCCTAAAATCATTATTTTTTCAATTGGTTCGAAATTTAAGGTTGTAAAAATTGTAAAATAAATAAATGCCATAGGAAATGCTATAGCATTTCCTATGGCATTTCTCGTCAACAATTTAATCCTTGCATATTTTTACATGAGAACTCTTGTTATATTCAAATTCCAATGTATAAGCCCTAAAAAATTATTTTTCAATTGGTTCAAAATTTTAGGTCGTAAACAATGTAAAATAAAGAAATGCTATAGGAAATGCTAGCATTTCCTATGGCATTTCTCGTAAACAATTAAATCCTTGCATATTTTTTTATATGAACTCTTGTTATATTCAAATTCAAATGTATAAGCTTTAAAATTATTATTTTTTCAATTGGTTCGAAATTTAAGGTTGTAAAAAATGTCAAATAAAGAAATGCTATAGGAAATGCTATAGCATTTCCTATGGCATTTCTCGTCAACGATTTAATCCTTGCATATTTTTGCATGAGAACTCTTGTTATATTAAAATTTTAATGTATAAGCCCTAAAATCATTATTTTTTCAATTGGTTCGAAATTTAAGGTTGTAAAAAATGTCAAACAAAGAAATGCTATAGGAAATGCTATAGCATTTCCTATGGCATTTCTTGTCAACGATTTAATCCTTGCATATTTTTGCATGAGAACTCTTGTTATATTCAAATTCAAATGTATAAGCCCTAAAATCATTATTTTTTCAATTGGTTCGAAATTTAAGGTTGTAAAAAATGTAAAATAAAGAAATGCTATAGGAAATGCTATAGCATCTCCTATGGCATTTCTCGTCAACAATTTAATCCTTGCATATTTTTGCATGAGAACTCTTGTTATATTCAAATTCCAATGTATAAGCCCTAAAATCATTATTTTTTCAATTGGTTCGAAATTTAAGGTTGTAAAAAATGTAAAATAAAGAAATGCTATAGCATTTCCTATGGCATTTCTCGTCAACAATTTAATCCTTGCATATTTTTGCATGAGAACTCTTGTTATATTCAAATTTCAATTTATAAGCCCTAAAATTATTATTTTTTCAATTGGTTCGAAATTTAAGGTTGTAAAAAATGTAAAATAAAGAAATGCTATAGGAAATGCTATAGCATTTCCTATGGCATTTCTCGTCAACAATTTAATCCTTGCATATTTTTGCATGAGAACTCTTGTTATATTCAAATTCCAATGTATAAGCCCTAAAATCTTTATTTTTTCAATTGGTTCGAAATTTAAGGTTGTAAAAAATATCAAATAAAGAAATGCAATAGGAAATGCTATAGCATTTCCTATGGCATTTCTCGTCAACGATTTAATCCTTGCATATTTTTGCATGAGAACTCTTGTTATATTAAAATTCCAATGTATAAGCCCTAAAATCATTATTTTTTCAATTGGTTCGAAATTTAAGGTTGTAAAAAATGTAAAATAAAGAAATGCTATAGGAAATGCTAGCATTTCCTATGGCATTTCTCGTCAACAATTTAATCCTTGCATATTTTTACAAGAGAACTCTTGTTATATTCAAATTCCAATGTATAAGCTTTAAAATCATTATTTTTTCAATTGGTTCGAAATTTAATGTTGTAAAAAATGTCAAATAAAGAAATGCTATAGGAAATGCTATAACATTTCCTATGGCATTTCTCGTCAACAATTTAATCCTTGCATATTTTTACATGAGAACTCTTGTTATATTAAAATTCCAATGTATAAGCCCTAAAATAATTATTTGTTCAATTGGTTCGAAATATAAGGTTGTAAAAAATGTAAAATAAAGAAATGCTATAGGAAATGCTATATGGCAATTCTCGTCAACAGTTTAATCCTTGCATATTTTTACATGAGAACTCTTGTTATATTAAAATTCCAATGTATAAGCCCTATAATAATTATTTTTTCAATTGGTTCGAAATTTAAGGTTGTAAAAAATGTCAAATAAAGAAATGCTATAGGAAATGCTATAGCATTACCTATGGCATTTCTCGTCAACAATTTAATCCTTGCATATTTTTGCATGAGAACTCTTGTTATATTCAAATTTCAATTTATAAGCCCTAAAATCATTATTTTTTCAATTGGTTCGAAATTTAAGGTTGTAAAAAATGTAAAATAAAGAAATTCTATCGGAAATTCTATAGCATTTCCTATGGCATTTCTCGTCAACGATTTAATCCTTGCATATTTTTGCATGAGAACTCTTGTTATATTAAAATTTTAATGTATAAGCCCTAAAATCATTATTTTTTCAATTGGTTCGAAATTTAAGGTTGTAAAAAATGTCAAACAAAGAAATGCTATAGGAAATGCTATAGCATTTCCTATGGCATTTCTCGTCAACGATTTAATCCTTGCATATTTTTGCATGAGAACTCTTGTTATATTCAAATTCAAATGTATAAGCCCTAAAATCATTATTTTTTCAATTGGTTCGAAATTTAAGGTTGTAAAAAATGTAAAATAAAGAAATGCTATAGGAAATGCTATAGCATCTCCTATGGCATTTCTCGTCAACAATTTAATCCTTGCATATTTTTGCATGAGAACTCTTGTTATATTCAAATTCCAATGTATAAGCCCTAAAATCATTATTTTTTCAATTGGTTCGAAATTTAAGGTTGTAAAAAATGTAAAATAAAGAAATGCTATAGGAAATGCTATAGCATTTCCTATGGCATTTCTCGTCAACAATTTAATCCTTGCATATTTTTGCATGAGAACTCTTGTTATATTCAAATTTCAATTTATAAGCCCTAAAATCATTATTTTTTAAATTGGTTCGAAATTTAAGGTTGTAAAAAATGTAAAATAAAGAAATGCTATAGGAAATGCTATAGCATTTCCTATGGCATTTCTCGTCAACAATTTAATCCTTGCATATTTTTGCATGAGAACTCTTGTTATATTCAAATTCCAATGTATAAGCCTTAAAATCTTTATTTTTTCAATTGGTTCGAAATTTAAGATTGTAAAAAATATCAAATAAAGAAATGCAATAGGAAATGCTATAGCATTTCCTATGGCATTTCTCGTCAACGATTTAATCCTTGCATATTTTTGCATGAGAACTCTTGTTATATTAAAATTCCAATGTATAAGCCCTAAAATCATTATTTTTTCAATTGGTTCGAAATTTAAGGTTGTAAAAAATGTAAAATAAAGAAATGCTATAGGAAATGCTATAGCATTTCCTATGGCATTTCTCGTCAACAATTTAATCCTTGCATATTTTTACAAGAGAACTCTTGTTATATTCAAATTCCAATGTATAAGCCCTAAAATAATTATTTTTTCAATTGGTTCGAAATTTAATGTTGTAAAAAATGTCAAATAAAGAAATGCTATAGGAAATGCTATAACATTTCCTATGGCATTTCTCGTCAACAATTTAATCCTTGCATATTTTTACATGAGAACTCTTGTTATATTAAAATTCCAATGTATAAGCCCTAAAATAATTATTTGTTCAATTGGTTCGAAATATAAGGTTGTAAAAAATGTAAAATAAAGAAATGCTATAGGAAATGCTATAGCATTTCCTATGGCAATTCTCGTCAACAGTTTAATCCTTGCATATTTTTACATGAGAACTCTTGTTACATTAAAATTCCAATGTATAAGCCCTAAAATAATTATTTTTTCAATTGGTTCGAAATTTAAGGTTGTAAAAAATGTCAAATAAAGAAATGCTAAAGGAAATGCTATAGCATTTCCTATGGCATTTCTCGTCAACGATTTAATCCTTCCATATTTTTGCATGAGAATTCTTTTTATATTCTAATTTCAATTTATAAGCCCTAAAATCATTATTTTTTCAATTGGTTCGAAATTTAATGTTGTAAGAAATGTAAAATAAAGAAATTCTATCGGAAATTCTATAGCATTTACTATGGCATTACTCGTCAACAATTTAATCCTTGCATATTTTTGCATGAGAAGTCTTGATATATTCAAATTCCAATGTATAAGCCCTAAAATCATTATTTTTTCAATTGGGTCTAAATTTAAGGTTGTAAAAAATGTAAAATAAAGAAATGCTATAGGAAATGCTATAGCATTTCCTATGGCATTTCTCGTCAACAATTTAATCCTTGCATATTTTTGCATGAGAACTCTTGTTATATTCAAATTCCAATGTATAAGCCCTAAAATCTTTATTTTTTCAATTGGTTCGAAATTTAAGGTTGTAAAAAATATCAAATAAAGAAATGCAATAGGAAATTCTATAGCATTTCCTATGGCATTTCTCGTCAATGATTTAATCCTTGCATATTTTTGCATGAGAACTCTTGTTATATTAAAATTCCAATGTATAAGCCCTAAAATCATTATTTTTTCAATTGGTTCGAAATTTAAGGTTGTAAAAAATGTAAAATAAAGAAATGCTATAGGAAATGCTATAGCATTTCCTATGGCATTTCTCGTCAACAATTTAATCCTTGCATATTTTTACAAGAGAACTCTTGTTATATTCAAATTCCAATGTATAAGCCCTAAAATAATTATTTTTTCAATTTGTTCGAAATTTAAGGTTGTAAAAAATGTCAAATAAAGAAATGCTATAGGAAATGCTATAGCATTTCCTATGGCATTTCTCGTCAACGATTTAATCCTTGCATATTTTTGCATGAGAACTCTTGTTATATTCAAATTCCAATGTATAAGCTTTAAAATTTTTACTTTTTAATTGGTTTGAAATTTAAGGTTGTAAAAAATGTAAAATAAAGAAATGCAATAGGAAATGCTATAGCATTTCCTATGGCATTTCTCGTCAAAAATTTAATCCTTGCATATTTTTGCATGAGAACTCTTGTTATATTCAAATTCCAATGTATAAGCTTTAAAATCATTATTTTTTCAATTGGTTCGAAATTTAAGGTTGTAAAAAATGTCAAGTAAAGAAATGCTATAGGAAATGCTATAACATTTCGTATAGCATTTCTCGTCAACAATTTAATCCTTGCATATTTTTGCATGAGAACTCTTGTTATATTCAAATTCCAATGTATAAGCCCTAAAATCATTATTTTTTCAATTGGTTCGACTTTTAGGTCGTAAACAATGTAAAATAAAGAAATGTTATAGGAAATGCAAGCATTTCCTATGGCATTTCTCGTCAACAATTTAATCCTTGCATATTTTTACAAGAGAACTCTTGTTATATTCAAATTCCAATGTATAAGCCCTAAAATAATTATTTTTTCAATTGGTTCGAAATTTAAGGTTGTAAAAAATGTCAAATAAAGAAATGCTAAAGGAAATGCTATAGCATTTCCTATGGCATTTCTCGTCAACGATTTAATCCTTCCATATTTTTGCATGAGAATTCTTTTTATATTCTAATTTCAATTTATAAGCCCTAAAATCATTATTTTTTCAATTGGTTCGAAATTTAATGTTGTAAGAAATGTAAAATAAAGAAATTCTATCGGAAATTCTATAGCATTTACTATGGCATTTCTCGTCAACAATTTAATCCTTGCATATTTTTGCATGAGAAGTCTTGATATATTCAAATTCCAATGTATAAGCCCTAAAATCATTATTTTTTCAATTGGGTCTAAATTTAAGGTTGTAAAAAATGTAAAATAAAGAAATGCTATAGGAAATGCTATAGCATTTCCTATGGCATTTCTCGTCAACAATTTAATCCTTGCATATTTTTGCATGAGAACTCTTGTTATATTCAAATTCCAATGTATAAGCCCTAAAATCTTTATTTTTTCAATTGGTTCGAAATTTAAGGTTGTAAAAAATATCAAATAAAGAAATGGAATAGGAAATTCTATAGCATTTCCTATGGCATTTCTCGTCAATGATTTAATCCTTGCATATTTTTGCATGAGATCTCTTGTTATATTAAAATTCCAATGTATAAGCCCTAAAATCATTATTTTTTCAATTGGTTCGAAATTTAAGGTTGTAAAAAATGTAAAATAAAGAAATGCTATAGGAAATGCTATAGCATTTCCTACGGCATTTCTCGTCAACAATTTAATCCTTGCATATTTTTACAAGAGAACTCTTGTTATATTCAAATTCCAATGTATAAGCCCTAAAATAATTATTTTTTCTATTTGTTCGAAATTTAAGGTTGTAAAAAATGTCAAATAAAGAAATGCTATAGGAAATGCTATAGCATTTCCTATGGCATTTCTCGTCAACGATTTAATCCTTGCATATTTTTTCATGAGAACTCTTGTTATATTCAAATTCCAATGTATAAGCTTTAAAATTTTTACTTTTTAATTGGTTTGAAATTTAAGGTTGTAAAAATGTAAAATAAAGAAATGCAATAGGAAATGTTATAGCATTTCCTATGGCATTTCTCGTCAAAAATTTAATCCTTGCATATTTTTGCATGAGAACTCTTGTTATATTCAAATTCCAATGTATAAGCTTTAAAATCATTATTTTTTCAATTGGTTCGAAATTTAAGGTTGTAAAAAATGTCAAGTAAAGAAATGCTATAGGAAATGCTATAATATTTCGTATAGCATTTCTCGTCAACAATTTAATCCTTGCATATTTTTGCATGAGAACTCTTGTTATATTCAAATTCCAATGTATAAGCCCTAAAATCATTATTTTTTCAATTGGTTCGACTTTTAGGTCGTAAACAATGTAAAATAAAGAAATGTTATAGGAAATGCAAGCATTTCCTATGGCATTTCTCGTCAACAATTTAATCCTTGCATATTTTTACAAGAGAACTCTTGTTATATTCAAATTCCAATGTATAAGCCCTAAAATAATTATTTTTTCAATTGGTTCGAAATTTAATGTTGTAAAAAATGTCAAATAAAGAAATGCTATAGGAAATGCTATAACATTTCCTATGGCATTTCTCGTCAACAATTTAATCCTTGCATATTTTTACATGAGAACTCTTGTTATATTAAAATTCCAATGTATAAGCCCTAAAATAATTATTTGTTCAATTGGTTCGAAATATAAGGTTGTAAAAAATGTAAAATAAAGAAATGCTATAGGAAATGCTATAGCATTTCCTATGGCAATTCTCGTCAACAGTTTAATCCTTGCATATTTTTACATGAGAACTCTTGTTACATTAAAATTCCAATGTATAAGCCCTAAAATAATTATTTTTTCAATTGGTTCGAAATTTAAGGTTGTAAAAAATGTCAAATAAAGAAATGCTAAAGGAAATGCTATAGCATTTCCTATGGCATTTCTCGTCAACGATTTAATCCTTCCATATTTTTGCATGAGAATTCTTTTTATATTCTAATTTCAATTTATAAGCCCTAAAATCATTATTTTTTCAATTGGTTTGAAATTTAATGTTGTAAGAAATGTAAAATAAAGAAATTCTATCACAAATTCTATAGCATTTACTATGGCATTTCTCGTCAACAATTTAATCCTTGCATATTTTTGCATGAGAAGTCTTGATATATTCAAATTCCAATGTATAAGCCCTAAAATCATTATTTTTTCAATTGGGTTTAAATTTAAGGTTGTAAAAAATGTAAAATAAAGAAATGCTATGGGAAATGCTATAGCATTTCCTATGGCATTTCTCGTCAACAATTTAATCCTTGCATATTTTTGCATGAGAACTCTTGTTATATTCAAATTCCAATGTATAAGCCCTAAAATCTTTATTTTTTCAATTGGTTCGAAATTTAAGGTTGTAAAAAATATCAAATAAAGAAACGCAATAGGAAATTCTATAGCATTTCCTATGGCATTTCTCGTCAATGATTTAATCCTTGCATATTTTTGCATGAGAACTCTTGTTATATTAAAATTCCAATGTATAAGCCCTAAAATCATTATTTTTTCAATTGTTTCGAAATTTAAGGTTGTAAAAAATGTAAAATAAAGAAATGCTATAGGAAATTCTATAGCATTTCCTACGGCATTTCTCGTCAACAATTTAATCCTTGCATATTTTTACAAGAGAACTCTTGTTATATTCAAATTCCAATGTATAAGCCCTAAAATAATTATTTTTTCAATTTGTTCGAAATTTAAGGTTGTAAAAAATGTCAAATAAAGAAATGCTATAGGAAATGCTATAGCATTTCCTATGGCATTTCTCGTCAACGATTTAATCCTTGCATATTTTTGCATGAGAACTCTTGTTATATTCAAATTCCAATGTATAAGCTTTAAAATTTTTACTTTTTAATTGGTTTGAAATTTAAGGTTGTAAAAAATGTAAAATAAAGAAATGCAATAGGAAATGCTATAGCATTTCCTATGGCATTTCTCGTCAAAAATTTAATCCTTGCATATTTTTGCATGAGAACTCTTGTTATATTCAAATTCCAATGTATAAGCTTTAAAATCATTATTTTTTCAATTGGTTCGAAATTTAAGGTTGTAAAAAATGTCAAGTAAAGAAATGCTATAGGAAATGCTATAACATTTCGTATAGCATTTCTCGTCAACAATTTAATCCTTGCATATTTTTGCATGAGAACTCTTGTTATATTCAAATTCCAATGTATAAGCCCTAAAATCATTATTTTTTCAATTGGTTCGACTTTTAGGTCGTAAACAATGTAAAATAAAGAAATGTTATAGGAAATGCAAGCATTTCCTATGGCATTTCTCGTCAACAATTTAATCCTTGCATATTTTTACAAGAGAACTCTTGTTATATTCAAATTCCAATGTATAAGCCCTAAAATAATTATTTTTTCAATTGGTTCGAAATTTAAGGTTGTAAAAAATGTCAAATAAAGAAATGCTAAAGGAAATGCTATAGCATTTCCTATGGCATTTCTCGTCAACGATTTAATCCTTCCATATTTTTGCATGAGAATTCTTTTTATATTCTAATTTCAATTTATAAGCCCTAAAATCATTATTTTTTCAATTGGTTCGAAATTTAATGTTGTAAGAAATGTAAAATAAAGAAATTCTATCGGAAATTCTATAGCATTTACTATGGCATTTCTCGTCAACAATTTAATCCTTGCATATTTTTGCATGAGAAGTCTTGATATATTCAAATTCCAATGTATAAGCCCTAAAATCATTATTTTTTCAATTGGGTCTAAATTTAAGGTTGTAAAAAATGTAAAATAAAGAAATGCTATAGGAAATGCTATAGCATTTCCTATGGCATTTCTCGTCAACAATTTAATCCTTGCATATTTTTGCATGAGAACTCTTGTTATATTCAAATTCCAATGTATAAGCCCTAAAATCTTTATTTTTTCAATTGGTTCGAAATTTAAGGTTGTAAAAAATATCAAATAAAGAAATGGAATAGGAAATTCTATAGCATTTCCTATGGCATTTCTCGTCAATGATTTAATCCTTGCATATTTTTGCATGAGAACTCTTGTTATATTAAAATTCCAATGTATAAGCCCTAAAATCATTATTTTTTCAATTGGTTCGAAATTTAAGGTTGTAAAAAATGTAAAATAAAGAAATGCTATAGGAAATGCTATAGCATTTCCTACGGCATTTCTCGTCAACAATTTAATCCTTGCATATTTTTACAAGAGAACTCTTGTTATATTCAAATTCCAATGTATAAGCCCTAAAATAATTATTTTTTCTATTTGTTCGAAATTTAAGGTTGTAAAAAATGTCAAATAAAGAAATGCTATAGGAAATGCTATAGCATTTCCTATGGCATTTCTCGTCAACGATTTAATCCTTGCATATTTTTGCATGAGAACTCTTGTTATATTCAAATTCCAATGTATAAGCTTTAAAATTTTTACTTTTTAATTGGTTTGAAGTTTAAGGTTGTAAAAAATGTAAAATAAAGAAATGCAATAGGAAATGTTATAGCATTTCCTATGGCATTTCTCGTCAAAAATTTAATCCTTGCATATTTTTGCATGAGAACTCTTGTTATATTCAAATTCCAATGTATAAGCTTTAAAATCATTATTTTTTCAATTGGTTCGAAATTTAAGGTTGTAAAAAATGTCAAGTAAAGAAATGCTATAGGAAATGCTATAACATTTCGTATAGCATTTCTCGTCAACAATTTAATCCTTGCATATTTTTGCATGAGAACTCTTGTTATATTCAAATTCCAATGTATAAGCCCTAAAATCATTATTTTTTCAATTGGTTCGACTTTTAGGTCGTAAACAATGTAAAATAAAGAAATGTTATAGGAAATGCAAGCATTTCCTATGGCATTTCTCGTCAACAATTTAATCCTTGCATATTTTTGCATGAGAACTCTTGTTATATTCAAATTCCAATGTATAAGCCCTAAAATTATTATTTTTTCAATTGGTTCGAAATTTAAGGTTGTAAAAAATGTAAAATAAAGAAATGCAATAGGAAATGCTATAGCATTTCCTATGGCATTTCTCGTCAACAATTTAATCCTTGCATATTTTTGCATGAGAACTCTTGTTATATTCAAATTACAATGTATAAGCCCTAAAATCATTATTTTTTCAATTGGTTCGAAATTTAAGGTTGTAAAAAATGTCAAATAAAGAAATGCTTTAGGAAATGCTATAGCATTTCCTATGGCATTTCTCGTCAACAATTTAATCCTTGCATATATTTGCATGAGAACTTGTTATATTCAAATTCCAATTTATAAGCCCTAAAATCATTATTTTTTCAATTGGTTCGAAATTTAAGGTTGTAAAAAATGTAAAATAAAGAAATTCTATAGGAAATTCTATAGCATTTCCTATGGCATTTCTTGTCAACAATTTAATCCTTGCATATTTTTGCATGAGAACTCTTGTTATATTCAAATTCCAATGTATAAGCCCTAAAATCATAATTTTTTCAATTTGTTCGAAATTTAAGGTTGTAAAAAATGTAAAATAAAGAAATGCTATACGAAATGCTATAGCATTTCCTATGGCATTTCTCGTCAACAATTTAATCCTTGCATATTTTTGCATGAGAACTCTTGTTATATTCAAATTCCAATTTATAAGCTTTAAAATCATTATTTTTTCAATTAGTTCGAAATTTAAGGTTGTAAAAGTTGTAAAATAAAGAAATGCTATAGGAAATGCTATAGCATTTCCTATGGCATTTCTCGTCAACAATTTAATCCTTGCATATTTTTGCATGAGAACTCTTGTTATATTCAAATTCTAATGTATAAGCCCTAAAATTATTATTTTTTCAATTGGTTCGAAATTTAAGGTTGTAAAAAATGTAAAATAAAGAAATGCAATAGGAAATGCTATAGCATTTCCTATGGCATTTCTCGTCAACAATTTAATCCTTGCATATTTTTGCATGAGAACTCTTGTTATATTCAAATTCCAATTTATAAGCTTTAAAATCATTATTTTTTCAATTGGTTCGAAATTTAAGGTTGTAAAAAATGTAAAATAAAGAAATGCTATAGCATTTCCTATGGCATTTCTCCTCAATAATTTAATCTTTGTATATTTTTGGATGAGAACTCTTGTAATATTCAAATTCCAATGTATAAGCCTTAAAATCATTATTTTTTTAATTGGTTCGAAATTTAAGGTTGTAAAAAATGTCAAATAAAGAAATGCTATAGGAAATAGCATTTCCTATGGCATTTCTCGTCAACAGTTTAATCCTTGCATATTTTTGCATGAGAACTCTTGTTATATTCAAATTCCAATGTATAAGCCCTAAAATCATTATTTTTTCAATTGGTTCGAAATTTAAGGTTGTAAAAAATGTAAAATAAAGAAATGCAATAGGAAATGCTATTGCATTTCCTATGGCATTTCTCGTCAACAATTTAATCCTTGCATATTTTTGCATGAGAACTCTTGTTATATTCAAATTCCAATGTATAAGCCCTAAAATTATTATTTTTTCAATTGGTTCGAAATTTAAGGTTGTAAAAAATGTAAAATAAAGAAATGCAATAGGAAATGCTATAGCATTTCCTATGGCATTTCTCGTCAACAATTTAATCCTTGCATATTTTTGCATGAGAACTCTTGTTATATTAAAATTACAATGTATAAGCCCTAAAATCATTATTTTTTCAATTGGTTCGAAATTTAAGGTTGTAAAAAATGTCAAATAAAGAAATGCTTTAGGAAATGCTATAGCATTTCCTATGGCATTTCTCGTCAACAATTTAATCCTTGCATATATTTGCATGAGAACTTGTTATATTCAAATTCCAATTTATAAGCCCTAAAATCATTATTTTTTCAATTGGTTCGAAATTTAAGGTTGTAAAAAATGTAAAATAAAGAAATTCTATAGGATTTCTATAGCATTTCCTATGGCATTTCTCGTCAACAATTTAATCCTTGCATATTTTTGCATGAGAACTCTTGTTATATTCAAATTACAATGTATAAGCCCTAAAATCATTATTTTTTCAATTGGTTCGAAATTTAAGGTTGTAAAAAATGTCAAATAAAGAAATGCTTTAGGAAATGCTATAGCATTTCCTATGGCATTTCTCGTCAACAATTTAATCCTTGCATATATTTGCATGAGAACTTGTTATATTTAAATTCCAATTTATAAGCCCTAAAATCATTATTTTTTCAATTGGTTCGAAATTTAAGGTTGTAAAAAATGTAAAATAAAGAAATTCTATAGGAAATTCTATAGCATTTCCTATGGCATTTCTTGTCAACAATTTAATCCTTGCATATTTTTGCATGAGAACTCTTGTTATATTCAAATTCCAATGTATAAGCCCTAAAATCATAATTTTTTCAATTTGTTCGAAATTTAAGGTTGTAAAAAATGTAAAATAAAGAAATGCTATACGAAATGCTATAGCATTTCCTATGGCATTTCTCGTCAACAATTTAATCCTTGCATATTTTTGCATGAGAACTCTTGTTATATTCAAATTCCAATTTATAAGCTTTAAAATCATTATTTTTTCAATTAGTTCGAAATTTAAGGTTGTAAAAGTTGTAAAATAAAGAAATGCTATAGGAAATGCTATAGCATTTCCTATGGCATTTCTCGTCAACAATTTAATCCTTGCATATTTTTGCATGAGAACTCTTGTTATATTCAAATTCCAATGTATAAGCCCTAAAATTATTATTTTTTCAATTGGTTCGAAATTTAAGGTTGTAAAAAATGTAAAATAAAGAAATGCAATAGGAAATGCTATAGCATTTCCTATGGCATTTCTCGTCAACAATTTAATCCTTGCATATTTTTGCATGAGAACTCTTGTTATATTCAAATTCCAATTTATAAGCTTTAAAATCATTATTTTTTCAATTGGTTCGAAATTTAAGGTTGTAAAAAATGTAAAATAAAGAAATGCTATAGGAAATGCTATAGCATTTCCTATGGCATTTCTCCTCAATAATTTAATCTTTGTATATTTTTGGATGAGAACTCTTGTAATATTCAAATTCCAATGTATAAGCCTTAAAATCATTATTTTTTTAATTGGTTCGAAATTTAAGGTTGTAAAAAATGTCAAATAAAGAAATGCTATAGGAAATAGCATTTCCTATGGCATTTCTCGTCAACAGTTTAATCCTTGCATATTTTTGCATGAGAACTCTTGTTATATTCAAATTCCAATGTATAAGCCCTAAAATCATTATTTTTTCAATTGGTTCGAAATTTAAGGTTGTAAAAAATGTAAAATAAAAAATGCAATACGAAATGCTATTGCATTTCCTATGGCATTTCTCGTCAACAATTTAATCCTTGCATATTTTTGCA
The DNA here is from genome assembly GCA_954871525.1 of Parietaria judaica. Classification (NCBI taxonomy): domain Eukaryota; kingdom Viridiplantae; phylum Streptophyta; class Magnoliopsida; order Rosales; family Urticaceae; genus Parietaria; species Parietaria judaica. Next base: position 3,882,795 of record OX940864.1, on the reverse strand, counting down.
TGAGAACTCTTGTTATATTCAAATTCCAATGTATAAGCCCTAAAATTATTATTTTTTCAATTGGTTCGAAATTTAAGGTTGTAAAAAATGTAAAATAAAGAAATGCAATAGGAAATGCTATAGCATTTCCTATGGCATTTCTCGTCAACAATTTAATCCTTGCATATTTTTGCATGAGAACTCTTGTTATATTCAAATTACAATGTATAAGCCCTAAAATCATTATTTTTTCAATTGGTTCGAAATTTAAGGTTGTAAAAAATGTCAAATAAAGAAATGCTTTAGGAAATGCTATAGCATTTCCTATGGCATTTCTCGTCAACAATTTAATCCTTGCATATATTTGCATGAGAACTTGTTATATTCAAATTCCAATTTATAAGCCCTAAAATCATTATTTTTTCAATTGGTTCGAAATTTAAGGTTGTAAAAAATGTAAAATAAAGAAATTCTATAGGATTTCTATAGCATTTCCTATGGCATTTCTCGTCAACAATTTAATCCTTGCATATTTTTGCATGAGAACTCTTGTTATATTCAAATTACAATGTATAAGCCCTAAAATCATTATTTTTTCAATTGGTTCGAAATTTAAGGTTGTAAAAAATGTCAAATAAAGAAATGCTTTAGGAAATGCTATAGCATTTCCTATGGCATTTCTCGTCAACAATTTAATCCTTGCATATATTTGCATGAGAACTTGTTATATTCAAATTCCAATTTATAAGCCCTAAAATCATTATTTTTTCAATTGGTTCGAAATTTAAGGTTGTAAAAAATGTAAAATAAAGAAATTCTATAGGATTTCTATAGCATTTCCTATGGCATTTCTTGTCAACAATTTAATCCTTGCATATTTTTTCATGAGAACTCTTGTTATATTCAAATTCCAATGTATAAGCCCTAAAATCATAATTTTTTCAATTGGTTCAAAATTTAAGGTTGTAAAAAATGTCAAATAAAGAAATGCTATACGAAATGCTATAGCATTTCCTATGGCATTTCTTGTCAACAATTTAATCCTTGCATATTTTTGCATGAGAACTCTTGTTATATTCAAATTCCAATGTATAAGCCCTAAAATCATAATTTTTTCAATTGGTTCAAAATTTAAGGTTGTAAAAAATGTCAAATAAAGAAATGCTATACGAAAGGCTATAGCATTTCCTATGGCATTTCTCGTCAACAATTTAATCCTTGCATATTTTTGCATGAGAACTCTTGTTATATTCAAATTCCAATTTATAAGCTTTAAAATCATTATTTTTTCAATTAGTTCAAAATTTAAGGTTGTAAAAGTTGTAAAATAAAGAAATGCTATAGGAAATGCTATAGCATTTCCTATGGCATTTCTCGTCAACTATTTAATCCTTGCATATTTTTGCATGAGAACTCTTGTTATATTCAAATTCCAATGTATAAGCCCTAAAATCATTATTTTTTCAATTGGTTCGAAATTTAATGTTGTAAAAAATGTCAAATAAAGAAATGCTATAGGAAATGCTATAGCATTTCCTATGGCATTTCTCGTCAACAATTTAATCCTTGCATATTTTTGCATGAGAACTCTTGTTATATTCAAATTCCAATGTATAAGCCCTAAAATCATTATTTTTTCAATTGGTTCAAAATTTAAGGTTGTAAAAAATGTAAAATAAAGAAATGCAATAGGAAATGCTATTGCATTTCCTATGGCATTTCTCGTCAACAATTTAATCCTTGCATATTTTTGCATGAGAACTCTTGTTATATTCAAATTACAATGTATAAGCCCTAAAATCATTATTTTTTCAATTGGTTCGAAATTTAAGGTTGTAAAAAATGTAAAATAAAGAAATGCTTTAGGAAATGCTATAGCATTTCCTATGGCATTTCTCGTCCACAATTTAATCCTTGCATATTTTTGCATGAGAACTCTTGTTATATTCAAATTCCAATTTATAAGCCCTAAATTCATTATTTTTTCAATTGGTTCGAAATTTAAGGTTGTAAAAAATGTGAAATAAAGAAATGCTATAGGAAATGCTATTGCATTTCCTATGGCATTTCTCGTCAACAATTTAATCCTGCATATTTTTGCATGAGAACTCTTGTTATATTCAAATTCCAATGTATAAGCTTTAAAATTTTTACTTTTTAATTGGTCTGAAATTTAAGGTTGTAAAAAATGTAAAATAAAGAAATGCAATAGGAAATGCTAGCATTTCTCGTCAAAAATTTAATCCTTGCATATTTTTGCATGAGAACTCTTGTTATATTCAAATTCCAATGTATAAGCTTTAAAATCATTATTTTTTCAATTGGTTCGAAATTTAAGGTTGTAAAAAATGTAAAATAAAGAAATGCTATAGGAAATGCTATAGCATTTCCAATGGCATTTCTCGTCAACAATTTAATCCTTGCATATTTTTGCATGAGAACTCTTGTTATATTCAAATTCCAATGTATAAGCCCTAAAATCATTATTTTTTCAATTGGTTCGAAATTTAAGGTTGTAAAAAATGTCAAATAAAGAAATGCTTTAGGAAATGCTATAGCATTTCCTATGGCATTTCTCGTCAACAATTTAATCCTTGCATATTTTTGCATGAGAACTCTTGTTATATTCAAATTCCAATGTATAAGCCCTAAATTCATTATTTTTTCAATTGGTTCGAAATTTAAGGTTGTAAAAAATGTCAAATAAAGAAATGCAATAGGAAATGCTATTGCATTTCCTATGGCATTTCTCGTCAACAATTTAATCCTTGCATATTTTTGCATGAGAACTCTTGTTATATTCAAATTACAATGTATAAGCCCTAAAATCATTATTTTTTCAATTGGTTCGAAATTTAAGGTTGTAAAAAATGTAAAATAAAGAAATGCTTTAGGAAATGCTATAGCATTTCCTATGGCATTTCTCGTCCACAATTTAATCCTTGCATATTTTTGCATGAGAACTCTTGTTATATTCAAATTCCAATTTATAAGCCCTAAATTCATTATTTTTTCAATTGGTTCGAAATTTAAGGTTGTAAAAAATGTGAAATAAAGAAATGCTATAGGAAATGCTATTGCATTTCCTATGGCATTTCTCGTCAACAATTTAATCCTTGCATATTTTTGCATGAGAACTCTTGTTATATTCAAATTCCAATGTATAAGCTTTAAAATTTTTACTTTTTAATTGGTCTGAAATTTAAGGTTGTAAAAAATGTAAAATAAAGAAATGCAATAGGAAATGCTAGCATTTCTCGTCAAAAATTTAATCCTTGCATATTTTTGCATGAGAACTCTTGTTATATTCAAATTCCAATGTATAAGCTTTAAAATCATTATTTTTTCAATTGGTTCGAAATTTAAGGTTGTAAAAAATGTAAAATAAAGAAATGCTATAGGAAATGCTATAGCATTTCCAATGGCATTTCTCGTCAACAATTTAATCCTTGCATATTTTTGCATGAGAACTCTTGTTATATTCAAATTCCAATGTATAAGCCCTAAAATCATTATTTTTTCAATTGGTTCGAAATTTAAGGTTGTAAAAAATGTCAAATAAAGAAATGCTTTAGGAAATGCTATAGCATTTCCTATGGCATTTCTCGTCAACAATTTAATCCTTGCATATTTTTGCATGAGAACTCTTGTTATATTCAAATTCCAATGTATAAGCCCTAAATTCATTATTTTTTCAATTGGTTCGAAATTTAAGGTTGTAAAAAATGTCAAATAAAGAAATGCTATAGGAAATGCTATAGCATTTCCTATGGCATTTCTCGTCAACAATTTAATCCTTGCATATTTTTGCATGAGAACTCTTGTTATATTCAAATTCCAATGTATAAACTTTAAAATTTTTACTTTTTAATTGGTTTGAAATTTAAGGTTGTAAAAAATGTAAAATAAAGAAATACAATAGGAAATGCTATAGCATTTCCTATGGCATTTCTCGTCAAAAATTTAATCCTTGCATATTTTTGCATGAGAACTCTTGTTATATTCAAATTCCAATGTATAAGGTTTAAAATCGTTATTTTTTCAATTGGTTTGAAATTTAAGGTTGTAAAAAATGTCAAGTAAAGAAATGCTATAGGAAATGCTATAACATTTCGTATGGCATTTCTCGTCAACAATTTAATCCTTGCATATTTTTGCATGAGAACTCTTGTTATATTCAAATTCCAATGTATAAGCCCTAAAATCATTATTTTTTCAATTGGTTCGACTTTTAGGTCGTAAACAATGTAAAATAAAGAAATGTTATAGGAAATGCAGGCATTTCCTATGGCATTTCTCGTCAACAATTTAATCCTTGCATATTTTTGCATGAGAACTCTTGTTATATTCAAATTCCAATGTATAAGCCCTAAAATTATTATTTTTTCAATTGGTTTGAAATTTAAGGTTGTAAAAAATGTAAAATAAAGAAATTCAATAGGAAATGCTATAGCATTTCCTATGGCATTTCTCGTCAACAATTTAATCCTTGCATATTTTTGCATGAGAACTCTTGTTATATTCAAATTACAATGTATAAGCCCTAAAATCATTATTTTTTCAATTGGTTCGAAATTTAAGGTTGTAAAAAATGTCAAATAAATAAATGCTTTAGGAAATGCTATAGCATTTCCTATGGCATTTCTCGTCAACAATTTAATCCTTGCATATTTTTGCATGAGAACTCTTGTTATATTCAAATTCCAATGTATAAGCCCTAAAATCATTATTTTTTCAATTGGTTCGACTTTTAGGTCGTAAACAATGTAAAATAAAGAAATGTTATAGGAAATGCAAGCATTTCCTATGGCATTTCTCGTCAACAATTTAATCCTTGCATATTTTTGCATGAGAACTCTTGTTATATTCAAATTCCAATGCATAAGCTTTAAAATTTTTACTTTTTAATTGGTTTTAAATTTAAGGTTGTAAAAAATGTAAAATAAAGAAATGCAATAGGAAATGCTATAGCATTTCCTATGGCATTTCTCGTCAAAAATTTAATCCTTGCATATTTTTGCATGAGAACTCTTGTTATATTCAAATTCCAATGTATAAGCTGTAAAATCATTATTTTTTCAATTGGTTCGAAATTTAAGGTTGTAAAAAATGTCAAGTAAAGAAATGCTATAGGAAATGCTATAACATTTCGTATGGCATTTCTCGTCAGCAATTTAATCCTTGCATATTTTTGCATGAGAACTCTTGTTATATTCAAATTCCAATGTATAAGCCCTAAAATCATTATTTTTTTCAATTGGTTCAAATTTAAGGTTGTAAAAAATGTCAAATAAAGAAATACTATAGAAAATGCTATAGCATTTCCTGTGGCATTTCTCGTCAACAATTTAATCCTTGCATATTTTTGCATGAGAACTCTTGTTATATTCAAATTCCAATGTATAAGCCCTAAAATCATTATTTTTTAAATTGGTTCGACTTTTAGGTCGTAAACAATGTAAAATAAAGAAATGTTATAGGAAATGCAAGCATTTCCTATGGCATTTCTCGTCAACAATTTAATCCTTGCATATTTTTGCATGATAACTCTTGTTATATTCAAATTCTAATGTATAAGCCCTAAAATCATTATTATTTCAATTGGTTCGAAATTTAAGGTTGTAAAAAATGTAAAATATAGAAATGCAATAGGAGCATTTCCTATGGCATTTCTCGTCAACAACTTAATCCTTGCATATATTTGCATGAGAACTCTTGTTATATTCAAATTCCAATGTATAAGCCCTAAATTCATTATTTTTTCAATTGGTTTGAAATTTAAGGTTGTAAAAAATGTAAAATAAAGAAATGCAATAGGAAATGCTATAGCATTTCCTATGGCATTTCTCGTCAAAAATTTAATCCTTGCATATTTTTGCATGAGAACTCTTGTTATATTCAAATTCCAATGTAAAGCTTTAAAATCATTATTTTTTCAATTGGTTCGAAATTTAAGGTTGTAAAAAATGTCAAATAAAGAAATGCTATAGGAAATGCTATAACATTTCGTATGGCATTTCTCGTCAACAATTTAATCCTTGCATATTTTTGCATGAGAACTCTTGTTATATTCAAATTCCAATGTATAAGCCCTAAAATCATTATTTTTTCAATTGGTTCGAAATTTAAGGTTGTAAAAAATGTCAAATAAAGAAATGCTATAGAAAATGCTATAGCATTTCCTATGGCATTTCTCGTCAACAATTTAATCCTTGCATATTTTTGCATGAGAACTCTTGTTAAATTCAAATTCCAATGTATAAGCCCTAAAATCATTATTTTTTCAATTGGTTCGACTTTTAGGTCGTAAACAATGTAAAATAAAGAAATGTTATAGGAAATGCAAGCATTTCCTATGGCATTTCTCGTCAACAATTTAATCCTTGCATATTTTTGCATGAGAACTCTTGTTATATTCAAATTCCAATGTATAAGCCCTAAAATCATTATTTTTTCAATTCGTTCGAAATTTAAGGTTGTAAAAAATGTCAAATAAAGAAATACTATAGGAAATGCTATAGCATTTCCTATGGCATTTCTCGTCAACAATATAATCCTTGCATATTTTTGCATGAGAACTCTTGTTATATTCAAATTCCAATTTATAAGCCCTAAAATCATTATTTTTTCAATTGGTTCGAAATTTAAGGTTGTAAAAAATGTAAAATAAAGAAATTCTATAGGAAATTCTATAGCATTTCCTATGGCATTTCTTGTCAACAATTTAATCCTTGCATATTTTTGCATGAGAACTCTTGTTATATTCAAATTCCAATGTATAAGCCCTAAAATCATTATTTTTTCAATTGGTTCGAAATTTAAGGTTTTAAAAAATGTAAAATAAAGAAATGCTAATTTAATCCTTGCATATTTTTGCATGAGAACTCTTGTTATATTCAAATTCCAATGTGTAAACTTTAAAATCATTATTTTTTCAATTGGTTCGAAATTTAAGGTTGTAAAAAATGTCAAATAAAGAAATGCTATAGGAAATGCTATAACATTTCGTATGGCATTTCTCGTCAACAATTTAATCCTTGCATATTTTTGCATGAGAACTCTTGTTATATTCAAATTCCAATGTATAAGCTTTAAAATCATTACTTTTCAATTGGTTTGAAATTTAAGGTTGTAAAAAATGTAAAATAAAGAAATGCTATAGGAAATGCTATAGCATTTCCTATGGCATTTCTCCTCAATAATTTAATCTTTGTATATTTTTGGATGAGAACTCTTGTAATATTCAAATTCCAATGTATAAGCCTTAAAATCATTATTTTTTTAATTGGTTCGAAATTTAAGGTTGTAAAAAATGTGAAATAAAGAAATGCTATAGGAAATAGCATTTCCTATGGCATTTCTCGTCAACAGTTTAATCCTTGCATATTTTTGCATGAGAACTCTTGTTATATTCCAATTCCAATGTATAAGCCCTAAAATTATTATTTTTTCAATTGGTTCGAAATTTAAGGTTGTAAAAAATGTAAAATAAAGAAATGCTATAGGAAATGCTATAGCATTTCCTATGGCATTTCTTGTCAACAATTTCATCCTTGCATATTTTTGCATGAGAACTCTTGTTATATTCAAATTCCAATGTATAATCCCTGAAATATGATTTTTTCAATTGGTTCGAAATTTTAGGTCGTAAACAATGTAAAATGAAGAAATGTTATAGGAAATGCTGGCATTTCTCGTCTACAATTTAATCCTTGCATATTTTTGCATGAGAACTCTTGTTATATTCAAGTTCCAATGTATAAGCTTTAAAATCATTATTTTTTCAATTGGTTCAAAACATAAGGTTGTAAAAAATGTAAAATAAAGAAATGCTCTAGGGAAATTCTATAGCATTTCCTATGGCATTTCTCGTGAACAATTTAATCCTTGCATATTTTTGCATGAGAACTCTATTTATATTCAAATTCAAATGTATAAGACTTAAAATCATTATTTTTTCAATTGGTTTGAAATTTAAGGTTGTAAAAAATGTATAATAAAGAAATTCTATCGGAAATTCTATATCATTTCGTATGGAATTTCTCGTCAACAATTTAATCCTTGCATATTTTTGCATGAGAACTCTTGTTATATTCAAATTCCAATGTATAAGCCCTAAAATAATTATTTTTTTAATTGGTTCGAAATTTAAGGTTGTAAAAAATGTAAAATAAAGAAATGCTATAGGAAATGCTATAGCATTTCCTATGGCATTTCTCGTCTACAATTTAATCCTTGCATATTTTTGCATGAGAACTCTTGTTATATTCAAATTCCAATGTATAAGCCCTAAAATAATTATTTTTTCAATTGGTTTGAAATTTAAGGTTGTAAAAAATGTATAATAAAGAAATTCTATCGGAAATTCTATAGCATTTCCTATGGCATTTCTCGTCAACAATTTAATCCTTGCATATTTTTGCATGAGAACTCTTGTTATATTCAAATTCCAATGTATAAGCCCTAAAATAATTATTTTTTCAATTGGTTCGAAATTTAAGGTTGTAAAAAATTTAAAATAAAGAAATTCTATAGGAAATTCTATAGCATTTCCTATGGCATTTCTTGTCAACAAATTAATCCTTGCATATTTTTGCATGAGAACTCTTGTTATATTCAAATTCCAATGTATAAGCCTTAAAATCATTATTTTTTCAATTGGTTCGAAATTTAAGGTTTTAAAAAATGTAAAATAAAGAAATGCTATAGGAAATGCTATAGCATTTCCTATGGCATTTCTCGTCAAAAATTTAATCCTTGCATATTTTTGCATGAGAACTCTTGTTATATTCAAATTCCAATGTATAAGCTTTAAAATCATTATTTTTTAATTGGTTCAAAATTTAAGGTTGTAAAAAATGTCAAATAAAGAAATGCTATAGGAAATGCTATAACATTTCGTATTGCTTTTCTCGTCAACAATTTAATCCTTGCATATTTTTCCATGAGAACTCTTGTTATATTCAAATTCCAATGTATAAGCTTTAAAATCATTACTTTTCAATTGGTTTGAAATTTAAGGCTGTAAAAAATGTAAAATAAAGAAATGCTATAGAAAATGCTATAGCATTTCCTATGGCATTTCTCCTCAATAATTTAATCCTTGCATATTTTTGCACGAGAACTCTTGTTATATTCAAATTCCAATGTATAAGCCTTAAAATCATTATTTTTTCAATTGGTTCGAAATTTAAGGTTGTAAAAAATAACAAATAAAGAAATGCTATAGGAAATTCTATAGCATTTCCTATGGCATTTCTCGTCAACAATTTAATCCTTGCATATTTTTGCATGAGAACTCTTGTTATATTCCAATTCCAATGTATAAGCCCTAAAATCATTATTTTTTCAATTGGTTCGAAATTTAAGGTTGTAAAAAATGTAAAATAAAGAAATTCTATAGGAAATGCTATAGCATTTCCTATGGCATTTCTCGTCAACGATTTAATCCTTGCATATTTTTGCATGAGAACTCTTGTTATATTCAAATTCCAATGTATAAGCCCTAAAATATTATTTTTTCAATTGGTTCGAATAGGTCGTAAACAATGTAAAATGAAGAAATGCTATAGGAAATGCTAGCATTTCCTATGGCATTTCTCGTCAACAATTTAATCCTTGCATATTTTTGCATGAGAACTCTTGTTATATTCAAATTCCAATGTATAAGCTTTAAAATCATTATTTTTTCAATTGGTTCGAAATTTAAGGTTGTAAAAAATGTAAAATAAAGAAATGCTATAGGAAATGCTATAGCATTTCCTATGGCATTTCTCGTCAACAATTTAATCCTTACATATTTTTGCATGAGAACTCTTGTTATATTCAAATTCCAATGTATAAGCCTAAAATCATTATTTTTTCAATTGGTTCGAAATTTAAGGTTGTAAAAAATGTCAAATAAAGAAATGTTATAGGAAATGCTATATCATTTCCTATGGCATATCTCGTCAACAATTTAATCCTTGCATATTTTTGCATGAGAACTCTTGTTATATTCAAATTTTAATTTATAAGCCCTAAAATCATTATTTTTTCAATTGGTTCGAAATTTAAGGTTGTAAAAAATGTAAAATAAAGAAATTCTATAGGAAATTCTATAGCATTTCCTATGGCATTTCTTGTCAACAATTTAATCCTTGCATATTTTTGCATGAAAACTCTTGTTAAATTCAAATTCCAATGTATAAGCCCTAAAATAATTATTTTTTCAATTGGTTCGAAATTTAAGGTTGTAAAAATGTAAAATAAAGAAATGCTATAGAAAATGCTATAGCATTTCCTATGGCATTTCTCGTCAACAATTTAAACCTTGCATATTTTTACATGAGAACTCTTGTTATATTCAAATTCCAATGTATAAGCCCTAAAATCATTATTTTTTCAATTGGTTCGAAATTTTAAGTCGTAAACAATGTAAAATAAAGAAATGCTATAGGAAATGCTAGCATTTCCTATGGCATTTCTCGTCAACAATTTAATCCTTGCATATTTTTGCATGAGAACTCTTGTTATATTCAAATTCCAATGTATAAGCTTTAAAATCATTATTTTTTCAATTGGTTCGAAATTTGAGGTCGTAAAAAATGTAAAATAAAGAAATTCTATAGGAAATTCTATAGCATTTCCTATGGCATTTCTCGTCAACAATTTAATCCTAGCATATTTTTGGATGAGAACTCTTGTTATATTCAAATTTCAATTTATAAGCCCTAAAATCATTATTTTTTCAATTGGTTCAAAATTTGAGGTCGTAAAAAATGTAAAATAAAGAAATTCTATAGGAAATTCTATAGCATTTCCTATGGCATTTCTCGTCAACAATTTAATCCTAGCATATTTTTGCATGAGAACTCTTGTTATATTCAAATTCCAATGTATAAGCCCTAAAATCATTATTTTTTCAATTTGTTCGAAATTTTAGGTCGTAAACAATGTAAAATAAAGAAATGGTATAGGAAATGCTAGCATTTCTTATGGCATTTCTCGTCAACAATTTAATCCTTGCATATTTTTGAATGAGAACTCTTGTTATATTCAAATTCCAAAGTATAAGCCCTAAAATCATTATTTGTTCAATTGGTTCCAAATTTAAGGTTGTAAAAAATGTAAAATAAAGAAATGCTATAGCATTTCCTATGGCATTTATCGTCAACAATTTAATCCTTGCATATTTTTGCATGAGAACTCTTGTTATATTCAAATTCCAATGTATAAGCCCTAAAATCATTATTTTCTCAATTGGTTCGAAATTTAAGGTTGTAAAAAATGTCAAATAAAGAAATGTTATAGCATTTCCTATGGCATTTCTCGTCAACAATTTAATCCTTGCATATTTTTGCATGAGAACGCTTGTTATATTCAAATTCCAATGTATAAGCCCTAAAATCATTATTTTTTCAATTGGTTCGAAATTTAAGGTTGTAAAAAATGTCAAATAAAGAAATGCTATAAGAAATGCCATAGGATTTCCTATGGCATTTCTCGTCAACAATTTAATCCTTGCACATTTTTGCATGAGAACTCTTGTTGTATTCAAATTCCAATGTATAAGCCCTAAAATCATTATTTTTTCAATTGGTTCGAAATTTAAGGTTGTAAAAAAGGTAAAATAAAGAAATTCTATCGGAAATTCTATAGCATTTCCTATGGCATTTCTCGTCAACAATTTAATCCTTGCATATTTTTGCATGAGAACTCTTGTTATATTCAAATTCTAATGTATAAGCCCTAAAATCATTATTTTTTCAATTGGTTCGAAATTTAAGGTTGTAAAAAATGTAAAATAAAGAATGCTATAGGAAATGCTATAGCATTTCCTATGGCATTTCTCGTCAACAATTTAATCCTTGCATATTTTTGCATGAGAACTCTTGTTATATTAAAATTCCTATGTATAAGCCCTAAAATCATTATTTTTTCAATTGGTTCGAAATTTAAGGTTGTAAAAAATGTAAAATAAAGAAATTCTATAGGAAATTCTATAGCATTTCCTATGGCATTTCTCGTCAACAATTTAATCCTTGTATATTTTTGCATGAGAAATCTTGATATATTCAAATTCCAATGTATAAGCCCTAAAATCGTTATTTTTTTCAATTGGTTCTAAATTTAAGGTTGTAAAAAATGTAAAATAAAGAAATTCTATCGGAAATTCTATAGCATTTCCTATGGCTTTTCTCGTCAACAATTTAATCCCTGCATATGTTTGCATGAGAACTCTTGTTATATTCAAATTCCAATGTATAAGCCCTAAAATCATTATTTTTTCAATTGGTTCGGAATTTAAGGTTGTAAAAAATGTCAAATAAAGAAATGCTATAGGAAATGCTATAGCATTTCCTATGGCATTTCTCGTCAACAATTTAATCCTTGCATATTTTTGCATGAGAACTCTTGTTATATTAAAATTCCAATGTATAAGCCCTAAAATTGTTATTTTTTCAATTGGTTCGAAATTTAAGGTTGTAAAAAATGTAAAATAAAGAAATTCAATAGGAAATTCTATAGCACTTCCTATGACATTTCTTGTCAACAATTTAATCCTTGCATATTTTTGCATGAGAACTCTTGTTATATTAAAATTCCAATGTATAGGCCCTAAAATCATTATTTTTTCAATTGGTTCGAAATTTAAGGTTGTAAAAATTGTAAAATAAATAAATGCCATAGGAAATGCTAGCATTTCTCGTCAACAATTTAATCCTTGCATATTTTTACATGAGAACTCTTGTTATATTCAAATTCCAATGTATAAGCCCTAAAAAGTTATTTTTCAATTGGTTCAAAATTTTAGGTCGTAAACAATGTAAAATAAAGAAATGCTATAGGAAATGCTAGCATTTCCTATGGCATTTCTCGTAAACAATTAAATCCTTGCATATTTTTTTATATGAACTCTTGTTATATTCAAATTCAAATGTATAAGCTTTAAAATCATTATTTTTTCAATTGGTTCAAAATTTAAGGTTGTAAAAAATGTCAAATAAAGAAATGCTATAGGAAATGCTATAGCATTTCCTATGGCATTTCTCGTCAACGATTTAATCCTTGCATATTTTTCCGTGAGAACTCTTGTTATATTAAAATTTTAATGTATAAGCCCTAAAATCATTATTTTTTCAATTGGTTCGAAATTTAAGGTTGTAAAAAATGTCAAACAAAGAAATGCTATAGGAAATGCTATAGCATTTCCTATGGCTTTTCTCGTCAACGATTTAATCCTTGCATATTTTTGCATGAGAACTCTTGTTATATTCAAATTCCAATGTATAAGCCCTAAAATCATTATTTTTTCAATTGGTTCGAAATTTAAGGTTGTAAAAAATGTAAAATAAAGAAATGCTATAGGAAATGCTATAGCATTTCCTATGGCATTTCTCGTCAACAATTTAATCCTTGCATATTTTTGCATGAGAACTCTTGTTATATTCAAATTTCAATTTATAAGCCCTAAAATCATTATTTTTTCAATTGGTTCGAAATTTAAGGTTGTAAAAAATGTAAAATAAAGAAATGCTATAGGAAATGCTATAGCATTTCCTATGGCATTTCTCGTCAACAATTTAATCCTTGCATATTTTTGCATGAGAACTCTTGTTATATTCAAATGCCAATGTATAAGCCCTAAAATCTTTATTTTTTCAATTGGTTCGAAATTTAAGGTTGTAAAAAATATCAAATAAAGAAATGCAATAGGAAATGCTATAGCATTTCCTATGGCATTTCTCGTCAACGATTTAATCCTTGTATATTTTTGCATGAGAACTCTTGTTATATTAAAATTCCAATGTATAAGCCCTAAAATCATTATTTTTTCAATTGGTTCGAAATTTAAGGTTGTAAAAAATGAAAAATAAAGAAATGCTATAGGAAATGCTATAGCATTTCCTATGGCATTTCTCGTCAACAATTTAATCCTTGCATATTTTTACAAGAGAACTCTTGTTATATTCAAATTCCAATGTATAAGCCCTAAAATCATTATTTTTTCAATTGGTTCGAAATTTAATGTTGTAAAAAATGTCAAATAAAGAAATGCTATAGGAAATGCTATAACATTTCCTATGGCATTTCTCGTCAACAATTTAATCCTTGCATATTTTTACATGAGAACTCTTGTTATATTAAAATTCCAATGTATAAGCCCTAAAATAATTATTTGTTCAATTGGTTCGAAATATAAGGTTGTAAAAAATGTAAAATAAAGAAATGCTATAGGAAATGCTATAGCATTTCCTATGGCAATTCTCGTCAACAGTTTAATCCTTGCATATTTTTACACGAGAACTCTTGTTATATTAAAATTCCAATGTATAAGCCCTAAATTAATTATTTTTTCAATTGGTTCGAAATTTAAGGTTGTAAAAAATGTCAAATAAAGAAATGCTATAGGAAATGCTATAGCATTTCCTATGGCATTTCTCGTCAACAATTTAATCCTTGCATATTTTTGCATGAGAACTCTTGTTATATTCAAATTTCAATTTATAAGCCCTAAAATCATTATTTTTTCAATTGGTTCGAAATTTAAGGTTGTAAAAAATGTAAGATAAAGAAATGCTATAGGAAATGCTATAGCATTTCCTATGGCATTTCTCGTCAACAATTTAATCCTTGCATATTTGTGCATGAGAACTCTTGTTATATTCAAATTCCAATGTATAAGCCCTAAAATCTTTATTTTTTCAATTGGTTCGAAATTTAAGGTTGTAAAAAATATCAAATAAAGAAATGCAATAGGAAATGCTATAGCATTTCCTATGGCATTTCTCGTCAACGATTTAATCCTTGCATATTTTTGCATGAGAACTCTTGTTATATTAAAATTCCAATGTATAAGCCCTAAAATCATTATTTTTTCAATTGGTTCGAAATTTAAGGTTGTAAAAAATGTAAAATAAAGAAATGCTATAGGAAATGCTATAGCATTTCCTATGGCATTTCTCGTCAACAATTTAATCCTTGCATATTTTTACAAGAGAACTCTTGTTATATTCAAATTCCAATGTATAAGCCCTAAAATCATTATTTTTTCAATTGGTTCGAAATTTAATGTTGTAAAAACTGTCAAATAAAGAAATGCTATAGGAAATGCTATAGCATTTCCTATGGCATTTCTCGTCAACGATTTAATCCTTGCATATTTTTACATGAGAACTCTTGTTATATTAAAATTCCAATGTATAAGCCCTAAAATCATTATTTGTTCAATTGGTTCGAAATATAAGGTTGTAAAAAATGTAAAATAAAGAAATGTTATAGGAAATGCTATAGCATTTCCTATGGCAATTCTCGTCAACAGTTTAATCCTTGCATATTTTTACATGAGAACTCTTGTTATATTAAAATTCCAATGTATAAGCCCTAAAATAATTATTTTTTCAATTGGTTCGAAATTTAAGTTTGTAAAAAATGTCAAATAAAGAAATGCTATAGGAAATGCTATAGCATTTCCTATGGCATTTCTCGTCAACGATTTAATCCTTCCATATTTTTGCATGAGAACTATTTTTATATTCAAATTTCAATTTATAAGCCCTAAAATCATTATTTTTTCAATTGGTTCGAAATTTAAGGTTGTAAAAAATGTAAAATAAAGAAATGCTATAGGAAATGCTATAGCATTTCCTATGGCATTTCTCGTCAACAATTTAATCCTTGCATATTTGTGCATGAGAACTCTTGTTATATTCAAATTCCAATGTATAAGCCCTAAAATCTTTATTTTTTCAATTGGTTCGAAATTTAAGGTTGTAAAAAATATCAAATAAAGAAATGCAATAGGAAATGCTATAGCATTTCCTATGGCATTTCTCGTCAACGATTTAATCCTTGCATATTTTTGCATGAGAACTCTTGTTATATTAAAATTCCAATGTATAAGCCCTAAAATCATTATTTTTTCAATTGGTTCGAAATTTAAGGTTGTAAAAAATGTAAAATAAAGAAATGCTATAGGAAATGCTATAGCATTTCCTATGGCATTTCTCGTCAACAATTTAATCCTTGCATATTTTTACAAGAGAACTCTTGTTATATTCAAATTCCAATGTATAAGCCCTAAAATCATTATTTTTTCAATTGGTTCGAAATTTAATGTTGTAAAAACTGTCAAATAAAGAAATGCTATAGGAAATGCTATAGCATTTCCTATGGCATTTCTCGTCAACGATTTAATCCTTGCATATTTTTACATGAGAACTCTTGTTATATTAAAATTCCAATGTATAAGCCCTAAAATCATTATTTGTTCAATTGGTTCGAAATATAAGGTTGTAAAAAATGTAAAATAAAGAAATGCTATAGGAAATGCTATAGCATTTCCTATGGCAATTCTCGTCAACAGTTTAATCCTTGCATATTTTTACATGAGAACTCTTGTTATATTAAAATTCCAATGTATAAGCCCTAAAATAATTATTTTTTCAATTGGTTCGAAATTTAAGTTTGTAAAAAATGTCAAATAAAGAAATGCTATAGGAAATGCTATATGGCATTTCTCGTCAACGATTTAATCCTTCCATATTTTTGCATGAGAACTATTTTTATATTCAAATTTCAATTTATAAGCCCTAAAATCATTATTTTTTCAATTGGTTCGAAATTTAAGGTTGTAAAAAATGTAAAATAAAGAAATGCTATAGGAAATGCTATAGCATTTCCTATGGCATTTCTCGTCAACGATTTAATCCTTGCATATTTTTGCATGAGAACTCTTGTTATATTAAAATTTTAATGTATAAGCCCTAAAATCATTATTTTTTCAATTGGTTCGAAATTTAAGGTTGTAAAAAATGTCAAACAAAGAAATGCTATAGGAAATGCTATAGCATTTCCTATGGCATTTCTCGTCAACGATTTAATCCTTGCATATTTTTGCATGAGAACTCTTGTTATATTCAAATTCAAATGTATAAGCCCTAAAATCATTATTTTTTCAATTGGTTCGAAATTTAAGGTTGTAAAAAATGTAAAATAAAGAAATGCTATAGGATATGCTATAGCATCTCCTATGGCATTTCTCGTCAACAATTTAATCCTTGCATATTTTTGCATGAGAACTCTTGTTATATTCAAATTCCAATGTATAAGCCCTAAAATCATTATTTTTTCAATTGGTTCGAAATTTAAGGTTGTAAAAAATGTAAAATAAAGAAATGCTATAGGAAATGCTATAGCATTTCCTATGGAATTTCTCGTCAACAATTTAATCCTTGCATATTTTTGCATGAGAATGTTATATTCAAATTTCAATTTATAAGCCCTAAAATCATTATTTTTTCAATTGGTTCGAAATTTAAGGTTGTAAAAAATGTAAAATAAAGAAATGCTATAGGAAATGCTATAGCATTTCCTATGGCATTTCTCGTCAACAATTTAATCCTTGCATATTTTTGCATGAGAACTCTTGTTATATTCAAATTCCAATGTATAAGCCCTAAAATCTTTATTTTTTCAATTGGTTCGAAATTTAAGGTTGTAAAAAATATCAAATAAAGAAATGCAATAGGAAATGCAATAGCATTTCCTATGGCATTTCTCGTCAACGATTTAATCCTTGCATATTTTTGCATGAGAACTCTTGTTATATTAAAATTCCAATGTATAAGCCCTAAAATCATTATTTTTTCAATTGGTTCGAAATTTAAGGTTGTAAAAAATGTAAAATAAAGAAATGCTATAGGAAATGCTATAGCATTTCCTATGGCATTTCTCGTCAACAATTTAATCCTTGCATATTTTTACAAGAGAACTCTTGTTATATTCAAATTCCAATGTATAAGCCCTAAAATAATTATTTTTTCAATTGGTTCGAAATTTAATGTTGTAAAAAATGTCAAATAAAGAAATGCTATAGGAAATGCTATAACATTTCCTATGGCATTTCTCGTCAACAATTTAATCCTTGCATATTTTTACATGAGAACTCTTGTTATATTAAAATTCCAATGTATAAGCCCTAAAATAATTATTTTTTCAATTGGTTCGAAATTTAAGGTTGTAAAAAATGTCAAATAAAGAAATGCTAAAGGAAATGCTATAGCATTTCCTATGGCATTTCTCGTCAACGATTTAATCCTTCCATATTTTTGCATGAGAACTCTTTTTATATTCTAATTTCAATTTATAAGCCCTAAAATCATTATTTTTTCAATTGGTTCGAAATTTAATGTTGTAAGAAATGTAAAATAAAGAAATTCTATCGGAAATTCTATAGCATTTACTATGGCATTTCTCGTCAACAATTTAATCCTTGCATATTTTTGCATGAGAAGTCTTGATATATTCAAATTCCAATGTATAAGCCCTAAAATCATTATTTTTTCAATTGGGTCTAAATTTAAGGTTGTAAAAAATGTAAAATAAAGAAATGCTATAGGAAATGCTATAGCATTTCCTATGGCATTTCTCGTCAACAATTTAATCCTTGCATATTTTTGCATGAGAACTCTTGTTATATTCAAATTCCAATGTATAAGCCCTAAAATCTTTATTTTTTCAATTGGTTCGAAATTTAAGGTTGTACAAAATATCAAATAAAGAAATGCAATAGGAAATTCTATAGCATTTCCTATGGCATTTCTCGTCAATGATTTAATCCTTGCATATTTTTGCATGAGAACTCTTGTTATATTAAAATTCCAATGTATAAGCCCTAAAATCATTATTTTTTCAATTGGTTCGAAATTTAAGGTTGTAAAAAATGTAAAATAAAGAAATGCTATAGGAAATGCTATAGCATTTCCTACGGCATTTCTCGTCAACAATTTAATCCTTGCATATTTTTACAAGAGAACTCTTGTTATATTCAAATTCCAATGTATAAGCCCTAAAATAATTATTTTTTCAATTTGTTCGAAATTTAAGGTTGTAAAAAATGTCAAATAAAGAAATGCTATAGGAAATGCTATAGCATTTCCTATGGCATTTCTCGTCAACGATTTAATCCTTGCATATTTTTGCATGAGAACTCTTGTTATAATCAAATTTCAATTTATAAGCCCTAAAATCATTATTTTTTCAATTGGTTCCAAATTTAATGTTGTAAAAAATGTAAAATAAAGAAATGCTATAGGAAATGCTAATTTCTCGTCAACAGTTTAATCCTTGCATATTTTTGCATGAGAACTCTTGTTATATTCAAATTTCAATTTATAAGCCCTAAAATCACTATTTTTTCGATTGGTTCGAAATTTAAGGTTGTAAAAAATGTAAAATAAAGAAATGCTATAGGAAATGCTAGAATTCCCTATGGCACTTCTCGTCAACAATTTAATCCTTGCATATTTTTGCATGAGAACTCTTGTTATATTCAAATTCCAATATATAAGCCCTAAAATCATTATTTTTTCAATTGGTTTGAAATTTAAGGTTGTAAAAAATGTAAAATAAAGAAATTCTATAGGAAATTCTATAGCATTTCCTATGGCATTTCTCGTCAACAATTTAATCCTTGCATATTTTTGCATGAGAACTATTGTTATATTCAAATTCCAATGTATAAGCCCTAAAATCATTATTTTTTCAATTGGTTCGAAATTTAAGGTTGTAAAAAATGTAAAATAAAGAAATGCTATAGGAAATGCTATAGCATCTCCTATGGCATTTCTCGTCAACAATTTAATCCTTGCATATTTTTGCATGAGAACTCTTGTTATATTCAAATTCCAATGTATAAGCCCTAAAATCATTATTTTTTCAATTGGTTCGAAATTTAAGGTTGTAAAAAATGTAAAATAAAGAAATGCTATAGGAAATGCTATAGCATTTCCTATGGCATTTCTCGTCAACAATTTAATCCTTGCATATTTTTGCATGAGAACTCTTGTTATATTCAAATTTAAATTTATAAGCCCTAAAATCATTATTTTTTCAATTGGTTTGAAATTTAAGGTTGTAAAAAATGTAAAATAAAGAAATGCTATAGGAAATGCTATAGCATTTCCTATGGCATTTCTCGTCAACAATTTAATCCTTGCATATTTTTGCATGAGAACTCTTGTTATATTCAAATTCCAATGTATAAGCCCTAAAATCAATATTTTTTCAATTGGTTCGAAATTTAAGGTTGTAAAAAATATCAAATAAAGAAATGCAATAGGAAATGCTATAGCATTTCCTATGGCATTTCTCGTCAACGATTTAATCCTTGGATATTTTTGCATGAGAACTCTTGTTATATTAAAATTCCAATGTATAAGCCCTAAAATCATTATTTTTTCAATTGGTTCGAAATTTAAGGTTGTAAAAAATGTAAAATAAAGAAATGCTATAGGAAATGCTATAGCATTTCCTATGGCATTTCTCGTCAACAATTTAATCCTTGCATATTTTTACAAGAGAACTCTTGTTATTTTCAAATTCCAATGTATAAGCCCTAAAATCATTATTTTTTCAATTGGTTCGAAATTTAATGTTGTAAAAAATGTCAAATAAAGAAATGCTATAGGAAATGCTATAACATTTCCTATGGCATTTCTCGTCAACAATTTAATCCTTGCATATTTTTACATGAGAACTCTTGTTATATTAAAATTCCAATGTATAAGCCCTAAAATAATTATTTGTTCAATTGGTTCGAAATAAAAGGTTGTAAAAAATGTAAAATAAAGAAATGCTATAGGAAATGCTATAGCATTTCCTATGGCAATTCTCGTCAACAATTTAATCCTTGCATATTTTTACATGAGAACTCTTGTTATATTAAAATTCCAATGTATAAGCCCTAAAATAATTATTTTTTCAATTGGTTCGAAATTTAAGGTTGTAAAAAATGTCAAATAAAGAAATGCTATAGGAAATGCTATAGCATTTCCTATGGCATTTCTCGTCAACGATTTAATCCTTCCATATTTTTGCATGAGAACTCTTGTTATATTTAAATACCAATGTATAAGCCCTAAAATAATTATTTTTTCAATTTGTTCGAAATTTAAGGTTGTAAAAAATGTCAAATAAAGAAATGCTATAGGAAATGCTATAGCATTTCCTATGGCATTTCTCGTCAACGATTTAATCCTTGCATATTTTTGCATGAGAACTCTTGTTATAATCAAATTTCAATTTATAAGCCCTAAAATCATTATTTTTTCAATTGGTTCCAAATTTAATGTTGTAAAAAATGTAAAATAAAGAAATGCTATAGGAAATGCTAATTTCTCGTCAACAGTTTAATCCTTGCATATTTTTGCATGAGAACTCTTGTTATATTCAAATTTCAATTTATAAGCCCTAAAATCACTATTTTTTCGATTGGTTCGAAATTTAAGGTTGTAAAAAATGTAAAATAAAGAAATGCTATAGGAAATGCTAGAATTCCCTATGGCACTTCTCGTCAACAATTTAATCCTTGCATATTTTTGCATGAGAACTCTTGTTATATTCAAATTCCAATATATAAGCCCTAAAATCATTATTTTTTCAATTGGTTTGAAATTTAAGGTTGTAAAAAATGTAAAATAAAGAAATTCTATAGGAAATTCTATAGCATTTCCTATGGCATTTCTCGTCAACAATTTAATCCTTGCATATTTTTGCATGAGAACTATTGTTATATTCAAATTCCAATGTATAAGCCCTAAAATCATTATTTTTTCAATTGGTTCGAAATTTAAGGTTGTAAAAAATGTAAAATAAAGAAATGCTATAGGAAATGCTATAGCATCTCCTATGGCATTTCTCGTCAACAATTTAATCCTTGCATATTTTTGCATGAGAACTCTTGTTATATTCAAATTCCAATGTATAAGCCCTAAAATCATTATTTTTTCAATTGGTTCGAAATTTAAGGTTGTAAAAAATGTAAAATAAAGAAATGCTATAGGAAATGCTATAGCATTTCCTATGGCATTTCTCGTCAACAATTTAATCCTTGCATATTTTTGCATGAGAACTCTTGTTATATTCAAATTTAAATTTATAAGCCCTAAAATCATTATTTTTTCAATTGGTTTGAAATTTAAGGTTGTAAAAAATGTAAAATAAAGAAATGCTATAGGAAATGCTATAGCATTTCCTATGGCATTTCTCGTCAACAATTTAATCCTTGCATATTTTTGCATGAGAACTCTTGTTATATTCAAATTCCAATGTATAAGCCCTAAAATCAATATTTTTTCAATTGGTTCGAAATTTAAGGTTGTAAAAAATATCAAATAAAGAAATGCAATAGGAAATGCTATAGCATTTCCTATGGCATTTCTCGTCAACGATTTAATCCTTGGATATTTTTGCATGAGAACTCTTGTTATATTAAAATTCCAATGTATAAGCCCTAAAATCATTATTTTTTCAATTGGTTCGAAATTTAAGGTTGTAAAAAATGTAAAATAAAGAAATGCTATAGGAAATGCTATAGCATTTCCTATGGCATTTCTCGTCAACAATTTAATCCTTGCATATTTTTACAAGAGAACTCTTGTTATTTTCAAATTCCAATGTATAAGCCCTAAAATCATTATTTTTTCAATTGGTTCGAAATTTAATGTTGTAAAAAATGTCAAATAAAGAAATGCTATAGGAAATGCTATAACATTTCCTATGGCATTTCTCGTCAACAATTTAATCCTTGCATATTTTTACATGAGAACTCTTGTTATATTAAAATTCCAATGTATAAGCCCTAAAATAATTATTTGTTCAATTGGTTCGAAATAAAAGGTTGTAAAAAATGTAAAATAAAGAAATGCTATAGGAAATGCTATAGCATTTCCTATGGCAATTCTCGTCAACAATTTAATCCTTGCATATTTTTACATGAGAACTCTTGTTATATTAAAATTCCAATGTATAAGCCCTAAAATAATTATTTTTTCAATTGGTTCGAAATTTAAGGTTGTAAAAAATGTCAAATAAAGAAATGCTATAGGAAATGCTATAGCATTTCCTATGGCATTTCTCGTCAACGATTTAATCCTTCCATATTTTTGCATGAGAACTCTTGTTATATTTAAATACCAATGTATAAGCCCTAAAATAATTATTTTTTCAATTTGTTCGAAATTTAAGGTTGTAAAAAATGTCAAATAAAGAAATGCTATAGGAAATGCTATAGCATTTCCTATGGCATTTCTCGTCAACGATTTAATCCTTGCATATTTTTGCATGAGAACTCTTGTTATAATCAAATTTCAATTTATAAGCCCTAAAATCATTATTTTTTCAATTGGTTCCAAATTTAATGTTGTAAAAAATGTAAAATAAAGAAATGCTATAGGAAATGCTAATTTCTCGTCAACAATTTAATCCTTGCATATTTTTGCATGAGAACTCTTGTTATATTCAAATTTCAATTTATAAGCCCTAAAATCACTATTTTTTCAATTGGTTCGAAATTTAAGGTTGTAAAAAATGTAAAATAAAGAAATGCTATAGGAAATGCTAGAATTCCCTATGGCACTTCTCGTCAACAATTTAATCCTTGCATATTTTTGCATGAGAACTCTTGTTATATTCAAATTCCAATGTATAAGCCCTAAAATCATTATTTTTTCAATTGGTTCGAAATTTAAGGTTGTAAAAAATGTAAAATAAAGAAATTCTATAGGAAATTCTATAGCATTTCCTATGGCATTTCTCGTCAACAATTTAATCCTTGCATATTTTTGCATGAGAACTATTGTTATATTCAAATTCCAATGTATAAGCCCTACAATCATTATTTTTTCAATTGGTTCGAAATTTAAGGTTGTAAGAAATGTAAAATAAAGAAATTCTATCGGAAATTCTATAGCATTTCCTATGGCATTTCTCGTCAACAATTTAATCCTTGCATATTTTTGCATGAGAACTCTTGTTATATTCAAATTCCAATGTATAAGCCCTAAAATCATTATTTTTTCAATTGGTTCGAAATTTAAGGTTGTAAAAAATGTAAAATAAAGAAATGCTATAGGAAATGCTATAGCATCTCCTATGGCATTTCTCGTCAACAATTTAATCCTTGCATATTTTTGCATGAGAACTCTTGTTATATTCAAATTCCAATGTATAAGCCCTAAAATCATTATTTTTTCAATTGGTTCGAAATTTAAGGTTGTAAAAAATGTAAAATAAAGAAATGCTATTGGAAATGCTATAGCATTTCCTATGGCATTTCTCGTCAACAATTTAATCCTTGCATATTTTTGCATGAGAACTCTTGTTATATTCAAATTTAAATTTATAAGCCCTAAAATCATTATTTTTTCAATTGGTTTGAAATTTAAGGTTGTAAAAAATGTAAAATAAAGAAATGCTATAGGAAATGCTATAGCATTTCCTATGGCATTTCTCGTCAACAATTTAATCCTTGCATATTTTTGCATGAGAACTCTTGTTATATTCAAATTCCAATGTATAAGCCCTAAAATCTTTATTTTTTCAATTGGTTCGAAATTTAAGGTTGTAAAAAATATCAAATAAAGAAATGCAATAGGAAATGCTATAGCATTTCCTATGGCATTTCTCGTCAACGATTTAATCCTTGCATATTTTTGCATGAGAACTCTTGTTATATTAAAATTCCAATGTATAAGCCCTAAAATCATTATTTTTTCAATTGGTTCGAAATTTAAGGTTGTAAAAAATGTAAAATAAAGAAATGCTATAGGAAATGCTATAGCATTTTGTATGGCATTTCTCATCAACAATTTAATCCTTGCATATTTTTGCATGAGAACTCTTGTTATATTCAAATTCAAATATATAAGCCCTAAAATCATTATTTTTTCAATTTGTTCGACTTTTAGGTTGTAAACAATGTAAAATAAAGAAATGCTATAGGAAATGCTAGCATTTCCTATGGCATTTCTCGTCAATAATTTAATCCTTGCATATTTTTGCATGAGAACTCTTGTTATATTCAAATTCCAATGTATAAGCTTTAAAATCATTATTTTTTCAATTGGTTCGAAATTTAAGGTTGTAAAAAATGTAAAATAAATAAATGCCATTTCCTATGGCATTTCTCGTCAACAATTTAATCCTTGCATATTTTTGCATGAGAACTCTTGTTATATTCAAATTTCAATTTATAAGCCCTAAAATAATTATTTTTTCAATTGGTTCGAATTTTAAGGTTGTAAAAAATGTAAAATAAAGAAATGCTATAGGAAATGCTATAGCATTTCCTATGGCATTTCTCGTCAACAATTTAATTCTTGCATATTTTTACATGAGAACTCTTGTTATATTTAAATTCCAATGTATAAGCCCTAAAATATTATTTTTTTCAATTGGTTCGAAATTTAAGGTTGTAAAAAATGTCAAATAAAGAAATGCTATAGGAAATGCTATAGCATTTCGTATGGCATTTCTCATCCACAATTTAATCCTTGCATATTTTTGCATGAGAATTCTTGTTATATTCAAATTCCAATGTATAAGCTTTAAAATCATTATTTTTTCAATTGGTTCGAAATTTAAGGTTGTAAAAATGTAAAATAAAGAAATGCTATAGGAAATGCTATTGCATTTTGTATGGCATTTCTCATCAATAATTTAATCCTTGCATATTTTTGCATGAGAACTCTTGTTATATTCAAATTCCAATATATAAGCCCTAAAATCTTTATTTTTTCAATTTGTTCGACTTTTAGGTCGTAAACAATGTAAAATAAAGAAATGCTATAGGAAATGCTAGCATTTCCTATGGCATTTCTCGTCAACAATTTAATCCTTGCATATTTTTGCATGAGAACTCTTGTTATATTCAAATTTCAATGTATAAGCTTTAAAATCATTATTTTTTCAATTGGTTCGAAATTTAAGGTTGTAAAAAATGTAAAATAAATAAATGCTATAGGAAATGCTATATGGCATTTTTCGTCAACAATTTAATCCTTGCATATTTTTGCATGAGAACTCTTGTTATATTCAAATTTCAATTTATAAGCCCTAAAATAATTATTTTTTCAATTGGTTCGAAATTTAAGGTTGTAAAAAATGTAAAATAAAGAAATGCTATAGGAAATGCTATAGCATTTTCTATGGCATTTCTCGTCAACAATTTAATCCTTGCATATTTTTACATGAGAACTCTTGTTATATTCAAATTCCAATGTATAAGCCCTAAATCAATTATTTTTTCAATTGGTTTGAAATTTAAGGTTGTAAAAAATGTCAAATAAAAAAATGCTATAGGAAATGCTATAGTATTTCATATAGCATTTCTCGTCAACAATTTAATCCTTGCATATTTTTACATGAGAACTCTTGTTATATTCAAATTCCAATGTATAAGCCCTAAAATCATTATTTTTTCAATTGGTTCGAAATTTAAGGTTGTAAAAAATGTAAAATAAAGAAATTCTATAGGAAATTCTATAACATTTCCTATGGCATTTCTCGTCAACAATTTAATCCTTGCATATTTTTGCATGAGAACTCTTGTTATATTCAAATTCCAATGTATAAGCCCAAAAATCATTATTTTTTCAATTGGTTCAAAATTTAAGGTTGTAAAAAATGTAAAATAAAGAAATTCTATAGGAAATTCTATAGCATTTCCTATGGCATTTCTCGTCAACAATTTAATTCTTGCATATTTTTGCATGAGAACTCTTGTTATATTCAAAAATTTAATGTATAAGCCCTAAAATCATTATTTTTTCAGTTGGTTCGAAATTTAAGGTTGTAAAAAATGTAAAATAAAGAAATTCTATCGGAAATTCTATAGCAATTCCTATGGCATTTCTCGTCAACAATTTAATCCTTGCATATTTTTGCATGAGAACTCTTGTTATATTAAAATTCCAATGTATAGGCCCTAAAATCATTATTTTTTCAATTGGTTCGAAATTTAAGGTTGTAAAAATGTAAAATAAAGAATGCTATAGGAAATGCTATAGCATTTCCTATGGCATTTCTCGTCAACAATTTAATCCTTGCATATTTTTGCATGAGAACTCTTGCTATATTCAAATTTCAATTTATAAGCCCTAAAATAATTATTTTTTCAATTGGTTTGAAATTGAAGGTTGTAAAAAATGTCAAATAAAGAAATGCTATAGGAAATGCTATAGCATTTCCTATGGCATTTCTCGTCAACAATTTAATCCTTGCATATTTTTACATGAGAACTCTTGTTATATTCAAATTCCAATGTATAAGCCCTAAAATCATTATTTTTTCAATTGGTTTGAAATTGAAGGTTGTAAAAAATGTCAAATAAAGAAATGCTATAGGAAATGCTATAGCATTTCCTATGGCATTTCTCGTCAACAATTTAATCCTTGCATATTTTTACATGAGAACTCTTGTTATATTCAAATTCTAATGTATAAGCCCTAAAATATTATTTTTTCAATTGGTTTGAAATTTAAGGTTGTAAAAAATGTAAAATAAAGAAATGCTATAGGAAATGCTATAGCATTTCCTATAGCATTTCTCGTGAAAAGTTTAATCCTTGCATATTTTTACATGAGAACTCTTGTTATATTAAAATTCCAATGTATAAGCCCTAAAATCATTATTTTTTAAATTGGTTCGAAATTTAAGGTTGTAAAAAATGTAAAATAAAGAAATTCTATCAGAAATTCTATAGCATTTCCTATGGCATTTCTCGTCAACAATTTAATCCTTGCATATTTTTGCATGAGAACTCTTTTTATATGAAAATTCCAATGTATAAGCCCTAAAATCATTATTTTTTCAATTGGTTCGAAATTTAAGGTTTTAAAAAATGTCAAATAAAGAAATGCTATAGGAAATGCTATAGAATTTCCTATGGCATTTCTCGTCAACAATTTAATCCTTGCATATTTTTACATGAGAACGCTTGTTATATTCAAATTCCAATGTATAAGCCCTAAAATCATTATTTTTTCAATTGGTTCGAAATTTAAGGTTGTAAAAAATGTGAAATAAAGAAATGCTATAGGAAATGCTATGGCATTTCTCGTCAACAATTTAATCCTTGCATATTTTTACATGAGAACTCTTGTTATATTCAAATTCCAATTTATAAGCCCTAAAATCATTATTTTTTCAATTGGTTTGAAATTTAAGGTTGTAAAAAATGTCAAATAAAGAAATGCTATAGGAATTGCTATAGCATTTCCTATAGCATTTCTCGTTAACAGTTTAATCCTTGCATATTTTTACATGAGAACTCTTGTTATATTAAAATTCCAATGTATAAGCCCTAAAATCATTATTTTTTCAATTGGTTCGAAATTTAAGGTTGTAAAAAATGTAAAATAAAGAAATTCTATCGGAAATTCTATAGCATTTCCTATGGCATTTCTCGCCAACAATTTAATCCTTGCATATTTTTTCATGAGAACTCTTTTTATATTAAAATTCCAATGTATAAGCCCTAAAATCATTATTTTTTCAATTGGTTCAAAATTTAAGATTTTAAAAAATGTCAAATAAAGAAATGCTATAGGAAATGCTATAGCATTTCCTATGGCATTTCTCGTCAACAATTTAATCCTTGCATATTTTTGCATGAGAACTCTTGTTATATTCAAATTCGAATGTATAAGCCCTAAAATCTTTATTTTTTCAATTGGTTCGAAATTTAAAGTTGTAAAAAATGTCAAATAAAGAAATGCAATAGGAAATGCTATAGCATTTCCTATGACATTTCTCGTCAACGATTTAATCCTTGCATATTTTTGTATGAGAACTCTTGTTATATTCAAATTCCAATGTATAAGCCCTAAAATCATTATTTTTTCAATTGGTTTGAAATTTAAGGTTGTAAAAAATGTAAAATAAAGAAATTCTATAGGAAATTCGATAGCATTTATAATGGCATTTCTCGTCAACAATTTAATCCTTGCATATTTTTGCATGAGAACTCTTGTTATATTCAAATTCCAATGTATAAGCTTTAAAATCATTATTTTTTCAATTGGTTCGAAATTTAAGGTTGTAAAAAATGTAAAATAAAGAAATGCTATAGGAAATGCTATAGCATTTCCAATGGCATTTCTCGTCGACAATTTAATCCTTGCATATTTTTGCATGAGAACTCTTGTTATATTCAAATTCAAATGTATAAGCCTAAAATCATTATCTTTTCAATTGGTTCGAAATTTAAGGTTGTAAAAAATGTAAAATAAAGAATATCTATAGGAAATTCTAAAGCATTTTCTGTGGCATTTCTCGTCAACAATTTAATCCTTGCATATTTTTACATGAGAACTCTTGTTATATTTAAATTCCAATGTATAAACCCTAAAATCATTATTTTTTCAATTGGTTCGAAATTTAAGGTTGTAAGAAATGTAAAATAAAGAAATCTATAAGAAATGCTATAGCATTTCCAATAGCCTTTCCCGTCAACAATTTAATCCTTGCATATTTTTACATGAGAACTCTTGTTATAATCAGATTCTAATAAATAAGCCCTAAAATCATTATTTTTTCAATTGGTTTGAAATTTAAGGTTGTAAAAAATGTCAAATAAAGAAATGCTATAGGAAATGCTATAGCATTTCCTATGGCATTTCTCGTCAACAATTTAATTCTTGAATATTTTTTCATGAGAACTCTTGTTATATACAAATTCCAATGTATAAGCACTAAAATTATTATTTTTTCAATTGGTTCGAAATTTAAGGTTGTAAAAATGTAAAATAAAGAAATTCTATAGGAAATTCTATAGCATTTCCTATGGCATTTATCGTCAACAATTTAATCTTTGCATATTTTTGCATGAGAACTCTTGTTATATTCAAATTCCAATGTATAAGCCCTAAAATCATTATTTTTTCAATTGGTTCGAATTTTAAGGTTGTAAAAAATGTCAAATAAAGAAATGCTATAGGAAATGCTATAGCATTTCCTATGGCATTTCTCGTCAACAATTTAATCCATGCATATTTTTGCATGAGAACTCTTGTTATATTAAAATTTCAATTTATAAGCCCTAAAATCATTATTTTTTCAATTGGTTCGAAATTTAAGGTTGTAAAAAATGTAAAATAAAGAAATTCTATAGGAATTTTTATAGCATATCCTATGGCATTTCTTGTCAACAATTTAATCCTTGCATATTTTTGCATGAGAACTCTTGTTATATTCAAATTCCAATGTATAAGCCCTATAATTATTGTTTTTTCAATTGGTTCGAAATTTAAGGTTGTAAAAAATGTAAAATAAAGAAATGCTATAGCATTTCCTTTGGCATTTCTCGTCAACAATTTAATCCTTGCATATTTTTGCATGAGAACTCTTGTTATATTCAAATTCCAATGTATAAGCCCTAAAATCATTGTTTTTTCAATTGGTTCGAAATTTTAGGTCGTAAATAATGTAAAATAAAGAAATGCTATAGGAAATGCTAGCATTTCCTATGGCATTTCTCGTCAACAATTTAATCCTTGCATATTTTTGCATGAGAACTCTTGTTATATTCAAATTCCAATGTATAAGCTTTAAAATCATTATTTTTTCAATTGGTTCGAAATTTAAGGTTGTAAAAAATGTAAAATAAAGAAATGCTATAGGAAATGCTATAGCATTTCGTATGGCATTTCTCGTCAACAATTTATTCCTTGCATATTTTTGCATGAGAACTCTTCTTATATTCAAATTCCAATGTATAAGCCCTAAAATCATTATTTTTTCAATTGGTTTGAAATTTAAGGTTGTAAAAAATGTCAAATAAAGAAATGATATAGGAAATGTTATAGCATTTCCTATGGTATTTCTCGTCAACAATTTAATCCTTGCATATTTTGGCATGAGAACTCTTGTTATATTCAAATTCTAATGTATAAGCTTTAAAATCATTATTTTTTCAATTGGTTCGAAATTTAAGGTTGTAAAAAATGTAAAATAAAGAAATGCTATTGGAAATGCTATAGCATTTCCTATGACATTTCTCGTCAACAATTTAATCCTTGCATATTTTTGCATGAGAACTCTTGTTATATTCAAATTCCAATGTTTAAGCCATAAAATCATTATTTTTTCAATTGGTTCGAAATTTAAGGTTGTAAAAAATGTCAAATAAAGAAATGCTATAGGAAATGCTCTAGCATTTCCTATGGCATTTCTAGTCAACAATTTAATCCTTGCATATTTTTACATGAGAACTCTTGTTATATTCAAATTTCAATGTATAAGCCCTAAAATCATTATTTTTTCAATTGGTTTGAAATTTAAGGTTGTAAAAAATGTAAAATAAAGAAATTCTATAGGAAATTCGATAGCATTTCTAATGGCATTTCTCGTCAACAATTTAATCCTTGCATATTTTTGCATGAGAAGTCTTGTTATATTCAAATTCCAATGTATAAGCTTTAAAATCATTATTTTTTCAATTGGTTCGAAATTTAAGGTTGTAAAAAATGTAAAATAAAGAAATGCTATAGGAAATGCTATAGCATTTCCAATGGCATTCCTCGTCAAAAATTTAATCCTTGCATATTTTTGCAAGAGAACTCTTGTTATATTCAAATTCAAATGTATAAGCCTAAAATCATTATCTTTTCAATTGGTTCGAAATTTAAGGTTGTAAAAAATGTCAAACAAAGAAATGTTATAGGAAATGCTATAGCATTTCCTATGACATTTCTCGTTAACAATTTAATCCTTGCATATTTTTGCATGAGAACTCTTGTTATATTCAAATTCCAATTTATAAGCCCTAAAATCATTATTTTTTCAATTGGTTTGAAATTTAAGGTTGTAAAAAATGTAAAATAAAGAAATGCTATAGGAAATGCTATAGCATTTCCAATGGCATTTCTCGTCAAAAATTTAATCCTTGCATATTTTTGCATGACAACTCTTGTTATTATAAAATTCAAATGTATAAGCCTAAAATCATTATCTTTTCAATTGGTTCGAAATTTAAGGTTGTAAAAAATGTCAAACAAAGAAATGTTATAGGAAATGCTATAGCATTTCCTATGGCATTTCTCGTCAACAATTTAATTCTTGAATATTTTTTCATGAGAACTCTTGTTATATTCAAATTCCAATGTATAAGCACTAAAATTATTATTTTTTCAATTGGTTCGAAATTTAAGGTTGTAAAAATGTAAAATAAAGAAATTCTATAGGAAATTCTATAGCATTTCCTATGGCATTTCTCGTCAACAATTTAATCTTTGCATATTTTTGCATGAGAACTCTTGTTATATTCAAATTCCAATGTATAAGCCCTAAAATCATTATTTTTTCAATTGGTTCGAATTTTAAGGTTGTAAAAAATGTCAAATAAAGAAATGTTATAGGAAATGCTATTGCATTTCCTATGGCATTTCTCGTCAACAATTTAATCCATGCATATTTTTGCATGAGAACTCTTGTTATATTAAAATTTCAATTTATAAGCCCTAAAATCATTATTTTTTCAATTGGTTCGAAATTTAAGGTTGTAAAAAATGTAAAATAAAGAAATTCTATAGGAATTTCTATAGCATATCCTATGGCATTTCTTGTCAACAATTTAATCCTTGCATATTTTTGCATGAGAACTCTTGTTATATTCAAATTCCAATGTATAAGCCCTATAATTATTGTTTTTTCAATTGGTTCGAAATTTAAGGTTGTAAAAAATGTAAAATAAAGAAATGCTATAGCATTTCCTATGGCATTTCTTGTCAACAATTTAATCCTTGCATATTTTTGCATGAGAACTCTTGTTATATTCAAATTCCAATGTATAAGCCCTAAAATCATTGTTTTTTCAATTGGTTCAAAATTTTAGGTCGTAAATAATGTAAAATAAAGAAATGCTATAGGAAATGCTAGCATTTCCTATGGCATTTCTCGTCAACAATTTAATCCTTGCATATTTTTTCATGAGAACTCTTGTTATATTCAAATTCCAATGTATAAGCTTTAAAATCATTATTTTTTCAATTGGTTCGAAATTTAAGGTTGTAAAAAATGTAAAATAAAGAAATGCTATAGGAAATGCTATAGCATTTCGTATGGCATTTCTCGTCAACAATTTATTCCTTGCATATTTTTGCATGAGAACTCTTGTTATATTCAAATTCCAATGTATAAGCCCTAAAATAATTATTTTTTCAATTGGTTTTAAATTTAAGGTTGTAAAAAATGTCAAATAAAGAAATGATATAGGAAATGCTCTAGCATTTCCTATGGCATTTCTAGTCAACAATTTAATCCTTGCATATTTTTACATGAGAACTCTTGTTATATTCAAATTTCAATGTATAAGCCCTAAAATCATTATTTTTTCAATTGGTTTGAAATTTAAGGTTGTAAAAAATGTAAAATAAAGAAATTCTATAGGAAATTCGATAGCATTTCTAATGGCATTTCTCGTCAACAATTTAATCCTTGCATATTTTTGCATGAGAAGTCTTGTTATATTCAAATTCCAATGTATAAGCTTTAAAATCATTATTTTTTCAATTGGTTCGAAATTTAAGGTTGTAAAAAATGTAAAATAAAGAAATGCTATAAGAAATGCTATAGCATTTCCAATGGCATTTCTCGTCAAAAATTTAATCCTTGCATATTTTTGCATGAGAACTCTTGTTATATTCAAATTCAAATGTATAAGCCTAAAATCATTTTCTTTTCAATTGGTTCGAAATTTAAGGTTGTAAAAAATGTCAAACAAAGAAATGTTATAGGAAATGCTATAGCATTTCCTATGGCATTTCTCGTTAACAATTTAATCCTTGCATATTTTTGCATGAGAACTCTTGTTATATTCAAATTCCAATTTATAAGCCCTAAAATCATTATTTTTTCAATTGGTTCGAAATTTAAGGTTGTAAAAAATGTAAAATAAAGAAATGCTATTGGAAATGCTATAGCATTTCCTATGACATTTCTCGTCAACAATTTAATCCTTGCATATTTTTGCATGAGAACTCTTTTATATTCAAATTCCAATGTATAAGCTTTAAAATCATTATTTTTTCAATTGGTTCGAAATTTAAGGTTGTAAAAAATGTAAAATAAAGAAATGCTATAGGAAATGCTATAGCATTTCCAATGGCATTCCTCGTCAAAAATTTAATCCTTGCATATTTTTGCATGAGAACTCTTGTTATATTCAAATTCAAATGTATAAGCCTAAAATCATTATCTTTTCAATTGGTTCGAAATTTAAGGTTGTAAAAAATGTCAAACAAAGAAATGTTATAGGAAATGCTATAGCATTTCCTATGGCATTTCTCGTTAACAATTTAATCCTTGCATATTTTTGCATGAGAACTCTTGTTATATTCAAATTCCAATTTATAAGCCCTAAAATCATTATTTTTTCAATTGGTTCGAAATTTAAGGTTGTAAAAAATGTAAAATAAAGAAATGCTATAGGAAATGCTATAGCATTTCCAATGGCATTTCTCGTCAAAAATATAATCCTTGCATAGTTTTGCATGACAACTCTTGTTATATTCAAATTCAAATGTATAAGCCTAAAATCATTATCTTTTCAATTGGTTCGAAATTTAAGGTTGTAAAAAATGTCAAACAAAGAAATGTTATAGGAAATGCTATAGCATTTCCTATGGCATTTCTCGTCAACAATTTAATTCTTGAATATTTTTTCATGAGAACTCTTGTCATATTCAAATTCCAATGTATAAGCACTAAAATTATTATTTTTTCAATTGGTTCGAAATTTAAGGTTGTAAAAATGTAAAATAAAGAAATTCTATAGGAAATTCTATAGCATTTCCTATGGCATTTCTCGTCAACAATTTAATCTTTGCATATTTTTGCATGAGAACTCTTGTTATATTCAAATTCCAATGTATAAGCCCTAAAATCATTATTTTTTCAATTGGTTTGAATTTTAAGGTTGTAAAAAATGTCAAATAAAGAAATGCTATAGGAAATGCTATAGCATTTCCTATGGCATTTCTCGTCAACAATTTAATCCATGCATATTTTTGCATGAGAACTCTTGTTATATTAAAATTTCAATTTATAAGCCCTAAAATCATTATTTTTTCAATTGGTTCGAAATTTAAGGTTGTAAAAAATGTAAAATAAAGAAATTCTATAGGAATTTCTATAGCATATCCTATGGCATTTCTTGTCAACAATTTAATCCTTGCATATTTTTGCATGAGAACTCTTGTTATATTCAAATTCCAATGTATAAGCCCTATAATTATTGTTTTTTCAATTGGTTCGAAATTTAAGGTTGTAAAAAATGTAAAATAAAGAAATGCTATATCATTTCCTATGGCATTTCTCGTCAACAATTTAATCCTTGCATATTTTTGCATGAGAACTCTTGTTATATTCAAATTCCAATGTATAAGCCCTAAAATCATTGTTTTTTCAATTGGTTCGAAATTTTAGGTCGTAAATAATGTAAAATAAAGAAATGCTATAGGAAATGCTAGCATTTCCTATGGCATTTCTCGTCAACAATTTAATCCTTGCATATTTTTTCATGAGAACTCTTGTTATATTCAAATTCCAATGTATAAGCTTTAAAATCATTATTTTTTCAATTGGTTCGAAATTTAAGGTTGTAAAAAATGTAAAATAAAGAAATGCTATAGGAAATGCTATAGCATTTCGTATGGCATTTCTCGTCAACAATTTATTCCTTGCATATTTTTGCATGAGAACTCTTGTTATATTCAAATTCCAATGTATAAGCCCTAAAATCATTATTTTTTCAATTGGTTTGAAATTTAAGGTTGTAAAAAATGTCAAATAAAGAAATGATATAGGAAATGCTATAGCATTTCCTATGGCATTTCTCGTCAACAATTTAATCCTTGCATATTTTGGCATGAGAACTCTTGTTATATTCAAATTCAAATGTATAAGCTTTAAAATCATTATTTTTTCAATTGGTTCGAAATTTAAGGTTGTAAAAAATGTAAAATAAAGAAATGCTATTGGAAATGCTATAGCATTTCCTATGGCATTTCTCGTCAACAATTTAATCCTTGCATATTTTTGCATGAGAACTCTTGTTATATTCAAATTCCAATGTTTAAGCCATAAAATAATTATTTATTCAATTGGTTCGAAATTTAAGGTTGTAAAAAATGTCAAATAAAGAAATGCTGCAGGAAATGCTATAGCATTTCCTATGGCATTTCTCGTCAACAATTTAATCCTTGCATATTTTTACATGAGAACTCTTGTTATATTAAAATTTCAATGTATAAGTCCTAAAATCATTATTTTTTCAATTGGTTTGAAATTTAAGGTTGTAAAAAATGTCAAATAAAGAAATGCTATAGGAAATGCTATAACATTTCCTATGGCATTTCTCGTCAACAACTTAATCCTTGCATATTTTTGCATGAGAACTCTTTTATATTCAAATTCCAATGTATAAGCTTTAAAATCATTATTTTTTCAATTGGTTCGAAATTTAAGGTTGTAAAAAATGTAAAATAAAGAAATACTATATGAAATGCTATAGCATTTCCTATGGCATTTCTCGTCAACAATTTAATTCTTGCATATTTTTGCATGAGAACTCTTGTTATATTCAAATTCCAATGTATAAGCCCTAAAATCATTATTTTTTCAATTGGTTTGAAATTTAATGTTTTAAAAAATGTAAAATAAAGAAATGCTATAGGAAATGCTAGCATTTCCTATGGCATTTCTCGTCAACAATTTAATCCTTGCATATTTTTTCATGAGAACTCTTGTTATATTCAAATTCCAATGTATAAGCCCTAAAATCATTATTTTTTCAATTGGTTCGAAATTTAAGGTTGTAAAAAATGTAAAATAAAGAAATGCTATAGGAAATGCTATAGCATTTCCTATGACATTTGTCGTCAACAATTTAATCCTTGCATATTTTTGCATGACAACTCTTGTTATATTCAAATTCCAATGTATAAGCCGTAAAATCATTATTTTTTCAATTGGTTCGAAATTTAAGGTTGTAAAAAATGTCAAATAAAGAAATGCTATAGGAAATGCTATAGCATTTCCTATGGCATTTCTCGTCAACAATTTAATCCTTGCATATTTTTGCATGACAACTCTTGTTATATTCAAATTCCAATGTATAAGCCCTAAAATCATAATTTTTTCAATTGGTCCGAAATTTAAGGTTGTAAAAAATGTAAAATAAAGAAATGCTATAGAAAAAGCTATAACATTTCCTATGGCATTTCCCGTCAATAATTTAATCCTTGCATCTTTTGGCATGAGAACTCTTGCTATATTCAAATTCTAATGTATAAGCTTTAAAATCATTATTTTTTCAATTGGTTCGAAATTTAAGGTTGTAAAAAATGTAAAATAAAGAAATGCTATTGTAAATGCTATAGCATTTCCTATGGCATTTATCGTCAACAATTTAATCCTTGCATATTTTTGCATGAGAACTCTTGTTATATTAAAATTCCAATGTTTAAGCCCTAAAATCATTATTTTTTCAATTGGTTCGAAATTTAAGGTTGTAAAAAATGTCAAATAAAGAAATGCTATAGGAAATGCTATAGCATTTCCTATGGCATTTCTCGTCAACAATTTAATCCTTGCATATTTTTGCATGACAACTCTTGTTATATTCAAATTCCAATGTATAAGCCCTAAAATCATTATTTTTTCAATTGGTTCGAAATTTAAGGTTGTAAAAAATGTAAAATAAAGAAATGCTATAGGAAAAGCTATAGCATTTCCTATGGCATTTCCCGTCAATAATTTAATCCTTGCATCTTTTGGCATGAGAACTCTTGTTATATTCAAATTCTAATGTATAAGCTTTAAAATCATTATTTTTTCAATTGGTTCGAAATTTAAGGTTGTAAAAAATGTAAAATAAAGAAATGCTATTGTAAATGCTATAGCATTTCCTATGGCATTTATCGTCAACAATTTAATCCTTGCATATTTTTGCATGAGAACTCTTGTTATATTAAAATTCCAATGTTTAAGCCCTAAAATCATTATTTTTTCAATTGGTTCGAAATTTAAGGTTGTAAAAAATGTCAAATAAAGAAATGCTATAAGAAATGCTATAGCATTTCCTATGGCATTTCTCGTCAACAATTTAATCCTTGCATATTTTTGCATGACAACTCTTGTTATATTCAAATTCCAATGTATAAGCCCTAAAATCATTATTTTTTCAATTGGTTCGAAATTTAAGGTTGTAAAAAATGTAAAATAAAGAAATGCTATAGGAAATGCTATAGCATTTCCTATGGCATTTCTCGTCAACAATTTAATCCTTACATATTTTTACATGAGAACTCTTGTTATATTCAAATTCCAATGTATAAGCCCTAAAATCATTATTTTTTCAATTTGTTCGAAATTTAAGGTTGTAAAAAATGTCAAATAAAGAAATGCTATAGGAAATGCTATAGCATTTCCTATGGCATTTCTCGTCAACAATTTAATCCTTGCATATTTTGGCATGAGAACTCTTGTTATATTCAAATTCTAATGTATAAGCTTTAAAATCATTATTTTTTCAATTGGTTCGAAATTTAAGGTTGTAAAAAATGTAAAATAAAGAAATGCTATTGGAAATGCTATAGCATTTCCTATGGCATTTCTCGTCAACAATTTAATCCTTGCATATTTTTGCATGAGAACTCTTGTTATATTCAAATTCCAATGTTTAAGCCATAAAATAATTATTTATTCAATTGGTTCGAAATTTAAGGTTGTAAAAAATGTCAAATAAAGAAATGCTGCAGGAAATGCTATAGCATTTCCTATGGCATTTCTCGTCAACAATTTAATCCTTGCATACTTTTACATGAGAACTCTTGTTATATTAAAATTTCAATGTATAAGTCCTAAAATCATTATTTTTTCAATTGGTTTGAAATTTAAGGTTGTAAAAAATGTCAAATAAAGAAATGCTATAGGAAATGCTATAACATTTCCTATGGCATTTCTCGTCAACAACTTAATCCTTGCATATTTTTGCATGAGAACTCTTTTATATTCAAATTCCAATGTATAAGCTTTAAAATCATTATTTTTTCAATTGGTTCGAAATTTAAGGTTGTAAAAAATGTAAAATAAAGAAATACTATATGAAATGCTATAGCATTTCCTATGGCATTTCTCGTCAACAATTTAATTCTTGCATATTTTTGCATGAGAACTCTTGTTATATTCAAATTCCAATGTATAAGCCCTAAAATCATTATTTTTTCAATTGGTTTGAAATTTAATGTTTTAAAAAATGTAAAATAAAGAAATGCTATAGGAAATGCTAGCATTTCCTATGGCATTTCTCGTCAACAATTTAATCCTTGCATATTTTTTCATGAGAACTCTTGTTATATTCAAATTCCAATGTATAAGCCCTAAAATCATTATTTTTTCAATTGGTTCGAAATTTAAGGTTGTAAAAAATGTAAAATAAAGAAATGCTATAGGAAATGCTATAGCATTTCCTATGGCATTTGTCGTCAACAATTTAATCCTTGCATATTTTTGCATGACAACTCTTGTTATATTCAAATTCCAATGTATAAGCCGTAAAATCATTATTTTTTCAATTGGTTCGAAATTTAAGGTTGTAAAAAATGTCAAATAAAGAAATGCTATAGGAAATGCTATAGCATTTCCTATGGCATTTCTCGTCAACAATTTAATCCTTGCATATTTTTGCATGACAACTCTTGTTATATTCAAATTCCAATGTATAAGCCCTAAAATCATAATTTTTTCAATTGGTCCGAAATTTAAGGTTGTAAAAAATGTAAAATAAAGAAATGCTATAGAAAAAGCTATAACATTTCCTATGGCATTTCCCGTCAATAATTTAATCCTTGCATCTTTTGGCATGAGAACTCTTGTTATATTCAAATTCTAATGTATAAGCTTTAAAATCATTATTTTTTCAATTGGTTCGAAATTTAAGGTTGTAAAAAATGTAAAATAAAGAAATGCTATTGTAAATGCTATAGCATTTCCTATGGCATTTATCGTCAACAATTTAATCCTTGCATATTTTTGCATGAGAACTCTTGTTATATTAAAATTCCAATGTTTAAGCCCTAAAATCATTATTTTTTCAATTGGTTCGAAATTTAAGGTTGTAAAAAATGTCAAATAAAGAAATGCTATAGGAAATGCTATAGCATTTCCTATGGCATTTCTCGTCAACAATTTAATCCTTGCATATTTTTGCATGACAACTCTTGTTATATTCAAATTCCAATGTACAAGCCCTAAAATCATTATTTTTTCAATTGGTTCGAAATTTAAGGTTGTAAAAAATGTAAAATAAAGAAATGCTATAGGAAAAGCTATAGCATTTCCTATGGCATTTCCCGTCAATAATTTAATCCTTGCATCTTTTGGCATGAGAACTCTTGTTATATTCAAATTCTAATGTATAAGCTTTAAAATCATTATTTTTTCAATTGGTTCGAAATTTAAGGTTGTAAAAAATGTAAAATAAAGAAATGCTATTGGAAATGCTATAGTATTTCCTATGGCATTTATCGTCAACAATTTAATCCTTGCATATTTTTGCATGAGAACTCTTGTTATATTAAAATTCCAATGTTTAAGCCATAAAATCAATATTTTTTCAATTGGTTCGAAATTTAAGGTTGTAAAAAATGTCAAATAAAGAAATGCTATAGGAAATGCTATAGCATTTCCTATGGCATTTCTCGTCAACAATTTAATCCTTGCATATTTTTACATGAGAACTCTTGTTATATTCAAATTTCAATTTATAAGCCCTAAAATAATTATTTTTTTAATTGGTTCGAAATTTAAGGTTGTAAAAAATGTCAAATAAAGAAATGCTATAGGAAATGCTATAGCATTTCCTATGGCATTTCTCGTCAAAAATTTAATCCTTGCATATTTTTACATGAGAACTCTTGTTATATTGAAATTCCAATGTATAAGCCCTAAAATCATTATTTTTTCAATTGGTTCGAAATTTAAGGTTGTAAGAAATGTAAAATAAAGAAATTCTATCGGAATATCTATAGAATTTACGATGGCATTTCTCGTCAACAATTTAATCCTTGCATATTTTTACATGAGAACTCTTTTTATAGTCAAATTCCAATGTATAAGCCCTAAAATTATT
Source organism: Parietaria judaica (assembly GCA_954871525.1). Taxonomy (NCBI): domain Eukaryota; kingdom Viridiplantae; phylum Streptophyta; class Magnoliopsida; order Rosales; family Urticaceae; genus Parietaria; species Parietaria judaica. The sequence goes on along the minus strand of OX940864.1, from coordinate 3,841,862 downwards.
ATTTTTTCAATTGGTTCGAAATTTAAGGTTGTAAAAAATGTAAAATAAAGAAATGCTATAGGAAATGCTATAGCATTTCCTATAGCATTTCTCGTCAACAATTTAATCCTTGCATATTTTTACATGAGAACTCTTGTTATATTCAAATTCCAATGTATAAGCCCTAAAATTATTATTTTTTCAATTGGTTCAAAATTTAAGGTTGTAAAAAATGTCAAATAAAGAAATGCTATAGGAAATGCTATAGCATTTCCTATGGCATTTCTCGTCAACAATTTAATCCTTGCATATTTTTGCATGAGAACTCTTGTTATATTCAAATTCCAATGTATAAGCTTTAAAATCATTATTTTTTCAATTGGTTCGAAATTTAAGGTTGTAAAAAATGTAAAATAAGGAAATGCTATAGGAAATGCTATAGCATTTCCTATGGCATTTCTCGTCAACAATTTAATCCTTGCATATTTTTGCATGAGAACTCTTGTTATATTCAAATTCCAATGTATAAGCCCTAAAATCATTATTTTGTTCAATTGGTTCGAATTTTAAGGTTGTAAGAAATGTAAAATAAAGAAATTCTATAGGAAATGCTATAGCATTTCCTATGGCATTTCTCGTCTACAATTTAATCCTTGCATATTTTTGCATGAGAACGCTTGTTATATTCAAATTCCAATGTATAAGCCCTAAAATCATTATTTTTTCAATTGGTTCGAAATTTAAGGTTGTAAGAAATGTCAAATAAAGAAATGCTATAGCATTTCCTATGGCATTTCTCGTCAACAATTTAATCCTTGCATATTTTTGCATGAGAACTCTTGTTATATTCAAATTCCAATGTATAAGCCCTAAAATCATTATTTATTCAATTGGTTCGAAATTTAAGGTTGTAAAAAATGTCAAATAAATTTCCTATGGCATTTCTCGTCAACAAATTACTCCTTGCATATTTTTGCATGAGAACTCTTGTTATATTCAAATTCCAATGTATAAGCCCTAAAATCATTATTTTTCAATTGGTTCGAAATTTAAGGTTGTAAGAAATGTTAAATAAAGAAATGCTATAGCATTTCCTATGGCATTTCTCGTCAACAATTTAATCCTTGCATATTTTTGCATGAGAACTCTTGTTATATTCAAATTCCAATGTATAAGCCCTAAAATCATTATTTTGTTCAATTGGTTCGAATTTTAAGGTTGTAAGAAATGTAAAATAAAGAAATTCTATAGGAAATGCTATAGCATTTCCTATGGCATTTCTCGTCAACAATTTAATCCTTGCATATTTTTGCATGAGAACGCTTGTTATATTCAAATTCCAATGTATAAGCCCTAAAATCATTATTTTTTCAATTGGTTCGAAATTTAAGGTTGTAAGAAATGTCAAATAAAGAAATGCTATAGCATTTCCTATGGCATTTCTCGTCAACAATTTAATCCTTGCATATTTTTGCATGAGAACTATTGTTATATTCAAATTCCAATGTATAACCCCTAAAATCATTATTTATTCAATTGGTTCGAAATTTAAGGTTGTAAAAAATGTCAAATAAATTTCCTATGGCATTTCTCGTCAACAATTTACTCCTTGCATATTTTTGCATGAGAACTCTTGTTATATTCAAATTCCAATGTATAAGCCCTAAAATAATTATTTTTCAATTGGTTCGAAATTTAAGGTTGTAAGAAATGTCAAATAAAGAAATGCTATAGCATTTCCTTTGGCGTTTCTCGTCAACAATTTAATCCTTGCATATTTTTGCATGAGAACTCTTGTTATATTCAAATTCCAATGTATAAGCTTTAAAATCATTATTTTTTCAATTGGTTCGAAATTTAAGGTTCTAAGAAATGTAAAATAAAGAAATTCTATCGGAAATTCTATAGCATTTTCTATGGCATTTCTCGTAAACAATTTAATCCTTGCATATTTTTGCATGAGAACTCTTGTTATATTCAAACTCCAATGTATAAGCCCTAAAATCATTATTTTTTCAATTGATTCGAAATTTAAGGTTGTAAAAAATGTAAAATAAAGAAATGCTATAGCATTTTCTATGGCATTTCTGGTCAACAATTTAATCCTTGCATATTTTTGCATGAGAACTCTTGTTATATTCAAATTCCAATGTATAAGCCCTAAAATCATTATTTTTTCAATTGGTTCGAAATTTAAGGTTGTAAAAAATGTCAAATAAAGAAATGCTATAGGAAATGCTATAGCATTTCCTATGGCATTTCTCGTCAACAATTTAATCCTTGCATATTTTTGCATGAGAACTCTTGTTATATTCAAATTTCAATTTATAAGCCCTAAAATAATTTATTTTTCTATTGGTTCGAAATTTAAGGTTGTAAAAAATGTAAAATAAAGAAATTCTATAGGAAATTCTATAGTATTTCCTATGGCATTTCTCGTCAACAATTTAATCCTTGCATATTTTTGCATGAGAACTCTTATTATATTCAAATTCCAATGTATAAGCCCTAAAATCATTATTTTGTACAATTGGTTCGAATTTTAAGGTTGTAAGAAATGTAAAATAAAGAAATTCTATAGGAAATGCTATAGCATTTCCTATGGCATTTCTCGTCAACAATTTAATCCTTGCATATTTTTGCATGAGAACGCTTGTTATATTCAACTTCCAATGTATAAGTCCTAAAATCATTATTTTTTCAATTGGTTCGAAATTTAGGGTTGTAAGAAATGTCAAATAAAGAAATGCTATAGCATTTCCTATGGCATTTCTGGTCAACAATTTAATCCTTGCATATTTTTGCATGAGAACTCTTGTTATATTCAAATTCCAATGTATAAGTCCTAAAATCATTATTTTTTCAATTGGTTCGAAATTTAAGGTTGTAAGAAATGTAAAATAAAGAAATTCTATCGGAAATTCTATAGCATTTCTCTTCAACAATTTAATCTTTGCATATTTTTGCATGAGAACTCTTGTTATATTCAAATTCCAATGTATAAGCCCTAAAATCATTATTTTTTCAATTGGTTCGAAATTTAAGGTTGTAAAAAATGTATAATAAAGAAATGCTATAGGAAATGCTAGCATTTCCTATGGCATTTCTCATCAACAATTTAATCCTTGCATATTTTTATATGAGAACTCTTTTTATATTCAAATTCCAATGTATAAGCCCTAAAATCATTATTTTTTCAATTGGTTCAAAATTTAAGGTTGTAAAAAATGTCAAATAAAGAAATGCTATAGGCATTTCTCGTCAACAATTTAATCCTTGCATATTTTTGCATGAGAACTCTTATTATATTCAAATTCCAATGTATAAGCTTTAAAATCATTATTTTTTCAATTGGTTCGAAATTTAAGGTTGTAAGAAATGTAAAATAAAGAATTTCTATCGGAAATTCTATAGCATTTCCTATGGCATTTCTCGTCAACAATTTAATCCTTGCATATTTTTGCATGAGAACTCTTGTTATATTCAAATTCCAATGTATAAGCCCTAAAATCATTATTTTTTCAATTGGTTCGAAATTTAAGGTTGTAAAAAATGTAAAATAAAGAAATGCTATAGGAAATGCTATAGCATTTCCTATGGCATTTCTCGTCAACAATTTAATCCTTGCATATTTTTACATGAGAACTCTTGTTATATTCAAATTCCAATGTATAAGCCCTAAAATCATTATTTTTTCAATTAGTTCGAAATTTAAGGTTGTAAAAAATGTCAAATAAAGAAATGCTATAAGAAATGCTATAGCATTTCCTATGGCATTTCTCGTCAAAAAATTAATCCTTGCATATTTTTGCATGAGAACTCTTGCTATATTCAAATTCCAATGTATAAGCTTTAAAATCATTATTTTTTCAATTGGTTCGAAATTTAAGGTTGTAAGAAATGTAAAATAAAGATATTCTATCGGAAATTCTATAGCATTTCCTATGCCATTTCTCGTCAACAATTTAATCCTTGCATATTTTTACATAAGAACTCTTGTTATATTCAAATTCCAATGTATAAGCCCTAAAATATTTATTTTTTCAATTGGTTCGAAAGTTTAGGTTGTAAAAAATGTCAAATAAAGAAATGCTATAGCATTTCCTATGGCATTTCTCGTCAACAATTTAATCCTTGCATATTTTTGCATGAGAACTCTTGTTATATTCAAATTCCAATGTATAAGCCCTAAAATCATTATTTTTTCAATTGGTTCAAAATTTTAGGTCGTAAATAATGTAAAATAAAGAAATGCTATAGGAAATGCTAGCATTTCCTATGGCATTTCTCGTCAACAATTTAATCCTTGCATATTTTTGCATGAGAACTCTTGTCATATTCAAATTCCAATGTATAAGCTTTAAAATCATTATTTTTCAATTGGTTCGAAATTTAAGGTTGTAAGAAATGTAAAATAAAGAAATTCTACCAGAAATTCTATAGCATTTCCTATGGAATTTCTCTTCAACAATCTAATCCTTGCATATTTTTGCATGAGAACTCTTGTTATATTCAAATTCCAATGTATAAGCCCTAAAATCATTATTTTTTCAATTGGTTCGAAATTTAAGGTTGTAAAAAATGTATAATAAAGAAATGCTATAGGAAATGCTAGCATTTCCTATGGCATTTCTCGTCAACAATTTAATCCTTGCATATTTTTACATGAGAACTCTTGTTATATTCAAATTCCAATGTATAAGCCCTAAAATCATTATTTTTTCAATTGGTTCAAAATTTAAGGTTGTAAAAAATGTCAAATAAAGAAATGCTACAGGAAATGCTATAGCATTTCCTATGGCATTTCTCGTCAACAATTTAATCCTTGCATATTTTTGCATGAGAACTCTTATTATATTCAAATTCCAATGTATAAGCTTTAAAATCATTATTTTTTCAATTGGTTCGAAATTTAAGGTTGTAAGAAATGTAAAATAAAGAAATTCTATCGGAAATTCTATAGCATTTCCTATGGCATTTCTCGTCAACAATTTAATCCCTGCATATTTTTGCATGAGAACTCTTGTTATATTCAAATTCCAATGTATAAGCCCTAAAATCATTATTTTTTCAATTGGTTCGAAATTTAAGGTTGTAAAAAATGTAAAATTAAGAAATGCTATAGGAAATGCTACAGCATTTCCTATGGCATTTCTCGTCAACAATTTAATCCTTGCATATTTTTACATGAGAACTCTTGTTATATTCAAATTCCAATGTATAAGCCCTAAAATAATTATTTTTTCAATTGGTTCGAAATTTAAGGTTGTAAAAAATGTCAAATAAAGAAATGCTATAGGAAATGCTATAGCATTTCCTATGGCATTTCTCGTCAACAATTTAATCCTTGCATATTTTTGCATGAGAACTCTTGTTATATTCAAATTCCAATGTATAAGCTTTAAAATCATTATTTTTTCAATTGGTTCGAAATTTAAGGTTGTAAGAAATGTAAAATAAAGAAATTCTATCGGAAATTCTATAGCATTTCCTATGCCATTTCTCGTCAACAATTTAATCCTTGCATATTTTTACATAAGAACTCTTGTTATATTCAAATTCCAATGTATAAGCCCTAAAATAATTATTTTTTCAATTGGTTCGAAAGTTAAGGTTGTAAAAAATGTCAAATAAAGAAATGCTATAGGAAATGCTATAGCATTTCCTATGGCATTTCTCGTCAACAATTTAATCCTTGCATATTTTTGCATGAGAACTCTTGTTATATTCAAATTCCAATGTATAAGCCCTAAAATCATTATTTTTTCAATTGGTTCGAAATTTTAGGTCGTAAATAATGTAAAATAAAGAAATGCTATAGGAAATGCTAGCATTTCCTATGGCATTTCTCGTCAATAATTTAATCCTTGCATATTTTTGCATGAGAACTCTTGTCATATTCAAATTCCAATTTATAAGCTTTAAAATCATTATTTTTCAATTGGTTCGAAATTTAAGGTTGTAAGAAATGTAAAATAAAGAAATTCTATCAGAAATTCTATAGCATTTCCTATGGCATTTCTCTTCAACAATTTAATCCTTGCATATTTTTGCATGAGAACTCTTGTTATATTCAAATTCCAATGTATAAGCCCTAAAATCATTATTTTTTCAATTGGTTCGAAATTTAAGGCTGTAAAAAATGTATAATAAAGAAATGCTATAGGAAATGCTAGCATTTCCTATGGCATTTCTCGTCAACAATTTAATCCTTGCATATTTTTACATGAGAACTCTTGTTATATTAAAATTCCAATGTATAAGCCCTAAAATCATTATTTTTTCAATTGGTTCAAAATTTAAGGTTGTTAAAAATGTCAAATAAAGAAATGCTATAAGAAATGCTATAGCATTTCCTATGGCATTTCTCGTCAACAATTTAATCCTTGTATATTTTTGCATGAGAACTCTTATTATATTCAAATTCCAATGTATAAGCTTTAAAATCATTATTTTTTCAATTGGTTCGAAATTTAAGGTTGTAAGAAATGTAAAATAAAGAAATTCTATCGGAAATTCTATAGCATTTCCAATGGCATTTCTCGTCAACAATTTAATCCTTGCATATTTTTGCATGAGAACTCTTGTTATATTCAAATTCCAATGTATAAGCCCTAAAATCATTATTTTTTCAATTGGTTCGAAATTTAAGGTTGTAAAAAATGTAAAATAAAGAAATGCCATAGGAAATGCTATAGCATTTCCTATAGCATTTCTCGTCAACAATTTAATCCTTGCATATTTTTACATGAGAACTCTTGTTATATTCAAATTCCAATGTATAAGCCCTAAAATCATTATTTTTTCAATTGGTTCGAAAGTTAAGGTTGTAAAAAATGTCAAATAAAGAAATGCTATAAGAAATGCTATAGCATTTCCTATGGCATTTCTCGTCAACAATTTAATCCTTGCATATTTTTGCATGAGAACTCTTGTTATATTCAAATTCCAATGTATAAGCCCTAAAATCATTATTTTTTAAATTGGTTCCAAATTTAAGGTTGTAAAAAATGTAAAATAAAGAAATGCTAGCATTTCCTATGGCATTTCTCGTCAACAATTTAATCCTTGCATATTTTTACATGAGAACTCTTGTTATATTCAAATTCCATTGTATAAGCCTTAAAATTATTATTTTTTCAATTGTTTCAAAATTTAAGGTTGTAAAAAATGTCAAATAAAGAAATGCTATAGGAAATGCTATAGCATTTCCTATGGCATTTCTCGTCAACAATTTAATCCTTGCATATTTTTGCATGAGAACTCTTGTTATATTCAAATTCCAATGTATAAGCTTTAAAATCATTATTTTTTCAATTGGTTCGAAATTTAAGGTTGTAAGAAATGTAAAATAAAGAAATTCTATCGGAAATTCTATAGCATTTCCTATGGCATTTCTCGTCAACAATTTAATCCTTGCATATTTTTGCATGAGAACTCTTGTTATATTCAAATTCCAATGTATAAGCCCTAAAATCATTATTTTTTCAATTGGTTCGAAATTTTAGGTCGTAAATAATGTAAAATAAAGAAATGCTATAGGAAATGCTAGCATTTCCTATGGCATTTCTCGTCAACAATTTAATCCTTGCATATTTTTGCATGAGAACTCTTGTCATATTCAAATTCCAATGTATAAGCTTTAAAATCATTATTTTTCAATTGGTTCGAAATTTAAGGTTGTAAGAAATGTAAAATAAAGAAATTCTATCTGAAATTCTATAGCATTTCCTATGGCATTTCTCTTCAACAATTTAATCCTTTGCATATTTATTCATGAGAACTCTTGTTATATTCAAATTCCAATGTATAAGCCCTAAAATCATTATTTTTTCAATTGGTTCGAAATTTAAGGCTGTAAAAAATGTATAATAAAGAAATGCTATAGGAAATGCTAGCATTTCCTATGGCATTTCTCGTCAACAATTTAATCCTTGTATATTTTTGCATGAGAACTCTTATTATATTCAAATTCCAATGTATAAGCTTTAAAATCATTATTTTTTCAATTGGTTCGAAATTTAAGGTTGTAAGAAATGTAAAATAAAGAAATTCTATCGGAAATTCTATAGCATTTCCAATGGCATTTCTCGTCAACAATTTAATCCTTGCATATTTTTGCATGAGAACTCTTGTTATATTCAAATTCCAATGTATAAGCCCTAAAATCATTATTTTTTCAATTGGTTCGAAATTTAAGGTTGTAAAAAATGTAAAATAAAGAAATGCCATAGGAAATGCTATAGCATTTCCTATGGCATTTCTCGTCAACAATTTAATCCTTGCATATTTTTACATGAGAACTCTTGTTATATTCAAATTCCAATGTATAAGCCCTAAAATCATTATTTTTTCAATTGGTTCGAAAGTTAAGGTTGTAAAAAATGTCAAATAAAGAAATGCTATAAGAAATGCTATAGCATTTCCTATGGCATTTCTCGTCAACAATTTAATCCTTGCATATTTTTGCATGAGAACTCTTGTTATATTCAAATTCCAATGTATAAGCCCTAAAATCATTATTTTTTAAATTGGTTCCAAATTTAAGGTTGTAAAAAATGTAAAATAAAGAAATGCTAGCATTTCCTATGGCATTTCTCGTCAACAATTTAATCCTTGCATATTTTTACATGAGAACTCTTGTTATATTCAAATTCCATTGTATAAGCCTTAAAATTATTATTTTTTCAATTGTTTCAAAATTTAAGGTTGTAAAAAATGTCAAATAAAGAAATGCTATAGGAAATGCTATAGCATTTCCTATGGCATTTCTCGTCAACAATTTAATCCTTGCATATTTTTGCATGAGAACTCTTGTTATATTCAAATTCCAATGTATAAGCTTTAAAATCATTATTTTTTCAATTGGTTCGAAATTTAAGGTTGTAAGAAATGTAAAATAAAGAAATTCTATCGGAAATTCTATAGCATTTCCTATGGCATTTCTCGTCAACAATTTAATCCTTGCATATTTTTGCATGAGAACTCTTGTTATATTCAAATTCCAATGTATAAGTCCTAAAATCATTATTTTTTCAATTGGTTCGAAATTTTAGGTCGTAAATAATGTAAAATAAAGAAATGCTATAGGAAATGCTAGCATTTCCTATGGCATTTCTCGTCAACAATTTAATCCTTGCATATTTTTGCATGAGAACTCTTGTCATATTCAAATTCCAATGTATAAGCTTTAAAATCATTATTTTTCAATTGGTTCGAAATTTAAGGTTGTAAGAAATGTAAAATAAAGAAATTCTATCGGAAATTCTATAGCATTTCCTATGGCATTTCTCTTCAACAATTTAATCCTTTGCATATTTATTCATGAGAACTCTTGTTATATTCAAATTCCAATGTATAAGCCCTAAAATCATTATTTTTTCAATTGGTTCGAAATTTAAGGCTGTAAAAAATGTATAATAAAGAAATGCTATAGGAAATGCTAGCATTTCCTATGGCATTTCTCGTCAACAATTTAATCCTTGTATATTTTTGCATGAGAACTCTTATTATATTCAAATTCCAATGTATAAGCTTTAAAATCATTATTTTTTCAATTGGTTCGAAATTTAAGGTTGTAAGAAATGTAAAATAAAGAAATTCTATCGGAAATTCTATAGCATTTCCAATGGCATTTCTCGTCAACAATTTAATCCTTGCATATTTTTGCATGAGAACTCTTGTTATATTCAAATTCCAATGTATAAGCCCTAAAATCATTATTTTTTCAATTGGTTCGAAATTTAAGGTTGTAAAAAATGTAAAATAAAGAAATGCCATAGGAAATGCTATAGCATTTCCTATGGCATTTCTCGTCAACAATTTAATCCTTGCATATTTTTACATGAGAACTCTTGTTATATTCAAATTCCAATGTATAAGCCCTAAAATCATTATTTTTTCAATTGGTTCGAAAGTTAAGGTTGTAAAAAATGTCAAATAAAGAAATGCTATAAGAAATGCTATAGCATTTCCTATGGCATTTCTCGTCAACAATTTAATCCTTGCATATTTTTGCATGAGAACTCTTGTTATATTCAAATTCCAATGTATAAGCCCTAAAATCATTATTTTTTAAATTGGTTCCAAATTTAAGGTTGTAAAAAATGTAAAATAAAGAAATGCTAGCATTTCCTATGGCATTTCTCGTCAACAATTTAATCCTTGCATATTTTTACATGAGAACTCTTGTTATATTCAAATTCCATTGTATAAGCCTTAAAATTATTATTTTTTCAATTGTTTCAAAATTTAAGGTTGTAAAAAATGTCAAATAAAGAAATGCTATAGGAAATGCTATAGCATTTCCTATGGCATTTCTCGTCAACAATTTAATCCTTGCATATTTTTTCATGAGAACTCTTGTTATATTCAAATTCCAATGTATAAGCCCTAAAATCATTATTTTTTCAATTGGTTCGAAAGTTAAGGTTGTAAAAAATGTCAAATAAAGAAATGCTATAAGAAATGCTATAGCATTTCCTATGGCATTTCTCGTCAACAATTTAATCCTTGCATATTTTTGCATGAGAACTCTTGTTATATTCAAATTCCAATGTATAAGCCCTAAAATCATTATTTTTTAAATTGGTTCCAAATTTAAGGTTGTAAAAAATGTAAAATAAAGAAATGCTAGCATTTCCTATGGCATTTCTCGTCAACAATTTAATCCTTGCATATTTTTACATGAGAACTCTTGTTATATTCAAATTCCATTGTATAAGCCTTAAAATTATTATTTTTTCAATTGTTTCAAAATTTAAGGTTGTAAAAAATGTCAAATAAAGAAATGCTATAGGAAATGCTATAGCATTTCCTATGGCATTTCTCGTCAACAATTTAATCCTTGCATATTTTTGCATGAGAACTCTTGTTATATTCAAATTCCAATGTATAAGCTTTAAAATCATTATTTTTTCAATTGGTTCGAAATTTAAGGTTGTAAGAAATGTAAAATAAAGAAATTCTATCGGAAATTCTATAGCATTTCCTATGGCATTTCTCGTCAACAATTTAATCCTTGCATATTTTTGCATGAGAACTCTTGTTATATTCAAATTCCAATGTATAAGACCTAAAATCATTATTTTTTCAATTGGTTCGAAATTTTAGGTCGTAAATAATGTAAAATAAAGAAATGCTATAGGAAATGCTAGCATTTCCTATGGCATTTCTCGTCAACAATTTAATCCTTGCATATTTTTGCATGAGAACTCTTGTCATATTCAAATTCCAATGTATAAGCTTTAAAATCATTATTTTTCAATTGGTTCGAAATTTAAGGTTGTAAGAAATGTAAAATAAAGAAATTCTATCGGAAATTCTATAGCATTTCCTATGGCATTTCTCTTCAACAATTTAATCCTTTGCATATTTATTCATGAGAACTCTTGTTATATTCAAATTCCAATGTATAAGCCCTAAAATCATTATTTTTTCAATTGGTTCAAAATTTAAGGCTGTAAAAAATGTATAATAAAGAAATGCTATAGGAAATGCTAGCATTTCCTATGGCATTTCTCGTCAACAATTTAATCCTTATATATTTTTGCATGAGAACTCTTATTCTATTCAAATTCCAATGTATAAGCTTTAAAATCATTATTTTTTCAATTGGTTCGAAATTTAAGGTTGTAAGAAATGTAAAATAAAGAAATTCTATCGGAAATTCTATAGCATTTCCAATGGCATTTCTCGTCAACAATTTAATCCTTGCATATTTTTGCATGAGAACTCTTGTTATATTCAAATTCCAATGTATAAGCCCTAAAATCATTATTTTTTCAATTGGTTCGAAATTTAAGGTTGTAAAAAATGTAAAATAAAGAAATGCCATAGGAAATGCTATAGCATTTGCTATGGCATTTCTCGTCAACAATTTAATCCTTGCATATTTTTACATGAGAACTCTTGTTATATTCAAATTCCAATGTATAAGCCCTAAAATCATTATTTTTTCAATTGGTTCGAAAGTTAAGGTTGTAAAAAATGTCAAATAAAGAAATGCTATAAGAAATGCTATAGCATTTCCTATGGCATTTCTCGTCAACAATTTAATCCTTGCATATTTTTGCATGAGAACTCTTGTTATATTCAAATTCCAATGTATAAGCCCTAAAATCATTATTTTTTAAATTGGTTCCAAATTTAAGGCGGTAAAAAATGTAAAATAAAGAAATGCTAGCATTTCCTATGGCATTTCTCGTCAACAATTTAATCCTTGCATATTTTTACATGAGAACTCTTGTTATATTCAAATTCCATTGTATAAGCCTTAAAATTATTATTTTTTCAATTGTTTCAAAATTTAAGGTTGTAAAAAATGTCAAATAAAGAAATGCTATAGCATTTCCTATGGCATTTCTCGTCAACAATTTAATCCTTGCATATTTTTGCATGAGAACTCTTGTTATATTCAAATTCCAATGTATAAGCTTTAAAATCATTATTTTTTCAATTGGTTCGAAATTTAAGGTTGTAAGAAATGTAAAATAAAGAAATTCTATCGGAAATTCTATAGCATTTCCTATGGCATTTCTCGTCAACAATTTAATCCTTGCATATTTTTGCAAGAGAACTCTTGTTATATTCAAATTCCAATGTATAAGCCCTAAAATCATTATTTTTTCAATTGGTTCGAAATTTTAGGTCGTAAATAATGTAAAATAAAGAAATGCTATAGGAAATGCTAGCATTTCCTATGGCATTTCTCGTCAACAATTTAATCCTTGCATATTTTTGCATGAGAACTCTTGTCATATTCAAATTCCAATGTATAAGCTTTAAAATCATTATTTTTCAATTGGTTCGAAATTTAAGGTTGTAAGAAATGTAAAATAAAGAAATTCTATCGGAAATTCTATAGCATTTCCTATGGCATTTCTCTTCAACAATTTAATCCTTTGCATATTTATTCATGAGAACTCTTGTTATATTCAAATTCCAATGTATAAGCCCTAAAATCATTATTTTTTCAATTGGTTCGAAATTTAAGGCTGTAAAAAATGTATAATAAAGAAATGCTATAGGAAATGCTAGCATTTCCTATGGCATTTCTCGTCAACAATTTAATCCTTGCATATTTTTACATGAGAACTCTTGTTATATTCAAATTCCAATGTATAAGCCCTAAAATAATTATTTTTTCAATTGGTTCAAAATTTAAGGTTGTAAAAAATGTCAAATAAAGAAATGCTATAGGAAATGCTATAGCATTTCCTATGGCATTTCTCGTCAACAATTTAATCCTTGCATATTTTTGCATGAGAACTCTTATTATATTCAAATTCCAATGTATAAGCTTTAAAATCATTATTTTTTCAATTGGTTCAAAATTTAAGGTTGTAAGAAATGTAAAATAAAGAAATTCTATCGGAAATTCTATAGCATTTCCTATGGCATTTCTCGTCAACAATTTAATCCTTGCATATTTTTGCATGAGAACTCTTGTTATATTCAAATTCCAATGTATAAGCCCTAAAATCATTATTTTTTCAATTGGTTCGAAATTTAAGGTTGTAAAAAATGTAAAATAAAGAAATGCTATAGGAAATGCTATAGCATTTCCTATGGCATTTCTCATCAACAATTTAATCCTTGCATATTTTTGCATGAGAACTCTTGTTATATTCAAATTCCAATGTATAAGCTTTAAATCATTATTGTTTCAATTGGTTCGAAATTTAAGGTTGTAAGAAATGTAAAATAAAGAAATTCTATCGGAAATTATATAGCATTTCCTATGGCATTTCTCGTCAACAATTTAATCCTTGCATATTTTTGCATGAGAACTCTCGTCATATTCAAATTCCAATGTATAAGCTTTAAAATCATTATTTTTCAATTGGTTCGAAATTTAAGGTTGTTAGAAATGTAAAATAAAGAAATTCTATCGGAAATTCTATAGCATTTCCTATGGCATTTCTCTTCAACTATTTAATCCTTGCATATTTTTGCATGAAAACTCTTGTTATATTCAAATTCCAATGTATAAGCCCTAAAATCATTATTTTTTCAATTGGTTTGAAATTTAAGGTTGTAAAAAATGTATAATAAAGAAATGTTATAGGACATGCTAGCATTTCCTATGGCATTTCTCGTCAACAATTTAATCCTTGCATATTTTTACATGAGAACTCTTGTTATATTCAAATTCCAATGTATAAGCCCTAAAATCATTATTTTTTCAATTGGTTCGAAATTTAAGGTTGTAAAAAATATCAAATAAAGAAATGCTATAGGAAATGCTATAGCATTTCCTAAGGCATTTCTCGTCAACAATTTAATCCTTGCATATTTTTGCATGAGAACTCTTATTATATTCAAATTCCAATGTATAAGCTTTAAAATCATTATTTTTTCAATTGGTTCGAAATTTAAGATTGTAAGAAATGTAAAATAAAGAAATTCGATCGGAAATTCTATAGCATTTCCTATGGCATTTCTCGTCAACAATTTAATCCTTGCATATTTTTGCATGAGAACTCTTGTTATATTCAAATTCCAATGTATATGCCCTAAAATCATTATTTTTTTAATTGGTTCGAATTTTACGTCGTAAACAATGTAAAATAAAGAAATGCTATAGGAAATGCTATAGCATTTCCTATGGCATTTCTCGTCAACAATTTAATCCTTGCATATTTTTGTATGAGAACGCTTGTAATATTCAAATTCCAATGTATAAGCCCTAAAATAATTATTTTTTCAATTGGTTCAAAATTTAAGGTTGTAAAAAATGTAAAATAAAGAAATGCTATAGGAAATACTATAGCATTTCCTATGGCATTTCTCGTCAACAATTTAATCCTTGCATATTTTTGCATGAGAACTGTTGTTATATTCAAATTCCAATGTATAAGCCATAAAATCATTATTTTTTCAATTGGTTCGAAATTTAAGGTTGTAAAAAATGTCAAATAATGAAATGCTATAGGAAATGCTACATCATTTCCTATGGCATTTCTCGTCAACAATTTAATCCTTGCATATTTTTGCATGAGAACTCTTGTTATAATCAAATTCTAATGTATAAGCCCTAAAATCAATATTTTTTCAATTGGTTCGAAATTTTAGGTCGTAAACAATGTAAAATAAAGAAATGCTATAGGAAATGCTAGCATTTCCTATGGCATTTCTCGTCTACAATTTAATCCTTGCATATTTTTGCATGAGAACTCTTGTTATATTCAAATTCCAATGTATAAGCTTTAAAATCATTATTTTTTCAATTGGTTCGAAATTTAAGGTTGTAAAAAATGTAAAATAAAGAAATGCTATAGGAAATGCTATAGCATTTCATATGGCATTTCTCGTCTACAATTTAATCCTTGCATATTTTTGCATGAGAACTCTTGTTATATTCAAATTCCAATGTATAAGCTGTAAAATCATTATTTTTCAATTGGTTCAAAATTTAAGGTTGTAAAAAATGTAAAATAAAGAAATGTTATAGGTAATGCTATAGCATTCCATATGGTATTTCTCGTCAAAAATTTAATCCTTGCATATTTTTGCATGAGAACGCTTGTAATATTCAAATTCCAATGTATAAGCCCTAAAATCATTATTTTTTCAATTGGTTCAAAATTTAAGGTTGTAAAAAATGTAAAATAAAGAAATGCTATAGGAAATGCTATAGCATTTCCTATGGCATTTCTCGTCAACAATTTAATCCTTGCATATTTTTGCATGAGAACTCTTGTTATATTCAAATTCCAATGTATAAGCCCTAAAATCATTATTTTTTCAATTGGTTCGAATTTTAGGTCGTAAACAATGTAAAATAAAGAAATTCTATAGGAAATGATATAGCATTTCCTATGGCATTTCTCGTCAACAATTTTATCCTTGCATATTTTTGCATGAGAACGCTTGTAATATTCAAATTCCAATGTATAAGCTCTAAAATCATTATTTTTTCAATTGGTTCAAAATTTAAGGTTGTAAAAAATGTAAAATAAAGAAATGCTATTGGAAATGCTATAGCATTTCCTATGGAATTTCTCGTCAACAATTTAATCCTTGCATATTTTTGCATGAGAACTCTTGTTATATTCAAATTCCAATGTATAAGCTTTAAAATCATTATTTATTCTATTGGTTCAAAATTTAAGGTTGTAAAAAATGTAAAATGAAGAAATGCTATAGGAAATGTTATAGCATTTTATATGGCATTTCCCGTCAACAATTTAATCCTTGCATATTTTTGCATGATAACTCTTGTTATATTCAAATTCCAATGTATACGCCCTAAAATCATTATTTTTTCAATTGGTTCGAAATTTAAGGTTGTAAAAAATGTCAAATAAAGAAATGCTATAGGAAATGCTATAGCATTTCCTATGGCATTTCTCGTTAACAATTTAATCCTTGCATATTTTTGCATGAGAACTCTTGTTATATTCAAATTCCAATGTATAGGCCCTAAAATCATTATTTTTTCAATTGTTTCGAAATTTAAGGTTGTAAAAAATGTAAAATAAAGAAATGCTATAGGAAATGCTATAGCATTTCCTATGGCATTTCTCGTCAACAATTTAATCCTTGCATATTTTTGCATGAGAACTCTTGTTATATTCAAATTCCAATGTATAAGCCCTAAAATCATTATTTTTTCAATTGGTTCGAATTTTAGGTCGTAAACAATGTAAAATAAAGAAATGCTATAGGAAATGCAATAGCATTTCCTATGGCATTTCTAATCAAAAATTTAATCCTTGCATATTTTTGCATAAGAACGCTTGTAATATTCAAATTCCAATGTATAAGCCCTAAAATCATTATTTTTTCAATTGGTTCAAAATTTAAGGTTGTAAAAAATATAAAATAAAGAAATGCTATAGGAAATGCTATAGCATTTCCTATGGCATTTTTCGTCAACAATTTAATCCATGAATATTTTTGCATGAGAACTCTTGTTATATTCAAATTCCAATGTATAAGCGCTAAAATCATTATTTTTTCAATTGGTTCGAAATTTAAGGTTGTAAAAAATGTCAAATAAAGAAATGCTATAGGAAATGCTATAGCATTTGCTATGGCATTTTTCGTCAACAATTTAATCCTTGTATATTTTTGCATGAGAACTCTTGTTATATTCAAATTCCAATGTATAAGCCCTAAAATCATTATTTTTTCAATTGGTTCGAATTTTAGGTCGTAAACAATGTAAAATAAAGAAATGTTATAGGAAATGTAATAGCATTTCCTATGGCATTTCTCATCAACAATTTAATCCTTGCATATTTTTGCATGAGAACGCTAGTAATATTCAAATTCAAATGTATAAGCCCTAAAATCATTATTTTTTCAATTGGTTCAAAATTTAAGGTTGTAAAAAATATAAAATAAAGAAATGCTATAGCATTTCTTATGGCATTTCTCGTCAACAATTTAATCCTTGCATATTTTTGCATGAGAACGCTTGTAATATTCAAATTCCAATGTATAAGCCCTAAAATCATTATTTTTTCAATTGGTTCAAAATTTAAGGTTGTAAAAAATGTAAAATAAAGAAATGCTATAGGAAATGCTATAGCATTTCCTATGGCATTTCTCGTCAACAATTTAATCCTTGCATATTTTTGCATGAGAACTCTTGTTATATTCAAATTCCAATGTATAAGCCCTAAAATCATTATTTTTTCAATTGGTTCGAATTTTAGGTCGTAAACAATGTAAAATAAAGAAATTCTATAGGAAATGATATAGCATTTCCTATGGCATTTCTCGTCAACAATTTTATCCTTGCATATTTTTGCATGAGAACGCTTGTAATATTCAAATTCCAATGTATAAGCTCTAAAATCATTATTTTTTCAATTGGTTCAAAATTTAAGGTTGTAAAAAATGTAAAACAAAGAAATGCTATTGGAAATGCTATAGCATTTCCTATGGAATTTCTCGTCAACAATTTAATCCTTGCATATTTTTGCATGAGAACTCTTGTTATATTCAAATTCCAATGTATAAGCTTTAAAATCATTATTTATTCTATTGGTTCAAAATTTAAGGTTGTAAAAAATGTAAAATGAAGAAATGCTATAGGAAATGTTATAGCATTTCATATGGCATTTCTCGTCAACAATTTAATCCTTGCATATTTTTGCATGAGAACTCTTGTTATATTCAAATTCCAATGTATACGCCCTAAAATCATTATTTTTTCTATTGGTTCGAAATTTAAGGTTGTAAAAAATGTCAAATAAAGAAATGCTATAGGAAATGCTATAGCATTTCCTATGGCATTTCTAGTTAACAATTTAATCCTTGCATATTTTTGCATGAGAACTCTTGTTATATTCAAATTCCAATGTATAGGCCCTAAAATCATTATTTTTTCAATTGGTTCAAAATTTAAGGTTGTAAAAAATGTAAAATAAAGAAATGCTATAGGAAATGCTATAGCATTTCCTATGGCATTTCTCGTCAACAATTTAATCCTTGCATATTTTTGCATGAGAACTCTTGTTATATTCAAATTCCAATGTATAAGCCCTAAAATCATTATTTTTTCAATTGGTTCGAATTTTAGGTCGTAAACAATGTAAAATAAAGAAATGCTATAGGAAATGCTAGCATTTCCTATGGCATTTCTAATCAACAATTTAATCCTTGCATATTTTTGCATGAGAACGCTTGTAATATTCAAATTCCAATGTATAAGCCCTAAAATCATTATTTTTTCAATTGGTTCAAAATTTAAGGTTGTAAAAAATATAAAATAAAGAAATGCTATAGGAAATGCTATAGCATTTCCTATGGCATTTCTCGTCAACAATTTAATCCTTGCATATTTTTGCATGAGAACTCTTGTTATATTCAAATTCCAATGTATAAGCGCTAAAATCATTATTTTTTCAATTGGTTCGAAATTTAAGGTTGTAAAAAATGTCAAATAAAGAAATGCTATAGGAAATGCTATAGCATTTCCTATGGCATTTTTCGTCAACAATTTAATCCTTGTATATTTTTGCATGAGAACTCTTGTTATATTCAAATTCCAATGTATAAGCCCTAAAATCATTATTTTTTCAATTGGTTCGAATTTTAGGTCGTAAACAATGTAAAATAAAGAAATGCTATAGGAAATGTAATAGCATTTCCTATGGCATTTCTCATCAACAATTTAATCCTTGGATATTTTTGCATGAGAACGCTTGTAATATTCAAATTCAAATGTATAAGCCCTAAAATCATTATTTTTTAAATTGGTTCAAAATTTAAGGTTGTAAAAAATATAAAATAAAGAAATGCTATAGCATTTCTTATGGCATTTCTCGTCAACAATTTAATCCTTGCATATTTTTGCATGAGAACGCTTGTAATATTCAAATTCCAATGTATAAGCCCTAAAATCATTATTTTTTCAATTGGTTCAAAATTTAAGGTTGTAAAAAATGTAAAATAAAGAAATGCTATAGGAAATGCTATAGCATTTCCTATGGCATTTCTCGTCAACAATTTAATCCTTGCATATTTTTGCATGAGAACTCTTGTTATATTCAAATTCCAATGTATAAGCCCTAAAATCATTATTTTTTCAATTGGTTCGAATTTTAGGTCGTAAACAATGTAAAATAAAGAAATTCTATAGGAAATGATATAGCATTTCCTATGGCATTTCTCGTCAACAATTTTATCCTTGCATATTTTTGCATGAGAACGCTTGTAATATTCAAATTCCAATGTATAAGCTCTAAAATCATTATTTTTTCAATTGGTTCAAAATTTAAGGTTGTAAAAAATGTAAAACAAAGAAATGCTATTGGAAATGCTATAGCATTTCCTATGGAATTTCTCGTCAACAATTTAATCCTTGCATATTTTTGCATGAGAACTCTTGTTATATTCAAATTCCAATGTATAAGCTTTAAAATCATTATTTATTCTATTGGTTCAAAATTTAAGGTTGTAAAAAATGTAAAATGAAGAAATGCTATAGGAAATGTTATAGCATTTCATATGGCATTTCTCGTCAACAATTTAATCCTTGCATATTTTCGCATGAGAACTCTTGTTATATTCAAATTCCAATGTATACGCCCTAAAATCATTATTTTTTCTATTGGTTCGAAATTTAAGGTTGTAAAAAATGTCAAATAAAGAAATGCTATAGGAAATGCTATAGCATTTCCTATGGCATTTCTAGTTAACAATTTAATCCTTGCATATTTTTGCATGAGAACTCTTGTTATATTCAAATTCCAATGTATAGGCCCTAAAATCATTATTTTTTCAATTGGTTCAAAATTTAAGGTTGTAAAAAATGTAAAATAAAGAAATGCTATAGGAAATGCTATAGCATTTCCTATGGCATTTCTCGTCAACAATTTAATCCTTGCATATTTTTGCATGAGAACTCTTGTTATATTCAAATTCCAATGTATAAGCCCTAAAATCATTATTTTTTCAATTGGTTCGAATTTTAGGTCGTAAACAATGTAAAATAAAGAAATGCTATAGGAAATGCTAGCATTTCCTATGGCATTTCTAATCAACAATTTAATCCTTGCATATTTTTGCATGAGAACGCTTGTAATATTCAAATTCCAATGTATAAGCCCTAAAATCATTATTTTTTCAATTGGTTCAAAATTTAAGGTTGTAAAAAATATAAAATAAAGAAATGCTATAGGAAATTCCTATGGCATTTCTCGTCAACAATTTAATCCTTGCATATTTTTGCATGAGAACTCTTGTTATATTCAAATTCCAATGTATAAGCCCTAAAATCATTATTTTTTCAATTGGTTCAAAATTTAAGGTTGTAAAAAATGTAAAATAAAGAAATGCTATAGGAAATGCTATAGCATTTCCTATGGCATTTCTCGTCAACAATTTAATCCTTGCATATTTTTGCATGAGAACTCTTGTTATATTCAAATTCCAATGTATAAGCTTTAAAATCATTATTTATTCTATTGGTTCAAAATTTAAGGTTGTAAAAAATGTAAAATGAAGAAATGCTATAGGAAATGTTATAGCATTTCATATGGCATTTCTCGTCAACAATTTAATCCTTGCATATTTTTGCATGAGAACGCTTGTAATATTCAAATTCCAATGTATAAGCCCTAAAATCATTATTTTTTCAATTGGTTCAAAATTTAAGGTTGTAAAAAATATAAAATAAAAAAATGCTATAGGAAATGCTATAGCATTTCCTATGGCATTTCTCGTCAACAATTTAATCCTTGCATATTTTTGCATGAGAACTCTTGTTATATTCAAATTCCAATGTATAAGCGCTAAAATCATTATTTTTTCAATTGGTTCGAAATTTAAGGTTGTAAAAAATGTCAAATAAAGAAATGCTATAGGAAATGCTATAGCATTTACTATGGCATTTTTCGTCAACAATTTAATCCTTGTATATTTTTGCATGAGAACTCTTGTTATATTCAAATTCCAATGTATAAGCCCTAAAATCATTATTTTTTCAATTGGTTCGAATTTTAGGTCGTAAACAATGTAAAATAAAGAAATGCTATAGGAAATGTAATAGCATTTCCTATCGCATTTCTCATCAACAATTTAATCCTTGGATATTTTTGCATGAGAACGCTTGTAATATTCAAATTCAAATGTATAAGCCCTAAAGTCATTATTTTTTCAATTGGTTCAAAATTTAAGGTTGTAAAAAATATAAAATAAAGAAATGCTACAGCATTTCTTATGGCATTTCTCGTCAACAATTTAATCCTTGCATATTTTTGCATGAGAACTCTTGTTATATTCAAATTCCAATGTATAAGCGCTAAAATCATTATTTTTTCAATTGGTTCGAAATTTAAGGTTGTAAAAAATGTAAAATAAAGAAATGCTATAGGAAATGCTATAGCATTTCCTATGGCATTTCTCGTCAACAATTTAATCCTTGCATATTTTTGCATGAGAACGCTTGTAATATTCAAATTCCAATGTATAAGCCCTAAAATCATTATTTTTTCAATTGGTTCAAAATTTAAGGTTGTAAAAAATATAAAATAAATAAATGCTATAGGAAATGCTATAGCATTTCCTATGGCATTTCTCGTCAACAATTTAATCCTTGCATATTTTTGCATGAGAACTCTTGTTATATTCAAATTCCAATGTATAAGCGCTAAAATCATTATTTTTTCAATTGGTTCGAAATTTAAGGTTGTAAAAAATGTCAAATAAAGAAATGCTATAGGAAATGCTATAGCATTTACTATGGCATTTTTCGTCAACAATTTAATCCTTGTATATTTTTGCATGAGAACTCTTGTTATATTCAAATTCCAATGTATAAGCCCTAAAATCATTATTTTTTCAATTGGTTCGAATTTTAGGTCGTAAACAATGTAAAATAAAGAAATGCTATAGGAAATGTAATAGCATTTCCTATGGCATTTCTCATCAACAATTTAATCCTTGGATATTTTTGCATGAGAACGCTTGTAATATTCAAATTCAAATGTATAAGCCCTAAAATCATTATTTTTTCAATTGGTTCAAAATTTAAGGTTGTAAAAAATATAAAATAAAGAAATGCTACAGCATTTCTTATGGCATTTCTCGTCAACAATTTAATCCTTGCATATTTTTGCATGAGAACTCTTGTTATATTCAAATTCCAATGTATAAGCGCTAAAATCATTATTTTTTCAATTGGTTCGAAATTTAAGGTTGTAAAAAATGTCAAATAAAGAAATACTATAGGAAATGCTATAACATTTCCTATGGCATTTCTCGTCAACAATTTAATCCTTGCATATTTTTGCATGAGAACTCTTGTTATATTCAAATTCCAATGTATAAGCCCTAAAATCATTAGTTTATCAATTGGTTCGAATTTTAGGTCGTAAACAGTGTAAAATAAATAAATGCTATAGGAAATGCTAGCATTTCCTATGGCATTTCTCGTCAACAATTTAATCGTTGCATATTTTTGCATGAGAACGCTTGTAATATTCAAATTCCAATGTATAAGCTCTAAAATCATTATTTTTTAGATTGGTTCAAAATTTAAGGTTGTAAAAAATGTAAAATAAAGAAATGCTATAGGAAATACTATAGCATTTCCTATGGCATTTCTCGTCAACAATTTAATCCTTGCATATTTTTGCATGAAAACTGTTGTTATATTCAAATTCCAATGTATAAGCCCTAAAATCATTATTTTTTCAATTGGTTCGAATTTTAGGTCGTAAACAATGTAAAATAAAGAAATGCTATAGGAAATGTAATAGCATTTCCTATGGCATTTCTCATCAACAATTTAATCCTTGGATATTTTTGCATGAGAACGCTTGTAATATTCAAATTCAAATGTATAAGCCCTAAAATCATTATTTTTTCAATTGGTTCAAAATTTAAGGTTGTAAAAAATATAAAATAAAGAAATGCTACAGCATTTCTTATGGCATTTCTCGTCAACAATTTAATCCTTGCATATTTTTGCATGAGAACTCTTGTTATATTCAAATTCCAATGTATAAGCGCTAAAATCATTATTTTTTCAATTGGTTCGAAATTTAAGGTTGTAAAAAATGTCAAATAAAGAAATACTATAGGAAATGCTATAACATTTCCTATGGCATTTCTCGTCAACAATTTAATCCTTGCATATTTTTGCATGAGAACTCTTGTTATATTCAAATTCCAATGTATAAGCCCTAAAATCATTAGTTTATCAATTGGTTCGAATTTTAGGTCGTAAACAGTGTAAAATAAATAAATGCTATAGGAAATGCTAGCATTTCCTATGGCATTTCTCGTCAACAATTTAATCGTTGCATATTTTTGCATGAGAACGCTTGTAATATTCAAATTCCAATGTATAAGCTCTAAAATCATTATTTTTTAGATTGGTTCAAAATTTAAGGTTGTAAAAAATGTAAAATAAAGAAATGCTATAGGAAATACTATAGCATTTCCTATGGCATTTCTCGTCAACAATTTAATCCTTGCATATTTTTGCATGAAAACTGTTGTTATATTCAAATTCCAATGTATAAGCCCTAAAATCATTATTTTTTCAATTGGTTCGAAATTTAAGGTTGTAAAAAATTTCAAATAAAGAAATGCTATAGGAAATGCTATAGCATTTCATATGGCATTTCTCGTCTACAATTTAATCCTTGCATATTTTTGCATGAGAACTCTTGTTATATTCAAATTCCAATGTATAAGCTGTAAAATCATTATTTTTTCAATTGGTTCAAAATTTAAGGTTGTAAAAAATGTAAAATAAAGAAATGTTATAGGTAATGCTATAGCATTCCATATGGCATTTCTCGTCAAAAATTTAATCCTTGCATATTTTTGCATGAGAACTCTTGTTATATTCAAATTCCAATGTATAAGCCCTAAAATCATTATTATTTTCAATTGGTTTGAAATTTAAGGTTGTAAAAATGTAAAATAAAGAAATTCTATAGGAAATGCAATAGCATTTTATATGGCATTTCTCGTCTACAATTTAATCCTTGCATATTTTTGCATGAGAACTCTTGTTATATTCAAATTCCAATGTATAAGCCCTAAAATCATTATTTTTTCAATTGGTTAGAAATTTAAGGTTATAAAAAATGTCAAATAAAGAAATGCTATAGGAAATACTATAGCATTTCCTATGGCATTTCTCGTCAACAATTTAATCCTTGCATATTTTTGCATGAGAACTCTTGTTATATTCAAATTCCAATGTATAAGCCATAAAATCATTATTTTTTCAATTGGTTCGAAATTTAAGGTTGTAAAAAATGTAAAATAAAGAAATGCTATAGGAAATGCTATAGCATTTCCTATGGCATTTCTCGTCAACAATTTAATCCTTGCATATTTTTGCATGAGAACTCTTGTTATATTCAAATTCCAATGTATATGCCCTAAAATCATTATTTTTTCAATTGGTTCGAATTTTAGGTCGTAAACAATGTAAAATAAAGAAATGCTATAGGAAATGCTATAGCATTTCCTATGGCATTTCTCCTCAACAATTTAATCCTTGCATCTTTTTGCATGAGAACGCTTGTAATATTCAAATTCCAATGTATAAGCCCTAAAATCATTATTTTTTCAATTGGTTCGAAATTTAAGGTTGTAAAAAATGTCAAATAAAGAAACGCTATAGGAAATGTTATAGCATTTCGTATGGCCTTTCTCGTCAACAATTTAATCCTTGCATATTTTTGCATGAGAACTCTTGTTATATTCAAATTCCAATGTATAAGTCCTAAAATCATTATTTTTTCAATTGGTTCGAATTTTAGGTCGTAAACAATATAAAATAAAGAAATGCTATAGGAAATGCTATAGCATTTCCTATGGCATTTCTCGTCAACAATTTAATCCTTGCATATTTTTGCATGAGAACTCTTGTTATATTCAAATTCCAATGTATAAGCCCTAAAATGTTTATTTATTCAATTGGTTTGAATTTTAGATCATAAAAAATGTAAAATAAAGAAATGCTATAGGAAATGCTATAGCATTTCCTATGGCATTTCTCGTCAACAATTTAAACCTTGCATATTTTTGCATGAGAACTCTTGTTATATTTAAATTCCAATGTATAAGCCCTAAAATCATTACTTTTTCAATTGGTTCGAAATTTAAGGTTTTAAAAAATGTAAAATTAAGAAATTCTACAGGAAATTCTATAGTTTTTCCTATGGCATTTCTCGTCAACAATTTAATCCTTGCATATTTTTGCATGAGAACTGTTGTTATATTCAAATTCCAATGTATAAGCCCTAAAATCGTTATTTTTTCAATTGGTTCGAAATTTAAGGTTGTAAAAAATGTCAAATAAAGAAATGCTATAGGAAATACTATAGCATTTCGTATGGCATTTCTCGTCAACAATTTAATCCTTGCATATTTATGCATGGGAACTCTTTTTATATTCAAATTCCAATGTATAAGTCCTAAAATCAGTATTTTTCAATTGGTTCGAAATTTAAGGTTGTAAAAAATGTCAAATAAAGAAATACTATAGGAAATGCTATAGCATTTCCTATGGCATTTCTCGTCAACAATTTAATCTTTGCATATTTTTCCATGAGAACTCTTGTTATATTCAAATTCCAATGTATAAGCCCTAAAATCATTACTTTTTAAATTGGTTCGAAATTTAAGGTTTTAAAAAATGT
Source organism: Parietaria judaica (assembly GCA_954871525.1). Lineage (NCBI taxonomy): Eukaryota > Viridiplantae > Streptophyta > Magnoliopsida > Rosales > Urticaceae > Parietaria > Parietaria judaica. The sequence continues at coordinate 3,815,757 of OX940864.1, read as the reverse complement.
AAAATAAAGAAATGCTATAGGAAATGCTATAGCATTTCCTATGGCATTTCTCGTCAACAATTTAATCCTTGCATATTTTTGCATGAGAACTCTTGTTATATTCAAATTCAAATGTATAAGCCCTAAAATCATTAATTTTTCAATTGGTTCGATATTAAAGGTTGAAAAAATTTGAAATAAAGAAATGCTATAGGATTTCCTATGGCATTTCTCGTCAACAATTTAATCCTTGCATATTTTTGCATGAGAACTCTTGTTATATTCAAATTCAAATGTACAAGCCCTAAAATCATTATTTTTTCAATTGGTTCTAATTTTAGATCGTAAACAATGTAAAATAAAGAAATGCTATAGGAAATGTTATAGCATTTCCTATGGCATTTCTCGTCAACAATTTAAACCTTGCATATTTTTTCATGAGAACGCTTGTAATATTAAATCTCCAATGTATAAGCCCTAAAATCATTATTTTTTCAATTGGTTCGAAATTTAAGGTTGTAAAAAATGTAAAATAAAGAAATGCTATAAGAGCATTTCCTATGGCATATCTCGTCAACAATTTAATCCTTGCATATTTTTGCATGAGAACTCTTGTTATATTCAAATTCCAATGTATAAGTCCTAAAATCATTATTTTTTCAATTGGTTCGAAATTTAAGGTTGTAAAAAATGTAAAATAAAGAAATGCTATAGGAAATGTTATAGCATTTCCTATGGCATTTCTCGTCAACAATTTAATCCTTGCATATTTTTGCATGAGAACTCTTGTCATATTCAAATTCCAATGTATAAGCCCTAAAATCATTATTTTTTCAATTGGTTCGAATTTTAGATCGTAAACAATTTAAAATAAAGAAATGCTATAGGAAATGCTATAGCATTTCCTATGGCATTTCTCGTCAACAATTTAAACCTTTCATATTTTTGCATGAGAACGCTTGTAATATTAAATCTCCAATCTATAAGCCCTAAAATCATTATTTTTTCAATTGGTTCGAAATTTAAGGTTGTAAAAAATGTAAAATAAAGAAATGCTATAAGAGCATTTCCTAAGGAATTTCTCGTCAACAATTAAATCCTTGCATATTTTTGCATGAGAACTCTTGTTATATTCAAATTCCAATGTATAAGCCCTAAAATTATTATTTTTTCAATTGGTTCAAAATTTAAGGTTGTAAAAAATGTCAAATAAAGATATGCTATAGGAAATGCTATAGCATTTCCTATGGCATTTCTCGTCAACAATTTAATCCTTGCATATTTTTGCATGAGAACTCTTGTTATATTCAAATTCCAATGTATAAGCCCTAAAATCATTATTTTTTCAATCGGTTCGAAATTTAAGGTTGTAAGAAATGTAAAATAAAGAAATGATATAGCATTTCCTATGGCATTTCTCGTCAATAATTTAATCCTTGCATATTTTTTCATGAGAACTCTTGTTATATTCAAAATTCCATAGTATAAGCCCTAAAATCATTATTTTTTCAATTGGTTCAAAATTTAAGGTTGTAAAAAATGTAAAATAAGGAAATGCTATAGCATTTCATATGGCATTTCTCGTCAACAATTTAATCCTTGCATATTTTTGCATGAGAACTCTTATAATATTAAAATTCCAATGTATAAGCCCTAAAATCATTATTTTTTCAATTGGTTCGATATTTAAGGTTGTAAAAAATGTCAAATAAAGAAATGCTATAGGAAATACTATAGCATTTCCTATGGCATTTCTCGTCAACAATTTAATCCTTGCATATTTTTGCATGAGAACTCTTGTTATATTCAAATTCCAATGTATAAGCCCTAAAATCATTAATTTTTCAATTGGTTCGATATTAAAGGTTGAAAAAATTTCAAATAAAGAAATGCTATAGGAAATGCTATAGCATTCCCTATGGCATTTCTCGTCAACAATTTAATCCTTGCATATTTTTGCATGAGAACTCTTGTTATATTCAAATTCCAATGTATAAGCCCTAAAATCATTATTTTTTCAATTGGTTCGAAATTTAAGGTTGTAAGAAATGTAAAATAAAGAAATGCTATAGCATTTCCTATGGCATTTCTCGTCAACAATTTAATCCTTGCATATTTTTTCATGAGAACTCTTGTTATATTCAAAATTCCAATGTATAAGCCCTAAAATCATTATTTTTTCAATTGGTTCGATATTTAAGGTTGTAAAAAATGTCGAATAAAGAAATGCTATAGGAAATGCTATACATTTCCTATGGCATTTCTCGTCAACAATTTAATCGTTGCATATTTTTGCATGAGAACTCTTGTTATATTCAAATTCCAATGTATAAGCCCTAAAATAATTATTTTTTCATTGGTTCGATATTTAAGGTTGTAAAAAATGTCAAATAAAGAAATGCTATAGGAAATTCTATAGCATTTCCTATGGTATTTCTCGTCAACAATTTAATCCTTGCATATTTTTGCATGAGAACTATTGTTATATTCAAATTCCAATGTATAAGCCCTAAAATCATTATTTTTTCAATTGGTTCAAAATTTAAGGTTGTAAAAAATGTAAAATAAAGAAATGCTATAGGAAATGCTAGAAAAGTTCCTATGGCATTTCTCGTCAACAATTTAATCCTTGCATATTTTTGCATGAGAACTCTTGTTATATTCAAATTCCAATGTATAAGCCCTAAAATCATTAATTTTTCAATTGGTTCGATATTAAAGGTTGAAAAAATTTCAAATAAAGAAATGCTATAGGAAATGCTATAGCATTTCCTATGGCATTTCTCGTCAACAATTTAATCCTTGCATATTTTTGCATGAGAACTCTTGTTATATTCAAATTCCAATGTATAAGCCCTAAAATCATTATTTTTTCAATTGGTTCGAATTTTAGATCGTAAACAATATAAAATAAAGAAATGCTATAGGAAATGCTATAGCATTTCCTATGGCATTTCTCGTCAACCATTTAAACCTTGCATAATTTTGCATGAGAACACTTGTAATATTAAATCTCCAATGTATAAGCCCTAAAATAATTATTTTTTCAATTGGTTCGAAATTTAAGGTTGTAAAAAATGTAAAATAAAGAAATGCTATAAGAGCATTTCCTATGGCATTTCTCGTCAAGAATTTAATCCTTGCATATTTTTGCATGAGAACTCTTGTTATATTCAAATTCCAATGTATAAGCCCTAAATTCATTATTTTTTCAATTGGTTCAAAATTTAAGGTTGTAAAAAATGTCAAATAAAGAAATGCTATAGGAAATGCTATAGCATTTCCTATGGCATTTCTCGTCAACAATTTAATCCTTGCATATTTTTTCACGAGAACTCTTGTTATATTTAAATTCAAATGTATAAGCCCTAAAATCATTATTTTTTCAATTGGTTCGAAATTTAAGTTTGTAAGAAATGGAAAATAAAGAAATGCTATACATTTCCTATGGCATTTCTCGTCAACAATTTAATCCTTGCATATTTTTTCATGAGAACTCTTGTTATATTCAAAATTCCAATGTATAAGCCCTAAAATCATTATTTTTTCAACTGGTTCGATATTTAAGGTTGTAAAAAATGTCAAATAAAGAAATGCTATATGAAATGCTATAGCATTTCCTATGGCATTTCTCGTCAACAATTTAATCCTTGCATATTTTTGCATGAGAACTGTTGTTATATTTAAATTCCAATGTATAAGCCCTAAAATCGTTATTGTTTCAATTGGTTCGAATTTTAGATCGTAAACAATGTAAAATAGAGAAATGCTATAGGAAATGCTATAGCATTTCCTATGGCATTTCTCGTCAACAATTTAAACCTTGCATATTTTTGCATGAGAACGCTTTTAATATTAAATCTCCAATCTATAAGCCCTAAAATCATTATTTTTTCAATTGGTTCGAAATTTAAGGTTGTAAAAAATGTAAAATAAAGAAATGCTATAAGAGCATTTCCTATGGAATTTCTCGTCAACAACTTAATCCTTGCATATTTTTGCATGAGAACTCTTGTTATATTCAAATTCCAATGTATAAGCCCTAAAATTATTATTTTTTCAATTGGTTCAAAATTTAAGGTTGTAAAAAATGTCAAATAAAGATATGCTATAGGAAATGCTATAGCATTTCCTATGGCATTTCTCGTCAACAATTTAATCCTTGCATATTTTTGCATGAGAACTCTTGTTATATTAAAATTCCAATGTATAAGCCCTAAAATCATTATTTTTTCAATCGGTTCGAAATTTAAGGTTGTAAGAAATGTAAAATAAAGAAATGCTATAGCATTTCCTATGGCATTTCTCGTCAATAATTTAATCCTTGCATATTTTTTCATGAGAACTCTTGTTATATTCAAATTCCAATGTATAAGCCCTAAAATCATTATTTTTTTCAGTTGGTTCAAAATTTAAGGTTGTAAAAAATGTAAAATAAGGAAATGCTATAGCATTTCATATGGCATTTCTCGTCAACAATTTAATCCTTGCATATTTTTGCATGAGAACTCTTGTTATATTCAAATTCCAATGTATAAGCCCTAAAATCATTATTTTTTCAATTGGTTCGATATTTAAGGTTGTAAAAAATATCAAATAAAGAAATGCTATAGGAAATACTATAGCATTTCCTATGGCATTTCTCGTCAACAATTTAATCCTTGCATATTTTTGCATGAGAACTATTGTTATATTAAAATTCCAATGTATAAGCCCTAAAATAATTATTTTTTCAATTGGTTCAAAATTTAAGGTTGTAAAAAATGTAAAATAAAGAAATGCTATAGGAAATGCTATAGCATTTCCTATGGAATTTCTCCTCAACAATTTAATCCTTGCATATTTTTTCATGAGAACTCTTGTTATATTCAAATTCCAATGTATAAGCCCTAAAATCATTATTTTTTCAATTGGTTTGTAATTTAAGGTTGTAAAAAATGTAAAATAAAGAAATGCTATAGCATTTCCTATGGCATTTCTCGTCAAAAATTTAATCCTTGCATATTTTTGCATGAGAACTCTTGTTATATTCAAATTCCAATGTATAAGCCCTAAAATTATTATTTTTTCAATTGGTTCAAAATTTAAGGTTGTAAAAAATGTCAAATAAAGATATGCTATAACATTTCCTATGGAATTTCTCGTCAACAATTTAATCCTTGCATATTTTTGCATGAGAACTCTTGTTATATTCAAATTCCAATGTATAAGCCCTAAAATCATTATTTTTTCAATCGGTTCGAAATTTAAGGTTGTAAGAAACGTAAAATAAAGAAATGCTATAGCATTTCCTATGGCATTTCTCGTCAATAATTTAATCCTTGCATATTTTTTCATGAGAACTCTTGTTATATTCAAATTCCAATGTATAAGCCCTAAAATAATTATTTTTTCAATTGGTTCAAAATTTAAGGTTGTAAAAAATGTAAAATAAGGAAATGCTATAGCATTTCATATGGCATTTCTCGTCAACAATTTAATCCTTGCATATTTTTGCATGAGAACTCTTGTTATATTCAAATTCCAATGTATAAGCCCTAAAATCATTATTTTTTCAATTGGTTCGATATTTAAGGTTGTAAAAAATGTCAAATAAAGAAATGCTATAGGAAATACTATAGCATTTCCTATGGCATTTCTCGTCAATAATTTAATCCTTGCATATTTTTGCACGAGAACTATTGTTATATTAAAATTCCAATGTATAAGCCCTAAAATCATTATTTTTTCAATTGGTTCAAAATTTAAGGTTGTAAAAAATGTAAAATAAAGAAATGCTATAGGAAATGCTATAGCATTTCCTATGGAATTTCTCCTCAACAATTTAATCCTTGCATATTTTTTCATGAGAACTCTTGTTATATTCAAATTTCACTGTATAAGCCCTAAAATCATTATTTTTTCAATTGGTTTGAAATTTAAGGTTGTAAAAAATGTAAAATAAAGAAATGCTATAGCATTTCCTATGGCATTTCTCGTCAACAATTTAATCCTTGCATATTTTTGCATGAGAACTCTTGTTATATTCAAATTCCAATGTATAAGCCCTAAAATTATTATTTTTTCAATTGGTTCAAAATTTAAGGTTGTAAAAAATGTCAAATAAAGATATGCTATAGCATTTCCTATGGCATTTCTCGTCAACAATTTAATCCTTGCATATTTTTGCATGAGAACTCTTGTTATATTCAAATTCCAATGTATAAGCCCTAAAATCATTATTTTTTCAATCGGTTCGAAATTTAAGGTTGGAAGAAATGTAAAATAAAGAAATGCTATAGCATTTCCTATGGCAATTCTCGTCAATAATTTAATCCTTGCATATTTTTTCATGAGAACTCTTGTTATATTCAAATTCCAATGTATAAGCCCTAAAATAATTATTTTTTCAATTGGTTCAAAATTTAAGGTTGTAAAAAATGTAAAATAAGGAAATGCTATAGCATTTCATATGGCATTTCTCGTCAACAATTTAATCCTTGCATATTTTTGCATGAGAACTCTTGTTATATTCAAATTCCAATGTATAAGCCCTAAAATCATTATTTTTTCAATTGGTTCGATATTTAAGGTTGTAAAAAATGTCAAATAAAGAAATGCTATAGGAAATACTATAGCATTTCCTATGGCATTTCTCGTCAATAATTTAATTCTTGCATATTTTTGCACGAGAACTATTGTTATATTAAAATTCCAATGTATAAGCCCTAAAATCATTATTTTTTCAATTGGTTCAAAATTTAAGGTTGTAAAAAATGTAAAATAAAGAAATGCTATAGGAAATGCTATAGCATTTCCTATGGAATTTCTCGTCAACAATTTAATCCTTGCATATTTTTTCATGAGAACTCTTGTTATATTCAAATTCCAATGTATAAGCCCTAAAATCATTATTTTTTCAATTGGTTTGAAATTTAAGGTTGTAAAAAATGTAAAATAAAGAAATGCTATAGCATTTCCTATAGCATTTCTCGTCAACAATTTAATCCTTGCATATTTTTGCATGAGAACTCTTGTTATATTCAAATTCCAATGTATAAGCCCTAAAATTATTATTTTTTCAATTGGTTCAAAATTTAAGGTTGTAAAAAATGTCAAATAAAGATATGCTATAGCAGTTCCTATGGCATTTCTCGTCAACAATTTAATCCTTGCATATTTTTGCATGAGAACTCTTGTTATATTCAAATTCCAATGTATAAGCCCTAAAATCATTATTTTTTCAATCGGTTCGAAATTTAAGGTTGTAAGAAATGTAAAATAAAGAAATGCTATAGCATTTCCTAAGGCATTTCTCGTCAATAATTTAATCCTTGCATATTTTTTCATGAGAACTCTTGTTATATTCAAATTCCAATGTATAAGCCCTAAAATAATTATTTTTTCAATTGGTTCAAAATTTAAGGTTGTAAAAAATGTAAAATAAGGAAATGCTATAGCATTTCATATGGCATTTCTCGTCAACAATTTAATCCTTGCATATTTTTGCATGAGAACTCTTGTTATATTCAAATTCCAATGTATAAGCCCTAAAATCATTATTTTTTCAATTGGTTCGATATTTAAGGTTGTAAAAAATGTCAAATAAAGAAATGCTATAGGAAATACTATAGCATTTCCTATGGCATTTCTCGTCAATAATTTAATTCTTGCATATTTTTGCACGAGAACTATTGTTATATTAAAATTCCAATGTATAAGCCCTAAAATCATTATTTTTTCAATTGGTTCAAAATTTAAGGTTGTAAAAAATGTAAAATAAAGAAATGCTATAGGAAATGCTATAGCATTTCCTATGGAATTTCTCGTCAACAATTTAATCCTTGCATATTTTTTCATGAGAACTCTTGTTATATTCAAATTCCAATGTATAAGCCCTAAAATCATTATTTTTTCAATTGGTTTGAAATTTAAGGTTGTAAAAAATGTAAAATAAAGAAATGCTATAGCATTTCCTATAGCATTTCTCGTCAACAATTTAATCCTTGCATATTTTTGCATGAGAACTCTTGTTATATTCAAATTCCAATGTATAAGCCCTAAAATTATTATTTTTTCAATTGGTTCAAAATTTAAGGTTGTAAAAAATGTCAAATAAAGATATGCTATAGCAGTTCCTATGGCATTTCTCGTCAACAATTTAATCCTTGCATATTTTTGCATGAGAACTCTTGTTATATTCAAATTCCAATGTATAAGCCCTAAAATCATTATTTTTTCAATCGGTTCGAAATTTAAGGTTGTAAGAAATGTAAAATAAAGAAATGCTATAGCATTTCCTAAGGCATTTCTCGTCAATAATTTAATCCTTGCATATTTTTTCATGAGAACTCTTGTTATATTCAAATTCCAATGTATAAGCCCTAAAATAATTATTTTTTCAATTGGTTCAAAATTTAAGGTTGTAAAAAATGTAAAATAAGGAAATGCTATAGCATTTCATATGGCATTTCTCGTCAACAATTTAATCCTTGCATATTTTTGCATGAGAACTCTTGTTATATTCAAATTCCAATGTATAAGCCCTAAAATCATTATTTTTTCAATTGGTTCGATATTTAAGGTTGTAAAAAATGTCAAATAAAGAAATGCTATAGGAAATACTATAGCATTTCCTATGGCATTTCTCGTCAACAATTTAATCCTTGCATATTTTTGCATGAGAACTATTGTTATATTAAAATTCCAATGTATAAGCCCTAAAATCATTATTTTTTCAATTGGTTTAAAATTTAAGGTTGTAAAAAATGTAAAATAAAGAAATGCTATAGGAAATGCTATAGCATTTCCTATTGAATTTCTCCTCAACAATTTAATCCTTGCATATTTTTTCATGAGAACTCTTGTTATATTCAAATTCCAATGTATAAGCCCTAAAATCATTATTTTTTCAATTGGTTCAAAATTTAAGGCTGTAAAAAATGTATAATAAAGAAATGCTATAGCATTTCCTATGGCATTTCTCGTCAACACTTTAATCCTTGCATATTTTTGCATGAGAACTCTTGTTATATTCAAATTCCAATGTATAAGCCCTAAAATTATTATTTTTTCAATTGGTTCAAAATTTAAGGTTGTAAAAAATGTCAAATAAAGATATGCTATAGCATTTCCTATGGCATTTCTCGTCAACACTTTAATCCTTGCATATTTTTGCATGAGAACTCTTGTTATATTCAAATTCCAATGTATAAGCCCTAAAATCATTATTTTTTCAATTGGTTCGATATTTAAGGTTGTAAAAAATGTCAAATAAAGAAATGCTATAGCATTTCCTATGGCATTTCTCGTCAACAATTTAATCCTTGCATATTTTTGTATGAGAACTCTTGTTATATTCAAATTCCAATGTATAAGCCCTAAAAGCATTATTTTTTCAATTGGTTCGAAATTTAAGTTTGTAAAAAATGTAAAATAAAGAAATACTATAGGAAATGCTATAGCATTTCCTATGGCATTTCTCGTCAACAATTTAATCCTTGTATATTTTTGCATGAGAACTCTTGTTATATTCAAATTTCAATGTATAAGCCTTAAAATCATTTTTTTTTTCAATTGGTTCGAATTTTGGATCGTTAACAATGTAAAATAAAGAAATGCTATAGGAAATGCTATAGCATTTCCTATGGCATTTCTCGTCAACAATTTAAACCTTGCATATTTTTGCATGAGAATGCTTGTAATATTAAATCTCCAATGTATAAGCCCTAGAATCATTATTTTTTCGTTTGGTTCGAAATTTAAGGTTGTAAAAAATGTTAAATAAAGAAATGCTATAGGAAATGATATAGCATTTCGTATGGCATTTCTCGTCAACAATTTAATCCTTGCATATTTTTGCATGAGAACTCTTGTTATATTCAAATTCCAATGTATATGTCCTAAAATAATTATTTTTTCAATTGGATCGAAATTTAAGGTTGTAAAAAATGTCAAATAAAGAAATGCTATAGGAAATGCTATAGCATTTCTTATGGCATTTCTCGTCAACAATTTAATCCTTGCATATTTTAGCATGAGAACTCTTGTTATATTCAAATTCTAATGTATAAGCCCTAAAATCATTATTTTTTCAATTGGTTTGAAATTTAAGGTTGGAAAAAATGTAATATAAAGAAATGCTATAAGAAATGCTATAGCATTTCCTATGGCTTTTCTCGTCAACAATTTAATCCTTGCATATTTTTTCATGAGAACTCTTGTTATATTCAAATTCCAATGTATAAGCCCTAAAATCATTATTTTTTCAATTGGTTCGATATTTAAGGTTGTAAAAAATGTCAAATAAAGAAATTCTATAGGAAATGCTATAACATTTCCTATGGCATTTCTCGTCAACAATTTAATCCTTGCATATTTTGGCATGAGAACTCTTGTTATATTCAAATTCCAATGTATAAGCCCTAAAATCATTATTTTTTCAATTGGTTCAAGATTTAAGGTTGTAAAAAATGTCAAATAAAGAAATGTTGTAGGAAATGCTATAACATTTCCTATGGCATTTCTCGTCAACAATTTAATCCTTGCATATTTTTGCATGAGAACGCTTGTAATATTAAATCTCCAATGTATAAGCCCTAAAATCATTATTTTTTCAATTGGTTCAAAATTTAAGGTTGTAAAAAATGCAAAATAAAGAAATTCTATAGGAAATGCTATAGCATTTCCTATGGCATTTCTCGTAAACAATTTAATCCTTGCATATTTTTGCATGAGAACTCTTGTTCTATTAAAATTCCAATGTATAAGCCCTAAAATCATTATTTTTTCAATTGGTTAAAAATTTAAGGTTGTAAAAAATGTAAAATAAAGAAATGCTATAGGAAATTCTATAGCATTTCCTATGGCATTTCTCGTCAACAATTTAAACCTTGCATATTTTTGCATGAGAACGCTTGTAATATTAAATCTCCAATGTATAAGCCCTAAAATCCTTATTTTTTCAATTGGTTCGAAATTTAAGGTTGTAAAAAATGTAAAATAAAGAAATGCGATAAGAAATGCTATAGCATTTCCTATGGCATTTCTCGTCAACAATTTAATCCTTTCATATTTTGGAATGAGAACTCTTGTTATATTCAAATTCCAATGTATAAGCCCTAAAATCATTTTTTTTTCAATTGGTTCGAAATTTTAGGTCGTAAACAATGTAAAATAAAGAAATGGTATAGGAAATGCTATAGCATTTCCTATGGCATTTCTCGTCAACAATTTAATCCTTGCATATTTTTTCATGAGAACGCTTGTTATATTATAATTCCAATGTATAAGCCCTAAAATCATTATTTTTTCAATTGGTTCGAAACTTAAGGTTGTAAAAAATGTAAAATAAAGAAATGCTATAGGAAATGCTATAGCATTTCCTATGGAATTTCTCGTCAACAATTTAATCCTTGCATATTTTTGCCTGAGAACTGTTGTTATATTTAAATCCCAATGTATAAGCCCTAAAATCATTATTTTTTCAATTGGTTCAAAATTTAAGGTTGTAAGAAATGTAAAATAAAGAAATACTATAGGAAATGCTATAGCATTTCCTATGGCATTTCTCGTCAACAATTTAATCCTTGCATATTTTTCCATGAGAACTCTTGTTATATTCAAATTCCAATGTATAATCCCTAAAATCATTATTTTTTCAATTGGTTCGAAATTTAAGGTTGTAAAAAATGTCAAATAAAGAAATGCTATAGGAAATGCTATAGCATTTCCTATGGCATTTCTCGTCAACAATTTAATCCTTGCATATTTTTACATGAGAACTCTTGTTATATTTTAAATTCCAATGTATAAGCCCTAAAATCATTACTTTTTCAATCTGTTCGAAATTTAAAGTTGTAAAAAATGTAAAATAAAGAAATGCTATAGGAAATGCTATAGATTCCTATGGCATTTCTCGTCAACAATTTAATCCTTGCATATTTTTACATGAGAACTCTTGTTATATTTTAAATTCCAATGTATAAGCCCTAGAATCATTATTTTTTCAATTGGTTCGAAATTTAAGGTTGTAAAAAATGTAAAATAAAGAAGTTCTATAGGAAATTCTATAGCATTTCCTATGGCATTTCTCGTCAACAATTTAAACCTTGCATATTTTTGCATGAGAACGCTTGTAATATTAAATCTCCAATGTATAAGCCCTAAAATCCTTATTTTTTCAATTGGTTCGAAATTTAAGGTTGTAAAAAATGTAAAATAAAGAAATGCGATAAGAAATGCTATAGCATTTCCTATGGCATTTCTCGTCAACAATTTAATCCTTTCATATTTTGGAATGAGAACTCTTGTTATATTCAAATTCCAATGTATAAGCCCTAAAATCATTTTTTTTTCAATTGGTTCGAAATTTTAGGTCGTAAACAATGTAAAATAAAGAAATGGTATAGGAAATGCTATAGCATTTCCTATGGCATTTCTCGTCAACAATTTAATCCTTGCATATTTTTTCATGAGAACGCTTGTTATATTATAATTCCAATGTATAAGCCCTAAAATCATTATTTTTTCAATTTGTTCAAAATTTAAGGTTGTAAAAAATTTAAAATTAAGAAATGCTATAGGAAATGATATAGCATTTCCTATGGCATTTCTCGTCAACAATTTAATCCTTGCATATTTTTGCATGAGAAATCTTGTTATCTTCAAATTCCAATGTATAAGCCCTAAAATCATTATTTTTTCAATTGGTTCGAAATTTTAGGTCGTAAACAATGTAAAATAAAGAAATGCTATAGGAAATGCTATAGCATTTCCTATGGCATTTCTCGTCAACAATTTAATCCTTGCATATTTTGGCATGAGAACTCTTGTTATATTCAAATTCTAATGTATAAGCCCTAAAATAATTATTTTTCAATTGGTTCGAAATTTAAGGTTGTAAAAAATGTCAAATAAAGAAATGCTATAGGAAATGCTATAGCATTTCCTATGGCATTTCTCGTCAACAATTTAATCCTAGAATATTTTTGCATGAGAACTCTTGCTATATTCAAATTCCAATGAAATAAGCCCTAAAATCATTATTTTTTCAATTGGTTCGAAACTTAAGGTTGTAAAAAATGTAAAATAAAGAAATGCTATAGGAAATGCTATAGCATTTCCTATGGAATTTCTCGTCAACAATTTAATCCTTGCATATTTTTGCCTGAGAACTGTTGTTATATTTAAATCCCAATGTATAAGCCCTAAAATCATTATTTTTTCAATTGGTTCAAAATTTAAGGTTGTAAGAAATGTAAAATAAAGAAATACTATAGGAAATGCTATAGCATTTCCTATGGCATTTCTCGTCAACAATTTAATCCTTGCATATTTTTCCATGAGAACTCTTGTTATATTCAAATTCCAATGTATAATCCCTAAAATCATTATTTTTTCAATTGGTTCGAAATTTAAGGTTGTAAAAAATGTCAAATAAAGAAATGCTATAGGAAATGCTATAGCATTTCCTATGGCATTTCTCGTCAACAATTTAATCCTTGCATATTTTTACATGAGAACTCTTGTTATATTTTAAATTCCAATGTATAAGCCCTAAAATCATTACTTTTTCAATCTGTTCGAAATTTAAAGTTGTAAAAAATGTAAAATAAAGAAATGCTATAGGAAATGCTATAGATTCCTATGGCATTTCTCGTCAACAATTTAATCCTTGCATATTTTTGCATGAGAACGCTTGTAATATTAAAATACCAATGTCTAAGCCCTAAAATCATTATTTTTTCAATTGGTTCGAAATTTAAGGTTGTAAAAAATGTAAAATAAAGAAATGCTATAGGAAATGCTATAGCATTTCCTATGGAATTTATCGTCAACAATTTAATCCTTGCATATTTTTGCCTGAGAACTCTTGTTATATTTAAATCCCAATGTATAAGCCCTAAAATCATTATTTTTTCAATTGGTTCGAAATTTAAGGTTGTAAGAAATGTAAAATAAAGAAATACTATAGGAAATGCTATAGCATTTCCTATGGCATTTCTCGTCAACAATTTAATCCTTGCATATTTTTCCATGAGAACTCTTGTTATATTCAAATTCCAATGTATAATCCCTAAAATCATTATTTTTTCAATTGGTTCGAAATTTAAGGTTGTAAAAAATGTCAAATAAAGAAATGCTATAGGAAATGCTATAGCATTTCCTATGGCATTTCTCGTCAACAATTTAATCCTTGCATATTTTTACATGAGAACTCTTGTTATATTTTAAATTCCAATGTATAAGCCCTAGAATCATTATTTTTTCAATTGGTTCGAAATTTAAGGTTGTAAAAAATGTAAAATAAAGAAGTTCTATAGGAATTTCTATAGCATTTCCTATGGCATTTCTCGTCAACAATTTAATTCTTGCATATTTTTGCATGAGAACTCTTGTTATATACAAATTCCAATGTATAAGCCCTAAAATCTTTTTTTTTCAATTGGTTTGAAATTTAAGGTTGTAAAAAATGGCAAATAAAGAAATGCTATAGGAAATGCTATAGCATTTCGTATGGCATTTCTCGTCAACAATTTAATCCTTGCATATTTTTGCATGAGAACTCTTGTTATATTCAAATTCCAATGTATAAGCCCTAAAATCATTATTTTTTCAATTGGTTCGAAATTTTAGGTCGTAAACAATGTGAAATAAAGAAATGTTATAGGAAATGCTAGCATTTCCTATGGCATTTCTCGTCAACAATTTAATCCTTGCATATTTTTGCATGAGAACTCTTGTTATATTCAAATTCCAATATATAAGGCCTAAAATCATTATTTTTTCAATTGGTTCGAAATTTAAGGTTGTATAAAATGTAAAATAAAGAAATGCTATAGGAAATGCTATAACATTTCCTATGGCATTTCTCGTCAACAATTTAATCCTTGCATATTTTTGCATGAGAATTCTTATTATATTCAAATTCCATTGTATAAGCCCTAAAATCATTATTTTTTCAATTGGTTCGAAATTTAAGGTTGTAAAAAATGTCAAATAAAGAAATCCTAAAGGAAATGCTATAGGATTTCCTATAGCATTTCTCGTCAACAGTTTAATCCTTGCATATTTTTGCATGAGAACTCTTGTTATATTCAAATTTCAATGTATAAGCCCTAAAATAATTCTTTTTTCAATTGGTTCGAAATTTAAGGTTGTAAAAAATGTAAAATAAAGAAATGCTATAGGAAATGCTATAGCATTTCCTATGGCATTTCTCGTCAACAATTTAATCCTTGCATATTTTTGCATGAGAACTCTTGTTATATTCAAATTCCAATGTATAAACCCTAAAATCAATGTTTTTTCAATTGGTTCAAAATTTAAGGTTGTAAAAAATGTAAAATAAAGAAATTCGATAAGAAATTCTATAGCATTTGCTATGGCATTTCTCGTCAACAATTTAATCCTTGCATATTTTTTCATGAGAACTCTTGTTATATTCAAATTCCAATGTATAAGCCCTAAAAAAATTATTTTTTCAATTGGTTCGAATTTTAGGTCGTAAACAATGTAAAATAAAGAAGTGCTATAGGAAATGCTATAGCATTTACTATGGCATTTCTCGTCAACAATTTAATCCTTGCATATTTTTGCATGAGAACGCTTGTAATATTAAAATTTCAATGTATAAGCCCTGAAATAATTATTTTTTCAATTGGTTCAAAATTTAAGTTTGTAAAAAATGTAAAATAAAGAAATGCTATAGGAAATGCTATAGCATTTCCTATGGCATTTCTCGTCAACAATTTAATCCTTGCATATTTTTGCATGAGAACGCTTGTAATATTAAAATTCCAATGTATAAGCCCTGAAATAATTATTTTTTCAATTGGTTCGAAATTTAAGGTTGTAAAAAATGAAAAATAAAGAAACGCTATAGGAAATGCTAGCATTTCTTATGGCATTTCTCGTCAACAATTTAATCCTTGCATATTTTTGCATGAGAACTCTTGTTATATTCAATTCCAATGTATGAGCCCTAAAATCATTATTTTTTCAATTGGTTCGATATTTAAGGTTGTAAAAAATGTAAAATAAAGAAATGCTATAGGAAATGCTATAGCATTTCCTATGGAATTTATCGTCAACAATTTAATCCTTGCATATTTTTGCCTGAGAACTCTTGTTATATTTAAATCCCAATGTATAAGCCCTAAAATCATTATTTTTTCAATTGGTTCGAAATTTAAGGTTGTAAGAAATGTAAAATAAAGAAATACTATAGGAAATGCTATTTCTCGTCAACAATTTAATCCTTGCATATTTTTCCATGAGAACTCTTGTTATATTCAAATTCCAATGTATAATCCCTAAAATCATTATTTTTTCAATTGGTTCGAAATTTAAGGTTGTAAAAAATGTCAAATAAAGAAATGCTATAGGAAATGCTATAGCATTTCCTATGGCATTTCTCGTCAACAATTTAATCCTTGCATATTTTTACATGAGAACTCTTGTTATATTTTAAATTCCAATGTATAAGCCCTAGAATCATTATTTTTTCAATTGGTTCGAAATTTAAGGTTGTAAAAAATGTAAAATAAAGAAGTTCTATAGGAATTTCTATAGCATTTCCTATGGCATTTCTCGTCAACAATTTAATTCTTGCATATTTTTGCATGAGAACTCTTGTTATATACAAATTCCAATGTATAAGCCCTAAAATCTTTTTTTTTCAATTGGTTTGAAATTTAAGGTTGTAAAAAATGGCAAATAAAGAAATGCTATAGGAAATGCTATAGCATTTCGTATGGCATTTCTCGTCAACAATTTAATCCTTGCATATTTTTGCATGAGAACTCTTGTTATATTCAAATTCCAATGTATAAGCCCTAAAATCATTATTTTTTCAATTGGTTCGAAATTTTAGGTCGTAAACAATGTGAAATAAAGAAATGTTATAGGAAATGCTAGCATTTCCTATGGCATTTCTCGTCAACAATTTAATCCTTGCATATTTTTGCATGAGAACTCTTGTTATATTCAAATTCCAATATATAAGGCCTAAAATCATTATTTTTTCAATTGGTTCGAAATTTAAGGTTGTATAAAATGTAAAATAAAGAAATGCTATAGGAAATGCTATAACATTTCCTATGGCATTTCTCGTCAACAATTTAATCCTTGCATATTTTTGCATGAGAATTCTTATTATATTCAAATTCCATTGTATAAGCCCTAAAATCATTATTTTTTCAATTGGTTCGAAATTTAAGGTTGTAAAAAATGTCAAATAAAGAAATCCTAAAGGAAATGCTATAGGATTTCCTATAGCATTTCTCGTCAACAGTTTAATCCTTGCATATTTTTGCATGAGAACTCTTGTTATATTCAAATTTCAATGTATAAGCCCTAAAATAATTCTTTTTTCAATTGGTTCGAAATTTAAGGTTGTAAAAAATGTAAAATAAAGAAATGCTATAGGAAATGCTATAGCATTTCCTATGGCATTTCTCGTCAACAATTTAATCCTTGCATATTTTTGCATGAGAACTCTTGTTATATTCAAATTCCAATGTATAAACCCTAAAATCAATGTTTTTTCAATTGGTTCAAAATTTAAGGTTGTAAAAAATGTAAAATAAAGAAATTCGATAAGAAATTCTATAGCATTTGCTATGGCATTTCTCGTCAACAATTTAATCCTTGCATATTTTTTCATGAGAACTCTTGTTATATTCAAATTCCAATGTATAAGCCCTAAAAAAATTATTTTTTCAATTGGTTCGAATTTTAGGTCGTAAACAATGTAAAATAAAGAAGTGCTATAGTAAATGCTATAGCATTTACTATGGCATTTCTCGTCAACAATTTAATCCTTGCATATTTTTGCATGAGAACGCTTGTAATATTAAAATTTCAATGTATAAGCCCTGAAATAATTATTTTTTCAATTGGTTCAAAATTTAAGTTTGTAAAAAATGTAAAATAAAGAAATGCTATAGGAAATGCTATAGCATTTCCTATGGCATTTCTCGTCAACAATTTAATCCTTGCATATTTTTGCATGAGAACGCTTGTAATATTAAAATTCCAATGTATAAGCCCTGAAATAATTATTTTTTCAATTGGTTCGAAATTTAAGGTTGTAAAAAATGAAAAATAAAGAAACGCTATAGGAAATGCTAGCATTTCTTATGGCATTTCTCGTCAACAATTTAATCCTTGCATATTTTTGCATGAGAACTCTTGTTATATTCAATTCCAATGTATGAGCCCTAAAATCATTATTTTTTCAATTGGTTCGATATTTAAGGTTGTAAAAAATGTAAAATAAAGAAATGCTATAGCATTTCCTATGGCATTTCTCGTCAACAATTTAATCTTTGCATATTTTTGCATGAGAACTCTTGTTATATTCAAATTCCAATGTATAAGCCCTAAAAACATTATTTTTTCAATTGTTTCAAAATTTAAGGTTGTAAATAATGTCAAATAAAGAAATGCTATAGGAAATGCTATAGCATTTCGTATGGCATTTCTCGTCAACAATTTAATCCTTGCATATTTTTGCATGAGAACTCTTGTTATATTCAAATTCCAATGTATAATCGCTAAAATCGTTATTTTTTCAATTGGTTCAAAATTTTAGGTCGTAAACAATGTATAATAAAGAAATGCTATAGGAAATGCTAGCATTTCCTATGGCATTTCTCGTCAACAATTTAATCCTTGTATATTTTTTCATGATAACTCTTGTTATATTCAAATTCCAATGTATAAGCCCAAAAATCATTATTTTTTCAAATGGTTCGAAATTTAAGGTTGTAAAAAATGTAAAATAAAGAAATGCTATAGGAAATGCTATAGCATTTCCTATGGCATTTCTCGTCAACAATTTAATCCTTGCATATTTTTGCATGAGAACTCTAGTTATATTCAAATTCCAATGTATAAGCCCTAAAATCATTGTTTTTTCAATTGGTTCGAAATTTAAGGTTGTAAAAAATGTCAAATAAAGAAATGCTAGCATTTCCTATGGCATTTCGCGCCAACAATTTAATCCTTGCATATTTATGCATGAGAACTCTTGTTATATTCAAATTCCGATGTATAAGCCCTAAAATCAATATTTTTTCAATTGGTTCGAAATTTAAGGTTGTAAAAACTGTAAAATAAAGAAATTCTATAGGAAATGCTATAGCATTTCCTATGGCATTTCTCGTCAACAATTTAATCATTGCATATTTTTGCATGAGAACGCTTGTAATATTAAAATTCTAATATATAAGTCCTAAAATCATTATTTTTTCAATTGGTTTGAAATTTAAGGTTGTAAAAATGTAAAATAAAGAAATTCTATAGGAAATTCTATAGCATTTCCTATGTCATTTCTCGTCAACAATTTAATCCTTGCATATTTTTGCATGAGAACTTTTGTTATATTCGAATTACAATGTATAAGCCCTAAAATAATTATTTTTTCAATTGGTACGAATTTTAGGTCGTAAACAATGTAAAATAAAGAAATGCTATAGGAAATGCTATAGCATTTACTATGGCATTTCTCGTCAACAATTTAATCCTTGCATATTTTTGCATGAGAACGCTTGTAATATTAAAATTTCAATGTATAAGCCCTGAAATAATTATTTTTTAAATTGGTTCAAAATTTAAGGTTGTAAAAAATGTAAAATAAAGAAATGCTATAGGAAATGCTATAGCATTTCCTATGGCATTTCTCGTCAACAATTTAATCCTTGCATATTTTTGCATGAGAACGCTTGTAATATTAAAATTTCAATGTATAAGCCCTGAAATAATTATTTTTTCAATTGGTTCAAAATTTAAGGTTGTAAAAAATGTAAAATAAAGAAATGCTATAGGAAATGCTATAGCATTTCCTATGGCATTTCTCGTCAACAATTTAATCCTTGCATATTTTTGCATGAGAACTCTTGTTATATTAAAATTCCAATGTATGAGCCCTAAAATCATTATTTTTTTCAATTGGTTAGAAATTTAAGGTTGTAAAAAATGTAAAATAAAGAAATGCTTTAGGAAATGCTATAGCATTTCCTATAGCATTTCTCGTCAACAATTTAATCCTTGTATATTTTTGCCTGAGAACTCTTGTTATATTCAAATTCCAATGTATAAGCCTTAAAATCATTATTTTTTCAATTGGTTCGAAATTTAAGGTTGTAAAAAATGTAAAATAAAGAAATTCTATAGGAATTTCTATAGCATTTCCTATGGCATTTCTCGTCAACAATTTAATCCTTGCATATTTTTGCATGAGAACTCTTGTTATATTCAAATTCCAATGTATAATCTTTAAAATCATTATTTTTTCAATTGGTTCGAAATTTAAGGTTGTAAAAAATATAAAATAATGAAATGCTATAGGACATGCTATAGCATTTCCTATGGCATTTCTTGTCAACAATTTAATCCTTGCATATTTTTGCATGAGAACTCTTGTTATATTCAAATTCCAATGTATAAGCCCTAAAATAATTATTTTTTCAATTGGTTCGAATTTTAGGTTGTAAACAAGGTAAAATAAAGAAATTCTATAGGAAATGCTATACCATTTCCTATGGCATTTCTCGTCAACAATTTAATCCTTGCATGTTTTGGCATGAGAACTCTTGTTATATTCAAATTCTAATGTATAAGCCCTAAAATAATAATTTTTCAATTGGTTCGAAATTTAAGGTTGTAAAAAATGTCAAATAAAGAAATGCTATAGGAAATGCTATAGCATTTCCTATGGCATTTCTCGTCAACAATTTAATCCTAGCATATTTTTGCATGAGAAGTCTTGTTATATACAAATTCCAATGAAATAAGCCCTAAAATCATTATTTTTTCAATTGGTTCGAAATTTAAGGTTGTAAAAAATGTAAAATAAAGAAATGTTATAGGAAATGATATTGCATTTCCTATGGCATTTCTCGTCAACAATCTAATCCTTGCATATTTTTGCATGAGAACTCTTGTTATATTCAAATTCCAATGTATAAGCCCTAAAATCATTATTTTTTCAATTGGTTCGAATTTTAGGTCGTAAACAAGGTAAAATAAAGAAATGCTATAGGAAATGCTATAGCATTTCCTATGGCATTTCTCGTCAACAATTTAATACTTGCATATTTTTGCATGAGAACTCTTGTTATATTCAAATTCCAATGTATAACCCCTAAAACATTATTTTTTCAATTGGTTCGAAATTTTAGGTCGTAAACAATGTAAAATAAAGAAATGCTATAGGAAATGCTATAGCATTTCCTATGGCATTTCTCGTCAACAATTTAATCCTTGTATATTTTGGCATGAGAACTCTTGTTATATTCAAATTCCAATGTATAAGCTCTAAAATAATTATTTTTTCAATTGGTTCGAAATTTAAGGTTGTAAAAAATGTCAAATAAAGAAATGCTATAGCATTTCCTATGGCATTTCTCGTCAACAATTTAATCCTTGTATATTTTGGCATGAGAACTCTTGCTATATTCAAATTCCAATGTATAAGCCCTAAAATCATTATTTTTAAATTGGTTCGAAATTTAAGGTTGTAAAAAATGTCAAATAAAGAAATGCTATAGGAAATGTTATAGCCTTTCCTATGGCATTTCTCGTCAACAATTTAATCCTTGTATATTTTTGCATGAGAACTCTTGTTATATTCTAATTCCAATGTATAAGCCCTAAAATCATTATTTTTTCAATTGGTTCGAAATTTAAGGTTGTAAAAAATGTCAAATAAGGAAATGCTATAGGAAATGCTATAGCATTTCCTATGGCATTTCTCGTCAACAATTTAATCCTTGTATATTTTGGCATGAGAACTCTTGTTATATTTAAATTCCAATGTATAAGCCCTAAAATAATTATTTTTTCAATTGGTTCGAAATTTAAGGTTGTAAAAAATGTCAAATAAAGAAATGCTATAGCATTTCCTATGGCATTTCTCGTCAACAATTTAATCCTTGTATATTTTGGCATGAGAACTCTTGCTATATTCAAATTCCAATGTATAAGCCCTAAAATCATTATTTTTAAATTGGTTCGAAATTTAAGGTTGTAAAAAATGTCAAATAAAGAAATGCTATAGGAAATGCTATAGCCTTTCCTATTGCATTTCTCGTCAACAATTTAATCCTTGCATATTTTTGCATGAGAACTCTTGTTATATTAAAATTCCAATGTATAAGACCTAAAATCATTATTTTTTCAATTGGTTCAAAATTTAAGGTTGTAAAAAATGTAAAATAAAGAAATGCTTTAGCATTTCCTATGGCATTTCTCGGCAACATTTTAATCCTTGCATATTTTTCTATGAGAACTCTTGTTATATTCAAATTCCAATGTATAATCCCTAAAATAGTTATTTTTTCAATTGGTTCAAAATTTAAGGTTGTAAAAAATGTCAAATAAAGAAATGCTATAGGAAATGCTATAGCATTTCCTATGGCATTTCTCGTCAACAATTTAATCCATGTATATTTGGCATGAGAACTCTTGTTATATTCAAATTCCAATGTATAAGCCCTAAAATCATTATTTTTTCAATTGGTTCGAAATTTAAGGTTGTAAAAAATGTCAAATAAAGAAATGCTATAGGAAATGCTATAGCATTTCTTATGACATTTCTCGTCAACAATTTAATCCTTGCATATTTTTGCATGAGAACTCTTGTTATATTCAAATTCCAATGTATAAGCCCCAAAATCATTATTTTTTCAATTGGTTCGAAATTTAAGGTTGTAAAATATGTAAAACAAAGAAATACTATAGGAGCATTTCCTATGGCATTTCTCGTCAACAATTTAATCCTTGCATATTTTGGCATGAGAACTCTTGTTATATTCAAATTCCAATGTATAAGCCCAAATATCATTATTTTTTCAATTGGTTCGAAATTTAAGGTTGTAAAAAATGTCAAATAAAGAAATGCTATTGGAAATGCTATAGTATTTCCTATGGCATTTCTCGTCAACAATTTAATCCTTGCATATTTTTGCATGAGAACTCTTTTTATATTCAAATTCCAATGTATAAGCCCTAAAATCATTATTTTTTCAATTGGTTCGAAATTTAAGGTTGTAAAAAATGTAAAATAAAGAAATGCAATAGGAAATGCTATAGCATTTCCTATGGCATTTCTCGTCAACAATTTAATCCTTGCATATTTTTGCATGAGAACTCTTGTTATATTAAAATTCCAATGTATGAGCCCTAAAATCATTATTTTTTTCAATTGGTTAGAAATTTAAGGTTGTAAAAAATGTAAAATAAAGAAATGCTTTAGGAAATGCTATAGCATTTCCTATAGCATTTCTCGTCAACAATTTAATCCTTGTATATTTTTGCCTGAGAACTCTTGTTATATTCAAATTCCAATGTATAAGCCTTAAAATCATTATTTTTTCAATTGGTTCGAAATTTAAGGTTGTAAAAAATGTAAAATAAAGAAATTCTATAGGAATTTCTATAGCATTTCCTATGGCATTTCTCGTCAACAATTTAATCCTTGCATATTTTTGCATGAGAACTCTTGTTATATTCAAATTCCAATGTATAATCTTTAAAATCATTATTTTTTCAATTGGTTCGAAATTTAAGGTTGTAAAAAATATAAAATAATGAAATGCTATAGGACATGCTATAGCATTTCCTATGGCATTTCTTGTCAACAATTTAATCCTTGCATATTTTTGCATGAGAACTCTTGTTATATTCAAATTCCAATGTATAAGCCCTAAAATAATTATTTTTTCAATTGGTTCGAATTTTAGGTTGTAAACAAGGTAAAATAAAGAAATTCTATAGGAAATGCTATACCATTTCCTATGGCATTTCTCGTCAACAATTTAATCCTTGCATGTTTTGGCATGAGAACTCTTGTTATATTCAAATTCTAATGTATAAGCCCTAAAATAATAATTTTTCAATTGGTTCGAAATTTAAGGTTGTAAAAAATGTCAAATAAAGAAATGCTATAGGAAATGCTATAGCATTTCCTATGGCATTTCTCGTCAACAATTTAATCCTAGCATATTTTTGCATGAGAAGTCTTGTTATATACAAATTCCAATGAAATAAGCCCTAAAATCATTATTTTTTCAATTGGTTCGAAATTTAAGGTTGTAAAAAATGTAAAATAAAGAAATGTTATAGGAAATGATATTGCATTTCCTATGGCATTTCTCGTCAACAATCTAATCCTTGCATATTTTTGCATGAGAACTCTTGTTATATTCAAATTCCAATGTATAAGCCCTAAAATCATTATTTTTTCAATTGGTTCGAATTTTAGGTCGTAAACAAGGTAAAATAAAGAAATGCTATAGGAAATGCTATAGCATTTCCTATGGCATTTCTCGTCAACAATTTAATACTTGCATATTTTTGCATGAGAACTCTTGTTATATTCAAATTCCAATGTATAACCCCTAAAACATTATTTTTTCAATTGGTTCGAAATTTTAGGTCGTAAACAATGTAAAATAAAGAAATGCTATAGGAAATGCTATAGCATTTCCTATGGCATTTCTCGTCAACAATTTAATCCTTGTATATTTTGGCATGAGAACTCTTGTTATATTCAAATTCCAATGTATAAGCCCTAAAATAATTATTTTTTCAATTGGTTCGAAATTTAAGGTTGTAAAAAATGTCAAATAAAGAAATGCTATAGCATTTCCTATGGCATTTCTCGTCAACAATTTAATCCTTGTATATTTTGGCATGAGAACTCTTGCTATATTCAAATTCCAATGTATAAGCCCTAAAATCATTATTTTTAAATTGGTTCGAAATTTAAGGTTGTAAAAAATGTCAAATAAAGAAATGCTATAGGAAATGTTATAGCCTTTCCTATGGCATTTCTCGTCAACAATTTAATCCTTGTATATTTTTGCATGAGAACTCTTGTTATATTCTAATTCCAATGTATAAGCCCTAAAATCATTATTTTTTCAATTGGTTCGAAATTTAAGGTTGTAAAAAATGTCAAATAAAGAAATGCTATAGGAAATGCTATAGCATTTCCTATGGCATTTCTCGTCAACAATTTAATCCTTGTATATTTTGGCATGAGAACTCTTGTTATATTTAAATTCCAATGTATAAGCCCTAAAATAATTATTTTTTCAATTGGTTCGAAATTTAAGGTTGTAAAAAATGTCAAATAAAGAAATGCTATAGCATTTCCTATGGCATTTCTCGTCAACAATTTAATCCTTGTATATTTTGGCATGAGAACTCTTGCTATATTCAAATTCCAATGTATAAGCCCTAAAATCATTATTTTTAAATTGGTTCGAAATTTAAGGTTGTAAAAAATGTCAAATAAAGAAATGCTATAGGAAATGCTATAGCCTTTCCTATGGCATTTCTCGTCAACAATTTAATCCTTGCATATTTTTGCATGAGAACTCTTGTTATATTAAAATTCCAATGTATAAGACCTAAAATCATTATTTTTTCAATTGGTTCAAAATTTAAGGTTGTAAAAAATGTAAAATAAAGAAATGCTTTAGCATTTCCTATGGCATTTCTCGGCAACATTTTAATCCTTGCATATTTTTCTATGAGAACTCTTGTTATATTCAAATTCCAATGTATAATCCCTAAAATAGTTATTTTTTCAATTGGTTCAAAATTTAAGGTTGTAAAAAATGTCAAATAAAGAAATGCTATAGGAAATGCTATAGCATTTCCTATGGCATTTCTCGTCAACAATTTAATCCATGTATATTTGGCATGAGAACTCTTGTTATATTCAAATTCCAATGTATAAGCCCTAAAATCATTATTTTTTCAATTGGTTCGAAATTTAAGGTTGTAAAAAATGTCAAATAAAGAAATGCTATAGGAAATGCTATAGCATTTCTTATGACATTTCTCGTCAACAATTTAATCCTTGCATATTTTTGCATGAGAACTCTTGTTATATTCAAATTCCAATGTATAAGCCCCAAAATCATTATTTTTTCAATTGGTTCGAAATTTAAGGTTGTAAAATATGTAAAATAAAGAAATACTATAGGAGCATTTCCTATGGCATTTCTCGTCAACAATTTAATCCTTGCATATTTTGGCATGAGAACTCTTGTTATATTCAAATTCCAATGTATAAGCCCAAATATCATTATTTTTTCAATTGGTTCGAAATTTAAGGTTGTAAAAAATGTCAAATAAAGAAATGCTATTGGAAATGCTATAGTATTTCCTATGGCATTTCTCGTCAACAATTTAATCCTTGCATATTTTTGCATGAGAACTCTTTTTATATTCAAATTCCAATGTATAAGCCCTAAAATCATTATTTTTTCAATTGGTTCGAAATTTAAGGTTGTAAAAAATGTAAAATAAAGAAATGCTATAGCGTTTCCTATGGCATTTCTCGTCAACAATTTAATCCTTGTATATTTTGGCATGAGAACTCTTGTTATATTCAAATTCCAATGTATAAGCCCTAAAATCATTATTTTTCAATTGGTTCGAAATTTAAGGTTGTAAAAAATGAAAAATAAAGAAATGCTATAGGAAATGCTATAGCATTTCCTATGGCATTTCTCGGCAACAATTTAATCCTTGCATATTTGTGCATGAGAACTCTTGTAATATTCAAATTCCAATGTATAATCCTAAAATAGTTATTTTTTCAATTGGTTCAAAATTTAAGGTTGTAAAAAATGTAAAATAAAGAAATGCTATAGGAAATGCTATAGCATTTCCTATGGCATTTCTCGGCAACAATTTTATCCTTGCATATTTTTGCATGAGAACTCTTGTTATATTCAAATTCCAATGTATATTCCCTAAAATCATTATTTTTTAAATTGGTTCGAAATTTAAGGTTGTAAAAAATGTCAAATAAAGAAATGCTATAGGAAATGCTATAGCATTTCCTATGGCATTTATCGTCAACAATTCAATCCTTGCATATTTTTGCACGAGAACTCTTGTTATATTCAAATTCCAATGTATAAGCCCTAAAATCATTATTTTTTCAATTGGTTCGAAATTTAAGGTTGTAAAAAATGTAAAATAAAGAAATGCTATAGGAAATGCTATAGCATTTCCTATGGTATTTCTCGTCAACAATTTAATCCTTGCATATTTTTGCATGAGAACTCTTGTTATATTCAAATTCCAATGTATAAGCCCTAAAATCATTATTTTTTCAATTGGTTCGAAATTTTAGGTCGTAAACAATTTAAAATTAAGAAATGCTATAGGAAATATGGCATTTCTCGTCAACAATTTAATCCTTGCATATTTTTGCATGAGAACTCCTGTTATATTCAAATTCCAGCGTATAAGCCCTAAAATCATTATTTTTTCAATTGGTTCGAAATTTAAGGTTGTAAAAAATGTAAAATAAAGAAATGCTATAGGAAATGCTATAGCGTTTCCTATGGCATTTCTCGTCAAAAATTTAATCCTTGCATATTTTTGCATGAGAACTCTTGTTATATTCAAATTCCAGCGTATAAGCCCTAAAATCATTATTTTTTCAATTGGTTCGAAATTTAAGGTTGTAAAAAATGTAAAATAAAGAAATGCTATAGGAAATGCTATAGCGTTTCCTATGGCATTTCTCGTCAACAATTTAATCGTTGTATATTTTTGCATGAGAACTCTTGTTATATTCAAATTCCAATGTATAAGCCCAAATATCATTATTTTTTCAATTGGTTCGAAATTTAAGGTTGTAAAAAATGTCAAATAAAGAAATGCTATAGGAAATTCTATAGCATTTCCTATGGCATTTCTCGTCAACAATTTAATCCTTGCATATTTTTGCATGAAAACTCTTGTTATATTCAAATTCCAATGTATAATCCCTAAAATAGTTATTATTTCAATTAGTTCGAAATTTAATGTCTTAAAAAATGTCAAATAAAGAAATGCTATAGGAAATGCTATACCATTTCCTATGGCATTTCTCGTCAACAATTTAATCCATGTATATTTTGGCATGAGAACTCTTGTTATATTCAAATTCCAATGTATAAGCCCTAAAATCATTATTTTTTCAATTGGTTCGAAATTTAAGGTTGTAAAAAATGTCAAATAAAGAAATTCTATAGGAAATGCTATAGCATTTCTTATGGCATTTCTCGTCAACAATTTAATCCTTGCATATTTTTGCATGAGAACTCTTGTTATATTAAAATTCCAATGTATAAGCCCTAATATCATTATTTTTTCAATTGGTTCGAAATTTAAGGTTGTAAAAAATGTCAAATAAAGAAATGCTATTGGAAATGCTATAGCATTTCCCTTGGCATTTCTCGTCAACAATTTAATCCTTGCATATTTTTCCATGAGAACTCTTGTTATATTCAAATTCCAGTGTATAAGCCCTAAAATCATTATTTTTTCAATTGGTTCGAAATTTACGGTTGTAAAAAATGTAAAATAAAGAAATGCTATAGGAAATGCTAGCATTTCCTATGGCATTTCTCGTCAACAATTTAATCCTTGTATATTTTGGCATGAGAACTCTTGTTATATTCAAATTCCAATGTATAAGCCCTAAAATCATTATTTTTTCAATTGGTTCGAAATTTAAGGTTGTAAAAAATGTCAAATAAAGAAATGCTATAGGAAATGCTATAACATTTCCTATGGCATTTCTCGTCAACAATTTAATCATTGCATATTTTTGCATGAAAACTCTTGTTATATTCAAATTCCAATGTATAAGCCCTAAAATCATTATTTTTTCAATTGGTTCGAAATTTAAGGTTGTAAAAAATGTAAAATAAAGAAATGCTATAGGAAATGCTATAGCATTTCCTATGGCATTTCTCGTCAACAATTTAATCCTTGCATATTTTGGCATGAGAACTCTTGTTATATTCAAATTCCAATGTATAAGCCCTAATATCATTATTTTTTCAATTGGTTCGAAATTTAAGGTTGTAAAAAATGTCAAATAAAGAAATGCTATAACATTTCCTATGGCATTTCTCGTCAACAATTTCATCCTTGCATATTTTTGCATGAGAACTCTTGTTATATTCAAATTCTAATGTATAAGCCCTAAAATCATTATTTTTTCAATTGGTTCGATATTTAAGGTTGTAAAAAATGTAAAATAAAGAAAAGCTAGCATTTCCTATGACATTTCTCGTCAACAATTTAATCCTTGCATATTTTGGCATTAGAACTCTTGTTAAATTCAAATTCCAATGTATAAGCCCTAATATCATTATTTTTTCAATTGGTTCAAAATTTAAGGTTGTAAAAAATGTCAAATAAAGAAATGCTATAGCATTTCCTATGGCATTTCTCGTCAACAATTTCATCCTTGCATATTTTTGCATGAGAACTCTTGTTATATTCAAATTCCAATGTATAAGCCCTAAAATCATTATTTTTTCAATTTGTTTCAAAATTTTAGGTCGTAAACAATGTAAAATAAAGAAATGCTATAGGAAATGCTATTGCATTTCCTATGGCATTTCTCCTCAACAATTTAATCCTTGCATATTTTTGCATGAGAACTCTTGTTATATTAAAATTCCAATGTATATGCCCTAAAATCATTATTTTTCAATTGGTTCGAAATTTAAGGTTGTAAAAAATGTAAAATAAAGAAATGCTATAGGAAATGCTATAGCATTTCCTATGGCATTTCTCGTCAACAATTTAATACTTGCATATTTTGGCATGAGAACTCTTGTTATATTCAAATTCCAATGTATAAGTCCAAATATCATTATTTTTTCAATTGGTTCGAAATTTAAGGTTGTAAAAAATGTCAAATAAATAAGTGCTATTGGAAATGCTATAGCATTTCCTATGGCATTTATCGTCAACAATTTAATCCTTGCATATTTTTGCATGAGAACTCTTGTTATATTCAAATTCCAATGTATAAGCCCTAATATCATTATTTTTTCAATTGGTTCGAAATTTAAGGTTGTAAAATATGTCAAATAAAGAAATGCTATAGTATTTCCTATGGCATTTCTCGTCAACAATTTAATCCTTGCATATTTTTGCATGAGAACTTTTGTTATATTCAAATTCCAATGTATAAGCCCTAAAATCATTATTTTTTCAATTGGTTCGAAATTTTAGGTCGTAAACAATGTAAAATAAAGAAATGCTATAGGAAATGCTATAGCATTTCCTATGGCATTTCTCGTCAACCCTTAAAATCATTATTTTTCAATTGGTTCGAAATTTAAGGCTGTAAAAAATGTAAAATAAAGAAATGCTATAGGAAATGCTATAGCATTTCCTATGGCATTTCTCGTCAACAATTTAATCCTTGCATATTTTGGCATGAGAACTCTTGTTATATTCAAATTCCAATGTATAAGCCCAAATATCATTATTTTTTCAATTGGTTCGAAATATAAGGTTGTAAAAAATGTCAAATAAATATATTCTATTGGAAATGCTATAGCATTTCCTATGGCATTTCTCGTTAACAATTTAATCCTTGCATATTTTTGCATGGGAACTCTTGTTATATTCAAATTCCAATGTATAAGCCCTAAAATCATTATTTTTTCAATTGGTTTGAAATTGTAGGTCGTAAACAATGTAAAATAAAGAAATGCTATAGGAAATGCTATAGCATTTCCTATGGCATTTCTCGTCAACAATTTAATCCTTGCATATTTTTGCATGAGAACTCTTGTTATATTCAAATTCAAATGTATAAGCCCTAAAATCATTATTTTTTTAATTGGTTCGAAATTTAAGGTTGTAAAAAATGTAAAATAAAGAAATGATATAGGAAATGCTATAGCATTTCCTATGGCATTTCTCGTCAACAATTTAATCCTTGCATATTTTGGCATGAGAACTCTTGTTATATTCAAATTCCAATGTATAAGCCCTAATATCATTATTTTTTCAATTGGTTCGAAATTTAAGGTTGTAAAAAATGTCAAATAAAGAAATGCACTAGCATTTCCTATGGCATTTCTCGTCAACAATTTAAGCCTTGCATATTTTTGCATGAGAATTCTTGTTATATTAAAATTCCAATGTATAAGCCCTAAAATAATTATTTTTTCAATTGGTTCGAAATTTTAGGTCGTAAACAATGTAAAATAAAGAAATGCTATAGGAAATAGCATTTCCTATGGCATTTCTCGTCAACAATTTAATCCTTGCATATTTTTGCATGAGAACTCTAGTTATATTCAAATTCCAATGTATAAGCCTTAAAATCATTATTTTCCAAATGGTTCGAAATTTAAGGTTGTAAAAAATGTAAAATAAAGAAATGCTATAGGAAATGCTATAGCATTTCCTATAGCATTTCTCGTCAACAATTTAATCCTTGCATATTTTGGCATGAGAACTCTTGTTATATTAAAATTCCAATGTATAAGTCCAAATATCATTATTTTTTCAATTGGTTCGAAATTTAAGGTTGTAAAAAATGTCAAATAAATAAATGCTATTGGAAATGCTATAGCATTTCCTATGGCATTTCTCGTCAACAATTTAATCCTTGCATATTTTTGCATGAGAACTCTTGTTATATTCAAATTCCAATGTATAAGCCCTAAAATCATTATTTTTTCAATTGGTTTGAAATTTAAGGTTGTAAAAAATGTAAAATAAAGAAATGTTATAGGAAATGCTATAGCATTTCCTATGGCATTTCTCGTCAACAATTTAATCCTTGCATATTTTGGCATGAGAACTCTTGTTATATTCAAATTCCAATGTATAAGCCCTAATATCATTATTTTTTCAATTGGTTCGAAATTTAAGGTTGTAAAAAATGTCAAATAAAGAAATGCTATAGCATTTCCTATGGCATTTCTCGTCAACAATTTAATCCTTGCATATTTTTGCATGAGAACTCTTGTTATATTCAAATTCAAATGTATAAGCCCTAAAATCATTATTTTTTT
Organism: Parietaria judaica; assembly: GCA_954871525.1. Classification (NCBI taxonomy): domain Eukaryota; kingdom Viridiplantae; phylum Streptophyta; class Magnoliopsida; order Rosales; family Urticaceae; genus Parietaria; species Parietaria judaica. Next base: position 3,783,940 of record OX940864.1, on the reverse strand, counting down.
AATTGGTTCGAAATTTAAGGTTGTAAAAAATGTAAAATAAAGAAATGATATAGGAAATGCTATAGCATTTTGTAACAGCCCCCTTCCCAGGGACTGTTACGAATTTACTCTTATCTAATACCAATCCCGACTTCTAAATATTTAATAAAAATATGAGTATTTGACTTTAGCGCGCAAAGAAAACGGACTTCATATTAGTTTTGAAACCTCTATACAGTAGTACCCAAAACAGATTTTACAAAAAAAAAATAACGTTATAAAAGAAAAACCTAGCGGAGCTCCTAGCTATTGTTTTTAAAAATATTACACAACAAAAAGTTTACAACCCTCCTATTTCCAAGACCTGTATTCCACCATATGCACCATATACGTCGCATCACTGACCCCGTACCATCCGCATTTAGCCATTCATCGGTTTCTTTCCTGGATCTACAACACAACTATACGAGTGAGCTAACGCTCAGTACGCAAAAGCTTTATATTACTCACAAAAATATATCAAGGAACAATCACTTCGAAATGCATAAATGCAATGTCCGGTTATAATTTATAACTTTTTATAAACATATTATTGGGCCCTGCGTGCGTACCAGCGCGCTATACTACCAACGGGGGACCGGGGGCGCGACCCTAACCAAGTCAGCCCGCGGAAAACATCTCACGACGTGTCATTTGAGACTACTCGACCCAATACAGTCGGAGGCTTCATACACATTGTAATCAGTGACTACGCGACCCAATATACAATGGTTGGTACGACGCAATTTACTAAAATTGTCATACATATATAGTATCATTACAGATTATATGAATGACTTAATGCTCGTGCTTTTCCGATATGCTCACAATGCGTATCGAACATAATTCGCACTACGGTAGAATTAAACTACCAAACCATACAACCATGAATTTCACACCACACACAATCAAACAAACCACATTATTATTGCTGTGTTGCAGTGAGTACTTTTACGTACCTTACTTCAACCGAATCACTACAAAACACGGGTTATGCTTCCTTTGAAAATGAACTTCCTAATCGTTTAAGACATTGAACATCAGCTTCTAGAATAATATACATATTCTTACACGGTATAATAAATAACACTTAAATTTTAGGATAAACCAAATAATACTTAAATAATCTTGTAAACCAAAACCAATATATTAACCCTATTAGTAAAAAATCCTCTTAACATACGCATTTCAACTGGATTCTATATATGTATATACAATATATATTTTTTTTGTCCCTGTATTTAACTCGATGTAGCATACTAAACCACCTTTGTCTTCTTTTGTATACATGCAACGAGGGTAAATCAAAATATATTAAAAGTTGTCAATGTATGTATATCACTTCTCCTACTATACTAAAACTAGTAAAACCAACACCTGATTATCTTATTTATATATACTATTTTATTAAACATAGACCTTATCACCCGCTCCTTAGTTACTAGCTTTTGAAATCAAAAACACAAGTATTGAACAACATCTAAAACCGTGAAAAAAATAACAAAACAAATCATGCTTCTACATTAGATCATTAACTTAGATATAAGTTTATAATTAAGAAATTATTAATGAGAGCTCTACTTACCAAAAAACATCAAGCAGAAAGAAGGGCGGCGAGCAAAAGGTACGGGAGAGTGATTTTGAGAGAGAGAGGTTATTATTGTAAGTATTCTAATTATATATACTTTAATAAATAAAGGAGATAATACCAAACCTTAGTCGGTTATATGGCTAACCAATGTGAAATTAATTACCAAATGACCATGAAATGATTACTTTTATTCTTTATATATATATATATATATATGTGTATGTGAAACAAGTTGTATCTTAAGTCGGTAAAAGGGCTGCAACATAAAAATGTAAAGATAAATATTTAAATAACTTAAAACTTAAGTTAGAAGTAATTGTACATAAAGTACCTACGGTTAATATTTATATTTTTGGCACTCACATTTTATAAAAAAAGAAAAAAATTCACTTCCAAGAGAGCCATACTTTTCTTATTTATCAAGACTAGAGGTAACAAACTCTCCAAACTAAGATATGAATATTTACTTATTATCGTTGAAACATCAAGACGATAATACACAGATGTATTACGGCTACTACAATCTTCCCTCCTTACAAAATTTTCGTCCTCGAAAATTTAGAAGAGGTATGGATATGCAACTCTCATCTCATCCTCTCTTTCCCATGTTGCCTCCGATTTTGAGTGATTATTCCAGGCGATCTTGATGAGAGGTATACACTTATTACGTAACACCTTCTCCTTTCGGTCTAGTATCTCCATTGGCCTTTCTTTGTATGATAGATCTTCTTGGACCTCTACCGGTTCTGGTTCAAGAATATGCGATGGGTCGGGAATATATTTCCGTAGCATCGATATATGGAAAACGTTATGCACGGTTGATAGATCTTGCGACAGCGCAAGTTTGTAAGAAACTTTGCCAACTCGTTCTATAATCTCATACGGGCCAATATATCTTGGGCTCAACTTCCCTTTCTTGCCAAAGCGTTTAATACCCTTCATTGGTGTTACCTTAATAAAAGCAGCATCACCTATGTTAAATTCAAGTGGCCTCCTTCGTGAATCCGCATAGCTCTTTTGTCGAGATTGAGCCGCCTTCATACGCTGACGAATTAACTTAATAGCTTCTGTGGCTTGTTCGACAAAATCAGAGCTAAAAACCTTACTTTCGCCAGTCTCGTACCAATGGATCGGAGACTGACACTTTCTTCCGTACAAAGCTTCATAAGGAGCCATCTTAATCGTAGATTGATAGCTGTTGTTGTAGGAAAATTCAACTAAGGGTAAATACTTATTCCATGAACTCTTGAAATCCATAACACAAGCCCTGAGCATATCTTCCAAAATCATGTTTGTTCTTTCAGTTTGGCCGTCAGTTTGTGGATGGAAAGCAGTACTAAACTTTAGAGTCGTACCTAGTTCCCTTTGAACTTTCTTCCAAAATCGGGATGTAAAACGGGTGTCTCGATCAGAGATAATAGAAAATGGAATTCCATGCAACCGCACGATCTCCCTAACGTATATTTCAGCTAACTGATCTAGTGTCATTGTATCTTTGATTGACAAGAAGTGGGCGGACTTGGTTAATCTATCCACTATTACCCAAATGGCATTATGCCCATTTGTTGTCTTCGGTAACCCCATTATGAAATCCATCGATATACTCTCCCACTTCCATTCTGGTATCTCAAGTGGTTGAAGCTCTCCTGCTGGTCTTTGATGTTCAGCTTTAACCTTTTGACAAGTCAAGCATTTCTCTACGTAATTAGCAACATCTTTCTTCATCCCTACCCACCAAAACTTCTCTTTTAGATCTTTGTACATCTTTGTGCTTCCAGGGTGAACCGAGTATGGCGCCTTATGCGCTTCAGAGAGGATTTTATTCATCATCTCGTCATTCTTTGGAACACAAAGCCTTCCCTTAAAGAGAAGAATTCCATTAGATGACATACTGAAGTCAGGACGGTTCCCCAATAAGGTTTCCTCTGAAATTTTGGACAACGTTTCGTCCAAACCTTGAGATGCTTTAATATCATCAAAGAGGGTTGGGTACAAGTTTAGCGCTGCCAACTTACCAACACAAATCTCCAGTTCCATCGAGCGAATTTCCTCTTGTAGTTGTTTTGGAAGAGCATCCAATGATGCAAGTGTAGCTATTGATTTTCTACTCAACGCGTCTGCCACCTTATTTGCCTTTCCTGGGTGATATTGAATTTCACAATCATAATCTTTCACGAGCTCTAGCCATCTTCTTTGCCTCATGTTCAACTCCTTTTGAACAAAAAAATACTTTAAACTCTTATGATCTGTGAATATATTACAATGAACCCCATATAGATAGTGACGCCAAATCTTTAAAGCGAACACCACTGCAGCTAACTCCAGGTCATGAGTAGGATAGTTTTGTTCGTAGTCCTTTAATTTCCGTGATGCATAAGCAATGACCTTTTTGCTCTGCATTAGGACTGCGCCTAACCCCATCTTCGATGCATCACAATAAATATCAAATCCATCCTTACCAGATGGGACAGTGAGTACCGGAGCCGTTGTTAGGCGTTTCTTGAGCTCCTTGAAACTTTCTTCACACTGGCTTGACCACTCAAATTTCTTATTCTTACGAGTAAGATTTGTGAGTGGGCTGGCTAATTTAGAAAATCCTTCGATGAATCGTCGATAATAACCAGCTAGTCCTAAAAAGCTTCTCACTTCTGTTACATTGGTTGGCTGAGTCCACTCGTCAACGGCCTGAATCTTCACTGGATCTACGGAGATACCTTCGGCTGAGATCACATGACCGAGGAATGCCACACGATCCAACCAAAACTCGCATTTTGAAAACTTTGCGTAGAGCTCATGTTCCTTAAGAACATTTAAGGTCATTCGTAAGTGTTCTTCGTGTTCCTCTTTAGTTTTCGAATAGATAAGGATGTCGTCAATAAAGACAATGACAAATTTATCTAAATACTCACTAAATACACGGTTCATGAGCTCCATGAAAGCTGCAGGAGCATTGGTTAAACCAAATGACATAACTAAAAATTCATAATGTCCGTAGCGAGTACGAAAAGCAGTCTTCGATACATCGCCTTCTCTGACTTTGAGTTGATGATACCCGGATCGCAAATCAATTTTCGAGAATACGGTTGCTCCACGCAATTGGTCAAAAAGATCGTCTATCCGCGGCAGTGGATATTTATTCTTCACGGTTACTTTATTAAGTCCACGATAATCGATGCACATCCGGAGAGAACCATCTTTCTTTTTCACAAAGAGAACAGGAGCTCCCCAAGGCGAATGGCTTGGTCGAATAACTCCTTTATCAAGAAGATCCTGAAGTTGAGCTTGTAATTCCTTCAATTCCACTGGTGCCATCCGATATGGTGCCTTCGAAACAGGATTTGTTCCTGGAATAACCTCTATCTCAAATTCGATAGCTCGGTTTGGAGGTAGTCCTGGTAATTCATCTGGAAATACTTCCGGATACGTGCAAACGATAGGAACATCGCATAACTGAGTACGTTCCTCTTTCTCTTTAATGGTATCAACCACGTGAGCAAGATAGCCGGAACATCCTCCAATCAGCATCCGTTCAGCCTCCATAGAAGATATTAACATCCTTGATATGTTTCCTGTTGATTCCCCTATAAATTCAAACTTTGGTTGCCCTTCTGGTCGAAAAACCACCTTTTGTTTCTTGCAGTAAATTGCGGCATCATACTTTCTCAGGAAATCCATCCCAAGAATAATATCATAATCATACATTTGAAGTACAACCAAATCCGCTGACAGTTCCCTATCAGAGATATTTAGTGGTACCGCATGAAACCAAGATGAGGACATTATAACCTCCCCAGAAGGTAAGGTTACGGAAAATGCACTACCTAACATATCTTTTGTCCTGTTAAGTTTCTTCGAGAAATTTTGTGACACAAAAGAATGTGTAGCACCCGAGTCAAATAATATTGAAGCAGGAATATTTTCAATAAGAAGCTGACCTGTTACTACATTAGAAGTTCCAGCCTTCACATCCTCATGCGTTAGAGTATAAACTCTAGCATTTGTCTTTAGGGCTGGAGCCTCAAGCCGTCCTTGATTGTTGCGAGGTCCATCAATCCGCTCTTGGTTAGAGCCTTTTGTCTTATTAGGGCACGATAGAGCATAATGCCCCTCCCCTCCACAAGAAAAACATGTATGTGATCCCATTCTACATACACCTGGATGCTTCTTTCCACACTTGGAACAAGTCGGAAACGCTACACCTCTGTTAAAATTTTGACGGGTTCCTTGAGGCCTTTTATATGATGATTCATTATTAGGCTCTAGCTTTCTTTTTGAGCTCTGGCCGTCTATATGGGAACTTTTGCCTCCACTAAAATAACGATTTCCCGTTTGGCCCAAATTTCCTGATCTCCCTTGCATTTTAGCCTTATTAGCTTCAAAGGCTCTTATACGCTCTTGTTTAGTTTGGAGTAGATGATACTCCGCGCGGAGGGCTCGATCAATACAATCTCCAACAGTTGTTGGTGGGGATCCACCACTGTCCACCTGAAGCGCAATTTCACCGCGGAACATGTTCATCATTCGACGGACTCGCTCCCGCTCTGTAGGCACCAAGTCAGAACACAAACGTGCAAGTTTATCAAACTTACGTATAGCCTCAGAAACATTTAAGTTTCCTTGCTTTATATTGTTAAACTCATCAACTTGAGCCTTCAGCGCTGCGGGATTGTAGAATTTTGCATTGAATTCTTGTACAAAGTCCGCCCATGTCATGCCATTAGTATCCCTCCTTTGTTTAATAGTTTCCCACCAGTATCTAGCTTCAAACTTGAGTACCGAAGAGGTACATAAGATTTTCTCCCGATCAGAGAGTTCCATAAAGTCGTAAAGGACTTGAATTTCAGACAACCACTCCTATTTCCATTGGTTCATCTTCTTCTTCCACTGGTTCTTCTTCTTCTACTACTACTTCATCTTCGGCACCTTGTTCTTCATTTCGAGCATTCAATTGCTCAGTTAGCTGCCGAATCTGGGCAGCCTGTTCGTCAAGCCGACGTTGAAGACCTACAAGTGCATCTTCTGGGTCATCATTATTAACTTGTCTTCTACCACGACCAGAGCCGCGGGGTCGGCCTCTCCCCCTTGCCATATTGTATTTATCTCGGTAAGTAACTGTCTTCTGGTCACATGAAGTAAATAAACGACATCATTGTTTTGAATATATAGAGGAATTCTATATGAATATGAACATATCATTATATATTCACTTCAACACACATTTTAGTATATGTACATACAGCCAAAACATCAAGCATGTGTCTATATATACAGAACAAAACAACTACACACATAGCTACATATATTCTTGCATCTCATCAAAATATACATAAAGTTCTCTCATAACTGTATATACTTCATTTAGTTATTACATTTTGGGTCGTAGTCAGGGTCATCACTATCAGATTCTTCCTCGAACTCTTCCTCCAGATCATCTTCTAAATCTATTTCCGGATCAGATTCCTCAAACTCTTCCATATGATCATCTTCTGGATCTATCTCCGGATCGGATTCCTCAAATTCCTCCACCATATCATCTTCATTGGGAGCATTTTCTGAATTTGCTTCCGGTAAATCCATATTACTATTAACACGATTTTCTTGGTTAACAGCAGTCGTGTCATTCCCGGTATTAGCATATGTCATAGGAACATCCTCTGGAAAATCTTCATCTGGATCATATAGACGACCCCAGTCTTCATCTTCAATTGCTATTTCGGCCGCCATAGCATCGCATATCATTCCATCTATATTCTTATAGTCATTTATCGATTTCATGCGGGCTCTAATTCTTCGCGGTACGCCTCGCAAGTAGTATGCTTTAACAAAATCAAGTTGAAGGTGATACGGACATTCCGCCATCAGCTGAGACTGGAAACGTCTCGAATAATACATCATACCTTCTCCGGGTTCTCGCTTCCAATTATTTAGCATGTGGCCAAACTCCATGGTTACATAGTTAGCATTAAACCTTTCAAGGATTAGTTCCTTGAATGTATTCCAAGACGTCTCTCTTGGATCTACGTGTAAAGAGTTCCACCACCTCAAAGCCAAACCGCCTAGCTGAGGAATCACCATTTCCACATAGTGTGCCTCTTCAGTTCCGAGTGATCTCAACGTAGTCTCGGAATAGTGAAGAAATGTCTCTAGTTTTGAACTTCCTGGCCCATCGTAGAATGATGGTTGGCATTTTCGAAACGCAATTATGGAATCATGTCTGGATAGTCCCCGCCTTTGACAAACCGTATCAACCTCGATATCTCGAGGTGGTGACCGAGAGTCATTAGCTTGAACACCCCCATTTCCCGCCAAAGGTGGACGAGACGACATTGGGTCCATAATCTGCAAACACAACTTTACCATGGTTACTAATAATAAAGAAAAGAAATTAACGAAATAACTTACTTGCGGATACTTCGGAATCAGCTAATACACGTATATGGTGACAATAGGTGAACTGCTCTGATACCACTCTGTAACAGCCCCCTTCCCAGGGACTGTTACGAATTTACTCTTATCTAATACCAATCCCGACTTCTAAATATTTAATAAAAATATGAGTATTTGACTTTAGCGCGCAAAGAAAACGGACTTCATATTAGTTTTGAAACCTCTATACAGTAGTACCCAAAACAGATTTTACAAAAAAAAAATAACGTTATAAAAGAAAAACCTAGCGGAGCTCCTAGCTATTGTTTTTAAAAATATTACACAACAAAAAGTTTACAACCCTCCTATTTCCAAGACCCGTATTCCACCATATGCACCATATACGTCGCATCACTGACCCCGTACCATCCGCATTTAGCCATTCATCGGTTTCTTTCCTGGATCTACAACACAACTATACGAGTGAGCTAACGCTCAGTACGCAAAAGCTTTATATTACTCACAAAAATATATCAAGGAACAATCACTTCGAAATGCATAAATGCAATGTCCGGTTATAATTTATAACTTTTTATAAACATATTATTGGGCCCTGCGTGCGTACCAGCGCGCTATACTACCAACGGGGGACCGGGGGCGCGACCCTAACCAAGTCAGCCCGCGGAAAACATCTCACGACGTGTCATTTGAGACTACTCGACTCAATACAGTCGGAGGCTTCATACACATTGTAATCAGTGACTACGCGACCCAATATACAATGGTTGGTACGACGCAATTTACTAAAATTGTCATACATATATAGTATCATTACAGATTATATGAATGACTTAATGCTCGTGCTTTTCCGATATGCTCACAATGCGTATCGAACATAATTCGCACTACGGTAGAATTAAACTACCAAACCATACAACCATGAATTTCACACCACACACAATCAAACAAACCACATTATTATTGCTGTGTTGCAGTGAGTACTTTTACGTACCTTACTTCAACCGAATCACTACAAAACACGGGTTATGCTTCCTTTGAAAATGAACTTCCTAATCGTTTAAGACATTGAACATCAGCTTCTAGAATAATATACATATTCTTACACGGTATAATAAATAACACTTAAATTTTAGGATAAACCAAATAATACTTAAATAATCTTGTAAACCAAAACCAATATATTAACCCTATTAGTAAAAAATCCTCTTAACATACGCATTTCAACTGGATTCTATATATGTATATACAATATATATTTTTTTTGTCCCTGTATTTAACTCGATGTAGCATACTAAACCACCTTTGTCTTCTTTTGTATACATGCAACGAGGGTAAATCAAAATATATTAAAAGTTGTCAATGTATGTATATCACTTCTCCTACTATACTAAAACTAGTAAAACCAACACCTGATTATCTTATTTATATATACTATTTTATTAAACATAGACCTTATCACCCGCTCCTTAGTTACTAGCTTTTGAAATCAAAAACACAAGTATTGAACAACATCTAAAACCGTGAAAAAAATAACAAAACAAATCATGCTTCTACATTAGATCATTAACTTAGATATAAGTTTATAATTAAGAAATTATTAATGAGAGCTCTACTTACCAAAAAACATCAAGCAGAAAGAAGGGCGGCGAGCAAAAGGTACGGGAGAGTGATTTTGAGAGAGAGAGGTTATTATTGTAAGTATTCTAATTATATATACTTTAATAAATAAAGGAGATAATACCAAACCTTAGTCGGTTATATGGCTAACCAATGTGAAATTAATTACCAAATGACCATGAAATGATTACTTTTATTCTTTATATATATATATATATATATATGTGTATGTGAAACAAGTTGTATCTTAAGTCGGTAAAAGGGCTGCAACATAAAAATGTAAAGATAAATATTTAAATAACTTAAAACTTAAGTTAGAAGTAATTGTACATAAAGTACCTACGGTTAATATTTATATTTTTGGCACTCACATTTTATAAAAAAAGAAAAAAATTCACTTCCAAGAGAGCCATACTTTTCTTATTTATCAAGACTAGAGGTAACAAACTCTCCAAACTAAGATATGAATATTTACTTATTATCGTTGAAACATCAAGACGATAATACACAGATGTATTACGGCTACTACACATTTCCTATGGCATTTCTCGTCAACAATTTAATCCTTGCATATTTTGGCATGAGAACTCTTGTTATATTCAAATTCCAATGTATAAGCCCTAATATCATTATTTTTTCAATTGGTTCGAAATTTAAGGTTGTAAAAAATGTCAAATAAAGAAATGCACTAGCATTTCCTATGGCATTTCTCGTCAACAATTTAAGCCTTGCATATTTTTGCATGAGAATTCTTGTTATATTAAAATTCCAATGTATAAGCCCTAAAATAATTATTTTTTCAATTGGTTCGAAATTTTAGGTCGTAAACAATGTAAAATAAAGAAATGCTATTGGAAATAGCATTTCCTATGGCATTTCTCGTCAACAATTTAATCCTTGCATATTTTTGCATGAGAACTCTAGTTATATTCAAATTCCAATGTATAAGCCTTAAAATCATTATTTTCCAAATGGTTCGAAATTTAAGGTTGTAAAAAATGTAAAATAAAGAAATGCTATAGGAAATGCTATAGCATTTCCTATAGCATTTCTCGTCAACAATTTAATCCTTGCATATTTTGGCATGAGAACTCTTGTTATATTAAAATTCCAATGTATAAGTCCAAATATCATTATTTTTTCAATTGGTTCGAAATTTAAGGTTGTAAAAAATGTCAAATAAATAAATGCTATTGGAAATGCTATAGCATTTCCTATGGCATTTCTCGTCAACAATTTAATCCTTGCATATTTTTGCATGAGAACTCTTGTTATATTCAAATTCCAATGTATAAGCCCTAAAATCATTATTTTTTCAATTGGTTTGAAATTTAAGGTTGTAAAAAATGTAAAATAAAGAAATGTTATAGGAAATGCTATAGCATTTCCTATGGCATTTCTCGTCAACAATTTAATCCTTGCATATTTTGGCATGAGAACTCTTGTTATATTCAAATTCCAATGTATAAGCCCTAATATCATTATTTTTTCAATTGGTTCGAAATTTAAGGTTGTAAAAAATGTCAAATAAAGAAATGCTATAGCATTTCCTATGGCATTTCTCGTCAACAATTTAATCCTTTCATATTTTTGCATGAGAACTCTTGTTATATTCAAATTCCAATGTATAAGCCCTAAAATTATTATTTTTTCAATTGGTTCGAAATATTAGGTCGTAAACAATGTAAAATAAAGAAATGCTATAGGTAATGCTATAGCATTTCCTATGGCATTTCTCGTCAACAATTTAATCCTTGCATATTTTTGCATGAGAACTCTTGTTATATTCAAATTCCAATGTATAAGCCTTAAAATCATTATTTTTCAATTGGTTCGAAATTTAAGGTTGTAAAAAAAGTAAAATAAAGAAATGCTATAGGAAATGATATAGCATTTCCTATGGCATTTCTCCTCAACAATTTAATCCTTGCATATTTTGGCATGAGAACTCTTGTTATATTCAAATTCCAATGTATAGGCCCAAATATCATTATTTTTTCACTTAGTTCGAAATTTAAGGTTGTAAAAAATGTCAAATAAATAAATGCTATTGGAAATGTTATAGCATTTCCTATGGCATTTCTCGTTAACAATTTAATCCTTGCATATTTTTGCATGAGAACTCTTGTTATATTCAATTCCAATGTATAAGCCCTAAAATCATTTTTTTTTTCAATTGGTTCGAAATTTAAGGTTGTAAAAAATGTATTTCATATAGCATTTCCTATGGCATTTCTCGTCAACAATTTAATCCTTGCATATTTTTGCATGAGAACTCTTGTTATATTCAAATTCCAATGTATAAGCCCTAAAATCATTATTTTTTCAATTGGTTCGAAATTTTAGGTCGTAAACAATGTAAAATAAAGAAATGCTATAGAAAATGCTATAGCATTTCCTATGGCATTTCTCGTCAACAATTTAATCCTTACATAATTTTGCATGAGAACTCTTGTTATGTTCAAATTCCAATGTATAAGCCTTAAAATCATTTTTTTTCAATTGGTTCGAAATTTAAGGTTGTAAAAAATGTAAAATAAAGAAATGCTATAGGAAATGCTATAGCATTTCCTATGGCATTTCTCGTCAACAATTTAATCCTTGCATATTTTGGCATGAGAACTCTTGTTATATTCAAATTCCAATGTATAAGCCCAAATATCATTATTTTTTCAATTGGTTCGAAATTTAAGGTTGTAAAAAATGTCAAATAAATAAATGCTATTGGAAATGCTATAGCATTTCCTATGGCATTTCTCGTCAACAATTTAATCCTTGAATATTTTTGCATGAGAACTCTTGTTATATTAAAATTCCAATGTATAAGCCCTAAAATCATTATTTTTTCAATTGGTTCGAAATTTAAGGTTGTAAAAAATGTAAAATAAAGAAATGCTATAGGAAATGCTATAGCATTTCCTATGGCATTTCTCGTCAACAATTTAATCCTTGCATATTTTGGCATGAGAACTCTTGTTATATTCAAATTCCAATGTATAAGCCCTAATATCATTATTTTTTCAATTGGTTCGAAATTTAAGGTTGTAAGAAATGTCAAATAAAGAAATGCTATAGGAAATGCTATAGCATTTCCTATGGCATTTCTCGTCAACAATATAATCCTTGCATATTTTGGCATGAGAACTCTTGTTATATTCAAATTCCAATGTATAAGCCCAAATATCATTATTTTTTCAATTGGTTTGAAATTTAAGGTTGTAAAAAATGTCAAATAAATAAATGCTATTGGAAATGCTATAGCATTTCCTATGGCATTTCTCGTCAACAATTTAATCCTTGCATATTTTGGCATGAGAACTCTTGTTATATTCAAATTCCAATGTATAAGCCCTAAAATCATTATTTTTTCAATTGGTTCGAAATTTAAGGTTGTAAAAAATGTAAAATAAAGAAATGCTATAGGAAATGCTATAACATTTCCTATGGCATTTCTCGTCAACAATTTAATCCTTGCATATTTTGGCATGAGAACTCTTGTTATATTCAAATTCCAATGTATAAGCCCAAATATCATTATTTTTTCAATTGGTTTGAAATTTAAGGTTGTAAAAAATGTCAAATAAATAAATGCTATTGGAAATGCTATAGCATTTCCTATGGCATTTCTCGTCAACAATATAATCCTTGCATATTTTGGCATGAGAACTCTTGTTATATTCAAATTCCAATGTATAAGCCCAAATATCATTATTTTTTCAATTGGTTTGAAATTTAAGGTTGTAAAAAATGTCAAATAAATAAATGCTATTGGAAATGCTATAGCATTTCCTATGGCATTTCTCGTCAACAATTTAATCCTTGTATATTTTTGCATGAGAACTCTTGTTATATTAAAATTCCAATGTATAAGCCCTAAAATCATTATTTTTTCAATTGGTTCGAAATTTAAGGTTGTAAAAAATGTAAAATAAAGAAATGCTATAGGAAATGCTATAACATTTCCTATGGCATTTCTCGTCAACAATTTAATCCTTGCATATTTTGGCATGAGAACTCTTGTTATATTCAAATTCCAATGTATAAGCCCAAATATCATTATTTTTTCAATTGGTTTGAAATTTAAGGTTGTAAAAAATGTCAAATAAATAAATGCTATTGGAAATGCTATAGCATTTCCTATGGCATTTCTCGTCAACAATTTAATCCTTGCATATTTTTGCATGAGAACTCTTGTTATATTCAAATTCCAATGTATAAGCCCTAAAATCATTATTTTTTTCAATTGGTTCGAAATTTAAGGTTGTAAAAAATGTAAAATAAAGAAATGCTATAGGAAATGCTATAGCATTTCCTATGGCATTTCTCGTCAACAATTTAATCCTTGCATATTTTGGCATGAGAACTCTTGTTATATTCAAATTCCAATGTATAAGCCCAAATATCATTATTTTTTCAATTGGTTTGAAATTTAAGGTTGTAAAAAATGTCAAATAAATAAATGCTATTGGAAATGCTATAGCATTTCCTATGGCATTTCTCGTCAACAATTTAATCCTTGCATATTTTGGCATGAGAACTCTTGTTATATTCAAATTCCAATGTATAAGCCCTAATATAATTATTTTTTCTATTGGTTCGAAATTTAAGGTTGTAAAAAATGTCAAATAAATAAATGCTATTGGAAATGCTATAGCATTTCCTATGGCATTTCTCGTCAACAATTTAATCCTTGCATATTTTGGCATGAGAACTCTTGTTATATTCAAATTCCAATGTATAAGCCCAAATATCATTATTTTTTCAATTGGTTTGAAATTTAAGGTTGTAAAAAATGTCAAATAAATAAATGCTATTGGAAATGCTATAGCATTTCCTATGGCATTTCTCGTCAACAATTTAATCCTTGTATATTTTTGCATGAGAACTCTTGTTATATTAAAATTCCAATGTATAAGCCCTAAAAACATTATTTTTTCAATTGGTTCGAAATTTAAGGTTGTAAAAAATGTAAAATAAAGAAATGCTATAGGAAATGCTATAACATTTCCTATGGCATTTCTCGTCAACAATTTAATCCTTGCATATTTTGGCATGAGAACTCTTGTTATATTCAAATTCCAATGTATAAGCCCAAATATCATTATTTTTTCAATTGGTTTGAAATTTAAGGTTGTAAAAAATGTCAAATAAATAAATGCTATTGGAAATGCTATAGCATTTCCTATGGCATTTCTCGTCAACAATTTAATCCTTGCATATTTTTGCATGAGAACTCTTGTTATATTCAAATTCCAATGTATAAGCCCTAAAATCATTATTTTTTTCAATTGGTTCGAAATTTAAGGTTGTAAAAAATGTAAAATAAAGAAATGCTATAGGAAATGCTATAGCATTTCCTATGGCATTTCTCGTCAACAATTTAATCCTTGCATATTTTGGCATGAGAACTCTTGTTATATTCAAATTCCAATGTATAAGCCCAAATATCATTATTTTTTCAATTGGTTCGAAATTTAAGGTTGTAAAAAATGTCAAATAAATAAATGCTATTGGAAATGCTATAGCATTTCCTATGGCATTTCTCGTCAACAATTTAATCCTTGCATATTTTGGCATGAGAACTCTTGTTATATTCAAATTCCAATGTATAAGCCCTAATATAATTATTTTTTCTATTGGTTCGAAATTTAAGGTTGTAAAAAATGTCAAATAAATAAATGCTATTGGAAATGCTATAGCATTTCCTATGGCATTTCTCGTCAACAATTTAATCCTTGCATATTTTGGCATGAGAACTCTTGTTATATTCAAATTCCAATGTATAAGCCCAAATATCATTATTTTTTCAATTGGTTTGAAATTTAAGGTTGTAAAAAATGTCAAATAAATAAATGCTATTGGAAATGCTATAGCATTTCCTATGGCATTTCTCGTCAACAATTTAATCCTTGTATATTTTTGCATGAGAACTCTTGTTATATTAAAATTCCAATGTATAAGCCCTAAAATCATTATTTTTTCAATTGGTTCGAAATTTAAGGTTGTAAAAAATGTAAAATAAAGAAATGCTATAGGAAATGCTATAACATTTCCTATGGCATTTCTCGTCAACAATTTAATCCTTGCATATTTTGGCATGAGAACTCTTGTTATATTCAAATTCCAATGTATAAGCCCAAATATCATTATTTTTTCAATTGGTTTGAAATTTAAGGTTGTAAAAAATGTCAAATAAATAAATGCTATTGGAAATGCTATAGCATTTCCTATGGCATTTCTCGTCAACAATTTAATCCTTGCATATTTTTGCATGATAACTCTTGTTATATTCAAATTCCAATGTATAAGCCCTAAAATCATTATTTTTTTCAATTGGTTCGAAATTTAAGGTTGTAAAAAATGTAAAATAAAGAAATGCTATAGGAAATGCTATAGCATTTCCTATGGCATTTCTCGTCAACAATTTAATCCTTGCATATTTTGGCATGAGAACTCTTGTTATATTCAAATTCCAATGTATAAGCCCAAATATCATTATTTTTTCAATTGGTTCAAAATTTAAGGTTGTAAAAAATGTCAAATAAATAAATGCTATTGGAAATGCTATAGCATTTCCTATGGCATTTCTCGTCAACAATTTAATCCTTGCATATTTTGGCATGAGAACTCTTGTTATATTCAAATTCCAATGTATAAGCCCTAATATAATTATTTTTTCTATTGGTTCGAAATTTAAGGTTGTAAAAAATGTCAAATAAATAAATGCTATTGGAAATGCTATAGCATTTCGTATGGCATTTCTCGTCAACAATTTAATCCTTGCATATTTTTTTTCATGAGAAATCTTGTTATATTCAAATTCCAATGTATAAGCCCTAAAATCATTATTTTTTCAATTGGTTCGAAGTTTTAGGTCGTAAACAATGTAAAATAAAGAAATGCTATAGGAAATGCTATAGCATTTCCTATGGCATTTCTCGTCAACAATTTAATCCTTGCATATTTTTGCATGAGAACTCTTGTTATATTCAAATTCCAATGTATAAGCCCTAAAATCATTATTTTTTCAATTGGTTCGAAATTTAAGGTTGTAAAAAATGTAAAATAAAGAAATGCTATAGGAAATGCTATAGCATTTCCTATGGCATTTCTCGTCAACAATTTAATCCTTGCATATTTTGGCATGAGAACTCTTGTTATATTCAAATTCCAATGTATAAGCCCTAATATCATTATTTTTTCAATTGGTTCGAAATTTAAGGTTGTAAAAAATGTCAAATAAAGAAATGCACTAGCATTTCCTATGGCATTTCTCGTCAACAATTTAATCCTTGCATATTTTTGCATGAGAACTCTTGTTTTCTTCAAATTCCAATGTATAAGCCCTAAAATAATTATTTTTTCAATTGGTTCGAAATTTTAGGTCGTAAACAATGTAAAATAAAGAAATGCTATAGGAAATAGCATTTCCTATGGCATTTTTCGTCAACAATTTAATCCTTGCATATTTTTGCATGAGAACTCTTTTTATATTCAAATTCCAATGTATAAGCCCAAATATCATTATTTTTTCAATTGGTTCGAAATTTAAGGTTGTAAAAAATGTCAAATAAATAAATGCTATTGGAAATGCTATAGCATTTCCTATGGCATTTCTCGTCAACAATTTAATCCTTGCATATTTTTGCATGAGAACTCTTGTTATATTCAAATTCCAATGTATAAGCCCTAAAATCATTATTTTTTTCAATTGGTTCGAAATTTAAGGTTGTAAAAAATGTAAAATAAAGAAATGCTATAGGAAATGCTACTATGGCATTTCTCGTCAACAATTTAATCCTTGCATATTTTGGCATGAGAACTCTTGTTATATTCAAATTCCAATGTATAAGCCCAAATATCATTATTTTTTCAATTGGTTCGAAATTTAAGGTTGTAAAAAATGTCAAATAAATAAATGCTATTGGAAATGCTATAGCATTTCCTATGGCATTTCTCGTCAACAATTTAATCCTTGCATATTTTGGCATGAGAACTCTTGTTATATTCAAATTCCAATGTATAAGCCCTAATATAATTATTTTTTCTATTGGTTCGAAATTTAAGGTTGTAAAAAATGTCAAATAAATAAATGCTATTGGAAATGCTATAGCATTTCCTATGGCATTTCTCGTCAACAATTTAATCCTTGCATATTTTGGCATGAGAACTCTTGTTATATTCAAATTCCAATGTATAAGCCCAAATATCATTATTTTTTCAATTGGTTTGAAATTTAAGGTTGTAAAAAATGTCAAATAAATAAATGCTATTGGAAATGCTATAGCATTTCCTATGGCATTTCTCGTCAACAATTTAATCCTTGTATATTTTTGCATGAGAACTCTTGTTATATTAAAATTCCAATGTATAAGCCCTAAAATCATTATTTTTTCAATTGGTTCGAAATTTAAGGTTGTAAAAAATGTAAAATAAAGAAATGCTATAGGAAATGCTATAACATTTCCTATGGCATTTCTCGTCAACAATTTAATCCTTGCATATTTTGGCATGAGAACTCTTGTTATATTCAAATTCCAATGTATAAGCCCAAATATCATTATTTTTTCAATTGGTTTGAAATTTAAGGTTGTAAAAAATGTCAAATAAATAAATGCTATTGGAAATGCTATAGCATTTCCTATGGCATTTCTCGTCAACAATTTAATCCTTGCATATTTTTGCATGATAACTCTTGTTATATTCAAATTCCAATGTATAAGCCCTAAAATCATTATTTTTTTCAATTGGTTCGAAATTTAAGGTTGTAAAAAATGTAAAATAAAGAAATGCTATAGGAAATGCTATAGCATTTCCTATGGCATTTCTCGTCAACAATTTAATCCTTGCATATTTTGGCATGAGAACTCTTGTTATATTCAAATTCCAATGTATAAGCCCAAATATCATTATTTTTTCAATTGGTTCGAAATTTAAGGTTGTAAAAAATGTCAAATAAATAAATGCTATTGGAAATGCTATAGCATTTCCTATGGCATTTCTCGTCAACAATTTAATCCTTGCATATTTTGGCATGAGAACTCTTGTTATATTCAAATTCCAATGTATAAGCCCTAATATAATTATTTTTTCTATTGGTTCGAAATTTAAGGTTGTAAAAAATGTCAAATAAATAAATGCTATTGGAAATGCTATAGCATTTCGTATGGCATTTCTCGTCAACAATTTAATCCTTGCATATTTTTTTTCATGAGAACTCTTGTTATATTCAAATTCCAATGTATATGCCCTAAAATCATTATTTTTTCAATTGGTTCGAAGTTTTAGGTCGTAAACAATGTAAAATAAAGAAATGCTATAGGAAATGCTATAGCATTTCCTATGGCATTTCTCGTCAACAATTTAATCCTTGCATATTTTTGCATGAGAACTCTTGTTATATTCAAATTCCAATGTATAAGCCCTAAAATCATTATTTTTTCAATTGGTTCGAAATTTAAGGTTGTAAAAAATGTAAAATAAAGAAATGCTATAGGAAATGCTATAGCATTTCCTATGGCATTTCTCGTCAACAATTTAATCCTTGCATATTTTGGCATGAGAACTCTTGTTATATTCAAATTCCAATGTATAAGCCCTAATATCATTATTTTTTCAATTGGTTCGAAATTTAAGGTTGTAAAAAATGTCAAATAAAGAAATGCACTAGCATTTCCTATGGCATTTCTCGTCAACAATTTAATCCTTGCATATTTTTGCATGAGAACTCTTGTTTTCTTCAAATTCCAATGTATAAGCCCTAAAATAATTATTTTTTCAATTGGTTCGAAATTTTAGGTCGTAAACAATGTAAAATAAAGAAATGCTATAGGAAATAGCATTTCCTATGGCATTTTTCGTCAACAATTTAATCCTTGCATATTTTTGCATGAGAACTCTTTTTATATTCAAATTCCAATGTATAAGCCCAAATATCATTATTTTTTCAATTGGTTCGAAATTTAAGGTTGTAAAAAATGTCAAATAAATAAATGCTATTGGAAATGCTATAGCATTTCCTATGGCATTTCTCGTCAACAATTTAATCCTTGCATATTTTTGCATGAGAACTCTTGTTATATTCAAATTCCAATGTATAAGCCCTAAAATCATTATTTTTTTCAATTGGTTCGAAATTTAAGGTTGTAAAAAATGTAAAATAAAGAAATGCTATAGGAAATGCTACTATGGCATTTCTCGTCAACAATTTAATCCTTGCATATTTTGGCATGAGAACTCTTGTTATATTCAAATTCCAATGTATAAGCCCAAATATCATTATTTTTTCAATTGGTTCGAAATTTAAGGTTGTAAAAAATGTCAAATAAATAAATGCTATTGGAAATGCTATAGCATTTCCTATGGCATTTCTCGTCAACAATTTAATCCTTGCATATTTTTGCATGAGAACTCTTGTTATATTCAAATTCCAATGTATAAGCCCTAAAATCATTATTTTTTTCAATTAGTTCGAAATTTAAGGTTGTAAAAAATGTAAAATAAAGAAATGCCATAGGAAATGCTATAGCATTTCCTATGGCATTTCTCGTCAACAATTTAATCCTTGCATATTTTGGCATGAGAACTCTTGTTATATTCAAATTCCAATGTATAAGCCCTAATATAATTATTTTTTCTATTGGTTTGAAATTTAAGGTTGTAAAAAATGTCAAATAAATAAATGCTATTGGAAATGCTATAGCATTTCGTATGGCATTTCTCGTCAACAATTTAATCCTTGCATATTGTTTTTCATGAGAACTCTTGTTATATTCAAATTCCAATGTATAAGCCCTAATATAATTATTTTTTCTATTGGTTCGAAATTTAAGGTTGTAAAAAATGTCAAATAAATAAATGCTATTGGAAATGCTATAGCATTTCCTATGGCATTTCTCGTCAACAATTTAATCCTTGCATATTTTGGCATGAGAACTCTTGTTATATTCAAATTCCAATGTATAAGCCCAAATATCATTATTTTTTCAATTGGTTTGAAATTTAAGGTTGTAAAAAATGTCAAATAAATAAATGCTATTGGAAATGCTATAGCATTTCCTATGGCATTTCTCGTCAACAATTTAATCCTTGTATATTTTTGCATGAGAACTCTTGTTATATTAAAATTCCAATGTATAAGCCCTAAAATCATTATTTTTTCAATTGGTTCGAAATTTAAGGTTGTAAAAAATGTAAAATAAAGAAATGCTATAGGAAATGCTATAACATTTCCTATGGCATTTCTCGTCAACAATTTAATCCTTGCATATTTTGGCATGAGAACTCTTGTTATATTCAAATTCCAATGTATAAGCCCTAAAATCATTATTTTTTCAATTGGTTCGAAATTTAAGGTTGTAAAAAATGTAAAATAAAGAAATGCTATAGGAAATGCTATAGCATTTCCTATGGCATTTCTCGTCAACAATTTAATCCTTGCATATTTTGGCATGAGAACTCTTGTTATATTCAAATTCCAATGTATAAGCCCTAATATCATTATTTTTTCAATTGGTTCGAAATTTAAGGTTGTAAAAAATGTCAAATAAAGAAATGCACTAGCATTTCCTATGGCATTTCTCGTCAACAATTTAATCCTTGCATATTTTTGCATGAGAACTCTTGTTTTCTTCAAATTCCAATGTATAAGCCCTAAAATAATTATTTTTTCAATTGGTTCGAAATTTTAGGTCGTAAACAATGTAAAATAAAGAAATGCTATAGGAAATAGCATTTCCTATGGCATTTTTCGTCAACAATTTAATCCTTGCATATTTTTGCATGAGAACTCTTTTTATATTCAAATTCCAATGTATAAGCCCAAATATCATTATTTTTTCAATTGGTTCGAAATTTAAGGTTGTAAAAAATGTCAAATAAATAAATGCTATTGGAAATGCTATAGCATTTCCTATGGCATTTCTCGTCAACAATTTAATCCTTGCATATTTTTGCATGAGAACTCTTGTTATATTCAAATTCCAATGTATAAGCCCTAAAATCATTATTTTTTTCAATTGGTTCGAAATTTAAGGTTGTAAAAAATGTAAAATAAAGAAATGCTATAGGAAATGCTACTATGGCATTTCTCGTCAACAATTTAATCCTTGCATATTTTGGCATGAGAACTCTTGTTATATTCAAATTCCAATGTATAAGCCCAAATATCATTATTTTTTCAATTGGTTCGAAATTTAAGGTTGTAAAAAATGTCAAATAAATAAATGCTATTGGAAATGCTATAGCATTTCCTATGGCATTTCTCGTCAACAATTTAATCCTTGCATATTTTTGCATGAGAACTCTTGTTATATTCAAATTCCAATGTATAAGCCCTAAAATCATTATTTTTTTCAATTAGTTCGAAATTTAAGGTTGTAAAAAATGTAAAATAAAGAAATGCTATAGGAAATGCTATAGCATTTCCTATGGCATTTCTCGTCAACAATTTAATCCTTGCATATTTTGGCATGAGAACTCTTGTTATATTCAAATTCCAATGTATAAGCCCTAATATAATTATTTTTTCTATTGGTTTGAAATTTAAGGTTGTAAAAAATGTCAAATAAATAAATGCTATTGGAAATGCTATAGCATTTCGTATGGCATTTCTCGTCAACAATTTAATCCTTGCATATTGTTTTTCATGAGAACTCTTGTTATATTCAAATTCCAATGTATAAGCCCTAATATAATTATTTTTTCTATTGGTTCGAAATTTAAGGTTGTAAAAAATGTCAAATAAATAAATGCTATTGGAAATGCTATAGCATTTCCTATGGCATTTCTCGTCAACAATTTAATCCTTGCATATTTTGGCATGAGAACTCTTGTTATATTCAAATTCCAATGTATAAGCCCAAATATCATTATTTTTTCAATTGGTTTGAAATTTAAGGTTGTAAAAAATGTCAAATAAATAAATGCTATTGGAAATGCTATAGCATTTCCTATGGCATTTCTCGTCAACAATTTAATCCTTGTATATTTTTGCATGAGAACTCTTGTTATATTAAAATACCAATGTATAAGCCCTAAAATCATTATTTTTTCAATTGGTTCGAAATTTAAGGTTGTAAAAAATGTAAAATAAAGAAATGCTATAGGAAATGCTATAACATTTCCTATGGCATTTCTCGTCAACAATTTAATCCTTGCATATTTTGGCATGAGAACTCTTGTTATATTCAAATTCCAATGTATAAGCCCAAATATCATTATTTTTTCAATTGGTTTGAAATTTAAGGTTGTAAAAAATGTCAAATAAATAAATGCTATTGGAAATGCTATAGCATTTCCTATGGCATTTCTCGTCAACAATTTAATCCTTGCATATTTTTGCATGATAACTCTTGTTATATTCAAATTCCAATGTATAAGCCCTAAAATCATTATTTTTTTCAATTGGTTCGAAATTTAAGGTTGTAAAAAATGTAAAATAAAGAAATGCTATAGGAAATGCTATAGCATTTCCTATGGCATTTCTCGTCAACAATTTAATCCTTGCATATTTTGGCATGAGAACTCTTGTTATATTCAAATTCCAATGTATAAGCCCAAATATCATTATTTTTTCAATTGGTTCGAAATTTAAGGTTGTAAAAAATGTCAAATAAATAAATGCTATTGGAAATGCTATAGCATTTCCTATGGCATTTCTCGTCAACAATTTAATCCTTGCATATTTTGGCATGAGAACTCTTGTTATATTCAAATTCCAATGTATAAGCCCTAATATAATTATTTTTTCTATTGGTTCGAAATTTAAGGTTGTAAAAAATGTCAAATAAATAAATGCTATTGGAAATGCTATAGCATTTCGTATGGCATTTCTCGTCAACAATTTAATCCTTGCATATTTTTTTTCATGAGAACTCTTGTTATATTCAAATTCCAATGTATAAGCCCTAAAATCATTATTTTTTCAATTGGTTCGAAGTTTTAGGTCGTAAACAATGTAAAATAAAGAAATGCTATAGGAAATGCTATAGCATTTCCTATGGCATTTCTCGTCAACAATTTAATCCTTGCATATTTTTGCATGAGAACTCTTGTTATATTCAAATTCCAATGTATAAGCCCTAAAATCATTATTTTTTCAATTGGTTCGAAATTTAAGGTTGTAAAAAATGTAAAATAAAGAAATGCTATAGGAAATGCTATAGCATTTCCTATGGCATTTCTCGTCAACAATTTAATCCTTGCATATTTTGGCATGAGAACTCTTGTTATATTCAAATTCCAATGTATAAGCCCTAATATCATTATTTTTTCAATTGGTTCGAAATTTAAGGTTGTAAAAAATGTCAAATAAAGAAATGCACTAGCATTTCCTATGGCATTTCTCGTCAACAATTTAATCCTTGCATATTTTTGCATGAGAACTCTTGTTTTCTTCAAATTCCAATGTATAAGCCCTAAAATAATTATTTTTTCAATTGGTTCGAAATTTTAGGTCGTAAACAATGTAAAATAAAGAAATGCTATAGGAAATAGCATTTCCTATGGCATTTTTCGTCAACAATTTAATCCTTGCATATTTTTGCATGAGAACTCTTTTTATATTCAAATTCCAATGTATAAGCCCAAATATCATTATTTTTTCAATTGGTTCGAAATTTAAGGTTGTAAAAAATGTCAAATAAATAAATGCTATTGGAAATGCTATAGCATTTCCTATGGCATTTCTCGTCAACAATTTAATCCTTGCATATTTTTGCATGAGAACTCTTGTTATATTCAAATTCCAATGTATAAGCCCTAAAATCATTATTTTTTTCAATTGGTTCGAAATTTAAGGTTGTAAAAAATGTAAAATAAAGAAATGCTATAGGAAATGCTACTATGGCATTTCTCGTCAACAATTTAATCCTTGCATATTTTGGCATGAGAACTCTTGTTATATTCAAATTCCAATGTATAAGCCCAAATATCATTATTTTTTCAATTGGTTCGAAATTTAAGGTTGTAAAAAATGTCAAATAAATAAATGCTATTGGAAATGCTATAGCATTTCCTATGGCATTTCTCGTCAACAATTTAATCCTTGCATATTTTTGCATGAGAACTCTTGTTATATTCAAATTCCAATGTATAAGCCCTAAAATCATTATTTTTTTCAATTAGTTCGAAATTTAAGGTTGTAAAAAATGTAAAATAAAGAAATGCTATAGGAAATGCTATAGCATTTCCTATGGCATTTCTCGTCAACAATTTAATCCTTGCATATTTTGGCATGAGAACTCTTGTTATATTCAAATTCCAATGTATAAGCCCTAATATAATTATTTTTTCTATTGGTTTGAAATTTAAGGTTGTAAAAAATGTCAAATAAATAAATGCTATTGGAAATGCTATAGCATTTCGTATGGCATTTCTCGTCAACAATTTAATCCTTGCATATTGTTTTTCATGAGAACTCTTGTTATATTCAAATTCCAATGTATAAGCCCTAAAATCATTATTTTTTCAATTGGTTCGAAATTTTAGGTCGTAAACAATGTAAAATAAAGAAATGCTATAGGAAATGCTATAGCATTTCCTATGGCATTTCTCGTCAACAATTTAATCCTTGCATATTTTTGCATGAGAACTCTTGTTATATTCAAATTCCAATGTATAAGCCCTAAAATCATTATTTTTTCAATTGGTTCGAAATTTAAGGTTGTAAAAAATGTAAAATAAAGAAATGCTATAGGAAATGCTATAGCATTTCCTATGGCATTTCTCGTCAACAATTTAATCCTTGCATATTTTGGCATGAGAACTCTTGTTATATTCAAATTCCAATGTATAAGCCCTAATATCATTATTTTTTCAATTGGTTCGAAATATAAGGTTGTAAAAAATGTCAAATAAAGAAATGCACTAGCATTTCCTATGGCATTTCTCGTCAACAATTTAATCCTTGCATATTTTTGCATGAGAACTCTTGTTTTCTTCAAATTCCAATGTATAAGCCCTAAAATAATTATTTTTTCAATTGGTTCGAAATTTTAGGTCGTAAACAATGTAAAATAAAGAAATGCTATAGGAAATAGCATTTCCTATGGCATTTCTCGTCAACAATTTAATCCTTGCATATTTTTGCATGAGAACTCTTGTTATATTCAAATTCCAATGTATAAGCCCAAATATCATTATTTTTTCAATTGGTTCGAAATTTAAGGTTGTAAAAAATGTCAAATAAATAAATGCTATTGGAAATGCTATAGCATTTCGTATGGCATTTCTCGTCAACAATTTAATCCTTTCATATTTTTTTTCATGAGAACTCTTGTTATATTCAAATTCCAATGTATAAGCCCTAAAATCATTATTTTTTCAATTGGTTCGAAATTTTAGGTCGTAAACAATGTAAAATAAAGAAATGCTATAGGAAATGCTATAGCATTTCCTATGGCATTTCTCGTCAACAATTTAATCCTTGCATATTTTGGCATGAGAACTCTTGTTATATTCAAATTCCAATGTATAGGCCCTAATATCATTATTTTTTCACTTGGTTCGAAATTTAAGGTTGTAAAAAATGTCAAATAAATAAATGCTATTGGAAATGCTATAGCATTTCGTATGGCATTTCTCGTCAACAATTTAATCCTTGCATATTTTTTTTCATGAGAACTCTTGTTATATTCAAATTCCAATGTATAAGCCCTAAAATCATTATTTTTTCAATTGGTTCGAAATTTTAGGTCGTAAACAATGTAAAATAAAGAAATGCTATAGGAAATGCTATAGCATTTCCTATGGCATTTCTCGTCAACAATTTAATCCTTGCATATTTTTGCATGAGAACTCTTGTTATATTCAAATTCCAATGTATAAGCCCTAAAATCATTATTTTTTCAATTGGTTCGAAATTTAAGGTTGTAAAAAATGTAAAATAAAGAAATGCTAAAGGAAATGCTATAGCATTTCCTATGGCATTTCTCGTCAACAATTTAATCCTTGCATATTTTGGCATGAGAACTCTTGTTATATTCAAATTCCAATGTATAAGCCCTAATATCATTATTTTTTCAATTGGTTCGAAATTTAAGGTTGTAAAAAATGTCAAATAAAGAAATGCACTAGCATTTCCTATGGCATTTCTCGTCAACAATTTAATCCTTGCATATTTTTGCATGAGAACTCTTGTTATATTCAAATTCCAATGTATAAGCCCTAAAATAATTATTTTTTCAATTGGTTCGAAATTTTAGGTCGTAAACAATGTAAAATAAAGAAATGCTATAGGAAATAGCATTTCCTATGGCATTTCTCGTCAACAATTTAATCCTTGCATATTTTTGCATGAGAACTCTTGTTATATTCAAATTCCAATGTATAAGCCCAAATATCATTATTTTTTCTATTGGTTCGAAATTTAAGGTTGTAAAAAATGTCAAATAAATAAATGCTATTGGAAATGCTATAGCATTTCCTATGGCATTTCTCGTCAACAATTTAATCCTTGCATATTTTGGCATGAGAACTCTTGTTATATTCAAATTCCAATGTATAAGCCCAAATATCATTATTTTTTCAATTGGTTTGAAATTTAAGGTTGTAAAAAATGTCAAATAAATAAATGCTATTGGAAATGCTATAGCATTTCCTATGGCATTTCTCGTCAACAATTTAATCCTTGTATATTTTTGCATGAGAACTCTTGTTATATTAAAATTCCAATGTATAAGCCCTAAAATCATTATTTTTTCAATTGGTTCGAAATTTAAGGTTGTAAAAAATGTAAAATAAAGAAATGCTATAGGAAATGCTATAACATTTCCTATGGCATTTCTCGTCAACAATTTAATCCTTGCATATTTTGGCATGAGAACTCTTGTTATATTCAAATTCCAATGTATAAGCCCAAATATCATTATTTTTTCAATTGGTTTGAAATTTAAGGTTGTAAAAAATGTCAAATAAATAAATGCTATTGGAAATGCTATAGCATTTCCTATGGCATTTCTCGTCAACAATTTAATCCTTGCATATTTTTGCATGAGAACTCTTGTTATATTCAAATTCCAATGTATAAGCCCTAAAATCATTATTTTTTTCAATTGGTTCGAAATTTAAGGTTGTAAAAAATGTAAAATAAAGAAATGCTATAGGAAATGCTATAGCATTTCCTATGGCATTTCTCGTCAACAATTTAATCCTTGCATATTTTGGCATGAGAACTCTTGTTATATTCAAATTCCAATGTATAAGCCCAAATATCATTATTTTTTCAATTGGTTCGAAATTTAAGGTTGTAAAAAATGTCAAATAAATAAATGCTATTGGAAATGCTATAGCATTTCCTATGGCATTTCTCGTCAACAATTTAATCCTTGCATATTTTGGCATGAGAACTCTTGTTATATTCAAATTCCAATGTATAAGCCCTAATATAATTATTTTTTCTATTGGTTCGAAATTTAAGGTTGTAAAAAATGTCAAATAAATAAATGCTATTGGAAATGCTATAGCATTTCGTATGGCATTTCTCGTCAACAATTTAATCCTTGCATATTTTTTTTCATGAGAACTCTTGTTATATTCAAATTCCAATGTATAAGCCCTAAAATCATTATTTTTTCAATTGGTTCGAAGTTTTAGGTCGTAAACAATGTAAAATAAAGAAATGCTATAGGAAATGCTATAGCATTTCCTATGGCATTTCTCGTCAACAATTTAATCCTTGCATATTTTTGCATGAGAACTCTTGTTATATTCAAATTCCAATGTATAAGCCCTAAAATCATTATTTTTTCAATTGGTTCGAAATTTAAGGTTGTAAAAAATGTAAAATAAAGAAATGCTATAGGAAATGCTATAGCATTTCCTATGGCATTTCTCGTCAACAATTTAATCCTTGCATATTTTGGCATGAGAACTCTTGTTATATTCAAATTCCAATGTATAAGCCCTAATATCATTATTTTTTCAATTGGTTCGAAATTTAAGGTTGTAAAAAATGTCAAATAAAGAAATGCACTAGCATTTCCTATGGCATTTCTCGTCAACAATTTAATCCTTGCATATTTTTGCATGAGAACTCTTGTTTTCTTCAAATTCCAATGTATAAGCCCTAAAATAATTATTTTTTCAATTGGTTCGAAATTTTAGGTCGTAAACAATGTAAAATAAAGAAATGCTATAGGAAATAGCATTTCCTATGGCATTTTTCGTCAACAATTTAATCCTTGCATATTTTTGCATGAGAACTCTTTTTATATTCAAATTCCAATGTATAAGCCCAAATATCATTATTTTTTCAATTGGTTCGAAATTTAAGGTTGTAAAAAATGTCAAATAAATAAATGCTATTGGAAATGCTATAGCATTTCCTATGGCATTTCTCGTCAACAATTTAATCCTTGCATATTTTTGCATGAGAACTCTTGTTATATTAAAATTCCAATGTATAAGCCCTAAAATCATTATTTTTTTCAATTGGTTCGAAATTTAAGGTTGTAAAAAATGTAAAATAAAGAAATGCTATAGGAAATGCTACTATGGCATTTCTCGTCAACAATTTAATCCTTGCATATTTTGGCATGAGAACTCTTGTTATATTCAAATTCCAATGTATAAGCCCAAATATCATTATTTTTTCAATTGGTTCGAAATTTAAGGTTATAAAAAATGTCAAATAAATAAATGCTATTGGAAATGCTATAGCATTTCCTATGGCATTTCTCGTCAACAATTTAATCCTTGCATATTTTTGCATGAGAACTCTTGTTATATTCAAATTCCAATGTATAAGCCCTAAAATCATTATTTTTTTCAATTAGTTCGAAATTTAAGGTTGTAAAAAATGTAAAATAAAGAAATGCTATAGGAAATGCTATAGCATTTCCTATGGCATTTCTCGTCAACAATTTAATCCTTGCATATTTTGGCATGAGAACTCTTGTTATATTCAAATTCCAATGTATAAGCCCTAATATAATTATTTTTTCTATTGGTTCGAAATTTAAGGTTGTAAAAAATGTCAAATAAATAAATGCTATTGGAAATGCTATAGCATTTCGTATGGCATTTCTCGTCAACAATTTAATCCTTGCATATTGTTTTTCATGAGAACTCTTGTTATATTCAAATTCCAATGTATAAGCCCTAAAATCATTATTTTTTCAATTGGTTCGAAATTTTAGGTCGTAAACAATGTAAAATAAAGAAATGCTATAGGAAATGCTATAGCATTTCCTATGGCATTTCTCGTCAACAATTTAATCCTTGCATATTTTTGCATGAGAACTCTTGTTATATTCAAATTCCAATGTATAAGCCCTAAAATCATTATTTTTTCAATTGGTTCGAAATTTAAGGTTGTAAAAAATGTAAAATAAAGAAATGCTATAGGAAATGCTATAGCATTTCCTATGGCATTTCTCGTCAACAATTTAATCCTTGCATATTTTTGCATGAGAACTCTTGTTATATTCAAATTCCAATGTATAAGCCCTAATATCATTATTTTTTCAATTGGTTCGAAATATAAGGTTGTAAAAAATGTCAAATAAAGAAATGCACTAGCATTTCCTATGGCATTTCTCGTCAACAATTTAATCCTTGCATATTTTTGCATGAGAACTCTTGTTTTCTTCAAATTCCAATGTATAAGCCCTAAAATAATTATTTTTTCAATTGGTTCGAAATTTTAGGTCGTAAACAATGTAAAATAAAGAAATGCTATAGGAAATAGCATTTCCTATGGCATTTCTCGTCAACAATTTAATCCTTGCATATTTTTGCATGAGAACTCTTGTTATATTCAAATTCCAATGTATAAGCCCAAATATCATTATTTTTTCAATTGGTTCGAAATTTAAGGTTGTAAAAAATGTCAAATAAATAAATGCTATTGGAAATGCTATAGCATTTCGTATGGCATTTCTCGTCAACAATTTAATCCTTTCATATTTTTTTTCATGAGAACTCTTGTTATATTCAAATTCCAATGTATAAGCCCTAAAATCATTATTTTTTCAATTTGTTCGAAATTTTAGGTCGTAAACAATGTAAAATAAAGAAATGCTATAGGAAATGCTATAGCATTTCCTATGGCATTTCTCGTCAACAATTTAATCCTTGCATATTTTGGCATGAGAACTCTTGTTATATTCAAATTCCAATGTATAAGCCCTAATATCATTATTTTTTCACTTGGTTCGAAATTTAAGGTTGTAAAAAATGTCAAATAAATAAATGCTATTGGAAATGCTATAGCATTTCGTATGGCATTTCTCGTCAACAATTTAATCCTTGCATATTTTTTTTCATGAGAACTCTTGTTATATTAAAATTCCAATGTATAAGCCCTAAAATCATTATTTTTTCAATTGGTTCGAAATTTTAGGTCGTAAACAATGTAAAATAAAGAAATGCTATAGGAAATGCTATAGCATTTCCTATGGCATTTCTCGTCAACAATTTAATCCTTGCATATTTTTGCATGAGAACTCTTGTTATATTCAAATTCCAATGTATAAGCCCTAAAATCATTATTTTTTCAATTGGTTCGAAATTTAAGGTTGTAAAAAATGTAAAATAAAGAAATGCTAAAGGAAATGCTATAGCATTTCCTATGGCATTTCTCGTCAACAATTTAATCCTTGCATATTTTGGCATGAGAACTCTTGTTATATTCAAATTCCAATGTATAAGCCCTAATATCATTATTTTTTCAATTGGTTCGAAATTTAAGGTTGTAAAAAATGTCAAATAAAGAAATGCACTAGCATTTCCTATGGCATTTCTCGTCAACAATTTAATCCTTGCATATTTTTGCATGAGAACTCTTGTTATATTCAAATTCCAATGTATAAGCCCTAAAATAATTATTTTTTCAATTGGTTCGAAATTTTAGGTCGTAAACAATGTAAAATAAAGAAATGCTATAGGAAATAGCATTTCCTATGGCATTTCTCGTCAACAATTTAATCCTTGCATATTTTTGCATGAGAACTCTAGTTATATTCAAATTCCAATGTATAAGCCTTAAAATCATTATTTTCCAAATGGTTCGAAATTTAAGGTTGTAAAAAATGTATAATAAAGAAATGCTATAGGAAATGCTATAGCATTTCCTATGGCATTTCTCGTCAACAATTTAATCCTTGCATATTTGGCATGAGAACTCTTGTTATATTAAAATTCCAATGTATAAGTGCAAATATCATTATTTTTTCAATTGGTTCGAAATTTAAGGTTGTAAAAAATGTCAAATAAATAAATGCTATTGGAAATGCTATAGCATTTCCTATGGAATTTCTCGTCAACAATTTAATCCTTGCATATTTTTGCATGAGAACTCTTGTTATATTCAAATTCCAATGTATAAGCCTTAAAATCATTATTTTTTCAATTGGTTTGAAATTTAAGGTTGTAAAAAATGTAAAATAAAGAAATGCTATAGGAAATGCTATATCATTTCCTATGGCATTTCTCGTCAACAATTTAATCCTTGCATATTTTGGCATGAGAACTCTTGTTATATTCAAATTCCAATGTATAAGCCCTAATATCATTATTTTTTCAATTGGTTCGAAATTTAAGGTTGTAAAAAATGTCAAATAAAGAAATGCACTAGCATTTCCTATGGCATTTCTCGTCAACAATTTAATCCTTGCATATTTTTGCATGAGAACTCTTGTTATATTCAAATTCCAATGTATAAGCCTTAAAATCATTATTTTCCAAATGGTTCGAAATTTAAGGTTGTAAAAAATGTAAAATAAAGAAATGCTATAGGAAATGCTATAGCATTTCTCGTCAACAATTTAATCCTTGCATATTTTGGCATGAGAACACTTGTTATATTAAAATTCTAATGTATAACTCCAAATATCATTATTTTTTCAATTGGTTCGAAATTTAAGGTTGTAAAAAATGTCAAATAAATAAATGCTAATGGAAATGCTATAGCATTTCCTATGGCATTTCTCGTCAACAATTTAATCCTTGCATATTTTTGCATGAGAACTCTTGTTATATTCAAATTCCAATGTATAATCCCTAAAATCATTATTTTTCAATTGGTTTGAAATTTAAGGTTGTAAAAAATGTAAAATAAAGAAATGCTATAGGAAATGCTATAGCATTTCCTATGGCATTTCTCGTCAACAATTTAATCCTTGCATATTTTGGCATGAGAACTCTTGTTATATTCAAATTCCAATGTATAAGCCCTAATATCATTATTTTTTCAATTGTTTCGAAATTTAAGGTTGTAAAAAATGTCAAATAAAGAAATGCTATAGCATTTCCTATGGCATTTCTCGTCAACAATTTAATACTTTCATATTTTTGCATGAGAACTCTTGTTATATTCAAATTCCAATTTATAAGCCCTAAAATCATTATTTTTTCAATCGGTTCGAAATTTTAGGTCGTAAACAATGTAAAATAAAGAAATGCTATAGGTAATGCTATAGCATTTCCTATGGCATTTCTCGTCAACAATTTAATCCTTGCATATTTTTGCATGAGAACTCTTGTTATATTCAAATTCCAATGTATAAGCCTTAAAATCATTATTTTTCAATTGGTTCGAAATTTAAGGTTGTAAAAAAAGTAAAATAAAGAAATGCTATAGGAAATGATATAGCATTTCCTTTGGCATTTCTCCTCAACAATTTAATCCTTGCATATTTTGGCATGAGAACTCTTGTTATATTCAAATTCCAATGTATAAGCCCAAATATCATTATTTTTTCAATTGGTTCGAAATTTAAGGTTGTAAAAAATGTCAAATAAATAAATGCTATTGGAAATGCTATAGCATTTCCTATGGCATTTCTCGTCAACAATTTAATCCTTGCATATTTTTGCATGAGAACTCTTGTTATATTCAAATTCCAATGTATAAGCCCTAAAATCATTATTTTTTCAATTGGTTCAAAATTTTAGGTCGTAAACAATGTAAAATAAAGAAATGCTATAGGAAATGCTATAGCATTTCCTATGGCATTTCTCGTCAACAATTTAATCCTTGCATATTTTTGCATGAGAACTCTTGTTATATTCAAATTCCAATGTATAAGCCCTAGAATCATTATTTTTTCAATTGGTTCGAAATTTAAGGTTGTAAAAAATGTAAAATAAAGAAATGTTATAGGAAATGCTATAGCATTTCCTATGGCATTTCTCGTCAACAATTTAATCCTTGCATATTTTGGCATGAGAACTCTTGTTATATTCAAATTCCAATGTATAAGCCCTAATATCATTATTTTTTCAATTGGTTCGAAATTTAAGGTTGTAAAAAATGTCAAATAAAGAAATGCTATAAGAAATGCTATAGCATTTCCTATGGCATTTCTCGTCAACAATATAATCTTTGCATATTTTGGCATGAGAACTCTTGTTATATTCAAATTCCAATGTATAAGCCCAAATATCATTATTTTTTCAATTGGTTCGAAATTTAAGGTTGTAAAAAATGTCAAATAAATAAATGCTATTGGAAATGCTATAGCATTTCCTATGGCATTTCTCGTCAACAATTTAATCCTTGAATATTTTTGCATGAGAACTCTTGTTATATTAAAATTCCAATGTATAAGCCCTAAAATCATTATTTTTTCAATTGGTTCGAAATTTAAGGTTGTAAAAAATGTAAAATAAAGAAATGCTATAGGAAATGCTATAACATTTCCTATGGCATTTCTCGTCAACAATTTAATCCTTGCATATTTTGGCATGAGAACTCTTGTTATATTCAAATTCCAATGTATAAGCCCAAATATCATTATTTTTTCAATTGGTTCAAAATTTAAGGTTGTAAAAAATGTCAAATAAATAAATGCTATTGGAAATGCTATAGCATTTCCTATGGCATTTCTCGTCAACAATTTAATCCTTGCATATTTTTGCATGAGAACTCTTGTTATATTCAAATTCCAATGTATAAGCCCTAAAATCATTATTTTTTTCAATTGGTTCGAAATTTAAGGTTGTAAAAAATGTAAAATAAAGAAATGCTATAGGAAATGCTATAGCATTTCCTATGGCATTTCTCGTCAACAATTTAATCCTTGCATATTTTGGCATGAGAACTCTTGTTATATTCAAATTCCAATGTATAAGCCCAAATATCATTATTTTTTCAATTGGTTCGAAATTTAAGGTTGTAAAAAATGTCAAATAAATAAATGCTATTGGAAATGCTATAGAATTTCCTATGGCATTTCTCGTCAACAATTTAATCCTTGCATATTTTTGCATGAGAACTCTTGTTATATTCAAATTCCAATGTATAAGCCCTAAAATCATTATTTTTTCAATTGGTTCGAAATTTAAGGTTGTAAAAAATGTAAAATAAAGAAATGCTATAGGAAATGCTATAGCATTTCCTATGGCATTTCCCGTCAACAATTTAATCCTTGCATATTTTGGCATGAGAACTCTTGTTATATTCAAATTCCAATGTATAAGCCCTAATATAATTATTTTTTCTATTGGTTCGAAATTTAAGGTTGTAAAAAATGTCAAATAAATAAATGCTATTGGAAATGCTATAGCATTTCGTATGGCATTTCTCGTCAACAATTTAATCCTTGCATATTTTTTTTCATGAGAACTCTTGTTATATTCAAATTCCAATGTATAAGCCCTAAAATCATTATTTTTTCAATTGGTTCGAAATTTTAGGTCGTAAACAATGTAAAATAAAGAAATGCTATAGGAAATGCTATAGCATTTCCTATGGCATTTCTCGTCAACAATTTAATCCTTGCATATTTTTGCATGAGAACTCTTGTTATATTAGAATTCCAATGTATAAGCCCTAATATCATTATTTTTTCAATTGGTTCGAAATTTAAGGTTGTAAAAAATGTCAAATAAAGAAATGCACTAGCATTTCCTATGGCATTTCTCGTCAACAATTTAATCCTTGCATATTTTTGCATAAGAACTCTTGTTTTCTTCAAATTCCAATGTATAAGCCCTAAAATAATTATTTTTTCAATTGGTTCAAAATTTTAGGTCGTAAACAATGTAAAATAAAGAAATGCTATAGGAAATAGCATTTCCTATGGCATTTCTCGTCAACAATTTAATCCTTGCGTATTTTTGCATGAGAACTCTTGTTATATTCAAATTCCAATGTATAAGCCCAAATATCATTATTTTTTCAATTGGTTCGAAATTTAAGGTTGTAAAAAATGTCAAATAAATAAATGCTATTGGAAATGCTATAGCATTCCGTATGGCATTTCTCGTCAACAATTTAATCCTTTCATATTTTTTTTCATGAGAACTCTTGTTATATTCAAATTCCAATGTATAAGCCCTAAAATCATTATTTTTTCCATTGGTTCGAAATTTTAGGTCGTAAACAATGTAAAATAAAGAAATGCTATAGGAAATGCTATAGCATTTCCTATGGCATTTCTCGTCAACAATTTAATACTTGCATATTTTGGCAGGAGAACTCTTGTTATATTCAAATTCCAATGTATAAGCCCTAATATCATTATTTTTTCAATTGGTTCGAAATTTAAGGTTGTAAAAAATGTCAAATAAATAAATGCTATTGGAAATGCTATAGCATTTCGTATGGCATTTCTCGTCAACAATTTAATCCTTGCATATTTTTTTTCATGAGAACTCTTGTTATATTCAAATTCCAATGTATAAGCCCTAAAATCATTATTTTTTCAATTGGTTCGAAATTTTAGGTCGTAAACAATGTAAAATAAAGAAATGCTATAGGAAATGCTATAGCATTTCCTATGGCATTTCTCGTCAACAATTTAATCCTTGCATATTTTTGCATGAGAACTCTTGTTATATTAAAATTCCAATGTATAAGTGCAAATATCATTATTTTTTCAATTGGTTCGAAATTTAAGGTTGTAAAAAATGTCAAATAAATAAATGCTATTGGAAATGCTATAGCATTTCCTATAGAATTTCTCGTCAACAATTTAATCCTTGCATATTTTTGCATGAGAACTCTTGTTATATTCAAATTCCAATGTATAAGCCTTAAAATCATTAGTTTTTCAATTGGTTTGAAATTTAAGGTTGTAAAAAATGTCAAATAAAGAAATGCACTAGCATTTCCTATGGCATTTCTCGTCAACAATTTAATCCTTGCATATTTTTGCATGAGAACTCTTGTTATATTCAAATTCCAATGTATAAGCCCTAAAATAATTATTTTTTCAATTGGTTCGAAATTTTAGGTCGTAAACAATGTAAAATAAAGAAATGCTATAGGAAATAGCATTTCCTATGGCATTTCTCGTCAACAATTTAATCCTTGCATATTTTTGCATGAGAACTCTAGTTATATTCAAATTCCAATGTATAAGCCTTAAAATCATTATTTTCCAAATGGTTCGAAATTTAAGGTTGTAAAAAATGTAAAATAAAGAAATGCTATAGGAAATGCTATAGCATTTCCTATGGCATTTCTCGTCAACAATTTAATCCTTGCATATTTTGGCATGAGAACTCTTGTTATATTAAAATTCCAATGTATAAGTGCAAATATCATTATTTTTTCAATTGGTTCGAAATTTAAGGTTGTAAAAAATGTCAAATAAATAAATGCTATTGGAAATGCTATAGCATTTCCTATAGAATTTCTCGTCAACAATTTAATCCTTGCATATTTTTGCATGAGAACTCTTGTTATATTCAAATTCCAATGTATAAGCCTTAAAATCATTAGTTTTTCAATTGGTTTGAAATTTAAGGTTGTAAAAAATGTAAAATAAAGAAATGCTATAGGAAATGCTATATCATTTCCTATGGCATTTCTCGTCAACAATTTAATCCTTGCATATTTTGGCATGAGAACTCTTGTTATATTCAAATTCCAATGTATAGGCCCTAATATCATTATTTTTCCAATTGGTTCGAAATTTAAGGTTGTAAAAAATGTCAAATAAAGAAATGCACTAGCATTTCCTATGGCATTTCTCGTCAACAATTTAATCCTTGCATATTTTTGCATGAGAACTCTTGTTATATTCAAATTCCAATGTATAAGCCTTAAAATCATTATTTTCCAAATGGTTCGAAATTTAAGGTTGTAAAAAATGTAAAATAAAGAAATGCTATAGGAAATGCTATAGCATTTCTCGTCAACAATTTAATCCTTGCATATTTTGGCATGAGAACTCTTGTTATATTAAAATTCCAATGTATAAGTCCAAATATCATTATTTTTTCAATTGGTTCGAAATTTAAGGTTGTAAAAAATGTCAAATAAATAAATGCTAATGGAAATGCTATAGCATTTCCTATGGCATTTCTCGTCAACAATTTAATCCTTGCATATTTTTGCATGAGAACTCTTGTTATATTCAAATTCCAATGTATAAGCCCTAAAATCATTATTTTTCAATTGGTTTGAAATTTAAGGTTGTAAAAAATGTAAAATAAAGAAATGCTATAGGAAATGCTATAGCATTTCCTATGGCATTTCTCGTCAACAATTTAATCCTTGCATATTTTGGCATGAGAACTCTTGTTATATTCAAATTCCAATGTATAAGCCCTAATATCATTATTTTTTCAATTGTTTCGAAATTTAAGGTTGAAAAAAATGTCAAATAAAGAAATGCTATAGCATTTCCTATGGCATTTCTAGTCAACAATTTAATACTTTCATATTTTTGCATGAGAACTCTTCTTATTTTCAAATTCCAATTTATAAGCCCTAAAATCATTATTTTTTCAATCGGTTCGAAATTTTAGGTCGTAAACAATGTAAAATAAAGAAATGCTATAGGTAATGCTATAGCATTTCCTATGGCATTTCTCGTCAACAATTTAATCCTTGCATATTTTTGCATGAGAACTCTTGTTATATTCAAATTCCAATGTATAAGCCTTAAAATCATTATTTTTCAATTGGTTCGAAATTTAAGGTTGTAAAAAAAGTAAAATAAAGAAATGCTATAGGAAATGATATAGCATTTCCTTTGGCATTTCTCCTCAACAATTTAATCCTTGCATATTTTGGCATGAGAACTCTTGTTATATTCAAATTCCAATGTATAGGCCCAAATATCATTATTTTTTCACTTGGTTCGAAATTTAAGGTTGTAAAAAATGTCAAATAAATAAATGCTATTGGAAATGTTATAGCATTTCCTATGGCATTTCTCGTTAACAATTTAATCCTTGCATATTTTTGCATGAGAACTCTTGTTATATTCAATTCCAATGTATAAGCCCTAAAATCATTATTTTTTCAATTGGTTCGAAATTTAAGGTTGTAAAAAATGTAAAATAAAGAAATGCTATAGGAAATGGTATAGCATTTCCTATGGCATTTCTCGTCAACAATTTAATCCTTGCATATTTTTGCATGAGAACTCTTGTTATATTCAAATTCCAATGTATAAGCCCTAAAATCATTATTTTTTCAATTGGTTCGAAATTTTAGGTCGTAAACAATGTAAAATAAAGAAATGCTATAGAAAATGCTATAGCATTTCCTATGGCATTTCTCGTCAACAATTTAATCCTTACATATTTTTGCATGAGAACTCTTGTTATGTTCAAATTCCAATGTATAAGCCTTAAAATCATTATTTTTCAATTGGTTCGAAATTTAAGGTTGTAAAAAATGTAAAATAAATAAATGCTATAGGAAATGCTATAGCATTTCCTATGGCATTTCTCGTCAACAATTTAATCCTTGCATATTTTGGCATGAGAACTCTTGTTATATTTAAATTCCAATGTATAAGCCCAAATATCATTATTTTTTCAATTGGTTCGAAATTTAAGGTTGTAAAAAATGTCAAATAAATAAATGCTAATGGAAATGCTATAGCATTTCCTATGGCATTTCTCGTCAACAATTTAATCCTTGCATATTTTTGCATGAGAACTCTTGTTATATTCAAATTCCAATGTATAAGCCCTAAAATCATTATTTTTTCAATTGGTTTGAAATTTAAGGTTGTAAAAAATGTAAAATAAAGAAATGCTATAGGAAATGCTATAGCATTTCCTATGGCATTTCTCGTCAACAATTTAATCCTTGCATATTTTGGCATGAGAACTCTTGTTATATTCAAATTCCAATGTATAAGCCCTAATATCATTATTTTTTCAATTGTTTCGAAATTTAAGGTTGTAAAAAATGTCAAATAAAGAAATGCTATAGCATTTCCTATGGCATTTCTCGTCAACAATTTTATACTTTCATATTTTTGCATGAGAACTCTTGTTATATTCAAATTCCAATTTATAAGCCCTAAAATCATTATTTTTTCAATTAGTTCGAAATTTTAGG
Source organism: Parietaria judaica (assembly GCA_954871525.1). Taxonomy (NCBI): domain Eukaryota; kingdom Viridiplantae; phylum Streptophyta; class Magnoliopsida; order Rosales; family Urticaceae; genus Parietaria; species Parietaria judaica. The sequence continues at coordinate 3,744,074 of OX940864.1, read as the reverse complement.
TCGTAAACAATGTAAAATAAAGAAATGCTATAGGTAATGCTATAGCATTTCCTATGGCATTTCTCGTCAACAATTTAATCCTTGCATATTTTTGCATGAGAACTCTTGTTATATTCAAATTCCAATGTATAAGCCTTAAAATCATTATTTTCCAAATGGTTCGAAATTTAAGGTTGTAAAAAATGTAAAATAAAGAAATGCTATAGGAAATGCTATAGCATTTCTCGTCAACAATTTAATCCTTGCATATTTTGGCATGAGAACTCTTGTTATATTAAAATTCCAATGTATAAGTCCAAATATCATTATTTTTTCAATTGGTTCGAAATTTAAGGTTGTAAAAAATGTCAAATAAATAAATGCTAATGGAAATGCTATAGCATTTCCTATGGCATTTCTCGTCAACAATTTAATCCTTGCATATTTTTGCATGAGAACTCTTGTTATATTCAAATTCCAATGTATAAGCCCTAAAATCATTATTTTTCAATTGGTTTGAAATTTAAGGTTGTAAAAAATGTAAAATAAAGAAATGCTATAGGAAATGCTATAGCATTTCCTATGGCATTTCTCGTCAACAATTTAATCCTTGCATATTTTGGCATGAGAACTCTTGTTATATTCAAATTCCAATGTATAAGCCCTAATATCATTATTTTTTCAATTGTTTCGAAATTTAAGGTTGAAAAAAATGTCAAATAAAGAAATGCTATAGCATTTCCTATGGCATTTCTAGTCAACAATTTAATACTTTCATATTTTTGCATGAGAACTCTTCTTATTTTCAAATTCCAATTTATAAGCCCTAAAATCATTATTTTTTCAATCGGTTCGAAATTTTAGGTCGTAAACAATGTAAAATAAAGAAATGCTATAGGTAATGCTATAGCATTTCCTATGGCATTTCTCGTCAACAATTTAATCCTTGCATATTTTTGCATGAGAACTCTTGTTATATTCAAATTCCAATGTATAAGCCTTAAAATCATTATTTTTCAATTGGTTCGAAATTTAAGGTTGTAAAAAAAGTAAAATAAAGAAATGCTATAGGAAATGATATAGCATTTCCTTCGGCATTTCTCCTCAACAATTTAATCCTTGCATATTTTGGCATGAGAACTCTTGTTATATTCAAATTCCAATGTATAGGCCCAAATATCATTATTTTTTCACTTGGTTCGAAATTTAAGGTTGTAAAAAATGTCAAATAAATAAATGCTATTGGAAATGTTATAGCATTTCCTATGGCATTTCTCGTTAACAATTTAATCCTTGCATATTTTTGCATGAGAACTCTTGTTATATTCAATTCCAATGTATAAGCCCTAAAATCATTATTTTTTCAATTGGTTCGAAATTTAAGGTTGTAAAAAATGTAAAATAAAGAAATGCTATAGGAAATGGTATAGCATTTCCTATGGCATTTCTCGTCAACAATTTAATCCTTGCATATTTTTGCATGAGAACTCTTGTTATATTCAAATTCCAATGTATAAGCCCTAAAATCATTATTTTTTCAATTGGTTCGAAATTTTAGGTCGTAAACAATGTAAAATAAAGAAATGCTATAGAAAATGCTATAGCATTTCCTATGGCATTTCTCGTCAACAATTTAATCCTTACATATTTTTGCATGAGAACTCTTGTTATGTTCAAATTCCAATGTATAAGCCTTAAAATCATTATTTTTCAATTGGTTCGAAATTTAAGGTTGTAAAAAATGTAAAATAAAGAAATGCTATAGGAAATGCTATAGCATTTCCTATGGCATTTCTCGTCAACAATTTAATCCTTGCATATTTTGGCATGAGAACTCTTGTTATATTTAAATTCCAATGTATAAGCCCAAATATCATTATTTTTTCAATTGGTTCGAAATTTAAGGTTGTAAAAAATGTCAAATAAATAAATGCTAATGGAAATGCTATAGCATTTCCTATGGCATTTCTCGTCAACAATTTAATCCTTGCATATTTTTGCATGAGAACTCTTGTTATATTCAAATTCCAATGTATAAGCCCTAAAATCATTATTTTTTCAATTGGTTTGAAATTTAAGGTTGTAAAAAATGTAAAATAAAGAAATGCTATAGGAAATGCTATAGCATTTCCTATGGCATTTCTCGTCAACAATTTAATCCTTGCATATTTTGGCATGAGAACTCTTGTTATATTCAAATTCCAATGTATAAGCCCTAATATCATTATTTTTTCAATTGTTTCGAAATTTAAGGTTGTAAAAAATGTCAAATAAAGAAATGCTATAGCATTTCCTATGGCATTTCTCGTCAACAATTTAATACTTTCATATTTTTGCATGAGAACTCTTGTCATATTCAAATTCCAATTTATAAGCCCTAAAATCATTATTTTTTCAATTAGTTCGAAATTTTAGGTCGTAAACAATGTAAAATAAAGAAATGCTATAGGTAATGCTATAGCATTTCCTATGGCATTTCTCGTCAACAATTTAATCCTTGCATATTTTTGCATGAGAACTCTTGTTATATTCAAATTCCAATGTATAAGCCTTAAAATCATTATTTTTCAATTGGTTCGAAATTTAAGGTTGTAAAAAAAGTATAATAAAGAAATGCTATAGGAAATGATATAGCATTTCCTATGGCATTTCTCCTCAACAATTTAATCCTTGCATATTTTGGCATGAGAACTCTTGTTATATTCAAATTCCAATGTATAGGCCCAAATATCATTATTTTTTCACTTGGTTCGAAATTTAAGGTTGTAAAAAATGTCAAATAAATAAATGCTATTGGAAATGTTATAGCATTTCCTATGGCATTTCTCGTTAACAATTTAATCCTTGCATATTTTTGCATGAGAACTCTTGTTATATTCAATTCCAATGTATAAGCCCTAAAATCATTATTTTTTCAATTGGTTCGAAATTTAAGGTTGTAAAAAATGTAAAATAAAGAAATGCTATAGGAAATGGTATAGCATTTCCTACGGCATTTCTCGTCAACAATTTAATCCTTACATATTTTTCTATGAGAACTCTTGTTATGTTCAAATTCCAATGCATAAGCCTTAAAATCATTATTTTTCAATTGGTTCGAAATATAAGGTTGTAAAAAATGTAAAATAAAGAAATGCTATAGGAAATGCTATAGCATTTCCTATGGCATTTCTCGTCAATAATTTAATCCTTGCATATTTTGGCATGAGAACTCTTGTTATATTCAAATTCCAATGTATAAGCCCAAATATCATTATTTTTTTAATTGGTTCGAAATTTAAGGTTGTAAAAAATGTCAAATAAATAAATGCTATTGGAAATGCTATAGCATTTCCTATGGCATTTCTCGTCAACAATTTAATCCTTGAATATTTTTGCATGAGAACTCTTGTTATATTAAAATTCCAATGTATAAGCCCTAAAATCATTATTTTTTCAATTGGTTCGAAATTTAAGGTTGTAAAAAATGTAAAATAAAGAAATGCTATAGGAAATGCTATAGCATTTCCTATGGCATTTCTCGTCAACAATTTAATCCTTGCATATTTTGGCATGAGAACTCTTGTTATATTCAAATTCCAATGTATAAGCCCAAATATCATTATTTTTTCAATTGGTTCAAAATTTAAGGTTGTAAAAAATGTCAAATAAATAAATGCTATTGGAAATGCTATAGCATTTCCTATGGCATTTCTCGTCAACAATTTAATCCTTGAATATTTTTGCATGAGAACTCTTGTTATATTAAAATTCCAATGTATAAGCCCTAAAAACATTATTTTTTCAATTGGTTCGAAATTTAAGGTTGTAAAAAATGTAAAATAAAGAAATGCTATAGGAAATGCTATAGCATTTCCTATGGCATTTCTCGTCAACAATTTAATCCTTGCATATTTTGGCATGAGAACTCTTGTTTTATTCAAATTCTAATGTATAAGCCCAAATATCATTATTTTTTCAATTGGTTCGAAATTTAAGGTTGTAAAAAATGTCAAATAAATAAATGCTATTGGAAATGCTATAGCATTTCGTATGGCATTTCTCGTCAATAGATTAATCCTTGCATATTTTTGCATGAGAACTCTTCTTATATTAAAATTCCAATGTATAAGCCCTAAAATCATTATTTTTTCAATTGGTTCAAAATTTTAGGTCGTAAACAATGTAAAATAAAGAAATGCTATAGGAAATTCTATAGCATTTCCTATGGCATTTCTCGTCAACAATTTAATCCTTGTATATTTTGGCATGAGAACACTTGTTATATTCAAATTTTAATGTATAAGCCCTAAAATCATTATTTTTTCAATTGGTTCGAAATTTAAGGTTGTAAAAAATATCAAATAAAGAAATGCTATAGGAAATGCTATAGCATTTCGTATGGCATTTCTCGTCAACAATTTAATCCTTGCATATTTTTGCATTAGAACTCTTGTTATATTCAAATTACAATGTATAAGCCCTAAAATCATTATTTTTTCAATTGGTTCAAAATTTTAGGTCGTAAACAATGTAAAATAAAGAAATTCTATAGGAAATGCTAGCATTTCCTATGGCATTTCTCGTCAACAATTTAATCCTTGCATATTTTGGCATGAGAACTCTTGTTATATTCAAATTCTAATGTATAAGCCCTAATATCAATATTTTTTCAATTGGTTCGAAATTTAAGGTTGTAAAAAATGTCAAATAAAGAAATGCTATAGTATTTCCTATGGCATTTCTCGTCAACAATTTAATCCTTGCATATTTTTGCATGAGAACTCTTGTTATATTTAAATTCCAATGTATAAGCCCTAAAACCATTATTTTTTCAATTGGTTCAAAACTTTAGGTCGTAAACAATGTAAAATAAAGAAATGCTACAGGAAATGCTATAGCATTTCCTATGGCATTTCTCGTCAACAATTTAATCCTTGCATATTTTTGCATGAGAAATCTTGTTGTATTCAAATTCCAATGTGTAAGCCTTAAAGTCATTACTTTTTCAATTGGTTCGAAATTTAAGGTTGTAAAAAATGTAAAATAAAGAAATGCTAGCATTTCCTATGGCATTTCTCGTCAACAATTTAATCCTTGCATATTTTGGCATGAGAACTCTTGTTATATTCAAATTCCAATGTATAAGCCCAAATATCATTATTTTTTCAATTGGTTCGAAATTTAAGGTTGTAAAAAATGTCAAATAAATAAATGCTATTGGATATGCTATAGCATTGCCTATGGCATTTCTCGTCAACAATTTAATCCTTGCATATTTTTGCATGAGAACTCTTGTTATATTCAAATTCCAATGTATAAGCCCTAAAATCATTATTTTTTCAATTGGTTCGAAATTTTAGGTCGTAAACAATGTAAAATAAAGAAATGCTATAGGAAATGCTATAGCATTTCCTATGGCATTTCTCGTCAACAATTTAATCCTTGTATATTTTGGCATGAGAAATCTTGTTATATTCAAATTCCAATGTATAAGCCCTAAAATAATTATTTTTTCAATTGGTTCGAAATTTAAGGTTGTAAAAAATATCAAATAAAGAAATGCTGTAGGAAATGCTATAGCATTTCGTATGGCATTTCTCGTCAACAATTTAATCCTTGCATATTTTTGCATGAGAACTCTTGTTATATTCAAATTCCAATGTATAAGCCCTAAAATCATTATTATTTCAATTGGTTCAAAATTTTAGGTCGTAAACAATGTAAAATAAAGAAATTCTATAGGAAATGCTAGCATTTCCTATGGCATTTCTCGTCAACAATTTAATCCTTGCATATTTTGGCATGAGAACTCTTGTTATATTCAAATTCAATTGTATAATCCCTAATATCATTATTTTTTCAATTGGTTCGAAATTTAAGGTTGTAAAAAATGTCAAATAAAGAAATGCTATAGCATTTCGTATGGCATTTCTCGTCAACAATTTAATCCTTGCATATTTTTGCATGAGAACTCTTGTTATATTCAAATTCCAATGTATAAGCCCTAAAATCATTATTTTTTTCAATTGGTTCAAAAATTTAGGTCGAAAACAATGTAAAATAAAGAAATGCTATAGGAAATGCTATAGCATTTCCTATGGCATTTCTCGTCAACAATTTAATCCTTGCATATTTTTGCATGAGAACTCTTGTTGTATTCAAATTCCAATGTATAAGCCTTAAAGTCATTACTTTTTCAATTGGTTCAAAATTTAAGGTTGTAAAAAATGTAAAATAAAGAAATGCTATAGGAAACGCTATAGCATTTCCTATGGCATTTCTCGTCAACAATTTAATCCTTGCATATTTTGGCATGAGAACTCTTGTTATATTCAAATTCCAATGTATAATCCCAAATATCATTATTTTTTCAATTGGTTCGAAATTTAAGGTTGTAAAAAATGTCAAATAAATAAATGCTATTGGAAATGCTATAGCATTTCCTATGGCATTTCTCGTCAACAATTTAATCCTTGCATATTTTTGCCTGAGAACTCTTGTTATATTAAAATTCCAATGTATAAGCCCTAGAATCATTATTTTTTCAATTGGTTCGAAATTTAAGGTTGTAAAAAATGTAAAATATTTCCTATGGCATTTCTCGTCAACAATTTAATCCTTGCATATTTTGGCATGAGAACTCTTGTTATATTCAAATTCCAATGTATAAGCCCTAATATCATTATTTTTTCAATTGGTTCGAAATTTAAGGTTGTAAAAAATGTCAAATAAAGAAATGCTATACCATTTCCTATGGCATTTCTCGTCAACAATTTAATCCTTGCATATTTTTGCATGAGTACTCTTGTTATATTCAAAATCCAATGTATAAGCCCAAATATCATTATTTTTTCAATTGGTTCGAAATTTAAGGTTGTAAAAAATGTCAAATAAATAAATGCTATTGGAAATGCTATAGCATTTCCTATGGCATTTCTCGTCAACAATTTAATCCTTGCATATTTTTGCCTGAGAACTCTTGTTATATTAAAATTCCAATGTATAAGCCCTAGAATCATTATTTTTTCAATTGGTTCGAAATTTAAGGTTGTAAAAAATGTAAAATAAAGAAATGCTATAGGAAATGCTATAGCATTTCCTATGGCATTTCTCGTCAACAATTTAATCCTTGCATATTTTTGCATGAGAACTCTTGTTATATTCAAATTCCAATGTATAAGCCCTAAAATCATTATTTTTTCAATTGGTTCGAAATTTTAGGTCGTAAACAATGTAAAATAAAGAAATGCTATACCATTTCCTATGGCATTTCTCGTCAACAATTTAATCCTTGCATATTTTTGCATGAGTACTCTTGTTATATTCAAAATCCAATGTATAAGCCCAAATATCATTATTTTTTCAATTGGTTCGAAATTTAAGGTTGTAAAAAATGTCAAATAAATAAATGCTATTGGAAATGCTATAGCATTTCCTATGGCATTTCTCGTCAACAATTTAATCCTTGCATATTTTTGCCTGAGAACTCTTGTTATATTAAAATTCCAATGTATAAGCCCTAGAATCATTATTTTTTCAATTGGTTCGAAATTTAAGGTTGTAAAAAATGTAAAATAAAGAAATGCTATAGGAAATGCTATAGCATTTCCTATGGCATTTCTCGTCAACAATTTAATCCTTGCATATTTTGGCATGAGAACTCTTGTTATATTCAAATTCCAATGTATAAGCCCTAATATCATTATTTTTTCAATTGGTTCGAAATTTAAGGTTGTAAAAAATGTCAAATAAAGAAATGCTATACCATTTCCTATGGCATTTCTCGTCAACAATTTAATCCTTGCATATTTTTGCATGAGTACTCTTGTTATATTCAAAATCCAATGTATAAGCCCAAATATCATTATTTTTTCAATTGGTTCGAAATTTAAGGTTGTAAAAAATGTCAAATAAATAAATGCTATTGGAAATGCTATAGCATTTCCTATGGCATTTCTCGTCAACAATTTAATCCTTGCATATTTTTGGATGAGAACTCTTGTTATATTCAAATTCCAATGTATAAGCCTTAAAATCATTATTTTTCAATTGGTTCGAAATTTAAGGTTGTAAAAAAAGTAAAATAAAGAAATGCTATAGGAAATGATATTGCATTTCCTTTGGCATTTCTCCTCAACAATTTAATCCTTGCATATTTTGGCATGAGAACTCTTGTTATATTCAAATTTCAATGTATAGGCCCAAATATCATTATTTTTTCACTTGGTTCGAAATTTAAGGTTGTAAAAAATGTCAAATAAATAAATGCTATTGGAAATGTTATAGCATTTCCTATGGCATTTCTCGTTAACAATTTAATCCTTGCATATTTTTGCATGAGAACTCTTGTTATATTCAATTCCAATGTATAAGCCCTAAAATCATTATTTTTTCAATTGGTTCGAAATTTAAGGTTGTAAAAAATGTAAAATAAAGAAATGCTATAGGAAATGGTATAGCATTTCCTATGGCATTTCTCGTCAACAATTTAATCCTTGCATATTTTTGCATGAGAACTCTTGTTATATTCAAATTCCAATGTATAAGCCCTAAAATCATTATTTTTTCAATTGGTTCGAAATTTTAGGTCGTAAACAATGTAAAATAAAGAAATGCTATAGAAAATGCTATAGCATTTCCTATGGCATTTCTCGTCAACAATTTAATCCTTACATATTTTTGCATGAGAACTCTTGTTATGTTCAAATTCCAATGTATAAGCCTTAAAATCATTATTTTTCAATTGGTTCGAAATTTAAGGTTGTAAAAAATGTAAAATAAAGAAATGCTATAGGAAATGCTATAGCATTTCCTATGGCATTTCTCGTCAACAATTTAATCCTTGCATATTTTGGCATGAGAACTCTTGTTATATTTAAATTCCAATGTATAAGCCCAAATATCATTATTTTTTCAATTGGTTCGAAATTTAAGGTTGTAAAAAATGTCAAATAAATAAATGCTAATGGAAATGCTATAGCATTTCCTATGGCATTTCTCGTCAACAATTTAATCCTTGCATATTTTTGCATGAGAACTCTTGTTATATTCAAATTCCAATGTATAAGCCCTAAAATAATTATTTTTTCAATTGGTTTGAAATTTAAGGTTGTAAAAAATGTAAAATAAAGAAATGCTATAGGAAATGCTATAGCATTTCCTATGGCATTTCTCGTCAACAATTTAATCCTTGCATATTTTGGCATGAGAACTCTTGTTATATTCAAATTCCAATGTATAAGCCCTAATATCATTATTTTTTCAATTGTTTCGAAATTTAAGGTTGTAAAAAATGTCAAATAAAGAAATGCTATAGCATTTCCTATGGCATTTCTCGTCAACAATTTAATACTTTCATATTTTTGCATGAGAACTCTTGTTATATTCAAATTCCAATTTATAAGCCCTAAAATCATTATTTTTTCAATTAGTTCGAAATTTTAGGTCGTAAACAATGTAAAATAAAGAAATGCTATAGGTAATGCTATATCATTTCCTATGGCATTTCTCGTCAACAATTTAATCCTTGCATATTTTTGCATGAGAACTCTTGTTATATTCAAATTCCAATGTATAAGCCTTAAAATCATTATTTTTCAATTGGTTCGAAATTTAAGGTTGTAAAAAAAGTATAATAAAGAAATGCTATAGGAAATGATATAGCATTTCCTATGGCATTTCTCCTCAACAATTTAATCCTTGCATATTTTGGCATGAGAACTCTTGTTATATTCAAATTCCAATGTATAGGCCCAAATATCATTATTTTTTCACTTGGTTCGAAATTTAAGGTTGTAAAAAATGTCAAATAAATAAATGCTATTGGAAATGTTATAGCATTTCCTATGGCATTTCTCGTTAACAATTTAATCCTTGCATATTTTTGCATGAGAACTCTTGTTATATTTAAATTCCAATGTATAAGCCCTAAAACCATTATTTTTTCAATTGGTTCAAAAATTTAGGTCGTAAACAATGTAAAATAAAGAAATGCTACAGGAAATGCTATAGCATTTCCTATGGCATTTCTCGTCAACAATTTAATCCTTGCATATTTTTGCATGAGAAATCTTGTTGTATTCAAATTCCAATGTGTAAGCCTTAAAGTCATTACTTTTTCAATTGGTTCGAAATTTAAGGTTGTAAAAAATGTAAAATAAAGAAATGCTAGCATTTCCTATGGCATTTCTCGTCAACAATTTAATCCTTGCATATTTTGGCATGAGAACTCTTGTTATATTCAAATTCCAATGTATAAGCCCAAATATCATTATTTTTTCAATTGGTTCGAAATTTAAGGTTGTAAAAAATGTCAAATAAATAAATGCTATTGGATATGCTATAGCATTGCCTATGGCATTTCTCGTCAACAATTTAATCCTTGCATATTTTTGCATGAGAACTCTTGTTATATTCAAATTCCAATGTATAAGCCCTAAAATCATTATTTTTTCAATTGGTTCGAAATTTTAGGTCGTAAACAATGTAAAATAAAGAAATGCTATAGGAAATGCTATAGCATTTCCTATGGCATTTCTCGTCAACAATTTAATCCTTGTATATTTTGGCATGAGAAATCTTGTTATATTCAAATTCCAATGTATAAGCCCTAAAATAATTATTTTTTCAATTGGTTCGAAATTTAAGGTTGTAAAAAATATCAAATAAAGAAATGCTGTAGGAAATGCTATAGCATTTCGTATGGCATTTCTCGTCAACAATTTAATCCTTGCATATTTTTGCATGAGAACTCTTGTTATATTCAAATTCCAATGTATAAGCCCTAAAATCATTATTATTTCAATTGGTTCAAAATTTTAGGTCGTAAACAATGTAAAATAAAGAAATTCTATAGGAAATGCTAGCATTTCCTATGGCATTTCTCGTCAACAATTTAATCCTTGCATATTTTGGCATGAGAACTCTTGTTATATTCAAATTCAATTGTATAATCCCTAATATCATTATTTTTTCAATTGGTTCGAAATTTAAGGTTGTAAAAAATGTCAAATAAAGAAATGCTATAGCATTTCGTATGGCATTTCTCGTCAACAATTTAATCCTTGCATATTTTTGCATGAGAACTCTTGTTATATTCAAATTCCAATGTATAAGCCCTAAAATCATTATTTTTTTCAATTGGTTCAAAAATTTAGGTCGAAAACAATGTAAAATAAAGAAATGCTATAGGAAATGCTATAGCATTTCCTATGGCATTTCTCGTCAACAATTTAATCCTTGCATATTTTTGCATGAGAACTCTTGTTGTATTCAAATTCCAATGTATAAGCCTTAAAGTCATTACTTTTTCAATTGGTTCAAAATTTAAGGTTGTAAAAAATGTAAAATAAAGAAATGCTATAGGAAACGCTATAGCATTTCCTATGGCATTTCTCGTCAACAATTTAATCCTTGCATATTTTGGCATGAGAACTCTTGTTATATTCAAATTCCAATGTATAATCCCAAATATCATTATTTTTTCAATTGGTTCGAAATTTAAGGTTGTAAAAAATGTCAAATAAATAAATGCTATTGGAAATGCTATAGCATTTCCTATGGCATTTCTCGTCAACAATTTAATCCTTGCATATTTTTGCCTGAGAACTCTTGTTATATTAAAATTCCAATGTATAAGCCCTAGAATCATTATTTTTTCAATTGGTTCGAAATTTAAGGTTGTAAAAAATGTAAAATATTTCCTATGGCATTTCTCGTCAACAATTTAATCCTTGCATATTTTGGCATGAGAACTCTTGTTATATTCAAATTCCAATGTATAAGCCCTAATATCATTATTTTTTCAATTGGTTCGAAATTTAAGGTTGTAAAAAATGTCAAATAAAGAAATGCTATACCATTTCCTATGGCATTTCTCGTCAACAATTTAATCCTTGCATATTTTTGCATGAGTACTCTTGTTATATTCAAAATCCAATGTATAAGCCCAAATATCATTATTTTTTCAATTGGTTCGAAATTTAAGGTTGTAAAAAATGTCAAATAAATAAATGCTATTGGAAATGCTATAGCATTTCCTATGGCATTTCTCGTCAACAATTTAATCCTTGCATATTTTTGCCTGAGAACTCTTGTTATATTAAAATTCCAATGTATAAGCCCTAGAATCATTATTTTTTCAATTGGTTCGAAATTTAAGGTTGTAAAAAATGTAAAATAAAGAAATGCTATAGGAAATGCTATAGCATTTCCTATGGCATTTCTCGTCAACAATTTAATCCTTGCATATTTTGGCATGAGAACTCTTGTTATATTCAAATTCCAATGTATAAGCCCTAATATCATTATTTTTTCAATTGGTTCGAAATTTAAGGTTGTAAAAAATGTCAAATAAAGAAATGTTATACCATTTCCTATGGCATTTCTCGTCAACAATTTAATCCTTGCATATTTTTGCATGAGTACTCTTGTTATATTCAAAATTCAATGTATAAGCCCAAATATCATTATTTTTTCAATTGGTTCGAAATTTAAGGTTGTAAAAAATGTCAAATAAATAAATGCTATTGGAAATGCTATAGCATTTCCTATGGCATTTCTCGTCAACAATTTAATCCTTGCATATTTTTGCCTGAGAACTCTTGTTATATTAAAATTCCAATGTATAAGCCCTAGAATCATTATTTTTTCAATTGGTTCGAAATTTAAGGTTGTAAAAAATGTAAAATAAAGAAATGCTATAGGAAATGCTATAGCATTTCCTATGGCATTTCTCGTCAACAATTTAATCCTTGCATATTTTGGCATGAGAACTCTTGTTATATTCAAATTCCAATGTATAAGCCCTAATATCATTATTTTTTCAATTGGTTCGAAATTTAAGGTTGTAAAAAATGTCAAATAAAGAAATGCTATACCATTTCCTATGGCATTTCTCGTCAACAATTTAATCCTTGCATATTTTTGCATGAGTACTCTTGTTATATTCAAAATCCAATGTATAAGCCCAAATATCATTATTTTTTCAATTGGTTCGAAATTTAAGGTCGTAAAAAATGTCAAATAAATAAATGCTATTGGAAATGCTATAGCATTTCCTATGGCATTTCTCGTCAACAATTTAATCCTTGCATATTTTTGCCTGAGAACTCTTGTTATATTAAAATTCCAATGTATAAGCCCTAGAATCATTATTTTTTCAATTGGTTCGAAATTTAAGGTTGTAAAAAATGTAAAATAAAGAAATGCTATAGGAAATGCTATAGCATTTCCTATGGCATTTCTCGTCAACAATTTAATCCTTGCATATTTTGGCATGAGAACTCTTGTTATATTCAAATTCCAATGTATAAGCCCTAATATCATTATTTTTTCAATTGGTTCGAAATTTAAGGTTGTAAAAAATGTCAAATAAAGAAATGCTATACCATTTCCTATGGCATTTCTCGTCAACAATTTAATCCTTGCATATTTTTGCATGAGTACTCTTGTTATATTCAAAATCCAATGTATAAGCCCAAATATCATTATTTTTTCAATTGGTTCGAAATTTAAGGTTGTAAAAAATGTCAAATAAATAAATGCTATTGGAAATGCTATAGCATTTCCTATGGCATTTCTCGTCAACAATTTAATCCTTGCATATTTTTGCATGAGAACTCTTGTTATATTCAAATTCCAATGTATAAGCCTTAAAATCATTATTTTTCAATTGGTTCGAAATTTAAGGTTGTAAAAAAAGTAAAATAAAGAAATGCTATAGGAAATGATATAGCATTTCCTTTGGCATTTCTCCTCAACAATTTAATCCTTGCATATTTTGGCATGAGAACTCTTGTTATATTCAAATTTCAATGTATAGGCCCAAATATCATTATTTTTTCACTTGGTTCGAAATTTAAGGTTGTAAAAAATGTCAAATAAATAAATGCTATTGGAAATGTTATAGCATTTCCTATGGCATTTCTCGTTAACAATTTAATCCTTGCATATTTTTGCATGAGAACTCTTGTTATATTCAATTCCAATGTATAAGCCCTAAAATCATTATTTTTTCAATTGGTTCGAAATTTAAGGTTGTAAAAAATGTAAAATAAAGAAATGCTATAGGAAATGGTATAGCATTTCCTATGGCATTTCTCGTCAACAATTTAATCCTTGCATATTTTTGCATGAGAACTCTTGTTATATTCAAATTCCAATGTATAAGCCCTAAAATCATTATTTTTTCAATTGGTTCGAAATTTTAGGTCGTAAACAATGTAAAATAAAGAAATGCTATAGAAAATGCTATAGCATTTCCTATGGCCTTTCTCGTCAACAATTTAATCCTTACATATTTTTGCATGAGAACTCTTGTTATGTTCAAATTCCAATGTATAAGCCTTAAAATCATTATTTTTCAATTGGTTCGAAATTTAAGGTTGTAAAAAATGTAAAATAAAGAAATGCTATAGGAAATGCTATAGCATTTCCTATGGCATTTCTCGTCAACAATTTAATCCTTGCATATTTTGGCATGAGAACTCTTGTTATATTTAAATTCCAATGTATAAGCCCAAATATCATTATTTTTTCAATTGGTTCGAAATTTAAGGTTGTAAAAAATGTCAAATAAATAAATGCTAATGGAAATGCTATAGCATTTCCTATGGCATTTCTCGTCAACAATTTAATCCTTGCATATTTTTGCATGAGAACTCTTGTTATATTCAAATTCCAATGTATAAGCCCTAAAATAATTATTTTTTCAATTGGTTTGAAATTTAAGGTTGTAAAAAATGTAAAATAAAGAAATGCTATAGGAAATGCTATAGCATTTCCTATGGCATTTCTCGTCAACAATTTAATCCTTGCATATTTTGGCATGAGAACTCTTGTTATATTCAAATTCCAATGTATAAGCCCTAATATCATTATTTTTTCAATTGTTTCGAAATTTAAGGTTGTAAAAAATGTCAAATAAAGAAATGCTATAGCATTTCCTATGGCATTTCTCGTCAACAATTTAATACTTTCATATTTTTGCATGAGAACTCTTGTTATATTCAAATTCCAATTTATAAGCCCTAAAATCATTATTTTTTCAATTAGTTCGAAATTTTAGGTCGTAAACAATGTAAAATAAAGAAATGCTATAGGTAATGCTATATCATTTCCTATGGCATTTCTCGTCAACAATTTAATCCTTGCATATTTTTGCATGAGAACTCTTGTTATATTCAAATTCCAATGTATAAGCCTTAAAATCATTATTTTTCAATTGGTTCGAAATTTAAGGTTGTAAAAAAAGTATAATAAAGAAATGCTATAGGAAATGATATAGCATTTCCTATGGCATTTCTCCTCAACAATTTAATCCTTGCATATTTTGGCATGAGAACTCTTGTTATATTCAAATTCCAATGTATAGGCCCAAATATCATTATTTTTTCACTTGGTTCGAAATTTAAGGTTGTAAAAAATGTCAAATAAATAAATGCTATTGGAAATGTTATAGCATTTCCTATGGCATTTCTCGTTAACAATTTAATCCTTGCATATTTTTGCATGAGAACTCTTGTTATATTCAATTCCAATGTATAAGCCCTAAAATCATTATTTTTTCAATTGGTTCGAAATTTAAGGTTGTAAAAAATGTAAAATAAAGAAATGCTATAGGAAATGGTATAGCATTTCCTACGGCATTTCTCGTCAACAATTTAATCCTTACATATTTTTCTATGAGAACTCTTGTTATGTTCAAATTCCAATGCATAAGCCTTAAAATCATTATTTTTCAATTGGTTCGAAATTTAAGGTTGTAAAAAATGTAAAATAAAGAAATGCTATAGGAAATGCTATAGCATTTCCTATGGCATTTCTCGTCAATAATTTAATCCTTGCATATTTTGGCATGAGAACTCTTGTTATATTCAAATTCCAATGTATAAGCCCAAATATCATTATTTTTTTAATTGGTTCGAAATTTAAGGTTGTAAAAAATGTCAAATAAATAAATGCTATTGGAAATGCTATAGCATTTCCTATGGCATTTCTCGTCAACAATTTAATCCTTGAATATTTTTGCATGAGAACTCTTGTTATATTAAAATTCCAATGTATAAGCCCTAAAATCATTATTTTTTCAATTGGTTCGAAATTTAAGGTTGTAAAAAATGTAAAATAAAGAAATGCTATAGGAAATGCTATAGCATTTCCTATGGCATTTCTCGTCAACAATTTAATCCTTGCATATTTTGGCATGAGAACTCTTGTTATATTCAAATTCCAATGTATAAGCCCAAATATCATTATTTTTTCAATTGGTTCAAAATTTAAGGTTGTAAAAAATGTCAAATAAATAAATGCTATTGGAAATGCTATAGCATTTCCTATGGCATTTCTCGTCAACAATTTAATCCTTGAATATTTTTGCATGAGAACTCTTGTTATATTAAAATTCCAATGTATAAGCCCTAAAAACATTATTTTTTCAATTGGTTCGAAATTTAAGGTTGTAAAAAATGTAAAATAAAGAAATGCTATAGGAAATGCTATAGCATTTCCTATGGCATTTCTCGTCAACAATTTAATCCTTGCATATTTTGGCATGAGAACTCTTGTTTTATTCAAATTCTAATGTATAAGCCCAAATATCATTATTTTTTCAATTGGTTCGAAATTTAAGGTTGTAAAAAATGTCAAATAAATAAATGCTATTGGAAATGCTATAGCATTTCGTATGGCATTTCTCGTCAATAGATTAATCCTTGCATATTTTTGCATGAGAACTCTTCTTATATTCAAATTCCAATGTATAAGCCCTAAAATCATTATTTTTTCAATTGGTTCAAAATTTTAGGTCGTAAACAATGTAAAATAAAGAAATGCTATAGGAAATTCTATAGCATTTCCTATGGCATTTCTCGTCAACAATTTAATCCTTGTATATTTTGGCATGAGAACACTTGTTATATTCAAATTTTAATGTATAAGCCCTAAAATCATTATTTTTTCAATTGGTTCGAAATTTAAGGTTGTAAAAAATATCAAATAAAGAAATGCTATAGGAAATGCTATAGCATTTCGTATGGCATTTCTCGTCAACAATTTAATCCTTGCATATTTTTGCATTAGAACTCTTGTTATATTCAAATTACAATGTATAAGCCCTAAAATCATTATTTTTTCAATTGGTTCAAAATTTTAGGTCGTAAACAATGTAAAATAAAGAAATTCTATAGGAAATGCTAGCATTTCCTATGGCATTTCTCGTCAACAATTTAATCCTTGCATATTTTGGCATGAGAACTCTTGTTATATTCAAATTCTAATGTATAAGCCCTAATATCAATATTTTTTCAATTGGTTCGAAATTTAAGGTTGTAAAAAATGTCAAATAAAGAAATGCTATAGTATTTCCTATGGCATTTCTCGTCAACAATTTAATCCTTGCATATTTTTGCATGAGAACTCTTGTTATATTTAAATTCCAATGTATAAGCCCTAAAACCATTATTTTTTCAATTGGTTCAAAAGTTTAGGTCGTAAACAATGTAAAATAAAGAAATGCTACAGGAAATGCTATAGCATTTCCTATGGCATTTCTCGTCAACAATTTAATCCTTGCATATTTTTGCATGAGAAATCTTGTTGTATTCAAATTCCAATGTGTAAGCCTTAAAGTCATTACTTTTTCAATTGGTTCGAAATTTAAGGTTGTAAAAAATGTAAAATAAAGAAATGCTAGCATTTCCTATGGCATTTCTCGTCAACAATTTAATCCTTGCATATTTTGGCATGAGAACTCTTGTTATATTCAAATTCCAATGTATAAGCCCAAATATCATTATTTTTTCAATTGGTTCGAAATTTAAGGTTGTAAAAAATGTCAAATAAATAAATGCTATTGGATATGCTATAGCATTGCCTATGGCATTTCTCGTCAACAATTTAATCCTTGCATATTTTTGCATGAGAACTCTTGTTATATTCAAATTCCAATGTATAAGCCCTAAAATCATTATTTTTTCAATTGGTTCGAAATTTTAGGTCGTAAACAATGTAAAATAAAGAAATGCTATAGGAAATGCTATAGCATTTCCTATGGCATTTCTCGTCAACAATTTAATCCTTGTATATTTTGGCATGAGAAATCTTGTTATATTCAAATTCCAATGTATAAGCCCTAAAATAATTATTTTTTCAATTGGTTCGAAATTTAAGGTTGTAAAAAATATCAAATAAAGAAATGCTGTAGGAAATGCTATAGCATTTCGTATGGCATTTCTCGTCAATAATTTAATCCTTGCATATTTTTGCATGAGAACTCTTGTTATATTCAAATTCCAATGTATAAGCCCTAAAATCATTATTATTTCAATTGGTTCAAAATTTTAGGTCGTAAACAATGTAAAATAAAGAAATTCTATAGGAAATGCTAGCATTTCCTATGGCATTTCTCGTCAACAATTTAATCCTTGCATATTTTGGCATGAGAACTCTTGTTATATTCAAATTCAATTGTATAATCCCTAATATCATTATTTTCTCAATTGGTTCGAAATTTAAGGTTGTAAAAAATGTCAAATAAAGAAATGCTATAGCATTTCGTATGGCATTTCTCGTCAACAATTTAATCCTTGCATATTTTTGCATGAGAACTCTTGTTATATTCAAATTCCAATGTATAAGCCCTAAAATCATTATTTTTTTCAATTGGTTCAAAAATTTAGGTCGAAAACAATGTAAAATAAAGAAATGCTATGGGAAATGCTATAGCATTTCCTATGGCATTTCTCGTCAACAAATTAATCCTTGCATATTTTTGCATGAGAACTCTTGTTGTATTCAAATTCCAATGTATAAGCCTTAAAGTCAGTACTTTTTCAATTGGTTCAAAATTTAAGGTTGTAAAAAATGTAAAATAAAGAAATGCTATAGGAAACGCTATAGCATTTCCTATGGCATTTCTCGTCAACAATTTAATCCTTGCATATTTTGGCATGAGAACTCTTGTTATATTCACATTCCAATGTATAATCCCAAATATCATTATTTTTTCAATTGGTTCGAAATTTAAGGTTGTAAAAAATGTCAAATAAATAAATGCTATTGGAAATGCTATAGCATTTCCTATGGCATTTCTCGTCAACAATTTAATCCTTGCATATTTTTGCCTGAGAACTCTTGTTATATTAAAATTCCAATGTATAAGCCCTAGAATCATTATTTTTTCAATTGGTTCGAAATTTAAGGTTGTAAAAAATGTAAAATATTTCCTATGGCATTTCTCGTCAACAATTTAATCCTTGCATATTTTGGCATGAGAACTCTTGTTATATTCAAATTCCAATGTATAAGCCCTAATATCATTATTTTTTCAATTGGTTCGAAATTTAAGGTTGTAAAAAATGTCAAATAAAGAAATGCTATACCATTTCCTATGGCATTTCTCGTCAACAATTTAATCCTTGCATATTTTTGCATGAGTACTCTTGTTATATTCAAAATCCAATGTATAAGCCCAAATATCATTATTTTTTCAATTGGTTCGAAATTTAAGGTTGTAAAAAATGTCAAATAAATAAATGCTATTGGAAATGCTATAGCATTTCCTATGGCATTTCTCGTCAACAATTTAATCCTTGCATATTTTTGCCTGAGAACTCTTGTTATATTAAAATTCCAATGTATAAGCCCTAGAATCATTATTTTTTCAATTGGTTCGAAATTTAAGGTTGTAAAAAATGTAAAATAAAGAAATGCTATAGGAAATGCTATAGCATTTCCTATGGCATTTCTCGTCAACAATTTAATCCTTGCATATTTTGGCATGAGAACTCTTGTTATATTCAAATTCCAATGTATAAGCCCTAATATCATTATTTTTTCAATTGGTTCGAAATTTAAGGTTGTAAAAAATGTCAAATAAAGAAATGCTATACCATTTCCTATGGCATTTCTCGTCAACAATTTAATCCTTGCATATTTTTGCATGAGTACTCTTGTTATATTCAAATTCCAATGTATAAGCCCAAATAACATTATTTTTTCAATTGGTTCGAAATTTAAGGTTGTAAAAAATGTCAAATAAATAAATGCTATTGGAAATGCTATAGCATTTCCTATGGCATTTCTCGTCAACAATTTAATCCTTGCATATTTTTGCCTGAGAACTCTTGTTATATTAAAATTCCAATGTATAAGCCCTAGAATCATTATTTTTTCAATTGGTTCGAAATTTAAGGTTGTAAAAAATGTAAAATAAAGAAATGCTATAGGAAATGCTATAGCATTTCCTATGGCATTTCTCGTCAACAATTTAATCCTTGCATATTTTGGCATGAGAACTCTGGTTATATTCAAATACCAATGTATAAGCCCTAATATCATTATTTTTTCAATTGGTTTGAAATTTAAGGTTGTAAAAAATGTCAAATAAATATATGCTATAGCATTTCCTATGGCATTTCTTGTCAACAATTTAATCCTTGCATATTTTTGCCTGAGAACTCTTGTTATATTAAAATTCCAATGTATAAGCCCTAGAATCATTATTTTTTCAATTGGTTCAAAATTTAAGGTTGTAAAAAATGTAAAATAAAGAAATGCTATAGGAAATGCTATAGCATTTCCTATGAAATTTATCGTCAACAATTTAATCCTTGCATATTTTTGCATGAGAACTCTTTTTATATTCAAATTCCAATGTATAAGCCCTAAAATCATTATTTTTTCAACCTGTTCGAAATTTAAGGTTGTAAAAAATGTAAAATAAAAAAATGCTATAGGAAATGCTATAGCATTTCCTATGGCATTTCTCGTCAACAATTTAATCCTTGTATATTTTGGCATGAGAACACTTGTTATATTTAAATTCCAATGTATAAGCCCTAAAATCATTATTTTTTCAATTTGTTCGAAATTTAAGGTTGTAAAAAATTTCAAATAAAGAAATGCTATAGGAAATGCTATAGCATTTCGTATGGCATTTCTCGTCAACAATTTAATCCTTGCATATTTTTGCATGAGAACTCTTGTTATATTCAAATACCAATCTATAAGCCCTAAAATCAATATTTTTTCAATTGGTTCAAAATTTTAGGTCGTAAACAATGTAAAATAAATAAATGCTTTAGGAAATGCTAGCATTTCCTATGGATTTTCTCGTCAACAATTTAATCCTTGCATATATTTGCATGAGAACTCTTGTTATATTCAAATTCTAATGTAAAAGCCCTAAAAACATTATTTTTCCAATTAGTTCCAAATTTAAGGTTGTAAAAAATGTAAAATAAAGAAATGCTATAGGAAATGCTATAGCATTTCCTATGGCATTTCTCGTCAACAATTTAATCCTTGCATACTTTGGCATGAGAACTCTTGTTATATTCAAATTCAAATGTATAAGCCCTAAAATCATTATTTTTTCAATTGGTTTGAAATTTAAGGTTATAAAAAATGTCAAATAAAGAAATGCTATAGGAAATGCTATATCATTTCGTATGGCAATTCTCGTCAACAATTTAATCCTTGCTTATTTTTGCGTAAGAACTCTTATTATATTCAAATTCCAATGTACAAGCCCTAAAATCATTATTTTTCAATTGGTTCGAAATTTAGGGTTGTAAAAAATGTAAAATAAAGAATTGCTATAGGAAATGCTATAGCATTTCCTATGACATTTCTCGTCAACAATTTAATCCTTGTATATTTTGGCATGAGAACTCTTGTTATATTTAAATTCCAATGTATAAGCCCAAATATCATTATTTTTTCAATTGGTTCGAAATTTAAGGTTGTAAAAAATGTCAAATAAATAAATGCTAATGGAAATGCTATAGCATTTCCTATGGCATTTCTCGTCAACAATTTAATCCTTGCATATTTTTGCATGAGAACTCTTGTTATATTCAAATTCCAATGTATAAGCCCTAAAATCATTATTTTTTCAATTGGTTTGAAATTTAAGGTTGTAAAAAATTTCAAATAAAGAAATGCTATAGGAAATGCTATAGCATTTCGTATGGCATTTCTCGTCAACAATTTAATCCTTGCATATTTTTGCATGAGAACTCTTGTTATGTTCAAATTCCAATGTATAAGCCTTAAAATCATTATTTTTCAATTGGTTCGAAATTTAAGGTTGTAAAAAATGTAAAATAAAGAAATGCTATAGGAAATGCTATAGCATTTCCTATGGCATTTCTCGTCAACAATTTAATCCTTGCATATTTTGGCATGAGAACTCTTGTTATATTTAAATTCCAATGTATAAGCCCAAATATCATTATTTTTTCAATTGGTTCGAAATTTAAGGTTGTAAAAAATGTCAAATAAATAAATGCTAATGGAAATGCTATAGCATTTCCTATGGCATTTCTCGTCAACAATTTAATCCTTGCATATTTTTGCATGAGAACTCTTGTTATATTCAAATTCCAATGTATAAGCCCTAAAATCATTATTTTTTCAATTGGTTTGAAATTTAAGGTTGTAAAAAATGTAAAATAAAGAAATGCTATAGGAAATGCTATAGCATTTCCTATGGCATTTCTCGTCAACAATTTAATCCTTGCATATTTTGGCATGAGAACTCTTGTTATATTCAAATTCCAATGTATAAGCCCTAATATCATTATTTTTTCAATTGTTTCGAAATTTAAGGTTGTAAAAAATGTCAAATAAAGAAATGCTATAGCATTTCCTATGGCATTTCTCGTCAACAATTTAATACTTTCATATTTTTGCATGAGAACTCTTGTTATATTCAAATTCCAATTTATAAGCCCTAAAATCATTATTTTTTCAATTAGTTCGAAATTTTAGGTCGTAAACAATGTAAAATAAAGAAATGCTATAGGTAATGCTATAGCATTTCCTATGGCATTTCTCGTCAACAATTTAATCCTTGCATATTTTTGCATGAGAACTCTTGTTATATTCAAATTCCAATGTATAAGCCTTAAAATCATTATTTTTCAATTGGTTCGAAATTTAAGGTTGTAAAAAAAGTATAATAAAGAAATGCTATAGGAAATGATATAGCATTTCCTATGGCATTTCTCCTCAACAATTTAATCCTTGCATATTTTGGCATGAGAACTCTTGTTATATTCAAATTCCAATGTATAGGCCCAAATATCATTATTTTTTCACTTGGTTCGAAATTTAAGGTTGTAAAAAATGTCAAATAAATAAATGCTATTGGAAATGTTATAGCATTTCCTATGGCATTTCTCGTTAACAATTTAATCCTTGCATATTTTTGCATGAGAACTCTTGTTATATTCAATTCCAATGTATAAGCCCTAAAATCATTATTTTTTCAATTGGTTCGAAATTTAAGGTTGTAAAAAATGTAAAATAAAGAAATGCTATAGGAAATGGTATAGCATTTCCTACGGCATTTCTCGTCAACAATTTAATCCTTACATATTTTTCTATGAGAACTCTTGTTATGTTCAAATTCCAATGCATAAGCCTTAAAATCATTATTTTTCAATTGGTTCGAAATTTAAGGTTGTAAAAAATGTAAAATAAAGAAATGCTATAGGAAATGCTATAGCATTTCCTATGGCATTTCTCGTCAATAATTTAATCCTTGCATATTTTGGCATGAGAACTCTTGTTATATTCAAATTCCAATGTATAAGCCCAAATATCATTATTTTTTTAATTGGTTCGAAATTTAAGGTTGTAAAAAATGTCAAATAAATAAATGCTATTGGAAATGCTATAGCATTTCCTATGGCATTTCTCGTCAACAATTTAATCCTTGAATATTTTTGCATGAGAACTCTTGTTATATTAAAATTCAAATGTATAAGCCCTAAAATCATTATTTTTTCAATTGGTTCGAAATTTAAGGTTGTAAAAAATGTAAAATAAAGAAATGCTATAGGAAATGCTATAGCATTTCCTATGGCATTTCTCGTCAACAATTTAATCCTTGCATATTTTGGCATGAGAACTCTTGTTATATTCAAATTCCAATGTATAAGCCCAAATATCATTATTTTTTCAATTGGTTCAAAATTTAAGGTTGTAAAAAATGTCAAATAAATAAATGCTATTGGAAATGCTATAGCATTTCCTATGGCATTTCTCGTCAACAATTTAATCCTTGAATATTTTTGCATGAGAACTCTTGTTATATTAAAATTCCAATGTATAAGCCCTAAAAACATTATTTTTTCAATTGGTTCGAAATTTAAGGTTGTAAAAAATGTAAAATAAAGAAATGCTATAGGAAATGCTATAGCATTTCCTATGGCATTTCTCGTCAACAATTTAATCCTTGCATATTTTGGCATGAGAACTCTTGTTATATTCAAATTCTAATGTATAAGCCCAAATATCATTATTTTTTCAATTGGTTCGAAATTTAAGGTTGTAAAAAATGTCAAATAAATAAATGCTATTGGAAATGCTATAGCATTTCGTATGGCATTTCTCGTCAATAGATTAATCCTTGCATATTTTTGCATGAGAACTCTTCTTATATTCAAATTCCAATGTATAAGCCCTAAAATCATTATTTTTTCAATTGGTTCAAAATTTTAGGTCGTAAACAATGTAAAATAAAGAAATGCTATAGGAAATTCTATAGCATTTCCTATGGCATTTCTCGTCAACAATTTAATCCTTGTATATTTTGGCATGAGAACACTTGTTATATTCAAATTTTAATGTATAAGCCCTAAAATCATTATTTTTTCAATTGGTTCGAAATTTAAGGTTGTAAAAAATATCAAATAAAGAAATGCTATAGGAAATGCTATAGCATTTCGTATGGCATTTCTCGTCAACAATTTAATCCTTGCATATTTTTGCATTAGAACTCTTGTTATATTCAAATTACAATGTATAAGCCCTAAAATCATTATTTTTTCAATTGGTTCAAAATTTTAGGTCGTAAACAATGTAAAATAAAGAAATTCTATAGGAAATGCTAGCATTTCCTATGGCATTTCTCGTCAACAATTTAATCCTTGCATATTTTGGCATGAGAACTCTTGTTATATTCAAATTCTAATGTATAAGCCCTAATATCAATATTTTTTCAATTGGTTCGAAATTTAAGGTTGTAAAAAATGTCAAATAAAGAAATGCTATAGTATTTCCTATGGCATTTCTCGTCAACAATTTAATCCTTGCATATTTTTGCATGAGAACTCTTGTTATATTTAAATTCCAATGTATAAGCCCTAAAACCATTATTTTTTCAATTGGTTCAAAAATTTAGGTCGTAAACAATGTAAAATAAAGAAATGCTACAGGAAATGCTATAGCATTTCCTATGGCATTTCTCGTCAACAATTTAATCCTTGCATATTTTTGCATGAGAAATCTTGTTGTATTCAAATTCCAATGTGTAAGCCTTAAAGTCATTACTTTTTCAATTGGTTCGAAATTTAAGGTTGTAAAAAATGTAAAATAAAGAAATGCTAGCATTTCCTATGGCATTTCTCGTCAACAATTTAATCCTTGCATATTTTGGCATGAGAACTCTTGTTATATTCAAATTCCAATGTATAAGCCCAAATATCATTATTTTTTCAATTGGTTCGAAATTTAAGGTTGTAAAAAATGTCAAATAAATAAATGCTATTGGATATGCTATAGCATTGCCTATGGCATTTCTCGTCAACAATTTAATCCTTGCATATTTTTGCATGAGAACTCTTGTTATATTCAAATTCCAATGTATAAGCCCTAAAATCATTATTTTTTCAATTGGTTCGAAATTTTAGGTCGTAAACAATGTAAAATAAAGAAATGCTATAGGAAATGCTATAGCATTTCCTATGGCATTTCTCGTCAACAATTTAATCCTTGTATATTTTGGCATGAGAAATCTTGTTATATTCAAATTCCAATGTATAAGCCCTAAAATAATTATTTTTTCAATTGGTTCGAAATTTAAGGTTGTAAAAAATATCAAATAAAGAAATGCTGTAGGAAATGCTATAGCATTTCGTATGGCATTTCTCGTCAACAATTTAATCCTTGCATATTTTTGCATGAGAACTCTTGTTATATTCAAATTCCAATGTATAAGCCCTAAAATCATTATTATTTCAATTGGTTCAAAATTTTAGGTCGTAAACAATGTAAAATAAAGAAATTCTATAGGAAATGCTAGCATTTCCTATGGCATTTCTCGTCAACAATTTAATCCTTGCATATTTTGGCATGAGAACTCTTGTTATATTCAAATTCAATTGTATAATCCCTAATATCATTATTTTTTCAATTGGTTCGAAATTTAAGGTTGTAAAAAATGTCAAATAAAGAAATGCTATAGCATTTCGTATGGCATTTCTCGTCAACAATTTAATCCTTGCATATTTTTGCATGAGAACTCTTGTTATATTCAAATTCCAATGTATAAGCCCTAAAATCATTATTTTTTTGAATTGGTTCAAAAATTTAGGTCGAAAACAATGTAAAATAAAGAAATGCTATAGGAAATGCTATAGCATTTCCTATGGCATTTCTCGTCAACAATTTAATCCTTGCATATTTTTGCATGAGAACTCTTGTTGTATTCAAATTCCAATGTATAAGCCTTAAAGTCATTACTTTTTCAATTGGTTCAAAATTTAAGGTTGTAAAAAATGTAAAATAAAGAAATGCTATAGGAAACGCTATAGCATTTCCTATGGCATTTCTCGTCAACAATTTAATCCTTGCATATTTTGGCATGAGAACTCTTGTTATATTCAAATTCCAATGTATAATCCCAAATATCATTATTTTTTCAATTGGTTCGAAATTTAAGGTTGTAAAAAATGTCAAATAAATAAATGCTATTGGAAATGCTATAGCATTTCCTATGGCATTTCTCGTCAACAATTTAATCCTTGCATATTTTTGCCTGAGAACTCTTGTTATATTAAAATTCCAATGTATAAGCCCTAGAATCATTATTTTTTCAATTGGTTCGAAATTTAAGGTTGTAAAAAATGTAAAATATTTCCTATGGCATTTCTCGTCAACAATTTAATCCTTGCATATTTTGGCATGAGAACTCTTGTTATATTCAAATTTCAATGTATAAGCCCTAATATCATTATTTTTTCAATTGGTTCGAAATTTAAGGTTGTAAAAAATGTCAAATAAAGAAATGCTATACCATTTCCTATGGCATTTCTCGTCAACAATTTAATCCTTGCATATTTTTGCATGAGTACTCTTGTTATATTCAAAATCCAATGTATAAGCCCAAATATCATTATTTTTTCAATTGGTTCGAAATTTAAGGTTGTAAAAAATGTCAAATAAATAAATGCTATTGGAAATGCTATAGCATTTCCTATGGCATTTCTCGTCAACAATTTAATCCTTGCATATTTTTGCCTGAGAACTCTTGTTATATTAAAATTCCAATGTATAAGCCCTAGAATCATTATTTTTTCAATTGGTTCGAAATTTAAGGTTGTAAAAAATGTAAAATAAAGAAATGCTATAGGAAATGCTATAGCATTTCCTATGGCATTTCTCGTCAACAATTTAATCCTTGCATATTTTGGCATGAGAACTCTTGTTATATTCAAATTCCAATGTATAAGCCCTAATATCATTATTTTTTCAATTGGTTCGAAATTTAAGGTTGTAAAAAATGTCAAATAAAGAAATGCTATACCATTTCCTATGGCATTTCTCGTCAACAATTTAATCCTTGCATATTTTTGCATGAGTACTCTTGTTATATTCAAATTCCAATGTATAAGCCCAAATAACATTATTTTTTCAATTGGTTCGAAATTTAAGGTTGTAAAAAATGTCAAATAAATAAATGCTATTGGAAATGCTATAGCATTTCCTATGGCATTTCTCGTCAACAATTTAATCCTTGCATATTTTTGCCTGAGAACTCTTGTTATATTAAAATTCCAATGTATAAGCCCTAGAATCATTATTTTTTCAATTGGTTCGAAATTTAATGTTGTAAAAAATGTAAAATAAAGAAATGCTATAGGAAATGCTATAGCATTTCCTATGGCATTTCTCGTCAACAATTTAATCCTTGCATATTTTGGCATGAGAACTCTGGTTATATTCAAATACCAATGTATAAGCCCTAATATCATTATTTTTTCAATTGGTTTGAAATTTAAGGTTGTAAAAAATGTCAAATAAATATATGCTATAGCATTTCCTATGGCATTTCTTGTCAACAATTTAATCCTTGCATATTTTTGCCTGAGAACTCTTGTTATATTAAAATTCCAATGTATAAGCCCTAGAATCATTATTTTTTCAATTGGTTCAAAATTTAAGGTTGTAAAAAATGTAAAATAAAGAAATGCTATAGGAAATGCTATAGCATTTCCTATGAAATTTATCGTCAACAATTTAATCCTTGTATATTTTGGCATGAGAACACTTGTTATATTTAAATTCCAATGTATAAGCCCTAAAATCATTATTTTTTCAATTTGTTCGAAATTTAAGGTTGTAAAAAATTTCAAATAAAGAAATGCTATAGGAAATGCTATAGCATTTCGTATGGCATTTCTCGTCAACAATTTAATCCTTGCATATTTTTGCATGAGAACTCTTGTTATATTCAAATACCAATCTATAAGCCCTAAAATCAATATTTTTTCAATTGGTTCAAAATTTTAGGTCGTAAACAATGTAAAATAAATAAATGCTTTAGGAAATGCTAGCATTTCCTATGGATTTTCTCGTCAACAATTTAATCCTTGCATATATTTGCATGAGAACTCTTGTTATATTCAAATTCTAATGTAAAAGCCCTAAAAACATTATTTTTCCAATTAGTTCCAAATTTAAGGTTGTAAAAAATGTAAAATAAAGAAATGCTATAGGAAATGCTATAGCATTTCCTATGGCATTTCTCGTCAACAATTTAATCCTTGCATACTTTGGCATGAGAACTCTTGTTATATTCAAATTCAAATGTATAAGCCCTAAAATCATTATTTTTTCAATTGGTTTGAAATTTAAGGTTATAAAAAATGTCAAATAAAGAAATGCTATAGGAAATGCTATATCATTTCGTATGGCAATTCTCGTCAACAATTTAATCCTTGCTTATTTTTGCGTAAGAACTCTTATTATATTAAAATTCCAATGTACAAGCCCTAAAATCATTATTTTTCAATTGGTTCGAAATTTAGGGTTGTAAAAAATGTAAAATAAAGAATTGCTATAGGAAATGCTATAGCATTTCCTATGACATTTCTCGTCAACAATTTAATCCTTGTATATTTTGGCATGAGAACTCTTGTTATATTCAAATTCAAATGTATAAGCCCTAAAATCATTATTTTTTCAATTGGTTCGAAATTTAAGGTTGTAAAAAATGACAAATAAAGAAATGCTATAGGAAATGCTATAGCATTTCCTATGGCATTTCTCGGCAACAATTTAATCCTTGCATATTTTTGCATGAGAACTATTGTTATATTCAAATTCCAATAGATAATCCCTAAAATCATTATTTTTTCAATTGGTTCAAAATTTAAGGTTGTAAAAAATGTCAAATAAAGAAATGCTATAGCATTTCCTATGGCATTTATCGTCAACAATTTAATCCTTGCATATTTTTGCATGAGAACGCTTGTAATATTTAAATTCCAATGTATAAGCCCTAAAATCATTATTTTTTCAATTGGTTCAGAATTTTATTTTGTAAAAAATGTAAAATAAAGAAATGCTATAGGAAATGCTATAGCATTTCCTATGGCATTTCTCGTCAATAATTTAATCCTTGCATATTTTTGCATGAGAACTCTTGTTATATTCAAATTCCAAATTATAAGCCCTAAAATAATTATTTTTTCAATTGGTTCAAAATTTAAGGTTGTAAAAAATGTAAAATAAAGAAATTCTATAGGAAATTCTATAGCATTTCCTATGGCATTTCTCATCAACAATTTAATCCTTGCATATTTTTGCATGAGAACTCTTGTTATATTCAAATTCCAATGTCTAAGTCCTAAAATCATTATTTTTTCAATTGGTTCGAATTTTAGGTCGTAAACAATGTGAAATAATGAAATGATATAGGAAATGCTATAGCATTTCCTATGGCATTTCTCGTCAACAATTTAATCCTTGCATATTTTTGCATGAGAACGCTTGTAATATTAAAATTCCAATGTATATGCCCTAAAATCATTATTTTTTCAATTGGTTTGAAATTTAAGGTTGCAAAAATTGTAAAATAAAAAAACTCTATAGGAAATACTATAGCATTTCCTATGGCATTTCTCGTCAACAATTTAATCCTTGCATATTTTTGCATGAGAACTCTTGTTATATTCAAATTCCAATGTATAAGCCCTAAGATCATTATTTTTTCAATTGGTCCGAAATTTAAGGTTGTAAAAAATGTAAAATAAAGAAATGCTATAGGAAATGCTATGGCATTTCTTGTCAACAATTTAATCCCTGTATATTTTGGCATGAGAACTCTTGTTATATTCAAATTCAAATGTATAAGCCCTAAAATCATTATTTTTTCAATTGGTTCGAAATTTAAGGTTGTAAAAAATGACAAATAAAGAAATGCTATAGGAAATGCTATAGCATTTCCTATGGCATTTCTCGGCAACAATTTAATCCTTGCATATTTTTGCATGAGAACTATTGTTATATTCAAATTCCAATGGATAATCCCTAAAATCATTATTTTTTCAATTGGTTCGAAATTTAAGGTTGTAAAAGATGTCAAATAAAGAAATGCTATAGGAAATGCAATATGGCATTTCTCGTCAACAATTTAATCCTTGCATATTTTTGCATGAGAACTCTTGTTATATTCAAATTCCAATGTATAAGCCCTAAAATCATTATTTTTTCAATTGGTTCGAAATTTAAGGTTGTAAAAAATGTCAAATAAAGAAATTCTATAGGAAATGCTATAGCATTTCCTATGGCATTTCTCGTCAACAATTTAAACCTTGCATATTTTTGCACGAGAACGCTTGTAATATTAAATCTCCAATGTATAAGCCCTAAAATCATTATTTTTTCAATTGGTTCGAAATTTAAGGTTGTAAAAAATGTAAAATAAAGAAATGCGATAGGAAATGCTATAGCATTTCCTATGGCATTTCTCGTCAACAATTTAATCCTTGCATATTTTTAAGTGAGAACTCTTGTTATATTCAAATTCCAATGTATAAGACCTAAAATCATTATTTTTTCAATTGGTTCAAAATTTAAGGTTGTAAAAAATGTCAAATAAAGAAATGCTATAGAAAATGCTATAGCATTTCCTATGAAATTTCTCGTCAACAATTTAATCCTTGCATATTTTTTCATGAGAACTCTTGTTATATTCAAATTCCAATGTATAAGCCCTAAAATCATTATTTTTTCAATTGGTTTGAAATTTAAGGTTGTAAAAAATGTAAAATAAAGAAATGCTATAGCATTTCCTATGGCATTTCTCGTCAACAATTTAATCCTTGCATATTTTTGCATGAGAACTCTTGTTATTATCAAATTCCAATGTATAAGCTTTAAAATCATTATTTTTTCAATTGGTTCGATATTTAAGGTTGTAAAAAATGTAAAATAAAGAAATGCTATAGGGAAATTCTATAGCATTTCCTATGGCATTTCTCGTCAACAATTTAATCCTTGCATATTTTTGCATGAGAACTCTTGTTATATTCAAATTCCAATGTATAAGCTTTAAAATCATTATTTTTTCAATTGGTTCGAAATTTAAGGTTGTAAAAAATATAAAATAAAGAAATGCTATAGGAAATGCTACAGCATTTCCTATGGCATTTCTCGTCAACAATTTAATCCTTGCATATTTTTGCATGAGAACTCTTGTTATATTTTAATTCCAATGTATAAGCCCTAAAATCATTATTTTTTCAATTGGTTCGAATTTTAGGTCGTAAACAATGTAAAATAAAGAAATGCTATAGGAAATGCTATAGCATTTCCTATGGCATTTCTCGTCAACAATTTAATCCTTGCATATTTTTGCATGAGAACTCTTGTTATATTCAAATTGCAATGTATAAGCCCTAAAATCATTTTTTTTTTCAATTGGTTCAAAATTTAAGGTTGTAAAAAATGTAAAATAAAGAAATGCTATAGAAAATGCTATAGTATTTCCTATGGCATTTCTCATCAACAATTTAATCCTTGCATATTTTTCCATAAGAACTCTTGTTATATTCAAATTCCAATGTATAAGCCCTAAAATCATTATTTTTTCAATTGGTTCGAAATTTAAGGTTGTAAAAAATGTCAAATAAAGAAATTCTATAAAAAATTCTATAGCATTTCCTATGGCATTTCTCGTCAACAATTTAATCCTTGCATATTTTTGCAAGAGAACTCTTGTTATATTCAAATTCCAATGTATAAACCCTAAAATCATTATTTTTTCAATTGGTTCGAAATTTAAGGTTGTAAAAAATGTCAAATAAAGAAATGCTATAGGAAATGCTATAGCATTTCCTATGGCATTTCTCGTCAACAATTTAATCCTTGCATATATTTGCATGAGAACTCTTGTTATCTTCAAATTCCAATGTATAAGCCCTAAAATCATTATTTTTTCAATTGGTGGTAAATTTAAGGTTGTAAAAAATGTAAAATAAAGAAATGCTATAGGAAATGCTATAGCATTTCCTATGGCATTTCTCGTCAACAATTTAATCCTTGCATATTTTGGCATGAGAACTCTTGTTATATTCAAATTCCAATGTATAAGCCCTAAAATCATTATTTTTTCTATTGGTTCGAAATTTAAGGTTGTAAAAAATGTCAAATAAAGAAATGCTATAGGAAATGCTATAGCATTTCCTATGTTATTTCTCGTCAACAATTTAATCCTTGCATATTTTTGCATGAGAACTCTTGTTATATTGAAATTCCAATGTATGAGCCCTAAAATCATTATTTTTTCAATTGGTTTGAATTTTAGGTCGTAAACAATGTAAAATAAAGAAATGCTATAGGAAATGCTATAGCATTTCCTATGGCATTTCTCGTCAACAATTTAATCCTTGCATATTTTTGCATGAGAACTCTTGTTATATTCAAATTCCAATGTATAAGCCCTAAAATCATTATTTTTTCAATTGGTTCAAAATTTAAGGTTGTAAAAAATGTCAAATAAAGAAATTCTATAGGAAATTCTATAGCATTTCCTATGGCATTTCTCGTCAACAATTTAATCCTTGCATTTTTTTGCAAGAGAACTCTTGTTATATTCAAATTCCAATGTATAAACCCTAAAATCATTATTTTTTCAATTGGTTCGAAATTTAAGGTTGTAAAAAATATCAAATAAAGAAATGCTATAGGAAATGCTATAGCATTTCGTATGGCATTTCTCGTCAACGATTTAATCCTTGAATATTTTGGCATGAGAACTCTTGTTATATTCAAATTACAATGTATAAGCCCTAAAATCATTATTTTTTCAATTCGTTCGAAATTTAAGGTTGCAAGAAATGTAAAATAAAGAAATGCTATAGCATTTCCTATGGCATTTCTCGTGAATAATTTAATCCTTGCATATTTTTGCATGAGAACGCTTGTAATATTCAAATTCCAATGTATAAGCCCTAAAATATCTATTTTTCAATTGGTTCGAATTTTAGGTCGTAAACAATGTAAAATAAAGAAATGCTATAGGAAATGCTATAGCATTTCCTATGGCATTTCTCGTCAACAATTTAATCCTTGCATATTTTTTCATGAGAACTCTTGTTATATTCAAATTCCAATATATAAGCCCTAAAATCATTATTTTTTCAATTGGTTCGAAATTTTAGGTCCTAAACAATGTAAGATAAAGAAATGGTATAGGAAATGCTATAGCATTTCCTATGGCATTTCTCGTCAACAATTTAATCCTTGCATATTTTTTCATGAGAACACTTGTTATATTATAATTCCACTTTATAAGCCCTAAAATCATTATTTTTTCAATTGGTTCGAAATTTAAGGTTGTAAAAAATGTAAAATAAAGAAATGCTATAGCAAATTCCAATGTATAAGCCCTAAAATCTTCATTTTTTCAATTGGTTCGAAATTTTAGGTCGTAAACAATGTAAAATACAGAAATGCTAGCATTTCCTATGGCATTTCTCGTCAACAATTTAATCCTTGCATATTTTTGCATGAGAACTCTTGTTATATTCAAATTCCAATGTATAAGCCCTAAAATCATTATTTTTTCAATTGGTTCGAAATTTTAGGTCGTAAACAATGTAAAATAAAAAAATGGTATAGCAAATGCTATAGCATTTCCTATGGCATTTCTCGTCAACAATTTAATCCTTGCATATTTTTTCATTAGAACGCTTATTATATTATAATTCCAATGTATAAGCCCTAAAATCATTATTTTTTCAATTGGTTCGAAATTTTAGGTCGTAAACAATGTAAAATAAAGAAATGCTATAGGAAATGCTATAGCATTTCCTATGGCATTTCTCGTCAACAATTTAATCCTTGCATATTTTGGCATGAGAACTCTTGTTATATTCAAATTCTAATGTATAAGCCCTAAAATAATTATTTTTCAAATGGTTCGAAATTTAAGGTTGTAAAAAATGTCAAATAAAGAAATGCCATAGGAAATGCTATAGCATTTCCTATGGCATTTCTCGTCAACAATTTAATCCTAGCATATTTTTGCATGAGAACTCTTGTTATATTCAAATTCCAATGAAATAAGCCCTAAAATCATTATTTTTTCAATTGGTTCGAAATTTAAGGATGTAAAAAATGTAAAATAAAGAAATGTTATAGGAAATGCTATAGCATTTCCTATGGCATTTCTCGTCAACAATTTAATCCTTGCATATTTTTGCATGAGAACTCTTGTTATATTCAAATTCCAATGTATAATCCCTAAAATCATTATTTTTTCAATTGGATCGAAATTTAAGGTTGTAAAAAATGTCAAATAAAGAAATGCTATAGGAAATGCTAGCATTTCCTATGGCATTTCTCGTCAACAATTTAATCCTTGCATATTTTTATATGGGAACTCCTTTTATATTTTAAGTTCCAATGTATAAGCCTTAAAATCATTACTTTTTCAATCTGTTCGAAATTTAAGGTTGTAAAAAATGTAAAACAAAAAAAGGCTATAGGAAATGCTATAGATTCCTATGGCATTTCTCGTCAACAATTTAATCCTTCCATATTTTTGCATGAGAACTCTTGTTATATTCAAATTCCAATGCATAAGCCCTAAAATCATTATTTTTTCAATTGGTTCGAATTTTAGGTCGTAAACAATGTAAAATAAAGAAATGCTATAGGAAATGCTATAGCATTTCCTATGGCATTTCTCGTCAACAATTTAATCCTTGCGTATTTTTGCATGAGAACGCTTGTTATATTCAAATTCCAATGTATAAGCCCTAAAATCTTTTTTTTTTCAATTGGTTCGAAATTTTAGGTCGTAAACAATGTAAAATAAAGAAATGCTATAGGAAATGATATAGCATTTCCTATGGCATTTCTCGTCAACAATTTAATCCTTGCATATTTTAGCATGAGAAATTTTGTTATATTCAAATTCCAATGTATAAGCCCTAAAATCATTATTTTTTCAATTGGGTTCGAAATTTTAGGTCGTAAACAATGTAAAATAAAGAAATGCTATAAGAAATTCTATAGCATTTCCTATGGCATTTCTCGTCAACAATTTAATCCTTGCATATTTTGGCATGAGAACTCTTGTTATAATCAAATTCTAATGTATAAGCCCTAAAATAATTATTTTTCAATTGGTACAAAATTTAAGGTTGTAAAAAATGTCAAATAAAGAAATGCTATAGGAAATGCTATAGCATTTCCTATGGCATTTCTCGTCAACAATTTAATCATAGCATATTTTTTCATGAGAACTCTTGTTATATTCAAATTCCAATGTAATAAGCCCTAAAATCATTATTTTTTCAATTGGTTCGAAATTTAAGGATGTAAAAAATGTAAAATAAAGAAATGCTAAAGGAAACGCTATAGCATTTCCCAAGGCATTTCTCGTCAACAATTTAATCCTTGCATATTTTTGCATGAGAACGCTTGTAATATTAAAATTCCAATGTATAAGCCCTAAAATCATTATTTTTTCAATTGGTTCGAAATTTAAGGTTGTAAAAAATGTAAAATAAAGAAATGCTATAGGAAATGCTATAGCATTTCCTATGGAATTTCTCGTCAACAATTTAATCCTTGCATATTTTTGCCTGAGAACTCTTGTTATATTTAAATCACAATGTATAATCCCTAAAATCATTATTTTTTCAATTGGTTCAAAATTTAAGGTTGTAAGAAATGTAAAATAAAGAAATACTATAGGAAATGCTATACAATTTCCTATGGCATTTCTCGTCAACAATTTAATCCTTGCATATTTTTCCATGAGAACTCTTGTTATATTCAAATTCCAATGTATAATCCCTAAAATCATTATTTTTTCAATTGGTTCAAAATTTAAGGTTGTAAAAAATTTTAAATAAAGAAATGCTATAAGAAATGCTATAGCATTTCCTATGGCATTTCTCGTCAACAATTTAATCCTTGCATATTTTTTCATGAGAACTCTTGTTATATTTTAAATTCCAATGTATAAGCCCTAAAATCATAACTTTTTCAATCTGTTCGAAATTTAAGAATGTAAAAAATGTAAAATAAAGAAATGCTATAGGAAATGCTATAGATTCCTATGGCATTTCTCGTCAACAATTTAATCCTTGCATATTTTTGCATAAGAACTCTTGTTATATTCAAATTCCAATGTATAAGCCCTAAAATCATTATTTTTTCAATTGGTTCGAATTTTAGGTCGTAAACAATGTAAAATAAAGAAATGCTATAGGAAATGCTATAGCATTTCCTATGGCATTTCTCGTCAACAATTTAATCATTGCATATTTTTGCATGAGAACGCTTGTAATATTAAAATTCCAATGTATAAGCCCTAAAATCATTATTTTTTCAATTGGTTCGAAATTTAAGGTTGTAAAAAATGTAAAATAAAGAAATGCTATAGGAAATGCTATAGCATTTCCTATCGAATTTCTCGTCAACAATTTAATCCTTGCATATTTTTCCCTGAGAACTCTTGTTATATTCAAATTCCAATGTATAAGCCCTAGAATCATTATTTTTTCAATTGGTTCGAAATTTAAGGTTGTAAAAAATGTAAAATAAAGAAGTTCTATAGGAATTTCTATAGCATTTCCTATGGCATTTCTCGTCAACAATTTAATCCTTGCATATTTTTTTTCATGAGAACTCTTGTTATATTCAAATTCCAATATATAAGGCCTAAAATCATTATTTTTTCAATTGGTTCGAAATTTAAGGTTGTATAAAATGTAAAATAAAGAAATGCTATAGGAAATGTTATAACATTTCCTATGGCATTTCTCGTCAACAATTTAATCCTTGCATATTTTTGCATGAGAATTCTTATTATATTCAAATTCCAATGTATAAGCCCTAAAATCATTATTTTTTCAATTGGTTCGAAATTTAAGGTTGTAAAAAATGTCAAATAAAGAAATGCTAAAGGAAATGCTTTAGGATTTCCTATAGCATTTCTCGTCAACAATTTAATCCTTGCATATTTTTGCATGAGAACTCTTGTTATATTCAAATTTAAATGTATAAGCCCTAAAATAATTATTTTTTCAATTGGTTCGAAATTTAAGGTTGTAAAAAATGTAAAATAAAGAAATGCTATAGGAAATGCTATAGCATTTCCTATGGCATTTCTCGTCAACAATTTAATCCTTGCATATTTTTGCATGAGAACTCTTGTTATATTCAAATTCCAATGTATAAACCCTAAAATCAATGTTTTTTCAATTGGTTCGAAATTTAAGGTTGTAAAAAATGTAAAATAAAGAAATGCTATAGGAAATACTATAGCATTTCCTATGGCATTTCTCGCCAACAATTTAATCCTTGCATATTTATGCATGAGAACTCTTGTTATATTCAAATTCCGATGTATAAGCCCTAAAATCAATATTTTTTCAATTGGTTCGAAATTTAAGGTTGTAAAAAATGTAAAATAAAGAAATTCTATAGGAATTTCTATAGCATTTCCTATGGCATTTCTCGTCAACAATTTAATCCTTGCATATTTATGCATGAGAACTCTTGTTATATTCAAATTCCAATGTATAATCTTTAAAATCATTATTTTTTCAATTGGTTGGAAATTTAATGTTGTAAAAAATGTAAAATAAAGAAATTCTATAGGAATTTCTATAGCATTTCCTATGGCATTTCTCGTCAACAATTTAATCCTTGCATATTTTTGTATGAGAACTCTTGTTATATTCAAATTCCAATGTATAATCTTTAAAATCATTATTTTTTCAATTGGTTCGATATTTAAGGTTGTAAAAAATGTAAAATAAAAAAATGCAACAGGAAATTCTATAGCATTTCCTATGGCATTTCTCGTCAACAATTTAATCTTTGCATATTTTTGCATGAGAACTCTTGTTATATTCAAATTCCAATGTATAAGCCCCAAAATAATTAATTTTTCAATTGGTTCAAAATTTAAGGTTGTAAATAATGTCAAATAAAGAAATGCTATGGGAAATGCTATAGCATTTCGTATGGCATTTCTCGTCAACAATTTAATCCTTGCATATTTTTGCATGAGAACTCTTGTTATATTCAAATTCCAATGTATAATCTTTAAAATCATTATTTTTTCAATTGGTTCGATATTTAAGGTTGTAAAAAATGTAAAATAAAAAAATGCAACAGGAAATTCTATAGCATTTCCTATGGCATTTCTCGTCAACAATTTAATCTTTGCATATTTTTGCATGAGAACTCTTGTTATATTCAAATTCCAATGTATAAGCCCCAAAATAATTAATTTTTCAATTGGTTCAAAATTTAAGGTTGTAAATAATGTCAAATAAAGAAATGCTATGGGAAATGCTATAGCATTTCGTATGGCATTTCTCGTCAACAATTTAATCCTTGCATATTTTTGCATGAGAACTCTTGTTATATTCAAATTCCAATGTATAATCTTTAAAATCATTATTTTTTCAATTGGTTCGATATTTAAGGTTGTAAAAAATGTAAAATAAAAAAATGCAACAGGAAATTCTATAGCATTTCCTATGGCATTTCTCGTCAACAATTTAATCTTTGCATATTTTTGCATGAGAACTCTTGTTATATTCAAATTCCAATGTATAAGCCCCAAAATAATTAATTTTTCAATTGGTTCAAAATTTAAGGTTGTAAATAATGTCAAATAAAGAAATGCTATGGGAAATGCTATAGCATTTCGTATGGCATTTCTCGTCAACAATTTAATCCTTGCATATTTTTGCATGAGAACTCTTGTTATATTCAAATTCCAATGTATAATTGCTAAAATCGTTATTTTTTCAATTGGTTTAAAATGTTAGGTCGTAAACAATGTAAAATAAAGAAATGCTATAGGAAATGCTAGCATTTCCTATGGCATTTCTCGTCAACAATTTAATCCTTGCATATTTTTGCATGAGAACTCTTGTTATATTCAAATTCCAATGTATAAGCCCTAAAATCATTATTTTTTTCAATTGGTTCGATATTTAAGGTTGTAAAAAATGTAAAATAAAGAAATGCTATAGAAAATGCTATAGCATTTCCTATGGCATTTCTCGTCAACAATTTAATCTTTGCATATTTTTGCATGAGAACTCTTGTTACATTCAAATTCCAATGTATAAGCCCCAAAATAATTAATTTTTCAATTGGTTCAAAATTTAAGGTTGTAAATAATGTCAAATAAAGAAATGCTATAGGAAATGCTATAGCATTTCGTATGGCATTTCTCGTCAACAATTTAATCCTTGCATATTTTTGCATGAGAACTCTTGTTATATTCAAATTCCAATGTATAATCGCTAAAATCGTTATTTTTTCAAATTGTTCAAAATTTTAGGTCGTAAACAATGTAAAATAAAGAAATGCTATAGGAAATGCTAGCATTTCCTATGGCATTTCTCGTCAACAATTTATTCCTTGCATATTTTTTCATGAGAACTCATGTTATATTCAAATTCCAATGTATAAGCCCTAAAATCATTATTTTTTCAATTGGTTCGAAATTTAAGGTTGTATAAAATGTAAAATAAAGAAATGCTATAGGAAATGCTATAACATTTCCTATGGCATTTCTCGTCAACAATTTAATCCTTGCATATTATTGCATGAGAATTCTTATTATATTCAAATTCCAATGTATAAGCCCTAATCTTTATTTTTTCAATTGGTTCAAAATTTAAGGTTGTAAAAAATGTCAAATAAAGAAATGCTAAAGGAAATGCTATAGGATTTCCTATAGTATTTCTCGTCAACCATTTAATCCTTGCATATTTTTGCAAGAGAACTCTTGTTATATTCAAATTTCAATGTATAAGCCCTAAACTAATTATTTTTTCAATTGGTTCGAAATTTAAGGTTGTAAAAAATGTAAAATAAAGAAATGCTAAAGGAAATGCTATAGCATTTCCTATGGCATTTCTCGTCAACAATTTAATCCTTGCATATTTTTGCATGAGAACTCTTGTTATATTCAAATTCCAATGTATAAACCCTAAAATCATGTTTTTTCAATTGGTTCAAAATTTAAGGTTGTAAAAAATGTAAAATAAAGAAATTCTATAGGAAATTCTATAGCATTTCCTATGGCATTTCTCGTCAACAATTTAATCCTTGCGTATTTTTTCATGAGAACTCTTGTTATATTCAAATTCCAATGTATAAGCCCTAAAAAAATTATTTTTTCAATTGGTTCGAATTTTAGGTCGTAAACAATGTAAAACGAAGAAGTGCTATAGGAAATGCTAGCATTTCCTATGGTATTTCTCGTCAACAATTTAATCCTTGCATATTTTCATGAGAACGCTTGTAATATTAAAATTCCAATGTATAAGCCCTGAAATAATTATTTTTTCAATTGGTTCGAAATTTAAGGTTGTAAAAAATGTAAAATAAAGAAATGCTATAGGAAATGCTATAGCATTTCCTATGGCATTTCTCGTCAACAATTTAATCCTTGCATATTTTTGCATGAGAACTCTTGTTATATTCAAATTCCAATGTATGAGCCCTAAAATCATTATTTTTTCAATTGGTTCGATATTTAAGGTTGTAAAAAATGTAAAATAAAGAAATGCTATAGGAAATGCTATAGCATTTCCTATGGCATTTCTCGTCAACAATTTAATCTTTGCATATTTTTGCATGAGAACTCTTGTTATATTCAAATTCCAATGTATAAGCCCTAAAAACATTATTTTTTCAATTGGTTCAAAATTTAAGGTTGTAAATAATGTCAAATAAAGAAATGCTATAGGAAATGCTATAGCATTTCGTATGGCATTTCTCGTCAACAATTTAATCCTTGCATATTTTTTCATGAGAACTCTTGTTTTATTCAAATTCCAATGTAAAAGCCCTAAAATCATTATTTTTTCAATTGGTTCGAAATTTAAGGTTGTAAAAAATGTAAAATAAAGAAATGCTTGGCATTTCTCGTCAAAAATTTAATCCTTGCATATTTTTGCATGAGAACTCTAGTTATATTCAAATTCCAATGTATAAGCCCTAAAACCATTGTTTTTTCAATTGGTTCGAAATTTAAGGTTGTAAAAAATGTCAAATAAAGAAATGCTAGCATTTCCTATGGCATTTCTCGCCAACAATTTAATCCTTGCATATTTATGCATGAGAACTCTTGTTATATTCAAATTCCGATGTATAAGCCCTAAAATCAATATTTTTTCAATTGGTTCGAAATTTAAGGTTGTAAAAAATGTAAAATAAAGAAATTCTATAGAAAATGCTATAGCATTTCCTATGGCATTTCTCGTCAACAATTTAATCATTGCATATTTTTGCATGAGAACGCTTGTAATATTAAAATTCTAATATATAAGCCCTAAAATCATTATTTTTTCAATTGGTTTGAAATTTAAGGTTGTAAAAAATGTAAA
Organism: Parietaria judaica; assembly: GCA_954871525.1. Taxonomy (NCBI): domain Eukaryota; kingdom Viridiplantae; phylum Streptophyta; class Magnoliopsida; order Rosales; family Urticaceae; genus Parietaria; species Parietaria judaica. Next base: position 3,702,156 of record OX940864.1, on the reverse strand, counting down.
ATAAAGAAATTCTATAGGAAATTCTATAGCATTTCCTATGGCAATTCTCGTCAACAATTTAATCCTTGCATATTTTTGCATGAGAACTTTTGTTATATTCGAATTACAATGTATAAGTCCTAAAATAATTATTTTTTCAATTGGTACGAATTTTAGGTCGTAAACAATGTAAAATAAAGAAATGCTATAGGAAATGCTATAGCATTTCCTATGGCATTTCTCGTCAACAATTTAATCCTTGCATATTTTTGCATGAGAACTCTTGTAATATTAAAATTTCAATGTATAAGCCCTGAAATAATTATTTTTTCAATTGGTTTGAAATTTAAGGTTGTAAAAAATGTAAAATAAAGAAATGCTATAGGAAATGCTATAGCATTTCCTATGGCATTTCTCGTCAACAATTTAATCCTTGCATATTTTTGCATGAGAACTCTTGTTATATTAAAATTCCAATGTATGAGCCCTAAAATCATTATTTTTTTCAATTGGTTCGAAATTTAAGGTTGTAAAAAATGTAAAATAAAGAAATGCTTTAGGAAATGCTATAGCATTTCCTATAGCATTTCTCGTCAACAATTTAATCCTTGCATATTTTTGCCTGAGAACTCTTGTTATATTCAAATTCCAATGTATAAGCCCTAAAATCATTATTTTTTCAATTGGTTCAAAATTTAAGGTTGTAAAAAATGTAAAATAAAGAAATTCTATAGGAATTTCTATAGCATTTCCTATGGCATTTTTCGTCAACAATTTAATCCTTGCATATTTTTGCATGAGAACTCTAGTTATATTCAAATTCCAATGTATAAGCCCTAAAACCATTGTTTTTTCAATTGGTTCGAAATTTAAGGTTGTAAAAAATGTCAAATAAAGAAATGCTAGCATTTCCTATGGCATTTCTCGCCAACAATTTAATCCTTGCATATTTATGCATGAGAACTCTTGTTATATTCAAATTCCGATGTATAAGCCCTAAAATCAATATTTTTTCAATTGGTTCGAAATTTAAGGTTGTAAAAAATGTAAAATAAAGAAATTCTATAGGAAATGCTATAGCATTTCCTATGGCATTTCTCGTCAACAATTTAATCATTGCATATTTTTGCATGAGAACGCTTGTAATATTAAAATTCTAATATATAAGCCCTAAAATCATTATTTTTTCAATTGGTTTGAAATTTAAGGTTGTAAAAAATGTAAAATAAAGAAATTCTATAGGAAATTCTATAGCATTTCCTATGGCATTTCTCGTCAACAATTTAATCTTTGCATATTTTTGCATGAGAACTTTTGTTATATTCGAATTACAATGTATAAGCCCTAAAATAATTATTTTTTCAATTGGTACGAATTTTAGGTCGTAAACAATGTAAAATAAAGAAATGCTATAGGAAATGCTATAGCATTTCCTATGGCATTTCTCGTCAACAATTTAATCCTTGCATATTTTTGCATGAGAACTCTTGTAATATTAAAATTTCAATGTATAAGCCCTGAAATAATTATTTTTTCAATTGGTTTGAAATTTAAGGTTGTAAAAAATGTAAAATAAAGAAATGCTTTAGGAATTTCTATAGCATTTCCTATGGCATTTCTCGTCAACAATTTAATCCTTGCATATTTTTGCATAAGAACTCTTGTTATATTCAAATTCCAATGTATAATCTTTAAAATCATTATTTTAACAATTGGTTCGAAATTTAAGGTTGTAAAAAATATAAAATAATGAAATGCCATAGGAAATGCTATAGCATTTCCTATGGCATTTCTCGTCAACAATTTAATCCTTGCATATTTTTGCATGAGAACTCTTGTTATATTCAAATTCCAATGTATAAGCCCTAAAATAATTATTTTTTCAATTGGTTCGAATTTTAGGTCGTAAACAAGGTAAAATAAAGAAATGCTATAGGAAATGCTATAACATTTCCTATGGCATTTCTCGTCAACAATTTAATCCTTGCATATTTTTGCATGAGAACTCTTGTTATATTCAATCTCCAATGTATAAGCCCTAAAATCATTATTTTTTCAATTGGTTCGAAATTTTAGGTCGTAAACAATGTAAAATAAAGAAATGCTATAGGAAATGCTATAGCATTTCCTATGGCATTTCTCGTCAACAATTTAATCCTTGCATGTTTTGGCATGAGAACTCTTGTTATAATCAAATTCTAATGTATAAGCCCTAAAATAATAATTTTTCAATTGGTTCCAAATTTAAGGTTGTAAAAAATGTCAAATAAAGAAATGCTATAGGAAATGCTATAGCATTTCCTATGGCATTTCTCGTCAACAATTTAATCCTAGCATATTTTTGCATGAGAAGTCTTGTTATATTCAAATTCCAATGAAATAAGCCCTAAAATCATTATTTTTTCAATTGGTTCGAAATTTAAGGTTGTAAAAAATGTAAAATAAAGAAATGTTATAGGAAATGCTATAGCATTTCCTATGGCATTTCTCGTCAACAATCTAATCCATGCATATTTTTGCATGAGAACTCTTGTTATATTCAAATTCCAATGTATAAGCCCTAAAATCATTATTTTTTCAATTGGTTCGAATTTTAGGTCTTAAACAAGGTAAAATAAAGAAATGCTATAGGAAATGCTACTATGGCATTTCTCGTCAACAATTTAATAATTGCATATTTTGGCATGAGAACTCTTGTTATATTCAAATTCTAATGTATAAGCCCTAAAATAAATATTTTTCAATTGGTTCGATATTTAAGGTTGTAAAAAATGTCAAATAAAGAAATGCTGTAGGAAATGCTATAGCATTTCCTATGGCATTTCTCGTCAACAATTTAATCCTAGCATATTTTTGCATGAGAACTCTTGTTATAATCAAACTCCAATGAAATAAGCCCTAAAATCATTATTTTTTCAAATTGTTCGAAATTTAAGGTTGTAAAAAATGTAAAATAAAGAAATGTTATAGGAAATGCTATAGCATTTCCTATGGCATTTCTCGTCAACAATTTAATCCTTGCATATTTTTGCATGAGAACTCTTGTTATATTCAAATTCCAATGTATAATCCCTAAAATCATTATTTTTTCAATTGGTTCGAAATTTAAGGTTGTAAAAAATGTCAAATAAAGAAATGCTATAGGAAATGCTATAGCATTTCCTATGGCATTCCTCGTCAACAATTTAATCCTTGCATATTTTTATATGGGAACTCCTTTTATATTTTAAATTCCAATGTATAAGCCCTAAAATCATTACTTTTTCAATCTGTTCGAAATTTAAGGTTGTAAAAAATGTAAAATAAAGAAATGCTATAGGAAATGCTATAGCATTTCCTTTGGCATTTCTCGTCAATAATTTAATCCTTGCATAGTTTGGCATGAGAACTCTTGTTATATTCAAATTCCAATGTATAAGCCCTAAAATTATTATTTTTTCAATTGGTTCGAAATTTAAGGTTGTAAAAAATGTAAAATAAAGAAATGCTATAGGAAATGCTATAGCATTTCCTATGGCATTTTTCGTCACCAATTTAATCCTTGCATATTTTTGCATGAGAACGCTTGTAATATAAAAATTTCAATGTATAAGCCCTAAAATCATTATTTTTTCAATTGGTTTGAAATTTAAGGTTGTAAAAAATTTAAAATAAAGAAATTCTTTAGGAAATTCTATACAATTTCCTATGGCATTTCTCGTCAACAATTTAATCCTTGCATATTTTTGCATGAGAACTCTTGTTATATTCAAATTCCAATGTATAAGCCTTAAAATCATTATTTTTTTCAATTGGATCGGAATTTTAGGCCGTAAACAATGTAAAATAAAGAAATGCCATAGGAAATGCTAGCATTTCCTATGGCATTTCTCGTCAACAATTTAATCCTTGCATATTTTTGCATGAGAACTCTTGTTATATTCAAATTCCAATGTATAATCCCTAAAATCATTATTTTTTCAAATGGTTCGAAATTTAAGGTTGTAAAAAATGTCAAATAAAGAAATGCAATAGGAAATGCTAGCATTTCCTATGGCATTTCTCGTCAACAATTTAATCCTTGCATATTTTTGCATGAGAACTCTTGTTATATTCAAATTCCAATGTATAAGCCCTAAAAACATTATTTTTTCAATTGGTTCAAAATTTAAGGTTGTAAATAATGTCAAATAAAGAAATGCTATAGCAAATGCTATAGCATTTCGTATGGCATTTCTCGTCAACAATTTATTCCTTGCATATTTTTGCATGAGAACTCTTGTTATATTCAAATTCCAATGTATAATCTCTAAAATCGTTATTTTTTCAATTGGTTCAAAATTTTAGGTCGTAAACAATGTAAAATAAAGAAATGCTATAGAAAATGCTAGCATTTCCTATGGCTTTTCTCGTCAACAATTTAATGCTTGCATATTTTTACGCGAGAACTCTTGTTATATTTTAAATTCCAATGTATAAGCCCTAAAATCATTATTTTTTCAATCTGTTCGAAATTTAAGGTTGTAAAAAATGTAAAATAAAGAAATGCTATAGGATATGCTATAGATTCCTATGGCATTTCTCGTCAACAATATAATCCTTGCATATTTTTGAATGAGAACTCTTGTTATCTTCAAATTCCAATGTATAAGCCCTAAAATCAATATTTTTTTCAATTGGTTCGAATTTTAGGTCGTAAACAATGTAAAATAAAGAAATGCTATAGGAAATAGCATTTCCTATGCCATTTCTCGTCAACAGTTTAATCCTTGCATATTTTTGCATGAGAACAATTGTAATATTAAAATTCCAATCTATAAGCCCTAATATCATTGTTTTTTCAATTGGTTTGAAATTTAAGGTTGTAAAAAATGTAAAATAAAGAAATGCTTTAGCAAATGCTATAGCATTTCCTATGGCATTTCTCGTCAACAATTTAATCCTTGCATATTTTTGCATGAGAACGCTTGTAATATTAAAATTCCAATGTATAAGACCTAAAATCATTAATTTTTCAATTGGTTTAAAATTTAAGGTTGTAAAAAATGTAAAATAAAGAAATTCTATAGGAGATTCTATAGCATTTCCTATGTCATTTCTCGTCAACAATTTAATCCTTGCATATTTTTGCATGAGAACTTTTGTTATATTCAAATTACAATGTATAAGCCCTAAAATAATTATTTTTTCAATTGGTTCGAATTTTAGGTCGTAAACAATGTAAAATAAAGAAATTCTATAGGAAATGCTATAGCATTTCCTATGGCATTTCTCGTCAACAATTTAATCCTTGCATATTTTTTCATGAGAACGCTTGTTATATTAAAATTCCAATGTATAAGCGCTAAAATTATTATTTTTTCAATTGGTTCGAAATTTAAGGTTGTAAAAAATGTCAAATAAAGAAATGCTATTGGAAATGCTATAACATTTCGTATGGCATTTCTCGTCAACAATTTAATCCTTGCATATTTTTGCATGAGAACTCTTGTTATATTCAAATTCCAATGTATAAGCCCTAAAATCATTATTTTTTCAATTTTTTCAAAATTTAAGGTTGTAAAAAATGTCAAATAAAGAAATGCTGTAGGAAATGCTATAGCATTTCCTATGGCAATTCTCGTCAACAATTTAATCCTTGCATATTTTTACACGAGAACTCTTGTTATATTTTAAATTCCAATGTATAAGCCCTATAATCATTATTTTTTCAATCTGTTCGAAATTTAAGGTTGTAAAAAATGTAAAATAAAGAAATGCTATAGGATATGCTATGGATTCCTATGGCATTTCTCGTCAACAATATAATTCTTGCATATTTTTGCATGAGAACTTTTGTTATATTCAAATTACAATGTATAAGCCGTAAAATAATTATTTTTTCAATTGGTTCGAATTTTAGGTCGTAGACAACGTAAAATAAAGAAATGCTATAGGAAATGCTATAGCATTTCCTATGGCATTTCTCGTCAACAATTTAATCCTTGCATATTTTGGCATGAGAACTCTTGTTATATTCAAATTCCAATGTATAAGCCCTAAAATAATTATTTTTTCAATTGGTTCGAAATTTAAAGTTGTAAAAAATGTCAAATAAAGAAATGCTATAGTAAATGCTATAGCATTTCCTATGGCATTTCTCGTCAACAATTTAATCCTTGTATATTTTGGCATGAGAACTCTTGTTATATTCAAATTCCAATGTATAAGCCCTAAAATCATTATTTTTTCAATTGGTTCGAAATTTAAGGTTGTAAAAAATGTCAAATAAAGAAATGCTATAGCATTTCCTATGGCATTTCTCGTCAACAATTTAATTCTTGAATATTTTGGCATGAGAACTCTTGCTATTTTCAAATTCCAATGTATAAGCCCTAAAATCATTATTTTTAAATTGGTTCGAAATTTAAGGTTGTAAAAAATGTCAAATAAAGAAATGCTATAGGAAATGCTATAGCCTTCCCTATGGCATTTCTCGTCAACAATTTAATCCTTGCATATTTTTGCATGAGAACTCTTGTTATATTAAAATTCCAATGTATAAGACTTAAAATCATTATTTTTTCAATTGGTTCGAAATTTAAGGTTGTAAAAAATGTAAAATAAAGAAATGCTATAGCATTTCCTATGGCATTTCTCGTCAACAATTTAATCCTTGTATATTTTGGCATGAGAACTCTTGTTATATTCTAATTCCAATGTATAAGCCCTAAAATCATTATTTTTTCAATTGGTTCGAAATTTAAGGTTGTAAAAAATGTCAAATAAAGAAATGCTATAGGAAATGCTATAGCATTTCCTATGGCATTTCTCGTCAACAATTTAATCCTTGTATATTTTGGCATGAGAACTCTTGTTATATTCAAATTCCAATGTACAAGCCCTAAAATCATTATTTTTTCAATTGGTTCGAAATTTAAGGTTGTAAAAAATGTCAAATTAAGAAATGCTATAGCATTTCCTATGGCATTTCTCGTCAACAATTTAATTCTTGTATATTTTGGCATGAGAACTCTTGCTATTTTCAAATTCCAATGTATAAGCCCTTAAATCATTATTTTTAAATTGGTTCGAAATTTAAGGTTGTAAAAAATGTCAAATAAAGAAATGCTATAGGAAATGCTATAGCCTTTCCTATGGCATTTCTCGTCAACAATTTAATCCTTGCATATTTTTGCATGAGAACTCTTGTTATATTAAAATTCCAATGTATAAGACCTAAAATCATTATTTTTTCAATTGGTTCGAAATTTAAGGTTGTAAAAAATGTCAAATAAAGAAATGCTATAGGAAATGCAATAGCCTTTCCTATGGCATTTCTCGTCAACAATTTAATCCTTGCATATTTTTTCATGACAACTCTTGTTATATTAAAATTCCAATGTATAAGCCCTAAAATAATTATTTTTTCAATTGGTTCGAAATTTAAGGTTGTAAAAAATGTAAAATAAAGAAATGCTATAAGAAATGCTATAGCATTTCCTATGGCATTTCTCGGCAACAATTTAATCCTTGCATATTTTTCTATGAGAACTCTTCTTATATTTTCAAATTCCAATGTATAATCCCTAAAATAGTTATTTTTTCAACTGGTTCAAAATTTAAGGTTGTAAAAAATGTCAAATAAAGAAATGCTATAGGAAATGCTATAGCATTTCCTATGGCATTTCTCGTCAACAATTTAATCCATGTATATTTTAGCATGAGAACTCTTGTTATATTCAAATTCCACTGTATAAGCCCTAAAATCATTATTTTTTCAATTGGTTCGAAATTTAAGGTTGTAAAAAATGTAAAATAAAAAAATGCAACAGGAAATTCTATAGCATTTCCTATGGCATTTCTCGTCAACAATTTAATCTTTGCATATTTTTGCAGGAGAATTCTTGTTATATTCAAATTCCAATGTATAAGCCCCAAAATAATTAATTTTTCAATTGGTTCAAAATTTAAGGTTGTAAATAATGTCAAATAAAGAATTGCTATAGGAAATGCTATAGCATTTCGTATGGCATTTCTCGTCAACAATTTAATCCTTGCATATTTTTGCATGAGAACTCTTGTTATATTCAAATTCCAATGTATAATTGCTAAAATCGTTATTTTTTCAATTGGTTCAAAATGTTAGGTCGTAAACAATGTAATATAAAGAAATGCTATAGGAAATGCTAGCATTTCCTATGGCATTTCTCGTCAACAATTTAATCCTTGCATATTTTTTCATGAGAACTCTTCTTATATTCAAATTCCAATGTATAAGCCCTAAAATCATTATTTTTTCAATTGGATCGAAATTTAAGGTTGTATAAAATGTAAAATAAAGAAATGCTATAGGAAATGCTATAGCATTTCCTATGGCATTTCTCGTCAACAATTTAATTCTTGCATATTTTTGCATGAGAACTCTTGTTATATTCAAATTCTAATGTATGAGCCCTAAAATCATTATTTTTTTCAATTGGTTTGATATTTAAGGTTGTAAAAAATGTAAAATAAAGAAATGCTATAGGAAATGCTATAGCATTTCCTATGGCATTTCTCGTCAACAATTTAATCTTTGAATATTTTTGCATGAGAACTCTTGTTACATTCAAATTCCAATGTATAAGCCCCAAAATAATTAATTTTTCAATTGGTTCAAAATTTAAGGTTGTAAATAATGTCAAATAAAGAAATGCTATAGGAAATGCTATAGCATTTCGTATGGCATTTCTCGTCAACAATTTAATCCTTGCATATTTTTGCATGAGAACTCTTGTTATATTCAAATTCCAATGTATAATCGCTAAAATCGTTATTTTTTCAAATTGTTCAAAATTTTAGGTCGTAAACAAGGTAAAATAAAGAAATGCTATAGGAAATGCTAGCATTTCCTATGGCATTTCTCGTCAACAATTTAATCTTTGCATATTTTTGCATGAGAACTCTTGTTACATTCAAATTCCAATGTATAAGCCCCAAAATAATTAATTTTTCAATTGGTTCAAAATTTAAGGTTGTAAATAATGTCAAATAAAGAAATGCTATAGGAAATGCTATAGCATTTCGTATGGCATTTCTCGTCAACAATTTAATCCTTGCATATTTTTGCATGAGAACTCTTGTTATATTCAAATTCCAATGTATAATCGCTAAAATCGTTATTTTTTCAAATTGTTCAAAATTTTAGGTCGTAAACAATGTAAAAGAAAGAAATGCTATAGGAAATGCTAGCATTTCCTATGGCATTTCTCGTCAACAATTTAATCCTTGCATATTTTTGCATGAGAACTCTTGTTATATTCAAATTCCAATGTATGAGCCCTAAAATCATTATTTTTTTCAATTGGTTCGATATTTAAGGTTGTAAAAAATGTAAAATAAAGAAATGCTATAGGAATTTCTATAGCATTTCCTATGGCATTTCTCGTCAACAATTTAATCCTTGCATATTTATGCATGAGAACTCTTGTTATATTCAAATTCCAATGTATAATCTTTAAAATCATTATTTTTTCAATTGGTTGGAAATTTAATGTTGTAAAAAATGTAAAATAAAGAAATTCTATAGGAATTTCTATAGCATTTCCTATGGCATTTCTCGTCAACAATTTAATCCTTGCATATTTTTGCATGAGAACTCTTGTTATATTCAAATTCCATTGTATAATCTTTAAAATCATTATTTTTTCAATTGGTTCGATATTTAAGGTTGTAAAAAATGTAAAATAAAAAAATGCAACAGGAAATTCTATAGCATTTCCTATGGCATTTCTCGTCAACAATTTAATCTTTGCATATTTTTGCATGAGAATTCTTGTTATATTCAAATTCCAATGTATAAGCCCCAAAATAATTAATTTTTCAATTGGTTCAAAATTTAAGGTTGTAAATAATGTCAAATAAAGAATTGCTATAGGAAATGCTATAGCATTTCGTATGGCATTTCTCGTCAACAATTTAATCCTTGCATATTTTTGCATGAGAACTCTTGTTATATTCAAATTCCAATGTATAATTGCTAAAATCGTTATTTTTTCAATTGGTTCAAAATGTTAGGTCGTAAACAATGTAATATAAAGAAATGCTATAGGAAATGCTAGCATTTCCTATGGCATTTCTCGTCAACAATTTAATCCTTGCATATTTTTTCATGAGAACTCTTCTTATATTCAAATTCCAATGTATAAGCCCTAAAATCATTATTTTTTCAATTGGATCGAAATTTAAGGTTGTATAAAATGTAAAATAAAGAAATGCTATAGGAAATGCTATAGCATTTCCTATGGCATTTCTCGTCAACAATTTAATTCTTGCATATTTTTGCATGAGAACTCTTGTTATATTCAAATTCCAATGTATGAGCCCTAAAATCATTATTTTTTTCAATTGGTTTGATATTTAAGGTTGTAAAAAATGTAAAATAAAGAAATGCTATAGGAAATGCTATAGCATTTCCTATGGCATTTCTCGTCAACAATTTAATCTTTGCATATTTTTGCATGAGAACTCTTGTTACATTCAAATTCCAATGTATAAGCCCCAAAATAATTAATTTTTCAATTGGTTCAAAATTTAAGGTTGTAAATAATGTCAAATAAAGAAATGCTATAGGAAATGCTATAGCATTTCGTATGGCATTTCTCGTCAACAATTTAATCCTTGCATATTTTTGCATGAGAACTCTTGTTATATTCAAATTCCAATGTATAATCGCTAAAATCGTTATTTTTTCAAATTGTTCAAAATTTTAGGTCGTAAACAATGTAAAATAAAGAAATGCTATAGGAAATGCTAGCATTTCCTATGGCATTTCTCGTCAACAATTTAATCTTTGCATATTTTTGCATGAGAACTCTTGTTACATTCAAATTCCAATGTATAAGCCCCAAAATAATTAATTTTTCAATTGGTTCAAAATTTAAGGTTGTAAATAATGTCAAATAAAGAAATGCTATAGGAAATGCTATAGCATTTCGTATGGCATTTCTCGTCAACAATTTAATCCTTGCATATTTTTGCATGAGAACTCTTGTTATATTCAAATTCCAATGTATAATCGCTAAAATCGTTATTTTTTCAAATTGTTCAAAATTTTAGGTCGTAAACAATGTAAAATAAAGAAATGCTATAGGAAATGCTAGCATTTCCTATGGCATTTCTCGTCAACAATTTAATCCTTGCATATTTTTGCATGAGAACTCTTGTTATATTCAAATTCCAATGTATGAGCCCTAAAATCATTATTTTTTTCAATTGGTTCGATATTTAAGGTTGTAAAAAATGTAAAATAAAGAAATGCTATAGGAATTTCTATAGCATTTCCTATGGCATTTCTCGTCAACAATTTAATCCTTGCATATTTATGCATGAGAACTCTTGTTATATTCAAATTCCAATGTATAATCTTTAAAATCATTATTTTTTCAATTGGTTGGAAATTTAATGTTGTAAAAAATGTAAAATAAAGAAATTCTATAGGAATTTCTATAGCATTTCCTATGGCATTTCTCGTCAACAATTTAATCCTTGCATATTTTTGCATGAGAACTCTTGTTATATTCAAATTCCATTGTATAATCTTTAAAATCATTATTTTTTCAATTGGTTCGATATTTAAGGTTGTAAAAAATGTAAAATAAAAAAATGCAACAGGAAATTCTATAGCATTTCCTATGGCATTTCTCGTCAACAATTTAATCTTTGCATATTTTTGCATGAGAACTCTTGTTATATTCAAATTCCAATGTATAAGCCCCAAAATAATTAATTTTTCAATTGGTTCAAAATTTAAGGTTGTAAATAATGTCAAATAAAGAAATGCTATAGGAAATGCTATAGCATTTCGTATGGCATTTCTCGTCAACAATTTAATCCTTGCATATTTTTGCATGAGAACTCTTGTTATATTCAAATTCCAATGTATAATTGCTAAAATCGTTATTTTTTCAATTGGTTCAAAATGTTAGGTCGTAAACAATGTAAAATAAAGAAATGCTATAGGAAATGCTAGCATTTCCTATGGCATTTCTCGTCAACAATTTAATCCTTGCATATTTTTTCATGAGAACTCTTGTTATATTCAAATTCCAATGTATAAGCACTAAAATCATTATTTTTTCAATTGGTTCGAAATTTAAGGTTGTATAAAATGTAAAATAAAGAAATGCTATAGGAAATGCTATAGCATTTCCTATGGCATTTCTCGTCAACAATTTAATCCTTGCATATTTTTGCATGAGAACTCTTGTTATATTTAAATTCCAATGTATGAGCCCTAAAATCATTATTTTTTCAATTGGTTCGATATTTAAGGTTGTAAAAAATGTAAAATAAAGAAATGCTATAGGAAATGCTATAGCATTTCCTATGGCATTTCTCGTCAACAATTTAATCCTTGCATATTTTTGCATGAGAACTCTTGTTATATTTAAATTCCAATGTATGAGCCCTAAAATCATTATTTTTTCAATTGGTTCGATATTTAAGGTTGTAAAAAATGTAAAATAAAGAAATTCTATAGGAAATTCTATAGCATTTCCTATGGCATTTCTCGTCAACAATTTAATCCTTGCGTATTTTTTCATGAGAACTCTTCTTATATTCAAATTCCAATGTATAAGCCCTAAAAAAATTATTTTTTCAATTGGTTCGAATTTTAGGTCGTAAACAATGTAAAATAAAGAAGTGCTATAGGAAATGCTAGCATTTCCTATGGCATTTCTCGTCAACAATTTAATCCTTGCATATTTTCATGAGAATGCTTGTAATATTAAAATTCCAATGTATAAGCCCTGAAATAATTATTTTTTCAATTGGTTCGAAATTTAAGGTTGTAAAAAATGTAAAATAAAGAAATGCTATAGGAAATGCTATAGCATTTCCTATGGCATTTCTCGTCAACAATTTAATCCTTGCATATTTTTGCATGAGAACTCTTGTTATATTCAAATTCCAATGTATGAGCCCTAAAATCATTATTTTTTCAATTGGTTCGATATTTAAGGTTGTAAAAAATGTAAAATAAAGAAATGCTATAGGAAATGCTATAGCATTTCCTATGGCATTTCTCGTCAACAATTTAATCCTTGCATATTTTTTCATGAGAACTCTTGTTTTATTCAAATTCCAATGTAAAAGCCCTAAAATCATTATTTTTTCAATTGGTTCGAAATTTAAGGTTGTAAAAAATGTAAAATAAAGAAATGCTATAGGAAATGCTATAGCATTTCCGATGGCATTTCTCGTCAAAAATTTAATCCTTGCATATTTTTGCATGAGAACTCTAGTTATATTCAAATTCCAATGTATAAGCCCTAAAACCATTGTTTTTTCAATTGGTTCGAAATTTAAGGTTGTAAAAAATGTCAAATAAAGAAATGATAGCATTTCCTATGGCTTTTCTCGCCAACAATTTAATCCTTGCATATTTATGCATGAGAACTCTTGTTATATTCAAATTCCGATGTATAAGCCCTAAAATCAATATTTTTTCAATTGGTTCGAAATTTAAGGTTGTAAAAAATGTAAAATAAAGAAATTCTATAGGAAATGCTATAGCATTTCCTATGGCATTTCTCGTCAACAATTTAATCATTGCATATTTTTGCATGAGAACGCTTGTAATATTAAAATTCTAATATATAAGCCCTAAAATCATGATTTTTTCAATTGGTTTGAAATTTAAGGTTGTAAAAAATGTAAAATAAAGAAATTCTATAGGAAATTCTATAGCATTTCCTATGGCATTTCTCGTCAACAATTTAATCCTAGCATATTTTTGCATGAGAACTTTTGATATATTCGAATTACAATGTATAAGCCCTAAAATAATTATTTTTTCAATTGGTACGAATTTTAGGTCGTAAACAATGTAAAATAAAGAAATGCTATAGGAAATGCTATAGCATTTCCTATGGCATTTCTCGTCAACAATTTAATCCTTGCATATTTTTGCATGAGAACTCTTGTAATATTAAAATTTCAATGTATAAGCTCTGAAATAATTATTTTTTAAATTGGTTTGAAATTTAAGGTTGTAAAAAATGTAAAATAAAGAAATGCTATAGGAAATGCTATAGCATTTCCTATGGCATTTCTCGTTAACAATTTAATCCTTGCATATTTTTGCATGAGAACTCTTGTTATATTAAAATTCCAATGTATGAGCCCTAAAATCATTATTTTTTTCAATTGGTTCGAAATTTAAGGTTGTAAAAAATGTAAAATAAAGAAATGCTTTAGGAAATGCTATAGCATTTCCTATAGCATTTCTCGTCAACAATTTAATCCTTGCATATTTTTGCCTGAGAACTCTTGTTATATTCAAATTCCAATGTATAAGCCCTAAAATCATTATTTTTTCAATTGGTTCAAAATTTAAGGTTGTAAAAAATGTAAAATAAAGAAATTCTATAGGAATTTCTATAGCATTTCCTATGGCATTTCTCGTCAACAATTTAATCCTTGCATATTTTTGCATGAGAACTCTAGTTATATTCAAATTCCAATGTATAAGCCCTAAAACCATTGTTTTTTCAATTGGTTCGAAATTTAAGGTTGTAAAAAATGTCAAATAAAGAAATGCTAGTATTTCCTATGGCATTTCTCGCCAACAATTTAATCCTTGCATATTTATGCATGAGAACTCTTGTTATATTCAAATTCCGATGTATAAGCCCTAAAATCAATATTTTTTCAATTGGTTCGAAATTTAAGGTTGTAACTAATGTAAAATAAAGAAATTCTATAGGAAATGCTATAGCATTTCCTATGGCATTTCTCGTCAACAATTTAATCATTGCATATTTTTGCATGAGAACGCTTGTAATATTAAAATTCTAATATATAAGCCCTAAAATCATTATTTTTTCAATTGGTTTGAAATTTAAGGTTGTAAAAAATGTAAAATAAAGAAATTCTATAGGAAATTCTATAGCATTTCCTATGGCATTTCTCGTCAACAATTTAATCCTTGCATATTTTTGCATGAGAACTTTTGTTATATTCGAATTACAATGTATAAGCCCTAAAATAATTATTTTTTCAATTGGTACGAATTTTAGGTCGTAAACAATGTAAAATAAAGAAATGCTATAGGAAATGCTATAGCATTTCCTATGGCATTTCTCGTCAACAATTTAATCCTTGCATATTTTTGCATGAGAACTCTTGTAATATTAAAATTTCAATGTATAAGCCCTGAAATAATTATTTTTTCAATTGGTTTGAAATTTAAGGTTGTAAAAAATGTAAAATAAAGAAATGCTATAGGAAATGCTATAGCATTTCCTATGACATTTCTCGTCAACAATTTAATCCTTGCATATTTTTGCATGAGAACTCTTGTTATATTAAAATTCCAATGTATGAGCCCTAAAATCATTATTTTTTTCAATTGGTTCGAAATTTAAGGTTGTAAAAAATGTAAAATAAATAAATGCTTTAGGAATTTCTATAGCATTTCCTATGGCATTTCTCGTCAACAATTTAATCCTAGCATATTTTTGCATGAGAAGTCTTGTTATATTCAAATTCCAATGAAATAAGCCCTAAAATCATTATTTTTTCAATTGGTTCGAAATTTAAGGTTGTAAAAAATGTAAAATAAAGAAATGTTATAGGAAATGCTATAGCATTTCCTATGGCATTTCTCGTCAACAATCTAATCCTTGCATATTTTTGCATGAGAACTCTTGTTATATTCAAATTCCAATGTATAAGCCCTAAAATCATTATTTTTTCAATTGGTTCGAATTTTAGGTCGTAAACAAGGTAAAATAAAGAAATGCTATAGGAAATGCTATAGCATTTCCTATGGCATTTCTCGTCAACAATTTAATACTTGCATATTTTGGCATGAGAACTCTTGTTATATTCAAATTCTAATGTATAAGCCCTAAAATAAATATTTTTCAATTGGTTCGATATTTAAGGTTGTAAAAAATGTCAAATAAAGAAATGCTGTAGGAAATGCTATAGCATTTCCTATGGCATTTCTCGTCAACAATTTAATCCTAGCATATTTTTGCATGAGAACTCTTGTTATAATCAAACTCCAATGAAATAAGCCCTAAAATCATTATTTTTTCAAATTGTTCGAAATTTAAGGTTGTAAAAAATGTAAAATAAAGAAATGTTATAGGAAATGCTATAGCATTTCCTATGGCATTTCTCGTCAACAATTTAATCCTTGCATATTTTTTCATGAGAACTCTTGTTATATTCAAATTCCAATGTATAATCCCTAAAATCATTATTTTTTCAATTGGTTCGAAATTTAAGGTTGTAAAAAATGTCAAATAAAGAAATTCTATAGGAAATGCTATAGCATTTCCTATGGCATTCCTCTTCAACAATTTAATCCTTGCATATTTTTATATGGGAACTCCTTTTATATTTTAAATTCCAATGTATAAGCCCTAAAATCATTACTTTTTCAATCTGTTCGAAATTTAAGGTTGTAAAAAATGTAAAATAAAGAAATGCTATAGGAAATGCTATAGCATTTCCTTTGGCATTTCTCGTCAATAATTTAATCCTTGCATAGTTTGGCATGAGAACTCTTGTTATATTCAAATTCCAATGTATAAGCCCTAAAATTATTATTTTTTCAATTGGTTCGAAATTTAAGGTTGTAAAAAATGTAAAATAAAGAAATGCTATAGGAAATGCTATAGCCTTTCCTATGGCATTTCTCGTCAACAATTTAATCCTTGCATATTTTTGCATGAGAACTCTTGTTATATTAAAATTCCAATGTATAAGACCTAAAATCATTATTTTTTCAATTGGTTCGAAATTTAAGGTTGTAAAAAATGTCAAATAAAGAAATGCTATAGGAAATGCAATAGCCTTTCCTATGGCATTTCTCGTCAACAATTTAATCCTTGCATATTTTTGCATGACAACTCTTGTTATATTAAAATTCCAATGTATAAGCCCTAAAATAATTATTTTTTCAATTGGTTCGAAATTTATGGTTGTAAAATATGTAAAATAAAGAAATGCTATAGGAAATGCTATAATTTCCTATGGCATTTCTCGGCAACAATTTAATCCTTGCATATTTTTCTATGAGAACTCTTCTTATATTTTCAAATTCCAATGTATAATCCCTAAAATAGTTATTTTTTCAATTGGTTCAAAATTTAAGGTTGTAAAAAATGTCAAATAAAGAAATGCTATAGGAAATGCTATAGCATTTTCTATGGCATTTCTCGTCAACAATTTAATCCATGTATATTTTAGCATGAGAACTCTTGTTATATTCAAATTCCACTGTATAAGCCCTAAAATCATTATTTTTTCAATTGGTTCGAAATTTAAGGTTGTAAAAAATGTCAAATAAAGAAATGCTATAGGAAATGCTATAGCATTTCTTATGACATTTCTCGTCAACAATTTAATCCTTGCATATTTTTTCATGAGAACTCTTGTTATATTCAAATTCCAATGTATAAGCCCCAAAATCATTATTTTTTCAATTGGTTCGAAATTTAAGGTTGTAAAATATGTAAAATAAAGTAATGCTATTGGAAATGCTATAGTATTTCCTATGGCATTTCTCGTCAACAATTTAATCCTTGCATATTTTTGCATGAGAACTCTTGTTATATTCAAATTCCAATGTATAAGCCCTAAAATCATTATTTTTTCAATTGGTTCGAAATTTATGGTTGTAAAAAATGTAAAATAAAGAAATGCTATAGCGTTTCCTATGGCATTTCTCGTCAACAATTTAATCCTTGTATATTTTGGCATGAGAACTCTTGTTATATTCAAATTCCAATGTATAAGCCCTAAAATCATTATTTTTCAATTGGTTCGAAATTTAAGGTTGTAAAAAATGTCAAATAAAGAAATGCTTTAGGAAATGCTATAGCATTTCCTATGGCATTTCTCGTCAACAAATTAATCCTTGCATATTTTTGCATGAGAACTCTTGTTATATTAAAATTCCAATGTATAAGCCCTAAAATCATTATTTTTTTCAATTGGTTCGAAATTTAAGGTTGTAAAAAATGTAAAATAAAGAAATGCTATAGGAAATGCTTTAGGAGATTCTATAGCATTTCCTATGTCATTTCTCGTCAACAATTTAATCCTTGCATATTTTTTCATGAGAACTTTTGTTATATTCAAATTACAATGTATAAGCCCTAAAATAATTATTTTTTCAATTGGTTCGAATTTTAGGTCGTAAACAATGTAAAATAAAGAAATGCTATAGGAAATGCTATAGCATTTCCTATGGCATTTCTCGTCAACAATTTAATCCTTGCATATTTTTTCATGAGAACGCTTGTTATATTAAAATTCCAATGTATAAGCGCTAAAATTATTATTTTTTCAATTGGTTCGAAATTTAAGGTTGTAAAAAATGTCAAATAAAGAAATGCTATTGGAAATGCTATAACATTTCGTATGGCATTTCTCGTCAACAATTTAATCCTTGCATATTTTTGCATGAGAACTCTTGTTATATTCAAATTCCAATGTATAAGCCCTAAAATCATTATTTTTTCAATTTTTTCGAAATTTAAGGTTGTAAAAAATGTCAAATAAAGAAATGCTGCAGGAAATGCTATAGCATTTCCTATGGCAATTCTCGTCAACAATTTAATCCTTGCATATTTTTACACGAGAACTCTTGTTATATTTTAAATTCCAATGTATAAGCCCTAAAATCATTATTTTTTCAATCTGTTCGAAATTTAAGGTTGTAAAAAATGTAAAATAAAGAAATGCTATAGGAAATGCTATGGATTCCTATGGCATTTCTCGTCAACAATATATTTCTTGCATATTTTTGCATGAGAACTTTTGTTATATTCAAATTACAATGTATAAGCCGTAAAATAATTATTTTTTCAATTGGTTCGAACTTTAGGTCGTAGACAACGTAAAATAAAGAAATGCTATAGGAAATGCTATAGCATTTCCTATGGCATTTCTCGTCAACAATTTAATCCTTGCATATTTTGGCATGAGAACTCTTGTTATATTCAAATTCCAATGTATAAGCCCTAAAATAATTATTTTTTCAATTGGTTCGAAATTTAAAGTTGTAAAAAATGTCAAATAAAGAAATGCTATAGTAAATGCTATAGCATTTCCTATGGCATTTCTCGTCAACAATTTAATCCTTGTATATTTTGGCATGAGAACTCTTGTTATATTCAAATTCCAATGTATAAGCCCTAAAATCATTATTTTTTCAATTGGTTCGAAATTTAAGGTTGTAAAAAATGTCAAATAAAGAAATGCTATAGCATTTCCTATGGCATTTCTCGTCAACAATTTAATTCTTGTATATTTTGGCATGAGAACTCTTGCTATTTTCAAATTCCAATGTATAAGCCCTAAAATCATTATTTTTAAATTGTTCGAAATTTAAGGTTGTAAAAAATGTCAAATAAAGAAATGCTATAGGAAATGCTATAGCCTTCCCTATGGCATTTCTCGTCAACAATTTAATCCTTGCATATTTTTGCATGAGAACTCTTGTTATATTAAAATTCCAATGTATAAGACCTAAAATCATTATTTTTTCAATTGGTTCGAAATTTAAGGTTGTAAAAAATGTAAAATAAAGAAATGCTATAGCATTTCCTATGGCGATTCTCGTCAACAATTTAATCCTTGTATATTTTGGCATGAGAACTCTTGTTATATTCTAATTCCAATGTATAAGCCCTAAAATCATTATTTTTTCAATTGGTTCGAAATTTAAGGTTGTAAAAAATGTCAAATAAAGAAATGCTATAGGAAATGCTATAGCATTTCCTATGGCATTTTTCGTCAACAATTTAATCCTTGTATATTTTGGCAAGAGAACTCTTGTTATATTCAAATTCCAATGTATAAGCCCTAAAATCATTATTTTTTCAATTGGTTCGAAAATTAAGGTTGTAAAAAATGTCAAATAAAGAAATGTTATAGCATTTCCTATGGCATTTCTCGTCAACAATTTAATTCTTGTATATTTTGGCATGAGAACTCTTGCTATTTTAAAATTCCAATGTATAAGCCCTTAAATCATTATTTTTAAATTGGTTCGAAATTTAAGGTTGTAAAAAATGTCAAATAAAGAAATGCTATAGGAAATGCTATAGCCTTTCCTATGGCATTTCTCGTCAACAATTTAATCCTTGCATATTTTTGCATGAGAACTCTTGTTATATTAAAATTCCAATGTATAAGACCTAAAATCATTATTTTTTCAATTGGTTCGAAATTTAAGGTTGTAAAAAATGTCAAATAAAGAAATGCTATAGGAAATGCAATAGCCTTTCCTATGGCATTTCTCGTCAACAATTTAATCCTTGCATATTTTTGCATGACAACTCTTGTTATATTAAAATTCCAATGTATAAGCCCTAAAATAATTATTTTTTCAATTGGTTCGAAATTTATGGTTGTAAAAAATGTAAAATAAAGAAATGCTATAGGAAATGCTATAATTTCCTATGGCATTTCTCGGCAACAATTTAATCCTTGCATATTTTTCTATGAGAACTCTTCTTATATTTTCAAATTCCAATGTATAATCCCTAAAATAGTTATTTTTTCAATTGGTTCAAAATTTAAGGTTGTAAAAAATGTCAAATAAAGAAATGCTATAGGAAATGCTATAGCATTTTCTATGGCATTTCTCGTCAACAATTTAATCCATGTATATTTTAGCATGAGAACTCTTGTTATATTCAAATTCCACTGTATAAGCCCTAAAATCATTATTTTTTCAATTGGTTCGAAATTTAAGGTTGTAAAAAATGTCAAATAAAGAAATGCTATAGGAAATGCTATAGCATTTCTTATGACATTTCTCGTCAACAATTTAATCCTTGCATATTTTTTCATGAGAACTCTTGTTATATTCAAATTCCAATGTATAAGCCCCAAAATCATTATTTTTTCAATTGGTTCGAAATTTAAGGTTGTAAAATATGTAAAATAAAGTAATACTATAGGAGCGTTTCCTATGGCATTTCTCGTCAACAATTTAATCCTTGCATATTTTGGCATCAGAACTCTTGTTATATTCAAATTCCAATGTATAAGCCCAAATATCATTATTTTTTCAATTGGTTCGAAATTTAAGGTTGTAAAAAATGTCAAATAAAGAAATGCTATTGGAAATGCTATAGTATTTCCTATGGCATTTCTCGTCAACAATTTAATCCTTGCATATTTTTGCATGAGAACTCTTGTTATATTCAAATTCCAATGTATAAGCCCTAAAATCATTATTTTTTCAATTGGTTCGAAATTTATGGTTGTAAAAAATGTAAAATAAAGAAATGCTATAGCGTTTCCTATGGCATTTCTCGTCAACAATTTAATCCTTGTATATTTTGGCATGAGAACTCTTGTTATATTCAAATTCCAATGTATAAGCCCTAAAATCATTATTTTTCAATTGGTTCGAAATTTAAGGTTGTAAAAAATGTCAAATAAAGAAATGCTTTAGGAAATGCTATAGCATTTCCTATGGCATTTCTCGTCAACAATTTAATCCTTGCGTATTTTTGCATGAGAACTCTTGTTATATTAAAATTCCAATGTATAAGCCCTAAAATCATTATTTTTTTCAATTGGTTCGAAATTTAAGGTTGTAAAAAATGTAAAATAAAGAAATGCTATAGGAAATGCTATAGCATTTCCTATGGCATTTCTCGGCAACAATTTAATCCTTGCATATTTTTGCATGAGAACTCTTGTAATATTCAAATTCCAATGTATAATCCCTAAAATAGTTATTTTTTCAATTGGTTCGAAATTTAAGGTTGTAAAAAATGTAAAATAAAGAAAAACTATAGGAAATGCAATAGCATTTCCTATGGCATTTCTCGGCAACAATTTTATCCTTGCATATTTTTGCATGAGAACTCTTGTTATATTCAAATTCCAATGTATATTCCCTAAAATCATTATTTTTTCAATTTGTTCGAAATTTAAGGTTGTAAAAATGTCAAATAAAGAAATGCTATAGGAAATGCTATAGCATTTCCTATGGCATTTATCGTCAACAATTCAATCCTTGCATATTTTTGCACGAGAACTCTTGTTATATTCAAATTCCAATGTATAAGCCCTAAAATCATTATTTTTTCAATTGGTTCGAAATTTAAGGTTGTAAAAAATGTAAAATAAAGAAATGCTATAGGAAATATGGCATTTCTCGTCAACAATTTAATCCTTGCATATTTTTGCATGAGAACTCCTGTTATATTCAAATTCCTGAGTATAAGCCCTAAAATCATTATTTTTTCAATTGGTTCGAAATTTAAGGTTGTAAAAAATGTAAAATAAAGAAATGCTATAGGAAATGCTATAGCGTTTCCTATGGCATTTCTCGTCAACAATTTAATCCTTGTATATTTTTGCATGAGAACTCTTGTTATATTCAAATTCCAATGTATAAGCCCTAAAATCATTATTTTTTCAATTGGTTCGAAATTTAAGGTTGTAAAAAATGTCAAATAAAGAAATGCTATAGGAAATGCTATAGCATTTCCTATGGCATTTCTCGTCAATAGTTTAATCCTTGCATATTTTTGCATGAAAACTCTTGTTATATTCAAATTCCAATGTATAAGCCCTAAAATCATTATTTTTTCAATTGGTTCAAAATTTAAGGTTGTAAAAAATGTAAAATAAAGAAATGCCATAGGAAATGCTATAGCATTTCCTATGGCATTTCTCGTTAACAATTTAATCCTTGTATATTTTGGCATGAGAACTCTTGTTATATTCAAATTCCAATGTATAAGCCCTAAAATCATTATTTTTCAATTGGTTCGAAATTTTAGGTCGTAAACAATGTAAAATATAGAAATGCCATAGGAAATGCTAGCATTTCCTATGGCATTTCTCGTCAACAATTTAATCCTTGCATATTTTTGCATGAGAACTCTTGTTATATTCAAATTCCAATGTATAAGCCCTAAAATCATTATTTTTTCAATTGGTTCAAAATTTAAGGTTGTAAAAAATGTAAAATAAAGAAATGCTATAAGAAATGCTATAGCATTTCCTATGGCATTTCTCGTCAACAATTTAATCCTTGCATATTTTGGCATGAGAACTCTTGTTATATTCAAATTCCAATGTATAAGCCCAAATATCATTATTTTTTCAATTGGTTCGAAATTTAAGGTTGTAAAAAATGTCAAATAAAGAAATGCTATTGTAAATGCTATAGCATTTCCTATGGCATTTCTCGTCAACAATTTAATCCTTGCATATTTTTGCATGAGAACTCTTGTTATATTCAAATTCCAATGTATAAGCCCTAATATTATTATTTTTTCAATTGGTTCGAAATTTAAGGTTGTAAAAAATGTCTAATAAAGAAATGCTATTGGAAATGCTATAGCTTTTCCCTTGGCATTTCTCGTCAACAATTTAATCCTTGCATATTTTTGCATGAGAACTCCTGTTATATTCAAATTCCAGCGTATAAGCCCTAAAATGATTATTTTTTCAATTGGTTTGAAATTTAAGGTTGTAAAAAATGTAAAATAAAGAAATGCTATAGGAAATGCTATAGCATTTCCTATGGCATTCCTCGTCAACAATTTAGTCCTTGTATATTTTGGCATGAGAACTCTTGTTATATTCAAATTCCAATGTATAAGCCCTAAAATCATTATTTTTTCAATTTGTTCGAAATTTAAGGTTGTAAAAAATGTCAAATACAGAAATGCTATTGGAAATGCTATAGCATTTCCTATGGCATTTCTCGTCAACAATTTAATCCTTGCATATTTTTGCATGAAAACTCTTGTTATATTCAAATTCCAATGTATAAACCTTAAATTCATTATTTTTTCAATTATTTCGAAATTTAAGGTTGTAAAAAATGTCAGATAAACAAACGCTATAGGAAATGCTATAGCATTTCCTATGGAATTTATCGTCAACAATTTAATCCTTGCATATTTTTGCATGAGAACTCTTTTTATATTCAAATTCCAATGTATAAGCCCTAAAATCATTATTTTTTCAATCTGTTCGAAATTTAAGGTTGTAAAAAATGTCAAATACAGAAATGCTATTGGAAATGCTATAGCATTTCCTATGGCATTTCTCGTCAACAATTTAATCCTTGCATATTTTTGCATGAGAACTCTTGTTATATTCAAATTCAAATGTATAAGCCCTAAAATAGTTATTTTTTCGATTGGTTCGAAATTTAAGGTTGAAAAAAATGTAAAATAAAGAAATGCTATAGCATTTCCTATGGCATTTATCGTCAACAATTTAATCCTTGTATATTTTGGCATGAGACTCTTGTTATATTCAAATTCCAATGTATAAGCCCTAAAATCATTATTTTTCAATTGGTTCGAAATTTAAGGTTGTAAAAAATGTCAAATAAAGAAATGTAATAGGAAATGCTATAGCATTTCCTATGGCATTTTTCGTCAACAATTTAATCCTTGCATATTTTTTCATGAGGTTTCTTGTTATATTAAAATTCCAATGTATAAGCCCTAACATCATTATTTTTTCAATTGGTTCGAAATTTAAGGTTGTAAAAAATGTAAAATAAAGAAATGCTATAGGAAATGCTATAGCATTTCCTAAGGCATTTCTCGTCAACAATTTAATCCTTGTATATTTTGGCATAAGAACTCTTGTTATATTCAAATTCCAATGTATAAGCCCTAAAATCATTATTTTTTCAATTGGTTCGAAATTTAAGGTTGTAAAAAATGTCAAATAAAGAAATGCTATAGGAAATGCTATAGCATTTCCTATGGCATTTTTCGTCAACAATTTAATCCTTGCATATTTTTGCATGAAAACTCTTGTTATATTCAAATTCCAATGTATAAGCCCTAAACTCATTAATTTTTCAATTGGTTCAAAATTTAAGGTTGTAAAAAATGTCAAATAAACAAATGCTATAGGAAATGCTATAGCATTTCCTATGGAGTTTATCGTCAACAATTTTAATCCTTGCATTTTTTTGCTTGAGAACTCTTGTTATATTCAAATTCCAATGTATAAGCCCTAAAATCATTATTTTTTCAATCTGTTCGAAATTTAAGGTTGTAAAAAATGTCAAATAAAGAAATGCTATTGAAAATGCTATAGCATTTTCTATGGCATTTCACGTCAACAATTTAATCCTTTCATATTTTTGCATGAGAACTCTTGTTATATTCCAATTCCAATGTATAAGCCCTAAAATCATTATTTTTTCAATTGGTTCGAAATTTAAGGTTGTAAAAAATGTAAAATAAAGAAATGTTATAGCATTTCCTATGGCATTTCTCGTCAACAATTTAATCCTTGTATATTTTGGCATGAGAACTCTTGTTATATTCAAATTCCAATGTATAAGCCCTAAAATCATTATTTTTCAATTGGTTCGAAATTTAAGGTTGTAAAAAATGTCAAATAAAGAAATGCAAAGGGAAATGCTATAGCATTTTCTATGGTATTTCATAACAACAATTTAATCCTTGCATATTTTTGCATGAGAACTCTTGTTATATTAAAATTCCAATGTATAAGCCCTAAAATCATTATTTTTTCAATTGGTTCAAAATTTAAGGTTGTAAAAAATGTAAAATAAAGAAATGCTATAGGAAATGCTATAGCATTTCCTTGGCATTTCTTGGCAACAATTTAATACTTGCATATTTTTGCATGAGAACTCTTGTTATATTCAAATTCCAATGTATAATCCCTAAAATAGTTATTATTTCAATTGGTTCGAAATTTAATGTCTTAAAAAATGTCAAATAAAGAAATGCTATAGGAAATGCTATACCATTTCTTATGGCATTTCTCGTCAACAATTTAATCCATGTATATTTTGGCATGAGAACTCTTGTTATATTCAAATTCCAATGTATAAGCCCTAAAATCATTATTTTTTCAATTGGTTCGAAATTTAAGGTTGTAAAAAATGTCAAATAAAGAAATGTTATTGGAAATGCTATAGCATTTCCCTTGGCATTTCTCGTCAACAATTTAATCCTTGCATATTTTTCCATGAGAACTCTTGTTATATTCAAATTCCAGTGTATAAGCCCTAAAATCATTATTTTTTCAATTGGTTCGAAATTTAAGGTTGTAAAAAATGTCAAATAAAGAAATGCTATAGGAAATGCTAGCATTTCCTATGGCATTTCTCGTCAACAATTTAATCCTTGTATATTTTGGCATGAGAACCCTTGTTATATTCAAATTCCATTGTATAAGCCCTAAAATCATTATTTTTTCAATTGGTTTGAAATTTAAGGTTGTAAAAAATGTCAAATAAAGAAATGCTATAGGAAATGCTATAGCATTTCCTATGGCATTTCTCGTCAACAATTTAATCCTTGCATATTTTTGCATGAAAACTCTTGTTATATTCAAATTCCAATGTATAAGCCCTAAACTCATTAATTTTTCAATTGGTTCAAAATTTAAGGTTGTAAAAAATGTCAAATAAACAAATGCTATAGGAAATGCTATAGCATTTCCTATGGAGTTTATCGTCAACAATTTTAATCCTTGCATATTTTTGCTTGAGAACTCTTGTTATATTCAAATTCCAATGTATAAGCCCTAAAATCATTATTTTTTCAATCTGTTCGAAATTTAAGGTTGTAAAAAATGTCAAATAAAGAAATGCTATTGAAAATGCTATAGCATTTTCTATGGCATTTCACGTCAACAATTTAATCCTTTCATATTTTTGCATGAGAACTCTTGTTATATTCCAATTCCAATGTATAAGCCCTAAAATCATTATTTTTTCAATTGGTTCGAAATTTAAGGTTGTAAAAAATGTAAAATAAAGAAATGTTATAGCATTTCCTATGGCATTTCTCGTCAACAATTTAATCCTTGTATATTTTGGCATGAGAACTCTTGTTATATTCAAATTCCAATGTATAAGCCCTAAAATCATTATTTTTCAATTGGTTCGAAATTTAAGGTTGTAAAAAATGTCAAATAAAGAAATGCAAAAGGAAATGCTATAGCATTTTCTATGGTATTTCATAACAACAATTTAATCCTTGCATATTTTTGCATGAGAACTCTTGTTATATTAAAATTCCAATGTATAAGCCCTAAAATCATTATTTTTTCAATTGGTTCAAAATTTAAGGTTGTAAAAAATGTAAAATAAAGAAATGCTATAGGAAATGCTATAGCATTTCCTTGGCATTTCTTGGCAACAATTTAATACTTGCATATTTTTGCATGAGAACTCTTGTTATATTCAAATTCCAATGTATAATCCCTAAAATAGTTATTATTTCAATTGGTTCGAAATTTAATGTCTTAAAAAATGTCAAATAAAGAAATGCTATAGGAAATGCTATACCATTTCCTATGGCATTTCTCGTCAACAATTTAATCCATGTATATTTTGGCATGAGAACTCTTGTTATATTCAAATTCCAATGTATAAGCCCTAAAATCATTATTTTTTCAATTGGTTCAAAATTTAAGGTTGTAAAAAATGTCAAATAAAGAAATGTTATTGGAAATGCTATAGCATTTCCCTTGGCATTTCTCGTCAACAATTTAATCCTTGCATATTTTTCCATGAGAACTCTTGTTATATTCAAATTCCAGTGTATAAGCCCTAAAATCATTATTTTTTCAATTGGTTCGAAATTTAATAAAGAAATGCTATAGGAAATGCTAGCATTTCCTATGGCATTTCTCGTCAACAATTTAATCCTTGTATATTTTGGCATGAGAACCCTTGTTATATTCAAATTCCATTGTATAAGCCCTAAAATCATTATTTTTTCAATTGGTTCGAAATTTAAGGTTGTAAAAAATGTCAAATAAAGAAATGCTATAGGAAATGCTATAGCATTTCCTATGGCATTTCTCGTCAACAATTTAATCCTTGCATATTTTTGCATGAAAACTCTTGTTATATTCAAATTCCAATGTATAAGCCCTAAAATCATTATTTTTTCAATTGGTTCAAAATTTAAGGTTGTAAAAAATGTAAAATAAAGAAATGCTATAGGAAATGCTATAGCATTTCCTATGGCATTTCTCGTCAACAATTTAATCCTTGCATATTTTGGCATGAGAACTGTTGTTATATTAAAATTCCAATGTATAAGCCCTAATATCATTATTTTTTCAATTGGTTTGAAATTTAAGGTTGTAAAAAATGTCAAATAAAGAAATGCTATAGCATTTCCTATGGCATTTCTCGTCAACAATTTCATCCTTGCATATTTTTGCATGAGAATTCTTGTTATATTCAAATTCCAATGTATAAGCCCTGAAATCTTTATTTTTTCAATTGGTTCAAAATTTTAGGTCGTAAACAATGTAAAATAAAGAAATGCTATAGGAAATGCTAGCATTTCCTATGGCATTTCTCATCAACAATTTAATCCTTGCATATTTTTGCATGAGAACTCTTGTTATATTAAAATTCCAATGTATAAGCCTTAAAATCATTATTTTTCAATTGGTTCGAAATTTAAGGTTGTAAAAAATGTAAAATAAAGAAATGCTATAGGAAATGCTATAGCATTTCCTATGGCATTTCTCGTCAACAATTTAATCCTTGCATATTTTGGCATGAGAACTCTTGTTATATTCAAATTCCAATGTATAAGTCCAAATATCATTATTTTTTCAATTGGTTCGAAATTTAAGGTTGTAAAAAATGTCAAATAAATAAGTGCTATTGGAAATGCTATAGCATTTCCTATGGCATTTCTCGTCAACAATTTAATCCTTGCATATTTTTGCATGAGAACTCTTGTTATATTCAAATTCCAATGTATAAGCCCTAAAATCATTATTTTTTCAATTGGTTCGATATTTAAGGTTGTAAAAAATGTAAAATAAAGAAATGCTAAAGGAAATGCTATAGCATTTCCTATGGCATTTCTCGTCAACAATTTAATCCTTGCATATTTTTGCATGAGAACTTTTGTTATATTCAAATTCCAATGTATAAGCCCTAAAATCATTATTTTTTCAATTGGTTCGAAATTTTAGGTCGTAAACAATGTAAAATAAAGAAATGCTATAGGAAATGCTATAGCATTTCCTATGGCATTTCTCGTCAACCCTTAAAATCATTATTTTTCAATTGGTTCGAAATTTAAGGTTGTAAAAAATGTAAAATAAAGAAATGCTATAGGAAATGCTATAGCATTTCCTATGGCATTTCTCGTCAACAATTTAATCCTTGCATATTTTGGCATGAGAACTCTTGTTATATTCAAATTCCAATGTATAAGCCCAAATATCATTATTTTTTCAATTGGTTCGAAATTTAAGGTTGTAAAAAATGTCAAATAAATATATTCTATTGGAAATGCTATAGCATAGCATTTCCTATGGCATTTCTCGTTAACAATTTAATCCTTGCATATTTTTGCATGAGAACTCTTGTTATATTCAAATTCCAATGTATAAGCCCTAAAATCATTATTTTTTCAATTGGTTCGAAATTTAAGGTTGTAAAAAATGTAAAATAAAGAAATGCCTATGGCATTTCTCGTCAACAATTTAATCCTTGCATATTTTTGCATGAGAACTCTTGTTATATTCAAATTCCAATGTATAAGCCCTAAAATCATTATTTTTTCAATTGGTTCAAAATTTTAGGTCGTAAACAATGTAAAATAAAGAAATGCAATAGGAAATGCTATAGCATTTCCTATGGCATTTCTCGTCAACAATTTAATCCTTGCATATTTTTGCATGAGAACTCTTGTTATATTCAAATTCCAATGTATAAGCCCTAAAATCATTATTTTTTCAATTGGTTCGAAATTTTAGGTCGTAAACAATGTAAAATAAAGAAATGCAATAGGAAATGCTATAGCATTTCCTATGGAATTTCTCTTCAACAATTTAATCCTTGCATATTTTGGCATGAGAACTCTTGTTATATTCAAATTCCAATGTATAAGCCCTAATATCATTATTTTTTTCAATTGGTTCGAAATTTAAGGTTGTAAAAAATGTCAAATAAAGAAATGCTATAGAATTTCCTATGGCATTTCTCGTCAACAATTTAATCCTTGCATATTTTTGCATGAGAACTCTTGTTATATTCAAATTCCAATGTATAAGCCCTAAAATCATTATTTTTTCAATTGGTTCGAAATTTTAGGTCGTAAACAATGTAAAATAAAGAAATGCTATAGGAAATGCTATAGCATTTCCTATGGCATTTCTCGTCAACCCTTAAAATCATTATTTTTCAATTGGTTCGAAATTTAAGGTTGTAAAAAATGTAAAATAAAGAAATGCTATAGGAAATGCTATAGCATTTCCTATGGCATTTCTCGTCAACAATTTAATCCTTGCATATTTTGGCATGAGAACTCTTGTTCTATTCAAATTCCAATGTATAAGCCCAAATATCATTATTTTTTCAATTGGTTCAAAATTTAAGGTTGTAAAAACTGTCAAATAAATAAATTCTATTGGAAATGCTATAGCATTTCCTATGGCATTTCTCGTCAACAATTTAAACCTTGCATATTTTCGCATGAGAACTCTTGTTATATTCAAATTCCAATGTATAAGCCCAAATATCATTATTTTTTCAATTGGTTCGAAATTTAAGGTTGTAAAAACTGTCAAATAAATAAATTCTATTGGAAATTCTATAGCATTTCCTATGGCATTTCTCGTTAACAATTTAATCCTTGCATATTTTTGCATAAGAACTCTTGTTATATTCAAATTCCAATGTATAAGCCCTAAAATCATTATTTTTTCAATTGGTTCGAAATTTAAGGTTGTAAAAAATGTAAAATAAAGAAATGCTATAGGAAATGCTATAGCATTTCCTATGGCATTTCTCGTCAACAATTTAATCCTTGCATATTTTTGCATGAGAACTCTTGTTATATTCAAATTCCAATGTATAAGCCCAAATATCATTATTTTTTCAATTGGTTCAAAATTTAAGGTTGTAAAAAATGTCAAATAAATAAATGCTATTGGAAATGCTATAGCATTTCCTATGGCATTTCTCGTCAACAATTTAATCCTTGCATTTTTTTGCATGAGAACTCTTGTTATATTCAAATTCCAATGTATAAGCCCTAAAATCATTATTTTTTCAATTGGTTCGAAATTTTAGGTCGTAAACAATGTAAAATAAAGAAATGCAATAGGAAATGCTATAGCATTTCCTATGGCATTTCTCGTCAACAATTTAATCCTTGCATATTTTTGCATGAGAACTCTTGTTATATTCAAATTCCAATGTATAAGCCCTAAAATCATTATTTTTTCAATTGGTTCGAAATTTTAGGTCGTAAACAATGTAAAATAAAGAAATGCAATAGGAAATGCTATAGCATTTCCTATGGCATTTCTCGTCACCAATTTAATCCTTGCATATTTTTGCAAGAGAACTCTTGTTATATTCAAATTCCAATGTATAAGCCCTAATATCATTATTTTTTCAATTGGTTCGAAATTTAAGGTTGTAAAAAATGTCAAATAAAGAAATGCTATAGCATTTACTATGGCATTTCTCGTCAACAATTTCATGCTTGCATATTTTTGCATGAGAACTCTTGTTATATTCAAATTCAAATGTATAAGCCCTAAAATAATTATTTTTTCAATTGGTTCGAAATTTTAGGTCGTAAACAATGTAAAATAAAGAAATGCTATAGGCCTATGGCATTTCTCGTCAACAATTTAATCCTTGCATATTTTTGCATGAGAACTCTTGTTATATTAAAATTCCAATGTATTAGCCTTAAAATCATTATTTTTTAATTGGTTCGAAATTTAAGGTTTTAAAAAATGTAAAATAAAGAAATGATGTAGGAAATGCTATAGCATTTCCTATGGCATTTCTCGTCAACAATTTAATCCTTGCATATTTTGGCATGAGAAATCTTGTTATATTCAAATTCCAATGTATAAGCCCTAATATCATTATTTTTTCAATTGGTTCGAAATTTAAGGTTGTAAAAAATGTCAAATAAAGAAATGCTATAGCATTTCCTATGGCATTTCTCGTCTATAATTTAATCCTTGCATATTTTTGCATGAGAACTCTTGTTATATTCAAATTCCAATGTATAAGCCCTAAAATCATTATTTTTTCAATTGGTTCGATATTTAAGGTTGTAAAAAATGTAAAATAAAGAAATGCTATAGGAAATGCTATAGCATTTCCTATGGCATTTCTCGTCAACAATTTAATCCTTGCATATTTTGGCATGAGAACTCTTGTTATATTCAAATTCCAATGTATAAGCCCTATTATCATTATTTTTTTCAATTGGTTCGAAATTTAAGGTTGTAAAATATGTCAAATAAAGAAATGATATAGCATTTCCTATGGCATTTCTCGTCAACAATTTAATCCTTGCATATTTTTGCATGAGAACTCTTGTTATATTCAAATTCCAATGTATAAGCCCTAAAATCATTATTTTTTCAATTTGTTCGAAATTTTAGGTCGTAAACAATGTAAAATAAGAAATGCTATAGGAAATGCTATAGAATTTTCTATGGCATTTCTCATCAACAATTTAATCCTTGCATATTTTTGCATGAGAACTCTTGTTATATTAAAATTCCAATGTATAAGCCTTAAAATCATTATTTTTCAATTGGTTCGAAATTTAAGGTTGTAAAAAATGTAAAATAAAGAAATGCTATAGGAAATGCTATAGCATTTCCTATGGCATTTCTCGTCAACAATTTAATCCTTGCATACTTTGGCATGAGAAATCTTGTTATATTCAAATTCCAATGTATAAGCCCTAATATCATTATTTTTTCAATTGGTTCAAAATTTAAGGTTGTAAAAAATGTCAAATAAAGAAATGCTATAGCATTTACTATGGCATTTCTCGTCAACAATTTAATCCTTGCATATTTTTGCATGAGAACTCTTGTTATATTAAAATTCCAATGTATTAGCCTTAAAATCATTATTTTTCAATTGGTTCGAAATTTAAGGTTGTAAAAAATGTAAAATAAAGAAATGATGTAGGAAATGCTATAGCATTTCCTATGGCATTTCTCGTCAACAATTTAATCCTTGCATATTTTGGCATGAGAAATCTTGTTATATTCAAATTCCAATGTATAAGCCCTAATATCATTATTTTTTCAATTGGTTCGAAATTTAAGGTTGTAAAAAATGTCAAATAAAGAAATGCTATAGCATTTCCTATGGCATTTCTCGTCTACAATTTAATCCTTGCATATTTTTGCATGAGAACTCTTGTTATATTCAAATTCCAATGTATAAGCCCTAAAATCATTATTTTTTCAATTGGTTCGAAATTTAAGGTTGTAAAAAATGTAAAATAAAGAAATGCTATAGGAAATGCTATAGCATTTCCTATGGCATTTCTCGTCAACAATTTAATCCTTGCATATTTTTGCATGAGAACTCTTGTTATATTCAAATTCCAATGTATAAGCCCTAAAATCATTATTTTTTTAATTGGTTCAAAATTTTAGGTCGTATACAATGTAAAATAAAGAAATGCTATATGAAATGCTATAGCATTTCCTATGGCATTTCTCGTCAACAATTTAATCCTTGCATATTTTTGCATGAGAACTCTTGTTATATTCAAATTCCAATGTATAAGCCTTAAAATCATTATTTTTCAATTGGTTCGAAATTTAAGGTTGTAAAAAATGTAAAATAAAGAAATTCTATAGGAAATGCTATAGCATTTCCTATGGCATTTCTCGTCAACAATTTAATCCTTGCATATTTTTGCATGAGAACTCTTGTTATATTCAAATTCCAATGTATAAGCCCAAATATCATTATTTTTTCAATTGGTTCAAAATTTAAGGTTGTAAAAAATGTCAAATAAATAAATGCTATTGGAAATGCTATAGCATTTCCTATGGCATTTCTCGTCAACAATTTAATCCTTGCATATTTTTGCATGAGAAATATCGTTATATTAAAATTCCAATGTATAAGCCCTAAAATCATTATTTTTTCAATTGGTTCGAAATTTAAGGTTGTAAAAAATGTAAAATAAAGAAATGCCACAGGAAATGCTATAGCATTTCCTATGGCATTTCTCTTCAACAATTTAATCCTTGCATATTTTGGCATGAGAACTCTTGTTATATTCAAATTCCAATGTATAAGCCCTAATATCATTATTTTTTTCAATTGGTTCGAAATTTAAGGTTGTAAAAAATGTCAAATAAAGAAATGCTATAGAATTTCCTATGGCATTTCTCGTCAACAATTTAATCCTTGCATATTTTTGCATGAGAACTCTTGTTATATTCAAATTCCAATGTATAAGCCCTAAAATCATTATTTTTTCAATTGGTTCGAAATTTTAGGTCGTAAACAATGTAAAATAAAGAAATGCTATAGGAAATGCTATAGCATTTCCTATGGCATTTCTCGTCAACCCTTAAAATCATTATTTTTCAATTGGTTCGAAATTTAAGGTTGTAAAAAATGTAAAATAAAGAAATGCTATAGGAAATGCTATAGCATTTCCTATGGCATTTCTCGTCAACAATTTAATCCTTGCATATTTTGGCATGAGAACTCTTGTTCTATTCAAATTCCAATGTATAAGCCCAAATATCATTATTTTTTCAATTGGTTCGAAATTTAAGGTTGTAAAAACTGTCAAATAAATAAATTCTATTGGAAATGCTATAGCATTTCCTATGGCATTTCTCGTCAACAATTTAATCCTTGCATATTTTGGCATGAGAACTCTTGTTATATTCAAATTCCAATGTATAAGCCCTAAAATCATTATTTTTTTAATTGGTTCGAAATTTAAGGTTGTAAAAAATGTCAAATAAAGAAATGCTATAGGAAATGCTATAGCTTTTCCTATTGCATTTCTCGTCAACAATTTAATCCTTGCATATTTTTGCATGAGAACTCTTTTTATATTCAAATTTCAATGTATAAGCCCTAAAATCATTATTTTTTCAATTGGTTCGAAATTTAAGGTTGTAAAAATGTAAAATAAAGAAATGCTATAGCATTTCCTATGGCATTTCTCGTAAACAATTTAATCCTTGCATATTTTTGCATGAGAACTCTTGTTATATTCAAATTCGAATGTATAAGTCCTAAAATCATTATTTTTTCAATTGGTTCGAATTTTAGGTCGTAAACAATGTAAAATAAAGAAATGCTATAGGAAATACTATAGCATTTCCTATGGCATTTCTCGTCAACAATTTAATCCTTGCATATTTTTGCATGAGAACTCTTGTTATATTCAAATTCCAATGTATAAGCCCTGAAATCATTATTTTTTCAATTGGTTCGAAATTTAAGGTTGTAAAAAATGTAAAATAAAGAAATTCTATAGGAAATTCTATAGCATTTCCTATGGCATTTCTCGTCAACAATTTAATCCTTGCATATTTTTGCATGAGAACTCTTGTTATATTAAAATTTAAATGTATAAGCCCTAAAATCATTATTTTTTCAATTGGTTCGAAATTTAAGGTTGTAAAAAATGTAAAATAAAGAAATGCTATAGGAAATGCTATAGCATTTGCTATGGCATTTCTCGTAAACAATTTAATCCTTGCATATTTTTGCATGAGAACTCTTATTATATTCAAATTCCAATGTATTAGTCCTAAAATCATTATTTTTTCAATTGGTTCGAATTTTAGGTCGTAAACAATGTAAAATAAAGAAATGCTATAGGAAATGCTATAGCATTTCCTACGACATTTCTCGTAAACAATTTAATCCTTGCATATTTTTGCATGAGAACTCTTGTTATATTCAAATTCCAATGTATAAGGCGTAAAATCATTATTTTTTCAATTGGTTCGAATTTTAGGTCGTAAACAATGTAAAATAAAGAAATGCTACAGGAAATGCTATAGCACTTCCTATGGCATTTCTCGTCAACAGTTTAATCCTTGCATATTTTTGCATGAGAACTCTTGTTATATTCAAATTCCAATGTATAAGCCCTAAAATCATTATTTTTTCAATTGGTTCGAAATTTAAGGTCGTATACAATGTAAAATAAAGAAATGCTACAGGAAATGCTATAGCACTTCCTATGGCATTTCTCGTCAACAATTTAATCCTTGCATATTTTGGCATGAGAACTCTTGTTATATTCAAATTCCAATGTATAAGCCCTAAAATCATTATTTTTTCAATTGGTTCGAAATTTAAGGTTGTAAAAAATGTCAAATAAAGAAATGTTATAGGAAATGCTATAGCATTTCCTATGGCATTTCTCGTCAACAATTTAATCCTAGCATATTTTTGCATGAGAACTCTTGTTATATTCAAATTTCAATGTATAAGCCCTAAAATCATTATTTTTTCAATTGGTTCGAAATTTAAGGTTGTAAAAAATGTAAAATCATTAAATTCTATAGGAAATTCTATAGCATTTCCTATGGCATTTCTAGTCAACAATTTATTCCTTGCATATTTTTGCATGAGAACTCTTGTTATATTCAAATTCCAATGTATAAGCCCTGAAATCATTATTTTTTCAATTGGTTCGAAATTTAAGGTTGTAAAAAATGTAAAATAAAGAAATTCTATAGGAAATTCTATAGCATTTCCTATGGCATTTCTCGTCAACAATTTAATCCTTGCATATTTTTGCATGAGAACTCTTGTTATATTAAAATTTAAATGTATAAGCCCTAAAATCATTATTTTTTCAATTGGTTCGAAATTTAAGGTTGTAAAAAATGTAAAATAAAGAAATGCTATAGGAAATGCTATAGCATTTCCTATGGCATTTCTCGTAAACAATTTAATCCTTGCATATTTTTGCATGAGAACTCTTGTTATATTCAAATTCCAATGTATTAGTCCTAAAATCATTATTTTTTCAATTGGTTCGAATTTTAGGTCGTAAACAATGTAAAATAAACAAATGCTATAGGAAATGCTATAGCATTTCCTACGACATTTCTCGTAAACAATTTAATCCTTGCATATTTTTGCATGAGAACTCTTGTTATATTCAAATTCCAATGTATAAGGCCTAAAATCATTATTTTTTCAATTGGTTCGAATTTTAGGTCGTAAACAATGTAAAATAAAGAAATGCTACAGGAAATGCTATAGCACTTCCTATGGCATTTCTCGTCAACAGTTTAATCCTTGCATATTTTTGCATGAGAACTCTTGTTATATTCAAATTCCAATGTATAAGCCCTAAAATCATTATTTTTTCAATTGGTTCGAAATTTAAGGTCGTAAACAATGTAAAATAAAGAAATGCTACAGGAAATGCTATAGCACTTCCTATGGCATTTCTCGTCAACAATTTAATCCTTGCATATTTTGGCATGAGAACTCTTGTTATATTCAAATTCCAATGTATAAGCCCTAAAATCATTATTTTTTCAATTGGCTCGAAATTTAAGGTTGTAAAAAATGTCAAATAAAGAAATGTTATAGGAAATGCTATAGCATTTCCTATGGCATTTCTCGTCAACAATTTAATCCTAGCATATTTTTGCATGAGAACTCTTGTTATATTCAAATTTCAATGTATAAGCCCTAAAATCATTATTTTTTCAATTGGTTCGAAATTTAAGGTTGTAAAAAATGTAAAATCATTAAATTCTATAGGAAATTCTATAGCATTTCCTATGGCATTTCTAGTCAACAATTTATTCCTTGCATATTTTTGCATGAGAACTCTTGTTATATTCAAATTCCAATGTATAAGCCCTAAAATCATTATTTTTTCAATTAGTTCGAAATTTAAGGTTGTAAAAAATGTAAAATAAAGAAATGCATTTCCTATGGCATTTCTCGTCAACAATTTAATCCTTGCATATTTTGGCATGAGAACTCTTGTTATATTCAAATTCCAATGTATAAGCCCTAAAATCATTATTTTTTCAATTGGTTCGAAATTTAAGGTTGTAAAAAATGTCAAATAAAGAAATGTTATAGGAAATGCTATAGCATTTCCTATGGCATTTCTCGTCAACAATTTAATCCTAGCATATTTTTGCATGAGAACTCTTGTTATATTCAAATTTCAATGTATAAGCCCTAAAATCATTATTTTTACAATTGGTTCGAAATTTAAGGTTGTAAAAAATGTAAAATCATTAAATTCTATAGGAAATTCTATAGCATTTCCTATGGCATTTCTCGTCAACAATTTATTCCTTGCATATTTTTGCATGAGAACTCTTGTTATATTCAAATTCCAATGTATAAGCCCTAAAATCATTATTTTTTCAATTAGTTCGAAATTTAAGGTTGTAAACAATGTAAAATAAAGAAATGCATTTCCTATGGCATTTCTCGTCAACAATTTAATCCTTGCATATTTTGGCATGAGAACTCTTGTTATATTCAAATTCCAATGTATAAGCCCTAAAATCATTATTTTTTCAATTGGTTCGAAATTTAAGGTTGTAAAAAATGTCAAATAAAGAAATGCTATAGGAAATACTATAGCATTTCCTATGGCATTTCTCGTCAACAATTTAATCCTTGCATATTTTTGCATGAGAACTCTTGTTATATTCAAATTCCAATGTATAAGCCCTGAAATCATTATTTTTTCAATTGGTTCGAAATTTATGGTTGTAAAAAATGTAAAATAAAGAAATTCTATAGGAAATTCTATAGCATTTCCTATGGCATTTCTCGTCAACAATTTAATCCTTGCATATTTTTTCATGAGAACTCTTGTTATATTAAAATTTAAATGTATAAGCCCTAAAATCATTATTTTTTCAATTGGTTCGAAATTTAAGGTTGTAAAAAATGTAAAATAAAGAAATGCTATAGGAAATGCTATAGCATTTCCTATGGCATTTCTCGTAAACAATTTAATCCTTGCATATTTTTGCATGAGAACTCTTGTTATATTCAAATTCCAATGTATTAGTCCTAAAATCATTATTTTTTCAATTGGTTCAAATTTTAGGTCGTAAACAATGTAAAATAAAGAAATGCTATAGGAAATGCTATAGCATTTCCAACGACATTTCTCGTAAACAATTTAATCCTTGCATATTTTTGCATGAGAACTCTTGTTATATTAAAATTCCAATGTATAAGGCCTAAAATCATTATTTTTTCAATTGGTTCGAATTTTAGGTCGTAAACAATGTAAAATAAAGAAATGCTACAGGAAATGCTATAGCACTTCCTATGGCATTTCTCGTCAACAGTTTAATCCTTGCATATTTTTGCATGAGAACTCTTGTTATATTCAAATTCCAATGTATAAGCCCTAAAATCATTATTTTTTCAATTGGTTCGAAATTTAAGGTCGTAAACAATGTAAAATAAAGAAATGCTACAGGAAATGCTATAGCACTTCCTATGGCATTTCTCGTCAACAATTTAATCCTTGCATATTTTGGCATGAGAACTCTTGTTATATTCAAATTCCAATGTATAAGCCCTAAAATCATTATTTTTTCAATTGGTTCGAAATTTAAGGTTGTAAAAAATGTCAAATAAAGAAATGTTATAGGAAATGCTATAGCATTTCCTATGGCATTTCTCGTCAACAATTTAATCCTAGCATATTTTTGCATGAGAACTCTTGTTATATTAAAATTTAAATGTATAAGCCCTAAAATCATTATTTTTTTCAATTGGTTCGAAATTTAAAGTTGTAAAAAATGTAAAATAAAGAAATGCTATAGGAAATGCTATAGCATTTCCTATGGCATTTCTCGTAAACAATTTAATCCTTGCATATTTTTGCATGAGAACTCTTGTTATATTCAAATTCCAATGTATTAGTCCTAAAATCATTATTTTTTCAATTGGTTCGAATTTTAGGTCGTAAACAATGTAAAATAAAGAAATGCTATAGGAAATGCTATAGCATTTCCTACGACATTTCTCGTAAACAATTTAATCCTTGCATATTTTTGCATGAGAACTCTTGTTATATTCATAGTCCAATGTATAAGGCCTAAAATCATTATTTTTTCAATTGGTTCGAATTTTAGGTCGTAAACAATGTAAAATAAAGAAATGCTACAGGAAATGCTATAGCACTTCCTATGGCATTTCTCGTCAACAGTTTAATCCTTGCATATTTTTGCATGAGAACTCTTGTTATATTCAAATTCCAATGTATAAGCCCTAAAATCATTATTTTTTCAATTGGTTCGAAATTTAAGGTCGTAAACAATGTAAAATAAAGAAATGCTACAGGAAATGCTATAGCACTTCCTATGGCATTTCTCGTCAACAATTTAATCCTTGCATATTTTGGCATGAGAACTCTTGTTATATTCAAATTCCAATGTATAAGCCCTAAAATCATTATTTTTTCAATTGGTTCGAAATTTAAGGTTGTAAAAAATGTCAAATAAAGAAATGTTATAGGAAATGCTAGCATTTCCTATGGCATTTCTCGTCAACAATTTAATCCTAGCATATTTTTGCATGAGAACTCTTGTTATATTCAAATTTCAATGTATAAGCCCTAAAATCATTATTTTTTCAATTGGTTCGAAATTTAAGGTTGTAAAAAATGTAAAATAAAGAAATGCTATGGGAAATGCTATAGCATTTCCTATGGCATTTCTCGTCAACAATTTAATCCTTGCATATTTTTGCATGAGAACTCTTGTTATATTCAAATTCCAATGTATAAGTCCTAAAATCATTATTTTTTCAATTGGTTTGAATTTTAGGTCGTAAACAATGTAAAATAAAGAAATGCTATATGAAATGCTATAGCATTTCCTATGGCATTTCTCGTCAACAATTTAATCCTTGCGTATTTTTGCATGAGAACTCTTGTTATATTCAAATTCCAATGTATAAGCCCTAAAATCATTATTTTTTCAATTGGTTCGAAATTTAAGGTTGTAAAAAATGTAAAATAAAGAAATTCTATAGGAAATGCTATAGCATTTCCTATGGCATTTCTCGTCAACAATTTAATCCTTGCATATTTTTGCATGAGAACTCTTGTTATATTCAAATTTAAGGTTCAAAATTTAAGGTTGTAAAAAATGTAAAATAAAGAAATTCTATAGGAAATTCTATAGCATTTCCTATGGCATTTCTCGTCAACAATTTAATCCTTGCATATTTTTGCATGAGAACTCTTGTTATATTCAAATTCCAATGTATAAGCCCTGAAATCATTATTTTTTCAATTGGTTAGAAATTTAAGGTTGTAAAAAATGTAAAATAAAGAAATGCTATAGCATTTCCTATGTCATTTCTCGTCAACAATTTAATCCTTGCATATTTTGGCATGAGAACTCTTGTTATATTCAAATTCCAATGTATAAGCCCTAAAATCATTATTTTTTCAATTGGTTCAGAATTTAAGGTTTTAAAAAATGTCAAATAAAGAAATGCTATAGGAAATGCTATAGCATTTCCTATGGCATTTCTCGTCAACAATTTAATCCTAGCATATTTTTGCATGAGAACTCTTGTTATATTCAAATTCCAATGTATAAGCCCTGAAATCATTATTTTTTCAATTGGTTCGAAATTTAAGGTTGCAAAAAATGTAAAATAAAGAAATGCTATAGGAAATGCTTTAGCATTTCCTATGGCATTTCTCGTAAACAATTTAATCCTTGCATATTTTGGCATGAGAACTCTTGTTATATTCAAATTCCAATGTATAAGCCCTAAAATCATTATTTTTTCAATTGGTTTGAAATTTAAGGTTGTAAAAAATGTCAAATAAAGAAATGCTATAGGAAATGCTATAGCATTTCCTATGGCATTTCTCGTCTACAATTTAATCCTAGCATATTTTTGCATGAGAACTCTTGTTATATTCAAATTCCAATGTATAAGCCCTGAAATCATTATTTTTTCAATTGGTTCGAAATTTATGGTTGTAAAAAATGTAAAATAAAGAAATTCTATAGGAAATTCTATAGCATTTCCTATGGCATTTCTCGTCAACAATTTAATCCTTGCATATTTTTGCATGAGAACTCTTGTTATATTAAAATTTAAATGTATAAGCCCTAAAATCATTATTTTTTCAATTGGTTCGAAATTAAGGTTGTAAAAAATGTAAAATAAAGAAATGCTATAGGAAATGCTATAGCATTTCCTATGGCATTTCTCGTAAACAATTTAATCCTTGCATATTTTTGCATGAGAACTCTTGTTATATTCAAATTCCAATGTATTAGTCCTAAAATCATTATTTTTTCAATTGG
Source organism: Parietaria judaica (assembly GCA_954871525.1). NCBI lineage: Eukaryota > Viridiplantae > Streptophyta > Magnoliopsida > Rosales > Urticaceae > Parietaria > Parietaria judaica. Next base: position 3,660,075 of record OX940864.1, on the reverse strand, counting down.
TTCAAATTTTAGGTCGTAAACAATGTAAAATAAAGAAATGCTATAGGAAATGCTATAGCATTTCCTACGACATTTCTCGTAAACAATTTAATCCTTGCATATTTTTGCATGAGAACTCTTGTTATATTAAAATTCCAATGTATAAGGCCTAAAATCATTATTTTTTCAATTGGTTCGAATTTTAGGTCGTAAACAATGTAAAATAAAGAAATGCTACAGGAAATGCTATAGCACTTCCTATGGCATTTCTCGTCAACAGTTTAATCCTTGAATATTTTTGCATGAGAACTCTTGTTATATTCAAATTCCAATGTATAAGCCCTAAAATCATTATTTTTTCAATTGGTTCGAAATTTAAGGTCGTAAACAATGTAAAATAAAGAAATGCTACAGGAAATGCTATAGCACTTCCTATGGCATTTCTCGTCAACAATTTAATCCTTGCATATTTTGGCATGAGAACTCTTGTTATATTCAAATTCCAATGTATAAGCCCTAAAATCATTATTTTTTCAATTGGTTCGAAATTTAAGGTTGTAAAAAATGTCAAATAAAGAAATGTTATAGGAAATGCTATAGCATTTCCTATGGCATTTCTCGTCAACAATTTAATCCTAGCATATTTTTGCATGAGAACTCTTGTTATATTAAAATTTAAATGTATAAGCCCTAAAATCATTATTTTTTCAATTGGTTCGAAATTTAAGGTTGTAAAAAATGTAAAATAAAGAAATGCTATAGGAAATGCTATAGCATTTCCTATGGCATTTCTCGTAAACAATTTAATCCTTGCATATTTTTGCATGAGAACTCTTGTTATATTCAAATTCCAATGTATTAGTCCTAAAATCATTATTTTTTCAATTGGTTCGAATTTTAGGTCGTAAACAATGTAAAATAAAGAAATGCTATAGGAAATGCTATAGCATTTCCTACGACATTTCTCGTAAACAATTTAATCCTTGCATATTTTTGCATGAGAACTCTTGTTATATTCAAATTCCAATGTATAAGGCCTAAAATCATTATTTTTTCAGTTGGTTCGAATTTTAGGTCGTAAACAATGTAAAATAAAGAAATGCTACAGGAAATGCTATAGCACTTCCTATGGCATTTCTCGTCAACAGTTTAATCCTTGCATATTTTTGCATGAGAACTCTTGTTATATTCAAATTCCAATGTATAAGCCCTAAAATCATTATTTTTTCAATTGGTTCGAAATTTAAGGTCGTAAACAATGTAAAATAAAGAAATGCTACAGGAAATGCTATAGCACTTCCTATGGCATTTCTCGTCAACAATTTAATCCTTGCATATTTTGGCATGAGAACTCTTGTTATATTCAAATTCCAATGTATAAGCCCTAAAATCATTATTTTTTCAATTGGTTCGAAATTTAAGGTTGTAAAAAATGTCAAATAAAGAAATGTTATAGGAAATGCTATAGCATTTCCTATGGCATTTCTCGTCAACAATTTAATCCTAGCATATTTTTGCATGAGAACTCTTGTTATATTCAAATTTCAATGTATAAGCCCTAAAATCATTATTTTTTCAATTGGTTCGAAATTTAAGGTTGTAAAAAATTTAAAATAAAGAAATGCTATGGGAAATGCTATAGCATTTCCTATGGCATTTCTCGTAAACAATTTAATCCTTGCATATTTTTGCATGAGAACTCTTGTTATATTCAAATTCCAATGTATAAGTCCTAAAATCATTATTTTTTCAATTGGTTTGAATTTTAGGTCGTAAACAATGTAAAATAAAGAAATGCTATATGAAATGCTATAGCATTTCCTATGGCATTTCTCGTCAACAATTTAATCCTTGCGTATTTTTGCATGAGAACTCTTGTTATATTCAAATTCCAATGTATAAGCCCTAAAATCATTATTTTTTCAATTGGTTCGAAATTTAAGGTTGTAAAAAATGTAAAATAAAGAAATTCTATAGGAAATGCTAGCATTTCCTATGGCATTTCTCGTCAACAATTTAATCCTTGCATATTTTTGCATGAGAACTCTTGTTATATTCAAATTTAAGGTTCAAAATTTAAGGTTGTAAAAAATGTAAAATAAAGAAATTCTATAGGAAATTCTATAGCATTTCCTATGGCATTTCTCGTCAACAATTTAATCCTTGCATATTTTTGCATGAGAACTCTTGTTATATTCAAATTCCAATGTATAAGCCCTGAAATCATTATTTTTTCAATTGGTTAGAAATTTAAGGTTGTAAAAAATGTAAAATAAAGAAATGCTATAGCATTTCCTATGTCATTTCTCGTCAACAATTTAATCCTTGCATATTTTGGCATGAGAACTCTTGTTATATTCAAATTCCAATGTATAAGCCCTTAAATCATTATTTTTTCAATTGGTTCAGAATTTAAGGTTTTAAAAAATGTCAAATAAAGAAATGCTATAGGAAATGCTATAGCATTTCCTATGGCATTTCTCGTCAACAATTTAATCCTAGCATATTTTTGCATGAGAACTCTTGTTATATTCAAATTCCAATGTATAAGCCCTGAAATCATTATTTTTTCAATTGGTTCGAAATTTAAGGTTGCAAAAAATGTAAAATAAAGAAATGCTATAGGAAATGCTTTAGCATTTCCTATGGCATTTCTCGTAAACAATTTAATCCTTGCATATTTTGGCATGAGAACTCTTGTTATATTCAAATTCCAATGTATAAGCCCTAAAATCATTATTTTTTCAATTGGTTTGAAATTTAAGGTTGTAAAAAATGTCAAATAAAGAAATGCTATAGGAAATGCTATAGCATTTCCTATGGCATTTCTCGTCTACAATTTAATCCTAGCATATTTTTGCATGAGAACTCTTGTTATATTCAAATTCCAATGTATAAGCCCTGAAATCATTATTTTTTCAATTGGTTCGAAATTTAAGGTTGTAAAAAATGTAAAATAAAGAAATGCTATAGGAAATGCTATAGCATTTCCTATGGCATTTCTCGTCAACAATTTAATCCTTGCATATTTTGGCATGAGAACTCTTGTTATATTCAAATTCCAATGTATAAGCCCTAAAATCTTTATTTCTTAAATTGGTTCGAAATTTAAGGTTGTAAAAAATGTCAAATAAAGAAATGCTATAGGAAATGCTATAGCATTTCCTATGGCATTTCTCGTCAACAATTTAATCCTAGCATATTTTTGCATGAGAACTCTTGTTATATTCAAATTCCAATGTATAAGCCCTAAAATCATTATTTTTTCAATTGGTTCGAAATTTAAGGTTGTAAAAAATGTAAAATAAAGAAATGCTATAGGAAATGCTATAGCATTTCCTATGGCATTTCTCGTCAACAATTTAATCCTTGCATATTTTGGCATGAGAACTCTTGTTATATTCAAATTCCAATGTATAAGCCCTAAAATCATTATTTTTTCAATTGGTTCGAAATTTAAGGTTGCAAAAAATGTAAAATAAAGAAATGCTATAGGAAATGCTTTAGCATTTCCTATGGCATTTCTCGTAAACAATTTAATCCTTGCATATTTTGGCATGAGAACTCTTGTTATATTCAAATTCCAATGTATAAGCCCTAAAATCATTATTTTTTCAATTGGTTTGAAATTTAAGGTTGTAAAAAATGTCAAATAAAGAAATGCTATAGGAAATGCTATAGCATTTCCTATGGCATTTCTCGTCTACAATTTAATCCTAGCATATTTTTGCATGAGAACTCTTGTTATATTCAAATTCCAATGTATAAGCCCTGAAATCATTATTTTTTCAATTGGTTCGAAATTTAAGGTTGTAAAAAATGTAAAATAAAGAAATGCTATAGGAAATGCTATAGCATTTCCTATGGCATTTCTCGTCAACAATTTAATCCTTGCATATTTTGGCATGAGAACTCTTGTTATATTCAAATTCCAATGTATAAGCCCTAAAATCTTTATTTCTTAAATTGGTTCGAAATTTAAGGTTGTAAAAAATGTCAAATAAAGAAATGCTATAGGAAATGCTATAGCATTTCCTATGGCATTTCTCGTCAACAATTTAATCCTAGCATATTTTTGCATGAGAACTCTTGTTATATTCAAATTCCAATGTATAAGCCCTGAAATCATTATTTTTTCAATTGGTTCGAAATTTAAGGTTGTAAAAAATGTAAAATAAAGAAATGCTATAGGAAATGCTATAGCATTTCCTATGGCATTTCTCGTCAACAATTTAATCCTTGCATATTTTGGCATGAGAACTCTTGTTATATTCAAATTCCAATGTATAAGCCCTAAAATCATTATTTTTTCAATTGGTTCGAAATTTAAGGTTGCAAAAAATGTAAAATAAAGAAATGCCATAGGAAATGCTTTAGCATTTCCTATGGCATTTCTCGTAAACAATTTAATCCTTGCATATTTTGGCATGAGAACTCTTGTTATATTCAAATTCCAATGTATAAGCCCTAAAATCATTATTTTTTCAATTGGTTTGAAATTTAAGGTTGTAAAAAATGTCAAATAAAGAAATGCTATAGGAAATGCTATAGCATTTCCTATGGCATTTCTCGTCTACAATTTAATCCTAGCATATTTTTGCATGAGAACTCTTGTTATATTCAAATTCCAATGTATAAGCCCTGAAATCATTATTTTTTCAATTGGTTCGAAATTTAAGGTTGTAAAAAATGTAAAATAAAGAAATGCTATAGGAAATGCTATAGCATTTCCTATGGCATTTCTCGTCAACAATTTAATCCTTGCATATTTTGGCATGAGAACTCTTGTTATATTCAAATTCCAATGTATAAGCCCTAAAATCTTTATTTCTTAAATTGGTTCGAAATTTAAGGTTGTAAAAAATGTCAAATAAAGAAATGCTATAGGAAATGCTATAGCATTTCCTATGGCATTTCTCGTCAACAATTTAATCCTAGCATATTTTTGCATGAGAACTCTTGTTATATTCAAATTCCAATGTATAAGCCCTGAAATCATTATTTTTTCAATTGGTTCGAAATTTAAGGTTGTAAAAAATGTAAAATAAAGAAATGCTATAGGAAATGCTATAGCATTTCCTATGGCATTTCTCGTCAACAATTTAATCCTTGCATATTTTGGCATGAGAACTCTTGTTATATTCAAATTCCAATGTATAAGCCCTAAAATCATTATTTTTTCAATTGGTTCGAAATTTAAGGTTGCAAAAAATGTAAAATAAAGAAATGCTATAGGAAATGCTTTAGCATTTCCTATGGCATTTCTCGTAAACAATTTAATCCTTGCATATTTTGGCATGAGAACTCTTGTTATATTCAAATTCCAATGTATAAGCCCTAAAATCATTATTTTTTCAATTGGTTTGAAATTTAAGGTTGTAAAAAATGTCAAATAAAGAAATGCTATAGGAAATGCTATAGCATTTCCTATAGCATTTCTCGTCTACAATTTAATCCTAGCATATTTTTGCATGAGAACTCTTGTTATATTCAAATTCCAATGTATAAGCCCTGAAATCATTATTTTTTCAATTGGTTCGAAATTTAAGGTTGTAAAAAATGTAAAATAAAGAAATGCTATAGGAAATGCTATAGCATTTCCTATGGCATTTCTCGTCAACAATTTAATCCTTGCATATTTTGGCATGAGAACTCTTGTTATATTCAAATTCCAATGTATAAGCCCTAAAATCTTTATTTCTTAAATTGGTTCGAAATTTAAGGTTGTAAAAAATGTCTAATAAAGAAATGCTATAGGAAATGCTATAGCATTTCCTATGGCATTTCTCGTCAACAATTTAATCCTAGCATATTTTTGCATGAGAACTCTTGTTATATTCAAATTCCAATGTATAAGCCCTGAAATCATTATTTTTTCAATTGGTTCGAAATTTAAGGTTGTAAAAAATGTAAAATAAAGAAATGCTATAGGAAATGCTATAGCATTTCCTATGGCATTTCTCGTCAACAATTTAATCCTTGCATATTTTGGCATGAGAACTCTTGTTATATTCAAATTCCAATGTATAAGCCCTAAAATCATTATTTTTTCAATTGGTTCGAAATTTAAGGTTGCAAAAAATGTAAAATAAAGAAATGCTATAGGAAATGCTTTAGCATTTCCTATGGCATTTCTCGTAAACAATTTAATCCTTGCATATTTTGGCATGAGAACTCTTGTTATATTCAAATTCCAATGTATAAGCCCTAAAATCATTATTTTTTCAATTGGTTTGAAATTTAAGGTTGTAAAAAATGTCAAATAAAGAAATGCTATAGGAAATGCTATAGCATTTCCTATGGCATTTCTCGTCTACAATTTAATCCTAGCATATTTTTGCATGAGAACTCTTGTTATATTCAAATTCCAATGTATAAGCCCTGAAATCATTATTTTTTCAATTGGTTCGAAATTTAAGGTTGTAAAAAATGTAAAATAAAGAAATGCCATAGGAAATGCTATAGCATTTCCTATAGCATTTCTCGTCAACAATTTAATCCTTGCATATTTTGGCATGAGAACTCTTGTTATATTCAAATTCCAATGTATAAGCCCTAAAATCTTTATTTCTTAAATTGGTTCGAAATTTAAGGTTGTAAAAAATGTCAAATAAAGAAATGCTATAGGAAATGCTATAGCATTTCGTATGGCATTTCTCGTCAACAATTTAATCCTAGCATATTTTTGCATGAGAACTCTTGTTATATTCAAATTCCAATGTATAAGCCCTGAAATCATTATTTTTTCAATTGGTTCGAAATTTAAGGTTGTAAAAAATGTAAAATAAAGAAATGCTATAGGAAATGCTATAGCATTTCCTATGGCATTTCTCGTCAACAATTTAATCCTTGCATATTTTGGCATGAGAACTCTTGTTATATTCAAATTCCAATGTATAAGCCCTAAAATCATTATTTTTTCAATTGGTTCGAAATTTAAGGTTGCAAAAAATGTAAAATAAAGAAATGCTATAGGAAATGCTTTAGCATTTCCTATGGCATTTCTCGTAAACAATTTAATCCTTGCATATTTTGGCATGAGAACTCTTGTTATATTCAAATTCCAATGTATAAGCCCTAAAATCATTATTTTTTCAATTGGTTTGAAATTTAAGGTTGTAAAAAATGTCAAATAAAGAAATGCTATAGGAAATGCTATAGCATTTCCTATGGCATTTCTCGTCTACAATTTAATCCTAGCATATTTTTGCATGAGAACTCTTGTTATATTCAAATTCCAATGTATAAGCCCTGAAATCATTATTTTTTCAATTGGTTCGAAATTTAAGGTTGTAAAAAATGTAAAATAAAGAAATGCTATAGGAAATGCTATAGCATTTCCTATGGCATTTCTCGTCAACAATTTAATCCTTGCATATTTTGGCATGAGAACTCTTGTTATATTCAAATTCCAATGTATAAGCCCTAAAATCTTTATTTCTTAAATTGGTTCGAAATTTAAGGTTGTAAAAAATGTCAAATAAAGAAATGCTATAGGAAATGCTATAGCATTTCCTATGGCATTTCTCGTCAACAATTTAATCCTAGCATATTTTTGCATGAGAACTCTTGTTATATTCAAATTCCAATGTATAAGCCCTGAAATCATTATTTTTTCAATTGGTTCGAAATTTAAGGTTGTAAAAAATGTAAAATAAAGAAATGCTATAGGAAATGCTATAGCATTTCCTATGGCATTTCTCGTCAACAATTTAATCCTTGCATATTTTGGCATGAGAACTCTTGTTATATTCAAATTCCAATGTATAAGCCCTAAAATCATTATTTTTTCAATTGGTTCGAAATTTAAGGTTGCAAAAAATGTAAAATAAAGAAATGCTATAGGAAATGCTTTAGCATTTCCTATGGCATTTCTCGTAAACAATTTAATCCTTGCATATTTTGGCATGAGAACTCTTGTTATATTCAAATTCCAATGTATAAGCCCTAAAATCATTATTTTTTCAATTGGTTTGAAATTTAAGGTTGTAAAAAATGTCAAATAAAGAAATGCTATAGGAAATGCTATAGCATTTCCTATGGCATTTCTCGTCTACAATTTAATCCTAGCATATTTTTGCATGAGAACTCTTGTTATATTCAAATTCCAATGTATAAGCCCTGAAATCATTATTTTTTCAATTGGTTCGAAATTTAAGGTTGTAAAAAATGTAAAATAAAGAAATGCTATAGGAAATGCTATAGCATTTCCTATGGCATTTCTCGTCAACAATTTAATCCTTGCATATTTTGGCATGAGAACTCTTGTTATATTCAAATTCCAATGTATAAGCCCTAAAATCTTTATTTCTTAAATTGGTTCGAAATTTAAGGTTGTAAAAAATGTCAAATAAAGAAATGCTATAGGAAATGCTATAGCATTTCCTATGGCATTTCTCGTCAACAATTTAATCCTAGCATATTTTTGCATGAGAACACTTGTTATATTCAAATTCCAATGTATAAGCCCTGAAATCATTATTTTTTCAATTGGTTCGAAATTTAAGGTTGTAAAAAATGTAAAATAAAGAAATGCTATAGGAAATGCTATAGCATTTCCTATGGCATTTCTCGTCAACAATTTAATCCTTGCATATTTTGGCATGAGAACTCTTGTTATATTCAAATTCCAATGTATAAGCCCTAAAATCATTATTTTTTCAATTGGTTCGAAATTTAAGGTTGTAAAAAATGTCAAATAAAGAAATGCTATAGGAAATGCTATAGCATTTCTTATGGCATTTCTCGTCAACAATTTAATCCTAGCATATTTTTGCATGAGAACTCTTGTTATATTCAAATTTCAATGTATAAGCCCTAAAATCATTATTTTTTCAATTGGTTCGAAATTTAAGGTTGTAAAAAATGTAAAATAAAGAAATGCTATGGGAAATGCTATAGCATTTCCTATGGCATTTCTCGTAAACAATTTAATCCTTGCATATTTTTGCATGAGAACTCTTGTTATATTCAAATTCCAATGTATAAGTCCTACAATCATTATTTTTTGAATTGGTTCGAATTTTAGGTCGTAAACAATGTAAAATAAAGAAATGCTATAGGAAATGGCATTTCTCGTCAACAATTTAATCCTTGCATATTTTTGCATGAGAACTCTTGTTATATTCAAATTCCAATGTATAAGCCCTAAAATCATTATTTTTTCAATTGGTTCGAAATTTAAGGTTGTAAAAAATGTAAAATAAAGAAATTCTATAGGAAATTCTATAGCATTTCCTATGGCATTTCTTGTCAACAATTTAATCCTTGCATATTTTTGCATGAGAACTCTTGTTATATTCAAATTCCAATGTATAAGCCCTGAAATCATTATTTTTTCAATTGGTTCGAAATTTAAGGTTGTAAAAAATGTAAAATAAAGAAATGCTATAGGAAATGCTATAGCATTTCCTATGGCATTTCTCGTTAACAATTTAATCCTTGCATATTTTGGCATGAGAACTCTTGTTATATTCAAATTCCAATGTATAAGCCCTAAAATCATTATTTTTTCAATTGGTTCGAAATTTAAGGTTGTAAAAAATGTCAAATAAAGAAATGCTATAGGAAATGCTATAGCATTTCCTATGGCATTTCTCGTCAACAATTTAATCCTAGCATATTTTTGCATGAGAACTCTTGTTATATTCAAATTTCAATGTATAAGCCCTAAAATCATTATTTTTTCAATTGGTTCGAAATTTAAGGTTGTAAAAAATGTAAAATAAAGAAATGCTATGGGAAATGCTATAGCATTTCCTATGGCATTTCTCGTAAACAATTTAATCCTTGCATATTTTTGCATGAGAACTCTTGTTATATTCAAATTCCAATGTATAAGTCCTAAAATCATTATTTTTTCAATTGGTTTGAATTTTAGGTCGTAAACAATGTAAAATAAAGAAATGCTATAGCATTTCCTATGATAGCATTTCCTATGGTATTTCTCATCAACAATTTAATCCTTGCATATTTTTGCATGAGAACTCTTGTTATATTCAAATTCCAATTTATAAGCCCTAAAATCATTATTTTTTCAATTGGTTCGAAATTTAAGGTTGTAAAAAATGTAAAATAAAGAAATTCTATAGGAAATTCTATAGCATTTCCTATGGCATTTCTCGTCAACAATTTAATCCTTGCATATTTTTGCATGAGAACTCTTGTTATATTCAAATTCCAGTGTATAAGCCCTAAAATCATTATTTTTTCAATTGGTTCGAAATTTAAGGTTGTAAAAAATGTAAAATAAAGAAATTCTATAGGAAATTCTATAGCATTTCCTATGGCATTTCTCGTCAACAATTTAATCCTTGCATATTTTTGCATGAGAACTCTTGTTATATTCAAATTCCAATGTATAAGCCCTGAAATCATTATTTTTTCAATTGGTTCGAAATTTAAGGTTGTAAAAAATGTAAAATAAAGAAATGCTATAGGAAATGCTATAGCATTTCCTATGATAGCATTTCTCGTCAACAATTTAATCCTTGCATATTTTGGCATGAGAACTCTTGTTATATTCAAATTCCAATGTATAAGCCCTAAAATCATTATTTTTTCAATTGGTTCGAAATTTAAGGTTGTAAAAAATGTCAAATAAAGAAATGCTATAGGAAATGCTATAGCATTTCCTATGGCATTTCTCGTCAACAATTTAATCCTAGCATATTTTTGCATGAGAACTCTTGTTATATTCAAATTTCAATGTATAAGACCTAAAATCATTATTTTTTCAATTGGTTCGAAATTTAAGGTTGTAAAAAATGTAAAATAAAGAAATGCTATGGGAAATGCTATAGCATTTTCTATGGCATTTATCGTAAACAATTTAATCCTTGCATATTTTTGCATGAGAACTCTTGTTATATTCAAATTCCAATGTATAAGTCCTACAATCATTATTTTTTGAATTGGTTCGAATTTTAGGTCGTAAACAATGTAAAATAAAGAAATGCTATAGGAAATGGCATTTCTCGTCAACAATTTAATCCTTGCATATTTTTGCATGAGAACTCTTGTTATATTCAAATTACAATGTATAAGCCCTAAAATCATTATTTTTTCAATTGGTTCGAAATTTAAGGTTGTAAAAAATGTAAAATAAAGAAATTCTATAGGAAATTCTATAGCATTTCCTATGGCATTTCTCGTCAACAATTTAATCCTTGCATATTTTGGCATGAGAACTCTTGTTATATTCAAATTCCAATGTATAAGCCCTAAAATCATTATTTTTTCAATTGGTTCAAAATTTAAGGTTGTAAAAAATGTCAAATAAAGAAATGCTATAGGAAATGCTATAGCATTTCCTATGGCATTTCTCGTCAACAATTTAATCCTAGCATATTTTTGCATGAGAACTCTTGTTATATTAAAATTTCAATGTATAAGCCCTAAAATCATTATTTTTTCAATTGGTTCGAAATTTAAGGTTGTAAAAAATGTAAAATAAAGAAATGCTATGGGAAATGCTATAGCATTTCCTATGGCATTTCTCGTAAACAATTTAATCCTTGCATATTTTTGCATGAGAACCCTTGTTATATTCAAATTCCAATGTATAAGTCCTAAAATCATTATTTTTTCAATTGGTTTGAATTTTAGGTCGTAAACAATGTAAAATAAAGAAATGCTATAGGAAATGCTATAGTATTTCCTATGATAGCATTTCCTATGGCATTTCTCGTCAACAATTTAATCCTTGCATATTTTTGCATGAGAACTCTTGTTATATTCAAATTCCAATGTATAAGCCCTGAAATCGTTATTTTTTCAATTGGTTCGAAATTTAAGGTTGTAAAAAATGTAAAATAAAGAAATGCTATAGGAAATGCTATAGCATTTCCTATGGCATTTCTCGTCAACAATTTAATCCTTGCATATTTTGGCATGAGAACTCTTGTTATATTCAAATTCCAATGTATAAGCCCTAAAATCATTATTTTTTCAATTGGTTCGAAATTTAAGGTTGTAAAAATGTAAAATAAAGAAATTCTATAGGAAATTCTATAGCATTTCCAATGGAATTTCTCGTCAACAATTTAATCCTTGCATATTTTTGCATGAGAAATCTTGTTATATTAAAATTCCAGTGTATAAGCCCTAAAATCATTATTTTTTCAATTGGTTCGAAATTTAAGGTTGTAAAAAATGTAAAATAAAGAAATTCTATAGGAAATTCTATAGCATTTCCTATGGCATTTCTCGTCAACAATTTAATCCTTGCATGTTTTTGCATGAGAACTCTTGTTATATTCAAATTCCAATGTATAAGCCCTGAAATAATTATTTTTTCAATTGGTTCGAAATTTAAGGTTGTAAAAAATGTAAAATAAAAAAATGCTATAGGAAATGCTATAGCATTTCCTATGGCATTTCTCGTCAACAATTTAATCCTTGCATATTTTGGCATGAGAACTCTTGTTATATTCAAATTCCAATGTATAAGCCCTAAAATCATTATTTTTTCAATTGGTTCGAAATTTAAGGTTGTAAAAAATGTCAAATAAAGAAATGCTATAGGAAATGCTATAGCATTTCCTATGGCATTTCTCGTCAACAATTTAATCCTAGCATATTTTTGCATGAGAACTCTTGTTATATTCAAATTTCAATGTATAAGACCTAAAATCATTATTTTTTCAATTGGTTCGAAATTTAAGGTTGTAAAAAATGTAAAATAAAGAAATGCTATGGGAAATGCTATAGCATTTCCTATGGCATTTCTCGTAAACAATTTAATCCTTGCATATTTTTGCATGAGAACTCTTGTTATATTCAAATTCCAATGTATAAGTCCTACAATCATTAATTTTTGAATTGGTTCGAATTTTAGGTCGTAAACAATGTAAAATAAAGAAATGCTATAGGAAATGGCATTTCTCGTCAACAATTTAATCCTTGCATATTTTTGCATGAGAACTCTTGTTATATTCAAATTACAATGTATAAGCCCTAAAATCATTATTTTTTCAATTGGTTCAAAATTTAAGGTTGTAAAAAATGTAAAATAAAGAAATTCTATAGGAAATTCTATAGCATTTCCTATGGCATTTCTCGTTAACAATTTAATCCTTGCATATTTTTGCATGAGAACTCTTGTTATATTCAAATTCCAATGTATAAGCCCTGAAATCATTATTTTTTCAATTGGTTCGAAATTTAAGGTTGTAAAAAATGTAAAATAAAGAAATGCTATAGGAAATGCTATAGCATTTCCTATGGCATTTCTCGTCAACAATTTAATCCTTGCATATTTTGGCATGAGAACTCTTGTTATATTAAAATTCCAATGTATAAGCCCTAAAATCTTTTTTTTTTCAATTGGTTCGAAATTTAAGGTTGTAAAAAATGTCAAATAAAGAAATGCTATAGGAAATGCTATAGCATTTCCTATGGCATTTCTCGTCAACAATTTAATCCTAGCATATTTTTGCATGAGAACTCTTCTTATATTAAAATTTCAATGTATAAGCCCTAAAATCATTATTTTTTCAATTGGTTCGAAATTTAAGGTTGTAAAAAATGTAAAATAAAGAAATGCTATGGGAAATGCTATAGCATTTCCTATGGCATTTCTCGTAAACAATTTAATCCTTGCATATTTTTGCATGAGAACTCTTGTTATATTCAAATTCCAATGTATAAGCCCTAAAATCATTATTTTTTCAATTGGTTCGAAATTTAAGGTTGTAAAAAATGTAAAATAAAGAAATTCTATAGGAAATTCTATAGCATTTCCTATGGCATTTCTCGTCAACAATTTAATCCTTGCATGTTTTTGCATGAGAACTCTTGTTATATTCAAATTCCAATGTATAAGCCCTGAAATCATTATTTTTTCAATTGGTTCGAAATTTAAGGTTGTAAAAAATGTAAAATAAAAAAATGCTATAGGAAATGCTATAGCATTTCCTATGGCATTTCTCGTCAACAATTTAATCCTTGCATATTTTGGCATGAGAACTCTTGTTATATTCAAATTCCAATGTATAAGCCCTAAAATCATTATTTTTTCAATTGGTTCGAAATTTAAGGTTGTAAAAAATGTCAAATAAAGAAATGCTATAGGAAATGCTATAGCATTTCCTATGGCATTTCTCGTCAACAATTTAATCCTAGCATATTTTTGCATGAGAACTATTGTTATATTCAAATTTCAATGTATAAGACCTAAAATCATTATTTTTTCAATTGGTTCGAAATTTAAGGTTGTAAAAAATGTAAAATAAAGAAATGCTATGGGAAATGCTATAGCATTTCCTATGGCATTTCTCGTAAACAATTTAATCCTTGCATATTTTTGCATGAGAACTCTTGTTATATTCAAATTCCAATGTATAAGTCCTACAATCATTATTTTTTGAATTGGTTCGAATTTTAGGTCGTAAACAATGTAAAATAAAGAAATGCTATAGGAAATGGCATTTCTCGTCAACAATTTAATCCTTGCATATTTTTGCATGAGAACTCTTGTTATATTCAAATTACAATGTATAAGCCCTAAAATCATTATTTTTTCAATTGGTTCAAAATTTAAGGTTGTAAAAAATGTAAAATAAAGAAATTCTATAGGAAATTCTATAGCATTTCCTATGGCATTTCTCGTCAACAATTTAATCCTTGCATATTTTTGCATGAGAACTCTTGTTATATTCAAATTCCAATGTATAAGCCCTGAAATCATTATTTTTTCAATTGGTTCGAAATTTAAGGTTGTAAAAAATGTAAAATAAAGAAATGCTATAGGAAATGCTATAGCATTTCCTATGGCATTTCTCGTCAACAATTTAATCCTTGCATATTTTGGCATGAGAACTCTTGTTATATTAAAATTCCAATGTATAAGCCCTAAAATCTTTTTTTTTTCAATTGGTTCGAAATTTAAGGTTGTAAAAAATGTCAAATAAAGAAATGCTATAGGAAATGCTATAGCATTTCCTATGGCATTTCTCGTCAACAATTTAATCCTAGCATATTTTTGCATGAGAACTCTTCTTATATTAAAATTTCAATGTATAAGCCCTAAAATCATTATTTTTTCAATTGGTTCGAAATTTAAGGTTGTAAAAAATGTAAAATAAAGAAATGCTATGGGAAATGCTATAGCATTTCCTATGGCATTTCTCGTAAACAATTTAATCCTTGCATATTTTTGCATGAGAACTCTTGTTATATTCAAATTCCAATGTATAAGCCCTAAAATCATTATTTTTTCAATTGGTTCGAAATTTAAGGTTGTAAAAAATGTAAAATAAAGAAATGCTATAGGAAATGCTATAGCATTTCCTATGGCATTTCTCGTAAACAATTTAATCATTGCATATTTTTGCATGAGAACTCTTGTTATATTCAAATTCCAATGTATAAGTCCTAAAATCATTATTTTTTCAATTGGTTCGAATTTTAGGTCGTAAACAATGTAAAATAAAGAAATGCTATAGGAAATGCTATAGCATTTCCTATGGCATTTCTCGTCAACAATTTAATCCTTGCATATTTTTGCATGAGAACTCTTGTTATATTCAAATTCCAATGTATAAGCCCTAAAATCATTATTTTTTCAATTGGTTCGAAATTTAAGGTTGTAAAAAATGTAAAATAAAGAAATGCTATAGGAAATGCTATAGCATTTCCTATGGCATTTCTCGTCAACAATTTAATCCTTGCATATTTTTGCATGAGAACTCTTGTTATATTCAAATTTCAATGTATAAGCCCTAAAATCATTATTTTTCAATTGGTTCGAAATTTAAGGTTGTAAAAAATGTAAAATAAAGAAATGCTATAGGAAATGCTATAGCATTTCCTATGGCATTTCTCGTAAACAATTTAATCCTTGCATATTTTTGCATGAGAACTCTTGTTATATTCAAATTCCAATGTATAAGTCCTAAAATCATTATTTTTTCAATTGGTTCGAATTTTAGGTCGTAAACAATGTAAAATAAAGAAATGCTATAGGAAATGCTATAGCATTTCCTATGGCATTTCTCGTCAACAATTTAATCCTTGCATATTTTTGCATGAGAACTCTTGTTATATTCAAATTCCAATGTATAAGCCCTAAAATCATTATTTTTTCAATTGGTTCGAAATTTAAGGTTGTAAAAAATGTAAAATAAAGAAATTCTATAGAAAATTCTATAGCATTTCCTATGGAATTTCTCGTCAACAATTTAATCCTTGCATATTTTTGCATGAGAACTCTTGTTATATTCAAATTCCAATGTATAAGCCCTAAAATCATTATTTTTTCAATTGGTTCAAAATTTAAGGTTGTAAAAAATATAAAATAAAGAAATGCTATAGGAAATGCTAGCATTTCCTATGGCATTTCTCGTCAACAATTTAATCCTTGCATATTATGGCATGAGAACTCTTGTTATATTCAAATTCCAATGTATAAGCCCTAAAATCATTATTTTTCAATTGGTTCGAAATTTAAGGTTGTAAAAAATGTAAAATAAAGAAATGCTATGGGAAATGCTATAGCATTTCCTATGGCATTTCTCGTAAACAATTTAATCCTTGCATATTTTTGCATGAGAACTCTTGTTATATTCAAATTCCAATGTATAAGCCCTAAAATCATTATTTTTTCAATTGGTTCGAAATTTAAGGTTGTAAAAAATGTAAAATAAAGAAATTCTATAGGAAATTCTATAGCATTTCCTATGGCATTTCTCGTCAACAATTTAATCCTTGCATGTTTTTGCATGAGAACTCTTGTTATATTCAAATTCCAATGTATAAGCCCTGAAATAATTATTTTTTCAATTGGTTCGAATTTAAGGTTGTAAAAAATGTAAAATAAAAAAATGCTATAGGAAATGCTATAGCATTTCCTATGGCATTTCTCGTCAACAATTTAATCCTTGCATATTTTGGCATGAGAACTCTTGTTATATTCAAATTCCAATGTATAAGCCCTAAAATCATTATTTTTTCAATTGGTTCGAAATTTAAGGTTGTAAAAAATGTCAAATAAAGAAATGCTATAGGAAATGCTATAGCATTTCCTATGGCATTTCTCGTCAACAATTTAATCCTAGCATATTTTTGCATGAGAACTCTTGTTATATTCAAATTTCAATGTATAAGACCTAAAATCATTATTTTTTCAATTGGTTCGAAATTTAAGGTTGTAAAAAATGTAAAATAAAGAAATGCTATGGGAAATGCTATAGCATTTCCTATGGCATTTCTCGTAAACAATTTAATCCTTGCATATTTTTGCATGAGAACTCTTGTTATATTCAAATTCCAATGTATAAGTCCTACAATCATTAATTTTTGAATTGGTTCGAATTTTAGGTCGTAAACAATGTAAAATAAAGAAATGCTATAGGAAATGGCATTTCTCGTCAACAATTTAATCCTTGCATATTTTTGCATGAGAACTCTTGTTATATTCAAATTACAATGTATAAGCCCTAAAATCATTATTTTTTCAATTGGTTCAAAATTTAAGGTTGTAAAAAATGTAAAATAAAGAAATTCTATAGGAAATTCTATAGCATTTCCTATGGCATTTCTCGTTAACAATTTAATCCTTGCATATTTTTGCATGAGAACTCTTGTTATATTCAAATTCCAATGTATAAGCCCTGAAATCATTATTTTTTCAATTGGTTCGAAATTTAAGGTTGTAAAAAATGTAAAATAAAGAAATGCTATAGGAAATGCTATAGCATTTCCTATGGCATTTCTCGTCAACAATTTAATCCTTGCATATTTTGGCATGAGAACTCTTGTTATATTAAAATTCCAATGTATAAGCCCTAAAATCTTTTTTTTTTCAATTGGTTCGAAATTTAAGGTTGTAAAAAATGTCAAATAAAGAAATGCTATAGGAAATGCTATAGCATTTCCTATGGCATTTCTCGTCAACAATTTAATCCTAGCATATTTTTGCATGAGAACTCTTCTTATATTAAAATTTCAATGTATAAGCCCTAAAATCATTATTTTTTCAATTGGTTCGAAATTTAAGGTTGTAAAAAATGTAAAATAAAGAAATGCTATGGGAAATGCTATAGCATTTCCTATGGCATTTCTCGTAAACAATTTAATCCTTGCATATTTTTGCATGAGAACTCTTGTTATATTCAAATTCCAATGTATAAGCCCTAAAATCATTATTTTTTCAATTGGTTCGAAATTTAAGGTTGTAAAAAATGTAAAATAAAGAAATTCTATAGGAAATTCTATAGCATTTCCTATGGCATTTCTCGTCAACAATTTAATCCTTGCATGTTTTTGCATGAGAACTCTTGTTATATTCAAATTCCAATGTATAAGCCCTGAAATCATTATTTTTTCAATTGGTTCGAAATTTAAGGTTGTAAAAAATGTAAAATAAAAAAATGCTATAGGAAATGCTATAGCATTTCCTATGGCATTTCTCGTCAACAATTTAATCCTTGCATATTTTGGCATGAGAACTCTTGTTATATTCAAATTCCAATGTATAAGCCCTAAAATCATTATTTTTTCAATTGGTTCGAAATTTAAGGTTGTAAAAAATGTCAAATAAAGAAATGCTATAGGAAATGCTATAGCATTTCCTATGGCATTTCTCGTCAACAATTTAATCCTAGCATATTTTTGCATGAGAACTATTGTTATATTCAAATTTCAATGTATAAGACCTAAAATCATTATTTTTTCAATTGGTTCGAAATTTAAGGTTGTAAAAAATGTAAAATAAAGAAATGCTATGGGAAATGCTATAGCATTTCCTATGGCATTTCTCGTAAACAATTTAATCCTTGCATATTTTTGCATGAGAACTCTTGTTATATTCAAATTCCAATGTATAAGTCCTACAATCATTATTTTTTGAATTGGTTCGAATTTTAGGTCGTAAACAATGTAAAATAAAGAAATGCTATAGGAAATGGCATTTCTCGTCAACAATTTAATCCTTGCATATTTTTGCATGAGAACTCTTGTTATATTCAAATTACAATGTATAAGCCCTAAAATCATTATTTTTTCAATTGGTTCAAAATTTAAGGTTGTAAAAAATGTAAAATAAAGAAATTCTATAGGAAATTCTATAGCATTTCCTATGGCATTTCTCGTCAACAATTTAATCCTTGCATATTTTTGCATGAGAACTCTTGTTATATTCAAATTCCAATGTATAAGCCCTGAAATCATTATTTTTTCAATTGGTTCGAAATTTAAGGTTGTAAAAAATGTAAAATAAAGAAATGCTATAGGAAATGCTATAGCATTTCCTATGGCATTTCTCGTCAACAATTTAATCCTTGCATATTTTGGCATGAGAACTCTTGTTATATTAAAATTCCAATGTATAAGCCCTAAAATCTTTTTTTTTTCAATTGGTTCGAAATTTAAGGTTGTAAAAAATGTCAAATAAAGAAATGCTATAGGAAATGCTATAGCATTTCCTATGGCATTTCTCGTCAACAATTTAATCCTAGCATATTTTTGCATGAGAACTCTTCTTATATTAAAATTTCAATGTATAAGCCCTAAAATCATTATTTTTTCAATTGGTTCGAAATTTAAGGTTGTAAAAAATGTAAAATAAAGAAATGCTATGGGAAATGCTATAGCATTTCCTATGGCATTTCTCGTAAACAATTTAATCCTTGCATATTTTTGCATGAGAACTCTTGTTATATTCAAATTCCAATGTATAAGCCCTAAAATCATTATTTTTTCAATTGGTTCGAAATTTAAGGTTGTAAAAAATGTAAAATAAAGAAATGCTATAGGAAATGCTATAGCATTTCCTATGGCATTTCTCGTAAACAATTTAATCATTGCATATTTTTGCATGAGAACTCTTGTTATATTCAAATTCCAATGTATAAGTCCTAAAATCATTATTTTTTCAATTGGTTCGAATTTTAGGTCGTAAACAATGTAAAATAAAGAAATGCTATAGGAAATGCTATAGCATTTCCTATGGCATTTCTCGTCAACAATTTAATCCTTGCATATTTTTGCATGAGAACTCTTGTTATATTCAAATTCCAATGTATAAGCCCTAAAATCATTATTTTTTCAATTGGTTCGAAATTTAAGGTTGTAAAAAATGTAAAATAAAGAAATGCTATAGGAAATGCTATAGCATTTCCTATGGCATTTCTCGTCAACAATTTAATCCTTGCATATTTTTGCATGAGAACTCTTGTTATATTCAAATTTCAATGTATAAGCCCTAAAATCATTATTTTTCAATTGGTTCGAAATTTAAGGTTGTAAAAAATGTAAAATAAAGAAATGCTATAGGAAATGCTATAGCATTTCCTATGGCATTTCTCGTAAACAATTTAATCCTTGCATATTTTTGCATGAGAACTCTTGTTATATTCAAATTCCAATGTATAAGTCCTAAAATCATTATTTTTTCAATTGGTTCGAATTTTAGGTCGTAAACAATGTAAAATAAAGAAATGCTATAGGAAATGCTATAGCATTTCCTATGGCATTTCTCGTCAACAATTTAATCCTTGCATATTTTTGCATGAGAACTCTTGTTATATTCAAATTCCAATGTATAAGCCCTAAAATCATTATTTTTTCAATTGGTTCGAAATTTAAGGTTGTAAAAAATGTAAAATAAAGAAATTCTATAGAAAATTCTATAGCATTTCCTATGGAATTTCTCGTCAACAATTTAATCCTTGCATATTTTTGCATGAGAACTCTTGTTATATTCAAATTCCAATGTATAAGCCCTAAAATCATTATTTTTTCAATTGGTTCAAAATTTAAGGTTGTAAAAAATATAAAATAAAGAAATGCTATAGGAAATGCTAGCATTTCCTATGGCATTTCTCGTCAACAATTTAATCCTTGCATATTATGGCATGAGAACTCTTGTTATATTCAAATTCCAATGTATAAGCCCTAAAATCATTATTTTTTCAATTGGTTCGAAATTTAAGGTTGTAAAAAATGTCAAATAAAGAAACGCTATAGGAAATGCTATAGCATTTCCTATGGCATTTCTCGTCAACAATTTAATCCTTGCATATTTTTGCATGAGAACTCTTGTTATATTCAAATTCCAATGTATAAGTCCTAAAATCATTATTTTTTCAATTGGTTCGAATTTTAGGTCGTAAACAATGTAAAATAAAGAAATGCTATAGGAAATGCTATAGCATTTCCTATGGCATTTCTCGTCAACAATTTAATCCTTGCATATTTTTGCATGAGAACTCTTGTTATATTCAAATTTCAATGTATAAGCCCTAAAATCATTATTTTTCAATTGGTTCGAAATTTAAGGTTGTAAAAAATGTAAAATAAAGAAATGCTATAGGAAATGCTATAGCATTTCCTATGGCATTTCTCGTAAACAATTTAATCCTTGCATATTTTTGCATGAGAACTCTTGTTATATTCAAATTCCAATGTATAAGTCCTAAAATCATTATTTTTTCAATTGGTTCGAATTTTAGGTCGTAAACAATGTAAAATAAAGAAATGCTATAGGAAATGCTATAGCATTTCCTATGGCATTTCTCGTAAACAATTTAATCCTTGCATATTTTTGCATGAGAACTCTTGTTATATTCAAATTCCAATGTATAAGTCCTAAAATCATTATTTTTTCAATTGGTTCGAATTTTAGGTCGTAAACAATGTAAAATAAAGAAATGCTATAGGAAATGCTATAGCATTTCCTATGGCATTTCTCGTCAACAATTTAATCCTTGCATATTTTTGCATGAGAACTCTTGTTATATTCAAATTCCAATGTATAAGCCCTAAAATCATTATTTTTTCAATTGGTTCGAAATTTAAGGTTGTAAAAAATGTAAAATAAAGAAATTCTATAGAAAATTCTATAGCATTTCCTATGGAATTTCTCGTCAACAATTTAATCCTTGCATATTTTTGCATGAGAACTCTTGTTATATTCAAATTCCAAAGTATAAGCCCTAAAATCATTATTTTTTCAATTGGTTCAAAATTTAAGGTTGTAAAAAATATAAAATAAAGAAATGCTATAGGAAATGCTAGCATTTCCTATGGCATTTCTCGTCAACAATTTAATCCTTGCATATTATGGCATGAGAACTCTTGTTATATTCAAATTCCAATGTATAAGCCCTAAAATCATTATTTTTTCAATTGGTTCGAAATTTAAGGTTGTAAAAAATGTCAAATAAAGAAACGCTATAGGAAATGCTATAGCATTTCCTATGGCATTTCTCGTCAACAATTTAATCCTTGCATATTTTTGCATGAGAACTCTTGTTATATTCAAATTTCAATGTATAAGCGCTAAAATCATTATTTTTTCAATTGGTTCGAAATTTAAGGTTGTAAAAAATGTAAAATAAAGAAATGCTATAGAAAATGCTATAGCATTTCCTATGGCATTTCTCGTAAACAATTTAATTCTTGCATATTTTTCCATGAGAACTCTTGTTATATTCAAATTCCAATGTATAAGTCCTAAAATCATTATTTTTTCAATTGGTTCAAATTTTAGGTCGTAAACAATGTAAAATAAAGAAATGCTATAGGAAATGCTATAGCATTTCCTATGGCATTTCTCGTTAACAATTTAATCCTTGCATATTTTTGCATGAGAACTCTTGTTATATTCAAATTCCAATGTATAAGTCCTAAAATCATTATTTTTTCAATTGGTTCGAATTTTAGGTCGTAAACAATGTAAAATAAAGAAATGCTATAGGAAATGCTATAGCATTTCCTATGGCATTTCTCGTCAACAATTTAATCCTTGCATATTTTTGCATGAGAACTCTTGTTATATTCAAATTCCAATGTATAAGCCCTAAAATCATTATTTTTTCAATTGGTTCGAAATTTAAGGTTGTAAAAAATGTAAAATAAAGAAATGCTATAGGAAATGCTATAGCATTTCCTATGGCATTTCTCGTCAACAATTTAATCCTTGCATATTTTTGCATGAGAACTCTTGTTATATTCAAATTTCAATGTATAAGCCCTAAAATCATTATTTTTCAATTGGTTCGAAATTTAAGGTTGTAAAAAATGTAAAATAAAGAAATGCTATAGGAAATGCTATAGCATTTCCTATGGCATTTCTCGTAAACAATTTAATCCTTGCATATTTTTGCATGAGAACTCTTGTTATATTCAAATTCCAATGTATAAGTCCTAAAATCATTATTTTTTCAATTGGTTCGAATTTTAGGTCGTAAACAATGTAAAATAAAGAAATGCTATAGGAAATGCTATAGCATTTCCTATGGCATTTCTCGTCAACAATTTAATCCTTGCATATTTTTGCATGAGAACTCTTGTTATATTCAAATTCCAATGTATAAGCCCTAAAATCATTATTTTTTCAATTGGTTCGAAATTTAAGGTTGTAAAAAATGTAAAATAAAGAAATGCTATAGAAAATGCTATAGCATTTCCTATGGCATTTCTCGTAAACAATTTAATTCTTGCATATTTTTCCATGAGAACTCTTGTTATATTCAAATTCCAATGTATAAGTCCTAAAATCATTATTTTTTCAATTGGTTCAAATTTTAGGTCGTAAACAATGTAAAATAAAGAAATGCTATAGGAAATGCTATAGCATTTCCTATGGCATTTCTCGTTAACAATTTAATCCTTGCATATTTTTGCATGAGAACTCTTGTTATATTCAAATTCCAATGTATAAGTCCTAAAATCATTATTTTTTCAATTGGTTCGAATTTTAGGTCGTAAACAATGTAAAATAAAGAAATGCTATAGGAAATGCTATAGCATTTCCTATGGCATTTCTCGTCAACAATTTAATCCTTGCATATTTTTGCATGAGAACTCTTGTTATATTCAAATTCCAATGTATAAGCCCTAAAATCATTATTTTTTCAATTGGTTCGAAATTTAAGGTTGTAAAAAATGTAAAATAAAGAAATGCTATAGGAAATGCTATAGCATTTCCTATGGCATTTCTCGTCAACAATTTAATCCTTGCATATTTTTGCATGAGAACTCTTGTTATATTCAAATTTCAATGTATAAGCCCTAAAATCATTATTTTTCAATTGGTTCGAAATTTAAGGTTGTAAAAAATGTAAAATAAAGAAATGCTATAGGAAATGCTATAGCATTTCCTATGGCATTTCTCGTAAACAATTTAATCCTTGCATATTTTTGCATGAGAACTCTTGTTATATTCAAATTCCAATGTATAAGTCCTAAAATCATTATTTTTTCAATTGGTTCGAATTTTAGGTCGTAAACAATGTAAAATAAAGAAATGCTATAGGAAATGCTATAGCATTTCCTATGGCATTTCTCGTCAACAATTTAATCCTTGCATATTTTTGCATGAGAACTCTTGTTATATTCAAATTCCAATGTATAAGCCCTAAAATCATTATTTTTTCAATTGGTTCGAAATTTAAGGTTGTAAAAAATGTAAAATAAAGAAATTCTATAGAAAATTCTATAGCATTTCCTATGGAATTTCTCGTCAACAATTTAATCCTTGCATATTTTTGCATGAGAACTCTTGTTATATTCAAATTCCAATGTATAAGCCCTAAAATCATTATTTTTTCAATTGGTTCAAAATTTAAGGTTGTAAAAAATATAAAATAAAGAAATGCTATAGGAAATGCTAGCATTTCCTATGGCATTTCTCGTCAACAATTTAATCCTTGCATATTATGGCATGAGAACTCTTGTTATATTCAAATTCCAATGTATAAGCCCTAAAATCATTATTTTTTCAATTGGTTCGAAATTTAAGGTTGTAAAAAATGTCAAATAAAGAAACGCTATAGGAAATGCTATAGCATTTCCTATGGCATTTCTCGTCAACAATTTAATCCTTGCATATTTTTGCATGAGAACTCTTGTTATATTCAAATTTCAATGTATAAGCGCTAAAATCATTATTTTTTCAATTGGTTCGAAATTTAAGGTTGTAAAAAATGTAAAATAAAGAAATGCTATAGAAAATGCTATAGCATTTCCTATGGCATTTCTCGTAAACAATTTAATTCTTGCATATTTTTCCATGAGAACTCTTGTTATATTCAAATTCCAATGTATAAGTCCTAAAATCATTATTTTTTCAATTGGTTCAAATTTTAGGTCGTAAACAATGTAAAATAAAGAAATGCTATAGGAAATGCTATAGCATTTCCTATGGCATTTCTCGTTAACAATTTAATCCTTGCATATTTTTGCATGAGAACTCTTGTTATATTCAAATTCCAAGGTATAAGCCCTGAAATCATTATTTTTTTCAATTGGTTCAAAATTTAAGGTTGTAAAAAATGTAAAATAAAGAAATTCTATAGGAAATTCTATAGCATTTCCTATGGCATTTCTCGTCAACAATTTAATTCTTGCATATCTTTGCATGAGAACTCTTGTTATATTCAAATTTTAATGTATAAGCCCTAAAATCATTATTTTTTCAATTGGTTCGAAATTTAAGGTTGTAAAAAATGTAAAATAAAGAAATGCTATAGAAATGCTATAGCATTTCCTATGGCATTTCTCGTAAACAATTTAATTCTTGCATATTTTTCCATGAGAACTCTTATTATATTCAAATTCCAATGTATAAGTCCTAAAATCATTATTTTTTCAATTGGTTCAAATTTTAGGTCGTAAACAATGTAAAATAAAGAAATGTTATAGGAAATGCTATAGCATTTTGCTATGGAATTTCACGTCAACAATTTAATCCTTGCATATTTTTGCATGAGAACTCTTATTATATTCAAATTCCAAGGTATAAGCCCTGAAATCATTATTTTTTTCAATTGGTTCAAAATTTAAGGTTGTAAAAAATGTAAAATAAAGAAATGCGATAGGAAATGCTATAGCATTTCCTATGGCATTTCTCGTCAACAATTTAATCCTTGCATATTTTGGCATGAAAACTCTTGTTATATTCAAATTCCAATGTATAAGCCCTAAAATCATTATTTTTTCAATTGGTTCGAAATTTAAGGTTGTAAAAAATGTCAAATAAAGAAATGCTATAGGAAATGCTATAGCATTTCGTATGGCATTTCTCGTTAACAATTTAATCCTTGCATATTTTTGGATGAGAACTCTTGTTATATTCAAATTCCAATGTATAAGCCCTGAAATAATTATTTTTTCAATTGGTTCGAAATTTTAGGTCGTAAACAATGTAAAATAAAGCAATGCTATAGGAAATGCTATAGCATTTCCTATGGCATTTCTCATCAACTATTTAATCCTTGCATATTTTTGCATGAGAACTCTTGTTCTATTCAAATTCCAATGTATAAGCCCTAAAATCATTATTTTTTCAATTGGTTCGAAATTTAAGGTTGTAGAAAATGTCAAATAAAGGTTGTATAAGCCCTAAAATCATTATTTTTTCAATTGGTTCGAAATTTAAGGTTGTAATAAATGTTAAATAAAGAAATGCTATAGGAAATGCTATAGCATTTCCTATGGCATTTCTCGTCAACAATTTAATCCTTGCATATTTTTGCATGAGAACTCTTGTTATATTCAAATTCCAATGTATAAGCCCTAAAATCATTATTTTTTCAATTGGTTCGAAATTTAAGGTTGTAAAAAATGTCAAATAAAGAAATGCTATAGCATTTCCTATGGCATTTCTCGTCAACAATTTAATCCTTGCATATTTTTGCATGAGAACTCTTGTTATATTCAAATTCCAATGAATAAGCCCTAAAATCATTATTTTTTCAATTGGTTCAAAATTTAAGGTTGTAAAAAGTGTAAAATAAAGAAATTCTATAGGAAATTCTATAGCATTTCCTATGGCATTTCTCGTCAACAATTTAATCCTTGCATATTTTTGCATGAGAACTCTTGTTATATTAAAATTCCAATGTATAAGCCCTAAAATCATTATTTTTTCAATTGGTTCGAAATTTAAGGTTGTAAAAAATGTAAAATAAAGAAATGCTATAGGAAATGCTATAGCATTTCCTATGGCATTTCTCGTCAACAATTTAATCCTTGCATATTTTGGCATGAGAACTCTTGTTATATTCAAATTCCAATGTATAAGCCCTAAAATCATTATTTTTTTCAATTGGTTCAAAATTTAAGGTTGTAAAAAATGTAAAATAAAGAAATTCTATAGGAAATTCTATAGCATTTCCTATGGCATTTCTCGTCAACAATTTAATCCTTGCATATTTTTGCATGAGAACTCTTGTTATATTCAAATTCCAATGTATAAGCCCTGAAATCATTATTTTTTCAATTGGTTCGAAATTTAAGGTTGTAAAAAATGTAAAATAAAGAAATGCTATAGGAAATGCTATACATTTCTCGTCAATAATTTAATCCTTGCATATTTTGGCATGAGAACTCTTGTTATATTCAAATTCCAATGTATAAGCCCTAAAATCATTATTTTTTCAATTGGTTCGAAATTTAAGGTTGTAAAAAAAGTCAAATAAAGAAATGCTATAGGAAATGCTATAGCATTTCCTATGGCATTTCTCGTCAACAATTTAATCATTGCATATTTTTGCATGAGAACTCTTGTTATATTCAAATTCCAATGTATAAGCCCTAAAATCATTATTTTTTCAATTGGTTCGAAATTTAAGGTTGTAAAAAATGTCAAATAAAGAAATGCTATAGGAAATGCTATAGCATTTCCTATGGCATTTCTTGTCAACAATTTAATCCTTGCATATTTTTGCATGAGAACTCTTGTTATATTCAAATTTCAATGTATAAGCCCTAAAATCATTATTTTTTCAATTGGTTCGAAATTTAAGGTTGTTAAAAATGTAAAATAAAGAAATGCTATAGGAAATGCTATAGCATTTCCTATGGCATTTCTTGTCAACAATTTAATCCTTGCATATTTTTGCATGAGAACTCTTGTTATATTCAAATTCCAATGAATAAGCCCTAAAATCATTATTTTTTTCAATTGGTTCAAAATTTAAGGTTGTAAAAAATGTAAAATAAAGAAATTCTATAGGAAATTCTATAGCATTTCCTATGGCATTTCTCGTCAACAATTTAATCCTTGCATATTTTTGCATGAGAACTCTTGTTATATTCAAATTCCAATGTATAAGCCCTGAAATCATTATTTTTTCAATTGGTTCGAAATTTAAGGTTGTAAAAAATGTAAAATAAAGAAATGCTATAGGAAATGCTATACATTTCTCGTCAATAATTTAATCCTTGCATATTTTGGCATGAGAACTCTTGTTATATTCAAATTCCAATGTATAAGCCATAAAATCATTATTTTTTCAATTGGTTCGAAATTTAAGGTTGTAAAAAAAGTCAAATAAAGAAATGCTATAGGAAATGCTATAGCATTTCCTATGGCATTTCTCGTCAACAATTTAATCCTTGCATATTTTTGCATGAGAACTCTTGTTATATTCAAATTCCAATGTATAAGCCCTAAAATCATTATTTTTTCAATTGGTTCAAAATTTAAGGTTGTAAAAAATGTAAAATAAAGAAATTCTATAGGAAATTCTATAGCATTTCCTATGGCATTTCTCGTCAACAATTTAATCCTTGCATATTTTTGCATGAGAACTCTTGTTATATTCAAATTCCAATGTATAAGCCCTAAAATCATTATTTTTTCAATTGGTTCGAAATTTAAGGTTGTAAAAAATGTAAATAAAAGAAATGCTATAGCATTTCCTATGGCATTTCTCGTCAACAATTTAATCCTTGCATATTTTGGCATGAGAACTCTTTTTATATTCAAATTCCAATGTATAAGCCCTAAAATCATTATTTTTTCATTTGGTTCGAAATTTAAGGTTGTAAAAAATGTCAAATAAAGAAATGCTATAGGAAATGCTATAGCATTTCCTATGGCATTTCTCGTCACCAATTTAATCTTTGCATATTTTTGCATGAGAACGCTTGTAATATTAAAATTCCAATGTATAAGCCCTAAAATCATTATTTTTTCAATTGGTTCGAAATTTAAGGTTGTAAAAAATGTAAAATAAAGAAATGCTATAGGAAATGCTATAGCATTTCCTATGGCATTTCTCGTCAACAATTTAATCCTTGCATATTTTTGCATGAGAACTCTTGTTATATTCAAACTCAATGTATAAGCCCTAAAATAATTATTTTTCAATTGGTTCGAAATTTAAGGTTGTAAAAAATGTCAAATAAAGAAATGCTATAGCATTTCCTATGGCATTTCTCGTCAACCATTTAATCCTTGCATATTTTTGCATGAGAACTCTTGTTATATTCAAATTCCAATGTATAAGCCCTAAAATAATTTTTTTTTCAATTGGTTCGAAATTTAATGTTGTAAAAATGTAAAATAAAGAAATGCTATAGGAAATGCTATTGCATTTCCTATGGAATTTCTCGTTAACAATTTAATCCTTGCATATTTTTGCAAGAGAACTCTTGTTATATTCAAATTCCAATGTATAAGCCCTAAAATCATTATTTTTTCAATTTGTTCAAAATTTAAGGTTGTAAAAAATGTAAAATAAAGAAATTCTATAGGAAATTCTATAGCATTTCCTATGGCATTTCTCGTCAACAATTTAATCCTTGCATATTTTTGCATGAGAACTCTTGTTATATTCAAATTCCAATGTATAAGCCCTGAAATCATTATTTTTTCAATTGGTTCGAATTTTAAGGTTGTAAAAAATGTAAAATAAAGAAATGCGATAGGAAATGCTATAGCATTTCCTATGACATTTCTCGTCAACAATTTAATCCTTGCATATTTTTGCATGAGAACTCTTGTTATATTCAAATTCCAATGTATAATCCCTTAAATCATTATTTTTTCAATTGGTTCGAAATTTAAGGTTGTAAAAAATGTCAAATAAAGAAATGCTATAGGAAATGCTATAGCATTTCCTATGGCATTTCTCGTCAACAATTTAATCCTTGCATATTTTTGCATGAGAACTGTTGTTATATTCAAATTTCAATGTATAAGCCTTAAAATCATTATTTTTTCAATTGGTTCAAAATTTAAGGTTGTAAAAAATGTAAAATAAAGAAATGCTATAGGAAATGCTAAGGCATTTCTTATGGCATTTTTCGTCAACAATTTAATCCTTGCATATTTTTGCATGAGAACTCTTGTTATATTCAAATTCCGATGTATAAGCCCTAAAATCATTAT
Source organism: Parietaria judaica (assembly GCA_954871525.1). NCBI lineage: Eukaryota > Viridiplantae > Streptophyta > Magnoliopsida > Rosales > Urticaceae > Parietaria > Parietaria judaica. The sequence continues at coordinate 3,629,972 of OX940864.1, read as the reverse complement.
TTTTTCAATTGGTTTGAATTTTAGGTCGTAAACAATGTAAAATAAAGAAATGCTATATGAATTGCTATAGCATTTCCTATGGCATTTCTCGTCAACAATTTAATCCTTGCATATTTTTGCATGATTACTGTTGTTATATTCAAATTTCAATGTATAAGCCTTAAAATCATTATTTTTTCAATTGGTTCAAAATTTAAGGTTGTAAAAAATGTAAAATAAAGAAATGCTATAGGAAATGCTAAGGCATTTCTTATGGCATTTCTCGTCAACAATTTAATCCTTGCATATTTTTGCATGAGAACTCTTGTTATATTCAAATTCCGATGTATAAGCCCTAAAATCATTATTTTTTCAATTGGTTCGAATTTTAGGTCGTAAACAATGTAAAATAAGGAAATGCTATAGGAATTGCTATAGCATTTCCTATGGCATTTCTCGTCAACAATTTAATCCTTGCATATTTTTGCATGAGAACTCTTGTTATATTCAAATTCCAATGTATAAGCCCTAAAATCATTATTTTTTCAATTGGTTCGAAATTTAAGGTTGTAAAAAATGTAAAATAAAGAAATGCTATAGGAAATGCTATAGCATTTCCTATGGCATTTCTCGTCACCAATTTAATCTTTGCATATTTTTGCATGAGAACGCTTGTAATATTAAAATTCCAATGTATAAGCCCTAAAATAATTATTTTTCAATTGGTTCGAAATTTAAGGTTGTAAAAAATGTAAAATAAAGAAATGCTATAGGAAATGTTATAGCATTTCCTATGGAATTTCTCGTCAACAATTTAATCCTTGCATATTTTTGCATAAGAACGTTTGTAATATTAAAATTCCAATGTATAAGCCCTAAAATCTTTATTTTTTCAATTGGTTCGAAATTTAAGGTTGTAAAAAATGTAAAATAAAGAAATGCTATAGGAAATGCTATAGCATTTCCTATGGCATTTCTCGTCAACCATGTAATCCTTGCATATTTTTGCATGAGAACTCTTGTTATATTCAAATTCCAATGTATAAGCCCTAAAATCATTATTATTTCAATTGGTTCGAAATTTAAGGATGTAAAAAATGTAAAATAAAGAAATGCGATAGGAAATGCTAAAGCATTTCCTATGGTATTTCTCGTCAACAATTTAATCCTTGCATATTTTTGCATAAGAACTCTTGTTCTATTCAAATTCCAATGTATAAGCCCTAAAATCATTATTTTTTCAATTGGTTCGAAATTTAAGGTTGTAAAAAATGTCAAATAAAGAAATGCTATAAGAAATGCTATAGCATTTCCTATGAAATTTCTCGTCAACAATTTAATCCTTGCATATTTTTGCATGAGAACTCTCGTTTTATTCAAATTCCAATGTATAAGCCCTAAAATCATTATTTTTTCAATTGGTTCGAAATTTAAGGTTGTAAAAAATGTAAAATAAAGAAATGCTATAGGAAATGCTATAGCATTTCCTATGGCATTTCTCGTCAACAATTTAATTCTTGCATATTTTTGCATAAGAACGCTTGTAATATTCAAATTGCAATGTATAAGCCCTAAAATCATTATTTTTACAATTGGTTCAAATTTAAGATTGTAAAAATTGTAAAATAAAGATATGCGATAGGAAATTCTATAGCATTTCCTATGGCAGTTCTCGCCAACAATTTAATCCTTGCATAATTTTTCATGAGAACTCTTGTTATATTCAAATTCCAATTTATAAGCCCTAAAATCATTATTTTTTCAATTGGTTCGAAATTTAAGTTGTAAAAATGTAAAATAAAGAAATGCTATAGGAAATGCTATAGCATTTCCTATGGAATTTCTCGTCAACAATTTAATCCTTGCATATTTTTGCATGAGAACTCTTGTTATATTAAAATTCTAATGTATAAGCCCTAAAATCATTATTTTTTCAATTGGTTTGAAATTTAAGGTTGTAAAAAATGTCAAATAAAGAAATGCTATAAGAAATGCTATAGTATTTCCTATGGCATTTCTCGTCAACAATTTAATCCTTGCATATTTTTGCATGAGAACTCTCGTTATATTCTAATTCCAATGTATAAGCCCTAAAATCATTATTTTTTCAATTGGTTCGAAATTTAAGGTTGTAAAAAATGTAAAATAAAGAAATGCTATAGGAAATGCTATAGCATTTCCTATGGCATTTCTCGTCAACAATTTAATCATTGTATATTTTTGCATGAGAACTCTTGTTATATTCAAATTCCAATGTATAAGCCCTAAAATCATTATTTTTTCAATTGGTTCGAAATTTTAGGTTGTAAAAAATGTCAAATAAAGAAATGCTATAAGAAATGCTATAGCATTTCCTATGGCATTTCTCGTCAACAATTTAATCCTTGCATATTTTTGTATGAGAACTCTTATTATATTCAAATTCCAATGTATAAGCCCTAAAATCAATATTTTTTCAATTGGTTCGAATTTGAGGTCGTAAACAATGTAAAATAAAGAAATACTATAGGAAACGCTATAGCATTTCCTATGGCATTTCTCGTCAACAATTTAATCCTTGCATAGTTTTGCATGAGAAAGCTTGTAATATTAAAATTCCAATGTATAAGCCATAAAATCATTATTTTTTCAAGTGGTTCGAAATTTAAGGTTGTAAAAAATGTAAAATAAAGAAATGCTATACGAAATGCTATAGCATTTCCTATGGCATTTCTCGTCAACAATTTAATCCTTGCATATTTTTGCATGAGAACTCTTGTTATATTCAAATTCCAATGTATAAGCCCTAAAATCATTATTTTTTCAATTGGTTCGAATTTTAGGTCATAGACAATGTCAAATAAAGAAATGCGAAATGCTATAGCATTTCCAATGGCATTTCTCGTCAACAATTTAATCCTTGCATATTTTTGCATGAGAACTCTTGTAATATTAAAATTCCAATGTATAAGCCCTAAAATCATTATTTTTTCAATTTGTTCGAAATTTAAGGTTGTAAAAAATGTCAAATAAAGAAATGTTATAGGAAATGCTATAGCGTTTCCAATGGCATTTCTCGTCAACAATTTAATCCTTGCATATTTTTGCATGAGAACTGTTGTTATATTCAAATTCCAATGTATAAGCCCTAAAATCCTTATTTTTTAAATTGGTTCGAATTTTAGGTCGTAAACAATGTAAAATAAAGAAATGCTATAGGAAATGCTATAGCATTTCTTATGGCATTTCTCGTCAACAATTTAATCCTTGCATATTTTTGCATGAGAACTCTTGTTATATTCAAATTCCAATGTATAAGCCCTAAAATCATTATTTTTTCAATTGGTTCAAAATTTAAGGTTGTAAAAAATGTCAAATAAAGAAATGCTATAAGAAATGCTATAGCATTTCCTATGGCATTTCTCGTCAACAATTTAATCCTTGCATATTTTTGCATGAGAACTCTTGTTATATTCAAATTCCAATGTATAAGCCCTAAAATAATTATTTTTTCACTTGGTTCGAATTTTAGGTCGTAAACAATGTAAAATAAAGAAATACTATAGGAAATGCTATAGCATTTCCTATGGCATTTCTCGTCAACAATTTAATCCTTTCATATTTTTGCATAAGAACGCTTGTAATATTAAAATTCTAATGTATAAGCCCTAAAATCTTTATTTTTTCAATTGGTTCAAAATTTAATGTTGTAAAAAATGTAAAATAAAGAAATGCTATAGGAAATGCTATAGCATTTCCTATGGCATTTCTCGTCAACAATTTAATCCTTGCATATTTTTGCATGAGAACTCTTATTATATTAAAATTCCAATGTATAAGCCCTAAAATCATTATTTTTTCAATTGGTTCGAATTTTAGGTCGTAAACAATGTAAAATAAAGAAATGTTATAGGAAATGCTATAGCATTTCCTATGGCATTTCTCGTCAACAATTTAATCCTTGCATATTTTTGCATGAGAACTCTTGTAATATTAAAATTCCAATGTAGAAGCCCTAAAATCATTATTTTTTCAATTGGTTCGAAATTTAAGTTTGTAAAAAATGTAAAGTAAAGAAATGCTATAGGAAATGCTATAGCATTTCATATGGCATTTCTCGTCAACAATTTAATCCTTGCATATTTTTGCATGAGAACGCTTGTAATATTCAAATTCCAATGTATAAGCCCTTAAATCATTATTTTTTCAATTGGTTCAAAATTTAAGGTTGTAAAAATGTAAAATAAAGAAATGCTATAGGAAATGCTATAGGATTTCCTATGGCATTTGTCGTCAACAATTTAATCCTTGCATATTTTTGCATGAGAACGCTTGTAATATTCAAATTCCAATGTATAAGCCCTAAAATCAATATTTTTTCAAGTGGTTCGAAATTTAAGGTTGTAAAAAATGTAAAATAAAGAAATGCTATACGAAATGTTATAGCATTTCCTATGGCATTTCTCGTCAACAATTTAATCCTTGCATATTTTTGCATGAGAACTCTTGTTATATTCAAATTCCAATGTATAAGCCCTAAAATCATTATTTTTTCAATTGGTTCGAATTTTAGGTCATAGACAATGTCAAATAAAGAAATGCGAAATGCTATAGCATTTCCTATGGCATTTCTCGTGAACAATTTAATCCTTGCATATTTTTGCATGAGAACTCTTGTAATATTAAAATTCCAATGTATAAGCCCTAAAATCATTATTTTTTCAATTGGTTCGAATTTTAGGTCGTAAACAATGTAAAATAAAGAAATGCTATAGGAAATGCTATAGCATTTCCTATGGCATTTCTCGTCAACAATTTAATCCTTGCATATTTTTGCATGAGAACTCTTGTTATATTCAAATTCCAATGTATAAGCCCTAAAATCCTTATTTTTTAAATTGGTTCGAATTTTAGGTCGTAAACAATGTAAAATAAAGAAATGCTATAGGAAATGCTATAGCATTTCTTATGGCATTTCTCGTCAACAATTTAATCCTTGCATATTTTTGCATGAGAACTCTTGTTATATTCAAATTCCAATGTATAAGCCCTAAAATCATTATTTTTTCAATTGGTTCAAAATTTAAGGTTGTAAAAAATGTCAAATAATGAAATGCTATAAAAAATGCTATAGCATTTCCTATGGCATTTCTCGTCAACAATTTAATCCTTGCATAATTTTGCATGAAAACTCTTGTTATATTCAAATTCCAATGTATAAGCCCTAAAATAATTATTTTTTCAATAGGTTCGAATTTTACGTCGTAAACAATGTAAAATAAAGAAATACTATAGGAAATGCTATAGCATTTCCTATGGCATTTCTCGTCAACAATTTAATCCTTTCATATTTTTGCATAAGAACGCTTGTAATATTAAAATTCCAATGTATAAGCCCTAAAATCTTTATTTTTTCAATTGGTTCAAAATTTAAGGTTGTAAAAAATGTAAAATAAAGAAATGCTATAGGAAATGCTATAGCATTTCCTATGGCATTTCTCGTCAACAATTTAATCCTTGCATATTTTTGCATGAGAACGCTTGTAATATTCAAATTCCAATGTATAAGCCCTATAATCATTATTTTTTCAATTGGTTCAAAATTTAAGGTTGTAAAAAATGTAAAATAACGAAATGTTATAGGAAATGCTATAGCATTTCCTATGGCATTTCTCGTCAACAATTTAATCCTTGCATATTTTTGCATGAGAACTCTTATTATATTCAAATTCCAATGTATAAGCCCTAAAATCATTATTTTTTCAATTGGTTCGAATTTTAGGTCGTAAACAATGTAAAATAAAGAAATGCTATAGGAAATGCTATAGCATTTCCTATGGCATTTCTCGTCAACAATTTAATCCTTGCATATTTTTGCATGAGAACTCTTGTAATATTAAAATTCCAATGTATAAGCCCTGAAATCATTATTTTTTCAATTGGTTCGAAATTTAAGGTTGTAAAAAATGTAAAGTAAAGAAATGCTATAGGAAATGCTATAGCATTTCATATGGCATTTCTCGTCAACAATTTAATCCTTGCATATTTTTGCATGAGAACGCTTGTAATATTCAAATTCCAATGTATAAGCCCTTAAATCATTATTTTTTCAATTGGTTAAAAATTTAAGGTTGTAAAAATGTAAAATAAAGAAATGCTATAGGAAATGCTATAGGATTTCCTATGGCATTTGTCGTCAACAATTTAATCCTTGCATATTTTTGCATGAGAACGCTTGTAATATTCAAATTCCAATGTATAAGCCCTAAAATCATTATTTTTTCAATTGGTTCAAAATTTAAGGTTGTAAAAAATGTAAAATAAAGAAATGCTATAGCAAATGCTATAGCATTTCCTATGGCATTTCTCGTCAACAATGTAATCCTTGCATATTTTTGCATGAGAACTCTTATTATATTCAAATTCCAATGTATAAGCCCTAAAATCATTATTTTTTCAATTGGTTCGAAATTTAAGGTTGTAAAAAATGTAAAGTAAAGAAATGCTATAGGAAATGCTATTGCATTTCATATGGCATTTCTCGTCAACAATTTAATCCTTGCATATTTTTGCATGAGAACTCTTGTAATATTAAAATTCCAATGTATAAGCCCTAAAATCATTATTTTTTCAATTTGTTTGAATTTTAGGTCGTAAACAATGTAAAATAAAGAAACGCTATAGCATTTCCTATGGCATTTCTCGTCAACAATTTAATCCTTGCATATTTTTGCATGAGAACTCTTTATATATTTAAATTCAAATGTATAAGCCCTAAAATCCTTATTTTTTTCAAATGGTTCTAATTTTAGGTCGTAAACAATGTAAAATAAAGAAATGCTATAGGAAATGCTATAGCATTTCCTATGGAATTTCTCGTCAACAATTTAATCCTTGCATATTTTTGCATGAGAACTCTTATTATATTCAAATTCCAATGTATAAGCCCTAAAATCTTTATTTTTTCAATTGGTTCGAATTTTAGGTCGTAGACAATGTCAAATAAAGAAATGCTATAGGAAATGCTATAGCATTTCCTACGGCATTTCTTGTCAACAATTTAATCCTTGCATATTTTTGCATGAGAACTCTTGTAATATTAAAATTCCAATGTATAAGCCCTAAAATCATTATTTTTTCAATTGGTTTGAAATTTAAGGTTGTAAAAAATGTAAAGTAAAGAAATGCTATAGGAAATGCTATAGCATTTCCTATGACATTTCTCGTCAACAATTTAATCCTTGCATATTTTTGCGTGAGAACGCTTGTAATATTCAAATTCCAATGTATAAGCCCTTAAATCATTATTTTTTAAATTGGTTCGAAATGTAAGGTTGTAAAAATGTAAAATAAAGAAATGCTATAGGATTTCCTATGGCATTTGTCGTCAACAATTTAATCCTTGCATATTTTTGCATGAGAACGCTTGTAATATTCAAATTCCAATGTATAAGCCCTAAAATCATTATTTTTTCAATTGGTTCAAAATTTAAGGTTGTAAAAAATGTAAAATAAAGAAATGCTATAGGAAATGCTATAGCATTTGCTATGGCATTTCTCCTCAACAATTTAATCCTTGCATATTTTTGCATGACAACTCTTGTAATATTAAAATTCCAATGTATAAGCCCTAAAATCATTATTTTTTCAATTTGTTTGAATTTTAGGTCGTAAACAATGTAAAATAAAGAAATGCTATAGCATTTCCTATGGCATTTCTCGTCAACAATTTAATCCTTGCATATTTTTGCATGAGAACTCTTTATATATTTAAATTCAAAAGTATAAGCCCTAAAATCCTTATTTTTTCAAGTGGTTCAAATTTTAGGTCGTAAACAATGTAAAATAAAGTAATGCTATAGGAAATGCTATAGCATTTCCTATGGCATTTCTCGTCAACAATTTAATCCTTGCATATTTTTCCATGAGAACTCTTATTATATTCATATTCCAATGTATAAGCCCTAAAATCTTTATTTTTTCAATTGGTTCGAATTTTAGGTCGTAAACAATGTAAAATAAAGAAATGCCATAGGAAATGCTATAGCATTTCCTATGGCATTTCTCGTCAACAATTTAATCCTTGCATAGTTTTGCATGAGAATGCTTGTAATATCAAGATGCCAATGTATAAGCCCTAAAATCATTATTTTTTCAATTGGTTCAAAATTCAATGTTGTAAAAAATGTAAAATAAAGAAATGCTATAGGAAATGCTATAGCATTTCCTATGGCATTTCTCGTCAACAATTTAATCCTTGCATATTTTTGCATGAGAACTCTTGTTATATTCAAATTCCAATGTATAAGCCCTAAAATCATTATTTTTTCAATTGGTTCGAATTTTAGGTTGTAAACAATGTCAAATAAAGAAATGCTATAGGAAATGCTATAGCATTTCCTATGGCATTTCTCGTCAACAATTTAATCCTTGCATATTTTTGCATGAGAACTCTTGTTATATTAAAATTCCAATGTATAATCCCTAAAATCTTTATTTTTTCAATTGGTTCGAATTTTAGGTCGTAAACAATGTAAAATAAAGAAATGCCATAGGAAATGCTATAGCATTACCTATGGCATTTCTCGTCAACAATTTAATCCATGCATATTTTTGCATGAGAACGCTTGTAATATTTAAATTCCTATGTATAAGCCCTAAAATCATTATTTTTTCAATTGGTTCAAAATTTAAGGTTGTAAAAAATGTAAAATAAAGAAATGCAATAGGAAATGCTATAGCATTTCCTATGGCATTTCTCGTCAACAATTTAATCCTTGCATATTTTTGCAAGAGGACTCTTGTTATTTTTAAATTCCAATGTATAAGCCCTAAAATCATTATTTTTTCAATTGGTTCGAATTTTAGGTCGTAAACAATGTAAAATAAAGAAATGCTATAGGAAATGCTATAGCATTTCCTATGGCATTTCTCGTCAACAATTTAATCCTTGCATATTTTTGCATGAGAACTCTTGTTATATTTAAATTCCAATGTATAAGCCCTAAAATCATTATTTTTTCAATTGGTTAAAATTTTAGGTCGTAAACAATGTAAAATAAAGAAATGCTATAGGAAATGCTATAGCATTTCCTATGGCATTTCTCGTCAACAATTTAATCCTTGCATATTTTTGCATGAGAACTCTTGTTATATTCAAATTCCAATGTATAAGCCCTAAAATCTTTATTTTTTCAATTGGTTCGAATTTTAGGTCGTAAACAATGTAAAATAAAGAAATGCCAGCATTTCCTATGGCATTTCTCGTCAACAATTTAATCCTTGCATAGTTTTGCATGAGAATGCTTGTAATATCAAGATTCCAATGTATAAGCCCTAAAATCATTATATTTTCAATTGGTTCAAAATTTAATGTTGTAAAAAATGTAAAATAAAGAAATGCTATAGGAAATGCTATAGCATCTCCTATGGCATTTCTCGTCAACAATTTAATCGTTGAATATTTTTGCATGAGAACTCTTGTTATATTCAAATTCCAATGTATAAGTCCTAAAATCATTATTTTTTCAATTGGTTTGAATTTTAGGTTGTAAACAATGTCAAATAAAGAAATGCTATGGGAAATGCTATAGCATTTCCTATGGCATTTCTCGTCAACAATTTAATCCTTGCATATTTTTGCATGAGAACTCTTGTAATATTAAAATTCCAATGAATAAGCCCTAAAATCGTTATTTTTTCAATTGGTTCGAAATTTAAGGTTGTAAAAAATGTAAAATAAAGAAATGCTATAGGAAATGCTATAGCATTTCCTATGGCATTTCTCATCAAAAATTTAATCCTTGCATATTTTTGCATGACAACGCTTGTAATATTCAAATTCCAATGTATAAGCCCTTAAATCATTATTTTTTCAATTGGTTCGAAATGTAAGGTTGTAAAAATGTAAAATAAAGAAATGCTATAGGATTTCCTATGGCATTTGTCGTCAACAATTTAATCCTTGCATATTTTTGCATGAGAACGCTTGTAATATTCAAATTCCAATGTATAAGCCCTAAAATCATTATTTTTTCAATTGGTTCAAAATTTAAGGTTGTAAAAAATGTAAAATAAAGAAATGCTATAGGAAATGCTATAGCATTTGCTATGGCATTTCTCCTCAACAATTTAATCCTTGCATATTTTTGCATGAGAACTCTTGTAATATTAAAATTCCAATGTATAAGCCCTAAAATCATTATTTTTTCAATTTGTTTGAATTTTAGGTCGTAAACAATGTAAAATAAAGTAATGCTATAGCATTTCCTATGGCATTTCTCGTCAACAATTTAATCCTTGCATATTGTTGCATGAGAACTCTTATTATATTCAAATTCCAATGTATAAGCCCTAAAATCTTTATTTTTTCAATTGGTTCGAATTTTAGGTCGTAAACAATGTAAAATAAAGAAATGCCATAGGAAATGCTATAGCATTTCCTATGGCATTTCTCGTCAACAATTTAATCCTTGCATAGTTTTGCATGAGAATGCTTGTAATATCAAGATTCCAATGTATAAGCCCTAAAATCATTATTTTTTCAATTGGTTCAAAATTCAATGTTGTAAAAAATGTAAAATAAAGAAATGCTATAGGAAATGCTATAGCATTTCCTATGGCATTTCTCGTCAACAATTTAATCCATGCATATTTTTGCATGAGAACGCTTGTAATATTTAAATTCCTATGTATAAGCCCTAAAATCATTATTTTTTCAATTGGTTCAAAATTTAAGGTTGTAAAAAATGTAAAATAAAGAAATGCAATAGGAAATGCTATAGCATTTCCTATGGCATTTCTCGTCAACAATTTAATCCTTGCATATTTTTGCAAGAGAACTCTTGTTATTTTTAAATTCCAATGTATAAGCCCTAAAATCATTATTTTTTCAATTGGTTCGAATTTTAGGTCGTAAACAATGTAAAATAAAGAAATGCTATAGGAAATGCTATAGCATTTCCTATGGCATTTCTCGTCAACAATTTAATCCTTGCATATTTTTGCATGAGAACTCTTGTTATATTTAAATTCCAATGTATAAGCCCTAAAATCATTATTTTTTCAATTGGTTAAAATTTTAGGTCGTAAACAATGTAAAATAAAGAAATGCTATAGGAAATGCTATAGCATTTCCTATGGCATTTCTCGTCAACAATTTAATCCTTGCATATTTTTGCATGAGAACTCTTGTTATATTCAAATTCCAATGTATAAGCCCTAAAATCTTTATTTTTTCAATTGGTTCGAATTTTAGGTCGTAAACAATGTAAAATAAAGAAATGCCAGCATTTCCTATGGCATTTCTCGTCAACAATTTAATCCTTGCATAGTTTTGCATGAGAATGCTTGTAATATCAAGATTCCAATGTATAAGCCCTAAAATCATTATATTTTCAATTGGTTCAAAATTTAATGTTGTAAAAAATGTAAAATAAAGAAATGCTATAGGAAATGCTATAGCATCTCCTATGGCATTTCTCGTCAACAATTTAATCGTTGCATATTTTTGCATGAGAACTCTTGTTATATTCAAATTCAAATGTATAAGTCCTAAAATCATTATTTTTTCAATATGTTTGAATTTTAGGTTGTAAACAATGTCAAATAAAGAAATGCTATAGGAAATGCTATAGCATTTCCTATGGCATTTCTCGTCAACAATTTAATCCTTGCATATTTTTGCATGAGAACTCTTGTAATATTAAAATTCCAATGAATAAGCCCTAAAATCGTTATTTTTTCAATTGGTTCGAAATTTAAGGTTGTAAAAAATGTAAAATAAAGAAATGCTATAGGAAATGCTATAGCATTTCCTATGGCATTTCTCATCAAAAATTTAATCCTTGCATATTTTTGCATGACAACGCTTGTAATATTCAAATTCCAATGTATCAGCCCTAAAATCATTATTTTTTCAATTGGTTCGAAATTTAAGGTTGTAAAAAATGTAAAATAAAGAAATGCTATAGGAAATGCTATAGCATTTCCTATGGCATTTCTTCTCAACAAATTAATCCTTGCATATTTTTGCAAGAGAACTCTTGTTATATTCAAATTCCAATGTATAAGCCCTAAAATCTTTTTTTTTTTCAATTGGTTCGAAATTGAAGGTTGTAAAAAATGTAAAATAAAGAAATGCGATAGGAAATGCTATAGCATTTCCTATGGCATTTCTCGTCAACAATTTAATCCTTGCATATTTTTGCATGAGAACTCTTGTTATATTCAAATTCCAATGTATAAGCCCTAAAATCATTATTTTTTCAATTGGTTCGAATTTTAGGTCGTAAACAATGTCAAATAAAGAAATGCTATAGGAAATGCTATAGCATTTCCTATGGCATTTCTCGTCAACAATTTGATCCTTGCATATTTTTGCATGAGAACTCTTGTAATATTAAAATTCCAATGAATAAGCCCTAAAATAATTATTTTTTCAATTGGTTCGAAATTTAAGGTTGTAAAAAATGTAAAATAAAGAAATGCTATAGGAAATGCTATAACATTTCCTATGGCATTTCTCATCAAAAATTTAATCCTTGCATATTTTTGCATGAGAACGCTTGTAATATTCAAATTCAAATGTATAAGCCCTAAAATCATTATTTTTTCAATTGGTTCGAAATTTAAGGTTGTAAAATATATAAAATAAAGAAATCCTAGAGGAAATGCTATAGCATTTCCTATGGCATTTCTTCTCAACAATTTAATCCTTGCTTTTTTTTGCAAGAGAACTCTTGTTATATTCAAATTCCAATGTATAAGCTGTAAATTTTTTTTTTTTTCAATTGGTTCGAAATTGAAGGTTGTAAAAAATGTAAAATAAAGAAATGCTATAGGAAATGCTATAGCATTTCCTATGGCATTTCTCGTCAACAATTTAATCCTTGCATATTTTTGCATGAGAACTCTTGTTATATTCAAATTCCAATGTATAAGCCCTAAAATCCTTATTTTTTCAATTGGTTCGAATTTTAGGTCGTAAACAATGTAAAATAAAGAAATGCTATAGGAAATGCTATGGCATTTCTCGTCAACAATTTAATCCTTGCATATTTTTGCATGAGAAATCTTGTTATATTCAAATCACAATGTATAAGCCCTAAAATTCTTATTTTTTCAATTGGTTTGAATTTTAGGTCGTAAACAATGTAAAATAAAGAAATGCCATAGGAAATGCTATAGCATTTCCTATGGCATTTCTCGTCAACAATTTAATCCTTGCATAGTTTTGCATGAGAATGCTTGTAATATCAAAATTCCAATGTATAAGCCCTAAAATCATTATTTTTCAATTGGTTCGATATTTAAGGCTGTAAAAAATGTAAAATAAAGAAATGCTATAGGAAATGCTTGGCATTTCTCGTCAACAATTTAATCCTTGCATATTTTTGCATGAGTAACGCTTGTAATATTAAAATTCCAATGTATAAGCCCTAAAATAATTAATTTTTCAATTGGTTCGAATTTTAGGTCGTAAACAATGTAAAATAAAGAAATGCTATAGGAAATGCTATAGCATTTCCTATGGCATTTCTCGTCAACAATTTAATCCTTGCATATTTTTGCATGAGAACGCCAGTATTATTCAAATTCCAATGTATAAGCCCTAAATTCATTATTTTTTCAATTGGTTCTAAATTTAAGGTTGTAAAAAATGTAAAATAAGGAAATGCTATATGAAATGCTATAGCATTTCCTATGGCGTTTCTCGTCAACAATTTAATCCTTGCAAATTTTTGCATGAGAACTTTTGTTATATTCAAATTCCAATGTATAAGCCCTAAAATCATTATTTTTTCAATTGGTTCGAATTTTAGGTCGTAAACAATGTCAAATAATGAAATGCTATAGGAAATGCTACGAGTTTTAGGTCGTAAACAATGTAAAATAAAGAAATGCTATAGGAAATGCTATAGCATTTCCTATGGTATTTCTCGTCAACAATTTAATCCTTGCATATTTTTGCATGAGAACGCTTGTAATATTAAAATTCCAATGTATAATCCCTAAAATCATTATTTTTTCAATTGGTTCGAAATTTAAGGTTGTAAAAAATGTAAAATAAAGAAATGCTATAGGAAATGCTATAGAATTTCCTTTGGCATTCCTCGTCAACAATTTAATCCTTGCATATTTTTGCATGAGAACTCTTGTTATATTTAAATTCCAATGTATAAGCCCTAAAATCATTATTTTTTCAATTGGTTCGAATTTTAGGTCGTAAACAATGTAAAATAAAGAAATGCTATAGGAAATGCTGGCATTTCTCGTCAACATTTTAATCTATGCATATTTTTTCATGAGAACGCTTATAATATTTAAATTCCAATGTATAAGCCCTAAAATCAATATTTTTTCAATTGGTTCGAAATTTAAGGTTGTAAAAAATGTAAAATAAAGAAATCCTATAGGAAATGCTATAGCATTTCCTATGGCGTTTCTCGTCATAAATTTAATCCTTGCATATTTTTGCATGAGAACTCTTGTTATATTCAAATTCCAATGTATAAGCCCTAAAATCATTATTTTTTCAATTGGTTCGAATTTTAGGTCGTAAACAATGTCAAATAAATAAATGCTATAGGAAATGCTACGAGTTTTAGGTCGTAAACAATGTAAAATAAAGAAATGCTATAAGCATTTCCTATGGTATTTCTCGTCAACAATTTAATCCTTGCATATTTTTTCATGAGAACTCTTGTATTATTAAAATTCCAATGTATAATCCCTAAAATCATTATTTTTTCAATTAATTCGAAATTTAAGGTTGTAAAAAATGTAAAATAAAGAAATGCTATAGGAAATGCTATAGAATTTCCTTTGGCATTCCTCGTCAACAATTTAATCCTTGCATATTTTTGCATGAGAACTCTTGTTATATTCAAATTCCAATGTATAAGCCCTAAAATTATTATTTTTTCAATTGATTCGAATTTTAGGTCGTAAACAATGTAAAATAAAGAAATGTTATAGGAAATGCTATAGCATTTCCTATGGCATTTCTCGTCAACAATTTAATCCTTGCATATTTTTTCATGAGAACGCTTGTAATATTAAAATTCCAATGTATAAGCCCTAAAATCAATACTTTTTCAATTGGTTCGAAATTTAAGGTTGTAAAAGATGTAAAATAAAGAAATGCTGTAGGAAATGCTATAGCATTTCCTATGGCATTCCTCGTCAACAATTTAATCCTTGCATATTTTTGCATGAGAACTCTTGTTATATTCAAATTCGAATGTATAAACCCTAAAATCATTTTTTTTTTCAATTGGTTCAAAATTTAAGGTTGTAAAAAATGTAAAATAAAGAAATGCTATAGGAAATGCTATAGCATTTCCTATGGAATTTCTCGTCAACAATTTAATCCTTGCATATTTTTTCATGAGAACGTTTGTAATATTCAAATTCCAATGTATAAACCCTAAAATCATTATTTTTTCAATTGGTTAGAAATTTAAGGTTGTAAAAAATGTAAAATAAAGTAATGCTATAGGAAATGCTATAGCATTTCCTATGGCATTTCTCGTCAACAATTTAATCCTTGCATATTTTTGGATGAGAACTCTTGTTATATTCAAATTCCAATGTATAAGCCCGAAAATTATTATTTTTTCAATTGGTTCGAAATTTAAGGTTGTAAAAAATCTAAAATAAAGAAATGGTATAGGAAATGCTATAGCATTTCCTATGGCATTTCTCGTCAACAATTTAATCCTTGCATATTTTGGCATGAGAACTCTTGTTATATTCAAATTTAAAAGTATAAACCCTAAAATCATTATTTTTTCAATTGGTTCGAAATTTAAGGTTGTAAAAAATGTCAAATTTCGTGAGAACTCTTGTTATAATCAAACTCCAATGTATAAGCCCTAAAATCATTATTATTTCAATTGGTTCAAAATTTAAGGTTGTAAAAAATGTAAAATAAAGAAATGCTATAGGAAATGCTATATTATTTCCTATGGCATTTCTCGTCAAAAATTTAATCCTTGCATATTTTTGCATGAGAACTCTTGTTATATTCAAGTTCCAATGTATAAGCCCTAAAATCATTATTTTTTCAATTCGTCTAACTTCTAGGTCGTAAACAATGTAAAATAAAGAAATGCTATAGGAAATGCTCTATGGCATTTCTCGTCAACAATTTAATCCTAGCATATTTTTGCATGAGAACTCTTGTTATATTCAAATTCCAATGTATAAGCCCTAAAATCATTATTTTTTCAATTGGTTCGAAATTTTAGGTCGTAAACAATGTAAAATAAAGAAATGCTATAGGAAATGCTTGTATTTCCTATGGCATGTCTCGTCAACAATTTAATCCTTGCATATTTTTCCCTGAGAACTTTTGTTATATTCAAATTCCAATGTATAAGCTTTAAAATCATTTTTTTTCAATTGGTTCGAAATTTAAGGTTGTAAAAAATGTAAAATAAAGAAATGCTATAGGAAATGCTATAGCATTTCCTATGGCATTTCTCGTCAACAATTTAATCCTTGCTTATTTTTTCATGAGAAAGCTTGTAATATTCAAATTCCAATGTATAAGCCCTAAAATCATTATTTTTTCAATTGGTTCGAAATTTAAGGTTGTAAAAAATGTAAAATAAAGAAATGCTATAGGAAATGCTATAGCATTTCCTATGGCATTTCTCGTCAACAATTTAAACCTTGCATATTTTTGGATGAGAACTCTTGTTATATTCAAATTCCAATGTATAAGCCCTAAAATCATTATTTTTTCAATTGGTTCGAAATTTAAGGTTGTCAAAAATCTAAAATAAAGAAATGCTATAGCATTTCCTATGGCATTTCTCGTCAACAATTTAATCCTTGCATATTTTGGCATGAGAACTCTTGTTATATTCAAATTTCAATGTATAAACCCTAAAATCATTATTTTTTCAATTTGTTCGAAATTTAAGGTTGTAAAAAATGTCAAATAAAGAAATTTTTGCATGAGAACTCTTGTAATATTCAAATTCCAATGTATAAGCCCTAAAATCATTATTTTTTCAATTGGTTCAAAATTTAAGGTTGTAAAAAATGTAAAATAAAGAAATGCTATAGGAAATGCTATAGTATTTCCTATGGCATTTCTCGTCAACAATTTAATCCTTGCATATTTTTGCATGAGAACTCTTGTTATATTCAAATTCCAATGTATAAGCCCTAAAATAATTATTTTTTCAATTGGTTTGACTTTTAGGTCGTAAACAATGTAAAATAAAGAAATGCTATAGGAAATGCTATAGCATTTCCTATGGAATTTAACGTCAACAATTTAATCCTTGCATATTTTTGCATGAGAACGCTTGTAATATTAAAATTCCAATGTATAAGCCCTAAAATTTTTATTTTTTCAATTGGTTCGAATTTTATGGTTGTAAAAAATGTTAAATAAAGAAATGCTATAGGAAATGCTATAGCATTTCCTATGGCATTTCTCGTCAACAATTTAATCCTTGCATATTTTTGCATGAGAACTCTTGTTATATTCAAATTTTAATGTATAAGCCCTAAAATCATTATTTTTTTTTAATTGGTTCGAAATTTTAGGTCGTAAACAATGTAAAATAAAGAAATGCTATAGGAAATGCTAGCATTTCCTATGGCATTTCTCGTCAACAATTTAATCTAATCTTTGCATATTTTTGCATGAGAACTCTTGTTATATTCAAATTCCAATGTATAAGCTTTAAAATCATTATTTTTTTCAATTGGTTCGAAATTTAAGGTTGTAAAAAATGTAAAATAAAGAAATGCTATAGGAAATGCTATAGCATTTCCTATGGCATTTCTCGTCAACAATTTAATCCTTGCATATTTTTAATTGAGAACTCTTGTTATATTCAAATTCCAATGTATAAGCCCTTAAATCATTATTTTTTCAATTGGTTCGAAATTTTAGGTCGTAAACAATGTAAAATAAAGAAATGCTATAGGAAATGCTAGTATTTCCTATGGCATTTCTCGTCAACAATTTAATCCTTGCATATTTTTGCCTGAGATCTCTTTCTATATTCAAATTCCAATGTATAAGCTTTAAAATCATTATTTTTTCAATTGGTTCGAAATTTAAGGTTGTAAAAAATGTAAAATAAAGAAATGCTATAGGAAATGCTATAGCATTTCCTATGGCATTTCTCGTCAACAATTTAATCCTTGCATATTTTTGCATGAGAACTCTTGTTATATTCAAATTCCAATGAATAAGCCCTAAAATCATTATTTTTTCAATTGGTTCGAAATTTAAGGTTGTAAAAAATGTAAAATAAATAAATGCTATAGGAAATGCTATAGCATTTCCTATGACATTTCTCGTCAACAATTTAATCCTTGCTTATTTTTTCATGAGAAAGCTTGTAATATTCAAATTCCAATGTATAAGCCCTAAAATCATTATTTTTTTCAATTGGTTCGAAATTTAAGGTTGTAAAAATGTAAAATAAAGAAATGCTATAGGAAATGCTATAGCATTTCCTATGGCATTTCTCATCAACAATTTAATCCTTGCATATTTTTCGATGAGAACTCTTGTTATATTCAAATTCCAATGTATAAGCCCTAAAATCATTATTTTTTCAATTGGTTTGACTTTTAGGTCGTAAACAATGTAAAATAAAGAAATGCTATAGGAAATGCTTTAGCATTTCCTATGGCATTTCTCGTCAACAATTTAATCCTTGCATATTTTTTCATGAGAACTCTTGTTATATTCAAATTCCAATGTATAAGCCCTAAAATCATTATTTTTTCAATTGGTTCGAAATTTAAGGTTGTAAAAAATGTAAAATAAATAAATGCTATAGGAAATGCTATAGCATTTCCTATGACATTTCTCGTCAACAATTTAATCCTTGCTTATTTTTTCATGAGAAAGCTTGTAATATTCAAATTCCAATGTATAAGCCCTAAAATCATTATTTTTTTCAATTGGTTCGAAATTTAAGGTTGTAAAAAATGTAAAATAAAGAAATACTATAGGAAATGCTATAGCATTTCCTATGGCATTTCTCATCAACAATTTAATCCTTGCATATTTTTGGATGAGAACTCTTGTTATATTCAAATTACAATGTATAAGCCCTAAAATCATTATTTTTTCAATTGGTTTGACTTTTAGGTCGTAAACAATGTAAAATAAAGAAATGCTATAGGAAATGCTATAGCATTTCCTATGGAATTTAACGTCAACAATTTAATCCTTGCATATTTTTGCATGAGAACGCTTGTAATATTAAAATTCCAATGTATAAGCCCTAAAATCATTATTTTTTCAATTGGTTCGAATTTTAAGGTTGTAAAAAATGTTAAATAAAGAAATGCTATAGGAAATGCTATAGCATTTCCTATGGCATTTCTCGTCAACAATTTAATCCTTGCATATTTTTGCATGAGAACTCTTGTTATATTCAAATTCCAATGTATAAGCCTTAAAATCATTATTTTTTTGAATTGGTTCGAAATTTTAGGTCGTAAACAATGTAAAATAAAGAAATGCTATAGGAAATGCTATAGCATTTCCTATGGCATTTCTCGTCAACAATTTAATCCTTGCATATTTTTTCATGAGAAATCTTGTTATATTCAAATTCCAATGTATAAGCCCTAAAATCATTATTTTTTCAATTGGTTCAAAATTTTAGGTCGTAAACAATGTAAAATAAAGAAATGCTATAGGAAATGCTAGTATTTCCTATGGCATTTCTCGTCAACAATTTAATCCTTGCATATTTTTGCCTGAGAACTCTTGTTATATTTAAATTCCAATGTATAAGCTTTAAAATCATTATTTTTTCAATTGGTTCAAAATTTAAGGATGTAAAAAATGTAAAATAAAGAAATGCTATAGCATTTCCTATGGCATTTCTCGTCAACAATTTAATCCTTGCATATTTTTGCATGAGAACTCTTGTTATATTCAAATTCCAATGAATAAGCCCTAAAATCATTATTTTTTCAATTGGTTCGAAATTTAAGGTTGTAAAAAATGTAAAATAAATAAATGCTATAGGAAATGCTATAGCATTTCCTATGACATTTCTCGTCAACAATTTAATCCTTGCTTATTTTTTCATGAGAAAGCTTGTAATATTCAAATTCCAATGTATAAGCCCTAAAATCATTATTTTTTTCAATTGGTTCGAAATTTAAGGTTGTAAAAAATGTAAAATAAAGAAATGCTATAGGAAATGCTATAGCATTTCCTATGGCATTTCTCATCAACAATTTAATCCTTGCATATTTTTCGATGAGAACTCTTGTTATATTCAAATTCCAATGTATAAGCCCTAAAATCATTATTTTTTCAATTGGTTTGACTTTTAGGTCGTAAACAATGTAAAATAAAGAAATGCTATAGGAAATGCTATAGCATTTCCTATGGAATTTAACGTCAACAATTTAATCCTTGCATATTTTTGCATGAGAACGCTTGTAATATTAAAATTCCAATGTATAAGCCCTAAAATCATTATTTTTTCAATTGGTTCGAATTTTAAGGTTGTAAAAAATGTTAAATAAAGAAATGCTATAGGAAATGCTATAGCATTTCCTATGGCATTTCTCGTCAACAATTTAATCCTTTCATATTTTTGCATGAGAACTCTTGTTATATTCAAATTCCAATGTATAAGCCCTAAAATCATTATTTTTTTAATTGGTTCGAAATTTTAGGTCGTAAACAATGTAAAATAAAGAAATGCTATAGGAAATGCTATAGCATTTCCTATGGCATTTCTCGTCAACAATTTAATCCTTGCATATTTTTTCATGAGAAATCTTGTTATATTCAAATTCCAATGTATAAGCCCTAAAATCATTATTTTTTCAATTGGTTCAAAATTTTAGGTCGTAAACAATGTAAAATAAAGAAATGCTATAGAAATGCTAGTATTTCCTATGGCATTTCTCGTCAACAATTTAATCCTTGCATAATTTTGCCTGAGAACTCTTGTTATATTGAAATTCCAATGTATAAGCTTTAAAATCATTATTTTTTCAATTGGTTCAAAATTTAAGGATGTAAAAAATGTAAAATAAAGAAATGCTATAGCATTTCTTATGGCATTTCTCGTCAACAATTTAATCCTTGCATATTTTTGCATGAGAACTCTTGTTATATTCAAATTCCAATGAATAAGCCCTAAAATCATTATTTTTTCAATTGGTTCGAAATTTAAGGTTGTAAAAAATGTAAAATAAATAAATGCTATAGGAAATGCTATAGCATTTCCTATGACATTTCTCGTCAACAATTTAATCCTTGCTTATTTTTTCATGAGAAAGCTTGTAATATTCAAATTCCAATGTATAAGCCCTAAAATCATTATTTTTTTCAATTGGTTCGAAATTTAAGGTTGTAAAAAATGTAAAATAAAGAAATGCTATAGCATTTCCTATGGCATTTCTCATCAACAATTTAATCCTTGCATATTTTTGGATGAGAACTCTTGTTATATTAAAATTACAATGTATAAGCCCTAAAATCATTATTTTTTCAATTGGTTTGACTTTTAGGTCGTAAACAATGTAAAATAAAGAAATGCTATAGGAAATGCTATAGCATTTCCTATGGAATTTAACGTCAACAATTTAATCCTTGCATATTTTTGCATGAGAACGCTTGTAATATTAAAATTCCAATGTATAAGCCCTAAAATCATTATTTTTTCAATTGGTTCGAATTTTAAGGTTGTAAAAAATGTTAAATAAAGAAATGCTATAGGAAATGCTATAGCATTTCCTATAGCATTTCTCGTCAACAATTTAATCCTTGCATATTTTTGCATGAGAACTCTTGTTATATTCAAATTCCAATGTATAAGCTTTAAAATCATTATTTTTTCAATTGGTTCGAAATTTAAGGTTGTAAAAAATGTAAAATAAAGAAATGCTATATGAAATGCTATAGCATTTCCTATGGCATTTCGCGTCAACAATTTAATCCTTGCATATTTTTTCATGAGAACTCTTGTTATATTCAAATTCCAATGTATAAGCCCTAAAATCATTATTTTTTTAATTGGTTCGAAATTTTAGGTCGTAAACAATGTAAAATAAAGAAATGCTATAGAAAATGCTAGTATTTCCTATGGCATTTCTCGTCAACAATTTAATCCTTGCATATTTTTGCCTGAGAACTCTTGTTATATTCAAATTCCAATGTATAAGCTTTAAAATCATTATTTTTTCAATTGGTTCAAAATTTAAGGATGTAAAATATGTAAAATAAAGAAATGCTATAGGAAATGCTATAGCATTTCCTATGGCATTTCGCGTCAACAATTTAATCCTTGCATATTTTTTCATGAGAACTCTTGTTATATTCAAATTCCAATGTATAAGCCCTAAAATCATTATTTTTTTAATTGGTTCGAAATTTTAGGTCGTAAACAATGTAAAATAAAGAAATGCTATAGAAAATGCTAGTATTTCCTATGGCATTTCTCGTCAACAATTTAATCCTTGCATATTTTTGCCTGAGAACTCTTGTTATATTCAAATTCCAATGTATAAGCTTTAAAATCATTATTTTTTAAATTGGTTCAAAATTTAAGGATGTAAAATATGTAAAATAAAGAAATGCTATAGGAAATGCTATAGCATTTCCTATGGCATTTCTCGTCAACAATTTAATCCTTGCATATTTTTGCATGAGAACTCTTGTTATATTCAAATTCCAATGAATAAGCCCTAAAATCATTATTTTTTCAATTGGTTCGAAATTTAAGGTTGTAAAAAATGTAAAATAAATGAATGCTATAGGAAATGCTATAGCATTTCCTATGACATTTCTCGTAAACAATTTAATCCTTGCTTATTTTTTCATGAGAAAGCTTGTAATATTAAAATTCCAATGTATAAGCCCTAAAATCATTATTTTTTTCAATTGGTTCGAAATTTAAGGTTCTAAAAAATGTAAAATAAAGAAATGCTATAGGAAATGCTATAGCATTTCCTATGGCATTTCTCATCAACAATTTAATCCTTGCATATTTTTGGATGAGAACTCTTGTTATATTCAAATTCCAATGTATAAGCCCTAAAATCATTATTTTTTCAATTGGTTTGACTTTTAGGTCGTAAACAATGTAAAATAAAGAAATGCTATAGGAAATGCTTTAGCATTTCCTATGGCATTTCTCGTCAACAATTTAATCCTTGCATATTTTTTCATGAGAACTCTTGTTATATTCAAATTCCAATGTATAAGCCCTAAAATCATTATTTTTTCAATTGGTTCGAAATTTAAGGTTGTAAAAAATGTAAAATAAATAAATGCTATAGGAAATGCTATAGCATTTCCTATGACATTTCTCGTCAACAATTTAATCCTTGCTTATTTTTTCATGAGAAAGCTTGTAATATTCAAATTCCAATGTATAAGCCCTAAAATCATTATTTTTTTCAATTGGTTCGAAATTTAAGGTTGTAAAAAATGTAAAATAAAGAAATACTATAGGAAATGCTATAGCATTTCCTATGGCATTTCTCATCAACAATTTAATCCTTGCATATTTTTGGATGAGAACTCTTGTTATATTCAAATTACAATGTATAAGCCCTAAAATCATTATTTTTTCAATTGGTTTGACTTTTAGGTCGTAAACAATGTAAAATAAAGAAATGCTATAGGAAATGCTATAGCATTTCCTATGGAATTTAACGTCAACAATTTAATCCTTGCATATTTTTGCATGAGAACGCTTGTAATATTAAAATTCCAATGTATAAGCCCTAAAATCATTATTTTTTCAATTGGTTCGAATTTTAAGGTTGTAAAAAATGTTAAATAAAGAAATGCTATAGGAAATGCTATAGCATTTCCTATGGCATTTCTCGTCAACAATTTAATCCTTGCATATTTTTGCATGAGAACTCTTGTTATATTCAAATTCCAATGTATAAGCTTTAAAATCATTATTTTTTCAATTGGTTCGAAATTTAAGGTTGTAAAAAATGTAAAATAAAGAAATGCTATAGGAAATGCTATAGCATTTCCTATGGCATTTCTCGTCAACAATTTAATCCTTGCATATTTTTTCATGAGAACTCTTGTTATATTCAAATTCCAATGTATAAGCCCTAAAATCATTATTTTTTCAATTGGTTCGAAATTTTTGGTCGTAAACAATGTAAAATAAAGAAATGCTATAGGAAATGCTAGTATTTTCTATGGCATTTCTCCTCAACAATTTAATCCTTGCATATTTTTGCCTGAGAACTCTTGTTATATTCAAATTCCAATGTATAAGCTTTAAAATCATTATTTTTTCAATTGGTTCGAAATTTAAGGTTGTAAAAAATGTAAAATAAAGAAATGCTATAGGAAATGCTATAGCATTTCCTATGGCATTTCTCGTCAACAATTTAATCCTTGCATATTTTTGCATGAGAACTCTTGTTATATTCAAATTCCAATGAATAAGCCCTAAAATCATTATTTTTTCAATTGGTTCAAAATTTAAGGTTGTAAAAAATGTATAATAAATAAATGCTATAGGAAATGCTATAGCATTTCCTATGGCATTTCTCGTCAACAATTTAATCCTTGCATATTTTTGCATGAGAACTCTTGTTATATTCAAATTCCAATGTATAAGCTTTAAAATCATTATTTTTTCAATTGGTTCGAAATTTAAGGTTGTAAAAAATGTAAAATAAAGAAATGCTATAGGAAATGCTATAGCATTTCCTATGGCATTTCTCGTCAACAATTCAATCCTTGCATATTTTTTCATGAGAACTCTTGTTATATTCAAATTCCAATGTATAAGCCCTAAAATCATTATTTTTTCAATTGGTTCGAAATTTTTGGTCGTAAACAATGTAAAATAAAGAAATGCTATAGGAAATGCTAGTATTTTCTATGGCATTTCTCCTCAACAATTTAATCCTTGCATATTTTTGCCTGAGAACTCTTGTTATATTCAAATTCCAATGTATAAGCTTTAAAATCATTATTTTTTCAATTGGTTCGAAATTTAAGGTTGTAAAAAATGTAAAATAAAGAAATGCTATAGGAAATGCTATAGCATTTCCTATGGCATTTCTCGTCAACAATTTAATCCTTGCATATTTTTGCATGAGAACTCTTGTTATATTCAAATTCCAATGAATAAGCCCTAAAATCATTATTTTTTCAATTGGTTCAAAATTTAAGGTTGTAAAAAATGTATAATAAATAAATGCTATAGGAAATGCTATAGCATTTCCTATGGCATTTCTCGTCAACAATTTAATCCTTGCTTAATTTTTCATGAGAAAGCTTGTAATATTCAAATTCCAATGTATAAGCCCTAAAATCATTATTTTTTCAATTGGTTCGAAATTTAAGGTTGTAAAAAATGTAAAATAAAGAAATGCTATAGGAAATGCTATAGCATTTCCTATGGCATTTCTTATCAACAATTTAATCCTTGCATATTTTTGGATGAGAACTCTTGTTATATTCAAATTCCAATGTATAAGCCCTAAAATAATTATTTTTCAATTGGTTTGACTTTTAGGTCGAAAACAATGTAAAATAAAGAAATGCTATAGGAAATGCTATAGCATTTCCTATGGAATTTAACGTCAACAATTTAATCCTTGCATATTTTTGCATGAGAACGCTTGTAATATTAAAATTCCAATGTATAAGCCCTAAAATCATTATTTTTTCAATTGGTTCGAATTTTAAGGTTGTAAAAAATGTTAAATAAGGAAATGCTATAGGAAATGCTATAGCATTTCCTATGGCATTTCTCGTCAACAATTTAATCCTTGCATATTTTTGCATGAGAACTCTTGTTATATTCAAATTCCAATGTATAAGCCCTAAAATCATTATTTTTTTGAATTGGTTCGAAATTTTAGGTCGTAAACAATGTAAAATAAAGAAATGCTATAGGAAATGCTAGCATTTCCTTTGGCATTTCTCGTCAACAATTTAATCCTTGCATATTTTTGCATGAGAACTCTTGTTATATTCAAATTCCAATGTATAAGCTTTAAAATCATTATTTTTTCAATTGGTTCGAAATTTAAGGTTGTAAAAAATGTAAAATAAAGAAATGCTATAGGAAATGCTATAGCATTTCCTATGGCATTTCTTGTTAACAATTTAATCCTTGCATATTTTTGCATGAGAACTCTTGTTATATTAAAATTCCAATGTATAAGCCCTAAAATCCTTATTTTTTCAATTGGTTCGAAATTTTAGGTCGTAAACAATGTAAAATAAAGAAATGCTATAGGAAATGCTAGTATTTCCTATGGCATTTCTCGTCAACAATTTAATCCTTGCATATTTTTGCCTGAGAACTCTTGTTATATTCAAATTCCAATGTATAAGCTTTAAAATCATTATTTTTTCAATTGGTTCGAAATTTAAGGTTGTAAAAAATGTAAAATAAAGAAATGCTATAGGAAATGATATAGCATTTCCTATGGCATTTCTCGTCAACAATTTAATCCTTGCATATTTTTGAATGAGAACTCTTGTTATATTCAAATTCCAATGAATAAGCCCTAAATTCATTATTTTTTCAATTGGTTCGAAATTTAAGGTTGTAAAAAATGTAAAATAAATAAATGCTATAGGAAATGCTATAGCATTTCCTATGGCATTTCTCGTCAACAATTTAATCCTTGCTTATTTTTTCATGAGAAAGCTTGTAATATTCAAATTACAATGTATAAGCCCTAAAATCATTATTTATTCAATTGGTTCGAAATTTAAGGTTGTAAAAAATGTAAAATAAAGAAATGCTATAGGAAATGCTATAGCATTTCCTATGGCATTTCTCATAGACAATTTAATCCTTGCATATTTTGGATGAGAACTCTTGTTATATTCAAATTCCAATGCATAAGCCCTAAAATCATTATTTTTTCAATTGGTTCAAAATTTAAGGTTGTCAAAAATCTAAAATAAAGAAATGCTATAGCATTTCCTATGGCATTTCTCGTCAACAATTTAATCCTTGCATATTTTGGCATGAGAACTCTTGTTATATTCAAATTCCAATGTATAAGCTTTAAAATCATTATTTTTTCAATTGGTTCGAAATTTAAGGTTGTAAAAAATGTCAAATAAAGAAATTTTTGCATGAGAACTCTTGTTATATTCAAATTCCAATGTATAAGCCCTAAAATCATTATTTTTTCAATTGGTTCAAAATTTAAGGTTGTAAAAAATGTAAAATAAAGAAATGCTATAGGAAATGCTATAGTATTTCCTACGGCATTTCTCGTCAACAATTTAATCCTTGCATATTTTTGCATGAGAACTCTTGTTATATTCAAATTCCAATGTATAAGCCCTAAAATAATTATTTTTTCAATTGGTTTGACTTTTAGGTCGTAAACAATGTAAAATAAAGAAATGCTATAGGAAATGCTTTAGCATTTCCTATGGAATTTAACGTCAACAATTTAATCCTTGCATATTTTTGCATGAGAACGCTTGTAATATTAAAATTCCAATGTATAAGCCCTAAAATCATTATTTTTTTCAATTGGTTCGAATTTTAAGGTTGTAAATAATGTTAAATAAAGAAATGCTATAGGAAATGCTATAGCATTTCCTATGGCATTTCTCGTCAACAATTTAATCCTTGCATATTTTTGCATGAGAACACTTGTTATATTCAAATTCCAATGTATAAGCCCTAGAATCATTATTTTTTTGAATTGGTTCGAAATTTTAGGTCGTAAACAATGTAAAATAAAGAAATGCTATAGGAAATGCTAGCATTTCCTATGGCATTTCTCGTCAACAATTTAATCCTTGCATATTTTTGCATGAGAACTCTTGTTATATTCAAATTCCAATGTATAAGCTTTAAAATCATTATTTTTTCAATTGGTTCGAAATTTAAGGTTGTAAAAAATGTAAAATAAAGAAATGCTATAGGAAATGCTATAGCATTTCCTATGGCATTTCTCGTCAACAATTTAATCCTTGCATATTTTTGCATGAGAACTCTTGTTATATTCAAATTCCAATTTATAAGCCCTAAAATCATTATTTTTTCAATTGGTTCGAAATTTAAGGTTGTAAAAAATGTAAAATATAGAAACTCTATAGGAAATTCTATAGCATTTCCTATAGCATTTCTCGTCAACAATTTAATCCTTGCATAATTTTGCATGAGAAATCTTGTTATATTCAAATTCCAATGTATAAGCCCTAAAATCATTATTTTTTCAATTGGTTCGAAATTTTAGGTCGTAAACAATGTAAAATAAAGAAATGCTATAGGAAATTCTAGCAATTCTTATAGCTTTTCTCGTCAACAATTTAATCCTTGCATATTTTTGCATGAGAATTCTTGTTATATTCAAATTCCAATGTATAAGCTTTAAAATCATTGTTTTTTCAATTGGTTCGAAATTTAAGGTTGTAAAAAATGTAAAATAAAGAAATGCTATAGGAAATGCTATAGCATTTCCTATGGCATTTCTCGTCAACGATTTAATCCTTGCATATTTTGGCATGAGAACTCTTGTTATATTCAAATTCCAATGTATAAGCTTTAAAATCATTGTTTTTTCAATTGGTTCGAAATTGAAGGTTGTAAAAAATGTCAAATAAAGAAATGCTCGAGGAAATGCTATTGCATTTCCTATAGCATTTCTCGTCAACAATTTAATCCTTGCATATTTTTGCATGAGAACTCATGTTATATTTAAATTCAATGTATAAGCCCTAAAATCATTATTTTTTCAATTGGTTCGAAATTTTAGGTCGTAAACAATGTAAAATAAAGAAATGTTATAGGAAAAGCTAGCATTTCCTATGGCATTTCTCGTCAACAATTTAATCCTTGCATATTTTTGCATGAGAACTCTTAATATATTCAAATTCCAATGTATAAGCCCTAATGTCATTATTTTTTCAATTGGTTCGAAATTTAAGTTTGTAAAAAATGTAAAATAAAGAAATGCTATAGGAAATGCTATAGCATTTCTTATGGCATTTCTCATCAACAATTTAATCCTTGCATATTTTTGCATGAGAACTGTTGTTATATTCAAATTCCAATTTATAAGCCCTAAAATCATTATTTTTTCAATTGGTTTGAAATTTTAGGTCGTAAACAATGTGAAATAAAGAAATGCTATAGGAAATTCTAGCATTTCCTATGGCATTTCTCGTCAACAATTTAATCCTTGCATATTTTTGCATGAGAACTCTTGTTATATTCAAATTCCAATGTATAATCTTTAAAATCATTATTTTTTCAATTGGTTCAAAATTTAAGGTTGTAAAAAATGGAAAATAAAGAAATGCTATAGGAAATGGTATAGCATTTCCTATGGCATTTCTCGTCAACAATTTAATCCTTGCATATTTTGGCATGAGAACTCTTGTTATATTAAAATTTCAATGTATAAGCCCTAAAATCATAATTTTTCCAATTGGTTCAAAATATAAGGTTGTAAAAAATGTCAAATAAAGAAATGGTATAGGAAATGGTATTGCATTTCCTATGGCATTTCTCGTCAACAATTTAATCCTAGCATATTTTTGCATGAGAACTCTTGTTATATTCAAATTCAAATGTATAAGTCCTAAAATCATTATTTTTTCAATTGGTTCGAAATTTAAGGTTGTAAAAAATGTAAAATAAAGAAATGCGATAGGAAATGCTATAGTATTTCCTATGGCAATTCTCGTCAACAATTTAATCCTTGCATATTTTTGCATGAGAACTCTTGTTATATACAAATTCTATGTATAAGCCCTAAAATCATTATTTTTTCAATTGGTTCGAAATTTTAGGTCGTAAACAATGTAAAATAAAGAAATGCTATAGGAAATTCTTGCATTTCCAATGGCATTTCTCGTAAACAATTTAATCCTTGCATATTTTTGCATGAGAACTCTTAATATATTCAAATTCCAATGTATAAGCCCTAATGTCATTATTTTTTCAATAGGTTCGAAATTTAAGGTTGTAAACAATGTAAAATAAAGAAATGCTATAGGAAATGCTATAGCATTTCCTATGGAATTTAACGTCAACAATTTAATCCTTGCATATTTTTGCATGAGAACGCTTGTAATATTAAAATTACAATGTATAAGCCCTAAAATCATTATTTTTTCAATTGGTTCGAAATTTACGGTTGTAAAAAATGTAAAATAAAGAAATGGAATAGGAAATGCTATAGCATTTCCTATGACATTTCTCGTCAACAATTTAATCCTTGCATATTTTTGCAGGAGAACTCTTGTTATATTCAAATTCCAATGTATAAGCTTTAAAATCATTATTTTTTCAATTGGTTCGAAATTTAAGGTTGTAAAAAATGTAAAATAAAGAAATACCATAGGAAATGCTATAGCATTTCCTATGGCATTTTTTGTCATAAATTTAATCCTTGCATGTTTTTGCATGAAAACTCTTGTTATATTCAAATTCCAATGTATAAGCCCTAAAATCATTATTTTTTCAATTGGTTCGAAATTTAAGGTTGTAACAAATGTAAAATAAAGAAATTCTAAAGGAAATGCTATAGCATTTCCTATGACATTTCTCGTCAACAATTTAATCCTTGCATATTTTTGCATGAGAACTCTTGTTATATTCAAATTCCAATGTATAAGCCCTAAAATCATTATTTTTTCAATTGGTTCAAAATTTAAGGTTGTAAAAAATGTAAAATAAAGAAATGCTATAGGAAATGCTATAGCATTTCGTTTGGCATTTCTCGTCAACAATTTAATCCTTGCATATTTTTGCATGAGAACTCTTCTTATATTCAAATTCCAATGTATAAGCTTTAAAATCATTATTTTTTCAATTGGTTCGAAATTTAAGGTTGTAAAAAATGTAAAATAAAGAAATGCTATAGGAAATGCTATAGCATTTCCTATGGCATTTTCGTCAACAATTTAATCCTTGCATATTTTTGCATGAAAACTATTGTTATATTCAAATTCCAATGTATAAGCCCTAAAATCATTGTTTTTTCAATTGGTTCAAAATTTTAGGTCGTAAACAATGTAAAATAAAGAAATGCTATAGCAAATGCTATAGAATTCCTATGGCATTTCTCGTCAACAATTTAATCCTTGCATATTTTTGCATGAGAACTCTTGTTATATTCAAATTCCAATGTATAAGCCCTAAAATCATTATTTTTTCAATTGGTTCGAAATTCAAGGTTGTAGAAAATGTAAAATAAAGAAATGCTATAGGAAATGCTATAGCATTTCCTATGGCATTTCTCGTCAACAATTTAATCCTTGCATATTTTTGCATGAGAACTCTTGTTATATTAAAATTCCAATGTATAAGCCCTTAAATAATTATTTTTTCAATAGGTTCAAAATTTAAGGTTGTAAAAAATGTCAAATAAAGAAATGCTATAGAAAATGCTATAGCATTTCCTATTGCATTTCTCGTCAACAATTTAATCCTTGCATATTTTTTCATGAGAACTCTTCTTATATTCAAATTCCAATGTATAATCCCTAAAATCATTATTTTTTTCAATTGGTTCGAAATTTTAGGTCGTAAACAATGTAAAATAAGGAAATGCTATAGGAAATTCTATAGCATTTCCTATGGCATTTCTCGTCAACAATTTAATCCTTGCATATTTTTGCATGACAACTCTTGTTATATTCAAATTCCAATGTATAAGCTTTAAAATCATTATTTTTTCGATTGGTTCGAAATTTAAGGTTGTAAAAAATGTAAAATAAAGAAATGCTATAGGAAATGCTATAGCATTTCCTATGGCATTTCTCGTCAACAATTTAATCCTTGCATATTTTTGCATGAGAACTCTTGTTATATTCAAATTCCAATGTATAAGCCCTAAAATCATTATTTTTTCAATTGGTTCGAAATTTAAGGTTGTAAAAAATGTAAAATAAAGAAATTCTATAGGAAATGCAATAGCATTTCCTATGGCATTTCTCGGCAACAATTTAATCCTTGCATATTTTTGCATGAGAACACTTGTAATATTAAAATTTCAATGTATAATCCCTAAAATCATTATTTTTTCAATTGGTTCGAAATTTAAGGTTGTAAAAAATTTAAAATAAAGAAATGCTATAGGATATGCTATAGCATTTCCTATGCCATTTCTCGTCAACATTTTAATCCTTGCATATTATTGCATGAGAACTCTTGTTATATTCAAATTCCAATGTATAAGCCCTAAAATCATTATTTTTTCAATTGGTTCAAAATTTTAGGTCGTAAACAATGTAAAATAAAGAAATGCTATAGGAAATGCTATAGAATTCCTATGGCATTTCTCGTCAACAATTTAATCCTTGCATATTTTTGCATGAGAACTCTTGTTACATTCAAATTCCAATGTATAAGCTTTAAAATCATTATTTTTTCAATTGGTTCGAAATTTAAGGTTGTAAAAAATGTAAAATAAAGAAATGCTATATGATATGCTATAGCATTTCCTATGGTATTTCTCGTCAACATTTTAACCCTTGCATACTTTTGCATGAGAACTCTTGTTATATTCAAATTCCAATGTATAAGCCCTAAAATCATTATTTTTTCAATTGGTTCAAAATTTTAGGTCGTAAACAATGTAAAATAAAGAAATGCTATAGCAAATGCTATAGAATTCCTATGGCATTTCTCGTCAACAATTTAATCCTTGCATATTTTTGCATAAGAACTCTTGTTATATTCAAATTCCAATGTATAAGCCCTAAAATCATTATTTTTTCAATTGGTTCGAAATTCAAGGTTGTAGAAAATGTAAAATAAAGAAATGCTATAGGAAATGCTATAGCATTTCCTATGGCATTTCTCGTCAACAATTTAATCCTTGCATATTTTTGCATGAGAACTCTTGTTATATTAAAATTCCAATGTATAAGCCCTAAAATAATTATTTTTTCAATAGGTTCAAAATTTAAGGTTGTAAAAAATGTCAAATAAAGAAATGCTATAGAAAATGCTATAGCATTTCCTATTGCATTTCTCGTCAACAATTTAATCCTTGCATATTTTTGCATGAGAACTCTTCTTATATTCAAATTCCAGTGTATAATCCCTAAAATCATTATTTTTTTCAATTGGTTCGAAATTTTAGGTCGTAAACAATGTAAAATAAGGAAATGCTATAGGAAATTCTATAGCATTTCCTATGGCATTTCTCGTCAACAATTTAATCCTTGCATATTTTTGCATGACAACTCTTTTTATATTCAAATTCCAATGTATAAGCTTTAAAATCATTATTTTTTCGATTGGTTCGAAATTTAAGGTTGTAAAAAATGTAAAATAAAGCAATTCTATAGGAAATGCAATAGCATTTCCTATGGCATTTCTCGGCAACAATTTAATCCTTGCATATTTTTGCATGAGAACACTTGTAATATTAAAATTTCAATGTATAAGCCCTAAAATCATTATTTTTTCAATTGGTACGAAATTTAAGGTTGTAAAAAATTTAAAATAAAGAAATGCTATAGGATATGCTATAGCATTTCCTATGGCATTTCTCGTCAACATTTTAATCCTTGCATATTTTTGCATGAGAACTCTTGTTATATTAAAATTCCAATGTATAAGCCCTAAAATCATTATTTTTTTAATTGGTTCAAAATTTTAGGTCGTAAACAATGTAAAATAAAGAAATGCTATAGGAAATGCTATAGAATTCCTATGGCATTTCTCGTCAACAATTTAATCCTTGCATATTTTTGCATGAGAACTCTTGTTATATTCAAATTCCAATGTATAAGCCGTAAAATAATTATTTTTTCATTTGGTTCAAAATTTTAGGTCGTAAACAATGTAAAATAAAGAAATGCCATAGGAAATGCATTTCCTATGGCATTTCTCGTCAACAATTTAATCCTTGCATATTTTTGCATGAGAACTCTTGTTATATTCAAATTCCAATGTATAAGCTTTAAAATCATTATTTTTTCAATTGGTTCGAAATTTAAGGTTGTAAAAAATGTAAAATAAAGAAATGCTATAGGATATGCTATAGCATTTCCTATGGCATTTCTCGTCAACAATTTAATCCTTGCATATTTTTGCATGAGAACTCTTGTTATATTAAAATTCCAATGTATAAGCCCTAAAATAATTATTTTTTCAATAGGTTCAAAATTTAAGGTTGTAAAAAATGTCAAATAAAGAAATGCTATAGAAAATGCTATAGCATTTCCTATTGCATTTCTCCTCAACAATTTAATCCTTGCATATTTTTGCATGAGAACTTTTCTTATATTCAAATTCCAATGTATAATCCCTAAAATCATTATTTTTTTCAATTGGTTCGAAATTTTAGGTCGTAAACAATGTAAAATAAGGAAATGCTATAGGAAATTCTAGAGCATTTCCTATGGCATTTCTCGTCAACAATTTAATCCTTGCATATTTTTGCATGACAACTCTTGTTATATTCAAATTCCAATGTATAAGCTTTAAAATCATTATTTTTTCGATTGGTTCGAAATTTAAGGTTGTAAAAAATGTAAAATAAAGCAATTCTATAGGAAATGCAATAGCATTTCCTATGGCATTTCTCGGCAACAATTTAATCCTTGCATATTTTTGCATGAGAACACTTGTAATATTAAAATTTCAATGTACAAGCCCTAAAATCATTATTTTTTCAATTGGTTCGAAATTTAAGGTTGTAAAAAATTTAAAATAAAGAAATGCTATAGGATATGCTATAGCATTTCCTATGGCATTTCTCGTCAACATTTTAATCCTTGCATATTTTTGCATGAGAACTCTTGTTATATTCAAATTCCAATGTATAAGCCCTAAAATCATTATTTTTTCAATTGGTTCAAAATTTTAGGTCGTAAACAATGTAAAATAAAGAAATGCTATAGGAAATGCTATAGAATTCCTATGGCATTTCTCGTCAACAATTTAATCCTTGCATATTTTTGCATGAGAACTCTTGTTACATTCAAATTCCAATGTATAAGCTTTAATATCATTATTTTTTCAATTGGTTCGAAATTTAAGGTTGTAAAAAATGTAAAATAAAGAAATGCTATAGGAAGTGCTATAGCATTTCCTATGGCATTTCTCGGCAACAATTTAATCCTTGCATATTTTTGCATGAGAACTCTTGTTATATTCAAATTCCAATGTATAAGCCCTAAAATCATTATTTTTTCAATTGGTTCGAAATTTAAGGTTGTAAAAAATGTCAAATAAAGAAATGCTATAGGAAATGCTATAGCATTTCCTGTGGCATTTCTCGTCAACAATTTAATCCTTGCATATTTTTGCATGAGAACTCTTGTTATATTCGAATTCCAATGTATAAGCCCTAAAATTATTATTTTTTCAATTGGTTCGAAATTTAAGGTTGTAAAAATTGTCAAATAAAGAAATGCTATAGGAAATGCTATAGCATTTCCTATGGCATTTCTCGTCAACAATTTAATCCTTCCATAATTTTGAATGAGAACTCTTGTTATATTCAAATTCCAATGTATAAGCCCTAAAATCATTATTTTTTCAAGTGGTTCGAAATTTAAGGTTGTAAAAAATGTAAAATAAAGAAATGCTATAGCATTTCCTATGGCATTTCTCGTCAACAATTTAATCCTTGCATATTTTTGCATGAGAACTCTTGTTATATTCAAATTCCAATGTATAAGCTTTAAAATCCATATTTTTTCAATTGGTTCGAAATTGAAGGTTGTAAAAAATGTCAAATAAAGAAATGCTATAGGAAATGCTATAGCATTTCTTATGGCATTTCTCGTCAACTATTTAATCCTTGCATATTTTTGCATGAGAACTCTTCTTATATTCAAATTCCAATGTATAATCCCTAAAATCATAATTTTTTTCAATTGGTTCAAAATTTTAGGTCGTAAACAATGTAAAATAAAGAAATGCTATAGGAAATTCTATAGCATTTCCTATGGCATTTTTCGTCAACAATTTAATCCTTGCATATTTTTGCATGAGAACTCTTGTTATATTCAAATTCCAATTGATAAGCTTTAAAATCATTATTTTTTCAATTGGTTCGAAATATAAGGTTGTCAAAAATGTAAAATAAAGAAATGCCATACGAAATGCTATAGCATTTCCTATGGCATTTCTCGTCAACAATTTAATCCTTGCATATTTTTGCATGAGAACTCTTGTTATATTCAAATTCCAATGTATAAGCCCTAAAATCATTATTTTTTCAATTGGTTCGAAATTTAAGGTTGTAAAAAATGTAAAATAAAGAAATGCTATAGGAAATGCAATAGCATTTCCTATGGCATTTCTCGGCAACAATTTAATCCTTGCATATTTTTGCATGAGAACTCTTGTTATATTCAAATTCCAATGTATAAGCCCTAAAATCATTATTTTTTCAATTGGTTCGAAATTTAAGGTTGTAAAAAATGTCAAATAAAGAAATGCTATAGGAAATGCTATAGCATTTCCTATGGCATTTCTCGTCAACTATTTAATCCTTGCATATTTTTGCATGAGAACTCTTGTTATATTCAAATTCCAATGTATAATCCCTAAAATCATTATTTTTTTCATTTGGTTGAAAATTTTAGGTCGTAAACAATGTAAAATAAAGAAATGCTATAGGAAATTCTATAGCATTTCCTATGGCATTTCTCGTCAACAATTTAATCCTTGCATATTTTTGCATGAGAACTCTTGTTATATTCAAATTCCAATGTATAAGCTTTAAAATTATTATTTTTTCAATTGGTTCGAAATTTAAGGTTGTAAAAAATGTAAAATAAAGAAATGCCATAGGAAATGCTATAGCATTTCCTATGGCATTTCTCGTCAAAAATTTAATCCTTGCATATTTTTGCATGAGAACTCTTGTTATATTCAAATTCCAATGTATAAGCCTTAAAATCATTATTTTTTCAATTGGTTCGAAATTTAAGGTTGTAAAAAATGTAAAATTAAGAAATCCTATAGGAAATGCTAGCATTTCCTATGGCATTTCTCGTCAACAATTTAATCCTTGCATTTTTTTGCATGAGAACTCTTGTTATATTCAAATTATAATGTATAAGCCCTAAAATCATTATTTTTTCAATTGGTTCGAAATTTAAGGTTGTAAAAAATGTCAAATAAAGAAATGCTATAGAAAATGCTATAGCATTTCCTATGGCATTTCTCGTCAACAATTTAATCCTTGCATATTTTTGCATGAGAACTCTTGTTATATTCAAATTCCAATGTATAATCCCTAAAATCATTATTTTTTTCAATTGGTTCAAAATTTTAGGTCGTAAACAATGTAAAATAAAGAAATGCTATAGGAAATTCTATAGCATTTCCTATGGCATTTCTCGTCAACAATTTAATCCTTGCATATTTTTGCATGAGAACTCTTGTTATATTCAAATTCCAATGTATAAGCCCTAAAATAATTATTTTTTCAATTGGTTCGAAATTGAAGGTTGTAAAAAATGTCAAATAAAGAAATGCTATAGGAAATGCTATAGCATTTCTTATGGCATTTCTCGTCAACAATTTAATCCTTGCATATTTTTGCATGAGAACTCTTCTTATATTCAAATTTTAATGTATAATCCCTAAAATCATTATTTTTTTCAATTGGTTCAAAATTTTAGGTCGTAAACAATGTAAAATAAAGAAATGCTATAGGAAATTCTATAGCATTTCCTATGGCATTTCTCGTCAACAATTTAATCCTTGCATATTTTTGCATGAGAACTCTTGTTATATTCAAATCCCAATGTATAAGCTTTAAAATCATTATTTTTTCAATTGGTTCGAAATATAAGGTTGTCAAAAATGTAAAATAAAGAAATGCCATACGAAATGCTATAGCATTTCCTATGGCATTTCTCGTCAACAATTTAATCCTTGCATATTTTTGCATGAGAACTCTTGTTATATTCAAATTCCAATGTATAAGCCCTAAAATCATTATTTTTTCAATTGGTTCGAAATTTAAGGTTGTAAAAAATGTCAAATAAAGAAATGCTATAGGAAATGCTATAGCATTTCCTATGGCATTTCTCGTCAACTATTTAATCCTTGCATATTTTTGCATGAGAACTCTTGTTATATTCAAATTCCAATGTATAATCCCTAAAATCATTATTTTTTTCATTTGGTTGAAAATTTTAGGTCGTAAACAATGTAAAATAAAGAAATGCTATAGGAAATTCTATAGCATTTCCTATGGCATTTCTCGTCAACAATTTAATCCTTGCATATTTTTGCATGAGAACTCTTGTTATATTCAAATTCCAATGTATAAGCTTTAAAATTATTATTTTTTCAATTGGTTCGAAATTTAAGGTTGTAAAAAATGTAAAATAAAGAAATGCCATAGGAAATGCTATAGCATTTCCTATGGCATTTCTCGTCAAAAATTTAATCCTTGCATATTTTTGCATGAGAACTCTTGTTATATTCAAATTCCAATGTATAAGCCTTAAAATCATTATTTTTTCAATTGGTTCTAAATTTAAGGTTGTAAAAAATGTAAAATTAAGAAATCCTATAGGAAATGCTAGCATTTCCTATGGCATTTCTCGTCAACAATTTAATCCTTGCATTTTTTTGCATGAGAACTCTTGTTATATTCAAATTATAATGTATAAGCCCTAAAATCATTATTTTTTCAATTGGTTCGAAATTTAAGGTTGTAAAAAATGTCAAATAAAGAAATGCTATAGAAAATGCTATAGCATTTCCTATGGCATTTCTCGTCAACAATTTAATCCTTGCATATTTTTGCATGAGAACTCTTGTTATATTCAAATTCCAATGTATAATCCCTAAAATCATTATTTTTTTCAATTGGTTCAAAATTTTAGGTCGTAAACAATGTAAAATAAAGAAATGCTATAGGAAATTCTATAGCATTTCCTATGGCATTTCTCGTCAACAATTTAATCCTTGCATATTTTTGCATGAGAACTCTTGTTATATTCAAATTCCAATGTATAAGCCCTAAAATAATTATTTTTTCAATTGGTTCGAAATTGAAGGTTGTAAAAAATGTCAAATAAAGAAATGCTATAGGAAATGCTATAGCATTTCTTATGGCATTTCTCGTCAACAATTTAATCCTTGCATATTTTTGCATGAGAACTCTTCTTATATTCAAATTTTAATGTATAATCCCTAAAATCATTATTTTTTTCAATTGGTTCAAAATTTTAGGTCGTAAACAATGTAAAATAAAGAAATGCTATAGGAAATTCTATAGCATTTCCTATGGCATTTCTCGTCAACAATTTAATCCTTGCATATTTTTGCATGAGAACTCTTGTTATATTCAAATTCCAATGTATAAGCTTTAAAATCATTATTTTTTCAATTGGTTCGAAATATAAGGTTGTCAAAAATGTAAAATAAAGAAATGCCATACGAAATGCTATAGCATTTCCTATGGCATTTCTCGTCAACAATTTAATCCTTGCATATTTTTGCATGAGAACTCTTGTTATATTCAAATTCCAATGTATAAGCCCTAAAATCATTATTTTTTCAATTGGTTCGAAATTTAAGGTTGTAAAAAATGTAAAATAAAGAAATGCTATAGGAAATGCAATAGCATTTCCTATGGCATTGCTCGGCAACAATTTAATCCTTGCATATTTTTGCATGAGAACTCTTGTTATATTCAAATTCCAATGTATAAGCCCTAAAATCATTATTTTTTCAATTGGTTCGAAATTTAAGGTTGTAAAAAATGTCAAATAAAGAAATGCTATAGGAAATGCTATAGCATTTCCTATGGCATTTCTCGTCAACTATTTAATCCTTGCATATTTTTGCATGAGAACTCTTGTTATATTCAAATTCCAATGTATAATCCCTAAAATCATTATTTTTTTCATTTGGTTGAAAATTTTAGGTCGTAAACAATGTAAAATAAAGAAATGCTATAGGAAATTCTATAGCATTTCCTATGGCATTTCTCGTCAACAATTTAATCCTTGCATATTTTTGCATGAGAACTCTTGTTATATTCAAATTCCAATGTATAAGCTTTAAAATTATTATTTTTTCAATTGGTTCGAAATTTAAGGTTGTAAAAAATGTAAAATAAAGAAATGCCATAGGAAATGCTATAGCATTTCCTATGGCATTTCTCGTCAAAAATTTAATCCTTGCATATTTTTGCATGAGAACTCTTGTTATATTCAAATTCCAATGTATAAGCCTTAAAATCATTATTTTTTCAATTGGTTCGAAATTTAAGGTTGTAAAAAATGTAAAATTAAGAAATCCTATAGGAAATGCAATAGCATTTCCTATGGCATTTCTCGTCAACAATTTAATCCTTGCATTTTTTTGCATGAGAACTCTTGTTATATTCAAATTATAATGTATAAGCCCTAAAATCATTATTTTTTCAATTGGTTCGAAATTTAAGGTTGTAAAAAATGTCAAATAAAGAAATGCTATAGAAAATGCTATAGCATTTCCTATGGCATTTCTCGTCAACAATTTAATCCTTGCATATTTTTGCATGAGAACTCTTGTTATATTCAAATTCCAATATATAATCCCTAAAATCATTATTTTTTTCAATTGGTTCAAAATTTTAGGTCGTTAACAATGTAAAATAAAGAAATGCTATAGGAAATTCTATAGCATTTCCTATGGCATTTCTCGTCAACAATATAATCCTTGCATATTTTTGCATGAGAACTCTTGTTATATTCAAATTCCAATGTATAAGCCCTAAAATAATTATTTTTTCAATTGGTTCGAAATTGAAGGTTGTAAAAAATGTCAAATAAAGAAATGCTATAGGAAATGCTATAGCATTTCTTATGGCATTTCTCGTCAACAATTTAATCCTTGCATATTTTTGCATGAGAACTCTTCTTATATTCAAATTCCATTGTATAATCCCTAAAATCATTATTTTTTTCAATTGGTTCAAAATTTTAGGTCGTAAACAATGTAAAATTAAGAAATGCTATAGGAAATTCTATAGCATTTCCTATGGCATTTCTCGTCAACAATTTAATCCTTGCATATTTTTGCATGAGAACTCTTGTTATATTCAAATTCCAATGTATAAGCTTTAAAATCATTATTTTTTCAATTGGTTTGAAATTTAAGGTTGTAAAAATGTAAAATAAAGAAATGCCATACGAAATGTTATAGCATTTCCTATGGCATTTCTTGTCAACAATTTAATCCTTGCATATTTTTGCATGAGAACTGTTGTTATATTGAAATTCCAACGTATAAGCCCTAAAATCATTATTTTTTCAATTGGTTCGAAATTTAAGGTTGTAAAAAAATGTAAAATAAAGAAATGCTATAGCATTTCCTATGGCATTTCTCGTCAACAATTTAATCCTTGCATATTTTTGCATGAGAACTCTTGTTATATTCAAATTCCAATATATAATCCCTAAAATCATTATTTTTTTCAATTGGTTCAAAATTTTAGGTCGTTAACAATGTAAAATAAAGAAATGCTATAGGAAATTCTATAGCATTTCCTATGGCATTTCTCGTCAACAATATAATCCTTGCATATTTTTGCATGAGAACTCTTGTTATATTCAAATTCCAATGTATAAGCCCTAAAATAATTATTTTTTCAATTGGTTCGAAATTGAAGGTTGTAAAAAATGTCAAATAAAGAAATGCTATAGGAAATGCTATAGCATTTCTTATGGCATTTCTCGTCAACAATTTAATCCTTGCATATTTTTGCATGAGAACTCTTCTTATATTCAAATTCCATTGTATAATCCCTAAAATCATTATTTTTTTCAATTGGTTCAAAATTTTAGGTCGTAAACAATGTAAAATTAAGAAATGCTATAGGAAATTCTATAGCATTTCCTATGGCATTTCTCGTCAACAATTTAATCCTTGCATATTTTTGCATGAGAACTCTTGTTATATTCAAATTCCAATGTATAAGCTTTAAAATCATTATTTTTTCAATTGGTTTGAAATTTAAGGTTGTAAAAATGTAAAATAAAGAAATGCCATACGAAATGTTATAGCATTTCCTATGGCATTTCTTGTCAACAATTTAATCCTTGCATATTTTTGCATGAGAACTGTTGTTATATTGAAATTCCAATGTATAAGCCCTAAAATCATTATTTTTTCAATTGGTTCGAAATTTAAGGTTGTAAAAAAATGTAAAATAAAGAAATGCTATAGCATTTCCTATGGCATTTCTCGTCAACAATTTAATCCTTGCATATTTTTGCATGAGAACTCTTGTTATATTCAAATTCCAATGTATAAGCCCTAAAATCATTATTTTTTCAATTGGTTCGAAATTTAAGGTTGTAAAAAATGTAAAATTAAGAAATGCTATAGGAAATGCAATAGCATTTCCTATGGCATTTGTCGTCAACAATTTAATCCTTGCATATTTTTGCATGAGAACTCTTGTTATATTCCAATTCCAATGTATAAGCCCTAAAATCACTATTTTTTTAATTGGTTCGAAATTTAAGGTTGTAAAAAATGTCAAATAAAGAAATGCTATAGGAAATGCTATAGCATTTCCTATGTCATTTCTCGTCAACAATTTAATCCTTGCATATTTTTTCATAAGAACTCTTCTTATATTCAAATTCCAATGTATAATCCCTAGAATCATTATTTTTTTCAATTGGTTCAAAATTTTAAGTCGTAAACAATGTAAAATAAAGAAATGCTATAGGAAATTCTATAGCATTTCCTATGGCATTTCTCGTCAACAATTTAATCCTTGCATATTTTTGCATGAGAACTCTTGTTATATTCAAATTCCAAGGTATAAGCCCTAAAATCATTATTTTTCCAATTAGTTCGAAATTTAAGGTTGTAAAAAAAGTAAAATAAAGAAATGCTATAGGAAATGCAATAGCATTTCCTATGGCATTTCTCGTCAACAATTTAATCCTTGCATATTTTTGCATGAGAACTCTTGTTATATTCAAATTCCAATGTATAAGCCCTAAAATCATTATTTTTTCAATTGGTTCGAAATTTAAGGTTGTAAAAAATGTAAAATAAAGAAATGCTATAGGAAATGCAATAGCATTTCCTATGGCATTTCTCGTCAACAATTTAATCCTTGCATATTTTTGCATGAGAACTCTTTTTATATTCAAATTCCAATGTATAAGCCCTAAAATCATTATTTTTTCAATTGGTTCGAAATTTAAGGTTGTAAAAAATGTAAAATAAAGAAATGCTATAGCATTTCCTATGGCATTTCTCGTCAACAATTTAATCCTTGCATATTTTTGCATGAGAACTCTTGTTATATTCAAATTCCAATGTATAAGCTTTAAAATCATTATTTTTTCAATTGGTTCGAAATTTAAGGTTGTAAAAAATGTAAAATAAAGAAATGCCATACGAAATGCTATAGCATTTCCTATGGCATTTCTCGTCAACAATTTAATCCTCGCATATTTTTGCATGAGAACTGTTGTTATATTCAAATTCCAATGTATAAGCCCTAAAATCATTATTTTTTCAATTGGTTCGAAATTTAAGGTTGTAAAATATGTAAAATAAAGAAATGCTCTAGGAAATGCAATAGTATTTCCTATGGCATTTCTCGGCAACAATTTAATCCTTGCATATTTTTGCATGAGAACTCTTGTTATATTCAAATTCCAATGTATAAGCCCTAAAATCATTATTTTCTCAATTGGTTCGAAATTTAAGGTTGTAAAAAATGTCAAATAAAGAAATGCTATTAGCATTTCCTATGGCATTTCTCGTCAACAATTTAATCCTTGCATATTTTTGCATGAGAACTCTTGTTATATTCAAATTCCAATGTATAATCCCTAAAATCATTATTTTTTTCAATTGGTTCAAAATTTTAGGTCGTAAACAATGTAAAATAAAGAAATGCTATAGGAAATTATATAGCATTTCCTATGGCATTTAACGTCAACAATTTAATCCTTGCATATTTTTGCATGAGAACGCTTGTAATATTAAAATTTCAATGTATAAGCCCTAAAATCATTATTTCTTCAATTGGTTCGAAATT
Organism: Parietaria judaica; assembly: GCA_954871525.1. Classification (NCBI taxonomy): domain Eukaryota; kingdom Viridiplantae; phylum Streptophyta; class Magnoliopsida; order Rosales; family Urticaceae; genus Parietaria; species Parietaria judaica. The sequence continues at coordinate 3,586,025 of OX940864.1, read as the reverse complement.
TTAGGTCGTAAACAATGTAAAATAAAGAAATGCTATAGGAAATTCTATAGCATTTCCTATGGCATTTCTCGTCAACAATTTAATCCTTGCATATTTTTCCATGAGAACTTTTGTTATATTCAAATTCCAATGTATAAGCTTTAAAATCATTATTTTTTCAATTGGTTCGAAATTTAAGGTTGTAAAAAATGTCAAATAAAGAAATGCTATAGGAAATGCTGTAGCATTTCCTATGGCATTTCTCGTCAACAATTTAATCCTTGCATATTTTTGCATGAGAACTCTTGTTATATTCAAATTCCAATGTGTAATCCCTAAAATCATTATTTTTTCAATTGGTTCGAAATTTTAGGTCGTAAACAATGTAAAATAAAGAAATGCTATAGGATATGCTGTAGCATTTCCTATGGCATTTCTCGTCAACAATTTAATCCTTGCATATTTTTGCATGAGAACTCTTGTTATATTCAAATTCCAATGTGTAATCCCTAAAATCATTATTTTTTTCAATTGGTTCGAAATTTTAGCTCGTAAACAATGTAAAATAAAGAAATGCTATAGGAAATTCTATAGCATTTCCTATGGCATTTCTCGTCAACAATTTAATCCTTGCATATTTTTGCATGAGAACTTTTGTTATATTCAAATTCCAATGTATAAGCCTTAAAATCATTATTTTTTCAATTGGTTCGAAATTTAAGGTTGTCAAAAATGTAAAATAAGGAAATGCCATACTAAATGCTATAGCATTTCCTATGGCATTTCTCGTCAACAATTTAATCCTTGCATATTTTTGCATGAGAACTGTTGTTATATTCAAATTCCAATGTATAAGCCCTAAAATCATTATTTTTTCAATTGGTTCGAAATTTAAGGTTGTAAAAAATGTAAAATAAAGAAATGCTATAGGAAATGCAATACCATTTCCTTTGGCATTTCTCGTCAACAATTTAATCCTTGCATATTTTTGCATGAGAACTCTTGTTATATTCAAATTCCAATGTGTAATCCCTAAAATCATTATTTTTTCAATTGGTTCGAAATTTTAGATCGTAAACAATGTAAAATAAAGAAATGCTATAGGAAATGCTGTAGCATTTCCTATGGCATTTCTCGTCAACAATTTAATCCTTGCATGTTTTTGCATGAGAACTCTTGTTATATTCAAATTCCAATGTGTAATCCCTAAAATCATTATTTTTTTCAATTGGTTCGAAATTTTAGCTCGTAAACAATGTAAAATAAAGAAATGCTATAGGAAATTCTATAGCATTTCCTATGGCATTTCTCGTCAACAATTTAATCCTTGCATATTTTTGCATGAGAACTTTTGTTATATTCAAATTCCAATGTATAAGCTTTAAAATCATTATTTTTTCAATTGGTTCGAAATTTAAGGTTGTCAAAAATGTAAAATAAAGAAATGCCATACGAAATGCTATAGCATTTTCTATGGCATTTCTCGTCAACAATTTAATCCTTGCATATTTTTGCATGAGAACTGTTGTTATATTCAAATTCCAATGTATAAGCCCTAAAATCATTATTTTTTCAATTGGTTCGAAATTTAAAGTTGTAAAAAATGTAAAATAAAGAAATGCTATAGGAAATGCAATAGCATTTCCTATGGCATTTCTCGGCAACAATTTAATCCTTGCATATTTTTGCATGAGAACTCTTGTTATATTCAAATTCCAATGTATAAGCCCTAAAATCATTCTTTTCTCAATTGGTTCGAAATTTAAGGTTGTAAAAAATGTCAAATAAAGAAATGCTATAGGAAATGCTATAGCATTTCCTATGGCATTTCTCGTCAACAATTTAATCCTTGCATATTTTTGCATGAGAACTCTTGTTATATTCAAATTCCAATGTATAATCCCTAAAATCATTATTTTTTTCAATTGGTTCAAAATTTTAGGTCGTAAACAATGTAAAATAAAGAAATGCTATAGGAAATTTTGTAGCATTTCCTATGGCATTTGACGTCAACAATTTAATCCTTGCATATTTTTGCATGAGAACGCTTGTAATATTAAAATTTCAATGTATAAACCCTAAAATCATTATTTCTTCAATTGGTTCGAAATTTTAGGTCGTAAACAATGTAAAATAAAGAAATGCTATAGGAAATTCTATAGCATTTCCTATGGCATTTCTCGTCAACAATTTAATCCTTGCATATTTTTGCATGAGAACTTTTGTTATACTCAAATTTCAATGTATAAGCTTTAAAATCATTATTTTTTCAATTGGTTCGAAATTTAAGGTTGTAAAAAATGTCAAATAAAGAAATGCTATAGGAAATGCTGTAGCATTTCCTATGGCATTTCTCGTCAACAATTTAATACTTGCATATTTTTTCATGAGAACTCTTGTTATATTCAAATTCCAATGTATAAGCCCTAAAATCATTATTTTTTCAATTGGTTCGAAATTTAAGGTTGTAAAAAATGTAAAATAAAGAAATGCTATAGGAAATGCAATATCATTTCCTATGGCATTTCTCGTCAACAATTTAATCCTTGCATATTTTTGCATGAGAACTCTTGTTATATTCAAATTCCAATGTATAAGCCCTAAAATCATTATTTTTTCAATTGGTTAGAAATTTAAGGTTGCAAAAAATGTCAAATAAAGAAATGCTATAGGAAATGCTGTAGCATTTCCTATGGCATTTCTCGTCAACAATTTAATCCTTGCATATTTTTGCATGAGAACTCTTGTTATATTCAAATTCCAATGTGTAATCCCTAAAATCATTATGTTTTTCAATTGGTTAGAAATTTTAGGTCGTAAACAATGTAAAATAAAGAAATGCTATACGAAATTCTATAGCATTTCCTCTGGCATTTCTCGTCAACAATTTAATCCTTGCATATTTTTGCATGAGAACTTTTGTTATATTCAAATTCCAATGTATAAGCTTTAAAATCATTATTTTTTCAATTGGTTCGAAATTTAAGGTTGTAAAAAATGTAAAATAAAGAAATGCTATAGGAAATGCTATAGCATTTCCTATGGCATTTCTCGTCAACAATTTAATCCTTGCATATTTTTGCATGAGAACTCTTGTTATATTCAAATTCCAATGTATAAGCCCTAAAATCATTATTTTTTCAATTGGTTCGAAATTTTAGGTATTAAACAATGTAAAATAAAAAAATGCTAGGAAATGCTATAGCATTTCCTATGGCATTTCTCGTCAATAATTTAATCCTTGCATATTTTTGCATGAGAACTCTTGTTATATTCAAATTCCAATGTATAAGCCCTAAAATCATTATTTTTTCAATTGGTTTGAAATTTAAGGTTGTAAAAAATGTAAAATAAAGAAATGCTATAGGAAATGCAATATCATTTCCTATGGCATTTCTCGTCAACAATTTAATCCTTGCATATTTTTGCATGAGAACTCTTGTTATATTCAAATTCCAATGTATAAGCCCTAAAATCATTATTTTTTCAATTGGTTAGAAATTTAAGGTTGCAAAAAATGTCAAATAAAGAAATGCTATAGGAAATGCTGTAGCATTTCCTATGGCATTTCTCGTCAACAATTTAATCCTTGCATATTTTTGCATGAGAACTCTTGTTATATTCAAATTCCAATGTGTAATCCCTAAAATCATTATTTTTTTCAATTGGTTAGAAATTTTAGGTCGTAAACAATGTAAAATAAAGAAATGCTATAGGAAATTCTATAGCATTTCCTCTGGCATTTCTCGTCAACAATTTATTCCTTGCATATTTTTGCATGAGAACTCTTGTTATATTCAAATTCCAATGTATAAGCCCTAAAATCATTATTTTTTCAATTGGTTCGAAATTTTAGGTTGTAAACAATGTAAAATAAAAAAATGCTAGGAAATGCTATAGCATTTCCTATGGCATTTCTCGTCAACAATTTAATCCTTGCATATTTTTGCATGAGAACTCTTGTTATATTCAAATTCCAATGTATAAGCCCTAAAATCATTATTTTTTCAATTGGTTTGAAATTTAAGGTTGTAAAAAATGTAAAATAAAGAAATGCTATAGGAAATGCAATATCATTTCCTATGGCATTTCTCGTCAAAAATTTAATCCTTGCATATTTTTGCATGAGAACTCTTGTTATATTCAAATTCCAATGTATAAGCCCTAAAATCATTATTTTTTCAATTGGTTAGAAATTTAAGGTTGCAAAAAACGTCAAATAAAGAAATGCTATAGGAAATGCTGTAGCATTTCCTATGGCATTTCTCGTCAACAATTTAATCCTTGCATATTTTTGCATGAGAACTCTTGTTATATTCAAATTCCAATGTGTAATCCCTAAAATCATTATTTTTTTCAATTGGTTAGAAATTTTAGGTCGTAAACAATGTAAAATAAAGAAATGCTATAGGAAATTCTATAGCATTTCCTCTGGCATTTCTCGTCAACAATTTAATCCTTGCATATTTTTGCATGAGAACTTTTGTTATATTCAAATTACAATGTATAACCTTTAAAATCATTATTTTTTCAATTGGTTCGAAATTTAAGGTTGTAAAAAATGTAAAATAAAGAAATGCTATAGGAAATGCTATAGCATTTCCTATGGCATTTCTCGTCAACAATTTAATCCTTGCATATTATTGCATGAGAACTCTTGTTATATTCAAATTCCAATGTATAAGCCCTAAAATCATTATTTTTTCAATTGGTTTGAAATTTTAGGTTGTAAACAATGTAAAATAAAGAAATGCTAGGAAATGCTATAGCATTTCCTATGGCATTTCTCGTCAACAATTTAATCCTTGCATATTTTTGCATGAGAACTCTTGTTATATTCAAATTCCAATGTATAAGCCCTAAAATCATTATTTTTTCAATTGGTTCGAAATTTTAGGTTGTATACAATGTAAAATAAAGAAATGCTAGGAAATGCTATAGCATTTCGTATGGCATTTCTCGTCAACAATTTAATCCTTTCATATTTTTGCATGAGAACTCTTGTTATATTCAAATTCCAATGTTTAAGCCCTAAAACCATTATTTTTTCGATTGGTTCGACTTTTAGGTCGTAAACAATGTAAAATAAAGAAATGCGATAGGAAATGCTATAGCATTTCCTATGGAATTTAACGTCAACAATTTAATACTTGCATATTTTTGCATGAGAACGCCTGTAATACTAAAATTTCAATATATAAGCCCTAAAATCATTATTTCTTCAATTGATTCGAAATTTTAGGTCGTAAACAATGTAAAATAAAGAAATGCTATAGGAAATGCTATAGCATTTCCTATGGCATTTCTCATCAACAATTTAACCCTTGCATATTTTTGCATGAGAACTATTGTTATATTTAAATTCAAATGTATAAGCGCTAAAATCATTATTTTTTTAATTGGTTCAAAATTTAAGGTTGTAAAAAATGAAAAATAAAGAAATTCTATAGAAAATTCTATAGCATTTCCTATGGCATTTCTCGTCAACAATTTAATCCTTGAATATTTTTGCATCAAAACTCTTGTTATATTAAAATTCCAATGTATAAGCCCTAAAATCATTATTTTTTCAATTGGTTCGAAATTTAAGGTTGTAAAAAATGTAAAATAAAGAAATACTATAGGAAATGCTATAGCATTTCGTATGGCATTTCTCGTCAACAATTTAATCCTTGCATATTTTTGCATGAGAACTCTTCTTATATTCAAATTCCAATGTATAAGCCCTAAAATCATTATTTTTTCAATTGGTTCGACTTTTAGGTCGTAAACAATGTAAAATAAAGAAATGCTATAGGAAATGCCATAGCATTTCCTATGGAATTTAACGTCAACAATTTAATCCTTGCATATTTTTGCATGAGAACGCTTGTAATATTAAAATTTCAATGTATAAGCCCTAAAATCATTATTTTTTCAATTGGTTCGAAATTTAAGGTTGTAAAAAATGTAAAATAAAGAAATGCTATAGGAAATGCTATAGCATTTCCTATGGAATTTCTCGTCAACAATTTAATCCTTGCATATTTTTGCATGAGAACTCTTGTTATATTCAAATTCCAATGTATAAGCCTTAAAATCATTATTTTTTCAATTGTTTCGATATTTAACGTTGTAAAAAATGTCAAATAAAGAAATGTTGTAGGAAATGCTATAGCATTTCCTATGGCATTTCTCGTCAACAATTTAATCCTTGCATATTTTTGCATGAGAACTCTTGTTATATTCAAATTCCAATGTATAAGCCCTAAAATCATTATTTTTTTGATTGGTTCGACTTTTAGGTTGTAAAAAATGTCAAATAAAGAAATTCTATAGGAAATGCTATAGCATTTCTTATGGCATTTCTCGTCAACTATATAATCCTTGCATATTTTTGCATGAGAACTCTTGTTATATTCAAATTCCAATGAATAAGCCCTAAAATCATTATTTTTTCAATTTGTTCAAAATTTAAGGTTGTAAAAAATGTAAAATAAAGAAATGCTATTAGAAATGCTATAGCATTTCCTATGGAATTTCTCGTCAACAATTTAATCCTTGCATATTTTTGCATGAGAACTCTTGTTATATTCAAATTCCAATGTATAAGCCTTAAAATCATTATTTTGTCAATTGGTTCGATATTTAAGGTTGTAAAAAATGTCAAATAAAGAAATGCTATAGGAAATGCTATAGCATTTCCTATGGCATTTCTCGTCAACAATTTAGTCCTTGCATATTTTTGCATGAGAACTCTTGTTATATTCAAATTCCAATGTATAAGCCCTAAAATCATTATTTTTTTGATTGGTTCGACTTTTAGGTTGTAAAAAATGTCAAATAAAGAAATTCTATAGGAAATGCTATAGCATTTCCTATGGCATTTCTCGTCAACAATTTAATCCTTGCATATTTTTGCATGAGAACTCTTGTTATATTCAAATTCCAATGTATAAGCCCTAAAATCATTATTTTTTCAATTGGTTCGAAATTTAAGGTTGTAAAAAATGTAAAATAAAGAAATGCTATAGGTAATGCTATAGCATTTCCTATGGCATTTCTCGTCAACAATTTAATCCTTGCATATTTTTGCATGAGAACTCTTGTTATATTCAAATTCCAATGTATAAGCCCTAAAATCATTATTTTTTCAATTGGTTCAAAATTTTAGGTCGTAAACAATGTAAAATAAAGAAATGTTATAGGAAATTGTATAGCATTTCCTATGGCATTTCTCGTCAACAATTTAATCCTTGCATATTTTTGCATGAGAACTCTTGTTATATTCAAACTCCAATGTATAAGCCCTAAAATCATTATTTTTTCGATTGGTTCGACTTTTAGGTCTTAAACAATGTAAAATAAAGAAATGCTATTGGAAATGCTAGCATTTCCTATGGCATTTCTCGTCAACAATTTAGTCCTTGCATATTTTTGCATGAGAACTCTTGTTATATTAAAATTCAAATGTATAAGCCCTAAAATCATTATTTTTTAATTGGTTCAAAATTTAATGTTGTAAAAAATGTAAAATAAAGAAATTCTATAGGAAATTCTATAGCATTTCCTATGGCATTTCTCGTCAACAATTTAATCGTTGCATATTTTTGCATGAGAACTCTTGTTATATTCAAATTCCAATGTATAAGCCCTAAAATCATTATTTTTTTAATTGGTTCAAAATTTAAGGTTGTAAAAAATGTAAAATAAAGAAATTCTATAGGAAATTCTATAGCATTTCCTATGGCATTTCTCGTCAACAATTTAATCCTTGCATATTTTTGCATCAGAACTCTTGTTATATTAAAATTCCAATGTATAAGCCCTAAAATCATTATTTTTTCAATTGGTTCGATATTTAAGGTTGTAAAAAATGTCAAATAAAGAAATGCTATAGGAAATGCTATAGCATTTCTTATGGCATTTCTCGTCAACTATATAATCCTTGCATATTTTTGCATGTGAACTCTTGTTATATTCAAATTCCAATGTATAAGCCCTAAACTCATTATTTTTTCAATTGGTTCGAAATTTAAGGTTGTAAAAAATGTAAAATAAAGAAATGCTATAGGAAATGCTATAGCATTTCCTATGGAATTTCTCGTCAACAATTTAATCCGTGCATATTTTTGCATGAGAACTCATGTTATATTCAAATTCCAATGTATAAGCCTTAAAATCATTATTTTGTCAATTGGTTCGATATTTAAGGTTGTAAAAAATGTCAAATAAAGAAATGCTATAGGAAATGCTATAGCATTTCCTGTGGCATTTCTCGTCAACAATTTAATCCTTGCATATTTTTGCATGAGAACTCTTGTTATATTCAAACTCCAATGTATAAGCCCTAAAATCATTATTTTTTCGATTGGTTCGACTTTTAGGTCGTAAACAATGTAAAATAAAGAAATGCTATAGGAAATGCTAGCATTTCCTATGGCATTTCTCGTCAACAATTTAATCCTTGCATATTTTTGCATGAGAACTCTTGTTATATTAAAATTCAAATGTATAAGCCCTAAAATCATTATTTTTTTAATTGGTTCAAAATTTAAGGTTGTAAAAAATGTAAAATAAAGAAATTCTATAGGAAATTCTATAGCATTTCCTATGGCATTTCTCGTCAACAATTTAATCCTTGCATATTTTTGCATGAGAACTCTTGTTATATTCAAATTCCAATGTATAAGCCTTAAAATCATTATTTTTTCAATTGGTTCGATATTTAACGTTGTAAAAAATGTCAAATAAAGAAATGCTGTAGGAAATGCTATAGCATTTCCTATGGCATTTCTCGTCAACAATTTAATCTTGCATATTTTTGCATGAGAACTCTTGTTATATTCAAATTCCAATGTATAAGCCCTAAAATCATTATTTTTTTGATTGGTTCGACTTTTAGGTTGTAAAAAATGTCAAATAAAGAAATTCTATAGGAAATGCTATAGCATTTCCTATGGCATTTCTCGTCAACAATTTAATCCTTGCATATTTTTGCATGAGAACTCTTGTTATATTCAAATTCCAATGTATAAGCCCTAAAATCATTATTTTTTCAATTGGTTCGAAATTTAAGGTTGTAAAAAATGTAAAATAAAGAAATGCTATAGGTAATGCTATAGCATTTCCTATGGCATTTCTCGTCAACAATTTAATCCTTGCATATTTTTGCATGAGAACTCTTGTTATATTCAAATTCCAATGTATAAGCCCTAAAATCATTATTTTTTCAATTAGTTCGAAATTTTAGGTCGTAAACAATGTAAAATAAAGAAATGCTATAGGAAATGCTATAGCATTTCCTATGGCATTTCTCGTCAACAATTTAATCCTTGCATATTTTTGCATGAGAACTCTTGTTATATTCAAACTCCAATGTATAAGCCCTAAAATCATTATTTTTTCGATTGGTTCGACTTTTAGGTCGTAAACAATGTAAAATAAAGAAATGCTATAGGAAATGCTAGCATTTCCTATGGCATTTCTCGTCAACAATTTAATCCGTGCATATTTTTGCATGAGAACTCTTGTTATATTCAAATTCCAATGTATAAGCCCTAAAATCATTATTTTTTCAATTGGTTCGAAATTTAAGGTTGTAAAAAATGTAAAATAAAGAAATGCTATAGGAAATGCTATAGCATTTCCTATGGAATTTCTCGTCAACAATTTAATCCTTGCATATTTTTGCATGAGAACTCTTGTTATATTCAAATTCCAATGTATAAGCCTTAAAATCATTATTTTGTCAATTGGTTCGATATTTAAGGTTGTAAAAAATGTCAAATAAAGAAATGCTATAGGAAATGCTATAGCATTTCCTGTGGCATTTCTCGTCAACAATTTAATCCTTGCATATTTTTGCATGAGAACTCTTGTTATATTCAAACTCCAATGTATAAGCCCTAAAATCATTATTTTTTCGATTGGTTCGACTTTTAGGTCGTAAACAATGTAAAATAAAGAAATGCTATAGGAAATGCTAGCATTTCCTATGGCATTTCTCGTCAACAATTTAGTCCTTGCATATTTTTGCATGAGAACTCTTGTTATATTAAAATTCAAATGTATAAGCCCTAAAATCATTATTTTTTAATTGGTTCAAAATTTAAGGTTGTAAAAAATGTAAAATAAAGAAATTCTATAGGAAATTCCATAGCATTTCCTATGGCATTTCTCGTCAACAATTTAATCGTTGCATATTTTTGCATGAGAACTCTTGTTATATTCAAATTCCAATGTATAAGCCCTAAAATCATTATTTTTTTAATTTGTTCAAAATTTAAGGTTGTAAAAAATGTAAAATAAAGAAATTCTATAGGAAATTCTATAGCATTTCCTATGGCATTTCTCGTCAACAATTTAATCCTTGCATATTTTTGCATGAGAACTCTTGTTATATTCAAATTCCAATGTATAAGCCCTAAAATCATTATTTTTTCAATTGGTTCGAAATTTAAGGTTGTAAAAAATGTAAAATAAAGAAATGCTATAGGTAATGCTATAGCATTTCCTATGGCATTTCTCGTCAACAATTTAATCCTTGCATATTTTTGCATGAGAACTCTTGTTATATTCAAATTCCAATGTATAAGCCCTAAAATCATTATTTTTTCAATTGGTTCAAAATTTTAGGTCGTAAACAATGTAAAATAAAGAAATGTTATAGGAAATTGTATAGCATTTCCTATGGCATTTCTCGTCAGCAATTTAATCCTTGCATATTTTTGCATGAGAACTCTTGTTATATTCAAACTCCAATGTATAAGCCCTAAAATCATTATTTTTTCGATTGGTTCGACTTTTAGGTCGTAAAAAATGTAAAATAAAGAAATGCTATAGGAAATGCTAGCATTTCCTATGGCATTTCTCGTCAACAATTTAGTCCTTGCATATTTTTGCATGAGAACTCTTGTTATATTAAAATTCAAATGTATAAGCCCTAAAATCATTATTTTTTAACTGGTTCAAAAATTAAGGTTGTAAAAAATGTAAAATAAAGAAATTCTATAGGAAATTCTATAGCATTTCCTATGGCATTTCTCGTCAACAATTTAATCGTTGCATATTTTTGCATGAGAACTCTTGTTATATTCAAATTCCAATGTATAAGCCCTAAAATCATTATTTTTTTAATTGGTTCAAAATTTAAGGTTGTAAAAAATGTAAAATAAAGAAATTCTATAGGAAATTCTATAGCATTTCCTATGGCATTTCTCGTCAACAATTTAATCCTTGCATATTTTTGCATCAGAACTCTTGTTATATTAAAATTCCAATGTATAAGCCCTAAAATCATTATTTTTTCAATTGGTTCGATATTTAAGGTTGTAAAAAATGTCAAATAAAGAAATGCTATAGGAAATGCTATAGCATTTCTTATGGCATTTCTCGTCAACTATATAATCCGTGCATATTTTTGCATGAGAACTCTTGTTATATTCAAATTCCAATGTATAAGCCCTAAAATCATTATTTTTTCAATTGGTTCGAAATTTAAGGTTGTAAAAAATGTAAAATAAAGAAATACTATAGGAAATGCTATAGCATTTCCTATGGAATTTCTCGTCAACAATTTAATCCTTGCATATTTTTGCATGAGAACTCTTGTTATATTCAAATTCCAATGTATAAGCCTTAAAATCATTATTTTGTCAATTGGTTCGATATTTAAGGTTGTAAAAAATGTCAAATAAAGAAATGCTATAGGAAATGCTATAGCATTTCCTGTGGCATTTCTCGTCAACAATTTAATCCTTGCATATTTTTGCATGAGAACTCTTGTTATATTCAAACTCCAATGTATAAGCCCTAAAATCATTATTTTTTCGATTGGTTCGACTTTTAGGTCGTAAACAATGTAAAATAAAGAAATGCTATAGGAAATGCTAGCATTTCCTATGGCATTTCTCGTCAACAATTTAGTCCTTGCATATTTTTGCATGAGAACTCTTGTTATATTAAAATTCAAATGTATAAGCCCTAAAATCATTATTTTTTAATTGGTTCAAAATTTAAGGTTGTAAAAAATGTAAAATAAAGAAATTCTATAGGAAATTCCATAGCATTTCCTATGGCATTTCTCGTCAACAATTTAATCGTTGCATATTTTTGCATGAGAACTCTTGTTATATTCAAATTCCAATGTATAAGCCCTAAAATCATTATTTTTTCAATTGGTTCAAAATTTTAGGTCGTAAACAATGTAAAATAAAGAAATGTTATAGGAAATTGTATAGCATTTCCTATGGCATTTCTCGTCAGCAATTTAATCCTTGCATATTTTTGCATGAGAACTCTTGTTATATTCAAACTCCAATGTATAAGCCCTAAAATCATTATTTTTTCGATTGGTTCGACTTTTAGGTCGTAAAAAATGTAAAATAAAGAAATGCTATAGGAAATGCTAGCATTTCCTATGGCATTTCTCGTCAACAATTTAGTCCTTGCATATTTTTGCATGAGAACTCTTGTTATATTAAAATTCAAATGTATAAGCCCTAAAATCATTATTTTTTAACTGGTTCAAAAATTAAGGTTGTAAAAAATGTAAAATAAAGAAATTCTATAGGAAATTCTATAGCATTTCCTATGGCATTTCTCGTCAACAATTTAATCGTTGCATATTTTTGCATGAGAACTCTTGTTATATTCAAATTCCAATGTATAAGCCCTAAAATCATTATTTTTTTAATTGGTTCAAAATTTAAGGTTGTAAAAAATGTAAAATAAAGAAATTCTATAGGAAATTCTATAGCATTTCCTATGGCATTTCTCGTCAACAATTTAATCCTTGCATATTTTTGCATCAGAACTCTTGTTATATTAAAATTCCAATGTATAAGCCCTAAAATCATTATTTTTTCAATTGGTTCGATATTTAAGGTTGTAAAAAATGTCAAATAAAGAAATGCTATAGGAAATGCTATAGCATTTCTTATGGCATTTCTCGTCAACTATATAATCCTTGCATATTTTTGCATGAGAACTCTTGTTATATTCAAATTCCAATGTATAAGCCCTAAAATCATTATTTTTTCAATTGGTTCGAAATTTAAGGTTGTAAAAAATGTAAAATAAAGAAATGCTATAGGAAATGCTATAGCATTTCCTATGGAATTTCTCGTCAACAATTTAATCCGTGCATATTTTTGCATGAGAACTCTTGTTATATTCAAATTCCAATGTATAAGCCTTAAAATCATTATTTTGTCAATTGGTTCGATATTTAAGGTTGTAAAAAATGTCAAATAAAGAAATGCTATAGGAAATGCTATAGCATTTCCTGTGGCATTTCTCGTCAACAATTTAATCCTTGCATATTTTTGCATGAGAACTCTTGTTATATTCAAACTCCAATGTATAAGCCCTAAAATCATTATTTTTTCGATTGGTTCGACGTTTAGGTCGTAAACAATGTAAAATAAAGAAATGCTATAGGAAATGCTAGCATTTCCTATGGCATTTCTCGTCAACAATTTAGTCCTTGCATATTTTTGCATGAGAACTCTTGTTATATTAAAATTCAAATGTATAAGCCCTAAAATCATTATTTTTTAATTGGTTCAAAATTTAAGGTTGTAAAAAATGTAAAATAAAGAAATTCTATAGGAAATTCTATAGCATTTCCTATGGCATTTCTCGTCAACAATTTAATCGTTGCATATTTTTGCATGAGAACTCTTGTTATATTCAAATTCCAATGTATAAGCCCTAAAATCATTATTTTTTTAATTGGTTCAAAATTTAAGGTTGTAAAAAATGTAAAATAAAGAAATTCTATAGGAAATTCTATAGCATTTCCTATGGCATTTCTCGTCAACAATTTAATCCTTGCATATTTTTGCATCAGAACTCTTGTTATATTAAAATTCCAATGTATAAGCCCTAAAATCATTATTTTTTCAATTGGTTCGATATTTAAGGTTGTAAAAAATGTCAAATAAAGAAATGCTATAGGAAATGCTATAGCATTTCTTATGGCATTTCTCGTCAACTATATAATCCTTGCATATTTTTGCATGAGAACTCTTGTTATATTCAAATTCCAATGTATAAGCCCTAAAATCATTATTTTTTCAATTGGTTCGAAATTTAAGGTTGTAAAAAATGTAAAATAAAGAAATGCTATAGGAAATGCTATAGCATTTCCTATGGAATTTCTCGTCAACAATTTAATCCGTGCATATTTTTGCATGAGAACTCTTGTTATATTCAAATTCCAATGTATAAGCCTTAAAATCATTATTTTGTCAATTGGTTTGATATTTAAGGTTGTAAAAAATGTCAAATAAAGAAATGCTATAGGAAATGCTATAGCATTTCCTGTGGCATTTCTCGTCAACAATTTAATCCTTGCATATTTTTGCATGAGAACTCTTGTTATATTCAAACTCCAATGTATAAGCCCTAAAATCATTATTTTTTCGATTGGTTCGACTTTTAGGTCGTAAACAATGTAAAATAAAGAAATGCTATAGGAAATGCTAGCATTTCCTATGGCATTTCTCGTCAACAATTTAATCCTTGCATATTTTTGCATGAGAACTCTTGTTATATTAAAATTCAAATGTATAAGCCCTAAAATCATTATTTTTTTAATTGGTTCGATATTTAACGTTGTAAAAAATGTCAAATAAAGAAATGCTGTAGGAAATGCTATAGCATTTCCTATGGCATTTCTCGTCAACAATTTAATCTTGCATATTTTTGCATGAGAACTCTTGTTATATTCAAATTCCAATGTATAAGCCCTAAAATCATTATTTTTTTGATTGGTTCGACTTTTAGGTTGTAAAAAATGTCAAATGAAGAAATTCTATAGGAAATGCTATAGCATTTCCTATGGCATTTCTCGTCAACAATTTAATCCTTGCATATTTTTGCATGAGGACTCTTGTTATATTCAAATTCCAATGTATAAGCCCTAAAATCATTATTTTTTCAATTGGTTCGAAATTTAAGGTTGTAAAAAATGTAAAATAAAGAAATGCTATAGGTAATGCTATTGCATTTCCTATGGCATTTCTCGTCAACAATTTAATCCTTGCATATTTTTGCATGAGAACTCTTGTTATATTCAAATTCCAATGTATAAGCCCTAAAATCATTATTTTTTCAATTGGTTCGAAATTTTAGGTCGTAAACAATGTAAAATAAAGAAATGCTATAGGAAATGCTATAGCATTTCCTATGGCATTTCTCGTCAACAATTTAATCCTTGCATATTTTTGCATGAGAACTCTTGTTATATTTAAACTCCAATGTATAAGCCCTAAAATCATTATTTTTTCGATTGGTTCGACTTTTAGGTCGTAAACAATGTAAAATAAAGAAATGCTATAGGAAATGCTAGCATTTCCTATGGCATTTCTCGCCAACAATTTAATCCGTGCATATTTTTGCATGAGAACTCTTGTTATATTCAAATTCCAATGTATAAGCCTTAAAATCATTATTTTTTCAATTGGTTCGAAATTTAAGGTTGTAAAAAATGTAAAATAAAGAAATGCTATAGGAAATGCTATAGCATTTCCTATGGAATTTCTCGTCAACAATTTAATCCTTGCATATTTTTGCATGAGAACTCTTGTTATATTCAAATTCCAATGTATAAGCCTTAAAATCATTATTTTGTCAATTGGTTCGATATTTAAGGTTGTAAAAAATGTCAAATAAAGAAATGCTATAGGAAATGCTATAGCATTTCCTGTGGCATTTCTCGTCAACAAATTAATCCTTGCATATTTTTGCATGAGAACTCTTGTTATATTCAAACTCCAATGTATAAGCCCTAAAATCATTATTTTTTCGATTGGTTCGACTTTTAGGTCGTAAACAATGTAAAATAAAGAAATGCTATAGGAAATGCTAGCATTTCCTATGGCATTTCTCGTCAACAATTTAGTCCTTGCATATTTTTGCATGAGAACTCTTGTTATATTAAAATTCAAATGTATAAGCCCTAAAATCATTATTTTTTTAATTGGTTCAAAATTTAAGGTTGTAAAAAATGTAAAATAAAGAAATTCTATAGGAAATTCTATAGCATTTCCTATGGCATTTCTCGTCAACAATTTAATCCTTGCATATTTTTGCATCAGAACTCTTGTTATATTAAAATTCCAATGTATAAGCCCTAAAATCATTATTTTTTTCAATTGGTTCGATATTTAAGGTTGTAAAAAATGTCAGATAAAGAAATGCTATAGGAAATGCTATAGCATTTCTTATGGCATTTCTCGTCAACTATATAATCCTTGCATATTTTTGCATGAGAACTCTTGTTATATTCAAATTCCAATGTATATGCCCTAAAATCATTATTTTTTCAATTGGTTCGAAATTTAAGGTTGTAAAAAATGTAAAATAAAGAAATGCTATAGGAAATGCTATAGCATTTCCTATGGAATTTCTCGTCAACAATTTAATCCTTGCATATTTTTGCATGAGAACTCTTGTTATATTCAAATTCCAATGTATAAGCCTTAAAATCATTATTTTGTCAATTGGTTCGATATTTAAGGTTGTAAAAAATGTCAAATAAAGAAATGCTATAGGAAATGCTATAGCATTTCCTGTGGCATTTCTCGTCAACAATTTAATCCTTGCATATTTTTGCATGAGAACTCTTGTTATATTCAAACTCCAATGTATAAGCCCTAAAATCATTATTTTTTCGATTGGTTCGACTTTTAGGTCGTAAACAATGTAAAATAAAGAAATGCTATAGGAAATGCTAGCATTTCCTATGGCATTTCTCGTCAACAATTTAATCCTTGCATATTTTTGCATGAGAACTCTTGTTATATTAAAATTCAAATGTATAAGCCCTAAAATCATTATTTTTTTAATTGGTTCAAAATTTAAGGTTGTAAAAAATGTAAAATAAAGAAATTCTATAGGAAATTCTATAGCATTTCCTATGGCATTTCTCGTCAACAATTTAATCCTTGCATATTTTTGCATGAGAACTCTTGTTATATTCAAATTCCAATGTATAAGCCTTAAAATCATTATTTTTTCAATTGGTTCGATATTTAACGTTGTAAAAAATGTCAAATAAAGAAATGCTGTAGGAAATGCTATAGCATTTCCTATGGCATTTCTCGTCAACAATTTAATCTTGCATATTTTTGCATGAGAACTCTTGTTATATTCAAATTCCAATGTATAAGCCCTAAAATCATTATTTTTTTGATTGGTTCGACTTTTAGGTTGTAAAAAATGTCAAATGAAGAAATTCTATAGGAAATGCTATAGCATTTCCTATGGCATTTCTCGTCAACAATTTAATCCTTGCATATTTTTGCATGAGGACTCTTGTTATATTCAAATTCCAATGTATAAGCCCTAAAATCATTATTTTTTCAATTGGTTCGAAATTTAAGGTTGTAAAAAATGTAAAATAAAGAAATGCTATAGGAAATGCTATAGCATTTCCTATGGAATTTCTCGTCAACAATTTAATCCGTGCATATTTTTGCATGAGAACTCTTGTTATATTCAAATTCCAATGTATAAGCCTTAAAATCATTATTTTGTCAATTGGTTCGATATTTAAGGTTGTAAAAAATGTCAAATAAAGAAATGCTATAGGAAATGCTATAGCATTTCCTGTGGCATTTCTCGTCAACAATTTAATCCTTGCATATTTTTGCATGAGAACTCTTGTTATATTCAAACTCCAATGTATAAGCCCTAAAATCATTATTTTTTCGATTGGTTCGACGTTTAGGTCGTAAACAATGTAAAATAAAGAAATGCTATAGGAAATGCTAGCATTTCCTATGGCATTTCTCGTCAACAATTTAGTCCTTGCATATTTTTGCATGAGAACTCTTGTTATATTAAAATTCAAATGTATAAGCCCTAAAATCATTATTTTTTAATTGGTTCAAAATTTAAGGTTGTAAAAAATGTAAAATAAAGAAATTCTATAGGAAATTCTATAGCATTTCCTATGGCATTTCTCGTCAACAATTTAATCGTTGCATATTTTTGCATGAGAACTCTTGTTATATTCAAATTCCAATGTATAAGCCCTAAAATCATTATTTTTTTAATTGGTTCAAAATTTAAGGTTGTAAAAAATGTAAAATAAAGAAATTCTATAGGAAATTCTATAGCATTTCCTATGGCATTTCTCGTCAACAATTTAATCCTTGCATATTTTTGCATCAGAACTCTTGTTATATTAAAATTCCAATGTATAAGCCCTAAAATCATTATTTTTTCAATTGGTTCGATATTTAAGGTTGTAAAAAATGTCAAATAAAGAAATGCTATAGGAAATGCTATAGCATTTCTTATGGCATTTCTCGTCAACTATATAATCCTTGCATATTTTTGCATGAGAACTCTTGTTATATTCAAATTCCAATGTATAAGCCCTAAAATCATTATTTTTTCAATTGGTTCGAAATTTAAGGTTGTAAAAAATGTAAAATAAAGAAATGCTATAGGAAATGCTATAGCATTTCCTATGGAATTTCTCGTCAACAATTTAATCCGTGCATATTTTTGCATGAGAACTCTTGTTATATTCAAATTCCAATGTATATGCCTTAAAATCATTATTTTGTCAATTGGTTTGATATTTAAGGTTGTAAAAAATGTCAAATAAAGAAATGCTATAGGAAATGCTATAGCATTTCCTGTGGCATTTCTCGTCAACAATTTAATCCTTGCATATTTTTGCATGAGAACTCTTGTTATATTCAAACTCCAATGTATAAGCCCTAAAATCATTATTTTTTCGATTGGTTCGACTTTTAGGTCGTAAACAATGTAAAATAAAGAAATGCTATAGGAAATGCTAGCATTTCCTATGGCATTTCTCGTCAACAATTTAATCCTTGCATATTTTTGCATGAGAACTCTTGTTATATTAAAATTCAAATGTATAAGCCCTAAAATCATTATTTTTTTAATTGGTTCGATATTTAACGTTGTAAAAAATGTCAAATAAAGAAATGCTGTAGGAAATGCTATAGCATTTCCTATGGCATTTCTCGTCAACAATTTAATCTTGCATATTTTTGCATGAGAACTCTTGTTATATTCAAATTCCAATGTATAAGCCCTAAAATCATTATTTTTTTGATTGGTTCGACTTTTAGGTTGTAAAAAATGTCAAATGAAGAAATTCTATAGGAAATGCTATAGCATTTCCTATGGCATTTCTCGTCAACAATTTAATCCTTGCATATTTTTGCATGAGGACTCTTGTTATATTCAAATTCCAATGTATAAGCCCTAAAATCATTATTTTTTCAATTGGTTCGAAATTTAAGGTTGTAAAAAATGTAAAATAAAGAAATGCTATAGGTAATGCTATTGCATTTCCTATGGCATTTCTCGTCAACAATTTAATCCTTGCATATTTTTGCATGAGAACTCTTGTTATATTCAAATTCCAATGTATAAGCCCTAAAATCATTATTTTTTCAATTGGTTCGAAATTTTAGGTCGTAAACAATGTAAAATAAAGAAATGCTATAGGAAATGCTATAGCATTTCCTATGGCATTTCTCGTCAACAATTTAATCCTTGCATATTTTTGCATGAGAACTCTTGTTATATTTAAACTCCAATGTATAAGCCCTAAAATCATTATTTTTTCGATTGGTTCGACTTTTAGGTCGTAAACAATGTAAAATAAAGAAATGCTATAGGAAATGCTAGCATTTCCTATGGCATTTCTCGCCAACAATTTAATCCGTGCATATTTTTGCATGAGAACTCTTGTTATATTCAAATTCCAATGTATAAGCCTTAAAATCATTATTTTTTCAATTGGTTCGAAATTTAAGGTTGTAAAAAATGTAAAATAAAGAAATGCTATAGGAAATGCTATAGCATTTCCTATGGAATTTCTCGTCAACAATTTAATCCTTGCATATTTTTGCATGAGAACTCTTGTTATATTCAAATTCCAATGTATAAGCCTTAAAATCATTATTTTGTCAATTGGTTCGATATTTAAGGTTGTAAAAAATGTCAAATAAAGAAATGCTATAGGAAATGCTATAGCATTTCCTGTGGCATTTCTCGTCAACAAATTAATCCTTGCATATTTTTGCATGAGAACTCTTGTTATATTCAAACTCCAATGTATAAGCCCTAAAATCATTATTTTTTCGATTGGTTCGACTTTTAGGTCGTAAACAATGTAAAATAAAGAAATGCTATAGGAAATGCTAGCATTTCCTATGGCATTTCTCGTCAACAATTTAGTCCTTGCATATTTTTGCATGAGAACTCTTGTTATATTAAAATTCAAATGTATAAGCCCTAAAATCATTATTTTTTTAATTGGTTCAAAATTTAAGGTTGTAAAAAATGTAAAATAAAGAAATTCTATAGGAAATTCTATAGCATTTCCTATGGCATTTCTCGTCAACAATTTAATCCTTGCATATTTTTGCATCAGAACTCTTGTTATATTAAAATTCCAATGTATAAGCCCTAAAATCATTATTTTTTTCAATTGGTTCGATATTTAAGGTTGTAAAAAATGTCAGATAAAGAAATGCTATAGAAAATGCTATAGCATTTCTTATGGCATTTCTCGTCAACTATATAATCCTTGCATATGTTTGCATGAGAACTCTTGTTATATTCAAATTCCAATGTATATGCCCTAAAATCATTATTTTTTCAATTGGTTCGAAATTTAAGGTTGTAAAAAATGTAAAATAAAGAAATGCTATAGGAAATGCTATAGCATTTCCTATGGAATTTCTCGTCAACAATTTAATCCTTGCATATTTTTGCATGAGAACTCTTGTTATATTCAAATTCCAATGTATAAGCCTTAAAATCATTATTTTGTCAATTGGTTCGATATTTAAGGTTGTAAAAAATGTCAAATAAAGAAATGCTATAGGAAATGCTATAGCATTTCCTGTGGCATTTCTCGTCAACAATTTAATCCTTGCATATTTTTGCATGAGAACTCTTGTTATATTCAAACTCCAATGTATAAGCCCTAAAATCATTATTTTTTCGATTGGTTCGACTTTTAGGTCGTAAACAATGTAAAATAAAGAAATGCTATAGGAAATGCTAGCATTTCCTATGGCATTTCTCGTCAACAATTTAATCCTTGCATATTTTTGCATGAGAACTCTTGTTATATTAAAATTCAAATGTATAAGCCCTAAAATCATTATTTTTTTAATTGGTTCAAAATTTAAGGTTGTAAAAAATGTAAAATAAAGAAATTCTATAGGAAATTCTATAGCATTTCCTATGGCATTTCTCGTCAACAATTTAATCCTTGCATATTTTTGCATGAGAACTCTTGTTATATTCAAATTCCAATGTATAAGCCTTAAAATCATTATTTTTTCAATTGGTTCGATATTTAACGTTGTAAAAAATGTCAAATAAAGAAATGCTGTAGGAAATGCTATAGCATTTCCTATGGCATTTCTCGTCAACAATTTAATCTTGCATATTTTTGCATGAGAACTCTTGTTATATTCAAATTCCAATGTATAAGCCCTAAAATCATTATTTTTTTGATTGGTTCGACTTTTAGGTTGTAAAAAATGTCAAATGAAGAAATTCTATAGGAAATGCTATAGCATTTCCTATGGCATTTCTCGTCAACAATTTAATCCTTGCATATTTTTGCATGAGGACTCTTGTTATATTCAAATTCCAATGTATAAGCCCTAAAATCATTATTTTTTCAATTGGTTCGAAATTTAAGGTTGTAAAAAATGTAAAATAAAGAAATGCTATAGGTAATGCTATAGCATTTCCTATGTCATTTCTCGTCAACAATTTAATCCTTGCATATTTTTGCATGAGAACTCTTGTTATATTCAAATTCCAATGTATAAGCCCTAAAATCATTATTTTTTCAATTGGTTCGAAATTTTAGGTCGTAAACAATGTAAAATAAAGAAATGCTATAGGAAATGCTATAGCATTTCCTATGGCATTTCACGTCAACAATTTAATCCTTGCATATTTTTGCATGAGAACTCTTGTTATATTTAAACTCCAATGTATAAGCCCTAAAATCATTATTTTTTCGATTGGTTCGACTTTTAGGTCGTAAACAATGTAAAATAAAGAAATGCTATAGGAAATGCTAGCATTTCCTATGGCATTTCTCGTCAACAATTTAATCCGTGCATATTTTTGCATGAGAACTCTTGTTATATTCAAATTCCAATGTATAAGCCCTAAAATCATTATTTTTTCAATTGGTTCGAAATTTAAGGTTGTAAAAAATGTAAAATAAAGAAATGCTATAGGAAATGCTATAGCATTTCCTATGGAATTTCTCGTCAACAATTTAATCCTTGCATATTTTTGCATGAGAACTCTTGTTATATTCAAATTCCAATGTATAAGCCTTAAAATCATTATTTTGTCAATTGGTTCGATATTTAAGGTTGTAAAAAATGTCAAATAAAGAAATGCTATAGGAAATGCTATAGCATTTCCTGTGGCATTTCTCGTCAACAAATTAATCCTTGCATATTTTTGCATGAGAACTCTTGTTATATTAAAACTCCAATGTATAAGCCCTAAAATCATTATTTTTTCGATTGGTTCGACTTTTAGGTCGTAAACAATGTAAAATAAAGAAATGCTATAGGAAATGCTAGCATTTCCTATGGCATTTCTCGTCAACAATTTAGTCCTTGCATATTTTTGCATGAGAACTCTTGTTATATTAAAATTCAAATGTATAAGCCCTAAAATCATTATTTTTTTAATTGGTTCAAAATTTAAGGTTGTAAAAAATGTAAAATAAAGAAATTCTATAGGAAATTCTATAGCATTTCCTATGGCATTTCTCGTCAACAATTTAATCCTTGCATATTTTTGCATCAGAACTCTTGTTATATTAAAATTCCAATGTATAAGCCCTAAAATCATTATTTTTTTCAATTGGTTCGATATTTAAGGTTGTAAAAAATGTCAGATAAAGAAATGCTATAGGAAATGCTATAGCATTTCTTATGGCATTTCTCGTCAACTATATAATCCTTGCATATTTTTGCATGAGAACTCTTGTTATATTCAAATTCCAATGTATATGCCCTAAAATCATTATTTTTTCAATTGGTTCGAAATTTAAGGTTGTAAAAAATGTAAAATAAAGAAATGCTATAGGAAATGCTATAGCATTTCCTATGGAATTTCTCGTCAACAATTTAATCCTTGCATATTTTTGCATGAGAACTCTTGTTATATTCAAATTCCAATGTATAAGCCTTAAAATCATTATTTTGTCAATTGGTTCGATATTTAAGGTTGTAAAAAATGTCAAATAAAGAAATGCTATAGGAAATGCTATAGCATTTCCTATGGCATTTCTCGTCAACAATTTAATCCTTGCATATTTTTGCATGAGAACTCTTGTTATATTAAAACTCCAATGTATAAGCCCTAAAATCATTATTTTTTCGATTGGTTCGACTTTTACGTCGTAAACAATGTAAAATAAAGAAATGCTATAAGCATTTCCTATGGCATTTCTCGTCAACAATTTAGTCCTTGCATATTTTTGCATGAGAACTCTTGTTATATTAAAATTCAAATGTATAAGCCCTAAAATCATTATTTTTTTAATTGGTTCAAAATTTAAGGTTGTAAAAAATGTAAAATAAAGAAATTCTATAGGAAATTCTATAGCATTTCCTATGGCATTTCTCGTCAACAATTCAATCGTTGCATATTTTTGCATGAGAACTCTTGTTATATTCAAATTCCAATGTATAAGCCCTAAAATCATTATTTTTTTAATTGGTTTGAAATTTAAGGTTATAAAAAATGTAAAATACAGAAATGCTATAAGAAATGCTATAGCATTTCGTATGGCATTTCTCGTCAACAATTTAATCCTTGCATATTTTTGCATGAGAACTCTTGTTATATTCAAATTCCAATGTATAAGTCCTAAAATCATTATTTTTTCAATTGGTTCGACTTTTAGGTCGTAAACAATGTAAAATAAAGAAATGCTATAGGAAATGCTATAGCATTTCCTATGGAATTTAACGTCAACAATTTAATCCTTGCATATTTTTGCATGAGAACTCTTGTAATATTAAAATTTCAATGTATAATCTTTAAAATCATTATTTTTTCAATTGGTTCGAAATTTAAGGTTGTAAAAAATATAAAATAATGAAATGCTATAGGAAATGCTATAGCATTTCCTATGGCATTTCTCAACAACAATTTAATCCTTGCATATTTTTGCATGAGAACTCTTGTTATATTCAAATTCCAATGTATAAGCCCTAAAATAATTATTTTTTCAATTGGTTCGAATTTTAGGTCGTAAAAAAGGTAAAATAAAGAAATGCTATAGGAAATGCTATAACATTTCCTATGGCATTTCTCGTCAACAATTTAATCCTTGCATATTTTTGCATGAGAACTCTTGTTATATTCAAATTCCAATGTATAAGTCCTAAAATCATTATTTTTTCAATTGGTTCGACTTTTAGGTCGTAAACAATGTAAAATAAAGAAATGCTATAGGAAATGCTATAGCATTTCCTATGGAATTTAATGTCAACAATTTAATCCTTGCATATTTTTGCATGAGAACGCTTGTAATATTAAAATTTCAATGTATAAGCTCTAAAATCATTATTTTTTCAATTGGTTTGAAATTTTTGGTCGTAAACAATGTAAAATAAAGAAATGCTATATGAAATGCTATAGCATTTCCTATGGCATTTCTCGTCAACAATTTAATCCTTGCATATTTTTGCATGAGAATTCTTGTTATATTTAAATTCCAATGTATAAGCCCTAAAATCATTATTTTTTCAATTGGTTCGAAATTTTAGGTCGTAAACAATGCAAAATAAAGAAATGCTATAGGAAATGCTATAGCATTTCCTATGGCATTTCTCGTCAACAATGTAATCCTTGCATATTTTTGCATGAGAACTCTTGTTATATTTAAATTCAAATGTATAAACCCTAAAATCATTATTTTTTTAATTGGTTCAAAATTTAAGGTTGTAAAAAATGTAAAATAAAGAAATTCTATAGGAAATTCTATAGCATTTCCTATGGCATTTCTCGTCAACAATTTAATCCTTGCATATTTTTGCATCAAAACTCTTGTTATATTCAAATTTTAATGTATAAGCCCTAAAATCATTATATTTTCGATTGGTTCGACTTTTAGGTCGTAAACAATGTAAAATAAAGAAATGCTATAGGAAATGCTAGCATTTCCTATGGCATTTCTCGTCAACAATTTAATCCTTGCATATTTTTGCATGAGAACTCTTGTTATATTTAAATTCAAATGTATAAACCCTAAAATCATTATTTTTTTTAATTGGTTCAAAATTTAAGGTTGTAAAAAATGTAAAATAAAGAAATTCTATAGGAAATTCTATAGCATTTCCTATGGCATTTCTCGTCAACAATTTAATCCTTGCATATTTTTGCATCAGAACTCTTGTTATATTCAAATTCCAATGTATAAGCCCTAAAATCATTATTTTTTCAATTGGTTCGAAATTTAAGGTTGTAAAAAATGTAAAATAAAGAAATGCTATAGGAAATGCAATAGCATTTCGTATGGCATTTCTCGTCAACAATTTAATCCTTGCATATTTTTGCATGAGAACTCTTCTTATATTCAAATTCCAATGTATAAGCCCTAAAATCATTATTTTTTCAATTGGTTTGACTTTTAGGTCGTAAACAATGTAAAATAAAGAAATGCGATAGGAAATGCTATAGTATTTCCTATAGAATTTAACGTCAACAATTTAATCCTTGCATATTTTTGCATGAGAACGCTTGTAATATTAAAATTTCAATGTATAAGCCCTAAAATCATTATTTTTTCAATTAGTTCGAAATTTAAGGTTGTAAAAAATGTAAAATAAAGAAATGCTATAGGAAATGCTATAGCATTTCCTATGGCATTTCTCGTCAACAATTTAATCCTTGCATATTTTTGCATGAGAATTCTTGTTATATTTAAATTCCAATGTATAAGCCCTAAAATCATTATTTTTTCAATTGGTTCGAAATTTTAGGTCGTAAACAATGCAAAATAAAGAAATGCTATAGGAAATGCTATAGCATTTCCTATGGCATTTCTCGTCAACAATGTAATCCTTGCATATTTTTGCATGAGAACTCTTGTTATATTTAAATTCAAATGTATAAACCCTAAAATCATTATTTTTTTAATTGGTTCAAAATTTAAGGTTGTAAAAAATGTAAAATAAAGAAATTCTATAGGAAATTCTATAGCATTTCCTATGGCATTTCTCGTCAACAATTTAATCCTTGCATATTTTTGCATCAAAACTCTTGTTATATTCAAATTTTAATGTATAAGCCCTAAAATCATTATTTTTTCAATTGGTTCGAAATTTAAGGTTGTAAAAAATGTAAAATAAAGAAATGCTATATGAAATGCTATAGCATTTCCTATGGCATTTCTCGTCAACAATTTAATCCTTGCATATTTTTGCATGAGAACTCTTGTTATATTCAAATTCCAATGTATAAGCCCTAAAATCATTATTTTTTCGATTGGTTCGACGTTTAGGTTGTAAAAAATATCAAATAAAGAAATGCTATAGGAAATGCTATAGCATTTCCTATGGCATTTCTCGTCAACAATTTAATCCTTGCATATTTTTGCATGAGAACTCTTGTTATATTTAAATTCCAATGTATAAGCCCTAAAATCATTATTTTTTCAATTGGTTCGAAATTTTAGGTCGTAAACAATGCAAAATAAAGAAATGCTATAGGAAATGCTATAGCATTTCCTATGGCATTTCTCGTCAACAATTTAGACCTTGCATATTTTTGCATGAGAACTCTTGTTATAATCAAACTCCAATGTATAAGCCCTAAAATCATTATTTTTTTCAATTGGTTCGAAATTTAAGGTTGTAAAAAATGTAAAATAAAGAAATGCTATAGGAAATGCTATAGCATTTCCTATGGCATTTGTCGTCAAAAATTTAATCCTAGCATATTTTTGCATGAGAACTCTTGTTATATTCAAATTTCAATGTATAAGCCCTAAAATCATTATTTTTTCAATTGGTTCAAAATTTAAGGTTGTAAAAAATGTAAAATAAAAAAATGCTATAGGAAATGCTATAGCATTTCTCGTCAAGAATTTAATCCTTGCATATTTTTGCATGAGATTTCTTGTTATATTCAAATTCCAATGTATAAGTCCTAAAATCATTATTTTTTCAATTGGTTCGACTTTTAGGTCGTAAACAATGTAAAATAAAGAAATGCTATAGGAAATGCTATAGCATTTCCTATGGAATTTAACGTCAACAATTTAATCCTTGCATATTTTTGCATGACAACGCTTGTAATATTAAAATTTCAATGAATAAGCCCTAAAATCATTATTTTTTCAATTGGTTCGAAATTTAAGGTTGTAAAAAAAGTAAAATAAAGAAATGCTATAGGAAATGCTATAGCATTTCCTATGGCATTTCTCGTCAACAATTTAATCCTTGCATATTTTTGCATGAGAACTCTTGTTATATTCAAATTCCAATGTATAAGCCCTAAAATCGTTATTTTTTCGATTGGTTCGACTTTTAGGTTGTAAAAAATATCAAATAAAGAAATGCTATAGGAAATGCTATATCATTTCCTATGGCATTTCTCGTCAACAATTTAATCCTTGCATATTTTTGCATGAGAACTCTTGTTATATTCAAATTCCAATGTATAAGCCCTAAAATCATTATTTTTTCAATTGGTTCGAAATTTTAGGTCGTAAACAATGTAAAATAAAGAAATGCTATAGGAAATGCTATAGCATTTCCTACGGCATTTCTCGTCAAAAATTTAATCCTTGCTTATTTTTTCATGAGAACTCTTGTTATATTCAAATTCCAATGTATAAACCCTAAAATCATTATTTTTTCGATTGGTTCGACTTTAAGGTCGTAAACAATGTAAAATAAAGAAATGCTATAGGAAATGCTAGCATTTCCTATGGCATTTCTCGTCAACAATTTAATCCTTGCTTATTTTTGCATGAGAACTCTTGTTATATTTAAATTCAAATGTATAAGCATTAAAATCATTATTTTTTTAAATGGTTCAAAATTTAAGGTTGTAAAAAATGTAAAATAAAGAAATTCTATAGGAAATTCTATAGCATTTCCTATGGCATTTCTCGTCAACATTTTAATCCTTGAATATTTTTGCATCAGAACTCTTGCTATATTCAAATTCCAATGTATAAGCCCTAAAATCATTATTTTTTCAATTAGTTCGAAATTTAAGGTTGTAAAAAATGTAAAATAAAGAAATGCTATAGGAAATGCTATAGCATTTCCTATGGCATTTCTCGTCAACAATTTAATCCTTGCATATTTTTGCATGAGAACTCTTGTTATATTCAAATTCCAATGTATAAGCCCTAAAATCATTATTTTTTCAATTGGTTCGACTTTTAGGTCGTAAACAATGTAAAATAAAGAAATGCTATAGGAAATGCTATAGCATTTCCTATGGAATTTAACGTCAACAATTTAATCCTTGCATATTTTTGCATGAGAACGCTTGTAATATTAAAATTTTAATGTATAAGCCCTAAAATCATTATTTTTTCAATTGGTTCGAAATTTAAGGTTGTAAAAAAAGTAAAATAAAGAAATGCTATAGGAAATGCTATAGCATTTCCTATGGCATTTCTCGTCAACAATTTAATCCTTGCATATTTTTGCATGAGAACTCTTGTTGTATTCAAATTCCAATGTATAAGCCCTAAAATCATTATTTTTTTGATTGGTTCAACTTTTAGGTTGTAAAAAATGTCAAATAAAGAAATGCTATAGGAAATGCTAAAGCATTTCCTATGGCATTTCTCGTCAACAATTTAATCCTTGCATATTTTTTCCATGAGAACTCTTGTTATATTCAAATTCCAATGTATAAGCCCTAAATTCATTATTTTTTCAATTGGTTCGAAATTTAAGGTTGTAAAAAATGTAAAATAAAGAAATGCTATAGTTAATGCTATAGCATTTCCTATGGCATTTCTCGTCAACAATTTAATCCTTGCATATTTTTGTATGAGAACTCTTGTTATATTCAAATTCCAATGTATAAGCTTTAAAATCATTATTTTTCAATTGGTTTGAAATTTAAGGTTGTAAAAAATGTAAAATAAAGAAATGCTATAGGAAATGCTATAGCATTTCCTATGGCATTTCTCGTCAACAATTTAATCCTTGCATATTTTTGCATGAGAACTCTTGTTATATTCAAATTCCAATGTATAAGCCTTAAAATAATTATTTTTTCAATTGGTTCGAAATTTATGGTTGTAAAAAATGTCAAATAAAGAAATGCTATAGGATAGCATTTCCAATGTCATTTCTCGTCAACAAATTAATCCTTGCATATTTTTGCATAAGAACTTTTGTTATATTCAAATTCCAATGTATAAGCCCTAAAATCATTATTTTTTCAATTGGTTCGAAATTTAAGGTTGTAAAAAATGTCAAATAAAGAAATGCTATAGGAAATTCTATAGCATTTCCTATGGCATTTCTCGTCAACAATTTAATCCTTGCATATTTTTGCATGAGAGCTCTTGTTATATTAAAATTTCAATGTATAAGCCCTAAAATCATTAATTTTTCAATTGGTTCGAAATTTAAGGTTGTAAAAAATATAAAATAAAGAAATGCTACAAGAAATGCTATAGCATTTCCTATGGCATTTCTCGTAAACAATTTAATCCTTGCATATTTTTGCATGAGAACTCTTGTTATATTCAAATTCCAATGTATAAGCCCTAAAATATTATTTTTTCAAGTCGTTCGAAATTTTAGGTCGTAAACAATGTAAAATGAAGAAATGCCATAGGAACATTTCCTATGGCATTTCTCGTCAACAATTTAATCCTTGCATATTTTTTCATGAGAACTCTTGTTATATTCAAATTCCAATGTATAAGCTTTAAAATCATTATTTTTTCAATTGGTTCGAAATTTAAGGTTGTAAAAAATGTTAAATAAAGAAATGCTAGCATTTCCTATGGCATTTCTCGTCAACATTTTAATCCTTGCATATTTTTGCATGAGAACTCTTGTTATATTCAAATTCCAATGTATAAGCCCTAAAATCATTATTTTTTCAATTGGTTCGACTTTTAGGTCGTAAACAATGTAAAATAAAGAAATGCTATAGGAAATGCTAGCATTTCCTATGGCATTTCTCGTCAACAATTTAATCCTTGCATATTTTTGCATGAGAACTCTTGTTATACTCAAAATCCAATGTATAAGCCCTAAAATCATTATTTTTTCAATTGGTTCGAAATTTAAGGTTGTAAAAAATGTCAAATAAAGAAATGCTATAGGAAATGCTATAGCATTTCCTATGGCATTTCTCGTCAACAATTTAATCCTTGCATATTTCTGCATGAGAACTCTTGTTATATTCAAATTTCAATTTATAAGCCCTAAAATCATTATTTTTTCAATTGGTTCGAAATTTAAGGTTGTAAAAAATGTAAAATAAAAAATGCTATAGGAAATGCTATAGCATTTCCTATGACATTTCTCGCCAACAATTTAATCCTTGCATATTTTTGCATGAGAACTCTTGTTATATTAAAACTCCAATGTATAAGCCTAAAATCATTATTTTTTTCAATTGGTTCGAAATTTAAGGTTGTAAAAATGTCAAATAACGAAATGTTATAGGAAATGCTATAGCATTTCCTATGGCATTTCTCGTCAACAATTTAATCCTTGCATATTTTTGCATGAGAACTCTTGTTATATTCAAATTCCAATGTATAAGCTTTAAAATCATTATTTTTTCAATTGGTTCGAAATTTAAGGTTGTAAAAAATGTCAAATAAAGAAATGCTATAGGAAATGCTATAGCATTTCCTATGGCATTTCTCGTCAACAATTTAATCCTTGCATATTTTTGCATAAGAACTTTTGTTATATTCAAATTCCAATGTATAAGCCCTAAAATCATTATTTTTTCAATTAGTTCGAAATTAAAGGTTGTAAAAAATGTAAAATAAAGAAATGCTATAGGAAATGCTATAGCATTTCCTATGACATTACTCGTCAACAATTTAATCCTTGCATATTTTTGCATGAGAACTCTTGTTATACTCAAATTCCAATGTATAAGCCTAAAATCATTATTTTTTCAATTGGTTCGAAATTTAAGGTTGTAAAAAATGTCAAATAAAGAAATGTTATAGGAAATGCTATAGCATTTCCTATGGCATTTCTCGTCAACAATTTAATCCTTGCATATTTTTGCATGAGAACTCTTGTTGTATTCAAATTCCAATTTATAAGCCCTAAAATCATTATTTTTTCAATTGGTTCGAAATTTAAGGTTGTAAAAAATATAAAATAAAGAAATTCTATAGGAAATTCTATAGCATTTCCTATGGCATTTCTTGTCAACAATTTAATCCTTGCATATTTTTGCATGAGAACTCTTGTTATATTCAAATTCCAATGTATAAGCCCTAAAATCATTATTTTTTCAATTGGTTCGAACTTTTAGGTCGTAATCAATGTAAAATAAAGAAATGCTATAGGAAATGCTAGCATTTCCTATGGCATTTCTCGTCAACAATTTAATCCTTGCATATTTTTGCATGAGAACTCTTGTTATATTCAAATTCCAATGTATAAGCCCTAAAATCATTATTTATTCAATTGGTTCGAAATTTTAAGGTTGTAAAAAATGTCAAATAAAGAAATGCTAAAGGAAATGCTATAACATTTCCTATGGCATTTCTCGTCAACAATTTAATTCTTGAATATTTTTGCATGAGAACTCTTGTTATATTCAAATTCCAATGTATAAGCCCTAAAATCATTATTTTTTCAATTGCTTCGAAATTTAAGGTTGTAAAAATGTAAAATAAAGAAATTCTATAGGAAATTCTATAGAATTTCCTATGACATTTCTCGTCAACAATTTAATCCTTGCATATTTTTGCATGAGAACTCTTGTTATATTCAAATTCAAATGTATAAGCCCTAAAATCATTATTTTTTCAATTGGTTCGAAATTTAAGGTTGTAAAAATGAAAAATAAAGAAATTCTATCGGAAATTCTATAGCATTTCCTATGGCATTTCTCGTCAACAATTTAATCCTTGCATATTTTTGCATGAGAACTCTTGTTATATTAAAATTCCAATGTATAAGCCCTAAAATCATTATTTTTATAATTGGTTCGACTTTTAGGTCGTAAACAATGTAAAATAAAGAAATGTTATAGGAAATGCATTTCCTATGGCATTTCTCGTCAACAATTTAATCCTTGCATATTTTTGCATGAGAACTCTTGTTATATTCAAATTCCAATGTATAAGCTTTAAAATCATTATTTTTTCAATTGGTTCGAAATTTAAGGTTGTAAAAAATGTAAAATAAAGAAATGCTAGCATTTCCTATGGCATTTCTCGTCAACATTTTAATCCTTGCATATTTTTGCATGAAAACTCTTGTTATATTCAAATTCCAATGTATAAGCCCTAAAATCATTATTTTTTCAATTGGTTCGAAATTTAAGGTTGTAAAAATGTCAAATAAAGAAATGCTATACGAAATGCTATAGCATTTCCTATGGCATTTCTCGTCAACAATTTAATCCTTGCATATTTTTGCATGACAACTGTTGTTATATTCAAATTTCAATTTATAAACCCTAAAATCATTATTTTTTCAATTGGTTCGAAATTTAAGATTGTAAAAAATGTAAAATAAAGAAATGCTATAGGAAATGCTATAGCATTTCCTATGGCATTTCTCATCAACAATTTAATCCTTGCATATTTTTGCATGAGAACTCTTGTTATATTCAAATTCCAATGTATAAGCCCTAAAATCATTATTTTTTCAATTGGTTCGAAATTTAAGGTTGTAAAAAATGTAAAATAAAGAAATTCTATAGGAAATTCTATAGCATTTCCTATGGCATTTCTTGTCAACTATTTAATTCTTGCATATTTTTGCATTAGAACTCTTGTTATATTCAAATTCCAATGTATAAGCCCTAAAATCATTATTTTTTCAATTGGTTCGAAATTTAAGGTTGTAAAAAATATAAAATAAAGAAATGCTATAGGAAATGCTATAGCATTTCCTACAGCATTTCTTGTCAACAATTTAATCCTTGCATATTTTTGCATGAGAACTCTTGTTATTTTCAAGTTCCAATGTATAAGCCCTAAAATCATTATTTTTTCAATTGGTTCGAAATTTAAGGTTGTAAAAAATGTAAAATACAGAAATGCTATAGCATTTCCTATTGCATTTCTCGTCAACAATTTAATCCTTGCATATTTTTGCATGAAAACTCTTGTTATATTCAAATTCCAATGTATAAGCCCTAAAATCATTATTTTTTCAATTGGTTCGATATTTAAGGTTGTAAAAAATGTCAAATAAAGAAATGCTATAGGAAATGCTATAGCATTTCCTATTGCATTTCTCGTCAACAATTTAATCCTTGCATATTTTTGCATGAGAACTCTTGTTATATTAAAATTCCAATGTATAAGCCCTAAAATCATTATTTTTTCAATTGGTTCGAAATTTAAGGTTGTAAAAAATGTAAAATAAAGAAATGCTGTAGGAAATGCTATAGCATTTCCTACGGCATTTCTCGTCAACAATTTAATCTTTGCATATTTTTGCATGAGAACTCTTGTTATATTCAAGTTCCAATGTATAAGCCCTAAAATCATTATTTTTTCAATTGGTTCAAACTTTTAGGTCGTAAACAATGTAAAATAAAGAAATGCTATAGGAAATGCTAGCAAGTCCTATGGCATTTCTCGTCAACAATTTAATCCTTGCATATTTTTGCATAAGAACTCTTGTTATATTCAAATTCCAATGTATAAGCCCTAAAAGTATTATTTTTTCAATTGGTTCGAAATTTAAGGTTGTAAAAAATGTAAAATACAGAAATGCTATAGCATTTCGCATGGCATTTCTCGTCAACAATTTAATCCTTGCATATTTTTGCATGAGAACTCTTGTTATATTAAAATTCCAATGTATAAGCCCTAAAATCATTATTTTTTCAATTGGTTCGACTTTTAGGTCGTAAACAATGTAAAATAAAGAAATGTTATAGGAAATGCATTTCCTATGGCATTTCTCGTCAACAATTTAATCCTTGCATATTTTTGCATGAGAACTCTTGTTATATTCAAATTCCAATGTATAAGCTTTAAAAACATTATTTTTTCAATTGGTTCGAAATTTAAGGTTGTAAAAAATGTAAAATAAAGAAATGCTAGCATTTCCTATGGCATTTCTCGTCAACATTTTAATCCTTGCATATTTTTGCATGAAAACTCTTGTTATATTCAAATTCCAATGTATAAGCCCTAAAATCATTATTTTTTCAATTGGTTCGATATTTAAGGTTGTAAAAAATGTCAAATAAAGAAATGCTATAGGAAATGCTATAGCATTTCCTATTGCATTTCTCGTCAACAATTTAATCCTTGCATATTTTTGCATGAGAACTCTTGTTATATTAAAATTCCAATGTATAAGCCCTAAAATCATTATTTTTTCAATTGGTTCGAAATTTAAGGTTGTAAAAAATGTAAAATAAAGAAATGCTATAGGAAATGCTATAGCATTTCCTACGGCATTTCTCGTCAACAATTTAATCTTTGCATATTTTTGCATGAGAACTCTTGTTATATTCAAGTTCCAATGTATAAGCCCTAAAATCATTATTTTTTCAATTGGTTCAATCTTTTAGGTCGTAAACAATGTAAAATAAAGAAATGCTATAGGAAATGCTAGCAAGTCCTATGGCATTTCTCGTCAACAATTTAATCCTTGCATATTTTTGCATAAGAACTCTTGTTATATTCAAATTCCAATGTATAAGCCCTAAAAGTATTATTTTTTCAATTGGTTCGAAATTTAAGGTTGTAAAAAATGTAAAATACAGAAATGCTATAGCATTTCGTATGGCATTTCTCGTCAACAATTTAATCCTTGCATATTTTTGCATGAGAACTCTTGTTATATTAAAATTCCAATGTATAAGCCCTAAAATCATTATTTTTTCAATTGGTTCGACTTTTAGGTCGTAAACAATGTAAAATAAAGAAATGTTATAGGAAATGCATTTCCTATGGCATTTCTCGTCAACAATTTAATCCTTGCATATTTTTGCATGAGAACTCTTGTTATATTCAAATTTCAATTTATAAGCCCTAAAATAATTATTTTTTCAATTGGTTCGAAATTTAATGTTGTAAAAAATGTCAAATAAAGAATTGCTATAGGAAATGCCATAGCATTTCCTATGGCATTTCTCGTCAACAATTTAATCCTTGCATATTTTTGCATGAGAACTCTTGTTATATTCAAATTCCAATGTATAAGCACTAAAATCATTATTTTTTCAATTGGTTCGACATTTTAGGTCGTAAACAATGTAAATTATAGAAATGCTATAGGAAATGCTAGCATTTCCTATTGCATTTCTCGTCAACAATTTAATCCTTGCATATTTTTGCATGAGAACTCTTGTTATATTCAGATTACAATGTATAAGCCCTAAAATCATTATTTATTTAAATGGTTCGAAATATAAGGTTGTAAAAAATGTCAAATAAAGAAATGCTATAGGAAATCCTATAGCATTTCCTATGGCATTTCTCGTCAACAATTTAATCCTTGCATATTTTTGCATGAGAACTCTTGTTATATTCAAATTCCAATGTATAAGCACTAAAATCATTATTTTTTCAATTGGTTCGACATTTTAGGTCGTAAACAATGTAAAATAAAGAAATGCTATAGGAAATGTCGCATTTCTCGTCAACAATTTAATCCTTGCATATTTTTGCATGAGAACTCTTGTTATATTCAAATTCCAATGTATAAGCTTTAAAAACATTATTTTTTCAATTGGTTCGAAATTTAAGGTTGTAAAAAATGTAAAATAAAGAAATGCTAGCATTTCCTATGGCATTTCTCGTCAACATTTTAATCCTTGCATATTTTTGCATGAAAACTCTTGTTATATTCAAATTCCAATGTATAAGCCCTAAAATCATTATTTTTTCAATTGGTTCGATATTTAAGGTTGTAAAAAATGTCAAATAAAGAAATGCTATAGGAAATGCTATAGCATTTCCTATTGCATTTCTCGTCAACAATTTAATCCTTGCATATTTTTGCATGAGAACTCTTGTTATATTAAAATTCCAATGTATAAGCCCTAAAATCATTATTTTTTCAATTGGTTCGAAATTTAAGGTTGTAAAAAATGTAAAATAAAGAAATGCTATAGGAAATGCTATAGCATTTCCTACGGCATTTCTCGTCAACAATTTAATCTTTGCATATTTTTGCATGAGAACTCTTGTTATATTCAAGTTCCAATGTATAAGCCCTAAAATCATTATTTTTTCAATTGGTTCAATCTTTTAGGTCGTAAACAATGTAAAATAAAGAAATGCTATAGGAAATGCTAGCAAGTCCTATGGCATTTCTCGTCAACAATTTAATCCTTGCATATTTTTGCATAAGAACTCTTGTTATATTCAAATTCCAATGTATAAGCCCTAAAAGTATTATTTTTTCAATTGGTTCGAAATTTAAGGTTGTAAAAAATGTAAAATACAGAAATGCTATAGCATTTCGTATGGCATTTCTCGTCAACAATTTAATCCTTGCATATTTTTGCATGAGAACTCTTGTTATATTAAAATTCCAATGTATAAGCCCTAAAATCATTATTTTTTCAATTGGTTCGACTTTTAGGTCGTAAACAATGTAAAATAAAGAAATGTTATAGGAAATGCATTTCCTATGGCATTTCTCGTCAACAATTTAATCCTTGCATATTTTTGCATGAGAACTCTTGTTATATTCAAATTTCAATTTATAAGCCCTAAAATAATTATTTTTTCAATTGGTTCGAAATTTAATGTTGTAAAAAATGTCAAATAAAGAATTGCTATAGGAAATGCCATAGCATTTCCTATGGCATTTCTCGTCAACAATTTAATCCTTGCATATTTTTGCATGAGAACTCTTGTTATATTCAAATTCCAATGTATAAGCACTAAAATCATTATTTTTTCAATTGGTTCGACATTTTAGGTCGTAAACAATGTAAATTATAGAAATGCTATAGGAAATGCTAGCATTTCCTATTGCATTTCTCGTCAACAATTTAATCCTTGCATATTTTTGCATGAGAACTCTTGTTATATTCAGATTACAATGTATAAGCCCTAAAATCATTATTTATTTAAATGGTTCGAAATATAAGGTTGTAAAAAATGTCAAATAAAGAAATGCTATAGGAAATCCTATAGCATTTCCTATGGCATTTCTCGTCAACAATTTAATCCTTGCATATTTTTGCATGAGAACTCTTGGTATATTCAAATTCCAATGTATAAGCACTAAAATCATTATTTTTTCAATTGGTTCGACATTTTAGGTCGTAAACAATGTAAAATAAAGAAATGCTATAGGAAATGTCGCATTTCTCGTCAACAATTTAATCCTTGCATATTTTTGCATGAGAACTCTTGTTATATTCAAATTACAATGTATAAGCCCTAAAATCATTATTTATTTAATTGGTTAAAAATTTAAGGTTGTAAAAAATGGCAAATAAAGAAATGTTATAGGAAATGTTATAGCATTTCCTATGGCATTTCTCGTCAACAATTTAATCTTTGCATATTTTTGCATGAGATCTCTTGTTATATTCAAATTCCATTTTATAAGCCCTAAAATCATTATTTTTTCAATTGGTTCAAAATTTAAGGTTGTAAAAAATGTAAAATAAAGAAATGCTATAGGAAATGATATAGCATTTCCTATGGCATTTCTCGTCAACAATTTAATCCTTGCATATTTTTGCATGAGAACTCTTGTTATATTCAAATTACAATGTTTAAGCCCTAAAATTATTATTTATTTAATTGGTTCGAAATTTAAGGTTGTAAAAAAATGTCAAATAAAGAAATGCTATAGGAAATGCTATAGCATTTCCTATGGCATTTCTCGTCAACAATTTAATCCTTGCATATTTTTGCATGAGAACTCTTGTTATATTCAAATTCCAATGTATAAGCACTAAAGTCATTATTTTTTCAATTGGTTCGTCATTTTAGGTCGTAAACAATGTAAAATAAAGAAATGCAATAGGAAATCCTATGGCATTTCTCGTCAACAATTTAATCCTTGCATATTTTTGCATGAGAACTCTTGTTTATATTCAAATTACAATGTATAAGCCCTAAAATCATTATTTTTTCAATTGGTTCAAAATTTAAAGTTGTAAAAAATGTCAAATAAAGAAATGCTATAGGAAATGCTATAGCATTTGCTATGGCTTTTCTCGTCATCAATTTAATCCTTGCATATTTTTGCATAAGAACACTTGTTATATTCAAATTCCAATTTATAAGCACTAAAATCATTATTTTTTCAATTGGTTCGAAATTTTAGGTTGTAAAAAATGTAAAATAAAGAAATGCTATAGGAAATGCTATAGCATTTCCTATGGCATTTCTCGTCAACAATTTAATCCTTGCATATTTTTGCATGAGAACTCTTGTTATATTCAAATTACAATGTATAAGCCCTAAAATCATTATTTATTTAATTGGTTCAAAATTTAAGGTTGTAAAAAATGTCAAATAAAGAAATGCTATAGGAAATGCTATAGCATTTCCTATGGCATTTCTCGTCAACAATTTAATCCTTGCATATTTTTGCATGAGAACTCTTGTTATAATCAAATTCCAATGTATAAGCATCAAAATCATTATTTTTTCAATTGGTTCGACATTTTAGGTCGTAAACAATGTAAAATAAATAAATGCTATAGGAAATGCTAGCATTTCCTATGGCATTTCTCGTCAACAATTTAATCCTTGCATATTTTTGCATGAGAACTCTTGTTATATTCAAATTACAATGTATAAGCCCTAAAATCATTAATTTTTTCAATTGGTTCAAAATTTAAGGTTGTAAAAAATGTCAAATAAAGAAATGCTATAGGAAATGCTATAGGATTTCCTATGGCATTTCTCGTCAACAATTTAATCCTTGCATATTTTTGCATGAGAACTCTTGTTATTTTCAAATTTCAATGTATAAGCATTAAAATCATTATTTTTTCAATTGGTTCGACATTTTAGGTCGTAAACAATGTAAAATAAAGAAATGCAATAGGAAATGCTAGCATTTCCTATGGCATTTCTCGTCAACATTTTAATCCTTGCATATTTTTGCATGAAAACTCTTGTTATATTCATATTCCAATCTATAAGCTTTAAAATCATTATTTTTTCAATTAGTTCGAAATTTAAGGTTGTAAAAAATGTCAAGTAAAGAAATGCTATAGGAAATGCTATAGCATTTCCTATGGCATTTCTCGTCAACAATTTAATCCTTGCATATTTTTGCATGAGAACTCTTGTTATATTCAAATTACAATGTATAAGCCCTAAAATAATTATTTATTTAATTGGTTCGAAATTTAAGGCTGTAAAAAATGGCAAATACAGAAATGCTATAGGAAATGCTATAGCATTTCCTATGGCATTTCTCGTCAACAATTTAATCTTTGCATATTTTTGCATGAGATCTCTTGTTATATTCAAATTCCAATGTATAAGCCCTAAAATCATTATTTTTTCAATTGGTTCGAAATTCAAGGTTGTAAAAAATGTAAAATAAAGAAATGGTATAGGAAATGCTATAGCATTTCCTATGGCATTTCTCGTCAACAATTTAATCCTTGCATATTTTTGCATGAGAACTCTTGTTATATTCAAAGTACAATGTATAAGCCCTAAAATCATTATTTATTTAATTGGTTCGAAATATAAGGTTGTAAAAAATGTCAAATAAAGAAATGCTATAGGAAATGCTATAGCATTTCCTATGGCATTTCTCGTCAACAATTTAATCCTTGCATATTTTTGCATGAGAACCCTTGTTATATTCAAATTCCAATGTATAAGCATCAGAATCATTATTTTTTCAATTGGTTCGACATTTTAGGTCGTAAACAATGTAAAATAAAGAAATGCTATAGGAAATGCTAGCATTTCCTATGGCATTTCTCGTCAACAATTTAATCCTTGCATATTTTTGCATGAGAACTCTTGTTATATTCAAATTACAATGTATAAGCCCTAAAATCATTAATTTTTTCAATTGGTTCAAAATTTATGGTTGTAAAAAATGTCAAATAAAGAAACGCTATAGGAAATGCTATAACATTTCCTATGGCAATTCTCGTCAACAATTTAATAATTGCATATTTTTGCATGAAAACTATTGTTATATTCAAATTCCAATGTATAAGCCCTAAAATAATTATTTTTTAAATTGGTTCGACATTTTAGGTCGT
This sequence comes from Parietaria judaica, assembly GCA_954871525.1. NCBI lineage: Eukaryota > Viridiplantae > Streptophyta > Magnoliopsida > Rosales > Urticaceae > Parietaria > Parietaria judaica. The sequence goes on along the minus strand of OX940864.1, from coordinate 3,545,627 downwards.
AAACAATGTAAAATTAAGAAATGCTATAGGAAATGCTAGCATTTCCTATGGCATTTCTCGTCAACATTTTAATCCTTGCATATTTTTGCATGAGAACTCTTGTTATATTCAAAGTACAATGTATAAGCCCTAAAATCATTATTTATTTAATTGGTTCGAAATATAAGGTTGTAAAAAATGTCAAATAAAGAAATGCTATAGGAAATGCTATAGCATTTCCTATGGCATTTCTCGTCAACAATTTAATCCTTGCATATTTTTGCATGAGAACCCTTGTTATATTCAAATTCCAATGTATAAGCATCAGAATCATTATTTTTTCAATTGGTTCGACATTTTAGGTCGTAAACAATGTAAAATAAAGAAATGCTATAGGAAATGCTAGCATTTCCTATGGCATTTCTCGTCAACAATTTAATCCTTGCATATTTTTGCATGAGAACTCTTGTTATATTCAAATTACAATGTATAAGCCCTAAAATCATTAATTTTTTCAATTGGTTCAAAATTTATGGTTGTAAAAAATGTCAAATAAAGAAACGCTATAGGAAATGCTATAACATTTCCTATGGCAATTCTCGTCAACAATTTAATCCTTGCATATTTTTGCATGAGAACTCTTGTTATATTCAAATTCCAATGTATAAGCACTAAAATCATTATTTTTTCAATTGGTTCGACATTTTAGGTCGTAAACAATGTAAAATTAAGAAATGCTATAGGAAATGCTAGCATTTCCTATGGCATTTCTCGTCAACATTTTAATCCTTGCATATTTTTGCATGAGAACTCTTGTTATATTCAAAGTACAATGTATAAGCCCTAAAATCATTATTTATTTAATTGGTTCGAAATATAAGGTTGTAAAAAATGTCAAATAAAGAAATGCTATAGGAAATGCTATAGCATTTCCTATGGCATTTCTCGTCAACAATTTAATCCTTGCATATTTTTGCATGAGAACCCTTGTTATATTCAAATTCCAATGTATAAGCATCAGAATCATTATTTTTTCAATTGGTTCGACATTTTAGGTCGTAAACAATGTAAAATAAAGAAATGCTATAGGAAATGCTAGCATTTCCTATGGCATTTCTCGTCAACAATTTAATCCTTGCATATTTTTGCATGAGAACTCTTGTTATATTCAAATTACAATGTATAAGCCCTAAAATCATTATTTATTTAATTGGTTCGAAATTTAAGGCTGTAAAAAATGGCAAATACAGAAATGCTATAGGAAATGCTATAGCATTTCCTATGGCATTTCTCGTCAACAATTTAATCTTTGCATATTTCTGCATGAGATCTCTTGTTATATTCAAATTCCAATGTATAAGCCCTAAAATCATTATTTTTTCAATTGGTTCGAAATTCAAGGTTGTAAAAAATGTAAAATAAAGAAATGGTATAGGAAATGCTATAGCATTTCCTATGGCATTTCTCGTCAACAATTTAATCCTTGCATATTTTTGCATGAGAACTCTTGTTATATTCAAATTACAATGTATAAGCCCTAAAATCATTATTTTTTCAATTGGTTCGAAATTCAAGGTTGTAAAAAATGTAAAATAAAGAAATGGTATAGGAAATGCTATAGCATTTCCTATGGCATTTCTCGTCAACAATTTAATCCTTGCATATTTTTGCATGAGAACTCTTGTTATATTCAAATTCCAATGTATAAGCATCAGAATCATTATTTTTTCAATTGGTTCGACATTTTACGTCGTAAACAATGTAAAATAAAGAAATGCTATAGGAAATGCTAGCATTTCCTATGGCATTTCTCGTCAACAATTTAATCCTTGCATATTTTTGCATGAGAACTCTTGTTATATTCAAATTACAATGTATAAGCCCTAAAATCATTAATTTTTTCAATTGGTTCAAAATTTATGGTTGTAAAAAATGTCAAATAAAGAAACGCTATAGGAAATGCTATAACATTTCCTATGGCAATTCTCGTCAACAATTTAATCCTTGCATATTTTTGCATGAGAACTCTTGTTATATTCAAATTCCAATGTATAAGCACTAAAATCATTATTTTTTCAATTGGTTCGACATTTTAGGTCGTAAACAATGTAAAATTAAGAAATGCTATAGGAAATGCTAGCATTTCCTATGGCATTTCTCGTCAACATTTTAATCCTTGCATATTTTTGCATGAGAACTCTTGTTATATTCAAAGTACAATGTATAAGCCCTAAAATCATTATTTATTTAATTGGTTCGAAATATAAGGTTGTAAAAAATGTCAAATAAAGAAATGCTATAGGAAATGCTATAGCATTTCCTATGGCATTTCTCGTCAACAATTTAATCCTTGCATATTTTTGCATGAGAACCCTTGTTATATTCAAATTCCAATGTATAAGCATCAGAATCATTATTTTTTCAATTGGTTCGACATTTTAGGTCGTAAACAATGTAAAATAAAGAAATGCTATAGGAAATGCTAGCATTTCCTATGGCATTTCTCGTCAACAATTTAATCCTTGCATATTTTTGCATGAGAACTCTTGTTATATTCAAATTACAATGTATAAGCCCTAAAATCATTAATTTTTTCAATTGGTTCAAAATTTATGGTTGTAAAAAATATCAAATAAAGAAACGCTATAGGAAATGCTATAACATTTCCTATGGCAATTCTCGTCAACAATTTAATCCTTGCATATTTTTGCATGAGAACTCTTGTTATATTCAAATTCCAATGTATAAGCACTAAAATCATTATTTTTTCAATTGGTTCGACATTTTAGGTCGTAAACAATGTAAAATTAAGAAATTCTATAGGAAATGCTAGCATTTCCTATGGCATTTCTCGTCAACATTTTAATCCTTGCATATTTTTGCATGAGAACTCTTGTTATATTCAAAGTACAATGTATAAGCCCTAAAATCATTATTTATTTAATTGGTTCGAAATATAAGGTTGTAAAAAATGTCAAATAAAGAAATGCTATAGGAAATGCTATAGCATTTCCTATGGCATTTCTCGTCAACAATTTAATCCTTGCATATTTTTGCATGAGAACCCTTGTTATATTCAAATTCCAATGTATAAGCATCAGAATCATTATTTTTTCAATTGGTTCGACATTTTAGGTCGTAAACAATGTAAAATAAAGAAATGCTATAGGAAATGCTAGCATTTCCTATGGCATTTCTCGTCAACAATTTAATCCTTGCATATTTTTGCATGAGAACTCTTGTTATATTCAAATTACAATGTATAAGCCCTAAAATCATTAATTTTTTCAATTGGTTCAAAATTTATGGTTGTAAAAAATGTCAAATAAAGAAACGCTATAGGAAATGCTATAACATTTCCTATGGCAATTCTCGTCAACAATTTAATCCTTGCATATTTTTGCATGAGAACTCTTGTTATATTCAAATTCCAATGTATAAGCACTAAAATCATTATTTTTTCAATTGGTTCGACATTTTAGGTCGTAAACAATGTAAAATTAAGAAATGCTATAGGAAATGCTAGCATTTCCTATGGCATTTCTCGTCAACATTTTAATCCTTGCATATTTTTGCATGAAAACTCTTGTTATATTCATATTCCAATCTATAAGCTTTAAAATCATTTATTTTTCCATTGGTTCGAAATTTAAGGTTGTAAAAAATGTCAAGTAAAGAAATGCTATAGGAAATGCTATAGCATTTCCTATGGCATTTCTCGTCAACAATTTAATCCTTGCATATTTTTGCATGAGAACTCTTGTTATATTCAAATTACAATGTATAAGCCCTAAAATCATTATTTATTTAATTGGTTCGAAATTTAAGGCTGTAAAAAATGGCAAATACAGAAATGCTATAGGAAATGCTATAGCATTTCCTATGGCATTTCTCGTCAACAATTTAATCTTTGCATATTTCTGCATGAGATCTCTTGTTATATTCAAATTCCAATGTATAAGCCCTAAAATCATTATTTTTTCAATTGGTTCGAAATTCAAGGTTGTAAAAAATGTAAAATAAAGAAATGGTATAGGAAATGCTATAGCATTTCCTATGGCATTTCTCGTCAACAATTTAATCCTTGCATATTTTTGCATGAGAACTCTTGTTATATTCAAATTACAATGTATAAGCCCTAAAATCATTATTTTTTCAATTGGTTCGAAATTCAAGGTTGTAAAAAATGTAAAATAAAGAAATGGTATAGGAAATGCTATAGCATTTCCTATGGCATTTCTCGTCAACAATTTAATCCTTGCATATTTTTGCATGAGAACTCTTGTTATATTCAAATTCCAATGTATAAGCATAAGAATCATTATTTTTTCAATTGGTTCGACATTTTAGGTCGTAAACAATGTAAAATAAAGAAATGCTATAGGAAATGCTAGCATTTCCTATGGCATTTCTCGTCAACAATTTAATCCTTGCATATTTTTGCATGAGAACTCTTGTTATATTCAAATTACAATGTATAAGCCCTAAAATCATTAATTTTTTCAATTGGTTCAAAATTTATGGTTGTAAAAAATGTCAAATAAAGAAACGCTATAGGAAATGCTATAACATTTCCTATGGCAATTCTCGTCAACAATTTAATCCTTGCATATTTTTGCATGAGAACTCTTGTTATATTCAAATTCCAATGTATAAGCACTAAAATCATTATTTTTTCAATTGGTTCGACATTTTAGGTCGTAAACAATGTAAAATTAAGAAATGCTATAGGAAATGCTAGCATTTCCTATGGCATTTCTCGTCAACATTTTAATCCTTGCATATTTTTGCATGAGAACTCTTGTTATATTCAAAGTACAATGTATAAGCCCTAAAATCATTATTTATTTAATTGGTTCGAAATATAAGGTTGTAAAAAATGTCAAATAAAGAAATGCTATAGGAAATGCTATAGCATTTCCTATGGCATTTCTCGTCAACAATTTAATCCTTGCATATTTTTGCATGAGAACCCTTGTTATATTCAAATTCCAATGTATAAGCATCAGAATCATTATTTTTTCAATTGGTTCGACATTTTAGGTCGTAAACAATGTAAAATAAAGAAATGCTATAGGAAATGCTAGCATTTCCTATGGCATTTCTCGTCAACAATTTAATCCTTGCATATTTTTGCATGAGAACTCTTGTTATATTCAAATTACAATGTATAAGCCCTAAAATCATTAATTTTTTCAATTGGTTCAAAATTTATGGTTGTAAAAAATGTCAAATAAAGAAACGCTATAGGAAATGCTATAACATTTCCTATGGCAATTCTCGTCAACAATTTAATCCTTGCATATTTTTGCATGAGAACTCTTGTTATATTCAAATTCCAATGTATAAGCACTAAAATCATTATTTTTTCAATTGGTTCGACATTTTAGGTCGTAAACAATGTAAAATTAAGAAATGCTATAGGAAATGCTAGCATTTCCTATGGCATTTCTCGTCAACATTTTAATCCTTGCATATTTTTGCATGAGAACTCTTGTTATATTCAAAGTACAATGTATAAGCCCTAAAATCATTATTTATTTAATTGGTTCGAAATATAAGGTTGTAAAAAATGTCAAATAAAGAAATGCTATAGGAAATGCTATAGCATTTCCTATGGCATTTCTCGTCAACAATTTAATCCTTGCATATTTTTGCATGAGAACCCTTGTTATATTCAAATTCCAATGTATAAGCATCAGAATCATTATTTTTTCAATTGGTTCGACATTTTAGGTCGTAAACAATGTAAAATAAAGAAATGCTATAGGAAATGCTAGCATTTCCTATGGCATTTCTCGTCAACAATTTAATCCTTGCATATTTTTGCATGAGAACTCTTGTTATATTCAAATTACAATGTATAAGCCCTAAAATCATTAATTTTTTCAATTGGTTCAAAATTTATGGTTGTAAAAAATGTCAAATAAAGAAACGCTATAGGAAATGCTATAACATTTCCTATGGCAATTCTCGTCAACAATTTAATCCTTGCATATTTTTGCATGAGAACTCTTGTTATATTCAAATTCCAATGTATAAGCACTAAAATCATTATTTTTTCAATTGGTTCGACATTTTAGGTCGTAAACAATGTAAAATTAAGAAATGCTATAGGAAATGCTAGCATTTCCTATGGCATTTCTCGTCAACATTTTAATCCTTGCATATTTTTGCATGAAAACTCTTGTTATATTCATATTCCAATCTATAAGCTTTAAAATCATTTATTTTTCCATTGGTTCGAAATTTAAGGTTGTAAAAAATGTCAAGTAAAGAAATGCTATAGGAAATGCTATAGCATTTCCTATGGCATTTCTCGTCAACAATTTAATCCTTGAATATTTTTGCATGAGAACTCTTGTTATATTCAAATTACAATGTATAAGCCCTAAAATCATTATTTATTTAATTGGTTCGAAATTTAAGGCTGTAAAAAATGGCAAATACAGAAATGCTATAGGAAATGCTATAGCATTTCCTATGGCATTTCTCGTCAACAATTTAATCTTTGCATATTTCTGCATGAGATCTCTTGTTATATTCAAATTCCAATGTATAAGCCCTAAAATCATTATTTTTTCAATTGGTTCGAAATTCAAGGTTGTAAAAAATGTAAAATAAAGAAATGGTATAGGAAATGCTATAGCATTTCCTATGGCATTTCTCGTCAACAATTTAATCCTTGCATATTTTTGCATGAGAACTCTTGTTATATTCAAATTACAATGTATAAGCCCTAAAATCATTATTTTTTCAATTGGTTCGAAATTCAAGGTTGTAAAAAATGTAAAATAAAGAAATGGTATAGGAAATGCTATAGCATTTCCTATGGCATTTCTCGTCAACAATTTAATCCTTGCATATTTTTGCATGAGAACTCTTGTTATATTCAAATTCCAATGTATAAGCATCAGAATCATTATTTTTTCAATTGGTTCGACATTTTAGGTCGTAAACAATGTAAAATAAAGAAATGCTATAGGAAATGCTAGCATTTCCTATGGCATTTCTCGTCAACAATTTAATCCTTGCATATTTTTGCATGAGAACTCTTGTTATATTCAAATTACAATGTATAAGCCCTAAAATCATTAATTTTTTCAATTGGTTCAAAATTTATGGTTGTAAAAAATGTCAAATAAAGAAACGCTATAGGAAATGCTATAACATTTCCTATGGCAATTCTCGTCAACAATTTAATCCTTGCATATTTTTGCATGAGAACTCTTGTTATATTCAAATTCCAATGTATAAGCACTAAAATCATTATTTTTTCAATTGGTTCGACATTTTAGGTCGTAAACAATGTAAAATTAAGAAATGCTATAGGAAATGCTAGCATTTCCTATGGCATTTCTCGTCAACATTTTAATCCTTGCATATTTTTGCATGAAAACTCTTGTTATATTCATATTCCAATCTATAAGCTTTAAAATCATTTATTTTTCCATTGGTTCGAAATTTAAGGTTGTAAAAAATGTCAAGTAAAGAAATGCTATAGGAAATGCTATAGCATTTCCTATGGCATTTCTCGTCAACAATTTAATCCTTGCATATTTTTGCATGAGAACTCTTGTTATATTCAAATTACAATGTATAAGCCCTAAAATCATTATTTATTTAATTGGTTCGAAATTTAAGGCTGTAAAAAATGGCAAATACAGAAATGCTATAGGAAATGCTATAGCATTTCCTATGGCATTTCTCGTCAACAATTTAATCTTTGCATATTTCTGCATGAGATCTCTTGTTATATTCAAATTCCAATGTATAAGCCCTAAAATCATTATTTTTTCAATTGGTTCGAAATTCAAGGTTGTAAAAAATGTAAAATAAAGAAATGGTATAGGAAATGCTATAGCATTTCCTATGGCATTTCTCGTCAACAATTTAATCCTTGCATATTTTTGCATGAGAACTCTTGTTATATTCAAATTACAATGTATAAGCCCTAAAATCATTATTTTTTCAATTGGTTCGAAATTCAAGGTTGTAAAAAATGTAAAATAAAGAAATGGTATAGGAAATGCTATAGCATTTCCTATGGCATTTCTCGTCAACAATTTAATCCTTGCATATTTTTGCATGAGAACTCTTGTTATATTCAAATTCCAATGTATAAGCATCAGAATCATTATTTTTTCAATTGGTTCGACATTTTAGGTCGTAAACAATGTAAAATAAAGAAATGCTATAGGAAATGCTAGCATTTCCTATGGCATTTCTCGTCAACAATTTAATCCTTGCATATTTTTGCATGAGAACTCTTGTTATATTCAAATTACAATGTATAAGCCCTAAAATCATTAATTTTTTCAATTGGTTCAAAATTTATGGTTGTAAAAAATGTCAAATAAAGAAACGCTATAGGAAATGCTATAACATTTCCTATGGCAATTCTCGTCAACAATTTAATCCTTGCATATTTTTGCATGAGAACTCTTGTTATATTCAAATTCCAATGTATAAGCACTAAAATCATTATTTTTTCAATTGGTTCGACATTTTAGGTCGTAAACAATGTAAAATTAAGAAATGCTATAGGAAATGCTAGCATTTCCTATGGCATTTCTCGTCAACATTTTAATCCTTGCATATTTTTGCATGAAAACTCTTGTTATATTCATATTCCAATCTATAAGCTTTAAAATCATTTATTTTTCCATTGGTTCGAAATTTAAGGTTGTAAAAAATGTCAAGTAAAGAAATGCTATAGGAAATGCTATAGCATTTCCTATGGCATTTCTCGTCAACAATTTAATCCTTGCATATTTTTGCATGAGAACTCTTGTTATATTCAAATTACAATGTATAAGCCCTAAAATCATTATTTATTTAATTGGTTCGAAATTTAAGGCTGTAAAAAATGGCAAATACAGAAATGCTATAGGAAATGCTATAGCATTTCCTATGGCATTTCTCGTCAACAATTTAATCTTTGCATATTTCTGCATGAGATCTCTTGTTATATTCAAATTCCAATGTATAAGCCCTAAAATCATTATTTTTTCAATTGGTTCGAAATTCAAGGTTGTAAAAAATGTAAAATAAAGAAATGGTATAGGAAATGCTATAGCATTTCCTATGGCATTTCTCGTCAACAATTTAATCCTTGCATATTTTTGCATGAGAACTCTTGTTATATTCAAATTACAATGTATAAGCCCTAAAATCATTATTTTTTCAATTGGTTCGAAATTCAAGGTTGTAAAAAATGTAAAATAAAGAAATGGTATAGGAAATGCTATAGCATTTCCTATGGCATTTCTCGTCAACAATTTAATCCTTGCATATTTTTGCATGAGAACTCTTGTTATATTCAAATTCCAATGTATAAGCATCAGAATCATTATTTTTTCAATTGGTTCGACATTTTAGGTCGTAAACAATGTAAAATAAAGAAATGCTATAGGAAATGCTAGCATTTCCTATGGCATTTCTCGTCAACAATTTAATCCTTGCATATTTTTGCATGAGAACTCTTGTTATATTCAAATTACAATGTATAAGCCCTAAAATCATTAATTTTTTCAATTGGTTCAAAATTTATGGTTGTAAAAAATGTCAAATAAAGAAACGCTATAGGAAATGCTATAACATTTCCTATGGCAATTCTCGTCAACAATTTAATCCTTGCATATTTTTGCATGAGAACTCTTGTTATATTCAAATTCCAATGTATAAGCACTAAAATCATTATTTTTTCAATTGGTTCGACATTTTAGGTCGTAAACAATGTAAAATTAAGAAATGCTATAGGAAATGCTAGCATTTCCTATGGCATTTCTCGTCAACATTTTAATCCTTGCATATTTTTGCATGAAAACTCTTGTTATATTCATATTCCAATCTATAAGCTTTAAAATCATTTATTTTTCCATTGGTTCGAAATTTAAGGTTGTAAAAAATGTCAAGTAAAGAAATGCTATAGGAAATGCTATAGCATTTCCTATGGCATTTCTCGTCAACAATTTAATCCTTGCATATTTTTGCATGAGAACTCTTGTTATATTCAAATTACAATGTATAAGCCCTAAAATCATTATTTATTTAATTGGTTCGAAATTTAAGGCTGTAAAAAATGGCAAATACAGAAATGCTATAGGAAATGCTATAGCATTTCCTATGGCATTTCTCGTCAACAATTTAATCTTTGCATATTTCTGCATGAGATCTCTTGTTATATTCAAATTCCAATGTATAAGCCCTAAAATCATTATTTTTTCAATTGGTTCGAAATTCAAGGTTGTAAAAAATGTAAAATAAAGAAATGGTATAGGAAATGCTATAGCATTTCCTATGGCATTTCTCGTCAACAATTTAATCCTTGCATATTTTTGCATGAGAACTCTTGTTATATTCAAATTACAATGTATAAGCCCTAAAATCATTATTTTTTCAATTGGTTCGAAATTCAAGGTTGTAAAAAATGTAAAATAAAGAAATGGTATAGGAAATGCTATAGCATTTCCTATGGCATTTCTCGTCAACAATTTAATCCTTGCATATTTTTGCATGAGAACTCTTGTTATATTCAAATTCCAATGTATAAGCATCAGAATCATTATTTTTTCAATTGGTTCGACATTTTAGGTCGTAAACAATGTAAAATAAAGAAATGCTATAGGAAATGCTAGCATTTCCTATGGCATTTCTCGTCAACAATTTAATCCTTGCATATTTTTGCATGAGAACTCTTGTTATATTCAAATTACAATGTATAAGCCCTAAAATCATTAATTTTTTCAATTGGTTCAAAATTTATGGTTGTAAAAAATGTCAAATAAAGAAACGCTATAGGAAATGCTATAACATTTCCTATGGCAATTCTCGTCAACAATTTAATCCTTGCATATTTTTGCATGAGAACTCTTGTTATATTCAAATTCCAATGTATAAGCACTAAAATCATTATTTTTTCAATTGGTTCGACATTTTAGGTCGTAAACAATGTAAAATTAAGAAATGCTATAGGAAATGCTAGCATTTCCTATGGCATTTCTCGTCAACATTTTAATCCTTGCATATTTTTGCATGAAAACTCTTGTTATATTCATATTCCAATCTATAAGCTTTAAAATCATTTATTTTTCCATTGGTTCGAAATTTAAGGTTGTAAAAAATGTCAAGTAAAGAAATGCTATAGGAAATGCTATAGCATTTCCTATGGCATTTCTCGTCAACAATTTAATCCTTGCATATTTTTGCATGAGAACTCTTGTTATATTCAAATTACAATGTATAAGCCCTAAAATCATTATTTATTTAATTGGTTCGAAATTTAAGGCTGTAAAAAATGGCAAATACAGAAATGCTATAGGAAATGCTATAGCATTTCCTATGGCATTTCTCGTCAACAATTTAATCTTTGCATATTTCTGCATGAGATCTCTTGTTATATTCAAATTCCAATGTATAAGCCCTAAAATCATTATTTTTTCAATTGGTTCGAAATTCAAGGTTGTAAAAAATGTAAAATAAAGAAATGGTATAGGAAATGCTATAGCATTTCCTATGGCATTTCTCGTCAACAATTTAATCCTTGCATATTTTTGCATGAGAACTCTTGTTATATTCAAATTACAATGTATAAGCCCTAAAATCATTATTTTTTCAATTGGTTCGAAATTCAAGGTTGTAAAAAATGTAAAATAAAGAAATGGTATAGGAAATGCTATAGCATTTCCTATGGCATTTCTCGTCAACAATTTAATCCTTGCATATTTTTGCATGAGAACTCTTGTTATATTCAAATTCCAATGTATAAGCATCAGAATCATTATTTTTTCAATTGGTTCGACATTTTAGGTCGTAAACAATGTAAAATAAAGAAATGCTATAGGAAATGCTAGCATTTCCTATGGCATTTCTCGTCAACAATTTAATCCTTGCATATTTTTGCATGAGAACTCTTGTTATATTCAAATTACAATGTATAAGCCCTAAAATCATTAATTTTTTCAATTGGTTCAAAATTTATGGTTGTAAAAAATGTCAAATAAAGAAACGCTATAGGAAATGCTATAACATTTCCTATGGCAATTCTCGTCAACAATTTAATCCTTGCATATTTTTGCATGAGAACTCTTGTTATATTCAAATTCCAATGTATAAGCACTAAAATCATTATTTTTTCAATTGGTTCGACATTTTAGGTCGTAAACAATGTAAAATTAAGAAATGCTATAGGAAATGCTAGCATTTCCTATGGCATTTCTCGTCAACATTTTAATCCTTGCATATTTTTGCATGAAAACTCTTGTTATATTCATATTCCAATCTATAAGCTTTAAAATCATTTATTTTTCCATTGGTTCGAAATTTAAGGTTGTAAAAAATGTCAAGTAAAGAAATGCTATAGGAAATGCTATAGCATTTCCTATGGCATTTCTCGTCAACAATTTAATCCTTGCATATTTTTGCATGAGAACTCTTGTTATATTCAAATTACAATGTATAAGCCCTAAAATCATTATTTATTTAATTGGTTCGAAATTTAAGGCTGTAAAAAATGGCAAATACAGAAATGCTATAGGAAATGCTATAGCATTTCCTATGGCATTTCTCGTCAACAATTTAATCTTTGCATATTTCTGCATGAGATCTCTTGTTATATTCAAATTCCAATGTATAAGCCCTAAAATCATTATTTTTTCAATTGGTTCGAAATTCAAGGTTGTAAAAAATGTAAAATAAAGAAATGGTATAGGAAATGCTATAGCATTTCCTATGGCATTTCTCGTCAACAATTTAATCCTTGCATATTTTTGCATGAGAACTCTTGTTATATTCAAATTCCAATGTATAAGCATCAAAATCATTATTTTTTCAACTGGTTCGACATTTTAGGTCGTAAACAATGTAAAATAAAGAAATGCTATAGGAAATGCTAGCATTTCCTATGGCATTTCTCGTCAACAATTTAATCCTTGCATATTTTTGCATGAGAACTCTTGTTATATTCAAATTACAATGTATAAGCCCTAAAATCATTAATTTTTTCAATTGGTTCAAAATTTATGGTTGTAAAAAATGTCAAATAAAGAAACGCTATAGGAAATGCTATAACATTTCCTATGGCAATTCTCGTCAACAATTTAATCCTTGCATATTTTTGCATGAGAACTCTTGTTATATTCAAATTCCAATGTATAAGCACTAAAATCATTATTTTTTCAATTGGTTCGACATTTTAGGTCGTAAACAATGTAAAATTAAGAAATGCTATAGGAAATGCTAGCATTTCCTATGGCATTTCTCGTCAACATTTTAATCCTTGCATATTTTTGCATGAAAACTCTTGTTATATTCATATTCCAATCTATAAGCTTTAAAATCATTTATTTTTCCATTGGTTCGAAATTTAAGGTTGTAAAAAATGTCAAGTAAAGAAATGCTATAGGAAATGCTATAGCATTTCCTATGGCATTTCTCGTCAACAATTTAATCCTTGCATATTTTTGCATGAGAACTCTTGTTATATTCAAATTACAATGTATAAGCCCTAAAATCATTATTTATTTAATTGGTTCGAAATTTAAGGCTGTAAAAAATGGCAAATACAGAAATGCTATAGGAAATGCTATAGCATTTCCTATGGCATTTCTCGTCAACAATTTAATCTTTGCATATTTCTGCATGAGATCTCTTGTTATATTCAAATTCCAATGTATAAGCCCTAAAATCATTATTTTTTCAATTGGTTCGAAATTCAAGGTTGTAAAAAATGTAAAATAAAGAAATGGTATAGGAAATGCTATAGCATTTCCTATGGCATTTCTCGTCAACAATTTAATCCTTGCATATTTTTGCATGAGAACTCTTGTTATATTCAAATTCCAATGTATAAGCATCAAAATCATTATTTTTTCAACTGGTTCGACATTTTAGGTCGTAAACAATGTAAAATAAAGAAATGCTATAGGAAATGCTAGCATTTCCTATGGAATTTCTCGTCAACAATTTAATCCTTGCATATTTTTGCATGAGAACTCTTGTTATATTCAAATTACAATGTATAAGCCCTAAAATCATTAATTTTTTCAATTGGTTCAAAATTTAAGGTTGTAAAAAATGTCAAATAAAGAAATGCTATAGGAAATGCTATAGCATTTCCTATGGCATTTCTCGTCAACAATTTAATCCTTGCATATTTTTGCATGAGAACTCTTGTTATATTCAAATTCCAATGTATAAGCACTAAAATCATTATTTTTTCAATTGGTTCGACATTTTAGGTCGTAAACAATGTAAAATAAAGTAATGCTATAGGAAATGCTAGCATTTCCTATGGCATTTCTCGTCAACAATTTAATCCTTGCATATTTTTGCATGAGAACTCTTGTTATATTCAAATTACAATGTATAAGCCCTAAAATCATTATTTATTTAATTGGTTCGAAATTTAAGGTTGTAAAAAATGGCAAATAAAGAAATGCTATAGGAAATGCTATAGCATTTCCTATGGCATTTCTCGTCAACAATTTAATCTTTGCATATTTTTTCATGAGATCTCTTGTTATATTCAAATTCCAATGTATAAGCCCTAAAATCATTATTTTTTCAATTGGTTCGAAATTCAAGGTTGTAAAAAATGTAAAATAAAGAAATGGTATAGGAAACGCTATAGCATTTCCTATGGCATTTCTCGTCAACAATTTAATCCTTGCATATTTTTGCATGAGAACTCTTGTTATATTCAAATTACAATGTATAAGCCCTAAAATCATTATTTATTTAATTGGTTCGAAAAATAAGGTTGTAAAAAATGTCAAATAAAGAAACGCTATAGGAAATGCTATAACATTTCCTATGGCATTTCTCGTCAACAATTTAATCCTTGCATATTTTTGCATGAGAACTCTTGTTATATTCAAATTCCAATGTATAAGCACTAAAATCATTATTTTTTCAATTGGTTCGACATTTTAGGTCGTAAACAATGTAAAATTAAGAAATGCTATAGGAAATGCTAGCATTTCCTATGGCATTTCTCGTCAACATTTTAATCCTTGCATATTTTTGCATGAAAACTCTTGTTATATTCATATTCCAATCTATAAGCTTTAAAATCATTTATTTTTCCATTGGTTCGAAATTTAAGGTTGTAAAAAATGTCAAGTAAAGAAATGCTATAGGAAATGCTATAGCATTTCCTATGGCATTTCTCGTCAACAATTTAATCCTTGCATATTTTTGCATGAGAACTCTTGTTATATTCAAATTACAATGTATAAGCCCTAAAATCATTATTTATTTAATTGGTTCGAAATTTAAGGCTGTAAAAAATGGCAAATACAGAAATGCTATAGGAAATGCTATAGCATTTCCTATGGCATTTCTCGTCAACAATTTAATCTTTGCATATTTTTGCATGAGATCTCTTGTTATATTCAAATTCCAATGTATAAGCCCTAAAATCATTATTTTTTCAATTGGTTCGAAATTCAAGGTTGTAAAAAATGTAAAATAAAGAAATGGTATAGGAAATGCTATAGCATTTCCTATGGCATTTCTCGTCAACAATTTAATCCTTGCATATTTTTGCATGAGAACTCTTGTTATATTCAAATTACAATGTATAAGCCCTAAAATCATTATTTATTTAATTGGTTCGAAATATAAGGTTGTAAAAAATGTCAAATAAAGAAATGCTATAAGAAATGCTATAGCATTTCCTATGGCATTTCTCGTCAACAATTTAATCCTTGCATATTTTTGCATGAGAACTCTTGTTATATTCAAATTCCAATGTATAAGCATCAAAATCATTATTTTTTCAATTGGTTCGACATTTTAGGTCGTAAACAATGTAAAATAAAGAAATGCTATAGGAAATGCTAGCATTTCCTATGGCATTTCTGGTCAACAATTTAATCCTTGCATATTTTTGCATGAGAACTCTTGTTATATTCAAATTACAATGTATAAGCCCTAAAATCATTAATTTTTTCAATTGGTTCAAAATTTAAGGTTGTAAAAAATGTCAAATAAAGAAATGCTATAGGAAATGCTATAGCATTTCCTATGGCATTTCTCGTCAACAATTTAATCCTTGCATATTTTTGCATGAGAACTCTTGTTATATTCAAATTCCAATGTATAAGCACTAAAATCATTATTTTTTCAATTGGTTCGACATTTTAGGTCGTAAACAATGTAAAATAAAGTAATGCTATAGGAAATGCTAGCATTTCCTATGGCATTTCTCGTCAACAATTTAATCCTTGCATATTTTTGCATGAGAACTCTTGTTATATTCAAATTACAATGTATAAGCCCTAAAATCATTATTTATTTAATTGGTTCGAAATTTAAGGTTGTAAAAAATGGCAAATAAAGAAATGCTATAGGAAATGCTATAGCATTTCCTATAACATTTCTCGTCAACAATTTAATCTTTGCATATTTTTTCATGAGATCTCTTGTTATATTCAAATTCCAATGTATAAGCCCTAAAATCATTATTTTTTCAATTGGTTCGAAATTCAAGGTTGTAAAAAATGGAAAATAAAGAAATGGTATAGGAAACGCTATAGCATTTCCTATGGCATTTCTCGTCAACAATTTAATCCTTGCATATTTTTGCATGAGAACTCTTGTTATATTCAAATTACAATGTATAAGCCCTCTAAAATCATTATTTATTTAATTGGTTCGAAATATAAGGTTGTAAAAAATGTCAAATAAAGAAATGCTATAGGAAATACTATAGCATTTCCTATGGCATTTCTCGTCAACAATTTAATCCTTGCATAATTTTGCATGAGAACTCTTGTTATATTCAAATTCCAATGTATAAGCACTAAAATCATTATTTTTTCAATTGGTTCGACATTTTAGGTCGTAAACAATGTAAAATAAAGAAATGCTATAGGAAATGCTAGCATTTCCTATGGCATTTCTCGTCAACAATTTAATCCTTGCATATTTTTGCATGAGAACTCTTGTTATATTCAAATTACAATGTATAAGCCCTAAAATCAATATTTATTTAATTGGTTCAAAATTTAAGGATGTAAAAAATGTCAAATAAAGAAATGCTATAGGAAATGCTATAGCATTTCCTATGGCATTTCTCGTCAACAATTTAATCCTTGCATATTTTTGCATGAGAACTCTTGTTATATTCAAATTCCAATGTATAAGCATCAAAATCATTATTTTTTCAATTGGTTCGACATTTTAGGTCGTAAACAATGTAAAATAAAGAAATGCTATAGGAAATGCTAGCATTTCCTATGACATTTCTCGTCAACAATTTAATCCTTGCATATTTTTGCATGAGAACTCTTGTTATATTCAAATTACAATGTATAAGCCCTAAAATCATTATTTTTTCAATTGGTTCAAAATTTAAGGTTGTAAAAAATGTCAAATAAAGAAATGCTATAGGAAATGCTATAGCATTTCCTATGGCATTTCTCGTCAACAATTTAATCCTTGCATATTTTTGCATGAGAACTCTTGTTATATTCAAATTCCAATGTATAAGCACTAAAATCATTATTTTTTCAATTGGTTCGACATTTTAGGTCGTAAACAATGTAAAATAAAGAAATGCTATAGAAAATGCTAGCATTTCCTATGGCATTTCTCGTCAACAATTTAATCCTTGCATATTTTTGCATGAGAACTCTTGTTATATTCAAATTCCAATGTATAAGCACTAAAATCATTATTTTTTCAATTAATTCGACATTTTAGGTCGTAAACAATGTAAAATAAAGAAATGCTATAGGAAATGCTAGCATTTCCTTTGGCATTTCTCGTCAACAATTTAATCCTTGCATATTTTTGCATGAGAACTTTTGTTATATTCAAATTACAATGTATAAGCCCTAAAATCATTATTTATTTAATTGGTTCGAAATTTAAGGTTGTAAAAAATGGCAAATAAAGAAATGCTATAGGAAATGCTATAGCATTTCCTATGGCATTTCTCGTCAACAATTTAATCCTTGCATATTTTTGCATGAGAACTCTTGTTATATTCAAATTCCAATGTATAAGCCCTAAAATCATTATTTTTTCAATTGGTTCGAAATTCAAGGTTGTAAAAAATGTAAAATAAAGAAATGGTATAGGAAACGCTATAGCATTTCTTATGGCATTTCTCGTCAACAATTTAATCCTTTCATATTTTTGCATGAGAACTCTTGTTATATTCAAATTACAATGTATAAGCCCTAAAATCATTATTTATTTAATTGGTTCGAAATATAAGGTTGTAAAAAATGTCAAATAAAGAAATGCTATAGGAAATACAATAGCATTTCCTATGGCATTTCTCGTCAACAATTTAATCCTTGCATATTTTTGCATGAGAACTCTTGTTATATTCAAATTCCAATGTATAAGCACTAAAATCATTATTTTTTCAATTGGTTCGACATTTTAGGTCGTAAACAATGTAAAATAAAGAAATGCTATAGGAAATGCTAGCAAGCATTTCCTATGGCATTTCTCGTCAACAATTTAATCCTTGCATATTTTTGCATGAGAACTCTTGTTATATTCAAATTCCAATGTATAAGCACTAAAATCATTATTTTTTCAATTGGTTCGACATTTTAGGTCGTAAACAATGTAAAATAAAGAAATGCTATAGAAAATGCTAGCATTTCCTATGGCATTTCTCGTCAACAATTTAATCCTTGCATATTTTTGCATGAGAACTCTTGTTATATTCAAATTCCAATGTATAAGCACTAAAATCATTATTTTTTCAATTAATTCGACATTTTAGGTCGTAAACAATGTAAAATAAAGAAATGCTATAGGAAATGCTAGCATTTCCTATGGCATTTCTCGTCAACAATTTAATCCTTGCATATTTTTGCATGAGAACTTTTGTTATATTCAAATTACAATGTATAAGCCCAAAAATCATTATTTATTTAATTGGTTCGAAATTTAAGGTTGTAAAAAATGGCAAATAAAGAAATGCTATAGGAAATGCTATAGCATTTCCTATGACATTTCTCGTCAACAATTTAATCTTTGCATATTTTTGCATGAGATCTCTTGTTATATTCAAATTCCAATGTATAAGCCCTAAAATCATTATTTTTTCAATTGGTTCGAAATTCAAGGTTGTAAAAAATGTAAAATAAAGAAATGGTATAGGAAACGCTATAGCATTTCCTATGGCATTTCTCGTCAACAATTTAATCCTTGCATATTTTTGCATGAGAACTCTTGTTATATTCAAATTACAATGTATAAGCCCTAAAATCATTATTTATTTAATTGGTTCGAAATATAAGGTTGTAAAAAATGTCAAATAAAGAAATGCTATAGGAAATACTATAGCATTTCCTATGGCATTTCTCGTCAACAATTTAATCCTTGCATATTTTTGCATGAGAACTCTTGTTATATTCAAATTCCAATGTATAAGCACTAAAATCATTATTTTTTCAATTGGTTCGACATTTTAGGTCGTAAACAATGTAAAATAAAGAAATGCTATAGGAAATGCTAGCAAGCATTTCCTATGGCATTTCTCGTCAACAATTTAATCCTTGCATATTTTTGCATGAGAACTCTTGTTATATTCAAATTCCAATGTATAAGCACTAAAATCATTATTTTTTCAATTGGTTCGACATTTTAGGTCGTAAACAATGTAAAATAAAGAAATGCTATAGAAAATGCTAGCATTTCCTATGGCATTTCTCGTCAACAATTTAATCCTTGCATATTTTTGCATGAGAACTCTTGTTATATTCAAATTCCAATGTATAAGCACTAAAATCATTATTTTTTCAATTAATTCGACATTTTAGGTCGTAAACAATGTAAAATAAAGAAATGCTATAGGAAATGCTAGCATTTCCTTTGGCATTTCTCGTCAACAATTTAATCCTTGCATATTTTTGCATGAGAACTTTTGTTATATTCAAATTACAATGTATAAGCCCTAAAATCATTATTTATTTAATTGGTTCGAAATTTAAGGTTGTAAAAAATGGCAAATAAAGAAATGCTATAGGAAATTCTATAGCATTTCCTATGGCATTTCTCGTCAACAATTTAATCCTTGCATATTTTTGCATGAGAACTCTTGTTATATTCAAATTCCAATGTATAAGCCCTAAAATCATTATTTTTTCAATTGGTTCGAAATTCAAGGTTGTAAAAAATGTAAAATAAAGAAATGGTATAGGAAACGCTATAGCATTTCCTATGGCATTTCTCGTCAACAATTTAATCCTTTCATATTTTTGCATGAGAACTCTTGTTATATTCAAATTACAATGTATAAGCCCTAAAATCATTATTTATTTAATTGGTTCGAAATTTAAGGTTGTAAAAAATGGCAAATAAAGAAATGCTATAGGAAATGCTATAGCATTTCCTATGACATTTCTCGTCAACAATTTAATCTTTGCATATTTTTGCATGAGATCTCTTGTTATATTCAAATTCCAATGTATAAGCCCTAAAATCATTATTTTTTCAATTGGTTCGAAATTCAAGGTTGTAAAAAATGTAAAATAAAGAAATGGTATAGGAAACGCTATAGCATTTCCTATGGCATTTCTCGTCAACAATTTAATCCTTGCATATTTTTGCATGAGAACTCTTGTTATATTCAAATTACAATGTATAAGCCCTAAAATCATTATTTATTTAATTGGTTCGAAATATAAGGTTGTAAAAAATGTCAAATAAAGAAATGCTATAGGAAATACTATAGCATTTCCTATGGCATTTCTCGTCAACAATTTAATCCTTGCATATTTTTGCATGAGAACTCTTGTTATATTCAAATTCCAATGTATAAGCACTAAAATCATTATTTTTTCAATTGGTTCGACATTTTAGGTCGTAAACAATGTAAAATAAAGAAATGCTATAGGAAATGCTAGCAAGCATTTCCTATGGCATTTCTCGTCAACAATTTAATCCTTGCATATTTTTGCATGAGAACTCTTGTTATATTCAAATTCCAATGTATAAGCACTAAAATCATTATTTTTTCAATTGGTTCGACATTTTAGGTCGTAAACAATGTAAAATAAAGAAATGCTATAGGAAATGCTAGCATTTCCTATAGCATTTCTCGTCAACAATTTAATCCTTGCATATTTTTGCATGAGAACTCTTGTTATATTCAAATTCCAATGTATAAGCACTAAAATCATTATTTTTTCAATTAATTCGACATTTTAGGTCGTAAACAATGTAAAATAAAGAAATGCTATAGGAAATGCTAGCATTTCCTATGGCATTTCTCGTCAACAATTTAATCCTTGCATATTTTTGCATGAGAACTTTTGTTATATTCAAATTACAATGTATAAGCCCTAAAATCATTATTTATTTAATTGGTTCGAAATTTAAGGTTGTAAAAAATGGCAAATAAAGAAATGCTATAGGAAATGCTATAGCATTTCCTATGACATTTCTCGTCAACAATTTAATCTTTGCATATTTTTGCATGAGATCTCTTGTTATATTCAAATTCCAATGTATAAGCCCTAAAATCATTATTTTTTCAATTGGTTCGAAATTCAAGGTTGTAAAAAATGTAAAATAAAGAAATGGTATAGGAAACGCTATAGCATTTCCTATGGCATTTCTCGTCAACAATTTAATCCTTGCATATTTTTGCATGAGAACTCTTGTTATATTCAAATTACAATGTATAAGCCCTAAAATCATTATTTATTTAATTGGTTCGAAATATAAGGTTGTAAAAAATGTCAAATAAAGAAATGCTATAGGAAATTCTATAGCATTTCCTATGGCATTTCTCGTCAACAATTTAATCCTTGCATATTTTTGCATGAGAACTCTTGTTATATTCAAATTCCAATGTATAAGCACTAAAATCATTATTTTTTCAATTGGTTCGACATTTTAGGTCGTAAACAATGTAAAATAAAGAAATGCTATAGAAAATGCTAGCATTTCCTACGGCATTTCTCGTCAACAATTTAATCCTTGCATATTTTTGCATGAGAACTCTTGTTATATTCTAATTCCAATGTATAAGCACTAAAATCATTATTTTTTCAATTAATTCGACATTTTAGGTCGTAAACAATGTAAAATAAAGAAATGCTATAGGAAATGCTAGCATTTCCTATGGCATTTCTCGTCAACAATTTAATCCTTGCATATTTTTGCATGAGAACTCTTGTTATATTCAAATTACAATGTATAAGCCCTAAAATCATTATTTATTTAATTGGTTCGAAATTTAAGGTTGTAAAAAATGGCAAATAAAGAAATGCTATAGGAAATGCTATAGCATTTCCTATGGCATTTCTCGTTAACAATTTAATCTTTGCATATTTTTGCATGAGATCTCTTGTTATATTCAAATTCCAATGTATAAGCCCTAAAATCATTATTTTTTCAATATGTTCAAAATTCAAGGTTGTAAAAAATGTAAAATAAAGAAATGGTATAGGAAATGCTATAGCATTTCCTATGGCATTTCACGTCAACAATTTAATCCTTGCATATTTTTGCATGAGAACTCTTGTTATATTCAAATTACAATGTATAAGCCCTAAAATCATTATTTATTTAATTGGTTCGAAATATAAGGTTGTAAAAAATGTCAAATAAAGAAATGCTATAGGAAATGCTATAGCATTTCCTATGGCATTTTTCGTCAACAATTTAATCCTTGCATATTTTTGCATGAGAACTCTTGTTATATTCAAATTCCAATGTATAAGCACTAAAATCATTATTTTTTCAATTGGTTCGACATTTTAGGTCGTAAACAATGTAAAATAAAGAAATGCTATAGGAAATGCTAGCATTTTCTATGGCATTTCTCGTCAACAATTTAATCCTTGCATATTTTTGCATGAGAACTCTTGTTATATTCAAATTCCAATGTATAAGCACTAAAATCATTATTTTTTCAATTGGTTCGACATTTTAGGTCGTAAACAATGTAAAATAAAGAAATGCTATAGAAAATGCTAGCATTTCCTATGGCATTTCTCGTCAACAATTTAATCCTTGCATATTTTTGCATGAGAACTCTTGTTATATTCAAATTCCAATGTATAAGCACTAAAATCATTATTTTTTCAATTAATTCGACATTTTAGGTCGTAAACAATGTAAAATAAAGAAATGCTATAGGAAATGCTAGCATTTCCTATGGCATTTCTCGTCAACAATTTAATCCTTGCATATTTTTGCATGAGAACTTTTGTTATATTCAAATTACAATGTATAAGCCCTAAAATCATTATTTATTTAATTGGTTCGAAATTTAAGGTTGTAAAAAATGGCAAATAAAGAAATGCTATAGGAAATGCTATAGCATTTCCTATGACATTTCTCGTCAACAATTTAATCTTTGCATATTTTTGCATGAGATCTCTTGTTATATTCAAATTCCAATGTATAAGCCCTAAAATCATTATTTTTTCAATTGGTTCGAAATTCAAGGTTGTAAAAAATGTAAAATAAAGAAATGGTATAGGAAACGCTATAGCATTTCCTATGGCATTTCTCGTCAACAATTTAATCCTTGCATATTTTTGCATGAGAACTCTTGTTATATTCAAATTACAATGTATAAGCCCTAAAATCATTATTTATTTAATTGGTTCGAAATATAAGGTTGTAAAAAATGTCAAATAAAGAAATGCTATAGGAAATTCTATAGCATTTCCTATGGCATTTCTCGTCAACAATTTAATCCTTGCATATTTTTGCATGAGAACTCTTGTTATATTCAAATTCCAATGTATAAGCACTAAAATCATTATTTTTTCAATTGGTTCGACATTTTAGGTCGTAAACAATGTAAAATAAAGAAATGCTATAGAAAATGCTAGCATTTCCTACGGCATTTCTCGTCAACAATTTAATCCTTGCATATTTTTGCATGAGAACTCTTGTTATATTCTAATTCCAATGTATAAGCACTAAAATCATTATTTTTTCAATTAATTCGACATTTTAGGTCGTAAACAATGTAAAATAAAGAAATGCTATAGGAAATGCTAGCATTTCCTATGGCATTTCTCGTCAACAATTTAATCCTTGCATATTTTTGCATGAGAACTCTTGTTATATTCAAATTACAATGTATAAGCCCTAAAATCATTATTTATTTAATTGGTTCGAAATTTAAGGTTGTAAAAAATGGCAAATAAAGAAATGCTATAGGAAATGCTATAGCATTTCCTATGGCATTTCTCGTTAACAATTTAATCTTTGCATATTTTTGCATGAGATCTCTTGTTATATTCAAATTCCAATGTATAAGCCCTAAAATCATTATTTTTTCAATATGTTCAAAATTCAAGGTTGTAAAAAATGTAAAATAAAGAAATGGTATAGGAAATGCTATAGCATTTCCTATGGCATTTCACGTCAACAATTTAATCCTTGCATATTTTTGCATGAGAACTCTTGTTATATTCAAATTACAATGTATAAGCCCTAAAATCATTATTTATTTAATTGGTTCGAAATATAAGGTTGTAAAAAATGTCAAATAAAGAAATGCTATAGGAAATGCTATAGCATTTCCTATGGCATTTTTCGTCAACAATTTAATCCTTGCATATTTTTGCATGAGAACTCTTGTTATATTCAAATTCCAATGTATAAGCACTAAAATCATTATTTTTTCAATTGGTTCGACATTTTAGGTCGTAAACAATGTAAAATAAAGAAATGCTATAGGAAATGCTAGCATTTTCTATGGCATTTCTCGTCAACAATTTAATCCTTGCATATTTTTGCATGAGAACTCTTGTTATATTCAAATTACAATGTATAAGCCCTAAAATCATTATTTTTTCAATTGGTTCAAAATTTAAGGTTGTAAAAAATGTCAAATAAAGAAATGCTATAGCATTTCCTATGGTATTTCTCGTCAACAATTAAATCTTTGCATATTTTTGCATGAGAACTCTTGTTATATTTAAATTCCAATTTATAAGCACTAAAATCATTATTTTTTCAATTGGTTCGACATTTTAGGTCGTAAACAATGTAAAATAAAGAAATGCTATAGGAAATGCTAGCATTTCCTATGGCATTTCTCGTCAACAATTTAATCCTTGCATATTTTTGCATGAGAACTCTTGTTATATTCAAATTACAATGTATAAGCCCTAAAATCATTATTTTTTCAATTGGTTCAAAATTTAAGGTTGTAAAAAATGTCAAATAAAGAAATGCTATAGGAAATGCTATAGCATTTCCTATGGCATTTCTCGTCAACAATTTAATCCTTGCATATTTTTGCATGAGAACTCTTGTTATATTCAAATTCCAATGTATAAGCACTAAAATCATTATTTTTTCAATTGGTTCGACATTTTAGGTCGTAAACAATGTAAAATAAAGAAATGCTATAGGAAATGCTAGCATTTTCTATGGCATTTCTCGTCAACAATTTAATCCTTGCATATTTTTGCATGAGAACTCTTGTTATATTCAAATTACAATGTATAAGCCCTAAAATCATTATTTTTTCAATTGGTTCAAAATTTAAGGTTTTAAAAAATGTCAAATAAAGAAATGCTATAGCATTTCCTATGGTATTTCTCGTCAACAATTAAATCTTTGCATATTTTTGCATGAGAACTCTTGTTATATTTAAATTCCAATTTATAAGCACTAAAATCATTATTTTTTCAATTGGTTCGACATTTTTGGTCGTAAACAATGTAAAATAAAGAAATGCTATAGGAAATGCTAGCATTTCCTATGGCATTTCTCGTCAACAATTTAATCCTTGCATATTTTTGCATGAGAACTCTTGTTATATTCAAATTACAATGTATAAGCCCTAAAATCATTATTTTTTCAATTGGTTCAAAATTTAAGGTTGTAAAAAATGTCAAATAAAGAAATGCTATAGGAAATGCTATAGCATTTCCTATGGCATTTTTCGTCAACAATTTAATCCTTGCATATTTTTGCATGAGAACTCTTGTTATATTCAAATTCCAATGTATAAGCACTAAAATCATTATTTTTTCAATTGGTTCGACATTTTAGGTCGTAAACAATGTAAAATAAAGAAATGCTATAGGAAATGCTAGCATTTTCTATGGCATTTCTCGTCAACAATTTAATCCTTGCATATTTTTGCATGAGAACTCTTGTTATATTCAAATTACAATGTATAAGCCCTAAAATCATTATTTTTTCAATTGGTTCAAAATTTAAGGTTGTAAAAAATGTCAAATAAAGAAATGCTATAGCATTTCCTATGGTATTTCTCGTCAACAATTAAATCTTTGCATATTTTTGCATGAGAACTCTTGTTATATTTAAATTCCAATTTATAAGCACTAAAATCAATATTTTTTCAATTGGTTCGACATTTTAGGTCGTAAACAATGTAAAATAAAGAAATGCTATAGGAAATGCTAGCATTTCCTATGGCATTTCTCGTCAACAATTTAATCCTTGCATATTTTTGCATGAGAACTCTTGTTATATTCAAATTACAATGTATAAGCCCTAAAATCATTATTTTTTCAATTGGTTCAAAATTTAAGGTTGTAAAAAATGTCAAATAAAGAAATGCTATAGGAAATGCTATAGCATTTCCTATGGCATTTCTCGTCAACAATTTAATCCTTGCATATTTTTGCATGAGAACTCTTGTTATATTCAAATTCCAATGTATAAGCACTAAAATCATTATTTTTTCAATTGGTTCGACATTTTAGGTCGTAAACAATGTAAAATAAAGAAATGCTATAGGAAATGCTAGCATTTTCTATGGCATTTCTCGTCAACAATTTAATCCTTGCATATTTTTGCATGAGAACTCTTGTTATATTCAAATTACAATGTATAAGCCCTAAAATCATTATTTTTTCAATTGGTTCAAAATTTAAGGTTGTAAAAAATGTCAAATAAAGAAATGCTATAGCATTTCCTATGGTATTTCTCGTCAACAATTAAATCTTTGCATATTTTTGCATGAGAACTCTTGTTATATTTAAATTCCAATTTATAAGCACTAAAATCATTATTTTTTCAATTGGTTCGACATTTTAGGTCGTAAACAATGTAAAATAAAGAAATGCTATAGGAAATGCTAGCATTTCCTATGGCATTTCTCGTCAACAATTTAATCCTTGCATATTTTTGCATGAGAACTCTTGTTATATTCAAATTACAATGTATAAGCCCTAAAATCATTATTTTTTCAATTGGTTCAAAATTTAAGGTTGTAAAAAATGTCAAATAAAGAAATGCTATAGGAAATGCTATAACATTTCCTATGGCATTTTTCGTCAACAATTTAATCCTTGCATATTTTTGCATGAGAACTCTTGTTATATTCAAATTCCAATGTATAAGCACTAAAATCATTATTTTTTCAATTGGTTCGACATTTTAGGTCGTAAACAATGTAAAATAAAGAAATGCTATAGGAAATGCTAGCATTTTCTATGGCATTTCTCGTCAACAATTTAATCCTTGCATATTTTTGCATGAGAACTCTTGTTATATTCAAATTACAATGTATAAGCCCTAAAATCATTATTTTTTCAATTGGTTCAAAATTTAAGGTTGTAAAAAATGTCAAATAAAGAAATGCTATAGCATTTCCTATGGTATTTCTCGTCAACAATTAAATCTTTGCATATTTTTGCATGAGAACTCTTGTTATATTTAAATTCCAATTTATAAGCACTAAAATCATTATTTTTTCAATTGGTTCGACATTTTAGGTCGTAAACAATGTAAAATAAAGAAATGCTATAGGAAATGCTAGCATTTCCTATGGCATTTCTCGTCAACAATTTAATCCTTGCATATTTTTGCATGAGAACTCTTGTTATATTCAAATTACAATGTATAAGCCCTAAAATCATTATTTTTTCAATTGGTTCAAAATTTAAGGTTGTAAAAAATGTCAAATAAAGAAATGCTATAGGAAATGCTATAGCATTTCCTATGGCTCTTCTCGTCAACAATTTAATCCTTTCATATTTTTGCATGAGAACTCTTGTTATATTCAAATTCCAATGTATAAGCACTAAAATCATTATTTTTTCAATTGGTTCGACATTTTAGGTCGTAAACAATGTAAAATAAAGAAATGCT
Source organism: Parietaria judaica (assembly GCA_954871525.1). Lineage (NCBI taxonomy): Eukaryota > Viridiplantae > Streptophyta > Magnoliopsida > Rosales > Urticaceae > Parietaria > Parietaria judaica. The sequence continues at coordinate 3,517,571 of OX940864.1, read as the reverse complement.
ATAGGAAATGCTAGCATTTCCTATGGCATTTCTCGTCAACAATTTAATCCTTGCATATTTTTGCATGAAAACTCTTGTTATATTCATATTCCAATGTATAAGCTTTCAAATCATTATTTTTTCAATTGGTTCGAAATTTAAGGTTGTAAAAAATGCCAAATAAAGAAATGCTATAGGAAATGCTATAGCATTTCCTATGGCATTTCTCGTCAACAATTGAATCCTTGCATATTTTTGCATGAGAACTCTTGTTATATTCAAATTACAATGTATAAGCCCTAAAATCATTATTTATTTAATTGGTTCAAAATTTAAGGTTGTAAAAAATGGCAAATAAAGAAATGCTATAGGAAATGCTATAGCATTTCCTATGGCATTTCTCGTCAACAATTTAATCTTTGCATATTTTTGGATGAGATCTCTTGTTATATTCAAATTCCAATGTATAAGCCCTAAAATCATTATTTTTTCAATTCGTTCAAAATTTAAGGTTGTAAAAAATGTAAAATAAGGAAATGCTATAGGAAGTGCTATAGCATTTCCTATGGCATTTCTCGTCAACAATTTAATCCTTGCATATTTTTGCATGAGAACTCTTGTTATATTTAAATTACAATGTATAAGCCCTAAAATCATTATTTATTTAATTGGTTCGAAATTTAAGGTTGTAAAAAATGTCAAATAAAGAAATGCTATAGGAAATGCTATAGCATTTCCTATGGCATTCCTCGTCCACAATTTAATCCTTGCATATTTTTGCATGAGAACTCTTGTTATATTCAAATTCCAATGTATAAGCACTAAAATCATTATTTTTTCAATTAATTCGACATTTTAGGTCGTTAACAATGTAAAATAAAGAAATGCTATACGAAATGCTAGCATTTCCTATGGCATTTCTCGTCAACAATTTAATCCTTGCATATTTTTGCATGAGAACTCTTGTTATATTCAAATTACAATGTATAAGCCCTAAAATAATTATTTTTTCAATTGGTTCAAAATTTAAGGTTGTAAAAAATGTCAAATAAATAAATGCTATAGGAAATGCTATAGCATTTCCTATGGCATTTCTCGTCAACAATTTAATTCTTGCATATTTTTGCATGAGAACTCTTGTTATATTCAAATTCCAATGTATAAGCACTAAAATCATTATTTTTTCAATTGGTTCGACATTTTAGGTCGTAAACAATGTAAAATAAAGAAATGCTATAGGAAATGCTAGCATTTCCTATGGCATTTCTCGTCAACAATTTAATCCTTGCATATTTTTGCATGAAAACTCTTGTTATATTCATATTCCAATGTATAAGCTTCAAAATAATTATTTTTTCAATTGGTTCGAAATTTAAGGTTGTAAAAAATGTCAAATAAAGAAATTCTATAGGATATGCTATAGCATTTCCTATGGCATTTCTCGTCAACAATTTAATCCTTGCATATTTTTGCATGAGAACTCTTGTTATATTCAAATTACAATGTATAAGCCCTAAAATCATTATTTTTTTAATTGGTTCAAAATTTAAGGTTGTAAAAAATGTCAAAAAAAGAAATGCTATAGGAAATGCTATAGCATTTCCTATGACATTTCTCGTCAACAATTTAATCCTTGCATATTTTTGCATGAGAACTCTTGTTATATTCAAATTCCAATGTATAAGCACTAAAATCATTATTTTTTCAATTTGTTCGACATTTTAGGTCGTAAACAATGTAAAATAAAGAAATGCTATAGGAAATGCTAGCATTTCCTATGGCATTTCTCGTCAACAATTTAATCCTTGCATATTTTTGCATGAAAACTCTTGTTATATTCATATTCCAATGTATAAGCTTTAAAATCATTATTTTTTCAATTGGTTCGAAATTTAAGGTTGTAAAAAATGTCAAATAAAGAAATGCTATAGGAAATGCTATAGCATTTCCTATGGCATTTCTCGTCAACAATTTAATCCTTGCATATTTTTGCATGAGAACTCTTGTTATATTCAAATTTCAATTTATAAGCACTAAAATCATTATTTTTTCAATTGGTTCGACATTTTAGGTCGTAAACAATGTAAAATAAAGAAATGCTATAGGAAATGCTAGCATTTCCTATGGCATTTCTCGTCAACAATTTAATCCTTGCATATTTTTGCATGAGAACTCTTGTTATATTCAAATTACAATGTATAAGCCCTAAAGTCATTATTTTTTCAATTGGTTCAAAATTTAAGGTTGTAAAAATTGTCAAATAAAGAAATGCTATAGCATTTCCTATGGCATTTCTCGTCAACAATTTAATCCTTGCATATTTTTGCATGAGAACTCTTGTTATATTCAAATTCCAATGTATAAGCACTAAAATCATTATTTTTTCAATTGGTTCGACATTTTAGGTCGTAAACAATGTAAAATAAAGAAATGCTATAGGAAATGCTAGCATTTCCTATGGCATTTCTCGTCAACAATTTAATCCTTGCATATTTTTGCATGAGAACTCTTGTTATATTCAAATTACAATGTATAAGCCCTAAAATCATTATTTTTTCAATTGGTTCAAAATTTAAGGTTGTAAAAAATGTCAAATAAAGAAATGCTATAGGAAATGCTATAGCATTTCCTATGGCATTTCTCGTCAACAATTTAATCCTTGCATATTTTTGCATGAGAACTCTTGTTATATTCAAATTACAATGTATAAGCACTAAAATCATTATTTTTTCAATTGGTTCGACATTTTAGGTCGTAAACAATGTAAAATAAAGAAATGCTATAGGAAATGCTAGCATTTCCTATGGCATTTCTCGTCAACAATTTAATCCTTGCATATTTTTGCATGAAAACTCTTGTTATATTCATATTCCAATGTATAAGCTTCAAAATAATTATTTTTTCAATTGGTTCGAAATTTAAGGTTGTAAAAAATGTCAAATAAAGAAATGCTATAGGAAATGCTATAGCATTTCCTATGGCATTTCTCGTCAACAATTTAATCCTTGCATATTTTTTCATGAGAACTCTTGTTATATTCAAATTACAATGTATAAGCCCTAAAATCATTATTTTTTCAATTGGTTCAAAATTTAAGGTTGTAAAAAATGTCAAATAAAGAAATGCTATAGCATTTCCTATGGTATTTCTCGTCAACAATTAAATCTTTGCATATTTTTGCATGAGAACTCTTGTTATATTTAAATTCCAATTTATAAGCACTAAAATCATTATTTTTTCAATTGGTTCGACATTTTAGGTCGTAAACAATGTAAAATAAAGAAATGCTATAGGAAATGCTAGCATTTCCTATGGCATTTCTCGTCAACAATTTAATCCTTGCATATTTTTGCATGAGAACTCTTGTTATATTCAAATTACAATGTATAAGCCCTAAAATCATTATTTTTTCAATTGGTTCAAAATTTAAGGTTGTAAAAAATGTCAAATAAAGAAATGCTATAGGAAATGCTATAGCATTTCCTATGGCATTTTTCGTCAACAATTTAATCCTTGCATATTTTTGCATGAGAACTCTTGTTATATTCAAATTCCAATGTATAAGCACTAAAATCATTATTTTTTCAATTGGTTCGACATTTTAGGTCGTAAACAATGTAAAATAAAGAAATGCTATAGGAAATGCTAGCATTTTCTATGGCATTTCTCGTCAACAATTTAATCCTTGCATATTTTTGCATGAGAACTCTTGTTATATTCAAATTACAATGTATAAGCCCTAAAATCATTATTTTTTCAATTGGTTCAAAATTTAAGGTTGTAAAAAATGTCAAATAAAGAAATGCTATAGCATTTCCTATGGTATTTCTCGTCAACAATTAAATCTTTGCATATTTTTGCATGAGAACTCTTGTTATATTTAAATTCCAATTTATAAGCACTAAAATCATTATTTTTTCAATTGGTTCGACATTTTAGGTCGTAAACAATGTAAAATAAAGAAATGCTATAGGAAATGCTAGCATTTCCTATGGCATTTCTCGTCAACAATTTAATCCTTGCATATTTTTGCATGAGAACTCTTGTTATATTCAAATTACAATGTATAAGCCCTAAAATCATTATTTTTTCAATTGGTTCAAAATTTAAGGTTGTAAAAAATGTCAAATAAAGAAATGCTATAGGAAATGCTATAGCATTTCCTATGGCTCTTCTCGTCAACAATTTAATCCTTTCATATTTTTGCATGAGAACTCTTGTTATATTCAAATTCCAATGTATAAGCACTAAAATCATTATTTTTTCAATTGGTTCGACATTTTAGGTCGTAAACAATGTAAAATAAAGAAATGCTATAGGAAATGCTAGCATTTCCTATGGCATTTCTCGTCAACAATTTAATCCTTGCATATTTTTGCATGAAAACTCTTGTTATATTCATATTCCAATGTATAAGCTTTCAAATCATTATTTTTTCAATTGGTTCGAAATTTAAGGTTGTAAAAAATGCCAAATAAAGAAATGCTATAGGAAATGCTATAGCATTTCCTATGGCATTTCTCGTCAACAATTGAATCCTTGCATATTTTTGCATGAGAACTCTTGTTATATTCAAATTACAATGTATAAGCCCTAAAATCATTATTTATTTAATTGGTTCAAAATTTAAGGTTGTAAAAAATGGCAAATAAAGAAATGCTATAGGAAATGCTATAGCATTTCCTATGGCATTTCTCGTCAACAATTTAATCTTTGCATATTTTTGGATGAGATCTCTTGTTATATTCAAATTCCAATGTATAAGCCCTAAAATCATTATTTTTTCAATTCGTTCAAAATTTAAGGTTGTAAAAAATGTAAAATAAGGAAATGCTATAGGAAGTGCTATAGCATTTCCTATGGCATTTCTCGTCAACAATTTAATCCTTGCATATTTTTGCATGAGAACTCTTGTTATATTCAAATTACAATGTATAAGCCCTAAAATCATTATTTATTTAATTGGTTCGAAATTTAAGGTTGTAAAAAATGTCAAATAAAGAAATGCTATAGGAAATGCTATAGCATTTCCTATGGCATTCCTCGTCCACAATTTAATCCTTGCATATTTTTGCATGAGAACTCTTGTTATATTCAAATTCCAATGTATAAGCACTAAAGTCATTATTTTTTCAATTAATTCGACATTTTAGGTCGTAAACAATGTAAAATAAAGAAATGCTATACGAAATGCTAGCATTTCCTATGGCATTTCTCGTCAACAATTTAATCCTTGCATATTTTTGCATGAGAACTCTTGTTATATTCAAATTACAATGTATAAGCCCTAAAATAATTATTTTTTCAATTGGTTCAAAATTTAAGGTTGTAAAAAATGTCAAATAAATAAATGCTATAGGAAATGCTATAGCATTTCCTATGGCATTTCTCGTCAACAATTTAATTCTTGCATATTTTTGCATGAGAACTCTTGTTATATTCAAATTCCAATGTATAAGCACTAAAATCATTATTTTTTCAATTGGTTCGACATTTTAGGTCGTAAACAATGTAAAATAAAGAAATGCTATAGGAAATGCTAGCATTTCCTATGGCATTTCTCGTCAACAATTTAATCCTTGCATATTTTTGCATGAAAACTCTTGTTATATTCATATTCCAATGTATAAGCTTCAAAATAATTATTTTTTCAATTGGTTCGAAATTTAAGGTTGTAAAAAATGTCAAATAAAGAAATTCTATAGGATATGCTATAGCATTTCCTATGGCATTTCTCGTCAACAATTTAATCCTTGCATATTTTTGCATGAGAACTCTTGTTATATTCAAATTACAATGTATAAGCCCTAAAATCATTATTTTTTTAATTGGTTCAAAATTTAAGGTTGTAAAAAATGTCAAAAAAAGAAATGCTATAGGAAATGCTATAGCATTTCCTATGACATTTCTCGTCAACAATTTAATCCTTGCATATTTTTGCATGAGAACTCTTGTTATATTCAAATTCCAATGTATAAGCACTAAAATCATTATTTTTTCAATTTGTTCGACATTTTAGGTCGTAAACAATGTAAAATAAAGAAATGCTATAGGAAATGCTAGCATTTCCTATGGCATTTCTCGTCAACAATTTAATCCTTGCATATTTTTGCATGAAAACTCTTGTTATATTCATATTCCAATGTATAAGCTTTAAAATCATTATTTTTTCAATTGGTTCGAAATTTAAGGTTGTAAAAAATGTCAAATAAAGAAATGCTATAGGAAATGCTATAGCATTTCCTATGGCATTTCTCGTCAACAATTTAATCCTTGCATATTTTTGCATGAGAACTCTTGTTATATTCAAATTTCAATTTATAAGCACTAAAATCATTATTTTTTCAATTGGTTCGACATTTTAGGTCGTAAACAATGTAAAATAAAGAAATGCTATAGGAAATGCTAGCATTTCCTATGGCATTTCTCGTCAACAATTTAATCCTTGCATATTTTTGCATGAGAACTCTTGTTATATTCAAATTACAATGTATAAGCCCTAAAGTCATTATTTTTTCAATTGGTTCAAAATTTAAGGTTGTAAAAATTGTCAAATAAAGAAATGCTATAGCATTTCCTATGGCATTTCTCGTCAACAATTTAATCCTTGCATATTTTTGCATGAGAACTCTTGTTATATTCAAATTCCAATGTATAAGCACTAAAATCATTATTTTTTCAATTGGTTCGACATTTTAGGTCGTAAACAATGTAAAATAAAGAAATGCTATAGGAAATGCTAGCATTTCCTATGGCATTTCTCGTCAACAATTTAATCCTTGCATATTTTTGCATGAGAACTCTTGTTATATTCAAATTACAATGTATAAGCCCTAAAATCATTATTTTTTCAATTGGTTCAAAATTTAAGGTTGTAAAAAATGTCAAATAAAGAAATGCTATAGGAAATGCTATAGCATTTCCTATGGCATTTCTCGTCAACAATTTAATCCTTGCATATTTTTGCATGAGAACTCTTGTTATATTCAAATTACAATGTATAAGCACTAAAATCATTATTTTTTCAATTGGTTCGACATTTTAGGTCGTAAACAATGTAAAATAAAGAAATGCTATAGGAAATGCTAGCATTTCCTATGGCATTTCTCGTCAACAATTTAATCCTTGCATATTTTTGCATGAAAACTCTTGTTATATTCATATTCCAATGTATAAGCTTCAAAATAATTATTTTTTCAATTGGTTCGAAATTTAAGGTTGTAAAAAATGTCAAATAAAGAAATGCTATAGGAAATGCTATAGCATTTCCTATGGCATTTCTCGTCAACAATTTAATCCTTGCATATTTTTTCATGAGAACTCTTGTTATATTCAAATTACAATGTATAAGCCCTAAAATCATTATTTATTTAATTGGTTCGAAATTTAAGGTTGTAAAAAATGTCAAAAAAAGAAATGCTATAGGAAATGCTATAGCATTTCCTATGACATTTCTCGTCAACAATTTAATCCTTGCATATTTTTGCATGAGAAATCTTGTTATATTCAAATTCCAATGTATAAGCACTAAAATCATTATTTTTTCAATTGGTTCGACATTTTAGGTCGTAAACAATGTAAAATAAAGAAATGCTATAGGAAATGCTAGCATTTCCTATGGCATTTCTCGTCAACAATTTAATCCTTGCATATTTTTGCATTAGAACTCTTGTTATATTCAAATTACAATGTATAAGCCCTAAAATCATTATTTTTTCAATTGGTTCAAAATTTAAGGTTGTAAAAAATGTCAAATAAAGAAATGCTATAGCATTTCCTATTGCATTTCTCGACAACAATTTAATCCTTGCATATTTTTGGATGAGAACTCTTGTTATATTCAAATTTCAATTTATAAGCACTAAATCGTTATTTTTTCAATTGGTTCGACATTTTAGGTCGTAAACAATGTAAAATAAAGAAATGCTATAGGAAATGCTAGCATTTCCTATGGCATTTCTCGTCAACAATTTAATCCTTGCATATTTTTGCATGAGAACTCTTGTTATATTCAAATTACAATGTATAAGCCCTAAAATCATTATTTTTTCAATTGGTTCAAAATTTAAGGTTGTAAAAAATGTCAAATAAAGAAATGCTATAGGAAATGCTATAGCATTTCCTATGGCATTTCTCGTCAACAATTTAATCCTTGCATATTTTTGCATGAGAACTCTTGTTATATTCAAATTCCAATGTATAAGCACTAAAATCATTATTTTTTCAATTGGTTCGACATTTTAGGTCGTAAACAATGTAAAATAAAGAAATGCTATAGGAAATGCTAGCATTTCCTATGGCATTTCTCGTCAACAATTTAATCCTTGCATATTTTTGCATGAAAACTCTTGTTATATTCATATTCCAATGTATAAGCTTCAAAATAATTATTTTTTCAATTGGTTCGAAATTTAAGGTTGTAAAAAATGTCAAATAAAGAAATGCTATAGGAAATGCTATAGCATTTCCTATGGCATTTCTCGTCAACAATTTAATCCTTGCATATTTTTGCATGAGAATTCTTGTTATATTCAAATTACAATGTATAAGCCCTAAGATCATTATTTATTTAATTGGTTCGAAATTTAAGGTTGTAAAAAATGTCAAAAAAAGAAATGCTATAGGAAATGCTATAGCATTTCCTATGACATTTCTCGTCAACAATTTAATCCTTGCATATTTTTGCATGAGAACTCTTGTTATATTCAAATTCCAATGTATAAGCACTAAAATCATTATATTTTCAATTGGTTCGACATTTTAGGTCGTAAACAATGTAAAATAAAGAAATGCTATAGGAAATGCCATTTCCTATGGCATTTCTCGTCAACAATTTAATCCTTGCATATTTTTGCATGAGAACTCTTGTTATATTCAAATTACAATGTATAAGCCCTAAAATCATTATTTTTTCAATTGGTTCAAAATTTAAGGTTGTAAAAAATGTCAAATAAAGAAATGCTATAGGAAATGCTATAGCATTTCCTATGACATTTCTCGTCAACAATTTAATCCTTGCATATTTTTGCATGAGAACTCTTGTTATATTCAAATTCCAATGTATAAGCACTAAAATCATTATTTTTTCAATTGGTTCGACATTTTAGGTCGTAAACAATGTAAAATAAAGAAATGCTATAGGAAATGCTAGCATTTCCTATGGCATTTCTCGTCAACAATTTAATCCTTGCATATTTTTGCATGAAAACTCTTGTTATATTCATATTCCAATGTATAAGCTTTAAAATCATTATTTTTTCAATTGGTTCGAAATTTAAGGTTGTAAAAAATGTCAAATAAAGAAATGCTATAGGAAATGCTAGCATTTCCTATGACATTTCTCGTCAACAATTTAATCCTTGCATATTTTTGCATGAGAACTCTTGTTATATTCAAATTACAATGTATAAGCCCTAAAATCATTATTTTTTCAATTGGTTCAAAATTTAAGGTTGTAAAAAATGTCAAAAAAAGAAATGCTATAGGAAATGCTATAGCATTTCCTATGACATTTCTCGTCAACAATTTAATCCTTGCATATTTTTGCATGAAAACTATTGTTATATTCAAATTCCAATGTATAAGCACTAAAATCATTATTTTTTCAATTGGTTCGACATTTTAGGTCGTAAACAATGTAAAATAAAGAAATGCTATAGGAAATGCTAGCATTTCCTATGGCATTTCTCGTCAACAATTTAATCCTTGCATATTTTTGCATGAAAACTCTTGTTATATTCATATTCCAATGTATAAGCACTAAAATCATTATTTTTTCAATTGGTTCGACATTTTAGGTCGTAAACAATGTAAAATAAAGAAATGCTATAGGAAATGCTAGCATTTCCTATGGCATTTCTCGTCAACAATTTAATCCTTGCATATTTTTGCATGAGAACTCTTGTTATATTCAAATTCCAATGTATAAGCACTAAAATCATTATTTTTTCAATTGGTTCGACATTTTAGGTCGTAAACAATGTAAAATAAAGAAATGCTATAGAAAATGCTAGCATTTCCTACGGCATTTCTCGTCAACAATTTAATCCTTGCATATTTTTGCATGAGAACTCTTGTTATATTCTAATTCCAATGTATAAGCACTAAAATCATTATTTTTTCAATTAATTCGACATTTTAGGTCGTAAACAATGTAAAATAAAGAAATGCTATAGGAAATGCTAGCATTTCCTATGGCATTTCTCGTCAACAATTTAATCCTTGCATATTTTTGCATGAGAACTCTTGTTATATTCAAATTACAATGTATAAGCCCTAAAATCATTATTTATTTAATTGGTTCGAAATTTAAGGTTGTAAAAAATGGCAAATAAAGAAATGCTATAGGAAATGCTATAGCATTTCCTATGGCATTTCTCGTTAACAATTTAATCTTTGCATATTTTTGCATGAGATCTCTTGTTATATTCAAATTCCAATGTATAAGCCCTAAAATCATTATTTTTTCAATTGGTTCAAAATTCAAGGTTGTAAAAAATGTAAAATAAAGAAATGGTATAGGAAATGCTATAGCATTTCCTATGGCATTTCACGTCAACAATTTAATCCTTGCATATTTTTGCATGAGAACTCTTGTTATATTCAAATTACAATGTATAAGCCCTAAAATCATTATTTTTTCAATTGGTTCAAAATTTAAGGTTGTAAAAAATGTCAAAAAAAGAAATGCTATAGGAAATGCTATAGCATTTCCTATGACATTTCTCGTCAACAATTTAATCCTTGCATATTTTTGCATGAAAACTATTGTTATATTCAAATTCCAATGTATAAGCACTAAAATCATTATTTTTTCAATTGGTTCGACATTTTAGGTCGTAAACAATGTAAAATAAAGAAATGCTATAGGAAATGCTAGCATTTCCTATGGCATTTCTCGTCAACAATTTAATCCTTGCATATTTTTGCATGAAAACTCTTGTTATATTCATATTCCAATGTATAAGCACTAAAATCATTATTTTTTCAATTGGTTCGACATTTTAGGTCGTAAACAATGTAAAATAAAGAAATGCTATAGGAAATGCTAGCATTTCCTATGGCATTTCTCGTCAACAATTTAATCCTTGCATATTTTTGCATGAGAACTCTTGTTATATTCAAATTCCAATGTATAAGCACTAAAATCATTATTTTTTCAATTGGTTCGACATTTTAGGTCGTAAACAATGTAAAATAAAGAAATGCTATAGAAAATGCTAGCATTTCCTACGGCATTTCTCGTCAACAATTTAATCCTTGCATATTTTTGCATGAGAACTCTTGTTATATTCTAATTCCAATGTATAAGCACTAAAATCATTATTTTTTCAATTAATTCGACATTTTAGGTCGTAAACAATGTAAAATAAAGAAATGCTATAGGAAATGCTAGCATTTCCTATGGCATTTCTCGTCAACAATTTAATCCTTGCATATTTTTGCATGAGAACTCTTGTTATATTCAAATTACAATGTATAAGCCCTAAAATCATTATTTATTTAATTGGTTCGAAATTTAAGGTTGTAAAAAATGGCAAATAAAGAAATGCTATAGGAAATGCTATAGCATTTCCTATGGCATTTCTCGTTAACAATTTAATCTTTGCATATTTTTGCATGAGATCTCTTGTTATATTCAAATTCCAATGTATAAGCCCTAAAATCATTATTTTTTCAATTGGTTCAAAATTCAAGGTTGTAAAAAATGTAAAATAAAGAAATGGTATAGGAAATGCTATAGCATTTCCTATGGCATTTCACGTCAACAATTTAATCCTTGCATATTTTTGCATGAGAACTCTTGTTATATTCAAATTACAATGTATAAGCCCTAAAATCATTATTTATTTAATTGGTTCGAAATATAAGGTTGTAAAAAATGTCAAATAAAGAAATGCTATAGGAAATGCTATAGCATTTCCTATGGCATTTCTCGTCAACAATTTAATCCTTGCATATTTTTGCATGAGAACTCTTGTTATATTCAAATTACAATGTATAAGCCCTAAAATCATTATTTTTTCAATTGGTTCAAAATTTAAGGTTGTAAAAAATGTCAAATAAAGAAATGCTATAGGAAATGCTATAGCATTTCCTATGGCATTTTTCGTCAACAATTTAATCCTTGCATATTTTTGCATGAGAACTCTTGTTATATTCAAATTCCAATGTATAAGCACTAAAATCATTATTTTTTCAATTGGTTCGACATTTTAGGTCGTAAACAATGTAATATAAAGAAATGCTATAGGAAATGCTAGCATTTTCTATGGCATTTCTCGTCAACAATTTAATCCTTGCATATTTTTGCATGAGAACTCTTGTTATATTCAAATTACAATGTATAAGCCCTAAAATCATTATTTTTTCAATTGGTTCAAAATTTAAGGTTGTAAAAAATGTCAAATAAAGAAATGCTATAGCATTTCCTATGGCATTTCTCGTCAACAATTAAATCTTTGCATATTTTTGCATGAGAACTCTTGTTATATTTAAATTCCAATTTATAAGCACTAAAATCATTATTTTTTCAATTGGTTCGACATTTTAGGTCGTAAACAATGTAAAATAAAGAAATGCTATAGGAAATGCTAGCATTTCCTATGGCATTTCTCGTCAACAATTTAATCCTTGCATATTTTTGCATGAGAACTCTTGTTATATTCAAATTACAATGTATAAGCCCTAAAATCATTATTTTTTCAATTGGTTCAAAATTTAAGGTTGTAAAAAATGTCAAATAAAGAAATGCAATAGCATTTCCTATGGCATTTCTCGTCAACAATTTAATCCTTTCATATTTTTGCATGAGAACTCTTGTTATATTCAAATTCCAATGTATAAGCACTAAAATCATTATTTTTTCAATTGGTTCGACATTTTAGGTCGTAAACAATGTAAAATAAAGAAATGCTACATTTCCTATGGCATTTCTCGTCAACAATTTAATCCTTGCATATTTTTGCATGAAAACTCTTGTTATATTCATATTCCAATGTATAAGCTTTCAAATCATTATTTTTTCAATTGGTTCGAAATTTAAGGTTGTAAAAAATGCCAAATAAAGAAATGCTATAGGAAATGCTATAGCATTTCCTATGGCATTTCTCGTCAACAATTGAATCCTTGCATATTTTTGCATGAGAACTCTTGTTATATTCAAATTACAATGTATAAGCCCTAAAATCATTATTTATTTAATTGGTTCAAAATTTAAGGTTGTAAAAAATGGCAAATAAAGAAATGCTATAGGAAATGCTATAGCATTTCCTATGGCATTTCTCGTCAACAATTTAATCTTTGCATATTTTTGGATGAGATCTCTTGTTATATTCAAATTCCAATGTATAAGCCCTAAAATCATTATTTTTTCAATTCGTTCGAAATTTAAGGTTGTAAAAAATGTAAAATAAGGAAATGCTATAGGAAGTGCTATAGCATTTCCTATGGCATTTCTCGTCAATAATTTAATCCTTGCATATTTTTGCATGAGAACTCTTGTTATATTCAAATTACAATGTATAAGCCCTAAAATCATTATTTATTTAATTGGTTCAAAATTTAAGGTTGTAAAAAATGTCAAATAAAGAAATGCTATAGGAAATGCTATAGCATTTCCTATGGCATTCCTCGTCCACAATTTAATCCTTGCATATTTTTGCATGAGAACTCTTGTTATATTCAAATTCCAATGTATAAGCACTAAAATCATTATTTTTTCAATTAATTCGACATTTTAGGTCGTAAACAATGTAAAATAAAGAAATGCTATACGAAATGCTAGCATTTCCTATGGCATTTCTCGTCAACAATTTAATCCTTGCATATTTTTGCATGAGAACTCTTGTTATATTCAAATTACAATGTATAAGCCCTAAAATAATTATTTTTTCAATTGGTTCAAAATTTAAGGTTGTAAAAAATGTCAAATAAATAAATGCTATAGGAAATGCTATAGCATTTCCTATGGCATTTCTCGTCAACAATTTAATTCTTGCATATTTTTGCATGAGAACTCTTGTTATATTCAAATTCCAATGTATAAGCACTAAAATCATTATTTTTTCAATTGGTTCGACATTTTAGGTCGTAAACAATGTAAAATAAAGAAATGCTATAGGAAATGCTAGCATTTCCTATGGCATTTCTCGTCAACAATTTAATCCTTGCATATTTTTGCATGAAAACTCTTGTTATATTCATATTCCAATGTATAAGCTTCAAAATAATTATTTTTTCAATTGGTTCGAAATTTAAGGTTGTAAAAAATGTCAAATAAAGAAATTCTATAGGATATGCTATAGCATTTCCTATGGCATTTCTCGTCAACAATTTAATCCTTGCATATTTTTGCATGAGAACTCTTGTTATATTCAAATTACAATGTATAAGCCCTAAAATCATTATTTTTTTAATTGGTTCAAAATTTAAGGTTGTAAAAAATGTCAAAAAAAGAAATGCTATAGGAAATGCTATAGCATTTCCTATGACATTTCTCGTCAACAATTTAATCCTTGCATATTTTTGCATGAGAACTCTTGTTATATTCAAATTCCAATGTATAAGCACTAAAATCATTATTTTTTCAATTGGTTCGACATTTTAGGTCGTAAACAATGTAAAATAAAGAAATGCTATAGGAAATGCTAGCATTTCCTATGGCATTTCTCGTCAACAATTTAATCCTTGCATATTTTTGCATGAAAACTCTTGTTATATTCATATTCCAATGTATAAACTTTAAAATCATTATTTTTTCAATTGGTTCGAAATTTAAGGTTGTAAAAAATGTCAAATAAAGAAATGCTATAGGAAATGCTATAGCATTTCCTATGGCATTTCTCGTCAACAATTTAATCCTTGCATATTTTTGCATGAGAACTCTTGTTATATTCAAATTTCAATTTATAAGCACTAAAATCATTATTTTTTCAATTGGTTCGACATTTTAGGTCGTAAACAATGTAAAATAAAGAAATGCTATAGGAAATGCAAGCATTTCCTATGGCATTTCTCGTCAACAATTTAATCCTTGCATATTTTTGCATGAGAACTCTTGTTATATTCAAATTACAATGTATAAGCCCTAAAGTCATTATTTTTTCAATTGGTTCAAAATTTAAGGTTGTAAAAATTGTCAAATAAAGAAATGCTATAGCATTTCCTATGGCATTTCTCGTCAACAATTTAATCCTTGCATATTTTTGCATGAGAACTCTTGTTATATTCAAATTCCAATGTATAAGCACTAAAATCATTATTTTTTCAATTGGTTCGACATTTTAGGTCGTAAACAATGTAAAATAAAGAAATGCTATAGGAAATGCTAGCATTTCCTATGGCATTTCTCGTCAACAATTTAATCCTTGCATATTTTTGCATGAGAACTCTTGTTATATTCAAATTACAATGTATAAGCCCTAAAATCATTATTTTTTCAATTGGTTCAAAATTTAAGGTTGTAAAAAATGTCAAATAAAGAAATGCTATAGGAAATGCTATAGCATTTCCTATGGCATTTCTCGTCAACAATTTAATCCTTGCATATTTTTGCATGAGAACTCTTGTTATATTCAAATTACAATGTATAAGCACTAAAATCATTATTTTTTCAATTGGTTCGACATTTTAGGTCGTAAACAATGTAAAATAAAGAAATGCTATAGGAAATGCTAGCATTTCCTATGGCATTTCTCGTCAACAATTTAATCCTTGCATATTTTTGCATGAAAACTCTTGTTATATTCATATTCCAATGTATAAGCTTTAAAATCATTATTTTTTCAATTGGTTCGAAATTTAAGGTTGTAAAAAATGTCAAATAAAGAAATGCTATAGGAAATGCTATAGCATTTCCTATGGCATTTCTCGTCAACAATTTAATCCTTGCATATTTTTGCATGAGAACTCTTGTTATATTCAAATTTCAATTTATAAGCACTAAAATCATTATTTTTTCAATTGGTTCGACATTTTAGGTCGTAAACAATGTAAAATAAAGAAATGCTATAGGAAATGCTAGCATTTCCTATGGCATTTCTCGTCAACAATTTAATCCTTGCATATTTTTGCATGAGAACTCTTGTTATATTCAAATTACAATGTATAAGCCCTAAAGTCATTATTTTTTCAATTGGTTCAAAATTTAAGGTTGTAAAAATTGTCAAATAAAGAAATGCTATAGCATTTCCTATGGCATTTCTCGTCAACAATTTAATCCTTGCATATTTTTGCATGAGAACTCTTGTTATATTCAAATTCCAATGTATAAGCACTAAAATCATTATTTTTTCAATTGGTTCGACATTTTAGGTCGTAAACAATGTAAAATAAAGAAATGCTATAGGAAATGCTAGCATTTCCTATGGCATTTCTCGTCAACAATTTAATCCTTGCATATTTTTGCATGAGAACTCTTGTTATATTCAAATTACAATGTATAAGCCCTAAAATCATTATTTTTTCAATTGGTTCAAAATTTAAGGTTGTAAAAAATGTCAAATAAAGAAATGCTATAGGAAATGCTATAGCATTTCCTATAGCATTTCTCGTCAACAATTTAATCCTTGCATATTTTTGCATGAGAACTCTTGTTATATTCAAATTACAATGTATAAGCACTAAAATCATTATTTTTTCAATTGGTTCGACATTTTAGGTCGTAAACAATGTAAAATAAAGAAATGCTATAGGAAATGCTAGCATTTCCTATGGCATTTCTCGTCAACAATTTAATCCTTGCATATTTTTGCATGAAAACTCTTGTTATATTCATATTCCAATGTATAAGCTTCAAAATAATTATTTTTTCAATTGGTTCGAAATTTAAGGTTGTAAAAAATGTCAAATAAAGAAATGCTATAGGAAATGCTATAGCATTTCCTATGGCATTTCTCGTCAACAATTTAATCCTTGCATATTTTTGCATGAGAACTCTTGTTATATTCAAATTACAATGTATAAGCCCTAAAATCATTATTTATTTAATTGGTTCGAAATTTAAGGTTGTAAAAAATGTCAAAAAAAGAAATGCTATAGGAAATGCTATAGCATTTCCTATGACATTTCTCGTCAACAATTTAATCCTTGCATATTTTTGCATGAGAAATCTTGTTATATTCAAATTCCAATGTATAAGCACTAAAATCATTATTTTTTCAATTGGTTCGACATTTTAGGTCGTAAACAATGTAAAATAAAGAAATGCTATAGGAAATGCTAGCATTTCCTATGGCATTTCTCGTCAACAATTTAATCCTTGCATATTTTTGCATTAGAACTCTTGTTATATTCAAATTACAATGTATAAGCCCTAAAATCATTATTTTTTCAATTGGTTCAAAATTTAAGGTTGTAAAAAATGTCAAATAAAGAAATGCTATAGGAAATGCTATAGCATTTCCTATTGCATTTCTCGACAACAATTTAATCCTTGCATATTTTTGGATGAGAACTCTTGTTATATTCAAATTTCAATTTATAAGCACTAAATCGTTATTTTTTCAATTGGTTCGACATTTTAGGTCGTAAACAATGTAAAATAAAGAAATACTATAGGAAATGCTAGCATTTCCTATGGCATTTCTCGTCAACAATTTAATCCTTGCATATTTTTGCATGAGAACTCTTGTTATATTCAAATTACAATGTATAAGCCCTAAAATCATTATTTTTTCAATTGGTTCAAAATTTAAGGTTGTAAAAAATGTCAAATAAAGAAATGCTATAGGAAATGCTATAGCATTTCCTATGGCATTTCTCGTCAACAATTTAATCCTTGCATATTTTTGCATGAGAACTCTTGTTATATTCAAATTCCAATGTATAAGCACTAAAATCATTATTTTTTCAATTGGTTCGACATTTTAGGTCGTAAACAATGTAAAATAAAGAAATGCTATAGGAAATGCTAGCATTTCCTATGGCATTTCTCGTCAACAATTTAATCCTTGCATATTTTTGCATGAGAACTCTTGTTATATTCAAATTACAATGTATAAGCCCTAAAATCATTATTTTTTCAATTGGTTCAAAATTTAAGGTTGTAAAAAATGTCAAATAAAGAAATGCTATAGGAAATGCTATAGCATTTCCTATTGCATTTCTCGACAACAATTTAATCCTTGCATATTTTTGGATGAGAACTCTTGTTATATTCAAATTTCAATTTATAAGCACTAAATCGTTATTTTTTCAATTGGTTCGACATTTTAGGTCGTAAACAATGTAAAATAAAGAAATGCTATAGGAAATGCTAGCATTTCCTATGGCATTTCTCGTCAACAATTTAATCCTTGCATATTTTTGCATGAGAACTCTTGTTATATTCAAATTACAATGTATAAGCCCTAAAATCATTATTTTTTCAATTGGTTCAAAATTTAAGGTTGTTAAAAATGTCAAATAAAGAAATGCTATAGGAAATGCTATAGCATTTCCTATGGCATTTCTCGTCAACAATTTAATCCTTGCATATTTTTGCATGAGAACTCTTGTTATATTCAAATTCCAATGTATAAGCACTAAAATTATTATTTTTTTCAATTGGTTCGACATTTTAGGTCGTAAACAATGTAAAATAAAGAAATGCTATAGGAAATGCTAGCATTTCCTATGGCATTTCTCGTCAACAATTTAATCCTTGCATATTTTTGCATGAGAACTCTTGTTATATTCAAATTACAATGTATAAGCCCTAAAATCATTATTTTTTCAATTGGTTCAAAATTTAAGGTTGTAAAAAATGTCAAATAAAGAAATGCTTTAGGAAATGCTATAGCATTTCCTATGGCATTTCTCGTCAACAATTTAATCCTTGCATATTTTTGCATGAGAACTCTTGTTATATTCAAATTCCAATGTATAAGCACTAAAATCATTATTTTTTCAATTGGTTCGACATTTTAGGTCGTAAACAATGTAAAATAAAGAAATGCTATAGGAAATGCTAGCATTTCCTATGGCATTTCTCGTCAACAATTTAATCCTTGCATATTTTTGCATGAAAACTCTTGTTATATTCATATTCCAATGTATAAGCTTCAAAATAAATATTTTTTCAATTGGTTCGAAATTTAAGGTTGTAAAAAATGTCAAATAAAGAAATGCTATAGGAAATGATATAGCATTTCCTATGGCATTTCTCGTCAACAATTTAATCCTTGCATATTTTTGCATGAGAACTCTTGTTATATTCAAATTACAATGTATAAGCCCTAAAATCATTATTTATTTAATTGGTTCGAAATTTAAGGTTGTAAAAAATGTCAAAAAAAGAAATGCTATAGGAAATGCTATAGCATTTCCTATGACATTTCTCGTCAACAATTTAATCCTTGCATATTTTTGCATGAGAACTCTTGTTATATTCAAATTCCAATGTATAAGCACTAAAATCATTATTTTTTCAATTGGTTCGACATTTTAGGTCGTAAACAATGTAAAATAAAGAAATGCTATAGGAAATGCTAGCATTTCCTATGGCATTTCTCGTCAACAATTTAATCCTTGCATATTTTTGCATGAGAACTCTTGTTATATTCAAATTACAATGTATAAGCCCTAAAATCATTATTTTTTCAATTGGTTCAAAATTTAAGGTTGTAAAAAATGTCAAATAAAGAAATGCTATAGGAAATGCTATAGCATTTCCTATTGCATTTCTCGACAACAATTTAATCCTTGCATATTTTTGGATGAGAACTCTTGTTATATTCAAATTTCAATTTATAAGCACTAAATCGTTATTTTTTCAATTGGTTCGACATTTTAGGTCGTAAACAATGTAAAATAAAGAAATGCTATAGGAAATGCTAGCATTTCCTATGGCATTTCTCGTCAACAATTTAATCCTTGCATATTTTTGCATGAGAACTCTTGTTATATTCAAATTACAATGTATAAGCCCTAAAATCATTATTTTTTCAATTGGTTCAAAATTTAAGGTTGTTAAAAATGTCAAATAAAGAAATGCTATAGGAAATGCTATAGCATTTCCTATGGCATTTCTCGTCAACAATTTAATCCTTGCATATTTTTGCATGAGAACTCTTGTTATATTCAAATTCCAATGTATAAGCACTAAAATTATTATTTTTTCAATTGGTTCGACATTTTAGGTTGTAAACAATGTAAAATAAAGAAATGCTATAGGAAATGCTAGCATTTCCTATGGCATTTCTCGTCAACAATTTAATCCTTGCATATTTTTGCATGAGAACTCTTGTTATATTCAAATTACAATGTATAAGCCCTAAAATCATTATTTTTTCAATTGGTTCAAAATTTAAGGTTGTAAAAAATGTCAAATAAAGAAATGCTATAGGAAATGCTATAGCATTTCCTATTGCATTTCTCGACAACAATTTAATCCTTGCATATTTTTGGATGAGAACTCTTGTTATATTAAAATTTCAATTTATAAGCACTAAATCGTTATTTTTTCAATTGGTTCGACATTTTAGGTCGTAAACAATGTAAAATAAAGAAATGCTATAGGAAATGCTAGCATTTCCTATGGCATTTCTCGTCAACAATTTAATCCTTGCATATTTTTGCATGAGAACTCTTGTTATATTCAAATTACAATGTATAAGCCCTAAAATCATTATTTTTTCAATTGGTTCAAAATTTAAGGTTGTTAAAAATGTCAAATAAAGAAATGCTATAGGAAATGCTATAGCATTTCCTATGGCATTTCTCGTCAACAATTTAATCCTTGCATATTTTTGCATGAGAACTCTTGTTATATTCAAATTCCAATGTATAAGCACTAAAATTATTATTTTTTCAATTGGTTCGACATTTTAGGTCGTAAACAATGTAAAATAAAGAAATGCTATAGGAAATGCTAGCATTTCCTATGGCATTTCTCGTCAACAATTTAATCCTTGCATATTTTTGCATGAGAACTCTTGTTATATTCAAATTACAATGTATAAGCCCTAAAATCATTATTTTTTCAATTGGTTCAAAATTTAAGGTTGTAAAAAATGTCAAATAAAGAAATGCTATAGGAAATGCTATAGCATTTCCTATTGCATTTCTCGACAACAATTTAATCCTTGCATATTTTTGGATGAGAACTCTTGTTATATTCAAATTTCAATTTATAAGCACTAAATCGTTATTTTTTCAATTGGTTCGACATTTTAGGTCGTAAACAATGTAAAATAAAGAAATGCTATAGGAAATGCTAGCATTTCCTATGGCATTTCTCGTCAACAATTTAATCCTTGCATATTTTTGCATGAGAACTCTTGTTATATTCAAATTACAATGTATAAGCCCTAAAATCATTATTTTTTCAATTGGTTCAAAATTTAAGGTTGTTAAAAATGTCAAATAAAGAAATGCCATAGGAAATGCTAGCATTTCCTATGGCATTTCTCGTCAACAATTTAATCCTTGCATATTTTTGCATGAGAACTCTTGTTATATTCAAATTCCAATGTATAAGCCCTAAAATCATTATTTTTTCAATTGGTTCGACATTTTAGGTCGTAAACAATGTAAAATAAAGAAATGCTATAGGAAATGCTAGCATTTCCTATGGCATTTCTCGTCAACAATTTAATCCTTGCATATTTTTGCATGAGAACTCTTGTTATATTCAAATTACAATGTATAAGCCCTAAAATCATTATTTTTTCAATTGGTTCAAAATTTAAGGTTGTAAAAAATGTCAAATAAAGAAATGCTATAGCATTTCCTATGGCATTTCTCGTCAACAATTAAATCTTTGCATATTTTTGCATGAGAACTCTTGTTATATTCAAATTCCAATTTATAAGCACTAAAATCATTATTTTTTCAATTGGTTCGACATTTTAGGTCGTAAACAATGTAAAATAAAGAAATGCTATAGGAAATGCTAGCATTTTCTATGGCATTTCTCGTCAACAATTTAATCCTTGCATATTTTTGCATGAGAACTCTTGTTATATTCAAATTACAATGTATAAGCCCTAAAATCATTATTTTTTCAATTGGTTCAAAATTTAAGGTTGTTAAAAATGTCAAATAAAGAAATGCTATAGGAAATGCTATAGCATTTCCTATGGCATTTCTCGTCAACAATTTAATCCTTGCATATTTTTGCATGAGAACTCTTGTTATATTCAAATTCCAATGTATAAGCACTAAAATTATTATTTTTTCAATTGGTTCGACATTTTAGGTCGTAAACAATGTAAAATAAAGAAATGCTATAGGAAATGCTAGCATTTCCTATGGCATTTCTCGTCAACAATTTAATCCTTGCATATTTTTGCATGAGAACTCTTGTTATATTCAAATTACAATGTATAAGCCCTAAAATCATTATTTTTTCAATTGGTTCAAAATTTAAGGTTGTAAAAAATGTCAAATAAAGAAATGCTATAGGAAATGCTATAGCATTTCCTATTGCATTTCTCGACAACAATTTAATCCTTGCATATTTTTGGATGAGAACTCTTGTTATATTAAAATTTCAATTTATAAGCACTAAATCGTTATTTTTTCAATTGGTTCGACATTTTAGGTCGTAAACAATGTAAAATAAAGAAATGCTATAGGAAATGCTAGCATTTCCTATGGCATTTCTCGTCAACAATTTAATCCTTGCATATTTTTGCATGAGAACTCTTGTTATATTCAAATTACAATGTATAAGCCCTAAAATCATTATTTTTTCAATTGGTTCAAAATTTAAGGTTGTTAAAAATGTCAAATAAAGAAATGCTATAGGAAATGCTATAGCATTTCCTATGGCATTTCTCGTCAACAATTTAATCCTTGCATATTTTTGCATGAGAACTCTTGTTATATTCAAATTCCAATGTATAAGCCCTAAAATCATTATTTTTTCAATTGGTTCGACATTTTAGGTCGTAAACAATGTAAAATAAAGAAATGCTATAGGAAATGCTAGCATTTTCTATGGCATTTCTCGTCAACAATTTAATCCTTGCATATTTTTGCATGAGAACTCTTGTTATATTCAAATTACAATGTATAAGCCCTAAAATCATTATTTTTTCAATTGGTTCAAAATTTAAGGTTGTAAAAAATGTCAAATAAAGAAATGCTATAGCATTTCCTATGGCATTTCTCGTCAACAATTAAATCTTTGCATATTTTTGCATGAGAACTCTTGTTATATTCAAATTCCAATTTATAAGCACTAAAATCATTATTTTTTCAATTGGTTCGACATTTTAGGTCGTAAACAATGTAAAATAAAGAAATGCTATAGGAAATGCTATCATTTTCTATGGCATTTCTCGTCAACAATTTAATCCTTGCATATTTTTGCATGAGAACTCTTGTTATATTCAAATTACAATGTATAAGCCCTAAAATCATTATTTTTTCAATTGGTTCAAAATTTAAGGTTGTTAAAAATGTCAAATAAAGAAATGCTATAGGAAATGCTATAGCATTTCCTATGGCATTTCTCGTCAACAATTTAATCCTTGCATATTTTTGCATGAGAACTCTTGTTATATTCAAATTCCAATGTATAAGCACTAAAATTATTATTTTTTCAATTGGTTCGACATTTTAGGTCGTAAACAATGTAAAATAAAGAAATGCTATAGGAAATGCTAGCATTTCCTATGGCATTTCTCGTCAACAATTTAATCCTTGCATATTTTTGCATGAGAACTCTTGTTATATTCAAATTACAATGTATAAGCCCTAAAATCATTATTTTTTCAATTGGTTCAAAATTTAAGGTTGTAAAAAATGTCAAATAAAGAAATGCTATAGGAAATGCTATAGCATTTCCTATTGCATTTCTCGACAACAATTTAATCCTTGCATATTTTTGGATGAGAACTCTTGTTATATTCAAATTTCAATTTATAAGCACTAAATCGTTATTTTTTCAATTGGTTCGACATTTTAGGTCGTAAACAATGTAAAATAAAGAAATGCTATAGGAAATGCTAGCATTTCCTATGGCATTTCTCGTCAACAATTTAATCCTTGCATATTTTTGCATGAGAACTCTTGTTATATTCAAATTACAATGTATAAGCCCTAAAATCATTATTTTTTCAATTGGTTCAAAATTTAAGGTTGTTAAAAATGTCAAATAAAGAAATGCTATAGGAAATGCTATAGCATTTCCTATGGCATTTCTCGTCAACAATTTAATCCTTGCATATTTTTGCATGAGAACTCTTGTTATATTCAAATTCCAATGTATAAGCCCTAAAATCATTATTTTTTCAATTGGTTCGACATTTTAGGTCGTAAACAATGTAAAATAAAGAAATGCTATAGGAAATGCTAGCATTTTCTATGGCATTTCTCGTCAACAATTTAATCCTTGCATATTTTTGCATGAGAACTCTTGTTATATTCAAATTACAATGTATAAGCCCTAAAATCATTATTTTTTCAATTGGTTCAAAATTTAAGGTTGTAAAAAATGTCAAATAAAGAAATGCTATAGCATTTCCTATGGCATTTCTCGTCAACAATTAAATCTTTGCATATTTTTGCATGAGAACTCTTGTTATATTCAAATTCCAATTTATAAGCACTAAAATCATTATTTTTTCAATTGGTTCGACATTTTAGGTCGTAAACAATGTAAAATAAAGAAATGCTATAGGAAATGCTAGCATTTTCTATGGCATTTCTCGTCAACAATTTAATCCTTGCATATTTTTGCATGAGAACTCTTGTTATATTCAAATTACAATGTATAAGCCCTAAAATCATTATTTTTTCAATTGGTTCAAAATTTAAGGTTGTAAAAAATGTCAAATAAAGAAATGCTATAGCATTTCCTATGGCATTTCTCGTCAACAATTAAATATTTGCATATTTTTGCATGAGAACTCTTGTTATATTCAAATTCCAATTTATAAGCACTAAAATCATTATTTTTTCAATTGGTTCGACATTTTAGGTCGTAAACAATGTAAAATAAAGAAATGCTATAGGAAATGCTAGCATTTCCTATGGCATTTCTCGTCAACAATTTAATCCTTGCATATTTTTGCATGAGAACTCTTGTTATATTCAAATTACAATGTATAAGCCTTAAAATCATTATTTTTTCAATTGGTTCAAAATTTAAGGTTGTAAAAAATGTCAAATAAAGAAATGCTATAGGAAATGCTATAGCATTTCCTATGGCATTTCTCGTCAACAATTTAATCCTTTCATATTTTTGGATGAGAACTCTTGTTATATTCAAATTCCAATGTATAAGCACTAAAATCATTATTTTTTCAATTGGTTCGACATTTTAGGTCGTAAACAATGTAAAATAAAGAAATGCTATAGGAAATGCTAGCATTTCCTATGGCATTTCTCGTCAACAATTTAATCCTTGCATATTTTTGCATGAAAACTCTTGTTATATTCATATTCCAATGTATAAGCTTTCAAATCATTATTTTTTCAATTGGTTCGAAATTTAAGGTTGTAAAAAATGCCAAATAAAGAAATGCTATAGGAAATGCTATAGCATTTCCTATGGCATTTCTCGTCAACAATTTAATCCTTGCATATTTTTGCATGAGAACTCTTGTTATATTCAAATTACAATGTATAAGCCCTAAAATCATTATTTATTTAATTGGTTCAAAATTTAAGGTTGTAAAAAATGGCAAATAAAGAAATGCTATAGGAAATACTATAGCATTTCCTATGGCATTTCTCGTCAACAATTTAATCTTTGCATATTTTTGGATGAGATCTCTTGTTATATTCAAATTCCAATGTATAAGCCCTAAAATCATTATTTTTTCAATTCGTTCGAAATTTAAGGTTGTAAAAAATGTAAAATAAGGAAATGCTATAGAAAATGCTATAGCATTTCCTATGACATTTCTCGTCAACAATTTAATCCTTGCATATTTTTGCATGAGAACTCTTGTTATATTCAAAATCCAATGTATAAGCACTAAAATCATTATTTTTTCAATTGGTTCGACATTTTAGGTCGTAAACAATGAAAAATAAAGAAATGCTATAGGAAATGCTAGCATTTCCTATGGCATTTCTCGTCAACAATTTAATCCTTGCATATTTTTGCATGAAAACTCTTGTTATATTCATATTCCAATGTATAAGCTTTCAAATCATTATTTTTTCAATTGGTTCGAAATTTAAGGTTGTAAAAAATGCCAAATAAAGAAATGCTATAGGAAATGCTATAGCATTTCCTATGGCATTTCTCGTCAACAATTTAATCTTTGCATATTTTTGCATGAGAACTCTTGTTCTATTCAAATTCCAATGTATAAGCACTAAAATCATTATTTTTTCAATTGGTTCGACATTTTAGGTCGTAAACAATGTAAAATAAAGAAATGCTATAGGAAATGCTAGCATTTCCTATGGCATTTCTCGTCAACAATTTAATCCTTGCATATTTTTGCATGAGAACTCTTGTTATATTCAAATTACAATGTATAAGCCCTAAAATCATTATTTATTTAATTGGTTCGAAATTTAAGGTTGTAAAAAATGTCAAAAAAAGAAATGCTATAGGAAATGCTATAGCATTTCCTATGACATTTCTCGTCAACAATTTAATCCTTGCATATTTTTGCATGAGAACTCTTGTTATATTCAAATTCCAATGTATAAGCACTAAAATCATTATTTTTTCAATTGGTTCGACATTTTAGGTCGTAAACAATGTAAAATAAAGAAATGCTATAGGAAATGCTAGCATTTCCTATGGCATTTCTCGTCAACAATTTAATCCTTGCATATTTTTGCATGAGAACTCTTGTTATATTCAAATTACAATGTATAAGCCCTAAAATCATTATTTTTTCAATTGGTTCAAAATTTAAGGTTGTAAAAAATGTCAAATAAAGAAATGCAATAGGAAATGCTATAGCATTTCCTATTGCATTTCTCGACAACAATTTAATCCTTGCATATTTTTGGATGAGAACTCTTGTTATATTCAAATTTCAATTTATAAGCACTAAATCGTTATTTTTTCAATTGGTTCGACATTTTAGGTCGTAAACAATGTAAAATAAAGAAATGCTATAGGAAATGCTAGCATTTCCTATGGCATTTCTCGTCAACAATTTAATCCTTGCATATTTTTGCATGAGAACTCTTGTTATATTCAAATTACAATGTATAAGCCCTAAAATCATTATTTTTTCAATTGGTTCAAAATTTAAGGTTGTTAAAAATGTCAAATAAAGAAATGCTATAGGAAATGCTATAGCATTTCCTATGGCATTTCTCGTCAACAATTTAATCCTTGCATATTTTTGCATGAGAACTCTTGTTATATTCAAATTCCAATGTATAAGCACTAAAATTATTATTTTTTCAATTGGTTCGACATTTTAGGTCGTAAACAATGTAAAATAAAGAAATGCTATAGGAAATGCTAGCATTTCCTATGGCATTTCTCGTCAACAATTTAATCCTTGCATATTTTTGCATGAGAACTCTTGTTATATTCAAATTACAATGTATAAGCCCTAAAATCATTATTTTTTCAATTGGTTCAAAATTTAAGGTTGTAAAAAATGTCAAATAAAGAAATGCTATAGGAAATGCTATAGCATTTCCTATTGCATTTCTCGACAACAATTTAATCCTTGCATATTTTTGGATGAGAACTCTTGTTATATTCAAATTTCAATTTATAAGCACTAAATCGTTATTTTTTCAATTGGTTCGACATTTTAGGTCGTAAACAATGTAAAATAAAGAAATGCTATAGGAAATGCTAGCATTTCCTATGGCATTTCTCGTCAACAATTTAATCCTTGCATATTTTTGCATGAGAACTCTTGTTATATTCAAATTACAATGTATAAGCCCTAAAATCATTATTTTTTCAATTGGTTCAAAATTTAAGGTTGTTAAAAATGTCAAATAAAGAAATGCTATAGGAAATGCTATAGCATTTCCTATGGCATTTCTCGTCAACAATTTAATCCTTGCATATTTTTGCATGAGAACTCTTGTTATATTCAAATTCCAATGTATAAGCACTAAAATTATTATTTTTTCAATTGGTTCGACATTTTAGGTCGTAAACAATGTAAAATAAAGAAATGCTATAGGAAATGCTAGCATTTCCTATGGCATTTCTCGTCAACAATTTAATCCTTGCATATTTTTGCATGAGAACTCTTGTTATATTCAAATTACAATGTATAAGCCCTAAAATCATTATTTTTTCAATTGGTTCAAAATTTAAGGTTGTAAAAAATGTCAAATAAAGAAATGCTATAGGAAATGCTATAGCATTTCCTATTGCATTTCTCGACAACAATTTAATCCTTGCATATTTTTGGATGAGAACTCTTGTTATATTCAAATTTCAATTTATAAGCACTAAATCGTTATTTTTTCAATTGGTTCGACATTTTAGGTCGTAAACAATGTAAAATAAAGAAATGCTATAGGAAATGCTAGCATTTCCTATGGCATTTCTCGTCAACAATTTAATCCTTGCATATTTTTGCATGAGAACTCTTGTTATATTCAAATTACAATGTATATGCCCTAAAATCATTATTTTTTCAATTGGTTCAAAATTTAAGGTTGTTAAAAATGTCAAATAAAGAAATGCTATAGGAAATGCTATAGCATTTCCTATGGCATTTCTCGTCAACAATTTAATCCTTGCATATTTTTGCATGAGAACTCTTGTTATATTAAAATTCCAATGTATAAGCCCTAAAATCATTATTTTTTCAATTGGTTCGACATTTTAGGTCGTAAACAATGTAAAATAAAGAAATGCTATAGGAAATGCTAGCATTTTCTATGGCATTTCTCGTCAACAATTTAATCCTTGCATATTTTTGCATGAGAACTCTTGTTATATTCAAATTACAATGTATAAGCCCTAAAATCATTATTTTTTCAATTGGTTCAAAATTTAAGGTTGTAAAAAATGTCAAATAAAGAAATGCTATAGCATTTCCTATGGCATTTCTCGTCAACAATTAAATCTTTGCATATTTTTGCATGAGAACTCTTGTTATATTCAAATTCCAATTTATAAGCACTAAAATCATTATTTTTTCAATTGGTTCGACATTTTAGGTCGTAAACAATGTAAAATAAAGAAATGCTATAGGAAATGCTAGCATTTTCTATGGCATTTCTCGTCAACAATTTAATCCTTGCATATTTTTGCATGAGAACTCTTGTTATATTCAAATTACAATGTATAAGCCCTAAAATCATTATTTTTTCAATTGGTTCAAAATTTAAGGTTGTAAAAAATGTCAAATAAAGAAATGCTATAGCATTTCCTATGGCATTTCTCGTCAACAATTAAATATTTGCATATTTTTGCATGAGAACTCTTGTTATATTCAAATTCCAATTTATAAGCACTAAAATCATTATTTTTTCAATTGGTTCGACATTTTAGGTCGTAAACAATGTAAAATAAAGAAATGCTATAGGAAATGCTAGCATTTCCTATGGCATTTCTCGTCAACAATTTAATCCTTGCATATTTTTGCATGAGAACTCTTGTTATATTCAAATTACAATGTATAAGCCTTAAAATCATTATTTTTTCAATTGGTTCAAAATTTAAGGTTGTAAAAAATGTCAAATAAAGAAATGCTATAGGAAATGCTATAGCATTTGCTATGGCATTTCTCGTCAACAATTTAATCCTTTCATATTTTTGCATGAGAACTCTTGTTATATTCAAATTCCAATGTATAAGCACTAAAATCATTATTTTTTCAATTGGTTCGACATTTTAGGTCGTAAACAATGTAAAATAAAGAAATGCTATAGGAAATGCTAGCATTTCCTATGGCATTTCTCGTCAACAATTTAATCCTTGCATATTTTTGCATGAAAACTCTTGTTATATTCATATTCCAATGTATAAGCTTTCAAATCATTATTTTTTCAATTGGTTCGAAATTTAAGGTTGTAAAAAATGCCAAATAAAGAAATGCTATAGGAAATGCTATAGCATTTCCTATGGCATTTCTCGTCAACAATTTAATCCTTGCATATTTTTGCATGAGAACTCTTGTTATATTCAAATTACAATGTATAAGCCCTAAAATCATTATTTATTTAATTGGTTCAAAATTTAAGGTTGTAAAAAATGGCTAATAAAGAAATGCTATAGGAAATGCTATAGCATTTCCTATGGCATTTCTCGTCAACAATTTAATCTTTGCATATTTTTGGATGAGATCTCTTGTTATATTCAAATTCCAATGTATAAGCCCTAAAATCATTATTTTTTCAATTCGTTCGAAATTTAAGGTTGTAAAAAATGTAAAATAAGGAAATGCTATAGGAAATGCTATAGCATTTCCTATGACATTTCTCGTCAACAATTTAATCCTTGCATATTTTTGCATGAGAACTCTTGTTATATTCAAAATCCAATGTATAAGCACTAAAATCATTATTTTTTCAATTGGTTCGACATTTTAGGTCGTAAACAATGTAAAATAAAGAAATGCTATAGGAAATGCTAGCATTTCCTATGGCATTTCTCGTCAACAATTTAATCCTTGCATATTTTTGCATGAAAACTCTTGTTATATTCATATTCCAATGTATAAGCTTTCAAATCATTATTTTTTCAATTGGTTCGAAATTTAAGGTTGTAAAAAATGCCAAATAAAGAAATGCTATAGGAAATGCTATAGCATTTCCTATGGCATTTCTCGTCAACAATTTAATCTTTGCATATTTTTGCATGAGAACTCTTGTTCTATTCAAATTCCAATGTATAAGCACTAAAATCATTATTTTTTCAATTGGTTCGACATTTTAGGTCGTAAACAATGTAAAATAAAGAAATGCTATAGGAAATGCTAGCATTTCCTATGGCATTTCTCGTCAACAATTTAATCCTTGCATATTTTTGCATGAAAACTCTTGTTATATTCATATTCCAATGTATAAGCTTTCAAATCATTATTTTTTCAATTGGTTCGAAATTTAAGGTTGTAAAAAATGTCAAATAAAGAAATGCTATAGGAAATGCTATAGGAAATGCTATAGCATTTCCTATGGCATTTCTCGTCAACAATTTAATCTTTGCATATTTTTGCATGAGAACTCTTATTATATTCAAATTCCAATGTATACGCACTAAAATCATTATTTTTTCAATTGGTTCGACATTTTAGGTCGTAAACAATGTAAAATAAAGAAATGCTATAGGAAATGCTAGCATTTCCTATGGCATTTCTCGTCAACAATTTAATCCTTGCATATTTTTGCATGAGAACTCTTGTTATATTCAAATTACAATGTATAAGCCCTAAAATCATTATTTTTTCAATTGGTTCAAAATTTAAGGTTGTAAAAAATGTCAAATAAAGAAATGCTATAGGAAATGCTATAGCATTTCCTATGGCATTTCTCGTCAACAATTTAATCCTTGCATATTTTTGCATGAGAACTCTTGTTATATTCAAATTCCAATGTATAAGCACTAAAATCATTATTTTTTCAATTGGTTTGACATTTTAGGTCGTAAACAATGTAAAATAAAGAAATGCTATAGGAAATGCTAGCATTTCCTATGGCATTTCTCGTCAACAATTTAATCCTTGCATATTTTTTATGAAAACTCTTGTTATATTCATATTCCAATGTATAAGTTTCAAAATAATTATTTTTTCAATTGGTTCGAAATTTAAGGTTGTAAAAACTGTCAAATAAAGAAATGCTATAGGAAATGCTATAGCATTTCCTATGACATTTCTCGTCAACAATTTAATCCTTGCATATGTTTGCATGAGAACTCTTGTTATATTCAAATTCCAATGTATAAGCACTAAAATCATTATTTTTTCAATTGGTTCGACATTTTAGGTCGTAAACAATGTAAAATAAAGAAATGCTATAGGAAATGTTAGCATTTCCTATGGCATTTCTCGTCAACAATTTAATCCTTGCATATTTTTGCATGACAACTCTTGTTATATTCAAATTACAATGTATAAGCCCTAAAATCATTATTTTTTCAATTGGTTCAAAATTTAAGGTTGTAAAAAATGTCAAATAAAGAAATGCTATAGGAAATGCTATAGCATTTCCTATTGCATTTCTCGACAACAATTTTATCCTTGCATATTTTTGGATGAGAACTCTTGTTATATTCAAATTTCAATTTATAAGCACTAAAATGATTATTTTTTCAATTGGTTCGACATTTTAGGTCGTAAACAATGTAAAATAAAGAAATGCTATAGGAAATGCTAGCATTTCCTATGGCATTTCTCGTCAACAATTTAATCCTTGCATATTTTTGCATGAGAACTCTTGTTATATTCAAATTATAATGTATAAGCCCTAAAATAATTATTTTTTCAATTGGTTCAAAATTTAAGGTTGTAAAAAATGTCAAATAAAGAAATGCTATAGGAAATGCTATAACATTTCCTATGGCATTTCTCGTCAACAATTTAATCCTTGCATATTTTTACATGAGAACTCTTGTTATATTCAAACTCCAATGTATAAGCACTAAAATCATTATTTTTTCAATTGGTTCGACATTTTAGGTCGTAAACAATGTAAAATAAAGAAATGCTATAGGAAATGCTAGCATTTCCTATGGCATTTTTCGTCAACAATTTAATCCTTGCATATTTTTGCATGAAAACTCTTGTTATATTCATATTCCAATGTATAAGCTTTAAAATCATTATTTTTTCAATTGGTTCGAAATTTAAGGTTGTAAAAAATGTCAAATAAAGAAATGCTATAGGAAATGCTATAGCATTTCCTATGGCATTTCTCGTCAACAATTTAATCCTTGCATATTTTTGCATGAGAACTCTTGTTATATTCAAATTACAATGTATAAGCCCTAAAATCATTATTTTTTTAATTGGTTCGAAATTTAAGGTTGTAAAAAATGGCAAATAAAGAAATGCAATAGGAAATGCTATAACATTTCCTATGGCATTTCTCGTCAACAATTTAATCTTTGCATATTTTTGCATGAGATCTCTTGTTATATTCAAATTCCAATGTATAAGCCCTAAAATCATTATTTTTTCAATTGGTTTGAAATTTAAGGTTGTAAAAAATGTAAAATAAAGAAATGCTATAGGAAATGCTATAGCATTTCCTATGGCATTTCTCGTCAACAATTTAATCCTTGCATATTTTTGCATGAGAACTCTTGTTATATTCAAATTCCAATGTATAAGCACTAAAATCATTATTTTTTCAATTGGTTCGACATTTGAGGTCGTAAACAATGTAAAATAAAGAAATGCTATACGAAATATGGCATTTCTCGTCAACAATTTAATTCTTGCATATTTTTGCATGACAACTCTTGTTATATTCAAATTACAATGTATAAGCCCTAAAATCATTATTTTTTCAATTGGTTCAAAATTTAAGGTTGTAAAAATTGTCAAATAAAGAAATGCTATAGGAAATGCTATAGCATTTCCTATGGCATTTCTCGTCAACAATTTAATCCTTGCATATTTTTGCATGAGAACGCTTGTTATATTCAAATTCCAATTTATAAGCACTAAAATCATTATTTTTTCAATTGGTTCGACATTTTAGGTCGTAAACAATGTAAAATAAAGAAATGCTATAGGAAATGCTATAGCATTTCCTATGGCATTTCTCGTCAACAATTTAATCCTTGCATATTTTTGCATGAGAACTCTTGTTATATTCAAATTACAATGTATAAGCCCTAAAATCATTATTTATTTAATTGGTTCGAAACTTAAGGTTGTAAAAAATGTCAAATAAAGAAATGCTATAGGAAATGCTATAGCATTTCCTATGGCATTTCTCGTCAACAATTTAATCCTTGCATATTTTTGCATGAGAACTCTTGTTATATTCAAATTCCAATGTATAAGCACTAAAATCATTATTTTTTCAATTGGTTCGACATTTGAGGTCGTAAACAATGTAAAATAAAGAAATGCTATACGAAATATGGCATTTCTCGTCAACAATTTAATTCTTGCATATTTTTGCATGACAACTCTTGTTATATTCAAATTACAATGTATAAGCCCTAAAATCATTATTTTTTCAATTGGTTCAAAATTTAAGGTTGTAAAAATTGTCAAATAAAGAAATGCTATAGGAAATGCTATAGCATTTCCTATGGCATTTCTCGTCAACAATTTAATCCTTGCATATTTTTGCATGAGAACGCTTGTTATATTCAAATTCCAATTTATAAGCACTAAAATCATTATTTTTTCAATTGGTTCGACATTTTAGGTCGTAAACAATGTAAAATAAAGAAATGCTATAGGAAATGCTATAGCATTTCCTATGGCATTTCTCGTCAACAATTTAATCCTTGCATATTTTTGCATGAGAACTCTTGTTATATTCAAATTACAATGTATAAGCCCTAAAATCATTATTTATTTAATTGGTTCGAAACTTAAGGTTGTAAAAAATGTCAAATAAAGAAATGCTATAGGAAATGCTATAGCATTTCCTATGGCATTTCTCGTCAACAATTTAATCCTTGCATATTTTTGCATGAGAACTCTTGTTATATTCAAATTCCAATGTATAAGCACTAAAATCATTATTTTTTCAATTGGTTCGACATTTTAGGTCGTAAACAATGTAAAATAAAGAAATGCTATAGGAAATGCTAGCATTTCCTATGGCATTTCTCGTCAACAATTTAATCCTTGCATATTTTTGCATGAGAACTCTTGTTATATTCAAATTACAATGTATAAGCCCTAAAATCATTATTTTTTCAATTGGTTCAAAATTTAAGGTTGTAAAAAATGTCAAATAAAGAAATGCTATAGGAAATGCTATAGCATTTCCTATGGCATTTCTCGTCAACAATTTAATCCTTGCATATTTTTGCATGAGAACGCTTGTTATATTCAAATTCCAATTTATAAGCACTAAAATCATTATTTTTTCAATTGGTTAGACATTTTAGGTCGTAAACAATGTAAAATAAAGAAATGCTATAGGAAATGCTATAGCATTTCTTATGGCATTTCTCGTCAACAATTTAATCCTTGCATATTTTGGCATGAGAACTCTTGTTATATTCAAATTACAATGTATAAGCCCTAAAATCATTATTTATTTAATTGGTTCGAAATTTAAGGTTGTAAAAAATGTCAAATAAAGAAATGCTATAGGAAATGCTATAGCATTTCCTATGGCATTTCTCGTCAACAATTTAATCCTTGCATATTTTTGCATGAGAACTCTTGTTATATTCAAATTTCAATGTATAAGCACTAAAATCATTATTTTTTCAATTGGTTCGACATTTTAGGTCGTAAACAATGTAAAATAAAGAAATGCTATAGGAAATGCTAGCATTTCCTATGGCATTTCTCGTCAACAATTTAATCCTTGCATATTTTTGCATGAAACTCTTGTTATATTCATATTCCAATGTATAAGCTTTAAAATCATTATTTTTTCAATTGGTTCGAAATTTAAGGTTGTAAAAAATGTCAAATAAAGAAATGCTATAGGAAATGATATAGCATTTCCTATGGCATTTCTCGTCAACAATTTAATCCTTGCATATTTTTGCATGAAAACTCTTGTTATATTCATATTCCAATGTATAAGCTTTAAAATCATTATTTTTTCAATTGGTTCGAAATTTAAGGTTGTAAAAAATGTCAAATAAAGAAATGCTATAGGAAATGCTATAGCATTTCCTATGGCATTTCTCGTCAACAATTTAATCCTTGCATATTTTTGCATGATAACTCTTGTTATATTCAAATTACAATGTAAAAGCCCTAAAATCATTATTTTTTTATTTGGTTCGAAATTTAAGGTTGTAAAAAATGGCAAAAAAAGAAATGCTATAGGAAATGCTATAGCATTTCCTATGGCATTTCTCGTCAACAATTTAATCTTTGCATATTTTTGCATGAGATCTCTTGTTATATTAAAATTCCAATGTATAAGCCCTAAAATCATTATTTTTTCAATTGGTTCGAAATTTAAGGTTGTAAAAAATGTAAAATAAAGAAATGCTATAGGAAATGCTATAGCATTTCCTATGGCATTTCTCGTCAACAATTTAATCCTTGCATATTTTTGCATGAGAACTCTTGTTATATTCAAATTAAAATGTATAAGCCCTAAAATCATTATTTATTTAATTGGTTCGAAATTTAAGGTTGTAAAAACTGTCAAATAAAGAAATGCTATAGGAAATGCTATAGCATTTCCTATGGCATTTCTCGTCAACAATTTAATCCTTGCATATTTTTGCATGAGAACGCTTGTTATATTCAAATTCCAATTTATAAGCACTAAAATCATTATTTTTTCAATTGGTTAGACATTTTAGGTCGTAAACAATGTAAAATAAAGAAATGCTATAGGAAATGCTATAGCATTTCCTATGGCATTTCTCGTCAACAATTTAATCCTTGCATATTTTGGCATGAGAACTCTTGTTATATTCAATATACAATGTATAAGCCCTAATATCATTATTTCTTCAATTGGTTCAAAATTTAAGGTTGTAAAAAATGTCAAATAAAGAAGTGCTATAGGAAATGCTATAGCATTTCCTATGGCATTTCTCGTCAACTATTTAATCCTTGCATATTTTTGCATGAGAACTCTTGTTATATTCAAACTCCAATGTATAAGCACTAAAATCATTATTTTGTCAATTGGTTCGACATTTTAGGTCGTAAACAATGTAAAATAAAGAAATGCTATAGGAAATGCTAGCATTTCCTATGGCATTTCTCGTCAACAATTTAATCCTTGCATATTTTTGCATGAAAACTCTTGTTATATTCATATTCCAATGTATAAGCTTTAAAATCATTTTTTTTTCAATTGGTTCGAAATTTAAGGTTGTAAAAAATGTCAAATAAAGAAATGCTGTAGGAAATGCTATAGCATTTCCTATGGCATTTCTCGTCAACAATTTAATCCTTGCATATTTTTGCATGATAACTCTTGTTATATTCAAATTACAATGTATAAGCCCTAAAATCATTATTTATTTAATTGGTTCGAAATTTAAGGTTGTAAAAAATGGAAAATAAAGAAATGCTATAGGAAATGCTATAGCATTTCCTATGGCATTTCTCGTCAACAATTTAATCTTTGCATATTTTTGCATGAGATCTCTTGTTATATTCAAATTCCAATGTATAAGCACTAAAATCATTATTTTTTCAATTGGTTCGACATTTTAGGTCGTAAACAATGTAAAACAAAGAAATGCTATAGGAAATGCTAGCATTTCCTATGGCATTTCTTGTCAACAATTTAATCCTTGCATATTTTTGCATGAAAACTCTTGTTATATTTATATTCCAATGTATAAGCTTTAAAATCTATATTTTTCAATTGGTTCGAAATTTAAGGTTGTAAAAAATGTCAAATAAAGAAATGCTATAGGAAATGCTATAGCATTTCCTATGGCATTTCTCGTCAACAATTTAATCCTTGCATATTTTTGCATGAGAACTCTTGTTATATTAAAATTACAATGTATAAGCCCTAAAATCATTATTTTTTTAATTGGTTCGAAATTTAACGTTGTAATAAATAGCAAATAAAGAAATGCTATAGGAAATGCTATAGCATTTCCTATGGCATTTCTCGTCAACAATTTAATCTTTGCATATTTTTGCATGAGATCTCTTGTTATATTCAAATTCCAATGTATAAGCCCTAAAATCATTATTTTTTCAATTGGTTCAAAATTTAAGGTTGTAAAAAATGTAAAATAAAGAAATGCTATAGGAAATGCTATTGCATTTCCTATGGCATTTCTCGTCAACAATTTAATCTTTGCATATTTTTGCATGAGAACTCTTGTTATATTCAAATTACAATGTATAAGCCCTAAAATCATTATTTATTTAATTAGTTCGAAATTTAAGGTTGTAAAAAATGTCAAATAAAGAAATGCTATAGGAAATGCTATAGCATTTCCTATGGCATTTCTCGTCAACAATTTAATCCTTGCAAATTTTTGCATGAGAACTCTTGTTATATTCAAATTCCAATGTATAAGCATCAAAATCATTATTTTTTCAATTGGTTCGACATTTTAGGTCGTAAACAATGTAAAATAAAGAAATGCTAAAGGAAATGCTAGCATTTCCTATAGCATTTCTCGTCAACAATTTAATCCTTGCATATTTTTGCATGAGAATTCTTGTTATATTCAAATTACAATGTATAAGCCCTAAAATCATTATTTTTTCAATTGGTTCAAAATTTAAGGTTGTAAAAAATGTCAAATAAAGAAATGCTATAAGAAATGCTATAGCATTTCCTATGGCATTTCTCGTCAACAATTTAATCCTTGCATATTTTTGCATGAGAACTCTTGTTATATTCAAATTCCAATGTATAAGCACTAAAATCATTATTTTTTCAATTGGTTCGACATTTTAGGTCGTAAACAATGTAAAATAAAGAAATGCTATAGGAAATGCTAGCATTTATTATGGCATTTCTCGTCAACAATTTAATCCTTGCATATTTTTGCATGAAAACTCTTGTTATATTCATATTCCAATGTATAAGCTTTAAAATCATTATTTTTTCAATTGGTTCGAAATTTAAGGTTGTAAAAAATGTCAAATAAAGAAATGCTATAGGAAATGCTATAGCATTTCCAATAGCATTTCTCGTCAACAATTTAATCCTTGCATATTTTTGCATGAGAACTCTTGTTATATTCAAATTACAATGTATAAGCCCTAAAATCATTATTTATTTAATTGGTTCGAAATTTAAGGTTGTAAGAAATGGCAAATAAAGAAAATCTATAGGAAATGCTATAGCATTTCCTATGGCATTTCTCGTCAACAATTTAATCTTTGCATATTTTTGCATGAGATCTCTTGTTATATTCAAATTCCAATGTATAAGCCCTAAAATCATTATTTTTTCAATTGGTTCGAAATTTAAGGCTGTAAAAAATGTAAAATAAAGAAATGCTATAGCAAAATGCTATAGCATTTCCTATGGCATTTCTCGTCAACAATTTAATCCTTGCATATTTTTGCATGAGAACTCTTGTTATATTCAAATTACAATGTATAAGCCCTAAAATCATTATTTTTTTAATTGGTTCGAAATTTAAGGTTGTAAAAAACGGCAAATAAAGAAATGCTATAGGAAATGCTATAGCATTTCCTATGGAATTTCTCGTCAACAATTTAATCTTTGCATATTTTTGCATGAGATCTCTTGTTATATTCAAATTCCAATGTATAAGCCCTAAAATCATTATTTTTTCAATTGGTTCAAAATTTAAGGTTGTAAAAAATGTAAAATAAAGAAATGCTATAGGAAATGCTATAGCATTTCCTATGGCATTTCTCGTCAACAATTTAATCCTTGCATATTTTTGCATGAGAACGCTTGTTATATTCAAATTCCAATGTATAAGCACTAAAATCATTTTTTTTTCAATTGGTTCGACATTTTAGGTCGTAAACAATGTAAAATAAAGAAATGCTATAGGAAATGCTAGCATTTCCTATGGCATTTCTCGTCAACAATTTAATCCTTGCATATTTTTGCATGAAAACTCTTTTTATATTCATATTCCAATGTATAAGCTTTAAAATCATTATTTTTTCAATTGGTTCGAAATTTAAGGTTGTAAAAAATGTCAAATAAAGAAATGCTATAGGAAATGCTATAGCATTTCCTATGGCATTTCTCGTCAACAATTTAATCCTTACATATTTTTGCATGAGAACTCTTGTTATATTCAAATTACAATGTATAAGCCCTAAAATCATTATTTATTTAATTGGTTCGAAATTTAAGGTTGTAAAAAATGGCAAATAAAGAAATGCTATAGGAAATGCTATATTTCTCGTCAACAATTTAATCTTTGCATATTTTTGCATGAGATCTCTTGTTATATTCAAATTCCAATGTATAAGCCCTAAAATCATTATTTTTTCAATTGGTTCGAAATTTAAGGTTGTAAAAAATGTAAAATAAAGAAATGCTATAGGAAATGCTATAGCATTTCCTATGGCATTTCTCGTCAGCAATTTAATCCTTGCATATTTTTGCATGAGAACTCTTGTTATATTCAAATTACAATGTATAAGCCCTAAAATCATTATTTTTTCAATTGGTTCAAAATTTAAGGTTGTAAAAAATGTCAAATAAAGAAATGCTATAGGAAATGCTATAGCATTTCCTATGGCATTTCTCGTCAACAATTTAATCCTTGCATATTTTTGCATGAGAACTCTTGTTATATTCAAATTCCAATGTATAAGCACTAAAATCATTATTTTTTCAATTGGTTCGACATTTTAGGTCGTAAACAATGTAAAATAAAGAAATGCTATAGGAAATGCTGCTAGCATTTCCAATGGCATTTCTCGTCAACAATTTAATCCTTGCATATTTTTGCATGAAAACTCTTGTTATATTCATATTCCAATGTATAAGCTTTAAAATCATTATTTTTTCAATTGGTTCGAAATTTAAGGTTGTAAAAAATGTCAAATAAAGAAATGCTATAGGAAATGCTATAGCATTTCCTATTGCATTTCTCGTCAACAATTTTATCTTTGCATATTTTTGCATTATATCTCTTGTTATATTCAAATTGCAATGTATAAGCCTTAAAATTATTATTTTTTCAATTGGTTCGAAATTTAAGGCTGTAAACAATGTAAAATAAAGAAATGCTATTGGAAATGCTATAGCATTTCCTATGGCATTTCTCGTCAACAATTTAATCCTTGCATATTTTTGCATGAGAAATCTTGTTATATTCAAATTACAATGTATAAGCCCTAAAAATCATTATTTATTTAATTGGTTCGAAATTTAAGGTTGTAAAAAATGTCAAATAAAGAAATGCTATAGGGAATGCTATAGCATTTCCTATGGCATTTCTCGTCAACAATTTAATCCTTGCATATTTTTGCATGAGAACTCTTGTTATATTTAAATTCCAATGTATAAGCACTAAAATCATTATTTTTTCAATTGGTTCGACATTTTAGGTCGTAAACAATGTAAAATAAAGAAATGCTATAGGAAATGCTAGCATTTCCTATGGGATTTCTCGTCAATAATTTAATCCTTGCATATTTTTGCATGAGAACTCTTGTTATATTCAAATTACAATGTATAAGCCCTAAGATCATTATTTTTTTAATTGGTTCGAAATTTAAGGTTGTAAAAAATGGCAAATAAAGAAATGCTATAGGAAATGCTATAGCATTTCCTATGGCATTTCTCGTCAACAATTTAATCTTTGCATATTTTTGCATGAGATCTCTTGTTATATTCAAATTCCAATGTATAAGCCCTAAAATTATTATTTTTTCAATTGGTTCAAAATTTAAGGTTGTAAAAAATGTAAAATAAAGAAATGCTATAGGAAATGCTATAGCATTTCCTATGGCATTTCTCGTCAACAATTTAATCCTTGCATATTTTTGCATGAGAACTCTTGTTATATTCAAATTACAATGTATAAGCCCTAAAATCATTATTTATTTAATTGATTCGAAATTTAAGGTTGTAAGAAATGGCAAATAAAGAAAATCTATAGGAAATGCTATAGCATTTCCTATGGCATTTCTCGTCAACAATTTAATCTTTGCATATTTTTGCATGAGATCTCTTGTTATATTCAAATTCCAATGTATAAGCCCTAAAATCATTATTTTTTCAATTGGTTCGAAATTTAAGGCTGTAAAAAATGTAAAATAAAGAAATGCTATAGCATTTCCTATGGCATTTCTCGTCAACAATTTAATCCTTGCATATTTTTGCATGAGAACTCTTGTTATATTCAAATTACAATGTATAAGCCCTAAAATCATTATTTTTTTAATTGGTTCGAAATTTAAGGTTGTAAAAAATGGCAAATAAAGAAATGCTATAGGAAATGCTATAGCATTTCCTATGGAATTTCTCGTCAACAATTTAATCTTTGCATATTTTTGCATGAGATCTCTTGTTATATTCAAATTACAATGTATAAGCCCTAAAATCATTATTTTTTTAATTGGTTCGAAATTTAAGGTTGTAAAAAATGGCAAATAAAGAAATGCTATAGGAAATGCTATAGCATTTCCTATGGCATTTCTCGTCAACAATTTAATCTTTGCATATTTTTGCATGAGATCTCTTGTTATATTCAAATTCCAATGTATAAGCCCTAAAATCATTATTTTTTCAATTGGTTCGAAATTTAAGGTTGTAAAAAATGTAAAATAAAGAAATGCTATAGCATTTCCTATGGCATTTCTCGTCAACAATTTAATCCTTGCATATTTTTGCATGAGAACTCTTGTTATATTCAAATTACAATGTATAAGCCCTAAAATCATTATTTTTTCAATTGGTTCAAAATTTAAGGTTTTAAAAAATGTCAAATAAAGAAATGCTATAGGAAATGCTATAGCATTTTCTATGGCATTTCTCGTCAACAATTTAATCCTTGCATATTTTTGCATGAGAACTCTTGTTATATTCAAATTCCAATGTATAAGCATCAAAATCATTATTTTTTCAATTTGTTCGACATTTTAGGTCGTAAGCAATGTAAAATAAAGAAATGCTATAGGAAATGCTAGCATTTCCTATGGCATTTCTCGTCAACAATTTAATCCTTGCATATTTTTGCATGAGAACTCTTGTTATATTCAAATTACAATGTATAAGCCCTAAAATCATTATTTATTTAATTGGTTCGAAATTTAAGGTTGTAAGAAATGGCAAATAAAGAAAATCTATAGGAAATGCTATAGCATTTCCTATGGCATTTCTCGTCAACAATTTAATCTTTGCATATTTTTGCATGAGATCTCTTGTTATATTCAAATTCCAATGTATAAGCCCTAAAATCATTATTTTTTCAATTGGTTCGAAATTTAAGGCTGTAAAAAATGTAAAATAAAGAAATGCTATAGCAAAATGCTATAGCATTTCCTATGGCATTTCTCGT
The DNA here is from genome assembly GCA_954871525.1 of Parietaria judaica. Classification (NCBI taxonomy): domain Eukaryota; kingdom Viridiplantae; phylum Streptophyta; class Magnoliopsida; order Rosales; family Urticaceae; genus Parietaria; species Parietaria judaica. The sequence continues at coordinate 3,474,661 of OX940864.1, read as the reverse complement.
CAACAATTTAATCCTTGCATATTTTTGCATGAGAACTCTTGTTATATTCAAATTACAATGTATAAGCCCTAAAATCATTATTTTTTTAATTGGTTCGAAATTAAAGGTTGTAAAAAATGGCAAATAAAGAAATGCTATAGGAAATGCTATAGCATTTCCTATGGAATTTCTCGTCAACAATTTAATCTTTGCATATTTTTGCATGAGATCTCTTGTTATATTCAAATTACAATGTATAAGCCCTAAAATCATTATTTTTTTAATTGGTTCGAAATTTAAGGTTGTAAAAAATGGCAAATAAAGAAATGCTATAGGAAATGCTATAGCATTTCCTATGGCATTTCTCGTCAACAATTTAATCTTTGCATATTTTTGCATGAGATCTCTTGTTATATTCAAATTCCAATGTATAAGCCCTAAAATCATTATTTTTTCAATTGGTTCGAAATTTAAGGTTGTAAAAAATGTAAAATAAAGAAATGCTATAGCATTTCCTATGGCATTTCTCGTCAACAATTTAATCCTTGCATATTTTTGCATGAGAACTCTTGTTATATTCAAATTACAATGTATAAGCCCTAAAATCATTATTTTTTCAATTGGTTCAAAATTTAAGGTTTTAAAAAATGTCAAATAAAGAAATGCTATAGGAAATGCTATAGCATTTTCTATGGCATTTCTCGTCAACAATTTAATCCTTGCATATTTTTGCATGAGAACTCTTGTTATATTCAAATTCCAATGTATAAGCATCAAAATCATTATTTTTTCAATTTGTTCGACATTTTAGGTCGTAAACAATGTAAAATAAAGAAATGCTATAGGAAATGCTAGCATTTCCTATGGCATTTCTCGTCAACAATTTAATCCTTGCATATTTTTGCATGAGAACTCTTGTTATATTCAAATTACAATGTATAAGCCCTAAAATCATTATTTATTTAATTGGTTCAAAATTTAAGGTTGTAAGAAATGGCAAATAAAGAAAATCTATAGGAAATGCTATAGCATTTCCTATGGCATTTCTCGTCAACAATTTAATCTTTGCATATTTTTTCATGAGATCTCTTGGTATATTCAAATTCCAATGTATAAGCCCTAAAATCATTATTTTTTCAATTGGTTCGAAATTTAAGGCTGTAAAAAATGTAAAATAAAGAAATGCTATAGCAAAATGCTATAGCATTTCCTATGGCATTTCTCGTCAACAATTTAATCCTTGCATATTTTTGCAAGAGAACTCTTGTTATATTCAAATTACAATGTATAAGCCCTAAAATCATTATTTTTTTAATTGGTTCGAAATTTAAGGTTGTAAAAAATGGCAAATAAAGAAATGCTATAGGAAATGCTATAGCATTTCCTATGGAATTTCTCGTCAACAATTTAATCTTTGCATATTTTTGCATGAGATCTCTTGTTATATTCAAATTACAATGTATAAGCCCTAAAATCATTATTTTTTTAATTGGTTCAAAATTTAAGGTTGTAAAAAATGGCAAATAAAGAAATGCTATAGGAAATGCTATAGCATTTCCTATGGCATTTCTCGTCAACAATTTAATCTTTGCATATTTTTGCATGAGATCTCTTGTTATATTCAAATTCCAATGTATAAGCCCTAAAATCATTATTTTTTCAATTGGTTCGAAATTTAAGGTTGTAAAAAATGTAAAATAAAGAAATGCTATAGCATTTCCTATGGCATTTCTCGTCAACAATTTAATCCTTGCATATTTTTGCATGAGAACTCTTGTTATATTCAAATTACAATGTATAAGCCCTAAAATCATTATTTTTTCAATTGGTTCAAAATTTAAGGTTTTAAAAAATGTCAAATAAAGAAATGCTATAAGAAATGCTATAGCATTTTCTATGGCATTTCTCGTCAACAATTTAATCCTTGCATATTTTTGCATGAGAACTCTTGTTATATTCAAATTCCAATGTATAAGCATCAAAATCATTATTTTTTCAATTTGTTCGACATTTTAGGTCGTAAACAATGTAAAATAAAGAAATGCTATAGGAAATGCTAGCATTTCCTATGGCATTTCTCGTCAACAATTTAATCCTTGCATATTTTTGCATGAGAACTCTTGTTATATTCAAATTCCAATGTATAAGCACTAAAATCATTATTTTTTCAATTGGTTCGAAATTTAAGGTTGTAAAAAATGTAAAATAAAGAAATGCTATAGGAAATGCTATAGCATTTCCTATTGCATTTCTCGTCAACAATTTAATCCTTGCATATTTTTGCATGAGAACTCTTGTTATATTCAAATTAGAATGTATAAGCCCTAAAATCATTATTTTTTCAATTGGTTCAAAATTTAAGGTTTTAAAAAATGTCAAATAAAGAAATGCTATAGGAAATGCTATAGCATTTCCTATGGCATTTCTCGTCAACAATTTAATCCTTGCATATTTTTGCATGAGAACTCTTGTTATATTCAAATTACAATGTATAAGCCCTAAAATCATTATTTATTTAATTGGTTCGAAATTTAAGGTTGTAAAAAATGGCAAATAAAGAAATGCTATAGGAAATGCTATAGCATTTCCTATGGCATTTCTCGTCAACAATTTAATCTTTGCATATTTTTGCATGAGATCTCTTGTTATATTCAAATTCCAATGTATAAGCCCTAAAATCATTATTTTTTCAATTGGTTCGAAATTTAAGGTTGTAAAAAATGTAAAATAAAGAAATGCTATAGGAAATGCTATAGCATTTCCTATGGCATTTCTTGTCAGCAATTTAATCCTTGCATATTTTTGCATGAGAACTCTTGTTATATTCAAATTACAATGTATAAGCCCTAAAATCATTATTTTTTCAATTGGTTCAAAATTTAAGGTTGTAAAAAATGTCAAATAAAGAAATGCTATAGGAAATGCTATAGCATTTCCTGTGGCATTTCTCGTCAACAATTTAATCCTTGCATATTTTTGCATGAGAACTCTTTTTATATTCAAATTCCAATGTATAAGCACTAAAATCATTATTTTTTCAATTGGTTCGACATTTTAGGTCGTAAACAATGTAAAATAAAGAAATGCTATAGGAAATGCTGCTAGCATTTCCTATGGCATTTCTCGTCAACAATTTAATCCTTGCATATTTTTGCATGAAAACTCTTGTTATATTCATATTCCAATGTATAAGCTTTAAAATCATTATTTTTTCAATTGGTTCGAAATTTAAGGTTGTAAAAAATGTCAAATAAAGAAATGTTATTTCCTATGGCATTTCTCGTCAACAATTTAATCCTTGCATATTTTTGCATGAGAAATCTTGTTATATTCAAATTACAATGTATGAGCCCTAAAAATCATTATTTATTTAATTGGTTCGAAATTTAAGGTTGTAAAAAATGTCAAATAAAGAAATGCTATAGGGAATGCTATAGCATTTCCTATGGCATTTCTCGTCAACAATTTAATCCTTGCATATTTTTGCATGAGAACTCTTGTTATATTTAAATTCCAATGTATAAGCACTAAAATCATTATTTTTTCAATTGGTTCGACATTTTAGGTCGTAAACAATGTAAAATAAAGAAATGCTATAGGAAATGCTAGCATTTCCTATGGGATTTCTCGTCAATAATTTAATCCTTGCATATTTTTGCATGAGAACTCTTGTTATATTCAAATTACAATGTATAAGCCCTAAGATCATTATTTTTTTAATTGGTTCGAAATTTAAGGCTGTAAAAAATGGCAAATAAAGAAATGCTATAGGAAATGCTATAGCATTTCCTATGGCATTTCTCGTCAACAATTTAATCTTTGCATATTTTTGCATGAGATCTCTTGTTATATTCAAATTCCAATGTATAAGCCCTAAAATCATTATTTTTTCAATTGGTTCAAAATTTAAGGTTGTAAAAAATGTAAAATAAAGAAATGCTATAGGAAATGCTATAGCATTTCCTATGGCATTTCTCGTCAACAATTTAATCCTTGCATATTTTTGCATGAGAACTCTTGTTATATTCAAATTACAATGTATAAGCCCTAAAATCATTATTTATTTAATTGGTTCGAAATTTAAGGTTGTAAAAAATGTCAAATAAAGAAATGCTATAGGAAATGCCATAGCATTACCTATGGCATTTCTCGTCAACAATTTAATCCTTGCATATTTTTGCATGAGAACTCTTGTTATATTCAAATTCCAATGTATAAGCATTAAAATCATTATTTTTTCAATTGGTTCGACATTTTAGGTCGTAAACAATGTAAAATAAAGAAATGCTATAGGAAATGCTAGCATTTCCTATGGCATTTCTCGTCAACAATTTAATCCTTGCATATTTTTGCATGAGAACTCTTGTTATATTCAAATTACAATGTATAAGCCTTAAAATCATTATTTTTTCAATTGGTTCAAAATTTAAGGTTGTAAAAAATGTCAAATAAAGAAATGCTATAGGAAATGCTATAGCATTTCCTATGGCATTTCTCGTCAACAATTTAATCCTTGCATATTTTTGCATGAGAACTCTTGTTATATTCAAATTCCAATGTATAAGCACTAAAATCATTTTTTTTTTCAATTGGTTCGACATTTTAGGTCAAAAACAATGTAAAATAAAGAAATGCTATAGGAAATGCTAGCATTTCCTATGGCATTTCTCGTCAACAATTTAATCCTTGCATATTTTTGCATGAAAACTCTTGTTATATTCATATTCCAATGTATAAGCTTTAAAAGCATTATTTTTTCAATTGGTTCGAAATTTAAGGTTGTAAAAATTGTCAAATAAAGAAATGCTATAGGAAATGCTATAGCATTTCCTATGGCATTTCTCGTCAACAATTTAATCCTTGCATATTTTTGCATGAGAACTCTTGTTATATTCAAATTACAATGTATAAGCCCTAAAATCATTATTTATTTAATTGGTTCGAAATTTAAGGTTGTAAAAAATGGCAAATAAAGAAATGCTATAGGAAATGCTATAGCATTTCCTATGGCATTTCTCGTCAACAATTTAATCTCTGCATATTTTTCCATGAGATCTCTTGTTATATTACAATTCCAATGTATAAGCCCTAAAATCATTATTTTTTCAATTTGTTCGAAATTTAAGGTTGTAAAAAATGTAAAATAAAGAAATGCTATAGGAAATGCTATAGCATTTCCTATGGCATTTCTCGTCAACAATTTAATCCTTGCATATTTTTGCATGAAAACTCTTGTTATATTCATATTCCAATGTATAAGCTTTAAAATCATTATTTTTTCAATTGGTTCGAAATTTAAGGTTGTAAAAAATGTCAAATAAAGAAATGCTATAGGAAATGCTATAGCATTTCCTATGGCATTTCTCGTCAACAATTTAATCCTTGCATATTTTTGCATGAGAACTCTTGTTATATTCAAATTACAATGTATAAGCCCTAAAATCATTATTTTTTTAATTGGTTCGAAATTTAAGGTTGTAAAAAATGGCAAATAAAGAAATGCTATAGGAAATGCTATAGCATTTCCTATGGCATATCTCGTCAACAATTTAATCTTTGCATATTTTTGCGCTAGATCTCTTGTTATATTCAAATTCCAATGTATAAGCCCTAAAATCATTATTTTTTCAATTGGTTCAAAATTTAAGGTTGTAAAAAATGTAAAATAAAGAAATGCTATAGGAAATGCTATAGCATTTCCTATGGCATTTCTCGACAACAATTTAATCCTTGCATATTTTTGCATGAGAACTCTTGTAATATTCAAATTACAATGTATAAGCCCTAAAATCATTATTTATTTAATTGGTTCGAAATTTAAGGTTGTAAAAAATGTCAAATAAAGAAATGCTATAGGAAATGCTATAGCATTTCCTATGGCATTTCTCGTCAACAATTTAATCCTTGCATATTTTTGCATGAGAACTTTTGTTATATTCAAATTCCAATGTATAAGCATCAAAATCATTATTTTTCAATTGGTTCGACATTTTAGGTCGTAAACAATGTAAAATAAAGAAATGCTATAGGAAATGCTAGCATTTCCTATGGCATTTCTCGTCAACAATTTAATCCTTGCATATTTTTGCATGAAAACTCTTGTTATATTCATATTCTAATGTAAAAGCTTTAAAATCATTATTTTTTCAATTGGTTCAAAATTTAAGGTTGTAAAAAATGTCAAATAAAGAAATGCTATAGGAAATGCTATAGCATTACCTATGGCATTTCTCGTCAACAATTTAATCCTTGCATATTTTTGCATGAGAACTCTTGTTATATTCAAATTACAATGTATAAGCCCTAAATTAATTATTTTTTCAATTGGTTCAAAATTTAAGGTTGTAAAAAATGTCAAATAAAGAAATGCTATAGGAAATGCTATAGCATTTCCTATGGCATTTCTCGTCAACAATTTAATCCTTGCATATTTTTGCATGAGAACTCTTGTTATATTCAAATTCCAATGTATAATCACTAAAATCATTTTTTTTTCAATTGGTTCGACATTTTAGGTCGTAAACAATGTAAAATAAAGAAATGCTATAGGAAATGCTAGCATTTCCTATGGCATTTCTCGTCAACAATTTAATCCTTGCATATTTTTGCATGAAAACTCTTGTTATATTCATATTCCAATGTTAAAGCTTTAAAATAATTATTTTTTCAATTGGTTCGAAATTTAAGGTTGTAAAAAATGTCAAATAAAGAAATGCTATAGGAAATGCTATAGCATTTCCTATGGCATTTCTCGTCAACAATTTAATCCTTGCATATTTTTGCATGAGAACTCTTGTTATATTCAAATTACAATGTATAAGCCCTAAAATCATTATTTTTTCAATTGGTTCAAAAGTTAAGGTTTTAAAAAATGTCAAATAAAGAAATGCTATAGGAAATGCTATAGCATTTTCTATGGCATTTCTCGTCAACAATTTAATCCTTGCATATTTTTGCATGAGAACTCTTGTTATATTCAAATTCCAATGTATAAGCACTAAAATCATTATTTTTTCAATTGGTTCGACATTTTAGGTCGTAAACAATGTAAAATAAAGAAATGCTATAGGAAATGCTAGCATTTCCTATGGCATTTCTCGTCAACAATTTAATCCTTGCATACTTTTGCATGAAAACTCTTGTTATATTCATATTCCAATGTATAAGCTTTAAAATCGTTATTTTTTCAAATTGTTCAAAATTTAAGGTTGTAAAAAATGTCAAATAAAGAAATGCTATAGGACATGCTATAGCATTTTCTATGGCATTTCTCGTCAACAATTTAATCCTTGCATATTTTTGCATGAGAACTCTTGTTATATTCAAATTCCAATGTATAAGCATCAAAATCATTATTTTTTCAATTGGTTTGACATTTTAGGTCGTAAACAATGTAAAATAAAGAAATGCTATAGGAAATGCTAGCATTTCCTATGGCATTTCTCGTCAACAATTTAATCCTTGCATATTTTTGCATGAGAACTCTTGTTATATTAAAATTACAATGTATAAGCCCTAAAATCATTATTTTTTCAATTGGTTCAAAATTTAAGGTTTTAAAAATTGTCAAATAAAGAAATGCTATAGGAAATGCTATAGCATTTTCTATGGCATTTCTCGTCAACAATTTAATCCTTGCATATTTTTGCATGAGAACTCTTGTTATATTCAAATTCCAATGTATAAGCATCAAAATCATTATTTTTTCAATTTGTTCGACATTTTAGGTCGTAAACAATGTAAAATAAAGAAACGCTATAGGACATGCTATAGCATTTCCTATGGCATTTCTCGTCAACAATTTAATCTTTGCATATTTTTGCATGAGAACTCTTGTTATATTCAAATTTTAATGTATAAGCATCAAAATCATTATTTTTTCAATTGGTTCGACATTTTAGGTCGTAAACAATGTAAAATAAAGAAATGCTATAGGAAATGCTAGCCTTTCCTATGGCATTTCTCGTCAACAATTTAATCCTTGCATATTTTTGCATGAGAACTCTTGTTATATTCAAATTACAATGTATAAGCCCTAAAATCATTATTTTTTCAAATTGTTCAAAATTTAAGGTTGTAAAAAATGTCAAATAAAGAAATGCTATAGGACATGCTATAGCATTTCCTATGGCATTTCTCGTCAACAATTTAATCCTTGCATATTTTTGCATGAGAACTCTTGTTATATTCAAATTCCAAGGTATAAGCACTAAAATCATTATTTTTTCAATTGGTTCGACACTTTACGTCGTAAACAATGTAAAATAAAGAAATGCTATAGGAAATGCTAGCATTTCCTATGGCATTTCTCGTCAACAATTTAATCCTTGCATATTTTTGCATGAAAACTCTTGTTATATTCATATTCCAATGTATAAGCTTTAAAATCATTATTTTTTCAATTGGTTTGAAATTTAAGGTTGTAAAAAATGTAAAATAAAGAAATTCTATAGGAAATGCTATAGCATTACCTATGGCATTTCTCGTCAACAATTTAATCCTTGCATATTTTTGCATGAGAACTCTTGTTATATTCAAATTACAATGTATAAGCCCTAAATTAATTATTTTTTCAATTGGTTCAAAATTTAAGGTTGTAAAAAATGTCAAATAAAGAAATGCTATAGGAAATGCTATAGCATTTCCTATGGCATTTCTCGTCAACAATTTAATCCTTGCATATTTTTGCATGAGAACTCTTGTTATATTCAAATTCCAATGTATAATCACTAAAATCATTTTTTTTTCAATTGGTTCGACATTTTAGGTCGTAAACAATGTAAAATAAAGAAATGCTATAGGAAATGCTAGCATTTCCTATGGCATTTCTCGTCAACAATTTAATCCTTGCATATTTTTGCATGAAAACTCTTGTTATATTCATATTCCAATGTTAAAGCTTTAAAATAATTATTTTTTCAATTGGTTCGAAATTTAAGGTTGTAAAAAATGTCAAATAAAGAAATGCTATAGGAAATGCTATAGCATTTCCTATGGCATTTCTCGTCAACAATTTAATCCTTGCATATTTTTGCATGAGAACTCTTGTTATATTCAAATTACAATGTATAAGCCCTAAAATCATTATTTTTTCAATTGGTTCAAAAGTTAAGGTTTTAAAAAATGTCAAATAAAGAAATGCTATAGGAAATGCTATAGCATTTTCTATGGCATTTCTCGTCAACAATTTAATCCTTGCATATTTTTGCATGAGAACTCTTGTTATATTCAAATTCCAATGTATAAGCACTAAAATCATTATTTTTTCAATTGGTTCGACATTTTAGGTCGTAAACAATGTAAAATAAAGAAATGCTATAGGAAATGCTAGCATTTCCTATGGCATTTCTCGTCAACAATTTAATCCTTGCATACTTTTGCATGAAAACTCTTGTTATATTCATATTCCAATGTATAAGCTTTAAAATCGTTATTTTTTCAAATTGTTCGTAATTTAAGGTTGTAAAAAATGTCAAATAAAGAAATGCTATAGGAAATGCTAGCATTTCCTATGGCATTTCTCGTTAACAATTTAATCCTTGCATATTTTTCCATGAGAACTCTTGTTATATTCAAATTACAATGTATAAGCCCTAAAATCATTATTTTTTCAATTGGTTCGAAATTTAAGGTTGTAAAAAATGGCAAATAAAGAAATGCTATAGGAAATGCTATAGCATTTCCTATGGCATTTCTCGTCAACAATTTAATCTTTGCATATTTTTGCATGAGATCTCTTGTTATATTCAAATTCCAATGTATTAGCCCTAAAATCATTATTTTTTCAATTGGTTTGAAATTTAAGGTTGTAAAAAATGTAAAATAAAGAAATGCTATAGCATTTCCTATGGCATTTCTCGTCAACAATTTAATCCTTGCATATTTTTGCATGAGAACTCTTGTTATATTAAAATTACAATGTATAAGCCCTAAAATCATTATTTTTTCAATTGGTTCAAAATTTAAGGTTTTAAAAATTGTCAAATAAAGAAATGCTATAGGAAATGCTATAGCATTTTCTATGGCATTTCTCGTCAACAATTTAATCCTTGCATATTTTTGCATGAGAACTCTTGTTATATTCAAATTCCAATGTATAAGCATCAAAATCATTATTTTTTCAATTTGTTCGACATTTTAGGTCGTAAACAATGTAAAATAAAGAAATGCTATAGGACATGCTATAGCATTTACTATGGCATTTCTCGTCAACAATTTAATCTTTGCATATTTTTGCATGAGAACTCTTGTTATATTCAAATTTTAATGTATAAGCATCAAAATCATTATTTTTTCAATTGGTTCGACATTTTAGGTCGTAAACAATGTAAAATAAAGAAATGCTATAGGAAATGCTAGCCTTTCCTATGGCATTTCTCGTCAACAATTTAATCCTTGCATATTTTTGCATGAGAACTCTTGTTATATTCAAATTACAATGTATAAGCCCTAAAATCATTATTTTTTCAAATTGTTCAAAATTTAAGGTTGTAAAAAATGTCAAATAAAGAAATGCTATAGGACATGCTATAGCATTTCCTATGGCATTTCTCGTCAACAATTTAATCCTTGCATATTTTTGCATGAGAACTCTTGTTATATTCAAATTCCAAGGTATAAGCACTAAAATCATTATTTTTTCAATTGGTTCGACACTTTACGTCGTAAACAATGTAAAATAAAGAAATGCTATAGGAAATGCTAGCATTTCCTATGGCATTTCTCGTCAACAATTTAATCCTTGCATATTTTTGCATGAAAACTCTTGTTATATTCATATTCCAATGTATAAGCTTTAAAATCATTATTTTTTCAATTGGTTTGAAATTTAAGGTTGTAAAAAATGTAAAATAAAGAAATTCTATAGGAAATGCTATAGCATTTCCTATGGCATTTCTCGTCAACAATTTAATCCTTGCATATTTTTCCATGAGAACTCTTGATATATTCAAATTACAATGTATAAGCCCTAAAATCATTATTTATTTAATTGGTTCGAAATTTAAGGTTGTAAAAAATGGCATATAAAGAAATGCTATAGGAAATGCTATAGCATTTCCTGTGGCATTTCTCGTCAACAATTTAATCTTTGCATATTTTTGCATGAGATCTCTTGTTATATTCAAATTCCAATGTATAAGCCCTAAAATCATTATTTTTTCAATTGGTTCGAAATTTAAGGTTGTAAAAAATATAAAATAAAGAAATGCTATAGGAAATGCTATAGCATTTCCTATGGCATTTCTCGTCAACAATTTAATCCTTGCATATTTTTGCATGAGAACTCTTGTTATATTCAAATTAGAATGTATAAGCCCTAAAATCATTATTTTTTCAATTGGTTCAAAATTTAAGGTTTTAAAAAAATGTCAAATAAAGAAATGCTATAGGAAATGCTATAGCATTTTCTATGGCATTTCTCGTCAACAATTTAATCCTTGCATATTTTTGCATGAGAACTCTTGTTATATTCAAATTCCAATGTATAAGCATCAAAATCATTATTTTTTCAATTGGTTTGACATTTTAGGTCGTAAACAATGTAAAATAAAGAAATGCTATAGGAAATGCTAGCATTTCCTATGGCATTTCTCGTCAACAATTTAATCCTTGCATATTTTTGCATGAGAACTCTTGTTATATTCAAATTACAATGTATAAGCCCTAAAATCATTATTTTTTCAAATTGTTCAAAATTTAAGGTTGTAAAAAATGTCAAATAAAGAAATGCTATAGGACATGCTATAGCATTTCCTATGGCATTTCTCGTCAACAATTTAATCTTTGCATATTTTTGCATGAGAACTCTTGTTATATTCAAATTCCAATGTATAAGCATAAAAATCATTATTTTTTCAATTGGTTCGACATTTTAGGTCGTAAACAATGTAAAATAAAGAAATGCTATAGGAAATGCTAGCCTTTCCTATGGCATTTCTCGTCAACAATTTAATCCTTGCATACTTTTGCATGAGAACTCTTGTTATATTCAAATTACAATGTATAAGCCCTAAAATCATTATTTTTTCAAATTGTTCAAAATTTAAGGTTGTAAAAAATGTCAAATAAAGAAATGCTATAGGACATGCTATAGCATTTCCTATGGCATTTCTCGTCAACAATTTAATCCTTGCATATTTTTGCATGAGAACTCTTGTTATATTCAAATTCCAATGTATAAGCACTAAAATCATTATTTTTTCAATTGGTTCGACACTTTACGTCGTAAACAATGTAAAATAAAGAAATGCTATAGGAAATGCTAGCATTTCCTATGGCATTTCTCGTCAACAATTTAATCCTTGCATATTTTTGCATGAAAACTCTTGTTATATTCATATTCCAATGTATAAGCTTTAAAATCATTATTTTTTCAATTGGTTCGAAATTTAAGGTTGTAATAAAATGTAAAATAAAGAAATGTTATAGGAAATGCTATAGCATTTCCTATGGCATTTCTCGTCAACAATTTAATCCTTGCATATTTTTCCATGAGAACTCTTGTTATATTCAAATTACAATGTATAAGCCCTAAAATCATTATTTATTTAATTGGTTCGAAATTTAAGGTTGTAAAAAATGGCAAATAAAGAAATGCTATAGGAAATGCTATAGCATTTCCTGTGGCATTTCTCGTCAACAATTTAATCTTTGCATATTTTTGCATGAGATCTCTTGTTATATTCAAATTCCAATGTATAAGCCCTAAAATCATTATTTTTCAATTGGTTCGAAATTTAAGGTTGTAAAAAATGTAAAATAAAGAAATGCTATAGGAAATGCTATAGCATTTCCTATGGCATTTCTCGTCAACAATTTAATCCTTGCATATTTTTGCATGAGAACTCTTGTTATATTCAAATTAGAATGTATAAGCCCTAAAATCATTATTTTTTCAATTGGTTCAAAATTTAAGGTTTTAAAAAATGTCAAATAAAGAAATGCTATAGGAAATGCTATAGCATTTTCTATGGCATTTCTCGTAAACAATTTAATCCTTGCATATTTTTGCATGAGAACTCTTGTTATATTCAAATTCCAATGTATAAGCATCAAAATCATTATTTTTTCAATTGGTTCGACATTTTAGGTCGTAAACAATGTAAAATAAAGAAATGCTATAGGAAATGCTAGCATTTCCTATGGCATTTCTCGTCAACAATTTAATCCTTGCATATTTTTGCATGAGAACTCTTGTTATATTCAAATTACAATGTATAACCCCTAAAATCATTATTTTTTCAAATTGTTCAAAATTTAAGGTTGTAAAAAATGTCAAATAAAGAAATGCTATAGGACATGCTATAGCATTTTCTATGGCATTTCTCGTCAACAATTTAATCCTTGCATATTTTTGCATGAGAACTCTTGTTATATTCAAATTCCAATGTATAAGCATCAAAATCATTATTTTTTCAATTGGTTTGACATTTTAGGTCGTAAACAATGTAAAATAAAGAAATGCTATAGGAAATGCTAGCATTTCCTATGGCATTTCTCGTCAACAATTTAATCCTTGCATATTTTTGCATGAGAACTCTTGTTATATTCAAATTACAATGTATAAGCCCTAAAATCATTATTTTTTCAAATTGTTCAAAATTTAAGGTTGTAAAAAATGTCAAATAAAGAAATGCTATAGGACATGCTATAGCATTTCCTATGGCATTTCTCGTCAACAATTTAATCTTTGCATATTTTTGCATGAGAACTCTTGTTATATTCAAATTCCAATGTATAAGCATAAAAATCATTATTTTTTCAATTGGTTCGACATTTTAGGTCGTAAACAATGTAAAATAAAGAAATGCTATAGGAAATGCTAGCCTTTCCTATGGCATTTCTCGTCAACAATTTAATCCTTGCATACTTTTGCATGAGAACTCTTGTTATATTCAAATTACAATGTATAAGCCCTAAAATCATTATTTTTTCAAATTGTTCAAAATTTAAGGTTGTAAAAAATGTCAAATAAAGAAATGCTATAGGACATGCTATAGCATTTCCTATGGCATTTCTCGTCAACAATTTAATCCTTGCATATTTTTGCATGAGAACTCTTGTTATATTCAAATTCCAATGTATAAGCACTAAAATCATTATTTTTTCAATTGGTTCGACACTTTACGTCGTAAACAATGTAAAATAAAGAAATGCTATAGGAAATGCTAGCATTTCCTATGGCATTTCTCGTCAACAATTTAATCCTTGCATATTTTTGCATGAAAACTCTTGTTATATTCATATTCCAATGTATAAGCTTTAAAATCATTATTTTTTCAATTGGTTCGAAATTTAAGGTTGTAATAAAATGTAAAATAAAGAAATGTTATAGGAAATGCTATAGCATTTCCTATGGCATTTCTCGTCAACAATTTAATCCTTGCATATTTTTCCATGAGAACTCTTGTTATATTCAAATTACAATGTATAAGCCCTAAAATCATTATTTATTTAATTGGTTCGAAATTTAAGGTTGTAAAAAATGGCAAATAAAGAAATGCTATAGGAAATGCTATAGCATTTCCTGTGGCATTTCTCGTCAACAATTTAATCTTTGCATATTTTTGCATGAGATCTCTTGTTATATTCAAATTCCAATGTATAAGCCCTAAAATCATTATTTTTCAATTGGTTCGAAATTTAAGGTTGTAAAAAATGTAAAATAAAGAAATGCTATAGGAAATGCTATAGCATTTCCTATGGCATTTCTCGTCAACAATTTAATCCTTGCATATTTTTGCATGAGAACTCTTGTTATATTCAAATTAGAATGTATAAGCCCTAAAATCATTATTTTTTCAATTGGTTCAAAATTTAAGGTTTTAAAAAATGTCAAATAAAGAAATGCTATAGGAAATGCTATAGCATTTTCTATGGCATTTCTCGTAAACAATTTAATCCTTGCATATTTTTGCATGAGAACTCTTGTTATATTCAAATTCCAATGTATAAGCATCAAAATCATTATTTTTTCAATTGGTTCGACATTTTAGGTCGTAAACAATGTAAAATAAAGAAATGCTATAGGAAATGCTAGCATTTCCTATGGCATTTCTCGTCAACAATTTAATCCTTGCATATTTTTGCATGAGAACTCTTGTTATATTCAAATTACAATGTATAACCCCTAAAATCATTATTTTTTCAAATTGTTCAAAATTTAAGGTTGTAAAAAATGTCAAATAAAGAAATGCTATAGGACATTCTATAGCATTTCCTATGGCATTTCTCGTCAACAATTTAATCTTTGCATATTTTTGCATGAGAACTCTTGTTATATTCAAATTCCAATGTATAAGCATCAAAATCATTATTTTTTCAATTGGTTCGACATTTTAGGTCGTAAACAATGTAAAATAAAGAAATGCTATAGGAAATGCTAGCCTTTCCTATGGCATTTCTCGTCAACAATTTAATCCTTGCATATTTTTGCATGATAACTCTTGTTATATTCAAATTACAATGTATAAGCCCTAAAATCATTATTTTTTCAAATTTTTCAAAATTTAAGGTTGTAAAAAATGTCAAATAAAGAAATGCTATAGGACATGCTATAGCCTATGGCATTTCTCGTCAACAATTTAATCCTTGCATATTTTTGCATGAGAACTCTTGTTATATTCAAATTCCAATGTATAAGCACTAAAATCATTATTTTTTCAATTGGTTCGACACTTTACGTCGTAAACAATGTAAAATAAAGAAATGCTATAGGAAATGCTAGCATTTCCTATGGCATTTCTCGTCAAAAATTTAATCCTTGCATATTTTTGCATGAAAACTCTTGTTATATTCATATTCCAATGTATAAGCTTTAAAATCATTATTTTTTCAATTGGTTCGAAATTTAAGGTTGTAAAAAATGTAAAATAAAGAAATGCTATAGGAAATGCTATAGCATTTCCTATGGCATTTCTCGTCAACAATTTAATCCTTGCATATTTTTCCATGAGAACTCTTGTTATATTCAAATTACAATGTATAAGCCCTAAAATCATTATTTATTTAATTGGTTCGAAATTTAAGGTTGTAAAAAATGGCAAATAAAGAAATGCTATAGGAAATGCTATAGCATTTCCTGTGGCATTTCTCGTCAACAATTTAATCTTTGCATATTTTTGCATGAGATCTCTTGTTATATTCAAATTCCAATGTATAAGCCCTAAAATCATTATTTTTTCAATTGGTTCGAAATTTAAGGTTGTAAAAAATGTAAAATAAAGAAATGCTATAGGAAATGCTATAGCATTTCCTATGGCATTTCTCGTCAACAATTTAATCCTTGCATATTTTTGCATGAGAACTCTTGTTATATTCAAATTAGAATGTATAAGCCCTAAAATCATTATTTTTTCAATTGGTTCAAAATTTAAGGTTTTAAAAAATGTCAAATAATCATTATTTTTTCAATTGGTTCGACATTTTAGGTCGTAAACAATGTAAAATAAAGAAATGCTATAGAAAATGCTAGCATTTCCTATGGCATTTCTCGTCAACAATTTAATCCTTGCATATTTTTGCATGAGAACTCTTGTTATATTCAAATTACAATGTATAAGCCCTAAAATCATTATTTTTTCAAATTGTTCAAAATTTAAGGTTGTAAAAAATGTCAAATAAAGAAATGCTATAGGACATTCTATAGCATTTTCTATGGCATTTCTCGTCAACAATTTAATCTTTGCATATTTTTGCATGAGAACTCTTGTTATATTCAAATTCCAATGTATAAGCATCAAAATCATTATTTTTTCAATTGGTTCGACATTTTAGGTCGTAAACAATGTAAAATAAAGAAATGCTATAGGAAATGCTAGCCTTTCCTATGGCATTTCTCGTCAACAATTTAATCCTTGCATATTTTTGCATGAGAACTCTTGTTATATTCAAATTACAATGTATAAGCCCTAAAATCATTATTTTTTCAAATTGTTCAAAATTTAAGGTTGTAAAAAATGTCAAATAAAGAAATGCTATAGGACATGCTATAGCATTTCCTATGGCATTTCTCGTCAACAATTTAATCCTTGCATATTTTTGCATGAGAACTCTTGTTATATTCAAATTCCAATGTATAAGCACTAAAATCATTATTTTTTCAATTGGTTCGACACTTTACGTCGTAAACAATGTAAAATAAAGAAATGCTATAGGAAATGCTAGCATTTCCTATGGCATTTCTCGTCAACAATTTAATCCTTGCATATTTTTGCATGAAAACTCTTGTTATATTCATATTCCAATGTATAAGCTTTAAAATCATTATTTTTTCAATTGGTTCGAAATTTAAGGTTGTAAAAAATGTAAAATAAAGAAATGCTATAGGAAATGCTATAGCATTTCCTATGGCATTTCTCGTCAACAATTTAATCCTTGCATATTTTTCCATGAGAACTCTTGTTATATTCAAATTACAATGTATAAGCCCTAAAATCATTATTTATTTAATTGGTTCGAAATTTAAGGTTGTAAAAAATGGCAAATAAAGAAATGCTATAGGAAATGCTATAGCATTTCCTGTGGCATTTCTCGTCAACAATTTAATCTTTGCATATTTTTGCATGAGATCTCTTGTTATATTCAAATTCCAATGTATAAGCCCTAAAATCATTATTTTTTCAATTGGTTCGAAATTTAAGGTTGTAAAAAATGTAAAATAAAGAAATGCTATAGGAAATGCTATAGCATTTCCTATGGCATTTCTCGTCAACAATTTAATCCTTGCATATTTTTGCATGAGAACTCTTGTTATATTCAAATTACAATGTATAAGCCCTAAAATCATTATTTTTTCAATTGGTTCAAAATTTAAGGTTTTAAAAAATGTCAAATAAAGAAATGCTATAGGAAATGCTATAGCATTTTCTATGGCATTTCTCGTCAAAAATTTAATCCTTGCATATTTTTGCATGAGAACTCTTGTTATATTCAAATTCCAATGTATAAGCATCAAAATCATTATTTTTTCAATTGGTTCGACATTTTAGGTCGTAAACAATGTAAAATAAAGAAATGCTATAGGAAATGCTAGCATTTCCTATGGCATTTCTCGTCAACAATTTAATCCTTGCATATTTTTGCATGAGAACTCTTGTTATATTCAAATTACAATGTATAAGCCCTAAAATCATTATTTTTTCAAATTGTTCAAAATTTAAGGTTGTAAAAAATGTCAAATAAAGAAATGCTATAGGACATGCTATAGCATGTCCTATGGCATTTCTCGTCAACAATTTAATCCTTGCATATTTTTGCATGAGAACTCTTGTTATATTCAAATTCCAATGTATAAGCATCAAAATCATTATTTTTTCAATTGGTTCGACATTTTAGGTCGTAAACAATGTAAAATAAAGAAATGCTATAGGAAATGCTAGCCTTTCCTATGGCATTTCTCGTCAACAATTTAATCCTTGCATATTTTTGCATGAGAACTCTTGTTATATTCAAATTACAATGTATAAGCCCTAAAATCATTATTTTTTCAAATTGTTCAAAATTTAAGGTTGTAAAAAATGTCAAATAAAGAAATGCTATAGCATTTCCTATGGCATTTCTCGTCAACAATTTAATCCTTGCATATTTTTGCATGAGAACTCTTGTTAAATTCAAATTCCAATGTATAAGCACTAAATTCATTATTTTTTCAATTGGTTCGACACTTTACGTCGTAAACAATGTAAAATAAAGAAATGCTATAGGAAATGCTAGCATTTCCTATGGCATTTCTCGTCAACAATTTAATCCTTGCATATTTTTGCATGAAAACTCTTGTTATATTCATATTCCAATGTATAAGCTTTAAAATCATTATTTTTTCAATTGGTTCGAAATTTAAGGTTGTAAAAAATGTAAAATAAAGAAATGCTATAGGAAATGCTATAGCATTTCCTATGGCATTTCTCGTCAACAATTTAATCCTTGCATATTTTTCCATGAGAACTCTTGTTATATTCAAATTACAATGTATAAGCCCTAAAATCATTATTTATTTAATTGGTTCGAAATTTAAGGTTTTAAAAAATGGCAAATAAAGAAATGCTATAGGAAATGCTATAGCATTTCCTGTGGCATTTCTCGTCAACAATTTAATCTTTGCATATTTTTGCATGAGATCTCTTGTTATATTCAAATTCCAATGTATAAGCCCTAAAATCATTATTTTTTCAATTGGTTCGAAATTTAAGGTTGTAAAAAATGTAAAATAAAGAAATGCTATAGGAAATGCTATAGCATTTCCTATGGCATTTCTCGTCAACAATTTAATCCTTGCATATTTTTGCATGAGAACTCTTGTTATATTCAAATTACAATGTATAAGCCCTAAAATCATTATTTTTTCAATTGGTTCAAAATTTAAGGTTTTAAAAAATGTCAAATAAAGAAATGCTATAGGAAATGCTATAGCATTTTCTATGGCATTTCTCGTCAACAATTTAATCCTTGCATATTTTTGCATGAGAACTCTTGTTATATTCAAATTCCAATGTATAAGCATCAAAATCATTATTTTTTCAATTGGTTCGACATTTTAGGTCGTAAACAATGTAAAATAAAGAAATGCTATAGGAAATGCTAGCATTTCCTATGGCATTTCTCGTCAACAATTTAATCCTTGCATATTTTTGCATGAGAACTCTTGTTATATTCAAATTACAATGTATAAGCCCTAAAATCATTATTTTTTCAAATTGTTCAAAATTTAAGGTTGTAAAAAATGTCAAATAAAGAAATGCTATAGGACATGCTATAGCATGTCCTATGGCATTTCTCGTCAACAATTTAATCCTTGCATATTTTTGCATGAGAACTCTTGTTATATTCAAATTCCAATGTATAAGCATCAAAATCATTATTTTTTCAATTGGTTCGACATTTTAGGTCGTAAACAATGTAAAATAAAGAAATGCTAAAGGAAATGCTAGCCTTTCCTATGGCATTTCTCGTCAACAATTTAATCCTTGCATATTTTTGCATGAGAACTCTTGTTATATTCAAATTACAATGTATAAAACCTAAAATCATTATTTTTTCAAATTGTTCAAAATTTAAGGTTGTAAAAAATGTCAAATAAAGAAATGCTATAGCATTTCCTATGGCATTTCTCGTCAACAATTTAATCCTTGCATATTTTTGCATGAGAACTCTTGTTAAATTCAAATTCCAATGCATAAGCACTAAATTCATTATTTTTTCAATTGGTTCGACACTTTACGTCGTAAACAATGTAAAATAAAGAAATGCTATAGGAAATGCTAGCATTTCCTATGGCATTTCTCGTCAATAATTTAATCCTTGCATATTTTTGCATGAAAACTCTTGTTATATTCATATTCCAATGTATAAGCTTTAAAATCATTATTTTTTCAATTGGTTCGAAATTTAAGGTTGTAAAAAATGTAAAATAAAGAAATGCTATAGGAAATGCTATAGCATTTCCTATGGCATTTCTCGTCAACAATTTAATCCTTGCATATTTTTCCATGAGAACTCTTGTTATATTCAAATTACAATGTATAAGCCCTAAAATCATTATTTATTTAATTGGTTCGAAATTTAAGGTTTTAAAAAATGGCAAATAAAGAAATGCTATAGGAAATGCTATAGCATTTCCTGTGGCATTTCTCGTCAACAATTTAATCTTTGCATATTTTTGCATGAGATCTCTTGTTATATTCAAATTCCAATGTATAAGCCCTAAAATCATTATTTTTTCAATTGGTTCGAAATTTAAGGTTGTAAAAAATGTAAAATAAAGAAATGCTATAGGAAATGCTATAGCATTTCCTATGGCATTTCTCGTCAACAATTTAATCCTTGCATATTTTTGCATGAGAACTCTTGTTATATTCAAATTACAATGTATAAGCCCTAAAATCATTATTTTTTCAATTGGTTCAAAATTTAAGGTTTTAAAAAATGTCAAATAAAGAAATGCTATAGGAAATGCTATAGCATTTTCTATGGCATTTCTCGTCAACAATTTAATCCTTGCATATTTTTGCATGAGAACTCTTGTTATATTCAAATTCCAATGTATAAGCATCAAAATCATTATTTTTTCAATTGGTTCGACATTTTAGGTCGTAAACAATGTAAAATAAAGAAATGCTATAGGAAATGCTAGCATTTCCTATGGCATTTCTCGTCAACAATTTAATCCTTGCATATTTTTGCATGAGAACTCTTGTTATATTCAAATTACAATGTATAAGCCCTAAAATCATTATTTTTTCAAATTGTTCAAAATTTAAGGTTGTAAAAAATGTCAAATAAAGAAATGCTATAGGACATGCTATAGCATTTCCTATGGCATTTCTCGTCAACAATTTAATCCTTGCATATTTTTGCATGAGAACTCTTGTTATATTCAAATTCCAATGTATAAGCATCAAAATCATTATTTTTTTAATTGGTTCGACATTTTAGGTCGTAAACAATGTAAAATAAAGAAATGCTATAGGAAATGCTAGCCTTTCCTATGGCATTTCTCGTCAACAATTTAATCCTTGCATATTTTTGCATGAGAACTCTTGTTATATTCAAATTACAATGTATAAAACCTAAAATCATTATTTTTTCAAATTGTTCAAAATTTAAGGTTGTAAAAAATGTCAAATAAAGAAATGCTATAGCATTTCCTATGGTATTTCTCGTCAACAATTTAATCCTTGCATATTTTTGCATGAGAACTCTTGTTAAATTCAAATTCCAATGTATAAGCACTAAAATCATTATTTTTTCAATTGGTTCGACACTTTACGTCGTAAACAATGTAAAATAAAGAAATGCTATAGGAAATGCTAGCATTTCCTATGGCATTTCTCGTCAACAATTTAATCCTTGCATATTTTTGCATGAAAACTCTTGTTATATTCATATTCCAATGTATAAGCTTTAAAATCATTATTTTTTCAATTGGTTCGAAATTTAAGGTTGTAAAAAATGTAAAATAAAGAAATGCTATAGGAAATGCTATAGCATTTCCTATGGCATTTCTCGTCAACAATTTAATCCTTGCATATTTTTCCATGAGAACTCTTGTTATATTCAAATTACAATGTATAAGCCCTAAAATCATTATTTATTTAATTGGTTCGAAATTTAAGGTTTTAAAAAATGGCAAATAAAGAAATGCTATAGGAAATGCTATAGCATTTCCTGTGGCATTTCTCGTCAACAATTTAATCTTTGCATATTTTTGCATGAGATCTCTTGTTATATTCAAATTCCAATGTATAAGCCCTAAAATCATTATTTTTTCAATTGGTTCGAAATTTAAGGTTGTAAAAAATGTAAAATAAAGAAATGCTATAGGAAATGCTATAGCATTTCCTATGGCATTTCTCGTCAACAATTTAATCCTTGCATATTTTTGCATGAGAACTCTTGTTATATTCAAATTACAATGTATAAAACCTAAAATCATTATTTTTTCAAATTGTTCAAAATTTAAGGTTGTAAAAAATGTCAAATAAAGAAATGCTATAGCATTTCCTGTGGCATTTCTCGTCAACAATTTAATCCTTGCATATTTTTGCATGAGAACTCTTGTTATATTCAAATTACAATGTATAAGCCCTAAAATCATTATTTTTTCAAATTGTTCAAAATTTAAGGTTGTAAAAAATGTCAAATAAAGAAATGCTATAGGACATGCTATAGCATTTCCTATGGCATTTCTCGTCAACAATTTAATCCTTGCATATTTTTGCATGAGAACTCTTGTTATATTCAAATTCCAATGTATAAGCATCAAAATCATTATTTTTTTAATTGGTTCGACATTTTAGGTCGTAAACAATGTAAAATAAAGAAATGCTATAGGAAATGCTAGCCTTTCCTATGGCATTTCTCGTCAACAATTTAATCCTTGCATATTTTTGCATGAGAACTCTTGTTATATTCAAATTACAATGTATAAAACCTAAAATCATTATTTTTTCAAATTGTTCAAAATTTAAGGTTGTAAAAAATGTCAAATAAAGAAATGCTATAGCATTTCCTATGGCATTTCTCGTCAACAATTTAATCCTTGCATATTTTTGCATGAGAACTCTTGTTAAATTCAAATTCCAATGTATAAGCACTAAAATCATTATTTTTTCAATTGGTTCGACACTTTACGTCGTAAACAATGTAAAATAAAGAAATGCTATAGGAAATGCTAGCATTTCCTATGGCATTTCTCGTCAACAATTTAATCCTTGCATATTTTTGCATGAAAACTCTTGTTATATTCATATTCCAATGTATAAGCTTTAAAATCATTATTTTTTCAATTGGTTCGAAATTTAAGGTTGTAAAAAATGTAAAATAAAGAAATGCTATAGGAAATGCTATAGCATTTCCTATGGCATTTCTCGTCAACAATTTAATCCTTGCATATTTTTCCATGAGAACTCTTGTTATATTCAAATTACAATGTATAAGCCCTAAAATCATTATTTATTTAATTGGTTCGAAATTTAAGGTTTTAAAAAATGGCAAATAAAGAAATGCTATAGGAAATGCTATAGCATTTCCTGTGGCATTTCTCGTCAACAATTTAATCTTTGCATATTTTTGCATGAGATCTCTTGTTATATTCAAATTCCAATGTATAAGCCCTAAAATCATTATTTTTTCAATTGGTTCGAAATTTAAGGTTGTAAAAAATGTAAAATAAAGAAATGTTATAGGAAATGCTATAGCATTTCCTATGGCATTTCTCGTCAACAATTTAATCCTTGCATATTTTTGCATGAGAACTCTTGTTATATTCAAATTACAATGTATAAGCCCTAAAATCATTATTTTTTCAATTGGTTCAAAATTTAAGGTTTTAAAAAATGTCAAATAAAGAAATGCTATAGGAAATGCTATAGCATTTTCTATGGCATTTCTCGTCAACAATTTAATCCTTGCATATTTTTGCATGAGAACTCTTGTTATATTCAAATTCCAATGTATAAGCATCAAAATCATTATTTTTTCAATTGGTTCGACATTTTAGGTCGTAAACAATGTAAAATAAAGAAATGCTATAGGAAATGCTAGCATTTCCTATGGCATTTCTCGTCAACAATTTAATCCTTGCATATTTTTGCATGAGAACTCTTGTTATATTCAAATTACAATGTATAAGCCCTAAAATCATTATTTTTTCAATTGGTTCAAAATTTAAGGTTTTAAAAAATGTCAAATAAAGAAATGCTATAGGAAATGCTATAGCATTTTCTATGGCATTTCTCGTCAACAATTTAATCCTTGCATATTTTTGCATGAGAACTCTTGTTATATTCAAATTCCAATGTATAAGCATCAAAATCATTATTTTTTCAATTGGTTCGACATTTTAGGTCGTAAACAATGTAAAATAAAGAAATGCTATAGGAAATGCTAGCCTTTCCTATGGCATTTCTCGTCAACAATTTAATCCTTGCATATTTTTGCATGAGAACTCTTGTTATATTCAAATTACAATGTATAAGCCCTAAAATCATTATTTTTTCAAATTGTTCAAAATTTAAGGTTGTAAAAAATGTCAAATAAAGAAACGCTATAGGACATGCTATAGCATTTCCTATGGCATTTCTCGTCAACAATTTAATCCTTGCATATTTTTGCATGAGAACTCTTGTTATATTCAAATTCCAATGTATAAGCATCAAAATCATTATTTTTTTAATTGGTTCGACATTTTAGGTCGTAAACAATGTAAAATAAAGAAATGCTATAGGAAATGCTAGCCTTTCCTATGGCATTTCTCGTCAACAATTTAATCCTTGCATATTTTTGCATGAGAACTCTTGTTATATTCAAATTACAATGTATAAAACCTAAAATCATTATTTTTTCAAATTGTTCAAAATTTAAGGTTGTAAAAAATGTCAAATAAAGAAATGCTATAGCATTTCCTATGGAATTTCTCGTCAACAATTTAATCCTTGCATATTTTTGCATGAGAACTCTTGTTATATTCAAATTACAATGTATAAAACCTAAAATCATTATTTTTTCAAATTGTTCAAAATTTAAGGTTGTAAAAAATGTCAAATAAAGAAATGCTATAGCATTTCCTATGGCATTTCTCGTCAACAATTTAATCCTTGCATATTTTTGCATGAGAACTCTTGTTATATTCAAATTACAATGTATAAAACCTAAAATCATTATTTTTTCAAATTGTTCAAAATTTAAGGTTGTAAAAAATGTCAAATAAAGAAATGCTATAGCATTTCCTATGGCATTTCTCGTCAACAATTTAATCCTTGCATATTTTTGCATGAGAACTCTTGTTATATTCAAATTACAATGTATAAAACCTAAAATCATTATTTTTTCAAATTGTTCAAAATTTAAGGTTGTAAAAAATGTCAAATAAAGAAATGCTATAGCATTTCCTATGGCATTTCTCGTCAACAATTTAATCCTTGCATATTTTTGCATGAGAACTCTTGTTATATTCAAATTACAATGTATAAGCCCTAAAATCATTATTTTTTCAAATTGTTCAAAATTTAAGGTTGTAAAAAATGTCAAATAAAGAAATGCTATAGGACATGCTATAGCATTTCCTATGGCATTTCTCGTCAACAATTTGATCCTTGCATATTTTTGCATGAGAACTCTTGTTATATTCAAATTCCAATGTATAAGCATCAAAATCATTATTTTTTTAATTGGTTCGACATTTTAGGTCGTAAACAATGTAAAATAAAGAAATGCTATAGGAAATGCTAGCCTTTCCTATGGCATTTCTCGTCAACAATTTAATCCTTGCATATTTTTGCATGAGAACTCTTGTTATATTCAAATTACAATGTATAAAACCTAAAATCATTATTTTTTCAAATTGTTCAAAATTTAAGGTTGTAAAAAATGTCAAATAAAGAAATGCTATAGCATTTCCTATGGCATTTCTCGTCAACAATTTAATCCTTGCATATTTTTGCATGAGAACTCTTGTTATATTCAAATTACAATGTATAAAACCTAAAATCATTATTTTTTCAAATTGTTCAAAATTTAAGGTTGTAAAAAATGTCAAATAAAGAAATGCTATAGCATTTCCTATGGCATTTCTCGTCAACAATTTAATCCTTGCATATTTTTGCATGAGAACTCTTGTTATATTCAAATTACAATGTATAAAACCTAAAATCATTATTTTTTCAAATTGTTCAAAATTTAAGGTTGTAAAAAATGTCAAATAAAGAAATGCTATAGCATTTCCTATGGCATTTCTCGTCAACAATTTAATCCTTGCATATTTTTGCATGAGAACTCTTGTTATATTCAAATTACAATGTATAAGCCCTAAAATCATTATTTTTTCAAATTGTTCAAAATTTAAGGTTGTAAAAAATGTCAAATAAAGAAATGCTATAGGACATGCTATAGCATTTCCTATGGCATTTCTCGTCAACAATTTAATCCTTGCATATTTTTGCATGAGAACTCTTGTTATATTCAAATTCCAATGTATAAGCATCAAAATCATTATTTTTTTAATTGGTTCGACATTTTAGGTCGTAAACAATGTAAAATAAAGAAATGCTATAGGAAATGCTAGCCTTTCCTATGGCATTTCTCGTCAACAATTTAATCCTTGCATATTTTTGCATGAGAACTCTTGTTATATTCAAATTACAATGTATAAAACCTAAAATCATTATTTTTTCAAATTGTTCAAAATTTAAGGTTGTAAAAAATGTCAAATAAAGAAATGCTATAGCATTTCCTATGGCATTTCTCGTCAACAATTTAATCCTTGCATATTTTTGCATGAGAACTCTTGTTAAATTCAAATTCCAATGTATAAGCACTAAAATCATTATTTTTTCAATTGGTTCGACACTTTACGTCGTAAACAATGTAAAATAAAGAAATGCTATAGGAAATGCTAGCATTTCCTATGGCATTTCTCGTCAACAATTTAATCCTTGCATATTTTTGCATGAAAACTCTTGTTATATTCATATTCCAATGTATAAGCTTTAAAATCATTATTTTTTCAATTGGTTCGAAATTTAAGGTTGTAAAAAATGTAAAATAAAGAAATGCTATAGGAAATGCTATAGCATTTCCTATGGCATTTCTCGTCAACAATTTAATCCTTGCATATTTTTCCATGAGAACTCTTGTTATATTAAAATTACAATGTATAAGCCCTAAAATCATTATTTATTTAATTGGTTCGAAATTTAAGGTTTTAAAAAATGGCAAATAAAGAAATGCTATAGGAAATGCTATAGCATTTCCTGTGGCATTTCTCGTCAACAATTTAATCTTTGCATATTTTTGCATGAGATCTCTTGTTATATTCAAATTCCAATGTATAAGCCCTAAAATCATTATTTTTTCAATTGGTTCGAAATTTAAGGTTGTAAAAAATGTAAAATAAAGAAATGCTATAGGAAATGCTATAGCATTTCCTATGGCATTTCTCGTCAACAATTTAATCCTTGCATATTTTTGCATGAGAACTCTTGTTATATTCAAATTACAATGTATAAGCCCTAAAATCATTATTTTTTCAATTGGTTCAAAATTTAAGGTTTTAAAAAATGTCAAATAAAGAAATGCTATAGGAAATGCTATAGCATTTTCAATGGCATTTCTCGTCAACAATTTAATCCTTGCATATTTTTGCATGAGAACTCTTGTTATATTCAAATTCCAATGTATAAGCATCAAAATCATTATTTTTTCAATTGGTTCGACATTTTAGGTCGTAAACAATGTAAAATAAAGAAATGCTATAGGAAATGCTAGCATTTCCTATGGCATTTCTCGTCAACAATTTAATCCTTGCATATTTTTGCATGAGAACTCTTGTTATATTCAAATTACAATGTATAAGCCCTAAAATCATTATTTTTTCAATTGGTTCAAAATTTAAGGTTTTAAAAAATGTCAAATAAAGAAATGCTATAGGAAATGCTATAGCATTTTCTATGGCATTTCTCGTCAACAATTTAATCCTTGCATATTTTTGCATGAGAACTCTTGTTATATTCAAATTCCAATGTATAAGCATCAAAATCATTATTTTTTCAATTGGTTCGACATTTTAGGTCGTAAACAATGTAAAATAAAGAAATGCTATAGGAAATGCTAGCCTTTCCTATGGCATTTCTCGTCAACAATTTAATCCTTGCATATTTTTGCATGAGAACTCTTGTTATATTCAAATTACAATGTATAAGCCCTAAAATCATTATTTTTTCAAATTGTTCAAAATTTAAGGTTGTAAAAAATGTCAAATAAAGAAACGCTATAGGACATGCTATAGCATTTCCTATGGCATTTCTCGTCAACAATTTAATCCTTGCATATTTTTGCATGAGAACTCTTGTTATATTCAAATTCCAATGTATAAGCATCAAAATCATTATTTTTTTAATTGGTTCGACATTTTAGGTCGTAAACAATGTAAAATAAAGAAATGCTATAGGAAATGCTAGCCTTTCCTATGGCATTTCTCGTCAACAATTTAATCCTTGCATATTTTTGCATGAGAACTCTTGTTATATTCAAATTACAATGTATAAAACCTAAAATCATTATTTTTTCAAATTGTTCAAAATTTAAGGTTGTAAAAAATGTCAAATAAAGAAATGCTATAGCATTTCCTATGGCATTTCTCGTCAACAATTTAATCCTTGCATATTTTTGCATGAGAACTCTTGTTATATTCAAATTACAATGTATAAAACCTAAAATCATTATTTTTTCAAATTGTTCAAAATTTAAGGTTGTAAAAAATGTCAAATAAAGAAATGCTATAGCATTTCCTATGGCATTTCTCGTCAACAATTTAATCCTTGCATATTTTTGCATGAGAACTCTTGTTATATTCAAATTACAATGTATAAAACCTAAAATCATTATTTTTTCAAATTTTTCAAAATTTAAGGTTGTAAAAAATGTCAAATAAAGAAATGCTATAGCATTTCCTATGGCATTTCTCGTCAACAATTTAATCCTTGCATATTTTTGCATGAGAACTCTTGTTATATTCAAATTACAATGTATAAAACCTAAAATCATTATTTTTTCAAATTGTTCAAAATTTAAGGTTGTAAAAAATGTCAAATAAAGAAATGCTATAGCATTTCCTATGGCATTTCTCGTCAACAATTTAATCCTTGCATATTTTTGCATGAGAATCTTGTTATATTCAAATTACAATGTATAAGCCCTAAAATCATTATTTTTTCAAATTGTTCAAAATTTAAGGTTGTAAAAAATGTCAAATAAAGAAATGCTATAGGACATGCTATAGCATTTCCTATGGCATTTCTCGTCAACAATTTAATCCTTGCATATTTTTGCATGAGAACTCTTGTTATATTCAAATTCCAATGTATAAGCATCAAAATCATTATTTTTTTAATTGGTTCGACATTTTAGGTCGTAAACAATGTAAAATAAAGAAATGCTATAGGAAATGCTAGCCTTTCCTATGGCATT
The DNA here is from genome assembly GCA_954871525.1 of Parietaria judaica. Classification (NCBI taxonomy): domain Eukaryota; kingdom Viridiplantae; phylum Streptophyta; class Magnoliopsida; order Rosales; family Urticaceae; genus Parietaria; species Parietaria judaica. Next base: position 3,445,219 of record OX940864.1, on the reverse strand, counting down.
TCTCGTCAACAATTTAATCCTTGCATATTTTTGCATGAGAACTCTTGTTATATTCAAATTACAATGTATAAAACCTAAAATCATTATTTTTTCAAATTGTTCAAAATTTAAGGTTGTAAAAAATGTCAAATAAAGAAATGCTATAGCATTTCCTATGGCATTTCTCGTCAACAATTTAATCCTTGCATATTTTTGCATGAGAACTCTTGTTATATTCAAATTACAATGTATAAAACCTAAAATCATTATTTTTTCAAATTGTTCAAAATTTAAGGTTGTAAAAAATGTCAAATAAAGAAATGCTATAGCATTTCCTATGGCATTTCTCGTCAACAATTTAATCCTTGCATATTTTTGCATGAGAATCTTGTTATATTCAAATTACAATGTATAAGCCCTAAAATCATTATTTTTTCAAATTGTTCAAAATTTAAGGTTGTAAAAAATGTCAAATAAAGAAATGCTATAGGACATGCTATAGCATTTCCTATGGCATTTCTCGTCAACAATTTAATCCTTGCATATTTTTGCATGAGAACTCTTGTTATATTCAAATTCCAATGTATAAGCATCAAAATCATTATTTTTTTAATTGGTTCGACATTTTAGGTCGTAAACAATGTAAAATAAAGAAATGCTATAGGAAATGCTAGCCTTTCCTATGGCATTTCTCGTCAACAATTTAATCCTTGCATATTTTTGCATGAGAACTCTTGTTATATTCAAATTACAATGTATAAAACCTAAAATCATTATTTTTTCAAATTGTTCAAAATTTAAGGTTGTAAAAAATGTCAAATAAAGAAATGCTATAGGACATGCTATAGCATTTCCTATGGCATTTCTCGTCAACAATTTAATCCTTGCATATTTTTGCATGAGAACTCTTGTTATATTCAAATTACAATGTATAAAACCTAAAATCATTATTTTTTCAAATTGTTCAAAATTTAAGGTTGTAAAAAATGTCAAATAAAGAAATGCTATAGCATTTCCTATGGCATTTCTCGTCAACAATTTAATCCTTGCATATTTTTGCATGAGAACTCTTGTTAAATTCAAATTCCAATGTATAAGCACTAAAATCATTATTTTTTCAATTGGTTCGACACTTTACGTCGTAAACAATGTAAAATAAAGAAATGCTATAGGAAATGCTAGCATTTCCTATGGCATTTCTCGTCAACAATTTAATCCTTGCATATTTTTGCATGAAAACTCTTGTTATATTCATATTCCAATGTATAAGCTTTAAAATCATTATTTTTTCAATTGGTTCGAAATTTAAGGTTGTAAAAAATGTAAAATAAAGAAATGCTATAGGAAATGCTATAGCATTTCCTATGGCATTTCTCGTCAACAATTTAATCCTTGCATATTTTTCCATGAGAACTCTTGTTATATTCAAATTACAATGTATAAGCCCTAAAATCATTATTTATTTAATTGGTTCGAAATTTAAGGTTTTAAAAAATGGCAAATAAAGAAATGCTATAGGAAATGCTATAGCATTTCCTGTGGCATTTCTCGTCAACAATTTAATCTTTGCATATTTTTGCATGAGATCTCTTGTTATATTCAAATTCCAATGTATAAGCCCTAAAATCATTATTTTTTCAATTGGTTCGAAATTTAAGGTTGTAAAAAATGTAAAATAAAGAAATGCTATAGGAAATGCTATAGCATTTCCTATGGCATTTCTCGTCAATAATTTAATCCTTGCATATTTTTGCATGAGAACTCTTGTTATATTCAAATTACAATGTATAAGCCCTAAAATCATTATTTTTTCAATTGGTTCAAAATTTAAGGTTTTAAAAAATGTCAAATAAAGAAATGCTATAGGAAATGCTATAGCATTTTCTATGGCATTTCTCGTCAACAATTTAATCCTTGCATATTTTTGCATGAGAACTCTTGTTATATTCAAATTCCAATGTATAAGCATCAAAATCATTATTTTTTCAATTGGTTCGACATTTTAGGTCGTAAACAATGTAAAATAAAGAAATGCTATAGGAAATGCTAGCATTTCCTATTGCATTTCTCGTCAACAATTTAATCCTTGCATATTTTTGCATGAGAACTCTTGTTATATTCAAATTACAATGTATAAACCCTAAAATCATTATTTTTTCAATTGGTTCAAAATTTAAGGTTTTAAAAAATGTCAAATAAAGAAATGCTATAGGAAATGCTATAGCATTTTCTATGGCATTTCTCGTCAACAATTTAATCCTTGCATATTTTTGCATGAGAACTCTTGTTATATTCAAATTCCAATGTATAAGCATCAAAATCATTATTTTTTTAATTGGTTCGACATTTTAGGTCGTAAACAATGTAAAATAAAGAAATGCTATAGGAAATGCTAGCCTTTCCTATGGCATTTCTCGTCAACAATTTAATCCTTGCATATTTTTGCATGAGAACTCTTGTTATATTCAAATTACAATGTATAAAACCTAAAATCATTATTTTTTCAAATTGTTCAAAATTTAAGGTTGTAAAAAATGTCAAATAAAGAAATGCTATAGCATTTCCTATGGCATTTCTCGTCAACAATTTAATCCTTGCATATTTTTGCATGAGAACTCTTGTTATATTCAAATTACAATGTATAAAACCTAAAATCATTATTTTTTCAAATTGTTCAAAATTTAAGGTTGTAAAAAATGTCAAATAAAGAAATGCTATAGCATTTCCTATGGCATTTCTCGTCAACAATTTAATCCTTGCATATTTTTGCATGAGAACTCTTGTTATATTCAAATTACAATGTATAAAACCTAAAATCATTATTTTTTCAAATTGTTCAAAATTTAAGGTTGTAAAAAATGTCAAATAAAGAAATGCTATAGCATTTCCTATGGCATTTCTCGTCAACAATTTAATCCTTGCATATTTTTGCATGAGAACTCTTGTTATATTCAAATTACAATGTATAAAACCTAAAATCATTATTTTTTCAAATTGTTCAAAATTTAAGGTTGTAAAAAATGTCAAATAAATAAATGCTATAGCATTTCCTATGGCATTTCTCGTCAACAATTTAATCCTTGCATATTTTTGCATGAGAACTCTTGTTATATTCAAATTACAATGTATAAAACCTAAAATCATTATTTTTTCAAATTGTTCAAAATTTAAGGTTGTAAAAAATGTCAAATAAAGAAATGCTATAGCATTTCCTATGGCATTTCTCGTCAACAATTTAATCCTTGCATATTTTTGCATGAGAATCTTGTTATATTCAAATTACAATGTATAAGCCCTAAAATCATTATTTTTTCAAATTGTTCAAAATTTAAGGTTGTAAAAAATGTCAAATAAAGAAATGCTATAGGACATGCTATAGCATTTCCTATGGCATTTCTCGTCAACAATTTAATCCTTGCATATTTTTGCATGAGAACTCTTGTTATATTCAAATTCCAATGTATAAGCATCAAAATCATTATTTTTTTAATTGGTTCGACATTTTAGGTCGTAAACAATGTAAAATAAAGAAATGCTATAGGAAATGCTAGCCTTTCCTATGGCATTTCTCGTCAACAATTTAATCCTTGCATATTTTTGCATGAGAACTCTTGTTATATTCAAATTACAATGTATAAAACCTAAAATCATTATTTTTTCAAATTGTTCAAAATTTAAGGTTGTAAAAAATGTCAAATAAAGAAATGCTATAGCATTTCCTATGGCATTTCTCGTCAACAATTTAATCCTTGCATATTTTTGCATGAGAACTCTTGTTAAATTCAAATTCCAATGTATAAGCACTAAAATCATTATTTTTTCAATTGGTTCGACACTTTACGTCGTAAACAATGTAAAATAAAGAAATGCTATAGGAAATGCTAGCATTTCCTATGGCATTTCTCGTCAACAATTTAATCCTTGCATATTTTTGCATGAAAACTCTTGTTATATTCATATTCCAATGTATAAGCTTTAAAATCATTATTTTTTCAATTGGTTCGAAATTTAAGGTTGTAAAAAATGTAAAATAAAGAAATGCTATAGGAAATGCTATAGCATTTCCTATGGCATTTCTCGTCAACAATTTAATCCTTGCATATTTTTCCATGAGAACTCTTGTTATATTCAAATTACAATGTATAAGCCCTAAAATCATTATTTATTTAATTGGTTCGAAATTTAAGGTTTTAAAAAATGGCAAATAAAGAAATGCTATAGGAAATGCTATAGCATTTCCTGTGGCATTTCTCGTCAACAATTTAATCTTTGCATATTTTTGCATGAGATCTCTTGTTATATTCAAATTCCAATGTATAAGCCCTAAAATCATTATTTTTTCAATTGGTTCGAAATTTAAGGTTGTAAAAAATGTAAAATAAAGAAATGCCATAGGAAATGCTAAAAAATGTAAAATAAAGAAATGCTATAGGAAATGCTATAGCATTTCCTATGGCATTTCTCGTCAACAATTTAATCCTTGCATATTTTTGCATGAGAACTCTTGTTATATTCAAATTACAATGTATAAGCCCTAAAATCATTATTTTTTCAATTGGTTCAAAATTTAAGGTTTTAAAAAATGTCAAATAAAGAAATGCTATAGGAAATGCTATAGCATTTTCTATGGCATTTCTCGTCAACAATTTAATCCTTGCATATTTTTGCATGAGAACTCTTGTTATATTCAAATTCCAATGTATAAGCATCAAAATCATTATTTTTTCAATTGGTTCGACATTTTAGGTCGTAAACAATGTAAAATAAAGAAATGCTATAGGAAATGCTAGCATTTCCTATTGCATTTCTCGTCAACAATTTAATCCTTGCATATTTTTGCATGAGAACTCTTGTTATATTCAAATTACAATGTATAAACCCTAAAATCATTATTTTTTCAATTGGTTCAAAATTTAAGGTTTTAAAAAATGTCAAATAAAGAAATGCTATAGGAAATGCTATAGCATTTTCTATGGCATTTCTCGTCAACAATTTAATCCTTGCATATTTTTGCATGAGAACTCTTGTTATATTCAAATTCCAATGTATAAGCATCAAAATCATTATTTTTTCAATTGGTTCGACATTTTAGGTCGTAAACAATGTAAAATAAAGAAATGCTATAGGAAATGCTAGCCTTTCCTATGGCATTTCTCGTCAACAATTTAATCCTTGCATATTTTTGCATGAGAACTCTTGTTATATTCAAATTACAATGTATAAGCCCTAAAATCATTATTTTTTCAAATTGTTCAAAATTTAAGGTTGTAAAAAATGTCAAATAAAGAAATGCTATAGGACATGCTATAGCATTTCCTATGGCATTTCTCGTCAACAATTTAATCCTTGCATATTTTTGCATGAGAACTCTTGTTATATTCAAATTCCAATGTATAAGCATCAAAATCATTATTTTTTTAATTGGTTCGACATTTTAGGTCGTAAACAATGTAAAATAAAGAAATGCTATAGGAAATGCTAGTCTTTCCTATGGCATTTCTCGTCAACAATTTAATCCTTGCATATTTTTGCATGAGAACTCTTGTTATATTCAAATTACAATGTATAAAACCTAAAATCATTATTTTTTCAAATTGTTCAAAATTTAAGGTTGTAAAAAATGTCAAATAAAGAAATGCTATAGCATTTCCTATGGCATTTCTCGTCAACAATTTAATCCTTGCATATTTTTGCATGAGAACTCTTGTTATATTCAAATTACAATGTATAAAACCTAAAATCATTATTTTTTCAAATTGTTCAAAATTTAAGGTTGTAAAAAATGTCAAATAAAGAAATGCTATAGCATTTCCTATGGCATTTCTCGTCAACAATTTAATCCTTGCATATTTTTGCATGAGAACTCTTGTTATATTCAAATTACAATGTATAAAACCTAAAATCATTATTTTTTCAAATTGTTCAAAATTTAAGGTTGTAAAAAATGTCAAATAAATAAATGTTATAGCATTTCCTATGGCATTTCTCGTCAACAATTTAATCCTTGCATATTTTTGCATGAGAACTCTTGTTATATTCAAATTACAATGTATAAAACCTAAAATCATTATTTTTTCAAATTGTTCAAAATTTAAGGTTGTAAAAAATGTCAAATAAAGAAATGCTATAGCATTTCCTATGGCATTTCTCGTCAACAATTTAATCCTTGCATATTTTTGCATGAGAATCTTGTTATATTCAAATTACAATGTATAAGCCCTAAAATCATTATTTTTTCAAATTGTTCAAAATTTAAGGTTGTAAAAAATGTCAAATAAAGAAATGCTATAGGACATGCTATAGCATTTCCTATGGCATTTCTCGTCAACAATTTAATCCTTGCATATTTTTGCATGAGAACTCTTGTTATATTCAAATTCCAATGTATAAGCATCAAAATCATTATTTTTTTAATTGGTTCGACATTTTAGGTCGTAAACAATGTAAAATAAAGAAATGCTATAGGAAATGCTAGCCTTTCCTATGGCATTTCTCGTCAACAATTTAATCCTTGCATATTTTTGCATGAGAACTCTTGTTATATTCAAATTACAATGTATAAAACCTAAAATCATTATTTTTTCAAATTGTTCAAAATTTAAGGTTGTAAAAAATGTCAAATAAAGAAATGCTATAGCATTTCCTATGGCATTTCTCGTCAACAATTTAATCCTTGCATATTTTTGCATGAGAATCTTGTTATATTCAAATTACAATGTATAAGCCCTAAAATCATTATTTTTTCAAATTGTTCAAAATTTAAGGTTGTAAAAAATGTCAAATAAAGAAATGCTATAGGACATGCTATAGCATTTCCTATGGCATTTCTCGTCAACAATTTAATCCTTGCATATTTTTGCATGAGAACTCTTGTTATATTCAAATTCCAATGTATAAGCATCAAAATCATTATTTTTTTAATTGGTTCGACATTTTAGGTCGTAAACAATGTAAAATAAAGAAATGCTATAGGAAATGCTAGCCTTTCCTATGGCATTTCTCGTCAACAATTTAATCCTTGCATATTTTTGCATGAGAACTCTTGTTATATTCAAATTACAATGTATAAAACCTAAAATCATTATTTTTTCAAATTGTTCAAAATTTAAGGTTGTAAAAAATGTCAAATAAAGAAATGCTATAGCATTTCCTATGGCATTTCTCGTCAACAATTTAATCCTTGCATATTTTTGCATGAGAACTCTTGTTATATTCAAATTAAAATGTATAAAACCTAAAATCATTATTTTTTCAAATTGTTCAAAATTTAAGGTTGTAAAAAATGTCAAATAAAGAAATGCTATAGCATTTCCTATGGCATTTCTCGTCAACAATTTAATCCTTGCATATTTTTGCATGAGAATCTTGTTATATTCAAATTACAATGTATAAGCCCTAAAATCATTATTTTTTCAAATTGTTCAAAATTTAAGGTTGTAAAAAATGTCAAATAAAGAAATGCTATAGGACATGCTATAGCATTTCCTATGGCATTTCTCGTCAACAATTTAATCCTTGCATATTTTTGCATGAGAACTCTTGTTATATTCAAATTCCAATGTATAAGCATCAAAATCATTATTTTTTTAATTGGTTCGACATTTTAGGTCGTAAACAATGTAAAATAAAGAAATGCTATAGGAAATGCTAGCCTTTCCTATGGCATTTCTCGTCAACAATTTAATCCTTGCATATTTTTGCATGAGAACTCTTGTTATATTCAAATTACAATGTATAAGCCCTAAAATCATTATTTTTTCAAATTGTTCAAAATTTAAGGTTGTAAAAAATGTCAAATAAAGAAATGCTATAGCATTTCCTATGGCATTTCTCGTCAACAATTTAATCCTTGCATATTTTTGCATGAGAACTCTTGTTATATTCAAATTCCAATGTATAAGCACTAAAATCATTATTTTTTCAATTGGTTCGACATTTTACGTCGTAAACAATGTAAAATAAAGAAATGCTATAGGAAATGCTAGCATTTCCTATGGCATTTCTCGTCAACAATTTAATCCTTGCATATTTTTGCATGAAAACTCTTGTTATATTCATATTCCAATGTATAAGCTTTAAAATCATTATTTTTTCAATTGGTTCGAAATTTAAGGTTGTAAAAAATGTGAAATAAAGAAATGCTATAGGAAATGCTATAGCATTTCCTATGGCATTTCTCGTCAACAATTTAATCCTTGCATATTTTTGCATGAGAACTCTTGTTATATTCAAATTACAATGTATAAGCCCTAAAATCATTATTTTTTCAATTGGTTCAAAATTGAAGGTTGTAAAAAATGTCAAATAAAGAAATGCTATAGGAAATGCTATAGCATTTCCTATGGCATTTCTCGTCAACAATTTAATCCTTGCATATTTTTGCATGAGAACTCTTGTTATATTCAAATTCCAATGTATAAGCATCAAAATCATTATTTTTTCAATTGGTTCGACATTTTAGGTCGTAAACAATGTAAAATAAAGAAATGCTATAGGAAATGCTAGCCTTTCCTATGGCATTTCTCGTCAACAATTTAATCCTTGCATATTTTTGCATGAGAACTCTTGTTATATTCAAATTACAATGTATAAGCCCTAAAATCTTTATTTTTTCAAATTGTTCAAAATTTAAGGTTGTAAAAAATGTCAAATAAAGAAATGCTATAGCATTTCCTATGGCATTTCTCGTCAACAATTTAATCCTTGCATATTTTTGCATGAGAACTCTTGTTATATTCAAATTCCAATGTATAAGCACTAAAATCATTATTTTTTTCAATTGGTTCGACATTTTACGTCGTAAACAATGTAAAATAAAGAAATGCTATAGGAAATGCTAGCATTTCCTATGGCATTTCTCGTCAACAATTTAATCCTTGCATATTTTTGCATGAAAACTCTTGTTATATTCATATTCCAATGTATAAGCTTTAAAATCATTATTTTTTCAATTGGTTCGAGATTTAAGGTTGTAAAAAATGTGAAATAAAGAAATGCTATAGGAAATGCTATAGCATTTCCTATGGCATTTCTCGTCAACAATTTAATCCTTGCATATTTTTGCATGAGAACTCTTGTTATATTCAAATTACAATGTATAAGCCCTAAAATCATTATTTTTTCAATTGGTTCAAAATTGAAGGTTGTAAAAAATGTCAAATAAAGAAATGCTATAGGAAATGCAATAGCATTTCCTATGGCATTTCTCGTCAACAATTTAATCCTTGCATATTTTTGCATGAGAACTCTTGTTATATTCAAATTCCAATGTATAAGCATCAAAATCATTATTTTTTCAATTGGTTCGACATTTTAGGTCGTAAACAATGTAAAATAAAGAAATGCTATAGGAAATGCTAGCCTTTCCTATGGCATTTCTCGTCAACAATTTAATCCTTGCATATTTTTGCATGAGAACTCTTGTTATATTCAAATTACAATGTATAAGCCCTAAAATCATTATTTTTTCAAATTGTTCAAAATTTAAGGTTGTAAAAAATGTCAAATAAAGAAATGCTATAGGACATGCTATAGCATTTCCTATGGCATTTCTCGTCAACAATTTAATCCTTGCATATTTTTGCATGAGAACTCTTGTTATATTCAAATTCCAATGTATAAGCATCAAAATCATTATTTTTTTAATTGGTTCGACATTTTAGGTCGTAAACAATGTAAAATAAAGAAATGCTATAGGAAATGCTAGCCTTTCCTATGGCATTTCTCGTCAACAATTTAATCCTTGCATATTTTTGCATGAGAACTCTTGTTATATTCAAATTACAATGTATAAAACCTAAAATCATTATTTTTTCAAATTGTTCAAAATTTAAGGTTGTAAAAAATGTCAAATAAAGAAATGCTATAGCATTTCCTATGGCATTTCTCGTCAACAATTTAATCCTTGCATATTTTTGCATGAGAACTCTTGTTATATTCAAATTAAAATGTATAAAACCTAAAATCATTATTTTTTCAAATTGTTCAAAATTTAAGGTTGTAAAAAATGTCAAATAAAGAAATGCTATAGCATTTCCTATGGCATTTCTCGTCAACAATTTAATCCTTGCATATTTTTGCATGAGAATCTTGTTATATTCAAATTACAATGTATAAGCCCTAAAATCATTATTTTTTCAAATTGTTCAAAATTTAAGGTTGTAAAAAATGTCAAATAAAGAAATGCTATAGGACATGCTATAGCATTTCCTATGGCATTTCTCGTCAACAATTTAATCCTTGCATATTTTTGCATGAAAACTCTTGTTATATTCATATTCCAATGTATAAGCTTTAAAATCATTATTTTTTCAATTGGTTCGAAATTTAAGGTTGTAAAAAATGTGAAATAAAGAAATGCTATAGGAAATGCTATAGCATTTCCTATGGCATTTCTCGTCAACAATTTAATCCTTGCATATTTTTGCATGAGAACTCTTGTTATATTCAAATTACAATGTATAAGCCCTAAAATCATTATTTTTTCAATTGGTTCAAAATTGAAGGTTGTAAAAAATGTCAAATAAAGAAATGCTATAGGAAATGCTATAGCATTTCCTATGGCATTTCTCGTCAACAATTTAATCCTTGCATATTTTTGCATGAGAACTCTTGTTATATTCAAATTCCAATGTATAAGCATCAAAATCATTATTTTTTCAATTGGTTCGACATTTTAGGTCGTAAACAATGTAAAATAAAGAAATGCTATAGGAAATGCTAGCCTTTCCTATGGCATTTCTCGTCAACAATTTAATCCTTGCATATTTTTGCATGAGAACTCTTGTTATATTCAAATTACAATGTATAAGCCCTAAAATCATTATTTTTTCAAATTTTTCAAAATTTAAGGTTGTAAAAAATGTCAAATAAAGAAATGCTATAGGACATGCTATAGCATTTCCTATGGCATTTCTCGTCAACAATTTAATCCTTGCATATTTTTGCATGAGAACTCTTGTTATATTCAAATTCCAATGTATAAGCATCAAAATCATTATTTTTTCAATTGGTTCGACATTTTAGGTCGTAAACAATGTAAAATAAAGAAATGCTATAGGAAATGCTAGCCTTTCCTATGGCATTTCTCGTCAACAATTTAATCCTTGCATAGTTTTGCATGAGAACTCTTGTTATATTCAAATTACAATGTATAAGCCCTAAAATCATTATTTTTTCAAATTGTTCAAAATTTAAGGTTGTAAAAAATGTCAAATAAAGAAATGCTATAGCATTTCCTATGGCATTTCTCGTCAACAATTTAATCCTTGCATATTTTTGCATGAGAACTCTTGTTATATTCAAATTCCAATGTATAAGCACTAAATTCATTATTTTTTCAATTGGTTCGACACTTTACGTCGTAAACAATGTAAAATAAAGAAATGCTATAGGAAATGCTAGCATTTCCTATGGTATTTCTCGTCAACAATTTAATCCTTGCATATTTTTGCATGAAAACTCTTGTTATATTCATATTCCAATGTATAAGCTTTAAAATCATTATTTTTTCAATTGGTTCGATATTTAAGGTTGTAAAAAATGTAAAATAAAGAAATGCTATAGGAAATGCTATTGCATTTCCTATGGCATTTCTCGTCAACAATTTAATCCTTGCATATTTTTCCATGAGAACTCTTGTTATATTCAAATTACAATGTATAAGCCCTAAAATCATTATTTATTTAATTGGTTCGAAATTTAAGGTTGTAAAAAATGGCAAATAAAGAAATGCTATAGGAAATGCTATAGCATTTCCTGTGGCATTTCTCGTCAACAATTTAATCTTTGCATATTTTTGCATGAGATCTCTTGTTATATTCAAATTCCAATGTATAAGCCCTAAAATCATTATTTTTTCAATTGGTTCGAAATTTAAGGTTGTAAAAAATGTAAAATAAAGAAATGCTATAGGAAATGCTATAGCATTTTCTATGGCATTTCTCGTCAAAAATTTAATCCTTGCATATTTTTGCATGAGAACTCTTGTTATATTCAAATTCCAATGTATAAGCATCAAAATCATTATTTTTTCAATTGGTTCGACATTTTAGGTCGTAAACAATGTAAAATAAAGAAATGCTATAGGAAATGCTAGCATTTCCTATGGCATTTCTCGTCAACAATTTAATCCTTGCATATTTTTGCATGAGAACTCTTGTTATATTCAAATTACAATGTATAAGCCCTAAAATCATTATTTTTTCAAATTGTTCAAAATTTAAGGTTGTAAAAAATGTCAAATAAAGAAATGCTATAGGACATGCTATAGCATTTCCTATGGCATTTCTCGTCAACAATTTAATCCTTGCATAGTTTTGCATGAGAACTCTTGTTATATTCAAATTCCAATGTATAAGCATCAAAATCATTATTTTTTCAATTGGTTCGACATTTTAGGTCGTAAACAATGTAAAATAAAGAAATGCTATAGGAAATGCTAGCCTTTCCTATGGCATTTCTCGTCAACAATTTAATCCTTGCATATTTTTGCATGAGAACTCTTGTTATATTCAAATTACAATGTATAAGCCCTAAAATCATTATTTTTTCAAATTGTTCAAAATTTAAGGTTGTAAAAAATGTCAAATAAAGAAATGCTATAGGACATGCTATAGCATTTCCTATGGCATTTCTCGTCAACAATTTAATCCTTGCATATTTTTGCATGAGAACTCTTGTTATATTCAAATTCCAATGTATAAGCACTAAAATCATTATTTTTTCAATTGGTTCGACATTTTACGTCGTAAACAATGTAAAATAAAGAAATGCTATAGGAAATGCTAGCATTTCCTATGGCATTTCTCGTCAACAATTTAATCCTTGCATATTTTTGCATGAAAACTCTTGTTATATTCATATTCCAATGTATAAGCTTTAAAATCATTATTTTTTCAATTGGTTCGAAATTTAAGGTTGTAAAAAATGTGAAATAAAGAAATGCTATAGGAAATGATATAGCATTTCCTATGGCATTTCTCGTCAACAATTTAATCCTTGCATATTTTTGCATGAGAACTCTTGTTATATTCAAATTACAATGTATAAGCCCTAAAATCATTATTTTTTCAATTGGTTCAAAATTGAAGGTTGTAAAAAATGTCAAATAAAGAAATGCTAAAGGAAATGCTATAGCATTTCCTATGGCATTTCTCGTCAACAATTTAATCCTTGCATATTTTTGCATGAGAACTCTTGTTATATTCAAATTCCAATGTATAAGCATCAAAATCATTATTTTTTCAATTGGTTCGACATTTTAGGTCGTAAACAATGTAAAATAAAGAAATGCTATAGGAAATGCTAGCATTTCCTATGGCATTTCTTGTCAACAATTTAATCCTTGCATATTTTTGCATGAGAACTCTTGTTATATTCAAATTACAATGTATAAGCCCTAAAATCATTATTTTTTCAAATTGTTCAAAATTTAAGGTTGTAAAAAATGTCAAATAAAGAAATGCTATAGGACATGCTATAGCATTTCCTATGGCATTTCTCGTCAACAATTTAATCCTTGCATATTTTTGCATGAGAACTCTTGTTATATTCAAATTCCAATGTATAAGCATCAAAATCATTATTTTTTCAATTGGTTCGACATTTTAGGTCGTAAACAATGTAAAATAAAGAAATGCTATAGGAAATGCTAGCCTTTCCTATGGCATTTCTCGTCAAATTTAAGGTTGTAAAAAATGTAAAATAAAGAAATTCTATAGGAATTTCTATAGCATTTCCTATGGCATTTCTTGTAAACAATTAAATCCTTGCATATTTTTTTATATGAACTCTTGTTATATTCAAATTCCAATGTATAGGCTTTAAAATCATTATTTTTTCGATTGGTTCAAAATTTAAGGTTGTAAAAAATGTAAAATAAAGAAATGCTATAGCATTTCCTATGGCGTTTCTCGTCAACAATTTAATCCTTGCATATTTTTGCATGAGAACACTTGTTATATTCAAATTCCAATGTATAAGCTTTAAAATCCTTATTTTTTCAATTGGTTCGAAATTTAAGGTTGTAAGAAATGTAAAATAAAGAAATGCTATAGGAAATGCTATAGCATTTCCTATGGCATTTCTCGTCCACAATTTAATCCTTGCATATTTTTGCATGAGAACTCTTGTTATATTCAAATTCCAATGTATAAGCCCTAAAATCATTATTTTTTCAATTGGTTAGAAATTTAAGGTTGTAAAAAATGTAAAATAAAGAAATGCAATAGGAAATGCTATAGCATTTCCTATGGCATTTCTCATCAACAATTTAATCCTTGCATATTTTTGCATGAGAACTCTTGTTATATTCAAATTACAATGTATAAGCCCTAAAATCATTATTTTTTCAATTGGTTCGAAATTTAAGGTTGTAAAAAATGTCAAATAAAGAAATGCTTTAAGAAATGCTATAGCATTTCCTATGGCATTTCTCGTCAACAATTTAATCCTTGCATATTTTTGCATGAGAACTCTTGTTATATACAAATTCCAATGTATAAGCCCTAAATTCATTATTTTTTCAATTGGTTCGAAATTTAAGGTTGTAAAAAATGTCAAATAAAGAAATGCTATAGGAAATGCTATAGCATTTCCTATGGCATTTATCGTCAACAATTTAATCCTTGCATATTTTTGCATGAGAACTCTTGTTATATTCAAATTCCAATGTATAAGCTTTAAAATTTTTACTTTTTAATTGGTTTGAAATTTAAGGTTGTAAAAAATGTAAAATAAAGAAATGCAATAGGAAATGCTAGCATTTCCTATGGCATTTCTCGTCAAAAATTTAATCCTTGCATATTTTTGCATGAGAACTCTTGTTATATTCAAATTCCTATGTATAAGCCCTAAAATCGTTATTTTTTAAATTGGTTCGACTTTTAGGTCGTAAACAACGTAAAATAAAGAAATGTTATAGGAAATGCAAGCATTTCCTATGGCATTTCTCGTCAACAATTTAATCCTTGCATATTTTTGCATGAGAACTCTTGTTATATTCAAATTCCAATGTATAAGCCCTAAAATCATTATTTTTTCAATTGGTTCGAAATTTAAGGTTTTAAAAAATGTAAAATAAAGAAATGCTATAAGAAATGCTATAGCATATCCTATGGCATTTCTCGTCAACAATTTAATCCTTGCATATTTTTGCATGAGAACTCTTGTTGTATTCAAATTCCAATGTATAAGCCCTAAAATCATTATTTTTTCAATTGGTTCGAAATTTAAGGTTGTAAAAAATGTCAAATAAAGAAATGCTATAGGAAATGCTATAGCATTTCCTATGGCATTTCTCGTCAACTATTTAATCCTTGCATATATTTGCATGAGAACTCTTGTTATATTCAAATTCCAATTTATAACCCTAAAATCATTATTTTTTCAATTGGTTCGAAATTTAAGGTTGTAAAAAATGTAAAATAAAGAAATTCTATAGGAAATTCTATAGCATTTCCTATGGCATTTCTTGTAAACAATTAAATCCTTGCATATGTTTTTATATGAACTCTTGTTACATTCAAATTCCAATGTATAAGCTTTAAAATCATTATATTTTCGATTGGTTCGAAATTTAAGGTTGTAAAAAATGTAAAATAAAGAAATGCTATAGGAAATGCTATAGCATTTCCTATGGCATTTCTCGTCAACAATTTAATCCTTGCATATTTTTGCATGAGAACTCTTGTTATATTCAAATTCCAATGTATAAGCTTTAAAATCCTTATTTTTTCAATTGGTTCGAAATTTAAGGTTGTAAGAAATGTAAAATAAAGAAATGCTATAGGAAATGCTATAGCATTTCCTATGGCATTTCTCGTCCACAATTTAATCCTTGCATATTTTTGCATGAGAACTCTTGTTATATTCAAATTCCAATGTATAAGCCCTAAAATCATTATTTTTTCAATTGATTAGAAATTTAAGGTTTTAAAAAATGTAAAATAAAGAAATGCTATAAGAAATGCTATAGCATATCCTATGGCATTTCTCGTCAACAATTTAATCCTTGCATATTTTTGCATGAGAACTCTTGTTGTATTCAAATTCCAATGTATAAGCCCTAAAATCATTATTTTTTCAATTGGTTAGAAATTTAAGGTTGTAAAAAATGTCAAATAAAGAAATGCTATAGGAAATTCTATAGCATTTCCTATGGCATTTCTTGTAAACAATTAAATCCTTGCATATTTTTTATATGAACTCTTGTTATATTCAAATTCCAATGTATAAGCTTTAAAATCATTATTTTTTCAATTGGTTCGAAATTTAAGGTTGTAAAAAATGTCAAATAAAGAAATGCTATAGGAAATGCTATAGCATTTCCTATGGCATTTCTCGTCAACAATTTAATCCTTGCATATTTTTGCATGAGAACTCTTGTTATATTCAAATTCCAATGTATAAGCTTTAAAATTTTTACTTTTTAATTGGTTTGAAATTTAAGGTTGTAAAAAATGTAAAATAAAGAAATGCAATAGGAAATGCTATAGCATTTCCTATGGCATTTCTCGTCAAAAATTTAATCCTTGCATATTTTTGCATGAGAACTCTTGTTATTTCAAATTCCAATGTATAAGCCCTAAAATCGTTATTTTTTAAATTGGTTCGACTTTTAGGTCGTAAACAATGTAAAATAAAGAAATGTTATAGGAAATGCAAGCATTTCCTATGGCATTTCTCGTCAACAATTTAATCCTTGCATATTTTTGCATGAGAACTCTTGTTATATTAAAATTCCAATGTATAAGCTTTAAAATCCTTATTTTTTCAATTGGTTCGAAATTTAAGGTTGTAAGAAATGTAAAATCAAGAAATGCTGTAGGAAATGCTATAGCATTTCCTATGGCATTTCTCGTCCACAATTTAATCCTTGCATATTTTTGCATGAGAACTCTTGTTATATTCAAATTCCAATGTATAAGCCCTAAAATCATTATTTTTTCAATTGGTTAGAAATTTAAGGTTGTAAAAAATATAAAATAAAGAAATGCAATAGGAAATGCTATAGCATTTCCTATAGCATTTCTCGTCAACAATTTAATCCTTGCATATTTTTGCATGAGAACTCTTGTTATATTCAAATTACAATGTATAAGCCCTAAAATTATTATTTTTTCAATTGGTTCGAAATTTAAGGTTGTAAAAAATGTCAAATAAAGAAATGCTTTAGGAAATGCTATAGCATTTCCTATGGCATTTCTCGTCAACAATTTAATCCTTGCATATTTTTGCATGAGAACTCTTTTTATATTCAAATTTTAATGTATAAGCCCTAAATTCATTATTTTTTCAATTAGTTCGAAATTTAAGGTTGTAAAAAATGTCAAATAAAGAAATGCTATAGGAAATGCTATAGCATTTCCTATGGCATTTCTCTTCAACAATTTATTCCTTGCATATTTTTGCATGAGAACTCTTGTTATATTCAAATTCCAATGTATAAGCTTTAAAATTTTTACTTTTTAATTGGTTTGAAATTTAAGGTTGTAAAAAATGTAAAATAAAGAAATGCAATAGGAAATGCTATAGCATTTCCTATGGCATTTCTCGTCAAAAATTTAATCCTTGCATATTTTTGCATAAGAACTCTTGTTATTTCAAATTCCAATGTATAAGCCCTAAAATCGTTATTTTTTAAATTGGATCGACTTTTAGGTTGTAAACAATGTAAAATAAAGAAATGTTATAGGAAATGCAAGCATTTCCTATGGCATTTCTCGTCAACAATTTAATCCTTGCATATTTTTGCATGAGAACTCTTGTTATATTCAAATTCCAATGTATAAGCCCTAAAATCATCATTTTTTCAATTGGTTCGAAATTTATGGTTTTAAAAAATGTAAAATAAAGAAATGCTATAAGAAATGCTATAGCATATCCTATGGCATTTCTCGTCAACAATTTAATCCTTGCATATTTTTGCATGAGAACTCTTGTTATATTCAAATTCCAATGTATAAGCCCTAAAATCATTATTTTTTCAATTGGTTCGAAATTTAAGGTTGTAAAAAATGTCAAATAAAGAAATGCTATAGGAAATGCTATAGCATTTCCTATGGCATTTCTCGTCAACAATTTAATCCTTGCATATATTTGCATGAGAACTCTTGTTATATTCAAATTCCAATTTATAACCCTAAAATCATTATTTTTTCAATTGGTTCGAAATTTAAGGTTGTAAAAAATGTAAAATAAAGAAATTCTATAGGAAATTCTATAGCATTTCCTATGGCATTTCTTGTAAACAATTAAATCCTTGCATATTTTTTATATGAACTCTTGTTATATTCAAATTCCAATGTATAAGCTTTAAAATCATTATTTTTTCGATTGGTTCGAAATTTAAGGTTGTAAAAAATGTCAAATAAAGAAATGCTATAGGAAATGCTATAGCATTTCCTATGGCATTTCTCGTCAACAATTTAATCCTTGCATATGTTTGCATGATAACTCTTGTTATATTCAAATTCCAATGTATAAGCTTTAAAATTTTTACTTTTTAATTGGTTTGAAATTTAAGGTTGTAAAAAATGTAAAATAAAGAAATGCAATAGGAAATGCTATAGCATTTCCTATGGCATTTCTCGTCAAAAATTTAATCCTTGCATATTTTTGCATGAGAACTCTTGTTATTTCAAATTCCAATGTATAAGCCCTAAAATCGTTATTTTTTAAATTGGTTCGACTGTTAGGTCGTAAACAATGTAAAATAAAGAAATGTTATAGGAAATGCAAGCATTTCCTATGGCATTTCTCGTCAACAATTTAATCCTTGCATATTTTTGCATGAGAACTCTTGTTATATTAAAATTCCAATGTATAAGCTTTAAAATCCTTATTTTTTCAATTGGTTCGAAATTTAAGGTTGTAAGAAATGTAAAATCAAGAAATGCTGTAGGAAATGCTATAGCATTTCCTATGGCATTTCTCGTCCACAATTTAATCCTTGCATATTTTTGCATGAGAACTCTTGTTATATTCAAATTCCAATGTATAAGCCCTAAAATCATTATTTTTTCAATTGGTTAGAAATTTAAGGTTGTAAAAAATATAAAATAAAGAAATGCAATAGGAAATGCTATAGCATTTCCTATGGCATTTCTCGTCAACAATTTAATCCTTGCATATTTTTGCATGAGAACTCTTGTTATATTCAAATTACAATGTATAAGCCCTAAAATTATTATTTTTTCAATTGGTTCGAAATTTAAGGTTGTAAAAAATGTCAAATAAAGAAATGCTTTAGGAAATGCTATAGCATTTCCTATGGCATTTCTCGTCAACAATTTAATCCTTGCATATTTTTGCATGAGAACTCTTTTTATATTCAAATTTTAATGTATAAGCCCTAAATTCATTATTTTTTCAATTAGTTCGAAATTTAAGGTTGTAAAAAATGTCAAATAAAGAAATGCTATAGGAAATGCTATAGCATTTCCTATGGCATTTCTCTTCAACAATTTATTCCTTGCATATTTTTGCATGAGAACTCTTGTTATATTCAAATTCCAATGTATAAGCTTTAAAATTTTTACTTTTTAATTGGTTTGAAATTTAAGGTTGTAAAAAATGTAAAATAAAGAAATGCAATAGGAAATGCTATAGCATTTCCTATGGCATTTCTCGTCAAAAATTTAATCCTTGCATATTTTTGCATGAGAACTCTTGTTATTTCAAATTCCAATGTATAAGCCCTAAAATCGTTATTTTTTAAATTGGATCGACTTTTAGGTTGTAAACAATGTAAAATAAAGAAATGTTATAGGAAATGCAAGCATTTCCTATGGCATTTCTCGTCAACAATTTAATCCTTGCATATTTTTGCATGAGAACTCTTGTTATATTCAAATTCCAATGTATAAGCCCTAAAATCATCATTTTTTCAATTGGTTCGAAATTTAAGGTTTTAAAAAATGTAAAATAAAGAAATGCTATAAGAAATGCTATAGCATATCCTATGGCATTTCTCGTCAACAATTTAATCCTTGCATATTTTTGCATGAGAACTCTTGTTATATTCAAATTCCAATGTATAAGCCCTAAAATCATTATTTTTTTCAATTGGTTCGAAATTTAAGGTTGTAAAAAATGTCAAATAAAGAAATGCTATAGGGAATGCTATAGCATTTCCTATGGCATTTCTCGTCAACAATTTAATCCTTGCATATATTTGCATGAGAACTCTTGTTATATTCAAATTCCAATTTATAACCCTAAAATCATTATTTTTTCAATTGGTTCGAAATTTAAGGTTGTAAAAAATGTAAAATAAAGAAATTCTATAGGAAATTCTATAGCATTTCCTATGTCATTTCTTGTAAACAATTAAATCCTTGCATATTTTTTTATATGAACTCTTGTTATATTCAAATTCCAATGTATAAGCTTTAAAATCATTATTTTTTCGATTGGTTCGAAATTTAAGGTTGTAAAAAATGTCAAATAAAGAAATGCTATAGGAAATGCTATAGCATTTCCAATGGCATTTCTCGTCAACAATTTAATCCTTGCATATTTTTGCATGAGAACTCTTGTTATATTCAAATTCCAATGTATAAGCTTTAAAATTTTTACTTTTTAATTGGTTTGAAATTTAAGGTTGTAAAAAATGTAAAATAAAGAAATGCAATAGGAAATGCTATAGCATTTCCTATGGCATTTCTCGTCAAAAATTTAATCCTTGCATATTTTTGCATGAGAACTCTTGTTATTTCAAATTCCAATGTATAAGCCCTAAAATCGTTATTTTTTAAATTGGTTCGACTGTTAGGTCGTAAACAATGTAAAATAAAGAAATGTTATAGGAAATGCAAGCATTTCCTATGGCATTTCTCGTCAACAATTTAATCCTTGCATATTTTTGCATGAGAACTCTTGTTATATTAAAATTCCAATGTATAAGCTTTAAAATCCTTATTTTTTCAATTGGTTCGAAATTTAAGGTTGTAAGAAATGTAAAATCAAGAAATGCTGTAGGAAATGCTATAGCATTTCCTATGGCATTTCTCGTCCACAATTTAATCCTTGCATATTTTTGCATGAGAACTCTTGTTATATTCAAATTCCAATGTATAAGCCCTAAAATCATTATTTTTTCAATTGGTTAGAAATTTAAGGTTGTAAAAAATATAAAATAAAGAAATGCAATAGGAAATGCTATAGCATTTCCTATGGCATTTCTCGTCAACAATTTAATCCTTGCATATTTTTGCATGAGAACTCTTGTTATATTCAAATTACAATGTATAAGCCCTAAAATTATTATTTTTTCAATTGGTTCGAAATTTAAGGTTGTAAAAAATGTCAAATAAAGAAATGCTTTAGGAAATGCTATAGCATTTCCTATGGCATTTCTCGTCAACAATTTAATCCTTGCATATTTTTGCATGAGAACTCTTTTTATATTCAAATTTTAATGTATAAGCCCTAAATTCATTATTTTTTCAATTAGTTCGAAATTTAAGGTTGTAAAAAATGTCAAATAAAGAAATGCTATAGGAAATGCTATAGCATTACCTATGGCATTTCTCTTCAACAATTTATTCCTTGCATATTTTTGCATGAGAACTCTTGTTATATTCAAATTCCAATGTATAAGCTTTAAAATTTTTACTTTTTAATTGGTTTGAAATTTAAGGTTGTAAAAAATGTAAAATAAAGAAATGCAATAGGAAATGCTATAGCATTTCCTATGGCATTTCTCGTCAAAAATTTAATCCTTGCATATTTTTGCATGAGAACTCTTGTTATTTCAAATTCCAATGTATAAGCCCTAAAATCGTTATTTTTTAAATTGGATCGACTTTTAGGTTGTAAACAATGTAAAATAAAGAAATGTTATAGGAAATGCAAGCATTTCCTATGGCATTTCTCGTCAACAATTTAATCCTTGCATATTTTTGCATGAGAACTCTTGTTATATTCAAATTCCAATGTATAAGCCCTAAAATCATCATTTTTTCAATTGGTTCGAAATTTAAGGTTTTAAAAAATGTAAAATAAAGAAATGCTATAGCATATCCTATGGCATTTCTCGTCAACAATTTAATCCTTGCATATTTTTGCATGAGAACTCTTGTTATATTCAAATTCCAATGTATAAGCCCTAAAATCATTATTTTTTCAATTGGTTCGAAATTTAAGGTTGTAAAAAATGTCAAATAAAGAAATGCTATAGGGAATGCTATAGCATTTCCTATGGCATTTCTCGTCAACAATTTAATCCTTGCATATATTTGCATGAGAACTCTTGTTATATTCAAATTCCAATTTATAACCCTAAAATCATTATTTTTTCAATTGGTTCGAAATTTAAGGTTGTAAAAAATGTAAAATAAAGAAATTCTATAGGAAATTCTATAGCATTTCCTATGTCATTTCTTGTAAACAATTAAATCCTTGCATATTTTTTTATATGAACTCTTGTTATATTCAAATTCCAATGTATAAGCTTTAAAATCATTATTTTTTCGATTGGTTCGAAATTTAAGGTTGTAAAAAATGTCAAATAAAGAAATGCTATAGGAAATGCTATAGCATTTCCAATGGCATTTCTCGTCAACAATTTAATCCTTGCATATTTTTGCATGAGAACTCTTGTTATATTCAAATTCCAATGTATAAGCTTTAAAATTTTTACTTTTTAATTGGTTTGAAATTTAAGGTTGTAAAAAATGTAAAATAAAGAAATGCAATAGGAAATGCTATAGCATTTCCTATGGCATTTCTCGTCAAAAATTTAATCCTTGCATATTTTTGCATGAGAACTCTTGTTATTTCAAATTCCAATGTATAAGCCCTAAAATCGTTATTTTTTAAATTGGTTCGACTTTTAGGTCGTAAACAATGTAAAATAAAGAAATGTTATAGGAAATGCAAGCATTTCTTATGGCATTTCTCGTCAACAATTTAATCCTTGCATATTTTTGCATGAGAACTCTTGTTATATTCAAATTCCAATGTATAAGCCCTAAAATCATTATTTTTTCAATTGGTTCGAAATTTAAGGTTGTAAAAAATGTAAAATAAAGAAATGCTATAAGAAATGCTATAGCATATCCTATGGCATTTCTCGTCAACAATTTAATCCTTGCATATTTTTGCATGAGAACTCTTGTTATATTCAAATTCCAATGTATAAGCCCTAAAATCATTATTTTTTCAATTGGTTCGAAATTTAAGGTTATAAAAAATGTCAAATAAAGAAATGCTATAGGAAATGCTATAGCATTTCCTATGGCATTTCTCGTCAACAATTTAATCCTTGCATATATTTGCATGAGAACTCTTGTTATATTCAAATTCCAATTTATAACCCTAAAATCATTATTTTTTCAATTGGTTCAAAATATAAGGTTGTAAAAAATGTAAAATAAAGAAATTCTATAGTTAATTCTATAGCATTTCCTATGGCATTTCTTGTAAACAATTAAATCCTTGCATATTTTTTTATATGAACTCTTGTTATATTCAAATTCCAATGTATAAACTTTAAAATCATTATTTTTTCGATTGGTTCGAAATTTAAGGTTGTAAAAAATGTAAAATAAAGAAATGCTATAGGAAATGCTATAGCATTTCCTATGGCATTTCTCGTCAACAATTTAATCCTTGCATATTTTTGCATGAGAACTCTTGTTATATTCAAATTCCAATGTATAAGCTTTAAAATCCTTATTTTTTCAATTGGTTCGAAATTTAAGGTTGTAAGAAATGTAAAATAAAGAAATGCTATAGGAAATGCTATAGCATTTCCTATGGCATTTCTCGTCCACAATTTAATCCTTGCATATTTTTGCATGAGAACTCTTGTTATATTCAAATTCAAATGTATAAGCCCTAAAATCATTATTTTTTCAATTGGTTAGAAATTTAAGGTTGTAAAAAATGTAAAATAAAGAAATGCAATAGGAAATGCTATAGCATTTCCTATGGCATTTCTCGTCAACAATTTAATCCTTGCATATTTTTGCATGAGAACTCTTGTTATATTCAAATTACAATGTATAAGCCCTAAAATCATTATTTTTTCAATTGGGTCGAAATTTAAGGTTGTAAGAAATGTCAAATAAAGAAATGCTTTAGGAAATGCTATAGCATTTCTTATGGCATTTCTCGTCAACAATTTAATCCTTGCATATTTTTGCATGAGAACTCTTGTTATATTCAAATTCCAATGTATAAGCCCTAAGTTCATTATTTTTTCAATTGGTTCGAAATTTAAGGTTGTAAAAAATGTCAAATAAAGAAATGCTATAGGAAATGCTATAGCATTTCCTATGGCATTTCTCGTCAACAATTTAATCCTTGCATATTTTTGCATGAGAACTCTTGTTATATTCAAATTCCAATGTATAAGCTTTAAAATTTTTACTTTTTAATTGGTTTGAAATTTAAGGTTGTAAAAAATGTAAAATAAAGAAATGCAATAGGAAATGCTATAGCATTTCCTATGGCATTTCTCGTCAAAAATTTAATCCTTGCATATTTTTGCATGAGAACTCTTGTTATATTCAAATTCAAATGTATAAGCTGTAAAATCATTATTTTTTCAATTGGTTCAAAATTTAAGGTTGTAAAAAATTTCAAGTAAAGAAATGCTATATGAAATGCTATAACATTTCGTATGGCATTTCTCGTCAACAATTTATTCCTTGCATATTTTTGCATGAGAACTCTTGTTATATTCAAATTCCAATGTATAAGCCCTAAAATCATTATTTTTTACAATTGGTTCGAAATTTAAGGTTGTAAAAAATGTCAAATAAAGAAATGCTATAGAAAATGCTATAGCATTTCCTATGGCATTTCTCGTCAACAATTTAATCCTTGCATATTTTTGCATGAGAACTCTTGTTATATTCAAATTCCAATGTATAAGCCCTAAAATCATTATTTTTTCAATTGGTTCGACTTTTAGGTCGTAAACAATGTAAAATAAAGAAATGTTATAGGAAATGCAAGCATTTCCTATGGCATTTCTCGTCAACAATTTAATCCTTGCATATTTTTGCATGAGAACTCTTGTTATATTCAAATTCCAATGTATAAGCCCTAAAATCATTATTTTTTCAATTGGTTCTCAATTTAAGGTTGTAAAAAATGTAAAATAAAGAAATGCAATAGGAAATGCTATAGCATTTCCTATGGCATTTCTCGTCAACAATTTAATCATTGCATATTTTTGCATGAGAACTCTTGTTATATTCAAATTACAATGTATAAGCCCTAAAATCATTATTTTTTCAATTGGTTCGAAATTTAAGGTTGTAAAAAATGTCAAATAAAGAAATGCTTTAGGAAATGCTATAGCATTTCCTATGGCATTTCTCGTCAACAATTTAATCCTTGCATATTTTTGCATGAGAACTCTTGTTATATTCAAATTCCAATGTATAAGCTTTAAAATTTTTACTTTTTAATTGGTTTGAAATTTAAGGTTGTAAAAAATGTAAAATAAAGAAATGCAATAGGAAATGCTATAGCATTTCCTATGGCATTTCTCGTCAAAAATTTAATCCTTGCATATTTTTGCATGAGAACTCTTGTTATATTCAAATTCAAATGTATAAGCTGTAAAATCATTATTTTTTCAATTGGTTCAAAATTTAAGGTTGTAAAAAATTTCAAGTAAAGAAATGCTATATGAAATGCTATAACATTTCGTATGGCATTTCTCGTCAACAATTTATTCCTTGCATATTTTTGCATGAGAACTCTTGTTATATTCAAATTCCAATGTATAAGCCCTAAAATCATTATTTTTTACAATTGGTTCGAAATTTAAGGTTGTAAAAAATGTCAAATAAAGAAATGCTATAGAAAATGCTATAGCATTTCCTATGGCATTTCTCGTCAACAATTTAATCCTTGCATATTTTTGCATGAGAACTCTTGTTATATTCAAATTCCAATGTATAAGCCCTAAAATCATTATTTTTTCAATTGGTTCGACTTTTAGGTCGTAAACAATGTAAAATAAAGAAATGTTATAGGAAATGCAAGCATTTCCTATGGCATTTCTCGTCAACAATTTAATCCTTGCATATTTTTGCATGAGAACTCTTGTTATATTCAAATTCCAATGTATAAGCCCTAAAATCATTATTTTTTCAATTGGTTCTCAATTTAAGGTTGTAAAAAATGTAAAATAAAGAAATGCAATAGGAAATGCTATAGCATTTCCTATGGCATTTCTCGTCAACAATTTAATCATTGCATATTTTTGCATGAGAACTCTTGTTATATTCAAATTACAATGTATAAGCCCTAAAATCATTATTTTTTCAATTGGTTCGAAATTTAAGGTTGTAAAAAATGTCAAATAAAGAAATGCTTTAGGAAATGCTATAGCATTTCCTATGGCATTTCTCGTCAACAATTTAATCCTTGCATATTTTTGCATGAGAACTCTTGTTATATTCAAATTCCAATGTATAAGCCCTAAATTCATTATTTTTTCAATTGGTTCGAAATTTAAGGTTGTAAAAAAGGTAAAATAAAGAAATGCTCTAGGAAATGCTATAGCATTTCCTATGGCATTTCTCGTCAACAATTTAATCCTTGCATATTTTTGCATGAGAACTCTTGTTATATTCAAATTCCAATGTATAAGCTTTGAAATTTTTACTTTTCAATTGGTTTGAATTTTAAAGTTGTAAAAAATGTAAAATAAAGAAATGCAATAGGAAATGCTATAGCATTTCCTATGGCATTTCTCGTCAAAAATTTAATCCTTGCATATTTTTGCATGAGAACTCTTGTTATATTCAAATTCCAATGTATAAGCTTTAAAATCATTATTTTTTCAATTGGTTCGAAATTTAAGGTTGTAAAAAATGTCAAATAAAGAAATGCTATAGGAAATGCTATAACATTTCGTATGGCATTTCTCGTCAACAATTTAATCCTTGCATATTTTTGCATGAGAACACTTGTTATATTCAAATTCCAATGTATAAGCCCTAAAATCATTATTTTTTCAATTGGTTCGAAATTTAAGGTTGTAAAAAATGTCAAATAAAGAAATGCTATAGAAAATGCTAGAGCATTTCCTATGGCATTTCTCGTCAACAATTTAATCCTTGCATATTTTTGCATGAGAACTCTTGTTATATTCAAATTCCAATGTATAAGCCCTAAAATCATTATTTTTTCAATTGGTTCGACTTTTAGGTCGTAAACAATGTAAAATAAAGAAATGTTATAGGAAATGCAAATTTCAATATTAAACTGATTTTAGGTAAACATTGAATTCAATTGATGAAATGATTGACCAAATGTGATGACATCACACACCGCTAATTAGAGCGGTAATCAAAACATAATAAAAGAACTCGAAACCCTAATCCTATCTTAAAAAGTGTATTACCTGCATGGCGATATCCTTCGTGGTACCTTTTCCCTGTCCTGAATGATCACAAAAACACCATTAACGCATAACCCTAGAAGAATCGATCGACTATGAATTTGGATTAAGGAAAGCAAGGAGATCCCAACTCTTCTGCTCTTCGATCTGCGAGAATTCCTTGGACATTTTGTTGCGAGTGTTTAGATCGAAGAAGATGGCCCAAAGCCAAACTACTCGATATATTGTTTTTGAGGAAATTGGCGGCAAATAATAAGAGTATTACCGGAAATAACACGCAAATGCTTAATCCCAATTTATTTTATAACTAATTAGTAATTACCTATTAATGTGGATATTATTCAAATTCGTTTTTAATTATTTAATTAATAAAAAAACCAAATATTATCCCATGAGATCGTGTTATATTTGTTGTTGGACGTGTTTTTGAATTTCATATTAACGTGATTTTATTTCATATTAACGTGATTAATTTCTCAATAATTGAATTCTCATATTTTTGTGTGTCATTGGTTGAGATCGTGAATTTTCACAATAACGTGGTTAATTCCTCATACAACATTGTATTAACTTTAGATATACAAGTTAATTCTTATCAAAATTCAGTTTATTCAACATTTTCACAAGCTTGGCATATTATTTCCATATTAACATTGTATAAACAATGGAGATACACGTTAATATGAAATCGAAAACCAGTTTATATTTCACGTTAATAAATCATCAATGTTATCCTCCATAACAACAGCATAAACCGTGTCGTTAACCTCAAAAATTTATAAGAGTATTTTCGAAAGAAAAAAAACAACATAACAACAATAGCATAAACCGTTTCCACTTCCGTCGCTTCCGTTTCCGTTGCCGGTCCCGCGGTTGTTTCTAATTCCGTCTCTTCCATTTCCGCAGCCATTGACGCAGGACTGGATCTCGTTCTCCTCATAGTTAATGTGGGTTTAACACAGCTACAAATATATAAATTAAGCACATTAATACAACAAAAAATCGACCATAATCGTCCATGTTCATGATTAACTCGTCCATTTTCATGATTAATACAACCTAATTATTGACCCTAATCATACAAATCCAAAATTGATTACTCACGAACAATGAAATCGACTATTAACCACATTAATCCATCTATTAACCACATTAATACGTTAAAAAAATCACACCTACTCGTAGGTGTTAATGATTAACTCGATTAATACCGAAAACCCGATCAACATGGTTAATATAAACTCGATCAACATGGTTAATATAGACCTAATCGAACAATGAAATCGATTATCAACATGGTTAATATAGAAAATCCATATTAACACGGTATATATTCGATTATCAACAAGATTTATATAGATTAACACTCGAAATTTAAAATCCATCTAAATCCAGAATCAAAGGCACGAACAATGAAATTGATTAACAACATGGTTAATACAAATCCAAAATCGATTAGGCACGAACAATGAAATCAAGTAGTCACGGACAATAAAATCAACGACCAACCGGAAATAAACTCGATTAATACATGTGAAAAACTCGATTTTATAATTAGGTTGAAAAAAAACTCGATTTGGTTTATTCAAAACTAATCTGCTTGTTAAATCGATTCATAATAACACTAATCTTACTTTGTTCATGATTAACAACATTGATTAACTAAAATTAATCGAATAAAATGACGTAAATGGATAGTCGAAACAAATCCAAAAACCCTCTTTTTACCTGTCGACGGATTCTTCGCTGATGATTCAAAAGGTCCGGTTGCACTATTCTTCGCCGCTGATGATGATTCGCCGAGGTGATGATTCGCCGTCGTCGAAGAAAGAAAAAGGCGGAGAGGGTTTCGTCGAGGGCTCACCGTCGTCGAAGAGAGAAAAGGAGAGAATGGGTTTCGTTCGAATTCTGTTTTGAATATCCTAATATTAAGGATTTAATTTAATTAATTTAATTAATATCAAGATTAAATTAAAAAAAAATCGATGATTATTGTATAATTTAGTTAAATAATTAATAATAAGGGTAATAAGGTCTTTTAAATCTATTAATTTGATTGATTGACTATTTGATAATATTAATGAAAAGGTTGGCTGTTTTGCAAAATAGTTTTTCATAATTGGCTATTTAGCTAGAGAGCCCATAAATTATTATATCATGAAGAATTATTTTAATAGGACAGTGAATTAATTCTAAATAAATAATCACACATATTTCAATTAATAAAACAAATTGATCAATTCTGTATTAAAATTTAATTTAAATTAAATTCTGGGCCGGGTTTGGTTGGACCGGGTAAATTTTTTTATAAAAATACCCGGGCCATTGATTAAGTGACGTGTGCCCCCTAATCTGATATATATGTATTACGTGAAGTTCCGTAGTCTGATATATATATGCATTGATTTAATTACTCCTTAATGAGATGGAAAAAGAGTAAAAGCTTTGGGCCACAGCCCACTTCAAAGTGGGCTATCAATTATTATCAACACATTTTTTTAGAAGTGTAATTTCGGCCCATTGAATTAAATTGAATAATAAATTACATTCACAAATATTCATAAATTACATTCACAAAATGGAATATAATTGAGCAATAATATATTATGATTTTTGTCGGAATAATATATTATGATTTTGGTGTATCAAGAAAAACAAAAGAATAAAAGAATACAATGACCAACTCCATGCATTGCACGTCACGGATCTATCTGCAATATTCACGTCACTATTAAATTGATTGAGAAAAAGCCATGTCATGTAACGTGTGATCACTTCATCAGAAAAGAGAAATATTCACTGCTTTAATTTAAGTATACAAAAGAGCAACGTTCAAAAGCCCGGCCGGGATGTCATTCAATGTATTTTTTTTTCTATAAAAATCCATAATCATAATTTTTTGGTTTCGAATTTTTTCAAATTTCAAATTAATAGGGATTTAACCGAAAATAGAACTGAAATCCGGATATTTTTATTTACATCACTAAAATAATATGCCGATTACCCCCCTTAAACTTACCAACTTGGAATATTTACATTATAAACATGATTGAATAATTTTAGAGTCAACAAGTAAAAGGCAAAAGGTTGTTAATCACGTAAAAGTTGGGGTTGGAATTTTTCACCTTGATAATTTTAACTTTTTAAACTATCATTATAAGAAAATAAATACAAAAAAATTGTATATGATCTTAGAGCACATGGAGTAGGGAAAAAGTGTGTTGGCTATTTGACAATTGGTGATAATTAATTAATTAATTAATTAATTAATTGGGGGTTGTTAAATCTTTTTCCTGATCTTCATACATTCGGTCCAACTTTTCAGAAGCATTATGGAAACCCATGTCCAAGATCCTTGAACAATGTCCACATTGTATATTATTATACCATAATATTACCAATTTATTAAATAAAATTATTTTCTTGTTCCGACTTGTCACCGCTTTAGATCTATAAGAAAATCACATTTCTTCCAATAATTCACGTACTTCTTTTGAATTGCAATATAAGTATCAACGTTTTTTTTTTTTGTTTTTTTTTTAAATAGAGCGATATATTTTCAATCTTTCAATTCAAATAAATGAATATTCAAAATCATAAAATTTGAGTTTTTGATCGATTTGTACATATGGTTTATAAGTTTGAAATCACATTTCTTCTAATAATTCACGTACTTCTTTTGAATTGCGATAAAAGTATCAACGTTTTTTGAAATATAGCAATATATTCTCAAGCTTTAATTTAGATAAATAAATATCTAAAATTCTGAAATTTGAGTTTCTGGTTGATTTGTAGTTTTGTACATCTTGTTTATAACTTTGAAATTTTACATGTTAAATATTTTAATTTAAGACATACACGTGTAAATAACTTTAATTTGAGTATTTATTGAGTACAATAAAAAAATTTAGAAATATGATGCTTTATTTGAAACAAAAATGTGTAGATACTAGATACACATAGTGCACCTGAAATGTTCCATTGGTCGGGCTTCCACAGCTTGAGCTTGAACAACATGCAAGTCAAAATTCAAAATTACTTTATTTTTTATTTTTTATTCATAACACGATGTAAAAATAAAATAAAATAACGTGCTTGCCCGTCCGAATTAGATACGGACTCAAAACCGGCCAATACGAGCCCAAATTTTGTTTTTAAAAAAACAATATGTCGGGCTTATGGGTCCAAAGACCCGCCCCATGCCCAACTCTAGCTAAGATACCAAGAAATGAGCATCTGTATATACTTGTCATTGATTTTTTTTGTTTTTTTAGTGAAGTTGCACTATCGATTAAGGTTATAATGCACTCTCGCATAACTAGATATATTAGTATAAGAACACGTGACACTATTGGCCAGTTTACATATGTAATAGGGTCACTAATTTGAGTTTCATAGAGATTGAACTCGTGACCTCTTAATGAATGTGCAATGGAGGAGCCTGAAGGAGATAGTTCAAACAAAAATTCCTATGCTGGTTTCCTTTTCTAAATTTTCTCATTATTTTATAAAATTACCAAAATTTCAGAAATAAAGTGAAAAGGGCTTTGAATTGATGAAATAAGCAACAAATTAATAGAAAGGCCAAAATCTGAAACAGTGGATTGTATTTTCATGTTTTGCTGCTAATGGCAACAAAAAGTAATAAATTAAATAAATATAAAATATGGTAATTTGAAACGTATTATTGGACCGTACAATCCGTGGTCCATCGTCCATGTGCCGTGACACAAGTGCTAAAGGCCAATTCTGAAGTGGTGCTCTAATATTTATTGTCACGTCTTTTTCACCGTCCACGTAAATTTTTATATATTAATATTGTTGAGATTCATGTTCCTGACTCTATTTAGCTTCTTTCATTTTACTAAAGTACCGCAAGCGACTGAAATATATCAACAGAAAAATCAAAAAATAATTTTGAGTATTTTGAGATTTAAACTTAAATATTTATTATTTTTGAATATGAATAATTAAAAAATTATACTAATAATAAGATATCATATTAATAAGTTATAGTTGTATTTATATAAAATTATGAGTTATACTTATAAGTAATTTATAAAAAATATAGATAGGAGATTACAATTAAAATAAAGTATTATACCGATAGTTTATAATTGTTCACGCACATGTCGCAACTCTAAAAATAAATAAAAAAGCATACCAGGGGATTTAAATCATGGTTGAGACTTGAACATATTATTATATTTATTAATTTATCATAATTTAATTATATTAATTAAAATTAATTTATAAAAAAATAATTTATCGAATAATAATTTATTTATTTTTTTACTTGAAGCTAATAATGCTGTCACTAATTTGTTAGGCCCCAATAACTTTTAAATTTATCATTTAAGTACTATTAATTATATATATATATATATATGTATTATCTCTTTAAGCTTATCATTGTGTTTAGTGTTACACATTATTCGTAAACTAATTTTTTTAATGGAAATTGTAAGAAATGCTCAATTTTGTGTCAAACCTTTTAAGAAATGTCCATTTGTGAGAGTAAAAAATACACGCAATTAGCAGTTTTTTAAAAGATTTGACACAAAATGAACATTTCGTTCATTTACCCTTTTTTTAATCAGTGTGGCTCTTTAATTTTTACAGTAATTTATCCCTATATATTTAGTATATTTCAAATATTTTATCTTATTAAAAAAATTGTTAAATTTATTGGTTTTCTTCTTCTTCTTTCAATTCCATGACAGAAATTAGGTGCTTTGAGACATTGCAAGATATATATATATATATATATATATATATATATATATATATATATATATATATATATATTGAGTATAGTAATATTTCACATACTTATGAGAGCATTATATCGTTCCATGTATTTAAATTTATGAATTAAATTGGTTCCATTGAAAAATACCATCCTTCTACCAATGAAGGCACTTGTTATAGTTTCAAGAATTTATTATCCCCTTTTAAGATTTTAAATATCTTTAATTTGGGGCGAAATTCTTTTATGTTACCGTTGTAGCTTTGTAGAGTTGTGTATGAGTTGGTGTATAACGTAGATTTATGCATAATCTGAATTTTGGTTTCGAATAATCAAAATTATATTTAAATTCGATCATTTTGTTTAGCTACTAGCTTAATGCTAAAAAATAGTAAAGAAAAATAGAGATTAATTAAAAAATTAAATCAGGAAATAATTATGAGACAACTCACATATATACATGATTGATGATACATGCACCCAGGGTCGGCCCTGAGTTTGTCGGGGCCCTAGGCGAACACTGATTTTGGGGCCCCCAATTTTTAAAAGGTGAACACATTACAATTTTCTTCCACGTGGGGCCCCCAATTTACTAATCTATTGTAGGTGGGGGGCTACCATGTATATCCCCAGGACCGGCCCAGCATGCACCAAGGAAGACTACATTATTATTTATTACTACTCTTTTTTTAATGGGGTGACGGACGCTATCTGTCGAAGTTACAATGTACTATCGCAGTTATAATGTACTATTGCATCACTAGATATATTCAGTGTAAGAACATGTCACATTATTGGCCAAATTTACAAATATGTAAAGAGGGCACTCAACTTGCTTAAAATTGATTGGAATACTTTATCAAATTATAAGATCATAATTTTATATATTAATTTTAATTAAATATTAATATCATAAATTATGAATACAAAACCTAGATCGTCACATGACTCATGAATTGGTATTGAAGGATTTGGAACAATGTAATCCAAAAATTTGAAGAACTAAAAAAGATAAATGTTACTGAAAATTCTTAACTTCGTATTCAAATTAGTAAAATCTTAATACACTATTTATTTTAAAATTATTCATATTCTTATTTACATATAGCACATACACATTTATAACTTTTTTTTTACTAAAGTAATGTTATTTACTTATTTACAAGAATTATAAAATATATTCATGTTACAAAAGGGAAACTTCAATTTGTATGCCCTAATAGGTAATGCTTAAACGAAATTATTCACGATTTTAATAAATTTCAAAATCATGCTCCAACAACACTTTTAGTCTTTAAGTCAAACATTTTTGCTCTTCAAGTTAGATAGTTTTCGATTTTAAACACTTTTAGTCTTTAATTTAAACATTTTTGTTCTTACGGTTAGACAGTTTTAATTTAGAAAATTATACAGAAAAAACTATTTAAATTTTTTTGGACACTTTTGGTCTTTAACTCAAACACTTTTGGGGCATAATTTTGAAATTTATTAAAATCGGGAATAATTTCGTTCAAATATACCTATTGGGGCATACAAATTAAAGTTTCCCTTACAAAATATATTTACCGTAAAAAATAACTCGCACTATTGATCAAGACATAGATACACCGTAAATGTATTTTTTACGTCTTAATGAGAATGAATTCAGTTCAGAATTTCTCGAATAAACATGTAGTAAAATTACCACAAAACCAAATAATCGAATAAAGTTGATTTTATATAAATAATTACTGTTTCTTAGTATTTTATCTTAGTATTTATTATTATTAATGATCATATGAACAAAGAAGGGACATTGTTTGCTTTGCCTACAAATAATTTTGTCCGCCACAACAAAGTAAAGCAACACTCCATATTTAAGATTAAAGTTATGTTATTTTGGCTTTTCGTCAAGCAATGCAAACCCAACACGCCAAATTGGCAACAAAAATTGTCAGAAATTAGTCAAAACTCAAACTTACCTCTATATTATTAAGTACATATTAATTCTCGAAGATATCTATTTATAGCCCATAATTAAAGTTGCATGTGAACCTTGTGTTGAACTCAAACTCTCATTTCATTATTTTTAATCTTTTCCAAATACAACACATATTAGTAAAATAAAAACAAAAAATACACCAGAAATTATCTCTATATTAAGAATAATACTAATTAATTGCCCATAATCAAAGTTACAACAAACTCTTTAGTCTTTTTCTTCTTCTCTTCTTCCTATTTTTGCTTTTCTCAAGAAAGAAATAGTTTTCTTTTCTTCTTCCTATGCTACTTTGCAAAAGCCGAATACAACAATTAAATAAAAAAGGAAAATGAAAAGACCATTTCATTTCACCCCTCCCAAATCAGGCGCACCCCCTCGGGGCAAACCCGACCCGAGAACCCGTCAGGTCGTAGACGACCCGGAAACCCTGCTGCTGAATGTTGCCGATGATCGAAAGCCCGCTCATTGTACCGGCAAAAGAGAAGCAGAAGGTTCCGGCGCTGTCCACCGGGATTAAATAATTTGCCGCCGGGAGCGACACGGCGGCGCCACGGAAGTGCATCACCACCGTTGGAACCTTCACCTCCGTCTTCCCGGACAGGTCGTAGCACGTGTCGAAGAGCGAGAACTCCGGTGCCCGCTTCAACCCCTTCGCACCGGCCCGGAATGCGTCCCGCATCGCCACGTACGCTGTTCGGGTCAGCCGTGTGACGGAAGTCCCCGAGTCAATAATGACACCGCCGTTGCCCGTCGGGTCGATCTTGAAAAGCGAGGGGGACGCGCCCCGCACGCGCTTGCCCCCTACGCTGATCCCTGTCATCTCGAGGTAGTAGAACGTGTCGAGCTTCGGGTTAGCAAGCAACGGAGTGAATTGCGCGGTACGGGACACGGCTGCATCGCCGAACACCATCGAGCTCGGCTTCGACGATGCCGATCGGTCGACGAGACAGTACGAGAATTTCTTGTTGAATTTCGCTCCCGTCTGCGACGGGAACGACAATTTCCCCCGGCCGAGGCCTAGTAGCCCGGCCGCGCCAACAAAAAGGCCCTCATTGTCGTGGCCGCAGCCGAGAGCGACACGCGGGACCCGGGTTTTCCGGAAGGTTAGCGTTTCGGTGGAGAATTCGCCGGTGGTGAAGGATCCATCTCCGTAAGAGACTTGGTAGAGGCAGGCCTTGCGCTGGTTGCAGCCCGGCGAGTCGAGCCGCCGGCAAAGAGGCGACCCGCAGGAGATACCCGCGAAGCTCCGGGACTTCTTCGGGTCGAAAATCGGGTCCGTCTGCGAGTAGCATTTCCGGCACGGCGCGCACTGGAGCCAAACGACGTCGCTCCCCGTATCCAACACCATGTAAGCGTAACGCGCCGGCGTGCCAACGCCGAGGCGCGTGAAGTACTCACCACTACCCTGCGCCAACCCCGAGATCACCGAGCTGCTGAAACCAGCCCCACGCACGCGCGTGACGTTGGCCCCGGCCGCGGCAGAGGCGGCGAAGAGGGAGCTCGCGCGGCGCGCGTCGCGGGCGAGGCGGAGGCGGAAGAGCTGCGATGGGGTCGCCTCGGTCGCTTCATCGGTGGAAAGGAGCACGTCGACGTGGTGGAGGTCGACGGAGAGCTCGGTCTGGGAGGCCGAGGCCGAGTCCGGATCCGACCCGGTGAGCTCGGAGTCGGGCCAGGAGAGGGCCTTGGGTGGGGAAGGGAGAGAGGTGATGAGTAGGGTTTGGTGTTGGATAGAAGCGGTGGAGAGAGAGAGGAAGAGGAAGACGAAGAAGACGAGAGCGTTCGCTCTGGTTTCTGGTTCCATTGTTTGGGGGGGAGAGAGAGTGAGATCCAGAAGTGGTGAGAGAAGAGCGGGAATATAAATAAAGTAAAGGGTCGGTTCGGATATTTTGGTGGGAGATAGCAGTTAAGCACTCACTCGCTACTTTTAATAGAGCCGGTAAAAGTACCTATAATTATTTAAATGAAACACATAGAATTATGAATAGAATGATTTTAGATATTCAACGAGTGTAACTGAAAGTTCGGGAAAATTAAATATCTTTTATTACTTTTGCCGCTTGATTTTTATTGAAGTTAAGTCGCAGATTGATCATAAAACAAAACTCTTGCTTGAAAGAGTTGAGAGCTGCTGAGTTCGGGATTTGTGAAGTGGGGCCCACACGTAGAGTTGAGTTGGGAATTTAGGATTAAAGTCCAATGTTAATCATGCGTAGTCATAGGTACATCTAATTGTCACTTGATTTATTCTCTTCTTTAAGAGTGTAGAGCCTCTACATGCCAACTTCCCATTTAAAACATTTGAATTGTACTATACTAGTACTTGTATACTCCATAAAAAAAAAAAGTTCTGATTCAAATATTTTAATTTCTTAAAATTTATTGATTAAATAATTTATAGTCACATTCTGAATTTCGTAATGTATTAACAGCATTCTGACACGACTTGTGAATTTCCCAAGAATTTTTTCCCCAAAATTCTTGGGAAAAAAATTAACTATATATGTTTTTAATAATTAAAGGAAAAGTATAGTTGAATATGTATTAAATAAAGAGTTCTTCTTCAAGAGCCACACCTAAGATTAGTAGCAAACGAAACAAATTAATACAAATGAATGATCTTCTATTTTCCAAGAGACGAAACTCAACAACTAACTAAGCAATTGAAAAAGAACCTAACAATGAAAACAAATATATGCTCTTCATTTTAATTAATAATATATATTATGATTCATGAGACATTATTAATTCTTTTTGAAATTTAAATAATATACTAACGCGATCACAATTAACAAAGCATATTTTACTTTCATATATAACATATTACATATACCTATTATATTATTCAAGTGCAAAAATCTTGAAAAGAACAAATTCAATAACTACTAATCTATCTTCTTATTGTAAGAGAGCGGTGAAAGTTGACAATAATACCCCCAACTTGTTTTGGGTTCAAAGTAGGAGGGCAATGTCCCAAAAGTTACATGCTTTTTGTGGGTGAAAGTTGGGTTTGTATTCAATGTGGTTCATCAATGTGGTTACCTATAAAAACCTCATTAGTATTTCTACTATACTATTTATAAATAAATACAATGGTTTCCTTTTGTCATAAATTAACTAGATTATATTGTCAATTCCTATTTGAATTTGGTGTCACTTCCTTTTGTTATTTATTTTTATGGGTCTTAGAAATTGACAAATATTATTTATTTTTTACTATAAATAAAAATTGACAAATGACTAAACATAGATACATTATTTACTGATATGGGGTGGACCCGGAACTTTCATGTTTGTGTGAATAAAAGAATAATTGTTGGAGTGGCTAATACATACAAGAAGTAACCACTAA
The DNA here is from genome assembly GCA_954871525.1 of Parietaria judaica. Classification (NCBI taxonomy): domain Eukaryota; kingdom Viridiplantae; phylum Streptophyta; class Magnoliopsida; order Rosales; family Urticaceae; genus Parietaria; species Parietaria judaica. The sequence goes on along the minus strand of OX940864.1, from coordinate 3,406,788 downwards.
AACTTAGGGTTATACATTAACATTCATAATTTTTTTATTTTAATATATAATTTAGTGTCTAAGTAGACTTGGCCAAATAACTTCATTTCGCCACCGAACTGCCTCGTGGGCTTTTGTCGTTCTCCCTCTACCCGTTTCCGAGTTTTTTTTTTTTTAATGGCTGGCGGTGTTAACTGCTCTCGGCTTCGGAATCCATGGCCAAACTCACTGCGACCTGGCATTTTGATCACCCTTCATAATACTTTTTAAGTAAAACCATAGATTCATTTTAATTAACAATCAATTTGCTCTGCTAAGCATAACATTCTACTAACTTTGTTTAATTCTGCTTTGTACAAATTTATACGCGTCATCAAACTTTTTTACACTTTCCAGCTACGTGATTTTATTTTGGATCAATTTCCAACAATCTCGGCGAGGTTTTGATTGACATGATGATACATAATTGCAGCTAACTTTCCTTGTTACATGTTTTATTATTCACAAATTGCACATTACTATTGCATTCATGCTACTTCGAATTTGGACTTTGTGGTCACATTCCGAGGCGCGTTCCATGAACGAGGAGTTTAGAGCATTTTTTAGATGAACTCGCATAAACACGCGTTCCATAAACGAGCAGATTTTGACGTTTTCAGAGCATTTTTGGATGCACTTGCGTAAACACGACTTTAATAAGCTGTAACTTGTGACTCGGGTGTTTGCCGTGGACATACAGGCTAAATTTGTTGTCTAGATGAGTTTCGAATAGCGAATACTATTAAATATCATGCTCATTATCTTGCGTTTTCTTAATTTATTATGTTGTTTTTCGATTTAAAGTTTTTTGGACTGGACAATTTAAACTCAATTCATGGAATCGTGAAGGCACAATTGTGTTGAATAAAAATTTGAAACTCTGAATTTTCTTTTAATTTCGTGTTCTTGAAAGATAGAAAAATGTGAACTTGAGGTCTTAGATTATATAATTCATGAGTAAATCAACAAGTTAACTAAGAATCGACGAATTACATTCGTATGCGTACCAATAATATAAAATCCCTGCAAATCGAAACTTACGCTACATCGCGATATATCATAAGAAATATGAATAATACAAATCTTGTTTCCGCAGCAGGCTTAATAAATCATATAATAACAAGTAGTAAGAAATTGTAGAATCTCATTTGTCAGGTTTGTACGAGTGTGATAATTCATCAAAAGAATCGCACTGATTTAAATTTAATGCAAGTAATTTTAAACTTCTTTATGTTCCTTGTCCATAAGCACATTGTTTAATATTCGACGTACAACGAAGTAGGAATTACAAGTAAAATCACCAAAATTACTAAAGTGTGACACAAATATGTCATTGCTCAAAAGTCAAAATTACAAGAGTATTAATTAAATTTGGAATATTTGAAATAAAAATACTTACATATTACAAAAAAGAAAAAGAAAAAAGTATAACTTAATATCATCAATCTCTTCTTTGTGGCACAAGTTCTAGATGATATAAAATTTTGGTGTAAGCTTAATTAAATTAATATGTTAATTTCCTACCGTAAAAATTTGTATACCAAGTATGATTTGTTTAAGTATTTCATTTTTTTAATTATATTTTTATCTATTTTGACCACGTGACAATAAGACAAATTACAATAATTAAGTTTTTATTTTATTTTTAGTTTGTCTACATACATACACAAATGGATAATAATCATCGATGCTCGTTTGGCATCATTTTACATGTATTTATTAATAAAAAAAAAAAAAAACAATAGAAAGTACTCATTACTTGAAAGAGAGAAGAAAAGAAGGTGACAAAAGAGACATTCATGGTTTTGTTTCGTAGCATAACAAGCCACGATGAACATCCTTAGAAAGTGGGTCGCTTCCCAAAGCCAAGTCCTTCTTTTCGGTGTCGTTTCTTATTAAATATTTTGACCTAATTATCATACGTACTAGTATTTTCTTCACATGGAGACCTAGAAAATCAAATATTATATGATCATATAATGTATATCATGAATTCTCACGTAACGAAAAAAATACTTTTAATTTTTTTTTATGTAAAATAATGGCAATCACAAGTTAGCAATCACAACAGCAGTTGCAGAAAGATATTATAGCAAGAAACATGCTTTCATACGCGGAACCAAGATTTATACTATGGGGCTGGTTTAAATTTTTAGTGTAAAAAAGAGGATGTTAATTTATAATTTTATAAAAATTAGTACTAAAAGTAATTAATTTTGGGTTGAAACCCAAATAAGGTGCTTCCGCCTATGCATACTTTTATTAAAAAATTGTATGAATAATTTATACGAGCCAAAATTGTATGAACCAAAATTATATGAATAATTTATACTTTTAGTACTAAAAGTAATCAATTGTTTTATAAATAATTTGTCAAACACTTGTCAGCTTTATTAAAAAAACTAAAACTAAAAGCAATTTTTTTAAAAAGCAAAGTTCTACCAAACAACGCCAATATATGAATATAAAAAATAAAAGTATAATTCTAAATTAATAATCGTTACATCCTTATTATATACATATTTATTAGATTTTCACGTCTTCATGCTTTTTCCGCACCTAGTCTCTAACGGAGGAGTTATTTCCGCTAATTCAAAGAAGGGCTAAATGTGCAATTTCCTAAAACTTGAGAGGCCATCAAAGTCAATTGATCTATTATCAGTCCTCTAAGCAAAAAGTTGGTAAGTATTTTTAAGCATTTATACGAGCGAACGACAGCGATTATTGCTTTCTCCAAGAAAACAAAAACGACATTCTTGATCACAAAAACGACATAATTTTCCTCAAAACTCATCAACCCTAATCCTCTCTACACCACTCACCACTCTTCCCGCCAGTTTTCCCGTCCAACCGCACGTCGGTGATCCGGATCCCCTTTGATGCAGCCTTGCACATGTCGTACACCGTCAACGCCGCCACGCTCACCGCCGTCAGAGCCTCCATTTCGACCCCGGTTTTCCCCGTGCAGGAAGCTTCCCCTACGACCTCAACGCTGCAATCCCTCGGGTTCAGCCTCAGGTCAACGCTGACGTGACTCAGGGGTATGCTGTGGCATAGCGGGATCAGAGTGCTCGTCTGCTTCGCCCCGCTTATGCCTGCGATCCTCGCCACGCTGAGCACGTCGCCCTTCGCGATCTGGTTAGCCGATACCAAGCCATAGACCCTCTCCCCGAGGATCACTTTGCAGCTCGCGACGGCGGTTCTCTTTGTGGTTCCTTTGTGTGACACGTCGACCATTTGGGCTTCCCCCGAAGTGCCTACGTGGGTCAAGCCGGTCGGGTTTTCGTCCGCTTGACCAAGCGGACTCTGGTGAGGAACTTCTTGAGCTGCGTCGTCGTTGATGACGGAATTGGAAAAACCGGAAGGGGGTTCGCCGAAAACTGATTCCATTTCCTACAACCGCAATTAGACGAAGCCATATTTGGGAAAACGTTTGTGTAGGAAAGGAAGCGATCTAAATAAGAGGCCAATGCGGTGATCTAAATATATACAATCTAGTACAACATGGCTTTCGGAATCGGTTTTACATTTATAAGGCCTAGATTCTAATTTTTGGCTTTATAAAATTGAAAACCGAAAAACTTATATTTTTCGACATAGAGCACTATGTGCCAAATGACCACGCTTGTGACCGAAAATCGGCCCTAAATTTGACTTTCGACATTGTCGGACCTTGTGTTTGTTCCAGAAATACATCATATAAAACTTCTATTAGTATGTTAAAATTAAAAAATAGGTTATTAATATACAAGTCAAATTAAAACTAAAGTTTTTTAACTATCAAATGCAAAAAACCGAATCCGAAGACTAAAAACTTGTCGCGGAAAATCCTAAAACCCGAATAATCGGATCCAATCATGTCTAAATATCATAAAAATTAGCTTTACAAAATAACTGAATCATATCCAACTTCCTATAAAACTGTACATCTTAACATATGTTTTTTAGATTACCTTGTTGAGCTCCATTATAGCCTTGGAGAGATCATGGCTGAGAAACCTTCTTGACTGAGGAGGAACCGCAAGCGCAAGCCTCCGAGAAAACATCATCTTCGATCTTCACTGATACAAAAAACCATACATTTCTTAGTGAGGCTTCAATGGGGGATTTCACCGAACACTTTACGTGCACAACTCAACCTCATTGATCTAACGAGTTATATCATGATAAAAATGAGTTCTTTTTTCAAATTTAATCAAAACCCAACTGTGTTTTTGTATGATTGCAGTAAAGTAAACCGGAACTCCATGGAAATAGAAATTCATTACCTCGACGAGACAGGCGTGGACAAAGAGCTTAGCTCACTCGAAATCGATAGTCTACAGTGTAATTAGTCTTCTTCTTACACAAATTTAAGGTGGTTGGCGGCAAAAGTACATATGTTTTACCGCCTAGAACAATTATGTTGTCATCATAACAATTTCGTCCGTGAATGTTTAAATATTATAATTTGTCGTCAAATTCGTGGCAAAAGTAGTTATGTTTTTCTACAGCCACCAATTGCAACAATCCTCCCACCATATACTATATGTTTGCAGTAAAAAAAAAACATAAGTATTTTTGTCACAAATTTCAAGTCAGAAATTTATATTTAATGTTAGGAACTAATTTGTTAGCATAATGATAATATTTATACTTGTGCCGAAAAAATTAATGAAGGGATTAACTTCTCTTGTTACTTATTTTTTTCTTTTGATTTAATACTCTCCCTTACAAAAATGATATAGTTTCATCTAATTTTATTCATTGCCGGAACATTGGATCGCACATGTCTAGGATTTATCAGAATATTATTTATAAGATGGGAATTTGAAAAATAACTACACAACTAGAGGTAGAAATGGTCCGCCAATCGCGGAGTAGCGACGGCCAACAGCGGCTTCGCCTTCGGCATCGTCATCCCGTACACCTCGACAGTGTCGACATCTTCGGGCCTCATCCCGTGCGGCGGGGCCCAGTCGAAGCTGTGGAAGAGCCGGGCCAGAGCCAGAAGAACCAACGTCACGCCTAGTGGCGCCCCGGGGCACTTCCTCTTCCCCGCGCTGAAGGGCAGGATCTTGAAGTCGGCCCCGTGGCTGATCTCCACGCGGCTCCCGTCGGCCGGCCAGTGGCGCTCGGGCCGGAACTCGTCCACGTCGGTCCATATCTTTGGGTTCCGCCCGAGCGCGTGCGTGTTGATGAACACGCGCGTCTTGGCAGGGATGTGGTAGCCGTCGATGCACGTGTCGCGGAGCGACTCGTGGGGGATGAGGAAGGGGCCCGCGGGGTGCATGCGGAAGGTCTCACGCACGACACAGCGCAGGTAGTTGAGGTGGGGCAGGTCGGCCTCGCAAACGGGGCGGTGGCGCCCGACAACGGAGTCGAGCTCGGCCTGGACCTTGCGAAGCACGCGCGGGTGCTTGATCACCTCCGCCATGGCCCACTCGTTTGTCACCGCCGACGTGTCTGTGGCCGCGGCAATCATATCCTGCACTCCGACGTTAAGCCACGCACAATTTTAGTATATTTCTAATTCAAAATACAATGAAAAATTAAATAATATATATCAATTATAAAAGAATCTTTTAACTCAATAAGAAATATTAGAAACAATATTAAAATTTAGATTTAGTTTTTATATAATTTTATCCATTGTTTCAAATACTATTTACGGATTTATCGATAGTTCTATATTATTTTTTTACCGATAGTTCTATTTTACTGGTTTACTGATAAGTTTGTAATTACCGATGGCTTTACCGACACATAAGGGTTAATCGGTAACGAACGGGTTCACAACGAATTTTATGTAGAATTATGATATTTATGTTTCATCAAATTGATGCAGAATAATAATTCAAGACGTTAGAAACTCAAATTAAATGAAATGAGCGAAATAAACCGAATTATTATTATTATTATTATTATTTTGTTACCTGAATTAGAGCTTTGATTTCCTTATCATCCATGTGTTCCTTCCCATCTTCACCGGGCAAAGACAACAGTATGTCAACAAAGTCCATATTGCCCTCGCTTACTTTCCTCTTCTTATGATCTTCAATGATCTTCTCATGGAAATCATCCACTCTTTTTTCGACACGTCTCATGCTCTCCTCGCACCGGGTCGGGTCGACCCACCTCCAAAACGGTAAATAGTCCCCCAAGTAGATCAAGCCCAAAAGCCGGAAAAGCTCGTGCGTAATGTGCATGAACTCCACAGCCTCCTGCGGGCCCGCCGAGCCCGACCCGAAGTACTGCTTCCCCAGCAGCATCCGGGTCACGTTGTTCATCGAGAACCCGCCCAAAACCTCCCTCAAATCCACGGGCCCGCCCTCCCTCGCCCGGGCCCGAACGTCCCGGACGAGGTGCTGGGCCTCGTCGGCCCGTTGGGCCGCGAAGGAGTCGAGGCGCTTGGTCGTGAGGAGGTGCTCCATGCAGATGCGACGCATGCGCTTCCAATGCGGGCCCACGGGGGCGAGCGCCACGTCGCTGCAGCCGTACGCGAGATGTTCGGCCGCGAGCGTCCGCGGCCGGGAGGCGAACACCTCGTCCTGCCGGAGGAGGATCTCGCGGATCATGTCGGGGTCGTCGGTTGTGACAGCGTCGACGCTGCCTAACCGGAGGTAGACGAGAGGGCCGTAGCGGCGGCAGAGCTGGGCCAGGTCCCGGTGCGGGAGCGGGCCCAGCTGGAGTAGGTTGCCAACTATGGGCCATCTCGGTGGGCCGGGGGGAAGCCTTTTGTGCTTGGGCCCGGACCTTCCCAAGAAGGTTCGGGCCACGAGGGCGAAGAGAACGAGAGTGATGGAAAGAGTAGTGAAATCCATTTCTAAGTGAATTGATTTTATTTTACTATATAGTTGGACATTTTGTTTTTCTATCCTTATGTTAAAATATTGGTTTTCTTGTAAGTATATATTGATGCAAAAGAATAGGATTGTGAATTTAACACGCTCTTTAGATGTATTTGAATTTGACCAATAAATTATAGGTGAAAATGTTGGTTGGGGTGTTGTTTTAAATGACCATTTTGGTCTCCTACTTTGACGACATGCAAATTGCATCGCAACACATTTTTACATCATTGCAAATTTGTGATTGTTAAGACCTTAAAAAAAACAAAGATAATTTAAAGTTATCATTGTAAATTTGTGATTGTTAAGACCTTAAAAAAAATTAAATCATTAAGTAAACACAAAGTATTCATAGTTAGTTAGTGAGTGGTATTAAAATAATACATACATAGTAAATAGTAAAAGTTAATCTATTTATGTTTGAATAAATAATTCTATAAATCTAACATCGAGGACATCAAGTGGTTCCATGGTCTAGTGGTCAGGACATTGGACTCTGAATCCAGTAACCCGAGTTCAAGTCTCGGTGGAACCTGATTCTTTCATATTTTTTTTTTCTTTTTGCATTTCATATTATTGTCAATCCTTAAAATCGTTTAATCCTAAAATCGTTTCCGGAACGGGAGTTTCCGCTTTTGTTATATTCAATCTCTCCGTTCTTTAGAATAAATACGTTTATGTGAATGACTACTATTCACTACTCGTTTTTTTTTTTATCCATAAATAGACCAAAATATTACAACGTAATAGGTTAGACTCGATCCGACCAACTTAAACTTAAAACATAATCAACCAAATTTCAAAATATAATTAGAAATTCAAATAATTTTTTTAAATAAAAAAAAATGTAATTAAATAGCTTAAATAACATAATTAAACCACTTTAATTATTCTAAGTTTCTAACAACCCTAAGGTCCAAAATAAGAGCCTAAATCCGAAAGGTCCAAAATATGTCCCGATCCCTATGCTTCCGTCCCCGAACATATCGCACAACAAAGCTAGAGACAAATCGCACATCAAAGCTAGAAACAAACCGAGCCAAGTAAAACGGATTCGGATCAGAAATTCTAACAAAAACCATATTCCATACTATGAAAGCTTTGATTAAGCTATTACATTTCATAATGAAGGACCTAAAACTCGCAAGCCATGCTCGCCATCGAAGCTCGGGTTTTGGCAGATTCCAACAAATCCTGTTCTCTTTTCTTATCCGCTGCAATATTAGCTCGTTCCCATTTCATCATCCTTATCATTTCTTCCGATTTCATGTAGTCTGACGGCACATCGGAGCCTCCACAAGCCACCGGAAACCTCACTTCCACGTCGTCTCTGACACAACAAAGTTCATATAAACATCATCACAAAAATAGTAACAAAACCCGGTTGCAGAACCGTGCCCAAAACAGTTCAGTGAATAAAAAAATTTCCGAACAAATATCTGAAACTGAAACAAACAGAAAAAATGTACTCGAGTTTTACTAACCTGCTTCCGAAGGAGAAGACGCCGGCCTTTCTGATCATTCCACCGTCCAAAGATAACGCTCCGGCGGTTATGCACGGGAGTGCCTGAAGCATCTGATGCCGGGTTTCGTAGATTTGCAGGCCGGAGAATAAGCTATAGAACAGGGTTTCTCTGAGGCCTTGTCCACTTTCCATGACAAAAGAGAGATTCTTGCTCTCTAGATTCATCAAGTTCACCGCATAATCAACAAATCCGGCGGGACAGTCTCTGCTCGGTAGTTTCGGCTTCGGAAGAGCGAGTTTCCTCTGAAGATCATCGGCTTCAAAGTCTCCGACATATTGTCTGGAATGAAGAAATCATGAAATTACCGAATTATGAGAATGAAATTAAAGCTAATTTTATGGACGAACATTCGGTAAACAAAAGACGATTTTCCACATGTTTATGTTCAGAAGCATAGAGAAGATTAAGTTATTGCCTCAAGTTTTCAAGACATAAGACGAGAAAACGCCCGTTTATCTTCTTCCCGGCAGATTTCCCAGCTTCGTGCAGACAAGAACCTCCGTTTATACTGCCATCCTCGTCGTACTTCTCAAGAGCCCGAACACCATCGTAGGTTCTGCAAACAATAGCTACCATGGTTTCCTTTCCCAAGTACTCCGATAGAAGCCTGCTTGATCAGAACGGCAATGGAATTTGTTAGTAATCGTCTCAAACTCTCTATGAAAAGTAATAACCGTTGTATTTTTTATTTTTTCTTAAATGTTTTTCAAGCAAATTAATGATAAACCGCTATCAAGAAGAAGACTGATAAATCTCCGAACCTGCTAAGGTTATCGTTTTCAACTCTAGCGAGAGTCGCAACGATTCCTAAGACATCTTTGGTCAATCGTGAATCCAATTCCGGATTTGACAACCGATTCGAATTCAGCCAGCAAAGTATGCCCGCTGCAGAATTTTCTTGCTTCGATATCTGTTCAACGACCTCCTCTTTGGTGCAAGATGAGCCATTTCTGCTCGTACCTCCAGCATTGCTCGTCGAATGATATTTCCCAAGGCTCACTGAACGCAAACTCAAATTCTAATTAGTTTTTCGACAATCCACTATGACTCAATACCGCATAGATATAGCACGACGAAAACACAAACCGGTGTGCAGTTTTCCGAAAATCCGAGATCGAACAGACATTCGATAGGGACGTAAGCGACGTACCTTGCAGGTCAAGTATAGATTCATCCAAGTGATTCATCTGATTTGTGAGGAGCTTGAGGTTGTCACTGTGTCTCATGATAGCTTCCTCTGTGATATCATTTTGCTGCAATGATCAAAGTCAAACGCAAATATCAATGGAAGTATAAATCGACTCGGAACGAGAGTCGAGAGTCGCAAACTAAGGCTTCGCATTTACCCGATGTCAACTAGGACCATGCGTTTCTGCATTTCGCGACGGGAGAGCTTAGCGACGTGGACTATGTTATGAACCAAAATCGATGAACTCTGAACGGGAATTAAGTTTTATGAATGTTTATTGGCTACTTTTTCATTAGCATAAGCTATCTTAAATAGAGCAACGATTACAACCTTATGGGCCGGACCGGCCCGACTAAAGAAAACCTTTAAACATAATTACATGCCTAAATAGAATTTAAATGACATAATTAATCAAATCTAAACGACATGCTCAACTTAAAATACCGTATAACTAAATAACGACATAACTCCTAAACTCTCGGGATGTATCAGACTACCCGCGGCGGACAAGCAGTAGTGAACGATCGGCATTACAAAAAAGAGACAAAAATGTGTCCTAAATTAATGACTAAGCGCTTTAAAGATGTTCCAATTCGGAAATTATCAAGAGTTTTTTTTACACTAATTCCTCAATGTGTGTTAATACTAAATAGAATGCTAGTTTCTCAAGATTCTCCATCAAAGATTCCCAAACTTTGTAGCAACAATGCAGACTATATATGTCTGTGTGTGTATATATATTATACATATACATTTCCATTGCATGAATATCATTTTTACACTGTTTCTTGATTTTTTATTTATTTTTTTAGCTTTCAAGTTTTTACAAGCACACAGAAACTTGAAACATAACTACAACAGAGATTGCGTCATTATCATCATTATATTAAATAATAATAATAAACCAAAATATATAAAGAAAAATTAAAATCTGGAACCGTAGGGGCAGATAAGTAATAGTACCTGGTGGGTTCGCCGAGAATTTGGAGCGAAGAACATGTCGTTTGCTTCTTTGAGCTTTCTGGGTTGGTTTGAACTGAAGAACTTGATCTTCGAAACAGGTTGTGTTGTGTTTCTATGGCAGTGGTAGATTCGTAATTTGTGCACGCGCCTTTCTTCAAGTAGGCCCATATATTTTGGGCTTAGTTCGGCCCAACGCCCAAAACTCTTAAAATTTTAAAGTTAAAACTAATCTGCACAAATAACCTTTGGATTAGGCCTTCGAATACTGATTTTACGGGTGTACCGATGAGAAACCGGTTTTCACTTTTCAATAATCGATGGGTTTATCGACGCGCGACTTATCAGTTTATTTAGAGGGTTAACTAGTAACAGACAGGATTCGTATAAAATAAGTAAAGGGCTATAGTAATATTTTAAATAAATATAAGTATAACCGCAGTTATTATAACAATAAAGCTACAATTGTAATTTATTAAGTTATAAATATATAAAAATTATCATATTTTCATGTAAGATTGTAAGGGAAACACTAAAAATAAACTTAAAAAATAAGATAAAATAATATCATTACAATCAAGAAACTACATAAAAAAATAAAAAATAAAAACGGATACCTTCTATGATGAGTGATGTCCAGATTTCATATATATATATATATATATATATATATATATATATATATATATATTATTTTGAGATTTCAAATAAAATAAGATTCATGTCAAAATTTATTTCAAGATATAAGATATTATCAAATTATTTTTCTTAAATTCTCTCCTATTAATTATTTAACCGAATCGTGATAATATCGACATAAGACACTTGCCACAATCGTGGTAGCCATACGCAAAATAATAATCGAATAAATTTAAAGTATTGTTATTTATTTAGCAAAAACCCTAAATATCTTTCGGAATCATCTCACATTCATCATAAATTTTGATCATCTATCAACATCAAATAATTTAAGCATTTCCCATATATAACCACATAAAATCAAATCAAAACTATTTGATTACCTAATTCATGACAATCAAAACTATATGATAAAACTCAAGCTACTTTGCATTGAAGTAAACATGTGATTCTTTAATTTATTCAATTTCTTTTTGAGATTTACGCTTGTCAGCTGTTATTTTCCCACGTGAAATTATATGAAAGAGATTTCCAATATTGCATGTAACCTATCCAATTATTGTGAGTCACAAGACCGACCAATATAATATTATTGCCGTGACTTGGCTGCAAAAATAAAACTTTGAGAAGAATAAAAGGAACAACAATTATTAATAGAGCGATAAAAATGATTTAAATGAGTTTAGATAGATCGATAGTCAACTCCAAAGGGACGTTTGAATGCGATAATTGCAAAATAAATAGTGATTGTTTATTGTTTTGTCTTCAACTTTTGTTTTCTATATTTCTGTTCGGTGCGCATTATTTGAAATATACCAACTTTGGGGACTTATTAAAAATCAAGCATGTAAATATAATATTCATAGTAATTATCTGGATACAGAAATCATAATCGGAATTTTATTTCATTTTTTTAATCTAATTAATACTCGGATCTCGATTGATCGCATCATATCTTTAACTATCCATTATTGAAAGAATATAATCTAATTTCAAAAAAGGAAAACGAACCGGTATATTTCTGTTGGGTATCCCTCCTATTTGGAGGCCCAACAATGTGGGTTATTTTTGACCCATTGATTCATGTACCCGGCCCATGAAGCCTAGGTCATAAATGACTTAGATGAGATAAAGAAATACATGAGTGAAGGAGTGAGAGTAAACAAGAGAAAGAGAAAGAGAGCAAATTCGCGGTTTCCGCCCAGTTTCGTCGACCCTCAGGAAAATCGTCATTGCGCACTCGTTCACCGTTGGATCGTCGTGATTTTTGGACAGAACGTTCCTAAGACATAGAGGTACGTTCTGAACGGTGGAGATGTGGTTTGGATATTTCTAGGTCGGTCTGAAGAGTGGAAACCAGAGGCTGTTTTGTGGGAACGTTTTTTCACAAATTCTTCTCTTGCTTGTTTGTTGTAATCCGAGATTGGTGTTCGATCTTGATGATGATGATGTATGCCTCTAGTTTTATCTAGGGAAGACTTCGTTTGTACCTCACTCTTGATTATAGTGGATTTTAAGCGGCCTACGGGTCCCGTGGTTTTTTACTCCGTTTTGGGGGTTTTTCCACGCTAAAATTGTCTCGTGTTCGTGGTTGTGTTTCGATTATTATCGCCTTCATATTTCAGCGGCTATTGGGAGATATTGAGATTCCGTTGCGTTGCGCTTTCTCCCAACAAAGTGGTATCAGAGCCGTGGTTTGATTTTGTGCGACTATGGAGGCGAACACGTCACGAATGGAGAGTTTGAACGGTTCCAATTACAATGTTTGGAAAGGAAAAATGGAGGACTTGCTCTTTGTCAAGCATTTCCACTTGCCGGTTTTCTCTACCGAGAAACCCGAGGGAAAAAGTGATGAAGAATGGAATTTGTTGCATCGACAAGTTTGTGGGTACATTCGACAATGGGTGGAGGACAATGTTCGGAACCATGTGGTTAGTGAAACTCGTGCTAACATCCTTTGGAGGAAGCTTGAGGAGCTTTATGCACGGAAGACCGGGAATAACAAGATGTTCTTGCTCAAGCAAATGATAGCCTTGAAGTATCATGACGGTACGCCAATAACCGATCACTTGAATAACTTCCAAGGAATTATGAACCAAATGGCGACGATGAATCTTAGATTGGATGATGAGATTCAAGGGTTGTGGCTTCTTGGTACTTTGCCGAACTCGTGGGAGACGTTTAGGATGTCGTTGTCTAATTCCGCTCCGGATGGTATTATGTCGATGGATTTGGCAAAGAGTAGCATTTTGAATGAAGATATGAGAAGAAAGTCTCAAGGCTCCTCTTCACATTCCGAGGTATTGATTACCGAGTCGAGGGGGAGAAATCATGCCCGGGGTTCAAATAACCGTGGTGCATCGCGAGGAGTGTCGCGTGGAGGTTCAAATAGATGGGCTAATGTTGAGTGCCATCATTGTGGCTTGAAAGGCCACATTAAAAAGTATTGCCGGAAGTTGAGAAATGAAGGCAAGGGAAAGAAGATTAACCACAACAACAACGATGTCAAGAAAGAAGGTAACAATAGTGAAAATGTTGCTATTGTTGATGATTTCTTTGTCGTTTGTGATGATTATGAAGAAAGTGTCAATTTATCTCGTGATGAGACGAGTTGGGTGGTTGATAGTGGTGCTTCTTCGCACGGGACTTCACGACGCGATATTTACTCCACTTATAAGGCCGGTGATTTTGGTATTGTCGGCATGGGGAACAAGGGATACTCAAAAGTGATTGGAATTGGAGATGTATGTGTTGAAACTAGTAATGGCACTTTTCTAGTTCTCAAAGATGTGAAGCATGTTCCGGACCTTCGGTTCAATCTCTTGTCGGTTTCAAAATTGGACGATGAAGGCTATGGCAACTCTTTCTTGGAAAATGAATGGAAGTTAAAGAAAGGCTCAATGGTGATTGCTAGAGGAAAAAGACGCTCCAATTTGTATGTCGCGCAATTTGGGAGTTCTAAATGCTACGTCAACACTTGCGAAGATGAAAGTTCTTCCGAACTATGGCACAAACGTTTGGGTCACATGAGTGAGAAAGGTTTGAGAATCTTGGTGAAGAAGAATGCACTATTTGGAGTTTCCAACGCAAAGTTGAAGAGATGCTCGCATTGTTTGGCGGGAAAGCAAAGGCGCGTATCGTTTCGGTCTTTTGAACCAAAGAGAAAGTCACAAGTGTTAGACTTGGTACATTCCGATGTTTGTGGGCCGATGAAGACACGGTCCCTTGGCGGTGCTTATTACTTTGTGACTTTTATCGACGATTACTCTCGGAAAGTTTGGGCTTACACCTTGAAGACAAAAGATCAAGTGTTAGATACCTTCAAGTCGTTTCAAGCGTCGGTTGAACGAGAAACGGGGAAAAAGCTCAAGTGCGTCCGAACGGATAACGGGGGAGAATACATCGGTCCTTTCGATGAATATTGCCGAGAGCAAGGTATACGTCACCAAAAGTCTCCTCCGAAGACACCGCAATTGAATGGGTTGGCCGAAAGAATTAATAGAACTTTGGTTGAAAGAATGAGATGCTTGCTTTCTCAATCAAAGTTGCCGAAGTATTTTTGGGGCGAAGCATTGAGTACGGTTGTACATGTGCTAAATCTCACACCTTGTGTGCCTTTGAAGTTTGATGTTCCGAGCCGTGTTTGGAGTGGTAAAGATGTCACGTACGACCATCTTCGAGTGTTTGGGTGCATGGCATATGTGCACGTTCCGAAGGATGAGCGGTCGAAGTTGGATGACAAGACCAAGAAATGTATATTCGTTGGTTATGGGCTCGATGAGTTTGGATATCGTTTCTTTGATCCGGTTTCAAGAAAGCTTGTTCGTAGTCGTGATGTTGTATTCATGGAAGATTACACCATTGAAGATATCGACAAAGTTGAGAAAGAAGTTCCAACCTTTGAAGACGACGAATTAGTTGATGCGGAACCAACTAATCTTGCTCCCACCCCGACCGTTGTCGAAGATGTGCAAATTGAAAATCAAGGTATGGATTTACATGTTAATCATTTAAATCCTAATGATTTTGTTGATGTTGAAAATGAGGTTAGCCATGAAGATGAAAGTGAGCAACCTTCTAATGAGTTGAGGCGGTCCACTCGTGTTAGACATCCTTCCGTTCGATACCCCTCGAACGAATATGTCTTTCTCACTGATGACGGAGAACCCGAAAGCTTTGAAGAAGCTTTGGATTACGAAAACAAAAAGGAGTGGATGGATGCCATGGAAGATGAGATGCAATCGCTTCGTGAGAATAACACTTTTGAATTGGTGAAGTTACCAAAGGGTAAAAAGGTGTTAAAGAATCGATGGATTTATCGTGTGAAGCAAGACGAAAGCAGTTTGCAAAAACGGTTCAAGGCTCGCTTGGTGGTAAAGGGCTTTAGTCAAAGAAAAGGCATTGACTTTAGCGAGATTTTTGCTCCCGTGGTGAAGATGCAATCCATTCGGGTAGTTCTTGGGCTAGCCGCTAGCCTTGATTTGGAAGTTGAGCAAATGGACGTGAAGACGGCTTTTCTTCACGGTGATTTACATGAAGAGATTTACATGGAGCAACCGGAGGGTTTTCGAGAAAATGGTAAAGAAGACTATGTTTGCAAATTGGTAAAGAGTCTTTACGGTTTGAAACAAGCACCACGACAATGGTACAAAAAGTTTAACTCAGTGATGGTTAAACATGGCTACAAGATGACAAATGCCGATCATTGTGTGTTTGTGCGCAATTTCTCCGATGGTGATTTCATTATCCTTTTGCTCTATGTTGACGATATGCTTATTGTCGGAAAGAACATTGCTCGGATTGAAGAGTTAAAGAAGACTTTGAGTGAGTCTTTTGCGATGAAGGATTTGGGACAAGCGAAAA
The DNA here is from genome assembly GCA_954871525.1 of Parietaria judaica. NCBI lineage: Eukaryota > Viridiplantae > Streptophyta > Magnoliopsida > Rosales > Urticaceae > Parietaria > Parietaria judaica. The sequence continues at coordinate 3,390,763 of OX940864.1, read as the reverse complement.
AGATCCTTGGAATTGAGATGTTTCGTCATCGAGAGGCGAGGAAGTTGTACTTGTCTCAAGAATCATACATCGAGAAAGTTCTTCGGCGTTTCAAGATGGATGAAGCAAAAGCGGTGAGCATTCCGCTTGCTTCTCATTTCAAGCTTAGCCACCAACAATGTCCATCTACCGATGGTGAAAAGTCAAGTATGAAGAACGTTCCATACTCGTCGGCGGTTGGTAGTTTGATGTATGCCATGGTTTGTACGAGGCCGGATATTGCCCACGCCGTGGGAATGGTGAGTCGTTATCTCTCAAATCCGGGAAGACATCATTGGGAGGCCGTGAAGTGGGTTATGAGATATCTCCGGGGGACTTCGAATTTGAGACTAGCTTTGGGATGCGAGAAGCCTACGTTAGTTGGTTATACGGATTCGGATCTAGCCGGAAGCTTGGATGATCGAAAATCTACTTCGGGGCATATGGTGACTTTTGCCGGGGGAGCCGTGGCATGGCAATCGAAGTTGCAAAAGTGTGTTGCACTCTCTACTACCGAGGCCGAGTTCATTGCCGCCGTTGAAGCGGCGAAAGATTTGTTGTGGTTGAGGAAATTTACCGTTTTTTCTTTTAATTCTCTAATTTTGGTCATACATTGCTAGAAAGAAGCAAGCAAGCAACTAATAACCATATTTGCAGCAAAAGTATCTATAAGTTATAAAAGAATTGACTTATAATCTTAATCATTTTCATGACAAACAAATTTTACAAAAGTAATTAAGTCTTTTTTCAAAATTCTTAATGTAAAATGTTTCAAGTGACGACATATAGTCTATATTTTTGCTTTTTTCAATCAAGTTTTTGCTCTTTAGATCATGTAACGACAAATTGACCAATAATGCTTTAGTTTTTTTTTTTATTGAAAAACACGTTTCGGTTACTATGCGAGAAATTAGTGTCCTTGTCAACTTTTTAATGCTCTTGTAGCTTATAGGCAGTCAAATAGGACTTGAGTAAATGATTTACTCATACGTCCTCACATGAAACTTCGCGGTAAGGAGTTAACGAAAAACTTAATTATTTTTTACCAAAACAAGTTACATTATTAGAATTTTTGTCATAAAAAAAAAGATTATAAATATAAATCATATGTTTTGAAATATGTGAATATTTTTGCTGCAAATATTCGTTAGGTAAAAGACTTTGCATGAATGGGTTTTCCGAATGGGTATTCATGGATATATATATATATATATATATATATATATATATATATATATATGGCCAAAAAATAATATATATACACAAAAATACGTCTAAAAAATAATAATTACCATAAATACCCCCAACTTTGTTCGTTGGTGTTTGTATGCTCCTTGAATTTTTGTTTTTAGGAGTAATGTCCCCTAATTGAGACGAGCCCACATCTCTCGTTTACGAAAAAATAACGAATTAAATCCCTAATTGGACTCGTCCACGTGGCAACAAATTTCTATGTCAGCAACCCACGTTTGTCCACGTGGCCAGAGTTAACGAGTAAGTTAGCTGCGTTACGAGAATGGAGTGGTCAACACCCCAAATGCAACTTTTGATATTTTTGCCATCACTTTTAAACTTTGGGTACTCAAGGGGTTCTTTGACCAAACTTTAGGTATTTTCGCCGTCATTAACCCTAATAATTAATAACACAAATTATGGTTTCATTATGAAGTCTTAGCATATTTTATAACATAAGAATCAAGTAAGTTTATATGTGTATGTATATAATTATAAATAAAACTCTTTGCGTAATAATTACAACAAAATAATTGCAACAAATAAATATAACACTTTCTTACACATGCACCCATGAATTTCCCAATCTTCTGATTTTGTTAAAATGCCGAGCAACTTTATTAATCTGAGTACTGATATTATTCGATAATTAACTGGAAAATAAAAATATTGAATAAGTCATTGCAACGTAAAAGTTAATAATATCATAACGTGTAGAGAATAATACAGTCCTGTATTAACATACACAAGAAATTATTATTAAAGATTAAATTTATAAAAAAAAATGACACCAACATGCAAACTTTAAATTACCATTCTATTACTCTTATCTTATGATCTTATCAAACAGACATGTGTTGGTTTTGCCACAAATTACGTTTTTAACTTTTATGTTCCTTAACAATTAAAACATGTCATCTTCTTTACTTATTGCTTTTCACCATGACCCTACTCAAAATTAAAGTTAAAAAATATATATAATAATTAATAACACACATTCCTTAAGTTTTAAGCGTGTTTTTTATATTAGTAAAATATTTGTTCCGTATATTGTATCATTTAAAGTAGTTTAAGGTAATAAATTCGAATCCTAGGACACTTCTAGTTTAATTATTCGTTGTCTCTTTAGATGTCTTTTTCTTTTCATCTTGATGCCATGCCTTGAGTGAGATACCTAAAAACCGCTTTATCGAAAGAAGTATTGATATCATAAAAGGGATTTCCCTTGAAATTAAGAATAATTATCTCTTCTTTTCATGTGATGAAAAAAATAAAAACATTAAACACCAAAAGAAGAAACTTAGTCCAAGAATGTTTCCGACATAGCATAAAGGTTAGATTTGAAGAAAGAACCTTGTTGCCTTGCCGATATATTTCTTTATTTATTTATTGACAAATATATTCATAGACTAGATAAGTATTTTTTTTTATTATATTTTACAATAACTAACACTTTTAAATTCTATAATTTTGCGTAAGTATAGAGCTCTAGACTTTATATTTTTATTGTGTCTCTTTCTTCAAATTATGATTGTTTTAATAAAAATAGAGATATTTACGGTATAAGTAAACAGTGTTTTATTTATTTATAAGTGCGCCAACATATTCTAACCTCTTTTCTACGGCGGCAATAATATCAAAATATCATAAAATAATACTGAGGTTTGGTTCCGTCAATGTCTCGATAAGGTTTGCTACACAAGGACAAGTGTATATTTACTATTAAACTCCAAAAAATGAATATTGTTATATAATTTTGTAAAACATGAAAAGTAAGTGGAGAAAATAACCAAGCTTGCTTGGCCAAGTGGTGACTCCACCACTCCTCTATTCAAGAGGTCATGAGTTCAAACCCTCATGGGACTCAAAATGAGTGCCCCCTTTACATTATTGTAAACTTGGCCAATAGTGACCTTGGCCAATAGTGCCACCCCATTCCAAAAAAAAAAGTGGAAAAAATTGGACGTCCACACTCTTTGTTAGTCTTTGAATACTATTACCTTTTTTCTTAAAAAAAAGAGAGAATACTATTACCTTTAAAAATAGATTGGTTATATACTAGAACGATTGGTATAATATTGAGTACATATGCGCAAATATCTATTAAAATATATTTTTGACATTGAGTATTATGAAATCAAATAAAGATAAAAAAAAAACTATAAGGTCTAAAAAATACCCCACAAGACACCCGAAGCTACATATTTGAATTTAATATATCCATATTAATCATCTTGCATTTTATGTTTTTGTTTTACTTAGCCTTTAATTTAAGTTTATCCATAAATAGTGATGGGTGTCCTAGAAATTATATTTCCTTTATTAATTAAGTCCGTTTACTTATTAATAAGAGGGAGATTATTAAATTGAAGGCAATTTAATTTACTAAATGTGACATGTTGACATTAAATTAGACCAAAATTTCGACCAAAACTAGGAACACAAGGTTCACAACGCTCTGACTTAACAAGTATATAGCTTCTCCCACCTAAAAAGCATGATCACCAACGACTAATTAAACCAACAATTAATTTATTATTGTTGGAATTAAGTGAAAAATGAGATAAACGTGACATGTCAATTCTGTTTATTTTTACAAAGTCCAATTAAAATTGACAGGACCATATAATATCTACATATGCAGTGTTTATATATATAATAATAATAATAATGACGTTTGCAATGATATTATGATAAAGAAAAGAAGGAATATAATGAACACATGATCATTTAAAGTTAATACATTGAACCGACCTAGTACCTAATTTTCTTTCCATTTGACGAATCATAATTATTTCGATAGCCCATCGTTTCAAGAAATAGAGAAATTGTTATTAATGCCTCAATTTTACATATTACTCAAATTTGCCTACAAAATCTTATTTTTTTTAAAGTTGTCCTCTTTGTATTTTTTTTAAGAAAACAATATATCATCGTATAAGTAAAATAATCATGTTGAAATTGTTGAAATTGTTCGCAAAATATTATTTTCTTTAATGTATTTTTGTCAATTATTATTGATCTAAATCAATAAGCGCGAGAAGAATTAAAATAAATTTTTTCATAGAATTAAAAAATAATAATAAGATTAATTAAAGTTCCTCTAATCAAGTAATCTTTCTATCCAAGAATTAAAACTTTTCCGCCATTCTTGAACACACACGGGGTAATATGCTACTTATTGAAAGTGTAGGACTTAAACGTCAATACATAAAGTGTGAAGGGCATTATTATCAAATGCCCAAAGAAATAATCGAATTTTTGAAAACACGTTTTGTAAAAAGGGGTGAAATCGTTTTCAGGAACAGTTGTTGACTAGCACAGGCGAACCAACAACTGGCCAAGACAAGACAATCAGATCAACTGTTTCTGTTTCTGTTCTGTGTGAGAAACGCATAGAATTTCTAAGCCAATCTACTTCTTGTTCATCATTTCAAACGAGGAAAATAGCAAAAAACTTGACCTTCGACATATATGGAAAACAAAACAGAACCCGGGAAAATCGGGGCATTGCATTTCATCCGAAACCAAAGATTCGATCCCGGATTTTTATATTTTATTGATCTTTTTGGCTTTCAGAATCGCTATTTCCTCCAGGAAACCGGAATTCCTGATTCTAGATTTAACCGGAATATTGAAAAAGAGGAACCGCGCTGGTTCCTCCTATATTTACTGCAACAACAATTACTCGACAAATAAATAATGCATTAAACAAAAGTTACAGGCTTCAAATTATAAAAATAAATAAATAACAGTAATTGAATGAACAAAGCATTCAATCTATGAACTTGTTGAACTTGTTTATAGCTTCTTTTGCTTGAACAACATTACAAGAGATCTTAGTTGAAAACAAACACAAAGAATATAGCAACTGATTAATGACTAGTAAACTTGAGCAAAACATTAGTGAGAAGTAAAAAACAAAAACAAAAAAATATCTATGAGCTTCTAAATAACCAGAGATGGAAAAGAGTTGGATGATAAACTTACAATCTTGATCCACCTTGCAAGAATTCTGGTTGCAAAATACTGTATGCTATAAACAAATGATGGAAATTTCGCTGCGCTATTTCGGTCAACACTCGGTTATTTTTCTACTCTAGTTGACGCTGCTTCCTCTCCTATCATATCAAAAATACCCGACGAAGAATCCTTCTCTCGAGCCGGTTCTTTGCTGTATAACGGCCTACGGTCTACTTGAAAGCCGTCGTTAATCGCCCGGGGAGGAATTAGAGTCCGGCGACATCGCAGCGATCAGCTTCTCTTTCGTGAGCTGCTCAGACCCTTGAGACTTGATGACGAACGTGTGAAACACGGAGTCGTTGGCCGCTGCTAGTTTTGACTCGACCACTGTGGTCTGCGTGTCTTTTAATGCTTGGATCACTCTCGAAGCAGGGTGGGAATCAAAAGGACAGGTTACTCTAATGATCACCTCGTCCTGTACGGCCTGAATTTCCACGTCGGGAACTCGGTTCGAAGCTTCGGGGTTTAGGGTATTGGCTTCCACGGCTGAGTCTCTTGAGCTGGAACTAACTTTCTCCCTCTCGGCTTCCATACCCTTGACCTTCGCTGAAAGCTCGGTGATGTAAGCTATGGCGTCTCCAAGCAAGGAGGCTTTGTCCATTTTGGATATATTGGGTACAACGGCTCTTAGAGCGTAGAACCGCTGGTTCAGCTTTTCTCGCCTTTGCCTCTCGGCTTCAACGTGATTGAGAGGCTCTTCTCTTCCGTTTGCCGGCTTCCGACCTCGCTTTCTAGGCCTCCGCTCGTCGGATGGGCCAGCCCGCTCGTCTCTGCACGAAGCTTCGGCATCGGAATGCTCAGAATCAGCGTTTGTTGGCTGATGGTTGTTTGCTGTCGGCCGAGAAGTAGCTGCGGTGAAGTCAATCTGCATCTGGACCTGCTTTTGTTTCCCGTAATTGTTGAGCCGGAAATCCTCCCTCGAGCCGTTGCTGATCTCGTGATGACCGTTGTTGTTGTTGTTGTTGTTGTTAATCACCGGACCATGGGAGGTGAGAATCTGACTGGTATTTCCTTGTTTGAGCCCGTGAACACCGTGCGGCCAACCAGAACCATGGATTGTGCCATTTTTGGGGCTTGAAAAAGCAATCTTGTTCCCGTTTGAGTACATATCCCACTGTTGTCTTTGATCATCCAACTTTCTGATGGCTAATTTTTCCCGGAAATGAGGCCTCACGAAGTTCCCAGCGTTCAAATCCTGCCCAAAGATCTTGGGCACCCCGTCCCTGCTCTCAATTATGATCCCCGAATTTCCTAGTTTAAGGTTCCCATTATCGTTCTTCTTCTCAGGCATCGCCATCGGAGACGAAACTAGCTTTTTAACCCTGAGAAGAGACGACGGAGAAGAGAACAAAGACCTCAAAGATTCTAAAAGCTCTGTACTTTCAGCCACGCACCGCACTGAACCTAATTCAAGAACACCCACATCGGTGGGAACCAAAACGATAGTTTGAATCCCAGCAGATTTCGCGAGAAACGACCTAACGCAATACTCGGTCGACGATTTCAGCACTTCAGCGAGCCAAAAGTGCTTACCCAATGCGTAGCTCTTGCCGGGACCTCCTTCGCCTCTGGGAAAAGAGAAATACATGGAAGCCAAGAAGAACATCTCCGTGTCTGTAACCTTGTCGAGTCCGAGAGCGTAGTTGTCCTCATCGGAGCCACCGAAGAGGTTATGAAGCTTCTGAAGAACCCTCTTCCTCGTCCACTGCTGATCCTCACCCTCGAGGCGGAAGTTCAGAATCCTCGCAGCCTCGGACTCCTCCCCTTCGCGCGGCTCTCTGCACGAGCCGTCGCCCCATCCGAGGACCCAGTCGCCGGACTTGGCCCGAGAAATCTGCCAGAAAATAGCATAGTTCCAACTGAAATTCGACGAATTGGGACGCTCCACTAGATCAGCGAGCTTGTTCTGGAGACTCTCGTCACTCCCAACCGCCATTAGAAGGTTCTCGTTCGTCATCGAGCTCGAAATCAAGTAATCGGAAGCTCGAGTGCCCAGAACCCCCGCGACCAAGGCTCTGTCCTCCTCGTCCCAAGCTCCACCGCCTAAACCTACCTCGACCTTCATCTCCGACAGAGAAACCCACCGCAGAAATTCGAACAAAGCAATCGAAACACAGAAATCAGGAAGATCCAATCTCAGCCCCCAAAATCAAGCTTCTTTTATTCTCCCAAATCACATCACATCCGACGGATTTGACAGAGTCGAACCGTTTCCAGAACGTCAGATCTCAGGGATTCCATTTCCGCCGAAGACACAAAGAAAATCCAGAAAAAGCGAGCCAAAACCAATCCCGATACCTCTAGGGTTAGAAATCCATACGAACCCGAAGCCGGAAGAATTTGATTAGCTCGCGAGCGCAAGGTTGGACGAGAAGCTGCTTCAATGGCGAGTCCCAGGTCGAGTGAACGAACATTCACGGGAGAGCAGCAGCAATTCGATTGAGACGAAAATCTCCCTCGCTTTCTCTCTCACTTTCTCGGGAAACAAACGGATTTGTGTGTCGCCAAACAGAAGAATCGAACTCTGAGGAAACTGAAAAATGGAAACGAAAAACTTCTCGTGAGAAATAAAAATAAAAATAATAATATAGTGAAGAAGACCGTGGGTTTTTATTTATTTATTTATTTATTTATTTATTTATTTTTCTCTATCTAGTATTTCGGGCTCTTGAAATGCTAACTGAGCAAGCTAACTATGGTTGGGTTAAACGCTCAACTATGGTTAAGGAACAGAGACAATGGGGTTAAGTATAATATTAATTGTATTAAATTAGTGGGCAAAGATTTTGCCACGTCGTGTTTGTTTGTGCCAAAGTCAAAGAACACCTGAAATATTATTACATTTACTCCCACGTAATAGTATTTATTTTTTGTTAAATACTTTTATATGGTACGAAAATAATTACGGTAAAAGTGCTGTTTTATTTTACCTTTTTTTTTTCATGAATAGAGAACAATTTATTAATAACATCAAGCAACGTATCAAGTATCAAACTATGAAGAGTATAATTGATGGTAATAATATATTCATTCAACTTATAATTTGCGAATGATCTCATCTTTTAATAACTTAGCGCGGTGAACTTATGCATATGCGGAGGCGGACTCAGAATACGAACTCAAAGGGCGCTAAATTGCTTGAAAGGGCCTATTACTATGCGTAAAAAGTCAATATTCTTTGAAAAATTAAAAGAAAAAATAATCTTTAAGTAAATTATCTACCATAATTTTACCGACGGATTGTAGTCTTGTACGTTTAACATGTGATTAAAAAAATTACTTTTTTTAACACATGATAAATTTGGAATTTCCATTAAATTTATCGTCATTTATTTTATTATTCTACTTGATTTTTATCTTGATCCTGAATAGTTAAACACAATAGACTGGTTTTTAATCAAGTATATAATTAGTTGATAAGTAGACTGAGTCATGATAGTGCACAAGTTAATATTTAAAAAAAAAATTATATCTCTGAAAGTATATAGAATATTAATGTATAAAATTAGATTTAAAAAGATAAATTACACCATTATGGAGTGTTTGGGGATATTAGTCTAAATACTCAAATAGAAATGACACTTTATTATTGATGATATTAATGGGAAATGTGATATATTTGAATTATTTTGACTATTTGACAAGTATGTATCGTGATTCTCGTGCGAAATAACTCACGCACTTATTGTCGCACATGGATAACTTGTGACTCCTCTTATTGTGTGTGTTTTTATACCAAAGTTAGTATTTTTCTTTCACACTACTTTAAATGAGTTTTAATATACTCACTCTAATAATTATAGACCATAGTGTATTAAACTATTAATGGTAATTGTTTAAACAAGTAATAAATGATAGGAGAAGATGGACTATGATTACGTAAGCTCACCTTTTTTAGTTAATAAAATATCGTTAAAAATACTTGTTCTTGTAAGTTGTGACTGAATTTTGTTAGGTTTTTACTTTATATAACTGTTCTAATACATTTTTGCAACGAGATAGAATTTCAAATGATAAAATAATTACAAAATTCATAGAACATAAACATATTCAATATGTATATGTTAGAAGCTAAAGTGAGAACGGCATAAACAATTTTGAGGGTAAATAGAAACAAAATTACAAACAAACAAAAAAAGCTAAATATTAAAAGAAAAAAAATAACACTTAACTTTTTTTTTTTTTTTATATATATATATAAAATTTGGACACATAGCTTCCTGATTTCATAGCCGCTCTAACCTTTGAGCTCCTTTGTTGTGGTCCAAGAGTTGATCTCGAAAATGATCTCTTATTGTATTTTCAGTTTTTAATTAAATAACGTTAAATAGTGTTAAAAATGACATCGGTTTTTGAGTTGGAACAAACGAGAGCATTTAACTTTACAATCTTTTTTTTTAAAAAAAGTGATGATTTAATTTTCTTAATTTGGTTAGTAATTAAGTAAAATATTATCTCTCTTTTTTACGCACGAAGTAAGGGTTTTTTTTTTTTTTTTTCAAATTATAATTGATGGATCACATTAAAAGTCAAATTCTTTTTAAGTTATTTGAACAAAACTCAAACTACGTGCAGCGCCCGCAGTAAAAAAAGACGAAGAAGACAAAGTCCTTGAAAGACACCCCGGCCTGACGAGGTACCTTGCCTGACGAGGTACCATGGCCCGACGATCCCGGCCTGACGAGGTACCTTGCCCGACGAGGTACCACGGCTCGACGACCCCGGCCTGACGAGGTACCTTGCCTGACGAGGTACCACGGCCCGACGACCCTGGCCTGACGAGGTACCACAGCCCTGTTGGACATAAGTCCTTAAACAAGCTGTTTTTATCCATTTGTAAAAGATTATGACAAGTCGTTGAATAAAAGATGGTGCTTATTATGTTAATCTTATTATAGTTTCTGGTAGAGTAAAATATAATGTTTGTTCCTTAGTTCATAAAGGATGCAATTATGTTATTATTATCACAACATAGTGAATTAAGGGTGAAACCGGGTCGGGTACCCGATTTTTTTGAGGTACCCGGATCCAAAAATCGGGTATCTAAAAATTGATACCCGGTACTCGAAATCCGGGTATCTAATTTTTAATACCCGGATCCGGTATCCGGTACCCGGTTTTGAAAATTGGATTCGGGTTTTCAACCGGATCCGGGTTTATACCCGGATCCGTTTGTTTTTTTTTAATTTTTTTTAAATATATTATCTCAAAATAAACATTATCTCATAAATAAAAACATATATCCATTGTCTTAAAATTAAAATGCATAAAAAAAACATTTTAATCTCGCGTTTTTTTTTTCCGTTTTCACCATCATTTTTTCGTTCCGTGCATCAAGCATCATCAACATCAACTGTAAACATATGATATGACAATAATAATAAAAAAGTATTACAAGTCAAATAAACATGAGATAAAAATAATTAAAGGAAAATAAATAATTAAAAACATTCGGGTATTAAACAGGGTACCGGGTACCCGGTTTCTATGATTTTAATACTAAGTACCTGAACCCGGTTTTAAAACCGGGTACGGGTACCCGGATTCGGAATCCGGATCCCGATTCGGATTCGGGTTTTAAATCCGGATACGGATTCAGATTTTTACCCGGTTTTCGAGTTTTATTTTCACCCCTAGAGTCAATGTGAGGAAGAATTAATAATAATGAACTTAAAATGTCCGTGGCTTGATTAACTGGGTGGGAGCCCATTAATCGTATAAGGTCATTAATGTGACTAAGTGACAATCCTATTCTGGATTTTTTGTGTGTGTCACATTCACTAGAAAGTGCATTAAGTATGAAGTGTCTTCATACTAGACTGGACCTGACTTAAACTCTGGAAGTTATCATATAAGACCGTCACTGATAACTTGGAGTTGAGTCACTAGTAGATGATCAAATGGATATTCGATCTAAGTCCTGAGTGATCTTGAGTCTGAGCTGCTTGCTTGATTGTTCTTTGATTTAACCGTTAAAGAGCACAATATATTACCGTTGTTCCCAACACTATTATTTTGGGAACATGATAGTCAGCGGTAAGAGTAGCTTGGTCATAGATATGGGCATCACACATCTTTCTTCAGAGTCATAATGATTCCCTTGATTGTCGGTGGTGAGAAGTGAGAGGTACCCGTGCGCAACTTATGAATCGAAACCATAAGTGGGTTACTCAAGATATTACTAACTGAGTCAAGAATGAAAATGCAACGAGGGGCAAAACGGTAAAAATCGCATGCTCATGTGAGGATCATCAAGTGAAAGATCAATAACCCGAATTTGATTGTATTAATGGACACCCTGCTGGAATAAAGGGAATAATATATAGTGTATCACTAAAGAGTGCAGCCTCGGGTTTATAGTGGAATAACACCGAGGTTTGACGAACACCCTAACAGTTCGCTGGAGCTTAAGTGATACGGGTCCATGGTCCCCAAGATAGCTCTGTAACGGATGATACGTACGTGATAGAAATATTTTTTGAGATGTTTAATCATTTGGCAAGACTTATAAAATTGAAGTTCTGTGACAGGCATCAAATACTTTTATCAGTAGCGTGGCAAAAGTACCATATCTTGGTAACCGAAATTAACTGACAAAAGAAAGTAGAATTTGGATTTTCTGTCAACATGAAAGTTGTTGGAAATTAAATTCTAACAATTTCTAAGTTTGTTATCATTTCGGTAAACTATGAAATTAAATCACATGTCACAAATTTAAATGATGGTGTGACACCATGACATTTGAATGTGTGATATTGATATCAGAGGATGTTAATATAATTTAATTATTAATATCTTATTAATAGTTAATTAATAATTAATAGATTTATATTAATATATAAATAATATATATTTATATATATTATATGTGTAAAATCGAATTATGCCTTGGAATGTGGAACAATATGACATTCGAATTGATAGGCCTTGGTCTTTTCATAATTGCGGCATAAGTACCAAATATTTTGGTATTTGAGAAAAACCCTAAAATCAATTTAATCCATTGGATCGGTAATGATTTAATATCAACCGTTGGATTACGATGATTGATTTTAACCCTAAATATAATTCGAAATTAATAGCTTGGTGACCAAGCTTAGTTTTTCAAATTTATCTAATTAATTATATCTGTTGGATCAGTTTAAGATTTAATCTTTGCCGTCGGATTGGAAATTAATTAATTATATATATATATATTTCGAATTATATGAAAGGATAAAATCGAATTAAGATTTTATTAAATCTTTAGATATTTGATTTTATCCTAAATTAATTTGATCTATTAGATCGGTTTAAAGATTTATCTCAACCGTTGGATCTAGATAATTACAATTCGAATTTTAATATATATATATATATATATATATATATATATTCGAATTTGATAAGATAAGAGGATAAGATTGTTTTTTTGATTTTATCCAAGTCTTTTCTTATTTAATTAAATCCATAATTAATTATATCCCTTGGATTTAGATAAGATTAAATCTAGACCATTGGATTAAAATAATTAATTATAATTAATTTAAAGAATTCGAAATTAAGGGAGAGAATTTCTCTAATTCGGTTACAGTCTGAGCCTATAAAGAGGGAGCTCATTCTACACATTTTCACACTTTTCTCTATAGAAAAATTCGAACTCTCCCTCTCCCTAAGGGTGTGCGAATTTTTCCTCTGATCTCTCTCTGTGGTTCGGCTTAAGAGACTTAGTTCTCCGGAAGCTTAAAAAGAACCATCAGTTTAAATTTTGCGACGGAGTCCTGCCGGCGAAGCCCACGCTTCGGTACGAGGAATCCAGGAGAATATCCTGGAAGATCACGGGTGTTTCCCTCAGCACCGGCGAAGCCCTGCCAAATTCAGAACGCGCAGCCGGAAGTCGACAATTGAGGTACGGTCTTATGCAATGGGCTAATAAATGCGACCATTTACTGCTTTCTATTAATTTCCTATAAATACTAGATTATTGATAAAAAAAAATTATGAATATTAAATTACAAAATATTTATCGGGTCTTGTAATATAGTTATTATCCAATGTTCGGACCGTTGGTCGGTTAACATGTTTTTCCGCTAAAAATAAAAAATTTAAATGTTACCCGGACGGTTCGACGGCATAATTTGTGATAATAAACAGGGATTGTTCCCAACAATTGGTATCAGAGCATTACCAATTTCCAACACAAACCCCTCCTGGCAGGAGAGAAATTCGTAGACCCCCCTTTGTGCTATTTCAGGGAATTGGTTTTCCTATAAATAGGAGTCTTCCCCTCCTCATTTCCACACTCACTCACAACTTTCTCCAGGGCTTCTCTATCTAGCCTTCTCTCTGTAGAAATTCGTCCATTCCCTTAGGAGGAAGGACTTGAATAAGAACTGAGATCGTTCTAGAGTAGAGTCTCAGCCTCGACAGGAGGGTTGTTCGACGAGTAAGCGAAGGCATCCCTCGCCAGGTGAACAAGTTCGCCAACACCTGCGAGGTCGACGAAGAAGGAGCATCCCTCGCCAGGTAAACAAGTTCGCCAACACCTGCGAGGTCGACAAAGAAGGAGCATCCCTCGTCAGGTTAAGGCCTTGGCCGCAACGAGCTCGCTGACACCGACAAAGTCGATAAGGAGGATCTCACGCCGGTAAAACCTGGCCACCTGGCCAAGGGTCACCCCCGCGCTGCCAACATCGGCACTTCCGACGATTTAAACCACATCATCAGTCACCCGCCATTTATCACTAACCCTAAACTACGTGGGACCTAATTCTCTTAAACTGATATACGTAGGCAGCCTCGCCCAACCATAAGTGACGGGGCACGAGCCCGATCTACCCTTTTTTTGCAGGTCTTCCCTCGCCGTAGGAGCTCGCCAAGGAAGGGAAATCACGAAGAATCATCAAGATCAGCTCGGAGCTTCATCAAGACCGGAGTTCGCCAAGACAAAGACTTCGCCTAGACGAAGAGCTTCGCCAAGACACGGTCTTCGCCCCGACGAGGGGCTCGCTGAGGAAGGAAGTTCGCCAAGGACAACCCGGAGACTCATCCAAGATGACGGATTTACTTCCACCTTTGACGATCATCAGTCAACCCGCGTTGACTCAGCATTCAATTATCCAGATGTTCAGCGGGTCTAACCCGGGACCCGAACCTTGGATCCGACTCTAAGTTAAAGCCATTTTTACGCATTAACAAGTCCCATTTGAATCTTAAATCCCTTTAAGATGGTATTTTATAATACAACGAGTCCGAGTGTTAGAATTACTATTAAATTTTCATATAATTATTTAATAAATGATTTGTAATTTTATGAATTATCATGACCTAGCTTGTGATGTTCTGTCAAGTATAAAATGTTTACTCGTACAAGTCAAACTTTAAAACCGTGAACACTTACTTATATCACATGGAATTTGACTATATATATATATATATATTGCTTTATAATAGACAATTATCTGTATGAGAAATATATTGAGTGATCAAATGTCGTTCGTAGCTTCTTTTTTAATTGTTCAAAACTTCAAATAAGTGTGTAATGTGCATTCTGTTCAGAACGTTTTTCATAAGTTTTGGAAAGTATCAAATCCAATGAATTATTTTATATTTAGATTATTACTCATGGCATAAGTCTTAACTCTTAACAATTAGTTCAACAAGGTGACATAATAGGTGGTGTTTGGTAGACAACTCAAACTGTTTTTGTTCTCTTTATTCAGAATTTTATAGTTGTAGTTTACAAAACTCTCGCAGTTGTTTTTAAATATCTATTTGGTACACATTTCTGTTTTTTTTTATTTTTTTTAAAATAAAACAGAATAACTGTTTGGAATAAGATTATAGTTTTTTCTTAAAAAAATAAATATTTAATACATTAATAAAATTAAAAAATATTATTACATTAACAATACAATAACATAAATATTATATTACGGTGTAAAATTAAATACAATCATGTTTAACATATCCAAGGTATATTATATAGTCTAAATAATCAGGTTTAACATACATCAAAAGTAAAATATCTCATGTCATTTTATTCCATTATTTTTCACCAACATTATACTAAACATAATATGGTTAATTGGCTATTTTATAAATATTAACGAAACATTGGCTATTTTGTCAATTTTAAATATCAAGTTGACTATTTAACTTAATATCCCAAATATAAATCTTGATACATATATTTTTTATTCCATTATCAAAGGTAACATAAATATTATATTATAGTGTAAAATTAAATACAATCATGTTTAACATATCAAAGGTATGCTATATAGTCTAAATAAATAAATGAGGTTTAACATACATAAAAAGTAAAATATCTCATGTCATTTTATTCTATTATTTTCACCAACAGTATATTAAACATAGTATTAACGTGAATTATATATTCACCATAACAGGTCGTCCATATTCATTTTTCCTAGAGTCATCAGACAAGTAAATTATGTCCCAACATCACATAGGTCAAGTCAGATTCGGCGCCGGCACCGGCACTGGTGTCGCAGTTAGCGTTGGTGTCGCAGTCGGCATCGAGACTTGGAAAGCTCAATGGTGAAGTCTAGAGGTGAAAATTTGGTATCCGTTTTCCGGTTTTGTCTCTGTTCCGGTACTGATCCCGGATCGATTTTAAAAAATCCAAGAAATTTAGTTTAAAACCTATAATTGGTACTTCTCGGTTCTCATTTTTAGAACCGAGAACCATAAACGATGCCCTAAACAAATATTTCCTGGTCTTTGGTACCGGTTCCAATTTTAAACTAAATGTCACTTTTTTAGTTTTTAGTATGTCGTTTTTATTGTTTTATAGATTTTTATTGTTGTTTTTTTATACTATGTGTAGTTTTTAATTTTTAATTTTAAAAAATACACGTGGTTTTTAAAGTCAAGCACTTTTAAAACCGAAACTGGTACAAAAAAAATCCCTATTTTTCGGAACATGGACGAAAAAAGTTATTTCGCGGTTCCTAGTTCCGATTTTACTCCTAATGAAGTCGATATAAATAAGGAGTGATCAAAGAAAAATTAAGTGAAACAAACAGAAAACAACAAAAAATATGTATTTGAAAATCCTTGAAAAAAACAGAATAAAACTTGAAACGTTTTGGAGTTCAATTTGATGAGTTACACACCAAACAATCATTTATTTTTTCAAATTAACTATGTAAGTTAGAAAACTAAAAAAATATTTTCAAGTTAAGTATCAAACACAGGCTAAAAAAATGAAAAAAAGAGTAAAGATCAATATTGAAAGAGTAAACTAAAGTAATTAAAGAGATCGTGTGATATAAAATGATAGATTTCTAAATCAAACTAATAAAAACAAAAGCTTACAGGCATGGATTAAAAAATACATTATTTTACAAAATAAAATTACTTAAAAATTTAATCACAAAGTGAGAGATCTCTAATAACGTCTGAATTTCATGCTACATTAATATACAAAGTTAGAAATAAAATATAGTGATTTGATATTTAAAGATGTGAAATAAATCTTTGTTAGATTTATCAGTTGTTCAGAAATACCAAATTAATACATAATCCACGTGAAAATAAATATCTAATATTGGATGAATAATGCTTCACGAAATGGGTGCGTGATAATAAATAAATAAATAAATATATTATATTGAAAAAAAGAAGAAGCAGCGTGTCGTGAATATGAACATCACGCTTTCACACCTTTCAAAATGCATATGATCACGCGCGCGTGATTGCGCGTGGGTCGTAGTTTAACCATTTTTGGCCAGCGCGTTGATGGGTCACGCGTTTTGGGGATTCGAACAAATTCAAACTCGTTTGTGCTGCCACGTGCTAACTGTGAGCCTTTACGACACGTGTCTGAATTTACTACAGAGCAGACATAAGTGAGAAGTCAGTGTTTCGTTCACCTTTGTCACGTGCGACCAAAAAATTCACCTTTGTCACGTTGACACCTCTTTTAACCGACTTTCAACTAACGGGATATCATATTGGAGATAAAAATACTAATATAGCACTAAAAATGACTTAAATTTTTAGAAAAAAAAAATAAAAAAATTAAAACATGCATTTTTATTATATAAAAAAATTGAAAAAAATATTTTTCCTTCATTGTATTTCTCGTATTTTGAGTATGTTTTTGCCCTTTTGATCACGCTGTCACATAATTGACTCATATTTTAAATTTTGTGTATTGTAGAACATGTTTTGACTACTATGTTAGAATTTAATATTCGTTGTTAACTTTGTGGAGTCGTTAGCTTGTAGGAAAAAAAAAAGAGATAAAAACATAACAAATCTTACGTCGTCGCGTGGAATTTCATAATACATAGTTTATATCACTAGGAATTTATGTGAGCGAATAAAATATATCTATATATTTTATTTGCATTTTAGACCGTAATACACTTCCCAATCCATAAGCTTATAAACCTGTAAAAAATAGCGGTAAAAGTTCACGAAGCAATCTTGCATGAGTTGTCACTCTAACAATGTGCATATAACAGGATGCATATTCAGTGTTTTAAAACTCCCGATATACCACATGTAACCTTTTTGGCATGAATGCGGCCACAAAATCAATACCGTTATTGTTTTTGAATTGAAAACCGCATCAATAACCTATCGATTTTGGGGTACACCCCAAATGCAGGCCGGCAAAATCTTACAAAAATTCTATCAATATACCTACACTTTTCTCGATATATCCGTTAATTCGACTTATGGTCAGGCTTGCACCTGTTTTATGAACTTTAAACATTGCAGATAATAACACGTGAGGTAGGTGTGAGAAGCACATGATTTCCATTTAATCTTAAAAATTTAATAACAATTCCGGTCTTTTTTTTTTAAATATTAATATTAAATTGGGTAATAATGTGTGAAGCACGATTCATCATCTCTGGAGTGTAACGTGTTTGGCGTGTTGTTAAATTCATAAATTTGCAGTTAAAATATATGCCTGAAGTACATCATTTCTTTATTTTTTTTTTAACATTTTGATTACTTCAGTTACATAACTAAACTATTTTATTTTGGTAAAAAAAAATCTTAATGTATACTATTTTTTTTATTAGAAATTTCATCCACTTGTTATTAAAATATCGTTCAGAAACAAAAAAAAAAAAAAGGTTCGGAAAATGTATAAATATGACACATGTTCATGACTTATAGGCACATGTTAAATAAGTTGAAAAAATAGAAGGAATTGAACAATCGTAAAATAGTAGAAATTGACAAACTTTGGCAGTGAGGCAAAAATATTGAATTTTATGCTATTTTAAAAATTTAAACATTATATACTTATGCCACTCTCATGTTACTATATCCATATAATTTAATTTGTACACCTCAAAAATTGAAAACAGAACATTCAAATAAACTCAGAAGTCTCAAAAATGTCCATCTTTGAACTTTACGTCATTGAGCTTGCTGTCATTTGGGCCTTCGCTTCTGAATTGGGCTTCATGTGTAGCACATTTAATTCAATTAAAGCAATATGCTTAGTTAAACATATGATTGAGTTTACTTTGTGTGATATTTTTATGAAAAATATATTTAGTATATTGAGATGTTCCGTGTGATCTTGTGATTGCTTATAATTTTATGTAAATAGTAACTCTGGGCTGAAAAGCATGAAAAAAAAAGGACATACTTATATATATATATATATATATATATATAAACGGCATGAATTTAAAATGACTGCCATTTTTATTTAAAAACCGAAAAAAATGAAATACAGAGTACAGAATTGGGATGAACATTTATGCTGAAATGGAAAACACGACATGATTTGGTTTAAACGACATGAAAGCAAAACAACTGAAATTTTTGAAAACGGCCGACCGAAAACAATACGCATATGAAACGACTATAAAATATAACTTGGATGAATTTGAGTCAACTGTGGACAGAAATGAAAAAAAAAAAATGCATATGATTGTCACTAAGAAACTAAATAAAAAACCATGTGAACAAGAATGGAATTGGGTTGTTAAGCAAATGAGGCTCAAAAGTTGAAAACGACATGTTTTTGTATAAATGTCAAGAAAGCAAAACGACAGCCACTTTTGAGAACCAGCAGGAAAAACAAAATATAAGCGATACGACAATGAAATGCAACCGATGGGTAGTCAATGAAAACGGCATGAAAAATTCGAATGACGTATTTCTACAAACGACATGAAAAGCATACTAAATTTTGGAACCAATTGGTTGTACATTTATTTATTTTCTTCTTCTTGATTTTATGCTTTGTCACCCCCATTTTTTTTTTTATCATAGATCCCATTTGCATCCCCTTAACTTTTTTATTAACAAGATTTCTTGAAGATTTTACCATCTAATTTCAAAGTTGTTATATTATTTTTTTTTTAAATAAAATTCATAATTATAAAATTGTTACCTTATCTTCATCACTAATAAATAGATTTTTTTTTTCAACGTAAATCTCAATAAAATAAAAATACGTCATATCACTATCAAATTTTTTAGATTGGTCAGTATTTTTTTTCTTTACCATTTTTTTTGTATTACGAGGCTTTGAACCTTGACCTGTATGTCTATTGCATAAGTTCAATTCCTAAAAAGATGTACAAAATTCAAAAATATCTATGGTAAATTGCCGCTAATGTACCTAATGTTTATTTTTCTGCGGATTATGTACCCAATGTTTATTTTTGACGGTTAATGTACCCAAACTTTATTCCGTTAGATTTTTTCGTGTTTTCCGTCACTTAACCGTCAACGAGTGATATGTACACTTTTCGTATTTTTGACATAACTCACTCAATTTTTGTCCAAATTTTATGCACGACCTACGGTTGGAAAGATAAGAGATAGATCCACAACTTTAGTGTTTTAAGTTTTGTAAAAAAAAGTTTTTTATTATTCCAATATTTCAATTATAACGTAAAACTGGACATTAGTTTAATACAAAATTTTTGTTTCGAGCAAATTTTAATATACTTAATGACTTTTTATGATGAATTTTTAAACTACAAAGTTGTAGATAAATCTTTTATCTTTCCAACGGTAGTTTATTTATAAACTTTGGACTCAAAAAGAGTGAGTTATGCCAAAAATATGAAAGATGTAATATGAAAAATGCTTTCGTATTTTTAGTATAACTTAGTCATTTTTTTATAAAAAATTTATAAATAAACTACTGTTGGAAAGATAAAAGATTTATCTACAACATTTTAGTTTTACATTTTATCATAAAAAATCATTATGTATATTAAAATTTTCTCGAAACGAATATTTTTTATTAAACTAATGTTCAGTTTTACGTTGTAATTGAAATTTCATATTTTTTTTTACAAAACTTAAAACACAAAAGTTGTAGATCTATATCTTATCTTTCCAACAGTAGGTTTTGCATAAAATTTGGACTAAAAATGAGTGAGTTATGTCAAAAATATAAAAAGTGTACATATCACTCGCTGACGGTCAAGTGACGGAAAACACGAAAAAATCTAACGGAATAAAGTTTGGGTACATTAGCTGTCGAAAATAAACATTGAGTACATAATCCGCAGAAAAACAAACATTGGGTACATTAGCCGCGGTTTACCCAAATATCTATTGTTTTTTATATTTAATGAAACTAATATTTATTTAGCTATAAAAATGTATAAAATTAATATTACTTAAAAAAATGATAATGAGTATAAAGTGATTAATATGGAGACACGTGTTAATGAATAAAGAAAAAGTTGTGGGCATATGCAATAAATATAATGCAAATGGTGCAAATGCCAATTTACCAAAGAAACTATTTTCCCCTCCTATAATAAGCACATTTTAAGCTCGTCTAAAATACTTAACAAAAAATAGATTGATGTAAAACTAAAAAATAAAAACATTTAAAAGAGATTAATGTTGTTGAATTAACAAAGCTGAGAAGGATACGTGTGCATGTTGAAAATGTTCAAATTTAGATGGTTGAAAAGGTAAATACCTATATTTTGCAATGAAGTTATAAAGTTAATTAGGATAAAGACTCACCAAGATTACAATGGTCAATTTGCACTTTTTCACCTCCATTTTCTATAATCCCATATATTAAATTAATAGGTTATAATATCTACCTATCAACTACGGGTCGACAACACAACAAGTAGCTGTAGTTGTAAATTTGTAATTACTTTGAAACCCTTGTTGTATATATAGATCAAGGTTTAAAATACTGATTGCCGATTTCGTTTCGCATTTTCTGTTTTACGGATATATCGCTTGCCGATGGGTATGTCGATGGGCAAATCGTAAAAAAAGGGCATGCCGCATACCGCATATACCGCACTTTTCGCATGGGCATACCGCATGCCGATGGAGTTTTCGACAGATATTTTGTAAAAAAATATTTTAGTATGTAAGCAATATATTTATATAGGTTCAAAACTACATATTTAATAAATACAAGACATAATTGTATACAACAAAACACATTTGTAACTTAAATATGTAGGTGAAATGTATAATATTAAGTCACTTTATTAGTTTAAGTGTATAATATTAAGTCAAATTATTATGTGAAGTGAATAAGTATGTTAATTAAGTGTGTAATATTAAGTGAATATGCATGTTAATTGTATATGTATGTTAACAAATTTAATATTAGTTGAAGTGTATAATATTAAATAAATATACATATTAAGTGTATATGTATGTTAGGTGAAGTTAATATGTATGTTAAGTGTATAATATTATTTGAAGTGTGTAATATTAAGTTAAATTATTAGGTGAAGTGTATGTGTATGTATATGTGTATGTTAAGTGTGAATGTGTGATATTAGTTGAATAACAAAAAGTCCCACATTGATAAATGACAAGAGTTTGGTGATGTTTATATACCAAATATTAGGGACAAGGGCTTGGGCCCTTTGGGTCATAGGATTTTGTGGATGGGGGAGGACTCACACAAATGTTACACCACCACACACGCGCGCCGCCGCCACCGTCCGGCCAATCGGGCGGGGTGGGGTGGGGTGCTCTTGTGTGAGTATAATTATTTTTGCCGAAAGTTTAATTGGTATTTTTGCCGAAATCTACCAAAAATATGATTTTTACCGAAATTCCAAACATTTTTCGTCGTTTTGAAGGCTAAAAACGACAAAGGACTTTCGATTGGAATGTCGTTCACCTGCCGACGACATTTGGTAAAACCAAGGCTTTCGTTTCGGTGTTCTTCGGAAAACGATTTTCGGTCCAATTTTCGCGCGAATTTCGCGATATTTTATACCTTGATATAGATATATATATACATAGAGAGAGGGACATGCATGATTTTAAAGTAGAATAGATAGAGAAAACAATAGACAATGTGGTTCTTCTGAAAGATTCTTAATTTATTTGAATAAGGATTTTTTTTTTTTTTTAAGGGGTGGCACTATCGACCAAGGTTACAATGCACTCTCGCATTACTAGATATATTCAGTGTAAGAACAGACACTATTGACCAAGTTTACATATATGTAAAGGGGGCACTCTTTTGAGTCCCATATGGTTTCGAACCCGTGACCTCTTGAATGGAGGTGTAGTGGTGACCACTAGGTCAAGCTTGCTTGGTTGGCTTATTGATTGTGTGACCACCTCTTTACATTGATGTGCTTGTAACGGTAAGTAAGCTTGAATCAAATGTGGGGATTTTTTTAATATAAAATTTGTGATATATACAAGCTGTACATACCAAAAAATATCAAAATAAAAATTAAGCACGTGATGATATGTGCTTCGTTTGATAGCGTGCATGTTTTCAGGCCACTGATTTTAGAAACATCAATAGCTAATGATCAGTCACTTTAAAGAGATAATATTAAGGATCTATATGAACGAATGTCCGAAACCAAATTTAGGGATTGATCTCCAGCACGTCGAATTTTGAGCCGTTCTTCACGTTCGTCAATCTCCAAGGTCTAATCCGCATGAATATAAAAGCCTCTACATCGTTCACCTTTGTTTGGAAGCACAACACTCATGTCACTTGTTCGTTGTCGGAGAGCACCTAGGGCCGTCCCTGAGTTTGTCGGGGCCCTAGGCGAAGACTGATTTTAGGGCCCATATTGTAAAAATAAATATCAATACAAAAAGTATAAAAATATTTGAAGAATATATTACTCATTGACTTTTGACTTACTCAAAAGATAAAAAAGGGTTTAAAAATAATATAAATTAAAAAATAAAAACTATTAAAACCTAAACAATAATAGGCTGCAGAGAACGAGAATTAATACTACACTAGGCCCAATTTTATATTAAGCATCCATTAAAAAAAAAAATCAAGCCTAAAGTCCAATTGTAATTTTAAAATGTGAACACAATATAATTTTTCTCTTCCACATGGGCCCCCCAATTTATAAATTTTGGGGCCCCTAATTTACTAATACATAGTAGGCGGCCGCCTACCATGTATACCCTCAGGGACGGCCCTGAGAGCACCTCAAACATAATTGCTAGTTCGTTTGAGGATGTGAGAGAGGCAAAATTCGACTACACCTTTGGGAGCGATGACCGGAAATGGCTTTAGAGTTTGTGGCTTGATGATTTACAATTAGCTTAATATCCCTACTTAACCTTAGAGATTTATTATACCTAATGAGCTTGAGCTAAAGATTAATCTAACTAATCTTAAATCCAATGTCTTAATTAATTAACAATGATATTAAGTTATCTGTATCAAACTAGCAAATTAAGATTTTCCACCATTCTAATCTTCTGATACCATATAAAGAAAACCCACGAAATGCCTAAAAACCACCTAAAGTTTATGAGAATAGCCTATACTTTCAAACAATTCATTATACCCATTTGTAAACTTTTCTGGACCATATGATATGAGACCTAATATTAATTATATTTATTTATTTATTTTCCTATATTAATTATTTATAATATATTTTAATTTTCAAAATTAAATTATCCTAAAATTATGGTTGAAAACTTCCCCTTTTAATTAGGTTTTTATTTAATTTTGTTACTTTGACCCAAAAAACTTTTTCATTTAATTTTGTTATTTTGAGACTCCCGAGCAACTTCACCACCAAATCATGGCAACTCCTCATCGCCATAACCTTCTTCTTCTTTGAGCATTCGTCTCCATGGAAATAGCTTTGATTCTGTGTTGTTGCGTTTAGGTTCCTTTCGGCAAGGCGGCGTTTTTCCCGGGAAATTAGTTCACACCAACGAATTCATGGTCGGAATAATAGAGCTTGGATGACTATCTCAACAATGGCGACGCGATTCGATGGTGATAAGTGGTTGCTTTCTCTCTCGTTTTGCAGGTTCTCTTGGAGAAGGCTACTACGCGGAGACGACGTCCAAACAGACTGTGGAGATTCCGAAGAAAAGAGCGAAGACGTTGGAATCGCAGGTTGATTCCCTCAACGCCATTGTTCAGGACCTCAAAGTCGAAGCCTCGTTTTTCCGCACAACAATGTCAGAAATCGCGGTATGTTCTTTGAATTTTGTAGCAGATTGTTGGGCTACACGTTGTCGCTTGGGTTATGATTTGCGTCCGGGAATGATGGGCAGTGGCGATGGACGCCCGTCGGCAGGTTTAGTGTTAATAAATTTGAATTTGAATTTTGTTGTGTTACTTGTTTAATGCGTAAATGGAATTATATAATTTTGTTCAGGTCTTCAATATTCGTAATTAAATTTACATATTTTTTGGTAATTTAATTTACAGTTTGAAATTGGTTTATATATACGCAAGATTCGTAAATATTTAGTAAATATATTTACATTTTTCGTAAATATACTTACAATTTTTAAACCTGTTCATATATTTACAGTTTTATAACTATACCTTTCTTATACTTTCGTAAATACATTTACAATTTGATTTCGTAAATATTTCTACAGATTCTTCAATATTCGTAATTAAATTTACAACTTTTTTTAGTAATTTATTTACATTTTGAAATTGGTTTATATATACACAAGAATCGTAAATATTTAGTAAATATATTTACATTTTTTGTAATTATGTAATTACGAAGCTATAAATAAAATCACTAAATCGTAAATATAGTTAGGATTGATTATGTATTTTTAGGTAATTATGAATAGATGAGAAACCTATAACAACGAAGCTGTAAATAAAATCACTAAATCGTAAATATAGTTACGTAAAACTAGTAAATATAGTTACCTAAAAATACAGAATCGTAAATATAGTTACATAAAAATACAGAATCGTAAATATAGTTACGTAAAAATACATAATTGTAAATATAGTTACGTAAATATATTTACAGATTCATAAATATAGTTACGTGCAAAAAAATAGGCTGAAATAATAGGATTGATTTTTAATTGATTTTTGAAAATTTGATTAACAAATAAAAAAACGTTTTCTTAATCCTTATAAATAGGAAAAATATTAATTCTAACTCAATTAAAGAGATAATAGATCAATTATGTATTTAGCTATTTTTAAGGGAAATTGAAGAGTAATTATTTACATTTAAACGTAATTTTTGAATTAATTTTTTACATTTAAACATAATTTTCGAATTAATTATTTTTAATTAAAATTTTCAAAAATTAAATAACGAAATTATTCAAAATAAAGAGTAATCAGTTAATAATATTGCTACATTTAAGGAAAAGTTTGTTTTTGATTTTATTAAAAAAATCGAATAATTATTTTCATTTAAACTAATTTTCGAATTAATTTCACACCTTAATTTCTCAAGTAAAAACTAGAAGAGTATATTGGTCCATATTTCAATTAATTGGTGGTTTTGATTACCATAAATAAAAATGGACATTTTTTCTAAACCTTGAGTCACGCTCATTTGCCCTACTATATATTTGTTATATACCACGTTATTACTTTATCATTAGCCATATGGTGACCTAACAATCTAAGTTAGGCTTGTAATGAGCTTTAACTATTTTTGTTATTACTTTCTAATTATATTACTTTAAAGACATGTTATTTAATATTTATATTTCGATCATAATGTTTGGCCACTTAGAAAACAACGTAATGAGTAATATCACTATACAAAGATATCATTTACGCACCTAAGGTAATCAAATAGAAATGTAAATTATGGAAAGGAAAAACACAAATCAGCTTTACTTAGTTCGGAATCTACTCCAATGTGGGACAAGGAAGAACAATTATTTTCGTGTTCAATTCACTATATCTTATATATATACGATTACGATTTACATCGATGAACGATTTAATATTTGTCAATTTACCAATAAAAAGAACTTGACTTTTAGTCATTTTGTTAATATTATAAATATTCACATATAATTTTTACCCTTTTCTTATACATAATAAATATATAATATGCGTGCATAGCCGGCCCTGGCGATAACTGAATAAATATTATTGAAAGGAGATCTATAGAAGTGGAATTGATCATTCCTTTTTGAAATTTGGCAGTTTATTCTTCTTGTACAGTCCCATGCAAACACAATAAATGATTATGAGATGAAAAAAAAATTGAGACTTAATAATAGAATGTGCTGAAGCTAGTACCCTTGTGAGCCAATCAACGTAAATTTCTTCTTATTTAATTCAATTAATAATTACTTGTTTGTTTATTATCGATCTATACATGATGGAAGTAGATATATAATACGATATGCTGGTTTGATAGTCCTCGGTGTACCCATGGTAACTCGTATTTGATATATGGTACGGGCAAAGATCGCACTAAGTAGGTACAATTTTTTTTTATTTTTTTTAAATTTTATTAGTCCTCGAATTCGACATTTGACTATATTTTTTCGATAATACTTCAAAAACTCCATCTTAGTAAGACTGAAGATGATAAAATAAACACAATACCCTATAATATAAACCGTATCGTTTCTTCTGATTTATTTTTCATTTTATATAATAAAAAACAAATGTAAATAAACTATCTAGATGCGGGTTTATGTGGGTTTTCAACGCCCATTTGCTTGAAGTAGCAACAACAGGCAGAATCGTGTTGGATTCAAAATCGTGATTCTATATAAAAAAAAAAACTCTTTATAAGCAATCTCCATTTATAACCACCTCGATTTTCTTTTTTGAAAAGAGACTTTGGCAAACATCTTAAATTGTATAGTCTCCCGTTACTATTTAGTACACAAAATATATTTTGCACACGATTTCCCAATACAACATTCTGATACGAGCCTGTTATCTCGTAAAGTAGGGAGCCAATCCGCCAACTGCACAGTCGCGGCAGAAGTACTAAAAGATGCAAAGAAGAAGAGAAAGTCGATTGAATATGCTTCCAATAAATACTAATCTACATCTGAAACTAAAGTTAATTATTTGAAAGATAAATAAATTCTATTTATTAAAATCAGGCTCTATATATGGAGGAGGACCAAACAAATGCTGACCTAATTAATAACGGAAGAAAACCTTTACTCCTTGCAAAATAATAAGAAACTAATTTAATTATTTTTGCTTAAATAAAAATCCTAATAAAGGCTGAAGTTTAATCCTAATACCGCATACTAAAGTCTAAAATCCTAATTAATACAGTAGAACCTTTATAAATTAATATCTCGATTAATTAATACTTTTCTCCGGTCCCGATTTATACTAACGTAGTTAAATTTTTACATCGATAAATTAATAAACTCGATAATATAATGAATTTCTCCGGTCCCATCCTTATTAATTTATAGAGGTTAAACTCTATATGTATCTATCACATTCCCTCAAAAAGGCCTAAGAAGAGGGCAATCGTCATGCAATTTCTGCTCCGACAGGGTCTCGTTTTCATTCTGCGGCGTCCATAAAACTTCCACCGCCTATAAATAAAAATGCTCATTAGAATTCAAAAACTGATCACAAAGAACGAAAAATATGAAGAGGCAAGATTTCAGTCTTACAAGTTTTTTGTTCGAAAGAATGCAGCTTAGCTTTTGAAGGGCGTCTTCCAAATCCTTACGAACGTTGATTTCCGGGAGCTTGAGTTCTCCTTTGGTAGCCACCAAAACAGTTACCTGCGGAATTTCATGAAATCGAAAATTAGGAAAAAAGATTGCATTTTGATCCTTTAAGAACGAACTCCTAAGTTTACCAGTCTTCAGACAGGAGATGTATATAACAAAAAAAAATCATGATTAAAATGTGTCATCATATTATTACCCTCATCTAGAAAACCTTAATCCCATAATTATTAATGAAATACCAACAATACCCACAGTTTAATTAAAATCATGATAAAAAAAATTAATTAAAATACACTCAAAGCAATCTGATGTCAAACAAAAATAGTAAATTAATTACCAACCTTTCTGTAAATGAAAAATAATATTATGCAAAACATGAAAGCTACAACAGAGGCGCCTAATATAAAAATTAAGTCCTAATACTTATTTATTACAAACTACCCAAAAT
This sequence comes from Parietaria judaica, assembly GCA_954871525.1. Classification (NCBI taxonomy): domain Eukaryota; kingdom Viridiplantae; phylum Streptophyta; class Magnoliopsida; order Rosales; family Urticaceae; genus Parietaria; species Parietaria judaica. The sequence goes on along the minus strand of OX940864.1, from coordinate 3,362,145 downwards.
GCCCTTAGTAAATAAAAAATATATTTATATGATATAATCAAGGTCTTTCATCACAACTTATAATGCAATTAAAAAAGACGAGCAATGAAGTCAACAAAAGGTTAATCTACATATCCAGAGTGAACTTACCACGATGTACGCGTTGCTAGATCCGCTATCTTGAGCCGAACTAACCACGACGTACTCGTTGCTAGATCCGCTATCTTGAGCCGAACTAACCACGACGTGCTCGTTGCTAAATCCGCTAGCCCTTTGGCTTGATCTGCTTTGCCTCTTGATATTGTCCACATTCAAGAGTCTCTTCATCAAATTTTCCTCTTTCTTCAAGAGAAAGTTGATCAAACCGTTTTTTATTGTCCTCCATGCTCCGTTTTACATCCACCTACAAGTGCATGAAAGACGCAACTCATTTCCTCACCACTCCAAAGATTAAACTTCGTCACATTTATGTTCAATTCAATGTATATAAGTTTCAATATAAATTGTTTCTTTATGATTGAAACACTCAGAATGGAGAGATAAAGATTTCACAAACACATATAAAGATCCATATGCTTGGTAAATAATTAAATTGGATTATACTTTATTATGTCACAAAAATTAGATTGAAGATATAAATCCACCCTTCTAACTCTAATACAGCTAATATGCATTGGATTAATCAGTCAGAAAACGTATTTTTCACATACAAATCTTGACTCAATAATGAATCATATTTTCGACCCGCATAATTTATGTCATTAATTGTTGTACTTCTTTAGGTATTTAAAGTCCAGGTTCATAAAAAGTGTCTAAAATCACATAAGATGACCATTTTGAGGCTTAGCAGTCATATTTAATTGGTGAAAATTTCCTATTGAATATCATTGGGCGGTATAACTCTAGAATTAGAGTTCAGGGTATCGTTTATCAATAAAGCATTCTCCTTCCGGTTTAATCATTGACTCGGGTCCTATCATAATCCTGTCGTAGACTTGAAGCCTCCCGCAAAAAACAATCTTAATGCAGCATCATAAACATTAGTTAGTTATTTCGCTACCATGAGATATTTTGCACCAAACTACAAATAAATGCATTATATCGCATACAGTGACGGAAAAAAAATCTCCCAAGATTCTAGGAAATTTACAGATGAATAACCGGAAATGCAGTAGTCAGGATGCCGTAGCAGAGATAGTGTCGTCTCTGCAACCAAAACAAACTTTCTTTTACATATAGTAGCAAAATCAATTCTATCAGAAAGCACAAAACAATGCAGAAACAACATCAAACCTTGATTAAAAATGGGAAGAAATCAAACTCATTAAACGTTTCATCTGTCAGTACATAGCTTAATCCCGCTAGAGTAGACGTATCTGCGGTTCGGGCGATGCGTTCGAGATCTCGTTGAACCGCTCGTCCCATTCCCAACAACCCAACCTACAGAGAATGGTGAAGTTGAGGGCAAGCAATACTCAATACACTCATTATACTCAATAAAACATAAACATTAAAGAATAACAATATTTCATATGATTGGAGTTTGTATTGGCGTAGTAGACTAATGATTGCACAACTGCTTGAATATCTTGTTAGGATTTTTGATCTAAATCCCAAATTCGAAAGCCCAATAATGAAAAGGGAAAGAAAAAAAAAAAACACCAAAATGATAGCGGTTCAATCTTAGCGTAGAAGGTACGTCCACTTGTCGCTTACAAATTTCGATTGAGTATAATTTTAATCGAAGTACTTGGTTACACCTTCAATCTCGTTCTCTCTTTATTACGTGTTACCTGTTGCAAAAATAACACTCAAGGCCATGTATAAGCAGTATAAGTAAAAAATCTAAGGCGACACGAAGTTATGTGAAAAGTCTAAAATACCGTCGTAAACAAGATTAAGCTTCAGAGTTCTACGTATCAATTAACTCAAATAGATTATAACAGAGCATATTTCTTCACTTGAATTGGTAACACATCAACTAAGCCAAATTCAATGTTCTAAACTCTATACATTTAAGCATTTCATCAATGGAAGTTCCTTTCTTTGACCTACCTGAACCTTGAGAATGGTGGTTTTCTCAGTCGCCGCGAAGAGGCCATCCTTGAACTCGCCCGATGAGTAGGCCGCCAAGAGAATGGGCGTGGCGAACATCAGGAACAGGGCTAAGCTCCACCGTTCTCTGCTTGCGACCTCAACAGGCGACGGTTCGTAGTGTGGCCTCCAATACCATGGCGAAGAGGACGAACGCGACCGTGACGTGAAACTTCTCCCGCCCATCCGTCCGCCTCCAGCGGCCATGGCCGACCTCGGATCGCAAGTGAGCAGAAACCCTAGCAGAACCACCGCGATCGCCGGCTTCCGCAGCGCCTCCAGGGCTATGGTAAACGTTTCGGCAAGGAGTTTTCAATCGGATCGAACGGCCTCTCGCTCTTCTTCTCAGAGAAAAAGCACTTGGCGGCGAGGTTTGTGGAACTGCGAAGGCTGGTAACTCCGGCGAACTTCACCGGACAAGAATTAGGTCTTCCGGCGAGTGAGGCAGGACGGGTCTGGTTGCGCTTCCATGGAGAGGATTTGAGGAGGATGGAAGCCTGCGTGTTGATGGTGGCGACCGCCATGGATGAAAGCTTGGATATGGAATGAAAACACCCGCCTTACGAGTGTCGTGTTGACTTGCGTCTCACGTCACGAAATCTCTGGTCATTAATTAAATTGAATGCTGTAATAAAAAAATTACATCCAAATCAAACGTAACGATTAATGATTTGTTCAAGTAATAATAATGTTGCCCATTTTATTATAAAATAAATCGGTCACTTTATTATACTTTCAATTTCGGTTTCAAAGGTTTAACATCAAAAATTATAAGTGCGTGTAAGCTATTTATTAATTATAAGTGCGTGTAAGCAATTTTTAAAACTAAAAAAAATATTATATATATATATATACAAAAAAAAAAATCCTACAAATTGTAGAGTGAAGGAAAAAAAATATTACATATTTTCTTAAAAACTTTTTAATAGATATCGTAAAAAAGAAAAGAAAACAACCGCTCCATCAGTCTTCATTTTTATCGTAGACGTGGTGCGAAGAAGTCTCACTGTCCAAATCGCATAACCATCTATCATGTACACAAAGAAAATACAATAAAAAAATAATTATACTTCTCAATTTACCATTTTTCACTAGGCTGCTTCATTGCTTGGTAAATGAAAACTCTCACACATCTCATGATCGAACAACATTACATCATCTTCAATGGTGGCTCACCAGTCCACTCTTCATAGACGAAATCATGCTGTTCTCTCCGTTGTGAAAGGACTTATTTTTAAAACTGAAAGAAAACACCATAGTCAATTACTTTTAAATTTTATGACTTACTAAGAAACAACATAGAGGCGACCAACAATTTGACACGGCAGAGGAAGCTAGTCGGAGACACGACATAGGCCGGATAGATCTGCGCGAAGTCCAACAAACACACAGAGAGAAACGTAAGAAAAATAAAAGAATAAACCAAGAACAAAAAGAAGATATCCATACCCAAACACAATTTGCCGTTGGTGATGTTGATTTCGATACATGTTATTTATTTAGATACCATTCCTTTCTTCCGTTAATTTTACACATGAATATTAGCTTTTATTATCTTTAAGCATGATCCTGTTCAAGACAAATGAGCATGTTAAAAGGTATTTAAATTTCATAGTTAAGAACTAAAATTCTATGAAAATAAAGCAAAATAACATTATTCTAACCGAAGTAAGGAAGAAGGAAAACCTGCTTCCGTTATTCCATTGCTTGGTTTTTGCTGCAAATGAAGGCATTACAAATGCCATTGTGTGTACACATAAACCGAAGTAAGTTTTTGCTGCAAAAGTTTATTAACAATCTGTCAACTATTTTTCTGTAAACTCTTTCACGAGGAGTATATTTATATGTTCTTATGTTTTGATTTACATGTAAAATGCCCGTTTTTTTACTTAATATAAAACCATAAACACGCTACAAACACGTTTGATCATAGCGCAACTCGTGAAACCCTTTGTTGATAGACTAGTATAACGTTGATCGTATTGCGCTAATAAATTTTTACATCTGCGGGCAGTCAATTAGTTCGATTAATCAACAAAATAAGTTTACAAGAGAAGAAATATATTGTGCTCATAATTTAAAGTGAAAACATGAGTTTTATAGTTGTCCTTGAAAAGAGATGCAGGATGGATAAAAAAAAAGTTGCTTAGCTCGCAAATTTGACGCGATTACAAAAAGTATTTAAATCGCACTTTCACCTTAAATTGCATGTTTTCCGATTATGCCCAAGGACGTGACATAACCCGCACTACGCTTCTTGTGGGTGGTTTACTTTTGCGCACTTACGGTGAATACCTCTTTGTATTATACAAATTAACTCTTAATCCATAAGGAGTTTTATCGAAACGGCTAGCCTGAAATTAGAAAATATTTTATTAATTAAATATTTAAAACCCGCTATCATTATGTGCAACTAAAAAACAAAACACGACAAAATTCTATTTTTGTACCAGAACTCGGTCCAGAACCCTTTGAGAAGTAGAAGACGGTCCATCAACTTCGTTGTCAAGTGTATGTCATTCATCAAAGTCATCACCTTGGTTCTCTTCTTGATCCTAAATAAATGGCAAAGTTTATTATGTCAAATATATTTAAAAACACGACAAATAAATTTCTGGATCGCCTTCATAACCCTCATTTTTTTGTTATACTTATACAGATGATGACACTGAGGAGAGCTCCCGTGATCCTCCGGAAGCAGGGCCGGCTCAACCTATGGGCGAGTTTGGCGGTCGCCCAAGGCCCCTTTTAGAGTATTCTATTAATGTGTTGTATAAGTTTTGCTATATCGTATAGCTCCTGCAATACCGTAATACAATAATTCCTGCAATATTGTATTGCAGGCATTAAAAAAAAGTCTCGTATTGATAATTCGCCCAAGGCCCCGAAAAGGGTTGGGCCGGCCCTGTCCCCTGTCCGGAAGCTAGGTCTCGCCCGCCTAAAATGCAAGATCCAAAGTTCGCATGACCCGTCAGACAAAAGCACCGGCGAACTGACGGCCGAGGTCAAGGATGTGGTAGATGTTCTGCGGTCTGTGATAGCTTGCACGATCCTCCTTCCAGTGATGCCATGCCTCAAACGCAAGATCGGGATTTCCTCTGACCCGAGTAAGGGCACCTGCGAAGTGACGGCCCAGACTACCAAGGTCGAGGATCTGGTAGATGCTCTTCAGCTTGTGACCTCGCCATTTGGGGAAGTGATGTTGCACGTGATTTCCTATGGCTTCACCACCCGCAATCGCCCCGACACCCTGCTCTTTTTGATCAAAGTCTTCCAAGTGGTGTTTGCGTGGATCGAAATCTTCTTCAAAAAAGCAGGGTATTCAGGAAGACTCTGGAATTACTTGAAGATCGGGATACAATCCGTGATCGGGATACACATGCTACTTGGCTTGGTCATGCTAGAAACTGTGTTTGGCAGCTTCACGACTAATGCCTTGGAGTTGCTGTCGGAGCCGGACGTCGCAGGAGTGATTCTGTGGATTCTGATCATAGTTCGCACCGGCATATCAAACCGCTTGGAGAGGGACTATAAATAAAGATATTGATTTTTTAGGTTTTTTTGTTAGGTAGGGCAGGGAGGCTTGAAAAGTTGGGAGATGTAAAACTGTTTGAGACACAGAAAATATCATAGATATTGATACTTGTTTAGAGAGATGATTTAAATAAATATAGTATATATGTTTAGTGCCATATTTATATATATCTAACAATAATATCATTAAAATTAGGAAAACCAATATTTGCCATATATATATATATGCATGTAAGCTTTCATTTTTATTAGTTTAATTTAGAAATCTATCACGATCTCTTTAATTACTTTAGTTTACTCTCTCAGTATTGATTTTTTACTCTCTTTTTTTTTTGAGCTTATGTCACCTTGTTGAACTAATTGTTAAGAGTTAAGACTTATGCCGTGAATAATAATCCATATATAAAATAATACAATGGATTTGATACTTTTCAAAACTTAAAACGTTCTGAACAGAATGCACATTACAGTTACACACTTATTTGAAACAATTAAAAAAAGCAACTAACGACATTTATTCACTCAATATATTTTTCGTACAGATAATTCTATATTAAAAAGCAATATATATATAAATATATATATAATTACATATATAGTCAATTTCCATGTGATATAAGTGTTTCACGGTTTGAAAGTTTGACTTGTACCAGTAAACATTTTATACTTAACACTACATCATAAGCTAGGTCAACATAATTCATAAATTACAAATAATTTATAAATGATTCTATGAATATTCAATAGTAATTCTAATTTCTAACACTCGGACTCATTGTATTATATAAATACCATCTTAAAGGGATTTAAGATTCAAATGGGATTTAAGAATATACAAAATTAGAACTTACATAGAGATTAATAAAATACGATCCGGCTCAATTATTTTTGAAACTTTTGGCGAAAATTCAATATGAGTCATTTTTTAACTTAGTAATATAACTTAAGATGTCCTTGTTTGAATTTTATAGGCGCTGCACATAGTTTGAATTTTGTTCAAATAACTTAAAAAAGAATTTGACTTTTAAAGTGATCAATCAATTATAATTTGAAAAAAAAAAAAAACTTACTTCGTGAGTAAAAAAGAAAGAATATTTTACTTAATTACTAAACAAAATTAAGAAAATTAAATCATCAATGTTTTTAAAGATTGTAAAGTTAAATGCTCTCGTTTGTTCCAACTCAAAATCGATGTCATTTTTAACATTATATAACGTTATTTAATTGAAAACTGAAAACTACAATAAGAGATCGTTTTCGAGATGAACTCTTGGACCACAACAAAGGAGCTCAAGGATTCAGAATCGGCTCTGAAATCAGGAAGCTATGTGCCGAATTTTTATTTAAAAAAAAAAAGGTTAGTTTAAGTGTTATTTTTTTTCTTCTTCTAATATTTAGCTTTGTTTTTTTGTAATTTTGTTTCTTTTTGTTGTTCTCACTTAGCTTCTATCTAAAGGAGTATCAAGCAAGCATATACATATTGAGTATATATACACATAGATAAACGGAAAAGGATCTATGTTTATGCTCTATTAACTTTGTAATTATTTTAGCATCTGAAATTCTTAATCTCGTTGCAAAAATGAACTAGAAATTGTTGGAAATAATTGCAGTTAAATAAAATTGAGATAGCGTCGAGCGGGTCGAAATGTCGAACACTCGAGACGAACGGTCTATCCAATTACCGGGATTTGTTCCGACGTTAAAACGTTACGTAAAACGGCTATATTGATTATAACCGTTATGAATATTGAATTCAATTTATTACGTTACGGATTAATTGCAATTTATTAGTAGCTGTTATAGAATTGATTGACAATCAATTCTTTGTCTCCTTCCCGCATCTATATATTGAGGTGACCTCGACCCATTTCGACACACCAATTGCAAAATCTATTTCTGAAAACCTCTCTAGATACGAGTTTGCTTCCCGGTTTTTCACTCTGCAAACTCAATTTTTCATGCTTCCCATCGTTTTATGTCGTGAGTCTTTCGGTAACGGAGTTCAAGAAGGTTCAGTTCGCCGGTGGACTTCGAAGTGCTACGAAGTTCTCGGTCATCCCGTTATATCCTGGGAAGCTATCGCCTAACGAACCTCAAGCACGTAGAGGAGGCGAATCAAGCTTTAAGGAGAGCGTCCAACGCGTCTCGGGAACCGCTAACGTTTTCTGTTTTACAGGATATCAAGAACTTTTTTCTGGTTCAAAACGACAAGCCAATGCTCGTCAAAGCCAAGAACACAAAGATACGTATCATCGAATCTATTCGCTACTGTTTTTCCTATAATTTGTTTCTCATTATCATCATGTATAGAAAATATACCCAACAGAAATATAATTATATAAAGTAAAAAAATATAACAAAATTTAGTCACAACTCACTAGAACAAGTATCTTTAACGATATTTTATAAACTAAAAAAGGTGAGCTTACGTAATCATAGTCCATCTTCTCCTATTATTTGTTAAAACAAGGGTTAATGACGGCGAAAATACTCAAAGTTTGGTCAAAGAACTCCTCGTGTACTTAAAGTTGAAAAATGATGGCAAAAATACTCAAACTACGTTTTGGAGAGTTGACCAATCCATTTTCCTAACACCGTTAACCTGACCGTTAAAATCGCTGGCTAAATTTTTGTTGCTGACATGGACTTTTTGCCATGTGTACACTTACATAAATATGGAAAAAATTTGAACGAAGTGGGAATCGAACCACACCCGGCGAAAATACTCAAAGTTTGGTCAAATACTCAAACTACGTTTTGGAGAGTTGACCAGTCCATTTTCCTAACACCGTTAAAATCGCTGGCTAAATTTTTGTTGCTGACATGGACTTTTTGCCACGTGTACACTTACATAAATATGGAAAAAATTTGAACGAAGTGGGAATCGAACCACACCCTTACCCTCCCAAAAAAGTCTCTCCACCATTGAACTACGAATTCTTTATGTCTTAATGTTGCAAAATTAAGAATTTAATTATTTATTAATATCCCCCGATAATTCAACGGTTGATAATCCATCGCGAGAGTAGCAGAATAGTGGCATTTTTTTTTTCTTCCTGTTGTTTGTTCCTCGATTATATATTCCCAACGCTGAAAATCATGTTTAACAATTAATATGTGGTGGGAATATTATATGATCATTCAATTTCCACAGTAGATTAGAATAATGTTTGCATGCAATGCATGTACGCGAAATTCAAATAATTTGGAGTTGGACGGTGGCATGTCCTGATGTCCAATTTTTTTTAGTATTTGAATAATAAAAAATATCATATATCATGAAATCACTTTTCTTTTATTATCTATTTGTCAAGTTGGGCCTCCAATAATGCATCACCATGATTAATAATGAGAGGTTCTGATCAACATGTAGGTATGATATATAGTTGGTGTCTTAATATATAGACACACGCAATTAATATATACACCGTGAAAACGACAAGCAGATGCGTACATGTATTTAGTAAAGACCTATTTTGCAAAAATAGGGAGACTTTCTTGTGTGAGGGTAAGGGCGTGGGTTCGATTCCTACTTTTGACAATTATTTTCCATATATTATGGAAGTGCCACGTGAATGGACAAAAAATGTCCATGTCAGCAACGAAACTTGTGGCACGTCAGCGATGTTAACGGTGGTGTTAGGAAAATGGACTGTCAACTCTCCAAAACATAGTTTGGGTATTTTTGCCACCACTTTTTGATTTTGAATACACGAGGAGTTCTTTGACCAAACTTTGGATATTTTTGCCGTCATTAACCCTTAAAACAATTACCATTAATACACTATGGTCTATAATTATTAGAGTGAGTAGATTAAAACTCATTTAAAGTAGTGTGAAAGAAAAATACTAAATTTAGTATAAAATACACACACAATAAGAAGAGTCACAAATTATCCATGTGGGCGTGAGTTATTTCGCGCGAGAATCACAATACATACTTGTCAAATAGTCAAATATATATATATATATATATATATAGGGCCGGTCCTAAGTTCACCGGGGCCCTAGGCGAGATAAATTTTGAGACCCTAAAGAAAAATCAAAATATATGTGTTTTATTTTAAAAAATTGTTTATACTTTAGTAGTTAAACTATATGGTAATAATTTATTACAAGATAAAATTTAAGTTTAAATCTATTCTAAATATAGAATTTTAAAATTAAAATGTGATAGAAAAAAGATAAAATAAATGATAAATAAATATAACACAAAGAAAAATCATTCTTAATTACATCTGTTTTATATATAAAAAAAATGGATATTTTTTGTAAGATAATTTTTGCACAATTGAAAAAATAATATTTAGAAAGAGTTACTTAGAAAATATATTATTTTGATGTAGCTTATTGGTGGTATATCCTATATACTAGATAAATAGCGTAATATAAGTTTAATTGAATTTAACTTAATTTTTTTAGAGTTTCTAAATAGAAAATATTGTAGGTTAGGTTGGCTGAAAAGATATTATGAACTATAAAACTAATAGTGGGTCCCATGATTTCTGTAGGCACCAATCACAATTTTTATTTTCAAATTCTTTCTCATGCCACGTATAAAGATATAAGAAGTTAATTATTTAAAAAAAAACACACACACAAATAGAAGAGAAAAATGAGGAGTGGGAGTGGGCCCATTGGTTTTACACCATCACAAACCCATCTTTCCTCAACCTTCTCTCTCGCAGATGAAAAACCAGAAAACGTCAAACTCTGTATAACCCAAGGTTTAAAATGTCACTTGCCGATGTCGTTTTGCATTTTTCGTTTTACGGATATATCGCTTGCCGATGGGTATGTCGAAGGGCAAATCGTAAAAAAAGGCATGCCGCATATACCGCATACCGCATGCCGATGGGGTTTTCGATGGATATTTTGTAAAAAATATTTGAGTATTTAAGCAAGATATTTATATAGGTTCAAAACTACATATTTAATAAATACAAGACATAATTGTATACAACAAAACACATTTGTAACTTAAATATGTAAGTGAAATGTATAATATTAAGTCACTTTATTAGTTGAAGTGTATAATATTAAGTCAAATTATTATGTGAAGTGAATATGTATGTTAATTAAGTGTGTAATATTAAGTGAATATGCATGTTAATTGTATATGTATGTTAACAAATTTAATATTAGTTGAAGTGTATAATATTAAATGAATATGTATATTAAGTGTATATGTATGTTAAGTGTATAATATTATTTGAAGTGTATAATATTAAGTTAAATATTAGGTGAAGTGTATGTGTATGTTAAGTGTGAATGTGTGATATTAGTTGAATAACAAAAAGTCCCACATTGATAGATGACAAGAGTTTGGTGATGTTTATATACCAAATATTAAGGACATGAGCTTGGGCCCTTTGGGTCATAGGATTTTGTCGATGGGGAAGACTCACACAAATGTTACACACCACCACGCTCGCGCCGCCGCCGCCGTTCGTGTGTGGCGTGGCGAGGTGGGGTGAGGTGCTCTTGTGTGAGTACAATTACTTTTGGCGAAAGTTTAATTGGTACTTTTGCCGAAATCTACCAAAAATATGATTTTTTGTGAAATTTCAATCATTTTTTGCAATTTTTACTCACAAAAATAACAAACGATTTTCCACGCACGTGCCCATGCAAATTTTGCGAAAAATGGTAAAAAAAACCAGCGAAACGAAAGGGTTTTCGTTTCGCATATCCTTGAAAATCGCAAACGGAAATTTTTCTCTTCTTCTCCGATGACGGCACAAACACGAGCTCGTCTTTCTCAACGTCGCTCAGCAACGCCATATCGATCAAACTTTGATCAGACGAACTATATTGCTTGGAGGTCTCAAGTGCTTCCGGCTCTTTGCGGCCACGGGTGGTCAGCGTTGTCTAGATCAGTTTCTGAATTCCTGTGAAGGATATTCGATTATCAAGCGACTCAATCCAGCCTATGTTCAATGGAATCGTGAAGATCAGTTGCTTCTCAGTTGGATCCTCCAATCTCTATCGGCTCCAGTTTTGAACATCGTCACTCAGTGCCGTCATGCCGTCGAAGTTTGGGCCGCTCTTGAAGAATTGTTCGCGATCAAGACGAGAGCTCGAATTCTGCCTTTGAAAATTGAATTACAGACTATGAAGAAAGGTTCGTCTTCTATCTTCGATTTCATAGCCAAGATCAACGCAATTGCCGATGCTCTTGCATTGGTCGGAGATCCAATCTCCGTCAATGATCAGATTGTGTATATCTTGGCTGGCTTACCTGCGGAATAGGAAGTTTCTGTTGGAATGATTGATAATCGATCTGTGGATGCAAAGATGTCCATTCATGAGGTCCTTTTTATTCTTCTCACTCAAGAATGCAGGCTAGACATGCTCAACTCAGAATTCCCCGAATTACCCTCAGAGAGGAAGGGGACGTGGAAAATTCAATGGCTATGGTCGAGGCTCAAAGCCAATATGCCAAATCTGCATGAAAACAGGGCCATACAGCACGAATTTAAAACGGACATGAATTTTAAAAAAAAAAACTGACTAAAAAACAAATGAAACGAAAATAAAATACAGAGTACAGAGTTGGGAGGAACATTTATGCTGAAATGGAAAACACGACATGATTTGGTTAAACGAAACGAAAAGCGAAACGACTGCAATTTTCGAAAACCGACCGCAAAACAGAACGCAAATGAAGCGACTAAAATATAAATTAGATGAAGTTGAGTCAACTGTGGACAGAAATGAGAAGAAAAAAAAAGCATATGAAACGACAATGAATTGCCTTGCATTAGATTGTCACTGAGAAACTAAATCAAAAACCACGTGAACAAGAATGGAATTGGGTTGTTAAGCAAATGGGGCTCAAAAGTTGAAAACGAACGACAGCCTCTTTTGAGAACCAACAGGAAAAACAAAATACAAATGATACGATAATGAAATGCAACCGATGGGTAGTCACTGAAAACGACATGAAAATTTTAAATGACGTATTTCTATAAACGACATGAAAATAGCATACTAAATTTTTAAGCCAATTAGTTGTACTACATTTATTTATTTTATTCTTCTTGATTTTATGCTTTGTCAGTCCCAATTTTTATCATAGGTCCGATTTGCATCCCCTTAACTTTTTAATGAACAAGATTTCTTGAAGATTTTACCATCTAATTTCAAAGTTGTTATATAATTTTTTAAAATTAAATTCATAACTATATAATTGTTACCTTAATTTCATCACTAAATAAATAGTTTTTTTTTTCAACTTAAATCTCAATAAAATAAAAATACGTCATATTTTTATTAGATTGGTAATTTTTTTTTCTTTACCTTTTTTTGTATTACGAGGGTTTGAACCTTGACCTGTTTGTCTATTGTATAAGTTCAATTCCTATATAAACATGTAAAAACTTCAAAAATATCTTTCGCTTTTTATATTTAATAAAATTAATATTTATATAGTTATGAAAATGTATAAAATTAATTACTTATAAAAAAATGATAATAAGTATAAAATGATTAATATAAAGACGCGTATGAATAAATAAATAAATAAATAAATAAATAAATAAAAAGTTGTGGGCATATGCAATAAATATACTGCAAATGGTACAAACGCCAATTTACCAAAGAAACTGTAAAGAAACAATTTTCCCCTCCTAAGATAGGCACCTTATTAAGTTCGTCTTAAATGTTTTAACAAAAAATAGATAGATGTAAAAATAAAAAATAAAAACATGTAAAAGAAATTAATGTTGATTAACAAAGCTGAGAAGGATACGTGTGCATGTTGAAAATGTTCAAATTTAGATGGTTGATAAAGCAAATACCTATATTATGCAATGAAATTATAAAGTTAATTTGGATAAAGACTCACCAAAATTAATTACAATAATCATTTTGCACTGTTTCACCTCTATTTTCAATCATATTATAATCCCGTATTTTGAATTAATAGGTTATAATATCTACCTATCAACTACGGGTCGACAACACAGCAAATAGTTGTAATTACTTTGGAACCCTTGTTTTATATATAGATATTTATGTATAACATGCATGCTTTTAAAAGAACTTTAATATTAGATGGACGAAACAATAAACCATGTGGTTCTCAAAGATTCTTTTATAGGTGGGTCATGTACGTATGTTAATTTGTGTGGCCTATGCTCATTTGCTTGTGACAGTTTGGTATGTTTCACATCCCAACACATAACTCTCTTAAGCTTATTCATTGATGTGACCACCTCTTTACATTGATGTGCTTGTAACGGTAAGTAAGCTTGAATGTGAGGATTTTTTTTACCATAAAAATTTGTGATACAAGTTGTACCAAAATATATCAAAATTAAAATTAAGCACGTGATGATATGTGCTTCGTTTGATAGCGTGCATGTTTTGAGGCCATTGATTTTAGAAACATGAATAGCTAATGATCAGTCACTTTAAAGAGATAATTCTAGATATTTTTCTCATCAATAATATGGAAGAATCCAAGAAATTAAGGATCTATATGAATGAATGTCCGAAACCAAATTTAGGGATTGATCTCCAGCACGTTGGATTTTGAGCCGTTTTTCACGTTCGTCAATCTTCACGGTTCAATCCGCATGAATATCAAAGCCTCTACGTCGTTCACCTTTGTTTGGAAGCACAACATTCGTTGTCGGAGAACACCTCAAACATAATTGCTAGTTCGTTTGAGGATGTGAGAGAGGAAAAATTCGACTACCCCGTCGGGAGTGAATGACCGGAAATGGCTTAGGGTTTTGTGGCTTGATGATTAGCATTTGCAGTTAGCTTAATATCCCTACTTAACCTTAGAGATTTATTAAACCTAATTAATAACCTTGAGCTAATGGTTAATCTAATTAATCTTAAATCCAATGTCTTGATTAACAACGATATTAAATTATCTATATTAAACTAGCAAATTAAGATTTTTCCAACATTCTAATCTTCCGATAGTACTATATATTCGTTATATTATACCACGTTACTTTATCATTAGCCATATGGTGACCTAACAATCTAAGTTCGGCTTGTAATGAGCTTTTATTTTTTTTGTTACTTTAGTAACATGTTATTTATATTTTGATCATAAAGTTTAGCCACCCTATGGTAATACAATAGAAATGTAAAAATATGGAAACGAAAAATACAAATAAGCTTTACGTAGTTCGGAATCTACTCCAACATGGGACAAGGAAGATAAATTGTTTTCCTGTTCAATCCACTATATCTTCATATATGAACGATCTTAATATTTGTTAATTACCAATAAAAAAGAACTTGACTTTTATTCATTTTGCAATGTGTAAAAACCTAACAATGTCGCATGTAATTTTCAATCAGTGATATAATTATTCACATATAAATAATACTTTTTCTATATATAGTAAATATTATATATGCATATATATACGTAGTTATCATTTTCATGGAATCTGTAATAGAATGCGTAGTAAAGAGACATTAATGGAAGTGATAAAATTCTCCATGTAATTGGTCAAATTCAAATAATATTCTTATGACATAACCATATAGACCAAATTATTAATAAATTTAGAGAAGATAAGGTTTCAATAATTATTGTAATTGTAAATAAATAATCTATGGTTAGGATGATCCAATTGTGGTCCTCGTCGAACTCATTATCCATGCAAAGGACCAATGAGACGACCCTTTCAACGGACCATAGATCTCCATGGAATTTGTATTTTTATCGCTTCTAAGTTATGTAAAAAATCAAGAGTAAAACTCTAAAAAACAATAAAAATAAAAACATCATAATCACGGACAAAAAAGAGAGAGGAAATCCCACTAAATGTGTCAACGAACAAGAACAAAGCTCATTAAAACAAAGTAACCTTATTCCTCATGTCCCCCGTGAAAATATGAACCACCCAAAAAGTATCCAAAAATGCAATCTCGAAGTAAAAAAATAGGCTTAATTCATTAAAAAAAAAGTTTATTAACAATCTGTCAACTATTTTTTCTGTAAACTCTTTCACGAGGAGTATATTTATATGTTCTTATGTTTTGATTTACATGTAAAATGCCCGTTTTTTACTTAATATAAAACCAAAAACACGCTACAAACACGTTTGGTCATAGCGCAACTCGTGAAACCCTTTGTTGATAGACTAGTATAACGTTGATCGTATTGCGCTAATAAATTTTTACATCTGCGGGCAGTCAATTAGTTCGATTAATCAACAAAATAAGTTTACAAGAGAGGAAATATATTGTGCTCACAATTCAAAGTGACATAACAGATAAAAAAAAAAAAAAGACTTCATTTTAATGTTAAACCATAAGATATTTTATTAGACTAGTGTAACGTTGACCATACTTTGCAAGAATATCCCCTTTTTCATAAGCTTTAACTTCCTACTTCGGAAGAAAAGTTGTAGAGAGTCTTATGCACGTAAAGTCTATAAATATCTTCAACTGCATCCGAGAGTTGATTATTATTCCTAAAAATCGAAATATGCAAATCCTTATAATTTAGTGTACGAATCCGATAAAAAGGGACAATGATGCATAATAATAATAAAACAAGGATTATAATTAATATAGTATTGCATTTTCATAACCACAATAATACTACACGTAGACCTAAAAAAACAAGGAAGAAAAAAAGAGTCTAGAATTTGGTCATTTGGCAATTTGTATGTCAATTTATTACTTTGGTTCCAATTTTTGTAACGTAGATATCAGGACAATGTTTCTTTTCATTAGTTTTAGGCATGTGCTTGTGGAATATATAGCAAGATAATGAATCAAAACTAGTGGTCGATTTTGGATCCTCAATTACGATTTCCATTCAATTTTTAATATAAAAAATAAATGTTTCCTTGTTTTCTTCTATAAAGCAAAGCTTCTAATTGTTATTCTTAAACCAAATTATTATTTGCTTAAGATTTGCTACTGTTAGAGTTATACCCCAATTTCCAAATAAAAAAAAAATTAATTGAGAAGAACGAAAAAAATAAAGATGGCATCAAGCTTTCAAGGGTGTTTAGATCTCGTTTTGAGAGGTATGTCTACTCGCGTATTGCAAATCTTGTTCACTGTAATTAAATAAGAAGAAAAGTTCGAGTACACAATTTTGTTGTTTCTTTATTTCGCGCTCTGGAGAACCCAAAAAAATGGCACTCAGGTGTATATACATACCAAGGCAAACCAAAAATATATGTCCAACTCCCAAAATACCCTTGGCAACAAAATCTTTTATCATTCCTTCAAAAAAAAAATCTTTTATCACAAAATTTGATCAGCGTTTCTCAACTCAACAACTAGGGTTTGAATTAGGTTTATTTAGAGGTGTTATATCAGTACTATTCTCACTCTACAAGATTTGCTAGGGTTTGTGTCTCATTTGTTTATGAATATCTTTCATGGGAAAGTGAAAGTTTCTATATTTATCGTCCAACAACCAAGCTCTCTCTCTCTCTCTCACAGTAATTCTGATCATAAAAACTGGCCAACCAATCAAAAAAAAAACTACTGGTTGGTGTCTGACACTGAACTCAGTGTGTGTTGACTTTCTGAAGCGTGCTCTAAGACTCGTAGCGATCGACATAAATTCCAATATCTCTACAGTCTACACAACAGATCATCTAATAAACTTAATATTCCAAAAAAAGGTGGTCAATGTATCATAAACAAATGATACATTGTATCTGGACTGGAGAAAGAAAATTTTTAGTTATTTTATTAAGGGTAAACTGCGACTAATGTACCCAATGTTTGATCGGCTGCGGATTACATACCTAATGTTTATTTTTGACGGCTAATGTACCCAAACTTGATTCCGTTAGATTTTTTTATGTTTTCCGTCACTTGACCGCCAGCAAGTGATTCCTCCTCTATATGTACAATTTTCGTATTTTTAGCATATCTCACTCATTTTTTGTCCAAATTATATGCACGACCTACGGTTGGAAAGATAAGAGATAGACCTAAAGCTTTGGTGTTTTAAGTTTTGTAAAATAAGTTTTTAAAAAAATACTAAATTTCAATTACAACGTAAAACTAGACATTAGTGTAATGCAACATATATGTTTCGAGCAAATTTTAATATACTTAATGACTTTTTCTGATGAAACGTAAAACTACAAAGTTGTAGATAAATCTTTTATCTTTCTAACGGTAGTTTATTTATAAATTTTGAACAAAAAAATGAGTGAGTTATGCCAAAAATATGAATTATGTAATGTGAAAAAATCGTTCGTATATTTGGCATAACTCACTCATTTTTTGTCCAAAATTTATAAATAAATTACCTTTAGAAAGATAAAAGATTTATCTACAACTTTTTAGTTTTACATTTCATCAGAAAAAGTCATTAAGTATATTAAAATTTGTTCAAAACAAATATTTTGCATTACACAAATGTCCAGTTTTACGTTGTAATTGAAATTTCGTATTATTTTTAAACTTTTTTTTATAAAACTTAAAACACTACAGTTGTAGATCTATCTCTTATCTTTCCAACCGTAGGTCGTGCATAAAATTTGGACAAAAAATGAGTGAGTTGTGCCAAAAATATAAAAACTGTACATATAGAGGAAGAATCACTCGGTGACGGTCAAGTGACGACAAACATGAAAAAATCTTACGGAATCAAGTTTGAGTACATTAGCCGTCGAAAATAAACATTGGGTATATAATCTACAGCCGATCAAACATTGGTACATTAGCCGCAATTTACCCTTTTATTAAATAAAACTTCATTTAGAGTCATAATAGTCAGACTTTGGCTCATGACGATACACGAGCGAACTACGACCGATAAACGAGCTTCTCGTAGTAAAGCCGCTTTGTCATGCTCCATGCACGCACTAAGGGATCCACAAACTAAGGACGGTCAACTCTAGTTACAATCTTTTATATTATATATATATATATTCGTTGAACTTGAAGACATCCTTAAACTAAATTCACCCTCTTTTCACTTTTAATTTTATTCAAAAGGTAAGACTCGTGTTGACTGTTATCTTAGTATTTTATTTGATTTACATTGAGGTATAAAGTCTTCTTTTTTTTCCTTCTAAAAATAATATCCAATATAATTATCGTTTAAATATATATTTGGATTATATTTGAACAATATATTGAGGTTTTATTCACTTCAATCTGATATATTTGAGCATTCAATATTCGCATATATATAATTATATACCGTATTTATCATACATTTACAATTTAAGTACATTCAATAATTGCATATATACCGTATTGAGTAGTACAATTCTAGTTCCATCTAGATTTCTCATTAAATCTCCTGTACCAAACATTTCCATTTTTTATAAATTTTGTTATTTAATTGTATTGAAGTCAATCACCAAATATATTTACATATATAACAACAAATTAGAGCACCATTTCACAATCATCATAGGGTAGACACGTAATTTCACACGTGACATAATAAATTATATATATATATATATATATATATAATATATACATATACAGACACACTTACATTACATATGTCTTCTATTTACGTACTGGACCGTGACGGAATGAAACCTTCCACAGCAAAGAGCACAATGTCGCAGCGATCCGAGGGCAGCCTTGTAATTTCACAAGCGCATCACCTCGAGCAGAGCCAAGGAATGGCACCGGAGCCTCCACTAAGCGCCACCGAGGCGGGCGATAACCGCCACGCGGGTGAGGGGCGGCCGATGGGAGTGACGCGCCACCCAGTGTTCCGGGGCGTGAGGAAGCGGCGGTGGGGGAAGTGGGTTTCGGAGATCCGGGAGCCGCGGAAGAAGTCACGCATCTGGCTCGGGTCCTTCCCCGCGCCCGAGATGGCGGCCAAGGCCTACGACGTGGCCGCGCTCTGCCTCCGCGGCAGAAAAGCGCAGCTCAACTTCCCCGACGACATCGACCGCCTCCCGCGCCCCTCCACCTCAGCTGCCCGGGACATCCAGGCCGCTGCCGCCGAGGCGGCCAAGACAGCAATCCTCGCTGCAGACCGCCCCGAGGCAAGTCCGGCCAATTCTGTAGCCGGAGACGAAGACTTCTGGGGCGAGATTGACACGTTCCCGGAGCTCTCCGTCAGTGAAGGCTTTCGCGCTACTCTTTGGACGAGCGTGGCCTGCGGTGGTTGGTCCAGCTGGCTGCCCGGGTCGTCTCCTTAGGGTTTCAACGCCGGTAATAATTTTATTAAGATTAGTTTTCTTTTTTGTGTCTTATGTAACTTAAATCATGAGTCTAATTGAGATACTAATTCAAATATTCAACCAACCCATTTAACCCGAAAATTCTAACGGTTATAACTAGCGTTAGAATTTCGGAGTTAATATATATATATATAGGTTATTAAATTAATATTTTAGTGTCTTTTCTTTTTTGTACATATGTTGAGTGATTACATATCAATTTCCTCTGAAAGTCTCTCATGACTCATGGTTAGGTTACAATTGATTTATAAATGATTTTTAGCTAGGTAAGTATATTATAATTATAAGACTTACGAAGTTCAAGATGTCTTTGTGTTTCCTCTTTTGTTATTCTTTTTTCCTCTAAAATTGCTGTTATGTTATATTTATAAACAACCAATGAAGATAAAAAAAGAAGATATATTTCTACTTTTACCATGATGAGTTAAAAACTCTATTTATTCATTTGTTGAGTTAGGCCAAAAAAATATTATTGCAAGAAATGATTATAGAATAAGCATCTTTCAAATATTTATATATGTTTAATATCGCGAGACTCGAATATATCATACACACTTTGAGTTTACAATTCACATACTTAACCAATGAGACAACTCTTTTTTTTTTTTAATGAAAAAAATAAAACAAAAAAGAAATAGAAAGATGAAGTGTTTTAGTTTGGGATAATCATGTTTGGTAAAAAGAAAAGCTGATCGAAAATTAATGGCATTTTCAAGGACCTGAGACATGTCCAAGTACAATAAAACCTATAGTTATGTAAAGGTTTATTCTTCAAATAAGATATAGATATTTGTGGCATAAATACTCAACTCTATAGCAAGTGTGCTAGCATATTTTTAGTTTCTTTTTAGCGACAATAATATTGAATATTATTCAGGTCAAGAACACAAAACTTAAAGCTCTAAAGTTCTAGAATTTATTTTATTTTTAAAATAAGAGTTTTTACCGTATAATTTGAACATAAAATATGAATACTGTACTTTGCTTGTTGGATGTCTTCTGATGGGAATTATTTTTCTCAAAATAAATTTTTTTTACTGATTTACTTTTTCTCAAAATAGTAATTTACAAAGACATAATTTTTAAAAGCAGATTATTGAAACAGATTAGAGAAATAATTAGCCAAACATTAATTAGTGGTAGATATATAATTTTGGGAAGCACGTTGTGAGTGACAATGGTATTTTGGTTAATGGCTGAAAAAAAAAATAACTTTCAATAAACCTTTTTTTTTTATTACTAATTTGTATATCATGGACTTAATCCATAGTTTGATACAATTCGTTTGTAAATCAAATATCTTCTATTTTTTTTTTTAATAAAATGGTGAGTGAACATGGTAGATATGGCCTTTAATCATCCTGGCATTGTGAGTGGATGAGCATAGATTCCATACCAAAATCTAAGCTAAAGCAGAAAAGCAAAGGACTTTTTTGGTGGCTATGAAAGCAAAATGAGTTAATGATATATGGCTACTAATGCAATGGGTAAAAGTGGTGAAAATGAAGTTTCAACCTCCTTGAAAGATGAAGGAGATCCATCTTAAATAGATGCAAATATGCAATATATATATATATATATATATATATATATATATATATATATATATATATATATAGCTTGAGGACCACTAGAACTAGGCTAAGTCAACTTGCAAGCAATTGTGCTAACATTTTCACTATTTTTTGCTATGAGAATTGAAATTCAGAGATTTTTACGAGTTAAATTAAAGAATTTTGGTTTTTTGTTTCTTGTAAGAGTTAATAGTGGTATAAGAACTTACGTTTTCTAATTTTTTTCAGTGACAGAGTTCGACAAAAAATTCATGGCCGAAGTTCTCGATATTCTCTATTTTCCGAAATTCTCAATATTCACTGTTTTGATTTCGTTCACTTTTTCAATTGATTTAACAAAATTTTGTGTGCCGTTAAGTATATTGGACACGTGTCACTTCTGAAAGAGAGAAGGAATATAGCTAACCACATCTAAAATTCTAAATAAATTCAAAAAGTGAATGAAATTTTAATGAGAAACAAAATAGTAGACATTGAATATTTAAAAAAAAAATTGTCACTTCCTTTTAACTTAAACAATAAAAAGTTTGATACAAAATGACATTTATGTCACTACCAATAATGACACACTTCAACAAAGAAATGAGCAATTAATGATAGCTAATTAGGTGATTCAAACTCCATAATAGTTCAAATATGTCCACACATTTGAAGAAATAATAATCATCAATTTCCAACTTTTTTACCCTAAAAGGTTTGAGATACAAAGAAGCAAATATCCTTTTAAAATTGACTACATATATTCATGCTGCTATTTCTCTGAAAGAAATTTAAATCAAACACTCGTCATAGATTCTAAATTTGACATTTTAGGGCGTGACTATAGAATACAATATAGACCAATACTATGTAATGAAATAGACAAGAGTGTGCTTAATTATTATTGTTGATTTTTATTTTAAATTGATATAATGACACATTTTGGAGGTCTCTGTCTAGCATATTCTTAAAGAGGTCTTCTAATTTTGGAGTAACAATTGCATCTAAATGTCAATTGTCATTAACCAAAACGGCAAAAGAAATGAGATACAAGAGATTCACTTCTATTTCTATTTTTTTTAATATAATTAATTCATTGGGGTGTCCAATTATAATATAATCGAAATTGTTAAATTAATAAAAAAAAATGCTCAAAGATTTGGGTTGAGGAATCAGTCGTGATCGAAAAAAAGTCAAGATAGGAATGAAACCGTATCCGTAATCAAGTACCGAGTTTCCAGTTTTTTTTCTTCTTCTTCTCGGACTCAGACATGCTATTCGAGTTTTGTATAAATATTTTCCCAAAATATGTGAATTCTAAAATTATTTTATAATTTATTAAAAAGCAAAGGAAAGATTACGTAATAATATAAACTTCAGTCCAAGTAAAAGCATGTACAAAGTCCGACCTCATAAAAAATAAAAAAAAATAAAAAAAAACAGATAAAACAACTCCAACTAGAACATATCAAAAGTTTAAAATAATTATAAAACATATTGAATCGTCCAAATTCGGAATGAAAACATATAGAATAAAATAAAAATATTTATTCTAAAATTGGGAAATTATGCTTTTGGGGCCCTGACCCGAGCCCGAAACCACTTCGTTGTGCCGCTTGGACCCATTTTCTCAAGCATCAAAAAAATATCATTGTGTACTTAAATATTTCATTTTTTTAATGTGATGGAGATTAAAAATAAAATAAAAATAAGGGTTGATGACGGTAAAAATACTTAAATTTTGGTCAAAGAACCCCTCGTGTACCCAAAGTTTAAAAGTGGTGGCAAAAATACCCAAAGTCACATTTGGGGAGTTAACCACTCCATTCTCGTAACGTCGTTAACTTACCCGTTAACTCTGGCCACGTGGACAAATATGTTGTGTTAAGTGTAATCATTAGGGGTTCAGTTAGTTGTATTAAATAATATTAATAAGGAATTTAATTCGTTGTTTTATCGCAAACGAGACTGATGTGGGCTCGTCCACCTTAAGGGATGATTTTTAGATTCATCGTTTTAGTTTCTTCTTTTATTTGTTTGGGCCGATTTGATTCCATTTGAAGGCCCAAATTCCATTAATGTATCCAAATGTCTCCTACAAGTATTGTTGTCGTTTATAGTACTTTATGTCGTTTGTGTGCTAAGTTATTTCTCATTGTCATTTGGTCACATTACACGACCCGTTTCATTGTAGGATTATTGGTTGAAAAATGTTCATGGTCCGCTGTCAAATTCTATGCGTTTCAATATTGCGGGCGATTTGTGCCGATTATATTTTACACGTTAAACATGATCATATATTGTAAATAATAATATTTATAAATAAAATGATTTTTAGTATGATAAAAAAGAGTTAAAATTTTGGATATTAAATAGCTTGGAGTTTTGAAAAGAAGTTAAATTATTTCCGGTCGTCGACGTTATATCTGAATTCTGCCGCCGACAAGTCATTTTTCCGGAGTGCCGGCAGTCTTTCATCCTTGCTTCGAAACAAGTTTCTGGCATAAATTAACACTTCTATGAATACACTCTATTTGAAACTGTACATATAACATTCTATATTAATATGTATCATAAAAACAGGCCATTTTTCTCAATACAAAAATCATTTCTGAAAATTAATTATGTGTAAAAGAGAACAAAAATAATAGATAATAAAATCAATGAAAACTTACTCAAAAGTTAGCCTCGTAAAAAAACCGTAAAATATTAAGGTTCATGGGAAGTGCACTATGTACACATTATTACACATGCGATCATATTCAATCGGAGATCTTGTATAGGCTGAAACACGGCTCGTCGCCACGGCGGAATGCGTAGACACGAATGGCGTCATTCTTCTCGAGAGCGTTGTCGGAAGCGACAGAGTTCCATTTCGATATGAGATTGTAAACCTTGGAGGTCCCCATTTTCCAGAGCTTGAGAGCGAGGCCGTACTCTCTCCCATTCCCGTCGACCACAACCACTTCCAGCCCGGTCTTCCCCGACGCACTCCGCCGCTCGTCCTCCCTCAAGAACCGCTCCAAGTTCTTGCACGGGATATTTCCGGCAAGGGAGAGGCGGCTGTGGTTGCGGTTCACGTCAGTCCAGGTCAGCCGCTTCTCCACCACGATTACCCCACCGTTGGTGGCTTCCCTCGTCGACGAAGACACCCTCCTGCCCGTCGTCCTCTTCCTCTTCATGATCGGCGCGTTGAACCATTTGTGATCGTCAGAGAGAACGGAAGAGGGAGAGGGCGAGGACTCGCTCGCCTTTTCGTTCTCGGAGACTGAGATCGCAGTGTCTGCTAGCACCATGAGGTTACTCCATTGATACTCCGTTTCCATTTTCATTTCAGATTTGAGAGAGAGAGAGAGTGAGAGTACAGAAATGAACGAGATGATTCTATATAGGTTTCCCAAAATATGAGTTTATTATATAAAGTTTAGGGTTCGGTAAATCGGTGTGTTCTCATATACGGAAAGTTCCCCTTTTGCCTAAAAAATGTCGAGTAATTTACCTTTTTTAATTGTTTTATTTGTATGATACATCAAGTGATTATTTAACATATTTTAGCATTCCCAAATTCTAATATATGTAGGAAATATATATATATAGCTGTCGTAAATTGTAATATGATTGTAATTTCGAATTTCCCATATATAGACTTTATTAGATATTGTAGTTTGTACTACTCTGTATAATTAATTAATCATCATAATATTTAAATTAATTATATTTAGCTGTGATACAAAAAAAGGTGTATAATTTATTTAAGACCATCTCAACGTTGGACACATGTTATTCTTTTTAGAGCGTTTTTTTCTTTCAAATAAATAAATAAAGATAGTAAAATAAATTCTGGAGACAAAAGTTTGAGCTTCGGATTTTAAATGGAAATTAAAATGCTCAACTGTAAATCATAACGTTAATTGAAAAAAATGTTCAACCTTAAAATGTTCAACTGCACCATCTCAACGTTAAAATGTCCAACTGTTTTAGCTAGAGTTTTTTTAACCAATTTAACTATAAATGTAAAAAAAAAGTTGAAAAAAAGGAAAAAATCTCACAAAAATACGTATTAAATCACAACTTCATAAATATTACTCACTAACTCATACAATCAAAAGTTACTCATCAACAAATTTTAAAAAAAAAGAGTAAAAAATAGATTAGGGTTTATGGGTTAAGAGTCTACACATGAAATAACTCTATCTCACAGTCGGTCGGAGAACTTGACGACGGCGAACACGGCTCGTCCCCATGGCAAAAGGCGTAGACGCGAACGACATCGTTTATTTTTAGAGCGTTGCGGGGGCGAAGATGTTCCAGCCAGAAATGATGTTGTACACCTCGGTGGTCGCCATCTTCCACACAACTTCAGCATAAGGCCGTACTCTCGTCCCATCGTCAACCACCACCGACGCATTTTACAATTAAAGCGTTAATAGATAATCTATTAACTAAAGTGTTTATACATAATCTATATCAATGTTTTAGCGGTAAGATGCATGGAATGGTCTTCATCATTAACATTAGTCGTACGGTATTACAAGAGCTATGAAGTAACTTATGAACCTGTATATATATATATATTTTTTTTACTATGGTATTGCAGAAGCTATGCAATGATTTATTATAAAACCAGAAAAATTGACTCGGCCTTCGAGTCTTTAAATTTGAAGATTTGCTACAATACTATCAAGGCTTTAAAGAGTTAGGATTTATACATGAACGTTTGTAAATATTAATTACTTAATTCGCAAGGCATTTCCACTAATTAAATTAATTTTAATTCAATTCGGAAAGGTAGTTCAATTCGGAGGGTTTATACATAGAGAAAGTTTCCCTTTTGGCTTAAGATCTCGAGTAATTAACTTTTTTTACTTCAATTTAATTTGTTTGATAATTCCACACTCATCATGTGATTATTCAACCCATTTTAGCATTCCTAATATATGTACGAATAATTTTTTCTTTTTACGGTCTCAATATGATTATAACTTAGAATTTCCCGTATATAGACTTTATTAGATATTTTGTACTTTGTATTAATTCATCACCATAATATTCAAATTAATTATAATTTAGCGATGATGAGAAAAATAAAATATCGTGTATAATCTATATATACTATAAAAGGAGGAACTCACAAGTGACATGTCACCACCAAATTCAATAATAGAGATTTTCAATTTTTTTAAAACACCAAAAGTGACAGAAGCATATTGTAAACAAAACATTGAGATTTACATTTTTATAAAATTTACATTTATAATTGTCTCTCTTAAAGCTATTATTATGATAGTATACATGAATCAACCAATAGTAGCATTCAAGTCTAGCTAATATTATAATTAGTAAAGGCATTCAAAGCAAAGTACTGAATAGAAATGGGTGTCTATTCAGTTGCATTCTTTTACATTGCTTTACCCTTCGACTCCCTTTTTAGTTATAGCATAATCTATATATATTAGAAGGAGGAACTCACAAGTGACATGACAAATTGTGGTGAAGGTATTGAGAATTCAAGTTTTTTAAGCATTTAGAATTATTTTAAGCATCAAAGGTGAAAGCATTGAGAATAGAAATTTTATGAGAATTTATAATTATTTTAATCTTTATTTATATATGTGCTACAATTAATACGAATATAAAAAATAGTCATTAGTTGTTTGAGTTACTATAATACGAAAAGTTTGAGTTACACTGGACTATGAACTAGGAAGTCACGCCTTTACTCACTCTCAAGCGATGTATGTCAATTAATAGTATTTGAAACATAAAATTTAAAAGCTTTATATACATGTCAATTAATTAGTAGTATTCATGGTCATAATACTATATATATTTTGGTGATCCGAGGGCAAAGAAAGTTTCTCAATTGACGGGCAAGGTCCAGTGGTTCAACAACTCTAATGGCTTCAGCTCGATCAACACACTAACGCTTCCGGCGAGGACGTCTTCATCCAACAGACCTTCATCAAGTCCAAGAGATTCCGTCCCTCGCTCGACGACTGCAACAAGGTCCTCTTCGTCCATGAGTCCTTCATCGAGTCCGGCAGATTGTGCTTCCTTGCCGAAACAACGCCATCACCACAGCCGATGCCGACAAGACCAAGGACGTTGACGTTACCATCCCCACCAAGTTCAATTGTCACAGTTATGGAACCAACGCCGCTGCCAGTCGGAAACACTTCAGGGAAGAATGGCCCGTTACGGCGGTGAAACAATGAAATTTGAAGCTATCACAATGCTGGCTTTTGGGATGTTTTTTTTTATATTTAAATTATATCTCGAGTTGTTGAAAATAATTTTGATTATATTGTTGTTTATATGTGCAGGAAGATAAAAAAAATCAAGCATCCTCAATACTTGCTGTATGAATCAAACTGTATAGGATCCTACCAAGACAATGTACAATCAACTTTTTTTTATCTTAGTCACAAGCAAGGTTCAAAATGCCGTTTTTGCCGAAAAATCGTTTGCCGTTATCGACGGAGTAGTCGTTTACCGATGGATTTATCGATGGAAAACCTATAAAAATTATCGTTTGCCGTTATCGAAACTTATCGAACTTATCGATGGATTAATCGGTTATCGATGGATTTATCGATAGAAAACCTATAAAAAAATAAATTATAATAACAATTATTATTTACAAATTATAAGTTGTAACTTGTTAGTCAAAATGCTCTCTTTAGTTATTTACTATTAGATAAAATATGCTTATTTGATAAATTTTGGAAAGAGTCGAAGTCATATTTTACTAAAATAAAATATTTTAAAATCACCAATTGACTCACAAGAATCATGTCTTACTAAAAAAAATTTAGTCAAGTAATATTATTTTATTTGATAAATTGGCTGTTGCTTGGCTTTTCCAGCTAGGATTTCAAATATTTGTGTGTAGCTTTGGAGTCACACACCCATCGTCTTGAAAAATATATACACATGTTTATTCTTTATTAATTTTATTTATTAAACATATATAACATTTTCTTTCTCTAATATTGTTTGGGTACATTTTCAATCATATAAATGATCGACGGTTTTTAAGGAAATACGTATATGTCGATCATACATCATATATGATGTATGTGGGTCTTTGTTGTGTTATAGATTGGTTGGAGTCTTCAAGGTATGATAAGTCATATTAGTTAAATGCAGTACTAATTTTCAATTGATATTTTTGCTAGGATATGGAATTTTACAAGTCTAAAAAAACTGAAAAGCAATGCATGATCGTGTTATTTTCTGTCCGAGGTGAAGTGGTTGTTTTGAAGATCAAGGCTCTTACTCCCACTTTCCACAGTGGTCTTTGGCAATGAAGGTCCGGGCGCAAATCCAATGTCATATTACGTGTGAAAGAACGTTAAAAAAGAATAAGAAGTATATTCTCAATTGAGAGAAAAAAAAAGTGCTAAGTATTTAATTTTTCAATACGAAGAAATAATTGTAGTCTTTTTTCCATAATGATTATAAGTTATTAAGAGAAAATTGTGTTGACAATATAATATTAGGCATGTTTGTTGCCATGCGGGAAAATATATCAGCTATTATTTTATCGTCGTATATTTTAATGAATAAATAAAAGACTAATTAGGGGAAATCCTAAAAATCTCTATCATTGTTGGTAGGGCTGAAACCAGAACCGGGAATCGGGAATTTGACTATTTTTTGTCCCTGTCCCGGAAAAATCAGGACACAGTTTTCTATCCCGGTTTTGGTTTTGGTTCTGAAAAGTCTTTGTTTTTGTTTTAAATCGGAACCAGGACCGGGACCGGGACACCGATTAAAATCCCGATTTTTTTAGGACCAAAATTCAGGACGAAAACCGAGACAAATCCGGGACAAAATCCAAGATAGAAACATGAAAAAAACCAAATCCAAAATGCAAATTACCAAATCCGAGTAAATCCAAAATGTAAAATATCAAATCCGAGTACAAAAGCAAAATACAAAATAAACAAATGCAAGATCCGAGTTCACGTCGTGAACTTCACAATGCCAAATCCAAATCTCAGTGCAAAAAACCGAGTCTAAAATGCTAAATAGTAAATACTGAGTACAAACAAATTATTTTTTATAACAAAACGACATATAAGAAATGACATGTTAAATAAAATACCGAGTAATGGCTAAAAAATAAATGACATGTGAAAATAATGGGCTGGAAAAAAAAAAGGATTAAAACCCTAATAGTAAACGACTTATAAGAAATGACATGCTAAAAAAACGACAAACTTATAACAAAACGACATAAAACCGGAACCGGGACAAGAAAACCGGGAATTTCAGATTTTGAATTGGTTTTGGTTTTGGTTTTGCAAACCGGAACTGGAACGTCCCTTTTTAGGTTATAGTAAAAAGAAAAAACTGATTTTTTTCCAAAAACGGTCCGGTACCGGGACCAGAACCGGGACAAAAGCGGGAACCGAGTACAAAATTTTCACCCCTAATTGTTGGAATACTGCTTCACCGTCAAAAGTAATAAGAACAAGAATAATCACTTCAACGTGCCCTCTGGTTTGTAATTCCCTGTATTACTGCTACTGTACTACAATGAATAATTACTCAACAAACGTGTGTTTTGTTGTCATAAAATTATTATTATTATATATAAATATAAGCTTCTTGAGAAAATTAGTAATTCAGTGTTCTGTTTTCTTTTATTGTTGTTTCTCTATTTGTATCGAATAATTTTGTATTTTTCATTTAACTCGATAGTGTACGATAAATACAACCGAGGATGGTAATTGAAAAAGTGTTTAGTTAAAGTGTCGAAGCCTACATAACAATTACAGTATTAATTCTTTATGTTTTTAACATACGTAGAATTGTTTTATTTTACATGTTCATTATTTTTTTTTAAATTCTTTACGAATTAAATTAAAAAAAAAACACAGGAATATGATAGGCCCCTTTTAGTATATATATATATATATATATATATATATATATATATAAATAAAAGGAAGATGTACAAAGAATGAGATGACATCATTGAATCACAAGGACTAAGATTTTTTTTTTTTTTTTAAATCAATGTCACGCTTCATTAATTTAGTATCTAGTGCCATTAATTAAGCATTTTCATGCACTACACTTTCAGGCTTCCTCAATTATTTGGCCACAACCTTAATTATCATACTATTATGTCATTCATCAATGAATAATAAAGATTTTAATTACCTGCATTTAAATTCCAACTCCTAAAATTTCCAATTGAGTTATCACTAATTTGATATCTTCAGTTATCGATGTTACATGTCTCATGAATATAATCTCCTTTATTTATATTTAAGAATTTGTGGCAGTTTATCTTTAGTCTTCATGTATATTAATTCAGTAGTATTCTCCCACTCCATACTTTTTCATAATCGTAAAACTTAATTTAAAACTTCCCAGTTTTTTTTATTTTATGATATTTTTGTTAAGTTAAGAACAATTCATTTCTCAGAATGTGTATTTCTTTCGTGAATAAATGTTGGTCTTTTGATTAAAACAACAATCTAAATAATAAATTAATTTTTTAATTCCAAATTCACCAATACTCTCGCCACTTCGTATAAACAATAGGTTTTCATTTTTATTTTTTTATTATGATTCTCTATACATTAAATTGTTGTTACTATTAATGCAACGTCTTATGGTCATGTTTATAATTAATAATTAAAGCGGCAATGACATTAACAAAAAAAAAATCAACTTTTTTTATTTATTTATTTTATATTCAATGTGGATATTAGTCTTTTGATTACAATTAAAAGAAAAAAAATTGATAATTTTTTCATTCAAATACTCTAACATATTTTAACGTCACCGCGCGAAGCGCGGTACCGTCCACTAGTATTGTATATATTTGGTGATAACACGCTTAGATTTTTCATTTCAAACCTGAGAAGTGGTTTGTGCATTTACGTTCTCTGCTTGTGTTTACTTTCTCTCAAGCTAAGAAGCTTGGATTCATCCATACGAAGCCAATAAGATGTCTCTCTTTTAGTTGCTCGCTTTTTTTTTTTCCCTAAATTTTTGTGGGAGTATGGTTTGATCGTTTTGTAGGGACAAATATTCGGAGAACTAAAATCGACCAGTAAGATTTTTATGTTTTTTTTTATGAAGGAAATGGTACCTTATTTCAATCAATTATCTCAGTAAAATATTGTTTTATTCATTGCATGACATGAATCTTATATATTCACAGTTCACTTTTTTGTTTATTGTACATGAAAAAAAGTCATGAGTAATATGATATCCACCGGCTAAGTTTTCTCTTTTTAGGACACCGCATTTTGGTCATACAGTATGTGCTATATAAGTATATAAAAATCGTACGTAAAACAAATGGTGGCTTGAAAAGAAATGAAAAAGCAACTTTTTAATTAATTTATGAAAACCATGTTATAATTGCAAATAAAAACTGCACTAATATTTCTTTTGTTGTGTGTTGTTAAACAATGACTATTTGGTTTTCATGTTAATGAAGTTCAAGAAGTAAATCTCTGAAATACTATTCCTTTAATGTTGTCTACCGTTTTTAAATATTACTTTCATTTCCATTGCAGAATTAGTAACCCAGTAAAAAAATCACAGTATTTTTTCATGAAGATAAACATTGAATTTAATCAAGGTTTAAAATGTCGGGGTACATTGTGGAAGTACTGTGGGGTTTATCGATTTATAAGTTATCAGTAGAATGCCCATAAAACTGTTGTCGATTTATAATTTTTTGGGAGTGTGACGATGGTAGCCAAAAATTGAAAAAATACTTTTAGATTTTTTTAATATCATATAAATAAATTTTCAAATACTTATTAAGAAAGGTATATATTATTTTGGTTATTTTTGTGTATAAATTTCTCAACAAAAAAAATTAACAAAAATTATATTTGTGTTTAATCAGGAAAGCATATCCGAGGATTTGCATAAGATTTTTTAATTAAAAAAATAATGTTTTTATTTCTTAATCGAAAAAATGAACTACACATAAGAAATTTGCATCGACAAGAAAACGTGTATTTGACAATTTTTATTTACTTATCTATGGATTACAACACGCAGTCTAAAAAATACATTTACTTACTAATTTTTATGCGATATTCATTCATCGGGCATGTATCAAATAAACCGATAAGCATAAAAGAAAAAAGAAAAAAAAAATCAGTGTTTCTTTGTATAAAGAACGATGATAGTGTGAAATAAGTATGTAGATTTATTCAATGTCTCTCTAATTTTATCTTATGATCGGATCAACATACAAGTTTTATAAGTTTTTCTTTAATTATTGATAATCAGTGTTTGTAAAAACTGTATGAAACACATGTTTTGTGTTAGTTGATTTTGGTTCATCGCATAAATGTTTTTTTTTTATTATTGGCTATCTTCAAGCTTAATAATATTGTTTAAGTGGCATATGCAATTATAAGAATTTTTAAAGCATGAAATATGATCATTCTTTAATGAATAATATGATCTTAATTTTTATTTTATTTTATATGCACATTTATTTCGGGGACTACTTATATTAACAGTTCATATTGGACTTTTCTAAGTATGATCCATCTTGCCTCAAAAAAAAAAAGTATGATCCATCCAAGTTGCAATTGTTATTGAGCAATTTTTGAGTTTGATGTTAATGTATGCCTTTCAATAACTCTTTGGAATCAAATTAATAAATTTATTTAGTATTTTTACGCGATGCCTTTTTACTAGTTCATTTAATACCATCTAAAAACGTTGGACACACAAATATATATATATATATATATATATATATATTAATTCACAGAGAGTTTTTTTTTTTAATTAATTAATTATATTCTGGTGATAAAAGTTTGAGCTTCGGATCTCAAATGGAAATTAAAATATCCAATCGTTTTGAGCCATATTTTCTCAAACCAATTTAACCATACATAAAAATAATAAAAAAAAAACGAATTAAATCACAACATTACTCACCTAACTCATACAATCAAAATTTACTCATCAACAAAGTAACACAAAAAAAAAAAGTGAAAAATAGATTAGGGTTTATGGGTTATAGAGACTACACATGCAATAATAACTCTATCTCACAGCTGGTCTGAGAGCTTGACGATGTCAAAACACGGCTCGTCCCCACGGCGAAAGGCGTTGACGCGAACGATATCGTTTTCCTTGAGAGCGTTGTGGGCGGCGAATGTGTTCCACCCAGAAATGATGTTGTACACCTCGGTGGTCGCCATATTCCACAGTTTTAGCACGAGGTCGTACTCTCTCCCATTTCCGTCGACCACCGTCACTTCCAGCCCGGCCTTCTCCCTGACGCTTCGTCGCTCATCATCCCTCAGAAACTGCTCCAGATTCTTGCACAGGATCTTTCCCGTCAGCGAGAGGCGGTTGTTGTTGCGGTTGACGTCCGTCTTGGTCAGCCGCTTCTCCGTGACCATCACCGCCCTTTCACCTCCGATCACTCCATTCATCGGCGGATACACAGACACGCTCCTGAGGGCCGTCCTCTTCTTTTTCTTGATCAGCGCATCGAACCATTTCTGATCGTCGGAGAAGTCGGAAGAAGACGAGTATGTTGGGATTTTGACCCGAGATCGAATAAGCCGAAGCAAAGTAACCAAACAGAAGAGAAAAAATAAGCACACGAGAACACTTTCTGAGCAACTATTTTGATTCAACCAAAGTGAATAATTAAAACGTTACAACAAAAGCATTTAAATAACAAAATATAAAAAAGCAACTTAGCCACTATCCCACTAACACACTATGCTAAACTGAAACTCCTATTCTTTTGCTTGACTAACTCCACGCGTAACACACGTTTTCTTCTTCTTCTTCTTCCTCTTT
Organism: Parietaria judaica; assembly: GCA_954871525.1. NCBI lineage: Eukaryota > Viridiplantae > Streptophyta > Magnoliopsida > Rosales > Urticaceae > Parietaria > Parietaria judaica. The sequence goes on along the minus strand of OX940864.1, from coordinate 3,327,992 downwards.
TTTTTTCTTTTTCCTTTTTTCTTCTTCTTTTCCCATGCACATGCACATGCAATGTAAATAATTAATTAATCTAGATTATAATTCCAACACTCCCCCCTAATCTAGACCTACTTAAATGAAACGATCATCATCGTCAAATAGCTCATCGCTCATTCTCGTCGTGCTTTCCATTTCGTTGTTGTGCCTCACCGGGTTGATCTTCTTCTCGCCAACCCTCTCTTCATTCATCGAGGTCGTCTTGCGTTTCGTCTTGCTGCACATAGACAACAAAAGCGCCGGCTCGTCATCTAATTCTTCGTTGAGATTGACCACCTCCTTCCGTCCAAGGCGGGGCTTACGACACTCCGATGCGTAGTGCCCATAAACGTTGCAATTATAACACTTGATATTGCTCTTATCGCGGCCGCTACTAGACCAACGATTTCCTTCACCTTCTTGGCGCGCCGATCCACTTCCGAATCGCTTTCCTCCGCGCCCATGTCCTCGGTCACGGCCATGACCGCCGTTTCCGCCGATCTTCTCTTCGTCATAACTCGAGTCGCCGTTGTCGCTGCTCTTCATGCGCGTCATCCACTCCGAGTATGTGAGAAGTAAATGCCGATCTTCTTCTTTCTCTTCGTAGCTCCGAAGCCTCTCTTCGTGAGCCTTGAGGCGACCTATCACCTCTTCCATCGTCATCGTCTTGAAATCGCCGAATTGCTCGATTGAAGTCACAATTTGCAAAAACTTTGGCGGGACCGCCCGAAGAAACTTCTTGACGACGTAGACTTCTTCTACTTTGTCGCCCAACGCTCGGATGCCGTTGACTATCTCCGTCAACTTCATGGCGAAGTCATCCACCGACTCACCATCTCTCATGCGAAGCACCTCGAATTCACTCTTCAAGGTTTGTACCTTCGCTTCCTTGACGCGCTCCGCGCCCATATGCATCGTCTTGAGCGACTCCCACGCTTCCTTGGCCGAATCCTTCTCCGCCAACGTTAGGAGTAGATCTTCCGGGACGGCTTGATAGATTATGGCAAGAGCCACTCTATCCGTGCGAACATCGACGTCGCCGTTCTCGATAGCGTCCCACACGCCTTGAGCTTGCAAGTTGACCCGCATCTTTATCGACCATGCGGCATAGTTGCTCCGTGTGAGCACCGGGTAAAGAAACGTCAAGCTACGCTCTTTTTCTCCCTTCGTCGCCGCTGCATAATCTTCGGACATTCTTTGTGGTGACGGCATCGGCTTCGGCATCCTTCGCTCTGATACCAATTGTTGGGATTTTGACCCGAGATCGAATAAGCCGAAGCAAAGTAACCAAACAGAAGAGAAAAAATAAGCACACGAGAACACTTTCTGAGCAACTATTTTGATTCAACCAAAGTGAATAATTAAAACGTTACAACAAAAGCATTTAAATAACAAAATATAAAAAAGCAACTTAGCCACTATCCCACTAACACACTATGCTAAACTGAAACTCCTATTCTTTTGCTTGACTAACTCCACGCGTAACACACGTTTTCTTCTTCTTCTTCTTCCTCTTTTTTTTTCTTTTTCCTTTTTTTTCTTCTTTTCCCATGCACATGCACATGCAATGTAAATAATTAATTAATCTAGATTATAATTCCAACACTCCCCCCTAATCTAGACCTACTTAAATGAAACGATCATCATCGTCAAATAGCTCATCGCTCATTCTCGTCGTGCTTTCCATTTCGTTGTTGTGCCTCACCGGGTTGATCTTCTTCTCGCCAACCCTCTCTTCATTCATCGAGGTCGTCTTGCGTTTCGTCTTGCTGCACATAGACAACAAAAGCGCCGGCTCGTCATCTAATTCTTCGTTGAGATTGACCACCTCCTTCCGTCCAAGGCGGGGCTTACGACACTCCGATGCGTAGTGCCCATAAACGTTGCAATTATAACACTTGATATTGCTCTTATCGCGGCCGCTACTAGACCAACGATTTCCTTCACCTTCTTGGCGCGCCGATCCACTTCCGAATCGCTTTCCTCCGCGCCCATGTCCTCGGTCACGGCCATGACCGCCGTTTCCGCCGATCTTCTCTTCGTCATAACTCGAGTCGCCGTTGTCGCTGCTCTTCATGCGCGTCATCCACTCCGAGTATGTGAGAAGTAAATGCCGATCTTCTTCTTTCTCTTCGTAGCTCCGAAGCCTCTCTTCGTGAGCCTTGAGGCGACCTATCACCTCTTCCATCGTCATCGTCTTGAAATCGCCGAATTGCTCGATTGAAGTCACAATTTGCAAAAACTTTGGCGGGACCGCCCGAAGAAACTTCTTGACGACGTAGACTTCTTCTACTTTGTCGCCCAACGCTCGGATGCCGTTGACTATCTCCGTCAACTTCATGGCGAAGTCATCCACCGACTCACCATCTCTCATGCGAAGCACCTCGAATTCACTCTTCAAGGTTTGTACCTTCGCTTCCTTGACGCGCTCCGCGCCCATATGCATCGTCTTGAGCGACTCCCACGCTTCCTTGGCCGAATCCTTCTCCGCCAACGTTAGGAGTAGATCTTCCGGGACGGCTTGATAGATTATGGCAAGAGCCACTCTATCCGTGCGAACATCGACGTCGCCGTTCTCGATAGCGTCCCACACGCCTTGAGCTTGCAAGTTGACCCGCATCTTTATCGACCATGCGGCATAGTTGCTCCGTGTGAGCACCGGGTAAAGAAACGTCAAGCTACGCTCTTTTTCTCCCTTCGTCGCCGCTGCATAATCTTCGGACATTCTTTGTGGTGACGGCATCGGCTTCGGCATCCTTCGCTCTGATACCAATTGTTGGGATTTTGACCCGAGATCGAATAAGCCGAAGCAAAGTAACCAAACAGAAGAGAAAAAATAAGCACACGAGAACACTTTCTGAGCAACTATTTTGATTCAACCAAAGTGAATAATTAAAACGTTACAACAAAAGCATTTAAATAACAAAATATAAAAAAGCAACTTAGCCACTATCCCACTAACACACTATGCTAAACTGAAACTCCTATTCTTTTGCTTGACTAACTCCACGCGTAACACACGTTTTCTTCTTCTTCTTCTTCCTCTTTTTTTTTCTTTTTCCTTTTTTTTCTTCTTTTCCCATGCACATGCACATGCAATGTAAATAATTAATTAATCTAGATTATAATTCCAACACTCCCCCCTAATCTAGACCTACTTAAATGAAACGATCATCATCGTCAAATAGCTCATCGCTCATTCTCGTCGTGCTTTCCATTTCGTTGTTGTGCCTCACCGGGTTGATCTTCTTCTCGCCAACCCTCTCTTCATTCATCGAGGTCGTCTTGCGTTTCGTCTTGCTGCACATAGACAACAAAAGCGCCGGCTCGTCATCTAATTCTTCGTTGAGATTGACCACCTCCTTCCGTCCAAGGCGGGGCTTACGACACTCCGATGCGTAGTGCCCATAAACGTTGCAATTATAACACTTGATATTGCTCTTATCGCGGCCGCTACTAGACCAACGATTTCCTTCACCTTCTTGGCGCGCCGATCCACTTCCGAATCGCTTTCCTCCGCGCCCATGTCCTCGGTCACGGCCATGACCGCCGTTTCCGCCGATCTTCTCTTCGTCATAACTCGAGTCGCCGTTGTCGCTGCTCTTCATGCGCGTCATCCACTCCGAGTATGTGAGAAGTAAATGCCGATCTTCTTCTTTCTCTTCGTAGCTCCGAAGCCTCTCTTCGTGAGCCTTGAGGCGACCTATCACCTCTTCCATCGTCATCGTCTTGAAATCGCCGAATTGCTCGATTGAAGTCACAATTTGCAAAAACTTTGGCGGGACCGCCCGAAGAAACTTCTTGACGACGTAGACTTCTTCTACTTTGTCGCCCAACGCTCGGATGCCGTTGACTATCTCCGTCAACTTCATGGCGAAGTCATCCACCGACTCACCATCTCTCATGCGAAGCACCTCGAATTCACTCTTCAAGGTTTGTACCTTCGCTTCCTTGACGCGCTCCGCGCCCATATGCATCGTCTTGAGCGACTCCCACGCTTCCTTGGCCGAATCCTTCTCCGCCAACGTTAGGAGTAGATCTTCCGGGACGGCTTGATAGATTATGGCAAGAGCCACTCTATCCGTGCGAACATCGACGTCGCCGTTCTCGATAGCGTCCCACACGCCTTGAGCTTGCAAGTTGACCCGCATCTTTATCGACCATGCGGCATAGTTGCTCCGTGTGAGCACCGGGTAAAGAAACGTCAAGCTACGCTCTTTTTCTCCCTTCGTCGCCGCTGCATAATCTTCGGACATTCTTTGTGGTGACGGCATCGGCTTCGGCATCCTTCGCTCTGATACCAATTGTTGGGATTTTGACCCGAGATCGAATAAGCCGAAGCAAAGTAACCAAACAGAAGAGAAAAAATAAGCACACGAGAACACTTTCTGAGCAACTATTTTGATTCAACCAAAGTGAATAATTAAAACGTTACAACAAAAGCATTTAAATAACAAAATATAAAAAAGCAACTTAGCCACTATCCCACTAACACACTATGCTAAACTGAAACTCCTATTCTTTTGCTTGACTAACCCCACGCGTAACACACGTTTTCTTCTTCTTCTTCTTCCTCTTTTTTTTTCTTTTTCCTTTTTTTTCTTCTTTTCCCATGCACATGCACATGCAATGTAAATAATTAATTAATCTAGATTATAATTCCAACACCGTGAGGACTCGCTTGTCTCTTTTTTCTCGGAGTCCAGCATTGCGGCCTTCTCCCTGACGCTTCGTCGCTCGTCATCCCTCAGAAACTGCTCCAGATTCTTGCACAGGATCTTTCCCGTCAGCGAGAGGCGGTTGTTGTTGCGGTTGACGTCCGTCTTGGTTAGCCGCTTCTCCGTGACCATCACTGCCCTTTCACCTCCGATCACTCCATTCATCGGCAGATACACAGACACGCTCCTGAGGGCCGTCCTCTTCTTTTTCTTGATAGGCGCGTCGAACCATTTCTGATCGTCGGAGAGGTCGGAAGAAGACGAGTACCGTGAGGACTCGCCTGTCTCTTCTTTCTCGGAGTCCAGCATTGCAGCGTCTGCTAGCAAGAAGAGACCACGCCATTGATCGGCCATTGACATTTCGATTTCCATTTCCACGAGAGAGAGATGTTCAAGGGTTTCCAAAAGAAAGGAGCACTCTAGTTTCCCAAAAACCGATTTAATTATATATAGAAATTAGTAATTAGGTTTAGGTTTCCCTTTTTGGCTTTCCAAATATATTGTGATCATGATTTGTGATCAAGGCTTACTTTAGTGCCTCGCATCGTTAAAAGTATTCTCAATCAGTGTATATATATTCAATTTAATATATTTAAAAGATCTCATGTTTGTATTTTCTTAGAGATATATATATTTTAAATATATTTTGCCGGCAAAAAGACCTATATTTTTATACATCGTCGAGAACACCGAGTGCTCGCCGACACCGCCCGAGTACGCCACCGACACCATCAAGAACACCGAGTGCATCGCCAACACGGCTATGTGCGTCACCGAGAACGCCGAGAGCGTCGCCAACATCGTCACCTACACCATTGTGAACGTTGAGTGCGTCGCCGAAATTGCGAAGTATGTAGCATAAACTTAACATATACGTTCATTTTGTGACGGAAACTCAAAACACCGAAAATATTAATTTTGCCGGCGAAAAGACAATAAGAATATACCTCTAATAAAATTCAAACTTGAGATCTTTAACTCTTTATGCCGCAATTATTTATATTCTAAGTTATTAAAATTTAAAACTATACCATATCTTTTGAGTTTTGACCGATTGATATTGTCATAAGCTTTGCTAATTATTACAATTTATTTATAACTGTTGTCAGTGAAGCATTTTAATTATAAAAAAATTAGTTATATATGTAGTTTATTTGCGGTGACTTAGAGCCAAGTTACAATAGTTCATTAAGATGACCGTATTGTCTTTTTAATTGGCTATTTTTAGTTTTTACTAATAACCCGTAAACTGATTAATGCATCTTGAGTTAAATGGACCCATTATACTTACGCCATGAGTTTTTTATTTTTATGTTTTATATATATTGTTTAGGCTTTGAAAATGTGCTTCTTTAGGCTTTAAAAGATTTTACTGTTACATACTTGTATTATTATAATTATACTATAGAATATAATTATATATATTATATTATTATTGACTAACCCATAAAATGTAATTAATACAGCCTATATATAATTTAAATTATCATATGTTGACCCCTAAAAATAAATCAGCCACCTTCTTGTCATTGCGAATAAACGCAATAGAAACACGACTGGATTAGAAAGGGAAAATAGCGACATAAATATTCAAAGTCTTTGTAAAATTAACATTAATTTTCCTTTTTTTTTTAAGTGGCAAAAGTTGTCAAACTCTTATTTTGTGTATTTCGGTATATGTTCGTCCAGAACTGCGCCTCGTGTCACGTTTTTAAACCCATTAAATATACCATTGTTTATCATTGATAAATCAGTTTAATGTTTTTTAATTAAAACGGTATATTTAATTAATGGGTATAGAAACATGACACGTCTCACGTGATGCGGTTCGGGGCAAAAACATGACGGAATACACAAAATAAGAGTTTGACAACTTTCCCATAAAAAAAATGAAAACTTAATGTACATTATTTAAATACTTTGAATACTTATGCGGCCATTTTCCCTATTAGAAAAGCCAAAATCCCCTATTAGAAAAGCCAAAATCCAAAAAACGACATACGGTTCCGAAATAACGAGTTACAGCGAACTCAAGCAAAAATCCGAATCCGGGAGCATTTGGGCACAACACAAAACGTGCAAATTGCCCTAATTTATTTTATTACATTTAACAAAAACAAAAATATAGCTCACTGAACTATCTAATCAGTGAGTGCCACGTGTCTAGAAACACTTTTCCCACACTACCAGAAAGCCCTCGCAAACCTCCAAAATACCCAAATTTCAAAACCCTTTCTCGCTCCAAATCCCTCTTTCTCGTCTTCTTCCTCGCCATTGCCCTACCTCCCTCTTCTCCGATCATCCATGGAGTGGAGCCCCGAGAGCCTCCAGTTCCTCTCCCAGTGCTTCCTCCACTCCCTCTCCATTTCCCCCGAGCCTCGCCGCCAGGCCGAGTCCTCCCTCCTCGAGGCCTCCGACCGCCCCGGCTTCGGCCTCGCCGTGCTCCGCCTCGTCGCCGAGCCCGCCGTCGACGAGCAGATCCGAATCGCCGCCGCGCTCTACTTCAAGAACCACCTCAAGGCCCGCTGGGCCTCGGAGGAGCAGTCGCCGATCTCCGATGAGGAGAAGAGCCTCATCCGAGCGCTGATAGTGTCGCTCATGCTCTCCGCGGCCGCGAAGATCCAGAGCCAGCTCAGCGAGGCCCTCACCGTGATCGGGAAGCATGATTTCCCGAAGGCGTGGCCGGCCTTGTTACCTGATCTTGTCGCAAGGCTCGGCCCGGCGGCGCAGGCCTCGGACTACGTCTCTGTCAATGGCATTCTAGGTACGGCGAACTCTCTTTTCAAGAAGTTTCGGTATCAGTATAGGTCCGATGCTCTCTTTATGGATTTGAAGTACTGTTTGGACAATTTTGCTGCTCCATTGACGGAGATGTTCTGTAAAACCGCTTCTCTGATCGATACTGCCGTTGCCCCGGGCGGTGCAACGGCGATGAATCTGCGACCTTTGTTTGAGTCCCAGAGGCTGTGTTGTAGGGTCTTTCATTCGTTGAACTTTCAGGAGTTGCCAGAGTATTTTGAGGACCATATAGATGAGTGGATGAAAGAATTTAGTAAATATTTAACTACGAATTATCCCGCGCTCGAGGGCAGCGGCCCCGACGGGCTTCTGCTCGTGGACGAGCTCAGGGCTGCAGTGTGTGAGAATATCAATCTGTACATGGAGAAGAACGAGGAGGAATTCAAAGGGTATTTGAGCGGTTTTGCAAGTGCAGTTTGGAGTTTGCTTGGCAATGTGTCTCAATCGTCAAGCCGTGATCGGCTTGCTATCACGGCTATCAAGTTTCTGACCACGGTGAGCACGAGTGTCCACCATGCTCTATTTCAGGCCGAGGGTGTGATACCCCAAGTGTGTCAGAGCATTGTGATTCCGAATGTCAGGTTGAGAGACGTGGACGAGGAGCTGTTTGAGATGAACTACATTGAATTCATTGGGCGAGATATGGAAGGTAGTGATCTTGACACGAGGAGGAGGATTGCGTGCGAGCTTCTCAAAGGAATTGCGACGAATTACAAGAGCCAGGTTACAGAATTGGTCTCTGTACAGATTCAGAGTCTATTGAGCTCTTTTGAAGCTAACCCGGCTATGAATTGGAAGGACAAGGACTGTGCTATCTACTTAGTTGTTTCTCTTGCAACTAAGAAAGCCAGTGGCAATTCTGTTTCCACCGACCTTGTCAATGTCCAGAAATTCTTTGAATCTGTTATTGTTCCAGAATTGCAGAGCACGGATGTGAACAGTTCTCCGATGCTGAAAGCAGGAGCGCTAAAATTCTTTACCATGTTCCGCTACCACATACCGAAGCAATTTGCCGTTCAGTTATTCCCTCAGTTGATTCGGTTCCTCTGTGCTGAGTCAAATGTTGTTCACTCTTATGCTGCAAGTTGTATTGAAAAACTTCTTCTGGTCAAAGACGAGGGAGGACGTCCGAGATACTCTTCGGTCGACATTTCACCGATCGTATTAGAGCTGATGACCAACCTCTTTAACGCCTTAAGGTTTCCAGAATCTGAGGAAAATCATTATGTAATGAAATGTATCATGAGAGTTCTCGGTGTCGCGGACATCACTCTTGACCTCGCTGCAGCGTGCATAGACCGGTTGACTTCCATACTTGGAGAGCTCTGCAGAAACCCCAAAAATCCAGTCTTTAATCACTATCTATTCGAGTCGGTGGCTGTTCTTGTTATGCGAGCATGTGAGAAGGACTATACCCTCACTTCGGCTTTTGAAGCCAAACTGTTTCCATGCATCCAGATCATATTGGAGAATGATGTCAGCGAGTTCTTTCCTTACGCTTTTCAGTTACTGGCTCAGCTTTTGGAGCTTAACAGACCACCGATTCCCGAAAGCTACAAGACCGTTTTCCAGATGCTTTTATTGCCTGATTCATGGAAGAGAACTTCCAATGTTCCAGCACTTGTGCGTCTGCTTCAAGCCTTCCTTCAAAAGGCACCCGATGAGCTAAAAAAAGAAGAGAATCTAAACCCAGTTCTCGGGATCTTCAACAAGCTTCTATCTTCACCAAGCACATACGAACAGGGTTTCTTTGTGCTAAACACTGTCATTGAGAATCTCGAGTACAGCGCCATTGCACCCTATGCTCGTAACATCTGGACTGCCCTTTTCAGCGAGCTTCAAAAGAGGCGAACCGTAAGGCTTATCAAATCGTTCTTGATATTTGCATCGCTCTTTCTGGTCAAACATGGGGTCACGAATCTTGTGGATTCAATAAACTCTGTTCAACCCAACATATTCGGGGAAATCTTGGTTCAGTTTTGGATACCCAATCTCAGGCACATTACAGGAGCGATTGAAACCAAGCTAACAGCTGTCGCATCAACGAGGCTCTTGTGCGAATCTCTGACCCTTTTGAATCCTTCAGCTAATGAACAATGGGGAAAGATGCTTGATAGTACCGTCACCCTTCTTTCACGGCCTGAGGAAGATAGAGCTGAGGAAGAACCGGAAATGCCTGACATCGCAAACGCTGGTTATACAGCGAGTTTTGTTCGGCTTTACAATGCCGGGAAGAAAGAGGAAGACCCACTGAAAGATGTGAAGAATCCGAAGGAGTTTTTTGTAATTTCAGTGGCGAAGCTTTGCGCTTTATATCCCGGGAGGTTTCCGCCAGTCATCAGTCAGTATCTGGATGCAGCGAATCAGCAAGCCTTGCTTCAGCTTTGCACTACTTATAACTGCTCAATCATTTGAATTTGTAAGTTGATTCCTCACAACTTTTAGACTTTCTCTTCAGATACCGTCAATAGTTTTTTCAAAATCACATCAAAATTTCGACCTGTTTTTCATCGAATCACAAGCTGAACTTTGCATAGGCTATGTCAAAATTGTTGATCCTTATTTTATCTTTTAAAATATGTGTTGAATGAATCAATTTGAACTTAAAATAAAGAAGTTTTTGTAAAAATACATAAACCTCCACAACAACAATTCTCAATGGAAACTGTCGATTTTAAAATTTTGAAAAAAAACATAGAATTTTCGATGGTTTCCGACGAAAATATCTGTTGCGTTCTAGTTCCTGATGTAAACTACAGATACTCTATGCTGCAAGTAGTAATATATATGTCATATAATTATCTACCGTTACAAAATTGATTTTAAGGTTAATTAGCACTAATCTTGTTTATTAACCTACTTCCAAAGTGGTCTTTATTTAAGCTTACTCTCTTAGCATTTAGAGTTTCTTAGTCATTTGCTCGAAACGATATTGGAAACTGATACCAAACACTATTTCGTGTTCTTTCTTTCAGAATCCGGTCAAGAATCTGAAGACATGGCTTCAGAACTGATTCCGTGCCTGCAGGATCTCCAAAGACTTAACCGGGTCGAAGGGTCGTCGTTTTGGTCACCGTTGGTGAGTTGACCGTGTCGTTTGGTCCACATTGCTGTCGTTTGGTCGGGTCAGACTGCTCTTCGTGTTTATTTTATACATCGGCGTGTACGAATTGTTGTGTCATTTTGCATGCGAGTCTCTAAATTTTGGCATAATGTTAAAAGGTGAATTTTGAGTCAGGCTGGTATAGCGTACTTGTGAAAACATCATTTTCTAATACAAAATTTTATCGGTTTTCAAATACGTGTTCATTATTTATGTGATGTTCGGTAAGAAAGGTTATTAAAGGGTGAAACCTAGACCGGTAACCGGTTTTCCCAAAATAAAACATGTTTGTCTGGTGATGTTTTAAAATATAAATATAGATGCTTAGTCATGTATTTGGAGTTATTGGCTATTATGCATTAAACCAAGTAGGAATGTGGGTCGTTTTGTGGGATCAAATTGATAAAATATTATTCGTTGGGTCAAAATTATTTTTTAAAGGGTCAAATTAGTCATATAACTAACTAATAAAGAAATTAACAGGAAATAGTTAAACCCCATTTTTATGAGCTTGACTTTGACATTTTGCCGGGACTTGGTATGAAGTGAAACTTTTTTTTTTTTTTTACAAAATATGAAGTGAAACTTACAGAGGCATATTTTTAGACATTAGGATTTAGGAATAGACACTCGTCCCAAACGTTAACATTTGAGAAGTTTTGCCGCTATCATCCAAAAAATATATAGCTAAAAAATGCCATGATTTTTCTATTTTTTATTGGGTTAATGATGGCAAAAATACCCAAAGTTTGGTCAAAGAACCTCTCGTGTACCCAAAGTTTAAAAGTGGTGGCAAAAATACCCAAAGTCGCATTTGGGGAGTTGACCACTCCATTCTTGTAACGCCGTTAACTTACCCGTTAACTCTGGCCACGTGGACAAATGTGGGTTGTTGACATAATAATTTTTGCCACGCGAACGAGCCCACATCAGCCTCGTTTAAGACAAAACAAGGAATTAAACCCCTAATTAATACTATTTAACACAACTAATTGAACCCCTAAAGATTACACTTAACAAAACAGATTTGTTCACATGGCCAGATTAACAGGTAAGTTAACGGTGTTACAAGAATGGAGTGGTCAACTCCCCAAATGTGACTTTGGGTATTTTTGCCACCACTTTTAAACTTTGGGTACACGATGGGTTCTTTGACTAAACTTTGGGTATTTTTGCCGTCATTAAGCCTTTTTATTTTTTGAATTAAAGCCAAAGCTAGTTGCTTTATGCTGACCATCTAACAGATAGTTTAATTTTGAAACAAAACCTCAAAAATAAAAGACTTCATGTCAAACAAATATTATTGAAAAACAGAAGAGCAAAGAAAAATTGCATAATTTCCTCATAGAAAAAAGATAGGTTCTTTAAACCAAAAAAAAAAAAGAGATAGGTGAAGACAAAAGTACCCCACATTTCCATTACACATTATATATTACTATTTTGTATTTTTATTAGTTGATATGTAAATAATAAACAATAATCTCAGTGGACAATAATTAATAAATCAGAGCTTGCCATTGATTATGATATAATCACAATCATTTGAGGCTCTTTGAATCCTAAAGCTACATTTGTAAAATTTATAGTTTTCTTCAGTTCAAAAGTTTTTATAAGATTAATACACTCAAACCTACTTTCACTTGCTCCATTAACATAAACAAGAATGAAATCGGTCCAATAATCGTTTTTTCTTCTTCTTTTTCTTCTAAAATTTGGAATCTGGATTTAGATTTTGGTTTTGAAAGATAAAAATTCCATTCGATGTTTAAAATATGAACAAATAAAGAAAATTCAATTTCGAATTTAAACTCAAGTTAGAAATAATTTAACTTTCAGATTCTAAGCTCAATGATTCTGGAATAACCCATTTAAGTTAACAGTTTGGTCGATTTTGTTCAAATCTATAAAATATAAGATTTTTTTTTTTAGCCATATTGAGTAAAACATATTGATTTAAGATAGGCCTTTAATATCTCGTATTATTGTATTCATTATCATATTATATATATATATATATATATATATATATATAAATGTGTGTACGATGTTCCCACATTAACAAGCCCACTCAATCCTAAGTAGAGCTGCACAAACCTTGGCCACGACTCTTCGCGATCAGAATCGCCGGAATCATAGTCGCGACGCGCCGCGAACAGTCCTGTGCCGATGCATCGCGATGAATCGCGATGGAGAGAGAGAGAGGCCTGTGAGACGGAGAGACTCCGAGAGAGGGAGAGAGAGAGAGAGCCAGAGGCCCTGTGCATCGCGACTTTTGGCCGTTGCCGCGAACGGTCGCGACTTTTGGCTGCAATTCGCGATGAGTCGCGACGTCCGAATTCCCGTCGCGATGCGTCGCCGTCGCCACTGGCGATTTGGATGCACAGCTCTAATCCTAAGCATTGGTACTAAAAAAAACTCATGATTATTTTGTCTCTTAAGACCCCACAAAAGTAGTTAAGCTAGGCAATGCCCTAAATGGGTCCCACATAAATTTTATTGAGTCTAATATTTTGTTCATTATGATTTATGATAGGTAACATGTTTTTTGCATTTTATTTTAATCCTCAAATTTCTTAGTGGGATCTTTACCTAATCTGATCAATCCTTAACCATCCACATGTCTTACTTTGTGTCTCTAATTTTATTGGTGAGCTATAATCTAATATCATAGGTCACCTTTACCCAAATAATATTTTCACATACATATTTACTAGTTTTATTAGTGAAGGGTTATTAGTGTTATTGATTCTTATTTCATGAGGTAAGTGTGGATTTAATCTCTTTTATAAATATATACATATATATGGCTTGAATTATTTCGAGAGTTTATTTGATTATCGAATTACAAAAAAAAAAAAAGTGTTAACTTTTTAATTTTAAATTATTTCAAAAAAAAAAAATTGTACAAATTACAAATATTATTCATCTACATAAAGCCTTAAATATTTGTTAAAACGCTTTTTATTTATTTGTAAATTAGAAAAATAAAATGTTGTAAGAGGCCAAATCCAACCAAAATTATAAGATTGAAGTCATTTATGCTACTTTTTGCACGAAAGTACTAAATCGTAATTCCTTCGTAAAAGAGAGGAGTTTTTATCATTTTTTAAAGAAAAAAAATGAGTCAAATTTGCACATCTATCGTAAAGATGGTGCCAATAATTTGTTTTAATTATTTACCTAGTGAGATACTAAATGAAGATATTGTACCAATAATGATGGAAGATATATATATATATATATATATATATATATATATATATATATATATATATATAAAGGAGCTTGCGATTTGTGAAGACCACGACATTCAAGAACAAAATAAAAAACATAAATTGGAGATCGAGTGGATCTTTGAGATTCTAAATAAAGACTTGTTAATTGATTTAACCGTTTATTTAAGGGTAATTTTAGGCAAGGTTCAAAATGTCGTTTATGCCGATAAATCGGTTGTCGTTTTCGAAGATTATCGATGGATTTTCGATGGAAAACTAATAAACATGTAGCTTATCGTTACCGACACTTATTGAAGATTATCGATGGATTATCGACACTTATCGAAGATTATCGATGAAAAACCACTAAAATAGTTTTAATTATATATTTATTAAGTTTACATATGTACATAAAGGATAGTCTCACTCTCACATATATAAATACTCAAATAAAATCATGTCATATAGTCAAATAAATGTAAATAAAATCATGTCATTCAAGGTACTTTAGCCGAAATTGTTGAAAAATGCAAAAAAAAAATTAAAGTACCCAATTTTTTTTATTATTTTTACACTGTTTTTACGGATAATCGATTGGTACGGAATATTTGCCGATGACTACCGACAAGACGGATAATCGACGATTATCGAAAATAATCGTGGAAAATTCAAACCTTAATTTTAGGTCAAAAAGAAAGTCATATTTGTAGGGCCAAACAAGACCAAATTCCCCTCGCTCACTTAATTTAAACGGTTTAAAGTTTTATTTATATTTTTTTTCTTTTATTCCAATAATGTTCTTTGCTAGTGACACTAAAAAAAGAAAAACTGCCCATTTAGATGTGTTGTATGCTTTGAAAAGATAAAGACATATAATCAACCCTCATGTTAGTTTATTTAAAAGTGAACTCAAGACATAGACTTAAAAACGGAATAATAAGGTCCAGGTCGTGTAAACCTGAGTGGTAATTTAAATTATCAGCGTACTTTTCTTTCCGAAAAAATTCATCAGTAAGCTCGTTACCCGTCGATATACCCATAAAATAGAAGTTAGCGATTTTCCATGGATATCGGTATTTAAAACCTTAGTTTAAATTATTGAGCCGTGAATCTCTACCCTAAATATGTTTGAATTCAATCTCGTGACATTTAAATAAAAATAAAACTTTATCTTCTCCTCTTTAAAGTTTAATTTGTGAAATAGAATTATTGAGTAGCAAAATCAGACACACGGAATCATTCAGAATTCAGTAAATAGTACAATGCACCCCCAATTGCCCATTGTGGTCTTCACATGTTTTCAGAATAGTAACTTACTGCTTTTTTATTTTTTTTTATTTTTCATCATACTTCTCAATTATTATTTTTTACTTTCTTATTTACTTATTTCTCTATGAGAAACTTACCGGCCTTAAAGATTATGGAGTTCCACATGGGAGTGTTTTTAAAATTCTTGAATTATTAATATTTAGTTTATTTTAAATGATTGGTCATAATTTTAATCACAAATCCGGACACACTGCATGGAAGAGATTCTTTTGGCATCCCAAAGTAATGGGAACGATTTGAAGATTCTAAATTATTAATCAAATATTAGTTAAGAGAATAAACTCCTAATTGTGGAAAATAAAAAATAAAAAAATTAAGAGAGCTCGGTAATTACTTCAGTAAGTCGTCCACTAATTATTATTTTTAGTCAAATTATGAAGTATCTAATCTTCTAGCCAAATGGAATCTTAAGATCTCATGGATAAGATGATACGATAAGATAAATTAAACTTTTACATTGGTTTTTAATGATTGATTGATTGATTATGATTTAATACTTGTTAATTTAAAGATTTTTTTTATAATAATTGAGTTTTTTTTTTTTTTAAATACGCTACAAATTTTTTTTTCTGAGCATAACAATTATTTTTTTTCATACTACTTGCACTACTATGTTGCTATACAATGTTACAAACTGGGTTAGGTTGAGTATGTTGCTAAACGAAAAATAAAATAAAAATAAAACTATGCCCTTGCAACGGTAACGAGTGTACAACACAGTCTCAAACAATTTACTTAATGCGACGGGTCATTTTTCATTCTTCTAAAATTAACATATCTCCATTAAAATTATCTTCGTTGCAGCGTTCTCACTCTCGTTGCGGTGAGAACACATATTTACAAACCGATTACATTCATTTTTCTAATTTCATAATTTTTTTACCCTAAATTACTTTCTCACGTTGCCTCACTGTTGAGAGCCGAGCTCCGCCCCTGTCACCCTCGTCGTCGCCTTCACGGATCTACCATGATCTCTTCTCCTAATTCAAGGTAATTTAGCACATAGAAGTGTTTTTTTTTTTTTTTGGAAAGAATAGCACATATACAAGTGTTACGGACCATACACGAAACGAAAAAAGTGGCATATAATTTTAAAGTTTGCCTATAATTTTCTAATAGTTGATTTTATGCACAATTAGTCAATATTATTAGGACGGTTTGATTCCACCTACCACTAAGCTTTTGCTCACTATATATATTATATAATATTCTTCATTGAAAATTGAATGGTATATATTTATATATATTAGCGTAATAATGGTAGGTTTTAAAAGCAACGGTGTTTATAAGACATAAAAGTTAAATTCCATAATTTTAATTAAATAATTATTAAGTGATGATCTCTGATCGCACCCCCGCCTCATATTTTCTCTTCGAGGAAAAGCACAAAGTGCACGTGTGTACGGAGTTACTTTTTTGTATACAAGTGGAATTATGTCCTACTTTTTATATATTTTTAGGGTTAATTTATAGGGATAGTGCAAATCAAGGTTTAAAATGCCGCTTGCCGATTTCGTTTCGCAATCTCCATTTTATGGATATATCATTTGTCGATGGGCAAATCGGAAAAAAAAAGGCATGCCGCATGCTGAAAATACCGCACATTTTCCATGGGCATACCGCATGCCGATGGGGTTTTCAACGGATATTCTGGAAAATATTTTTGAGTATTTAGGCAAGATATTTATATAGGTTTAAAATTACATATTAAATAAATACAAGACATAATTGTATACAACAAAACACATTTTTAATTTAAATATGTAGACGAAATGTATACTATTATTAGTTGAAGACTTGAAGTGAATACGTACGTGAAGTGAAGTGTATAAGATTAGTTGAATACCAAACATAATTATTTTTGCCGAAAGTTTAATTGGTATTTTTGCCACAAATTTTTTGGTTTTTATGGAAATTCGCACCACTTTTCCACGTTTTCCTTCACAAAAATGACATTGGGCAGGAAAATGGGCATGCCGCAGGAATTTCGCGAAAAATGGTAAAACGACAGAGATAACCGCAGGCTTTCGTTTCGCATTTCCTAGAAAAAAGAATATCGATGGGCATGCCGATGGATATTCGGGAAATTTTATACCCTGGTGCAAATATATATTCCATTAAACGATAAGTTAGTTTGAAGACATGCAACTGGCGACGCCCTTGCTTGGTTCGCGACGTCTCGCGACAGCCACCGGAGGTTCGCGATTCGGCGCGATTCGGCGTCCAAAATCACGAACAATCGCGAGGAGCTTGGCCGTCGCGATGCTCTCTCCCTCTCTCTCTCTCTGTCTCACATACAGCTCTCTCTCTCCATCGCAATGCATCGCGAGTTGCCGGGTCACGACGCATCGCGACGGCGCCACAGGCGATTTCCGGCGATTAGGTCGCGACCCATCGTTGAACCGTGACTTGCAGCTCGATTAGTTTGTCCATTATTGAAAGATGAAATTATGGTACATGACAGACTTTCATTTCAGGTGAAGCACAAAGCATATTCCAATCGATTTTTTTCAAATACATAAACAAACAAAAGTCATAAACTATATTAAAGCGACTTGTAGACATATAAATAGATAATATTACTTTTTGAAGGATAGTATAATAGATTTATCGAGTAAAAAAGAGAGAGGGAATGAGAAGAGTCTAATCAAATTCTAAATAATTCTTTTTTTTTATTATTTGAAGTGAGCTTATGCACATGCATTCACTGGTGCACATGTTGCTCCGCCACTGCATGACTTTAACTATATTTTGAAATTATTATATCAAATGTGAAATTTTATTATTTTATCTAATGTAATAACGTTCTTACGTATACATTCATTTGGATGTTGTTGGAGAAAAGTTAACACGCGATATTTGACGATGTAGTTTGAAGAAAAGAAAAAATGATAAATTATATTTGGGGTGCACAATAATGCAACGCATTGGCGACCTTGAAAGCCTCAGTAGAAATCTATTGCGATCGAGCCCTCCTCTTATACAAATAAATTTAATTATCCGATACTAAACTAATAGAAAAATGGCTATTGATAAATTTATCATCAACATTTTAACACTTTTGGGTAACCACGACTACAATTATAGACTGTAAGAAACTGAAAAAAAAAAAAAAAAAAAAAAGGTTCAAATTCTTATATCTCCATCTTTTTGACGATTCAACCTCGTTTATTGAAAATTATATAGGCCTTAAGTATATATGAAAAGAGATTAATTTTTTTAAGAGTCGGAATCACTTGAATCGCAACATTTATCTCATCCCTCATAATTAAAAAAAAATGCACAAAAAATAAAATAGAAATTATGCAATTTACATTCAAAATTCAGAATGCCCCAAAACTAAAAATAGGAGGGCCTTGCTACTTATCTATTTTATGTTATCGTTTAAAATAGACAAATATTTTATTTTGACTTTTAATTCAAAGCTCTAAGCATGTCTTCTTAGTAAAAATCAAGCTTGTAAATGTAATATTCGAGTTCCCCAAACTATTCATATATAATATTTATATATGTACTAGAATATTGCTTTTCTCAATATTATAATAAAATCATGACTTTGTTTTGCATGAATCCAAAAATCTCACCCATATTATAGATTTTTATTCTCTTCTTCGTCGATAATATTGTTTACGTTCATTCTTAATAGAATGATTGATAAGTTTAATACGATTTCAGACTAATTTACTCGTTTAATATATTTTATTGAAAGTTTAGGAACCAAGTAAGTCACTCTTAAGCATAATTCCTCATTGCATGTAATTAAACAAGTTGATATATTTAAATATTAGGGTGGGTCTTTTTAAGCATCTTATATAGATAGTCGATATTTATCACAAATTCCATGTAATATTCTCCCAAGTTTTGCATTATATTATAAAATCTAGTGCGTTTTCCCTATTTAATTATCTTATGTCTTCTTTTTTAGAGATCAGCAAGATGAGATAATGTTTTGTTGCTATAAGATTTGGGTGTCACTTTGTTACAGGGTTTCTGAATGGTCAATATTTCACCTCAATATTTTTCCTTAAAAAAAACAAAAAAAAAAAACCTATAGAAGCAAATTACGAAACAAACGTACATATTTGAGTGAATGAAAACATATCCCTTACTTTCACTACAATATTTATAGGTCATAGATGTATGTATGTATATTTGAAAAAAATTAAAGGATGTATGTAATATGTATACTGAAAAAAGATAACAATAAAATGGTAATAAATTGAAACTATGAGAAGGAAAACGAATTGTCTGATGATATGGGACATCATAATAGGCTGTTTTAATTTCTTGGTCAAATAATTGACTTGTCAACCTTGAGTTATTGTCTATAATAATTTCAAATGTCTGAGGAATAAAGCATTTGGCTATTAGTGTATGGTGATTATCATGGACTGATTTGCCATTGTTGATTTGTTGTAACTTACTTCTTAGAAATATCTTCTTGTCATGAAAATTCCTTAATATTAAATAATATATATATGTTATTTCGAGTAAATGATTAGTATACTTAATATTAAATTATATATATATTATAAAATTACGGCATTTTTTAAGTTACAAGTCTTATCATGTTGGTAGTTTACTACCCAATAATCTATTTTTTTTTTCAATTTACCGGTCAAATTCAACTAAATAACATTTTTACTATAATGTGAACTAATATTGCTAAAAAATAATGAAACAAAATCGCTATTAATATATTGAAGATATCTTGTTTCATTTATATTTTCAACTAATTTTTGCTTTTTTCAATTTAGAATCATAGTTAAAAATAATTAAGAACTTTTTTCAATATATATATATATATATATATATATATATATATATATTACCCTACTCGCCGTTCCAAAAAATAAAAAATAAAAAAAATCATTCACTATTCATCAAGATAATCCTTTTTATTCACTCAAACAAATTAAATGTTTAGTCTAGTGTGAATGAATTCTTTCTAGTTTCTTTCTACCAATACTACCAAATTCTTTATTATAATTTATAGACAAATTCAGAACAAATAATTGAATTTGAAATAACCTAACCAATAGGATTCCGACACCTATTTATTTATTTAGACACCTGCGTTCAATACAAGGGGAGATCAAATAATATTTTGACACGTGTAGTACGGTAGCGACCAAAACACGTGGCTGACCTTAATGATCTTTAGATAATGACGTGTAAATAAGGGACCACAAACGACACATATTTTTAAACAAGGACCACAAAAAGAAATATAATATAAAGTTGAATTGTCAGAAATATACATTGAAAAGGTACTGTTGAGAAAAGAAAAACACACCCCACTCTCGTAACTATGTATTTGCACATCACGCCTAATAAACCCAATAAATTAATAAAGAGTAATTTGCGGTGGAAGTCGTATTAACAAACATATTCTTGAACTCAATTTTTAGAGGCTAAAGTCCTAAAGTAAAAAAAAAAATATTGCAAATCGAACGAAGTTAAATGCCACGTGGGACTAAACGTTAGACGCAACATCAATGTCTCTGCCCACTTTTGATTTGCCACATGGCTATATACACGACGACACTTTTTTAACTACATAGACAACGGATAACTACATAGACAACGGAGGCAAACATTTCTATTATTCCAATTTAAAGCGCGTTGATATGGATATTGACATATGAGAAGACAATGGCGGAGCTAAGATTTTAGTTCATATGAAACCTAATATTAATTTTTAGTAAATTTTTAAAGTTTTAATTCTTAAAAAAAATCAAACATATATATAACAACAATTATATAGTAATATCTATTAGAACAATTAAGGTGAAACACAGTATAAATAAATAAATACACTGCTAATATTAGGTACTTCAATCTTTATTAAGTTTAAATTAAATAAAACAAGAAGATAGTGGATGATTTTTTTTTCTTGTTTGAAAAGACCGTTTTCAAACACTTGATCAAACGTTTGGTACTTGTATCATTCTTATCCAATTAAAATTTATCAGATACTTATGCCGTTTTAATTTAGATACTTAATTATTTTGTTCATTTAGTTATTTTAATTTAGTTACTTAAAAATATTCAGTGACAAATGACAACGACAAAGATTTTTAAATTATAATAAAAAATCTATATATATTAAAAGGAAGAACTCACAAGTGATGTGACAAGACATAGACAATGTATTGAGAATTCAAAGTTTCTTAGAATTTAGAGTTCTTTCATGCACAATGAGATCAATGTATTGAGATTTCAAATTTTCTTAGAGTTTTTAATTTTTTTTATTTCATTAAAACATGATGTCTCTTAAAACATTTGTCATTCTTTTCTTTAATAGTAAGAATGGGAACAGTTTATAACTTATCCTTCAATATGCTTTAACCGATTAGTAGTATAGACAATTATTAAGAGGATTAAGACATTGATGATTTAATGTTTTTTAATGAACGACCGCTCACTTCCAGTGTTGTGTTAAGGTATATATACATCGTATATTTTGCAGTTCTTGCATAAAATAATTTAAGCTCATTATACTGACATATTTGATATAGTGAAGCTCAAATAATTATTCAAGCCACTACACGTACGTACAACAGGTGATTTTCTAAACATTATTTTTGTTTGTGGTGCAAAGCTTTTAATAGCAACAATTGATATTTTAGGGTCTACGCTTGTGGAATGAAATAACATAAATTATTTGCACAAGAATATTTGCACAAGCCTATTTTAGATCTTTTTTCTTCTTCCAATTCGTAGCCAAGCACGGAAACTTACCGAATGAATCTGTCCCGTCTCGACCCGGTCCCTTTTACGAGCTCCTGTGCTGATATATTTGCTTTAACGACTGAATTTGTCACCATACCATATATATAGCTTCATATTGTGACAATTTATATTGTGAAGCTTTTGTCGCAACTATACCCCAAAGTATGCTATGAACTCGGTGCCATGAATTTCAGGTATTTAATATTATTATTAATTCATGAATATTGGTCAAGATATATAGCAGTAGCAATCAAATAAACAAATATAAAGGAATTGATTAAAATGCATGCTTAAATAAAATCATTGAAGATCAATAGTGTTTTATCTAAATCACAAAACATGTTTAAGATTTCTAGTAAAATATAATTAGAAAATTAAAAATATTAAGTATTCATGGCGATTTTAATATTTTTCAAAGAAACATGGATGAAATTTAGCGTAAATAAATAATTAGAATTATGTACCTTCAAGAAACATTTAGTATTGGTGCTTAACTTTAAGAAGAAAGATAAAAAAGTTTTGCAGTAGGCAAAAACGAACATTTAGAAACAAAAATGCTTGTGCCACTGTGCTGGAACCTATCATTTGATTTTATCGGTAGAGTAAATAACTAGTTATTTACTACCTGTAATTTATTTTTAAAATAAACATATTTATATTTTTTTTCTGGAAAAATTTCAGGTGAAACCTGTGCACACACTCGTGTACACATGGTTCCGTCCCCTGTGGGAAGGGAAAGTGACCTAGCATCCAACGTGTTGAAGTTGTCCGCTATTCATTTACAACAAAATTATGACATTAATGAAGCCATCATAAATTGAATTCATAGATTTATGTTTTAAAAACAGACAACTTTAATGATTTTTGTCGTAAATTTTTAATTAATTAATAAATCATTATATAAATATAATAGTACCATAGATTAAATCATTGCAACATCTCGGATTAAAATATAAATCATAAACTGAGTCCGAATAGCTAACCGATTATAGGATAGAATGAAGCCAAAAATAACATATAACAGTGGTCCTTTCTTGTCCTTTTTTTTCTTTCTAAATTAAAAGTCTCTTAAACAAAAGCTAGAAGAACAAGTAAATATGTTTGAATCAAACGCGCCTCTTTGGCTCATTTTCATTGAATCTGAATAATAAAATAATGACTAGGAAATGGTGGCAGTGACCATGAAAGCACAGGGGCCAAAAGGACCCACTTCAGGCGCAGATTTCACAGACACTACTCTACATAAGACCTACCAACTTAGGACCTCCAAATTCACCAAAATTATAACTCCACATTTAGAAATTTAATTATATAAATAAATAAGGGTGGTTGCTAGGATAGCCTAGTGGTAATTCCACACCACCTCTAAAGTAGAGGTTGTGGGTTCGATCCCCACCGCAGCAAAGCTGCCTTAAAAAAAATAAAAATTATATAAATAAATAAGAAATTTAAACTCCCATTCAAAAAAATAAATAAATAAGAAATTTAAACTTGAAATGTACAAATAATTGCCTACCGGATTTGCACGACCACATTACGTTGCCTGCCACGGCTGAAACATAAAAAGAGACGGCCACGCGTATTGCTCCGTAACTCGGTCCACCCGTTATGTTATACGGAACGGTGTGGCCGGACTTTGACGCGACCAGCCGCGTTGTGGAATCCCATTCTGTAGAAGCTTGAAACTTATAGTAATACTAACAAGTAGATAATATTACGATTATTTGTTTAATAAAATAATTCATAAAATTGAAACGACAATAAGTTTAAATAAATTATCAACGAAAACGAGTCCTACATGGTTTTATGTTCGTTTCGTGTCCATCGATAATTAATCATGCTCGTATCGATAAGACTTAAAGTTCATTTTCATCTCCCTGACATAATTTTAATATTTATTATATACGTAAATAAATCATACTTGACACATCTGTTGCTCCGTCGCCATTTTAATTAATTTATCTATTTATTAGATTAATTTGCAGTTTATTCAAATAATATGAGGACAAGTGGCTTAAGTTCATTGTTGGATAATCAATTCATAGATGTTAGTTCATATATATTAATTAAATGATCTCTTAATGAAATATTGAAGTGTTTTAATTTGGTGATTCTTGCTTCATAAGCTCACGTTACGATTGAGTGATTAAGTTGGATATCGAAGATATAATATTTTGCAATAAATGTTGGTCATCAATGATACAAAATAATTAATAAAAGCTTATAATAAAACTATTAAATCGTCATATTTACTTCTATCACGACAAGTCGAAGAAACACACATTGATTAATCGAGTAAAGTCCTTCGAACCTGAATTGTTGATGCATAAAATTGTATCAAACACTTAAGCGGCCCAATTGTTCGTGTTGGACCGGGCTCAATGCCGTTTTGTTGACTTTTGTAAATTTTGGGCTTGGGCTCCTGGACTTTCGAGTCAAATGGACCATCCACTGACACAGGACCAGAAATCCGGGGCAAGCACCTCTACCTATTGCCGAGAGGCCATGGCTTGGCCTGACCTTGGTTACAGGTTCGGGACGCCAAAAACGGATCTGGCCTTTGCGTAGGGAAGATCGCAATGTTGAGTTTCCGGTGAACCCTAGTGGACCAGACCCTCGACCTGCGCCACTGACCCTGATCTGGGTCCCACGGTCTATCCGCGAAGTCAATATATGTGCCGGAGATACATGACTGAGGGATAGAACGAGCACCTCACGGATCTAGAACCTTAGCAGGGAGAGTCTTAGATCATGCCAGAATTTTCTCCAGGGCTTCCGCTCTATGTGAACTCTTCTGTTGGTCAGACCTTTGGAAAATTCCCAGAGGTTAGATCCCTCGACCTGTATTGTGAATCCTTATACGGGTCCTCAGTCTATCCGCGAAGTCGGTATATCTGCCTGAGATAATAGAGTGGGGGATAGCACGAACACCACGTAGAACAGAACCTAGCAGGGAGGATCGTAATCCGTGCCGGAAATTTCCCCACGGCTTTCGCTCTAGTTGGATTCCTCGCGCTCAGAACCTGGGCAAAACAACACCCGAGATAAGGGGGGGGGGGGGGTACCCCCTAATTCACCTCCTACGCTCAACATTAGAGTGATATTTGATGAGAAGGCTAGTTTAGAGGGAGTGGAGAGTGTTTAGCTTGAGTTTCAGTGAGTAAGAATGAGTTGGAATAAGTTACCGTTTAGTGAACATCGGCCTTCTATTTATAGGAGGGTCCGGGGGTTAAACCATGATTATAAATTACTTCGGGAAGCCCCCAGGGTAAAATTATATAGTTTTCTGACTCCCCCGGACGTGGCCGATCCAACGCCGCAAACGACGTCTCAATCTGAACCCCCACGCGCCTGCACACGTGGGTTTCTTGCGCCTTACTTCGGTGAAGCTTGCGCCCCAAGCTGCTGACGTCATAGGGCTGACGACAGCCATCCAGAGGGCACGTACGGCGCGTGGGAAGACACGTGGAGGCAGCAGCTGACACGTGGCGGCGCGTGGAGGCATGTGTGGGCCCACGGGGCCCTGTGGGGCTCTCCCGGGGTGCTCCCGGGGCCGTTTTATGGTCCCGGGAATGTCCTGAGGCCAAATTTTACAAACTTTATGATTTTTTTTATTATCTCAATATTTTTAGGAACATCTGGACAATCTGTTTTGCGAAAACGGACCTCCGGAAAACGTTTTGGGGTTAAAATTAATTAATTTAATAAAGAAATAATTAATTAAATAATCTTTCTTTATTAATTAAACTTTATAAAAATACCCCAACACGAGTGATGAGGATTATGTTTATATTTTGTATTTAGTAGAGACCAAATCAAAGCTAGTTATTTAATATAATTAACTACAATTGTCACGATTAATCCCAAACGACATTGAAAAAACTAGGTATGTATTAGAATATATATATATATATATATATATATATATATATATAAATATAGAATAGATAGATGAGAGATGAGAGATGAGAGATGAGAGATAATAGCGGCATATATACCCAAAATACTTAACTTGTAACAATCAAAATACTTCACTTGCGTAAAAGTGTAACATCTATATTTTCCGTCTATTTTATCTTTCCCTTACTTTATAATGGCGTTTAATTGTAATCATCATTTACTAAGTGTTTTTTTACACATTTTATTATTATTATTATTATTATTATTATAAGATAGAGTACGTTTGTTGTTTCTATATTCTAACAATGGGAACTTTTATCGTAGTAAAAAAAATTAAGTACTTTTCGCATGTTAAGAAATTTTTTCCCAAAAAAAAA
This sequence comes from Parietaria judaica, assembly GCA_954871525.1. Classification (NCBI taxonomy): domain Eukaryota; kingdom Viridiplantae; phylum Streptophyta; class Magnoliopsida; order Rosales; family Urticaceae; genus Parietaria; species Parietaria judaica. The sequence goes on along the minus strand of OX940864.1, from coordinate 3,301,801 downwards.
TATCGGTACTTCAATAGGCGAAACTATTCTTTACAGTATAGGGTCGAATTTGTCCACGTGGCCAGTTAACGGCCAGAGTTAACTGGTAAGTTAACGGCGTTACGAGAATAGAGTGGTCAACTCCCCAAATGCAACTTTGAGTATTTTTACAATCACTTATAAACTTTGGGTACATGAGGAGTTCTTTGACCAAACTTTGTTTATTTTCACCATTATTAACCCTAAATTTTATTATATTTTCATTAAAACCTCTTAATTTTTATTAAAATTTCAAACGAACACCCGGAACTTGGGTTCTTAATTCCGCCACTGGATACTGATACTTCTACCGCTCTCCGTCGCCATTATCCCAATATTTAATCATTTATATAATAGGACCACTTATATATACAATATCATTTATATTTAAAATTATCCAACATAGTATTATAGTTAATAATTTTCCCTTGGCCATTCTCCAACTAGAAAATAGTTGCATCATACATACATATATATAATAAGCACGTGACCGGCCTTCCTTCCAATCGTTTCTCACGGTTTCACCAAATGTGTGTTTACTTGTCACAATTATTACCCCGGCGTTTCACAGGGCATTCAATTTCAGCCAATAGCCTTTTGATTGTCCCGTGGGCCCCACTCCGATGCTGCTTACGTGGCCCAATCGCTCCTCTCACCGCACCAGCACCGGAGAGAGAGAATTATAGGACTCTGTTGTTGGGATTTGATAACGTCGATTCAGGCCATCGAGAGATACACAGATTACAGAGGAGAGAGAGAGAGAGAGAGAGAGAGTGAGTGAAGGAGAAGACAGAGAAATATAGTACGACCTTTCTGAAGTGCCATTATTATGGGGGCTTGCTTCGTCTTCTCCTTTTACTCTCCTCCTCTTCAATGCTCGAAAATGGGGTAGTTTACTTATCATCAACTTCTCTTCCTCAAGCTCTCTCTCTCTCTTCGCTTCCATGGCGCATCTCGAGAGTGATCACGGCTCCGCAACAGGTTTGTGATCACTTCTTCTTCTTCTTCTTCTTCTTCTTCTTCTTCTTCTTCTTCTTCTTCTTCTTCCATGTCTCTGCTTCTGAAATCCTGGGTTTGGCGAATTGGATAGGCTCGGACAGGAACAGCTCAATGTACAGGGAGCTATGGAAGGCTTGCGCAGGGCCGTTGGTGGAGATTCCTCAGCCCGGGGAGCGAGTCTTCTACTTCCCTCAAGGTCACATGGAACAAGTAGAATCCCCAACCTGTTCTTCTCCTTCTCCTCCTGATGAAACTCCATGGCTGTTACTGGAATTGAAGCTTTTTTTTTTTTTTTGTAGCTGGAAGCATCCACAAACCAAGAACTGAATCAGCAAATCCCTCTGTTCAATCTTGGCCCGAAAATCCTATGTCGTTTGGTTCACATTGAATATCTGGTACAAACTCCTCTCTCTCTCTATATATATATATATATATGTATATGTATAGAGAGAGATATGTAAATGATTCCATCTTCGTCTTCATAGGCAGAGCAGGAAACAGACGAAGTTTATGCTCAGATCACTCTGGTCCCAGAAGCAGATGTGAGTAAATATATATACATATGTATAATTTGATTTCATATTGCTTCTGATTTTAGTCGAAAAAGTTGCGTTATAACATATTTTCGTTAACAGCAAAGCGAACCGGTTAGTCCGGATCCGTGCCTGCCGGAGACTCCTCGGCCGACCGTTTACTCGTTCTGCAAGATCTTGACAGCGTCGGACACGAGCACCCACGGAGGCTTCTCTGTTCTCCGGAAACACGCCACCGAGTGTCTGCCTGCTTTGGTAATTAGCTTTTGCTGATGGGTATAAAACCTTCTTCGTGTTTGTGTTCGCGCTCGTGTTTTTTTTCTCGTTTATTTATTGTTTGGTTTCGTTTAGGACATGAATCAAGCCACCCCGACGCAGGAACTGGCTGCCCGAGATCTTCACGGTTACGAGTGGCGGTTCAAACACATATTTAGAGGTACTGAATGTTTGATGGAATGAAAGATGAGATGTAGACCCCAAGGGTTGACTTTCCCTTCTTTATGTTGACTCCGTTAGGCCAACCTCGACGGCATTTGCTCACCACGGGATGGAGCACCTTCGTCACGTCAAAGAGACTGGTCGCCGGAGACGCCTTTGTATTCTTAAGGTATCTGATCTGAACTCGGGTTTCCAAGGAATCTTCTTTTACTTTGAGGAATCTGTGTTTATATCTCGTGTCAATCTCTCGAAAGGAGCAAAAGCGGAGAGCTACGAGTCGGTGTTCGACGGCTGGCCCGCCAGCAGGCCCTCATGCCATCGTCCGTGATATCGAGCCACAGCATGCATCTAGGCGTGCTTGCTACTGCATCGCACGCCGTTACTACCCAAACGATCTTTGTTGTTTACTATAAGCCGAGGTTCGTAGTAAACATGCTTGTTTGGTGAAGTGTGCATATATATTTTAGTTTTTTCTGACTTGTTGCCGTTTTTTTCTTTTCTTTTCAGGACTAGTCAATTCATAGTTGGTTTAAACCGGTATCTCGAGGCCGTCAACAACAAGCTTTTCTCCGTCGGGATGCGCTTCAAGATGAGATTCGAAGGCGAAGACTCCCCCGAGCGAAGGTATCAGAGTTAATATTACTCAACTCGTTTTTTTCGGTCAACCCGAGTTCGTAACTTCGTGGATAATTGTTAGGTTCACCGGCACCATAACCGGAGTCGGAGATGTCTCGTCGCAGTGGAAGAATTCAAAATGGCGTTCTTTGAAGGTGACGAGATTAGTTTCTTAACTTATTGTCAAGCCGGTTCTTTTCGTCTCTGAATTCCCGTTAACGTTCATATTTCCGTTGCAGATTCAATGGGACGAACATTCTACAATCCAAAGGCCGGAGCGGGTTTCACCATGGGAGATAGAGCCTTTTGTAGCGTCTCCATCTTCAAACCCGGTTCAACCCGTGGCAAAGATGAAGAGACCGCGTCCCACGGAAACTCCCGTGTCCGGTATTATGCTTTATTACGCCTTAAACAATTATTTCCCAGTTATTTTTTCTTTATCCTTAATCTACATGTTTCAACATGTCATATAGAAATCACTACCAATTCGGCTGCTTCGGCTTTCTGGTACCACGGGCCGACACAATCCGCCGATTTCACCGTTCCCGAAATTCAAAGCTCTCATAACAACGGTTACTACACCTCAATGCTCCGTTCGGAAAGTATGTGGCAGCCATCTCCGCAAATGGGCGTTTCTCAGAACCTTTTCACGGACGCCACGGGTGAAAACAGACCCATTAGACCTTCCGTGGCTTCTTATGCTTCTCCAGCGCCTTCAAGGCCAAGCAACCAGGCGCAGAAGGAGACAAGGCCCGACCCTTCTGTAGGGTATAGGCTGTTCGGGATCAATATAACAAGCAGATGCGGCTGCGAAGGAGAGACGGGCTGCTCAGTTTCCGAAGCCGAAGAAGCTCAAACACGGAAGCTTCAAACAGAACTGAAACTTGTAAACAACTTAAAACAATCCTCAAGGTCTAGAACCAAGGTAAAACTTTAGCTCCGGTTCTCGTGTTTCAATGGCGCCTTTTCTTTCTACGATGACGATGACGTGTTTTTGGCCGTTTTGTCGTTTAGGTGAGAATGCAAGGGAGTGCGGTTGGCCGTGCCGTGGACTTGGCCACATTAAATGGCTACGACGATCTCATCAACGAGCTCGAGAGAATGTTCGGGATCATAGGAGAGCTTCGGCCACCGAGCAAGTGGGCCGTCGTTTTCACCGATAACGAGAACGACATGATGCTCGTGGGCGACGATCCATGGATGTGAGTGACCATCTACCGTTTCATTACTAGTTTCAACTTGAAATATTGAATGTGACATGTTATTTTGCTCTTCATATCAGAGAGTTCTGCGACATGGTGAAGAAGATTCTCATCTACTCGAGCGAAGAAGTGAAGAAAATGACAAACTTCAAGCACCGTTCCCCGTCCTTGGAGCGCGAAGGGACCGACGCAAGCGCTGAATCGGACCGGACGGGCGAGACTTGACGTGTATGGGCTCTGGTGTACTTTTTGAGTACTTTTAAGGCTTAATTATGGTTGAAGTTAGAGCAAGAGCTTTAACACTATAAAAAAGGAGGGTAATTTTGGTCCTTTTAGAGAGTGTTTGGCTTAACAAGGCTGCTTGTAGAAATATAACATGTTTGTGTGCTGTGTTGGTTTGTTAGTTAGATGAGTCTACTTTTGGTTTTGTCTTTTTGGGAAATGGAAACCTTTTTATGACTTGGTCAATGGTCCTTGTCAATCTGCTTTATCTTCTGCCTCTCATTTTCCAAGCAAGGATACAAATTAAGTTAATTTGTTTTGTATTTTCTTTGTGAGAGTTGCTAATAAGAGTATTATAGAGATCTTTGTGCCACAAATACAAATAAGTATGGTAGTAAAATTTGTGTTTTTTATTTTTTTATTTATGTTGTTAAAAATGTAAGTTTTAAACATCTTTTGACGATCATTTGATATTATTGACCGTTCACACTATTGGCGAAAGTTTAAAATTACGTATATACGTATTTTTTTTTTCATCTCACTGAAATTATATCAAAAACCTTTTGAAGAGTCATGTAATAATGGAATTGCATTGAGAAAAGTTTATTATTTATTTACTATCTCCACATACACATGTAACACATCTAATGGTCAATGATAATATATAGTTATATACTTAAAAAATATAAATTTAAATATTGAAATTCAGAATCAGAAAATAGGTTTCGTTTTTTTTGGAAGGTGGTCAAGCAAAAGGGTTATTTATTGAAAATGAAGGGGGCAAAAAAGAAAAATAGAAAGGAAATATAACCTAAAAAGAAAGAAAAAGTGATGCAAATCTATTTGACAATGACATAAAAGATAATATGTCTGTCATTTTGTCTCTCTGTTTGGTTTTTTTTTTCTTTTTCTCAGCGTCCAAACGATTCTTTCAAGTTTGAACATGAAAATTAATCAAATAATCTTCGATGTATGCATATAATTGATCTATTCAGTCAAATATAATGTGCTGATTCTGTTAGAATTGAATAAAAGATTAATATTTCTGACCAAAACGACATTAAAAATAAAAAGAAATTTAGTCATTTATCCCAGAACTTTCGTGGCCAAATACACAAAGAAAAAGAAGAAGAAAAGTTCCAATAATATAGATGAAAAGCGACCACTTTCGATTTCTTAAAGTGTATTTCTAGGCAACTTCGGTACTGTGATTTCTTTACATATTTTTAATTTTATTTAACAAAAATAAAATTATCAATTTCTCATCGAGCTCTATTTTTACTTTGAAGGGTGAACATATGCGAGAGATTATAGTTAAAAACTAAAAAAATTTAAGTAAAAAAATTCATGAAGGCCTATTTCTTACATTTCTTTTAAAAAAAAATTATACCATGTAATGCAAATATAAAATTATGGTATTTCATTAATTAAACATGAAAATAATGAGTTAAGCAAAACAAAAAGTTAGCTTACATACAATGATGAATATTGATTAAAAAATCAATTTTCAACCACATTTTTCTCCCACAAGTTTCACCACGATCCAATTGTTGTAACTCAATGAGCTAATGGGCCAATGAGAATAAGCCTCTAAATTGTTGGGCCTCTTCTAGTAGGAAATATACTGATGTAGATGGACGGATGAAGAACGGGAAAAACTTCTATTTTTTCAAGCTATTGCTTGTGATTTTCATTTCATTCAAATTCAACCCCCACACACACGTAAATGGTGTTAGAATATGTAGAATAATTACTTTCCTAATACATTTGATCCTATAATATATCATGCAATAAAATGAAATTATTTAATAGCAAATAAAGCTATTAAAGGGTGATATATGGATCCTACGGGAAAGTAAATAATGCTAAAAGAAAAAGAAAAAGTCCAAAATAAGGAAAGACAATAAACGAGATCGATGTGCATTTAATTCCCGTGCTTGTGAGTCCACTGTAGCTCGGCATCATATACCCAATAAAAAACCCTACACTCTTATTTTCTGAATAAAAGAGACACTGCTGTTTTTTTTATTTTTATTTGATTGAAGTGATACTATTGGCCAAATTTATATATACTCGCATTACAATATATATTTACAGAGTAAGAACAATTGGAATTATTGGCCGGAATTACAAACCTACGCAATTTATGTGTCTTGATGAGATCAAACCCAAGACTTCTCGTGGAGTCGGGTAGTAGGTTTATTACTAGACAAAGCAGGCTCGGTTAAGAGGCACTAGTGTTGAATCTTAAAAGGGCTTGACGAATGATACATTTTAATTCGATCATGAAAGCTAAAGTATACCAAAAATTTAGCATGCAGTCACACATCACAATCTCAGTGAATGCTATTTTCCCCCTCTTATTATTTTTTTTTTTTTAATGGGGTGGCACTATCGGCCAAGGTTACAATGCACTCTCGCATGACTTAGATATATTCAGTGTAAGAACAGGTGGCACTATTGGCCAAGTTTACAATAATGTAAAGGGGACACTCATTTTGAGTCCCATGAGGGTTTGAACCCATGCCTCTTGAATAGAGGAGTGGTGAAGTCACCACTTGGGCAAGCAAGCTTGGTTCTATTTTCCCCCTCTTATTTAACTTATAGTTTTGTACCACTACACTCTTAAAACAAGATAAAATTGGTAAATCTTTCAAATACAATATTTAACCAAGGCGCGTCCGCGGGGTAGGCGGCGGAGCTTGAGTTCCGGCCTTTGGCCACCTCTTAATAGGTCGAGTTTCGCATTAAATCAACGAGGCAAAGACATATTTGATGTCGTAATCTGGTGGGGACGTCGTTTACCTAAAATTACTTATTTATTTCGTAGGAAAGTATGCAATTCTTGACCATTTCATAATTGCATGTCGCTAACATACGACAAGAACTTCACATATCATTTCACCGAGCAAAAACGACATGCTTAATCTTAGTACACTTTTCAACTTTCATGGGTGATGAAATTAAAAATGTTTCAAAACACAAGGCTTTTTCATTACTTTTGTTTCAAACCCATAAAAAAAATTCAACCTTTAGATTTTTTTCATAAAAAAGTTAATGGAAGAATATATACATACATACATATATATATATATATATTTGCAAATTAGTGAAAAGCCCATAATATATGATTAGATTAATAAAAAAATGGTGATATATGGTTATTTAATGCTAAAAACCTCGACCGACATTTTTCATTTGCCTGATTTGATCTAAATTAAATTAAATAAAAAATGTGTTATTCAATTTGGTTGTTGTGATGCAATTGGCTAATTTCATGTGTATTGCTTTATTAGCCTTTAATGATTGTTCTCTCCACTATTTGGAAGTGGTGAGATTGAATTTTTTTATTAGTCACACATTAATCAATCATGCAATTTGCATAATATATATGGGTCCAATCTCCATTTATTAATAATTTACAATGTCATAATTCTCAAAATAATATGAATATTAAGTGTTGAAGCGTGGGTGAAAATGTGATGATGACCCACGAACCATTCTACTTCTTAGAGTGTAAATTAATACATGTTTTCCCTTTGTCACCCTTTTATTTTTGAAAATGATAGTGCAAATGGTAATAATCCCCTTTTGGTGATGCAAAAATCACATCATTTGTATCTTATCAAATTTTATTTATAAACACCAAATACTATATATTCACTTTATTAATCAAATAATAAAGTGAATATATTGATAAAGTGATAAAACAAATAAATATTATTGGTAATAAGTAAATAATGTTCGGCATAATCTTCATCCACAAATACAAAAGTGGTATTAAAACTTCACTATTTTGATAAAACTTTAATACCAAATAATATCAAATTTTACGTGACATTATTTATAAACACCAAATACTATTTATTTATTTTATTAATCAAATAATAAAGTGAATATATTGATAAAGTGATAAAACAAATAAATATTATTGGTAACGGCATAATCTTCATCTACAAATACAAAAGTGGTATTAAAACTTCACTATTTTGATAAAACTTTAATACCAAATAATATCAAATATTACGTGACATTATTTATAAACACCAAATACTATTTATTTATTTTATTAATCAAATAATAAAGTGAATATATTGATAAAGTGATCAAACAAATAAATATTATTGGTAATAAGTAAATAATGTTCGGCATAATTTTTAGTGTTGTGGTTCGAGAAATGAATAGTATTATTATTTGGTATTAAAGTTTTATCAAAATAGTGAAGTTTTAATACCACTTTTGTATTTGTGGATGAAGATTGTATGTAATTAATTATCTTTTATTTTTATTACTTTGAGCATGATAATTAGTATTTTTCTTCGATTTTTCAGCATGTAGAAATGAATATTTGCGCGAATTTTATTAGTTCTTGTAAAGAGCTGATTCTCCTAAGAATTTTTTAGTTGGATTCAGTTTTAGATTTGATAAAATGTATTTTTCTTAGATTAGGCGTGTTCTATTTATTTATTTTCAAGGAATACCTCAATGACATTGTATATGCTTTCTTTCAATTTGATACATCCGGCTTAAAAAAATATATAAACGTGATTTACTCATTGGTTTTTTTTAAAAATATCGCGTGCTCAATAATTTTCACAAAATGCTACAAAACAAAGGTTCAATCTAAATAAACTCTCCAATAGAGTTTTTTTTTTTCCTCCCATGTTTTCCTTTTTCACAACGTTAATTTCTAATCTATTATTTTTCAATGCATCTTCTTCTCATTCATCTTATAATTGGACTAAACTTGTCGGTGAAATTCATTACTTTGGTTTAAGTAAGAAGCATCATTTGAACAAGATAAATATTTGGGATCAATAATGACATGTATTATATATGGCGAAATCGTACCAAACACATCGAAAGATGCTTGGTTTTGGCTATTAAAGAAGAGTCATCTACTTTGTTGCATTGCATTTAGACAAAAATAAAAATTGAAAAATTGGAGCAATGGCTTTCAATAGCGTTTTAGAGATACCACTTAGATCTTCTTTGCTCTACCAAATCTCATTTATTATTTTGACTTTTTTGAGGGACAAGAATTATTGGATCTGATTTTTTTTTTAGCCCTTTTGACTTTTGTAGTGTTCAAGGTAGTTTCATTTATAGTTAATGGGCTTGTGTTAAAACTTAAAAGAAACGGTGTGGACATTGCATAAAATTCTATTATTTTGTTTATGTGTGTTACAACGGGAAAAGTTCGAGTCAAGATATTCTAGATATATTTTTTTTTTCCAATAAGTTGGCTCAATTATTTTTAATTAACATATTATTATTTTTAATTATGAAACCAAAATATTTTGATTTGAAAAAAAAAAATCCGGATCCAAAACTTATGTCTCCAAACTTTATGGTATAAAATATGGGAGTCCTATTTTTCTAGACTCCCATAGTCCTTTAAATTGTTGAAGTAGATTATAAAGATTAGTTGTATTTATATTATAAGGAAATTATACGAAATGCCCGTTCATATCCAAAATTTTTAAGAAATTGCCCATATTTTGATTAAATAAGTTTTTGCCTATTTATAATATTCTTTTTCCCAAATTAACCTTGATATATAATTACTAATTTTAAATATAAAAATTAATAAACCCTATATTATATTATTAAAAAAAACAAATTTATATAATTATGATCGTAAAAAATATTTTGGACCATTCGGTTCCATACTTTTGTAAAATGAATATTACATCAATTTTAATTGATTCATAAATATATCTAATTAATCAAAATTAATCATAACGATTTTTTAATCTCATACTTCAGACGTCGGATCCTCCCATATTTTATTTTATTTTTTAAAATATGTCAATTCCTGTGAAAAAAGTAAAAAATACAGACTCATTTTTCCGTACTAAAAAAATGTATAAAAAAATCCGTTTTTTTTACTTGTTATATTTACATGACTAGTTATAGTAGTTTTGCTCTTGTTCACAATTAACAGTGAAGTCCCACTCGTTGGCCTTAATAATAATATCACCTCATTTTGTGATTATATTTTATATTGTTTGTCATAATGCATAATAACAAAAGAGTAGGTGTCGAAAGTGACCACATTTATATTTATCTTTCTTTTTTTGTGCTGGAGACAACAATATTTAACTCGTGCACACTATAATTATATTAACTATTTAAGGGTCCTACTTATAATATGTGATATCACAAATTGGTATCTATGATATAATAATACCCGCTAATTTGCTTGCTTGCGTTGCCTGTGTAATTAATTAATAGAAAAACCCATCAAATAGGCATTTGCTTCATTTTTACTTTTATTATTCCAAAAGCAAATAATAAAGTTATTAAAATTTTGTCTTTTTTAATTTTGTTTTCATGCGATAAAGCATGCACATTCGTAATTGTAATTACCACGTAATTTTGTTGGCTTCTTTTTGGTGAAGACAAACAATTCCGAACAACAGAATCATGCCAAATTCAATTACCACGTTCTTATATATTATAGATCTTTGTGACCACTGATTATATTTTCTTTGATCGACGTTTAAAAACTATCATCTTTACTATTTTTTTTTATACATAATAAAGATATATATTAAATATTAATTGTGTAATTGTACACTGTAATAATTTTTTATTTATTTATCTTGTTTAGGGTTTATGCCTTTTTTTTTATGGCCACTACTGTAAATAAAAATAAATAAATGCAGTGATGAACAGTATATCTTATTTATGGTGGCAGAATTTTCCTCGAGAGCTTTGAATATAAGCCTTGTATTGTAGCATAGAAAAAGAAAATTGACTTTATTGGTCAAATCACCAATTGCATTCGGCTACGTTTTACACTATAATATTCCATGCGTGACAAAACACGTGTTTCATAATTGACATTAAGGACAGATGAAAATATTGCTCTAGTAAGAGTCCATAGAAAAGATCCATTTAATAATTCATATAATATATTAAGAGTTATAATAATCAATTAATTTATAAATAAAATGCCGCATATATAATATAGACCAATTGACACCTAATCCTCTTTAAATATTTTCGTACCCGCATTTTGTTCTTTAAAATTTAATTTGTGATATGAATGCTTCCATTTTATTTAAAGGAAATAATAGAAGCAAAAACATAATATATATAAGAGATAATAGAAGCATAAAACCTAATTATTTATGCTCAAATTTGACACATTACATTTTCTTATATTAATGCAAAGCATGCTACGTGACATACAATATTTATATATAATTATAACCGGGATTATGTTGCTACAAAACTTTAATGGCAGGCAAGTAATATAGTCTAAAACAATAATTATTTTTAATTTTTAAAAAATTTACAATTCTAAAACTAATTTCTTATGATAGTCTATAACACTATAAACTCTATATATATATTTTTTATAAATAACAATATCATAAATTGTCATAAAAAATCAGTTTTAAAATTATAAACTCAAGAGATTAAAATAAAATAAAATAAAAGTATACAAGTTTCTTATAACTTCAAGCATAATTTTTTTAATATATATATATATATATATAAAGAGAGAGAACAAAATCTCTCATTCTCAACTCAAGTATCATGCTATCCAAATCTACATTATCACTCCACTACCACTAGTACTACGACCTTTGCGCTTGACTTACAAGACATTATTAACACAACACAACACAACCCATCCCTTTCGGCTTCTGAGCAGAGCCCACAGTTCCAACCATGGATTCCGAGGCAGAAGAAGAGCCAATGCAGCTCCGGCTCTTCTCCTCCAAGCCCATCGGACCCTTCTCGGAGACGGCCACGCCGCCGCACCGGAGCTCCCTCTCCGTCCCCTTCCGCTGGGAGGAAGAGCCGGGCAAGCCGCGACCCTGCTTGGCCCTCGTGACGGTGCCCGACTCTTCTCGGAGCGACGCCGTTTCGCGGGCCTTGGAGCTCCCTCCGAGGCTGCTCTTCGCCGCGGAGAACAAGCTGCCCTCGCCGACCACCGTCCTCGACGGTCCGTACGTGGGCAGACGGAGGTTTCACTCGTCGTCGTTCCGGAGCACCAGCGGGCGACACGTGTCGTTCAGCCCCGAGAGAGGGCTCGTTGTGAGAAACAGAGGGTTTAAGAGCTGGTTCGGGTCGTGGAGGAGGAGGAGGGGCAGTGGCGGTAATAAGGAGGAGGTCGCCGGGGGTAGTTTGGTCTTTCCGGCGAGCGATGAGTGTGGAAGTGTGAAGGTGACGAAGATGAAAAGAGCTCCGAGTTTTTCTTCTCTTACTATTCCAAGGTCTCATTTCTGGGTGAGTTTTTTTTTTTTTTTTAATTATTTATTTATTTTGATAATTTATTTATTTAATTTTAGTTTGTGATTTGATATGCTGCGTGAAGATTTAATAAGTATTAGTTTTCTTCTTCTAGAAATTAGAGGTGAAAAATTTATTTCTAGTGTTAATTTACTTTTTTTTTTTTAGTTTATCAATTTGTAATTCATAGAACTGAAATTTGACTACCAAGTTTGCAATTTTTTGTTTCTGTCAAATTATACCCCTTTAGAATTTTCTGATAATAATAATAGAATTAGTAAGTGATTATAGTAGAAATTACAGTATAAGGAAATTGAGGCTTCTATGAACTTTAGTTGAAAATGTAAAAAAATAAAAATCTTTTTCTCTTCTAAGATTTTTTTTTTTAAATTTAATTTAAATTTATGAAAGATTGACTCGAGTGCAATTGTGTCCTGTGTTAGCATGGTTAGGGTACATGATTTTCCACAAATTTTAAAGATCTTAAGATTATGTGTTTCCACTTTATTTTTATAATTAAATTCAAAGGTATTGATTTGATACATTATAAGGTAGCTTTTGTGGTTGATACATTTTTCATTTTTGCTTTGTAGAGAACAATTTATGAAGGTTTGAAGCAGGCACTTCCATGGAAGAGCAAGAAACTGAAGAAAGGAATATGATTTTATTTACTTTTTTCTGTAATATTCTCGACAATTATCAGACGACCAAGATGGTCCTGTAATTGTCTTTTTTTTTTCTTCCTGCCATATGAAATTGACTTATGATGGTAAAAATGTGAAATAGTGTTATTTGGTGCAAATTTTTTTCTTCTTTTTTCACTGTATAACTGTGACCGGTCTTATATTGTCTCTTGCTACTTTATATCTCTTTCTTTGTTCCATAAATTATGTAAAATAATGAATCTTGTAAGACAGTTGTCTTGGAGGAGCAACAATATCTCATTGCATAATAGTAATAATAATACATGTCAAGTGCAATTTTCGGCAGCAATGTCTCATTCGTTCACTGTCACTTATGCGTTAAAAATGATTTAATCATATCGTGTCATCGATTTAAAAATGATCTAATTAGGGTAAGAAACTCTTGAGGATTTGTTAAGATAAAGATTTCATCAAATTTGATAAAATAATAAGTTAATAAAAATATATTCAAATAAATCATCCATTAAAGCAGAAGTTAACATTTTTAACCAAAAAAAAAAAAAAGCAATATACTATGTTTCGATTTTGAAAGAGTGTGGGGCGTTACTGTGAAAAAACAAAAAGTTAATGAACATTGGTGCAAGAAACTAAAGCTTGCAAGACAATGGGAGTGGCGTGGGGCCGAGGACGAAGGACTTAAGCTCAACATCGACGCCGCATGGGACGAGACATCGGGTCAAGCGGGAGTCGGAATGGTCGTGCGAGATCATCGGGGAAAGGTTCTCGGCACTGCGGCGCCTCTCATTGAGAGCATGGACTCTCCGTTGACTGCCGAATGCCACGCTTTGCGTCGAGGACTTCAATTCGTCCATGTCCGGGGCTGGAGGATTTCGGTGGCTGAGTCGGACTGTCTTAGGGCAATTCAATTGGCGAACGGCGGGAAGCTCTATTGTATCCAAGGACCGATTTTGACGGATATTGAGTCACTCGTTAGAGCGATAGGACATACCGGGATGTGCCGGTGGGTACCTAGGGATTGTAATGAGGTAGCCAATTTTGTAGCAAAAAAACGTCTATCACCGACGTGCCCGGATTTTGAGTGTTTTGGCAGCCCGGAGTGGCTTGTTTGTATTGCACCGGAGAGGTATTTAAAATTGCACCTTTGTTTTTTCTCTCTCAAAAAAAAAATTCACTATACATATTTACATATTTTCATATCCTTTTGTGTATAGTGAAGCACATTTAGGATTACTCATTCGCACATTTTACAGGGAAAGTCTTTGCACATAGTCCGAAACATTTTTGTGAGACTACTTTTTTGTAAAAAAGTAATGAAAAGAGGAATAAAACAGAAGAAAAAAGGTGCACAATGTTCCCCGTGCATTCCAACAAGTCAACAATTTTGCATAAATGAATCACTGCCTTGTTGTTTTCATAATTACTTTATTTTTGGGTGCCAAATTTATTTGATGAAGTCTCTCTTTTTTTTTTTAATTAGAATTTTGGTACAGCCACTTTATGGAGAAAAAGTAGGAAAAGAAGATTAGCAATAATCAATTTTATACACATTTTTTTATTTGTTCTATTTTAATATCTGTATTAACTTGAAACTTCTGTTTCCATACTATTAAACTCTGACGGTGAGATTAGTAAACTGTTACTTATATATATATATATATATATATATTAAAAATATGGTATTCCAGTTCTGAAAAATAAGAACTGGGATTTTCGGATACCTCGATTTTCCGGAACCAGAATTCTGGTTCCGAATTTCAGAAAGGAGCGAAATCCCGGATACTTCAAGCACATAGTGTCTCAGGATTGGTTGAATTCGAATGAATTGATAACATAGAGTTAAGCCAGCCTCATGCTTATACAAAAATGGAAGGACATAAACATCCCAGTCATTAATCCTTGAGATTATCTTATTCACTAAAATCACAAATTGTTGATGGCTCGATCTCGATGAAGATTCCTTGAAATTTTTATAAATTCCAAACTCACAACCCTATTTCTTACCAGTCATACCCGAGACAACCTGCAAAATTTAGAACATTGCGACGAGCTGATTAGAAGCCTAGAAAGCTCGCCAATTACAGTGTTTTAAGACTGCTAAACGGAAAATGGATCATGTAAGCTTAAATTGAAAAAACAAAAAAACCACCGAGAGCTATGAAAATACTCACATCGCTTAAAACAGGTGGAGGGACATCGTCCGCTGCTTTGTAAGAATCCAAGATCGGTCTTACCACGGCTGGTAGAAATAGACCTGCAATTTCGTCGTCAAAATTATGAACAGTTCTAGTAAAAAGTGTAAATGATGTTTCAAAGTAACGAAGAACGCTCTTACAAGCCAAAAAATGTTTGCGTAGAATGTTTGTATATATGTGTGTGATACGATATAATGCAAAATATAACATATTAAACATATACAACAACCGATTTTAAACATGCCAAACAACTACTATACTAAAAAATAAAACACAATGATTTTATAGATGCAGTATGATATGTAATAATAATGCCAAACAACTACTATGCAGTACAACGCCATACAATAAGAATGATGATATGTAAGACAATACGATAGATAGAATACAATACAATACAACTATTCTACTAAGGAATACAATATATGGTATAAGAAGACTCAACCATGTGAAGATCATTTAAATCCAACAAAATCAAAGAACCTTCTAGGTCCATTGACCGCCTTTGTCATAGTGATAAAAGGCTACAAAAATGACTGGCCTTTCTTCACTTTCGTTAAATCATAATTCAATTAAAGAAAAAATTAATTAAAAACCATTAATCAAATTTAATGCGGTTAAGCGACCAACATGATAATGAAGGCAGAAAAAGTAGAGCTACAAAAATATCAACAATTCATAGTATACCATCCAACAACTATCAAAATCCCAACTCGACGTCTTCTAGTAATATTTGAAATAATGTAATCCAATATCATTGGAGCGCATCTCCATGGATCATACAAGGAGAAGACTCAAGCAGAGAGGATTATGTTATGTTTTACGCACAGATAAAATCCTGGAAACAGCTTTTCCATAGAAAATAAAGCTCCAAGAAGAACTAAGTGCGACAATGGAGATAAAAATGAAAAACAGAGAAGAGGGCTTCAAAATTTCTTCAGTGGCTGATATGAAGAGCAGCAAGTTTCACTATTTCTTTCTAGTTATCATTACTAAATACCCTAATCTTACCAAAACAAAACAAAAAAATAAAAAATACAAAATAAAATCACGAAGCAAGATTAAGGCACAAAGTTATTCAAAAAGTGTACAAGTGACAAAAATGAAGACGTAGCTCTTCAAGAAAAAGCTACATTTTTTTTGCCCATGCTTAATAAGACCTTGAAATTGCATAATCTTCAAAATGATCTTTTCATAGGCCAAAACTTTCTAACTTCTTGACCTAAGAAATCATTTAGTGCAGCAAACAAACAAGTCTATACCATACTACTTGATGGTGCAATGGACACAAGTATCACATGTCTTCATGGTTCTTAATGAGAACTATCATAAGGTCAATTCGATTTTGATACTTCGATACGAGTTTGCAATTCATTTGAAAAGGGTTAGCCACATTTGGGATTTTAGTTAGTAATCCAAATCCTCAAAAGCAGCTCTTTCAGTTTCCATCTACACCCAGAAATGAATAGCTTCTTCCGAAAAAGAAAATGGAAAATGAATCCCTAGTCTAGATTGATATCATGAGATGAAAACCCCTAAATTGTTAACCACTCACATAAACTCAGTAAGGATCAGAATCCGAAACCTAAAATTTCGAATCCGCACATCGTCAAATCAAATTGAAACCCTAGCTAGTTCAATTCCACGAATCGAGCCAAAGAGTGAGATTGAGAGACGATACCGAATCCAGCGATGAGGCACGAAGCTGCGACGACGGGCTCTTGGGCGACGAACATCCTCAATCTCTCCATGATCGCCATTGAAATCAGTCTGAGTGCGACTCTGTGTGTGAGCTGGGAGATGAAGATGGATGGGGATCGGAGAGTGGAGACCCGGTTTCCAACCGGGTCGGGTCGAGTTGTATGACGTCATGGTTTTAAGAAATAGTGATTTGCAGTAATGCCCTTAAACTTTTATGTTTGTGCGATTTGCCCTTTTAATTTTATTTTCTTGGAAGAAATCCTCGTATACTTGTGTAAGTAAATAACGCGTTGCTTCCTACGTGTTAAGAACGAAAAAAAATATTAACTTGTGCGCAATGTATTTTGAATTATTCGTTTGATTTTTTGTCGATTAATTATAAAACGAGATTAGTATATTATTTTATATATAGCTGTCGTAAACAAAATCGACATGTCTATAATGTCTCTTCTAGTTCAATCCCAACATCTTACTCTAAACAGAATCGTTGAGAACGAGTAAGAGATACACAAAAATAGTTAAAACCTATGGTATATAACTTAAGGTGTCAAAATGCCGATTTCTGTTGCAGTTTAGCAGTCTCCATTTTACGGGCATTACATATGTCGACGGACAAATCCGAAAAAGGCATGCCGCAAAATAACGCCTAAATTTCATGGACATACCGCATACCGATTGAAATATCGATGGAAATTTGAGAAATATTTTTTAGTATCTAAGCAAGATTTTTATATAAGTTTAAATTTACATTTGTTACAATAACAGTTATAGCTTATTAGTAACTAATTAATTAACAATTCAACAAATTACGTAAGTAAATAATTAATGAAGGTTAAACACTAAACTAAGTAAGTAAATAACTAACTAATAAACAATTAACAAACTTAATAACTAATTAATCAATAAACAAATATGATCACATTTTTAGACTTAATATTATAGTTGCGCATATATCTATAATTAAGTACAAATGTGACCCCAATTACGTGGCATTGTAGTGCGTGACGGAGACTCAAAATACGGTGAAGCACACCGACAGGATGTGGGTCAGGCTTCTCGCTTCCACGAATCAGCCGAGCTTCTTGAGCTTAGACGAGACATCGAAAGACATCGAAAGAAACCGTTGATGGAGAGATCATTGACGCGATCTACAAGGATGAGATTGCTAATTAGTCTCATCATTAACGCGGGTTAGATTGCTATCTCATAAAGAGGGAGATTTTGCGGTCCTGCTTAAGCATAGTAAATTTTAATTATAATCACTAATCGTGATTGATTAATACTTTTATAACATTACTGTAAATAATTTTTTAATACCATATGTGTACTCGTGTTCTTGCCGTGACATGTATTTTTGCCATTTGCATGAATTTGGAAACTTTATAATTTAATAAAATTCCTTCTATATGTTATCTCAAAACTTCAAAACCGGTCTTTACAAATAAATTCTCTTTGCAAATAAAATTGAAATCGATAGATATACGACAATACTAGTATAATGTTGCTTGTTTGGTTTTTAATCACTTTTGACTTCACTTAGTGAGTACTTTACTTAACTTATGTCTCAATCAATCAAGTGTTTAATCTCAATTAAAAGTATAACTCCGTCATTAAGAGTAAGGTTCGTATTAATTTTCATATCCCATCGAAAATTTTCTGATCTGTTTGTGACCGAACTATTCTAGAATAACAGACATTTCAGTCTCTAATAATCATATCTTGATTTGACAAATCCATTTTTTTTCTTCAATATGTGGGGTCCTCTATGTATCAACTCTCGTCTCTTCGATTTTATTTAACGTATAATATTATGCAATAATACACAGTTCTGCGATGAGTGTGACTGTGAGGTCATCTAGATGAATGGGAATGATGTTAGCGGAAGACATCTCATCAACGCTCAAAGCACTCGTCTTGTAAAAAAAAATATTAATAAATTTGAGAGAGTCGGAGAACTTAAGTGAAGAATAAATTTATAACAAATTTATAAAATTCAAGAATTACAGGCTGATTTTGTGAAAATTAACGATAAGTATGATGTCCTCTTAGCTAAATGGCAATAACATTATTAATAAATAGATACATTTCTGTCGGACCTCAGTTCTAAAGAACCCAACTTGTAATATTGAGCGGGAGATAAAAATTGAGCTGAAATCGAATGACACGAATAAGAACTACCGGCTATTCGCAGGAGAAAAGTGGCAATGATATCATTATAAAGTGAAAGACATTTTATTAGCTCCCGATAATCCAATTTATTTACGAACCAATAAGTAAATTCATAAATTTGAAACGGACACACCCGAAAATTACCTCTTCGAAGAAAAAAAACGCAAATAGATACAAACTTAGTGATGATGAAATGTCTTTTAACTAAAAGACATTTCGAAATGTCTTTTAGCTAAAAACATTTCATCATCACCTCTCAAGAACTTAAGTTGCGGATGGTGATAGACATGTTAAAGAGAACCCTCCATGTCCAACTTGCGTCTGTGGCCATCACATATAGATTATTAGCTTTTAATGTCCCAACAAAAATAACATAGTGGATATATTAAGAAGATTTAACTAGAAGCTCTTTTAAGCTGATATTAAGAAGATTTAACTATTTTATAATCTTTGATTTTATAAGAATAAAATTAATAGATTTTAAATTATTATTTTTATTATTTAGGAGTGTAAATTTTTTGTAGGTAGATATTTACGGTAAAAGTACTATAATGTAAATAATTGTGGTAATATATTCATTTTTTTTTTGTTTTCAATAATTTTAATTTAGTACCCAACTTATAATCAATTTATAATATCTAACTTAGATTAGAACCAATTGCGCGGGGGATACTCATGTGCTTAAGTGCTTTGTCTAGTAAATCCAAATTTAAGAAAATAACAATTTTTTTTTTCTGTCAAAAAAAATTTCTTTAAAAGACGTTAACAGACCCAAATCATTTAAATAAATAATAAAAAAAAATTAAATTAAATCAAAATTGTGCAGATGTGACACATAGTTCATCGTTACAAACTGTTTATAATAGAAATTTGAGTATCTATCGTTTTATTGAACTTGCATATTTTATCAACTACAAAAGAACTTGGATACCCACTGGTTCAGATGAATACAATTTCTATATTTTTACCGTCATTATCCTTTTATTTTATAATCAGGCTCCTAACTTAATAAGAAAATTTGTAGCATGTGTAAGTCTACGATTAAAAAAAAAAAACGTTAACGTTTTGTGTCGGTTACGGAAATACCGAGAAAAAAAAACCCGTAAAAATTTGAGACGGTAATTGAAAAATACCTCATTTATTAATTTAAATGTAGAATTTGTGATGGTTTGAGGGGTAGAATGCGTATTTATAGAGTGTTCATTCTTTTAATAAGAAAATTTCTAGATCGGCAAGCGAACGTCGGAAGTAGCTGATGCGATTCCTCGAGGATTTGGAAGCTTTCTTGTCCTTGGACGCCATTGAAGCACTGATCGGCACGCCGCCATTGTTCTTCTGGTTCGAAGCTCCTTTCGGAAACCCCCATAGCTCGGCATGTTTGGCTGACTTCTGAAGCTTCTTGATCAGCTTCGCTGGATCTCCGAAGCACCCCAACACAGTCACCTTCCGTTCTTGCTTCGCGTCTATGGCCACGCTCGACACACCTGCAAACAAAACCGCCATGACACATCATCACAGACACACGCATATACATATATTATATAATTACCTCCAATACTCTGCAAGCTTTTTCTGATTTTTTGCTCGCAGCCATCGCTCACATAGAGTTAAAAAAAAAAAAAAAAAGAAAAGAGTGTGACCCGACAAAAAAAAAAATTCAACGCCTGAACCAAACCGACCCAATAAAAATCTGGCTGGATGGTTTGGGTCGTCGGGCCCGAATAATTAAATTTAATGTTACCTTAAAAAAATAATATGTCACTCTAAGTTGAATTAAAAATAAATCAAACAAATTTAATCAATAAAAATAAACAAATTCTACACATATTTGAATCAAACAATAACTCTAATCAACCTATCAAGAAACTCTAACTGTATCTATTTTCTTTTCAAAAAAAAAAAAAAAAAAACCTCTAAATGAAATTTATAAACTATTTTAAATTACATAATATTGCTACTCTTTTTCAAATATGTTAAAATAAATTCAAGCATATTCAAATAATAATAAATTTTTAATAACTAGATTTCAAATGAAGTGCAGATTCGAGAGTGGATTCGAGTCGACGCCGAGGAAGGCCCAAAGATGATGAAGCCGGGAGTTAAGTTGTTTTTGCTACTTTGAGGGTTGGAAGAGAAGTTCGAGAGTTGCAATGAGAGGATTCGCACGAAACAAGAGAGAGAGAGAGAGAGAGAGAGTTTGACAAGACGTTTATGAATCAAGAGGCAAAATATTTGTATGTAGGTGAAGAGACGCTGCTCTTGGAAAGAGGAGACGCGTAGCTTCAACAAGAGACACAATCACTTGTACCGAAAAAACATATATTCAATTTTTTTAAAAAATTAAAAGGAAAAATAAAAAGTTGAAATTGTTGATTTTTCTACTCGAGATTGGATGTAAACTCAAAATAATATAATTTTGAAACGGTATTTTCCCGTGCACAATCCTCGCGTACAAATTTTCTACTATTTTTAACGCGAAAGAGGCAACGTGCTGTTTTTGCCGAAAAATTATAATATCAAGACAAAATGGCTAACCTGTAAAATTCAGGGCTATTCATACTCTGTAAAACATTTAGTTTTTGTTTTATGGAATTTCTTAACACATAATTAATCAAGGTGTAAAATGTCGCAAAATTCGAGCGAAATTCGGGCCGATTTTTGTTTTTCGCAGATATGCGAAACGAAAGTCCTGTCGTTTCGTTGGTTTTTTACCATTTTTTGCGAAATTCGCATGGGCACGTGAGTGAAATGTCGTTTTTCGTTTTTTTGTCAGTAAAAACTGCAAAAAATGGTTGGAATTTTGCAAAAAATCATATTTTTGGTAGATTTCGACAAAAATACCAATTAAACTTTCGGCAAAAATAATTATACTTGCACAAGAGCAACATACTTGCCCACCCCACCCCGCCTCGTCACGGTGCGCGCGTGTGGTGGTGGAACATTTGTGTGAGTCCTCCCCATCCACAAAATCCTATGACCCAAAAGGATCCTATGACCCAAAGGGCCCAAGCACTTCTTCCTAATATTTTGTATATAAACATCACCAAACTCTTGTCATCTATAAATTAGGGACTTTTTGATATTCAACATTTAAACTAATATCACATTCACACTTAACATACGCATACACTTCACCTAATAATTTAATTTAATATTATACACTTCAAATAATATTATACACTTAACATACATATTAACTTCACCTAACATACATATACACTTAATACATATTCATTTAATATTATACACTTCAACTAATATTAAATTTGTTAACATACATATACAATTAACATACATATTCACTTAATATTACACACTTAATTAACATACATATTCATTTCACATAATAATTTGACTTAATATTATACACTTCAACTAATAAAGTGACTTAATATTATACATTTCACTTACATATTTAAGTTACAAATGTGTTTTGTTGTATACAATTATGTCTTGTATTTATTAAATATGTAGTTTTGAACCTATATAAATATCTTGCTTAAATACTCAAATATTTTTTACAAATATCCGTCGAAAACCCCATCGGCATGCGGTATGCCCGTGCAGTATATGCGGCATGCCTTTTTTTTACGATTTGCCCATCTACATACCCTTCGGCAAGCGATATATCCGTAAAACGGAAAATGCGAAACGACATCGGCAAGCGACATTTTAAACCTTGTAATTAATAATTAATATAAGCAGTGCGCTAGTTTTAGATATTGATATGTTCTTTATAAAATTCTAAGTTATGCCAGTATTTTACTGTTTATTTTAATTATTTTTCTTCAGGTTTTGATAATTCAATCGAAATTAAATTATTACATGCTACTACAAAACTTATAAACCTATAAACCTAAATCTAATACTTTTCATTTATAAAATACTCCTCGGTATACCCGTCAATTATCGATTAACTCGTATAATCTGAGGCTCAAATCGATTTTAACTAAGAAACTTATTAACGAAACTAAACTCGACACAGGCTAGTCCGGATGCGGCTTAGTAAGCCGAGCCTTTCTTGGAATAGCGCGACGGAAAATAAGGTCTCCGACATTTTGATTAGGCTAATCACTTCTTACTCCAAGAAATGCTTTTACTCAAAAGATATATACAAGGTTCTATGAAAATCATTCTGTGCACAACAAAGTTAATTGGAAAATTGGCATGAAAGATAAACCCTAATATATATATATATATATATATATATATATATATAGATATAGATACAGATATAGATATAGAAGAAACAAGTTACAGCTATATACTCTCTAAATCAATCGATAGATACAATACAACATCAACCATAGCGCAGATGATTTTTGCTAATCTGGTTAAAGAGAACTTGTGGGAAATTACCTAAAAGTGCGGCAACATCCAACCCACAGTCCAACCCAAGAGCAAACCGGCGCCGACGAGGCTCAAACCGAGTGCAAAAGCCACCGCGTATTTCGCCATATCGTTGCCGGATTCGCCCCTGAAATCTCCTTTGTGCAAGCCAGCTCTCGGTCTCTTATGGGAGGCGTGTCTGGCATTGTTGTTGAACCGGACGCAGAGCGTTTCGAGCTGAAGAAGGTGGAACCACTGCTTGTAGGCGAAGAGGAGCGAGGCTTGTCTGAAGAAGAGCGTGACAATGTGCTCTTTCTCGTCGCACGCCTTTTTTGCTGCCTTCTCGGCTTCTCGTGCTCGGGTTTGGGAATGGCAGAGCGCTTCCATTAGCTCTGCTTTGCTGAATTCTTCGGCCTTGCAATCCGGTTGTATCTCCGGCGAACACTTGTGAGTTATTCCGTAACTACTTTTTCTGGTAAAAGTACCAAAAAAACGGGTACAGGATTCAGATATACAGAATTGTGAGTCAATGATATTCTAAGATAGCATAAATAATGTTACTAGTATATGTCACATTATCATATCTATAATCTATATGAAACTAAATACGAAATAGTTGACATGATACAGCTCGAGATTGATGTCTCGCGACAAGAACCGTCTGACTGACGGTAAACAAAGAACGCTACTTAAAGAGAGATTGAGTTACAACCAATTTTCATGAAGCTACTTTACTCGAAACAATTTTTAAACTCATAACTGAAATTTGATCACTTAATAACATAGAAATCCAACCAGCTAATTGCATAATAGAATTCATACCTTGAAATCTCGTCCGACCTCGGTTTATTTTGTGATTTTCCGGATTTTCCAAATCCTTGAGAATGAGCAGTCGTATTCGAAGAGAGACTGTTCGTAAAAGAAGATAAGAAACCATCCTTATTATCGGAATTCCCAACACGAGAATATAAAGGATTTTTATGGCATATCTTCTGAGGCGGTGGGAGATCGCAATTCTCAACACGGTCGAGCGATCTTCTCGCGACTAAGGATACTAATTCATCTTTATCCGACATCCACCACCACGGCTCGCTTTTCTCACTGCCCAGAAAACTATATTCTGGTTCGAAACAAGCGTCGTTAAGCTTTTTGTAATCTGGGCAATCAACAGAATCCGTTAGATCCTCAATTTCGACAAACTCTTCCATGTTATTTTCCATTTCCGAGGCCTTCTTTTTGGCACTACTAAAATGATCAGCTACATCTCCTTTCCGTTTTTGGGCTTCACTTATTCTAGAGGTGGATATTACGACGCCGGATTCCGCCATTCCCTCGTTCTTCTCCAAAGAATTTATTTGCTCGTACGTGAAGCCCTTTTGGTAACCATAGTTGGGCTGCATTTGGAGCCACCATCGTGAAACCGGGGATAGATTCGAAGACGAGGGTTTCCGGCTGAGAGGGACGAATCCAACAGTGGGCTGATCTTGGCCATCAGGTGTTGCTGTGGGCCCTGCATCGACTTGTTTCGATGGTGCCGATGACTGACAGCAAGCTAACTTGGGGGCTCTTTTGGCGTCTTCTTGGACAAAGCAGCGATTCGCCGTTCTTTGCCACACGGCTCTTGCTTCTGCCACCGCCATGTTTGTTTCTACACTTCGCTCATTTTAGACTATGAAAGGAGAAACAAATGATTCATTGGCTTTTGAATTAATAAAATAAATGGAGATACACAATATAAGAACAAAATTTTGGCAAAAATATATGTTTGCTATGATATGCATATTTGAATTATAACCCATGATATACAAAGCAATTTAAGATATATATATATATATATATATATATTTCTTAATAATTCTCCAAATTGGCCTTCTTTGCATAAACTCTGCAATAAAATCCCCAAAGAATCGTTGAAGATCCTAAGTATATACTCTTAACAACTTCTGATACTTCCAACACAAACAACATATCATCTGTAAAAAATGAGTAAATTTATACCAAAAATTGCAGTCGATTAAGTTTCTCAATTTGATGAACTTTACCCAGAAAAGTCCAACATCTTATCCATATCAGGGAATCGAAAAAATCTACGACAAGGGTTCATAACTACTTACAGTAATTGCAGGGTCTTATATATATATATATATATATATATATGTATGTATATTTAGTCAGAGAGTGATTGAGAAACAAACCCGAAAGAGAAACTCGGCAGAATTGAAATGGAGCAAAGATGGCGAACTGGGTAGTGGTCAAAGCTTGAGATCTGGTCATGGAGAAGAAGAAAAAAATTGTTGGTTTGAATCGCAGAGAGACCAAAAAATCTTAGAACCGAGCAAGAAGATGACGACCCATGTCACCCAGAGAGAGAGAGAGAGAGAGAGAGAGAGAGATGGTGTCTCCTTTGTGTTGCTCTTGCGTTTCGTCTCTCTGCGGTTATCATTCCATGGCTTCGTTGTCCGCTTTTGCTCCAACGACAGCTTTCTCGACGATCGCCCACTTGTCGTTTTCACCTCGGTACATTTCCACAACTGGGTTTTCTTTTCTTTAATCATATATATATACACGGATTTATACATATATTATTATATACTGAAAAAGATTGAAACTTTAACCATTTTAACCCCAAACTGCGATGTGGGTTTTTCTCGTGAGTAGTTTGGCAATCAACGTGGCATACGATGGCATTTCAAAGCTGGTGTGGGACCCACTCCATGTTCAAAAGGATAAGAGCCGGTTTGTCAAGTATTTTATATGATCCTTCCCTAGGCCTAGTCTAGTGTGTGTGTGTATATATAATTTTTTTTTTATTATTTTGATATTATATTGTGAAGAAGGTATCTCTCACACAAGGAAAGAAAATCTTGGGTCTAACTCCGACCAACCAACCTTTGGCTTCTCTCACAAAATGTGTGATACAAAAATCGGAATATCTAGTAGACCCCACTATCATGACTGATTCAATTTTCAATTATAAAAAAAATGACCCAAAATTTAAACCATGTAAATTTTTTATTATTAAGAACCATTGTTATTGTATTGATATTTGATGATCCTTGGCTAGAAATAATAAGGGATATTCCTTACGGTAAATGAAGCAAATGCCTATTTGTGACTCATGATTTCAAAAAAATGTCCAAACCTATTTTTGATAATTAAAACCATCAATTAATTGAATTATAGACCAATATGATTTACTTTTTTTACGTGTGAATAATTTAAATAACGAAAAATCAATATTTATTATAATTAATTAAAAAAAAATTCTTTCCTTAAATATAGGTTACCTATTATTCGTTATTGACGTAAAAATCAAATAATTATTTGAATTAATTACATCAAAATACAATTCTTTCCTTAAATATAGGTAAATCAGTATTCAAAATTCAAATAATTCATTTTTAACGATTTTATTTGAAATATAAAAAATTTATATTAATTTAAGTTACGAATTGGAAGTGTAATTTAAGTTACAAAATTATAAAAGTAAATCAGTATACTTGTAACTGTAATTTAAGTTACGAATTTATAATAGTAAATGCCTTCGTTGTATTCATAATTTGAATTACGAATTATAATAGTAAGTTATAGGTTACGAAGTTATAACTGTATAATAATAATTGTAATTTAAGTTACGAATTTATTGAATTAAATCACTATACATGTAATTGTAATTTAAGTTACGAAATCATTCCATTGAAATACTTTCTGGGGGAACGAGCTATTGGTTGAAATCGTATACTGATCGCGACAGAGAAGGCGACGGAGAGCGAAGGAGGCGACGGGAAGCTTTGTAATTACGCGAGGCGATGAAATTTTAGGGGGCAAGTCGACGGGAAGCTTTGTAACAGCGTGAGTCGACAAAATTTTAGGGGGCGAGTCGACTGGACTTGACGACGGGAAGAGAGTCGATTGAACTTGACTACGGGAAGAGACGAGACTTGGCGACGGCAGATGAATCAGGAGAGAGTTAAATGGGTTTTGACCTCGTGCAGTTTTTAAAAAATATTTTTTTACCAAAAAATAACATATTAATACTGTAAATAAAGAAATTGTCAACCACAATTATAGGAAAAATTAATTTTAAAAATAAAATATATAATTAATAATAAATAAACAAAAATTAAATTAATAATTAATATTAAGGGTAATATGGTCCAAACAAAATTAAGTGGGTATAAATTAGTTTTATGAAATTATGGGCATTTCTTATAAACTTCAAGTGTTTTTTTTTGGGTATTTTGTGAATTTTTCTTATTTTTTAAAATTGACTAACCGATAGTTAATTTGAACTACCACTTCGATCGGACTTTTTTTTTTTTAAGGCAGCTTTGCTGCATGTGGGGATCGAACCCACGACCTCCACTTTAGAGGTAGTGTGGTATTACCACTAGGCTATCCTAGCAACCACACTTCGATCGGACTACTCGTATAATGTATTCAATATCCGGATCCCGTTCCATTCCTTTCGAACAAAAATTTCAATTTATGATTTATATACTAATAAATTGTGATAGAAAATAAAATAAAAATGTCACTATAATAAACTATGTGCTATTGTGGTTGTAGGATTGTCCACCAGATATTTTGTGTGTGCTTGGGATTAGAGAAAGGGGTGATCTATCTAGGCATGTCACTCTCTGATTGATGGGAGTGAAATAAACTGAAGAATTCTTGTAATGCAAGCAACCTAGTTTCGATAGATTATTAGGACCAGACCACTAACTTTTGGTACTTTGACTTTAAAACGCAAGTGAATGCTTTAGCCTTATTATTGTACTTTCATAGGTTACTTTGGCCTAGTTCTGTGGGATCTAACTTCTGTTGGCAAAATTGCCCACAGAAAGTATCTCACATGGTTTTTAATTTGGCAAAACGGTGATTTAATTATGCTTTTCTCTCCTGGTTAGCATTAAACATGGGATGAAACCCCCTCGAGAACCGGTTTTTCGCCTTTTTTTTGGGCTCGGTTTTGGTTTTTTCAGGCCTTCCGAAGCTAGGATCCGTCCCAACCCCAATATTTATTATCCAGGTCATGCCGGAATTGGGTACTGAAACTTTCACCCATCAAAATCCAAATCCTGAGTTAAAAAGGTGTGTAGAATTTAACTGAAAGCTAGGTTGCCAAATTCACTCTAGAAAATCAAAATCCTTGAGTTTGACAATCTATATATATATAAAAGGAGAGTTTTTGAGTGATGAGGTGACACAATACACAGACAAAGATTGAGGTTTCTTAATTTTCTAGACATTCAATTTCTTGGTAGTTTTATTCTTCCTAACCATGTATTAACCTCCACTACCACACAAACATTTCCATTTTATTTGATAATTAGTTATTATGAGTTAATGTCACAATTTATTTCAAAGGTTAATTATGTCACAATTGTGAGTTAATCTCACAATGACAATAGACTTTTGATATGTCTAAGAAAAACTAACAAATAACTATTGTAAACGTATGGAATTTTTTTGAAGCATGAAGTTTTAGACTCTTACTCTACCGAGCATTGATGAAAATAATGAATATTAATCAAATAACTATTGTAACTCCTATTCCATCATTCATATGTATATACTAATTATATGGTTCATCTTCAACATTGTGATCATTCCCATTCGTTCTTCATTCTTTTTCATTTAGTGTCCAAATTGCCAATGAAGTGTGAGATTTTATAAGCTTCAGCATAGTATTGAATTCGTCAAGGTATCATGTTTATCAATCTTTGTTATATATATTTTTTATTAAAATATTGTTTATCTTTTTTTTTTCTTCAGGAGGATTTCTTCTTTCAAAAAATAAGATCGTTGCATTTACGGTAAGTTTTTTATTTCTAGGAGTTCGGTTTCATTTTTTTCCAGTGAGTTTGAATTAATTTATGGGTACTTTTTATCCTTTTGTTGATTTTCAGAGGATTTCTTCTATCAACAATAAGGTCGTCGTGTTTCTGGTAAGCATCTTATTTTCCGAGAATTTAGTTAAATTTTATTCCGATGAGTTTTTTTTTTAATAAAAAAATAGATCGTTCCTTTTTTGGTTAATTTTTTTTTCCTTTTGTTGATTTCTCATGGGGATTTATTTAATCAAGATTTTTTTTTTCTTCTATTTCCTTGGTAGACAAGGCTATTAGAGGTCAGTGATGTCGTTTTTTTCTTCTATTTTCTTCAAAAGCCTCACATGAGTGGTAAGAACTTACTCAATTACTTTGTATATGGATGATCGTAATTTCGACTATCCACTAAATTATTTTATTAGAGGGATTGATTTTTTTTTTTTTTTTGCATGTGTGTTTTCAAATTTCGATCTATTTCAATGTATAACTCATCCTCAAGTTCTTGGTAAAATAACTCTAGATTATTGTCATTTAAGTACAACCCATCCTCATGTTCTTTCTTCATAGTTCTCAAACAATCTATATATCTATATAAAAGAAAATCTCTTTAGTATGACACATTGAGATTCAAAGAAATGTAAAATTTTATTTTTTAAGATTTTATAATTTTATTCTTATAAAATACATATTCATTAGTAAGAGTTAAATACATATCCATTATTAGTTTGTTGGGAGTTACAATTTTAGTGGATTTAATCACTAATTGAATGTGGAATATTAACTCATTATTTAAAAAATCATATGAGATTTTTTTTATTTAACTCTATGAAAAAAAGGTAATTAAGTTAATTGACCTTTCAAATGCATGCACGCATATTTATGCATATAGGTTTAGAATAAGTACGCTTAATGCCCCTGTATAATATAATCCTAAGAGAATCTTTAAAAATAAAGCACTAATAATGATGTACGTGGCTTATAATGCCATTTTCCTCTCAAACTTCATTTTATGTTTTCATAATTTGTTATCGTGTCTTAATTTTCATCCCATTTTTGCAGAACGTCAATGTTGTCCAAAGGTTCAATAGCTTATAATGCAATGGGTCGAGATCCAAAAGCGACGTGACGATTTTTCATTTTTGTTTACATTTTTTAATGGCTTTTGAGAAATGGTATATAGATGTTATCAATAATTTGCTCTATATTTTTCAATTTTTTAAGATCACATATATCAAAATTATATATATATATATATACACGTACGTATGTTTCTATATAGAAGTAATACATGATATAGATGTTGATTTTATTATTTAGTTAGATTGTTTTTGAAAAGGTGAAAGTTCATTTTTTTCCTCTTTTTGTTTTTGATATATTGTTTGTCCCATTTAAATATATGTTAATTGAATCCACTTATATAGTAATAGTAATTACTTCTCTATCTTTTACCTTCTTTCATTTAAAAAAAAAAAAATCCCGAATCAATGATTACAACGATTTTTTTTATTATTTTTTAAAAGGGGTGACACTATCGGCCAAAGTTACAATGCACTCTCACATTACTAGATATATTCACTTCTTGAGAAATTTTCTTATAATTTCTCAAGAAATGAAGAAACATGGTGATGCAAGAAAAAAATTGACAAAAAAGTCGTATAAAGTCCAATTCTAAATAATGATTTCATTATATGGCATTACCGATGATGCATCAACCACCAATGGTGTAATCGACACCGGTGGCACGACTCAAAACAAAAACACATAAACGTAAATATAAACAATATTATTTTATTGCCATTTGTTGCACATAACAACCCCGTATATTCATTGGGTACTATCACAGTAGTTTATTTTATTTGTTAAAGTAATATCCAGCGACACGTGTTACTCTTTATAATAATTTAAGACTTTTATGTTATTACCTGTTAATATATGTACAATTTTACATAGCTATATATGTATATTGAGACGTAAAGTATAATTTGTGTGTTGAGGTTTAATTTAACTTTCTATGTATATTGTCTCATGATATTATTAGAAAACAAAGTAGCAATAAACATTATGTGAAATAATTTATCACGTAAGATATTTAACATTTTTGATTGATTGGAAACATAAATTGTTTTTGAGATTTTTTATCATCAACGCGCGAAGCCCGTTGCGGTCCACTAGTGTGTAATAAATTAGAAAGCTAGGTTGCCAAATTCGCCAAAACTCCACAAAGGACAAAGGGTTATTCGAAAGAAAGAAAAAAAAAACTCAATTAATATCATTTAGGAACCTTAAGACTAATAATACCTATTATTATTATCATTATTATATATGTTATTGCATTCAAAAGATACTATATGTATACATTATTGCGGTATTCAAAATTCTGGAGCCACAGAATGATTAAAATTTCTGCTCCATACATATATATTTACATAAAGAAAGCACGGTATGATTAAAAGCAAAAATAAATAAATTTGACATGATTTTAAAAAATTTAATTCACTTTCTCAGGTCCCTTTCCTCTTTACCATGATTTTTGTTAATTATGAAAATTATAATTACCTTGGTTGATTTTTGAGCTCAACCCTTACGCTACCATCTCAACCATCCTTACGCTTTACCATTTGCAACGACTTTTATATCTGTGACAACCTCCTGTAAGGGTAAACGTGGCATTATTGCGTTACCATGTGCATAAGTAAATACGATAATATAATAAAAGTAATTGGCGTAACTCCCCCTGAACTTTGTACGTTCGTGCATCACGTGTTACGTGTTTAACCCATTAAATATATCATTTTTATTAAGAAAAAAAGTTAAATTGATTTATCAATGATAAATAATGTTACATTTAATGGGTTTAAACATGACATGTGGCTCGGGTTTGGACGAAAATATGACGGAATACAAAAAAGGGTTAATGAACGAAATGCCTATTTTGTGTCAAACAGTTTTAAAAACTACCCATTGTGTGTATTTTTTACTCTCACAAATGGGCATTTCTTAAAAGGTTGGACACAAAAATGAGCATTGCGTACAATTTTTATACAAAAAATAAGAGCTTGACAACTGTCACCATCCAATTTTTTTGAAAACTTAATATCAACTTTTCATACACTTTCGATACTTATGCCACTATTTTCCCTAATGAAAATTCGTACCTATACAAATATCTTTTCTGCTTTCTAAAAATCTGTGGTAAGTTCATGACACCTTTAAATCCCAAAAATAAAATAAAAAATGAAATCACATAATACTTGGTGTAAAAATCTTAAAATCCTCCTAATATACATTAAAAGCCAAAACTCCAAAATCTCTAATAATATTTATTTAAAAAATCATAATTTATAAGAAGTTAGTTCCTTAGAAATTCTAAATTCCATAGAAATGTCATAAAATCCCATAAAGACTTCAATTGTTTTATAAAAATCTGTGGCAAGTTCATAACACCTTTGAATCCCACAAAAAGACAATGAAATCCCATAAAACTTAGTGTAAAAATCTCAAAATCCTCCTAATATCCATTAAAAGCCAAAACTCTAAAATCTATAATAATATTTATTTAAAAAATTATAATTAATAAGAAGTTAGTTCCTTAAAAATCCTAAATCCTATAGAAATGTCATACATAAAGACATCAATTTTTTTAAAATTAAATTTCTATGTAGATTTGCTTTTAGATTAATATATTGTTTCTCTCCCATTTTTGTCGTTTATATATTGGCAGTTGCTCTTGTAACTAAAGTTGATGTCGTTTTGTATTGATAATAATATAAAAAAATAAAAATGACAAGGCTCATCGATTGCGCATCCAGAGAATCGAACCCGGGTCAGTACCGTGGGAGGGTACTATGTCAGTGTCTACACGCTACACAAAATTAGATAAATTCATTTTAATTTTTTTTTTTTTTTTTACTTTTTTCATTACCTTCATCAATAATTCCCATCCCATGCATTCGAGCTTCAATCACCAAGAGAAAAGTTCTCTATGATTATCCACCACACGAATTACAACATATTGATCGTCAAACGAGGAAGATTGGATTAACCGTGTGTCAATACTAGTAAACAAAAAACATGGGAATCACAAAAATAAAAAATAAAATCCCTAGTTCTGAGCTAAGAGTGGGATCAGATCAACCAACCCCCGAGAAGGGTTAGAGGAAATGAGAATTAGAGTTTGTGATCTCTTTACATTCAAATTTATATAATGTTATTGTGTATTTTTCAACATGAAAATTGCTCTAAAAGAACAATTCTTGACTTCCCGCTGATTTGTTAGAACCATGTCTTTGCCGCTTTACAAAAAAAAAAAAAAAAAAAAAAAAAAACATGGATTAACATTTCTAGTGATCAATATTCAATTGCACAAAATGCAATAATAAATAAAAAAAATTAGCAAAAAATAAATATCAATTTTCACAGACTCCCCACTACTAGAAAACATCAATGGAAAGTAAATATTAGAAAGGAAAAAAAAGAAAACTTTTCCCATTGCTCATCACACATTATCATACACATAGCTTGTTCCATCATCTCAATAGTGATTACATATATAAAACAAACTCTTCCGGTCACTAATCTTCATAATTTCTCCAGCAAACGAGCATGACAATGCAGCGACGGATTATGTAAAGCCTCGTGCCCTTCTCCTTCAACACCGCCCGTCCGCTCGGGGACCGAGAAGACTCGCAACGCCTTGCCGGGAAACACAGACACCCCATAATGCCCATCGCTTGTTACGATCCCGATCGTCTCATGAAATGACAGAAGAGACAGAAGAAGCAGGGAAAGACAAAAACCACTTTGTGTGTGTGTTTAAGTTACACTTTGCTCAGTTGTTTTTCATAGTTTTTTACAGTACTGTGCTGATTTGTTACGTAGTTTTGTCTGGAAGTGAGTAAGTGATCACTGTTCTGTTTTGTTTGGTCGGTTTTTATATGCTTGTGCGTGAAATCTGGTGGCTTCTTGGGACCTCCGAAGAGTAAGTTTAGACTTGAGTTTGGTTGGTTCTTTAAAAGTGGTACGTTTTATTTCTTCTCAACACTGGGACATATATAATATATATATATATATATGTATATATATTATGGCATCGTTTTGTGGGAGGTTTCTGGTTTTAGGTCTCCTCAACTTTTTGACTCGAACGTTCACTTTGGTCTTTGGTTGATTAATTAATGTGTTCCGTATTTTCAGGGAAGTAATCCACTTCTGAGGGTTTCGAGAAGAGTGTCAAGAGTATTGATGGAATGGATAGGGGTGAAATCTTTGGCTCTAAACCTCGGTTTTGACCCGGCTTTGGCTAAAACCGGTCCTGTCCCGATTTATAAACAAACAAAAAAAAAAAACCAAGAATAATCCTAGCCAAATGAGTATATTACAATATTCATATTGAATGTATTATATTCTTTATTGTCAAAGCATAGATCGTTTATGCTTTCTGTCTATTCATTGTATGAAGAGTTTGTGACCCGTCGTTTTCTTAGCCCGGCTCGTTTCATAACGTTGCGGAGCAATATATTTTTTCATTGGATATTTTAAGACTTTCCAGGGGAATAGAGACCCTATCTTGTGGACTTTTCGGGTTATGGCTTTTTGTAATTGGCGATCATTCCCTCTTCTCCATCGTAACACTCTTTTCGATCATAATGGATTCTTCTCTTATGCTCGTTGTTTTAGCATAAATTAGGTTTGGACTTAAAATTTCATTGTTAACGTATTATTTTCGATAATAAAGTGCCCTTTATTCATCAATTTGGAAAAAATTCAAATTCTATTACTCTCAAAATGTTATAACATAATACATGAATGTAATGGCCAATACTCACATGGTTCTATAAACAGACTATAATGATATTCATATATTGTATAATCTAACTTGGAAACTCACGCCACAAAGACTTTCTATGGATTGATTCTCTCAGAGCTCCAGATCTTCTCACCATTGGAATTTTTGGAAGATGTAAAGTTAATCCTCTTATTACTCTTCAAGTTCAAGTAATCCACCTGCAATTGCGAAAACAATTACCCGAAAACTTAGAAAGGGAAAAACCTATTATCTGTTGAGTAATTCGAAGTAATCCCCCTACAGTTTTCTCGTCGGTGCACTTATCGGGTTAATGAAAAACAAAGCGCACCTAAATGTTAAAAATGGTGGAAAATGTTAATACGTGAGCAACACATGACATTTTCGGGTATTGTCTCCAATTTAGTGGAACTTTCATAATCTGGAACACATTGATCTCGTTCGGTACCTAATTGATGACATAAAATACTTCCGAATAAGTCATGTTTTGCGTGCAAGTTGACGTTTACCGTCTTTGATAGGAGGTAATGTGCGATCATATTTGCCAAATATTAAAGTTCAGGGGACAAAGTACACCAATACGCAAAGTTCAGGGGCATTATCACCTATGGAACTTATCTATAGAATGAAAAGCCGAGCATATAGAGATATAGCACACCTGATCTGGATCAAGAACCAGAACACAGAACGCATCAACTGGTCCACTTGAACTCTCAAGAACATTCACTTCCAATGCTCGATCATCAAGGCTTGGAATTCCAGGATTTGGCCCCAAATATTGTTGCCTTGATCTCAGTGAGCTCTCAAACCAAGACCTCTCTCTTTCCTACACCATAAGGAATGTGCTTAATCATGATACAGATTCTTCAGATCAATCATACAATCTCGAATTCCAGCTTACCTGAAGTTTTTCCGGGTCGGGATTCGCTCCATCGATGATGGAGATTGTCCCGTTTATCCGGAATTGCTCCCAAGAATCAATGAAGTACCAGCAAACCTAGGGCATGAATGTTCACTTCACGGTTTGAATAATTAGAATCATTTCCTAAATTACTCAATTTTATGAATACCTCAGCGAAAGGACAACGCTTAAGCTCCTCAATCTGCAATGTCGATCGCGAAATTCAGTACCGATGATCGCGATCTCTAGAAGAATACTGCATCGAAAGGAAGGATCGAACCTTGCGAGTTCTGGAGTCTGTGTTTACTAGTATCTTATCCGTATCGCCTTGAAACCCTCGGAAGACGACGGTGCGATTCGACGGTCTGCCATTGAAGCCCACTGTTGCCTGAAGAAGGGACGAAATTCATGGATTCATGAGAAGAGAAAATCTCTGTCAATCGAAGCCAAATCGATTGATCGTTGGATGAGAGATTACGAGCTGGAAGAAGGAGGAGTGCTTGAGGTGGGAGTTGGAGTTCAAGGCGTTGATCAGAAGCTGCTTCCATGGCGAAGCCATAGTTTCC
Source organism: Parietaria judaica (assembly GCA_954871525.1). NCBI lineage: Eukaryota > Viridiplantae > Streptophyta > Magnoliopsida > Rosales > Urticaceae > Parietaria > Parietaria judaica. The sequence continues at coordinate 3,265,367 of OX940864.1, read as the reverse complement.
ATCTTCTCTCTGCTCTCTTCTTCGTCGTCGTCCTCTCACTTCACTGGTGTTATCAGCTCATAAACGACAACAATATAAAAACGACATAACATTATTAAAACGACATGAATGTTCGAAGGATTGAACATATTCCAATTTTGCGGATACAAAATTTTCAATTCTATATTTCAATGCTCGTTTTCCATAAAAAAATTATGCTGAGTGCAAAGAGGGATATTTATGGTATATATATACAGCATTCGTTCAATCTTTTTTAGTGGTAATAGTACCCGATGTTCTTTGCCACACGGCTCTTGCTTCTACACTTCGCTCATTTTAGCGGAGAAACAAATGATTCATTGGCTTAACACTATGCAAAATTAACAACTTCTGCAATAAATCTCCAAAAAATCTTAGAACCGAGCAAGAAGATGACGACCCATGTCACCCACAGAGAGAGAGAGAGAGAGAGAGAGAGATGGTGTCTCCTTTGTGTTGCTCTTGCGTTTCGTCTCTCTGCGGTTATCATTCCATGGCTTCGTTGTCCGCTTTTGCTCCAACGACAGCTTTCTCGACGATCGCCCACTTGTCGTTTTCACCTCGGTACATTTCCACAACTGGGTTTTCTTTTCTTTAATCATATATATATATACACGGATTTATACATATATTATTATATGCATATCATATATATGTATGCAGGGGCGAAGCCAGAAAAAATTATGAGAGGGGGCGAGATTTTTTTAAAATTTTAAAATCAAACGAGTCGACATTGAAATTACTAACATTTATTGTAATTTAATTATCTCTTACGAAATTTCTTGGTATGAAAGTGGTTTATAATTTCTTATTATCATCAGAATTTTCCTCAACGGATTTTCATGTTTGTAATATTAATATAAGATGATATCTCATCCAAAATTAAAGGCTTTTTACATAGTGTAAATTATTGATTAATGGTGCACAATTTTTTTTAAGTATTAAATATAAAATATATCTATTGAACAGTCACCGAGTTAAAATACTAGTCCAGCTGAGACATTAACTGATTACATCTACGTTATAATTTCTTAATTTTAATTTTTTTATAACTTGTTGAAGTATAAAGATTATAAAATATTGAAAATGTAATATAATATATTGATATATCATTATATTTGACAAAAAACAGTAAAAAGATTCAAATAAAATAACAAAACTTAATCTATCTATAATTAACTATCTTGAAATATAATATTTATTTAAAGAGTCGTACAAAGATAATTCAATAATTTAAAATAAAAAAGAGCATATTGCTATTCTTTTTAATAGAATTCAATAAAATTTGAGAAGCTAATAAAAATAATAATTATACTCCAAATTTGAGTAACTAAAAATATACGTGTAGGATGCAGACTTACTTTTATAGTATTATTCACAATTAAGTAATGTAGAAAAAATGGTTTTTGCTTACCTACAGATCTTAACTCTAGCTTTCTATAGTAGGTATATGTAAAAAAAATTATGCATCTTAGGAGTAGGAAGGAATCAACCCACATCTTCCATGCACAAAAGACCTTTAAAGGCAACAACTATACCAGTGAGACAAAGATGTCTACTTTAAGGCTTTGGAATTTTTATTTACTAAATAATATTTCATTAAAATTGTATATATATATATATATTAAAATAACGCGCCGAAACCGAGTGGGGGCGGCCGATCCCGCTAGGCCCAACGTAGTTTCGCCCCTGTATGTATGGATATACTGAAAAAGATTGAAACTTTAACCATTTTAACCCCGAAATGCGATGTGGGTTTTTCTTGTGAGTAGCTGGGCAATCAACGTGGCATACGATAGCATTTCGAAGCTGGTTTGTCAAGTACTTTATATTTTATCCTTCCCTAGTCTAGTCTAGTCTAGTCTAGTCTAGTGTGTGCATATATATAAATATATTATTTTGATATTATATTGTGAAGATGGTATCTCTCACAAGGAAAGAAAATCTTGGGTCCATATTCGACCAACCAATCTTTGGCTTCTCTTACAAAACGTGTGATATTAGTACCGAGGAATATCAGTCTGTTTATTTTTCTTTTTCGAAATCGATAATCCGTTTTTTTTTTGTCATAGAAATATATATTTTTTAAATCTGATAGTTAATTTGAACTACCACTTCAATCGGACTATACGTATACAATATCCGGATCCAGTTCCATTCCTTTCGAACAAAAATTTCAATTTCCGATTTATATACTAAGAAATTGTGATAGAAAATAAAAGAAAAATGTCACTATAATAAACTATGTGCTATTGTGGTTGTAGGATTGTCCACCAGATATTTTGTGTGTGCTTGGGATTAGAGAAATGGGTGATCTATCTAAGCATGTCGCTCTCTGATTGATGGGAGTGAAATAAACTGAAGAATTCTTGTAATGCAAGCAACCTAGTTTCATATTAGGACCAGACCATAGGAAATACTCATTTTTGTGTCAAATATTTTAAAAAATTACTCATTGTGTATTGTGTGTGAAAAACTATTTATTATGGGTAAGTTTTAAAAAAAGTTTGCATAAAATGGCTATTTCGTTAATTAACCCCTTAGTATGCTTTTCTCTCCTGGTTAGTATTAAACATGGATGAAACCCCCTCGAGAATTGGTCTTCCAGCATTTTTTCGGGCTCGGTTTTGGTTTTTTCAAGCCTTCCGAAACTAGGATCCGTCCCAACCCCAATATTTATTATCCAGGTCATGCCAGAATTTGGCATCGAAACTTAAACCCATCAAAATCCAGATCCTGAGTTGAAAAGGTGTGTAGAATTTATTTGAAAGCTAGGCTGCCAAATTCAACCCTAGAAAATCAAAATCCTTGAGTTGACAATGTGTAATAGATTAGAAAGCTAGGTTGCCAAATTCGCCAAAACTCCACAAAGGAAAAAGGGTTACTCGAAAGAAGAAAAAAAACTGCAAATAATATCATTTAAGAACCTTAAGACTAATAATACCTATTAATATATATATATATATATATATATATATATATATATTATTGCATTCAAAAGATACTACTATATGTATACATTATTGCGGTATTCAAAATTCTAGAGCCACAGGATGATTAAAATTTCTTCTCCATACATATATATTTACATAAAGAAAGCACGGTATGATTAAAAACAAAAATAAAAAAAATGACATGATTTTCAAAAATTTAATTCACTTTCACAGGTCCCTTTTCCTCTTTACCATGATTTTGTTAATTATGAAAATTATAATTACCTTGGTTGATTTTTGAGCTCAACCATCCTTACGCTACCATCTCCACCGCACGAAAGAAAGCCATTCGAAACAACTTTTATATCCGTGACAGCCTCCTGTAAGGGTAAACATGGTATTATTGCCTTACCATATGCACAAGTAAATACGATAATATAATAAGAATAATTGGCGTAACTCCCCCTATGCTTCGTTTACTTTCAGAAAGTAGCTGATAGAATATTTTTATTTGTGCGCAATACATTACTTATTTGATAGTTCAAGCAAATAACAATTGGACTCATTCACTGCTTCACAATAGTCCGATAATCTAGTATGTTGATTTCGTTCTGTATTCAATTGACAAAACTACGTTCGATCAAATCATGTGTTGCGCACACTTAATATTTTTCTTGTCATTTTTCAACTTATAGGGGGTAACTTGCTGCTTTTTATTAGTAAAGCGGGTACGCGGCCAACAATTGAAGTTCAGGGGCAAACTACTCCAGCATGCAAAGTTCAGGAGGCGTTCTGTCAAGTACCCATGTAATAATCATGGGACAAACTTAAATAGTGGAACTTACCCGAACTACCCCTCCGAAGCCTCGAGAGCTGGGTTGCAGAAACGTGTGTTTTTCATGCAGTTTCGGCCAATGAAATACCATTCTAGCTTGTTTTGCGTCCCAGAGTTTCAAGTCTCCGTCTTTGCTTCCTGTTAGGAAGAAACTCGTGTTCGGAATGGTGGCTATCTTGGTGACACTCCCTTCAATCAGATCAATTTGGAGAACAGATTCAAATTGTGATAATTAGGGATGGCACTGGTGTTCCGGTTCTGATCTTTTTGCATTTTCGATACGGAAACCGGAACCGAGTTTTTCATAATGAAAACCGGTTTCGTAGGTATCAATTTTGAGAAGAAAAAAAAAATGAATTGTCTAAGAACATGGCTTTGAATGCCAAAGAAAAAAAAAATCCTTAAAAAAATAGAAGTGTGTTTTTAATGACGAATTTTTTAACATTAATACATCGTGAAATAAAAAATTCCAAAAATTAACACGTACAATAAACCCCTAGAACTGGTTCTAAAACTGATTTCGGTTAAAAACTAGTCACGAACACTGGAAAGTGCATAGATGGTTTCCCCTTTTAGAATAAACGAATATTCAGTTTTCTCTCTAGCAAACCCATAGTCGGTGTGTAAACTATCGTGGTAAAATTTTCACCCTAAGATTAAAAAATAGTGTTTCCGAAATGAACTTGCTCGTACCTGAATGAGCCTTAGGTATGTACCAAACCATTCCGTTTAAATTTTGTTCCCCAGCTTTGCCATTTTCCGTAGAGTTTTTTTGCCGTTTAGTCTTCCCAGTTGCAATGTACCTAAAGTCGTGTATTCCGACGTCACCAAGTTTACCACCGGTAACGATAAGGGGCGATACGGAGCCACTTCCGATATCATTATCAAATACTGACACAGAGCGTGCACCACCTGAAAAATAAGCACAAAGAATTTAGGAAAGAGCAGTTCGTGACATTATAAATGCCACTTTGGTATCAGAATTACGTGTTGCACAAGCTAATTGAAATCATATATTTTTAAATCTCATATACTCTGAACGAGACGTGTTTTTTTATAGTTATACCTTCTATATTTTTTTGAGTAATCAGAAATGCCCCTGCTTTTTTCATGTTTGTGCAGCAAATGCCACTATATTTTTAATAAGTAGGACATCGTACACAAAACTTTGACTTATTTGAGGATGCTTTCAGAAGATCATGGAGAATATTGCATCCAATTCAGATAAAATTTAAGAAAAACTAATGGAAGTTTGCGGTTAAGAAAGAAGCGAGTACCGTCATGACATATGATGGAAGCTTGCGAGGTGGTTGGTGGAGCCAACGTATCCCATATAACGGCATTAACGCCGTTTAAGCTATGTCCAGCCACAACAATGATCGATCCACTCGAACTGATATAGGCAACATCCCTGTACATAATATATATATATATATATATATATATATATATATATAAGGAAGTCAAACAACTACTATGAATTTTTTATTTTACTTTTTACATTTTCAAAGCCCGAACTGTTTTTCTGACTTTTTAGAACTTAAAAATCTGAACAAGTTTTTATTTCTTGAATTTCAAAAATCAAACGAACATACGAAGCATGGGAATCAAAGCAGTGCGATGCTTGTGTTGGTCGTATATTGCTCCTTCCTCCAACCTCGAGCTGCCACGTACAAACTGTGCCATCTACAGCAGAAGAAGCAAATCTTTGTCCGTAATGGTCAAACTGCAAGGCCGATATTGAGGCGAGAGCGTAGGGTGGAGGCACATTTGCAGCGGGAAGTACCCCATAAGTTGCACAAGCTTTCTCCTTACCAAACTGCATTCATCACATTCTAATTCAATACATTAGCCAAAGAAAATGATAAAAATACAGCATTAAGAATTTTATAGGACCCGGAAAAGAAATAAAAGAGAAATGATAACACTTCATTGATAAACGTTACCCCGGTCTCTAATTCGAGAGTTAGACCGAGAAAAATCCCCGAATAATGTTCAATAAGAATATCCACTAATCAAAACATGACGACTAAACCTAGATTAAGTGCCTATGCGTATAAGAACCCTAAACCCATATTTATTGCAGAATTCCCCTAATACCCTACTTATGAAAATATCAAAATACATAATTCAATAAATATAAATAAAGTCTTTGACAATTTCACAAATTAATACCTCCCATAAGTAGATGTGTGTATTGGAGGAAGCAGCCAAGAAAATTGGCTTAGAAGGATGACTTGAAAAGGCTCTTGTGCTTATATTCCCTACAGAAGGTAGTGTATCCGCAACCTCTTCAAACTCCTCTTGAGTCTCCCAACCTAAGCCCGAGGCTCCCATCCCGGCGTAGCCTGGAATCCCGAAAGCCGCGCCACCTGTGAAGTCTCTAATGGGCTTTGTGGGGCCCACGGTGGCTCCACCCAATCCGAGGTGGGCCCCTTTCTCAGACCCGAGCCCGATTCCAGGAGAGACACGTGTCGGAGCCGGGGTTGACTCAGATCCAGCCCACCCGTTTGATGGCCAATCAGCGTTTGACCAGATATAGTCAGACTCGTTTGTAGAAGAGTTCACATCTCCCCAGTTGAAAAATAGTATGCCCTGAATAAGAGGAAACTAGTGTGAAACCGATTTTGATCTGCATCTTTAGAAAGGAAGGATTGCTAAATGGGAATATCTCAAGCATCAGAAAACGGTCTTTCAAAATTAACGAGTTTAAAGCCTCAATATATATAACAATATGCTTATAAATAGAAGCTGATAATAAGTATTGTATGGAGACTTTAAGTTTGTGACCCGAATCCGTTTTTATTTGGCCTGCCAATTTCTTGCTTTGGGTGCATCATATAGGATATTTTGGGAGCTATGTGGTGGAAGCAGAGGGATCGGGCTAATAGGCAATGACCTTTCGGATTATGGGCTTTTATGGAATTGGTGTTTTAGTTTTAGTTTTAGTTTTAGCTTACAAATTAAAAAATTAAAAAACCAACTAGCTGTCATTTGTTTCTGTACCCTCTCCTCCATCGTAAATACTTTTTTTATCACAGTAAATTTCTTCTCATTTTTCATTGGTTTTCTTTCTAATTTTTAACAGCATTGATACATAAATCAACATGAATATTATGACTATCAATTTCTTTTATTATAAGGAGCTTGAACGTCAATATAAGTAGGCCTATGATAGCATGACATAGCTCGTTGGACTTACTTTCCTGTTGCTAGCAACAGCTGCTTGGCCTTGCTTAGTGGAATTAATGCACAACGCCTGCAAAATGTAAGAGATTATTGCATTAGCTTCTATCATATCAGTATTTATTCATTTATAGTATTAGTTTATTTGACTTAAGTATCTCATGACTCAGTTAACTCGGAGACTACCAATAAACAGGGGATTGATAGGACCCGAACCAATAATCAAAGAAAGACGAGAACTCTTTAACTATAGATGATAAGCTGGTTTTCAATTCGAGAGCTAGACCGGGAAATTCTAGTAAATGAATAAACAATCAAAATATTAAGACAAACTCTAATGGAGGCACCAATATTTTAGATTAGAAATTCTAATCCCTATTATTGTAAAATTCCTCTTATACCCTTAAATAATAAAACACCTAAATGAGATAATTAAATAAATATAAATCAAGATTTAACAGGGATATTTATATCTCTAGATAGAATGTTAATTATTTTTATTCTATTTCCTAAAACGACTTATCAGTTTCTAAATTTCAATAATTCCAATTTTTGATGAATCATAGTCTCATTCTTAAACTTCGTTAATAACTCTATAGCAGATTCAATTATGACCTCATACGAATAATACTTACCTCCAAAAGCTCTCCATTTGTCTTGAGAACTTCCTTGGGGCTTAAGAAAGAAACTATCTCGTTCTCGATTAATTCTTTAGAATTATGGATGTTATCCACTTCATCTGAGTATTGCATACCGTCATACACTTCACGCCATCCCTTAGAAGGTTTATGATGGAAAAAGGTCGAGAAATTTATATTTTCTGCTGCAAAACTTTCCAATATTATTTTCTGAACAGCGCAAATATCCCACAAAATATCATACCCGTCCTTTTCATCCACCATGTCACGATGAACACTACTGTGAACTGGAATCTCAGACGCGTCTCTTTGAGATCGAACAAATTCTTCAAACCAAACAAGAGTTTTAGTGGGCCACTCATCTTCCATTTTCGCGTGCAGATACGATGCCAGTTGTTTCACGTGATTGGATGAGACTCGCTCAACTGTGGTCTTCAGTGAGTTGACCAGGGTCAACGAGACTAGATCAATCAGTTCCTTTGAAATATTCTCGTCGAATTCCTGATCTGCACTAGATGAACCTGAAGGAAGTCCACCGTGAAACGAGCCAACAGAGTTTAGTTGGTTCTTCAGATATATCAACACATGTTGCCACAAACAGACCCCTATTATTCTACACCGTTCATCTTCAGGAATCGAATGTTTTGTATTTGAACCACCATTCTCTGAAAGGAATTTAGATATCTGGATTTCTCCCGGGTCATCTTGCGATGAGATTTGAGGAACGTCGGTAATTAAGAGAGGTTTTACTGCCCGAAAGAGTGCTTTATAGTCTCTCTGAAGCCAGGAATATGCAAAACCTATAACATATTCAATTAAATCCAATATCGTAAGTGGCTTTTCTATGGGTTCTTCACTCGCAGATCCATGGGTCACCCTCAAAGAAGCTCTAAAAATCCGTAATGGAAGTAAAATACTTTCGGAATAATACCCCATCGAATAAGATTCTGACGAATCAGATTCATAACATGCATTGTTTTCAACAAAACTGCAGGTCGCAATAAACCGTGAAAGTAACAGAGAGGTTTCTTCGGTAAGCTTGAGAAGCGGCTTACTAATGAAATCATAGATTTGGATTTTATCTCGTGATTGAATTCTATTTGTATATCCGCAGAGTAGATCATATCCAACAAACAACAACCCGTTGTTGTGGAGTGAGATTAAAATCTGCAAAAAGAAGAAAGAATAATAGTAAGAAAATATAAAAGTGCTAAAGATTCATGAACTTTTCAAAACAAATATTCCCAGACATCCCTCAATTTGTCACGGAAAAAAGTACAAAGTTTGGGGAGTCCATGGACATTTGTCAAATTTTTTATGTATACAACAGTACCTTGCTGATCAAACTTAGTGGAAGTATTGAAAACTTCTGCTCAAATTGATGAAGTGCGGTATAAAACTTTTCGTGAAAGCTTTCAAGAAGTAATGAATATTGACGGTTTTCATATCTTCCCGAAGCAGAAGGTTCGAAAGCTATTTCTTTCCAGCTCGGATGCTCTTTAATCAATTTCGAGAAGTATATGAGGGCTGTGTCTAATTTGTGATGATTCTCGAGATCAGAAGCCACGTTTTCTGAAATCCAATTAGAAGAATCTTTCATAGAAGGCTTCAAGACCTCGTCTAGAACGTTCAAGTTCTCAAAATTTGATATATTTCCTTGTTCCATAATCCCAAGAACACCTGGTGAAGATGAAAGACGCTCCAAGGCTTCAAGCTATGAACAAGCATGTAATGTATTAGATTTAATGACTAATCAGATAAATATATATGTGTATATATATATATATTTCTGACTTAAAAACACAGATACTAGTACATTTCTCTAATTAAACTAAAACTGGAAACAGCTGATACAGCTTGGTATTTAAATCTCGTAACAGAACCCATGATGAGAAATTCTTTAAACAAACATGGAGCCAGAATTCATTCGCTCCTCTTCTAGAGACTAGCCAGAATTTTTCATAAGGTTTGATATAATAAGGACCCAATATAGCTACATCCATGACAAGGCTAAAAACAGAAATAAACTTAATTAGATATAAATTCAATAAGCTAAGTAATAACCAAGTAAAACAAGATATAATTAAATAAATAGCATAACAAAGAAAGTGCCTAAGCCTAAGAGTGTAGGGGATAGCCGGTTCTTCCTTCGGCCAACCTGGGCCCGTGCCACTGGTCCATGTTATGGATCCGTCGTTGGTAAGTCTTACAGAATATAATGGATCCGCAACATCAATGTGGTTAATTACTTTTGAAAAGACATTTATGATTTACTATTATTCGGGAGTAATCCAAAAAATCAAAAGAAGAAAGCTTACGTGAAGGCCACGTCTGTTCAAGGCAGTAACAGTCATAAGAGTGGCCCACCTAACAAGTATCGCGCAATTTTCATCTCCAACGGCATTCCTCATGCTAGTTTTGCTAGTAAGCGTGAGGCAATAAAGACCAATGTTTGGCTCCATAAAAGAAACGTTTCTAAAGCAGATCATAGAATCCTTAGAACCAGAAACGTTTCGGAAACCAAACATTCTAATAAAAGATTGGTAGTAGTTCCCAAGTTCCCACTGCAAATCAAAGAGTGCTCGTTATAAACTATCGAGCAAGTGGCAATAATGTCCCCTGAACTTTGTTTGTTGGTGCACTTTGCCCCCTGAACGTAGTAGAGCATTACCCCCTACGCTCAACAAATGGCTTACTTTAGGTTATTTCGTCAATTTAATTGTTTTCTCATTTTCTGGGCTTTCATCCTACCTTTTCTTCGAGAACTACAGTTCTTGATTGCTTCACAATAGTTAATAAAATCTTGTTCAGTAACTAATCAATAACAATATTCTCAAATAAGTCATGTGTTGCACATCCGTAAACATTTTCCGTCATTTTTTATGCGTGAGGGGTAATCTGCAACTTTTTGAAAGTTCAGAGGGCATTGCTGCCTGCCAAAAGTTCAGGGGTATTATTGCCCTTTCCTCTAAAGTATTTGACAAATCAGATAGATAGATATACTATACAGTTCAGGGGGTCTTAAAAACTCGAAATATTTTTGTGTTAGTTAAATATACCTCAAGAAGGCTTGCCAGCCAGATATTTCCCTTCTCAATTGCATTTGGAAGCATGATCTTGGCTATAAGATGCTGCTCCGATGGTCCACCTAGACCCTCGATAAGCCGACAAATGACGAGCGCCAGCTGTCCATCCCCAAGGGTTTTTGCGCAAACATTAATGGCAGAAGCAACATCGCCTCCAAGTAGAAAAAACGCGATCGCTAACTCGAGCTGGTGTTTCCCCAGTAATACATACGCATTTTTCAAAGCTGCAGCTTTATTTTTCTCCTCCTGCAAGTGATTGAACCAAAAGCCTATTATTTTAAACAATGACTACTTTGCTAGTTGGAAATATTATTAGTACAACTTAACCAAGACATTTTTTTGTTATGAACCCACATCAGCTAAGAATGAGAGTAGTTGGTGGTGTTCCAATATATCAGTTTTACACCGGAAACCGAATATATACAAATCAACAATTCGGTGTTTAATTGAAAGCATTTTAAAACCAAAGCAACTATCGGTTTTAATATATAAATTGAAAGAACACTGAACATTAGTCTCGAGGATTTCAATTTATTTATTTTTAAGTTTGAGAGTTGTTTTTTCTTCAATAAAACCAATTATTGGACCAACAATTTTTTTTTAATTATATCTTCATAAAACTGGACTTACACCAATTTAAGAACTAGTTTTATGAGAATATAGAATCTTAGAACTTTCACCAAGAGTTTTTTCCAGATGGAGAAGTAAAAGAATTTTAAGACTTTCACCAAAAAACTTTTTTATAGCATCTTATAGGTCTCTATTTCTCTAAGCATCAAATAATTCACCAACATATACAATAGGACAGCACAACTTTATATAGTACCTTGAAATTTCGCATCAGAAATCCAACTAGGGGCTTGTCCCTCTCATCCTTGCTGATTTTGAAAAGACCAGCCAAAACTTGAATCCTATTCAGAGCCACATATAGCAATGCACAATCCCTAGGGTTTTTGTTCTTCAGATACTGAAATCTTGCGAGCTTCTCCATCTACATAACATAACCGAGTCAAAAGGTACTCGTGAAACCCATCAAATAATCAATCTGTAAAAACTAATTTATGTACTTTTAGTAAAAGAAACGCGATAGACCCGTGAACACTTATCGCCAGAGAAAGGTCAATTTCTGAACACTTATCGCCGGAGAAAGGTTAAGATAGTCATTTAGTCTTGCAAGCCGAGTTATTTTATGTCTTTTCTAACGTTATTAGAGGTCTTTCGGTCAATTATTTCATTAAGGGTATTTTGGTCTTAGGATTTTGATCACCTCCAATAGATTACTGTGGCCATCAAGGAGTTTATGCTTTGTTTTTTCTTGTCTTGCTTAGCAATTGTTTGGAGACCGATTGACCTTGCTCTTGAAGGAAATAGAGTGTTTATTGTTTTCTCGTACTAAAGAAAGAGAATTCATCACACTTTGTCTTTGAGACCATGTTTGATCCTGTCAAAACGGTAATTTAAGCTGTTTCAAATCTGAATGCAGCCACTGAAACTAGTGATTTAATTATAAAAATTTACCTTTGCACGCAATTGGGATACGTTTGTGAACCAAAACCCGACTCCCAAGTTTCGCATATCTGGCCAAGTTGATTCATTTGGAAGAACAGAACCAAACAAATTTTCCTCACAGTCTGAGTGGTAGGCCCAAACGAACAGACTCGAATCAATATCCAATTCATCCAAAGTTGCTGATTTGCCAAATTTTCGCATGAAATGCAATTGCTTATATTTCAATGCAACCCAGAACCTACACATAGATATTATAATACGAGGATATAAATCTCAAAACAAGTAGTTTTTAAACCAATTGAATGGTTCAAGACAGTGCCAGTATCACTCTTATGCTCTAAATATAAAGAGCCTAGTATCAAACACAAGCGCCAGTAGTAATTTAAAAATTACATGAAACTTGTACCAAACAGCGGTTTGAAACTAAATGCTAGGGGTGAAAACTAAGAAAGATTACCTTTGTCCAGGTTCATCAAGACTTCCATAAGCAGAGTTTGGATTAGTGATCTCGCTAAGGAGATCTATAGCCGAAAGAATCCGAATCTTCTCTTCACTGGTCAAACCAGTCAGATTGTCAAATTTCTCAAGTCGCTCAATAAAGGAAGGCAACTCGGATTTTTTTGAACATGGCGAGTCAAAGTTATTGGAGGAATCCAGCTTATAAGTATACGCGAAGGGCGAAAATCCTTTATCAGGTATATTATTGGGTTGTGCTCCATCGAAGTAATTTGAGAGTGGAATCTGTGGAATAATGCAGCTCAATATTACGGTGCTATTTGTCTTCTCTGAAGCCTCGGTAAGGGATTCAATTAGGTGCTTCACAGCGGCATATGAGCGCTTCCAATTGCCTAAAATAACAACATATAAATAATTTAAAAACATTTCTTATTGCCTAATATAATGCATTTCACCCTTCGAAGGCCCGTGACGAGATCACAGAACCGGGGATCATAACACAGGTCTTAAATTATTTCAGAGTAGAACATTTAATCATTAACAAATACGGCGTATACATGAATATCAAAAAAACGAAAGAGCGTAATCGAAAAATTAAAATATAAGTTATAACACAAGAAATTGTAAGTTAATTACATCGTAGTGTCTTCGAATCCACAAAGCGCACGAATGAAAGTAAATACTATCCAGAAATCAATAGAATGATATTAATTTTGTCAAAGAATGAGATTATACCTGTAAAGATATTCATGAGGAGTGCCTCGGCATTATACACTTGCATAGTTCCGATAAATTTCTCAACCACGTCTAGCATGTTCCAACGAGAGAGACGACCCCTTTTCAAGTTCTTACCATCTTTGAGGGATAATTCTGTCAATCCACCAACATCACCGTCGGTAAAAAATGTAGCACGAAGATTCTTTTCATTTTCACCCCCCGAATCAAGAAACAACCATTGGCTCATTACAGACAAAAACCTATCATGAACAGCTATGATCGTTGCTCTTTGCCCCCAAATGAAGTCATTGATAGGGAGAAAAGTACGAGAAAATGCAATGCAGTGCCAAGTTTTTTCCTTAGGAAACTGTCCAGAATAGAGCAAGCATCCCTGAGCATATATTTGCAACTTGTTCCGTGTGCAAATCCCGAGCAATAACTGGCCGTTATTTAATGCTAACCAATTTAGGGCAACCACAGGTTCATCTAGGGTTATTGTATCTTCTAAAACAAAAACTCCCAAGCCTTCAATGCGTACAGATTCCCAGATAGAAAGACTGTTTGCGGTATTTGAATGAGTTTCTTTGCAGGTAGTTGCAATCTTATGTCCACGGTGACTTGAGCGTAAGAGACTTATCGGTCCCTGATGCGCCTTAAGCATGCCCACAAGCTCCCATGGAGTTTCCCCGAGCTTACTCCTCCACAATTTCAAATACCCGTTTCTGCAGCCTGTGGCCATTGTATATGCACTTAAAGAAGCAGATGTTTGTGAAACCAAAGTATGTGGATCCACCACAGAAAAACTCGTCACATAATCGTGCTTGTGAGGTTCTGGAAATTGCGATGAGCAAGGACGTGCATTAACGCAATATCTCTTACCAGAAAAAGTCGCATTCATAGCCTCAAAGCCGCAATTACACCTATCTTCTGACAAATCGTAAGAATGCAAGGTGACTTCCCATGATACAGCCTGGAATCCATTCAACCACACGCCTAAAAGCAAAAATTTACGAGGATGTAAGATTTCATTTCCAGTAGAAGGCAAAGGAACAGAGAATATTTCGGATGGGCCTTCCTCAAAAGGTCCATGACCCGTAAACGGTATGGTAAATAAGTAGTGACATTCTATATTCTCATCTTCTACTGGAAATTTCTTGACAATAAAGCAATCGATTCCTCCCACATGGCCCACAAGGAGGAAAAGTTCTTGATCACCCATCATTAAAGGTGCCCATCTCAAGCTTGTGTATATAGAACATGACTCTTTAGTTCCAAGCTTTCCGAAAATTTCCCAAGCGGGAATTAGGGTCGGACGACCTACAATGCAGTTATAAACTGAAGACAGTGACCAAAACAAAAGAAATCCATTGGAATCTAGTGACACGGCCATATCAACTTCACAACTGTAAGGATGAACAGCTACTTGTAAAATTTTCCCCGTATGACCATCTAAATTTAGGAATCCGATGCTCTTTGCGCTCTCTTTAGTAATTGCGGAATCCTCTATATTACTGGAGCTTTGTGGATATAACGGTGACCAAACCAGGGAGTTAGAAGGTGTCAATTGAATCAAAGAGCACAGTGTTGGTGCACTAGAAACACTATTCCTCAAAATTGGAGCTTTACTGAGAAATATTTTCTCCCCGGAAATTTGTAAGTTTTTCCCACAGAGACGACCCGTTTCAATATCGTATAGCTTTAGCGTCTTCCACAATTTAACTCTAGGAAATCTCATTGGAGAGACATCATCTAGACAATGGATGGCCCAAAAACTAATCGTCATTTCTGGACCAAATCCAATGATCCACTCGCAACTCCCAGCCTTCTCAAAATCACCGAGTTTTGAGGAGGAGAATTTCTTCATTCCCTCACTGGTTGCTGATAAGCCCTCAATCTCTGTGGCCCATGTCAAAAACACATCCATGCCCAAAATACCCCCTATTGACTGGTTAACCTCAATCACCGCTGCAACGCAAAAGGAACACCTCATGGTTTTTTGGTCATTACCGTCCTTGCTGTTTTTTCTGGCCCTTCCGCTATCAATATCACTCCACAACCTCACAGTTCCGTCTAAGCAACAAGTCAGCAAGAAATTTCTCACTGAATTTTTCCCATCTCCATCTGATTGTAATCTCTTCGGAGGCCTCCATTGGATCATCGACACAGGAAGAGGATGAATCAGCTCGGTTTTACCACATTCGGATCTTCCATCGTTTTGATATACGCATACACGTTTCCTCTCTTCGGTACAACATGAACCTACATCTTGTGTTGCATTTGAATACGCTGATGTGGCGAAAGGCCCGTCCACGGACCATGTTGCTGAAATCAGAGTTTGTGGCAGTTCCGTAATAAGCTTCCAAGAAATTTCCCAGAATCGATTGTTTCTCCTCCACAGAACAACCTCGACACCACCGGAAATAATCCCGTCACCGGAGCCAGTCCATCCGAGCGCTTCCACCTTCGTGGATTGAACAAGCGTTGCATTCTGGCTCCAACAAAAAGAACCTGAATATGAGTGCAGAAATTTCGAAATTCAAGACATCCAAATGAAGATGGGAGCAATTACTTCTTTCAGACATGATCATACTGTGCACGAGTGAGTAAATTTTCGGATTTTGAGATCATCAACAGGAATTGGAAACAAGCATCGCATTCTAGAATGGTCATCACGAAATGGAAAATGCTCAAAATTCGAATTCAAAGCAAGCTTGATTGTAATCTAATTCGAATTTCAGTTCAATTCTTCATTCCAGAGCTTAACGAATCAACAAGAAAGCTAACCTTTCGTGGTAGCGGAGTCGTGTGCGAACAGCCGAACGCAGTTCCCGGCCGCGGCAGCGAGCTCGCCGACGCAGGGACTCGCCGGCGACCACGACACCGCGTTCACTGGCTCGCCGGGGAGCTCGAAAACCTGTCGGCAAATCGGTCCGGCGGCGGTTTCGCCGGGAGAGAGCGGAGAAGGGAAGTGGGAGACGACGAGGAGAGAGGAAGCTCCGTAGGCGATCCAGGAGAGGCCGGAGAAGCTCGGGAGCCAATCGATGGCCGATCCGGGCGGGTCGGGGCGGTTGGGAGCAGGAGGGAGTGTGTGGGATCTGAGGAGAGGAAGAGGGAGATGATGGATCGGATCTGAGTCCGCCATTTTTGGTGGAATCGCCATCGGAGAAGATGATAGCTAGCTAGTCGTGCATTGCGCACTGAACTACTGATCTTCACAAAATTGGTTTTCTTCGCGCTAACTCTAATGATATTACTAGATGCTAAATAAATAAACGAAATTAAAATTAAAACTATGCTATGCGAATTTTACATTAAGTTTCATTTCAATTTATAAAATTTCTCGACAAATAAGTATCATCGCTCTATTTCTTATTTTGTGTTTTTTGAGTGCCATTCTTTTTAAAACTCAGGCTCGCATTATAAGATTACGGACCTTTATCTTTTATTTAAAAAACTAATAAGTAGGGTGAAATTTTTTTAACCGGTCCCGGATCGGTTCTAAGAAAAATTAGGGAAATTGTGTTTAAAATCAGGAACCGGTACTTCCCGGTTCACGATTTTCGGAACCGAGAACTAGAAGCGTCTTTCCCGATTTTTAGTACCGGTTCCGGTTTTTAACTACATGTCGTTTTTTTTCCTGTATTTTTAATGTCGTTTTGGTATTATATGTCGTAGTACCGGTACCGCTCCCTCCGCTCTGACCGGTCGTACTAGTAACGTGAAGAAGAAAAAGAAAGACAAGGCGAAACCAAAGAAAAAGAAATGACTCGGTTTTATTATTGTGGATATTTTTGTTTATTAGACATGGTATTTTATATTTCGGACATGTATTTTGTATTTTGTTTCAGATTTTTGTCCCGGATTTAGTTTCAGATTTTGTCCAAGTTTTATTCTCGGTTTTTGTCACGAATTTTTTCACGGTTTTTTCATTAATTTTTCACTAATTTTTCCCGGTTCCGGTTTAAAAAAAAAAACGGGAAATATACAACCTGAACTGGGAACCGGTACGAAGAAAAAAAAATCCCGAATTTCGGGATAGGTAGCCAAAAAAATGTAATTTCCCGGTTCCGCTTTCACCCCTAATAAGTATGATTGATTTTTTTAATAACGAAAACTACATTATGTACGATTTGAAAAAAATAAAAAAAATCAATCGATTTAATAAATTCTAAATGTAACTGTTAATAAAATTTCTCTCGGTCGAAGTCGTATGTGTAATGTGTCATATATTTAGTGGCACATTAACTTTTTTACAAAATCAAAATCAATAGAGAATGTGATACATTTTAGAGAGAAATAAAATAATGAACAATAAAAATTTCAATCGTGACAACAACATAAAAAATGAAAAAAATTAGCAACACGAAATAGTAAAAAGATTATATATTTATGTCACTGTTAATCCAATATAATATATGATTTGAAGCTAAAATGAATCAATATAACTAAAAATGATAAAAAAACAAAAAAAATTATAGTCCGGAATAACGTTGGCTTGGTTTACGAATGTCTCAGTCTAGTATTGGTTCTCAGATGTAATAACGTTTTCATTATTATGTTTTATCATAGTAGGAGATATTTAGAATATGAGAAAAATGGACCGAAGTATAAAGGGTTTTTTTTTTTGTTCTTCAAGATAGAATCCAAGAGTTCTTTCTCATTTTTTGAATTTGGATTTAGAGTAAATTTTTTTTTTAAAATGATATGTTGGAAATCATATACTTTTCCTGTAAAGAAAGAAAATAAAAATAATAAAAATAATAAAAAAGGATAATGGGGCGAGAGAGGCTCGAACTCTCGACCTCAGGATCACTCGAAGCTATGAGACCTACGCGCTAGCCAACTGCGCCACCGCCCCTTGATGATGCAAGGCCATTTTAACTTTAAATAATTCAATTTTCTTTATAGTTTAAAATTAAATACAATGAATTTGTAAGTTAATAGCGGTATAAGTATCTAAAATTTTCACACTCAGCTGATTTAACTTTTAATATAGGTTTGAATGGGATGTCAAGTTTTGGATGTATGTCATTTATGAGAGATGAATTTTGGTACCAACACATCTAAAATTATGTAAAATCGATTGAAAAAGTAGCATGATTTTGGTAAGAAATAAAGTTGTGAATATTAAAAATTTTGGCAAAAAATATTAGATTTATGTCATCGCAAAAATCAAAACATTAAAATTTTTGGCCGTGTAAAATATACTCAGTTTATCCGAGCAAAAATCTAATTTTAAACACGAAATTTAAGTGCTAAAATTTCTATTGCAATGACGCTTTTTTATTAAAGGCTGAAATACATTTGAT
Organism: Parietaria judaica; assembly: GCA_954871525.1. Classification (NCBI taxonomy): domain Eukaryota; kingdom Viridiplantae; phylum Streptophyta; class Magnoliopsida; order Rosales; family Urticaceae; genus Parietaria; species Parietaria judaica. Next base: position 3,246,680 of record OX940864.1, on the reverse strand, counting down.
TGTTTTGCAAACTAGAGGAGAGGGTATATTTTTTTAGCAAAAATTAAAAGTACATGATGAAGACAAACGACAAGAGAAGGATTGTCGTTTCGGGTCAAGTTCTGAAGCTGAAAACAGACCAACCCTTTCTTCCTTCCTTCTTCTGCTTCCCAAGAGAGTTGGAACTCAGAAGATTCTTTAGGGATTTTGCTTTCCGGATCGGAGAAGACCGGCCCACTTCTCTGAGAAGCTGCGCCAGCCTTCGCTTCTCGTCGTCCACGTCGGGATTGGCCGTCCCGAGCTTTTGCTCCCTCACCTTCAGGATGTACTCCAATATCTCTATGGCATCTTCAACCCTGTTGGGAAACCGAAATTCCGTGATCAAATTCCGTGACACGGACAAATGTTGAGAGAGCCGAGGAAGCTCACCTTCCCATGGCGTCGTACGTTGCTGCGAGATTGCTGTAAACCCCGAGCGTCTCTAAATGGCACGGCCCGCATTCCAGCTCCATGATCTCCCTCGCTTCCTCGAAAAATCCTGTCGCCTCGCTTATCCTGTACAGCTGAACGCAAGCCAATCCCATCTGGTTCAAAACGATCCCGAAAAACGCAGACTTTCTCTCCCCGATCGCACGAAGCTTAGTTATGGAATTCTCGAAGGAATCTCGAGCATCGGAGAATCTTCCGACCACGTAGAATATGACGCCCATTTGCGCTTCCAAACCTGCAACGGTGCCTCGATGCAGCGGATTATCTCCCATCAACTCGACCGCCCTATGCAAGAGCCTCAGTGCCTCATTCGGCTCGTTGAGCGATTCGTAAATGACGGAGATTTCGGTCAACCCTCGGGAAATCTCCTCATCTGTGATTCCCGTTAACGGCTTCTCGTAGATCCTCAAAGCGTTCTCGCAGTACGACTTCGATTCTCGCAGCTGTCCCGTTCTGTTATACAGTTCAGCGATCCGAACAAAGATCGATGCCACAAAAGGGTGATCTTCGCCTTTTAAGGATTCGAAGACGGCGAGGGCCTTTTGGTAATAGAGCACAGCCTCGTCAAAGCGGGAGAGAGACGAGTAGATGTTGCCAATGGCCGCATCAATGGCTGCAACGTCGCGATCTCGTCCCTCGGTGAGCATTGCCAGGCTTACGAATGTGAGATGGTCGAGGGCGGTTTCGTAATCTCCCTTCGCCTCGCAGACGAGTGCCAGAAGCCGGCGGTCGGTCGCTTCTTCAAGGGACGCCGGAGCACTGAGCTGGCGGCAGAGCTCGAGCGTCTTCTTGCAGTATTCTTCTGCCTCGTCGAATTGCATTGCTTGAATATGAGCTTTGGCGAGGTATCTTCCAAAAAATTTCAAGATAATTTATACGAATTAGATTTTACACTAATTAAAATCAAACATAAAACAGAAACGGAAAAAAAGAGAAATTGACACATGAAATATACCGTCTAATCCACTTCGGGAAGAAAACTACGGGCAGAGGAGAAAAATAAATGTTACAACGCAGGAGAGTACGAAAAAAAAAACGACTAACACGTTAATCGGTAACACACCAATGACACTGAACCACGCTTTCATAGAACTCCCAAAATATCAAATAAAATAATATCGATCCGGGGCGGAACTACTTAGCACCAGAAAGGTGGATGAAGTCCCCCTAAATTTTAAAAAAAGTTCAAAATTTACCCGCTATTTTTATATTTTTCAATTTTCATCCTTATATTTTTAAAGGAAATTGTACGAAATACCCATTTTGTGTCAAACCTTTTAAAAAATTACCCATTGTATGTGTAAAAAACTACCCATAATTAGTAGTTTTTTAAAAGGTTTGCACAAAATGGGTATTTTTTTTTAATATAATTTCTATTACCATTAATTATCCTTATTCAGCCCTTCCCACAATTCTTTACCCCGGGAATTTATATCTTGGATCCGTCCCTGTATCTATCCATAAGCTGTGAAACAAGCCGGGTCAAGAAAACAGATCCGGGTCAAACTCTTACATATATTATATATATTTCCATGGAGAATTGAACAGGTAGATAATTACATCCACGAGAGAACAATCCACAATACAACAAACGCTTAACATGCAAGCTTAATACACACGCATATATATATATATATAAATTATAATCATATATATATATATATATATGAACACTGTTGAACAATCATCTTCATACAGTTATAACTATAACAAAATATTCACCTGTAAGTATTGGCGACTCTGGGATCGGACTCTCCGAGAGCCTCAACCTGAACCCTAAGACCCGACCCGTAACACGAAATCGCCTCCTCAACACGACCCGCCGCCGCGTAAGCGTCGCCGAGCTCCATCAGCCCCGAAAACTCCCCCGAACCTGGCCCGTCAACAGCCCCTACCGCTCGCCCCGCGCCGCCGCGGCCGGCAACGAACACCGGCGAAACGAGATCCGGCATTCCCCGGGCTTAGAGATTCTGGAACCGGTAATGGCGTTGGGAGGGAGAGGTTTCGCGCAGTGGGTGCAGGAACGGGTAGAGGAGATTGGACCAGAGGAGATCGTCTGGGTCCTTGAATTTGAGGACGAGCTTGAGAATGAGGAAGGGAAGCAAGAGGGACACGAACTCCATTAATGGTCTGTGCTTGAGTGCTTCGTCTGGTAGTGAAGGAGTGAGTGCGTTGGTTGTGATGGTTCGTATGATTATATGATTGTAATTCTGAACAAGAATCTGTTTATATCTTGAGACGGAAGCAAAGTATACGTATCTATACAAACAAATATCTTTTCTGTTTTATAAAAATTGTGGTGAGTTCATAACACCTTTAAATCCCACACACAAAAATAAAAAATAAAAAAAATGAAATCCCATAAAACTTAGTGTACAAATCTTAAAATCCTCCAAATATCCATTAAAAGCCAAAACTCCAAAATCGATAATAATATTTATTTAAAAATTATAATTTATAAGAAGTTAGTTCCTTAAAAATCCTAAAGTTGATGTCGTTTTCTATTGAGAAAAATATGATGTCGTTTTCTATTAAGAAAAATATAAAAAAAAAATGAAAAGGTTCATCAATTGCGCATCCAGGGAATCGAACCCTGGTCAGTACCGTGGGAGGGTACTATGATACCACTACACCAGATGCGCTTGATGATCAACTGCTGCATTAAATTTAATTGTTTTTTTTTTTGGAAACTTTGAAAACAATTCCCATGTATTCCAGCTTCAATCTCCAAGAGAAAAATCTCTATCGTTATCCACCACACGAATGGCAACGTACTAACTGTCAAACGAGGAAGATCAGATTAACCGCATGTCAATACTAGTGAAAAAAACATGCTAATCACGGAAAAAAAAATCCCGAGTTCTGAGCTAAGAGTGGGATCTGCCAACCCAAGAAGAGAGAGGAAATGAGAATTAGAGTTTGTGATCTTTTTATACTTTTATATGATTTAATTGTGTATAGATAATTAGGATGTTTTTCAACACGAAAATCACAATAAAGGAATAATTCCGGACTTCCCGCTCATTTTTTAGAAGGACGCTTATGAACCCTTAATAGAAAGGTCAATTATAACAAAAACGGATTTATGAGGGCACGGATCTTGGACATGGATAAACATTTCTAGTGATCAATTGCACAAAATCATGGTTTTTTTTTTCCTGTCTCCTTTTTCGAGACACCAAAATAATGTCTCGTTCCGGTTTGAAGCAGGCAAGCACTGGAAATCATGTCTCGGTTTGAAAAAAATTCCTGAATTTTTTTGTATTAGAAGTAGTTTAGGATTGGAACCAAAAATCGTGTACAAAATTTTCAATGCTCGTTCTCCATTAAATTTTTATGTTCAGTATTAAGAGGGATATTTGTAGTATACATATACAACATACTTTCATTTTTTTTAATAGTACGTAATAGAATCCGAAGGCCACAAAACAATGTCTATGTCCTATTTTGTCGTGTCGAGTCTAGGTTTATTACACTAAGAACACTTTTATTCAACACTTTTATCAAATCAGAGATATATCTATAATAGCTCAGAGTAGATATTAATTCGATATAGATAATAAAATTAGACATATGGAACACTTTTGAGGCTTTTGGATACTAATACTGCTAAAAAAGGGAAATTGAGAAGATACCTTTTATTGGAATTGTAAAAGTTACTAAAAGTTGTCGCTTACTTGATTTTGTCAAAGATGACTCATTATTAAAATTTATGGTTAAACCAAATAATAGTCATTATTAACTCTTATGAATTGTTAATAATAGTCATTATTAACAAGAGCGACGAACAAAAAAAGATGGGTGAGGGCCGCACATGGAGGGCTCAAACTCAATGTCGACGCGGCGCGGGATGAACGTACGAGACGCGCGGCTATTGGTGGGGTTGTGCGGGACTTTCATGGACATGTTGTGGGTGTGGTTGCCGAGCTTCTCGAGCACGTGGACTCGGCGTTGACGGCCGAATGCAAAACAATCCTCCATGGGTTGCTTTTTGTGCAAGCACGGGGATGGCATGTCTCCGAGGTCGAGTCCGATTGCCTTAGAGCGATTAAGCTCGTTAATGGGGGAAACCTCAATGGTATCCAAGGGCCGATTATTGAGAGTATTGGCGGACTAGCTAGATCGGTTGTCTCGGCCGGGGGATGTCGTTGGCCCCCTAGATTTTGTAACGAGACGGCCAATTGTATCGCTAAAACACGTCTTTCAGTTTTATCTTCGGACTTTTGGGCGCTCGAATGTCCCGAATGGCTTGTAAGCTTTGTAATTAGGGATGTTTCTCCCTCTGATTAATGAATACAATGTTTACTGTCAAAAAAAAAAAACTCTACATGGATAAATTATCTCTCGGTACAGTTTTAGAGCCTTTAGGCACTAACGCCGCTGAAGAAAAACTCCGACCCACCACACTTATAAACCAATTTTAGATACCCTCCAAATTTCAATTTCGATGAGCAGATGTTTTTTCGGTCGAATCACGAAACTATCACACTTATAGAACAATTCTAGATACGCTCCAAATTTTGATTTCAATGAGCGTCTTGCGGTCAAATCACTATAAACTCTTTGTGCCAAGCAGCTCGCCGAGGCTCGAAAACCTTGAGCATAATTTATTAATCTCTTGTCGAAAAAATACATTAAATTAAAATTTCAAGTGGCATATTGTAGTAGTTAATATCATGTTTAAGTGTCAAAATATATATAAAAAAATATAAAAATATAAATTTTATGAATATGCACCAATATTATATTAAGAATATGAATTTTTATTTTTATTTTTTCCAATCGAATCCGGTTCGATATAAAAGCATATGGTCTTTTGGTTTAACAAAAAAAAAAGCAAATTTTAAAATCGTATAATTTTCGCATCAGTTCTTTTTCTTTTTGGTCTTAATTAACACGGAAAACTACATGACCATCAACTAGACTGAGTATTCTCAAATTAATTGGGAAACTCATCATTCAAATCAAAACTTGTCTAAGTTCAAGATATAATTTAAACCTATAAATAAAACAAAAAGTACATTCTATAATTTTTATTATATTGAAGAACAAACGGTTCACGTCAATGCATGCAAATATTTCATCTGCCTATTTGAGAATAGAAGTTAGCCACGAGGATATCTAACTGTCCAAACCCTAGCAATGCATGCTCTTTAAAATATAATTCATTGTTGACCCGATTCTTAAAAATAATAACAAAAGACCCCCTCTCTATTGGAATTAAAAAAAAAAATACAAACGAGGTGTTTATATGTGCATGGCCTTATTATAGTATTGACTTATTGGTTTATTCATGAAATATTCTCAATTGTGCCACATGCACTTCAATTATTATTTTTTTACTTGTAACATATAATAGACAAGATGGACAACGATTTTAATCATTTTTAAAAGACCTTTTTAAGAAGGGAGCTTAAGTTAACTAGCCTTGTTAAACGTTTAAAATTGTTAAAATAGCCACTGTTTGGTTAATTTTGTGTCATAGCCAATAAACCACATTAACTAATATAAAATGACTTATCTACCCTTAATATTAATAATGATTAATATTAACATTAGCAAATTTATTTTAATAATTAATAATTAATTCGAATTTATTTTAAATTTAAAAAAAAATAATATAATAGGAAACAAATATTTGAATTCCAAATTTCAAAATAAATTTCAAAATTCAAAATTTTAAATATAAAAATGGTTTTCACTTTTTGAAATAAAAATTCAATTTTCTTAATAAACATTAATTCGAATTAACCATATTAATAGTTTACAACAATTTGTATTAAAAACATTAACCAAATTAACAATTCGAATTATCATACATTTACACAAATAAATACGAATAAACCAAAATAACATACATTTACAATTCGAATTAACATATATATACACGAATAAATACGAATAAACTAAAATAACATACATTTACAATTCGAATTAACATAACTTTACAATTCGAATAAACACGAATAAACAAAAATTACACGACAAATCCAAAGGAAAAAATCGCCATCAAGCATCGCCCACACCTTCCGACCAATCGCCGCCGCGCTCTGACCCATTTCCCAATCTCTGATTCATTCGTCCTCCTCCTCGGAATCATCTTCATACGCGTGTCTGGATCGTCTTTGGCGACGGCAGAATCGTCAGCATCTCGAGCACGACAGAGTCGTCTTCATACACGATAAATGTATCTCTCAAGTATTGAGGATTATATTCAGTAGTGAAAAAACCAGGGTTAATTTGCAATTTGGGTACATATGCCATGAAAACGGAAAGCTGACCTCTCGCTCGTTGTACATGAGAATCTGGACAAGCACCATTGGATAAGCGGAGTTCCCGAGCTCGAGGTCGTCTTTAATGGCTTCGAACTTGTACCGCTTCTCCGGCTTGCGCCGAAAGAGCTTGACGAGGGCGATGACGACGCCCATGTAGACTCTCTCCGGGAAGAGCATGAGCGACATGATCATGCACACCACCACCGCCACCCGTAGCAGCGGCACGATCAGCGGCGCCTTGATCTGGCTCCAGATCAGCGCCATTCGGCTCGTTACGTCGCTCTGGCTCCCCTCGAACGCGTCCTGCAGAACCGCCGTGTCCATGGCAATGAAGAGAGCAAGCAGATCTACTGAATTGATTACAGAGCAAGTGAGAGAGACAGAAAGAGGGAGAAAAAGAGGGGGAGAGGTTATTCGAATGAGAGGGATGGAGAGGAGCTAGTCAAAATTTTTAGGTATACCAATTCAAAATTTGGTATAAATTTTTTCCTAAAATTATGCGTAATTAATAATAAATTAAAAGTTTAATTAATTGAAAAATAAAAATGAATTTTAATAGGTTGAGGGGCAATTTCGGTATGAAGAAATTGATTTTCAATGCCACATCATCCTGATTGGCTATATTTTAAAATAAAACCATACGTTTCATAAAATGCAATTCAAACGTTGTAACGTGGCTATTAGCTACGATTTCTCTAATAATTCTAAAATGAGATACTAAAATGAGACATGTCTGCTTGTTGCTTGTGGATCGTCTTTTCACGAGTTATATACTCGCAAATTAGGACTTCATGAATACCTAAAATAACACTCCCGAAATGAGTCTTCAATCCGTGCCGGGTCTTCACAACTAAAGAATTGTTATTTCATCATTACATAGTTGGTAACTAAAGAATTGTTAGAAGTATGTTCTTAATTAATATAAATATGTATATATATATATATATATAGTGTTGGCCTCAAATGTATAATAATATACATTTTACAGCAGAGCTAGTTCTATGATATCTGGACAGATCTCCTACGGATCATCATCATATTTTTAACATAAAAAAGGGTGCAATAATCGAATATTTTCTTGGTTTTCGAAAACAATTCGATCTGAAATTCAGGCGAGATTGAAAATTACGTTGGAATAGATAAACTATATTTTATTCTTAATCTACCAAATCTGTTGATATTTTGTGCTAATTATTGTGTCTCCGGACTATGATGATCGATGCACTTTAGGTTATGATATTTATAGTTTTGGCAGAAATGAAAATATCTTTTGAAAATTAGCATATTTTTAGAAGAAAAAAAAAAGTTAAGTTCTATGCGCCAATTACATGACTTGTTTAAGAGTATTTTCACGATTTTTTTTTTACTTTGGACTTTCATTTGTTTTTTTTTTTCTTTCTTTCAAGAATCGGACTCTCGATTGCTTTATAATACTCTCAAAATTATATTATCGTGCAAATTATTCGTTACGTATATATACAAATTTACATTTCAAAAAATAAAGTTAATTAGGAAAAGAGGCATTCCGACTAATTAATACTCTATTGATTAGAATGATTAAATATTTAAAATAGTTATTTAAACTCAATCATCACCACTTAAAGAATATGAAGGCTATATTGTTTTTATTTCCTTGTTCGCCCCCTAGAAGATTTTTAGTAAATAAAAAAAACAATCTTCAATTTTGTTTGTTTAGCTTGAAACCTAAGAAGAAAAGTTTACATTAATTATCTGGCTGTGTATTATGATATGACAAAATGAACAATATTTTAATATAGATTAATAACAAATTTGGCACTAATTAAACTTTTATTCTTCCACCGTTAGATTAGTACAAAAGATTTTGTATTATTAAATAATAATACAAAACTATATATATAATGACTTTATTTCACACGTCACGTTCCTTATATAAATTTTTATTTGGTGAAACCAATTCATTATAATTTACTATAAGCTTTTAGGTATTAATTATGTATACATATATAATATATCAGAAAATAGGAGCGACCTTATGACCTACTGGTTTAACAACCACTCAAATGTTCAAATATACACTAACTATGTATATATGCACACACAACAAACATAAATTTAAAGCGGACTGTTGAAAGTGCCCACCGCGCGACTTGAAGATGATGATCGAAACCCTTTAATTATAGTGATGTATTTTTATCTACTGAAAGATAAATTGCTACATGCTCGGGAAACTTCCCAGCCAGATTCTGTAACATGCGACGAAAGCTGTTTTTCTTGCGCCAGTGAAGTACGTACGCCTCGACGAATCGATTTCGACAAGGACGACGTCATATATATATGTATTTGACTTTTCTAACTGGCAAAGTACGAGATAAACACGAGGACAAATTATTTTAAGATATATATAATCCTATAACTGTCTTTTAAGTTTAATCCATATATATATATAATATATATATATATATACATATATACTATATATACTATGTATAATTTTACATCGCGCTCAAGCCTTAAGCTTTCGGTAAAGTGCGGTTAACAGGGATGTGCATGGACAGTAGAGCCACATAATATAATGAACTAATAATAATTCACTATCAAAAGTATTATTTGGGTAATAATTTAAAGGATCGGAAGAATTACAATTTTATTATTATCAATATAAATAATATATATATCTTACTAAATAATTCTTTCTCATATTTTATGCTCCCGAAAAAATATCGTAGCATGACATACATATGAATTCTATTTAGTTTTTATATATCAAGTAAAATTGATTACAAATTGCCGTCTCTTGAAATTTTACACCGTTTATTATTTATTAGTGAAAAATATTCAATGGATTACCAAATCACAATAAATGATCACTTTATTCAGTATTTTTTTCTCATAAAATTAAATGCACGACGACAAAATTGCTAGTTGCAGCATTTCCTAATACGCATCATTATATTATATGCCGTTAGTGGTACATGATGAACAATATTGGACTTGCTAAGTCGAACTTGCGTTTGATATATATTAGATAAAAAATAAATAGCGACACATTAGCAACAATTAGTAATGATCAACCTAAATGCATATACACTACAACAAACATCACTTTCACCGTGTATTAGCCCTAATATTGCGCCGTTGAAAACGAAAAACTTATACGTAATGGGTCCTTATCTTGAGCCGAACTCGAAATATACGGGTTGAATCTCGAAAATAATTTAGTTTTAGTTTCATTAATAAGATTTGAGTTTGATTGACACGAAAACATGCATAAACATACATAATTATAAATTAATCAAATATATATATGCATTTTGCTCGCTTACAATGAGACGGTTTTTACGATTATTTTAAAAATTTATTGTTTTTATATTCACATAAGTAGGTATTTACGGTATGACATGACTATATATACATGATCGTGGTGTCCGAGTTTACTCTTCACTTCAAACATAATTAATATATAGTATATATTACATAATTATAACAAATAAATAACACATAGTTCAAGTGTTTTTATTAAGTATTACATGCAGAGACAATTGACCCCACGTGATTCGAGTGCCATGAGGGGAAGGCAAGCACGTGAAAACCTAATGTTCTAATATACACCCTATAATGGCGACCAAATCTTCATGCATTCTTAATCTTTTTTTTTTTTTTTTTAGTTCACAACTGCTTCTTAGTTCTTTATATTTTATAATATCAATGGTAGTCAAATCAGCAACGACTCTGCAAAAGAATCCAACTCAAACTGGTCATGTTCATGATTTTGATCGCCTTCACAGGTCTTCAGAAGCTGTGCCAAGTATTCCTCGTAGATCATGTTTAAATCACGTTGATGATGATCAAGATCATCAGGATTGATCATGTCGTTACGATGGTCATCCACAATATCACTGACGATCATCAGAAACCCTAGTCCGTGATAATCATCGTGATGATCGATGCTCGTACTAGTGCTAGTACCTTCCGGTGAAAACCCTTTCTCTTGGCTCGAAGATCCGCACGTGCCGTTGTTATCGTTACTACTGTTATTACAGTTATGAACCTCTTCGAAGCTGTATTTTCTCCGAACCCTAAACGGCTTCGGAAGGTGAACTTTCTGCTTCGTAATGGCGCCGGTACTCTCTTCAACAGGTTTTTTGGCATTGACCTTCCTCTTAACCGGTTTCCGTTGACTCCGATCCGCGACTTTCCGGTTGGTTCCCTGGATCCCCGGGCGCTTGCTGAGGTGGGTGTTCCAGTAGTTCTTGATCTCGTTGTCCGTTCGGCCGGGGAGGCGACCGGCGATGAGGGACCATCGGTTTCCGAGGAGGGTGTGGAGCCGTATGATGAGGTCGTCCTCGTCAGAAGATATGTTTCCCCGCTTGATGTCCGGCCTCAGGTAGTTCATCCACCGGAGCCGGCAGCTCTTCCCACACCTTAGAAGCCCTGAAAATATAGTAATTGGCCATGCAAGTTTGACCGAACATGGTTAAAAGTCAAACTAGAATATAGTACAGACATTAATAATTGGATCTCATGAAAAGTAGATCTCATGAACTCTTGGGGTTTTTTAGATTAATTTTCTATTTGAGTAAAACCTAAATGTTGAATTATGACTTCATAATCATGACTCGGATCTTGACTTTGTGCCTTATAACTTTCACATTATATAATAGGAGAAGAAAAGTTGAAAAGAATAACTAATACAATTGAAGTATTTATATTTTAGACTTAATTTTTTATAATAGGTTATTCTAAATAAGATCTAAAACAAACTATATTTTATATGTGATGCTTTAATTAGTTGCCATTCGGCAAGACTCTTTTTTCGTCATTTTTTTACTACCAAAATAAATAAATAAGAAGAAAAAAGTAGATCAATTATATGCTCACAGAAGCTAAAAAAGAATTACTTCTTCGAAATTATATATATTAAAAAAAATGACGCACCAATCTCTACTCTCTAGTATCCTTGTAGAGTTCAAGATCATGAACTTCTCTCTACTTATAATAAATCAAAGGCATTTCGGAAACCGAATGTCTCTTTTCCGGCGCAAATCGATATACACCGGTGCTTTTTCTTTTTTTTTTTTGCATCGTAAAAAAGCACATGTTCTTGTAATAGATAGTGAATTTTTTTCCTTTATGTTTATGTGTATATATATGTGTACAAAAATGGAATATAGTGAGACTGTTCATATATATTGATTAATTACCAGCTTTCTTAGGCAAAGATCTCCAATTGCCTTCACCGTGAGCTTGAATGTAGTTAGTGAGAAGTGTGTCTTCTCTAGGAGTCCATGGACCTCTGTGTAACCCTACCTTCGCACAGCACGGTGCTCTTCCCATTCTCTCTCTCTCTCTATATATATATATATATATCAACTGAGTAAGTGTAGAGAGAGAAAGTCCAAGAGCAAAGCAAAACTGGGAGAGAGAGATTAAGAGCTATGAGGTTATGATCACTCAATCTCTCTTTCGAGCAAAATGGCCTTCCTTTAACCTCCTTTTATATTATAGGAGAGAGAGAGAGAGAGAGAGAGAGAGAGAGAGAGAGAATAGTATAATATTGCGTTATATTTTAATGTACGGCTTCACAAGAGAGAGAGAGACAATCGCTAGCCACACGCAACGTAATAATTCATGGGGTTGAATTTTTGCATGGACCAATATATAATTTTTCGAAATTAATATACATCGCTCTCTTAATTTTTATTAATGCCCTTTTCCATATATATAAACCTGAACTTGGACATGTCAACTTGCACATGTCTGAATTTACGATTTATACTTTTGTATTAGAGCCAAAAAAAAACTTTTGTAACGTAAATATTAAGAAATTAGAAAAATAAACATAAAAAGGAAGACAGTGAGGACAAACATCAATTAATGAATCCTTTTTTTCTCTTTGTATTTCTTCTTATTTAATTTTCTCTGAAAATATATAAGGTAGTAAAAAAATAATAATCTAGAGGCAATAACGTGTAGTCCAATTTTTAGGGGGGAAAATTATCTAACTAGATGGGCATCATGTTTTGGGACTTTTCTATAAATTAATATTTTGGGATTAAATTTATTAATTTATCGAGTAATAATTTAATATTGTTAATTATAACCGAGTCTATATTAATTTAAAGAGGCTGTAATGCATAAATGATTAATGGACATGATTTGATCAATAAGTTGAAATGTAGTTTTCTAATTTTGAATAATTTTCTATGGTTTTCAAACTTGTTAGTACACTTGTGTGCATATATATATATATATATATATATATATATATATATATATATATATATATATATATATATATGTGTGTGTGTGTGTTATAGCAGTTTCTTTTGTTTTGTCACTTGTGTTGTGCTACAATAAACAAAGAAATGGTACCTTGTTTACACTAAAAGTACAAATTGAGCATGCCACCAGCGACCATTCTGGTTTATCTGTCATTCCTGTTCTCATGCGTATACGCCGCCACGTATAATTTTCTAAATATCTTGAATTTATACGTATATGTTGAATAATAAAATTAGATATAGTAGATATTTATATGGTGGTGCACTCACTACTTCTCAATAGTACCGCGGATTCAAGAGTAAACCCGTGCGGGCTAAGCTAAACCGAAAGCGGACAATATCAATGATATTGAGTAGTATTACTTAATATTGTAGTATTATTTAATAGTAATACTACAATATTAAGATACTTCAGTATTATTTCTTCCGAGGATTATTATATATGACGTAGTATACTACATACTATATACATAAGCGTTCATAGTATATATGCTGCATTGCACCAATTAATTATTACGTCACAAGTAGAGAGATGATCTATCTCTTTCGTGTCATGAAAAACCAAAAATGAAAATGTGGTATCAAAATATATATTCAGTGTACTAAAAACCAAAATTGATAACGTGTGCTCTCACGACAATGCTATAGCCAATTTAAAAATCTGCTGTACACTAATATAATTTTCTTTTGCCATAACAATAATTTTTATTTTCCAAAATTATTCTTAATTTGACCTTTGAATTCGATCTTTAACCAAAAAAACCTTTTTTTTTTTTTTTTTTTACATCAACTTCTAAATAACTCTCCAAACTTTACTTCAGTAAGAAATTCATTTTTTTTTTCTAAAAAAATTATGATATTATTTTTTAATTTTAAATATTTTTTTACGAAAACTTTATTAGTATATAATATATATGTCTATCACTTTTGCAGTATATTCATGAAAAATTTAAATTTTTAAAAATTAAAATGGTGAGACAGTTAAAAATAAAAGTATAAGTACAATACAAAGTGTTGAAACATGAATTTCGTTTATTGAGCATTTAATTATTCATGATTTCGATTTGTCTATTAATGGAAAGTATTGTCGTCACTGATGTCATGAAAGCTGGTAGATATTTCAGGAAAGTAATCAAGTCGCCTCAATCAAGGAATGATTGAGCCATTCTCTCCCTGCACTGATTGGGGAATTATGTGCTGGATTAATAGAAGAATATTGCACGTGATTCCTATGATTGGAGAGTATCAAGGAGCTGATTTTGTAATCAAGACATGAAGATATGATTGGAAAAGCTCCTATAAGTCCCGGCTAATGAGGTCCTATTTCGTTAGCGCTTAGAGAGAAATTATCAGAAAACTTCGGGAGAAGTCGATCAGCAATTTCACGAGTGAAGTGAAGAAGGACGGGACGTTCGTAACTGGTCGTTGCAAGGGGATCTTGCAAGTTCAACAAGAGACTACTTCGGATGTCAAAGCTGTTGTCGTGACAACAAGGGGGAGTTTCTTGTTTACGCTTTGAATCCTGTTTGTATTACTGATTGTAATCTTCATCTTGTAACTCTTGGTTGATTAATCTGGGTGAGTGCCCCGCAGAAGTATTGACAGGAAGTCCGAACTGCGTTACCAAAAAGTATTGGTGTTCCTTTACTTTTCCGCACTCTCTTTATTCATATCGTTCACGATTATAACGTCATATTATATGTGCGACGCGAAAATACGTCTTTACACAAAGTAATAGATAATATATTTTCACAAAAAACTGAAATAGAGAGTATAAAAAAATAAATCCTCTTTTGTTTATATTCTTTTTAATCACGTTTCATAACTTCATAGATAATTAAGTACGCTTTATTACATGATTTTGAGGCTCAAACTTTTACTTTAAAACTGAATACACCTTCTTTCAATCATAAACAACTTTGATTTTTCTTACAAAGATTTGAAAAGAGTTTTAGGAAAGTCAAATGAAAATTCAACTTATTAAATTGATAGTTCATTATAGAAAAGTCAGACGGTTGACGGTGTAAAATCTGGTCTATTTCATTTGCTGGATTTATATACGGGTAATGGCGACAAGAGTACTTAATATTACATAATATTAGCAAACACAATCAATTTTTAGGGATTTGAGAGTCCATAGTATTACTATTATCATATAATAATTGCAAAAGTATCTAATTATTTTTTCCTATGGAGAAAGTTCTCAATGTTATCATTTTCTCTTCTCTATTAAACTTCATCGATATTATTAACAGAAAACGTTAAAATCGACATATAAATACATGATGAACCTAATATGTAAATAGCGACACAAGTACTAAATGTTTGGTCAAGTGTATATTCCAATATTGTTTATTTTTATTATCGGCTAAAATATTATGTTTGATCAAGTGTTGACCTTCATGCATATTGCTCTAAGTGGAGAATAGCAATCTAAATAATAAATGTTTGGCAAATGTAGCGGCATATTCTAACCAAGTGGCATATTCCGATTATTTTCATTGACCAAGTATGTAGCGTGATATATATCTTTAGACAATGAAAATAAATTCGAAATAAAATTTCAAATGTAATAGTAATCTAATTAAGATTACCATAAAATATCCTGGTTTAATCTATTTTTATTTATTTATTTATTATAATTCCCCATCGATTTAACACCTTTGATGGGTCGACAAAGGGCAAAATCTGCAATAACATCATAATAAAAGGGTCAACCTTTGCTATTTTTAAAATCAAAGGGTCAAATCTACATATATCTCTTATAAAATAGTCGCGCCAATAAGTTAATTATATAATATACAGTTTTTTGTTGTATAATTTTGATTATTGAACCTCTTCTTAACTTTCTAACCCTATTTCTCATTACTAAAATTGTATAATCCAATTAGACATCTTTGTTTTATATTTAAATTCGATTTAGTAAACAATGTCACTAATCATATACTGAAAGTCAATTATAAACTCATTATCTTATAAAATGAACCTTATATTATATAATTATTATGCGATTATATATATATATATATATATATATATTTGTATCCTTAGTACTTTTAATTAATTGATAATAATGCATGGTGATAAACTCGTTTCCGTGTGTACTATCTCCCTATGATTCAATAGTTTAGGCTTTAGCTATAATTTTTTATATCAAAGATCAACTATGAAAATCGTAGTGATGAGTGTGAAATTATCGTTAAAATTAATGTTTGAAAACGTTTCATCCAAATTCAACATATGACTGAAGAAAACGTAAAACAGCCAATCATGACTCAATTTTGAACAAGGTTCAAAACATCGATAGGATGATACCGAGGAAATATAGACGGTCTAATTTTACGGGTAAATCGGTGACTATTTATGTGTTTCATATGAATATGATTTTACCGATAAGGGTTTATGAATATATTAGTTGCCGATTAGTGGACCGACAGATATTGTATAAGATAATAATGGTTACATTATATTATATAACAATATATCCATTCTATAAAGTAATTTGGATACATAGTATACAATAGTTTTATTGCTCTACCAGTATATTACTGAATACCTTACTATAATATATGAATTAAGTGTCATAGTTTACTTTTTTATATTTGTAAAATTTGTGACAGATTCATCGGATTTGTCTGTTTTTTTTTTTTTTTTCTTTCAATTTTTGATTACTTGCCCTTCGACATACCCTCAACAAATCGTATAACGACATTAATTAGTGTAAAGTTTTTACCGGTCATAATCGGCTTCTGATTTTCCTTCGGCGACGGGCGACCCCACTAACCCGAACCTCGCGCACAACACAAGACCTGGAAGAAATAAATATTGAAAATTAAAAGAAGATAAAACTCTGACTTGATTTGCTGGTTGACCTTTATTGGGACAATGTGTCTATATTTAGTCGACATTCAGTCTAATTTAGACACCTTTAATTTCATTATATCCTTTTACTATTTTACGAATATAATTATATAAGTATTATATACGTAAATAAGCAATAGTTTTACTAAGTTTCGCAATTTTAGTTTAAGTTGTTTGCTTGAGTCAACATTTGGGTTGATCATTTAAGTTGGTATATTATTTCAATCATATATATATGAACTTACTTTTTTTTTTTAATTATACAAACATTTATTACAGACTAATAATGAGCTTTCCATTTATAATAATTTCAAATAAATATTATATTTTGTTTGAAAGTTACGCCGTAGAATTAATTCTTCAAACATTAACAGTGTTATAATTTGTTCAAGCCAAGGTTTTAAATATCGCTTGCCGATATCGTTTCGCATTTTTCGTTTTACGGATATATCGCTTGCCGATGGGTATGCCGATGGGCAAATCGTAAAAAAAGGACATACCGCATGCCGCATATACCGCACTTTTCGCATGGGCATACCGCATGCCGATGGGGTTTTCGACGGATATTCTGTAAAAAATATTTGAGTATTTAAGCAAGATATTTATATAAGTTTTAAACTACATATTTAATAAATACAAGATATTTGTAACTTAAATATGTAGGTGAAATGTATAATATTAAGTCACTTTATTAGTTGAATTGTATAATATTAAGTCAAATTATTATGTGAAGTTAATATGTATGTTAATTAAGTGTGTAATATTAAGTGAATATGCATGTTAATTGTATATGTATGTTAACAAATTTAATATTAGTTGAAGTGTATAATATTAAATGAATATGTATATTAAGCGTATATGTATGTTAGGTGAAGTGAATATGTATGTTAAGTGTATAATATTATTTGAAGTGTATAATATTAAGTTAAATTATTAGGTGAAGTGTATGTGTATGTTAAGTGTGAAAGTGTGATATTAGTTGAATGAATAACAAAAAGTCCCACATTGATAGATGACAAGAGTTTAGTGATGTTTATATACCAAATATTAGGGACAAGGGCTTGGGCCCTTAGGGTCATAGGATTTTGTGGATGGGGGAGGACTCACACAAATGTTACACCACCACGCGCGCGCGCCGCCGCCGCCGTCCGACCAGCCGTGGCGAGGTGGGGTGGGGTGCTTCTTGTGTTAGTATAATTATTTTTGCCGAAAGTTTAATTGGTATTTTTGCCGAAATCTACCAAAAATATGATTTTTACCGAAATTCCAACCAAATTTCGCAATTTTTACACTATAAAACGAAAAACGAATTTCCACACCCGTGCCCATGCGAATTTCGCAAAATTTGGTAAAACGACAGAGAAAAGGCACGAATTTCGAACCGTATTTCTACGAAAAAACGAATTTTGCATGGAAATTCGCAAAATTTTATACCTTGGTTCAAGCTACTATAATATAGCAGGAATCCAATTAGCATGCAACAACAAAATAAAAAAAGACACATTTATTTATTTATATTGAAACTCACTTTGGTTAAAAATCACGGACACTATGATCGATCGAAGAAGCGACGGTGGAACGATTGTTGCCCCAAAGTCTAACCCGTTAGGGTAAAATCTCTAAGCCTAATATATTATCGGTTTCATCGGGTTTTAAGATCACCTTCCGCTTCCACCACAGAGCCCATATATATATGAAGCGACGGTGGAACGATCGTAGCCCCGACCCAAAGTCTAAAATAACCCATTAGGGTAAAATCTCTAAGGACTAAGCCTAATATATTATCGGTTTCATCGAATTTAAAGATCACCTTCCTCTTTCCACCACAGAGCTCATATATATATATATATATATATATATATATATATGTCTTGGTACCAATAATGCTGTTTGCTGGTTTTCTTGTGTTATCTTTGTTAATTATAGAAGGTAGTCCACAAAGAATAAAAAATTATAAAATGTAATTGATATAAGAGGAGAAATTATGGACAAAGAAAATATAGATGAAATATTAATTTTTGCGTTGGAAATGAAATAGTTCTCAAAGTGCTTGAAAAATATAGTCTACGATTAGAGGAAATGTAAAAGTTTATTACATTGTCAAACTTGTTAAGAGAAAATACAATAATATATATGATACGTACTTAGTATATCATCTTATCGTCATCCAATAATAATATGTTTCTCCTATAACCTTGAGTTGAAATAGAAGAATTATTTGCTCCTTGGCTCTATTGTTATTAAAATACATACTCATTTTTTTAGGGAGTAGGATAATTGCGGCACAAGTATTCAAAGTTATTCAAAACAGCACGGTATTGTGAGCATAAGCTTGACTTAGTCCGTCACACAGAGGAAGTCAGCCCGGGTACCGACCAGAACCGAGGACGGACAAGAGTTCAGCCCAGCTCGGGTGAACACGAGCAGGAAGTCCGGATAGAAGGCAAGCCCAGCCCGGGGCATACGAGCAGGCCAGCTCGGGGACAGAGAAGCTGTCCGGGCAGAAAAGGGAAAGTCAGCAACTACCCAGCAAGGAAAACGCGTAGCTTGAGGAGCAAGCAAAGATCGAGTCAAAGATTTGATAAGATTATTTAGGGTAGTTTCCTGATTTGGTGCGATTTGGTTAGCTAGGGTTTCGCCTATGTGATGCTATAAATATACCTAGCATGTACACTTTGTAAAGCAGCTGAGTCCATTAGAGTTTGAGTTTATCTTCTTGTATTTTGCCTTCGATTATTAATCAGAGAATTTCTTCTCCCAAAAGTTTGTGTCCTTTATTTTCTTGTTCGATTTCTTTGGTGTTATTCGTGTTCTTTGCAGATCCGTGGATTGGGATCCAACAAGTGGTATCAGAGCTTCAATTGAAGAACATGTCTTCATCATCAGAGTCACCGATCGACGGAGCTTTGGTTACGCAGAAACCAGAGACCAGAGAAGGCACAGTTACACTCCATTACCCCATGCTCACGAAGAGCAATTACGCCGTGTGGGCGTTGAAGATGAGGGTGAATCTGCAGGCGCAGGGAGTATGGGAGGCCGTAGAGAACGGCGGTGTCAAAGGGCACAAGGAAAGAATGGCTCTAGACGCTATCTACCAAGCAGTTCCGGAAGAAGTTCTTCTCATGCTCGCCGAGAAAGATTCAGCGAAGGAAGCATGGAAAACTCTTCAAACCATGCACATGGGCGCAGATCGCGTCAAGGAGGCTAAGGTCCAAACCTTGAAGAATGAGTTCGAGGTTATGAGGATGAGGGAGAGCGAGTCGATAGACGACTTCGCTATGCGGCTCACGTCCATTGTGATCGGCATACGCTCACTGGGAGACAAGGTGGAGGAGACCACCGTCGTCAAGAAATTTCTCCGAGCAGTGCCTCACAGGTACATGCAGATCGTGACATCGATCGAGCAGTTCGGCGATCTCAAGACCATGTCGGTCGAGGAGGTCGTTGGTCGTCTCAAGGCCCACGAAGAGAGACTTCGGGGTTACGGTGACAGAGAAGAGAAGAAGAACCTCCTGCTCACGCATGAAGAGTGGACGGCCAGACAGCGGAAAACCGGGGGAGCCGAGCTTTCTACAAGATCCTCAGGTCGGAGCAGCTTTGGTGGAGAAGTCGGAGGACGCGGACAGGGTCGTGGACGAGGTCGAGGTCGGGACATGCGAGGTCGCGGCAGTGGATCTACCCGTCAGGAAGGCACGACCAGGAGAGACAAGAGCACAGTGAAGTGCTACAATTGTCAAAAGCTTGGGCACTTTGCATCTGAGTGCCGGAGCAGGGACCAGGACGAAGAGGCGAATCTAGCGAGATTCCCAGACGACCAGCCGGCATTGTTGTTTGCCGAGCAGGAAACGCACCTGGACGAACAGAATGACGAGTGTGACGCCAAGGCCCGGGCAGAAGTGATCAGTGTGCCGATCAGCCCATAGGCCGAGTAGACCTATCCGGAGAAGACCAGCGAGAAGGTTTTCCTCATCGAGGATAAGGTTATTGCAAACCTCCTTGTAGATGGAGAGAAGAAGGTCAGTACTGACGTGTGGTACTTAGACAACGGTGCAAGCAACCACATGACTAGGGACCGAGCTAAGTTTGAAGAGCTCGATGAGAATATCACGGGCAACGTGAAATTCGGCGACGGATCAGTCGTAGAGATCAGAGGCAGATGGTCGATCATGTTCGAGTGCAAGAATGGCGACCAACGTCTGATGACCCAGGTGTATTTCATCCCAAAGTTGAAGAGCAACATCATCAGCCTAGGGCAGATGACTGAGATCGGGAACACGGTGTTGCTGCAAAGGTCCTACCTGAAGATGTGGACCAAGGAAGGAGAGTTTTTGATGAAGGTGGAGCGAACACCCAACAGACTCTACAAGATTCTCCTGAAGACGTGCCAGCCCGTCTGTCTCATGGCATCGATGGCAGATCCGGCTTGGCTATGGCACGCACGGCTCGGACACGTGAATTTTCACGCGCTCAAGATGATGGGCGATAAGAAGATGACCTTCGGGGTTCCCAAGATAGAACACCCCGACCAGCTATGTGAATGCTGCATGATCGCGAAGCAGGCGAGGATACCGTTTCCGATCAAGGCCAAATTCCGAGCAGACAGACCCTTACAGTTGGTGCATGCAGACCTATGTGGTCCAGTCACCCCAGCAACTTTGGCAGGTAACAAGTACTTCCTCTTACTTGTTGATGATTATAGTCGCTGGATGTGGGTTTATATGCTTAAGGAGAAGAGCGGAGCCTTTGAGGTCTTCAAGAAGTTCAAGAAGATCGTGGAGAATGGCTCGGTGCACAGGTTAAAGGTCTTGCGTACAGACCGAGGAGGAGAATTCACTTCCCAGCAGTTCGAAGAATTCTGCGACCAGGAAGGAGTTCAGCGTCACCTGTCCGCACCCCACACGCCCCAGCAGAATGGCGTAGTGGAAAGACGAAACCGAACTGTGATGAACACAGCGAAGAGCTTGCTCAAGAGTATGCAACTTCCAGCCCGGTTTTGGGCAGAAGCAGTAAGACATGTGGTCTACCTGCTTAATCGTTTGTCGACCAAAGCGCTAGGAGAGCGTACTCCCTACCAAGAGTGGAAAGGAAAGAAACCCCACTTAGAACATTTGAGAGTGTTCGGGTGCACCGCACATGTGAAGATTGCGGGGCCACATCTCAAGAAGCTGGACGACCAGAGTCAGAAGATGGTGTACCTTGGCGTTGAATAAGGAAGCAAGGCACACAGACTCTATGATCCACGATGCGGCAGACTCCAAGTGAGCAGAGATGCTGTGTTCGAAGAAGAGATGAAGTGGGAATGGCGCAACGAGAAAGGAGAACCCGAGCAAAACTCAGTGGAGTTCATAGTTGAAGATGAAGAAGGCGTTGCCGAGCAGGATCAGCTCGGAACACCCAGCTTAGGAACAGCTTTGCCAAGCACGAGAGAATCCAGCCCGGGAGAGAGCACCTCGGATACACCCAGGACACCAAGTCCGAGCAGGACCAGCCCGTCCAGCTCGGGAGATTCCTCCATAAAAGACGGCCCAAGAGGATTCCGACCTCTAGTAGACGTCTACGATCAGACTCAAGTAGTGGAGATGAGCCTGAAGGAACTTTCTTTGTTGTGTGCAGAAGAGCCAGCCAGCTACCAGGAGGCAGCAGCCGAGCAGGAGTGGCAGGAAGCAATGAAGGAGGTGGAGTCCATCGAGAAGAACAGGACATGGGAGCTTACCGACCTGCCCAAAGGTCATAATCCCATCGGCTTGAAGTGGGTGTATAAGCTGAAGAAGGACACTGAGGGGAATGTCCTTAAGCACAAGGCAAGGTTGGTAGCCAAAGACTACGTGCAGAGAAAAGGCATAGACTTTGAAAAAGTCTTTGCTCCAGTAGCCAGACTGGACACGATCAGACTCATCCTAGCCCTAGCAGCTCATCGAGGTTGGGAAATTCACCATCTGGATGTCAAATCGGCATTCCTAAACGGTGACCTCGAGGAAGAAGTGTACGTTAAGCAACCAGAGGGGTTCGGCGTCACGGGCAAGGAGCAGAAGGTGTACAAGTTATCCAAGGCCCTGTACGGGTTGAGACAAGCACCAAGAGCGTGGAACATCCGCCTTGGCAAGAGGTTGAAGAACCTTGGATTCACTAAGTGCCTGAGCGAGCAGGCAGTTTACACCAGGAGTACCGGGCAGGAAACTCTGATCGTGGGAGTATATGTAGACGACCTGATCGTCACTGGATCTAGCGCATGAGGCGTAGATGGATTCAAGCAGCAGATGATGACCGAATTCGAGATGAGTGGCCTCGGATTACTTTCGTACTACCTCGGTTTAGAGGTGGAACAGAATAAGGACTGCATTACGCTGAAGCAGTCGGCCTACGCGAAGAAGATCCTCAAGCAGTTCGAGATGACGGATTGCAACCCGAGCAAGTACCCAATGGAGGCGAAGCGCAGCTCGGGAAGGACGCTGAAGGGAGAAGAGTGGATCCCACGGAGTACAGACGCGTGATCGGGTGCCTGAGGTATCTCACCCACACCCGACCAGACATTTCACACGCAGTCGGGATAGTCAGTCGATACATGGAGAAGCCCACAAGTGCACACCAGCAAGCGGTGAAGCACATCTTGCGATACGTGAAGGGCACGACGGACTACGGGATCCAGTACAACAGAGGAAGTGGAGCAGAAGTACAAGTCGGCTGTACAGACAATGATCTGGCCGGTGATATCGATGGCAGGAAGAGTACCGGAGGGATGGCGTTCTACCTCAACGGAAACCTGATCACCTGGTAGTCTCAAAAGCAGCATACGGTAGCTCTATCCTCATGCGAAGCAGAGTTCATGGCGGCAACCGCAGCAGCATGTCAAGCTATGTGGTTGAAGGGGCTACTTAGTGAAGTGACCGGATCCGAGCAGAGACCAGCTACTATCTACGTGGACAACAAGTCTGTAATTGCGTTGATGAAGAATCCAGTGTTCCATGGAAGGAGCAAACACATTGACACGAAATTTCACTACATTCGTGAGTGTGTGGAGAAGTGAGAGATCATCGTGGAGTTTGTCAACACGAGGGAGCAACGGCCAGACATACTTACCAAGGCTCTAGGGAGAGTCAAGTTCGAAGAGATGAGAGAGCTGCTCGGAGTGAAGAAAGTAGAAGCGAGTCAAGCTTACGGGGGAGAATGTGAGCATAAGCTTGACTTAGTCCGTCACACAGAGGAAGTCAGCCCGGGTACCGACCAGAGCCGAGGACGGACAAGAGTTCAGCCCAGCTCGGGTGAACACGAGCAGGAAGTCCGGATAGAAGGCAAGTCCAGCCCGGGGCATACGAGCAGGCCAGCTCGGGGACAGAGAAGCTCTCCGGGCAGAAAAGGGAAAGTCAGCAACTACCCAACAAGGAAAGCGCGTAGCTTGAGGAGCAAGCAAAGATCGAGTCAAAGATTTGATAAGATTATTTAGGGTAGTTTTCTGGTTTGGTGCGACTTAGTTAGCTAGGGTTTCGCCTATGTGAGGCTATAAATATACCTAGCATGTACACTTTGTAAAGCAGCTGAGTCCATTAGAGTTTGAGTTTATCTTCTTGTATTTTGCCTTCGATTATTAATCAGAGAATTTATTCTCCCAAAAGTTTGTGTCCTTTATTTTCTTGTTCGATTTCTTTGGTGTTATTCGTGTTCTTTGCAGATCCGTGAATTGGGATCCAACAGGCATATTCTCAACCTTGTAACTGCGTTGAATAAATGTCTAAATTCATAAAGTTAACATTTTCAATTGATTTTTTCTCGTGCAAATTCGTTAACGCTATGAATGTCTCGAATTGAAGTATTTAAAATGAAAAACTTCATAACATAAAAAAAAAATGTCAATCTGTCTAGTTATACATGTGTGAAAAATTCAACACTAATGAAAGAACATGAAGCTAAATCAATAGGAAACATGAATTTCAGGACTTAAGATATTTAATCAAGGCAATGCAATAGTGTCAATTTAAAGAATTTTACCACAATTATCCTTTAGAATATTCCCTTCACTTCCAATTACTTTAGTGCCCCTTAATCAAGAAAATAAATGGAGAAGTTAGACAATGTAATCACTAATCTATCATGGCTTATCAATTTTTGGTCTACCTTTGACTGAACGTCAAAGCTATACGGTGTATACTTTTTTGTTGAATATAAAAGTCAAAGGACAACAACATATATATGTGTGTATTTTCCTCGTTATTTTTTTACACGATATTGGTAAATTATAAATAATGTTAAGCTTAGCCGCGTATTCCATTAAGAAAATATATTTTTATTGTCGAGGAACAACTCTTCGTTATTTATTAGAACAAGAATACGTAACTATATATACCTTAAAAGTATTATTAGCTCAAATATTATCTAGCTAGCTATATAAATTTTTATGAAAAATGTATTTATTCGAATAAAAGCTTATGTGAATGGAATATGTCTTTTAATGTACTAAAGTAATTACGTGCCTTAAAAAAAGTATTTACGTGATCAATTGTTCGAGCTTAGCTGTGCTTATATGAATATAATGAGACTTCATTATCGTCAAAATAATACCAAAGAGAGCATTATATAGGGTTAAAACATAATAATTATTAGGGTTATTATCGGCATATGTTCCTGTTTTTTTTTTTCCAAACATCCAACTTATGTTCCCGTTCTCTTTTTTTTTTGCGGCATATATTCCATAAGTCTTAAAACGTACTCAAAGTCAACCTTCGTTAACACTTCCGTCTATGTCCGTTACTTTGTCACGCCCTTAATACCGGCATATGTTCTTGTTCTTTTGCAAATATCCTACTTATGCTCATGTTCTTTCTATTTATGATTTTTTTTATCATTAAAAAAAAGTACTAGTTTTTTCCATTTTTTATTTTCTTAATAATATTTTTTTAGACGATAAAAGTACCATTTTTAGATGATACTAATTTTTTTTAAGCGGTAAAATTACTCATTTTTTTTAAATCTTCATTCTCTCATCGATGTAGAATTGATCTTCATTTTTAATCCAGAAATCCTCTTTCGTCGTGGAAGTTTTTGATCTCTGCTTCTAACAAGCTCTCAAATTCTTAATTACCAACCCTAACCAAAGCACCAACCAATCGAATTGCCACAAAACCACGGTTCTCACCGACACCCGCGAGCTTCCATCGTGGGAGGGTTCGGTGCCTAGGAGAATTGGCATTGGGCAGAAGTAGTAAAGACACAAAGGAGGTTCTAGTGGACCGAGGTTGGGATCACCATGACCGATGACTATAGGAAAGCCATCAATGACCTGTCTCCGAAGTGTTAGTAAATATTGCAATGAAAATAAAATTGAGATAGCGTCAAGTGGGTCGAAACGATGAACACCTGAGTTGAACGCTTTCTTCAAAACGAAGTATCGAAAGCTATCTAGATATTATGAGTTTGCTTCCCATTAATTTTTCACTCTGTAATTTTAATTTTTTTTATAGCTTCCCATTGTTTTATGTTGTGAGTCTTTGGGTAACGGAGTTCAAGGAGTCTTAGTTCGCTAGCGAACTTTGAAATGTTACGAAGTTTGGGGTTGACCGATTATATCCTGGGAAGCTAATTGCCTAACGAAACTCAAGCACGTAGATGAGGCGAATCAAGCTTTAAGGAGAGATTCTAACGCGTCTCGGGAATCACTAACGTTTTCTATTTACAGGATATCAAGAACAATTTTCGGACAAAAGAGATAAGTCGATGCTCGTCAAATTCAATAACACATCGATATGTATTTTGAATTTACTCGCTACTATTTTTCTATAATTTATTTCTCATATATTATCATCTCTAGAAAATATACCTAGCGTTGCAAGACTGTGAAACTCGGGCTCTGCTCGAGCCAATCGGTGAAGATGAAGTTTGTCGAGGTGTACATGACACGTGGCAAAAACAAACGGATATAGACGGAAGTATTAACAGAGGTTGAATTTGAGTATGTTTTAAGACTTATGGAATATATGCCGCTAAACAAAAAAAGAACACGAACATAAGTCGGATATTTGCAAAAGAACGGGAACATATGCCAGTCTCAAGCGCGTGACACATGGCAAAAACTAACAGACATAGACGGAAGTGTTAACGGAAGTTGACTTTGAGTACGTTTTAAGACTTATGGAGTATATGCCGCGAAAAAAAAAAGAAAAAAAAGAACGGGAACATAAGTCGGATGTTTGCAAAAGAACGGGGACATATGCCGGTAATAACCCTAATTATTATAAGAGAGAAACGAGAATTAGCGACATAAGTATCTCCAAATATACAAAAGTAAGCGGGATATTCTCATTGTTTATGTAAGACGAATGTTCTCAATCTTGAAACGTGTCCTTTTTTTTATCGTTAGTCTTAATCCGTTAAGTATTATTCGGTCATTTCATTGATTATTTATCGTGGGTAAAGCTATATACATTTTGACTTAAATCATTTCTATTTTTTATTAAAAGTTAGATATAACCTTCTGACAAAAAAAAATATAATAATCCTTCCACAATAAATCAGAGAGGCAAAATGATTAGTATTTTATTATATAAAAGTGAGATAATAGGTCATTGATGAGATAAAATTGTAAGTACGACTAGATTAGCTAAGAAACATATATAATAGTATAATCTTTATAAAGTTACGTTTCGAAAACTCTTTTTTGCTTCCTTCCACTACCTCATAATGAAGAAAATTCCACAAATGTCAAGTCAAATTTACACATCTAAAATATGTTCAGACCAAGTTTTTCTTGGTATACTACAAGATATCATGGGGTTAATAAGGAATTTGAGCATCGAAGTAATAATTTTGAGATGACTGAACTATATAATAATAGCAATATACAATAATAATAATAATAATAATAATAATAATAATAATATTTTTTTAATATTATTATTATTATTAGTCTAAGAGTGCATTAATTAACAAACGACGTGAAGTTTGAACACGCAATATTGTTTTCTCTCGAGTGAGAAAATTGGAGGTCTCTGAGGCGAAAATATGTGATATCACAAAGTCTATTTTATAAATTATAACTGTTATAATATGAGGCCTTTCATTTGGGTCAAATTTCTCATATAACGTACGTTGACCAACTTGTATCTTGTGGCTGGTGTTTATGGGAAACATTACAAATTATAGATACTGAGAAAACATCGATAGTTCGATTTTATGAGTATATATTGACTGACGACGAGTACACCGACATGTATTTTTTTTATAAACAATTAATAACTTACCTACAAATTTTTTTACTATCATAAACAGAATATTATTAGCATGCTATATATACTATATAGTATCATCGTTTCGGTTTTGATGCTATCATTTTTTTTTCTGTGACGAATTTATCGATTTTTAGTTATCTTCGGCATACTCTTGGTAAATCATAAACTGTTATTGTGGATTTTTGTAGGTACTCACCGATTTCCGTTAAACCGCCTCGGTAAATTCGGGTAACTCAAACCATGGTCTAAATTCTAAAATGATGGCTTAACCTATCAAACCATGTACACTCTCCTAAGATTTGCTAAATTGAATTATTTTATCAATAAATTATGTGTTCGTGTATGACATTAATAATGTAAACTAATGTATGTAGCATTGGTCATCAGTCCTCTATAAGAAAAAAAATGTTGACCGAATAATGTCAACATAGAAATATCCTTTTCTATAATACAATGAGCATATAATATATACACTTCAATATTTCAATTACAATTTTCAAAGCAGAAGTAGAGTCCTTATAGAGTGCATGCTTTGCTTATGACAGCACGAACGTGATGAAATCAAGCAAGAAAAATAATATTATATAGATTTGTTTGACTATTACAAAGAAAATATACTAGAGTTTTTCGATATTGTACGGAAACAATATTTATTGAACTTTCTGATGGACCTGTAGCTTTCCCGAGAGAACCAAGGAGAGCGACGGTCGACCTCTCGAAGGATTCGTGCCACGTTCTAAGATTATGCAATCAAATCAACCAGTAATTCATCATCACGGTGGAATATTACGGTTCTTCATCTCTTTATTATTCTCTACGATTTGAGTGAAATCCGAGATCCATCACATTCTTATACTAGATTGAGTCGATCACATTATTATCTTCTTATGTTTCGTCGGTCCGCCGTCTGCATGGTAAGTACGTATCTGAGACTGAGAATGGTTGAATAGTAATAATTAAAGATATAAAGTGAAATATATATAAAATAAAGATAAAATTTGAGTGAACTTCGAACGTTTTCTAAAAGTTAACGGAGGGAGGAGAATCGGAGATATTATAGAATTGCGCGAATATTTATAATTTCTTGTGACGTTTATACTTTTGTTGCTTCCATCTCGATTATTTTTCCTTTGAACACGCTATCACAAAATATTGATATGGAACAACCGCGCAAGACTTTATATGAATGCCGGAGTCCTTCGAGATAGTTTTGTGCCCGTCGTGAGGTCTCAAAAACCCTAAACTTCTCGAGAAATCGAAGAGTTATAGAAGATATAAATGAAAAGAGTTTGTTATTAGTGGAGAACATGAGGGTTTTAATTTTGAATTTCAGATAAGAGGGTAAGGGAAAGAAAAATTATGTTCATGTTATACTTGTATGTGTATATACAAAGAAAACACATACTTATGTTCATGTTTTTAAAAAGGTTCGTATAAAATGGGTATTTTATTAATAAACCCAAAGAATAATCAATAAACTATTGAAGATATGAAGATATTTAGACAATTTTCAATATTACTTTAATGAAATATGTATATGTAATTACAAGATTAGCCATGGAGATTTCTCAATGTGGAGCCAACTGTCAAAATGTTTGACATACTCAAACATGCCCCCTCTAATAAATCTTTCAAAATCATTAAATTTATGAATATTGTATCCCAATTTATAAACCTTTTTTTTTTCTCCCAATCTTCGGCATATAATATACACTCCCGAATCAATCACTTCGGTAATCCAAAATTCTGGAACGATCTGATCCGTCCATCCCATCCGGCTGTAACAATCACAGTTCCCCACGACGACTCGAGAAAATTATGCTGCGATGCACATTTTTTCGGAATCTTCGAAGAGTGAAGCTTCTCCTCCGGCCACGTGGCAGATCCTTTCAAAACCGAATCCGGAAAGATCCCGTGGCTCAGATTGGCCGATAAGAATCGTAATTGCTTCGATCGATCTCCGTCGTTTGAAGGATCAGCACACCGAGACGGGTTTGACTGAGGCACAACGTAGCTACGGTGAGCTTTACCGCACCAGGGAATTGCCACGGAGGCGTCGCTCGAGAAGAAATGCTCGCAAGACCAATGGCTCTTTGGCTGATTCTTGGGCTCGTTGTCGCTCTTGTAGTTCCAGATATACACGTTCGAATCCTCGCTCGCTGAAACAATGTGATTTCCGTCGCTGGTAAAGGTTGCGGATATTCGACTTCCTGCGTTTCGGATCCCTGAAAGTGCAACGCAATTTAACATCATATGTTAAGACTTATTTAGCTATTATTCGCTTATCCTTTAAGTAAATAAATCTTATAATTATTGTTTATAAAATAGAAACTCATTACCCAAATAAAAATAAACATGTTTATATATATATACACAGTGTATTCTTGATGATTAAACATGTCAAAGATCCGGTAATTTTCGGTTTAAAACATAAATGGAATAAGGATGACAAAGAACAAGAAGCCCGGACCTCGGTATTTGCAGATCACGTCAACCCCGCGAAGAATTCGGACTTGTGAGTCAGCAGAGGTGACCATAAGTTTGCCTGGGTCACTCGACGGGAACTGCAGAAACAACGAGATTGTCTGAGCCATCGAATATTATTTATGGCAAGTAGGAAGAGAGAGAAAGGGAGAGGACGCGTCATCGCCAACCTGAAAGCCGGTGATCCGCTTGAGCGACGATTTCTTTTTGCCCTGCAAGGATATTTCAGCATAAAGTTGCAGACGATTATCTGATGGGTTCCAATGATAAAAAAAAGGTTGTTAGAATTCATCAAAGCAAATCATATACAAGCGAATATGTAACACTTTTTTTTATATATATATATACTCTTTTTTTTATATATATATATATTCTCTTTTCGAAGAAAAATATACAGGCTCATACATTTTTTTCTCATTGCAATCACTAAACTAAGAACAAAAGATAAGGGAATTTTAAATCATGAAGCTGAACTTTATCATATTACAAAATCTGAGTTTTTACGGAATTTTCAGGACGTAGAACGGCTTTGTTTTACTTAAGAAAAGTAACAATAGTTACAATAATTTTTTGCGACCCGAATTAGAGAAATTCTAGTAATTTTTAAGGCTCTTGATCATGCTTATTTAATTTTTCATGGTTTTTACAGGGGAACTCTGTTCCTCTATCTTATTGTAATGTCTCAACATTCAACATATAATGTTTTCATTACAAAAATCATATATATTACGGTATTACCCGGGGCTGAGTATGTATAGTTTACAGTAAAAAAATATTATTTTAAAAAAAATAAAGGGTTTTTTTTTTTTTTTTTGAGGTTGTTGTAGGTCCGCCCCTTTGTAAATGTAAACATCATATTTATTTATTTTTTTGAAAGAATTTAAACATTATATTTCTAACACGTCAAAACATTTCGATTTAAAGAAAATAAGATAGTAGAACGAACCAGATAGATCATAAAACCGGCAATCACCGTTCATAGAGCCAACTACTCCTCCCTGAAAACATAAGAAATGTACTTAAAACCAAGCCCGATCGTGTTTTTAATGCCAAAATTCCACGTTTCATATAATTACAAACCTTTCCATCGGGACGATAGCAAACGGCCGTTACGATCTCTGTTATATCAATCCAGTCAACGACTTTAACTAAAGGAATGTCCCAAATCCGTACTTTTCCATCAATGGAGCCGCTGATGAAGTATTTGTCATCCAAAGGATTGAACTCGATGCTTGTTACTGAATCGAAGAAAAGAATATATTAATTAGAATAAAAGTGTTATTTGTTATTGTTAAAGAATATTTTAGAATTATTAAGAGTATTATATATCTAGAACAATATAGGTTAGATTTAATTAGAATCACTTAGAATTAGAATTATCTAGAATGCATTTATTACTCTTAGAATAACCTAGAAGTAGATTAATCTAGAACTCTTGTACATGTATAAATAGCCTTGTAACCTCAATGAAATATACAACATTTTCCTCTCCATTTTCTTTGTTAACATGGTATCAGAGCCATGTTTCGAAATTAGCCATCCCATTTTTTGGGTTCTAAATTTGTTTCTTTAACAAATTAGCCCACCTCCGAAATTAGTCATCCTACTCCAAATTAGCCCATGTTCCGAAATCAGCCATCCCATTTTTTGGGTTCGAAAATTGTTTCTTTAACAAATTAGCTCACCTCCGAAATTAGTCATCCTACTCCAAATTAGCCCACCTTCGAAATTAGCCATCCCATTTTTTGGGTTCGAAATTTGTTTCCTTATCAAATTAGCCATCCTACTCCAAATTAGCACACCTCAGAAATTAGCCATCCTACTCCAAATTAGCCTACTTCCGAAATTAGCTATCCCATTTTTGGGTTCGAAATTTGTCTCTTTCCACTCCAAAATCTTCTCATCATTCAATCTATTCGAAATCCCATTTTTACCCATTTGTTTTAGCCTCGTCCACACGCCTCCACGCGCCACCCTCGACAACCGTTTTTCAATTCCATCACCGCCCACTACTTCATGTAATTCTATTGCTTGCGTTGCTCCGAATCACCTTCGTCGCCTTCGTTATCTTGCTACTTACCTCTCAAATTCGAAATGACTGAACAAAAACATGCCGGTGTTTCAGAAATGGTGCCCGTACTCTCGAAGATTACGGACCACAAGTTGAATGGTTCGAACTATCTCGATTGGATCAAGACCATTCGTTTGTTTCTCCGAAGTATTGACAAAGACAACCACTTGACCGACATTGCTCCAAGTGAAGAGTCACCGAGTCACGACAAGACTTGGTTTCCACATCATATGTAAAGACGGACGACCAAATAGGAGATATTTTCACAAAGGCTCTTAACGGGGTGCGGGTCGAATATCTTTGTAACAAGTTGGGCATGATTAACATATATGCTCCAGCTTGATGGGGAGTGTTAAAGAATATTCTAGAATTATTTAGAGTATTATATATCTATAACAATCTAGGTTAGATTTAATTAGAATCACTTAGAATCATTGTTGTGAAAAACGACAATGAGGCGCGCCTGAGGCGCATGGTATTTTCGCAACGAGGCTTACGCCTTGAAAGGAAAGAGTGAGGCGTGCGCATCGGCGTGCGCCTCAGTCGTTATTTTTACGCCTCGAGGCGTCGCCTCGAGGCTTAAAATTATATTCTGTGATTTTTTTTCCAAATCTTTTTCATATCTTCGAATTAAGTTTTATATTATTAATATTTCATATCTTTTTTTTATTTAATAACCTAATATTCAGGATATTGTTACCTATTTTAATGCTACGACGTATCATATCAATTTACCTATTTTAAGTCTTAAGTGTTTGGATTAGGCTTTATTTAAAAAAAATTATTTTATCTATCTTATCTATATTATTTTAAATAATTATATAATATTTATTGAGGCTTACGCCTCGAACGCCTCGAGGCAAGGCGAGAAAACGCCTCGAGGCTTAAATACGTTATTCACAACATTGCTTCGAATTATAATTATCTAGAATGCATTTATTACTCTTAGAATAACTTAGAAGTAGATTAATCTAGAACTCTTGTACATGTATAAATAGCCTTGTAACCTCAATAAAATATACAACATTTTCCTCTCCATTTTCTTTGTTAAAAGTTATCAAGAAAAAAGAAAAGGAAAACAAGAAGAGAAGAGCTCACCGTAGCTATTATGAGAGAACACATTCAAGCAGCATTCTGTTCCGACACGCCACAACCGAACAGTCTTGTCAACCGAGGATGACAAGAGAAGCTGCAAAAGCGCGACAGGGTCATTCAATGTTAATAATTACAACAGAAAAAAAAAAAAGTTATTAAGGGAATTTTGACATAATCGCCATCACAAACCTTGTTTTTCGACCATGAGAGATCCAAAACCTCGCCACGATGTCCGTAAAACTCATGTACAGGTTTCTCCAATATATGGAAAACTCTCTGAGGAAAAACAACGGAAGTCTTTCCCGAAGATTTCAGCTTTCCCGATTTCTCACTATTTACATTACACGGGACAACTTCAGAGAGATTATTGATCTTCCAATACGCACACGAAGCGTTCGAATCACTAACATTGAACCTATCGGATTGCTCGGTCTCAACCACGTGCCAAACACGCACAATCCCTTCTTCTCCGGCGGTTGCGAGGTACTCTCCATCGGGACTAAATTTCATCGTCAGAATCGGACCTGCGTGAGCTTGTATGTCTTGCAGCATATAAAGCGCTGACAATTCCTTAGAACGCTTCTTGTATGACCGGACCTTCACTGCCCGAGCTCTGGGCCTCAAAAACGGAGAATCACAGCAATTGATGTTTCGGGATGCCAATTGTCTATCAACGATGCAAGAAACGGCGCTGATTCTTCTCAGCCACCTTCTCTTCACCCGCTTTTGCACAACATTGGAGTTATCAGAGTTGAAAGAATCGCCGTTTTCCTTCTGCATGAAGCTCTGAACCAACGGGGACATCCCGAGACTCCGCTCAAACTCCTCCACAGTGAGCAAATGCCCTGATCCCACTCTTCTAACATGGTCAAGCTCGTCCACGACAAACTCCGTCCCGTCATCCAAATTCCGTATCCGACAAGAGCAAACACCCTGCACCGCTTCTCCCTCTTCATTCGACCTAGATGAACAGGAAAACCGGCTCAGTGTACCCGAATCATCGGAACCCGATGACCCCAAAACCGCCCCGCTAGATTCGGTAACTCGCGTTGTTTCCACTTCCAATCCCGGCGCTTCCTCCTCAGCCAAACCCATCCACCTCAGAAACTTGTTGCGGCGCTCGTGAACGCTCAGCGGCCCCTCAGCCCAAACCTCGTACCCGACTCCACCCGGCAACGAGCCAGGCCTCCCACACTCGCATTCACCTTCTTCACAGCTCGAACCCGAGACCGACGTCATGTCTTCGCGAGTGTCGAAGAATTGCTCCTCTTCCTCGCACACGCTTCCCATTTTCCCCTCATCAACTTCCCCAATTAGAAATCACACCCCAAAATTCCCCGTCTTTCACAAATAACAACTCCTATATAGATACATACACATATATAATACACATATAAATCCTGCGAAAGAAAGCGCAACAACACGATTGAAAGCAAATTAGAAAAACCCAGAAATCAAAATCGAATCCCAAAACTACAGATCATAATCCAAACGCAGACAAACCCAGAACTCAAAGCAACCCAACAGTACATAAATTGAGATAATTCAAAGGAAAATCAATAAATAGATAATAAAATAAATAAAGGAATGAACTTTGGGTACCTGAGATCTCAAAGAGAGAGCGTCAAAGCGAAGGAATTATCAATGGCGTACCATTCCATTGAAGTGACAAACCAAGCTTCTCTCTCTTTGACTCTTCTCTCTCTCTCTCTCTACAAGTAAATAAGCATGCTTTAATAAAATTGAAAAATAATAAAAAAAGGTTAAGTAAAAATAATAACAGAAAATCTCGAGGAGCGTGAAAACTAGTGGCCCGACAACCAAGATTTAAGACCGTGTTTGTCTGCGCCTAGAACTGTTAACCTTCTGCGTGGGCAATTACGATTTTGCCCCTGCGTCTGGGTGCGCGGTTTACTGTTTTGGCCCTGATTAGCGTGTGGCTTTGGGGGGCTAAACCGTCCGTCGAGGGTGAGAAACAAATATTTGTTTGTGTATAAGATCACATGTTTGTTGCTTAGAGCTCATCTTGTCGTGCACGTGTTCTTAATGTGTGTTTGTTTAATCATTTGCTAAGCATTTTTAGATTAGACTTAATTAATTAAATGTTCTCTCTCATAATTAGCTAATAAGTAGCTCAAGTACAAGGGCAAATAGTCTTTCCAAAAGTAAAATGACGTAAATAGTTTTTCTGTTATAAAAAAATGTAAGAATATATCACGTTATTTTGAATAATTTTAAATATTTTTACTGTTAAGGTCAGATTTGGTCAAATCTCTTCTTAACACCACCCTTTGTCGTTTGTGGAATAAACGACATAACGCAAGAGGAAGATTGCTTGAAGAACCCAAGCCCATGAAAGAATAAAGAAATTAAGGCCCAGCAAGCGAAGCCCACGAGAAGTCAGCATCCGATAAAGCCGGCCCAACGCCTCGTCGCGAAAAGGGAAGTTCATCGAGGGAAAGCTCTTCGGGAAAGCCTAATCGCGTTAAAAGAGGAATTCATTCGAGATCGCGAGAAAGAAGGGAAGATTGGCTTATTCGGTTGAAGATTTCGTGGGATATCCAACGCAAAATAAGGAAGGTCAACTACGATCATAGAGATTCAGCAGGAAACCCTAGCAAGATTTGAAGAATGTTCTAGAAGACTTTCAAACCTATAAATACGAATGTAAATTTAGCATAAGGGAATTCATTCAATATTCTAGTATTCAGTATTCATTATTATCGTGAGTTTGAGAGAATAAATCTTTGAGTCTTCGAGCTTGCTTATTCATAGCATTCTCGATCTCCCAAGGATTAGAGTGTGTAATCTTCGATTGTCCAAGCTACCAAACGGAAGAAACCGGGTCCTCTCGGAATCATAATAAATCAGAGATATTCGTATTATTCATAATTATTTAATTATTTCGATTATCTTTGTGACTGCACGGCGGTAAAAATCGCCCTCTACAGTTTGGCGCCCACCGAGGGGGCTTTGTTTCTTTCTATCGCACAGCCAGGAAATCGAAGGGAGGAAGGAGAATGTCAACCGAGGAAGCCAGCTCCGCCCAGGAGCAAACCATGCAGCGAATGCAACAACAGCTGGCCGAAGCCATCGCAAAGATGACGGAGGTCACCAGCAAAGCCGAGGAGTCCGCCCGACGGATAGAGGAGCAGGCCGCGGAGAACAGACGCCTCGCAAGCCTCCTAGAGCGCGCGGAGAGACCGCGCCCGACGAATCAGATAGCAGAATCGGCCGCACGAGGGGCCGGAGGAAGCGCCAGCAGAGACACGGTGACGACGGACGCACCGGTAAACATGTCAACCCCATCGCTCATCAGGAACCTCTTCGACACGGACGCAGTCCAGCCAACCACGGCGAATCGAGTGGAGGACACGCCGGGGAACACACAGGGCAATGCGACGACGGACGTGGCGGCAAGAGTGGCCGAAGAGGTGGCCAAGGCGATGGCCTTAATGTCAGCAAAGATGGAGGCCAAGCTCGGACAAGTCGCATCGCAGGTGCACCAGGCGACGAGTTCGGCGCCGGAAATCAACAGGATGGTGCGGGAAGCTAGAATCACCCCGTTCACGACGAGGATTCGGGGGATAGAGCTGGAGGAATTACCGAAGATCAGACTCACGCCGTACAAAGGGGATACGGATCCCCATACACACGTGAAGTCATTCCGAATCGCGACAGACCACATCGGGGGCGAAGAGATCCGGAAGGAAGCCGTCTTATGCAGACTTTTCATCGCAAGTTTGCAGGGTCGCGCCAGCGATTGGTTCGCGAGATTAACGCCGGGCTCCATCAACACCTCCGATGAGTTGGTCGCCCTCTTCCTAAAACACTTCTCCATCTACGTACAGACGGAGCTGACGGTGTCCAACCTCTTCGATGTCAAGCAAGGGAAGAACGAACCTCTTCGGCAATACATAGAGAAATTCAAGAACGTCATGTTCCGAATCCCGAAGATCGAGGACGTCGTCTCGGTCCAAGCTCTGAAGCATGGCTTGTACTACCAATCTCCGTTCAACGACGAACTGTGCGTATCATTGCCGAAATCGATAGAAGACGCGCTCCACAAAGCGACAATCTACATGGACATAGAGGAAAATAAGGCGATCAAGAAAAGGCTAGAAGAGGAAGCTGAAGGCCGAACCAGGCCAGAAAGGAAGGAAGCTAGAGACGGACGAGAGGGATCGTTGTCCAGAACAAGGAGAGAAGGGGAACGACGAGATCGGAGAAACAGAGACGGGGCCGACGAGCGAAGGATCAGGGAAAACCCTGGACACGGAGTCTACCAGGTGGACGGAAAGAAAGAGGCGCTCGGCAACCGCGAAGGCAATCGGCAGGAGGAACTCCCTCAAGGAAACTCACAACCAGGATACTTCCCGAGCAACCAGGGAAGCTTTCTGGAGAATCGAGGAGGTTACTCTGGTAACCGAGGAGGCTATTCTGGAGGCCGAGGAGGATTTTCGGGTGGCCGAGGAGGTCATTCCGGCGGCCGAAGCAGCTACGAGAGAAAGCCTTGGCCGAGAGACATGAGCAAGTACTGCTCTTTCCACGAATACCACGGTCATGCGACCGACGAGTGCGCCACTCTGAAGAAGGTAATCCAAAGGAGGATCGAGCAGGGGGAATTCCAAGACGTCTCCCAAAAGCCCACTCAGCCATGGAACAACGACAACCGATCGTGGCCGAACAAGCGGGAGGCGCCAGCACAGCGCGTGGGAGGAAACCAGGAGGTCCCAAAAAGAAGCCTCACGATCGAGGAAGCATCGGGGGAACGCCCGAACGATGGGAGACCAGCCGCAAGACCAAGGATCGACCTGATCATGGGAGGATCTCGCCTCTGCGAAGATTCCATCAACAGCATCAAGGCCTACCAACGCAGAGGGAAGGAGTCCGCTCAGGAAGACGCGCGGATGACCGGTCCGAAGACGACGATAGAGTTCGTCGACGAAGAAGTATGCGCAGACGAGCATGACGATGCCCTAGTTTTAGAGCTCAACATAGGAGGATGCGACGTTGCTCGCGTCCTCATCGACAATGGAAGCTCGGTCGACGTCATCACTTACGACTGTTTGACACGAATGGAGATAGAAGATTTGGCCATCGGAGGCCGTCCGCGCAAGGTGTCTGGCTTCAACGGAGACGTAGCTATCTCGCTGGGAACGGTGAGCCTCCCCGTCTACGCCGGAACCGTCCATCGGATGACCGAATTCATGGTGTTGGACGTGCGATCGCACTTCAACGTAATCCTCGGGAGACCATGGATCCATTCGATGAAGGCCGTCCCATCCACGTATCACCGATGCATCAAATTCCCCGGACGGGTAGAAGGAACCATCGACGAAGTCCGAGGAAGCAGCGAAGCCTATCGCATCTGCTACATGATGCACTACCGAGCGATGAGCGCGCCCAAGGACGTCGAGAAGGCTGAATGCAGCGGCAGCAAGCCAGCCGCTCAATAGCAATTAGCCGCATCTACTCCGCCTCCACCATCGACGATCAGAAGGAAGCGACGCAGGAAAAAGGGAAAAGGAGGACCCCCGGGCATCCCCAAGATCCTCAACGCGGAAGACGTGGACGACCAAACTACCGAAGAAAGACTAGGAGGCCCGCAGCTCGAAGAGGTAGAGCAGGTCTGCATCGATGATTCCGATC
Source organism: Parietaria judaica (assembly GCA_954871525.1). Taxonomy (NCBI): domain Eukaryota; kingdom Viridiplantae; phylum Streptophyta; class Magnoliopsida; order Rosales; family Urticaceae; genus Parietaria; species Parietaria judaica. The sequence continues at coordinate 3,207,295 of OX940864.1, read as the reverse complement.
CAACCAGAACCGTCGGTATAGACGCAGGACTCGAGCCAGAGATCAAAGCTCAGCTGGTGGAATTCCTGAAGAAGAACCGGAGAAGTTTCGCATGGTCTCACGAAGACATGCCGGGAATCGATCCGACGATGGTCACCCACCGGCTCAACACGGACCCCGGACACAAGCCCGTCATACAGAAGCGAAGAAAGATGGCCTCCGACCGGAACAAGATCATCAACGACGAAGTAGACAAGCTGCTCGCTATGGGGACCATCAGGGAGGTAAAATATCCCCAGTGGTTAGCCAACACCGTTGTGGTTAAAAAGAAGAACGGCAAATGGAGGGTATGCGTCGACTTCACGGATCTCAACAAAGCGTGCCCAAAGGACAGCTTCCCGATGCCGAACATCGATCGCCTTGTCGAAGCCACTTACGGGTACGAGCTTTTAAGCTTCATGGACGCCTATTCAGGCTATCACCAGATCCGAATGCATCCAGACGATGAAGAGAAGACAGCCTTCGTCAGCGAAAGAGGAACCTACTGCTATAAGGTTATGCCCTTCGGTCTGAAAAATGCCGGGGCGACCTACCAGAGGCTAATGACGAAGATGTTCCACGAACAGATCGGGAAGAGCATGGAGGTATACATCGACGACATGGTCGTCAAATCTCTAAAAGCGGCAATGCACGTGGAGCACTTGGAGGAATGCTTCGGCATCCTCAACAAGCACCAGATGAAGCTGAACCCCACTAAGTGCACCTTCGGCGTCTCATCCGGGAAATTCTTAGGTCAGATGGTCACCCGACGAGGAATCGAAGCAAACCCCGAACAGGTCGAAGCCATTCAGAGCATGCCATCGCCAAGAAACCGGCGAGAGGTTCATAAGCTGACAGGAAGGATCAACGCGCTAAGGCGGTTCATTTCACGACAAGCGGACCGAACTCTTCTATTCTACGAGCTGTTGAGGAAAAACAAGAAGTTCGAATGGACCGACAAGTGCGAAGAGGCTTTCCAAGCGCTGAAGGTTTACCTATCGTCGCCGCCCGTTATGACAAAGCCAGAACCCGGAGAGCCGCTCTACCTGTACATCGCCGTGTCCGATCAAGCAATAAGCCAGGTGCTAGTTCGAGAGGAGAAAGGGGAGCAAAAGCCAGTCTCGTATATCAGCAGAAAGCTCCTCGACGCCGAAACTAGGTATCCCACCATCGAGAAGCTAGCATTAGCCGTATACGACGCGTCGGAGAGACTACGTTTCCACTTCCAAGCCCACACGATCATCGTTATGACGGATAGGCCGATTCGCTCCATCATTCAAAGCCCGAACCAATCCGGCAGAATCACGAAGTGGAACATAAAGCTAGGAGCGTACGACATCGAATACCAGCTGCGGACGAGTCTGAAGTCGCAAGTATTAGCCGATTTCCTCATCGAGCTACCTAGGGAGCCCGTGGAGCTGAGCGATGAAGCCGGCACTTGGAAACTTTGCGTCGACGGATCGGCGACTTCGATGGGATCAGGAATCGGGATCCGGCTCATCTCCCCGATGGGAGAAGTGATCGAAAAAGCATGCCGCCTCGCCTACCGTTCTACCAATAACGAGGCGGAATATGAGGCGCTCATCGTCGGGATGCAATCAGCCACGGCCATCGGAGTAAAGAGTTTGAACGCCTTTTCGGATTCTCAGCTAGTCGTAAAGCAAGTCAGCGGAGAGTACGAAACGAACGATGAAAGGATGGAGGCCTACGCTGGGGTTGTCAGATCTCTCGAGAAGAAGTTCGATTTCTTCACTTTAACACAAGTGTCCAGAGGAGACAACAACCACGCGGACGCCTTGGCGAGCCTGGGGTCAACCACCCAGGTAGGAGAGCTCCGATCGATTACGGTAGAAACGCTTCAGACGCCTAGCATCAAGAGAAGCGAAGGGCCCAATAAGAAGAAGCTAAAAGTGAGCGAGGAAGGACAAACCAACGAGGAGGGCATCACTCGTGACAGCGACGACGTCCAGAAGGAAACCAACGAAGAAACTCAGCTCATAGAAGAAGAAGAGAGCGAGGACGAAGAGCCAGGAATAGTAGAAGAGACCGAAAACGAAGATTGGCGGACCCCCATCCGAGCATACCTGGTCGAAGGAAAGTTACCCGAAGATCGACAAGAGGCGCGGAAAATAAAGACTAAAAGCTCCCAGTACACGATCATAGACCGTAGGCTTTACTTCAAAAGCCTCGTAGGCCCCTACTTACGCTGTCTAGGCAAAGAAGAGGCGAACTATGTCATGGAAGAAATCCACAGCGGAGAGTGCGGTAACCATTCAGGCGGACGCAACCTATTGAGGAAAGCCAAGCTACAAGGTTTCTTCTGGGAAACAATGCGAGCGGATTGCACCAACCACGCCAGGAAGTGCGAGAAATGCCAGCGACACGCCCCAGCAATCAACTGCCCGGCCGAAGAGCTATCGGTAGTATCGGTGCCCTATCCCTTCATGAAGTGGTCCATGGACATCGTCGGTCCTATGCCAATCGGAGCAAGACAGAAGAGGTTCATGCTGGTGGTCACGGACTTCTTCACCAAATGGACCGAAGCCGAAGCCTACGCCAATATCAAGGACTCCGATGTAGATAGTTACGTTTGGAAGAACGTAATCACCCGCTTCGGACTCCCCAGGGAGATAATCGCAGACAACGGGTCACAATTCATCTCGAAGAAGTTCAGAGATTTTTGCGCACGATGGAAGATAAAGCTGAACACTTCAACGCCAAGATATCCCCAGGGGAACGGGAACGCCGAAGCAGTCAACCGAACGATCACCGACAACCTCAAGAAGCGGCTCGACAAGAAGAAAGGGCTATGGGCAGATGAACTCCTTGGAGTACTTTGGGCTTATCGGACAACGCCACACTCAGCCACCGGAGAAACTCCTTTTGCTCTAGCATTTGGGGTGGAAGCGGTGATCCCGGCGGAAGTAGGAGTCCCCAGTTTCCGGCGATCCTGGGCACCAAACCACGAAGAAGACAACAACCAAGACCTGCTTCACCAGCTCGACCATATAGACGAAAGACGAGAGCGAGCCAGAGTTCATATAGCAAATTACCAGAAAACCATCGCACGCTTCTACAACAAAAAGGTGCGACCGAGAAGGTTCCGAGTCAGAGAACTAGTCCTAACACGGGTGTTCCAGAACACGGCCGAGCTTAACGCGGGAAAGCTAGGTGAAAGCTGGGAAGGCCCTTATATAGTGACCCACATCGTCAAGCCAGGGGTATACGAACTCAAGAACACCGATGGAGTCAAGGTCATAAGAAGGTGGAATGTCAAGCACTTGAAGAAGTTCTACCAATAAAGAACGTCATCGGCGCCTTACGATTTCGGTTTTTAGTTAAGATTTCTTTCCGTTTTTCTTAAGTCTTTCTATTTTATTTTAAGTTTATTTAACAGGGGACTCCCGACCCTACTTGTTCGGGATCCGCACAATTGGCTCCGGCTTTATTCAATACAACATGGAGTACTCTTCCCTCGCGAGCCGCACCCATTGGGGGACTCGAAGGGTTTAACGAGGCTCGTCTCTTAAGACAATATTCTATCGCTGATTCAAATAAACACGTATCACAAAAGAGATCAGTGCCAAGCACTACATCGCGACAGAGCCCGGTGCATACCGACAAGCTCATCGCCGAGAAATCAGTGCCAAGCACTTCATCGCGACAGAGCCCGGTGCATACCGACAAGCTCATCGCCGACAAATCAAAGAAAATACAAAGCCGCTCCGGCGCAAATTCCAAGCACTACATCGCGACAGAGCCCGGTGCATACCGACAAGCTCATCGCCGAGAAATCAGTGCCAAGCACTTCATCGCGACAGAGCCCGGTGCATACCGACAAGCTCATCGCCGACAAATCAAAGAAAATACAAAGCCGCTCCGGCGCAAATTCTGATCGATACATCGCGACAGAGCCCGGTGCATACCGACAAGCTCATCGCCGAGAAATCAGTGCCAAGCACTTCATCGCGACAGAGCCCGGTGCATACCGACAAGCTCATCGCCGACAAATCAAAGAAAATACAAAGCCGCTCCGGCGCGAATTCCGATCGATACATCGCGACAGAGCCCGGTGCATACCGACAAGCTCATCGCCGAGAAATCAGTGCCAAGCACTTCATCGCGACAGAGCCCGGTGCATACCGACAAGCTCATCGCCGACAAATAAAAAAAATATATACAAAGCCGCTCCGGCGCAAATTCTGATCGATACATCGCGACAGAGCCCGGTGCATACCGACAAGCTCATCGCCGAATATCACAAACTACTATGGCAAATGGGCCAACATACAAACTATTACGGCAAATGGGCCGAGCATACAAAAGACACTACTACGGCATATTGGGCCAACGAAAACCAATCAGTGCCAAGCACTTCATCGCGACAGAGCCCGGTGCATACCGACAAGCTCATCGCCGACAAATCAGTGCCAAGCACTTCATTGCGACAAAGCCCGGTGCACACCGACAAGCTCATCGCCAAAAAAAAAAAAAGTGGAGTACACATACTCCCATACTTTATCGATAGCGTACGAAAGTCATAGATTTTATTGATAAAACCTCGTTACAAATACAATACAATACTTTATACAAATCTATCCAGATACAGCAGGGAAAGGTCAATCCTCCCGAACAACCCTATCGGCTATTTGTTCTATGACGAACTCCCCATTCTCGGAGAGCACGTCCCGGAGAAGATCTTCTACGGCGGCATAATTTACAGGCCTCAGCATCATAAATTCGATCACGTAGGCCGAAGAAGGACTAAAGGGAGTCTCGTCGTCCGTGACTCCGGAGAGAAAGGCAGCCGCACGCCTTATCATATCTTGGACAAACTCCTCGAGTATGGCGGGATGGTCTTCGTCGATCGCGAGAAAAGAAGCTAGCACATCCTCGTAGTAAAATAACGGTTCCGAGGTATGGAAAAATTCGTCACCCTGAGAAAAGAAGTTTAGCCAGAAGTAATGACAGGAACACAAGAGAAGCAACAAGCATAGAAACAATTTAAAGATAAAGAAAGTTCTTTTCATTGATAAAATCCATCAAAGGAGTTACAAAGGAAGGACAATGTAAATAAATGTACATAGGAAAAGCTATAAGAAAGGGCCTAAGAGCCTTCCTCCCCCCCTACCGCTTCGTTGGTAACCGCTTCGACGGTAGAGGCGACCGCTTCGGTGGCAACCGCTCCGTTGGTGGAAGTGACGACCCCGTCGTTGGTACCATACTCATCAAGGCCATCGGAGGCCGAAGAGGCATCCCCACCTACGAAGCGGGTCGCCCAATCGATACCAGCGGAAGAAGGAGCACCAGGGGTAAGCGGAGGAGATTTAGGATCGAGGAGAGATCTGTCATCCAGCTCGCGGGCCTTAGCCTCGTTCTCCTCAGACAAAGTCTTATACTTCGGAAGACGAGGCAGAAGACTCCCAATGGTCGCCGTAGGAGGAACTTTCTCAAGAAGGCGAGCGTTGGCCCCATACGCGGCGGAGCGGCGATGAAAATTGATAGACTCCTCAAGAGCCTTATACCTCGTCAAGGCGCGCTGCGCTTTGTCTTGAGCCCGGTCGAAGAGGTGTAGGCGCGCTTCGCGCTCAGACTTCGCCTCTGTCTGCGATACCTCGAGTTCCTTTCCGAGGCGTTTCAGGCACGAGGCCACTCGAGAAGCGAGCCGGCTCTCCTGCTCGGCAGGTACGCCCACCGCCTCGCTGATTTGGGCCAGCCGCCACTTCTTCGCCTCGAGATGCTTCTCGTAGCTTTTCACTATCATGGAGTGACGCCTACGCTCCCCATCCAGCTTGGCCTTCAGCGCCGCAACCTCCGCTTCGGCTTTAGCCTTGCACTCGGCAAGCTCCCTCTCCTGAGTTTGGCGAAGCGAAGCCTCTTCCGCCAATTTGGCCCTCGCGGCCTCCAGTTCATTGGAAGCCCGCTCGGCTGCTTCCCGATATTTTTGCTCCCCAAGGACGGAAACCCCGAGGTGCGATTCGGTGTCGGCAAGCTTAGCTCGGAGGTCGCTTATCTCCTGAACGCTCTCGCCCCTGCTCATGTTCTCTTCGAGAATAACGGTGTTGAAACGAGCGAGGGCCTGGAAAAGCGTAGCGGCAGCCCGGCTATAACCCCTGACATCGCTCAGAGACAAGCCGTGAGTCCGAGAAGGTTCGGGCCAGAACAGGTCCCGAAGGACCCGAACCAGTATGCTTTCCACTCTTCCGGCGGAGACTCCGAAGTAGGAACTGCCGGAAATCGCTCCCAAGGAGGAAGAGAAAAACCTCCTGGTCCGGAGTTGGGAAGAAACTTCGGCAGCGGAGAAAGAGAAATCCCGGCATCATCGGATGAAGAGGCGTTAACCCCAGAAGCACCGGCATCGTCGTTCGGCTCCGAAGAGCCCTCCGGACGAGGCACTTCGGGAAGAGTAGAAACACCGGAAGGAATGACGTCCGCAAGAAGGCCATCCTCTCCCTCGGGGTGGCCCTCGATCAAAACCTTTTCAGAAGATAGGGGAGCCCCCTCCGAAGCACCATGCCGTCCGACGGGCTCCAAGACGAGGAGCGCGTCGGCAGCATCAAGTGCCTCATCGGGTAACAAACCCTCCTCGTCACCCGTAGGAACGGCGACTGAAAGTCTCTCCGCGGCAGGTGCGGGAGGTGCTAAGGAAGAAACCTCCAAGCAAAGAGGCGCGTCGGCAAAAGCCGGAGTCTGAAATTACGAAGAAAATATACATATACATACCCATTAGACACACGAAATTTGGGAACATTGCGAGAAACGCAGAGGGAAAACTAGATGTTACCTCGGAGGCCGAGAGGTCCAGCGACGACACTAAGTCCATGAAGTCATCATCAAAGCGGAAACGCTCCCGAGAAGTGGGAGAAGGACGGGGGGTCCCATGAGCCCCATCGACGGTTCCGCCGGCCTCGGTCGGAGGAGTCGAAGCAAGAACGGTCGACGCGGTCGCCCCGGCGAGAACGTCCCCTCGCGAGAAGCGACGGTGACAGTCTCCGAAGCCGGAGGAGTCGCATCGATTCCCTCAGAGGACTCGGAAGTCTTGTTCTTCTTCGGAGGAGGAGCGTCGCGAACCTCCTCGGAAATTTTCCTCTTCAAGATGACTTTCTCGCGAGGAGTTTCCCGCGAAGCAGTATGAGTCTCGGGTTCGCGACGGCTCTCCGAGGGACGAGGCGCGTCCCGAGAGCGAGTCGTCCCCGAGGAAGTCGATACCCCCGAAGAGTGAGAAGCACCAGCGTCGTGCTTGTGTTTTGTTCGTTTCTCCGAACTGCTCTTCGGAGGAAGAGTTTTATCGCTTGAAACAAACCGGTCAGCACCAGTCCGAGGGCCGATGCCCAAGAAGCCAGTTTTCGCTAGATCCCGACGAGAATCGGAGGATCCACCTCCTTGTCCTGGATCTTGGCCTTGTCCTGGATCTTGGCCTTGACATTGCCGTGGCTCCGATGACCCACGGGTGGATTTTTGAGTTTTCTTCTTCGGCTTAGGAGATTGCCGAACAGCGGGGGACGAAGGAACCACATCTTTGACCTCTTCGAGGCGGAACCCAACCGGCCACAAAGATGCCGGTGGTTTACCCACGATGTGGCAGAGTTGATAGAGCCCCGACTCTTGAACGCGGGTCCCGAAGAAGTCCGTCGTCCAATTCCGACGAGGATTTTCCAGCAGAGCCCGAACGACCCCAGCGAAGCGCTCGTCGTCCTCTTTATTCGCGATGGGCCTGAACCGCGGCACTTCTTTCTCGTCGACCCACTTGGTGGGAAGCGCCTCCCAATGCGGCCCAAGGGTGTGACGATCGAGATGCGCGAAGAAATACCTATTCTCCCACCCGGACTCGTTGTTCGGCGTGTGGGTGATGACGTGGACACCCGCGGCGGAGGAGAGGAAGAACCGGCCCAGATTTTTCGGGTTCTTCGACCATTTGAAAAGCCGCATCAAATCCTCCAAGGTCAGGGCCACATTCTGCTCAAGAGCGATGGCCATGGTGCAGACAAGAAGGCGAAGCGAATTAGGGCTGACCTGACCGATCGGCATCTTGTACGCATGGAGGAAGCACACGATGAGATGAGGCAGTGGAAGGTGCAGTTCCTCCGACCGGAAGAAGTGTTCGTACAGAATGATGTACCCTTCCGGGGGCTCGTCGCCAAGTTCGCCGGACTGAGGGAGACGCAGGTAACAGGGACTGGAGTCCACGTAGTGTTTCTTCAAATCCTCGAGATGCCTCTCGGTCATTATAGACTTCGGCGATCGAGTCTTGAAAATCTTTCCCGGGTTCGACATTTTCTTGATCAGAAAAGAAGAGGGTGAACAAAAGAAAGTTTGAAGATTTGTTCTTGAGAAGAAGAGAGTCGAGAAAAAAATTGCAGAGAGAGTTTAGAGAGAAAATCTGAAACAAAGTGATTGAGTCGAAGGCAAGGTTTGAATTTATAGAGGAAATCTTGCGAATTTGAAGGGACACGTTTGGATCCAATGGCCTAGGATCGAAGCGGGAGAAATCATCCAACGGTGAAGATCAAAAGAGTCGTTGCAAAGCCCGAAGGCACTCGAGTGCGGAAAAACCCCGCATTTAATGCGAAATGATTGACGGCGATTTCCAAGATCTGACAGCCTGGAGAATCGCGCCCAGTCAACACTACGTGGAAATTCGAGGCCATCAGTGAGCATGCAAGAAGTGGAAGAGTCTTCGAAGGACACAACCCTCATCGAGGGAAAAACCTCTTCGAGGATTGACCTCTTCGAAGGCATAACTTCATCGGAAAGAAACCTCATCGGATATAAAACTTATCGGGGAGTAATTTTGGTTTATTTTATCAACTGTTTCACACTCGATAAAATAGGGGACTAACTGTTAAGGTCAGATTTGGTCAAATCTCTTCTTAACACCACCCTTTGTCGTTTGTGGAATAAACGACATAACGCAAGAGGAAGATTGCTTGAAGAACACAAGCCCATGAAAGAATAAAGAAATTAAGGCCCAGCAAGCGAAGCCCACGAGAAGTCAGCATCCGATAAAGCCGGCCCAACGCCTCGTCGCGAAAAGGGAAGTTCATCGAGGGAAAGCTCTTCGGGAAAGCCTAATCGCGTTAAAAGAGGAACTCATTCGAGATCGCGAGAAAGAAGGGAAGATTGGCTTATTCGGTTGAAGATTTCGTGGGATATCCAACGCAAAATAAGGAAGGTCAACTACGATCATAGCGATTCAGCAGGAAACCCTAGCAAGATTTGAGGAATATTCTAGAAGACTTTCAAACCTATAAATACGAATGTAAATTTAGCATAAGGGAATTCATTCAATATTCTAGTATTCAGTATTCATTATTATCGTGAGTTTGAGAGAATAAATCTTTGAGTCTTCGAGCTTGCTTATTCATAGCATTCTCGATCTCCCAAGGATTAGAGTGTGTAATCTTCGATTGTCCAAGCTACCAAACGGAAGAAACCGGGTCCTCTCGGAATCATAATAAATCAGAGATATTCGTATTATTCATAATTATTTAATTATTTCGATTATCTTTGTGACTGCACGGCGGTAAAAATCGCCCTCTACATTTACTATAATTATATTTAAAAATAACTTATTGGATTTTTTGTTTTAAATATATTAATTTAAAAATGTACGCAATATACGACTTATTTAATAATATAAACAATCAATTAGTATCTTCCGTCATTTTTTAACGCATAAAAGACTGGTACTTTTAGAAAATATAGGGGTATTTTTATGAACAACTAAAATTTATGGGTCAAAGTAGGACAATAAATATAATTCATAGGCCAAGTTGCCAATTATATGCTCAAGTCATGGCTTATGGGACCTTTGGCTCTGTCTTTTTTCTTTTAGCTAATAATAATTGACCAAAAAGACGAAGATATGCCTAATCAAGTGATTATATACACAAACGCATTTGGCTAATTAGGAATTTAGTTTATTTCCTTATTTTAAATTAGTATTGAGCTAGGTTGGACTTGGACCATGTTTTTAAATAATAATTATACCTAAATTAAAAGCCTTCGTCAAATATTGAATTGAAGCAAGGATACATATGGCATTTTAAAAGATCTCGGATTCTACGTATAAAACTAAAAGGATGGTTCGGTGTATGATCTAACATATATATATATTAAGATAATATGACCAAAATTATATTCATGGCCTAGCTTGGCATATAAAATAAAAGATCGCGAAAGAATCATTTTTAAATGATGATCATAAGAATAATTCTCTGATATTTTATAGCATTATAGCTTATATTTTAAGCGATTAATAATTTAGTGTAATAAATGATCTTCATGCGTATCAAGGAGTGTGAACAATTTATATATTAGTAAACAGATAAGTCAAAATTCGCCTTTATTTATACATTTATCTTTTGGGCGAATATATATATATATATTCCTAATCCATACCAATTTTATGCTTAGAGAAACTTCAAGAAGCGCATGACACACGATGATCAACTAATTTATTAGCCTAATTTTTTATTCCACTAATATATATATATATAGTTATTAATTACTTGTGTGTTTATTTCAGGATTTATTCTTCGACAATGTATGAACTATGATCCTTAAAGGAATATGTAATAATAATAAATAAAAATACAAACTTCTTGACATAACGTTAGTCTAGATTCTAGTTTAATTGAAAATTTTAATAAATGCGTTTCAATTTTTACGACATTCAAATTTAATTTATAAAAAATATTTATATATAGAAAAAAAAATTAAAAAAAATCGCATATGTCTTCTTCAATTAATTAATATTTTTTATCAATTCATAAGATCACTAATTAATTGCTCTCTTATTATTATTATTTTTCAAATTTAGTTAAAACTATAAACTTTAGTTCAAGAGATTGTACAATTCATTAAATGCTCAAAATATATTTTTGTCAATAAATTATTTGGGCCATGAGTAATGAGATATAAGCCATTATTAGCATAAATATCTTGCTACATTTTATATAGATTCATAAGTTATTCTATTTCTTAAAATCCAATAAATAAATTAAAACTAAATTCTTGCGTCAAGAACCACGCGGTTGCTTATTTTAGATTTTAGAATATATGGTAATGGCGGTAGGTAATTTCTAATTACAAAGAAATGTAATTTAAAAATATAGGTAATAATTAGGTTCTATGTCATGCCATTTGCTTATAGCTCAATTCGGTACCAAAAGTCAATTGTTGACTTTCTTCACGACTGGTTTTTTATTTATATTTTCCAAACAAAAAAAAAAATATAGGCAAGTGAGAGACGTACATCGAGGATTCAAAAAACACATTCTAAAAAAATATTTAATATTGATATATTACATTTATTCGTCTCGAACATATTAAATTGTCCAAAATGTATTTCTAAAAAAATTTATTTAAATTTTTTAGACTTTTCATGTCTCGAATTTGAGTATTTTTTTTCTTAAAAAAAATTGAGTACTTTAAGTTAAATTTAACACTTTTAATTAAATATATTATTTCGCAAAGAAACCCCAAAATTTTACTCTACCTAAGGCCCCTAGAAATCAGGGTTAGCCTTGGCTGAGTGCATGTTGGAATTTTGAACGTGTTGATAAAAAATAAAAAATAAATCAAACTGTTTTTTTGGTTTACAAACGGGCTATCAACAAATTAACCTAATACGGACAATAAACCGATGATACCGGTAGAAAACCAAAGCCACCTTTATAAAATATCGATGATGTAGGAATTTTGAATGAAATTAGAGAAATGAACAAAATTATTTGATAGATACCATGAGTTTTTTTTTTCTGGTAAAAATCTGTCATTTAGACCTTCAAAACGGCACTTTTTATATATGGTGTTAATATTCATAGGTGATAGATCATAGATTCCCTATTCTTATCAGCAAGTAAAATCCTCGAATCTATTATTTTTGTTCACTTGTCTGCTATTAAAGCAACCAACTCTACGTGTTTATGTACTTAAGCAAAAATTAATTAAATTATAAGCAGCAACAACACATGCGTTGTCTATTATATATATATATATATATACTATGCTAATCAACGACTGGACACAATATAATTCGTATATAAATCATAACACAAGGATTATTAATTTTTTTTATTAGTTCTTGAGTATTATTGTTAATACATACCTAGTCTTTGAAATCAGAATCTTTCTATTATAACCAAGTTAAATTAATTGAAGCTTTTAATCTTTTAAGCAACTATAACGAACCTTCGGTTGCTGTATTAAAATATTATGTATAATCTATAAAGATAAAGTTTATACTATAGACAATATATACGAGTAATTTAATTTTTTTTAAATTGGCGCAAATCTCTCTCGAACTCATCATTTTGGAACAGTTAGCCTATTTACCGTCTTATCACGTAATTTTCTTAACGGGAGTTAAAAGTGAGCATATCACGCATGCAGCAAAAGGGTATATACTATATTTCTTTATTCAAAATTTGAACCCAATTTACTTGTACCGTAAAGGGGCTTAGTTCTCCGAGTTCAGGGGGATTTGAGCAAAAATTTGAGTTCAAAGGGCATTTGTGCACTAACCAAAAAGTTTAAGGGGAAACATGCCAATCACTCGATATGTAATTATGTATGTAATGAAGCAATTACTGTATATCAATATAATAAATTGATGAACGATCATTAAATATTTGAAACTTTACCCTTCCCCTACCATATCTGCCTATTAAATAAGAAAAACACTTTTTCTGATCTCTCTTTGCCTCGCATTAATCTCCCATAATCACCATTTTCCCCATATTTTATTTTTCTACCATTCTCTCATAAAAAATAAAAAAAAGATTTCTCATACAACCCACACGTCTCGATCGGCATTAATTTTCCCTTTTGTTTGGGTTCTCTTCTGCAATTCGGTAGCTCTTTATTGTGATCATTTGTTTTTTTTTTTAAATGAATTTTGAAACTTATAAAACAAGGGTTAATGACGGCAAAAATACCTAAAGTTTGGTAAAAAAAATCCCTCGTGTATCAAAAGTTTAAAAATGGTAGTAAAAGTATCCAAAGTCTAATTTAGGGCGTTGACCACTCCATTCTCGTAACGTAGTTAACTTACCCGTTAACTCTGGCCATGTGGACAAACGCGGGTTGCTGACATAGCAATTTTTTGCCACGTGGACGAGCCCAATTAAGAGTTTAATTCGTTGTTTTGTCATAAACAAGGTTGATGTGGGCTCGTCTACGTGGCAAAAAATTGCTATGTCAGCAACCCACGTTTGGCCATGTACGTTTGTCCACATGGTCAAAGTTAACGAGTAATTTAATTGTGTTACGAGAATGGAGTGGTCAACACCCCAAATGTGACTTTGGGTATTTTTGCCACCACTTTTAGACTTTGGGTACACAAAAGGTTCTTTGACCAAACTTTGGGTATTTTCATCGTCATTAACCCATAAAACAATAATAAGTTAAAAATAAAAATCAACAATATTTGTATCAAGAGTCGGTCCTTAGTTTGTGAGGGGGCTCTAAAATTTTAGGGTCCCAAAATGAAATGATATATTTAATCAACATGGTAATTAATTATGATCAAAAGTTTTAGATGATTATTTAAATACAATTATCTAAGATTTCTAAATATAAAAGTAATAAATAATTATTTCGATATATATGAGTTTTGTGCATATGTATATATAATGACAAACAATGGCGAACCATCAAGACACATTAAAGCAATATATTTGGTAAATTGTATACGTAATTATAAATTTATTATGATATAATAACGATAAAGATATCAATGCATGCATGCATGTATTACAGTTTTACGTTGTTCATTAAAAGGACGTTACCAAGATTCATGAACTATACGAGAATATGTAACTTCTATGTTTGTATTGTATGCCCTATATATTATGGGATATGCATATAATTATCAATGCCTTGACCGAATACACCAAATAATCATAAGCTTTCTTTGAATTGGAAGCACATGATATTAATATAGCTATATAATATATGTGTTGTCACATTGTAGCTGACTATGCAACGTCCTTTGAGTCTGAGAGCCTACCGATTATTGCTTTGTTTTTTCTTTATTTTTCCTTCCCAAGTGTGAAGTGTACTATATATTAGGATCATTATGAGACACAATAAAGGGAATCTGAATCCTAACTATTTTTTTTTTTCACGAAGAAACAAATATATAGGTTATTTTATTATTATAATGTGAGTATCAAGCTATATAGGATTGGAGTTTATTAAGTGAAGCATACGATAAAGACGGGAGTTCATCTGCACATGAAACACAAATAACAAAAATAATACAGAGGATAAAACTTAAAAAGGAGGCTGCGAAGACTTGAAACTCGGGTCATTTGGTTAGCAATGCCCCTGGAGATCGGCTTTTTTCACTATAATAAAATTCAATTGCAGCACGTGCACGTATTGGTACTCAAGTACACTCGATTTGCATGTGGTTTATACGAGACTTTACACATCGGTTCCTCAAAATCATCATACTAAATGAGCACGTTAGGGTTGCACAACTTATCTTCAAAAACCGTCGTATAAAAAAAATATACTTATATTTTAGTAAACAATACAATAGTAGTAGCTAGCAAAAGCGTCCATTGATCATTCATATTTCTCTTATCTTCTTTTCTCTTCTTTTCTATATTCATTTGATCATTTTTTGGCCCTACTAGCTAATAATGATCAAAAGATGTAAAGAGTACAAAGAAAAAAAGGCGTAAGTACGTACCCTTTTCCCGTACAGATAATAAGCTACAAAACATAACACATGATTATCAGTTTCTATAGCCATGCATGCACGACTTGTGTCTTTGAGTGTTTCTCACTATTTATTTATATGTGTGTTTATTCACATGCATGTATTTCTTCAATAGGATATGGATTTAGAATCTTAGATTATGATATATATAATATAGTTCAATGTGGTTCACCCATTTGAGAACGACATGATTTTCAGATGTATGTATTATTAAAGCACTTGTCTGTGTCATATATAAGCATATATATAGAGGTTCACCATTTTCACGGGATTGTTTTTAGGGATATTTTCATATAACTACCCTACACAATTGTACTTGGTTAGTCTTTCGCCATATATTCTCGATTTTAAATTAAACAGTGATATATAATACTTAAAAATTCAATAAAAAATAATATAAGCGTATAATTTCTTCTATGTCCCATTAAGTCCTCTTACATGATGGAAACATGTTCGTCAATGTTTAAATTTTAAAACATCAATTATTTAACATTTTTATTAAATCAAAGACGTAAGAATAAGCGTTAACTCGATATGGAAAAATTGGATATCGACACTATCTGGTGATTTTTGGGTATTATTGCTAAAAAAAATATAAATAAATACGACACATGTTTGTGACTTTTGAATGAACTCGTACCACAAATATCTCTGTTTTTAACTATATTTTAGGTGTCAGAAGTTCACTATTCACACCCACTACTCTCTGACATCCTTATCAAGTCATGATTTTTTAAGAAAACTATCAGCCACATTATTACATGCATAATCAGTTTCTATTATAGTTTATGTCTTCAACTTTTATATTGTTCTTTTTGAACTTCGATGTGTGAAACTATCTTGTGTTAATCACACATGGTTAGCAACATTTGTTTATTGATTGTGTGTCACGTGTTTATACTGTGAATTTTTAATCAAACCTTACTCAAATTGTTTAACATGTGAACTTACAGAATTAGAAATATCATGGACTGGATTGATTGAAGTACACCTAATTTAAAATTTAAATATTACTTGATTAAATTATTTCAAAAAACAATTATTTGATTAAACAAATATGGGCCTGATCTTGGTTAACTGACTATTTTGGGCCATCCTATCGGCCCAATTGGTTCTATGTTTTTGACAATTACAATTTACAATTTTAAATTCTTTTTACCTTTTTGAACTGAGTTACTCGATAACTGTTACTGGTAATTCACGGAATTGATTTAAAAACAAGTTAATAAAAGAAAAATTATTAAATTAATTTTTCTTTTATTTAATTAAGTCAATTTTAGCCCAAAATACCTTCCGGAGGCTCGTTTTCGTAAAATAAAGTATCTAGATGTTTCTAAAAATATCAAGATACTCAAAAACGACATAAAATTTGCGAAAAACGGCCTTGGGACGCCCCCGGAACCCTAAAAGAGCTCCTAAAGCACTTCGGGTGGGCCCCACAGACGCCCAAACCCCTCCAGGAGCTGCCACGTGGCACCAGCAGCCTCCACGCGCCCTCCCGAGTGATTACGTCAGCCCTATGATGTCATCAACGTGCTTTCTCTCTCGTGGCGCGTGGGCGCACAAAACCCGCCCGTGTGGGCACGTGGAGTGTCAAATGGAGCTGATTTTGGTGGCGTTGGAAAGATCTCATTCTGAGGACCCAAAAAAATATATTTATTTTCTCCGGGGGCCTCCCGGAGTAATAAATAATCACGTTTTAGTCACCGGGATCCATCCACTATAAATAGAAGCTCACTTCAGTTCAACGGTAACTCATCGAAACTCATTCGAACTTGCTCTATACTCTCTCTACCCCTATAAAATCGCCTCCCCCTCAAATATTCCACTAATGTTGAGCGTCGGAGGTGAATACGGGGGTACCCCTATTCTCCCTGACCTCGGGTGTTCTTTTTCCCAGGTCCAGATTCGGAGAAGTCAACTAGAGCGGGAGCCTTGGAGAAGATTTTGGCACGATTTGCGACCCCCCTGTCAAGGTCCCGGATCCGTGCGGTGCTTGCTCTATCCCTCAGTCTTGTGTCTCAGATCAGATATACTGACTTTGCGGATAGACCATAAGACCGGACTGGGATAAGTATCACAGGTCGAAGGTCCGATCTACCAGGATCCACTGAAAGGTCAAAATTGTGATCTCCCATTTGTGAAGACCCGATTTGTGTGGCGCCCCAGACCTGTAACTCGGGCCTTGTCCATTCAGACCCTGCAGTAACAGGTAGCGAGGTGGCCCGGATCGCCGGTCCGCGGACAGCAGACGATCTGTTTGACCCTAGGTGCCAGGGATTCTTTTCCAAAGCCCACAGAAGTCAACAAAACGACATTGGGCCCGGTCCAACACAAGCAATTGGTCCGCTACAGTGTTTGATCTAAAATACAACATCAACAATAACTATTTCCGTAAATGTAAAACTCAAGAATTTGGAATCCGAAAGAAAAATAAATATAACAACAAAAACCTATCAGAAGGAAAGAGTTTCTGTTGAGAGAGTTTATACCTTGGGCCTTCTCTTCAAAGCTCAGCCCATTACAAATCTTTCTTTTCTTATTCTCTTCAATTCTTATTCAACAATTTTGAGAAAACATCTATTTTATAAAATTTTCTTTCATACTCGAATTAAAATCACTAAATAGTAATCTCGTTAAAGAGTAAAATTACATTTTTGTAAAAAAATCTCAGTACTAGTGAAAAAAAATATCACGTGACATGTGTAACGACTTGTATTTGTTTATAATTGATTGAAATATATATTTTCTCTCAAAATGAGAGCAAAATACTATAATATAAAGTCAATAAATGAAAAACACTCTCATATATTATAGGCTAAGAAGTGATTTTGTTTTTCTTTTCTTTTCTTCAAATACATCAAAGTAATTCAATTCCAGTCACTGTTTTCATTCAGTGACTGGAATCAAACCATCATGATGTTGGACTTGTAATTTGTTTTCATTCACCTCACTATATTTGTCTCTTTATTACAGTATGTCGTTTAAATAATTCATCGATTTATTAGAGAGTGAGAAAGGTAAATATTAAATTATAACACTAGTTTGTCATGATGAATTTTCCTTTGTGTTTCTACTTTATATTCCTCGTGCACGTATCATAATTTTTTTAATGATTAATATGTCGAAACCGAGTTACTAATCCGATTATATATCCGACTGCCCTCGTTAATATGGCCTCAACTTTTTAATTATTTTCTATTAAAAAAATTAGCAATTAAGTACTTAAGTTTCATTAGTACTAGCGCAATTTCGCGCAATTTTTTTTTCTTCACGGAAAAATTACTCATGTTTAACTTTTGTTTGCATCCATTATTTTACTGCCTAGGTGATTTATTGGTGATATTGGCCATATCCTTAAAATAGGGATTTGCAGATTTGATTATTTCGTTTGATTTAATATAGCATAATTGTAAAAAATTTGCACGGCAATTTTCAAAAATCGCCGTACAAATTCTTAGTTTGCTGCGGCGAGCTGTACACGTATCAAGATTTAGTATGTACATAAGTTTTTATTTATTTAAACCATCGTACAGTACTGTGTTTTTACTTCTTTCTCCTTCTTTGTTAAACGAGGGATATAATAAATGGAGTTTGAGACTTCGGAAAATAATGTTTCGTCTTCCTTCTGAAAATGTTTTCTTGGCAATCGTCAAATTTACTGTTACTACGATTTTTATTTTTTCTCAATTTTGTACACTATCCACGGTGGTTTTTTTTTTTTTTCTCTCTCTCAAATATACTGGTTTTTCATTGTGGCGATGGTGTAGTTTTGGCCATTTAATTTACAAGATGGATTTCATCCGAGTCGTGTAAGATTTCACGACCTCGTGATTGTAATACAAAATAATGTAATTTTAACTACTTAAAGTGCAAAGGGACCTAAATCTAGGTACTAATAGTGGAAAAAGCATCGAAAATATGGGGAGCAAAAACAGTACTGAGATTATGGGAGCCTAATTTTACAGAAAACGTTACTATCACAAAAATTAAAGAAAATGACGTCCACTAATGCCCTTCATAATTACGATTAGTATTTGATTTTTCATTATAATCTCAACTCTCTCTTCCCCTTGTCGGCTCTTCTTGTTTTCAATCTCATCCTGTCAGAAAGTTTGTTACGACTAGGACTAGTGCTATTAATAATATAGATCATAACCGGACCCCACATAATTCCGTTTTCAATTTCATCCCGTCTTAATTCTGTTCAGTTTTTTACTAATTGGTAAATTATCGGAGTCTTCTTATCTCAAGTGGATGGTCCAGATTAATCATATTTTTCATTCGGATTCTTCTGATCTCACATGGAAATATGTAAGCCGTGAATATCCGCTCCGTTTCCATTATTTGTGGGACCTAAATCGGAAATCCGACTTCAATATAGGTTTACAGGAATAGCCACGAGAGCGTTATGAAAATATTCCTAGGACATGTATATAGCGAGTATTTGACCGTATATACATGTACATTGTTAAGGTCGGATCCGGTTAGATCCCTCTTAACACTATGAAAGCCTTGAAGGTCGACGAATGAAGACCATGAAGCGGATCCCCGAACGCGAACAAGACCCTACGAGGAGAGTCGACGACACCAGGACCCGACGAGGAAAGTCGACGACACCAAAACCCGACGAGGAGAGTCGACGACACCAGGACCCGACGAAGAAAGTCGACGACACCAAAACTCGACGAGGAGAGCCGACAACGCCAGGACCCGACGAGAAAGAGTCGAGGAGACTCTGACGAGACGAGACGTGCTGGCAGTATTGACAGTGACCGATGGGATAAGCATTTAATGCCTGGGGCTTCGATGGGATGAGCATTAAATGCTTGAGCACGCCGCGATGGGACGAGCATTTAATGCGGCCACATCGGAGGTAACCCCGAGGACTCAAACCACGCGAAAGGGGATGCACCAGGCTTTTGCTAGACACATGCATGGGGGAACGAGCCGATGGGACTCCGAGAAAAGCGGGAAAATTGGCCTATAAAAGGGGAGAAAAACCCATGTAAAAAGGGGAGAGATTTTAGAAGAGAAAAGGAGCGAGATACTTGTAAAAGAAAGAAAAGCAATACCATCAATACAAAATTCACCCTATTTCCCTAGCTAAGAAACGGAAGGAACCGAGCTCTTCATTTAAGAACAAGAGTAATCTTGTGATTGTTAAGCGGTACGAATCGCCCTCAACATACATGCACTCTCATATTGCTAAATCCTAGGGCTTTCTTAATTGATGACAATCATGTCAAAAGTTTGTTTTTATGTGCTATTGAAAAGTGGTATTAGACAAATTAATCTATGATATATAGATCACAATTAACGTGTTTAGACTTTAGACACAAATACGAACTGTTATGGGGTCGAAGAGCGTACCGACGTTAGTTTTTCTTGAAAACGGGATGAGTCTTATAAGTCTCGGAGATGTTTCTAAGAATGAGACTCCGGCTTAGGGATCCGGATCTAGGGTTTTATATAAGTCTCGGATCTAGGGTTTGAACTAAAATAAAACCCTAGTCGATGGTTCGAAGGATGGTCTAGCTCCAAGTTATGAAGCTAGACCATCCTTCGAACCATCGACTAGGGTTTTATATTAGTTCAAACCAAAAGTTTTCGATGTTTTTGGCTTCATCAATATAAACCCTAGATTTTCGTATGGTGAACTGAAAATGTATAATAAGACTCTTTAACAAAATTTTCAAAATCTATAAACAATTAATTATGTAAAGATTACGCAAAGAAGACTATTGATCTCAATGTCCTACACACACACACATATATATATATATATATATATATATATATATTATAGATCCCAAGCATAATAACCGATCAAATGATATATATACATAGAGAGAGAGAAATCAATAAACTGAAAAATCTTGAACATTAGTTTTGGTAAAAGTGCTTTATCTCCAATGAAATTTATTATAATTAAATTGAGATAGTTAAAGTTTAATTTGATCTTTTTTAAGGGCAATCATGTTGCTTATTTTGATGCTTTAATTGCTACGCAAGAAAGCTACAGGAAGTTACTTGAGAAATTGAGAATCCCAACACAAATCTTTATAATTTTATATACAAAAATTAGTGGCCATTGTACCCTACTCAAGGGTGGCTCTTGGAAAGGCATATATAAATTAGAAGGGGATGAAATAAAAATTATATAAAATGAAAAAAGAGTAAGAGAATCAAAGACTTTTTCATAATCAAATTCATGATGCATGAAGTCAAAAGAGAGAAACCCCACCACCACAAGAAGACAGATACAAAAGCACTCAAAATCCCACCAAAAAGAAAGTATATTTTAAAGACCAAATCAGACAAAATATCCCACAGGGAATAACTTCAAATTGCTTTAGGGGAGACACACATGAGGCTTAGTCAAAACAAACACATCCCTTATTCCACTTTTCTTTTCATCATTCAAACAAGAAATTAAAAGGTGAAAGCCAAAGGCAAAGTATTAGCTCAAAGACAATCACAAAACATTCTTTCTAAGCTCAAAGACAAAGCAAAGTTCTCTCTCTCTGAAGTCATCACTTGCCTTTAGCCTTGCCCTTTTCCTTGTTCATCTCATCAATTCATTCTGCTCAGTGGCAACAGGTAGGTTAAGCTCTCATATATGATCATCTAATTAATCCTAAAAAGTTCTGAATTGTCTTGGCTTATATATATTGATTCATTAGGGTTGGGTTGGTTAGCTCTCCTAATATATATATATATATATATATATATATATGTGTGTGTATTTTTTATCCTCATTTTTACTTAAGAGAAAGTTCTGAATTGTCTTGGTTGGTACTTGGTATTGATTGATTAGGCTTAGGGTTGGTTCTCATCTATCATTTATGATTTCTATAAAGTTCAAATTTTAATATCTGTGTGTATATGTATATGTATACATGTATATATAGTTTCTTATCTGCAAGCACCATCCGTCTGTAACATCTGTTCCCTCTTTTTCTTATGGATTTTTTGTAAAAAATACAAAATATATAGTTATACAAATCTTGATCATGTTCATGAAAGTACTTCACTTTAAAGCACCTTTGTTCAATCCTTTTGTCCACCTTTTATATATATGTATATATGTAGTTATGTACTAGCTTCAGAAAAGTTATATTATACAGGATTGATATATATATATATATATATGTGTGTGTGTGTGTGTGTAGAGAGAGAGAGAGCTAGATCCAATTATCCACCTTTGGACCTTTGGTGATGTGACCGTGTTTCGATTCTTGTATGTCGCGGGCTTGAACTTGTGCATATCTCGATTATACGATTTCAAATTCTCAATAATGTTTCTATCAAGCTTCTCTTTAACTATCAAACTTGATCTCCAACTTTGTGAAGGCCAACATGGGAGACCATCAAGTATTAATGGCACCAAGCAACAACATCAACATCACACGCACACATAGTAACCCTAACTCAAAAGTTCACGTAGATGGATCTGACGAAAAGAAAGCAAGGCCACACGTGAACTGCCCTCGCTGCAACTCAAGTAACACCAAGTTCTGCTACTACAACAATTACAGCCTCACTCAGCCACGGTACTTCTGCAAGAACTGTCGCCGGTACTGGACCGAAGGCGGTTCTCTTAGAAACGTCCCCGTCGGAGGCGGCTCGAGGAAGAACAAGAGAGCTCCGATCAACGTCATCTCATCGTCAAAGAGCATTGTTTCCGAACTCAACGCACCAAGCATCTCCACGTTCGCTTCCTCTACCCTTCAGAAAGGCCAAGATCTCAGTCTTTCATTTCCGACAAGCTACATGCATGCGAAGAGCCAAAACGACGACGATATCTACGGTGCAGCGCAGCCGAGTATCCAAAACCCTAGCTTTGTGGTGCCTGGAGGGTTTGCTTTTCAAGAGCTCAAACCGAGTGGTTCAACGATTGGATTTGGTATTGATGGGATTGGGATTAATGGTGCTCATAATCATAGGTTTAGCGGTTATAACATGTTGTTTCCTTTTGAAGGTGATCAGAATAAATGGCAAGGAAATAATAATAATAATAATAATAATAATGAAAATAGTAATAATAATAATAATAATAACCCAAGTGGGTATTGGAGTGGCTTATTGGGTGGTGGATCATGGTAAAGAGGGAAAGAAGAAGACATATTTGGAGTACATGTGATTGATTGGTCAAGCTTTAATAAGAAGGGTTTTAGGGTTTTGTTCATTTCAATGATTCCTTTACTTTTTGTACTTTTTTTCTTTCTCCTTCTTCCAACCATATGTAATTTCATGTCCCTTTTATCTTTAGCTAGGGTTTTAAGGTTTGTCATCTTTTTAAAGGTCTTGTTGAGCATGAAACAGACTTATATTGCATGGAAGCAGTATTTAAGTTCTTTTGTTTGCTATTAATTGTTATATAGTTAATTTCTATCTGTTCAGGAGATTAATGGAAAGCATGCTTTGAGTATTTTTCAATAATCATTTTGATTATGATATATGCAGAATGTTTGTTGTTTGAAGATCAAGAATCACATGAAAATGTATCGTCGTTGTGTGTGTATTATATATTGGTTGTTCCATCTAAAAATAGAGAACTCTAATCATTATTGCATGTTTGATTCTCGTGCCTAGTTAGCTAGTACGTAATAACATAATGTCGATGAATAAAAATCCAAATTCAAGAAAGTTATATTTAGCTATATAAGTTGATGTTAGTAGAACCTCTCTTTATTTAAGTAAATAAATTTACATCATAAACATTTTCTGGGTAACTTATCCATATTTTTTATAAATATTATATATAGCTTTTTTATTATTATTGAGGTGCTAAATATTATATATAGCTAGTTAGCCACTATATAAATTATTAACTTAGTAACATTCGGAGAATACTTGTTACGAAAATAAATAAATAAAATAATGAAAGAATTTTGCGGATATTTTGAAGTTTTGTAGTTATTTTACTGCGATTTCAAAAAAATAAACGACATCTTATTCTAATGGAAGAGATTTTATGTCACAAAATAAATTTGAAGAGTATTATGAATCGAACACGAATTAGCAACGAAAATAAAGGAAATTAATGCAAGGATTTTTACATGGAAATATAATTTGGAAAGAAAATCAGAATACAAATGTCAATTCATTATCAACGAAGAAATCCAATATATAGTGGTGATAGAGAGCAAGTGGTGCCGGTTATGAAAACCTTATAATCACACGTTAAAACCTATATAAATATTCAAGCTCATTGGGACAAAATGTAAATATACTTTATTGCACTGCGAAAACATTCAAAACATGCCGTTTTGCCGACTTAAAGAAGATTCAAGTCAAAGAGTCAAGCAAAAGAGTAGTGTTTAAGTATAACTTACTAATAAATATCATAGAACAATTAGTTTTTTTATAGTTACTAAATTATTTATTTGATGTTCAACATGCTTGACAATATACTAACCACCTTATACAAAGTACAAGCAAGCAAAAATTATTCTGCTTTAGGGTGTCAAGTAGAACTAGTTCCACAGTTAGAACTTGGAACTGAATTGACCATTAAATAAGGAAAATTATCCCATTAGAAGAATTCTTTACACACGGTAATACATATAGAGAGTATATATTATAATATGATCAAATATTTTAAGCATATATATTTTTACCTGCTCCAACCGAAAGCTAACCTAATATATGTCAATTGGCACCCACTTTGATCATTACTTGCATGCTCTCCACCTGATCTGACCTGCTTAACATCTTCTCTTTTATGTCTTTGTTTAGTATATACATATATATATATGTGTGTGTGTAATGATCAAAGTCTTCGAAATTTCTGCAAAATCCCCACATGCTCTTTTTGGTCCTTCCCCATGGGACCCCCAAAACATTCTTTGTTTGTACTAGTGGAAAGCGTGCATGATAAACTATTTCCTACCAAGTCAGTCCATCATCCACATGAGCATATGTGTTTATATATATATATATATATATATATATATATATATATATATATATATGCAATCCAGATGGGATAACCTGTCCCAGTGTTTCTCGGATCACGTTGCCCACGTCCACCAAAATCCAAGGCGGACAAAACCCGCCTGGCTTTTACAGCTCGGGGACTCGGGCACTCTACAAGAAAAGTGATCATTAGTGACTACAGTCTCAGAGAATGATATAGTAGTGTTTGATTATCGAGTATCCAAGATTGATTAACCCGTTTATGATACTATTAGAGACTGATTTTTATATATCTATTCTTGAAATGTATTTAATCACAAATATGTTCTCATCTAAAATTTGGGAGTGAATTTACAGACTCAATTCAAGTCATATATATATATACTTTTCATAAATACTTACTTTTAGTCTCTCATAGCCTATTTATATGTATTAATATATATATAAGTTCTATCAAAGTTGTTGAAATTAATTTTAGAACAAATCTGAATGTACGGTAAAATCTCTACAAATTAATATTATTGGGACCGGCGAGTCTTAATTATTACATTATTGAGGTTTTATCAAAATTACTAAAGTCGTGACCATACAAAAATATTATTTCTCCGAGTTTATTAAGTTAACGAGATTCTATTGTATATATACAATGTTTGTGTACGTATAATTGTCTTTTGATATTTAATTATAAGATGCATAAGTCTTTCCGATAAAAGAAAAATAATTGCCCATCTCCAGGGAGTTAGGCCATTCTCCACTATGTCATGAGATATGTCAAACATATAACAATTTTCAGTTTATGAATACATTAAATCAAGGTTTAAAATACCGCTTGCCGTTTTCGTTTCGCATTTTCCGTTTTACGGATATATCGTTTGCCGATGGGTATGTCGATGGGCAAAAGGGAAAAAAAGGGCATGCCGCATACCGCATTTACCGCACTTTTCGCATGGATATTTTGTAAAAAATATTTGAGTATTTAAGCAAGAAATTTATATAGGTTAAAAACTACATATTTAATAAATACAAGACATGATTGTATACAACAAAACACATTTGTAACTTAAATATGTAGGTGAAATGTATAATATTAAGTCACTTTATTAGTTTAAGTGTATAATATTAAGTCAAATTATTATGTGAAGTGAACATGTATGTTAATTAAGTGTGTAATATTAAGTGAATATGCATGTTAATTGTATATGTATGTTAACAAATTTAATATTAGTTGAAGTGTATAATATTAAATGAATATATATATTAAGTGTATATGTATGTTAGGTGAAGTTAATATGTATGTTAAGTGTATAATATTATATGAAGTGTGTAATATTAAGTTAAATTATTAGGTGAAGTGTATGTGTATGTTAAGTGTGAATGTGTGAATGTGTGATATTAGTTGAATAACAAAAAGTCCCACATTGATAGATGACAATAGTTTGGTGATGTTTATATACCAAATATTAGGGACAAGGGCTTGGGCCCTTTGGGTCATAGGATTTTGTGGATGGGGGAGGACTCACACAAATGTTACAACTTACACCACGCGCGCGCGCCGCCGCCGTCCAGCCGGACGGGGTGGGGTGCTCTTGTGTGAGTATAATTATTTTTGCCGAAAGTTTAATTGGTATTTTTGCCGAAATCTACCATTCACGTGCCCATGCGAAAAAAGGGAAAACGACAGCGAAACGAGAAGGCTTTCGTTTCGGTAGCCTCCGAAAAACGAAAGTCGAGCGATTTTCCCGAAATTTTGCGCCTTGCATTAAATACATCATGCTCTTATTTTATCGATTTCTTTTTTCAAATAACTAACATTTCTTTGAAACCATGCTTTGGGAAAACGCCTACAAGTAGATGATATATTAGGCCCGTTTGGCACAGCTTAATTTTTACAAAATATGTTTTCAGTTTTAGTTTAAAAAATAAATTGTTTTTGAAAAAAACCGGCAGGTGTTTGGTAAATTGTTTATAAAACCATTGTTGCTGGTAACATAAACTGATTTAGCGTTTGGTAAAAAAATTTATTTAGGCTAAAAAGACTAAAATAGACTAAAACCGTATTTTTGTTTTTAGAAAAAACCAAAAGCTACGAATTCTAGCTTTTACAATTCATGTACAAAAATTCAAAATCGATTTTGTGTTTTTTGGAAAAACAATTTTGCCAAACACCTGAAAAGCGGTTAAGTTTATTTTATAAACAAAAACAGGGCTAAATAAGCTGTGCCAAACGCACCCAATATATATACATAATACATGTGTGTGGATAGAGGAGGAGATCAAGTCCTGAAGAGACGACTTGAAGTCTTCAAAGGAGGCTTCTGAGGCCAAATATAATGAGTTGGTCATTCATAATTTAATATTGTCTCCCTTTTTTGAGGAGTTACACTTAAAATTATTCTTTGTACTATTTGTTCATTGATTTTTTCAAATATGAATTAAGTGTGTTCCTTCAGCAAGCGCGTCTTTATAGAAAAGACAACGAAATGGTTTATTAACGAAATATTCATTTTGTATAATTTTTTTAAAAAATTATCTATTTTAACACAAGAAGATGAGTAGTTTTTAAAAAATTTGTAACAAAATCAGTATTTCGTGTATATATTTTTTTAGCTTACTAATTTTTATATATGAAACAATTACTATTGTTTCACCGCAATGCAAATGAGATCATTTTAACATTATTTTTTTTGCTGACAACAGATTCACGATTCTAAATGATCCTTTAATTTATTTTTATTTATTAATGATGTGAGTCTTCATGGCGCCTGTTTTCGTAGAGCTGTCTTTACACTCTGTTATTGTATTATTGTTTTTATACTTCTTTTTTCTACGAACCTTCTTATTATAATATTTACAAAGCATTTTAGAAAAATCTTAAATAGTTTACTTCAATATATTTAAGCCTGACCCAATGCATCTTCCTCCTTTTTATAATATATATAAAACTCGGCAACTTTAGTGGTCGATATCATTAAGTAAATACCACTTTTAATTAGTAAATACATAAAAATATGGATCCAAAAAGACCAATGTCTTCTTTGTTACCGAACCTTATTTTGGTGATACCTACTAAGGAGGATCCGCTACCCGGACCCAAGAGAGGAGGCGGGTTCGGGCCCTGGTGCCGGGACAAGAGATGGATCTTCAATGTTAGGGCAGTGGGTACTCACCCGCCAAGCGGAATATTAGGGTTTCACTTGTTTTGTTTAATTAAGCAATCTAAATAATTTATTTTGTTCGGCTTTTCGATTATGCAAATTACTTCCGTAATTAGAATATTATTGTAACGCAGCTTACAAACGGGTCTTTTTCATTTATGAGATACGGCTGCCGCCGCTACGAGATCACAATCCTGAGTCATATAACAAATGAAGAAGATAATAATAATAATAATAATAATAATAATTATTATCATTATTAGAGTCCCATATAGAAGTGTAGCAGATTTTCTCGGAACATAAAATTTTCTCAACTGTACAAAGATAACTCAGACATAACTTTTTCTTTCATCGTTATAATTCCAAGAGAGATTAAGCAACACGAAAACAGAAACGAAAAAACAAAAGAAGAGGCAACTACATATTTTTTGACATCCTTCCGGTCCGGTTCCAACGTCTATACAAAGTTATACTCTCAACCAGAACAAGCGAAGGATCTTAAACAGACAGAACGAAAACGGATTTTTCTTGGAAAATTCAACCGGGTCTTCTTTAATTTGATCAAAAGAGGCTCACTTATCAGAGTTGATTCCGAAGATCCGGACTTTGTGCATGTTGGGGAACTTGGCGATGACTAGCACTGTAACGGCGATGGTGTTGAGGAAGAGCATGGGATGTTGGTAGTTCGTTGTGTGAGAGGCGATCAAGTATCTGAAATCGGAAAATTGAAGCCACACGTTTACAAAATGTACGAATATATATATCAGAACGAATGTATGATTTATGAATAAAACTAACAAAATACAACTTATTTTCTTTTCCGACTTATTATTAGTCGTGCCTCATGAACTTGTTGTGTTGTAGCAAGTTCTCCCTTGACAGTTTATCAACAGTTTTCGTTAAATTTAGAGCCAAGTGCAATGCACACGTTAGCGAGGACGATTATTGGGTGTTGTAATTTACAAGTTCTGCAGAGAACTGCTACCAAGAAAAAGTTTTAGAGAAAAGCTGAGACAACACGATAAGTTCAAGGGGCATCGCTAATAAGTAATAACTACTCTCTCTTTTTTTACCCTCTTTAATTGCGTAATACCAACGACAAATTAAAAAAGGACGGTTCTCCCTCTAGTAACTTTTCCCCTATATCATCACATTTTGTCGATGAGATCCTATTTGTCTAGCCTTCAAGCATCAATCTACAAGAACTATGCTCATATTGTTTGGTACGGATTTGAGGATTCGAAGTCAGTATTCATAAAACTAAGGTTGGAAAGCGAGGTTTACAGAATCTTAACATATATAATGGAACCATTTTATTAAGAAAATAAAAAATCGAAAAAACTTCACTGCCTCCCCATAGAATGAGATGACCTGATTTTTATCTACTCTGTAACTATTCCAAATAATATAGTGTAACAAAACAATCACTATTTCCAGAGAGCAAGCAGCAAGTGTCAGTCCCGTATATTGAAAGTTTGAAACATGCCATATTGCCATTATCTATATGAAAGCTGATATCGCAAATCCATCGGGGCAGGCAACACAAACAGGACAAAGACAGAACTCTAAATCCGTCGGCAAGAATAACAAGTACTATAAAAATATAGCAACATCCACAAACAAGTTTAGCGTCATTTATTATTTTGACCTCTATCAGGGTAGGTGAATCACAGCTAAAATCCATTTGCTCGAGATAAGAAGCCTAACTTACAACACATCAATTTATTTTACCTATTAATTTTATTTTTCTTTCTAGGGGATTAACCCATTAACTTGGTTAAACATTTAAATCAAGAATTGCAGATACAGAAGAATTTTTTTAAGAAGAACAAACTAACATGGCAAAACCACGACCATGAAAATGCTGCTGAAAAGAAAACTTACAAGACTACAGGAACAACGGTTAAGAACTTCCTGTTGCGCGTAAGTTGCTTTCCGCTATCAATCTGCTCCCACCAGGTCAACCCGTTATAGATCCCCTGGTCATCAGCAAAAGGCGTTCCTTTCTTCCAGTGGAAGAAGTGATAGGTTATCTGCAGTTCCAAGGAAAAATTAACCCAAATTACAAACACAATTTAAGTATCAACTTATCATAAGAGATAGTAATAAGATATACATCATCTAAAGCTAACCAGTAGATGATTAATTTAAAAAGAAAAGGACATGGTGATATACTGATCGGAAAATAGAGCCCTGGATTTTTAGGGTTGTCTACTCTTGATCATTAAAGAATTCTGTGGTAGGAAAAAGAAAAAACTACTGACGATGCACATCTCTACAATTTTCTTCCAATCGAACTCTCAAAGAAATACCTTCACAAAATGTTCATCTGACTTTAAGTCGCGAATATTTTACTGAACCAAGATATTCACAATCACTAGGTTAATTTTCGCCCTCCAATTATTGCTATCAATGATTGAAAATGCCCGTATAAGGAAGTTTAAAAGGGACCTAAGTCAAAAGAAAACCTAACAGCAACGAAGATACCAATAAAAGATCGCTGTCATAAAACCGCGACACATAAGACTGCACACACGACTATGTCTAGCTGAATTTATCTCCATATACAATTTCTAAGACCTAACATACATCGTCTTCCTATATCCCAATCTGCATACAGTTTCTTACTGATCCAAATCCCAACATCATAGGCCCAACGAGAATAATCCGTTAACCCATTATTACATATCAAGAAACCCGTCCCAAGCGTACATAAGAAAACTTCGGAATTCAGAGTTCTTTCGAATCGCCTGCATAGTCAATAGCTTCTTCATTCAATTCTTGAGGTGTCAAAAGGCTATGATTTATTCATCTAGCTTTGCTAAATGATTTTTTCCACAATTTAACCGATTTCAACAGCCCCGAATCCCAAAGATTTCATACATCGATTTCCTCTCTAATTGTCTAGTGTCCAAACTGAAGATAAGGAAAACCCCGATCAAAGAATTCATATAACTCGACCTTGATCCTATAAATGTATATCATCGGCGATCTCTCCATCAAAAATCAAGCAAAAACCGAACAAAGAAACCGCACAAAAACCTAATCGAACCTAGCCGAATCCACAATAGCCTGAACGAAACAACTGAAATCGAATCCAATCCAATCCAATCCAATCAAACACGCAATCGTAGCCGATATATATAGAGAGAGAGAGAAGACGTACGAGGAAGTGCGAGAGGTTGACGACGGTCCAGGCCATGCCAGGGGAGCAGCCGAAGACGGAGAGGACGACGAGCCAGGAGAAGAAGACGATGAGGATGTAGGTGGTCCAGACGCCCGGGTACATGAACCACTCCGTGTTCCGGTTCAGATCCGTGGGCGGAACCGCCGTGACGTACAGATTCGCCATCGCAGGGCTCGCGAAGCTCGGATTGGAGGAGGAATGGGATCGGAATCGAGGGTTTTCGTGCTGGTTTTGGCTTTTCAAGGTTTTGGATTTGTGGGTGTGTCGTTGTTGTGTGTGTCTGTGAGAGAGAGAGAGAGAGAGAGAGAGAGTGGGTCTCTAATAATGGCGAGAGAGAGACGTTAATGGTGGGATTAGAGCCTGATTAACGAATAACCTACTTTGTTAGCACGCATCTTCATAAAAACTATGTCGTAGGAGACCAAAACGACGACGTTTTTGGTGATATTTCGTACGACACGAAGTGAATGAGTTTGCATGAATATGTATTTAATGTTTTATTAATTAAAAAAAATTATTTATTGTATGGCATGAGTTTAACTTATTTAGTTGATGGATCAATGTCACAATAATAGACGATGCTAATCGATTTCAAATGATTTATATTGATTAAGTTCAATGAGTTTCATGAGTCAAACAAGTGAGATACGCTTAACATGATTAATAAATTAGGTATATCTAAATTTATACAATCTTAGATCTAACCTAATTGGGAATCGGATTACTTTCTATGATGTCGGACGGTAATTTTTTTTGAATAAATTTTTTAGTTAAAAATTATTAAGACATGAACGTAAGAGATGCAATACACAAATTGTCACTCCTCTCCTCCCACCCATAGACCATTTTCTATTCCGATCTCAATATCAAATGTGATATGACGTGAAATATAATTTATATATAAAAAAAACATTATAATTATATAGTATAGCATTAAATAGTTGCATATCTTAATCTAAATTAATTAATAAATAATATGCATATGTATCAATTCAATATTGGTAAAAGATACGGTGACAACACGCAAATGCAAGATAATCCGCGTGTTCCTAATATATTGGTAACTTACCATTAATGTTAAGGATATGTTACGCGAAAAAAACATGTATAAAGAGAATACTCTATTTCTAGTAAAATTAAGTGATATATATCATATGTTAGAGGCTATTATTTGTGTGGTAGAGAATGGGAAATTAATAATTAGCTTTTATAAGAGTGATTATCTATGTAGAGGGCGATTTTACTCACCGTGCAGTCACAAAGATAATCGAAAATAGTAGATAATTATAAATAATACGAATATCTCTGATTTATTATAATCCCGAGAGGACCCGGTTTCTTCCGTTTGGTAGCTCGGACAATCGAAGATTACCCACTCTTAACCCTTGGGAAATCGAGAATACTATGAATAAGCAAACTCGAAGACTCAAAGATTATTTCTCTCAAAACTCACGATAATAATGAAAGTACTGAATACTGGATATCTCCCCCCCCTTTATGCTAAGTTTACATTCGTATATATAGGCTTGAAAGTCTTCTAGAATATTCCTCAAATCTTGTTAGGGTTTCCTTCTGTTTCGCTGTGATCGTGGTTGACTTCCTTATTTTGCGTTGGATATCCCACGAAATCTTTAACCGAATAACCCAATCTTCCCTTCTTTCTCGCGATCTCGAATGAATATCTTTTATACGATTAGGCTTTCTCGATGAACTTTCTCCGATGAGCTTCCTTTCTTGCAATGAGGTGTTGGGCTGGCTTGGTCGGATGATGACTTTCCATGGGCTTCGCTTGTTGGGCCTTATTTCTTCTACTCCTTGATGGGCCTGGACTACTTAGGCAATTGTTTTCTTATTTTATGTCGTTTATTTCATAAACGACAAAGGGTAGTGTTAGGGAAAGATTTGACAAAATCTGACCTTAACAGTTAGTCCCCTATTTTATCGGGTGTGAAGCAGCTGATAAAATAAAAACAGGATTTATCTCCGATAAGGTTTTTGCCCGATGAAGTTTTCCCCGATGACGTTTTTCCTCGAAGAGGTTCTTCCTCGAAGAGGTTTCCCCACGAAGAGGTTGTGTCCTTCGGAGACTCTTCCACTTCTTGCACGCTCAACTGATGTCCTCGAGTTCCCACGTAGTGCTGATTTGGGCGTGATTCTCCAGGCTGTCAGATCTCGGAAATCGTCGTCAATCATTTCGCATTAAATGCGGGGTTTTCTCGCACTCGAGTGCCTTCGAGCTTCGCGCCGATTCTTTTAATCTTCACCGTTGGATGAATTTTCCCGCTTCGAACCTGGGTCGTCGGATCCGGATGTGCCTTTCCAACTTCCGCCTGCCTCTTTCTATAAATTCAAACCCTCGCCTTCGATTCAAACACTTCGTTTCAGACTTCTCTCCAAATCCTCCCTGCAATTCTTCCTTTCCCGACTTCCCTCTTTTCCAGAAAATCTTCAAACTCTCTTCCTGTCCAAATTCTTCTTTTCCGATCAAGAAAATGTCGAATCCGGGAAAAATCTTCAAGACTCGATCGCCGAAGTCTATAATGACAGAGAAGCACCTCGAGGATTTGAGGAAACACTACGTGGATTCCAATCCTTGCTACCTGCGTCTCCCCAAATCCGGCGAGCTTGGTGACGAGCCTCCGGAAGGGTACATCACACTGTACGAACACTTCTTCCGGTCGGTGGAACTGCACCTTCCACTGCCTCACCTCATCGTGAGCTTCCTCCATGCGTACAAGATGCCGATCAGTCAGGTTAGCCCTAACTCTCTTCGCCTTCTTGTCTGCACCATGGCCATCGCTCTCGAGCAGAAAGTGGCTCTGACCCTGGAGGATTTGATGCGGCTCTTCAAGTGGTCGAAGAATTCGAAGAATCTGGGCCGATTCTTCCTCACCTCCGCCACGCGTGGCCACATCCTCACTCATACGCCGAACAACGAGTCCGGATGGGAGAATAGATATTTCTTCGCGCATCTCGATCGTCATACCCTCGGGCCGCATTGGGAGGCGCTTCCTACCAAGTGGGTCGACGAGAACGAAGTCCCGAGGTTCAAACCTGTCGCCAATAAGGAGGACGACGAGCGCTTTGCTGGGGTCGTTCGGGCTTTACTGGAAAATCCTCGTCGAAATTGGACGACGGACTTCTTCGCGACCCGCGTTCAAGAGTCCGGGCTCTATCAGCTCTGCCACATTGTGGGGAAACCACCGGCATCTTTGTGGCCTGTCGGATTCCGCCTCGAAGAGGTCAAAGACGCGGACCCCTCGTCCCCCGCTGTTCGGCAATCTCCTAAGCCGAAGAAGAGAACTCAAAAGTCCACCCGTGGATCATCGGAGCCACGGCAATGTCAAGGCCAAGATCCAGGACAAGGCCAAAATCCAAGACAAGGCCAAGATCCAGGTCAAGGAGGTGGGTCCTCCGATTTTCGTCGGGATCTGTCGAAGGCTGGCTTCTTGGGCATCGGCCCTCGGACCGGTGCTGACCGGTTTGTTTCAAGTGATAAAGCTCCTCCTCCGAAGAGCAGTTCGGAGAGGCGGACAAAGCATAAGCACGACGCTGGTGCTTCTCGCTCTTCGGGGATATCGACTTCCTCGGGGGCGACTCGCCCTCGGGATTCATCTCGTCCTTCGGAGAGCCGTCGCGAATCCGAGTCCCAGACTTCCTCGCGGGAACCTTCTCGCGAGAAAGTTGTCCTGAAAAGGAAAACCGCTGAAGGGGTACGCGACGCTCCTCCTCCGAAGAGGAATAAGACTTCCGAGTCGTCTAAGGAGATAGATGCAACTCCTTCGGCTCCGGAGACTGTCACCGTCGCTTCTCGCGAGGAGACTGTTCCCGCCGGGGCGATCGCGTCGACCGTTCTTGCTTCGACTCCTCCGTCCGAGACCGGCGGAAGCATCGATGGGGCTCATGGGACCCCTCGTCCTTCTCCCACTTCTCGGGAGCGGTTCCGCTTTGATGATGACTTTATCGATTTAGTGTCGTCGCTAGATTTCTCGGCCTCCGAGGTAGCTTTTACTTCTTTTCCCTCTTCATTTTTCATGATGCTTGCACATTTCGGGTATCTAATGCATATTTCGGTATATACTTTTCTCGTAATTTCAGATTCCGGCTCGCGCCGACGCGCCTCCTTGCTTGGAGGTTTCTTCTTCAGTACCTCCCGCACCTGCCGCGGAAGGACTTTCAGTCGCCGTTCCTACGGCTGACGAGGAGGGCTTGTTGCTCGAAGGGGCACTTGATGCCGCCGACGCGCTCCTCGTCCTGGAGCCCGTCGGGCGGCCCGGCGCTTCGGAGGGGATTTCTCTACCTTCCGAAGAGGTTTTGGTCGGGGGCCATCCCGAGGGAGGGGATGGCCTCGTTGCGGACGTCGTTCATCCCGACGTATCTACTCATCCCGAAGTGCCTCGTCCGGAGGGCGCTTTGGAGCCAACCGACGCTGTCGGCGCCTCTGGGGCTAGTGCCTCCTCTCCCGACGATGACGGGATTTCTTTCTCTCCGCTTCCGAAGTTTCTTCCCAACTCCGGGCCGGGAGGCTTTTCTCTCCCTCCTTGGGAGCGATTTCCGGCAGCTCCTACTTCGGAGTCTCCGCCGGAAGAGTGGAAAGCATACTCGCTCCGGGTCCTTCGGGACCTGTTTTGGCCCGAGCCTTCGGGGAACACCGGCTTGTCTCTGAGCCAGATCAGGGGCTATGGCCGGGCTGCCTCTACGCTTTTCCAGGCTCTCGCCCGCTTCAACACCATTATTCTTAACGAGAATGGCGGCAGAGGCGAGAGCGCTCAGGAGTTAAACGACCTCCGGGCTAAACTTGCCGACACAGAATCGCTCCTCGGGGTTTCCGTTCTCGGAGAGCGCAAATATCGGGAAGCGGCCGAGCGAACTTCCGATGAGCTGGAGGTCGCGAGGGCCAAATTGGCGAAGGAGGCTTCGCTTCGCCAAGCTCAAGAAAAAGAGCTCGCCGAGTGCAAGGCTAGGGCCGAGGCGGAGGTTGCGGCGCTGAAGGCCGAGTTAGATGGGGAGCACAGGCGTCACTCCATGATAGTGGAGAGCTACGAGAAGCATCTCGAAGCGAAGAAGTGGCGGCTGGCTAAGATCAGCGAAGCGGTGGGCGTGCCTGTCGAGCAGGAGAGTCGGCTTGCCTCGCGAGTGGCCTCGTGCTTAAAACGCCTCGGCAAAGAGCTCGAGGTATCACAGACGGAGGCGAAGTCTGAGCGCGAAGCACGCCTACACCTCTTCGAGAGGGCTCAAGACAAAGCGCAACGTGCCTTGGCGAGGTATAAGGCCCTGGAGGAGTCCATCAATTTCCATCGTCGCTCCGCCGCATATGGGGCCAACGCTAGCCTTCTTGAGAAGGTTCCTCCCACGGCGACCATTGGGAGTCTTCTGCCTCGTCTTCCGAAATACAAGACTATCTCTGAAGAGAGTGAGGCTAAAGCCCGCGAGCTGGACGACAAGTCTCTACCTGACCCTGATTCTCCTCCGCTCACCCCCGGTGCCCCTTCTTCCGCTGGTATCGATTGGGCGGCTTGCTTCGTAGTTGGAGCTGCCTCTTCGGCCTCCGATGGCCTCGATGAATACGGGACCAACGATGGGGTCGTCACCTCTACCGACGGAGCGGTTGGTACCGAAGCGGTCACTTCTACCGTCGAAGCGGTTACCAATGAAGCGGTAGGGGGGGAGGAAGGCTCTTAGGCCTTTTCTTATAGCTTTCCTATGTACATTACTTGCGTTGTCTTTGTAATTTCTTCGACGGATTTTATTAATGAAAAAGAACTCTCTTTGGCTTCAACTTGTTGTTTCCGTACTTGTTGCTTCTCTTGTGTTCCTGTCATTATTTCCTGGCTAAATTCCTTTTCTCAGGGTGATGAATTCTTCTACACTTCGGAGCCGCTGTTTTACTATGAAGATGTGCTAGCTTCTTTCCTCGCGGTCGACGATGAGCATCCCGCCATCCTCGAGGAGTTTGTCCAAGATATGATAAGGCGTGCGGCTGCCTCTCTTTCCGGAGTCGCGTTCGACGAGACTCCCCTTAGTCCTTCTTCGGCCTATGTGATCGAATTTATGATGTTGAGGCCTGTAAATTATGCCGCCGTAGAAGATCTTCTTCGGGACGTCCTCTCCGAGAATGGGGAGTTTGTCATAGAGCAAATTGCCGATAGGGTAGTTCGGGAGGATTCACCTTCTCCTGCTGTATAAATTTGTCTAATGTAGTGTTTGTAATGACATTTTATCCATGAAATCTATTTACTTTTGCATGTTATCGATGATGTATGGGAGTATATGTACTCCGCTTTTTTCTTTTTCTTTTTTTTTTTTTTTTTTTTGGCGATGAGCTTGTCGGTGTGCACCGGGCTCTGTCGCGATGAAGTGCTTGGCACTGGTTTTGCTGGCGATGAGCTTGTCGGTGTGCACCGGGCTCTGTCGCGATGAAGTGCTTGGCACTGGTTTTATTGGCGATGAGCTTGTCGGTGTGCACCGGGCTCTGTCGTGATGAAGTGCTTGGCACTGATTTTGCTATGTTTTCTATTCTTGGCTCTTTTGCCGTAGTGATATTTTGTTTGGCCCATTTGCCATAGTAGTTTTCGTAATGTTCGGCGATGAGCTTGTCGGTATGCACCGGGCTCTGTCGCGATGAAGTGCTTGGCACTGATTTCTTTTGCTGGCGACGAGCTTGTCGGTATGCACCGGGCTCTGTCGCGATGAAGTGCTTGGCACTGATTTGCTGGCGATGAGCTTGTCGGTATGCACCGGGCTCTGTCGCGATGAAGTGCTTGGCACTGATTTGCTGGCGATGAGCTTGTCGGTATGCACCGGGCTCTGTCGCGATGAAGTGCTTGGCACTGATTTGCTGGCGATGAGCTTGTCGGTATGCACCGGGCTCTGTCGCGATGAAGTGCTTGGCACTGATCTCTTGCTTTTTTTTTTGTGATACGTGTTTATTTGAGTCAGCGATAGAATATTGTCTTAAAAGACGAGCCTCATTAAACCCTTCGAGTCCCCCAATGGGTGCGGCTCGCGAGGGAAGAGTACTCCATGTTGTATTGAATAAGGCCGGAGCCAATCGCGCGGATCCCGAACAAGTAGGGTCGGGAGTCCCCTGTTAAATAAACTTTAAAATGGAATGTAAAAACTTAAGAAAAATAGAAAGGAAAACTTAACTAAAAACCGAAATCGTAAGGCGTCGATGACGCTCTTTACTGGTAGAATTTCTTCAAGTGCTTGACATTCCACCTTCTTAGGACCTTGACTCCATCGGCGTTTTTGAGTTCGTACACCCCTGGCTTGACGATGTGGGTCACCGTATAAGGGCCTTCCCAGCTTTCTCCTAGCTTTCCCGCGTTAAGCTCGGCTGTGTTTTGGAACACCCTTCTGAGGACTAGTTCTCCGACCCGGAACCTTCTCGGTCGCACCCTTTTGTTGTAGAAGCGTGCGATGGTGTTCTGGTAATTCGCTATATGAACTCTGGCTCGCTCCCGTCTTTCATCGATGTGGTCCAGCTGATGAAGCAGGTCTTGGTTGTTGTCCTCCTCGTGGTTCGGTGCCCAGGATCGCCGGAGACTGGGAACTCCTACTTCCGCCGGGATTACCGCTTCCACCCCGAATGCTAGGGCAAAAGGAGTTTCTCCGGTGGCTGAGTGTGGCGTTGTTCGATAAGCCCAAAGTACTCCAGGGAGTTCGTCTGCCCATAGACCCTTCTTCTTGTCGAGCCGCTTCTTGAGGCTGTCGGTGATCGTCCAGTTGACTGCTTCGGCGTTCCCGTTTCCCTGAGGATATCTTGGCGTCGAAGTGTTTAGCTTTATCTTCCATCGTGCGCAGAAATCTTTGAACTTCTTCGAGATGAATTGGGACCCGTTGTCTGCGATTATCTCCCTGGGGAGTCCAAAGCGAGTGACTATGTTCTTCCAAACGTAGCTCTCGACATCGGAGTCCTTGATGTTGGCGTAGGCTTCGGCTTCGGTCCATTTGGTGAAGAAGTCTGTGACCACCAGCATGAACCTTTTCTGTCTTGCTCCGATTGGCATTGGACCGACGATGTCCATTGACCACTTCATGAATGGGTAGGGCACCGACACCACCGATAGCTCTTCGGCTGGGCAGTTGATTGCTGGGGCGTGTCGCTGGCATTTCTCGCACTTCCTGGCGTGGTTGGTGCAATCCGCTCGCATTGTTTCCCAGAAAAAACCTTGTAACTTGGCTTTCCTTAATAAGTTGCGTCCGCCTGAGTGATTTCCACATTCTCCGCTGTGGATCTCTTCCATGACGTAGTCCGCCTCGTCTCTGCCTAGACAGCGTAGGTAGGGGCCGACAAGGCTTTTGAAGTAAAGCCTTCGGTCTATGATCGTGTATCGAGAGCTTTTTGACTTTACTTTCCGCGCCTCTTGTCGATCTTCGGGTAACTTTCCTTCGACCAGGTATGCTCGGATGGGGGTCCGCCAATCCTCGTCTTCTGTCCATTCTACTACTCCGGGTTCTTCGCCCTCGCTCTCTTTTTCTTCTATGAGCTGAATTTCTTCATTGTTTCCCTTCGGGATTCCGTCACTGCCACGAGTGCTGTCCTCTTCGTTGGTTTGTCCCTCCTCGCTTACTTTTAGCTTCTTCTCATCGGGCTCTTCGCTTCTCTTGATGCTAGGCGTCTGTAGTGTCTCCACTGTGATCGATCGGAGCTCTCCCACTTGGGTAGTTGACCCCAGGCTCGCCAGGGCATCTGCGTGGTTGTTGTCTCCTCTGGACACCTGTGTCAATGTGAAGAAATCGAACTTCTTCTCGAGGGACCTGACTATCCCAGCGTAGGCCTCCATCCTTTCATCGTTCGTCTCGTACTCTCCACTGACTTGCTTGACGACTAGTTGGGAATCCGAGAAGGCATTCAAGTTCTTTACCCCGATGGCCATGGCTGATTGCATCCCGACGATGAGTGCCTCGTACTCCGCTTCGTTATTGGTGGAGCGATAGGCAAGGCGGCAGGCTTTCTCGATCACTTCTCCCATTGGAGAGATGAGCCGGATCCTGATTCCTGATCCCATCGGAGTCGCCGATCCGTCGACGCAGAGTTTCCAAGTGCCGGCTTCATCGCTCAACTCCACGGGCTC
The DNA here is from genome assembly GCA_954871525.1 of Parietaria judaica. Classification (NCBI taxonomy): domain Eukaryota; kingdom Viridiplantae; phylum Streptophyta; class Magnoliopsida; order Rosales; family Urticaceae; genus Parietaria; species Parietaria judaica. Next base: position 3,167,197 of record OX940864.1, on the reverse strand, counting down.
TCTGGGTAGCTCGATGAGGAAATCGGCTAGCACTTGCGACTTCAGACTCGTCCGCAGCTGATATTCGATGTCGTACGCCCCTAGCTTTATGTTCCACTTCGTGATTCTGCCGGATTGGTTCGGGCTCTGAATGATGGAGCGAATCGGTCTGTCCGTCATAACGATGATCGTATGGGCTTGGAAGTGGAAACGTAGTCTCTCCGATGCGTCGTATACGGCCAATGCTAGCTTCTCGATGGTGGGGTACCTCGTCTCGGCGTCGAGGAGCTTTCTGCTGATGTACGAGACTGGCTTTTGCTCCCCTTTTTCTTCTCGAACTAGCACCTGACTTATCGCCTGATCGGACACGGCGATGTATAGGTAGAGCGGCTCTCCGGGCTCCGGCTTTGTCATAACTGGTGGTGATGACAGATAGACCTTCAGCGCTTGAAAAGCTTCTTCGCACTTGTCGGTCCATTCGAACTTCTTGTTTTTCCTCAGCAGCTCGTAGAATAGAAGAGTTCGGTCTGCTTGTCGCGAGATGAACCGCCTCAGCGCGTTGATCCTTCCTGTCAGCTTCTGTACCTCTCGCCGATTTCTGGGCGATGGCATGCTCTGAATGGCTTCGACTTGTTCGGGGTTGGCTTCGATTCCTCGTCGGGTGACCATCTGTCCTAAGAATTTCCCGGATGAGACGCCGAAGGTGCACTTCGTGGGGTTTAGCTTCATCTGGTGTTTGTTGAGGACGCCGAAACATTCTTCCAGATGCTCCACGTGCATTGCCGCTTTTAGAGACTTGACGACCATGTCGTCGATATATACCTCCATGCTCTTCCCGATCTGTTCGTGGAACATCTTTGTCATCAGCCTCTGGTATGTCGCCCCAGCATTTTTCAGACCGAAAGGCATAACCTTATAGCAGTAGGTTCCTCTTTCGCTGATGAAGGCTGTCTTCTCTTCGTCGTCTGGATGCATTCGGATCTGGTGGTAGCCCGAGTAGGCGTCCATGAAGCTTAGGAGCTCGTACCCGTAAGTGGCTTCGACAAGGCGATCGATGTTTGGCATCGGGAAACTATCCTTCGGGCACGCCTTGTTGAGATCCGTGAAGTCGACGCATACTCTCCATTTGCCATTCTTCTTTTTCACCACGACGGTGTTGGCCAACCACTGGGGGTATTTCACCTCCCTGATGGTTCCCATAGCGAGCAACTTGTCCACTTCGTCGTTGATGATCTTGTTCCGGTCTGAGGCCATCTTCCTTCGCTTCTGTATGACGGGCTTGTGCCCGGGGTCCGTGTTGAGCCGGTGGGTGACCATCGTCGGATCGATCCCGGGCATGTCTTCGTGAGACCATGCGAAGCTTCTTCGGTTCTTCTTCAGGAATTCGACCAGCTGAGCTTTGATCTCTGATTCGAGTCCCGCGCCTATACCGACGGTTCGGGTTGGGTCGGAATCATCGATGCAGACTTGTTCCACTTCTTCGAGCTGCGGGCCTCCTAGCCTTTCTTCGGCAGTTTGGTCTTCCATGTCTTCTGCGCTGAGGATCTTGAGGATGCCCGGGGGTCCTCCTCTTCCCCTTTTCCTGCGTCGCTTCCTCCTGATCGTCGATGGTGGAGGCGGAGCAGACGCGGCTAATTGTTATTGAGCGGCTGGCTTGCTGCCGCTGCCTTCGGCCTTCTCGACGTCCTTGGACGCGCTCATCGCTCGGTAGTGCATCATGTAGCAAATGCGATAGGCTTCGCTGCTTCCTCGGATTTCGTCGATGGTTCCTTCTATTCGTCCGGGGAACTTGATGCATCGGTGATAGGTGGACGGGACGGCCTTCATCGAGTGAATCCATGGTCTCCCGAGGATTACGTTGAAGTGCGATCGCACGTCCAACACCATGAACTCGGTCATCCGATGGACGGTTCCGGCGTAGACGGGGAGATTCACCGTTCCCAGCGAAAGAGCCACGTCTCCGTTGAAACCAGACACCTTGCGCGGACGGCCTCCGACGACCAAATCTTCGATCTCCATTCGCGTCAGACAGTCGTAAGTGATGACGTCGACCGAGCTTCCATTGTCGACGAGGACGCGAGCAACGTCGCATCCTCCTATGTTGAGCTCCAATACCAGGGCATCGTCATGCTCGTCTGCGCATACTTCTTCGTCGACGAACTCTATCGTCGTCTTCGGACCGGTCATCCGCGCATCTTCCTGAGCGGACTCCTTCCCTCTGCGTTGGTAGGCCTTGATGCTGTTGATGGAATCTTCGCAGAGGCGAGATCCTCCCATGATCAAGTCGATCCTTGGTCTTGCGACTGGCCTCCCATCGGTCGGGCGTTCCCCCGATGCTTCCTCGATCGCGAGGCTTCTTTTGGGGGCCTCTTGGTTTCCTCCCGCGCGCTGAGCTGGCGCCTCCCGCTTGTTCGGCCACGACCGGTTGTCGTTGTTCCACGGCTGAGTGGGTTTTTGGGAGACGTCTTGGAATTCCCCTTGTTCGATCCTTCTTTGGATCATCTTCTTCAGAGTGGCGCACTCGTCGGTCGCATGACCGTGATATTCGTGGAAAGAGCAGTACTTGCTCATGTCCCTCGGCCAGGGCTTCCTTTCGTAGCTGCCTCGACCGCCGGAATGACCTCCTCGGCCACCCGAAAATCCTCCTCGGCCTCCAGAATAGCCTCCTCGGTTGCCAGAGTAACCTCCTCGATTTTCCGGAAAGCTTCCCTGGTTGCTCGGGAAGTACCCTGGTTGTGAGTTTCCTTGCGGGACTGCCTCCTGCCGATGGCCCTCGTGATTGCCGAGCGCCTCTTTCTTTCCGTCAATCTGATAGACTCCGTGTCCAGGGTTCTCCCTGATCCTTCGCTCGTCGGCCCCGTCTCTGCTTCTCCGATCTCGTCGCTCTCCCTCTCTCCTTGTTCTGGACGACGATCCCTCTCGTCCGTCTCTAGTTTCCTTCCTGTCTGGCCTCGTTCGGCCCTCAGCTTCCTCTTCTAGCCTTTTCTTGATCGCCTTATTCTCTTCCATGTCCATGTAGATTGTTGCTTTGTGGAGCGCATCTTCTATCAACTTTGGCAACGAGACGCACAATTCGTCGTTGAACGGGGACTGGTAGTATAGACCATGCTTTAGAGCTTGGACCGAGACGACGTCTTCGATCTTCGGGATTCGGAACATGACGTTCTTGAATTTCTCTATATACTGCCGAAGAGGTTCGTTCTTCCCTTGCTTGACATCGAAGAGGTTGGACACCGTTAGCTCCGTCTGTACGTAGATGGAGAAGTGCTTTAGGAAGAGTGCGACCAACTCGTCGGAGGTGTTGATAGAACCCGGCGTCAGTCTCGCGAACCAGTCGCTGGCGCGGCCTTGCAAACTTGCGATGAAAAGTCTGCACAGGACGGCTTCCTTCCGGACCTCTTCGCCCCCGATGTGGTCCGTCGCGATTCGGAATGACTTCACGTGTGTATGGGGGTCCATATCCCCTTTGTACGGCGTGAGTCTGATCTTTGGTAATTCCTCCAGCTCTATTCCCCGGATCCTCGTCGTGAACGGGGTGATTCTGGCTTCTCGCACCATCCTGTCGATTTCTGGCGCCGAGCTCGTCGCTTGATGCACCTGTGAAGCGACCTGTCCGAGCTTGGCTTCCATCTTCGCTGACATTAAGGCCATCGCCTTGGCCACTTCTTCGGCCACTCTTGCCGCCACGTCCGTCGTTGCATTGCCCTGTGTGTTCCCCGGCGTGTCTTCCGCTCGATTCGCCGTGGTTGGCTGGGCTGCGTCCGTGTCGAAGAGGTTCCTGATGAGCGAGGGGGTTGACATGCCTACCGGTGTGTCCGTCGTCACCGTGTCTCTGCTGGCGCTTCCCCCAGCACCTCGTGCGGCCGATTCTGCTATCTGGTTCGTCGGGCGCGGTCTCTCCGCACGCTCTAGGAGGCTTGCGAGGCGTCTGTTCTCCGCGGCCTGCTCCTCTATTTTTCGGGCGGACTCCTCGGCTTTGCTTGTGACCTCCGTCATCTTTGCGATGGCCTCGGCCAGTTGTTGTTGCATTCGCTGCATGGTTTGCTCCTGGGCGGAGTTGGCTTCCTCGGTTGACATCCTCCTTCCTCCCTTCGATTTCCTGGCTGTGCGATAGAAAGAAACAAAGCCCCCTCGGTGGGCGCCAAACTGTAGAGGGCGATTTTACTCACCGTGCAGTCACAAAGATAATCGAAAATAGTAGATAATTATAAATAATACGAATATCTATGATTTATTATAATCCCGAGAGGACCCGGTTTCTTCCGTTTGGTAGCTCGGACAATCGAAGATTACCCACTCTTAACCCTTGGGAAATCGAGAATACTATGAATAAGCAAACTCGAAGACTCAAAGATTATTTCTCTCAAAACTCACGATAATAATGAAAGTACTGAATACTGGATATCTCCCCCCCCTTTATGCTAAGTTTACATTCGTATATATAGGCTTGAAAGTCTTCTAGAATATTCCTCAAATCTTGTTAGGGTTTCCTTCTGTTTCGCTGTGATCGTGGTTGACTTCCTTATTTTGCGTTGGATATCCCACGAAATCTTTAACCGAATAACCCAATCTTCCCTTCTTTCTCGCGATCTCGAATGAATATCTTTTATACGATTAGGCTTTCTCGATGAACTTTCTCCGATGAGCTTCCTTTCTTGCAATGAGGTGTTGGGCTGGCTTTGTCGGATGATGACTTTCCATGGGCTTCGCTTGTTGGGCCTTATTTCTTCTACTCCTTGATGGGCCTGGACTACTTAGGCAATTGTTTCCTTATTTTATGTCGTTTATTTCATAAACGACAAAGGGTAGTGTTAGGGAAAGATTTGACAAAATCTGACCTTAACAATCTAGATAGAAAAAAAAAAGGAAAAGAATTAGATTAAAAAACTCTTCGAAATTAAATAAGAAGAACAAGAGAATCTGCAAGCCAGGTTAAAGCAAAATCAATTTTAAAGAAGACGTTAAAGACCAAATAATAATAAACCATTTTGACTTCCTACAAATAAAGTTTAATATCTAGATCAATGTAGTTTTTATATTATATAGTTCACAACACATACCTTATCATGTCTTAAAATTAATATAAGAAATGTAAGTGGATTTTATAGTCGCCAAAGTCCACATAGGCTCAATGAATCAATTATATATTACTAATGGCGCTAAGGATTCATTATTTATTTATTTATTTATTTATTTATTTATTTGAGGAGCATGTTGAAGAAATTGAGGATGATTATCTGTCACCATCACCCGTCATATACTTGTGTCATTTAAATAATTATGTAAGATATATCAGATAATATAATTAATAGTTGAATCTCTTTCTATAGATATATTAAACTTAGATGGATTAGAGTTTTTTTTCTTTCTTTTTCTATGGCCTGTTTGATTAACAAGATATTAGGCTAATATCTTGTTGGGCTGACATTAAAAAACCGGACACAATTCCGGAACAAGTTCGAAAATAAACCCGGCCAGGAAGATAACCGTCGTCGAAGTTTTGCACTATGATTTTAAAGTTTCATGTCATTTTCATATATCCACTACTCGACTTCATATGGAGGCGATGTGTGCCGCTATGGCGGAGCAAGATCAGGAGATCTAACTTCTTTCATGCGAGCGTTGGCGAGGACGCCACCCTAGTGGCGGAGTTAGAGGTGGCTGCAGAGATGACCTTTTGGAACGCTGAGGCGACCTGGCAGGAGGCATCCGACGAGATGTATTGGGATGGCTTTGTGGCTTGCCGGAGCGCCCATTTGTTGGAGAATAGTCATCATCCGCTTACCTTTTGCTTCTTCGACGTCTTGGACGTGCCAGAAACTGTTCGCCGCGACGCTCAGGGTTCGACTTTGGCCTTGCCCAGGCGCTAGTTGTTTTATCAAGTGCCCAATTTTCTTTTGTTACTCTATTTGCTTTCATTTTCGTATATTTGGCTTTGCATAGCCTTGGTTAGCAGCACGTCTCACTATATATTTCGGATAGCAGCGGGTTTTGCTGATTTTTGGATTGTTCATTCTTGTTAAACTAGTTGGTGTTCGAAAACTTTGATCTACTCGATGCACAATTACCGGAGCTACTATTGTTGATATACTTTTGTTGTTTTATCGTTTTCAATCATGAAGAGAAAACAAATGAGAAATTACATGTAATAGCCAAACGTTCAAATTTTATTTTAGCCAACTTTTGTATTCTCTTTGCGATATAGTCATTTTTAATGACGTGGCAATTTAAACACAAATATCATTCCTATATTGTCTTTCTGAATTTTTATTTAATTATTTACATTTTAATTTTTAATTTTTTACAAAGATTTGTAATTAAATGTATAAATTTGTAGGTATTAAATGTCTAATTTCTCTCGCTCATCGATTCTCTGTCTCCAAATCACTGTCAGAGCACCGTCAAGAAACTTCCTCTCTTGAAGTTGTTCATTGCTATCTTCTACTGAATCTGATTCCGCAGAGAAGAGGAGAAGCCGTCATTGCTATCCTCTACTGAATCTGATTCCGTGGAGAAGAGGAGAACCCGTCGGCGTCGCCGATGCTTCGTGCAACTACTCCGACGGAGTGTGGATTTACGCGCCGAGCGCGCGATCAGTGGTGAGATACGATCATACGTGCAAAGAGATCTTCGTTGACTTTTATAAATAAAAAAATTAAACATAAAAATTTATATGAATATTAAATGTATAATTTTAATATTAAATATTATTAATAATAAAGGGTATGAAGAGTTTAAACGTTGACTATTTTGTAAAAGTCAAGTTTCAATTCTCTATAGCTAGAGACATATTATAAGACGTATTATTGGTAGAGTAGATTTATAAATAAAATATACTGATAGCAATACTTTTGTGATGTTATTCACATAAATAACATTAACATTATTATAGTAATGTTTGCATCATTTGTACATTTGAAGAACCAATGTGGGATTTTTTTTATAGGTTTTGTATGTCAGATATATGTGATGATGGTTCCTTATGTCAATGAGTTAATAATCAAATTATTGAGTTTATTTATTGGGAATAATATGGATATATGTAAAATTATTCTTTTTATTATCATTGTATTACCATAAGAGAATTACAATAATATATCTGAATCTAGATTTACATAATAAAAAATAATAATCATTTTTGTTACTGCGATATGCTCTAAAATTATTACTATATATTCTTGAGAGAAGAGTACAGTTTGTCAAAAAAAAAAAAAAACACAACGTTGTCTTATACGAAATTCGGCTTATCAAATGTCTATTATTTAAAATTTTAAATCACTCGAGTTAAATTGATAAATATGACCGAATTAGAGCAGTCCAACCCGCGCACACCACCCATTTAAACAAGTATTTTGCGGGCGCGGGCACCCCACGACCGGCTCACCAACCAATAAATATTTTCTAAATCAATTTGTTGGTGAGCCGGTCGTGGGGTGTCCCTTTACTAAACGGGTAGGTTTTATCCGGCGATATTGCACTGCAGGTTGGGCAACCCATGTCTAGGCCCAACCTGGACACGGGCTGCAAAAGGGTGGGACGGGCAAGCTCACCCGCTGGCTGCCTTAGCCGTCGCATCAACATTTTCTTTTCCGTTTTTCCTCTCTCTCGTGTATTTTTCCCTCTCCTACTGAGAATATAAAAAAATCCATTACTTTGAACAATAGGAAGCCAATGCCCACCTCTAACGAATATCACCAAAATGCTTATTTCCCAACAATGATCATCCATTATATATATATAGATACAGCTTCACGTGAACGTATATAAAACTCACATAATTCTAGCAACCTGTTCATTGTTGGAAGATTCACTATCTTCATCTTCATCTTCATCCTCAGCTTTCCAACCCAAATTTACAGCCAATTCCTCCACAGCCACTTTGATGACATCACTCCTTACCCCGATATCCGTGGCGTATCGGCTCATACAGTACATCCCAGCGGTCACCGTTGCCACCCCAACCGGGCTGGGTATCAGCAGCTTCAATGGAGAAGACAGAATCGCCGCCAAAGGCGCTCCGATCACCGATGAAGCCTGCCCGCTTCTCCCGACCCCGAGCCTCTCCAGAATCAGAAGGCCCGTCTTGCAATACAGAGCGAAATCCTCGCAGTTGTTCTGGAAAACATTGTAATTGCCGAACCCATTCTGGAGAAGGTGCATTGCCCGGTGGATGACTTGCTCGGTCGAGTCGGATCCAGCGGTAGTGCACGTGCCGCCCCGGATTTTGGCCAGGAAGGCGGGAGGAGTGACACCGTATTCGAAGCAGTAGACCGATCCGTTTTTGAGGAAACAGTCGAGGCAGGAGAGGACGACGCCGCTGTTCGGCTGCCTGAATCCGCAGTCAGGGAAGGTCGGGCAGGAGGGGGGGTCGCCGGAGGACTCATCAGAGTCGAGGTTCCGCTCCGGCCGGAAATGGACCACTTTGCTTCCACCGACGAAGATACCTGGAATTATGGCAATGAGTGTACAGCTTTAAAAGCGAGGGCAGAAATAATTGACGTTCCTTGAGGTGCAAGGTTCAAGCCCGACGACATAAAAAACAGAAAGCGCTCACCATACCAGAAATAACAAAAAGAATATCATTATGAATATATAGCTTTGCAGTCTCTGGTATGTTGCAAGAATTCATCAAAAAACAAATACTATGTTCGAGCTCCACGACATAGAAAAACGCTCACCTTACCAGAAAAAAGAAGAAACAAAAAGAAAAACAACATATAAAGATTTGCAGTCTCCTGTATGTTGCAAGCGTTCATCAAAAGCTCGTAATATACAATGTTCGAGCCCCGCGACATAATTTTTTTTTATAGAAAAACGCGCACCTTACGGGAAGAAATATACATAAAAATTCGCAATCTCTGCAAGAATTCATAAAAAGATTCTTAAACTTCACAAAATAAATTCATACACCACCATGAATTCTTGCCTTTCAGCTTTAATAAACAGCATCACAAGGTGCCAAAATCGAATAAAACAGAAAGGTACGAATAACCGGTAGATCTTCGGAATTTGTTCATATAATTCCGGATTTCGCCTCCTACAATCCCTAGAACTTCACTTCATAATGACATGGAAAACCAACGACATGGATTTGAGCAAAGGGATAAATATCTAGGTCAACAGAGAACCTGGGATTCAACAATTCAGTTGACTAATTGCTCGAACAGAAGCAGAAAAGTAGAGACAGTGATATCAAACCGAACCCACATTGCACAATTTCATCGCAAAACTGAAGAAATTACCCAGATTCAGATTGGCAAGAAGAAACCCAAATATCATAAGAGAGATGAGAGAGAGAGAGAGACCGTGGTGAGAGTAAGCGAAGACAGCTCTGTAAGTGTAGATATGATCGCCTGGCTTGATCTCGCCTCTCTCCACTCTGTTCGTGAGCAAACCCATCTCTCTCTTCTTCTAAGCAAGCGATTGAAGATCAGACATTGACTCTGGAAGTAAGCTTCGCAAGCACATGATCCAATGAGCTTAAACCCAAAAAACGAAGAAGAACTGATTGACTGACCAGGAATGCGATGACCCACTTCACCAAATCGAAGAATTTGAGACTGGTCTTGGGATTAGCTTTGGATTCCTTCTCTTGGTGATGGTGATGATCGATGAAGATGGTGGTTTGGTTTGTTAGTGACGAGAGCTGAAAGCGACAAGTGGTGGTGCTGATTTGGAAGCACGGACTTCCTTTCTCTAAAATCCTAATTGTGCTGTATTATGGGAGTTTCGGAAATCGGAAACCGGAAACCGAAAACCGGACTTTATGTGTAATTAATTGAAAATAGATATTGTTTAAAAAAATTTGTTTTCGAAATTATTTTTAAAAGATTCTAACTTTTAGTTTTTGTGTTTTTATATATTTATATAATAGTTATTTAATCTGAACCGTCGCATCAGCAATGACGGTTCAAAATCAAAATTTTCAAAAATTATCGATTTTGATTACTTCGGAACGACAAAATGAGGAAGAGGGAGGGAAGAATTCGATTCCTCTTGTACTCAAATATCCGGTCGGATTTTTTTACTAATTTTTTTATAAAAAAAATCGATAATTTTTTTTTATTATAAACCATTATTTTATGAATTCTACTGGCTAATTTGTAAGATTGAATCATTGTGCGTTTGAACTTTTATTCATAGTACCATTAGTCTAAATTTAATAATTTTGTCGTCGTTTTTACTCTTCTTAATTTGTAATGGAAATGTAAATGATTCGTTGTGTAGTAATTAGTCCCAACAGAAGGGATCTTTTGCTTTTTCTTCTGCAAAAACGACTTCGTTTCATAAAGGCGAGTCAGGAATATCAATCAGCTTTGGATTCTTTGCCCAGTTTCCACGTTAATGTTTTATGCTTTGCCTTTCACTATCTCACTTTTCTTATAAAAAATTAAATTAATTTGTGTGTGTAAATGTACTGTAATTATTACGTTTACATATTATAATGTCCCTAATGTGGCCCATTAAATGGTAATTAATATATATAATATAGCATGAGTTGAGTGGTAGGTAAAGTTGAAAATGAACCCTACAAGTAAATGTAATTTACAGTCGTTTATTATAGGGATATAAATTAAAAATAGGATCACAAAGTAAATGAATAAGAAGCCTTTAACGTTAGTTGGATTCTTTGTATTTGTATGTTGGTGAATTTTGTATTTACTACTTCTCAACTTTGTATGTTGATGTATTTTCAGCTATAAATTTTAGTTTTTGGCTATCATGCTCTCTATATTTTTGTAAAGTAACAGAATACCCCCTACGAATTAAAAATAAAATGAAAACGTCAACTTCTTTTTAAAAGTCTTTTTTTTTTTTTTTTATACAAGTCTTATAAAATTTAGAATAAATTGTATTGTTTGTTAATATATAGCAAGGTTCTAAATATCGATATCGATGTCGTTTCGCACTCTCTATTTTACGGATATATCGCTTGCCGATGCCGATGTCGATAGATTAATCCAAAGAAATGGATATATCGTTTGCCGATAATACCGCATAAATTTCACGGATACACAGTGACGGAACTAGGAATTTCGAATTGGGGGGGCCAAAAAAAAAATTAATGCATATTAGCCTCTTTTACTATATATATGATTTTTTGCTTTCAAATTGATATATGTCTTAATGATGTGAATTTTTTTTTTTGTTAATTACGTTAAAATGTTTTAACGTGGACTCTTTATTTATTTGCATGTTACTTATTCTTCTTCAATTCTTTTATCTTAAGAAATGAAACTTAAATTTACAATGATAATACGTTTAAAAATTATATAAATTATAAATAAAATTTAAGAGATAAGTATACTCAATCAAATAAAAAATATGTAAGAAACACAAACATCTAACACATTATTTTCATTTTCTTAAAAAAAAAAAACACATTACTTTCATAAAAACTAATATATCTTATATAGAGTATAGGTATGAAACTAATATATCTTATATAGAGTATAGAGTATAGACGGTATGTTATTAAATATAGGCTGTGGTGAATATTATTAAATATGTGTTTAATACCTACTAGGTAAAAGTAAGTATAGGTCTGATAGTTGTACCTTGAAAACTGAAAGAGAAAATATATACAAAAGAAAATAAAAAAGAGAAATAGGATGGGTCCACAAAAATTGAAAAATCTTTGTAAAATAAAACAAGAGAATGTACGTGCGTGGGGCCCATCTTTGTACACTATTCATCGTCCCTTCAAAAAATATACATCGGATTTGCAGAAGCTTTTTTTACCCCTTCAATGGCTACCGGGGATGGGATGGGGCACTTCAAATTCCGGGCATTAATCACGTTGAAGATGGGGGGCCGTTGGGCTAGTTTAGGACCATGACGAAGCCGCAGCGGAATCGAATTGAACTAGCTCGGAAAATCTTGGGGGGGGCCACGGCCTTGGTTGCCTTTGCCGTAGTTCCGTCCCTACGGATATATCGCTTGCCTATCGAAATATCGACGGATATTCTAGAAAATAATTTTAGTATTTCAATCATATTTTTATATAGTTTTTAAATTACTTAGTTAATAAATATGACACGTAGTTATAGCCTAGAAAATACTCCCATAAATCATAATATAACACAAACTAGGGGTGAACAAAAAAAACCGTAAACCGAATTTTTAACCGAGAACCGATCAAACCGATACCGATTAAACCGCAACCGCTATTAAAGCGGTTAAAACCGAATATACTGAGAAAAAAACCGAATACCGAATTAGGTTAAAACGGGGTTTTCGGTTTTAATGTGAAAACCGCAACCGCTTACCCGGTTTTACCGCTTTAACTAAATCTAATATTATATTTTATTTACCATATCTATCAACACATCAAAAAGATTTTTCTTATCTAATCTCTCGGTGTAATATTGTGTAATATTAATATTTAGTAATTCGTTTATGTGTAATAATTTATAATATTAACATTTAGTAGTATTTTTATGTGTAATATTAGTAGTCAGTTTATGGAGATGTGGATATTAATTTAAAAGCGGTAAATGTGGGCAAAAAACCGATAATACCGCAACCGAACACCGAATACCGATTATACGGTAAATGCGGTTTTCATCTTTAAAAATAGGGTATTCGGTTATCATTTCTAAAATACCGAAATGCGGTATTCGGACTATTATTTGTAAAAAAACCGCACCGAATACCCGCTTGTTCACCCCTAACACAAACATATAACAGAAAAGTCATACATCATGACATAATATCAACATAACATAAAATAAGATAGGTATCATAATAAATCATAAAGTACGAATATAAATACGAACATAGAGTACGAAGTACGACTATAAATACGAAGCATGGTTCTAAATGCCAATATCAATGTCGTTTCGCACTCTCTATTTTACGGATATATCGCTTGACAACAAATAGATAAGAAGAAATGGATATATCGATTTCCTGCGAATATCGTTTCGCACTTCTCATTTTCTGGGCACATCGTTGATAAATCGACGACATATTCGAATATTTAAAACCTTGATACATACATAGAAGTCCCATTAAATTATTGAATAATTGTACAGTTGATTAGAATATCGTCAAATAGTCATGTATTGCACACCATTTTCTTTATTTTTTCTTTATTTTTTACATATAAAAAGCAATGTGCTAGTTTCTTAAAGCATATAGAGGATTACTGCTAAAAAAAAGGGATAAATTGTACAAATAACCAGAATTCATAGGGCACTTGTGTCATTTACTCAAGAAATTACAAACTGAAGTGGTAGAGTAATACAAATTACAAATGTTACAAACAGACTCCCTATTTTTTGTTTATTACAACAGTTGCCACAAAAGTGGAATCTTATCTTTGACACACGTATTGAATAGAATGGTATATTTACACCATTATATATGATGAGTATATATATATATATATATATATATATAACTTGACGTGAACATAAACATGCAAGAATCAACGCAAAGAACAATTTAAACGACGCCGAGTCAGGGCAAGAAGATATTCCAATCGTAGACTTTGACGTCAAAGCTCGAATCTTGCCCCAACAGATCTCTGAGCTCCTTTGCTTGCTCGGCGCTCTTAGCGAGCAACAAGGCGAAGCCGCCGCCACCGGCGCCGACGAGCTTGTGGCCGCAGCAGAACGGGCGCGCAAACTCGAAGAGGCGATCGACGAGCTCGTTGCTGCAGAACGGGTCGAGCTCTTGGTGAAGCTGCCAGGTTTCAAGCATTATTTCGCCGAGCTTGTCCAAGTCACGGTTCATCAGGGCTTCCCGGCCGAGCTTTGCCAGCTGGGCGAGGCGCTTGATGCTGGAGACGAGGAGGTTGTCGCGTCGGAGGTATCGGGTCACCACTTTCTGCAGGACTTGGTGCGCGAGCCGTACCTGCGTTATTATCGAGTTGCCATTTTTAATGATTGAAAAGAAGCAACATCCGAAAATCAATAATATTATTACAAGACTAAGATATTATGATGAATTATATGTGAGTAATTTGCAATTATGAATTTTAAATTTGTTGTATTGTCGCATTTTTCTCTTTAACTTTATTTTTTTAATTATAAAGTGTAACAAGAGCCCTTTAACTCGTAAAAATAAAGCGGTTTTCATTAAATTTCAAGTCGAATGCGATGCACATAGTTTATATTACTATCTAGTAATCGTCCCTAAATACTAGTATTAGCATTTTATGCGACTTAGTTTAACAACAACCGTCGATTTTAACGATCAGAAGACCAATAGCTACATCTAGGTTAGGAAAGAAATTTAACCGAATTGATGAAAATCATAAAATATGAACATATTGAACAAGAAAACGATGTACATGTGCGGGACATGTGCGGATGAGATACTCTACGAAGGAGCAGCATACTTACTTGGCCAGTGAATACAACAAGCAATCTCTGCTCCAACTCTGAGACCAATTGCTGGGAAGACAAGAGCGGGATGACTTGCAGCCGCAACGGCACGCCCGGAAAGCTCGCCGTGAACTTGATACCGGGATATAGCCCTCCGATTTGATCTTGCCACCCACCCCCCGTGCCCATGAGCTGCTCCAACACTAAAACGAGCCTCGCAATGTTCTCGTTACTATCGTCTCCATCAACTATCTGGGTGAGCCCTTTCACCACGGCGGCTGCTAAAATGCTCGAAGTTCCCAAGCCACTGCCACGTGGCACATTGGCCCACGTCTTGATCTTCAATCCCGTAGATCGAAGAAAGTTCTCGTGGATGATTCCGGTGACGAGTAACGCAGATTTCACCAGACGGAACGGATCGCTGTGGTCAAAAGGAGGAGAAATTGAGGCGAGATCTTCGATGGTTAATTCATTTCCGACGTCGTCGTTTATGACGACACCGGCTTTTGTCATCGTTTCAATGATTGTGCCGACAGGGAGAGAATCTTCGAGAGTTATTGCCATGTTGAGAACGCAACCAGCTCGTTCCAAACTCCATGGAGGAGTGTCGCTCCAACCACCGACGAAATCTACACGAACGGGTAATTCTACCTTCACGGTTCTAGCGTGGAGACTTTGAGTTTGACTATCCTGTGATTCTGGAGTTGAGATGCTAGTTTGGGCCTCCAATAGATGCTCTACATAGAAGAAATTTGAGTTTCTGAATTGATTCTCGAAGATATTCAACGGAATATAGTATAAATGAACGAATTCAGGACGAAACATGGGTTATGATTGGAACTTAGATTTTTGGGAAAAAAGATCCAAAAGAAAAATGATTGAAAAATAGAAAAATCTTAATAAAATAATAGAGTGGGTGATACAATATTTGTTTTCTAAATGGTTAGTACTTGCAATAAAGCATACCTTTAAAACCATATCTAACTGCTGAAGCCGTTTCATCAGCAACCGCAGCCCAAACTTTATGCTCCAACTCACACGCCGTTTGCTCGTCATTGCATGCTCGAAGAAGATCAACCTGCACTTGATACACCCGGCTCTTTGGAAGAATCTTCGAGTTATGCTCCAGTAGCTTGGGACACAAGTTAAGGAAGTCCTTGCATATATCAACTCCTTGAACTTCCTTCTGAACAATTTCTCCAGACAACTGATATAAGTTCCGGCCTAGAATGCCATAGCTCATACACGCTTTAGCCATTCCGGCAGCAAGATCGGATTGATGATCACTAGATCCCGCACACATCTTTGGGAAATCAATCGATCTGTGTAGCTCTTCCAAACTAACGCGATTTGAAGTTCTCCATAATTCTAGCAAATTGTCAGGATTGGATCGCTCCTCGTTTAAGCCCATCAACCACGAAGCCAAATCAAGCATTTTAAAGTAAGAAAGAACGGGAAATAATTTCGCATTCCATAAGCACCTTTCCCGATCTCCCGTTGAGCTCCAGAGATCACTTCCTCGAATTCCTGAATCGGACAAGACTTTCTTCCATGGCTTCCCACAAAAGGTTCCATCTTTGGATAACGGATCTTTCGGATTATCGTGAAGGCCGCAATAAACTAGGACTCTTTCAGTAGAATTTGACAAAGGCACTTCCCAAAGGCAATGGCGATCGGGGATAATGAATCTATATGGGCCTCTTGATGATTTATCAACTTCTGGTATATTAACGCTGACGACTATGGACAAGGAACCAATTTGGATTCCACTCGAGATTGATGAATCATATATGAGAGAATCATCTCCGATCGATACACCATTTGCAATAGTGCTTGAAAGAACGACAGCGGAAGCTGCAATGTCGGATACATTGGTTGCGGGAATAGAACACAAGTGTCTCCGACCCACAAGTCCGGAACCAGAGCCACTTAAGTGATCCAAAACTTCACTTGAGGTTCCAAAATGTAAGAATAGTAAGTCATCTGCAGTCAATGAAGATCAAAAAATTAATTTAAATCGACCCATCGTAAGATAACGATCAGTTGTTATAACTAAGGAGTAAGGACAATAAAAATATGGTAGTCCCGAGAAAAATAATAACTCTCAGTTATCCCCTTTCAAATTTACTCATTGGTGTTCTGAACAAAATGAAAGTTCGCTCAAATAGACCTAAATACAAATTCAGGGAGTAAAGTGCACTGACAAATACAAATCAGGGGTGCTGCAGCCAATTATTTCAAAAAAATGATATCACGTACAAGCACAGTAGCTGAACATCCTTTGCTTTCCCAATCTATTGACCAATTCGCCGCCCAAAGGGCGATGCTGCAACCACTCGTGTTTTGCAGGCACCCAAGCTGCTACCAAATCTTCATATAGGCTCATCTATAGGAGATATATACAAAAATATTATTACAAAAACTAAAGTTAGTAGTTTGAAGTTTCCGATACCGTACGAGTTAACTATAATCACTGTAAAGTTGTTTCATGATAGTGGGACCATGTAATGTTTGTTCTCAGGCCGAACGTAACGTTAAGTGTGAAACAAGAATCCTTTTTTATTTATTTATGTTACATTCTTAAAACCTGAAAATCAGTATCGGTTTTCTGGTTTTTTAAAACGAAATATCACTGTAAAGCTAAATTAGAAAACTTGCCTCTTTTCCGTTCTTCAAGAGCTCTGAAATCATAGGCTCGCATGACAATGAAAGCTTGACGAGCTCCAACCACCCTTCACCTCTAACAGCTATAATTCCAGTGTCAAGAAGTGTTCTACCATCGTCTAATATGGCATTATTCTCAACAAGCTCCTCTAAGCAAGGTTTCTGTAAAAGGTTATCAACCGAGCTCACCATATAACTACTTTCCCCATTACCGCTCTTAGATGCCACAATAACACCATGGTTCGAAGCAATATCGAGGGTGATGGGAACCGTGATGATGCACGACGTATCATTTGGAAGAATTAGGTTGGAGGCGTCGAAACATGGTAGAACATCTCCGGTCATGATGAATAACCCACCTGCAAAACACGAACAAAAGAAAAGATAAATTTAAGCATCAAAGCATACCTTCTATTTTTATTTTTTCTTTGAGTAATTATCTCAGTCCCCTCTGCAACCCCATTAACTTGTCTTATTTTTCTCAATTTTCCCTCTGAAATTTTGTATCGATTTGCCCTCTGAACTTATCTTATTATATAAGTTAGCATCCTGAACTCTTTCCATCAAACATCTAATTGTTTTTGTCAATAATTACACCATACGCGACAAACCCCATTTGATTTTCCTTTACTTTAAACCGGTTGCATCTTAAGAATGTGCAACGCACATGACCTATACTTTAACAAGACCGTCAGATACTTAACGGAGACGAGGTAAACCGAAACTGTGTACAAGTTAAGGGGGCAACCTAATACAAAAAGAAATTAAGCAAACTTATACGAAAAAAGAAAGAAAAAAAAAAGAAGTTAAGAGGACAAAATGATACAAAACAAAGTTTATGAGGTACACTGAATCAATGGGATAAGTTCAGGGGGTACATCTGAAACACCAATATTCCCACCTGAAACTAGAATCCTAGAACAAGAAGTAGATCTTTACTAAAACCTACCATACAAAAACATTTCCCAAGTTCAGTTAAGTTTAGTGGGAGGAACCTTTGACCTTTGTTTCTAAAGGCTTGCCTTGCGCAAGAAGCAATCGCAAGTATGTGGTCAAATAGCAGGGGAACCGGCCCATCAGGGTCGTCTGCTGCTAAAAATGGAAGCGGCAGGAAGACCTTTCCCATAGGGTTCGCCCACGGAACCCTTTTGGAGTCGCCTCCAGCGTGAAGCAACAGTATATGCCGTTTCGAAATAAAGTCAACCATTGATGAGTCAAAAACTCCGTCTTCGAACCTCTCGTTCGACGAAGTGGAATCAGACACGCATTTTGCGGTAGATTCTACCTGCTGCTGATACACAATACAAATCAAACCCAGCAACAGAAAGAGTTCATCAAATTGCAAATCGGGTTCTTAATAAAAAAACATCTGAATTACAACACTTATTGCATAGCTTTCCAATACTTTGTTCAAGACCAAAGTGATTACTGTGTATTGCCCTAATATATATGTGTAACGATGATCATAAAGCTAGTCGAAAATAGCTCAAATTCCTTATCACAAACCACCCAATTCCAATTTCTGATGAAATCATCAATTCGATAATCGAAGAGGCATCAAAGACCAGCAAAACGTCAACGGATCAAGAGCAGTACCTCGGAGCTCCGGCAATGCGCGGCGAGAGCGCGAATGGCGTGGAGCGTGGCGGCTCCGGAGCCGATCCGGCAGCCGAGGGGATCGGCGACGGCGAGCGTGATGGTGGAGGCGGCGACGCGGCCCATGCGCTTGGCGCGGCGGAGCTGCCACTCGTAGAGCTCCGCCTGCTCGGGGCTCGCGGCGGTGAGCACGACGGCGTCCCACGTCGGCACTCGCCGTGGATCCCGCACCGACAGCCGCAGGTGGTACCACGATTTGCGGAGGATTCCTTCCAGATCGGCCTTCTGCCTGCTCCGCCGGCTTTTGGCGTCCATTTTCGCCGGAGGTGTCGGTGTCACTTTCCCGAGAAAGTGAGAGGGAAAATGAGAGGGGAGTGAGTGAGGAAAGGAGCAAAAACAAATGAAAAAAATAAAAGGAAATAGAGATGGCTTCGCCCGGGTTCGAACCGGAGACCTTCAGTGTGTTAGACTGACGTGATAACCAACTACACCACGAAACCGCTCTTTTAGTAGATTTATTTTTAACATAATCATTACATAATTTTATTTAACTTGTTTCAGTAAAGAACTTTTCATTCTGTATAAAAATAATATATTTATTTTTAATCCCGGTATTTTGGATTCCGAGTAAAAATATTGGTATTTCATTCGGGTTCTTCATATGATTAGGGCTATTCATATGCCATTTGACTTGAAAATAATAGATGAAAGACTAAATGCCTTATAATTTTAGAGAATGAGAACTTGGGAACTTAGTGAAAAAATAGAATGACTATTGGAACTTTTGTCGTAATTGGTCTGAGGGCTTATACAGCTGACAACGTGGCGATAGTTAACGGAAGTTGACAGAAAAATGACAGAAATGGATTGGAGAGACAAAAAGAGAGTTTGGGAATTTCACCACCTACAATAAATAAATATATATATATATATATATATCGACAACGATGAAAAGATTATTGGTACGATTATTATCCCTCTTTTTTATATGACATAATTTGACAGCAATTAAATGATCATTGCCAACTTTTTTTATTTTTTTTTCTGAGAGAGAGATTGGCCAAATAACAACTTTAATATTAAAGTGTGACACTAAATCATACGTAAAATAAATGAAATTGTTGTATATGTATATATAGAGAGAGAGGCCAAATATCAACTTTATAAATGAAATTGGGTGATAATTTTACATTTGATTTTTTTAAGTGTGCCTAAAGTATAAATAAATAAAAATAAATAAAATAAATAAATCAATTTGATTTTGTACAAGGAGCTATTTTACTCGTCCATTGAAACACAGATTAACGATTACGATTAAATTCATAGATGGAGTTCGTTTTAAGAATTTAACCTAGCTAATCAATTCGCTAATCGCCATTAATCCCCTAACTAATTGCTTTGCGTTTTCGATAATCCGGTTTCCATTTTCGCATATCGAAGTGCAGGAACATGAAGACGTAGCAGGAGGCCATGGATTCTGGATTACAGGCGGAAAGTGGAGCTTCGTTGCCTTGCTGTGATGGCGATGATACAGAGAGAGATCCCACCAATCAGTACATTCGGGTATTGCATTGTTCTTACGATGATCTGATTCCATGAAATAATGATGATCAATTTCTGCATTTCGTCTTGTTGCTCTGGTTTCGTTTCGTTTCTCCATTGTTGCGTTTGCTCGATCCTCTGGTTTCCAAGGGTTTTTTTGTATCATCGTCTTCGTCGTTGATTTATGATAATAATAATAATAATAATAATAATAATAATTGCATTGTTCTCCAATATTGAACTTTTGTGTGATTTGAATTGGGATCAGTACAGCGAGATCTTGGGCAAGGGCGCGTTCAAGACCGTGTAAGCTTCGAAGATCTTCCTCTCTTTCTCCGCGAGATTCGTGCTTTTTCGTTGCGGCGTAATCCGCGATACGACGCTTTTCGTGTTTATTTTGATGGGGATGTTGCAGTTACAAGGCGTTCGACGGGGTGAACGGAATCGAAGTCGCGTGGAACCGGGTGAGGATCACCGAAGTCTTGCGTGGGGCGGAAGATCTCGGCAAGCTGAACTCCGAAGTCCATCTCCTGAAGACGCTTAAGCACGAGAACATCATCAAGTTCTTCAATTCATGGGTCGACGACGAGCAGAGAACGATCAACATCATCACCGAGCTTTTCACTTCCGGCAGTCTAAGGCAGTAAGCTCTCTAACTTATCTGAGGAAGAACCAATTTGTTCGTTTCACTCACTTAGAACCGGTTCTCCATTTGAAATAGCAATGTTTCTTATTAGATACCGGAACAAGCACAAGAAAATCGACGTCACTGCGATAAAGAACTGGGCAAGGCAAATTCTCCGGGGACTAGTGTACCTTCACGGCCATAGCCCGCCAATAATTCACAGAGACCTTAAATGTGATAACATTTTCGTTAACGGACATCACGGTGAGGTTAAGATTGGAGATCTTGGACTGGCGATTGTTATGCATCAAGCAACCGCTCAGAGCGTGATCGGTAACAATTTCTGTGTTAATCTGTTAAATTATTTCGGAAAGGGAAAACAAAGAGTGATGAGATTTACCGTCATTGCATTAGGAACTCCTGAATTCATGGCTCCTGAGCTCTACGAAGAGAAATACAACGAACTTGTCGACGTCTATTCTTTCGGAATGTGCATGCTCGAGATGGTAACTTCGGAATATCCTTACAGTGAATGTAAAAATCCTGTTCAAATCTACAAGAAGGTTTCTGCGGTAAGTTTAGATCATAATCATCTGATCACTATGCCATAATCTACTGGGAATTTCAAATTTGAATTCATGTTTGATTGCAGGGGATTAAACCCGAGGCTCTTGGTAAGATCAGCGACCCAGAAATGAAGGAGTTCATAGAGAAATGCCTGGTTCCGGCCTCTGAGAGATTGTCTGCAAAGCAGCTTCTCCAAGACCCGTTTCTCTACGTGGAGAGTCCGAGGAAAATGACCAAAAACGTTTCGTTTCGTAATCCGGGTTTCAATGCAATAAAAGTAACAATGTCTGAACCACATTCCATGAACAAGATGGATACTTTGTACAAACAGCTTTCTCTTAGCAGCTTGCCAGGAAGTGACCAAGGGAGTCCGACAAACCCGGTTTTGGAATTTCAAGGAACGAATCGAAACAATGAATTTAGGTTAAAAGGGATGAAGAACAACGACGACTCAGTTTCGCTGACTTTGCGCATCGGCGACTTAAGTGGTGATTTCCGTATCTGATCTAGTTCATCTGTTACATGGTTGTTCCTTTCTCAGATAGGTAATCAGACAATTAGGGTTTGTTACTTGCAGGACAAGTTAAAAACATACATTTCAACTTTTACCTCAACTCCGATACTGCCCTTCGGTGGCGAGTGAGATGGTTGACCAGCTAGATCTGGCAGATCACGACGTGGTCTACATCGCCGAGTTCATAGATTACTTGATCCTCAAGCTTCTACCCAATTGGAAACAGTCAAGTGACGGCTCCTCAACTTCGACGACATCAATAAAAAACAAAGAAGGTAACATTGATTTTCGAATCTATTTTGATGCTTCTAATCCTCATTCGCAATCGCCATAATTCATCGCCGAGTTGGGGTTTTTTTTTTTTTTTTCCCATAGACCTCGATCCGCAAACACCGGTTCTGTACTTAGGAGGCAACAAACTGTACAACAACGTTACCAACTCTGAATTTTCTAGCCCTCGGAGACAGCTGGCTAGCACGGAATCACTCTCACCAGCAGTGAGTGGGAAATCGAGCGCTTCGAATCTGACGAGAAACAGTTCATCTCTGTCGTTACCCGATAAAGATCCGGATTTAGAGCTGAAGTTGGAGCTAGCTTTGGTCGAGGCGCAATATCAGCAAATGTTCGAAGATCTCTCGAGGATGAAAGATGAAGCATTGAAGGCAACTATAAAGAAATGGCAGAAAAACAGTTAGTTGGTCCTTGAGGGTCAAGATTATTTAAATTTAGAGTAAATTGGTAGGTTTATTTTGATATACTTTGCCCATGTATTATTCATTTTACAGCAGAATATCTCTTGATTATAAAATTAATAAAAATCGGTACCTACACGATTCAATTACGGGCAAAATTATTATGTATCTAAAGTGAGTAACATGTACGCTTTTGCCTATTGACGAGATCGCATGAACGACGGCTTTTTATCAATTATATAACTGAGAAGGATTATGCATAAAAAAAAAAGGTGAATGAAAAAGTGCACATAACGTTCAAGGTTGCAAAATATACAAGTTTCAAAACTCGGTTTTTCGAGCACATCAAAATACTTTCTCGAAATAATTTTTTCCGATCCAACAATATCACTTTCGAGGAAAAGACACGCACATTATGTAAACATATTTGACCTCAAAAAGTCGCAGATAGAACTGTTCAAGACCGGTATAAGTTCAATATTGATGACGGAAAGAAGGAAAAAAAAAAAACGCCAAAAAATCGTCTATATAATAACCAGTTCTTCAATGAAAAGCGTACTAATAATCACGCCAAGTGTGCCTGCAGAACTTATCCATGCAAGCATAAAGAATCGTCTCCGGCTCATCAGCAGACCGAGTCTGCATCGTCTGGTATGCAGCCAAGCCGTGACCACATTTCGGGCACGTCACTGCTCAAACAACAAACACAAAGTCAACAAAGAAGAACCGTAATGGTAACCTAAAAAAATCAGCTTGAAACTAGGATCAAAGAGAAGATAAAGAAACATTAGTACTTTTAGCATCAAATTCCCGTCACCTAAAAACGGGTAACATAATACTTTCGCTAAGCTAAATCATCATTCAAACTTAATAACTGCATATGAACTGATATGCATTAAACTGGACCTTGAGACTAATTTTTCATTCCTCGCTGAATGCCGTCTCCATATTTTGAGCCAGATTCCGGATTTTAAATTTCCGACTTATTCAAAAAACAAAAACGGAACCGATACATTTGAAAATCCGGAATCCAAACATCCGGTTCTGGAAAACAATTGGAGCTGGAACTCCGGATTCCGTTTTTTCCCCAGATTCCACATCATGATCCATAACACTGTGAAACCGAGGGTTATTCGTGGCACAAGTACCAATTCCTTTTTTTTTCTCAGACAAAGTACCAAAACTTTAGAGCATCAAATCATACCTTCAGCTTTTGGGGCATTATCCAAGTCATCTTGGGAGAAGATTGGTTCGGTCTCCTTCTTCACCAAATGTTGCTTTCTCTTTATCTTCACCTGCATAACCAGAGACCCTTAATTTCATGAATCAAATCTTCCACAAAATATATACATATATATATATATATATGTATAATTACCCGAGTTTCTAGTTGGCAAACGTAAGGGCATCCAGTACAGAAAAACCTCGCAGATCGAGCCATGTGCGGCAATTCATACTGCAGCATTTTGCCGCAAGTTGGGCAGAACTCCATGGCTTCAATCAATCTGTAAACTACGAATCAATCGATTGTCTGATATGAATCGAAAGGAGAAGAAACCAGCTTCTTTTTTTTTTGAGGGAAGAAGAAACCAGCTTCTTGTGTTTGGAGAAGACTTCGAAATTCGAAGAAGGACGATCCTTGTTAGGGTTTAATCTTTAGGGTGTAATCATTTTTTTTTTTTTAAGAAATAATATATAATTTTTTGCAGTAAATTAATTATAATTTTTTTCGTTTTTCTATGATGATATTAATATTTTTAGCGTTATTACATACTTTCGTTTGTAATTAAAAGAGGAAAAAAAAATAGTCCATTATTTACTTTTCCAACAAAATTACTTATTCATTTTTGTGATAATTCTTTTGAATTGAAAGGGTTAATACAAGTTTTCTTTTATTTAGGTGAAGCATAATCTAAATTTTTATTTTATTTTTTATTATATAATGAACTACAACTATTCAGTATTAGGGGAGTAACAAGAGCAGATATCCGATTTTTTTGGACTATCTGGTATCCGGATCCGGTTTTCGGAGAGTGAAAAATCACTATCCGTATCGGGATCCGAAAATTCGGATATCCGGAATCCGAAAACCTGTTTTTCAAAACCCGATTTTAGTATCCAAATCCAGTTTTAAATTAAAAAAAAAGAAGAAGATAAAACGCATATTATATCAACCACCAAAAAATCAAACAAATCTAATACATATCTTGTCATTGTCTTTACCACCAAAAAACTATACATCCCATTGCTTCAAGTTTCAACCACCCAAACCGTACATCACAAAGGGCATCGAAGAGACAAAGTAAACCCTAAAAAATAAATGGAAAAAAATTACAAAAAAATAATCCGGGTTTAAAACCGGATACCGGATATCCGGATTTTAAAATACCAAAATCCGGTATCCGAATCCGGTTCTAAACCGGATCCGGATATCAGTATCCGAAATCCGAATTCGGATTCACATTTTAAAATCGGATACGGATGCGGGTAGAGATTTTTATCTGATTTTCGGTTTTTATTTACTATTCACATCAACACTGAAATTTCCAGTTTTTTAGTTTAGAAATAAATATATATGCTTACATAGGTAGTTGCGTCATAAAAATCGTCATAATTATATATTTATATTCATTGAAATCTTGATTAAAATAATTAATACATAGGTTTACATATATTAAAACACTGTCTCCTAACAAGAGATCACACAATAGACAAAAATCTGATTACACCTTATATTTTCTTTTAATGTCTGAATCAACTTCTATGCAATATATTACTCTAGACCATTATTATTTTTCTGCAGGATTTGTATACCAAACAAATGAATGATTAATCATAAATCATAGTAAAATATTATCTTATACATCAAATTTTAAAGATCAGTGACAATATGCCCTGATCAAATTTTACGCGTATAATAATAGTGCTATATAAAAATAATTGTGTGTTTGTAAATATTAATTATTAGTGAATAAAAAATTAATATTTTTTTATTAAAAATTATAATTATATCGGTCAACACGAAATATCAAGCGAGTGCTCGGGCAACCTTCGGGTGGGGGCAAGGCAAGCTCTTTATCCTTGGTTCAAAATCAAATTACAGAAATTAAATATAAGCATTTAAAAAACAGTGGAGCAATCGTTATTCTTTAGAGGTTAGAGTAATTTAATAATCAATATTGTTAAAAAAAATGTATCTACTATTAATTGGTCTAATAATGTGCATGAAATAAAAGAGATTGATGAGAATTTATTAGCATTTGTTTATTGGCTGTCTTTTTTTCGATCTGCTTTTGTCCATTAACTCTTCTTCTTTATCAATAAAAATAAATTATTATATATATTTGTGGGCCTTTAGCCCTTTACTATATGAGACAATGATGATCATGAAACTGCTTGCATTATAAAATAATGAATAATTATTTTGCAATTATCAATAGACTCCAATATCTATGGACGTGTCAAATATTGGCACTAAACATATGTGTAGTATTATTATATGTTTGCATTATAAACATAATTATTTCGCATAATGATATTATTATTAATAGTATTATTATATGTATGTGGCACTAAACATATATGTATGTAATGTTTTAGGGTAAACTGCGGCTAATGTACCCAATGTTTGATTTTCTGCGGATTATGTACCCAATGTTTATTTTTGGCGGCTAATGTACTCAATGTTTGATCCGTTAGATATTTTTGGGTTTTCCGTCAGTTGACCGTTAGAGAGTTATATGTACACTTTTCGTATTTTTGACATAACTCACTCATTTTTTGTCCAAATTTTATGCACGACCTATGGTTGGAAAGATAAGAGATAGATCTACAACTTTAATGTTTTAAGTTTTGTAAAATCAGTTTAAAAAAAATACGAAATTTCAAGTACAACGTAAAACTGGACATTAATTTAATGCAAAATATTTGTTTCGAGCAAATTTTAATATACTTAATGACTTTTTATGATGAAACGTAAAAGTAAAAAGTTGTAGATAAATGTTTTATCTTTCCAACGGATGTTTATTTATAAATTTTGGATAAAAAACGAGTGAGTTATGCCAAAAATATGAAATATTATTTCACATTACATCTTTTATATTTTTGGCATAACTCACTCATTTTTTGTCCAAAATTTATAAATAAACAACCGTTGGAAAGATAAAAAGTTTAACTACAACTTTTTAGTTTTACGTTTCATCATAAAAAGTCTTTAAGTATATTAAAATTTGCTCGAAACAAATATTTTGCATTAAACTAATGTCCAGTTTTACGTTGTACTTGAAATTTCGTATTTTTTTAAAACTGATTTTACAAAACTTAAAACATTAAAGTTGTAGATCTATCTCTTATCTTTCCAACCATAGGTCGTGCATAAAATTTGGACAAAAAAT
Source organism: Parietaria judaica (assembly GCA_954871525.1). NCBI lineage: Eukaryota > Viridiplantae > Streptophyta > Magnoliopsida > Rosales > Urticaceae > Parietaria > Parietaria judaica. Next base: position 3,140,291 of record OX940864.1, on the reverse strand, counting down.
GAGTGAGTTATGTCAAAAATACGAAAAGTGTACATATAACTCTCTAACGGTCAACTGACGGAAAACCCAAAAATATCTAACGGATCAAACATTGGGTACATTAGCCGCCAAAAATAAACATTGGGTATATAATCCGCAAAAAATCAAACATTGGGTACATTAGCCGCAGTTTACCCTTATTTTTGTTTGGATATTCTCAACCAAATTATATAAAAATTGGCCGGCTAACTTACAACTACAAGTTGCCAAGATTTGATATACATCTAAATAAAAAGGAATATTTGATGAATAAAAAAAAAAAAAAGAGGAAGCTTCACAGAAACCAACCTTATTCGGACAAATTAGTGAGTAAGATCTCTGATTCTCTCCCAAGAAACTTCCTAGAAAATGTTGAAATCACACAATATTATTTCCTTTCCTCTCAAAATAGCAATAAATGAACCAAGAAATTCAAAAACAAAATAAAGACCATTGGAAAATAATGTATACTATTAAATCCTACACACTCACAAGTCACGTGTCATGTGCCCCACTACAAACAAACCATTCACAACCCTCCATTTTTCAGAGATCTTGATATGAGAAGCCCAAAAATCCAACCAAGTGTTGGACTTTTTTATTTTATTTTTTGAACAAATATGATATATATATATATAATTATCTTAAAAATTTATCATAATTATATATAGAAACAAAGATACAAAGTTGGACGTATGATATTATCATTTTTACAAAATCAAATACAATATGAAGATCAAAATACAAAATAAAGTGTTTTTCTCCATTTGTTAAGTTTATTTATTTTTATAATTGATTTAACAAAAAAAAAAAAAAGATTCGTTGTTTATAACATTCTAGTCTCCTACGTATTTCATATTTAACGCCGCATTCAATATTTCATTAAATTAATCGGAAAAAAAAAAGAGCAAGAGTGTAGGGGGCAAAAATGGTAAATATTAAAAAAATTGAGCTTAAAAAAATATCGAACATTAAATAGGAAAATATTAAAATATCAAATATTTATTCTTTTATTAATCCAAAAATAAAATAAAATTGAATGTCCAATTATGATAAATAAAAGATGTCACACTCGCACAACGGCAAGTAGAAAAAGTCGAGAGAACTTTCCATATACTTAACAACATTACATAATTTATACATTATAATACTATCACAATTCACACATATATAATTATATACTATAAATATACATACCTGTATGTATATGTATATATATATATATAGTCAAGTCCATAGCTCTCTCTCTTCCAAAGCTATCAACTCATTTCTCTCTCTCTCTCTCTCTCTCTCTGAAAAGCAGCAAACAATGGCGCACGATCACCACATAGAGAAGACGGAGTACGAGGACCTGCTTCCGGTGATGGCGGAGAAGCTCGACGTGGACGGCTTCGTGTCGGAGCTCTGCAAGGGCTTCCAGCTCCTGGCCGACCCCGAGAAGGGCGCCATCACGGCCGCCAGCCTGCGCAAGAACGCGGCCTTCCTCGGCATGGAAGGGATGAGCGCCGAGGACGCGGCCGCCATGGTCAGAGAAGGCGACCTCAACGGGGACGGGTGGCTCAGCGAGACCGAGTTCTGCATTCTGATGGTGCGGCTCAGCCCCGGCATGATGAGCGACGCCGAGGCCTGGCTCGAGAAGGCCATCGATCAGGAGCTCATCAACCACGGAGCTTCGGATTCTTAATTACTCGTTGACTTAGTACTCTCTTGTCTCTTCTCTTCTGTGATTATATCTATATCTATATATTATATTATATATATGTATGTATGTATGTATACTTTGATTGGCAATTGGATCGGAAGGGTTGTGTTATTACTGGATCATCGATTTGTAGGACCCTGGAATCTCGTATTCCGTTTTTGAAAATCTGGAACCGGAATTCTGTTATGGGAAAAAACGGAATAAAAGTTTCTATTTTTTTCGCAATTTTTTACTTAATTTTTATTTACGAGAAAAAAAAAATCAGAATTTGTGAATTTCCCGTAAATACAAGAGTCAAGATCATATCTAAAATTTATCTGGTAAATCTATTAAAGTAATTATTTGAGCTTATGGGACGTGATCGAGTAGTTCTTCACCGAGCATTTCTATCTTCTAAGAGTCAAAGGGCTTGGTTGTTTCGTTATCACGTCTCAAATTTATATCGGAAATTTATTAAAGTAACTTATACTTGTTTAACAGTAAGGTAACAACAATTAAGATAAAAGTTGAAACTATATAATATAAATAAATTATCTCATGTAGCAAAATTGGTTCATAAAAATCACAAATCAATCTGCTAGAGACGTTGCTCGGAAGGAGATTGTTGAATGTTGATACAAAGAAATGACGACTTTGACCATGTCTAAATAGACTTTGAAGCAAAGATCAAAACTGTGATGGAAAACCGAATCAAAAGATAATAAGTACGATTAGAAAGGGCCAAATTGACCATGTTTGTTTCACATTGCCTTTTATTGGCAATTAAGTTCAGAAAGTCAATAAGTGAAAAGATACTGGTACATTGTAATAGTATGCTTCTTGTTTTTTTATATCCATTTGGGTCCATAACAAAGAAAAGTGAACCTGATTGGCACATGATTGGGGAGACGAAATTATTGTGGTTTATTCAAAAGAATCAAGACGATCCGGGGGGATGGAAACCCGCGCCCATTGCCCGCCTAGCCCGAGCTTTCATGGGTAGTGGGCACCAATGCAAGGGTGGGCGAGTTTCGGCAAATCCGTCCCCCTTTTTTTTTTTTAAATATAAAAGTCATTTAAAATATGAATAATGACAAAAAAGTGCTGCCCGTCCTCACATTCTAGGCGGGTCGGTTCTGCAGACCGGGCAGGCCTGCCCGTCCCAAGTTGCTTTCACTAGTATGGATACGTATCGGTATTGCTAGGAAGCTTCGTTTGGGTCATTGAGAGATGAGTAATAATGACTGAGACGGGCAAAGCAGCAACTAGTAGTGAAAGTCCCTATCGACCTCCATTAATGAGATTTATGTCAATGAACTCAAATTATAGCCTAAAAGTTGGTGGCCATTCCAATATCAATTCATTTATTGGGATTTGGGCAATCTTAATAACGTTTAAACAAGTTTCACCTACGGCAAAATATTGTTTTAATAACTTGTCAGGACCGGTTTCTTTTAAAGCGGGGCTCCGTAGGAGTGGAACCGATTTTGAAAGGCGAAAAAACCAAGATCGGACCAACAAAGACAAGTTTCCATCGATGTCAAAATTATAATTTCAATAATTGAATGGCCTTGTTCCTGGCAAAAAATGGGTTTCCCTAAAGCCGAGACCAGAGCCGCTGTGGAATGCCACAAGACCAAGACCGGACCCGAAAAGACCCAAGTTTCATCGACATCTAAATATTTTTTCAATAATCTGGCTGGCTCACTAAAACCGGGACCAGAGCCAATTCTGGGAGGGCAAAAAACCAAGACCAGACAGGTTTCACCCCTACACGTTACTTCACTCCACTCTTACAGTCCTACATAACTAGTAGCTTAGATTTTAATAAAGGGCGGGAATTTTCCGCTCTGGATTTGTGGCCAGGCCCGGGTTGGTTTGGCCATGCCGGTTGCATAAAATCACAATAATTGCCAATAGGCAAGCATCGATCGAATTTTTATCTTCAGCCTTCCAAGATCAACCATGGAGCTCGGAAAACTCAAATTTTCCGACACAAGGCTTGGCAAAGTATAGAGAAAGCAGAACACGCATAGAAGTACCATCTTATATACCAATAGCAATAAACCCAAATCCATACGAATTGATGTCACAACTAAAATTCATTGTCCTCTATAAGTTGTACCTAAGAACTAGTACTAACCACAGCGCTTTCTAATATCCGAAAATAACACATGCTATGCTTGCTTCTCATCGGCTACACTTCACGGCGATCTCCAGGGAACGGGTGAGCGGCTGTAATCAGAAAAAGATATAAACAATTTACGGCAACAAATAAAGACATAAGAAAACACAATTATATGCTAAAATTAAAAGCAGGACAAAAGAAAATATGATTTTCAGTTGATATAAGAATATACGGTTTTCGAGTGACATAAGAAAATACGAGTTAAGCATACGACTAGAGAGTGGAGATCAAATACGATTAGAAGTTATGATTAGAGACATAAGAATATACAATTTAATGAGTACGATTAGATACGTAAGATACTACGATTAAATAAAATAGAATTAGACACAAGAAAATATAAGTAAAGGCTGCAATTAGACAGAAGAAAATACAATTTAAGGCTACGATTGGGGAGATACGAGACTACAATTTAGAATTCACGACGTACACGATTCAAAGCAATAACTAATCTAATAAACAAGTGAAAATTATTCAAGGCTACAATCCAGAAGAGAAAAAATCATACATAACAAACTCATCTCAAAGACACTGAGAAAATTCAAACCTGCGGTATCTGCCATATGCAGGGCTAGGGTTCCTTCCATAATCGGGACTTCTGCGGCGCTCATAAGCGGGACCATGGCCATTGTAGCGATCATAACCGGGGCTGCGAGGACGGCCATAGTCGGGACTTGGACGCCGGCCATAGTCGGGACTCGGACGCCGGCCATAGTCGGGACTTGGACGCCGGCCATAGTCCGGACTTGGACGCCGTCCATAGTCCGGACTCGGACGTCGGCCATAAGCAGGGCTAGGTGACCTTCCACCACTGTAACGATTGTCCCCATACCCGCCTCTTCTAGGGCTGTCACCTCTCTCATCGTCATCCTTCAAAGCATACTCCACAGAAACCACCCTGTCAAGAATTTTACTGCAAGTGCGAGATAACGCTTAATTAGTGCATCGACTGAATATATATATATATTTTGAAAATACGAATAAATTGATGTAAATTAGTAAATTAGTTGAGGGGCATCTAGATTCTGGCATATGTGTAATATCTGATATTATTTGTGAGATACCATATCCTATCTGTTGTTTTATGTGTTGTCTAGAAGTAATATCATGTTTTGATACATAACCACGGATTGATTTCATCGACGATATTATTTTTATTTTGTGTGGTATTTGTCTATCAAGCGTTGATGAAAACATTCTAGAATATCTAGAATTAAATGATATAGTTTAGAGAAAAATATATTTACAATCCTAGAATTGATCTAGACTAGGTATTTAGGAAATAAATTTTACATATTATTATTGTCAAAAATTAAGTTTATTACAGATTTTACATAAAAATTCTATATCGTACCTTCTAAGTAGTTTCGTAAGAGTAACGTCATGACGAAATTAAAAAATTTATTTACCTCATGTGTGTGCACTCAAGTGCTTTGGTAGCCTCCTCCTGAGTCTCGAACTGAACAAAAGCAAAGTTCCTTCGGATCCTTACATGATTGATCTTCCCATAAGGTTCAAAGTGCTTTTCAATATCACGAACTCTGGTGCGGAGAGGATCAAAGTTGATAACAAACAAGGTTTTAGTGGGCCTCTGGTTTGACTTGGGCCCATCTCGGTGGCGACCACGTTCACCCTGAGAAATTAAAATTCCTCATAACATTAAAGCCAATTATTCAAAAAAGCAGTAGTATCCGAAGATTAATGTACAAATAATTTGAATGAAAAAAAAAGGCACCTTGGCCCATTCAACAGATAGCCTACGCTTGTCGTATCCAAATGGCCGATTGTCCAGAGCTCGGATAGCATCTTCAGCATCTCTCTCGTCCTCAAAATAGACAAAAGCAAAACCTAGGAAAAACAAACAGTAAAAAAGAAGAAGAGGAAGTAGGGGTATTCTTGTCATCTACTCACACCAGCATCGATATCTGTTTACCCTAACACAAACTAAAGAAAATACAACACCTGCATATATGTGAAGGGCTGATGCACTGTAGAGTCGTTGGATGAGGAACTAAATCATGATGTTGCATATTAAATCTATAACCGAAAGTTTCATTTCTGAGAAGTCATTGCTAAGCATGCTTCACCATTCAGACCGCACAAGTTCAGAAATGGAAGGCATGGCAAGCGAGGCATGACATGTTTCGATGAGGCATGGCCAGAATTCATTAGTCCCATATGAACAATTGGAGTGCCATTCTTGTAAAATGGCATGGCATAAAAGTTCATTAATTCCATTATAGCCGTTCTTGTAAAACGGCAACTTTGTTTGAAGTGAAGAAATTTATTGGAACAGAAATTGGCGAGCCCAGAAAGAAGCTCGGCTCATATTCACCTAGAAGAACACCCTGCGTCAAAAGAAACACTTAAAATGGAGTTTTTTCTCCAAATAAAGAGAATTTTTTTCTCTGCTGATTCCTCTCCAGCTAGGTAAAAGACAAGGATTTACACATTACAAGTGTAATGATAAATCCAGACACGACGTGTTGTTAATACAGAATATCTTCGTTATTATCATTTTGACAATTTTTTTCCAATAAAATGATCAAAATCCTTAATTTCTTCACTTAACAACATAGTCAAATTAGTCAGCTCGAAACACAGACAACTAAAAGCATCCTTGATGCAGCATATAAGTCCGTCGATGCATCAGATAGTAGCATATGATATTTGGAAAGTCCAAACATATAGTTAAAAAAAAAATGGATCATCTAGTAATTAAATTATGCCGTAACTGGTAACATCTACTCTAATGTCTATGACCAGTTACATCCGCCCGTTAATGCGGTATCCTAAGAAAACCCTATTCGCACTGAAAGACAGAACAGCACTAATCACTAGACATAATTACTTCAAATCTTTTTGTAAGAAAAAAAGACAACAGAAATAGAATTATAATCAGGCTATAGAATAGCATATTCAACTTGGAAAAGAAAGCACAGTTTCACTCCCAATGTTGGAGAACAATGAGGTAAACCACCTACAGTCCTAAACCGTCAAAACGGCAATATAAAGAGAGCTCAAATGTTATTAACCAATGACGAACCAGTCACGAATCAGCTTCTGTAACGCAGAATCCTTGCGTGTTCTAACAACCGATGACAGAATATTTCGCTATAACATGCAAAACTTATAGAAACCGAAAAATCATCCATATATTTACCAGATTTCATGTCGACCCGGTCGACTCTGCCGTATTTGGAGAAAGCTCGTTCCAGCTCCGACTGGCGAGTGTCGTACTCAAAGTTCCCAACAAATATCGGCCTCATTTTCCACAGCTGCGATAATATCCACAGCAGATAATGAAGAAAATACCACAAAAATACGTTGCGAGACGAACCAAAATCACTCACTTTCACATATAACATGCGATTCTAATACATGATTTTGCATATTCCAATCTCTACTGGAATTGCATATTCCGCTAATTTCATCTTCCGGTGAAACAAACAAAACAAAGAATCCGTGTAATCGCGTTAATTTCATACCTCACAGCTCTAGAGAGAGAGAGAGAGAGAGAGAGAGGGAGTACCTTGAATGCTTCGTCTCAGAAACCCTAGAATGACACAGAGACAGAGAGAGTGAGAGAGAGATAGAGAGAGAGAATAATGGGAGAATTGGAGACGACGATATATAATTAGTGTCGTTGTTCGTAAAGTCATACAATTCACAACCTTACTCCCTAATTTATTTTGATGGTCGACAATATTCCTTACATTAATCATTTATAACAAGAGTTGATAGCGGCATAAACACCAAATATTTTTATTTTTAGTAACACAAACTCTTTTTTTATGGGAAAATTACGGCAAAAATACCCAACCTTTGGTCAAACTGCCTCCCGTGTACCCAACCTTTAAAACTGGCTGCAAAAATACCCAACCTGCGTTGACTGTGACTCTGGCATAAAAACGTTAATTTTTTCGTTAACACCCCTCATGTGGCCGTTAGCGGCAAAAATACCCAACCTTTTAAAAAAAAAAAACATTTTTTAATTTTTTTAATTTATATTTTTTTTACTTGATTAGTGATAATTACTTGAATTCCAAATACATGGAATAACACAAAAGTTAGTCAAAACATCAATTGATTTCTTAATGTGCTTGTATAAGCTACATTTGGTAATAAAAATCTTATTATTATGAGAAATTTTATACATAATGTTACGGGTATTTTAAGTAATTTGAACATGGTTTTGAAAATAGGTATCTGGATTTCCGTATTGGGATACGGGTAGTGATTTTCGGATACCCAGACAACCGAATCCGGATATGGGTAGTTCAATCAATGTCTCCGTATTGGAAAAAAAATGGCTTAAGAATATATACCAGTAAAAAAAATTATCAATAATCAATAAGCTTGATTAGTAATAGTTGGCTAAAAGACCTCCCTTGGGATCCATTAAAATCCGTACCCTTAAATACGCTGCTAAGAAATATGAATAGTGCCGAAGGAAGCTATGAAACACAATGAAAACTCACACCCGTGCCTCTGCTTACGCCATCAGACTGACGTAAGCCCTTCTGAGGGCGCGTGAGGAGGGGCAGGAGACGTGTGGTGGATCGTGTGGGGCATGTGGGACCGCCTTAGGTGCTCCTGGCCCACTTTAAGGGTTTCGGGAGCGTTCTGTGACTATTTCTTGCAAACTTAATGACTTTTTGAGTATCTTGATATTTCTGGAAACATCTAGACACTTTATTTCGCGAAAACGGACTTCCGATGAATATCTCGGGCTAAAATTGACTTTATTTAATAAAAAGAAAAATTAATTATATAACTTTCCTTTTATTAATTTATTAAAAATCAATTACTTAAATACGCGTAACATTGTGTTTAAAATTTCTCATAATAATAAGACTTTTATCAACAAATGTAGCTTATACAAACACATTAAGAAATCAATTGATGTTTTGACTAACTTTTGTGTTATTCCATGTATTTGAAATTCAAGTAATTATCACTAATCAAGTAAAAAAAATATAAATTAAGAAAATTAAAAAATGTTTTTTTTAAAAAAAAAAGGTTGGGTATTTTTGCCGCTAACGGCCACATAAGGGATGTTAACGGAAAAATTAATGTTTTTATGCCAGAGTCACAGTCAACGCAGGTTGGGTATTTTTGCCGCCAGTTTTAAAGGTTGGGTACACGGGAGGCAGTTTGAACAAAGGTTGGGTATTTTTGCCGTAATTTTCCCTTTTTTTTTTGGCCAAAATTATTGATGTACACTATATTACTTTTTACTAAAATTTTAGCCACTTTTTTACTTTATTCGACAAAAATTTTAACGTGTCGTGATTAACAAAATTCTCTGTCTCCAAATTGACATGTATTCAAGATTTAACTATACCTCTAAAATTTTGTTGATAAAAAATTAAACATTGAGAATTTTTACTGCAAAAAAATTAAAAGCATTGAAAACTTCAATAGTGAAAAAAATGGATTTACGTTCTTCTTCTTCTTTTTGTGATTCTTTTTTTTTTTTTTAGCTGGCCAGCCTTCTATCTTAAGGTTAGATGACACGTTTATTGCTTAGAAATTGTGAGATTTGATATACTAGATACTTATGCCGTTACAATTTTTAATATAATTGTATACTAATTAGGGGTGAAAATAAAACCCGACAACCGGGTAAAAAGCCGAATCCGGATCCGGATTCCGGATTCCGGGTACCCGGTTTTAAAACCGGGTTCGGGTACCGGGTATTGAAATAATAAAAACCGGGTACCCGGTACCCGGTTTAATACCCGTTTTTTTTAATTATTTTATTTTCCTTTAATTTTATTTAATTAATTTTATCTCATGTTTCTTTGACTTGTAATACTTTTTTTTATTATTGTCATATCATATGTTTACAATTGATGTTGATGATGCTTGATGCGCGGAACGAAAAAATGATGGCGGAAACGAAAAAAAAAACGCGAGACTATGTTTTGTTATGCATTTTAATTTTAAGACAATGGATATATGTTTTTATTTATGAGACAATGCTTATTTTGAGATAATATATTTTAAAAAAAATTAAAAAAACAAACGGATCCGGGTTAAAACCCGAATCCGATTTCAAAACCGGGTACCGGATCCGGGTATCAAAAATTAGATACCCGGATTTCGGGTACCGGGCACCTAAAACAAAAACAAAAAAAAAGGTACCCGACCCGGTTTCACCATTACTAATTGATGCGTTTCACACTCTTTCAAGTTTCAAGAAAGCCCAATTCTTAATAAATCCCGAATAGAAGTGTAATGGGTCTTTCTTTGATTTGGGCCTGAATTGAACTTTGTTGCTGTACACACAAAATACTATATATAATGGGCCTTCGTGCTGTACACAGGAGTCTTTGCGTACCAAGGGGAATCCCGGCTCTTGTTTGGGACACTCGCTTGGCTGTTGAAAAGAATAATTTGATGTGGATACTCTTTTCGTTTGGAGGACTCGGATGGTTTAATAAAGACTCGGACTCTTCATGTTCGCACTTGTTTGTGATGGTATAATGAGGCTCGTCTTTCTTTCAAATAAAAAAAATGACCATTTATCCTTCTTTATTTAAGTAATTACTGGCGGAGCAATGGTGCGACGACAAAAAAACATTTGAGAATGTAAGTAAAATAACTATATCATGTATTTAAGAACTATGAAATTTATGTAATAAAAAAAACAGCTAGTTAAAGCGACGAACTACCCGTGTCTATGTACCCGTACTACCGAATATAAATCAACCTCTCGTGGAACTTATTTTTTTTATATATAGGTCTTGAAATTAAACACACAAATTAATTTGACATTTTTATCAAGTAATTGATATTTATGCAGTTTAATTGTAATAGTAATAAAAAAAATTATACAAAATACTCATTTTGTACAAAAAATTATAAAAGTTATCCAAAACTACCCATTTTACCTTTATAAAACGGATAGCTTTGGGTAATTTTTTTAAAAAGGGCATTTCCCTAATAAACCCATGAAAAGGATTACATTTAACTAAACAAGCAAGGCATGGAGAGGAAAACTTGAAAAATAATGACAATATTTGATATATCTTTGTTATATATATAACTAACAAGTGTTTGGTAAATTATATATAAAACGGTTGTTGTTGGTAACAAAAGTTGATTTAGCGTTTAGTAAAATAAACACATTTAGGGTAAGAAGACTAAAAAATGTGTTTGTTTTTAGAAAAAACTAAAAGCTATGAATCATAGCTTTTACTACTCATGTACAAAAAATTAAAATCGTTGTTGTGTGTTTATAAAAACAGTTTTGCCAAACACATGAAAAATAGTTTTGTTTATTTTTAAAACAAAAACATAGCTAAATAAGTAGTGTCAAACGCACCCAATGACAAAGATGAAAGATAATCCCAAGCATAATTATTCTTAGGATACAATAGAACCTCGCTAATTACTACTCGATAAATTAATAATTTCGATAAAATAATACTTTTGTATGGTCCCGAGTCTAGCTAACATGATTAAAGGTTCAAACTAAATTAATAGAGGCAATAGTAGCCAAATGCAACAAATGTGTGTCCAATACCAATTTCATCCACTCTTCTCTAACGTCCGTTGGTATCATGGTATTGTCATGTGTGCAAAACGCCAAGAATTAGGGTTTGACGTGGCAAGATACTAACGAACATTAGAGCTTAGTGGATGAAGTTGTTATTGGACACACATTTGTCGCATTTGGCTACTATTGTTGCTATTAACTCGGTTTGGACTTTTATTAACACAAGTGGTGAAAGTTTGATACTTTAACCGCTGTTATCCCTATAGCAGTTATTTTTCTCAACATACATACAAAATAATATATATATATATGGTTAATGACGGCAAAAATACCCAAAGTTTGGTAAAAAACCCCTCGTGTACCCAAAGTTTAAAAGTGGTGGCAAAAATACCCAAAGTTACATTTGGGGAGTTGACCACTCCATTCTCGTAACGCCGTTAACTTACCTGTTAATTCTGGCCACGTGGACAAATCTGTTTTGTTAAGTGTAATAATTAGAGGTTCAATTAGTTGTGTTAAATAGTATTAATTAGGGGTTTAATTCCTTGTTTTGTCGTAAACGAGGCTGATGTGGGCTCGTTCACGTGGCAAAAATTATTATGTCAGCAACCCACGTTTGTCCACGTGGCCAGAGTTAACGGCGTTACGAGAATGGAGTGGTCAACTCCCCAAATTCGACTTTGGGTATTTTTGCCACCACTTTTAAACTTTGGGTACACGAGAGGTTCTTTGACCAAACTTTGGGTATTTTTGCCGTCATTAACCCGGTATATATATTATTTGAAATACTAGCTTTGGGGACAAAACACTTCCACGAAGGCACGAATCACTTTTTTTTGTTGGAGGTAGGTACACGGTACACCAGATGACCAGAATAGACAATTCAGCAAATAGTTTTTTTATATAACAAAAAAACTAATAATCTGGTATATTTATTCGAATGAAATATGAAAAGAAAAAACCCACGAAAATATGAAGAATAACGTGCTTCCCAGTTCCCACATAAAAATAAAGGGAATGAACGAATAATTATGTTCGATATGTCTACATAGTTATATACTACATGACTACATTTTCAAGTTTTAATTATAAATTCATAAAAGGAACAATCCCAATTGTTTTTTCTATAATAATGTTATGAAATGCTATACTTTATAAATGTAAATTATCAACAAACTATATTAAATATTATTTATCTATTCTCATAGAAAATAAGTAAAATATCATCAATGTAGAAATTGTTAAGGGACAACAAATATGGAAAATTTGAGTGGTTGGAGAAAGTTTGAATGGATGAAGTGAACTACCAACCCATGAGCCCATCACTTAGAAAAGTTGTTGTGTTTTAATTATATTATATATATATAATGTCAATGTCATATTGTCATAATATATTGAAGTAATGAAATCAACCAAATCCAGCAAAAAATTAAGTCGTATTTATGGCAAAAAGCCTAAAGTGAATCAAAATGTTGAATAGCAGTATCAACTATCAACAATTTTATTGTTGTCCATTCTTAGAAGTGGTACACTATGGATCCCAAGATCTTGTAACGAGTCGGCGAATTGTATCACTAAAACTCACCTTTCCATTTTAAGGTCCGACTTTTGGGTTTACATTGCCTCGATTGGCTTGTTTCATGTACTGATCGGGATTTAATTCCCTTCTAATCAATGCAATACCTTAGCTTAAAAATAAAAAATACAAAATTATTGTTGTCGTCTTTACCTTCTCTTTCCAAGTTCCAAATAATTGTGTTTGTTTTAATTTTAATAATTTCCGGAGAATCTAGAGCTGGATATTCCAGCGGTGGATAACCGTCGCCGAGCCTCTCCGGTTCTGATTACACTCGGGCTTCACAAGTCTTGCCAGAGCGCTTTAAAACATTTTATTTTCTTCTAAAGTTAAAAAATACGGAAAAAATAATTTAGACTCGGGATACTTTTTTTTTGTTTATTTTTTAGTTTAACCGAACACGGAGCCTAAATTCCCACTCTAATTTTACTAGTATATGATATGAATATAGTGCAAATGCAACCACAGAACTAGGGGTGAAAGCGGAACCGGGAACCGGTATATTTTTATTTTTTGGTACCTATCTAAAAAATTCGGGATTTTTTTTCTTGGTACCGGTTCCCGGTTCCAATTGTATATTTCCTTTTTTTTTTTGAAAACTGGAACCGGAACCGGGACCGGGAAAAATTCGTGAGAGAATCGTGAAAAAAATCGTGATATAATTCGTGACTAAAACCGGGAGTAAAACGTTCGACTTCTCTGGAGTCGGGAGGAAAGCAGCGCCGAAATCACATAAGAGGACTGGAATCATTCGAAGAAAAAAAAGAAAAACTTGAGAGAAGGAAAAGAAACCGAAATCAAAGAAGAAAGCGAGGAAATCAAGCCTTTCGAAGGGGTGCAATTGACATAGAATAAACCATAAAAGATATTTCACAGAAGGAAATCAAATCTGGACGAGGAAAAACCAAAAGCAGAGAGAAGGTGGGGGATGAAGAGTCGCAAGCAAGAGAGAGGAATGAGGAATGAGGCATAAACCCTAATTTTTTTATGGTAAAAAACGACATATAATTCTAAAGAAAACAAAATGACATATTAAACCAAAACGACATAAAAATACATAAACCGGAACCGGTACCAAAAATCGGGAAAAACAGTTCTGGTTCCCGGTTCCGGTTCACGGTTTCGAAAATCGGGAACTGGGAAGTACCGGTCCCCGGTTTTAAACACAATTTCTCTATTTTTTTCTTAAACCGGTACCGGAACCGGGACGAAACCGGGAAACGGTGACAAAATATTCACCCCTACACAGAACAATAATGTCATGAAATTAAAAGAGTCAATTAATGGTATAAATAATGTTAGTTTAGTGATGATAATTAGTATTTGAGAGGAACTTTCCAGGAAAATGGGGTACCAAAATGAGAGAATAAATTAAATAAGTGATTTGGAAGATTGACTGACAGCTCTGCTTTTATTGTCTTTCTACACCACTCACTCTTTTATATATTTTGACTTTCTTTTTATTGGGCTCCTCAAAAAAGCTATCAATTATCGTGTCCCAAGCGTGCTTCTTCTTATTACAAATACAAATACGTTGAGAATAGAAACTCGTGTATTTAATTAGGGGAGTTAATTATGCCTTTTTCCTCTTAATGAATCAATTTAAAAATTCAATACTATAAAGATAAATTTAATGATATATAATTAATGAAATTTTTTAAATACTCACAGTAATATTTTTTGTATCATTAAAAAATTATTCTAAAAAAATTTAAATACCATTCAATGATTCGATTTGTTTCTATTTGGCATCATTATAGCATCTATCTAAAAATACCTCTTTTAATTTTAATTAAATAAAATAAAAATACCTCTTTTATTTTAATTAAATAAAAAAATAAATATATATGTTCTGTTCAGTACGGGCAGCACGGTCATAGATTAGTAAGTAATACAAAAAAAAAAGTAAGAAAAAAAAATAAAAGAAATATAAATAATAAAATTAGCACAGATTCCAATGGACAAGAAGCGTGTACGGCCTAAATTATTAAGGCGGGAAAAAAGTCAAACCCCACTATCCCCACGTCCAAACACTCCACTAATTAACCGCTGAGGGCAAAACCGTAAATGCAGTTCCTTTGTCTCCTTGTCGTTGTTGAGTCTCTCTCACTTGGAAGACTGAGAATTTTGAAAAGCCAAAGTCCAGTTCAATCTCTCCTTTTTTTCTTTGACAAGCCTCTCCATGTTTCCTCTCTTCACAAGCCAAGAGACTTGTCTGTTACTACCAGGTACGCCATTTTCGGCTGTTTGAAGAAGTGGGTGGCTTCCCACTGTATCTATATATGTGTGTATATTTCATAAGCTTTGAAACTGAACTGGGTTTTGTTCCAATTCGAAATCTCTGAAGCCACTAATTAGAAGCTTCAATGGAGGAAAAGCCATTCGCAGCGTGGTCTCTCTCCGTGGAGCAATGCCTGAAAGAGCTCGACGTGAAGTTAGACAGAGGCCTGAGCGGTTACGACGTCGAGAAGCGCCGGGAGCGGCACGGCTGGAACGAGCTCGCCAAGGAGAAGGGGAAGCCGGTGTGGAAGCTCGTGCTCGAACAGTTCGACGACACGCTTGTGAAGATCCTTCTCGTTGCCGCCTTCATATCGTTTGTTTTGGCGTATTTGCACGGCCGGGAGACCGGGGAATCGGGGCTCGAGGCCTACGTTGAGCCGGTTGTGATCGTCCTGATTCTCGTTCTCAACGCGGTCGTCGGTGTTTGGCAGGAGAGCAATGCGGAGAAAGCGCTCGAGGCTCTGAAGGAAATGCAGTGCGAATCGGGGAAGGTTCTGAGGGACGGATACCTCGTCCCGGATTTGCCGGCGAGAGAGCTCGTTCCCGGCGACATTGTCGAGCTGAGAGTCGGGGATAAAGTCCCGGCTGACATGAGAGTTGTTGCGCTGAAAACCTCTACGCTGAGAGCCGAGCAGAGCTCTCTGACCGGAGAGGCGAATCCGGTTCTGAAAGGAACCGAACCGATTTTTATTGAAGACTGCGAATTGCAGGCGAAGGAGAACATGGTCTTCGCCGGAACGATGATCGTCAACGGAAGCTGCATCTGTGTCGTCATCAGCACCGGGATGAACACCGAGATCGGGAAGATCCAGAAGCAAATCCACGAGGCATCGCTGGAAGAGAGCGACACGCCGTTGAAGAAGAAGCTCGACGAGTTCGGGGCCCGTCTCACCACCGCGATCGGCGTCGTCTGCCTCGTCGTGTGGATGATAAACTACAAGAACTTCTTGACATGGGAATTCGTCGACGGAAAACCCACGAAAATCCGATTCTCCTTCGAGCGATGCACTTACTATTTCAAGATCGCCGTCGCCTTAGCCGTGGCGGCAATCCCCGAAGGTCTCCCCGCCGTGATCACTACTTGCTTAGCTCTAGGGACGCGCAAAATGGCGAAGAAGAATGCGATCGTCCGGAAGCTTCCGAGCGTGGAAACGCTAGGCTGCACGACGGTGATCTGCTCCGACAAGACCGGAACCTTAACGACGAACCAAATGTCTGTTTCGGAATTCTTCACTCTGGGCGGGAAAACCACTGCTTCTCGGATAATTCGCGTGGATGGGACGACGTACAACCCGAAAGATGGCGGAATCATCGACTGGGGTTGCTACACCATGGATCCGAACTTACAGGCCATCGCCGAGATTTGCGCGGTTTGCAACGACGCCGGGATTTACTCCGATGGGAGTCTTTTCCGGGCAACCGGTCTGCCGACGGAGGCGGCTCTGAAGGTTCTGGTGGAGAAAATGGGAGTGCCCGACGGGAAAGCGAGGAGCAAAATCCGGGAAACGCAGATTGCGGCAAGTTACTTGATCGACCGGAGCTCAGTGAAGCTTGGTGAGAAGAACAGTAGACACAGTTTTGTTGATGTCGTTTTTGGAGATTATTATGTTTTGATTTGTGTCGTTTTTGGATGTCTGAGTTCAGGATGTTGTGATTGGTGGACGAAGAGATCCAAGAGAGTTGCGACTCTAGAGTTTGACCGCGTTCGGAAGTCGATGAGTGTCATTGTTCAGGACCAAACTGGGAACAACAAGCTTCTAGTCAAGGTAATTTCGAAACTCGGGCTGGTCTCGTCGCGGTTTATAAATCGAAACCGTCTGGGGCAACAAAAACTTGATCCTGACGCGATTTCGGGTTTTAGTTCCTATTTTTACAAATATTTTACTTATAGAATTTTATTTAGCCATATTTCGTATATTGTAGGAAGTTTTGACTATGTTTATTATTCAATCTCAATGTATCAATTTTATAAAATCAGTATAAAAAATTAGTTTTTATCTATAATTGACTAAATAATTATATCATCCAAGACCGGCCCGGTTTCGATCCTTTTCAAGGTCTTAAAGAGTACCATGCTTTTCTGAAACTGAGGCCGGACCGGAAAAGGTAAAAGATCCTGGTACCCGGTCCCGTTTCACCCGAAGTTTGGCATCCTGTGAAGCACTAGAATGGGTCAAATATATGTTTGTGTGTATATATATATATATATATATATATGGTTTTTTTTAGTGATTGTGTTACATACTTTTTTTCATCTTCAGGGTGCTGTGGAGAGCTTACTGGAGCGAAGCTCGTATGTTCAACTCGCCGACGGATCGCTCGTTCCGATCGACGAGGCTTGCAAGGAACTGCTGCTCCAAAAGCTGTCCGACATGAGCTCCAAGGGCTTGCGCTGCTTGGGATTGGCCTATAACGACGAGCTGGGAGAGCTCTCGAGTTACCATTCCGAGGCTCATCCGGCTCATAAGCTCTTGCTCGATCCCGCTAACTACTCTGACATCGAAACCGGCCTCGTTTTTGTCGGGATTGTCGGTTTAAGAGTGAGTAGTTTCCATTTACGCTTGTTCTGTTTATTAGTTCATATCACTATATCAGTAAATTCGAGGATTACCGATATATATAGTAGCACATATAATTTTATTTAATTACATGTACGTCCTTAATTATGTGATTAATACTAAAATTTATCCGGCTCATTGGACTCTCAGGACCCGCCTCGCGAGGAAGTCCACAGCGCGATCGAGGACTGCCGAGAAGCTGGGATAAAGGTGATGGTCATAACCGGCGACAACAAGTCCACGGCCGAGGCCATTTGCCGCGAGATCGGCTTGTTCTCCAAAGCCGAGGATCTCAATGGGAAGAGTTTCACGGGGAAAGAGTTCACGGCTCTTTCCTCGGGTGAACAAATGGCGATACTGGCGAAACCGGGAGGGAAAGTTTTCTCCCGAGCCGAGCCCCGCCATAAGCAGGAGATCGTGAGGACCCTCAAGGAGATGGGCGAGATCGTAGCAATGACTGGCGATGGAGTCAACGACGCGCCGGCGCTTAAGCTGGCTGACATTGGAATTGCAATGGGAATTACTGGAACTGAGGTGACCATTCTTTCACCTACCCCGAAACCGAATTCACTTTCGAAAATCGACAGTTAAAACTCGAACATCTTCCATTCCAGGTTGCGAAAGAAGCTTCGGACATGGTTTTGGCCGACGACAATTTCAGCACCATCGTCTCTGCAGTCGCAGAGGGTCGTTCCATTTACAACAACATGAAATCTTTCATCAGGTATGTACATAAATAAATAAATATATATATATGTATATATATTTCATACATTCTGTGTAGTGAGCAAGTTGAGTGATGATGATCAGGTACATGATATCGTCAAACGTGGGAGAAGTGATCTCGATCTTCCTGACGGCGGCGCTAGGGATACCGGAGTGCATGATTCCGGTGCAGCTTCTGTGGGTCAATCTCGTTACCGACGGCCCCCCGGCCACCGCCCTCGGCTTCAACCCGGCCGACCCCGACATTATGCGAAAACCGCCCAGAAAAAGCAACGACGCTCTCATAGATTCCTGGGTTCTCTTCCGCTACTTGGTCAGTCAACTTTTATGGGTCTTTAGAAAGCAGAAAGATTACTTCTTAAGTAGTTACTTTTCAGCTTAAACTTAACTATAATCTATTTTGCCATGTCAGGTGATCGGTTCGTACGTCGGCATTGCGACCGTCGGCGTCTTCGTCTTGTGGTACACCCAGCCTTCGTTTCTTGGAATCGATCTCGCCAGCGACGGGCACACGCTCGTTGAGCTCTCCCAGCTCCGAAACTGGGGAGAATGCGCCTCGTGGCCCAACTTCACCGCCTCTCCGTTCACAGTCGCCGGAGGCCGAATGATCTCCTTCTCAAACCCGTGCGACTATTTCTCCGCCGGTAAAGTGAAGGCGATGACTCTTTCCCTCTCCGTCTTGGTGGCGATCGAGATGTTTAACTCCCTAAACGCCCTCTCGGAGGACACGAGCTTGCTCACAATGCCTCCCTGGAGGAACCCTTGGCTTCTCGTCGCAATGTCGGTCTCCTTTGCGCTCCATTGCCTCATTCTATACGTTCCCTTTTTAGCGGACGTGTTCGGGATCGTCCCATTGAATCTGAACGAGTGGCTTTTGGTCATTTTGGTCTCGCTGCCGGTGATTCTTATCGACGAGGCTCTTAAGCTTGTCGGGAGGAGTCGGAGGCAGAGAAGGAAGGAGAAAATGGCGTGAGAACTAGATTCACGCCTTCGTTTATTCGTTTAGAAAATTCTTTCGTAGATCGTTTTTCTATTGCACATTGGCAATTTGTTTTTACTTTACTGTAAAAGAAACAGATTAGTACGCTCTTCAAAGAAATAGAATTTCGATTGTAAACAGTTTTTTATTCTTCAAAGAAATAGAAGTCTCGGAAACTTCTTATAGCACATCGCTTAGTGCATAAGTTGTGGAATTGCATAACTTATCCTTTTTTTCCTCGATATCATAATAATAAGAAAACACATGAGATTTCACAAAAAGAATTGATATAAGAAAGAAAGGACAAAAAGGTCCCAAAAGAATTGATCCATTAAAAATTGGCAATAGAATACAAAGTTGCATAACAGTTTGTTACTATGTACTATATAGTAAAAACACCTCTCACAAATATACACTTACCCATTACATACAGGAAATAATGAAAAATAATGGAGGAAAAAAACTGATAAATCCTCAATGGCAAAGAATTTGAATGGAACTTATATCTATATCTATATAAGCTCAAAAGATATTTAGTCTAAACTCGGCTAACCCGACAGCGTGCCGCGCCGTTTACAGCTACTACCAATCAGTCAAAGCTTCAGACATGTCTTCTTCACACAAAGATTCCGAGCATGATCGAACGTTGCTCGGGAAGAAGATAAACGACCTCTCGATGCTGAAGGTCGCAAAGAGGGCAAGGAATTCGTTCAGAAAAACGACGACTGGTCGTGAATCAAGTTCAGATGAGCGAGAATTCTCGCAGCCTTTGACCTGATGCCACTGCTTCCTCGCTGCGTCAGGTCAACCAGAGGCATCTGTGCCAGCCCGCCGTACTTCTGTTTGAACTCGAGAATCTGGAAGATCCTCTCCAGAGCACGAAGAGCTGTCTCTTGTAGCCCCAGAGAAGCCGAGCCGAGGAGCTTCACTATCGGTTTGATGGCGTCGTTGTTGTTGAGAACCGTGCTTCCTCCGTGGAGCATGTCGCCTTCGATCAGAGTCAACAGTGCTTCAAGAGCTGCCTCGGCGGCGTCAGAATTGGGCTCGTCGAGGATCCTCACGAGTGGTCGCACCGCATCGGCCTCGACGAGGCAAAACGACGAGGCGACGGAGCAGATTCCGCCATGGACGAGGCAGCAAGGCTCGTGAGACGACGAGAAGCACCAGAGGCCTTTGCGCTTGGGCACGACCTTGCACAGCTCCCGAGAGCTCTTCGATAACCGAGCTAGCGTTACAGCCGCGCGTCGTTTGGTCAACGCCGTTCCGGTCTCGAGAAGTTGAGCCAACATCGGAATTGCGTTGGCTTCGGCCAAACGCTTCTGTAGCTCCACGTTCGCCGGGGCGGCGAAACGGCGAACAGCACCGACAGCATTCTCCGTCAACTGGTTGCTGAGGGTGCCACTCGTCCGGCTGCGACCGAGAAAGCCAACGACGACGGAGAGTGTATTTGCATCGACGAGCCACTGAGCGATCTGTGGGGTTTCGGGAAGGTTGTTGACGATCCCCACTGCGAAAACAATCTCCTCTTCATCGGCGGGGGATCTGATGATTCTCAGTAGAGTTTCGATGAAACTTTGATTCACTTGCTCATTGACAATGGCCTCATCGGACCCCTCCGTCAAACTGCAGAGTAGCTTCACTGTGTTTGCTCGCACGCTCGGGTTGTCGTTCTCGCAGAGTTGGATCAAGACTGGCATGGCTGAGGACTGTATATGTAATTCAACTATTATCATATCATAAGAGAAACAGAGTTTTTAAGTGTAAAAGAAGGTATATTTATCGGAATTCGGGATCGAGGCAGTGGAATACCTGCATTAATTTGGACTTGATGTTCGTACTAATGTTGGAACGACAGAGAATATAGAACGTACGGATAATGCACTGCTGAACTTCCGGCCCTTTCAAGCTAACCAAAGAGAAGAGCCTGAAGATATCTTCCTCAGACTCCAAGAACAGAACGGGATTCTCTCTGGAATCTTGGGAATCCATTGAGGCTGCGAGGTGGACGATAATAGCCGCCACGGTTTCGAGCAAGCTGGAATACGCTCCTCCGGGATGGAAGAGCATGTCAAGCAATGGTCGGTCGGCACCTTCTCTGATCATCCGAAGCCCGTTTTTGGGGACGGTTGAGAGGTTTTGCAGAGCTCTCAGAGCCGCTCTTTTAGTGTCAATGTCCTCTTGAGACGCCAATTCAAGAAGAGGAGCTAGGGCACCTCCTTCGAGCAACGCCTCTTTGCTGTGGCTAGTCAGTTCCATCTCTGCCAAGCTCTCCGCCATGCTCGATCTCACGTCTTCAGATCCTGCAAGAAGAAGAATTCGTTGCGTGAGTTTATATACCGTCAGTGTTTTAAAAACAATTCAGTTTTCTCCTCGCAGATTCGGATTCTGTTTCTAAAGCTTGGTACGAGAAATTCAGTTCCTTGGTCGGAATTTGAAAACCCGGTTTAAGCACTACCGAAGAGGGTCTTACGGAATCACAAAGATGAGCAGAAGAGAACCTGAAGAGAGACAATTGAGCAGGGGTTTGAAATAGTTGGCCTTAGCCATTTGCACGACGTTTTCGTCACAGTACGACAATTTGGCCAATAGCTCGTGGGCGTCGCTCAAAGCTTTGTTATCGTCGCTGTTTGACATGGTGACCAGAAGAAGTATGCAACCTTGAACCTTCCCAATATGGTTTCTCAACGAATTATGTTTCGATAGTTCCAACAGTAATGCCACTGCCAGTTTCTGTTCATCAGGACGACGCCCGAGCGATTTCACGATCCTTTCGATTGCTTTATCGATTCTCATCGTTCGTTCCTGTAAGATTCACCAAATTTTAGCAGGAAACCTCTAAAAATAGCGCAGCAAGAAGCGGGAATTGAGAAGTACCTTTGCGTTGTCGTTGTCTTTCGCCAGAATACAGAGGATCACAAGAACGAGTTTTCGAATCTCGCGATTCTTTAAGTCGAGAAGTTGGATTAGAACCTGAATGTAATCCTCAAGAATCACCCATTCCCTGTGCAAGCCTCTCTGCTCGCAAAGGTCGTGAAGCTCGCTCAGCCTGATAATTACTTCTTCATCCTCCTCGATCATGAGCTTTTGCTTCATCGTACCGATCATAATCATGGTGTTGCGATCCTTCCACTCTTCGATCGATTGCCTCAGAAATTTATTTGGCCGTAGAATTTCTTTTTCTATCGGCGTCATCGTTAAAGGACAGAGCGTGTTCCCGTCGAGCAGCCATTTTTCGATGGCACTTCTCTCGAAAGTCTGTCCCGAGGAAGTCTCAACGGGATCTACCATTACGTCTCTCGTGATCGGACAGCAAAACGACTCGAGCGGCTCCAACGGCTGATTTCCGAGAGACCTTCGCTTCGAGTAGTATCGCATCTCTTTCTCCTTCGGAGAAGAGGCTGCGTCGGCTCTCTCTAGCAATGCGATGATCTGATCCATCTGAATCGCTTCGGCTAGGTCTTTCCTCAAACGGGCATTCTCTATCTCGCTCTTGAACTCCTCGATCTCTTTCTTAAGCTCGGACTCCTCGGTCGAAATCCCGACCGCCTCGGCTATGAGAATCAGAAGATTGTTTGCATAGGAACGGTCCACATTCCTCTCCTGAATCCCCGTCTCGATCTTCTCCATGATCGCCTCTTCCGCCACCGCCGACTTGAACTCGGCTCCGCTCATACTCTCGCAGAGCTTCTTGATGTCTTGAACGAGCGAAAACGAGAGGTCGAGGTTGGCCAACGGGAGAAGGTTCAGCGCCCGGCTGATCTCTCTGAGCGCGAACTCGATCCGGTTCACTATGTTCCTGCAATTCACCAACAGATACACTCTGCTCCTCTTGCTGCAGTCGAGCGTGAGCTGCTTCGCGGCTTTCGTCTCCCTCCCGAGGATCTCGACGACGCTCCTCACCGTGTCGGAGTCGTCGAAGTTCATCTTGCTCAGCTCCCGCAGGACCGGGACGACCCGCTCCAAGTAATCCGCCAGCTGTTTGAAGCTCTCCTTCTTTATCAGGACGTCGTTGGCCGCGGCGACGAGCTGGAGAATGGCGTCCACGGCCTGCGAAAGCGACTCCGTCGCCGAAGCCGACGAGGCGCTCGTGATCATGTCCACCGCCATCATTTCAAAATTCAAACCCTAGTATGACCTTTTCCCCATTAAAGAAAGCTCAATTCCTCCAGAAATCGCTCACTCAAGATAAACTCGAACCGTACAACGAAAGCCGTACAAAAATATTCTGAATTGAGCTCAATATCGATCAAAGAGAAGGAATCGAACGACGAGTGAACTGACCTGCAGATTTTTTACCAGGAGAAAGGAATCAGTGGCGATCAGAGTCCAGGGAACGGCGAATCCTCAGACTTTCCGAGAAAATGGGGGCATATTTTCCGGGAAAGGAGAAAAGGACGTGGGTCTTCTTCGAGGAAAGAGAAGGGAGCGACATGAATGATAAGAAGAGAGGGTTTTCAAGCTTCTGCGCAGCGTTGACGTAGAAGGATCGTCGCGTTGACTTGTTCTGTTCTGTTCTGTTCTAACACGCTTAATCTCAAATTTGCCAGAAAGAGAATTCAGATAACAAAAATGAAACACGAACACGTTGACCAATTCCACTTCTGCCACTTCATACTCTCTGCTAAAAGCGACGTGAGAGAATTAATAATCAACGACGCGAAAAAATATATTTCTTTTTTACTTTCATATATATACATATATATTTGTTGAATCATGAAATCGAATTCAGTAATATTATCAGGAACTAAAGATTCTTATAATAATATTAGTATTTTAGATTTTTTCGCGTATAGTTTATGTTGCCTTTATTTTTCGAGTATAAAACTTGTGGCGACATTTGTAGCACTTGAAGTACGAGAGAGACGGTGAGATAAAAGTTGTGAATTGTGATATCGATAATTCCGATCAATTATTTATAATGAAGACGACTGACAAACGATTACTATAATTCTTTGTTTTACTGTTTATTTTAATTTCGTCCTCAATTTGATATTGAAGTTTAATCATAAAAATATTCACTAGTTTAATTTAAGCAATTGTGTTAACCTTTAAATCACTTGTAAGGATGAAAATTTTGGCCGTAATATCCGATTTTGTCCCGATATCGGTGTCCGTCCTGGTCGAGCTTGAAAATCAAGGTCTTTGGTAACAAGTGAAGGAAATTTAAAAAATGTCTTGTCTTCCGTTTAATATAAATGATTTTAAACACATGAAGACCTAGATTAACAAAATGAATAAATAACACAATTATCATAAACGCTCCACCACAACGGCCTTGATCACGGGAACAAATTACATAGCATATATATATATTTAACTTTAGAGCATAAAATTCAGAAAATGATTAATTTGATTAATTTTCTGACTTTTTTTATTTATTTAAAGACTAATTATTTTAATACATTTATCACACTTCTAGCTGTCGTTGACGGCTTGCCAACCGCGAGGGAATACGACAAATTTATGAGAAGAAAAAAAAAACACTTATTTTCGGTCATTTTCAGCTTATAATTAATTGATAAATTTAAGTACTTTGGTTTAGGATATAATTAAGATATTGACTTCTAGGCTTATAGGACTAGATATTAAAATAATTATTTGATTTCATAACGTAATATAAGTTGTTGATCACGAGACTATTAGTAGTCAAAAGTAACGTTCCGAGTCAAGTCTACAAATGGTAAACAAAATCAGGCAGTGAAACAGTGTACACGTGGCAACATATTGTATGGGGTTTAGTAAGATAATTTTTTTAATTATGTATGTTTAACTTTAAACAAATGTACACTAAAATGTTTATTTAATGTTGCACTCACAAATTTAAAACTTGATGTAATACTTTTTTTTTAATACTTGAAGATTAAAACAATTAACTACTTTAGTAGTCAAATCCAAAAAATTAAAAATTTTGAACATAGTTTTTTATCAGTAATTATTTTGAATACCGTGAGTTAGATTTTGGGTAATTAATTGTCTAAAGAAGTTAAATAAGCATCAAGTGGTAATTTTTTAAAATACTAAATATATAACTTTTGGATATGGCATGGAATGTATACGAGCCATACCATACCACGCATGCTTGATTACTCACTCACTCTCACATAAATAACATTTAAAATACATTTAAAAAAAAAAAAAAAAAAACTTGATGATCATTTACTTGCAAATATTAAATAGGTTATTGTTTAAGAAAACTGAATATGAATTCAGAAATTAATTTATAATTTTCAAGGGTTAAGTTAGTAATATAATGTTATCTGTTATGGGAGTTCTTTTGTAATTATATTATTTTTTAAGAAACTAAAATAGTAGTTTCGTTAATAGAATGAAATGACGTGACGTATTTAACTTTAAAATTCTGCAAGAATTAAGAATATTTGCAGCATAACGGTACTGTTAATACCCAAATTTCTTATGAATTTTTTTTTTTCCCCGCTAAATTATACTTGTAGGCAAATTTTGGCAAATTTATCAATATTTATGTTGCTAATATCTCTTAGCGCAATACACTTCTAAATCTACTCATGATCTCTCGTTACTTGTTAAACATTTTGTATTAAATTTAAAACTACTATAAGAGTAATTGGCAATATATTTAACCCCCAAACTTTGCAATATATTAAACAATATGTATATATAAAAACATATAGACTATCAATTACTAAATTATTGATAATAAAAATCACACATGAGTCATGACCAATATAGCCTTCAAGCTTCACAACGACATTCTCTTAGCTCTTTTCATTGGCTATGAAAGAGCTCAAGTACTACACTGATCTCGCCTCCACAGCCAAAACGACATCGTTTATCCCCAAACGACATTCCCAATCTTCACCCTCTCGGAGACCGACACGTGTCTCGTCCCCGACATCTCGCCGTAGATTCTCCCGAACTCCTCCAACACCTCCCTCACGAGCCCAACCCTGCTCTTCGCCGCCAGCATCCTCACCAACCGCACCAGATCTCTGTCGAACCCCATGCCCTTCAAGGTCAACGCGTTGACCGCTCGCCCCTTCTCCTTCTCGCTCCTCAGCAGACCCAGAAGCCGCTCCACGTGTCCTCCGACGAGGTCGACGGCGTTCCTGAGCTGGGCTCTGTTGAGCAGAGCCACGGCGTAGCCCGTCGCCGGGTTCCGGTGGATCGTACCGCAGAGAGACGGCGACGACGAGGAAGAAGACAAGAGGGTTTGTCTGGTGTTGGTGGGCTTGTCGGAGATCGATGGAGATGGCTTTGAGAATAGGAGATTGCGAGAGGCGTTCCTGTTGGGTTTCAAGCGCGTGAGTTCGCGAGAGGAAGAGGTTGATTGGTGGGCTGGGAGTTTTAGGGTTGGTATTGAGCTCGAGAGTATTTCCATGGCGAGCGAGAGAGAGACAGAGAAGAAGAAATGGTATTGGTGATAAAGTTCCTATCTTTATGAATATGAACGGATAAGTTTTTTTTTTTTCAACCACTACAATATATGAAGATTTACATCTAAAATCTAGAAAGTTGTAAATAGTGTAGTTCATGTAGTTGATTATTTATAAACGGAATCTCAAATCCCTTACTACCAAATACAAAATAAATAAATAAAAAAGATTTGAATAATATAAATAACAAAATTTAATTGCATATCAAATTAAAAAAAAAGGAGATAATTAGTTAAACTTAAATTATTAATTAAATGTATTATATGCAGAGAGATAAAGTAAAAGTATTAAAAAACAAATCAAACAAATGTTATTAGGGGTGAGCATTTTAGACCCAACCCGATGGCCCAACCCAACCCGATAGAGACCCGACCCCAAACTAACCCGCCCAATCTAACCCGCTCAAAATTGGGTCGGGTCGGGCCGGACCCAACTATTATTCGGGTCGTGGCCAAAACCTTGGGTCGGGTCGGGGTCTCCGGCCCGACCAATATAATTAAAATATATTTCATATTAATTTTTATTGATTTTTATTCAAGTAGTACAATCTTTAGTATTTTAAAATTTATCATTCTCAATTTTATACATTAAAGGACCGTTTAATCTCTCATTTTCATTGTCAAACACTACTCTTAGTTTTTATTTCAAATCAAGTTAGTAGTAATTTATTATTATTTGGTTGTGCTAGACTTTATTTAAGCATGTTTGAAAATGAGTAGTAAATTTGTTTGAATATGCTTGAAAATGAGTTTAAACATGTTTGATGTTTGAAAATGAGCAGTAGGTTAGTAGTTTTTATGCTTGACTATGCTTGAATTTACTTAGTTCAAATATTAATAGAATTTGTTTGGTGTAAGTTTATTTGATTAAATTTGTTTAGAGTATTTTTCATTGAACTTTGAGTTACAGTGATGCATATTTTTCATATTATTTTTTATAATATAAAGTTAAATTTAAATTATTCGGGCCCGACGGCCCAAACCAATCCAACCCGATTTTTATCGGGTCGGTTTGGTTCGGGCATTGAAATTTTTTGGGTCGGATCGGGCTTTTTTTTGGTAACCCGATGTGAGCGGGTCGGGTCCGTAAAAAGCAACGGGGCGGCCCAACCCAACCCATGCTCACCCCTAAATGTTATTATGACGAGAGACGAATTGAAATTTAAATGTGAATGACACTAATAATGACTAGCTGACGAACCGAACCCTACCAATAATTAGATTGCTCGGGGTTGGATAATCTATCAAATGTGTGGATGGAGGGATATAAGCACAGCAGGCCTTGACCTAAGGCTTAGCGGCGATCGCCTTATGCCCATTTTTTTTGCGTTTTTTAACACTACATCAAAGGACTCAAAATATGATTTTAAAAGCCAAAGTATTATGATTTTAAGGGCCTAAATATTAACCCAAACAAGGTATACGGTTTACTTCGCCTCGGGCCCTTCGGTCGACAAGGCCGGCACTGGATATAAGCTCACGCGAAGTGATTGATGAAATACTTATCTGGCAAACAAACTGACACTGATTGAATAACTACTAACTACTACTGTAGCAAGGAACTTTATCCTCGAGTGATCAAGAATTTTGATATTTGGGGTATCGAAATAAAAATTTACCAGTTTAATTTTTCGTAGCGGCTTAAACTGGAAAATAAAACGGAGCACGTAATAATGAATAATTTTTTTTGATGTTTGAAATAACAATTGGAAGATCATGAGAGGCAACTAGAAGCAATATCTTGAGTTTGGATACCAGAAGATCATGAGTTTGGGACCTTAGTTTGATGTTTATTTCTGATTTCGTATGCTTAGTTTGAACTTTGAATACCACAAGATCACGAGTTTGGGATAACATTCTAATTGTTAATTTTTTTGGATAATATCATTGGGCTTTTGTTGGATATTGCCCAACTATGGTTTTGTGAGCATATTCAAGGAGGGAAGCAATATTGGGCTTAAAGGTCCAAGTTAATGGCCAATGATAATTTTGGAACCAAGGTCCATACTCCATACCAAGGTTCAACTTACCGAATTTACTCAACTTACCGAATTTACTGATAAATCGCTTGCCGTTTTCGACGGATTTATCGATAGCTTGCTGATTAATCGACAGAAAACTTATAATACTGTAGCTTATCGTTACCGACACTTTTCGATAATTATCGACGGATTATCGACACTTTTCGACGGAAAACTTATAAAATATTTTTAAGCTTATATTTGTCCAATTTTAAAATAGTGTATTCAAAAATTTCAAAAATAATAGCATGCCATTATATTTATTGGCTCTATTCTAATATCTAATAGCATGTCATGATATAAAAAATAATATCATACACAAACATATGTAAATAAAATCATACACAAACACATATAGTTCCATCACATAAACTTAGAAGAGTTTTGCCGCAGTTATAAAAAAATCCGAATTAAGCTCAAATATGAAAATAAATTACACCAAAATCTCATATTATTATTTTAAAAAATATTTAATCATGTAAACACCAAAAAAAAAATAGATTACCTCACACAAATCACGAAAGATAAACTTAGAAGACTTTTGCCGCAATTATGAGAAATCCAAATTAAGCTCAAATATTAAAAAAAAAACAAAATCACAGATTAATATTTCAATAAATAATTAATGAAATAGAAACATAATTTTTTTTTAATAAATTACTTCAAAAATTAAAAAAATATCATTTCTACACTTTTTACACAATAAAGTCTTGTAATCTGAAAATTCAAGAGCTCAAAAGCTCAAACATTCATATTTCTTAGTAACTATAATATTTTTAACTCTATACAATCAACAAATCACAACAAAATATGTACATTTTTAGTAAATTTCTAAATTCAAAACTATATATACGTTTCCCTAAGAAGCATAATAATTCGAATTTAACCTAAATTTAACAAAATAATTATAAAATAAGTCATCAAAACATGTTTTCATAAAAAAATATTCATAAGAATGCAAAAAAGAAGAAGAAGATGATAACGTTCCAATCTTTATTCATTTCTAAACATAAATCTCATATGAAACTAACTCTTTATATTTGAACTCATGAAAATGCCCTAAAAATCGTATAAATGAGTATATATCAAAGAATAAATGATTTTATCATATAGATTTAACATTATAAGTCATTAATTTACCAAAAATTACAACAACAAAAAAAAAATCCAAGAAATTCGGTTTAAAAATGAATAAATCAAAACTTTAGAAACTCATGCCAAGAATCGATTAATCAGTGAAAATATGAGAATCTGTCGAAAAAATGGTAACTTACCAGTCCAAAAATCAAGTTTTTGTTTAAGATTTGGTTGTCGGCTGTTGAAAAGACTGAAAAGTCTCGGTTTTCCACTGGTAAGCTCGAAAATCGTATAACCATGCCTAAAAATTATTTTTTTATTGACCGAAAAGTACCAGATTTTTACACTGCAAATAGCGAAAATCGACTGGTAAAAAGATTATCGATTTTCGCAGTTTTCACCGAAAAGTTCATAAAACGATAACTGGTGTGACCGAATATTTACCGATGACTACCGGTAAGACCGAAAATCGACGAAAAGTCGAACCTTGCTCCATACAACATTTTGTACCATGTTTTATTATTGGCAAATTTTCATAATTGATCATGCCTTTTATTTTCACTTCAAATAAACTCGAATGCTATAACACGAACCAACTCACACAAAGGCTAAGAGAGATGACAAGGTTTAAAGTCGATGATGAGCAAACAACGGGATGGGCTACGTAGAGCGAAAAAGTGGAAAAAGTGAAACGAGACCAGACAACAACAATTACTAAATATAGAACGCGAAGAGTCCATGCCAGCAAGGCGAGGAAGACGTCGAGGGAAATAATTGAAAAAAATGTAATTACTTAAAAGTATACTTTTTTTTTTACTCAAAATACAAACCTGCCCTAATAACAATGAAAAAAACCTGCCCTAATAACAACAATAAAGACACATACTATGGTGAATAATTTATTTAGTGATACAACAACCATATGATTAGTTTAGAGTATAATAATTAAACACAATTTGTTTTAAGAATCCCAACAAGACACCATAATGACAAAGTCCCTAGCAGCTTTGTTCTTATATGGTTGTAATTTAATGCCGTACATGTACATCGAAGCTTGTTTCTTTGAGTTGTCCATTGATTTCACATATCTTTGTGGGCCTTAATCCTTGTATAAATTCCTACGATGTCGTATGATCAATTGTGTCGGTGCAAAGTTTTAATTAACACTTACCATTTACAAATTTTATGACGCATTTATTACACTACGTACCCCAAAAAATTCCCAAATGGGGACACAAGATATATAGTTATAAACTATAATGAAATTTTTTTATTTATGTTGTTTGACTGAGTTTAGGCGGGCTAAAGCTAAAAAAACCATCGAATTATAGAAAGTTACCAAGTCATTTAATTAATTAATTATTAATAATATAAGATATCTAGAACTTCGAAGCAAGGTTCGAATTTTCCACGATTATCCGTCTTGGCGGTAGTCATTGGTAAATATTCCATACTAATCGATTATCAGTAAAAACAGTGTAAAAATAATAAAAATTGGATACTTTTTGAAAAAAATTATACTTTTCAACAATTTTGGTGAAAGTACTTTCGATGACATGATTTTATTTACATTTATTTGACTATATGACATGATTTTATTTGAGTATTTATATATGTGAGAGTGAGACTATATTTTATTTACATATGTAAACTTAATAAATATATTATTAAAATTATTTTAGTGATTTTTCATCGATAATCCTCGATAAGTGTCGATAATCCATCGATAATCCTCGATAAGTGTCGGTAACGATAAGCTACATGTTTATTAGTTTTCCATCGATAATCCTCGAAAATCTTCAAAAACGGCAACCGATTTATCGGCATAAACGACATTTTGAGCCTTGCGTTGAAGTATATAATCTCTAATAAACATGTTATTGTTAATCAACAAATGTTGTTCACGAGTAAAAATATTAAACTTGACACACAAACCATGCATTAGAGAAACATGAACTTTTAAGTATAATTAACTAATGTATTACATTCACTAGAGTTTTTTTTTATTATTATTATTTATCAGTAGAGAGTCATTGGCCTAGTTGACTTCTCATTTACGAGGAGATGTGCATATTTAGGCCCTTCAATATCATAAATAAAAGAATAACACTTTTTTTTTTGGTTTTTGATGTGTATTTGGTCATTTGATCGTTAATTAACATTATATTTACCGATATTTCAATTTAAAAAATATAAGTATTTTAACATTACTGTTTGACAAAATATCAAAAATATCGACTCCAATATAAAAACCTAAATATCTTTAAATAATTTTTTTATATATATATTTGATATAAAACATATGTTAAAGTTAAACAATTGTCGGAGAACCAAATCTAAAGTAATATTATAAATGAGAGGTCATTTTACGCTATTTTAATCGTGGATGAAAAAATCCCGCACATCTATCATAAAAGAAAAAGATTAACCATTTTGACTAATTAAAAAAAAATGAGAGGTCATTTTACGCTATTTTAATCGTGGGTGAAAAAATCCCGCACATCTATCATAAAAGAAAAAGATTAACCATTTTGACTAATTATAAAAAAAAAAGGAATCAAACCCTTACAATAACTCTTCTTATTATCCAATTTAGTAACCCAACCACCGAGTTGAAATTGCAATATTGTATCCCTTCACAAAAATAAAAAAATTGTAATATTGTGTTCAACTAGGTTAAGAAAATGAAAAAGCTACAAAAGTAGCCACTTAATTTCACCATGAAACAGAATAATGGGGTTGGTTTGAAATAAAGCATAGAATAGTGGTGTCTTTATTCAACTTTAAGTTGTGATTGGACCAACGTTGACAACTATGTACCTCCATAGCCATATCGACAACGCCGCGGATTGCGCTCTTCTTGTTTTATGACGCAAATAATCCTTCTCCCTACTCAATATTTAATTGACCCCCTCACACTAGAGATGTTGTCACTAACACCCCCCTTAACTTTATACATTATGCGTTAGCGCACTTTCTTCTATAGTTTTAACATTCATATCCTACATTTTCTATATTAAAAAATAGCATTTTGTCCCTTCCCGTTAAAAAAAATGATATGCGTTTGCTTGAGGGTATTTTGTCACTTAATTATCAAATTTGATCAATATACTAGATTTGGAGAATATGTAAAACAATCAAAGAATGCAATTATAAAATTGTCTATTTGAATTATCACGAAGTTCTTGTTGTACTTATTCAAAATTTGACACTCTGTTGTGGATAATGCTGCAAATATAGTACGAACCAAAATTTTCAGTTTCATTTTTCGAAAATACTTAAACTTCCGTTGTGAATCCGAAAAAATCTAAAACCAAAACTTCTAGTTCCATTTTTTTTTCTCATTTAAGATTGATAAAACCGAACTCAATAAAGTAAAGTAAAAATACAAGATTTTGAATCCAAATTCCGTATCATTCTTGTTTTAAGACCAAATACCGGCTTTATACACCGTATTGTTGGACCGGGCCAGCTGTAAAATTAAAGAGGCAAAAGTGGACCAAGATTCCATTTAGAGGGACATTTGTGTTAATTACTCCCCAAAATATTAGAATAATGATAATGCATGGTGTGACAAAAGAAAACGACCGAAGCTTTAATTTGTTTTCATTTTCCGTCTTGAAAACCCGTGTCTTGTCTGTCTCTTGTTGTGTTCTTCTTTTTATCTCCCACTTCTCGAACAAGAAGAAGAAGAAGCATATGCAGAGCAGCGATGAACGAGCACGAGAACAGGATTGACTACGTGTTCAAGGTGGTGGTGATCGGAGACTCGGCCGTGGGGAAGACGCAGATTCTGTCCCGGTTCACCAAGAACGAGTTCTGCCTCGACTCCAAGTCCACCATCGGCGTCGAGTTTCAGACCCGGACTCTCACCATCAATGGCAAGCTCATCAAGGCTCAGATCTGGGACACTGCAGGCCAAGAAAGGTCCACAATTCTCTCTCTCTCTGCTTCTCTATTTATTGCTTTACAAAGTGATTCTCTTTCGTTGATTCCGACTAGATTCCCGGAAAGACGGAGCCGGATATTCGTTTTTTTAAGGCTTATAAATGGTTTAGGGCATAGGTCCGGAATTAATTAACCGGTAATAGTGAAAGCGGTAATTCCGGTTCCCAAGTTAAGTTCCGAGGTTGTATCTAGAATCGGGTTTTCTTTCCAAAAAGGTATTTTATCTTTTAGAAAACAGGAACCCTTTTACGAGCTGGAATTCCGATTCTGTTATTCGTTTTTTTCCTTAATCTGGAACCGGTATTCCGGCTTATTGAATACTGTGTTAGCAGGACTACTTACCATAAGTAATTTGCTATTATAATCTGATGCAATATACTTAGCTCAGTTGTAGTTTGCAATTCTATAAATACAGATAAGTACAGTTAAGTATTCAGTCATATATATATATACATATACATATTATAAATCTTAGTCTGGGTTATGTATAGAGCAAAGATCATCAAAATAAACACTAATGCTAATTGGGCTGTAAAAAAAAATCACTAAATCCATTTCGTGACCCCATGTCCCCATTATCCAAAAGACTCAAAAGCGTCAATTATTTATTGTGATTCCATCCTAAACTTATTAATATAATGATTAATATCAGCAAAAATATTCAATAAATTATTTTTCTGCTGGTATAATTTTTTTTTTCATAACCGTAGTTCTTATTATTTTCTTATTTCACTTTCACACATTTCGTACTTTAGTTTTTTCTGAACTTTTTCAATTGATTTAACAGAACTTTAGATATGCCATTAATTTTTGGATGTCTGTCATATTCGAGAGTAGGAGAATTTAGCTAAGGTGACGCATTTAATAAAAAAAAAAATGATCTAAATAGTAAGCATTAGGAATTTAAAAATATGTTAATTTAATAA
The DNA here is from genome assembly GCA_954871525.1 of Parietaria judaica. Classification (NCBI taxonomy): domain Eukaryota; kingdom Viridiplantae; phylum Streptophyta; class Magnoliopsida; order Rosales; family Urticaceae; genus Parietaria; species Parietaria judaica. The sequence continues at coordinate 3,105,395 of OX940864.1, read as the reverse complement.
AAAAAAAAATGATCAGATTTTTAGTGAGAATCAAAATAGTAAGCATTAGGAATTTTGACCGTGAATTTTTTTTATTAAGCATCACAAAAATCAAAATATTAAGTATTTTTATATTGTTATTAATCCGAAATACAGCCTTACAATAATAAAAGTCGATAATAAATAGGAAATTACAAATAATAAAAAATAAAATTATCTCATGTAGTAGTACAATGCAAATGAATGCAGATACAGAGCGGTGACGAGCGCGTATTACCGAGGCGCGCTCGGCGCCATGCTGGTGTACGACATCACGAAGCGCCCGAGCTTCGACCACGTGGCGCGGTGGGTGGAGGAGCTGCGCGCCCACGCCGACGCCTCCATCGTCATCATGCTCATCGGCAACAAGGCCGACCTCGTCAACTCGCGTGCTGTTCCGGCCGAGGACGCTGCTGAGTTCGCCGAGGATCAGGGCCTATTCTTCTCCGAGACATCCGCGCTAAGCGGCGACAACGTGGAGCCCGCCTTCTTGACGGTGCTAGAGCGGATATATAGCATCGTTTCGCGGAAGGCGCTCGAGCCCGGGAACGAGAGGCCGGACGAGGCGGCGCTGCAGGGCGCGAAGATCGACGTCATCTCCGGGAATGAATTGGAAATTAGTGAGATGAAGAAGCTGTCCGCTTGCTCGTGTTGATGATCATATACGTATTTGTATGTTCTATATGTATGTGACTGTATACGTATATTGAGGAATTTTACAATGAAAGAAAGAAAAATGTAGTATGCTTTCTTTTTACTTATTCCTTTTATATATATATATATATACATAAACAATATATATATATATAAACAATTTAATGATGTAAATTTCCGTAAAGTGAATTTGAATCATAATTGGCAGTTTGAAAATTTAGAAACTGGAACTGAAATCACAAATTTGGAATTGGATTCCCATTCCGAAAAACCGGTGCCCCGAATTCGAGTCCCGAATATTTGGTACTCTATTTTTGATAACCCGGATTTAAATATTGATTTGTAAATAATAATAAGAATAATTTAAATATATGAAATTACAAAAAAAGAACTTAAAATCTAAATTTTAAACTTACCGACTTTAACTTAAAACTAGTTTCACTTTTGTGTTAAGTCCCATATGGAAAAGACACAGTTTGAAAAGGCCATGAATTACTCTCCTCGTTGTCAATTAATTAAGAGTTTGAAGGTAAAACACTTCACATTCTAAACCACTACGTCACACTATAGGATTAGTTAATTAAATAAAATATATTAATAAACATACAAAATCTAGTTCCAAAAAATTATTTATAAGAAATCATGAACATATAATATCATGGAATTCGGTTACCGGTTCCGTTGAAAAAAAGAAAGTAGTTCAAAAACTAAATATTTTTCAGATTTAGGTATATAAAAAATGTTTAGATGTTTTTCTTACATCCATTGTGTACTGTATTGATTTCAATTCTTAACTCTAGAGAGGGAGAGATTTCTATAACAATTCTGGAGAAATCAAACCTTAACGCATGCAATTAGTCCCCAAAATGTAGGGTAAATACCCACCCGACCGGAATTTTTTTTTTATTTGCCAAAACCCGGATACGGATTTATCCGGGTCCGGGAAAAAAAAAATCCCGGATATATCCGGATCCGGGATTTTTTTTTAATTGTGTTATTTATTGTTTAGTCCCTCGTTTCGTTTAGTTGTTCAAATCTAACATTTTGGTACTTAAGTTCGGTTTTGAAAAAAATAAATTTTTAAAATTTCAAAATTATTTTAAGTGTTTTAAATATTTAAAAAATAATTATGAAATAAATAAAACATACAACAACAAAAGAAAGTAAATATGTGTTTTTATTCAACAAACTCAAAGGTCGGATACGGGAAAGTACAACTACAACCAAATTTCGAACGGCAAACGAAGTTACAAATTGAAAGTACAATAAGAAAACGAACAATTGAAAACGAATTACATTTGAATCTGTGAAAAGTAATTCGCCATTTCTCGGTCGAACATATCGTTTTCTTGTTGTCGCTTGTTGGCCATAATCCAATCTCTCGAAAGCATAAGGATCTCGACCATCAATGATTTTGTAGACTTGCGGCGAGGCTCTAACATCCTTCCGGCCATTGAGAATGCCGCTTCCGATGATACCGTTGAGACTGGGATTGTGAGAATGTCACGAGCCAACAAGGATAAAATCGGATACTCTGATCGATTTGCGTGCCACCATTGAAGAATGTCGAGGCCTTCGTTCGGGCACGGTGTCGGAGGAAGGTTGCAGAATCGGGCGTACTCGTCGATGGTGTTGCGCCGTTGACGTCGACCAAGGACTCGAGATCCCGAACCGCCACCTCCTTGTGAACCCGGTGAAGAAGTCGACGTATTGCCGCGCCCAATAGCCGTAAGGTTGTAGAATAAACGGTGATTGTACACGTATGGTGATTGTGAACCACCGGCCCCGCGTCCGCCCTATATTGAACCAAAAATATTAAGGTTTAGAGTAATGTTAGGAAATTAAAATAATTAATCTTAAGAAATAAAGTTAAAAAAACTACCTGAGTTTGTTGTTGTTGTTGATTCTTTTCCTCCAGCTGATCTTCGATGTCGTTATATTTTTGCTCGTACTCTTGGTAAAGAGCCTTCATCTTCTGATCCGCATCGAAGTAATTGAACGTCATATAGGGCTCCCCCGTGAGGGCTTGCATGGCATTTAAGACCTCCTGCAGCTTGGAAAGCTTAAGTGTCGGATCCACGATTACAGCGGCGCAATATAGAAATGGGAGCTTGTCAATACTCCAATAATACTCGAACTTTGCAATCATCGGGGTTACAACATCGGTAAATAAAGCATTACGTTTTGCGGTTTCAAAATGACAAAGTATATCGAAAATAGCGGGCAAAGCTCTCTGAGACGTGGGTGAGTAAACATGAGATAAATCAATAGTAATTTGATTAAAAAGGTGTAGAAAAGCCTAGAATTGGATGGCTTTTAGCCAATCGTCCGGAGTGATTTCTTCGCGGTCGTCTTGCTCGAGGCTGTTGATCCAGTTCGTAAGAAGCTCCTTGTATGGTAAGACAGCATCCAACATCATGTAGGTCGAGTTCCAGCGGATCTTCATATCCGGTTGAAACGTTCTTACCTGGTAACCGTGAGCCCTGCAATAATCTTCCCAAGAAACTGTACGCATAGTAGATGCTCGTATATACAAAATAATGTCCCTAATTTTGGCGATACTATCTGAAATAACGCGAAGACCGGATTGAACTATCAAGTTTATAATATGACATGCACACCTTTGATGAAAACAATCGTCCCTAAAATTGGTCAAACTTTCCTTCATTATTTATACGGCATTGGCGTGGGCACTTGCGTTATCTAACGTAATGGAAACTACTCTATCCTTAAGGTTCCAATCCGACAAAACTTCTAGTATCGCCTCGGCTAGGTTTACGGATGTGTGCCTAACCCTCATCGGCCTAAAACCTATGATACGCTTTTCCATTTTCCAATTATCGTTGATAAAATGAGCTACGATCGTAATATAATCATCATTAGCATGGCCTTTCCAACAATCCGACGTTAAAGACACTTTGTAAGAAGATTGTTGGAACATTTCTTGTAAAGCGGCGCTTTGCTGGTTATAAAATTTGATAATTGTCTCGTGGGTTATATAATACGAGATTTCCCTATAGTTTATCGGCGCCACCTTCATCATCATTTCGTTAAAACCTTCTCCCTCGGGTGCCGATATAGGCAAACCATCGCGTACAACCCACTGAGCAATATACATTCTATATAGATCATCGGGTAAGCGACTTACCTCCTCCGCCCGCTTTTTCTTCAAGCAAGTCTTGACGTGGTTTTCTAGGCGGCTGTTGCCGTCGTTCTTCGGATGGGCCCTAAATTCCTCATTGCAATGTCGGCAAATCCCCCACTTATCTTCCAAGCCGGTTTCGTAGTTGTATCTGTAGTCGGGTATGAAGTCGTGCTGCCAAACCGCTCCCGTTAATTTCTTTCGCTTCCTCGTCGGCGGATGGGGGGCCGACCGCGCTCACCCGGAACTAAGGGTTGTTGGGCACGACCACGTCCACGTCTAGCTGGCGGTGGCGGCGTTGGTAGAACTTCTTCAACTTCCTCCTCCTCGCCTTGGTCTTGAACGTAGTTCGGGTCCTCCGTATCATCATCATCATCGTCGTCCTCGGCATCGGGGTCGTTGGATTGGTTCCTCGACCTCGTTTCCTAAAAAACATAGGAATATTACAAGAGTTTAATATTAATTTATATATTACAAGGAATATTACAATTACATTTTTTAAATTTTAATATTAATCATATTAATTTAATTAAATTTGATATAGTTAAATAAAAAAGTTAACGAAATTAAAAATGGTATTTTCTATGTGTGGAAATAATTATCAAGCTCTTTTGGACGGAACTCCCCGAGGTTCCACGGTCAGATCGACTAGAAAGGATGCTATGATCTCGCTTTAGGCCCAAGCTTTTCTAGACAGAACTCCCCGAGGTTCCCAGGCTAGCTTGGAGGAGATTGCAAAGCAAACCTTATTTAAAAACCAATCTTTCTAAGACACCATAATCCGTAAAAACTTTATAATTATCACCACACATAAAAAATACAATTTTTAATTTTTTTTAACTTATTTAAGTAACTATTTAAAGTTTAATTAAACTAATATGATTAATTGATTATTAACTAATTAAAAAAATTAAACTAATATGATTAAATGATTATTAAATCTCAAGAAATTCGTTTCTGATGTGGAAGATCAGTCGGAACTGCAACCACAGAGCATACTAAGACTTTCAAGATACGTGGCAAATTAATTAATTAAACTAAAATAATTAAACTAAATTATTAGTTTTTAACTTATTTAAGTAACCATTTAAAGTTTAATTAAACTAATATGATTAAATGATTATTAAATCTCAAGAAATTCGTTTCTGATGTGGAAGATCAGTCGGAACCGCAACCACAGAGCATACTAAGACTTTCAAGAGACGTGACAAATTAATTAATTAAACTAAAATAATTAAACTAAATTATTAGTTATTAATTATTATGTAACTTACTAACTTATTAGTAATTGAGTATATGACTAATGACTATTTATTAAATATTAAGTAAGTAACTATTTTAATTATTATTTAATTAATTAACTACTTAAATTAAACGTACCTCGGCGTCGGGGGAAACATATTGTTGTTGACGATGTTGTTGGACTTGTTGTGCTTGGTATTGTTCCTCGTTGCTAAGGCTATGCCATTCCGGAATATAAGGACCTTGATAATTAAGTAAGTTAGTAAAAGCACCGACGTTACCTTGAGAAAATAATAATTGTTGGTTCGGCCCGACGCCACCGGTACCATATTGACCATGAACCGGTAACGGTTGGCTAGAAGAACCGGGAACATTGTGTTGATTCATAATTCCAACATTATAATTATGTTGACTAAAAGCCGTCCCGCTATTAATCGACCGCGGCGACAGAATAGTGGACCGTCCTTTTCCTCGGACATCGGGACGTCCTCGAGAACAGTTGTTGCCACTCGACATATTAACGACAAATTAAACTAATAATAACGATTAAATAAACAAAATTACTAATAATAATTAATAACAACTAATAATAAACTAAAATACTAATAATAACAACTAAATAAACTAAATTAATAATAACTAAAATATCTAAACAATATATTAAACTAACAATAGAGAGTATTTATATAATTATAAAGTAGCTAAACTATAGAGTAAAATCGGATTTTTGAGAGCTTGAGAGAGTTTGGGAGAGTTGGAGATGAAGAGAAGAGGATGTGTGAAAAAAATGGGAGTGAAATGGTGTATTTATAGGGAAAAATGTGTAGGAATTCAAGTAAGAGGTGTAATTATAGCTCCAACGGCTATTTTTGAGGGCCCCAATGGAATTTTTACCGTTGGACACAAAGCTGACGTGTGTCAGCTACTTTTGCCGCAGGCCTTTAATTTTTGCAACGGCTCTTTAATCTGGGCCGTTGGATCTACGATCCAACGGCCCAGATTAAACACAATTTTTTTTTTAAAAACCCGATAAAGTATTATCCGGGTTGTGTGTTTCCCGGATACCGAAATATCCGGTTCGGGAAAAACCCGGATCCGGATATTTCGGTATCCGGTTTTTTTTTTTTTTTTTTTTTTTTTTAATGAATCCGGGTTTAACCCGGATTCATATTTTGGGGACTACATGCAATCAGCCTCCAAAACAAGTTAAATTAGGGCATTTCGTACATTGTCCCGCTCCGTTGTAATCCAAAAAAAGGGCTTGCTGTCGACAAAGGTGAAACGAAACAATCTTAACGTAGCCCAAGCCAAAGCTTGAGTCGCTTAAAATGATTTGATAAGTTAATTTTTTGTTTTCATTTCCTAAAAGTACTAAAATAGAACTAATTAAAATGTGTTTTTTCCTCGCAAAACTTGGAAGGTATATTAGATGCGTTTCCCTGGTTTTTGTTTTAATATTATTTTCAGTTTAAACTCAATATATAACAATATACACTGTTTATGGGATTTATAATTTAGTATCGCCACTCCTATCTCTCACTTCAGTGGCGTAGCCAACTTTGTGTTTCAGCCGAAGCACCATATAATAAATAATTTTTTTAATTATTAAATTAGTTTGAAAAATAAAAAGCCTACACATTTACATTTTATTAAAGGTGTATTTCAATATTTTTTTACCCGGTATAAAAGCCCAATATTTTATTCGGTATAACTTTGAGCTCTATCACTAAACTAAAGCTAATGTTAAGTTATATGTGACGTGCTCAGCGGTGTCGGCAACACACTCGATTATCTCGGTGATGTCGGTGACATACTTGGCGATGTCGGCGACGCACTCGGTCGCGAATATAAATTGTCTACACCGTCAAAAATGCCACATGTGTCGCCAACACCACCAATTACGTCACCGACAACATCGAAAACACCTAGTGCATCACCGTTACTGGCGAGTGCGTCACCGAGACTATCGAGAATATCGAGTATGTAGCCGACACAGCCGAATATGTCTGCCGAGTGTATTTCAATAGCAAATAATTAATCATGAAATAATCAATGTGTATATACATAGATATAAAGACACGTAATAAAATAAACATATAACATCACCATCACCTAAGTAAAACAACAACCACCATCAACTAACTGCTATACTTAGTGGTAATTTTTTTGAAAATTCAGCACATGCACGTGCGAATGCTGATGTAACATTAGCTACGCCCATGTCTCACTTAACAATCAAAATCTATATATTCTTCCGAATTTGTGACGAATTTTATTCACTTAAGTACCAACCATAAAGTTGTAAAAAATAATCGTTTCAAGATCTATATCTTTCACACTTCACAAGCAGGGGTTTCGATAACCCGAGTACTTTCGAGTTATTCTCCATCTTAAATTACTTCAACATCTTCTCCGTTATTAATGAGATTTTAATGAAAATATGAACTTAACTACTGTCTACTGGTTTTAACATCGATATTGTGTTAGCTGAAATTATAAGATCAAAGTTTGAGTCATCTCTTACTTTAGACCAAGGTTTAAAATATCGCTTGCCGTTTTCGTTTCGCATTTTCCGTTTTACGGATATATCGCTTGCCGATGGGTATGTCGATGGGCAAAAGGGAAAAAAAGGGCATGCCGCATACCGCATTTACCGCACTTTTCGTATGGACATACCGCATTTACCGCACTTTTCGCATGGATATTTTGTAAAAAATATTTGAGTTTTTAAGCACGATATTTATATAGGTTCAAAACTACATATTTAATAAATACAAGACATAATTGTATACAACAAAACACATTTGTAACTTAAATATGTAGGTGAAATGTATAATATTAAGTCACTTTATTAGTTTAAGTGTATAATATTAAGTCAAATTATTATGTGAAGTGAATATGTATGTTAATTAAGTGTGTAATATTAAGTGAATATGCATGTTAATTGTATAGGTATGTTAACAAATTTAATATTAGTTGAAGTGTATAATATTAAATGAATATGTATATTAAGTGTATATGTATGTTAGGTGAAGTTAATATGTATGTTAAGTGTATAATATTATTTGAAGTGTGTAATATTAAGTTAAATTATTAGGTGAAGTGTATGTGTATGTTAAGTGTGAATGTGTAATATTAGTTGAAAACAAAAAGTCCCACATTGATAGATGACAAGAGTTTGGTGATGTTTATATACCAAATATTAGGGACAAGGGCTTGGGCCCTTAGGGTCATAGGATTTTGTGGATGGGGGAGGACTCACACAAATATTACACCACCACACGCGCGCGCCGCCGCCGTCCGGCCGAACGCGCGGGGTGGGGTGGGGTGGGGTCTTGTGTGAGTATAATTATCTTTCCGAATGTCGTTTCATTTTTTGCGAAATTTGGTAAAACGACAGCGAAACGAAAGGGTTGTCGTTTCGGTGTTCGAGCGATTTTCGCGATATTTGGCACCTTGCGTGAATCAATTTGGATGAACAGTACTGTTCATCGCGCCAAAAAATATTTCAATTTTTTTTGGTCCTTCAAAACTTTTAAAATATACATAAATGTTTAAAGTTTATAAAATTATTTGATATTTAACCCTCAATATTATTTATAAAGAATAATTATTTGTCTCAAAAACTATTTTCGGTAGGCAAAAGTATTGAACTTATAAAATATGTTATTTTACGTAATTATAATAGACAACAATGAAATTTGCACAAAACACAATTACATTAAAAATTAATACATAACATGATTCGAACAATTTGTTACTTTCATAGACAATTTTATTTGCATTTGTGTTGTAATTTTATTTTATTTGTGTTATGTTGTCTTTTTATTTTAATAAATGTGGGGGATTTTTAATAATTTGACTAAGTGATCTAAGTACGAATCAATAAATAAATATAGGGGTATGAGTGTAAATACAATATAAAGAGAATGAAAATAGAGTAAGAAATAGAGTGAGAAATAGAGTTCGGTTGGAGGTGATTTACTGATTACTGAGAAATAGAGTGAGAAATAAAGTGAAATATAGAGTGATCGGTTGGAGATGGTCTCAACACTTCATTCTTTTTATTACACTTTCCATCTCTTCTTTTCTTGTACCATTTCCATGTAGGACTATTATGATTTGCTTTAAAAAGTTAAATGTGAGTGTGACATTAATTTTTTTCCCCTATATTATTCTATGTGAGACTTTTTAGAAATATATGTGTATATATACACATTGCACACATATTGTAAATCTATATATGTATGTCAGTATGTGTATATGTATTCAAGTCTACTGGTGAAAGAGATATATGAACCGGTCAGTCTTTTTACTTATTCCGATTTTTCTCTTCTAACCGTTTCTTGCCGCGTTTCTATAAAAATATGTGAATCGATCACTGATTTTCTATTTTTCTGTTTTGCACCAAAATAGTTTCAAATGAAAGTGGAAGGGTTTTTGTAGTTTTGAAGAAATAACAGGAAAATGCCGGGAAACCGACGAGAAATCGATAAAAGAATGATATATATATATATATATATATATATACAAAATTACCGATAATGCTAATTAATTCTGGAGAAATCACCGGTAGCCAATGAGAATTTATTAACCTTGCTATGTGTTTATAATATACATTGTTAAGAATTATATACTATCTTGGAGTTGATAATGAGATGGAGATTAATAGATTATAGAGATTAAATATGATTTTTTGAAAATTGGGCCCAATGGGCCATAAGAAAGAGGGAAATATAGACCAATCTCATCGCGGTAATAATTTAAATATATTTTATATTCGAGAAATCTAATTTAAATATATTTTACACTCGACGAATAAATAATTTAGTTATGGCTAAAGCAATAAATAATTTAGTTATGGCTAAAGTAAAAACAAATTATTCGATTTATTAAACAAAACTATATATTTTTTTAGGGATAATAAAATTAGATATGTGTAGTGATGAGTTACTCAACCGTTTGCTTTAGTCTCCTTACAATAAAATAAAAACAAAAACTTTTAATGCCTTTACCAAGTTTAAAAACGACTAGAGCTTTTGCCAAATTAATCTTTAAATTCTTATACTATCACTTTTCAATCACCCCAAAATGTCATAAAACGCGTCCTAAAATATCTAATATGTGTCTTAAAGTGTATTATGATTAAGATTAACAACTATATTGACTCATTTGTATATATTTTCCAAACTATAAGCTATACTTGTTAATTTTTTCGACACATCAATTTACTTAAATACTCTTTCCATATATCATTATATCTTAATATATACCAACTACATATCAGCAACAATAAAATAGTGAGCTATGGATACATAGTTTTGTATTTAAATAATAAGCCAATAATTTGTTTTCACAGGTGGAACCAAGCGTGGACAATGCATTAAAAATGATTGAAAGGTACATTCCATAATCTATATATTTAATACAAAATATTCGTAACATGTGAAAAGAAACTTCATCAATAAGTGATTCAATAATTACCATTTACCAATGATTATACTCATTTGAATATAAAATTCATAATATGTGATGTCAATTAGAACATGTAAAGCTAACATGCATGGATGTAATGATTATCCAGATGTGTACTTGGAGAACACTTACATAGTTATATGCATAAACAATATTGACAAACAAAAAAATATTTATATTATAGTATTTATTTTCCTACTAAAAATTTAAAGCATAATAATGTGGTAATGTGTGGAAAGGAAGTGCATATCGGCATTTCAAATATAATTAATAAGGAAAATAACCGTAAAATTATTCAAGTTTTCTTTTTTAAATAATGTGAGATAATTTAAAATTTTTTATTGAATTTTTATTATTATTCAGAATAATTGAAAATATAAATATTTACCACTGAGAATATATCGTGCACGAATTTTATTATAAATTGTTCTATTTTTCTAAGAATGTATCTAAAAACTTAATTTTATTAATTTATTTAAGGAATAATAATAATTCCGAGTTCTTTCTTAAGAAAAGAAAAAAAAAGTTCCAATTTGATGATTAAATAGCCAGCTGGAGTGACTAGCTTTTTGTAATTTATTTTTTGGCCAAATGAAATTAATGTTCTTGCTATGATTGTGAGTATTGAACAGCAGAATAATTGCACTCTTAAATCTCAATATATATACATTTTAATTCCTACATATTCATTTTATGAGAGTGTCATTGTAATAATTAGCTCATTATAATTTGGGTTAATGACGGCAAAAATACCCAAAGTTTGGTCAAAGAAAACCCCTCGTGTACCCAAAGTTTAAAAGTGGTGGCAAAAATACCCAAAATCGCATTTGGGGAGTTGACCATTTCATTCTCGTAACGCCGTTAACTTACCCGTTAACTCTGGCCACGTGGACAAATGTGGGTTGCTGACATAATAATTTTTGCCACGTGAACGAGCCCACATTAGCCTCGTTTACGACAAAACAAGGAATTAAACCCCTAATTAATACTATTTAAAACAACTAATTGAACCCCTAATGATTACACTTAACAAAACAGATTTGTCCACATGGTCAGAATTAACAAGTAAGTTAACAGCGTTACGAGAATGAAGTGGTCAACTCCCCAAATGTGACTTTGGGTATTTTTGCCACTACTTTTAAACTTTGGGTACACGAGGGGTTCTTGGACCAAACTTTGGGTATTTTTGCCGTCATTAACCCTTAATCCCTTATAATTTAATTGAAATGGAAAGTTGATTTGCAAAACCATGTTCGCATCGCACATAATTTGGGCCGTAAAGCCTAGCAAAAGATAAGCCTATATCATATAGGTTAATTTACTCATTCTTTTTATCAAGTATATGTATATTTTGAAGATAGGGACTTTAGTTTATATATTTTTTGAACTTTATTCGAATATATTTAATCGAATGTACTTTATCTTATTATTATTTAATGCGCTTCAAGCATAGGCATTTATCTATTCTTAATTAATTATGCTTAATGGGGTATTAATTTTATTTTTACTAGAGTGTGATCCGATGCCGATAATAATTGTGCCGATCTAAACTTTTCATGTATAATCTTAATTTTTAATTTTACTTTCTCTCAGTTTTTATTTTATTTTATTATCTAATTCTTCGAATTCGTATCCTGAACAAGAATTGAATATTTACAAATGCATTAAATTTTGAGTTTACAAGAGAAACGTACATACAAACTACAAATTATTTGTGTTATTCGCATTTTCGGACTTCTGATACAACTAATTTATATTTCCCCCAATTAGTTATTAGAAATTTCCAATAAATTGAAGAAAAAAAATTGATCGTTTACGAATTATCGTTTGAAAACTGGTAAAGTGCTAGTTTAAACCCGTCGAGTATTTTTTTTTTTACTAAACGCATATTATTAATTGAAAATAGATAAAATATCATATTGTAATAATAGTTATTAGAAATAAACTTTTACAGAGTCTATACTTCTATCGAAATTGAAAATAGAAAGAAAAAAAATTACATTCAGAGCGAAATCAACAACATAATATTAGTTATCAATATCGACTTCGATTTGACCTTTTTATTTATCATAATGTCTCATCTGCTCACTCATTAAAATTGAACTTTATTCTTCAAATTCTGAATAAAATAATTCCATGAAATTGATGGATTTCCCTTAAAGATGAAGATCAAGTAAGTAGTGGGCAAGAAATGATGTTTGGAGTTGACGACATAGTAGATAAGTAGATAGATATAGTAGTGTATTACTTATTAAAGACTCGTGACACTATGTGTGTATTTTTGTCTCTTTTATCTTTCTAAATTTCATCATTTGATTCTGAGAAGAAGAAGAAGAGGCAATTATGAGGCCAGAAAATCCAGACCCATAATAGTTTGATTCCAGGGTCTGACCGAAAAGGTTGCCAATAATCAAGTACTGATTTTGGTCACATGCAATGCAATGCAATGCAATTTGCAACTTCTATCACTAAATGTGTCCTTTCCCCTTGCAATTCAACTGAACAAATTAGCATTATAAAAAAAATATTCAAATTCAAATTTAAATTGCATAATTCTTAATTTTTAATTATCTAAGATCCTGAAATTTGTATTTTCAATTGATTTTGTCTTGTTTCTCTAAAGGTCCGATCTAAAGTAGAGTTGGATGGGTTCAAATTTTCTCACTAAAAAAAAAACAAAAAAATTGTACAATAATACATCTTAATCTTATTCGATTTTTAGCGTAAATTCATGTAAGGTTTAAATTTAACCTCATTAATCTTCAATGGAATTTTAATATAAACCTCCTCAAGATAAGTTTTTGGTTAAAAAAAAAATCTAACCCTTTTAATATGTATCTAATTTCGTTATTATGCTTTTGATCGGTATAAATAATTAATTTATTATTTAACCGTAATAATAATATTAAATATTAATTAATTTAATGTCGTGACTTTTTAAGCCCTATGCTTCTGAATGGAACTCATTCTACTAGAAAGTGCCCCATCATTATTATTATTATTATTTTTAATCACAATTTGGAATTATATTAAGATATGAAATGGATGTCACTACAAAATGTGGTCCTTAAGCTTCTGAGCTATGTGTCCATAATTCTACTCTACGTTGCAATCGAATATCGAATAATATAAAAAGAAATAAATAAAAGAATTCGTGTATGGTGTGTGACGCATTATCAAATCGCTCTTTACCTCTTAAACAATTCAAGCTAAATAATTGGTCTTTTCTTTTCACAAAAAAGAACAAAAATCAAATCCTATTTTATCAATCTACGAAGCGAAAATAGATACAAAAGAAGAATGACCAAAACTACCAAAATACCCTCCGATTCCACGCCACCAGAATAGCCTTTTCGGCTAACTAGAATTTCCACCCATTGACCGGTCCCTCCTCGGTCCCACCACTTGCAGCGTGACACGTCATCCCCAAACCTAAAAGTCAAACTGCGCCCTGCCACGTCATCCCCCGTGGCCCAAACCCGCGTCGAAAGCGTCCGACTTTCGGTTGCTCTTCATCCGCAACAGCCCGACGAGCTTCCGCAAGTCCTTCCCGGGCCGGCCCCCTTCGAAGAACCCGCCCGGTTCGCTCGTTTCGTCCACGGAGCTTCTCGTTGGTGTCGGGGTGAACTCGCCGAATTTTCGTGAGAATTTCCCGGCCCCGTCGGTCTGCAAAGCCGTGATGACGGACTTGATCGCCCGGCTCGGGGAAGCCCGGTTGGCGAGCATGAGCTCGCCGATCTCGGCCGGGCTGAGGCTCGACCCGCTCTGGAAAATCTCCTCCACCTGCGGGAAGAGCTTGTGCTCCTTCACGCCCAGGTAGTTGCTCGCCAGATTCTTGAAGGCCATGAAATCGCAGAGAGGGAAGTGGATGTGCACGTCGACACGGCCCGGCCGGAGAATTGCCGGGTCAATCCCGTCTTTCCGTGTCGTCGTGAACACCATGATCCTCTCCTCCGCGCAAGATGAGCTCGTCAGGCCGTCCATGAAGCTCAGAACGCCGGAGGACGTCAGGGCTGTGGATTTCCCGGCGAGGAACCAGTCTAGATCTTCGATAACGATCACCGATCTCGCCGTCGTCTGCAGAAGCGCGGTCCTCAGATCAGCGTCGTCGCGGATTTTCGAGAGATCGAGGTCGTACACGTTGTAGCCAAGGAAATTCGCCATGGCCGCGACGAAGCTCGTCTTCCCGGTGCCGGAAGGGCCGTACAGGAGGAAGCTCCGTTTCCAGACCCGGCCCAGTCTGTGGTAATACTGCTTCGATTTGAGGAAATTCTCCAAATCCGATTTGATCTTCGATTTGAGATCGGATTCCATGGCGATCGTCTCGAACGTAGACGGGTGCGAGAACGGCGTCGATCGCCACCGTCCGTCGACGTTCATGAAGAGCCTCGTCTCCTTCCTCCTCTGCTCGAACTCGTCGGCGACCTCGTGGATGTGCTGCAGGTACGGCCTGAGAATCCTCCGCTTATCAGCTTTCCGAATCCGCAGAGTCAGGCCGCCATTTTCGCAGACCCAAACGAGCTTCGCTCCCAGGAACCGGTCCTCGATCGTCTGGTTGGGATCAAGCCTGACGACGATGTCGCTCGATTTCTTCCCGGTGACGAGGTTGGCGAAATCGGAGTCCTCGATCGAGGTCAGCGAATTCAGATACTCGAGCACCCTGCGGTGAAGCTGATTCTCCTGCATATTGGTTTCGTGGAATTCGGGGACCTTGAAGCTCTGGTAGACATGGAAAAGGTCCTCGAAGGCGCTCCACCATTTCCTGACGATGAAGACCAGCCCGGTTCGGTGGAGAAGCACGCGAACGGCGAACCCGATGGCGAGCAAGGCGAGAATCAGGTACGCGAAGGGAATCATCTCTGGGCCTGTGAATTGTGTTTGGATGGCGAGAAAATGCTAAGCAAGAATGGGAGATCTTTTTCTCTTCTTTCTTTTGGGAGAAGAAAACATAGTTGAGAATCGATATTCGGACGGGAGAGGAGAGGAGAGAGATTTATGGTCAATTTGATTGATTCGGAATCCTCGAGAGAGACGGCTATTTTCTATTTTCTATTTTCTATTAGTTATTTTATTTTAAGGTTCACGACTGAGAAGAAGGGAGGGAAGTGAACACAACTTATAATGACGGCCATTCTTATTAAGGGATATTTACGGCATAAATACTCAATTTTATGCTAAGTGTGTTGGTGTATTTCAATCTTTCGATAGAACCCAAAAAGTTACGAAATTTTGAAATAATGTTTATTAAATTATAGACTCGCGTGGGTCTCTAGTTTAGTAAAAATGTTGAATAATAATAGGTGTTTTCGGAGTTTAATACATAGGCAGAAGCATCAATTGGGTTCAAGCCTCCGAGCTCCTCAAATTCATGCATTTTTTTTATTGATTTTTTTTAGTGTTTTGCTTTCAAACCTTCGTTTCTTATTAATTTTACAGTCCAACCCCCTTTAAACACAAATCCTAATTCCGCCTATGGTTTAATGGTAGACAAACATGTGTCCCTCGTGTATGGGGGCTTTAACGAGACATGTACGAAATTGAATTTTGTCAGGCCTTTCAAAATTTCAAGTACTATTATTGCTATAAAAATAATGGAAATAGATCATCACCAGTTCACTTAATATAAGTACTTATGCCGTAAAATATCTTTAAACATATTAGCGCTGAAATAAATTGTTAAAAGACCTCCGTTGTGATTTTATTTAGAAACATACCCCCCAAATACCTCATGTTAAGAAACAAAAACATTTCAGTGAGGGTATGCAACTAAATAAAAAACCAAATAAGATTATTCTTAAAAAAAAAGCCTTATTAGCGCTTTTGTCCTTTGAACTTGTATATCGGTGCAATTTGTCTTTTAATTTTAATTATTCGCTCGACCGTCCTTATAAGTTCAAAAAATAGCATATAACATCGATTTTAACTTACACACATGTTTAAAGTTAACTCATCAATATTGTAAAACTTGTCAAGCTACTTCACAATCACAAAGCACAATAGTCACATAAATCTACTATATTCACGCCATTTGGTAATTAATATACAAAAATATTTTTGAGAAAGTCATGTATTGGTCGTGATTTTTTTCTTTCTTTTTAGAGTTTAGGATTTAAGAGACTATATTAGTTTTTGAATGTATAAGAGACAGCAGTGCCAAATATTTAAGTTCATATGCTAATTGCACCAAAATTAAAAATTCAGGGGTATTACTGCCAAGTGCAAATTACTATTTTTTTTTTCTTTCGCTTTTATCTTTTTCCACTTATTATAATCATACTTTTCTTTTATGAGTAGTGACTTATGATGTTATGATTATTGTTTACTTTCTTAATAAAAAAAAAAGAGTTTTGGTCCTACTTTGGTGATCCAATGCGTGGGACAGCCGCGTAGGCGATAAATACAAATATCATTGACAACATATTTAATTAATTTCAATAATTAATTAACCTTTATCATGATTAATACAACGTGTAACTCAACAAGAAAGAATTAATAAATTGTAAAATTAGTAGCTGTAAAATGTAAATTGGTATCTAATTAGCGAACCACGTATGAATCATTTGAGCTTGTACAAATGAAATAGTCACTTTTGGATAAAATAAAAGGGTCTTAATCTACATGAAGAATCTTTGTTTGATATTCTTATGAGCATATGATTATGCTACACGGAATAAAAGTAGATGCCAAAATTATATTTTTATATTTAAAAATAAAAAAATATGAACAAGTGACGAGTGAGTGCCAATTTCAACGAGAGGATGGTAAGTTAGTTAAGTTCTTGAACTACTTTATTTAGTTTAATTTTGTGGCGTTAATGATAATATTGATATGGTGAGAACAATAAACATGGGTTGGGTTGGGCCGCCCTGATGCTTTTTATGGACCCGACCCGCTCACATCGGGTTACAAAAAAAAAAAAGCCCGATCCGACCCAAAAAATTTCAATGCCCGAACCAAACCGACCCGATAAAAATCGGATTGGATTGGTTTGGGCCGTCGGGCCTGAATAATTTAAATTTAAATTTATATTATAAAAAATAATATAAAAAATATGCATCAATGTAGCTCAAAGTTCAATGAAAAATACCCCAAACAAATTTAATCAAACAAACTTACACCAAACAAATTCTATTAATATTTGAACTAAGTAAATTCAAGCATAGTCAAGCATAAAAACTACTAATTTACTGCTCATTTTCAAACATCAAACATGTTCATTTCCAAACATATTCAAAAAAATGTACTACTCATTTTCAAACATGCTTAAATTAATTCTAGCATATCCAAATAATAATAAATTACTACTAACTTGATTTGAAATAAAATCTAAGAGCAGACATTGAAAATGAGAGATTGAACGGTCCTTTAATGTATAAAATTGAGAATGATAAATTTTAAAAGATTAAAGATTGTACTACTTGAATAAAAATCAATAAAAATTAATATGAAGTATATATTAATTATATTGGTCGGGTCGGAGACCCTGACCCGACCCAAGGTTTTGGCCACGACCCCGACCCGAATAATAGTTGGGTCCAGCCCGATCCGACCCAATTTTGAGCGGGTTAGATTGGACGGGTTAGTTTGGGGTCGGGTTTCTAACGGGTTGGATTATCGGGTTGGGTCTAAAATACTCACCCCTAAGAACAATTATCACAAAAATTTATAAAATAAATGAATAATAAAACAAAAAAGAGGAAAAGTCAAAGAGTTTTTGTTTTTTAATCTGGAAAAAATAGATATTCTGGTTTTCCCCATTACCGATTTCGGAATATTTTTACTTTCTTATCAAAATACGTACAGAACTGGAATTCCGTTCATGGATCGTTTTTTAATATTTTTTTAGAATAAACCAATTATAAAGTAAATGAATAATGTAAATCCACATATATTAATTAGTGGCTTGGGTTCAAGATGACAACTTTGTTGTTATTTGTCATTGACTTATTATATACAAATAATATTATTATATGTACGTTATTTTACATTTCTTCGGCGAGGTTTCAACATCAACTTGGTAATAATATAAATTTTACTATAATTGTGATTACGGTTGAATTAAATTAGATTGCTTACTTTTGGGCATTTTTTTGACTGCCTAATATTCCAAACTATACCAAAATTAGATTAAAAGGAAAGCTCAAACATTTCTCGAGTCATCAAAAGGGTGCTAATATAACTATAATACCAAACCATAACATAAGAAATTTGAAAAACTTATTTTTATTAAGGGTTAATAGTGCCGAAAGTTTTAAATTATGCATGACCTTTTCAATGTTAATAGTGGCAATTTCAATGAGTCCGAATGTTTTCATCTAATGGCAAAAATATATAATGTTCGAAGATAGTAAGTTTGTCATGAATAATTCACGCCCTTAGTTTGACTTCACACCGATTTTCACAAAAGAGTATTGGTTTACCATTTTTTTTATAAAAAAAATTACATGTTTGAAAATAATCGTAAAAATTACTGCTTAAAATTGATAAAACTTATAAAATATTAGAGGATAGCTTATCATAATGCATTAAAATTGAGGGGGTTATGTAATAATTCATATATTGATCCGCTAGTTAGTTATGTCTTATACAAATAATAATATATCTACAAATTTGAAAATATTTAGATGGTTAATGTCAATAGTCAATAGTCAACAAATTTGAAAAATTGAGGCAGGTTATTCCAATTATATAGTCAATGTTCGACACGATAGTATTAAATTGGAAATCATTGCAAAAACAAAACCAATATTAATGTCCCTTAAACTAGTAAGCAAAACCAACGAATTAACATTCGTTCTAACAAGCTAATATTGCCTAGTGGTAATTCCACACTACTTTCAAAGTAGAGGTCGTGGGTTCGATCCCCACAGCAGCGAAGTTGCCTTAAAAATAAAAAAAACATTCGTTCTAACATAATTAGTGAACAAATATCTTTATTCACTACTTATGTGTCCATTTCAAGTTTTCAACTAAACTTTTCTCAGATCTTTATTATATATAGTATTAAACACCGATGATAAGTTATTAACTTTTATTGGGGTCACCTCTTACCTTTGCATTTACACTTATACCTAGTATTATCTACTATCATATCGAACACACGCATCTATAAATTAGTATGTATACATATTATAAAAATAATATGTATCGCTTTTATTATTCATCTTCCACATCAAAGTTAAATCATGTGTATTGGTGAAAAGTATATTTAGTTATGATCGTGAATAATAACTCCCACTTATATATATATGTACATATCGCTTATATGACACACGTACGTCAATATATCATCTCTTTATCGTTCAACTTCAACATCAAAGTCAAATTATGTGTGATAGGTGAAAAGTGCATCAAGTTATGATCATGAATAGTAACTCCCATTTATAATGTTCAAATGGGGAGTGCGCTAAGTGCTAACACGCTTTTATGTTCGTGTATATATATCTATATATGTTTATATATACGAGGGTATGATGAGATTTGGTCTTTGTGCGTTAGCTAGCTGGTATACATATCTATAGTCATATATACATATATACATATATATATATATGGGATAATTACGGCAAATATACCAAACCTTTGGTCAAACTTAACCTTTAAAATTGGCGGCAAAAGTACCCAACCAGCGTTGACTGTGTCTTTGGCTAAAAAAACGTTAACTTTTGCCGTTAGCATAGTACACGTGTCCGTTGCAATGACATATTTTTTCAATGTTGTTTAATATGTATGAAATTTGATTAGTTCATGTGTGTGTTTTGGTAGATTATTTGCTGATTAATTTGTTGATTAATCTGATAGATAGATTAATTCAGTTAGTTTAACCATTAATTCAGTTAAAAATGATAGTAATAAATTTCGGGTGGCTTATGTGGCACGTACACGTGTACTATGCTAACGGCAAAAGTTAACGTTTTTTTATCCAAAGTCACAGTCAACGCTGGTTGGGTACTTTTGCCGCCAATTTTAAAGGTTGGGTACACGGGAGGAAGTTTGACCAAAGGTTGAGTATATTTGCCGTAATTTTCCCTATATATATATATATATATATATATAACCTAGGCAAATTAAAGTACCTAACGTGAGGTTTTGTTTTTGTTGCCGGCGAACTAAATTCGTCTAACACCATTAGACACCCGCCTACGTGGCCGTTAGGCCTGTCTCATGTGGCGCGCCACTTGGCAAGTTTACAAAATATATTGGGTTAGGTGCATAGGCGGAAGCACGTGTATTACTAGGGGGACTGTAGCCCCCCCTAATTTTCTATTTTTGCATTTTTTAACCCTTAAATTTCTGTTTTTGTATTTTTTTAGTGTTAAATTTTTAAAAATTACAAATTAGCCCCTCCTTTCCAAAAAAAATTTAAGCCAGCCCCCTACGATTAAATCCTAGTTCCGCCACTGGTTAGGTGCGATTCGAACCCATGACCTAAGACCCACCTTCATGCCCTCAACCACTAGACCACGTGGCGCACCACATGAGACAGGCCTAGCGGCCACGTAGGCGCGGGTGTTAGACGAAATTATTTTGCCGGCAACAAAAACTCATGTTAGGTACTTTTGCCTAAGTTGTTTGAGGTTGGGTACTCATTAGAGAATTTCACAAAAAGTTAAGTATTTTTGCCGCAATTAACCCATGTGCTATATATATGCACAATGCATGTCGTCAAGTATTTGTATTTCACTAGTAAACGGAGATAATCTTTAGAGAAGGAAAATTGAACATTATCAAGTCGCCAAATATTACCATCTTTAGAGTTGAAATAGACTCATGAAAAGAAAAAATTATTTTAAAGCATGTTTGAGTTTTTATTTATATACTGGGTTGTTGACTGTCGTCGCTGGTAATTGGCTTAGGCTTGAGTAATTAGACAAAAGTAGGGATCAACTTGTGAATTTTATCAGAAAATTGGTATTTTTATATCACAATTTAATAACGTATAATATTTTCGCGGCAATTTCTGAACAATTTCAGGTTTTACTTGTTTGTTTATAATGTGAATATGTGATCAAGTTGCAGAAGACCCCAATTTTTCGCTTAAATTAAAAAACGAGTCAATAGAACACATCTTTCTGCATAATTTAATTTTGAAAGAGTTGCGTACATTATAAGTTAAGAAGGGTCGCTAATTTTTAGTTAAAGACCAAATGGCTAATAAATTATATATATATATATATATATATATATATATGTAAACACTCTTCCCAGCCCTTACGATATTTGTACTTCAACTATATGCCATACAAAAGACGGGGTCCGTCTTCGAAATCGTAGAGTTCTCTCGTTCGGCGTATTCTAATAGTCGTTCGGTCGGTGCAAGCTCACGTGGCCGAGATTGTTTTCAAAATTCGAACACTGAGACCCCGAACTGGGCGGAGATTGTCATAGACTTGCCATTTCTTTTTTAAATTATAAATAACATAGTAAACTAGCCGTTCTCAACGCCTAGTTAAAAAATTCGAAACCAGACGGAATTTGTCCTGCCCGCAAAAAGAGCGCCCGGGAATCGTCCATTGTCAAGACTAGTTAAAACTTAGTTTCGGGCAGGGAATGTCGGAAGCAAACTCAGGCATTTGCTATACTTGTCATCCTTCGAGACCAAGTCCATGGCGACGGCCAATGTGTTCTCATCCGGTCTCAGCCCTCTCTCGGCCATCCCGTGAAGAAGCTCTACCACTTTCGACAGCTCGTTGTTTCTACAGAAACCGCGCATCAACTTATTATACGTGACGGTCGTTGGGGTGCAGCCCTTGCGTTCCATTTCCACGAACAAATTACTCGCCCGATCTAATTCCCCTTTCTCGCAGAGCCCCTGGATCATCATCGTGTACGTGATGGAGTTAGCCGCACGTCCCCTTTGGCGCAGCCCCTCGAACAGTTCCCACGCAGCTTCGAATCTTCCGGTTTTGTTCAACCCGTTAATGAGGCTGTTCACGACGTAGATCTCCAGTTTGACCTTCCGATCTTCCAGCGACTGAAAAAGCTCCAAAGCTTCAGCGGGACAGCTGTCCTTGCACAACCCGGTGATAACGATTCGATATGTGATCGAGTTTGGTGTCAAGCCATGAGTCGCCATTTCTCCGAACAACTTACGTGCTTCCCGAGCTCTGCCTAACTTAAACAAACCGCATAACAAGGTGTTGTACGTCTGGACCGTGGGTTTCGCGCCTTTGAGAACCATTTCCTCGAAGAGCTCAAGAGCTTCATCACCCTTTCTCTTTAGGAAATGAGCGTGGATCAGCACGTTGTAGCTGCACGAATCCGGCACACATCCATTGTCAACCATGGAGAGAAACAGCTTCTTGGCTTCATCGAGCTTCCCGGCTCGGCTGAGTCCGACCAGCAAACTCGTGTACGAGAACAGACCAGGCTTCATGTCGCTCCGGATTAACATCTCCAGCATTTTACGCGCTTCCTCCAGCAGTCCCTTCTTCGAGAGCGCCTCGATCCACACGTTCAAACTCACCATATCCGGCCTCACGCCTCGATCGATCATCTCGCCGAACAACTGCTTTGCCCTGTCCCACTTATCGACGAAGCACAATCCGTGGATCAACGAGCTGTAAACCACCACGGTCGGGGAAACCCCAGCGCCTTCCATCTCGGCGAAAAGCTTCTCCGCCTCCTCGACGAGCCCTTCTTTGCAGAGCCCGTCGATAACTGGGGCGTACAAACAGGTATTCAGCTTCATTCGCGGAAGGCGATCTCTACCGTCTCTGCTCGACAATTCCTCAAGCAGCTTGACCGCAACAATGGTGTTGCCAGTTCTGCACAAGCCATCGATCAATGTCCCAAAGGTTACCTCATTAGGCTCACAACCCAAGACGAACATAGCCCTAAACAGCTTGTTCGCCTCTATAATCCTCTCCGCCTTACACAGACCCTTGATCAAACACGTAAACGTCACGATATTCGGCGCGAAGCCCCTCCTGAACAGCACTCCCATAGCGACGAAAGCGTCGGAGACGCGACTCACACTGCAGAGGCAGTTCATCAGAACGTTGATGGTGATGAAGCTCGGCGAAGCCCCATTGGAGACCCTTCGGGCGTAGAGCGAGAGGGCTTCGGAGAAATGGTTCTCCCGAGCGAGAGAGATCATCGAGCTTTCGAATGTGACCTTCGAGACATGCGAGTTTCTGGATATGGGTTTGGAAGAATCGGTTGGTGGGGATTTTTCTGGGTTCGTTTTGGGTTTGGAGACGAAGAGCGATGAGAGTTTGAGTTTCGGAGAAGAAGACGACGAAACAGTAGACAAACGACATCGGAAAACCATTGAAGAAGGAGAGTTCAAAACTTATTGCTTCATTCTTCTTCGAGCTTTTGCGTTTATACTATTGAGTATTGTCGTTTTCACATATTTATTGTCGTTTGGCACAACAATTGTTCTACTCAATTTCAAGACTTCCCGAAACTAATACACAAAGCATAAATAAAAAAAGAAAATAAAAAGAAGAGAATGGAAGAGAAGAGAAGAGAAGAGACAAGAAGAAAATTGTCACATTGACGTGCCAATTTCTTTTCCTTAAAAAGAAAAGTAATTTTGTGAGTAATGCTCCTTGAACTTTTTTCATTAGTGCACTTTTGCCTCTTAAAATTTCAATTTGGGTAGAAATACCCTCTAAACTTTTTAATCATACATCCTTTCTCTTGATACACTAAAAAAATGACATAAAGTGTTAATACGTGACTTAGATTAGTCTACTACTTGATATTTTTTCCTTTCGAAAAGTAAATTTCTTGATCGTTTCATATCTCTCCATCATATTGATCTCGTTCGTGAAAAATTTTCTTTACGTAAGTAATGTAGTGCGTAAACATTTTTCATAACTTGCGCTAATTATTAAGAGTTTAGGAGGCATCAGTGCTGAAATTTAAGTTTTGAGGGTAAAATAGTCACAGTATTCAAAGTTAAAGGGCATCAATATCCAATTACTCGAAGAAGAAGAAGAAGCCAAAAAGAATCACATGTTGTCATTTCTGGCCACGAGTGTCCCATTATCCTCTTCATCTTCTTCTCTCTCTCTGACTCTGAACTGAAGCGAACGAGACACGAACAAACAGCTCAAGCATGGCAGCCACACTCACCCTCATGAAGCTCCCGAGCCTCCCTCCGAAGCCGAACCCAGCCACGCCCATTCCGAAGCCCAAGCTCTCCGCCATTCCCACGAAGCCGCTCTCGCCGCAAGCGCTCGTCGCCGAAGCCTTTCGCAAGCTCGAATCGGCCTCTCTCCCTCTCACATTGCCCTTCCTCTTCGATCCCAAGGTAAGGTATTTCTAGCTTTCCTTTTCGCTCTTTCTTTCGTTCGTTCTGGGTTTGGTTTGATCGAGAGGGACGAAGAGCAGAGTGCGAGTGCTGCTGGTGGGGAGTTCGGGATCTTGGAAGGGAGGTCGCTGGCTCTGATCCACCCCATTGTTATGGGGAGTCTGTTCTTGTACACCTTGTGGGCTGGCTACTTGGGCTGGCAATGGCGGAGAGTGAGGACTATTCAGAACGAGATCAACGAGCTCAAGAAGCAGGTCAAGCCGGCCCCAGTTACGCCCGACGGAGGGCCCGCCCCGGGAGCACCGCCGTCTCCGGTTGAACTCAAGATTCAGCAGCTTACTGAGGTTGGGAATCTTTGTTATGGCTTGAGTTTGAGACATAACCTCGTATTATAAGGGCAAAGAAGTCATTTAGTTGTACAGTATGAAATTGGGTAGGGTTACAATTGTACAAAAATACACCCACGTCCTTCGTGGTTCTGGCCACGGGAACGGTTATTTTTATTATTGTTGCGTGAATAAAGTATTAGTAATCGTTACCTTTGTGATTACCTTTGCCCGGATATCGAGATTGTTCTTATTCTGTTTCTTGCAATTCAGGAGAGGAAGGAGCTGGTGAAAGGTTCGTTCAGGGATAGGCACTTCAATGCAGGGTCGATATTGCTCGGCTTCGGAGTTTTTGAGTCCGTTGGCGGAGGACTCAACACGTGGCTTAGGACGGGGAAGCTATTCCCGGGACCTCATCTCTTTGCTGGAGCAGGTATAATGTGTTTCCCGAGCTGAGAATATCGAACCGTTGAGCTCTTTTCCCTTTTATTTCCTTTTCCTTTATTGTCATATGACTAACCGAGAAACTGATTCTCAAACCGCAAACCGAGACAAGAAAAGTCGATTAGCTGAAATATAGTCTTTTGCGAAAATATGCATTCAGTTTTTTTCACTGAAATCGATTTTTCGGGTTTTTGTTTTTATTTGACATGTTAATTTGTCCTATTTACACATTTATAATTTATAATTTATATTAAAATATAAAGGGAAACTTCATAAAACATCCCTCAAAACACCATAAATTATTTTATTACACCTCAAAACATCATAATTGGAAATACATCCTTTTTAAATTTTATGTACCAAAATACCCTTTCAAAATATACATATTGTGTCATGAAAAATGGACATATTGCATCCTGAAAAATGGACAAGTCGCGTCCGGAAAAATGGACACAACTAAGGGTATTTTGGTACATAAAATTTAAAAAGGATGTATTTCCAATTATGATGTTTTGAGGTGTAATAAAATAATTTATGGTGTTTTGAGGGATGTTTTATGAAGTTTCCCAATATAAAAAGCCTTTGAGATTTTTTTTTATGTTGGGTTAAGATGATCTTTTTGTACAAGTTTTTTAATCACTAAATATTTATAAAAAAATGGTTCTCCACTGTTTTTGGATTCTACCTTTGAACACCCGATTTTGATTTTTAAAATGATAAAAAGACGAAACGGAAATGCGGATTTCGAGCCTAGTAATCTTCACGAAAAATGAAATTCACTTAGTTAATTAAAGCATAGATGAAATTCAGAGAGTAAAGTGCACCTATGAGTAAAACTGAACGGGATTAATATATGTTAATTACTTTTTGTTATATCACGTTTCTTGTTTCTGATTTGATATCGGTGTTCGGGTTTCTTCAGGAATCACAATCCTATGGGCGGCTGCCGCGGCGCTCATACCTGCGATGCAAAAGGGAAATGAAACAGCGAGAAGTCTTCACATCGCGTTGAACACTATAAACGTTCTTCTTTTCATCTGGCAAATCCCTACTGGAATCGAGATCGTCTTCAAAGTGTTTGAGTTTACGTCGTGGCCTTAAGGCTCAGTTCCGCGCTCTTTCTTATGTTAACACTTACCAAGTTTTATTGAGGTCTAATGTAAAAAATGCATTCGAAGCACGAACTGCCGAGAAAATTTGTTGTATATCTGAATAAACATATAGTTATACGATTTGGATGCTCGATATAGAAAACGCTACAATTTCTTGGTTCTAGAGTGCTACTATTCCTTATTTATTCAGTTTAGGGCTGAAATTGATGTTCCGGTTCCGGTTTTTTTGTAACATGAAACCAAGAGCCTAATATTGCTTCTAGAGTAAAAACCCGGAACGGTGTTCTTAAAATTAAACTGATTTCCAAATATCGGATTTTAAACCGATTCCGGTGCAAAACCAATTTCCACATACCCCCCCCCCCCCCCCCCCCCCCCACAAAAAAAAAAAAAAAAAAAAAAACCATGAAGAAAAACCTATATAAAAAAAAAATACTTGTCAAAACTGTTAACCGGGGTTCGATCGTGAAGCAACCAGTTTTTCCGATGCAAAACTTCCACTCCTAGAGAAGCTACAAAAATCTTGAAACAGACTGATAGTGTGTTTGAGAAATATCATTGTTGTTCCTTCCCCAAAATCAAAGGAAAGGATAAAGAGATGATTCTAAGTAAGCAAAAACAGCATTTTTTTTTACAGAATCAAATGTCCCATCTTTTTTTTCTCTCGCTGAAATTAAATCAAATGGTCCATCTTTGAAAAAGTAAAAAAAAAAAAAAGAAAAAAAAAAAAGAGAAGAAGTGAGCCATCTCTATCATGTACTTTCAAGAGAACTCACTCAAGTTGTCCTGAATTTTCTTCTTACTTTTGGGGGTACGTACACTAATGAAGAAAAAAAAATGGCAAAAGCAAAAAATTAATTTCAGATTGTTTAATTAATCAGAAAAAAATATTCTGAGGGTGTAAATAATTATAAGAGAAAGACCAAACATGTGCAAATTACAAAATCAAGTGTATCTTATGATTGTTATTACAAATTGAGGAGCTCAAAGACTTCAAAGAATAATTTTCTTAGTTTAATTATCACCGTTGATATTATGATTTTTTAAACCCCAGAGTGGAGTCGAGAGGCTAAAGTTTTAAAAAGATTTTTTTCAATTATAATTTTTTTTTCGTTTCTCTTTTATTATTATTATTATTATTATTAGCTCTAGCTTATTATATATTCGATACGACATTTTAATTATTTAAAATGTGCAAATTAAAAATACTAGTCAAATGGAGGGAGTTGATATAATTTTAAAAAAAATGTTCCAAGAGAATGACTAGCGTCCATTTGTGCCACTAAGATGCTATCTCTTTAGTGAGTCAAACGACCTTCGATACCTTATTATTTGAAATATTAACTCAAAGTTTTTATAATTGAAATGAAAAACCTTATGAAAAATTTTAGAACAGGTTTTTATAATTGAAATGAAAAACCTTATGAAAATTTTTAGAACAGTTTATTGTTCTATACTATTCGATATTTGTACACTTTTGCTTTACGAAATTCGATAAAATAGGTTTTTATATTAGTAATTAGGGCCAAAAGTATATAGTTTTCTTAACCTATATAATATTCATGTTATTCTAAAACCATATACGTAAAATATATTTACATAATTTTGGATAACAAATAATTTTAAATTTCTGATTTAGGACAACAAACTATCTTAATTCACCACTGTAGAAGGGGAAGAAGTCCCAGCCATGGAGAGACTCCAGTTAGCCGAAGCCAACGCGAAAGTGATGGAGGCAACACAGGTGGCCGAGGAGGCGGCCAGGACGGCGGAAGAACAGGAAGAGCGGAATGGACGACTTACTGCTCTTCTGGAGCGTGCGAGTCAAGGAAGGGAAGGCCCGGAGAGCACGATCGCGGGATCTTCAGCTCGGGGAATGGGTGGAGTTATAGCCGAGGGAGAGCGAGGTAACTTGACGCCTCAAGCTCCGCCGATCATTAGGGATCTCTTCAATGCCGCCGGCACGACACCGGCGAACACGACGAGCCCGCCGGGAGGTTTGACGACCACCATAGTGGAGACGATCCAGGAGGAGGTCCGGAGAGCGATGAGGGAAATATCCTCAAACATGGAGGCAAAAATGGGATACGTGGCCTCACAGGTGCATAAAGCCACGAGCGCGGCGCCCGAAATCGATAGGTTGGTCAGAGAGGCCAGGGTGACTCCCTTCTCGGCAAAAATCCGCAGCGTGGCTCGATAGCGTCGTCGCAATCCAGGCGCTGAAGCACGGATTGTGGTATTTGGCTCCTTTCCGAGAGGAGTTAATAAAGATGCGCCCGTTGACGATCGAGGACGCGCTCCACAGGGTGACGCTCTTCATGGAAATAGAGGAAGAGACTCTGGCTCAGAAGAAGATCCACGAATATGGAAGCAAAGGAAGGCAGCACGGAAAAAGGGAGAGTGGGGACGGAGGAGACGCCCCGTCGTCCAGAGCGAAGAAGGGAGAAGAAGACCGAAGGATTTCCGACGAGCGACGAGGTCGGGAAGCTCCGAGGCAAGTAGTGTATCAGGTTGACGAGCACCAAGACCGCGACTATGATCAGAGAGACCACCACCAAGGAGGGTCCTCGGAAAACCGAGGACGATTCTCCGACGATCGAGGAGGATCCTCGGGGGACCGAGGACGATTCTCTGATGATCGAGGAGGATACCCGGGGAGCCGGGGAGGGTTTTCCAACGACCAAGGAAGATTTGCTGGGAACCGAGGGGGATTCTCGGGGTCTGGAGGCCGAGGGGGCTTCTCAGAAGGCCGAGGAGGCTTCGGGACGAAATTTTGGCCGAAAGATATGAGCAAATTCTGCGCCTATCACAACTATAACGGCCATGCCACTGAAGATTGTGCCATGCTGAAGAAGGAGCTCCAGAGAAGATACGCGCTGGGGGAGATCAAAGACCTCACGTACAAACCTCCCGTGCCTTGGAACAACGGGAATAGGGCATGGCAGGGCCGACAAGAAGAACCCATGAACAACGGGGAGAACGGCCGAGACGGGGCAAGGATAAACCTGGCAATCGAGCCGCCACCGGCAAGGCATGACGAGGAAGATCGACCGGCCTCGAGAACGAGAATCGAGGTGATCATGGGCAGATCCCGACTTTGTGAAGATTCGGTCAACAACATAAAAGCTTATAAGCGGAGGGGGAAGGAGCACGGCCAAGAAGACGTGAAGATGGGCGTCCCATGCGCGAGGATAGAGTTCGTGGAGAACGAGGATTGCGCCGATATGCACGACGACGCTCTGGTCCTCGAGCTCAACGTCGGTGGATGCGAGGTTTGCCGCATCCTCGTCGACAACGGAAGCTCGGTCGACGTCATTTTCTATGAATGCCTGATGAAAATGGGCATCGAGGGACTCGTAATAGGGGGACGACCTCGCAGGGTATCGGGTTTCAACGGAGACGTCTCCATCTCGATGGGGACGGTTCACCTCCCGGTTCGCGCCGGGAGCGTCAACCGGATGACGGAGTTTATGGTGCTAAGTGTCCCGTCGCACTTCAACATTATCCTGGGGAGACCTTGGATCCACTCCATGAGGGCCGTGCCGTCAACTTACCACCAAAGCATAAAATTCCCGGGAAGAAGAGAGGGGGAAGTTGAGGAGCTCAAAGGAAGCAGGTACGCATACCGAATTTGCTACATGATGCACCACAAGTCAATGACTGCCGAGAAGGGAATCAAGCAGACGGCGAAGGGTGAGCCGGCCGGTTTATAGCAGTTAGCGACGCCTGCCCCGAAACGTCCCGGGCGGAGTAAGGAGCGGAGGCAGAGCGCCGACAGGACAGCCAAGATACTTAGTACGGAAGACGTCGAGGCGCGGGATGCCGAGGAGAGGAAAGGGGGAGCACAGATTGAAGAGGTGGAGCGAGTCTGCATCGACAAGTCCGACCCTACTCGGACTATCGGTATAGGCGCAGAGCTCGACCCAGATACCAAAGCACAACTAATTAATTTCCTAAAGAGGAATCGGGGGAGTTTCGCTTGGTCTCATGAGGACATGCCGGGGATTGACCCTTCGGTAACAGCTCATCGCCTCAACACCGACCCAAGGCACAAACCCGTCGTGCAAAAGAGGAGAAAAATGGCCCCCGACAGGAACAAGATCATCAACGACGAAGTAGATAAGCTGCTCTCGATGGGAACCATTCGAGAGGTAACATATCCCGAATGGCTGGCTAACACGGTCGTCGTAAAGAAGAAGAACGGCAAATGGCAAGTTTGTGTGGACTTCACCGACCTCAACCGAGCCTGCCCGAAGGACAGTTTCCCGATGCCGCATATAGATCGCCTCATCGAGGCCACCCACGGCTACGAACTTCTCAGATTTATGGACGCTTATTCCGGGTATTATCACCAAATAAGGATGCACCCGGAGGACGAGGAGAAGACCGCCTTCATCAGCGAAAGGGGCACGTATTGCTACAAAGTCATGCCCTTCGGACTGAAGAACGCTGGAGCGACTTATCAGAGGCTGGTGACGATGATGTTCCACAAACTGATCGGGAAAAGCATGGAGGTATACATCGACGACATGGTCGTCAAATCCCTGAAGGCGGCGGCGCACGTCGAGCACTTGGAGGAGTGTTTCGAGATTCTAAACCGGCACGGGATGAAGCTGAATCCCACCAAATGCACCTTCGGTATGTCCTCGGGAAAGTTCTTGGGCCACATGGTCACTCGGCGAGGGGTCGAGGCCGACCCCGAGCAGATTGAGGCAATCAAGAGTATGCCCTCGCCTCGAAATCGAAGAGAGATTCAGAGATTGACCGGGAGGATTGCTGCTCTAAACCGATTTATCTCGCGATCGGCCGACAAGACTCTCCTTTTCTACGAACTACTAAGAAAGAACAAGAAGTTCGAGTGGACCGAGAAATGCGAGGAGGCCTTCCAGGCGTTGAAGTCCTATCTGTCATCGCCGCCCATCATGACGAAGCCAAAGCCGGGGGAACCTTTGTACTTATACATTGCCGTGTCTAACCACGCGATCAGCCAAGTGCTTGTGCGAGAGGAGGATGGGGAGCAGAGGCCAGTTTCCTATATCAGCAGGAAACTCCTCGACGCCGAGACAAGGTACCCCCAACCCGAGAAACTTGCTCTGGCCGTATACGACGCATCAGAAAGATTGAAGCATCACTTCCAAGTCCACACCATCGTCGTCATGACCGACAGACCGATCCGCATTATCATCTACGGCCCGAGCCAGTCGGGAAGAATCACGAAGTGGTCTATAAAGCTGGGAGCGTACGACATTGAGTACAAGCTTCGAACGAGCCTCAAGTCTCAAGTGCTCGCAGATTTCCTCATCGAGTTGCCAAAGGAGCCAGTGGACCCGAGCGACGAAGCCGGCATCTGGAAGCTACAAGTTGACGGATCCGCGACAGCACAAGGATCTGGAGTGAGGATCAGAATCATCTCACCGAGGGGAGACGTGATAGAAAAAGCATGTCGCCTCACCTATCGCTCCACCAACAACGAGTCGGAGTATGAAGCGCTCATCATCGGGATGCAATCATCCTTAGCAATCGGGGCAAAGAACTTGCACGCTTTCTCAGATTCGCAGCTGGTGGTAAAGCAAGTGAACGGGGAATACGAGAAAAACGACGAACGAATGGAGGCGTACGCAGGAGTGGTCGATGCTCTCTCAAGGAAATTCGACTACTTCAGCCTGACACAGGTAACGCGAGGAGACAATACCCACGCCGACGCGCTGGCAGGCCTGGGCTCTACGACTGAGGTCGGAAAACTCAGGTCGGTCACAGTGGAGACGATGGAGAAGCCGAGCATCCGGAGAGAGGAAGGCCCAGCGAAGAAGAAAGCTAGAGGAAAAGGAGAAGCCGATGAGGCAAGTGCGGGAGAAGCTAGCATAAACAAGATCGAAGACAACGAGGACGAGGACGGGGAGCGGGGAATTGTGGACGACGATGAAATAGAAGATTGGAGGACGCCGTTCCGAAGGTACATCCTTGAAGGAATGCTGCCCGAAAATCCGCAAGAGTCCAAGAGTCCCGAAAGATCAAGTCAAAAAGTTCCAGGTACACCGTCCTCGATAACATACTTTATCGAAGAAGCTTCGCGGGTCCCTACCTAAGATGCCTTGGCAAGAGGGAAGCCGAATACGTCATGCGGGAGATCCATAGCGGGGATTGCGGAAATCATTCTGGTGGGCGATCCTTGCTTAGGAAGACCAAGCGGCAAGGTTTCTTTTGGGAAACCATCGTCGCCGATTGCATCAACCACGCCAAGAGATGCGAGAAATGTCAGCGACACGCGCCGGCGATCAACTGTCCGGCCGAAGAGCTTTCCGTGGTCTCGGTTCCTTACCCTTTCATGAAGTGGTCGATGGACATCGTCGGCCCCATGCCCGTCGGCACGCGACAGAAGAGGTTTATGCTCGTCGTCACAGATTTCTTCACCAAGTGGACGGAGGCGGAGGCATACGCCAACATCAAGGACTCCGATGTCGAAAGCTACGTTTGGAAGAACGTGATTACTCGCTTCGGATTGCCCAGGGAGATAATCGC
The DNA here is from genome assembly GCA_954871525.1 of Parietaria judaica. NCBI lineage: Eukaryota > Viridiplantae > Streptophyta > Magnoliopsida > Rosales > Urticaceae > Parietaria > Parietaria judaica. The sequence goes on along the minus strand of OX940864.1, from coordinate 3,072,200 downwards.
TGATAACAGGTCCCAGTTCATCTCGAAGAGGTTCAGAGATTTCTGCAAGCGATGGAGGATAAAACTCAATACATCGACTCCGCGATACCCCCAAGGCAACAGGAACGCCGAGGCGGTCAACCGAACCATCGTCGACAACATTAAGAGGAGGCTCGGCGAAAGGAAAGGGCTGTGGGCGGACGAGTTACCAGGAGTGCTATGGGCTTATCGAATCACCCCTCATTCCGCGACAGACGAGACGCCCTTCGCCTTGGCCTTTGGAGTGGAGGCTGTGATCCCAGCAGAGGTTGACATCCCAAGCCTTCGTCGAACGCTAGCCCCCAGCGGCGAGGAGGATAATGAACAGGATCTCCTCCATCAGCTCGACCACATCGACGAGAGGCGCGAGCGAGCAAGCGCGCACATTGCCAACTATCAAAACACGATCGCGCGTTTTTACAACAAGAAAGTGCGCTCGAGGAGGTTCAGAGTCGGGGAAATGGTCCTCCGACGAGTCTTCCAGAACACCGCCGAGGCAAATGCTGGGAAGCTAGGGCAGACCTGGGAAGGCCCTTACATGGTTACCAACGTCGTCAAACCGGGAGTCTATGAGCTCAAGAATACGGAGGGAGCGAAAGTAATATGGAGTTGGAACGTGAAACACTTAAAAAAGTTCTATCAGTAGCCTCAGCTCCCTGATTCTCTCTCTCTTTTTTATGAATATATATCTTATCTTTTCCTTTTACCAGCCAGGGAAGTCCCGACCCTCTCTTGTTCGGGGCTATTTTTGCATGGCCTCGACTCTTGATTGAACTAATACGAAATTTTTCATTATGCATGACCCCTTTTTTATCTCAGGCTCATAGGAGGAGGTAATTTCTATATGTCTACCTACGCACCGGTAAAAGTTCTGAGAGGATTATAATATATAGCAATATATATGTACGGCTAAGGGTGCCGAGCAAGCCCGGTCCGACAAACCATGTCGAGATCCATATATACGGCTAAGGGTGCCGAGCAAGCCCGGTCCGGCAAAACATGTCGAGATCCATATATACGGCTAAGGGTGCCGAGCAAACCCGGTCCGACAAATAATGTCGAGATCCATATATACGGCTAAGGGTGTCGAGCAAGCCCGGTCCGGCAAAACATGTCGAGATCCATATATACGGCTAAGGGTGCCGAGCAAGCCCAGTCCGGCTAGCGAGCCGAGAAAAATATAAAGAAAAGTACACATATACATATAATATAAACAGGTGAGCGAAAACAACAAGGGGGGGACGCGAAGGAGGCCTAGCGAGGAAAGGAAGCGGCTTAGCAATATAACCACGCGAGGAGCCGAAGAAGCAATCACCGACCAGGAACCAAATAAGGCCGGCGAAGGCCGACCTCCGAAACAGTTATACTTTATTTTACCAAGTGTATACACTTGATAAAATGGGGGACTAACTGTTAAGGTCGGATTTGGTCAAATCCATCCTCAACACAACTCGCGTCATTTTGCCCATAAACGACATGAGAGGAGGCGAGGAAGTTCATCACCCGAGGGGGATTATCCCCGAAGAGGAACATCCCCGAGGAAGAATACCCCCGAGGAGGTTCACCCACGAGAAGACGCAGCCACACGAGAGCAAGTTGCGATGAAGCATCCCATCACACCCGACGAGGAATTTCATCATGATGACGGTGCAGGGCCGAATGACCATTGACGAGACGCGCATTTAATGAGGCCGACCTACTCACTCGATGAGAACACCCGTGACGAGGCTGGCAGAGCCGAATGACGGCTGACGGGACGCGCGTTTAATGAGGCGCACCTACCCATACGGCCAGTGGCGGAGCCAGGATTTGAATTCAGGTGGTGCTTAACGTAAATTTTTAACAATTTTTTAAAATAAATATATTTAATTATTTAATTTTTCAAGCACATATATAACAACAATCTTCAATACTAAAAAATATAATGGTACTAAAATGTAATATAACTTTCAATTTAAAAATATTAAGTGCTTATGTCAATTTTAACGTTTATTATTAACAATGTGAATGGAATTTTATAAGAACTGATAATGATAATATTTCGACTTTTACTATGAAAAATTATTAAGAGCTTTTGTCTCTATTGTATTGCACAAAATAAAAATAAAAATAAAACTTTTTTCTAAAATAATAATAATTCTTTTTACTAAGTAAATAATTAAAGTTTTTATTTTCAAGTACATAAATAATAATAATTTTTGTATTAAAAAATATAATTAATATTAAAATGTGATATAGCTTACAAATTAAAAGTGTAAGAGTAGATTTTAAAATAACAAATTAGATAAAACTTAATTAGAAAAGGATTAAAAAGAAGAAGGTAATAATAGATAAGAGTTATTAGTAGTATTGAAAAAAAAGGTGTGAAAAAAGGTGTGTATGACAGGGGTTGAACCTGTGACCACCTGAGGGATGAGGTCCTAATTGTAGTATAATCAGCCAACTAACCTACGCTATTTGGTTGTCCTTAGTGTAACTTTAACACTATTTATATGGTTTTCTACCAATTTTGATTTTTTTTTTCAAAAAATATTTTCTCGATTAAATTTTGACGCGCGGTTTTCAGGTGCAGCCCGTATATACACTGACTAATGAATAGCTCCGCCACTGCATACGGCAGCCTGCTCGGAAGTGACATAAAGTAGGGATTTACCATGCTGCCCTCCAATCACGCCAGAGAAGGAATGATTAAAGGGAAAAAAGCGGGAAAGACGCGGGAGAAAAAGGCATTGTAAAACTCTATAAAAGGCAAGATAAGCCTCATTGATAAAGGTTAGGAAAATTAGAGAAGAAAGCCCCGAAAAGGGAAAAAGGAGGTCTTGTAATAGAAAAGGCTAAGGAAAAATAGAGAGGAAATAGAGAGAGTGGATGTTCATGATCCTTCATCTGTCCAGCTATTCAACGGAAGAAAACCGAGCTCATTTCGGAAAATATAATAAAACAGAGATATTCATCATTTATTTTTGTTTATTTGTTATATGGTGATTGTCTTTGTGACTGGAAAAGGGTGGTGAAAATCGCCCTCTACACTTATGTTTAAGTTTCCCGACTCAAATTCAGAGCTTAAAAAGTAGTGAACACTATAATCCACTATGATTGGTTTTATGCTAAATAAGAAGTGTTAGTGACAAATAAGTGACGTACTTTTAGGTATCGAACAATATCTGTGGGACACAAAAATTATTAATACGAGATTCTATTCCTATTTCTGCTCAAAAGAGAAAAATAAATAGTATTCTGACTGACCCTTCTCTAAATCATAATAATAAAAAAACGTTTCAAGAATAACTTCAACATTACCTAATTACTGCTGAAATGACCTTGGTAAAGATTAACAATTCCATAAAAGTGATTTAGAGCCGTTGTTGTCATTGTCGGAATCACGAATTACATTTCGGAATAGATTTAATTTTCTATCAAAAATTATATTTGAGAGGTAGATTTAAATTTTTATAAAATTTACGGAGGACTAAGCTAAAATTTTATATTAATTTACACTAAAAAAATAAATTGTACCATAATAGTACTTCCGAGTTCCGCCATTGCATATATCCAAGTTATTGTTAAGCACAACGACGAGCAAGTTATCCTAATATTCTATCAACTAATAGTTCTTTATAATCCCGTCCATTTTTTTTAAAATATTTATAAAAGGAAGATCTAATTATTTATAATAAAAAATAAAAAATGCGTTGAACTATATATGTCCCTCGATTAATATTATTTTAACAGAAATTGAACGTTAATATTCATGTTTTAACGTTCACTGTAAGAAATAAAAAAGAATGTAAAGTTTTTACATTTACATAAACGACACAAAAAGTAAAATTAACTATAACTTGGTGCAATTCACTATAACTTAGATACTTTTGTCGCTATAATCCTTAAGAAATAAAAAAGAATGTAAAGTTTTTACATTTACATAAACGACACAAAAAGTAAAAGGTGCTAAAACAAGAACCTATGCAAGCAAAGTGAGAAAGAAGACACAGAGGAAGAATTAAAGCACCAAAATCCTCAACGAGGATTTCTCAGAATCCAATCACAGCTTTGAATATAATAATATATGAATTACTAAACATTTGCTCAAGAATCTCTTCAATATGTCTGCTTCTCTGTAATATCTGTTTACATTGACTTTGTGAAAACCGACGGTCATAGATAGTTCATTCAGAGCCGCAATTATAAGCACACATATATATAGTCTTTACACTTTATTGCATGCATGTCGTTGTACGTCCTTCTCAATCTCGAATAATTGAACGTAGTATTTGCTTACGTACATTACATGTCATTACATCTTGAGTTATGTTTTGTATAGTCTTTGTTTTCCACTTGCAAATTTTGATTTTCCCGAGTTTTTTTTGTTTAAATAACATTTTCCACTCTTTATTTTTACTCACTTACTTAAATCCAATGTATTCAAATCTAACCGATTTAGTATATTGTTTATTGAAAAAATTACAATTGAAAAATTCGATAATATAAATTTGATTATTACTTTTGCCTCTGAGAATGTTAGACGTGTGCGTCAAATTTGAAATTTTGAATCAGAAGTTTATTTTGCAATACAAGCATATGATTAATAATACTTGTTTAGAAATTTAAACCGTTAAGTTAGGGGGTTCAAAAATCATTGTTCACGCACTCCTTCAATCTTGGACCGGTCCCGACGATGATTATAGATATATATATAAATAAATATACAAATAATGGGATGGATCCGTTACAAAATATATATGTGATATTTGGCTCTTTGAAAGAAGAGAATATATATATAGTGTTTCCATTGTAATGAAAAATAAATAAAGAAATAAAGAAGTCCTGTTTGTGTTAGGACGACCCACCAATATTGAAGAAATATTGGCATAGAGAGATGCCAATCTTTGTTGTAGAGCTTTCAAAGAGCTGTCTGCGTTTGGTTGCTGAATCTGATGCCTTTCTCTCTCTCTCTCTCTCTCTCGAGCGTCTTCCTTTTTCTTCTCATAAATAAAGAGTCCAACAGTGATGGAGTCTTCTTGCTTTACCATAACTTCCCAAACTATATATATATATAACAACACCATTCACATTTCACCCATTAACATTAACATATTTTCTTTATAACTCACACCCTTCCTTGCCTTATATACCTCCCTAAACACCCGCCTTTCCCTCCTCCCCGTTATGGCCGCTCAAGGTCCTGCTCGTCCCTGGTTCCGCCTCGGCTCCATCGCCCGTCCCGCTCCTGCGCTGGCCCCAGCTCCTGCTCCAGCCCCAGCACCGGTCCCGACTATGGCCCCTGCCCCTGCCCCTGCCCCTGCCCCAGTCCGGGCCCCTGCTCCTGAACCAACGCCGACACCACCACCACCGCAAACACCGTCACCGGTGAGAGCGCCTTCCCGGGCTCCTTCGCCGAGACCGTCTCCGGTTTCTGCTCCCGCTGCCACTGCCCCGGCCCCGGCCCCGGTGATAGCTGTACCTGCGCCTGCTCCTGCTCCAGCGATACCCGTGGCTGCCACTGTTGTATCTGTTGCGCCAACACCAGTGCCCGTGGCTGCCTCGGTGGTATCTATTGCACCGGCACCAGCTCCGGCTTTGGTACCAATTGCTAGGCCATCAATGATCCGGCCGATAGCACCGGCCCCGACGCCTGTGGTGGCTCGCCCAGTGGTCGTTGCTCCCACTCCTCTTCCGGCTCCAGCACCGGTCCCCCTAGTCGCAGCCACCTCTTCTGTCCCGTCCCCGTCCAACAGGACTTTTCCAGCACAAACCTCACCGACCAGACCCGTTGCCACTACCACTACCGCCTCTTACGTTCCACCCTCACCAGTCAGGGCTTTGCCGGCACAAACCTCACCGACCACCAGACCCGTTCCCACCGCTGCCACCACCACCACCACCACTTACGCTCCTTCCTCTCCGATCAAGGCTTTGCCGGTGCAAACCAGTGCCGTCCGTGTCCTCAGTCCCGCCCAATCTCCCAAGACGACAAGGCCCACTCCAGCAGCACAAACTACATCCCCGCGCAAACTCCCGTCTCCGTTCACTCTCCCACTTGCGCAAGTGCGGGCCAATGCCGACCCGCCCGAGGCAGAGCAGAAGACCGTCGTCGTCCATAAGACGATCGAGAAGCCCAACAAACCGTCCCCGTGGCTCAATGGAGCCGCCGCTCCCTCCGCCACCTCCGTGGCGGCCAAACCAAGAGAGATCAAGCCGGAGAAGAAATCCCACGAAACCGAATCCCACCGCGCGGGCATGCGGGTCATAACCATCGCCGGTGAGAATCGCGGAGCCTTCATGGAGCTGACGGGGTCTCCGAGCAAGACCACCGCCGGCGGCGGCCACGTGCACGAGAGAGGCCCGGCGAGGTTCGCGAGGAGCTCCGACGAGGAGGAGGCAAAGGCGAAGAAGAAAGCCGAGAAGGGCGAGAAGGGTAAGAAAGAGAAGCTTCCGATGAGCGCGTACATGAACAGCAATGTCCAAGGCATCAACAACTCCATCATGTACAACAGTTCGTGCACTCACCACGACCCTGGAGTCCACCTCTCTCTCGCCAGGAAGCACAACAATGGCGGTGGATTCCACGTCAAAGATCGCGTCGAACACAAGTGATCCGAAAAATACAAAACCCTAATGACCTTCTTCATCTCTATATTTATTATACATATTTATTTATTACGTACTTTTGTGCCTGAAGTTAGGACCAATATAGAGGTGATGGAATAATATGTGAAGTGGGGAAAAGCATGGAATAGGGTTCAGATTCTGTACGTGTTTGGCCTTTACACTCCTCGTCGGGTTTAAACTTTAAGAGACTCATCATATATCTATGATATAATATATGTAGATTGTCTATCGTATTTGATAGATTATATATATTTATGATGCCATTATATCTACGATTGTAATAACAGTACGTGGCTGTGAGAATGTTTTATATTTGTGATGTGTTTTTAATAAAGAATATTAGTGCATTGTGAATTGTGATTTGTTGTACCGCATTGTGATCGTTCTCTATAATTAAATGAAGGCGGAACTAAGATTTGTGTTTAACTGTAAGATTAAGAAAGGAGGGTTTGAAAGAAAAAACTTGAAATTGTCAATAGAAAATACACAAACTTGAGAAGCTTGTGGGGTTTGAGCCTCTTTGACTATACACGTGATTCCGCTTACTACAATTAAAAAATATTTATCTGTGGTCCATTGTAAGTCACATTGAGTTTCTTGCCAAGGAACATGTTCAGTTATTATTTTTTGTGTTAGGTTATTTTGGTGAGTACAACTATATTATCAGCTACAATCGTAATTATAGTTACGATCATGCAGTTGAAATCGTCTCAGTTTGTTGCAAATTTCATGGAAATTTTACACGTTTTTCTTCAACAAATTTGAGCGAATTTTATGGGCTATACTCTAATCAGTTAGGGATTTATTTTCAAGATTAATGATTTATAATTATATTTGTTATTCCTTAAATCTTGGGAATTAGTTGCTATTTTGAGGAAAAAAGGAAGCTACGAATTGAACCTATTAAATACGTATTATGGCTTCCTTCTTCTTCAGTTCTTCAAGCATAAAGTTAATAGAAAATACAGAGAGGGCTCAAGAAGGTTGTTCTTTATATACAACCCAAAATCAAGCTTGCGGTTTTCACGTCATCCACAAGACCAAGCTTGTTGTTCGTCAAGAGCATTTGAAGGGACGCTACAGAAGGCATGCACAACGCACATATAAGATTCACGCTGTCCCTTCAGAGTTTAACCTAGCCACCGTTCATTCTAGGTTATCGGTTCATCACAGAGCGTTGTTTTATCAACGATTGTTTAAATCCTCTGGAGGAGGTGTCGACCGTGTTCGCAGAACGAGTATGAGGGATTCAAGCTTAGTCAACTATAGTAAGGGGATCTTGCTGAGTCCAATTCTCTTAAGATAAATGGCCACCTGCATTGGCGTCGCAAGTCGGGACTCAATCACCGTTTCAAGACCAGACTATTCTACTAGTCATAGCTTCATGGGGAGCCCCCCTTTAAGCTATTTTACTTTATTTTGTAATTGGTGCTTGTAAACTTTATTGGTGATTAATCTGGGTGAGGGCATCGCAGAACATAGATAGATATCGAACTGCGTTACCAAAACATCGCGTGTCTCTTTACTATTTCCGCCTATGTGTTTGGCATCTTGATCGTATTCTGCATAACCATGAAAAACTGACCTTTCAATAAGAAAAAAGGGACAATTTTTTTACTATTCATTTAGTGATAACAAAAACTCAAAATTATATAGAAAGCCAAAAATTGAGTCTTTATACCTACAAAAGAAAATATTGGGAATATGACTACAACAAAGTGTAAATATAGTCTCTATGCTGCAAACATCTCTTATAGATATAGAGTTAAAAGTATAATATAAAAAATTGAGTTTATACATAAAAAATAAAATATTAGGAATATGACTACAAGTAAATATAAAGTCTTAATGCCGCAAATATTTCTTATAAATATAAAGTTAAAGAAGATGGTGCTCCGTGACCAGTGGCGTAGCCATACTTTCATTTCAGGCGAAGCACATAGTATATTTCAATCGATTTTTTCCAGATACGTAAACAAACAAAAATCATAAACAACTATATTACAGCGGCTATTAGACAAATAAATAGATAATATTACTTTCCGAAGGACAGTAGAATAGTTTTATCAAGTCAAGATTGGAAAATGAATGAGAAGAGTTGAATCAAATCCTTAATATTTTTTTTTAAGTGAGCGTATGCACATGCACTCACTGGTGCATATGTAGCTTCGCCACTGTCTGTGATTGTAATACCAAACGATAGAGGCCCCATCAATGGAATTTGAAGCTTTTTCAAGCTTCTTCGTGAGTGGGTTACGACTTACGAGTGTAACGTCATTGAGTTTGTTATCAATATTTGTGTGGCATGAACGGTAAATAAGACGCTGTTTTTTGCGGGAATGATGTCAGCATCATGAATTGCTATGGAAGCCCAGTTTGTGGGTGTATTGGGCTTTCTCATTCGACATAAAGAGGCCCATTAATAATAAAAAAGAAGCTATGTATTGTAATATTTTTTGGTTTTTGCAATGGATAGCAATAAAATGGTCAAATTAGGTAAAAAAGCGGGCATGACATAGGGTTCCGATTCTTTACCTAATGGCCTCTAGTTGGGTTTAAACCTTAATGTATTAAACCTATGACCTATCCTTAAATCTCATTCTCACATAAGTTCGTCGATCTCGGAGAACCAGCTTTTTTTTTTCCATAAATTTCCCAACAATATATATATATATATATATATATATATTATATAAAAGTAAATAAATTGGTCAAATAACAATCAACTTACTTCGAAGACGGCGAGGAGGTGACGAGTCTGGAGACGAAGACCGGCGAGGGTGAAGGAAGGATACGCAAAGTTCAGAAGAGTATTGGCTTAAGACGCTTAAAATTTCTACTGCTATTTAATATCACATGTTAAAATTTCTAATGTAAAATATAAAAGTTAATATATTGTTTGTGGTAATTTATTTTCATGTTGTTTTTACTTTTTACAACTAAATTATTTTTATGGAGTGTAGTGAGTTAGTGTTAATAATAATAATAAAAAAATGCATTGTTAGTTTGTTCTGAAAAAGTGAAGGTCACCCTGTTTAAGAGTTTAGGTTTTGAGCATTTATCTTTTTCCTCTAAAATTAATCAAAATTACAAAAAAAAAGGGGGTACCATAGTCAAATCATAAATTAAATATTGACGGTATATTATGGAATTTTTCTATTAAAGGATGATTTGTTTTTGTCTATGATGAAAAATGAAAATAGAAATATATAAAAGTAAATTTTCCATTATATATAGTAGTAAATTAGAAAAGAAAATTGTTTCTTATTTCTGCTCTGTTTCTCTGATCAGAAGATGGGCGGGTAACCTTTCTTTTTAGTGGATCGACGGTGGAGCGCCTTTTTTTGTACATCGCCGGCGGAGCAAGATTCGGCTGAGGCACATTCTCCACCCGATCGCCCCATTGGTCCGTTCGCAACATCTTCAGCATTTCAAACTGCACAGTCGAAGTGCACATTTCAATTGAGATTGGCATCTTTCACATTTGCAAGTAGGCTTAGCTTAGTATCATAAATTTACAAAAGCAGACCTTTCAAACTAGAAACTTATAACAAGGTATATTTTTGAACTTTTCAGAGTAGAAATATTTTAAATAGTATTAGGTTGGTAAAAATGATAAAAGAACAGCCGGCGCCGGCAGTCAGCACGAGTAATGCCCACCGGCCGAAAAAAAAAATAAAAAAATTGAGAATATTAATTCTTTCAATTGAAAATAAAAATCTAATCATATATTACTTTTTAGTTCTTTTTATTTATAAATGATATTAATAATTCATATTTTTAAATATTACTTCGGTATAATACAAACAAAAAAACCTACAATGTATTAGTCAACTGGTAGTCCGTCGGCTAACGCGTACACATCGGGTCATTGGCCATTCATTGATACTTGATATTTGGTAAGATAATACTTAAAAAAATGATTGTTAGAAATATAAAGCAAGGATGGTTTGAGTGATTCTTACTCGTGATATTTGGCTTAGCTCGCCCGCGTGAGGTTGGTGTAGCATCGACGAGTCCTAATGTGCCAAACCGGTCTCCGCAACCACCGATTTGGTCTGCGGTTTCTCGGCTGGCTTACAGATGGGGCACAAAGAGGAAGAGGCGTTCAGCGGAGCTTTGCACTGGAGATGCGACCAGTGGCCGCAGTTGAAAATCCTAGCGCTCTCCGTGAGAAGATCCCCGCATAATTCACATATTTGACTTCGCGGTGCGAATCCCCGAGACACCCCTTTCTTCAGGAGGCACATCCTCTCGTATGATTCATCTTCTACCAAGGATTTGGCAATGCTCTGTGGATCATCATAGTAGGAAATAGGTTAGACCCGTTGTGACAAAGGTTTAAGCAAGGCCAAAATTGTCTTTTCCTAACTTAAAGTAAGCTGGTCGTGAGTTTTTCCATCCATAAAACTAAAAGACAAAAATACAAATTTAGAAGTGTGATAGTCATTTGACAAAATGAAATCTAATAAGGTACAAATTCACGAGCTTTCAATACGAACGAGGAAAGTTGTGATAGACTCTCCTAGGTTGAATTTGGCTAATCAAGTATAGAGCTAAGGAAAAATGGCCTTCCGTTTTGAACATCAACAATATTTTATTTCTGGTTTGAGTTCCAATAAGAAGATTAGAGAAACGTAATGGAAAAAGGTTGAACATAAACATTTTAAGGAGAAGAGATTGGACCAGAGTTCTTGTTTCGAAGCCGTTTCTACTTAGCATTCCCAGTATCGTGAGCTTGAAGGCACCGAGTTCCCGAGTCCCGTTGTCAGATAGGAGTTTGGACACGATCGTTGGTTGGCGAACATATCCTATCATGGCCTCGACAATCTCCTTGATGAACCGAGAGAACAATTTCTTCAAGATACGAGCACTTTTGTGGGATCTTGTGATCCGCCATTTTATAACGGGTTCCTCTTTGTTGTTAGTACTTCGTTGGCCTTTTCCATCACCGGATGACCCCATTAAAGGTTCGCAAAACCTGCATCGAAGTCAAGGATGATCAGCCTTGGAACGAGAAGATTCTAGTTAATTCCTACTGAAACAAGACCTAATAGTAGTGACGTGTTTCAAATAATATTTTTAGCAGTTAAAGTGTCAATTGGTTGAAAAATAATACGAGCCTGAGCTCTCGTGACCGAAGGAGGTGTGTCGCCTGAAAACGGTAATAGGTAATATAAAACGTTTTTAATACATATAGTATAAAAAATTGTATGTATTATAAGGAAAGCAGCATGAGCAAAATTTGATATAATAAGGCAAGTCACATGAAATTATATTCTAAGTATGTGCATGAAAAAATCAATTTATGAGAGAAGTAAAAACATATTGTTTGCTCATGCATGTTCTCTCCCACTACTCTTACTCTTACAGAGATGCATAGATTTTTTAAATAGTTAATGCTTTATTATTTAAACTTACGAGTCTAGTAAGTTGAACCATAGGATCTCTGATTCTTGTGGATTCAAACTAGGGCTGTTCCGTTTGCATAATCCAATGCAATCACCAAGTAGCTTTTCTATATCTTTCACCTGTAAGTAACAATGAGCGTGCACAAAATGAACTAAAAGCCAAAATAATCTTTCTCTTTTCAAAAATATATCTTTCATACCTCATCAAGATTTTTCGTGATTCTGTGACGCTCTACAGCAGCAAGCTTGTCGTTTAGACTTGAAAGTAAAAGTAAAAGAGCATTGCTGACATCCCCGACTTTTTCGAATAAGAACGTTGCAGCATCAATGATCCCGCGCTCTCTGCAAAGACGTAAACAATGCTCCACTCGATAGCTATCACATGTCTTGAGAAATCCGAAAACAGAATCCGGTTCATATTGGCATAGTAACTGCAAAAGTTTAAAATTCCAAAAAGAATATGTTTTTTTTAGTGTACGGTAAATATGAATGTACATAAATCATATTATCAATAATAAGCATATTTCATTTGTGTTCAGTCGAGAATTCTTTAATTTGCAAAAACATATTCCAAAAAGATTCAAATTCAGAATGTAATTAGACTCCTAAGTATAGTTCAAGATATGCTTACCTCAAGATATAGTTCAACTATATCATCTGTCATATGTACGGTACCGTTCGACCGTAACTCAGACAAATTCAACATCTTTTTCAAGTTAGCCTCCGTTTCTTCGGATTTTTCTGAACCATCCTTAATCAAACAATCAGATTTGCGAAACTCTATGACTGTTTTTAAATAAAGGAAAAGGCTTTTTGGATGTGCTTGTAGTTTTGTTAGGATGTGTGAAGCTTCTCTGATGAACTGGTCCATAACCAAAAATAAAGTGGCGTTTCTGAAACAGGATAAAAGAGACTTCAAGTTAGTTTCTAGGAACTGAATCAGAATAAAAAACCGAACCTAAAAAATAAATACGATGAAGCTTGAAGACAAATTCTAAGATGAAACAATGTTTAGTATCTACAAAACCAAATCAACATAAAACAACAATTTAGTAAGTTAATTAAGCATACCGAAATAAATGAAACTATTAATTAGCATTACCTGTTTAAGACAACCAGTTCCGGAATACGATTGATGACGTGAGACCGAAAAGTAACAATTTCATTGCCATTAAGCTCTAACAGTGCAGTGTTAATGAAGGAGAAGACATGAACATGTTGGTCCACATCTCTCAAATAGCTATCCAAAGCAGCCAAATACTGATGCCTGATTTTATGAATCAACCCACAAACCTAAGTTCAAGATAGTTAATTTGTGTCAAATAATGTATCTAAAGATGGATTTCTAAGGGTAAATATGTAAAAAAATACCTGATAAAAATGAGCTTTCTCGCATAAGCTTAAGAGAGAAGAAGCATCCCAATGAGTCTCGGGAACCACTTCCAACAGGGCAAGGACCTGCTTCTCCCTTCCTTTTGAGATCTCACAATCAGCAAATAAATACTCCAAAATCTGATAGAGCACTTCTTTTGATACCGTCACCATTCGGCGAGCGACGTACTGCACAATGAAATCAAATATAAAACCGGCTTCTTTCTGCGAAGTATTCTTGTCAAGAAACAGAATCAGAGCATCAACTGTTTTCCGAAGCACTAAATTATGAGAAGAAGATTCATGATCTGCAAAGGCACATCGCAGCACATCTAGAGTGGCTTCGGTATCAAACTCTAGGAGCAGATGCAGGTTAACATTTTCTCTTGAATTAACTGAAGAAGATTTTTCCAACAAAAAATGGAGCGGTTTTTCCCTAGTAGAAGGCAAGTTTTGAGGATGAAATGTCCCTGCAACAATAAAAAAAAATAGTTGAACTGATCAATGAGGCTTGTCACTATGTTTCAATTTTTGTGATATCATTTACGTGTGAACATGTTATTCGGTTCAGTTTTTATTACTACTAGTACTGAAAATCGTATTTCGAGTTTTTCTCTTTTATAGCCGAAAGCCACTGCGGAGAAAAAATTACTTCTACCCATAACCGAATTTTCCGATTTTATAAGCGCAAGATTATAAAATAAAATATAATATTAATCATTCTTAAACTGATAAAATTCCAGTTGTATGATCCATACCTAGTGGTGAAGCGAGCCCTGAAAAGCAGTTCTTCAGATAAACAAGTATTTTGTATCTGTTCAGACAGCAAACGGAAAATTGATTAATAATTATATATATATAAAAAAAAAACCGTTTTATTCTAAATTTAGGCTTCGATCAGAAAAAAAAAAAAGTACCCAAGGGCGGGTTTTTGAGTACTGCGTAAAACCGGCAAGAGTTCCAGTAAAGGTGCCGTGGCATCATTGGATCTTTTACTTAGGAGATAAATAAGAGCATCATATAATTCTTTCTCCCGAGATAGCCGCACAACCTTCAAGAAACACATATATATGTAAGATGTTGTTACACAATTAATATGATTTCTAACTATTATGCTGAAGGATTGTTTAACAGATCGTAGTTTCTCATTTACGACCGATGGTAAAAAAAAGAAAAAGAAAAAAGAAAGAGAATTTATCGGCCCTGTGAGCAATTTAATTACGACAATCAATAACATTGATCATAGAACTATGACGATCAAAACATCGAATTAGAATTCTAGTTATCGTAATTTGATGTAGCATAATTTTGGTAAAATCTATCTCAAAACGTTGATTAAAATTATTTTTCCACACGATGGATTTTGATACGCGAAGTCGTCGAAATTCGGTGGTTAAGTTGTTAATTATGACAACCAAAGTGTCGAAATACGACAATAACAAATAAAAATGGAAAATAAACAAAGGAAATATTTTTTTTTCCCATTTTCTCAACTCCGATTTTTTTTTTCCCTTTCTCTCAAGCAGGTGAAAATTCAATGGGGAGAGGCAAGAGAGAGAATAAGAGTTTAAACTTTCTAAAGAGAGTAGTTTAGGGTATTTTGGAGGTTTTTATTTCATTTGTAGAAATAGAAACCTTGTCTCTCTAAACAAAGACATATGTTTGAAAGAGAACTCTAGGTTCAGCTATTCTCTTCTTTTTTAATTTCTAATGTAAACTTTGATTTTTCTTTTTCCATTTATCGAGTGTCATCTTAATTGAGATTCGAGTTGACTTTGCGAGATTTTGAGCTTCCATCTTTTACTTAAAAAAAAAAAAAAAACTATAAATAGTACCTGGTTGAAATCCAAAGAAGAAATATCCGTGTGAAGGACGCATTGTTCAAGTCGCTGAAACCACCCATTGACGTTGTAATGCTCTACCAGTGATTGCATAATTTAGCATTCAGATTACAAAAGAAAGAATAAATAACCACAAGGAAAAATACTTGAGCATTGTAGATATATATATATATATATATATATATATATATATACCTCTCTAGGGAGAGAGCGAATCATGTCTCTCAATACATATGGCTCCAGTAGCTCCAAAAATGTGTCTGCATATGATATTGGGATGAAAAACAAAGAGTTAAGGTAGAAAATACAAGGCTTCTTATATTATTAGGAAGATGCAATTTTCCGGTCTAATTATTTAGATATAAATTTCGCAATGATCGGATTTCCTATTTTGTAAATATGCAGAGCATCTCCGACTCCGAGTGAGTTCCATTTACCAATTCAAGAATCTAAATCCAAATTTGTCACAAGAGAGAGTACCTTTTTGCTTAACAGCAATAAACTTGGAGTAAATCTTATAAAAAAGGACGTCAGTTGCATTAATATGAAGGCAGAGTTCAACGACGACTCGGCCGGCCCTAGCATACTCCTCTTTTAAGGAAGTGATTTTTCTCATTGATAGGTCCATTTCATCCATTTGCTGGATCAGTGATATGTAGGAGATTGCTTCTTCTACATAGGCAAGAGTTAACTCTACCAGGAAGGGCTTAACGGTCTTTTGAACATCCTCCAAGGACCTCGGAAGGTCGAACACCCCACGAGCTTTACCGTCATAGATTGTCAAAGCCATGTTCAAAGCACCCATCATATCACCTTCCTTTTGAAGAATCTGAATCCTCTCTTTCCAAGGGAGAACGCGGAACACGGTAAGACGTGCTGGTCCGAGTATGTACGCAGAAACTCCCCTCACGGCTAAGCAATTGTGATAAGCCTTTTCAGAGACATTACTGAAGTACGTGTGATGCGACACGAGATCCTCTGCACCAATGCTTGTTTCATGAATCACAGCTCCATTGTTCGCGCACAGACAAAGTTTCCCGGTCACCGTCAGAATCACCAGCATCTGAGTATAGCGCCAGTAATTTATATTTAAGTAACGAGATACCATATATAGTAATTTATGTTTTAAATTCTATTAAGCCACTTACATTATTATCCAGCCAAGCTACTCCAATGGCAGCACTGTCAAGAGAGCATCCACCGTAAACTGTGAGCTCCGATTTGTTCAATTTCGCAACCTGAACTTTCCGATCCCAGGCAATTGCTAGCAGTGAGACCACTCGTTCTGAAGGTTCTTCATCAAATAAAACATTTTTCAATTAGTAAATATATATGTATATACATATACATATATATATATATATATATATATAGTGTCCAAGAAATTGAGATGAAGTAACATGTTATATAGTGGAGTATTTGTAGCTGAAATATCCACATATGATTTGCTCCGTTCTCACGTGATGACATATGATTTGTCCCGTTTTCACTCCTTTTGAATGCATTTTTGCGCTTTTTGACATGTGACGACATGAAAGAACTACGACGCTTTAGTTTTTGCATTGTAAAACATATTTTGGCAACACTATGTCAGAACTTGGCGTTCGTTGTAACTCTTTAATTTTTTTATAGCTCGTATATAAGGGCGAAAACGTAAAAAATCGTATAGGTCGCTACATAGAACTTCAATATAAAGAATAAATAAATATATATATATATATATCATTAAAAAATTTGCTAAAAGAATGAACAATATAAATCATACTCAAATTTTTTCCACAAATTTCCGTTTTATAATAGATACCAGTGGGCGAGTCGTGCAATTGCGTAGTGTGTTTCCAGGCCGTGTAAGGCATGGAGCCTTCGCGAACACCCTCGGGCCTAGAAAGTTGTGCATACACTTGAAAGGGGCCAAGTCGTACCTGCAACATTGAAGAAGCATTAGATCACCAATATTGATATTTTTTATTTTTTAAAGCTGAAAGAAGTTCGTACCACCAAAGCAGTTTGATGTGTGGCTAAGATGACCACACCTGCTTCAACCAAAGAAGGTTCACATCCTGCAAAGAGTAGAGGCGAAGCAGATAACACCGTGCCTGTTGTTTCTCCGTCAAGAAGACACTACAGTACAAATTTAATAAATTAATAATTTTAATGAAATAGTACTCAAATTAACGTTGTTAATTTTGATACTCAGACAAATTAATCACCTTGATGATATAATAAAATTATATTCATACATTAATACAAAGGAGTATACTAATTCGAGGATAAATTATGCTTGAAAATAAAGTTGTATAATCGTACCTTAGTTTTGATAGAGAGCAAATTAAGCAATGGAACGACCGAGGAATCGTGTAAGAGGAGGTGCCCGTTGCTATCACCGGTGACCGCCTTAAACTGGCGGGTACCTAGAGAATCCTCAGACAGAAAAAACGCATGAACAACTGGCGCTTTATGTTGTCCGGTAATGACTTTTAGAGCAGTTGATTTCAGCACGTCCCAAATCGTAATTTGACCATCCTCGTAACCGGCTAGGACAAGGTCCCCTTGTTGATTGAAGCATATTGAAGTCACCCCAGCGGCATAGGACCGGTCCCCTCGCAGCCCTAGCACAAGCATCTGCCATATCATGAGTGAAAAACAACTTATCAATCAGATAAGCCATTGTGTTACAAGGTTCAAAATCGACCGATTTTCGTTTTTCGGTCCATTGTGTTACCATTTTTCGCACTTTTCGCATGGGAAAGTGGATAGAATTTCGTTTTTCGCACTTTTCGCATGGGCACGTGCATAATCGAAAATCAATCAGATAAGCCATTGTGTTACCATTTTTCGCACTTTTCGCATGGGCACGTGGATAGAATTTCGTTTTTCGTTTTGGTGAGTAAAATTTGCGAAAAATGGTTGGAATTTCGCATAAAATTAAAATTTTGGTAGATTTCGGCAAAAATACCAATTAACTTTCGGCAAAAATAATTATACTCACACAAGAGCACCCCACCTCGCCACGTCCGTCCGGCTGCGGCGCGCACGCATGTGTGATAGTGTAACATTTGTGTGAGTCCTCCCCCATCCACAAAATCCTATGACCCAAAGGGCCCAAGCCCTTGTCCATAATATTTGGTATATAAACATCACCAAACTCTTGTCATCTATCAATGTGGGACTTTTTGTTATTCAACTAATATCACACATTCACACTTAACATACACATACACTTCACCTAATAATTTAACTTAATATTATACACTTCAAATAATATTATACACTTAACATACATATTAACTTCACCTAACATACATATACACTTAATATACATATTCATTTAATATTATACACTTCAACTAACATTAAATTTGTTAACATACATATACAATTAACATGCATATTCACTTAATATTACACACTTAATTAACATACATATTCACTTCACATAATAATTTGACTTAATATTATACACTTAAACTAATAAAGTGACTTAATATTATACATTTCACCTACATATTTAAGTTACAAATGTGTTTTGTTGTATACAATTATGTCTTGTATTTATTAAATATGTAGTTTTGAACCTATATAAATATCTTGCTTAAATACTCAAATATTTTTTACAAAATATCCGTCGAAAACCTCATCGGCATGCGGTATGCCCACGAGAAAAGTGCAGTATATGCGGTATGCGGCATGCCTTTTTTTTTCCGATTTGCCCATCGACATACCCATCGGCAAGCGATATATCCGTAAAACGGAAAATGCCAAACGAAATCGGCAAGCGGTATTTTAAACCTTGATTGTGTATATATATATATATAAAAAGGAAATTGTAATCTCTAGCACAAGGGAGTTAGAAAAGAAGTTCCTACCTTGGCATCCATAAAATCGGCATTATGAGTGGAGTAGTTACTCGGAGCAACAATAATAACCCCGCTTGCCATTCCCACTGCAATATAATTAGCATGAACTGCTAAGACATTAGCCATCCCATAATCTCCGGAGGAAATACTCGTCGTAATGCTGTTGTGGGCATCCCCTCGCAACACCATCCGACTACCCTCGAGCATTGCCTCTGCAGCCCCGCCCTTCTCTCGGTGCAATCCCGTAGAAGCGTGATTCGGTTGAGGCAACGCTTTCTTTTCCGATTCCAATTCGTCACCGCTGGAACGATAAACATCATCTACCGATTCAAGTTCGTCTCCGGAAAGATAATCATCATCTTCCGATTCGGCAACCTTCAAGTCTTCTGCGTTTTGTCGAGTGTTGGAAATCTCAGCTGGCGAAGAAGAAACCGGTTCATCAACATCTGGGACGACAAAACATTCCTCGATTCCATTATCTTCAACACTATATGTAGATTCCAGAATCTCTACACCGGTCACTACTGCAGTGGAAGTGTTCTGTGGTTCGGTACCGACTTCACTCCCCATGTCAATATCGTCCACCGAATTCTTCGACACTGACAGACGGCACTTGGAACCAGGTAAACTTAAACTAGTACTGTTCGGGTAAGACCGGCCTAATGCGCGGGCGGCAAGAGCCCGATGCAAACCCTGGCTCCTCTTTGATCTCGAGCTGGCCAACACGGCCGCCGCCAGTGCCTCCCCGGGCTTCATATTAGAGTGAAAGCCTTCTGGCGACAACGTCCCGCGGAAATTATCATCGCCAGACTTATAGCGAGGAAGCAAACCGTTGGCTCCGTCAGCTGGTTTTGATGATCGGATTAGAATGTGGCGGTCGTCGGTAAGTGGCGGAGGAGACGATGATGTGGAAGAATCGGAATCATAATTTTCTTTGAGAATTTTCTTCGACCTTACGGCGGTGGAGGGAATCGAGATCGATGTCTTCGTCATCGCTGGAGATTTGAGAAAAAGCCAAAAGCAACTTTTTTATGTTATCAACAGCGTTTATATATATATATATATATATATATATATAGTCATTATAGATATATATATAGTCATCAATATCTATTAGCCCTAATGCCGAGAATCAAGCTAAGCAATAACTGCTCCTACTTCCACTAAATCAAATATACGATTCATTTGGCCCTAAAATAGTATAAATATATGCCGATATGCGAATATCTGATTCAAAAGATTATAACAAGTTAAAACTCGTAATTTTAAGGAAACAGACCGACAATGGCGGAGCCAGGATTTTGCTAAGAGGGGGCGAAAAAATTAAGCCGGAATTTTTAGAATATAATATGATAAATAAAATACTTTTATAATTAATTTTTAATAATCGATAAAATATTTAGTGATACAATTATACAAAGATTATAACTTAATGTATAATAAAAGAATCTTTATATTAAGAGATGATTAATAATAGAGATCATAAATATTAAAAAAATAAAATTGATGGGAATTGAACATTGGTCTTCAAGGAGGGGGAGTTAAAACTATTTTCAAATAACCACTACACCATAGTATTAACTTTGTCTAGTAATGATACATTTAATATATATTGATAAAAATGTACAATTTATTTATTAAAAATCACGGATTTGAATCAAGTGGGGGCGACCGTCCCCGCTCGGCCCTCACTAAATCCGCCCCTGCAGACGGAGACGTGCGTTTCTCATTCCTTAAAAATTGGTGTTTTTTTTTTTAATAAAAAAAATTGTCGTAAAAAGATATATATATATATATATTTTAAATAAAAGATGGAGGTGGGTAATATCCAAGTTATTATTACTGCTAATTTAATACTTAGGCTAAAATTCTGATATTTTCAAGTTATACACTTATAAGTTATACTTTTGTTAACATGTTAAATATTTGTTGTAAAATGAATGTGTCGCATATGATAAGCTTTTATGCGATACATATCTCCTTTTGTTATTATTTAGAGGTATTATCGGCAAAAATAGCCAATTTTCTAGCAAATCTGACTAAAGTTGCTAATCACCTTCTTCGTTTGGCCACTACACTCGTTATATTTAATAACAATTTATACATCAAACAAATCTAATAATTCGTGACACACTTTTTTTTATTATTATTATCATTCGTGACTTATCCGGGCCATGCTCAGGTTGAAGTTTTTTAGGCCAGGCTTGGATTGACTTTTCAAGGCTCGTGTCGAGTTGACTCTGTCGGGCCGGTGCATGTTAGGTTGTCTTTTTTGGGCCGGCGTTCGGTTGACTTATTAAGATAAAAAAATTCAGTTAAAATCCGGCCTAGAATAGCCAACTCGACACCGGCCCCAAAAAAACTTAACCTGATGTTGGCTAAAAAATCAACTAACGAAGGCACAAAATAAGGCTGAAACCAGAACCGGGAATCGGGAATCGGGAATTTGAATATTGTTTGTCCCTGTCCCGGAAAAATCAGGACACAATTTTCTGTCCCGGTATTGGTTCTGGTTCTGAAAAGTCCTTGTTTATGTTTTAAATCAGAACCGGGACCGGGACACCAATTAAAATCCCGATTTTTTAGGGCCAAAATTCAGGACGAAAACCGGGACAAATCCGGGACAAATCCAAGATAGAAACATGAAAAAAAACCAAATCAAAAATGCAAATTACCAAATCCGAGTAAATCCAAAATGTAAAATACCAAATCCGAGTACAAAAGCAAAATACAAAATAAACAAATGCAAGATCCGAGTTCACGTCGTGAACTTGACAATGCCAAATCCAAATCTCAGTGCAAAAAACCGAGTCTAAAATGCTAAATAGTAAATACCGAGTACAAACAAATTATTTTTTATAACAAAACGACATATAAGAAATGACATGTTAAATAAAATACCGAGTAATGGTTTAAAAATAAATGACATGTTAAAATAATGGGCTGAAAAAAAATAATGGATTAAAACCCTAATAGTAAACGACTTATAAGAAATGACATGCTAAAAAAACAACAAACTTATAACAAAACGACATAAAACCGGAACCGGGACAAGAAAACCGGGAATTTCAGATTTTGAATTGGTTTTGGTTTTGGTTTTTCAAACCGGAACCGGGACGTCCCTTTTTAGGTTATAGTAAAAAGAAAAAACTGATTTTTTGCCAAAAAACGGTCCGGTACCGGGACCAAAAATGGGACAAAACCGAGAACCGAGTTCAAAATTTTCACCCCTAGCACAAAATAATCAACCCAAAGTCGGCTAAAAAAGTCAAGTCGGAGTCAGTTGATACGGCCCCAAGAGATTAAGCTTCGTGTCGTTAATAAATTAGAGTTGTTTATTTATATGTCGTCGTATTTAATTCGGTCTTAGGATATTTAAATTAGCGTCGTTTCTAGTTTTGTCGTTGAATAATTTAAATAGGTTATTAGGGTTATTTAATTATGTTAAAGGGTTTATTTTGTCGGGCCTGGTCCGGCCCATTAGGTTGTAATACTCTCTCTATTTAAGAGAGCTTTGATAGAATGAAAAAAATAGCCAAAAATCATTCAAAAATCTAATCTCTCAAGAGATTGGGTTTGTGAGTGTTTGGCCGGTATTTTCCCAAATTCCCATTTCGAGTTATCGATCTTTCGGGCACATATCAATTTCGAGTTATCGATCTTTCGGGCGCATATCAATTTGCTTTCAGAGCCGCTCGAAATGGAGTTCGATTCCGAATTGTTCTATCCAAAAACAAGCGAAGGAACTCCAGGCGGCGGTGGAAGCCATGACGGCAAGATTGAAAAAAGAACGTGAAGTAAAAGAGGCCGAAGATGAGAAGTATTGGGCAGATTTTTGGGCGAAAGTCGAAGAAGAAGCGAAGAAGACGGCTGATTCGGAAGCATTGGAGCAGACCGAGAAGAATTGGTCCGAGGGGAGAATCCAGCCACCGGAAGAGGTGGTGAATCCGCGGGCAGTTGAGGTGGAAACAACGGTGGTGACAGTGGACGGAGATCCAAAACTGGTTCGCGAAACGACCGTGAATCGGAGAGGACCAGATCTGAAAATTCAGATTTTGGTCGTCGAAGGAGGTGTGGAAGTCGCCGGAGACGGCAGCGGCGGAGCGGTGGTCGAAGCTGGGGCGGAAGCGGCGGTGGAGATCATTGGAAGGAAGGGCAGCGGCTTGACAGATGGAGAGAAGGGGCCTGAAGAAGAGTTTGCGCTTGAGTCCGACCAATCCCATATCTGGGATTTTGGCAGCCCAAAAACAATCTGCAGCGATGGTGGTCAGAACTCCGGCAGCGAAGGAGGGTCATCGACTGACCGAGTGTACGCCGTCGAACGAGGTGGAGCGATGGCGAGCGACAACGAGCGTCGTAGACCAGATCGCATTCCAGATCTGGATAGCAACAACGCTTATCTTTCAAGCGCAAAGGAATCGATGAGGGTCGGCGGCAGGGTCGCCGGAGACTTCGTCGGCGAGCTCGCCGGCGATCGGAAGGGAGGAGGCGACGGACCAGGCGGCAAAAATGAGAAGAGCAGCAGCAATGAAAAAGGAGGTGGCGGCAGAGTCGATCGAGGAGAAAAAGTGATAAAATTAGGGTTTGATGATATTGCGGCAGAAGTACCTAGAGGGGGACATAATTGTTTGCCTTCTAAAAACTCTAATTCAGAGGGCAGCAAGGAAAAGAAAGGAGGCGGGCTGGACTTATATACTGGCATTGATGGTATTTTGGTAAAAGTACCAAAAATTGAAGAGGATTGGCTAGTGGCAAAAGTAACTAAAGAAGGATTGAGCCAAAAAGAAGTCAGGGGAGCTGGTGACAGCCCGCAAACAATCTGCACTGGCGGCTCTAAGAGCAGCGGTGGGTCAGCAACTGACCAAGGAGGTGTTTTCGACCGAGGAGGAACGACAATGATTGCGGTAAGAGGCTTGTCTATGGTGACTCGAGCGAGTTACAAGGTGCCATGGCGAACTCGTTTTGAAGCGGCCGTTACCGTGTTTTGAGCTTGAGGACAAGCTCAAGGTGGAGAAGGGGAGTAATGATACGGCCCCAAGAGATTAAGCTTCGTGTCGTTAATAAATTAGAGCTGTTTATTTATATGTCGTCGTATTTAATTCGGTCTTAGGATATTTAAATTAGCGTCGTTTCTAGTTTTGTCGTTGAATAATTTAAATAGGTTATTAGGGTTATTTAATTATGTTAAAGGGTTTATTTTGTCGGGCCCGGTCCGGCCCATTAGGTTGTAATCCTCTCTCTATTTAAGAGAGCTTTGATGAATGAAAAAAATAGCCAAAAATCATTCAAAAACTTAATCTCTCAGAGATTGGGTTTGTGAGTGTTTGGCCGGTATTTTTTATAATTCCATTTCGAGTTATCGATCTTTCGGGCACGTATCATCAGTCCGGAAAAGTCATCACGAGCTTAGTCCATAAAAGTTAACCGGACGCCGCGCTAAAAAAGTTAACACAAGCTCGGCGTGGAAAAAAGTCGACCGACGTTGCTCCGTAAATGCCATGCCAGCATGAGCTCGGCCGTGCAGAAAAACCAATCAGACCCCGGTTAATAAAAGTCCACCAAACTCCGGCCCACAAAAGTCCACCTAGTGCTCGTGTTTACTTTCACTGATGTGGGAGAAAAACTCCGACAACTGAGTCCATTTAAATCAAATAGTACAAAAAAACTAACCGGCTTTTGTTTAACATGATACTCGATATACGTAGATTGTCTATCGTATATGTAGATTGTCTATCGTATTTGATAGATTATATATATGTGATGCCATTATATCTATGATTGTAATAACAGCGTGTGACCAACTATGCATGCTGTGAGAACATTTTATTTGTGATGTGTTTTTATTTGAAGATTCTTGACTAAAGGATATTAGTGCACTGTGCATTGTTATTTGTTGTATCGCATTGTGATCGTTCTCTATAATGGTTCAAGAATTTGTTTTTGATGCATGTGATTCGGTTTATTTTACTTCACAATACTTTATAATTAAATGAAGGTGGAACTGAGATTTGTTTTATAAGGAGGGCTTTAACTCTAAGAAGAATAGGAAAGGGAAGGTTTACATTGCCACTTATTCATACACTGAATATATTTAATAATGCAATAGTGCATTGTAATATGGACTAATAGCGTTAGTATAACATTAAAAAAAAAAGGTATCAAATGATAAAAAAATAATACGAGCTCGAGCTCTCGTGACCGGAGGAGGTGGGTCGCCTGCATATGGCATAGGTAATATAAAACGTTTGTAATACAAGCTTGTATATACTATATAGTATAAAGTAAGCAACACAAATTAATAATACATAAATGAAATAATGTTGATTAATAAGGCAAGTCACATGAAAATACGAATTAAATATGTTTACGAATAAATCAATTTATGAGAGAAGAAAAAGTCCCATATACAGTAGACTAAGAATAAAACAATTTGGAATAATTGATGTTACTAACATCGGTAGCTCGTTGAAGCGATGATGGATAATTACATAGTTCGGGTTGTAAATTGCTTCTCACAAAGTATTTTTTAGCTATCAAATATTGTTCAATTTGAAGCAAGAAAATATATCCTCCTTGAAGTCGAAGGGAGGCCGGCTAGGAGTGTCATCTTAACCATCAAACTAGAAGGATATATATAGTTGATTAATACGGCTAGCTTGAGTAAGAGCAGTGACTGGATTCGCTTGAACAACCACCTAAATTTTCAAATTCAGTGATGTCACCCTGGTCGGAGATCGCTTCAATACAATGACAATGAAAGACAAACTGGTTAGGCTGCGGTTTTACGGGCACTCAACGCAAGAGGAGTTACCTTTGGTAGAAGTGGCATTTATTCCGATGCACTTGGTGCAGTCTGCTATTAGGGATGTGCCCTTAAATCCGAAGTATTCACCCACCTTGTATAAGCACATTGTCACTTCCGAAGAAATAAATTAAAGTCTTATTAGCTAAAATCTTATTATAGTATTCAAGATTAAATGAATGTTATCCATAGTGCATCAATATATATTGCAATTGTATTTTACTATCATACAAGAGTCAATGTGAGAGAGGATTGCTATATACAATAAATTATAAACTAAAAGATATAGTCCGTTGTTTAATTAAGTAGGCGAGAGTCTCTTAATTTTCAACCATTAGTGTGACTCAAATATAGTAATCCAATCCGGATTGCAGTATGAGTGTAATATTGATTGAGTCCACTATATGTAAAGCGACTTCACACTGGACACGATTGCGGCATGGTGGTGGAGTCGGGTCACCAAACAACGGCCGAAATTCGAGGACGAATTTTCTCGACATTGAGAGAATGATGGAAAGTGTTACTACAATATCGTTACTGTGCATCATGCAGTTTAATGCATGAATAATTTGCTTCCTATTATATCTTACTTGCTTATATGTCTTTATTTTTTGTTTGATTATGTATCATTGAATTTATATCTTTTTCATCGATGATTGTATTTTGGTTCCTCTATGGAAATGACTTTCTAGGTCCTATATTGTATTGTAAAGGCACAACGTGAGATTAGTTGATGATGAATTAAAAATTAAGCTTTGCTTGTGAAGTCGAGTTTTATCACGCAAAGACGCGTTCTTGTGTTCGCTCGTAACTCTCTCTACATCAGTATGGAATTCCATGTTATATATTTAAAGCATACACCATTTGCATTTACTGCAACTTGCTAAATATAACTTTAGTGTGTGTGTGTATATATATATATATATATATATATATATATATATATATATAACGTGATACTTGTAATTAAGTAAGCCTTATTTCAAAAACCCACTAAAGATAAGCCCAATTTCAATTAAGCTCCCCCAAAAAAATAATATAAAAAAGCCCAAAACTCAAATAGCCCAAAACACTCTTCTTCTTTGAATACATTATTACTCGAATTTACAACAGCCATTTTATCTCTCTGCGCTTAGTGTTCCTCGATAATTTTCAGAGTCGTTTGTGTTTTACATTATGTACGAACATCTTGATTCTTGCTTTAAAAAAAATGAAGTCTCGACAACTCTCGCAATGTGTTCTCGAATCCCAATTACATTGGCACTCAAAAAAATAAAAAGAGAAACGGGGCTCTGAATGTTGTGTGCTTCATTTATTTATTACGTTTTATAACATTTATATCATGTACGTAAATTTTGTCAATTTGGACGGATGTTGGTTAATCTGGATCAAAAGTCAGAGAGTCTCCTACTCTGCTCGCGAATTTTAATTGTTTTAAGAATTTTAATTTATAGTGTTTGAATTTGTGTTGATTTTTAATTTGGGTGTTTGAATATTTGTGAGAAATTTATCTTCAATTGGGTTAGTTAGAAATTTGGGTCGAATTTAAATTTTGTAATACACTTATGGAAATATTTAACATGATTTGATTCGACTTCATACTCAAGTGCAAATTTGGTGTCAGTTCTTTTTTAAATCTTATGAAAACTCCATCATTATGTACATGCCGTCTTTGATATATCCGTAAATTAGAGTTGCGGACAAGTTGTGGTGAGCTGTCTCTAGATACTAAAGATCTTAACTATGTACTCGGTATTTGGATTCAAAGTCATGTCCTGTATTAGTCTGATCACTATTCTTATACAGATTTGGTTGTTATGTTCTTCAAACTTTAGCCAAACTAGTACAGCCTTAAAAATCTAATTCATCATTTTAATACTCCCAATTATAGAAATAGAGCCCACAAAATTCCTTAAAGAGAAATAAGCCAATAGAGTGGCTTTATACATGTGATGATGTGGAAAATTGGGTAACAGATAAGAAACACCAATGTGATAGGACCAGCTCATCAAAACTTATGGCTAAAATTGCTCTAATTGATTCTTGTATAGAACAATCATCTCATAAAAATAAAAGTAAGCACTAATATTTCTTGCGCCCAAAATATTAAGGAATAATTGTAAAATATAATACTTAAAGTTGTTCAAAATTACGGTATATAAATTCTTAAATTTTCAATTAAAAAACGTGAAATTGAGCGCTTTTGATTGGTTCAGTCTCATGTTTTTTTGTTAACGTTTGTTTTTTACACGTGAACATTTCTGATTAATTTTTTTTTCATGTTTCAAGATTTCTTGAAGCTTATACGTATAAAAGACTTAAGGTTAACAAGGATACATGAGAAGCAATCAATCGAAATTACAAAACTCACGACTTTAGTTATTTAGTAAGCACAATTGAAAGATTAAGAATTTTCCACACCATTTTGAATAATTTTGGATACTTTTTCTGCAATTATCTCAAAATCTTTTTTCGGTTTTTATTTTGCTAGTCCAAATTAATATATTGGTACAAATATAAAAATATGAGTTATGAGAGGATAATAGGTCTATAAGATTAATGTTTTTGACCATTCAACGCTAAAAGAGACCATCTTTGAACCTTGCATGATCGACATGGAAATATTGGCTGTTCCTCTATCCTTCTTTCCTCTCAGCTTTTTCTGCCATGAAGCCTAAAATCATATTAAGACCTTTTTATTTCTTCTTTTTGCCACTTTACTCATGTGTATTGTAATAGATAGTGTTGAAAGTTAGAAAATGACCTTGCTTGTTACACAGTACACACCACTTGTGGCTAGATAGAGTTTGAATGTGTAAAATGGATTCCTTCCTTCCTTGACATATGGTTGATGGTGATAATACTTTGATCATGTTGCAGAAACCAGCTAAAAAACATAATAGAAAGTGACTCTAATAGCAATGTTACTGTTTTAATAAGAAAAGAAAACAAGTGTCCGGTAGATATTTTCTTCCTCTCCCAAAAATATTAAGGTGTCTCATAAAAAAATTGTAATGACATTGGGCATATATTTTATGAGCCCGAATCTGTTTTTCTTGGCCTTATCCGTTTTGTAGCTTCACGGTCAACGTTATTATTAGATATCATATGGACTCTGTGAAAGTGGAGAGATCGGGATTTCACGATTAAGGATTTTGGCTTTAGGGTTATTTCATTAACCTATCCGTCAGAGCCGGTCTTGGGCCTAGGGCCACATATTTTAGCTGAGGGCGTCAATAATAGTATTCTAAGGCCCAAAAAATTAATTCTCTTACATCCAACTCTTAATTTGTAACAGATATAATATGGAAGATTGACTTTATGGTTAAGATTGTTAAAAGAGTGGGTCCACTTTTTAATTTTATTTTTTGGCGCATTTCTATGAAAAACTAATATATTGTTAGTGATAACTTATTTACATGTTTTTACAACTAAAATAAAAACAAATTTATTGTAATAAAACATAAAAAGTTAGTGTTAATAATAAATTGTAAAAAATCATTATTTTTAACATTTCTCGTGGGTCTCGATTTATTTTTCGCCTAGGGCCCCGACAATCTTAGGGCCAGCCCTGCTATCCAATTATCAGATCATAGCGGATTTTTTCCTCCTGTGGCCGTAGTTTTCTTTGCAAGTTGAGCTTGAGTTGATTTCCTTAATTTTGCTTTTTCCTTGCGTTTGATTCATCATTATAAAAACTAATATACTTGTCTCCCAACTGATCATCTTCTAAGTGCTTCCAAAACAAAATTTGTAAGACTTAAATATGTCTTTGATTAATCATATGTAGTACCAATAGGTAGCAAATACTGTTGATTATTTAGAAAAAGCTCAAAATTAATACCAATTCCATTAATGCTAATTACGCCAAATCAACCAAACATAATATATATATATATATATATATATTATGGATTTTCTTTTATTAATCAAATTTACATTTGTTTTATTGAAAAAACACAAGATCATTACAAACAAGATATGGACTTAAAGGTGAGATTGTCCCACCTTTGTACCGGAAAGACAAGATTGGTTCGATTTTCCTTAGAATCCGAAGCAAATTTAAAGCAACATTACTGATCTCACAGCTCATCGCACCAATGGCTTTAGGGTTTCCTTCCTTCTCCTTTGCCACAACCGAAGGAACTGTTATACTCTCAGCTTCTTCTATCTCTCATCTTTCCTCTTGGCTTTACTCTATTGGAAACTACCGACCTCTTCTTTACATGACAACTTTCTTGCTTATAACTTCCTTGAAAGTGTGAAGTAAGAAACAAATATTGTGAAGCTGATCACAACTGCTAATTGCTAGCTAAGTATGTACTATTATTTACACTAATTATTATCATGAGATGGGTCGGGCAAGAAATAAATACAAAAAAAAATTCCACAGTGATAAAGGCCGGTGCTGATTCCGGGATTTTGCAACTAAATAAGTTCGAACCTTTCAAGTCATCAATAACGCAATTACTCGTGACGGTGCGGAATTAAAGTGGCCGGATTTAGATATTACTCCATTAGTAGAGAAATAAAGCGGCTGATGCATTGTTTTTGGCTTTTAATTTATAAATTATATGCATAATGATCTCATTAATTTTTACGTTGTCTTTTAGTATAAATGATGAAATAGTAATTTATTTGAGACGGAATTACGAAAAAAGTAACTCTAACTATTCTTTCTAAATAACTCTGACATATCAAACTTATTAATTCCTATTATAAAATCTTTTTTGTGGTGAGGTTCATTAATTGTTTGTATCACCCTTTCTAGCCATATATTTAAAGTAAAAAAGCAGCATTATTGATCATAGAGCTGTTTGACTACAGAAAATTATTATTTTAATAATATTGCTTCATGAAAATTTGGTCAGAGTGATAAGAAATATCTGAAATTCTACCTGAAACTTTAGCAGGGGAAACTTTCTTATGTTCAATCCTGATCAAGTGAAATAATTTTCCTTTAAAAATAATTTTCAAGAATTTTCTTTTCTAAAGCAGGAAAATGAAAGGAGGGTATGAAATGGAGAGAAAAAAGAGATTAAAAAAAGAAAAGAAAAAAAGAAGCTTCAATGACCAGTCATGGAATCTCACATGGGATGGAAGATGTGTTACTCTTCATATGATTACTTACAAATTACCAATAAAGAGCATATGATTACATAATCATTGCTTAAGAGACATAAATATATAGCATATAATAGAGGAATTTCTACTCATTCATAATATGAATATGAAATAATACATGATTTGATTAAAATAGTGTTATAAGCATATATCTTTCCAGAGTGTCATGTTCTTTGAGATACTTGGTCTACAAAATAAGTTTTCTTTTTTAAATTCAAACAAGATTAATTGGATCCACACATTTAGACAATTAGCATTATGAATTAATGGATTTTTTTTTTATAGTGATATGTTATTATTTTATAGTAGCAAGAATATTATTATTTTATATGTAGAGAAATTGGTATCTATAAGAAGTTCTTTCTGGTTTTGATATAGTAAAAATGTTGATAATATGATAAATATGGAGCAAATTTTCTATATTTTTAAATCTCGAAAAAATCCAAAATTTTAAATGTCTAATTAATCTTGACCGTCAAGTTGAGTTTTTAGTTGTTATTAATAAAATAAACGAATTGAGAATCCAAAATTCCGGAGCGGAATTTAAAATTCCAAAATACCGTGTTGGCCCAACATGTTGCCATTTTTTCCTCATAGTTTTCCTCTAGGCCAAGTCAAAAACCTTTTTCGGGTTTTTGGCATAATTACCAAGTTATTTTCACACATTTATTAACTAATAGTCTTCTATTTTCCCGATCCAATTAATGTAGTGACATCAACTTTTTCTTTTGGATTCATTGAAGCTCAATGGCGTATGATTATAGGCACGCGAATATGTTGTGAGTTTGGAACAAAAGACACAACTAGAACTGTTGAATGAGAGAATATTAACTGTTTTGGCAACAAGACATGAGAAAAAACCTTCGAACCTGTTTCTCTCCTTCCCAATATTCCTACGCGGATCTAACACTTTGACCATATTTATATAATTATAAATATGACGTATTATATATATATATATATATATATATATCCACGAAAAAAGTTCTACTATACTAAATATAACACGTGTATGGTAGACAGTCTCAACTTTCAAAATAGAACTATGTATAGTAAAGTTAATAATCTAACCAGGATACTCTGATTAATAAAAATGGCAAACATATATAGGATAGTTTTGTAATTAATAGTGTACAAATAATCTGAGAAATATTAGAAGAATGTACTATATTTAGTAAACTTAATAGTCTGACAATGATGATTTATACCATATATACTATATATATAATAATATCGTAATAAATAATCTCAAAATTAAATATGTGGGTCTCGACCTATTAAGAATCTAAGATTGAGGCGAAGACATTGCTCAGATCATAACCCTCTAGTTATTAATTGCCGAAAAAACCCACAAAATTCTATTGCTCGGTTTCGCTTTCAAGGTATGTGGCTCACTCATCCGGATTTGAGGAACTTTATTGCTTGTAATTGGCTCTCTACCATAGGTATTGCTACTATGCAAAGTCTTGGTATTAAGCTTAAATTACTACGAAACGCTCTTAAGATTTGGAATAGAGATGTATGTGGCTATTTGGGAAAGAAAATTGTTGACGCCGAAAATGCTATAATGGAAATTCAAAATGAAATTGCTTGTGATGGAGTCTATGATTCTCGGGTTACTAAGGAAATCTCAGCACATTCTGAGTTAAAGTTAGCCTTAAAGCAAAATGATTTTTTTTTTTTAAGGAGAAATGTCGTAATACCTGGTTGAAAGCAGGGGATCGTAATTCTTCACTTTTCCACCGTGCGGCTTCTATCAAGAAATCAAGCTCAGGGATTAATTCTCTGTTAATTAATGGTGTGCTCTCGTTGAACCAAGATGAGATCTCTAAACATATTATTCAATTCTATGAAGATATCTTCTGTCGTGCTTCTCAAACATCCCAAAACACGGAGCTTATCAGAAATGCGATCCCAGTTTTAGTTGGAGATGATGATAATGATAGGCTAACTGCCATCCCCTCGGATGAGGAGATCCAAGCTAC
Organism: Parietaria judaica; assembly: GCA_954871525.1. Classification (NCBI taxonomy): domain Eukaryota; kingdom Viridiplantae; phylum Streptophyta; class Magnoliopsida; order Rosales; family Urticaceae; genus Parietaria; species Parietaria judaica. The sequence continues at coordinate 3,039,182 of OX940864.1, read as the reverse complement.
GGTTTTTAGTATGGATGGTAATAGCGCCCTTGGTCCTGATGGATTTAACGGTAAATTTTTTCAAGCTTTCTGGGATATCGTCGGTCTTGATGTTTGTCGGTGTGTGCAAAGCTTCTTTATTCATGACGTTATCTCCACCGGGCTAAACTCGAGTCTAATGGTGCTTATTCCTAAGGTTAAAGGGGCTATGCAGATTGATAATTTCAGAGATATTATCTTGAGCAATTTTTGTTTCAAAATAATTACAAAAGTTTTGGTTGACTGGCTTTCTAGTGTCGCCACTTCTATCGTTTCTGAAAATCAATTTGGCTTTGTCAAGGGTCGAAATATCTCTCATTGTATTGCGGCGGCATCTGAGGGGATCAACGTTCTTGATAAAAAGAACCTTGGCGGTAATATGGTTTTGAAAGTCGACATTAAGAAAGATTTTGATACTATGGACTGGGGCTTTATTCTGGATGTTCTTGAGGCTTTCGGGTTTTCCTTAAAATTTAGAGATTGGATTCTTGAAATTTTTTCCTCTGCCAGGATCTCCATTAGGTTGAATGGTTCGTCTAAAGGTTATTTTCGGTACAGAAGAGGTGTCCGCCAAGGTGATCATATATCTCCCATTTTATTTGTCATTGCCGAAGACTTCCTTAGTCGCCTTATTAGCCATTATGTGGAAAATATATAATAAATGGAAAACTATGAAATATACAAGTAAAAATTTATTCACTTCTCATTTATTATATGCGGATGATGTTCTTCTTTTTGGTGTCGCAACTAAAATAAATGTGAGTGTAATTACTAAAGTTTTTGAAATTTACTCTTCTCTTTCGGGTCAAGTTGTTAATTGGTCTAAGTCAGGCATCATTTTTAGCGATAATCTTTGTAACCACAGGAAGCTTGGCATTGTTAATGCTTTGAAGCTCAAACAAATTTATTTGCCGTTTCAGTACCTTGGAGTTCCTTTATCTAAGGGTGCTCCAAGGAAAAAATGGTTACAACCGGTGGCCGATACCATTTTGAGTAAGTTTGTTAATTGGAAAGGTTCTAGTTTGTCTTTGGCTGGTAGGATTACTCTTGTCAATTTAGTTATTCAAAATTCTTTTCTTCACTCATTTTCAGTTTATGCTTGGTCGAAAAGTCTTTTGTCAAAATTGGAAAAAGCAGTGAGGAATTTTATTTGGTCGGGTTTTTATTGACAACAGAAAGATGATTATTGTTCCATGGAATATATGTAGTTTATCTATCGCGGATGGGGGTATTGGGGTTAAAAATTTGAGTCCTTTGAACAAAGCTATGCTTGGAAAGCTTTCTTGGCAATTTATTAGTACAAGTTCTTTCCCTTTGTGTTTGATAAAAACTCAGATTTTTAATCCAAGTGGATCTTTGAAACTCAACGTGAACTCATCATCGATTTTGCATTCTTTGAACCCTTGCTTTTCGTTGGTCAAAGATAATGTTCGTTGGTTGATTACTAGGAACTCTGATAGAATTTTTTGGCTTGATAATTGGTTATATCCGTGTGTAGCTGATAGAGAAAATATTCCTTTGCGAAATAGAGAAAATCTCACAGCTACAATATCTTAGTTTCGGGTTAATAATGAATGGAATTTGCCACCTACTTTATCGATTTCTGTCATTGAGGATATTAAAAAAATTGAATTTATTGAGGAACTTGATGATGTTTGTGTTTGGCATGTTTCCAATAATGGTGAATTCTCAGTTAAATATGTTTATAATATGTTTTGTGCTAATTATAATTTGTTTCCTCAATGACAGAAATTTCTATGGAAAGAATTTCTTCCACTTTCGAGGTCTATTACATGTTGGCGGGCTTTCTTAAGTTTCCTTCCTACTTAGCTTACTTTGCAGGAAAAAGGATTTGCTTTAGCTTCAATGTGTCGCTTTTGCAACAATCAAGTGGAGGATACCGACCATATTTTTGTCCATTGCAACTTCGTGGGGTTTGTTTGGCGGGCTATCTCGGATATATTTCGAAAGCCAATTAATAGAGGAGGGTCGCTTTCATTGTTGCTTTCAGATGCCGCTTCCGTGAATCTCAGCTCTCATATCTTCGCTCTCTGGAATATTGCGGTCATATCAACAGTTTGACTCATTTGGCGTACTAAGAATACTTGTGTTTTATAGGATGTGATCCCTAACTCTAGCAACTTTTATAGGCTCGTTTAAAGGAGATATATTTCTACTATTCTAATTTATATTTATACGATAGATATAGCTTTGTTGCTAATGGTTGTTCTTGTTGGTGTATAACGACTTTTTTTATTTTTTTATTTTGACTGCCTAACTTTTTTCAAAGTGTGTGGGACACTGGGACCGGTGCATATACAAATTCCACTTATGATTGTCTTCTGAATCATATATATATATATGCATGAAACATGATTACTTGCTATTACATGCTTGATTATATCTTATTAATTTAAGCTCTTAATAAAACCAATATTATAAATAAACATTACGCAAACTTTCGGGAACCACAAAATGACTTAATACGGATGCTTGACAAAAGGCTCTTTTAACTCGTCTTCTAATTGTTTTATAAGGGTTGCTTTTGTTTTTCTTTTAAACATAAAGAATTTTGTGTGGATAATTAAAATATTACTAACAGTGAATTTTTTTTTTCATTCATATATATTGTAATTTTTTTTTAGTAAAAGATGGAGGCCCGACATCTCGCAATGTGATCTCGAATCCCAACTAGGTTGGCACCCAAAAACACAAAGTAAGAAACGGGGCTCTGAATAAGATAAATGAAAAATATCACAGTTTACAAAGAAACCAAAAGAGACGAGAACTAATAGAACATAAGATCTCTCTCTAACAAAGCACAACTAAAAGCGATTAAAACTAACAAAATCTAAAGTTCTCTTTCATACAAATATCATCATTCATGAAAGATGAAAATGAACTCCGGGTGCGAAGGCCACCAATGATTATCCAAATATTGAGCACCGAATCTAGCAAGGGCGTCAGCGGCTCGATTACCCTCTCTATAAATATGTGTGACTCTAAAGTTGATAAGCTCCTAATAACTAAGGCATTTCGACCATTGAGCCCGCAACCTCCAAGGCACCAAATGAGATTTCTTCTGAAGAAGTTGAACCACATAAGTAGAGTCGGACTCAAGCCAAATATTTTCCCAATGGAATTCCCTTGCTTTCTCAATGGCAATCATAGCGGCAGTCAATTCAGCTTCAAAATCATAAGCGGAGTCAATATGGACCGCAAACGAACCATGAGGAAATCCACGATAGGTCTTGAAAATACCTCCTGCACCAGCTACGCCTGGAGTACCAATTGAGGAACCGTCAGTGTTGCATTTTAGCCAAGCAATAGGAGGAGAGCGCCATATAACTGAAACAATATTTGGAGCTTTCCTAGCTTGAATAAATCTTCTTCTATAATACATCGCCAAACTTGTAAGCAAGATTGACGGTGATCTTTAAAATTTGGAGTTAATAGCTAGTGACATAAATATCAAATGTTATAAATTTTGTGTTGTTATAAGCTCAATCCTCCTCTTTTTTTTCACCGTCAAAGTTATCAATTTCCTCTATTTTTCTATCCTTCAAAATTCCGTCTATTTTTTTAATCAATTTTATTTTGGACGTGTTTAAGTCTTGAGCACGTATGTGTATATCTAAAAATAATTATTTGTTTTTCTCTTTTTTTCATATTAACAAGAGTTCAACAAAAATTGGATAAAATTTTAAAGAGAAATTAAATAATAGACATTTGTGCCACCATAAAGTTACTAACCATAAAATTTATGGAAACAAAACAAAAAATTGTAGAGATAAGGAATTGATAGATGTATTATAAAAGGGCGGACAAACACTATGACAAAAAATCAGGAACCCCCTTTAAAAAAATTAGCTAGATTTTATCTAACTTTTTAAGTTTTCATTTTTATCTCTAAAGTTTCAATTAATTTACAATATTTTTCTACTAAAAATAATAATCATTCCTCTCCTTTAAAATAGTGAACACATCACCTCAAGAATTTAGGCACATCGATCCTTCCACTGAAAACACAACACCATGCATGCAAATGCAGCCATTAGCAAGCCTACACTCTGGTCCGGTCCCAATGTTCCTGTAGACGCGTCTCCTTCTCTATACCAATCGCCCTTCACTCATCGCTACTTTTAGTGCCTTCTTCTTCGATCATTCTCTCTTCACTTCTCTAGTCTCTCTCCATTTGCGACGGATTATCAAGCAAACATGAAGGTATATACATAATAATGTGGCAAAAGAAATATCCATTTGCATTTTCTATTAACTAATACCTTGGTTTACTTTCCTTTGTGTTTTTGCAGTTCTTCAATTGGGTTCATAAGAGGTTTAATAACCATCATCCCATCCATAATGGTACGTTATTCACTATATGCGTTCCGATACCACGTTAAATAACACGAGTTTTCATCTAAAAAACTAGGAATGATTTCGTGATCAATAAGTTTATATTGAACTTGTATCCTCGAGACTCATGATTTGAGATACACGACATACAAAAATTTAAAAACGGTCACCGACTTTATAGATTATAAAGTATGTTATGTCTCCTCTCCTATATATATGGGATTTTTTTATTTAACAATGTTGGGGTTTTCTATAGATGATGAGTATGCTCAAGAAGCTAGAAACACAAGCTTTGCCGCCAAAACTAGCGGCGGAGAAGTGGCTCAGATCACCAATGGAAAAGACACGCAAGCGCTGCTCAAGACGACCGTCCTCGTCGACGCTCTTGACGGCTGGAAAGATGGCATCCTTGCTATCGGAACCTTCGGTTTCGACCCCTTAAAGCCCTTCGGCAGCAGCCAGAAGGAGTACCTCGTCCTCGAGAGCGAAGACGACAACGAAGCTGACCTAATCTCGCCGGAAGACAGCACCGGCACCGACAACGACAGTGATGGTGAGGACAGTGACACTGTCGTTTCGGAGGACGAGGAGGTTAACCCTCTGATGCTGTCGAGTGTCGGACACAGCTTTAACGATGAGGACATCGCGATGCTCTGCGCGTCGAACGAAGCGATCTTCGAGGATATTCAGAATGACAAGAAGAGTGACCGCAGGACGACACTGGCCGACCTGTTCATGGCCGATGCAGAGATCAAGATGAAACTTGATTGCTATGGAGATGATGAGTTTGGAAACCCTAAAAAGCAGAGTGTTCGGACCAAAAAAACGCTCTCTTTTGCTAAGAAGCTCATTCCCAAAGTCAAAGACGAGACAAGTCCTATCAAGAATATACAACGAGTGAGTATTTATATATATATATATATATATATATATATGATCCTCCTTTTCTTTCGTACGTACATTTGCATGCATTAGGTTTAGCATAAATGGTTTTAATAAAGAAAAAAGAGACAAACCGTAATAAGAATGTACAACGAGTCGTATTATTAGGTTTACTTAAATACTTCTACTCATAAATAATAATTTATTTTTATTTTTACTTTTTGATACAAAATTTAATATGAGTGTGACACGGTGAGTGTAATCTTTGGAAGATGTGTTCAATGTTATTTACCAATTGAAGAACTTTATCCCAACAGTTAAGTCACTTTATTATAATGTTAGGTTAAATAGGATCGACTTGGAATCTCGTTGGTCAATATGTCTTTTATTTGTCCCATGCACAGGAGGATCGGAACTAGGGATGGCCACACCCTCCTCCCATATTTTAAACCCTATTACCCAAGCTCATTTTAAACCCTATTACCTAAACTCATGTTAAGCCCCCACAACTTTTGTATAAACTACGTTATAAGTTTTGAGCCCCCATCTCTCCGATTCCTGGTTTCGCCTATGGTCCCATGGATTAATGGAAGACAATCATGTGATATATAAAGGAAAATTACAAATATGTTTGCTTAAATGACAACTTTTATTTTTATTTTTATTTTTATACTTGGATCGCATATATATTCGGTTAGTGAATTCAACAATCAATCGCAATCAACGGATACATATCATGTTTAACTTTTCATATAATACACAAACTATACAATGTCTATAAAGTAAGTAGGTTTTTAAATGTGTAAACATTTATGTATATTATTACATTTTTTTTATTTTACCCTTAAAATTATAATTATTCACTCGGCCCCTCTCAAATTATTAAATATATTTATTTTATCACTTATATCTATCAATGAGCTTTAGTATATATTGTGGGTAATTAAGTAACTTATCAATTTATGGTGGCTTATAGCTGATGAAGAAGATGCTGAAAAGGAAGATCCATCCTGAGCTGCTCGATTGCAAGAGTCAAAAATCCGACGGCCCGACGGCTGCAAGTACCGTACAACTCACTGCGAACAGCACACCAAACTCTGCCTCCGAATCTGCCTCTCTGCTTGCTATCTAAGGTATCGTATCGCCCTTTTTCTTGCTAAGATATACATTTATAAAGTAGCGGAACTAACGGTAAGGTAGCCGGTGCCTTCACATCCCGGAACATTTAAAATTATGAGAATATTTTGACATTTTTTTTAAAAGAAATAAACATAGTAATCGTTGGAATTTTAAACTTTATTTCTTAATTCCATGTAAGAAACAATATAATAGTATATCCCCTTGTTATGGTGTTATTTTTCCAAAGAATAAATCCAAAAGATGAAATCCAGAAGAATATGTCAAGTATAAACCTCCAAAATCACTATTACTATACATGCATATATTGATGGTATACGTAAAACTTTTTTTTTTTTAAGTGCATGGTCAATAATTACGAGGTGTCGCTGCATACCGATATTAAGTATTATCATTAAAAGAAAAGAAAAATAAATAGTACCAAGTAAAATTATGGCTAATGTGAAACAAAATACATATTTAATAAATATTTTCTTGTGAGATGGCTAAATAATTCGTTATTTTTATAGTTATATATATATATATATATATATATTATTGTGTTGCTTTTTCTGCTGTATTAATTTAATTAAATATGTGCTCATTATTTCTTTATTAATTTCAGGTATTGTTCGCGAGTTTTAAGGGAATACTGTCTGGGTTTCATTGCTAAAGAAGAATTGCAATTCTAATTAGAACTCTGATGTATATGAGCTTGTTCGGCAGTTGTTGTGATATGATCTTATTTTTAATTTGTGATTTTAATTTCCTGAACTCTACTCTTTGCTTTTCATATAATTATTACAATATTGGTGTATGAATTGATGCGATGTTTGTGCTTATCTTTGTGACTAAATAAATTCATTAGAAAGTGTTTATTTAATATTGCAAAGCATATCGTTTAAGATATATGTCTAAATTTTGTTTCATTTATTTAAAATATCAAGACTTTATTTTAAGTCAATAATATATTTAAATATTTCACCAAATAATATTTTTTAAATAAAAAATGTCCTAACTTATGTTGTGAATTAGGGGTGAATAATTGAATTAATCCACTTAAAAAAAAAACATTTTTGCTATTTCTGTAATAGAAGTGTCCAATCCACACCAAACTGATCATAAAAAGAAATAAGAGAAATGACTCTTAATAGTCAAATTGAAACGTTTGATTAGCCAAATAGTCAACATTTCCTTTTTCTTTGCAAAATAGCCAAATTGATGAGGTGGCTATTTAATAACATATTTTATACCTATAATACCCTTTTAACATATTAACGTGTATTAACAAAGTTTATTTTTCTTAAAAATAAGAACATTTACTTGTGTTTACAGAAAATATATATTAACGTGTATTAACTGAGTTAATTTGTTTAAAAATAAAAAATCGTGATTAAAATTTTAACAAAAATTTAATTTATTTTTAAACAAATAAACTTAGTTAATACACGTTAATATAGTTAATACACGTTAATACAAGGGTAATACGGTCTTTCGTGATTTATTAATGTGGTTGATTGGCTATTTGACAATATTAATCAAAAGGTTGGCTATTTTGCAAAATAGTTTTTCTAGTTTGGCTATATGGCTATAGAGCCCAAGAAATAATATCTATGAACAAAAATTTTAGAGCGGATGGAACAAAGCATCACACCCTCGTTAACGAATGATAATTATATTGAGTGTGAAGCTTAATCTATACAGAAACGCTATTGAGACCCGACGCATAGCAGTCAAGCTGATGAGACTTGCAACCGTCATTATGTGTTTTCTAACACAAAAGAGAGAGAAAGAGAAAGAGAGATTGAGAGTATAACCAATAACTTTGAATGAGAGATGATAATGATGGAGATTTACAAGCGGCAAGTGGACGTAACTCTTATATTGTGGGCGAACCACTATAACTCTGGTGTCAATTTTCTATTTCGTTTTGTAATTTCGTTTTCTAATTTAGAGATTTAGGTCAAAATTCCTAACCCAATAGCGTCAATAACTCATTATTATAGTTAGTTAGTTTTTTTTAGTGATTTTAGTCTGCTTATCGTATTTTGTTTTTATACTGTTGTATCGCTTTAGTAAACATCTTCGAATGAGAAGCTTGGAATAGCTGCGATATTTTCTAAGTACTTAACGGAAACGTCTCTATTTAAATTTTAAGGTGTCTTTCTCGAATTCAAAGGACTGAATTAAGGGATTAATATTAGACTAATATTCATAGTTATCAACGATTAATGGAATTTTAAATATAATTTTAAGTTATGCGCTAATACATAGGATTCAATAGGCTGCAATAAAGTTAATATATGTATCATATATTCCTCGGTATCATGCATTCAAATTTCAAATAATGGTATCATGAAGAAAAAATAATATTTAGTAGCAATAAAATTATGGCCAAAGTGAAGAAAAAACTGTATTTAATAGAGAGACAGTTAAATGATCATATATTAAATTAAAAAAATATATTAATCCAGTATCTCGTTAAGTCTTTTGTTAAATTTGTTGGTTCCCAATGGGAATGGATCTGCCAAAAGAAAATAAAGAACAAGAAACAAAGGAGAAAGAAAGTTGGGAGAATTTTCTCAAATTAATGTCGAAAGCAAATAGAGCAAAAAGTTACAAACTAAAGTCATAAGACTTGTATTTATAGACAAACTAGAAAGCTAAACTCTAGCTAAACTTCCTAAAATAAACTTAATCAAATCTTTACAATTTACACGTTTTCCTAACAGAATGGGAAACCAAATCATATCAAATCAGGAAGCCAAATCGAATCTCCAAACTTGCTCCTCAAGTTTGGCACCTTCCTGGAATAGCTCTTCTTGACTTCTGGCGTTTCCCGTTTCTGCTCGAGAGAATCCTGCTAGGGTCCTCTTCTGCTAGGGGGCATCTCTGCTTTCCCTCATCTCTGCTAGGGGTATGTCTGGTAGGGGCATCTCTGGTAGGAACATCTCTGGTCGGGTCCTTTCCTGCTAGGAGAAAGCTCTGGTCGGACCCATCTCTGGTGGGGAGCTCTCTGGTGGAAGAACTCCTGCTAGGAAGATCTCTGCTTGGGCTCTTCTCTGCTCGCTCTAGTGGGGAAATCCCTGGTGGGGAAATCTCTGTTAGGAGTTGAGCCAAGTCAGGCTTAAACTCACACACAAAATTACAGTCAAATGATCAATTTTTTTAAAAAAATCTTAAATAGAGAGACATTTGCGCTGTTTTAAATCTTATTTACCACCAAAATCATACAAGTAAGTCATTAACTTTATATTTGAAAAGAAGGATTAATAATGCACATCCCTCGTAAAAAGAGGGACCAATAGCATCAATAATTCTTACTGATTTTAGCTTTTTGAGTGGTTTTATTCTGCTTGTCGTATTGGTTTTTAATTATGTATTGTCGTATGCGTTTAGTCCACATCTTCCCAATGATAACCTTGAAATAGTTGCAATAGTTTCAAGATCACGAGTCTGTTTTTCGAAAAATTGCCCGCTAAGTCTAATTTTACAGGTATGCTAAAAGTTGTGTGGGTAATACGAACGAGGGTTTTGTAAAATTTTAAAAATCGATAATCGATTGCTTCTATCCAAATTTACGACTATACTTAAACTCAATAGGTAATATAAACAAATATTTCGTAAATAAATATTAGAATTTTAAAACGAAACACACATGGGAGGCTTATGAAATTTTTATTAATAAGTATTTCATAAATAAATTTATTTATAAAAAATTATACAACGTCGGGGAGGTTTATGAATTTTTTTTATAAAATTTTAAAACAAAATACACATGGGGCGATTTTTACCCTTATATGATATATCCATAATATACGAGTTACCCACGAGATATTTTGGGTATTCCTTGAATTTTCAATTACTGATAAATACTAATTCACAATTTCTTTATATAAAATATTAATAATATTGAAAAGTATAGATCATTAATGCATAAAAAATATTAAGGAGAGATCTAATCCGCCCTTTTAATTTATTTATTTCAGAGGACATTTTCGCACAACAACGTAACTGAGACTACTAAAGCGCTGTTTTACTTTTACCCGCTAAAAATTTACTTAAACTCTCACTGGTCAATTATTTAATTTGTTTCTCAAGCTTGAAGAGTTGATTAAGTTAGACCATATGAATATATGTTATCCCTTTCCTCGAACTTATAGGTGAGACATTGACAAATTAAAATTCATTATATTAATCATTTAAAAAATACTCCTGTATTTTGTTCCCTCTCTCTAAATATATATTTAATTTCCGCATGAAAAGAGCGTTTTCACGTTGACGTAGTTATATTTCAGCATATAAAAAATGCAATAAACGACTATTTACAGCTTGAAAATCCAGCCACCCATTCTGGACTCCTATAAAGAAAAAATAACGGCATAAGTACTTAATGTTTTTAATTTTTCATAAAATTTCCAAAGTTAAATATTTTTTTTCTTCATTTTTTTTAAAATCCTGTGAGTACCAGAAAAAAAAATGAAATGGAGAAAATCACTGAATTTTACTAAAAGTAGCGCATGTTCAAAAAATTAATGATACATCCAAAGAAAAGTACTTATGCCGCTATTAAGACAAAGAGAAAAGTTGTTGAGTTTTGACTTATTAAATAAATAAAATCGTGAATCAAATCATACGAACATGTTCAAAGATGGGTGATCTTTATAATAAATAATAAATAAAATTCAGATCTGGGTTCAGTGGGAAAGTAAACATAATGATTATTATAAAGATATATATAGTCAAGAGTCCAAAATAGTCAGCTAATTATATTTTCCACGCTTCATAAGAGAGAGTGCTCTGTTTCTCCCTCTCAAGATCCGAGCATATAGATCTTCAAACTCATGTAACAGAAAAAAATTCTTCTCAATTTTTCGATTTTCGGTTTTGTTTTGAGTTTGATTAAATTGGGTTGACTTTTTTTCAGAGGGTTGACTTCAAGAAATGGCCTCAGATTCCAAAGTGTTTGTGTTTGATGAGGTGGCCAAGCACAACCACAAGAACGACTGTTGGATTATAATCTCTGGAAAGGTCAGATCTTGATTCTTGAAACCTTAATTGATTAGATCTCTTTGAATTAATGGCGAAAGTGGCAATGAAGTCAATTTCTGGGTTTAAAGTGTAAGTATTTATTGCTTGTTTGTTAGTTGGTTGTTGAGACTTCCTTAAAGGCATGGACTTTTTGTTGGTGTCTTTTAGATTCTATTTTTAATTTTAATTTTAATTTTTTACTGATTCAAAATTATAGATCAAAATTCTAAAGCAGTGATTAGCGAAGATTTTCTACACATTTTTAACCATAAAATTCGGTTTCGGCATCGAATTTGATCGCTTGAAACTGCTCCGGAACTTCATGTGGTGTATGATATTGGTTTTATTAGTGCATGAAATCTAACAAGAGGGGAAAATTGGGTTGTCAGTTAAGTGGATCGGGGAGGAATTCATGTGCGTTCTTGATCAGTTTATTACCGGGTAACTCTGTCGAAATTGAATTGAGCCGAATCCAATAGCAAGCAGTAGAATTTGGAGTTAGTAATGATTATGACACTTAGAAAGATCAAATACCTAGATTAATCGAGCTCCAATTCGTTCAAATTAGCCGGTCACAGGTTCCAATTCGGTATTCCCCGACTTTTTTTCATGCCAGATGCTAAAATCCAAGCTTTAACCTTAATTTTTGTCTCAGACGAGTTTTTTGCATAAGCATGTAAACTTTTGCTATTAAATTAGGCTTGTTTGTCGTCGTTTTAAGCACTGAAAACTCTCGAAAGAATGAACTGTAACGAGCCGACCGACTGACTGGATACGAGAGCTAGCTATTGTTTTATTTTTTTCACATATTAAGCCGTTTAATTGGTATCACCTTTAGCTGTTTTTGAAATTGAGCTTGTGATATTGTTAACCTACCTATATATAGGACCGTTTCATTAATATGAACAGGTTAGTTTCGAGTCGAGCCTTTGGGAGGAGCATCCCATAAGTGTATCGAAATCTCGGGCTGTATCGGATACATTTGGAGCTAGTGTTAATAGAAACATAAGTGTATGAATAACCTTTTCATGATATTCACGTCCTGACTACCTTTTTTTCAGGTCTACGACGTGACTCCATTCTTGGAAGAACACCCCGGTGGCGACGAAGTCTTGCTACTATCCGCCGGTATATTCTTAATCTTATGCTATATAAAGAAAATAATTTCTAGAAAACAGAGATGGAAAAATATGCTTGTTGTTTTGGAAGTTAAAAAAAAATCGATCAAAGTTTTCTTCTAAGATGGTTGAGCACCAAATTAAGAGCCGACTTATTATAGAGTCTGTACCATCAGTGACGGAACCAGGATTAATAAACTACGGGGCCAACAAAGGATTTGAAAATATAAGATGGACAGTGCATACGTTTTTTAAAATTATACCAATATTTCAATTTTTGAAAATTATATGGGAAATTTTAACCAATTTTTAAAAAACTAGGGGGGATCAAAGCTAGTACTACTGGCTTGGCTGTAGGACGTCATCGGATACCTTTCGAGCACGAAAACATCGTCAATGCAATCTTCCTGTAAATAATTTTTTGAAAGAAAATATTTTCCTTTTCTGAAATCTCTTTGTTAGAGAAATAATTTTTTCTTAGTTTTTTTTTCCTTATTTTTTGGTAACTTTTAAACAATGATCTTGAAGTGCCTTAATTAATTACTCATGTCTTCTCTTCAGCTTTTCCAGCTTATTTTATTTTTTCCAATATGTCATGAGAGTTTGAAGCTTAATTAAAAGATAAATTGTTTGTCTGCAGACAAAGACGCGACCGACGACTTCGAAGATGTGGGCCACAGCGACTCCGCCAGAGAGATGATGGAGAAGTACCTCATCGGCAAGATCGATGTCTCGACTCTCCCTGAGAAGCCTGACTACAAGCCACCGGCACCGGTGCAGGCCACTCAGTCGGGATTCCCGGTGAAGCTCTTGCAGTTTCTCTTGCCGCTGTTGATCCTTGGCCTTGCCTTCGCCTTCCAATTCTACAACAAGAATAAGTAGACTCGTTGATTGATGCTCGTGCATTTATTATACGAATACGAACATTGGCGACGCCTGAATTGAATCCGTTTCCATGTTGGTAATAATTTTAAGTCCGGATTGATGAACATTGTTACGTTTTTTTTATCCTTTTGTTTTTTCAATCTTCTCAAGTGTAATCTCATTACTTTCGTGGCTGTGTGAGTTCTAATGGCGTTGTTAGCTTAGCTCTGTTTAGTGTTGAAATCAAAGAAGAGAAGAGAGAACCGTCTATTATCGGTATACCCGTAAAATCGGAAATGGTAGTCTCAGTTTTTGAAATCTAACGAAAACCTCAGTACTATATCGGCTGGTTACCGGTATACCAGTACAATCAGATCATTGGCCGGTCAAGATGCAACTCACGATGTCGCGATGCATCGCGACTCGGATCGCGAAAATCGCCGTTGCGATGCGTTGCGACTGTGCCAAATCGCGATGCATCGCGATTGCACCGCGATTTCGCAAGATAATAATACAGTTTGGCTTGCGGCATATGTACCTATTTGTTTATAATTTATAATTTTATTAGTTTTTACCCGAATTTAATTATCAAACTTTATTAATTATTTCATAATTATATTTAAGTATGTTAATTATTTATAATTTATTTATTTCAAAATTATATTTAAGTATGTTATAATTTATTATTTTGTAACATATACCGAGGGCGGAGTCGGAAGGTCCTCCTCGGCATCATCGGGTTGTTGAGTTGCGTCGTCGTCGTAGGCTTGATAGTGGTCGTGTTGAGTCTCCGGTTGATTCCCCTCTTGACCGGCTTGTTGATACATTAGGTTGAAAAATGGATCGTTATTTCCCGCCCTCGATTGATAAACTGCCTCGACCATTTCTCGGGACACAAAATCGGGATTGGCGTTGTGCATGCCCACCGCCCGGGTTAAACTAGGTCTTAGAAATCGTTGGGTATCATCGGGATAATTTGGGTTTGGACGGGAGGGAAATATTCCGGTCGGTAGCACAACGGTAATGTAGTCGTCGGGCGAGGTTGCGATTGTCCCCTGGGAGGACCCCGAAGGAGTCAGAACTAGTTCTTTGGGGCAATGCAAGACGGTACTTTCCGAACAGGGTCCGGACATCCTGCTCGGTAAGGTCAAGAAAGGCAGGAGCCGGTCCTCGCACGGGAGTGATGGTTGATCTCCATTAAAAAAAAGTCTGGGCCGGTTTCTGCTAGACGGGCCAGTAAAGAACAAGACATTGGGCTGTGATTCGTGGAAAACAGGCCCAATGATTATTTTATAATGACATAATGGACTGTAATAATGAAATCCATCACCAATAAGGTACAAAACTTTGACAAAAAATAATTCATTACGACTTTTCCTCAAGTGTGGTAAACAAAAATCAAAGGGGTGCATATGTCTTAACTTTGAATTACCTTTGAATTCCGATTTCACATGGATATGTTAATCTTAATGTTTGAATTGTTGCTTTCAATATAATTACTATTTTACCCCAAGAGAAGTGACTCACAATAAAATAAAAAAAATAAAATAAAAAAGATGAAAGAAAGGGAATCGTACGTTTATAAATATACAGTTTATTTTGAAAATAGTGAAAATGTACCATCATTAATTTTCAAAAACACAAAATTTCTCCTTAATCAAAATTTGATTTTTTTTTTTAAAACCAAAGCATTTAAATATTAGGGATGTTACTTTATTAAGAAAATAATTAATAATTAAAAATATAGAAGATAATATTGTCAAATTACAAGTAGAAAGTTAAAAAAAAACAAAAGGAAATTTGCAGCGAAAATAATTGAAGTCACTAAATTCTTGCAAATAAATCACTAACGTCTATTTTTTGCGGCAAAAGTCATTAACGTCATCAATTGTTTGCAGATAAGTCACTAACGTTTATTTTTTTCAGCGAAAGTCATCAAAGTCACTAAATTCTTACAGATAAATCACTAACGTCTATTTTTTGTGCCAAAAGTCAATAACGTTAGTCTTTCCTTACAAATGTTATTTGGCAACGTTAAATGACCTATCACCAGCTTACATGGCATTCACCACTTGTCTCCAACAACGACAACACATTTTAGTTATAACATTATTTGAAATAGAGATTTTTACGGCAATTGTACCATAAACTTTTAAAATTAATTTTATTTTGGCCAAAATTCCAAAAACAGTAAAAATAATCATAACATAACTTCCCTTTTTTCCGACAATATTTATGATTTATTTATTAATGTCTTAAAATTCTAATTTTTTCTATAATATTTCTAATTTATGTATCACTACTACTTATTTATCACAATTTGTGACATACGTTATCTATCACAATGTGTTCGCAATTTATGTATCACAACTAACATCGTTAGACACCTGCCTACGTAGTCGTTAGGCTGTCTCATGTGGCGTGCCTCGTGGCATAAGCCGCCACGAGGCAAAAAGTTGGGTACTTTCGTCGCCACGTGGCATTTTTTTCTCTTTCCGCTGGCCCACATGTTTCAATTTTTTTACATATATCAAACATAATCAAATAATTTTATAAAAATATGTATTTATAAAAAGAATATGTTTTATTTTTTAAATAATCAAATAATTCCTTAATAATTATTAGTTTTAATTTATTTTAAAAAAAATTATTTTTTTCTTTCATGTGGCACATATTTTGATTTTTGTACACATGTAAAAAATAATCAAATAATTTTATAAAATATGCATTTATAAAAAATATTTTTTGTTTTTTATAGGAGGAATTGATATAGTTTAGGGTTAATTGCCGCGAAAATACCCAACTTTTGGCCATATGGCGGCTTGTACCACGTGGAACGCCACATGAGACAACCTACCGGCCATATAGGCAGGTGTGCAACGGCGTTAGTTGGTCGGCAACAAAAGTGTGACGTTAGGTACTTTCGCCTACATTTATTGAGGTTGGGTACCTATCAGAGAATATGGCCAAAGATTGCGTATTTTCGCCGCAATTAACCTTTTCAGATAATATTTGTAAGAAAATAATGGTAATAATGACTTTCGCCGCAAAAAATAAACGTTAGTGACTTATCTGCAAACAATTGATGACGTTGATATTTTTACCACAAAAAATAGACGTTAGTGATTTATATGCAAAAATTTAGTGAGTGCGATGATTTTCGCCGCAAATTTTCAAAAAACAAATGTATTAATAATTGAGTTCCAATACGACAATATCTATCAACTCACTATTTTTATTTGCTTTTACCCAAAATAGTATTTCTTTCACATACTGATTTCTAAATTCTCAGTTTTGTCACAAATTAATTTCATATTTCATTATCAGAGATTGTGTAATATGTGGGGGTGCAGCCCAACGCCATTTCATACGCCAAAATGGCGTTTAATCAACTTTTGCTACAGTGCCACGCCAAATTTGGCGTGGCACTGTTCATGACTGCAAAAAAAATATTTATACTTTAGTCCTTCTAAAATATATAGTTTACATATTTGCACTGATTTGTAAAATTATATCATATGTATCCTTAAAATTATTTATATATTTTTATATCTAGTATAAATTTATCATATTAAATATTTAAAACATAACAATACTTTTAGAATATTAATACCGAAAGAAAATAACATTAATATTAATACCGAAAGAAAACTTTACAATAAGTTTGTGTATATTGTCATTTTATTAAAATAAGTATTAATATAAGTTTGTGTGTATTTATATATTGAATTATTTTATGGAATGATGTTTTGTTTAAATAATAAATAAGTGATATAATTGAAAGATACTAAGTAAATCTAGGGGTATAAAGATAAATAAGAAAAAGTTGAATATAAAATTAATATATCAATTTGATGTAAAAAATAGAGTAGGGATAGATATGAAGTAGTGTTTGATGTGACATGTACTGCAAAATGGAGTAGAAAATGGAGTAACGGGAAGGACCTTTAACTGATGTGGTTATTTATTAAATGGGCAAACATCTGGTAACAAATTACTAGAAATAATCGAACTTTAACTGATGTGGTTATTTATTAAATGGTGATGTTCCTCTTGACTCGTCAGTACTCGATAGATTATCATCAAATGTCCAATCCTAAGAAAATATGACACAACATGCTATACTTGAAAGGTGGGGTTCGGGTGTATATATGCTTTCACTTTCATACTCGACAATTTGGTTATCTTCTGATTTCCCATCATTTTCAGTGTGACAATCAAATCAAATTATATATAAATATATACAACTATATATTTCAAGTCTATCATATTCTCTAAGAGTGAATTCTAAAACTATACATATAGACAATCAATTAACATCTAGTAGAAATTCGTATCTGCCTATAATAGCTATTTTGATTTTTCACCACTACCAAACACGAAACCGACATTGCACTATGATTAAAAAAATATATATATGGTGAAAACTTTGCCCACTAAGGCCCCTTTAACTTGTGTCTAATTGGTCGTAATAAACACAACTATTTATTATGATGTTTAGTTGAGGTTACAAAAATATTTAATGAAATATTATTTATAATTACGATTACGATCAACCAATTATAGCGAAGTAACACATTTTTTTTTTAAATTGTGGTGCAAATTTGCTTAAAAACACAATTTCACGGTGACGAAGTAGCTTATAAGCAACGGTTCATAATTGTCGTGCAAGCCGAAGCCGAAAATGGTGAATAAATTAATTGAAGGTAATAATTTTTATTTCATTTATAATTCCCATCTAGCAATCATATAATGTCTTTTTAACCCTAGCCATCAAATTATGAATACTTTTGTAATGATTTTAAAATCATTTCTACAAAATAGAGCTTATACATTTTAAAATTTAAATAAATATTTTATATACAGTTCATTTTATTAGCTTTAGTAATAACCTTGCAATCTAAAAAAGTGACTAAAATATATAATAAAAATACCATAATAATTAAGGGTCATCGTCGATATTAAGAAACTCAAATACCCAAACATGTTTCCTGAAATTTTGACGGCAACTATTCAAATTCTCTGAAATACCGCTAAACTTACATCAACAAAGATCGAGAAGATGGAGACGAGACGCGACTGCATGACAAGCAATTTCGAAAGACAAAATAATTCCGAACTTGAGCTTGAGAGGAATGGTCAATGCCGAAACGAGAGAGAAACAAGGCGAGGGTAATTTCGGGACTTTGGGATTCAAAAAAGTTATAAATCCAATTTTCAAATTATCATGGGGGCTAAAAATCTTGTTGGGTCCTAGCACGTAGTTACTCGTTTTGTTTTTTTCCTTTTGAAATATTTAGTAGAGTGTAGACGATTGAGTTCGAAACCCATTGGAAAGTGAATTATTAATTATAATAAAAAATGAAAGCATTGCCGACATTACATAAGTCCAATCCGTGGCTGGGGATGATGAATAAGTGAGTGAATAATTGGGAGCAAGATTCGAGGGATATGTTGTGTTCTTATAAGATTGAGTTTTGTGAGTACATCTTCACGTGCCATGAGACTGCACCAACCGATGAAACAGCTACGTTTCTAGGCAAAGATCACTGTTATCCAACAGCATAATATTTTGTACCTTACTTGCTTCCATATGTACTACTACCACACACCTATACCAAATTCAATACGCGGGTGATTGCTTTAGTGTGCGCGCGGTTATAAAAATCGTAAAAACCGATTCATATTATCGGAATCGATGACATTGAATTTACAAAATGATACCGTATTTTGTGAATGAGGTGCGGATTTTTATGGAAGGGTTTTTTTTATTATTATTATTTTGCATTGAATATCAAAAACGGAATGTGTAAAAAAAAATTAGTTATTATTGATCATTTTTAAATATGGGCATATATATATATGTGTGTGTAGGAGAAAGCAGTCAAGTTTGATAAAGTTGAGTAGTACTAAAACCTACCGAAACCGCTATCAAGACCTGACCCGGAACAGTAAAACTGATTTTCGAGTATAGTGGCTTGTGGCCAACATTGAAGCGCTTATTGCAAAAAGGAAGAGCGAGAACTAGGGTTGTAACTCAATGAACTATGATTGGATTACAATAGATTACCTTTAAAAGTGACAAGCGGACATTTCTCATACGATAAAAGCGAACAACTATAATTTTTTGTGTCGTTTCTTATTTTAGTTTGTCAAGTTGCTTTTCTGATTTTGGGTAACCCTAATAGGCAAGAACGCAGTGTTACTAATTACTATTGCCGAGTCTTTGTCTATCACTTCACATGATAGCAAGCTTGCATGCAATTATAAAAAGGACATGCACGTGACTTGCGTACTCTTTTAAATACACGTATCATCACCATTCGTTGTGATAACAAGTGTTTTGTCTGCTAAATATTCAGCATGTCAACACGCCAACTTATCGATTTAATTTGCTTGTAAATTTGGTGTACTTAAACTTCAAACTGTCGACTTTTCTTTATGTATCAATTAGGTTTAATAATTGGCTATTACTTGGAATATTGTGGGTATAAACACCTCATAAATTGTGGTGGCTTTGTATTGGAAATATCACATGTGATATTTCTATTGAGGTTTAGACTTGAAATAAATTGCATGTATGTCAATAAATATCTGTAATCAAATACATTTGTTAATACAATAATGGAAGTTAGTTAATGATCGAGAACATATAAAAAGATGTTTTATTAAAAATATTTTGTTGAATCTTTTAGAAAGTCATAAATGAATGATCATGTTAAATTATCAAGACCTGTAAGAAAAGTTTGTGGGTACTTTTAAACTTGGGCACAAAAAAAAAAAAAAAAAAAACTCATAATATTATTAAAGACGTGTAGCTCAATAACTTATTAATTAATCAGTTTTGTTGAGTATACATTATTTAATTGAGAATTTAAATATATGATACACATAAACGCACAATTTTATTTAATTTTCATCTAACATGTACATTTGAAAGTGTAAAAAACATTTTTACCCTAATTTGTTTGCAAGCTTGAACCTATTGATTAAAAGCTATTGCATGTTGGACCATTTTACGGACATTGGAACTAGCCATGGGTAGGTAAGCTCGTCTTTAATTCCCGTATTTTTGTTCCTTCGAGTCGGGGTTTTCCACAAGAGCGAGCTGTCTGCGTCCGCTTAAATTATAATATGTTTAAAATGCGTAAATGTTTATATTACAAATCTGCTTCACTTTATAAATTATACGGGGACAAGTGGATATAATTTCCAAGCACAGACTGAAAGCAACTAATTATATCATTTCATCTCATCTCATTAATGTTGAAACTGAAATGAAACATATAGTTCCATAGATGGCCTCATTTTGTCTCGATATAATGTATACAAATTGAGCTTAGTTAATCATAAATAGTCTCAATTTAGTTTGTTGTGTTTTAGATTTTCTCTCAATGTCGCTCTCTTTAATCGTTATTATCCAAAAATTTCATAATTAGGCTAATGGATATGATTAGCTAACAAAAGTTGAAATTTAATTGATTAGCCCCTAAGGCGACCGGTGAGGAGTCTTAATCAAGATTAATAATTAAATAAGTGGAAAATCTCATTTATCAAATAAATACTTTGTAAGAGGGAATCATGTCTTTGGCGCATTTAATTACATAAGAAAAATGGACGACTCAACATTTGCATACGTAATATTTTGTTGTACAAGTCTCTTATCTTTCCATCATTTCCTTGATTATTGGATTCCATATAGATTATGATAATAATATTTATAAAAAAAAATATTGAAACGAGTTATTAGCATATTTATTATTCTACTTAAAAAGTCAATATTAGAATATCCATAAAGCATATATCCTTGCCTTACAACAGGAACCAGAAATCTTTATCATCAAATTATAGAGAGAGCTTAGATGTGTTTAATGAAAATATTTAATTTGATATCAAATGTATTAATTTATCGTTATTCTACATAATTAGTATATAGTTAAAGTAAAAAGGATAGTTGAGTCAGTATGAATTTAGCTCGCATGTTTGTGAAAGAAAACAAATAAATGTGGCAGGTAAATGGTCATACAACAATTTTTATTTTTTATTTTTTTATATGAAGAAGTTCACTCTTAGCTCGCTCTTGGCAACGTCTTGCGTTTACGGATTCTTGAGTATAATTGAGCAACAATACAAAGGGATATAAATTATAAAAGTACAAGTATGTAAGCAAGTTAAGAATGAGATTTCTGATGCCCTTTGCTTATTTTTCAGCTTTCTATTTGTAGCCTCATGATTTTGTTAATTTTAAAATTTTTTCTTTGCTTTCTGTTAAATCCGAGTTGTTATCTTCTTCAACTGGTGCATATAATATAATTGAGAACTTAAATGGGGAACTTAGATGTGTATCAAAACCATTAAATAATTTGCTAATCAAATGTAATGAAGTAAACATTATTCTAGATAAGTTGTATATCCTCTTTCACGGGGACATTAACAGATATAACCGCTTTAATTGCTTCCCATTAAGGCTACATTATGATTATAATAATAATAATAATCCTATCTAATTACTTGAATAAAAAAATTAACCGAGTACGCTCGTACGCATAAGCTAGAAGCTTTCAGAAAAAGAATAAAAAAGAATTAAAATATTACTCCACTAAAGCTTTGCAATGGAAATGTAGGAAAAATACAGAGCATAAGAAGCGACTGGTAATTATAATAATGAATTGATGTTAATTAGCCGTTATTTAGTTAGTTAATAACTAGCTGATGTAATAGCCACGTCGTGATTAATTAATAACAATTAATGACACAAAGTTGACATGAATATGTCGCATAAAATGGACATGGTCACATTTCAATATTTTATTAGCGGCGACAGACTTTATGATTGAACATATAAATATTATTACCTTATTATAACAAGACAATGAAACAATGGACTCTATAATGGGAGGTACATAATTTCTCATTATTACTGTGGTCGATATTAATTAATACCAAGACCTTTGGCGTAGCTTATAATTAAAGGATATTGAAGTATTGAATGTAAACTTGCATACATGAATGTATAACGACCTCGTGAAAATATTTAGTACATGAATTATTGACTATGAGTTAAAAAAAGAGTTCATGTAGCTTCACCTTTCCATCTTCACCTTTTCATGAACAATTTAATGACTGCAAAATTAAATGCTCTTGGAATATTTCTAAGATTTTTATTAAAAAAATAATTATAAATTCTAAGAAAAATAGATTTTCCAATTGCTTGATTTGATTGTGTCACACCACTTTTTACTTCTTGTAAGAAAAATCTATTTCTCAATACCTTGTTTACATCTTGCCACATCACTTATGAGTTCCTCCTTTTAATATATATATAGATTTTGAAGGTCGATAACTTATCTGTTTAAGCTTGATTATTCTTTAAGTTATGTGATTTAGGTCATATGTCTCTAAATAGGTTATACACATAATTATATTGTATGGGGTGATCATGATCATATAAATATTGTAACTTCTATAATTATATTCTTCTGCAGTAATCAAGTAAGTAATAGTTTAATTAAGTTGATGATATAATCTGTTCTTAATTATTTCCGTACTTTATTTCGTAACATTATATTAATGAGTAATTACCATGAATGAGATCATGGAGAGTATTGCCAACTAATTAATTCTAATTGTAGTTCAACTACTGCCTATTGTTAAATTATAAACGAATAATATATTTATTATGAGTTTTGAAAATGGGATATTATCATTGTTTGATTTAATTTATTTTGATAATAAAATTGTATAACTCAAAATAAAGGAATCGTTTAGTTATAAGAAACTTAAAGAAAGTGTTCTCTACTCTTGATTCTAGAGCATATATTTAATATAATAGCGCACGCCAATTTACATATAAAATTTTTATTTGATAATTTAAATATGTCATGATCGAATTACTCCTGAATCCTGAATCCTGAATCCTGATATCTATTCATGCACCCTTTTCTTCATAATGGTTAAAAATTATATCTCTATGGTCACTATATTAAATGGAATAATAGAAAGAAAGAAAATAGACTGAACTTACTTATTACGGATATTTCAAATAGAAAAAAAAAACACGAAAATTAAAAAAAAAAAATACAAACTCTTTTTCTACTTGCTAGTTGATTTAAAGGGAAAGTTCATAATACTTCACTTAGAGGTCGAATGCATTGAAATTTTTTATATGTAAAATAAAAAATAAAAGAGAGAAAACTTCTCTAGATTGCAACAAAATTATTGTTATATGTACAAAATACAAATGTGTGATTCAGAGTGTAAACGTTTTCGATTATAATCTGCAATCCTTATAATTGATAGAGGTAAAAAAAAAAATCATGTGCATTAATCAGTTTTTTTTTTACTATTAGATATTTGGAATTGGATCGAGTCAAGTTTCGAATAGTATATATCTTATTCCTAACACTTTTTTTTTAATGTATCTATAGTTTTATACTTCTATTTACTTTTATTTTCCGGGAAAAGGACTAACTAGTGTTAGGAATGTTGCCCTAATTCCCAATTCAAAAACGATAAAAGCGATAAACAAAATTTAGATTGACACCAGAATTATAGTGGTTCGCTCCCAGTGCATGAGGTACGTCCACTTGCCGCCTGTAAATCTCGATCCACTAATAATCTCTCAATCGGAGTTTCTGGGTACACCATCAATCTCGCCTCTCTCAATTTGTGTTACAAAACGCACTAATGACGGCTACAAGTCTTATAAGCGAAAAATAAACCTAGAACGTCGGGTCTCGGTAGCACTTTTGTGTAGATTAGGCTTCACACTCAACAACTAGAAAGTACCTACTAGTACCTTTACTATTATTTATTTTTTCTTTCTACGTGTACATAAGATAGTACCTAGGGCTAGAGTGGTACCATTCTTCTGTAGCTGTACTAACGAGTCGTCGAGTGCGAGCTATGATAAAACATGTGAAAAGTAGATATGACAAGTTATGGCGAGAAAAATCATGTACACAACTAAACAGTAAACACTATAGTAAAAAAAATATAAAAAAAAATACAGTGCATATATGTATTATGTATGTAGTAGTAGTACTAATGATATGCAGCGTTTAGATATGACGATTAATCCGTCGATAATGATTAAATAATTATTTTAAGAGTACTTGATAACTTGTTAAGGATAATCGTATGCTTTATACTTATTGCTGGTTAATCGTTTGGTTTATCGTTGGATAAGTTGACATACTTATTGATTTTTGCAGGCAAAGAAAGTATAACTTTGGTACTTATTGCCTAAATTTTAACTTATCATTTTGAGGTATTTTTTTGGCACAAATTCCGCAATTTCAGATTTTTTCATTTTTAAGTAAATTTATTTTTATTTTTCTTACCTATTAAGAAAGATTATGAATAATATTGTTAAAGATTTGTGATTCTGTGCTCGTGTTCTTGAAAATTTATCAGTTTTATAGACATTTTGTGGATTTTCATAGCTTTGAACGTTCTTGCAAATTTATCAGTTTCATAGACATTTAGTGAATTTTCATAGCTTTGAAATTGTAAAGCACAAGAGTTATGTTTATTTACAAAGTTTTGTTGTTTTGTAATCGATAAACGATTACCAAGCGATAGATTTGCGATAACCGGTTTATAAGTAAACTGGCAAAAACGATAACTTAAACGTTGATAAAGAGTACATATTTAAATTCCCCCAAAAAATAAAATAATGAGTATTATATATCGAAGAGTATAGTCAACGCTAATTAACAAAATAAATACAAAATTGGGGTGTTATGAAAAACCATAATTTGTGGATGCAAAGGCTCCACCTCGATGTGCCTGCCAACATTGTAAAGGCTAATACCACGACAAACTAATCTTACGTATGAAATCCTTTGACTTTTCCTATCTTAATTTCATGTTCTTGTTACCATTTTTAGTACGTTAACACCTTCTATATTGCCATGAGATTAATTGAAAGACTTATATTATTAAAATGTTATCCGTTACAAATCAAAACTATTAAATAAAGAGGCTCAAATTTACTCCTCTACTTACCAAAGTCAAAAGTTGAATGCGATATTAAGTTTTTTTTTTTTTAAAGTAAAATACGTTATAAGTGACATTATCGCAAGAGGTAAGATATCGCTTCTCGTTTTTAATAATAATAAAAAATCAAACTAATCCGCACAGTTTAAATCTTAATTTCGCCACTGTCAATTGTACACCCTGCTCAAATGACAAAGTACTCTTAAAGAAAAAATTGAGAGAAATAAGTGTTAATACTATTTCGATAGAAAGGATACATTTAATCTCCAATTTATTATATGCTTTATGAGTTAAATATTGATCCAAACTTTAATAAATAAGGATTATATAGTGGACTATGATATAGAATTATAGATACATAAAGTGATAAAAGAAAAGAGCTTGCATTTAATTTGCGTTGCATTAACTATATATACATTGGTCACATGACATCATCAGACACCTCCGCCTATACTTAACGCTATCAAATTCCCATGTAATAATAAACGACATCTCCAACCAAGTCACACTCAACTCAAACAACACATACAAACATTATATAATTATATCACCATATACTTTAATACTATATATATATATATATAGAAAACTCGAAGTTTTTTTTAATTTTCTCACTCATATTATATCATTCTTCCTCTAATTCGTCGCATTTATTGCCCCACGCCTCGGGCACACGGTGGCAGGGAGCGGATTGGCCAACTCACACGACAGCCTCAGCACCTCGGAAAAGTTAACCCCGCCGCCTTGACCCGCGGGCAACCATCGGAACTCGTGCAACAGCGACGCCACCCAGAAGCTGACCGTGGTCAGCCCCAGGTTCTTCCCCGGGCAGACCCGGCGTCCCGCCCCAAACGGCGCCAGCCTGAGATCCGACCCGAAGACTGAGAATTCCGGGTCGGATCCTCCTTCGAGGAAGCGGCTTGGGTTGAAGGCGAGCGGGTTGGCCCAGAATTCCGGGTCCCGGGAGATGGCCCACATGTTGACCATCGCGGTGGTCCCCTTGGGCACGTGGTGGCCGTCAATGGTGGTGTCAGCAGTGGCGAGGCGGGCCCACGAGAGGAGTGGGCCAGGGGGGTGGAGCCGCAGGGTCTCTTTGATCACGGCCGTCAGGTACGGGAGCTCGGACATGTCGGACTCGGCGACGGCCCGGGATGTGCCAACTACCCGGTCCAGCTCGCTGTGGACCGTTGATTGGATGTCCTGATGGAGGACCATCCTGGCGAGGATCCACTCGATCAGTACGGCAACGGTATCGGTGCCACGGAATATCATTTCCTGAGACAAAAGGACAAAAGCCCGTAAGGAACTTTCCACCAAAAATATAATTCAGATATATATATATATATATATATATATATATATATATATTGTCCACTCATAATTAATATACCGGTGGTCCCCCGAATCTAGATTCCGATTTTCGATTTGAAAAAGTCCGTTTTTTCTTTTGAGGGAAAAACCGAGACCGAAACTAAAATCCAACTCGGTTGGTTCCTGATTTTGATGTACTTTCTATTATTATAATATTTCTTTTAGAACTTCTTTTAAAAAAAAAAAATTCTTTTTGAACTATTTTCATCATAAAATATATTTATTATTTGATTTAAATATTTTTTTTTAATTTGAAAATTAGTATAAAAAAACATTTCTACTACGGAGTGACCAATTTACAATTTGTATATTTGAAAACCATCCGAAAGATGGTCCCGATTCCAACCCGAAAAAATATAATCCGTTAAAGCCGGCTCTTTATATGCAAGTAAAAGTCTTTTTAGTCTTTAGTACTAAAAATAATATATCAATACCGTAAATACGGAATCAGAAACTTCGTCAGAGGAAATTTTTTTAACTCATTTCGGGAACAACTTAAGCCAATCTCTTACGAGATCATGGATGTCATATATATATATATATATATAAATATACTGTATAGTGTGTACATATATTCTCCGTTTCTTTTACGCTTAGGTGTATAATATCGTTATTCGTTATATGCGATTTTATTACAGAGCAACACGTACCCAAAGAACGGCGATCATGTCGGAGTCGGAAAGCCTGTCGTCTCCCTGCAGAGAGAGCAACACGTCGACGAAATCCTCAGTTCTCTGCTCTCCGGTGGCTCTCCGGTTACGGTGCTCGTCAACGATCTGACCCACGAACAGGTTGACTTTTGGCACGAGCTTGGAGCAGCGAAGCTTGACTCTCTGAGCATCGAAGTCAGCCATCCACGGGAGATGGTCCGACCAGTTCAGAACACCCAACAGCTCGTAGCCCTGGTCCACTAACTTCCTTAGCTCTTCCATTCCGTCGAGTCCGTACAGCTCCCCGAAAACAGAGCACATCATGTTGCTCAGCGACGCGCGTTTCAGCACGTCCCTGACGGTGACGGTGACAGCGTCAGCCCCGTCCGAAAGAGCTCCGACCATCTGGGTAGCTATGTCGGCGCGCTGGGTTTCCGAGGCTTTGATCTGCTTCGGGCAGAAGAGGTGGTTCGCGGCGATCCGCCGAAGCGTCCGCCAGTAGACGCCGTAAGGCGCGAACCCGATCGCCCGGTCGAACATAAGCCGGTACGCGGACTCCTTCACGGGCCGGTCCGCAAAGCACGAGGCGTTGAGGATCTCACGTGCCACTTCGGGGTGGCACGTGATCACAGCTCGCGTCTCGCCGAGGCTGACGGCCATGAGTCGCGTGGCGCGGGCGGACTTGGCGGCGGCCGCGAGGCGGCGGTGGGCGAGCCCGGACATGAGGGAGAGGCTGCCCACGACGGGGAGGCCCCGGGGACCGGGGATGGCTCGGGCCGCGGGGCTTCGGGGTCGGCGGTGGCGGCCCCAGGCTGGGCCGCCGGGCTGCGCCCAGTGGGAGAGGGCGGTGGCGAAGAAGGCGAGGGCGGCGAGGAGGGCGAGCCAGGCGAGGCTCTCGTGGGAGGCTCTGGAGAAGAGGGCAAACACCCAGAGGCTCTCTAGGTCTGTTTTCATGGCTTCTTCAATCAAGGAGGTTTAGTGAGAGAGAGAGAGGAGAGAGAGTGGGGTTTTTGGTTGAAAAAGGTTACGAGGTTGGGGTATTTATAGGGGATTTGTGAAGATATAATGAGCTAATAAGAGTAGCTCCACACTCTATGAAACTATTAAACAATGGAAGAGCTTACTATAAATTATATATATTTAATTAACTGCGAATGGATTGTCAAGTGGTATACTATATGCTAAAAATATATAATGAAAAATATTTTTGTTTTAAGTGTCATCATTTTCATGTATATATGAGCTTCTGCGCGTTAAGGAGTGCATGGATAATTATGGAGAGAAATTGGCGGGACTATATGGTTGATAATGAAGGATATATATATATATATATATTAAAATAATAAAATATATGAATTTCTCTCTCTGTCGAATTTATTTTTTTTTCAAAAAAAAAAAATTAAAGCCAATGGAACTAGGCCCAAACAAAATACTCGAAAATTGATTTTATTGTTATCTGAATATCGGAAATTACTTGAATTTAAATTACGCGGAGCAAGAAATTACTTAGATACATGAAGTTACATAATTATAATCTTACACTATGGGCGTTCTTGCGCGTGTTACATACTGATTGTTGTTGTACACTGGCCAGTAACACACCACTGAACGCACGTGCAATACGCTGATGTTTTCAAATTTTCACCACTATATATGTTAGTTAGTGTGCGTAATTTATTTTGTATGTTACGTCCTTATATAGTTATATGTATATGATCAATAAAGCCTTTCATAATTAATTATTTATTTTTGATATATTTGTGACATAAAAATCTTATATTTATATTTTGTTGGAGGTATATTCTCAATATTTAATTTTGTCGGCCTAAATATTTAATGTTTTATTTTCTGTATAAATTTGACTCTTTTTTTTTTTGCGAGAGACTCCGTGTTACTATACTAAAGTAAACATTAAGTTTTTCCAACGTACTTGGCAGTATCGGTGATGCACTTCGTGCTCTCGACGGTGTCAATGAGTTACTTGGTAGTGTAGGCGACGTACTCAACGCAACGGTGTCGGCAACACACTCGAGTATTCTCGATAGTGTCGGTGACGTACTCGACGATCGGCAACGCAGTCGGCGTTCTCGACGATATATATATATATATATACCCGCGGCCGAATGCGTCGCCGACACCGCCAAATATATCACCGACACCTTCGAGATCATCGAGTGATTCGCCGACACCGCCGAGTACGTTACAGAAACTTAACGATAACAGTGATGGAGACTCAGTTATACAGAAAATAAAATATTGGGTCATTATGCCGGTAAAAACAAACATAGAAAATATACTTTGTAAATACGAGGCCTTTATGCAGTGCTTCACCTGAAATACAAAGTTGGCTCCGCCACTGTTGTTGTATAGCATGCGTATCCTTATTTGAAATTTTTTATTGAATTATGTTGAACTTAACTCTTTAAACATATTTTTAATAACGAATTTGGATCCAATTATAAAAACTAGTTCCAATTTGAGACCCGGGTTTTAGTTTGGTTTCGGCTCCCATCTCTCAGTGATATGAAGGTTTTATATTATATATATATATATATATATATATATATATATAGTAGTTGCAGGCTAAACCTTGTAGTGGACAACATTATAGCAAGATTAACTTTACTTAATCAATTATGTTAATACCTTGAAGGATCGTGATTTTACATATATACTGGTATATTCACACGTTGGTTTTGATTGCGATCAACAAAATATCGTCAATATTGTTGCTTGAAACGACTTGTTCCAATCTCTAGCTGTTTGAGTTTGATGTCACTTCAAAAATCGCCGATGTCCACAATTTCCAAAAGTTAGAGATATTTAGAACTAATAATCGATTAATTAATTTTATCTTTCATTGGTATATAATTATAAGCTATAGATTTTTTATTTTTTATATAGCTAATTCACTTTCTTTTTTTTTTTGCTCAATAGCCATATATAGCCAAACTAGAAAAATTATTTTGCAAAATAGCCAACATTTTTATTAATATTGCCAAATAGCCAATCAACCACATTAATAAATCACGAAATACCGTATTACCCTTGTATTAACGTGTATTAACTAAGTTAATTTGTTTAAAAATATTTTTTTTTTAAATTTTAATCACGATTTTTTATTTTTAAACAAATTAACTCAGTTAATACACGTTAATATAGATTTTCTGTAAACACAAGTAAATGTTCTTATTTTTAAGAAAAATTAACTTTGTTAATACACGTTAATATGTTAAAAGGGTATTATAGATATAAAATATGTTATTAGATAGCCACCTCATCAATTTGGCTATTTTGCAAAGAAAAAGAAAAAGTTGGCTATTTGGCTAATCAAACGTTTCAATTTGGCTATTAAGAGCCATTTTTTTTTCATAATTAAGTTTATGTTGGATCCCAAATCACGGATCTGCGAAGAAACACAAATAACACCAAAGAAATCGAACAGAAAGATTGAAGAACACGAACTCTTGGGAGAAGAACTTCTCTATTGATAATCGAAGGCAAATACAAGAAGATAAACTCAAACTCTAATGGACTCTCTATTCTCACAATCAACACTTTACAATGTGTACATGCTAGGTTTATATAGCCTCTCATAGGTGAAAAACCCTAGCTAACAGAATCGCACTAAATCGGGATGCCACCCTAAATAATATCGTCAAATCTTTAACTCGATCTTTGCTTGCTCCTCAAGCTACACGCTTGCTGGGTAGTTGCTGACTTTCCCTTTCCTGCCCGGACAGTTTCTCTGTCCACGAGCTGGCCTGCTCGT
Organism: Parietaria judaica; assembly: GCA_954871525.1. Taxonomy (NCBI): domain Eukaryota; kingdom Viridiplantae; phylum Streptophyta; class Magnoliopsida; order Rosales; family Urticaceae; genus Parietaria; species Parietaria judaica. Next base: position 3,008,004 of record OX940864.1, on the reverse strand, counting down.
ATGCCCCGAGCTGGGCTTGCCTTCTATCCGGACATTCTGCTCGCGTTCACCCGAGCTGAGCTGAACTCTTGACCAACCCGGGCTGACTTCCTCTGTGTGATGGAATAAGTCAAGCTTAAGCTCACAGTTTTAAATGTCCAGACGATCAATAATACTAAATAGAATTTAAACTAGTGGAATCACGTCAGTTTATCGCCAATCGCAGACAAATCTATATTTATACTTTATTGTTGGGTATGATTAACATTCCTTTTTGCGGAGACATTATAATTATATACATTACTATATAATAATTATATTTATATATGCCATCTTTTGTCGAAATTCACTGGGTGATATGGATCTCCATGATCTTTGATGGTGCACACATCTAATCAACTTTTATTGTGCGTATATCTATGAAGATCTATTGTATTTCTCGCAATCTAAATATATATTATGAGATTGAGTGAACGAAAATAAAAAAAAATGACTAGAAACATGTAATGTTGTTCGTAGAAAATAAGGTTACGTAGTGGAAAAACACGTAAGGAAAACATTTATTGTACATTTATATACATGGAATGGTCTAAACAAATATCCAAGCGTGAAATGACATTTAAATATTGCTCGAGATCAAACGAGAGTGCATGCATTATTATAAAATCTAATTAATTTGCACATACAAAATACAAACTAATTGATTTTGGTATGATATATATATATATATATATATATATATATATATATCGACAATATAACATGGGAGAAATAGGGTTTCAGGTTCGCGTGTTGGACACGTGGGGGTTTTATGTGGCTGGGAGTTGTCGGATCACAACGCAGTTTGCACATGAAGCCCATCCAATTTAATGCCTCTCTTTTTTATTTTCAAGAAGAAGAAAAATAACAGTAAATATATTATTAAAATTAAAATGACATCAAAAACATTTTTAGGATCTCGTGAAAGTTTTAGTATTGAAAAACAATGAGTTTAACGAAACAAGTTTAGTCTTGTGGTAACTTCACTACACCTCAATTCAAGAGGTCTCATGTTCAATCATATGGAACTCAAATGAGTGTCCCTTTACATATGTAAAGTTGGCCAATAGTGCCACTTGTTCTTACACTGAATATATCTAGTAATACAAGAGTGCATTGTAACATTGTCCGATAGTGTCACCCCATTAAAAAAAAAAAAAAAACAATGGGCGTATATTTGCCCATTGGAACCCAAAGTATATACTATAATAAATACCATGGTGAATATTCGTAATATCTACCAATCATAATAGTGCTAATATCGTAATATTACTTAGCAACACATGCACATCAATTTTAGACAGTTAAGGTAAGTTTAAACTTAGCTAGAAGTACACAATACAAAATCACATAGTAATTTCTTTGAAAAAAATCACAAAAAAGAAAAAGAAAAAAAAAGAACTTAAGATGATGACAAGTGTACTAAAAAAGAGTGCAACAACCGATTTTGAAGAGAATCGACTTTTTATGTCACTAAGAAAATTTGCACTAACATCTAATTTATCATGATGAAATAAAAAGAGAAGCAACAAGGTGTATTTATTTTGTTAAACTGATACTCCATAAATTTATAGATTTATATTTTAAACATACTATTAAATTGATAATTTTATTAATAACAAAATTATTTAATCTTCGCATCCCTGATTTATGAAAACTATGGTATACTTAGAAACAGAGGCGGAGCTAGAGCTCGGACTAAGAGGGGGCGAAAATTAATTGGCTATATATTTCATAATAAAACGAGACATTGAAACAACTGTTATAGATTTCATTATAACTATTCTTTATGAACTTTCGATTTATGAAAATAGTTCATTAGGATCTCTATATGATTAGAAATCTACATGTTACGTTCTCACAATATTAATATTTTTTTTAATATTTTAAACTTTGTACGTCTTAAATTGATTGGTGGTTTTTACTCTCTAGTTTTGTAAGTTGTAATCGTTTTAGTATACTTATAACTAAGTAAAGTACAAAATATCATGAAAAAAAAATTTATAATCATAAAAAGTGTTGCTAAAATAAAATAAAAAACTGGTGGGCTTGGGAATTGAACCATGGACTATAACTTGGGGGAGAACTTTAGGACTAACAAAACTCCACTAGACTATAGTGATATTTAGTCTATCAATGCTATGTTTATTATTTATATATAAATTTATAAAAATATAAATAAATAAAAAATAAAAATAACATGCTCGGACCAAGTGGGGGCGGCCGCCCCTGCTTAGAAAATAAATAATGTAATAAATAAGCAACTAGTACATGCGTACGTATGTGTAATAGTGCATATGTTGATATGTGTGTAGTTATATATTATACAAATTGATTTTATTGGTCACGAGTAAAATTGATGAGTGATCTGAATATAACATTACATCAGTGATTACATCAGGGTTTTTATTTTCCATTTCTCAAAAGAACAGATCTCCAAAAAAGAAAGGACAAAGAAACAGAAGAGCATGGTCCAGTTCAGTGTTCAATTGACGCGTGTGGGTTCGCATTTTAATCTTCATGTTCCTTGACGCTGACTACTCTTCTTCCTCACTATTTAATTTCGTCCCTAGTTATAATTCCTAACTATAAGTTTTCAATTTTCCATTACATTAAAATTATAGAACAAGGTTATAAATATATAATATTAGACTATAATTCGATATAATCACGAGTAAATCTAATCAACTACCACCAATCTTATAAGAGAAAGTTCGCTCACATCGATCGCTCTAGTTCTGTGTTATGATTTTGGATTATTTTGTCGGAAAAATCTTACCGTAATATGTTTTTATGGTCTTTGGGAGATGAGATTTAATCATAGCTAGGTAGATAATTGACATATTTCTATCTTCTTAAACTTAATTTGATTTGAATTAAACTTAGGATAGATAGCAGGAAGTTATATTATAAGTAGGTTAATACTTATAACTACAAGTAATTAACTTGATAATTGTTTAGAAAAACCCACCAAATGCCTAAAAATCACCTAAGGTTTGAGGGAAATGCCCATACTTTAAATTAATTCATTTATGCCCATTTTTAATAAATTTTGGACCATTATAACCTTGATATTAATTTTTTTTAATTTCGTTAATTAATTATTAATTATTTAGGTTAATTTTGAAATTTGATTTTCCTAAAATTAAGGTGGAATTATTCCCATATTTATCTGATTTTAAATCAATATCTCTCTCTTCACCTCTCTCTCTCTCTCTCACTCTCTCTCTCTCGCGACAACCATCACCGGCGGAGATGTCTGCCGATAAAGGAAGAGGCTTTCTCGGGAAAATTGACTGACCGGGAAAATGGAGGGAGGTTTCTGGGCAGCGAGCAGCAGAGATGATCGGTTACGCTTGTGGGGGTGGTGGTCGAGAATGGCGGAGATTTGAAAATGGAAGTCAAAGCTGCTTCCATGGCTCCGCTCCAGAATCTCTGCGAAGAGGAAGAATCTGTAGCTGATACAGATGAACCAGGTAGCTAGGACTAGAAGAAGAAGAGAATATACGGGATATTAACGACAAAAGTATCATTTTTTAGTGTAGTGGAATGTGGGCGCGGCGGCCGAGGAGGTTGGACGACAACAACCGACAAGAGTCACGACCCAAATCCACCGAAGACCCCACATCTCAAATCACAGATCTGCGATTTAGGAATCACTGGCGGTGGCGAGGTCGTCGGCTACGGCGGAGGAGGACGATGGACGCCCGTCGGCAGGTTTAGTGTTAAGATATTTTAATTTTAATTTCGTTTGTGTTACGTGTTGAATACGTAAATGGAATTACATATTCATGTCTTCAATAATCGTAATTAAATTTACAGATTTTTCGGTAATTTAATTTACAGTTTGAAATTGGTTTATCTACTCACAATATTAGTAAATATTTCGTAAACATATTTATGTTATTCGTAAATAAATTTACAATTTTTCAAAGCTGTTCATATATTTACAGTTTTATGACTACATCTTTCTTATACTTTCGTAAATATGTTTACAGTTTAATTTCGTAAATATTTATATAGTTCTATAATTTCGTAAATATAATTACAGTTTCATAATCACGTAACTCGTTAGAATTTTGAATAATAGGGAGAAGATATTTGAAAATTATTAAGGGGGGATTTTTTTTTTTGAAATTTTGTTTTTAAAATTAAAATCGTAAAAATATTTATTAATAGGGAGAAAAAATTCAAAAATTCGAAAATGTAATTAATAGGGATAAAGATTGATCAGTTATTTACTTTTCTATATTTAAGGAATTTTTTTTATTTTTTTTATTAATTAGTTTTAAATGTAATTTAAATTCTAAATATTAATTAATTAATTCGAAGGGTAAATTAGTCCATATTTCAATTAATTGGTGGTTTTACTTACTAAAAATAGAAATGGGTATTTTTTTTAAACCTTGAGCCACAAATGGGCATTTCTCTCATTTACCCTAATAGTTTAATTCATGATAACTATCATGAATAGAAAGTTATTTATAAAGTTTAAATATTTCGATTCTAACATTTTAATTAGCGACGAATCTCAATATTGTAACTTATACATGCTGCGACGACATATAATCTTAGTCACTATAGGTGATAGACAAACCCGGCTCAATAGTTTCCGGAGCTTTGGAAGAAAAATTATTAAACTCGTTTAACTTACTATACCAAACCTTTTTTTTAATCTGACTATAATATAAAATCGGTTTTTTTTTTTATTTATTTATAAAATTTATATTTTTGGGGGGTCTTAGTCAACATCTAGTGTTTTTGTGAATTGCTTGTCCTGAATATATTTGCACGATACAACGAATACGTATCATCGCTACATGACTGATTATTTGTATAAAATAGTACTAGTGATCATCTCTTACTTGCAATTTTCAATGCATAGACTTCACAAACAACACATTTATCAAATTCGAAATGGATTCCACCATTAAAGCATGGGATAAGGTAACCATTAATGTACATTAGCTTTCGACGTTGGATCTATCAATTTACGTAATAATATATTTATAAAATAAATAAAAATTCACAGCTAGCCGTATTTAAGATCATATAAATATATATATATATATATATATATATATATATATATATAAATATAAATGCAGATAGTTTCAAACTATAAATAAGAAGAAGTATTAAGATTGTTACATTTATAAAGTATCTTAGCTAGATAATCATAGTTTTAACAAAACCTAGATATATATGCTCATATAGTCATTGTTAATGCGCGAATTTCGATTAACATGTACCTGGTGATCCACGGTTCGAGCCCAGGGCCGTACCCTTTGGTAGCTTGGGCAGTCAGGTGTAGAGTCAACGCGGGTTGACTTGGCTGAGACCAATCGTCGTCTTCAACGTTGCATAAATTGTCCTTTCGTCGTGTTTTTCTTCATTGGCGACGTCCCTGGCTGCAAGGGGGACCTACAAAAAAGAAAGAGATTGGTCACGCGTCCCGTCGCTTGTGGTTGGGCGAGGCTGCCTACATATCTCAGTTTAAGATAATCAGGTTCCACGTAATTCTGGGGTTAAGGAAATCCGAGGACTGATGTCCCTGACGAGGGTATGAATCCCTGTCAAATGAGGTCGTCAACGGATGGCGCGGCCTAAGAATCTCGAGGGTTAGTGCGATCTTGGCGACCTGTAGAGTCCCGACGGGGGTGGTCGTTTATGACGTGCCCCGATGCGAAACTGTGCTTCCTGGCGAGCTCCGGGGGAATGACGTCCTTCTTGGCGATCTCCCGGGTGATCTCTACTGGCAAGCCTTTGTGGCGGCAACAACCTTCCTGGCGAGGCTTAGTCCCTGTCGATGTCTCAGCTCAAGTCGGGCCTTCCTGGCGAGCTTCAGGGGCGACGTTGTGCGAGCCGAAGGTGGCCGGATTAGGGCGAACTCGAGGGAGAGAGGGAGGCTCGGGCGACTTCGAGTGTGTCTCGGTTCCAGATTGCGTGTGTTGAAAAGAAGAGAGAGGCCCTTTATTTATAGTCTTCGGATTCCTCAACTCCTTTGTTCCCAGGCGATGTGGGACTTTCTGTTGTATTTATAGTCTTCAGCTGCTCCAAATGCTTCATCCATGAGCAATGTGGGACATTTTGGGCGTCCTTGAGGCTGATCTTTGCGCACAAGGGCGAGCTCGGGGCGTCCTAAGGGCCTAGCTGGGGTCCCGGACTTCGGCAGCTTCGAAAAGGGTCTTCCAAGTGTCCGATTTCCAATCCATTGAATGATGTGCGCTCTCTCTTGGGAACGTCTCTGTTTTGTTTATTCTTCCTTTAGCTCCTTTTGTCGAGATGATGTGCCATATCCTGTGAGCTAAGGTATTCGGTCTTCGGGCTCCGTCTTTTGGGTTCCGTTTTTTTGCCTAACGGGCTTGGACTTGGACCTCTAGGCTTTGACCTTCCTTCGTCGGCTTTGACTTTTACCTTTCGGACACCATATTTTCAATAGTTCGAAAAATACGCATAACAGTCATATTATTTATCCTGTTTGATATTCTCTAAAATTATCATGGGATCTCACATAAATTTATTCATGGTAAAATGCACTGCTATTATTGTTATTATTCTAAAAAAAATGAATTTTCAATTGTCGTATTTATTTTTTATGGTTGCAGAAATTCAATTTCTTACGATTGAAATTTTCAATATTCATTTTTTTGCGCTTCTCTAAAATTTATTTTTAAAATTTATCTAACATTTTGATATGCATGTTATTAGGTTTTGGACACGTGTTACTTTCGAGAAATATGAAATATATAGTTAACGCGCATTAAATATTTTAAATTAATTAAAAAAACTTAAAAAAAAAACATTAAAAACTTCAGTCATAATTTTTTTTATATTAAATACTTATATATTTTCATCGACCATTTTATTTATTACTTGATTACTATAATTCATCAAGGATACGTTCCTTTCCCATGCTCAATGTCGTGGCCTTCTACGTAGGGTTTCAGATCTTTAAGAGTGTCTTTGACTCTATGTTCCCAAAACACCCTATAAACGTATTCAATAATAGATGGACTTGGCAAGGGCATAACGGTCTTATTAGTGGCGACATGCAAATTTGGCAAAGATAATGATAACCGACTGATCAAAGGGCTATTTGAGTACCAAGCCAAAATAGAAGATGGCCCAAATCGGACGGCGTAGATTTGCGACGCTGAAAGATGAGCAATCCCTGTCCGTTGATCTTACGTGGAAACAATCTTGACGAATCTCGCAAAAAGCTGCAAGATCATGGTCAAATTAGGATTGATATTATCATGAAAGCACATGACTTTTATTTCAATAAAGTTTGTTGAAAATAATTATGAACGACCAAGAACATGCCTAGATATTGCATGTTTATGGTTATTTTTTAGTAATTTGTTATTATCTATTATAATTTATAAACGGTGGAGATCATCATATTATGAGCTTAAGCTTGACTTAGTCCGTCACACAGAGAAAGTCAGCCCGGGTACCGACCAGAACCAAGGACGGATAGGTGTTCAGCCCAGCTCGGGTGAACACGAGCAGGAAGTCCGGATAGAAGGAAAGCCCAGCCCGGGGCATACGAGCAGGCCAGCTCGGGGACAGAGAAGTTGTCCGGGCAGGAAAGGGAAAGTCAGCAACTACCCAGCAAGGAAAGCGCGAAGCTTGAGAAGCAAGCAAAGACCGAGTCAAAGATTTGATAAGATTATTTAGGGTAGTTTCATGATTTGGTGCGATTTGGTTAGCTAGGGTTTTGCCTATGTGAGTCTATAAATATACCTAGCATGTACACTTTGTAAAGTGCTGAGTCCATTAGAGTTTTTGAGTTTAGCTTCTTGTATTTTGCCTTCGATTATTAATCAGAGAATTTCTTCTCCCAAAAGTTTGTGTCCTTTAATTTTTCTGTTCGATTGCTTTGGTGTTATTCGTGTTCTTTGCAGATACGTGAATTGGGATCCAGCACATATATAGTGATTCTTATTTTACGTGTTGGAAAGTTGTATGCATGTACGTTAAAATATCCTGTCAAAGTCAATATTATATATTATTTTGTTGAGTTAGATTGTGAAGGTATAGTTTTTGAATGATGGTTATCCTATGTTCTCTAGGAAAGTTTCTAGTATTTGTCATATGCAATCAAATGAGAGAGGTGTTAGTTTCAAATTGGATCTTAACTAAAAATATACAAGAACAAAATTACAAAAAAAGAAAGATATAAATATTGGACGAAAACTTTCTCTAATATTGAAAACTGTCGGAAAAATTATAGAATAGAAAAAATTTGTTCTTAATCAGTGGATACAAGACTATTTATACTAGTAAAACAAAACTAGCAATCAAAGATTTTACAGAAATTACACTAATTATTAGGTACACATAAGTGGCAGCGTTGACATTTTCTTTCAATCTTGCTCACCAATCTCGTTGCTTTCTTCTTTTGTGTCAGTCGACTGAGCCACATTGACTTCATGCTCTTCACTACTAGCTAGGTCGACTTAGTTCTTGGTAGTCGTGGCGTGACTAGCTCGTCGTGACCTGGTTGACTATGTCGCTCTTTACTCAACGATCTTAATAAGGTCGAGCTTGAGAGGAGAAATGACCAATAATATAAAATAATTAAGCCCCAGAGTAGTATTGTTTTATATGCAAATAATGTGAGTGAATATGTTAATCATAGGTAAGTTTAACCGCTTCCTTTCGATATAATTTGTTCTCAATAAAATATTCTTTTTACGGTTACGACAAATGATACACTATATATGCACACGAGTGGTCACATTATAACACAAATATATGAACACACTGGAAAATCTGTCTATTTCTAGCTATGAATTAGCATATCCATTGTTATAATAAGTAATAACGGATTGAATATAACGTCGAGGAAAGCAAAGAAAGACTTTACTTCTCCAAAGTCTTTGAGCAAAAAGAAATAGATTAGTCATGTGTGTTTACTATTTGTATATTTAATTAAGTAAAATTACAGTGTCTTCAACTTGACAAAAGACCTTTCAGTCTCTTATCAAATATAAAATGGGAAACATCCACACACAAGCAATATTCATATGGTCAAAGCTTCAATGAAATTTCACAGCAATTTCTGAGGTTAATTACTTATAATCATATAATTGTACATATGCATAATAATATATATATATATATATATATATATATATATATAATCTACGAGGACAGCAGTACCGACAATTTTATCTCATATCTAATGTTGAATCAATCGCATTTAATCAAAGTTGTCCGATTCTTCAAATATGCTAGCTGAATATATAATTTTGACTAAACACTGAGGTTCTCAATAATTAAAGTTCAATTAGATTGGTTTTCTTTCTGGCTCTAGAAAATGCTAAAGATATTGACGTGGAATATCATTAATTAAAGAAACGGTTGCTAATGACTCTTTGCGTTTGCCTTTGAAAGGAAAAACCTAGTCATTTTGATAGCTAATGCATATAGTAATTTTAGGCGAACTTTGCCCTCCATTCTTAGTTTTTTTATATTAATGTCTTTTATAATTTATAAAACTAGCATATCGTCTATGCGCGTATAAATAAATAAAACAAAACAATTTTTTTTTCCCGCAACGTTTGATCTGGTTACGTGTTTTTAATCAGTTATATTAATTTTATCCAATTTATGGATTTTCATCTTAATAACCTTATATCAAGTTGAACAATCAAACAAACTGATGTATAAACATATTAAAATCATATAAACACTATTAATGACGGTTTCGATATCAACTTAATTTGTTAGTTAAGTTCCTTAAAATTTAACTTTGCTCTTGAATTTTCCAAATCTTCTTTATAATTTTTGTGCTTTCAAGTGATTCCAAAGATATTTAAATTTCTTTATCAATAATTAGATATGATATGTTTGATAGATTGAGAATCCAAAACAATTCGCAAGTGCAATGTTTCATAGCTAGTTATCGAAAGGTTTTATAAATTATGAACCCATGCATGTTTCATGTTTAATATACTTAAAAACAAATATAATTTATCGAACCTAAATTAGCCAGCTAATTTAATGAAAAGAAGAAGAAGTTTCATTGGTACCATGATCGATTTACATAGTATATATATAGTGGGACTATATACTATAGTGATTAATCATAGAGAACCTAACGCACTTGTAACGCAAACGATGATAGAAATTCGATTCCATAATATCTAGCAAGATATTTTACTCTGACTAGCTAGCTTCCTTAGGGGTGGTTCTTTTTTTTTTTTTTTAAGGCAGCTTTGCTGCATGTGGGGATTGAACCCACAACCTCCACTTTGGAGGTAGTGTGGAATTACCACTAGGCTATCCTAGCAACCACATTCCTTAGGGGTGGTTCTCAACTCTGAAGATTCTTCACTTATTATATTTTACTCTAATCTAGTTTCAATCCATGTCCAAAGGCCCCCTCCAGCGGGATTTTAAATATAGCCGGTTTTGTTTTATAACATTCCGACCGGCATTGGGGTCATGACTCATCATATATACTTTTTCAGAGACTTTTACTTAGGGAAACTTCAATTTTTGACTCCCAAAACACAAGTTTGAACGAATTGGGGGTCAAGGCGTTTTCATAAGACTTTTAAAGTTCGTTTTTTACACTTTTAAAACAACACTTTGTATTTATTTTTTATTTGCTTATTAACAACCTCAAAACAGTATTTTGGGGTCATGACTCATCATATATACTTTTTCAGAGACTTTTACTTAGGGAAACTTCAACTTTTGACTCCCAAAACACAAGTTTGAACGAAATTGTTCCCCGTTTTAATAACTCTCAATAATTATTAAGCACTATTAGTCTTTACTTAAACACTTTTATTCTTCTGTTAGACAGTTTTTCAAACTAATCGTTTTGGACAAAACACTTTTGTTCTTCAGTTAAACAGTTTTAATTTCCTAAATTAAACACAAGGAAACATAAAAATGTGTTTAGACACTTTTGGTCTTTACTTAAACACTTTAGGGGAATAATTATTGAGAGTTATTAAAACGGATAACAATTTTGTTCAAACTTGTGTTTCGGGGGTCAAAAACTGAAGTTTCCCTTTACTTACATGTTTAGGCAAATATGATTATATCATAGAATGTTGTGTATATTCGTAAAATGTATTCGCTAGAAATCACATATACTTATAAATTACTTATCTGCATACTCGTAAGTCATAATATAGTATACTCGTAAAATCGGATCATCAATTTTCTTATTGGCCTCAGCATTCAACATCAATTTCAATATAGTTTCTGTTTTATATAATTGGAATCTTGAATGAGATCAAGGAATATGTTCAACACTGATCTTGAAGAATGCTCATTTGGTGATTGCTCAGCCTCAATTATAATTTCTTTTTCTTTTGACTCAAAAGAGATAACGATCGGTCCTACATGTTGATTTGCTTGTTCCTAAAGATATATATATATATATATATATATATATATATATATATAAACACATTAAACTATGCTCCAAAAACTGTTGATATTACATAAACACTTTTTGTCTTTACATAAACACTTTGGGGGCATAGTTTTGTAATTTAATAAACTCGGATACTTTTCCAAAAACACATGCTCTACCGGGCATACTTATTGAAGTTTCCCTTATATATATAAATTGCCATGATCGTTTTTCATTATTGGTTAAATGGGAAACTTCTTTTCTCTCCGGAATGTCAAAATACATATTCTTGCTTATAAAAAAAAAGTCACGAGTTAAGAAAAGGGTTTGGCTTTTCTTTGTGTCCACGATATAAATTTGGTATCTTTACTATATAATTGGTTAATGACGCTACTCTCAGTTTCTCTTTTATGCTGTTTACTAATATGCATGCTTTTGCTTCATTAATTTGACACAAATTAATGCTTAATTATGATGCTTAATAATTCAAGTGGTTCTTCTCTAAAAAAAAAATAAAAAAATCAAGTGGTTCTTCTGGTTATTTATTTTAATTTTATATTAAATAAACTATAATAAAAATATTTTACCAATTATCATAATATTTTTTTTAATCATGTGTAGTATGGAGTTTCACTTCAAAATACATTGGTAATGAAAAGAGTAGTTAATAAACTTTTTGTTAATGCGTAAAAATGACTTTAACTTAGGGTCGGATCCAAGGTTCGGGTCCCGAGATTGACCCGCTGAACATGTTGATAATTGAATGTTGAGTCAACGCGGGTTGACTAATGATCGTCAAAGCTGGAGGCGAATCCGTCGTCTTGGATGAGTCTCCGGGCTGTCCTTGGCGGTCCTCGGCGAACTTCCCTCGTGGTGGCGAAGTCCGTATCACGGCGAAGCTCCTCGTCGGACTTCCCTCGTGGTGGCGAAGTCCAGGCGGGATCCTTGTCTTGGCAAAGCCCCTCGTCTGAGCAGAGTCCTTGTCTTTGCGATATCTTTGTCTAAGCGAACTCCGATCTTGATGAAGCTTCGAGCTGGTCTTGATGATTCTTCATGATTCTCCTTCCTTGGCGAGCTCCTACGGCGAAGGAGGACCTGCAAAAAAGGGTAGATTGGGCCCCTGCCCCGTCGCTTATGGTTGGGCGAGGCCGCCTAAGTATCTCGGTTTAAGAGAATCAGGTCGCACGTAGTTCGGGGTTAGTGATAAACGGCGGGTGAATGACGATGTGGTTTGACTCGTCGGAAGTGCCGATGTTGGCGGTGCAAGGGTGACCCTTGGCTAGGAGGCTGGGTATTACCGGCGTGAAGTGCTCTTCGTCGACCCCGTCGATGTAGGTGAGCTCGTTGTAACGAGGGGCCTTATCCCGACGAGGGGTGCTCTTTCTTTGTCGACCTGGTCGAGGTTGGCGAGAGCGCCTTAACCTGACAAGGGATGCTCCTTGTCGAGGTTGGCGAGGGAGCCTCACCTGACAAGGGATGCTCCTTGTCGACCTTGTTGAGGTTGGCGAGGGCGCCTCACCTGACAAGGGATGCTCCTTGGTCGTCGACCTTACGGGTGTTGGCAAGCTTGACCACCTGGCGAATGACTCCTTCGTTGACCCGTTGAACAACTTCCCTAGTCGAGACTGAGACTCTTCTTCTAGAACGATCTCAGCTCTTATTCAAGCCCTTCCTCCTCTAGGAGTACATGAATTTTTAGAGAGAGAAGCTCTAGAGAAAGCTGTGAGTGATCGTGGAAATGCGGGGGGGAAGACTTCTATTTATAGGAAAACCAATTCCTTGAAATTGCATCTCCAGGGGCCTGCGAATTTCTCTCCTGCTACAGGGGGTTTCCGCGGCCCCTAGCCCTGTTGAGGGGCTCGTCGATGCTTCTTGGTTCGTCTTTGATGTCTTCTGGCTGTCCGCAAGTTTGTATGTTGAGTTCGGGGGAATCTGAAGGATTTCCCGGGGATCTTCGTGGTCTCGGATCTCCTCGTCGTGTGGAATCATTACAAGTTATGCCCTCGTCAAGCTATGACGAGGGTGCTTGTCAGGCTTGTCACCTTGTCGCCTTGTCGGCTCGTCACCTTTTCGGCTTGTCGTCTTATTGCCTCGTTGCCTCGTCGGCCTTGGGTCTTTGACTTCCGTGATGGGCTTTGACTTTTGCCAAAATGGGCCCAATTTTTATATGTTACGAAAAATGCATATGACACTTTTTAAACCTTATTAAGCCTACTTGTCTTTTTTTTTTTTTTTAACGTAGGATTCTTAAAATGTCTTTTTAAATTAGTGACACTTTTGATCTCAATGATCTTAGGTCGGATTTTATTGTTTTCAGACAAATATTCATTTGAGCTTAGTAAGCTCTAATATTACTTAATGAAGTTCTACTTTAGTATCATAGAGATCATTATCTTGTTAAACTTTATTAAGATCTCATTTTCCAAGTAGAATCTTAAGATACTTATTATTGTATTCTTAATTAATCTACTTTGTGATTCATTGTAGTTGTTTGCTTAGATATTAAATTTAATTTTCTTATATATAAATATATACTTTTGAGAAATATTAACTATTAATTTGAATTATTTACTAAGTCATTTTCAAATTCAAGTGATACTTTTTTCAGCATTGTCCAATGATTTAGTATACTTTGTGGGAAATGCTAGGGCATAACATAACCAAGATGCAAGCAACTAGATAAACAATAATAGCATAATCTTGGAGCTCATATTCTCACTTTTCTTTTTCTGGGATTTTATTCCAGATACAGAATATCTTTTATATGTAATTTATATAATTATTTCATGATCATCAAGCTACAACTTGTTGCTCAATATTCACCACCAAAATCATCCAATAATAATTTTTTTTTAAAATCTGTTTCTTTTAACGCTTTTTTAACAAAATGCATGTTCGGTGCCTTACAGCTCAAGGAACAGTATCACATATGATTACCCATACCTAGCTAGCTAGCATATGCCATATCTCTCAATCCTGCTCCAAATAAAGCTTACCAACTTTAAGTAGCAAATTAGGCTAAGGATTTAATTAATTAATTAGCATTTAGTATTGTCCTTCAAGATTATTATAAGAATTAAGGTACTAGTTCAGAATCAGGCTAGCATAATGTGGATTAATGATGATTATTAGTACTAAAACCTTTTGGCCGCATAGGAATCATATTTGGATTTTTCTACTATATAATTGATGTAATGAGGGATTATGGTAATCATAATCTAAGTTTATTCTTTGTATGGATATAATTAAAATAAACCTAATCCATCTTGTAGTATAAGTACTTTGTGATGTTAACTTCATGTGGCTGGCATGGGACTTTGTTGGTTAAACAAATAATTCCCTTAGCCTAAAGCTCTTTGAACTTTAAGCAATATGTGTGTGTATATATATATATATATATATATAAAACATGGTTACTTAATTACTATATATATAGAACTTATATATAGATATATTTATATATATATATTTATTTTTGTTTGTTTCAGTGTGTTTATTTTTATCACTAAATATTAGTAAATGTATTTTAACATTTTTTGTCAATTTTATATTTGTATTGCTTGTATTTTCAAAAATCTAAACTTAAAATGACATACCTAAAGCGAAAACAAAATATAAATTAGATGAAGTCTTTGAAAGAAAACTGATAGTATTACCCTAAAAATACCTTCAAATAATTCACATTTTCAACACATATATTGACATTTTTCGTTATTTTTCGATGGGTAAGAGATTAAAAAATATTACTACTAGATTAAAAAAAAAATCAAGAACGCCAAATGTACTGTTAATTAAGGGTTGCTGATCACTATAGATCGATATATATATATATATATAATTTTGTTAATGTATGATAGGGTAATTGATGTAACACTAACTCTACAAGATCATATCGAGATTTAATTAATCAATGTTTATTTCTAAACTCAACTATGGAATGCATAATGACCCCTATTTATGATAGGTTAAATGATGCTAGCGACTCTTAAGATCATGATTAACCAATAATATTTTCATTATAGTTCTCCACTATCCAATAAAAAAAATGTAAATGTACAAGTTCTAAGTGTTGGTTCAGCTTGTTTCATGGTCTATATTCGATATTCTAAACTATCAGACTATTTGCGAAATCAACAATCATATGATTGAATGAGGGTTATCATCGGATAGATCATGCGATATATAACTAGTAAATTTTACATTTCAATTTAAATTTCTGTTGGGAAAAATATGTATTGTCGTTTTTGAGCTTTAAGATTATGTGATTCTTGTTATGAAAAAAAAAAAAAAAAAAAACTAATCCATCGTGGATGGTGGTTCCAAATTGAATCTTTAAGCCAAAACATACACACAAGTAAACAAAAAGAATGAGAAAAATACTTTGAAGAGTTTACTCTCTATATTGAATGATGTCGCAAGTTGCAAAGAAGGGTAAAATCTCAAAGAGCAAGTCATCTTTTACAAAGAGGATACACCTCTATCTATAATACTAAAAAGCTAGATATCAAATCCCTACAATTAAAGATAATTACATTGATTCCTATATACATTAAAAGAAGCTTACACGTTGACATTCTCACTCAATCAATCCCACAAATCTCGCTGCCTTCCTCTTCTGTGTCGGTTGATTGACACTCACGAACTCCTTGGTTCTTTCCCACCTAGTCGACCTTGCTCCTGGTCGACTTTGTGTCCTGGTCGACCACTTGGTCATTGTGTCCTGGTTGATTGACACTTGCATCCTGGTCGTTGGAACCTCATCGTCGCAACCTACTCGTCGGTTCCTTAGTTCCTGGTCGTCGTGACCTGCCCGTTGCAATCAGATGACTATTCTGTATGCGAGAAGGCTGCGATCAGATCCTCCTAACCTGATCGGATGAGTCTTGCATTCCTGGTCACTCCTTAACTCAATGAGGTCGAATTTAACCTTACAATGATACATAACTCGCTTTGCTAACTCATAAATTAATTGATTTGCGTGGACATGATATGAGTAATACGTGTCTGATTATCTATGACTAAAGCAGATGTATACAGACACCTATGATATAGTGGGATGTGGACCTTATGTTTTATTTCATGTTCGATGAATAGTCATATATACAGTGGTACAATAATATAGTACTATACATTTATATAACTTAATTGAACTTTTAATTGAGATGAAAATTGATTGAATCAAAGGTTGAGTAGTGAGCGAAGTAAAAAACCCAAACAAATAAATTATATATACATATATATATATATATATATATATATATATATTGATCTTTATTTCTAAGAAAAAAGAGATATTTAAAGTGAACCATGTGTATTAGTGAATGCATGGTGTGCGTACGAACGGGCACCATACATATATATTTTTTATTTTATTGCCAAATTATTTGGAATTCAAGCTCGCTTTGCGAAATTTTAATTTCTTTTTTTCACTTAAATCATACACTCGTAACCGGTTCTTTTGAGATACACGTAGATTGATCTTGTACTTTATTAAGTAAGTATTTCGTATTTTTAGTTAAGTTCTTACATTTGATGTATGAAGCAGTTTATTAATTATTTTCTTATAAGTTTCATGTTCTGATACTAACGTGTGTATTCATCCATTCATGATCCGTAATAAGTTCGTACTACTTAAATACAGGATAAGGGTCGGGATATAGAAGTGATCTTACTATTTTTGAAAGATTATATAAATATATATATATATATATATCTTTGTATATGTATATGCGTGTGCACGTGCGCGCACGAGAATCAGAATATGTCAATATAACGTTGTTAGCCTCATGTTCAAAACAATATATTCCTGGTATTTTTTTTTCTTATAAGTATATAATTAATTATAGTACTTTAAAACTACTAGTAGTTTAGAGCAAGGTTCAAAATGCCGTTTTTGTCGATAAATCGATTGCCGTTTTCGAGGATAATCGATGTATTTTCGAGGATTATCGATGGAATACTAATAAAACTGTAACTTATCGTTACCGACAATTATCGAGGATTATCGATGAAGCATCGACACTTATCGAGGATTATCGATGAAAAACCATTAAATTAGTTTTAAGAATATATTTACTATGTTTACATATGTAAATAAAATATTGTCTTACTTTCACATTAAATACTCAAATAAAATCATGTAATACTAAAATCGTTTTTTACACTATTTTTACGAAAAGTGCAAAAATATTCGAAAAGTGCTCATTTTTTTTGTTATTTTTACACTGTTTTTACGGATAATCGATTATTATAGATTATTTGCCGATGATTACCGACAAGACGGATAATCGAAGATTATCGAGTATAATCGAGGAAAATTCGAACCTTGATTTAGAGTATATGAGTTGACTGAGAACTCTGCTCAGTAACAAATAGAAGGTCAAGATGGAATATATGTTAAAGAGTATATTTTTTTAATAATGTTTGTTAGAACGTTCAAGTCGTAGGTGGGTTATAGCTTCCTTTAAATTTCTTCATTTAATAAATAATTAAGATTTTATACAATGAAGAGAAAATAAATATAATATGATACACAACTTGCCAACCCTCTTGCTAATAAAATTATATTTTACAATCCAACAAATTTCCTTGGTTATACATAAAGTGGCATAAATCTCCAAGGCCTCCTAATTATTTGATATATTCCTATATGCCTTCTTTGAAAGTATTACAGATTAAATCTAAAAAAAATCAAATGTTTAAATAATCCAAGGAAAATCAGTCAATATCCACAAGTTGATGATCGTTTTGTATCTCTTCAAGTGTACAGAAAGACAAACATGTCTATATCATTTGACTAGAAATTTCAATAAGCGATTTTAATATTAGTCCACTTTACCATATGCATGTACTAAATGATATATTAATTTGAGGTTAGAGTCTCTTGAATCTTTGACTCACCTTAAACGAAGAAATTAGTGTTGAGAAAATTCATGACCCTTTGAACAAGTCAAATTTCTCAAAGACCTCAAATACCATGCATTTTTTTTTTCTTCAATTTTCTTTTGACCCCATATTTCAAAATTCAAACCCTCAACTTGGTAGCCCAAAACCCACATGCATATTCTTATACATTTTCTCTTGAAAAGGCATTTTTGAGATTTTGACTTCATTCAAAAGGTCAAAACTTGTTACCATCCAACTTGAGCCTCTAAATATGGCTTCACGGGATTAAGTTAAGACATATATTTCAAGGTTATGCAATGACAATTGGGTAGTTTAATAATTAGTCTCTCCTTTATAATTACATTATCTTGGAGATTTGGCCTACCCAATTGCCTAGTTTTGGTTGGGATATATAGGCACATGAGTGTGCCAAATAAATGGCCTCAACTCTACCGAGAAGCCACTTTCTTGCGTAAGCCCATTCTTTGAGTTTTTTGCGTGGAAATGGCCTCGCTTTCTAGTGATGAAATTCAAGGCTAATAACCAATCAAAGGTGCATTTGGTTGTAGACTTCTAGTTTTGTTTTCTATTTCTTAGACTTAGACAGTTGTATATTTGTAATCTATACATTTTATATTTTAATTAGCAAGCCGCTTTAAAATCGGATCCGGTTCTAAAACAAGTTTTCGGTACCGCGAACCGGATTTTGCAAGTACCCAGATTTTGAAAATCTGTTATATTTTTTCGAGGTATCCGGATTTGGGCTATTGAAAAATTAGATATTGGATCCAAAGTCACCTCTTAATTATTGTTAGCAAATCTAGATGATTTTCGGGGAAAACATTTCTTATTTCTTGACAAATTATTGATGAAATTTGAAACAAATATGTAAGAAATATTTTTTTACCTTTTAAACCAGAATCAGAATTAGACGTAGGAGTAAGATCAAAATCATATATTGATTTTTTTAGTGAAACCAGAATCATATCTTAAGCTTTTGAACTTTTATAGGCCATTCCTAGTTCTTTGAACTTCTAAAACCGGGATTGGTCCTGATCTCGATTTCGGAAAATATTTTGAAAATTAGTTATTTATAAATAAAAATACATGCAAATCAAGTAACAAACATATTACAAATTTCAAATAATACATCTTTGAGCCTAAGATAGAAGACTAAAAGATAATATTTATCATCAATAAATTTTAGAAACCGGCCCGAGAGCGGGCTAAAACCGGGTTTCTGGCTCAAAATTTCCATCCGAACTTTCTCTAACCAACCTGGCCATAAAGCAAGTGAATATGTAATTTTTAGAAAGTTCTCTATAAGTTAAGTGTTACCTACACATCTTGCAAATCACAAAACGCAGGTTTTTGGAAAGATTGTCGTTTGCTTGATGAGACAGTCGTTTGGGGAACACTGAGTATGAGTCCATCAATGTCCACCGGAAGAAGCAGCTTTCGCCACAAGCAACCCGTCGAAATCACCTCCGACGGTTCAACAATGGTTGTTATTCCGTTATCTCTGCTCACCATTCCGACCACACTCACCGTGCTTCCTTCCTCGACGTACCTGCCAAACTCTATGAACTTTGTCATTCAAACATGCTTAAAGAAAAAGAGTACTATAGTCGTGTTCTTGCAGTGACTTTAGACTAGTTTTCGTAGCGATTTCTCCTCTGAACTTGTAAATTGTACAAAAAAATCAGCGGTTTCATGAAATTTAAAGTCGGTTACAATACGCATTCTAGTGCATTTATGATCATGTTTGTCCCAAAACATAAAATATGTGAATTCCATGCGAGCAAAAATTTAACAAAAAATCTTCGATTTGTTTATGAATAGGAGATTAGTGAAGCATAATCCTTCTGAAAGTGGAGTGAAATTTACCCTTCTTCCAGACGGAGGAGACGGGCTTCGTCGGACATGTTTCTCTCTCTCAGCCATTTCCGGAGCGGAGGAGAGAGCAGCCTGCACTCTCCTTTGGTATTGACAAGTTCGCCCTCAACGACCAACGGAATTACTCTGCTTCCAGGACCGGCTTTAACGACAGCTCTCAGACCGGACTTCTTATCGGTTATGCTGAATTCCGTGCAGAATCTCTGTCAAGTAAAACGCCATAAGAAAGTGTCTGTATTGCGAAATAGTTTGTGGAATTATTCACTAAAAATGAAAAACAATTCGAAAATGAATCCGAAAGTTTACCTACCTCAGAGTATGCCAGATTCCATTGAATGCATGATCCGATCGTGTTCAGAGGGTTAAAGCTTGACCCGCCATGCTCGTATAGCAGCGTCGATGTGTATATACACCGGGTAGCTTTTTCATACGATGATTCTAGATAAATGCCCTCACAAGATGCTCTCTGAGAATTAAATAAAATGTCTGATACTTGCAAATGACTAATGAATGCTGAAATTTACAAAGGCACAAGCTATTTAGCATCACTTATGAAATTTACTTATGCTTGAGAAACAATCTTAAAACCCGAACTTAGTAAGCGATGGCCTGAAAATTCGTATCGACGTTAAATGTCACGAAAAAATAGCGCAAAAATATTTATCTGTGTGGGAAAGTGAAGAGCACAATGATCTTGGAAGAACATCTCACTTTCTGTTTATTGAATGCACGATCTACTCATGATGATATATATAGAGAGAGAGAGAGACCAAGGTTGGATTTATGGTTTGCTATTACGGGTATACCAATAGGCAACGGGGTTGCTAGACTAATAATTTATAAGCAACGAGTTTACCAACAGAATTTTAACCGATCGGTTTTTACGGGTATTCGGGTTAGTGAGAACTATAGTATAAAATAATAATAATATTGGTTTTATATACGTATATGTTACACTTCAATATTCATTCGATCCAATAATATTAATATACATATACAGTATAAAATGATTTTCATTGATATATCAATAATTAGCATGATTATATTATCATCATTTTTCCAGGAATGTTTGCGGCATAGTACACAATCTTATATCAAGTGTGCGGCATATTCTCTTTTTTTTTTTTTTAAGCAACAATACCCTAGGCCACAAAATAGTGTTGAGGTCAATTATGCCAACATTTAAGCTAGAGAGACTCATTTGACTCTAGTTAAAAGTGTTGGATACTGATGTTTTTGGACTTTAATCGTAGACAAATTAACGCATCCCTCGTGCAAAAGACCTTAGCAGAACATGACGGAATTGGATATCGACACTCTTTTATGGCCTTTGGATAGTATTACCTCTAAAAAAGAGATTGGGAACATTGGCACCGCACTTAATACACAGTCGAGTACTTACGTACGTCGCAATAACCTTTTTTGTATTACTATTTTTTCATCCTATTTTATTAAAATCGTAAAGGATTGATCGGTCGATTTCCGGCAAAGTCTCGATAACTCATAAATGATAATCACAATTCCACTGCTAAACAATCAACCAATGATAATCACATGTCCACGCACAAAATCAACTCTCTCTGATATTATGATTAACAAATCGACTGTCCTTTTCTCACCCATTAATCATTTCTTTTCTCGAATTTAAAATGCATTTCAATCCAAAAACAAGAGGACCCATCAAGAACCAAAGCGAACCCACACCACAAAACACCCAAGAGAGAGTCATAGAGCAACATACCCCAGTGATCTTGACGAGCTGACCATCCCTGGCTTGACCCAGATCGCTCTCGGGGAGCGAGAGAAGGAAGCGAGAGACGGAGCGTCTGGTCTTCGAGCTCCGAGCGTTCCAGAGAACGAAGGAGGCGACGAGAGAGGAGAGGCAGAAGAAGCAGACGAAGAAGACCGCGTTGCGAACTGAAACGAGGATGAAGACGGAGACCGAGAGTCCGACGAGGAAGAGAGCGACGAGGACGACAATGGCCTGGCTTGGAATGGGAGTGAAGCTGAAACGACAATGCTTCTCTCTCAGAAGAGGTCGTTCATCAGTCTCTCTCTCCCTCTCTCTCTCCGAGTAAAGACTTCAACTTTACTAATCTTGTGCCAGTTCAGAAGAGAGAGAGAGAACCACTGTGATTGTCGTTTTATCTAGTCAACGCAGGAACGACATGTTTATCTATGTTTCTGAATACGGTTTTAACAAGAACCGAAACCGGAACCAATAACCAATATTTTTAAGTGTATCGGTCTCAGTCTCGGTTTTCATGTATTTCTAAGTTTTCTCCGAATACTGATTTTCTAAGAACTATTTATTTTGATACCCGGCAATGCAAGGACCGGATAAAAAATACATTTTTAACAAATTTCCAAACCAGGTAACTACATGGTAAATGGTAAATATATTTTTACTAGTATCTATGTAAGTTTAACACTAAAATAGATTAAAAAAAACTATTTTAAACTTGTGAACGAATTTAATGAAATTTAATTTCGAAGTCTTCCATCTAAAGAGTGAGTAACTTGGTCAAAATTAAAACAACAATTTAAGTTCAAAGTCCTCTATCTAAAGGCAAAATTTGGGTACTTATGCCGTTAGTTATCCAAAAAATGTGAGTATTAAAGGGTAAAAAAATCTTCTAAATGTTCAATAATGTTATTCAGTGTTTATACAAAACATCAATTATACCTTAGTAAAATTTGAATTATGTATTTAGTTTCTGCTTGTCTGAAACTTGCATATAATGCTTTTATTTTTTTCCTTTTTACGAATATCCGAAATTCATTGTTCATGAGACTTCGTCACAAGTTTATTAATTTGCATAGGAATACCGTAGTAACAAAAATGTGACTCCGACTCCGACTCCTCTGCTATTACACGTTCCGACTAAAAGATGACCAAAAAAGGCAAAACTAAATTCCAAAGTCACGTCGTATCTAATATATTAGCCTTGCAATGTTGAAAATGAAAACGCCAATATTGTCACCTATATTCCAAATTCCACGTAAACCCTTGAACAATAATCAAAAGAATCAACTTTGTGGCTAATAATAAAACTCAATAATAATTGCTTCTCTGTATTCGATTATTGACACTCCAAAATCACATCAGTGTTGTGTCGTTTTGAGGACATCACTTAGAAGTTTTGGACTTAGTTGCAAAGTTTAATTTAATGTACAAATTGGGTTGCTTTCTTCTTCAACCTCTCGTACTCATCTCTACCACCATTTATAGCCACTTGATCTAGAACAAACTCGCACGTGCCAGCTCTTCATCACAGCAAGAGAGTAAAACAATTTGAACTTTGGTAAGAAATTTTGGATTATTTCTTTGATGTTGGATGATCATTGAGCTTATTCCATGGAATCAAACAGTACTAGTGCTAGATATATTAAATATATATATATATATATTATAGATAGAGCTTTTGTGGTACTACCAGAAATCACACCTTTGGTCCAGTACTTTTACCGGCACAATTGTAATTTGGCTGGAAAAAACACCTTCAACGGCCAAGCAAAGCCGACAATTTTGATTTAGCGAAGAAAAAATGTGCCTCCAAATTTTCGACTTTTCGTGGCTAATTAGGACACTTTCAATGGCCCATAAGTGCGCCGTTGAAAGTCTTTAAGTTTCAAGACTCGCTAATGCACTTTCTCATAGTAGTGTAAGGTGGAATTATATATGTTTCAAGACTATGGTAATGATTTTATAATTTTAACCTGGCATAGACACCGATATCAATAAACCGGTTACGTATTACCGGTTCTATCATATTTTCTTTTGAGTATATATTTTTTACTTTTAAATTTTATTTAAAATCGGTATTAAGAGGATTTTTTTTTTTTGAAAGATTGTCATTATATCAGTCCGGAAACGCCAGTACCGGTACAAGTTTTTTTCATAGGTTTTAGTGAGATTGAAGTTTGAATATTATTCAATGACTAGCAAGAGCAAGTGGAAAATCTCTCTCTCTCACTCTCACTCTCGCTTTGTTATTTCTCATTTTCAAAAGAAAATAATTTACAACAAGCAATTTTACACAATACAATCCTGAAATAGAAGCTCCTCGGAATGCTTCCTAAATTACACCTCCTAAGTTACTCTAATTCTTCTCGAGGAACCACGTTTCTTTCTTCGTCATCGTCTTCTTCGTCTTTCTCGGCCCTAAGACCAGAAATCCCACCACTGGTCGTAACCGCTGGTCGACTCGCTGAACAAAGCCTCCGAGTTGAGGCTCTCCCACTCGTCCGGCGACGTCAAGGAACTGTCCGCCGGCTCCGCCATGTTCATGCTCAGAAGCTCTGAATCGGCGTGATCCAGAAAATACTCCGTCTTAACCACACTATCATCGTCGGACAAAACTCCCAACACGTGCTCCGATTTCTCCACCGATACGCTCGGCTTCTCCTCGTGCTCCTTCACCGTCCCCTCCGCCAATTCCCCGCCTAGCTTCTGCAACTGCCACACGATAATCGATTAGCCCGCGTATAAAGAATTGATCCATGTTGAACGGACATGAGAACTTGTCAAGATTTATATATATGATCGTGAATTGTTCTTTTCGTTGCTAATTAACTTTGCGAGAACATCAATAATTACAAAAGTTTATAAACTCAAGGTTGATTTGCAACTTTCGAATAATCCGAGAAGAAACGGAATCGGAAAAAATCAATCACTCCGGCTCCGTTTTTTCTGAAATTAGAATTTTAGTTCCGTTAAAAAAAGTTAATCTAGACCATCTGATCCGATGGTCTGAAAAATTATATAGAAGGAGCGGGATTGGAAACCGAGGTTCCGGCTCCGACTCCTTTTACAAGTTGGTTATGAGATGGAACCCGTGATACGTAAAAGACCGCAAGATCTAAAACCGCAGTTTCCGAACACAACAAAATCGTTTCGGCCGCTACCTGAAGAGCGAGCCCCTGCTTCTCTCTCTTGAGCGCTTCGAACCGGGAGGCGAGCGAGTTGTAGTCGGCGAGCAATGCCTCGTAGTCCCGCTCGAGCTGCTTCGACTTCCAGCGCGCGCGCTTGTTCTGGAACCAAATCGCCACCTGCCTCGGCTGCAGCCCGAGCTCGGAGGCGAGCTTGAGCTTCTTCCGGGGCTCGAGCCTCGTCTCGGACTCAAATATCGTCTCCAGCGACTTGATCTGCTCGTCGGTGAAGCGGCGCTTGTTGGAGCCCTTGCCCTCGGCGCCCCGGCACGAGAAGAGGTGATCGTCGTCGCAGGAGTAGGAATATTCCGCGCCGCCAAACATTCTTGCACGGTGGGATTCTTCGGGAATTTAATGGTGGTTGGGGAATTTTGGTCTCTGATTCAGGAGATGCATGTCGGAGTTTGTGTGTGTGATTGTGGAGGTTTGCTTATATATATTGGCCTGAAATGCACTGTTTAGAGGCTTGGTTTTTCATTGCTAATTATTGCTGCTAGTAATTGTTTGTTGTAGGGTTTAAAAAAAAATATAAAGAGAGACAAATATTTCCTCTATATTCCCGCTTTGTATATTATGATTATTTATTTATTACTCTCTACGTTTTAAATTTTAATGGCCTATTACTTAATCAAATGATTACAATTTATAACTACACCTTCAATTTTAAAATCTTTTTTGCATCTATAAAATTAAGTTATATATATATATATATATATATATATATCCATATGCATAATACATACATATCTATGTGAGGGTCAATAAGAATAAAATCACAAAATAGAGAGTCAAATAGAATTAAATTATTATAAATTAAAGGAGGAGGTAGGGGGAATATGTCGTGTTTGTATAAATAGAAACAAAAATACAGTGTGTATTATTTTTATAGTTCTTACAAATTTGAACATATTTTTTTATAGGTTTTCGAAATCGAATTTTATGATATAAAAAAAAACAAAAAAAAAAACAACAACTTATGGCTAATTAACTAAAAAAATTATATAATTCACATTTGGCCCATCATTTTTGTTTGTGTGTCTATTTATCCCCTAATTTTAATGGGAAAATGGGAGCACAAGTACCTAAAGTTTTTGAAAAGTTGGCATTGAGTTCTCATTGTTTTGTTTGGGTGGCGAAAGCTGCTAAACTCTTATTTTGTGTCTTCAGTTATGTTTTCGTCCAGAACGTGTCACGTATCACGTTTTTAGTACCTTTAAATATATAATTTTTAATAAAAAAATTAAACTAATTTATCAATGATAAACAATGGTATATTTAGTGGGTTTAAAAACGTGATACGAGGCGCTGCTTAACGGTTTTAGGACAAAGACGTGACGGAAGACAAAATAAGAGTTTGGCAACTTTCGTCACCAAAAAAGGAATTGAAACTTAATGTCAACTTTTCAAAAACTATGGGTACTTATGCCGCCATTTTTCAATTTTATATTTGTGGCCTTATTTAATTATTGACATTTGTATTTCCATCTTTGGTTTAAAGAAGCAGATCTATGTTGAGTTTGTAATCCCCTGCTATCAAATTTTTAGAAAACATTCAAAATTTACTTGAAATTATTAATTTTTTTAACTTTTACATTTAAAATTGTACTCCTTTATTTATTTTATTTTTACACGGAATTGCCTTAAAATTTTAATCTTTTTCAATATCTTTAAATTTTTTATTTTGTTTATTTTTAGCTTATTTAACAAAATCAAGACCAAATAAATATAATCACAACACTACAAAGTATGAGGCTTCTATCAATATTTTCGTAAATAAAAGTTTGAAATAATGAAGATATAGTCTAGGGAAAAAGGCTAAGGTTTGTAAATTCGGCGCCTGCATGATAAACATTTTTATTTATTTTAATATTTGTAGACGTCTTCTTTAGTTGTATAATTATTATATGTGTATAATAATTTTTTAATTGCTTGTCACTATTGCGCTCGTCATCGTCACAATTAATTAATTGTTTAATTGTCCTTAATTATTGTTTTGTGTCGGCGTCGTGAATCACGTTACTGCAGACACTGCTAATCACCTCCATTAGCGCTTCTCTCTCCTCTTAATTAAAAACATTAATTGCACTTAAATTTGTATCCTTGGGGCTTGTTAATTTGGTAGATGATAAATTTAGCACTCACTTTTAGATTTATTCGTTTAATTGCTCCCTAGTTTCTTGGAGAACTCGTTTTCATCCTTAAACTTTTTTTTTATATATATTTACATTTTTGTCGATAGAAAATGATGTTAAAGAACATATTTTTCATGACTCAAAAGCACGTAGGGAATCAATAATTAAAATGGTGACATTAATTGAACAAACCCATAGAGTAATGATATAATACTAAATAGCATTATAAGTGCTCGAAAATGAGAAAAACATGATTTAAGAACTAGTTTACCAATAAGTGCCGAGAGTTTATTTTTATAGGTATATTAAAGGATATACGGGTATATTGATAGGATTTTGTAAAATTTTAATCGATTATCTCAATCTAATTTTTTGGGTATACCAAAATTCGATGAGTACAATGAGAGGTTTTTGTAAAACAATAATATTTAAAAATATTTATAACAATGTTAATCATTCAACTTAAATTTTATTTGACAATCCGAAGGTTTCTCCTAAAGTTTTTATTTTTTTATTTTAAAATATCATACTCAAAAGTTTATTAAAAAGTAGGGTTATAAAAAATATTTATAACAATGTTAATCATTGAACTTAAATTTTACATGACGGGTTAATTAACGAAATATCATTTTGTGCAATTTTTTTAAAAAAACTATCAATTATGGGTAGTTTTTAACACACACAATAGGTATTTTTTTTAAAAGGTTTGACACAAAATGAGTATTTCGTACAATTTCATAAAAAAAAATCTAGCAGCCAATGTCGGTGACCTCCGAAGACCAAAATTGGTGGGTTCCCGGATGTATACTCTGGTTCTTCATGTGTACAACTAGCATTGTTGCAGTAAAAATAAGGTCTCAATCGTTCAACAAACGAAGATGTTTCCATCGTGTTATTGATACCATTAAGAACGCTCGAAGTCCACAGAAATGAAGCATGCTACAAACGTAAAAACTGTTCCGACGTACGATTTAATGAGATCATTCCTCATCTAATTAAAAATTCTACAGAAATGACATATGTTGGAATTTATTAATAATAAATTACCAATAAATGTTCTAATAAATGAGCTAGTATATTGAGTTGAGTGGAGAGTAAATGTAAGAATGTGAAAAGTCTCACATGGATTAATTACAAAGAGTTTGTGCAATATATAAGGAAAACAATAGTGATGTGAGCTCAACATGTGGCATAGTGATGAGTATGCCACATGAGTGTCGTGTGGAGGCGAGGTGGCGAGACCATGCCACCTCACGCTTTCGCAACGCCGCCCTCGTCGGTGTCGCCACCGGCGACACCGGCTCCGGCTCGAGATCAGGGTCGGGTGCGTAGAGGCGCTAGTGGCGTCTTGTAGGCGCACTTGAGCACGTGGCATCGGGCGAGCGGCGTAGGCTCGGGTCTCAGGCTTTCTCGCGGTGATTCTCGCCTCGCCACGTGTCGGTCGGCAGTTACTAGCCGTTGGGGGCGGTTTCTGACCGTTTTCTCGTTTTCCATTTTCAGAACACTAACTGCCGCTGAGAAGGTACCGCTGAGAAGGGTCGCTACCTTCTCAGCATAACTGTTTTTGTGTCTTTAAACTTTCGTTTCTAATACAAAAACGTTAACTGCTCTCTGAATGGTTAAGCTTTGTATCGTTGACAATGTTATCAATAAAGTTTCTACTTCTGCGTATTTCAATTGTTCAATTAATTTATGGCATAGTAGATTAGCTCATATTGGTGTTAGCACAATGAAAAGGTTAATTAAATCCGGTTTGATTTCATGCAACGTTGATGATTTTGAAAAATGTGAAATTTGCGTTAAATCGAAAATGATTAAGAAACCTTTTTATAGTGTTGAACGTAACACAAATCTGTTAGATCTTGTGCATTCTGATTTGTGTGAATTTAACGGAATGAAAACCCGAGGGGGAAATCGGTATTTTATTTCATTTATTGACGATTGTTCGAGATTCACTTACGTTTTTCTTTCAAAGCATAAAGACGAAGCTTTCAATGCTTTTAAAGTTTATAAAGCGAAAGTGGAAAATCAATTGGGAATCAAAATTAAAGTCCTTAGGAGTGATAGGGGCGGAGAATATTTCCCAAATGATTTTAATGCGTTTTGTGAAGAAAACGACATTATACACGAGTGTTCCGCACCACGTACACCAGAACAGAACGGGTTAGCTGAACGAAAAAATAGAACGTATCAAGAGATGATAAATTCTATGTTAATACAGTCTGAATTGCCATTTAGTTTGCGGAGTGAAGCTTTGTTATGTGCATGTCATATATTGAACAGGATTCCTTTAAAGAATGGTATTTCGCCGTATGAACTTTGGAAAGGTCGTGCACCGAACATCGGTTACTTTAAAGTGTGGGGCTGAGTTGCTTACTACAAGAACATGGATCCGAAAAGGACCAAGTTGGGTCCTCGCGGGATTAAATGTGCTTTTTGTAGGATACGCGGCCAATAGTAAGGCATATGGACTTCTTGACTTGGAGTCTAATGTGATAATTGAATCACGAGATTTGGAATTCTTTGAGAATCTTATCACGAAGGATAAAAATTCTGAGATACCCATAAATGAAGAACCTCGCGAGGAGAGTTCTTCAAGGGTTATTGAAAAACAACCCGAGCTTCGGATTAGCAAGAGAGTTCGAAAGAGTAAGGATCTAGGACCGAACGAAATAGACTCTCAACTCATTTCCTTTTACTTAGTAGAAGGAGATAGGGAGAATTTTGTTCGTAAGATTCCTATCATTCTTCTAGTGTAAGATGATCCGAAAACCTTTAAAGAAGTTGTAGCTTCACGGGATTCTGCTTTTTGGAAAGATGCTATCCAAGACGAGATGGATTCAATTATGTCTAACCACACTTGGGAGCTTGTCGACTTACCCAAAGGGTCGAGACCCATTGGATGTAAGTGGGTGTTTAGAAAAAAGTATCATAGTGATGGTACTTTAAACACCTACAAGGCTAGATTAGTAGCCAAAGGATTTTGACAAAGGGAAGGGATCGATTACTTCAATACTTATGCACCGGTAGCGAGAACGACAACAGTTAGGATACTGTTTGCGTTAGCTTCATTGCATAACCTCTTTGTTCATCAAATGGATGTCAAAACGACATTCTTAAATGGAGATCTCGATGAGGAGATTTACATGGAGCAACCGGAGGGTTACGTACTTCCGGGGAATGAACAAAAGGTTTGCAAGCTTGTCAAATCATTATATGGTTTGAAACAAACTCCTAAACAGTGGCATCAGAAGTTTGACTCGGTCATTCTTGCAAATGGATTCGTTCACAACGTTTGTGACAAGTGTTTGTACACAAAGGTGCGTGGAAACACTGTGATATTCCTTTGTCTTTACGTTGATGATATGTTGATCATTAGCAACGAGATGAACGGAATTTCAGAAACAAAGAGGTTTCTATCTTCTACATTCAAGATGAAAGATCTTGGACAAGTTGACACGATTCTAGGAATCAAGGTTAAGCGAACCAGTGGGGGTTATGAACTTAGTCAATCACACTATGTTGAGAAAGTGCTTGATAAGTTCAAACATTTGAAGTTCAAAGAAGTGAACACCCCATTTGATCCTAGTATTAAACTTGAGAAGAATAATGGGAGAGCTGTGGCTCAGTTGGAGTACGCAAGTGCTATCGGTTGTCTTATGTATTTAATGCAATGCACTAGACCCGATATAGCATTTGCTGTTAGTAAAATGAGCAGATTTACTAGCAACCCCAACGGTGAGCATTGGAAGGCTATCGGGAGGATTTTTGGCTATCTTATGAAAACAAAAAATCTCGGCCTCCAATATGGTAGGTTTCCTGCCATACTCGAAGGATATACCGACGGTAGTTGGATATCGAGTGTCGGAGATAACAAATCTACGACGGGATGGGTTTTCACACTTGCCGGAGGTGCAATTTCTTGGAAGAGCAAGAAACAAACTTGTATTACTCATTCGACCATGGAGTCAGAGTTTGTAGCTCTTGCTTCCGCTGGTCAATAGGCTGAGTGGTTGAGGGACCTTCTTTTGGAAGCTTCGTTGGCTAAGGACAATATATCGAAAGTGTCGATACATTGTGATAGTCAAGCTACTTTAGCTAGAGCATACAACAAAGTGTATAACGGGAAGTCTAGACATATTAGTCTAAGACATGACTACGTAAGGAAATTGATCAAGGATGGGATCATTTCACTTTCGTTTGTGCGTACCAACTATAATTTAGCTGATCCTTTTACTAAACCATTGGCCAGAGATTTAGTAAGGTCTACCTCTAGGGTATGGGACTGAAACTCCTTGAGTAAGAGTTCCAACAACGGTGGCAACCCAATCTAATGTTAGGAAATCCTTAACTTTAGATTCAATGGGTAACAACAAATCGTTGATTTGGATGTGTGTAACATTGTACCACAATGTTAGCTGTTGTATTTGGAGGGTTGAGTTATTTATAACTCTTAATGAAGTTCAGTGATGAGGATATGTATCTGTAAAACAACAGAGATACTGTAAGAACTTCACCTATGTGAATTTAGAGATGGTGCCGTCTTAAAGTGAGAGTTGGAGTTTCTCTCATGAAAAATTCACGAGACAGGAAGAGCACATGGCCATTAACGGTGCTAAGCGAGAGATGTAGGCGAAGAACTACTAAAGGGTGTGTGTAAGGCTTCACCGATCTTGTCACAAGGAATAACAGGTTCAAAGCCTAGCTACCTGACATTCCGATAAGATCTTGTGTTGTCTTTACTAAGGTCATGTTCAAATCGAAAGATACCTAACTGTATTAGCACCCTTTGTTACTTTTCTGGAAATTATACTTATATTATTAGAACAGTGGGGGATTGTTGGAATTTATTAATAATAAATGTTCTAATAAATGAGCTAGTATATTGAGTTGAGTGGAGAGTAAATGTGGGAATGTGAAAAGTCCCACATGGATTAATTACAAAGAGTTTGTGCAATATATAAGGAAAACAATAGTGATGTGAGCTCAACATGTGGCATAGTGATGAGTATGCCACATGAGTTCCGTGTGGAGGCGAGGTGGCGAGACCATGCCACCTCACGCTTTCGCAATGCCGCCCTCGCCGGTGTCGCCACTGGCGACACCGTCTCCGGTTCGGGCTCGGGCTCGGGTGCGAGTGCGTGGGCGTAGAGGCGCTAGTGGCGTCTTGTAGGCGCACTTGAGCACGTGGCATCGGGCGAGCGGCGTAGGCTCGGGCTTTCTCGCGGCGATTCGCGCCTCGCCACGTGTCGTTCAGCAGTTACTAGCCGTTGGGGGCGGTTTCTGACCGTTTTCTCGTTTTCCGTTTTCAGAACACTAATTGCCGCTGAGAAGGGTCGGAACTTCGCTTCGTCTTGCGATTTCCCGGCCAAAGGCTTGTCTTATCCTGGGTGTTCTTGCAAGCAGACTCGAAGACGTTTTTGAGTGCTCGAAACACTATTAGGAAAGTGATCATATGCACGATTCAAGCCGTGACGTTTTCAACTTCGAAGAAATTTCCAACAACATAAAAATAAAAACATTATTTAATATGTCTAGAACAATAATAATAATAATAATAATTACGCGACAAATATCTTAATGGTACTACATGACTACGCTCTACGTGAAGATGAAATTGTACGTGATTGGGGCTACACAAAGAGACATTTCTGAGGGACCAATGTATTTATGAAACATCGCTATATTATTTCACAATTTGCTTTCTGATATTTTCTTTACGATAAGGTCAAGCCTTATAGCTGAATCACACGTTCATGATTCGACTTTACCCATTATTTATAATATATAATATATATATACACATATGTCAAGCTATTATTTTGATGCAAAGACCATTAACAATAAGTCCTTATTTATTTAGTATACAGTACATCAACAATGAATCCCACAATAAAATTTGAAATTCTTCGCGTACTTCTGATATTTTGTTCGAGCGCTCTCTTTAATTACCGTAAATTTTTACGATAATTAATTAGAATAGTCAAAGAATTCGCAATGAACAAATAAATCAAAAGAATTTATAACGAAAATATTTATAAGATAGTATGCAGCTTATCATTATTAATTGATCATACACTGTACATATAATAGTTTCTACTAAATAATAATATAAAAAGTAATTTTTAATAAACATATTATTTAAAACGAAAAACAAAAAACTAGGAAGCAATACTTATCGGCAATTAAAATTTAAAAGTAGTAGGCTAAGGACAAGGTTCGTCAGCTGTCACACGTCATCGAATGAGATGGCGCCACCTGTCGGGAGTCAAAACTCGATAATTCATTACGTCTTTAGGCGATGACGTGGCGAAAATATGGTGGTTGATCTGAACACGTGGCTTGAGCTTTAGTGATTGTCTGGAGTCGTGTGGGTTTGGAAGATAAAGTCATCAATGAATAAACTTCTCTCACTTCTGTCGTGTTGAGCTTTCCATTCCCACTATACCCTTGCCACGTGTCCGTGGGCCCATTTTCTTTTTCACTATAAAAGAATGCTTTATTTCCTTTCACAATTTATTTTTGAGTAAATATGCTAAATACCCCTTAAAGTCTTAAAACTTATAACCTTATTAGTTATTACAGCCTTCAAATTTATCAATTTATATTAATTTTGTCTAATTTTACCCGATGTCCTTTTTATTATATATATATATATAATTTTTTATTCAAAATTAAAGTTTATTCTCTATCATTAAAATTTATCCTACCAAAAATATTGTAAAACTTTATTAAATTTCTCTCGATATTCTCTAGCGACAACTTTTTTTGGCCTCTTTGTCTTTCTTCTAGCTAATCATTGAAATTGTTTTTTTTTTCTTCTCACATTTTAATCAAAATTCTTTAATTACTGGTATTGGATTACATGTTACAAATTTAGAAAGAAAATTTATACAAAGATAGTTAACAAGCTAATTGATACAAAATTGGAAGGCTAAGGAAGATCTCATGCAAAGTAATAAATTCAATGACTTAATTGATATAAGAAAAAAAATGTTTTAAAAGAAGATTGAATACATAAATAAATTCAGGTGTACTATTAATATTTTCTCGTTATTTTATTTATTTTTAAATTCGAATTCTTTAATAGAAGAAACAAGTTTTAGTGTTCACAAGGAAGATTCGGTCGGAATTCATTGAATTCAATATTTTTTTACACAATAAAAAGTAAAGAGCCAATGATGTGGCGACATATAAATTTCCTTGTATTAAAAATGAGAAAATGGGATCTTCTTGTTTTTATTTTATATATTTTGTAGATTTCTTCTCCAATACCAATATAATAGTTATATTTAATTCCTCTTTTCTTGTAGTACTACTTTACTATTGATTCTCAATCTCCTTAGACCAATGTGTAGCCAACGTTTGGATAGTGGACATTGGATACCTTGGTTTTTCCCATTCTTTAAAGCCCATAATATTATCTTATCATTTATATCACTAGCATAACACACACATACACTACAACCTTTGTTGATTATTATAATAAGCAATATGTTTATGAGATTGTTTAATATATCTTTGTTCAACGTGAGAAAAGTACAACGGCTTTGGGCCGTATTAAGACATAGACTTACCACCATGAAAACTATGATTAATAATGGTTTTCCATTTTTATAAATATGTAAAAGAAGAAAAAGGAGACGAAGGTAAGCAAGACTAAGACACTCGATGAAAAGGACATGGAGTTTTTTTACTTTATTAGGCGAGTTTGTGAGTTGTAACCGTTAGCGATATGTTCATTAAGTTTTGAGTAAATATAGAGTAAAAGGATAAATATCTTTGTACATATCCTTCGCTTTGTGACGGACCTATGTACCATTTTGCAAAAGAAATAATGATTATCTCGTACTTTTTAATTTGTAATTTTGTTCTTGTATAATTCGCGGCTTTATAAATTTTGTCTTTTTTTATGTCTTTTGATAAAGTTGTTAGTTTTAATCGAAATTATATTTTTGGCACATTACACCCGAAGAACTGAATAAGTACAAGATTACAAAATCGTGAGATACATAGTGATAAAACTAACGAACAATTGCTTAGATGAAACATGTGTTGATTATTTAGCCTTTATTTAATCCTTCATAAACAATCGCGTCAAGCAAAAAATTCTAAATTGTATTTAAGGCATTTAGCAGAAGACTACACAGGACAAAATTATAGATATGAAGACGTTATGTGTAGTCATTTTACTAACTGAATGACGATATATGTATAAAAATACGAAATAAGAAGCGTTCAAGAATATTTGCCCTAATTAATTTGAATGGACAATTTAGTGCTTAGACTCTTTAATAGTAAGGTTTATTAATGATCAATTCCGTACGAACTTTTTTAAAAACTACTCATTTTAATACACACGATAACTCATATTTGTAGCTAAATAGGTATTTTCGTACAATTTCATTTAACTTGTAAGTATTACAAGTTAGAGATTAGTAATAACTAAAAGTTTAAGCTACCTTGATGAAGATAAAATTTGTTGTCACTTTATTAGCGTCGGCCATGCAAGTTGAATCCTTAAGGGATTGAAATGCAGTCACGGTCATGGAGTTGTCATTTTTCAATTTCAAGGACATTGTTCATCAGATTCACAACCACTTATAATATATATATATGTATATATGTATAGTCCAAAGACTGTCAAATCTCCAAGTGGAGGGTGTAACCTATTTGAGTTGTCCATCGAGTCCAAAGGTCACGTGTCCATCGAGATTTCATGTCAAATACATTAATGTTAATAGGTTAACACATTCATTTACTAAGATCGTGCACAATGCATATTAAATTAGTACATGAGATTGATGTAAAAAATAGAGCGACTTGACATGTCATCAAATGTGATGCATCATTCGTATTGATTATAAGGGTGATTGTGGTCATTGGCCAACTAAATAATAATATTGGTGGCATTACAATCTCAATTGGTCTTGCTTCATTTACACTATTAAGTATCACTTATGCTCAAACTAAACTTATATGGTTTATTTCAATGGACAAATTATTGGGATTAATAGTTTCACCGAGAATTATACTGGTTCATCGTTATTGTGAAAAGTACGTTCACTTACCGCTTGTAAATCGTATTTTTTATAACCAATCAAAATTTTAGTGTTATGATTCTTTTTTTCGCGCTCTCTCTTAATGCTACAAGTACTACAAATATCAGTCACAAGCTTTACACTAAAAATATACGGTTTATTTATATGTACAACAATTTACTTTGTATTTATATCTCTATATCACTCATTTTTTAAAATGACTCTATGGTTCCTTTAATTAACTTTCCTTCCTTAGTATTCTCTAAGTTTATTAACATAGTTTTTAAATTTACGTACTCGGCTTTACGCTCTTGAATGTGAAGAAGCAGATGAGGACAAAATAAGGATAAAATTACACAATGAAAGATAAAAAAAAAAATTGATAAAAATACAAAACGTAAAGGAAATTGGGACAAAAATGTATAATGCATACTATGTTCTACATAGCTTAATGGAGGATGGTAAAATATTAATAAGGTTTGCAAAAATTAAAAATTATGTCAATTTTTACGAACTTCAAAATCTTATTACTAAATTTTTTAGTAACTTACGTTTAATTTACTAAAGTACTCCTCCAAGTTTTATATAACTTTTTTTTCCCTTCAATATTTCATATTTATCTGATTTTTTGTATGTAATATTTCATAGGATACTTAGGCACAAATTACAAAATTAAAAGTGTCATACAGTCACTTTACAAAGTTACGAACCATTGACAAAATTTTCTAATTGAGTGACTTCGAACAATTTTTGTCCAATTTTTTAGTCCTTATATCTAATTGGGTTTTAGAGCCAATGCTAAAATCCAAAATGGGCCTCCATTTCTAGGCGTTCCAGTCAAAGGCCCATCTAGAATGTCATAAAGGTCTCTAATTTTTAGTCAGATACATTGAGAATTTGAGTTTACAAAGTTATGAAGACCCATGGATTGTTGACATATAAAATATTTCCAAGGCTCATCACAACGGCTTCATGTTATATATTTTAATATTCTACACAAAAACAACAAAGATATTAAAATATCTACGGAATTTGTAAATGGAAAATTATTATGAATCAATTTTAGAACTTGGAATTATGTTTTCTTTTTCTTTCTCTAGAGCTTAAATCAATGGAGAATAAAATGAACAAGAGATTTTCAATATTAAAAAATTCCATCTCTAAAAAAATATTATATGTATATATATAAGAGTACTTCAACAATTCATTTATCTTGGGTCGAAATCGATATCAATCAATAATTTTGTATTTCGATCCAAAATGCAATTATCATCTTCATACTTCCCTGTGATTATGTGGTTGAAAAAACTAGAGGAGAATGAAAGTTTTCTCGGGCACGGGCACCCTATGACCGGCTTTCTTCGGCGTTTCAAACCCATACCCGACCTTTCAATGGTGATTGCAAGCCGAACACCATCTTTTAACAATAATTGAATTATGAACCTTTAAAAAAAAAATCATCTCATGCACCTCTATCCGTGGACCCGGGCAGCTCTACCCGCCATTTAATCATGTTGGTGAGTCAATATTGATTTATTTTATTAAATGTTTGACTATTTAGCTTATGTATGGGTTTGATTAGCTAATAAAGGAAAATAGCAACTAAAAAACTTCTACATATTTGCTTTGTGAGTTCACACTTCTATTCCTCTTCCCTACTAATTGAATTAAGACCACACAAATATATATCTATACATATAATGTAAACCCTACTTTTTCCTTCTTCAGGATCGAGACACCAAATTGACTTGAGTGTCAAAAAGCTTGCATAAAAGTTGGCTCGAACTTTTCCCTACTTTTCAACTACTGTGCTCTTTCAAAAAAAAAAAAAAAAAAAAACCCATTATTTTTTTACTATTATTTTCACCCTCACAGAAAGAGAGCACGTGACGGGCTCATGGAACCTTGCAATAATATTTGTGACATAAAATATTGATGAGAAAAACGATACACAAGGTGGGTGTTGTTGGGCAAATAAGCATTATTCTTAATCTTTCTTAAAAAAGAAATTAATTAGGGCTAAATATAATTTGATTGGGTACGGCTCATATCATTTATATATAAATAATTGAGTGATTATTATTTAATAATTGAAAAGAAGACAACCTGGGTTGGAAGATGCAGGGATTTGACATTTTACGTGTTGTTTATCTTTCTCGCTCCTATTTTTTTACTCTCAAAAGAAAACACACACCTTTTATTTTAGTGCACAATTTTCAAGGCAGTAAAAAAGCGTTGAAATCTGTAGCAAGTATCGTCCTCTCCGTTTGTCACTCTGATGTACAACATTGAGAGAGAAAGACAGATACATATAATATACATATACATATATATCTACATATAATGGATGAGAAAAAAGTTAAAAGCTTAATTTGGTGGTGGATGGTGAATACGAATTAGGGCATGGCATTGGCAGCACATCTTCCGGGCACTCTTTTATGAATAAAAACAAGCATATATATACATATATATTACAAATATTTACATGATACATATATACATGTCATACTTATAGATATCATATAGATACCCTTAAAATGATTTTATCCTTTTTATAAATATCTGCAATGAAGCTGGTTTCCAAGTTCCTTAAAAAAAAAAAAAAAAAGCTGGTTTCCAAGTTTGAATTCTCACAAACCCTAAGAGAGCTCTCTTTATTTCTCACCGAAAAAATGGAGCCTAATAGCTAGCGAGAACATTGTCAACACTCATTGCTCTCGCATAAAGGTGTAGATTAGGGAGTTTGAATTATTGAATTCGGATTTTTTAGCATTTAAAATCGGATCTTGAAGTTCTGGATCCGAATTATTAAAGGAACCAAGATTTTTTAGTTCTGGATTAAAAAAAATAGCATTATTTCTTTTAATGTCTTACATCTAAGCCGTTGGTTCTTGATTTCAAGTAAATCTAAGCCGTTTGACACGAAAAAAAAAAAACAGTATAAAAAAATATAGAGCAATATGTTTTGAATTTTTTCCAAACCAGAGTTTTCTTGTAGCGAATTTGTTTGAAACCATATTTTTATTATTATTATGAACTCACCCTAATTTTGTCAAAAATAAACTAGAATCCTGCATTGTTCCATTTCTACAGCATTGTTGTAGGGTCTAGTTGTCGTTGCAATATTACATTTTACACTTAGAAAAAGATACTTAAACAAAAAAATAATTTTAGTGGCTTTTGGTGTCTAATAGAGACATACATATACCCATATTTTCTCTAATGTTCGTTGACTGTGAAGCCAAATCTACATAGAACTACTATTAAGACCCGATGTAAATAAGTTAAAGCTAATGTTATTTTTCCCTTACATCTCTTGTATATTTGACATTGAGTCGTCATTGTGTATTATATATGTATCACAAAAATAGAGACAACGAGCTTATGAGTTTAATAATCAATAACTCCAATTAAGAATATAGTGGATCCAGAGAGACGAGTGAACTTACCTCGTCTACTAGGTAGCGAATCACTAAAATTCGTCGCGTCAATTTTGCTATTGTTTTACCATATTTACGTTTTCTAATTTCGGGGATTTAGGTTGAAAATCCTAAACACGTGTATCGCCGCTATATATGACCAATTTCTTGCATTGTGGTTTCCAACTCTCACAAACCCTAACCCTAATAGTCTTTCTCCCTGCTCGCGGCCATAACACCTTCATAAGAAACAAAAGATAGTTGGTGTGTGAATATGAAAACTAATATTTGCTAGAAAACAAATAGATAATTGGTGAAATTCAGTGGATCTGAGTAAATTCTGCAAGGTTTTCATGTGTTGAATAGTTAACATGGGAATAGTTTCTACTTTCATGCTACATTGATGTCAAAGACTGAGAATAAATATTATTGGGTACCTATTTGGTTTTTTGTTTTTTTGAGCTTTAAGAAGCATCTTATATTTTAAATCATAGACCAAACCAATATGTATAGGTTTTGATTAATTTTGGCTTTACGCACTGCCGTAGCCACACTTTCACTTCATGTGAAGCACAGAGCATATTTCAATAAAAAAATCATAAATAATTATATTAAAGCGACTATTAAACATATAAATAGATAATATTATTTTTCGAAGGATAGTAGAATAAATTTATCGAGTCAGAAAGGAAAAAGAATGAGAAGAGTCGAATCAAATCATGAATAATATTTTTATATTTGAAATGAGCGTATGCATGTGCACTCACTGGTGCACATGTAGCTCCGCCACTGGCTTTACCCAATTTGTTTTTCTCATCTTAAAGTAGATATAAAATGTTGAGACTTATTTTGTATTTGTTTTTAAATTAATGTTGCTTCACAAATGGATTTCTATTTCATAAACAATTCCACATAAGAATAGCTAAAGATCCATTAAAAAAAATCAAATCCTAGCATGTATTTAGGAATTGTGTTTTTATCATCACCATAATTGAAAAAGTACATGGAGCAATTTTATTCAAGTTTTTTTGTTTTCTTTACACTATGATTAATTTTGTTGAACATTTAAACATTTCCTACTTTTATATTATTTTAAAGTACCATCAATAAATGTCATTTATTGTATTTCATCATATTCGCATTAAAATTCAACTATAAGATAAGATTCAATCAATTCATACATATATATGTATATATTAAGAAAAAAATGTTACATATTAAATTATTAATAACTCTAAGGGTAATGTGTTAAATATTTATGCATTATTCTTCGACACAGCCTAATATAATAATAAATAAATAATCCAGGAACGGCATCGTACGGAGTCATTATATACAGAAAATCTAATTAGCCAACGCATTAAATGAACAAATGAAAAGTTTTGGTATTCAATTTGACCGAAGGCAAATCAAGCAGGGAATTGTAGGACTCCAAGGCAAACAACAAAACATAAGTGAAAAAAATAGGGATAATTTGACAGGTGATTATTTTCACTGGAACGGTAAAAAAAGATGGAAGAGATTGGGAATTGGAGTATATACGTATATAGATATATGAGGAGGGTAAATAGAAAAGGGTAAAAAGGTAAAAAGGCAGAGTGAAAGCGAGAGAATGGACCCCTGAGCCCCCATCTGTCGGTCATCGCCTCGAACTCTACGCCAACCTTTCTCTCTTTTATTTATTTTTATTTTTATTTCATAATCCAACATTTATTAGAAGACAAATGTTCACTCACGCCCTCATCTTTTATGTTTGCTCTTATTCACCCTCTCACATCTTCAATTCTTGTATTTTTCTATTTCTTTCCTCGTGCTCTTATATGTTACGTATCATTAAAATATAAAATTTAATATTTTATGTTATATATTCATGTAGTTCATGATTTCATAACTTTGTATTTCGTTCTTTACTCTCGTACGCTACATACGAACATATAAATCATGTACTTGTACAATTCAACTTACATGGTCTTTAATATAACGTCTTTGATTTTTTTATTTTATCTTTACATAGCTCGTGAGTCTATAATTTTAGATTTCTTTCCTTATAATATGAAAGACTATAAAGATTAAAAGATGAGCAAATTTTTTTCTAATAAAATTCTACCTATCTGGTCCTCTATAGTCTATTTTATAAATTTGCCTTTTCATCCTCTCATATATTATCACAACCAAAGCAAAAAATAAAAATAAAATTCTGCTAATAAAGGTCAGGGACAGGTTATATAAAGATAAAAGTACAAATTAAAGGGTGTTTATGTCAATTATGAAAGTATAAACTGAAATATTTAGTATATAAAAAAAGTGGGCAAAAATATTAAATGAGGTTGCTATTATCGGGCAGCTCAAAAAGCCAACCACTCCTCTGACTCCCTGCATTACTCTGATTCCCTTTTCTATTAATTTGCTTCCCTCACCTCACTCACTCACTCTTTTATTATTTCTTTATTAATTATATCATATTTAACCTCTCAACATGCCTACACATTTCAGCCATAGCTCACCTTGCTAGGGTTTGTGATTCTTAGTGTGTTTTCGTTTGGATGACACAATCAAACAATCACAATAATAATAATACAAAGGGTTAATTGCGGCAAAAAGACCCAACCTTTGATCAAATGCTTTGTTGTATACAATCTCTGTAAATGGCAGTAAAAGTACCTAAACTTGGCATTTAGGAGTTGACCGAGAAAATTAGTCCATGTGGCTGTTAGCCTTTGCCACGTGGCATGCCACATGGCACTAGCCTCCACGTGGCATGCCACATAATTATTATTTTTAAAATATTTTTTAGTAAAAAAATTATTTTTAAATTTAAAAAAATTATTTTTAATAAATTTTTTTAATAATGACAAATAATGAATATTTAAATTTAAATATATTCATTATTGGTTATAATTATTTATTTTTAATAAAGTGGGTACAACGAAATAAAAATCACCGTTCATGGTTCACTTGAACTCCGTTTCCGATCCGGTTCATGCATCGAATAAAATTGTTTAATATGTATAATAATAATAATCAATAAACACATACATATTGTTTAAAAAGTCAAGACATAATTAAATACACAACACTTATTCAAAAAAAAATAGTAGTCATATTTATATTTAACGAAAAATTATTTTTATTTGTTTGCATGATATTTTTTTTTGTGTTTGCATTTTATAATAATAATATTTTAATATGTTTTTTTATATATTATTCTTTTTTTTTAAATTGTCATTAAATAATCATATGATCATTATTGGTTATTATTATTAAACATATTAAGCGATTTCGTTCCACCCGTGAACCGGATCGGAGGCGGAGCTTGAGTGAGCCGTGAACGGTGATTTTTTTCTTTATTTATTTCGTTTGACCCACTTTTCTAAAATGAATAATTATATTTAATAATAATAACCAATAATGAATATTTAAATTTAAATATTCATTATTGGTTATTAAATATTCATTATTGGTTATTATT
This sequence comes from Parietaria judaica, assembly GCA_954871525.1. Taxonomy (NCBI): domain Eukaryota; kingdom Viridiplantae; phylum Streptophyta; class Magnoliopsida; order Rosales; family Urticaceae; genus Parietaria; species Parietaria judaica. The sequence continues at coordinate 2,964,826 of OX940864.1, read as the reverse complement.
GAAAAATAATTTATTTTAAAAAAAAATAAAAAAAAATATTTTTTAAATTTTTTGAAAAATAATAATTACGTGGCATGCCACGTGACAGTCAAGTGTTATTTGGCATGCCATGTGGCAAAGGCTAGCAGTCACATGGACTGATTTTCTCGGTCAACTCCCAAATGCCGAGTTTGGGTACTTTTGTCGCCATTTATGGAGGTTGTATACACAGCAGAGCATTTGACCAAAGGTTGGGTCTTTTAGCCGCAATTAACCCTAATACAAATCATTGCTATTTCACCATCCTCAAATATATAATTCAAGATGGGTATTTCGGTTTCAAAACCAGATCCGGTTTGAGAAGAAGAAAAAAAAATTCAAATTTTCGCTTTCAAAATTTATAGATATATAATTTTTATTTTTAAATTTGAATTTACAAACGTAATTCAAAATGTCGGAATCACATTTCTGATTTCAAAACCAAATCCGGCTATTAGAACTAAGGTTTTGAAAAATTCGAATCCAATTTCGAAGTTCGTAAAATCCGAGTCCAAGCTCCGGGTTTCAACCCTATTAAATGGAGACACTAAAACACATTTAGTGTGGTACTAATTGTCGTACGAGGAGAGTGATAGCCCAAAATCCAACGGTGGATATGGATGTGGTCAGTTAATAAGTGGTAAAACATGTCACATAGAGAGAGAAAGTAATTAATGAATGAGGAGGGAGAGAGAGTGCATGGGGTCGTGGTCACTTCTGGGGCTTGGTGGGTCCCACTTTTGTCTTTTGTATGGTTGTATTTTTTTGAGCTTTGGCTTTCCAATGGCACCCCAATCGCTTAATTGACTCCCTTAAAACCCCCCTCAAACAATTCCCATATCATTCCTCATCTTCCTTCTCTCTCTCCCTTGAGTTTTGGGGGATAAAATCTTGTGATAAGAAAAAGAGAAGGAGAACCCATCTTCCAGTTCGGGTTTTAGGGTTTAGGGTCGATTCCGTTCTTTGGCCTCTTGAGGGGAATGTTGTTTGGCTCGAGGACACGCTTTTTTCTCGGACCGTCCGATCGTAAAGCTTCGAGCTTTTCAACGAAGGATTAGAGTGTCGTCGGACCAGGCTTCATTCCCCCCAAAATCAAAGTTTAAGGTTTGATTTTTAATTATTTATTATTTGGTTGGGGTTTTAGATTGGTGTAATGATTGTGTATTTTGACTATGGAGAAGAAGAGGAAGAAGATTGGTTCATCATTACTTGATGATATGGTCATGTAATTTTGTTTTTGTCAGTTTAAGTGAAGCCCTTTTTGCGGGTCATCATTAGCCAGATTTTGGTCATGATGGCTTTTTCTGCCAATTTTCAGATCTGGCTTTTAAATTTCGTTTTTTATTTTTATTTTTATTTTCTTTACTTTACTTTCCATGTTATTTTGTGAGACATAAAAAATCTCTCTCTCTCTCTTAGGGTTTCAAGTTTTTTTTTTTTTGGCTATGATATCCAGAAGAACATAGAACAAAACTCTCTGTGAAATATTGTTCATGTTTGAGGATCGAGATCTGGGCATATATATTTTCGATGAGATTTTTTAACATACATTATTATTAATTGCTCATAATATAGCTGTCTTCAACTGAGCTCAATAATGGTTGTTATAATTTATGAAGAACACATGGTGTCAAATATCTCTCTCTTTATTTACCTTATCTTTATTAAAACAGTTTTTTTTTCTTTTGTAAAATGTGATAAGACATGTTAGGCTTCACTGAGCACAAGATAAGCATCCATATTTAGGAAAGTAAGGTGTTTTAATATCTGTGTTTATCTTCTCAATTTATTAAAAACTGTTTTAAGTTTGAACCCATTTGCATTCACATTGTGTTTATCTCCAAACCCAGCTAGCTCGTTGATCGTCTTTTTATATTGGTTTTGAGTCATGAGATCCAAAGCTATCTACATCCACAACTAGTTCGTGATAGAGGTGTCCGACAGTCGGCATAGGCCTTCCGGGCGTGGCAATGATCGCCAGATCTCGCAGCCGTTCCGTGTGTCTTTTCATTTGTTCTTTACTAGTCGAACACTATCGATGTGCAGCAGCAGGCGGGCCTCCTTCAAAGCTAACTCCTTGCCACCGTAACTTTTCGTGACGATGGCCATTCGCCCCACGATTTTTCGACTGTGTTGGAGGGTTTACTCACGATACATTTATCGACCAATTTGGCGAAAGAAACCGTCTTCGTTCTTATACTTCCATTTAAATTACTAAGGTATTATCAAGATCAGATATCATTGCATGGAGAGTACATTTTTGTTGGACAACAAAAGGAATACTAGAGAAGAGATTAATCTTAGGCCTGTAAGATTATATAGGATTTAATTTAAATAAATATATATAATACTTTTTTTTGGATTAAGGGTTACACTTTCTTTATAGACTCTGAACTCTTAAGGGAGGCTTATTTTTTCTTTTTCTTTTTCGCATGATGAAAAGTCTGTATGTGGTTATGAATTCACATCACTATATAAGAAAAGCCTTCTTTTTGTTTCAACAAAAAAGAGAGCTCTTAACCATTCATAAGTATAGCGAGTGTATATATACAGATATAACACATAACGTGTAAAATTAATGAAAAAAAGGTCTTTGAAAAAGGTTTTGTCTATTGTCACTACATTGGACAATTTTTTTTTTTTTTTGTAGTATAATTCAGTTTTGGGAAAATGTATCAATTTATTCTTGTGAACGTAATCCACAAGGAGAACAATTATTATTTTTAGGTCAATGCATTGTTCTTTGATGAAACATCACACCTCAAAAAAGCTTGTCTGTAAATAAATTTCCAAGATTTTTTTTAGGGTTTTGCACAATTGCAATTGAGTATTGACTATTGACCAAGACTAATAGATGATAAATTTCTCAAGACTTTTGAGCTCTTTGTCATATTTGATGAGAAGTTTAAGGACAACGTACCTTTTGTTCGTAGGGTTTAGGCCTTAAAAGGTAGATAGTAGATACATAGGTGTTGAAGCCTTTGAACTCGTCTTGTAGTTAATAATATTAATACTTTATAGCATTTCAAACCTATTTAGATCTCACATTTATGTCATTTACCCGTGCATGCTTATTGATGACATTCACGGAAAATTATGAATATAAATAAATAAATGTGTCATCTTTCTAATGATAAGTTGCTTCAACCTACTGCGTGAAAGTTAGAAGCAAATAAATAATGCAAAAGGGACGATCCTTTTCTGAATCGATCCTTTTCTGAAGTGTTTAATGTATAGGTTGCATTTACACCAACATTTTGACTAAGATATTTAGTTATTAGGAGATAATTGTTTTTAGGGAGGCTAAGCTAAATAGCCAACTTGATAGTTTAAAATTGATAAAATAACCAATATTTGGTTAATATTTGTAAAATAGTCAATTAACCATATTAGCCATTATAAAAATAGTCATATTAACTATTGACAAAATAGCCAATGTTTGACAATTTTGTAAATAAAAACTCTAAGTTTGCTAAAATGCAATGTAAACATATGAATGTGGCTATTTATTATAATTTCTTTTGTTTTTATTTTTGACGATCAGCTTCAATAAATCCTTTGAGTCTCTCAACAGATGTGAATCAAGATGGAAGAGTAGTACTAAATAAGATAATTGTTTTGAAAAGTCATGTAAAGCACTGTTCAACCGGAAGCCTGCCCGATTCACATTAAAATGCCGAGTTTTTGAAAGCCCGAATCGGGTGGACTATCATTTGGGAATCTAAAAAATTACGGCGAGCTTAAAAAGCCAAATATTTTTTGTTCGAAAAATTGGGATGTTAATACCGAACTGATCGATTTGGCTCCTTCAAAACTATACGGTATATTGAGAAAGTATATAATTTCAGCCCAAGTCCATTTTGCCTTACACGAGCCCATACTAATAATAATTCATTGAGATCTTTAAAACTTAATTCGAAATATGAGGGTTAATCCCCCACCATTTTTTTTTTCAAATAATAATGATAAGTTTCAAATTTATTTTTTACCTGATAGAATACCAATACTCTGATATTATATATAAGATAGGTACCAAAAAAAAATGCGATAAAAAAATACATGTCTAATATATAATTTTAGAATATCAGTACTTTGTAAGGGTAAAAATACAAATTGGAACTTATCGATGGTTTTTCTAAGACTATTGTACTTTTTCCGGGATTAACCCCTAAATATTATGATCAATCACTCTTTAATATCAGCCTGATTTTACTTAACTCTAAAAAAAAAAAAAAAAAAAGCTTATTTCAACTATTCGAAAACAGCCCGGGGAATGTATAAAGCATGGTTTTTAAATTCTCCGACATACTTTTGGCATGTCTTCGGCACACCCGTTTTTTGAGGGTTGCGGCATGCTCGTGAACAATTATAATGTATCAATATGATGTCTTATTTTGATTGTAACCCTATATTTATATTTTCTATAAGTTACAAGTATAACTCTTATTTTTATATAAATCCAACTATAACTAATCAATATGATGTCTTATTATTAGTGTGATTTTTTATTTTGTATGTATTACGGTGATAAACAAGTAATTTTGAACCTATATACAAAATTATCCATAATACTCAAAATTATTTTTCGATTTTTCTTTCGATATTTCTATCGGCATGCGGCATGCCCGTGAAATTTATGCGGCATTTGTAGCATGCTCTTCTTTTTTTTCAACTTTCCCGTCGATATTTCTATCGGCATTCGGCATGCTTGGTAAATGGAGGGAGCGGAACGGCGTCGGCATCGGCATCGGCATTTAGAAACTTAGCATAAACTACTATAAATTATAAACGTTCATTGAAGTTAACAATTTTTGTACTCAATAAAAAACTTAGTTTATAACTTACTTTTCAGAGAGTTAGCACTTGAAATATTATAAATTATTATGAATATGATGTGAAAATTGAAATAAATATATTAAAATTCAAAACATCTTGACTCTTAAGTCGAGGGCTTATTACTGTTTTTATTCTTCCTGGTTTACAAAAGAAGAAGTGTTAAATTACGTTAGAAAGGAACAAGAGTGTCTTCAAAGTTTAATCCTATTACGAGTAATAAATCTTATTCTATTTCCAATGATCCCATCACTTCACTTTCATATTCTAAATTGAAGACTGACATCGAAATTAGGATATTCTCTGTGAAAATATTAATATTTTATTCAAATTATTGTATGTCATTTAATTATTTTCTCAGTGGCATTAATTAGAGTTGGCCAACCGAGCGGCCAGCCCACATTTCCGCAGCTGCAAAAAGGACCAAGATACCGTAATTCTTTGAAAAAATTAAGCTTTCGTAGATATTTGTGACAAGAGTAATCCAAAACATATAGTGTCGTTTTGTTAATGAGAGTAAATGGATTCTCTTATTATGTTCCGGTCTAGTGCGGTATGGAATGAACTTAAAATCATAGAATCGAATTGTGCCTTTGAGGCTAGGCAGTGGCCCGAACATCTTTTGCCTCATGCCGGGGTTTGCTGTGTCTGCACAATGCATATTTGTATACCGTGTCAACTTACTTTTAGTAATTTAATTTATTTTTTACAAGTATTATATATGAAGATCTTTTTTTATATAATTAACCTCAATTTTGAGTTAATTGTGCCACAAATAGCGCGTTTTTTTTAAAGTTAATTTTTACTAACAGAATTTTTTTCTTCTTCTTCTAAATACACTGTCAAAGCTCGTTTACTTTAATTTCAAAGGAAATCTTTTAAGCCCAAACTTGACCCCAAGCCTTACTTGACCTATGCATAGAAAATAATTATTGAATCGTGATAAGGATATCTAAATTAATCATCTAAGGCGTTAACTACTTATTTAGATGATCTAATAAATATTTAAATCTGACAAAGGGCCAGCCTCGTTGCCTGAAAGGTGGATGATTTCCCAAACTTATTTTTGGGCAAATTTGAATCAAGTAAAAATACTAATTATTTGTGCAAAATTATTTTTGTGACAAAATATAGATTCAAAAGAGGTGAATTAGATATAAAGTTTGTTCTTAGTATTTAGCCCTTTTCATTTAAGTTTGCGATTTTAGTTTACTGATTATTTTAAATGGCATTGCTCTATTTAAACATATAAAAAACAAAATTTAACGCATTGGTTTCTAGACACTTGATGCATGTATCACATTTTTTCATTCTCGTGAAGATCATGTGAGACGGGCAGATTATGAGTGAACCTTGTCGCACTTTTTTTAATGAACCTTGTCACACAATATTCCATGTTTTAATTTTCTTTTAATATTAAAAAATAAACTAAAAACTAATAAGATAAAATTAGGTGGCAAGCAAAAACTGCATGTCGTTTTTGGCGGGCAAAGGTGCCTGTTTCTGTGCACCAGAAGCGGTCTGATGGTTATCTATTATCTTGATTAAAAAAGAATAGTGGAGCATCAGACATTTTAGTATAGCATTAAGCACTTCCAAACGAGGAGAAAGTGACATTTGTTCATTACGCATGAAACAAATTATTTTCTGTTTTTTGTAATATTATTATAATAATATTAATTATCCTAAATAATACCAATTCAAATACATTTAAGTGGTACTAATGAAGGATCTAGTACTAAGAGGCCATAATATATTCTTGAAATAAAAACAAAAACCTAGATCCTTCAATAGTACTAGCTAGTTGGTTTGGAGCTCTAGATCTTTGGCCATACGTGAGAGCTTTATATATATATATATAATTATATATATATATATAGTATACCCCTGATTCAAAAAACATTAATTACTTAATATTTTATTTACACAATATTGACACTCCTGGGTCATCCAATGATCCAAATACATTTGACAGATGAGCTTTATTACCTATACCAACCAATTAAGCAAGTTTTTGGAGAGAAAAGGCAAATTAAAGGGTAAAAGTGCAAAAATAAGTAATCAAGGAGAGTAGAAAATGTCAATAAGTAAAATGAGCACTATGTTAAACTTTTGCACTCATCTTTAGTAAAGCAAGCTCAATGGGCCACAAAACTTTGCTTTCTGTGGTTTTCCCTTCCACTATTCCCTTGACTTTGCATCTTTTTCTTTCCACCATAAATCTCTCTCTCTTTGAACTCATGATTCTGTTTTCCATTTATACATACATACATACATGCATACATATATATTATTATGTACTATGTAACAAGTGCACATGCAATAGTGTACAACAATATTTGGTCAAAGCATATCTTCTTTGGCTATTCTTGGTGTCGTCGTTTAAGTTTTTTATTGTTTCTTTTTCTTCTATGTTTTTTTTCTTCTGCCAAATGTTAGGATGTGAATTCATCCTCATTATTTCTTTAAACTGCCAATGATTCATGAGTTGTTAAAATATTAAATTTAAAGTTTCAAAATGATGTACAATGTCATAAATAAAGTACATAATTATCGTAGAAGTATGCACTTATCGTATCTACATATTGCAATATACTATTATAACGTAAGTGTTGGGACATTGATGTATTTATTAGTTTTTTTCTTCTTTATTGTTATATTCAAAGTTATTATGATTCTCACATTTTATTACGTATTAATTGTTAAGATTTGCGTATCCTAAATAAATAGAATGTATGATTAACACAACTATTTTCGGAGTGTCGCCTGAAGATCTCGATCCATGAATCAGGGGTGATAACTGCTTGTGACTATTATTCGTTAAAGAAGATTTGGGCTGAAAATTTTAATGACGAAAGACAAGAAAACTCATGGACTTCGGCTTTACATAAATTAATCGTCGAGGTTTTGCACCTCTTACACAGATGATCAAGACTTTCGGTGGAGGCAATCACTGATTTTTCTTTATAATCGAAGTTTCAAGATTTTTCCGTTAGAATTAATGTTTTAAGAGCAAAGAAAGCCTTACAGTTAATTTATATTTTTTTGTAAATTTTTATATTGAGTAATCTGTGTAAGTAATGTGTAGATGTAAGTTATCTACGAGCGATATCTTAAACCGCTTTACCAAAAATATTTGGTATGATTACACTTTTTTAGTAAATGGTTTTTGATAATATATATTGCTTTTTCATATTATTATAGTATGTATATAATAAGCATTGAGATATGTTTTCTTTTCAATAAGTGTATTTGTTACACTGATAAGTAAAATAAGGAGAAATTTTTTATACTTTAGTTTGAAGTTGTAGAAATTGTATATCTTACAAAAGATATATGTATTGTCACATTTAATAAACATGTTTACCATGATCTTTCTCCGTCTTATTCGAGTATTAATAAACACGAGACGAAGTCATAGTTCAAAAATAAAACTCTCACTTTAAAACGACTGAGTAACTAATAGGTTGGGGAATAATTTATGTTGGAATAAGATTAGAGATTTATCATGCATTGATTTGAACTAAACATAAAGTACAATTTGTTTTATAGTATTTAAAGCGAATCTTAACCGTCTTGTATTTGTACATGTAAAAGTATCGCAAAATGCAATAATTATTTAGTTATACGTACATAAATACGTTCCGAGAACAAGCATACACAAAGGTAATACTTCCTATAAATTTCGGTCTTTGAGATATATACAGTGATATCGACAGGTTATAAAACGGTTTATCAACTATATCTCTAAACTTATTGTAACTATATTGAAGTACTTTTCTTGAAAAAACGATAATTAAGTGCAAAATAACGCATCGACCAACATAATTGCTCACTATATTATAAATTACCCAATCGACCATGACACATATATTGGTTCACAAAACGACACAATCCGTTTATTAGTTGAAAACGAATACATATCCCATTATGAGTGTCGCCGCAGGAGAGCCCAAGGACCAAATCGAACCGAACCGTCCCGTCACGTGCAGAGCGTGCAATTTAAAGTGGTTTTTGCTTATTAAAGTTTCAGTCTCTCAAGTGCAAATAACGATATCCAACATGAGATCTAAGGAAACCGAAGCTGGGACCCACAAGATAGGTTTCCAAACAGAAAAACAGGGATACTTTTGTCATTCGCTCAACCTTGGGACCCACGTGGCTGACACATGTTTCGTAGTACGTCCTCTCCGTGGGCCCTCTTGTCCGGCAAAACATTCTCGCCTTCACGATCTAAAGATTACGATCCAACGGTCAGAAACTTCGCCTGGAGATTATTCCATTTTATACTAGAAAAAATCTTGGTCAACTTTCTATACTTAATTAATATGGTATATATAATTTCAAAATATGGTATGTAAAAATAAATAATAATTTCTCAGTGGAAGTTGCTTTTTGCTTTAATTTTGTGATCTTTTCGTAATCCCTGATTAATAAAAAATTTCTAGATTTTTAAGTAATTACAGATAATAATATTGTTTTTAATTTTGAATTCAATATCTAACAGATTTAATATGTCAAATAATAAACTTAAAATACCAGAAATTACGTAACAAACTTTAAATTGATCATTTAAATTCTAAAGTATAAACAGCTTTCACCAACGATTAATGACGAAAAGGATGATAACAGTCTAACAGAATAGAACGAACAATAGTGAAGGTCAAAGTTTTAGTTTTTCAGTTTCAAAAATATATATTTCATTTTTTTTTTCTTTTTCGTTATTTATAACAAAATATCCGCCAAAAATTATTAAATTATTTATATTCACGTTAAAAAAATGTTAAACTTCATATTCGAAATATAATAGTGATATAATTAATTATAATAATAAACGAGAACCACATAAAAGAGAGATATTTATGTGATAGTTTTCATGGGAGAATGTTTTTTTGGAAACAAAATTACAAATAGAAGACGCGAAGGGCATAAGTGTAATTAGCCTTTACTTTGACGTCCAGCTAGGCATGTTCAACTCCTAGTATTGGCTATCCCAGGAATTTGGCTTCCCCAAAACGACGACCTATTTTTGTCGTTTTCCAACGTGGCTTAAATCCTCTACTCGCGCCATACACGTGTTTAACCAAATTGATGACTTTAATTACGATAATGCCACTCTACGATAAACGTCATGCATAAACAATTAATTAGCTACATATGTTTTTATTGATAAATACTAGTACTCTTCTAGGATCTCTCTAGAGTAATTTAAATACTAAAATTTTCAAAATGAGTAAATGACAAACTTTATTAAATTATGGACGTTACAAAATTTTATTTGAGTATTTTATATTTTAATTTTTGTATTCTTTTATTTATTTTTTTAATTTTGCATAAGCGGAATTACTTGTTGTATAAACGTTAGTTTCACCGCAAGAAGGGGGATGCCGAAGGCAAGGGTAGTGAGTGGAGTAAAGTCGTAACAAAGTAGCCGTACGGGAAGGTGCGGCTGGATCACCTTCTTTTCAGAGAGAGCTAATGCTTGTTGGGTATTTTGGTTTGACACTGTTTCACACCCAAAAAAAGAAGCTAAGTGTGGTTAAACTTGAAGATGGAAGTCTTCTTTCGTTTCTTGACCATGAAGTACTTCGAAAATATTATTTCTATTATTTTGTAGTGTTAGTTCTTTTAGAATCATAAATTAATTTTTTTATTTAAAAAAAATTAAGCCAATTATTTTTAAGTCTAAATCATAACTCCGTTACTATTTTCAAATATATTAACCTCGTTTAGTAATTAATTAATTTACAAAACAAAAAACTCTTACAATGAATTATAATGTAAATTATCATATAAAATCACGGATATCTATATCAATTATTCATCATTTAATTAATCCCGAGTTTTACGAAGCATAAATAAAATCCTCCAAATTGAATGAGATCAAATCTCCCAAAATCAGCCGAAAATTAAATATAAAAAAAAATCCGATAATAATTCAAAACTAACGATGAGAAAATAAAGGCGTGATTCCTTCTCTAATTCGGAACGCGAAAAGGGTAAATACTATATAACAGAGTCCACTTTGTTTGTGTATACGCATATCATATGTAATCTAGAACCTTTCCCAAAGTGGACCCCATCGAGCCCCTCCTCCAATCTCCACCGTCCGATCAGATTACCGAAGCGTTGACCATCGCCAAACCCTAGAACTGGCCCATAAAAACCCATCTCCTCCAGAGAATCAACGCTCCAATCTCTCTCTCTCCTCTCACTTTCTCTCTCTATAATACGATGAGCAAAACGACGACGTGTTCGAGCCAGTACTCTTCTTCTTCCTCGGAGCCTTGGCCCTTCGCTTGATTGATACTCGTCGTTTCAGTCAAACTCTTTCTCTCTCATCACTCTCTCTCTCTCTCTCTACCATCTGCAACGAAGAATGGGAAGCGGAGAGAAGACTAGCCTGCGGAATTTCCACCTGCACCTGCCCCATCCGACGGCCAGGAAGCACGCGATCAGGGACGTGCCGAAGGGGTGCATGGCCGTCAAGGTGGGCCCGCGCGGGGAGGAGCCGCAGAGGTTCGTCGTGCCGGTGATGTACTTCAACCACCCGCTCTTCGTGCGGCTGCTCGAGGTGGCGGAGGAGGAGTACGGGTTCAACCAGAACGGTCCGATCACCATCCCCTGCCACGTGGAGGAGTTTCGCAAGATCAAGGGCGTCATCGACGGCGAGAAGGCTGTGCCGCACCACCACCATAGCCAAGCCGTCGGATGCTTCAGAGTCTGAATACTCTTTTGCCCCTTTGTTACGACGACGACGATGATGATGATAACGAGATAAGGAATTGTTCATATGGGAAACTTTGCTTGAGGTTTAGTGATTTTTTTTTTTAAGAAAAGTTTATGTTTTTAGCTTTTTAGGCCAATTAAATTAGAATAGCATTTAACTTTTGATTTTGATTTTTTCATGTTTAGCATCTTTTTTAATAAAACTTATATCGCATTGTGATTTTCGTTTCAAAGAATTTTTTTTTTTTTTGAACCGAATGTAAATAAAAAAAAAATACAAATCAAGGGTTAACTAAATATGATTCTAGAAATTTGTTATTTTTATAATTATTTTGTTTTGGAGAAATTCGAATTCGGGTTTTTTTGTTTCTTTATTATTAATTTATTAAAAATTTGAATCTTTAATAAGAAAAGAAGAAAGATAAAAGGGTATTTTTGATATGGAGAATGATTTTTCATGCTTGCAAATTTAGTGTATTCTTTTATGCTTTATTTTAAAGAAAAAAAATATTTAATCTTTATTTTTGGTGGCCTCTTTTGATGGTGCAAAAGATAATGTGGTAGGGTCGGTAGGGTCGAAGCGGTTGCTTTTAAGCCATGTAAATTGGGCAACTTTAATTATTTATCACTAAACATCATTTCTTTATATTAAATGTAATTGCGTATATATCGTTTAATTAGTCAACTAGCTAACACTGATTTAGTCAATAAAGATTGGTATCGACATATTCAATGTATAGTAATCATATACATAATACATTGCTACTCTTTTTCTATGTCTTTAGTGCTTCATCAATGAGAAAGATTCTTGATGATTATTAAATTATTATGTATCCAAATGGTAAATATGGAAAATTTTACGTAATTTTTTAGTTTTGCTAATATTATAACACAATTTTGTCGTATCAATTAGAACCATAAAATTAAAACCCGCATTTTAATACGATTACATAATTAGACCCGGCCAATAACTATCTCATTTTATAATCAAATGCCATGACAGATATGCGAACTCGATGTTAGTTTAAGTCTTCTACATTATAATCAGCGTCGGTCGACAAAACACGACATATTCAGAACCAACTCTGATTATAATTTATTGGAATTTGCCGGTATTACAAAAAAAAAAAAAAAAGTTCATGCTCTTGTTAGTTTAATTTTTTGAATCGATTAGTGATTTTGATTAATTAAATTTTACCTAAGCAATAATGAGATAGTTATAGAAGTAAGAGTCAATGAGATGGGTTTATATGTGGGTTCATGCATGAGCACCACGTTCGGTAATAATATAGCTAATAAATAAATAAAAATACACAAATTTTTGCAATTGTTTTGTACTTTTTTCAGAGTATTTATTGTCATTAAGGTTTTGCATGAAGAGCTCTAAAATCTCTCGCTTCCATATTTCACTACATTTACATTTCATTTATGGTTTATGGTCAGACTTCAGACTTCAGAGCCAGCACTGTGTTTTTTCTTTTAATAAGTTTATTAAAAAAAAATATACTTCACATGTCAGTTTCTAGAGAATTTCTTGGTAAATAAATAACTGTCTTTACGTGCAAAATATTTAATTTTTTGTATTTAAAAAATATAGATTTCTGATGGTTCTGTTATGTTAGGGTTGGTTGGTAATCTAGACCCAAAACGAGATACCACACAACTATAATAGATGTAAATGAGTTTTTATTGATTTTAAGTAAATTTATCTTTGATTGTGTTCAACACAGACTAAAATTACGAGTGAACAATATGACATCATGTTCACATTTTTTTTACACTATTAAAGAATAAAATATATATTTTATGGATGTTATTAGTTGTTTCATATTTATGTGTCTAATTATGTTCTTTGGATGAATTATGTTGTTTAATTCACAAAAGACTTTAAATACGTATATTTATTTTTAACAATACAACTATTTTTAAGCGGGTTGAACGGGTAGACACTATAATTAAATAAGACAGGTTTGAGTCTTATTCTTTAAATACGAGTAATTGATAAGATGGGTCTAAATCTATAAAACTTAGTGAGAGAGAAAAAAAAAACCGATATAAGACAAATCCGAAACACGAAATCACGCTCTTAATAGGACACCAAGTGTTTTTTTTATTCAAGAATGTTTTTTTCTCCATAATTTAATAATGATATAATGACATCTGATCAGCTAACTATGAATACAGACTCATTTTTTTTAATTATTAATTCAAATAACATTAAGAGTTTGTTTATAATCCTATATTGTTGATTAGGTAAACAACAAATGGATTAGTTTTTAATTCATGATGACGACATTCTTGTCCTGATATGCATAGTTGACTAAATGTAATTACTTTTGGGGGGTAAATAAATACAAACATGCATGTCTTGAATTTGTAATTATCTTATCTTTTAATACTAGTGTTTGCAAATTGCAACTCTTCTTATTTGAGATTTTGAAAAACTAATTTAAACTGTCATGTTTGAGGTCAAGAAAAGTGACCCACTTCCATATTAATTTTATAAAAAAAACTTTTCGTATTACAAATATTCACAGTTAACTTCATAGAAACTAATAAAAATTTATTAAAAATCCCACAAAAATTCCATAAAACCTGCGTCACACACACACGTACATATAATTTATCTATACATGATATACATAAATAGATAGATATATCAAGTCCCGCGTCTAATTTTTTGCTCAACGCTTTAATTTTTTTATTATATGTGTGAATATGTCATATATAAGCTTATGATACACGATTAATATATTAAGTAACGAACATGCGTGTGTGAGACATGCATATATACATAAATTAAGTCAGTCGAATCAGAATAAAAAATATTGAAGATTACTATTTAGAGAAGCTCGAAGTCCAAGTTCATGCGCTTAAATAGTCACAGCATTTAGTAAATTAATTTTCTTGTAAAAAAGATTCGTATTACTTGTATTGATAAGCTAATGAAACGAGTTATAAAAAATGCTTATCATTTATTTATGGAATATATTAGATAACTTTATTATAGCTTTAAGAGTAGGCTGAATATTACAACACTATGTATATCTCATAATTTCGCTTGTAGGTTAATTTTTACTCCATGCATAAACTTCGTACATGACTTATTTGATGGTATATTTGTCCTTAATTACTGAACGAGATCAATATAATAAATTATAGAATAATTGTCAAGCTTGTAAAGAGCCTAGTTCTCGAACATTACAAAAGTTCGACAAAATTAAAGAGATTCTCAAATAAGTTATATATCCCACACATATTAATATTTTTCAATATTTTTAGTACATAAGAGACAATGTATTTACCAACGACAATTTAGATGGCCAACAACGGAAAAATTAAATGGGGAATTTTGTGACAACTACTCATATTATTACTATACACAAGATATTTTGCTATGTGAATAAAATTCACAAATTTGTGAATACATCATTTGTGTATATACATGTATCACCGAGAGTTGACTTTGGAAAAGAGCTAGAAATTATATACATAGAAAGAAGTATAATTTTCATTATAAAATGCACATTCACATTTTGAGGAATATATATATATATCTTTGATGGGTATGTTTTCTTGTCACGTATACTATTTTTGGGGTCGTATTAAACATTTTCAAACTTTATTTTTCTATTAGATATCCCTATTTGTCACGTCTTTATGTGGCTCCAACTTTTTGATAAAACGATAGGTTAAAAATCCTTTGCAAAAAATACTAGGTTTATCTCGTTGACATTTCCGAAATTTTGAAGCACGTTTTTATATTATTTTTCTGTTGGATAGAAGTTAACGGATTTTCAGGGACATCACTAGACAATTTTTTTTTTGGTTAATGTGACTGTCGTTTAGTACAAGCCAAGATCAATTTTGCATCTTAACATTTTATATAAAGTAATTGACATTTTTCTACTTTTGCTCTTGAGTTTTAGTTCGTGACAAAAATTTATTATGCGGTGTAAATGACATGAATTTTTTACAATGTTTACGATAATAAATCACCGAATAAGATCTTAATATACGTACGATCAAATTAAAGTGAAGCGATCAAAGAATTCAATATGATATGAAGTTATAATAATAGTATTCGATAAATTCCGTTTATGGAGGAACGGTTAACAAGAGCACAACTTAACATTTTCGGTTTATTTTTAAAAAAAAAAATTGAGAGAAAATACAATTGTATGAAACAAACTTTAAGTATTTTTGTTACAAATCAAAATTTAAGTGGCAAATATACCGACTAACAAAGTTGATGTCATTTGTGTGGATTACTCGTACATAGATATGGTATTATAATATCGAATCGCCCAAACTTCCAAAGCAGTACACCAGAGAGAGATTATGATGTTATGCCAAAATTGGTTCGTAAAATAGCAAATTAGCTGAGCTCTATTAAAATATTAAAATATCCTGTTATTATTTTTACTAACGACTAACATGTTTGTTCAGTGTTGTGTTTATAATGTCGTATCTTTGTTATACTGTCGTTTATTTCATTCTGTTTATATCATGTATTTTTGGTTGGGTCATTTCAATTGTTAATTGGGCCATGAACTATCAAGCCCATTTATAAGGCTTCACCATAAAGTTCCAAAGGCTACAATAATCAGTTGAAACTGATCACGTGATTGAGCATATATACTCATCACCATTTGTAATTCATTTTCATTATTCAATAAAAATAACAAACTTTTTCTCTCTCTCGAAGCCATCGCCCCGATGGCGATCGTGAATCTTGAAATGGTATCAGAGCAAAATCCGCCATTTTCACTCTGATCGGAAGCTTCGATCATCCTCCACCCACTCCTGGTATCTCATTCTCTTCTTATACTGATTTTGCCTCCATTGCATGATCATGGAGGAAGCTGTGAAGAAGACTGAGATCGTCTCCAAGATCTCAGAGAAAGCCTCAATTGATGATCCGTTGAGCGTTTACTACCTCCATCCTTCCGACAGCACTGGAGCTGTTTTGGTTTCTCAGCCACTCGATGGAGACAATTACGCATCCTGGTCAAGGTCTATTCTCATAGCTCTATCTGTCAAGAACAAGATAGGTTTCATCGATGGATCAGTGCAAAAGCCAGCTGGAAATGATGACAAACTGATCAATTCTTGGATTCGGAATAACAATGTCGTCGTGGCTTGGCTGCTCAATTCTGTGTCCAAGGAAATTGCCAAATCAATCCTGTTTGGGGATTCAGCTGCTCAGATTTGGTCAGACCTAAAGGAAAGGTTCAAGCAGAGCAACGGTCCAAGGATTTTTCAGTTAAGAAGAGATTTGGCTAATCTGAAGCAAGGTCAGGATTCTATCTCTACATTCTTCACTAAGTTGAAAGCCATCTGTGATGAGCTCAATGATTTCAAGCCCCAGTGTAATTCGAAGGCTTGCAATGAATTCTATAACGCCGAATATGTGATGCAATTCCTCATGGGATTGAATGACACATACTCCGTGATTCGAGGACAGCTCCTCCTAATGGATCCTATCCCTCCAATCAATAGAATATTTTCTCTCTGTATGCAAGAAGAGAAGCAAAGATCTCTTGGATCAGAAGTTCCAGGATCCGACTCTTCAAGCACAATGGCAATGACAATAAGAGAGGAAGCTAATCCAAGAAGGCAATTCAAAGGCAAGGATCGCCCTTTTTGCACGCATTGTAAAATGACGGGTCACACAGTTGAAAAATGCTATAAGCTCCATGGATATCCACCGGGAGGACAACAGAGATTCAACCCGTCAAGTGGACAACAAAGGTTCAAGGCAGTTAGTAATTCCGTGGATGTGAAGACAGCCAAAGGCAAGGAAAATGATGGAGTAATGGACAATCTTTCCGACTCGCAGTGCCACAGACTTATTGGAATGTTAACAGATCACATGAAGAGCACAAGCAAGACGGGAGGATCAAACACAAGCGTGAATCTTGCCACCTTTACCACAGGTTCTTTAAATTTTATGCGTGCAATCAATAGTCGAATCAATCTTTATGAAGCTTGGATAATAGACTCAGGTGCAACCAAGCACATATGTAATGTTAAGAGCAAATTCATTAATCTTAAACACCTAAGAAACAGTACAGTGACTCTTCCTAATGAAGAAGTCATTCCTGTTTATTTTTATGGTGATGTTAAGATTAATTCTAACATAACCTTAAGGGATGTTCTCTACATACCTATTTTCAAATTTAGTCTCCTGTCTGTGAAAAATCTGACCACGCATTCCCATGGGCGTGTCATTTTCACTGATGATCTATGTATAATACAGGATCATACACAGATGAAGGAGATTGGCAGGGGTAATGTGCAAGATGAATTGTACATTTTGGACATTACTAAGTCTGTTTTAACTGAGCCTGTTTTGACTGTAAATAGTTGTAATAAAGTCTCTGTTGACTTGTGGCATTCTAGACTAGGACATGCTTCTCTAAAGGCATTAGCTCCTCTTAAGGACACTCTTAATCTCACTGAGCATTCTAGTGATGAACCTTGTAACATTTGCCCTTTAGCTAAGCAAAGAAGAATGCCTTTCTTTTCAAATAAAAACATTTGTGCTGAAGCTCTTGACTTGATTCATTGTGACATATGGGGACCTTTTCATCATAAATCCCATAATGGATTCAGATTTTTTCTCACCTTAGTTGATGATCATTCTAGATTTACATGGATTTATCTGATGGCTCAAAAATCAGATGTACACAGTATTCTTCCAAGATTTACTGTGATGGTTGAAAGACAGTTTTCCAAAAAAATCAAAAATTTCAAATCAGATAATGCACAGGAGCTAACCTTTACAGACTATTTTGCAAAATTGGGAATATTACACCAATTCTCTTGTGTGGAAACTCCACAACAAAATTCTGTAGCTGAGAGGAAGCATCAGCACCTTTTGAATGTTGCTCGTGCCTTATTCTTCCAAGCTAAGGTACCTATCTCTTTCTGGTCTGATTGCATTCTAACAGCTACCTTTTTAATAAATAGAACTCCTACCCCTATTTTGCATAATAAATGTCCTTATGAAATGCTTTATCATAAAACATTTGATTACAATTTCCTAAGAAATTTTGGATGTTTGGCCTTTGCTTCTACTTTGCAAGCCCATCGTACTAAATTTGAACCTAGAGCTAGGAAATGCATTTTTGTTGGATATGCTGCTGGGTATAGAGGTTATAGGCTATATGATCTAGATAAGAAATTTTTTTTATATCTCGTGATGTTGTTTTTCACGAAAATAAATTTCCCTTTCAAAATGACAAAACTGATTTTTCCATACAAAATCCTTTTGATGACTTAGTTTTGCCATCCATTGACAATATTGAATCAAATAAAAACAATGAAAAATGGACTGAATCTGATAGTATACAAGATTCAACTAGTTTTCCAAATATTCCAGAAAATGACAATTTTACCCCTAATGATCATGATCAAAACAACGATGTTATTAAGCATGTATCTAATGATATTTTGCAACAAAGAAGGTCTAGTAGGGAATCTAAACAGCCTAGCTACTTAAAAGATTATCAATGTGGTTTTATTCAAAGTAAGTATCATACTTCACCACATACATTAGCCTCTGTTATTTCCTATGATGGCCTATCTGAATCTTATAAACAATTTGTCCTTTCTTGCTCTTTGGATGTTGAACCACAATACTTTCATCAGGCCAATAAATTTGATTGTTGGAAAAGGGCTATGAATGAGGAGTTAGATGCTATGGTCTCAAATAATACTTGGACTGTAATGCCTCTCCCTCACGGTAAAAAGGCCATAGGTTGTAAGTGGGTTTACAAAAATAAGTTTAACTCGGATGAATCCCTTGCTAGAAGAAAAGCAAGACTTGTTGCAAAGGGATATAACCAACAAGAGGGTGTTGATTATATGGAAACTTTTTCACCAGTAGCTAAGTTAGTCACAGTCAAACTTCTCCTTGCTATAGCAGCTCGATATAAATGGCATTTAGCTCAATTAGACATCAATAATGCTTTCTTAAATGGTGATCTAAATGAGGAAGTTTTCATGGCCTTGCCCTTAGGTTACATTCCTCAAGGGAATTATGACAAATCAGGCAAGTTAGTTTGTAAGCTTAATAGGTCCATTTATGGTTTAAAACAAGCCTCTCGCCAATGGAATATCAAGTTTACAAATGTCATCACTCAACAGGGTTTTGAGCAATCTAAAAGTGATTACTCCTTATTTACAAGAGGATCTGGAGATTCCTTCGTTGCCTTACTTTTATATGTTGATGATATAGTGCTTGCTGGTCCAAATTTACCTTTCATTAATTTAGTTAAATCAGATTTAGCCAAATGTTTTAAACTAAAGGACTTGGGAAATCTCAAATACTTCCTTGGTCTTGAAATTGCGAGAAATAAGCACGGGATAAATATCTCTCAGCGCCTCTATACTTTGCAATTGCTTACTGATTTTGACTTTATTGATTCTAAACCTGTTAAAACTCCTATGGATCCTAGTATCTCTCTCAGTTCAGATTCTGGTGAATTACTTGAGGATTCAACGCCTTATAGAAGGCTCATAGGAAGACTTCTTTACTTAACCATAACCAGGCCTGATATTACTTATTCAGTCAACTTTCTAAGTCAATTCCTTGGAGCTCCACGAGATGCTCATATGAAAGCAGCCCATAGGTTACTTCGTTACCTCAAAGGTCAACCAGGTCTAGGTCTATTTTATGCTTCTAACTCTATCAATGCAGGTTTAAAGGCTTATTCTGACGCTGATTGGGCTGCCTGCCATGACTCCAGAAAATCAGTTACAGGTTTTTGTATCTTTTTTAATGATTCATTAATATCATGGAAATCTAAGAAGCAGAAAACTGTGTCAAGATCCTCAGCTGAATCAGAATACCGTGCATTAGCATCTACTTCAAGTGAGATTATTTGGATAACTCAATTACTTAATAATTTTCATATTCCAAACTTGCCCATGCCCGCCATTTACTGTGATAATCAGGCGGCAATTCATATTGCAACAAATCCTACTTTCCATGAGAGGACTAAGCATATTGAAATTGACCTTCATTTTGTTCGAGATTTGATAAAGAATCAAAGCTTACTGCTTATGCCAATACGGTCAAACTCTCAACTCGCAGATATTTTTACTAAGGCTTTGACATCCCCTATCCTTTTTAACCTCTTATCCAAGATGTCACTGCTCAATATTTTTGCAGTATAATCTTGAGGGGGTGTATTAAAATATTAAAATATCCTGTTATTATTTTTACTAACGACTAACATGTTTGTTCAGTGTTGTGTTTATAATGTCGTATCTTTGTTATACTGTCGTTTATTTCATTCTGTTTATAATATCATGTATTTTTGGTTGGGTCATTTCAATTGTTAATTGGGCCATGAACTATCAAGCCCATTTATAAGGCTTCACCATAAAGTTCCAAAGGCTACAATAATCAGTTGAAACTGATCACGTGATTGAGCATATATACTCATCACCATTTGTAATTCATTTTCATTATTCAATAAAAATAACAAACTTTTTCTCTCTCTCGAAGCCATCGCTCCGATGGCGATCGTGAATCTTGAAAAGCTCATTGACCGTACACCAACTTTGAATTACTTTACTGTACTTATCAAAATATGTGTCACACTCACTCACACTCCTATTATAGACTATTCAAATCGGATGAGGAAAAGCTAGGAAGCTACACTGATGGCCATTTTATAAGACAACCAACTTCTACAAAGACATGTTTCCCCGACATTAAATACGTCGGTAAAATTGGTGTGTTGAAGCTTTAGCTCACACGACGGTTTGATTTAACCGTTGTGTAAGAGTGTTCCCATGAGCGGCGAAACGAATATAGCTCCACTGTGGAATCTGATATTAGAAGACGGTTTATTCTTATTGTCGTGCAAAACTCCTTAATCATTGTTCATATGTAACGCTGCGGCGACGTACGTTTTGGAGCCGTCGTGTAATATTTGGCAGTGTAACCTCCAATTCACTACGATTGGAAACCTTCAATTGCTATTGATTTTAGGTTTGGACCAAACTATTCTTCTGGTACTTTTCTTGAGAATGTGCTCATGACTTTGATAAAAATCTGGTACATAATGTCATCATCAACAAAAGTATACACGACTCTACATGCCTAAATTTCTGTACGGCTTTCACATCGTTACTCATCTCTCTCACTATATTCTTTTCAGCTCAAACCCACTTGCACAACACAAGTTGAGAGCAAAGACAATAAAAACTCAATGAAATACCAGTCACCCGGGAGCTTTTCTCCCCTTTTCTCGGTTATTTCGTAAAAAAAAAAAAAAAAAATCGGAAAAATGAGAATAAATAAAAGTCAAACCCACAATGCCCAAAAGAAAAAAGTTAAGGTTGGAAGCAATGAAGCTATTGTTGTCTTGTGTTTGAGCTACGAGGTGTGACACCATGCAAGTATTTAGTGTATCCCGCTAAACTAAGCTTCCCATCCGAGCTTCGTATCCAATCTCGCAGCACGGTATACGCCGAAGGCCCGAGATTCAATTCCTACAAAACCGAAAACATAAAAAATAAAATTAAGGAATTTAAAATAGTCGTGGGTAAACGGGGAATGTCGAAAAGCCGTGGGAGGTTCGTACCCTGGCCAATTCTTCGACGGAGATGACTCGATTGCCCTCCCGTTCGAAGTGCTGAAAAGCAGTAGAGGCTATTTGTTCCCAGTTCTCGACGGCCTCCAGTTGGTGGGGGCTGATTGCGGCTGCGCAGAACTCTTCGAATTCCATCTTTCTGTAGGCGAGCGGTTCCATCTGAACATGAAATGGTGGGGACAATTACGTAAATTTAACGTTTCTTGGCAATAATAAGAGATTAACGTAAGATCTTTTCCACCGAGAAATTCTTTAGCAACACATGGATAAATTATTGAAGTATTCGAGATGTGATTGTAAAGATACGAATAAATGAGATATTTCTCTTTTTTTTTTCTTTTCTTATGGTAAGTGTTTTTTTAGCAGAAAAAAAAAGAGAGCAAACTTGAAAACAAAGACTATATTCAAGACAAAAAATGGAATACCGCATTAAGAATATCATGAACCCTTGATTCTCTCATGGCATCCGTTGAGTTTTGCAAAAGAGCCTGCAAATTTAAGAACAATAATAAGGATCAATAGAAGAAAAAAAACAAGTCAAAACTTAACACCAAAATTGGAGGGAAGAGAAAAGAAGTGAATTAATAAATAAATAAATACCGTTTTGAAATTGTGAAGGGAGATCCGCCCTTCTCCGTCGGGTTCCAAAAGCTGGAATTGTGCCCTTAGATATACCAGCTCTTCCTCTGTCAGAGCTTTCGAAAGAGCCTGTAATATAAAAAATAACACCAACCAATTATAAAGGAACCAACAAGAAAAATACTTGCCCTTTAAAACCGATGATTTTCAGTACCAAATTTTAAGTTTCATTACACGCACACAAGCTTTGCAATTTCGTTATAAAGGAAACTGACAACACGACAAGTTCAGGGACAAGCAAACAATTACTTTTATTTTGTACTCAAACTTATTGGAAATAAATGCGAGGAATACCTTCAGTGCCACTCGTTTGAGTGGCGTAGCATGGAGATACGCTTTGACAAGCTTAAATATAAATATATCCAAAGGAATAGGACGATCGTCACTTTGTAGCCATGGATGAGCTGCAAAGATATCATAACAAGAAGAATAAGTCATCGTGGCGTAGCATGGAGATACGCTTTGACAAGCTTAAATATAAATATATCCAAAGGAATAGGACGATCGTCACTTTGTAGCCATGGATGAGCTGCAAAGATATCATAACAAGAAGAATAAGTCATCGTTACATTTTGCACCCATTTTGCACGGATTGAACTATTAAAAAAAAGTAACTGGCAGAAATCCCCCTAAACTTTAACTATTGGTGCACTACGCCCCAATAATTTATTTTGATGCTGAATACCCCTTCTTTTCATTAAAAAGAGTGATAAAAAGCGCATGCGACTTCATAAAGTGCATAATCATTATCAACATAGATGTCATATGGATATTGATTTCTATCATTTATATAATAGAAAGGTCGTATTCTGCACCAAAAGAAAAGCTCAAGGCGCAAAATGCACCAATAAGCAAAGTTCTAGGGGCATTTGCGTACTATAAAAAATTATTGTGAAGATATATGTTCATGGAGGAGAGAAAAGAAATACTTAGGGCTTGAACAGCGGTCATTCGTTTTCGGTAATCCTTGTTTAGAAGTCTCTTTACAAAATCTTTGGCCTCTTGAGAAACAGAAGGCCATGGATTTTCATCAAAACTAGGGTCGGCTCTTAGAACTGCCCGGAAAATTCCAGATTCGGTACGAGCCCAAAATGGACGGCTTCCACATAGGAGAATATACGTAATAACCCCTATACTCCATATATCTCCTTCGAGACTATATGATCTGTGTAAGACTTCTGGAGCAACATAGTATGCACTACCAACAATATCATTAAGTCTTTCATCTGCACAACAAGCAAACAAACAAAAAAGACGGAGAACACCTCAGAATTCTGTACCAGCAGATTATGACATAAATAATTGAAGAGGAAGCTAAGAAAATGACAAAATTAATCGAACAAAACCAATATTTTTTACATTCTTACTATGTATACCAATTTATGAGTAACGCCTATTTACGTCATAGTAACGCCTAATTTCAAAATGGTATAAATTTGATGTGGAAGTAGAAGCTTCTATTTCTTAGAAGGCGTGAAGGAGTTTACGTTAAACGACAAAATCATATCGAGATAAATTAAGTAGCATTTTTAACTAAATCATAACTGTAGAATTGGGTGAGAAAGAGAGTCTTGATTGATCTTTAAATACAAAGATTACGAGCTATTTGTCGTGTCTAGGAGCAGAATCAAATAATAATAACCTAGAAATAATTCGAATTTGGACCTAATAATATAGTGTAGGGATTCCTAATAAAGCTGGAAATTAATTCTTACAAATAAAAAAATTAACTAATAAACAAATTAATAAATCGAAACGGATGACACTATTCAATAATAAATTTAACAGCAAGGAACAGAACCAGAGAGATCAGCTTCAATGGAGTTTTAGTTGACTAAATGAAGAGAATAAAAACCACGAAATCACCTGGTCTAATAAAATCAGAGAGACCAAAATCAATAAGCTTCATATCAGCATCCTCACTTCTGGTAGTGAAAAGGAAATTCTGTAAAGCAATGAAAGAAAAGACCATCAGCAACAAAGAGAAATACTCGTATACAAGGTAGGACAAAAAATGCCGGAACAAATATTATAAAAGCAAGTACCTCTGGTTTCAAGTCCCGGTGGACGACTCCTTGAAGATGACAGAACGCGACAACGTTCAAAATTTGAGCAACTATAAGCTTCGCGTCTTCCTCCGTGTACTTTCCTCCTCTGCGATAAAGTTGTTATATGTATCTATGTCACAACTTTGAAAACAGCAAAATCAACAATAAGAAAAGGGTAAAATAAAAACTACCTTGACAAAATCCGGTCTAGAAGTTCTCCGCCTTCGCACAACCTAAAATTTCAAGAAAACCCGAGGTTTACACAGATGTTATAACCAGAGACGTGAATTCGCCATGTTCAAACATCTCTCGAAATAAAGTTATGAGTTTGGACAGCACAAGAATGAAGAGCAGGAATACGTACTCCATCACTATATACACATTGTTGCTGTCTTCATAGGCGTCATAGAACTTCACAAGATGCCTATGCCCAGATAACCCCTTCAATATCTTCACTTCTCTTCGAACATCCTCAATGGCGATCGCAGTAGTCATCTGATAGTTGAATTTCGGTACGAATATCATTGATATAGGCATGAATTGAGTACCAAAACAAAGATAAAGACACAATGGCAGAGTCTAGAGAATTGAGATAAAGGAAACCAGAAGCAAATTCGCACCTTAGATTTCGAGATGATCTTGACGGCAAAAGCCTGGTCTTTGAGCTCGCCTCTCTTCCCCTTCGCCGAGCAAGTATGGCCGAAATGCCCTCGCCCGACCTCGGCGCCAAGCTCGTACTTCGCTCCAATGTTCTTACTGTACCCGAAAGTCTTGTCCAGCGACTGCTCGGCCTCCACGCCTCCCTCCTCGGGGATCGGCCCCTCCTTCGGCCTCCCGTGCCCGAGCCGCTTCGCGAGCGACGCCTTTATGTGCTTCGCAGGCGACGGCGGCGCGAACCGCCGCTTGAAAAACCTCCCCGGCGTCGAAGACCTCGCCGGCGACGGCGAAACGCCGCTGGGGAGCGGACTCGCTCCCACTCCGTGAGGGTACGGACTCGGCCACGGGCTAGGGTTTCCCGACGAGGCCCTCGCCGGAGTTCTCTTCGCGCCGCCGAACCGGAACGGCGATCTCGGCCGCTCGCCGGTCGTGGAAACGGTCGGGATTGCGACGGCGTTCGGGTCCGTCTCCTCCGTCGGGCTGGTTTTCCCGTAGCACTGTCCCATTGCAAACCCTAGCCGGGACCTCTC
Organism: Parietaria judaica; assembly: GCA_954871525.1. NCBI lineage: Eukaryota > Viridiplantae > Streptophyta > Magnoliopsida > Rosales > Urticaceae > Parietaria > Parietaria judaica. The sequence goes on along the minus strand of OX940864.1, from coordinate 2,938,759 downwards.
CGGCGACGGCTCCTCCTCGGATCGCGAGGCTCAGGCGAGGAGTCAAAGTCCACTCATCGGACGGCTGAGAATCGAAGGACTGGTCCGATCGCTTCTCTCTCCAAGCGGAAGCTGATGAGAGAGAGAGATCTGGAGTGAGAAAACGATAAACGAAGAGAATGAATAGGGATTCGTCAGAGTCAGAGAAGAAGAAGAAGAAGAAGACGAAGCAAGAAACAGAGAAGAAGAAGAAGAAGAAAGAAGCTCAACAGTCGAGCTATTATAGCCTGTTCACACCTGAACGATGGAATCTCACTCGACGAAGATCCGACCGTCCGATCTTACGACTTTGTGGAAAAAAGTCAAGATCGGCACTAGATTCGATCGTGGCCGTTTATTTATCTCGCTACCATAGGATTGGTTCTATGATACGCTGCTTGCGCTTGATCCAGTTTTCTCTCTCCTCCCTCTCGTTTGTGAATGCTTTTGTCTCTTGCAAAGTCGAGGGCATTTCGGGGATATTAGCGAGTTCTGATCCTCTACGCACGAGTGTACTGTAAGAACGTAATAACAGCGTGGTTGTTCGGATTTGCGACGTGTGAAACTACATAGATAGCCATGCAGTGATACGTGTCGTGTTCTCGTGACGCCACGTTGATGAAAACTGAGTTTGGCGTCGTACGGGAAACCGAGAGTTTACCCTGTAATATTAGAAGCTTCGAAGGGCTACGATCCAGTGGAGCCGAGTGTAGCGGAGTTAATCAGTTATCGTCGTTTGTGCATTTGTGTCCAAAAAGCAAAAGCTTCGTTTTGTTTGCTTCAGAGTTTGCAAAGAAAACAAAATTTATATAATGTTGAACAATTATATATTTCTATTTTCTAGAATAAGGGAAAAATAAAAATTGGAATTCGTAAGTGATAAATTATATATTAAGTTAATATTTACATGTATAACTTTTTTTTATTAGTATCATAGTTTCACATGTATCTTACGTAGTTACATTCATGTCTTATTTGTATAATGTATAACTATACACACTGGCGGAGCTATAGTAGAATCAGCATTCGCACGTGAGTACCCTCACTTCTAAAAAAATGACTAATTAACAATAGCTACTCATGAGTTTCTTCCCATAGTGGATTGTGCCAGAGCATTCTTTCATTTTGAATTTTAATGATAAATAAAATGGATTGATTCTTTTGAGTGGTGCCATTTGGGAAGTTGGTTATTCACATACCTATTAAAATTGCATGTACGGAAAGAATGTATATAATCATAACAACTTTAAATAATTAAAGTTATAGTTCCAAAATTAATAACTACAAAGAATCCACATCAACACAAAATAATAACAGTATACATATTATTGTTTGCTAACTATTGTTTTATATATATATATATTTATTAATTTCTTACTATAATTCTTACAATCGTACGGGTAGATTTTTTACAAATATAATGATTTATAAATTATCTTGTTTTATTTTATTTTTTTAGATCATATGATTTGTGAAAACTCGAATATTTATATCCGGAGACAATTTGTGGGAGTTCTTTTATATGAAAACAGCAAAAAATAAATAAATATTGGTGTTTTACGATAAGGATAATATCAATTTTTTTTAAAATATGCTCTAAATTTTTATTAGGTGCTTTTCCTGAACATAAATGCTGGCTACGCCACTGACTATACACGTTATATATATATATATATATATAACTATATATATATATAACTATATATAACGCTATATCTTCTTAATAATGACGAAAAGAGATTAGTGTATTTAAATTTGGCTGTTTTGAATATATAAAAGCATAAATGATTTTGATTCATAGTGATCTTTAGAATTATGATTAATATGTTTGTGCTTGAGTCACAATCGATAAGAAATATTATTCAAGAAAATCATGTTTTTGTTTATTGCTATTTAACTTTATCATGAAAAAAGTTCATGAATATGCATTTATTTACTTTAAAACTTATGATAGCTAATCTAAACTAGGGGTGTAAAAGAAAACGAAAAACCGAAGACCCTAAAGACCGAATAATAGAGTTTGGGTCCATAAAACAAGGTCTTCGGCCCATTGGACCGCATTGGGTCTTTGGTATTCGGTTTCAATTTTGAGAACCGGTATCGAAGACCCATTTGTGCCGAAAACTTTATTTAATTATTAATTTTTATTTTATGATAAATTCATAGAAAAATAAGGTAACTTCCTCAATACATTAATTTTATTTCTAGACATTTGTTTTCTTTCGTATTTTTTTTATGGTTGTTCGGAATTTTAATGTTCGTAGAATTTGGTTTTCACTTGGGTTATTAAGGTTATTCAATGTCGTCAATAAAAAACAAACAATCGTTTATTACAAATTTAAATTTAGTTATGGGTCTTATTAGAGACTATGACTCTTATTACGAATATAATATAAGTCCCAAAAGAACATTTAATTAATTTATAGTTCCATTGTTGTTGTAACGACAGTAAATCGTGTAGAATAAATAAATGCTTCTAAATATGTTGTAGCATTTCATGTTGCATTTATCGTCCGTAGTTTAAACATTACATATTTTTCCATGAGAATTTTTTTATATTCAATAACCAATGTATAAGCCCCAAAATCATTACTTTTTGAATTGGTTGAAAATTTTAGGTGAATATTTTAGAACACATATGCACACTCAAGAACACAATATGAACATCAAAAACACCAAAATCAAATTAACATTAAAGACACTATATGAACATTAAGAACATCATATGAACCTCAACAACACTATATGAACATTAAAAACACTATATGAACATCAAGAACACGAAAAATATCCAAAAAAACAAAAAACAAAAAAATTACCAGGACCAAAATTAACAGTTTTGAGGGCCTAACCGTTGAAATTCGGCTAAAATCCGTAAAGCTCACGTATTTAAGATCTCTATGTGCCAAGTGTTTTCTTGTTTATGACGATATTTGCTGCGTAAAGTTTAAACCTCCATACCTTACTCGAGGCTAAATATCATTGTGTAAATTTTACTCTACAGTTCTAAGTCGTGGTATAATATATGTTTCTTACTAATGATTGAATTTAGTTATGGGTACCATTGGAGACCAAGAGTCTTATTACGAATATAATACATGTCCCAAAAAAAAAACTTTTTATTAATTTACAGTACCGTTGATGTTGTAACGATTGTAAACCGTGTATAATAGATAAATGATATTATATATGCTACAACATTTTCTGTGACATTTATCGTCAGCAATTTAATCCTTACATATTTTTCCATGATTTTTTTTTATAGTCAAATTCCAATGTAAAAGGCTCAAAAACGTTACTTTTTGAAATAGTTCTAAATTTTAGGTCAATATTTTAGAACACATATGCATACTCAAGAGAATAATATGGACATCAAGAACACCAATATCAAATTACAATTAAAAACACTATATGAACCTCAAAATCACTATATGAACATTAAAAACACTATATGAACGTCAATAAAATATCCAAAAAAAGGGGGAAAATCACCTGAAGCAAATCATTGAAGCTCACGTATTCGAGATCTATGTCATGTGTCAAGCTTTTTATTGTTTATGACGACATCCGCTGCATAAAGTTTAGACTTTCCCTACCTTACTCGAGACTTAAATACCGTGGTGTAAATTTTACTCTACGGTTTTGAGCCGTGGTATAATCTATGTTTCGTACTAGTGAATAAAAATTAGTTATGAGTCCCATTAGAGACTACGACTCTAAATACAAATATAATCTAGGTCCCAAAATATTTTTTTTATTCATTTAAAGTACCATTGATATTGTAAGGACTGTAAACTATGTAGAATAAATATATGCCACTATATATGTTGTAGCGTTTTCTGTTGCATTTATTGTTAGCAATTTAATCTTTACATATTTTTCCATAAGAATTTTTTTATATTTAAATTCCAATGTATAAGCCCAAAATCGTTACTTTTTGAGTTGGTTGGAAATTTTAGGTCAAGACTTTAGATCACATATGCATACTCAAGAATAAAATATGAACATCAACATACTAAAATTAAATTAACATTTAAAACACTATATGAACATTAAGAACACCACATGAACCTCAAGAAAGCTATATGAACATTCAAAACATTACATGAACGTCAAGAACACTAAAATATCCACACACACAAAAAAAAACTAAAATAAAAATTCAAAAGAACTAATTATCCCGACAAAAATTTTGTTTATAAAGTATTATATAGATAATAAAATAATTCATTCATTAATACAAAAGGGATATAATAACTTAATAAGCAAAATTGTGTTTCATGACACATAGAAAGTAGAAACTATATTGTGCTAGTGTTACACTATCATTTGTATTATGAATTAATATATACAAGAGAGGCGTGATTTGACCATCCACTATTAATAATATATAATCTAATAAATTCCAATGCTGATGCAAATTGCAGAAAATTTATTTAATCATAATGTTTGTTATTACATAAGACGTGAATTAGATTATAGAGACAATGACGTGTGTACATTCGCACTAAATTCCATGTTTAATTCCTAAGTTTTAGGACGAAATATGCTATCACAATTCACACGTATAAGCGATTTTTTCTTCTTTTTTTCCTATACTTAACTAAGGATATGTGAATAAATGCTAATATTGTTTCACAAAATAAAGCTTATCGATTATTTATATTTTATTATTATTTAAATAAAGTAATTATGCATTGAACAATTTGTTTGCGGAAAACAGTGTGAATTAAGCAACAACTAGAAGTAGATAAATTCATCAACAAGTTCCAAATCATCGTCAGCAAAAATTGAATAATATGTCCTAGACTGACGAAGTCCCACCTAATACATTATAAAGGTTTTGTTATATGTTTGACAAAATAAAAACAATTAGTTTCGTTCCCATGTATGATTATTTCATATTCTCATTTATTTTAATTTTTGTTTTTTTTAAATGTTTATAGAGTTTTCAAAAATTCCGGCAAACATGAGACGTTGTTAGAATTTATGTATCTAATCTCTCTCTTATGAGCATGCATGTATTAAATAGTTCCGATTTTTTTTTATGAATGCATACGAGTTAGATTAGATTGAGCTGCTTTTAAGTTACTTTGGAGCGGGTCGATTTGAAAACCGGTTAATGTGGATTGGGAATACAACAAATATTCATTTCTTTAACAAATAAAAACTCTCTAAAATGTTATATTCAATTCAACCCGTAAAGTCAAACCCAATTTTAATTCATAAAAATAGACTTAACTTGAATCCAAACATAATCCAGTTTAGAATTAAAAAAATAAAATAAAAAGTTGGTCGGATCGGCCCGAACCCAAATCTACATACCTTTCGGGTTGGCCCAGTCAATCCCAATGTTTGATGGGCAATATATCGGGGCATGTTGAGAGGGTTCGGTTTGATCGTCGGGTTAGGTGATAAGGCACAACCCGAACCCGAAATCATCTTAGAGTTAGCTAATTCAACTGTAAATCATGAAAATATAAATATATAGGTAGTTATTGTTTGTTGTAACTAGTCCTTATTTCCCTTGTCTTATTCACTTGTCTCAAAGTACTAATCTATTTTTATAAGCAACACCCAAACAATAATAGGCAACCAAATCCCATGTAAAAACCTTAAGGTTAGGTTATGTATTGACAAGGACATTTGGTTACCCAATAAAGAAAAAAAAAATTACTTGTTTTTCTCCACTGAAAATAGGGCGTTAAGGACCACTAAACTTGTCTTAAATAAAACTAGGAACAAAAATTGACTTATATTATATATATTCGAAAGGAAATGATATCAACTCTATAACAATATTTAAGTACATAATTATATTCAAAATTGATAGTTGACTAACACTTCATTTGTTTGAGGAATATATACAATAAGAAAGTAAAGATATTCCCCAAGTATACACACACACACACACATATATATATATATATATATATATATATATATATATATATATATATAATAAACATAAAAGTGCAAGATTAGGTTGAGTATTTGTTTGATGTACCCTAAAATTTGTGTGACTATGCTTGAATATAAATTTGGCAAATAAGATATATAAATGTTATAATGGAAATGAATAATAAAAAAGGCGCATGAAGAAAAAAAATGTTTTATACGAGCCTTGTCGTAAAGTATCTAGTTGAAAGTAGATCTTGCGTTGTCACGTCGTCGTCATTTACATCGTATATACTAAAATGTGGCATACATTAGAGTAAACATATTGTGTGTACTGTGCAAGACTGCATGTGTGTATTTTTTTTCTCTCGAAATATGGATTTTATTTAACCAAGTTCGAACTATACTCCTTCCATGACCAAAGAGTGAAGGCTAAATAGTTCGTATTCACTACTTACTTACAACAAGGTGGACCAATAGATTGTAGACTCTCTCAACATTTTCAATCGAGACAAAGGCTCTATTTAATTCCAAACACACAATGACAATTGATTAAGCTTTTTTCAACTTTTTCGTTTTCAAGTCCAACTTTTGGATTGTATTTCTCACTTTAATAAGAGTCCAACTCAATCGGGTAGCAAAAGCCTATTTTGTAATTGGGCTATCAGTACTAAGGCTTTTGGAGATTTGTGCATACTTTGCACAAGCCCAAATAAATTTAGGTTTATTATAGTTTTCGCGATTTTTCGATTCGAAAAACAAGTCACTTTTTGAGTAAAGTTTTCAAGTGTATTTTCTCGAAAAGCAAGCTACTTTTCGGTTAAAAACGATAAGTCAACTCTGGTATACAATTTTTTTATTTTGCGGCAGAAGTTCCAACTTCTTTTAATTTTGGAGTTTAAAGGTATTTTTAGGGGTTTTTTTTACGTGGATTTTGAGTGTTTTGAAGTTTAAATGTTGTATGTGTATGAATCATGTCAATTTATAAATAATGATTGTTATTATAATTTATTTTTATAGGTTTTCCATCGATAAATTCATCGATAACCGATTAATCCATCGATAAGTTCGATAAGTTTCGATAACGATAAACGATAACTTTTATAGATTTTTCATCGATAAATCCATTGGTAAACGATTACTCCGTCGATAACGGGAAACGGTTTTTTGACAAAAACGATATTTTGAACCTTGCGTGTCGCACACAAATTATTTTATTTATTTTCAAATTTACAAACACGTTTTAATTTTTTATTTAAAATTATACTTAAAATATTATTCTATCCAAATTGAATTTGAAGATCTGCAGAGTGCAGACTATTTAAAAAAAAAGTACTTATGCTAAAGAAGGTTATCACAACAAAAAATCCAAACTCGATGAAAAAAAGAGGTTTACCGTGAGCATGCCTGAGGTTTTAAAAAACCTTGGTCATCATATTTCCTTCCCTAATAATGGAATAATATTGTTAAAAAAAGGTAAAAGTGACAGTTTTTTTTTTTTAATTTGGTACTTAAGATATATACTTTGTGCTAAAATGTAATATAATGTAAAATTCAAACTAGTTGGTATTTATCCCGATTTCAATGTTTTTTTTTTCTTTTTGGACAATATGGATGAAATATAATGGGGATGATGACATTGGTAACTATCACCATAGAAAAAAGATTTGATACTTCCCGTCGCAATTATATAATGACATTGAAAAGTTTCACCGTAAAAAAAAAGTTAACAAATCTTACCACTATTATATGATAATATTGGAGAGCTTTTTTCGTTAAATATATTTTGACAACTTCTTCCGCAATTTTATAAGATCATAGGTGTTATCTGAACAAAGAATAGTGGAAATCATGAATTAAAAAAAAAAAAAAATCAATGAGCTAGAATTTCAAATTTCTTTTGAAAGTCCACGCGTTAATTATTTATGATTAGGTTACATAGTGTAGTCTGTATTGTAATATATCATTCGGTTCGGTGTTTTACATTAACGTTAGAAATATTGAAGATCTTGATCAACTGAAAACAGGCCGGCCAACCTATAGGCGAGAGGGACGGTCGCCAGAGACCTCGATTTAAAATAAGACTTATTTTATAATAGTCTATTAATACATATGTATATATATTTAATTAGAGTCTTGATTGATTTTTTTTTCCGTCGGGGTACATAATCACCAGCTAGCATTGAATCTTTTGTCAGTATTTTTTATGACAGCAAAAATGGTAGAGTTGCATAGCGATGGTCGCCACTGACGACTCGACGAGTCGCGACGGCTTCCGGCGAGTCGCGACGGCGTCGCGATGGTGGGCTGAAAATCGCGAACGGTCGCGAACGGGGATGAAAGTCGCGACTCCACCCTCTGCAGCCCTCTCTCTCTCTCTCTCCCTCTCTCTCTCTCTCTCCCTCTCACAGACTCTCTCTCTCTCTCTCTCTCTCTCTCTCTCTCGGCCTGCCATCGCGACGAAGCCACGACCGGTCGCGATTCCGGCAGCCACAACGCGTCGCGACTCCATCTTTCACGATTTTTCACGATTTTTTCGCGATCGATCGCGATCTATGGGTGTGCAGCTCTAAAAAATGGTCTTTCTTTGCAAAGTCGTGCTTGAAGGGAAGTGGAGTAGGCTCACACCTACAATAATAATAATAAAAATTATAAAGCTATGTCTTCAAAATACTCAATTTAAGGGCACCATTTATTTATATATATTTGCTTTGTACCTCAACGTGATTCTAGACTTTCATTAGGGTTTTATTATTATAAATTGGGTTATTTTTTGCATGAAAGGTTTTTGCAATTCACTTAAAAGCTAGTTTTAACAAGTAATTCAATCTCGCATAAAAAAAAGTGAGTCTTTTTCCATTTTTACGCGAAAGAACGCGAGTTAAATGATATTTTTAACAAAACTTGAACTTTCAATAGCTTAATAATATGTAATTATATCACATTTAGTTATTCTAAGTCCTAAATCATATTGAAGTATCTCGTAGATTCTATTTCAAGTTGTGAATGCGTTAAAAGTGTAAGTGAAATGTCGCAAAAATTGGTTTTCTTCAGAGAGAAAACATGATGCATTTCTTTATGAAATTTGAGTTGCTAGACCTTCATTAGAGTTTTATTATTGTAAATTGGGTTAGTTTTTGCATGAAATATTTTTGCAATTCATTTAAAAGTTAGTTTTAACAATTAATTCGTGCTCGCAAAAAAAAAAAAAAAACTGAGCTTTTTTTCAATTTTTACACGCAAGAACGCGAATTAAAAGATATTTTTAACAAAACATGAATTTTTAATAGCTTAATAATGTGTAATTGTATCACATTTTGTTATTCTAAGCCCTAAATAATAAATAAGTATCTCGTAGATTCTATTTCAAGTTGAAGGAAAAAACATGCCTGCGGCGCCCCGAAGGAAAAATCATGCCTTCAGGGCGCGCCGCGCGCCCCGAAGGCATGAAATCGAACCTTTCGCCCTCTATAAATATGATGGCACCCCCGCCACAATCAGCAAGCACTTCCGAAGCCAAAAAAACCTCTGTTTCCCGTTTATTCATAATTTCTGACTCAAATATTCGACTAATGTTGAGCGTCGGAGCGGGTGACAGAGGACCACCCCCCCCCCCCCCCCCCCCCTCTGCTCCTCTCTAGAGTTCATGTTTTCTAATCTTTTTACAAGAACGGAGGCAGGTTTTACAGGGAAGATTTTCGGCCCATCAAGACCAAGGATCAAGCTTCAAAGCCCGTTTCGACCGTCATGTGGACATCGGGCCAGGCCCAAAATCAAGACTTGGGCCGCATTCAAGTTAATCGATTTTTAGGCATTAAAAGATGTTATTAAATATTCTGATCAAAGTTCAATAATCTCGGTAGATTTTATTTAAAAAAAAATTACAAAAAAAAAACAAAACAAAATTATTCAAAAAGTTTTCGTGTCTATGATATCATTTGAACCGATTTGCTTAAACGTTTTTTTTTTTTAATTATACAATATGCCAATATCAACAAATTTAGAGATTTAATCTCCGCTAAAAACATTAAAAAAATAATTACTAAAATTAAATAAATTTATAATAAGGTGTAGCACATATCCTATGCCACCATATCGGTCTTCCATCTTTATTGAGTTCCTTTCAAGCTACTCCAAGAATTGCTCTTCTTAGTATTAGGTAAAACCAAACCAAACCAGAATAATCTTTCTTAACCAATCCTCAAACTATATATTCCCTAATCATGATTTATTAGCAGTATTAGGAATAAAAGAAAATTGAACGGTTCTATTTTTTATAGATAGGTACCGAATTCCTAATGAATTGACCAATATGTTTGAATGACTTTTTTTTTTGGGGAAATGTTTGAATGTCAATAAACTTAATTAGTAGTTAAGTATTTCGAACTTGTCTTTATATTACAAAGTTGGAATCCACGTCAAGAAAATTACCATTGTACATTATACCCGTCATCATAAAGTCATGAGGTAATCGAATTTATTTGTAAAGCTTTATTTTTACATTGAATTGAAAACTTATGAGGAAAAATAACCATAAAAAATATGTTGTATACAAAATAATGATGTTTATCTGTTGAAGTTATTAATTATTTCAAGCCTCATTTGAGGATTGTCTGATTATAATTAAGAAATATAATTACTTCAAGCCAAATAAAATTAGTTTGCTAGTGTACCTAGTGACATCTTCGACTATTTGATGTCATCTTTACTTCATATTTGTTGAATAAATTGATGTATTTGTTTATGCTACTAGAAATTTCATTATTTTGTAAGCTAGTGACATATGCCTATAATTGGACCATATCAATATCAATTAGAGCTTATAAATGTTTGTCTAAACTCTAATTTACATTTGCAGCAATTTGTACATAATTTAATGTTTATAAATATATGGATGAAAAAATTTAACTGGCTTATATTATACAAAGATTTCCTACTTTTAGTGGGTTTTTTTTTTTTTGGTACTTTAAGGCACATCATTTTAGCACAGTTGGATTTGGCTGTACTTATATGGCCTTGAAAGCTATTTATTAGACTTAGTTATATAAATCTCGGTCTCTCTTGACCCTAGGTTAATCAATTTGTTTGTCTAAAGCCCCAAACCAAAACTATGCATAATTCAGCTAAATAAATGGTGGTATGGTCGACAATATAATTAATACCAATCCATTTTTGCATGACAAATTGCTTTATTTGCTAGATTGCTCACTACCATAAGCACCAAATTTAATTGACTCTAAAGTTCCTATAAAAATATATAAACAATTAAGTTAGGATTATTAATATGAGAACATTATTTGGCCAACATGAGTTATATATTGGGACCATCTAATCCAATGTAGCTATGCCCAGTCCTCATATTATGGTAATGTAAGAGAAGGTGATGAGCTGTTACCTAACTGGATATATATACCTAACTGGAAATATATATATATATATATAATTTAAATACTATTATTATGCTTTTGATTTTTGAATTTAGAGCTACAAAACATAGAATTAATAAATAAAATTGGGTATGACTTATTTTCGAATTGTTTTGCCTAAAAATGACTGATGACCATAATGAGATAACGTGTAACCCTAATTGCATTAATCTTTTAATTATTATCTTTGTTGCATTAATCTTTTAATTATTATCTTTGTTGGTTCACTGAGAATGATAAAAATGACACTTGATAAGCAACCCTATATCAATTTGTTACTCCTATCTTGTGTTGAATAAGGTTATCAGTAAAAGTGCATAAAAAATGGTACTTATGGTTAGTCCCCAAAATGTATACAAAAAACCCATCCGGGTTTTACTTTTTTTTATTTATTTTAAAAAACCCGGATACGGATATATCCGGGACCGGGAAAAAAAATCCCGGATATATCCGGATCCGGGTTTTTATTTGTTTTTTTTTTAATTTGTGTTATTTATTGTTTAGTCCCTAATTTCGTTTAGTTGTTCAAATCTAACATTTTGGTACTTAAGTTCGGTTTTGAAAAAAATAAATGTTTAAATTCTTAAATATGCGTTTTTATTCAACAAACTCAAAGGTCGGATACGGGAAAGCACAACTACAACCAAATTTCGAAAGGCAAACGAAGTTACAAATTCAAAGTACAATAAGAAAACGAACAATTGAAAACGAATTACATTTGAATCTGTGAAAAGTAATTCGCCATTTCTCGGTCGAACATATCGTTTTCTTGTTGTCGCTTGTTGACCATAATCCAATCTCTCGAAAGCAAGGATCTCGACCATCAATGACCTCGTAGACTTGCGGCGAGGCTCTAACATCCTTCCGGCCATTGATGCCGCCTCCGATGACACCGTTGAGACCGGGATTGTGAGAATGTCACGTGCCAACAAGGATAAAACTGGATACTCCGATCGATTTGAGTGCCACCATTGAAGAATGTCGAGGCTTTCGTTAGGGCACGGTGTCGGAGGAAGGTTGCCGAATCGGGCGTACTCGTCGACGGTGTTGCGCCGTCGACGTCGACCAAGAACTCGAGATCCCGAAGCGCCACTTCCTTGTGAACCTGGTGAAGAAGTCGACGTATTGCCGCGCCCAATAGCCGTAAGGTTGTAGAATAAACGGTGATTGTACACGTATGGTGAACCACCGGCCCCGCATCCGCCCTATATTGAACAAAAAATATTAACGTTTATTAGAGTAATGTTAGGAAATTAAAATAATTAATCTTAAGAAATAAAGTTAAAAAAATTACCTGAGTTTGTTGTTGATTTATTTCCTCCATCTGATCTTCCAAGTCGTTATATTTTTGCTCGTACTCTTGGTAAAGGGCCTTTATCTTCTGATCCGCATCGAAGTAATTGTGCGTCATATAGGGCTCCCCCGTGATTTCTTGCATGGCAGTTAAGACATCCTGCAGTTTGGAAAGCTTAAGTGTCGGATTCACAATTACATCGGCGCAGTATAGAAATGGGAGCTTTTCAGGACTCCAATAATACTGGAACTTTGTAATCATCAGGGTTAGTACATCGGTAAATAAAGTATTACGTTGTGCTGTACAAAATGACAAAGTATATCGAAAATAGCGGGCAAAGCTCTCTGAGACGTGGATGAGTAAACATGAGATAAATCAATAGTAATTTGATTAAAAAGGTGTAGAAAAGCCTGGAATTGGATGACGGTTAGCCAATCGTCCGGAGTGATGTCTTCGCGGTCGTCTTGCTCGGGGCTGTTGATCCAGTTCGTAAGAAGCTCCTTGTATGGTATGACAGCATCCAACATCATGTAAGTCGAGTTCCAGCGGATCGGCATATCCGGTTGAAACGTTCTTACCTGGTAACCGTGAACCCTGCAATAACCATAGTAGATGATCGTATATACAAAATAATGTTCCTAATTTTGGCGATACTTTCGGAAATAACGCAAAGACCGGATTGAACTATCAAGTTTATAATATGACATGCACACCTTTGAGGAAAACAATCGTCCCTAAAAATGGTCAAACTTTCCTTCATTACTTCTACGGCATTGGCGTGGGCACTAGCGTTGTCTAACGTAATGGAAACGACTCTATCTTTAAGGTTCCAATCCGACAAAACTTCTAGTATAGCATCGGCTAGGTTTACTGCTGTGTGCCTAACCCTCAACGGCTTAAAACCTATGATACGCTTTTCCATATTCCAATTATCGTTAATAAAATGAGCTACGACCGTAATATAATCATCATTAGCATGGCCTTTCCAACAATCTGACGTTAAAGACACTTTGTAAGAAGATTGTTGGAACATTTCTTGTAAAGCGGCCCTTTGCTGGTTATAAAATTTGAGAATTGACTCGTGGTTTATATAATACGAGATTTCCCTATAGTTTATCGGCGCCACCTTCATCATCATTTCGTTAAAACCTTCTCCCTCGGGCGCCGATATAGGCAAACCATCGCATATAGTCCACTGAGCAATATACATTCTATATAAATCATCGGGTAAACGACTTACCTCCTCCGCCCGCTTTTTCTTCAGACATGTCTTGACGTGGTTTTCTAGGCGGCTGTTGCCGTGGTTCTTTAGATGGACCGGAAATTCCTCACTGCAGTGTCTTCCAAGCCGGTTTTGTAGTTGTATCTGTAGTCGGGTATGAAGTCGTGCTGCCAAACCGCTCCCGTTAATTTCTTTCGCTTCCTCGCCGGCGGATGGGGGGCCCGACCGCGCTCACCCGGAACTAAGGGTTGTTGGGCACGTTCACGTCTAGCTGGCGGCGGCGTTGGTAGAACTTCGTCAACTTCCTCCTCCTCGCCTTGGCCTTGAACGTAGTTCGGGTCCTTCGTATCATCGTTCTCATCATCACCACCAGGACCATCATACTCGTCATCGGGGTCGTTAGATTGGTTCCTCGACCTCGTTTCCTAAAAAAACAAAGGAATATTACAAGAGTTTAATATTAATTTAAATATTACAAGGAATATTACAATTATTAAATTTTAATATTAATCATATTAATTAAATTAAATTTCATATAGTTAAATAAAAAAGTTAACAAAATTAAAAATAGTATTTCTTATGTGTGGAAATAATTATCAAGCTCTTTTAGACGAAACTCCCCGAGGTTCCACGGCCAGATCGACTGGAAAGGATGCTATGATCTCGCTTTAGGCCCAAGCTTTTCTAGACAGAACTCCCCAAGGTTCCCAGGCTAGCTTAGAGGAGATTGCAAAACAAACCTTATTTAAAAACCAATCTTTCTAAGAAACCATAATCCTTAAAAACTTTATAATTATCACCACACATAAAAATTACAATTTTTATTTTCTTAACTTATTTAATTAACTATTTAAAATTTAACTAAACTAATATGACTAATGATTATTTAGTTATTAATTATTAGTATTAATTACTAAATAGTTATTAATTAACTTATTAAGTAACTTATTAGTTATTAATTTTTAAGTATTAACTTATTAACTTTTTAATTTTATTAATTACTAATGACTACTTATTAAATATTAAATAAGTAACTATTTTTTAACCAACATTTTATTAAGTAAGTAACCATTTTTAACAAACTAATATTTAATTTATTATCTAACAATTTCAAATATAATAAAACAATTATTTAATTAATTAACTACTTAAATTAAACGTACCTCGGCGTCGGGGGAAACATATTGTTGTTGACGATGTTGTTGGACTTGGTGTTGTTGCTCGTGATGGCGGAATTGTTGTGCTTGGTATTGTTCCTCGTTGCTAAGGCTTTGCCATTCCGGAATATAGGGACCTTGAAAATTGAGTAAGTTAGTAAAACCACCGCCGTGACCTTGAGAAATTAGTAATTGTTGGTTCGGCCCGACGCCACCGGTACCATATTGACCATGAATCGGTAACGGTTGGCTAGAAGAATCGGGAACATTGTGTTGATTCATAACTCCGACATTATAATTATGTTGACTAAAAGCCGTCCCGCTATTAATCGACCGCGGCGACGGAATAGTGGACCGTCCTTTTCCTCGGACTTCGGGAAGTCCTCGAGAACGGTTGTTGCCACTCGACATATTAACGACAAAATAAACTAATAATAACGATTAATAAAACTAGATTAAACTAAATAACACTAATAATAATAACAACAACTAATAATAAACTAAAATACTTGTAAAAAACCCGGATACCAAAATATCCGGATCCGGAAAAACCCGGATCCGGATATTTCGGTATCCGTTTTTTTTTGCGAATCCGGGTTTAACCCGGTTCGCACATTTTGGGGATTACTTATGGTAGCATGAAATTTGATTACCAGTGTCCGAGTAATTTACAGGATACGACATGTTTTAAAATGAGATTTTTTTTACGGGAAGCTGATAACGCCATCTGATTTGGCATTAAACAAAACAAAACAAAAAAACCAACTTGATTGAAACATGTTTTTTTTTTTTTGAATTGGGTGGCACTATTGGCCAAGATTACATGTACTCATGTTACAAGATATTTGTCACGGTAAGAACAACTGGCACAATTGGCCGCAGGCACAATCGGCCAAGATTACATATACTACGCAATTTCTGCGTCTCAAGGGATTGAACCCAAGACCTCATGAAGAGTCTTATTGTAGTGGAATTACCACTAGACCAAGCAACCTCTTCTCGTACATACAATTTGATTAAATGTAGGGAAAAAAATAAAAAATAAAAAAATAGAGAGAGAAGATAGTGCTAATGTATGTTAATATGCTTCTACAGAAAGAAAGAGAGAATTAATAGCTCTCTTTGGGAGTTGGAATTGTGAGAAATAATAATAATAATAATAATAATAATAATAATAATAATAATAATAATAATAATAATAAGGGTAAATGAAGCAAATGCCCATTTGTGACTCAATGTTTCAAAAAAAATGCCCATTTCTAATTACGGTAATCATAACTACCAACAAATTGATATATTGACTAATATGCCCTTTCAATTTTTAAATCACGTTTAACTTTAAATCATGTTTAATCTTAATTTCGTTTTTTAATTAAAATAAAAAACAAAAAAATTCCTTATATGTAGCAAACTGATTGTTTTTAAGTAACTGATTGATTTTTAAAAATCACATAATTAAATTCGAAATATTTACATATAATCAGTATTAAAACGATTTAATTTAAAAAAAATTCAAAAATTCTACCAATTATATTACGCTTAAAATAAAATTATAATCGATAGTTTTTTCTTAAAATTAGGTAAATACATAACTGATTGATTTTAAACATCCCTTAATTATATTCCAAATATTTTCATGGTATTAATCACTATTAAAACGAATTTATTTAATTAAAAATGGGTAAATACATAAAATCGTTTATTTCCTTAAAAATAGCTAAATATCGTCTTTATTTGTTAATCGAATTTTCAAAAATCAATTAAAAATCAATCCTATTATATTTACATAACTATATTTACGATTCTATATTTACGTAATTATATTTACGATTCTGTATTTTATTTACGATTTACAAATTGGTAACTATATTTACGATTTAGTAATTTTATTTAGGGTAAATGAAGCAAATGCCCATTTGTGACTCAATGTTTCAAAAAAAATGCTCATTTCTAATTATGGTAATCATAAACTACCAACAAATTGATATATAGACTAATATGCCCTTTCAATTTTTAATTTCGTTTTTTTAATTAAAATAAAAAACAAAAAAATTCCTTATATGTAGCAAACTGATTGATTTTTAAGTAACTGATTGATTTTTAAAAATCCCATAATTAAATTCGAAATATTTACATATATTCAGTATTAAAATGATTTAATTTAAAAAAAAATTCAAAAAAATTCTACCAATTATATTACGCTTAAAATAAAATTCTGATCGATATTTTTTCCTTAAAATAGGTAAATATATAACTAGTTGATTTTAAACATCCCTTAATTATATTCCAAATATTTTCATCGTATTAATCATTATTAAAACGAATTTATTTAATTAAAAATTGCTAAATACATAAAATCGTTTATTTCCTTAAAAATAGCTAAATATCGTCTTTATTTGTTAATCGAATTTTCAAAAATATATTAAAAATCAATCCTATTGTATTTACGTAACTATATTTACGATTCTATATTTAGGTAATTATATTTACAATTATGTATTTTATTTACGATTTACAAATTGGTAACTATATTTACGATTTAGTAATTTTATTTATAGTAACTACGTTTTCAGTAATTTTATTTAGGATATAAAAAATGGTAACTATATTTATGATTTAGTAATTTTATTTACAATTTCGTTGTTATAGGTTTCTCATCTATTTAGATTCGTAGTTATAGGTTTCTCATCTATTATATTTTCAATAATTTTATTTACGATTTACCAATTTGTAACTATATTTACGATTTAGTAATTTGTAATAATTTTGGGAATGTGTAATTAATTGATACGGTAATAATGCAGATTTTTTTTAAAGTACCATAATTAAATGATATCCTAATTAATATGTTGAAATTTTCAATCATAATTATATGAACAAATAATTTTGAAATTAATATATATTATAAATAAATATTATACGAAAATTAAAAATTAGTATTAATATTAGGGTTAATATGGTCCAAAATAGTTTATTAATGGGCATAAATTGATTTTATGAAACTATGGGCATTTATTTTAAACTTTAGGTGTATTTTTGAGCATTTTGTGGATTTGCGATACAAGTACATATGTTGTTGTTAATGCGTAAAAATGGATTTAACTTAGAGTTGGATCCAAGGTTCGGGTCGCGTGTTAGACCCGCTGAACACATGGATGATTAAATGCTGAGTCAACGCAGGTTGACTAATTATCGTCAAAGGTGGAGACGAATCCATCGTCTTGGATGAGTCTCCGGACTGTCCTTGGCGATCCTCGGCGAACTTCCCTCGTGGGGGCGAAGTCCATGTTGGACATGTGTCCTTAAACAAGTTGTTTTTATCTATTTGTAACAAATTATGACAAGTCGTTGAATAAAAGATGGTGCTTATTATGTTACTCTTATTATAGTTTCTGGTAGAGTAAAGTAGAATGTTTGTTCCTTAGTTCATAAATGATGCAATTATGTTATTATTATCACAACAGAGTCAATGTGAGGAAGAATTAATAATCATAATAAATGAACTTAAAATGTCCGTGACCTGATTAACTGGGTGGGAGCCCATTAATCGTATAAGGTCATTAATGTGACTAAGTGACAATCCTATTCTGGATTTTGTGTGTGTCACACTCACTAGAAGTGCATTAAGTATGAATTGTCTTCATACTGGACTGGACCTGACTTAAAATCCGGAAGTTATCATATAAGACCGTCACTGATAACTTGGAGTTGAGTCACTAGTAGATGATCAAATGGATATTCGATCTAAGTCCTGAGTGACCTTGAGCCTGAGCTGCTGGCTTGATTGTTCTTTGATTTAACCGTTATAGAGCACAATATATTACCATTGTTCCCAACACTATTATTTTGGGAACATGATAGTCAGCAGTAGGGATAGCTTGGTCATAGACATGGGCATCACACAACTCTCTTCAGAGTCATGATGATTCATTTGATAGTCGGTGGTGAGAAGTGAGAGGTACCCGTGCGCAACTTATGAATCTAAACCATAAGTGGGTTACTCATGATATTACTGACTGAGTCAAGGATGAAAATGCAATGAGGGGCATAACGGTAAAAACCGTCTGCTCATGTGTGGATCATCAAGTGAAAGATCAATAACCCGAATTTGATTGTATCAATGGACACCCTGCTGTAATAAAGGGAATAATATATATCTTATCACTAAAGAGTGCCGCCTCGGGTTTATAGTGGAATTACACCGAGGTTTAATGAACACCCTAGCAGTTCGTTGGAGCTTAAGTGGTACGGGTCCATGGTCCCCAGGATAACTTCGTAACGGATGATACGTACGTGATAGGAACATTTTGAGACGTTTAATCATTTGGAAAGATTTATAAAACTGAAGTCTGTGACAGACATCAGATAGTTTTATCCGTATCGTGGCAAAAGTACCATATCTTGGTAACCGAAATTAACTGACAAAAGAAAGTAGAATTTGGATTTTCTGTCAACATGAAAGTTGTTAGAAATTAAATTCTAAGAAACTTTGCTTTCGGAACCGAGTCGTTTCGACTTACGGTTTGTGATATAGAGAATTTCTAAGTTTGTGATCGTTTCGGTAAACTATGAAATTAAATCACATGTCACGAATTTAAATGATAGTGTGGCACCATGACATTTGAATGTGTGATATTGAGATCAGAGGATATTAATATAATTTAATTATTTGGATTTAATTATTAATATCTTATTAATAATTAAATAAATAATTAATAGATTTATATTAATAAATAAATATATATTTATATATATATATATATATATATATGTGCAAACTGATATGCTTCATTCGATTTTACACATATAATATATATAAATATATATTATTTATATATTAATATAAATCTATTCGTCCTCGATGTCTTCTGGTTGTCCGCGAGTTCGTATGTTGAATAAGGGGAAATCTGGAGGATTTTCCGGGGATCTTCTTGAGCTCGGATCTCCTCGTCGTGTGAAATAATTGTAAGCTATTCCTTCGTCAAGTTGTGACGAGGATGCTTGTCAGACCAAGGTCTTTTTCAGGTGAGGGTACCTCGTCGGCTTTGTCGGCCAAGGTACCTCGTCATTTGTGGAGTACTGTAGATTTCCTCAATGATGTCGTTTAAACTAGGTCCGGCATCGTTTGTTCATTTTGCAGGAACTCACCGCCATACAACGACGAGTCGCATCGCCACGAAGACATCGCCGACTCAGTCGCCTCGCCTGGGGCAACAACTCAACCCCAGCCACGAAGAATCAGCCCGATCCAATCATCAAGCGAGCATTGGGCCCGGCCCAAAATCACGAATTGGACCGCATTAGTGTTGATCCATTTTCGAGCATTAACAAAAGCCATAACTTTAATTTGTTGTGTTCAAATACTTTTATTGTATTCAAAAGCATTTTTGACATTTATTATAATATTCACATATATTTTTTTTAAAAAAATAATAATAAAAACCTGCTAAATTTTTCTTTGTAAACAGTAATTTAGAAATAATTACGAAATATATGCTTATATTATATTTGGAATTCCTTCCTCAAATTTTTAAATATCTTAAATTGCTACCTGTAATTAATATAATTTTCAAGCTATTCTTCTTAAATGTGTGTGTGTATATTATATATATATATATATATATATATATATATGTGGTTGATGAATGAAGTGAAAAGTGGAGGAAAATTACTCAATTTTTTATCCTCAATTATATTTAATTTGCTGGAATAGAGAGAGATAATAATAGAGAATGTTTCAAACAAACAAAAAAATTGTACTTAGATTTATTTATATTTTATTTTTAAGATTCTGATCAATAAGAATGATGTTGATGTAAGAAACTAAGAATTGTGCTATGACTGTGAGTGTGAAACAGGGTTAATTATATAATAAATTAATAAGATTTAAATAAATATGCATGTTGTCGTATAAGGCCAACATGAAAATATTATTTGGTTCCTAAATTAGACGACCGTCTACAACATCACGAGTAAATGCTAAGTACAATTGTTTTCTAGTGGACTTGTCGAGACATAAAATATTCTTACTAGATCATTTGTTTTAATCTACAATATAATAATTTAATCCCACTTGGTCGTATATGAATCAAAGAAAAGGAAAAAATCTTTATATAAAAAGCATATAAATAATGGACATTATGGTTAATTGTCAAATATATTTCACTTACTAATTAAAATATATCATGTCGATGTTGTAATGAAATTGGGCATGATCTTGTTAAACTCGCGATTAAAGCTAGTAGTAACATAATTTTACTGGAATCTATTCCACCTAACTATTGATTTTTATTTTTTTTTTCTCCAGAATTCTGACTATAATGAGAGAGTTCCGACCTTTGTTTGAAACGCTTACTTGACTGTTTATATATAGTGATAATTTGATGTGGAATACTCTTCTCTTTAGAGCCGCATCCGTTTTTGGGACTTTGAGGGTTTAACGAAACTCGTCTTTTAAAAAAAAAAATCATAATGTTGCACTGTTTATGCACAGGTTAATTCTTGATTAGCAAATAGATAAATCTCCAACGAGAATCTAACCCTTAATTAACTACATAGTTTTTATATATTTATATATATGAAAATAAATGAAAAGAACTAATGTGGTGCAGGGGACCAGGTTGTGTCTGGTCCGTTGGATCAACATCAAGAGGTGGGCCAAGCTACTAACTGTATAGAGAGCTACATTTTGTATGTTACATACGTATATAATATAATATATATATATATTAATACGTTTAATACGTATGCTACGTATATCTTCACATACGTACGTACATACGTATAGTAAAATACTTAGAGCACACATGTATTCACCCAGTGAATACACACGATTTTTTAAAATACTTAGAGCACACATGTATTCACCCAGTGAATACACATGTATTAAGCAAGGTGTAAAATTTCGCGAAAATCGGTCGACATTTCGACCGATTTTCGTTTTTCGGAGGTATGCGAAACGAAAACCCTGTCGTTTCGCTGGATTTTTACCATTTTTCGCATTTTTCGCATGGGCAAGTGGATGAAATTTCGTTTTTCGCTTTTGTGTGTTAAATCTGCGAAAAATGGATGGAATTTCGTTAAAAATTAAACTTTTGGTAGATTTTGGCAAAAATACCAATTAAATTTTCGGCAAAAATAATTATACTTGCGCAATAACTAATATCACATATTCGCACTTAAAATACACTTCACCTAATAATTTAACTTAATATTATAGACTTCAAATAATATTATACAAATATACATATTAACTTCACCTAACATACATATACACTTAATATATATATATATATATATATGTATTCATTCATGTAATATTATACACTTCAACTAATATTAAATTTGCTAACATACATGTACAATTAACATGCATATTCACTTAATATTACACACTTAACATACATATTCACTTCACATAATAATTTGACTTAATATTATACACTTCAACTAATAAAGTGACTTAACATTATACATTTCACCTACATATTTAAGTTACAAATGTATTTTGTTGTATACAATTATGTCTTGTATTTATTAAATATGTAGTTTTGAACCTATATAAATATCTTGCTTAAATACTCAAATATTTTTTACAAAATATCCATCGAAAACCCCATCGGCATGCGGTATGCCCATGCGGTATATGCGGTATATGCGGCATGCGGCATGCCCTTTTTTTTACCATTTGCCCATCGACATACCCATCGGCAAGCGATATGTCCGTAAAACGGAAAATGCGAAACGACATCGGCAAGCGACATTTTAAACCTTGGTATTAAGTACATACGTATAATAAATTAAATTTTTGTAAAAGTTTTAATCACGATTTTTTATTTTTAAACAAATTAACTCAGTGAATACACACGTTAATATAGATTTTCTGTAAAACAAGTAAATGTTCTTATTTTTTAAAAAAATTAACTTTGTTAATACACGTTAATATGTTAAAAGGGTATTATAGGTATAAAATATGTTATTAAATAGCCACCTCATCAATTTGACTATTTTGCAAAGAAAAAGAAAAAGTTGACTATTTGGCTAATCAAACATTTCAATTTGGCTATTAAAAGTCATTTCTCTATAATATATATATATATATATTAATACGTATGCTACGTATATCTTCACATACGTACGTACATACGTATAGTAAAATACTTAGAGCACACATGTATTCACCCACAAGGTTCTCATTTCCATAACTCCTTATCAGCCGTCGAGTAGTCGTTGATCACTTGCTAATCAGTGGTTGTCGGCATGAAATCGTTATTAATTGTTTTTTTATTTATTTATTGAATATATTTA
Source organism: Parietaria judaica (assembly GCA_954871525.1). Lineage (NCBI taxonomy): Eukaryota > Viridiplantae > Streptophyta > Magnoliopsida > Rosales > Urticaceae > Parietaria > Parietaria judaica. Next base: position 2,915,437 of record OX940864.1, on the reverse strand, counting down.
ACAACGATATATTGTTATTGTATATTATACTTTCCACCAGTTTTCGGAGTTTCATTCTTGAAAATTAAACACAAAAAGAAATTCTTCAATTTATTTCCCTACACTTACTTCGAGTACGATTTGTTGGGAGGGTAAAGTTTAACAATTAATTTAGAGTAATTAACATCGATATCCTCTCGACTTTGAGTATATACTTCAGCTAGCAATTTGAACTTTGAAAAATAGCATCATCACCCCCTTTAACTTTGAAATTTATGGTATTAATTACGTACCCCTTAATCTTTAAAAATTATACAAACAGACTTGTATGTTTTGAATTTTGCTATTAATTTAAAATTAAGTTACTAATTATAATTTTTTATATTGATCCTAATATTAAACAAAAAATGTACTTAAATTTAGTAATCATTGGAAAACAATAAAAATTATATGCAATTACATTTTATCACACATTTCATATTAGGCAGGGAAACATTCATGACCAAAAATCGAGTTTCTCCTACTAGATAATGTATTTTCTCTTAATTTATATGCCTATACTAGTTTCAGAATCTAAAATAAGGATCTATTTTCCAGATTCTTCATTTACTTTTAGTTTAAAATACTTTTGTATATCTAATATAATTATATTTTAACAAAAATGTAGTACATAACATAAATATTTTAATACTTCTTTTTTGTGTAAATTTCTATAAAATTTTAAATCAACTCTAACTTTTATTAACAATTAAATGTAACTTACTTAAATTTTGATCCCATAACTTACTTAAAAGTATTTCGCCATTGGGATTTGGGTGTAGTTAGGAATATGTACATTATTTGAAACCTTAACCACACACGTATACCTAGGTTATGTCACGACATTTAATCATATTCGTTAACACGTATGCATAGATATCTCTAGTAAAATACAAATGCATGTTGACAGTAAATTATGTTCACGTGACTAAATATAAATATTCACTTTTTTACAACTCAATAATTAAATTTATGAATTTATAAATGATAAATAATCAATCCATCCTCGTGCATGCATCGTGGCTTGGGACGCAATTATTATTATAACTGTTTTTATATTTTTTCCTTTTCATAAATTAATATACACTACTAAATTTTATATATGATACTTTCTTACTCGATTATTACATTCAAATATACACATGGAATAAAAAATCACGTGTGTTGAAAACAAAAATATGTATTACAGACAAAGAAAAATGAAAATAATAGTGTTATTCTCTTCTCTTGATTTAACATCTGCAAACTCTAATATTTCCGTCTAAGTTATTTTGAGCTATTTTTTAAATATTTGTCGGATCGATGTTAATTTAGTTTACTATTATATATAAAAAAGAGCAAACAATGATCACCATTTAAATGAAGTCATGTAATGTTGATGATAAAAGGACAGAGTGCACGTGGCCATGTGAGTCTCTGCATGCACGCAACACAGCTCAGACAGACATTAACACTGATTTTCATTGCATGGATTATAATCCAAAAAACTCCTCTGTAAAGTTCGTCTCTTTGCTTTGCCCAACAATAATCAATTTTATTTTATTATATAATTTTCACTCCACAGAATCTCAGTACTAACCACACAACGTGCCGTGCTTCTCCTTATTTTCGATACACACATATATATCAACTATATATATCGTAAGAAATTATAATAATATATACTCACAGACAACTCCATGGTTTTGACATTAAAATGTAACAAATGAAGTTGTATACTATTATAGAGACACACAAATAATCAAGTGTCGCTATAATGGTGGATCGATACTACACTTTATTTGGTATGATTATTTATTACCAAGACAAGGTAAGGCCATGAGTGTGACTAAAGTTATGGTATTTCAACCACAACATTTGATATATAATAGTAAGTGTTAATCGCGAAATAAGTACTCGATATTTTAATTTTACAATGACGTAAATCTAATATTTTCACGACTAAATAAAGTTTCTAATGCTTCATATTTAGTTTTCCCCCCCCCCCCCCCCTAAAATTTGTCTAATTTTTCAATTAATTTTTAACACAATCTTGGATGTGGTGTTAAAAGTCTTTCATACGTGTCACTTTTTAGACACTAACGGAATTTTTAAAACAAGTAATCGATAATTTGACCGCAAAAAAATTAAGTTCTATACTACCATAAAAATAACCCTCTTATTATAAATCCTTTGATATATATATATATATATTTATATTTACATTTGAAGCAAGCTTTAAAATCTTTGGTCACACCTATCTCCATTTTTCAACGAAACTTTGATCTCAAGCCACTTAATCCACACGCATGCGCCTTATACTGCTCATAAATAGTGTATGTAATCATTTGAAATTATCAAATTACACACATTAAATTAATATCTCAACCATAGGAGTAACTTTATTGAATTATTATACGGGAAATTACAGGCGAGACATAATTATTATCATTATTATCAAGGGTTAATGAAGGCAAAAATACCCAAAGTTTGGTCAAAGAACCCCTCGTGTACCTAAAGTTTAAAAGTGGTGGTAAAAATACCCAACGTTACATTTAAGGAGTTAACCCCTCATTTCTCGTAACGCCGTTAACTTACCTGTTGACTATGGCCACATGGACAAATTTGTTTTGTTAAGTGTAATCATTGGGGGTTCAATTAGTTGTATCAAATAGTATTAACTAGGGGTTTAATTCGTTGTTTTGTCGTAAACGAGGCTGATGTGGGCTCGTTCACGTGGCAAAAATTGTTATGCCAACAACCCACGTTTGTCCACGTGGCCAGAGTTAAAGGGTAAGTTAACGGCGTTACGAGAATGGAGTGGTCAACTCCCCAAATACGACTTTGGGTATTTTTGCCACCACTTTTAAACTTTGAGTACAAGAGGGGTTCTTTGACCAAACTTTAGGTATTTTTACCGTCATTAACCCTATTATCAACCGTTATTTGCTATTACCCTCATAACACATGCCTTTTATTTTTTGGATTTTAACGATAAAAAAAGTATTCAAATGAAAATGATCATATTCTGATTTACTAGTCTACTTTAAATTGTTTAAAATAATATCTTTTTAATTTAAATACTAAAAAATCTCACACACCATCACTTTTAACTCATAAAATTATTTATCTTATTATTTAAATGCTACTATTTTCTTCTTCAATTTAACACAATAAATGGAACATGTTAACAGCTAAAATATAAGCTAATCTTTTGACAAAGCCAAGAGTTGTTTTTGCCCATTCAATTGTATGGACATCATAAATCATTATCATCCTACTGATAAGGCAACAAAAAAGAAACATTTATTTATATATTTATAGAGATCTCTATTTGGTCGTATAGTTCTTATATATATATACACATATATATATGTCTGTATTTATTGATTTACCTCAAAAGTACGTTTGAAAGGAAGATAGCTATTTGACAGTTGACACATAGAGCTAGGGTCCCATGCATGCTTAGTGACCAGTTCTTTAATCCATGTCCCATTCAACTCAATAACTTAATGGGCGCCCATGCCAGCCCGTTTCCGGGTTCGACTCGGGCACAAGTTGGCCAACTCGTGATAAAGCCTAGGCGGGCATGAACCCATTTGGCCAGTTTGGGGAGGACAGCCATTCCTTACATATATTTTTAAGTATCATCTTGTAATTTTTATAGATTAAAGGAAAAAGGGAGGGTGGGCGAACCACGGCGCGAGAATGTGAATATACTGGGTCATAGGCGCGTGCAACCCGCGCGCGCCTACCAGTTTGGAAAGGTGAATACCGAGAAAGATTAATATATACTTAGAATAAGATTAGATTAAAGTAATAAAATTCACGAGCTTCGCATAAGGTAAAAAATTTAATCTTTAACGTGGAGGAGAAATGTGCTATTTTTTGAAATTAAAGGTATTGTACTAAACCGACGTACAATGTTCTAATCGACGCCAATTACTCAAAACAAAATAGTATTAATAAAATGTAAGCATGTAATTCTGTGTTAATATATATATATATATACATATATATATTAAATAGCTTCCAAAATGTACCCTCACTCTTATGTCCCATCTTCGTTTGTCATTTAGCTTTCTATTTAATGTCTTCTATATAATATACGGCTCTCCCTCTCTCTCTCTCTCTCTCATATTTCCCAGTTTTCACAGACAAAGCAAACAAGGTTTATAAGAAGGAAACGAAGCAAACAACACCAAAAGCTCCAAAACGAACCACACCAACAGAACTAGACCAAAATGCCCTCGTCACCTTCATCTCTTATCTCTAGATAAAACCATTCATTCTCTCCTCTCACCATACTCACCTTCCAACCTTCCTCACCTCGCCATGACTCGACTTTTCCGCTCGAAATCCTGCGGCCTCGCCGAGTTCATCTCGCCCCCGGGGAGCCTGGTCTTCGTAGAAGAAGAGGAAACCGACAACGAAGAGGAGGAGGAGGAAGAAGAAGAAGAATACGAGTCCGAGAACGACGAAGACGACGCGCTGTACAACCCCGAGACGACGCCTTTTCGCAGTAACAGTAATAGCAATTCCCACCAGTTCGCTATAGTGGATGTCTTGGTGACGGCGCTGCGGAAGTCGATCGTGACGTGCAGCGTGGAGCGGGACGACGTGTCGTCGTCGGCGCTGGATATCAGCTGGCCGACGGAGGTCAGGCACGTGTCGCACGTGACCTTCGACCGCTTCAACGGCTTCCTCGGCTTGCCCACGGAGCTCGAGCCTCAGCTTCCCAGAAGAGTCCCTAGCGCAAGGTATTTATTCGTAAATTGTAAATAATTATATTACAGATTCAGAAAACAGAAATTAAAAACGATGAATATATATATATATTTATATTTGGTGTTTTTGTGGAATTGAATTTTCTTAGTAATGTGATTTGTGGGTAATTTTCTGAAAAGGTTATTTTCTTCTTCTTCTTTTTGTTATCAAATTTTACACAATTTATTTGTGGTGAGAAAGTTTACTATAATATGTGATGATCATCTTGGTGAAGAACTATATTTTAATAAATTTTTACACAATTTATTTATTTATCTTGGTCTTTTTTTTTTTTCTTTCTCTAATGTGTGATGATCTTCAATAACGTAATACTTGGCTTATTGTTAGTTAATTCTTGTTACTTTTATTTTATTTTAGAAGGTGATAATGTGATGTTAAAAATGATGTATACGGATAAATCTTCTTAAGCATGCGATAAAGGTCGCGAACACAAAGCACACACCAATAAGCGAATCGGAAATTCAGCCAGGTGATGGACGAAAACCGGAAACATTATTCCAAAAATCACACAAAAGCGATGTCTTTCCTTCGAGAACAGGGCACAACTCTCCAAACATGTTTTGATGGGAATGCAGCATTTTGTGTGATTCGGGATAAAGTTTCCGGGATTCATCACTTGGCCAATCGTAATTGGTTTATTGGTGCCTGTTTTGTGTTCGGAACTTATCCATATGCGACCATCCATGTGTAAATCGGTTTCGGTTAAAGGGCATGTTTTAATTAGCCAAAATAACACAATGCTAAAAAGATTTTACCTTTTACTTGAATTACTTTGCTTCTTTCTTTGCATATACAATGTCTTCTATGTTTCTCTGTTTTTCACGCTTCAATCGATCTTAAACTAATCTGTTTTTCACTAAAAAATTAATCCGTCTTCTTTTCTTTGTATCAATTCATTTCAGTGTGAGCGTTTTTGGGGTCTCAGCGCAGTCGATGCAATGCACGTACGACGACAGAGGAAACAGCGTGCCGACGATCCTGCTCATGATGCAGAAGCGCTTGTACTCAGGAGGAGGGCTTCAAGTAAGTTTTGCTGGCTATTTTTTTTTTTTTTATCACTAAACATAAATTTGAGCTCTAAATTTATCATTGGCGCGATCAAAGGCCGAGGGAATATTTCGGATAAACGCCGAGAACAGCCAAGAAGAGCGAGTCCGGGATCGTTTGAATAAGGGCGTTGTGCCTCATGGCATTGATGTTCATTGCTTAGCTGGTTTGATAAAGGTACAACTTTTTTTTTTTTTTTTTTCCTTTCTAAAGCAATTTTCTATGCCAACATTAAGATATATTTGGAGAAGTTTGACCTCTTAATTTTCGTTTTAGAGAGAATATCTTTTTGTGTATAAAGATCTAGAAATCGTTATCCATTGTAATCTCATTAGTAGGATCAAGTGTATTTTTCTATTCGCATTTACATTAGTAATATTATGAATTAACGGTTTTAGCCTCGATAAGTCACGAAAATGACGAATTTTATCAATTTTTATGAAAAACAAGAGGAATTCTTCTCCCGAATGAAAATTCAAGGAGGAAAATGTTATACACATTTTGGGGACAAAGTGAATACATGAATGAATTGAGAAATTAAGAGAAATCAATGGTTTAGACTTTAGAGTTTAGACTACTTGAGAACAGAGTAAAATCAAAACAGATTCTACATTTCGGTTTTAGGCAAGAAAAATGTAAAATCAAAACATATTTGATATATTTAATTACAGGGCAATATGCATGAATCCCTCCCTAACACTAATATTCGGTGCACTTTGACCTCTTAATTTTCATTTTAGTACAGATATATATCTTTTTGTGTGGAAAAATTAATAGAAATCGTTATCCACGTAATCTCGTTAGTAAAATCAAGTGTATTTTTCTATTCTTATTTACACGAGTCATATTTTCAATAACAGTTTTTTGTCTAAGTTATGACGAAATTTATCAATTTAATGAAAAACATGAGGAATTCTTCTCGGGAACGAAAATTCAGAGAGCAAAATGTTACAAAACAAAATTTCGGAGCCAATTGAGAACTTATTGAATGTCTCATTATTGTTGATTAATCTTGGCCTATGTATATGTTTTTGAAGGCATGGTTCAGAGAGCTCCCAAGAGGAGTGCTCGATTCACTCACGCCGGAGCAGGTTATGCATTGCAACGCCGAAGACGACTGCACAAAGCTCGTGAAGCTTCTTCCTCCCATGGAAGCTTCTCTGCTCGACTGGGCCGTCAATCTCATGGCCGACGTCGTCCAAAACGAGGACTACAACAAGATGAATGCCCGGAACATCGCCATGGTTTTCGCGCCCAACATGACTCAGGTTTCACTTCTGCTGTTTCATTTTTTGGGAATTAACTTTAAGTTTGCAAAATGGTAGTGAGTTTCCACCTTTTGAGACGCATAAAAACCAGGTTTTGTGATGATATTTGAAGGAATATTGCTCTAAAATTAATGTGTTGTTCTTCATGTTTTCAGATGGCAGATCCGCTGACCGCGCTGATCCACGCCGTGCAAGTCATGAACTTCCTGAAGACGTTGATCCTGAAGACGCTACGCGAGAGACAAGACTCGCCCGCCAAGCCCCGCTTCATCCCGTCCTTCTCCAAACCCCCCACGAAAACCTCTGACAACAGCGACACGCAAGAGCCGAGCACCATCAACGAGAAACTATGGTGTTCGCAGATCACGAAAGGCGAAGAAGAACAAGAAGGCGAAGAAGAGAACAAGGACAACAACAAGCGATCGAGGCTGTCGGATCACTTCAGGAGAACCACAAGCGAGAGCCAGTGTCGCGGGGGAGAATTCGAATCCGGTGATTGGCTGAGTCTGAGGAAAGGGGTGAGGAAGCTCTGCAGACACCCCGTGTTTCAGCTGAGCAAGCCGGCGAAGAAGACGCCGACGCTCGGGATTGTAAATACGAGTTCAAGGGGGAGAGAAGAAGCTTGGGCTTGAAGTAACAATATCTCTGAATAAGTCTTGTTCATACCACTTTGAGCCATTTTGTTCTTGTTTTGAGAGTGTTTGTAAGTACTTATGTTAGTGTCATTGAATGTGTTTGGAAGAATGCTAACTAAGTAGAGAGCTTTAGTTAAAACGGATATACAGAGTGTTGGGAGTGAAGAAATACTGTGTGATTGTGCAATTTTGTTGATAGTTCCGTTTTTTTACGTTTTTGATATCGGAATAAATACATTGAGCTTTATGAGTAAGTGAATCAAAGAGGTGCTAGTGGAATGGCGAGCGTGAACCTTGTTAGGATTTAGCCCTACTCTAAAAAAAAACTAAATGAAGCGAAAACAAGTAGTGATACAAAGAATTTTAGTAATTCGCTCTTAACGTGAGATGTACTTCCACTTATCGATTGCCAATCATCTTCACTATAAAAGTTCTAGTTTAATAATTCTCGTTCTTACTCATTCTTTTTGGGCTAAAAAATTGCAAATGTCCGTCACAAGCTATATACTTGAAAATTAAAGCTACATTATAAATTAACTTAAATAACATTCGCTAAATGAATCTTCAACAATACTGCGTTCGTTTTCATAAAAAGAAATCGATGAATTTAGCTTCGTAACTCTACAAACACTCCAAAACAGCAACAAAAAAAAAAAAAGGTTCCTAAACGAAAAACATAGCGTAGCAGAAAGAGTCTAGGCACTATACTTGACTGGTGTTGCTTGAGCGAATTCATTGCGTTTTGATATTTTATCGTAACTTGTTCATTTTTAGTCCAAAAATAATAATGTTTTTCTTTGTTTTTCGAAGGAGAACTAACTAGCAAAAACATAGCAACCTCTGTAAGTGATGTAGAGAGTGATACGAAGAATGCGTCTTTACTAAATAAAATTTTACTTGATTTTTTTTATCATCATTATCAACTAAAACACTCATACATAGAGTTTACGATATATATGAAAAATACTCCCACTAACTATCCTAAAATAACTTTGGTATATCACCACCAATTAATGACAAAATAACAGAGTAAATGCAAACAATCTCACACATAAATGTTTTATGAGAATAAAAAAAAATGTTGCGAGTTGTCATCTAATAAGCCACTAGGTCAACTTTGATTGTATCAATAAGGTTTTTTTTTTTAACAAACAAGTTAGAAACAATAAATATAATTTTGTTATGATTTAAATTGTCGTTCGAAAGTTAAGCTACCAAAATTAAGTTCGCATTTTACATAGAGTAGAGACTAGTGTTTTGATTAGACGATTTGGAAAACCAATATTTTTACGATTTGATTTGGAAAATTAATTTGAGAGTTTAGTCTAGCAAACCAGTTTGGGAGTTTGATTTTTGAAACACTGTTTGGTTAATCTTTTGTTAAATTGAAATACAAAATAAATGCAATAATTAAATCAAACACAATTTGTGTTACCAAAAAGAAAATATATTTGATTTGAAAGTAATCGATATTAATATTATGCTTAAAAATATTTACATTAATACAAAAAATATATTCAAATATTATTAGTCTAATTATTATTACACGAGTTTATATCATTGTTACTTAGACCTCATGTTCTGCCAAGTGCCCAAAACGTCAAAGCTGAGAGCTGTACGCATGGCAACGATGTGAAAATATGTTAACGTGCGTTAGGGTTGAGTGGATGGAATTTGTGCACGCTAGTGTTTGGCAAACTTTGATTATGATGCAGTATGAGCATATATCATACATTGACATCTACATGCATGACAATCCCTTTATTCATGCCTTCAATTTGTCACATTTATTTTATGCATGAATTAGGCAAATTTGATTACGTTTTAATAGCTTTATTTCAATTTGTTATCATGTTACCATTATTTTAGAAACTAATTGATAGAGGGAGAGTTGCTAATGAAATGAAAAAGTCGAGCTTTGCTTGCTAATAACGTTTTTATCGCTTTTCCTAGAGCGGATCTACATCAGATTACTTATACAAATATTAATTCGCTTTGGCCACATGTTTGCACAACTAAGTATACTTTGACCACTTTTGCCGCTAATATCCCTTTATTTTTTTTTACAAATGACACTGATTTCGTGGTGTTTTTTATGAACAATTCATTTTTTTTAAATATAGAATTAAAACCTTTTTAATATATATAATTATTAATAAACACTATTGTTTTACATAACACCCGTTGGCCTCGGGTGATCAGTTAGCCCAAAAATATGATCGGCTCAAACGGTTGTCGATTTTTAAAATTTACAATATATCCGTCAATTAAGTTGGTTATCGTTTATAATTAAGTTGTTTGAACCTACCTCACTTCATGCATATGACAACAAGTTGAAACGTGGGGAATAATTTGAGGATATTTCTATAAATGGGGTATTAAATAAAAGGGTCCTTTAGGGTAATAGCCAAACTTAAATGTGTGTTTAGCAAAATAGTCAAATTTTGGTTAATTTTGTAAACTAGCCAATTAACCACTTAAAAAAAATTCCAATTACATTGTTGCCCTTTTGTTTTAATAAAATAATAATAAAATAAAAAGTTGCGTTTAAATAAGCAACAAAATAGGAAATAATATTTGAATTTTAAAATATAAATCTGTATATGCATGTATATTTGGCGTTAAAGTAGGCATTAATTTGGGTATTCATAATTTTAGTTCTTATTTTGTAGTCTAATATATTTTCTAAATTATTTATTATTTAAAAACAGTTGACAATTGAAACCTAACCTCATAAACACGTCAAATGACATGAGTTGCATTAACGTGAATCAACAACGTAGATAAATATGTATGTTGCATTAACGTGAATTAGCAACGTGAATCAACGAACATTAACACAAATTTAGCATGCATTATTGTGAATTAAACCGAACATCAATGTGCATTAACATGAATTAACATCGTGGACGAATCTGTGTTTCATCGAAGTGAATTAGCAACGTGAATTAACGAACATTATGAACACGAGTTTTTTTTCTTTTTTTTTTATCGGAGCAAGAATACTCGTCGTTGAGTAAAACATATTTGATAAAGTCATATTACAAACATTAATATGAATTCCTTGATCAAATTAACTATATTACAAAGATTAACGCATGTACATTTTATGAATGGTTTATGAATTGACTAACAAGTGGCAAACTAATATCATGTACACCAAAATCAACACGCAAAATCAGTAAGCAAAAATACATTTCAAAATTCAAAAACAAAAATTGAATAGTTTTCTCTACATTCACCGGCAACAACTGCACTTCTGAGTCTCGACGAACGACGATTTCAATCAATCCTCTGTCGGGGACTTGTTTTGACAAAACACTGCAAGAACCAACGATCAAACTGTTAAGATAATCCTAAATAAACACGAATAATCCAAAATAAATACAAAACAAACGTGAATTAAAACGAATTAACACAATATTAACATGAATAAACTAGACGATAATAAGACAAATTTTAACCCGTTAAATTATGTTAATCCATCAACAACAATGATTCAGAATTCAGAAACAAGAAACACATAAAAGAGTATCTTAACAGAGACATTAACATGAATCGACAGAAATCTGCCATGATTAAAGAACATTAAACAAGAATTAACACGAATATACAGTGTATTAAACTAGAACTTTCAGTTTTTGCCACTTATTCCTTCGCGAGTTCCACGTCGTTCGGAGGAGACGACTTCAAGCGTAGCGACAACGGCAAAGGACGAGGCGACTTCAAGCGTAGTAACGACGGCGAAGGACGGGGCGACTTCAAGCGTAGCGACGACGGTGAAGGACGGAGCGACTCCATTGATGGCGTTCGGAGCTTGGCACTCGCAGAGGTGGTGGAAACAGAGGTGAAGGTGAAGACGGCGTCGTTCGGAGGAGGCGACTTCAAGCGTAGCGACGACAGCGAAGGATGGGTCGACTTCAAGCATAGCGACGACGGCCAAGGACGGGGCGACTTCAAGCGTAGCAAAGACGGCGAAGGACGAGGCGACTCCATTGATGGCGTTCGGAGCTTGGCGCTTGCAGAGATGGTGGAAACAGAGGTGAAGGTGAAGGCGAAGGCAAGCCGTCGAACTCCGGTCGCTAAGGGTGGTGAAATCATCGGTGGAGCGCCTTCATTGTGAAATGTCGAAACCCTAGCTTGCAAGAGATCTGAGTTTCAACGTGAGAGGAAAACCAGAGAATAAATCAAGAGAGAGAAAATACAAAATATTATCCTAATTAATAGCAAAAGAGGTTACAATCAAAGATTTAGTCTCATAATATGAAATCCACATTAATAGGTGATTAGGTTGAAACGTGATTAGCTAAAAAAATTTATTTTTTTAATTAAATTTAAAAACGTTCGGTTACAGCATGATTTATGCTGAAATATTAATTTCCTTTTTAATTAAATACGAAAATTATAATATAAAATGATTAATTAAAGAGTATTACAGGGATAAAAATGTTATTAAAATGTCACCTCATGTTAATTGGCTAGTTTACAAAATTAACCAAAATTTGGCTATTTATCTAATTCTATGTTTCAGTTTGACTATTTGGAGCAATTTCTCTATTATATGGTCATAATTTCATCTTATGGACGTAAGATCTCCATGTTTCTCCTCAAACATTTTTGTCTGTATGTGAAGTTGTCTTGTTTGATTTGAGAAATGGCTTTCAATCACGTGTTTCCATTTATGCATTTGTCTCTGCTTCTTCGGTTTTTGGTGTCTCTGTTTCCATGCTTTTTCATAATTCACTAAAAATTAACTTCTTCAATCAAGGCAAGTCAGGTCCATTCGTACCACGTTGTTGTGGCTATGGTATTAATAATATAGATGGCTTTTGGGCGACCTATCTTTCCACATCTCTCAGCCTTTCGTAGGAACACATACACTAGTACACTACACCACATAATACACAGGAGATCAGCCATGGAAAACTTCATGGCTTCCTCGTCGTCTTATTCCCCTCTTACGCTCCAGCAGCGGCTTCTACTGGTCGTGCAGAGCCAGCCGGAGTGGTGGGTCTATGCCATCTTCTGGCGGAGCTCCGGCTGCGAGACCGGGAAGCCGTTCTTCAGCTGGGGAGATGGGTACGATAAATATCATATCTAGGGTTTATCTCATTATATAAACGATTGGCAATAAGAAGAGTAACGTCTGACATTATTGATGATTTAAATCTTGTTCAGTTTAATTTTTATTTATTAGACCGGGAAGCCGTTCTTCAGCTGGGGAGATGGGTACGATAAATATCATATCTAGGGTTTATGTCATTATAAACGATTGGCAATAAATGTCTCACATTATTGATTTAGATCTTGTTCAATTTATCTAGGTGCTCTTTTTTAGTGGGATCTTACTATTTTGAGCCGGTACTCATTTGAGGCTCGTGATACCGGTATATTAAAGTACGATTAAATCTCATTTCAAACTGATTCGATAACGATGAAACTAGCCCATATATAATCTGATAAATCTTGTTAATTTTCTCTCTCTTTTAAAGTCAGGATTAATCTTAACAGGTTCCGAATAATTGTTTCCAAATTCCAAGTGTTCAATGTTTCCGTACGTTATTCCATGAAAAAGAACCGAATAAGTATTTTTTTTTCTTTTCTTTATTTCATGTGAGATCCTTAGCAGGTACTTTCATGGCACGAGAGACACCAATATTTCTCCGAGAACCAGCAACAACAGGGAGAGCCTGGCCACCATTACAGCCGCGGACGAAGTAATAGAGGCTCCCGAAGGCGACGCCGAGTGGTTCTACATCATGTCACTCACTCACTCTTTCCTCGCCGGCGATGCGTTGGGTCCCACGTGGCTCGCCGGCGCCGCGGAGATTCAGTCTCACAATTCGCATAGGGCAAGAGAAGCCCTAATGCACGGCGTAGAGACTCTCGTGTGTGTCCCAGTCCCTGGTGGGATTATCGAAATGGGATCGTGCGATACGATAGCTAAGAATTGGGGTTTGATATATCAGGTCAATGGCTTGTTTGGAATCTCTGATAATGGTGGCAAATGTACAAGTCCAAAGGAAATGCAGAGAAATAGATTATTGACCGGAGATGTTTCCACTCAAGTGCCACTCCGGAAGAAGCGTGGCCGGAAGCCAGCAAATGGGCCTGACTCACCGGTGAGCCACGTGGAGGCCGAGCGGCAGCGACGTGAGAAGCTCAACCACCGCTTCTACACGCTTCGCGCGGCTGTGCCGAACGTGTCGAGGACGGACAAGGCCTCGCTTCTCGCCGACGCTGTCTCGTACATCAACGAGCTCAAGGCCAAGATCGACGAGCTCCAGAACGGCATCGGAAGTACTTGCAGGAACAAGGTCAAGTTCGAAGGCTCCGACTGCACCACCACCACCACCGTTGACCAAACCTGGCCACGGAGCGAAGGACAAGGTATGGACCCCTGCAGCACGGATATCCAGGTGAAGTTCGTCGGCTCGAACACGATGATTAGGGTTCAGTCGGAGAACGTGAACTACCCTGCAGCAAGGCTCATGCGGGCTCTGAGAGAGCTCGAGTTTCCGGTCAAGCATGCAAGCGTTTCGAGTATAAACGACGTCGTGCTTCAAGATGTCGTCGTGAAATTGCCGGAAGGAGGACAGTTTATGTGGACCGAGAAGAGTCTCGAATCTACTCTTTTCGATTGTTTCGAGCGAGATTGAGAAGTTAAAGTTCAAACTCTCGCGACACCAGAAAAAATAAGGCTTCGTTGTTATGATCATATCTTTTTTTAAGTATTATTAGTTCTTTTGTTTTTTCTCTTTTTCATTTCTATTGGAATCTTCATATTCATGTACTTTTACTGAAATATATATGTTAGCTTCATGTCCTTATTTATTTATTTAATAATAATAATAATAATAATTATTATTATTATTACCGCCATGACCAAGCTTAATGTCTTCTTCGAAAGGTTTTTAAGCCCTTCACTTTTAGCTTAAAAAGGCTATATATTGTGAAGTATCATGAGGTTCCACCTCAAAATCAATTGGCAATGAGGGGAGTAACCCATGACCTTTTAAACCTTGCTAAGTCCCCATGTCTTTTTCATGTAGGACTCAACATGCCCCCTCGAGATGGTGGCTCTTTGGCTCACTCATCTCGGGCCGAATCCCTTTTTTTTTTTGGATCGGTGCTCGTTTTGAGCTTAATGGGCTCTGATACCATGTGAAGTATCATGAGGTTCCACCTCAAAACTAATTGACAATGAAGGGAGTAACTCATGACCTTTTAAACCTTGCTAAGTCCTCATGTCTTTTCCATGTGGGACTCAACATATATGAATAGCTATATATGTCGTATTGTATGTATGCGACAATGTCATAAAATAAATAGTCGTGGACTTTCTATATTTATCATGTGGACTTTATATTTTATTCTTTCTATTCTGATCAACTACAATCCTAGAGTTAATATAATTAACTAGCGTTTTGAAACTAAACCTGTACTTTACAATACCTAAAAATTCCGATTTATGATAAAATCCAGAAAAATCCGGATTCAGAATAATTACCAAAATATTTTCATTTTAGTACAATATATATATATATATATATATATATATATTTGTGTGAAAAATTTGATAAAAATTGTTATCCACATAATCTCGTTAGTAGGATCAACTGTATTTTTCTATTCTCATTTACAGTAGTTATATTTTGAATAACAGTAAATAAATTATGTAAATGACGAAATTTATCAATTTTATGACAAGCATGAGGAATTCTTCTCCGGAACGAAAAATTCAGGGAGGAAAATGTTACA
Source organism: Parietaria judaica (assembly GCA_954871525.1). Classification (NCBI taxonomy): domain Eukaryota; kingdom Viridiplantae; phylum Streptophyta; class Magnoliopsida; order Rosales; family Urticaceae; genus Parietaria; species Parietaria judaica. The sequence continues at coordinate 2,899,941 of OX940864.1, read as the reverse complement.
AAGAAAAATTTCGGAGACAATTGAGAACTTCTCGAATGTGTCATTAATTTTTTTTTTCATATAGTTGAATAATCTTGGCCTTTGTATCTATGAGTTTGAAGGCATGGCTCAGAGAGCTCCCAAGAGGAGTGCTCGATTCGCTTACGCCGGAGCAGGTTATGCATTGCAACGCCAAAGACGACTGCACAAAGCTTGCGAAGCTTCTTCCTCCCACGGAAGCTTCTCTGCTCGACCGGCCGTCAATCTCATGGCTGACGTCGTCCAAAACGAGCACTACAACAAGATGAATGCGCGGAACATCGCCATGGTTTTCGTGCCCAACATGACTCGGGTTTCACTTCTTTCTTTTTCAGTTTTTGGGAATTTAGTTCTAGTTTACAAATGTCGGTCACAAGCCACATACTTGAAAATTAGAGCTACATTAATTATACATGGAATAAACCAGCTAAAATACCCTCGCTAAATGAATCTTCAACACGACTCATCAAAAAATTCGGTGAATCAGGCCTCGTAACTTTTCAAACACTTCGAAATAGTGAAAAATGTTCCTTAACGAAAACCATTGCATAGCAGACAAAGAATAATTGTCCGGTTTTGCTTCAGCGAATTCGTCGCGTTCATATATTTAGTCCAAAAGTAGGTTAATTAATATTTTATTTATAGAAAGAGAAGCCAAGATATACAGTTTTCAATTTCATGATTAAAAGTTATAACTTTGCTAAAGTGGACTTGTAAAAATGTGAAAAATGACTCTTAAGTGAACTGAAATATCTTTTTACACTTAGAGATTAAAAAAAAAAAAAAAAATCTTCAAGGCTGTGTTAATTTTTTTTTTTAAATTACTTTGTAGATGTTTATTTATAATTAAAATAAGTAAACTTAACTGAGATAGACTCGTTATGGTTCAAAAAAAAAAAAAAGAGAAGAAAAATAAGTGAATATTACCAAAGAAAATTTCTATATTTTTTCGTCTACCACTCTATATTTTTCGTATAGGAATGTTTTTATATATATATATATATATATGTATATATATATATATATATATATATATATATATATATATATGGAGAGAGAGAGAGAAATATGGCTTTCAATACAATTGAAGGAAAGTGTATTTCTTCATTCATCAAGATATGATACCAAAACAATGAAATGATATTATATTTCTCTTTAGCATCTAATTGATTTTCGTAGTTTTTTTCTTCTTCTTTTTACTTAGAAACAATAAATATATTATTTGTTGTTCAAAAGTTATAGCTACCAAAATTAAGTTCTCATCCCTTTTAAGCAATAATATAAGAATAAAATTATTTATCTCGTATTTATGCATCATGACACGATCCACCCAATTCTGGTATGGTAGGGTCGTGTATGAGAGTACTGAATTGACGACTCCTAATTTCATGTCCTTAAGCTGGTTGGATATATATATATTCAGAGGTGACGTCATTTTCTTTTTGTTTATTACGTACATATTCTAATATTTTACATCAACGTTGTGCTTGTCACATAATAAATTTAATTGCACGAACCGGCGAACAACAAATTGCTAACCATCTTGATAAAATACGCGGCATTGTTGATTGGATCCGGCATCCTCAAACCACCGGTAGGTGGAGAAAGTTTTGTAAAGACCACAATCACCGCGCTAACAAGTTTGGTTTAAATAATAATACACGTTGGAACTCGACATATTTAATGGTTTCAGTTGTTTGTAGACAGCGGCTGCCGTTAGACCACTTCCTCGGAATGGAACTCGAGCCACAGAACCGGATCACGGAGGCGGATTGGGAAACGGCCCAAAAATTTACCCAATTTCTTAAACCATTTTACGTTATTACGCTAAATTTTTCAAACCAAAAAAGACCCTCTTTAAACCACGGTCTTTCGGGTCTTTACCAAATTACGTGTGCTTTCAAAGAATTTGAAAATGAACCTATTATTTCTCCCATTATTCCGGGGATGATTACAAAATACCAAACTTACTGGGATCCACCCCCGTTTTCGTTTTGCTTCGGTGCTATACTTGATCCCCGTTTTTCGTTTACTTGGGGGGCAATGATGTTAGCCTGCGGGGAAAACCTCGGGGTGGATTACCAGAATTATATTAACGTTGTTAACGAAGCCTTTTTTGCATTGTACAGTGAATACGACGCCCGGTTCCCACAGTTCAACGCACAGGAAGAGCAAAGGACAGTGATGGAGAGCCCAACGAAGACGGGACTAGCGTTTAGCCGGCGACTCAGGCAACGGATAGATCGCGGGGAAGCAGGGGAATCCAGCACGGGACCGCCACGGGCGGACATACCGGAGGGCGCACCGGCAGAAGTTAAGCGATACTACGACCTACGGTTCGAGGACGATTCAGGCGAGTTTGATGTCATAAAGTGGTGGAAGAATCAACGGGACAGATTCCCGATATTGGCGAGAATGGCGAGGGATATACTGTCCATCCCCATTTCAAGCGTTGCTTCGGAGAGCGCATTCAGTACGGCTCAGTATGTCATAAACGACCGGAGGGCGTCAACCACCAACACACACGTCGAGCAAATAGTGGTGTTGAATGATTTGTTGTACCACAACCCGGTGATTGCCGAACGGTCCGACCAAACCGAACTGGAGCTAATGACTGAAATGTTTAATGCCTTGTATCCCGAGTGACGCAATGTAACCGCCAATGATGTGCTCTTTCCTCTCTTGGTTTTATGTCCCTAAGGAGGGTTTTACAAGAGAGGTTTTAGTGAGGCATCTTGTAATATTTACACTGAATATTTACAGCTTTCTTCCACCTTATTGTAATATTCACAATGAATAATACAACTTTTTTTTAAATATCTCGTCTTTTCGTATTTATTTATATGTTAAGTAAATTTGTTGAAATTATTAGTATGTTACAAACTAATATTTATTAACATATGTTATTTCTTTAAAATTAAAAATTAAAATCAATATTATTAATATGTTAAAAAATAATTAACTTATATCAATATTATTAATATGTTAAAAATAAAAATCAATATTATTAATATAACAAACTTTAATATTAATTTTGAAAAAAATACATTGTAGATAACAAATTTAAATAATTAACTTACTTACATATAATTTTGAAATAATTAATAAAGTTTTAAAATTAAATTCGGGTAAAAAGTTTAAAAAAAATACATTTCAAGAAACCAAGTACTTTTGCCGCAAAAATAGCCTATAAAATCGCGAAAAATCGCGAACAACCACGACTCTCGGCGTCGCGACGAGTCGCGACCGGAACAGTCGCGATTTTTGGCGACTCGGTCGCGACTCGTCGCGACGCCGCGAGTCCCAGCTCTACTAATATACAACAATATTGACCAGTGAAGTTAATAAATTTTGGGGTATTTGCCGCATGACTAGCCAAATTTATCATTTTATTTTGATGCTTATATTTAAAATTTGGTGGCGAAACTAACCAACATTTTCATTTATTGCACTTTAATAATTATTTTAAAAATTGTTGGTCAAAATACCTATGTTCAAAATTTAGTTACAAAGCTACTATTGTTAACTACAATTTTTGCATTTAACGAATTTGGGCATTTTTTCAATAAAAATTGAACAGAAATATTAAAGTGCAATAATGTGATAAATTTGGGCACTTTTCTCAACTAATTATAAATATATATATATATTTATATATATATATTAAATTGCAATAAAATTATAAACTTAAAACACTTTCACCGCATACATCGATTTGGTATATATATTAAATTGCAATAAAATTATAAACTTAAAACACTTTCACCGCATACATCGATTGGGCACTCGTTCGCTTTCCATATTGAGTCCGTTTTTGCGTATGAAGCTGAAGTGATGGCTGCAGTATTTGCGGTGGAAAAGGCTATCGAATTTCATTGGGATAACTTGTGGCTCGAGTGCGATTCTACATACGTCGTCCAACTTTTTCAGAAGAAAACGAGTTTGGTTCCATGGAAGTTGGGCTCGCTGGTCCAAATGCATCCGCTATGTGGAAATCATTAATTTCAAAGCATCTCATATCTTTCGAGAGGGAAATACAGTAGCTGATGTATTAGCTAATTTTGATGCTCAAAATTTGGGTTATCATTGGTGGCCTTCACACCCGGATTTTACTTCGTCTTTTGTAAACGATGACATTTGTTCGAGAGATAACTTTAGGTTTATATAGTTCTCTTCGATTTTGTTTGTAATCTTTGATATTTTCATTTATATTATTTCGAGCCCGATTCTTACTTTACGTTCTTTGGGATTCGAGTTTGCTTAGCAAGATTTCGGGCTTCCATCTTTGACTAAAAAAAATCCCTTTCACCGCAAATACACCTATTTCTTTTTTCTTAAACCCTAGTAGTTGAAGTGGTTCGTGGACGTACGTACATGGCTTTAAATTTTGTGTCTCGAGATCTGTATTTTAGTTACGGTGCAGTTTACCCTCAATACTTTAGATTTCAGCATTGATTCAGCTAGGGCTTATACTTGGAAATAATAAAAAAATAGCACATTACGGATTACATCATTTATAGTGACACAAAAATTAACTTGCAGCGACACATTTATATTTTCAACAATTTTATTATTTTCTCCAATCTTGTAAGAATTTCAAGAACACGTCTTAATTAGTTTGTGGGTACTCTTCAAATTTTGGCATATTACGTCAATTACTTATTATGATTAGTAATAATATTATTCGAAACATGTAGTCAATTTTTTAATCTTTTATATTAGGATCATTTTTATTTTTTTGCACAAATTCGAGGCTAATTAACTGGGTTATGTCATCTCTCGTTCTATTTTTTTTATTTTATTTTATTTTTTTTGAAAAATCTGTTTTGTTTCAGAAAAGTGATAATCAAGAAATACGCTATTGACAAAACAAATTAAGAAGTGAAGGAGAATGACTCAGTGGTGATACCCGAACTTAGAGTTCTTTTGCGGACTCATTTGGGCGTCTTGGAATGATCGGAATCTTCGTCTTTTTGAGGGCCATATTAAGTCACCGGAAACTTGGGTGGAGGAGGTTATTAGTTGGTATGCGAGCTACAAACGCCAAGACCGAACCATGGAATCAAATCCACTTAGCATGGAGGTTAGTCGGACGTCTTGGAAAGGAGCCGATGATGGAGGGCTCAAGCTTAATGTGGACGCCGCGTGGGATGTGAAGTCCGGCCGTGCGGGTCTTGGTGCGGTCGTTCGAGACCGGAATGGGTGGGTTGTGGGGGTTTCGGCCTCGCTAATCGAACATGTGGATTCGGCTTTGACGGCCGAGTGCATCGCAATCCGTTGGGGGCTCCTTTTTACTCAAACCCGGGGTTGGATTGTCTCCGCCGTTGAGTCCGATTGTTTACAAGCAACACGGTTGGCCAATGAAGGGAATCTTTACGGCACTCGGGGGGCAATTTTGTCGGATATCGCTTCCTTGGCCCAGTCGGTGGGCTTCTCCAATAGTTACAATTGGACTCCTAGATCTTGTAACGAAGTAGCTAATTGTATCGCGAAAGCTCGTCTTTCCTTTTTACCCACGGACTTTTCAGGGTTCGATTGCCCGGAGTGGCTTGTAAACGTTGTACGTCGGGACTCCGTCCCTTTTGAATCTCAATGAATGCCAATAGATCATTTTCCTTAAAAAAAAAAAAAAAGGTTATATATCAGGCTTTTAACAAGATAATAAAAAATAAGTAATTAAATAAAGTTATTTTGCTATTTTGTACGTAAAAAAATGGCTGACCAGATTCAGGAGCTATATTGTTCATTGTCGTTTTCATTAGATAAACTCTTGAGTCCGAATTTACTACTAGACACTAGTATAGTAAAAAAAAAAAAATCAATTATAGTAATTAGCTCTCTTAGTATTTTGATTCCCTTTTGACTAACTTTGGAACCAAAATATTCTATTACGGAAAGAAAAAAAATATATAATTACGGAAAAATCTTGAACCAAAATATTTTTGACATCGATTTCTATCTTTTTACTTTTTCGTATTCAGCAGATCAAATTTACATAAAATCAGGATCCAACAATTTAAAATACTTTTAAGAAATCAAAAATCAGAACTTCTAAATACAGATTTTATAGTAAAAATGTATATGAACAAGAACAATGTATTGTCGCTCGACAGGAGACAACCACTAATATATATATATATATATATATATATATATATATGTGTGTGTGTGTGTGTGTAACGTCTTCAATACTTTCATTATAAAATTATGGATAAATTTTATTATGTTTATGTACAGAGATTTCGATCAATACTAACTGATTGGTCTAAAAAGTGTTTGTGTAGCATTAATTATTTACATAAATTATGCGTTTTGAATAATATATATTCCTTTTCATTCAATCTAGCTAGTGACATAGATTTGATTTCCAAATCCTATTTTCAATTCATATATTGGCCGTTAATTTTAATTTCTTAAGACCCGCCGCCACTACCTAATAATTGAAACAATGATCGGTACCTAGTAAACGTTAGGATTATTATATAATTAAAAACATAATATTAAATTTGAATTTTCAGAAGGATGGAAAAGACCAAGTGGTGAGTGCCCGATTTTTTTCCGACGACCAACACCGATTCACCAACCTTGTGAGCGACACCGGGAGGCGGATCCATATAAACTTTTTCGTGGAGATCACCGTTGAGAAACGCATTTTTCACGTCCATCTAAGAGATTTTCCATCCACGAACAGAAGCAACAGCGATGAGAGTTCTAATTGTAGTCATTTTGGCAACCGGAGCAAACGTCTCTTCATAATCCATGCCATATTGTTGAGAAAACCCCTAGCAACGAGTCGAGCTTTGTATCTTTCAACAGATCCATCGGACTTAGTGTTGGACATATGTGTCCTTAAACAAGATATTTTATCCATTTGTAAAAGATTATGACAAGTCGTTGAATAAAGATGATACTTATTATGATAATCTTATTATAGTTTCTGGTAGAGTAAAATAGAATGTTTGATCCTTAGTTCATAAAGGATGCAATTATGAATTATTATCACAACAGAGTCAATGTGAAGAAGAGTTAATAATCATAATGAATAAACTTAAAATGTCCGTGACCTGATTAACTGGGTGGGAGCCCATTAATCGTATAAGGTCATTAATGTGACTAAGTGACAATCCTATTCTGGATTTTGTGTGTGTCACACTCACTAGAAGTGCATTAAGTATGAAGTGTCTTCATACTGGACTGGACCTGACTTAAACTCCGGAAGTTATCATATAAGACCGTCACTGATAACTTGGAATTGAGTCACTAGTAGATGATCAAATGGATATTCGATCTAAGTCCTGAGTGATCTTGAGTCCAAGCTGCTGGCTTGATTGTTCTTTGATTTAACCGTTAAAGAACACGAAATATTACCGCTGTTCCCAACATTATAATTTTGGGAACATGATAGTCAGCAGTAAGGGTAACTTGGTCATAGACATGGGCATCACACAGCTTTCTTCAGAGTGATGATGATTCCCTTGATTGTCGGTGGTGAGAAGTGAGAGGTACCCGTGCGCAACTTATGAATCGAAACCATAAGTGGGTTACTCATAATATTACTGACTGAGTCAAGGATGAAAATGCAATGAGGGCCATAACGGTAGAAACCGCCTGCTCGTGTGTGGATCATCAAGTGAAAGATCAATAACCCGAATTTGATTGTATCAATGGACACCCTGCTCTTATAAAGGGAATAATATATACCGTATCACTAAAGAGTGCAGCCTCGGGTCTATAGTGGAATCACTTCGAGGTTTGACGAACAACTAGCAGTTCATTGGAGCTTAAGTGATACGGGTCCAGGGTCCCCAGGATAGCTCCATAACGGATGATACGTACGTGATTAAAATATATTCTGGATAATGTTTAATCATTTGGCTTGACTTATAAAACTGAAAGGTTTGTGGCAGGCGTCAGATAGTTTTATCGTTAGCGTGGCAAAAGTACCATATTTTGGTACACGAAATTAACTGATAAAAGAAAGTTAGAATTTAGATTTTCTATCAGCACCATGTTGTTGGAAATTAAATTCTAAGCAACTTTGCTTTTTTAACTAAGTCATTTCGACTTACGGTTAGTGATTTATGGATTTTTTAAGTTTGTGATCGGTTCGATAAACTTTGAAATTAAATCACATGTCACGAATTTAAATGATGGTGTGGCACCATGACATTTTAATGTGTGATATTGAGATCAGGAAATATTAATATAATTTAATTATTTGGATTTAATTATTAATATCTTATTAATAATTAATTAATAATTAATAGATTTATATTAATAAATAAATATATATATTTATATATATATATATATGTGTAAATTCGAATTAGGGTTTCATTAAATTCGAATGGTATGATTTGGTCTTTCCAAATTTACGGCATAAGTACCAAATATTTTGGTATTTTAGCAAATCCCTAAAATAAATATTATCCATTGGATAGGTTATGATTTAATATCAACCGTTGGATTAGGATATTGATAAATTTGAAATTAATAACTTGGTGACCAAGTTTCATTTTTCGAATTTGGTTAATTAATTATATCCGTTAGATCGGTCTAAGATTTAATCTTTACCGTCGGATTGAAAATTAATTAATTATATATATTTATATATTTTCGAATTATGGTTTATGGATAAATTCGAAATTGTTTTTAATAAATCTTTTTATATTTGATTTTATCCTAAACTAATTTGATCCATTAGATCGGTTTAAAGATTTATCTCAACCGTTGGATCTAGATAATGATAATTCGAATTTTAATATATATATATATATATAATTCGAATTTTATAAAGATAAGAAGATAAGATTGGATTTTGATTTTATCCTAATCTTTCTTATTTAATTAAATCCCTAATTAATTATATCCATTGGATTTAGATGAGATTAAATCTGGACCATTGGATTAAGATAATTAATTATACTTAAATATATGAAATTCGAAATTAGGGAGGGAATTTCTCCAATTCGGTTACGGTTTGAGCCTATAAATAGGAGGCTCATTCTACACATTTTTCACACCTTTCCCCAGAGAAAAATTCGAACTCTCCCTCTCCCTCAGGGTCTGTGAATTTTCTCTCTGATTTCTCTTTTCTGGTTCGGCTTAGGAGACTATATCTCCGGAAGCTTAAAAAGAACCATCAGTTAAAATTTTGCGACGGAGTCCTGCCGGCGAAGCCCACGCTTCGGTACGAGGATTCCAGGAGAATATCCCGGAAGATCACGGGAGTTTCCCTCAGCACCGGCGGAGCCTTGCCCGATTCAGAACGCGCAGCCGGAAGTCGTTAATAGAGGTACGGCCTTATGCATTGGGTTAATAAATGCAACCATTTACTGCTTTCTATTTATTTCCTATTATGACTAGATTATTAATAATGATATATGAATATTAAATTACATAATATTTATCAGATCTTGGAAATGGTTATTATCCGATATCTGGACCGTTGGACGGATAACAAGTTATTCCGCTTTAAATTAATTTTTTAAATGTTACCCGGACGGTTCGGAGGTACAATTCGTGATAATTTTCAAGGAATCCGAGACGTGATTCCCAACACTTAGTTTTGATCTTGTAAACCCATCGAGAACCAATGGTGCGTTTTCCTGGTGGTAACAAAACCAAATCCCAAGTACGTGTTTGACGCAGTGCCAAAAGTTCCTCATTCATAGCAGTCTGCCAAAGGGGGTCAAGAACAGCTTCTCGATAGGACGAGGGCTCAGAGATACGATGAATAGATGTTAGGAAAGACACAAAGGAACTAGAGTAACATGAATAGGAGAAATCTGGGAGTTTAAATGACTTACGGACCCTACTTGATGTGCGAGGTGGAGGATCCACATTCTCTGAAGCTGATTGCGGGACCACGGGTTGAGGAGGCAAAAATGTGGCGGGAACAATAGTACCTGAGTTAGTTGTCTCATCACACAGAGCAACAGGAGGCTCGAGATGATCTTTATCAGTATCAAAAGGATCAATACTGACTAGATCTGATTTTGTCATATTATGGGAATTTTCTGGAACCGAAAAATATGGAATATGTTTAAGGAAGAATACATGACGAGAGACATACAATTTTTGACCAACGGGATCAAAGCAACGATATCCTTTTTGACCAACCCCATAACCCAAGAAAACACAAAACACAGATCGAGAAGTCAATTTACTACGCTCAACACTAGGACGTAGCACAAAACAAGTTGACCCAAAGACACGCAATGCGGAATAATCAGGAGACTGACCATGAATCTTTTCAAAAGGTGTCAAACCTGAGTTATGTGAAGTAGGAATTCTATTGATCAGATAAACGGAGGTCAGAACTGATTCTCCCCAAAACACACCTAGAACCTGAGATGATAATAGAATGAATCGAGCAGTTTCAACGATATGACGATGTTTTCGTTCTGCTACACCATTTTGTTGAGGAGTATCGATACATGAACTCTGATGAACAATTCCATCAGAGCTAAGTAACCTGAAAAAATCATGAGATGTGTATTCCCCACCTAAATCACAACGAAAACATTTTATGACTGACGAATATTGGGTTTTGACAAGAGCTCGAAATGTCAAATATATTCAGAAATTTAGAACGACGTTTCATAAGATAAACTCAAGTGTAACGAGTGTAGTCATCAACAAAATATACATAATGACGAGAATCCCTTTTGTAAGCAAATGGGAGGGTCCCCAGAAAGGGGGTTGATTGAGATAAACTTCTAGGAAATGGCAATGCAGAAAATTTAGCAAGTTTACAACCACTACAATCAGACACATCATGAGTTTTCAAATTACCCAAAACACCCGTAGAAACTAAAAAATTTAAACGAGATCCGGACACATGACCTAAACGAGAATGCCATAAGTAAAAGTCAGAAGACGAACGACTCAACCGAAAAGATGACAAATCGACACTAGAAGCATCAACACTCTCTGGCACTTTTAGTTCATCCACCACATATAGACCTCCTTCCCTATGACATGTCCCAATCAGCCTTTGAGCATGTGGATCATGTACAAAACAATGAGATTTGGTAAAGATGGCAAAATAGTCCAAGTCGCACAATTTACCAACGGAAGCAAGATTCAAAGTAAGACTCGGAATATAGTAAGCATGAGGAAGGTTTAAGTGGGGTGTACAGATAGGACCAACACCGACCAATGGCATATGATTACCATTAGCCGTTGCTATAGATAAAGAGGAGTTTGGAGACAACGAAGAAAAAAATGATTTCTCAGGAGACATATGATCAGTAGCACCAGAGTCAAGAACCCAAGTGGGGGAAGATATACCTGATGGACCAGATTTTTTGGAGAGATGACAAATCGACAGGGGAAGCAGTGGATAAGGCTTGAGGTTGCGAGGCGAAAAACTTTTGGAACTGCTTAATCAACGATGGATCTGATGTAGACACTTCAGCACTACTCGTTTGAAAAGCTTGATTAGTAGCTTTCCATGGAGGCTTCTGAGAGACCGGTGACGGGCGTCGATGCGGCTGTTTTCCTTTATTGACCAATAAAGGACATTGTCCCTTCCAGTGCCCTTTTTGCTTACAAAACGCACATTCTGTTGGAAATCGGGGTTTGATTCCCGACTCCATTACCTCAAAATATGCTTCTGAGCCGTCCCGGTAACATTTAAAAAATTATTTTAAAGCGGAAAACTTTTTATCGTAACGGCACGGATATCGGGTAATAACCATTTTGACAAGATCCGATATATATTACATATTTAATATTCACAACACATTATTAATATCATAGTCGAAATAAGAAATAAATAGAAAGCGGTAAATGTTTGCATTTATTAACCCAATGCATAAGGCCGTACCTCAGTTGACGTTTCTGACTGCGGACTCTGAAGTTCGGCAGGGCTCCGCCGGTGCTGAGGGAAACACCCGTGATCTTCCGGGATATTCTCCTGGACTCCTCATACCGAAGCGTGGGCTTTGCCGGCAGGACTCCGTCGCAAAAATTTAACTGAGGTTCTTTTGTAGCTTCTGGAGAAAAAGTCTCCTAAGCTGAACCAGAAAAGAGATCAGAAGTAGAAAAACTCGCAGACCCTAGAGAGAGAGGGAGAGCTCGAGTTTTTGCTCTGGGGAAGGTGTGAAAAATGTTGTAAATGAGCTTCCTATTTATAGACTTGGCCCGTAACCGAATTAGAGAAATTCTCTCATCAATTTTCGATTTTCTTATAATTAAATACAATAATTATCTCAATCCAATGGCTAAGATTCAATCTCATCTTAATCCAATGGTTATAATTATTTAAGTATTTAATTAAATAAGAAAGAATTGGTAAATATAAAAACCAATAAAAATTGAAAATATATATATATAATCAATTTCGAAATTTATAATTAAATAAAATTAATTATCTTAATCCAATGGATAAGATTCAATCTTACCTAAATCCAATGGATATAATTAATTAGGGATTTAATTTTAAATAAGAAAGACTTGGTAAAAAGAAAACCAATCTTATCTACTTATTTATCTTTATTCGAATATATATATATATAATAATAATAATTTCGAAATATTATTAATTATCTAGATCCAACGGCTTAGATTAATCTTAGACCGATCTAATGGATCGAATTAGTTTAGGATAAAATCAAATATCTTAAGACTTAGTAAAAGCCCTAATTCGATTTAATCCTTAACCATATTTCGAAAATTATATATTACATATATGATTAATTAATTTCCAATTCCGACGTTAAAGATTAAATCTTAAACCGATGTAACAGATACAATTAATTAGGTCAAATTCGAAAACCCTAAGCTTGGTCACCAAGCTACTATTTTCGAATTAGGGTTAGGTCAAAAATCAATCATCTTAATCCTACAGTTGATATTAAATCATTTCCGATCTAAAGGATAAGATTGATTTTAGGGTTTTTGCCAAAGTACCAAACTTTAGGTACTTATACCGCAAATATTAAACCCTAGCTAGGTCAAACTCGTGTGGGCTAGATTATGCAGGCCCACATCGATTTATAATATATATATATATAATTAAATATATATATATATTATTATTAATATAAATCCATTAATTATTAATTAATTATTAATAAGATATTAATAATTAAATCCAAATAATTAAATTATATTAATAATTCCTGATCTCAATATCACACATAAAAATGTCGTGGTGCCACACCATCATTTAAATTCGTGACATGTGATTTAATTTCATAGTTTATCGAATCGAGCATAAACTTAGAAAATCCATAAATCACAAACCGTAAGTCGAAATGACTTGGTTAAAAAAGCAAAGTTTCTTAGAATTTAATTTCCAACAACATGGTGCTGATAGAAAATCTAAATTCTAACTTTATTTTATCAGTTAATTTCGTGCACCAAGATATGGTACTTTTGCCACGCTGACGATAAAACTATCTGACGTCTGCCACAGACCTTTCAGTTTTATAAGTCTAGCCAAATGATTAAACATTATCCAGAATGTATTTTAATCACGTACGTATCATCCGTTACGGAGCTATCCTGGGGACCATGGACCCGTATCACTTAAGCTCCAACGAATTGCTAGTTGTTCGTCAAACCTCGAAGTGATTCCACTATAGACCCGAGGCTGCACTCTTTAGTGATACGGTATATATTATTCCCTTTATAAGAGCAGGGTGTCCATTGATACAATCAAATTCGGGTTATTGATCTTTCACTTGATGATCCACACACGAGTAGGCGGTTTCTACCGTTATGGCCCTCATTGCATTTTCATCCTTGACTCAGTCAGTAATATTATGAGTAACCCACTTATGGTTTCGATTCATAAGTTGCACACGGGTACCTATCACTTCTCACCACCGACAAACAAGGGAATCATCATCACTCTGAAGAGAGCTGTGTGATGCCCATGTCTATGACCAAGCTACCCTTACTGCTGACTATCATGTTCCCAAAATAATAGTGTTGGGAACAGCGGTAATATTTCGTGTTCTTTAACGGTTAAATCAAAGAACAATCAAGCCAGCAGCTTGGACTCAAGATCACTCAGGACTTAGATCGAATATCCATTTGATCATCTACTAGTGACTCAATTCCAAGTTATCAGTGACGGTCTTATATGATAACTTCTGGAGTTTAAGTCAGGTCCAGTCCAGTATGAAGACACTTCATACTTACTGAACTTCTAGTGAGTGTGACACACACAAAATCCAGAATAAGATTGTCACTTAGTCACATTAATAACCTTATACGATTAATGGGCTCCCACCCAGTTAATCAGGTCACAGACATTTTAAGTTCATTCATTATGATTATTAATTCTTCTTCACATTGACTCTGTTGAGATAATAATTCATAATTGCATCCTTTATGAACTAAGGAAACAAACATTCTATTTTACTCTACCAGAAACTATAATAAGATTAACATAATAAGTATCATCTTTATTCAATGACATATCATAATCTTTTATAAATGGATAAAATATCTTGTTTAAGGATACATATGTCCAACACATTCATCTATGGACACACGAGTATTGGAGCGACTCGGATGGTTACTAGATGAACTCTGAGGGGAAGCAGCAAAAACTGATGGAGCGGCCGTTGAAGAAGCTCTTTTTCAGTGCGAGTCTTGAGCCGAATCTCTTCTGTCATCAATTCATTCACAACCGAGTCAACCGAAAGCAAGGGATTCCGGTGTAAAATGGACCCGCGTAGAGCCTCAAAGTCATCTCGAAGCGCCATCAAAAACTGAACAAGACGTTATTCCTCTCTGAATTGGATGTATGGCTCCACTGAACGCAAATTGGCTGGTTCGATCTGAGCCAGATGATCCCATAAAGCGGACATATCAGAGTAGAATTCTTGGAATGACGAATCATCTTGCTTGAGAGCCCGAATGTCAGTCTCCAATTGATAGCGCCGAGCGAAATTAGACTGAGTAAACAGTCTCTCAAGATGCTCCCAAACAAGCTTTGTTGTCTCAAATTTTGCCAATTGAACGCCTATCGAATGAGTCACAGAATTGTTTATCGATGTGATGATTTTCGAATTGTCAGCTTCCCAAATCTCCAGTTGCCCGTCATAAGAATCCGCTGATTTGTCAGTGGGCGGCAATTTAGTACCCGAAATATACCCCCACATAGATTTTCCCTTCAGAAAATTCTTCATCACATAACTCCAATACGTGTAGTTCTTTCCATCTTACTGTGCGCTAATCGACTGAAGCGAATCATCATTTCGACTAGCCATAACGAACGAGTACCAGGCAAACCAAATTCAAGCAACAAATTGGCCAATCTAACAAAAGCCCCAAATTCCACAAACCCTAGGCCAAATCGCAATCATAGAAATCGAAGCACCAGATTGCATACCAGAGAAACGCGAACAAGTGGAAGCCGAAACCCAAACGACGAACGGCGGCAAAATCGCGACGGAACGATGAACAGTGCCGCGATGAACATTGCCCAGATTCAACCTTCCTTCAAGATTCATAATTTGGCTCTGATACCATGTTAAAATCAGAGAGAGAGAAGAGAGGAAGAAATTGTCGATGGAATAGAATGAAAACCAATAATACAATGATGTTTAGGTTATACTAAAGAGAAGGACTTGTTGAGTGTGAAGCCTAATCTACACGAAAGCGCTTCCGAGACCCGACGCAGAGCAGCGCCCCCTGGGTGAATTTTTTATATTACGCATTATGTAGCGAGGGTATTTTAGACTTTTCACACGGGTTATTTGCCCTAGGTTTATTTTTCGCTTATAAGGCTTGTAGCCGTCATTAGTGCGTTTTCGTAGCACAAATTGAGAGAGGCGGGATTGAGGGTTTAACCAGAAACTCCTATTGAGAGATTGATAGTGGATCAATCTCCTATTTACAGGCGGCAAGTGGACATACCTCCTACACTGGAAGCGAACCACTATAATTCTGGTGTCGATTTCAATTTCGTTTATCGCTTTTATCGTTTTTCGAATTGGGGATTAGGGCAAAATTCCTAACAGGACTAAATACCAAATAAGGAAAATAATACATAGGGACTTTAAATGCTAATAACCAGAACCGACATGAATGTTTTTTAAAAACGATTAAAATTAAATTTTAGAATCTAGAATTGTAACATTTTAAGGGTTTATATATATATATATATATATATATATATATATATATAAAGATTACTTACAATAATTAAATATTACTGTTCTACGTAATATCCGTGGTGATTAATTAGTCCAAAAATATCTAATCGTTTCATATGGTTATTGTTCATGAGTCCTTTCAAGTTTCAACTATATGCTTCATAATGACCATATATATATAATATTGATATTGACTTGAGCCTTGAGGATATCTTTTTCTAAATTAGAGGTATAAAAAAGAACATGGTCATAATTTCATGGACCAAATGTATAAGATAATCCATGTTTCACTCGAAGATTTTTGTCTCTACATGAAGTTGTTGGATTTGAGTTATAGCTTTCAATCACGTGTTTCCATTTATGCACTCTCTTGCTTTTCGAAGACCACTGCTTTATGTTACAGTAATCAACACATGCTTTTCCATAATTTACTAAAAAAATTAACTTCTTAAAGACAAGTCAGGTCCATTCGTAGTACCATGTTGTGGCTATGGTATTTATGGCTTTTGGGCAACCTATTTCCACAAATCTCAACCATTTATAGAAACACACAAACACTAGATTATACACAGGAGATCAACCATGGAAAAATTCAAGGCCTCGTCTTCTTCGTTGCTTTCTTCGCCTTTTACAGTCCAGCAGCGGCTTCGACTGGCCGTGCAGAGCCAGCCCGAGTGGTGGGTCTACGCCATCTTCTGGCGGAGCTCCGGCGGCGAGACCGGAAAGCCGTTCTTTAGCTGGGGAGACGGGTACGATTAATTATCCTATCTAGGGTTTTTCATAAACAATTGGCAATGAGAAGAGTTACCTATATTGATGTTTATCTCTTTGAGATCCTTGATCCGTCTGTAGATCTCGATCAAGGATTTAATGTTTTGAATCGGTACTCGTTTGAGGCTTCAGATACCGGTATGTTAAAGTACGATGAAGTCTTATCTCAAAGTCAATCAACAACAAAGAAATCTTATATATCTTGTTAAATTCTCTTCCTTTTCAAGCCAAGATTAACTTACATAGTTCTTCAACTGGTTCCGGCTCATAGTGGACCGAATCCCAGTGTTCATTGTTTCCGTTATTTGTGCACGGAAAAGAACCTTATAAGTTCAATTTTTCTTTTTCACGTGAGATCTTTAACAGGTACTTTCATGGCACGAGAGACACCGTTTCTCCGAGAAACAGCGACAACAGCGAGAGCCTCGCCACCATCACAGGTCTCGCCGACGGAGTAATAGAGTCTCCTGTCAACAACACGGCGGTCAACGGCGAGGCCGAGTGGTTCTACATCATGTCGCTCACTCACTCTTTCCTCGCCGGCGATGCGTTGAGCTCCGCGTGGCTCGCCGGCGCCACGGAGCTTCAGTCTCACGACTCCCATAGGGCCAGAGAAGCCCTAATGCACGGCGTTGAGACTCTCGTGTGTGTCCCAGTCCTTGGTGGGATTATCGAAATGGGATCGTGCGATATGATAGCCAAGAATTGGGGTTTGATAAATCAGGTCAATGGCTTGTTTGAAATCTCTAACGAGGATGAAAATGATGTCAAATATAAAAGTCCAAAAGAAATGCAGAGAAATATATTATTGAGCGGAGATGGGACCATCGAAGTACCACTCCCGAAGAAGCGCGGTCGGAAACCGGCAATTGGGCGTGACATACCCGTGAGCCACGTGGAAGCCGAGCGGCAGCGGCGCGAGAAGCTTAACCATCGCTTCTACGCGCTTCGCGCGGCTGTGCCCAACGTGTCCAAGATGGACAAGGCCTCGCTCCTTGCCGACGCCGTCTCGTACATCAACGAGCTCAAGGCAAAGATCGACGAGCTCCAGAACGGCGTCGGAAGTACTTGCGGGAACAAGGTCAAGCTCGAAGGCTCCGACTGCACAACCACCACCGTTGACCAAACCCGGCCAGGGAGCGAAGAACGTATGGACCCCGGCGAAACAGAGATCCAGGTGAGGTTTGTCGGCTCGGACGCGATGATTAGGGTTCAGTCGGAGAACGTAAACTACCCGGCGGCGAGGCTCATGCGAGCTCTGAAGGAGCTCGAGTTTTCAGTCAAGCATGCAAGCGTTTCGAGTATAAACGACGTCGTGCTTCAGGATGTCGTCGTGAAATTGCCGGAAGGAGGACAGGTTCCATGGACCGAGAAGAGTCTCGAATCTACCCTTTTCGGTAATTTCGAGAGAGATTGAGAAGTTCAAGTTCAAGTTCAAAGCTTCTTTGATTAATGATAATATCTTCTTCCTTTTTTTCATATGTACTAGCTTCAACTTTTTCTCTTTTCAGTTCTATTGGAAATGGAATCTTCATTTTAATGATATATCATACATGTGTGAGCTTCAGGTCCTTGTTTATTTTATTAATATATATTTTATTACCGCATGATGACATGTATTCTTTGAATCTTCACTTTTAGCTTAACATGTATTCTTTGAGCTATTTCAATCATATGATGCTATCTATGTCGTATTGTATGCGACAACATGAATAGTCGAAAGTCACTTTATTATTGGGTTACGTGGACTTTCTATATTTATCATGTGGACTTTATATTTTATTCTTTCTATATTTTTTATGATCAACTATATACAATCCTAGGTTTTGTATAATTAACTAGCGTTTCGAAACTTTTAACAAGAGTTTAATAATGTACATATACAATTAATATTCACCTTAAACAAGATATTTTATCATAACAATATTAATTATATTTTATCACAAAAACATATATAAGAGCTCACCACATGAAACGGGCTGGCCCGTCCCGCATTTTTGTTGGGCACGGGCTGCCCAGCCCGTCCCTCCCCAAGAACTGAGTGGGCAAAGCTTGCCCGTCAAGATCTTTGGAACGAGGAATTTATTTTTAAAATATTTTGTGTTTTAGAATATAAAAAAAAAAAAGAGGAAGAAGAAAGAGTTTAGGTGGCATGTTTGCAATAGGCACGAGCAGCTCAACCTGCAGTGGGTGCGGCCACGCGGGCTGCGAGACGGGTCACCGTGGCGAGGCTAGGCAGGTATTAGGTGTGGGGGACAAGAAAGTTTGATTAATCTTTGACACCATATAATAGTATAAACTTTACCATAATTAATTAGCATATATAAAATGTGCTTTTAATACTATAAAAGATCAATTATTTTTCTTGAATCTATACAAGTGCTTGATTGTTGGTCATAATAATGAGTATGAGTATGACTCGTGAATTATAATTGGTTCTTTTCTAATTGCTAAATCTAGCGAAAGATCATCCTATGATTCTCTTACCATTTTTAATTCGAAAAAATTATGAATATAGTAATACATGATCTATTAAACCTCGTAGGCTCGTACATTGCCATCTAGTGGCTAATTTATTCGTGATTATCTTGCTGACATGCACTAACAATATATATAAGCAATGAAAGACTAAGGGTGTGTTTGGTTACATTAAGATTAAGACGTCTGAATCTGAATGCAAATCTGAATATTAAGATGTGACATCTGAATCTGAATGAATACAAATTAAGTATGTTTGTTTTTTAGATCTGAATACAAATCTGAATGCATCTTTATTTTTTCGAACTAAATTTTTTATTAGCTTTAATAAATGCTTATTTTTTTAAATAAAAATACAAACATAAAATTAATTTAATTATATGATGAAATGTAAATAATTTTTTAAACACTAATTTATATATTTTTTAATAATAACACTAATAATAATAATAATTTATAATAAATTTTAATATAATACATTTTCTTAAATACTTCAACTTGAAAATGATACATTATAGGCAAATTCTATCGTATAATAGCATTTTTTTATAATCAATTTTTTTTATATATTTTATTTTAATGATTATTTGATTTATTTATATTAATAAATTTGTAAATTTATATTTATAAAACGTAAAATTATATATAACATTTTAAATATATGAACTAATAATATATCTTTCTAACTTTTAGTTATAAATTTAAGATAATTTTATATTTTAATATATTTTTATTAAAAAATCAAAATTCATATATTTTTTTTAAAACGTCGAAAATATATCTTTCCACCTATCATTGGATTCGTCATGTCTCAACCTTTCCAATGGTATTTTTTATGACTCCATTGGAGATATAGAAATAAAGTTATGGGGTTTTGAAGTTTTTTGTTAAGAAAGAAATTAGGAGAGAGAATCTGAATGCCATTAAGTTACTTTTGCAAATCTGATTCATTAAGAGACAAAAAGATGCATTAAGATGTTTAAAAAAGAAAAAAACAAATGCACTTAATAGACTTAAATCTGGCCCATTAAGATTAAGAGGTCTATTAAGTGCAAACAAACACACCCTAAGACTTCCTGTAGGATATGTATAGGACGAAACGAAAGTGAAAACACAATAATTGAAATATTGAATATGATACTTAAAATTTTATTATTTATGAACAACTGGATTCGAAAACAATAAAGACTAAAAAGGAAAACAATAGATTATAAAATTCTACATGTTCGAGAGAGAGAAAAAAAAAAGACTAAAAATGAAAAAATAACAAAAATATTAAGAAATGCCTAGAATTGATGAAAAATGAGGTTATAAATTATAATTAGTTTTACACCAAATGCCTTAAATGTCAAAGGTTCTTTTCTTAATTAACACCAAATTTACACCCAATGAAACTTGCAAATTCTACCGTTTTAGTGAATTCTCATAGTGTCCGTATTTTTTTTTTTTATTTTTTTTTTAAAGCAATCCCTAATAAGGTATGTTGTTATCCTCAACTATTATTGAAAAAATGTTGCCATCTATGGAAAAGATAAAGACTCCTTAATAGCTCGTAGAGATAGAAATATACAAAATATATATTCCATTATTATTGGGTGCGTTTGGCACAGCTTATTTAGCCATGTTTTTGTTTATAAAATAAACTTAACCGCTTTTCAGGTGTTTGGCAAAATTGTTTTTTTCAAAAAACACAAAATCGATTTTGAATTTTTGTACATGAATTGTAAAAGCTAGGATTCGTAGCTTTTGGTTTTTTCTAAAAAAAAATACGATTTTAGTCTATTTTAGTCTTTTTAGCCTAAATAAATTTTTAACGCTAAATCAGTTTTTGCTACTAGCAACAACTGTTTTATAAACAATTTACCAAACACCTGTCGGTTTTTTTCAAAATCAATTTATCTTTTAAACTAAAACTAAAAACAATTTTTGTAAAAATTAAACTGTGCCAAACGAGCCTATTACCTGCATGATTTTGATTTCATGAATTGCCACGTCATTGCATCTCAATTATTGCATCTGCAGTACCAACTATCACTAACGTTAAATGGAACCCGAACTCACCATCAACGGTCCGAACCAACCAAATAATATCCACAAACTCTTACAAAAATCAAATAATCTCATTGCATGACCACATGCCAAATAGCACGAGGTATACGTGATTCAAAAGTTTGAGAGAGGAGAGCTATAGGTTTCGTACGTGCGATATTTATATATATTGATCAACTATATGGCTTGATAGTTATAAAAAAAAATAAGAAAGAATTTATAATAATAATAAGTCATATTGGCAATAATTATGAAATTATCTTAGCTAAATTTTGATTTCAAAGTTCATGGTATATTCCAATTTTATTTTTTAGAGGTAAAAGTATCATACTGTTAAAAATTGTTTATGTTGTTAGTACAAAATCGTTAACTTTCATAAAATACCAATATTTATTTGCGGCATAGTTCATAAGTTATTATTGGCAACGTAAATACTAAAATTATTATCATTTATTAGCAACATATAAGTACTTAAGTTACTATAATAAACATAAAATATATAGAATTGGTGGATATAATAATACATAAAATATATATTGACGATATAAATACAATTATTATCATTTATGATATTTTTGTAATTTTATCCACCAATTCTACATAATTTACGTATATGATAATAACTTAAATACTTATGTCAATAATAAATACTTACCGTCACTAATAACTTATGTACTTATGTCACAATAAATATTAATATTAATATGCCGTGAACTTTAAGGCACTTTAAGGTACTTTTCCTTATATTTTCTCATTTATAAATAATAAACTAAAGTTATTGTTAATGCAAATATACTTGAGTTTCAAATATTTCTATCAAGGATAGTTGCATATTTATATATACACACATATATATTATAGTCAATTATAATTAAGTACTTTGGTCTTAAAAATTGTTTTATTATTATTATTATTATTATTATTATTATTATTATTATTATTATTGAATGGGATTTACTCACATATGACCCCAAAAAAAATGTTTTAAAAGAGATATTTTACAATTTTTACATTTCTATATATTACTCCTACCATAAAAGTTCCACGTTACGACATTTGAGATCTTCAAAGAGTCGATAACGTAGACTAAGCTCTCGCATAGTAGACAAAACATATTCTACATTGCAAACACCAAAACATTACAAGTTAGCGTGTCGTTGTGTAGTAAAACAAAAACAAAAAAGACAAAAGCTTGATCATAATGAGCAAAACATAATGGCTGATTATACGTTATCATCTAGAACTTCACAATAAAAAATTAATGAAAATATTTAATACTTTTTTTTTCCAAAAGAACATATAAATATAATGTTGAGAATCCATACAACTAAAACGAAATATGAATAATATCTCGATATTATTGTGGCAAATATCACAAATTAATAATTCTACGCTATTATTTATAGGGTTATTGCGGCGAAAAGACCCAAACTTTGGTCAAATGCTCTGCTGTGTATACAACTTTCGTAAATTGCGGCAAAAGTACCCAAACTCGGCATTTGGGAGTTGACCGAGGAAATCTGTCCATGTGGCTATTAGCCTTTGCCACATGGCATGCCACGTAATTATTACTTTTTAAATAATTTTTATAAAAAATTATTTAATTTTTATTTTATTTTATTTTTTATTTTTTAAAAATTATTATTTATTTTTAATATTTTTTCCAATAATAACAAATAATGAATATTTAAATTTAAATATTTATTATTGGTTATAATTATTTATTTTCAAAAAAGTGGGTAGAACGAAATAAAAATCACCGTTCACGGTTCACTTGAACTCCGTTTCGTTCACGCGTCAAATAAAATTGTTTAATATGTTTAATAATAATAACCAATAAACAAATACATATTGTTTAAAAATTCAAGACATAATTAAATAAACACGACTTATCAAAAAAAAAATAGTAGTCATATTTATATTTAACGAAAAATTGTTTTTATTTGTTTGCATAATATTTCTTTTTGTGTTTGCATTTCATAATAATAATTGTTTAATATGTTTTTTTTATATATTATTCTTTTTAAAAAAATTGTCATTAAATAATCATATGATTATTATTGGTTATTATTATTAAACATAGTAAACAATTTCGTTCCACCCGTGAACCGGATCGGAGGCAGAGCTTAAGTGAACCGTGAACGGTGATTTTTTTATTTATTTATTTCATTGGACCCACTTTTCTAAAATGAATAATTATATTTAATAATAATAACCAATAATGAATATTTGAATTAAAATATTCATTATTGGTTATTATTGAAAAATAATTTAATTTTAAAAAAATTAAAAATTTTTTTAAAAAAATTAAAAAGTTTTTTTTTTAAATAATATTTTTTTAAATTATTTTAAAAATAATAATTATGTGGGATGCCATGTGGCAGCTAAGTGCCACGTGGCAAAGGCCAACAGCCACATGGACAGATTTCCTCGGTCAACTCCCGAACATTGAGTTTGGGTGTTATTGCCGCTATTTATGGAAGTAGGATACACGGGAGAGAATTTGACCAAAAATTGGCTCTTTTTGCCGCAATTAATCCTTATTTATATTGGGTTTTCTTTGAGGTAACTAGTAATCCCGTTTTAACTAAGTCAAAGGTTGTTTGTGGGACCAGACAATACATTTTAGGAAAGTTCTAATTTATTGAAATTATTTCTCACAACATATGTTAATATCGTAAATAAAAATAATGTCTTCATTTCTAGTCGATTGGCCTTTCTGCCTGTTATGGGTTAATTTTGTAAAGGTTATTTAATAAAGGAAAATTATTTAGTTAATTATTTCTTTATTAAATAAACCTATTTTTTACCAAAATATTCACAGGAGGTCCGTTTTCGCAAAAAAAAAAAAAGTCCAGATGATCCCAAAAATATCAAAACACCCAAAAAGGACATAAAGTTTGTAAAATTTGGCCTCGGGGGACATCCGGGACCAAAAAACGGCCCTGGGACCACCCCGAACGGGCCCCGTGGACCTACATACACCACCACACGCTACCACGTGTCACCTGCAGCCTTCACGTACCCTTCCCACGCACAGCACGCGCCCACACGCGCCATCCAAGAGGCTGACACCAGCCCTGTGACGTCAGCTGACGTCAGCAACTTTGAGGCCAAGCTTCCACCGCGCGCCGCCCACGTTTGCCGCGCGTGAGGGCGCGTCCGGCATCGGATGGGGAGGCCGATTATGGCGTTGGATCGGCCACATTCCGAGGATGTGAAAGACTATATTATTTTGCACCAGGGGCCTCCCGGATCAAAAGATAATTGCGTTTGAACCCCCGGACCCTCCTATAAATAAGAGCTCGGTTTTCACTGAACGATAACTCGATTCTCACCCCGAGAACTCGCCCTAAACTCTCTCTACTCCCTCTAAAACTCGCCTCCCCTCAAATATCACTCTAATGTTGAGCGTCGGAGGTGAATCAGGGGGTACCCCCCCCCCCCCCGGTTCTCCCTGATCTCGGGTGTTGTTTTGTCCAGGTTCTGAGAGAGAGAAACACATTTGAGCAGAAGCTCTGGATTCTGGCACGATTTAAGACCCTCCTTACCAAGGTTCTAGATCCGTGAGGTGCTCGTTCTATCCACTGGTCTAGTATCTCTGGTAGATATACTGACTACGCGGATAGGCTGAGGACCCGGATCTGTCCCCGTGACGCCGGTTGAGGGTCTGGTCCACCAGGGTTCACTGGAAAGTCGATACTGTGATCCCCCCTACACAGTGGTCAGGAATTCGTTTTTGGTGTCCCGAACCTGTAATCCGGGTCAGGCCAAGTCCTCGCCCTATTAGCGACAGGTAGTGGAGTTTACCACGGATTTTTGATCATTGAGTCAGCGGAGGGTCCGATTGACTCGAAAGTCCAGGAGCCCACGCCCTAAAGTCATAAAAAGTCAACAAGACGATATTGGGCCCGGCCCAACACGAGCTATTGGGCCGCTGAATGTTTGAAGCATTTTTCTGCATCAACACTGCCTTTTAGTTTTCTCCTCATTCAATTATGTATGTAATTTAATTTCATTATTTCCTTAAATATTTCATATAAATTGATCTTGCGTGTTATTTCATTTTTACAATTTTACTATCCCTTTCGTTATTATATTGTCTTACTCTTTCTATCAAAAAAGAAAGAAGTATACGGTTAAGTAAGATTACTGGAAAAT
Organism: Parietaria judaica; assembly: GCA_954871525.1. NCBI lineage: Eukaryota > Viridiplantae > Streptophyta > Magnoliopsida > Rosales > Urticaceae > Parietaria > Parietaria judaica. Next base: position 2,874,343 of record OX940864.1, on the reverse strand, counting down.
TAGATTTTGTTTATTATTTGTATCTATGCTATATTTTTTATGTAACATATTCCATTATTAAATAATACCCTAAATCATATAATTTATGTTTTCGATTGATTTCGTCTCATGCAGTTTCGTTAATGATAAATTATTTACACATGTATGTCTCGGATTGAAGCATTTAATTTGAAAATAATCAAAAACTTAAAAAAAGAGCGTAAAAATAGAGCATACATGGATAAAAAAAATAAAAATAAAAAATAAAAAGAGAAATGGTTTTTTAATAACAAATTGATGAGGTGGCTTTTTAATAACAAATTTTATACCTATAATACCCTTTTAATTAACGTATTTTCGTTATTAATAAAAAAGGAAATCAGATCCCCGATTCCATCCCCAGAGAAGATCAAGAGATCCTCGCCAATGGCCGTGTCGACCATGGCTGGCAGAAGGTCACCTACACCAAGCGCCAGCGGAAGACCAAACCCTCGCTCGCCTCCAATTCCCCCGCCGTCTCCGGCGGAGGCGCCGACAACGTCTTCTGCTCCCTGGAGAAGAAGTCGAAGGATCGGCATCGGAGAATTCTCGAAGCTCAGAGGGAGGCCAACATTACCGGGAATGGCGTCACGCTGCCCAGATCGGGCCGCCAGTCCGCTGACGAGGACATCGATGTGGAGATCACGAAGGAGAACGGGAAAGAGAGCGAATTGAAAAAGCAGAAGGTGAAGAAACCGAAGAAACCCAAGGTTATGGTCTCGGAAGCTGCGGCCAAGATCGAGGCTGGTTATCTTTCTGCGTTTCTTGCTGAGATTTCGGTGAGTTCTTGAATTAACCCTTTTAATGTGGTTAATTCATGTTTTTGTTAGTTATTATGTTGTATTAATGTGGTTAATACACGTTTTTGTTAGATATTAGGTTTTATTAATGTGGTTAATTCACGGATTTTGTTAGATATTAGATTGTATTAATGTGGTTAATTCACGTTTTTGTTAGATATTAGGTTGTATTAATGTGGTTAATACACTTTTTGTTAGATATTAGGTTGTATTGGTTGTATTAATATGGTTAATTCAAGTGCGAAGAAGTAAACGGGTGGGGAACCGGCTAGGGAAACGGCATCGACGGTAGTTGAAACGGCGGCTAATTCGAGTTTAGAAACATCATCGGGATCGGATAATGTTCCAATTGTGGTTGTTATAAAATCGATATTTGGGTTGTACGAGTTTTTCATCACATGATGTTCATCGTCACTATGAAAATCGATTTTTTTTTTCTTTCAATATGAACCTTTTATATAACTGTTAAATGGTTGGTTGATATACAGATTTTAGATTGTATTAATGTGGTTGATTCACGTTTTTTATATATTAGGTTGTATTAATGTGGTTAATTCACGTTTTTGTTAGTTATTAGGTTGTATTAATGTGGTTAATACCATAAGCGGAACTAGGATTTAAACTTCGGGGTGGCTGGTTTAAATTTGCAGTGCAAATAAAAGGGGTTTATTTGTAAAAAAAATTAAACATTAGTACAAAAAAGATCAACAAAAAAAAATTTGGGGGTGGCTCTAGCCCCACTACCCTTGTGGGTAGTTCTGCCAGTGGTTAATACACGTCGAGTGATGGGTTTGTCGAGACTCTCAATTTCTCTTCGTCGAGTGATGGTTTCGTAGGAGTGAGAAACGGGCACTTGAGTGAGTCGAAGAAGAAGAAGAAGAAGAAGAAGAAGAAGAAGAAGAAGAAGGAAGTCAAATATTGTTTATTTAAAAATCCTTAATTTAAGGAATTAATAGGTGATGATTAATTGATTCAAATTTAAATATTAAGATTTTTTTTATTTTAATTATATCACGATTTTTTTTCTATTTTAATTAAATAATGTATTTATTTAATTGTAAGGGTAATAAGGTCTTTTGTGATTTATTAATGTGATTATTGGCTATTTGGCAATATTAATCAAAAGGTTGGCTATTTTGCAAAATAGTTTTTCTAGTTTGGCTATATAGCTATAGAGCCCAAATAAAAAACTTAACGGTAATACAGACATGCGGTACCTATTCAATAAAATATGTAGACTGCATGACTTTAGGTATTTATCTAGTATAACTTAGAGGTGTCAAGTGGGCCGGGGCGGGCCGGGCCGGCCCACAACTCGTTAAGCCCACGTGTTAAACGGGGCGGGCTTGACCCGCCCCGTTTAATGTGCGGGGCGGGGCAGGGCGGGTTTTGGAAGAGCCATTAAGGCCCACCCCGGCCCATGAACCCGAACCCACAATGTCACGGGGCGGGGCGGGGCGGGGCGGGGCGGGCTTTTTACGAGTCGAAATTTGTGGGCTTTTCCGAGTTGAATTGAGTGGGCTTTTCACAAACCAAAACGGGTTGGATTTTTCCGGGTTGATTTGTAATAATGATTTACATCTTTGAGTGGAAAGTATAAATGAAATTCAAAACAAATTAAAATTAATATAAACATAGAAGATAATGAATAGAGTAATGAACAATAATACCTTTAATATATTTGTATTTGCTCGATATTCTAATTCTCATTTTGAAAGTCGAGTAACATAATGCAAATAAGATTCAATCACATACTTGGAAATTCAAACACAGTCTTACAAATTATATATTATAGTTTACCAAAACTAGTTATAACACAAAAAAATTCAAATCGATTAGCGAATTTTGAAATTGATTAATGAAGTTGAAATTGTTTAATTGAAAAATTAAAGAACTATATAGAATATATACAATAAACAAAGTAATGAATCGTGTAATATAAAGATAATTTTTATATTCTATAATAATAAAATATTTAGAGTATTGATGACGTGTTTTCACACACCAACAGTCGCGTGAATTGTGAATGAGATTTCGATTTGATATTGCTGAATTTTGTGGATTCTGACCTCTGCGTCGTCAATACTTTAGACGGTGACAAAAAATAAAAATGAAAAGAAAAAGATTAGAACACCGATATTTTTTAGAGAGGTTCGTCCCAATGCGGTAGTTGACTACGTCCTCTGTAAGTCTATTGCTTTTAAAAAAGGTGATCGACCGAAACCACAAGCCAATTTCTGGTAGATCTAAAGTAAAAGATGAAAAGCTCTGGAAAATACAAATCTCTATATTCTCTCAGAGTCAATGCTTGCGTGTGTACGATAGGGTCGTCTTCTTGCTTTTATAAGCTCTTGGTTTCTGCCCGTTGGGAGTGTACGTTGGTGATGGCTTCGAGTTCGGAGCTTGGTTTGCTGTCGAGCTGACACGTAGGCCACGTTCTGAGAGATTTGCGAGGTGGTGGACTTTGACTTGTCGTCGTGGGTTTTGAATTTAAATCGTGGCGATTTTCTTGGTCGGACCTTGAGGGTTTGAATTGAGGTGGTTGACTTGGTCTGTTCGTGTTCGGATGTTTCGCATGCTTCTGCTCGGATCCCTTTTGTTGACAATCTCTGTCCGGGGCGAGCTTTTGGGTTCTTCAGGTCGGTTAATTTGTTTGATGTTTGGATTTTGACCTAGTGTTGGTTTTTTTTCTTTAAGTAGGATCTTCAAGCTCAGCTCGGGGTTTCTTTCCTTGAAAGGCTCTGCTCGGATTCCTTTTAGGCATTTTCTGCTCGTGGTGAACTTCTTGCCCTGTGGGCCTTTGGTTCTGTTCGGGCCCGAACATGGTCAAATGTTCATTGGGCTTCTGGGCTTTGTGGTTTATAAGCCCGTTTTGCATAAATATTCAATTATATTTATGACTTATGCTTTTAATTAATTTGAACCACTAATTTAATTAATGATCTCATAACTCCTATTTAAGGAACGAATTTGCACATCAACAGATAGCCCCCTACTATAAAAAAATATGAAATATTATTTATAGTATAAATTTGACAAAATCATGTAAAAATTCGTGATGAAAATTAATTAAATTCACGGAATCAGAGATATTTGCGACTTTTGCTGCAAAAATAAATTAATTTAGGGACACTAGAATTGTTTTCATGATAATATCTTATTCTCCAGGGGTTGAGGTGCAATTTCTTTTGAAATAGAAATGATTTCGAACTTTTTGGAGGGAGCAGTTACGACACGTGTCGATTTGCTCGAGATTCGAAGAAGAGGATAACCTCTTCGACTTCTGCTGACTTGGTCAGCTCATCATTACGCTGACGTGTCATGATCTGGGAACTGATCCCAGCCGTTGGATGGTTTCGGCGCGAGAATCGAGGGAACCCTAGCCTTGCGATTCGGGTCGAATTTCGATTATAAAAACACTTGAGTGTTTCTTTGCAGAAGTCAAATCATCCTTTTGAAAACTCTGCTCGGGTATGTCGCTTTGAATTCAGGTAACTGCCCCTTTTCTTTTCTATTTAAGCCTCTCTCTCTCTCTCTTGTTTTCATTTTCGCACCTGAGTCAAGGAAGAAGCTTCTTCTCTGCCATTGTTTTTCTGCAACCTTCAAGCAAAATTGTCAGGTTTTTACCATTTCCCCGTACTTCCTTTTGTTCTAGGTTTTGCTGTTGTTTTTCGACCAGGGCCAGGTATTTCCAAGTTTTGGGGTTGTGTTCGAAGATTTGGGTTTGGCCTTTTCTGGGTTTCTGGGTATTTCTGTGTGTAGTTTTTTTTTTTTTTTTTTTTTAGGTTTTTGCGAGAAGAAATGGCTGATGGTAAGAAGAGTAAGGCTAAGGGTTCGGTTTTGGTTTCGGAATTCCTTCAGACTGATTCTCCTAGGTCTAGGCTGAGGGAAGTGGATATTCCTCGACTCAGGTCGGAGTATGGTATTCCAGAGTCTGTCCCTTTTCGGGTTCCAGATTCTGATGAATTTGCGGACTCGATCAAAGATGACTGGGTTTGTATTTATGAGAGGTATTTTCAGGATTGTGGGTTGAGATTTCCGATTCCTAAACCTATTCTTAGGTATGTGAACCAGTTAGATATTTCTTTGGCTCAGTTGAGTCCGAATTCCTATAGGATTTTGCATGCTTATCTGGTTAGATGTAAGGAGGAAGGTTGTAATTTCTCGCTGTTCGACATGCTTGAAGTTTTTTCGGTCAAGAAAAATTCTAGGGCTGAGGGTAGGTTTTACATTTCGGTCAAAGGTCATAAGGGTGATTTTATTAGAGGTATCCCGAACAAAGATGATGGATGGCTGGACAGATATTTCTTTTTTAAGCCTTGCTCGGGGTCCTTTGGTACTTGGGATTCCTATGTGAATAAATGGGCTCATAGTATTGGTAATCTTCTTCTGTCTTTTGCTTGGGTTTAAATCTTGTTCGCTTCCTTTTTCTGATATTTGCTCGTTGTGTTTTTCAGATCGGAAAGGAAAGAAGACATGGTCGAAGCCTCTTGGGGGGGAGTGGATTACTAAGAACGAGGTTCTGTTCCCTGAAGGTGGTATTGAGTGGAAGGCTCTTACCGAGGAGAGATTTATTGCTTCTGGGGTTTGGCATCCTGGGCCCAGTTGTATCTTTGTTGAATACGATCAAGGCTCAAGCAGTTCCGAGGAGGAAGGTAGATTTTCTAAACTGTTTATTATTTTCTGAATATCTACTAATAGGTTCTGCTCGTCAAATATGACTGGCGAGCTCAACTACCGGGAATTGAGGGCTCAGCGAGCAGCTGCCAAGGTTGCTGCGTCCGGAAAGGGGAAGGAGAAAACCACTCAGGTGATTGGGAAGGTTCCTGATCGGGCAAAAGTGGTCCCGGGAAAAGGGAAAGAGAAGGTCACTCATGTGACCGAGAAGGTTTCTGCTCGGCCCGAGGTGGCCAAAGGAGCGAAGAAAATCTCCGAGAAGGCTCGGGGGGTTCCTAAGGAAGGGGAGACCCAGGGGTCGGTTCCTACTTTGCCCGCAGGGGAAACCGGGACAACTCTCAGCCCGAAGGTTGCGTCGGAGCAGGTCCAGGAGGGGACTGTTCTTTCGGCAGCAGAACAAGTAGCTGCCCGAGCTGTCGCAGAGAGGGAGTTTGTCGAGATTTCTGACGAAGAGCCGATTCTGGAGCCGACCAAAGTTTCTGAACCCCTGCCCGATCCTGGGCTCGCACCGGCCGAGGTTGCGAGCCCGCAGAGCCAGGGTAAACGGATTCGCTCTGCTGAGGAGGATGTGGCTCGTAAAAAATCAAAGGGAGATGATCTTCGAGGTGAAACTACGACCAAGACTTTTTCCGAGGTGCTTCAATCTAGCAGCACCAAACCTCCACCTCAAGGTTCGGGGAAGAGAGTTGTTCACAAGAAGACGGCTGGTTGCGACCGGGTCTTGCTCGGGAACATCTCCGATCGGCGCACGGAGAAAACTGGTCGTGAGATTCAGCCCGCCCGATCAGAGAGTTCAGACCCTCACCCTCAGGTTAAGAGGGTCGCCAAAGTCGCCTGGTACGGCGAGAAGGGTCTTCATGAGGCTCCCAAGGTAGCTGGGAACTTGATGAAGCAACTGACGAGCGGGGGTATTTCTCCCGTGAGGGATGAAGATGTTTCTCAACCTCGGGCATACAATGCTTTCGCTGCTATGCATGCCAAGGTAAATGAGGTACTTATATCACACTTTTTCTTCTGTTGCGCGCGCCCCTTTTTTTATATATTTTCTATTTTTGTTAGTAGCTCGGAGCATATGCCAACGAGATGGTTCTTAGATATGAGGGCGCGCTCAGAGAGCTTAAGGAGAGGCTGTCCGTGGCCGAAGGGGATGGGATCAAGGCTAATCTGACCGAGAAAGAAAAGGAGCTAGTCCGGGTGAATGCCGAGCTAGAAAAGAGTTTCGGGCAGCTGGCGCTGAGGAACAAAGAGATCCTCGAATTTAAGTGCTCGGTCGGGGTGAGGGACCAGAAGATTAAGGCCTTGGAGATTACCGAGGTAGACCTTCGGGAGAAGCTGGTCAATGCTTCCGCTATGGTCTCCGAGGTCCAGACGGCCGAGAAGACAGCTCTGGCACTGCTCGCCACCTCTGATGCTGCGTTGGGCCGAGCTAGGAACTGTATGAGGGAACTTCGCGAAGAGATGATCGCATTGAAAGTTGATCATTCTTACATCCAGGACAAGCTGACCGCGGCTCGGGCAGAGGCGGCTGCTGAGAAGGAGGCCATCAAGGCCGTTCGGCGCAAGTATCGCAAGCGCGTGCAGCAAAGAGACGCGGTGATTGCTCACCACGAGAAAATTGCGCACGATACCAAGATCCTTCATCAGGTTGAGGGCAACGTGGCTATCATTGGTGAGATACTCGAGGGTAAACTCACCGACTTTTCGGGCGAGCTGGAAATTCTCACGGAGGATAAGTCTACGTATGAAGACCTCCTGGCCGGGCAACCGGCACCCGTGGTGGACTCTCCAGCTCTCTCTCCCGAGTTTGACCTGACCGAGGGCGCTGGTCTTGCAGATCCCGAGCCGAGCTTAAACGCAGCGATCCTCCCGGAAGAGAATGCCTCTACTGCTCCGACCTTGAGTGGGCCGACCCAAATCGAGCTTGTGGTTACCCCTCCTGAAGGCAACCCCATTTCGACCGAGCTAAATCCACCCGAGCCGAGTGTACCTCTCCCGACCACATCGAGCGCGACTGAGCTGAACCCGACCGAGCCGACCCAGCAAGTGGAGACCTCTTCCGACGCTGCCTAGAGAAAGCGGCCATCTCTGAGCCTGTTGCTCCTTTTTCCCTTTTATTTTTGATATTGAACATCGTTTCTGCCCGTGGTTAGGGCCTTATTTCGGGCAGGTTATGGGACTTGAACCCCTTTTTTTTGTAACTCTTTCGTCATTTTGCTAGCACTCTGCCCGTGGTTAGGGCCTTTTATAATAATTTGATCCTTTTTTGCGAAAACTGTCCTGAAAAATAAGTTGCTATATATATATATATTTTATTTTATTTTAACATATGTAATAGGTTCGATACTATCTAGCTTATACGAGCTCAAGAGTAGCTAAAAATGGAATAGGATTCGTAGTACCTTGGAGAGTAGATGCTTGTTTGTTCAGTATTATTCTTCGAGCAGCTCTGTAGTAAGTTTCCGAGACCGAGCTGGGTGCGGGGATTTTTAAAGATAAGATTTGATAGGGTTAGGTACCTTGGTAAGTGTCACTTGGAAAGATGGGGTATGGTACCCGGGCAAGTATGTTACTTGCAAAGAAAGGGTTTGGTACCCGGGCAAGTATGTTACTCGCAAAGAAATAGTCTGGTACCCGTTTGGATGCCAGGACCTGTTATTCTGGACTTGAACGGTTTCTATGACTTACGTGTTGTATTTAATATTTTGAATGCGTAGCTCATGTAGATTTTGCTATGATTTATTTAATAATGAAATAAAAAAAGAAATGAATTCTTTTTTAGGGTGGGATCACTTACTTGTGTCGGGATAGTGCTCGGGAGTTCTTTTGAAGTCGAAATTCTTCCTTTGGTTTGATATCCTTATCTCGAGAGGCAGGGGCATGCAGGGTCGTTGGGTTTGTTAGGGCTGCGTTCGGTCATCTTTTGGCCGAACTGCCTACGTACCCCACTCTCTGGGGATCAAGCCATTACGTAGTTCATGGGAAGTCAATCTCTGACCTTTATGCGTAGTACTTTCTGAGGTGCGTAGCATTCCAGCTCCGAAGGATTCTCTATCCATCCGGGGTCGCCAGTTTGTATACACCGGGTTTTACTACTTCTGTAACGATATAGGGTCATTCCCAGTTAGCCCCCAACTTGCTAGCGTTGGGCTCGGCTGTGTTCTGGAAGACCCGTCTGAGGACCATTTCCCCGGAGGTGAATCTGCGATGCTTAACTTTAGAATTATAGTACTTGGCTACCGAGTTTTGGTAGTTAGTAATTCGAATCAAGGCTTGTTCGCGTCGTTCATCTGCGTGGTCAAGTTGGTCTAATCTCATTTCGTCGTTAATTTCTGCGTTGTCGGGAGCATACTCCCTTCTGAGACTGAGGGCCTCGATCTCGGCTGGTATGACTGCTTCAGTGCCATATACCATCGAGAAAGGGGTTTCTCCCGTGGCTCTCCGCGGGGTGGTCCTGTATGACCATAAAACGCCTATGAGCTCATCGGCCCATCGACCCTTTTTGGCGTCAAGTCTTTTCTTGATACCATCCACAATGGTCCGGTTAGAGACTTCCGCCTGACCGTTTCCTTGTGGATATCTGGGGGTGGATGTGTTTAGGGAAATCTTCCAGTTATAAGCAGAAATTCTGGAACCTGTTTGACAATAACTGGGGTCCGTTGTCAGCAATGATTTCCTTGGGCAATCCGAAGCGACTTATGATGTTTTTACACACATAGTGTTCCACATCTGAGTCTTTGATGTTGGCGTAGGATTCGGCTTCCACTCATTTCGAGAAATAATCCGTCACAACTAGTAAGAATCTTTTCCCAGCTGGTGCCAAGGGGAAAGGTCCTACTATATCCATGGACCATTTCATGAATGGGTAGGGTACCGAGACTGACGACGACTTCTCTGCCGGACAGTGTATGGCCGGCGAATGGCGCTGACATTTGTTGCATCGTTTGGCGTGAGTTTCTGCGTCGGCCAGCATGGTTGGCCAAAAGAAACATTGCCGTTTCGCTTTGTTAGAAAGTGATCTCCCGCCAGAATGGTTTCCGCATTCTCCGTCGTGGATCTCCTGCAATATGATTTTAGCTTCGGTCTTTCCTAAGCACCTTAGGTAGGGTCCGGAGTAGCTTCGTTTGTATAATTTTCCGTCTATCAGGCAGAACCTAGCACTTTGAATGCGGAGTTTCCGGGCCTTCTGCTTATCCTGGGGTTTCTCTCCCGTCAGGATATAATTCAGGATGGGAGTTCTCCAGTCTTCCGCACCTGTTCGGATATTGTGGATGTGTAGGTTTACACTAGGCTCGTCTATCACTTGCACGGGAATTATCCTTTTTGCCTCGGGGTCCGAAGTGGATGCTAGTCCGGCTAGAGCGTCTGCCGAAGAATTTTCACTTCGCGGTATCTGAATCACCTCAACTTTGTCAAATTGAGAGATCAGGTCCTTGACCACCGCGAGGTATTTTTCCATGCGATCGTCCCTAGTGGTATATTCGCCACTGATTTGGCTGGTGACCAGTTTAGAATCCGAATGGGCTCTAATTTTTCTGGCTCCAACTGCTTTGGCCAGTTTTAAACCTGCTATCAGTGCCTCATATTCTGTCTCGTTGTTTGTGGCATGGAATCTTAGCCGGAATGACTGTTCCAAAACCTCTCCGGTTGGGGAAATCAAGCGTATTCCTATTCCGGATCCGCCCTTATTTGATGCCCCGTCCACCTCGAGACGCCATTCTTCGTTCCCTTTCTTCCCTGTAGGATCATCCGTAGGGAGTTCGATAAGGAAGTCAGCTAGCACCTGGGACTTGGCGCAAGTTTGAATTTTATATTCGATGTCGAATTCGCTTAGTTCGACGGCCCACTTGGTCAGCCGTCCCGACTGATTTGGGCTATGGAGGATTACCCTTAAAGGTTGAGTTGTCATTACCAAGATGGTGTGAGACTGGAAATAGGGCCGGAGTTTTCGCGCTGAGGTTATCATAGCCAAAGCTAACTTTTCCATGGCGGGATATCTTGTTTCTGTGTCCTCCAGCGATTTGCTAACGTAGAAAATTGGCCTCTGTTCGCCCCTATCTTCTCGAACGATTACGCCGCTGACGGCCGAGAGGGATACTGCCAGGTATAGCTGTAGGGATTCTCCCGTAATCGGTCGGGACAGTATCGGTGGCGTTGATAGGTACCTTTTCAGGTCTTGGAATGCTTTTTCGCATTCTTCGGTCCATTCGAACTTTTTGTTGCCCCTCAGGATCTTGTAGAAAGGCAAGCATTTGTCCGTAGACCTCGAGATGAACCGATTAAGAGCTGCTATCCTTCCGGTCAATTTCTGCGTTTCTCGAACAGTCCTTGGGGAGGGCATGTTCAGGAGAGCTTTGATTTGATCCGGGTTGGCTTCTATTCCTCGTTGGGTCACCAGGTAACCGAGGAACTTTCCGGACGTTAATCCGAAAGTGCACTTAGCGGGGTTGAGCTTCATTTGGTACTTTCGAAGTATCGCGAAGCACTCTTCCAGGTGAGACACGTGGTCCGTGGCCTTAGTGGATTTTACAAGCATATCATCGATATAGACCTCCATCGTTTTTCCGAGTTGTTCGGCAAACATTTGGTTGACTAAACGTTGATAGGTTGCCCCCGCATTCTTGAGTCCAAAGGGCATTACCTTATAGCAGTAAATTCCTCGGTCTGCTATGAATGCGGTCTTTTCTTGGTCCTCGGGGTGCATCAGGATTTGATTATACCCGGAGAAAGCGTCCATGAAGGACAGGAGTTCATGTCCGCAGGTCGCTTCTACTAAGCGGTCGATGTGAGGCATAGAGAAGCTATCTTTGGGGCATGCTTTGTTCAGGTCGGTGAAGTCGATGCAGACTCTTGCCTTCCCGTTCTTTTTCTTAACTACCACTGTATTGGCTAACCAATCCGGGTATTTTACTTCCCTGATGGAGCCGGTTTTTAGTAGTTTCTCGACCTCATCGTTTACCGCCTGGGCCCGGTCAGGTCCCAATTTTCTTCTCTTTTGCTTTACCGGCTTATGGCTCGGGTCCACGTTGAGGCGATGGGCGGTTATGCTCGGATCGATTCCCGGCATGTCTTCGTGGGACCACGCGAAACAATCGTGGTTCCTTGAGAGGAATTTGATTAGCTTTTTTCTGACGTCATTGTCCAAGTTGACCCCAATTCCCACTTTGTGATCGGGGTTTTGTGGATCGATCTGGACCTGGTGCGTCATTTCCAAATATGGGCCCTCGTTGTCGTTGACCCTTTCTTGGGCTGAATCTTTTTCCCCTACCGACATTAATTGCTATTGGTCGGTTTTTGGTGCCTCGCCCTTGTCCGAGGCGCGTGTGACATTCGAAAGGATGTCATGTAACAGATCCGGGCTTGTTTTTGGTTGCCCTTCACTTCCATGATTTTCCCATCCTCCCTTGGGAAGCGGATGGTTTGGTGGTAGGTAAATGGCACAGCTTTCATCAAATGAATCCACGGTCTTCCGAGGATCATGTTGTAGGCCGTGGGACAATCTAGCACCAGGAAGTTTTTTATCTTGCCTACTCCGCAGGCAACGATCGACAGTCTAATTGTCCCCAAAGTGTCGACTGTCTCGCCATTGAAACCGGTCAGATGGACGTTCCCTCTATTGATTTCCGTGTCATCGATCCCCATCTTGCGTAAACATGATAGGAATATGACGTCTACCGAGCTTCCATTGTCGATCAGAATTCTTTCGGTCGCATAGCTGGAGACTAGAATGACGATGACTAGGGCGTCATCATGGGGTCCGACCAATGTCGAGGCCTCACTGTCTTTGAAGGCTACCGGACCAGCCTTCAATTTTCTTTGATGGGCTTTAATGGAGTTGATCAAGTTTCCGTAGAATTGCGACCCTCCAACTATGGTGTAGATTCTTCCGATGGCTTCTTCGGTCACCGGTTCCTCTACGTCTTCCGACTCCTGGTCGGTCTGCTCTTCTAGCATGAGGACTTTGCCTCGTTTGTTCGGGGAAGCGTTGCTGCTTCTGGTCGGATGCTTCTGCTCGGGCTTGGTACCGCTACCCTGACCGATACCGGGCTGTTGAGCCAGCTCGGTGCGTTCGCCCTCCGACCTAAAAAAGTCCAAAGGGAGATCCCCGAGCTCGCCCCTAAGGTACTTGTCCGCGAGACGGGCCCGTAAGACCATGCAATTTCTGGTATGGTGTCCATACTTTTGGTGAAATTTGCACCAGGCACTCATGTCCCTATTGTTGGACACCATGTCACCGGTGCTCATGTACAGCTCTCCTTGCTCGTCGGCTTCGGTTTCTTCCTCGGCCTCTGAGCTCAGATTGTAGACCGGATTTTGGGGGTGTGCTCTTCCCCCAGGTTGGGATATTCCGTGCTGGAAATTCCCATGCTGAGGATTAGATCCCCTGGTGGGAACGTGGTTCTTAGAGCCCTTGAAAGGGGGCGGCTGCCCGTTCCTCGATTGAGGCGGGTGCGCTCCGGGCCTTGGTACATTTGAGGATGATCCGAATTTCCTCTTCAGGGCCTCGTGCTCCTCATCGTGCTTGATCCAATTGGATGCGCGGTGAATCACGTCCTCTATCGAGGTGTACCGATTGACCAGTATGTCGGTCTTGAATCTAGAATCGTACCACAAACCGCTGGTAAGGGCGGCTATGGCCGTTTCATCTGCTAATCCGTTGATTCGGACCATTTTGGCCTTGAACCTCGTCATGAAGTCCCTGAGTGGCTCGTTTGCCCTTTGCTGTAGAGCGTATAGGTTGGCTACGGTAGTCTCTGTTTCCATAAACATGGAAAAGTGTTTGAGAAAGACCATGGTCAATTGGTCAAAACTATCGATCGATCTTGGTTCTAACTTGGAGAACCATTCCATTGATGCCCCTGTGAGGTTCTCAGCAAAATACTGGCACCTTCCGGCGTCCAGCTCGTGGGCATCTAGGTTAGCCCGTACCATTGCAATTCGGAACGCCCTTAGGTGTACCTTTGGGTCAGTGGTTCTGTCGTACTTGGGCAGGTGAATCTGCCCGCCATGCCTCAACCGAGTGTCGGTGATAGCGGCCGAGAATGGGGTTCTCGTTGCTTCTTCAACCAGGCGCTCGATTTCGGGAGCGGCAGATACTGCTCGGTGTACTCGGGAATCCACCTTGGTGAGTCTCTCCCCCATCCGCTTCATGGTGCGTTTGAGATCTTCGAGCTCGGAATTGTTTTAAGAAGGCTCAATTTGAAGATACGGGCCAGTTCGACCCCCTTCTGAACCCTGGGGGTCGTGGCTTGTAGGCCCGTGGGAAGCGAGGTAGTTCGAGTTCTCTGCCCGAGATGGGCTCGAGAGTCGAATACCAGATGGGTGGTTGCGAGATTGCTGGTAGGGAGTGTTCTGCCCGGGACCGGGCTGACTGGTTCCGAAGGCGGGGATCCGGAACCGAGGGGTGCCATTGCGAGGCGGTGAAGGCAGCACGCCCGGGGGTGAGTCCCTCGGTTGAGGTGGCGTACTCGGGCGCGGTCCTCCTGGGAGGGGTGGCTGGTTGGTTCTCTGAGCTCGGGGATCGTTGGGGTCCAGGAAGTCAAAATGGACCGCATTAACCCTCTCGCGATTCCTTTGCCCAGAGATTTGCCCGGGCTCATTTACAGAGTATGGCCTCTGCTCGAGCCGGGTCTGGCTGCTCATGAGGAACTCAATATGCCTTTTGAGTTCAGCATTTTCAGCAGCCCTTTCTTGGAGCTGGGTTCTCAGATTCTGCTCTTCGGTACTCTGGTCGGGAGTTATCTCTACCAAAGTATCGGAGGCAGGATTCTCGTCCGCACTCATAGTCGTCAAAGTATGATAGAGTTAGCGAGATCAAAGTTTCCCAAAGACGGCGCCAAACTGATGACATGTTTTCACACACCAACAGTCGCGTGAATTGTGAATGGGTCTTCGATTTGATATTGCTGAATTTTGTGGATTCTGACCTCCGCGTCGTCAATACTTTAGACGGTGACAAAAAATAAAAATGAAAAGAAAAAGATTAGAACACCGAGGTTTTTTAGAGAGGTTCGTCCCAATGCGGTAGTTGACTACGTCCTCTGTAAGTCTATTGCTTTTAAAAAAGGTGATCGACCGAAACCACAAGCCAATTTCTGGTAGATCTAAAGTAAAAGATGAAAAGCTCTGGAAAATACAAATCTCTCTATTCTCTCAGAGTCAATGCTTGCGTGTGTATGATAGGGTCGTCTTCTTGCTTTTATAAGCTCTTGGTTTCTGCCCGTTGGGAGTGTACGTTGGTGATGGCTTCGAGTTCGGAGCTTGGTTTGCTGTCGAGCTGACACGTAGGCCACGTTCTGAGAGATTTGCGAGGTGGTGGACTTTGACTTGTCGTCGTGGGTTTTGAATTTAAATCGTGGCGATTTTCCTGGTCGGACCTTGAGGGTTTGAATTGAGGTGGTTGACTTGGTCTGTTCGTGTTCGGATGTTTCGCATGCTTCTCCTCGGATCCCTTTTGTTGACAATCTCTGTCCGGGGCGAGCTTTTGGGTTCTTCAGGTCGGTTAATTTGTTTGATGTTTGGATTTTGACCTAGTGTTGGTTTTTTGTCTTTAATTAGGATCTTCAAGCTCAGCTCGGGGTTTCTTTCCTTGAAAGGCTCTGCTCGGATTCCTTTTAGGCATTTTCTGCTCGTGGTGAACTTCTTGCCCTGTGGGCCTTTGGTTCTGTTCGGGCCCGAACATGGTCAAATGTTCATTGGGCTTCTGGGCTTTGTGGTTTATAAGCCCGTTTTGCATAAATATTCAATTATATTTATGACTTATGCTTTTAATTAATTTGAACCACTAATTTAATTAATGATCTCATAACTCCTATTTAAGGAACGAATTTGCACATCAACAAGTATTTTTTTCATATTTTCATTAATATTATTATCACAACTTAATTTTTTTTATATATATAAAAATGTGATTTATTTGGTCTTTTAAACGGGGCGAGGCGGGTTGGCCACGGGCGGGTTTATGTGGGCTTCGGGCGCGGCGGGGCGGGCTTTTAGACGGGGCAGGGCAAGTTCGGGGCGGGCCTAGAAAAACATAACCCAGCCTGACCCTTTTGATAAGGGCGGGCCTAGCCCGGCCCACAAAAAACGGGGCGGGGAGGGGCAAACCCGCTTTTTTTACGAGTCGGGGCGAGTGGGCTTGGGCCAGCCCGGCCCAATTGACACCTCTAGTATAACTGAAATTTAAAATATGCTACTCGGTTTCTAATATCTTTGCATTTTTTCACGGTAATTATTTCTATATAGCTTATTAAATTCACCACCCTTTTTAATCTAACAATTTGTATTATTTGCAATTAATAACCAATCGTCCAATCCTGTATCTTAAATCATTTTTATTAGTCAGTTAAGAAAAAGGTAAAATATATATATATATATATATATATATATATAAATATATATATATATATATATATTATATATATATTACTCTGATTTTACACCACATTAATTTTTTAAGACTATGTCCTATGTAAACATTTCTTTGGGCTTCCTTTTTTTTAATGGACTTTGGGCTTCTTATAGAAGCAAGTCGGCCCATTTAAGACAAAAGGCTAATTAGTGCCCGGATAAATAATTCTTTGCAACCCAACATTTTGGAGAAACGCGAAGATCTTGAAAATAATTTTAGGAAAGATTTTGAAAAAAAATAAAAAACAATGCAACCAGTGTTTAAAAAGTTCGCAAATCTTGAACTGCCCGCAAATTCAATTTACGGGTATATTAAGGGCGAGATGAATACACTAATGAAATTTTTGTAAGATTTTTAAAAAACCTTACCGATTGTGCGGTTTCGATCATTGCAAAATCAATAAATCTACCGATAGTTACGACAAAAAAAAAGTATAACACGGGTATACAATTAGTATACCGGGGTTCTATAATCCTTGATTTTAACAAGCCAACAACTTTCTAACCGTCAAAAAATTTACCTTTACTTTAGTTTTTCAATACGAAAAAATAAAAAGATAATAGAGGATAATATATAGGATTTATTAATTCTTACCTTTTATAAATCATTAAGTACCATTAAATTGCAATTTCAGCTAATAAAGTAAAGCTAGGAATGTTCACAGTCATGTGAAACAAACAACAACTTACTCGTTCTACTTTTCAGTTTTTAATATACAATTTTCTTTCAAATTTCTACATATTTATAATTTTTTTTTTATACATTCATGTAATCAACCCGCCAAGTACACTATAATATAGAATTTTGTATTTATTTTTGCAAATTCCGTAAAAAAGCAGAAGAAAAATCTAAAATTTCTGGATCTAAATTTGATCGAATAAAATTTTGGAGCCTCAAATCCGGACATCCGTATTCATATGGTTATGTCACTTACATGTAATAATAATATTAAACTATAAAAAAAAATGTTTAGAAAAAGAGGAAAAAATGGGTTCCAATAAAAAAATATCACCAAAAAAAAAAAAAAAAACTAAACTATGAGGGGTCAATGACCCAATGTTGACCGTCAGTCTGAATTTTGAAGCCGTGCATGGTGGCGAACAGAGTCACCGCCCTCCGGACACCTCTGTTATCTGCGGCCGTGAAATAATCGTGCCCGAACAACACGCCACCGGGTCGGAGGATCCGAAACGCGTGGTTGATGTCGGACCAAGCGGAATTAAAATCGTGACCCGCGTCGATCTCGATCAAATCCCCGTATATCCCCCACTCGCAAAGCTTCTCGAGGCCCGACCCGGTCGAAAACGGAACGGGCAGTACGGATTCCGAGAAGTTGACCGAGACCACGTTCTGCATGAACTGGTGGTACAGCAAAACGTCGCCGTTCACCATCGGGATGTCCTTGAACTTGTCGCGGAACCCGGGCCAGCCCCGGAAGTCGTCCAGGCAGAGGATCTGTGTCGGGAGGCCGAGGCTCCGGGTCAAATTGGCCATGTGGATCGCCGACGCCCCGAGGAACGACCCTACTTCGATGATGGTCATCGGTTTGACTCGCCGGATGAGGTTCTCAAACACGGCGCCGTACGAGCCCCAGCCCTTGATGCGCCTCGGGCGGAGGAGGGCCCGCACGTGCGGGGGTGGGAAGCCGGCATAGGGCGAGGTCGAGTTGAAAACCCGGTCCAAGACGGTTTGCCTTACCCGGTCGGGTCGGACAGGTGGGTCTGCGCACCGGGTGGTGACCCGGAATTGGTTCAATTGGCTTTGGAGATCTTTCGGATGCGAAATCGACGGCTCAGGCGAATCGGAGTCCGACGAAGGCGAAGAAGATTGCCAAGAGGCGAAGAGATAACCGAGAGAGTAAACGAGTAAGAGCAGTAACACGTACGCGATTGGTCTCGAGACCTTCATGGCTATGGCGATCCAAGCTCTGTTTGACTTCTCCTTCTTTCTGCCGTTGACTTTCTCCGATGATCAAAGAAAGAGAATGTGGAAGGAGCATAGTTTTGTATCATGATACGATGTCAGATATTTATTGTAATTATTCATATATAGAGGTCATGAGTCACAACATGACTCGATGAATATGTTCGCTTCTTATCTACTTTGTTTTTACATTTTCGTGTAAAAATTGACATTGGAGGAAAAGTCGACGCTTGTTTTTACAGTTTCCCATATGAATTTGAAGTCTTATTCTTTTAACAAAAAAAAAATATTAAGGAAAGAAAATGTCGATTTTATGGTAATATAATAGTGTGACACTGTGGCTTCGGATTACTATTACACAATATAATCATTTTTTCTTCTTCACTTCACTTGAAAAATGATCAAAACTAATGACTTAAACTTACAAGCTAATATTCCAATGTTTATAAATAACTACTAAGTTTTAGAAAATGATAAAATTTAAAATAAATTATTCTCCTTTTCGTTATATGTAAGATGTGTGTGGGTGAATAAATTAAATATATATATATATATATATATCCTAATATTTGTGTCATTATTTTTTATACTTTTTCTCTTAAACGTGTTGCATGCAAAACTCTAGTAACGGCATTGAATCACCACGAGGCCTAACAAATTTTAATTGCTGGTTAGTCATTATAACGTGTATCCCATAAATCATTAAAATTAGAAAAATATAAATAAATAAATACAGCAATTAAAAGTAATTATTGAAGAGGGATCAATAAAAAGCATTAAGAAAATGAAGACTAGGTGGGCTTCATATGATAAAAGATCGCAATAAATAATTGATGCATTTATTATTGTAATTAGTTGGGCTGTCTGAAAGATCAAGATATCAATCTCTATTTTGCGTTGAGAACTCGATGGCCGATTTTTTATATATCGACTTAAATATCTAAATGTCACACTCAGGCACATGACATCTTCTCAAGCACCCAAAAAAAATCATGCGTGAAAGTTTTGATTCCGAAATTTGGTTTCGGTGCGATCCCGACTAGACTTCGGTCATAAATTGTTCTAACGTTGCAAATATATATTGTAACGCAAGCACATATAATCTAGCCAATTGAACCACTTAATTAAAAAAAAAATGGAACCGAATTGTTTCAAGTATTTCACTAACCAGGCTACCGGTTTTATCATTTTTAATTCTATTTAATTGATTTACAAGTTTTTTTTAGTATTTTATTTAAATTTTAGATATGTATCAAAGTTCAGACTCTTAATTTGAATAAATTTATACTTGTAATTTAATTTCTTTTAAATTTTCAAAATCTGACATGTTTGGTCCAGTCCAATTTCACACGCACACACACACAAAATAAATAAATAATAATAATAATTAACAAAACAGACTAGGAAAACAGACTAGGACCGGGTCTAGTTTTGGAAGCACCAAAAAACCGAGGACGGTACCGAAACCCGCTACACCCTAAAAGCTTCTCCGAACCTCACCGAAATCGGCGACTCCAAGTCTCAAACTATAATCAACAAAAATTAAATATGAAAATAGCAAACACCCTAATGCACTTTTTTCATATAACTATAAACTAAGATTTTTGACTCACATAATGCCAGTAATCTTCTACTCTCATTCATCACTGGTTCATCTTTGAAGACAGAATTCAACACAGCTTACACTACCTAACTTCTCTTCTTTCTCTC
The DNA here is from genome assembly GCA_954871525.1 of Parietaria judaica. NCBI lineage: Eukaryota > Viridiplantae > Streptophyta > Magnoliopsida > Rosales > Urticaceae > Parietaria > Parietaria judaica. The sequence goes on along the minus strand of OX940864.1, from coordinate 2,854,807 downwards.
TCTAAAGGCTACTCGTGAAGCAAGATTGCCACAACAACAACAATAACAAATAAAATTACCAAAAGACCACCTACTATCCACAGCCACGATCCACCACCGCAGCGGGGCATTACAGTCACTTCCCGTCCTCCCCGTCACCGGCAGCTGGGCCCCCTTCGGCGCCGCCGCCCTCGGAAGCGTCGTGCTTGCGTGCTGGGTCGGGATGATGCATGGGGTGCATGCCGTTGTTGGGCCCAGCCGGCCTCATGCCCATCTGGGCCTGGATGGCGGCTTGGTGCATCTGCTGCTGCGGGTCCTGCAGCGCGTGATGATTGCTGAACTGCATTGGCATCTTCGCCGGGAAGAGCCCCGGCTGCTGCTGCATCATCGCCTGAGGATGCTGCCCGAAGTATCCCGGTTGCATAGCCGGGTGAGGAGTCATCTGGACCATAAAACCATCATACAGTGGAGCCTCTAAAAATTAGTACTCTTGGAACAAGAGAATTTTACTGTATTATTGAAATTATTAATTTATCAAGGGATATTTATTTAATAATGTTAGTGTCCATACCATAGAAAAGTATTATTTAATTGAGGTTATTAATTTATCGAGTATTAATTTAACAAGATTTTACTTTACAAGATGCAATATGTAAAGATACTGGTGTTATTTGGCCGGTCGGCACAGCCCATTTAACACTTTAAACCTACTGATACCTGTATTTTTAAGAGCAAACAGTAAGCGATGATTGGTTTTCAAGCATTTTCATTACCGAATACTACTTTTTAAACAATATTTTTCAAACCTTGCAAAACATTTTGCACCGCCCGTAAAATTTTCCCGAATTGGATTCCCCGTAAATTCTTGTGCGACTTTATATTCCGTCTATTTGTTGCTAAAGTTTGTCAATAACTCAAACCTGAGGAGGCATTGTAGGGGCCTGCGGTTGCGCATCGGCAATTGCTGCTAAGTACATCAGGTTCTTTTGAAGCTGAGCCTGGTACCTGAATCACCATATTTTCACACGTGTGAATCGTAAATTGTCTTGTTTATTATATAACATTAACGCCAACAAATTCAAAACGACGACATCGTGCATTTTCCAAAATAATTATTCATATAGGGCTCTAATTTTCGGTTATGTGTAAAGGGCTCTTCCAGTACTCTGCTTCACAGTTCACACAACTACGTTGAAGCTCAAAACTGCAAACATAAGGAGATCAAGATTTTCGATCGATACTTGGTAATAAAAAGAGCTATAAATCAAAATTTTGGTATATTGACATGTTAAAACGAGCCAAAAGACCAAACAGTTTCAGTAAATAAAAAAGAAACAAACATATCGAGAAAGTGAAAGAAAGAAAAAAAAAAGTGACAAATAACTTACTGAGCACACTCCGCGAGTTTTCCAAGGTTTTGATTATCCAATATTGCAAGAATTAACCTTTTATTTTCATCAAGGTACTGCAAAATACCCACAATTACTATATGAGGATTCAACGCAAGTATTTATACTGAGATTTAAACATTAAATTTGACAAAGAATGTGAATACAAGTCCGACAAAACACTCAAATCTAGACCTCAAACTGCTCTTTCAATAACATAGGTACCACAAACAATGATCCAGAAAGAATAACACGACTTGTGTGCAACGAGAAAGATTAATTTCCCGATGGAGAAAATCTTTATGCCGAATAAAGACTTTGAAATAATTTCAGTGTATCGGAATTACAAAAGGCATAGTTTCCCATTACTTTCCCTTACACTGCTAGCAACATGCAAAAAAACGCATAGTACATGAACACCGGCACATTAACCAGAAGCAAAGTGTGTAGAAAGGCTCCGTTACAATCCATCCACACCTAAATTTTCAACACTTTTCAAAAAGTCGTGCTCAAAAACGTGTTCGTAAGTCATTTTATAGGATTTAAATACAAAAACTTAAGCTTCTTTCGAATTATATCTACATCAACCTTAATGTTCGGCAAGCCTGGAATTCACTTTGCCTTTTTGAGTTGATCAGTATTTCATAATAAAACCCCGTGAATCCTATCACTGGGAAGCTAGATTCCATGTCGCTCGGTATAATCAAAGACGATTTTGTTATGGTTACAACTACAACTAATCATCCTTAATTACAGACACGGGCAAGCGACTCACCAAGAGAAAAACAAACCACAAGCCACGTAGGTAAGAGAGATCCAAGATCAAAGCAAACAATAAATGATAATATTGCCCATCACACCAGTCAATTAAAAAATGCAAAAAGAATGAAGCTTTGGCATTTCAGGCCATGTAATGTATGGATCACTACACCAATAAGGCATTATATACGCATTTTTAATGCAATGTATGTCTCACATATCTGATATAACTATATTAATACGTGAAAGGTTTCTGACAAACAATAATATATATGTATATACATATATATATTAGACATTCATAGACGACATGATTTAAATCTTTCTCAGATTCATGAGTCCCCCAAAAAAAAATCCCCAATTCAGAAGCCTAAAGACTAAACCCTAAACCCTAGACTACCCTGACTCTGTTCTCAATTACAAATCAAACCCAGAAAAAGGCGCCAATCGAGCTCCTAGGGCACCGAGCGAAAAACCCCAATTTCATTTCGATTCCCGAGACCAAGAAGAGCTCGAATTGAAAACCCTAGAGAACGCAGTCGGAGGAGAGCGACGAACAGAGAGACGGTACCTTCTGAATCTGCTCGGTGGTGATGTTGTTCTGAGGAAACGAGGGCATCACCGGAATCATCGGCGCCGATTGCTGCATATTTCCTCCAAAGCTTCGCTCTTGGAGCACGAAACCCTAACCCTAGTTCACCGAACACGGAGAGGAGAAACCGATTATCTGAGCAGAAAATTGTGTAGAAAAAACCACAAATTTGATCGAATCCAATGGAAATGAGAGAAACGAAGCTTGCGTTATTGTTATCTCTCTCTTTATAGTATTTATTTATTTATTTATATACATATATAAGTGTATATAATATATATATATATATATATATATATATATATATGAAGAAAGGAAGTACCTGTGTTGGTGTTTGAGGGAAGTGAGAAGTAAAGAAGACGAAACTGGAGAGTGTTTTTTAAGGAAACATGTCTTTCGAGGTTTATGGCTTTTCTTTCAAGAACATAATATAAAACATTTATTTAATTATTTAATTAAATTATATGTAAACAGATTGTTTAAATTTATTTTATTATATATTTTATTTTGATTTACAATTAAAAAATTATTTGTGAGATTCTTTTTCAATGAGAGCAAATCTTTACTTGGTAAAATTATAACCGTTAATTAAGTATTTATTTTAAATAAATTTAATTAAGTGCTAATACTAATAGATCGCTTTTCATAAAATTCTGAATTTAAATGTTTTTGAGAAAAAATAAAAAAATAATTATAAGATAGATGAGTTTCTTGAGAGTCTTCTTACAACTTTTTCCCTACATAATTTTTTTTTTCTCATGGCAACTACTACGTTTTTTTTTTTTTTTTGCGAGATCTACTACTTGTTAGTAAGAGCTAACTTTATGGATTTTTATTTGCATTTACAATTACAATTGACTTCATTAATCATCATCTTTGTTGAAAATTAATTAATGACTTTAGGCTTAACTGCTTAAAGTTACTTGTCTTTCTTACATGCTTTAATAATGGTCTATTTATTGTTAATATGTTAGTATAGAATTGTGAATAATATATTTCCATTGATTGTTACACACATTCACTTATGATAACTATACAGTCATTATTTATTTACTTAGCATAATGTTTGGACTAGATTTAATTTGTTGAGCTTTATGGACTCATCAATGCCTCTGGTCATATTATATTGGGTGGACTCTACAGACCACTATGTTATATATTATCAATTGAGCCATATTTATTGGACTTTATTATGTTAGGTTTAATTTTATTGATATATATTATAGAGTACTTACGGATTATGAGTGCTTTTTAGCTATTTACTTTATAAATTCCCGCTATGAGCTGCTAATAAGCAGAGCCTTTACTATATAGGCAAAGAAAGCACTCGCCTAAAGCTTTAAATTTTAAAGGCTCCCAAAAAAAAAGTACACTTAATTATTTATACTTTTTAAACACACAAAATTCGTACGGTATATATATATATAGATATATTCTAAAAACGCTAGACGATTCATATTATTTATTATTATAATTCTCACTATTAAATAACCATATTATTTTGCAAACGATCTCAAAATTTTATTTTGCCTACGGCCAGAACAAATTCAGAGTTGTATCTGTCAATAAGTTAATAAAAAATAAAATAGAAAAAGTCCAATAATCTTCATTCCTAAGTTCCCAACCATAATTTGGTAGAACTAAATTCAAAAGAGGCAATAAGCCATACCTAAACAAGTACAAGGTGATTTAGTTTCAAACAATTTTAGTTGGCATTTCTTCCATTTGGGTTGTGTTGGTTGTCATTGTCAATAATAACACTGACTAAGAGTGTAAGATTAAGCTACCCCGGATACAAACTTTAGTGTCAAATATCAAATTTACCGATATTTTGATACCAAAACAATACGGTATTTATTTTCACAATATGTGGTAAAGTGGCATTTGCAAAAGCGGTTTTCGACATCTAAAACGGAATTTTAACCTCCCTCTACCATTTATATAGCTTGTTCCAAAGGTAAACAATTAATATGTATTTTGGAGGTACTCCATTCTCATCTATATATGTTAAGAGTCTTAGAGATAATATTTTTTTTTTTACTATCTTATTAATTGTGTTTTCATAATTACATAACAATATAATTGTAGTACTATTGGTAATATGTGCATAGTATGCTTTAGGATAATAATACAAGATTACAAGTAGTTATTCAATAGTTTGACTTTGACTTTGATTGATCTTGCAACGAAGCGCTTTGCATTGTTGATCCCAAGCTTCAGTTGCAGAGAAAAATAATTGCATCCATATGGCCTCCAAAGAGAAGCAAAGCCAGGATTTCTTCATTCCATCGTTCGAGATTTACGGAAGTAAGAAAGGGTTCGTCGATTTCACACCACCTGGCGTCGCCCTCGTCTCCAATGTTCTCGAGTTCTGGCGCGAGGTCAGTCCCAAAAATTTATTGAATTGAAGTTATTGATTTATAAATCGTTTTTTTTTTTTTTTTACTGAATTTCGTGTTTTTATACAGCATTTTGTTCTTGAAGAGAACATGGTGGAGGTGCGTTGCCCGAGCGTGACGCCTGAGATTGTTCTAAAAGTGTCCGAGCATGTCGAGAAATTCACGAATCTCATGGTTAAGGACGTGAAAACCGGGGACTTTTACAGAGCCGATCATCTTCTTAAGGACTTTCTGCACTGAAAAGCTTGCAAAAGGGCTCGACGGGAACAGGAGTGATCAGGAGGCCGGTGAGCTGACATGTGTCCTCGCAACATTGGATAACTTGTCGGCCAAGGAACTGAGTGCGAAGATAAAAGAGTACGCGATCACGGCCCCAGCAACCGGCAATCCGCTGTCGGATCCGTATCCTTTTAACTTGATGTTCAAAACTTCGATAGGCCCTACTGATTCGGATCCCGGGTGTGTATATGTTTTTCATGCTTGTTTACTGGTTGATGTATGCCGGTTTCTAACGAGTTCATGCGTGTTATAGGTACCTCCGTACCTGCATCCGGAAATCGCACAAGGGATATTCGTAAATTTTAAAAATTTGCACGGTCAGGGGAGAAGGAAGCTCCCGTTTGCTGCAGCTCAAATCGGACAGGCTTTCAGAAACGAGGTTCGGATTTTCATTTTGTGTGAAGAAACGTTTTTTTTTTTCTTCTTCAAATAAATTTGTTACTTACTATAGCGTGTTTTGCAGATTTCGCCTCGTCAAGGCCTTCTGAGAGTCCGAGAATTCACACTCGCGGAAATTGAGCATTTCGTCGATCCTGAGGATAAATCTCATGAGAGATTTCCGGAAGTTGCAGAGCTCGAGTTTCTTATGCTTCCGAGGGAAGAACAAATGCTTGGCCTCTCTGCAAAGAGGGTTCAGTTGGGTCATGCAATTTCAAAGGTTGGTTATTACTTGTAGGACAAGGAAGGGCAAAATTGCAACTTAACTTGTAGGACAAGAGTATTTTGGGTGTTTCCCCCCAAATTTCTTATATAGTTTCATTTAAGTTTTTTTTTTTTTTTTAGTTAAAAGAGCTCCTATCTAGATATCTTGTTCGTGGAGAGTGTTCGCCTTACTCTCGAAGGAAAGACGTTTTTGTGGCATTTGGGTTTATAAAGAGTGTACGGGAATTCATGTGTTTTGGTTTTCCCGGGTTCTATCATAATGCTATGTTTTAAATGTAGGCAATTGTGAACAACGAAACTCTCAGCTATTTTGTCGGGAGGGTTTATCTCTTCCTTACCACGCTCGGTATCGATAAAGAACGGCTTCGATTTCGCCAGCATTTAGCGAATGAAATGGCTCACTACGCTATCGATTGCTGGGACGCTGAGATTGAATGCTCGGACGGCTGGATCGAATGTGTTGGCATTGCTGATAGATCTTCATATGATTTGCAAGCTCACACTCGGTAAGATTATGCCTCCTCAACTCTAGTTTTGAGCACCATTGGCCCTTGAACTTTCCAAAAATAGCACATTACCCCTATAGCTTTAAAAATAACGGAAATCGTCACTTTCATTATTTTCTTTAATTTTGCGGGATTTCTTTCTCGGGGACATTTCGGCCATTAGATTATATTTCTATGATATGTTTTGAAGACATTGGTTACAATTCATGACAGGACAAGAGCCAGACTAAGCTTGATTCTTCTGTTAGGCTTGCAAAACCTATTGTAGAGGAGGTAATTTTCCGTCCAAGTATAGTTTATTTAAAATTTCTTCTCTTCATGTTGAAATTTAAACAAATTTAGACTTTACTTTCAGAAATTAACAGTTTTATTCACTTCAGAGATTAGTCGTAACGCCAGTGGATAAAGAGTTCGGGCCCGTATTCACGAGAGACAAAGAGCTGGTCGTTAAGGCTTTGAAGGTTAAGTACTAATGTGAGCCAAGATTGGTTTCACAAATCGGAACCGGAAAATTTTCGGTCCTGTTTTCTATCTTTTGTATTTTCAAATATTATTTATTTTATCGTACATATATATATGTAAAATCGCAGTTAAATTCCGGTTTGAAACTGGCATTTCCCAATTAAAACTGCCATGCTCCGGTTTTTATATTGAGAGATCTTAAATTCTCAGGTAACCGGGAAAGGCGAGAAAATCGTCAAATTTCCAGTTCTTTGGTCACCGTTTCACCTTATACGAAGTATATAATCATGCCTTACATTTTTTTCTCTTTCAAGCAATGAGTGAAGCAGAAGCTACAGAAATGCTGGCCGATTTGGAGTCAAAAGAGGAGGCGGATCTTTTCGTGAGCGCGCTCGGGAAAAGTGTATTGATAAACAAGAACATGGTCAAAATATCTTACGAGACAATTACGCAACATTCGAGAAGATTTACTCCGTCTGTGATCGAACCATCTTTCGGTATCGGCCGCATCGTTCACTGTCTTTTGGAGCATTCCCACTATGTCAGACCAACCAAAGATCAGAAGGAAAATCTACGCATTCTTCGGTTCTCCCCTCTCGTTGCTCCGTTCAAGTGCTCGGTTTTCGCACTGATCCAGAAAGAATCGTTTGAGGTAGTCGCAAAGCAAATCCGCAAGTCGCTAACAAAAGCTCGAATCCGTCACGAAAGCGAGTTTGTCGGTACGCAGAACACGAATTAGACGCAAAACTATGCGGTTGTTTATGCTTCTCGCTCGGTATTCGAAATATTGTTAACCTTTTTCGATGTTCAATTTACAGGCTCGAGCGGGTCAATAGGTAAAAAATACGTCAGAGCAGACGAGCTCGGCGTGCCGTTCGTAATCACTGTGGATTCGGAATCCGAGGTGACAATTAGAGAAAGAGATAGCAAAGATCAAATAAGAGTGAATGTGGAAGAAGTAACTTCTCTTATTAAGAAGTTGGTCAACGGCGAGGAGCTTTGGAAGGATGTATGGTCAACTTTCCCCCACGTGTCATAGAGTGGACTTTTTTCTCACTTAAGAATAAATTTAACTTCTATAAATACACAAATTCAATGTTAATATAACTGTAAAATATGACTCGGATATTGATATCGAAGAACAATAATGAATGCTAATAAACTAATAACCATGTAAGCGTAAAACTCATTTCTTTCATATTACTATTTCTAAAATCGGGTTATTAGTGAAATAACTATTTAATATTTTATTATTTTAGTAGTATACATTTATATTTTTTTCATGGTTAAATTTTTAATATTCGCTATTTTGCTTCTAAAAAATTGTTCAATTTTTTGTTTAATTTTTAAAATTATATATGACATGCTAACAAATTTTTCTCTCACTCTCTCAAAAGTGACACGGCTTAAGATTTAATTGCACAGTCAAATTTTGTTAATACAATTTAAAAATAGACAAATTTTTCTAAATAAAAATTGAACATTGAAGTGCATATGCGTAGCACAAAAAATTTAAAATAATGATCCCTTAAATTTAAAACAAAACATCATATTTGGAAAACGACAAAAAAAAAAAAAAAAAAACAATAATACAAATGACTTTTGACTCTATTTGGAACAACAATTACTAGTGAAGGCTAAATTTTAATTAATTAATTTTCCCTCGTTGCCTAACCCCTTAGAATCATGACATCACTAAATTATGGTCTTGATATTATAATCCAAATTTAGTCATATCGCAATCACACAACAATCTCTTCGCCAATTATCTCCTCCTTTCATGCTTAAGAAATTAATCACGAAAATGACTTGGCTAAGCGTCTCACATATTATATATTATATATAAATACATAGTTTATCATACACCCTTCTTCAAGCTCGTCTATTGATTAATATTCATCGAAATCTACTCTACCATAACTATATCTACACACTAGTTACTCATTAATCCAATCAATCACTCTTTCCCATTTCTCAAATCACACAAGGATTCATATCTTATGTGTAACATTGACTCCAAAAACATGATCAACCAATCACGGAATTACTTTAATAATTGAGTATTCGGACGTGTATTCTTTTTGTTCGAGTCTACGATATATTTTTACTTTTTTAAAGTACGCTCGCCTTTTGTTTTTTATCATTATCATCTTTCAACAAGGACGAGAACAAGACATCAACAATAAGATCATTTAGAATGATATAATCAACAATAATAAAGACTAGTACAATGATTGAGTATTTGGATTTATATTATTTTTGAACCCCCGAACTTGTATAAAGTATCTCATTTCTCTCTTTATCTTTATTTTTTTAACCGTGATCATCTTTCGAGGTCGGGGTCGGGTTCCGGAGACGGGGCCGAGAAAAAGACAGAGAACCAAATGATCGCCGGCGTCACGAGGAGAACTAGACCAAAGGGCACCATCCAAAGCTCTCGGTTGTCGGCCTTGAACTTCCATCTCCACCAAGCTAGCGTGTAACCCCCGGCTAAACAAACCACAAACGACACCAAAAGAACCGTCGTTTTCTTTGCAATATCACAAGCCTTATGGTCGTTTTCTTTGATTTGGTGGCTCTGAACACCGGTTTCTGACGCCTTGATCGATCCCATTAGAGTGAAGATCACAAACTAAGACTAAACTTTTTATTTATTTATTTTTATATATTTCTCCTGCAAATTGAAGTTGGATAAGATAAATGAATAATCTTTTATTTCTTTTTCAATTTAGAGCAAAGAATTAAGGATAGAGAATCAATGAACGTACCTTATTAGGAAAAAAAATGTTGTTGAAGAAGCAAAGCAAAGCAAGGAAGTACTGAGAAGAGCATACGCTTGTTTATAGAAGTCACACGAAGCTAATTACTTCAGAGCTGAAATAAGTGTAAATATGTACATATATGTAGTTTAATACTGTTTTTTTTTTTTTTTAATATAAGGCAAACGTGCCTCTCTATTAGATAGGAACACATAACCATTATATATTAAACATATGAAGTCATGACCACATAAGATATATAGAGAGAGAGAGTGATGAGTTTCATGGAGTATTTGTCTTTTATTAGTAATTTTTCTTTTTTTATCCCTTTATTTTTTATTTTCACAAAAAAATAAGTTTGATTTAAGAAAAATTTACCCTACATTTTTATAAATTATTATTAGTTCATTGAAAAATTAAGAATTAGAAAACTATATTATTCTCGGCTTCTCACTTTCTCGCCCTTTTCCTCTTTGAGCGCACCATCTCGCGTGCACTCAAAGAGTAAATTGTGCTCAATTTTCAACTAATCATGTTAATATGGGTGAACCAGTAAACTTCGAAATATTTTAAAAATGATAGAAAATAGGTTCAATGTACTTCAAGGGTACTTTAGCTATTTCTAAAAACAAAAACAAAATAAATTTTGAGTGTGTATTTTAGCTAATTTTAAAAGAGATTTTAGGTTTTTACCAAAATTTAAAATATAGTATATAAAAACAATTTTCCCTCTCTCTCTGTATATAGATACATAACTTATGACGTTCAATGATTCAAACGCTAGCTATTGGAGAGGCTATTTGGGGCAGTAGTTATTCAATATTGCATTTTCTCAAGGCAGTTTGCTCCGGTACGTTAAAGTTTAAACAATTGGCAGGGTCTTTTCAAATTATAAATTTAGATGTTTAAAATTGGTAAATTTATTCAGGGTAATATCGTACTTGGGAAGGATAGGTGTGGAACATGAGGTCTTTTCTTTTTTTAATTTTTATACCTATTATTACTCAATAGTATATTATTTTAATTCGACTAAACTAGTCAACTATATGATAGCCTATGATTACCAAAATAGTAAAATAGCATCTTATAAGAATTAATAATGCAATAATTGAATCAATGGTCTTGTAATCAAAATCTTACGAGTATTATTCAACTATTGAAGTATTGTTTTATTTTTATCCACTTTATTGGGCCTTATTATGGCCCAATTAAATGGAGAAAATAGCCGCTGGGACCCAACTTTAGTCCAATAAAGCGATTGACGGGCTTTGATGAATCCAAGTGTTTTTAATGTTAAAAGACCATGGGCCCAACTTTGTTGCTACTTTTAATAATAACTATTTAGACCGAGGCAAAGACCCGAACAAATCCGCTTGGATCTAGCCGTAATCCATCCTTGTACGACCCACAAAAAATTCGGTTGGATTGGGCCAATCCGAAGTGTTTGTGTCAGGTTTCAATTGTCGGGCTCAAGCCGACCAAACCCGATCATTCATGTGAAATCCTATGTCCTAAAACCAAAGTACATCTTACATTACCTTTGGATCTCTCGTTGCCTTAAGTTCTAACTTGATATAGATTTGATTGAATGTTTATTAGTATTTCTGCTTTGCTTTAATGGATGGAACTAAAAATCATTTTTCAAGCATACGAGTTTAGACACATTTTATTTAGTAAATACATATAATTATTCAATTTGACGGACCAATCCAATCTACCCGACCGGATTTGGCTAGTCCAAAGTCAACTTAAAGATCCACTCTGACGGCGGCACCTTTGACGAGTCACTCGGATCATGCCTTCAAATTACAAGTCGGATAGGAGAAAATTATCAGAATAATTCAATTCTTCTCGTAAAAAGCTAAAATTGGATCGGAGTAAATTATGTGGACAACTCAATCCACTTCGTATACACCCTTAAGTGTACCATCTTAAATTATTTTTCTTCTTCTTTCATTTGTAATAATTAACACACCGAGTCATAAATCAATCAGCCAATCAAATTCGCTCACTAATTAGAAAAAAATGAATATTCTAGTTCAGTAAGATATAAACGAAATTGAATCTTAACATCGTTTTAAAACTTTTGAATACTATTACCGCTAAAAAAATAAAATATACAAACACGCTTAATATAAAGCTAATAACTTAATCCACAAATATGGTAGAAGATGTGTGAAATTCGCACTCAATTTGAACTCTCCAAAATCAAATGGTGGTAAGCCACATGGTTACTTCTGCGATCGAGAATGGCTCACTACTCAATTATTTGAGTCTCTCACTCTCACTCTCACTCTCACTCTCACATGATTTGTGGACAAAAATTCATGTCGTTTACGTTTACAGATAAGGACAAGTAAAGCCTCAACAACATGCATGCATCTAATCAACTCCTTCAATATTATATACACAGCAAATCCACCAGAATATTCATCACTTTATACTTTTTTTTTTTTTTATCTCTTCAATTTGTTTATGGTGAATGAGAGACAGAGAATATCATTGGCCACTAATTGAAGAAGCGAATATTCGACTAAGAAACTAAACGTATTTATATAGTATTTTATTTTTAATCATTGGGCATGATTTTTTATTCTATACAATTTGTTTAAGTACTCGTCGTCCTCAATGTGTTGGTGACGACTTACTATACTAGTCCCCGAAGCCCGAAAGTTCAATTCATAAATAGATCAAAAACATCATATATGCATACGGATAAAATTTTCGTAGATTTTTTAAAATCAATATGAATTGTGCTATGGAAAACCGCAAAATTGATAAGATTTTTGTTAAAAAAGTAATTTAAAAAAATAATAATTAACTTTCAAGATAGAATTTTAAAGGGTCTACAGGAATTATATAGAGATATATGATAAAAAAATATTCTTTAAAAATATGTTATTTTCTTCGTCCAATGTCGAATTTAATTTTTTTTTTCAAAAGCTCTCAAACTTCTTGAAAGTGTTGCACTTTCTATTGATAAAAGTTAAAAAATTGTCTAAAAATGGACAATAATTCGCGAATTTATCATGCAACCAAACAACGTTAAAAGTGCAAAGTTGCAGATGCGGCCATGAGAGTCAGCGGTAAGTTTTGAACCACGATTTTGACCGCCATAATCATGAATTTTACATTATGGCATTTTATTTTATTGTTTGCCAAAAAATTTAACCGTGACTAGTTTTCATATAAAAAAAAAATGCGGCAGATAAAAGCTGTTGGAGATTTCTGTAGATGAAATAGTATAAAAAAAGGCTTTTGATGAAGAGATGCGGTCAAAGCCTAATGATGAATTATGTATTATTGATTTGAAATAATGAACATGAAGTCATTAAAACCAACCACCAAGAATATTTTTGATCAAATTTTTTTTTTGAATGGATGATCAATATTAATTGACAAGGAACTAAAACAAATAAAAACCACATGACATGGGAATATTAATTATTACGAACCAAAAATATGGAGGAACTATATCATTTTTGGACGTTCTCAATTATTGTGTCCTTCCTCATCTTTTTAGCCCCGTAAGTTACGGAAATACCCTCCTTTGCATTTCTTATATTTATCAACATGCCCTTCAAGTTGGAGATCATGTTTTATGGCCATCTTTTTTCTTTCTAAAATATATATATTTACAGTGTAAATTTTACACCGATTCTTTTTATTTTTATTTTTATGCAATTACGGTTAAACTTGAATAATAAAAAATGTCTACATGTCAAATTTCAGATTTTTGCATTACCATATAAAAATCCCTCAATAAAGGGTAATTTCGTCATTTGAAAAAGAAGCCAAGAGCCTGAGGTGGTTGTCATTTTGGCCACAGAAAAATACACATATTTTCATAAACAAGCAACTAGTATTTATAGAAGTCATAATTGTAAATGTTTTCGACAAAAAAAGAAAAGAAAAGCACATATATCATTATAAATCTACAGAGAAATTGACATAACTGCTTCATTACTCTCTTTCCTTTATAAATGTGACAATGAAATATTAATTTATGCTCATACAACTCACTCATTTTATACTTTTTTATTCCATTTGATTATCTTTTTTTTTTTTCACCACAACAGTATACTGTATATTATTATCTTATAATAATCGCATAAAGATACGCTCGTTTGAAAAAATAAATAAATTTGAAAGGCATTATTGCCAAAAACTACAATAAGAGGGACGAATTGCAACAACTACGAAATTGAGGGGCCAAAAGTGTAATTACTCAGATTTATATACAACCCAACCCACCCACAAATCACAATCCACATGTCATCAGTAAGCTAAAGCAAGCAGTGAGGTGACAAGTGACAAGCGAACGTGCAGCAGGGGTAAATTCGGATTTTCGCATAGAAATATATTCCAGATAAATAAAAAAATTCGGTAGTACGGATAGATAGGGTTGCTATTTATAGAGGGCCCCGCACCATCCCCTCTGGGCCCCACACGCTCTCCACACTGAATTCCAAACTCAAACACATCATTCCTTCTTCTTCTTCTTCTTCTTCCTCCATAAATCCCTCTCTCTCTCTCTCTCTCTCCTCACTCACTCTCTCTCGCTCGCTCGCTCATCATCATCATCATCATCGTCGTCGTCGTTCTGCAGAGGCTGAATTCTAGGGCAAAATGAGCAGCGCCAAGGCTTCGTCCAAGAACTCCACCAACGCTCGCACTCGGACGCACGTCGGCAAGTACGAGATCGGACGGACGCTCGGCGAGGGGAGCTTCGGCAAGGTCAAGTTCGCCAGGGACGTCGAGACCGGAAGCGCCGTCGCCATCAAAATCCTCGATCGCGATCAGGTTCTCCGCCACAAAATGGTCGAACAGGTAATGATTTATATGCGTATTTTGTTCCGGAATTGATTTGCGTGAGCGCCTGTATTTTTTTTTTTGAGGATTTATCGTCTGGTTTAACACCGGATTTAGCTGATTGTTTTTGCGTTTCTCCTTGAAAATGGTTGTTGTGAATTGTGGTGCAATTTTGTACAACGCGCTTGCATTGCATTGCGTCGCGTCGCATCGCTGGTCTGGTCATACCGTGACTTAGCCATGGTTAGAGCTTACTGGTTGGCGAGTTTCGTAAGTGTTAGAGCGTTAGAGGTTATTCTCTGCCATTTCTATGGGGTTTGATTGGAGTTTAACGAGCAGCGTCGGCTCGTCCCATGGCGAGCTGGTTCGCTCCGGTGCCGGAAGAGTTGGTTGATACAGAATCAATGGTTGAAGTTTCTTATATGAGACAACCTTTGGGATTGAGAATCGAGGTCCTTAGTGAAGATATCCCCAAGAAAAGTGAGGAATTAAGTTACACATTTGAACGTGTATCAGTATCTCCATCTTCAAAACTGCATGTTTTCTCATGTTTCATTTAATATTATACGTGTATATGCATCGGGGGGTCAAGCGATAATTATATTAAGGTTTTACCATTAACAAACATATTTATATTATGTTACTTTTTTTTTTTTATATGAACAGTATTATATTACTTGATTATGCTTCAGTGCGGATTAATAAGTTAAGACTTTTTGTCTTTGTTTAGGTGCTTTATTTTATTGCAGATTGAACTTTATAAAATACTTAACTTTATATCGGTATCTTCAAGCAAAAGAAATGAAGATTAATAGCTGGGTTTTGCTTTTTGAGCTTTATTGATATAGCATAGATACTTCTATTCTCGTGCCTTAGATTATAAGTAGGAAAAATCAAAGATTAGTGCTTATATTTTGCTCAACTCTTTAAATGGCAGATTAAGAGGGAGATATCAACGATGAAGCTGATTAAACATCCAAATGTTCTAAAACTTATTGAGGTACAATTTCGGTCAATTGAGTTTTGATCATCACTGGCTTCTTTTACATTTTTGTGTTGTTACATTTTTCACCTTATCTGATAGTTTTTACTCTGCATATGCATCAGGTTATGGCAAGCAAAACAAGAATTTACATTGTCCTGGAGTTTGTGGACGGTGGTGAGCTTTTTGATAAAATCGTAAGTTGTTTATACTATAAGCTTTTATTCCTGAATCCTAAGTTTTGGATTAGAAATTCGTTATCGCTTAAGTTGTAGATACAATAACGTGATAGGCTGTTTAAATTTTCTTTAGGCGAAAAATGGTCGGCTTAAAGAGGATGAAGCCAGAAGTTACTTCCAGCAGTTAATTAACGCTGTAGATTACTGTCACAGCAGAGGCGTCTTTCATAGAGATTTGAAGGTCCATAAAAACCTTCTTGACTTTTTCACAGTTCATGAACTGATACTCAGTTTATTTGCATGTACATGAGACTTAGATGAGGATATATCATTGACTGATGACATTGCGTTTTTTTACAGCCCGAGAATCTTCTCCTAGATTCACACGGTTTACTCAAAGTTTCAGATTTTGGACTCAGTGCTATTTCCCAGCAAGTCAAGGTGAGTGTAGAGGCATTGTTTAATTCCCCAAACATTTTTTCGGGAAAACTCCTCAAAATATTTTTTTTACTTCATGGCAAAGTTACGATTTTGGATGGGGCTGCTTCATTAGAATATGCAGATAGCTCATTAGATTATTTGTTTTTGCAGGAGGATGGGCTGCTTCATACTGCTTGTGGGACCCCAAATTATGTAGCTCCTGAGGTATCTTCATTGACTTTTAGGCGTTAGCAAAATAATAGTTTTTTTTTTTGCCATAGAAAATTAGAGTTGAACCGTTGTTCCGGTTATGGTGTATTGCCATTTTCAAGACCGGGACCTGAAATTTGGTTTTTGAGAAAGGGAAGGCCAGAATTGTCTTTTTCTTAGCCTTAAACGGGTTGTAGTGTTACACCGTAATTTCTTTGATGAAAAAGATTGTCCAAAAAAATCGACTTCAATGATGAAAAAACTCCCAATATTTTTTATCTCCTAAAATCAACTTGTAAAATAATAATTTATAATGACTATTAAATTAAAAAAAATAATATGTTAAAAGTAAAAGACCTAATTTTTTTTTTTGGCAGGTGCTTACTAGCAAAGGCTATGATGGCACGGCATCTGATGTATGGTCTTGCGGAGTTATTCTCTTTGTGCTTATGGCCGGTTACTTGCCTTTTGACGAAGCAAATCTTATAGCTTTGTATAAGAAAGTAAATGATTCATTAATTTTTCCTAATCTGTATATGGCGTTAATTAAAAACTTGATCGCTAAAGCACGGTAATTCTGAAACCAGATTTGCAAAGCCGAATTTGGATGCCCACCATGGTTTTCTTCTGGTGCAAGGAAAATGATTAAGCGTATCCTTGACCCGAACCCCCTTACAGTGAGTTCCGAAATCCTTTTCTTTTCTGTTTTCGTGAAGTACGGTTGATTGCTAAGTAAGTGCATTTGTTTCCAGAGAATAACAATTCCGGAAATCTTGGAAGATGAATGGTTCAAGAAAGACTACAAAACGCCACAGTTCGAAAAGGAAGAGGATGTGAGTCTTGATGACGTGGATGCCGTTTTCAATGACTCAAAGGTGAGTGATTTCAGCTGCGTTTTTTTTTTCTTCCTGCTCATCTGCAAGAAGTCGAATGCTAGATTACTGCAATGTGCATATATCATGAATTCATATATGTAGAGGTGAAATTATTGACAAAGTAAATAAATAATATTGACCGTAGAAAAACAATGGTTGTATTTTACAGGAACTATTCTATATGTACTTAATACTTTTTCGATTCGCAGGATTGCCTGGTAACGGAAAAGAAGGTGAAACCGGTATCAATGAACGCTTTTGAGCTAATTTCAAGGTCTCAAAGCTTCAATCTCGAGAATCTGTTCGAGAAGCAAACAGTAAGATTTATAAACACTATATTTTTTTTTCCACTCCTGTCTATCTTATAAATTGCTCAATGCCTAATCGAGAAATATATAGAGCTTTGATATCATTGTCTTGGTGTAAAAACAAAAAAAAAAAAAACTGATTTTTCTCCTTTTCTTCCATTGGTTTTGAAATTTTGTATTTTGCAGGGACAAGACCTTGTAAAGAGAGAGACACGTTTCACTTCTCAGCGCTCGGCAAATGAAATTATGAGTAAAATCGAGGAAGCTGCTAAGCCATTGGGATTTAATGTTCGAAAGCAAAACTATAAGGTAACTTAGCTCTTTTCTTTAGGTCCATTATTTTTTTCATTTTCATAACTAGTTTACTACGAATTAGAGGATTTAAGTTAATCACAATTCTGGCTTTTGTTGAAAATCTAGCGGATTTAAATAAATTAGAGGCATAAACGTCATTGTCGTATTATTTCAGATTTTAATATTATTTATGATTATTACTTAGTAATTTATCACATGTTATTAAATAATAGTTCATAATAAAATTACATCTTTCAAAATAATATCCTTGAGAACAATTCATATCTTTGTTAATGCCGGATAGATTGTGGAAATGACATTTTTGACCCTAGCTAATTTAAAATTTGTTAATAAAGCCAAAATGGCCCCAGTATGTTGCAATTTTCCGAATGTCGAGATTATTTGCGCACACAGTAGATTCTAAGAAAGGCCCATTATACCAAAAAAATCATTTTTATCGATTCACATCTTGGTGTATTTTTGTTTCTTTAATTACAACTTCATATGGTTGATTGTAGATGAAGCTGCAAGGGGATAAAACCGGAAGAAAGGGTCACCTCTCTGTAGCTACGGAGGTATTCGAGGTCGCGCCTTCGTTGCACATGGTGGAGCTCCGGAAAACCGGCGGTGACACGCTCGAGTTTCACAAGGTATCACGCAAAAGAATCATCATTAATTTAGCACGAATCTTCCTACGCCGTTTTAGGCTAAGCTGCTTTAACATGTTTTCAACGTTGCAGTTCTATAAGAGCTTCTCAACGGGCTTAAAAGACGTTATGTGGAAACCGGAAGAAGATTCAGAAGTCAGGTATAATCCGGCGCCTCTTTCTCTCTCTCCAACATTGTAGGTCGTAATGTGAAAAAAAGGAAAATTATTTTGTAGAACTTAAAAAACAACATGAAATTAATTTATTGATCAAGTCCAAGAAATGTAGTTAAATTCCGCAATTTCATGCTGAATGTTAGTGAATAGTGACATAATTATAATTCAAATAAAATTACCTAAATATACCAGCACTGATAAAAATAACCAATTTGGCACTTAATATAATTTTTAAAAACGTCGAGTTTATATTTAGTGTAATTGCGGAATCCATCTTGAATTTTGTTTGATGATGCACTCTTTTTGGAGGGGTTATTCTGCACTAAAATGGAAGTTTGCGGTGCAAATTGCATCATAAGTTAAGAATCAGAGAGCAATATGCACTAAAAATTAAATAGGGCCAAGTAACACCTATGATTAGACTTAGGGGGGTTATTGATAGACAATTTATTTTATGTATAGATCGTTGACTTTGACTTTGGGTTGATG
Organism: Parietaria judaica; assembly: GCA_954871525.1. NCBI lineage: Eukaryota > Viridiplantae > Streptophyta > Magnoliopsida > Rosales > Urticaceae > Parietaria > Parietaria judaica. The sequence goes on along the minus strand of OX940864.1, from coordinate 2,835,629 downwards.
CAGGTGATAAATAGCTAGAACTCGCAAGGGTTCACTATTTCATTGACCATTCTGAATTCGTTTAAATGGAAAACGACAATGATTCATTACAATATGGGAAGCATCGAAGAAGCCGAGAAAGCAATGTCGTCGTAATTGACGATGTACACGGATTTTTCTCGCTCGAAAGCTTTTTCGTAGGTGAAGGAATTAAATTCATGTATATGTTTTTTTTTTTTAATAATAGTTTAAAATTTAGTAAAGTTTTTGCTAGTTACAGTGTAGGGATTTATTTATATCCCTGCAACTGCAATGGAGAATAAGTCAATTTTATTGTTTTCTAGTCGTTTGAGTTGAGAATAAGAGTATTTTGCTATTGCTAGTGACATTTTGTTCCGTTCCGTTTTCCTGTTTTGCTCACGTGCTGTAAATTTGTTTGATAAGTATTAGTCGATAAGAACTGTTGCTCGTGTTGGATTGGGCCGCCTCAGTCAAACTTGTTGGTTTTGGGTTGGTAAAAATGGGCTCAATTCAATTCGATATTTTTTAAGGCTCGATACAAACCAATCTCTAGGAAATGCTAGTTGAATTGGGGTCGGCCTTTCGGTTGCTTTAGGTCGGGTCGGCTGAACCGTTTCGAGTGAGTTTGGATATATATACATTTTTAAAATAATACTAATCTAAATTCTTACTTACAATTCAATCTATTAAGCCATTAACATTAAATATAGTTTCTCTACTTCCAATATAATAGTTTTCTAGTATGAATAGGGTGAAACCGGGTCGGGTACTCAGTTCTTTTGAGGTATCCGGTACCCGGATCTGAAAACCAGGTATCTAGTTTTTGATACCCGGTACCCGAAAACCGGGTACCCGAATCTGGGTATCTAGTTTTTGATACTCGGATCTGGTACCCGGTTTTGAAAAAAACGGATTCGGGTTTTCAACCGAATCCGGGTTTATACCCGGATCCGTTTGTTTTTTTATTTTCTTTTTAAAATATATTATCTCAAAATAAACATTGTTTCATAAATAAAAACATACATCCATTGTCTTAAAATTAAAATGCATAAAAAAAACATAGTCTCGCGTTTTTTTCTTCGTTTCCGCCATCATTTCTTTGTTCCGCGCATCAAGCATCATCATCAATTGTAAACATATGATATGACAATAATAAAAAAAAAAGTATTATAAGTCAAATAAACATGAGATAAAAATAATTAAATAAAACTAAAGGAAAATAAAATAATTAAAAAAAAATCGGGTATTAAACCGGGTACCGGGTACCCGGTTTCTATGATTTTAATACGCGGCACCCGAAACCGGTTTCAAAACCGGCTACGGGTACCCGGATCCGGAATTCGGATACGAATTCGGATTCGGGTTTTAAATCCGGATACGGATTCGGATTTTTACGCGGTTTTTGGGTTTTGTTTTCACCCCTACTGAATATGATCCAACTGAAAGAAAAAAAAATTGAGCAGGAGGTATCATGTCCGACTCCGAACCGGCTAATATTTGGGTTGGTTGATTCCAATCCAATTTTACGCGGGTCGAGTTAGGGCCAGAATTGCATAGCCCCAAATCCCAATAATTATCAATGCACATTTTTGTTCTAGAGCCCTTCAGCTTACCAAGCTTTGACGCTTTCGCCCTCGTATCTTTTTTTTTTACTCATGATTCGCTGTTATGCGATAGGTAAAATAATGAAAATCACTTTGAGTCCTCCGTCTCTCCGTCACCGGCCAGCAATGATAACGGAGATCTCAATCCAACGGTCACAAAGATCTCAATCCTCGAATTCGCTATAGTTTTGTTTCAATAAAAATATGAGTTTTTGATAATTATTATTTTGCATCCCATTGTTTTCGTCGTGGTTCGATCTTTCGTCTTTTTAGGTAACACAAACTCGAACGAGTTTAGTTCACCGACGGCCCAGCATGTCTAACTTACCTCAAATGTTATTTCTTTTCGTAACGCTCATGATTGGAAATGTTTCTTCCACGTTTAGTAAAATTGGACTCTCTTTCTCTTATCTATATAATATTGTACTCCTCCTAACTATATACAAATAATTAGTCATAAAACTCTTCATAATTGAAACCGTGTCGTTTACGAACACCAAATTGGATATTGCCAGAAAAGAGGGCTCTAATTATTAGAATTGGCGACAACTAGATTCACTAAATATTTGGTTCTTTAAAAGTTTGAACAATGCATTGCATTGGATTGGACCACAACTAAAACTAATGTTCCCATTTGAACCATTTAAATTAATTAAAGGGTGGTTTCTGGTTGGAAAGTAGCAACTACCAAATTACAGTTGGGATCGATGGGACTCACAAATCAACAATTTCTGCATTTTCTTTCTCTTATCATTCATTCACACATTAAATCTTCAAAGCCTTGCACATTAGTCACATAATAAATGCTTCTATATATAAGAGTAAATTGAGATTCAAGATTGAAAGTAACCATATAATATATTTGATTTGACTATATACTAATTATATCATGCTAAATGTAATGGGTAGTTTCATTCAAGATTCCCACTAAAATTTGTTTTTATATGACCAAAAAATAAAGAAAAAAAAAATTCCCTATTAATTATATAAATTATTATAACGATCAATGCATTATCTTGATCTTAATATGAATTATGAACTATGGATACAGCCACAAAGTTGCTGAAATTGGGACCAAAATAGTTTTTGCAACATTTAAAATGTGGTTTTTACAACTTATAGAATGATTGTTTTGTTTGGTGGAAAAATGACCAGACGAAAATAAGTTATTTATTGTATTATGATTGCCTTAGTGTCAGTGGACAAAAACAAGAGGACATGCCAATAAATTGTAAAATATATTTAATTTATAATTTTAAGTGGTCCACTTTTTGAGTAATTACCAAAATACATTCATTGTTAGGACTTAGGATTATAAATAAGAATTACTATAATCGATCTACACCATGTTAATGAGTATTTAATATTTAGTAGACATAACCTTAGAATCAGGACCTTACATGCTAAAATTATAGGTTATAGATTCTATTTAAATCAACTTTGCAAATCATTAATTCTCTTAATTAATTTCTAGCTATAGGTAGCCAAATGTTCTCAAAATGAAGGATATAATACGAAAACTAACTTAAAAGATTGAGAAATTTGAATATCAAATCATGAAAAAGTTATTATCGAGCTCAAAGTTTTAAAGAATGTTAAATATAGGTGAGGTAGAATATTAATGTTAATGGTTAGACTAGAACATACGCAAAAAAAACCTAATATATTATGAGTCTCAGTTTTTACTTTGTGTTCTTTGGGCGCCAATTTAGTTGGGATTCAAACAGAGCCGTGCCTGAGGGGAGGCAGAGTAGGCGCCCGCCTTTAGTAAAAAAAAAAATTAAATTTAGGGGCCCCCAAAAATTAAATTTAAGGTTCCCAAAATCACTTAAATTAATTTTATATATATATATAGATATTAAAATCACTTAAATTAAATTTAAGACCAAAAAAATATAATCAAAATCACTTAACTTTAATATTTGGACCCCTAATTCCCAAAAAAAATATAATCAAAATCACTTAACTTTAATTAAAATCAATTAACTATAATATTTGGGCCCCCAATTCCCAAATTATTTAGGGCCCATAATTTTTTTTATATAATTAAAATCACTTAACTATAATATTTGGGCCCCGAATTCCAAAATTAATTAGGGGCCCTTATTACCACTTTACTATATAATTTCCTCACGTCATTTATTCCCCTAATCCCAAATTATTTTCTCTCTATATTAAAGTATGAACGTGCCAACCGTCAGGAAGAGAGCGATCGATGTTTTGAATTACATACAAGAATTGGACTGTAGTTATCCAAATGCTTAGATTGCCTACCGAATTATGCTAACCATATCAATCACAGTTGCACATGCAGAAAGAAGCTTCTCGAAGTTAAAATTGTCTATCGAAAAAGACATGGTCGAGAAACTCTATTTTGTAGAGTTGATTAATACTTTTCTAAAACCGCTAGACATGTTTTTTTAATGAGAATTTATTTATATATAAATATTCTATATAACTTTGTATCAAAATTAAAATTTGCAATTACGGCAAGGGGCCCCAAAAAATTTCCTCGCTTAGGGCCCCGAAAATCTCAGGCACGGCCCTGGATTCAAATTCACTCAATAAGATTTCGATCATCCATTTTTAAAATATATATATAAAAGAATTGGAAGCACATTTTGTTAATGGGCCGTTCAATTTCTGGTAAGAAACATTAATAGAGAGATGCATATCACCTCTACTACACAATTTACTTTAGTTTTTATATTTTTTATTATTTATTTTATATATTTGAATCGCACTTTAATTACCATCTAAATACTTTTACGCGCTATTATCCATATATATATATATATATATAAAGCTTAAACGATTGTAAAATAAAACCCTATATATATATATATATAAAGCTTAAACGATTGTAAAATAAAACCCTATATGTATCTGATGTTCATCATAATATGGTCTGTTTTCTTCATACAAAACTCTTATATTTGGAAGGACAAGGACGTAACACATATGTCAATATGGTTAAAGAAATGGATATATGGACCCTACTAATTAAGAGAGCTTCATATATGATTAAAGACGATAGATTAACTGTGTATGACACGTGGCAAGGTTTCGTGTGACACTTTCTTATGATCATCATGATATGAATTTGACAATATCAACTATTTGACCTAATTAGGTTTCTCACAAGATCTATTTATTGAGCAAGCTAAGAACGTACGTAACCACTATTTATTTGTGTAAGCTAAAAAGTGCAAGTTATATAGCTAACTATACTGTCAATATAACTTGCATTTATTCATTAAAATATAAACCTGTTTCTAAGTTTATTCTGAGTGTATTACTCTTTAAAAGTTGTGATTAATTTGATGGAAAACATTTTGTTCAACTCGAAAAAATTTCAGTAGCGATGCAAATTAAAGTACAAATATATATAAGATTCGTGTGAAAGAGAATATATTTGAGGCGAAGCCAACGAGGGGCCGACAAAATAATAGGCTGCTATCATAAGCCGAGATTCACATGGAACTAGTAACGCATCATCGGAGCGGTCGCATGAGAGAGAGAAAGTATATCACGAAAACTTTGTAGTTTAATTTTTTTTTTAATAGCGAGTTTAAGCCAAAACGAGGCAGGCCTCATCCCTAGATGAATGTAAGACGATAATCGTCTTTTTTATTATAGTTTTTCTTTATTAAATTAAATGTTTAATATCTTAATCTTTAAATATGTGATAGGAAAATGAAGACAAAGTACGTACGTGTTTTGTAAATAATATAAAATCAGTTCTAAGTGGACAATCTTGTTTTGTAAATGCGTTGTTTAATTATATATGAAAATGATTATTAAGTTCGATTATTACAATTTGAATATGGGATCACGGGTCTTTGTTGAATTAATTAACGACTAAAACATACCTAACAAAGTGTTTGTTTCTACGTATCTAACGTCTAAAACAATATTTTTTATATATATGAATCAAGTTTACATATACAATTAACATTATTTTAGCGAAACAAGTTAAATGATAACAAATCTTTTGCATAATAACAACATAAATACCTCTAATGGTTAGCCAGAGTTTGCGATTTTTTTTTTCCGATGATAGTAAAAGTGTGTATCTACTAGTATACTCATTAAAATTTCCGTCATTTGCACGTTTCAATTGGCTGAATGAGAATATATCGACAAAATTAGCCAATTTATAGTATTTATGCCGCTATTATCTTTGAATCTATGATGATAGACAAATGCATGCCGAATTTCAGCGTTATGCGTATCTTATGAAAATACTTTAACATGTTAATTATTGTGGTCTTTATATAAACTACGTTATAAGTTTTGAGCCCCCTCTCTCCGATTCCTGGTTTCGCCTATATAAGTGAACATGTTTCTACTTTCTAGTATTACAATTTACAATACATAGTCATATATATAGATAAAATATCATAGCCGTTACATTATTTATTATCAACACTTCAATAAATTCAAAACTTTATAATATATATATATATATATAAACAGGGCCGGCCCTAACATTATGGGGGCCCTAGGCGATAAAATATTTGAAGGCCCCTAAAAAGATATATATATATATATATTTATATATTTTAAAAGTAATATTCTTATTTATATATTTTTAATAGTAATTATGAGTCTATGACATTTTTACATTAATTACTAATTATGATATTTTAAGGTATGATATTTTAAGGTTCATATACATTTTACATTTAGGCTTTAAAATCTAGGATATTATTTATGAAGAGAAAAAAATATCACTGAAAAATCTAAGAAAATTATAAATTATTTATAATAACTCTATTTTAGATTAAATAGTATTAAATAATAAAACTCTAAACCAGAGGTAACATGGTATCATAAATCATAAAATGACTGTGTTAAATTAAATGTGAGATTAAATTAAAATGCAATTATTTTTATAAATTTATTTGAAATGAATAGAAAAAGTTATTATATGTCATATGAATTAATAAATTTATCTTTACTCAAACAAAACAGTATTGTTTGATAAGAACTAAAACAATCAACAAATACAATGCATTATTTTCATATCAGGTAATGAATAAAGATGTACATACATACATTATGCACATATTACTTGCATATTTAACTGGAAAACTTAAATATATTCAAATTTCAAGACAAAAAAAAAAAGACAATTATAAACATTGCAATTTCACTGAGAGTTATATTAGGCCCACCACATAATTAAATTATCAAATAATAAATGAGAAAGAGAAACAAATAAAACAAACTAAATGAGTAATAACGTGGCCCCCATTTTTATCTAATCAATATTAATAGGTTATTAAACTTCCTTCTTCTCTAACCTTTCGCTCTCTTATTTGCAGAAAATAGCGACACTCTCTAATGGTGTCATATTCACTTCTGGCGATCGGTGACCGGCGAAGGGGCCCCTTGAAATCGGGGGCCCAAGGCCGTCGCCTTGCACGGCTTGCCTGAGGGCCGGCCCTGTATATAAATATGTATTCACCACCGAATTTTGCTTATAATATACAGTTTCCGAATTCCTAGGAGAAGCTAGCATGAAAATTATAGTCCATGTGTAGTACGTGAAACCTACCATGGTTTGGTAAATTCTCATTTATGTCTCTTTAATTCACGTGCCAAAAAGTCACACATTACTATTTCATATGGATATAATTATATTATATACTTCAGATATACATATATATATATAGATATAAATGTGGACATATATTATGGAGAAGAGAAGGTTACCTTCTTTGACTCTTTCATATTTATGGTACCTTGCTGGCCAGTCACCTGCACCCACCGGCCACTTGTTCAAAATTCCCAAAATACCCCTCCCTTCTTCCTATTGATTCACTATTTCTGAAAGTTGTGGCCTTTCATGGTGACCCACTTTTTTCTTATTTCAACAACAAATTTATTTCGACGATCAAAATTAGGAAAATAAGACTGCTACAATAATAAATGACTCGATTTGAATCGGACCATATATACCGCCGATGGCTATACAAAAGCTAGTTAATTTTTGTATGGATAAATTCACATATAAGTGTTTTATAAAAGGGATAATCGTAATAAAAATACTTATAAATACTTAAATTTTGACCGGTGGCTTAAATGAAAAAATAGCGATAACAATACCGAATATCAATAAATGTGGAAACAACACATTTTTGCGTCCGGTCTTTTTTTTCGTCCATCGAATTTAGATGAGAACAGATGTTAGATAGCTTAGCATATAAATGTTTATATGTGTATCTTATCTTATGAATGAATTAATAGCATTGTGCTAAAAAATTGACCAATAACGAAAAAATGTGTCACCTCATGATTGTTGAGTTTGAGTATTTTTATCGCTATTTTTTCACTTTAGACTTGTGCCGCTTCAGTTGTCAAAGTTATGATATTTTTTCCATAATTATTCTCAAAAGTAAATGCTACCCAGACAAGTGGATGTGATTGGCCGTGTCTATTGCCCGTCTAGGCCCGTACTTGCTTAGGCAGCGGGTGCAGGCTGCCTGACCCAAGCTCAATTGGCGGGCGGATTGGTTTTGCCATTCATGTTAATATGCACGGTTCGGGCAACCTATGCCCATATGCTCAATGCTCCATGCCTTGCCTTTCCCATATGAACATGATTATTCAAAATAATGTTTTGGGATGATATCAGCTATGTTTTTCATACCTTCGTAAGTATCCATTGTCACGGTCCGTATTCCGGTTTCAGGTTTGTTATTTGACATGAATAAGGTGTAATAATCCGAGTGTGTTCGCTAACACATTTGTACCGAGACACAAATCGTGACATTGAATACTTCTAATGTACCGGCCCGAAACACTAATGAAAATGTGGCTACTTTTAATTATGTAAAAAAAATTGGTGCTAATGTATAAAAGTTTTGCACAACATTAGGGCAAAAAATCAATTTTTATTTTATGTTAGCTTGTAAGAAACCACTCTTTTGGTGAGCTATAGTCATTTACCCCAAGGTTTATCAACCACACCTTAACGAAACCTATCCAAAACAAGAAACTTTGAATTTTGCCCATCAAAAAATTGTAATTTTTATCTTTGCCCATAATAATATTTTCTTATTTATTTTGCTCCAAAAAAAAAATTAAATTTTTTTCCGTGATTATGATTTGTGCCCACACTATTCCAATAGTTGTTGAGCGATCCATCGTCCCCGGGAACTACTCAACATTAATTCCCCAAACCCCATCATCAATACTCCAGCTTTCTCACATTACACCTATACATACACACGTACATACACATATACATATATATATTACTATATCCAAGCCCGCTAGTCTTCATGTTTTGGTTCTAACTTCTTTCAGACGTACGTACGTGTAGGGTTGGATCTTCCTTTCACCATTTTGTTTGGTGCTTTTAGTTCATCGGCTTCTTCCATATAACATACACAAACCCTAGAGAAACACAACCTACTATATTCTATACACGAAACAAACCCTAGAGAGAACACAGTACCACACGAAATGGAAAGCAACAATGATCACAGTAGTAGCAACATCGACATGGATAAGGAGAGATTAACGGCTGAGATGGACTTCAAGGACTCGTCATCGACGGTGATCCGAATCCGGCAGAGGCTTCCGGATTTCCTGCAGTCCGTGAAGCTCAAGTACGTGAAGCTAGGGTACGGCTACTCATGCAACTTCGCCACCATTCTCACTCTCCTCCTCATAATCCCTCTATTCGCTGCCTTAGCCACCCAGCTCACCGGGATAGACCCGGCCCGGCTCACCGAGCTCTGGACCAACCAGAGGGTCAGGCTCGAGGCGACCCGGTTGACTGGCTCGGTCGGCCTCCTCGTTCTCTTCGCCCTCTACTGGGCCAAGCGGTCGAAACCGATCTACCTTGTTGATTTCGCGTGCTACAAGCCGGAGGAAGACCGGAAGATGTCGATTGAGTCGTTCCTTAAGATGTCTGAAGCGAACGGCGCCTTCTCCGCCGAGACGCTCAGCTTCCAGCGGCGGGTAGCGATGCGATCCGGGCTCGGTGATGAGACATACTTGCCGCGAGGCATCGCTGCCGACCCGCCGAGGCTTAACATGGAGGAGGCACGGCTCGAGGCTGAGACGGTCATGTTTGGCGCGCTCGACGCGCTTTTTGCGAAAACCGGAGTCAAGCCGAGTGACATTGGGATCTTGGTGGTCAACTGCAGCCTCTTCAACCCGACGCCGTCACTCTCCGCCACGATAGTCAACCATTACAAACTCCGTACGGACATTAAAAGCTTCAATCTCGGTGGAATGGGCTGCAGCGCCGGGTTGATCTCCGTCGACCTAGCTAAGGATCTTCTCAAAGCTAATCCTAACACGCTCGCTGTCGTCGTGAGCACTGAAAATCTGACATTGAATTGGTACTTCGGAAACGACCGGTCGATGCTGCTCTGTAACTGTATATTCCGTATGGGTGGGGCGGCCGTCCTGCTCTCAAACAGAAGCGCAGACCGGTCAAATTCGAAGTACCGGCTCGTCCACACTGTGCGGACGCACAAAGGCTCCGACGACCGGAGCTACAACTGCGTGTATCAGAGGGAAGACGAGACGGGAGGGACCGTGGGCGTGTCGCTAGCTCGTGAGCTCATGGCGGTGGCTGGCGACGCACTGAAGACGAACATCACTACTCTCGGCCCGCTTGTGCTCCCATTTTCCGAGCAGTTTCTGTTCTTTGTGACTCTCATAAGGAAGAAGGTGTTCAACAATACGAAAGTTAAACCTTACATTCCGGATTTCAAGCTCGCATTCGAGCATTTCTGCATCCACGCCGGTGGGAGAGCGGTGCTCGACGAGATGGAGAAGAATCTGGACCTGAGCGATTGGCACATGGAACCTTCGAGGATGACCCTTCACCGGTTCGGAAACACATCGAGCAGCTCACTGTGGTACGAGCTTTCGTATTCGGAGGCCAAGGGGCGTGTCGGGCGCGGGGACCGGGTCTGGCAAATCGCGTTCGGGTCGGGTTTCAAGTGCAACAGCGCCGTGTGGAAGGCGCTCAAGGACGTTCGCGTTGGGGACGAGCCCGGTAACCCGTGGGCCGATTGCATCGATAGGTACCCAGTCAAAGTTCCGACCGCGTGAAATCCAGGTGGCGGCATGAGATTGGGTGGATTTTTAATTTGAATATATATGTATGTATGTTTACTTGTAGGGACTTGGGGATATGGAGGTGCGATCTTTTCTTACTTCTTTTTTGGATTTTTTTTTGTGATATTAAATATTTTTTACTATATTCGTCATTGAAGTGATCGCATACTCTTTAAGAAGAAAAAAATTTGATTATTATTAAAAGAAAAAATATATGCATCTTTGTCGTACTTTTATCTGGTCACTAGCTCAATAATTACTCGTTTCCAAATACCGGTATTAAAACCCGTGGTTTGGAATAAAAAATTTGAGATTTATTCTTCCGGATTCTAGAGTTTGAAAAAAACCGGTGTCCTCAGGTTTTGATTTTATTTAATTATTTTTATATTTTAGAAACGAGTAGGGTTCAAAACCGATGAAAACAATTTGTTATTCATCGCTTGAAAATCTGTATGTACTAATTTTGACCGGTCTTGGTTATTATCAATTATAAAGAAATTGTTTTTATGGTGTCTGAAAATCGGATAAACTTGGACCGTGACAAAAATGTTGGTTCCAAATCCGGGTGGCGGTTCCAATACATGCATGTTTGAGAAGTCATGTGAAATATGTATTTAATTGATGCGCATAGTAATAGTAAAGTTGTCCCACAGTCATTATTGAACTTTTTTACATGCCTTATATCACTTTTAACCTAATAAATTGGTCATACTATTTGAATTTGACTTCATCAAGACATACACGTAAAACAAATTTAGCTGTCCAACCTACAACTTTTTCCTAACATTTTCCAAAGTAATGTCGTTTTGTTGAAGACTTCAAGTTCAACCCTACATGCAATTTCCACCACAAGTAAGAGAGAAAAGAGATATATATATATATATATATATATATATATATTAGTATGGTGTGTCGAGTGTTGTAGTTGTAGTTTTTTAACTTCCAAGGATATAACACGTCATGATAAAATAGGTCAAATTTGTTTCGCAAGCTAACATTAAAAGCCTATTTACCACTTACCTTAAAACAATATTTTAATTTGTTCCAATATTGTTGTACCCAAAAGATCACATCGAAATATTTGCAGTTGAATTGTTATAATTTAAATATGATAAATCTATTTATTTTTTCTCATGTCAGCTCTTCGTTGACTTCAGTCAAACTTGTCATACGCGGCAGAGAAGACCATGCATCAATAGAATGAAATTAATTGGGCAACTGTTGACAGCAGGCGTGATATGCAACAAAGCCATGTCAATAAACAACTTTGTAATGAAAATAATGTTAATTAAAAAAATATAACTATCACGATCATATAATAATATCGGTGATAAATCAGATAACGAGTCATGTAATAAAATTATAGACTTATGGGGATAGTTATAACTTTTAAATAAGTAGGTATAACATTAAATAACACGTACGGTTTCAATTATATCCTGAGATGTATTATATATATATATATAGGGTAAACTGCGGCTAATGTACCCAATGTTTTATTTTCTGCGGATTATATACCCAATGTTTATTTTTGGCGGCTAATGTACCCAATGTTTGATCCGTTAGATATTTTTGGGTTTTCCGTCAGTTGACCGTTAGAGAGTTATATGTACACTTTTCGTATTTTTGACATAACTCACTCATTTTTTGTCCAAATTTTATGCACGACCTATGGTTGGAAAGATAAGAGATAGATCTACAACTTTAATGTTTTAAGTTTTGTAAAATCAGTTTTAAAAAAATACAAAATTTCAAGTACAAAGTAAAACTGGACATTAGTTTAATGCAAAATATTTGTTTCGAGCAAATTTTAATATACTTAATGACTTTTTATGATGAAACGTAAAACAAAAAAGTTGTAGATAAACTTTTTATCTTTCCAACGGTTGTTTATTTATAAATTTTGGACAAAAACTGAGTGAGTTATGCCAAAAATATAAAAGATGTGATGTGAAATAATATTTCATATTTTTGGCATAACTCACTCGTTTTTTTTTTCCAAAATTTATAAATAAACACTCTTTGGAAAGATAAAACATTTATCTACAACTTTTTGCTTTTATATTTCATCATAAAAAGTCATTAAGTATATTAAAATTTCCTCGAAACAAATATTTTGCATTAAACTAATGTCCAGTTTTACGTTGTACTTGAAATTTCGTATTTTTTTAAAACTGATTTTACAAAACTTAAAACATTAAAGTTGTAGATCTATCTCTTATCTTTCCAACCATAGGTCGTGCATAAAATTTGGACAAAAAATGAGTGAGTTATGTCAAAAATATGAAAAGTGTACATATAACTCTCTAACGGTCAATTGACGGAAAACCCAAAAATATCTAACGGATCAAACATTGGGTACATTAGCCGCCAAAAATAAACATTGGGTACATAATCCGCAGAAAATCAAACATTGGGTACATTAGCCGCAGTTTACCCATATATATATATATATATAATATTTGCTTATTAGTTATTGGAAACATAAAACTCTAGAAAGACTTGTGATTCTGTGAAGAAGGTTTTAATGAGATTCCCTAAAAAAAAAAAGGTTTTAATGAGATGATAATTAAGGTAATAGGGTATTAATTGCTAATCTGATCATTAGTCAATTCTTACAGAGTAATTGGCTGTATTGTCCTTTAAACATTGGATATTAGTGTTTTTTTTTTCATTATAAATATGATATATATATTTGGTTTTCTCATGTCAGTTCTCCGTTGACTTCAGTCAAACTTGTCATACGTGGCAGAGAAGACCATGCATAAATAGCATGATATTAATTGGGTAACTGTTGACAGCAAGCGTGATATGCAACAACCCATGTCAATAAGCTCGTCCATTGTATTTATTTTTGCAAAATTTACGGTTTTTTATACATGAGAATGAGATAGTTTTATCTGTAAGTATGATTTTTTTTTTTTTAATAGTACGGTATTCCTCTTCCATAAGCGAAGATTACTTAGATTAAATTTATAATAGGCTCACGTAATATGTTAATCCCGACTCTTTGGAAAAATAAAAAAAGGAATATGCTACTCTTTGAAAATAAATGAAGTACTTCTACCAAAAATTAAATTTTTATTCATGTAAATTTCAGAGATATTACCCGCTAATTATTCTTATTAGAGAAAATAAAATAAAACTTGCAATATGATGATGGATAATATAATTAATGAAGATGTACTAGTAATTCACCAAACTATATTCGTATTCAAAGAGATTAACTTCGCCATAAACTACTAAAATAATAGAGTCCAAAACGCTTAAATTAACCACACTGTTAGGCCACATGTGACATGTGCATTTTCTATTAAAGAAAAAGTCAAACGTACACATTTAGAAGCGTAATTTATTGTGAAAATTCCCTAGCCACGACTTAATTAATAATGCCATACATTGTTTGGCCTTGTTGACGTGTATATATCTTTGAATTGGTTGACAATTAATGAGTTAATTGACAACACATGGCTCTAAATCATGGAACTTCAAACAGTTTTTGTATATGTTACTTGGGAATATGGATTATAATATAAACTATTAAATGGGAATTGGGAGATTTGTGGGGTTATAATAATCTGAATCTGATCACTGCTTGTTGACAAACTCCTTGGCTAGGGTTCGTCCTGTTTTTATAGGGTTTCGACCAAGTAAATTTTTGGAAGATATAAGTAAGTGTAAGTGTGTAATTTAAAGTAATCAAATTTTTCATAAAACTGTTTAATGTTTTTAGATTGAAAAAAAAAAAAGATATAAATATTTTTTGGTATATGTTCGAGGCGTGAAAATACATGATATTACTATAACGTTATGATTTAATTTTGGGACCCTTCAATTTTTTGGGATGCAAGGTTAAAATCGACACTAGTACTTGATCTCTTTTAATTCGATAGTAAAATAAATATATTTAGTGCTAACATGTAATATAACTTATATTTCATGGCGGTCTAACTTTTAAAGTCAAACTTTTTTAGCTTTGTATGGCGAGTAAATAAAAGTCGTAGTGCAATCTCATATTTGTAGTCGTGGCCTCAGGTTTGTAATATTCGTTATGGTCTTTTGGACAAAAATTTAATAACCGTCATGTAGACTTAAAACGCAGTCTCGCTGCGGCTGATTCAGAAACTTGCGCGACGCTTTTTAATGGTAGTGCAATCTCGTATTTGTAGTCGGGGCTATTACAAAGCAAAACACCGGCAATAAGGGGCATTTTGCACTAAAGTAAAAGTTCAGGGCCTTATCTAGCAATATGGAAATAAATAACAGAATCTCTACACAGAGTAAAAAACCAAGCAAGCAAGCCAATACAGCCAAAACGACACAACATGTGGGTCGTTTCGCACTTCTCACCGGCGACGCCTCTTCGCCGCCGCAGCCTCGCTTCCTTTCCGGCCAAGACGCAGCGCAGACCTCCCAATCTCGCCGTCTCCGCCACCCAAAACGACGACGACGGCATCGGAGGGTTGGGCCTCACGATCCTCACAGCTCTCCAATCAGACCCCAAAGCGATCCCAGCCGCAGGAAGGGACCCGAAGCGCGGCGAATCGGACGGCCGAGATGAACCGATCAGTGGGTCCGACGTGCTCCGGGCGATGAGGAAAGCGGCCGACAAGAAGAGCAAGAGGAAGAAGAAGGCGAAGAAGGGCGTGGAATCGGCGTTATCCTCTGCGGGCGGTTCCACGGTAGGATTGGGAGGTGATGGCGAGGGTGAAACCAGGCCGTTGGATGTGAAGAGCGAGTGGGGCCGGAGATTGGATGAGCTGGAGAAGCGTTTCGACGAGCTTTGTCAGACCAAATGAATATTATTATAAGCCTTTTATCAAGGGCCCTTTTGTAATTTTGGCATGGCACATACATTGAAAATACAATTTTTACGTGTAAAATCTTCAATTTTTTTGTTTTTGGGGTAAATTGGGTAGAATTTTGTACGCGATTTTGTAGCGAAATAAAGCTGTCGGGAATTAGGTGATAAGAAGCTTGATAAAGATAAAGGGATAAATCATCGATATTGTATAAAACAATAACGATTATATCACATAATTTATCAATTGCGTCGTTCTGACGAATAATGGGTTTAAACCATAATTTGGATTCCGAATTTGAAGATAAAGAAATTTGGCACCAAGTTCTTCTCAATCCTTTATATTTTAGGGCTCTATAAAATAAAAAATAAAAAACGTGTTTTTTTTTTTTAACCGGCATTTTTCCGTTTTCCGAGAGAATGAAAAGAAAAACGAAACCGAGTTTTTGAACCATGATTCACACTTGTATGCAAGAAAGACGTCTCATTGTATATTGCACAGACAACAATAAGCAATGCCTTGTGCTGGGTTCAATCCAAAAATAAAATCTACCACAAAACATTACAACCAAATAGGTTACAAAAACAAAAATATTAATTAAAAACGATTCCTTCCTAAATCGCCGGCCACCTCTAACGGCCTCGAGAAACCCACATCGACTTATCATCACCTCATTTCCTACTCCTAAAACCCCCCCTTTTTATAACATATTTCCGTTCCGGAAACTGGAGAAATAGCGATTACGTGTCTGTTATGTTTCGATTAGATTCCACGGAATCTTACAACTAATAGGGTCTGAATCTCCGGCCCCGGTTTCCTTCTTCGCCGCTTCCGCTTCCACTTCCTCGACCCGCGGGCCCGTTTCTCCGGGGAGGCCGAGGCTGTGGGATCTGCACCCCCGGTTGCTGCCTGAAAAAAGTCAAACAATCGGTATAAAACGTCAACCAATAGGGGTGAAAGCAGTTCGCCGAAAATCCGTCAATCAATTTCTGAATACCGGATTTAAAACGTTAATAGCTCAAAATGTAAATCATAAAATAGAATATTTAGTTCGAAATTGTCAATAAGAAAACACAAAATTTCTGAAAAGAAAAAAATCTAATTTCTAACACACATTAAAACAAGTCAATTCATGATCACGAAAGTTTACCAACGGGTCCGAGAAACTTACAGAACATAGCCGATCCGGCCGTCTGGAAGAACCATAGGTACCATCTGCATCCCTGCTGGCATCGGTCCTCTACCATATATCATCGGCTGATGAAAATAGAAGATGTAATTATAACATCAAGGCCTTGCTCAAACATTGATTTATTTCCGGATAAATATATATATATATATATATATATATATATATATATATATCGAAAAAATGTTGAAACTCACCTGCTGGTAAGCAGCAGCAGCTACACCATAACCCGCCCCGACACTTCCATACGGGTTTCCGGCAAAACCGCCGTAACCGCTCGCGTGGGCCGCATGGCCATGGGCCCCACCACCATAAGGATAAGCCGCTTCGGGTTTTCTCTCAGCCTGAGGCTTGGCAAGGACAACCTCCAAAAGTTGGCCTGCAAGAGAACCTCTTGGATATGTTATTTTTGGAGTAAGAAGGTTCTACAGAAAATGTGAGCTAGTAAATTCTTTGTTCTGATTTTATAAAGATGCATTACTCTTTCAATTATTTACATTCCCAAACATCAAGTCGGGACTGATTTCAGTTTTAGACTCGAAACATTGAACTGCTTCAGGATTAAGCGGTGTTTTCAAGTTGGCTATAGGGTAGTTTCTCTCGTTCAGTTCGAGGCCCATGGCGAGATCAATATCCCGGGTCCTAACAGTCTTAAACACTATCCTTACTAAGTTAATTAACTATGTCAAGCTAGATAACTATATTTAAATATATATTATAGTATTTTAGTTACCTTACTCTCGAGAAGAGAAATTATGGTCCAGTCACAAGATGATTTCGGTCATAACATGTTTGAGTTATAATATGCTACTTGAATTGTAAAATAATTCTTCCTAAGAACGCATATCAGGGTGAATATGTTCGACATAGTTGAACCTTCGAGCCCAACTCGTTTATATTACCCCTCGTAATCTCGTATATTTCTCAGATCGAGTAAAAAATTTTAATTAATATAAAAGAAAAAATAGCAGGATTATATTGTAATTATATATAGTTGAAAATTCCAAACAGCAAAATACGTACCGTCAATTTCATATTTCTCTGTTTCTTTGACAGCCATCAGGGCACTTGACCTTTCAGCAAAATGGACAAACCCAAAATCTCGTTTTCCTTGGCCACCTTTGCCAGGTGGCATGACGACTTTGGTCACTTCCCCGTGTTTCTGGAACAGTTCCTTCAGTTGTTCGGTGCTGGTATTCTCGGGTATGTTCTTCACATACAGGGCCTTCACCTGAAACACCAAGAAGCAAATGTGCATCATGTTTTTCCTACCTATGAACACACCTAATCTAAAATTATAGTATCCAGATTTTTAGTTCCCAAATTCTGTCGTCCGTTTAGCTGTCAATTCAATTAAAATGGTAAATTACCAAATAATAAACCCGTTCGTACTAACTGGTCATATTACCAGCTTAGTCCCATCGAAAGCATTTCTATGCAGTTTACATAAGATCGATATCAACTAGTACATTTAAAATTGAGAAAAACGGTTAGTTGATTAATTAATGGTGGTGATCTCGTTACTGAATCATTGATACAAATGTAAAAGAAATTGCAGATGTAGTATAGATCCAAAATCAAATATAGAATCACTGATTAAGAAAGATCATTATGATCTGCATAATCCTAAAATACAAATATTGAGATTGTCCGAACTAATTAAAGATACATTATTTCACAATAATAATACATTAAATATCAAATATTATAGGGGTTAACCTGAGCTGCAGCGGTCTGATCAGGTTGAGTTTTAGGATCAGCCCACGTAACAGTTGGGGTATTTCCGTCCAACTTAAAACTAGGGCTGGCCATTTTCTGTCTTGAATAATCAGCACATGCGTTATTGTAGTACAAGACAAAAGCAAAACCACGGTTTCTGCTTGGAATTTGAGGATCCTGAAATTAAATAATTATGGTGAATCAGTGCGTTAGTCATTGTGACTTCTTTGCAACAGCGAACTCTTTTTTTCAATAAAGAGTAATTGGTACGATCTCCCCCCCAAACTTTGATTGCTGGTGCATTTTTGCGCAACTTTATTTTGGTCCACTTTTTGCCCTGAATTTTTTTTGGTGTAAATTTACCCCTTCTCTGCTATAAAATTAACAATAATTGTATTTATGTGACCTTGTTAGCGAGAAAAGGGTAATTTCCTATTCTTGCTTTTCTGTTAACAATATTATTCATGATGATTTTCCTTAATAAAGTCGTGGTCAATTTATAGTAGAGGAGTATTTCAAGGGGGGGAAATGTGAAAAATAAAGCTAGGGACGAAAAAGTGCAATAACAAGTAAATGTAAGGAGGAATTACTGCCCAATACTCATCAATAAAAAAAAAAAGGTAGTTTCAAAATCCACCTTAATGAGCTCAATGTTTTCGACTCCAGGACCCACATCCTCAACAATTCTTCGGAACTCATCGTCTGTCCAGCTCTTTGGAACGTTACCGATGAATAATCTGTGTTTGGTTTCTGAAAGAGAACATCTTAGGGTTTTACCCTGCAGAGATGAACACCAATCGATCAACCTTTTGTAGAAATATACAAGCTATTGCATAACTATGTTTATAGCTAATTAGACAACATCGGTATGCCTAGAATTAGTAAATTATTACATGAAATATCCCCAAAACCCTAGAAACCTATATGTCGATGTTGCCATCAGATAAGAGTTTGGAGAAGTACCTTGAATTCTTTACTGTGCAATTCTTCAATGGCCTGTTGCGCAACTTCTTTTGTTCTAAACGCTACAAAAGCATAACCTTTGTTATCCCCGGTCTCCCTATCTTTCACTAACCTTACCTGCAAACAGATTTTTTTTCCCATTTCAGTCCTTAGAAAATCAAACACCCATTACTATATACTAAGTACTATGTTGTTGAATCTAACCTCGAGAATTTCACCAATACCGTCACACATGTCCCTCAAGTCTTCCTCGTTGCACTCTCGCGGAAGTCCACCGATAAAAATTTCTGAGCCGTGAGGAGGAAGGGCGAGAAGTTGAGCATGCTTCTCTCTCTCTTCCTCGTCAACGGGCTTCCTTTCATCTTCTGCAGATTCAGTAATCATGTGGGATCTTTCTGCATCCGGTGATTGGTCTTTGGTTCCGGAATCCTGCGCTTCCTCCTCTTCTTCTTCCTCTTCTTCCTCTTCTTCTTCTTCTTCTTCTTCTGGATCCTCTTCCTCGTTATCTTCACCTCCTTCGTCGGTCCCGTCATCGACTAATTGCTCTTCCCCTTCATCGTCCATGTAATTCTCTTCGTCGAGGTCAACACAGTCATCGTTTTCTCCTCCTCCCATAATCCTTTCACGCTATGCCTTTTATCATCCAACGGTTTGACCAAATTCGAACCTGAAACACCTGAAAACAACGTATTCGACGTTGAAAACACGTATAAATCAGCAACAAGCAACTACTTAGCGTAACATCCCAACTGAAACGGTGTATAAATGCCACTCCAAAGAGACCATTTTGTCAACCATTTCGAGTAAAAAACTGCACAAATTTCCTTCCACGAGAAACAGAAAGAACAGCTGATCAACTCGGAAACCCAATTTGATCACATCAAAACCTAACAACAGTACAAAACTTAGTATAATCGAAGAAAAGAAGTCCAATTTCCAAATGCCTAAAACCAAAACTAATCTAGAATTGACGAAACAACAGAGAAATGAATGAATCCGCCATTTCCAATCCAAAACCCTACTGAACCAAAAATCGGTCAAAAACAAGAAATCGCAACAGAGAACGGTCGAGAAATCGAAGAATCGAGGTCGGAAGAAGCACAAAGAGGAATCAAGGCATTGAATCACGTACGAACCAGTGAGAGAAAGCTTCGAGGAGTGAGAAAGATTCGGAGTCTCTCTCTGTTCGTACTTGCAGATTTTGGGGCTTCACTTCCTTCCAATCACAGACCGAACGAACGCCTCTATTTGGGAACGACAAGGCACGCAGAAGAGAAACCAAGGTTATTATTGTAATTTCCTTATTATCTCGTGACTTTCACTTTTATACCCCCTCTATTTTTAAATACCCTCAAAATTACTTTAGTTTCATTTATAATTGTTAGAATTAAATTATTTATAAAATTATAATGATTAATATTAATAAATTATAAAGTTTCAAAAGTAAGCTCAATTTCAGGCCTTGAAATTGGATATTTGTAAAGCCCAACCTTGTACCTTGATCTATATTGAAGAAAGAAAGAAAAAAGCCTTTTGCAATTTGGACCCAGCACTTGTAATGGGTCAACTTAAATGTACTTATTGGTTACAATGAGTTAAATATGCATGAATTGTCATTAAATTATTTCGGGCTAACGGCGGTATATGTTTGCACTTTTGTCGAGCCCCTAAGCTAAGAAATGTCCGGTGATGTTTATTTCGGATCCGTCCACAAATTAAGAGTTACCGTTAAAGTATCATACATCAAAGTTTCACAATGGGGGCATTCAACATCACTAACGAGCTCCGGAGATGTCACGTTGTCGGAGAGGACCATACACCTCAAACAAGCTAATCATGTCCAGTCCGGTGGCGAGCAGCCAGTAATTCTCTCGGGAGTGAAGAATTCATCGAAGAAGAGAATTCTTGGCGTAAAAATCACCATGTTATTCACGGAATGATAGGTGAAAGTTCCGCTTTTTTATTTATTTAATTTAGCAGTTTAAGAATAGTTGGCTCCCACTAAGAATTTAGCTCGACATATTTGTGAAGTTCACCTCTAATTCGCTACGAGTTTATGTAATCTTTTTCCGAGTGTTCGTTGTATTGACTCACAACTAACATGGAATGGAATGGAATGAAGTATATATATATAATTGAAGTCCAACCTCATATATATATATATATATATATATATATATATTATATATGCGCTTGGTTTCCAAGGAAAAAATAAAAGGCATGAATTATTAGCATTTAAAGTCCCTATGTTTTATTTTACACCGGAGCCCTTTGCCTTCGGTTGACTCCGTTGTGAATGAATTGATGGCAGAAGAGATTCGGCTGAAGACTCGCACTGACAAACAGACTTCTTCAACGGCTGTTCCATCTGTTTTTGCTGCTTCCCCTCAGAGTTCATCTAGTAACCATCTGAGTCGCTCAAATACTCGTGTGGGCATAGATGAATGTGCGTTTTGTAAGCAAAAAGGGCATTGGAAGGGACAATGTCCTTTATTGGTCAATAAAGGAAAACAGCCGCATCGACGCACGTCGTCGGTATCTCAGAAGCCTCCATGGAAAGCCACCATATATAATATATGGTGGTAACCCATCATATATTATATATGCGCTTGGTTTCCAAGGAAAAAATAAAAGGCATGAATGAGTGGATGAGAAATTACAGAATGGAGCAACCTTATCCTATATGATTGGAAATATATAACAAAAACAGAATTAAAAGAACAAGAAAATAAGATCTTCAACATGGCAACGACCTTTCTTCCGAGCTTCACTCCTCTCTCTCGATCATCATCTTCAAGATTGGATAATGCGAAGAGGGCTGTGACGGTCTGCAGAGCAGCCAACGAACAACCTTCTTTAGTCCTCACCAAGAGAGGCCTCACCGTCGGCTTCGCCTTCCTTTTGGCCGGCAGTGTCGGCGTCTCCGGCTCGGGAGCCACCATTCTGGAAGCCGACGAGGATGACGAGCTCATGGAGAGGATCAAACAGGACAGGAAGAAGAGGATCGAGAGGCAGGGTGTTCTTAGCAAATCCGACAAAGAAACAGGTTCCCATCTTGTCCGACAAACTGTTTTTTCCGCCTTTTTCTTGTTCTTTCTAGGCATTACTCTGCGAAAATCTGATTCGATCCAATCTCAAGCTCGATCAACGTACGTAAGAGAACACAGAATACTTTTCATATAAATGACGTGAAATTACACTCAAGAACACCGGAAAGATACAATGAACCGTGAGTTGCAGCGATTTCCGGAAGGTTTTCCCGGGAAACTTCCTGTCTGAAATTTTGACCACATATGTTTGTTATTTCTTTAACAACTCATCGTATGATTTATACATAAAGCAGTATGGCTCTTTTATCACGGGTTACGTAGTCAATGTTACGATTTATATGGCTCCGTTTCTTATTATTAGTTTTTAGATTGAGTATATGCGAGACATATTTATTGTAACATTAGGTAGTTAACCCGTTATTATATACCGCCCCATTCAAACTACTTTACGGTTGTTAGTTGCTTCAACCGATTTTCCCGACCAATGCTGCAGTCTTAGACCGGTTCCTTAACGCGTAACTAATGTCCTCGTTGGCTTGAGACGGGCCGTCTGCACTCATTAAGCCATGGGAGTTTTTGGAACAGGGTACTTGCAGGAACTGGTTTACAAGCTAAGCAAAGTCGGCGAAGCCATTGACGGGGACGATCTCGCTTCAGCGGGCTCCGTTCTCACCGATTCGGCTTGGGTCAAGAACGCGAATTCCGCCTTCTCTAAGGTCACTTTTTTTCGAGCTTTTCGCATCAAGAATCTCCGGCTAACGTGTTATATAAATATAAATAGGAATCTGAAGTGTGGTTGTGTATCTGATTCAACAGCTGAGCTCTAGTGATGAAGAGAAGAGTGAAGTTGACACTTTCAATTCCTCGCTGGCTTCTTTGATCTCTTCAGGTAGGTTGCTTCTGCTACAAGCTATTTCTTTAATAAAATCTCGAGTAACTTGCGTTCACCCCTCGGGTTAGGCATAGGTTGCATTTTGACCAATTACGTTTTGGTTTGTTGCACAAAGTTTAGGGGGCGTTCGGTTATGTTTTTTAAATCCAAATTCTAAAAAACAATGTCAAATTAAATTTCTATTACTTGGTATGATGCAAAATTGTCATATTCTCTTTTTTAAAGTTGAGTTTAAAAAAAAAATTATTGATGGTTTTGTCGTCACAACAACTAATAAATTTAATAAAAAATAAGTTTTCTGCGACGAATCAAATGTAAATAAAAAAAATGTATCAAAACAAAGGAATATTTTTTCAAATAAATTCTTAAAAAATAATCATCATAATCAACAAACAACTTGCGTATTTAATTTGGAATCATATACACATTAGTGATTTTAATTCCGATCAGTCCTGTACGTTGTAAATGTCGGGAGTAATTCCGAATGTTTTTTTTCTTTTATTTGCGGTTCCCGGGTTTTTTTTTTCTTCTCGGAACGGGGTACTCATAGTAAATGACTGTTGTGTTATGCAGTTAGTAAAAATGATGTAAAGTCGTCGAAATCTGCGTTTGTGGCGTCTGCGAGTGCGTTAGAGAAATGGTCAAACTTAACAGGCCTTGTTGCCAAGCTCAAAGGTCTCTGACTCACCCCTCCATTTCTTCGTACCATTCCTTTTTCCATCAACTTTCAGTAAATTTTCAATTTCACCCTCTTCTACTCTTGAGCAGCAATGATATATACATGAGGTCTTTGCAATATATAATTATAATTTTTTATGTTATTATTCTTTGAAATTGCAACCAAATTGTAAGCTTTCACTTATGATGAAAACCCAGTTTTTTTTTTTAATTATAAATGATGTTACTTTTCATTACGCTGAAATGGTTGAACTCCATGAGTTCTTATTACAATTATAACCCTATACATAATGTTATGAGCTCCTTTTTCAGCCGTTTTTGCATTGATTGTGTTAATTAGTTATGAATTATGATTAATCAATCTCCTATTTTATAGTGTTTAATTAATCATTTATTTGCATTTGGGTATTTTCGATCATGTTCGGCGAGTTGAGCTATTGTAAGCGAGATTATTGAGTTGGATTTGGACTATCCGATTGAACTTAAACTGCAATTTTTAATTTTATTTTTGTCCGGTTAATCGGCCAAGCCCAACAAACTTTTGTTAAGCTTGTAAGAATAAACGACTTGTTATTTATTTTGATTTATAAACAATGAAGTCGTACAGTAAAGAGTAAAGACATCTTAAAATTAATTATACTATAACTAACAATATTACGAGGCTTCAGATAAGCTCAAAACATGTTAAATTATTCAAGACAACAATAAAATGAAGAAAAGAAAACCTAACGAGGATCCAGTTTTATTAAATAATATTCATAATCTTATATCATAAAAAAAATGAGGAATTCACCAAAGCTGTTACTTTCAACGTTTATATTTAATATTTGTAGTATAAGAAATAAACGAGTAAATAATGCATATTACAAATTCCACTAAAAAGGGTAATGGCGGCATAACTACCTATAATTATTCAAAATGCGGCGGTCCATTTCCTAACTTTGAGTTGTCTATAATTGATACTCAAAGGCTTCACAATTGAGTTTTTAATTGTTTTGTTCTAATTACCCATTTTACTTCAACTCATGGACCTATGTATGATTTTCTATAAGTGTGTAATTTGATATTGGGCTCGTTTGGCACAACTTAATTTTAATATATATATATATATTTTAAGTTTCAAATTTAAGAAAAAACTGTTTTAAAAAAAAAAAAATTGACTGACGTTTGGTAAACTGTTTATAAAACTGTTGTTGTTTGTAACAAAAGCCGTTCTAGCGTTTGGTAAAATTCTATAGATTTATGTAAAATGACTAAAATAGACATGTTCTTAAACATTAAATAATAATAAGTAATATGCTTATAAATATGCTCCCATGGTTTCTGAATCACTATAAACATACTAATTTATTATTAAATTAAAGACAATAAAAATTTATTTTATTTTTAAAGTAAAGTTTTAATTATTGCAAAAAATTAAAACTACTAATTTAAAATTTCTACTAAACTCAGAGCGATTTCGTCTCTTAATCTATATATACATAATACTACTCGAAGAAGTCTGACAATCTTCTTCTTGATCTTTATTTGTGGCGTTTTCATCCCCTTCGCCATCGCCCTCCGTCTCATAGATTATTTCGAAATCCATCTCATGTCTTGCATGCATTCGAATATAATTATGTAATGTAGTGCCATAATTGCGATAACTATTTTTACTTGATTTTTGAATGGATAACTCGGCACGACATTCAGGATTCTCCATCTTTTTTTCCATACTCCAAAGCTCCGCTCGATGACGCTTCTCAGAGAAGAATGTGCGCGGTTGAAGATTTCTAATATAAAAATAATGAGATGAAGAAGAAGAAAGAAAAGAAAAGAAAAAAAAACCGTAAGCGTCCTTGTGTTCAAGCTTAACGTTATCTGGGCAATTGGGCTGAAGCAAATCGAAAACTCAATTATGCAATTTTTAAATACTAATTCCACGCAGTTAAAAGTTTGGGAATATACCGCTTAATTTTGAATAATTTTATGTACGTATTGCCGCTCTTATCCCTTCAAAATCGATAATATCGAAATGGGAAAAACATTTTGATGTGTTTGTGCCCCATTTCTTAGAGTGAGAGTGGGACTCATAATAATAATAATGATGAATATAAGTGGCATCAATAAGCTTGGCCCTAGCTTCTTCCATTATCAATTTCTGAGAAAACAAGCTTTTCATGTTAGGTCACTCATGGGACCTCCTTACAATAACAGACACAAGTTTTATCAACTTTTCTTCTAATAATTATTAATATGGCAACCCATATCTATATATAATTATACATAGTGGTGTATAATTTTTCTTCTTCTTTTTTTAACCGGGAATTTTGAACTATTATAGATTGTTAAATATGTCAATTATGTTCTTTTGAAAATTTAAAATAAGAAGTAGAATTTCATTTTTACCCGTTGTTGAATGCATTTTTACCGCTTTTACCGCATTCAAACAGGTGTTGATTTCTTGTTACAATTCGTAGTAAATATGGTATTCGGTTTTTTATTAGTAAAATATCGCTCCGCATTTCTCGCTTTTTACCCGACTCCACATAATCAACATAAATAAAAAGCTTAACTCTCAAATATTCTAACGCTTTTCATAAGACTAAAAGATTAAACAAACTTCACAAGTGCACATAAACAATCATCTAAAATCATTTTCTTTCTTGGGTCAGTTTCCGTTATCTAGACTTGCAATTATCTCAACAACTGGAACGATGGAAAAACAATCTAGCGACATTGTTTTGTTCACTAATCACCTCAACCACCTCCGGTAATCACCCGTGGACGACGGCGAGATCTCGCCTCCTATGCTCTCGGTATAGCACGACGAGTAATTCGATTGCTGCTCCAGGCCGCCAAAGTGAGATCCGGCAACGCTCTTGAAGCTCGGACTTCTCAAGTTGTTGTATACTCCGTACGGCTCCGGCACCGGGAATGACAACCGTTTCTTGGCTGACCCCGCTCCACGCTCCCTCTCAGGCGTCTCCGGCCTCTGCCTAGGCGCGCTTTGGGAGCGCACCCGAGCCCGAGCGGACTCCGTTGCTGCCATGTAGTTCGGCAACGTGGCGGCATTGGCGCCAATGCTTGCAGCTCCGGCCCGAGCATTGCCGGTGTAGAAGTAGTTCGACCTGAGGCTCGGCGTTTGCGAGGCGTGCGAGCTCGACCGATCGTCCCTTGACGAGCGGGGGCTTGCCGAGCGGACATGGGTTGGCGTTTGTGAGGCGTACAAGCTCGACCGGTCGTCTCTTCCCGAGCGAGGGCTCGATGGGCGGACATGGCTCGGTGTTTGCGAGGCGTGCGAGCTCGACCGGTCGTCCCTCCCCGAGCGTGGGCTCGCTGGGCGGACATGGCTCGGTGTTTGCGAAGCGTGCGAGCTCGGCCGGTCATCTCTCATCGCGCGGGGGCTGGCCGAGCGGACTTGGCTCGGCCGTGTCTTGGCCGGCGAAGGCGTCGCCGGCGAGTTGTGGGATCGGTGGAGAGGCGAGCTCGGCCTCTTTGGAGGATGATTCTGTTGGTACTGATGGTAATTGGGGTTCGATCTTCTCGGAGCTAAGTACGAGTACGGCTGCGATGTGTCCATTTCGACCGTCTTGACTTGCTCTCGCTGATCTGTCGAAGCTCGTGCTCTCGCCACCCAAGCGGGTCGCTCCTCGAGCTCGTCGTCGTTGCCCATTGAAGGGGTTCTTCTACCGTGTCTGATTGTCTTCTTAGACGGTAAAATGAAATTGGAGAGACTATCAGATCATGAACTGAAGGAGAAGAACAGAGAAAAAAACAGAGTGATTTACCGAACAAACCTGTTGAGAAAACGCCTGAGACAAGCTCTTCTCGCGCTTCATCGCAGCGTCCCGCCTCTGCTGCAACATGGCTTTCACTTCCTCAATGGTGTGAGGCCTTTCGTCCCAGTCATCGGCGATGCTGCTTCCCTCTCGAGACTAATTCAAAAATCCCGACAAACACAAGATTCAATAGAAGTTTTTCGAGACAGAACCCCGTGATACTTAAGATAGTATCAAAGTCTTCACGGCTCAAACGAAAAGATCAAGATTTGAGACGAGTAAGCCAAAATGACCATCTTACATAAAGAGACATATTAACGATGCCACTTAGTAAGTGTTAGAATTCGTGACCCGAATCGGTTTTCTTGACCATATTTTTTAAGACTATGCGGTAGAAGCAGAGAGAATTTTCATCAGGGATGATTTTATTTATTAATTTTTCGCTCTTTCTCCTGTAACGTTATTTTGATCGTAGTAAAGTCCCTATGATCGAAACGAAAGTGCAAAAAAGATTTTAACTCCTAAAACGTTCCTTACGAAATTTTCTAGTCCGAAAGGACCGTACGGCCACCCTCAATAACCTTGCATCGCTACACAAAGCTTCTAAACGGACCGGAAAAACGACTAATTCGGATTAAATAAACTCTTAACACATAGTTCATAAGGTCATGAAAAAAAGGTCAAAAGCTAATACCTACATTGCCAATTTATTTTAAGATAAGTACGCCCGTTACAAAATCTTCTAGTCGCAAAGCTCCGAAACGGGACGGAGAAAAACAACTAATTCGGATCGCAAACTCTAGCAAATCACAGAAACTAGGCGCTTTTTTTTCGCATTCTAAAAACGAGGTTATTACAAGTTACCATGGATCTCCGGTCGGAGATATCTTGGAGGTAGCGGGAGTCCCAGGCGGTGGAGGTGTCGCTGAAGGCAGACTTGCTGGCTCCGTCGTGGGATAGCCTCATGCGCTGGTCCAGCACCCGCGCCTGAACCCTTACCAGCGCCTGCATGCACCGCAGCGTCATCTTCGCCTGCTTCCGCACGTTGTGGCCCCGCACCAGCGCCTGCAGCTTCACCAGCCCCTTCAGCGCCCGCAATGCCCGCCTCGCCTGAGAGTTACAACGGCCACCAAAAAAGTCAACCCCAGACCGCCCCAAAAAGTCAAAACACCGGAAACCCCACTGGTCAACTCACCAAGTAGCCTCTGAAGGCCGTTTGGATCACGACGGCCCACCGGCCGAGCTTCGCGTGAGCCGCCGCCACGGCGAGCGCGTGGCTCTGCTGATGATCTTCCGGGATTTGCTTCTCTTCCTCTGTGTGCGTCGTTTCTTGATGCGGGGTCGTTTGCTTCCTGAAGATCCATCTCTTCTTCTCTCTTTTCTGCAGAAAAAAGAAAAGAAAAGAGAACCTAGAATGAGTGTAGAGCGAGAAAGTGCTGATCCGAACCAGGAGAGAGAGAGAGAGAGAAAGCAGACCTTTTCAAAGTCGTCGTCTTTAGAGGGAGATCTGAAGGCCCTTTTCACGGCGGTCAACCATGACGAAGAGCTTCCCTTCTTCCCCATTCAGAGAGAACGAAGTCGAAGACCCACTTGCATTTACAGTACTGCTATATATATTTATATATTATGAGTTGTACGAGACAACGAAAGGATTGTCAAAGAACACGAAACTTGTGCACTGAAAAGAGCAATGTATCATGAGAGTGACGAGCTGGAAAGGTCACTGGTCAGCTCGTCTTTACCTCTTCGAGCTCGAAGAAAGAGATGGATATATTAAATACATGTAGAGAGAGAGAGAGAGAGAAAGTGACGCACTGATAGACGAAGCTCAAAGGCATATAATCTGACGAGTGATATTAAATTATATCGATGATATTATTGAATGCTGTGTGTATTATAAAGGTATATATTAAAAAAGATTGACTAGTGCGTAGCATGGAGAGAGAAGAAGCCAGTAAACGGGGTGTCAGGTAAATAACCCTAGGCATTAGGGCATGAATTATTCTATGGTGATATCATTCAACATCACATGAAACTAATATAATATAAATATATATATATATGATGCATTAAAATATACGATTGTTAAGGCTGGTGGTGTTTTATTACCGAGGTGTTTGACACCCACGAGAGAGCTAAGCACGTTCAGGAGCTACCAAAAAAGTGATAAAAATAGACGCAAAAGCTGTCCCATCCCATTTTCCTTTTTTTTTTTTTTTGAAAGCAAAAAAAATAAAAAAAAATATGTAATGATTTCCTTTTTTAACAACTTTTTTTTACATAAAAAATGTAATGAGTAATTAGCACCTTAAGCTTCACATATTAATTGGTATAGTTTCCAACTTCAGTTTTTAGCAATGATATTTCCTATATATATATTTTTTTCAGTAATGGAAAGTTTTAAGTTATACATGCAGTTATACACAATGCTCATGGTAATTTAGAGTATTTCATCAATTTATTTAATTTACAGAATTTTCATGTGATAGTCATTCATTCTAAGCGCCATCTTATACGGTAAAAAAACACATATGACACTAAAAGATAAGTTGTGCGATTTCATATTATATTCATATTATACTAGCAAGAGGATATGTTGATTGGGGCGTTCCTGAATCTGTATAAGCATACTACACGATTATTCGAGATCGTATTTGATCTTCTGCGAAATTTCTTAAAAAATGTGCGATTAAAGACAAAACACGCTGAAAAGATTCATATTGATCTATAGAAACAATCGTCAATTCAATCAAGTGGCCGGCACATTATTTTTTTCTTAAACAACTAAGTCATTAATAGTTTTTCACTTGTCTCATAATTTAACTTATTAATTTTGTTCGACGTACATTTTAATTGTATCCCTTCTCTTAAGGGGGATGAGATTGCATGCTATTAGTATTTATTTTCTAGGTCATGGAGGGTATTGATGTCAACAAAATTAAATTTAGGAGACCAAGTGTACCAACATGCAAAATTGAAGGGCCATAATTATATAGTTGTTACTTTGAGGGCGAGAGAGTAAAATAAGGAAATAAAAAGAGATTGGGTGAAGAAAGAAAGGATTCAGATGGGGATCAAATCACGTGGGTGTGGCAGTAATCATGTGCGGTGTGGACCACGGTGGACCTCCCAGATATCTAAACAAAGATCATCTTCTTTTTTACAAGTGCGTCCTTTCCGGAGACCGTAGGAGTCAATGCAATCCAACACCCTTTAGTTTTTGCACCCTTCTCATCGCAACTCCTCTTTAATGATTATAAATGCTAGCCTTTTTTAGATTTTTGCATATTCGCCCTATTTTTCATATACACATTGTTTTTATCACGTGGATATTTTGCTATCCTTGTCCAAAGATTTGACACAAGATGTTTGTTTTTAGAGGTTCATTGACAAAATTTTCATAAGGTTTATTGGTAAAATAATAACAATAATAATAATTTTTGCATTATACGAGTATATGTATCAATATCGATTTTATAAATAATCATGATATATGTAGTCTACTATAACTCTCTTTTTTAATTATCGGTAAATTCTTGATTTTTATAAAATTATCGATAATTTTTTTTTATATTTTAGTAAATTTGTTAAAAAAAAATCATTGGATTTCCATTGAAAAATTTTCCTTCACTCTAATGTCGACCATGGATAAGAAATAAATCGACCACGACTCACGATAACTTAAACTTTATTTTTACTTTTGTATCTGATATAGTTGCACGAGAGTAGTCTTCGAGCTATTACATTGTCAACTCCTGTAAAGGACATCCGAAACTATCTCTTGCTCGGAGAGCCGAGTTGAAGAGCGGAGGCACTCATGGTCCTTCTCGGGATTATCCGAGAACGAGGAGGCTTAAAACATTCTATAATTTCAGGGACCAATTGAATTATTAGAAAAATATGTCGTTGATGTATCATCTAGTATGATTGCTGCGATTATTCTATATGAAAGACGACCGGTCAAGATTCCATTTCATGTTTGTACTTATATTGCTTCTTCTTTCAAACTCTTTATCTGTTTTAAGTTATTGATCTTCATACCCAACCAAAAAATAAAAAAGAATGGCAATCTTAAGCAAATTATTATATGTTTTGTATTTTTTTAACCATATGTGTGCATACCAATGTACAATATAGGACATGGTTGCAGTCTTGCAGAGTAATTCACATGCTTGTCTGCCAAATAAATAAAATAATTTATGTATTGAATGCAACGATTAGAAGACCCCACATAACCGATTTTTAGAAATATTTTCTAAGTATTATGATTTTACACAATGCTAGTTGATTATCGATTACATTTATAATCTGATCAGCGATTATTGGGAACCAAGATTTTTAGTTTCTTTTTATTCTGAACAAACAAAAATTCGAGATGCCAAAAATATGTCCCGGTTTAAAGATGTTCCGATTGTTTCAAAACGGAGATGAAACATGTTAGGCTCGCCGGAGTTCGTCAATCCCGGATGTTGAAGACGCAACTCCCGAGCTAGGCTCGCCGGAATTTGTCAATCCCGGATTTGGTCCATGTGAACATTGAACGCTGTACGTAAACTTGGAGGAGACGGAGGGGGAACTTTTGTCACTCACTCAACGCTCAACGTTAGTCTAGTACTTTAAAGTCGGGAAATGTGAGTAAAACGACGGACAAATGTTTTTTTGAGTTTGAGAGAGCTTCTTAGCCGTAGCTTCAGCTTACCGGAAGTGGAGGACGCTCTAACTATTTATGAGAGTGAGGGAGACGAAAGTGAATTCATTGTCAGTGCGTAGTGTGCTCGTACTTTTCTAGTAGGAATTTGGATGGCTTTTTCAGGCCGGTCTCGTTTGACTTTTCCGAATAGGTCCTGTCAACTTTTTTTGAACCGGACCCCGTTAAATTTTCTTGGGCCATGATCTATTGACTTTTATCGGGCGGCTCCGTTGACTTATTCTGAACCGATCCTTTTACTTTTTTTGAGCTGGGTCGCATTAACTTTTACGGGCAAGGTCCGTTGACTTCTGAATTGGTTGACTTTATGGATCGAGTTCGTTAACTTTCCGGGCCGCGTTCCGCTGTCCTCTTCGGACCGGGTTTGTTAACTTTCTCCGAACCAGGCCCGGATCGCCTTCGTGGCCCTTTGATTCATTGGCCTTTTTTAGGTTGGACCGTCAAGATTTTTAGGCTCCGGAAAAAATATGTTCATTAGTCGGTCAATTTAAATCAATCGGCTAACTCGTAAAATAAGCCCTTTAAATCTGATAGGTTGAACTTTGATTGAATGTGTACTGCCACGCACCCGAGCCGGTCGCCTCCACACGTCACTCATGTGGCATACTCATCACTATGCCACATGTTGAGCTCACATCTCTATTGTTTTCCTTATATATTGCACAAACTCTTTGTAATTAATCCATGTGGGACTTTTCACATTCTCACATTTACTCTCCACTCAACACATTATACTAGCTCATTTATTAGAACATTTATTGGTAATTTATTATTAATAAATTCCAACACTGCATAGTATGGATCATGTTTGGGTCGTTCTGTATTTTCAGCTCATATATCTATATACATTTTATAGATAGTGCCACAGTGTGGTCCATAACCCTACCCAATAGTTAAAAGTCAAAACTACAGACGACAGCTTAGATGTTCATCACATTCACATGTAAAACGACAGTAATACTTGTGCGAAGAAATAAAAAACGACAATAATAATGAAACAAAGTAATTGTTTTTTATTTGTTTATTTTTAAATGTGAAAGAAAGTATTTTTTAAAAGTTACATTTACTTGGTTGTGTAAATGCTAAAACAGGCTGTAATGTAATGATCCATCACGATATTAATTCATAAAGAAAGGGTTATTCGCGACAAAATACTCATTAAGTCAGTATAACCGGTATAGGTTGAAAGTCCCGCAAAAGTATTTAATGTAAAACTTATTTATTTACATTGCAGTTTATGTTAAGGAGAATAAAAGATAGGGGGCAGTGTAACTGTGATAGGAGTTTACCATCTTAGCAATTACTTTCCTGAAATTAACTTGATATAATCATTTTAAATTTAATACCTTAATTTAATACCTTTGTGCTGCTTTGTCGTTTTCCACCCAGCGATGTCGTTTGATCTCTTCTGGTGCTTTTTCATTTTATTTTTGTTTTGATCATCAACCTGCCAAACCAAGAAAATAAGTTTTTTATTTACCCTATGAGTTTTGTACCGAGATTAAATTTTAGAAAAATGTATTTTAAAATTAATTATTTTAAGTACAATACAAATGTACAATGTTATCCAAACCAAAAACACATAATAATAATAATAATAATAATAATAATATAAAGTGTTAATAACATTATTCGACATATAGTAGGTTTTTTGCGGCAATTTTTTTTATTAATAAAATTATTATTATGCTTCTCAACTTTCAATTAATTTAACAATAATAATTTATCGTTGATAAAATTATATTTCTTACAAAAAAGACATATGTCCAAAACTATGTCATATTCAAAATTCAATTAAATAAATAAAAAAATTCATAAAAAAAATTAATATATTATAAACTTTAACTCGTGATTTTTTTTATAGTACAAAATTTTTAAAAGTATTTATATACTATAATTAATCTTAATAAAAAATTTAGTTGAGAGAGAACTAGTCCAGTACTTTCCAGTTTCCAACTCATAAAAACGCAACTGAAACTAAATCAGTCATGTTTCCGTATTTCCCTTCTCTTTCTGTCACGTTTCGAATATTTATTTTTTTAATTATTTTCATTAAAGTCCCCAAAAGGGCAAAAATGTAAAGTAGGTATCATAACCATGGAAGCCACACAGAACTCGAGAAAGTGAGGCTCTCTCTCTGGTTCAGTTCAGTATAAGCGAGGCGACGACGATGAAGAAGACGAAGAAGGATTGTGAGAAGCCGGAGACCACCGTCGACAAGGAACGCGATGCGGAAGATTGGTGCTTCTCCTGCAAAGAAGGCGGTGAATTGATTATTTGCGATTATGGGTATTTTTTTTTCTTCACTTTTTTTTTGGGTTTCGAACGAGCTCTTATCGCGTGTGGTTGCTTGGGAAGCAAGAAAGATCGTCTCTTTTTAGGGTTTTCTTTTGTAAAACCAGAAGACGAAGAAGAAGAAAAAAAAACAGGGGATTTCTGAGAAACGTTGTTTCTTGTTTTTGCTTTGAGTTTCTTTACATGCATAGTGTTTTGGAACCAGAATCTTCAGACTTTGTCTGTGAATGATCATGATTTTAATATTAA
Source organism: Parietaria judaica (assembly GCA_954871525.1). NCBI lineage: Eukaryota > Viridiplantae > Streptophyta > Magnoliopsida > Rosales > Urticaceae > Parietaria > Parietaria judaica. Next base: position 2,800,629 of record OX940864.1, on the reverse strand, counting down.
AATCTTAATTTTTTCGTCAAAGCAAATTATGATCATAAAGTTCAGTTCTTATAGGCGTAGGAAGGTGAATGCTTTCATTTGTTTGGTTATTTTTACCGCATTGCCCTTGCAACTCGATATACAATGTGCACCGGTGTGTGTATATGTATGTATATATATATATATATATATATATATATATATATATAAATTCATTCCAGTGAAACCCCAAACATATGGACTTTACAATCTTTAGTGCCGAATACCGAACTGTCGAAATATTCGGTACCAAATATTGGGGTAATTTTTTTGGGAAATGTGGCAACAGTGGTGCCTTGGTTTTAACCTCCGAGTACCCGCATTTAGTTGGGGTAGTTTTTTTATTGCCGGCATAAAGTGCCGACTACCAAATTTTCCAAATATTTGGTTCCAAATACGGGGTATTTTTGTACTTCGGTTCTGCATTTAGTGGAGATGCACTTTTTTACTACCGCTTATTAGTGCGGATCAAGGTGCGAAATGTCGCGAAAATCGAACGAAATTCGCGTCGATTTTCGTTTTCAGTGGAACATCGGCACGACATTCTTTCCGTTTCGCTGTCGTTTTACCAAATGCCGCGAAATTCCAAACGATATTCGGAAAGAAAATCTCTTGTCGTTTTTTGCCTTCAAAACGACGAAATGGTGCTCGAATTTCGCATTTTTGGTAGATTTCGGCAAAAATACCAATTAAACTTTCGGCAAAAATAATTATACTCACACAAGAACACCCCACCCCGCCCCGCCCGGCCGGTCGGACGGCGGCGGCGGCGTGCGCGTGGTGGTGTAACATTTGTGTGAGTCCTCCCCCATCCACAAAATCCTATGACCCTAAGGGCCCAAGCCCTTGTCCTTAATATTTGGTATATAAACATCACCAAACTCTTGTCATCTATCAATGTGGGACTTTTTGTTTTCAACTAATATCACACATTCACACTTAACATACATACACATACATTTCACCTAATAATTTAACTTAATATTACACACTTCAAATAATATTATACACTTAACATATATATTAACTTCACCTAACATACATATACACTTAATATACATATTCATTTAATATTATACACTTCAACTAATATTAAATTTGTTAACATACCTATACAATTAACATGCATATTCACTTAATATTACACACTTAATTAACATACATATTCACTTCACATAATAATTTGACTTAATATTATACACTTAAACTAATAAAGTGACTTAATATTATACATTTCACCTACATATTTAAGTTACAAATGTGTTTTGTTGTATACAATTATGTCTTGTATTTATTAAATATGTAGTTTTGAACCTACATAAATATCGTGCTTAAATACTCAAATATTTTTTACAAAATATCCATGCGAAAAGTGCGGTAAATGCGGTATGTCCATGCGAAAAGTGCGGTAAATGCGGTATGCGGCGTGCCTTTTTTTTCCCTTTTGCCCATCGACATACCCATCGGCAAGCGATATATCCGTAAAACGGAAAATGCGAAACGAAAACGGCAAGCGGTATTTTAAACCTTGGTGCGGATTACCGAATATTCCGTATCAAATAGGCCTTTTTTTTTTTGCCGAAATGTGGCTCAACGGTTTTTACTACATTTAGTGGGGGTGCTTATGGTATTACCGGTTTTTTATCGTTTACATTTATTATATGTCTTGAAAAACTACAATCTCACTATATATTTTAGAGATATATTTTGATTTTTGACTATCTTGTGTATGTTTGGATTTTAGACTTCGATGATACTTGAAGTTTTTGAGTTACTATATACTTTATATTTTGGTGATAATAGGCTTGTTTATTTCTGATTTGGTATTTAATTGTAACTGATAATAGCTTGATGTCTTCTAATAAAATTATTTTCTTAAATTTTAAATAGTCGAATGGGATTGTCAGCAAAGAAGTAATTACTAATTCACGTCTCTTCTGATTCCAGGGATTGTCTAAAGGTCTATCATTCGTGTTGTGTTAAAAAAGGCGATAAAAACTCCGAAACCACTGATGGTTGGTTCTGTGGTTAGTTCTTTGAATTCTCATTGTTCTTTGTATGTAACTTGCAGCGCAAGTTTGACATGTAATGCACGGCCATGCTTTTTACAATCGGTATTCTTGACTAATGTGTTTCAGATCGGCATTCTTGCTATAAGTGTCGTAAAACCCCGAAGTTCGCATGCTTGTGCTGTCCGAAATCTGTTTGTGAAAAATGCGTTTCTCGTTGTGGGTTCGTGCCTGTTCAACTCGATAGTGGATTATGCAAAGATTGTTTGTATCTCGTTCTGCTTGGAGAAGAAGATGAGGCGTTCGACTCTGATGGGGTACCATAATCGTGCTTCGTTTATTGCTATATATATATTCATAATATTTAGATGACGCGGGTTTTTTTTTTTTTTTTTCTTTTTCCAGGTTTTGATAAATTTTGAAGATATAAATACTTTTGAAGGCCTATTCAAAAGCTATTGGGAAATAATCAAAAAGCAGGAAGGCTTGACCGATGCTGATATCCATGATGCCAATGTCAGACTAAAAAGGCAAAAGAGTCACAAGCCTCGCTCGGTTTATGGCAAATCTAAAAAGATTCATAACGACGATGATTTCTGTGTAAATGAAAGTGACGACGATGAACCAGTAGTTCGGCGTAAGGTTTTGGGCAGAGAAAAGATATCGAAGAAAATAGAATACGATGGATGGGCATCGAAACCGCTCATCGAGTTCCTCAAATCCATCAATAAGTATTCGAGTGAACCGCTATCACATTACGACGTGGATTCGATCGTCAAAGCTTACATTCGAGAGAAGAAACTGACGGACCCAATAAGGAAGTACAAGGTACACTGTGACGAGCGGCTCGCTCTTCTTTTTAAACGGAAATCCATGAGGAAGAGACAGATAGATAATATTTTGGAGTTGCATTTGGCTGAAAATGTCGTGGAATCTTCTGATGACACCGATGATGATGAGGACGACGACGATGATGATGACAGCGACGATCATTGTGATCGTAACAGTAATGACGAGGAGCGAGTTAGGAAAAAAGTTAAAGATTCTACTGTGGCAACTAAGAGACAGAGATCATTGAGCTCTGATGACGATGAAGAGCCTGCGCGAAAAAAAGTCAAAGATTTTATTTTGCCAACTAGGAAACGGAGATCACCAAACAACGATGATCAAAGTGAGGACAAGAAAGTGGGAATCTTATATAGGCCGAGCTGCTTCGCTTCCGTTATACCTGATAATATCCGACGCGTGTATCTAAGGAAGACCTTATTGGAGGAGTTTCTCAAGATTCCCCAAAGCCACGAAGCAAAACTTGTAGGGAGTTTTGTTCGAGTTAAGACGGATTCTAGAAATTGTTTACGGAGGAATACTCATCAGCTTTTACCGGTAACAGGTATTGCTATAAGCAATATAAGTCTGATGATATATATATATATATATTTATGTTAAATATTTTTTTGACAAAATATTTATTATAAGTCTGATGATATATATATATATAAGGAAATTGTAAGAAATACCCATTTTGTGTCAAACTTTTTAAAAAACTACCCATTGTGTGTAAAAAACTACCCATAATGGGTAGTTTTTTAAAAGGTTTGCACAAAATGGGTATTTCGTTAATTAACCCATATATATATGCATACATATACAAATTAGACAATTTCTATTATTATCCTCATTGGTCATTTGTTCCTTCTCAGGGATTGAAATTTCGTCTACCGATGAAATCTTCTTGAAAGTTTCTTCTATGGAAGAACATGTATGCTTAAGTAGGGTTTCAGATTCCGACTTTACCGAGGTAATCGCGCTGTTCATTGCTCGGGCTAGTTGGCAGAATCAGTCATATTAATTCATGGAACAACTTTTATAATTTTTAGCGTTAAGTCTGTATTGGATTTTCGACGAGCTTGTCGACGAGCTTGTCGCGCTTAGTCTTTTATATGTGCACAATTCTTTTTACATGTCGATTATGTGAGGTCAGATTAGACCGATGATCACCGACTGAATTCCGACCTCGAAGCTAAAACATGTGTATTGTTTTCAGGACGAATGCAAGGAGTTGCAAGAAAAGATTGCAAATGGTTTGTTGAAGAAACTCACTGTTGTAAGTTCCTCTTCATAAGAACCGATATTGAAAACCAAACGAAAGCAAGCACGAAATGACAAGGTGACCATGATTACAGGATTGAATAATAAAAAAGTCCGTTCCCTTGAGGACATGGCCAAAGCTCTCCCAAATGACGCCTTAGGTCAATTAGGCAAAACGAAACGTTATGGTACAAAGCCATAGACGCTTGCACTTAAGAAGATTAGGGTTTCCTAATCGCTCAATTAATGCTAATTACAGAAATACCCTACATATTACTAAACACATACTTAAAGACTTCAACAAAGGACATAAAATAAATTAAATGACCGTCTTGGCCAGCTTTGTTTCTTAAATGTTGTTTACATCTCTTATTTGTTGTATTTAATTTCCTTTTATAGTCTAACACAGCATGGAACCGCAGAAAAGTAAAAGAAAAAAATTGAGTACATATTATCTAAAAATTAAATTAAATTATTCTAATTTTTTGCAGGTTGATCTTCAAGAAAAAGTTAACATTCTGCATATTGATGTTACTAAGGATGTACGATTTCTTATCTCCCCATTAGTTTTAACAATCTTATACAATTAAATAAACTGAGTTATACTTCATTATTTTTATTTATTTATGGGATTAATATACACACTATTATTTTGTAGTGGATTAAGAGAGAGCTGGTCCTGCTAGAGGGCCGCATCGATTTTGCTAACGAGAAGGGTCGAAGAAGAGAATATCCTTTTAATTTTTTAAATCCGCAATCTGAGTAATCCCCCTCTATTTGGCGAAAAAAGTTACATATACGCCGAAATTCTGCTTATATATTTATTCGTCTTATTTTTTTCTTCGATAGCACCGAATTTTATGTTTTTAATTTTTTAGTGTCACGAATGCTTGAATAAGTTCAAGTGGCGTATTATATTCTAATGTCGTTCTTTCTTCTTGACTTGCGTTAACCTTGACCATCTTTTGAACATTGCATGACTTGATAGAACGACAGGAGCGACTCGAGAAACCGGCCGAGCAAGAAAAATTGCTGCAGACTTTGCCGAATGTCATTCCGGATGTTGAAGAGATCAAAGATGGTTCCGATCCTGAAGCGGTGTGGATTTAGTTATCAAGACCTGATTTTTTTATATTCCTTTTGAGAAAAAATGGAACTATTTTGTGGTCAACTGTGTTGACATTTTGGGTTACATGTGTAGATACAGTGATGTACTGTACAATCATTTTTGGTCTTGTTTATCCCAGCCATATGTTGGGCATGGAGGAATAAATTTTTTATTTTCTCATGTGACAATGAAAAACATTATAGTAGTGATTAATAATCTACTTAATTCTCTACTTCTAGTGATTTATATATAATTTGTTGTACTATTTGTTAATGTTGCAATGTAACTTTAATTTCAGCGTTCCGGTGACGAGGAAGAACGAGAGAGAAAAAAAGTCAACGATTCCATAATGGTAACTGAGAAACAGAGATCATTGAGCTCCGGTGATGATGAAGAGCGTGCGGGAAAAGAAGTCGAAGGTTCTACGGTAGTAACAAAGAAACGGAGATCATTGAGCTCCGATGATGATGAAGAGCAGGTGAAAAAAGAAGTCGAAGATTCTATGACAGTAACTGAGAAACGGAGATTATGGAGCGCTGACGATGATGAAGGGTGTGCGGGGAAAAAAGTCAAAGATTCTGTTTTAACGACTAATGAACAGGAATCACCGAGTTCCGAGGACCAAAGTGTGGAAAAGAAAGTCGGAGTCTTTTATAGGCCGAGCTGTTTCGCTTCAGTAATATGCGACAATGTTCGACTCGTATATCTAAGGAAGAGCTTGTTAGAGGAGTTTCTCAAGGATCCGATAATTACGAAACAAAAATTAATGGCAGTTTTATTCGAGTGAAGACACAGTCTCGAAAAGGTTTACCGAGGAATTCTCACAGGCTTTTGCCGGTAACAGGTATTACTGTAAAGCGATCTAATCTAGTTAGCTTGATAAATCAAGCCTATGATATATATATATATATTAGGTATAATTGCGGCAAAACACCTAAGTTTTTTAAAATAACGGAGCATATTCTGAAGTTTCCTAATTGCACTGAGTTATTACCCAAAAGCATGAAATTTTGCGTTTTCAATTGGTTATGTCCATTGTGTTTCTGTTAACATTTTAGTCATATGGACATTTACGTCTCAATTAATGTGATGTTCAAACGTGAGAAAAAAGAATGTTAATCTGACGTGTAAGCGTGTAAATGACTTAGCCTTAACAGAGACACTTGTGACGAAATCAATGGAAAATGCTACTTTCACGACTGAGTATTTACTCCACATAATTGAAAGTTTGAGAATATGCAACACTATTTTGTACAACTTTGGATACTTTTGCCATAATAATTAATTATATGAATTTTATTGGTCACTTTGTTCCCTCTCAGGCATTGAAATTTCATCTACCGGTGAAATCTTCTTAAAAGTTTCTTCTTTGGAAGAGCATGTTTGCTTAAGTAGGGTTTCGGATTCCGACTTTACCGAGGTAATCACGCAGTTCATTCCTCAAGGATGATTAATGTGTAGAACTTAGGGCTAATTAGCTTAATCACTCATTTTAATTAATGCAATGACTTCTATAATCTCCAGCCTCGAGTCCATCGATTTTCGAATTCAATTTGTTATTAGTTTGCTTACTCGGTTTCTTTACGAGCTCGCCTCTTAATCTTTTTAACATCATTTTGTAGGTGCAACCATTTTTTTTACTTATCGACTATGTAAGATCAGAGTAGGCCGATGATCGCTGATCGAATTACGACATCGAAGCTAAACCGGTTGTGTATTGTTTTCAGGATGAATGCAAGGAGTTGCACGAAAAGATTGCAAATGGTTTATTTAAGAAACTCACTGTTGTAAGCTCCTCTATTAAAATAGATAATAGGTCTTTTATTTGCCATCAATTTCATTATAAGATCCGATATTGAAAACAAACAAAAATGTGCACGTAAGCCAACGGTAATCACCAAGAAGGTGATTACCGTTATTCTCACAACAGTAATGAAACAGGCCAGTTCCTTTGAAAACGTGGCGAAAACTCTCCTAAACGACGTCTTGGGTCAATTGGACAAAATAAAACACGACGGTGCAAATGCGCTTGTACTTAGAGAGATTGGGGTTTCCTCGTAGCTCGGTAAATGCTAATTACATAAATACCCCCACATAATACTTAAAACATACTAAAGGGCTAGAAAGGATCATAACATAAAGACTAAATGGCCGTCTTGGCTTTAGGCGAAACGTCAAGAGCACGGTTCTAAGAAACTATTCCTTAAATTTAGTTTATAACTTTATTTCGCTAAAAAAAATTAATCTATAATTTGGGTCAAATTAGAGCATTATTTTAATTTTTTTGCAGGTTGATCTTCAGGAGAAAGCGAACATCCTGCATTATGATATTACTAAAGATGTAAGATTTCTTATCTCCCATTAGTTTTGATATTGACAAACTTAGACAATTAAATATATTGAGCTTATTACATCAATTTTTATTTATTTTGCAGTGGATTAAGAGAGAGTTGGCCCTGCTAGAGGGCCTCATTGATTTTGCTAACGAGAAGGGTCGAAGAAGAGAATATCCTTTTATTTTTATTTTATCAACTCGCAACCCGAGAAGTTGCCCGCTATTTGGCAAAAAATGTTCCGTACTATATTCCCTAATCTTCCAAAAAAAAATTGATGTCACGAGGGCTCAAGTATCGGTCTTTCTTCTTGACCAATGTTGACCTTGACCATGTTTTGAACATTGCATGACTTGATAGATCGACAGGAGCGCCTCGAGAAACCGTCCGAGCAAGAGAAATTACTGCAGACTTTGCCGAAAGTCATTCCAGATGTTGAAGAGATCGAAGATGGTTCCGATTCCGAAGTGGTGTAGAGTTAGTGATTAAAACCCGATTCTCTTGTTTTCCTTTTCGGAACTAAAACGGAATTATTCAGTGGTCAAATGGGTTGACTTTTTGGTCGCATGTGTAGATTCAGTGATGTATACATTATCATTTTTAGCCATATTTTTTTACCAATCATAACTTGACGGCAAAATTTGAGTATTGACGGCAAAATTTACCGAATACTCTATTTCTAATTATTAATTTTTATTTATTTTTTATTTTTTATGTTAACCATAGTTTCTACTGTCGTTTGTTCTTCAGTGCAATTTTGATTTCAGCCGTATTTTTTCTTGTCGTTTTTCAAATGTATCTTCTGATTTTTGTTTTGCTTTTTCCACAACTAGTTTCTACTGTCGTTTGTCATTTAGTGCAATTTCGGTTTCTGTTATATTTTCTAGTTTCACATATGCTCTCCTCTAATATATTTTTTCATTTATAATATCTCGAGTCACTCGGTTTCGACTTTCTTCAGTGCTAACTTGTTAAATTTTTAGTATTTTTTCCCACTATTTTGTGCCAAGATTAATCATCTATAGTCAACATTTTGATATCATGATGAATTAATTTTATAACTGTTATTATTATTATTATTATTATGCGTATTTTATGTAACTAACCTTCTGCAACAACAAAATGTTGATATTTTTTTTTCTTTTATATATAAATTATGAAAGCACAAGGAAAACAACCCAATGCCGGTTAGTAACTAAAGTGTGAAATTGGTTACTCAATCACTTTTCAGCCAATGTAATGATGTTAATTATTCATGAGAGTCTGAAAATTTAGAGGACCTAATAAATGATTACTACTATGACCTTTTAAAAAGGTGAAATAAAAGAACAAATATAATCAAAGCATAAAGTTTGAAGGAATAATAGTCTAAATCATAGGCATCAAATTACGAAGAAGAGGTCCAAATAATGAAAATATAAATCACAAAAGAATTTAATAAGACGTTAGACGTGTTGTAATTCCGTCTTGTCATTATGTTGTTTGAAAATTAATTATTTTGAATTAGGATCTGTGTGTACATGAAGGTAAGACGTCATCAAGTTTAAGCAGGTGAAATTTATAATTTAATTTTTTTATGGAAACTCAGGTCTTAATGAAATGATTATCAAGGTACGAATATTCATAATGAAAATGGTAATTAAAAGAATAAATAATATAAGTGAAAAAGAATGAAAATTCAAGAAAGATAAGAGAGCGTATAAGAAACAAGACAATAGTCTCTAAAGATGCACAGAAGTACTGCAAGTCTTTAATAATTTGTACTAATTAATTAATGGAACCATTTTGTTTCTCCGTATTAAAAAGTCTTTTTTTTTTCTTTTTTTTTTTGACTTTCTAATCTTCATTATTAATAACGGAAAATTTAACGGGACTAATTGGTACAAAAATATAAGTCGGAGGTGCAAATTGATATTAAGAATAGTTTTAGAAATAATTTGTCACAAAACGAAGAGTTCGTGGGGCAAATAAATATAATACAAAATGATAAATTCATGGGATGGGAATATCCAGTGGCGGAACCAGGGGGGTGGGCAGGGTTGTTCAAACCACCCCCCAAACTTTTTTTTTTGTACTGTTTTACCCTAATTTTATTTTTTTATTATTATTTTACCCTTAAATTTCACTAAATTTTAATTTTAGCCACCCCCGAGTATAATTTCTGGTTCCGCCACTGGGAATATCGATATATTTTAGATGAGTAATTTCTTAAAAGTTTAACACAAAATGAGTATTTCGTAGCCTTTTCTTTATTATATAGATAAAAGGTATATATATATTCATTATTCAATATAATAATGGCATGCATCACGTAGTAGTCCCGAAACTATAAGTATAGTTATTTAATGATCCATGGCATTTAGATAGATATATTACGTACATGTTTGATAGGAATAAGGAATATATTCCTTGGATATCTTTCGGATCATAAAATATATCGTTTTATAAATAAATATCATAGCAGTGAATAATGAATATGCTCTATAATTCTATGAATTATAGATAGCCAATTACACAATCAAGACTGAAATTATTACTTTTCCATACTTAGTCAACCATCTCAAAATAGTCATGATGTCTCTTAGCTAGCATCAAGAAAGTTTTCTTGTTTATTATAAAGTAATAAACAAGAAAATTAATCTGAGTGTGAGTTCGGCAAACATGAGTTATCTTCATTTAAGTATTATACAAATTTTGGTAACTATTATGGCATGATTGTATTATAATTTCTAAAAATAAAAAATGAGACAAAAAATTACAGTGGTTCGCTTTTGGAACTAGCATTTCGTATATGATTGTCTTAATTCATTGAACTCTTCGTGCTCTTTGCATTTTTATAAATTTTAAAGGACAAGAACAAAACAAAAACGTATATGAGAAAGTTTTTGAGCTTAATTAGTTTATAATATAATCATTAATCCGCGTATGGTTGGTAAACTGCTGTAAATACGGCGCATAGCGGCAGCTTCATTAGTTCATTATAATTTAAATTTCAATTCCAATTTAAATCATAGAATAAAGTATAAAATATATATTAATGTATAGAGTCGTGCAGAATAGTTCCAAGTTCCAACTAAATTGGAAATAAAATGTAATCTGGCTTCAATCTTCTTCTTTTTTCGAATCAATCCATTTTTTTTAAGTATAAGATGATTTTATTAATTAATTTTTGTATTCATTATTTTCTTGCCGTTTAGTATTTCATTTAGTGACATAATTAATTCTATCTACTGATGAAACAATACTTAAATTATCACACATTTTTGTTACAAACATATATTCAGTCTATTATTTTTTCCGTTATGATTTACGTATAAATTTTAATAACTACCAATCATTAAAATTATATTATACTATATACTTATTATTATGTTGAGTTTTCAATATATATATATATATATATATATATATATATATATATGTATGTATGTATACCTATTATATTCAGGAATCATCTATATTCTATGGTACAAAGAAACTAGATCAAATTGGTCAAAGATTTGGTAGGACAAAAAAATAAATAGTAACTAATATACTAATAGTAATTATGTTAAATTTGCTAATTCTTACAAAAATTGTAGGGATCATCAATAGTGCAAAAAATATAGGACTTAATAAATTATAGATATGTATCACGTATCACCAAACTAAAAGAATAGAGCTTACAAAATTTAGCTCTAAATATGGTAAGAACTAAATATATACATACATGATACATACATATATAAAAATACATAAACTTTACTACTTTAGCACTACAAATACTCTAGATTTTTAAGGTCGAGAGTCTTAGTTATTGATGTTAGCCCGCGCTCTAACAGCACTATATATAATTTATAACCACATATATTTATTTGACTATTTGACCACTCATGAACAAAATTATGGTAAGCACAAATTAGATAATATTATATCGAATAAAGGTGTCGGGATTACATAACGGTACCAAAGCCTTTATGACCCAATCGAAAATGTGATTGTTAAGGACTTTAGAACTCCCCGTCAGGTGGCCATGTTGAGAGGTCTGTTCGGATTCGGAGTATACCAAAGAGTAAAACCGCGTGGATTAAGCGAACAATGTCATATCGAGCCGGAAAAGGAGTGTCACTGCAGTAAGATATAATTTTATTTAACTGTAACCCTTTCTCTCTCCATATATATATATTATTATTATTTTGTTAGGTGGGTCTTCTCAAATGAACCCTACTCTCCAACATTTTTTTCAACTTAAATGTTCCATGTCCCTTTTCAAGTCTTTTTGTTACCATTATTGTCTTTATTCTGGCCTTAAATTTCAAATTTATGTCACGTCCAAAATATATATATATATATATATATATATGTTGTGCACACTCATTTTGATGTACGTGACCTAAGGCGCACTTGTGTTCATCCACTCCCCTTTTCTTTCATTAATTTCTTGATTCTTTTTTCTTTCACTTTCCCTAAGAAGCTTCAATGGTCTTCACAAGCTTATAATTATAATAAGCATTATATATAATTTAATACGTACTAGGACTAGAAACCCTAGTCTTATTATAACTATATATCAAACTAATAATGGCCGAGAGCAACATGAGTATATCTGTGAACGGCCATTCCCAAGTCCCTCCAGGCTTCAGATTCCATCCAACAGAGGAAGAACTTCTTCAGTACTACTTGAAGAAGAAGGTCTCGAATCTCCGGATCGATCTCGACGTGATACGCGACATCGATCTCAACAAGCTTGAACCATGGGACATTCAAGGTATATATATATATACACATTGTATATTATTGCTTTAATTTTCAATTCTGTTTTGATGAGAATAATTCTTTGTTATTTCTCTTTCAACGGCAGAGAAGTGTAGGATTGGAACCACCCCACAAAACGACTGGTACTTTTTTAGCCACAAGGATAAGAAATACCCGACGGGGACGCGCACGAACCGTGCAACGGTTGCCGGATTCTGGAAAGCAACCGGGCGGGATAAGGCCATCTTCAGTTGCAGTAAACGCATTGGCATGAGGAAGACTCTCGTCTTCTACAAAGGCCGGGCCCCTCACGGACGGAAATCCGACTGGATTATGCATGAGTATAGGCTCGATCATCACATTTCCCAAACCAATGTAAGTAATATTAGATGCAAAAAAGCTCGCCAAAGGCTAGCTAAGTTGATTGATTTATGAACTTGCAACATTCACTACTACAACATGTGGAATGCAACATGGGTTTAGCACTACGGTTATATATTGAAAACCATAGTGCAAAGTCACTTTGCACGACTATTATGAAAAAATCGTCGTGAACGCCTAATTTGCCACGGCGACCCGGGGAACAAGCTTAAGATCGTTTTGAAACAGTTGTGCATATATTTGTGATACATTCTCCAAGTCAAAAGACATAAACAATACTCTTCATTATTATATATATTTAATATACAATATAGGATTACCACACAAATTTATTACATTTTCAAAACTTATTAATTAATTGAGTATTAATTTATCTCGTCGGTTCATGGTTGAGACCGGAAAAAAATATTATTTAATTAACGATACTAATTTATCGAGGATTAATTTAGCGAAATTATTCTACTGTAAAAGCAAAACGCTAGCATAGAGCTAGCTAAGTCAATTGAGTATTTGAAATTTAGTACCAAACTACACTAATTATATATAAAAGAAATGAAATCAATCTTACAAACCCTAATACTTCAATTATATCATTGAAGATGCATATATCACACTCAATTCTACTTGTTTTAGTAACATTCAAACATTGGGTTATATGATTATATGTATATCCCAATAATTACAGGGGCGTATTCAAATTTATATTCATATCTTCAATATTTTCAAATATATATATATATTGAATATCAATATATATATATATATATACACATTGAAGTGATTGACTGATCTCTAACCTTTTTTGACTGTATGTATACATTGTTTCTGCCATGTACAGCAATATTCGAACTCTATGACTGAATCATCAACCCAAGAAGAGGGATGGGTGGTGTGTAGAATCTTCAAGAAGAAGAGCCACTGCAAAACTCGAGACAACGATCACGGCAACAGCCCCGACATGATCTCGCCATCGGAGACGAAGACGAACGGTGAGCCGGTCCCGGCCCCGGAGTTCGAAGACCACGAAGGAACACTCGAGCAGATATTCCAGTGCATGAGATCTCGAAAGTGCTGCAAAGAAGAAACCAACAACATCACTGAAGAGAGGACAGTCTTGAAGCTTCCGAGACTGGAAAACAACTTTGTGAACAATCATCATAATCATGATGATCAGGCCGAGATGATGATGATCAATAGTTGGACGGCTCTTGATCGCCTTGTGGCTTCCCAGATGAACTGTCGAGATGATGAGATCATGTCGGAAGTGCCTCATGTGGCCTTAAGGGCATCGTCATCATCTTCTACGTTGAACAATTTGATAAACCCTAGTAATAATGGTACGATCTACTACAGCAACGAGGACGAGCTATGGGGTTTTGCCAGGTCATCGTCGTCCTATTCATCTTCTGATCCAATAAGTCAGTTTTCGAACTGTCAATTGTGATGGAATATACACAATATATATATATATATATATAAAATGAGTGATAGTAGTTATATTGTATTGTGTGACCTAAGCTTGTTGTTTTTCTTTAGTCGGGGTTTGAATGATATCACTTATTATACAAGTGCTGGCCAAGGACCAGATAGTTTTGTACGGGCCGATCCCGAGATAGTCGAAGTATAAAAGATATTCATATAATATATAATAAATAAATATTCATTCAAATATGACGCGTTCATTTTTAGGGTAAAAGTAGTAAATAAAACTGTATGATCGAGTTTCTCGATCATCACCCATCCTTCAAGCCCAATAATATATTCAAAAGATTTAGTGAGTTATTTATTCTTGTTATTAGTGAAATCAAGGACGAATCTACATAGTGTTGAGCGTCATGATCATTAGCCTCCCCCACTCGGTCCCAGCCCGTTATTTTATTACATATACAATATATTGCTTATGCTGATAAGTAATCAATAAATGCGTGATTTTTTTTTTTTTAAATTGGTTTAGTGGTAAATCCATATTGTTTACATATGCACACCTAAAATCGAATTTTTCTACATGAATTAAATAATTAACACTATAAAAATATAATCCCGCCATAAACATATTTTTGTAGCTACTTTAATTTTGCGTATAATGGTTACTTTTAGCTTCTCGCATAATATTGAGTTATATTCTCAAAACTATAGATAATTGTTCTTTTATTGTAAATTACTGAATTATATTTTTACAACTCTTTCGATACATATTCTATTTAAAATAAGTAATTAAATAAAGATTTTTTTAATTATTGATCTTGTTAAATATAATGATATGTTATTATATATATTATATGTACATTTTGAATATCTTTTATCTTTATACAACTAGAATAAAATTTTAATTATCATGCAACCATATAATTTAGATGAAAATTTTGATCAGTCAATGTCTTAAATGGACTAGTACTTTAACTTTGTTAGAGTAAATTAATATGATGTTGATCCAGATAATGGATCGTTGAACCAAAGACACAAGAGCAAAAAGGAAGGAAAGATAATGAGTTCTCGGAGAATATTTTCTCTGTATTAAAAAATATTGCAAGTTACAAATTAGGGTTCCAAACTTCACACATAAACTACAAGACCATTTAATATTTATACTAGTCACACTAGTAATGAAATAAAAGCAAATCAAATCCATAAAAAATTAAAGAAACTACTCTTATAAGTACACACAAATAGAGGGGTTGATAGTCTCTTCACATTTTGTCCAAAAATATCGTTTGTCTCTTTTGTGTCAGTCTTTTAAACCACGTCTCATGGTTCTAAGTTTTAAATTCGTCATGACTTACTTTTCGTAATATGCTCCCTTAGAACCAGGTCGTCTAGGACCCAGTAATAGTACCTGGTCGACGTGGTCTGGTCAACCTGGTCTTTCTTTGACCCAACGAGCTAAATTAAGTAGAACTTAAGCTAACATTTACAATATATATATATTATAATAATAACTTATTAATAACTTTGAACCATCAATAAGTACTATACGTGATACAAAGTCCTCAAATTTAATTAGATGATATAATAAGACGCTTATGAATCACTTTCAAACCAAAAAACAAGATAGTAATACTATAATAAGGATAATTGTGGTAAAAATACCATAAAATACCTTTTTATATGAGACATATTTCAAATTTCATTTTATCGTGGAAAAACTTTCAAAAACCAAAACAATGATTTTCATAAGAAATTTTTGAATTTTCGGCAGGACTTTTAAAAAAAAATTATCACGATAAAAATAAAATTGAGAACTTAGGACATAATTTTTTATTATTATTATTATATTGTTGTGGTTGAGTCTCTCTCTCTCAATGTCTCTATAGTCTGTACCCTGATATTCTCTATCTAGAAGAGAGAGACTCTAGAATTTGGAGATATTCTCTTTTTTTCTTTAGGAAAACGAAATATAGATATAATTATAAATATAATCATGTTCATGTTGGATGTATAGTAGAATATTATCCTTTTCTAAACTCCAACTCTAAAATTAGATATAATACTTTTTCTTAAATTTCCCAATAGTGTAATTCAAATTAATCATAATATCACAAACAATAATAATAATCATCATTCATAGTCTATACTCTATACTCTAGATAGATAATATTATTCCTTAATTCACGTGGCTTGTCTAGTATTTTAGGGTATTGTGGTTCTTTACGTATCAACTTTGTTTGATTTAAAAAATTGATATATGCACCAAAATACAAAGTGAATCGAACAAGAGAAGATAGAAGATTAAGTTTGGAGAAGGAAAAAGCTTTCTCTGAGCGAAAAGTAGTCGAATAAAACAATATGAAGTTTAATAAAATTGCAAATAAAGTAGTATAAGAAAAATATATATAATAATTAAAACAATTTAAAACTACTCAACTTTATTAACTAATAAGAAAACTAAAACTAATCTTTAACTTGTTTCTAAAGTCCCATAACTTATTTGACTCTCTTTAGTTCATGAGCTTCCCGGCCGAGCCAAGCTAATCGGGTTTATAAAGTGTGGAATTAAACTCACAAACTCATTCATGTATATGGCATATACTACGTCTAAATTGTTATTACCAAAAGCTCTTTTCACTTGTTATTGCGGATTCTACTTAAACAATCAATAACCAAACTCAAAAATCCTCTCAATACTCACGAAAAATTTATTAAATAACTAAGAAAAATTACAATTGATCATACACAATCCCTCTTTCTCACTTCTATTCCTCTTTTTACTTCTCTCACATTAATATCTATTTTCCTCTCTCACGATCTGGTTATCTCTGTAACTAAAACTAATTAATCTTTATTTATATGAAAAGAAACTCAAAATAAAATTGTAGTTTAAAAACTCTGACTATATTAACATCTGATATTGACCATTAATTTATCATGGAATATTGACTCCATATTTATCATGCTCAGCCACGCAAAATTACACGACAGTTCGTGTATATATCTTCACATGCAAACGTACTTACGTATCGAGCTTTGTACGACAAGATTGATAGGATTGTGTGGTACATTGCTACTCAGGCGTGCACTCGTTGACTATGACAGCGCAACAGTTTATATTAAACCAAAACAATAGGAGTTCGAAATCCTGCCTAACAATCTGAATCTCAGCTAATTTTTCGAGCTATAATAAGAATATAAATTCGAAATAATATGTATAAAAACAAAAAGCTTAAAAAGAAATCAATGAGACGTGTAAAAAATATTATTTTGTTAAAATGGAAAATGAAATTCAAATGCGAATTTATTGACCTGTGTTTTTTTTTTTGAAAAATGGAAGGGCCTCGTTGAAACCTCTCCGAATCCCCCGAACGGGTGCGACTCGGGCGAGGAAAGAGCGCCCAAAGACTATCATTCAAATTCATCAGACAAAGCTTCTCGGACAGAGGCCAGAGAATCCTCAAAAGAGCAAAACTCAAAACGAACACTATTAATTACAAGCCCAACTACATAAGTGATGAGCGACAAAATTAGTGTTTCGAGGGATCCAATGAAATTGAACGAAAGAAAAAAACTTAGAAAGAGATATAACGTTTTCGAATAAGGGGGTCCAAACCCAGTTCGGACAATCTGAGCCAGTCGCCAAATTATCGAGAATGACTTTGTTGTCCTCCTCAATAATGATGTCTTTCAAGTTTCTGAACTTCGCAAGAAAGAGAGCCATTGAATGGCGAGGAGTTCCGCTTCAATTGCCGAGGAGGCTGCAATTTGACGACGCCACATCCACTTGACGATACCCATAGAGTCACGGGCAACCACTCCAACAGCCGCTATGTTTCTATGGCTGTGTTATTATCACTAAAACTAGTCAAAGCATCAACAACTCTAATATCTAAGATAAATAATTTTCAAGAAACAAAAGACTTTTAAAGTTTTTTAAACAATCTACCCCATAATTTAAAAGGAACCAAATCATTTTTTTTAAATAACTTAACAAAATAAGTTGAATTACTTAAGCAGCAGATTATCTGGATAAAATTTCATCTTTTTTCAATAGCAATCTTGGCACTCATTATTCAGCTTCAAAAGTGAAATCATATACAAAAAATAAGAATAAACCACGTAAAATTATTTAGATTTGACTCCATAAGCCTTGTTTTGAATAATTGAAAGAAGGCATATGATCAAATAGTCACTTAATCATTAATGTTCTTACTAAAGTTCAAAGACACGTTTTAATTTATTTAACTTACAATTAGATTTATTTTATTTTAAACATAGAGATGTAACACCATGCCTGCATTTCAATGGCTTTGGCTAGCCCCACTTGCACCAACAATTATAGGTTGATATACTTAATATTATTATTATCATTATCATAATTAATTATGTAGTAATATTATATAAAAAGATAAAATAGCTGTTATTCTGTAATATTCGCATATCTTTCAATTCCAAAGTCACTATGATTAGTTTGCTACAAACAATTTTGGAAACGAAAAGTCAAGACAATGAACAACTATGTTTATGCGCCAAGAGCACTGCTATAATGACTAATCAATCACACAAAAGTATAAAACGGACAAATTGCGATAAGAATACTTAAAATTGTTGAACGCAACTTATTGTCGAATAATACCGAAAATCGTGAAACTTGTGTTATTGATTGATTTTATCCTATGTGTCTATGTTAATGTTGAGTTATTTATATACGAAAATTTGTGTTAAAATTTAAAAGTTATAGACTCATTAATTTCTAACAACCTATACTTACATATATATCATATGTGAGTCTCTCTCGACCGTATTCCTAATATATGTGTAAATGATATATGCGGCATGGAATAGAAAGCGAATTTTATAATTTTGAATATTTACACAATTAAAACTTTAAAAATATACCATTATAAATTTATTTTGATTGCAATAGGATCAGTTAAGATTCTCTAGTACTACATAGTACATACACCGGAACAACCACATTTTTTTTTAATGTTTTATGTTATTAAGTTTTATTAAGGTATATATGATTATTATATTCTCATATAATATCATAATTAAAAAAGCTGTCGGCGAATCCCTTAACGCGTTTTTTTACCATAATCTTAATCATCTCTTCTCTGCTCAACTTGAAAACAATGATAAAGCATTTTTTGAAATGTCACCTTTTTTACTTTTATGTATAAACAAGTAATATATGTTATATGCTTCTCTTTCTCTTTCCAATACTCTAAAAATCATATAAAATCATCCAACTTTAACGATTATTTCTCACTCTAGGTCTCATATATATGTCTTGAATCTCATGAACCACCGACGGTCCGTTTTTATGTGTACAAATAATCGATGGGTATATTATTGAAATTTAGGTATAAGATTTTAAAAATCAATAATATTATGCCGATCCAATTTTACGTGGATAGTATACTGGCGGAGTTTTCTTTTTTTGTTTTAAATACAAAATATTTACATTTTAAGTATAAATTTAATTAAATTAAATTTCATGACAAGTAATTTTTCCTTCATTCAAATATATCTATGTAGAGTACACACCTTATAATCAAACTTGTCACGATCACAAGCTTTTAAATAAAGTTTCGGGATAACCTTTCCTTAATCATTTAATTATATGATCATCGTGGTTTGTTTCCGACTAAATGTAGAAAATTGTCTACATAAAGAGAACTCTTACATACTTTTGATGCCAAGCAATTATCCGCGACCCCATGAAATAATACGGAGATCACGGAATTCTCGTAATGTGAGACTTTATTGCACGATTTTCAGCATTTACTTGAGATGTTTCCTTTTTTTATTTTTCATTTTTCTATTTCTCGTTTTATTATTATTTGTTGTTCTTTTTTTTCCTGTAAATTTGTCTCTCTCTCTCTTTTTCTTTTATTATTTGTTGCATTAGATGTATTTGAGAGTTTCTGATTTGATGGTGAAAAATTCGATTCTGACGAGTTTCATATGCGGTTTTTATTGTCTGGTTCTTCGTCACTTTTCAAATAATATTTGGTGAAGAAATTCACAACTTGTGTTCTCACCATTCAAGATAAGATAACGGTAAGCATGCCCAAACTCAAAAGAATACAATGATAATGTACGTACCAAGTATGA
The DNA here is from genome assembly GCA_954871525.1 of Parietaria judaica. Lineage (NCBI taxonomy): Eukaryota > Viridiplantae > Streptophyta > Magnoliopsida > Rosales > Urticaceae > Parietaria > Parietaria judaica. The sequence goes on along the minus strand of OX940864.1, from coordinate 2,780,410 downwards.
ATTCTTTATAACCAAGCTTGCTTGGCCTACTGGTAAATCCACTACAATAAGACTTTTTATGAGGTCTTGGATTCAATTCCTTGAGATGCAGAAATTGCGTAATATATGTAATCTTGGCCGATAGTGCCTGTGGCCAATTGTGTCGGTTGTTCTTACCGTGACAAATATCTTATAACATCAGTACATGTAATCTTGGCCAATAGTGCCACCCAATTAAAAAAAAAAAAAATATGAATTCTTTATTAAAAAGGTCCATTCGCTCATATCATATGATATCAATTATCAAGTATAGTTAGACTTGGATAAATATATATATATATATATATATAGTGTGTGTGTGAAAATAAATAATTATTGATTTTTTCAAGAAGGGTCGGTGGCAAAAAAACAGTGTGATATTTTCATGAAACAGGTAAATGTAGTGCGATATACTCTAAGGAAAACTTAAAATAATCCTCAATACACCACATATTTCTTTTACTAACCCCAAATTTTTATAATTCTCAAAATAACCTTTTAAAATTTCATGTACCAAAATATCCCTAACTTGTCTATTTTTCAAGACGCGATATGTCCATTTTGTAGGGGTATTTCGGTACATAAAATTTAAAAATGTTGTTTTGAGAATTATGAAAACTTGTGGGTTAATAATAGAATTTGTGGTGTATGACTATTGAGGTTTATTTTATGAAGTTTCCCTACTCTAAAAGACCAAATATACATATTTTTATATTCTTCAAAGTAATATTGAATATTTTATTTTTTATGTGTGTTCGTTGTTGATAATATATAGGAACATTTGCGATAAAAATACAAAAATGTCTTATATTATTTTCAATTTATTTTCGTAGCAAATTTTTTTAATATAAAAAAAAATTGACATAAATAATATTAAGTTTTACCCCGCAAAGTTTTAAGTGGCGACGTATATTTGATTTGATCATGTTTTAACTCGAATCTATTAATTCAATCGCTACCTAACCTTAATTTATAAATTCAGAGAATATTTCTAATTAATTTGTTTTACGATATATATCGTTATAGTAGCCTGCACTTTTCCATCAGAATTTCAATGTCGTTTCTTACATTCTGCTGTTTACAACTGAAAATGTCGTTTACTATTTGTCTTCGTAACAAGGAAATTACTGTGATAGTAGTCATCTAACGGAGTAACAGAGTCAGATCATGTTTGTTTTACACAGGATTAAAATTCAAAATGACATGTAATAAACGTACCAAATAGGCAAAATTTGGAAACAAAAATAATCTAAAGATTTCAGATATGATATGGTTCTGACTAAAGTTGATGTTAACGATAAAATCGAATCCCGCAATGTAGTAGTAGTGTAAGTACGAGTAGTCCCACATAAGATTTCTAATATTAAAAAAAATAAAAACAAAATATAAGAAACAATAAACTTGAGTAATCTTTTTCTAATGATTCAAATTACCTTATGATCGACATTTTCTTTGTTCTTAAACCTACTAAATATCCACCGACTACTTTCAAATTCCAAATCTAAGAATCATCATAAATATGAGCTTTTTACTCTTTTAAGCAGTCATATTTTTTTATGGATGATATAATAATGAAACTCATTTTAGAATTTAAGTCTAATTAAGTTTGTAATATAAGGTGATGGCCGTAATCACTCTCTTTTTTACAAGTCTTGTAAACTAAATGGCATTAATAAACCGGAGTTTTGTCATGAAGAAGAGCGTATTATTTCCGAAACGTCAGAAGTCAGTCTCTCCACCTGTAACCACAGTTGGGATTGCAGCAAACGAAGAACAGCGTCATACCCTCCTCGCCTCGAGCCGTTGCCTGCACAAATAATCGAAGCGATAATCTGTTACTAACAATAATATTAGTAGAGATTCTCCGAGCGGACGATATAAAATTGGCTCATCAGTTATGAACCCAATTTGGAATCTCGCCACGGGTCCAAAAACATTGAAACCCCTTTTCTCCACCGTGTCCGTGTCTATCACAAAACTCAAGCTAATTTTCAAAACTGAATACTTCTTATTGATTCAAGGTCCGATATAGACCGAACATTAGTGCTTAATGGCCATGATCCAAACCATAACAATAATTAACCAAACCTTGAAACATAATTGACCGTATGTATCACGAATAATTGAGCATATGTATCACGAATTCTCAATCATAGCACGGAAAAGATAAACGGAATATAGTTAGGAGTGAAATTTAATCTCCGGAATTGCACATTTTTAAACTGGCATTTTCACCAGTCATGTACTGGCTTAAAACTGAGAAACTCCTGGTATATTTCACAATTTGTGGTTCTCGGAAAACTCGGTTTCCACACAAACTGGGACCGGTACAAGATTTTGAACTCTCGGAAAATTGGAACCGTGAGAAAATTCGTCAAATGGCAGTTCCAGGTCCCGGTTTAACCCCTTCTTAGTCAACTAAACTACCAGTTTATTACACTTAGTGGCAAGCAAACGTTGAAAATCATCGGGGGATCAAATGTAACTTCTGATAGAAAGAAAAGCAAGAAATCGACCTGAAAGAACACAGCTTCTCCATGGCTGCACTGAGCACAGCGCACGGACTTGGTCCGAGGAAGAGTCGGGTCGGCAGCGACGTCTTGAAGCACCTGAGTTCGCTCCCCGACCGAATGATGAATCTCGTTTCTATACACACAGTTGTTTTCCGAAACCTCCTGTATATTCACGGGATCCAAAAACCAGTCAAACTCGAAACCCATTTTATTTGAATCAACGGGTACACAAGCCACCAACTCGGAATCGAAGAAAATCGGGCACTTCTCTTTGTATTCTCGAGATATAACTAAACATTTTCCAATATTCAACAGATTTTTCTTCATTAATGGAGTATTATACAGTTTAATGTCCAACCAGAGGAGCAAGAACACTAATCGAGCTTAAATTGCGGGGTCAAAGTCTGGTAAAAGATTGGCAATGTGGAAGAAACTAGAGTAATCGCAAAGTGCAAGGACCAAAAAGCAAAAAGGAAAGAACATTGAGCTTGAAGTTAGAGAGGCTGAGAAACCTGGTGCTCGCAGTTACGACATGCGTAGAGCAGAATCTTGTTTTCCCTGTCCTCTTTCGGATACAGAATGTTGTTGCTGACAATTTCCACCAACCACAAACAATGGTGAACTTCTAGGGTTTAAGCAAATTCACCAAAATACACACACACACATATATACATATATATATATATATACATGTAGCTACGAAGAAGGAGAAGTGATGATATTACCATTCGCGGCAAAATTTCATGGTACTCATTTTCTGAAGAAACGGATTTTCCGAAGAAGAAGAAGAAGTGAAGGTTTTAATGGAGTTTTAGTTCATTTTCAAGTTTCAACAGAGTATGAAACGACGAAAGAAAATCACTCAATTGTCGTTTTGGCTCTCTCTTCCTTTCTTTATGACTGTGAAAAGACTAATCAGTTGTCGTTTAGGATATCCTGTCGTTTTGGTTCTTTAGTAGTGCAATCGAGAATGAACGTCGGTCGTTTTTCGAGTTTTAGAAGCGACGTTCATCTTACGCTCTAAGAGCGTAATCTTACTTTTCTCATTCCAATTTTGTGGTTTAAACGACATGGTCACTTAAAATCAAATATTTATGCGGTATAAATATCTAATTATATATTAACTGCGTCGGTGTATTCTCAATTTATTTTTTTAGCGACTATAGTACTCAAATACACAAAATAGTGTTGGAATCTAATTTTGTTGGATACATTTAATGCCAAAGAAAGATATTTGGAAGATGTTGGCAAACTTGGTACAATATTGAGTATTTATTCCACAAATATCTCTATTTAATCCATCATGTCTATATATATTAACTATTTTTTATTATTACAATTCTTTATTGATAAGCCACGTGATGAACACTAAGGGCCCGTTTGGCATTGCTTATTATTAGATGCTTTTGCTTTTTTTTAGAATTACAAGTTAATATATGTGTTTGGTAAGTTACACTAGAAACACTTAGTAAAAAGTTTAGCTTTTGGATAGGCAAAATTCAAAAGCAAGTTATAGATGCTTTTGGTAGAATCTACTTTTGCTTTTCTTATTCTCTATCCCCATAAAAAAAAAATTAGGATGGTAAAAGTACCAAAAATACATATTATAATTGCGGTTAAGATTTTAATTCTTTTTAAGTGGTAAAAGTATCAATTTTTATGTCTATATTTTTTTTAATTATTGTGGTTAAAGTACCAATTCTTTTTGGATGGTGAAGATAACAATTTTTTTTGTCCATTTTTTTAAAATTATTTGGTTGAAATACCAATTCCTATTGGATGGTAAAAGTACCAAAATATTTTACCATTGCGGTTAAAGTACCAATTTTTTAAGATGGTAAAAGTACCATTATTTTATGTTCACATTCTTAAATTATTATAGTTAAAGTAACAATTCTTTTTGGAAGGTAAATGTAAATAAATAAAAAAATAGATACATATTATTATTACAGTTAAAGTACTAATTCTTTTTCGTTGGTAAAAGTACTAATTTTTTTATCATGGACAAAAGGAACAGGGATGTAAGAAATTGGTACTTTCATTATAATTATTGTCAGTTAAAAGCACAAAAGGCACAACAAGCTAATAAATATTTTTTCTTTTTATTTATTGAATAATTATATTATTTAAATTATTTTTTAAAATTTTTATATTAATATTAATATTTAACAAATATTATTTATGTCTACTTTTATATTTTTGATATTTAGAAGCTAATTAAGTAAAAATGGTTACCAAACACTGAACTGAATTTTTTTAAAAAACCAATTGTTTTTTGTTTTGATTAACCAAACAGTGCATTACTTTCTCTGACATCACTTCTTCTGGCAGTATATTTTAAAAGCAATTCTGAACACAACACAAGAATGCCAAACTGGGCCTAAATCTATAGTGGGTGCTTGAGCTTCTATGCTAAAAGTCTCTTAACATTATAATGTAAATATAATTCCAGAATTTCAGGGAAATAAATACACAAAGCGAGTAGATTCAGAAAGTCAAGGCTGTCTAAAATATAAGCATAAAGATGTTTTGTTGTTCAATATAAGGTCCAATATTAGCTAAGAAAGTCCATATGTTTGGTCAAAAAATGGCAAATATCTACATGCAAAATTCTACCAGGCATTAAATTGCATAAAATATGTTTGCTCTATAATTATGAAATAGTATTCCAAGTACAACTCTTCAACATTGGTCCTAAATACATGTGCATTTATCATGTATAGTTACACTTTCTTTTAATTTTTTTATCCTACAATAAAGGCCGGAGATAGTAAGAAAAAAAAATCAAATCAATATGTACGATTTTGGCCTAGTCCCGATACATTTCCTAACAAAAGTCGGTCTTTACTACACACACACACACACAAAAAAAAGGAGAAGAAGAAGAAGGAGAAAAAAAAGGCAATAGTGTAGAATTATGGGCTATCAAAATGTAAATAAGATAATCAGACAAAAGGAGGAGGAAAAAAAAAAAAAAAAAGAAGAAGAAGAAGTAATATCCACACAATTATGATAATTTTGAGCCATTATTCAAAAACTAGAAAGAAAGAAAAAACTAAAAATAAAATAAAATTATGATCATTTTGAGCCAAGAAAAACATAATTATAATCTATCTATAATTATACTCTATATAATATATGATCTGTAATTATCAATTATCATGTCACCCTAACCCCTTCCAGCTATTACCGGACACAGTGCTCCACTGGTCCGAGCTTGACACCGACGAAACTCCGGCGCCACCTCTGCCGCCGCACTTCGCCACCGTCCGGACACTCTCGATGAGAGCCTCGGTGCGGGACTCCTGCGACAAGATCTCCGACAACTCCTGCGGGCTAATCACCAGCTTCACTTTCCAAACCCCTCCACCGTTGTACCTCGGAACCACCTCCGGCGGTTCTGCAGCCGCCATGTGTCCGTCGCAGGACATGCGGTACGGCGTCATCTTCACGTTGTCGTCCCGCCGTCCTGTGAGCGGGAGGAGGTAGTAGGGTTTGGGACCCGGACGGAGGTCGTCGGAGTGGAGCACCGGCCCGCGGGAGAAGAAGTCTTCGCCGTCGGCGAAGATCGCGTGGCCGGGAAACCCTGCGGTTATGGCTTCGGTGGTCACCGGCGTTAGAAGCTCCATGATTCCACCGCTCGGCGTAACGACTCTCACCATTTCCCGCGACTTCGAACCGTGCTCTCCAAACCCTAGTTTGAGCACGCAATTCCCCATAATACTGATAGATATGTCTGTGGTTAGGCTTGAAGCTTTGTTGAGAGCATCGTGGTTCATGTGTCCATGGAGTTTCTTTAGGGTTTTGGTGGGACAAGAATCCTATTCTTTCTCAATCGGAAATCCAATGTATGGCCGTTTTATTGGACTATGGGACCTACTGTTTTCTTTCCTCGAGAGGCTTTGATATTGATCATGATATATATCATAGTAACCAGAATATATATACCCCTATTTCTATGTATATCTAATTATCTATATACAATAATAGCGGCAAAAGTGTCTAAGTTATCTTTTGCGCCGAGTAGTACGAAGTTTTTATTTAGGAGAAAGGGTACTCAGTAAGACATTATAAATGTATTCAGTGTTTGTTAAAAAGTATTGATGGACCGTTTTTTTTTTTTAATATTAGGGGACTTGTATTATTTATACGTCATTTTACTTAAAATTTAATCTTTGTTTATTATTTATTTTAAATATTTATAATTTGAATCTCTTCTTTGTAAATGTTTTTGTTTTTAAGAATTTGGACGGAATTGGACTGAGCTATACCATTTTACTGAATTTAGACACTTTTCCCATTACAGAATAAATTTTGGTACCTGAATATTATAACTTAGGTATTTTTGCAGTCATTATCCATATATTTGTTCTTCTTCCAATCTAATTATGTACAACCACGTAATTCAAAATGTAAGAAAGGAATTTATTTAGAGAGAATTACATATCCAAATATTAGACAAAGTCAATCATCACTCTTATTCCTTACGTATGAATGTGACCATATATAACGTAATCAATTGGCCAATACATAGGGTTACTTCTAATCATAAATCAAGTCTCTATATTCATATATGTTTGACCTAAACCCTAAGCCACCATACATATATGCATTAATAAACATACATGATGCAATAAAGAATTGAGTATCCTCGATTCATGCATGAGATTTATTCTTTTTACTACGACATTATTTTTATTTATTATTTTTATTTTATGTTGATTTGATTTTAACTAAACTAGGAATATTAGATCATGGCTTTATGGTTTTGATTATGGTTATCTTGTATCATAAAATAAGAGCAAACACATGTAAGAAGATTAATTGATGATGAATTAAAAAACTAATTTTTTACGTGTGAAGTCGAGTTTTATCTCGCAAAGACGCGTTCTTCGTGTAGAACTTTTTCTCCCTCTACATCAATAAACTTATTTTTATTTATATATGTTTTGGCAAGCATGACAGGCTTCTTATTATGCATCGCATGTTACATCAACATTGCTATTGTAATGATATCATCTGATATTTGGTGGAAAGTCATGTAAGGAGTTTATAAAATAACATGAAAATGCGCACTTGTTCATGGTATTGCATCAAAATCAATTCATATTAAATTAATAAGGGTTAAGGACATATAAATACTTCATACTTTATTTTTAATAGCAGCATAAATTTAACAGTAAACATTTCTAAAGTCAAATTTTTGTTTTTTGTTTTAAATTATGTCCATTAATAATATTAGAGTATCAATAAGTATTGTTTAAGTTCCCTAAAAAAAGTGTATTGTTTAAGTTTTAACTCTTATTAATCATTCATATCATCCAAACAAAATTATGGTAGAAATATATTTTTCCAAAAAATAATTTCATCATGGAGTATCTCACGAAAAAAAAAACATAATAATGAATCACCAATTGTCATGGTGTTGTTTGGCAGACAACTCAAACTGTTTTTGTTTTCTCTATTCAGAATTTTATTGTTTTAGTGTAAAAAACTCTTGCAATTGTTTTTAAATAATTGTTTCGTACACATTTCTGTTTTTTATTTTTCAAAAATAAAACAACAGAATAACTGTTTGGAATACAATTCGATTTTTTTCTCAAAAAATTAAATATTTAATACATTAATAAAATTAAAAAATATTAGTACATTAATAATACAATAACATAAATATTATATTACGGTGTAAAATTTAATACAATCATGTTTAACATGATATTTAAACATAACACTGAATCTGATATTTTATGTCGGCGCAGGCACCGGTGTCGCAGTTAGTGTTGGTGTCGCAGTCGGCATCGAGACATGGAAGGCTCAATGGTGAAGTCTAGAGGTGAAAATTTGGTATCCGTTTTTCGGTTTTGTCTTTGTTCCGGTACCGGTCCCGGATTGATTTTAAAAAAATCCAAGAGATTTAGTTTAAAACCGAGAACTGGTACTTCTCGATTTTCGTTTTTAGAACTGAGAACCTGAAACAATGCCCTAAATAAATATTTCTCGGTTTTGGGTATCGGTTACGATTTTAAATTACATGTCATTTTTTTAGTTTTTAGTATGTCATTTTTAGTGTATTATAGATTTATATTGTCGTTTTTATACAATTTGTAGTTTTTAATTTTTGACTTTCAAAAAAACATGTGGTTTTTAAGTCAAACACTTTTAAACCGAAACCGGTATAAAAAAAATCCCGATTTTTCGGAACATGGACGAAAAAAGTTATTTCCCGGTTCCTGGTTCCGATTTGACTCCTAATGAAGTCGATACAAATAAGGAGTGATGAAAGAAAAAATTTAGTGAAAAAGCAGAAAACAACAAAAATGTGTATTTGAAAATCCTTGAGAAAGAATATAATAAAATTTTAAACGTTTTGGAGTTCAATTTGATTAATTACACACCAAACAATTATTTACTTTTTTCAGAGTAACCGTGCAAGTTAGAAAACTAAAAAACTGTTTTCAAGTTATGTAATAAACACAGCTCATATATTCACATTTTCTCTAACCTGAACTTTAAAAATTATTATAAAAATTGAAAATTGCAAAAATATTTAATGGAAGCTAAAAATTAGTATATCGTTATTTTTATTTTTATTATAGGAAGCTAATATGGAAAATAATATAAACAAGCTGACACGTATATATATTATTGTTTTTAGTATTGGTTTCTAATATAGTGGATTATGTCGGCAAAGTTAAATATTTAGAATCATTTTTAAAGACAAAATAGCCAAAAGTGATGTTGTTTTATTTTTAATGAGCTTACTTTTTTCAAATTAACCCTCCTTTTATTTATGCCCTAAGAATAATCCAAAATCACCCTTAAATTCTTGATGAATATTGAATATGAAAGCCGACCAAACAGTGTGTGATATTAATATTGAGAAAGAAAATGTAACATGTTTTAATTAATTGTTTTAAACAGTGTATTATCGACTAATAAATTAGTGTAGCATTGTTCATATGTTGTAATCGAGAGTTTTATTAAAGTCTTTGTGTGGTCGAGTGTAGGTATATAATGATTTGGATTTATAAACTGATAATGCTAGATAATATAATCTTATCAAATTAATAGTCCTGCATATTATTATACATATACACGTATAATAGGTTATTGCTTGATGTTGCAAAAGACGGCCTAACCTAATCCAAATATAATATATAATTTTATGCTTATTATTTTATTCATAATGAAAACTGGTTAATTAAATGGCCAATTTTAAAAAATGGCCAAGCAAAGAATAATTATTCATCAAATTATTTTCATGCTGGCTAGTCCTACACCTTTATCATGACTCCATTTTGAATGAATATGTGATATTTTGGAATATTTAAATAATGCGTAAAAACACGTAAGCAATTAATTCAATTATAACTTAAAACGGTTAGATTATTATTACTCTTTTTTTTTTCCATGCCATCCCATCAAATATCATTGACAAATGTTTGGAGTTAGTAAACGACATTCATCATTAAAAGAAAAAGTTCTCTATAACTTTTGAAATAATTAAAATTAAATAAACATTCTTAAAACTTGCTTTGTGTTCATGATTTAATGATTAATCTTTGCATCTGCATCTTGATTTTGACTTTGGAAAGCTTTAACAGTCCTGATTAATCAAGGCGAGACGGGTGAACGGTTGGGCACGGCCGCAGACTGCCTGTCTGGCCGGCCCATGTTTATTTGGATAGCGGTAACTCATGCCAAAGTGCCCATCTAGCGTGCATGTTCCCCGAGCTCGTCAAATAGGCAGGACGAGCAGGCCCACCCATAGTCAGCCCGTCCCAAGTGGTCGCGCATCGAGCCTGAAGAAGCAACATGCCATGAATTTCCATAATTTATGTTCAAGTCACACTATACACAGTATACACACGCACTATGATCAATAAGAACTATGTATTTAAGTATATATATATATATATATATATATATATTAAATCTAAAGGTAAACCTAATTAATATCCTATTTTGAAGTCAAGCATAATGAGCTCATAGAACTATATCGATGTGATATAACGGTATTGTCGAATTGATGATCAACGACTAATTAGAAGTTTTCTGGTGGGAAATATACCTTAAAATTCTTTTCAGTAGAACTTTCATTAGATATAAATATAAATAACAAAATAAAATATATCAGATTGTCATGATTATAATCTTCCATTATAATTTTTTTTAAAAGCAACTAGCTCTAGTACTGAGTATTAGAGTAATTAATTAAGGGTTCTTAAGGGAAATAGCCAATTTGAAACATAGATTTTGCAAAATAGCCAAACTTTGGTTAGTTTTGTAAACTAGCCAATTAACCATTTAAGTGAAATTCTAATTACATTCTTACCCTTAATATTTAAATACGAAATTAAATATAAATAAAAATTAATGACGTAAATTGTGGGTGATTAATCTGAAAAAAATAATTACATTAATTAAGAATAATCACATTAATTAAGTATCGTTATTTATTTTGACGTAAATTGTGGGTGATTAGAATTATTATTTATTTGGTAACAATAAATTCCAACCACCTCACCATTAATTTAGCTGATTTGAAATTTAAATGAGGTACATTGACCACATTCGACCTTCTCTCTCATCGCACCACACCGAGCTCTCTCATCGCACCACACCGAGCTCCCATTGCCATCGTTAACAGTAATCACCGGAGATTAACAGCGAGTTCATCACCGGCGAGGCTTCATCCTCCATTAACCAGTATGGCATTCACATTGTTTGCTAGTATATTATGGTTCGTTTAAAATAGGGGTTAGGTTTGATTCTTTTTTGTTAATTTGGGTATTTTGAGATGGAAATCGTTTGCATGTGTTTTTTTTTTTGCCATTAACGGCGAGTTCATCTCCGACGAGGAATAACACGATATTCCCCTTGGCTTTTTAATACACGATTGCATGTGTTTTGTTTTCTTTAACACACAATACACGGTTTGGGTTGTTGAATGGAGTTCGTTGTTTTAATCTTGATTTAATACACGATACTCAGCTTGGGTTGCTGAATGGAGTTCTGCGTTTGTGTTAATTTATGTTTTTATTTGCTGAAATCTCTTATGAATTTCTGTTAATAATATCATTCTCCCGTTTTGTTGATGATATTCCTCATTAATGAATGTTGATTGTCGTTGATTGTCATAGGAAACAATATGAAGCGTACACGATTAAGTGTCAGTAAACAGAAATCATCAAACAAGGGGAAAGCAATTGCTGTCCCGATTGAACTTGTTGAGGTACGTTAAGTTCTGTTAATATGTTTCTGAATCCTTTATAATTTATTTGACTAAAATCGTAAACAATTTTGTTTTGCAGCCCGGTAGTTATGTTGTGCCTAAATCACTTTGGAAATCAAAACAAAGGATTCATTCCCTCTCAAAACTGTCCATTCTGAATAATATTGTTGGCCATTTAAAAACGGAGAACTTGCGTAATCTATTCGCGGCAGGACCGTTTGGCTATTTTTAAAAAATAAATGGCACAACTTTTCCGAAACAAATAGTGCACCAATTGGTCATGCGTCAAGTTAATGGAGATGACCATCAGTGTTTGTGCTTCCGAGTTGGACCCGAGCTTGTGGAATTTACAATCAAAGAGTTTGAGAACATTTCTGGTAATATTTGTTAATTTCTGTCCATATGCTAATCTCTGATAAAATCAGTTAATTTCAGTTCATATGTTACCGTCTGGGTAAATTTTCAAGAATTTCTGGTTAAAATATGTTGATTTATGTTTATGTTTTGTACAGTCTCAAATGTGGACCACTTCCAAACACGTTAATGCAACTACCAATTGAAAACAAGCTTAAAAAAAATTCTTCATAAATCCAGATAACCGGAAAATTAGTGATTTGTTGAACCATATATATGTAGATGAAATGCCGGGAAATGACGAAGAAAAGGTTGCGTTGATGAACTTAGCAATATTGGAGTGTATTGTGCTACCGAAGCAACATTCAAATGGTATAATTGCACATCACATGCAATTATCCAACAATCCTGAAGCATTTGCGTCGTATCCTTGGGGTAGAAAGAGCTTCGAAGCTTTAAGAGACAGCTTCAAGAAGTCGAGAAGTTTCGGTTCAAGAGTGACCGGTTACGATATTAATGGGTTTATATTCCCATTAATTGCGTGGGCTTTTGAGATAGTTCCCTGCTTTTAAGAAGACGGTTTCACTTCACGGAATAGTTCATACGACGAACCGCCATTAGTTAAGTGGGTCTATGACTCATCACCGAACTGGGAAGAATTGACGCAGAAGATATTTGAATGCGAAACCGTAAGCGTATTAACCCAAATTTACTTTCATTTTTTTACTACTTTACGTGTTAACAAATTTACGTATTAACGTCCTTATATTTTTTTAAGGTCCAAGTTGTCGACTACAATGTACGGACTGTTTCGCGGGAGCATGTTGTTGGGGAGACTTCGAGGTCCGCTTCGCGTATTAATCCGGGTGTGACAGTGGATGAGAGTAAGCAGTTGTTTGCTGAAATAGCCTTGCTGAAAGAAAGAGTGTCTGTTCTCGAGAAAACCGGGTGCTTGAATTGTGCAAAAAATGCTCAGGTAGTAAAAACGTACTCGTTAATTTAATGTCTTTGTTTACCGGGCTGTTAATTAATTATGATTAATTTACGTTACTAAATGTGTATATATTGAAATTTAGGATGACACAACTCCCATACGCGTGCCTCGAACTGAGCGAGCTAATTCAAACATCAGTGCACCGGTACCAAACCAACATTTGTTAACTGAGGCCGCTTATGCAAAACAAACGCAGGTGTTTTAAACATTTGAATTCATTTTGCAGAAAAGTAGTCGTTAATTTTTGTCTTTGTTTTTAATTGTGATTAATTTAGGTTACTAAATGTTTATATATTGAAATTTAGGATGACACAAACATTAACTTGATGAATGAAGCCGCTTCTGCAAAACAAGCTCAGGTCTTGCAACTGCCAATTTTGATTATTGTTGTTGATTAGAGTTAATTAATGTTGGATTTATGTAATCTAGGTGGACACATCTCCGCCACGCCCTTCGGTGTTAATCTATCTCCCAAACAGCCTGATAGATCTTGTTTAACCAACTTGCGGATCAGGGACGATGTCATCTGACGATTTTTTTCTTGGGTATTGCGTCCAAAACATGTGTGTTCATTAATATAAGATTTTACAAACAAAATCTTAGAAATTGAACTCACAGACGCGTTCATTTCCCATCGACAATCCTCATTTATACAGTATATCTCAAAACGAGACTGGCTAGACCGACGAGTTTTGTATGAAAAATAATGTTTTATTACTATGATTTGCATGGCTGTAGTCAACAAATCTTTTCGCGTGAATTTGTCGTTAACTCTAACTTCAAAATCTTCAGGCAAATTAGTGAAATCTAAATTATCGTACATCACTGACCCGTCGTCCTTCTCTCCGTCATCGGGTAATACAAAAGTAGGTGATGATTCAACCGAATAGATATACTGTCTCTCGAAGGTTCTAACTGCAACAAATTAACAAATTATACCAGTTATTAATCGTTACTAACACATAAATACGAAGCATTTTTCGAAGTCTATAACTGCTAAAAATAATCATAATATACCAGTTATTAATCGTTACTAACAAAAATTACTTTTAATCTTAAATCTGTTTTTTTTTTCTACACAGTAATAAAACCTTTTTTAACCTGATATGTTACACAAATTAACATAGAATACATTATATAAACGTATAGTACATAAACACGTAAATACCTGATTTGAGGATTGATAAAGTATGACTACCGGAAGCAATAGTTGTGATTGGTTTCGTGGATATAGGAGAAGTAAAGCTGCTTCTTTGCATAAGCATTTCTTCATCATGAGAAATAAAATCTGCTTATATCACATACAATAATGACTTTGGTATCCAAAAAACAGAAAACGTAAATTTAAACAAGAAACAATGATTACCGGCGTTTGAGACATGAAGATCTCAATTTTCATTCCAATTGACAATTTCGTTTGAAATGGCTTGAAAATTGGAGCAATGTTCTGCTGGTTCCATCGTGTGAAGCTATGACTGCGGAACGATGAAGGGGGCGGAATGAGCTGCTCGGCGGGGGGAGAACGATCGATGAGCTGGGCTGGAGGAGGAAGAAGAATCTGCAGTTCTGGAAATGAAAAAACCCAACGTTCTGAATCCACTTTTCACGCTGAATTTGAAAGAAATGAACGTGTATAAGGAGGAAGAAGAATCTGCAGTTATGGAAATGAAAAAACCCAACGTTCTGAATCCACTTTTCACGCTGAATTTGAAAGAAATGAACGTGTATAATTTGACCAATATATGAATATTAATTTGCACGATTTATTTTGCTGATTAATATGAAAGATTTGGTCTCACTTGCCACCTCATTTAAACGTGTTATTAATGAAGCTTATTTCAATTAATTTTTTTCTTTTTTTTTTATTAAATTAATAAGTAATCAGTTACCATGATTTGTGTGATAAGGGTAATTACCATTTTAATTAATTACGAAAATAATAATCTAAATTGATTAATTAAAGGGTATTTTAAGATTAAAATATGAATTTAATATGCCACCTCATGTTAATTGCCTAGTTTACAAAATTAACCAAAGTTTGGCTATTTTGCAAAACTAATGTTTCAAATTGGCTATTTGGTGCAATTTCTCATTAATTAATTGATTTTTTATATTGATATCATTGTCCATTATCTTTTATTTTCTCCAACTCTAGTACTTTATTTATATTAAACATTGTTCACTTATATAAATTGCTTCTTAATTATTAAAGTTAAATTCCACTATCCACCTTTTTTGTTTTTGTTTTTGAGGTCCAATTCAAGAAGTGTCTGATATCTTAACTATTTTTGTTTCGGTCGTTTTCAATTAGCTGTCGTTTTATACTTCTGTCGTTTGCAGTCAACTGTCGTTCTCTGTTTTACTTCAAACATGTCGTTTTCGATGTTTTGTTGAGTTTATAATATCACGCCTCTTTTTAACATTGTGATTTGGTAACAATACCAATTGCTAAATTATCAGCACTCTAAAATAATCAATTCTATTGTTTAGTGTAAGAGTCGATGTAGATAAATGGAATTTGGCGAACCAGGATACTAATTTCAGAGTGGAAGTTAATTTGGCGAACCAGGATACTAATTTCAGAGTGGAAGTTAATTTCATTAAAAATGTATATACAGTGAATAAAAAAGAACCGAAATCAGGATTCTAGAGTCCAATCCGATTTCTGATTCTAAAAGAACCGTATCTTTTTCGATTTGAGATTGTGTTCGGTTTTAGAAGGTCTATTTAATTGGTCAGAGGAAGAAGGAAAAAGAAAAAAAGAAAGAAAAAAAAGCACAATGCTAATATATCTTTGGGTAGGTGAGTTCTTTCATTTGTGGATCCGATCCATTTGTAGTAGCATTCCCTCCTTTAAGCACGGTTTATTTACATATTATTCTGGAAAGATGGATAAGTCTCATTCCTCCGCTTAATTTTTTATTCTGGTTTCACTTATAGTTTCTTGGCTTACATGTTTTATCTTTCAGTCCCGATTTCACCTCTAGTTCTTGACTTATAAGTTCTAATTTCTTGTCCCGGTTTCACTCCTGAATTCTATGTAGTAAACTAGCAATTACAACTCAAGCATCTCAATTCTCTTATTAATTATATGGTATTAACATACTTTATCTAACATTATAAATAATCACTCTTATCAATCCTTGTAACGAACAACTTACTAGTAGTAACTAAATCCTTGAGAGGAAAAGTTTGTAAGTGTTTTAGATTTAGATTACTTATGGGAAATCCTTAATGAGTTATTGTTGTCATGTGGGCGGCCGCGAGCATTTTGCGACAACCGCAACCACCAATTCTTGGTGAGGCATTGGGAGGCCTCCGTACAATTTTCGTTTCACTCTCTTAGCCAACTAATTTTCCTTGTATCGGATGTCTATGTAGGATTGGTCCCGAGATTGTAAGAGCCATAAGCAAAGTAAATTTGTAGAGTCCCGTAATGAAATGATACTTTAATCAAAATGATAAATTGACCGAAAGTAGTCAAGATGTTAGATGATTCAAATATGAAAGGACTAGTCTTTTTTAGGTATATACGAGTTTGTGTAATTCAACATGTAGATATCTACCGATATTAACTATAACTTTTTTTGTGGGTTAGCTCTTGTTGGGTTTTAATCCTCCTCAAGATTCAATTTCCGGGCCCAAAGCACAAGCCCAATCCACACAACACAGCTCACACGACAAGATTCAGCCAAACGACACAAATGTGTCACACGACAATGGTACGAGGAAGCGAACAACTTGTAGTTACAACACGAAACGACAAGAACTGAAAACACACTTTTATTCAGTTAGGGTTTCAATGGGTTTACAATCTCGAACCTTCCTTTCTCTCTCTACGCAACTCGACTCTCTCTCTCTCTCACCCTCTGCTAGGGTTTGCAGCCTCCGGCGATTCCTGACGACATTCTGGTGGCCGCGCGCACCCGCTCCTCCGTCAACCGTCTTCTGTGAGATCGAGTAGCCTGTTTCGGAGAGAAGATGAAGCCTGGACCTTCGGGAGAGAAGATGAAGGAGCCCAAGACAGCTGAGCCGCATATCATCGTCGAGCCTCAACCTCCGAACTAGGCGAGCATGCAGAACGTCTACGACGAGTTCTCTCGCCTGAGTGAGCCTGGAGGATCGTGGCGCCTAGAGTCTTTCACCTGGACTCGCGAGAGTCCACCTCCGACGCCACCACCTGAGGTACGAAGATCTTCTTCTTCTTCTTCTTCTTCTTCTTCTTCTTCTTCTTCTTCTTCTTCTTCTTCTTCGGTTCTGGGTTTCTCTCTGAACCTTTAGAGAATTAGGGTTAGCTTAAGGCTTCGCGAACCCTTGCGAAAATTTCTGGAATGTTCTTTGTAGAAACTTTCTCTAGGATTTTTATCTGTAGGTTCCCGATTCTGTTATTCCTTAGCCAAAATTACTTCGATCCATTAGCTTAGGAGCTAGGCTAGTAATATAGGCTCGGTTAACTGAATTTCCCCAAACTGATTCTGCTTTTCCCTTTTGTGTTTCAGTTCTGGGAAGAGTATTCAAACTCTTCCTCCCCGGATAGATGACGTGGCTGGTGGAGCTCACCGTGGACCAACAGCTCTATATATAATTATATATGTTGGATCCCAATTCACGGATCTGCAAAGAACACGAATAACACCAAAAGAAATCGAATAGAAAAAATAAAGGACACAAACTTTTGGGAGAAGAAATTCTCTTGATTAATAATCGAAGGCAATACAAGAAGATAAACTCGAAATTCTAATGGACTCTACTCTTTACAAAGTGTACATGCTAGGTATATTTATAGCCTCACATAGGCGAAACCCTAGCTACCCAAATCGCACAAAATCAGGAAACTACCCTAAATAATCTCGCCGAATCTTTGACTTGATTTGCTTGCTCCTCAAGTTACGCGTCTTCCTTTCTGGGTAGAGTTTCCTTTTCCTGCCCTGACAGCTTCTCTGTCCCCGAGCTGGCCTGCTCGTCTGCCTCTGGCCGGGCTTGCCTTCTATCCGGATGTTCTGCTCGTGTTCACCCGAGCTGGGCTGAACAACTGTCCGTCTTCTGTTCTGGTCGGTACCCGGGCTGACTCCTCGCAAGTGTTTCTGCCCGTCCTGGGTTCTGGTCGTCATCCGGACTAAGTCAAGCTTAAGTTCACAATATATATATATATTCCTTGACTGTTTTTTTCACACATTTTATTTTTCTAACTGTGTGGCCATCTGTATAATTATGTTGGTGAGCGTGAAAAAAGGAGATGAAACTCTCTGTTGGTCCATCAAAAACGTCGTCTGTTTATTGAATGATACAAAGTAAAACCGTACACAAAAACATCGATATAGACTTTCCAATGGGATCCAAGGGTATGAAGAAGTTTAAAAAAAAAAAAAAAAAAAAACATAGACCGAAGAAGGAATCCAAGAATAGTTAATAGAAATCCAATTAAATTTAGTGATAATTAATAAGAGAACGAGTTTTGAATGGACCGTTAAAACTTGAAAAGAATGCGTTAGTTAAAATGTGAGATAAGTCTAGTCTAGATTCTAGATAATGATAAAATAAAACATCAATAATTTGATGGAAAAAGAAAAAGGAAATGTAAATAGAAGTTGAAATATAGAGAGGAAAGAAAGAATCCAAGAATAGTCAATGAAATATCCATTTGAGTTTACTCTATCTAATGATGAATCAAATCAATATTGTATCATTAAAATTTTCAAACGAGTTAGTTTTAAATGATCTATTTTGGACTTGAAATGAATATGATTAATTTATTCTTAAAAAACTTTACCATTAGATAAAATAGGAGGTTAAACTACCAAATACCAAATCCTTAAATATTTTTAGAATGCCGGAGAATATTTTTGCCTTAAAAAATATAAGAACATTATTTTTACGCCAATGAGTAGGTTAAACTTTAAAGAACTACCAAATCCTTATAGTTTTTTTTTTTTTTTTTTTTTTTAACAATTAGTTAAAGTACCATATACTATATGCTAAATGTATTATTTAGGGGGATAATACTTTATGTTAAGAGTTTGTAGTATTTTAATACATGACGTTAAAATATAATGGTAAATATTACTAAAGTTACGTCTTCATTGCATTTTAATACTTAAGGTTAAAATATAATGATAAAAATCACTAACTTTGCGTTTTCGTAAGACTTTAAACCTAAAATTAATCTTAACTGAATTTGAACCATTAAAGTATTACAAAATAAGTATTGTTAGTGTGTTTGGTGTTTTTACAGTTAAATTTAAGGGTAAACTGCGGCTAATGTACCCAATGTTTGATTTTCTGCGGATTATATACCCAATGTTTATTTTTGGCGGCTAATGTACCTAATGTTTGATCCGTTAGATATTTTTGGGTTTTCCGTCAGTTGACCGTTAGAGAGTTATATGTACACTTTTCGTATTTTTGACATAACTCACTCATTTTTTGTCCAAATTTTAAGCACGACCTATGGTTGTAAAGATAAGAGATAGATCTACAACTTTAATGTTTTAAGTTTTGTAAAATCAGTTTTAAAAAAATACGAAATTTCAAGTACAACGTAAAACTGGACATTAGTTTAATGCAAAATATTTGTTTCGAGCAAATTTTAATATACTTAATGACTTTTTATGATGAAACGTAAAACTAAAAAGTTGTAGATAAACTTTTTATCTTTCCAACGGTTATTTATTTATAAATTTTGGACAAAAAATGAGTGAGTTATGCCAAAAATATAAAAGATGTGATGTGAAATAATATTTCATATTTTTGGCATAACTCACTCGTTTTTTATCAGAAATTTATAAATAAACATCCGTTGGAAAGATAAAACATTTATCTACAACTTTTTACTTTTACACTTCATCATAAAAAGTCATTAAGTATATTAAAATTTGCTCGAAACAAATATTTTGCATTAAACTAATGTCCAGTTTTACGTTGTACTTGAAATTTCGTATTTTTTTAAAACTAATTTTACAAAACTTAAAACATTAAAGTTGTATATTTATCTCTTATCTTTCCAACCATAGGTCGTGCATAAAATTTGGACAAAAAATGAGTGAGTTATGTCAAAAATACGAAAAGTGTACATATAACTCTCTAACGGTCAACTGACGGAAAACCCAAAAATATCTAACGGATCAAACATTGAGTACATTAGCCGCCAAAAATAAACATTGGGTACATAATCCGCAGAAAATCAAACATTGGGTACATTAGCCGCAGTTTACCCTAAATTTAAACATTTTATTAAACCTTTACAAATTACAATCTCAATACATGAGGTATTTTCACCGCAAATAAATCTAATATTTATTCATTGTATATTTTCCACTTTGACAGAAAAGGCAAATGATACAACCCATACAATACCCGCATGCCCAAAAGCCAACGACATCCTACTTTGACTCTCCTTTTTCTCAGACACATAATTTATTTATTTATTAATTATTTATATATATATTTAATCCATCACAAAACTAAGAACCATGTACACAAAAGCTAAAGGGATTTTCAAGAGAAATAAAATAAAATATAATAAATAGTGGTTAGAATCTGAATCAAACCCTATCCAAAGACAAAAGTAAGATCAATCATGATGATGAATAATGAACAAACGAATGGGATTACATGTAGTCACTTTGACTAGCAAGAGACTAGCTTGGTTCAAAAGACATAAAACAAATCTTTTGGACCAAAGTTCTTCCCCTAAATATATATTTTAATTATTAAAAATAAAATAAAAACTAAAAAGACTGTTATGTCCTCGGATGCTTTGTGCGATCGAGGCATAACGATCATGTTGACAAGGTAGAATCCAAAGCCAATATTTAGATTCTATATGCCAATGCTTGAAAATTTGAATGAATAATGATCCTCCTAACTATGCCAATTAATTACTAGCTAATTATAAAAGTGACATCATTAAATGAAATTGAGAAGAGAAAATGTGGGATCGAACGTGTGAGGTTAGAATTTCTCGGTCAATTCCGTTCTTAATTTGACGATGAATTCGGGTTCGAGCTCGCAGCTTGCGACACTGTTGGCCCGACATTTGCTGCTTCTGTGCCTGTATATGCAATTAGGATTATTCACATCAATACTTTACATATGACTAAGGAAGCAAAGATTTTGTTTAACATCTTAGATTCAATTAAGTAACCTTTGTGTATTTTGGGTATATTCATGACCGATTTTCTCAAACAAAGAAATTCGATTTCTCTGCTAAACTACCACCAGTGATGGTATACGCACGTACAGTAGACCAACCATAGTCGATTTGAAACTAGTAAATAAATACCGATTCAAAGCGCTAAGCAGCAAACGGTTATACTATAGTTCGCTTTGAATATTTATTTCTCTAAATTCATTTTATGAACTCCGGACCGGTAAATATTGTTTCTCGGTTTGCAAAAATCAATTATAATACTCAATACCTTCACTAGAAAAAATATCGGTTCACTTTTTTTATATATATATACATATATATTGTGTGTATATATATTATATAAATAACCTGAATAGCAGTTTTTACATTGGTTCTAGTTTTTTATTTGTTCTAAAATACAAATAACAAAAATAAAATTGGGGTCAGGTTTCCGTCCCTGTAATTTTGGCGGGCGGGTTTTAGACGCGGGCTGCCTAGCCCGTGTAATACCCACTAGGGGGTGCGGGCTGCCCGCCTCGAGTGACCATCTTTATTCAGTACCGAGAACTAGTTTCCGGTATGAAAGTTTCACCCGTACCTGTGATCGGGGCGGCCGAGATGGTCGGCACGGAAGAAGGAAGAGAGAGAATCCCCGTAGAATTGGAATAAGGGAATTGCAGAAACTGAAGGTTATAGCCAAGATGATGTTGTTGCTGATGAGGATGAGCTTGACTATTTTGAGCATAATATGGATAATAATTATGGTAATATGGCGAGAACTGTTGACCACCATACACTCCATAATAGCTCTGATAATAATTAAAATAACTGTTAGACATTAATCAATATTTAATATAAATTAAACGAACGAAACGTTACGGCTTTAATACTTACCATTGGGTTCATCGAGTCCTGTGAATATCCACCGTAACTGTCGATTTTACCAACACCATAAAAAAAAAAAAAAAAAAAAAACTAGTAAGTTTAGCTATTTATTTATTTATTTTATTTTATTATAATCCTTGTTCTTGAAAAAAAAAAAAAAAATCTTAATCCGACCCATAACTTAGAATTCCAAATTTACCCGGAACCCGGGTTCCGGTTCCTGGGTTTACCTGTAAGCTGAATAGGGAAAATGGTAATGTTGCCCAGCTGGTTGATGAAAGTATGTGGAAGCTGAGCTTTGATTGCTATTGTAAGCTTGTGGAGCGCTAAACCTCCCTGCATTTGTATATATATATTTGTTGTATAAAGATCCAAGAAAATTTGGTGAAAAAATTTGAAGAACATGAGCATTTATTGCGTGGAAAATTTGGTCAATGATGTGACATCCTTGTTTTCCAGTTCTGAGAGAGAGAGAGAGAGAAAGACCGTGCTGCGGCGTCGTCGTCGCCGGACGAGGTTTATGCGCGCCGAGCGAAGCGAGATTGCAATTCGCCCGTCTCCCGTCGATCACCGGAGACGGGTTCTGACAAGCTCTCATGGCGGATTCCGGATCCTTGAACGTAACCTGAATAGTAATAATAATAATAACAAAAAACCCGAGAAGGCGATGAACAATCGAGATTCGAGAGCGGAAACATAGAGGACGAATTTTGGAGAGGCGATTACGAAGCCGTAGCCCTTGGATCTTCCGGTGTTCTTGTCGGCGATGACGACGGCCTCGAGAATGTCGCCGAACTGGTCGAAGTAGGCGCGCATGGCGTCCCGGTGCGTCTCCCAGGCGAGGCCTCCGACGAAGATCTTGGTGAGCGCGGTGTCGGTGGTGTGGTGTCCGCCATTGTTGCCGAAGTGCCTGGTGGACATGATTCTGGGTTTTGGGAGCTCCTCAGATTCCTCAACGATGGCTCGCCTTAACGAGAAAATCACTCATCATCAAAATGAAAATGAAAACGTAGGAGAGAGAAAATAATAATTATAATAATAATAATAATTATTATTATTATTATTATATATAATATAGACAGGAAAGCTGCTACTAGTGGGCACCCAATAAGATTGCATAGACTAAAGAGACCAATCCTCTTTCTTCTTCTTCTTCGCTGTATCCTAGTAAGCACTTTCTCTCTTTTATATATATGTGTATATATATATAGGAGGCATAAGTACCCAGTGTTTTAATTATAGGACATAAATTTCATTATTTTGCTTATCATCCCTATTTTTTATTAAAAGATGGGGAACTTATGCCGCGATAATATCACAGAGGCTATATGAGTGACACATGGCGCTAAACGTTGAAGAGGGAAGGAGATTGAGGAGACAAATGGGAACTTGACGAAGACAAATAGAAGACTTTGGTTATGCCGCCATTTTCCTTTAATAATTTTTTTTTTTTTTTTATGGAGTGTCACTATTTGTCAATGTTAGAATGCAAGAACATGTGTATTATGACCAAGTTTTCAATATATAAATGGGGCACACATTTGTGTCTCTCATGGAATTTGAACTCGTGATCTCTTGGAGAGATATGTAGTGGAGTAACCACTAGGACAACAAGCAAGCTTGGTATAAATTTTATTTCTCTTTCGAAAAAGACACATGTGCGGAATTAAACAGCACACCTAAAATATTCTAAGCCGATAAAAAAAAGGCGGGCAGAATTTTCCATAGAAGTAAGTAGTAAATGTTGCATGCCACAAAGAACTGAATTTACATCACCATGAAAATAAATATATTAAGTACTTATGCCTGCTAATATTAACCCGATAAAATAATTGATTTTGCTTTTATAATCGGGATATAAATATATATATATATATATATAGATATATATATATGTATGTGGAGGGTGGGTCTGCATAAACATCTGCTTCGCTGTATTCAACATCCTTGTATTTTTCATCTCTCTGTTTCTGTAAATGCTATTTGGTGGGTCTCTCGGATTATTGCTCTCATTTGGCTACGTTTTCATGACTATAATTTCGTACAAATTTCTCTTATTAATACAAGATTGAGTACTTATATCACAAATGTTCCTAATATATATATATATATATATATATTCGTATACATTAAGGCCAAAGGGCACATCTTAAACAAATATCAGATAAGATATACTTTGTATGTAGCATATAAAATTAGAGATTTAAATATGATTAATCCTTATTAAATAAATAATTAATAAATAAAAAATGAAACTAGGGTTGTTATATGCCTGTGGGCGTGGGCCATAGGTTTTTTTCTGGCACAACCTTCTAAATTCTCATTTAAACATTTGAGAAACTGACCGGTGAAAGTTATTAATCTTGGACACCATTATGGGCACCTCTTATTAAGATTATTATTCGAATTCCTAAACTGCCCTTCATTCCGTTACCTTCAAAGTTAAAGTTAAAAGTTAAAACTATATATAACAGACAATGTATATACATATTAGTGTAGTTGACAATAACAACTCCAACTTTGCAATTTAGTATACTTTTTCCGAGAGTGTTGATTTTTAGTAGTAATGTCTTTTGTACTTTTTAAAAATAATACATCGTCTCTTATTCGTTAAAAATAAAAAATAAATTTATACACAACACTTAATTTATTCGAAGTTATTTTTTATCAGTAAGTTCACTAATTTAAAAATAGTTAAGATGGAAATTAAAACAAATCAATCACGAAATTATCTTAAAACAAAGTCATTTTTTAGGCGCATCTAACAATTTTTTTTTTCAAACATGCAAATTAATTTGTATAATGAACATCAACTATACTCTATATTATATTAGTTTGGTGATGGGCATGATTAGAGGGAATGATCTAAATCCCAACTCTAACTCTTGAGATTACTGACAAAATAATGATGATCTTCTATACTTTTTTTTTTAGAGATAATCCTCTAAATTATGTTACGAGGTTTCGATTTTCATTAAAGCAAAAGATTCCTAGAAACTAGAATAATATTCCAGAACATTGCTAGGTTTTGCCACAAAATATATGAATATTAAGCAAAGAAGTTAGGCAATAATATGTGGCAATGACCATAGAGACATTAATACTTATGAGACATCATTTTGGTGGTTGGAATTTCGAGCTGGTCATTGACACAAAAATAATAAATAAAAACTAAAGAAAATCCCACGACAAGTATCATTTTTCGAATTAAAGTTAATTGCAAATTATTAAACCATTGAGAATGGATATATTTAAGAGAAGGTACAAAAATGTGGCGGAGTTGGTACGATGTAATTTAGCCGGAAAAAATAAAATGTACACGTCTTGCACAATTGCACGTTTTGTTTTTTCCACGCAAAATCTACTAATTATCATTTAATTTATTTTTTCGACTTATCCTCCTTTTTATTTTATATAAAATTTATAGTGGTATATGGCACTTTATCATCAATTTTATGGATTTAAAGTAGGTTTTCATTATATGTGATAACCTGTCTGCAAACTATAAAACAATTCAGGTTATCATGAGTTTTTTTTTTTTTGTTGATAGTCTCAAATGTACTCCTCGTCGTTTCTTCTTATTATATCGTCTAGCAGCGAAACGAAGATACTCCGGCTGTTTACCCATTTGATGAATATGAATCTTAGGAACCTGAAGTATCTTGCGAGGCTTGATTCCGTCGTTTGAAGTTTGATCAATACCTCAACAATCTCAAAGAACACTCAAAGATCAAGACAAATCGCTCGAGCACACTGCATTAGGTATATTCGATTTTCCCTACGCGATCTATTGAAGTTAAGTAGGCTTAATAGTTAGTTTTGTGCGATTAATTCACCTCGAAAGTTTAGAATGAAGTCATTAATCTATGTTAATATAATTTTTTTTTTATTAATTACGATTATTAGTAAGTGACGAGCGTTTTAAGCGGCGTTTAGAGAAGAGCAGATGGATAAGAATGAGAGAGGATAAAGGGTGAATAATTGTAATTAATTATATCTCTACCAGAATATATATACAAGTTCTAAACTAATTTATTTAGATAACATAACAGATATATAAATTATTATGAGTCCTAAGAGAAAGTGAAACGAATCATTAATGTCGCTACCACACGACACAACCGATTTGGACTAGCGAAGACAACGGTCAAACATGTCCTTTTTCTCTTGTCGTTTTGCATAGGCAGTACCTAATATTTTGCATGGTGCACTTTGTTCACGAGTTTAATTTTCTTTACATAGATGCCCTTCACTCTTGTGAAAGCTAGGATATTGTTCCTATTATCCTATACACGCGCTCAAAAGTATCGGAAATGTAAATTGCACATGATTTAAAATTATAAGTTAGACACCCAACGAAATCGATATACGAGATTATTAGGTAGTCGTCAAGTAATCAAGAAATATAATTCTCGAAATAAAGTTAGGATGATAAAAGTCTCAATTTTTTTAAGAAGAAATATAAAATGGACAAAAATACTCTTCAAATAAGTTGTGTGTTAATTGTTAACACACTTATTAGCATCACTTTTTTAATGTGTAAGAAAATGTGTGCTACTTTTATGCGATTATTATAGCACGATTAAAAAGTGTAATTATAGTATAAGAAAAAAAATATTAGAATGATAAGTCCTAAACGTTAAGGTGATAATTAAATTGACTAACATACTAAAATAAGTCATGCATAACACGACTAAAAAGTCTAATTATATTTATATATAAAAAAAAAAGAATGATAAATCCCAAACACTAAGATGATAATTAAATTGACCAACATTAACATACTCTAGAATAAGTATGTATAACACGATTAAGAAGTCTATTGTTTTTATTTTAAATGTCAAAATGATAAGTCCCGACCACTAATTACGATCATTAAACTGACCAAATATACTTTAGAATAAGTCATATATTACGACATATGCTTATATCATCATTTAACATTTACGAAATAATATGTTATTTTCCGAGAGTTGGAGGACAGTTTTGTCAAAAGCTACAAATTTTAAGAAAAATGCAGCAAAAACTTGACTGACGTCGTTTACTCTTAATTAATAAAGTAAAAACAATAAATTAAAATTAAAAACATTCGAGCTAACTTGATGTTTAATTTTTATTTAACATTTTACGACCATTAGTTTTTGATGGTTAGAACTTAGAAGCAAGGATTTGAATGCCGTTTTTGCCGAAAAATCGTTTGTCGTTATCGACGGAGTAATCGTTTACCGATGGATTTATCGATGGAAAACCTATAAAAATTATCTTTTGCCGTTATCGAAACTTATCGAACTTATCGATGGATTAATCGGTTATCGATGGATTTATCGATGGAAAACCTATAAAATAAATAAATTATAATAACAATTATTATTTACAAATTATAAGTTGTAACTTGTAAGTCAAAACGCTCTCTTTAGTTATTTACTATTACATAAAATATGCTTATTCGATAAATTTTGGAAAGAGTCAAAGTCATATTTTACTAAAATAAAATATTTTAAATCACCAATTGTTAATTATATAAAATCTGCCCACTTGAAGTTGTATCAAAAAAATTGAAGAACTAGCTCAATTTAACCAATTTCCTAAAAATATGTACTTTTGCCTCAATAGTTGGAAAACGTCAAACTACAAAACAAATTATGTCAACCACACAATTTATGAATTATATACAATATTATAAAATAAAATTACACCATAAAAGTCGATTAACTAGCTCAATTAACCAATTTCTGAAATATATGTACTTTTGCCGCAATAATTGGACAATTCGGGAAAATGTCAAGTTGCAAAAAAAAATGTCAAACTCACAGTTTCCTAATTATATATATTGTTAAACAATGAAATTACATTAAAAATATTTAAAATATTGCTCAAGTTCAACAATTTCCAAAAAATAAATACTTTTACCGCAACTATATAACAATTCGAACAAACAAAAATCACCCCAAATCTGCAAAAAAAAAAAAAACAAGAACAAAACAAAACAAAAATCACACAAACTATTATTATTCATCCATATTCCTTAATAAACCTAAAAAATCAAATTCAACAATAACATTTGATTCAAAACCTAAAATGTACAATCAAAGTATCATGAAACTCAAACTTGAACTTTCATTCAACCTAATAGCTTTCTATGTAACTATATGAAATATAGAATAAAATTGTGAAAATTTGACATGATTCATACATATACAACATTTAAACTTCAAAACACTCAAGATCCACTAAAAAAACCCTAAAAATACCTTTAAATTCCAAAATTAAAAGAAATTGGAACTTTTGCCGCGAAAAAGAAAAAATTATACTGGGGTTGACTTATCGTTTTTGACCGAAAAGTAACAAGCTTTTCAAAAAATACACTTGAAAACTTTACTCAATAAGTGACTTGCTTTTCGAATCGAAAAATCGCGATAAGTATAAAACGACAACGATTAGAGGAGATAAGTTACCGAGAAGTGGTTTTCAGCGATTAATCGCTCGATTATCGCGAAATTTAGATCCTTCGTTAGAAGTCCAACAGAAGTAACATGTCTGTTAACATGATTTGCCTTTTTTATGTTCTATTTATAACATTAGAAATATATTCTAAGACTATTAAATTAAAACATCTTAGAGTGTGCAATGATAAAGATAACTCTTAGGCTGGAAATGAACAATATATGAAGTGAAAATCCGATCGAAGTAACCTCACTAAACACATAAAATCTCACTATAATATTACATATATAATTTTGAAGTCCAAACTCTATAGTACGAATCACATAAACATAATTAGATTACTATTTATTTATTTGTTTAGTGCGTTTCTCAAAGATCTATTAATAATCCGCCATCTCTTATTGGTGTATAAGATTTTTATGTGTTTATGTTTAGACTGTCTAAAATGGTTGTTAATGCCTAAAATTTGATTAACTTGAATGCGGCCCAGGTCTTGATTTTGGGCCGGGCCCAACTCCCGCTTGACGGTCGGAATGGGCTTTGAAGCTTGATCTTCGGTCTTGATAGGCCGGAAATCTTCCCTGTATAACCTGCCTCCGTTCCTGTAAAAAGAGTAGAAAAACGTGAACTCCGAAGGGGAACAGAGGGGGGGTCCTCTGTCGCCCGCTCCGAAGCTCAACATTAGTCGAGTATTTGAGTCGGAATTTATGAATAAACGGGAAACATAGGTTTTTTGGCTTCGGGAGTGCTTGCCGATTGTGACGGGGGTGCCCTCGTATTTATAGAGGGTGGAGGGTTCGATTTCATGCCTTCGGGGCGCGCGGCGCGCCCCGAAGGCATGTTTTTTTTTTTTAGGCTTTGGGGCGCGCGGCGCGCCCTGAAGGCATGTTTTTTGCCTCAAGGCGCGCGGCACGCCCCGAACGCATGTTTTTTAAGTCGGACCGAGTCGATATATCCCGAGCGAGTTCGGGTTGACTTTTTGTTGACTTTTAGGTTTTGGGTCCGTTGACTTTTATGGGTCGCGTCTGTTGACTTTCCGGGTTCGGGGCCGTTGACTTTTCTAGGTCAATTCCGTTGACTTTGTCGATCCTGTTGACTTTCCGAGTTTGTGTCCGTTGGCTTTTTTGGGTCCTGTCTGTTGACCTTGTCGGTTGACTTTCCGGGTTTAAGCCCGTTGACTTTTTTGACCGGTTCGGGTTGACTTTCCAATGCGGGTAAAAGTTGATTTATTGGGCTTTATTTGTTTTGGGCCTTTTTGATGCGCTTTTTTGGTTTGGGCCTTAATTTTTCTAGGCTCCAGAAAATACGCATAACAATGGTGAATTCATTTTTTTCCAAATGCAGAGTTGTTTTGTTTCAAATTGTCAATTCATTGCTCATGGTCATGATGTATTTTATTATATGATTCAAGTGGGCTGATACTTCTCCACCCGATTATATTCAGATCTCTCAACATGCACAAAATATTCAAATTTCTCAATTGACAGAAGCTTAATATATATATATATATATATGTATATATATATATATGTATATCGTTGATTTTATTTGACAAAATATTGTATGATTGTACTTGTAAGTTGTAAAAGGTGATGTTAACTTAGCTAGCGTTATCAAGATGCATGAATAAAATCAAAGCATACATATATTTGGATCATGATTCAATGAACTACATGTACCAATCTTATCAATCTAACTAATGAATAATTTAGTCATATGCTACAAATTTTGATAATCTTTGTCACGTCAAATTATCAAATTTCAATTACCCTTATTTTTTTAGCTATCACACGGTGATAAGTAGCTATGTAATTCTCACTTTTCACAAGTTTTTTTTTTAACAGAGGGGTCATTGTATTTCTGTGGACCCCTATAGATCATTTTTTTTAAACTACCCATTTTAATACATACAATAGATAATTTAAGAAAATAATTGTGCAAAAAATGAGTATTTCGTAGAATTTCCTTACATATAGTTTTTTTTAAGAAGCAAAAAAGTACAAGACACCCCATGATATTTATATATTTATGTAGACCAAAGTTACAATGCAGTATCGCATTAGTGACATATTAGCTAAATTTACACAAAGAGGATACGCCAGTTAATGTTGTAAATTTATAGTCAAAGAAACTTGGACTAGAGATTAAAAAAAAAAACAGGGTCCCGGACTGATCCGGGTCCGGGATTTTTTTATTATCCTATTTATTCAAAAAAAAAAAATTAAAAAAAATCCGGACCTTTATCTCTCTCCTGGCTGAAGTCGCAACTCGACCTTCATCGAAGCCCAGTTCGTTCTGGCCCAAAGCAAAGCCCACTTTCGAGTTCTCTCTCGTCTCGTACAAAACCTTCGAGCGACGAAACCCTAGAAAAACTCAACACAGAGTTCTCGCGGCGATACACCACAGCCACCGAATCACCACTTCTCGTCTTCCTCAGGTACGATTCCATCTCCGATCTCAATGGAGTTCGTGTGTTCCTCTTTCGATTACCCGAAATTCGTTCTCCATTTCGTTCGTTTTTTATTTTGGGCAGAGAGAAACGATGTCGCTCGGAGAACTTGCGTGCTCTTACGCCGTCATGATCCTTCAGGATGATGGAATTTCCGTCACGGTAATGATTCTCTGTTATGCTTAGAAATGTGGTGTAAGTTGGTGGATTACTTTATTAAATTCCTCATTGTTATCTTGGAAGTATAGAATAGAAACTCTTGATTGATTATCAGTGATAGTTTTATTTTAATTTATTTAAACGCAGAATTCGCTTAATCATTTCATTTTATATTTATGGTTTAAGGTTTATGTTAGGATTAGACCGTAATCTCCGATTCAGAAATGGAATTTGTGATTGGAAGAACAGTTTGAGTTTAATCGCGCACTGGTTCGCTATCTCGCACTCTTGAAAACAAAACAACGGCACCCGAGTGTATATAACAAAACTCGGGGCAAGTCCAAAAAATACATGTGAATACCTAAAGTACCCTTTGTCGATAAAGCCTTTAATTAAACCCGTCCGGTCTTCATTTTGTCTTCGGAAACATAGGCTTCACAACTCAACAGTTTATCCTTCTAGTGATTGGTTAAACTCTTGATTTATTATTGGGGAGTGGGCTTTTGAAGTCCTAAACATGATGAAAATTAAAAGAGTTCGTTTTCATCGCTGTTCTCACAGGCCGACAAAATCGACACTTTGGTGAAAGCTGCCAACATCAAGGTTGAGTCATACTGGGCTAGCTTGTTTGCCAAGCTTGCGGAGAAGCGCAACATTGATGAACTCATTGCAAGCGCCGGCGCCGGTGGTGGCGGTGCTGCCGTTGCTGCCGCTCCGGTAGCGGCCTCCGGTGGAGGCGGTGCTGCCGCCACTCCTGCTCCAGTGGAGAAGAAGGTGAGACAAGAAATCCTCTTTGTTTTCTTAGAAACTGGAATTCGATTAAGATAGGGGGACACTTTTAAATAAAGATATTGGTGGCATTTGTCTCTTGAATTTTGTTGTGATGAACTTTGCTTCCTTGAATCTTCATTTATGGGGCAATTTATCACAGATGAAAAATTCATGGAACACTATGCACTAACTAAAACAAAGTTTTTGTGCAAAGTGCAAATTGAATTAAATATTAGGTGGATTGTTGCAAGTTTCTCTTAAATTAAATGCAGTTGATAGTGTTTTCTGATTGATAATGTTTTTTGTTTACAGGAAGAGCCAAAGGAAGAGAGCGACGACGACATGGGTTTCAGTCTATTCGATTAGGTTCGCCTTTCTGCCGGGTTTAGTTATTTTCGATATGATTCTCCGATCACATCATTGCATACCTCGGGTTTGTCGTTCTTAGAAAAAATGTGCTAGTGAAGAGGGCTTTTTGTAATTTGAATACTTACTTTATTCGAAATTTTGTTGTTGATTGCGCCCGCTTTTTTCTACATATAATTCGTTTTTAAATTTCTATATAACTGGTTTGGTTGTTTTTATATGCATCCCCAATCCCTGTCGTTCATTTGAATATTTTCAGGGTTTCTTTTCTGGAAATCGGATTGTTGGAATTATTTTTTATAAGGAGATTGATGGTTTGAGTCAGAATTTCGGGGTTTCAACAGGAATCCGGGTAACAGATTCTGGAATTTTGTATTCAGAGAACTACGAAGGATTAGTAATAAAAAAATCGTTGAAGCAATCCAACAATAATACACGAGTTCTTTGAAGCAATCGGAACGTGAAACATTGTCTCTGCAAGCCGTCATCGTAAAAACAAAAATGGCATCGGTTTTGAATTGGGCACTGTGTTTGTATGTGGAGTTTGAGAAACAGTGCAAAAACAATCCCAGATGTTCACTCCAACCAGAAATGTGTGAGTTGCGAGTACAGAAGTACAAGCTGCCAAAAACCCATGAAACGACAACAATTTAAAGAAACGACATGTAAAGGAAGAAACGACACTATAAAGAGAAAACGCCGACAAAAATTTAAAGAAACGACATGTAAAGGAAGAAACGACACTATAAAGAGAAAACGCCGACAAAAATTTAAAGAAACGACATGTAAAAGAAGAAACGACACTATAAAGAGAAAACGCCTAGTTGATTCAGGAAAGGCCCTTTCTTTTGGCTAGTAGTTTGCTTAGATACAAGTATATAAATGAATGGGAGATTTTGTTATTTTATGTCCCATAGTTTTAACTAGAGGTGTCAAGTGGGCTGGGCTGGGCCGGGCCGGCTCACATGTTAAACGGGGCGGGTCAACCAGGCTTGACCCGCCCAGTTCAATGTGCGGGGCGGGGCGGGTTTTGAAAGAGCCATCAAGGCCCACCCCGGCCAATGAACCCGAACCCACAATGTTATGGGGCGGGGCGGGCTTTTTAAGAGTCGAAATTTGTGGGCTTTTACGGGTTGAATTTAGTGGGTTTTTCACAAACTAAAACGGGTTGGATTTTTCCGGGTTGATATGTAATAATGATTTACATCTTTGAGTGGAAAGTATAATGAAATTCAATACAAATTAAAATTAATAGAAACATTGAAGATAATGAATAGAGTAATGAACAATAATACCTTTAATATTTTTGTATTTGCTCGATATTCGAATTCTCATTTTGAAAGTCTAGTAACATAATGCAAATAAGATTCAATCACATACTTGGAAATTCAAACACATTCTTAGAAATTATATATTATAGTATACCAAAACTCTAGTTATAAAACAAAAAAATTCAAATCGATTAGCGAATTTTGAAATTGATTAATGAAGTTGAAATTGTTTAACTGAAAATTTTAAAAATTATATAGAATATATACAACAAATAAAGTAATGAATGGTTTAATATAAAGATAATTTTTATATTTTCATTAATATTAATATCACAACTTAATATTTTTTTTTATATAAAAATGTGATTTATGTGGGCTTTTAAACGAGGCGAAGCGGGTTGGCCACGGGGTGGGTTTATGAGGGATTCGGGCGGGGGGCGGGCTTTTAGACGGGGCGGGGCGGGCCTAGGAAAACATAACCAGCCCGACCCGTTTGATAGGGGCGGGCCTAGCTCAGCTCACAAAAAAAAAAAAAAAAAACGGGGCGGGGTGGGACAAACCCGCTTTTTTTACGAGTCGAGGCGGATGGGCTTGGCCCGGCCTGGCCCAATTGACACCTCTAGTTTTAACTCCGTATATCATATTTATTTTGTATTCTAGCTATTCTATTTTAATTCATTTACTTTATTAAAATCTAATTTGTTTGTTGAAAAATGTGAATAAAAATCATTAATTAAAGTTGAGAATTTATGTTGCAGTAGATTGACACCTTTGGCAAATTTATTGGAGTTCATGCTGAGCTGTCCAACATGCCTGGCAATTTTTTGTTTGTTTTCTTCATGCATTTTTACAATTTAAAAAGATAAAAAAGACAAATTTAATCTCATTAATTAGATGTACATTAGTAATTCATACTCTAAAACATTACTCTATAATTTATATGTACTGTACTGCATAATTTATTTCCTTTGGAGTCCAATAATTCAAATAGGAATTTATATAAATTTGACGTGTATAATATATATTTGGTCTGATCCATTTGATACGTTGGGACTCATTTTCATCCACATGTCACAAACATCCTTTTGAATTGACCACAATCCATAATTCCATACAACTAAATAAATAAATTATAACTCACTGTTTCTCCTTTCTGACACAAGACAATATATTCACGACACGATATCTTCGAAGAAAATGATCTATTCTTCGTCGAGCCAAAAAAGGCAAAAACTCCATATAATTATAAATAAGGGATATTATTAGGTTCTCATTATTGTATGAACATATTTCCAAAATAGTTATGAACAAATGTTAAGAACATATTTCCAAGAATGTCTCCAATTTTCACGGAATTAAAATACAATTCACAGAACTTAGTTTTTTCTCTTAGTAGAACTGAAATTACGAGGCTCCTTGGTATAAGAAATATGTTGTACAAATATGAAAAAGAGAAATATAATAGATAATAATAATAATAATAATAATAATAATAATAATAATAATAATAATAATAACGTACTATACGTATATTCTATCGTTATACTACACTTTTTTCCATTTGAAATAGTTGATTTATTTAACCAAGTAAGTTTAGCATAGTGATAACTCCACTACACCTCCATTCAAGAGGTCAAGGGTTCAAACCCTATAGGACAATGAGTGTCCCTTTTACATATGTAAACTTGGCTAATAATGTCACATGTTCTTACACTGAATATATCTAGTAATGCGAGAGTGCATTGTAACATTGGCCGATAATGCCACCCAATTTCAATTTTTTTTTTTTGATTCATTTATATTTTATTTTATTGATGTTTCTTGCCATATTTCAAGGGTAAGTGAACGACAAAGCCATAATTATTTCACATTCTTTGAAATATAAAGGATGAAAAGAACAATGGGAAGTCATAACTAGGCAAAATTCTTACTAAAATAATAAGAATTGTTATTTATTATTTATTTTATCAAGCAGACGGATCTTGCAGAGGAAGAAGGTCGATTAAAAAAAAAAAAGAATACTGTTTAGTAAGATAAATTAGACGGTATGAAATCTATATGTAAATGAATTTATAAGCTACAAAAATATGAGAAATTGAACGAAAAATCTATGTAAAGAACAATTTTGTGAAGGCAAATTGAGTTTATCACCGATTTTATGAATTTGTTAATAAGTTATGGGTTATTTGTAGATTATTCATGGGCATTTTCATAAACTGCAAGTAGTAGAACTACCGACGAAATCTAGGCGGTAATACATTAAAAAAAAAAAACTCGACATGCTTATGGAAATCCCGCGGTTTCCATAGACACTTGAAACATTGGCATGTAAGGATCAAAGTCCTACCAATCGAAAATCAAGAACCACCTTTTAGTTCAATTTTACAGATATAACGAAGAGTTACATGTATTATAAAACAGAACGGTTTACGAAAGAAAAAACCTGAGAAAACTTAAAATGCGGGTTACCCTCGTTTTTTGCAGGCATGAACATGTAAAATCTTAATTAAATAAAATTTGACATTTAATAGTATTAGAGTAACAAAGAGATATTCGCGACATAAGAACCAGTTCTTTTCCAAAAAGTAACGCTAAATCTTAAATTCTCTTAGTTAGATCAAGTGCAATTTTTTTTAGATTATATATAAGACAAGTACGAAAAAACCCAAAAAAAAATATGTCTTATATATAAATAATACTAAAGTAGGATTACTTTATCGGGCTTAAAAAAAAAGAATGGGAATTGTACGAAATGACCATTTTTGTGTCAAACCTTTTAAGAAATGCCCATTTGTGAGAGTAAAAAATACACACAATGGGTAATTTTTTAAAAGGTTTGACACAAAATGGGCATTTCGTTCATTAACCCAAAAAAAAACTTAAAACTTGTCGTGATTTTGCGAAAGAAAATTGATATTTGTGCCGCGAATAACTGGAAAATAAATAGCAGTGAGAATTAGTTGGGTTTGGGTTAGAGGCGGGTATTTCCAAACTGCTTCTCTCGAATCCTCCGTCTTCTTCACTCCCTATTTCTCTCTCTCTCTCTCTCTCTCTCTCTCTCTCTCAAATCCCATCTTCGAGCTCTGAATCGCCTCAACAATGGCGTCCTTCTCTGCCACCAGGTTCGCTCAGCCTGTTGTGCCCCTCAGCACCGCCAGATCCAGCGACACTCAGGCCATCTCCAAGTCCTGCCCCTTCCTCGGCTCCTCCGCCAGGCTCCGCCTCACCCCTCGCGCCGCCGACCTGCGCCGCGCCGGATCTCTCCGACGATCCGCCGTCGTCGCCGTCTCCGACGTCGTCAAGGAGAAGAAGCGCCAGGCTTCGACCAACCTGGTAAATTGCTCATCGGTTTACGAAGCATTTGAATGTTAACTGCGATCCTGAGATTGACGAAGCATTTGAATGTGAAGGTCTCGAATTGAGAAATCGGAGGATTTTGAGGCTCAATTTTTTGTCTTTCCTGTGTATATCATCTGAAATGTTAGGGAATTTTCGTTGTGCATGTTGTTTCTGACATTTTTCAAATTTGTTAGCGTGATAGTGACACCTTTAAGCAACGAGTTTCATAATCATTTCATGCATATATGTATATATGTAATGTATATATATCATGCAAGGGTTCTCAGCGGAATGAACTAGGTTTTAAATCTGTGATGGCTTCTGTGAAATTATTTGGTTATGGAAGTTTATATATGCAATTGAATCTCTCTCCAGATGATCACCAGAGAGGAAAGCTTGGAGCTCTACGAAGACATGGTGTTGGGAAGATCCTTCGAGGACATGTGCGCGCAGATGTACTACCGAGGGAAGATGTTCGGGTTCGTTCACCTCTACAACGGGCAAGAAGCCGTCTCAACCGGGTTCATCAAGCTTTTGAGGCAGGACGACACCGTGGTTAGCACGTATCGTGACCACGTGCATGCCCTGAGCAAGGGCGTGCCTTCCCGTGCTGTGATGAGCGAGCTCTTCGGTAAGACCACGGGATGCTGCCGGGGCCAGGGTGGATCTATGCACATGTTCTCCAAAGAGCATAATCTGATTGGTGGGTTTGCCTTCATCGGAGAAGGGATTCCGGTGGCCACCGGAGCGGCGTTCGCTTCGAAGTACCGGCGTGAGGCGCTGAAAGACCCTGGAGCAGATCAAGTGACTCTGGCATTCTTCGGAGACGGGACTTGTAACAACGGGCAGTTCTTCGAGTGCCTGAACATGGCGGCTCTGTGGAAG
The DNA here is from genome assembly GCA_954871525.1 of Parietaria judaica. NCBI lineage: Eukaryota > Viridiplantae > Streptophyta > Magnoliopsida > Rosales > Urticaceae > Parietaria > Parietaria judaica. Next base: position 2,742,599 of record OX940864.1, on the reverse strand, counting down.
CTGCCCATTGTTTTTGTGGTTGAGAACAATCTGTGGGCGATCGGGATGTCGCATATTAGGGCTACTTCGGATCCAGAGATCTGGAAGAAAGGTCCGGCTTTTGGAATGCCAGGTATCCACGTTGACGGGATGGACGTTCTAAAGGTGAGGGAGGTTGCTAAGGAGGCAATTGGAAGGGCGAGGAGAGGAGAAGGGCCCACATTGGTTGAATGCGAGACGTACCGGTTCAGAGGACACTCGTTGGCTGACCCGGATGAGCTTCGTGACCCAGGTCAGTTCTTTTTTGAGTAATTGACAGTAATCCCTCGTGAATCTCGGTAATAGGTGCATTTTACATCCTAAAATTTATTTGTAGCTGGTCAATATATGAATTATATCACCATGTTCTAATTCATGAATTTATACTCTTTGAGTAATAAGATTGCTCATGTCACCATGTTTTTGTTATCACACGCTTTTACATTGTTAGAATTCGTTATATTGCGAATTCTAAATGTGGATGTCAAATCACGTGTATTTTAATCTTCGTGATCTATGGCATTGCTTCATTTTCTGTTTATTGTATTAAATCTCTGAGCAAAAATGTTATAGCAGGACATAAATTATACATCTGTGTCTTCGGATTCTCATGGAAAATATATTATTTAATACGTAACTTGAAGTTTTTAATTTTTATAATTAATCGTGTTTTTTCTTTCTCTTCATTTTTTTTTCAGCTGAGAAGGCAAAATACGCCGCCAGAGACCCCATCGCAGCCTTGAAAAAGTACATATACGAGAACAAATTAGCGACCGAGCAAGATCTGAAGGCCATCGACAAGAAGATCGAGGAGGTGGTCGAAGAAGCTGTGGAGTTCGCCGACGCGAGCCCCCATCCTCAGCGCAGCCAGCTCCTCGAGAACGTTTTCGCCGATCCCAAAGGTTTCGGAATTGGCCCCGACGGCCGCTACCGGTGCGAGGACCCCAAGTTCACTGAAGGCACCGCAACGGTCTGATCTTATTTTTAAAATACCGAAAATCTCTCAAATTGGACCGGCTTTCTTTAGCTCGCTATGTGTGGCTCCATGTTTTAATTTAAGACGTTTTAGTTTCTTGTTTCGGTCCAAGAAATTGTATTAGGGTTTATGTTGTAAGAAGGATTTGTGTTGTCTTAAGTGTTTTTTTTTTCTTATTTAAATTTTGTTTTTGTCATATTTGGTCATTGTTTTTAAGTCTCAAGTTGGTATAATAGAAAAGTTGGATGGTATTTATACAAAATTGTATGAATTGGAATGAGAAATAATTTAGAATATATCTAGTGCAAAATATTTTTGGACATCCGTAACTTTTTATTTTAACGCTGTTTGGCTCCGCGCTTTGTGAAATGACCGTATCAAACTCGACACCGGTTTCGTATTTTTGATCTTGTATGTTTTTTTTCTCTTTTTTAAATTTAAAGTATTTTGCTGAAAGGTTTTTATTTTCTCAAATTTTCTCTTTTCAACATTTAATGAATTGGGTTGGAATAGAAATAGAATTCCAAATATAATGTTTGGTTGATCACCAAAACTATAACCTAAAATTATCATTGGTAGGTCATCAGTATGTTTTTCATGACTTAATTCAGAATGTTCTTTTCTAAATTGCACTTGAATATTATTCCATCAGCAAGACCATTATTCAAGCTTTAATTATTATTTATTTCTTTTCATTAATTAAGATTTAATTATGTCATTAAGGTTAATTTCTCTTTTCCCTTTTCCCTTTTCCCTTTTCGAGTACGTTATATGCGAAACCCTAGTTCTTAAAGGGTTGGTCGTATTTATTTATTTACTTATTTCTTGCTAATTTTAAAAAGATTATTTATTGTCTTGATGATCTCTGTTTTCTCCGGATTGCATCACATATTTGCAAAAAAAAGTAAATTAAATTTCATAAGCAGAATGTACCAAGTTGGAGATCGTTGCCTCACTCTCTAATGTAGTAGCAAATTTCCCATAAAATCACTAGAGATCAAAATCAAAACAACCAAAAGTAAATAAAGGAAGCTCAATACAATTAGATTTTATCTAAAAGTCCAAAATAACCCTACCAAAGCCATAATCCATAGGCTTAGAGAAGCAACAATAATATCTAGTGAGTTTAAATCAGTTTTGTATACATTAATTTCGATATATAACACAAAATAAATCCTATTTCAATTATATTATATAAAAAAAAAACTTGATTTTATTCCATCTTTTGAACAACAAAACTAAAACAGCTTCCACAAATACAGCAAAAGAATCATCATCATACCTCTCAAATTTACAACTTCAAAGCCGCAATCGCCTCCGGTCTAAATTCCACCCTCAAACCGAGAACCCGCCTGACTTCCGCGGGAGTCAACCTCCACGTCATCGGCCCCGAATTCTCGCCCCAGAAATCCAAAATCTCCGACACCTTCTCCAAGTTGAGAATCGTAGCCATCTGCGTAAGGCGAGCGAACTTATCTCTGACCGTCCGCTGAGTCATCCCCGAGAAATGGCTCACCAAGGCCCGAGTGTCCCGATCGAGTTGCAGCCCTCCGAGCTGGCTGAACCGTTTCTGCATCATAATCACCTCGAGCCTTTTCACGATGAATTCAATGATTAAGTGAACGAAGGAATCGTAGTTGTTGGTGGTCATAAGGGGTTGGAGCCACGTCAGATTTGACTCGACGGCGTGAAGGAGCCTCTGGACCCACGGGTCATTGACCTCGTTTTCGGCGTAATCAGCCTCGGAAAGCTCGTAGCCGATGGTCGCGACACTGTCGAGGAGCGGTCGGATCCGAGGCGCCACGCTGGCGACTAGCTGCTCCGTGCCAGCTGTCAAGGCTTGCTTGAATGCATTGCTCGTGTCGCCGAGCTCGGACAAGCATGACTTCACTTTTTCTCTGTCGCCTGGGGCGGGAAAGATCTGAGGGAGATAACAATAATAATAATAATCTTTCAGTTGGAAATAATAACAATCTTTCTGAATAACCAATCATTTCGAGCCTGTAAATGCAGTTTGACGAAGTCAGAAGATTACGTGTCGCCAAAGGAAGGGCAAAACTGTCCATTAGGAGGGTTATTTCAGTTATTAGCAATGATTAAGAGATTAGGAAATCCTGATCGCTTATTCGTGGCGCCCATGGCTTGTGGACTATCAGGCTGTCTTGGAGAGCTTGAATCCAGTTTTCGAAGGGAGAGTTGTTTTGTTTAACGTTCTTGTCAAAATAAAATACCCGGCATCTTCTTGGAGATCACCGTTGCCTTACGTGTGTTTCCCCGAGTATTATAAGACGAGGCAATTTGATGTTAAAGACTTGCGTTTTTCTTAAGCTCGGTATGATATAAATGCAAATAATAGACTTGATTTTTTATGTACGGATTAAACGATTTCTGCGATCAAATATGCTATCAAACTGGATCATATTGCAAGGTTTTTATCCTAATTGAATCAAAGCTATCTCGATTCAAAGGAATTATATTCATGGCCAAATTAGCATATACATATACTCAGTAACTAGTGTAAATCTCGACGAAATATGCGGTAAACCAAATTATTCAACACGATAAATGATTGCTAGTGTATCAGTAAAGCAACTAATTGAAGTTCCTAAAGATGAATGCAATTATGCAACTTTGAAGACTGGATCATCATCACATACTAACCTTAGCTTATATGAAAGCAAATAAATAAAGCAATATATAAAACTGTAAGAAGATATATATGTAATCCAAGTATAGCAATAACATACCTCTAGGCACTGCTCTTCAATTTCATGCCTCAGCTTCATGACATACTCGCAGCTCACATCCGCGTTGTTCAAAGCCGTTGTGATCTCGGCTCCAGTCTTCTGAACTCCGACGCCACCCAAGAACAGCTTCGCGCTGAGATTCGGCTCTCTCATCCTCTGCTGCAACGCCTCTTGGTACTCATTGCTCAACAAGCTACTCGCGCCGCTCAGGATCGCAATCACCGAACTAATGTTCGAAGTGGAGATTGCCCGTCTCAGGCAACTCTGCAGAACATAGAACACATCGTCCACCATTGATGTCGTCAAACTGTCAGGAACGGGCTCGTCGATACGGATCGCCTTCCTCACGCTCTCCACCATGTAGAACCCTTCCAACACGACGTAGAACCCTGTGATCTCCTGAACCACTTTGCTGAAACTTCCGTTTCTGAACACCTTGGTCGCCCTCGGGACCAATTCGGGATCGACTGAGGTCAAGCACTTGATCTTCGAGAGCATGAATTCGATGTAATCCTCGCCCAGCTGCATCAAAGAAAGTATTTCCTCCAAGTACAGTTCGATTTCCCTTGGATCCGGCCCTTCAGCGACAACCCCGACGGTCAACAGATTCTTACTCTGCGCATTGATCTCGGACCCGAGCTTTGCCAACTTCCGGTAATCCATGTACTTCTTCAGCACCGCTGAGCCTCGCGAATCGCACTCCTCTTGAAGCTCGAACACCGCGTAAGCAATGCCGTCCTCTCCGCAAAGCCCTCGCAGGATCTGATCGTTTTCTTCCACTGCTAAGACAATATCTTTGAACAAATTCGTCAAGCAAAGGACGAAATTCGCATCGGCAGAGCCTCTCTGATCAATCAATTCCACCAGATTCTCGTACTCAACCCTAGATCTCATCCCGATCACCTTCCTCAAGTACGCCACATACACCTGCAAGCCCTCGTCGGCCAATCCGAGCGGCGAGTAGAGCCGGACGAACCGCAGGATCGTCGGGTGGTCTCGCTTGTCCACGGCGGACAACAGCCGCTTCTTGACGATCTCCTCCAGCTTCTTCTTCGACTCCATGAGCTGATCTCTCTGGTCCGCACCGGAATCGCCGAACTTCTCGTCGATCTGGAGAAACGTCTCAACGAACTTCGCAGCAGCCTCGAAATCTTCTCCGGCGAGCGCCTTCTTCGCACCGTCAATGCAGTTGCCGCGCTCGACGATGGCGTCGAGCCGCTGAAGCGTGGACCGCACGCGCGACTGCGCCACGTCGAGCTCGCGGACCTTGCCGCTGACGTGATCGGCGAGCGCGGCGGTGGAGGCGACGCTGGAGAGCGTGTGGTCGGCCTCGGCGCCGACGATGTCGAGAACCTCGGCGGATCGCTGGAGTCCGAGGAGCTGCTTGTCGAGGTCGGTGCGCTGCGAGAGGAGGCTGTCGAGGTCGAGATCGAGGGCTCGCTGGTAGGCGATGCACTCGTGGAGGAGCCTGGTCATGGCTCCGACGTCGGTTAGGGTTCGGACGTGTTGCAGGGCCTCTTCGGTGCCGAATTTGAGGGAGGACGACGATAGAAGGTCGGAATCGACGGCCGTCGATCCGGTTGGGGTGGACCCCATCGCGTCGGAGCTTCGTTCTCCGGCGAGTGATTGGTGAGATCGGAAATGGCGATGGTGTTTGGGAGCTTGGTGAGTTTCAGACATCAGAGTGAAGAAGGCGAAGACGATTGATTTTCAGGGTCGGGTCGGGTCGTGTCGGATGAGGAGTTGATTCGGGCGGGTTGATTCGGAGGAATGAAGTATGGGTCAATTGAGGGATAGTTGATAATATTAACGGTGATAATACCTAATTTATATAAAAGTCGTTAAATAGAACAAACAAAAACAAAAACTCTATCGATACACAAAACGCACGTTTCTAAATTAGAGAGTTTAGATGATAATGTCTTGAAAGCAGAAATTTAAACGATTAAAAGATAAAATAAAATAATTCTAACTAATGAAAACAAATAATTATTGTTGGTTTTTACGCTTGATAAAAATAAATACACCGAAGATAAATAGCCGTACCAGAGAGATTAAACATGACAAGGGATACTTAAAAGTTACCCTAAAACTACTAAATACATAACCTATTTAAGTCAATTACTTAAGACCTCGCCGGCTGGTTCATATAGGACCGGACTTCATCACGAGATATAATTCACAATTTTCGTTCTCCAATAGATATCATATCAATCACGAACAATCTTCTTTCACGAAGCAAGAGGCAAATTTGGAGAAGATCGACTCAATCATTCTTTGATTAAGGATAGACAAATTCCTTCATTATTAATGCGTAGAACTGGCTTGGCTTGGCTGACTGGATTGAGCCGATTAATACAAAGATATAACATTGGATCCAAATATTCTCACCACGAATAAGCCAAAAACAAGATTTCATGTCGTATGGTATAGTAAATAGAGCAAAACGACCATGTTCCAATTTCTCGGTCTAGGTCTAGATTAAATCCTAATACTATAATTATTATAAGATACTTGTAAGTTGTAATACCTAGCTTTTAATGTCTATTATATTCATATTTGTTCATATATGTAATCTAAGCTTATTATTCAAGATTGGCTTCATATTTACTTTTTTATTAATTTATATATATAGAAAAAAAAAAAGTAGAGCTGCACAAAAAAATATGCTTGGTCTCAACAGATTCTCTAATCGCTTGTTATATAATGTATAGCTACTCTTTCTTTCCTCTCTATCGCACGAACACATCACACCATGACACACGAAGAAGACCAAACCCTAACCCACCACAAGCTCCCCGATCACGACGAGAAGCCACCCCATTACGCCCAACTCTGCCACCACCTCCCGCCCGAGCGCAGCAGCGGCCCGCGCCGAGCAGTCTGCGCGTGCATCGCCGTCTTCCTCCTCCTCGCCGGCGCCACCGCGCTCGTCCTTTGGCTCGTCTACCGCCCCGAGAGGCCGCAGTTTGCCGTCGTCGGCGTCTCCGTCTACACGCTCAACACCACCGGCCCCGTGCTTCCTACCGTCTCCGCCGCCCTGCAGGTCACGCTGGTGGCCCGCAACCCCAACCGTCGCGTCTCCATCCGCTACGACCGCCTCGAGGCCTTTGCGGCCTACGCCGGCCAGCCCGTCACGCCCCGCGCTGCGCTGCAGCCGTTCGCGCTCTACACGCGCAACGTGGCGGTGATGTCACCGCTGCTGGGGGACGCGGGGGTGTCGGTGCCGGTGGCGGCGGAGGTGGCGGGGGGGCTGGCGGCGGAGGAGGCGTACGGGGTGGTGGGGATGCAGGTGGTGGTGCTCGGCCGGCTACGGTGGAAGGCCGGGGCCGTGAAGCTGAGACATTACAGGCTTCACGTGAGGTGTGATGTGTTGTTGGGTTACAAGCGAGGCTTTTTTGGTCGGACACCTTTGCTCCGATCTCCTCCTTGTAAAGTTGATGTTTAAATATATATATATATAATATTGTAAGTTCATGTTCATCTTTGGTCTTTTTTCTTGTAATAAATGTATATGTAAGTGTAATGATCAGAGATATTCCATTGAGTTCAAAGCCGTTTGATGATCATGAAAGGTTTAAGGTTCTATATTGTAGAGGGCGATTTTTACCGCCGTGCAGTCACAAAGATAATCGAAATAGTTAAATAATTATGAACAATACGAATATCTCTGATTTATTATGATTCCGAGAGGACCCGGTTTCTTCCGTTTGATAGCTTGGACAATCGAAGATTACACACTCTCACCCTTGGGAGATCGAGAATATTATATATAAGCGAACTCGAAAACTCCAGGATTTATTCTCTCAGATTCACGATAACAATGGGTACTGAATCCTGGAAAAATCTCCCCTTTATGCTAGTTTTTACATTCGTATTTATAGGTTTGAAGGTCTTCTAGAATATTCCCCAAATCTTGCTAGGGTTCCCTTCTGAATCGCTATGATCGTTGTTGACCTTCCTTATTTTGCGTTGGATATCCCACGAAATCTGTAACCGAATAAGCCAATCTTCCCTCCTTTCTCGCGATCTCAAATGAGCTCCTCTTTTAACGCGATTTGGCTTTCCCGAAGAGCTTTTCCTCGATGAACTTCCTTTTTTTTTTTGCAACGAGGTGTTGGGCCGGCTTTATCGGATGCTGACTTCTCGTGGGCTTCGCTTGCTGGGCCTTAATTTCTTTATTCTTTCACGGGCTTGGGTTCTTCAAACGATCCTCCTCTCGCTTTATGTCGTTTATTCCACAAACGACAGAGGGTGGTGTTAAGAAGAGATTTGACCAAATCTGACCTTAACAGTTAGTCCCCTATTTTATCGAGTGTGAAACAGTTGATAAAATAAACCAAAATTACTCCCCGACAAGGTTTATATCCGATGAGGTTTTTCCCCGATGAAGTTATGCCTTCGAAGAGGACAATCCTCGAAGAGGTTTTCTTCCTCGATGGGGGTTGTGTCCTTTGAAGACTCTTCTGCTTCTTGCATGCTCACTGATGGCCTCGAGTTCCCACGTAGTGCCGACTGGGCACGACTCTCCAGGCTGTCAGATCTTGGAAATCGCCGTCAATCATTTCGCATTAAATGCGGGGTTTTCTCGCACTCGAGTGCCTTCGGACTTTGTATTGACTCTTTGATCTCCACCGTTGGATGATTTCTCCCACTTCGATCCTGGGCCATTGGATCCAAATGTGTCTCTTCAAATTCGCAAGATTTCCTCCGTAAGTTCAAACCTCGCCTTCGACTCAAGCACTTTGTTTTCAGACTTTTTCTCTAAATTCTTTCTGCAATTTTCTTTCTCGACTCTCTTCTACTCAAAAAAAAAAATCTTCAAACTTTCTTTCCGTTCACCCTCTTCTTTTCCGGTCAAGAAGATGTCGAATCCGGGAAAGATTTTCAAGACTCGATCGCCGAAGTCTATAATGACCGAGAGGCATCTCGAGGATTTGAAGAAACACTACGTGGATTCCAGTCCCTGTTACCTGCGTCTCCCTCAGTCCGGCGAGCTTGGCGATGAGCCCCCGGAAGGGTACATCACTCTTTATGAACACTTCTTCCGGTCGGTGGAACTGCACCTTCCACTGCCTCATCTCATCGTGTGCTTCCTTCATGCGTACAAGATGCCGATCAGTCAGGCCAGCCCTAATTCGCTTCGCCTTCTCGTCTGCACCATGGCCATCGCTCTTGAGCAGAAAGTGGCCCTGACCTTGGAGGATTTGATGCGGCTCTTCAAATGGTCGAAGAATCCGAAGAATCTGGGCCGGTTCTTCCTCTCTTCCGCCGCGGGTGTCCATGTCATCACCCACACGCCGAACAACGAATCCGGGTGGGAGAATAGGTATTTTTTCGCGCATCTCGATCGTCACACCCTTGGGCCGCACTGGGAGGCGCTTCCCACCAAGTGGGTCGACGAGAAAGAAGTGCCGAGGTTCAGGCCCATCGCGAATAAAGAGGGCGACGAGCGCTTCGCTGGGGTTGTTCGGGCTCTGCTGGAAAATCCTCGTCGGAATTGGACGACGGATTTCTTAGGGACCCGCGTTCAAGAGTCGGGACTCTATCAACTCTGCCACATCGTGGGTAAACCACCGGCATCTTTGTGGCCGGTTGGGTTCCGCCTCGAAGAGATCAGAGATGTGGACCCTTCGTCCCCCGCTGTTCGGCAATCTCCTAAGCCGAAGAAGAAAACTCAAAAGTCCAAATGTGGATCATCGGAGCCGCGGCAATGTCAAGGCCAAGATCCAGGACAAGGAGGTGGATCCTCCGATTCTCGTCGGGATCTATCGGAAACTGGCTTCTTGGGCATCGGCCCTCGGACTGGTGCCGACCGGTTTGTTTCAAGCGATAAAACTCTTCCCCCGAAGAGCAGTTCGGAGAAACGAACAAAACACAAACACGACGCTGGTGCTTCTCGCTCTTCGGGGGTATCGACTTCCTCGGGGACGACTCGCTCTCGGGACGCGCCTCGTCCTTCGGAGAGCCGTCGCGAACTCGAGACTCATACTTCTTCGCGGGCACCTCCTTGCGAGAAAGCCGTCTCGAAGAGGAAAATTGCCGAAGAGGCACGCGACGCTCCTCCTCCGAAGAAGAACAAAACTTCCGAGTCATCTAAGGAGATCGATGCGACTCCTTCGGCTTCGGAGACCGTCATCGTCGCTTCTCGCGAGGAGACCGTTCCCGCCGGGGCGACCGCGTCGACCGTTCTTGCTTCGAATCCTCCGATCGAGGCCGGCGGATCCGTCGATGGGGCTCATGGGACCCCCCGTCCTTCTCCTACTTCTCGGGAGCGTTTCCGCTTTGATGATGACTTCATCGATTTGGTGTCGTCGCTGGACCTCTCGACCTCCGAGGTAATATCTGGTTTTTCCTTTGCACTTTTCGCAATGTTCCCAAATTTCGTGTGTCTAACGGGTATGTATATGTATATTTTCTTCGTAATTTCAGACTCCGGCTCGCGCCGACGCGCCTCCTGGCTTGGAGCTCGTCGGACGGCCCGGTCCTTCGGAGGGGGCTCCTCTACCTTCTGAAGAAGTTTTGATCAAGGGCCACCCCAAGGGAGAGGATGGCCTTCTTGCTGACGTCACTCCTCCCGATGTTTCTACTCTTCCCGAAGTGCCTCGTCCGGAGGGCTCTTCGGAGCCGGACAACGATGCCGGTGTTTCTGGGGTTAACGCCTCTTCGTCCGACGACGTCGGGATTTCTTTTTCTCCGCTGCCGAAGTTTCTTCCCAACTCCGGACCAGGAGGTTTTTCTCTTCCTCCTTGGGAGCGATTTCCGGCAGTTCCTACTTCGGAGTCTCCGCCGGAAAAGTGGAAGGCATACTCGCTTCGGGTCCTTCGGGATCTGTTTTGGCCCGAACCTTCTCGGACTAACGGCTTGTCTCTGGACGATGTCAGGGGTTATGGCCGGGCTGCCGCTACGCTTTTCCAGGCCCTCGCCCGCTTCAACACCGTTATTCTCGAAGAGAGTATGAGCAGGGGCGAGAGCGCTCAGGAGATGAGCGACCTCCGAGCTAAACTCGCCGACACCGAATCGCACCTCGGGGTTTCCGTCCTTGGGGAGCGAAAATATCGGGAAGCAGCCGAGCGGACTTCCAATTATCTGGAGGTCGCGAGGGCCAAATTGGCGGAAGAGACTTCGCTTCGCCAAACTCAGGAGAGGGAGCTAGCCGAGTGCAAGGCTAAGGCCGAGGCGGAGGTTGCGGCGTTGAAGGCCGAGTTGGATGGGGAGCGTAGGCGTCACTCCATGATAGTGAAAAGCTACGAGAAGCATCTCGAGGCGAAGAAGTGGCGGCTGGTCAAAATCAGCGAAGCGGTGGGCGTGCCTGTCGAGCAGGAGAGCCGGCTTGCCTCTCGAGTGTTCTCGTGCCTGAAACGCCTCGGAAAGGAACTCGAGGTATCGCAGATAGAGGCGAAATCTGAGCGCGAAGCGCGCCTGCACCTCTTCGACAGGGCTCAGGAAAAAGCGCAGCGCGCTTCGGCGAGGTATAAAGCTTTTGAGGAGTCTATCAATTTTCATCGCCGCTCCGCTGCGTATGGGGCCAACGCTCGCCTTCTTGAGAAAGCTCCTCCCACGGCGACCATTGAGAGTCTTCTGCCCCGTCTTCCGAAGTATAAGACTTTGGAAGAAGAGAACGAGGCTAAAGCCCGCGAGCTGGATGACAAGTCTCTCCTCGATCCTGATTCTCCTCCGCTTACTCCTGGTGCTCCTTCTGCTGGTATCGATTGGGTGACCCGCTTCGTAGGTGGGGATGCCTCTTCGGCCTCCGATGGCCTTGATGCTTCGGCCTCCGATGGCCTTGATGAGTATGGTACCAACGACGGGGTCGTCACTTCCACCAACGGAGCGGTTGCCACCGAAGCGGTCGCCTCTACCGTCGAAGCGGTAGGGGGGGAGGAAGTTTCTTAGGCCTTTTCTCACAGCTTTCCTATGTACATTTGTTTGCATTGTCTTTCCGTTGTAACTCCTTTGAGGGATTTTATCAATGAAGAGACCTTTCTTTAGCTTTAACTTGTCGTTTCCGCACTTGTTGCTTCTTTTGTGTTCCTGTCATTACTTCCTGGCTAAACTTCTTTCCTTGGGGTGACGAATTCTTCTATACCTCCTCGCCGACAATGTCATTTTACTACGAGGATGTGCTAGCTTCTTTTCTTGCGATCGACGAAGAACATCCCGCCATCCTCGAGGAGTTTGTCCAAGATATGGTAAGGCGTGCGGCTGCCTCTCTTTCCGGAGTCACGGTCGACGAGACTCCCTTTAGTCCTTCTTCGGCCTACGTGATCGAATTTATGATGCTGAGGCCCGTAAATTATGCCGCTGTAGAAGATCTTCTTCGGGACGTCCTCTCCGAGAATGGGGAGTTCGTTATAGAACAAATTGCCGATAGGGTTGTTCGGGAGGATTGACCTTCCCCTGCTGCGTCTGGATAGACTTGTATAAAGTATTGTATTTGTAACGAAGTTTTATTAATAAAATCTGTGACTTTCGTACGCTACCGATGAAGTATGGGAGTATGTGTGCTCCGTTTTTTTTTTTTTTTTTTTTTTTTTTTTTTTGGGCGATGAGCTTGTCGGTGTGCACCGGGCTCTGTCGCGACGAAGTGCTTGGCACTGATTTTGCTGGCGATGAGCTTGTCAGTATGCACTGGGCTCTGTCGCGATTAAGTGCTTGGCACTGACTTTGCTGGCGATGAGCTTGTCGGTATGCACCGGGCTCTGTCGCGATTAAGTGCTTGGCACTGACTTTGCTGGCGATGAGCTTGTCGGTATGCACCGGGCTCTGTCGCGATTAAGTGCTTGGCACTGACTTTGCTGGCGATGAGCTTGTCGGTATGCACCGGGCTCTGTCGCGATTAAGTGCTTGGCACTGACTTTGCTGGCGATGAGCTTGTCGGTATGCACCGGGCTCTGTCGCGATTAAGTGCTTGGCACTGACTTTTTTTTTCGTGATACGTGTTTATTTGAATCTGCGATAGAATATTGTCTTAAGAGACGAGCCTCGTTAAACCCTTCGAGTCCCCCAATGGGTGCGGCTCGCGAGGGAAGAGTACTCCATGTTGCATTGAATAAAGCCGGATCCAATCGTGCGGATCCCGAACAAGTAGGGTCGGGAGTCCCCTGTTAAATAAACTTAGAATAAAATGGAAAGACTTAAGAAAAATAGAAAAGAAATCTTAACTAAAAAAAAAAAAACCGAAAATCGTAAGGCGCCGATGACGTCCTTTATTGGTAGAATTTCTTCAAGTGCTTGACATTCCACCTTCTTATGACCTTGACTCCATCGGTGTTCTTGAGTTCGTATACCCCTGGCTTGACGATGTGGGTCACGGTATAAGGGCCTTCCTAGCTTTCACCTAGCTTTCCCGCGTTAAGCTCGGCTGTGTTCTGGAACACCCTTCTGAGGACCAGCTCTCCGACTCGGAACCTTCTCGGTCGCACCTTTTTATTGTAGAAGCGTGCGATGGTGTTCTGGTAGTTTGCTATATGAACTCTGGCTCGCTCCCGTCTTTCGTCTATATGGTCGAGCTGGTGAAGCAGGTCCTGGTTATTGTCTTCTCCGTGGTTTGGTGCCCAGGATCGCCGGAAACTGGGGACTCCTACTTCCGCCGGGATCACCGCTTCCACCCCAAATGCTAGAGCAAAAGGAGTTTCTCCGGTGGCTGAGTGCGGCGTTGTCCGATAAGCCCAAAGTACTCCAGGGAGTTCATCTGCCCATAGCCCTTTCTTCTTGTCGAGCCGCTTCTTGAGGTTGTCGGTGATCGTTCGATTGATTGCTTCGGCGTTTCCGTTCCCCTGAGGATATCTTGGCGTCGAAGTGTTTAGCTTTATCCTCCATCGTGCGCAGAAATCTCTGAACTTCTTCGAGATGAACTGTGACCCGTTGTCTGCGATTATCTCCCTGGGGAGTCCGAAGCGAGTGATTACGTTCTTCCAAACGTAACTTTCGACATCGGAATCCTTGATATTGGCGTAGGCTTCGGCTTCGGTCCATTTGGTGAAGAAGTCCGTGACCACCAGCATGAATCTCTTCTGTTTTGCTCTGATTGGCATAGGACCGACGATGTCCATGGACCACTTCATGAAGGGGTAAGGCACCGATACTACCGATAGTTCTTCGGCCGGGCAGTTGATTGCTGGGGCGTGTCGCTGGCATTTCTCGCACTTCCTGGCGTGGTTGGTGCAATCCGCTCGCATTGTTTCCCAGAAAAAACCTTGTAGCTTGGCTTTTCTCAATAGGTTGCGTCCGCCTGAGTGGTTACCGCACTCTCCGCTGTGGATTTCTTCCATGACGTAGTTCGCCTCTTCTTTGCCTAGACAGCGTAGGTAGGGGCCTACGAGGCTTCTGAAATAAAGCCTTCGGTCTATGATCGTGTATCGAGAGCTCTTAGTCTTTATTTTCCGCGCCTCTTGTCGATCTTCGGGTAGCTTTCCTTCGACCAAATATGCTCGGATGGGGGTCCGCCAATCTTCGTCTTCGGTCTCTTCTATTATTCCGGATTCTTCGTCCTCGCTCTCTTCTCCCGCTATGAGCTGAGTTTCTTCGTTGTTTTCCTTCTGGACGTCGTCGCTGTCACGAGTGCTGTCCTCCTCGTTGGTTTGTTCTTCTTCGCTTACTTTTAGCTTCTTCTTTTCGGGCCCTTCGCTTCTCTTGATGCTAGGCGTCTGAAGCGTTTCTACCGTAATCGATCGGAGCTCTCCTATCTGGGTGGTCGACCCCAGGCTCGCCAAGGCGTCCGCGTGGTTGTTGTCTCCTCTGGACACTTGTGTTAAAGTGAAGAAATCGAACTTCTTCTCGAGAGACCTGACAATCCCAGCGTAGGCCTCCATTCTTTCGTCGTTCGTTTCGTACTCTCCGCTGACTTGCTTTACGACTAGCTGAGAATCCGAAAAGGCGTTCAAACTCTTTACTCCGATGGCCGTGGCTGATTGCATCCCGACGATGAGCGCCTCATATTCCGCTTCGTTGTTGGTAGAGCGATAGGCGAGGCGGCAGGCCTTCTCGATCACTTCTCCCATCGGGGAGATGAGCCGGACCCCGATTCCCGATCCCATCGAAGTCGCCGATCCGTCGACGCAGAGTTTCCAAGTGCCGGCCTCATCACTCAGCTCCACGGGCTCCCTAGGTAGCTCGATAAGGAAATCGGCCAATACTTGCGACTTCAGACTCGTCCGCAATTGGTATTCGATGTCGTATGCTCCTAGCTTTATGTTCCACTTCGTGATTCTGCCGGATTGGTTCGGGCTTTGAATGATGGAGCGAATCGGCCTGTCCGTCATAACGATGATTGTGTGGGCTTGGAAGTGGAAACGTAGTCTCTCCGATGCGTCGTATACGGCTAACGCTAGCTTCTCGATAGTGGGATACCTCGTTTCGGCGTCGAGGAGCTTTCTGCTGATGTACGAGACTGGCCTTTGCTCCTCTTTCTCCTCTCGAACTAGCACCTGGCTTATTGCTTGATCGGACACGGCGATGTACAGGTAGAGCGGCTCTCCGGGTTCTGGCTTCGTCATAACGGGCGGCGACGATAGATAGGTCTTTAGTGCTTGGAAAGCTTCTTCGCACTTGTCGGTCCATTCGAACTTCTTGTTTTTCCTCAACAGCTCGTAGAATAGAAGAGTTCGGTCCGCTTGCCGTGAGATGAACCGCCTTAGCGCGTTGATCCTTCCTGTCAGCTTCTGAACCTCTCGCCGGTTTCTTGGCGATGGCATGCTCTGAATGGCTTCGACCTGTTCGGGGTTTGCTTCGATTCCTCTTCGGGTGACCATCTGACCTAAAAATTTCCCGGATGAGACGCCGAAGGTGCACTTAGTGGGGTTCAGCTTCATCTGGTGTTTGTTGAGGACGCCGAAGCATTCCTCCAAGTGCTCCACGTGCATTGCCGCTTTTAGAGATTTGACGACCATGTCGTCGATGTATACCTCCATGCTCTTCCCGATCTGCTCGTGGAACATCTTCGTCATTAGCCTCTGGTAGGTCGCCCCGGCATTTTTCAGACCGAAAGGCATAACCTTGTAGCAGTAGGTTCCTCTTTCGCTGACGAAGGCTGTCTTCTCTTCGTCGTCTGGATGCATTCGGATCTGGTGGTAGCCTGAATAGGCATCCATGAAGCTTAAGAGCTCGTATCCGTAAGTGGCTTCGACAAGGCGATCGATGTTCGGCATCGGGAAGCTGTCCTTCGGGCATGCTTTGTTGAGATCCGTGAAGTCGACGCACACTCTCCACTTGCCATTCTTCTTTTTAACCACAACGGTGTTGGCTAACCACTGGGGATATTTTACCTCCCTGATGGTCCCCATAGCGAGCAGCTTGTCTACTTCGTCGTTGATGATCTTGTTCCGGTCGGAGGCCATCTTTCTTCGCTTCTGTATGACGGGCTTGTGCCCGGGGTCCGTGTTGAGCCGGTGGGTGACCATTGTCGGATCGATCCCGGGCATGTCTTCGTGAGACCATGCGAAGCTTCTTTGGTTCTTCTTCAGGAATTCGATCAGCTGCGCTTTGATATTTGGCTCGAGTCCTGCGCCTATACCGACGGTTCGGGTTGGATCGGAGTCATCGATGCAAACTTGTTCTACCTCTTCGAGCTGCGGGCCTCCTAGTCTTTCTTCGGCCGTTCGGTCGTCCACGTCTTCCGCGTTGAGGATCTTGGGGGTGCCTGAGGGTCCTCCTTTTCCTTTTTTCCTGCGTCGCTTCCTCCTGATCGCCGATGGTGGAGGCGGAGCAGACGCGGCTAGCTGCTATTGAGCGGCTGGCTTGCTGCCGCTGCACTCAGCCTTCTGGACGTCCTTGGGCGCACTCATTGCTCGGAAGTGCATCATGTAACAGATGCGATAGGCTTCGCCGCTTCCTCGGACTTCATCGATGGTTCCTTCTACCCGTCCGGGGAATTTTATGCATCGGTGATATGTGGACGGGACGGCCTTCATCGAATGAATCCATGGTCTCCCGAGGATTACGTTGAAATGCGATCGCACGTCCAATACCATGAACTCGGTCATCCGATGGACGGTTCCGGCGTAGACGGGAAGATTCACCGTTCCCAGCGAGATAGCTACGTCTCCGTTGAAACCAGACACCTTGCGCGGATGGCCTCCGATGGCCAAATCTTCGATCTCCATTCGTGTTAGACAATCGTAAGTGATGACGTCAACCGAGCTTCCATTGTCGACGAGGACGCGAGCAACGTCGCATCCTCCTATGTTGAGCTCTAAAACTAGGGCGTCGTCGTGCTTGTCTGCGCATACTTCTTCGTCGACGAACTCTATCGTCGTCTTCTGACCGATCATCCGCGCATCTTCCTGAGCGGACTCCTTCCCTCTGCGTTGGTAGGCCTTGATGCTGTTGATGGAATCTTCGCAGAGGCGGGATCCTCCCATGATCAGGTCGATCCTTGGTCTTGCGGCTGATCTCCCATCGTTCGGGCGTTCCCCCGATGCTTCCTCGATCGTGAGGCTTCTTTTGGGGGCCTCCTGGTTTCCTCCCGCGCGCTGTGCCTGCGCCTCCCGCTTGTTCGGCCACGATCGGTTGTCGTTGTTCCATGGCTGAGTGGGCTTTTGGGTGACGTCTTGGAATTCCCCCTGCTCGATCCTCCTTTGGATCATCCTCTTCAGAGTGGCACACTCGTCGGTCGCATGACCGTGGTATTCGTGGAAAGAGCAGTACTTGCTCATGTCTCTCGGCCAAGGCTTTCTCTCGTAGCTGCCTCGGCCGCCGGAATGACCTCCTCGGCCACCCGAAAATCCTCCTCGGCCTCCAGAATAGCCTCCTCGGTTGCCAGAGTAACCTCCTCGATTCTCCGGAAAGCTTCCCTGGTTGCTCGGGAGGTATCCTGGTTGTGAGTTTCCTTGTGGGAGTTCCTCCTGCCGATTGCCTTCGCGGTTGCCGGGCGCCTCTTTCTTTCCGTCCATCTGGTAGACTCCGTGTCCAAGGCTTTCCCTGATCCTTCGCTCGTCGGCCCCGTCTCTACTTCTCCGATCTCGTCGTTCCCCTTCTTTCCTTATCCTGGACGACGATCCCTCTCGTCCGTCTCTAGTTTCCTTCCTTTCTGGCCTGGTTCTGCCTTCAGCTTCCTCTTCTAGCCTTTTCTTTATCGCCTTATTTTCCTCCATGTCCATGTAGATTGTCGCTTTGTGGAGCGCGTCCTCTATCGAGTTTGGCAGCGAGACGCACAGTTCGTCGTTGAACGGAGATTGGTAGTACAAGCCATGCTTCAGAGCTTGGACCGAGACGACGTCCTCGATCTTCGGGATTCGGAACATGACGTTCTTGAATTTCTCTATGTATTGCCGAAGAGATTCATTCTTCCCTTGCTTGACGTCGAAGAGGTGGGATACCGTCAGCTCCGTCTGTACGTAGATGGAGAAGTGTTTTAAGAAGAGGGCGACCAACTCGTCGGAGGTGTTGATGGAGCCCGGCGTTAATCTTGCGAACCAGTCGCTGGCGCGACCCTGCAAACTCGCGATGAAAAGTCTGCACAAGATGGCTTCCTTCCGGACCTCCTCGCCCCCGATGTGGTCCGTCGCGATTCGGAATGACTTTACGTGTGTATGGGGATCCGTATCCCCTTTGTATGTCGTGAGTCTGATCTTTGGTAATTCCTCCAGCTCTATCCCCCGAATCCTCGTCGTGAATGGGGTGATTCTGGCTTCCCGCACCATCCTGTCGATTTCTGGCGCCGAACTCGTCGCCTGGTGCACCTGTGATGCGACTTGTCCGAGTTTGGCCTCCATCTTTGCTGACATTAAGGCCATCGCCTTGGCCACCTCTTCGGCCACTCTCGCCGCCACGTCCGTCGTCGCATTGCCCTGTGTGTTCCCCGGCGTGTCCTCCAATCGATTCGCCGTGGTTGGCTGGACTGCGTCCGCGTCGAAAAGGTTCCTGATGAGCGATGGGGTTGACATGCCTACCGGTGCGTCCGTCGTCACCGTGTCTCTGCTGGCGCTTCCCCCGGCCCCTCGTGCGGCCGATTCTGCTATCTGGTTCGTCGGGCGCGGTCTCTCCGCGCGCTCTAGGAGGCTTGCGAGGCGTCTGTTCTCCGCGGCCTGCTCCTCTATCTTTCGGGCGGACTCCTCGGCTCTGCTTGTGACCTCCGTCATCTTTGCGATGGCCTCGGCCAGCTGCTGTTGCGTTCGCTGCATGGTTTGCTCCTGGGTGGAGCTGGTTTCCCCGGCTGACATTCTCCTTCCTCCCTTCGATTTCCTGGCTGTGCGATAGAAAGAAACAACGCCCCACGGTGGGCGCCAAACTGTAGAGGGCGATTTTTACCGCCGTGCAGTCACAAAGATAATCGAAATAGTTAAATAATTATGAACAATACGAATATCTCTGATTTATTATGATTCCGAGAGGACCCGGTTTCTTCCGTTTGATAGCTTGGACAATCGAAGATTACACACTCTCACCCTTGGGAGATCGAGAATATTATATATAAGCGAACTCGAAAACTCCAGGATTTATTCTCTCAGATTCACGATAACAATGGGTACTGAATCCTGGAAAAATCTCCCCTTTATGCTAGTTTTTACATTCGTATTTATAGGTTTGAAGGTCTTCTAGAATATTCCCCAAATCTTGCTAGGGTTCCCTTCTGAATCGCTATGATCGTTGTTGACCTTCCTTATTTTGCGTTGGATATCCCACGAAATCTGTAACCGAATAAGCCAATCTTCCCTCCTTTCTCGCGATCTCAAATGAGCTCCTCTTTTAACGCGATTTGGCTTTCCCGAAGAGCTTTTCCTCGATGAACTTCCTTTTTTTTTTTTGCAACGAGGTGTTGGGCCGGCTTTATCGGATGCTGACTTCTCGTGGGCTTCGCTTGCTGGGCCTTAATTTCTTTATTCTTTCACGGGCTTGGGTTCTTCAAACGATCCTCCTCTCGCTTTATGTCGTTTATTCCACAAACGACAGAGGGTGGTGTTAAGAAGAGATTTGACCAAATCTGACCTTAACATATATTATCTTTTTTACTTTGTATATTTATATAATCACTTGTAATTTTTCTCGCCGGCCCGGCTCTAGTTGTCTTCGTCTCGGTTGCGGATTAAGTCGCTCTTTTTAAGGCATTTCACAATTGCGCATCAATCAGCTGCGTAAGCAATTAGAAATTTTCCCATCTTTTCCGAAATTGTCCCGTGGTTTTAGAGTCTCGTCGAATCTGATATTACTCTGGAATAAACTATCATCCATATTATCTCATATTTATCTTTTTCCTCCCTATTTTTTCATTTATATATATATATAGATTTTCCAGTTAGCTGGAAGCCATTTGATCACGTAACGCTATGTCGTCTTCTTCCTTGCTATGTATTTTTTTGTGTAAATATACTATATAGTAGTTGACAACTATGGATGATGAATGAAGCTATTTTGGCATTTAATTTTGGTGTTGTAAGATTCTAGGGTCTGTTGCCAGTGGGGCGTTGAGACGCATGGCCTTTCCATGCACATATGTGTGTTGTTGTAGTTGTATATATTATAGTTTTATATAATGTGGAGATTATGAGTTATTGATTTGTATACAAATATATTTTAGTGATAGCTAGAAATTGATGACATATTTATGAATTGTTACCGGTTACCACTAATTATATATCACATATATAGTCGTAACTTGCAATGACACTTTTATATGTAGAATAATAGAATATATAACGCCACACTATATAAAAACAACAGCATCTCAAGATATATTTCTATGGAAGAATAGATACATAACATAACAGGTTAATTTATAACATTTTGTTTTTCTGTATCTATGATGTCACATAAGAGAGAGAGAGAGAAACTCTGTTACTTTCAAAAGAGTGTTCACATAATTTCTTAGCCATAAGAAATCAAAGGTGTCACGAACACACTCAATTAATGGGCATCGCATCTTTCTATCTGGAGACATGTGTATATATATAATATATATAGTGTGTTTTTATATATATATATATATATATGTGTGTGTGTGTGTGTGTGTGTGTATAAAGCAATATGTGTAAAAGAGATGCTAACAGAAAAGAATCATGCATATCAATTCAAAGGTAGTAAGGAGGAAAAAACGTGTGTGTGTGTGTTTTTTTTTTTAAATGGAAGAATAAAAGCTTTTGGAGTACATTAAAGTGAGCATTCACTATCTATGGTCCAACAATATTATCAAATTTAACGTTATTAAGAAGCTAAATCATGGTGTTAATTAAATTAAGGGAGCTTAAGCTAACAAGCCTTTTTAAACGTTTAAAATTGTCAAAATAGTCACCGTTTGGTTAATATTGCGCCATAGCCAATAAACCACATTAACTGATATAAAATGACTTATCTACCCTTATTATTAATAATAATTAATATTAAAATTTGAATTAACAAATTTATTTTAATAATTAATACGCATTTATTTTAAAATTTTAAAAAATTAATAAAATAATAAATTAGGAAACAAATATTTGAATTCCAAATTTAAAAATAAATTTCAAATTTAAATATAGAAAACTTTTTTCAGTTTCTAAACCCTAAAAATTCAAATTTCTTAACCAAATTAATTCGAATTAACCATATTAGTAATTAAAAAAAATTGAATTAAAAAACATTAACCAAATTAACAATTCGAATTAACATCATTTAGACGAATAAATACGACATACGTTTACAACTCGAATTAACATACACTTACAATTCAAATTTACATACATTTACACGATAAACCAATTAACATACATTTATAATTCAAATTAACATACATTTACATTCGAATAAACCCGAATAAACAGAAATTACACGAATTAACATACACACGAATTAACATACATTTACAATTCCCCAAACTTGTCACCTTTGTTGGCTCCTTGCTCCTCGATGATCTTCCCCACGAAGCGGTTGACCTTGGCCACCAAAGCTCTCGACCTCTTCCTCGCGCCTTGCAGGTTCATCCACCCCAAGACAGGGAAGTGGTCAGTCTAGTTGAACACGCCCAAGAGGTCGTACCCCTCACTCACCATCGCCTCCAGCGCCAAGGCCGCCTCGTCGCTCTCGTCACCGAAGTCGTAGCCGCGACCGAAAACGGTCATCATGACGATTTTTAGCGACCCGAAGTGGAGTACTCTTCCGCCGGCAACGAAGCATCCTTCCATTTTCATCGAACCCTAGATCCATATCATCCTCGTCGAACTCGCCGAGGATCTGGTTCTCGACCATGGCCTTCTTCTCCTCACCACGGCAGCGACGGCGAAGGAAGCCGTTGCACAGAGAAGCGAGGTGGAAAACTGGTTAAACCACTATTTGCCTTTCCCATTTTCAGCCTTGGGGTGCTTCTTTCTTAAGCGCAGCTTCTCTGCGAGCAGAAGAGAGAGCTTCTTCGGCAACAATGGTGAGCAGCTTCTCTGCGAGCAGAAGAGAGAGCTTCTTCGGCAACAATGGCGAGCAAGAATTGAAATAAAGAGAGCGATGAAAGAGATAGAGAGAAAAATGAGAGGGTTGAATAAGCCAACCAATAAATTAGGCATTTAATACCTAAAAATTTGCACAAATTATAAATTATATTAAAAAATAAAAACAAAAACAAAAATAATTAAATAAAAATTCGAAAAGAGCAAAATAGGAATAAAATTTGTGTTTAAAATGTCACGTCATTAAAAATGACTATTTTACTAATTAAAACCACAAGTTTGTTAAACTACAAAGTAAACGTAGAAACGTGATTATCTATTATAATTTCTTTAAAATTAATTGATATGAATATGACATTGATTCCCATCATTATATGTTGCTTTTGTATCGAAGTTGTTGGGATAAATATTCTCATCCCAAATTAACCCCTCCTTTGTCTTGAGAATATAGAGAAAACTTTATGATCTTATAAATTTAACCATACAAAGACTTATAACGTGCATATATAATGAGCCCGTGAGGATTAATTTTACTATAATGTGAATTTTTAGCCATCGAGGGGTAACGGGGTTACAACTGTCGCACACGGGGTTACAACTGTCGCACACTTTTTGCTCCTCAGTTGTGTCTCTTAGATCGTAGTGATTGACATATCTGCATGTGGTTTTCTTCTCAAATTGAATTTCCCCGTAAAAATAAAAAAATTTGTCCGTTTCATTTTATTTTAGTTGCGAATTGATTTCGTATCATAACATGAACGTCAAAGATTGGCACTCCTCAGCACGCTCCCTATAACGAAAGGTCGACTTGGTAACTTCAAATTGCTCATCTTACTCGAGCACTGACCTAATATGCCGTATCCCCAGGAAACAGACCACGTACCGGGCCTCGGATCCCCACAGGATTTTACCGTAACTTTCCGATTTTTGGACCCTTCCCTTGCGTTTTTCTGTCACTCAAACTAAAGAACCCTCACCGGCAAGCTCTTGAGGCATAAGATAAAATCTTAAACAATTGTTCAAAATAAATGACAGAGATTGCCATTGAAGAACACTAAAATTCATATCTCTTTCAAAACATAATCCATTTCCTCAACTTCAACTTCTTCGCAAATCCTAGAAACTATTTCCATCCAGGTATCCGGATGAGGCACTTCCCCGTGGTTCAGACTCTCCGACAGAACCGAGCAAGCCTCCTCGACCCGACCCACGCTGCAGAGCCCTTTGACCAACGCATGCACCACCGAGAAATGCAACTTCAACCCCATCGAAATCATCTCCCCTGCGAATCTTCTCGCCTCGTCAAAGCTTCCTTCTCTGCACAACCCGATCACCAAAGTCCGATACGACACCGCGTTGGGCGAGCAACCGTTGAGCTCCATCGCCTCGAGAACCTTACAAGCGTCCGAGGCACGCCCCTCCCTGCAAAACCCCGTTATCACCGTGTTGTAGTGGACGATATCCGGGTTGCACCCTTTCACCTTCATCCTACACAAAAGCTTAAACGCCTCCCGGAGCTGCTTCTTCCTGCACAGACCGTTCAAAAGCGTCGTGTAGCTCAGCCGCTCGGGAACGAACCCTTTGTTTAGCATGTCCTCCATGAACTCCACCGCCGTGTTCACCTGACCTTTCCGACACAAACCCTGCATCAGAATCCGGTACGACTCCTCGTTTGGGCAAACTTCTCTCTCAAACATTTTGTTAAACAGTCGGTACGCGACGCTGAGATCGCCGTTCAAACAAAACGCCCTCATCATAATGTTGTAAGAATCAGTATCCGGAACAACGCCGTAGCAATGGGCATCCTTGAAAAGATCGAAAGCTTTCCCCACACAGCTCCGATGCGAGACCGCAATCGCGAGGATCGAATTCAAATGCCTCGTCGACGGGCGGCAATCGAACTCGATCATGGTGCGGAAGGTTCGCAGAGCCTTGTCGGGGAGACCGGCCTCGCCGTAGAGCTTGATGATGTAGTAGAACAGGGTCGGCGTGACCGGGTAATTCTCGGACTTGAGGCGTCCGAGGATGCTGTCGATGAGAGCGAAGTGTCGGGATCGGCCCAGCTTGAGGATGAGGACGAGGTACGAGGAGTGAGAGTGTCGGAAGCTGGGCAAGCGAGAGGCGCAGTCGAAGATCTCCTTGGCGAGAAGAGGGTCGGACTGGGAGGCGATGAGCTTCTGAACCCTCGAAGGAGACACTGATCCATGGAGATTCTGGGCTCTTGGGTCTGGTCTGTGGGGTTGCGAGGAATACTGCGAGGGTTTTGGGAGAGAGAAAGCGACTGGGATCGAGGATCTGAGGGATCGAATTCGATGCATTTCTGGGTTCGTCTTGGGTCGCAAGGCACGACGGAAGAAGAAGAACTCGGAATTGCAGCGACCAACGGGAAATGCCAACGACAATCGTCAAACGACAATCTTTTGAGTCCTTAAGGATTACTAATATATGTCGTTTTTTAACGCAAAAACAAATCATCAAACGACAATACTTGAAGGCCTTGGAGTAGGGACGAAAATGGAAATGTATAATTTTTTCTTTTCTTTTCTTCTGGAACATATTCATAATGTTATAAGAAAATATAAAAATGATATAATTTTAATAATAATAATATAGGGCTGCTCACATTAATTATTATCGAAGTTATAAATTTGCCGAATATGAATTTAACATATTAATTTTGAGTCGGGAATAAAAATAATAATTTATCATAGGTTAACGGGGCTCTCTAGGGTTCCAACATGTATATTTTTTGTACCCGTGATTCGTAATTTTAGTAATATTAGGAATAAATGTATTAACCGTGCATGTATATTTTTGCATCACATTTATATATTATATTCTAGATGTCCTAATGTTTCTGAGATCCCAAAAAAAAAAAAAAAAAACCAATAGAACTCGTATAAGATATTTTAGAAATGTAGAGCAAAGACCCGTAAATCATGTAAATGTGGTTAAAATTAGATATTTACAGAAAATATTTTTTTACACATGACATAAGGTACTTACGTAGCAGTTTTTTTAATATTTTTTTTTTATGTGGGACCATGAATACTGTTGAAGCACGTTGTTGAAGTGTGGGGTCCAAAAAGTTGTGTGATGGTCGGAGATTGAGAAGATGATCAATCATCCGATACACAGTTGGATTCTCTTTCGTTTTTGTCTTTGCCACTCTCAAAATCTCAAATTCCATTTTCTTACTTTTACGACCTCTTTATCTCTAAACAGAACCCTGATTTTCGAGAACATGTTTGAGTACTTCTTGGCTTAGAAAGATCAAACGTTAATTAACGAGAAAGAATCTTTAAACAGTGATTCTGATGATGATTCAATAGGGTTTGCAAACTAGATTCCAAAAGGAGCCTTTGTGACTCTGATCATGATGAACAGTCTTAAGGAAACTTTCATGTTTGAATATGATGTATGCATGGAGAGCTTTTGTCACTTTGAATTGTTGTTCGGCCATAAGATTATTTAATTGCATGGTTAATTATTATAATGGTTTTTTATTATCTTTTATTATTAATTACACGAGACCAATATCTAGACGACTAAGGTCAATACTTCGCACCCTCAAATTTTAAAGGCAACAATATTGTAAATATATTATTGTATGCGTAATTAAATATAAAAATATTAATTTACTTAACATAAAACTCTGACTAAACATGATAAACTCAGGGTCGGTTTTGGATATATATTTATATTCGAAAAATAAATAAATAAAAATAGGGTAAGAGTAAAACAACTTATTTTTTTTAAAAAAGAAATGAAAAGATACTTCACAATTTACACACATTCAAACCCTTTTTTCATTTTTGGAAACAGTACTTGACTGGCTCGTACGAGAAGCTTAATTTGTTGTGCTTCACGGGTTTTTTTTTTTTGGATAATAGAAATAGTAATGTAAATGGTTGTTCCAAACACAATGTCATATATTTTCTATCCTTATCTTTACATTACATTAAAAATATGTTATGTAATTTAAACTTTTAACATATTAGGAATTGATTATGGACTCTTCATGTGTCAGCAATGGATAATTAAGCTGCAAACAGTGATAATCGACGTGGCTAATTGGTTTGCATGAGCCAAAACTCGCCGTTTTCAGGTATACATTGAAGCTTGTTCCTTGTGAGAGATGAGGATAAGATTATGCTTGCAAATCTTGTTCCTACAGTGCCTCGAACTAGTCAAATTTCTTAGGAACTAAAGCGGAATAACGGAAATAAAATAAAAAACGAAAATAAAAAATACCGCTTGTAAAAAAAAAATCAATATAATTTGTTGGCGGGTTTTTTAAAGTACAATTTTTTAACTTTGCATTTTCTTTACTAGAGAAATTCGGTGCTCGAAAAATGTATAAAATAATCTACTATAGCTCGAAATATATGAATATTTTAAAAATATTAAGCAATTAGTAATTGTAATGATTTTGATAAATTAAGCTTCCAGAGCAGGGAGTAGAGTTTGCATATTAGTGTGACTACAAATTTTGGTTTGAATGTGTGCAAGTTCCGAAAAATATTTTTTAATGGAGTAACATTATTAGCCAAGATTACATGTACTTCTATTACAAAATATATTGTTACGGTAAGAACAATCGGCACTATTGGCCGCATGCATTATCGGCCAAGATTACATATATACGCAATTTATGCGTCTTAAGGAATTGAGATCAGGACATCATGAAGATTTTATAGGAGTGGATTTCCCACTAGGACAAACAAACTTGGTTAGTTTTAAAAAAATAATTTGAATAGACAAATTTAAATTGAGATAATGTATATATAGTTTGTGTCTAGGATTCAGTCCTTTCAACCCAGAGACTTTGTGACAAAATTCATTAATGCTGTGGTGCCACAGCTAACGGGTATATTTGTCCCAAAAATGTTTACATGTTTTTCTATATTGAATATATATACCAAGGATGAGCACAAAGAAAATTAAATTTTCCAAAGAATATAAAAAGTATATATATATATATATATTCAGTTAGAAAATTTAATTCGTATTTCAGTTATTCGTCTTGTTGGGTTAGGATTTATGCCGGGCTTTTTACGTGTAATGACGGAGTTAGGAAGACGATTAGAAAATAGATATTGAAAGCACAAAGTGCGACCAACCCAACTTGTTCAATTTGAAATGTAATCTTATAATTCTTTCATTCACGAAGTATAACGGTATAAGTATTTAAAATTAAAATAAATTATATCATGTTTTTATCTCTAACTTGCCCGCGAGTGTATCATATGAAAAATAGAATTTGTGTCAAAATTAACAGTGAGCTCACGAAAGATCGAGGTAAATATATAGATAAAAATATGCGGTTGATTGATGATGGATTGTACGAAGATAAACGAAAAATATAATTGAAAGTTGTCATATATTTAGTAATAAGAGACTTCCGGCAGTAATCAATTGACCATATAATTTGAAATTCTGATTTCTCTAAGTAACTAATTAAGTCCTGCATTGCATGGTTATATTATTTATCAGATTTTAATATTATTGCTATAGTTGGATAATAAAGGGATTAAGTGATTTCTTTTAAGAAAATGAAAATAGATGAAGTGTGATGCGTGGTTAGTTTAATGATTCTGGCGCACCCATGTGCAGTAAAATTCAGAGCACTGTGAAAGGAAAATAGGATTAATTTGAAGAAGTGGGACATAGCGAAGACCAATGTTCCTTCCTTCCAACACACTCAGTCATCAGACTATTTTATGACACCAATCCATACTCCATTGTAGCCCTTTCCAAAGCTCGATGCTTATATATATATATAAACCAAATATATAGCATAAATATTGGTAATAGCTCCTGAATTATCACCTTTTTTGTTTTTTCTTTCTCTCTTAACTTTTTTCCGTGTCAGTTTACTCACTGAGTCCATTTTTCAACTTCCCACCTTTTACTTAAAAATATATTTACAACAAAAATACTCAAATTTTGATCAATTTAGATGGTAAATATTCAACAAATGTGAAGCGCACTTTACGTCGAATTTTTTCATTCGAATTTAAATAAGAGAAGAAGATGCTATATAGCTGGATTAGGAGCATTAAATGTGTATTCTAGCAATACCCTTTATTTATTAATCTTTTATCAAATAGCAGTAACTTCTTTTTTTCTTCTTCTCAATTTATCACTTTGGATCGGATTATATATAATTGAGCTTGTCTTGTATTAGATTTTCTTTAACCACATTTTTTTTTTCATTTTTTTACTAGAGTAATACAATAATCTAATATTACATGTATCACATGTAATCGCATTACCAGATATACTCACAGTGTAAGAACAACTAACACTATATTTGACCGCAATTACATACACATTTATGCGTCCTGCTAAATTCGAACTCAGGACCTCTCGTGAAGTCGTGTAACAGATTTTTCTTAATTATTTTTCAAATTCAGAAAAATAAGTTCTGAAAGTGAATATGAATAGAGATAATCACGACACTCAAATTTTAATTAAGTGGGATGGCAAGGATTTAAGGAGAAATAATAATTGTAAAATTATTTAAAATCAATAAATATGAGGTGACGTAATGTAATCATTTGTCCAATTTTTTTTATTTTTTTTTACGAACATTAGTTAATCTTTAGTATAATGCTATTAATAATTTAATATCATACCTAGAAATTATTAATGATAATTAAACAAATTATACATACATATATATATATAGAGAGAGAGAGCCCCACAAGAGTGTCTGCAGTGGTGCTGGGACAAAACTGGCACCGCCAATAATGCTTGGAACCTTGCAAACCAGACAAATCTTTCTCTTTCTAGCTAGTTTCACTCTCTCTCTCCTCTCTCTTTATTTATTTATTTTAGGATAAATAAATTTCTGAACTTTACGGCATAGCCATAATATAGTACGGCAAACTTTCTACACCTACACCTACCTTTTAGACTAAGCACTATCCTGTTTCAGTTTAATATTATTATAAAGAAAAATATAAGCATGCTTACATATAAATATAAAAACATATTATTTTCTTGCAAATATTAAACTTCTCGCGTTTGTTATTACTAATGCATTATGATGTGCAACTTACAACCTCATTTTATAATTCGGTAAATAATATTTAATTGGGTCAATAGTCAGATATATCAAGGACTACTAATTCCCGGTATAAAATATTAGAACCGTAATTACAAAATTGTAAAAAATATATTCATTATAAAACCGTTTTAAAATTTAAAAACCGGATATCCACGATTAGTCCCCAAAATGTATGGTAAAAACCCATCCGACCGGATTTATTTTTTTTATTTACCAAAACCCGGATACGGATATATCCGGGTCCGGGAAAAAAAAATCCCGGATATATCCGGATCCGGGATTTGTTTTACTTTTTTTTTCCAACGGCACTTTAATCTGGGCCGTTGGATCTACGATCCAACGGCCCAGATTAAACACATTTTTTTTTATTTAAAAAAACCCGGATAATACTTTATCCGGGTTGTGTGTTTCCCGGATACCGAAATATCCGGTTCGGGAAAAACCCGGATCCGGATATTTCGGTATCCGGGTTTTTTATTTTTTTTTAATGAATCCGGGTTTAACCCGGATTCATATTTTGGGGACTATCCACGATCGTAGTTTTTTTTTTCTTTCCGATTTTAGTAAAATAGACGAACCCGTTCCGATTCTCTTAATTAACATGATTAGTCAATTCTTAGAAGAAGAAAAAAATGAATTTATAAGATATTTTATGATAAATTATCTCCTCTTACCACTCCCATCGGTTTATGTACATTAATATATATATTATATATCTTTGCTTCTGATAACTTCCTTCTACATGCCTTAAGTGCAAGCCATTCTCTCTCTCTCACTTAGTTGATTGTTGAAGCTGAAGAAAGCCCAAGCATTTATTATATATATATATATATATTCCTATTTAAGGACATATATTATATATGAGCTATAGCTAGCCTTCAGAGAACACCAAGGAATATCTGATGATGATGCTGATGATGATGATGGGGTCTCTCTCTGTTCATTTATTACCAGTCTCCTCTTCTTACCATCTCTCTGGAATGTTAGCGAGGAGGAGCGAGAAACTATTCTAGGAGAGAGAAAGCGAGAGCCTTTAATTCATTCTTCACCTCCAACTCCAATGGATTGGCTTCAAGGACCAATGAACCCCTCATCATATTCATGTGTATGCCTTTTTATTATTATTATTTGTATTCCATATATATATATCCATTGCATTCAATGTGTATATGTGTGTGTGTTCTTCATGTTTTCTTTGTCTGTTTATTCTCTCTCTCTTTTCGTCTCGACAGTTTATTGAAGGCTTCGAAGAGCAAATCACCAGATTCAATGGAGACCAAGAAGAAGAGGAGAAAATGCCGTTTCTTCACATGCTTCAAAGCTTCGAAACCCCGCCCTCGTTTTCGCCGTTGAAAGAGCCGAGCTTTCAAGCCTTGTTGAGGCTTCAGCACCTGAAGAAGACCGATGACGAAGCGTGGGAATTCAACGGCTCATCGCGTGGCGCGGTTGCGGTTGACGCGTCGCCGGTGAAGTTTGAGGCCGAGGAGCGCGACGAGATGGAGAAGACGCCGGTGGCCGCGAGGGAGAAGCGGAAGAGGAAGAGGACGAGGCCGAGCAAGAACAAGGAGGAGGTGGAAAGTCAACGCATGACGCACATTGCCGTCGAGAGGAACCGGCGGCGCCAAATGAACGACCATCTCAACGTTCTCCGGTCGCTCATGCCCAAGACATACGTTCAAAGGGTAACCATATACAAGCTCAAAATTTCATAAATCATATTATATATATATATAGTGATAATGGAATGTCATGGTAAATCCCGATAATCATAGAAAGACCGTTCAACGGGAGTGTTCGACATTTCAATTAACTAATACTTGCTCAATTTCTAATTAAAATTTCAAGTTTTCCAACACATTTGGACTCATCGATACAATTTCAAATGCCGAAACACGTAGCAATGCGCTTTATCGACATGAGTGTTCCAAACTTCGAACCCACTCGATTCTAGCTCAATTTCCATCTATTTCAATTTTTCTAAAATATATATTTAGTGTTTTTTCCCCCCCTCTTTTTGTAACTCTTTTATTTAGCTTAATTAAGCTATATTTGCACACATTTGACACTAAATGCATGCGTTGACTTTCTTGACCATTAGGGCGACCAAGCCTCCATTGTCGGAGGTGCAATAGACTTCGTGAAGGAATTGGAGCAACTAGTTTGGTCCCTCGAAGCCCAAAAGAGGATAAGATCTTCAAGCTTATCTTCAACCTCTTCAAGCTCATCCTCTTCTTCTTCACTCTCTTCCATGCACGGCGTGTTGACACCGATCTGCGAACAAGAAAGCTACAACGGCGCCGTCCGGGCCGAGAAGAAGACGGAGGCTGCCAACGTGGAGGCCACAGTGATACAGACGCATGTCAACTTGAAGGTCGAGTGTCCCAAAACGCATGGACAACTATTGAGAGCCATTGTTGCCTTGGAAGAGCTTGGCCTCACGGTCTTGCACCTCAACATTGCCTCTTCGCTTGACACTGCTCTCTACTCTTTCAACCTCAAGGTAATCAATGGAGTTTTACATTATATATATATATATATATATATATATATATGTAAAAGTATAGATTATTAAGCTCATTATATGTTACAGATAGAGGATGGGTGCGAGTTGAGATCAGCAGATGAGATTTCGAAGGCGGTTCATCAGATGTTCGACACCATTGATGGGATAATTGGAAGCTGATTTTCAATTAGAAGAGTGCATACAAAAATTGTACTCTTTTTTTTTTGTGGGAATTAATTAGTGTCTTTTTCTCTTAGCATTGTGTTATTTTTGTTGTTAATTGTTATCATCTATAAATAAATTAGTTTTGTTGATTTTTCCTTTTTCTACTCCTAGGTAATTTTAGGCTTCTGTAGTTGAGTAATTTGTATCATTTTACCCCTTAAGGTTGTGATTTTGCTAACTGATTAATTAGCTTATAACTTTCTAGACAAAGGAGAGAGGTTCATATTATAAGGAAGGCGAATGGACTAATCTGGTACACCGGCACATTTGCACCCCGGCTAGGCCAATTCATGGTCGTGAAAAGTGCCGAAATGGGTTCGTGAACTTTGAAAATTACTTCCGGATCGGATTCATTGCATGACACATGTATAGGACATTATTACTCACTTATTATTCCTTTTTCCTCACGACACAAGAACGGGTGAGCAAATATAGATTATCCTAAATTTAGTAATTTTTTTTGTAGAATATACGCATTTTTAACGGGTACGACCCACGTAAAAATTGTAAAAGTGTAAACATTAAACCCCACTCGTCAATAATTGCAAAAAAAAAAAAAAAAAAAAAAAACCACTCGTCTATTAATTAGTTCTCACAATTTTCTAACACCTTTTATTTAATTTTAAATTTATAATCAAATGTTTCATAGATGTGGGTCAAGTTTGAATATGAGATTCTCATCATTACGTATTGCCAAGGATGCTTCTCTTTCTAAGCTTTGACTTTTACATAAAGTCATGTCATCATTCTACTGCTTTATGAATGTTATTGTCCTTTCACTGCTGACTTCTATTTTTCCATTTTTAATTATTCTTAATTCATATTTTAATTTACCCTACCTAGCTATATAGTGAAGGGCAGCTGTTCTTCCCGCGTTTATTGTGCCCGCAAGCAGATCGACCCGGACACGAGTTGCCAAGCCCATGAGCTAACTCCTAACGGGCAAACCCCGTATCGTATTTGGAGAAACAAGCAATCCGTGATATATATATATATATATATATATATATATATATTCGTTTTAAAACAATTAAAAACAAAAATATCTTCGTCTCTGTCCAGTTAGGTCGTATCGCCGTTCACAATCCTTGTATTAATTTGCTAATTTGTTTGGCCTCTGAAACCTCGAATGTTCACATTTTGACACATTGGTTTAAGCAACGAAGAAAAACGATATGATAAAAATGTCTCCTTAAAATTGTGAATTCAAACCTTATC
This sequence comes from Parietaria judaica, assembly GCA_954871525.1. Taxonomy (NCBI): domain Eukaryota; kingdom Viridiplantae; phylum Streptophyta; class Magnoliopsida; order Rosales; family Urticaceae; genus Parietaria; species Parietaria judaica. Next base: position 2,709,487 of record OX940864.1, on the reverse strand, counting down.
GACGATTTCTTAGGGTATACAATGATACACGTAAGCTGTTTTCAATACTTATGTATAGAGTCAAGTTTGGTTATTTTTCCAACAATTATCAGCAAAAGATGTAGATATATATAATAAATATATGGAAGATTGCATGCATGTGTGACACACAATATATATAGTGAGACAGAAGTTTGTATATTTGTGTGGCCAACTTTGGTATTTGGAGTACGTGTGTTTGATAATAATACTAAGACAGATTGAAGGGCAGACTACAGAAACTCGAAATGTGAACCTGAATTGGCACTTTCTCTTATCTGAAACCAAACCCTACAAATGTTGGTCTCCATGTGAGAACGGTCTTGTCTACTCATCAACATATATCTAACCAAATAATATTTGATATTCTTGCATCACATATCACAAATAATACATATTAACTTATTTCATTGTTTCCCAAATGTTTTTATTTTGTTTATAATCAATAGCGACGTAAGTCATGTCTAATATATATATATTTTTTTAACAATATTATTTTGATATCCAATATTGTTTTGTTTCACTTTAACAATTTTCAAAATTTTCAATCGATTTAATAGAATTTTGGATACATATGATCACTTTCATAATTCTTCGTAAAAAAATATTTTCTCTTTTGTGGTACTAATATATTAACAAGTCAACATAATTTTAAGGAGAAACAATTAAATAGATATTGACGATTTTGATCATGAAAATATTGAGTTTATCTCATTGTAAAATATTAATTTTTCATGCTGCTATTCACTCTTTTATTTGAATAACTACATATGAACACGAATTTTGCACGTGTTTTCCTATATATTATAAGTCCATGTTTTTGTATATGTTTTGCTTGTAGATATTATATTTTCACTCTCATATTTTCTAACAGTAATATAAATTTTTTATTTACATTTAAGAGTACTGAATTTGTTATTTTCTGATAAAAGATACAAGATTATCCTTAGTAGGGGCCAGAGCAGTTTGGTAAAAATAGTGACAAAACCAAGGTTCAAAATGTCGTTTTTCCGATAAATCGGTTGCCATTTTTGATGATTATCAATGGGTTTTCGAGGATTATCGATGGAAAACTAATAAAACTGTAACTTATCGTTACCGACACTTATCGAAGATTATCGATGGATTATCGACACTTATCGATAAATATCGATGAAAACCACTAAAATAGTTTTAAGAAAATATATTTACTAAGTTTACATATGTAAATAAAATATACTCTCACTCTCACATATGTAAATACTCAAATAAAATCATGTCATACTCAATAAAATCATGTCATACTAGTATAGTTTTTTTTTTTTTTTGCATTGAATGTATTTTTGCCGAAAATTGTTGAAAATTGCAAAAAATTTCAAAAAGTACCCAATTTTTCATTATTTTTACATTATTTTTACAAATAATCGATTAACATGGAATATTTGCCGATGACTACCGGCAAGACGGATAATCGAGGATAATTCAAACTTTGGACAAAACTACCCCTCCAAACTATAAAATATCTATAATTTTTACCTTTTTCAAATATTTCCAATGTTTCACCCTTAAATGTAATATTTACTTTCAAATTCTTAACCCTTAACTTACCCTTCAAAATGTATAACTTCTATTCGGGAGCAGGGAAATCTATAGCCATCCAAAGAGTGGCCATAATCTCCTAACTTCTGAAAAATATTCAAGATTTGTCCAATTTTTATTTTCAATTTTATCCTTAATTATGCTTAACTAACCCCAAGTAATACTTTGGGGCCGGAGTTGGTAGTTTTGATCCAAACTTGGGCATCACGCGGGCCCCATGGGCCTCAACCCGAGCCCAAACCATTCTAGGGCCTAGGTGGCCCGCGGGTCAGCCACCGTGCATGCTCCCCGCCCCACCCGTGCTGCATCTCGGGCTTCCCGGTCCGATATTGTTTATTTTTAAGTATTTAAACGTTTTAAAAAAAATATGTCAGCCCGGGGGCCCGATGCCAATTTCGGGCAGCCCGTGCGGGGCAAGCCCTTAAAAGTTCGGATCGGACACACTGCCCGCAGTAAGCCCGCCCGGAAATGGCCATTACTACTTAGAAGATCTGCCGGAGCCCAGGAGTGAGTCTAGTCTCTAGGGTTGCACCTTTGAATTAATTAATTAAACTTGTCGTTCCGTGTGGTTGGAGATTGTCGTTTACACACTTTACACCTCTCCAATGATTCATTCTTGGTACGAACCGAAGTACGACAGAGAATGGTCGTGTATAAATGGCATAGTGGTTGGTCGTTAGGGAAGGCAGTGAGGCGTGTTTGGCCTTGATCGGAGGAGCAAGCAACCACCACTATACAAGGCTGACTCATGGACATGTTTCTCCTCACAAGTCACAAGAGAAGAGAGAGGGACTGCTCTGCAAAAATGGCCTCAAAAGTTTCGAAAAAGCCCCTCAGATTGTGAGCTGTGGATGAGCATTGAGCAGAGCTCGTATCCCCATGGACAGGACAAAGCCATGTCCTTGTCGACTTTTGTTTCTTTTACAGCTTTTCCTTTCTTTCTCAATTTATTATTTATTATTTTTTAGGGTAAAAGTACCGACTCCCATTCACACACATTTTCTGCCTTTTTGCCTCATTTACCTCTCTCATTCTTCTCCTTTACTCTGTCTAGATTATGATTTATGAGTATACTATATAATAATATATATATATATAAATATGTGTAAATAAAGGAAAATATTCTTTTATTTACATCTGTTTCCTTCTTTTATTATTCTCACAAGTTTTACAATTCTAAAACTATTTTTATTTTTAGAATTTGTTGAGTAAAAAATACCCTCTTTTTATCATTTTGTTATAAACATTACCATAAACGGCCACAAAGTTACCTGTCATAAACATTATGATAATGTGCGGACATTTTTTACCTAAAAAATTATAAATAAATAATTTTATAATTACAAAATTTGAGAGAATAGAAAAAATGTAAATAATTAATCGAATTAAAGATAAAGTTTTTTAACTTTCTCTATATCTATACAAATTAGGATATTTGTATACAATGTTTTTTCAGCGGTAAAATATAACGAGCAAAGAAAGTTGTAACTTATAAATAATTAACTTAATTAATAAAATACAGAAGCAATTATTACTTTTTGAGATAATTATTACAAATACAATTATCTCAGTTTCTGCCTCTGCCAAAAGTCAATGCGTCGACTAAAATATTAACGAATAAATGGCAGAGACGAGACAAGACGATTATGAGAGTGACTTTAATTATACGTTAATCAGTCAGAATTTAAGAGTACTGTAAGACGTTTAGTCAGACTTACTTTGAATAATAAGTACTCAGTCAAAGTTTAATTTTTAATTAATTATATATAATAAACGGCATCTATAATCTATTTAATATAATTGACAGTGCTGTGTTATCATCTCAGATAGTAGTATGTCTTCGATGTGATGTGATCCTACATGGAGTTAAGAAATTTATGAGTTAAAAGGGAGAGACAAATTATTAGTTATCTATTTAGTTTAGTGGTAATCTCCCTACGCGAGAGGTCTTGAGTTATATCTTGTAATGAGAGTGCAAGTAATCTTGATTATTATTATTATTATTATTATTATTATTATGTAAATAATTAAAAATAAATTGTTTATTATTACTATTTATTTTATTTGAACAAACAAAGTAAATAATTAAGATTATTTTTACATAGTTTTCTATTAAAGCAACAATTGTTTTCCAAATGTAAATTTTCGAAGTACGTTTTAAAATATTACTGATTAATCCACTTAACGTACAACACAAGTAGTACGATTTGATTATCTTAAACTTCTTCATACCCTAACAAATTACATTTTCTTGCCTCTCGACTCAAGGATTTATGACCGCCACAATTGGTCATTTGTAAACAAAAAAAGTTTAATCAGTTGACATAATTTAGAAGTGAAGGATACATATGGTATTTCGTGGAAATAGACGGGTTTAGTAACATCGTTTATTTAAGTAATAATTCAAGAGTAACCATTAATTAAATTACACTTCAAAAGCTATTTAGTTTCTTATGTTTTATCCTTTGCCCCTATTTCATAAAAGGCCATATCAATATTGTACGTTCGTACACACATGTAAATATTAATTTTGGGCTTACAATATAGCTACAATAATCTCTATATAAGGATCATAAAGCCATAGTTTTTTTTATTTGGCCCAAAAGTTCTGTTGTTTGTAGATATGGGCCTTTAAATACCCCCAAACACTTAAGAGTGTGTACTTTTTGCCGACTTAAAAAGTCCAATTGTGTAACTTTCATCCCAAATGGCTTATCTTGGTCTATACTATAGTTTAATACTTTAATCACCATTATATATTATATATAGCTATATTTAAGTTGAAAAATACCATCAAAAGACTAATGATTTTTCTTGTTTTTATTTATATATCTGTAATTTCTTAGAAAAATAAATGTAACCAAATATCATTACTAAACCGGCTCAATACTTGACCTAAATAATTTTATTGATATGATAAACAGTGCAGATACATAAATTCATCACATCAATAATGCAATTTACACAGCTCGTGGCCACAATTTCATCACTTCAACGAAGCAAATCCTTACCTACCCAATTAAATATCCACATTCTTTTGGACATGAGATTGAGAGTATAGTTTGCTTTCACCGTATCGAAAAACACACAAACAAACAAAAAAAGTCAATAGCGGCACAAGTATTATTTTTATTTTGTGATATTTCCAAACTCAACATTTTGCTTCATGATCGAAGTTCACTATTTTTTTACGATCAAAATTCTAAACATTCACTATTTTATATTAAAAAAATAAATTACTGAGAGAATTTTATTAACGGTATATCTAAAATTTTATTAATCAATTAGAAAATAGGAAAGAATATCAATAAGAAGTAAAAGTAAAATAGTAAACATTAGTTTTTTAATTGTGAAAAATAGGTAAAAATATAAAAATTAATTACAATGGTTTGTTGTGCAATAAATAAAAGAGTCCGACAAGGACCAATCAAAGGCCATAAAATTCCTATCCAACGGCCACGTCACCACACTATCCAGATATTGAGGCGTTTTTGCGCCACAAAACTTCGAACAAAAACTAAAATCTAGAGTGTATCATCACAGCCCTTCAAAGGTAGAAACCCAGAAAGCAAAATCACCCAAAACCACAGAAAAATTATATACATATTAATATATAATACATATATCAATATAATATATCACTATTCACTGCTCAACTTATCCAAATATTCATAGAAGAACAAGCGGGAGAGAGAAAGAGATAAAAGAGCCCTGAGATGGCTTCTACTTCCTCCTCTGCTCTCACAATCTCTTCCTCGTCGACGCTGATCGACGCCAAGCCTTCCCGCCAATTAGGCGGCTCATCGCGGCAATGCGTGACGATCCCGACGCTGCCTCCGCCGCCGGTGAGCTCGCAGAAGCGCCCGTGGAAGAGCACTGCTTACTGTGAGAGCAAAGCTTCAAACTTTAACTCCAAATAATGAAAACATACTTCTTTGAGTAATGCCGGATAATCCTGTAAATGTGGAACCGGTAATTCCGCTTCATGAAAGAAAAGAAAAAAAAAAAAGAACCGAGTTTCCATTTTTTTTTTTTAAATACGTCAAATTAATCAGAACCGATGGATCCGTTATTTGATAAAAAGAAATGGAACCGGATTCCGGAGTCCGGTATTTACAATTTTCAAGTCTTGAATGCTTATTCTATTTTTTCGGGATTAGATTAATTAAGTAAAATTGACAATTGAGAATTGATGTTTTTTAATAACGGGTGCGGTTTTCAGTTTCTTATTTGTCGCTTCAGTATATCAAAAGATAATAGTTCAAATACTCAACCAAATGAGCTAGTCTTATTGACACGATGAAGAATCTCGTGAATCGCCATGGCCAATCAAGAATGTATGTTACAACTTTGGTTTGATCATAGGCCGCAAGGTGGCGCGCAATGTCATCGCAATGGTCTCGGAGGCTCCGGTGGAAGTCGCCACAGTGGAGACGCCGGAGATTATCACGGCCGTCAAGGAGGCGGTACGCACTTTCATTATTCCGATTGAATTTTGGTGAATTTGAATTTGTCAATTAAATTAATTCCTTCTTCTCCATAAGATTATGATAGATTGGTTTTGATTTGGTTGATTAGTGGGAAAAAGTTGAAGACAAGTATGCAGTGAGTTCACTTGCCGTGGCCGGTGCAGTTGCGCTTTGGGGCTCCGCCGGGATGATCTCGGTGACGATTCTTAATTCTAAATATCAATGTCTTTTCAGCAATTTATGATTAGTACTACTGCTATATGATTTCTGAGAGTTTGACATTGTTTTCGCAGGCGATCGATAGGCTTCCCGTGATTCCCGGTGTTCTTGAGCTTGTGGGCATCGGCTATACAGGGGTAAGCTGGGGTATTTAAACCGACACATATACATAATATAGTAATCTTTCCGTGATCGTTATAAAATGGACGGTTTCTATAAAAATTTAAGGCACGTGCAATGCACGTGCTCGTACATTTTCAATGAACATCCTTTAAAATTGAAGAAACCGTCAGATTTTTAACGATCCGAGGGAAAAAAAAAATGCTACAACATATGAGTTCAGCTGGAGATTGCTAATTATCTTACAATGGAACTGCGATAATTTGTACGGTAATCATTTGTATGTTCTTTACTTTTGAGCGTAAATACTTAACTATTCGATTCGTCGAATCGCTAACAAGATATTCTTCGTTGATTTTGCAGTGGTATGCATACAAGAACCTGGTATTCAAACCAGACAGGTTAGCTAGTTTTCTCTGTTCAATCTGACTCCGACAATCCATACGTGATGTAGACGAGGTTATAGGAACTCCGACAATCCATACGTGATGTAGACGAGGTTATAGGAAAGACCGGAACACCAAAGAAAAACTAACCAACTAGGGTCCGATTTTTTTCTTCGAAAATAGAATGATACAAGATATTCTCTATACATATCATTGGTATCCAATATTACAATCTAATAACGGAAAAGAGGAAATTAAAACCTAATTAAAAGCAAGGAAATAACTGACAATTAAAGCTAGCATCCGAAATTGTTCCGGAAAACACTGCCGGAAATAGAAAAATACCGTTTTGAGCACCTGAATGACGGAATTCGGTCAAAAAGTTTTGCTCATTGGGCCATTTCCGAAATTTGGCTCATTTTTCGACACGATTTCTAGGCCCTTTGTAATTGCATCAATAGGTTTCATTCATTGTTTTGGTGTACAATACATTGTCTTTATATTTTTGTGACAAATTCCAGGGAAGCCCTTGTAGAGAAGATAAAAGCCACATACAACGACATCATTGGAAGCAGCAATTAGGGCAACACCATTACCTGCTGAGAAGAGAGTAGAGATTCCCACTTTTGGAGCACAAGATCTCAGCAGCATTGTGAATACATTTCGGATAGTATTCGTTCGATCGGTTTCTGACCTTCGCAAACCCGTGTAATGTACTTCTTCTATCATCGAGATACGTGTAACCACCGACATTTTTACGCTTGTGAATCAAGTTTACTAAATAATCTTCAGACAATACTGTTATGAGCAATGTCGCTTTGCTTTGGTTGTTTGTTCGCTACAAGAAAAGCATTTTCGGTTATGATTCGGTGAAATCGTCGTTTGTTTAACCAAATATTAAGCACAAAATGTTACGAATTTTATTAATATATTGTCCGTGTTCATGAATGAAGCTACTTCTAGAACTCCATAACGCAATAGTTACACAAGAAACAAGCAAATTTGATGCTGCTGAATCCAGCACCCGTGGCTAAGGCGAGAAAATCCTTCATGCTCCGCTCCTTCCCTCGTGGATTCTAATTCATCATAAACACGTCCATTTCGGGTGTGCTCTTCACAGCAGAGCTAGGCTTGGGTTTAGCAGGACGAATCGACTCCAAAACTCTAACCATACCGTCACTTGGAACCGCTTCGTAACAATTCTTCAACAGTTTCAAGCACTGCTCGTCGCTCCAATCGCGGATCACCGCCTAAAAAATTGCCCACGCGAAAACCCATTGATAAATACTAAAAAAAATTATTTCATTTACGAAATCCTGCAAAGTGAAAATGGGAATTTGACCTTCATAAATATTGCGTCCCCGTTCGGGACACTTTCGAACATATCACCCCCAACATGCTCGACACCTGCATATCATCAATTTCCTTTATCAACGCTCGAGTGATCGGAATTTTATTTGAAATTAATCATTGTATAAAATAGTACCGGGATAATACGGGGCATGTTCGATGACGCGAGGCAAGTCAAAGTTGATAGTCTTAATATGTGGATGTTTGGTAGTGATGACGCTGAGAGTCACTCCAAGATTGATACCAACATCAACCAGTTTCTTAAGCTTCTCAAAACCTTTATAATACTTGACATCTTTCTTGATAACAATGCTGGTTTTGTAACACATGGTCTTGTTGAAGACATGATTAAACTTCGAATCCAAGCTTGGGTACTGGAAAACGCGGGCTCCGTGGTCCCGATTGAATGGAATTCCTCTCTCGAGTTTTCGAGTTCAGCTGTGATTAAAATGCAGATGTTGAATCAGATTAAGCGAGTAATAGTGTTATTGTGTGATTTATACATATTGTTAGCCCCTAAGTAGAATCAGTTTAACACTTAAATTAAACTAACATTTCTTATGTAAGGAAGCTATTGATCAATTCAAATTTATTTAATCAGAATCATATTATTGAAGGGCCTAGTGCCCGAAAACAGGGATTGAGTCCAAATAAGCTCACATGTTCAACTGGACCTCCGGGTCCACATGGCCCCTTAAGTTAGTAAAGGGACATGACCCACATAGGTCTCCTGAGTGATCATGATTAATTGAAAAAAAATCCAAGAATTAACTCAACAATTATTATTTACAAATTAAATAATAGATTAGCACGCATATTAATTTAGAACTTAATCAACCGAAAATCTATTGAGATATCTTTATAGACTAAGGGAAAGTATGAATTAGCTATGTAAGAGAAGTGCGCACAAAACAGAAAAGGCCACTAACGATCATATTTAATTCAATATTCGAAGAGATTCCCACATGTGCAAATTCGTCCTTTTTTTTTATCTCCCATGCGATTCACTGAAATATTATTCTATTATCTTTTCTTATCAAGTTTGTTTTTCTATAAGCGAGTAAACTATCACCTTATTCATTGTTTGATAGATTAAGTTTTTGAGTAAAAGCCTCTCGTCGTGCAAATATTCTAACTCGAAATCACTTTCTTGATTAGACCAAAAAAAATTTAAGAAAAAAATTGGTTACTCTAGCCGATACTATGTAAAACACGTTATGTTAAAGTTAACCGTGTTAAAAAATATCACGAGTTACTTTTCTCATTGTCAATAAGTTTAAAGTAGAATCTTATGATTCTTCACATGGTATCCGAGCTTATTAAACTCAAATGAGTATCAATCCATAAATTTTATAATAAAAAAATCGGCCCGAGATGAATGAGCTCAAAAGAGTCACTATCAGAAGGAGCATGTTATATCTCACAAGGAAAAAGACATAATGATTTAGCGGTGTTTAAAAAGGTCATAGTTACTCTATTGGCCGTATAATAAAACATGTATGGATATGATATTACACATTATGTTTAGTTATTTGCTACAATATTATGTAATATGGATAATAATTAATTATCTTACATTAGCAAATTATTTGCTATAAAATTATCTTATGATAGCAAATATTGTAGCAAATCCTTAAACATATTGTGCAATATCGTCGCAAATACATTGTGATAGATAACGTATGTCACAGATTTGATAAATAAGAAGTTGTGGTACATAAATTAGAAATATTATCAGAAAAAAATTAGAATTTTAAAACATTAATAAATAAATAATAAATCTTGTCTAAAAAAAAGTTATGGTAGGATTATTTTTTAGTGTTTTTGGAATTTTGGCCACGATAAAATTAATTTTAAAAGGTTATGGTACAATTGCCTTAAAAATCTATATTTCAAATAATGTTATCACTAAAACGTGTTTTCGTTGGTGGAGACAAGTGGTGAATGCCATGTAAGCTGGTGATAAGTCATTAACGTTGCCAGATAACATTTGTAAGGAAAGACTAACATTAATGATTTTTGCCGCAAAAAATAGACGTTAGTGATTTATCTGCAAACAATTGATGACTTTGATGACTTTCGCCGCAAAAAATAAACGTTAGTGACTTATCTGCAAACAATTGATGACGTTAATGATTTTTGCCGCAAAAAATAGACGTTAGTGATTTATTTGCAAGAATTTAATGACTTCGATGATTTTCGCTGCAAATTTCCCTTCTCACAATATCATGAAATGCCATTACTTGTGAAACTCCATAATCCAGAAGTTACACACAAAGGTGTCGAATCTTATGCCGCGAAACCCAGCAGCATTGGCCAAGGCTAAGAACTCTTGCCTGCTGCGCTCCTTCCCTCCCGGACATTGAGTCATCATAACCACGTCCAACTCGGACGTGCTCTTTACAGCAGAGCTAGTCTCGGGATAAGCAGGGAGAATCGCCTCCATAACTACAACTTTACCGTCTTCCGGAATCACTTTATAACAATTCGTCAGCAGTTTCACGCAGTCCTCGTCGCTCCAGTCATGAAGTATCCACTGAAAATTTATCCAAAAAGAAAGAAATATGTCAATATTAATGAAAGCTCAAAGCTTTTAAAATGAACAAAAAGGTAATTGAGAATTTTTTGCCTTCATCAAAATAGCATCGCCATTTGGGACACTTTCGAACATATCTCCACTAACGTGCTCAATACCTGGACTGAATCACACTATGCATTCATCTATTAGTGTCAGAATGTTTGATAGTTGATATAGTAAAACTACTGTAAAATATAGTGTTGAAACTAAATAATTTTATAATATTATCGAATTTATTAATTAATTGAGTAATAATTTAGTAATATTTGTTAAAGTCGGAACCTACAAACCTATTATTTAATCGAAGTTATTAATTTTTTGAGTATTAATTTAACAAGGTTTTACTATAATTGGACTAAAGGCTCTTACAAATTTATGTTCCTTAGAAATAAGGATTGAATCCATACAAACAAAATTGTATATACATTAGAACCTTCATAAATCAATGCTAGTGAGAAAATAGAATTTTGTATATTATTGAATAAATTAATGTATCGATTACTAATCTAAGGAAGTTCTATTATATATATATAATATATATAAACAATGAAAACTAGAATCGAAAAAAATATAGAGGAACACAGAATAAAGTATTGCTAGTTTGAGATATTGAGTTGTACAAAATAGTGTGGTGATTATATTTAGAGTTAATTTAATTATTAATAACCAATGGTCTTAATTATTACTCTCTCTATATATATATATATATATATCTGAACTTGCCACTGAATATATCAACCGGTATTAGATTTGTCACTGTTATATTTCAAGTGACTATGTATGATTGACCATATATATTTCACTCATTTTGACCACGTTTTTGTTTGTTTTGACCACGTGGTAACAAAGTTAATCTATGGTGCCTAGGTTTTTGTATTGTAGAACATGTTTTGGCTACTATTGGAGAATTTCAGTGTTTGTTGTCAATTCTTTGAAGTTCTTTCTTAAAAAAAAAATAAAAAAAAATTCTTTGAAGTTCTGATAACCCATGTAGTCAAAATGGACAAAAGTATAGTCAAATTATACATGATGACTTCACCGCGTAGAGAGTTAATCGAAAACTTTACGTCATTAAGATTTTTTCTCAAATTTTTTTTGACAACATAAATCATTTTTTTTTAATATGAATAATTTTGTCGCAAATATTACTTAAAATATCTATACCTTGATAAATGGGGGCATGTTTTATGACATGGCAAGTCAAAATTGATAGCCTTCATATGTGGATACTTGGCAGTGATGAAGTTATGAGTCGCTCCGATCCCACCACCAACATCAATTAGCTTGTTCATCTTCTCAAACCCTCTGTAAATCTTGAGGATGCTCTTCATTACAATGGTGGTATGGCTGAGCATTGCTGTGTTGAAAACATGATTAAACCTCGGGTTCAAGGCCGGATACTCGAAAGGTTTCATCCCGTGAACTCTGGTGAACGGATTCCTCCCTCGAGAACGGAGTTATTCTGTTCAGTCCTGTGATCAAGACAGAGCTCATCTAACAATTAGACTCTTTAATTTTGTATAACTAATTAAAAATTATTATTATAAATGAATAATATATTGTTTTAGTTTCTATGATTGAGTACAAAACTAAAATATCAAAAAAAAAAATACTTAAATGTTATTTTCATTCATTAAATCTAAAATACCAGTGAATAATTAGTAATCAAAAGTGGTATGCGAAACTAATATGATATTATTTAAAATCTAAAACAGAAATTGTTTATAGCAATCTCCGACTATTTTTGTAAGAATTTTTTTTTTTACGGGTTTAACAATGACTAAGGGGTTTACAAATGGTTTTTTTTGGAGAGAAATGATTGACCGACATGTGAAGTTACCGATGATATATAAGAGATAAATGATTGACTGACATGTGAAGTTATCGACGAAAAATATGTATATTTTTTTAGCTAATTCTACTCTTTAACAATTTATACGATTGTTTATAGAGTTTATTAGGGAAATGCCCATTTCAATAAAAATATTTTGAAAACTACCTAAAATTACCCCTTTTATAAAGGTAAAATTGGTAGTTTTTATAAAATGTTTGTACAAAATGAGTATTTCGTATAAATTCCTTTGTTTGTTTTTTATATCATAATACTCCTAAAAATTTTATACTATATTTCTATTATGGGTAGTTTGCATCAAGGTTCAAAATACCGTTATTGATGAATAACCAATGACTTCATTTACGGGGTTATTGATGAGTAAGGGGTTTACGAATGCTTTTTTGGAGAGAAATAAATTATTTACCAACATGTGAAGTTACTGACGATATATAAGAGGTAACCCCGCTAACCAACAAACTTTCGTAAAAAACATAAATTAGAATTGTAATTTTATTATGTAAATCTAGGTTGCAATTGTAATTTTATATAGGTTGCAATTGTAATTTTATATAGGTTACAATTTGATATATCTCATAACTAATGGATATTTCTATTATGGGTAGTTTGCATCAAGGTTCAAAATACCGTTATTGATGAATAACCAATGACTTCATTTACGGGGTTATTGATGAGTAAGGGGTTTACGAATGCTTTTTTGGAGAGAAATAAATTATTTACCAACATGTGAAGTTACTGACGATATATAAGAGGTAACCCCGCTAACCAACAAACTTTCGTAAAAAACATAAATTAGAATTGTAATTTTATTATGTAAATCTAGGTTGCAATTGTAATTTTATATAGGTTGCAATTGTAATTTTATATAGGTTACAATTTGATATATCTCATAACTAATGGAATGAGACCCATATAATTTTTTTTTCTCTCTCTTCTCCTACTTTTTTTATTCCTCTCTCTTTTTTGTCTCTTTTTTTTTCTTTCTTTTCCCACTTTCTGGATTTTCCCTTTCTTTTGCTCTTTCTTCTTCTTCTTCTTCTTCTTCTTCTTCTTCTTCTTCTTCTAAATTAATAAACGGTTACTTCAGAAAAGTATGCCAACAAGTAGAAAGGTTAGACAAGTCAAATTTAGTGCAAATGCTTCTCAAACTCAAGGACTATTACGGCGCTAAATATTTGTAAGACCTGAAACGACAACATTCTCGACAGTGTCGTTGTGTCTGTAGAGATCTAGAGGTTAAAAATTGTTATAAAAAATAATAATAAAAAAAGAAGAAGGTATTGCGTTTCTCACGAGAGAGAGAGAGAGAGTTTCCAACAGCAATCTTCTTGAATTTGATTAACTGATCAAAGAAGAATACAACGCTCTCTTATATCCGAGCTGCGCAGAGCTAGGTGAAAGCTATCCAAAAAATAAAACGAAAAGAATCACATAAACGACGTACATCAAACATGTCGTTTATGTTAAATAAGAAATAAGAAATAAGAAATAAAAACAAACTATATGAAACTTATGTGCTTTAATACTCCCCCTCAAGACGAGCGCTCAAATATGTTGAGAAGCGACATCTTGGACATTAGAAGAGGTAACACTTTCGAGGACAGAGGCTTTGTGAACATGTCGGCCAACTGTTGATTTGTTCGTACCGGTAGAAGTTTCAGTTGCTTGGTCTTCAAGTAATCCCTCACCAAGTGGCAGTCAATCTCAATATGCTTCGTTCGTTCATGAAACGATGGATTTGAAGCAATGTGTATCGCTGCTTGGTTGTCACAAAATATCACAGGCGTGGGAGAATCATGATTCCAAAGTCAAGAAGCAGCTGCTTTATCCATATCACTTTGGCTGAGGTTGAAGCCAAAGCTCTATATTCTGATTCTGCAGAAGAACGTGACACGGTGGTCTGCTTCTTTGCCTTCCATGAAATGAGGCTATCCCTGTAAAGGACACAGTATCCAGTTACAGACCTCCTCGTGTCTTGGCAAGCTGCCCAGTCTGCATCCGAATATGCCTTTAACCCTGCACTCACAGAATATGAAGGGTAAAATAATCCCAGACCTGGTTTGCCCTTTAAATACCTCAGCAACCGATGTGCAGCCTTTATATGTGGCTCCCTTGGTGCAGAGAGATATTGACTCAAATGATGAACTGCAAAAGAGATGTCAGGCCTCGAAATAGTCAAATATAATAGGCGACCAATCAACCTTCTATAAGGAGTAGGATCTGCAAGGAAAACTCCTTGTTCTGAATTTAAAACTCCATTTGTGTCCATCGGTGAATTAGCTGCCTTGCATTCCAAGAAATCAAAGTCTGAGAGTAATTGCAATGTATATTGCCTTTGTGAAATATTGATGCCTGCTTTTGACCTTGCCACTTCAAGCCCGAGGAAATAATGAACATTTCCTAGATCTTTGAGCTTAAATTGGGAATGTAGATCAAGTTTTACCAAGTTGACGGCTTCTTTATTTGGACCTGAAATAATGATATCTACATACAATAAAAGGGCAACAAAATTATGTTTGGTGCCTTTAGTGAACAATGAATGATCAGACTTGGATTGTTTAAAACCCAATTTTATCACGACCGAGGTAAACTTTAAATTCCATTGTCGAGAGGCCTGTTTTAGACCATATATGGATTTGTCAAGCCTACACACCATATTTTTATTCCTTTGCTCCCCCTGTTTGTTGTAACCAGGAGGTATTTGCATACAGACTTCCTCTTCCAAATCTCCATTTAAGAACGCATTGTTCACATCCATCTGCCAAATAACCAAGTTATGTGAGGCAGCCAAAGCAAATAATAATTTTACAGTTACCAATTTTGCGACTGGAGAAAATGTATCAATGTAGTCGATCCCTTCTTGTTGATTGTAGCCTTTGGCCACTAAACGAGCCTTTCTCCTTACAAGGATACCATCTGCATTGAACTTATTCTTGTACACCCATCGACACCCAATTGCTTTCTTTCCTTGGGGCAGGGGCAAGATTGTCCAAGTGTGATTTGATTCCATTGCCTCCAGCTCTTCTTTCATTGCAGCACACTAATCAGGATATTGTGCTGCTTGATGGTAGAACTGAGGTTCGAAATCAGTTGAAACAGCCAAAACTAGTGACCTATAAGAGGAAGATAAATTGTCATAATTCAATACAGTATTAAGTGAATGTGGAGATGTACTCTTTTCTATCTTTGCAAGATTGCAATGATAATCAGACAAGTAACTTGGAGGGTGTGAATCCCTTTTTGATCTACGTGAAACTGCATTAGTTTCATCAGTTTTCTCAAGTTCATCAACACATGGGGTTTCCTGTAATTGTATATCAGGCTCTATGTTTCGACATGAATCTGAATTTGTTGTTCCCATGTCAGGCTCTATGTTTTGACATGGAGTTTGACTTTCTGCTACTTCATCGACCTCCAAATGCCTTGGTAGGACTAAGTCAGTAAAAGGGTCTTGTAGATTCCCTACAACACCTTCCAAATGAAAGGGAAAGTTGTTTTCATGGAAAACATCTCGTGAGATAAAAAATGTCCTTTTATCAAGGTCAAACAATTTATATCCCCGATGATTAGAAGGATATCCAACAAAAACACATTTTCTTGCTCGTGGTTCAAATTTTGTTCTATGTCCCTGTAAGGTAGAAGCAAAAGCCAAGCATCCAAAAACACGCAATGAATTATAATTAAAAGGTTTGTCATGTAAGACACTATATGGACTTTTATTTCCTAATATTGGGGTCGGTGTTCTATTGATAAGAAAAGTAGCCGAAAGAACACATTCTGACCAAAAGGAAATAGGAACTTTAGATTGAAAAAATAAAGCTCTAGAAACATTTAATAAATGCTGATGTTTTCTTTCAACTACCGAGTTTTGCTGTGGTGTATCAACACAGGAAAACTGATGATGGATGCCTTTTTGAGCAAAATACTCAGCAAAAACCAGTTCTCTAGCATTATCTGATTTAAAAAGTTTTATGCTTGTGTTGAATTGATTTTCTACCATTGCACAAAATCTGGGGATAATGTCATGAACACCAGATTTTTGCTGCATCATATAAACCCAAGTAAAGCGGGAAAAATCATCAACTAATGTCAAGAAGAATCTGAAACCATTATGAGAAGGTATGTGAAAGGGACCCCAAATGTCACAATGTATTAACTCTAACACATTATTACACATACTATTGGTCTTAACAAAAGGTACACGCTTCTGTTTTGCCAAAGGGCAAATACAGCAAGGGGCATTTTCGTCAACAGTTCCTAAGTCCAATATATGTTGTAAAGGAGTCAAAGCTTTATGTGAAGGGTGTCCTAGCCTATTATGCCACACATTAGCTGTGACTTTATTTATGCTATTACCCAGGGAGTGATTGTATCTGTATCAAGGATGTAAAGTTCTTCTTGAACATCACCCTTGCCAATCATCCGTGTCTTGAGTGTGTCCTGTATCACACACGATATGTCAGTGAAGGTCACAATTGCCTTTGAATCCCTTGTAAAAGCTCTTACAGAAAGCAAATTAAACTTAAAAACAGGTATAAAAAGGACATCATGAAGAGTAATTTTTGAATTAATTACTATATCTCCATAATAGAATAATCGAATAATGGATTTATCGGGCAATGTAACAGTAGAATTTAGTAATGGTTTAAGACGAACAAACATGGATTTATGACTACAAGTGTGCCTAGTTGCTCCTGAGTCTAATATCCATGAATGATGTAAGTTTCTTCTACTGTTCATTGCTTTGATAAAACAAAAGGAACCTGTCGTGAAGGTGGCCAAGTTGACTGCAGTGTTTGAAGTTGATCCAAGATTCCCTGAAGAGAGATGTTGAGATAGCATCCCTATGAGCTAGTGGCATTGGGCATTTGTTAGAGAATCCATTCCTGATCCATGTTCGCATTGCTTTGCCTCAATCATGTTGGTCTGAGCCCTTCCCTTCTGCATAAAACCTGGTGGATAACCGTGCAACTTATATCATTTGTCAACAGTGTGCCCGAGCATTTTGCAATGAGATCAAAAAGGCCTGTCCCTTTTGTTGATCTACTTTCGTTGCTGGAAATCCTCTTTGACTGCCATCGCCATTGAATCATTCGCTGCTCCATGATTTGCTCCAACAAATCTTTGTTTTTCCTCTTGTAAAACAAGTGCGAAGATTCTGTTCATGCTTGGCATTGGATCCATGAGCAACAATTGATCTCTAACTGTCGAAAAAGACTCATTCAGCCCCATTAGAAACTTCATTACATATTTTGCATTGTGGAACTCTATGCACGCCTTGGTCTCGCACGGGGGGTTTGAAATTGTTGAGCTCCTCCCAGATTGCTTTCAAGCGCGTGAAGTATCCAGAGACAGATTCGGTTCCTTGACGCACGTTTGCCAATTCTCTTCTCAGCTGATAAATCCTCGGGCCATTGCTCTGTTGATATCGTTCTTGGAGATCCTTCCAAATTGCAAAGGCCGAGTCTCCAAACAGAATCGAAGAGGCTATCTCCTTTGATACCGAATTGAGAAGCCAAGAAACAACAACGTTGTTGTTTCTTTCCCAAGAACTAACCAATTGAGGATCATCTGTGAGTGGCTTAGGGACTGATCCATCAAGAAATCCAATCTTGTTCTTCACAGACAAGGCGATCTTCATAGATCTGGACCAGGACGGGTAGTTGTCTCCCGTAAGAGGTTGCGAGACCAGAATCGCTCCAGGATTGTCAGAGTGATGAAGGTAGAACACACTGAGTGGATCATCAATAGGAGCTCTTGCAAAAATCGCTCGATTTCCTTCTTCACTTTTGCTCGCGATCTGCTGTGTCGTCATTCTTGATTGATCAACGAGAATCAGCTAGCAAGCAGAGAGGAAACTTACACGATGGAGACACCGAAGATCTTCAAGCTTAGTTGCAGAGCATTAATGGCGGAAGCTTTTGCTCTGATACCATATTGCGTTTCTCACGAGAGAGAGAGAGAGAGAGTTTCCAACAGCAATCTTCTTGAATTTGATTAACTGATCAAAGAAGAATACAACGCTCTCTTATATCCGAGCTGCGCAGAGCTAGGTGAAAGCTATCCAAAAAATAAAACGACAAGAATCACATAAACGACGCACATCAAACATGTCGTTTATGTTAAATAAGAAATAAGAAATAAAAACAAACTATATGAAACTTATGTGCTTTAATAGAAGGTATTTATCGTATTTGAAAAACGATAATGAAGAATAATTGTCATTTTTGTAAATGCTGTCGCTATAGGCTCAATTTCTCATACTTGGTTCTTGGAGGTAATGTTATACCCTCTGATTAGTTCAGATCTGGACTATTCAAGGCATTTTAAGGATTAATTATGTAAAATATATATCTTTTTTAATTAAATATATATTATCCATTTTTTATTATTGAGAACATATATTTTGTTGATTAAACTTTTTGATCATTTTAATTTATTTACTCAAATTATATTGAGTGACGAATAGCCAACGACGATAGTTTTAAGTTAAAATGTACAATATTTTTTTTGTTTTTTATTAAAATATAATACAGCTTACAAATTAAAAAATTATCTGATATTAAATTTTTCTGTTTACAATATAGATATAATTTAATAGGAAAATAAAAATAATAAATCATAAATTTATCGATGAAAAAAAGATTAGATACTTTAACTATTCTTTTCTAATATCAAACATTGAATACTATCCCCGGTATTATCCCCTTTGTTGAATTCAGTCAAACAGAGCTTCTCTTGACCTCACTTTTTTAGGTGGAAACGTAATGGATAGTCAGCTACACTACACAAGTCACAAACCCACTTTGGCCAATTACTATCTGAATATTTTCATAGCCATCTTTTTCTTGAAAATCATCTGACACGCTAAAAATACATACCCGGCCCGGTGAATGAAACCTCGCGGGCTTAGCTACGGAAAATATTTTTGAAATTAATTCTCGATAAATTAATAAACTTAATCAAAATATATTTTTATAAATTTTAATTAATGCACTAATTTATTACTTGATAAATTAATCATTCTCATAGTATAATAATTTTGTTGGTCCAAAGGTATTAATCTATACAAATCAATAATATTGTTTGTTTTCTTTTGTAAAATAAAATAATAGTAATAGCGATAAAATATAAATTTTTCGTGGAATACCTTTGTTAATCTTTCTTCAATAGTCCTTGAAATTAAAATCTATTCCACAAAAGAAAAGATGCTCACAACAATCACAACGAGTGTTACATAGCTTCAAATTCAATCACACTTAAAAAATAAAATAAAAGAAAAAAAAACTTTCGCAAACCAATGACATTGATTATCACTTATTCTCACAATTGGCATGAAATGCCTTCTACTTGTGAAACTCCATAACCCAGAAGTTACACACGAAGCACTCAAATCTTATGCCACGAAATCCGGCAGCGTCAGCCAAGGCTAAGAACTCTTGCCTGCTTCGCTCCTTCCCTCCCGGACTCTGACTCATCATAAACAAGTCTACTTCGGATGTGCTCTTCACAGCCGGAGTAGTCTCGGGATTGGCTGGAAGAACCGCTTCCATAACTATAACCTTACCGTCTTCTGGAATCGCTCTATAACAATTCTTCAGCAGTTTCACGCAGTCCTCGTCGTTCCAATCATGAAGTATCCACTGAAACTTGTCCAGAAAGAAAGAAAGAAATATGTCAATAACTAATAAATTAATGCATAAAGCTTGCAAAGTGAACAAAGACGAAGATAAGCTTTATGCCTTCATGAAAATAGCGTCGCCATTAGGGACACTTTCGAACATGTCTCCACCAATATGTTCAATACCTGTAAAATCGCCAAAGCATTCATTTGTTATAGTGTCAAGAATGTGATTAGAGGTGAGGAGGCCAACGGGAATTCGTCGGAAAGATGACTCCCCTTTTCACTATATTGCGATAATCAAAATGAGAGTAACAAACGCCCTTCCTTCGAGAGCACGGTCAAATGAAGTTCTTCTTCCTCCGATGCCGGTACGTATAAGCACGGGTCAATCGGAATGTTTGATAATTGTTTTATAAGAATCTAAATGATGATATTTAGTTGAGAGAGAACTTTAGGTTCCGAGCCCCGTCTTTCTTTGTGTATTTTGAGTGCCAACTTTGTTGAGATTCGAGTTCACTTTGCGAGATTTTGCGCCTTCATCTTTTACTTAAAATATATAAATCAAAGGATCTTTTAAAAAAAAAAATCAGTGTGCCTTCTTGGTATTGCATTAGTCATTGTATTTTCATTTGAAATATTTTGTGAAAATTTGATGGAAACTAATTTGGCGAAATTTTTTGAAAATTTACCTTTTTTTAATATTAAAAAAAAAATTCAAAAGTATTCTAATAATTTTATTATTTTACAAAAAAAAAAAACCCATCCGTTATCGATAAACCCGTAAAATTTGGTCAGCATAATCAATTATTGATTTTTAAAACCTTACAAAAAATTTCATCAGTTCGCGGTATTCCTCTAAAATTGGACCATCGGGTATAATTATCGGTTTTTGGACTCTAAAATTTTGTCACATAAGATAAAATAGTAATAATACCTTGATAAATGGGGGCATGTTTTATGACATGAGGCAAGTCAAAATTGATAGCCTTGATATGTGGATACTTGGCAGTGATGAAGTTAAGAGTCACTCCAATGCCACCTCCAACATCAATCAGCTTGTTGAGCCTCTCAAACCCTCTGTAAATCTGGAGGATGCTCTTCATGACAATGGTGGTGTGGCTGAGCATTCCTGTGTTGAGAACAGAACTGAACCTCGGATCCGAGCATGCATACTCGAAAATGTCGGTTCCGTATACCCTATTGAAAGGAATTCCTCCCCCGAGAATTGAATTTTTCAGTTCCGCCCTGTGGTTCAAATGGAGTCCTCAGTCAGATTAAGCATTTAATTATGAGCATTTAATGAATCTACTCACCCGACCCCGCCGGATTTCTCGACATCCCTTATAAATATATCCTAGTTCTGCGACTGCTATGACTTATTGATAATGATTATTTTATGAGAAATCAAACCATTCATTATAAAGAAAATAGTTTCTGAAAACATAATATAGATAGTACCAGCTTCCCATGGAGACCTTGTCTTGTATGAAAGCCATCAATGGCCCCAAAGAAACACCATCTTCATTAGTGACGAAGTGCTTCGACGCAGGAGCGAGACTGTATAGCCTCTTGTCGTCAACCACCGAGCAACGGAGCACAGAATGGCTCGCCAAGAGCCTCAGCACGCGATCGAGCATCTCCGGTGCCGAAGGGTTCGTGTTGCCGGACATTTGGTCTGCAATCTCCCAAGGCGAAAGCTCGGCTTTTTCGCCGGCCTTCGCTATGATGTCGAAGACTCCGAGCTCGACCGCTGATTGCAGTGACATGGACAGCACGGAGGACATGACGAGCTGCATCGCGTAGGCATAGCTCTCTTCCTCTTCTTCTGATCTCACTGCCACAGGGCTTCCTTGCTCTAAAGAGGGCGCCATTGTTGGTGTTTGAAAATGGTCAGCGACGTGTTTTGAATTTTTCTGATGCTATCAATAATTTGTGATATCTCTTGAGAAACTAATATCAGTGTCAGTGATGTATTGATAGCATGAAGCTAGCATATATATAGTGTTGTTGTGATGTTTCGGGGTCGGATACCTGCGGATTACAGATATGTATATAGCCTCCGTGGCTCAAATCCCAAACAATCAATCGACGGAAATATAAAAGATGGAGACAAGAGAATTTACCCAGGTTCGGACCAAATCAAATGTCCTACTTCCTGCATGGAGAGCAATTTCACTAATCAAATCAATCCGAGATTACAAAGATTACAAGCACTCAAGACTTTCTCTTTTTTCTCTATGATTTTCTCTCAAGAAGTTCTCACACCCTATTCTCACTCTCTCTCTCTCTTCATAAAACCAAAATGCTAGACTTTATAAGCACCCACAAATTTAAAGCCACATCATCACATATAGTAATTTCGAGCTCAACTGTCACGAAGAAAATGTGTGTTTCCATAGCTTATACAATTTTTTTTCTTCATAACAACTAATAGAATAGGAGTTTTCTGCAATAACTTAGAACATGAAGGGGGAATATGAAGAAGAAAAAAAATTATAATACAACACGTTTAGGGGTGGCAATTAGGGGCCGGATACAAAACACGACATGATTACGATACGATATAAATGGGTTACGGTCAACCTTAAATAAATATTGGCTTCAACTGTGTCGAATATGATTACCACGATCAAATAACAGGTGACTTATGACCTGAATACGACAATACGATGAGATTTAATTAGACACGATTAATGAACAAAAACTTTCCTTTTATTCATTTTATAAATGTTATTTACGTGTTCTAATACTTATACATATGAAATTTATGGTTTTTTTTTATATAATTACATTTTTCACTTGATGAGTATCGAAAATAGTTAATTAGTTTTAAATTTTATATTGTATAACTAGAAAATTATATTAATTAAATTAACTGAATTTTAAAGTGAACTAATTTAATCAAAAGTACCAGAATCAATTAAATGAGTACGATTAACACGGTTATTAAAAAAGGTGGGTCCGAGACTCACTTGTAGCACAAATTGCCATCTCTACACTGATACCAACCGGGAGGGAATGTCAGGCGTCAGCAAAAGGAGTTAGAGAAAAATATATCCACAAGACAAAGTGTAGTGGCTTGCTAAAAAAAAAGTAATACAAAAGTGGGCAAAATGGCCACTATTTTATATAAAAAATTTATTCCCACATAACAAAGATTTGTTGAGATTTGGTCTCACTTTTTAAGTGAGTGATTTTTTTTTAATATCTATATGATGATTATTTTCTCCTTTTGTGGTATCATGATAATTTTTTAATTCTTTTTCAAATTTGAAAATTTGTTTAAATATTAATTTCTTCAACTTGCATGGTCACTTATGACTCATATATTTTTCCTCCTTTAATTTAATTTTTAGTGCTCGGTCACTTTTATATGATTATGTTTCTCCAGTGTTACGCTCTTCTATTTCTATTTCTATTTTAAGATTTTCTTAAAGTTTTATTTCTTCGCATGATCAATGAAATATCATTTAATAATTTTTCCATTTCTTACTGTAAAAACATATGTAGAAAAAAATTGCGGGAGAGCTAACTTCGAAAGCCCATCCTCAGTTTGGAATTGGATGGTAGGATGCAACTCGCCTGCATGAAGCCGGAATCACTAATAATCAATCAAGTTCACCGATCAGTCATACAACGGTGAATTCGTTCCCGGGCCATGTACACAATGCCAGTCACACCATGGGAGCTGTCATGCTTGAAGTCGTTACCTTAGTCGTAAGGTGGGGGGTTCCGAAGGTAGGGCTAGTGACTGGAGTGAAATCGTAACAGTATTGTAGTCATATTGGATAGTGTGGTTGGATCACCTTTTTTAAAGAGCTAATGCCTGTTGAATATGTTGATTGACACTGCTTCACACTTGTAATCCGAGTTAAGGGTTTGGGTTATGATAAGTCAAGTATCATTTGATAACTTCTCGATTTCTTATTTTTAAATTCATATGCTAGTAAACTATCTTTTATTCGTATCAAAATTACAAGGTGGGTGAGAGATGACTTGTGATATACAGATTTTGTCAATAAAAACCTCAATTATATCTCAATAATAATAATAATAATAATAATAATAATAATAATAATAAAGCCTTATATTCCAAGGCCCCCAAAATTATGAAGCCGGGCTTGCACACCTATAAATCGGCAGCATATATATGTCTTTAATTTTCGGAGTAAAACTCAATTTTATCCAACAATTAGAATTAATGGTGGTGAGGCAAAGTAAATCTGAGATATGGTAAAACACTATTTGGATCAGTGTCAATAATCAAGACTTAGAAATAAAAATATGTTTTATTCTCACAATTGACATGAAGTTACACTTACTTATGAAACTCCATAACCCAAAGGTTACACACAAAGCACTCAAATCTTACGCCTCCAAATCCGGCCCCGTTGGCCAAGGCTACAAACTCTTCCCTACTTCGCTCCTTCCCTCCCGGATTTTGAGTCATCATAAACACGTCTGTTTGGGATGTGGTTTTCACGGCCGAGCTAGTCTCGGGATAAGCAGGGAGAATCGCTTCCATGACTATTATAACCATACCATCTTCTGAAATCGCTTCGTAACAATTCTTCAACAGTTTCAAGCAATGCTCGTCGCTCCAATCATGAAGTATCCACTAAAAGTTATCAAAAAAGAAAGAAACATGTCAATTAACTAATACACAATGCTTTTAAAGTGAACAAAAGGGAATTAAGAAACTGATTGCCTTCATGAAAATAGCATCCATGGCCAGTTTTCCCCATTCGGAAAACTTTCGAACATTTCTCCACCAACATGCTCCACACCTGCATTATCAAAATGTTTGATGATTAATCGAGATAAATTTTTTTTTTTGAAAAAATCGCTTCCATGGCCAAAATCCGTCAACTTGTGATCTACCTTAACAAGAACGTTTGTTAATTTCTTTATTTCATAAGAAATCCGTCACTTGAATTCCAGCAATCCCGAACTGGGCTTAAAGGGACCATATATAGAACTATTAATAGATCTAGAGAATGTCGCATCAAAAGTTTTGAGCCGTGTCGGACATAAAAACACGAAGGAAAAAAAAACGGATTCGGACAAAATTATACCTGGATAAGAAGGGGCATCTTTTTTGACATGAGGCAAGTCAAAGTTGACAGCCTTACTATGTGGGTATTTTGCTGAGAGTTATTCCGAGACCACCACCAACGTTCGACGACTTTCTTGAGCTTCTCGAAACCTTTGTAACACTTGAGGAGGTTCCTTATGAAAATGGTGGTTTGGTTTTATATTGTTGAAAACCTGATTGAACCTCGGATCCAAGCCCGGGTACTCGAAAGCGTGTGTGCCGTAGACCCTATTGAACGGAATTCCTCCCTCGAGAATTGAGTTTTTCAGCTCACTCCTTAAATCAAAATGCAGGTATTGAGTCGGATCAAGCTATGCATTGTTTTGTTGACAAAGTAAGAATATCAATTTTAAAATAACCTAACAACCGGGATCCTGGTTAACAAACGTCCGTTGAAGCCGATTTGGCGCGGTTTTGTAAAAAAGCAATCTCTCAATTTAGAAAGAAAAACCAGATATTTTTTTTTTTAACCCGAGTGGGACAGAAAAAAGCTAAAAATCTGACTCCTTATCCTGGTTTCATTATTGCATTACCTGATTTAAAAAAATCGTGGTGCCTAGTCATGGTTTCACCCATAAGAAACTTTATTTTTTTAATGAAAAATCTGCCCCTGATTTATAATTCGATTTTTAATGAACTTAGAAGAAGGCTTATTTCGAAACCGATATCTTTTCTTAGAACTGGGAATAAAAATCTCCTAGAATTGTAGAATTTGTGTTTTAATTTCAGAGCTTCAAAATACTGATCCTGTTTCCAAATTCCTTAAGAAAATTGGGATTGAGCCACTTTCAACCCTAAATTACTTTCTGAAATTGAAGAAACTAATTATTCCTTTTATTACTATTTTAAAAATAAATTGCAGAATAAGCTGATCTATATATATATTTTACAGTAAGATGAGATTTCATCAATAAGAGGGGGAGAGATCCCTCTCGACAAAACTTACAAGCCACTCGGGGCATTCAGACGTCCATAAGTCTGATATCAAAACGGTAAGCGTGCTTTGGCGATACAATTTGCCATTTCGTTACATATTCTAGGGGCCCAACGGCATCCCCCGGGCAATCCTACTTCTCTAACTAGCTCACCGATGCTAGCGATAATCGGTTTTTGGAAACTAGTAAGGTTTCCCCTATTGACAAGCTTGATCGCCCTAACGCAATCGGATTCAACCTCCGAGATGGACCATCCCCGAACTTACACAAAACGTGAGCCATGGAGAATAGCTTTACATTCGGCCGTCGGGCCGAACCCACATTCTCGAGTAACTCGGCGACGAATAAGCTCTATTGTTGAAAGTGCACTCTGTTCTCTTTTGTTGTTTCATTGTGGTTTTTCGCTTTTACGTACATTTATTTATTGCACAGAACTTTTTTTTTCTTTATTAAAACATAGGATAATTGCGGCAAAAGTGCTTCACTCTGATTTACGGAAGCAACAGAGGTCTAAAGTGAAAAATAGAGGCAGAACTACCCAAAGTCAACAAATATAAGGCGATACATTTTTTTGTCGAATTCAAATGAGAGAAGATGTTAGATAGTTGGATGAGCAAATAAATGTGTATCTTATGTATGATATAAGAGTAATACAAGCAGAAGTACCTTGAGCTTGAAGTACATGAAGGCTCAAAGTTCACAATTTCTAAATCTAATTTTTTGAAGGCAAAAGTACCAAACTGTTAAAAATTATTTATGTCGTTAGTACTAAATCGTTAACTTCCACAAAATATTAATATTTATTGCGGCATTAGTACTTAAGTTGTTATTTACTATGTAACTACTTAAGTTATTATCATTTATTAACGACATAAGTACTTAAGTTATTATTATACATAAAAATATGTCGAATTAATTGATAAAATTACAAAATTATCATATGAAGTCTTCAACGCCATTAAATTACAATGATATGAAATAACTATTTAGAGGGTTTCAATTTCACAAAGAGAATTTTATTTTCACAAATTGACATGAAGTTTCATCTACTTGTGAAATTCCATAACCCAAAGGTTACACACAAAGCACTCAAATCTTACGCCTCCAAATCCGGCCCCGTTGGCCAAGGCTACAAACTCTTCCCTGCTTCGCTCCTTCCCTCCCGGATTTTGAGTCATCATAAACACGTCTGTTTGGGATGTGGTTTTCACGGCCGAGCTAGTCTCGGGATAAGCAGGGAGAATCGCCTCCATGACTATAACCATACCGTCTTCTGGAACTGCTTCGTAACAGTTCTTCAACAGTTTCAAGCAATGCTCGTCGCTCCAATCATGAAGTATCCACTGAAATTTTCCCATAAAGAAAGAAATATATGTCAATCAATAATTAATACACAAAGATTTTGAAGTGAAGAAAAGGGAATTCACAAGTTTTTGCCTTCATGAAAATAGCATCCCCATATGGGACACTTTCGAACATGTCTCCACCAATATGTTCCACACCTGCATTATCGAAATGTTTGATGATTAATCCATATAATACAATTCGACTGGTCGGCCAGTGGCCGGAAATTGGCTTCTGAAGCTAATAATTTCAGCAAACCCGTGGCCGCGGCACGTAATTATTTAATAAAAAACATAAAAACAGATTTTGAAACAAATAAAAAAATTGCACAGTGTTTGTTCAGAAACACGATTTTTTTTTTTTGGAAAATCCTGCCGAGAGATTTCACGGCTAGCTCCCAGTCTACCTTAACAAGAACTTTTGTTATTATTATTATTTTTTATTTCGTAAGAAATCGTTGGAAAGATCATTAAACTTGAGCGGCAAGGAAACATAACAAGAATAAACACAAGATTTACTTAAACTCCAGCAATTCCGACATAAAAACTAATTTCGGGCGGCGTCGGACATAAGCATAAGAAGAAGAAGAAGAAGAAGAAGAAGAAGAAGAAGAAGAAGAAGAAGAAGAAGAAGAAGAAGAAGAAGAAGAAACTTATACCCGGATAAGAAGCGGCATCTTTTATGACATGAGGCAAGTCAAAGTTGATAGCCTTAATATGTGGGTATTTTGCAGTGATCATGCTGAGAGTCACTCCGAGACCCCCACCGACGTCGACGACTTTCTTGAGCTTCTCGAAACCTTTGTAACACTTAAGGACGTTCTTGATAAAAATGGTGGTTTGGTTGTGCATTGCCTTGTTGAAAACCTGATTGAACCTCGGATCCAAGCCCGGATACTCAAAAGCATGGGTGCCGTAGATCCGATTGAACGGAATTCCTCCCTCGAGAATCGAGTTTTTCAGTTCACTCCTGCAATCAAAGTGCAGCTGTCGAGTCAGGTCAAGCTATGCATTGTTTTGTTGACAAAGTAAGAATATCAATTTTCAAAAACCTGGTCACCGGCAATTACCCGGTTTAAAAAATTTAGTTTTGGTGTAAAAGATAGTACCTAGATCCGGGATCTGGGTTAACTAGCAGCCTGATGAAGCCAGGCCGGCCCCGTTTTACAAAAAATATAGGGCTCCCAGTTTTTTAAAAAAATCTCACCTGGAGTGGACCGAAAAAGGCTAAAAATCTCGATTATTTTTCCTGGTTTCCCAAAAAAAAAAAAAGAGTAAAAATCATAATTGTGTTACCCGTTTTAAAACAATCCCGGTTCATGGTCCTGGTTTCACCCATAAGAATCAAATTTTGTAAGATAAATCATTTCCTGATTTATAATTCATTTTTTTTAATTGAACCTAGAAGCAGGATTTTTTAAAACCCGGTTTCTTTTCTTAGATCTGGTTAAAAATTCTCCTAAAAAATCGAATCAGTGTTTTTTTTCAGAACTCCAAAACACTGATCCGGTTTTCCGCATTACTTAATAAAAAAATAGCCCGCTTTCCCCCCTATATTACTTCCTTAAACTGAAGAAACTAATTATTCCTTTTATTATTTCAAACGATAATTTGAAGAATAAGCTTGAAAAAATAATTTCTCCGTAATTTCCTTGCACAGAGACAGAGGATGGAGGCGGGCAGAATCGGCCTGCCGGCGCCCGTTTATAACTTGCCCACCAAAAAAATGATAATGGGCAACTCTTTATTTAATTTCTAGTTCTGTTCTTTGTTTTCCCAACAAAAAAATTCTGGGTGCGGTTTTCAATTTTTAGAGCCGGAAATCCGGCTCTCTAAAAACCGGGTATTTTTTCTCATTTCCTAAGCAAAGTAAGTGGAGCATAACAATAAGTACCAGCTTTCCAGGAAGATCTTGTCTTGGATCAAAGCCATCAATGGCCCCAAAGAAACACCGTCTTCGTTAGTTACGAAGTACTTCGACGCCGGAGCGAGACCGTAGAGCCTCTCGTCGCCGAGCACCGAGCAACGGAGCACGGAGTGGCTCGCCAAAAGCCTCAGCACGCGATCCAGCATCCCCGGCGCTGACGGGTTGGCGTTTCCAGCCATCTTGGAAGCAATCTCCGACGCCGAAAGCTCGGCTTTTTCCCCGGCGTTGGCAATGATGTCGAAGACGCCGAGCTCGATCGCCGACTGCAGCGACATGGGCAGCACGGAGGACAAGACGAGCTGCATCGCGTACGCGTAGCTCTCTTCCTCTCCCTCTGATCTCACTGCCATTGTTGGTGTTTGAGAAGAGTTTGTGACTGCTTTTGATTTTGAATATCTCTATGATATCGAGTTAATGATGTAAAGCGAATGGTGTTGCTAAGAGACAGCAAAGTGGGGAACTGGTCAGAAGCCACGATGAAAGTTATTCGGGATATTAGCGGCATATGTTCTAATTCTTTTTCAAAGTGCGGCGTTATATTGCTATATTTTTAACGGCATATGTTGACAATCTCTTAAACTATATGCCCATTCAACCTCGAATAATTTTCAGTCAAACACCGTTAGTATATGGACACGTTTTGCGGTCTCCCTATATGCTCATTAATATAAGAGATTGGCAATATATGCCGTTACAAAAAAAAAATATGACAACAATCGTTACATCATCGATGATACTATAAATTAATAAATATTTCCTTTAGGGACCTGTACTATATTCGTAATAAGAGTTGTAATCTCCAGTAGGACCCATATATAGCTAAATTCAACCATTACTACCGTACTACGAGACACGGATTATACCAAGGCTCAGAACCGTGGAGTAAAATTTACACCACGGTATTTAAGCCTCGAGTAAGGAAGGGAGGCGAAACTTTATGCAGTGGATATCGTCTTAAACAAGAAAAAGCTTAGGACTTAGAGATCTCAAATACGTGAGTTTTTTGGATTTTAGCCGAATTTCGACGTTTAGGCCCTCAAATCAGCAATTTTTGCTCAGGTATATTTTTATAATTATATATATATATATATTTCGTGTTCTTGACGTTCATATCATAGTTTTAATGTTTATATATTGTTCTTGGTGTTCATATAGTGTTTTTAACGCTAATTTGATTTTTGTATTCTTAAGTATCCATATGTGCTCTAAAATATTGACATAAACTTTCCAACCAATTCAAAAAGTAACGGTTTTGGGGTTTATACATTAAATTTTGAATATATAAAAATTCACTTAGAAAAATATTTAAGGATTAGTTTGCCGACAAAAAATGCAACAGGGAAATGCTACAGCATATATAGTAGCATTTATTTATTCTACACGGTTTACAATCGTTACATCATCAATGGTACTATAAATTAATAAATATTTCTTTAGGGACATGTATTATATTCGTAATAAGAGTCATAGTCTCCAGTGGGACCCATAACTAAATTTGACCACTAGTACGAGACATGGATTATACCAATGCTAAGAACCGTACAGTAAAATTTACACTACGATATTTAAGCCTCAAGTAAGGAAGGGAAGCGAAACTTTATTTGTGGATATGCTCATAATCAAGAAAAAAAAACATGGTACTTAGAGATCTCTAATACGTGAGCTTTTTGGATTTTAGTCGAATTTCGATGTTTAGGCCCTCAAAAAGGCGATGTTTTGTTCGGGTAGATTTTTTTTTAATTCTTTATTTAATCTTTTGGATATTTTTCATGTTCTTGACGTTCGATAGTGTTTTTAATGTTCATATATTGTTCTTGATGCTCCTATTGTGTTCTTGATGTTCATATAGTGTTTTTTATGTTAATTTGATTTTTGTATTCTTAAGTATGCATATGTGCTCTAAAATATTAACTTAAACTTTCCAACCAATTCAAAAAGTAACGATTTTGGGGTTTATGCATTAGAATTTGAATATATAAAAATTCACATGTAAAAATATATACGGATTAGTTTGCCGACAAAAAATGCAACAGGAAATGCTACAGCATATATAGTAGCATTTATTTATTCTACACGGTTTATAATCGTTACATCATCAATGGTACTATAAATTAATAAATATTTCCTTAAAGACATGTATTATATTTGTAATAAGAGTCGTAGTCTCCAGTGAGACCCATAACTAAATTCAACCACTAGTACGAGACATGGATTATACCAAGGCTAAGAACCGTAGAATAAAATTTACACCACGATATTTAAGCCTCGAGAAAGGAAGGGAAGCGAAACTTTATTTTGTGGATATGCTCATAATCAAGAAAAAAAAACATGGCACTTGGAGATCTTGAATAAGTGAGTTTTTTTGGATTTTAGCCGAATTTTGATGTTTAGGCCCTCAAAAACCGATGTTTTGTTCGGGTAGATTTTTTTTTAATTCTTTATTTAATCTTTTGGATATTTTTCATGTTATTGACGTTCGTATAGTGTTTTTAATGTTCATATATTGTTCTTGATGTTCATATGTTGTTCTTGATGTTCATATAGTGTTTTTACTGTTAATTTGATTTTTGTATTCTTAAGTATGCATATGTGCTCTAAAATATTGACTTAAACTTTCCAACCAACCGATATATCGGTAATCGGTAAAATTGGTTTTAAACTTCGATAGCGCGACTTTCGGTTTTAAAATTGAAAAAACCAAAAAATACAGTAGTCTGTATAAATAGTTTTGAAAACTGAACCGAAGACTCGTTTGTTCACCCTTACCGTAAACTATACTTTATGGCAAATTTACTTATACAACTCCATAACCCAATAGGTACACACAAAACCTTCAAATCTGATGCCACCGAATCCGGCAGCAACGGCCAAGGCAAGGAGCTCTTGCCGGCCTCGCTCCTTTCCTCCCGGATTCTGAGTCATCATAAGCACATCTCCCTGCGATGTGCTCTTCACAACGGAACTAGTCTCGGGATTCGCAGGAAGAATAACCTCCAAAACTATAACCTTGCCGTCGTCTGGAATCGCTTTGTAACAATTCTTCAAAAGTTTCAAGCAGTGCTCGTCGCTCCAGTCATGAATTATCGACTAATTAAATGTGCTCCGTTAACAAATTAAAAAAAAAGTAAAAAATTAAAAGAAAGTTGTGAAAGAAAAATGAGAATTTCACCTTCATAAATATGGTTTCCCCATTTGGAATACTATCAAACATGTCTCCACACCCATAATGTGGCCATTAAATTCCTCTGTCAGTATCAGAATATTTGGTAATTGGTTAAACCAAAAATCAGTATGGGGTCCAAGGCATAATTTTTACCCCTAATTGGTGAGTCAAAAGTTATCGCTTTTGGGATGAAAATTATGATTTGGAACCCAGTTTTGATTCGGGACTGGGACCAGGCCAAACGAAATTGGAAACCCGGATTGGTACTAGGCCGAGGAAAAAGACATTGATCCCGACTCTCATCCCGGCACAAATTTATTTGTTTTGATTAATTTATATCATTCTAGCTTTATTTGAGTGTATTTTATGTATAATTTGATGTCATGAACTGTGCTTATTTTTTAATTTAGGGTCTCCAAAATGTTTTAAAACTCAGTATTTTGTCTATTTGTAACTAATTATTTTCAAAAATTGGGTCAGCCAGGTTCAAATTCTTAAAAACTAGGCTTTTCCAAATAGGGGCTGGGTTTGGTTTTTGAAAGCCCAAAAAATGGGGGATGGGCCAAAACGCACAGCATGGTACCCGCTTGCGGTTTCACCCCTTGCACAAATTGATACCTGGGTAAGACGGGGCATGTGCTATGACATGGGGCAAGTCAAAGTTGATAGCCTTAATATGAGGGTATTTGGCGGTGATCATGCCGAGAGCCACCCTGAGACCACCGCCGACATCGACGAGCTGTTTAAGCTTCTCGAAACCTTGTAGAACTGGAGAAATTTCTTCATGACAATGGTGGTGTGGTTGTGCATTGCCGTGTTGAAAACCTGATTGAACCTCGGATCCGAGCTTGGATACGCAAAAGCGTGTTTTCCGTACACCCTGTTGAAAGGAATTCCGCCCTCGAGAATTGAGTTTTTTAGTTCAGTCCTGTCTCAAAAGGATCTTGAATCAAATTAAGCCAATGATATTATGTATATGAAAGCTAAAAACTAAGCTATCAAAGATCAGAAATGTTACCTTAAATGAAGATTAATATATTGAAAATAATTACCAAGAAAAATGTATTGAATAGTTCCTTAAATATATGGTATTCTCTAATGGTGTGTATTACCAAGCAAAAGTCTAAATTTTCAAGTCTCTAGTATAATGAATAAATTTCCAAGTAAAATTCATCAAATTTGCAAAATTGACTTAGAAATCTCTAATTTTATACAAATCAAACTTCATTATGAGTTACCATACAGAGTTATTAATGTCACCAAATATTAATTTTAAAATTAAAAAATTCATTAAATTTGTTCATGCAGAAGCCAATTTTGCTATTTTTAATAACTTTATTATAAACATAGCAACATCAGAATCAAAACCTAGTTCATCAAACATGGCAAAAGTACCAGCTTTCCATGAAGACCTTGTCTTGGATCAAAGCCATCAATGGCCCCAAAGAAACACCATCTTCGTTAGTAACAAAGTGCTTCGACGCCAGGGCGAGACCGTATCACCTCTCGTCTCCAACCACCGAGCAGCGCAGCACGCGGTCCAGCATCGCCGGCGCCGAAGGGTTGGCGTTGCCGGCCATCTGAGCCGCGATCTCCGCGGCCGAAAGCTCGGCTGCATCGCCGGCTTTGGCGATGATGTCGAAGACGCCGAGTGCAGCGACATGGGCAGGACGGAGGACAGCACGAGCTGCATGGCGTACGCGTAGCCCTCTTCCTCGACTTCTCGCTCCGAAGATGACGACGCCATTGTTGGTATCTGCAAAGGTTCTTGATGGTATATATATTAATTAATGGTATAATAACTCACTACTAGAACTAGATGCCAGCTTAAGACTATCGCACATTAAAGAGGCTATATAAGGCATTGAATATGATTCTGAAACCCACCACTGACTTCTATTCTGTGTAATATATAATATCAATCTCGTTCATGAAAATAAAAAATCCAAATTAAATAATAACGCACATAAAAATGTTGCTAGTGATATTGTATTATAAAGTATGTTAAGCGCCTTTCTATTATACGCGTAAAATTTGATTGATCAGCATAAATTCTCTCGTTTTTTAAACTTTATATATGCACATTTAAATGGTGAATATACAAATATTCGAGTAGAAAAATAAAATAATCAATGGTTTTGTTGGGCTCTGGGACATTTCCTATCATAATTAAAAAGTTAAAAAGAAACAAGAAAATAAGAATCATTACGGACTTAGAGCACATTAATTTAAAGCATGGTTTTAAATATCGGGGAAAGCCGACGATATATCGACGACATACCTCTAAATGAAGACATGCGATACGATATTCGGAAAAAATCGCTGTCGTTTTCGGATATATCACGATATATCGTTCGACCTTCCGCGTTGATGTCGTTTTTCGTCGCAGGCCAAAAAGGACGAATTTCGCGTCGAATTTCGCAAAAATCCCTAAGTTCAGAAGCTTCAACTGCTTGTGACCATTGTTGAACTGCAAAGAAAGCTCGCACAAAGAAGAAAGAAAAAAGGAAGGAGAAGAAGTGCACGTTTTTCGAGACCATTAATAATCTAATATAAATATTAATATTAAATAAAGTGAGTCTACTCACTACTCTAGTACCTAAAAGCTGGGACATGCGCAGGTTTTTGGAATTTGGAATGATTAATAATTTTAATTAAGGCATAAATACTTATTTTTATATTTTTTTCTATTCACTTTTATATCTTATATTTATTCAATATTAAACCACTCATCTATTTTTTATTTAATTTTTTTAACATTTTAACCTTCTAATTTTAAATTTATTATATATATATATATATATTATTTTCCTCTCTTCAAATAAATATATATTATTAAACCCTCTAAATATTATTTAAAGCGTTATTAGAGATTTATGAGCCCAAATGATTGGCCTTTGACATTATGTTATATTCTATGTTTGTGACTTTGTGTAATATTATGTGTTTTCATAATATTATGATTTATGAATGTGTTTTATTTATTAAATAGGTAGTTTAGAAACTATCTATCATATATATAAATATATGATTGAAATACTTATAATATTTTCCGAAATATCCGTCGATATTTCGATCGGCAAGCGATATATCCGTGAAATAATGCGATATTATCGGCAAGCGATATATCTTTTTCTTTCGGATTTATCCATCGGCATGCCCGTCGACAAGCGATATATCTATAAAATGGAGAATGCGAAACGACATCGATATCGATATTTAAAACCATGATTTAAAGAACCATTAAAAATTGGACTATTATAAATGGCTTGTTATTGCTAATTATTATTTTTGTATGTGCTACAGCTACTGCTAAATTAATTGCATTATATAGTTTTTTGTAAATTTATATTGTTCGGAGCAGAATTAATTGCATTATATAGATTATTAATTTATCTAGTAATGTTGATACGTGCAAAATATCATTTAATCGAATTTAAATTTAAAGAAATTCTATTGTAATATTACTATTGACTTTTTTGTTGTTGTTGTTGTATTGGATTAGATATAGGTTTGATGGCTAATGCAGTTAGGACTTAGGAAAGCCTAAATTGCATTTAACAAAGAAAACGAAACTATGATGTGAGAAAAATGACATAGTTACTTAAATGCTGAACAAAAAAACGACATATTTACCTAAATTTGGATTTATATTTCAACCCGAAGAACTCAGTCATTTTTGTACGATGTAGAGTTAGTTGCATTAGTTGGTTTTATATTGTCGTTTATCCTATATGTCGTTTGATTGTATACGACATTCTTTTCCTTGTATTTTGTTTTATTACCGTTAGAGACTGATGCTGATGATTAATTCCAGCTCAGTATATATATGATGTATTATTTTTAGAGACTGTTCGATTAATGGGAAAATAGTCAGTTGATCTCTCTCTCGTGATTATCGCAATAATGTATATTTTTATGTACAAGAAGAGTTAACATATAGTAAGTAATAGGGTAAACTGTGGCTAATGTACCCAATGTTTGATTTGTTGCGGATTATGTACCCAATGTTTTATTTCGACGGCCAATGTACCCAATGTTTATTCTGTTAGATTTTTTCCAATTTTCCGTCCATTCCCTGTAAAGCTCGCCACCTCAGCCATCGATTTAAAATGCCTATTCAATCTAAGCCCTCGAATTTAATAATATATTTATCATTTATTTTTCTCCAAAGTATGCGTGGAAAATGACAGGTGCTAACGTGGAGCTGAGGTGGCGAGCTTAACAGGGAATGGACAGAAAATTGGAAAAAATCTAACAGAATAAAAATTTGGTACATTAGCCGTCGAAATAAAACATAGGGTAGATAATCCGCAGCAAATCAAACATTGGGTACATTAGCCGCAGTTTACCCTAAATAAAAAAAAATGCATTGTAGAAACTGAAATTCAAATAATTGACATTAATGTATATATAAATAAGTGTATTAAATCAATCAACAAGTAAACTCGTAAATATATGAAGAGAACAAAACTGTCAACAACAAAAAAAAAGGTATATACGCTGGAGATTACAATCAAGTCGGAATTAAACTCTCAACCTGACGTTCACGCGATCCGACTCAATCCAAAACAATTCGAAAATGTTGTTGTTACAGTCCATTCTCGTCACGATTTGAGTTTTCGACGAATCGCAGCTTCCAAATCGAACGAACTTTATACCGCAAGACGTCCTGAAAACGATGACGTCGCTCGTCGGCATGGCCAAAGCATAACACCAACCGCCGTTAGCGGTGAGGCACTCGATGTTCACTCTCTTTCTCATATTCCACGCCTTGACGCCATTGTTGCCTGCACGCTCCAACACCCACAGCTCCATCTCCCTCTCCGAGTCCGCCATGAGACCGACACCGAGCTTACCTTCGCATTCGAACAGTGTCAGTCGTTGGTCATCGCCGAGCAGTGGAGCTGGTAGCGAAATAATGTTGTAACTCTCTGTGTCCCAATCGAATGCGAGGACTCTGCACTCCGACGTTAAGGCGTAGAAGAATCTGGTGGTCGAGACTACCGGTTGTCTGAACAAAACGATCTCGCCGAACGGAACCCTAATTTGTTCTGGTAAGGTCCTCCACGCCCACGTAGCCGAGTCAAAAATCTCGCAGCGGTGGGCAACATACAAATTTTTCCTATCCGACACGCAAGAGGGCTCGGGCTTACTAGGGTTCGACGACACCAACGTCATGGCGAATTTTTCCGTGCAGTGCCGCGTTTTCGGCCTCGGAATCTCCACCCATTGCTTCGTCGTTGGCTTGCACACGGCAAACTGAATCCAAGGCCTCCTCGGGGATTCGCCCCTGCAGAGAATCAAGCCTTGTTTCGTTGCGGCTTCAATCTTGACGGGATTTCCAGGAACGAAGGCGAGAGAGAGATCTTTCAAGGCGGCCAAGTCCCTTTGTTTTTCGAATGCGGGTTCCTTAACAGGCCCGTCTTTGGTGGATAAATACTTTTGGCGAAACACACATTTCCTTTCATCTTGAGAAACAAAACCGTTGACCGTGTCCGTTCTCCGGTAGTGTTTTTCCACGAAGTTCCACTGATGCGTGGCCTCATTCAACTCCTTGCAGATGGCTCGGGTTTTCGCGACGGTCACCGCCGATGTCCGTGTTAAGATTTCGTCAAGAACAAGTTCCATAGGTAGACTTCCTCTTGGATAATTCTGCATATTAATAAATATCATACATTGTAAGTCAAAAAGGCACCGTTTCCGAGCAAACATAATTAAAAAAAAAAAAACTAAAAAAAAAACTCAATTTTTTTTTTAAAGATAAAAAAGAATTTTAAAATAGTTATGATAAACTTCAAATATATTTGCTTGGGGTACAAGTTTCAAACTCTAATGAAAATAAAATATTTCTATATTAAGTAATAATTATATATAGAATATTAACGATGATAATGATATTAGCTAATGTAAAGAGTAACAAGTTTACGTACCTTGGTGGTGAAGGTATCTGCGGCAGACTCGTCAACGGTGCTCGTGGCGTCGGGGATTTGCAGCGAGAGATTTTCGATAGCGGCGCCCGTGATCGGGATACGAGACGACATCGTTTTGAGAAGTATATAAAGATTTTAAGATGTTGATAGTGGTAGGGAAAGAAGAGGAGACTAAGCTATATAGACTTTGAAGTTTATGTTGATGAATGAATAAATAAATAAATAAATAAATAAAATATGTCTATATATATATGGAGAGAGAGAGCGCTTGATTTCATTAATTAAAATTATCTTAGTACTTTTTTTTTTTTTTTGGGAAACTATCTTTACTAAAATAAAGGAATATCTTATGATAGCAAAACGACGCTTCCGAAGAAAAGGGCAAAAAAGCGACCTATAAATTCGTTGTCGTTTATTTTTTATCAAAACATTGTCGTTTTTACAGGTTTCGTTAAGATGCCGCAGCTTTTTGCTGTCGTTTTTATGCTTTAGATATCATGTCGAATCTTAAGCATCGTATCTTATGCACATCTTTTTTATTTTTCAAACTAATTTTTCTATATCATGTCATTTTAATTATTCTTTTTCCTGTTATTTTCTCTAAGTTTTTAAACTATGTATGCTTTCTCTAATTCGATTAATAAATTAAATAAATTGTTAAAAACAAGTCTTTTTTCTTTTTTCATTTAAATTATATCATTACTAATCAATCCTTTATTGTTATGGCGAGCATCTTATTCACAAAATTAATCAATAAAAAATTATTTTATTCTTATATATAATTGCTCATAAATCAATTTATATATATATAGGAGAACCTCTTTAAACTAACATAATCTTGACTAGAGAAATTATTATATAATTATCGAGATTATTATTTTATCAAGTATTAAATTTAATTGCACCAAATAGCCAATTTGAAACATAGGTTTAGCAAAATAGCCAAACTTTGGTTAATTTTGTAAACTAGCCAATTAACATGAGGTGGCATTTTAATAATATTT
Organism: Parietaria judaica; assembly: GCA_954871525.1. Lineage (NCBI taxonomy): Eukaryota > Viridiplantae > Streptophyta > Magnoliopsida > Rosales > Urticaceae > Parietaria > Parietaria judaica. The sequence continues at coordinate 2,669,893 of OX940864.1, read as the reverse complement.
TTTATTCCGGTAATACCCTTAAATTAATCATTTTATATTACAATTTTCGTAATTAATTAAAAAAAATCAGCACAAATCAAGCTTAATTAATTATGCACAAATTTAGGAATTTAATTACCAATTTTTAATCATTCCATCGATCCCTCTCTCTCTCTCTCAATCTTCTCTCTCTCTCTCTCTCCCTCTCTCTCTCAATCTTCCAGACCTTGAATTCGGCTCTAGGGCTTGCGGCTGATCGGGGAATCGAGAAGCGCCGATGAAGCTGCGGCGACACCGAGAGCGCACTCGCTGCGGCGACACCGAGAGCGCACTCGCCGGGTGAGCTCCGCCGACACCAAGATCACCTCCGTCCATTTCTTCCACCGTGACGACGACTGTGTCTGCGAGACGCCGCCCAAGCCCCGCCTCAGATCCTCCCCCAACGCTGCGCTGCAGCCCGACAACGAGCTCGTCGGGTTCTACGGGGCCTTGGCCGACAACGGCGACGATTCCGGCGAGGCTGAGGAAGGGAGCGGCGAGGGCAAGACCTTTTTCATAGGCTGTTGGGATCCCTGTCTCCGGGGGGGAGCAGCACCGCCGGCTCCGGCGCCTCCAACGACGATGAGATTTCGCTGCCCCCGTCGCGCGTGAAGGAGCTCCTCCATCGGAGCACTCGCTCGGAAATACCGAGGCCATGGCGATCGACGGCAAAACTTCGGCGGTCTAACGGGAAAGAGAGAGATTATTTTTTGTATTTAAAATATTTGATTATTGTATTCAAATTTGAGTATGAATAATATTTTTTATTGTTAATTTACGTTGATTCGTTGTTAATTTACGTTAATTCGTTGTTAATTTACGTTAATTCGATGTTAATTTACGTTGATTCGTTGTTTATTTACGTTAATTCGCGTCTTGTTGATATTTTAAAAAAAATCCGAATATTATATTAATGTTTTGAATTTAAAATTTGAATTATACAAAAAAAGAGTTTGGTTTTGGTTGTTACCATATTAATAGCTATTTCAATTAATAGCAATATTTTTCAATTAATGAAAATAAATGAATTTTTTAATTTTATTAAAACATGAGGGCAATAATGTAATTGGAATTCCATTTAAATGGTTAATTGGCTAGTTTACAAAATTAACCAAAGTTTGGCTATTTTGCTAAACACACTTTCAGATCTGGCTATTTCTCCAAAGCGCCCTTAAATTTAATAAAACGCGATCAAAAAGCTCTTTTAATTGAACTACATTAGAATTATGGGTCTGGCGAGCAACCGGTGCGACATCACACGGTCAACCTGCATCCGCCTGTCTCGTGGCAGAATAATTGAGCTAGGGCGAGAGCTTCGACTTCCGTAGAAGTTATGGGTCCGACGAGCAATGGGTGCGATAGTACTCGGTCAACCCGCACCCACCCGTCTCGCGGAAATGAGTTCCGCCTTTTTATATATATTTATTTCCATTTTCTTCAAATTTTACCAATAAATGAAATCCCTAAAAAAATTAAAACAAGAAAAATACAAAACACAAGCAAAGACTTTCATTCTGTTCGTCATCAAATACATATATATTATAATATGTATATGTATATGTGTGTATATATATATATAGATATATGTATTTCCACAAATTATCATATAAAACCTCTCTCTCTCTCTCTGCGATTCTCCATTGACAGTCTCACCAGCAATCGAAGCAGACAATCGTCACTCGCAATCGCGTGGTCCTTTCGAGCTCACCAGCCATTAGAATCCATGGCGTTCTCCCGAGCTCGTGAGCAGCGACGAGCGAAGCCGAAGAGCCAGAAGGAGAAGTAGAACTCCGGCGATGGATCTCGATCGGGCCCGCTTGGTCGGGGACTACATAGTGGGCCCCAAAATCGGGTCGGGCTCCTTCGCCGTGGTGTGGCGGGCCCGGCACCGGAAGTCGGGGCACGAGGTCGCCGTGAAGGAGATTCAGAAGAGGCAGTTGAGCCCGAAGATCAGGGAGAGCCTCCTCAAAGAAATCTCTATCCTCAGCACCATCGATCACCCAAACATCATCCGCTTCTTGGAGGCCATTGAAGTAGTATTCGATTTTTTTATTTTTTAAAAATTTTTCTGGATTCTGTGTTTTGAATGTTTGATCATCGATCATTCGCAGACCGAGGAGAAGATTTACCTGGTTCTGGAGTACTGCGATGGCGGCGACCTCGCGGCGTATATCAATCGGTACGGGAAGGTTTCCGAAGCTGTTGCTAGGCACTTCATGAGACAGTTGGGTATGTATTCATTTTGAATTTCACGAGTCTTTTTTGCTTAACATTGCATTGGTAGATTGATTTTTGGGAATAATCAAGTTTCCGATAGGGCCCGAACCGATAATCAAACGAATAGATAAACGAAAACCCGCTCACTAATTCGAGTGTTAGACCGGGAAACTCTCCCAAAACCGAACGAACAATATGTAAAACGGCACGAAGCCCTAGACGCCATTATATAGGAGGGATTAGGGTTTGCTGAACTGTCCTTCATTGTCACTTACTAAATATATGGGTCCATCAGATGTTGGTGAAGAACCTATCATAACTGAGGCTGTTTGCAGGCACTTCATGAGACAGTTGGTTTTGAAATATTTTGGGTTTTTTTTTTTTTTTGGTTTGTTAGCTTAACTGCTTAAGTTTGAGTGGAATTGATTTAACTGGGTAGTTAGTGATTTGGATATTGGGCTAATAAGTCTCATTGTGTCTTGTTTTTCGTTTGTTTGTTTGTTAAGATGAGTGTATTAAATTACGAGAAGACGTTTACGAAGTTAAAACTATGCACAGAACAAAACTCTTTTGACACAAACGGAATAACAAGATAGTGAAAATCAAAAGAATAACTCTAATACTCGTCTTATCTGGAAAAAAAAAAATAGATCGGTTCAAGCCTAAAAATTATTAAGGTAGAGAATCAATCACTATGCGAAACAAAGAAGTTCCCGAAATATCTATTCTTGCTTAACGGAAAAAGAGAACTGAATAATATGCTCGAAACAATGGAAATATTGCTCACGTGAACCTCCAGAAACCATAGTGTAGGGATAATCAAAGAAGAGCATTTGTTGTATCATGGTTTGTGATTAATGAACTTGATTGGTTTCATGTATGTGAGCATATTGTTATTGTTCTTACTAAGTTGTAAATTTGGATTACCTGTTCAGCTGCGGGATTGCAAGTGCTTCAAGAAAAGCACCTAATTCATAGAGATTTAAAACCGCAGGTATCTTTTCGGGGTTTCTTCTTCTTCTTCCAAAAGTAGTTAGTTTAGTAAGATGTTTCTAGTTTGTTAGCTTTGTAAATAACTCCCATTTCAAAGCTCTAGTTTATTACTGTTCTTCACTTTAGGAATTTTGTTCTCTTTTTTAGTTGAGAATTAACATTAACTATAATTTTTATGATACACTCCTTGACTGATTCTTTTCTTCTTGTTTGCAGAACTTGCTCTTATCATCTAATGATCCTACTCCACTAATGAAGATAGGGGATTTCGGGTTCGCTAGGTAAATTTTGCATGATTAAGATTTTAAAATTTTCAGGTCTGATCCACTTTCCACATGTTCATTTTGTGCAATGTTTTTAGAACATCTAAATCTGTAATAAATTAATATAAATAAGGTGGGGTGCTGATATTATTTTGATTTTTCTATTTATCCGATATTATGTTATCCTCTTCCTCTTGTATTGTTTTCGGTTCTAAAATAATATATAGATTAAGATATGCAAACAAATATAAGCCGAGTTGTACCCTAACATAATGTAACATTTTACAGATCCCTTTCACAAGGTTTGGCTGACACACTATGTGGTTCGCCGTTGTACATGGCTCCAGAGATTATCCAAAACAAAAAATATGATGCCAAGGTGATGCAATATGGAAACGACATTACCCTGTCCGTGAATTATGCTGTTTTAAATAACTCGGTTCTCATATTATCCTTCATATCATACTCTTTGCAGGCTGACTTGTGGAGTGTCGGGGCAATCCTTTTTCAGTTGGTAACTGGTAGGCCACCGTTCAATGGAAATAGTCAATTTCAGGTTTGTGCAACATTTTAATGGAATTCTGAAGTTGTGTGAGGGAGTTTTGCTATATGAGGTGCAAACAATGCTCTGAATTGTTATGAAACTTAGTATCTAATAATAAAAGAGAACTGCAACAATAAGTTTAAAGATTTATTGGCGGGTTTGGCCCCATGGTTAAGAGGGGTGTGCGGAAATGACCCCTCTATTAGAGAAATAGCGGCAATGACCCCTCTGTTATGAATTTTGATTCATTAGATTAGAGAAATAGTGGCAATAGCACCTCCATTGTCGATTTGGTGCGGAAGTGACCCAAATTCATTAATAGTTTCATCTATTTCTTTTAACTTTTCATATATTTTGAGCACCATCTTTTTCCATGCGAAATATATGATGGAGGGGTCATAACTGCTATTTCTCTAATAGAGGGGCCATCTCCGCATCAAATGTATAACGGAGGGCCATTGCTGCTATTTTTCTAACTGATGGGTAATCTCTGCATAATAACTCAAAATATTAAGCACTAGTGCTACTTTGAAAAGAAACTTGAAACCTGAAATACGCTTAAATTCAACTCTTATTACTACAATGCTGCTTTATTCCTTTCTAATACTTTGTTGTAAATACAGCTTTTTCAAAACATCTTAACATCAACTGACCTTAAGTTTCCCGGTGGTGCTCTTGAAGAACTGCATCCCGAATGTGTTGACCTTTGCAGATGCCTTTTGCGTCTAAATCCAGGTGCGTCATTTTAGGTGAAACAATATGGATTTATCTCCCTGTGTGAGTGCGATAATTCCCATATGACCTAGCTTTCATTTTTTTTTACAGTTGAGCGACTAACCTTTGACGAGTTTTTCAGTCACAAATTTCTTCAGGAACCAAGGTAAGAAATATTTTTTTACCCTTTCATATTTCAATATATTTTATATTTTTAGCTTACCGTTATATTTTGAAAGCAACTATCTATAAGTAGTTTATACTCTCTTATATATAGGCCGGCAATTTTGCCAATGAAGTCACTCGTTGAGCGGTCCACTTCTTCTGCCATCCCTATGAATTTGTTTTCTGTAAATGCCGGTGGGCATGAAGACAACAGTGAAGATTTTTCTAGCAGAAGGCCTCTATATGGATGCATTCCAACTGCGTCTAAGGACGTTCTCAGGGAATCGGTTGATGATAAGCCTTCATCAAAACAGGCTCAAGGTGGTTTTTTTTTTCTTCCATTATTTTATTTATTTTAGTTATAATGTTATATTATACTTTGATTGATATTCCAATAGAACCCTACAAAACCAAACACGCAATTATAGGCCAACGGGAATTCACTGCAACGATAAATACCCGAACACTCTTTACAAATCATAAATGCACAAAAATACAAAATACCCCCAGCAAAGCTAAAAAGACCGATAAGGACATAAGTTTCTAGGCTTAGTTACAATTTTACATTTCCTCTTAACTTACTGCTTGCCCTTGGAATGTTCATACAGTTTCTGATATCTCTGATTCAATTGAGAAAGATTATGTTCTCGTCAATGCTCATCTTGCATCGATAGAATGCATCTCGTATGTTGCTGAAAAATCGGAAATAAATTCCAAACTCGAAGCTTCGGCCGAAACCTTGAAGAAACAGAACGAGCAGACAGGGTATGCCAAAGACCAGGTACCGGGTGCTTCAACGATACTGAGAGAATTGCAAGGACTAGCGATATTGCATCCTTATACAAAGCTGCAATTGTTGCATCAGTATATTCAGGTTCTTGTAGAATTATCACAAGAAAAGGTGAGTTTTCGTGCTTTTATTGAATATTCGGGGTTTGTTTCTCTCTTCATTTTCTACGTTCTGAACTAAAGTCTGCTTGTTTCTTTAATAATATTGAGGTAGGCTTTAAATTCCAAATTAATTACTTGTAAGATATCACTGATCAATTTATATAAGTTTGTTACTTTGGAAAACGTAAATATAGTGTTAAGGATTAAATTTCTAGACTCGAAAGTTTATTTTTCTGCACCGATTATTAATTGTAATTTCGTAACTAGTAGAAATATATTTTCCTAGATTAGAAAAAATTATAGCTTATTTTTAGTATAAAGTTGTGTTTTAGCATAGATTATTTTAGAATTTTCACATGTTTCATGTTTGTATTTATTTTCCGTGTTAATTTCTGACTCATTTTCTTGCACAGCATAATGCGGGACTATATCTTGAGTCCTTCTCGGTCGAACTGGTTATTCTTGCTCTATGGAAAAAAGCCCTTCAAATTTCTAGCGATTGGTTGGCTTCCGCCGCTGTGAATGAAAAGTCGGCGGAAATTTCCAAAAGTGCCCACGAAGGTACAAGTTCATCACCGCGCAACAAAGAAGATTGCGATTTTAGCAAGCCTTTGTGTGTGCACTCATGGGCGGAAAAGTCATTTCTCATTGCCTTTGGCCGTGCGGAGAAGCTTGAACATCACATCCGAGACATGGATGGTCAATCCCTCTTCTCTTGCTTTTCTATAAAAACCAGATAATTTTTTTGTTTTGGGAATTGTAAATCTGAAAATTATTCACTAATAAGGAATTATTTATATAATTACAACCGGCTACTTTTGCTCTTACCAGCTAAATACTTATTACCTAATATTGGTCTTAACTAATTAAAAATGGCATACTGACCCTTATTACTTCTCTAATTCCTAAATTAATCATATCAGTTAGTAACATATTAATTCTCTTTTTTTTTTTCCCCTTCTAAATCCATTCATACTTTGATACACATTTGCAGGTGCTGCTAATATGCCGGACGCAATGGAAATCATATTTCAAAAAGCGCTCGCCTTTGGGACTGACGGCGCTGTAAGTATACTGTACACTTAGAAGCTTTGATTTTCTTTCTAGATTTGTGTTTTCCTTGTACGTAATTATCAGCTATGTCCCTTGAAGTTGTCGTGTTGTGTCAATTTTGTCGTAATTTTTATTTTAGCTGGGACTCGCCATAATATGTAAAATTGCCGCAGCTTCCACTTTGATTGTTAAGAAGTTGACAGTTATCTTCACGTCATCACGTGCAATGCACATGCTTATACACATGACGATTTGTCCCCAGCCAGTAGTTTACGCATGAACGTGGTTTAACATATGGCGAACACCCATTTTTTAACGACAATGGTGGATATTGCTATACATTAAGGACGATTTTGTCCCTAGACACTAGTATGTGCATTGAACATGACTTAACAACGACCACTCAATTTTTCGACAATCGGAGTGGAAACTGTCAAACCGCTACAATTACAAGTTTAGAGGGTCAACACGATAAGTCTTGGTTTGATGATTACTCCTTCATTTTCCCTAATTTTTACCAATCCCGTGCTTGGATTTAGGTGGACGAGTTCGTCAACAGAAGCACGGCTGCAGAGTCGTATTCGAAGGCGTTGCTTCTACTTTCCTTCATCGAAGGTGAAGCAACGACGCTTCCCCTGAACCCCCCGTTCTCTCTAACACCCGACGACAAGAAGCGAATCCACCAGTACATCGTGAATCTTCATTCCCGTCAAACTAACTTTCTGAAATCGCAACCCTCCCACAAACCCAAATGAATCAATCTGGTCTGTACAGAATCTTTGTTTATTCTTCAGGTGATGATTCGGCAACAAGGGCGTTTTAGTCTCTGACATGGATATATATATATATATATATATTATTTCAGGTAGTGTGGAGTGTGGAACAAGGTAATTATTCTTGGGTTTGTGTAAATGAAACTGTCTATTCTTTATTTCAGGGGAACTGTAAATAGGAGATGTACAGTGGGACTCTGAAACTTGAATGTATATATTTCAGCCTTTGTCATTTTCTCATTGGATATACATATATATATATATGGAGCAGATTTATATAATTAAATTTGACTAAATTAGAATCAGTTATAGCAGATATATATATTGTTTATCAAGATTGTTTGGACTAAATTGGATACCTATAATGCTCCTAAACAGTTTCTGGAGTTGGGAGTTGATTCCGTTATAGAGATCATAGATTCGACGACGAAGGGGTTTAAGGCAACAAAAAAAATGATTTTATGAGGTCTTCATGCCGAAAAATAAAGATTAGGGGCAATAACGAAAGTCGATAAGTGCCGGGGGTGAAACATGCAAATTGTTGTTAATTGCGTGGGTTAAGTAGAGCAAGATTAAAAAATAAACATCAAATGTAGAAGGGTTAATGACGGCAAAAATACCCAAATTTTGGTCAAAGAACTCCTCGTGTACTCAAAGTCGAAAAGTGGTGGCAAAAGTACTCAAAGTGTGTTTTGGGGGCGTTGACCTGTTTTTTCCGTCCATCTACTAACGGTGTTGTCCACGTGGCCGTTAACCTCTTTCCACGTTTTAGGGCACGCCACGTGGTCGTTGACTACCACGTCATCCAAACTTACTTTGAGTACTCGACCACGTGGAAAGAGGCTAACGGCCACGTGGACGGCACCGTTAGTGAATGGACGGAAAAAACTGGTCAACGCCCCAAAACGTACTTTGGATACTTTTGCCACTACTTTTCGACTTTAGGTATACGAGGGGGGTTCTTTGACCAAAGTTTGAGTATTTTTGCCGTCATTAACCCAATGCAGAAAGATAATGTTAGAATCCAATCCAACTATTGGGAAAGCCAGTCAATATATGAGTCATCCATTTCTACAAAGCTTGGACAAATCTTTTTGTGCCACTTGCGTTCTCTTTTCCTATCACTTGTCAAACAATGAGCACATATTTCTATATTTAATTATATTTCATAAAAAAAAAAAAAACATTAAGAAATATTGTGAGGTTTCATGATCAAAGAAATGAGTCATTATCATTTATTTAGAAAACTTAAACTAAAATATTACCCAAGAAATTATCGTTAGTATTAATAAAATGTAAACCATGAAAATTCAGTTTCTATATATCTAAAGTACAGTAATTTCTTAATACGCAATTTTATTTGTATTATGCAAGCCAATACAAATACTACTTTTATTTTAAAATTCCAAATCTCCACATCTTTTTAATAGCACCTTTGTTAGAAAAATCATTCATATTTAGGTCATTTGATTTTAAACTTAAGATTATTGAAAAAAAATATATTATTATTTCCTTTTTTATAATAAAAAACAAATAATACAATTTAAACTGACTAAAATACGACCATAAATTCCAATATGAATTGGCCAAAATACTGATTTATTATAGACAACTTTCGTAAAAACCGAGGGTATTCTCGGGTTTTTCTCACCGCAAAAGAAAGAACCCCACAGTTTGCATTGCACCAATGCGAGACACTGATGTCCACTCGCTCAACGAAGGAAATCTCAGCCGTTAGATCACCATCCCAATAACGAGAGAGCGACACGTCCACATCCGCGAACCAAGCCCACCGTAACTCACCTGCAGCCTCCCGCACGCAGGCGACCCCAGTCCGCCACGTCATCCCCACCCACCCGACTCGCTCCCGAGCGCGTAGCCACACGCGCTGCGCTTGTGGACGAGAATCGACGATCGGGAAAATATAAAAAGGAAAAAGCCAAATAAAAAAATGAAAAAGAAGTAGGCGAAAAGCGAAAGGGCTCACTGGGCGAGCGAGAGCCACTAGCTTCGCGCCACGTGTCGCGACGAGAGCGCGCGCTGGCTCTCGAAGCGCTTCGCAGCCTCAAGTCCGAGCTGACCCACCTCTCTCTCTCTCTCTCTCTCTCTCTCCAATGGCGATTTCTCTTTTTCGAAGAAAAAAATAAATCCACAGGAAATTGTAGTGGCTGAGATTGATCGCTCTCTCGCATGGCTTCGCTCTCTCAGAGCTCGCTCTCATGGTGCTTATAGCTTCCTCCTCTCCACTCTTCACAACTCTTTCAAGCTCTCCACTGTTTTCTTTTCGTGCTTTGAGTTTCGGAGATTTGGATCGGTCCGCCATTGTTGAGGAGCTATGAACTCTGCGGCGGAGGCTCGGCGAGCTGGATTCGGTGCTTGATCGAGTTACGGCGGTGAAGAGCTCGAGGATTCGCCATGTCCATACGGAGAGGTGCGTTGAGCTTTTGCTGCGTTTGATTTAGGGCTTCGAGTTGCTGAGTTGTGAATTGGATGATTCGAAAACGCTTTGATCGACTGAGCTTGCTTGGTTCTGATAAAAAAAATGATTAGATTTTCGTGGTAGAAAGAAATGAATTTGTTACAGGAATGCTTGTTAACTACTGATTCAGCTTTATCCGTGTCTTATTTTTTGTTTTCTTTTGGTGTTTTCCGCTCTTAAAGGTTTTGGCTTCTTCGCGTTCGTCTCGGTGAGGATTCTGATATAAGGAATTTCTCCGACTCAGTTGCGGTGGATTCCGATAATTTTTTGTGTACATTAAATGCTGATTCCGGTGAATTTCTGCTTAGTCTTGATTCATTAGTACCTTCAGCTACATCTCGAATCGAAAGGAAAAAAAATAAAATAAAAAATCAATAAGAGATTCGATTCGTTCGAACTCTTTAACGTTACTATAAAAGTCAGAGACGGATCACTACCGATTGCTCGTAATTTGTTTTCTCTTGCAGTAGCAACTCGTGCTCAGGTGTTTTTGACAACTTCCACAACGGCTTTACCGCTCACAGCTTTCGGTGCTCTGAGAAATAATGGCATTTACTCGCTTCTCGTGAGGGAGGATTTGAAGCAGCGACAGCTGCTAAGGTCCGGTAATGGACACGTACTCTTCAGGAGAAGACCTTTTAGTTAAGGTGATACCCGTAACTCTTATGTATAATATTCAAAAGCATTATAAGTAATGTAATAATCTCTTGTTCGCTTTTTGAATCGGTGCTCGAACTCATACTTGCGCTGTTCATTCAAATCCAGATGAACTATTTATTATTGACCAATTGCTGAAATCAAATAGATCTTTCTTTTCCCTTTTTGTCAATTAGCTAGTTGTATTGAGTGAACTTAGCTGTCTTCCTGTGATAATAGACAAGAAAGCCCTACACTATTACAAAGCAACGGGAACGATGGACGGAGGATGAGCATAACAGGTTTCTCGAGGCCTTGAAGCTCCATGGTCGAGCTTGGCAACGCATTGAAGGTGGTAGCTCTTATTAACTGTTCTAAATTTGCAATATTTATGCCTTGCATCTTATGATGCCCATATATATATGTGTGTGTGTATTTTATATTGCTGTGACTGGCCTTTTGGTTAATCCACAGGTTACATCTAATTAAAATAATGGAAAATGATACTCTACTGTGTTCTTCTATTGATCGAAGGTCTATTTTTTCTGCTTTTATTTGTTTACAGAACATATAGGAACAAAGACTGCCGTACAGATCAGAAGTCATGCACAGAAGTTTTTTTCAAAGGTAAAGTGAATTCCTTCTCACTTATATGCTTCATGACATGTGATCTTGCTTCATATTCTGTTCTTTAATTATTTATCTCTTGTGCTTTTCGAATTAATTAGTTTCAATTCAATATGCTTTCACAATATATCAATCAATTTTTGTTCAGTGCAAAAGAAGAATTTTATTTGTCATATAACAAGTTTGATTGAAGGAAGATTTGTATGCCGGTCTGTGTTTTCACTTGTCTTTAGAATACTACTAGGTTTACTATATGTGTTGTGGCAGGACATGTAGATGCTAAAAATCTACGGTCCAAAATTAATCGAGTGCTCAAATTAGATTTTTGTTTAATAAGGGCTTTGAAATTTGTTTATGAAGTCAGATCAAAGGGGTTGTATTTTTGTGAAAACAGAAACTACGGCAAAAGAGAAGCTTTACCAAAAAATTATAGAGGCTCAACCTAGTGTCGTTCGATTTTCCTACAAAGGATTAACTACAAAACTAGTTGCTCTTTTTTTTTTTTTTTTTTTTTACGTATTTCCCACACATTGATTTAAAAATTGTTCCCGTCATGGGCTATAACGCATGTATGTAGTTATAAGAAAATTTAATGACGACCAAGTCAATATAATTATTTGCATGGGCTAGGTACAAGTTGCTAATGGTATTGACTATTGAGGGAAATTGTTGATATTGCATGAAGCAATTTTTGAAGAATCTATTGCAAAAACACGGTAGCCAAATTGTGTTGAACTTCATAGGCTCTACATTTCTTCATAAGGAGAGTGTTGAAAGAGTTGAAGATTGAATTTGAAGAGAGTACGCAACTCTACTATATGATAATACGTTAGCCATAAGAATAGCTCGTAATCCTGTGTATCGGGACAGATTAAATAATTTGTAGGTAGATCGGCACTTTATCAAAGAGAACTAGACCGAATGATCATCAACATTGAGTATAACTTTTATAGATTCCACCAAGGCGATATGCGGGGTTGGGTGTACCACATCTATCCGACTAGCTGGTCTTGTAAAAGGGGCTAGCTGAACAAACTATGCCTTGTAGGCAAGCTTGGTCTCATCGACATCGCAAGATATGCGGGGTTGGGTGTACCACATCTATCCGACTAGCTGGTCTTGTAAAAGGGGCTAGTGAACAAACTATGCCTTGTAGGCAAGCTTGGTCTCATCGACATCGCAAGCTTGAGTGAGTTGGATGAAAGTGAAATTTTGCTTATTTATTTTGTATTTGTAGGCACATATGTTTGTTAGGATTTGTTGACTTAAGATCATGCTTAGTTTTTTTTTTTCCTTCCACCAAACACAACATTTTGGGCTATGTGATTCTGCATTGCATGATATCGTGACCAGTTTTGAAAATCCTTCTCAACATGGTAGTTGAATTTTTATTTTTTATTTCAGTTGGAAAAGGAAGCTCTCTTGAAAGGTGTTCCGGCAGGGCAGGCACTTGAAATAGACATTCCGCCTCCACGCCCTAAACGGAAACCTAGCAATCCTTATCCTCGGAAAACATGCCAAACTCCCACATCCCAAGTGGGAGCAAAAGATGGGAAATTTTTGTCATCGGAGTCTTCTCACTGCAAGCAATTGCTGGACTTGGAGAAAGAACAACTTCCTGAGGTTATATGCACTTTACCTTTGGTAGACAATTAGAAATAATATAAAAAAATGAAGTTTAGTGTTAATTGGCTAGAAATAGTTAATTATATTGCTGATATGTAATTACTGTCTAATCATGTGGATAATGGCTAATTCTATTGACTAAATTGTTACATACTTGATATTTAGGATCAAGTGTCGCTATTTAACTAAATAATTTAGCGTATTTAATTTGAGTTTGTCAACTAATTTTGCCATTTAGATTATTTGATTATGTCATTATATTAATTAATCCGATGATCATTTACAAGTTTAATCTCTCTAAAAAAAAGGGCAGATTGAGCTTGGTGAAGATTTGGCGACGCTCCACTCCCATTTCAAGAACGATTTTGACCCGTAACGTAAATCTACATAATAGATAGTAAACAATTAATATAGCTAAGTTCCATTCCTTATGTTAGGTAGTTTAAAGTTTGAACTATATATTCTAAGTTATTCTTAATAACTATATATCCCAGTTCATTACTATGAAATAAAATATTTCGTAAAGACTCTTAAGACTACACCTTTTTTAGTTTAAACAGTTTTAACTGTACCAAAATTCTTCCTTGGCTGATAAAATCTATTGTAACTTCATTTTTCCCCTCCTTAGAAGCCTTGCGGAGAACGAAAACCGACACACGAAAAAGAAAATCAAAGTGAGAGCTGCTCGGAAGCTCTTACGCAGCTTCAAGGACTCGGAAATGCTTGCAGCTTTAGGGAATTTGTGCCTTCCACCAGAAAGGCGAATCAAAACGATACCAGTGATTCGTACATTGCAGTTGAGTTTAACAGAAACCAGAATTTCAACAATCCCGACGATGCTACTGATGCGACGATTGAAGATAACGAAACGAGCAAAGGCTCACAGTTAGAACAGAAAATGGATTCTGACTTGAATCACGGGTTACCATCTGAGGACGTTCAAGCCACACAGAATTACCCGAGGCACGTGCCTGTACACGTTCTTGATGGGAGAGCGGGATCAAAGCAAACTAATTCTCCTGATCTGTCGTTCCAAGAGCCCAAATTTCATAACCATAACTTCTTTCCAAGCTCGTCCACGTCTGTTATTACTCACGAGCATCAAAGCAACGCCCCGAGATCTTCGAACCATCAATCGTTTCAGCCCTTCAGTCCTCTCCTAAACTCATCGGTCCGCCGCAGCCAAGAAGAACACCAATCGTTTCTTGACATATCGTCCACATTCTCCAGTCTGATCGTGTCGACACTGCTTCAAAACCCAGCAGCGCATGCCGCGGCTAACTTTGCCGCTTCATTTTGGCCGTACTGCGGAAAGCCCTCACCGGATTCCGCCGAGTCCAGCCAAAGCGGAACAAATCCCAATTCGGGTATGGCTGCGATCGCTGCCGCCACAGTAGCGGCCGCCACTGCTTGGTGGGCCTCCCATGGACTTCTCCCCGTGTGCGCCCCGCTGCTCCATGGTTCTTTCCCCTGCACCCCACCCGTGGGAGCAGCTTCGTTGATGGAAACCGACCAAGCTCCGAATCCTCCATTGCAAGATCAAATGGAACCGGAAAATTCAGATACTAATTCTAAAGGTGGTGATGATGAGAATGCTGCCGAAACAGCCGATCCTCGGGATTCAGATCAAGCGAAGAACAGAAAACTGGTTGACCGGTCATCGTGTGGGTCCAACACAGCTTCCAGTAGTGACATAGAAACCGACGCGTTGGAGAAGAAAGAGGAAGAGAAGGAAGACTTGAAGGAACCGGAGAACGAAAATCCGGTCTCCGAGTCTAATATCCGCCGCATTAGGAATAATTGCAGCAACCCGAGCGATTCGTGGAAGGAGGTCTCCGAAGAGGTAACTTCTGGGAATATCTGTAAAAATATATCTAATATAGGAAATAATATTTAGAATAGCCTCAGAATAATAAGACCTTTTAGATTAGAAATTTAATCATACAAACGTAACTCAGACGGCAATGCGAACTTATTACCGAATTCTTCCTTACTCGATTTTGAATTCACGTGTATATGATATCGTGTTTGTGTTTGATAAATACAATTCTTTGTTTAAAATATCTCTAATCTTATGTTTTTTAAAATAGGCCCATAATAAGAAAAGAAAAAAAACTAGTCTAATAATCCAATCCTACAAACTCAGAGTGTCTATACACTATCGTGTTTTCCTTTGATAAATATTAAATACAATTCTAGGTAAAAAAAAAATGTATATATAATTATATATTAGAAAAATATCTCTAATAGTCTAATGTATGAAATAATATTTATAATAATTAACAAGCAGGATAGGCACACAATAATAAACTTTCTAGCTTGTGAATCTAATCCTACAAAGTTACAAACTATTTACTCTACATAACTTGACACCAAGTTATTTCGGGTTTTTTTTAACTAAAGTCTGCACATTATCGGGTTTGAACTTGATTCTGAAAGAAGAAGAAATAACATGCCAATACATTATCACGTTTATATCTCAGGGACGATTGGCATTTCAAGCGCTATTCTCGAGAGAAGTACTGCCTCAGAGCTTCTCACCTCCGCCGAACCTGAAGAACATGAGAGAAGACGAGAGAGAAAGAATAGCGTCGTTGTTAGATCTCAACATCCGGGCATGGGGGTTTTGCTATAACCTTAGTGAATTGGAGAAGAACGCATTGCAAAAAGTCAGCAGCTTAGAAGATGGGGCGTTGACCATTGGGCTCGGGCAGGGGCGTCTCAAGGCCCGGCGAACGGGGTTCAAGCCTTACAAGAGATGCTCGGGGGAAGTCAAGGAGAGCCTGCTCGGGAATCCGGGCAGCCAAGTTGAGGAGAAGGCGAACAAAAGGCTGCGCTTGGAAGGCGAGGTTCAGCTTAATATTTGACTTTTTACGCGCGGTCAAAGGAAACCTTTGATGCTGTCCATTATTGTTATTATTATCTTTTTTTTCTTCTTCTTCTCGTGTCTCGTATCTTCGAACTTTCTGAGGGCTCACGGAACTTTTCGTGTAGGTGTGTGTACCATATTATATGTCTCCATTGAAACTATGAAAAACTGCTCTTAAAAGACTTCTTTGGTCGGACTCTTGGACGAGAAAGTATTTATGTGTTTTGACAGGTTTCATTTTCATATGGTCTTTATATGCAAGTACATATAATACATATATGTGTGTGTACAGTATATATATATATAGTGAGTGTGTGTGTGTTTTTTTTTTTTAATATATGATAAGGCTTGAATCTTACACTACAAGCCATTTTTGTGGTAATTGATCTGATCACTTAGCTTCAAAAACCTTTTTTTTTTTTTTTGTCTTCATTTTAATAAGTGATCTGTTCTTTTTTTATTCATTATTATAAAATAACATTTTTCCATGGGGCTCAAACCTTTTCGGTAATTTGGCTTCAAAAGTTTTTATTTTTATTTTTAGTTATGGATTTGATCTATCACTTTGCTTCAAAAAAACTTGTCATTTTTTCATGCTAATGGATTTTATCTGATCACTTAGCTTCAAAAACCTCTTTTTTTTTTTTTTTTTTTTAATGAATTTGATATGATCACTTAGTAAAGAAAAAAAAACTTGTCGTTTTGTTTTTAATGCTAATGGATTCAATCTGATTGGTTAACTTCAAAAATATGTCCTTTGTTATGTTATTGGATATTTGATCTGATCACTTTAGCTTCAAAAACTTGTCCTTTCATACCCAGTTTGGTTTTCATGTTAAGAATTGGACAAACCTTAAAACTTGAAATGAAAAAAATGGCAAAAATACCATGAAAATCGTCTAGTAATTGGACGGAAATTGCAGAGAACTAATCATACTTGGTGGGTAATATTGTTATTAAATTATAATTATTCATTAGCTAAACCAAAATCATAATTTATTATTGGATTTTACCAAATTGATAAAATGAACATTCTTAAGATCAAAATATCGTCTTTTATGCATTTGGGAACTCATCAACACTCTGCAAAAAAATAAAATAAAAAATTAAAACTTGAACCAAACCCATCAATTCAATACTTGGTGATTAATATAGAGTTATGAAATAGTATATTTTTTTTCTTTTTCCACTAACTATACCAATTAAATCATTCATTATTTAATCAAATTTACAAGCTGTAACACATTCTGTTCCACAATAAGATCAAACAATAATGAGATGAGAAAGACCAATATCAGTGGGATATTATTCTCTTTTTATTCCTGTCGGTGTAGCGTACTGGTCTGAAACCATACGAATAATTTCTCCAAAGCATATTTCGCTTTTTTAATATTCTTTTGACTACTCAAGAATGAAATTTATAGCGACAAAAAGGACAAGAACAAAAAATAAAAAAATCAGGATCGTTTTCGTGGTTGAACAATCCCGTGTTCTCGTCTATGAGGATAGATTCCCCTCGAGAAGTATTGAGTGAATGTGATGGTACATGTGCCTCCACAAAATCCAACTTTTCTCCATTATTAAATCATGGGATATTTGTGGCCTAAGTACTCAAGTTTTACTAAAAGTGAGCATTTTCCCAATCTCTCTCAATAGCGGCATGCAGGGACGGAGCCAGAACTCTGACTAAGAGGGGGCGAAAATTAATTGGCTATAAATTTCATAATAAAAAAAGACATAGAAACTATTATTATACATTGCATTATAACTATTTTTTATGAACTTTCGGTTTATGAAATAGTTCATTAGGATCTCTATATTATTAGAAATCTACATGTTACGTTCTCAATATATTAATATAATTTTTTTCCAATATTTAAAACTTTGCACATCTTAAATTGATTGGTGAGTTTTATTCTCTAGTTTTGTAAGTTGTAATCGTTTTAGTATACCTATAATTAAATAAAGTACAAAATACCATGAAAAAAAAAATTAATCATAAAAAGTGTTGCTAAAAAAATTAAAAAAAAAAAAAACTATGGTGGGTTTGGGAATTGAACCCAGGGCTACAACTTGGAGGAGAACTTTAAGAGTAACAAAATTCCACTACACTATGGTGATATCTAATCTACAAATGCCATGTTTATTATTTATATATAAACTTATAATAATATGAATAAATAAAAATAAAAATTAAGTGCTAGGACCAAGTGGGGGCGACCGCCCCCGCTCCGCCCAGTGACGGAGCCAACCTTTTAATATAGAAGGGGCGCTGAGTAAATTTTTAAAAAAACAAATAACTTTAAAATAATGCAATTTTTTTAATACACACTCAAGAACACTCAGGCACTCACAAATCGAAATAATATTTTCACATATAGACACAATATAATTTGTGAGAGAAATACTTGTTCCGGTGTTGCGTTATTAAGGTGTTCTTTTCTAAACTAAAAGAGATAAATAAATCCAGACTAATCATGAGTATTTACATGTTAAAAACATTAACACGGAGGAGAAATATTAAAGTTAGTTACTACCATGCGAAAAAGTAAGAATTTATTTTCTTCCAATTAGAAAACACGTATAAAAATAATATTTTAGAAAAACAATAAGATAATGTTGGTTCCAAAATTATCCATCTCTGCCAAAACACGAAAACACGCTCGCTCGGGAAAATGAATATAATAAAACAAACGACAACAATGAATCGATCTATGAACGCACGCCACTCTCCTCTATATGAACACACACGTCTGTGCACATCAAATACACAATCTCACAACATTGTGTTTATATATATATTACGATGTGCAAACTGAGACAAACAAACAAGGAAGTGCAAGATCACAGTATAAATGGAGAAGGCTTCTCTGATTAATTGAAATTATTGTAGACGAATGAAAAACAAAGTGGAGTTGAAGAAATATACAATTGGAGTTGAAGAAATAGATACGCATTACTGCATCTAGTCAAAGGAAAACAAACATGAATAAACCCTAAGCAACTAATTTGTTGTATGCATGTAACAGAAAGCTAAATAATTGGTTAACAACTACTTATTGACTAACCCTAGCTAACTGAGTCTAATTCCAATACGACCTTGCCGACTCATACGTATAATTTTATTTTTCACGAGAATGAAGGAGGGCAGGGGCCCATTGTGGGTTCCCCCCTCCCTCCGTCACTGGCTCTGTCCCTGGCGGCATGTCCCATCCTGTTAACGTTTGTAACATGAGAGACACATACATCTACGAGTAAATTTCAAAAACATCAATTATTTAACATTTTTATTCAATTAGAGACATATGCATGTCACTATTCAACAATTTTATTAAATTAAAAGTGTAGAATGTCTTTAGCTTAAAGAGACTTTAACAAGACATGGACGGAAATAGATATTGACACTGTTTTATGGTTTTGGGTACAATTCTCCCTAAAGAAAATAGAAATATATACTAACAAACTTAGTACAAAATTTGATACTATGATGCAAATATCCCTTTATTCATAAAAACGATTATTACCATACCACATAGTTTAATGCTTCGTAGATGGTAGATCATCTAACATTCCGTAACTCTCAAATCATATATATATATATATATATATATATATATATTAATGTATTTGTTCTTTGTTCAACGTATAAAGCATTATTATATACCGAATCTCGAAGGTGAAATTGTGCAGATCTTATTTACATATAAATAAACGGTAATTGCATAAAAATACCCCCGAGCTTTATCGTTGGCGCAGTTCGCTCTCCAAATTTTTGTTTTTGTATAAATACTTTATATATATATAGTTAGTGGGACACTCTCCTGCTGTTACACTTTAAAAACGATGGATGTGTCGACCTTGTGTCGTGCGGAACGTTCAACTTGCGAGAGTATTTTAATCAATTTTGATTCGTATATTTTTTCAATCTTGTTGCGCTTTCATCCCCAAGTCATAACCTTTTTCACGAGAGATTCTTAAAACTCTTTTGGCCTAATTATCAATTCCCATTACTATGCTCATGTAAAAATAATGAACATTTTGATATAGGCACATATAGCATATTTATTATCATAAAATTTCACTTTTAAATTAATTTTTCAACCTTACGAATAGTATAAGCGCCCGTTTTTCTTTTTCTCACGAGATCTACATAACATCGGCGCGGCACAAAATTAAACAAAAGTTAAAATCCAAAAGACGAAAGTGCCCCTAACATAGGAAATTCGAAGGGCACTAGACTAGAGTGAATAATTACTTTAGAATAAATAGTGTACGAAAAGGCATTAATAGGAATGCTCGGCAACGGTTTACAAAATGCACATCGATCGACCCAAGGTTTGTGTCGTCCATTCCTGAGACCAATCGTCTTCGCTTTCCCCAACTCCGATGCCATCTCTACGTACACCCATGCATGCATGCACGTGACGTGGCATACGCCTTTCTTTACCCTTTGCTTGGTTTTCACGTGTAATTTCCCACTTTTCATGCACTCGTATCTATAAAAACTATTTCAAACCAGAACGAAAATAAGAAAAATGTAAGCAAAGATTGAATAAACCCAGGTGGGTTTTAATTAGTTATATTGTTGGTTTTGTTCTAATTTGGTAAAAATAATTGTACATTTGTAGTACTATTTGAATAAAAATTAGACCAAGATGAATTAATGTATCATCAAAACTACTATTTGAATAACGATAATAATAACAACTTGACAATATACTTTACAATGATGGAGTTTTTATTTCCTTAATAATTATGATTTATATGATCCAAATCCGAGTTTTTTTCGAAACTTCCGATTCAAAATGCACAGTACCGGTTATTCACAAAATGCATTAATAAAAGTCACAATATATACACTTCTCAATAAATTATATAGGGGTCTAAAATATTATATATATATATATATATATATATATATATATATTGAGACTAACCCACATAACATATGATTCACGTAGATCAATGAACATTATGTACACGTACACAAATATATTGTATATTATTATTATAGCTTGTATCATAAGATCTTCTTCCTTGAGTTTCCACGTAATAATATTATTAGTCAAACTCATCTTTATCAACAATGTTGCTTCTTCTCTCAACTCTCTTCCTTGCTCTTACTTGCTTTCATACATCTCACTCTTTCAAACACCAAACCCTAACGGATCTTCCACAGTGCAACGAGAAATGCGGCAAGCTCGAAATACCGTTCCCGTTTCACCTGAACTCCTCTCGCGTTTCCCTCTCCGCCACCTTCAAATTGTCGTGCAAAAACTCGTCAACTCTCTTCCTCAATGTCACCTCCGAGAGCTACCGAGTCCTCGAGTTCTTCTCCGACGGCGTCCTCGTCGACTTCCCAGGCTCGTCGTCCTCGCCCTGCCGCCGCTACAACGACCTGAACTCCTTCACTCTCGGGAGGAACGACCACTTCGGGGTCTCCTCGGAGAATGTGATTGGCCTGTACGACTGCGAGGACTCATCCCTCTGCAAACCCGAGTGTGAAGCCCTGATTCTCCCCGGCTGCGGAGGAAGGAGCGAAGCGCCGGGGTGCTGCTATCCGTTGTCCGACCATACCATGTGGCGATTCGGTGACGAGTTCTCGATATTTGCAAACTCCGGGTGTCGGGGATTTTCGAGCTGGGCCGTGGCAAGGGCGGCTAGCTCGGGCAAGCGTGGGATGAAGCTCGAGTGGGCCGTCCCGAGGAGCTCGGTGGAGAGCGCGTGCGCTGGCGATGCATATATTGTCAATGCCACGGCGGTGACGGGCGGCGTGAGGTGTAAGTGCAACGAGGGATTCGACGGCGACGGATTCGCCAATGGGAGAGGGTGCGTGAGATGTAAGTTTGACTTAATTGAATATTAACTTTGAAATTACCAGAGTTTATTGGTCAGAATATAGAATACTTTTACTAGATAAAATTAGTTTATAATATTTTCGGTAATTTATAATTTAACATATAAAATGTATCCGTGCAGTATTTTTATAACAAATAAATCTTAAGCTGTCTACATTTATCACATTTAAATTGTTTATTCAGATGAATACTTATCTAATTTACATTCATCAAGATCAATGGCGTACCTAAGATACGAATTTCAAGACTTGGGCTAAGGGAAATTTTGACGGAAATACCCTTTAATATTTGAATATTCAGCGGATCAGAAGATTCAAAATTCGAACTTAATATTCATGAATATTATTATTTTATGAAAATTCTGTTATTATCAGTATAGGCACAATTTGTATAGCCATAAAATTAGATAGGCACAATCTAACACTTACTGGTTTTTAAAATCTTACGAAAATTATATTGGAATATATATATAACCCCTAGTATACCCGTAAAATTGAACCGTACGATAGTTTTCGATTTCCGAACTCTTGAAAACACTCGAATATGACCATTTTGAACAGCTTGCATGAGGGAAGGATCGCAAGTATACGGCGAGAAATGCAACATTATCAAAAAGCACAACGACAAGAAACTTCTCATAATAGTAGGTAATAAGTGATGATATTGATTAATAACATTATATATTTTCTTATACATTATATCTTCATCTTCTCAAAGTAATATATAATGATCATGCATGGCATGATAATACAGGAGTTCTTTCTTTGTCCTTCCTCGCTGCCTCCTTCGCCGCGCTCTTCTGCCTCCAGAAACGCTCCGGTAACAAGTCCGGTGAGTTCGACACCAACCGAGCTGATTTCCGCAGCCAAGTTTTGCTCCAACGAGCTTGTTGGGCGAGGCTCTTCACCCACGCCGAGCTTGAAGCTGCCACCGAAGGGTTCGACGCTGGCCACCGACTCGTCGAAGGCTCGAATGGCGCAATGTACGCAGGGATTCTCCTCGACGGCTCGCACGTCGCCGTCCACAAGATACGCTGCGCGAACGAGGGCGAATTCGCTCGGATCCTCGCCGACATCGACGTCTTGTCATCAGTCAAACACCGCAATTTAGCAGTCCTCCTCGGGTGCTGCATTGACGCGCCCCACGAGCCTATGATCGTGTACGAGTACCCGATAAATGGCACGCTCGAAGAGCATATACACCGGCGGAGAGAGCTGAAGACCACACTCGACTGGCCGAGGAGGCTTAGCATCGCCGCAGAGACAGCGAGTGTCTTGGCCTTCCTCCACTGCGAGGTCTCGCCGCCAATATTCCATGGAGAGCTCAAGCCGGGGTCGGTCTTCCTCGACGAGAATCTCTCGGCGAAAGTCGCGGGGTTCGGCCTCCTGACACCGAAGCCACGATGCACCGCTGATACGACGCCATTCCCGAAGAGCGACGTGTGCGACATGGGGGTTTTGCTTCTCGAGATCATCGCCGGCCCGAACAAACCGATGGATTTGCCGACGATGGCGCTGATGAAGATGAGGAATGGGAAACTCGAGGAGATCGTTGACCCGATTCTGTACTATCATGAACTTCACAGCTCGCGCTGCGAGCAGATAGAGAATGTGGCGGATCTGGCCGCGAGGTGTCTGCTGTTCGGCGGCGACGGGAAGCTCGGGATGAGTGACGTCGCGAGGGAGCTGGGGCAGATAGCGAGAGAGCACGGCGCGGACCCGGGCACGAGCAGGCGCGGACCCGACGAGACGTTCTCGAACTCGAGCCTGCTGCAGATGATCTCCATGTCGCCTGATTCCATATATCTGCCGTGATCGTCCCCTGAAACGTTTTTCTATTTTGTTCCGAAGAGAAGTGAGGTGTTTAATTGTTATATTCGGATTTTTGAGGCATAAGTATTTAATTTCATATCGTCTACCGGTATATGTATTTTTAATCTCTTTTTTTAGTGACATAAGTAATCAAAAGCTACAAAACGGTGTCCATCTCGAGTTAATATCGGTTAAGCTAAAGACATATGTACGTCTCTAGTTTCAGAAAAATACTGAATAATTAATATTTTCGGAGAGTAGTATTCTCGTGTTACATACCTTAAGCATTGATGGAATGGAATTAGATATTGACATTATTTTATGGTCTTTCGATACTAATACCGCTAGTGACAGGAAAACTTAAAATATAATTATGTATTTATACCGCAAAAATTATATATGAATCTACCTTTTTTGTGTGGTGGAAACATGTTTCATTAAGAAAACATTAGGGTGTAAAATCCCTCTTTGAAAGACCTTACAAGCCACGAAGGGCATACATGAGACAAAAAATTCGGTGTTAAACCGGCAAGGCGGGACTTGGCTAGATAATTAGCCATCCCGTTACAAGACCTAGGGACCCAATGACACCCACCGGTGGGGGCTACCGATGTGATAAGAGCACCTATGCTACCAATAATATATAGGTCCCTGAACACAATTGCGGTGATCCCTGTTGATGAGCCTAGTCGCACGGAGACAATCAGACTCCACCCCCGAAATGGACCATCCCCGGGCTCGGACAAAGAGTAAGCCATGTTGATGGCTTTGCACTCAGCGGTCAAGGCTGAGTCAACACACTCAAGCACGCAAGCCATAACTCCGAGCACTTTCCCAAGGATATCTCGCACTACCCCGGCTACCGCCGCAAAGCCCGTTCTCGCTTCCCATGCTGCATCTACGTTAAGCTTGAAACCTCCTACCTTGGCTCCTAGCCACGCGGCTTGGCTTGTTGGAATGGGCATCGGGCTCGATTCCATGCTTCACTCACAACTTTCAAAGCTCGCAAGTCAACTAGCAACGTCGTTAACTTAAGCCTCCGGGGTTTTTTGTGGTGCTCAAAGATCCTCTTATTCCGGTCGGTCCAAGCCGCTCAAATAAGACCACAAAAAGGTCCAAATTCGGTTTTGAGAGTCCCTCGTGGGCCCTAAAACAATGTTCTCAAAAAGGAACCGTCCTCGTCTTCTCCACCCAACGGCAAAGAGCCGAGCTCCTCTATATTCCTTGGGCCCTCTCACAACCCCAAACCGCGTGGAGGGCATCTTCCGGTAACGCCCCACAAAACTTACAAAGAGGGAGACAATCCACTCTACAACCCCGAAGCGCTCCGTAAGTTCACCACCTGGGACCCGTGGAGGGCATCTTCCGGTAATGCTTCAAACCACACCCTACAAACCAAGTGTGTGATTTTGGGTGAGATATGAAGCCCCTAAAGAGACTTCCACCACTTGGGATCCGCAGACACTGAGCACGACGACCCTCCCCCGGCTTTCCGACCTCGCAAGTCGGTAGCCCCAAGCGGACAGTGTATACTCCATCTCCTTCGAAATGCCAAACCCCGGTCTTTATAACCGGGTTCACCCAATGGAATTCTCTAGATAGCTTCAGAAGCGCATAATGTGACATAATAGCCGTCACACACTCTCGGTTCCATTTCCTCTCCGTAATAAAGTCGGTTATCCTTCACGGGAACCCATCCCCTGGTACCTTTGTAACCACCTCAAAAGCCCCGGCTCTCGGTATCCAAAGTTGTGAGAAAGCCCGGATGTTTCTCTCCCCGACTTGCCATCTAAGCACGCGGCGTATTAAATATCGTCCCCAACAAAGACTCTTACCTAGAAAGGAAAAGTGGGGTTTGCTTTCCACGTGAAACACCAAGGAATTTGGAAAGTACTTCGCGTTAAGAATCCTAGCCATCAAGCATTCCGGGTGTTGAATAATGCGCCAATAAACGTGGCCCACAAGAGCCCGGTTGGAATCTCCAAGATCTTTAAACCCAAAACCACCTTCTCTTTTAGGTTTCCCAAAAAAAGGGCAATGAGACCTATGGTGCTCGTTGATGGTAGTGGATGGGAACATAAAGTGACTCATAGTATACGTCTAGATCGCTTGGATAACCGCTTTCACAAGAATCTCTCTTCCCCCCTCCGAGAACATCTTTGCCTTTCACTCCCGGATAAGTTTATGCACCCTCGTCATGCCTTGTTGTGTCCACTTTAATGGTTTTTGGAACGTGTTGAAAAGAAAAGTGAACGTTTATATTCTTTTGGCATAAATGTCAATTTTTATATAGTCAAAACTCTCATTGTTTATTATTTTTTTACGAGCAAATTTTTTATTCACTATATGGTTTTTGTTTGAAATTCCGTTCACATTTTTAGTTTATTAGCAAAAAATTGGATATACCGTTATGTCTTTTATACGTGTCACTTCCGTGAGATTTAAAATTATATTAATAGCACTATCTGTAATTTTATTTAATCACTATAAATATTGAAAATTTTAACAGAAATAATTAATAATTATAACATCGAAAAATAAAAACATCAACTACTTAAGCTGTGATTAACTTTTTCCTTTTCTTTTAATCTCCTAAACACTAAAATCCTAGAACACAATTAAGAGTGTCTGACCTTTGGGAGACACAAAAAGACGACGATCAAATAAGAAATATGGAATATCAGTAATTAAGAATCAACCATCTTTTTTCTTCAAAAGTCAAAACATTCTCGATTTTATTCTTGGATTGAATTTCGATCATCAATTTCTTTTTCGTCACTCAAAAGTCAGCCGTTCTCGATTATGTTCCGATTTTATATACAAAAAGTCATCCGTTCTTGCTTGTGGTGAATGTGATATCTCTTTTTCGAATTTAGGATGTTGATGGGCAGGGGCGGACCTAGAACTCTGAGTTGAGGGTGGAGAAACAATAGATAAACTATATAAATTATATGACATCGTAATATATATTTTTTTACTGAGAATAGCAAAGAAAGAAAATAATTTATTAAAGGCTTCAAATTAAGAAACTATTTTTATTTTCCGGAGAGACAATTAGATTTTTATCATTTTTAAATTAGGTAGCGATATATTTTTTTTATTAATGTTACTTTTATAATAAATTTTTTTATTATTATAATATGGATTAAGTAACCATACTAAGTTAAAAAAAAAAAACTAAAAAAAATCAGATCAATGTGCAGGAAAAAAAACAAAATAGAAAATAATGAGGGCTGGATTCGAACCTTAACGTGAGAGAGTAAAAAAGCTATGTCATCCACTGAGCCAGACTACTTTTTATCTTTGATAAGGGTAGTTAAGATATTTATAATGCATCTGAGTCAATTATTTAGTTAAAGATTTAAGGCGTATATAGTCGAGCCGTCCGGCTCGGGGGTGACATTAGCCACGCCCAAACATAGCTGGGTCCGCCCCTGTTGATGGGTAAAGTCAAAAATCACAAAATAATATCGAAGTCCAATTTAATTTAGGTTATTGTAAGATTTACAACATGAAGAACACATGTATATTTACTGAAAAAAATATTGATTTTTCATCATTTTTATTAAATTAAACTACAAATGTATGTTTGTCTAACTTAGCAAACATCAATATATATACAAAGTTGAATTTTGATATATAAATGATTAAATAGCATAAATGAAACTATTTTTTTTTATGATTTTAGCGAAAATTTGATCCTTTGATGGTTAATTAAAAAAAATCTAACAATTTCCGAATCTAGAAATTTATAAAAATACTTTTAAATAATTATTCGATAAAAGTAAAAAAATTTACTGAAAAATCTTAAACATTTTTATTTCTTTTTAGATGGTAAAAATTGTTAAATTTTTGATGATTGACCGCACATTTGTCATAAAAACAAGAGCTATCCATTAAAAAAAAAGCTATCAAGGTTCAACTTGGCGAATTTATCGATAAATCGCTTGCCGTTTTCGACGGATTTATCGTTTGCTTACCGATTAATCGACGGAAAACTAATAAACACTATAGATTATCGTTACCAACACTTATCGAGAATTATCGACACTTATCGAGGATTATCGATGAAAAATCATTAAATTATTTTTAAGAATATATTTACTAAGTTTATAATGTTGATAAAACATTAAAATGCCAAAAATAAAATCATTTCATAATCAAACATAGGTAAATAAAATATAGTCTCACTCTCATATATGCAAATACTCGAATAAAATCATCGAAAAGTACAAAATTTCTTGAAAAGTACCATATTTTTGTTATTTTTCAAGATATTTGCCGATTTTTGACAAAATCATGGAAAAGTACTGGCATGGCCGTCTTGCCGATAACTACCGGCAAGACGGATAATCGAAGATAATCGTGGAAAAGTCAAACCTTTTGCTATTGTTAAAATATAAGAGCCAAATCGGTATATCTAATATTTAAAAAGCCAATTTCAAAGGGACCAATTATAATTAGTTAGAGGACCCACCAAATTCCTCACCAACGCAATACATCAGGCACCGATCGGACTACCTTAACTTCAATCATATGATATTACCAACATTGATTCTGCCAAAATTATAATAAAGTGACCCAATTCAATCTCATTCAATTCAGTTTATTTTCCAAATATGTAATTTATTTAAGATAATATGTAATCAAGATAAAAGTGACCCCATTTATTTTTATGATCTGTTATATTTTTATATATATATATATATATTTTGAAAAAGTACTCGCTACGAAGAAGTACATATTAGTCAATACTCAATACTAGTGTCATGTCAATATTTTATTATTAATTATTAATTTATTACTGTTATTTATATTTGTCATTGTTGGGTTTCTCTCATATGAAAAATAAAACAGCGTGGCATTGACACATTGGGTAATTTTCCCCTTCAAAAAAGTCATTGAAATAATACTGTCCCACTTTAAACCTAAAAAGAACCAATTTCATCACCTTAACATTTGATGTTAATTCAAAATCACAAATGTAAACCTAAATATAAACTTAAACTTAACTTTCATTTAACTTAATAGATTTCTAATAAACTACTATTTATAGAATAAAATTATAAAAATTTGACATGATTCATATGTATATAACATTTAAACTTCAAATTTCTAAAGATTTTGAAAATTTTGCCGTGGTTTGAAAGGGGCTTCGAAAATCATCACCGCTGACGATAAAAGTCCACCTTCTCCAGCCGATTATCGTGGTAAGGTATAAGGTTTCTTCAGGCTTGGGCGAGAAATGAGCTTCGTCAGCCGAAAAATGAGGTACTTCTCGCGAAAACTCTGAATTTATGCCTAGGGTTTGACTTCGTTATTGACCGAAAAGTGTTTCATTTTCCGAAAATTTGTACTTAAAAACTTTGCTCGATAAGTATCTTAGTTTTCGATTCGAAAAATTATAAAACGACAACGATTAAAGGAGATAGTTTATCGAGAACTTAGTTTTCAGCGATTATCGAGCGATTATTGTGATTTTTCAAACATTGACACTGAGTATAGAAGTCAAATACTTTTACCGCTATTTCTTAAAACATCAACTGTTAAAACTAAAAGCAAGATAGTTCCAGAAACATGAACAGAAAGCTTGTGTCGTGAAGTGAAGCTCTAGAGTGAGACTGAGAAGAGACGATCCCGGTCGTTGAAGAACATTTTTCTTTTTCTTTTTTCTTTTTCTGAAAAATGTGTCTGATCGACCGCGGAATCTTTTCCCAGAATCGCCCAAGAGAGTGACACCCAAACACGCGAGGTGTCATCAACTTCATGGACTGCCATAAATTCTAGGGTTTCGTTCTCTCTCCTGACCATTCAATTCTAGGGTTTTTGGATTTTCTCTTCCTTCTTCGACAGTGTTCTTGCATGAAAAATCCCGTTTTCAATTCCGCGTTGAAGCTTTTGGCAGAGGGGAATTGATCAGTTGTGGCGGTGTTCACAGAAAGCTGGCAATTTCTAGGGTTTCTGGGGGTATTCCTTTGCGTTTGAAAGCTGAGATTTAGAGACGAATTGATTGTTTTGAGGCAGTGTTCATAGAATTCGGAATCTGGGGCTTAAAATTTTGTGATCTTTATCGGTCGCCGAGGTCAGTGATCATGAACAATGATTCTAAGAGCTCCGATTCCGGCCGAGCTCCGGCGCCGGCTGCGGAGGACACGAGGCCTTCGTATTGGCTCGACGCGTATGAGGAAATCTCGTGCGACCTGATCGGTGAGCTTGTCGAGGAGGCTGGGCATTCCGGTCAGGACGAAGAGGGCCTCGGCGGAGATTTCTTCGGCGGAATTGAACACATTCTTGATAGCTTCAAGAACGGCTCTGGCCTCATGCCGGTCGCTGATTTAGATGAAAACGTCGCTGTCGCTGGAGAGACCCCGTCGGAGACACGTGACACGGTTTCCGTGCCTCCGCCTCTGCCGCATTGTCTTCGTGCTGATGAAGCTTTCGCCCCTAGGGAGAGCGGAAACATACAGCAGAGTGCTCGAGCTCCATGGCGCGAAAACGGGACTCGGAAGCACGAGAGCGGTGGCGAAAGGTACGGAAAGCTTGCTCGGACCTGGAGCGGGAGGGGCGAGAGGCTTGCACCGACGAGAGGAAGCCTTCACGTCGGGAGAGGAAGGTGCATCGGCGGTCGGAAAAGGCCGAGGGAATGGGATGAGCTTGCTCGGTGTGATCGCAGGGATTTTACGAGGCGGAGAGAAGGTTACGGTAACAACAGTGGTCGGAGAGAGTTCAGAGATAGAGACACGAGAGATCGAGAAACGAATGGATACTGGGAGAGGGACAAATCAGGTTCCGGCGAGATGGTTTTCCGGAAAGGAATGTACGAAGCCGAACGGAGCAGAGAGGTGAAGACAGGCGACGAGAGAACCCAGGAGTGTATTGGGAAAGATCAGAGTAAATCCGAAGAGGTTATAGCCAGGGAACCGGAGGAACAAGCCCGGAAATACCAGTTGGATGTTCTCGAACAAGCGAAGCAGAAGAACACAATCGCTTTTCTCGAAACTGGTGCGGGGAAGACACTGATTGCTGTTCTGCTGATCAAAAGCCTTAGCAACGATTTGCAGAAGCTCAACAGGAAATTGCTTGCCGTGTTTTTGGTCCCGAAAGTTCCGCTTGTTTATCAGGTAATTTGGTGTCCTCTTTTCAACAATACTTTCTGGGACGAGTTTATATGTTGGAATTCATCATTCCAAATCATGTTGATGAGTAGTTTATCTTGCGTTATTTCAGCAAGCTGAAGCCATTCGCGAGAGAACCGGTTATCATGTTGGCCATTACTGTGGCGAAATGGGTCAAGATTTCTGGGATGCTCGAAGATGGCATCGCGAATTCGAATCAAGACAGGTAATTTGATGCTATTTAATCTTTTCAAGCAAGTGATATTCCATTAAACTGCGGTGACTTATCAGATATCAAGCATTCCCGTCTTTCATTAAACCCGTGTATTTATTTGGAGTTGGTCTTCACTCTGCAGGTTCTGGTAATGACAGCTCAAATTCTGCTGAACATTCTAAGACACAGCATTATAAAAATGGAAGCAATCGATCTTTTGATTATGGACGAGTGTCATCATGCGGTGAAGAAGCATCCGTATTCCTTGGTGATGTCTGAGTTTTACCATACGACATCTAAGGAGAAGAGACCGAAAGTATTCGGCATGACAGCTTCTCCCGTTAACTTAAAAGGTAAATTAGCTTCCTCCCAAACTTTATTTTTCTTTTGGCAATTCCTTAATTGCGATATGTGTACTATCCTTTCAGGTGTTTCCAGCCAGGTAGATTGTGCAATAAAAATACGGAATCTTGAAAGTAAACTAGATTCCACGGTTTGTACCATTAAAGATCGAAAAGAGCTAGAGAAATACGTACCGATGCCGTCTGAGAGAGTGGTTGAGTATGACAAAGCAGCCACATTGTGGTCCCTACACGAGCAGATAAAACAGATAGAAATGGAAGTTGAAGAAGCTGCAAAGTCGAGCTCTCGCAGAAGTAAATGGCAATTCATGGGAGCTAGAGATGCCGGAGCCAAGGGCGAGCTTCGCCAAGTTTATGGTGTTTCTGAAAGAACGGAAAGTGACGGGGCTGTTAATTTGATACAAAAGCTGAGGGCTGTCAATTATGCACTTGGTGAACTGGGTCAGTGGTGTGCTTACAAGGTAGTACTTTTATCACCAATTGGGTTTTATCCTTAATATTGACTTTAGGAAAGAGCAAATTTCACGAATTAGTTTTTCTTCTTCATTATACCGGTTTACAAGAAAACGAGTTCAATTAACTAAATAGGTTCCGTTTTATATTTTTTAACGCACCCGATGTCGTTTTTGGTTTTTGATAATGGCAAACAAACAGAACCAACCAGGGTTTTTGATAATGGCAAACAAACAGAACCAACCAGAACACCAGTACCGCTCCTAGTTGTTGATATGGATGTCTTAGTTGACTATCTTCTTTTCATATTTTCGGTTCGTTTATCCTGCAGGTTGCACAATCGTTCTTGGCAGCGCTACAAAACGACGAGAGGGCTAATTACCAACTCGATGTTAAGTTTCAAGAATCCTTTCTGAGCAAAGTTGTTTCTCTTTTACGATGCCACTTATCAGAGGGAGCTGTCCTTGACAAGGAAAAAGCTGCAGAGGCAACAAATGAACATCCCTGCGATGTGACTGAACCACAGGAGATCGAGGAGGGAGAACTTCCCGACAGTCACGGTAAGTCAACCATTTGAACTTTTCAATTATGTGAAAAATGTAAAACATTTGCTATCTAGAACATTTTAAGCATGTTGGCTATATTTGGTGACTCTGTTTTGGATTTTTGATTGAAACCGACCATGTTAAATAATCAAAACTCACACTTGTAACTCAAATTGACCCAAGGAGATGAATTCCCTGTGTTTGTTATCTGGTTTCTTTTTAATCAATATCATTAATGCGTGAAAGATGGTTTTAATTCTTTTTCTAGTTGTTTCCGGCGGGGAGCACGTGGATGTTATCATGGGGGCTGCTGTAGCTGATGGAGAAGTGACGCCGAAAGTGCAGTCACTCGTTAAAATACTCCTTACATATAAACACACTGAAGATTTTCGTGCGATCATCTTTGTGGAGCGTGTTGTCTCCGCTTTGGTTCTTCCAAAGGTTCTATATAAGTAACTTATTTATATTTGGGTAAATGTCACCCGTCCCTCCTGGACTTATCGCTAGTATCACTTTTCCTCTATATATTTAAAGAGTATTTCAAATTGCCTCTTTCTGTTAAATGGTTGTCAAAATTAGGCTAAAATCATATTTTTTATTCTCTTAAAAAGAAAAGAAAAAAAGCATTTTTTTTAAACAAATACGTTGGAAATGTGACGATTTCCCCTTAAAATTTATCAGAAACCGTTGAATATTTAACATAGAGGGGGAAAATGAAACATATTAGAAGTTCACTGGTGAATTGATACAGAGCGATGTTCAGGAGGGACAAATGATATTTACTCCATATTTTTGCTGCTTCTTTTCAATTATTTACTATCAAGCTTGCAGGTTTTCGCAGAGCTTCCATCTCTGGATTTCATCAAGTGCGCCAGCTTGATTGGACACAACAATAGTCAGGAAATGCGAACTTGCCAAATGCAGGAAACCATAGCGAAATTCCGAGATGGCCGTGTATGGCAAACTTAACTTTTCTAAGTCTCAGAATAGCGAATGTTAAGTGCTCATTTCATCTGAAGGTGTTCTTTTATACCTTTTTCTGACAGGTTACGTTGTTGGTTGCTACTAGTGTTGCCGAGGAAGGTCTTGATATTCGGCAATGCAATGTGGTTATTCGCTTTGACCTAGCAAAAACTGTTCTTGCTTATATTCAGTCCAGAGGCCGTGCTAGAAAGCCTGGCTCGGATTATATCTTGATGGTCGAGAGGTATTTTGTTTCATCAGCACCAATTAGACAACACAATGATATTACCGCTCGGATTTTAAATTTTAAGCAAAAAAGCATGTAATTACATATAATTGGAATTCTTTCAAGATAATGAAAAAGGTTGCTTTTTTGTTTCCTGATACTCTGGGAACTAAGATCATTCTTCTTTGGATATTTCTCCAGGGATAATATTTCCCATGAAGCGTTCTTAAAGAATGCAAGGAATAGTGAAGAGACGTTGCGTAAAGAAGCTGTGGAGAGAACTGACCTGAGTCATCTAAAGGATACTTCAAGGCTGATTTCAATGGACCCCGCACCAGGTACCATGTACCAGGTGGAGTCAACCGGTGCAGTTGTGAGTTTAAATTCTGCTGTCGGTCTCGTCCATTTTTACTGCTCTCAGCTTCCCAGTGACAGGTACTTTTATATATTCCATTTAGCATGTCCTTTTAGGGTATTAGTTGTGGAGCTTTTCTTGAATCTGGGTTTTCATTGTATTTATGTTCCAGGTATTCAATACTTCGTCCCGAGTTTGTTATGGTAAGGCATGAGAAGCCAGGAGGGCCAACAGAGTATTCCTGCAAGCTTCAACTTCCTTGTAATGCGCCATTTGAGACGCTTGAGGGTCCCATATGCAGTTCAATGCGCCTTGCACAGCAGGTATAAATTATGTTACTATTAATCAGCTTTTATTTACTTTATTTTCTTTATAGGATTACATTATGTTTTTATCTTGGTTAATTTAGAGGATCTGTTAATACAATCTGGGATTTCGATCACCTTACAGGACCTGTGATGACGAACAATCACCCACACAAGAACACCAATTTCTCCGAACAAACACTGAACCTCAGCTGTTCCTCTCTTAGAGAGTGGCCAAATTTATGATTAGGGTTGAGATCCATTTCATTAATAAAAAGGGACCCAATTATAGCTAGGTCATGACAAGGCTAAAAACCGAAATAAAATTAAACTTAATAAATCAAGTAATTAAAAGGTCTAATTGAATAATTAGCCAGCCTAATACAGAATGAGCCTAAGCCTGGGCGTGTGGCTCTCGGCCGGTTCCTCCGTGGGCCTTGTCGAGCCTGTGCTTGTGGTGCGGGGTTATGATCCATCGCTGGTTAAGTCTTATCGAAATACCGATCTTTAACATTAGTTTATAAATAGAATCCTGATAATTGAATAAAGTATTAAGAATCATATTCATTACCTTATACTCGCTGATATTGTTTCAGGCGGTTTGTTTGGCTGCTTGCAAGAAGCTCCATGAGATGGGAGCATTTACAGATATGTTGTTGCCAGAGAAGGGAAGTGGAGAAGATAAAGAGAAGACTGAAGAGAGCAATGAAGAGGATCCGCTTTCTGGGACCGCTAGGCATAGAGAGTTTTATCCTGAAGGAGTGGCTGATGTTCTCCAGGTATATTAAATCTTGCTGATCTTATGATTTTGGTTTTCCTAGCTGCAAATTTGTAGTTCAAACGAGCTAGAAGTTCTCCAGGATGGGGAAAAGTGTGTGTGGTATCTGGATTAAAGTTCAGGGTTCAGGATAAGGATTTTTGAAGTTTGGGGTTGCAAATTTATAGTATAATGGCGCTAGTAAGGGCTTAAGAGTTTTTCGAAAGGATATAAAGTGGTTGCAAATCTTTGGTACGATGGAGCTAGCAAGGGTTAAACTTTGGGGTTGAGGGTAAGTACTTAAAGCTTAGGGTTGCAAATTTGTTGTACAAAGGAGCTAGGAGTTCGTGGGGAGCATAGTGTGATATTTCAAGATTAGGGTTTTGGATTGCGAATTTGTCTCTATGACGGGGAACATTGGGTGTGGTATTTCACTATGAAAAATTTCCAATTATCAAGTATTTCTAAGCTGGAAATAATTTGTTCACCCCTTGCACTAATTGTTAAAGAATTAAGAATTGAAATCTGTGGCATAGAGCAGGTCTCGTCCATTCTTAAATTTGTACCCCGAAAAAACGAAATACATCTTAGTAGAACATCAACTGTGTTTGTTGTTTCAGGGAGAATGGATCCTATCTGGAAGGGATGTTTGCAACGACACAAAGTTGCATTTATTTATGTACGGTGTGAAATCTGTGAACGTAGGCTCTTCGAAAGATCCGTTCTTGACCCAGGTTTCAGATTTTGCAGTAATTTTCGGCAATGAGCTGGATGCAGAGGTACCTTGTTTTCCAATACGTGTATACATAGATAAGTGCTGTTATTAATATCTTCACTCAATAATAATTCTGTTGGCAGGTGTTATCGATGTCGATGGATCTATTTATCGCTCGAACCATGACCACAAAGGCCTCGCTTGTCTTCAGGGGTTCAATTGACATCACGCAAAGTCAGGTTAAATATTTGTTGAAATATAGCTCTGATTCCCTGATTTTTTGTTATTTCCATGAGCGTTTCCTAATTAATTATTTTGTTATAAAATGTATTCGACTAAGTATTATATTTTATTATTCCATTTAGGGCTTTTTTGGGATTTTACCAATAAGTGGTGATTAGGGTTTCTAAGCACCTTATAGGCGCCTATCATAGACTGAGGCTGTTCATGCTTTGATCAAGTTATTTACTTTCGGAGCATCTTGGAGAACAGTGGTCTAGTTCTCGAAAGATTCGTATCGGATTATTTTGTTGATTTGGAATGAAGTTTTTGGCTGATCATCACCTTGGTGTTTATAACCGATTGGTTCATTGGTGTTACTTATGATTTTTTGTTTGAGCCTCGGTTCCTAACGAATTACCACTCTGTACAGCTGGATTCCCTCAAGAGTTTCCACGTCAGAATGATGAGCATCGTTCTCGATGTGGACGTTGAACCTTGTGCCACTCCATGGGATCCTGCAAAAGCGTATCTATTTGTCCCTGTGGTTAGCAATAAGTATGAAGATCCCATTGAGGAAATTGACTGGAATTTGGTTAATGAAATAATCAGCACACAAGCATGGTGCAATCCCCTTCAAAGGGCTCGGCCAGATGTTTATCTCGGCACTAAAGAGCGAGCTTTGGGTGGTGATAGAAAGGAATACGGGTTTGGAAAACTCCGTCACGGTATGGCTTTTGGCCATAAATCCCATCCCACATATGGAATCAGAGGAGCGGTCGCACAATTTGACGTTGTAAAAGCCACCGGATTCGTTCCCAAACGGGGTGCTCAGATTTTCCTAGAAAATTATTCCGATGTGTTCGGCGGGAAAGACATAGTAATGGCGGATAGTTTTACTAACAAAGAGGATTTGGTTGGGAGAATTATAACAGCCGCTCATTCTGGGAAGAGATTCTATGTGGACTCCATATGTTACGGTATGACGGCAGAGAATTCTTTCCCGAGGAAGGAGGGTTATCTTGGTCCTCTTGAGTACAACTCATATGCCGATTATTACAAGCAAAAGTATATGGAGTTCCCTTAAATTATTTTAGGTTTGATTACTTGATCTTAATTTTTCTTGATTCTGAACCTACGGGGCTGGGTAGCCACAATGCGCCCTCGGATGTTGTGCCTGAAGAGTGTAAAAGCGAACATTCTGCAAGGGAATTATCCAAGTCTATGCTATTGTTGAGATAAGAAAGTGTTGGACGATATAATTTAGAGGTTTACTGGGAAATGGCCCTTCTGATAAATGATACTGCAGCCAGCCCTTCTGAATTTAAATTACTTAGGTTTAACATGTCATTTTCAAAAGAATTAAGATTTTAAAATCATTCATACCTGTTATTTTATAATTAGAATATTTCATTAGGTAACAACTAATAATAAGTTATCATGATAACATAAATTATGTTATGATAGTTTATTATTAGTTTTTATTTAAGAAGGGTTTCCAATTTATAATATAGCAACCATAAATTATTTTAAAATCTAAATTTTTGAAAATGACATTATTACCCCTTAGTAATTTAATTTATTAGTTGTTAATAAATTAAAACAAAAAAGAGCCAAATGTGTTATATGTACAATTTTTGAATTGTATCAGAAGGGCCATTCGCGCACAAAAACCGACATCTTATGTCGCTCCACACATTTTTTTACTGCCAATAGTGGTAGATCTTTGCAGAATTTGTTTGCTTTTACTCTCTTCAGGCACAGCAAAAGGGTGCTTTTGGCTATTGGGTCCTTTTTGTTGTTTATAGGTATGGAGTTGAGTTGGTACACAAACAATTACCTCTTTTGAGAGGTCGTGGCGTCTCCTACTGTAAAAATCTTCTGTCTCCTCGATTTGAGCGTTCTGAAGGTACGTGTTTGTATTTTTTTTTATTATTATTAGGTTTAATAAAGAGTGTCTAAGCCTATACAAGAAGCTCACTATTAGTGTTAGCCGACAAGTTTGATTAGTGGATAGTTTCTATTGAACATGATTGGGATTGTTTTTTGGTCTTGACTCTCGACAATATGCTTTTCCACTTAATTGTTTGAAATATATCCCTTGTTTATATATCTTTCCTATTTCTGGAGTATAGGTGAATCTGACGAGAGTGTGGACAAAACATACTTTGTTTTTCTCCCTCTTGAGCTATGCTTAGTGCACCCCTTGCCGGGTTCACTTGTTCGTGGAGCTCAGAGATTACCGTCAATTATGAGGAGGGTCGAAAGCATGCTTCTCGCCATTCAGATTAAGCATATAATTAACCATCCCGTCCCTGCCGAAAAGGTTCATCGTATCGCTCTTATTTGTACTTTAGGTGTAAATTACATGAAGTTAGGTGTAAATCAACTATAAATAGTCAGTTAGAGAGCTTATATGTTATTAGTAGTTTATTTATGCAGCTTAATTATTTTTCTAATTTTAGAGAGATCAGTTTACACTATATAAATGAAGAATTCTAGAACTAGGAATAATGGGTAATTTTGGGATATTAAAATAAAAATGACGAGATGGTATAAAAAGAAAACTAAAGTAGACATCCAAGGTATACTTTCGCTGTTTTTGAAACTATGGTTCATTTTTCTAAAAATGAAACTAGATGGCATAAAAAAGAAAATTCGATTAGTTTAAATTTTATGTGCTCAATTAGTATTAACTTGTATATAGCTCGGTTATTGATTACTGAATAAAATAGTCTGTAAAATTCCCACATGGTATTGGAGCTGATGCCCTAACCCTAATCTCCAGATCTTGGAAGCATTGACGGCCGCTTCATGCCAGGAGACATTTTGTTATGAGAGAGCGGAGCTTCTCGGCGATGCTTACCTGAAATGGGTTGTTAGTAGATTTCTTTTCCTGAAATACCCTCAAAAGCACGAAGGTCAGCTCACAAGAATGAGACAAAAAATGGTGAGCAACTTGGTTTTGTATCACTACGCTTTAAGCAAAGGGCTTCAATCGTACATTCAAGCCGATAGCTTCGCTCCGTCCCGATGGGCCGCTCCGGGTGTGTTGCCGGTCTTTGACGAAGACATAAAAGATGAAGAATCATCCTTATTCGATAATAAAAAACCAATCATCGAGAATCCGACTGAAAATGATCGAATTGGCGAAGGGTATGACGATCGTGATGAAATAGAAGACGGTGAGCTTGAAAGTGACTCCAGTTCTTACAGAGTCCTCTCCAGCAAAACCCTAGCCGATGTTGTGGAAGCGCTTATTGGAGTCTACTATGTTGAAGGTGGGAAGCATGCGGCCAATCATTTCATGAAATGGGTCGGGATTGAGGTTGAATTTGATCTTAACGAGGTAGAGTGCACGAGAAGGCTATCGTGTGTCCCCGATAGTGTGCTTCGGAGCGTTGATTTCAGTGCCTTGGAAAAAGCTTTGAATGTTAGGTTTAATGATCGGGTTCTGTTGATAGAAGCGATCACTCACGCTTCGCGACCGTCTTCCGGAGTATCGTGCTATCAGCGACTGGAGTTCGTCGGTGATGCGGTCTTGGATCATCTCATCACAAAGCATTTGTTCTTCACGTACACTAACCTGCCACCTGGCAGGTTGACCGATCTGAGGGCGGCAGCCGTAAATAATGAAAATTTTGCTCGTGTGGCTGTGAGACACAATCTTCATGTGCATCTTCGCCATGGTTCAACTGCCCTTGAAAAGCAGGTTTTAATTTTATCCCTTGCTGATAATTTTCTGATATAGACTAAAGAGAGATTCGATACTGATTGAGGCTTAATAGGCACATATTGGGTAGAATAATAAGTCAGTTATACTTATATTTGTGTCAACCCTTTTAGAGTTTGTGATTCGAATCTGTTTTCTGGGCCGGGCCTTTTTGTAGCTTTTGAGATTATTTTATTGAACATATTGGGCCCTTTGTGGTGGAAGAAGAGTGATCCACGAATGGACCTTTTAGATTAGGGCTTATTATAGTTTCCGTTTTCCGGATAATTATAACCTAGTCGGCATTTATTTTTTGCACATCTTCTCCTCTTTCCGTGGTTTTCTTCCTCGATTGAGTGGCAATGTAAATATCTGTGTTAATTCCGCCTTACTATCAATGCTATTTTTCGTTCTATTTATTAACAGATTCTATATTATTTGGATTTAGTTGCCTATTCTTCGAGTTTTAATTTTTGACGAATATCAGAAAACTAATCTTTCAATTTATATAATTCTCACATCTACTTTAGCTTTGCCATTTTTTTTTATGACTAGTTTTTTTTTTTTTTTTTTACAGATTCGAGATTTTGTTAAGGAAGCTCAATCGGAATCATTAAAAGCAGGATTTAACTCTTTCGGTCTTGGAGACTGCAAAGCTCCAAAAGTTCTCGGTGACATTGTCGAATCTATTGCCGGCGCGATATTCCTCGATAGTGGTCGCAATACTGCATCCGTGTGGAAGGTTGATTTCTCCGGAAGCCCATTTCTTTCACATAGTTTTCTTTTGATAAATTGTCACAAATACCCCTTAAATTGTTTTCTTCTGTTAACTTTTATTTGGTGCACAACGTCCTTTCTCTGTTATAAAATCGATAGAGATCATTATCTACATGACCTCGTCAATGGGAGAATAAAATATTCTTGTGCTTCATTAATAATAATATTGTTAATGATTTTGTAAGAAATAAAATCATGTAGTTACCGATTACCAAAACAAAAACAAAACTGAAAGATTCACGGGCAAAATGCTTAAAAATAAAGTTAAGGGACTTAAATTTCTCCATGATTGGCTATCATGTGCTCAGTTCGGTTCTTTTAGGGTTTTTATTTTTCTTTCACACGACGATATCTTCTCATAAACCCTAATTTTTTATTTTGATCAGGTATTTGAGCCTCTATTGAACCCGATGGTGACTCCCGAAACCCTACCAATGCACCCGGTGCGTGAGCTCCAAGAGCGGTGTCAACAACAAGCCGAGGGCTTGGAATACAAAGCCACTCGAAACGGGAATGTCGCAACAGTCCAAGTATTCATCGACGGCGTCCAAATTGGAGCTGCTCAAAATGCGCAAAAGAAGATGGCCCAGAAGCTAGCGGCCCGTAACGCTCTTGCCGCCTTGAGAGACAAGGAAACCGAAGAGGAATTGACTAAGGAGAAGGAGAGAAACGAAGAAGAGAAGGGAAAGAAAAGGAACGGGACCCAAACGTTCACACGCCAAACCCTGAACGACATTTGCCTGCGGAAGAACTGGCCCATGCCGTTCTACAGGTGAGAAAAGACTCTTTTGTCCCTTGCCCCTTGTCTTAACCGGTTTCTTCTAAGTCAGGATATAAGAGATGCTATTCTTAGTACTTGGTACAGTTGCCCGTGAACTTTAGTTTTTTGCAGCAACGCCCCTAGAACTTTTAGTTTTTGGCAGCAACGCCCCTTTAACTTTTAGTTTTTGGCAGCAATATCCCCTTTTCTTTCATAAACAACCGACAAAAACTAAAGTTCAAACATTACTGACAAAAACTAATGTGATTCAAAACAAAGATTGGTGTGAAAAAGCTTTCATGAGAATTTAAATGTGTGATGTACAGGTGCGTGAACGAGGGTGGGCCCGCACATGCAAAGAAGTTCACATTCTCGGTGAGAGTGAATACAGCGGACAGAGGATGGAGCGACGAGTGCGTGGGAGAACCGATGCCCAGCGTGAAGAAGGCCAAGGACTCCGCGGCCGTGCTTCTCTTGGGCCTCCTTGATAAGCTCCACCCTTGATTTTAGCAACAATTTATACTTTCTTGCTAAGTAAACAAACACAATATATATATATTCAAATAGGCAGTATCAAAATTGAAATGGCGCGAGAGTTCTTACTGTGTTGTATGCAAATATTCACCATTCATTTGTACTATTTGCAGGTGCATTTCCTCTTCTCTTAGCACTATTTACCCATAAATAAATATTGTACTTGTATAGGTTTTAGAAGCTAAAAAGCTAGGGGCGAGCATGGGTTGGGTTGGGCCGCCCTGATCACTTTGGGTTCCTAAAAAAAGCCCGATCCGACCCAATTTTTTTTAATGCCCTAACCAAATTGATCTGATAAAAAATCAGGTTGACTTGGTTTGGGTCGCTATGGCCTGATTAATTAAAATTTACTCTAATATAACAAAAAATAATATGAAAAAATGTATCAATATTACTCAAAATTCAAGTAAAAATACCCCAAACAAATTTAATCGAACATACACTAAATGAGAGATTGGACGGTCTTTGAATGTAAATAAGATTGAAAATGAGAAATTTTAAAAGACTAAAGATTGCACTACTTGAATAAAAAGTAATATGAAATATACATGAATTATATTGGTCGGATTGGAGACCCCGACCCGAGCCGAATAATAGTTAGGTCCGGCCTGATTTGACCCAATTTTAAGCGGTTTAGATTGGGGTCAGGTCTTTAACGGATTGGGTTGGGCCATCGGGTTGGGTCTAAAATGCTCACCCCTACTTTTAACCATATAACATAATTAAATTATTAAAAGCTAAATGAATATAATCTTTTGGTGTTTGTCATTTCGAGAAGGGTTAATTACGGCGAAAATACCCAAAGTTTGGTCAAAGAACCCCTCGCGTACCTTAAGTTTAAAAGTGGTGGCAAAAATACCCAAAGTCATATTTGGGAAGTTGACCACTCCATTCTCGTAACGCCGTTAACTCTGGCCACGTGGACAAATCTGTTTTGTTAAGTGTAATCATTAGGGGTTCAATTAGTTGTATTAAATAGTATTAATTAGGGGTTTAATTCGTTGTTTTGTTGTAAACGAGACTGATATGGGCACGTCCACTTGGCAAAAATATAAAGATTATTTCTCATCACATCTTTCATATTTTTGGCATAACTCACTTATTTTTTGTCCAAAATTTATAAATAAACACCCGTTAGAAAGATAAAATATTTATCTATAACTTTTTACTTTTACGTTTCATCATAAAAAATCATTAAGTATATTAAAATTTGCTCGAAACAAATATTTTGCATTAAACTAATGTCCACTTTTACGTTCTATTTGAAATTTCGTATTTTTCTAAAACTGATTTTACAAAACTTAAAACACAAAAATTGTAGATCTATCTCTTATCTTTCCAACCATAGGTCGTGCATAAAATTTGGACAAAAAATGAGTGAGTTATATCAAAAATACGAAAAGTGTACATATAGAGGAGGATAACTCTCTAACGGTCAACTGACGGAAAACACGAAATTATCTAACGGATCAAACATTGGGTACATTAGCCGCCGAAAATAAACATTGGGTACATAATCCGCAGAAGATCAAACATTAGGTACATTAGCCGCAGTTTACCCTTTACAAAATAATATTCAAGGTAAAATAAGCACTGATAGAAAAAATCTGAATCCACCACTGTTTAAAAATGTGCTTGAAACGTTCAAGAACAGCTTCGATGTGTGTATTAGCTGTGTCTTCAACAACTATTTGTACTAGTAAAGATATAACTTTTTAGTAAAGAAAGATCGGATACTTACCATTTATTTTTTATTTAAAGAATCATGATATCCGTTTCAAGGTTAAAAATTGACCGTTGATTACCAATTATGTAGGTTAGACCAAATAAATCAAGTCCTCGAGTGCAATTAATTATCCATTAAATAGACTATTAATATTGTAATTAGATCCAAGAATATAGTCTCGAAATTAATTAATATTTAGTAGGCCTATTTGCTCCATTCAAACATTGAATGCACATTATTGGTCGTCAATGTTGGAATTATTATTAATGGCGCTTTGCTCCAACACTAATGCAAGTACTTCTGGGAATTGGACCATCTAAGTATGTCAAAACGACAGAAGGGGTGAAACGACGGCATTTGGTCAAAACGACAATATTGGTGAAAACAACGGTATTTGGTCAAAACGACAGTAATTGCGAGTGAAAAAAATTAACAGGAAAAACTGATTTTATTTCCATATTTACGTTATTGAGAGGTACCCATGGTGACAGAACTATATATACTATATATATGTGTAAAAATATTAATAAAAAATAAAATAAAACTCGCAGAGAGCAATTAAAGTGAAAAAAGCAATAAAGGTGCTGAAATAAAAAAATAATGTAGAAAAATGAGGCCCTAAAAATTCCGATAAAATCTCAAAATCATAACAATGGGTCTTTTTTGTTTGCTCATTTCCACTCGAAAAATGCTAAAAATTTTCATTTTTAGTTACATTGCTCCTACTGGTCCATATATATACGAATCGTTTTTGCATGGCGCCATTAAAAACGAGTGCAAATTCCGATAATAAGGATAGTGATTAGTATAGTAGCATAAACTTAACTTGTTAATGTTGCTATATAAGTTTATGAAATTTGCATTCAAACATCGAGCCGGATCTTGTTATTTCATAGAGCTAGCGCCCAACTCCTTGACTGTTCGACCTTTCGAAT
This sequence comes from Parietaria judaica, assembly GCA_954871525.1. Lineage (NCBI taxonomy): Eukaryota > Viridiplantae > Streptophyta > Magnoliopsida > Rosales > Urticaceae > Parietaria > Parietaria judaica. Next base: position 2,625,683 of record OX940864.1, on the reverse strand, counting down.
TACTCTATATAACTAAAATAAGAGTGTTCGACGTGTCGAACCCCTCAACCCCCTTTCTCGATTTACATATTTCGGTATAAACATTATTTTTCAATTAATATTCCTTGCCTTATTAAAGTTGCACCAAGCTGTGTATAGTACACGTAAGATATTCAGGACATCATAATATAACGATAAGGATATATAGTGATTAGCATAGTAGCTTGAGATTAATTGGTTGAACTTTATTCTAATAATGGGGAGAACTGTATATAAAGTGATGTGCGAATAAAGAAACAAAACGGTATGGCCTTACAGGTTGGCAGATCATAGCCAATGATGCAGTGCAAAAAGAAGAGCAAATTAAAGCTCTACATGTTTTATATCATGCTATGAATCCCACAAAAACAACCCTAGCTACTTGTAAATAAATAAATATATATATATATATATATATATATAATATGTATGCATAGCTATGAATCCGTATCATGCCTAGCTATAGATAGGGTCCCTAATTGTGTTAAAATAAAGAGGGAAAGCGATCTAACAAAGCCCCAACGGTTTTTCTCGGAGACATCAGCTATATATACATGTAGCCTTTGTAGGGGCATGCAAATTCAAAACATATTGATGAAACTATATAAGCCACCACAATAATTATTCACCCACCCAACTCTCTCATCAAACCCTATAAATACCACCCCTTCCTCCCTCATTTCCTCACAACTTTTTTTTTTAATATCTTGTTTTATCATATTTATTTATTTGTTTTATCATATTTATTAATTTTAAATTAAATAACATACTTAAATAATAATTTTAAATAATTAAATTCGGGTAAAAACTAATAAAATTAAACATTGGAAATATATTAGAACTTTTGCCGCAAACAAAGCATTTGAACACCCTTTGAAATCGCGATGCGCCGCGATGCGTCGCGATCTCCTTCCCCGCGATGCGTCGCGATGCGCAACTTGGCGACTTTTGCCGATTAAGTCGCGATTGATCGCGACTTAGTGTTGTGCAGCTCTATATATAACTATATATATACTTTTGTGGGGACTGTAATTATGTGACAATATAACTTTACGTGGTCATTTTAATGCACGCAATATTACCCTAGGTAGTCCTTAAGAAACAACTTTTATTTGTAATGGAGTGACCGACCGACTTTGTTCTTCGGTGCACTTTGCATTACAAAGTTATTAGTTCTTACCATCATTACTCTTTTTTTTTTTTTTTTTTAAATATAAAAATGATGAAGTTTCGGCTATTTTCCATTGTGATTTATGACATATTTGCATTGATATGGTTCCGGTATAATTAATTGAGGAAGAAGAAGATGACGAAAAAATTCCGCACAAGTTATGTATTGCGTACGAAGGAATATATTTTCACATTTTAATTAGTATCGAGGAGGGTAATATGCTAGTTCTTGAAAGAACGGAGCAAATATTGGTGCTAAACATTAAAATTGAAGAGGCGGTAAAGTGCAATAACATTTAAGTTTCAGGGCATTCTATCAATTATGCCTATATGTATGTATGTATGTATTCTCATGTGAAATAGTAATATATAGGTATATAAATGTTACTATATGAATATTATTAGGGTAAACTGCGGCTAATGTACCCAATGTTTGATTTTCTGCGGATTATATACCCAATGTTTATTTTTGGCGGCTAATGTACCCAATGTTTGATCCGTTAGATATTTTTGAGTTTTCCGTCAGTTGACCGTTAGAGAGTTATATGTACACTCTTCGTATTTTTGACATAACTCACTCATTTTTTGTCCAAATTTTAAGCACGACCTATGGTTGGAAAGATAAGAGATAGATCTACAACTTTAATGTTTTAAGTTTTGTAAAATCAGTTTTAAAAAAATACGAAATTTCAAGTACAACGTAAAACTGGACATTAGTTTAATGCAAAATATTTGTTTCGAGCAAATTTTAATATACTTAATGACTTTTTATGATGAAACGTAAAACTAAAAAGTTGTAGATAAACTTTTTATCTTTCCAACGGTTATTTATTTATAAATTTTGGACAAAAAATGAGTGAGTTATGCCAAAAATATAAAAGATGTGATGTGAAATAGTATTTCATATTTTTGGCATAACTCACTCATTTTTTATCAGAAATTTATAAATAAACATCCGTTGGAAAGATAAAACATTTATCTACAACTTTTTACTTTTACACTTCATCATAAAAAGTCATTAAGTATATTAAAATTTGCTGGAAACAAATATTTTGCATTAAACTAAGGGTAAACTGCGGCTAATGTACCCAATGTTTGATTTTCTGCGGATTATGTACCCAATGTTTATTTTTGGCGGCTAATGTACTCAATGTTTGATCCGTTAGATATTTTTGGGTTTTCCGTCAGTTGACCGTTAGAGAGTTATATGTACACTTTTCGTATTTTTGACATAACTCACTCATTTTTTGTCCAAATTTTATGCACGACCTATGGTTGGAAAGATAAGAGATAGATCTACAACTTTAATGTTTTAAGTTTTGTAAAATCAGTTTAAAAAAAATACGAAATTTCAAGTACAACGTAAAACTGGACATTAGTTTAATGCAAAATATTTGTTTCGAGCAAATTTTAATATACTTAATGACTTTTTATGATGAAATGTAAAACTAAAAAGTTGTAGATAAACTTTTTATCTTTCCAACGGTTGTTTATTTATAAATTTTGGACAAAAAATGAGTGAGTTATGCCAAAAATATAAAAGATGTGATGTTAAATAATATTTCATATTTTTGGCATAACTCACTCGTTTTTTATCCAAAATTTATAAATAAACATCCGTTGGAAAGATAAAAAGTTTATCTACAACTTTTTAGTTTTACGTTTCATCATAAAAAGTCATTAAGTATATTAAAATTTGCTCGAAACAAATATTTTGCATTAAACTAATGTCCAGTTTTACGTTGTACTTGAAATTTCGTATTTTTTTTAAACTGATTTTACAAAACTTAAAACATTAAAGTTGTAGATCTATCTCTTATCTTTCCAACCATAGGTCGTGCATAAAATTTGGACAAAAAATGAGTGAGTTATGTCAAAAATACGAAAAGTGTACATATAACTCTCTAACGGTCAACTGACGGAAAACCCAAAAATATCTAACGGATCAAACATTGAGTACATTGGCCGCCAAAAATAAACATTGGGTACATAATCCGCAGAAAATCAAACATTGGGTACATTAGCCGCAGTTTACCCTTAAACTAATGTCCAGTTTTACGTTGTACTTGAAATTTCGTATTTTTTTAAAACTAATTTTACAAAACTTAAAACATTAAAGTTGTAGATTTATCTCTTATCTTTCCAACCATAGGTTGTGCATAAAATTTGGACAAAAAATGAGTGAGTTATGTCAAAAATACGAAAAGTGTACATATAACTCTCTAACGGTCAACTGACGGAAAACCCAAAAATATCTAACGGATCAAACATTGAGTACATTAGCCGTCAAAAATAAACATTGGGTACATAATCCGCAGAAAATCAAACATTGGGTACATTAGCCGCAGTTTACCCATATTATTAATATATTGCATAGTGTTGATACAGACAGTGTGGTGAGCATTTGGTCCCAATTTTCTGCCATTTTGTTAGGTTTTCTTGCGTTGTCCCCTCTTTCGTGTTGCACATGGCCCTACATTTCACCCACATATGTTACCGTTTAAGTAACTTCCAATTCCATTATGGCCATACATATACATATATAATTATATGTATGCATAAATTTGTGTAATATATTGCTAGTAATTAATAACTATACTATCACATATCATCGTGGTTGGGATTACTATATGTAGCTAGTTGTACTACTCTTTCAGTTTGATGCCGACTCATCGATACGGTGCTTCTGTGTGATTAAAATTCAATTACACCCATTTTCTAGATTTCCATTTTTGTTTCTTAAGATGTATGCTTTTTATCTGTAAAAAAAGATCTGTAACGTTCTTACTAGTTCTTTTAACGGAATAAAGTTTTTCAACTATCATATGATGAGTTTTGAAGCCTAGTTCACTGAAATCTGTACTTGGGAGTCGAAGGGGTAACGTATTTGATAAGAGAAACTTCATAAAATAACCCTCAATACACCACAATTTTTATTATTAACCCTCAAGTTTTCATAATTCTCAAAACAACCTTTTCAAATTTCATGTACCAAAATAACTCTGCAAAATGGACATATCGCGTCCTGAAAAAGAACACATCGAGTCCTGAAAAATGGACATATCGCGTTCTGAAAAATGGACAAGTTAGGAGTATTTTGGTACATGAAATTTGAAAAGGTTGTTTTGAGAATTATGAAAACTTCAAGGTTAATGATAGAATTTGTAAGTTTTTTAGGTATATATTTCACATATATTTTGGTTGGTGTAGTCTTAATTTTTAAATATAAACATATCGATCGACTATATAGAATTTGCAAGCACTAACGGGACATACATCTCAACCGAGAGTGACCTTTGTGTACTATATATTTTATTTCTCGCATGACTTATTTTATGTTCTGATTCAGGGATTAGCTAGGGATGAATCCTATCCTTCTCTTTTTCTTCCAGTACTTTTACTTTAGTATATATGTCATTATAATGTCAAAACTTGTTATATATATATATATATATATACATATATTCTCGTTGCTAATTATAATTTGCGTAGATTAATTCAGCATTTCGTGTTCTTCCCAACATCTAACAGTACACAAACAGAAAGGAACAAGCAGAAAAAAAAATGATCACAATGAGAGAGAGATGAAACAGCACTATATATATATATATATATATATATATATATATATGAATGTGTATGAATATCTGTGTGATTCGTTTGGTTCAATATTTATCTATCTTGTCTCCAGTCCACTCATCTCTAGGTATGTGGTCCTAAACCCTAGCAACCTAGCTCGTCCCAAGCCTATCACTTATCTTTCCCCACACCCACAAACACAGAAACACTCACATCTCTATGACCATACTCATACATTATTCACGTATAAACACTCATTAATAAAGTAAAACCCTAATTCCAATCGAACAAACAATGACCCTTAATACCGAGATATAATTTAGAAATTTATACATACACATTAATAAGCTAGGGCTTTAGAGTTTTACAATATATATGCCCTAATAAAGTGGGCAGCAAAAATATACAGTAGCAGTACTACTAGCTAGTAGTAGTAGTGACCACTCCACTGATTCCTCTTTTGGACGTACCTTAGCTTGATGGGGCACTTTACTCTCTTCTATATATATATCGAATACGATTTCCTCTTTTGTATCTATCTACATACGTATATTATATGCTGATAAATTAAATGGGACGGGTTTTGTTTTTGTATACTTGGACAAATTTCTCTCTGAAGAAAGCAACGCGAGAAATCTACTAGGCTGATGATAAGGAACTTGAAAAGTTTCTGCCAAATACAACTAGATGATTGAAGGAGAATATATATCTCGATACGAGTCATTAGCTACTATTACAAAATATATTATATTAATGCTCTTATTTTTATTATAATTAAGAGCCTACACTTGTGCAGCGCTGTCTAAATTTGAAGCATCGTGATTCGTCCCTTCCGGTTAGTCCCCAAAATCCTAGTCAAAAACCCAATCCGGGTTATAATATATATATATATATATATATATATATTTAAAACCCGGATACGGATCAGTCCGGGTCCGGGGAAAAAAAATTCCGGACTGATCCGGATCCGGGTTAGTGTTTTTTATTTATTTATTTATTTATCTATCTATTTTCTGAGCCGTTAATCTTGATGATCCAACGGCCCAGATCAAAAGTTTTTTTTTTTTTAAATACCCGGATATTTTGATATCCGGGTTAATTAATATCCGGATCAGTGTTTTTCCGGATCCGGATATATCCGGATCCTGGTTTAAAAAAAAAAAAAATTGTCATCCGGGTATTAACTCGGGTAAGGCATTTTGGGGATTACTTCCGGTGTTGAAAAATAACGGGACCATTTTCTTTCCGGGATAAATTGGACGATTCAATTCAAACACATGCATGTCCTTGAACTTAACTTCGAAACTTTTATTTTTAAGCCTTTATTATCCAATGAAATATATATATATATATATATATCTATGTATATAAAAGAAACAATTGTAATTTGTACTCTGTGTCAATCATTTTTATTCCTTTTTATGCTTTAGCTAGCTTAGCGTTTGAGTTATCTATTTAACTAAACTACGTACAAGAAACAGGGATTGGTCTCCCAGTTAATGTTAATTTCATCAATGTAAAATGTTATGATCGTTAGTTTCTAAGTTGTCTCTAAGTGTTTATGGTTGTAATTAACGTCATTTAACCGTCATAAACGCTTAAAATTTCATTTAATAGAGAAAACTTCCAACACATTCTCTTTCGCGTTAATCATAAACCTAAAAACACATTCATAACCGAAAAAAAAAAAAGTATACTCTGAATCATTTTGACAAAGACTCTCTAAAAAACCTTATATGCAATTCCTCTTTATTAATGCAACAAGCATATATAGAAAATCCCATCGAACAATATCATATTCATATAGTTTTCATCTGAAGGGTTATCCATCTTTCATTATAAGCTATTCTTAAGTTTGATTATCGAACTAATTAATGTCTAACCTGTAACTTTTAGTAAGAGACTTATTTTCACCACGTGTGTAAAAAAAACAAACGTATATTTACACACACATATATATATATATAGGGAAACTTCAATAAGTATGCCCGATAGAGTAAGTTTGAACGGAAAAATACATGAGTTTAATAAATTGCAAAAATATGCCCAAAATCATATTCTAACCCAAGCCTATGGTTAACTTAACCCACCCAAAACCAAACATTCTTTTTTTTCCTCTCTCTTTTCCCCACGTAGACTCTCTCCTCTTTCCCTCCCGTGGCTCTATCAAACTCAGCCAACGATCGACGCCACTTTCCCTAGCCGTTGCCTCAGACCACGCCCTAGGTGGTTCGACGCGAGCGCCCTCGCCTCAGACCACGCTTTCCTTCCGACGCCCCTATTCAGACCCACGCCTCAGACCCCCAGAGCCCTCGCCTCTGCGGATATCCGGAGGTGCCCGATTTGATGAATTTTTTTTACTCTAGCACTCCAGTCGAAGTTCCAAAAAAAATTGTGTAGTTGGTTCCACCCAATGTTACCCCACGGTTTAGCCAAATAACCGGTTAGAGGAAAAATGTAGGCTGGGGGCGGGTAAGTTCGTTGGCCATCCACGCAAAGTAACACTCCCTCCATTAGAAGAAACATTCCGCACTGGAACCTATGAGGCGGGGGAAGATCGTCCGTCACGAAACCTTCATAGAGTTGGTTCCAAGTCATAATTTCAAATTTCGGGACAACTTTAGTTGATATCTTGGGTTCCGGTTTAAATTCGGGATCGAATCTAAGACCGGTGATGGAACAAAACTCCCGGGGGCCGAACTTTCTAATGACGCCGCCAAAATTAAACCAAAGCTTGTCCGAGCCTCCACAGCTCGGAACTCGGTGAAGGAGGATTTGATGGATCAAACCCATTGGGGCCGAGGGGTCGAACGTGTCAAACAAGTAACTGAATCGAGCTTCGACTTCTCGATCCATAACATCGTGTGCCACCAAGGTGTATACAATTTGAACCACTCCTTTCGCGGACGGGCACCATACTTGGGCACATCTCCAATCCTTTTCTTTTACAATGTAGGCCATACCTAAATAAAAAAGGAACAACTCTAATCAAGCCCTTAAAAACCCTAATCAAGCTCTAATCAACAAAATCATGCCCAAATTTTGCTTCAGCAAATCAACACAATCGTGCCCTAACATTTTCGTTGTTATTGTTAAAACATACCGAAGGTTTTGGTGAAGCTTCCTGGGTTTCGGCAACAGAGAATGCCCGATCGAGAAGGTTTCAGCGAGGGGGGCTGTGCACTGGTTTCGAGCGACGGAAGCCCAAACTCTGACCATCCTCCTTCTCCTCGCGACTGAGGGCGACGCGGATTTTGGCGACTGAGGGCGACTGTGCACTGGGTTTCGGCAAGGATGCTGGTTGAGGGTGACGCGGAGAGGGAGAGCGAGAGAGTGGCTGAGGGCGAGACAGTGAGGGAGAGCGAGAGAAAGCGTGGCTGAGGGTGAGAGCGAGAGCTCGTGAGTGAGGCAGAAAGGAAGAGAATGAGAGTGAGCGGGAGAGTGAGTGGGAGAGTGAAAACTAAGGGTGAGTTAAGTTAACCCAAGACCTGGGTTAAATTTGATTTCGGGAATAGCTTTGCAATTTAGTAAACTCGGGTATTTTTTCGTTCAAACTTACTCCACCGGACATACTTATTGAAGTTTCCATATATATATATATAACATATATATATATATAACAAATTCCAATTCCCAAGAGTTCTCTGCGCAACATATTCTGTTAAATTTATAAATACAAGATAACTACTAATTAGAGATTACATCACTACTAAAAAACTTGTAACAAAATCATACCTTGTCTTCTTATATTACTTCAATAATAAGTATGCCAGGTGAAGTAAGTTTGAACGAAAAAATACTCGAGTTTGATAAATTGCAAAAATATGCCCGATGGGCTAAAAAACTGTTGCAGTTGGTGCATAAAACTGTTTATATGGAGTAAAAAACTGTGTCTAAAAAAATTGTCAACAATGTAGGCAAAAACTGTGTAAGGAAATATTAAACTGGAAAAAAATAATTGAAAAACTGTTGCAGCTGAAGGCAAAAACTGTTGAAGTGGATTACACGGGCATATTTTTGCAATTTATCAAACTCGGGTATTTTTTTCGTTCAAACTTACTTCATCGGGCATACTTATTGAAGTTTCCCTTATATCCCTTATATATTGCAACTATATATGGACAATCAAAACAAATAAAAGAGAAAGAGAGACGTGCTTTGAATAAAAAAAAGTTGACTTCTTAACGTTATATAACGTTATATGAAATGGCCTTTCATTAATAACTTCATTTGACATGTCTTTAATAACTTCATTTTCACAGGTCAAACGAGATTATGAAAAAAAAAACTAATAAATAATATAAATTCACGACTTAAGATCTTAAAATCAACGCAATTGAAAATTTAAAATATACTGAGTTATCTTTATTAATGAGTTTTTATATTTTTGCCACAATAATTCCTAAATATAACTCTAATAAATATACACATAATAATTGTTTTTTTTTTTTTTTTTTGTATAAAAAAAACCGCAAATCCCATTAGCTAGTTGAAGACAAGAACTGAATATCGTACCCTCAATTTATTACCCACACAAGTCACAATCAAACCCGATCATGGTTTGATCGAGTAATTAATATGCAGAAAAAATATTGCTATATTTAATTAAAAACACTTACAATATCAATATTGAACAAGTTATTAATAAGTCTCGTAAAAAGAAATTGAACTGTAGGGGGACAAAATATATGAGCTTTTATGGCATCACATGACAAAGTAAACTACTTGCAAGCCCTATAATAATAATAATAAATGATTTTAATCATAAAGTTTATCTATATAACAATAATAAATTCATTGGATTTTACTATGGTAAATAAATTCTGCAAGTAATTATATATATATATATATATATATTTTGGGAATAAATCAGAATTATGGACACCAACAACTGTACAATTAAAGTCGGTGTGCTCGAACGAGGAAGGTGGGTTTTTTTCTTTTCTTTTTCTTCTTCTTTATAATTGAAGTGCCAGGACCATTATATATATCCATTATATATATATATATATATATATATATCACTGAACCTAAAAGTCAAAAAACTCGAACCAAACTAGGTCTGACCCCCTCCCTACTCCTCAATGGCTTATGAAATTATCACAATAATTATATCTATTATTTCATAATTATAATTTATATGACAGCAACAACATCAACATGAATTATAGAGGAAATAAATGTTTTTGACTTGATGAGAGCTGTAATTCAACTGGGGAAATACAGGTAAGGATCGGTCAAACAGTATAATACAATTGTGTTTAGTATCGTGATATCACTTATCCATATTGATTTTATTCTTTAAAAAGAGTAATCTAGTTATGTCCACTTCACACAAGGAAGTCTTTAATAGTCCTTGCAAATTACAGACACACATATACATATACATATATATACACGTATATATGTCATGTGTGTGTATATATATATATACATATGAAATTATGAATACTTAATTATGAATGTAAGTACATATACCGACAATTTTGAAATAGCTTATTAGTAATCTGAATAGACACTTAATCAATTAATTATCTAAGTAATTCCACTTCATGAAAATAAAAAAAGGTGAATATTTAGTAATATATATAAATATATATATATATATATACATAATACAAAGACTGCAAAATAGTACTATACCTGAAAATAACCTAAACCGAAAAAATATCCGGTTTTTATATATACATACATACATCGTATCCAAATGTGTACACACATATTCAACCCTAACTCCCCCTTTTTTTATATATAGAAAATGTTAAAATTCATATTCTTTTTTTTTTCCTTCGTATTTATATTCTTGTAATCAACTTTCCTCTCCCAATAGTTAGTTATCCGGAATTCTCCCAATAGTTAGTTATCCGGAATTCAGTAAAACGGCAAACAAACGATAAATCCGTAAAAAACGGCAAGCGATTTATCGGCAAATTCAGTAAGTTGAACCTTACATCGTATCCAAATGTGTACACACATATACAACCCTAACTCCCCCTTTTTTTATATATAGAAAATGTTAAATTTCATATTCTTTTTTTTTTCTTCGTATTTATATTCTGTTAATCAACTTTCCTCTCTCAATAGTTAGCATCCCAAATCCGCTACTAACTTTATATTAATAATATTAAGCTGAAAATGAAATAGTAGAGTGAATTAATTAGCAGAGTTATAATTATGAAAGTGGAGGAAAAGGACGATGTGGCATCATTAAAGGCAGAGAGATATAGGCTCAATATTCATGGGACCCCAACACTATATACGCATCAACACCACTCTTCTTCATCTTCTCTTCTTCTCATCATCATCATCACAAACTCAGAAGAACAAACTCTCCATGGAACTCCACCACTAAAGCTAAGCTCCACTCCACACAATTACTCTCTGCTCTTTCTCTCTATATGTGTGTATATTCATGGATATTATATAGGTCAAGCTATATATACTCAGTATCAGCAGCTCAATCGTCTCTGTATAACAGCTTGCTCTATTAGGGCTTGAGAATTGGTTGGTGCTTAAAGAAGAAGATCTGATCTTGAAAGATCTCAAAGTGGAATACCCAACAATCATTTCCTCTTTTTCATACCACACCAAATTCTTCTCCATTTTTATTCCCAATTAGGGTTTGGAATCAGAGCAAGAAACAACATATCTCCATGGAGTTCGGGCAAGATCAAGAGCTAGTAAAGGATCAGTACTCTGACAGCAGAGAAGAAGAACAAGAACAAGAAGATAACGATGCTCATGTCGATCAGAATCCGGTGGTGATAAGGAACACAAGCATGATGAGATCATCGCTTCCTTTCTCTTTGTACGCTCCTTCGAGCTCCTCCTCTTCTTCTCCTCATCAACAAAGTTGGCCTCAGCTCAAGGATTACTTGTCTCCGAAACCCGGCTGCAACCCGGGGGCTGTTGAGCCGAGCGTCGCCGATTCCGGGGCCGCGGCGAGGGAGCACATGTTCGACAAGGTTGTGACGCCGAGCGACGTCGGGAAGCTGAACCGCCTCGTCATCCCGAAGCAGCACGCGGAGCGGTTCTTCCCGCTCGACTCGGCCGCGAACGAGAAGGGCCTGCTCCTGAGCTTCGAGGACCGCACCGGGAAGTCGTGGCGCTTCCGCTACTCGTACTGGAACAGCAGCCAGAGCTACGTCATGACCAAGGGCTGGAGCCGCTTCGTCAAGGAGAAGAGCCTCGACGCCGGCGACATTGTCTCGTTCGAGCGCAACGCCGCCGGCGACCGCCTCTTCATCGACTGGCGCCGCCGCAACCACCACCAGCACCAGCACCACCACCATTTCCATCCGTATCATCAAATCCTGCATTCTCTGCCCGTGCCGATCTCTGTACCGATCGCGCCGCCCAGGAATTACGAGAATCTTCTGCACAATTACCACGGTAGCGGGATTCCGTATCACCAACACCAACAACAACAACAACACCAACACCGACATCACTACCAACATCATCATAATCTCCATCAAGATTTCATGAACTACCACCAATTTTCGGCGGTGCAGCTGCCTCCGGCGGCCGCGACGCCGAGGCGGCTGAGGCTGTTTGGAGTGAACATGGAGTGTCGGCCGGCCGATGATCAAGTAGAGACTCGGGTTTCGTCTTCTTCGGTTCAGTATCCTCTCCAAGTAAGAATACCTACTCACTCCCCTTCGATATTGCCATTGCCAAGACCATCAAGTTTTCAGACTGAGTTTTCACAGTTCATGGGAACTTCTTCGAGTAACACCTTGTCTTTTGATTTGGACCCTTAAATACATTTGCATGAATTCATCCCTAATATATATATATATATATATACACATCTTGGACACTGAACCATTGAAGCTATATTTATTTTTTTCATCTATTAATTAATGGCAATATCATTGAGCACTGAAATTAATAGGAGTTTAATTATGAAGCAAATGTGTCTCTTTTGTCCCTGAGTTTTGCTCTCATTGGTTCAATACTTGAGTAATAGTTTTCGGGTTTGAATATTATTAGGATTTGTTTGATATGAAATGTGAGGCAAAAAGAGCCACTGGTGTTAAATTCATGTCGGAAATTTGAAGTGCATACTTTGATCAGTCGTGTACAATACGGCACGCCACTAGTGTTGTATATATATAAACAGTCATACATTATTATTGACCTACATTTAATATATATACATATATATATATGTATATAACATTTTATTAGGTTTTGCATGTGTAGATGAATTCTTTTCTCACAAGAAAAAATACCAAAAATCTCCTCATCTACATATGCATTGGACACGTATTACATAACTCAAATATAAATGTTTTAACAGGTTGAAATTTATTTTTTTCAGCTTTACACACACACACACACACACACACACACACACATATATATATATATATATATATAAAATGTCAATGTTATTATAGCACATTCAAAATTTATATATGTTGGTGCCTCTTCTGCTCATTAGTTAAGCTCGCTTTGCAGGCAAGGCTCAGAAAGTTTCTGAGCTGGTTCTGCGAAGTAAATATATATATATATACACACACATATGTCTAGTATATTTATGAACCCTTATAAATTATGTGTTCTTTTACTTGAGTAATTCATGCCTTGTGCTCTAATTTATGACCTAGCGGTCAGCTATAGGTTTCTAGTATTATTCAGATTAATTGCATACGCTATATAATGATAATATATAAAGCAGAATGGTCCCAAACTCAGAAATTCCCGTGCCCTAAAAGTACTAATATGTAACTTTTCTCAACATGTAGAAACACCGAAAATTCAACGAAGACTCGTTTAGTCGCCTTTTTTTTTTCCACCTAGCTATAGAGGTTGATTTTATTTTTTTTATTTTAAATTACTGGAATGTCATAACCTATATACATGTGCTAAATGTCAACTTATTATGCAGCATTTAAAACTAACTATAGGTTTGTATTAATTTGCAACTAAAGGTTAGCCGTTGCAAACTGATTTTGTCGGTGGTTGGATTTTCGCAAACCGTCGTTCAAACCTTCAAACTTTGTACATTCCGCCACGGGCTAACATATTTTTTCTACTTTCCACATGAAAACGTTCGAATTTTAACCGTCGTTCAAAGTTTGTCGTGTATTCTTCTATATTCGTATTAGTATATTATATAGTCATTGATTATATTATTAACTGTCTTAATTTCAGAATAAATCCCCTAGCTTCAGCTAGCTTAGGAAATCTAAGCAAAACCTTGAAATCAGAATATATATAAGTAGCACTCTCATGCTAAACCTAGCTAGTTACCCTATAGGTTTGATCATCATTCGGTATATATATATAATACACACTTAGACACCAAGATCAATTGATTTCATGTGCCTCTCAATGAAACATGCACATGTATATGTGATAAAGTTTGCTTAATTTATGAAGTATCAAGGCTTTTGATGTACTTTATTAGGGTAAAAGTATAAACTTATGTTCTTACTTCTAAGTAGTACTAGTAGCATAAATTTGCAATAATATATATATATATATATATGTACACACGTATATGAGTTGGCATTGTCGATCATTCTTGATAGAAAAGAATCAATGTGTATAATCAGCGCATCCATATATAATTAACTATGTGATGTTAAAACAATATGATTCTTGAAGATATATATATATATATATATAGCTAACTGTAGCACATTAAGAACGTAAATTATTGTAATCTTATAAATTAGTGCATTGCTTTGCTCTATGAAAGGAATTCTTAGCTGAGGTAAGCTCAAAGCAAACTTGTGGATAAGGCCAATTTAATTTTTTTTTTTTTTTTATCTCATAGAATATTCCTGGCTAATGCAATATATATACATACATATATATAGGGAAATATATATATATATATATCCTTAAGAATTTGCCTCAATTAATTTTTGTATGTTTTGAACTTAATATTCAATTCAAGTTCGAAAAGCAATTTAAACATTAAAAGAGACCACTGTGTAAACCGTTTTTGTGTGCTTATAATGTTTATTTATGTTTTTTTTCTTATTTCCTCACAATAAACATGTTAATATAGTTTGATCATGTTTCTAACATAACACCCTATATGATGTATGTGTAATAGTTGATCATCACAGTATATATTCTAATAAATACGAACAAAATTGTAATGAACGTATGAGAATGTATAGATATACATGCATGCGTAACTAGGTCCTGCCTATAAAAATGTCGTCTTCGTTGAAGAGTGTGTACTGTTGTGAACTATTGAGGCATGCAAATATGTGCAATGGTAACTACGACGTGTCATTGACACTGAAAATAAGTGAAGATTCCAAGTACCTTAGAGTATAGCATTATTCATGATAAGATGTTCAAAAGAAAGGAAGGAAAAATATAGAAAAATTAAGAGATCAACGAGTGGAAATCGAGTTATAAGGGTCGACTGAGAAACTCACCGGAGAAGCACGCAAGTTCGCAACGAGGCAAAGGTCATTGCCAGAGGTGAGTGTGTGCGTGTGAGAGATAGATAGAGAGATTGTCAAACAGAAATGCCTCACAATCTTATAAATGCAGATTGAACAGAATGTGTTTAACTAAAATAGTTATGAATGACGGGTTATGAAACGGTCTTGCAAAAGAGTTCTCGCCTTAGCGGATATCACAATTAAAAGAGTCCCTCAATCTAGGATTTATGCGCCAAACATTATATATGTTAATTAAGAAAAATCTCCAATTTGCAGTCGCGCACGAATCAACAATTGAGATTTGTTAAGATTTATCCGAGCTTCCGCTTGTCACTATTAAAAGCCATAAATGTGTATTAAACCTAGCATTTAGCTGCACATCATCACCTTCTCTAAATGAAAAATAAAATTATAATTACTTTTACGTATATAAGATTTCGACATTTTCATAAAAGAAATCAATAGACCAAACTTTAATCTTAACTTAGCTATAAACAATAAACTTGAAAGGCGAAAGAGAGACAACTGAAACCATGTCACTCCATTTCTTTGAAAAGTAATAAAATAAAAACATAAATTATCTTCTTGGTAATTGCTCTCAAGCAGGTAAAATTTTAACTTTTTAATCAAAATACCTAAAAGTGATTTAATTTATAAATCAATTAATTTTAAAACTATTGATATTTGTATATAAGATTAACTTACGTAATATCCATTGATTATTAGTCAGCCGGAAAATCTGATCTACACAAACACAACGCTATTAACGTAATCGGTTAACTCGTAAAATCAGATCGTCGATTAACGTCCCGTCTGCAACGGTCGCTTGAACTATGAATAAAAATAGTATAATGCTCCTAATCATAAACGGAGCTACATACGCACCAACATATGCACATGCTTCGCTCAAATATCAAGGTAAAAAAATTAGGGAAGTGATATTTTATTTGTGTTGCTTAAGTCCGCAAACTATAATTGAGCAAATTGAAATTTTTAAAATATTTTCTTTGTTTTGATGCATGAGATATAGTAATTAAATAACTCTAAGCCTATATATTACATAGGCTATAAATATATATGTATATATATATATACATTTATTTATTTATATATGGTCGTGGCTAATTAATAAGCTATTTATTATGTATACATTATAATAATTATTAAAAAAAAAATCAGAAGGAAGCGCTTGGTAGTGCGGAAAAGATGGCTCTCTTCTCTCTTATTCTCTCCTTACCAAAGCAATACCATAACGTTCATGAAATTCATTACTCTTTCTCTCTTCTTACGATCATTTTCGTTGCAAACCCTAGATTTCAATCGATCGTGTTCTTGTTTGTTCGTCCCTGTTCAAGGGTTTTTGTGAAGTCACGTCTAATCCTAATGCACAGAATAAGATTGTAAAGGAGAGATCAGAGAGAGGTGAATCGCATTGAAATTTCAGGGTCATAATAAGAGAAGATTGCGATTGATGAAACCCAAATCGAGCTCGAACAATAATTACATAAAGCAGCGTTGGAAGAAGTTGGTGGATCTGCATGGGAAGAGGAAGCGAGATGAGCTGCGGACCATGAAGACGGAGGACGTCGTGATCATCGGGGGTTTGGTGGCGGTTCAGTTCGTCTATGCCGGAAACTCCATATTGTTGAGCTATCTTCTGTCGATAGGCGTCGACCCTCCCACCATTGTCGTCTTCTCCTCCTTCGCCACCTTCCTCGTCGTTTCTCCCATCGCTCTCTACTTCGAAAGGTGTCTCTCCATTTCCTTCGATTCAATGTCATCTCTCGGTATAAGTACCGTAAAGTTCCAGCATAAAACTAATAGGTGATAAGGCAAGTAATCCATGTGATGACTTATGATGGCTCTTGTCGGCCGGATCCTTTTTTTTTTTTTACCGGTATTTTCCCCCTTAACGGACTTTATTATCATCTTAAGTATTATGAGGTTACACCTAAAGGGGAGTCCGTTAAGGGGGTCAGACCTATTAATTTTTTGGACCGGTATAATCTTTTTCATGTCGGATTATTAACTCTCGGCTTTTTCGGATTCAATGTTCTTCGTACTGCAGGAGTCAATGGCCCGACAAATTGACCTTCAAGTTCATAGGTCAACTAATCTTCATCGCCTTCGGAGGGTAATCACGCTAGAGCTAGTTTTAACCGAATTAATTGACATTCCCGATTTCTTAATACCCTTAATGAAAGGAAATGCAACTGAATGAATATAGATAATCAATATACTCTCTTATATCTATTTATTGGCAGGGTAACTTTGTTCCAGTCACTATTCCTGAAGGGCATCAATCTAACTTCACCGGCCATAGCAACGGCCATGCCAAGCCTCGCTCCCGGCCTTATCTTTATTATCGCCTGGATTCTACGGTGAGGGACGCTCTAATTCAGCAAGAAAGAGTTTGTTGATTTAGGGTTAGAACCTATTAACTTATACATTATTGGCGTGACGCAGACTAGAGAGAGTGAAACTGGGCTGCGTGTACAGCAAGGTAAAGATTGTCGGGACGCTAGTATGCGTGGGAGGCGCGCTGTTAATGAGCCTCATGCACAGCGCCACCGCTCAGGATTATGACGCCGACGGCGAGATGTTCGATGCGCAGAAAATGAAGGGCTGCTTCTATCTGGCAGCGGCCGTGTTCGTGATGTCCAGCAACCTCGTGTTGCAGGCAGCCACTCTGCGTGATTTCCCCGCGCCCATGACGCTGTGTGCCGCCACCTCGTTGGTGGGCGTGGTGCTCACAGCCGCGGTGCAGCTCTTGCAGCACCGCCACTTCCAGACCAGTTGGCCACTCCTCTCCCTTCCCGCTTTCATCGGCTATTCGCTCTTCGTCCGTCCTCGTGACCCTAAACCATTAAGTAGTTGATTTGTGTTAAAGAAAATGAGATGAATATTTATAGAATTTGAAATTTGTAAGGATTCATCGGTTTTTCTAATGTTCTCCCGTTTTAATATGGGTGCTCAATAAACCCTCGATAACTCATAAAACTGCAACAAAGTGTGGGTTTTTATTTTATTTTTTATTATTGCGCGGTACTCACCAATTTCCAGTATACCAAGAGAACTTAAACCATGGTTTAAATGCAGGGAGGTGTAGGGACCGGCGTGTGCCTGAGCTTCGGTGGATGGGCGATGAAGAAAAGAGGACCCGTCCTCGTTGCGATGTTCAGCCCCATCAGCACCCTCTGCTCTCTCCTTCTCTCTATCGTCCTTCTGCGACAAACCATTACCCTCGGAAGGTACCAATTCCGCCCTCTGTGACTGTGATTCATCTCAGTAATTAATATGGTTTAATCATCATCTCATGCCTTGTTCTGTAACCGCGCATCAGCGTCGCAGGCATGTTCCTAATGTTCACGGGGCTGTATTTCGTGCTGTGGGCGAAAGGGAAAGAGGGTAACATGAGCGGCACCTCCAGCAATGCCTTCACGATTCCGAACGGGGTAGAATTAGACGCGGAGAAGCCTCTCTTATCGTGAAATGCGTGATTTTCACCATCTCTTTCTTCTTAGTGTTTATCTAGTTACTACAGTGTTTAGTATATTTTGCGAGGAGTATGTGGCTCAACATGTAAATACTAAATATATATAATCATAGATAGTTGTTGATTTATTATTAGTTATCATTCTTAATGAAGCTACTTTAAATGAGTTAATTCTCTACAACGGTTAATAATATACGTTAAATATATAGAATAAATATTTTGTTTCTCAATCGTATTTAATTAGCTCTAATCGTCTCGGAGGTGGAATCCGATTGTAGTCGTGCGGTCAAGCTCGTCAATGGTAGACATCTCCAAAGCCTTCAAGGACCGATCATTGAGAGTATCGGTAATGTTGCTAGGACGGGTGTGTTATCCGGGGGTTGTCGGTGGATACCGAGATCTTGTAACGAGTAGGCGAATTATATTGCCAAGTCTCGCTTATCGGATTTAATCTCGAATATTGGGGTACTCAATCGCCCGATTTGGCTCTCCAATTATGTTGACCGGGATTTACTCCCCCATTAATGAAAGTTTCTATTTTCCTCAAAAAAAATTTAGCTCTAATCGTAGATATGGTGTGTTCCCGTAGTGTTCCCCGTTAGTCAATCGTGCTCTGCACAATTGGACGTAGATTCATTTGAGATCGATACAAACCTACTCACGTCGTAGCATAACCGTGTCATATCTCGTGCATTTTTCTTCACCAGTGCAATATTTAACGCAATTTAAAGAGGCTATATCAAAGGCTTTTAATGTGTAGTAGCCCTAGAATTCAGCAATATTTGAAACATACGTGAGAATATTTCGACATTTTTACAAAAGAAATAGATAGACCAAACTTGAATATTTAGTGATAAACAATAAGCTTCTTTTAAGGGGGAAAAAAGGCGAAAGAGACACAAGTGAAACCATATTATTTTATTTCTTTGAAAAGTACTAATCAATAGAAACATACTTGATGGTAAAAATAATATATCTAATGTAATATAAATACAGTTTATGATTTTAATTGCTAAGAATTTTCTTACTTTAAAGGTTTTATAAAGCTAACCAAGCTTGTTTTGGCCTATGATAAATTGATAAATTCTTGTATACAAGAAGTTTCCAGAAGTATTGAGTTCAATTTCACCCAGATGCAAAATTACGTATATATGTAATATTGATCACTAATGTCTGCAACTAATAATGTCAATTGTTCTGCGAATTTAACTTTGAATATGACATAATTTTGGCAATAGTGTCGATTAGGGGTGAAAATTTTGTAACCGTTTCTCGGTATCGTCTCGGTTTCGGTATCGATCCCGGATCGGTTTATAAAAAAAATGATAAATTTAGTTTAAAACCGATAACCGATACTTATCGGTTATCAGTTTCCGATACCGATACCAATTCTGATACCGGTAGCCAAATTTTTCGAATATCGGTATCGGTATCGGTTGTGAACTACATGTCGTTTTGGAGTGTACTACATGTCATTTTTATTCAAAAATTAAGGCACTTTCTGTGATACCTCACTCTCCCTCATTTATGTGATACCTCACTCTTTTATAAAATTAGTGAACTACATATCATTTAATTATGTTTGATGTTTTAATTATGTTTGATGTTTTATGTATTAGACATGTATTTTTATACTTCGGAATCCGAATTTCGGACATGGTAGTTTGTATTATTTTTGGATTTTTCCTCAGATTTTTCCCAGTTTATGTCTCGGTTTATTTATCGTTTTTCTTTTCTTTTTTCTCGGTTTCGGTCTCGGTTTGATAAAAAATCAATAAATTTTAGAACCGATACCAATACCAATACCAAAAAAAAATATCTCGAATTTTCAATACCAATACCAAAAAAAGCTAATTTACCGATTATCGGTACCGGTTTCACCCCTAGTGTCGATTAAGTAAAAACAAGTTGTATAAAACTATTTTGGTGTCATTTTGGGGATTGAGCTCTTTGCTCATATATAATAATACTAATAATAATATTATTATTATAAGTACTTAATAAGATTATAGTTTGCATGGATTTCGTGATATATCAATTATTAGGAATCCTGCCAAATAGTGAGTAATATTCTGAATCTAATTATGACATATATATGCTAATAAAAGGAGGTTAACAGAATAAGATAAAGTTCTATCTTGTTATTGATAAAAGTAGTATAATAATACTAATTATTAACTAAAAAGAGATAATTAATGCGTTCGCAAGATTCTTATGTTTAAAGCTGTTATAGAATATAGATATAGAGCAACAATATAAAGCCTAAGCCTAAGCCTAAGCCTAAGCCTAAGCCTGTACGCATAGATATAAGATCATAGCTTAGCTTTTACAGCACCATTGTCTACAGCAAAGTAGAATCACGTTGAGGTACAAACTACAAAGCATATATATATATAATATGTATGTGTGTATATATATAAATCGTGCCCTTAAAATGAGTATTTCGAAGACCTTAACTTTATAACTTTTTGTTATTATTATTGTAGGTTGAGGTACAAACTACAAAGCATATATATAATATATATATATATATATATATAAATCGTGCCCTTAAAATGAGTATTTCGAAGACCTTAACTTTATAACTTTTTGTTATTATTACTGTAGGTGCGAGCCTACTCCGCTTCTCCTCAAGCACGACTTAATTTGCCAAGAAAGACCATTTTTGTCATCATAAAAAACACTGGCAAATTCAATGTTAGTTGGTGATTATGTACCCGGATGAAAAATAGATAAATATGAGAGAAAGATATGTACATGACGAAGTTATAGCTGTCTTTTTAATTAAGTCTTCAGTCAAAATGCTAAAACGGTGATAATATTTATCATCAAGAATAGTGCTGACATAGTCGGTTACTTTTGCCGCTATTTCCCTTTTATTTATATATTTCATATTACTTATTTATGTTGATGTTACTAGCTTGTATTATTATTATTATTTTTTATTTATTGACTCACTCCTTTGTAACCTTAAGTACATTCATCTAACTTCTTATTCATTTTCTTAGTAGTTGATGTCGATGATATCTTAATTACATGTCGTTTGTGGAGTACTGTGATTTTCTCATTGATGTCGTTTATACTAGGGAATGTGTCGTTTCCCAAGCAATTGTCATTTACCAGAATTGTCGTTTTTAGCTTTAGATTGTTTCCTGTAACGTTTTGAAGATTTTTGTCGTTTCATATGGTTGTCGTTTTCTGGTGTTTCCGATTTAGTCAGCATTTTGTTGGTGTCGTTTACTAAAAACTATCTCTTAAATCAATTTTTATCTCCAAATCCAAAACCACCGTGAGAAAACATTTCTTACTAACTGAACTAAATATATATATATATATAAATAATTTTAATCTTAAAGAAATTTATCGATTAAACATAGAAAGATTAAATATGAACAATTTCATCCCATTTTTTTTTTATAAAAAATTAACCTAAAATAGAACGTTATAATATAATTCTTGAGAAAGAAAGAAAGAAAAAAACAAAAACATTTCCTCAATTTAACATATAATTTTTTTTTTTGTTATATTTAATTTTTAATCAATTATCCCCAAATCACAATGTCTTGAAATAGAGCATAAGTACCTAATTTCACGAGATGCTTGTACGTAATTATTCAATGTTTTTATTAAGTTAGAGATGTATATGTGTTTCTAACTCGTAAACGGTTGATCCGGTATAGACGAAATTGGACATCAACAATGTTTTATAACAATTAACTACTATTACCGGTAAAATAAAGGGTAAACTACGGCTAAAATACCCAATGTTTCATTTTGTTTTAATTATATACCCAAACTTTTTTTTTGGTGGCTATAATACCTAATGTTTATTCCGTTAACGCGAAACAGACCCGCCATCCATTCCTCGTTCTCACTGTTAATAATGCTTACGTGGCACCCACGTCGATGCCACTCCCAAAGCAGAAATCGAAGCAAGCCACTTCACCACACCTAAAACTACGAATAAAAAAATCCACTAAGCTGAAACGAGTCGATCAAAGTATCAGTGGCAAGTCCAGCCCAAATCTTGACAGAGAGCAAGTACACATGCAAGCTCAAAGCCAATTCATTGAAACGCAACCAGACGAAGAAAGCTACGCCCAATTCCTCCAAAATTGGGGAACACGAATAAAGTAGAGTGCTTTACCTTCCTGAGGAGACTGGTTGTCAAACCCCGAAGACGATGAAGACGAAGAAGACAGTCTCATTCTTCAACGATCGAAGCGAAAAAAACGAAACAGAGAAGCTTGTCGATTACCAGAAACAACGAATAACGAACAATCTCAGCTCAAATCACCACTGAAAATCTCCTCTTCTCTCAAAGCGCATTTTCAGCTCTTCGTCCGTACACTGAACCACGAAAATGGCGTCCGAGAGCAAAGCCGACCCACCCCCCTCCCAATCTCCGAGCCAGAGCGATGATGCGAAACCCTAGCCCCTCCGCAATCACCCGAAGCCAGCTCCTATACAGAGCCCGAACTCCCTCGACCTCATACGAGCCAGATCTTCGTCCCCCCAACCCTAACCGCCATAGTCCTCGCCGAGTAGAAGAACAAAAGCCTCGAAGCTCGCCAACCTCGTCAGAGAAACTTTCAATTCGAGAAGCTCAGATCTCGCGGCAATATCCGCAGAGTGCCGCCATTGGCGAAGCTCGCGAACCAGAAGGTCGTATTCTGTGGAAGCTCGAATCGGTGTTTGACTATGGCGAGTCTGAAGAAGAAGATGACGAATTAAAAATAAAAATAAAAAAAGTTTGGTTTTGCAGAAGCTGAGAGTGAGAGTGAGGAGAGAGAGGGGAAGAAATTGGGGGAATAAAAATGACAAGTGGCATCGACGTGGGTGCCACGTAGGCATTATTAACGGTGAGAACGAGGAATGGATGGCGGGTCTGTTTCGTGTTAACGGAATAAACATTGGGTATTATAGCCATCAAAAAAAAAATTAGGTATATAATTAAAACAGAATGAAACATTAGGTATTTTAGCCGTAGTTTACCCTAAAATAAAAAATAAAAAAAGTGGCACAAAACCACGAACAAAAATAAGAAAATGTCATCAACGACGCCATAGCTGAGCTGAAAGAGTGTCCCGAGCTCCGAGCAAGACTCCGGCGACAATCGCTCGGAGAATTCACGAACAGATTGAAAATCCGACGAAGAGAATTGGGAATCCGAGCAGTGAGAGAGAAGATGAATTACAGATGTGTTCAATGCGAGTTTCCAATGCCGGCTCTCTTCGTTCAGTACTCTCCGGGAAACATCCGCCTCATGAAATGCGTAATCGGAACCCTAATCACCGACCTTCTCTTCCGTTTCTTGCTTTTCCGTTTGTATAATTTTTGTTTATTTTCAGGCAAATTGCAAAGCTGTTGCGGATGAGTACATCGAGTGCGAAATCATGGTATGCGTTTGATTTCATTGCGTTTTTCAAACCAAAGTGGATTTTTCTTTTTTTTAATTTGATTGTGTTTTCGTGTGATTTCTGGGCAGATTCTTGTCATTGATATGATTTTGCACAAGCCGAAAGCTTACAGGCATTTGCTCTACAACGTGCTTGATCTGCAGAATCCCAAATTCCATGTACGTTAGTTTAATTTTCAAGTGCGTGTATGGTCGGAATTAGTAGATTTCGTTAGGAAAGTCGTCGTCAATCTAATATGATCGGAAAGTGTTACAGTAGCGGAGGAGAGACGAGTGTGCGAAAATTGGATGTTCAGCTAGGTTTAATTAACATTAAAACGTCAAATTGCAATTAAGCCCGGAACCGGAAGGTCCATACCATAGAGCCCCCAAAAACACGAAACGGGCCAGACCAAGAAAACGGACTCGGGTCATGAACTCGATTGTATCGGTTTTACTTGTTTCTAATTTTTCATGTTCGTTTCTATAATCTCGCCTATTTTCGTTGTGTTTTTTCAGGGTTTAGTGTGGAAGTGCAATTTGGGATTTCTTCTTTTGGATGCTTGTAAGTTACATCTAATGACACACTCTCACACACACACACACATATATATATATACATAATGTATTATACTATTAGTGTTGACATTTGTCTCTACAAATTACAAGATAGGAGTTTATTTACATGTAGAAGTAGACCAGAGGGCATTTCCAACGACGTCGATTCGCTCATTTGGACTTGTCAAAAGGTTGGGTTTGTTATTTTATTGAATTCGGTTTCTGATTTTTCAGATCTTCAAGTGTCGGAAATTTAAGAATGTCCCGTTTGCGATTTCTCGTATTGTAGATGTTCGTGGATGTTGTTCTTGGAAACCTTGTGTTTGTCTCAACCTTTCTTCTTGTGGGCAGCATTTTTTTGAATACATCCATTAGAGCTTTCAGGTAAACATTTTGGTGTATGTTATATCCAAAAAGGGTAGGAAAATCATGATCGGGATTGCGGACCCAAAGCAAAGCTATGGAATTTGGGCGTAAGAAGATTTTTTGGAATCTTTATGGAGAGTTATCAAATGAAGAAACTTGTAGAAGGAATTTGACTCCAATTTAGAATGTTACTATAATTGTGTATATAGATTGAATATATTGGAATTTGCATATATACTCCAGTGATTTTCGTGATTGTGTCTATAATTCACAGGTACAGAGAAATCTTTCTTGCGATGCTTGTTTCAAGTTACTTCAAGATGTTTCTTTTTGCTATGATGGTATGATTTTGGTGGTTTTATAATTTATTTTTCCTCTAACCTTCTCTTCATTTAGTAGCTCTTTGAATTCTTTTTATTTTTTTGTTCTCTAATTCAAGATTGTTCTTAACAGATTTGGGAATTCCCGTCTTCCGCGGTTTTCATCATAGATTTGTATGTTCTATCATCCAACATTGTAGCACTGAAAGGTAAAATTTTATACCATGTTCTCCATTTTTCTCCTTTATTTGAATGCCATTGTCAAGTGAGTCTTTATTGAGCAATTGGCAGTAATTCCCTTTAAACTTTGCATGTTAGTGCAATTTTCCCTGAACTAAAAAATTTAGTAGCTATGCGCCATATACTTAATTTCAGAAAGTAGCACACGCCACGTTAAAAATGACAAAAAATGTTAACTTGTGCGTAACACATTTTTTGTTCAAATGTATTTTTATCGTTTACTACCGAGCAAGATCAATATACTAGATTATGATACTATTTGTGAAGCAATCCATGAGTTAAGACATAAAATTAGAGAAAAATTATAACATTAATTAAAAATACCCTCAAACAACACAGGTGTTACGCACAAATTCTATCAGCGTAAGGTCATGAACTGCACCGACATACAAAGTTTCTGAACATTACTCGTATTTTCCGTTATTGTGATCCGTGGCTCACTTTTTTTATTTTATTTTGTGGATGGGCAGTGATAACTAGGTCAGATATGAATAGATGTGTTACTACCTGCTTCAGTTCACACTTGATGAAGTTTATGGTCACAGAGGCGCTCAAGTGAGAGGTTAAATTACATTTATGACCCTATTTTTAATCTTTCTCTGTGTTGATGTATGTATATTGACAATGTAGCATAGTCAATATTATTTTCACCGCCCGATTTTTTATTTTTTTTTTTCATGGTGAGATTTTGATGATGTAAATTAAAAGCTGGGCATATGTGTCAATCATGGTTTTGTTGGTCCATCGAAAGATATTTGAGAATAGATTGGCTTGAAGTTGAATATCCTACATGATTAACTTGAGAGAGAAGTCACCTCTGAAAAACCCGAGTCCTCTTCGGGTGGTTTGAATTTGTGTGATCA
Source organism: Parietaria judaica (assembly GCA_954871525.1). Lineage (NCBI taxonomy): Eukaryota > Viridiplantae > Streptophyta > Magnoliopsida > Rosales > Urticaceae > Parietaria > Parietaria judaica. The sequence goes on along the minus strand of OX940864.1, from coordinate 2,599,257 downwards.
GACTGTGAAGCTGTACTTGTAATCTTTTTGCCTGAATAAGAACATCTCCGATGAGGACACGCTTTTGCCCGAACCTCGATAAAAATCCAGTGTCCTCGGAACAGCTATTAGCTAGTTAGGAGTGGTCCTTAAAGAAGCTGCAACCTTCTTAAGATATCATAATGAGCTTGTTACTTGTGTGCCACGCAATTGAGATCTTGAGATATCTCTTCTACAAAATCAAATGAAAATATAAGTTCAACTCTTACCATCAGTGCATTATGTAAGAATATTTGCGGCAATAAGCACTCAATCTTCTTCAAAGTTCGTCATTATATTCTTAATCTCTTTTTCTAATGCACAATGGTACCCAGAGCTCGCAAAACTGAAGTCTTGCTACACGAGAAACACATGTGTGCATCCATAATTAAATTCCGAATTCATTTATTATTCAACTTATATTAAATTAGAGATCTACGACGTGTCTCTAGCTTAACAAATGTTAAGTCGACAGGGATCAGTCGCTACACTGTTTTATAAACTTTAGGTATTATTCAGAGACTAGACATATCCTGACACACTTGGTACAAGATTTGACATTTATGCCACAAATATCTCTTAGATAAACATACTGTATGCCGGTATCACATTATACACTTATTACATACTTACAATATGCACTAGCTCATACCAAAGCAAAATTCTATTACAATTTATATATATAATACGGTAGTAAAGGATGATGAGATTTTGAAATCTTTTGGCCTTCAAGACGAACTCGTACATGTTGTACTATTACCAGCTTCCGAACACGACTAGTTCCCGAACAAAGATCACAAACAAAAGCAACCCGACGAGCGTGTTGAACCAGTACACCGACGGTGGAAGAGAGAGATCACGCCTTGAAACCGACGATGGCTCGACGAAAACGAAGAAGCTCTTCCATTTGCTCGAAGACGACTCCACCGAACGCTGCTCCAAATCGCTAGTAGCAACGAGGCCCGGGGATATCTTCCCCTGCAAAACCCGAGTAAAGGCGTGTCCAGTTATATATGATGATGATCCTCGACATTACCAAGACTTATATTAATGTTCAGTTATGTTGCACAAGAGTTAGGTATTTTCGTCTTTGAAAGTATAGGGGGACACTATTGTCAAAAAAAATCCTAGGGCCAGTAGCACCAATATCACCTTTATCATTGGCACTTTCTGCAACAAGTTAAGCTTTATCTAACCTTATACGAAGACGTCGCCGTGGATAAAGAGTTATTTTGGATTTGGATGCGTTTCTGACGATCTCCTCCTTTGACAGAGACATGGAGCTCCATGAGATCTTTACCTAAGCTCTCAAAGGAAGGTTTCTCTTCAGGAAACGGATTAGGTTTAACTTTATGCTCTACAAAATCTCCGGTCGTGGCAAACGTTCGAAGAGATTCGCTCGACTTATTGACCATCCTCATCTGTCGGACTTTCTTTGAGCTTTCAGGCGAATTGGACAGGCTTGAACTCCCTGAAAGACGGCCGTGCTGTGAAAATGGAACACAAAAATCAAGCTTCAAAACACGTTTGTCACAAGAAAACAGATTGTATGTTTCGAGAACAAATAGATCCCTAACAAAATCAAACACAACGAAAAATTCCCGGACACTACAGAATCACTCGTTTTTCGTGAAAGTTATCCATAGAAAACAGAATGCAAAGTTCATATCATCTCAGCTCCTGTGATAACGTGAGTCACAAGTAAACAGAAACAGAGATTAGGAAACTTGTCTCTTACCCGTCCATTCGCTGTGTCAGCATCCGTGTCACTCTCATTCGGACCATCTCTGAAATACGACCTTTTTAACGAAGCAGGCAGGGTCGACTCGCTATAAAAATAATTGTCATCTGTCATTTCAGCAAGGATCGCATCCGCGAACTCTTCGGAACTCTCTTCTGTCTCGTCTCTTCCCGATTGCAATGAATATATTGCAGGGATAAAGTTGTCCGACAAGATCACTCGAATGTCGTCTTCCGTCAGAATCATATTGCCATTTGTCAGTTCCAGATCGTCATTGACCGTTGTTTGATCAGGTAACTGGTATCATCAGACACAAACAAACAGCTTTGAAAGTTAAAATATTAAAATTCATTTATATATCAAAAGTTATAAAACCGTGATAAATATCGGTCTATGAAGAGAGGACTATGAGAGATAGAGAGCTCTCATTTTTAGTTGATAATGATATCATTGGATTCAAAAACACATTTCTAATAAAACTTACCCATTGGATTGCAGAAGATGGTCCCAAATTCTCAAGATCAGACAAGATATTGGCATTCGATTCACCGTATGGTGTATCGACCTTCTCGTCCGATTTTACCTTCAACCGACAAATTACGTACGAAGCCCTCTGCAAAGTTCGAACAACACAAGGTATAAATTCAGCTTACCCAGACAATGCTGCGTCGGTTCCGCCAATTGAACGAGCTAAGTTTCGAAAGAACAATACTTTGCGAAATTTGAGAAAGAAGAAAAGAAACACAACTGAAAACTTAGTGATAAGTTATCAACTACCATTAGAACAATCAAAGTTAATTCGAGGACACAAAGATCGCCATAAACGCAACATTATACCTCGCGGGGAAGAACGATATCAGTGTTGACATAATACTCCTGCATAACCCAGTTGGTCCTCTTTCCCGGAGAGGGATTGGAGTGAAATACGAGAGTCCGCTTCTTCCCGATACAATTCTTACTCTTTTGATCCCGGATGGCCCTCTCCTGCCCGGTGATCTTCCAAAACCCGGTCTTTGTCGTCCTATTCACCCGCCGGCTCCTCGCGTTTATGAAGTTCTGCCGGCAAATGAACCACCACTGTCGATCCTCCGACCTGATAAACGACATCTCTGAACCACACCGGACAAGAGTGTCAGAAACCTTTCCACGAGCTTTAATGCACGAAATGTTCGAGTTAAGTTACTGGAATTGCTTGGAATTCAATTCGTAACCTCATTTTTGCAATTATCAAAATGTACATTGCAGAAGTTTTTTTCTTTAGTTCAAAATGTACCTTACCACTGTCGACTCTGTGAGTTTGTATTTCAGCCCGATTTTAAAAAGACCAAAAGTATAGTAAAGCACCACCGTATCCTGGGAAACTATCGTCTAATCCATCCACGAGCACGTAGTGAGGGCGAAAAACGCTCTCATGCCAAAAGACAGGTCTATGTTAATCTCAAGAGGGAAAATTTACCCAAAAAAATTATTTTTTTTCAAATTTCACCCTTATTTTCCTAAATTTAACTTTTAGCCCCGCGCCCCCGCTACAATATTTATCACCCGGAATTTGTATGTATCCTAGATCCGCCGCTCGTCGTGCCTCGGCTATTTTCTTAATTCTAATTGACAGCAATCAAAATCTAAGCTTTTTAGAGTCTGGGCAAATTTCAGTTTCTTTGAGTTGTGTTCCAAGCCAGAAAAATCAACCCTCGTTTGTTTATGAACATCTCTAACAGAAAAGTAACACGTAACAAGACGATGATGTTCCAGAGACGTACGAGGAAGCTCCCATGGCTCGTAGTCGCAGAAGTCGACCTCGGCGATGGCGTTGTCGAAGCGCTGGCCGAGAATCTTGGGCATCAAGTAACAGATCAGCAGCTCTTCGTCCGTCGGGTGGAACCGCACGCCGACAGGGAGGTTCGGTGGCAGCTCCATCATCGTGTCGTGTCTTCGTGTCTTGATTGAGGAAAGTGGAAAGGGGCTGACTCGAGTTGACTCGACTGGTGAAGGAAGAGTGATATAGTATTATTACTTAGTGAGCTTCTTGGCTTTGCTTACGAAGCTGGTTAGAAATATCCAAGACTCAATGGGTTTTCGACACGTGGCTTTTATTTTTCCATGTTGGACCAGTGGGCCCACGAGTGAAAGATGTAATTTGAAAATATTTATAGTAATAAGTACTTAAATGTCACGATAAACTTTTCTTTTACGTACTGAATTCGAACTCGAATAGAGCCTTACAAAATTAGTGTATGAGTACTTATGCCGCACATATCCACTAGTCCAACTTCGAAATATTTTGGCTCAACCTTTTTTTAGTGAAATCTATACAATACATAATATAACATGAAAATTATTCTCTGACACACAATTGATAATCGGTCCCCGAATTCGATTTTTGAGTAAAAGCCAAGGGGATGTGTAGCAATGTGAATAAGAAAAGTGGTTGCTGCAATTAAGTAAAGTAAAACTATACAAAAAGATAATCAACAAACATTCCATAACATAAAATATCTTAGAAATTGAAATTCATGACGATGAGCGACATTTGAGTCAAATTATGAAAGAAAGAAAGAAAAAATCCTCAAAAGTGACCTTTATTAGTGTTTTCTTTATATATATATATATATATATATATATATATATATATATATATATATATATAGCTAAAATAGAAAATTGGAATTATATCTAGTGACTATGATTCGATGAGTCTGCTTTCGAACTTGCCAAGCAATTTCAATTCAAGTGACCCCACCTACTCAATTATGTGAAATTTCATTTCATCACTGAACCGAATGTCACAATCAATATTATATGTATATTATAATGTATATATACTTTTTACTTTCTGTTTATTCTTGTTTATGATTCCCACTTAGCAGCAGCACTACCCCTTTTAAATTTAAATATAATAGCTTAGTACGGCAGTATTTATCTTGATCTACTTTGTTGCTCAATAAAATTGGTAGAATTTTTTATATTAATCATATAAATATCTAGTTTGGAAGATAATAAGATGATTTTTATTACTGAAAAAAGACAAAAAAAAATAAAAAAATAAACCCTCATTTATACGTTGGTCATCAATTACAATAGAATTTTTATAGTAAGTTTTTCTAATTGCGATGCTAAATTTCAACTGACTTAAGTAGTAAACATATAACAAGTAGATTTTGTTGCAAAACTAAGTACTATTCCAAAAAAAAAAAAAAAAACAAATCGCTGAACTATAACAATAAAATGCTTAATCACTAACCATTAATATTCTAGAGAATATCATTACAATAGTAAATAACCATAAAACACACACATTACAAATACTACATAATCAAACTAAAGCCACATAATTGGCATGAAAAGCAAGAGAGTGCTAAATTGTACATTAGGCATAGCCATTTCGTAACAAGAGACATTTACACTTGTCTGATCAATCCTCGTCCAATAAAACCAGACATCGTCTTCTTCCTTCGAGGAAATGTGTCGACCGATCCTCGAAACCGCTTCCATTGGGCTTCAATGGCATGTTTTCTTCGCACGAATCGATCCCCGTGTACTCGGAGAAACACTGCTCAAACTTTCAGGCTAAATGAGGCAATTACAGTGCATATTATAATATAACTAATACAAGGAAATACCTGACATAGATCGGGAGGGTTTTGGGAAACATGGACAAAGATTGCCAAATTCATCATTTGGCATGTCCATGATGATTTCGAAAAGAAAAACGGGCTTATAAGAGTGACTGCTACGGGGGGTTGTAACTCGGTCACTCGAGTTTTCATTTTCAAAGACTGAAAGGACTCTCTAGCTAGAAAAGGTTTTTCTTTTCTTTCTAGGGATATAGATTCAGACACGGGGTAATGTTCGAATCGGTTTTGTGGGTGGTAGACAGTTGCGGGTTTGGCGGATTCTGGTTCTGGTGAAGGGCGGTTTCTCTACTTCTATCTTTAATCACTAAGGGGAAAGTTTAGTAATAAAGATGAAAAGAGTAGGAAAATATCATCACTAACTACTGTTGATATTTTCCTACAATGTTCATTAGCTTAGCTAATGAACCACAAATGTTTTCATAGACTCTGTCATAATCCATATGATTTCCATACGGATCACGAGAAATCTCCTCCGATGATCGCAGCTGATCATAATCGTCGGAAATACTATTCATTGTTGTCCCGCGTTGAGGGTGAATAATTCTTGACCAGTCGTCGTTCGACACTTCTGATTCAGTAAATCTGTATGAACCAAGATAGTCGTTTTGACCAGGTGAGTATAGAGGTTGTTCGGCGAAATACTTGTATTTGTCGTCGTCTACCTGAAATAAATGAATAAATAAATTGTGAAGTTTTGAATTCCTCAATACATTTATGGATATAATTCACACAATCAAAAGCCAAATTTTGTATTCTTATCTCTGAGGTTACCGTAGATGGTGATTGACTAACGGATCTTGGATCCCCTCCGTAATCCATGCGATTTCCGAATGGATAATACGGAGAGTATGGATTCATCTTATCGTTATCATTGGAAATACCATGTGTTTCTACCACCGGAGTTTCGGTAATAGAAGTGTCATTGCTACTCGGGTCGCCTGCGTCGAGGCATGAATAGTCATGCTCCTGAATTTACAAGTCAAACGAGAAGATATTTTAGATAACTTCGATTGCGTTTGGACCGCCTTCCGGTAATTCATATGAATAACTTTACAGTTGAAAATAACTACCACAAAAGGATTGACTCCGCTATGACCGTGTTCAAAGATTTTTGGAGTCATAACATTCTTTGTTTTCTTCGCCGATTTTCTAAACAGACAGCAAATTACAAATGAGTTCCCCTACAGAATTTGAAAGAAAGTAAAACGTTAAATAAAAAATCTTCCATGCATAACTGTAACGACCCAATTTCTTGGGTCCGTTACTTCTTCGATAAAACCGTCAAAGTTCCTGTTTATAAAAAAAAAAAAAAAAAAAATTAACAAAACTATATATATAAGAATTAAAATACTTAAATGTTTGTAAATATTTTTTTTTATTAAATATACAAACTTCAAAATATATAACAAGTAATCGGAACAACGCTTAGTTTCAATACAAACCAAAATTTAGCGGAGCTCCATAGTTTTCAAAACAAAATACAAAAAGTTTAGAACACGCATCGTAAAGATCGAATCTATCACCATTTACACTGTATATGCTACTGTGTCGATCCCGCAACATCCGCTCCTATTCTTGAACTGGTCATTTACCTGAATCTACAACACAACTATAATGAGCTAAAGCCCAGCACGTACAAGCAAATATGACTCACTAATATAAGCGTTTTAAGATAAAAAATTATTATCACATAAAGTATACACATTTCTCCATCCATAATATGTCACATGAAATGCAAATGAATGCAATTTTACTTTATATCTCGAAAATCATTCATTACATAATGTAGAAAATATCTTATCATAATTTGGGCCCTGCATACGTACCATGTGCGCACACTTACGGGGGACCGGGGGCGCGACCCAAACCGAATCAACCCGAGGCATCATAACTTTCATCATCTCACTACGAGACTTCATAACTTTCATCATCTCATTACGAGACTTCATAATATACCATATGAGAACTATAAACTTTCATCATCTCATTACGAGACTTCTTGGTACGACGCCATAAAAACTTTTCTTTAAAACTTATATACATATATAGTTCATCATGGTCATGTATGCATCATGAACAACATAGACTTTATCCATAACATAAACATACTTCTTCGCACTTATCCTAACGCTCGCGAACATCATCAGTCACGTGCATAGTCATTCTATCATACAGACATGTATCCTAAAAGATTTTCATCAATCATCAACATATATATTATTCTTTCATGTACTTATAAACATAATCATGCATCTCATCTTCACATAAGTCAATCATACACATACATTCAAACATGCCACTTTCAACCAAACGTAATCACACACGTTATATTAGTGTTGTGTTGTAGGTGAGTACTTGTACGTACCTTATCCTTTTTGAGTCTCTACTACACGAAACGGTGCTTCGTTCGAGCGTAGACTACCTGATATTTAAATAAATTCTAAATATCAATTGTTGAGATACACACCATCTCTATTAATCCTACACAGTACTCTTAGTATATAGTTTATGTAGACATATATAAACGACACCAAAGATTATAAGAATCAAAAGCTTATAGATTCCACTAAGCCAAAAATACATGTATATATTTATATACATACTCAAAGCCCTGAACACCATATACCCCAACCATTAAATTTGCTTAGATATGTAATGTGTATATTATAAAAGTGAACTTTTAACTCTATAAATTTAAATACTTGCAATACTAGACTCTGTATGTGTAGGCATTTTAAATACATATGAAAAGTAATTATTAATTAACACACTTCTAATTATCAACTCGGTCTAAACATTTATATATGTATTGGATAAAATTCTTACTTTGATATATAAAATTTCAAAATATTTAGTGCATAGAAATCAATATATAATTACGTATATATAACCTTAATTTTCAAAGCTTACTGTTCGATATATATACATATAATATATATATGTACTTTAGACCAAAGCTTATATGCATATAGACTTTAAAAAAAAATCAAGTTCTAAGCTTGTTTAATCATAAGAAAATAATCTATATAATTATAATATAGCCACATAATAAAAACACTCTATAGAGCAATTTTTCAAACACTTGGCAGCATTAATATTATTTTAATGGTAAAACCATAACATCTCTTAATAATAATAATAATAAAATCAAAATTCACCAAGCTACAAATACTCTCCTGTCACTAATCGATTTTCACTTTCAGACAAAATTGTTTCCTACATATAATATAGTATATACTAATTGATGATAATCTATATACCTCAGAGCTTGACGTTTCCAAATCAAGCAAATTTATGGGTGGGTTTTCATCTTGATGGCAGAGAGAAAATAAGAAAAAGGAAGATAAAAGAAAAAAATTTGTTCAAGGGTTTAGACAAAACGTATAAGGGAAATGAAGAGAAACTAAGAGAGAGGAAGCTTATCATGGATTAGTGACACATAAACTGATGAATGACTCATCATCACAACTAATAAACACGTGGGAAAGGTTGAGAAAAGTTGTGGGTATTTAATTTAACAAACACCCCCTTATTTTCTTAAAATGTATTTCTCCGACTTATTTTTGGGTATTACACTAACTCCCTTAGAAATGATAATAATTACTCTGAAATTTCTCCGAAAATTATACTTTTTACCACCTATGGCGCTTAAATTATCAAAAAGTAGCATATTGTTCCGTTACACGAAAAAAAATGACAAAAAAAATCTACTATCTTGAGTAACTGAACTCATTGAATGCTTTCCAATAATCTCATAATCTAGTATAGATATTGATATTATTCGAAAATCAACAAAAATACCTTTGAGTAAGTAATCTAATACGCATTGGTCAAACCGTCAAACATTTTTCCTCACTTTTAGCACTTAGGAGATTGCTATTAATAAAAATAACGTTAGACCGTAAAATGCACCAACATGCAAAGTCAGGGGCATATCTATGTATTGTCGGGGTGTTGTAACCCCCTCAACTTTTTAGAAAACTTTCAAAATTTATTAGAATTTTTTTTTTTTCAATTTTCAATTATTTATAGAACTTGTATCTTAGATCCGCCATTGCCTTAAATTCGGAGGCATTGTGCCAATTACTATTGAACAAAATCCAAAGAAAAAAGTAAAAGAATTCGAGCAATGTATAAACCTGATCTTGAAGAGGATTGCTGAGAGCATATTCATGGATGACCCAAGCGGTCTTCTCTCCGGGATCGGAAGCCTTGTTGCAGTGCACCAGGTACCTCCTCGTCACCCCGTCAATGATCCCCTTCCTCTTGCCGGTGCTCTTCCACGACCCCGATTTCGTCTTCCTCTTGAACTGCTTCCCCTTCCCATTAAAGCATTCGCGGAGGCTGAAGAAGTACCACATCTCGTCTTCGGACGGCCAGAGTTCTCCGAGAGCACCTGCATGAAACCGACCAAATGTATTCGAATCATCCGAGCATTTAGGGTTCTAGTTCAAATCAGACTGACCTGGTATTTCCCAAGGGTTCGATTCGGAGAGGTTGATCTCGGGAATCTTCAGCTCGATTCGGGGGTCGTCGTTCTTGCGCTCCAAGAAGCTTAACAGCTCGTTATCCGATGGCCGGAATCTGTATCCGGGCTCCGGCGATGCCATTGAGAGATTTTTTAGTGAGAGAGAGTGAAGAGTGGAGTGGAGAGGGATTTAAAGGATGAGCTTAATCAACTGTATCAAGTTAAGATCGTTAGTCAATAGGGGGAAAGTACCCATGTTTTACATAATAGCGGCAGAAATTATCAAGATAACTTCTTGTGGAAAAAGTTTAAATATTATCAATATATAAGCGTAACTTAAAAAAAAAAAAAAACAATTCCACTACAAAAGTTTTTAATCTCATCATATAGTAGTGGCAAAAGTACTCATTATTTTTGCGGTTGAAGTTTCCAACGTTATATTATTTTTCCGTCATTAAATTTCACCAATATTGTTAACCGAACACGTTAAAATTGATAAGTACGTGCTAATTTTAATTTGAAGATTATTTTACATTTTAGTACCAAATATATTTATTTTTAGTATCAAATTATAAACATTAAGCATCTATGCCGAGTTTAATATTTCTTGTTAATAATATAGTTAAAAATGAATTTTTTTAAGAATTGTTACACCTTATGAAAAAATTTAAGAATTGTTAAACCTTATCGAAAAACATAAAAACTTTTATCGTTGTTACCGATAAAACATAAAAACTTTTATCGTTGTTACACGATAATATTGAAAACTTTCACGGCTATAAACGACGACATTTGTTCGAGAGAGAACTTTAGGTTTAGATAGTTCTCTTCGCTTTTGTTTTTGTTTGTAAACTTTGGTATTTTCATGTATATTATCTCGAGCCCTGATTTTTACTTTGTGTTCCTTGGGTGCCAACTTAGTTGAGATTCGAGTTCACTTACCGAGATTTCGGGCCTCCATCTTTGACTAAAAAAAATTGAAAACTTTCCCGGCAAAAATTTAAAATATAAACGACATTCGAATCCTTTCGCCGTCGTTTTACCAAATTTCGCGAAATCCCAAACGACATTCGCCAAAAATACCAATTAAACTTTCGGCAAAAATAATTATACTCACACAAGAGCACCCCACCCCGCCACGTCACGGCCGGCGGCGCGCGCGTGTGGTGGTGTAACATTTGTGTGAGTCCTCCCCCATTCACAAAGTCCTATGACCCAAAGGGCCCAAGCCCTTGTCCATAATATTTGGTATATAAACATCACCAAACTCTTGTCATCTATCAATGTGAGACTTTTTGTTATTCAACTAATATCACACATTCACACTTAACATACACATACACATACACATACACATACACATACACATACACATACACATACACATACACATACACTTCACCTAATTATTTAACTTAATATTACACACTTCAAATAATATTATACACTTAACATACATATTAACTTCACCTAACATACATATACACTTAATATACATATTCATTTAATATTATACACTTCAACTAATATTAAATTTGTTAACATACATATACAATTTACATGCATATTCACTTAATATTACACACTTAATTAACATACATATTCACTTCACATAATAATTTGACTTAATATTATACACTTAAACTAATAAAGTGACTTAATATTATACATTTCACCTACATATTTAAGTTACAAATGTGTTTTGTTGTATACAATTATGTCTTGTATTTATTAAATATGTAGTTTTGAACTTATATAAATATCTTGCTTAAATACTCAAATATTTTTTACAAAATATCCGTCGAAAACCCCATCGGCATGCGGTATGCCCATGCGAAAAGTGCGGTATATATATGCGGTATGCGGCATGCCCTTTTTTTACGATTTGCCCATCGACATACCCATCGGCAAGCGATATATCCGTAAAACAAAAAATGCGAAACGAAATCGGCAAGCGGCATTTTAAACCTTGCTTACAACTATGTAAGAACATCACTAATTAATCACTATTATCCCTTAAAAACAGTGTCAGAGTTAGGAGACACCTTCTTCAAGAAGGCGTCTGGCGCTTCAACCAGCATGCGACACGTGGCACCAATCATTTGTGTTGTCAAATGATGTCACTGTTGACTGAGAACAAAACGAAGTCCTTGTCCTTACTCCTTACTACGACTACTTCGTTTGCAAGGGAGACGAAAAGTTGGTACTTTTTTATTTAAAAAAGAAAACTTAAAGGTCAAATTATTAGAAGTCATGAATAAATTAGAGCAATGAATATGATTAGGCCTTGATTTTTGTTTTTAACCACTTTATTTCAGTTATGTTCCCCACTTGGACTTGGCGATCACATTCATCTTTAATTCAGTTATGCTCCCCACTTTGGCATTCATATAAAATTGTGGCATAAATACTTAAGTTTATTCATATTCGTAGAGCATAATCTCAAAGCTTTTATTATATGGAATAAATACATAAATCGTGAAATTATCGGTTCGAATTAAACCGGTTCCTACAACGCCATTCCACACAAAATCGTGAAAATTTCTATTTGAATTCGACCGGTTCCTACAACGCTATTCCACACAAAATCGTCAATTTATAGGTTCAAAGCTTAAACTTATACTACAAAAATTCAAATAAACTTAAGTACTTATATCGCAATTATCTCTTTCAATTATGTTTGCTTATTGATCTTTTCACTTCATTATATAGGACAAACAGGTTTTTGAGGTGCTCAAATGGAGTCGACTAATCATCCGGGTCGGGTTTGGATAATGAGTCGGATCCTTTCTTATATCGCCGGTGCTATAACATTGAAAACAAATTCATACTAAGGAATGTAAACTAAAAAAAAAAAAAAGGAAAGCTCAAGTAAATAGATTTTGATCGATCTAAAAAATTGAGTTTATAAGATAAACGATTAAGTATGACTATACAATATTAAAGAATGTATATTTTATATATTTTGTGTCAAAATTATAATGTCAATCTTTTAAAAAAATATATTTCTTAACTTATTAATTATTAAACGAAACGAAACGAAACGAGACTAACAAAATAATTTACCTAATTCCAATCTCGATCATTTCGAGCTCAATAGGATTAAATACGATTAATAAATAAGATATAAGTCAAATGCAGTTAAATTCAATAATAAACAATTTTTTTGTCAACAACATTGAAAATTATTGCCAATATTCCAGATATTAAGATTATCCTTTAATAATAGTTAAAAGACGACACAAGATACTATACAAAATGATACTATTAGGATTTCAAGTTTCTTATTTTGAAAGTCCTCTTCCTATTAAGCAAAAAAATAAAATAAAAAATAATTACATTTTAATTATATACCAAGTAGTATTCAACATTAAACAACTTCAATAGTAGTAACAATATTCCTAAATCCTCAAAGCAAACTCATACACAATATCATTAAATAAAGAATAACACAAGTATATATTACAAACATTACAATTCATAATCGAAGTACAACCATATATATATTACAAACATTACATAGAAGTACAGCCATATCTTGGCATGCAAAACAGAGAATGCTAAAAGGTAAAACAGCAAAGCAACTTCATAACTTGAAACATTTACACACACTAGTCTGATCTTAACATCATTGATTAAAACCAGACATCATCTCGTTTCATTCGAGGAACTCGTCGATCGGACCTCGAAAATGCTTCCATTGGGCTTCCATGGCAGTTTTTCTTCGTAGGACTCGATCCGCGTGGACTCAGAGAAACGCTCCTCCATGTTTCAGGCTAATCTAAGCTGTGACTTCGCATATTTCAACTAATATAAGGTGCCTTTTGGGCAATATGGAAATGGTTACCAAATTCAATTTGGAAGCCGACGCAAAATCGTTTTCACATGATTTCAGAAAACTCTTGCGCGGGTTTTTCTCGATTCTAGAGAACCGAAACCTCTTTAGAGAGGCTTGGCCAGAACATGAAAGGGGGGACAGAATTCAATATTTGGAAGCCTGCGTAAAATAGTTCTACATGGTTTCAAAGAACTCCCGCACGCAGGTTTGTGTCGTTTCTAGACCGAAACAACTATTGAAAGGGTTGGCCGGAACTTAAAATGGGTTTTCTATTGTGATACGGTTCAAGCTAATGGAACAATGAACCGGTTTTGAAGGGTAATAGGTGATTGCAGGTTTTTTTTTTTTGGATTTTTTTTTTTTTTGGGGTGGGTTGGAAATTGTAATATTTGAATGAAAAAGGGTTTGGTAGGAGAATATCATCACAACCACACAGCAACGTGGTATTTTAGCCACATTATTCCGTGATTTTCCTATGATATTCGCCTACAATGGTTCAGTAGCTACTGGGAGCTAATGGACCCGATCCATGGACATTTTCTCCCGAATCCATGTCACGGCTAACTAAATCACCGAGATTATGGTCCATCTCCGATGATATCAGCGGACTAGATTTATTGAAAATGCCATCTAGCGTATGATCCCCCCATGTTTCTTCATCCAGGTCTAATATGGAACTCAACCACTCTCCGAATTCAGGCGACTCATTCTGAACCGGCGTATCCTTGTCCCCTTCTGGTGAGGGCAGTGGTGGTATGAACATATTATTTCCATTTACCTGTCGAGAAACAAAACGAGATAATCAAATTTCTTTTGGAGCTTTGGATAGTAATAAGGTATAGTATAGCTTGAACTGAATGTGAAACAATATCAATGTCTTTTAAACTGATACATAAGTTAGGGAAATATTATTTGGGTAATTTCCGGGTTTAAAACCGGAACCAGACTTAAACCCCGATCTGGTAACCAAACCAATTTAAAATCTGGTTGTTGTTTTTTTTTAACCGGGTCCCGATTACCTTTTTCATTTCAAAACAGGATGTATTTTTTAATTTTTCAAATCGAAGATCCAGGATCCGGGCTGGGGGGAAAAAATCGAGTTTTTGAACCGGTTTACCCCCAGACTATTGAGCTATAAATAATTCATATTCTTACCACTGAAGTAGCTGTTGGTGGGGTTTCATGATTAGAGGCGACATTGCAACTTGACCCGTCTTCAACCAGCGGGGAGACCATAGTGCTTTCTGCAGGTGGCGGTTCGGGAATCACGACATCAGAGGCAGCATAGCTGCTTGGTTGGTTTTCGGGGGTACCAACATCCTTCTTTGCTCTCTTTGATTTACTTCCTGTGCTTGTTTTCTTCTTGGTTTTCTTCAGACAGCAGATAACAAAAGAGGCTGTCTGCAGAAATCGAAGGAGGGTAAAAATAGCTAAGTTTCAGATTGATGAAAGAAGAATGAATGTATACTTATGATGTATCAGAATCATTTCATGCAATACTTACACTTTCAGATGAAGCAAGATATTATATATAACAAAATAACAGTGTTTTCTTACGAAATCCACGAGCAATGACGTGATTCGCTTGTCCCTGCATTTTCTAATATTGGGAAGGGAATAAATCAAGGCTACGAATTTGTAAACTTTAGCTAAATTGAGTATGAACTTAATGAACTATCACGCAATTCCAAAAAATCTCAGAGAAATTCAATATGTAATGGAGCTAAGCTAAGCACAGACCTGGTCCGGAAGAGGATTGCTCAGCGCATATTCGTAGATGACCCAATCGGTTCTTTTCCCGGGGTAACCGCCTTTGTGGAACACCAAGATCCTCTTCTTCCCGACGCACTCGCCGTCGACGATCTCCCCCTCCTCGCACGTGCTCTTCCAAAACCCCGATTTCGTCTTCCGCTTGTAAAGTGTTCCCTTGCCGTGCAAGGCCTCACGGAGAGCGAAGATATGCCATGCCTCGTCCTCCCACGGCATAAGCCGATTCAGCTCCTCTTCAAAAGACCAAACAGACTCCCATGAGCTTCGGAAAAATTGCATTCATTCATAGTATGTGATTCACAATCAACACAAGCTGTTCATTAGTGCGATTCATCGCAGCGATTAAGATCAAGAAGAGTGAGATTGAGCGATCGTTACCTGGAATTTCCCAGGGATCAAACTTGGAGAGATCGACAGTGGGGACGTACTGATCGACACTTGGATCGTCGCCGAAGTTCTTCCGCACCAAGAAATGGCTGATGAGCACCTTCTCCGATGGCCGGAATTTGAATCCGTACGGTGGCGAGATCGTGTCCGACGCCATGGCCATAGACTAAGCTTTCTCTCTAAAGATATATTTGTCAGTGAAGCTCAAGAGAGAGCGCGAAGAGTGGAGTGGGCATTTATAAACAGACAAAGAGTCAACTTCCTTAAAAGTCAACAATTTTGCAAACTTCTCTTCGAAGCGTTGGACGCATCTGATCAATCAGGAGCCGACACGTGTAAAGAATTGTACGTAATGCGCGTTTGTTTGCAGCAAGCCAGCAACCCGTAAACATTGCAGCAAAACGCATTGCAGCAAAAAGTAAAGTAGGGACTAAATGATAACTCCTCATCTAAATCAAATTGGTGCAAAATGTTATTTTTGATTGAATATTGCACAATCACTAGGAAAGTACCTAAGGATGAGGTGGGTCCATCTTATTTTGCATGACTTAGGATGAGGTGGGTCTCACTAGTTACATTTTACTCATATTCTAGAATGCTCTTTCACTTGTTTATAATTTCCAATATTTTTTTCCCTTTTTTTTTATTTATTTCCAAAACAAAGATTCCAAGAAGTAGAAGTAGAACTATCTAGAATTGGCAAGGAGGGGTTTCATGGTCTTTGTCTCTAGAGTAAAATTAAAATTATTCTGAAGGGAAAAATAAAATTTAGAACTTTTTAGAATTGCAAATGAAGTACTTTACGGAGAAAACGACAATGATTATAGTGCACTCTGTTTTATGCCCGAACATTTTTTTTTCTTCATCAAATTATTTTCACCCACTTGTACAATGGTTGAAAATGTAACCAAATGAGGCCTTATATATTATTTCTAATTTAAAATTCAATTTACGTTTTTTATTAGAACTTATGAGTTATATGTTGTAGACTAATAGAGGAGGGTCGCTCGTATTGTTGCTTTCAGATCCCGCTTCCGTTAAGCTCACTTCTTATATCTTCGCTCTTTGGAATATTACGGTCATATCATAATTTGGCTCATTTGGCGCATTAGGAATCCTTGTGTCATTGAGGATGTGATCCCTAACACCAACAATCTTTTGAGACAAGCTTGACGATGTATTAAAGAAGCGGATTTCTTTAAGTTAGGAACGTCAAATGCTTTGGAGGATTTACAAATTCTGAAGTTCTTTGGCTTGGAAATTCAATATGGGAAAACTACAAATATTGTTTCTGTTATATGGTGATCTCCTCCAATTACTTGGCTAAAATGCAAAACTGATGGTTCCTCAATTGGTACTCCGGGCGTGGCTGGTGCATGAGGCATTTTAAGAACCCGTCGTGGGTTTCTTTGTGGTTCGTTTGCATTCCACATCGACTCGCATATGCTTTTGAAGCTGAATTGATGGCCGCTATGTTTGCCATTGAGAAAGCAAAGGAATTTCATTGGGAAAATATTTGGCTTGAATCCGACTCTACTTATGTGGTTCAACTTTTTCAGAAGAAATCTCATATGGTCCCTTGGATGTTGGGGGCTCAGTGGTCGCCATGCCTCTGCTATCTTCAGCTTATCAACTTTAGAGTCGCACGTGTTTATAGAGAGGGCAATCGCGTCGCTAACGCTCTTGCCAAGATTCGGTGATCAAACTTTGGATCGTCATTGGTGGCCTTTACACCGGAGTTCATTTTGTTTTTTGTTAGTGATAATATATGTAGGAAAGAAAACTTTATATTTTTTTTTTCCACTATCGGATGTGCTTTGTTAAGAGATAGATCTTAAATTCTATCAGTTCTCGTCTCTTTTTGTTTATTTGTATGCTGTAATATTTTCATTTATCTTATTCAAAGCCATGTTTCTTACCTTGTGTCTTTGATGTCAACCTAATTGAGATTCGAGATCACATAGCGAGATATCGGACCTCTATCTTTTATTAAAATATATATATATTGTAGACTAATGATCAGTTTTCATCGAATTCTGTCATTTATTTTGTTTATTTTCCTAAAATATGAGCTTATATTAAACAAATATAAAATGAAATCTCTAAATACATATTTTACAAAATAGAGATATGCTGCCCCGGCTCCTGGTTTTGTAACGAAAAGGCCCGATTCTCTCACAAGTTTCTGCTTTTAGGCGGGAATCGACCACGGCAGACCAAAACTCGACTTCGGCGCAAAAGCTTTCGTCACTAAAAGTGAGTTTCAACGCATCACAATATACAACGATAGCCACATATATTTATATTTGAATGGCAGACCAGAGACTCGAAGGAAATCGTATTCTCGTAGTTCACAGCTTCGCTTCTTCTCCGGCAATAGTACTCTTTTCAGACACCATTTAATTTTCTAAGGCGTGGCTCCTATGCACTTGACGGGAGAGAGAACGACGGTGAGACGAGCGTGATCGGAGAGAGAGTAATTCTCCGGCCATTGACCTTTCTCCACTTCGCGAGGATACAGAGCAGCGTTCTTGACATGGAACTCTAGAGATACTCTCTCCTCGGAGCTTTGTTTATGACCATTTAAGATTCCGTTTTGTTCTTCGGCTTGCCGTTCTCTATCGGACCATTCGGCATTCCAGATCCTCAGCTACAATGTCATTAGGAAATAACCTACGAGAGTATAATTAATAGATTAAAATCCCAGGTTACAATTTACATAATTATCCAGAGCTATTGAACGGAACGAACTTGTCGGAGTGCTTCGAGGAAGGCCGTGTACGTAATAAAATCACCCTTCTGATCTCCCTTCAGAAAAGTGAATGCGTCAACTTCAGTCATCGATGCTTTTCGGAGTTGATACTGAAAATGAAACAAACACGAAACAACCATTTACTTTTAGTCTAAGTGAAATAATGATGTCATTTGTTTGAATTTAGAAGCTTTTTACTTTCAAAATAATAAAAAGTTCACACCCGTAATTGAATAAAAATCCAAGTGACAAAACGCAGGGGAAAATACGAATCGAAGAACCCTTTTGTCACCTGAGACTTCCCCTGGTGTTCTTGACGTTGTTATAAGTTTTCGCCACGCCAAGAACAGCTAGTTTCTAAACCGGTCGGTCTCTCTATAACAAAGAAAGGTAAAATAAAGAAAATTCGACTGAGAAATTAAAATGTGTAGATGAAGAACTGGCCTTTAATATGCTAAAAACTGCTTCACCCCAACTAGTCTTTAACGGTTTACGTGCTTTATTCGGGTTACAAAGCCAAATGAAAATCAACGCCGCATATATTTCCCCTATGATTTCGGTGGCTAACCCATTGTGAAGCATAAGGTCAGAGAGGATGCACATTAAAAAATTGACAAAAATATTTGGAAATTTTTATTTAAACCCAAACGAAGACTGACCTTGTGAGGCTCCAAATCATTATCCGTGTTTATACGAGAGATATCATATGTCGATTCAAACCCCTGTGACCGAAGAAACTTATATACATGGCCACGCTTGCTCCCATTCCAATCACTGCAGATAGTAAAGATTTCTGATAATTTTCTTACTCACGTAATAATTATTTAACATTAATATTGGACTATGTTACATTCGTATCATATACTAAGTAGGCATATTTTATTATGTTTTATTTACGCCTTCATTATCTTTCGTCACTAGATTCATTTATTAGCATATATAGTTACGCTCACGTTTAATGGGCATGGGATTGAGCTGATTTTCTCACTGATAAGATTCCACATACTGCAAGATCTTGTAAACCTGCTTCAATACATGTATGGAATTTTTATCAAAAGAACGATTAACAATAATAATAACAATAAAACTATAAATCAATCACTGAAGAAAACCCGCACCTGATGCAATCTCACTATGGATAGACTGGAATCATGAGGAAATAACAAATGGGTGTTGACAATTACTGGAAAAAAAAAAAAAAAAAAACAACAACAACAACCTCATTTATACGTTGGTCATCAATTACAATAGAATTTTTATAGTAAGTTTTTCTAATTGCGATGCTAAATTTCAACTGAATTAAGTAGTAAACATATAACAAGTAGATTTTGTTGCAAAACTAAGTACTATTCCAAAAAAAAAAAAAAAACAAATCGCTGAACTATAACAATAAAATGCTTAATCACTAACCATTAATATTCTAGAGAATATCATTACAATAGTAAATAACCATAAAACACACACATTACAAATACTACATAATCAAACTAAAGCCACATAATTGGCATGAAAAGCAAGAGAGTGCTAAATTGTACATTAGGCATAGCCATTTCGTAACAAGAGACATTTACACTTGTCTGATCAATCCTCGTCCAATAAAACCAGACATCGTCTTCTTCCTTCGAGGAAATGTGTCGACCGATCCTCGAAACCGCTTCCATTGGGCTTCAATGGCATGTTTTCTTCGCACGAATCGATCCCCGTGTACTCGGAGAAACACTGCTCAAACTTTCAGGCTAAATGAGGCAGTTACAGTGCATATTATAATATAACTAATACAAGGAAATACCTGACACATATCGGGAGGGTTTTGGGAAACATGGACAAAGATTGCCAAGTTCATCATTTGGCATGTCCATGGTGATTTCGAAAAGAAAAATGGGCTTATAAGAGTGACTGCTACGGGGGGTTGTAACTCGGTCACTCGAGTATTCATTTTCAAAGACTGAAAGGACTCTCTAGTTAGAAATGGTTTTTCTTTTCTTTCTAGGGATATAGATTCAAACACGGGGTAATGTTCGAATCGGTTTTGTGGGTGGTAGGCGGTTGCGGGTTTGGCGGATTCTGGTTCGGGTGAAGGGCGGTTTCTCTACTTCTATCTTTAATCACTAAGGGGAAACTTTAGTAATAAAGATGAAAAGTGTAGGAAAATATCATCACTAACTACTGTTGATATTTTCCTACAATGTTTCATTAGCTAAGCTAATGAACCACAAATGTTTTCATAGACTCTGTCATAATCCATATGATTTCCATACGGATCACGAGAAATCTCCTCCGATGATCGCAGCTGATCATAATCGTCGGAAATACTATTCATTGTTGTCCCGCGTTGAGGGTGAATAATTCTTGACCAGTCGTCGTTCGACACTTCTGATTCAGTAAATCTGTATGAACCAAGATAGTCGTTTTGACCAGGTGAGTATAGAGGTTGTTCGGCGAAATACTTGTATTTGTCGTCGTCTACCTGAAATAAATGAATAAATAAATTGTGAAGTTTTGAATTCCTCAATACATTTATGGATATAATTCACACAATCAAAAGCCAAATTTTGTATTCTTATCTCTGAGGTTACCGTAGATGGTGATTGACTAACGGATCTTGGATCCCCTCCGTAATCCATGCGATTTCCGAATGGATAATACGGAGAGTATGGATTCATCTTATCGTTATCATTGGAAATACCATGTGTTTCTACCACCGGAGTTTCGGTAATAGAAGTGTCATTGCTACTCGGGTCGCCTGCGTCGAGGCATGAATAGTCATGCTCCTGAATTTACAAGTCAAACGAGAAGATATTTTAGATAACTTCGATTGCGTTTGGACCGCCTTCCGGTAATTCATATGAATAACTTTACAGTTGAAAATAACTACCACAAAAGGATTGACTCCGCTATGACCGTGTTCAAAGATTTTTGGAGTCATAACATTCTTTGTTTTCTTCGCCGATTTTCTAAACAGACAGCAAATTACAAATGAGTTCCCCTACAGAATTTGAAAGAAAGTAAAACGTTAAATAAAAAATCTTCCATGCATAACTGTAACGACCCAATTTCTTGGGTCCGTTACTTCTTCGATAAAACCGTCAAAGTTCCTGTTTATAAAAAAAAAAAAAAAAAAAATTAACAAAACTATATATATAAGAATTAAAATACTTAAATGTTTGTAAATATTTTTTTTTATTAAATATACAAACTTCAAAATATATAACAAGTAATCGGAACAACGCTTAGTTTCAATACAAACCAAAATTTAGCGGAGCTCCATAGTTTTCAAAACAAAATACAAAAAGTTTAGAACACGCATCGTAAAGATCGAATTTATCACCATTTACATTGTATATGCTACTGTGTCGATCCCGCAACATCCGCTCCTATTCTTGAACTGGTCATTTACCTGAATCTACAACACAACTATAATGAGCTAAAGCCCAGCACGTACAAGCAAATATGACTCACTAATATAAGCGTTTTAAGATAAAAAATTATTATCACATAAAGTATACACATTTCTCCATCCATAATATGTCACATGAAATGCAAATGAATGCAATTTTACTTTATATCTCGAAAATCATTCATTACATAATGTAGAAAATATCTTATCATAATTTGGGCCCTGCATACGTACCATGTGCGCACACTTACGGGGGACCGGGGGCGCGACCCAAACCGAATCAACCCGAGGCATCATAACTTTCATCATCTCACTACGAGACTTCATAACTTTCATCATCTCATTACGAGACTTCATAATATACCATATGAGAACTATAAACTTTCATCATCTCATTACGAGACTTCTTGGTACGACGCCATAAAAACTTTTCTTTAAAACTTATATACATATATAGTTCATCATGGTCATGTATGCATCATGAACAACATAGACTTTATCCATAACATAAACATACTTCTTCGCACTTATCCTAACGCTCGCGAACATCATCAGTCACGTGCATAGTCATTCTATCATACAGACATGTATCCTAAAAGATTTTCATCAATCATCAACATATATATTATTCTTTCATGTACTTATAAACATAATCATGCATCTCATCTTCACATAAGTCAATCATACACATACATTCAAACATGCCACTTTCAACCAAACGTAATCACACACGTTATATTAGTGTTGTGTTGTAGGTGAGTACTTGTACGTACCTTATCCTTTTTGAGTCTCTACTACACGAAACGGTGCTTCGTTCGAGCGTAGACTACCTGATATTTAAATAAATTCTAAATATCAATTGTTGAGATACACACCATCTCTATTAATCCTACACAGTACTCTTAGTATATAGTTTATGTAGACATATATAAACGACACCAAAGATTATAAGAATCAAAAGCTTATAGATTCCACTAAGCCAAAAATACATGTATATATTTATATACATACTCAAAGCCCTGAACACCATATACCCCAACCATTAAATTTGCTTAGATATGTAATGTGTATATTATAAAAGTGAACTTTTAACTCTATAAATTTAAATACTTGCAATACTAGACTCTGTATGTGTAGGCATTTTAAATACATATGAAAAGTAATTATTAATTAACACACTTCTAATTATCAACTCGGTCTAAACATTTATATATGTATTGGATAAAATTCTTACTTTGATATATAAAATTTCAAAATATTTAGTGCATAGAAATCAATATATAATTACGTATATATAACCTTAATTTTCAAAGCTTACTGTTCGATATATATACATATAATATATATATGTACTTTAGACCAAAGCTTATATGCATATAGACTTTAAAAAAAAATCAAGTTCTAAGCTTGTTTAATCATAAGAAAATAATCTATATAATTATAATATAGCCACATAATAAAAACACTCTATAGAGCAATTTTTCAAACACTTGGCAGCATTAATATTATTTTAATGGTAAAACCATAACATCTCTTAATAATAATAATAATAAAATCAAAATTCACCAAGCTACAAATACTCTCCTGTCACTAATCGATTTTCACTTTCAGACAAAATTGTTTCCTACATATAATATAGTATATACTAATTGATGATAATCTATATACCTCAGAGCTTGACGTTTCCAAATCAAGCAAATTTATGGGTGGGTTTTCATCTTGATGGCAGAGAGAAAATAAGAAAAAGGAAGATAAAGAAAAAAATTTGTTCAAGGGTTTAGACAAAACGTATAAGGGAAATGAAGAGAAACTAAGAGAGAGGAAGCTTATCATGGATTAGTGACACATAAACTGATGAATGACTCATCATCACAACTAATAAACACGTGGGAAAGGTTGAGAAAAGTTGTGGGTATTTAATTTAACAAACACCCCCTTATTTTCTTAAAATGTATTTCTCCGACTTATTTTTGGGTATTACACTAACTCCCTTAGAAATGATAATAATTACTCTGAAATTTCTCCGAAAATTATACTTTTTACCACCTATGGCGCTTAAATTATCAAAAAGTAGCATATTGTTCCGTTACACGAAAAAAAATGACAAAAAAAATCTACTATCTTGAGTAACTGAACTCATTGAATGCTTTCCAATAATCTCATAATCTAGTATAGATATTGATATTATTCGAAAATCAACAAAAATACCTTTGAGTAAGTAATCTAATACGCATTGGTCAAACCGTCAAACATTTTTCCTCACTTTTAGCACTTAGGAGATTGCTATTAATAAAAATAACGTTAGACCGTAAAATGCACCAACATGCAAAGTCAGGGGCATATCTATGTATTGTCGGGGTGTTGTAACCCCCTCAACTTTTTAGAAAACTTTCAAAATTTATTAGAAATTTTTTATTTTCAATTTTCAATTATTTATAGAACTTGTATCTTAGATCCGCCATTGCCTTAAATTCGGAGGCATTGTGCCAATTACTATTGAACAAAATCCAAAGAAAAAAGTAAAAGAATTCGAGCAATGTATAAACCTGATCTTGAAGAGGATTGCTGAGAGCATATTCATGGATGACCCAAGCGGTCTTCTCTCCGGGATCGGAAGCCTTGTTGCAGTGCACCAGGTACCTCCTCGTCACCCCGTCAATGATCCCCTTCCTCTTGCCGGTGCTCTTCCACGACCCCGATTTCGTCTTCCTCTTGAACTGCTTCCCCTTCCCATTAAAGCATTCGCGGAGGCTGAAGAAGTACCACATCTCGTCTTCGGACGGCCAGAGTTCTCCGAGAGCACCTGCATGAAACCGACCAAATGTATTCGAATCATCCGAGCATTTAGGGTTCTAGTTCAAATCAGACTGACCTGGTATTTCCCAAGGGTTCGATTCGGAGAGGTTGATCTCGGGAATCTTCAGCTCGATTCGGGGGTCGTCGTTCTTGCGCTCCAAGAAGCTTAACAGCTCGTTATCCGATGGCCGGAATCTGTATCCGGGCTCCGGCGATGCCATTGAGAGATTTTTTAGTGAGAGAGAGTGAAGAGTGGAGTGGAGAGGGATTTAAAGGATGAGCTTAATCAACTGTATCAAGTTAAGATCGTTAGTCAATAGGGGGAAAGTACCCATGTTTTACATAATAGCGGCAGAAATTATCAAGATAACTTCTTGTGGAAAAAGTTTAAATATTATCAATATATAAGCGTAACTTAAAAAAAAAAAAAAACAATTCCACTACAAAAGTTTTTAATCTCATCATATAGTAGTGGCAAAAGTACTCATTATTTTTGCGGTTGAAGTTTCCAACGTTATATTATTTTTCCGTCATTAAATTTCACCAATATTGTTAACCGAACACGTTAAAATTGATAAGTACGTGCTAATTTTAATTTGAAGATTATTTTACATTTTAGTACCAAATATATTTATTTTTAGTATCAAATTATAAACATTAAGCATCTATGCCGAGTTTAATATTTCTTGTTAATAATATAGTTAAAAATGAATTTTTTTAAGAATTGTTACACCTTATGAAAAAATTTAAGAATTGTTAAACCTTATCGAAAAACATAAAAACTTTTATCGTTGTTACCGATAAAACATAAAAACTTTTATCGTTGTTACACGATAATATTGAAAACTTTCACGGCTATAAACGACGACATTTGTTCGAGAGAGAACTTTAGGTTTAGATAGTTCTCTTCGCTTTTGTTTTTGTTTGTAAACTTTGGTATTTTCATGTATATTATCTCGAGCCCTGATTTTTACTTTGTGTTCCTTGGGTGCCAACTTAGTTGAGATTCGAGTTCACTTACCGAGATTTCGGGCCTCCATCTTTGACTAAAAAAAATTGAAAACTTTCCCGGCAAAAATTTAAAATATAAACGACATTCGTATCCTTTCGCCGTCGTTTTACCAAATTTCGCAAAATCCCAAACGACATTCGCCAAAAATACCAATTAAACTTTCGGCAAAAATAATTATACTCACACAAGAGCACCCCACCCCGCCACGTCACGGCCGGCGGCGCGCGCGTGTGGTGGTGTAACATTTGTGTGAGTCCTCCCCCATTCACAAAGTCCTATGACCCAAAGGGCCCAAGCCCTTGTCCCTAATATTTGGTATATAAACATCACCAAACTCTTGTCATCTATCAATGTGAGACTTTTTGTTATTCAACTAATATCACACATTCACACTTAACATACACATACACATACACATACACATACACATATACATACACTTCACCTAATAATTTAACTTAATATTACACACTTCAAATAATATTATACACTTAACATACATATTAACTTCACCTAACATACATATACACTTAATATACATATTCATTTAATATTATACACTTCAACTAATATTAAATTTGTTAACATACATATACAATTTACATGCATATTCACTTAATATTACACACTTAATTAACATACATATTCACTTCACATAATAATTTGACTTAATATTATACACTTAAACTAATAAAGTGACTTAATATTATACATTTCACCTACATATTTAAGTTACAAATGTGTTTTGTTGTATACAATTATGTCTTGTATTTATTAAATATGTAGTTTTGAACTTATATAAATATCTTGCTTAAATACTCAAATATTTTTTACAAAATATCCGTCGAAAACCCCATCGGCATGCGGTATGCCCATGCGAAAAGTGCGGTATATATATGCGGTATGCGGCATGCCCTTTTTTTACGATTTGCCCATCGACATACCCATCGGCAAGCGATATATCCGTAAAACAAAAAATGCGAAACGAAATCGGCAAGCGGCATTTTAAACCTTGCTTACAACTATGTAAGAACATCACTAATTAATCACTATTATCCCTTAAAAACAGTGTCAGAGTTAGGAGACACCTTCTTCAATAAGGCGTCTGGCGCTTCAACCAGCATGCGACACGTGGCACCAATCATTTGTGTTGTCAAATGATGTCACTGTTGACTGAGAACAAAACGAAGTCCTTGTCCTTACTCCTTACTACGACTACTTCGTTTGCAAGGGAGACGAAAAGTTGGTACTTTTTTATTTAAAAAAGAAAACTTAAAGGTCAAATTATTAGAAGTCATGAATAAATTAGAGCAATGAATATGATTAGGCCTTGATTTTTGTTTTTAACCACTTTATTTCAGTTATGTTCCCCACTTGGACTTGGCGATCACATTCATCTTTAATTCAGTTATGCTCCCCACTTTGGCATTCATATAAAATTGTGGCATAAATACTTAAGTTTATTCATATTCGTAGAGCATAATCTCAAAGCTTTTATTATATGGAATAAATACATAAATCGTGAAATTATCGGTTCGAATTAAACCGGTTCCTACAACGCCATTCCACACAAAATCGTGAAAATTTCTATTTGAATTCGACCGGTTCCTACAACGCTATTCCACACAAAATCGTCAATTTATAGGTTCAAAGCTTAAACTTATACTACAAAAATTCAAATAAACTTAAGTACTTATATCGCAATTATCTCTTTCAATTATGTTTGCTTATTGATCTTTTCACTTCATTATATAGGACAAACAGGTTTTTGAGGTGCTCAAATGGAGTCGACTAATCATCCGGGTCGGGTTTGGATAACGAGTCGGATCCTTTCTTATATCGCCGGTGCTATAACATTGAAAACAAATTCATACTAAGGAATGTAAACTAAAAAAAAAAAAAAAGGAAAGCTCAAGTAAATAGATTTTGATCGATCTAAAAAATTGAGTTTATAAGATAAACGATTAAGTATGATTATACAATATTAAAGAATGTATATTTTATATATTTTGTGTCAAAATTATAATGTCAATCTTTAAAAAAAAAATATTTCTTAACTTATTAATTATTAAACGAAACGAAACGAAACGAGACTAACAAAATAATTTACCTAATTCCAATCTCGATCATTTCGAGCTCAATAGGATTAAATACGATTAATAAATAAGATATAAGTCAAATGCAGTTAAATTCAATAATAAACAATTTTTTTGTCAACAACATTGAAAATTATTGCCAATATTCCAGATATTAAGATTATCCTTTAATAATAGTTAAAAGACGACACAAGATACTATACAAAATGATACTATTAGGATTTCAAGTTTCTTATTTTGAAAGTCCTCTTCCTATTAAGCAAAAAAAAAAAAAAAATACATAATTACATTTTAATTATATACCAAGTAGTATTCAACATTAAACAACTTCAATAGTAGTAACAATATTCCTAAATCCTCAAAGCAAACTCATACACAATATCATTAAATAAAGAATAACACAAGTATATATTACAAACATTACAATTCATAATCGAAGTACAACCATATATATATTACAAACATTACATAGAAGTACAGCCATATCTTGGCATGCAAAACAGAGAATGCTAAAAGGTAAAACAGCAAAGCAACTTCATAACTTGAAACATTTACACACACTAGTCTGATCTTAACATCATTGATTAAAACCAGACATCATCTCGTTTCATTCGAGGAACTCGTCGATCGGACCTCGAAAATGCTTCCATTGGGCTTCCATGGCAGTTTTTCTTCGTAGGACTCGATCCGCGTGGACTCAGAGAAACGCTCCTCCATGTTTCAGGCTAATCTAAGCTGTGACTTCGCATATTTCAACTAATATAAGGTGCCTTTTGGGCAATATGGAAATGGTTACCAAATTCAATTTGGAAGCCGACGCAAAATCGTTTTCACATGATTTCAGAAAACTCTTGCGCGGGTTTTTCTCGATTCTAGAGAACCGAAACCTCTTTAGAGAGGCTTGGCCAGAACATGAAAGGGGGGACAGAATTCAATATTTGGAAGCCTGCGTAAAATAGTTCTACATGGTTTCAAAGAACTCCCGCACGCAGGTTTGTGTCGTTTCTAGACCGAAACAACTATTGAAAGGGTTGGCCGGAACTTAAAATGGGTTTTCTATTGTGATACGGTTCAAGCTAATGGAACAATGAACCGGTTTTGAAGGGTAATAGGTGATTGCAGGTTTTTTTTTTTTGGATTTTTTTTTTTTTTGGGGTGGGTTGGAAATTGTAATATTTGAATGAAAAAGGGTTTGGTAGGAGAATATCATCACAACCACACAGCAACGTGGTATTTTAGCCACATTATTCCGTGATTTTCCTATGATATTCGCCTACAATGGTTCAGTAGCTACTGGGAGCTAATGGACCCGATCCATGGACATTTTCTCCCGAATCCATGTCACGGCTAACTAAATCACCGAGATTATGGTCCATCTCCGATGATATCAGCGGACTAGATTTATTGAAAATGCCATCTAGCGTATGATCCCCCCATGTTTCTTCATCCAGGTCTAATATGGAACTCAACCACTCTCCGAATTCAGGCGACTCATTCTGAACCGGCGTATCCTTGTCCCCTTCTGGTGAGGGCAGTGGTGGTATGAACATATTATTTCCATTTACCTGTCGAGAAACAAAACGAGATAATCAAATTTCTTTTGGAGCTTTGGATAGTAATAAGGTATAGTATAGCTTGAACTGAATGTGAAACAATATCAATGTCTTTTAAACTGATACATAAGTTAGGGAAATATTATTTGGGTAATTTCCGGGTTTAAAACCGGAACCAGACTTAAACCCCGATCTGGTAACCAAACCAATTTAAAATCTGGTTGTTTTTTTTTAACCGGGTCCCGATTACCTTTTTCATTTCAAAACAGGATGTATTTTTTAATTTTTCAAATCGAAGATCCAGGATCCGGGCTGGGGGGAAAAAATCGAGTTTTTGAACCGGTTTACCCCCAGACTATTGAGCTATAAATAATTCATATTCTTACCACTGAAGTAGCTGTTGGTGGGGTTTCATGATTAGAGGCGACATTGCAACTTGACCCGTCTTCAACCAGCGGGGAGACCATAGTGCTTTCTGCAGGTGGCGGTTCGGGAATCACGACATCAGAGGCAGCATAGCTGCTTGGTTGGTTTTCGGGGGTACCAACATCCTTCTTTGCTCTCTTTGATTTACTTCCTGTGCTTGTTTTCTTCTTGGTTTTCTTCAGACAGCAGATAACAAAAGAGGCTGTCTGCAGAAATCGAAGGAGGGTAAAAATAGCTAAGTTTCAGATTGATGAAAGAAGAATGAATGTATACTTATGATGTATCAGAATCATTTCTATGTATTGTCCGAGGGGGACTGTAAGTAACCCCCTCAAATGACAAAAAATATCTACTATCTTGAGTAATTGAACTCATCGAATGCTTTCCATTCCAATAATCTCATAATCTACTATATTGATCTTACTCGAAAATCAACAAAAATACCTTTGAGTAAGTAATCTAATAGGCACAGGTCAACATTTAGAGGAATTTTATAAATAAAAATAAAGTTCAGAGGACAAAATGCACGAACATGCAAAGTCGGGGGCATATCTATGTATTGTCCAAGGGGGGCTGTAAGTAACCCCCTCAAATTTTTAGAAACCTTCAAAATTTACTATAAATTTTTTATTTTCTCAAATTTTTATCCGTAGTTATGCTTAATCACCCCACACAGCACTTGGCACTCTAGAATTTGTATCTTAAATCCGCCACTTCCTAAAATTCCGAGGCACTCTTATCAAAACTCAAAACAAATGCAAATGTATCATGATCCAAAAGAATCTGAATGGAACTATGAACAAATGTATCATGATCCAACAAAAGTAAAGAATGTATAAAAACCAGACCTGATCTTGAATAGGATTGCTGAGAGCATATTCATGGATGACCCAATCGGTCTTCTCTCCGGGATCGGACGCCTTGTTGCAGGGCACCAGGTACGTCCTCGTCACCCCGTCGACGATCTCCTTCCTCTTGCCGGTGCTCTTCCACGACCCTGATTTCGTCTTCCTCTTGAACTGCTTCCCCTTCTTCTCGCGGAGGCTGAAGAAGTACCACATCTCGTCTTCGGACGGCCAGAGTTCTCCGAGAGCACCTGCATGAAACCGACCAAATGTATTCGAATCATCCGAGCATTTAGGGTTCTAGTTCAAATCAGACTGACCTGGTATTTCCCAAGGGTTCGATTCGGAGAGGTTGATCTCGGGAATCTTCAGCTCGATTCGGGGGTCGTCGTTCTTGCGCTCCAAGAAGCTTAACAGCTCGTTATCCGATGGCCGGAATCTGTATCCGGGCTCCGGCGATGCCATTGAGAGATTTTTTAGTGAGAGAGAGTGAAGAGTGGAGTGGAGTGGGATTTTAAGGATGAGCTTAATCTTGTATATCAAGTTAAGATCGTTAGTAATCAGACTCACCTTCTCCAAGAAGGGTTATGATTATCGACTAATCAGCATCCGACACGTGGCGATTTTAAGGAAGAGCTTCATCAACCGTATCAAGTTAAGATCGTTAAACGCACAAATTTTATTATTTGTTTATTATACTTACTTGATAGTCAAGTGTGATAGGGCAAAAGGGTAATTTACTACTATGTTACCTTTCTATAAATACAAACCAAGCCATTTGCTTGTATTCTGCAACCCAAATAAAAAGTTATCCTTGCCTTCTCTTCGTTGTTGTGTATCAGCATACTATATATATATATCCTATACGTGAGAGTGTCGTTGTTGTGTATCAGGTCTCTTGAAATTCTTAATATGCTATGTGGTTGCGGTTCTAACTGATCTTCCACATCAGAAAAGATTTCTTGAGATTTTACTGTGTCATCGGGCGTCTCAGGTACCTAACCCACACTCGACCTGACATCTCATATGCAGTTGGCATGGTGAGCCGTTACATGGAGAAGCCTACTAGTGTTCACCAGCAGGCTGTGAAGCACATCCTTCGTTACGTAAAAGGAACGACAAGCTACGGGATCCAATATGGAAGAGGAAGTGAAGCTGAAGAACTGGTCGGTTTTACCGACAGTGATCTAGCCGGTGATGTCGATGACAAAAAGAGTACCGGAGGTATGGCGTTTTATCTCAACGGTAATCTAATCACCTGACAGTCTCAGAAACAGAGAACTGTGGCCCTTTCTTCTTGTGAGGCCGAGTTCATGGCAGCGTCCGCAGCCTCGTGTCAAGCGTTGTGGCTAAGGAACTTACTGAGCGAGGTAACCGGAACCGAGCAGAAGCCAGTGACTCTCTACGTGGACAATAAGTCCGCAATTGCACTTATGAAAAACCCAGTGTTTCATGGACGCAGCAAGCACATTGACACTCGCTTTCACTTTATTCGCGAGTGTGTGGAAGAGCGAGAGATCATCGTGGAATTTGTCACCACCAAAGAACAACGTGCGGACATACTCACCAAAGCCCTAACTCGAGTCAAGTTCGTAGAGATGAGAGAGTTACTCGGTGTGAATAACCTCGAGCTACGTCAAGCTTACGGGGGAGAACGTAAAACGTAAGCCATGACGCACAAGTTTTATTATTTGTTTATTATACTTACTTGATAGTCAAGTGTGATAGGGCAAAAGGGTAATTTACTACTATGTTACCTTTCTATAAATACCAAGCCATTTGCTTGTATTCTCCGACCCAAATAAAAAGTTATCCTTGCCTTCTCTTCGTTGTTGTGTATCAGCATACTATATATATATATATATACTAAGTGAGAGTTTCGTTTTGTACTTTTTAGTGCAAGAGTGAAAGGTGTTCAGTGGTGGTCATCGTGGTAGTACGTGGCAACGATTTTAATTCGGGAACCAACAGGCTCCGGATATAAGAAAAAAAAAAGCGAAGCGTGACTCCGGGTCTCCTACATTCGCGGGACTAATGACGCTCAAGGTCCCTGAATTTGGTATATTGGCGTATTTTGCCCACTGATTCTTATATTTGAGCAAAAATAGCACAAAGCTAGAAAATATTTCTTGGTGTGAACTGTGAACATATATTTTAAGTACCTCAATGTATTTTTGTTGATTAAGTACCAAATGAGTTCAATGTATATTAAATTTTAAGGAAATCACGTAATACGCTTAAATTAATAATTTTAATCATTTTCAAAGCGTAGCGAGCCATTTATTTATTTATTTTAATATAAATAGAAAACATTGCAGCAAAAACTAAAGTAGGGTGTGAAAAAAGCCCCAACCAAGAAAATTCAAAAAACATTTGTATCAAATTGCTCATGAGAAAAATGAAAAGGGACTAAATGATAATTCCTCATCTAAGTCAAATGGGTAATTTGCGGCAAAAGTGGCCAACATGTGGCCATTTGGCCAGTTAAATGGCCAATGCGAAAAAACTGTAGCAATAGTATCTAATGTTTTTTAAGTACGTTTCGAAACAAAATTCATCCAAATAATTTTAACACTGTTAGTCAACGCTTGACATGACACTATTGACCGCCACGTGTCCACCAACGTGGCATGCCACATATTTTGTTAATTTTTCGGGCCCACTCCATGTGGCGATGCTTCCTCCTATCTCGACCTAACATGTGGCATACACAGCCATACAAAACTAAAGGCAACAGTGAGTCTCGAAAACAGGATCTCCAAGGCTTATACCTATGCATTCAACCACCAGACAACTTTAATTCCTTGGTCTGGAATGTTAGATATAAAGAATTATACAACTTATGCGTATATAAAATGTAACATATTTAAGTTAGATATAAATATTTATATGATATAACATGTAATTAGACTTACAAAATGTAATAAAATTGCATTAAATATAAGTTATCCATATTAAGTGTAATTGTATTTTTAAAAAATAAAAAAAAAATCTAATTTAATGTTACATGTTACATTTTATAAATTATCTAATTTATAAATTTAACATATAAATTATCTAATATAATCTTATTCTATTATTTAAAAATATAATATTACTTCATTCACTTTCATATGAATAAATTATATTTAACTCAATTTTATTACATTTTATACGTCTAATTATATGTTACATGTAAGTTGTAACTTTGTATATGGTACAGTTTATTTACACATTCTTTATATAAATATTTACATGTCCAAAAAAAATTTCAAGAGGGTAAAATGGTTTGGTAGTTGAATGCGGTGGTCGAAACTTCATAGGGCGTGTGTTCGAAACCAGTCATGCATTATTTTTAAGAGAAATTATAATAGATAACCATGTTATGACATTTACATTGCAGCTTAACAAACTTGCTCTAATAATTAGTAAAATAGCCAATCACGATGATGTGGCATTCAAAATTAATTTCTCCATTCCGAAATTGCCCCTCAATATTTTTTAATATTAATTATTATATAAATATTAAATAATAACGAGTTTTCTATAGCTGAACGTAAGATTTTTTATTGTTTGTTATTAATTTCCATAATTTTAGGTAATTTTCTATTTCTCTCTCTAATCAAACCACGATCTTTCTCTTTCCCCGTGAGAACTTGAGATCCATGGATGCCCGCGCTACCACGTCGTCGAGTTCATCGTTCGAGATGCAGCCGCCGAAATCGTCGGTGACAGCATGTCAGGTGAGATCAGCTCTCTGTTGAACGACGTCGAGAGGCCTAAAATCAACATCTTCACGGTCAATTATCCGAGACGAAAAGCTAAAGTGAGACTTCTCTTCCATTGATTCTGTAAATGGAATGACGATCGATCAATCGCTTTGAACTTAAACTTATGTGCAGATCTTCACCAATCAGTTTGAAAACATTGAGATCACGCTCGTCTAGGGTTCTGCCTCCAGCGCTACCGCTTCGGACGAACAACCGATCCTCCAAATTGCGGTTGCCTGCCGTACTATTTCCTCGGTTATCCACACGTCCAACATGGTCAGAGCCTCGAGCAATCTGCATATGGCCGGAGAACGCCGCTAGAGCATGGTCAAAGCCTTGAGCAATCTCTGGGACAGAGACCGCGCACTCTAGCACCGGCATGGCCTCTTCAAACCGACCGAGGCTGCAATAAATCGCCGCCAGGACAAGAAGGTTCATCGCTAGGTCGAGGTTGAGCTCGCCCTCAGCCGTGCACCGCTCGAACGACTTGGATGCACGCAACGCGAAGTCCAGTGCCTTGATCAGCCCCTCACTGGAGGTGATGGGGTCTCTAGCGAGCTTTAGTTGGAATGGTCCGAGATGAGGGTTGTGCAACGACGCCTCCGACATGATCTGGCTAGGGTTAGGATTTGAGGGGCTGTCTGGGTGCGGTTTCTGGGAGCGACGGTCGGGCGAGGGCTTGGATCGGGAATTAGAGGCCGAGGGAAGCTTCTTGGTCGTCGACGACGGCGTTGTGGATAAGGACAAGTTTTTTCTCTTGTTTTGTCGTGTAATTTCTGTTTATTCGAATTGTAAATGTATGTTAATTCGAATTGTAAATGTAATTTTATTGGTCTATTTGTGAAAATGTATGAAAATTCGAATTGTAAACGTATGTTAATTGGTTTATTCGTATTTATTCGTGTAAATGTATGTTAAATCGAATTGTTAATGTGGTTAATGTTTTTTTAATTTAAATTGTTTTAAATTATCAATATGGTTAATTCAAATTAATATTTGTTAAGAAATTTCATTTTTTATGGTTTAGAAACTGAAAACGTTTTCTATATTTAAATTTGAAATTTATTTTTAAATTTGAAATTTAAATAGTTGTTTCCTAATATTGAACGATTTTCTAGGTTTCTTTCATGCAAAAAGCTTTTTTTGAATTTTGAATTTGGGTTTATGGATGAAATCATAGTTAATGCTTTCATTAACCTATTTTGCGTGTTATTTTTTTTCTTCAAAATATTAGTTAGTAAATGACAATGAAAAGTTGATATATTTTCCATGTATTTTGGTCAAAATAGTTCAAAATAGATGACGACATAAATGGTCAGAATATTGATATACCAGTTAATGTGGTTTATTGGCTATGACACAAAATTTACCAAACATTGGTTATTTTGACAATTATAAACTATTAAGATGGCTAGTTAGGTTAAGCTCCCTATTTTGAATGGCATGCCTCGTGGCAGTTCAGGAGAGGTGGAAGATCGCTACGTGGCAACGCTGGAAAGAGAGTGGAGAGGGAAGAGAGAGAAAGTGGGCCCGGAAAAAAAAATACGTAGCATGCCACGTAACGGTCAACCGTGCCATGTCAAGTGTTGACTAACGGTGTTAAAATTAATTGGATGGATTTTATTTCGAAACGTACTTAAAAAACATTAGATACTATTGCCAAAGTTATTTTGCATTGGTTATTTAACTGGCCAAATGGCCACATGTTGGCCACTTTCGCAGCAAATTACCCAAGTCAAATTGGTGCAAAATGTTATTTTTGATTGAATATTGCACAATCACTAGGAAAGTACCTAAGGATGAGGTGGGTCCATCTTATATTGCATGACTTAGGATGAGCTCACTAGTTACATTTTACTCATATTCTAGAATGATTCTTTCACTTGTTTATAATTTCAAATATTTTTTTCCTTTTTTTTTTTTTTAATTTCCAAAACAAAGATTCCAATAAGTAGAAGTAGAACTATCTAGAATTGGCAAGGAGGGGTTTCATGGTCTTTGTCTCTAGAGTAAATTTAAAATTATTCTGAAGGGAAAAACAAAATTTAGAACTTTTTAGAATTGCAAATGAAGTACCTTACGGAGAAAACGACAATGATTATGGTGCACTCTGTTTTATGCCCGAACATTTTTTTTTCTTCATCAAATTATTTTCACCCACTTGTACAATGGTTGAAAATGTAACCAAATGAGGCCTTATATATTATTTCTAATTTAAAATTAAATTTACGTTTTTTTATTAGAGCTTATGAGTTATATGTTGTAGACTAATAGAGGAGGGTCGCTCAGTATTGTTGCTTTCAGATCTCGCTTCCGTTAAGCTCAGTTCTTATATCTTCGCTCTTTGGAATATTCCGGTCATATCATAGTTTGGCTCATTTGGCGCATTAGGAATCTTTGTGTCTTTGAGGATGTGGTCCCTAACACCAACAATCTTTTGAGACAAGCTTGACGATGTATTAAAGAAGCGGATTTCTTTAAGTTAGGAACGTCAAATGCTTTGGAGGATTTACAAATTCATAAGTTCTTTGGCTTGGAAATTCAATATGGGAAAACTCCAAATATTGTTTCTGTTATATGGTGATCTCCTCCTATTGCTTGGCTAAAATGCAAAACTGATGGTTCCTCAATTGGTACTCCGGGCGTGGCTGGTGCATGAGGTATTTTAAGAACCCATCGTGGGTTTCCTTGTGGTTCGTTTGTGTTCCACATCGACTCGCATATGCTTTTGAAGCTGAATTGATGGCCGTTATGTTTGCTATTGAGAAAGCGAAGGAATTTCATTGGGAAATATTTGGCTTGAATCCGACTCTACTTATGTGGTTCAACTTTTTCAGAAGAAATCTCATATGGTCCCTTGGATGTTGAGGGCTCAGTGGTCGCAATGCCTCTGCTATCTTGAGCTCATCAACTTTAGAGTCACACGTGTTTACAGAGAGGGCAATCGCGTCGCTAACGCTCTTGCTAAGATTCGGTGATCAAACTATGGATCGTCACTGGTGGCCTTTACACCGGAGTTCATTTCGTTTTTTTGTTAGTGATAATATATATAGGAAAGAAAACTTTAGATTTTGCTTCTTTTTTTTTTCCCCGCTATCGGATGTGCTTTGTTAAGAAAGAGATCTTAAATTCTATTAGTTCTTGTCTTTTTTTGTTTATTTGTATGCTGTAATATTTTTATTTATCTTATTCAAAGCGATGTTTCCTACCTTGTGTCTTTGGATGTCAACCTAATTGAGATCGAGATCACATAGCGAGATATCGGGCCTCTATCTTTTATTAAAATATATATTTATATATATATTGTAGACTAATAATCAGTTTTCATCGATTTCTGTCATTTATTTTGTTTATTTTCCTAAATTATGAGCTTATATTAAACAAATATAAAATTAAATCTGTAAATACATATTTTACAAAATAGAGATATGCTGCCCCGGCTCCTGGTTTTGTAACAAAAAGGCCCGATTCTCTTACAAGTTTCTGCTTTTAGGCCGGAATCGACCACGGCAGACCAAAACTCGACTTCGGCGCAAAAGCTTTCGTCACTAAAAGTGAGTTTCAACGCATCACAATATACAACGATAGCCACATATATTTATATTTGAATGGCAGACCAGAGACTCGAAGGAAATCGTATTCTCGTAGTTCACAGCTTCGCTACTTCTCCGGCAATAGTACTCCTTTCAGACACCATTTCATTTTCTAAGACGTGGCTCCTATGCACTTGACGGGAGAGAGAACGACGGTGAGACGAGCGTGATCGGAGAGAGAGTAATTCTCCGGCCATTGACCTTTCTCCACTTCGCGAGGATACAGAGCAGCGTTCTTGACATGGAACCCTAGAGATACTCTCTCCTCGGAGCTTTGTTTATGACCATTTAAGATTCCCACAATCAAATTTACATATGGTACACCAATCAAATTAACCTACGAGAGTATAATTAATAGATTAAAATCCCAGGTTACAATTTACATAATTATCCAGAGCTATTGAACGGAACGAACTTGTCGGAGTGCTTCGAGGAAGGCCGTGTACGTAATAAAATCACCCTTCTGATCTCCCTTCAGAAAAGTGAATGCGTCAACTTCAGTCATCGATGCTTTTCGGAGTTGATACTGAAAATGAAACAAACACGAAACAACCATTTACTTTTAGTCTAAGTGAAATAATGATGTCATTTGTTTGAATTTAGAAGCTTTTTACTTTCAAAATAATGAAAAGTTCACACCCGTAATTGAATAAAAATCCAAGTGACAAAACGCAGGGGAAAATACGAATCGAAGAACCCTTTTGTCACCTGAGACTTCCCCTGGTGTTCTTGACGTTGTTATAAGTTTTCGCCACGCCAAGAACAGCTAGTTTCTAAACCGGTCGGTCTCTCTATAACAAAGAAAGGTAAAATAAAGAAAATTCGACTGAGAAATTAAAATGTGTAGATGAAGAACTGACCTTTAATATGCTAAAAACTGCTTCACCCCAACTAGTCTTTAACGGTTTACGTGCTTTATTCGGGTTACAAAGCCAAATGAAATCAACGCCGCATATATTTCCCCTATGATTTCGGTGGCTAACCCACTGTGAAGCATAAGGTCAGAGAGGATGCACGTTAAAAAATTGACAAAAATATTTGGAAATTTTTATGAAGACTGACCTTGTGAGGCTCCAAATCATTATCCGTATTTATACGAGAGATATCATATGTCGATTCAAACCCCTGTGACCGAAGAAACTTATATACATGGCCACGCTTGCTCCCATTCCAATCACTGCAGATAGTAAAGATTTCTGATAATTTTCTTACTCACGTAATAATTATTTAACATTAATATTGGACTATGTTACATTCGTATCATATACTAAGTAGGCATATTTCATTATGTTTTATTTACGCCTTCATTATCTTTCGTCACTAGATTCATTTATTAGCATATATAGTTACGCTCACGTTTAAGGTTCACTCTTGTCACGCTCGGTTCGGCCTATTAGGATACTCACCCACAAAGGATAATGGGCATGGGATTGAGCTGATTTTCTCTCTGATAAGATTCCACATATTGCAAGATCTTGTAAACCTGCTTCAACACATGTATGGAATTTTTATCAAAAGAACGATTAACAATAATAATAACAATAAAACTATAAATCGATCACTGAAGAAAACCCGCACCTGATGCAATCTCACTATGGATAGACTGGAATCATGAGGAAATAACAAATGGGTGTTGACAATTACTGAAAAAAGACAAAAAAAAAAAAAAAAAAAAAAAAAAACCTCATTTATACGTTGGTTGGTCATCAATTGCAATAGAACTTTTATAGTAAGTTTTTCTAATTGCCATGCTAAATTTCAACTGAATTAAGTAGTAAACATATAACACGTAGATTTTGTTATAAGTACTATTCCAAAAAAAAAATATCAAATCACTGAACTATAACAATAAAATGCTTAATCACTAACCATTAATATTCTAGAGAATATCATTACAATAGTAAATAACCATAAAACACACACATTACAAATACTACATAATCAAACTAAAGCCACATAATTGGCATGAAAAGCAAGAGTGCTAAATTGTACATTAGGCATAGCCATTTCCTAACAAGAGAAATTTACACTTGTCTGATCAATCCTCGTCCAATAAAACCAGACATCGTCTTCTTCCTTCGAGGAAATGTGTCGACCGATCCTCGAAACCGCTTCCATTGGGCTTCAATGGCATGTTTTCTTCGCACGAATCGATCCCCGTGTACTCGGAGAAACACTGCTCAAACTTTCAGGCTAAATGAGGCAATTACAGTGCATATTATAATATAACTAATACAAGGAAATACCTGACATAGATCGGGAGGGTTTTGGGAAACATGGACAAAGATTGCCAAGTTCATCATTTGGCATGTCCATGGTGATTTCGAAAAGAAAAACGGGCTTATAAGAGTGACTGCTACGGGGGGTTGTAACTCGGTCACTCGAGTTTTCATTTTCAAAGACTGAAAGGACTCTCTAGCTAGAAAAGGTTTTTCTTTTCTTTCTAGGGATATAGATTCAAACACGGGGTAATGTTCGAATCGGTTTTGTGGGTGGTAGGCGGTTGCGGGTTTGGCGGATTCTGGTTCTGGTGAAGGGCGGTTTCTCTACTTCTATCTTTAATCACTAAGGGGAAACTTTAGTAATAAAGATGAAAAGAGTAGGAAAATATCATCACTAACTACTGTTGATATTTTCCTACAATGTTTCATTAGCTAAGCTAATGAACCCCAAAGTTTTCATAGACTCTGTCATAATCCATATGATTTCCATATGGATCACGCAATATCTCCTCCGACGATGGCAGCTGATTAAAACCGTC
This sequence comes from Parietaria judaica, assembly GCA_954871525.1. NCBI lineage: Eukaryota > Viridiplantae > Streptophyta > Magnoliopsida > Rosales > Urticaceae > Parietaria > Parietaria judaica. The sequence goes on along the minus strand of OX940864.1, from coordinate 2,558,420 downwards.
GGAAATAGTATTCATTGTTGTCCCACATTGAGGGTGAATAATTCTTGACCAGTCGTTGTTCGACACTTCTGATTCAGTAAATCTTATGAATCAAAATTGTCGTTGTGACCGGGTGAGTATAGTGGCGGTTTGGCCAAATACTTGTATTTGTCGTCATCTACCTGAAATAAATGAATAAATGAATTGTAAAGTTTTGAATTTCTCAATACATTTATGGATATAATTCACACAATCAAAAGTCAAATTTTGTATTCTTACCTCTGAAGTTACCGTAGATGGTGATTGACTAACGGAGCTTGGATCGCCTCCGTAATCCATGTGATTTCCGAATGGATAATACGGAGAGTATGGATTCATCTTATCATAATCATTGGAATTACAATGTGTTCCTACCACCGGAGTTTCGGTAATAGAAGTGCCATTGCTACTCGGGTCGCCTTCGTCGAGGCATGAATGGTCAGGCTCCTGAATTTACAAGTCAAACGAGAAGATATGTTTGATAAGTTCGATTGCGTTTGGATCGCCTTCCGGTAATTCATATGAATAACTTTACATTTGAAAATAACTACCACAAAAGGACTGACTCCGCTATGACCGTGTTCAAGGATTTTTGGAGTCATGACGTTCTTTGTTTTTTTCGCCGATTTTTGAAACAGACAGCAAATAACAAAAGAGTCCCCCTACAGAATTTGAAAGAAAGTAAAACGTTAAATAAATAAAGAAACTTACACGCCTAACTCCCTTAGAAATGATAATAATTATTATGAACCATTGTTTTAAAAGGCGTTAGTGAGGCGCGCCTTGAGGCGCGCCTCGACGAGGCAAACAGGCAAAACGCCTTTTTTAAGCCGCCTCTTCGCCGCCGCTCGAGGCGCACGCATCAGGAAACGTATCACGCACTGAGGCGTGCGAGTCTGAGGCGTTATACTGAGGCGTTGGCAATTTTTAAGCCTGACTAGGTCGAAATTGGTGGTTGCCATTGAAGACAAACCCAAGCTTTGCACTGTATTTTTTCATGAGGAAGAAGATGACTCTACGAGAGAGAGAAAACACTGCATTGGAAGTTTAAAAATACATCTGCATTGGAAGTTTAAGTTGATTATTGGGACTAAAAGAAAATAACAAAGTAATAAATGCTGGGCCACTTGTTCCAATATTTTTACTTTTTTAATTAAACTTTTATTCCAAGCTCATTAACCCTAAAAGCCTCTTCGTATGTCTCATTAGTATTTTTATTTTATGCTTATTATGAGTTTTTTGAGACATTTATGAGACTTTATGTTGTTTTGTTTTGGACTGATTGAGTTTTAGATTTGTGTTATTTGAGGATTTTATTATATCTTATGTTATATATATTTTTATAATTATTTATATATTATAGTATCGAGGCTTACGCCTCGATCGCCTTGAGGCTTACGCCTTGAGGCACGGACGGAAAAACGCTTTGAGGCTTAAAACCGTTATTTAAAACCTTGTTATGAACATTGCATATTGGTGCAAATTTCTCCTAAAATTGTAGTTTTTACCACCCGTAGCGCTTATATTATCAAAAAGTAGCACATTATTGCCTTACACGTAAAAATGACAAAAAAAAAAATATCTACTATCTTGAGTAATTGAACTCATCGAATGCTTTCCATTCCAATAATCTCATAATCTAGTATATTGATCTTACTCGAAAATCAACAAAAATACCTTTGAGTAAAATCAACAAAAATACCTTTGAGGAATCTAATAGGCACAGGTCAACATTTAGAGGAATTTTATAAATAAAAATAAAGCAAAGAGGACAAAATGCACGAACATGCAAAGTCGGGGGCATATCTATGTATTGTCCGAGGGGGGCTGTAAGTAACACCCTCAGAAACCTTCAAAATTTACTATAAATTTTTTATTTTCTCAAATTTTTATCCGTAGTTATGCTTAATCACCCTACACAGCACTTAGCACTCTAGAATTTGTATCGAAATTCCGAGGCACTCTTATCAAAACTCAAAACAAAGGCAAGAAAGAAGTAGATCCAAAAGAATCTGAATGGAACTGTGAACAAATGTATCATGATCCAACAAAAGTAAAGAATTGGAGCAAAAACCTGTAAATACAGAAACCGGAAAACCGGATTTCCGTATTTTTTTATAAAAAATCCGGAACCAGAAAATCCGGTTCTTGATTTTTCCGGAACCAGAAAATCCGGATCCAGATTTTCTGCGTTTTCCCGGATCCGTTTTTCTAAAAAGGTGCAGTTTTTTAAAAAAAAAACACGGTACAAAATCAAATGAACACATATTTTTTTTATTTTTTTAAACAAAAAAAAAAAACAGTAAAGAATCCGGAACCGGATTTTGTTTTCCGAAAAAAATCCGGAAGCAGAAAATCCGGTTCCGGATTTTACCGGAACCAGAAAATCCGGTTCCGGATTTTTCCGGAAAATTAAAAAACAGAACCCGGATCCGGGTTCTGTTCAGCATTTACAGCATTCGAGCAATGTATTAAAACCCGACCTGATCTTGAAGAGGATTGCTGAGAGCATGTTCATGGATGACCCAACCGGTCTTCTCTCCGGGATCGGAAGCCTTGTTGCAGTGCACCAGGTACCTCCTCGTCACCCCGTCGACGATCTTCTTCCTCTTGCCGGTGCTCTTCCACGACCCCGATTTCGTCTTCCTCTTGAACTGCTTCCCCTTCCATTCGCGGAGGCTGAAGAAGTACCACATCTCGTCTTCGGACGGCCAGAGTTCTTCGAGAGCGCCTGCACGAAACCGACCAGATGTATTCGAATTATCTGAGCATTTAGGGCTCGATCTTACGTAGCTGGAATCAGACTGACCTGGTATTTCCCAAGGGTTCGATTCGGAGAGGTTGATCTCGGGAACTTTCAGATCGATTCGGGGATCGTTGTTCTTGCGCTCCAAGAAGCTTAACAGCTCGTTATCCGATGGTCGGAATCTGTATCCGGGCTCAGGCAATGCCATTGAGAGATTTTTTTCAGTGGGAGAGAGTGAAGAGTGGAGTAGGATTTAAAAGAAGAGCTTCACCTTCTCCAAGAAGGGTTATGATTATCGACTAATCAGCATCCGACATTAGAGAAAAAGAAGTAATTGACGCTCATGGTCCTTGAATTTGTTATATTGGCTATTTTGCCCACTGAATCTTATATTTGAGGAAAAATAGCACAATGCTAGAGAATATTTCTTGGTGTGAACATATAACTTACCTCCAATGTATTTTTGTTGATTAAGCGCCGAATGAGTTCAATGTATATTATATTTTAAGGAAATTACGTAGTTCGCTTAAATTAGTAATTTTATTCATTTTTGAAGCGTAACGAGCCATTTACTTTTTTTTATTATTATTATTTTATAATATAAATAGAAAGCATTGCAGCAAAAACTAAAGTAGGGTGTGAAAAAAGCCCCAACAAAGAAAATTCAAAACGCATTTCTATCGAATTGCTCATGAGAAAATGAAAAGGGACTAAATGATAACTCCTCATCTAAAAAAATTGGTGCAAAATGTTATTTTTGATGGAATATTGCACAATCACTAGGAAAGTACCTAAGGATGAGGTGGGTCCGTTTTATTTTACATGACTTGATCACTACTACTAGTGACATTTTAGTTTCACTTGTTTATAATTTCCAATATTTTTTCCTTTTTTATTTTTTCAAAACAAAGATTCCAAGAAGTAGAACCAAGGTTCCGAAAATCGCGATTTTCGTTCGAAAATCGTTCGATTATCGCTGAAAATAGGCTTCTCGGTAAGTTATCTCCCTTAATCGTTTTCGTTTTATAGTTTTCGCGATTTTTCGAGGGGGAAAGTGAACAACTTTTCGTTTTAGGTTTTCAAGTGTTAAATTTCGAAAACTTGAGGACTTATCGCTAAATAACGAAAAGTCATTAGGTTTTTTCCGAATTGTTGTATAATTGCGGCAAAAGTACACATGTTTCGGAAATTGTTGATTTAAGTTAGTTACTCGAATATTTTGATGTAATTTCGTTTAATAAAATTGTATATAATTTTAAAACTAATCGGTTTGCATAATTTTTTTTTTTAATTTGAAGTTTTTCTGAATTGTGATATCATTGTGGCAAAAGTACATATGTTTAGGAAATTGTTGATTTGAGCTAGTTACTCGAATATTTTGGTGTAATTTTGTTTTATAAAATTGTATATAATTTAAAAAATAATCGGTTGGCATAATAATTTTTTTAATTTGAAGTTTTCTAAAATATTGCGGCAAAAGTACAATTTTTAGCTAATTTGTTAAATTGAGCTAGTTGTTCAATCTTGTTTTAAATGAAATCAATTGTGCAGTGCATATTTTATATAAGAATAATTGGTGACTTGTAAATATTTATTTTGGTAAGTAAATAATAATTTATTTTACATATTTTGAGCTAGTTGTTCAATCTTGTTTTAAATGAAATCAATTGTGCAGTGCATATTTTATATAAGAATAATTGGTGACTTGTAAATATTTATTTTGGTAAGTAAATAATAATTTATTTTACATATTTTGTAAAGTATTTGTAATTTTGTATGAGACTTAGTTTATGTTTGGCTACATTAGTATGAGACTTGGTTTGTGGCTTATATCTTATATTTTGTATGAGACTTTTATGTTTATATTTTGTGACATTAGTATTTTATGTTATGTTTTTAGTGTAAAATATGTTTGAATTTTTTTTATAGGTTTTCCATCGATAAATCCATCGGCAAACGATTAATCCATCGATAAGTTCGATAAGTTTCGATAACGGCAAACGATAATTTTTATAGGTTTTCCGTCGATAACGGCATCGGCAAACGATTAATCCATCGATAACGGCAAACGATTTATCGGCCAAAACGGCATTTTGATCCTTGAGTAGAACTATCTAGAATTAGCAAGGAGGGGTTTCATGGTCTTTCTCTTTGATCTAATCTTGAGTAAAATTATTCTGAAGGGAAATAAAAAAACTTAGAACTTTCTAGAATTGCAAATAAAGTACCTTACGGAGAAAACTGCACTCTGTATATGCCCGAACATTTTTTTTTCTTCATCAAATTATTTTCACCCACTTGTACCATGGTTAAAAATGTCAAGGATTTTGTTATTGTTTTTGCCGATAAATCAGTTGTCGTTATTGACAAAACTAACCGTTATCGATGAATTTATCGATGAAGAACCTATAAAATATATCGTTACCGTTATCGAAACTTATAGATGGATTAATCGGTTATCGATGAAAAATCTATAAAAAATTTCTATACTAAATTATAAATCAAATATGTCATACTCACATTTTTTAAATGTTATAAGTTATATATATATATATACAATCTACCAAATTCAAATGAATTTAAAGCCCTCCTTCGTAGAATACAAGCGATTCCAAAATTCTGACCTAACTGTTCGGTTAATATTAACAGTTAATCCATCTATATTCGGTTATATATTCATACTATATAAATTGTGAACATATATATGAAGTTTGTTAATGTATAAACTGGTAATACTTGTTTATGTACATATATAAACTAGTAATACTTGTTTATATACATATATAAACTGGTAATACTTGTTTATTATTCCACAATTCAGGGAACAATCTTTTAATCGCATATTTTTGGTATATTAACCGTTAATTCGTTCGAATTTTAATCGTATAAAGAAAGGATAATTAAAAGGGTATAATAGGAATAAAAACTTATACTAAAATGTCTCCTCATACATATTAGCTATCTTACAAAGATAAAGTAAAGGTTGGTTATTTTGCTGATTAAACGTTTCTATTTGGCTATTGGGAGCAATTTCTTTATTTTTTTTAACTTATTTTAGCATCAGTTTTTATGATTACAATTTTTTTTCATGGTCTTTTGTACTTTACTTAATTGTAGGTATACTAAAATGATTACAACTTAGAAAACTAGAGAATAAAAACCACCAATCAATAATTTAAGACGTTCAAAGTTTTAAATATTGGAAAAAAATTATATTAATATTTTGAGAACGTAATATGTAAGAACTCTAATCATATAGAGATCCTAATTCCTAATGAACTATTTTCATAAACCGAAATTTCATAAAAAAAAATAGTTATAATGCAATGTATAATAGTAATTTCAATATCTCGTTTTATTTTGAAATTTATGGTCAATTAATTTTCGCCCCCTCTTAGTCAAAGTTCTGGCTCTGCCCCTGGCTGTGGCGCCATATGATGGCATTTTGCTTTTAAACTTAAAGAATTAAATACTTGCGTGCGACAACACGTTTCATAATTATACAGAAAGAACTTCTTTCTATATAATTATATAACTTATTAGGCTACTGGGGAAAGTACCCATGTTCTACATAATAGCGGCAGAAGTTTGCAAGATAACTTTTTGTGGCAAAAGTTTAAAATATTATCATTATATGTGAGCTTAAGTTTTTTTTTTTTTTTTTAAATCAACTGCAAAAGTTTTCAACCTAATCGTATAATAGTGACAAAAATACTCAGTATTTTCGCAGTTGAAGTTTATGATATATATATTTTTTCTTCTTATTAAATTTCATCCATATTTTTAACAGAACACGATAAAATTAATAAGTACTGATAATTTCAATTTGTAGATTATATTACATTTTACTACCAAATATATTTATTTTTAGTATTAAATTAAAACATTAAGCATCTATGCCGAGTTTAATATTTCTGGTTAATAATATAATAAAAAATTGAAATATTTAAGAACTTTTACTGCAAAAGAAATTATACTTTATCGAAATACATAAAAACTTGAGAAATGGCTCTTAATAGCCAAATTGAAACGTTTGATTAGCCAAATAGCCAACCTTTCCTTTTTCTTTGCAAAATAGCCAAATTGATGAGGTGACTATTTAATAACATATTTTATACCTATAATACCCTTTTAACATATTAACGTGTATTAACAAAGTTAATTTTTCTTAAAAATAAGAACATTTACTTGTTTTACAGAAAATCTATATTAACTGAGTTAATTTGTTTAAAAATAAAAAATCGTGATTAAAATTTTAACAAAAATTTAATTTATTTTTAAACAAATTAACTTAGTTAATACACGTTAATATAGTTAATACACGTTAATACAAGGGTAATACGGTCATTCGTGATTTATTAATGTGCTTGATTAGCTATTTGGCAATATTAATCAAAAGGTTGGCTATTTTGTAAAATAGTTTTTCTAGTTTGGCTATATGGCTATAGAGCCCTAAAAACTTTTATCTAGGATGATATTGAAAACTTTCACCGCAAAAATTAAAAATGTTTATCATACAAATTACAATTAAAACATCACTAATTAATCACTATTATCCCCTAAAAACAGTGTCAGGAGTTAGGAGGAACCTTCTTCAAGAAGACGTCTGGCGCTTCAACCAGCATGCGACACGTGGCACCAATAATTTTTGTTGTCAAATGATGTCACTGTTGACTGAGAACAAAACGAAGTCCTTGTCCTTACTCCTTACTACGACTACTTCGTTTGCAAGGGAGACGAAAAGTTAATACTTTTTTATTTAAAAAAGAAAAGTTAAAGGTCAAATTAGAAGTCATGAATAAATTAGAGCAATGAATATGATTAGGCCTTGACTTTTGTTTTTAAACACTTTATTTCAGTTATGTTCCCCACTTGGACTTTTCAATGACATTCATCTTTAATTCAGTTATGTTCCACACTTTGGCATTCATCGAAAATTGTGGCATAAATACTTTAAGTTTATTCAAATTTGCAGTGCATAATCTCAAGCTTTTATTATATGGAATAAATACATAAATCGTGAAATTATCGGTTCGAATTAGACCGGTTCCTACAACGCCATTCCACACAAAAATGTGAAATTTTCTATTTGAATTTGACCGGTTGCTACAGCGCTATTCCACACAAAATCGTCAATTTATAGGTTAAACGCTTAAACTTATACTACAAAAATTCAAATAAACTTAAGTACTTATATCGCAATTGTCTCTTTCAATTATGTTTGCTTATCGATCTTTTCTCTTCATTATATAGGACAAACGGGTTTTTGAGGTGCTCAAATGGAGTCGACTAATCATCCGGGTCGGGTTTGGATAATGAGTCGGATCCTTTCTTATATCGCCAGTGCTATAACATTGAAAACAAATTCATCCTAAGGAATGTAAACTAAATAAATAAATAAAAAAGGAAAGCTCAAGTAAATAGATTTTGATCGATCTAAAAAATTGAGTTTATAAGATAAACGATTAAGTATGATTATACAATATTAAAGAATGTATATTTTATATATTTTGTGTCAAAGTTATAATGTCAATCGTTAAAAAAAAAATTATTAACTTATTAATTATTACACGAAACGAAACGAGACTAACAAAATAAATTACCTAACTCCAATCTCGATCATTTCGAGCTCAATAGGATTAAATACGATTAATAAATAAGATATAAGTCAAATGTGTTATAAATACCAAGATTTGGTGGATGTCAATATTAGAGAGTCAACTATAGTCATGAATGTAATATTCTCATTTATTATGTTTCCTATTCTACCTCTCCCTTAGCCCTATAAATAGAGGCTTTGGGTGTTCATTGTAACATACTCTCAATGCAATAATACTCTCTATTTCCCTCTCATATTCTCTCTTCTTCTTGTCTTTGTTCTTTAGTTTATAACACGTTATCAGCACGAGCTCTACCGATTGAGGTAATGGTCTTTGTATTCTACTTTTAATTTCGTTCTTGTTCTTGCGATGATGGCAATCTTAATGAATTCATGGATAAAATTCATGTAAAAATGCCTAGCTAAATTTATATCTTCCTATTGCGATGATGGCGATTCATGATAATCATTTTTCGGAATTCAAATCAAAATAGCCTAGCAGATGTTTCTTCTTTCTCTTGCAATGTGTTATTCTGTGTATACATATATAATATATTTTATATATTGATTATATATACTACATCGTTTACTCTCAATACTATGATATTACAATAAATTAACGTGTGTATATATATATATATATTCCCTGCATATACTTAAGCGTATATGTCATTATCTATTTTTTGAATAAAATATATATACATACCTTATTAGTTATCGATATCCATATGAAGATTATTTATTATTATGTACCACTATATATACACATAAGCTTTCTATAAATGTTAATATATACCATATACCCAGTATTGAAATCTGGAAGTCTAACCTTTTATACATAATATATACGTCATTTATTAACATATATTGATTGTATCATATATTGTATATTTTCTGCATGTTTATAAAGTTTCAATATAGAAATATGCTAATATAGTGCATGTAATATGTATAGTACTGATTGATTACAATATATCATGATTATATATATATATATTAATGTATTCATATATATAAACATAGTATATATCGAATCTCTCTATATATAAACAGTTCTGAATTTTTAAAGTATAATTATATTTTACTTATACTGTATGTCAAACATATACGTGTTTATTAATTATACATTGCATTTATATTCCTTTCATTTATTACACAGTATAATTGAATATGTTTATTCTTATATGTATATTCATCTATATATGCTCTTGTAGTAGCTAAAACAAAGTTTAGTTTAAAAAAAAAGAAAAATTCCTTGAAGTGAATAACGTCATTTTAATATTTTAGATTAGCAACATTCCCCGAAGCGAATAGCATTAGTATAATTTCTTTTAGGCTAATAATATTCCCCGAAGTGAATAACGCAATATTTTAGTTCTACAATATTCCCTGAAGTGAATGCTATAATTTATGAATAATCAAGTTTTACAATATTCCTTGAAGTGAATACCCTCATTTTGTTACTTTGGGTTAGAAACATTTCCTGGAGTGAATATTATATTTTTTATGACATTTTAATGGTAATATTCCCTGAAGTGGATACAAATTTTTTTATGCATATTTCCTGAAGTGAATACACAATTTTATCATGATTATTCTTGAGTAAATACTACAAGTTTATGAATAGTTTTAGAGTTATTCCCTGAAGTGAATGACGATGTTTTATGAGTAGCTAAGTAGTAAAAGTTAATCTCACACAAAGACTAAGTTAACATCGTTCCCGGAAGCGAATTTTATATCCTAGTTAATGAAAAAAATCCACCTCTCAGTTAGAGCAAATGTTATAGTTTCTTGAAGAAAATATTAATGATGTATGTTATGTTAGTATTTGATAATATGAAGTACAAATTGTTATATAAGGTCTAAAGTTGATCGATTTAAGAAAGTTTACATTACCACCAGAAGTGGGCAAATAATTTTATGAACGAGGCACTGCATCACCACTAGAAGTGGATAAATAATGTAATTCTTTGAACAGAACATAAATAAGAACTCAAAAAGTGATTCCTTGAAGAGAATGCTTACTTGAAGGTGGATATATCATTCCTTGAAGTGAATTTATATATAAAAATACAATGAATATGGGTTATAAAGATAGAGTAACTTGCAAATAAAATCATTTCCTGAAGAATGTAATTGAAAGTGAAAGATAAAATGGCTAGAGTAATTTCATTCCTCGAAGTGAATGTTGACCGAATCACTTGAAGTGTTAAAAAAACTACTTAGACATTATGAGTATTAAAATGACGAGAATCTTCACTTTCATAGTCTATAATTTTTTAGTTAGTATTCTTTTTTTTATTATTATTATTTGCTTTATATGTTTATTATTTAATTTTAATTTATGTATTATGTATTATTATTTTTCGATTGTTATCCATTGCATATTTACATATATTATTCTCTAAAATAAATTGGTTTATGAACTATTGAGATAAAACATATCGCAAACAGAATATTGCAATGCTATAGTGAGGTTATGTTGACGCCAATCTCAAAGAGATGCTTACAAATAAATAATGTCTTTGACATGAAGATGTAAAGAAAGGGTTGTGAAAATTTAATCTACCTGAAGTAGAAAATAAATTAAATATATTGGAATTACTACCTGAAGTAGAAAATAAATTAACAATATTGAAATTAATACTGGAAGTAGAATAAAAGAAAATATTTAAAGTTGAGATATATGGCAACAAAACACTTATTTAAGTTTGTAACCCTATAATGGAAGCCTTATGAGCTTTATTATCTAAACATGAATGTTGTTCACGTGATGAACTTATTTCATAAGCTCAAACGTGAAAAGGGGGAGAAAGTATCATGATTTAGATACTTCAATTAAGACTATAAGTAAGCATAAATGGGACTTATGAAATATCCTCCAGAAGAGGTCTGCTCAAAATAAGAGCTTTAAGTCAAAGAAAGTGAGCATTCTCCCCCCATGTATTATATGATGAATAGATAAGAAAAGTGAATTAGAAGTTCACTAATAAAACCTGAAGTTCACGAATGTTGGCATGACTGGTGTGGCTATATCGGATCAATACTGATGCAAAAAGAGTTGAGAATTCATATTTGACATAAGCAATGACCGGTATGATTATCCCGGATAAATAGTTTATTAATGAACAATGTGGTTCGTTTAATTCTCGTATGGTGATTTATTTCAAAGTGAAGTATTTATTGAAATGTTAGCATGTTGCGATTAGTAAAAACCTGGAATATTTATGGGCCCATATATTAGTGAAATATTATGAGTAGATGCATCTACAAAATAATCAAGAAATATATATATTAAGTAGCAACTTGAAGTTTGCAAGAAAATTCCAGATTATGAAATGAATTTCGTTGACTGCTAAATGAAAAGGCATCCTATGTGATGAGGTATAAATAATCACCTTATTGGTCTAGTCAAATATTTTGTTAATACCTCCATTGACTATAGACAATTATTGAAAACAAAGTTCCTAAAGAATTAGGGATATCATGCATCAAGCCAACGTTAAAAATTAAAGATCTCCCCGATTTATTGAAATTGAAAAATAGTTGGCCAAATATGAAGACGCGATACTAGACTAGCAGTCTAAATGTTTTGTATGTGGGCATGCCAATGGGGTACAAAGATATATGTGAAATTATATTGAATTAAATTTATGTGAACGTTTCGCTAATCCTGGCATTTAATGTCCCTTTGTGGTGGATGTATTATATGGCAGTATTAAGTTTATGATATGCGTCTCACAAATGTGATCACAAAGACTTATGAATTATGTATTCTTAATGGATCCCGAAGACCCGAAATAACAAAATCCTAGGTTATATATATCGGAGCATTAGTTAAATGCTAAAGATGAATTTATAGAGAACGTCCTTGTTACTCTTTCTATGATGAACATAAGCCATAAGAATTCCTGAAGAATTCATTGAGGCAACGTATTGATTGAGAAACTTTTAATGAGAATAAAAGAGTTAGTAGAACTCTATACGATTTAGAAATATTCATTGAGTACCCCAATGATTATGATATTATGAAATATTTTGTTTTAAGTGATGAATTTATTACATTATAGTATCTTTGGAATACTTGTGTTTTTATGTTGTTTTACAGGTTGTATATACATAAGGATCGTATATCATCAGAAAATTCTCTCAGTTTGCGGGAAAATGCTTACAATGAAGTGAAAGACTCGATTCAAGCAATTGTCTGGCGGATTTGCTCACAGAGGCGCTACTTGCTTCATCAATCAAGAAACCGGCCCACAAGATTGGAATGATACAACTCCAAGAAGTTAAATGTTCTTGTCATCAGGGGGAGTAATACGCGCTGTACTCTTTTTCCTTTACCAAGGTTTTATCCCACACTGGGTTTTCCTGGAAAGGTTTTAACGAGGCAACTTAAACTCAATTATGCGTATTACGATGACATTGACATCCAAGGGGGAGTGTTATAAATACCAAGATTTGGTGGATGTCAATATTAGAGAGTCAACTATAGTCATGAATGTAATATTCTCATTTATTATGTTTCCTATTCTACCTCTCCCTTAGCCCTATAATATAGAGGCTTTGGGTGTTCATTGTAACATACTCTCAATGCAATAATACTCTTTATTTCCCTCTCATATTCTCTCTTCTTCTTGTCTTTGTTCTTTAGTTTATAACAAAATGCAGTTAAATTCAATAATAAACAATTTTTTGTCAACAACATTGAAAATTATTGCCAATATTCCAGATATTAAGATTATGCTTCTTCAATTGACTTAAACTTTGAGACTTTAGCCAAAAATATCCTTTAATAATAGTTAAAAGACGACACAAGATACTATACAAAATGATACTTTTCTTATTTTGAAAGTCCTTTCCTATTAAGCAAAAAAAAAAAAAAAAAAACATAATTACATAATTATATACCAAGTAGTATTCAACATTAAAACAACTTCAATAATAGTAACAATATTCCTAAATCCTCAAAGCAAACTCATACACAATATCATTAAATAAAGATAAAACACAAGTACATATAACAAACATTACAATTCATAATCGAAGTACAACCATCTATATATTACAAACATTACATAGAAGAACAGCCATATCTTGGCATGCAAAACAGAGAATGCTAAAAGGTAAAACAGCAAAGCAACTTCATAACTTGAAACATTTACACACACTAGTCTGATCTTAACATCATTGATTAAAACCAGACATCATCTCGTTTCCTTCGAGGAAACTCGTCGATCGGACCTCGAAAATGCTTCCATTGGGCTTCCATGGCAGTTTTTCTTCGTAGGACTCGATCCGCGTGAACTCAGAGAAACGCTCCTCCATATTTCAACTAATATAAGGTGCCTTTTGGGCAATATGGAAATGGTTACCAAATTCAATTTGGAAGCCGACGCAAAATCGTTTTCACATGATTTCAGAAAACTCTTGCGCGGGTTTTTTCTCGATTCTAGAGAACCGAAACCTCTTTAGAGAGGCTTGGCCAGAACATGAAAGGGGGGACAGAATTCAATATTTGGAAGCCTGCGTAAAATAGTTCTACATGGTTTCAAAGAACTCCCGCACGCAGGTTTGTGTCGTTTCTAGACCGAAACAACTATTGAAAGGGTTGGCCGGAACTTAAAATGGGTTTTCTATTGTGATACGGTTCAAGCTAATGGAGCAATGAACCGGTTTTGAAGGGTAATAGGTAATTGCAGGTTTTTATTTTTTATTTTTTATTTTTTTGGGGGGCAGGGTTGGAAATTGTAATATTTGAATGAAAAAGGGTTTGGTAGGAGAATATCATCACAACCACACAGCAACGTGGTATTTTAGCCACGTTAATCAGTGATTTTCCTATGATATTCGCCAACAATGGTTCAGTAGCTACTGGGAGCTAATGGACCCGATCCATGGACATTTTCTCCCGAATCCATGTCACGGCTAACTAAATCACCGAGAATATGGTCTATCTCCGATGATGTCAGCGGACTAGGTTTATTGAAAATACCATCTAGCGTATAATCCCCGCATGTTTCTTCATCCGGGACTACGAAGTAACTCAACAACGCTTCAATAGACACTTCCGATTCAGCAAAGTCATTCTGAACCGGCGTATCCTTGTCCCCTTCTAGTGAGGGCAGTGGTGGTGTGAACTTATCATTTCCATTTACCTGTCGAGAAACAAAACGAGAAAGTTAATCAAATTTCTTTTGGAGCTTTGGATAGTAATAAGGTATAGTATAGCTTGAACTGAATGTGAAACAATATCAATGTCTTTTTTGAACTGATACATAAGTTAGGGAAATATTATTTGGGTAATGTCCGGGTTTAAAACCGCAACCAAATTTAAACCCCGATCTGGTAACCAAACCAATTTAAAATCTGGTTGTTGTTTTTTTTTAACCGGGTCCCGATTACCTTTTTCATTTCAAAACAGGATGTATTTTTTAATTTTTCAAATCGAAGATCCAGGTTCCGGGCTGGGGGGAAAAATCGAGTTTTTGAACCGGTTTACCCCCAGACTATTGAGCTATAAATAATTCATATTCTTACCACTAAAGTAGCTGTTGGTGGGGTTTCATGATTAGAGGCGACATTGCAACTTGACCCGTCTTCAACCAGCGGGGAGACCATGGTGCTTTCTGCAGGTGGCGGTTCGGGAATCACGACATCAGAGGCAGCATAGCTGCTTGGTTGGTTTTCGGGGGTACCAACATCCTTCTTTGCTCTCTTTGTTTTACTTCCTGTGCTTGTTTTCTTCTTGGTTTTCAGACAGCAGATAACAAAAGAGGCTGTCTGCAGAAATCGAAGGAGGGTAAAAATAGCTAAGTTTCAGATTGATGAAAGAAGAATGAATGTACACTTATGATGTATCAGAATCATTTCATGCAATACTTACACTTTCAGATGAAGCAAGATATTATATATAACAAAATAACAGTGTTTTCTTACGAAATCCACGAGCAATGACGTGATTCGCTTGTCCCTGCATTTTCTAATATTGGGAAGGGAATAAATCAAGGCTACGAATTTGTAAACTTTCTGCTAAATTGAGTATGAACTTAATGAACTATCACGCAATTCCGAAAAATCTCAGAGAAATTCAATATGTAATGGAGCTAAGCTAAGCACAGACCTGGTCCGGAAGAGGATTGCTCAGCGCATATTCGTAGATGACCCAATCGGTTCTTTTCCCGGGGTAACCGCCTTTGTGGAACACCAAGATCCTCTTCTTCCCGACGCACTCGCCGTCGACGATCTCCTCCTCCTCGCACGTGCTCTTCCAAAACCCCGATTTCGTCTTCCGCTTGTAATGTGTTCCCTTGCCGTGCAAGGCCTCACGGAGAGCGAAGATATGCCATGCCTCGTCCTCCCACGGCATAAGCCGATTCAGCTCCTCTTCAAAAGACCAAACAGACTCCCATGAGCTTCGGAAAAATTGCATTCATTCATAGTATGTGATTCACAATCAACACAAGCTGTTCATTAGTGCGATTCATCGCAGCGATTAAGATCAAGAAGAGTGAGATTGAGCGATCGTTACTTGGAATTTCCCAGGGATCAAACTTGGAGAGATCGACAGTGGGGACGTACTGATCGACACTTGGATCGTCGCCGATGTTCTTCCGCATCAAGAAATGGCTGATGAGCACCTTCTCCGATGGCCGGAATTTGAATCCGTACGGTGGCGAGATCGTGTCCGATGCCATGGCCATAGACTAAGCTTTCTCTCTCTAAAGATATATTTATCAGTGAAGCTCAAGAGAGAGCGCGAAGAGTGGAGTGGGCTTTTATACACAGACAAAGAGTCAACTTCCTTAAAAAAAAGTCAACAATTTTGCAAACTTCTCTTCGAAGCGTTGGACGCATCTGATCAATCAGGAGCCGACACGTGTAAAGATTTGTACGTAATTCGCGTTTGTTTAGGATAAGAGAATCTACTGTGGACTGTGGTAAGTGGTTGAAGAAAAAGAAGTAATTGACGCGTAAGCATTGCTTGCAGCAAAAAGTAAATGATAACTCCTCATCTAAATCAGATATTTTTTTCCTTTTTTTTTTTTAATTTCCAAAACAAAGATTCCAAGAAGTAGAAGTAGAACTATCTAGAATTGGCAAGGAGGGGTTTCATGGTCTTTGTCTCTAGAGTAAAATTAAAATTATTCTGAAGGGAAAAACAAAATTTAGAACTTTTTAGAATTGCAAATGAAGTACCTTACGGAGAAAACGACAATGATTATGGTGCACTCTGTTTTATGCCCGAACATTTTTTTTTCTTCATCAAATTATTTTCACCCACTTGTACAATGGTTGAAAATGTAACCAAATGAGGCCTTATATATTATTTCTAATTTAAAATTCAATTTACGTTTTTTATTAGAACTTATGAGTTATATGTTGTAGACTAATAGAGGAGGGTCGCTCGTATTGTTGCTTTCAGATCCCGCTTCCGTTAAGCTCACTTCTTATATCTTCGCTCTTTGGAATATTACGGTCATATCATAATTTGGCTCATTTGGCGCATTAGGAATCCTTGTGTCATTGAGGATGTGATCCCTAACACCAACAATCTTTTGAGACAAGCTTGACGATGTATTAAAGAAGCGGATTTCTTTAAGTTAGGAACGTCAAATGCTTTGGAGGATTTACAAATTCTGAAGTTCTTTGGCTTGGAAATTCAATATGGGAAAACTACAAATATTGTTTCTGTTATATGGTGATCTCCTCCAATTACTTGGCTAAAATGCAAAACTAATGGTTCCTCAATTGGTACTCCGGGCGTGGCTGGTGCATGAGGCATTTTAAGAACCCGTCGTGGGTTTCTTTGTGGTTCGTTTGCGTTCCACATCGACTCGCATATGCTTTTGAAGCTGAATTGATGGCCGCTATGTTTGCCATTGAGAAAGCAAAGGAATTTCATTGGGAAAATATTTGGCTTGAATCCGACTCTACTTATGTGGTTCAACTTTTTCAGAAGAAATCTCATATGGTCCCTTGGATGTTGGGGGCTCAGTGGTCGCCATGCCTCTGCTATCTTCAGCTTATCAACTTTAGAGTCGCACGCGTTTATAGAGAGGGCAATCGCGTCGCTAACGCTCTTGCCAAGATTCGGTGATCAAACTTTGGATCGTCATTGGTGGCCTTTACACCGGAGTTCATTTTGTTTTTTGTTAGTGATAATAAATGTAGGAAAGAAAACTTTATATTTTTTTTCCCACTATCGGATGTGCTTTGTTAAGAGATAGATCTTAAATTCTATTAGTTCTCGTCTCTTTTTGTTTATTTGTATGCTGTAATATTTTCATTTATCTTATTCAAAGCCATGTTTCTTACCTTGTGTCTTTGATGTCAACCTAATTGAGATTCGAGATCACATAGCGAGATATCGGACCTCTATCTTTTATTAAAATATATATATATATTGTAGACTAATGATCAGTTTTCATCGAATTCTGTCATTTATTTTGTTTATTTTCCTAAAATATGAGCTTATATTAAACAAATACAAAATGAAATCTCTAAATACATATTTTACAAAATAGAGATATGCTGCCCCGGCTCCTGGTTTTGTAACGAAAAGGCCCGATTCTCTCACAAGTTTCTGCTTTTAGGCGGGAATCGATGTACGGCAGACCAAAACTCGACTTCGGCGCAAAAGCTTTCGTCACTAAAAGTGAGTTTCAACGCATCACAATATACAACGATAGCCACATATATTTATATTTGAATGGCAGACCAGAGACTCGAAGGAAATCGTATTCTCGTAGTTCACAGCTTCGCTTCTTCTCCGGCAATAGTACTCTTTTCAGACACCATTTCATTTTCTAAGGCTTGGCTCCTATGCACTTGACGGGAGAGAGAACGACGGTGAGACGAGCGTGATCGGAGAGAGAGTAATTCTCCGGCCATTGACCTTTCTCCACTTCGCGAGGATACAGAGCAGCGTTCTTGACATGGAACTCTAGAGATACTCTCTCCTCGGAGCTTTGTTTATGACCATTTAAGATTCCGTTTTGTTCTTCGGCTTGCCGTTCTCTATCGGACCTTTCGGCATTCCATATCCTCTGCTACAATGTCATTAGGAAATAACCTACGAGAGTATAATTAATAGATTAAAATCCCAGGTTACAATTTACATAATTATCCAGAGCTATTGAATGGAACGAACTTGTCGGAGTGCTTCGAGGAAGGCCGTGTATGTAATAAAATCACCCTTCTGATCTCCCTTCAGAAAAGTGAATGCGTCAACTTCAGTCATCGATGCTTTTCGGAGTTGATACTGAAAATGAAACAAACACGAAACAACCATTTACTTTTAGTCTAAGTGAAATAATGATGTCATTTGTTTGAATTTAGAAGCTTTTTACTTTCAAAATAATAAAAAGTTCACACCCGTAATTGAATAAAAATCCAAGTGACAAAACGCAGGGGAAAATACGAATCGAAGAACCCTTTTGTCACCTGAGACTTCCCCTGGTGTTCTTGACGTTGTTATAAGTTTTCGCCACGCCAAGAACAGCTAGTTTCTAAACCAGTCGGTCTCTCTATAACAAAGAAAGGTAAAATAAAGAAAATTCGACTGAGAAATTAAAATGTGTAGATGAAGAACTGACCTTTAATATGCTAAAAACTGCTTCACCCCAACTAGTCTTTAACGGTTTACGGGTTACAAAGCCAAATGAAAATCAACGCCGCATATATTTCCCCTATGATTTCGGTGGCTAACCCACTGACCACTGTGAAGCATAAGGTCAGAGAGGATGCACATTAAAAAATTGACAAAAATATTTGGAAATTTTTATTTAAACCCAAACGAAGACTGACCTTGTGAGGCTCCAAATCATTATCCGTGTTTATACGAGAGATATCATATGTCGATTCAAACCCCTGTGACCGAAGAAACTTATATACATGGCCACGCTTGCTCCCATTCCAATCACTGCAGATAGTAAAGATTTCTGATAATTTTCTTACTCACGTAATAATTATTTAACATTAATATTGGACTATGTTACATTCGTATCATATACTAAGTAGGCATATTTTATTATGTTTTATTTACGCCTTCATTATCTTTCGTCACTAGATTCATTTATTAGCATATATAGTTACGCTCAC
The DNA here is from genome assembly GCA_954871525.1 of Parietaria judaica. Taxonomy (NCBI): domain Eukaryota; kingdom Viridiplantae; phylum Streptophyta; class Magnoliopsida; order Rosales; family Urticaceae; genus Parietaria; species Parietaria judaica. The sequence continues at coordinate 2,538,954 of OX940864.1, read as the reverse complement.
GTTTAATGGGCATGGGATTGAGCTGATTTTCTCTCTGATAAGATTCCACATACTGCAAGATCTTGTAAACCTGCTTCAATACATGTATGGAATTTTTATCAAAAGAACGATTAACAATAATAATAACAATAAAACTATAAATCGATCACTGAAGAAAACCCGCACCTGATGCAATCTCACTATGGATAGACTGGAATCATGAGGAAATAACAAATGGGTGTTGACAATTACTGAAAAAAGACAAAAAAAAAAAAACCTCAATTATACGTTGGTCATCAATTACAATAGAATTTTTATAGTAAGTTTTTCTAATTGCGATGTTAAATTTCAACTGAATTAAGTAGTAAACATATAACAAGTAGATTTTGTTACAAAACTAAGTACTATTCCAAAAAAAAAAAAAAATCAAATCACTGAACTATAACAATAAAATGCTTAATCACTAACCATTAATATTCTAGAGAATATCATTACAATAGTAAATAACCATAAAGCACACACATTACAAATACTACATAATCGAACTAAAGCCACATAACTGGCATGAAAAGCAAGAGAGTGCTAAATTGTACATTAGGCATAGCCATTTCCTAACAAGAGACATTTACACTTGTCTGATCAATCCTCGTCCAATAAAACCAGACATCGTCTTCTTCCTTCGAGGAAATGTGTCGACCGATCCTCGAAACCGCTTCCATTGGGCTTCAATGGCATGTTTTCTTCGCACGAATCGATCCCCGTGTACTCGGAGAAACACTGCTCAAACTTTCAGGCTAAATGAGGCAGTTACAGTGCATATTATAATATAACTAATACAAGGAAATACCTGACACATATCAGGAGGGTTTTGGGAAACATGGACAAAGATTGCCAAGTTCATCATTTGGCATGTCCATGGTGATTTCGAAAAGAAAAATGGGCTTATAAGAGTGACTGCTACGGGGGGTTGTAACTCGGTCACTCGAGTATTCATTTTCAAAGACTGAAAGGACTCTCTAGCTAGAAATGGTTTTTCTTTTCTTTCTAGGGATATAGATTCAAACACGGGGTAATGTTCGAATCGGTTTTGTGGGTGGTAGGCGGTTGCGGGTTTGGCGGATTCTGGTTCGGGTGAAGGGCGGTTTCTCTACTTCTATCTTTAATCACTAAGGGGAAACTTTAGTAATAAAGATGAAAAGTGTAGGAAAATATCATCACTAACTACTGTTGATATTTTCCTACAATGTTTCATTAGCTAAGCTAATGAACCCCAAAAGTTTTCATAGACTCTGTCATAATCCATATGATTTCCATATGGATCACGCAATATCTCCTCCGACGATAGCAGCTGATTATAACCGTCGGAAATAGTACTCATTGTTGTCCCACATTGAGGGTGAATAATTCTTGACCAGTCGTTGTTCGACGCTTCTGATTCAGTAAATCTGTATGAATCAAAATTGTCGTTGTGACCGGGTGAGTATAGCGGCGGTTTGGCGTCGTCTACCTGAAATAAATGAATTGTAAAGTTTTGAATTTCTCAATACATTTATGGATATAATTCACACAATCAAAAGTCAAATTTTGTATGCTTACCTCTGAAGTTACTGTAGATGGTGATTGACTAACGGAGCTTGGATCGCCTCCGTAATCCATGTGATTTCCGAATGGATAATACGGAGAGTATGGATTCATCTTATCATAATCATTGGAAATACCATTTGTTCCTACCACCGGAGTTTCGGTAATAGAAGTGCCATTGCTACTCGGGTCGCCTTCGTCGAGGCATGAATGGTCATGCTCCTGAATTTACAAGTCAAACGAGAAGATATGTTTGATAAGTTCGATTGCGTTTGGACCGCCTTCCGGTAATTCATATGAATAACTTTACATTTGAAAATAACTACCACAAAAGGACTGACTCCGCTATGACCGTGTTCAAGGATTTTTGGAGTCACGACGTTCTTTGTTTTTTTCGCCGATTTTTGAAACAGACAGCAAATAACAAAAGAGTTCCCCTACAGAATTTGCAAGAAATTAAAACGTTAAATAAATAAAGAAACTTACACGCCTAACTCCCTTAGAAATGATAATAATTATTATGAACATTGCATATTGGTGCAAATTTCTCCTAAAATTGTAGTTTTTACCACCCGTAGCGCTTATATTATCATAAAGTAGCACATTATTTCCTTACACGTAAAAATGACAAAAAATATCTACTATCTTGAGTAATTGAACTCATCAAATGCTTTCCATTCCAATAATCTCATAATCTAGTATATTGCTCTTACTCGAAAATCAACAAAAATACCTTTGAGTAAGTAATCTAATAGGCACAGGTCAACATTTAGAGGAATTTTATAAATAAAAATAAAGTTCAGAGGACAAAATGCACGAACATGCAAAGTCGGGGGCATATCTATGTATTGTCCGAGGGGGACTGTAAGTAACCCCCTCAAATTTTTAGAAACCTTCAAAATTTACTATAAATTTTTTATTTTCTCAAATTTTTATCCGTAGTTATGCTTAATCACCCCACACAACACTTAGCACTCTAGAATTTTCATCTTAAATCCACCACTTCCTAAAATTCCGAGGCACTCTTATCAAAACTCAAAACAAATGCAAGAAAGAAGTAGATCCAAAAGAATCTAAATGGAACTATGAACAAATGTATCATGATCCAACAAAAGTAAGGAATGTATAAAAACCAGACCTGATCTTGAAGAGGATTGCTGAGAGCATACATGGATGACCCAATCAGTCTTCTCTCCGGGATCGGACGCCTTGTTGCAGTGCACCAGGTACCTCTTCGTCACCCCGTCGACGATCTCCTTCCTCTTGCCTGTGCTCTTCCACGACCCCGATTTCGTCTTCCTCTTGAACTGCTTCCCCTTCCCATGGAAGCATTCGCGGAGTCTGAAGAAGTACCACATCTCGTCTTCGGACGGCCAGAGTTCTCCGAGAGCACCTGCATGAAACCGACCAAATGTATTCGAATCATCCTAGCATTTAGGGTTCGATCTTACGTAGTTCGAATCAGACTGACCTGGTATTTCCCAAGGGTTCGATTCGGAGAGGTTGATCTCGGGAACTTTAAGCTCGATTCGGGGATCGGGATCGTAGTTCTTGCTCGTCAACAAGCTTAACAGCTCGTTATCCGATGGTCGGAATCTGTATCCAAGCTCAGGCAATGCCATTGAGAGATTTTTTAGTGAGAGAGAGTGAAGAGTGGAGTGGGATTTTAAGGAAGAGCTTCATCAACCGTATCAAGTTAAGATCGTTAAACGCACAAATCAGCATACCACACGTGGCGACAAAGATTCTGTTGTGGCGCTGCCCAATGATGGCATTTTGCTTTTAAACTTAAAGAATTAAATACTTGCGTACGACAAAGCGTTTCATAATTAGAGAAGAAAAATCTTGTGAGGCTTCGTTGGTTCTTTCTATATAATTATTAATTATATAACTTATTAGGTCAATAGGGGGAAAGTACCCATGTTTTACATAATAGCGGCAGAAATTATCAAGATAACTTCTTGTGGAAAAAGTTAAAATATTATCAATATATAAGCGTAACTTAAAAAAAAAAAAAACAATTCCACTACAAAAGTTTTCAATCTCATCAAATAGTAGTGGCAAAAGTACTCATTATTTTTGCGGTTGAAGTTTCCAATGTTATATTATTTTTCCGTCATTAAATTTCACCAATATTGTTAACCGAACACGTTAAAATTGATAAGTACGTGCTAATTTTAATTTGAAGATTATTTTACATTTTAGTACCAAATATATTTATTTTTAGTATCAAATTAAAAACATTAAGCATCTATGCCGAGTTTAATATTTCTTGTTAATAATATAGTTAAAAATGAAATTTTTTAAGAATTGTTACACCTTATGAAAAAATATCAGAATTGTTAAACCTTATCGAAAAACATAAAAACTTTTATCGTTGTTACCGATAAAATATAAAAACTTTTATCATTGTTACACGATAATATTGAAAACTTTCACGGCTATAAACGACGACATTTGTTCGAGAGAGAACTTTAGGTTTAGATAGTTCTCTTCGCTTTTTTTTTTGTTTGTAAACTTTGGTATTTTCATGTATATTATCTCGAGCCCTGATTTTTACTTTGTGTTCCTTGTGTGCCAACTTAGTTGAGATTCGAGTTCGCTTAGCGAGATTTCGGGCCTCCATCTTTGACTAAAAAAAAATTGAAAACTTTCCCGGCAAATATAAACGACATTCGTATCCTTTCGCTGTCGTTATACCGAATTTCGCGAAATCCCAAACGACATTCGCCAAAAATACCAATTAAAATTTCGGCAAAAATAATTATACTCACACAAGAGCACCCCACCCCACCCCGCCACGTCACGGCCGGCGGCGCGCGCGTGTGGTGGTGTAACATTTGTGTGAGTCATCCCCGATCCACAAAATCCTATGACCCAAAGGGCCTAAGCCCTTGTCCCTAATATTTGGTATATAAACATCACCAAACTCTTGTCATCTATCAATGTGGGACTTTTTGTTATTCAACTAATATCACACATTCACACTTAACATACACATACACATACACTTCACCTAATAATTTAACTTAATATTACACACTTCAAATACACTTAACATACATATAAACTTCACCTAACATACATATACACTTAATATACATATTCATTTAATATTATACACTTCAACTAATATTAAATTTGTTAACATACATATACAATTAACATGCATATTCACTTAATATTACACACTTAATTAACATACATATTCACTTCACATAATAATTTGACTTAATATTATACACTTAAACTAATAAAGTGACTTAATATTATACATTTCACCTACATATTTAAATTACAACTGTGTTTTGTTGTATACAATTATGTCTTGTATTTATTAAATATGTAGTTTTGAACCTATATAAATATCTTGCTTAAATACTCAAATATTTTTTACAAAATATCCGTCGAAAATCCCATCGGCATGCCGTATGCCCATGCAAAAAGTGCGGTATATGCGGTATGCGACATGCCCTTTTTTTACGATTTTCCCATCGACATACCCATTGACAAACGATATATCCGTAAAACGAAAAATGCGAAACGAAATCGGCAAGCGGCATTTTAAACCTTGCTTACAACTATGTAAAAACATCACTAATTAATCACTATTATTCCTTAAAAACAGTGTCAGTCTGTCAGAGTTAGGAGACACCTTCTTCAAGAAGGCGTCTGGCGCTTCAACCAGCATGCGACACGTGGCACCAATCATTTGTGTTGTCAAATGATGTCACTGTTGACTGAGAACAAAACGAAGTCCTTGTCCTTACTCCTTACTACGACTACTTCGTTTGCAAGGGAGACGAAAAGTTGGTACTTTTTTTTTTTAAAAAAGAAAACTTATAGGTCAAACAAATTATTAGAAGTCATGAATAAATTAGAGCAATGAATATGATTAGGCCTTGATTTTTGTTTTTAACCACTTTATTTCAGTTATGTTCCCCACTTGGACTTGGCGATCACATTCATCTTTAATTCAGTTATGCTCCCCACTTTGGCATTCATATAAAATTGTGGCATAAATACTTAAGTTTATTCATATTCGTAGAGCATAATCTCAAAGCTTTTATTATATGGAATAAATACATAAATCGTGAAATTATCGGTTCGAATTAGACCGGTTCCTACAACGCCATTCCACACAAAATCGTGAAATTATCTATTTGAATTCGACCGGTTCCTACAACGCTATTCCACACAAAATCGTCAATTTATAGGTTCAAAGCTTAAACTTATACTAGAAAAATTCAAATAAACTTAAGTACTTATATCGCAATTATCTCTTTCAATTATGTTTGCTTATTGATCTTTTCACTTCATTATATAGGACAAACAGGTTTTTGAGGTGCTCAAATGGAGTCGACTAATCATCCGGGTCGGGTTTGGATAATGAGTCGGATCCTTTCTTATATCGCCGGTGCTATAACATTGAAAACAAATTCATACTAAGGAATGTAAACTAAAGAAAAAAGGAAAGCTCAAGTAAATATTAAAATTAAAGATTAAGTATGATTATAAGATAAACGATTAAGTATGATTATACAATATTAAAGAATGTATATTTTATATATTTTGTGTCAAAATTATAATGTCAATCTTTTTAAAAATATATTTCTTAACTTATTAATTATTAAACGAAACGAAACGAAACGAGACTAACAAAATAATTTACCTAATTCCAATCTCGATCATTTCGAGCGCAATAGGATTAAATACGATTAATAAATAAGATATAAGTCAAATGCAGTTAAATTCAATAATAAACAATTTTTTTGTCAACAACATTGAAAATTTTGCCAATATTCCAGATATTAAGATTATCCTTTAATAATAGTTAAAAGACGACACAAGATACTATACAAATTAAATGATACTTTTAGGATTTCAAGTTTCTTATTTTGAAAGTCCTCTTCCTATTAAGCAAAAAAAAATAAAAAAATATACATAATTACATTTTAATTATATACCAAGTAGTATTCAACATTAAACAACTTCAATAATAGTAACAATATTCCTAAATCCTCAAAGCAAACTCATACACAATATCATTAAATAAAGATAAACACAAGTATATATTACAAGCATTACAATTCATAATCGAAGTACAACCATATATATATTACAAACATTACATAGAAGTACAGCCATATCTTGGCATGCAAAACAGAGAATTCTAAAAGGTAAAACAGCAAAGCAACTTCATAACTTGAAACATTTACACTTGTCTGATCTTAACATCATTGATTAAAACCAGACATCATCTCGTTTCCTTCAAGGAAACTCGTCGATCGGACCTCGAAAATGCTTCCATTGGGCTTCCATGGCAGTTTTTCTTCGTAGGACTCGATCCGCGTGAACTCAGAGAAACGCTCCTCCATGTTTTAGGCTAATCTAAGCTGTGACTTCGCATATTTCAACTAATATAAGGTGCCTTTTGGGCAATATGGAAATGGTTACCAAATTCAATTTGGAAGCCGACGCAAAATCGTTTTCACATGATTTCAGAAAACTCTTGCGCGGGTTTTACTCGATTCTAGAGAACCGAAACCTCTTTAGAGAGGCTTGGCCAGAACATGAAAGGGGGGACAGAATTCAATATTTGGAAGCCTGCGTAAAATAGTTCTACATGGTTTCAAAGAACTCCCGCACGCAGGTTTGTGTCGTTTCTAGACCGAAACAACTATTGAAAGGGTTGGCCGGAACTTAAAATGGGTTTTCTATTGTGATACGGTTCAAGCTAATGGAACAATGAACCGGTTTTGAAGGGTAATAGGTGATTGCAGGTTTTTTTATTTTTTTTATTTTTTGGATTTTTTTTTTTGGGGTGGGTTGGAAATTGTAATATTTGAATGAAAAAGGGTTTGGTAGAGAATATCATCACAACCACACAGCAACATGGTATTTTAGCCACATTATTCAGTGATTTTCCTATGATATTCGCCTACAATGGTTCAGTAGCTACTGGGAGCTAATGGGCCCGATCCATGGACATTTTCTCCCGAATCCATGTCACAACTAACTAAATCACCGAGAATACGGTCCATCTCCGATGATGTCATCGGACTAGATTTATTGAAAATGCCATCTAGCGTATGATCCCCGCATATTTCTTCATCCGGGACGAAGTATTTCAACATCTCTTCCAATTCAGGACACTCATTCTGAACCGGCGTATCCTTGTCCCCTTCTGGTGAGGGCAGTTGTGGTATGAACATATTATTTCCATTTCCCTGTCGAGAAACAAAACGAGATAATCAAATTTCTTTTGGAGCTTTGGATAGTAATAAGGTATAGTATAGCTTGAACTGAATGTGAAACAATATCAATGTCTTTTAAACTGATACATAAGTTAGGGAAATATTATTTGGGTAATGTCCGGGTTTAAAACCGGAACCAGACTTAAACCCCGATCTGGTAACCAAACCAATTTAAAATCTGGTTGTTTTTTTTAACCGGGTCCCGATTACCTTTTTCATTTCAAAACAGGATGTATTTTTTAATTTTTCAAATCGAAGATCCAGGTTCCGGGCTGGGGGGAAAAATCGAGTTTTTGAACCGGTTTACCCCCAGACTATTCAGCTATAAATAATTCATATTCTTACCACTGAAGTAGCTGTTGGTGGGGTTTCATGATTAGAGGCGACATTGCAACTTGACCCGTCTTCAACCAAGCACGGAAAATCCAGCGGGGAGAACATTTCGAAAATTCTTTCTGCAGGTGGCGGTTCGGGAATCACGACATCAGAGGCAGCATAGCTGCTTGGTTGGTTTTCGGGGGTACCAACATCCTTCTTTGCTCTCTTTGATTTACTTCCTGTGCTTGTTTTCTTCTTGGGTTTCTTCAGACAGCAGATAACAAAAGAGGCTGTCTGCATGAATCGAAGGAGGGTAAAAATAGCTAAATTTCAGATTGATGAAAGAAGAATGAATGTATACTTATGATGTGTCAGAATCATTTCTATGTATTGTCCGAGGGGGACTGTAAGTAACCCCCTCAAATTTTTAGAAACCTTCAAAATTTACTATAAATTTTGTATTTTCTCAAATTTTTATCGGTAGTTATGCCTAATCACCCCACACAGCACTGAGCACTCTAGAATTTGTATCTTAAATCCGCCACTTCCTAAAATTCCGAGGCACTCTTATCAAAACTCAAAACAAATGCAAATGTATCATGATCCAAAAGAATCTGAATGGAACTATGAACAAATGTATCATGATCCAACAAAAGTAAAGAATGTATAAAAACCAGACCTGATCTTGAAGTGGATTGCTGAGAGCATATTCATGGATGACCCAATCGGTCATCTCTCCGGGATCGGACGCCTTGTTGCAGTGCACCAGGTACGTCCTCGTCACCCCGTCGACGATCTCCTTCCTATTGCCGGTGATCTTCCACGACCCCGATTTCGTCTTCCTCTTGAACTGCTTCCCCTTCCCATGGAAGCATTCGCGGAGGCTGAAGAAGTACCACATCTCGTCTTCGGACGGCCAGAGTTCTCCGAGAGCACCTGCATGAAACCGACCAAATGTATTCGAATCATCCGAGCATTTAGGGTTCGATCTTACGTAGTTCGAATCAGACTGACCTGGTATTTCCCAAGGGTTCGATTCGGAGAGGTTGATCTCGGGAACTTTCAGCTCGATTCGGGGGTCGTCGTTCTTGCGCTGCAAGAAGCTTAACAGCTCGTTATCCGATGGTCGGAATCTGTATCCAAGCTCAGGCAATGCCATTGAAAGATTTTTTAGTGAGAGAGAAGGAAGAGCTTCATCAACCGTATCAAGTTAAGATCGTTAAACGCACAAGTTTTATTATTTGTTTATTATACTTACTTGATAGTCAAGTATGATAGGGCAAAAGGGTAATTTACTACTATGTTACCTTTCTATAAATACCAAGCCATTTGCTTGTATTCTGCAACCCAAATAAAAAGTTATCCTTGCCTTCTCTTCGTTGTTGTGTATCAGCATACTATTTATATATATATATATATATATCCTATACACTAAGTGAGAGTGTCGTTTTGTACTTTTTAGTGCAAGAGTGGAAGGTGTTTAGTGGTGGTAGTACGTGGCAACGATTTTAATTTGGGAACCAACATTTGGTATCAGAGCGGGGTCCTGAGTGTTGTTGTCAGGTATCTTGAAATTCTTAGTATGCTCTGTGGTTGCGGTTCTAACTGATTTTCGACATCAGAAACGATTTCTTGAGATTTTACTGTGCGAGTTTTTATTTATGTTGAGGTACTGCCAACACAATGGGTGATCTCCAAGTCGTCGGAGGAATCAAGAAACTCAACAACAACAACAACTACAACACATGGGCAACATGCATGATGTCCTATTTGCAAGGGCACGACCTTTGGGAGGTCGTTGGCGGAAGTGAAACCACGCCGCCGGAGGAAGATACTAACGGCACCTTGCGCAAATGGAGAATCAAAGCAGGCAAAGCGATGTTTGCCCTCAAGACCACCATTGAAGAAGAGATGTTGGAGCACATTTAGGACGACAAGACGCCAAAAGAAGCGTGGGAAATGTTCACGACGCTTTTCTCAAAGAAGAACGATGCGAGGCTACAACTCTTGGAGAACGAGCTACTGTCAATCTCACAACGCGACGTGACGATTGCTCAATATTTCCAGAAGGTCAAGTCGATATGTCGTGAGATTAGCGATCTCGATCCGAAATCCGTCATCGGAGAAGCTCGTATGAAGAGAATCATCATCCATGGGCTGAGACCGGAGTATCGAAGCTTCGTGATTGTTGTACAAGGATGGCCCGTTCAACCATCACTTGTAGAGTTCGAGAATCTGCTAGCAAGCCAAGAAGCAATGGCTAAGCAAATGGGAGGCGTCACGCTGAAGAATGAAGAGGAGAAGCACCTCCTGCTAACGCAAGAATGGGTGGCCAAGCAGAAGAAGAATCATAGAGCTGAGTCTTCTTCAAGCTCGTCGAGTCGTGGCGGGTACGGCGGAGATAGCCGAGCACGTGGTAGAGGATGAGGGCGAGGTCGTGACATGTGAGGTCACGACCTCGCGGCAGTAGCTTACCCCGCTAGGAAGGCACCACGGTCTGAAGAGACAAGAGCACGGTGAAGTGCTACAATTGTCAGAAACTTGGGCACTATGCATCATAATACCGCAGTAAGAAGCACGGCAATGAAGCGAATCTGACAAGATTCCACGAAGATGAGCAAATGCTTATGTTCACCCAGCAGGAGACGAACGTTGAAGTGCAGAGAGTCGAGGAGACGAGCGTCGAAGGCAAGAGCGACGCTGAGCCCAGGCAAAAATCGGTCAGACAGAAGACCGACCTGGAGGAGCCAGTCGACGTGAAGTCGAGCCCGGAGCCCGAGCTAATGATGGCCGAGAAGAGGCCCAGCCCGGAGAAGATGACCGACGAGACGGTCATGCTTATCGAGGACAAGGTTATTGCAAATCTCCTCGTAGACGGAGAGAATAAAGTCCGTCCATACCGACGTCTGGTATTTAGACAATGGTGCGAGCAACCACATGACGGGAGATCGAGTTAAGTTTGAAGAGCTCAATGAGAAGATCACAGGGAGCGTGAAGTTCGGCGATGAATCGATCGTCGAAATCATAGGCAAAGGGTCCATCCCGTTCCAGTGCAAGAACGGAGACCAACGCCTACTGACCCAGGTATACTACATACCAAAGCTGAAGAGTAATATCATCAGCCTTGGTCAGATGACGGAGGTCGGCAACACAGTGGTGATGGCCGGCTCGTACTTGAAGATGTGGAACCAGAGTGGCGCCCTGTTGATGAAGGTGAAGAGAACGCCGAACAGACTGTACAAGATACTGTTGGAGACAGGCCAACCCGTCTGCTTAATGGCGTCCCTAGCAGACCCGGCTTGGTTGTGGCACGCACGACTTGGGCACGTAAATTTCTACGCGCTCAAGATGATGGGAGAGAAGAAGATGGCCTTTGGGGTACCAAATATTGAGCACCCCAATCAGCTATGTGAATGCTGCATGGTCGCAAAACAGGTGAGAGTGCCATTTCCGATCAAGGCCAAGTTCCGAGCAGAGCGACCACTCCAGCTGGTGCACGCTGACCTATGTGGTCCAATCACCCCGGCCACCCTAGCTGGCAACAAGTATTTCTTTTTGCTTGTTGACGACTACAGTCGTTGGATGTGGGTTTGTACGCTCAAGGAGAAGAGTGGAGCCCTTGAAGTCTTCAAGAAGTTCAAGAGGCTCGTGGAGAACCAGTCAGGACATAGACTGAAGACCCTGCGAACAGATCGAGGAGGCGAGTTCACGTCTCAGAATTTCGCAGAGTATTGCGGAGAAGAAGGTGTAGAGCGGCACCTCACTGCACCATACACGCCCCAACAAAACGGTGTGGTGGAAAGAAGGAACCGGACTGTGATGGACACAACAAGGAGTTTGCTGAAGAGCATGCAAGTCCTGGCGAGGTTCTAGGGAGAAGCAGTACGACACGCGGTCTACTTGTTGAACCGTCTACCGACAAAGGCGTTAGGCGAGCGCACCCCTTACCAAACATGTAAATGGAAGAAACCTCATCTAGAGCATTTGAAGGTGTTTGGGTGTACCGCACATGTAAAAATTGTGGGTCCACACCTCAAGAAGCTCGATGATCGGAGCAGCCGATGGTGTACCTTAGCGCCGAAGAAGGGAGCAAGGCACACAGGTTTTACGACCCCCTACGCGGCAAAGTGCATGTGAGCAGAGACGCCGTGTTCGAAGAGGAAAAGAAGTGGGATTGGCGCGACGAGAATGGAGAGCCCGAACAGAACTCGGTGGAGTTCATCCTCGAAGAGGAAGAGGCGGTCGAGCATGAAGAAGGAGAGATTCCCTTCCAGGGACTAGTAACGCCAAGCTCAACGGAAACCAATTCGTCTGGAACAAGCTCACCGCCAGGCTCGCCCAACCCAGGATCAGGATGAGCACCCCGATCCCAATGACAGCTAGTTCAGGAGGAACCAGCTCGGGAGACTCGTCGATCAAGGACGGACCAAGAGGGTTCCGTACCCTGTCCGACGTCTACAAAGAAGCGCGTGAGCTTGATTTGAGCCCGGAGGAGCTCCTGCTGGTTAGTGAAGAGGAACCAACCAACTATCGTGAGGCAGCCACCAAAAAGGAATGGCAGGAAGCGATGTACAGAGAGTTAGAGTCCATTGAGAAAAATCAGACATGGGAACTAGTCGACCTTCCAAAAGGTCACAAGTCCATTGGTCTAAAATGGGTCTACAAGCTTAAGAAGGACTTAGAAGGAAAGGTCCTCCATCACAAGGCCAGACTGGTCGCAAAGGGCTACGTGCAGAAGCAGGGAGTAAACTTTGAAGAGGTCTTTGCTCCAATGGCCAGACTCGACACAGTCAGGCTAATCCTAGCCCTCACAGCTCACCGAGGCTGGAAAATCCATCACCTGGACGTTAAATCGGCGTTCCTGAATGGTGAACTGGAAGAAGAAGTATACGTTGCTCAACCGGAAGGCTTCGTCGACAAGACCGCCGAGCACAAGGTGTACAAGTTGTCAAAAGCTCTTTATGGGTTGCGGCAAGCACCACGTGCATGGAACACTCGACTCGACAGAAGTATGAAGAGTCTTGGTTTCAAGAAGTGTTCCCAGGAGCAAGCAGTCTACACGAGGAGCTCAGGAGAGGAAGCCCTCATCGTCGGTGTGTACGTTGACAACCTGATTGTGACCGAATCCAGTGCAGAAGGCATTAATGGATTCAAAAAGCAGATGATGAAGGAGTTTGAGATGAGCGATCTCGGACTACTCTCACACTACCTCGGCATCGAGGTCGATCAGAATAAGGAATGTGTCACGCTGAAGCAGTCAGCCTACGCGAAGAAAATTATGAAGCAGTTCAAGATGACGGACAGCAACCCGAGCAAGTATCCGATGGAGGCAAAGTTGAAGCTCGGGAAAGACGCAGAAGGAAACCCGGTGGATCCCACGGAGTACAGGCGTGTCATCGGGTGTCTCAGGTACCTAACCTACACCCGACCTGACATCTCATATGCAGTTGGCATGGTGAGCCGTTACATGGAGAAGCCTACTAGTGTTCACCAGCAGGCTGTGAAGCACATCCTTCGTTACGTAAAAGGAACGACGAGCTACGGGATCCAGTATGGAAGAGGAAGTGAAGCTGAAGAACTGGTCGGTTTTACCGACAGTGATCTAGCCGGTGATGTCGATGACAGAAAGAGTACCGGAGGTATGGCGTTTTATCTCAACGGTAATCTAATAACCTGGCAGTCTCAGAAGCAGAGAACTGTAGCCCTTTCTTCTTGTGAGGCCGAGTTCATGGCAGCGTCCGCAGCCTCGTGTCAAGCGTTGTGGCTAAGGAACTTACTGAGCGAGGTAACCGGAACCGAGCAGAAGTCAGTGACTCTCTACGTGGACAATAAGTCCGCAATTGCACTGATGAAAAACCCAGTGTTTCATGGACGCAACAAGCACATTGACACTCGCTTTCAGTTTATTCGCGAGTGTGTGGAAGAGCGAGAGATCATCGTGGAATTTGTCACCACCAAAGAACAACGTGCGGACATACTCACCAAAGCCCTAGCTCGAGTCAAGTTCGTAGAGATGAGAGAGTTACTCGGTGTGAATAACCTCGAGCTACGTCAAGCTTACGGGGGAGAATGTAAAACGTAAGCCATGACGTACAAGTTTTATTATTCGTTTATTATACTTACTTGATAGTCAAGTGTGATAGGGCAAAAGGGTAATTTACTACTATGTTACCTTTCTATAAATACCAAGCCATTTGTTGTATTCTGCAACCCAAATAAAAAGTTATCCTTGCCTTCTCTTCGTTGTTGTGTATCAGCATACTATTTATATATATATATAAATAGTATGCTAAGTGAGAGTGTCGTTTTGTACTTTTTAGTGCAAGAGTGGAAGGTGTTTATTGGTGGTCATCGTGGTAGTACATGGCAACGATTTTAATTCGGGAACCAACAGGCTCCCGATATAATTTCACTTGTTTATAATTTCCAATATTTTTTTCCTTTTTTTTTTATTTCCAAAACAAAGATTCCAAGAAGTAGAAGTAGAACTATCTAGAATTGGCAAGGAGGGGTTTCATGGTCTTTGTCTCTCGAGTAAAATTATTCTGAATGGAAAAACAAAATTTAGAACTTTTTAGAATTGCAAATGAAGTACCTAACGGAGAAAACGACAATGATTATGGTGCACTCTGTTTTATGCCCGACATTTTTTTTTTCTTCATCAAATTATTTTCACCCACTAGTACAATGGTTGAAAATGTAACCAAATGAGGCCTTATATATTATTTCTAATTTAAAATTCAATTTACGTTTTTTATTAGAACTTATGAGTTATATGTTGTAGACTAATAGAGGACGGTCGTTTGTATTGTTGCTTTCAAATCCCGCTTCCGTTAAGCTCAGTTCTTATATCTTCGCTCTTTGGAATATTACGGTCATATCAATAGTTGGGCTCATTTGGCGCATTAGGAATGCTTGTGTTTTTGAGGATGTGATCCCTAACACCAACGATCTTTTGAGACAAGCTTGACGATGTATTAAAGAAGCGGATTTCTTTAAGTTAGGAACGACAAATGCTATGGAGGATTTACAAATTCTGAAGTTCTTTGGCTTGGAAATTCAATATGGGAAAACTCCAAATATTGTTTCTGTTATATGGTGATCTCCTCCTATTGCTTGGCTAAAATGCAAAACTGATGGTTCCTCAATTGGTACTCCGGGCGTGGCTGGTGCATGAGGTATTTTAAGAACCCATCGTGGGTTTCTTTGTGGTTCGTTTGCGTTCCACATCGACTCGCATATGCTTTTGAAGCTGAATTGATGGCCGCTATGTTAGCTATTGAGAAAGCAAAGGAATTTCATTGGGAAAATATTTGGCTTGAATCCGACTCTACTTATGTGGTTCAACTTTTTCAGAAGAAATCTCATATGGTCCCTTGGATGTTGGGGGCTCAGTGGTCGTCATGCCTCTGCTATCTTCAGCTTATCAACTTTAGAGTCGCACGTGTTTACAGAGAGGGCAATCGCGTCGCTAACGCTCTTGCCAAGATTTGGTGATCAAACTTTGGATCGTCATTGGTGGCCTTTACACCGGAGTTCATTTCGTTTTTTGTTAGTAATAATATATGTAGGAAAGAAAACTTTAGATTTTGCCTTCTTTTTTTTTTTCCGCTATCGGATGTGCTTTGTTAAGAGAGAGATCTTAAATTCTATTAGTTCTTGTCTTTTTTTATTTATTTGTATGCTGTAATATTTTCATTTATCTTATTCAAAGCCATGTTTCTTACCTTGTGTCTTTGATGTCAACCTAATTGAGATTCGAGATCACATAGCGAGATATCGGACCTCTATCTTTTATTAAAATATATATATTGTAGACTAATAATCAGTTTTCATCGATTTCTGTCATTTATTTTGTTTATTTTCCTAAAATATGAGCTTATATTAAACAAATATAAAATGAAATCTCTTACAAGTTTCTGCTTTTAGGCCGGAATCGACCACGGCAGACCAAAACTCGACTTCGGCGCAAAAGCTTTCGTCACTGAAAGTGAGTTTCAACGCATCACAATATACAACGATAGCCACATATATTTATATTTGAATGGCAGACCAGAGACTCGAAGGAAATCGTATTCTCGTAGTTCACAGCTTCGCTTCTTCTCCGGCAATAGTACTCTTTTCAGACACCATTTTATTTTCTAAGACGTGGCTCCTATGCACTTGACGGGAGAGAGAACGACGGTGAGACGAGCGTGATCGGAGAGAGAGTAATTCTCCGGCCATTGACCTTTCTCCACTTCGCGAGGATACAGAGCAGCGTTCTTGACATGGAACTCTAGAGATACTCTCTCCTCGGAGCTTTGTTTATGACCATTTAAGATTCCGTTTTGTTCTTCGGCTTGCCGTTCTCTATCGGACCATTCGGCATTCCATATCCTCTGCTACAATGTCATTAGGAAATAATTTTTCAGCACAATTTATTAGAGCTCGCAAGTGAAAGTACGAATATATCAAATAATTTACCAAATTACCTTGAATTCTTCGTAGTCAACAATGCCGTTTCTGTCGACATCAGCTTGAACCCACAGGTCCTTTGTTTCTTGGAAACTCATTCCATATGGTACACCAATCAAATTAACCTACGAGAGTATAATTAATAGATTAAAATCCCAGGTTACAATTTACATAATTATCCAGAGCTATTGAATGGAACGAACTTGTCGGAGTGCTTCGAGGAAGGCCGTGTACGTAATAAAATCATCCTTCTGATCTCCCTTCAGAAAAGTGAATGCGTCAACTTCAGTCATCGATGCTTTTCGGAGTTGATACTGAAAATGAAACAAACACGAAACAACCATTTACTTTTAGTCTAAGTGAAATAATGATGTCATTTGTTCGAATTTAGAAGCTTTTTACTTTCAAAATAATAAAATGTTCACACCCGATAAAAATCCAAGTGACAAAACGCAGGGGAAAATACGAATCGAAGAACCCTTTTGTCACCTGAGACTTCCCCTGGTGTTCTTGACGTTGTTATAAGTTTTCGCCACGCCAAGAACAACTAGTTTCTAAACCGGTCGGTCTCTCTATAACAAAGAAAGGTAAAATAAAGAAAATTCGATTGAGAAATTAAAATTTGTAGATGAAGAACTGGCCTTTAATATGCTAAAAACTGCTTCACCCCAACTAGTCTTTAACGGTTTACGTGCGTTATTCGGTTTACAAAGCCAAATGAAATCAACGCCGCATATATTTCCCCTATGATTTCGGTGGCTAACCCACTGACCACTGTGAAGCATAAGGTCAGAGAGGATGCACATTAAAAAATTGACAAAAATATTTGGAAATTTTTATTTAAACCCAAACGAAGACTGACCTTGTGAGGCTCCAAATCATTATCCGTATTTATACGAGAGATATCATATGTCGATTCAAACCCCTGTGACCGAAGAAACTTATATACATGGCCACGCTTGCTCCCATTCCAATCACTGCAGATAGTAAAGATTTCTGATAATTTTCTTACTCACGTAATAATTATTTAACATTAATATTGGACTATGTTACATTCGTATCATATACTAAGTAGGCATATTTTATTATGTTTTATTTACGCCTTCATTATCTTTCGTCACTAGATTCATTTATTAGCATATATAGTTACGCTCACGTTTAATGGGCATGGGATTGAGCTGATTTTCTCTCTGATAAGATTCCACATACTGCAAGATCTTGTAAACCTGCTTCAATACATGTATGGAATTTTTATCAAAAGAACGATTAACAATAATAATAACAATAAAACTATAAATCGATCACTGAAGAAAACCCGCACCTGATGCAATCTCACTATGGATAGACTAGAATCATGAGGAAATAACAAATGGGTGTTGACAATTACTGAAAAAAAAAAACCTCATTTATACGTTGGTCATCAATTACAATAGAATTTTTATAGTAAGTTTTTCTAATTGCGATGCTAAATTTCAACTGAATTAAGTAGTAAACATATAACAAGTAGATTTTGTTGCAAAACTAAGTACTATTCCAAAAAAAAAAAAACAAATCGCTGAACTATAACAATAAAATGCTTAATCACTAACCATTAATATTCTAGAGAATATCATTACAATAGTAAATAACCATAAAACACACACATTACAAATACTACATAATCAAACTAAAGCCACATAATTGGCATGAAAAGCAAGAGAGTGCTAAATTGTACATTAGGCATAGCCATTTCCTAACAAGAGACATTTACACTTGTCTGATCAATCCTCGTCCAATAAAACCAGACATCGTCTTCTTCCTTCGAGGAAATGTGTCGACCGATCCTCGAAACCGCTTCCATTGGGCTTCAATGGCATGTTTTCTTCGCACGAATCGATCCCCGTGTACTCGGAGAAACACTGCTCAAACTTTCAGGCTAAATGAGGCAGTTACAGTGCATATTATAATATAACTGATACAAGGAAATACCTGACACATATCGGGAGGGTTTTGGGAAACATGGACAAAGATTGCCAAGTTCATCATTTGGCATGTCCATGGTGATTTCGAAAAGAAAAATGGGCTTATAAGAGTGACTGCTACGGGGGGTTGTAACTCGGTCACTCGAGTATTCATTTTCAAAGACTGAAAGGACTCTCTAGCTAGAAATGGTTTTTCTTTTCTTTCTAGGGATATAGATTCAAACACGGGGTAATGTTCGAATCGGTTTTGTGGGTGGTAGGCGGTTGCGGGTTTGGCGGATTCTGGTTTGGGTGAAGGGCGGTTTCTCTACTTCTATCTTTAATCACTAAGGGGAAACTTTAGTAATAAAGATAAAAAGTGTAGGAAAATATCATCACTAACTACTGTTGATATTTTCCTACAATGTTTCATTAGCTAAGCTAATGAACCCCAAAAGTTTTCATAGACTCTGTCATAATCCATATGATTTTCATATGGATCACGCAATATCTCCTCCGACGATCGCAGCTGATTATAACCGTCGGAAATAGTATTCATTGTTGTCCCACATTGAGGGTGAATAATTCTTGACCAGTCGTTGTTCGACGCTTCTGATTCAGTAAATCTGTATGAATCAAAATTGTCGTTGTGACCGGGTGAGTATAGCGGCGATTTGGCCAAATACTTGTATTTGTCGTCGTCTACCTGAAATAAATGAATTGTAAAGTTTTGAATTTCTCAATACATTTATGGATATAATTCACACAATCAAAAGTCAAATTTTGTATTCTTACCTCTGAAGTAGATGGTGATTGACTAACGGAGCTTGGATCGCCTCCGTAATCCATGTGATTTCCGAATGGATAATACGGAGAGTATGGATTCATCTTATCATAATCATTGGAAATACCATTTGTTCCTACCACCGGAGTTTCGGTAATAGAAGTGCCATTGCTACTCGGGTCGCCTTCGTCGAGGCATGAATGGTCATGCTCCTGAATTTACAAGTCAAACGAGAAGATATGTTTGATAAGTTCGATTGCGTTTGGACCGCCTTCCGGTAATTCATATGAATAACTTTACATTTGAAAATAACTACCACAAAAGGACTGACTCCGCTATGACCGTGTTCAAGGATTTTTGGAGTCACGACGTTCTTTGTTTTTTTCGCCGATTTTTGAAACAGACAGCAAATAACAAAAGAGTTCCCCTACAGAATTTGAAAGAAAGTAAAACGTTAAATAAATGGAGTGGGATTTTAAGGATGAGCTTAATCAACTGTATATCAAGTTAAGATCGTTAGTAATCAGACTCACCTTCTCCAAGAAGGGTTATGATTATCGACTAATCAGCATCCGACACGTGGCGACAAAGACTCTGCTGTGGCCAGGGGCAGAGCCAGGGTGCCCTTTCTTTGTCCGATTTCGTTATTTTTACTTTTGTTTATTCGTATTATTATAAGTTTATATATAAATAAGAAACATAACATTTCTAAACCAAATTTTAATGTAGTGGAATCTGGTTACTTTTTTAAGGAATACCAAATTCAGAAATTTTTTTATTTAAGGAATACCAAATTTAGAAAAATTCGAAGCCCTCCTTCGTAGAATACAAGCGATTCCAAAACTCTGACCTAACCGTTCGGTTAATATTAAGAGTTAATCCATCTATATACGGTTATATATTCATACTATATAAACTCTGAACATATATATGAAGTTTGTTAATGTATAAACTGGTAATACTTGTTAATATACATATACAAACTAGTAATACTTGTTTATATACATATATAAATTGGTAATACTTGTTTATTATTCCACAATTTAGGGAACAATCTTTTAATCGCATATTTCTGGTATATTAACCGTTAATTCGTTGGAATTTTAATCGTATAAAGAAAGGATAATTAAAATGGTATAATAGGAATAAAAACTGATATTAAAATGCCACCTCATACATATTAGTTATTTTACAAAGATAAAGTAAATGTTGGCTATTTTGCTAATTAAACGTTTCTATTTGGCTATTGGGAGCAATTTCTCTGTTTTTTTTTTTTTTTACTTCTTTTAGCTTCAGTTTTTATGATTATAATTTTTTTTCATAGTCTTTTGTACTTTACTTAATTATAGGTATACTAAAATGATTACAACTTACAAAACTAGAGAATAAAAACCACCAATCAATAATTTAAGACGTGCAAAGTTTTAAATATTGAAAAAAATTATATTAATATTTTGAGAACGTAATATGTAGAACTCTAATCATATAGAGATCATAATGAACTATTTTCATAAAACGAAAGTTCATAAAAAATAGTTATAATGCAATGTATAATAGTAATTTCAACGTCTCGTTTTATTTTGAAAATTATGGTCAATTAATTTTCGCCCCCTCTTAGTCAAAGTTCTGGCTCTGCCCCTGGCTGTGGCGCCATATGATGGCATTTTGCTTTTAAACTTAAAGAATTAAATACTTACGTACGACAACGTGTTTCATAATTATATAGAAAGAAGTTCTTTCTATATAATTATATAACTTATTGGGCTACTGGGGAAAGTACCCATGTTTTACATAATAGCGGCAGAAGTTCCCAAGATAACTTTTTGTGGCAAAACTTTAAAATATTATCATTATATGTGAGCTTAAGTTTTTTTTTTTTTTTTTTTTTAAATCCACTGCAAAAGTTTTCAACCTAATCGTATAATAGTGACAAAAATACTCAGTATTTTGGCAGTTGAAGTGTCTGATATATATATTTTTTCTTCTTATTAAATTTCATCCATATTTTTAACAGAACACGATAAAATTCACAAGTACGTGATAATTTTAATTTGTAGATTATATCACATTTTACTACCAAATGTATTTATTTTTAGTATTAAATTAAAACATTAAGCATCTATGCCGAGTTTAATATTTCTGGTTGATAATATAGTAAAAAATTGAAATATTTAACAACTTTTTCCGCAAAAGAAATTATACTCTATCGAAATACATAAAAACTTTTATCTACGATGATATTGAAAACTTTCACCGCAAAAATTAAAAATGTTTATCTTACAAATTACAATTATGTAAAAACATCACTAATTAATCACTATTATCCCTTAAAAACAGTGTCAGGAGTTAGGATAAACCTTCTTCAAGAAGGCGTCTAGCGCTTCACCAGCATGCGACACGTGGCACCAATAATTTGTGTTGTCAAATGGTGTCACTGTTGATTGAGAACAAAACGAAGTCCTTGTCCCTTACTAATACTACGACTACTTCGTTTGCAAGGGAGACGAAAAGTTAAAGGTCAAATTAGAAGTCATGAATAAATTAGAGGAATGAATATGATTAGGCCTTGAATTTTGTTTTTAAACACTTTATTTCAGTTATATTCCCCACTTGGACTTGGCAATGACATTCATCTTTAATTCAGTTATGTTCCCCACTTGGACTTGGCAATGACATTCATCTTTAATTCAGTTATGTTCCCCACTTTGGCATTCATCGAAAATTGTGGCATAAATTCTTTAAGTTTAGGGAAAATTACAGCAAAAATACTCAATCATTGGTCAACGTGCCTCCTGTGTACCTAACCTTTAAAACTGGCGGCAAAAATACCCAACGTGCGTTGACCGTGACTTTTGCATGGAAAAGTTAATTTTTCCGTTACCATCCGCCATGTGGCCGTTAACGGCAAAAATACCCGAACTTTTTTTTTTTTTTAAAAATAATTTTTAATTTTTTTAATTTATATTTTTTTTTCTTTACTTGATTAGTGATAATTACTTGAATTCCAAATACATGGAATAACACAAAAGTTAGTCAAAACATCAATTAATTTCTTAATGTGCTTGTATAAGCTACATTTGTTGATAAAAATCTTATTATTATGAGAAATTTTAAACATAGCATTAAACAAAAGTCGATCATGATATCAATTATCAATTGTATATTAATTTTCTTGGAGAAACTAATTTGCCGACTAAACCTAATCATGAATAAAACAATTACATAGTTAATTTAAGGTTGACAGACAAATTTTAAACAAAAATATAATCATATTGTTTTTGTTACATTTGACTATCTAAATATATAGCACGACATCTCAAAGAAATATTATATAATATGTATATATATATATATATATATATATATATACATACGTGAAACTTTTAGCGCTTAGCGCATATATTCTCAAGTTATGACCATTACTTATATTTTTATGTCTTTTTTGGTCGGAACATACATTAAAGTCTTATCAAGGATACTTTTAGGGACGTTAATTAGCCGAGTTAATGTCTTCACATTGCTTCAAATTCTAAGTATGAACCGAATTAACATCTTCACCATTACCTTTTTCATTGGAAATTGACCGTTTTAGATCGAATTAATGCGTTTCTCTCTCTACAGATATATTTATTCAGTGAAGCTCAAGAGAGAGTGCGAAGAGCGGAGTGGGCTTTTATACACAGACAAGAGTCAACTTCCTTAAAAGTTAACAATTTTGCAAACTTCGCTTCGAAGGGTTGGACGCATCTGATCAATCAGGAGCCGACACATGTAAAGAAGTAAATGACGCTTAGTCCCACTAATGTAGACCGGAGAGAAGATCCAGAGGCGAAATTTATTATTATTTTTTTTTATCCGGAGCCAGAGGGCTCCAGCTATGCCAAATGGAGGACCCGGATTAATCCGGCTCCGGGTCCTTTTTTTTTAATTGCGTTTTAGTCTTCATTAATTATAAAATGTAAACTTGTAACCGATTACGCCACGTTAAGCTCGTTGAAATATTCTAACAATTCATTGTCTATCAATTGATTATCTTGTTTTTGTTTTTCGGCCAAAATCCAATCCTTGGAAAGCATAAGGATTTCGACCAAAAACAACTCCGTTGACTTGCGTCGAGGCTCCAACATCCGTCCCGCCAACGAGAAACACGCCTCCGATGACACTGTGGAGACCGGAATGGTGAGAATTTCTCGAGCAACCAATGATGAAACCGGGTACTCGTGACGATTTACGTGTAACCATTCAAGTATGTTGATGCCTTCGGCGGGACACCGTGTCGGTGGAAGGTTGCAAATGACGTCGTACTCGTTGATTCTTTGGCGATTTGCTCTTCGGGGACGACGAACTCCGGGACTATTGCTTGCTCCGCTATGTTGTGACGCCGGACTTGACGCCGTTGGTGACGCTGCCGATCCACTTTGCTCTCCGAGAAGAGTGAGGTTGTAGAACACCCGATGCGTTGAAACATAGAGCGCTCCAGGTGCATTGGTCGGGGGCGGCGTAAAACTCCTTGTTGCTCCAAGTCCTCGTAAAACTTCATATCGTACTCCTTGTAAAGCAACCTGATATTCAATTCCGTGTTCGGATAATCTTCGTCAAGGTATGAGTCTCCCGTCAATTGTTGCATCATCGCCAAGATCGCCTGCAATTTACCGAGCTTTAGTGTAGGATTTATGATTATAGCCGCTCAAAACAAAAATGGAATATGTTTTCAATTAACTCTAAACTTTTCAATCATCGATGCCAAAATGCTTGCAAATAAAGGATTTTGTTTTGCTTTATCAAAATGAACGATAATATCAAAAGTGCAAGCTAAAGCTAAATGAGATGTAGTTTGGTAAACATGAGATAAAGTAACAGTAATAGTATGAAAAAGGGATAGAAAAGCCTGGAATTGGATAACCATCATCCAATCGGATTCTTCGAGGTAGTCGTCCGTGTCTGTGTGCTCTTGTCCATTGAACCAGTTTGTAAGAAGCTCCTTGTACGGTATGACCACCTCCAACATCAAATAGGTCGAGTTCCAACGGATAGGCATGTCCGGTTGGAACACTCTCTCTTGTTTGTGATACTCCCTGCAATAGTCAGTCCAAGATACCGTGCACATAGTAGATGCTTTTATGTATATAATGACATTCCGAATTATATTTATGCTTACTGAAGTTCTACTTAAGCCCGGTTGAACAATCAATTGATAATATGGTATGCACATCTTTGATGAAATTATCAAGACTTTGCTTTAACGTATCGACGGCAATATTGTGGGAGCTAGCATTGTCTAATGTAATTGAAACTACTCTAGTGGTAAGGTTCTAAAAATTCAACACATTCAATAAAGCCTCGGCAATGTTGATCCTGGTATGCCTAACACGCATCTGTTTGAATCCTAAAATACGCTATTCTAACATCCGATCATCGTTAATAAAATGAGCTACAACGGAAATGTAATCATCTTTAGCATAACCTTTCCAACAATCCGAGGTTAAAGCAAACTTATACGACGCATCTTGAAATAATTTGTGTAACTCGACTCTTTGCTCATCATAAAATTGAATAATTATCTCTCGAGTTACATGACGCGATACATACCGGTAGTTTATCGGGGCGACAAGCATTAAAAAATTAAAACCTTCTCCTTGGCACAACGATACCGGTAAACAATCGCGTATGATAAATCTAGTGAGAGCTTGTCTATAAATGAGATCGGATAAGCAACTTACCTCCTCCACTTCTTTACGTTTTTTGCACACTTTGGCGTGGTCTTTGAGGTATAAGACGTCGTGCTTTTTTGGATGAGCCGGCTTTACTACTTTGCAAGAGCGACATAACCCGAATCTTTCCTCTTTTCCCGTTGTCTGATCCCATATGTATATCGACTCGAAGTCGTAACGCCAAACCGAAGATGTTAGTGCCTTCCTCTTTCTTGACGGTGCCCGGTTTGACGGCGATGGAATAGGAGGCCGACCACGACCTCGGGCCGCCAGTGGTGGTGGCGGAAAAAGTTCATCTTCTTCGTCACCTTCGTCGCCTTCGGGCGCGTCGTAATTGGGATCGTCTTCTATTCATCGATGCCGAAGCGTCTTGGTTTTGGTGTCGTTGGATTTGGGCTTCATATGCCTCTTGCTCGCTCGACCATCTGGAATATTACCTGTAGTATTTTGAAGTAAGTACTTAGTAAAACCGCCGAATTGTTGAGCATATAGTAATTGTTGGTTCGGACCGAACGCACCACCGGTATCATATTGAGAATGAATCGGTGGCAGTGGTAGACTAGTGGAACCGGGGGCATTTTGTTGGTGTATAACACCGCTATAATATGTACGATTTTGTACCGGAACACTACTAACCGACCCGGTTTTGGAACCGGCCCGTCCTTTTCCTTGACGAGTATCTCGACCTCGAGAACGGTTATCGGAACTAGACATTATAAAATATAACTACACTAATTTATTTATTTTAAAAAATATATATATAACTAAACTAATTTAAACTAACAATAAAAAATTAAACTATAATAACTAAACTATATAATATATATTAACTATTAAGATAACTAAACTATATATTATGCTAATAATATTGTATAATAACTATATAAATAACTAAACTAAGAGAGTACTAATATACTTATAAGATAACTAAACTATAGACTAAAATCGGATTTTTGAAAGCTTGGGCGAGTTGAGATAGTATGGGATGAAGAAAAGGAGTTTTGTGAAAAAAAAATGGGAGATAAGTGTGGTGGTTTATATAAGGAAAAAAGTGGAGAGAATCGAGTAAACTGGTGTAATAAATTCTAACAGTAAAAAATGCAGGGGTACTTTCTGCAATTGCAGAAAGTTTTTGGAATCTGGTCAAAAGAGTCATTCGGCAACGGTCAAATGAACCTGGCCCTTGGATGGAGCGATCGAACGGCTCACAAAATAGAGCCGTTGCACCTTTTTTTTTTTTTAAAGACCCGGAGCCGGATTAATCCGGCTCTTTATTTAATGCAAACCCGGACCTCCGGCTTCGGATATAAGAAGAAGAAAAAAAACGAAGCGTGGCTCCGGGTCTCCTACATTCGCGGGACTAATGACGCTCAAGGTCCCTGAATTTGGTATATTGGCGTATTTTGCCCACTGATTCTTATATTTGAGCAAAAATAGCACAAAGCTAGAAAATATTTCTTGGTGTGAACTGTGAACATATATTTTAAGTACCTCCAACGTATTTTTGTTGATTAAGTACCAAATGAGTTCAATGTATATTAAATTTTAAGGAAATCACGTAATATGCTTAAATTAATCATTTTAATCATTTTCAAAGCGTAGCGAGCCATTTAATTTTTTTTTAATATAAATAGAAAGCATTGCAGCAAAAACTAAAGTAGGGTGTGAAAAAAGCCCCAACCAAGAAAATTCAAAAAACATTTGTATCAAATTGCTCATGAGAAAATGAAAAGGGTCTAAATGATAATTCCTCATCTAAGTCAAATGGGTAATTTGCGGCAAAAGTGGCCAACATGTGGCCATTTGGCCAGTTAAATGGCCAATGCGAAAAAATTGTGGCAATAGTATCTAATGTTTTCTTAAGTATGTTTTGAAACAAAATTCATCCAAATAATTTTAACACTGTTAGTCAACGCTTGACATGGCACGATTGACCGCCACGTGTCCACCAACGTGGCATGCCACATATTTTTTTAATTTTTTGGGCCCACTCCACGTGGCGATGCTTCCTCCTATCTCGACCTGACATGTGGCATACACAGCCATACAAAACTAAAGGCAACAGTGAGTCTCGAAAACAAGATCTCCAAGGCTTATACGTATGCATTCAACCACCAAACAACTTTAATTCCTTGGTCTGGAATGTTAGATATAAAGAATTATACAACCTATGCGTATATAAAATGTAACATATTTAAGTTAGATATAAATATTTATATGATATAACATGTAATTAGACTTACAAAATGTAATAAAATTGCATTAAATATAAGTTATCCACATTAAGTGTAATTGTATTTAAAAATAAATAAAAATAAGATTTTTAAATTATTTATAAAATGTAATTGTATTTTAAAAAAAAATTATTAGATAACTTATATGTTACATTTATAAATTAGATAAAATGCAAAATTTAAGTGAATGAAGTAAAATTATAATTTTTTAAAATATAAATATGTAATGTGATTTTATCATATTTTTACATGTTTCATTTCATAAGTCTAATTTAATGTTACATGTTACATTTTATAAATTATCTAATTTATAAATGTAACATATAAATTATCTAATATAATCTTATTCTATTATTTAAAAATATGGTACAGTTTATTTACACATTCTTTATATAAATATTTACATGTCCAAAAAACTTTCCAAGAGGGTAAAATGGTTTGGTAGTTGAATGCGGTGGTCGAAACTTCATAGGCCGTGTGTTCGAAACCAGTCATGCATTATTTTTAAGAGAAATTATAATAGATAACCATGTTATGACATTTTTAACAAACTTGCTCTAATAATTAGTAAAATAGCCAATCACGATGATGTGGCATTCAAAATTAATTTCTCCATTCTGAAATTGCCCCTCAATATTTTTTAATATTAATTATTATATAAATATTAAATAATAACGAGTTTCTATAGCTGAACGTAAGATTTTTTATTGTTGTTATTAATTTCCATAATTTTAGGTAGTTTTCTATTTCTCTCTCTAATCAAACCACGATCTCTCTCTTTCCCCGTGAGAACTTGAGATCCATGGATGCCCGCCGCCGGAATGCAGCCGCCGGAATCGTCGGCGACAGCGTGTCAGGTGAGATCAGCTCTCTGTTGAACGACGTCGAGAGGCCTAAAATCAACATCTTCACGGTCAATTATCCGAGACGAAAAGCTAAACTGAGACTTCTCTTCCATTGATTCTGTAAATGGAATGACGATCGATCAATCGCTTTGAACTTAAACTTATTTGCAGATCTTCACCAATCAGTTTGAAAACATTGAGATCACGCTCGTCTAGGGTTCTGCCTCCAGCGCTGCCGCTTCGGACGAACAGCCGATCCTCCAAATTGCGGTTGCCTGCCGTACTCTTTCCTCGGTTATCCAGACGTCCAACATGGTCAGAGCCTCGAGCAATCTGCATATGGCCGGAGAACGCCGCTAGAGCATGGTCAAAGCCTCGAGCAATCTCTGGGACAGAGATCGCGCACTCTAGCACCGGCATGGCCTCTTCAAACCGACCGAGGCTGCAATAAATCGCCGCCAGGACAAGAAGGCTCATCGCCAGGTCGAGGCTGAGCTCGCCCTCAGCCGTGCACCGCTCGAACGACTTGGATGCACGCAACGCGAAGTCCAGTGCCTTGATCAGCCCCTCACTGGAGGCAATGGTGTCTCTAGCGAGCTTTAGTTTGAATGGTCCGAGATGAGGGTTGTGCAACGACGCCTCCGACATGATCTGGCTAAGGTTAGGGTTTTAGGGGCTGTCTGGGTGCGGTTTCTGGGAGCGACGGTCGGGCGAGGGCTTGGATCGGGAATTAGAGGGCGAGGGAAGCTTCTTGGTCGTCGGCGACGGCGTTGTGGATAAGGACAAGTTTTTTCTCTTGTTTTTTCGTGTAATTTCTGTTTATTCGAATTGTAAATGTATGTTAATTCGAATTGTGAATGTAATTTTATTGGTCTATTTGTGAAAATGTATGTAAATTCGAATTGTAAACGTATGTTAATTGGTTTATTCGTATTTATTTGTGTAAATGTATGTTACATCGAATTGTTAATGTGGTTAATGTTTTTTAATTTAAATTGTTTTAAATTATCAATATGGTTAATTCAAATTAATATTTGTTAAGAAATTTTATTTTTTATGGTTTAGAAACTGAAAACGTTTTTTATATTTAAATTTGAAATTTAAATAGTTGTTTCCTAATATTGAACGATTTTCTAGGTTTCTTTCATGCATGCAAAAAGCTTTTTTTGAATTTTGAATTTGGGTTTATGGATGAAATCATAGTTAATGCTTTCATTAACCTATTTTGCGTGTTATTTTTTTTCTTCAAAATATTAGTTAGTAAATGACAATTGAAAAGTTGATATATTTTCCATGTATTTTGGTCAAAATAGTTCAAAATAGATGACGACATAAATGGTCAGAATATTGTTTACTAGTCAAAATTATAGTTACCTTTTTTATAGCAAAATTTATTTTCTAATTATATTTTTAATTGATTTTAGCATATCATATTTATTGATTAGCACGTAAATCTCGATGACTAATCAATTTATTTTCAAAATATTATGTTTAATCAATTTAATTTGGTTATTAAATAATAATTAGTTTTTCTTATTAATTAATTATAAAGGTTAATTTCGTCATTTTATATCAGTTAATGTGATTTATTGGCTATGACA
This sequence comes from Parietaria judaica, assembly GCA_954871525.1. Lineage (NCBI taxonomy): Eukaryota > Viridiplantae > Streptophyta > Magnoliopsida > Rosales > Urticaceae > Parietaria > Parietaria judaica. The sequence continues at coordinate 2,509,247 of OX940864.1, read as the reverse complement.
CAAAATTTACCAAACATTGGTTATTTTGACAATTATAAACTATTAAGATGGCTAGTTAGCTTAAGCTCCCTATTTTTAATTGCATGCATGCATGCCTCGTGGCAGTTCGGGAGAGGTGGAAGATCGCTACGTGGCAGCGCTGGAAAGAGAGTGGAGAGGGAAGAGAGAGAAAGTGAGCCCGAAAAAAAAAATACGTGGCATGCCACGTGGGTGGACACGTAGCGGTCAACCGTGCCATGTCAAGTGTTGACTAACTGTGTTAAAATTAATTGGATGGATTTTATTTCGAAACGTTCTTAAAAAACATTAGATACTATTGCCAAAGTTTTTCTGCATTGGTTATTTAACTGGCCAAATGGCCACATGTTGGCCACATTTGCCGCAAATTACCCAAGTCAAATTGGTGCAAAATGTTATTTTTGATTGAATATTGCACAATCACAAGGAAAGTACCTAAGGATGAGGTGGGTCCATCTTATTTTGCATGATGTAGGATGAGATGGGTCTCACTAGTTACATTTTAGTCATATTCTAGAATGCTATTTCACTTGTTTATAATTTCCAATATTTTTTTCCTTTTTTTTTTTTATTTCCAAAACAAAGATTCCAAGAAGTAGAAGTAGAACTATCTAGAATTTGCAAGGAGGGGTTTCACGGTCTTTGTCTCTCAGAGTAAAATTATTCTGAATGGAAAAACAAAATTTAGAACTTTTTAGAATTGCAAATGAAGTACCTTACGGAGAAAACGACAATGATTATGGTGCACTCTGTTTTATGCCCGAACATTTTTTTTTTCTTCATCAAATTATTTTCACCCACTAGTACAATGGTTGAAAATGTAACCAAATGAGGCCTTATATATTATTTCTAATTTAAAATTCAATTTACGTTTTTTATTAGAACTTATGAGTTATATGTTGTAGACTAATAGAGGAGGGTCGTTTGTATTGTTGCTTTCAGATCCCGCTTCCGTTAAGCTCAGTTCTTATATCTTCCCTCTTTGGAATATTACGGTCATATCAATAGTTTGGCTCATTTGGCGCATTAGCAATGCTTGTGTCTTTGAGGATGTGATCCCTAACACCAACAATCTTTTGAGACAAGCTTGACGATGTATTAAAGAAGCGGATTTCTTTAAGTAAGGAACGACAAATGCTTTGGAGGATTTACAAATTCTGAAGTTCTTTGGCTTGGAAATTCAATATGGGAAAACTCCAAATATTGTTTCTGTTATATGGTGATCTCCTCCTATTGCTTGGCTAAAATGCAAAACTGATGGTTCCTCAATTGGTACTCCGGGCGTGGCTGGTGCATGAGGTATTTTAAGAACCCATCGTGGGTTTCTTTGTGGTTCGTTTGCGTTCCACATCGACTCGCATATGCTTTTGAAGCTGAATTGATGGCCGCTATGTTAGCTATTGAGAAAGCAAAGGAATTTCATTGGAAAAATATTTGGCTTGAATCCGACTCTACTTATGTGGTTCAACTTTTTCAGAAGAAATCTCATATGGTCCCTTGGATGTTGGGGGCTCAGTGGTCGCCATGCCTCTGCTATCTTCAGCTTATCAACTTTAGAGTTGCACGTGTTTACAGAGAGGGCAATCGCGTCGCTAACGCTCTTGCCAAGATTCGGTGATCAAACTTTGGATCGTCATTGGTGGCCTTTACACCGGAGTTTATTTAGTTTTTTGTTAGTAATAATATATGTAGGAAAGAAAACTTTAGATTTTGCTTCTTCTTTTTTTTCCGCTATCGGATGTGCTTTGTTAAGAGAGAGATCTTAAATTCTATTAGTTCTTGTCTTTTTTTATTTATTTGTATGTTGTAATATTTTCATTTATCTTATTCAAAGCCATGTTTCTTACCTTGTGTCTTTGATGTCAACCTAATTGAGATTCGAGATCACATAGCGAGATATCGGACCTCTATCTTTTATTAAAATATATATATATTGTAGACTAATGATCAGTTTTCATCGAATTCTGTCATTTATTTTGTTTATTTTCCTAAAATATGAGCTTATATTAAACAAATATAAAATGAAATCTCTAAATACATATTTTACAAAATAGAGATATGCTGCCCCGGCTCCTGGTTTTGTAACGAAAAGGCCCGATTCTCTCACAAGTTTCTGCTTTTAGGCGGGAATCGACCACGGCAGACCAAAACTCGACTTCGGCGCAAAAGCTTTCGTCACTAAAAGTGAGTTTCAACGCATCACAATATACAACGATAGCCACATATATTTATATTTGAATGGCAGACCAGAGACTCGAAGGAAATCGTATTCTCGTAGTTCACAGCTTCGCTTCTTCTCCGGCAATAGTACTCTTTTCAGACACCATTTTATTTTCTAAGACGTGGCTCCTATGCACTTGACGGGAGAGAGAACGACGGTGAGACGAGCGTGATCGGAGAGAGAGTAATTCTCCGGCCATTGACCTTTCTCCACTTCGCGAGGATACAGAGCAGCGTTCTTGACATGGAACCCTAGAGATACTCTCTCCTCGGAGCTTTGTTTATGACCATTTAAGATTCCGTTTTGTTCTTCGGCTTGCCGTTCTCTATCGGACCATGCGGCATTCCAGATCCTCTGCTACAATGTCATTAGGAAATAAATTTTCAGCAAGAGAAGACAATTTATTAGAGCTCGCAAGTGAAAGTAGGAAACTAGGAATATATCAAATAATTTACCAAATTACCTTGAATTCTTCGTAGTCAACAATGCCGTTTCCGTCGACATCAGCTTGAACCCACAGGTCCTTTGTTTCTTGGAAACTCATTCCATATGGTACACCAATCAAATTAACCTACGAGAGTATAATTAATAGATTAAAATCCCAGGTTACAATTTACATAATTATCCAGAGCTATTGAATGAAACGAACTTGTCGGAGTGCTTCGAGGAAGGCCGTGTACGTAATAAAATCACCCTTCTGATCTCCCTTCAGAAAAGTGAATGCGTCAACTTCAGTCATCGATGCTTTTCGGAGTTGATACTGAAAATGACACAAACACGAAACAACCATTTACTTTTAGTCTAAGTGAAATAATAATTTCATTTGTTTGAATTTAGAAGCTTTTTACTTTCAAAATAATAAAAAGTTCACACCCGTAATTGAATAAAAATCCAAGTGACAAAACGCAGGGGAAAATACGAATCGAAGAACCCTTTTGTCACCTGAGACTTCCCCTGGTGTTCTTGACGTTGTTATAAGTTTTCGCCACGCCAAGAACAGCTAGTTTCTAAACCGGTCGGTCTCTCTATAACAAAGAAAGGTAAAATAAAGAAAATTCGACTGAGAAATTAAAATGTGTAGATGAAGAACTGACCTTTAATATGCTAAAAACTGCTTCACCCCAACTAGTCTTTAACGGTTTACGTGCTTTATTCGGGTTACAAAGCCAAATGAAATCAACGCCGCATATATTTCCCCTATGATTTCGGTGGCTAACCCACTGTGAAGCATAAGGTCAGAGAGGATGCACATTAAAAATTGACAAAAATATTTGAAAATTTTTATGAAGACTGACCTTGTGAGGCTCCAAATCATTATCCGTATTTATACGAGAGATATCATATGTCGATTCAAACCCCTGTGACCGAAGAAACTTATATACATGGCCACGCTTGCTCCCATTCCAATCACTGCAGATAGTAAAGATTTCTGATAATTTTCTTACTCAGGTAATAATTATTTAACATTAACGGACTATGTTACATTCGTATCATATACTAAGTAGGCATATTTCATTATGTTTTATTTACGCCTTCATTATCTTTCGTCACTAGATTCATTTATTAGCATATATAGTTACGCTCACGTTTAAGGTTCACTCTTGTCACGCTCGGTTCGGCCTATTAGGATACTCACCCACAAAGGATAATGGGCATGGGATTGAGCTGATTTTCTCTCTGATAAGATTCCACATATTGCAAGATCTTGTAAACCTGCTTCAATACATGTATGGAATTTTTATCAAAAGAACGATTAACAATAATAATAACAATAAAACTATCAACCGATCACTGAAGAAAACCCGCACCTGATGCAATCTCACTATGGATAGACTGGAATCATGAGGAAATAACAAATGGGTGTTGACAATTAGGATTTCTTGCCCAAAGCTAGCCCTTTGAGTTTGCATAAATGGCACATCTAATTGAACATGTAGCAACTGAGCAACACGGTCACCGAAATCATTGAATAGCAATTCACGATATCGCAACACCTTTAAGGAGTTCTTATGTACAGCAGTAAGCAAGCCTGTAGAAATAAAAATATAATTTGTAGAATTAGATTCCTAAATTAAAAAGTTTATTAATTTATAGGATTATAAGATGTTCACATAAAGAAAAACCACGGATTTAAGAAAATATCGGGATGCAAATTGAAATCGACCCATCAAGAGAAAGCCCGAAAGAAATCTGCTTAACCTATTGTTCAAATGATGTCCCAGATTTAATAAATCAAAACCAGTGGCAATATAATTTAATTTTGCATAATCCTGATAATAGACATGATCTAATGATATGATAATATATTAATCTAGTTCTAAATGTACCATCGCCACGATTATTCGTCCGTCCAAGCTTGAATACTGTGTAGCCAGCCTCACCAAGCCTTTCCAAGTACATACGCACGAGCTCTTCATTCCCAACCCAGAATTCCTATTTCCACAACAATCAGGGAAGTCAAAGAAATTATCGGAAAAAGGCAAAATGTGAAATAAGAATAGTGTGTGCATCCTTCAAAAAATCAAACATTACACAACTCGTGAGTTATTATAATCTAATTAGCATTAGATTGAGCTCTGATTTATATTATTTTCGCCCGAGTTTTTTTCTTACGATAACTACGATCTCTTTAGCAGGCAAGGTAGTTCGAGTTTTGATGTGAATAGAGAATTTGCCTAAAAAGATGGTTTTTCAATCTCGACCTGCCCGCTACTTTGAAATTTAGATTTAAAGTAAAGTCTGAAAAGCACCATATATTTAAGCTCATATTACAAATTCAGATCAATCAAACCACTCAATTTTCATCTAGATACAGCTCGAATTCTTCATGTCAATGAGACAAAATGAGCACAAACTCTATGATCAAGTGTTAAAGAGAGTAAAAACTTGGTGATACTATGTGTATATGTGTATATATATGTATGAACCTGTAGGCATATAATGGAAGACGCCTCGTAGAGCAGCCAATCCAAAATGTTCTCGTTCCTGGAGAGCCAAAACGCTCTGAAATCGCTCTCACGAACTCCTTGATTCTGTTTCACTCACACCACAAACCAACTAAGAAAACAGAGAAACCTCACGCATCATAAACCCTAGAAGAACCGCCATACCTGCTGGTCGAGCCTCTTGTAGATTGGAGCCAGGATGTTGAAAGTCGTACACGAAACGAAGCAACGCCCCAACACTTCATCCTCCTGGGTCCCGCGCTCGGTCTCAGGCTCCGCCATTGTCGGAGAAGACGAGAAGCTCGGAATTATCGAGTCCACCTGAAATTCCGGAAAAAATGATCACATAAAATCGCTGTTTTTCCGTGATTGTATCGCAAACTCCATTAAAGAGAAGCGCAAACCATTGATGGAATCGTAAGCCACTGTTCGTCGAAGATCGTTGCAGATTGCGAAGGGAAGCTTTCGAATTCGAAGCTTTTCTGCGATTGATTATGAAATGCAATAAGCGTTTGTGGTTGTTCTCGTTCTCATCTATATATGTATGTATGTATGTATGTATGTATGTGTGTGTATGTATGTATGTATGTATGTATGTATGTATGTATGTATATAAATATATGTGTATATATTTAATTGAATAGGATATTATTATAATAATAAAATTAAAAAAGATTAAAAAAAATGAAGTAAACAATGGGTCTAAACAAGTGGTTGTGAACTATGGTTCCTCTCTTCTTAGGTTTCATTATTAAACAGCTGGCTAGTAATATTGGAAAATATCTGGAAATATTTAATTTCAACTATATAGTTTTTATTATTCAATGTATTCCCCTGTTTACTTGTTATGTAAATAAATAAATTCTATTCACAAGTCATCCTTAAATTATAAATTAAAAAAATAGTCTGTCACTTGGCAGATGAAAATGACGTGGCTGAGTGATGTGATAAAAGTAAATAATAAAATTTAAATTAGACGAACCAAATTTATTAATAATCTGAAAAATAATATCTATATAATTAAATATTTCATATTTTAAATACTTAAGTGAAAGTTTACTCTTCTTTTTATTGAGATCGAGGAATACTATTTCTTTTTTTTTTTCCTTTAAAAGTAATTGACACAAAGAATAATAATGTACGGACAATCTAATGTATATTAGTGTGAGAATTAAGCGTGGTGAAAATAATATTAAAATTGGTAATAGTACGTGAAATAGCATTTAAAATAAAAGAATATTTCAGTTGGACAAGAACAATGGATCTTCGACAAAACTATAATATAGAGAAAAAAAAATGTATATATTAGATAAATATGATCGTGGCCTATCGAATTATTTGACGGCCAATTAATGTGACGACACATTTCACGCGTTACCCTATATCATTTATCTAATAAGTGAATTAGTATACAGGTGGCACACGCTAAAGACATACTAAAAAAATATATATTTATTTTACATTATTAAATTTAATATTTATTCATTAATCATTATGCTTTTTATTTGTCGGTGCATGCATGTCACTGCATGATCATTCTCTTTCATTTATTTTATTATTTCTGTGAATATTATATTAAACCGATGAGGAAACTATCCAATTACTGTCGTTTCCTTACGCCTTTTGTGCGAACCAGCTTCAAAGCAAGATAAACGACATGTTGTTACATTATATTGAGAAACGACATAAAATTTTCGTGTCGTTTATATGTTGACGTAGGAAAGACCCACAACACGTAATCTCTACAAACAAAAGACAGTAACAGCAGTCAATAAATCAAGGTTTAAAATATCACGATAAATCGGTCATAAGTCGGCGATTTACTATTATTTTTTTTCGAGGTATCGTTAACTTATACACAAATAATTATCTCTTATAATTTATTGTAAATAAATTTGATTTATAGTGTAAAAAAAATTATTTATCGTCAAATCAACACGTTATCACAAAACTTCGTATTTGATATAACTCGTTCATTTTTTTTTGTTTATATAGGATATTGACTTAGAGAATTTTCCTTCCGAGTAGAGGAACTCCTCCAATGAGAATTAGCAGACTTCACTTAGGCAAGGAAAACTCTCTCGAAAAAATAATCTTTTCCGTTCAGGACTCGATCCTCCTCTGAGATTTTCCCTTATTCTCCAAAAAGGTCTCTCGAAAACTTATTTATGTGCTCAACTTTGTAAATTTACAAGGAGTTATAGTAAACTCACGTAGAGTAGGTGCCTCGTTAAAATTTGTGTATTTTTTACTTTTTGAGTCTCGTCTAATTTACCGCTCAGATACATGTTCTCCTTCACTTTTTCTTGTTCGACCAAAAAATAAACATTTCGGAGAAGCAATCACACACCAAATGGGAATCGTAGCTTTGAACCCAAGTTCTCCGAAGTCCGAACAACCTCTTGCTTTGCTAATTGCTTCCTCTTACCTCACTTTCCAATTATACAATAACGTTTTATTTTTTTAATTTAACGTTATTATCTATGCGGGACCGGGTTCAAATTATCCCGCATTATAAAATAAATTATAATCATCAAAATTCGAGAAGCCTCTTTCATATACATGGTGGCAAGGGCGGACCCACGAACTCAGGTCGTCAAGTCGGAGGTGGCCGACTAAGAATAGAATAGAAGAAAGGATATTGTTAATTAGCAACTTTAAATTAAGTAATGATTTTCAACTTATGTAACTTTCTTAATATTGGCTTTTTGCGGGCAGCATTGAATTGTTCTGAAGTTCAAGTTGGGTCCGTTTGTGTTGTCGGACTTTCGTAACAAAGACGACATAAAGATTGCATTGGGATTCGGCTTAAGGCCATGCGTGGTTGAGTCGGGTTCTAGAGAGGCAAGCCGGAGATCTCTATGGAACACGGGTATAGTTGGATGATATTCTAGTAAACAACCCCGTTAAATTAATGCTCGATAAATTAATGATTTCGACTAAGTAATGGTCCCTATTCTAACTAACATCACTAAATAAACCTCGATAAATTAATAATCTCGATAATATAATAAAATTCCTTAATCACGACAGTATTAATCTTTCTACATCACAATGTCACCATATTCCATGACAATAGGATTCAACCAAACCCTAACCATATAAACTAACACCCTTCAACGAAAAACACGCAAAGAAATATGAACAGGCAAATCCTTTTCCCAGAATACCAGAAAACCCATCAACCAGAATACACCATGGAAGATGTGAGCTCAATGTTCCTCAAATGCCTTCAATGGCAGCTCGAAGAACCCATGGACACGCTCAGCTGTCCCTACCACTACTTCTGCGACACTCAACACATCGCTAATCATCCACCATTTCTGGATATTCTACTCATAATCCTCATCGCAGTCTCCTACTCGTCAACCCTCTTCGTAATGCTGATGGACGTCTCCCCGAAACGGCGCTACTTCGCGGCGAGCGGGCCGATATCGCTGCCGTTATTCATCCTTGCGCTAGCCGAGGGGCGGCGTATAGGTGCCGTTCTCCCGATGGATGTTGTGGGCCCGGCCATCCTTCAGCTTGTCCTCGTCTCGGCTCTCAGCCTGATCAACAACGAGTCCGTTGTTCTCCGAGTGTCGACGGCGTTCGGCGTTCTACACGCGGGATTACGCCTTGACGCCATTCTCCTCCCGTACTACACGGGCCTCGAGGCGCTGGCGTCGTCAAGGTTTTCCGGCGAGTGCGCCACGTGTGTGTGCCGGCGGGACCCCTTGGTCGTCGGAGGGACGGGACGGTCATTCCAGGGGTGGTCGGCGGCGACGTTTTCCGTCGTCAGCGCCATGTGTTTTGGGAAGATTGTGGTGGCTAAGTCCTTGCTTGAGGGTTTGAGCTTGGTTCTTTTGAGTTATGATTGTGTGTTTTTGATAAAGAATTCTCCATCAGAGAGATTAGTATTGTGTTTAGCTACTTCTGGGGGTATTTTTGTATTGATTTTCCTTCACGGGGTTAAAATGGTACATTCTCAAATTGTAAGATTCCAGAGAAAAGATATAACTAATAGCATAGTGTAGAAATTTATGCATGTAATTAATTTTTGGAAAATCAATTTTGAAAGGCCACCGACTTATCCTTTTGTTTTTATTTAGCTTCTCATTTTATGAAATAACTAGATAACATCTCTAAATTTATAAGTTTATTTATATTTATCAGATTTCTTTTAATTTTTTACGGGAAAATATATATTTTTTTGTGTCCGTACCTCTGAGATTAAGAAAAGAACCAAATACAAAATACGAAATATAAAAATTTATTTGACCTAGGGTACCAACACAAAAAATATTCTTCTGTATAAACTAATATAAATTTAACGAAAATGCTATTTATGAAAAAAAAAAAATTACAAAAATAAGAGTGTTATATGGTCATTTTACAAGATGAGGAGCTAAATAAAGATAATTTATAAAGTATCAATACCACAATAATTTATAAGAAAAAGTAGCATATATCATATGTGTAAAAATTTTAGGAAAAATTACGGCAAAAATACCCAACTTTTGGTCAAACTGCCTCCCGTGTACCCAACCTGCGTTGACCGTGACTTTGGCATGAAAACGTTAATTTTTCCGTTACCATCCCTCATGTGGCCGTTAGCGGCAAAAATACCCAACTTTTTTTTTTTGAATTTTTTTTATAATTTTTATAATTTATATTTTTTACTAGATTAGTTATAATTACTTGAATTCAAAATACATGGAATAACACAAAAGTTAGTCAAAACATCAATTTATTTCTTAATGTGCTTGTATAAGCTACATTTGTTGATAAAAATCTTATTATTATGAGAAATTTTAAACATAATGTTACGGGTATTTTAAGTAATTGAACAGGGTTTTGAAAATAGGTATCTGGATTTCCGGATCCGGATACGGGTAGTTCAAAAAAATTGGATACCCGTTGCGGTTGCAACCCTACCCTTTTCATTGGTAATTGATCGTTTTAGATCGAATTAATACAATCAATTAATGTCTCCGTATTGAGGAAAAAAAAATAGCTTAAGAATATATGCCAGTAAAAAAAATATTATCAATAATCAATAGGGTTTGATTAGTAATAATTGGCTAAAAGACCTCTTTTAGGATCCCATTAAAATTCGTACCCTTAAATACCCCTGCTAAGAAATATGAATAGTGCCGAATGAAGCTATGAAACACAATGAAAACTCACGCGCTCGCCTCTGCTTACGTCATCAGGCTGACGTAAGCCCTTCCGAGGGAGCGTGAGGAGGGCAGGAGACGCGTGGTGGCTCGTGTGGGGCCTGTGGGGCCGCCCGAGGTGCTCCCGGCCCACTTTAAGGGTTCCGGGAGCGTTCCGTGACCATTTCTTGCAAACTTTATGACTTTTTGAGTATCTTGATATTTTCTGAAAACATCTGGACACTTTATTTCGCGAAAACGGACTTCCGGTGAATATCTCGGGCTGAAATTGACTTCATTTAATAAAAAGAAAAATTAATTGTATAAGTTTCCTTTTATTAATTTATTAAAAATTAATTACTTAAAATACCCGTAACATTATGTTTAAAATTTCTCATAATAATAATATTTTTATCAACAAATGTAGCTTATACAAGCACATTAAGAAATCAATTGATGTTTTGACTAACTTTTGTGTTATTCCATGTATTTAGAATTCAAGTAATTATCACTAATCAAGTAAAAGAAATATAAATTCAAAAAATTCAAAAAAAAAGGTTGGGTATTTTTGCCGCTAACGGCCACATGAGGAATGTTAACGGAAAAATTAACGTTTTCATGCCAAAGTCAAGGTCAACGCACGTTGAGTATTTTTGCCGCCAGTTTTAAAGGTTGGATACACGGGAGACAGTTTGACCAAAGGTTGGGTATTTTTGCCGCAATTTTCCCTAAATTTTATATACATACATGTATATATATTGGTCTGTTTGCCCATGTAATTTTAACTTTTGACGATAATATTTTTTTACAACCAAAAAGACAACACAATGATAAATAAAATACTTTCCTTTTAATTTGTACATGATACAATGTATCGCACACAAGTAACGTTTTAAATAATTTTTCTAACAAGCATGAGACATTCTAGTAATTTTTAAAGTATAAGTGCATCGCTTTCGCTGCCAAAAATTATTATTCGCATTATAGCCAATTACGCTAAATATGTGACTAATGTAACATTACCAACAAAAGGAAGATTTTTCATTTTCCACTAGATAGTGAATAATATAAGACATAATATCATACTGTAGTTAAATATGCTCCATTATGTTGAGGTACAAAATATAATTTCTTCTACCAAAATTTTAGGGTTTGAAAAAGCAAGTTTCTTGCGGCACAAGCTACAAGAAGAATCTCCTTCGGCTAGTGTCCATTTCAGGCTGATTCAGAAGAAACCAAATAGTCAGTCAAACAGAAATTCGTAATCTATATAGTATAGTATAGCATATATATTAATATATATGTAATACCTTGTGAACCCATTCGAATTCCCCGCCTTTCGAGTCGAACGTTCCGTGTTGAAGGCTGACTAGCTTCATTGTGAATCGGGGACCGCACTCCTGTAATCATTAATCATCGTAACGACGTAATTAATTAATGTTTCTTATAGGAAAATAAATCAATATATGGAGACTAACCTGTAGACGAGCAATCGTTTTATCCTCGGGCGCCTCAGCCTCGGACTCCTTGGTCTTTTTTGCTTCTTTTGTTTCGAAGATGTATCTGAGAAGGACAAGGGCGTAAAAAAACCATCAGGGATAAAATATATGTATGATTATATATACACACTATTTTTATTGGGAATGCAACTGAAAGAGATGCGAGGCACACCGGTGATGCCGGAAAAAAATAAAGTCCCGTTGATTGTGGAAAGTCACAACTCTCCTACCACGGAATTGTGGGTCTTGTGGGAAAAGTGAGCGGATCATCCTGTAAAAATCATATAAGTGAAGACAATAAGCGGAAATGGCAATTACAAATTAACAAGGAAATGCACAAGTACAAAAATGACATTATTATTATTTATTCACGCTCTTTTTGCTAATAATATGTAATAGTTCTTGACAGACAAATTTACAAATATCTTATATGATTATATTTCGTAATTAGGTATGAAGCAAACCTCCCAACTCGATGACCTAAGCGTGTTGAAAAGTTGTTTAGCACAATCTCGGGCTCGTGGCTTGTTGGATTCCCGTGATTCTGCGTGCAATATCAAACACATAAGAGAAAAACGCATGGAGAATTTATGAAAAAACAAAACTACGCTAAATCAGTATTACATATGGAGACTCGGGTTTCCTAATCTCTCCCTTATTCGCGATCACAAACCAAATGTAGTGTTTCTCGACACAGAAAATTAGAAGCTAACCTTGATATCTTTCCGTAGAACTAGATTCGAGAGCTTGAAATGAGCCGTTGGCCCTTCGGGTAAATTAATAACTAGTAGAGCATCTGAAAGGTGATAAAACCGTAAACTTTAAATCAAAATATACATGAAAGAAATAGACCATAATCCTCAAATTATACGATAAAAACATCAAGACATTCGGGAAAATCACGACTGTACCTGGCTCTCTCCGATTTGTATGAACAACGATAATCGAAGTAAACTCCTTGTTATTTGCATATTCTACAATCTGCATCCAAGAAAAATACCAAAGATATAGAACTCATAAAATCGTGGGTGTTTTTTTTTAAACTCAACATTTATATCCTTATTTGTAATGAAAGAGCAAAGCCTAACCACCTTTTTTAATTGATAGGTTCCTCTCTTGAAATATTTCGCATTCGGAATCACGGAAAGTAGCTCGGATATAAAAGCAGGTCCTCTCTGAAATAAACAAAAGATAACTTTAACATGTCCGATAGCATCTTACACTAAAAATGTATTTCTTATCCTCTGAATTCCCTATACTAAAGCCCAATATGCAATCATATTAAAAACAAATTCGTCAAGGGAAATTAAACCAAAGAACGTACCGAGGAATTGAAACGGCAAGTCGTGATCAATATCTGTGGTTTGGCTTCACGCTTTAAAATCTTACTAAACTCATCGACATCATTCTCGGCAAATAGCTATAAATAAACAAAACAGACGATTATCATACGCAAAATCATAAATTTTCAGAATAGTCTAATTGCACAATATTATTTATAACAAAGCGATATCATTCCTACGAGTCCTTCGACTTTACCCTTTTCTCACTATTTAACCATCACTTCGTAAAATGACTATACGATACTCCTAATTTGTAATTCTGTCCACATTAGCCCCTCACATTGTAATACCATCCACGTTCGACCCCCGGAGTACCGACCAAAAAACCACTCTCCGCTAAAAACTAACGAAATTCAATCAGTGTCATATCGGTAGATTGAAGTGCGAATTAGCGAAATGATTACAAAGTCAAGTGCCTCCAAAAATGATTGCCCAAAATCAAGTTACAATAAGCGGAAACGTTTTGGAGTCTACAACCTAATGTTAATCATCAAGCTAAATATAATCGATCTTCTACATATAAACTAACTACAAACTTGAAATTCAACACCAGAATTCAGCTACAACATGGAGGAAGAAGAAAAAGAACCTCTTCATCGCCGGGCAAGCAAACGGTAGCGTCGGGCTCTCTCGTATTCTCAATCGTCCGAGGAACTTTCAGCGGCGCAGGCTAAAACAAAAAAAAGATCGAAACGCAGCGAATTCAGTTCGATTGCTGCAAATCCGATGAATCGAACAGAGAACACAAATGGAAATGAAGCGAACCTCCTCGCCGAGGTCGAGAGCGCGCTTGATGGCGGCGTCGCGAGCCTTGGCGCGCTTGCGCTTGTCGAGCTTCTTCTGCTGCTTGAGCTTGGCGTGAACCTCGGCCCTCTTGTCCTTGTTCTTGATCATGGATGGCAGAATCTCCTTCCTCTCTCTGACCACCTCCTTCTTCTCTTCCTCTTCCTCTTCCTCATCCTCGTCGCTCCTCTTCCTCTTCGCCGCCATTGTTGATGCTTCAGAGCTTGCCGTTAGGGTTTATGCAAACCTCCTTGTTCTACATTTCTTAAATGGTCCCCAAAACATCAGTGTCGTTTATCAAAAAAACGACACGACGAAATTGATGTCGTTTCGTATGAGATCTTTTTTTCTTTCTTTCTTTTTTTTCGTTAGAAGTGACGTACCGTCCAAATTACGAGTGGCTTAGGGTTACGAACTTATTTAAAAACAAAGTTGGAATGAACCGATGGCTTTAGTTTACGAGTTTATCGATTGGTAAACGGTTTGGCAATGAGTCTTTTAGAAGAAAAGCTTTACTAGTATACCGTTTAGGGGTGAAGAAAAAAAAAACTCGGAAATACGAGTTTTAAATCGTATCTGCCACTTTTTAAAAAATTGCAACCATATTGAACCGGGTTAAACCGAAACCTGTTTTTATCTAAACCGCATCCAGATTAAAACTGGTGCTCGGTTCCGAGTTTACGGGTTAAAAAATCAAGAACCCATATTATATGTTACTTAAACCCGCTTTTTAAGTTATTTATTTTTCTCTTTTTTTTTAGTGAACTTTTCTCTTCTTTATATCATTTAATATTCTTATGCTATTTTTAATATATTTATAACTTAAACATATATTTTTGTAAAAGATTTAGCATTAAAAATTATTTTTCTAGTTTATTTTTACTCGTTATTAATGAATCCGGATCCAGGTTTAGATATTTAATTCAGGTTTAAACCCGCATCCGGAAATCCAGGTTTAAAACATTTAATCCATATCTGGGTTTCGGTTTTGGCAGCAACAAAAAAATCCGAGTACCTTGTCGCTTGCACCCTTACCGATAACCGAGGAATTCTGAAGAAAATAATTAAATTTGATATTGTGCCCATTTGGCACAGCTTAATTTTTACAAAAATCGTTTTTAGTTTTAGTTTAAAAAACAAACTGTTTTTAAAACAAACTGACAGGTGTTTGGTAAATTGTTTATAAAACAGTTGTTTTTGGTAACAAAAACTGATTTAGCGTTTGGTAAAAAAAAATTATTTAGGCTAAAAAGACTAAAATAGACTAAAACCGTATTTTTGTTTTTAGAAAAAACTAAAAGCTACGAATTCTAGCTTTTACGATTCATGTACAAAAATCTAAAATCGATTTTGTGTTTTTTGGAAAAACAATTTTGCCAAACACCTGAAAAGCGGTTTAGTTTATTTTAAAAACAAAAACAGGGCTAAATAAACTGTGCCAAACGCACCCATTATTGTATATATATTTATATATTAATTTCATGAAATATATTTATCGTCGCTCTTAATTTTTTATTCTCATGTTTTGACTTATGACATTATTTTTTATTGTTGTCCCAATTGACTATGTATAATAATAAGGGTAAATGAGCCAAATGCCCATTTGTAACTCAAGGTTTGAAAAAAAATGTCCAAACCTATTTTTGGTAATTAAAATCACCAACTAATTGAAATATGGACCAATATACCCTTCTTCTTCTTTCTTTTTTTTTACGCGTGGATAAATTAAATAACGAAAATCAATTAATTATTCTAATTAATTAAATCAAAATAAAATATGGAAAAACAAAAATCCACGTTCTTATTTCCTGAAAAATCTGAACAATTAATTTTTGAAATTAAAAAATCCAAGTTATATTTTCTAAACTTTCATTACGAATGAAATCGAAAATAATTAATAATATTAGTATTATTTCCTAAAAAATCCAAGTTTTATTTTCTAAATTTTGTAAATAATCCTTATTTTTAGTCCTCTTTAATTGTAGCTAATTTGAACTCGTTTCATGACCTTAACTAATTAACGATTATTAAATTAAATGTTAATGCTAGAAATTGAAATTAATAACAAACTATTACTATTTTTAACAAAATTACGATTAAGATTTTTTTCACTAAAAATTCAAAAGTACATCCACCATAATTAAATCCTCCTAATTACAGTTTCGTATTTATATTTACCTGCCCTCCTAATTACGGATACGTATATATAGTTACGAAGCTGTAATTACAAAAATATTATAATTACGTAACTATAATTACAAAACTAAAATTACGTAACTATAGTTACGCATACGTATATGTAGTTACGGAACTTTTATGACGAAATTTTTTTAATTACGTAACTGTAATTACAAAACTAAATTACGTATATGTAATTATAATTACGAAACTGTAACTACAAAAAAATTATAAATACATAACTATAATTACAAAACTAAAATACGTAATTATAGTTATGAATACTTATATAGTTACAAATACGTACATGTAATAACCAAATAGTAACTATCCTTACAAAGGCTCCACGTTGTCGAAGTAGATGTCGAAGAGGTACCATAGGCCGAACAACGATCCGAGCTCGAGCGTCTTCCTCATTCCTCCGCTCTTCGCATCCTCGTCGGCGCTCACGGGAATCCACGGCCTGAGCTTAAACGACGACGACGACGACAAGATGATAGAGACAAGGATCAACGCGGCAGGGTGACATTGCCGAGATTGCGCGGCGGCGACAGGGAGGTGGCGGAGAAGCGAACGGCGAGCGAATGAACGGCCTCCCCGGCGGTGAACGTAGTCGAAGAAGGAGTGTCGAAGGCCACCGTCGTTGACGGCACTCCAAACAGCAGCGACAACAAAGGTGCTCCGAAGTAGAGAGAGAGAAGCGCTTGCGGACGAAGAGGAGGGATAAGTGCTCGCGGACGGTGTATGTACATATATATATATATATATATATATTTATAAGAGATAACGTATGTACGTGTTTGTATATATGTGTATAGGAGAGTGAACGAGAGTAAAAGAGGAGTGAGGATTTTGAAAATGGAATTAATTGAGAGATAAATTAAAGGAAATAAAACCACAATTATAGGAAAAATAATTTCAAAATTAAAATATATAATTAATAATAATTAAACAAAAATTAATATTAATAACTAATATTAAGGGTAATATGGTCCAAACAAAATTATTAGTGGGTATAAATTAGTTTTATGAAATTATGAGTATTTCTTTTAAATTTTAGGTGTTTTTTGGACATTTTGTGGATTTTTCTTAATAATAATAAGTATCAAAGATACAGCACTATGACTAACTTGATATTTATTAAATCACTATTGTTGAGTGACCAAATTGGTTAGAGTCCCTCCCCGCTATGAACAAAGCAAGCCTATATTAATAATGCTCTAAGAGGCTCTGGGGTTGACTGTGATTGACATGACTTCGCCGTCTACGGCCTCCACCGGCCCGAGCTTGGCTGCGTATTCCTTCGCCTCTTCGCTTTTGCCCCACAGAAGACAGTACATTCCGATTATCACCAGAGCTGACCCGAGCAAGCTGCGGTTCGTATGACAAGGCAAAGGCGTAACGAAGTCAACTTTGGATTTTTTTTTTTTTAATAAAGTGGGTTTAATTAGTTGAGTATTTAAACTAGTATCCAATTTATTAAAAAGCATGTCTGAGAACATTTTATCGGTTGGTTCCCGAGTTTTTACGGGTTTCTGGTCACTGTATTTTAAACACCAAAACTTTTTTTGAAAATTCGGTTACCAATACTTCCTGACTAGAACCGAGAAATGAGACCGATTTTGGGATAACCTTACCTATATAGTTTAGTATTCTAACCGGCAACGGAAATGAGACCGTTTTTTACTGGTCCGCTACTGACCACTAGTTATCGTAGTATCGGATTTGATAAAATAGAAATGGATTTCGAAATCCCAAAAAATTGAGACCAGGCAGGAAAAATTTGTCAGAACGAATGTTACCGATCCCGGTTTCTCCCGTACTAAGTGAAATGCGAGGATTAGTTGGAATTTACCTTCCGAGGTAGAGTTGCTCGTGGAAGACGGCGGTGTCGATGATGGCGACGAAGATCTGGGTGAGTGGCGTGAATGCCGACGTGAAGACCGGACCCTTCTTCTTGACACACCATGACATCCCTGCATAGCCCAAGCCAGACCCCACCGCACCCTAAGGATTTTATAGGCCAAGAGGAAAAGAAAATAATTTTCAGGCACGTTCTCGATCGAAATGGCGAAACTGGACAAAAGCAATCGCAAAATGCACCGCGTAGACGACGCTCGTGATGTCGAGCTTCTCCTTCAGGACCCACATGGAGAAAACGTCCCTCCTCCGCCCAACGGCGACGCTCAAGACGGCCGACTGGAGCGCGCCGAAGAAGGACAGGACGGCGGTGCTCGAGTACTGGAACGGGAATGCCTTCCCGATCGACGCCTGCATCAAGAACCACGATGACCACATCAAACACCCGGCTGCAAGAAGCGCCGACCCCGTCGCCCACTTCTTCACCTCTCCATCGGAATTCAGCGCTGCCGGTAGGGTTCCGGCAGCGCCTTTCAGGTGCCAACTGGTGACCTGCGCTCCTCGATAGAACGTCAGGACAAGAGCGCCTACGATGCACGTAAACGCGCCCAAGACCTTCGCTCGGGCGCCCTTGCTTTCTAGGCTCAACCTCTCTAGGCTGCAAAAATTGCTAGTTTGTTAATAAAACTACCTCATGTAGTTGAACCTTTTATATGGATTATATTTTTTTTTATCTTCCTATAATTATTTTATATATTAACACAAAAATCTATAATAATACAATATTTAATGAGATTATTTGCTTATCTTAATGACTATTTTAATGTTGCAGAACTAAATTCTAATTCCGGGTCAATAAAATTTTGGAAAAAAAAAAAATCCGGAACCGAATTACTGGTTCCGCCTATACAATAACATGAGAGTTGCATTTCTGGACAATTCTAATTATAATTAAAAAGGTTAATTGCGACCTAAATACTCAACTTATGGTCAAAGTCTCTCCCTTGTGTCCGAGGTCCCAAAATGGTGGGAATTATACCCAAATCACGTTTTGAGGCATTGACGCATAGGAGAGACTTTGACCATAAGTTAAGTATTTGCACCGCAATTAACCCTTACTAAAAATTGGACTCCGGATTCCGGACTATCATATCCTCCCAGTTTATCGTTTTACTTCATATATTAACACAATGATCTATTGTAATATGATCTTATTAAGATTAATCCTAGTAATGTGGACGGAACAAGAATTAATGGTTCCGGAAAAATTCGAAACTCGATTTTGGTTGCCGCTTTTCTTTTCCTAATTTAACATGGGAGTCCGGATTCCGGACCATCGTATCCGCACGATTAAGTGAAATATTTTCGCTCATCGTGAGATTTATTAGGAAATGTGAGTGGTAATTTACCGAAAGGGAAGGGCAAGAATGAAGGTGAAAACAGGCACCATGTTGAGGAAGGCACAGGCAAAAGTGGCCGATGTGTACTCAAGCCCCATCAGGAACAAGAATTGAGTCAATGTCACCCTGCAATTAACACTTTCTAATTAAATTATAATTAAAAAAAACAAATAAAGAAACAAATTTCGCTTTCTATCGATTAAAAATGTCCTCCGTTGCGGCAGGGCGTGTCACGATTCCATGGCAAAGTTATTTGGACATTTTTAGGACTCGAAACCAACATTTCATGGCATGCCGTGAACCTTTGCTAACTCTTGGCACTTGGCCGAAGCATGTGGAGTTCGATCCCCGGAACTTTTATTGTTTCTATTTTTTTTTTTTACCGTTTTACCTTTAATAATGCTTACTCGGGCCTCCGGAATTTATATGATGGATTCGCACCCAAGTGCGCTTTTGTGGACCGGTGTAACCGTGTAAAGGCGGTGAGAGAATGATGAAAACTAACCCGACCAAAGCGCTGACAAAAAGGTGACAGACAATGCGACCTGTGATCTCCGCTCTTCCTTTCCTGCAAGTTGACTTTTATTTAATTAAGGGGCAAATAGCCAAATAGCCAAACTTCAAACACTAATTAGCCAAATAGCCAATATTTTAATTAATATTGTCAAATAGCCAATTAACCACGTTAATAAATCACGAAAGACCGGATTACCCTTGTATTAACGTGTATTAACGTGGTTAATTTGTTTAAAAATAAATTATTTTTTTTTTTTTGAAAAAATAAAAATACACGATTTTTTATTTTTAAACAAATTAACTTCGTTAATACACGTTAAAAGGGTATTATAGGTATAAAATATGTTATTATACAAGTAAATATTCTTATTTTTAAGAAAAATTAACTTAGTTAATACACGTTAATAAACGTTAATACACGTTAATATGTTAAAAGGGTATTATAGGTATAAAATATGTTATTAAATAACCATTTGGCTATTTTGCAAAGAAAAAGGAAAGGTTGGCTATTTGACTAATCAAACGTTTCAATTTGGTTATCCCATGCAATATCTCTTTAATTAATTAATCTAGTATATTAGACTTAATTTATATGTCAATCGACTTAAATACAATTAAAGTGATTACTTAACTTATAATATATTCAGGGTCGGCCCTGAGGGTATACATGGTAGGCCCCCCCGCCTACAATAGATTGGTAAATTGGGGGCCCCAAATTTGTAAATTGGGGTCCCCATGTGGAAGAAAAAAAAATGTATTGTGTTCACCTTTTGTTTATGATTACAATAGGGGCCCCAAAATCAGTCTTTGCCTAGGGCCCCGACAAACTCAGGGTCAGCCCTGAATATATTCTGCATATCTAATATAATATGAGTTCTTTAGAAGATTAGTTTGATTCCATGTTTTCTAATTATAGAAATTCTAAATAAAATCATATACAATTGCATTATATTTGACCCTCTTCCCCATATTTTCAAAAATTAGTCAAAAGTTCCAGAAAAATAATTCTACGAAAACCTAAAAAATGGTTACGATTACCCTCCGAATATGTTCAATCATGATTCCGCCAATCACGAACTTATTTCCGACAGCTCCGCCACATTTTCTTACGGTTTTTCGAACATGATTGAATTTTGTAGTAATTAATTATGAAAAAACAATATATACCTTTCCCAAAAGAGGGCGATTGGGGCCAAGAAGAGAGCAGAGACGGCTTGTCTGTAAGCGACGATGACCAAGTGGTTGACGCCATGATCGAGCGTCTTCTTCAGCAGCAGATTCACCACTGCAAATGCCATGTTTATCGCCACCATTACACTAACGATCCTCCACTCCGTACAACAACCACTCATCTTGATCTCAAGCTATATATATCTATTATCGATCACAGACACAGCACTATAGTATCGCAGTACAGCTTGGCTATTTAGAAGCAGTGTCGTTTCCACTACTTAATACTTATACATGAGCTTGGGAGGGACAAACATTGAGTGAGCTCGGTATCAGTGTCACATCACTGCTTTTACTATATTTTTTAGTGGGAGAGAGAGGGTGAAATCGGGACCGTGTTCCTGGCGTTTTTCGGGCATTCAAAAAACGTCAGCAGTTTCGAAAAGGGCGTTTCATAAAAATAAATAAAAAAATCAGGAATCGGGTTGGGAATAACCAAAAGGGACGGATTTTTAATTAATCTATTATTTAATTTATTAGATAAAGTTAAAAAAAAATTACAACGATTTTTAAAAGGTTAATTAGAACCGAAGAAATATATTCAAATCAACTAATAAACATAGTCTAAATTTTAAATAATACGTTTAATAACTTTGATCAAAAGCTAAAATTATAGAACCAAGCTAGTTCAATTTTGGCCCGGACCGGATCGGACCCCGAGACTAAACGTAGCCATGTGTGGCATCGAATGGCAACATATCAGCCGTCCATGTGGCATTTGATGGAGATTTGTTTATAACCTATTGGAGGAGAGGGAGAGAGAGAATATTTGGATTGCTAAGCTCACCTCATGCACATGCATCAGCATCACGTAACGTAAAGGAAACAGCTCCAAATTGTGGATTCAAAATGCTCCATTTGCGTATATATATAATATATCTTGATTAGGGTTTACGATCAGAGACACAGTGACATGGAAGAACAGTACTAGGGCAACAAGCATATTATTTTTCAGAGATGGTGGAATATGTCGTCGATCGCATATATTTTTTCTTTTATTAAGTACGGAATCTCATACTTCTTTTTCCTTAGACCCTTCTTTTTATTTTCTTTGAATTATACACGAACAACACGTCAAATCAAATCCCATATGATATTATTAATAAATAATAATGCAAGTTTTACGTACGGTACAGGCCAGTCATCTTCCTAAAAAAAAAAAAAAAATCTTCTCTAATTACCTTGGAATATATTGATTTAGCGTGACAATAAATGCTTTTATTTATGATTAAACAGATCATTATAACAAGTGGTGATAGTGTGGTGGAATATCTATTCTGAGTTCTCACTACTGTGTTGTAGTTAGTGCAATATGTTGTCAACTCTACACTTCTACAGTACTACTACTGTATATATTATAATTAGCCCTTGTTGAGTAACTAAAGGTATTTTTAGGAATTTAACGGGTGTTTGTAAAATATTGTGTTAGTATTTGAAGCCCAGCCCATTAAGCCGAAAAACGACAAGAGGAGGAGAAACGACACGTCGTTTTATACTTGGAGCAAGGGTCGATCATAACCGTTGATGGCGAGGTTAATCGGACGGCAAAGATTAAAAGCCCCATTGGCTATATCACTTCATTGTCTTCTTCATTAGAGAAAGGGACAGAGAGCAAGAGGTGCTCGTGGGTTTTCTCTGAGAGAGTGTTTGAGTTCTCTAATGGTGGTTCTTAGGAGAGTATGGTTTTTTCTAGGGTTAGGGTTTTTTCTCTCTACGATTGTTCTTCCCAGTTGTTCTTCTTCTTCTTCTACTCTGAGAGAGTTGTGAATCAAAATGTAAAGAGAGAGTATGAGGGTTGTAAAGAAGACGATATCCTAGTGCATCGTTCCGGGTGATTTTGCCGGAGCAAAGAGTGGATGTAACGCCGAAGATCGGGTTTTGATCTTCGGCCGAACCACTCTCCAAAATTGGTGTGTCAATTTCTTTTATCTTTTGTTTATTTGTTTGAATGTATGATTCTATATTAATTCCGCGTTTAATTCCGTGCAAGAATCGGCCCAAATACGCAACAGTGGTATCAGAGCCATATATGGCGATTATAGACGAGGCGGGTGCGATTCCGACAAGCTAGGGTCGCTAAGACCAGTCAGGATCAATTCCGGCGAGTAGTGTGCAATTCTGTCGAGCGATGAGCGACTCCGGCGAGCTGAACTGCGACGAGCCGATGCGTTGATTCCGAGCTGCTTCTATTTGACCAGGTTAGGGTTTCTAATTTAGGGGAAAATTATTTTGGGCGAGTAAAATCGATTCTTTGTAATAAATAATATTAACTTCTCTAGTCTCTGCCTTATAAATTCTGAATCTGTTCTAGAATATGTTTCTGATTTCACGAGTAGTTTTCAAATTTGAATTTTCTGTTATAATATAATGAAACCTGTGATTGATGATTGCGATTGTATGTAATTCAAGATTTTTTTTTTCATTGTTCATGGACTCTACGATATTGTCTGTGAACTGATTAATCTGTCTTTGTTCAAACCTTTGCTCATAATTATTGTCTTGTATTGGTCTTCTTTAATTGATGGCTTGTTTCTTGTATATAATTTGTTGATTGGGTTCTCCATATATATATATATATATTTAATCTTTATAACATGTGGTGATTTATTCATAGATTCTTTGATTATACTGGGAATTTAATTGTCACTTGTTCATGAATTTTATTGTCTCTAATATGGAAACTTAAACATGTGATATAGCTATCTTGAAATTTTCTAATTCGTATCGAAAATTTGATTAAAGAAGAAGCTGATGTTGTTAAAACCTGTTATTTGGTTTTTGTTATAATTATTGTGAGATTGGTTTGTGAATCTAATTGTTTTTGTCGCATTGTTTAATCTGTGCTCTAGAAATTGTGTTGTCCAATTATGTCCTTGATGAAATAAAATATTATTTAGGTATAAATGTTAAAGCATGTGAGTAAAGCTTGTCTCTGTTATTGAGAAATGTAGTTTGGTTACAGTTAATCGTATGCTTTGGATAATCATACCTAGGTTCAAAAATTATAATCTTGACACACAATATTCGTTCAAGTTTGTGGTTTCTTATATGATACATTGATCTGTTAAATGAATGTAAATAGGATAATGTAGATATTGAAAATGAAATATTTTTCTAGGTTCCTGTGATAGTTATATTCATTAAGATAGATTCCATGCTTGCATGTGTGCCTCTGGTTTTCATGCAAATATTAGAAATGATTGCTTGCTAGCACGTTCATGTCTCTATTGCTATGAATCTACTTGGGATCTAAATTGTTATTTCTATTTTTGTTATATCTACGGGTTATGATTTACTTATCAATAAATTCGTGAAAGAACATTTTGCTAAATAACCTTTCTAGTGAATAAAATTGTTTGTGGCAGTTTGGCTTTGTGTTGTGAGGATGTTTTTTTTTCTCTTGGTATAGAATTTGAAATGTGTTAAGATATTTTTCAGATTTGGTAATTCAAGAAAAAAAAAATGAATGATAAGACTTATTCTCATGCTTGAATTTCGGTCATTTGTGAATCTATAATGATTGTAATTATAATATTGACTTGTTCGAATCCTATTGATTGCTTGAGTGATGTGTCTCAGTTTATACAATTATTAACTCATGTTTATTGTTTTTTGAGGATTAAAAAAAATGGTTTTTGTGATTCACATGTATGATAATCTTTATTTGGGTTGGCCGGTTCAATAATTTGTGTGAATAGTCTATTTTCGTTAGAAGGTGAATTCCCATGTTGACAATTTTGTTTGTAGGATAATGATCATTGGATTACCTAAGAATTAGGATAAAATATGATCAGGTTACAAATTATTTGTCTTGGGCTATTCTATTTTTTTCTTCTTCCTCATGTGTATGATAAATGCTAGTAAGAAAGGTAAAGTTAGAATTCATTTAGAGACTAGGAAATGTTATTCTTGATATGCGGAAATTTTGAGTCTATAAAATTACATGTCCTTAATGTGTTAATGTTGTTTAAGACATGATATGAGTCTTAGTATGCATGTATAGGGAAAATATTCATAATGTTCTATTTTATACACATTATATGGGTTCTTTTGCTCTTCTCTGTGTTTTTTCTTTGGATATGGATAACCCTATGTTGTGAGTTCCTGATATGATCTTTGCTTCGTATACGGCGATTGACAATCGGTCTGGTCATTGTAAATAGTCCACGTATTGTCTTAGATCTAGGTAAATAGGTCTGAATAGTATGCGATTCTTTAGGGTTTTAATGATTTTTCGAAGGTGTTAGATTGAAAGAGAGTTAGATAATAAGTCTGTGAATTCGTGTATGGTCGATGATGCTTGTCGATTGTGGTTGATGTGTATTCTCCATAGATTTATGCGATTCAGATTTTGTTTTGTTGAATCCTTGATTAATGTGTATGTGACATTGGTATAGAACTGAATGTTTTTGTGCATGGTGACTCTGATTGTATTTTTCTGTGACTCGTGATTGTTGAATCTAACTGTGAAACATAATAGTTAGAAGATCTGCTTAATTTGACAAATTCTAAGGTTTTTTTTAGTAATTGTGCATTGGTTTAAATGCATGTATTGTATTCTACTCTTGTTGTGTCTATTTGGACTAACCTGACAGGAGATAAGAAGTTATCCTTAGGCTTGGATGCATTAGCCAAAAACGGGAAAATCACTTCAGAAATCAGCCGGGTAAGTTAACTAGATTTTAAATATGTGAACCAATTTTTGATAGGGCTGTATAATCATCATTTAGACATTGTAGTCTGGTTTGTTTAGTCTTGTATGGTTGCACTTAAAATTTATAAGCTTTGTAGATTTTATTCATTATATGAAAAGAAAAAACCTTAGATGTTATTCATTTGGACTGAACGGGGATTTAAAATTTGTGATATTTTTATGATGTGGTCTGTTAGAACATATACGTGTCATCCTTATTGTCTTTGGGTGTGCAACATCTAAATAGGGGATTTTTACCATGTATTCTCCTAGTGTGTTCTCTTAGGATCATCTTAGCATAAAGGGTATAAGTTTATGGGAAAGGGAGGGGATAGTAAGTAAGTTCTTTCCCATGTTGATCGTCTAGCGAAGAGGAAAGGAAACCTAGAGTAGATAAAACCTATTTCCTAGAGTAGAGAAAACCCTATCCGTGGGCACCTCGTTCAAGGAGGAGTCTTTGTTCGAGGTGGAGTCCTTGAGTGTTATTTTGAGTAAGGGTTTTATAAAGTCTTGCATACCCAAACGGGTGGCTGTAGTGAGCTTGTGGTATAGCAACATACCGGGTGTTTTAAGTTGTTCAGGTCAAGGAGTTTCTAACCTTGAGAGAGTTAGATGTAAGTTTCTAGCCTAGAGAGTTAGATGTCAACCATTGTTTAGCTTGTGCCTGTAAGATAGAAACTGTCCGGTTTTATTAATGTTGTTCAAGCCGGGGATACTAACTAGGGTGAGTTAGTATGACTACATTTAGAGCCAGAGATTAGATAAAGAGCGGTTAGGCTCTCTTTCCGGGGAAAAATCCTATGCAGATTTTGTGTGATCGGTTTTTTGGTTAGTTGGTCTTGTGGTTGAGACCAATTATTGGTAAACCGTTCTTGTGGTTCAGTAGATGAACTTCGTACTTTCTCGGGGAGGATTAGATCTGTTTTTAGCAGCGGGTTTATGGTTTTAAACTATGGATAGCATGATGACTTGTTAGGTTAAAAATTAGACTCGGGAATACTTTTTTAAACCTAGGATTAGACGGTTGTACAATGTAGTGATTAGACGTAATCCTACTTTTGTATAATAGCTAGACTAGACGGTGGTTAGTGTATGTGATTAGACGTAATCTCTACATTGTTATATGTTCTAGTTTAGAGGATTTGTCTAGGTTTATTCAGAGATTTTTTTTTATTTTTGATTTGATAATTCCCGTTTAGAGTCTGTTTGCCTATGTCATTATTAATTATATATGCTATGTGTTATCATTGAACCGGAATTCGGTATATGATGGCTGCTTGTGAATTTTCAGATTTGATTATGAATAACATTGGACTGCATTTATGTGATTATTACTGTTTGAGACAGTTTATTATTTATGAGATACTTGGTACGTTTGATCTTGTTTGGTATGGTGTTTTGATTATGCAGGAGGTTAATACTTGCAAGTACCAACGAGAACAGAAGATAAACTATCGGTGCGTATTTCAAGTTAAAAAAAAAAAAAGCAAGGATGGCGAAATACCCGTAAACAATGCACTTAGGAGTCCGATTCATATTAGAGTGAGGAAATGTAAAAGAAGGGTTAAGTATCAAGGTGGAGCTACCGAACTAGCGAAGGATGATGAATTGAGGATGGTCTTCAAGGTGGAGATTGTTAGTATTTGAAGCCCAGCCCATTAAGCCGAAAAACGACAAGAGGAGGAGAAACGACACGTCGTTTTATACTTGGAGCAAGGGTCGATCATAACCGTTGATGGCGAGGTTAATCGGACGGCAAAGATTAAAAGCCCCATTGGCTATATCACTTCATTGTCTTCTTCATTAGAGAAAGGGACAGAGAGCAAGAGGTGCTCGTGGGTTTTCTCTGAGAGAGTGTTTGAGTTCTCTAATGGTGGTTCTTAGGAGAGTATGGTTTTTTCTAGGGTTAGGGTTTTTTCTCTCTACGATTGTTCTTCCCAGTTGTTCTTCTTCTTCTTCTACTCTGAGAGAGTTGTGAATCAAAATGTAAAGAGAGAGTATGAGGGTTGTAAAGAAGACGATATCCTAGTGCATCGTTCCGGGTGATTTCGCCGGAGCAAAGAGTGGATGTAACGCCGAAGATCGGGTTTTGATCTTCGGCCGAACCACTCTCCAAAATTGGTGTGTCAATTTCTTTTATCTTTTGTTTATTTGTTTGAATGTATGATTCTATATTAATTCCGCGTTTAATTCCGTGCAAGAATCGGCCCAAATACGCAACATATTGATTTTCGAGGCTCAGCCTAGAAAAGCATACTTTGACGTTTTAAAACGTTTTGAGAAGTGTTTGCGCAGGACCCAACTTTTACGGGCCGTTACTTAGTGTCTTAATGAAGTACACGCAGGACCCGATTTTTATGGGCCGTTAGTGTCTAAATGGTTTACCGAATCGAAGGTCTCGAAGATACATATATGTCTAGACGAAGGCTTAAGAAATGTTGTGTAGAGGCATGTTCATATATATTCTTGAGTTTTATGCTCTCTCTTTTTTTCTTTTTTTTTTCATCTTTGTATTTGAAAGTTAGGGATCAAAAGCCGGATCTGGGTATTTCAATTCGGCTATTTCCCGATAAAAAATACATATATTAAGTTTGGGGTATTTTTATTGGTCTAATAAATAGTTTTGCTGCTATTGTAATAATATTAGTGCCTCTAGATATGACAATTGACATGTCCCAAAGGTAATATATAGCCTGTGTATATCCTTGTGCTATACCACTCTAGGCTTATATATGGATCCACTTGAGAATTTTTGTCAAATATGCATCATATTATTATACATATATAAATAAATGAGGCACTTAATTTCCTTGTATGATTATAGTCAATGTCACCCACCAAGGAAGAACTCTCGTCTCGTCAATTAAAATGTCACTATATTTGCCATTTGGGTCCTCCTTAATTTGGATAACACACGCATGCTATTTTGGGGTCGATCTTTTGCTTTACACAAAGAGAATTATATATAAAAAAACATATCAATTAGAGTAATTTATAAAAACATTACTTACCAAAGCTTTGGATGTAGTCATTAAGGACTCTTTTGAATTAAAAAAAAAAAACTTTGAAAGATATCATTTTCATAATCTTATGTTATCCCTACTTTATTACCTCTTTTCTTTAGGATAATCTTGTGTTATCACTACTTTACCTCTTTCTTTTTCTTTGGAACCTTTTAAGTTACATTTTTTCATAATTCACGCATTGGAAATGATACACATCTTTCGATTTCGGACCAATATTCTTTAAAATTTTCTCACGACAAGTATTTTTTACTATTAACTTGACATTCATCGTCGAACTCGCGCAGCTTTACACTTTAACTAATGGTGTTAATATGTTTTTTTTTTTATGAAACGTGAACTTGATATTTTCCTAATTTAAAAATACGCGGAATTCTATTTTTTTTTTTTTTTACCATATTGACTAAGAATATTAGGTTATACCATAAAAACAACTTAGGAACATAAGTACATTATAATTAAGTATTTACGCCGCAATTATCCCGTTACATTATAGACCACTGCCTATTACAGGGACTTGATATAATTCTTGAAATGAACCAATAATCACTATTTTGCTTCCATAATGAATTTTCAAAGTGAACAAAAAAAAAAACCGCAAGCGTTTTCAACTTAATCTCCAATACATAACGGATCTTGTTTCATACTCTGCTAGCACGATGAAATGAAAAACCGGGGGGTCAAAATTCTACGATCTCCGAGAAATGACCAAAGAGAAAGTTTTCATGGAAAATTTTGGCTTTAATTTCCCGTCAAAACTTTGAATAAGGTGAGAAACAAGACAAGAAAACATTATCTTGCTTGTGTTTCTTCATACCTCCTCACTCCACTTGGCAACACCTTCCTTGCTCTTTGGAGGCGGCAACTTTGAAACCACCCATGTCGGCGCATCGCTCAGCCACAGAGCTTCGCCCGTTTCTCTGTGCTTAAAATCGGGCGCGCTCTCTTTCTTCTGAAAATCAAAGGACGGTCTCATTTTGGTTAGTTAGATAACAATGGCGAAAATAATTATTCGAAAGGAAGGGATTTCGGGGATGAGATCGAAGATTCACCTTGTCGAGTCTATTGTCCCACCATTTTCCGGAGTTTTCGAGCAAGTCCTTCCATAGTTCCTCACCTAAGAGAATAAAGGTGTATTCATGAAGGAATGGTTGGAACTTAATTATGTAACAAATATACCTTGTTATTTTGGCTTACCTTTTCTGTTCCGTTTATTGGTTCGGGTTCTATCAGAAAACAAGTAGAGCATACAAAGGTAGAACTTTAGAGAGTAACTAACTTTTTTCACTCTTTGCTGGGTTTGACTTCTGAATGGCTTCATGAAACTCCAATCCTTCAAGTTTTGGCAAAAGCCACTCGGGCGCCACGTTAAGCCAAAGTGCACAGCTTCCGTCTTTCCGTTTAAAATCGGGAAACTTTGGGTTCACCTTTTAAAATAAACATTAGAGATTAAAATAGTGAAAAATCAAAGAAGAGAAATTGTTTAAAGAAAGCAATCATCTTTACCAGCCCTTGCAGCTTGCTACTTCGATAATCGCGCCATTCTTTCAGATTATCAATAAGGTCGGTCCACGGATCTGATGAAGAGTCCTCGCTGTCTAAATAATAATGTGGCAATAATATATTATCAAAAACCTTATCATCCGTACTATCAAACTATCATGAACTTTTTTTTTTTTTTAAATAGATTACAAGCCGTCCGTTTTGCAGAAACAGAAAACAGGAGACCTTTTAATGTAGCATGTGGAAACGGGTTTGCCCGTATCTGCAATAAACGGATCAGGGAACGGATAAGCTAATACTTAACTTGGAAGGAAATTTAGCAGAATTACCTTTACACTGCTTTGTTTCTTTTGAGCCATGAATTGGAGCATCAAACTCCAGCCCTACAAGTTTCGAAAAGATCGATCGCGGAGCCCTGTCAAGCCAGAGTGCAGAACCGGTATTCTTGCGCTTAAAATCCGGGTATTTTCGACTCACCTGCCATTAAAAAAAAAAAGAGTTAGCGGAACACAAAATCCGATACAGAAGAAATAAAAATATAATTCACGAAGAGAGTGTTTAAAGGAAGCAATCATCACCAGCTCTTGGAGCTTGCTATTGCGATAATCACACCAATCTTTAGGATTATCGATAAGGTCGGTCCACAAATCCGTTGCAGAGTCACCACTGTCTAAACAGTAAGTCAGTCTTCTTCTTTTGGCGGCAATAATACTAACTTAAAAACTCTAGAGTAATTGGCAGTAATGCCCCCCTGAACTTTAGTTTTTGGCAGCAAGGAAAATTTTAACTTCGCAACATCATGATTTATAATAATAATAATGTAAAAAAGGGTCGGACAATGGGTGCCCATTTTCCGTTCTGGCTATTAACTCTAGAAAATTGAGCAGAATCACCTTTACACTGATTTCCCTCTTTTGTAACATGAACTTGAGCATCAAACTCTATTCCTTCAAGTTTCGATAAGATCGACCGTGGCGCCCTGTCAAGCCATAGTCCATCCCCGTTATCCTTACGCTTAAAATCAGGGTATTTTGGATTCACCTGCAACTCCAAAAGTCAGCATATTCGCAAATGCAATAAACTCATACAGAGAAGAAATCCCAAAAAAAATCTCATCACCGCTCCGTCACGTTTAGCAGCACGTATATCCCACCAATCTTTCGGATTATCTACGAGGTCGTTCCAGGGATCAAAAACCAAGCCCAAATATTTGCTGGCAGAATCTGAGAAATTTCTCTGTGTTAGAACTCAAAGCTCGCACTAACGAACACTATTTAAAAGAGCATATAGGTGATTGGTGGTTCTTCAGGATCACATATAAGTTATAATATTTTTCAGCTGAGAGAAAAAGTGCTTTAGGAAGTACGAATCTTGAAAAAATGAGGAGACTCGAGAAAAAAAAAATACCAGAACTATTAGAGGTATCTCTTTCTGACTGAATGAATGCCTTGGAGATATTCTTCTTTCGAAAATCTTCCTCAACAAAATTGATGTCGTTCACCTTCACCTAATATCGTCAAATACACGAGTTTCACTATTCTTCAAAACCATGAAAACAATACCGCAACAAGTAAAAAAATTCAGGATTAAAAAAATTTAAACAATTCGTTATAATCAAAAAGTGGAATCTAAGATGATTTTTGACGAATATCGGTGCTGCTCAGGTTCTACAACTAGTATTTACCAATTCATTGGAATCAAACATGTTTTGAACTTTACACTCTAACAGTTAAAATACCTGAACATTGGATTGAACCTGGCTAGGATTTACGTGGCGCACACTACTACTCAAATACCCGGTGATGCAGACTCGATCGTTCACTTTCAGATGCAAAGCAGCAATGTGAGCCACGTCATCCTTGAAAACTACCGGAACCCTACAATTTTTGTGAATTTCAGTACGAAATGATGTATAAGAGAATGAAAAAACTTATATTGCACAATTACTTGAATAATTCAAATGAATAGCATTCGGATAGGACTCGGAAGCAAAACGTTACGTAAAATGCAAGCCGAGAGCGCGTAATACAACCGTTAATCACCGAGGAAATGATTACCGTTAAAGACTAATTCAGTTGATTGAGTATTGGAACTTGACATATACAAAAAATTTGAAAACTTACCAAACCAATATATATATACAAAATAATATACAATGGGATTGAATTTCTATCGAAAGCACTAATCTTTGGTGGGAAAATTCAAAAATGAAAACAATCCAATATACCAGAGAGGAAGAGAGTCTGGGGATTCAGAATCGCCGTCGGAGGCGGAAGATAGCTCGTCGGCGAGAACCGTGGAAGCCCAGGACGAGCCACCGGCGTTCGACCGGAACTGAACCGGCTGGCGAACATACCCAACGAGCTGCACGGAGTTCACGACCTTCGACTGGAACGGAACCTCGCTCGGCCGGGCCCACCCGATCGGCGCTTCCGGTGAAGGCTCCGGCGAACCCGAAACGGCACCGTTCGGGGGTTCGGGTTTGGCTTTGGCTTTGGCTCTGGTGGCGTAGCAGTGCGTGAGAAGGCGGGTTCTCGGGAAAGGTCGCAGCAATCGGCGGCAAAGAGAGCTCATGGCGAAGGTGGTCGGAGAGTGTTCAGAGGAAGCCCGTGAAGATTTGAGGTGGGTTTTCCATGGGAGAGGAATTGTGCGCGCGGAGAGTGAAGAACAGTGCCTGTGTTCTTCGCTGTCTGTGTCTGAACTCAGAACCTGAATGACTATTACAGGGGCAATTTCGGCAGATTAATTTTTCCCCAAGTCACGCTCTATGCACGTGATAAGTACCACACTCTCACTTAGTGCTAATACTAATACTTAATAGCGGTATAAATATTTAATATTTTAATTTTTGCAATGGCACAAACTTATTTTTTACCTCTGAAATTTTTAACATCCACTTTCTAATATTTTGTTTACGATTTAACGGAATATTAAATATTATATATGTCATTTACGCTCGGCGCACATGTAACTTCTAAAAAAAATTCAAATATTTTTCTTTACCCATTATTAGTACTAATGAGACTTTAGCAACAAGTTCATAAAATTTTATAAATAAGCAAAATAATAGACATTAGAGACCTCGTGAAAAAAAATGGATTCATTTTACTATACAAATCAAAACATTACTACTTACGCCGTTAGTAATCCTAAACTATATTTCACTTTCCCGTCGTTTTCAGAGGTCGGTCGTTTCTATTCGCCGTTTTTGTTTTCATGTCGTTTACTGTTTTCCTTGTTCATCAGTCGTTTAAAATTTTCTGTCGTTTTCTGAAAATTAAAACGAAAAAGAAAGAGAAAATCATCATATCTTACGCAGAAACAGTCTTCACTCTCACTTCATTCATTTTTCGCGGTTTCTCACCGGAGATTCGCCGTGGATTCCCTCCGCTCCGGCGCCGCGTTGCTCCGGTCAGCTCAACTCCGGCGAGTTCTTCGATAACGACGAGACAGTACTCACTGAAACTTCCTAGCTCCAATCTGGTTTGTATCTATACTGAAAGATTGAGAGAATCAAATCACACTAGCTTTTGCGAATTCGCTCTTGCCCTGTCCATGGCTTGCTGTGCATTCGCCGGTCGCGCCCAGCCATTCTCGCCGGATTTGAGCCGGCGAGTGCGCGCGGAGCTCGCCGGTCAGTCGCCGGAGTTCAAGCCTCGCCCGAGAACCGAAGCCGTGGCGGTTAGGGCTTTGTCGGAGGCGGAGACGGAGAAGATGAAGGCGAGGGAAGCGAAGGAGAGGAAGGAGGAGGTGAACAGGAAAATTGCGTCGAAGAAGGCGATCTCCATCATTCTGCGGAGAGAAGCCACGAAGGCGCTCATCGAGAAGAAGAGAGGTCCGAACAACTCGAAGAAGCTCCTTCCGAGGACGATTCTGGAGGCGCTCCATGAGAGGATCACGGCTCTGCGATGGGAATCGGCACTCAAGGTCGGTCTGTTTAGCTTCAAATTCGGTGACTCGATCGATGAACTCGAGCTTTAGCTTCCTCATTAAAGAAATGTTTTTGAGTTCTCTTACCTAGATATATAGTAGTACTGTGGGAATTTTTTGCGAAATATCCCGGAATTTTTTGCGGAATACCGGGAATGGGACTGGGAATAGGAACAGTTTTCAGAAATACGAAATGGGAATCTCCTGGTCCCTCGGTTTCAATCCAGCATTTCCCGGTTTTAAACCAGTATTTGTACCGGTCCCGGTACGATTAAATGTATGTTTTCTACCGTTCCCAGTCACGGTTCCTGTAAAAACCGGTTTTTATAAAACCAGTACCGGGACCGGAGGTAAAATCGTCAAGTTCTCTTATCTAGAATAGTAGTAATGTGTGAACTGTTCAATGCTCTTAGCCAGGTATGGGTGAAATTTTATTATCGGTTCCTAAAATCCGGGAAGTTTTTCGTGAATACCGGGAACCCGGACGTGGACCAATTTTTGGAAATTGGAACGGCAACCTCTCCCGGTCCCTCGGTTTCAATGTATTTCCCGTTTTTAAGACCAGTATTTTTACCGGTCCCAGTTTAAAAACGATAAAATATATGTTTTCTACGAGTCCCATTAGCAGTTCCTATAAAAACTGGCGTTTACAAATCCGATACCGGGACCGGGAAGAAAAATCATCAAAATCACGGTTTCACCCCTACTTTTGGCATCGGAACTCATAACTGAACTGTAGATCACCAACAAAAGAATCGCCTCTCATGTATGAAACTCACTACTTCAGGTTTTTGAGCTACTGAGAGAGCAGCTCTGGTACAGACCGACACCTAGCATCTACGTCAAGCTAATCGTAATGCTCGGGAAATGCAAACAACCCGAAAAAGCCCTTGAGCTGTTTGAGGCCATGGTTGAGGAAGGTTGCAGTGTCAACCATGAAACCTACACTGCACTGCTGTCTGCCTACAGCAGGAGCGGTCTCTTTGACCGAGCGTTTGACCTTCTCGAGCAGATGAAGAACACTTCAGATTGTCAACCGGATGTCCACACTTACACAGTTCTGATCAAATCTTGCTTGAATTATTTCCAGTTCGACAAAGTCGAAGCTCTCCTCTCTGACATGGAAATGATGGGGATCAAACCCAGTACGGTTACTTACAACACCCTCATCGATGCTTATGGCAAAGCGAGAAAGTACGTGGCCAAAATACCCTTTTTGGCTTCAAAATTTTAATGCTATAAATTACGTATCATAGGCGAGTAATAGCTCATGGTACAAGTGGCAAGGATAAAACGACGCACATTTGGTTATATTCATTGTCGTTTTAGCATCTAAGTTTATTACCCGAATCAGCTATATTTCTATACGCTCATTGACTAAGAATGAGATTTTATAGGCGAAGTAAGAGTAACCCGTTCTTTACATTCGTTCAGGTTTGCAGAAATGGAATCCATTATAGTGGAGATGCTTCTAGAAGACGACTGCCAGCCTGACGTCTGGACCATGAACTCCACACTCAGAGCCTTCGGCGGCAACGGCCAGATCGAAACGATGGAGAAGTGCTACGAGAAGTTCCAAAGAGCCGGGATCGAACCCAACATCAAGACCTTCAACATTATGCTCGATTCCTACGCAAAAGTCAAAGAGTTCACAAAAATGAGCGCTGTGATGGAGTTCATGCAGAAATACCACTATTCGTGGACAATCGTCACTTACAACGTCGTCATCGATGCGTTCGGGAGAGCAGGAGATTTGAAGCAGATGGAGTATATGTTCAGGCTGATGAGGTCGGAGAGGATCAAGCCGAGCTGCGTCACGCTCTGCTCGCTCGTGAGGGCGTACGGGCAAGCAGGAAGGCCCGAGAAAATTGCCGGAGTCTTGCGTTTCGTGGAGAATTCCGATATTACCCTCGATACCATCTTCTTCAATTGCCTAGTCGACGCGTACGGAAGGGTAGGGCTTGTCTCGGAGATAAGAGAAGTGCTTGAGGTGATGAAGGAGAACGGGTGCAAGCCCGATAAGGTCACTTACAGAACGATGATCAGAGCTTATTCGGCAAACGGAATGAATAGCCATGCGAAGGAGCTTCGGGGTTTCATTGCGTCGAAGGAAGGGAATAAACTAGGAGTGATGGAGAAAGGAAAGCCTGATTTGTGATGAAGTTAGAAATTTTTGGTGTATATATTTACTTATTTCATGAGTAATATAGTAACTTCTTCTTGAATACAAAATACCGAAGCTCGTGGTTGGCTTTTCATTTTAAGAAACCAAAGAGGAAAGCTTTAAGACGTTCTTCGACCCTTATTATATTCTTGGGTTCTACTCTAGTCCTCCCTTGCCTTGCAACCACGGATCCAACTTTTCCGAAACATCAGCCTGTTTCGGTTCCCAGATCAGACGGAAACTAGTTGATTCCGTTCCGCCTATCGGTCACAATAAAATAAAACGAGGGCAGCCGGGCCAAGCTGGCCCGAACACCGAATTTTCACTCTCGACGAGCGGGATGCAGAGGATTGCTAACCATAGTATGTTTTTTGATTAATTCTACTTCTTGATAATCCTTGAGCATCGTTACAAATCAAGTCAAGCAATTGATTAAAATGTTGAAATTATGTGTATATATTTTGAAGGAATATACCAAGAAAGTTAATTCCATGAACTCTTTAACTAAAGATCTCACTCAGTTAGTGATCTGTTTCTTTCTTCTGCTACCTGAAATCAACCAAAACAGATATTAGAGGGACTAAATGTGAAATTTAATACCAGTTCAAATCTAGAGAGAAAAAAAAAAAACCAATGGAATTGGTTACTGATGTTGCGGTTTAGAGTTCGTTACAGCAACTCGGTTGTTAATTTAAGTTAATGCGAACGAAAATGACAAGGACGCAAGGAACTACCGCTTCTGGCCTGAACCTTGATAAATACCGGGGTCATAGACGTCCTAAAAAACAACCTAAGAATCCTCGAAATAATTTGAAAAATTAGTTAATAGTTTTCATAGACCAATGCACGTTGGCCCGTTCGGATTCGAAAAAAAGTTGTCGGCCCCTTGTATTCACATTTCTTAGTTCCATCACTGCCTGGTGTCCTCTAATCTCTACTTAGTGTAATATTTTCTTTTCTTTTTTTCTACGGTTTTTTTGCCGTTTTGGTTTACCTTTTTTCTAATTATCACATTGCATAAAGCATATAATCTATCTATATCTTCTATATATCTATATATATATATAAAAGGATAGTTTTTTGTTGATCAGGTGGCAACACACAAACATTAGATTTTGAAAATCCTCAAATTCTAAATACTCTTTAGCTTAAACCTTTCATAGTAATCTCACCGTCATCGTTTGATGAGAAAAGGCGGATACTGCTTAATGAAAAGAGCAATAATAGCCCACAAAACTGAGGAATGAAAAATTAATTAACTAAAATTAAGTGTAACATCTACAATAATTTTATTTAAAATGAATGTTCACAATATTAGATACGGTTACGTTTTATGAAACCTTTCATATTATGATATAAGATGAATGCTCGTAATAGCAGAGCAATGACAAAATTATACCACACTTAATCTCATTCTCTCCCCCCTTTAAAATCTACTTCAATTGTCGAGTCAATATTCCGATTGTCGATTCATCGTTCCGGTGCTCAACGTTTATTCTTCCCTATAAATGGAATTTGTAAGCCCCGAATCAGACGATCGATGTAAAGCTGCTCTTAGGTATAGTATTCGTCTGAATGAGGTATCTCTCTCTTGCCTTTTCTTCTCTTTTTAACATACTCCTTTTGTGTTTTAATCGTTCTTCGGAAATCGGGTTTCTTATGAGATATACACTAATTTTTATTTTTTTAAAATGATATTGTAAGGTTCTTATTTTGCTCTTTTTCTCGATGCAAATACAACTATATGTTTTGAACCTCTTTTGACATGTGGTTGAGTCTGTCAAGTCCGACTAGCCACTCATGGTAAGACGTTCGAAGCCTTAACTTTTTCCGAGTTTTAAAACCGAGCTCGGCCGGGAGTGTCAATAAGTGAGCGGTACTACATTTTTTCAACATGTTTCCGATTATGACATCACCGTCGTGCAGCTGGATTTTACTCTTGGCAAAAACAATGAACAAGGATTAAATTTGAATGGGGGCTAACATTATTATTGTAGAATGAGCAGGTTCAATTATAAGCATCATCAACATTTTTGTCTCAATACAGTAAGGCTTCCTCTTTGCTTTGACTGATCACACCGAAGAATCCCAGTGTGAGGCGCAAGTACATGTGAGTTTATATGTGTAATGCATGCATGTTTGTCTCTATTCATGAGCAAGTATTTCTTTATTATCCTTCAAAAAAAAGTATTTCTTTATTATTAATTAAGAAGTTTAAGATCTATATGTAATGATTTTGTTATGTATACCAATTTTGCTATTAAAAAAATACTTTAACCGACTCATTTCATGAAAGACATAAAAAGTCCTTTTGTTGCATATATTTAGCTTAATTTCTGTATACTTAATAAAAATATTGTGTGTGTACTAACGTTAATTTATATTTAGTTTAGTTACTATATACATCGTATTTTTAACCCTTTCTTTCGCTGCTTATGTGTGAAAAACATAAACAAGAACTTAGAGTTAAAGACCTTTAACAATAATACTAGCCAGAGAGGGTAATGCACATGTAAATGTAACAAAGTCGTGCTGCTTAATGAACACAATGTTGTGCGCCGTTGTTCAATGCAAGAACTGATTATTAGTTAACGAGGATATATATAACAAATTTTCTCAAACAAATCTAACTATCCACGTGTTCATCATAACTTTTTAACAATAAAAATCAAAATATTATTTTATTAAAAAAAAATTGAAACGAAAAAAGGCATTATACTTTTTTTTTTTTTTACGGATCTCATGTGAAAGAAAAGCGAATAATATAGGTATATATGTTGAATCTATTAAATAGGTACTAAGTCTTAGAAACCAAATAAAATTGATATTTTTTTTATCATATATAATTTTTTTAAATTCGATCCATGTGACGTAGCATAACAAATCAACATGCACTACAAAACATAAACATGTATGGTCGCCGCATCTAACCTTTTAATTTGAGCAGTTAGGATAGCTGAATTTTCCATTTTGATTTTTGAAAATTTTCAGATTTTCCATAATCCATGTAAAATTTTCGATTACAACACACATTCTCAATAATAATTTTGCTCTATAATATATCTTATCTAAATTTATAAGTAATATTTATCGGCATGGCACAAAAAGCATAAAATCTAAGATGATGACATGGCAGTATCTAATATAAGGAATTCTTATTTCCTAATTTTTCAAATTTTCAATTTTCTTTAATTAAAAAACACATCTATGGGCAATTCAATGCAAAAGAAACACGCAATGAGTTTACTTTGTAATTAATTTGCCAGTTTAACAAGTAATGAATGAAAAAAATAATTAAAAAGAATGCATTACGTTCATGCGAGTTTAACATGAAAAAAATAATTACGATGAATTTATTTTGATATGACACATATGCCTATATCCGTAGTACCTTGTGTTTAGAAAGTCAAGATTCAAGACGTCTTATACATGTAAACGTTGAAGATTTCTTTTGTGAAACAGTAGCAACTTATTTTTAAGATTAATTATGAGTAATAAGTATATCGTTTGGCTTTTCAATATCCATCAAACATGTTCTAAAAATTACTATCGACTTTTGGCTATTCAATCTCTCCTCGTTTATATCTCTCTCTATATATTATCTCCCCCACTTTGTATCATGTATTTCGCCTCTTTTAATTGCTTCAAAACACGCCAACTCCAGCGAAAATTTATATATTTTAGTTTGGATACTATATTTGTTGATTTCAATTTTTCACTAATAATATTTTGAGTTTTGTTATAGTTTGAATTGGTTGTTAAGATAATTATCTTCATTTTACTGTTATTTTTTCTTTTTATTTCACCAACTAATATTTACATGAGAATGTGAGCACGAATGAAAATAATTGTTTTTATCCGACAAAATATTAATTTGCTCCTTTGTGTGTTCCAAATTATGTATTTCTTTTAAAAGCTGTCACATCGTTAATGTTGTTGAAAATCTTGGGCAAAACAGAAGAGATATGTGTCACCAACTTTATAATATCAGCTTCTTAATTAAACATTTGAAATTAAATCATCGTCATTTAGTGTTGGTGATTTTTTATTTTTTATTTTTGTAGCGATGACAGTTGCTAAAACATCTTTGGAAACGTGTTGGTCTGTACTGGTTACCATTTAGAACAGTAATCGTTACCATTTTATGTTGTAATATATTATAGACATCCATATGTTGGAAATCACTATTGATTACCACTTCAAATAATAATTGAGCCCAATTTTATTTATTGTTACAAGAGCAATGTCAAGAAAATAGCCAAGTATTATATAAATTAGGGGTGAAACCGGTACCGATAATCGGTAAATTAGCTTTTTTTGGTATTGGTATTGAAAAATCGAGATTTTTTTTTTTTTTGTATTGGTATTGGTATCGGTTCTAAATTTTCTTGATTTTTTTATCAAACCGAGACCGAGACCGAAACCGAGAAAAAAGAAAAGAAAACCGATAAATAAACCGAGACATAAACCGGTAATAATCTGGGGCAAAATCCAAAAATAATACAAACTACCATGTCCGAAATTCGGATTCCGAAGTATAAAATACATGTCTAATACATAAAAACATCAAACATAATTAAATGACATGTAGTTCACTAATTTTATAAGAGAGTGCCTTAATTTTTGAATAAAAATGACATGTAGTACACTCCAAAACGACATGTAGTTCACAACCGATACCGATACCGATATTCGAGAAATTTGGCTATCGGTATCGGAAACCGATAACCGATAAGTATCGGTTATCGATTTTAAACTAAATTTATCAGTTTTTTTTATAAACCGATCCGGGATCGATACCGAAACCGAGACGATACCGAGAAACGGTTACAAAATTTTCACCCCTAATATAAATGCATATGAAGTGATGAATGATGTCACTAATTTAGAACATTATTTACCATGAAAATTGTTTTTAAATATTTATCTCGCAAACATATATAATAATACATGTAGTATAAATTAACTATTAAGAATAAATTGTATGGTAAAAACATTCTCAGTTTCCTTTTAGCATATGTATTTTGCTAATCGTATTGGATTCAAATTTAACCATCACGATTTAATTTAACTTAAGAAAAATAGTCAATTTACATGTTTTGCTATTAAAAAAATACCATAAAACAATCTTCCCTACCATATATGGATGCACTCTTCTATTCTTATATTGCCATCTATACTGAGACAACTTTTATATTACAATTTATTTTTAAGTTTTTTAAATTACACATTTTGAATAAAAACAGGTATTAACATCATCCAAATTATAATAATAGACTACTACAATAAGTAAAATTTGATTAAGAAAATTAACGATTTCGATATGGATGTAAGTCTTCCTATTACAATTCATAAATTGAACATTTTCATATGATTTTATTTGCGCGGTGCGGTCCGCTAGTACTTAATAATCAGACAAAATCACTAAACTAACCGGACGAACGCTTGCTCCAGAGAACTTGGCCGTCGATGGCGGTGAGTCGCTCATCGTCGAGGCGCTTCCACGTCTTGATCGACTTGACCCCTCCCCAGCCTCCCTTATTGAGTCTCTCCAGCGATGCCACAACGACCCTCGCCCTCCTCGACCACCCGGCCTTTCCGTATGCGTGGTACCCGAACCCACCAGCATAGCAGAGCTGTACGCCGGTTAGCTCGCCGCAGAAGTCATTAAGGTGGTCGTGGCCAACGAACGTGGCCTTCACGTCCCCTGCTTCGACAATGGTCCTGAAGAAGCCCGAGTTGATGGACGCGGAGCTGATGCCTTTTTCTTGCCTGCCTCCGGTGCGGTTCGAAGCATCAAAGCTCGCGAATTCCGGCAGCGGGATGTGGAAGAACGCGAGCCCCGGCGCCGGGCCTTTCTGCGCTTGTGGCTTGCTCTCGTATACCTTCTGCAAGAGGAAAGGGAAACGTAACTTGTAAAAGAAGTTTCTGATTTTTCTGAAATGTACCAACATTTTCCACAATTTGGCTCGCTACCACGTTCTTATATCCGTTGATTACTCGTTAAATTGAGACCAAAACCATAAACGCTTACCCGAAGCCTCGTCGAAGTTTGCTGAAACCAAAACTGCTGAGAGGCTTTGATCCAGCCATAGCCAGGGATAGTCGGCACGGTGGAGTAATCTCCGCTGTCGAGGAAATAGAGATTCAACACCGACTTGTTTTCGAGCCTGAAACCCGACACTCCATTGACCTCGAGATTGTAGTTCCCGAAGCCATCAATGAACTCCACATCCGAAGGGTTGGCTCGAGTCAACGTGTTCTTCAACCCGACAATGTGCCCCATCACGCCTTCCCTCGAGAGCGTGGATTCCTGATCGTGATTCCCCAAAACCGCCGCCCACGGGATGTCCGACGAGATCGCCGGCGCAAATGCAGCGCTCAGAGATTTGGCAGCGTCAGTGGCGTCGGATCCGAATATATTGTCACCTGTTTGAACAAAGGAACATAGCTAAAATGTTTGGCATAATTTGCATGGAAATGAATCAAGAGAAAAAATAACCGGTGGACCTTTTAAAGGCGAAAGAAACCGTATCGTCAGGCCGAACAACTAGCGAGCGTTTATTTTACGCTTAATTGTTGCGATTAGAAAAGAAAAAAAAAACGGTTGTAATCGATGACCTACATATAAACGGGTTGTTCTCGTTAACGAGGATTGTCTTTCAACCTAATATCTTAATCTCTCTCGAGTGAGGGGAGGTCAAAATCCGTGAGAGATTAGCGTTCTTGTGTATTCCCGTACAAGTTACAACGGCTCTCGTCACGAGATTACGAACCGGTCCGTTTCAGCGAGCTCATAGATCACTCAGACTTCTGGTCCTATGCCAAGTTCATCAGTGCTGACTAGACTAAACTCAAACGGAAACAAACAACTCGGTTTCGCCATTAATGATCCCCCAAAAAAGCTTGATCTCTTTGAATCAATGTTCTAAATATCGATATCGATCTAGTTTCGCACTCTCTATTTTACGGATATATCGCTTGCTGACAGACATGCCAATGGATAAAAAGGAAGAAATGGATATATCGCTTGCCGATAATACCGCATAAATTTCACGGATTTATCGCTTGCCGATCGAATATCGACGGATATTCCGGAAAAATATTTTTAGTATTTAAAAAATATACACTCATAAATCATAACATAGCACAAATATACAACATAAAAGTCATAACTCATAACATAATTGTAGAGGGGGTTTTTCACCACCCTTTTCAAGTCACAAAGACAATCATCAAATAATAAATAAAATGACAGCAAATGATGAGTATCTCTGTTTTATTATAATTTCCGAAATGAGCTCGGTTTTCTTCCGTTGAATAGCTGGACAAGTGAAGGAAAAGGATAAGAATAGGATATGATTTGATGCCGCACCTGGCCGGCTTCAGCGAGGCTGCCTACGTACCCGGTATACCGGGATCAGGTCATCACGTAGTTCAATGTGGTTCGCGTTATCTTTATTCTTTCTCTCTGGTCTTTGCTCCCGGGCTTTGCTCCTGCTCTTTGCTTC
Organism: Parietaria judaica; assembly: GCA_954871525.1. NCBI lineage: Eukaryota > Viridiplantae > Streptophyta > Magnoliopsida > Rosales > Urticaceae > Parietaria > Parietaria judaica. Next base: position 2,465,292 of record OX940864.1, on the reverse strand, counting down.
CTTGCTCCCGGGCTTTGCTCCCGGGAGCCTTCCTGCTCCATGCTTCCTTGCTCCCGGGCTTTGCTCCCGGGAACCTTCCTGCTCCATGCTCCCGGGCTTTGCTCCCAGGAGCTTTCTTGCTCCTTGCTCCCGGGTTTTGCTTCTGCTCTTTGCTTCCGGGAGCCATCCTGCTCCTTGCCCCCGAGTTTTGCTCCCGGGAGCCTTCCTGCTCCTTGCTTGCTCCCGGGTTTTGCTCCCGGGAGCCTTCCTGCTCCTTGTTTGCTCCCGGGAGCCTTCCTGCTCCATGCTCCCGGGCTTTGCTCCTGCTCTTTGCTTCCTTGCTCCCGGGCTTTGCTCCCGGGAGCCTTCCTGCTCCATGCTTCCTTGCTCCCGGGCTTTGCTCCCGGGAGCCTTCCTGCTCCATGCTCCTGGGCTTTGCTCCCAGGAGCTTTCTTGCTCCTTGCTCCCGGGTTTTGCTCCTGCTCTTTGCTTCCGGGAGCCATCCTGCTCCTTGCCCCCGAGTTTTGCTCCCGGGAGCCTTCCTGCTCCTTGCTTGTTCCCGGGTTTTGCTCCCGGGAGCCTTCCTGCTCCTTGTTTGCTCCCGGGAGCCTTCCTGCTCCATGCTCCCGGGCTTTGCTCCCGGGAGCCTTCCTGCTCCTTGCTTGCTCCCGGGAGCCTTCCTGCTCCATGCTCCCGGGCTTTGCTCCCGGGAGCCTTCCCGCTCCTTGCTCCCGGGCTTTGCTCCCGAGAGCCTTCCTGCTCCATGCTCCTTGCTCCTTTCTCCCGGGCTTTGCTCCCGGGAGCCTTCCTGCTCCATGCTCCCGGGCTTTGCTCCCGGGAGCCTTCCTGCTCCTTGCTCCCGGGCTTTGCTCCCGAGAGCCTTCCTGCTCCATGCTCCTTGCTCCTTGCTCCCGGGCTTTGCTCCCGGGAGCCTTCCTGCTCCTTGCTCCCGGGCTTTGCTCCCGAGAGCCTTCCTGCTCCATGCTCCTTGCTCCTTGCTCCTTGCTCCCGGGCTTTGCTCCCGGGCTTTGCTCCCGAGAGCCTTCCTGCTCCATGCTCCTTGCTCCTTGCTCCCGGGCTTTGCTCCCGGGAGCCTTCCTGCTCCTTGCTCCCGGGCTTTGCTCCCGAGAGCCTTCCTGCTCCATGCTCCTTGCTCTTTGCTCCCGGGCTTTGCTCCCGGGAGCCTTCCTGCTCCATGCTCCATGCTCCCGGGCTTTGCTCCCGGGAGCCTTCCTGCTCCTTGCTCCCGGGCTTTGCTCCCGAGAGCCTTCCTCCTTTTTTCTCTCACTTCCTCCTCCTCCTGGGCAAAATGAGGTTTCTCTTGCCTTTTATAGAGTTTACATTATGTCCCATTTGCATCTTTCTCGCCCTCTTTTCCTTTAATCATTCGCTTCCCAGAGTCCTTTGAGGGAAGCATGGTTGATCCCTGCTTTATGTCACTTCCAAGGAGACTGTCATTACGGGTAGGTGAGCCTCATTAAATGCGCATCTCGTCAGCCGTCATTCGGCCCTGCAAGCCTCGTCGCTGACGCTTCTCATTGAGTGAGTAGGTCGGCTTCATTAAATGCACGTCTCTTCGGCTGTCATCGGGCTCTGCATAATCATCATGACGAAATTCCTCGTCGAGTCGTGATGGGACGCTTCATCGCGACCCGCTTGCTCGCGGATGATCCTCCTCGAGGATGCGCCTTCCTTGACCCTCGGGCGATGAACTTCCTCGCCTTCTCTTGTGTCGTTTATGGGACAAAACGACACGAGTTGTGTTGAGGGTGGATTTGACCAAATCCGACATCAACAGTTAGTCCCCCATTTTATCAAGTGTATTCACTTGGTAAAATGAAAGACGAGCTGTAACGGGGAACTGTAAAGGATGTTTGCGAACTCCGTCGACCACTTTAGTTAACGCGGTTACCCCGATAAACGTTGTCGGAGAACCTCATCGTAATCTGTTGGTTGGTGGATTCCACTTGGGAGCTTATGTAGCATCTTGCTGAGTTGTGACTGGTTTCGTTGGGTGGAGCGTCTTTCCAGGTGATGATATCTTCTTTGACAAGCTCCTCGCGATGATCTTCTCTTCGGCTACAAGCTCCTTGCGACGACAAGCTCGCTTATAGCGACGAACTCATCGTAGCGATGAACTTATTCCAGCGATGATCTTCTTCGACAAGCTCCTCGCGATGATCTTCTCTTCGGCTACAAGCTCCTCGCGACGACAAGCTCGCTTTATGCGACGAACTCCTCGCAGCGATGAAATTCTTCCAGCGATGATCTTCTTTGACAAGCTCCTCGCGATGCCGATGCCGATGTCACAGATGTAGTAATCTTTGCCTTGCTCGTGACTGACTCTTTCTTTTTTTTTCTTTTTTTTTTAACCCTCGAAGTTGACGATCGCTTCGTCGGCTCCTTGTGTGGTTATGTCGCCGAGCTATTTCTTCTCCTTGTCGTGCTTCCTTTATTCTTCTCGCTGTGTGTTGTTCTCAGGTTCTTCTTCGAAAGTTGGCGTGGTTCCCTCGCTGTTTGTTAGAAGAATCACCTATCGTTCCTCAGCATGGGTGTCGTCGTCGGGCATCACGCCTTACTCTATTGTATAAGAGGAAAATTCGTGCTCGTTGGAAAGGAGCTTCCCTCCCGACGGCACGTTGGTCGTGATCGAGGATCACTGTTTTTGGGCACTCTTGCCTCTTTTTATCTCGGCACTCTCGCCGTAGGCACTCTCGCCTTTATGTATGTATACATATATATATTTTCTTAGTTTTCTCGGCACTTTCGCCGATTTGGGCTTGCTCGGCACCCTTAGCAGTAAATAGATTTTCTCGGCACTCTCGCCGGTATGGGTTTGCTCGGCACCCTAGCCGTAAATATATTTTCTCGGCACTCTCGCCGGTTTGGGCTTGCTCGGCACCCTAGCCGTAAATATATTTTCTCGGCACTCTCGCCGGTTTGGGCTTGCTCGGCACCCTTAGCCGTAAATAGATTTTCTCGGCACTCTCGCCGGTTTGGGCTTGCTCGGCACCCTAGCCGTAAATATATTTTCTTGGCACTCTCGCCGGTTTGGGCTTGCTCGGCACCCTTAGCCATAAATAGATTTTCTCGGCACTCTCGCCGGAATTGTCTTCTGCGGGTATCACGAGGTTTCATCGGGTACGAGCCGACTAATTCCCAGGACCCCATAGGCACTCTCGCCTCAGTCGTCTCTTGCGGGTATCGCTAGGTTTCGTCGGGTACGAGCCGACTAGTTCCTAGGATCCCATAGGCACTCTCGCCTTGTATATTTCCTCGGCATTCTCGGTGGCCCGGGCTTGCTCGGCGCCCTTAGCCGTATATAGGATCTCGGCCTGTATTGCCGGACCGGGTTTGCTCGGCACCCTTAGCCGTAAATAGGATCTCGGCCTGTATTGCCGGACCGGGTTTGCTCGGCACCCTTAGCCGTAAATATGATCTCGACATGTTTTGCCGGACCGGGCTTGCTCGGCACCCTTAGCCGTATATATATATTATTATTTTTATAATTTTCTCGGCACTCTCGCCGGTTTGTTTGTAATTTTGTAGATATATGTATATTGTTACCTTTTTGCGATGAGGTCAGCCAACTTCGTCGCCGATTTTGCGCCTTGGTTAGGATAGACCTCGTCGTATCTGCATCGAACTTTAGTTTTTACGAGGGTCGTCGTCGATCGTCTTCTCGCTTCTGGTTTCATCGATCATCTTCATGCCCTTGGCCTCGTCGGCCGTCTCCATGCTTTTGGCCTTGTCGGCCGTCTTCAAGCTTTCGGCCACGTCCTCGAGCTCCTCTTCGTGACAAGCTCCTCGAGCTCTCCTTCGAGATGAGCTTCTTGAGATCTCCTTGCTCATGATTTCTTCGGTTGTCGAGGAAGTCTCCTCGCCCCTGAACTCTTTTTCTACTCCTCTTGGTCTCATCGATGGACCATCTCTTCTTTGTTCTCCTTCTTCTCGAATTGCTTCCTTTCGCCTCCCGACTTACGCTTCTTTGCCGAGATCACTGCTTCTTCCTCCGGTCACAGCCCCTCTTCTTCCACGAGATAGAAAGTTTCAACCATCGTATTTTCTGGGCTTCTCTCCTTTTGATCGGCGGAGGCGTAATCCATGAGGAGTATGAGCCGTCGGTTCCCCTCCGCTTCTTCTTCCGCCTCCTTTTTTACTTCCTCGGCTTTCGCCGTCGTTTTTTTTTTGTTGCCTTCGCCTCAGCTAGCAGTCGTTAGAGACTTGCCACTGTACCTTCTTCCCCATCGTTGGAGATGATTCCGTCGTTTGCTGAGATCTCTCTTTCCTCCAAGTTCCTGGCTGTGAGTTAGAAAGAAAACAAAGCCCCTCGGTGGGCGCCAAACTGTAGAGGGGGTTTTTCACCACCCTTTTCCAGTCACAAAGACAATCATCAAATAATAAATAAAATGACAGCAAATGATGAGTATCTCTGTTTTATTATAATTTCCGAAATGAGCTCGGTTTTCTTCCATTGAATAGCTGGACAAGTGAAGGAAAAGGATAAGAATAGGATATGATTTGATGCCGCACCTCGCCGGCTTCAGCGAGGCTGCCTACGTACCCGGTATACCGGGATCAGGTCATCACGTAGTTCAATGTGGTTCGCGTTATCTTTCTTCTTTCTCTCTGGTCTTTGCTCCCGGGCTTTGCTCCTGCTCTTTGCTTCCTTGCTCCCGGGAGCCTTCCTGCTCCATGCTTCCTTGCTCCCGGGCTTTGCTCCCGGGAGCCTTCCTGCTCAATGCTCCCGGGCTTTGCTCCCAGGAGCTTTCTTGCTCCTTGCTCCCGGGTTTTGCTCCTGCTCTTTGCTTCCGGGAGCCATCCTGCTCCTTGCCCCCGAGTTTTGCTCCCGGGAGCCTTTTTGCTCCTTGCTTGCTCCTGGGTTTTGCTCCCGGGAGCCTTCCTGCTCCTTGTTTGCTCCCGGGAGCCTTCCTGCTCCATGCTCCCGGGCTTTGCTCCTGCTCTTTGCTTCCTTGCTCCCAGGCTTTGCTCCCGGGAGCCTTCCTGCTCCATGCTTCCTTGCTCCCGGGCTTTGCTCCCGGGAGCCTTCCTGCTCCATGTTCCCGGGCTTTGCTCCCAGGAGCTTTCTTGCTCCTTTCTCCTGGGTTTTGCTCCTGCTCTTTGCTTCCGGGAGCCATCCTGCTCCTTGCCCCCGAGTTTTGCTCCCGGGAGCCTTCCTGCTCCTTGCTTGCTCCCGGGTTTTGCTCCCGGGAGCCTTCCTGCTCCTTGTTTGCTCCCGGGAGCCTTCCTGCTCCATGCTCCCGGGCTTTGCTCCCGGGAGCCTTCCTGCTCCTTGCTTGCTCCTGGGAGCCTTCCTGCTCCATGCTCCCGGGCTTTGCTCCCGGGAGCCTTCCCGCTCCTTGCTCCCGGGCTTTGCTCCCGGGAGCCTTCCCGCTCCTTGCTCCCGGGCTTTGCTCCCGAGAGCCTTCCTGCTCCATGCTCCTTGCTCCTTGCTCCTTGCTCCCGGGCTTTGCTCCCGAGAGCCTTCCTGCTCCATGCTCCCGGGCTTTGCTCCCGGGAGCCTTCCTGCTCCTTGCTTCCGGGCTTTGCTCCCGAGAGCCTTCCTGCTCCATGCTCCTTGCTCCTTGCTCCTTGCTCCCGGGCTTTGCTCCCGGGAGCCTTCCCGCTCCATGCTCCCGGGCTTTGCTCCCGGGAGCCTTCCTACTCCTTGCTCCCGGGCTTTGCTCCCGAGAGCCTTCCTGCTCCATGCTCCTTGCTCCTTGCTCCCGGGCTTTGCTCCCGAGAGCCTTCCTGCTCCATGCTCCTTGCTCCTTGTTCACGGGCTTTGCTCCCGGGAGCCTTCCTGCTCCATGCTCCCGGGCTTTGCTCCCGAGAGCCTTCCTGCTCCATGCTCCTTGCTCCTTGCTCCCGGGCTTTGCTCCCGGGAGCCTTCTTGCTCCATGCTCCCGGGCTTTGCTCCCGGGAGCCTTCCTGCTCCTTGCTCCCGGGCTTTGCTCCCGAGAGCCTTCCTCCTTTTTTCTCTCACTTCCTCCTCCTCCTGGGCAAAATGAGGTTTCTCTTGCCTTTTATAGAGTTTACATTATGTCCCATTTGCATCTTTCTCGCCCTCTTTTCCTTTAATCATTCGCTTCCCAGAGTCCTTTGAGGGAAGCATGGTTGATCCCTGCTTTATGTCACTTCCAAGGAGACTGTCATTACGGGTAGGTGAGCCTCATTAAATGCGCATCTCGTCAGCCGTCATTCGGCCCTGCAAGCCTCGTCGCTGACGCTTCTCATTGAGTGAGTAGGTCGGCTTCATTAAATGCACGTCTCTTCGGCTGTCATCGGGCTCTGCATAATCATCATGACGAAATTCCTCGTCGAGTCGTGATGGGACGCTTCATCGCGACCCGCTTGCTCGCGGATGATCCTCCTCGAGGATGCGCCTTCCTTGACCCTCGGGCGATGAACTTCCTCGCCTTCTCTTGTGTCGTTTATGGGACAAAACGACACGAGTTGTGTTGAGGGTGGATTTGACCAAATCTGACATCAACAATAATGTCAACATAACATAAAATAAGTTAGCCATCATAATAAAGTCATAGAGTACGAACATAAATACGAATATAAAAAAAAAAAACCCATTATTTTTGCCACAATTTGTTAGAAACAGGTAAACTCTTCTTTTTCTTCCTTGCGGCGCGTTGAGAACGCGAGTCCTGTCTTCATCCTCGTTTGACGTTGACGCGTGTCTTCTCGTCGCTGGTGGGTTCCACGTCCAAGTCTGGACTGGACGTTTACATCACGGCGTCTACCTTTCTCGACGTATACTACGGATCAGAATTTAAAATATTTTATTATTTCAGGGTATTTGAGTCTTTCTTTATTATAAAATGATCAGAAATTAGAAGATTCTTTGATGATGGGTGATACTATTAGTCTAATGAGACAGGGGACAGAATATTAATTTGGAACTTTTGTCATTCAACTTCTTCTTTTTTTAACAATATACAATTGTTTATAAATCATCAATATGATAGTTTAAATATTTAAATTTTGAAATTAGTATTTGCGTTTCGTGGAGAATTCCGATATTACCCTCGATACCATCTTCTTCAATTGCCTAGTCGACGCGTACGGAAGGGTAGGGCTTGTCTCGGAGATGAGAGAAGTGCTTGAGGTGATGAAGGAGAACGGGTGCAAGCCCGATAAGGTCACTTACAGAACGATGATCAGAGCTTATTCGGCAAACGGAATGAATAGCCATGCGAAGGAGCTTCGGGGTTTCATTGCGTCGAAGGAAGGGAATAAACTAGGAGTGATGGAGAAAGGAAAGCCTGATTTGTGATGAAGTTAGAAATTTTTGGTGTATATATTTACTTATTTCATGAGTAATATAGTAACTTCTTCTTGAATACAAAATATCGAAGCTCGTGGTCAGGGCCGTGCCTGAGAGTTTTGGGGCCCTAGGCGAGGAGAATTTTGGGGGCCCTTACCGTTATTGCAAAAATTAATTTTGATACAAAAGTATATTCAATATTTATATAATAAATAAATTCTCATTCAAATAAGACGCGTCTAGCATTTTTAGAATAAAAAGTGCTAATCAACTCTGCATAATCGAGTTTCTCGTCCATGTCTTTTTTGATAGACAATGTAGCTAAACCACTCAACCTATCTTGAGACGTGGTTGATCGAAGATAAATTTGATCAATTAAACTTTAAGAAGCTTCTTTCGCAACTGTGATTGTTATGGTTAACGTGATTCGGTAGGCAATCCAAACATTTGGATAACTACAATCCAATACTTGTATGTTCAAAACATTGATCGCTCTCTTCCTGTCGGTTGGCACGTTCACACTTAGGATATCTAATTCCTTTAAAAGATCATTCGCGTCACTATTTGAAACTTGATTGTGCTCCATTGCCTTTGTAAGGTTGGTGCAGAAACTCTTCAAACTATCTCTATCTATAGCTTTTAGCTTCTTCATATCAAGTAAAAGCTCAAATTGCTTTACAAAATTCTGAAATTGTTCAAACCTAAATGAAAAAAAAAAAAAAAAAAACCAGTTCAAATTTTTTTAAAAAAAAAGTAACTATATAAGCTATATTTCAAAGTACAAAATGAGATGTTCTAATGATATTGAATGAAGATATAACTTTATCAGCAATGTAGAGAAAATAGTGAGTTTTGAACATTTCTTTGCCAGATTGTGTCACTGCTTCACTGATACTATCATCAAATTGCTTTTTTTCTCTGAACTATTCGTTTCTCTATGAACTCTGGCTCTATTTCCAATTCACTTGCAATCACTGAAGCATCTATCATAGCAGTCTCAAATCTTGTTTCTCTGTATTCTCTAAAGTTAAGTGATATTAATTAATTTAGAGGCCCTAATTAATTTGAGAATTAGGTAGGGGCCCATTTATTAAAGTTTAGTGATATTAATTTTTTTGGGGCCCCTAAATTTTAATTTAGTAATATTAATATTAACTAATTTTTTTGGGGGCCTCTAAATTTAATTTAAAATAGTCTAGTTTTTTTTTTAATATGTGATATTGGGGCCCTCAAATTTGATTTTTGGGGGCCACTAAATTTGAGATTAATTTTTTTTATTAAAGGCGCGCCTACTCCGCCTCCCTTCAGGCACGGCTCTGCTCGTGGTTGACTTTTCATTTTAAGAAACCAAAGAGGAAAGCTTTAAGACGTTCTTCGACCCTTATAATATTCTTGGGTTCGACTCTAGTCCTCCCTTGCCTTGCAACCACGGATCCAACTTTGCCGAAACATCAGCCTGTTTCGTTCCCAGATCAGACGGAAACTAGTTGATTCCTTTCCGCCAATCGGTCACAATAAAATAAAACGAGGGCAGCCGGCCCGAGCTGGCCCGAACACCGCATTTTCACTCTCGACGAGCGGGATGCGGAGGATTGCTAACCATAGTATTGTCTTTTTTATTAATTCTACTTCTTGATAATCCTTGAGCATCGTTACAAATCAAGTCAAGCAATTGATTAAAATGTTGAAATTATGTGTATATATTTCGAAGGAATATACCAAGAAAGTTAATTCCGTGAACTCTTTAACTACTGATACAACATGTCCCTCTGAATCACACCTAAAGATCTCACTCAGTTAGTGATCTGTTTCTTTCTTCTGCTACCTGAAATCAACCATAACAGATATTAGAGGGACTAAATGTGAAATTTAATACCAGTTCAAATCTAGAGAAAAAAAACCAATGGAATTGGTTAGTGATGTTGCGGCTTAGAGTTCGTTACAGCAACTCGGTTGTTAATTTAAGTTAATGCGAACGAAAATGACAAGGACGTAAGGAACTACCGCTTCTGGCCTGAACCTTGATAAATACCGGGGTCATAGACGTCCTAAAAAACAACCTAAGAATCCTCTAAATAATTTGAAAAATTAGTTAATAGTTTTCATAGACCAATGCACGTTGGCCCGTTCGGATTTGAAAAAAAGTTGTCGGCCCCTTATATTCTCATTTCTTGGTTCCATCACTGCCTGGTGTCCTCTAATCTCTACTTAGTGTAATATTTTCTTTTCTTTTTTTCTACGGTTTTTTCGCCGTTTTGGTTTACCCTTTTCTAATTATCACATTGCATAAAGCATATAATACTTAATAATCAGACAAAATCACTAAACTAACCGGACGAACGCTTGCTCCAGAGAACTTGGCCGTCGATGGCGGTGAGTTGCTCATCGTCGAGGCGCTTCCACGTCTTGATCGACTTGACCCGTCCCCAGCCTCCCTTATTGAGTCTCTCCAGCGATGCCACAACGACCCTTGCCCTCCTCGACCACCCGGCCTTTCCGTATGCGTGGTACCCGAACCCACCAGCATAGCAGAGCTGTACGCCGGTTAGCTCGCCGCAGAAGTCATTAAGGTGGTCGTGGCCAACGAACGCGGCCTTCACGTCCCCTGCTTCGACAATGGTCGTGAAGAAGCCCGAGTTGATGGATGCGGAGCTGATGCCTTCTTGCCTGCCTCCGGTGCGGTTCGAAGCATCAAAGCTCGCGAATTCCGGCAGCGGGATGTGGAAGAACGCGAGCCCCAGCGCCGGGCCTTTCTGCGCTTGTGGCTTGCTCTCGTATACCTTCTGCAAGAGGAAAGGGAAAAGTAACTTGTAAAAGAAGTTTCTGATTTTTCTGAAATGTACCAACATTTTCCACAATTTGGCCCGCTACCACGTTCTTATATCCGTTGATTACTCGTTAAATTGAGACCAAAACCATAAACGCTTACCCGAAGCCTCGTCGAAGTTTGCTGAAACCAAAACTGCTGAGAGGCTTTGATCCAGCCATAGCCAGGGATAGTCGGCACGGTGGAGTAATCTCCGCTGTCGAGGAAATAGAGATTCAACACCGACTTGTTTTCGAGCTCGAAACCCGATACTCCATTGACCTCGAGATTGTAGTTCCCGAAGCCATCAATGAACTCCACATCCGAAGGGTTGGTACGAGTCAACGTGTTCTTCAACCCGACAATGTGCCCCATCACGCCTTCCCTCGAGAGCGTGGATTCCTGATCGTGATTCCCCAAAACCGCCGCCCACGGGATGTCCGACGAGATCGCCGGCGCAAATGCAGCGCTCAGAGATTTGACAGGGTCAGTGGCGTCGAATCCGTATATATTGTCACCTGTTTGAACAAAGGAACATAGCTAAAATGTTTGGCATAATTTGCATGGAAATGAATCAAGAGAAAAAATAACCGGTGGACCTTTTAAAGGCGAAAGAAACCGTATCGTCAGGCCGAACAACTAGCGAGCGTTTATTTTACGCTTAATTGTTGCGATTAGAAAAAAAACTCGGTTGTAATCGATGACCTACATATAAACGGGTTGTTCTCGTTAACGAGGATTATCTTTCAACCTAATATCTTAATTTCTCTCGAGTGAGGGGAGGTCAGAATCCGTGAGAGATTAGCGTTCTTGTGTATTCCCGTACAAGTTACAACGGCTCTCGTCACGAGATTACGAACCGGTCCGTTTCAGCGAGCTCATAGATCACTCAGACTTCTGGTCCTATGCCAAGTTCATCAGTGCTAACTAGACTAAACTCAAACGGAAACAAACAACTCGGTTTCGCCATTAATGATCCCCCAAAAAAGCTTGATCTCTAAAGAGCAAGAGCAAGATCACCGGTGAAACTAACCTCATCTAAAATGGAAACAAAACAGCTTCAAAGCACAAAAACCCCAGTTCCGCCATTAATGAACCCCAAAAAAAGCTCGCGAGCTCACCAGTGAAGACGACGAGGTGAGGCTTCTCCGCTTCGATCATCCGGCGGACGAAGGCCGTGGTGTTGAGGTCGGAGCAGCCCCTGACTTCGCTCGGAAGAACGTTGAGGCACGGCGTCGTTTTGCCGCTGGCGAAGTGCATATCGGCCACTTGGAGAATCTTGAACTCGCCATTGGAGCCGAAGCTCAGCTTCTTCCTCTCCGGCTCGTGGCTCCTCCGCCGCTCCTTGGAGAACGCAGAGATCGGAAGCAGAGAGAGCAAAGCTGTAATGAGCAGTGAGAGCAACAGTTTACGAGGGAGATCACACGACGACATTGATTTCTTGTAGCTCGTCGTGACAATGGCAATTTCTTCTACTGGGTGGGGGTGATGATTATATTCGAGAAAGAAATTGCTAAAAGAATCAAATCCATACCCTTAAGGGCCGGCCCACTGATAAGAAACATGAACAGTGGCCGAGAAGGATATGGATTTGACAAAAAATCCATATTCGGGAAAGTTTTTAACTTTTAGATGCAAAAGTACCTAAATTGTACAAGTGCCAAAGAACATTAATTTGATCAAATTTGATTCAAAGAGGGAGACCTCAAATAATTATTTAAATAAGTAATAAATAAAAAAATTAATGTAAAATTGTGTGAAAGTGACACTCGTTTTTCTATTGGTAACTCCACTACATACCTCTCTAAGAGCTCACGGATTCAAACCCCATGTGACACAAATGTGTGCCCCTTTTACATATTGTACATTTGGCCAATAGTGTCACATGTTCTCACACTGAATATATTCTAGTAATGTGAAAGTGCATTGTAACTTTTGCTAATAGTGTCACCCTAATTAAAAAAAAAGAATTTTTTTTTATTAAAAAAAATTGATTATAATTTAAGTATATTTGCCGCTATTATTTCACCAGAATGAGGTACTTTACCACTAAAAATATCAATCCAATCCCATCCAATCAGGTTGACTCTAATTAAACACTTTTGCCGCTATTACAAAACAAAATTTGGCAATCCACGATTGATTTTTTATTGGGCTTCAATGCAACGATATTCTCTTTTTTATTGTTTACCGATAACAGTTTAATTAGTTTGGCGCGTTTCACAAAACAACAGTCTTTGGATTAGATAAAAAAGAAGTATAACTTTATACGATTAAGAGTAATTGGCATTTAGTGCACTCCAATTCCAATTTTGTGGCAATTTGGCCCCTTCGAGTATAATTTTTAGCATAATCTATTTATACTTCCAAAATAGCATGCTGACTCCTACGGATCAGAATTTAAAATATTTTATTGTTTAAGGGTATTTGAGTCTATTTTTATTATTAGGCTCTAATTTTATATGGCATTCATTTTAATCATTTGTGAATAAGTAATATTGGATAAATAGACTCGTTATTTGAGTCTATTTTTTTTTTAATATTTTAGAGGGCATTGTTGTTAACAAAAATAATCTTAAAGGTAAATTGCATTAATATATGTTGGACATATGTGTCCTTAAACAAGATATTTCTATCCATTTGTAAAAGATTACGACAAGTCGTTGAATAAATGATGGTGCTTATTATGTTAATCTTATTATAGTTTCTGGTAGAGCAAAATAGAATGTTTGATCCTTAGTTCATAAAGGATGCAATTATGTTATTATTATCACATCAGAGTCAATGTGAGGAAAAATTAATAATCATAATAAATGAACTTAAAATGTCTGTGACCTGATTAACTGGGTGTGAGCCCATTAATCGTATAAGGTCATTAATGTGACTAAGTGACAATCCTATTCTGGATTTTGTGTGTGTCACACTCACTAGAAGTGCATTAAGTATGAAGTGTCTTCATACTAGACTGGACCTGACTTAAACTCCGGAACTTATCATATAAGACCGTCACTAATAACTTGGAGTTGAGTCACTAGTAGATGATCAAATGGATATTCGATCTAAGTCCTGAGTGATCTTGAGTCCGAGCTGCTGACTTGATTGTTCTTTGATTTAACCGTTAAAGAACATAATATATTACCGTTGCTCCCAACACTATTATTTTGGGAACATGATAGTCAGCAGTAAGGGTAGCTTGGTCATAGACATGGGCATCACACAGCTCTCTTCAGAGTCATGATGATTCCCTTGATTGTCGGTGGTGAGAAGTGAGAGGTACCCGTGCGCAACTTATGAATCGAAACCATAAGTGGGTTACTCATGATATTATTGACTGAGTCAAGGATGAAAATGCAATGAGGGGCATAACGGTAGAAACCGCCTGCTCATATGTGGATCATCAAGTGAAAGATCAATAACCCGAATTTGATTGTATCAATGGACACCCTGCTGTAATTAAGGGAATAATATATATTGTATCACTAAAGAGTGCAACCTCGGGTTTATAGTGGAATAACACCGAGGTTTGACGAACTCCCTAGCAGTTCGTTGAAGCTTAAGTGATACGGGTCCATGGTCCCCAAGATAGCTCCGTAACGGATGATACGTACGTGATAAAGACATTGAAATGTTTTTAAGATCATTTGGCAAGACTCATAAAACTGAAGTCTGTAACAGACATCAGATAGTTTTATCAGTAGCGTGGCAAAAGTACCATATCTTGGTAACCGAAATTAACTGACAAAAGAAACTAGAATTTCAATTTTTTATCAACATGAAAGTTGTTGGAAATTAAATTCTAAGAAACTTTTCTTTACGAACCGAGTTGTTTCGACGCACGGTTTGTGATTTGGAGAATTTCTAAGTTTGTGATCGTTTCGGTAAACTATGAAATTAAATCACATGTCACGAATTTAAATGATGGTGTGACACCATGACATTTGAATGTGTGATATTGAGATCAGAGAATATTAATATAATTTAATTATTCGAATTTAATTATTAATATCTTATTAATAATTAATTAATAATTAATAGATTTATATTAATATATAAATAATATATATTTATATATATTATATGTGTAAAATCGAATTATGCCTTGGAATGTGGAACAATATTACATTCGAATGGATAGGCCTTGGTCTTTTCATAATTGCGGCATAAGTACCAAATGTTTTTGTATTTGAGAAAAAACCCTAAAATCAATTTAATCCATTGGATCGGTTATGATTTAATATCAACCGTTGGATTAAGATAATTGATTTTTAACCCTAAATATAATTCAAAATTAATAGCTTGGTGACCAAGCTTAGTTTTTTGAATTTATGTAATTAATTATATCCGTTGGATCGGTTTAAGATTTAATCTTTACCGTCGGATTGGAAATTAATTAATTATATATATAATATATATTTTTTGAATTATATGAAAGGATAAAATCGAATTAAGTTTTATTAATTCTTTAGATATTTGATTTTATCCTAAATTAATTTGATCCGTTAGATCGGTTTAAATATTTATCTCAACCGTTGGATCTAGATAATTACAATTCAAATTTTGATATATATATATATATATATTTGAATTTGATAAGATAAGAGGATAAGATTGGTTTTTGATTTTAGCCGAGTCTTTTCTTATTTAATTAAATCCATAATTAATTATATCCATTGGATTTAGATAAGATTAAATCTAGACCATTGGATTGAAATAATTGATTATATTTAATTATAGAATTCGAATTTTAGGGGAGAGAATTTCTCTAATTCGGTTACACTCTGTGCCTATAAATAGGAAGCTCATTCTACACATTTTTCACACCTTTCCTCAGAGAAAAATTCGAACTCTCCCTCTCCCTAAGGGTCTGCGAATTTTTCCTATGATCTCTCTTTCTGGTTCGGCTTAAGAGACTTAGTTCTCCGGAAGCTTAAAAAGAACCATCAGTTTAAATTTTGCGACGGAGTCCTGTCGGCGAAGCCAACGCTTCGGTACGAGGAATCCAGGAAAATATCCCGGAAGATCACGGGTGTTTTCCTCAGCACCGGCGGAGCCCTGCCAAGTTCAGAACGCGCAGCCGGAAGTCAACAATTGAGGTACGGCCTTATGCATTGGGCTAATAAATGCGATCATTTATTGCTTTCTATTTATTTCCTATAAAGACTAGATTATTAATAATGATTTATGAATATTAAATTACATAATATTTATCAGGTCTTGTAATATAGTTATTATCCGATGTTCGGACCGTTGGTCGGTTAACATGTTTTTCCGCTTAAAATAAAAATTTTAAATGTTACCCGGACGGTTCGACGATATAATTCGAGATAATTTGCAGGGATTATTCCCAACAATATATACAATATTTGGAGCGTATTAATGCCAATGTTTTAAAATGTTGCCATTACCATTTTATATTATAAAATGATCAGAAATTACAAGATTCTTTGATGATGGGTGATTCTATTAGTCTAATGTGACAGGGGACTGAATATTAATTTGGAACTTTTGTCATTCAACTTCTTTTTTTAATAATATACAATTGTTTATAAATCATCTATATGATAGTTTAAATATTTAAAATTTGAAATTAGTATTTGCCTTAAGAAAGTGAACAATATAGGACTCGTATGGGAAAATAACAAAAAAATGGATATAGTAAACATGCATGAAGTTATTTTCAAGTGAGAAGCCTGAAATAATTCCTTTTTTAGTGTCATATGTTCATTTATTAGTTATATATATATATATATATATATATATTGCTAAAGAGTTTAATTGGCATTGATGTTTATTGCAAATGCATTCATTACACTGTTTACAGACACATTCATCATTAACCCACCAACCTTATTGTCTTCTATTTATTATTCACCTAAATTGGTTACAACTTGATGCATCAATTAATTAAATTACACACCCTTTTTCTTTGCAAAAATATGAAAAGAGAAAAAAAAGATATAACTTTTAATAAATTAGTATCGTTGGGACCGAAGAATTTTATTAGTTATTTTTCTTAATCTAAAATTGTTTGATTGCATGAAAGGTAAAACCGGAGCTACGGTATGGAAAAAATAAAGACAAGTTACTAATATTATTATTATTATTATTATTATTTTATATTAGATATTTATTTTCTAATACTATAGGATGATATGGTCTCATTACAAGTTTGAACTTTTGACATTATATTATGCATTTAATATAATGTAATATAATGTCTGCTTTTAGCAAGCAATGTGAATAACATTTATTGGGTGCGTTTGGCACAACTTATTTAGCCCTGTTTTTGTTTATAAAATAAACTTAACCGCTTTTCAGGTGTTTGGCAAATTTGTTTTCACAAAAAACACAAAATCGATTTTGAATTTTTGTACATGAATTGTAAAAGCTAGGATTCGTAGCTTTTGGTTTTTTCTAAAAACAAAAATACGGTTTTAGTATATTTTAGTCTTTTTAGCCTAAATAAATTTTTTTACCAAACGCTAAATTAGTTTTTGTTACCAGCAACAACTGTTTTATTAACAATTTACCAAACACCTGCCAATTTTTTTCAAAAACAGTTTGTTTTTTAAACTAAAACTAAAAACAATTTTTGTAAAAATTAAGCTGTGCCAAACGAGCCTATTATATAGTTTTTTTTTTTGTGAAGAAAGCCCATTATATAGTTGACAATACTCAAAACTCAAAAGTGTTTTAAACATAATTCTCTAAATGATTTCAATGTTAACGAAGACACGACACGTAGGAAGAAAAAAAAATCAATCGAAAATGTAAATTTACGATTTTGAATATTTAATCAATGCAATTAAAACGATGTTGTGCTACAGTGAAAAAAGTTAAGTATTTTTGCCGTGATTATTCCTAAACTGAATTTAAAACTATCCTTGAAGTAAAACCGACATAACCATTTTTCTTCCAAAACCATGTCGTCTTTCTGAAAACGACATGTTTTGTTTCTTAACATCATCTGCTGCTGAGTAGTGTAGTAAACAGCCTGTCGTTTGATATTTATTGTCGTTTTCTCTAGTTTCCTATGATGTATTTTTATTTAAAATTTTGAGAAATAGTCTTAAAATAAAAACCTTGAAATATTATACCTGGTAGTTATGGTTGATATTAAAATAAAATAAAAATTGAAGACATTCTATAAGATAAAATATTTAAAAACTAAAGAAGATAAACATTGGAATTCAGGAACAGAAGCATTCTATACAAATTTCCTTACAAAGATACCTTGCAACGCAAGAAAAGGAAGAACATCAACAAGATTTCAGCACTTCACATAAACAACAGATACAACAACATAATCACCATAATACACCCTTAGCAAAATTAGAACAAAAAAGATTTTCAAGTGTTCTTTTCTTTCTCGGCAATCGCCGACGACTTGAACCACGGAATCCACACCGACGTGGTCCTCTGATACAACCTGTAAGCCTCGGCCCGGTACGCTTGCTTGATCATCCGATCTTCGACGAGCTTCGTCACGTAAGCCAAACACATCGTGTTGATCAGAGCTCCAGCGAAGGCGAATTGGCTTCCCAAGTTCCACGAGAAGATAGCCAAGCCCCACCACCACAGTTGCTCCCCGAAGTAGTTCGGGTGTCGAGAATACTGCCACAAGCCTGTGTCGAGGTTGAGCACGACTGGTTTCCCGGTCTCCTTGAGCTTCTCGTTTCGGGTCACGAATTCGTGGAGCTGCGTGTCGGCGAAGTAGGCTGTGGCGATTCCTGAGAGGCAAACGACGACAGCGACGAAATCCCAGATGTTCAGCGGTTTCTCCGCCGAGTGTATCGTGTACAAGGGAAAGCACACGCCGATCAGGAACAACTGTGAAATCACATAGTATATGAGAAAACACATGAAATTCCATTGATTTGGCATGAAAAATCTTAACAGTGTATCTATTGTACTCAAGTTAATTAATCTAAGGGATGATAGCGGCAAAAGTACTCAAGTTGTGTTCAACTGCGCCTGGGGTACCCAAGTTCTTTTTGTAGTGGAAAAAGCACCAAAGTTCAATAAAACAATAGCCAGAAAACAGAGAAGCTCAAAAACGATTTCCCATTATCCAAGTGTGCTAATTTCGAGGATCGCAAACGCTCACTTAACTCAACCGTGCACATTTCATTCTGGCTAAATAACCGGCCAGAGCAAGTCACGACGACCAGAACTCTATAAACCGAAAAATAACACGATGTAACTTGCGGAAGAAGAAACACATTCTTTCAAATTAAAAACCCAGTTTGATGCAATCAAGCTTCAAAAGCCAGTCGCCTAAGCGACCTTTTATCGAGCACGTGGCGTGACACAGATTCGAATCGCTCACCTGCTGAGAGACGTAGACGGCGAAGAACGAGACCCACCACCAGTGTCGTCCGTACTGCCCTTTCATGTCGGTGAATCTCCAGTCCTCCCTCACTCCCCACTCCCACTTCTCTCGCCGGAAGTAGTTATGCGTGAGCCTCACGCTCCAGATCCAGGTCAGCGCGATCGCGATCCTCGACCTCCACGGATTGAACTCGCCCAGAGGGTGGGACTCGTAGTAGTGAGCCACCATCACCGGAATCACCGTCCAGTACAGGTCGATCATCTGAAGAATTCAAACCCAATCAACAATGGAGGAGAGAACGACGATTGATTGGTAAGAGAGAATCGAGAGTTCTGGTTCTTACCCAGTGGCTGGAGATGAGTTGGCTGACGACCCAGAAGAGGACGTTGACGTTGAAGAAGAAGAGGGCGTTGACCAGGAGCAGAGGGTGATCGAGGCACCACTTCCATGTCGGAGATTCGGAGTTGTTGAGGAAGGAGAGGTAGAAGACGATGGAGGGAAGAGGGACGAGAAGCGAGATCGCCGCGTTCTTCAGATTGGCCATTTTGATTCTTGCTCTGATCACTGATCGAGTGTTCATCAATGGCGATTGTATATATAGAGATTATATCGTAGGTGGAGAGTATAGCAGTGTGGCTCGGGTGGGTCCCACATGACACAGGAGATGATCTTCAGAATGATTAGATCATTACTTTCTGATCGTCTTACCAGCAAATATATATATATATATATATATAGCATGATCACCTTTTTTTTTTTAAGTAATTCCTCTTAAAAAAAAAAAACCTTCAAATGCAATTTTTTTAAAATTTAAAAATAAAAAAAATAAAGTAATGACATGGCATGGTACATTTAATAGATTTATAGAATTTATAATTTTTTATAATAATAATATGTATTATTACACTTAAATTCTTATGAAAACCTTTAGCCTTCTAGACATTGTTATCAAAATTTTATAATTTACTAATTATTTGCAATTTTTATAATCTATATATATATTAAAGCATGATAGACCAAGTTTTTTCAAAACAATTCTATTATATTGACATGCTCAAATGCTATTTTTTTAGAATTTTGAATTAAAAACTTCATTTATATAAAAATTGTATCATATTCAATTCTTTGTGGATACTAAAATACCGGATATGATATGATGGTGCATTTTTTATATATAAAAGCAAAATCTCATGCACAATTTACAAGTAATGGGTATACAATTTCTATTTTCTTAGAGTTTTGATTTTTTTTTTTTAAATCATGCCATGCGATGGGCGTTATTGTCTCATTGAATTGAATTCATGTTTTACATGCACAAGACCATTTAATTAAACAATTTTAACGCTTCGTGTATTCAATTCATTTAATTACATGACCATTAGTTTCTCATTGATGTTTTTATCAAAAAGACATTCATTTAACCAACCATTATTAATAAGAAATAGCACTAAAAACCTATTTAAGAAAAAGACTCTTCCAATCCTAAATTAAAATTAAAGAATTAGAACTCTTCGGTGCCGTTTGGTAGACAACTCGAACTGTTTTGGTTTTCTCTATTCAGAATTTTATAGTTGTAGTGTAAAAAACTCTTGCAGTTGTTTTTAAATAACTGTTTGGTACACATTTCTGTTTTTATTTTTTAGAAATAAAACAACAGAATAACTGTTTGGAATACGATTCGATTTTTTCTTAAAAAATCAAATATTTAATACATTAATAAAATTTAAAAATATTATTACATTAATAATACAATAACATAAATATTATATTACGGTGTAAATTAGATACAATCATGTTTAACATATCAAATCTATATTATATAGTCTAAATAATAAGTTTTAACATGCATCGAGACTTTGAAGGTTCAATGGTGAAGTTTAAAGGTGGAAATTTGGTATCCGTTTTCCGGTTTTGTCTCTGTTCCGGTACCGGTCCTGGATCGATTATAAAAAAATCCAAGAAATTTAATTTAAACCCAAGAACTGGTACTTCTCGGTACCCATTTTTAGAATTGAGAAACAAAAACGATGCCCTAAACAAATATTCCCCGATTTTTGTTACCGGTTCTGATTTTAAACTACATGTCATTTTTTTAGTTTTTAGTATGTCATTTTTAGTGTATTTTAAACTTTTATTGTCGTTTTATACTATTTGTAGTTTTTAATTTTTGGTTTTAAAAAATACATGTGGTTTTTAAGTCAAGCACTTTTAAAACCGAAATCGGTAAAAAAAAAATTCCCAATTTTTTGGAACATAGACGAAAAAAAGAAGAAGTTATTTCCCGGTTCCCGGTTAGAATTTTACTCTTAATGAAGTCGATAGAAATAAGGACTGAGGAAAGAAAAAATTGAGTGAAAAAAACAGAAAACAACAAAAATCTGTATTTGAAAATCTTTAAGAAAAACAGAATAAAACTTGAAATGTTTTGGAGTTCAATTTGATGAGTTACACACCAAACAGTCATTTATTTTTTCTAGTGTAACTGTACAAGTTAGAAAACTAAAAAACTGTTTTCAAGTTATGTACCAAACACAGCCTTCATGTCTTCATTTCATGACTATATATAACAACACTCTAAGTTATCATTCACCTCATATTCTTGATCATTTTTTTAATCTTGTATTTTTAATTCTTTTTAATTTAATTTTCTCTTTGTTTTTTCTGCAGATTTTTCATCTCTTGGTGAAGTCATCAAATCTCCGGCTGGCATAGTGGATTCATCGAATGAAAACTTGAAGGTATCGTTTGTTTTTTTAGCTTTTACTGAATAGTTGATTCTTTTAATTCAAAAAGAGTGTTTTGTGTCTATTCTTTTGCATATATTTAATTTGTTTCATCATATCTATACAGATTTAATTACTCTATGAAACTATTCTTGAAATCCTTCATTTATGAATTTTTGCAGAAGAAGAAGAATGAGGTGTCACTTCTAGATGCGGAAATTATTTGAGTGAAAAAGATCAAAGCGCTATGTCCGCATCTTTTTTCTTCTTCTTCTAAATAGTCATGTGTAAATGGTTCCTTTTAATTTCATGCTTCAAATAGTTATCTTCGTTCGGATTGTCAGTTTTTATACTATGTATATTAATTGTTATTTTGATGCAAAATTGCAAAGATGGTGTGTATACAAAATAATCTCTAAAAGTCTCTAATAGCGTATATAAAAACAATAATGCATCCGTGTTTCAGAGTTTAATTGTTATTTTGATAAAGAACTACAAACAAGTGTACATCTCAAAAATTACAATACGACTATTCATGTCAAGTAATTATTTTTCCATACATCTCATTATGCTACGTCAACTTAAGACTCTTCAAGTAATTTTATTTATTTTGGTTGTTCGCGTTGAAGAATTTTTTCAATGCAATTACAAAATTATGATATTACTATCTCTTCTATCACTCAAATTCAATGCCCTTTGCTTACTCTTCCTATCACTTACTTGAATGATTGTTTTATTCCTCATTAATGGCACGATTAGGACATATTTTTGTATCTAATTAACAGATGCTTTCTTTTTAATTCAATTATCCATCAACTTTATACACCAATTTTTTTCCTCAAATAAAATAGTGCTCATCATTTTTGATGTTGCTTACTTATGTTTTATAAGAAGCAGTGGATTGGAAGAGTCTTTTAACATTAAGATAAATGAGATTTTTTAATTGAGATTTTGAAGAAGGATATAATTAAATTGGAGAAGAAAGGATGATGAAAACTTTTTAGTTGTTGTTTCTAATTACTGTGAAATTTATACTTCAATTGTTGGAGCCAAAGTATGTTTTGATTTGAATGTCGTTCCGGTGACAATATAAAAATATATTAACTTAAAGTACGTATCATGACATAATTACATTAACTTTTAATATTTCATTAAATCATTAGTATAGTTTTGTTTTCATAATAAAGTTATACGAAAACTACAAAATATACGCATAAGATTGATAATTGATACAACACACCCAAAATATATGTAAAAGCTATCATTGGTACACAAATTAAATATGACCAATTGTCAGATTTGCATATCCTAAAATATAGAATAATTATATATAAAAAAAAAGTTGTTATGTTTTTTTATTTATTTATGTGAATATAACACATGAATAAAAAAAATGTATAATATTAATTTTGCTTCGTGAACGCAATTTTTAATTACTTTACAATAGCTAATGTGTCACTTAACTCAATGAATAGCGCGGTATTTGTTGATGTACAAATTCGTCATTATTTAATACGACATAAAGTGCTAATTTGTGAATTAATTAAATTTACAAATGATAATAAAAGGCCTTAAAAGAATTAAATCACTAATTCGTAAAAGCCCACTCGAGAAGCCCATTCTCTCA
Source organism: Parietaria judaica (assembly GCA_954871525.1). Lineage (NCBI taxonomy): Eukaryota > Viridiplantae > Streptophyta > Magnoliopsida > Rosales > Urticaceae > Parietaria > Parietaria judaica. The sequence goes on along the minus strand of OX940864.1, from coordinate 2,442,546 downwards.
GAAGAATTATGCCCCATTAGCTGGAAGCTACTCGGCCCGAAAGCCCAAAAGCAGTCCGTCGCTAGCCCAGGAGAAGAAGGGTAAAATTGTCATATATCCTACCCGTCATCCCAATTCAAACCCAAGCGAAAGACCAGGAGCACGAAGTCTACTCTTCAACGGGTATAATTCAAACTCGACGAAGAGAACGCAATCATGGGACACGTGCCACAAGACGAGCCATTCAACCCGGTCAGCTCGGTGAGGAAACTCCAAGGTTCCTGGAAGTCCAACGGGAAGAATTGAAGTCTATAAATACCAAGCTCAACCTCAGATCAACACACATCCCTGAGAGAATACATCGAGAGTTTTCTACCCGTCATTTCCGCCTACTTGAAGATTCTGTTGTATTCTTTTCACTATCTCTCTCTCTTTCTTTCTCTTGTTCTACACATGATTTGCTGCCTGTAGCTATCCGACCATGCTATTTGTCGCAATAAACTTACAGAGGACGTAGTCAACTACCGCCTTGGGACGAACCTCTATAAAAAACCCCTCGTCTTATTTATATCGCTTATATACATATATACATATATCTAGAGTGAGTCGAGAGTTTGCAACGTGAGAGATCGAATTCCACCAAATTGTTTGTTAAACGAATATCATACACTCACAAGTCACACTTGACTGTTTGAGGTGAGAAACCACGTCAACAATATTGAAGAGATGGTTTGAAATTGTATAATATGAGGATATTGACGTTGTTGCGGGAAAAAGTCTAAGAGAGTTTAAACTATGCGTTTTTGGTCTAAAGTATTTTTCTTACTTTATAGTCATTTTAAATGTAACATGCATATTTTAAAAATCGATATATTACTCTATTTATTGATGATTTAATGATGATGAAATGAAGAAGAAAAAAAAACGAGAATTTGAAGTTTATATGTACTATTTTTTAGCAAAAATTAATCATTCGCCATACTTTATTGCCACCGCGCGAAGCACGGTGCCCTTCCACTAGTAAAGTTTTAAAATTTGAGAAAGCTAGGAATAAAAGGATACATGATGCGGCATAAGTACCTATAAACTTAAAGTAATGTATTGGAACGGTATGATTTGAGCGAGAAAATAGCGGCGGCATGAATATGCCTAAGTCATTCAAAATTACATGCACACTATCAAAATATTAAAGTAATAACAAAAACACACGAGTGTTAAAAATTGAAAATATGTTGGTTACTCATTTACCCGTTAATGACACGTATGTCAAGTTATTATCCAATTTTAACTAATTTTTATGTTTTGCCAAAGTGTACTACCATTTAAGTCAAATTTCACATTTTGAATAATTGCAAACTCTTAAGGAAAAGACGTCTGGTGATACAAGTTGACAAAACGTAAATTTTTGGCTGAAATGTGATAATAACGTAGCATCATCAGACACGTGTCCTTTAATGTCTGATAGTAATGTTGTACAAGAAAAAACCAACGAGTTTTTAATTTTTAACACTATGTTTGTCACTACTATTAAATTGATAGTTTTTAATAACTTAAAAATATATACGCCGCTATTTTCGTGGTTTTATATGATGAGTTAAATAATTTTACGATAATGATAGCATAAGGAACCACATTAAACATATTATATGGGGTACGTACTTGACTCATTATAAGCCGTAATATGTGTATTATTACGTACTTTTTTTTTTGTTAATTTAAAGTGTCATTTTTGCAAATATATAAAAAGCTATTGGTCTGTCAATGAGAATTTTGAATCATTCAATTTGAACTAATTAAAACGATTGAGTTAATTATGGTCAAATACAAACACTTAATAATTATAATAAAATAAATACGAAAAATTATTTCGCAACAATTATAAATAGTAAATACTGCCGAATAAACGTAAAACATTTACAACTTTGTTAATATCATATTTAGTAAGACTTTTTTTCAGAGAACAGGAACAAAAAGCTAGCCCTAGCCAATCGTTTTAGTACATATAAAGTGAACTCTCGTGAAGTAACGTGGTAATAATTATAAAGAAAAACTCACTAAATACCTAAAAACCACTTAAGGTTTAAGAAAATTGCTCATACTTTCAAACAATTAATTTATACCCATTAACAATGGCGGAACCAGGATTCGGAGACCGGGGGGGGTTCAATTTTTTTTTCCCATTAAATTTAATTTTAGGGGTGGTTTATGCAAATAAGTTTATAGTATTTTGGTCCTATTAGTGCAATTTTCAAAACTTTGGGGGTGGTTTCAACCACACCAGCCCATAACATACGTCCGCCACTGCCCATTAATAAACTTTTTTCGACCATATTAACCCTAATATTAATTATTAATTTTTGTTTTAATAATTATTAATAATATAATTTTGAAATTATAATTTCCTATAATTAAGCTCTCTCTCTTCGCCATTAACATGAATATGAAACCAGAGAAACAAGCCTCTCTCTCTCTCGACTTCTCACGATATCCTTGTCGGACTGACCGCCATCGCCGGATTCCTACTGATCGGAGAAGAGTGCGCCGCCTCTCCGTCGCGTCGTCGCGACTCTGTCGCATCGTCGCCTTGCCTCTCCGTCACCACATCCTCGGCGAGGTTGACCCGCTCTGCCACGGCGAGTAGATCCGCTCCGAGTTCCGCTCCGTCGCCGGGAAAACCATCTTCGAGTCTGTCGCATCGTCGCCTCGCCTCTCCCACGTACGTTAATAAAATTTCGTATATATATTTACAGTTTTATATTGGTAATTACATAAACCAAATGTATGTTGATATTTAACACAAATAGTCCCCGCATTACATATACAATTTTGGTCATTAAATTTACAGTTTTATATTGGTATATACATATACTAAATTCATGTTGATATTTACGATTCGTAATTCGTATATATATTTACAATTTTATATTGGTAATTACATAAACAAAATGTATGTTGACATTTACGATTTGCACAAATTACATATACAATTTTGGTAATTAAATTTACAGTTTTATATTGGTATATACATATATATACCAAATTCATGTTGATATTTACAAATCGTAATTCGTATGTATATTTACAGTTTTATATTGGTAATTACATAAACCAAATGTATGTTGATATGAAAAAATTACGTATATTTTTATTTATTAAAATCAAATTATTCAAATATTCCTATTTAATAGGATTACTAAGTATGCTACGGTAAGGGTTATTTTTTAAGCATTAATTGGTTGATTCTATTATGCTACAATTAAGGAACATTAATAGTAAAAAAAAATTAAAGGGTATTTTAGTCCATATTTCAAATAATAGGTGGTTTTAATTACCAAAAATAAAAATGGATGGGCATATTTTTTAAACCTTGAATCACAAATGAGCATTTCCCTCATTTACCCTTATAAAGGCTCAAGATATGATGACTTTATATTAGTTAATGGTATGTTTATTATAGCACCATGGTTATTATTGTTTATTAAAAAGGCAACAAAAGCAATCATCAGTGTGGGCATGCAAAGAGAAGATTATTAAACAAATTAAGGGAATAATCTAATCGTGGTGTATGTAATCATTATTAACCCTAAGTTGGTGTGCCTAATCATTTGGCCAGCTGGAAAAAAGAAAAGGCAACTATATTTTCACAGCTTTTCATAAGCTCATATTGATTCTATTCTCGTCGATGCCAGCACAGTCCGTTTATACATAGAGAGAGAGATATTGCATTTCATACCCTCATGATTAAATCCCGAATCGAAAACGAAGCAAAAAATAAACGGTAACATCGTAAAGAGAACTATAGAAGTTCGGTCTCACGTACATTCACTTTCGTGCACTTTCAAACTATATTGAGGTCGAAACACATGAATAAAGCTATGGTGTTGAAACAAATTTTACGTACTATTTCAAAGTTGATACCCTAGCGTTACGTACAATACTATAGTAGATCGTTGAATATATATGTATATATATATATATATATATAATTTATACTGAGTCAGTGTACATGGGCGCGCGAGGTTGGCGCTGTGGATTGGGTCCACTGATGGGCTATGACATGGAGAATCTCCGCAATCTGCGCAGATGTAGAAGAGTGTCAAAGCAAGATCACAGCATCACAATGACACGCATGCATGCTCTCAAAAATACCCTATCATCGATCAAGCGAACCATATATATCTATATCTATATATATAAGATATACTTTTAAGAGTACAAAAGCACAGCACATGGATCTGCAATGCCAATAATACAATGATAATATATATATATATGCCTTCCCTCGCATGCATATATATGTGGTCCGGCGCCGATCGGTTGAAGAAAGAAAAATAAAAGTCCGTTGCTTTTGCTTTTGGCGTGCTTGCTGTGATGCCACGATTGTAAACAAAATGTTTATTATTCGTATAGATAGGGTTAACAAGAATTAAAGACATAAATCACAACACTAAACTATCAAAACTTTTGCTATATAGTGCGTGTGTGTATATATACATGGATACGGAATGAGATAGAGACCACAACTCACGCTCACCTACATGGACCACTAGGGGTCATTTTTACAAAAATCGTTTCAGATACTTTTGTATAGTGCAACAACTAAAAAAAGATTTGGAATATATAAATTATATTTTTAGAATTATTTGGATATTTTTACCGCAAGTATCTCATAATAATAAATATAGTGCAATAGAGTTTTATTATAGTATATATAGTTTGTTAGGATGTATATACTATTTTTCGTGTTTTGGAAACCTTCTTGATTTTTTAAGTGATTGATCGCTATAAGTACAATCAACGAGCGTAAGGGCAAGTTCAGCCACAAACACCAAAAATTATTATTATAGTGGAGTTTTAACACCGAAAATAATTTCTTCTCCAACCACAACATCAAATATTACACTAAACGGTTACACTTTTTAATATTATTTTATTAATATTTCTTTTATCTATTTTATTTATATTTATTTACATTCACTAATAAAATAAATAAATAGTGTTTGGTGATGTGAATAGTATCATACTAAATATAATGTAACACTATTCCATTTCACCAAACTGATAGATTTATGATGTTTCATTGGAGAATCTTATTGTAAAAATCACAATAAAATAGTATTTTGGAGTCCTATCGAAAATGGCCTAATAATCATCGAAGTACATTAAGTTTTCGCACAAAACACTCTCAAATTTTGGCTATATTATTATTATTCAGAGCAACGTATAAACGTGCGGACTGTGTTATCATTGGTACCATATTGTGGATAATAGGATAGTTTGGCGCAAATTTTAAAAAGCCGATGCAGGTCGTCGATGATCCAATTTTACGGTAAGCCGAAGGGTACGGGTTTGCCATGTCTTGTAAATGTGGTAAAACGGAGTGATAGTGTTTTGTTCAAGCGTGTTATTGTGAAACGACTGGTAAATAAGAAAGTGTTCAAACAATGTTCGAATGTATTTAATTTTTGCTGCTTGAACGACATAATTTTTATAGTGTTGCTAGCCAAAAATTGGTGAAGACACGACATAGAATATATCTCTAATAAATTAATAATTGTAGTAGAGTTATATAAGTTTTTTAATCATCGATATTGAGAATTAATTATCCAGCACGTTGATCCTAAATCAAGATCGAAAAAAAATATAATTTGTTCGAAAATATTAACTTATGGAGTTTTAAATTTAACGAGGCTCCCACACGTATTAATATGGACCTAACAAGGTATGTTTGTAAGAAACGACAGGTTGTATTTGTTGTTATGAAAAACGACATGCTAATATGTGTCAGAAACGACATTTGGGACCTCGAAAAGCCACGTCATCACCTTCGGTTGGTCATCGTTTCATCGTCTGTCGCTTAGCTTGGGCATGGAATAGCTGATTCCGAAATCCCCAATCTTCCTTGCGATTAGGGTTAGGGTTCTTGATTTCCTTCGATTCATTCCCTGATTTTGGGTCGCACGATCGTCGATTTCGTTTGGGATTGCCTGCGATGTCGTCTCGATTCCTGAAGAAAGTTCTGAAAGAGCAAGAGCAGAAGATACAGAGCGAGGCTCAAATCCAGGAAGACTTCGAGGAAGAAGATGAGGAGGAGGAGAAGGCTAATTCGTTTTCTGTGATCAATCCCTTCGACCTCCTTGACGATGATGATCGTATCAGTGATCAGGTTCGATTTCGTCTTCTAATTAATATACTGCTGAAAATTGAAGCTAGTATATAGATGTAATTATCATTATATATATGTTTCAAAAAAAATAATTATCATTATATATATGTATATCTTTGTTTCCTTTGATCAATCCGTTCGACCTCCTTGGCTTTGACGATGATTGCCATACCAGTGACCAGGAGATGAAATATTCATTTCTAATGAAAATACTGTTGAATGCTAGTATATGTTTATATCGTTATATATATATGTATATATGTATGTATGTATGTATGTATGTATGTATGTTTGTATGTATGTATGTATATGTGTATCATTGCTCGTTAATATGCAGATTTGATTAGATAGTGAGAGTGTCATTTGCTGGTCTTAGACTTAACGACGCTTAGTTTTCACTAGCTGTCTCTTGAAAGACCAATCCTTCTCTTCCTTGCTTGTTTTTTAGATTCTGAATATCGATAATTGCATTACACAACTCGTTTAGTAATAGGTCAAATAGGGTTTTGCTGGTGGCCGTGGCATGACTCGTTTCGACGCGATTAGGTTTCAATAGGTCATGTGTGTTTGTGTGTTCATATTTTCGATTCTGAATATTGATAATTGCGTTACGCTACTCTTTAAGTTATAGGTCAAAATGGGTTTTTATAGGGTGTTTCTAAGTGCGCTTTTCAAAGTGTTTAGGTCTACTTAACTTATTATGCACACGAGAAATGCACGGGATGAGATGCAAAGTTATATATCAATATTCTGAATGCAGGAGGATGAGCAAGAAACCGCCGAAGTAAATTCAGTTGGAACTAGTGAGAAACAAGAATTGCCCAAGTCTAAAGGTTCTTCTGAAGTAGCCTCGAAATCCAGTAACAAATCAAAGAAGAAGAAAAAGAAGAAAAACAAGGATGGTTCTTCTGCTGGTATACAGAAAACCGAGGAGCATTTAGATGAGATTCTGGAAACGTTATCGCTAGACAAGAATATTGAAAAATCGAAAGCCGAAAATTTGCAGCTCGGCGATACTCTTGTCAAAGATAAACAGTGTACATCCTCGGTATTACAAGTCGATACAAAATATCTGAATGCGGAGAATGAACTCCGAAGAATATTTGGCTCTAAGGTTGTGAAATCCTTTGAGAAAAGTAATCAAACGAGCAGCTCAAGACAGGTACGTGGAGGACGGCGTATCGGTTATAACCGAAAGACTTCTCTTATTACTCCATCGGAACATTGGCATCGGTGGGACGGTTCTTTCTCCATGGAATTTGTTGAAGTCAAAGGTGGATACAGTTACTTTAGGTAAAATCGCTATCTGTTTTTTTTATTGTTTCCCTGTTTTTCTCCATGACATCTATTTTATGTACACTCTGTATTTTGATATGTATAGATATGTGCATTCGTCATCCTATTCTCAAGCTCAAAACACGTTTGAAGCTGCAAAAGCCACTCATGATATCAACGGAATAGCAAGTATTTTACTGCATTACCCTTATCACTTGGATTCACTTATTACAATGGCGGATTACTTTAAGTTTTCCGGTGAGCATCAAATGGCGGCAGATGCTATTTCGAAGTGTTTATACGCATTAGAATGTGCGTGGCACCAAATGTTCACGCCATTTCAGGGGAATTGTCAAGTGAAGTTCAACGATGATAATAACAAGCCTCTTTTTAGGGCGCTTTTTGCTCACATGAAGAATATGGATCGGCGAGGTTGTCATCGATCGGCTTTAGAAGTTTGTAAGCTTTTGCTCTCTTTGGATTCCGACGATCCAATGGGCGCAAAGTTCTATATTGACTACTTAGCCTTAAGAGCCGAAGAGTATTCATGGCTGGAAAAATTCTCAGAGCTCTACGAAAGTGATAACTCGTTATGGCTGTTTCCGAATTTCTCGTATTCGCTTGCGATTTCCCGACTATATCTGGAGAAACCGGAGAATATAGACGATAGTGATGAAGCAAATACGAAGTCTAGTTCATCGGATCTTATGAAGCAGGCTCTGATGCTTCACCCTTCGGTTATCAAGAAAATGGTGGAAAAGGTGCCTTTGAAGGAGCAAGCTTGGACGGGAATTGTTAAGCACTCATTTTTCCGAGCGGAGCAAGTCAATATTCCATCATTGGATCATCTCATTAACATGTATGTTGAAACCAATTTTCTCGTATGGAGATTGCCGGATTTGCAAACCTTGTTACGGGAATCGGCTCATAAGGTTCTCGAAATACTAAAAAACAATAGCGGTGAAGCAAAGGATTGGGCTTGCGTCAGAAGGGAAGCTTTCTCTTCTGACAAGAACGAGTGAGTCTCGAAACATATTCGCGTTGTTATGCTATTTTGTTGTTGCTACTCTCATTGTATAGCGTATTTTATGATATTGACAGATCGTAGGATTAAGTGTAAATATTTTATTCATTTAGGATTTGATTTAATTTTTATTATTTTGATAGGACCCGCATAGATAAAACAAATACCTTATTAATAAAAGTGATCCGGGTCTCTAATTTCAGAGTTAGACAGATAAAACTTTTCCAGAAGTTTAATATTAATAATATATATATATATATATATATATATATAGGATTAGAAACTCTAATCCCATGTTTATTGTAAAATACCCATAACTCTACTAAGTGAAAATACCCAAATACATAATTTAGTAAATATAAATAAAGTCTTAATAGATATTTCTCTATACTAGTTTTAATCTTTATATACAGTATGAAATATAAAAGGATTTTTTTATTATTTTTTTTTTATTATTTTTTTTTTTCAGGTACTCCCATTTGATGGTTTCGGACTTCTCTCATTCTGTGGCAACTCTCCCGCCCGAAAATTTGCAGCCCTTCATGGTCAATCCCGCAATGATGAATAACGCCATTCCCGCTGAGGGCGAAATGGTAAATGCACACGAGGGAGTCCCAGCTCCACGTGAAGTGGTGAACCGAAACGCATTAGCCGTGTTGTTGGAGTCGATGCTCCCGTGGGTTCACTATGGAGATGTTAATCACGCTGATGAGGACGGGGATGATAACCGAGGATAATTTGGCCGACATGGGAGGGAAGACCGTCGAGGCGAAGTTGGGGGTGTTTTCGAAGGAGTTTTTGAAATTTTGGTGCCAAATTTACGGAATCATGTTTCGGGGGTGAGAATTGATGTTGAAATGTTGCTAAGGGGTGGAAATTGAAAATAAAGATTCAGTCTGATTTTTTTTTTTCTTTTTCAAATAAGGACCTTGAGATCTAGAAAATATTATAATACATATTCTTATTATATAGCTTTATTTATTATTACTGGCCTTAATCAATAAATTGGCGCACTTTGAGTAATTGGATCTCTAAACAGATGCCTCCTAATTTTAGAAAAATGCCGTATTACCTCCAGTATGTCAAAAATGGCAAAAATACTGATATGTACATAGGAAGCGTTACTTTCGAAGATTAAAGTTAGGAGCTTAAAGTGCAACAACGTGTGAATTTCACGGGGCAAAATTATAATCATTTACATTAGAATTTCGTTAAATTAATACTCGATAAATCAATTATTTTGATAAAATAATATTTTTGTCTGGTCTCCGATTTTAACTAACATTACAAATTTTTTCCGAATATCCAAATTTGTGTAACTATTCATATAATATCTTCGAGTAAGTCACGATCTTGGCACCAATTAACTTCCCTTTCTTTTTTAACATTTGCCATGAACTTCTTTTTAAAATATGTAAAGTATTTCTACCGTAAACCTTATTTAGATTTTCATTTAAATTCGTACCCTCCCTGAATAACAGGGAGTATTTGAAAGGTATGCTCCTAAGAAGCCTCCCCGAATAGTGTTTTTGTTTCTTAACGGGAGTATTTGAAAAGTATGCTTCTAAGAAGGCCTCTATACTAGGAAGTAACATGTAAATTTAGTGACGTCACGGGTAATTACTGTTGAAATAAAATTAAAAATTAAGAAATAAAAATGTAAAATTAAGAAAATTAAGAGTTGACGAAAATGTAAGAGAGAGAAAGAAAGAAGCAACAAAAATGGCGGAAGTTTTGCTTGGGGTTTCTCAGTCCACTCTCCGTCTTCGCCAACCCAGACTCGCTCTCTCTCTCCGACGACCTTCCATTCGCTCAACCGCCCTTCGAGCTCCGACGCCTCCGAATCGGATCCGTCTCTGCGCTGGGATCGTCTCCGACACGAAATCCTCGAGCTCCTTCACCGTCGTCGACTCGGCGAACAAGGACTCCGATCTCGAGCTGGACAGCGGCGGCTCCGGCGGCGGATTGGGAGCTAACGGAGGCGACGGTAACGGCGGCGGCGGAGGAGGAGACGGTGACGGCAAAGGCGAGGGAGAAGGAGAAGGCGAGTCGCAAGGGGAGAGCGAGAAGAAGATGGGGTTTTCGATGTCGCAGAAGCTGACTCTCGGATACGCTGCTCTTGTTGGAGGTAGAGGTTCCATTGCTTGTGTTATGATTTCGAATTCGAAGCTTTTTGGTTTCTGTGATGCAGATTTTGTGTGATTACACTCTTTTTAGGATTTCGATTACCTAGAATTGGATATCAGGTAGAAGATTGTGTGATAGTGTTAAGACTGTTCATACCAAAGCAGATGGATTTAGTTGAAATCGATGTTTAGGAGACTGCTTATCGTGATCCGCCCGCAAGTGCAATTTACGAGAATACCAATTGTGCCGTTGCGGTTTTCGTTAGGTTTTTAAAAATCGATACTAATTGTGCCGATTTGAGTTCATGGTATACCGCAAAACCAATGGGTATATCGATAAGTTATTGATAGAAGACAACTCACGTTGGTAGTACTTTATTCATGCAAGAATTTGTTATGCAACCCGGTTAGGCGAAATTCAGACCTTTAAAGCTTGAGGACGAGCTCATTTTATCGGTTTAAAGACCCTAATCATTATCGGTTTTGAGCTTGGAAGAAGAAACGGAAGTACACTTGTGTATTGAATGTCTGTTTGTTCAAGATTGGAGATTATGTTCGGAGCTTTTTGTTGTGCGAATTTTCCGAGTAATTAGATTAATTGTTCATGGCAGTGGGTGGTCTTATGGGCTACTTGAAGAGTGGAAGCCAGAAGTCTCTGCTCGCCGGAGGAATATCGGCGGCTCTGCTCTATTACGTTCACACTCAGCTACCGACTAATCCCGTCTTTGCATCGGCCATTGGGCTCGGTAAGCTGATTTCTTTCTAGTCGTTTAAGCTTTGATTGTCCTTCTTTATGCTTATCATACCACGCAACACGAGTATATCGGGTCTTCGTCTGTCTGTATTCTATCAAGGGTAGATTAGTCATTTCTTAGTATTTTTTATTTTTCCGAAATCGGAAGTAGAACCCCAGCCTTTCTTGATTGCTTGTTTCTTATTTATGTATTTCTGTTTGCTATCGAGGGCAGATCAGTCATTTATTAGTATGATCTATTTTCATTTCCATCAACTTTTTCTGATGTATATCATCAGGCTTATCTGGTTCACTTCTGGGAGTGATGGGCTCTCGTTTCAAGCGATCGGGGAAGATATTTCCGGCAGGTGTTGTATCCCTCATTTCTCTGATCATGACCGGCGGCTATTTGCACGGTATCTTACGCTCTGCACACTGAAATGACCTTTGCCGACGGTGAACAATGCTGCGTTTTACTAGCAACTTTCTGAACTATAACTGCTTGAAATTATAAACATTACATGGATTCTCAGTTTTGTTGTGCTCTTCAACGTTGTGTGTTGACTTTTTTTTTTTTTTTTTTTTTATAGCAATAGAGTAGTTTGACTATTTGTGTGGAAGGGTGTTTATATTGGTTTGACTTTGAAGTTTCTCATGTCTCGTCATCTGTGACAAATAACTGGTGCATTTTTGAAGTTTCTCATGTCTTGTCATCTGTGACAAATAACTGGTGCATTTCGGCTCCGAAGTCCCGGTCAAGGCCTAAAGTCTGAGCGTTTTTGTAAAAAACCAAGAACTCGGGTTCAAAAACCTGCCAGGCCGGTTACTTTTAGCTTATAAAAAGATTAGATCTGTACTTATATGTAACTAATATTTTTTCAAAAACCAACTTGGTCCGGTCTTGAGCCAGCTTCTTTCGGTTCTCGGTTTAAAAAGCGGCTTTCACCGGAACTTTGAATGGGACTTCCATGTCCTGATCACCGTTTCGGAAGGCCCAAAAAACTGGGACATGGCCAAATAATGTTAAACCTTTGGTGCCCGGTTTTGGTTTCAGGTCTTGTTTACTTGGATTGCAAGTTATTTGGTTAGATGAAATCCGAATCGTCATTGAAACCGAACAAGCCAAAGTTATAGGAAGATCAGATGCAAGAAAAGAAACAAATTCTTTTAACTTAATTAAACATCAAACATTTAAAATGCTTATAAGTTCATGTCTTCTTCGCTGCAAGCAGTTTAGTTGGGTTCACATAAATATGGAAGTCGGTATATAATAATAATTTTACACAAGATCATTATCTATTAAAGACTTCAATGTAGTGAAGACTCGTACGGTTGCTGTTGAATTCGAGAGTTAGCTTTAATTGTCGTTCTCTACTTTCACCGACGGGGAAGCCGGGTACGGCCTCTTGCTAACAAGCCTGCAAGAAACAAAACCCAGAATATATAAAATCTAAACTACAATCTAAAAGTTCAGTCTCGGAGATTTCCGGCAGTGTTTTGATGTGAGAACCTGTCCCGTCGCCTCTCCAAGAACCGCTGAAGAGAGTGCGTCCTTGCAATCGGAAATTCTACACAAAACAAAGGAAACGCCAACGGAGCTTGTGATTTAGACTTCGAAAACGATTTTTGTGTAATAGTATCTGCATTGAAGGCGACTTAAAAATTGACGAAAACCGTCAATATTATTTGCTACAATTTATGATTTCCGGCCGAAGATTGCTATAACAAGTGTAAACGGGAGACTACTCTCGGAACAAAACTGATATTTTGTATAAAGTATGATAAATCATTACCTGCTTGCATCTTGGCAAGGACACTCTTTGGGCAAAGCTGAGCCACTGGTGGACCCGTTGGCTTTGCCAGCGCCTGTGAGCTCGAAACATTGTCAGTCTCACCCTTCTTTGCATCACCAGACTCGCCGGAGAAAGCGGTGGCAGCAGCGGTAGCAATACGCATGATTTCCATAACCTGTTTGAGCAAAAGCGAACGAAGCGACGGGATCAGGGTCGTTGAACATAGAGCGACGATATCGTAAAATCGCATCTACACAATTCAGAGCAGAGAGAGACCTTTTCTCCGGAGATTCCGTCGAACACCTTCACGCTCCCACCGTAGAAGATAGTAAGCTGCGGCCTGGTAGTCAAGACAAGAAAAAGAAATCAGAATATCGTCTCGGGTAATATTTCTGAATGAGGTGAACGTTCAAGTTGCATATTTCGCCTGCTTGAATATTGTATGGCATAAGCACCTATAAAATAGCGTTTTCGGCTGCATAATCGTGTTGTTTGTCTATCCCGTAAGTATTCAAAATGGATACCCGGGAGATAGATACATCGTAACCTTGAGACAGTACTCAACTCGAGATAAATAAACAACGGGATTATGCCGCCTCAAAACACTACTCCTAAAATACGAGAATCAAACTAAACGGGACTCCGAAAATTCGGCACGAGCCGATGCATAGAACAAGCTCATGCCCACAACTTTTTACCATAAAGAAAAAGGACACGACAATACTAAGAATCTTTCAAGCTCAACTAAACCATTGAAGTCCAAAGCGAATCGCAGGAGTTCTGAAGCAAAGTACCACTGTTGTCAGTTATCAATTGATGATGAAACAAGAAAGGACACCACTCTCAGTAGATTGGTCCTACACTCCTAGTATTTATGTCCACACAAACGGGAAACCGAAAAAACGTACTTTCTTTTCCGCGGAAATTCAATTCGAGAAGAAAACCACGAGACGAGGCGATTAAAACAAGTGTTGCTTCGAGTGCGGAAATCGATCAAAATCCACAGTTAAGTGTTAAACTAATCTCAAAACGTCAATTGCGTAAAAGCTCTAGTCTGAAAGCTCGAAATATCCGAGCGAAAAGTCGCACCGCAGCGCGAACCTACGAAAAAACCGGTTCCGGTAATGAACTCAAATTTCTCCACCAACCACCAACCTTTCCCCAAATTTCTCTTCCTGAATTTTGTTGTTCTTCATAACTGTTCATAAGCTCAAACAAAACGATTCCTCTTTCCAAAAACCGATGTCCACGAACCACGCAAGGTTGCGAACAACAACGAAAAAGAAAAATTCGAACCGAAAATCGAAAATTAACGACCATTTCGATCTGATCTCTCATTGAATACGCTTCAACAAACCTGGTTTCGGACGAATTCTGGCTCGTTGACTTGATACCAGCCTCGATTTCGCCTCTCTTGCCTTCTTCCTCGGCGATTTCTGGCTTCTCCGCGAGAATTTTCTCGCCGGCGTCAGATCTGACGGCCATTTCCGTCCACGACGAACAGCGAGAGAGAGATTCGGAGCGAGAATCTCGAAGCAAAGTCACTGAAAATCGAGAGAAGAAGAAGAAGAAGAGAAGACCGGACTTTCTGTAATGAAACAAACGCCAACAAGAAGCTGTATTTACGGCTTTCGGTTTATTGTTACTTAAGCCATATAAAACATTTGCGGAAAAAGTACCTATATATAATACAAATTATAAAATGGCAAAGAAAAATCAAATAGTGATAATCTGTTGAAAATGTATGGAAAGTAAAAATCTACGGGTAAGGAGTTAACAAAAAGAAATTAATCACTTGTGTTAAAATGATTTATATCATTGAGAATTCGTAAAACATGGGTACTTTACTGCAAATATCTTTTTTTTAAGTTTTTTAAGGAATATGATTTTAACTATTTTATTTTAATAAGCACGTGTTATAATTGGTTAAAATAATATAAAGCATTGCTGTCAGCCTGTCACTTCTAATTTCCAACCATGGTTTATTACTTTATAGAATATGTTGGGTTGGGCACCCCATAAAATTAACATTTTTAATACCTACTCTTAAAATAAATTGTAATTTTTTTTAAGTCTAAATTGACCCTGAATAGGTTTTAAATTTTTAATAAACTATTTGCTTTATATTATAATTTTCTCTTTGTATGATTATTATGTACTATTATGTAAATGAAATCTTATCTTGAGTTTTTTTTTTTAATGGGGTTACACTATCGGCCAATGTTAAAATACACTTTTGTATTATTATATATATTCAGTGGAAGAACAAGTGGCACTGTTGACTAAGTTTACATATATAAAGGGGGTACTAGGTTGCTTGTTTAAATCTTATCTTGAGTTTCAACATTCAACTACTTTTATTACTCCATCACGTTTATATTGCCTTTTTTTTCTTTTTCTTTCAAAGACCCCACAAATATACATATATATATATATGTAATATATATTCTTGAATCTTGACCATAAATAATAACGAATATGATGTCCAAGATAAACAAGACATGAGAGGTCGTGCTCTTGCGGACCCAATTGCATTGTTTTTTGTTATTTAAATTTAATGGGCATAGCTAAATTGATATATATTTCAAAAACTATACACAAAGAGGGGGTCATTTGGACATTTACCAAACTAAATTTGGAGATCTAACTCATTTTTATTCCACAATTATCATCTCTATCTTCCAATACTTGAAATTGTAACAACTTCATCTTCATTAATTACTCAAATTTAAATTACACGTATTAAGAAGATGACACGTATCACAACACAAACATAAATTAGAAATATTTAAATAGAATTTAAGAAAACAAAAGTCATCAACGACCTCTTTGGAGTTTGGACTTTGGAGTAGTTTACTTTGCAATCTATATATATATAAAAGGAAAATCTACCCACAATAAATTAGTGTTCTATATGACTTGGAAATAGAGAATCATGCAATTCTAAAATTTGTCAATTTTAGATTTATTTTTATTCAAAATCTATCCTTTATTCACCACTACATCAACACAATGAATAGTATTACAATAGAATTTTTTAAACATTTTCTTTAGACGTAAGTATTTATTTTGCACTTAAGTACATACAATTTAAATATATAGACTTTTTAAACGTATATTTTTTTCCTCTTCTTTTTCTTTTGATATAATTTTTTGCGTTTTGTTTCTTTTTATCATCTTAGACTTGATAATTGTACTTTGAAAAGAAGTTAATAATAATTTTAATTCCATAAAAAAAAACTAAAAAAAAACACGTGCACACATAATTTGTATGTTTAATCCATATTCATGTATATATATATATTTATTTATTAGTTACATATACATTAATCGCTTAATCTATGTATATATACATATATCAAAGCATGATAGACAATTTTGTTTTGAAAATAATTCTACTATAGACATGCTCAAATGCTAATTTTTTAGAATTTAGAATTAAAAAAATCATTATCATTAATTAAAATAGAGAAGTAAAAGACTTGAAAATCTTAATTTTTCATATTTTAACATTCTTTTTAAATAAAACTCAATGAGTGGATGTGTTATTTCATTAATCGGCTAACCAAAATGGCTATTCATATTATCATTAATTAATGAGTGGAGGTGTTATTGTGTCTTCATAATTTCACTTCATGATCAAAACGTATGTCATTATATTTCACCCTATTTTACGAGACTATTATTCTACCCAAGAATATATAAGATGAATGAATAGTACATGTTTTATTTTATTTATCATTAAGAAACTTATCGCTCTCTTGAGAATTTTAGATGGCCATTCTATCAATCATATGATTCATATCAATGCTTCCTCCAGTTTTTGCTTTTCAGGTAGCTGGAACTCTAAATTGCACTATGCTCTTAGTCTTAAGTCTTAACTCTTAAGAGTCACTAGAGTGTCAGAGGATGATGTAAGTTCTAACCTCCCTCTATCTAAGGTAAATCATATAGATTGATGTTTGACATTGGATATTTTTTGTTTTTTGTTTTTGTTTTTCAGGTTTGGTTTGATATCTGGTAGTGTTTTCAATGCTCTCCTGCGCGATTATTTTTGCGTTTTATACCTAGATCTCTCGATCAATGCGTTTCTTTCTTTTGTTTACAATTTCATTATTTTTAATAGATTTTTTAATTTTCTATTAATGAAAATTTAATACTTTCCATGTTAACAAAGTGACTTATTTTTATTTTTAATATTTTTCATCATTTATTTTTTGTTATAGATATGCACGTAGTTTTGTTAGGATCTTAATTTTTTAGCAAGTATGCAATTGATTTTCCTGTACAGGTTTTAGCTATAACAAGAAAGAAAGAAAGAAAAGAAGAAAAAAAGCTAGAGGGAGACCATGGAATTAATTCAAGAGACTAAGAACTTTTGGACTCAAGATTTTTCGTCTATATTTATTGATTGGTTTTTTCATTCCTAATCCTACATATTGTGTGATTTATGTCATATATTGGGCATGCTAAAAGTTTTATGGTCTTTTTTTGTGTATTATATACGTCTATATTCCTAAATCTTTAGATTCATTCAGTCACTGGACTAATCGAATTGCAGATGAACAAAGTAGCAAAATTCTATTAAAGAGCATTATTTGAGAATGAATTGTTCATTTTCACTTTGACCAGAACCAAAAACTAAATTTTATAACATACAATAATATAACAGTACTCTCTCAAACATATATATATACACATATAACAATACTATGCTTTTCTCTATTTTTTTTTATTAGTCATTCTTTTATTTTAATAATATTTTGTTTTTCACTTTCAAAATTTGAATACTTTCTAACATGCTTAATTTCTCTTGAACATGAACAGTGATGTTATCCACAAAGTAGCAACTAGCAACTGAAAGTGGGATGCACATATAATGACAAAAAAAATTCCTTGATCATCTTAAAATTTTCATGCTAAGTGATGGTAGATACTTTTTTTCTCTTGGAAAAAAAAGAAGATTTTGTATGCTAAGTGATGGGATACTTTTGTTCTCTTAGGAAAAAAAAAAAGAAGATTAACATTAATTTCATTACAGCTTAAATATTGGCTTTATTGCATTTTTTTTATGATTATTTAGGTTTTTTTTTTAAGTTTGTAAAAATGCCTTAAGAAAAGAATATTAATGACGGGGATACATTTCCTTTGATTTTTATGTGCTTTTCATCGGTATTTTGGTCTTATACATTGAATGTATATAATTACCAATAAATTGTATAAGAATGGTACTTACTCACATCACAAGCCAAGAAAAAAGACAAAGAAAAAGAAAGAAAAAAAAACACATATAATACACATATAAAATTACAAAAGACAAAGAACTTATTGAATTTGATGTTGTTTCAATTACAAAACATAATTTAAAGAAAATATATTCAATATTTTCTTTCAAATTTATAAGCGATTTTCGTATATCAATGCGCTACGTGCAATGCAAGTCCACTGAATATATCTATATAAAAGAAAAAATTACCGAATTATATGGCATAGTGAAATTGAAAGAGTAGAAAGATATTATACTCTATGATTTTTTAATATTATTTGGAAATAAACTAAATTTTGGTCTAAAATTTCACGTGCGTATTTATTAACACGAGATAAAGATCAATCACTACTTGAATACTCTTCTATCTCAAGTATCTCAAAAAACCATAATAGCATACACAGAATATGATAGTCACTCAATATGGATGCTTAATGTATATTGATTAGAATTAAAACCATAATTCTAATGTATATTTAATTAGAATTAAAATCACTTTAATAATTTGAGAAAATTGTTCATACACTAAAAAATATATATAAATATATACATACATGTCATATATATTGTGATAATTATTTTTATTTTCTTCTCATTTATTACACATGGATGTTGGGTTTTTTTATAACAATTATAATCTAAATAATAAAATTGATAAAAAAAAATCATTTTAATTCACCAATACTTTTTCTTTCTGCAACGCATAAACTCTAAGGTGTTTATTAGAATTCTCTATATATTTAATTGAGGATTTTACAATGTTTATATATATAACAAAATTTACAGTAATTAACATTAATAAAATAAAACCATTTTTTTATATTAGATGTGGATGTTGATATTTTGATTAAAATACAATTAAAAAATAATATTGATTATTTTTCATCCAACGTAAATAACATGTTTTATCGACACCGGGCTTCAAATACAATTAAGAAAATAAGATTGATAATTTTTTTTTCATTTAATTTCAGTAACAAATTTTGTCGTCAACGCGCGAAGCGCGGTGCCATCCACTAGTTAATTATGAAAATCCAATTAAATGTAAATAATACCAACTACCTAACATGTCGTTTTCGATGACATAGCACATGAGACTTGAGCCCATTTAGAAGCTAATGAAGAAATGGGCCGAAAGGGGCTCGGCCCATTGGAGATGGGCTCAGCTGAAAGAAAGATAATTAAGAAATCGGAACCGTAAAGCTCGCGTAGAGGAGAATAGAAAACAAAGTCGCAAGGGCAAAAAAAAGCGGAACCGTACGACTTTGTTTTCGTAATTTCACTTGACGACGAGCCACTTTTCCTCATAAAGGCCAGAAGCAGCAACGCGGGTTCTTTCGTATACTGAGATTATTGGAAAAAAGAAAAGAAAATAAATTTCAATTAGACTTTATAGTCAACGATGTCCGCCGTAATTGGTGGATCTATGCATATAGAGCATGTATTATTGGCCAATAGAATCACCCCGTTAAAAAAGAGAATATATCAGACCCGTTTTTTCTTGAAATCGATTAATAAACGCATTCGGGACATCCGAATGAGAGAGATATAGAGAGAGAAACGACATGCTTTTTGTAATTTGTCGTTCTTGTTTATTATGCTTCAATGTAACATTACAAATAATTCTCCTATTTATATAATAAATATTTAATAAAATAAAATAAAAATAGACTCGAAAAAATAATCCGATCGGAATTCTTTCTCGAACTTCAGATCTTCCTTTATCCAGAAAAAACCAAAGAATTCCCATATTTCAATCGACTATATCTATATATGTATGTATATACACCGATCGGGTTAGGATTCAGTGATTGAAGCTTGTATATATTACATATATATATATATATATTGTATCTATATGCGACATGGAGCCTCCTCCTTTCCAGGAAGCAGCTCGCTGCGATGTCTGCAAATGCGGCTTCAACACCTTCAGGCGAAGGGTTTGTTCTCGATTCTGCATGTCTTTACATTGATTGATGATTAGGTTTAGGATTACGAATTGAGCCGATTCAGTATCCATGGCGTTGTTGTGATCTCCGAATTCGATACAGCTTTGGGTTCGGTTTTGAATTTCGTAATTGCCATTGACAAGTGAAGATTCTGAGTTTTTTTTTTTTTTTTTGCAGCATCATTGTCGATGTTGTGGAAGAACACTGTGCCATGAACATTCATCAGATCAGCTGGTAAGATTTTCTCTTCCATATTAACATCTCGATCTTCCATTAATGGTGACAGTGATTGAGCTTCCATTGATCGATATTTTCTTTGGGTATAATCAGGCATTACCGCAATTCACAATTTACTCGCCTGTCAGAGTTTGCGCTGATTGCTTTAACGACTCGTCGAGGTAAATGTTTCGCCTGATTTGATGTTAGAGTTCAAGTCTGATATCCAGGGATCGGATTAAACGAACGAATTTATTCTATCTCGTGGGGCTTTGGGGCTTATAAAATGACTATTTCGAGTCTTTTGCCATTTTCTCTGTATAGGCAAATAATCTGCAAGTTAGTCGGAAAATGGAATGCAATATAGTTGCCAGAATTACCTCTTGTAGAGCTGCTAATTATCTTACTTAGTGTTATAAATAGAGCGGAAAATAGCAATGAACATACAGATTAGCCGACACGGGGGGCTTGGAAAGAAAACCAAGGGCAAAGTAAAACAAATTCATTATGAATGAAAAAAAATGATACAATGGAGGAGAGAAAAAGAGTGTGCGAAATTAAATGGTGGAATTATATTAAAACGCCAATTACAATAAAGCCCATAATCTCAAAGGTCCATATCAATGCCCAAGAGCTAAAAGCTATGTCGAAATGTGAAGCTAGAAACGGGCCGACCCAAGAGAAACGGATTCGGGTCGCAATCTCTTAACACTCAGTATCGTGAATGTGATTTCTATCATTGTTTATCTTGATATATTTTTTAATGTTGATGTTTAAGCCTTTTTCTAGAAGACTCAAACTTCTTTTTTTTTTTGTTTGCCTATAGAACATATGTTTTAATTTTATTTTTTTCGTTCATCCTTAGATTTCGAATTAAAAAAATCTGTTTGTGGTTGTTTTAATCACAGACCCGGGAAACCCAGCATTCGAGCTTCTTCAAATGAATCTGGCTCAATAGCAGAAGGAATTTCTAGTTTAAGCATTGGTGAAGACAATGAACAAACGAAAACCGAATTAACTTCGGAGCAGAAACCGGTTTTAAGCGCTGTTGAGTGCAAGTGCGGAATGCCTCTTTGCATCTGTGAAGCTCCAGTTTCATCCACTGAAGAACCTCCCGTGCCTGTATAACTCTTCAGCTCTACACGTGATGTATGTATCTACCGCACACACCATATATGCATTTCTCATTTAGTTCATTTCCTTCTGTGAACAGAAGAAGGCAGTACCGACCTATGTTCCTCAGTTGAATCCGCGACCCAAGAAAAGTGAATCTTCTTTGAAGAGTAGAGGTTCAACTTCAAATAGCAAATCGAGGTAAGAATAGATGATTAGACTTCTTTATTTTTACTGGAAAACCCCTGGATTTCTTCAGTTTTAATATTCCGCCAACAGGAATCCACGAATGTGATGAAATTTTCTTTATTACGAATGAATCCAGAATAACAAACCAACCTTTCCTTCGAGAACAAACTCAAAAGCTCTCTAAAGTCTAAATGATGCTAAGCAAAAGATAGTCCTCGCAAAGCATGAGAGAAGACCGAAAATAAACCAAATTACCCTTCACGACGTGATTAAAAGAAAAGGATATAAAACAAGACTAAATGACCATCTTGCCCCTCCAACACTCTCCAAATTGTGATCTCTTACCAATGGTCTGTTCCAATTTGCAGCTCTGCTTTCAACTGGGGTCAATCATACAATGGTCCCTCGGACAAATTACCGTTGGATTATGACGTCAATGGAGAGGTAAAAATAAGTCGCGTGTTATCTACATTATATACCAAAATACGTTAAAGGAACTTACTCGCTCTTGATTTTGCGTCCTTTGCGAAGGGTTTGAGAGAAGCTATAAAAAACGGCGACATTGACGCAGTCAAGAAGCTTCTGAGTCAGGTAGTTACTATTTTGGATAAAATAATAATTTAACATAGATATAGATATAGATGTTGATGCATTAGATTTTGACAGGGTGTAGATGCAAATTACCATGACAAGCAAGGGTCCTCTTTACTACATTTGGTACACATCTGTTTTTCTGTTTTAAGATATGCTTTTTTTATTTATGACAATATAATTTTATTTTTAATTTACTTCTATATCTTCCTCAGGCGGCTGTATTTAATCAAACCGAGATAGCTTTCGCTCTCATGGAAAACGGAGCCAGCCTGAATTACAAGAACGCTCAGGGTAATTCACTTTTAGGTTTTGTTTTAATATTGTCTTCAATGATAATCAATGGGATATGTATTACTTAATACCAGCCCGGTTTCATAATACAAATTCTCAGCCTGCATAATCGTTATTAAGGGTAAAAATTAAAAGAATTAAGTACGATTTTGAACTTACTAGTTACTACTAATACCCTCTAACTTATCATTGTGTACAAATTTGCTCTCTCTATATATATATATATTTTTTTTGTATCAAATTATCCGTTGAACTATTTTTCGCTTCAGCACCGTAAGTTTATCATCCTGTATATATAGTATGTGTAATCAATGCTAACGATATGTATGTATATATATATAATGTATAATTATCTCTTCATTTTTGTGTAGGGGAAACACCACTGGATTGTGCTCCTGTGACACTGCAATTCAAGATGAGGGAGAAGATAAAAGAAGAGCAATAAATATGTTTCACTTTGTGCAAAATTGCCCTTTATTTTTAGTGGATGTGCAAAGTTGCCCTTGTTTCCTATTATCAACCATATCTTTACCAAACTGCTACACAACAACCTAAGAAAACTTATGCAAGTACAATAAAGTTTTCCTTTTAGAGCAATGCAGTATGTCACTCCTTGACATGACAATAAATATAAGTATTTGCAGCCGTACCCCTGAACTTTCCTTCTTGTCTCAGTTTCCCGACTACTTTTCTATTCAA
The DNA here is from genome assembly GCA_954871525.1 of Parietaria judaica. Lineage (NCBI taxonomy): Eukaryota > Viridiplantae > Streptophyta > Magnoliopsida > Rosales > Urticaceae > Parietaria > Parietaria judaica. The sequence goes on along the minus strand of OX940864.1, from coordinate 2,419,133 downwards.
GCGAATTCCAAAATTTTCGTTCTAATTGCTACAAAATTCGGATTTTTTTTCTTCCGTTCAAATTGTTAAAAATCGGCTGAAGTTTGTCGCGTGAAGTGCATTACAAGTGACAAAAAATCTGTTATAAACTGTCGAGTCGTTAACAATTACATGATAAATCGCTACAAATTAACAAAGTCAACGTTTTACAAAATAGGTTAAGTGATAATATATGTCTTTTAATTAAAACACACATTAAATTGTTCAGTTTTCTAATATTTGAAAATTAATTTATTAGTGATAATTAAATTAATGAATTTATTGAATATTTTCGTTTAATTTCATAAGTGATATTGGAACGTCACGGCGCTCCAGTCGATTAGTATTTAATTTTGGGAATCAAAATGACATTAGAACATGAAAAACCATAAGGCCCTCATAAATATTAAGATCATTTCCCATAATAATAGATCACAATGGAAAAATAAATAAATTCCATAGATGCATTTTAATTTGCAGCGTTACAAATTACAATACAGATCAGTCAAATGGAACGCTTTACAAATAAATGCATATTGTATTATATATAGATGTACATATGTATACCTTTCAAGTCTCAAGATCCCTTGATCCCGGATCCCAGCTCAGTCTTGGGGCTCTGAATCGGAGCTCGATTCGTCCTCGAACTCGGAAGCCGCATGCTTTTAAGCCGATGTCGGAGCTTTCGTGTGGGTTTCCTCTTGGTCGTCTTCTACCGACGCGACAGACTCTTCTTATTCGGAAGAATATGCCGTGGGAGGATTGTCGATGAGCTAGCGGTGCTTCCGCGCCGAAGCATATTCGTTATGAGTAAAATGAGTCAGTCCCGTCGGGAGATGACGAATACGAGGAGCCCCCACCCCAAAGCTCCTATCTTGGCCTCCAAGCCCAAGGCCCCCGAGTCCGAAAAAGAATCGAGCCCCGGTTCAGAGCTCGAAGACTCAGCCGGGGTAGGAACCTTTGGGAGAGTTTCATCGTGGTAATATATAGGTATGCGCCGAGAGTTGGTTAAGAAATGAGCATGTACTACTGTTCTAATTCCATTCCATGATTACTTAATTAAATGTATGTTTTCTTGTTCCGATATGATTTATTTATTTATTTTCATTTATTTATTCTTGTAAATATATTTATATATATATACATATAATTTATCTCTTCATTTTTATGTAGGAGAAACACCACAGGATTGTGCTTCTGTAACACTACAATTCAAGATGAAAGAGGAGCAATGAAGCTATATTTTTTTGTATGTTTCAGTTTGTGCCTTTATTTTTAGCGGATGTGCAAAATTGCCCTTGTTTCCTATTACCAATAGTCCTTCAAAATGTAGAGGCAACAGGATATCCGGTTGGCATATATATATATATATATATATATATATATATATATATATATATATATATATATATATATATTTAAAATCCCGGAGCCGGACATGTCTGGGTCCGGGTTTTTTTTTTTTTTGAGTGTCTAACTTAGGGCAACTCTAGACATTTGAAGGACTAATTACCAAGCATAACCTAAGAAATCTCATGCCAGTGCTATAAAAAAGTTTTCCTTTTAGAGCAATGTTATGCAACTATATGTTTCACTCCTTGAAAATAAATACTAGTAATTTGCAGCCATACCCCCGAACTTTCCATGTTGTCTCAATTTCCCAACTACGTTTTTAAGCAAATTTCAAAATGTTCATTCTAATCACAACAAAATCGATTTTTTGTAACGTGGTTTTGTTTTTCCATAAACACTAGTACGTGCATTGCATGTGGTTTACTATGTTGCCCTAATTTTCCTTTTTTTTTTTGTTTGTTTGAATTTCACAAATTTTCCTTCTCATTGTTAAAAATTGGCTGAATTTGGTTAATTTTAAGCAACGTACAATGCACATGACAGTATATTTACGACGATTTCTTCCATAGCACCACTAAATGTTTAAAAGTGACAGAATTTGCCATAAACCGCCGAAATACTTAACAGCTATAGGATAAATCGCTACAAAGTAACAAGTTTAACGGTAAAATTTTACTCAAAAATAAAAATGGAGCTATAGATTGAAATTACTAAAAAAATTAAAAGAAAAAGAAGGAAGATTAATATCGTCTTGTTACCTTTCTTTTGTTTTGCAAGTGGCATAGCTTTTTTGCTTTGATTGTTGGGTCTTCTTTTTATGGAGATAAGATTGTAAAGCAATGTGCTTGCTGTGATCAGGTCACAGTTTATGCCTCTTCGTTGTGTGAATTGCACTTCGTTGCATTATGTCATCACCACTTTCAAGACTCAAAAGTGGTGATGTAAGAATCAAAACAATGGATTGGATAAGTCTAATCTCTCTTTCTTTCTCTGCTTTGGCATTGCTAGTCTAATGATATTTATGCATGTGTTTTCTCATGATGTGTGTGATGTGAGAGTGGTTAGGGTTTTCTCTTAAATATTGGTTCATGACAAATACCTCTTAAGCTCATCATACTTAACACATATATGGCCAATGGAAAGAGCATTCCCGCCAAATGCCACTAAGCCCGCGAAAAGATCTAAAATAATAATAATAATAATAATAATAATAATAATAAAACGTGAGAAAGGGAGTCTGTTCGCAACTGGCTCCATGCTTCAGTCAGTAATCGTCGTGTTTAGACAAAATTAGACACGAGTCCTTTACATGTAATTTTGTTAAAAAGAGTAAAAATGCGCATTACATGTGTGTAATCGGAAGTATATGCTGTCATTTCCTTCTTAAGACAAAAGAATAGGAGCTTCATGCTCTAAAAAAGTATAAGTTCAAGGATAATTTACACCTAAATATGAGTTTTGGGACATTTGCGCACTAGTCGAAAAGTTGGAGGGGGCAATCGTGGCAATTCTGCTTATTTTAATGTCGATAAAGTGATTGATGACGTGGTCCTTGTGGGATCTGACTAGGATGATACGGACTAAGATTAGCCATTGGCTGGTCCATACTTTTCTAATCAAAAGATGGGCTTATTAGCAAAATACTCAACTAGAGTCAAACTGTTTTAAAAAATACTCAAAATTTGATTAATCCAAAACATGCTCAATTTAAAAGTTATTTCTCAAAAATACCCCTACAGTCTTCGAGCCTCTGAAACGCGAGCTATCCTTCACGTCGAATCCTTATGTGCTTCGAAAGGGCTTCGCCGGAGAAGACGAGCAGAGGAGCGTGCGCAGATCTCGGACCCGGAGAAGATGAGTTGAGGGCTGTGCAGGTTCGCTGGAGAGAAGCTCGCGAGGAGAGGAGGAAGACCTCAGACGACGGAGAGAAGCCATCGGAGAAGACGATGCTCGGTTCTGAGAAGTTTCGAAGAGAGAGATTCACGTAGAGATCTGATAAGTGAGTGGTTCACCGGAGAAGAAGCTCGCTGCGATGGAGCTGAGGTCGCGACGGGATCTGGGTCGGCCACGAAAGAGAAGCGCGGGCGGAGGAACGCCGGAGCTTGGCTGGTCGAAATTTCAGATCTGGTTATCGTCTCTGCAATTGTGACTGAGGATATACTTTCTCTCTCCACAGACAGAGGAGAGAGAGAGAGAGAGACGAGCTCAGAGGCAGCCATGGAAACCAGAATCTCAGCCTCGCTGGGACTCCGATCAACCAACGACGCCGAGCTGCCGCATTTCCCCAATCTCTTCACCCACTTCGCCGCCAACGACGCCTCCCTCTCGCTCTCCTCCTCCATCGCCAGGCTCCCCTTCGCCTCCAGATCCGTCCAACCCCCCACCCTCCGCTCCCCCGAGCGCGCGCTCATCGGCGCCGCAGATACATCTATAATGAATTGATATATACACACATCTATATTCAATTTATATATCTGCCTACACATAATCGAGCGTTTTGGCTTGGTTTTGGCTCTAAATTCAATCCGATTATTCATGATTCTTCAACTGTGTGACAACAACCCGTACAACTGCAGAGATTGAAGCTCTTATCTAATTAGGACACGCGTTGGTTAACCTGAGGTGATTTGGACCGCTGATTCAATGATGAATCGACGTATGACTCTTGTTTACGGATATTTGTTTACGATAATGTAACTTCGGTTACAAAAATTTAATTCCAATTAAATTAATGTAACTTCAGTTACGATAATGTAACTTTGGTTACCATAATGTAACTTTGGTTACGATAATGTAACTTCAGTTACAAAAATTTAATTCCAATTAAATTAGTGTAACTTCAGTTACGATAATGTAACTTTGGTTACCATAATGTAACTTTGGTTACGATAATGTAACTTCGATTACAAAAATTTAAAATAAATTAAATTAGTGTAACTTCAGTTACGATAATGTAACTTTGGTTACGATAATGTAACTTTGGTTACCATAATGTAACTTTGGTTACGATAATGTAACTTCGGTTACAAAATTTTAATTCCAATAAAATTAGTGTAACTTCAGTTACGATAATGTAACTTTGTTTACGATAATGTAACTTCGGTTACAAAAATTTAATTCCAATTAAATTAGTGTAACCACATGTACATTAGTGTAACTATAATGATTGTGGTCATAGTATTACGTAATTGTGGTCATACTATTACATAATTGTATGTCACTATTTTTTCACAATATTTCAATTTAAATTCTTTTTTGTAACTCAAATTTTTTGAACTTATTGCTACGTATCTTTAGATGGAAACTTGATTAATATAATTATGTAACATAAGTGTAACCATATATTACTAGAATTACGAAAGTGTAACACCTGTTACAAAAGCGTAACACCGGTTACAAAAATTATTTTAATACTTCCAAATTAACTCCAAAAGCACTAAATTATTATTTGAACAAATATATTGAAATTGTAACTCCGGTTACAAAATTGTAACCACAGTTAAAACAATGTAACTCCAGTTACAAAGTGTAACCGAAAAAACATAAGTGTAACTTCAGTTACGATAATGTAACTTTGATTACCATAATGTAACTTTGGTTACGATAATGTAACTTCGGTTACAAAAATTTAATTCCAATTAAATTAATGTAACTTCAGTTACGATAATGTAACTTTAGTTACCATAATGTAACTTTGGTTACGATAATGTAACTTCGGTTACAAAAATTTAATTCCAATTAAATAAGTGTAACTTCAGTTACGATAATGTAACTTTGGTTACCATAATGTAACTTTGGTTACGATAATGTAACTTCGGTTACAAAAATTTAAAATAAATTAAATTAGTGTAACTTCAGTTACGATAATGTAACTTTGGTTACGATAATGTAACTTTGGTTACCATAATGTAACTTTGGTTACGATAATGTAACTTTGGTTACCATAATGTAACTTTGGTTACGATAATGTAACTTTGGTTACAAAATTTTAATTCCAATAAAATTAGTGTAACACCTGTTCCAATATTGCCGCATGGAACTCCATTTCCTAACCAGGAAGCTCATTTGAACGCTCTGTTACGTGACTACCCAATCCAGAAAATTATATTAGAGTTGGGCACTGCACTGCAAATAACTAGATTTCTAGTTCATGGGCAATTATGATTAAAACCGAAGTCAAATTTGATTTTTTCAACCCGCAAACAACCCGCAAGCCGTGTTTCATTCGGGGATTAAAATCTGGAACCAGCTTTGGATCCTAAAATTTTATCACCACCGGGTTTCTTAACCCGCACCACAGTTTTGATTTGAACTAATTAAAAGCAAACAAAAGAAGATGAAAAGAAAAAAGCGGGTTTTGGACCCGATCAAATTCAACAAATGAACTCTGAAAGTTCATCTTGGTGCGAATTGCGTCGGAGATTTAGCGGAGAAGGAAAATAAAGTTGGCCATTAAAACAAACCTAGAAAATCTTGCATTCATAATTAATTCATAATTATAAAATCAATATAGAAGCAGAGAAAGTGCAATGCCTAAACATCTTTTATCCAAGTGCAATCTCATACAAAATGACAATAACGTCCCTTCGGACCGCGAAAGAAGAAGCCACTAGAGCTTCTGGACTACGACGGAGTTGGCGATCCCAGCCTGCTCAATCGTTTGGTCCAGCTCCGTGAGCCGCTTGGGAGGGAAGCCCACCGTCTGCAGCTGGTAGCTCCTGGGCCCGCCCGGCCTAGTTAAGAATTAAAAATAGTAGGATCATCAAATCCACGAGTGTTGAATGATGAAAAGGGAACAAACAGGATAGTCCTCGTCACGCCTCATCATCTCGACATGCACGGAAGTCCTCCGATCAGCCGGGGCAAGCTCTTGCGGGCATTCAGATTTCTTAATGCTCTGCGAGCAGAAAAAGCCAATGATTAGTACATCTTCTTCAAATCTCGAGTTCACTAAACTTTAAGTATTGGGGGTACCTCAAGGAAAGGGCCGTTTTCAGGATCATCGATACTACGCCGCGGCCCATCGTCCACAGAGAATCCGTTTCTCCAGAAAACGATTCTGTGAACCACTACTTCGGGCGGCTGAGGCGCAGACGAAATGGTCTCCCCCGCGAGCGATCTCGCCGTCCCGGTGAAACTTCTCGAGGTGGAACTAGAAGGCCGGATGTTCTCCGAAGTTCCTTGCGCAGAGCCAGCCTGCTTGGCCTGGTTGAAGATGGCGTCCACGTCGTTCGACCGGTTCGGATCTTGAACAAGCATTCCACTGCAAACCCAAGTAAAAACAATTTCAAAATTCAATAATTTTCAGAGATTGCAAGCGAAGGCACTTCAAATTCAGGGCATTATCTCTAGATTCCTATTCCGATTTCGATTCCGATTTCGAATTCATCAACAAGAAATTACCTTTTCTCGCCACCAGTGTAGTACTCCTGCGGATCGTCGGAGTCGCTCATCGAATCCTTATCGTCCTGACGATTCAGATCGGCCAGCGTGCGGATACCTCCGGCGCGGCTCCCGGAGGCCTTCTTGGAGCCTCCGCCGCGCGATCGGAGCTCGTAATTCCGGCGAGACTGCGCCGGGGAGGGCGAGCGGGAACATACAATCAAACAGAGCTCCTTCGAGAACATGAGATGAATCCGAAACATAGAAGAAGAAGAAGAAGAAGAAGAAGAAGAAGAAAGAAGAAGAAGAAGAAGAAGAAGAAGAAGAAGAAGAAGAAGAAGAAGAAGAGAATCGCTTGTGAAGCAGATTCCATGGAAACTAACCCTAGCAGCTAGAGTCTTGGCCGCGATCGGCGAGGTAGTTCGAGGGGGAGAGCGGTGGCTCGCCGCCGACCAGCACGATGTCGGGGAAGGGAAGCGAGCAACAATGGCGGAAGAAGAGAAGTCGAATAACAAGGCTTCGTCGAACGTGACTGAAAAACAAAGGGGGTATATTTGTCCTAAAAAGTCCAAACGAGGCTTTCTTTAATTTTAGCAAACATTTGAGTACCCTTTTAAATAATTTGATTTTAATTGAGGGTTTTCCTAATAAGCCCTCAAAAGATTACATAAAATTTTGATCTTTTTAATTTAGCACATTTTTAAATATCTAATTTATGTTTTGTCATTTCACATTTTTAATTAACCATTTTTCTTTTTCTTACTTACTATTCTTGATAAATAAAAATAAAAATAAAAATTAATACAAGCATATCCTCTCATCATAACATTTTTTGATATAGTATTTTTAATTGTGCTTACGTTTGTTTAATTTAAATTAATTCAAAACACTCCACATTAGTGCTTTGACAAGTCATGCTAAAAAGAAGTAAACGTGTTAGATTGACCTGTGGTGGAGCCAAATCGTTTAGCACTTTAACCTAACAATTAGGTGTAGATATTTCTCTTAATAGAGATTTGAAATAAATAATTGTGATAAAATTGATGGCTATTCCTTTATATAAAGTTATTTATGTTACTAATATATACTACTATGATTGTCCCACAAAATATAGAAATAGCTATTGAGTGTGCCATCACTAAAAAGTAAAAATAAAAATAAAATAAGAAAATAGGTACATGACATCTTCTTCGTCTTACAGAATATGCTATGGATCATGTCCGAATATTTATGGCAAAATTATAGGGCGATTTTAGTGGGATGATTATTTATTATCTATAATCTCATACCTTTTCATAAAATTTATCATTTTTAATAAATATTTTTCATGAAATTAATACATGACTTTCATTATTTATTTTATTTTTTTAGATCTTAAAAAGGACTACTCGAACTGATGTAGCAGAAGCTCAAATTCGAAGTCATAGTTTATTGTTAGAATGTCAAATCGTTGATTTTCTCTTAACTTACTCGTCTATGAGTCAGACCTGATCATCTACATTTCAATATTTTAAAGTAAAATGATACGCGACGACCACTTTAACCTTAGCCGACCAAACTCGAGGGAGTTGACGGCCATGCTTAGTTTAGAAGATACATATTCAAAATCCTAGAAAAGGTTGTGACAACATTTGCATTGACATCAAGCTTTATTAGCAAAGAAAAGCAAGATGAAAAAGAGTGTGTGACCCCTTTCTTGAAGAGGATCAGCAAATCCAATTGCTTTAGCTTTTGAATATGATAAGTAAAGGAAAGATATGTAGTAAGTAATATCAAAATCAAAAGAAGGAAAGGAAAGGAAAGGAAAGGAGTCACCGCCCATGTGACGTGTAGGCGCACAACCATTGAGCACCAATCACCACTCGATGAGTCACTCGCACTATATTCCTTACCCATTCGTCGAACCATGCACCAATACATGTACATACATATCATGCATATATTATAAATAATAATAACTCTTTGCGGCAGAAATATCTAATTTTTAACGTGTCGAAGTAATAATAAATCTTCTATCAATGGGTCGAAGTCGAACCATGCACCGAAATAAAGCTAAACATGTATAACCATGTAAATGTAGTTAAGACAGAGGGTTGTTACCGGTTTGACCACTTTTTTAAAATTTATCGAAACCAAGTTTTCACTTTTCAGTTCTATTTTCATATCAAAATAAATTGATTTGGATCCTAACATTCCAAACAAAAATACATAACAATCTCGATTCCAAATCTTCTTGCTTAAAAATAATATGATTTTCCATAGTCCGAGCAATATAGTTTTTTTTTTTTAAATAGCGTTACTCTATCGGCCAATGTTACAATGCATCCCCACATTACTAGATACATTCCATGTAAGAACATGTGACACTATTGACTAACAATAAGTTAATGGGCACGCATTTGTGTCCCATAGAGTTTGAATCCGTGACCTCTTAGAGAGGTATGTAGTGGAATTAACACTAGGCCAAACAAGCTTAGTTCCGAGCAAGATAGAGTTTAGTAGTGCACATGTGACATGTGTGACGCCTGACGGTATAATATTTAGCGTGCCAGATTGATGGAATGCTACAAAAACGCAACATTAGTTATTATTATTACCATATAAATTTAACATTAGTTATTAAGTGACCTAATACCTAAATTATAACTAGGTAACTTAAGTGCCATTACATAATATATATATTATATATATATACACACATATAATAAATAAATAATAATTATCAAAAAGTAAAGCGAAAAAAAGTAAAGAGATTCCTTCTCTTAGCATGAGCACCAAAAAAAAAGCATGAGCACCAAACTTTTGCGAGTCTTTATAAGCAAGCCTCACTCCTCTTCAAATCTCCCCCTTTCTCCTCTCTCTCTCTCTCCTCCATTTTCACCCAATCAAGCTTTCTCTCTCCTCCATTCAAGCTCTCTCTCTATGCAGATGGGACTCTTCGTCGACGAGCTCTGCTCGAGCGTGCTCGTCACGCACACGCTCTACCAAGCCGCCCTCGCGATCGCCATCCTCCGGTGGGCCTTCTCCTGGGGGATCCGGATCCGCAACCGGACCCGCTTCGCCGCCGATCCCTTGCCGGAGGACCTAGATCACCACCGCTGCGCCTCGACGCAGGCGATCAGGGACAGCCTGGTCTCGACGAGCTTCGGCGACTTCGCGGCGAGGTTCCCGAACTGCCCCTGGGACACGTGCGCGGTCTGCCTGGGCCGGTTCGGGTCGGGCGACGAGGTCCGGGAGCTTCGGAACTGCTGCCACGTGTTCCACGGCGAGTGCCTGGACAGGTGGCTCGACCACGGCCGCCAGAACCAGACGTGCCCGCTCTGCCGCGCGCCGTTCGTCACGGAGGCGCAGGCGCGCCGCGCCGGCTGCGCCGCCGCCGAGGAGCCGAGCTGGGCGGTGGAGAGGCTGCTCTACTTGTTCGGGGACGATCTCTTGTTGTGACCACGGAAGAGCGTGTCGTTTTGGTGGTTTTAGCGTCGTTTTGGCTCGAATGAGTCGAGTCGAAGCTTGTGAATATTAATTTGATTAAGGAAGGACAATTGTTTGGAAGGGAAATTTGTTTGTTGTGAAATATTTATTTATTTTGTATTTCTTGAACTTGATGTATTCTTTGTTGTACCAATTATATGACAAAAAGATCAAATGTAGTTTGTCTCCCATTGTTTATACTTTATTATACTATATATTATTTTGTGTTATTTAATATTTATTAGGATCACTTAAGCGATATTTGTCGTCTCTATTTAGTTCGAGTGCATTTTTTTTTCGAGCCGGTTAATAGCATTTCTTTTATGATGAATGTGCGAATTTAATTCATATCGTTCGAATAATAATGAAAATGGTATTTTAATTATAATTTTGGTGTTAAATTAATTTTTATTTGTTAGTTATTATAATTTTTTTTCTGATTTAATTGAACAATTAAATAGTTAAATAAAAAAAGAAATGATGTTTCGACTATTTTTGAAACGGACGGATCTATTTGTTTTACCAAAATTTAATTAAGACTCAAAAGTATATATTTATTTTTTGCAAAAGAAATATGATTTAACATCCCAAGCATCATTTCAATAAATCAATAAAGTGAGTTATTTCAGAGACCATTTTTGTAAAAATATTAATTTCCTCTATATAATAAAAGTCGTTTATAATTAATAAATTTAATTATATAGTTCTGTTTTATTTAATTCTATTATATCATTGTCCAAATCTAATGTTCTAATTCTAAGCTTCCTCAGAGCTCTTTTGACACAAGAAGAGTAAGGCTTTACACCTATAGATACACCTATACACGCAGTTCGTCAGATCTGTCAGATCTCCGATCTCGGATCGTCTTCTCCGATCTCTCGTCCTCAATTCCACCTCCCATTTTGGATCCAAGGTACAGTTTCGCGTTGCTGAATTCTCCGCATTTCTCTCAATCCATCGGTTATGGTCTCCATTGTCGCGGTGCGAAGCTTCTGAGCTCTCGGTTCCGGAAACCTTGCAGGGAGGAAGGCCCGGAGCAGCCATGGCGGGCGGCGCGGCGGGAGGTTTCGTGACGCGAGCGTTCGAGTCGATGCTCAAGGAGTGCTCCGGCAAGAAGTTCCCAGAGCTCCAGAAGGCGATCCAGAGCTACCTAGGTTTTTCGTTTCTTCTCGATTCGAATTCTCTCAATGCGACTTTCAGGAAATCTAGGCATTTTTAGCTGGCGAAAGTTATGGGGTAGGTTTTGATCTGTTCTTCTGTGTTCTTCGATCAGATGGTTTGAAAGAGGTCAAAGAAGTTCAGAAACCTGTTGCTGCTCCTCCTGTTGGTGAAGACAGGTATGTATTTTTATCTTTAGCTTTATTCTCTCTACTCAGAATTGACCTCAGATCACAGAAGAAGAGAGAAATTGGTGTAAGTCGACAATGGTGGAGATTGAATTGATAGATTTTCATCCGAAATAAGTATCATGTTTCGATGGTCATGGCCTTAGACTGATCAAAATTTTAGCCTTTTTCTTTGACACGCTCAAGATTATTGTAGTGTGCTCTGATTTAGTTTGGCGTGTCATTTTCTGTTTTAGTTCGGTCGAAGCGAAAGCTGAGGGTGAAGGTGAAAGAACCGAAGCGGAGTCGAGTCAGTCACAGATAGATTCCGATGTTAAGCCAGTGGCCACGGGTGAAACTATTTCAAGCGTCTTGGCAAATGCCGGGCATACGTTGGAAGGGTCTGTGGCTGAACTTGTTTTGAGTCCTCTTCGACTTGCATTCGAGACGAAGAACTTGAAGCTCATGGAATCGGCTCTGGATTGTCTTCATGTATGTATTCGTTGCACCTTTTGGATTTTTCGAGACTTTCGTTATTTGATTTTCGTGCTGTGACTGATGCTTCTGCCTTATTGGTTTCAACGCCTTGGTGAGGAAGATGAAACCGTTAAATTTGTTAATTTCACATATGTTTAATTAGTCTAGTGGTATGTTAGTGATCCTTGTGTAAGGTACCAAAAAAGAAAAGAAAAAGAGAAATGAATACCATTGAAACACTTGCCGAACTCCGTGTATAATATCATTTGTCTTGAGATCTAGTAAGATTTCTGATTGCTTGCCTGGTTACATAAGTGCAGAAGCTCATTGCATATGACCATCTAGAGGGAGATCCCGGATTAGATGGTGGGAAAAACGCGCCATTGTTTACAGACATACTTACCATGGTTTGTAGTTCGGTAGACAATTCATCGCCTGACAGGTATGTAGTATCGGTTAATTATTCTCTTCTAGTTCATATCTCTATTTTTTTTTCTCACTTCTGAGAATAAATGCGCAGTACCATTCTCCAAGTGTTGAAAGTCCTCCTTACTGCGGTGGCATCTGCAAAGTTTAGAGGTAGGACACTTGACAATAATACTACTAGATAAATAATTATATGTAATTAATTGTTATAATTAGAAGTTTAGAACTAGTAAGATGGGCCCTTATGTATGGCAGTTAGTTAAAATTATTTATTAGTATTGTTATTCTACTGTTTGCCGATTATGGTATATAAGATGTACTCTCGATTATTGATAAAAAGTATATATTTATAGAATTCCTAAAAAAACCATGTTACCATATTATTTTTCTGCTGCCTTTAAGTGCTTACATCTTTGATTAAGTTTGAGTCTCTTTTTTTGATGCGGGGTTCGTAAATAGTCCTATTACCATTCATCTATAATATGTATATTAATTACAGTTCATGGAGAACCTTTGCTTGGAGTTATCAGAGTGTGCTACAACATTGCTCTTCACAGGTATTTTAAAATAATTATAAAAATCTTGGGCTGTATGAGGTCTTCATGGTACTCACAGACTGTAGTTTCAACCTGCAGTAAGAGTCCTGTTAACCAAGCTACATCAAAGGCAATGTTGACACAGATGATCAGCATTGTTTTCAGGAGAATGGAGACTGATCCGGTATTTTTTTTTAATTTAAAATTATAGATTTTTAGCTGACTGATATAATTCGAAATTCTATCTCGCTCTAATCTGTAAATAGATATATCTATTATCTATAATTCTATATATAAAGGGGCGGAGCCAGCGCCTGAGTTTAGGTTGGTTACATTCAAGCACTTAATTTTGAAATAACAAAAGTTATTGTAAATAGTTAATTTGAAATGTAAATATAGAAAATGAAAGAAATGGGATTCGATCCCTGGACCTCAAGTTCAGTGATTAAGGGATGACCATTGTGCTACTGAAGTATCTATACAAAAATAAAAATGGTTGAAAATCAATATTTAAGTCTACCACTGGAGCCTTTGTAGCTCCACCTCTGTATATATATATACATACAAATGTTACATGGCTTTTTACACCTAGCTGTATGGGTCGTTTCGTAGGGAGTTCAGGTAACGTCCAGTTCAGCTGAACTGACAGAAGCCACTTCAGCTCACAATTCAATTACAAAAGTTGAAGAAACTTCATTGGGAGATGAAAGTGGGAAAGGTTTGACTCTAGGCGATGCACTTATTCAGGCAAAAGAGACATCTCTCGCCTCCGTGGAAGAACTCCAAAATCTCGCCGGAGGAGCCGATATCAAGGTATCTCTTAATTCTTCATTCCTCTTCACACAGCAATCTGTAGAAACCTAGAAAGTTAGGGAGTATTTTATTTAGCAATTAAATGTTATTTGTTAGTGTAATATTAGCGGGTTCCTTTTGTAAAAGAATTAGTAGCTGATTGGGGTATAAATGCATTTTCTCAGTATTGAATAATTTATTCTGAAATTTTCAAGACTTCACAAAGAAGGCTCCAAAGCTCTGTGTTTCCTTATTCCAAATTTCCTAAATTTAATTTTTTCTGTGAAATTCAATAATTTCTGAAGTTTTGTCGCAAGTATATAACGTAGGTCTCGTATTCTATTTCTAGGGCTTAGAGGCTGTCCTTGACAAAGCGGTTCATCTTGAAGATGGTAAAAAGATAACACGGTAAGGATGTGACATCATTCTCTTAGTCTTAAATACCGCTTTTATCGTATATGCTAATTATTTTTTGTTATTTGATCTCTGTTTCTCAAAACTCCTAGAGGCATCGATCTTGAGAGTATGAGTATTGCTCAACGTGATGCCCTGTTGGTATTTCGGACCCTTTGCAAGGTACAATTTATTTGTAAACTACCCATATTGGTTTATTAGTGTTAGTCTTCTATGTATCTTGACACATTATGAATGCAGATGGGCATGAAGGAAGACAACGATGAAGTCACGTCAAAAACCCGAATTTTGTCTCTTGAGCTCTTGCAGGTTATCATGAAAGAACTCCAGTTTTATCTTTCTGATTTGGTTAATGTATAGCATATAGGATAATTGGGGAAAAAAATGAAAAATAAAAAATGATGATCTCTATTAAATTACCTATCATTGGATATTGTGTGTAGTTAAACTGCTCTAGTATCTGGTATATTAAAAAAAAAATACTGTTTTCTTTATTTAATTTAGTGCACTTGTACTGCATTTCAGGGATTGTTAGAGGGTGTAAGTCACACGTTTACGAGGAACTTTCATTTCATCGACTCAGTGAAAGCTTATCTTTCATACGCGTTGTTGCGGGCTTCAGTTTCACAGTCACCAATCATATTTCAGGTTTCTTTGCAACTAATTTACTATAAAGCTTCAAATTTAGTATGAGTATTTTTTGCAATCCTTATCTTTCTCTCTCTTCTGCCAGTATGCATCTGGAATCTTCTCAGTGCTTATGCTGCGTTTCAGGGAAAGCCTTAAAGTATGTACCAATCTGATAAGTAAATCCAGAGATCTCTCCAGGAGCTACCTTTTGTTTTAATTCGACTAATGCCAACAATTTTTTTTTCCAGGGCGAAATCGGCATTTTCTTTCCTTTGGTAGTCTTACGATCTTTAGATGGCTTGGAGTGTCCAGTCAACCAAAAAATAAGTGTACTCCGGTAATATATATTCTGAACAATCATGAACCTTGAAGTAATAGTTCTTTTGATTTCTATGAGTTATTTTATACTACATTGATAATAATATTAATTATCATTATAGAAGAACAGTTCGAATCCAATTGGGCTAAATAGAGCTTTTACAAAAGTATTGATCTTATATATCCGATAAACATATCAAGAGGAAAAACTACTGAAGCATTTTTATAATTTTGAAATTCTTAAGTAGCCATATAGAGTGAAAATTTCATTGACTTGTCTGATAATTTTTGCTCATGTCTTATTATTTTTCTGGTGATAATTATTTTAAATGTCCCTCTCTGCAGGATGCTTGAAAAAGTCTGCAAGGACCCACAAATGCTTGTTGACATATTCGTAAACTATGATTGTGATCTTGATGCGCCGAACTTATTTGAGCGCATGGTATACAAATTACATCGAGTCCTATAAATACAGTTTTTCTCAGAAGATTTATTAATTTAATGTTTTTTGGTAAACTTATAAAATCTGTAATGCATTTCGACTTGTGTAGGTAACTTCTCTGTCTAGAATATCTCAAGGGGCTCAAAGTACCGACCCTAATTTAATTGCTCTGTCTCAGACAACTTCAATAAAAGGTTCATCACTTCAGGTTGGTCCACTGCTTCACACTAAAAGTTAGGCGGCGAAAGTTAGGTTATGACACAAACAGGAAAACATAAGATTACGAGTTTTGGAGTTAAAGACGAGTAACTGGTTCCAGTTTGAAAATTTTAAAAATAATTTTTTTGGATGACCTCTTATTTGTTTGCCCTTTTGCAGTGCCTTGTGAATGTACTTAAATCTCTGGTAGATTGGGATAAGTCACGTAGAGAATCAGAAAACCCTTGTAAAATCGCTCGATCTCTAGAAGGAGAAGCTGCAGGTGGAGATTCTGTTGATGATACTAACTTTGAGAAGGCAAAAGCACACAAATCTACAATGGAAGCTGCCATCTCTGAGGTAATCCATAATATGTTATTATATTTTAGCTATTTTTTCATGTTCCATTGAGAACACAGCCAAAGCTCTCCCAAAACTTGCCTTGGGTCAAACCGAACTGCTTAAGCAAAACATAACCATGGCACAAAGCCCCAGGCGTCACTGTTATTAGGATAGATGAGGATTTTTTAATCTAATCCTTATTGCTACTTACAAAAAATAACCCATGAATACTTGAAACATATTATACATAAAAGTTTTAATATCTAAATCAATTAACCTATCATACCACAGTGACAATTTAATCATCTGTCCCTTTGCTTGCTATATACTGAATTCAAATTCTCATCTATACTTTAATTGGTTGCCAGTTCAACAGAAAGCCAGTAAAGGGTGTAGACTATCTGATATCCAATAAGTTGGTGGAAAATACACCATCTTCTGTGGCCCAATTTCTGAGAAACACTCCCACTTTGAACAAGGTTTATACTTATGTTCTTATACATCTGTCTCTATATTAAAATCAATGTCATCTTCTTTCTAACACATTGAACTGTTCAGGCTATGATAGGAGACTATTTGGGTCAGCATGAAGACTTCCCTCTCGCTGTGATGCATTCATATGTTGACTCAATGAACTTTTCCGATATGAAATTTGATTCTGCAATCCGTGAGTTTCTTAAAGGGTTCCGACTTCCAGGGGAAGCCCAAAAGATAGATCGTATAATGGAGAAGTTTGCAGAACGGTACTGTGGTTTTCTTTATGTGCTTTTATATTACGTTCCAATTAAAATTTAGGCACCTTTCGTCATTTCATCCAGTTTTCCATGCTCTGAAAGTTAGGATTAGACTTACATTTTACATATTCTATGAAGATAATAAATTTTTTTGTTCGTCTTATAAACTGCTCATGATTAAGCAAGCGTTGCCCATGTTACGAGAATTTTAGTTTGCTATGCATGTAGGTTAATTTTAAGTCAATTGTTTGCAATTTATTGATTTGGGTGTTCCACATGTTGTATCTTTCAAAGATATTGTGCAGATAATCCTGTACTTTTCAAGAATGCTGACACTGCATATGTTCTTGCATATGCTGTCATACTGTTGAACACTGATGCGCATAACCCCATGGTGTGGCCCAAAATGTCGAAGTCAGAATTTGTGCGTATAAACGCTACAAACGATGCCGAAGAATGTGCTCCGACTGAACTCCTGGAAAGTATCTATGACTCCATTGTCAAAGAAGAGATAAAGATGAAAGACGAGAAATTCAGAGACAAGACTGAAGGTGAAGAACGAGGCCGTTTGGTCAACATCCTCAATCTCGCACTTCCCAAAAGGCAGTTGACTTCTGACACACAGGCCGAGAGTGATGCTATAATCAAGCAGACACAAACGATTTTCAGGAATCAAGGAAAAAAGAGAGGAGTTTTTCATACCTCCCAGCAAATAGAGCTTGTGAGGCCTATGGTTGAAGCTGTAGGTTGGCCTTTGCTTGCCACTTTCTCTGTTACTATGGAGGAAGGTGAAAATAAAGCTAGGGTTGTGCTTTGCATGGAGGGATTTAGAGCTGGGATTCATATCACACATGTTCTTGGAATGGATACTATGAGATATGCTTTCTTAACATCTTTGGTCAGGTATATACTCTTTACCTTTGGTCAGGTCCCTCATATGTTGCAATCCTCCATTTCACTTCTCTAGATGAAAATTATAATTTTGTGCTGAAGCATACTATCGGTACATTAATGTGATTTTTATTTACTTAGACCATGATTTAAAGGTGTATGATTTTGTTCCCAGGTTTACGTTCTTGCATGCTCCGAAGGAAATGCGCAGTAAAAATGTGGAAGCGTTACGAACACTACTTGCATTGGGTGATTCCGATACTGATTCTCTCCAAGACACGTGGAATGCGATTTTGGAATGCGTTTCTCGGTTGGAATTCATAACTTCAACTCCTGGTATCGCTGCCACGGTGATGCAAGGATCGAATCAGATCTCACGAGACGCTGTTCTTCAAACTCTGAAAGAGTTGGCTGGGAAACCGGCCGAACAAGTGTTTGTGAACAGTGTCAAACTTCCGAGTGACTCGGTTGTGGAGTTTTTCAATGCTCTCTGTGGAGTCTCTGCTGAAGAATTGAAACAAACACCGGCTCGGGTTTTCAGCTTACAGAAGCTGGTTGAGATCAGCTACTACAATATGGCTCGTATTCGTATGGTACGTCTTATGTTATTGAATTACTAATGATATGCTGATATTCTAATACAATTACAATTACTAATTACATATAACATTAAAGTCAACTATTTATAGCTTTCAACTGAAGTTCATATATTTCTACAATATGCTTACAGGTCTGGGCTAGAATATGGACTGTTTTGGCGAATCACTTTATTTCTGCTGGGAGTCATCCAGAGGAGAAAATCGCAATGTATGCGATCGATTCTCTGAGGCAGCTCGGTATGAAGTACTTGGAGCGTTCTGAACTTGCTAATTTCACATTCCAAAACGACATTCTCAAGCCTTTTGTCGTTCTTATGCGCAATAGTCGAAGTGAATCCATAAGGAGACTAATCGTTGACTGTATCGTCCAAGTAAGACTACAATGAACTTCTCACCCTTTATTTCCATTTTCCTTGTTTGATATTTATTATAATAATTTATTCGGCCATCAATTGCAGATGATAAAGTCGAAAGTGGGTAACATAAAGTCTGGGTGGCGCAGTGTCTTCATGATTTTCACGGCGGCTGCAGACGATGCTATGGAAGCCATTGTTGATAGTGCATTCGAGAATGTGGAACAGGGTAAGAACTCTGCATAAATTTTCAAACAGCAGCAGATTGGTCAAGCGACGGGCTTTTAATTATCACGATTAATACTTACGCGGTGTCATTAAAATTATGTCATTAGTCATGTTGGTTTTTAAGTAACCTTATTATTTATGTCGTTTTTAAAGTAGGTTTTGTTTATCACTGCGATGTGGCTATAAACGTGTCACATTCTCCAATGAAGATTATCTTTTGACCTCAAACGTTCTCTTAATGTTAGCTAGCTTAGTCTCTTTCTCGAATAGAGAGACATGGCTTGAGAGAGTGACGAGTGAGCTTTGGGAAGAGGAAAACACAACTCCCATGATGAGATCGTAATCCCGGGATGTATCATTTACATCTTATACTAGCATAATAGGCTGCTAATAAAAATATAATAATAAAAATTGGCTTACTAAAAAAAAAAATAGTAACTAGCTGTAAATAATACCATTTACAATGTACTCCCTAGCTTTCTATAATTTATAAACTTTGGTTTATCTCACTCCGAGAACCGTTGCAGTTATTTTGGAGCACTTCGACCAAGTAGTTGGAGACTGTTTTATGGATTGCGTCAACTGCCTTATTAGGTTCGCAAATAATAAAACATCACATCGAATTAGTCTGAAGGCTATTGCGCTCCTGAGGATATGTGAGGATCGTCTAGCCGAGGTTTGCACTAAGCCTTTCATCTTGTTAATATTCCTTTTGGCATCACTAAATGAATGTTACACCTATCTTTCTCATACCTTATTCAATTGCTTCGAGACAATCCAATCTTAGTTTGCTAGTGCGTTACTTTATCATTGGGTTTAAATGTTTCGGAAGATTGTTTTACTGATAAATGCCCATTTCTTTTAGGGTCTTATACCCGGTGGTGCTTTGAAGCCTATCGATGGAAATGAGGAAGAGATTATTGACGTGACTGAGCATTATTGGTTTCCAATGCTTGCTGGCTTATCAGACTTGACATCAGATCCAAGACCAGAAGTCAGAAGCTGTGCACTTGAAGTTTTGTTTGATTTACTGAATGAGAGAGGCAAGAAGTTTTCATCGACGTTTTGGGAAAGCATTTTCCACCGGGTTTTGTTTCCCATTTTCGACCACGTGAGACACGCTGGAAAGGAGAGCTCAGTTTCCTCTGACGATGAATTGCTTCGAGAAACGAGTGTTCATTCGCTCCAATTGCTGTGCAACCTGTTCAACACTTTCTATAAGGTACTTTTTTACTTGATATTTTGTGGAAATATAGAAAGTTATTGAGTACTTAGTGCAAAGTGTGGTTAATTATCGTGATTATAGGTTTAGACATAATGAAATAAAAAGATCTTGGTCAGACCTTAAACTTTGCAACATTTGTTTGTTTTGTCCAGGAAGTTTGTTTTATGCTGCCACCACTTCTGGGTTTGTTGTTGGATTGTGCAAAGAAGTCGGATCAATCAGTGGTTTCAATATCTCTGGGTGCATTAGTGCATCTCATAGAAGTTGGAGGGCATCAATTCAGTGAAAGCGACTGGGATACACTGCTGAAAAGCATAAGGTGAGCGAATAACTCAATATCTAGAATCCGTTTGTGATGGACTGAAAGAACTCATGATTAAGCCAGTCGGGACTCAAAGGTTCCAATCACATAAAAACCGCCTTTCCTTTAAAAGCAAGCCAAAGGGCTCCAATGGATGACTTGCAAGATAACACATGATTATGACGGCTATAGCAGATTGCATAAACTGATTAGGGTTTGTTCACAAAAGCACCAAATTACCCTTAGGCTAATTTCCCACTTTACTCTTTTATAATCTGTCTTAACAACTTATGATATTGTACAGAGATGCTTCATATACAACACAACCACTCGAGCTTCTCAATGCATTAGGCTTCGAGAAGAAAACGTTAATTAAAGATCTAGAGATTGAGAGCCACAGCTCTACACCAAAGTTCGATGATAATGGGAAGATCTCAGCCACAGCATCGCCAAGCAGTAGCATCGATGGCACTAGAAGAACTCCTAATGCAGTCTTCGCTGATGATTTGGAAGGTTAAATCTTTTGCAAGTTCATGTTTGCAGAATGATTTGTGAATAATATATATATATATATATATTATTCATGAGATAGATTTTATTTTACAGTTCCTTGTAGTCCAAGAAAATAATTATTTCAGAAAAACCTAAAATTATTCGTAGTTATAGGTGTTCCTTCCCCATCTGGGAGAAGTCCAAAGCCGGCCGAAGCTGGTAGTCTACAAAGGAGTCAAACAATAGGCCAAAGAATTATGGACAATCTCTTCCTCCGAAATCTGACAACGAAATCCAAGACCGGTGATATTTCAGTGCCATCATCTCCTCTTAAGGTACTTTTTTCATGTATATTCTCTCCATTGACATTAGTATAGGCCTCTTTTTTTTTTCTTTTTTTTTTGATGGCCAGTATATAACATGTATCAGATTTTTAATTTGATCTTGCAATCTCTCTTACTCAGAAGCCCAGTATATAATATTGCATTTCAATTTCCAAATTTTAGGTCCCTGATGCTGTGGAACTTGATGATGTGGATGAGGAGGAAAGTCCTCTTATGACCACTATTAGGGCGAAATGCATTACTCAGTTATTGCTTCTTAATGCGATCGATAGCATACAGGTTTCGAAATTATCTCTATAACGCAACCATTTTCTTCGAATTTATTTGAAGTTCTTTTATTAACCAAGTTTGTTTTTTGGGTAGTTTCTAACAACTTTTTACTTCTTTCTTTCTTGAAATCTCTGTTTGCAGAAGAAGTATTGGAGCAAGTTGACAGTAACGCAGAAGAGTGTAATAATGGACATCCTGCTATCTTTGCTCGAGTTTGCGGCTTCTTATAATTCGTACGCAAACCTAAGGACGCGCATGAACCAACTTATTGATGAAAGGTAGCGCCTATGTAATTGACGGAAATAATATGTAATAATCTCGTATAATTCTACATCTTATCTAATAATTTAATCACTTTACAGGCCACCTTTGAATCTTCTCCGGCAAGAACTTGCTGGAACTGCCATTTATCTGGAGATTTTACAGAAATCAACTTCCGGGATTAGTGACACGAGCTCGACTCAGCAATCCGATGAAGAAGTTAAGCTCGAAGGATTAGCGGAGGAAAAATTGGTGGCTTTCTGTGAACAGGTTCTTCGTGTGGCTTCGGAGCTGCAATCCAGTGTGGGCGAGACCACGAACATGGATATTCATCGTGTGCAGGAGCTGCGTTCTCCTGTCATTGTTAAGGTATTATTGATTTATCTATCCAAGGGGTGGAAGTTCTGGCCCTCAAGCCCGATATTGGCTTAGGAACCGCAACAGGCCCAGCCCGTTCCCTGTTTCTAGTCCGAATTTTATTATTTGTTTAGTCTTTTTGTCTAAATAATTAATTATAATTTTGGCTTTTAGGGTTTATTTTCGGCTTAAATCATGGATTAAATAAAGTTTGATTTGGAATATTTTCTTTGGGCTTTTAACCATTTTAATAATGTGTAAAAAAATATTTTTACTTATGAGGAACTAATTAAAAATATGTTTTCAAAAACCGCCCCCACCCCCGACCTGGCTCGATTCCTAATATATAAGAAAAAGCTTTTCTTATATTGGGAGTGGTGTCTCTCTATTATATTTTTAAGGGAATCTCTGTAAATGTTGAAATTTTACATGACAAAATGTCAGGTGCTAAAAGGCATGTGCTATATGAACAAAACGATTTTCGTGAGACACCTGCGAGACTTCTATCCGTTGCTGACCAAGCTCGTATGCTGCGACCAGGTAATATTCTATCTTTCTCCTATCTAAGCAAAGACGGTTTTTCCTGATCTCGATGGCGTATTTTCTTCTATTACGCTGTTCTTACAAAGAAATCTGCTTGAGCATTTGGGTTAGGCACTAAGTTCCATAAATTAAGGAATCGAGACATTGTAAAACGAAGTTCCGGAGAAATCTGCTACAACCCGATAATCTTTGGATAATTTAGACTCTTACTGATCTTTGTTGTGGCAATAAAGTTAATCTTCTGAAATCTGTTCTTACAATACCCATTTAATGAACCGTGTCCCGATATTCAGATGGATGTTCGCGGAGCCGTCGCCGATCTTTTCCGGGCACAGCTAAAAGCTCTCTTGCCACAGTAATGGTTCCGCCATTTTGCTCGAGTTTTGCAGATATAAACGAGTTTCGGAAAAGCATTATTTCATCATGGATTTTTGCGTATAATTTTAAATTTCTTGGGTAGTAAAGTAGCATAGTTTCTATGTATTCTATTATTCAAATTCCCGTTTTAATGATAAGAGAAATGAAAGTGTATTGTACTTTATTATTTTAAAACCACATATCAGTCAGTGAGTTCTGCTAAATGTTTGTTCTTCGAATCTTTTTCTAAAGGTAATTATTGAGTATTTGAATTTGCCACATTTCCGTGAATGTTTTGCTTTTCCCACTCCATTTCGTGTATATTTTATAAGTACTTAATGACATAATAATAATTTAGTAATGGCATGAAATATTTTGTATTAAGACTTAGTAATGGCCCCAACCCATTGTGTTATGGCCCCAAACTTTGCGTAATGGCCCTTAACTTTGTGTATTTTGTCCTCAAGACTTTAATCTTTCTTTAGTAGCAACTTACATTGCTCTTAATTTAGTAAAACGACATAACATCTTAATTTATGTGCGGTAAATAATTTATTTGAAAATATTTTAATAATCATTTAATCATCGAACATAGTGAATATTTTAGATGAGTAGAGTAATAAAGAAGTATACTTTAAAAAAAGAAAAATTAAGAAAATACTTTAAAACAAGTTATGTGTTTCATCTCATGTATAATAAATCTTTTTCGCTAGTGTGCTACTTTCAAATTTGAGAAACAATTAGAAGCATATTCGCAAAACAACAAAAAAAACTAAAAAACTTAACGGGACAAAGTGCACCGTCAAGCAAAGCTCGGGGGCTTTACCGCAATTACTGAATCACCCTTTGGTACCGTAAAACTTCATTAACACAGCATGATTACGTGGGCCCTTCTAGAGATGACACCTGTCCCCTCTCCCATGGAAGTTGATAAAATATAGTAGTTCAATATAAGTACTACTTCAAAACAAGACAAATCATTTTGAAGAACACATTCCCAATTTGTGTTGAAGTGATGTCAGAAAATACCAACACCAAACACCTTCTGACAAGTATACCCAATTCCTTTCTTGATAAATTTTGCAAACCCTAATCAAACAAAGAATGATGACCCAAGTGGGTTATCTTATCCCAAACTACAAGCTTCCTCGTTAAATACCATTTCATATTCCTTCTCACCTTTTCACATTTGACTTGATTCAAGACAAACACTTTCTTTTTGCCACTAGCCATGAATCCGCGGAGCTTTTTGCTTCTGATCCTCTGCCTGGTCGGCGGGATTTTGGCCGGAGGCGTCTCCGGCTTGGCGGTCAACTGGGGGACGCGGTCGTCGCACCCCTTGCCCGCGAAGATAGCGGTCAAGCTCCTCAAAGACAACGGGTTCGACAAGGTGAAGCTCTTCGAGGCCGAGCCGGACGCTCTCAACGCTCTCGCCAAGTCCGGCGTGGAAGTCATGCTGGGCGTCCCGAACGAGTTCTTGGAGCCGCTCGCAGGCAGCGTGCAGTTCGCCGTGAATTGGGTCACTCACAATGTGTCTTCCTACGTCACAAAAGGGGTTGATATACGGTGAGTTGATTTGTGTTTGGAATTTGCATGATAATTTACTGTCTTCTTTTTGCCGTGTAATTATTTTTGTTAAGCTCTAGAATAATCATAGAGTTAATATACATAATACATAAACTTAGTGTTATACCAACTATTATAGATATTACATAAAAAATTGGATATTATATATAAAGAGGAAACTTAGTGTTATACCACCAATTGGATATTTTATATAAAAAAAGAACGTGCTGAACGTTACGGGCATCCATGGGCTGCCCGCTTTCATGGCCCGCCCGTGCCAAGACATGCCCGGATATTATTTCTTATAAACAAAGAGAAAAAGAGGGCCGAGAGTGTCGTGCTCCTTTAACACGCTTAACGGGTTTTGCTTGCCTCGAACGGAACGGGCAACGTATGGCCAGTTAGATCCGGGGTTTTCCTGCACCCACGTGACATGTGGGACAGACCGGCCCGCCTGCCCGTGGCCTGCCCTTCGGAAATGAAGTAGAGTCAAAGTTTTGGTGGCGGGATTGAAAAGGTTCCATTATTTAGGGATATGCTATATTTAGAGAATTTGTCTTGTAATCCTTTAAGGATGCTGCTCGGCAGGTGGATTTTCAGTTAAAGTGCATGCAAAATCTCACACAAAAAGTTATGTAATCTTTATGACTCAGGACCCACGATCTCTAACTTAATTACTTACTCGATCAGTTCTTATATATATATATTTTTTTTATCAAGGGCAAAAAGGGTCATTAAAGAAAAAGTTTTCAAGAAGCTTTGACATGATCAAATACCTACTATTTTTATTTGTTTAATATATATATATATATCTATGTATTTATAAGTTATTTGTACGCGTTTAGATACGTATGTCTTAACTATTGTTTAAGTATGCAAACGAGAATAAAATAAAATAAATAAAATATATTGTTCTGATTTTCTTATGATATTTCTATCTTCATTTACAATCAAATCAACGTATAGCATATTACATATATATTATATGAATACGCTATATTGCAGGTAACTTTATTTCTTTGTATTTTTTCAACTTTCTCTACATGATAAAAGAGTTGCTAATACAAAGAGAAGAGATCAATAAGTCAATTATTGATATATATATATATATATATATAATATACAAATTTCTTCCGCACATGCAACTCTATTATTTCCTATGATCTCTAATTCTCTATATACACAATGACATATACTACGTAGGAAATGTATATACATATTTTTTTTTTTTAAGTTTCTTATTTCGTGTTAACTATATATATATATGGCTCATATAATTCAGAGATCAATAGGTTACCAATATATGTTTTTTTGTTTGTTTCCATGCCTGCATGTACTTACGTTACGTATATATAACTGCAGGTACGTAGCCGTAGGAAACGAGCCATTCCTGAAAACCTACAAAGACAAATACCTCCAAACAACCCTCCCAGCCCTCCAAAACGTTCAGGCAGCCCTCGTCAAAGCCGGCCTCGGAAAGCAAGTCAAGATCACCGTCCCCCTCAACGCCGACGTCTACCAGACCGACACCGGCCTACCCTCCGGCGGAGCCTTCCGCTCCGACATCCACGACCTCATGGTCGCCATCGTCGGCTTCCTCGCCACCAGCGCCTCCCCGCTCACCATCAACATCTACCCTTTCCTCAGCCTCCAGTCCGACCCGCACTTCCCAAGAGAGTACGCCTTCTTTGGTGGTGGGGCCAGCCCCATCGTCGATGGCTCGATCAGCTACAACAACGTCATGGAGGCCAACTTCGACACCCTTGTCACGGCGCTTGAGAAGACGGGCTTCGGGTCGATGCCGGTGATCATCGGTGAGATGGGGTGGCCCACCGATGGCGACCCGAGCGCAAACGCTGAGAGCGCTCAGAGGTTCAACCAGGGCCTCCTCCGCAGGATCGTCGAAGGGAAAGGTACCAATCCTAAATTATTCCATCCATATTATATATATAAGAGATATTGCATGGGATAGCCAAATTGAAATGTTTGATTAGCCAAATAGTCAACCTTTCCTTTTTTTTTTGCAAAATAGCCAAATGGTTATTTAATAACATATTTTATACCTATAATACCCTTTTTAACATATTAACGTGTATTAACGTGGTTAATTTGTTTAAAAATAAATTATTATTTTTTTGAAAAAAAAAATAATTTTTTTTTGAAAAAAAAATTAATTTTTTTGTTAAAATTTTAATCACGATTTTTTATTTTTAAACAAATTAACTCCGTTAATATGTTTATTAACGTGTATTAACGGAGTTAATTTGTTTAAAAATAAAAAATCGTGATTAAAATTTTAACAAAAAATTTAATTTAATTTTTTTCAAAAAAAAAATATTTTTTTAGAAAAAAAAAAATTATTTTTAAACAAATTAACTTCGTTAATACGTTTATTAACGTGTATTAACGGAGTTAATTTGTTTAAAAATAAAAAATAGTGATTAAAATTGTAACAAAAAATTTATTTATTTTTTTTAAAAAAAAATAAAAAAAAAATTTATAAAAAAATTAATTTATTTTTAAACAAATTAACTTCGTTAATACGTTTATTAACGTGTATTAACGGAGTTAATTTGTTTAAAAATAAAAAATCGTGATTAAAATTTTAACAAAAAAATTATTTTTTTTTTCAAAAAATAATAATAATTTTTTTTAAAAAAAATTAATTTATTTTTAAACAAATTAACCACGTTAATACACGTTAATACAAGGGTAATCCGGTCTTTCGTGATTTATTAACGTGGTTAATTGGCTATTTGGCAATATTAATTAAAACATTAGCTATTTGGCTAATTAGAGTTTGAAGTTTGGCTATTTGGCTATTTGCCCCTATATATAATATAGGGCTCTATAGCCATATAGCCAAACTAGAAAAACTATTTTGTAAAATAGCCAACCTTTTGATTAATATTGCCAAATAGCCAATCAACCACATTAATAAATCACGAAAGACCGTATTACCCTTGTATTAACGTGTATTAACTAAGTTAATTTGTTTAAAAATAAATTAAATTTTTGTTAAAATTTTAATCACGATTTTTTATTTCTAAACAAATTAACTGAGTTAATACACGTTAATATAGATTTTCTGTAAACACAAGTAAATGTTCTTATTTTTAAGAAAAATTAACTTTGTTAATACACGTTATAAAATATGTTATTAAATAGCTACCTCATCAATTTGGCTATTTGCAAAGAAAAATGAAAGTTTGGCTATTTGGCTAATCAAACGTTTCAATTTGGCTATTAAGAGCCATTTCTCTATAATATATATACATGTTTAATTATATCGTCAATTAATAAAATAAGATTTATTGACATTGACTTACAAATACAAAATATAAATATTTTTTAATTAATTATTATATGTATCAAATATTTAAATATCAATATTTAAATTAATTAATATCAAAATATTTATTAATTTGTAAAAATTTTAGCGTGTGTAAATATATTATAAACTCTCGCCTATAATGTTAATTAAAAAAAAGTACTAAATTAGAGAGAAAGAAGGAAAATCAGTAAGCGGTTTTGAGTCAAAACTTTTTATAAGGTTCTCAAATACCAATTTTACGATTTTAAAACCAATGATTCGATTTACTAATTTATCTAAGATTCAATTTTACGGGTTGCCCGATTTTATATATGTTAACCTTTTATTATATATATATATATATATATATAATTGTACAAGAGGAATAATAGTAGTTAGAACTTAGAATACATATATTCTCTTCAATTGTACAAGAGGAATAATAGTAGTTAGAACTTAGAATTTGAACATATTAAATCTGTGTTAAATAAGACTAATATGAGTATGATTATTTAATTTTTAGCGATATACTAAATACTCATATCACAAATTAATCAGCCTTGACGTTGACTTAAATAATTATTATTGTATCTATAGTATATGTCAATTTTATTCAGTGACTATTCTTTCACAATATATATATATATATATAGGTCAACTTTAATTAACCTTACTTAATTACATTTAAACATCTAATTCTCTAATTAAGCAAGATATTAATCCAACGCCAGGCACGCCCAAGAGGCCCAACATGCCGGACGTTTACCTCTTCGCCCTCACCGACGAGGATGCCAAGAGCATCGAGCCCGGAAACTTCGAGCGCCACTGGGGCCTCTTCAACTTCGACGGGAGCCTCAAGTACGACCTTGACCTCGGTGGCGGAAGGAAGCTGGTCCCAGCGCGGGGGGTCCGGTACCAGGCCCGGCAGTGGTGCGTCATGTCGCCTGATGCCAGCGAGCTGGACCCGAACTTGAGTGGCGCCGTCGGCTTTGCGTGCACCTACGCCGACTGCACGAGCCTCGGGTACGGCTCGTCGTGCGCCGCACTCGACGTGCGGGCCAATGCATCGTACGCCTTCAACGTGTACTACCAGGCGATGGACCAACGAAAGGACGCCTGCGTGTTCAACAACCTGTCCGTGATCACGACGGTGGACCCCTCCCCGGCTTCACCAAGAAACGGAGGGAGCAGCTTGTGCCGGTTCAATGTGATGATTGATATTGGTCGGCACGAGCTCGCCCCGTCGGCAGGGAGGACGTCTAACTCCGGTTCCGGGAATCGGATTGGTGGCGGGTTGTGCATTATTGTGATGATTTTGATTTCTTTGTTGGTCTTGTGAGTAATTGTGAATTTTTCATAGTTGTTTTGGTAATTTATTTATTTATTTGTTAAAACTATTTTGTTATACATTATTTTTTGTTGGATGCAATTATACAACTTCTCTTATAATTAAACCTTAATCTCCAAATAAAAAAATAAATATATATATATATATAAAGTGATATTAAAAATTATAATAGTCTAATAATAACATGAGAAGTACTGCTTGTAATTTTTTTTTTAGATATAATCAAATCGAGAAAGTTTATTTAGCCCCCTGACCTTTATTATTATGCTAAATAGTTATAGAATTGGTCAATTAGAGACTCGATTATCTTTTATTATTCACACAATAATTATCTCTGAAACCTCAGGTGCTAAAAGATGTGCAAAAATCGATTTAGAGGGTGCCGTTGCGCAAAAAGTCGATGCAGAAGCCGCCAGTGGCCGTGCTTTGCCGCGGGCCGTGAGTGCGACCCCGATGTTTGTCGTAATTGTTGGGAATAAATAATGATGTTGTTTTATGCTACTTCCTTTCTCTCGACCCCCGAAACATGTAGCTTTTAGAGTTTAATTATGCTTCATTTTTGTAAGAACCTCTCACTTCCTTTTATTCTCATATTACAAACAAGTCCCTACTTGTAAATATTTTAAATAAATAATCAAATATAATTGATAATCAAACATGTTCCTCGCCATATAAAATCGTGTAAATGAATAACCCAATAATTAATTTGAAAATAAAACCAGCTGTATTAGTTTGAACGTGTTCATATTTTTGAACGTTGCTTAAGGTCTCGCAGAGTTGTCATATTATCGTCAGTCTCGTTAAACCCGAACCAGCTCTATCGACCCCTTCAACTCGCAACAGCATTTGCCCGAAATATGCTACTTATGATGTTGTTTTTCTCGACCCCGAAATATATAGCAGCTCTAGTAGCCTTTGGAGTTTATGTCTCATTTTTGTAAAAATCTCACTTGCTTTGATTCTTACAAAAATGAAACTCGATTTTAACCATGCCTGTGATTTCGTTGGCACACTAGTCGAGCCGCCTAGACAAGGAGACGAGCAATGCGGAAACATGAGGCTCCTCTTTAGACGGTGAGTAATTACCGTTTAGCCCTTGATTCATGTTTGCAACATTTACTCTATTACAACATTGGTCTTTCCCTTTTCATCTCTCGGATCCGCTTGGCCCAAGTTAACGTTGCCGGATGGGGAGCCTTCATAAAGGTGTCAGGACTATTTTCTTTTTGCGCGTTGTAATCGAAATGTGTTGAATTGATAATATTACGAAATCATATATTGTGTTAGAATTGTTGAATTTCATTTTTTGGCTGTAACTAATTAAATAACATATAATTTTAGTTTAATATGTTGAAGATCAATTGACCCTACCCCATTTTTTTCCTAAGAAACGAGTATATATATATATATTATGCTGGAAATTGATAATTATAGGATTAATGTGTCTTGACTCTTGATCGCTTAGTACCAATGTTTTAGAGCCATAGAACATGAAATCATGAAGCTTTGGCCCACAATTCACATGATGAAACATAAATAAAAATGATATTTTTAAGAAAATATTCAATATTAGAGGTCTTCAACAACCCAGCAGGATTATCAGTTCATGGCGTATTTGGTATAGTTTTGTTTTTAAAAAAATTACTTTTAGTTTCAGTTTTTGAAAAAATAAACCTATTAAAAAAAAGTGTTTGGTAAACTATTTATAAAGCAGTTCTGATTTCGTGTTTGGTAAAATAAATATATTTAAGGTAAATAGACTTAAAATAATATACATTGAACATACACGCAATGGAACTTTGGGGTTTGTTGTTGAATAAATAGGTCCTAACTCTGTTTTTCGTTTTTTGTTAAATAAACAGACATGGAACCGAATACTGACGTACTCTTGCGGGGCCGTACCAAAGTATTAATTTGCCACGATGATCCACTAATCGAATCGGCATTAGGTGAAGAACTACGATTGCACGGCTATATAGGTATTTTGTTTTACAATTCTTTTACCTAATATGTAGATTTATATAGATTTAGAATTTAGAATTTATATGTTTTAATGTTAATCTATATGTCTTTTGCAGTTCAATATTCTTGTAACAGTACGAAAGTTGACGGGTTTTATGACATCGTCAATACATTGGTTGACGTTCTCACAGGGCCGGCCCAATCTATGGGCGAGATGGGCGGTCGCCCAAGGCCCCTTTTAGAGTAGTCTATTAATGTGTTGTATAGGTTTTGCTATATCTTATAGCTCCTGCAATACTGTAATCCAATAGCTCCTGCAATATTGTATTGCAGGCTCTCAAAAAAAGTCTTATATTAATGATTCGCCCAAGGCCCCGAAAAGGGTTGGGCCGACCCTGCGTTCTCATAATCTCAGCACCGTTGCTCGATAGCTCGTTAAGCTTGTCGAGCATCGTGCCAACTACAACAGTACTTGGTATGTATTAATTTTAACCTATTATCATCGTGCTTTTTTTTTAAAATAATTATATAATGTATTAACAAAAGTTTTATAAAATATTTCAGGGTTGACGACCATCGACGACCATCGACGACTTTACCGTCGATGGTCAACTAAAGGCAGCGAGGGGGCGGTATTGGTACGCCCAATATCCCAATTCAGGGGATTTAATCCCCAATTTGTGGACATACGCTGTTTGGAAAAACGTCGCCAAGTTCGGAAATGAGGACCAAGTCCCTATGCTTGCTAGCGCTTCGACCGGCAAGGTTTGGACGAAAGAGCTATCAGTATTGCTCGATCGAGCAATCTTGAGGGTTGATGGCATCGAATTAGCAAGTAAGCTTACTTTTTTTTTCCGTGTTTTTTTTTTCTTCTTATACGCTGATTTTATAATATTTTATTTTCAGCTGCTCAAGGTGTTCATGAAGCGATGAAGCAGCTTGATGAGGTACTCGCCGAAAGAGTACAGTAACTCAAGGGAAAAATAAACTAAAAGTAAGTAATTAACTAGTTATACATGTTTTTCGCTTTATTAAAAGTAAAAAAAAAAATCAATTTTTTAGGCATTGAAGAAGGCGAAGACTTCAGCGGAAAAGAGGGCCGAGAAAGAGAAGCTCATGGGAGAGGCTAACGCAACGATTCGGGAGTGGACCAAGAAGTGATTCATTTCGATACCACTGTTTCAATCTAACACGATAGGAATCTTCTATATATATATCTAAAAGGAAGGTTATTGGTAGATGACATGACTCCACAAAATCAAAGATGTCGATTTTCTAATTTCTAGATTTTATACTTTTTTTGTTCTAAAAAAATCACTCAAAAACACTTTCCCTCATGAAAGCAAGCAGAGGAGTAACGTTGAGAACATTTTTTGGAACATCTTTATGCATATATATATATTATGTTCACATTTCCTCTCTTTTCAGATTATTTATTTACGAGAAATTGCTCTAAATGGCCAGATTGAAACATGGGTTTAGCAAAATAGCCAAAGTTTGGTTAATTTTGTAAACTAGCCAATTAACATGAGGTGGCATATTAATAACAATTTTTATTCCTGAAATACCCTTTAATTAATCATTTTAGATTAATATTTTCGTAATTAATTAAAATGGTAATTAAACTTATCAGCACAAATCAAGGTATGATTAATTGTGCACAAAATTTGGAATTTAATTACAAATTTTGAATAATCTCTCTCCTCTTCTCTCTCTCTCTCTCACACGAGCATTTTTTCTTCTCCTCTCTTTGAACCATAACCAGAGCTTCTCTCTCTCCTCCGAGCTTTGTCGGCCATGGCGGCCGGCGTGGCGGCGAAGCACGCCGTCCCGGTCATCTCCGACCTGCGGAGGAGAGTCTCCGTCCACAACACACCTTCGATCTGCGCCGCGCGGGATCGCTCTGCCGATCCGTCGTCGATGGAGATGATGTCGCCGGCGGAGAAGTCGCGGAGTCCGTCGACGATTTCGTGGAGTCTGTTTTCGCGCTCAATCACCGAGGTAGGAGTCTAATAGACATCGCCTTCTCTATGAAGCGTCGAATCTGGGTTTGAATCACCACCCACCACCTCTGCACGCACTGTCAAGCTCCGACCGCCACCAACGGAGTCGGTGAATTAATTCGTGTTGATGTTCATTAATTCATGTTGATTCGGTTTAGTAATGTTTAATTTTTTAATTTTCAAAAATAATTTGATTTAATTTGTTGTAGATCCATATTAATGTCTTTAATCTGTGTGTATTTTAGTTTACTGATTATGTTTATTTTTTTAAAAATAAATTTTGTTTTATTTACTGTACATTTGTGTTTATTTCAGTTTATCCTTCGTGAACTTCTTCAAAATATATTTGAAGGAGATAGAGATGAAGCTCCGACGAGGAAACACGGAGGCCACGGCGATCGACGGCGAAGCTTCGGCGGTCTTACGGGAGAGAGAAAGAGAGAGATTATTTTTTGTATTTAAAATATTTGATTATTGTATTTACATTTTAATATGAATAATATTTTTTATTGTTAATTTACGTTGATTCGTTATTAATTTACGTTGATTCGTTGTTGATTTACGTTAATTCGTTGTTAATTTACGTTGATTAACACAATAAAAATATTAACCGAAATTAAAAGTGGGTTTTTATATTAATTTTAGCAATTAAATTCGAAATTGAAAACCTAAAAATGTGGATTTGATAGTTTCCATAATAATAGCAATCTCCGTAATAATAGCAATGGTTAATAATTTTAAAACGTGTAATATATAAGGCAATTAAGGTGATAATTATTAGCTGTAAACGTGTGTAAATTGATGTAATTAATGTTGACCAAATCAATTATACATAAAATACGTTTTGATTTTTTATTTATTTTTTAATACGTTTTCAATTATTAAGGGTAACAATGTAATTAGAAATTCACTTAAATGGTTAATTGGCTAGTTTACAAAATTAACCAAAGTTTGGCTATTTTGCAAAACCTATGTTTCAAATTGGCTATTTCCCTTAAAGAGCCCTTTATTTATTTTTAAGCCAAAAAATCAGCCAATTAATGTCTATTCAGTTAATGTCTTTATTATAGTTTCTCTCCATGTATTTGTTACGTTAGTGTTGCTGTTAGTAACATCTTGGAAAGCAAAAGTCATGTTGATACAATAATTACTACGGTTATTACAAATGGTAATAACTAATAAATAAATGTGATCGAATTGTATATTTCTAAAAACTATATCATCACCTATATTCCGTCACATTTCTCTGCCTCAACTTTGTATAATTGTTCTTCGGGCGGCGACTCCTCTTCCGGCATGCGCGACTCCTCTGGCTCTGTTGTGCGTGACCTCTGGCCTTCGAGTATGCCTTGGGACACGTTCACGAGGTATATTTTGTTATGCTAGAAAGCTCTAACTCTAAAGTAGTGTGACCATCTTATAGCTCCGGAAATCAAACATTTACTCTACGAATGTTCTGTGATCTGCAGCTTCTTCTTCTGATCACTATTCCGAGCTCTAATTCGTCTTCTTATTGTCTTCATCTTCCATGGCAGAACCCTGTCTAATGTCGAGGTAGAATCCCTCACTCCCTATTTGTCCTCAATCTTTATAAATAGCTGAAATTTCTAAAGTTTTATTCTAACTCCAGACTTTGTAGTTCTCTTCTGCTATTCTATAATACACAGAATAATTTTCTTCATTATCTCTTCACTATGGCATTCTTTATTTTCTCTAGACATCGTCATTGGGTGTATACGAGTGAGCTTTTGGGTGGTTTATTTCGTCAATAGTGTGTTCCACGTAGAAAGATGAACACTGAGTGCTCGTTATTTTCATTTGTTACTGTCTATATTTTTATATAGTGATCATATAATTGGAGCCAAATAGCTGAATGGGTAAAATGCTCTAAAATGTCCATTGTCTTATTTTTATAAGACTTGATGGAATTTATAAATTTTTAGACCTCTCTGGAATTAATGGGCTTATGCTTATTGTAAAACATATATATGCGATATTATAGTGTTCTTTAACATAATGAACACGAAAGTGCGGAAGCAAAAGGATAGAATTACCTCCCGCCATTGTTTCGCTCTCCGGCAAGCTTCGGCTTCGATTCCGGCGACCCTTTCTCGGTCTTCTAAACTCTCGCTCTCACCCGCTAGATGGTGTACGTTTTCTGAATGTGTGAGTGAGTTTAGGGACCTCAAGGTGGTGTATTTATAGCCTCCATGACCATCAATGGAGAATCGTAATCCCACAATTAACGGCATTAATTTTGCTTGATTTCCGGCAATCAATTAGAGCTGATTGATTTACAAATCAGTGGTAAATCGTTTTATATATGGATCACAATATGAAGAGAATATTTTCTCATTATTTCTCAATTAATGAGAAATATTCTTACATTCTCCCACTTGATCCATATAACTAAATGCTCATTTCTAGAAAGAACCAAAATATATGAATCATGGCGACAAGTTCTCTTTGAGCGAGTATTATCTTCCATGTATTACAATATATCAAGTTTCTTAAATTAATAGCCTTTTAGACTTTAATGAATAAACCATATGTTTATTCTGTTCTAGGTCCACGCAAAACGATAAATCTCAAGATCTAAGTGCGCACAATAATAAGAGAAATATCAATTGAATAAGAGTTTTATTGATAACAAAAAGAAATGTAACAAAAATTACATTATGGAACCAAGTCCCATGTTAGCTACATGATCCTTGAATTTATTTATTGGCATGCCTTTAGTCATAGGATCAGCTACCATTTCTTCAGTTCTAATATGTTCAACGACCACTTTCTTCTTTTGAACACGCTCCTTTATGGCCAAGTATTTTATGTCGATATGTTTACTTCGACTACCACACTTGTTATTCTTAGCCATAAATACAGCAGCTGAATTATCACAACATATCTTCAATGGCTTCGAAATAGAGTCGACAACTTTAAGCCCAGATATAAAACTCTTCAACCATACACCGTGCGATGTAGCCTCAAAACAGGAAATGAACTCAGCTTCCATAGTAGAAGTAGCAATCAATGTTTGCTTGGCACTTCTCCAAGAAACAGCTCCATCGGCAAACTTGAACACGTAACCAGATGTTGATTTACGTGTATCAATACAACCAGCGAAGTCTGAATCTGAATAGCCAACTACTTCTAAGTTGTCGGTTCGTTTGAACATAAGCATGTACTCTTTGGTACCTTGGAGGTACCTCAACACTTTCTCCACAGCTTTCCAGTGGTCTAAACCCGGATTATTCTGATATCGTCCTAACATTCCCGCAACAAATGCAATGTCAGGTCTTGTACAGACCTGAGCATACATCATGCTTCCAACAGCAGAGGCATATGGAATGTTCTTCATTTGTTCTCTTTCAAGATCATTTTTAGGACACTGATTTAATGCAAATTTATCACCCTTCACAATGGGAGCAACAGATGGTGAACAATTTTCCATATTGAAACTCTTCAAAACTTTGTTAATGTAGGTTTCCTGAGACAGACCCAAAACACCACGGTGTCTATCTCGATGAATCTTGATTCCAATAACATAAGATGCATCACCCATATCCTTCATTTCAAAGATTTAGAGAGAAATTGTTTCACTTCACGAAGTAATCCATTGTCATTGGTTGCAAGCAAAATGTCGTCAACGTATAAAACAAGAAAGCAAATTTTACTCCCACTGACCTTCTGGTATATACATTGATCCATAACATTCTCTTCAAAACCAAATGAAGAGATGATAGTATGAAATTTTAAATACCATTGACGGGATGCTTGTTTTAATCCGTAAAGTGACTTTTTAAGCTTACACACCAAATGCTCACCAGTACTAGAGGAAAAACCTTCAGGTTGTTTCATGTATACCTGTTCCTCTAGATCACCATTAAGGAATGCGGTTTTCACATCCATTTGTTGTATTTCAAAATCGAAATGAGCAACTAATGCCAAAATCACTCGAAGAGAATCCTTTTTAGACACAGGAGAAAAAGTCTCTGTGAAGTCAATTCCTTCCTTTTGAGTAAATCCCTTAGCAACAAGTCTAGCTTTGTGTTTCTCAATGTTGCCTAATGAGTCTCTTTTCGTTTTATAGACCCATTTACACCCAATGGCTTTCGCCCCTTTAGGCAACTCAACTAGATCCCAAACTTCATTGCTTTTCATGGAATCCATTTCTTCTAGCATGGTATTGTGCCACAATTTCGATTCTGCACAACTTATGGCTTGTGAAAATGTTTCAGGATCATCTACAGCTCCGATGTTATAGTCACATTCTTGTAGATACACTTGATAGTCATTAGGAATAGCCGATTTCTTTGCTCGAGTAGATCTTCTTAAATGTTCACCACCAGATTCAATTAGAGTTGGTGGTTCAACTAGTTGAACAGGCTGATCTATGGGAGCAACATCAACAACTTGTGGTGGCTCAATGATTGGTTGATCCACACCGATTTGAACTGAAGGGGTGTTATGAATGACAACCAATCGATCACCTCTAGTGGGAGTTTCAACAACTGGATGATCTTTCTCAGAAACAAAGTTTCTTGAATGATTACTCCCACTAATCAAGTCATTTTCTAGAAATTTAGCATTCTTTGATTCAACAATCCTAGTAGTATTAGATGGACAATAAAATCTATAACCCTTAGACTTTTCAGCGTACCCAAGAAAATAACCACTGATGGTTCTTGGGTCTAATTTCTTTTCTTGTGGGTTATAAATCCTTACTTCAGACGGGCATCCCCAAACGCGTACATGATGTAAACTTGGTTTCCAACCTTTGAAAAGCTCAAATGGCATTTTTGGAACAGCCTTGGTTGGAACACGGTTTAATATGTACACAGCCGTCTTAAGAGCTTCGGTCCATAATGAGCTCGGAAGTTTAGAGTTGATACGCATACTCCGCACCATGTCCAATAATGTTCGGTTTCTTCTTTCTGCTACACCATTTTGATGTGGTGTACCAGGCATAGTAAATTGGGCAACAATCCCATGTTCTTGAAGAAATTTCGCAAATGGACCAGGTGCTTGTCCATCTTCAGTGTATCTACCATAATATTCTCCACCTCTATCAGATCTCACTATCTTAATCTGTTTTCCACATTGTTTTTCAACTTCAGCTTTAAATATCTTAAAGACATCTAAAGCCTCGCTTTTATGTGGAATCAGATAAAGATACGTATAGCGAGAAAAATCATCTATAAAGGTGATAAAATATTTCTGACTATCTGAGTCTATGTCAAGACTACATATGTCAGTATGGATGATTTGTAAAATTTCAGAACTCCTCTTTGCACCTTTCTTTGATTTGTTGGTCTGCTTTCCCTTAATGCAGTCCACACAAGTATCAAAGTCAGTAAAATCTAAAGTAGTTAATACTTCATCTTTCACTAACCTTTTAATTCTCTCAATGGAGATATGACATAATCTCCGGTGCCACAACATAGAGGAATCGTCTTTCGTAACACATCTTTTAATGCCAGTGTGAACATGCAAGGTATTATTAATGATTTCACTATGTAAATGAAGAAGATAAAGACCATTTATTAAAACACCATATCCAATCATTTCAGAAGCATAAGTTATACGCAAAGATGCATCTTTAAAAATGAATGAATAGCCCAAAAGATCAAGTCTTGAAACAGAAATCAAATTCTTAGCAAAACTTGGAATATAAAAGGTCTTTTCTATTCATAAAATGAAACCATTCCTTAAAACTAATTTGCATGTCCCAACAGCTTCCACGGTTGAAGGAATCTTATTTCCTGACAGGATATCACACTCACTGTTCACCGGCTTCCTTAGGTTTGTCATACCCTGCAGGGAAGTCGAAATGTGAACAGATGCTCCTGAATCAACCCACCATGTGTCAACATTTACATCAACCATATTAGACTCGTAACAAACCAGAGAAATGTTACCTTTCTTCACCAGCCAGGCTGTGAATTTGGCGCATTCTTTCCTTTCATGCCCCTTCTTCTTACAGAAGTGACATTTCCTCACTTTCTTGATCTCCACTTCGGGTGGTATTTTACCTTTCCCTTTGTCCTTATTGAATGGTGTCTTCTTTCTAGCATGAGTCACCATGTGGACAGTTTCATTTTTCTCCATAAGGAGCCGACTCTCCTCTTGTACGCACATGGTCATAAGCTCATTAATTGACCATTTATCCTTGTGCGTATTGTAGGAGATCTTAAATGGCCCATATTTCGAAGGAAGAGTGGTCAAGATATAGTGAACAAGGAAGGATTCAGACATATCCACTTCCAGGTTTTTCAATTGAGCTGCAGTATCCCTCATTTTCATGATGTACTCGCGCACTCCTTTTTCACTAGTGAGTCGAAATGATGTGAACTTCATTATCAGGGTGCTTGCCAGTGCTTTGTCGGAAGTTTCAAACTGCTCATCAACGGCTTTCATCAGAGAACGGATGTTGGTATGCTGATCGACTGAACCCCGAATACCAGAAGAAATTCTCGTCTTTACGTACATTATGCTGAGACGATTAGATCGTTCCCAACGTTCGTAAAGAGCAATTTCAGCAGGAGAACTGGTATCGGTGATAGCAGGTTCGTCCATCCTTATAGCATAGTCCATATCCATCCAGCCTATATGAAGCAATATTCTTTCCTTCCAGATCTTGAAATTGTCACCGGTTAGGTCCGGAAACATCACAACGAATATCAGACATACCAGCGGGTAAAATAGCTGTGAATATTAAATACATATATGCTTAGTTCATGACTTTATATGAGACTATTTTGTATGTTAAATAATATGTTTACCAATGTAAAACATATATATAACAAAACACAACATAAATCAATGACATAAAATTGCCTGTGGGCGAAATTTTAATTCAAATAGATTTATGACAATATGATAAAGCAATGAGATTATAGAATACTTAAGTCCTGTGGGACGATTAAGAATAATCAAATTCTTTATCTTAGCTAATTATAAGAATATTTAAATTTCTTATAATAAATATTTAATAAAACACAACATAAATCATATGACATAAAATTGCCTGTGGGCGAAATTTTAATTCAAATAGATTTATGACAACATGATAAAGCTATAAGATTATGATATACTTAAGTCATATGGGACGATTAAGAATAAATAATCAAATATTTTATCCTAGTT
The DNA here is from genome assembly GCA_954871525.1 of Parietaria judaica. Lineage (NCBI taxonomy): Eukaryota > Viridiplantae > Streptophyta > Magnoliopsida > Rosales > Urticaceae > Parietaria > Parietaria judaica. The sequence continues at coordinate 2,378,719 of OX940864.1, read as the reverse complement.
AATCATAAGAATATAATAAAATTCCTGTGGGATAAGATTATTATATCAATTATAATTAACTACAATTCAATGTCGTATAACATAATGTAATCTTAATCATAAAGTATGGTTTAATAAAATTTAGGATGCTGTGGCTCTCCAAAATAAATCAAACCATATAGATCACACGACATTTTTTTTTTTTATATAAATAATGTCTTATAATATAATCTTTCACAATATAATCTTTACTAATCAAAGATGCTAGAGCAATTCTCAATTAGAAAAATTATCAGATTACTAGACCATTATTTAACTTATTTTCGAGGTTCTATTATATTGACATATAATGTATGCTTTAGGAAATACCATAATTAAATACATACAATAAGCTTCAATAAACAAATAATCAGAACCATGGAAACAACAATAAAAATATCATATTAGTAGTCATTTTTCTGAAAAACTACATGTCATTTAGTTTCTGTCAAACTACATGTCATTTTCTTTATGCTGAATCATGAAAAACGACATCAGAGGAGCAAAATGACATTAAAATGCGAAATGACAGCAAACAGAGGAAAACGACAATTTATTTTAAAAAACGACGTCAGAAACCAAACGACGTCATAACTGAGAAAACGACAATGTATGGAAACGACAACAGAGATAAAACGACGTGTCGTTGGGGAGTCGTCTTCAACCTTTAGACGGGTCAGAATGACCCGGTTACGACCCAACTTCTGACCCGGCTCGTTCTCACTCGTTTTTCCACCAAAATCATCGTTTTAAAGCCCAGAATTGTTAGAAAAAATATTTCCAGAAGATTGGTCAAATAATATCGAGGTTTTGACGTGAAAAAATGAAGACCCGACATGAGCCATGAACGACTTTTTAAAAAAAAAATTGAAAAACAAGGCAGAGGCTTTTTAATCGCTCTGATACCAAATGTAAAATATATATATGTGATATTATAGTGTTCTTTAACATAATGAACACGAAAGTGCGGAAGCAAAAGGATTGAATTACCTCCCGCCATTGTTTCGCTCTCCGGCGAGCTTCGGCTTCGATTCCGGCGACCCTTTCTCGGTCTTCTAAACTCTCGCTCTCACCCGCTAGATGGTGTACGTTTTCTGAATGTGTGAGTGAGTTTAGGGACCTCAAGGTGGTGTATTTATAGCCTCCATGACCATCAATGGAGAATCGTAATCCCACAATTAACGGCATTAATTTTGCTTGATTTCCGGCAATCAATTAGATCTGATTGATTTACAAATCAGTGGTAAATCGTTTTATATATGGATCACAATATGAAGAGAATATTTTCTCATTATTTCTTAATTAATGAGAAATATTCTTACACTTATAGCTCAAAGTTGAGATGTGTGTATGAGTACTTTTAATTGTCCTTTCTCTTCAAATATTTGAGTTTACCCCGAAAAGCATGTTCATAGGAATTGACATGTAATATAAGGGAAATTTTATAGAGTCGAACATTGGTCTTTTTTCTTTATCCATGAAACTGTGTTAATTAGTAGTTTATCCGGTTTATGAAAGTACGAACATGAAGAATCTTTAGTGTTTTATATCCAGTGATTCTCTTTATTCGAACCTATCTGTGAACCTTATAGTGTATGTTAGTATAAACTAGTCATTTAAGTTCTTACCTCTAGAAAAAAAAAAAAAAAAAAAATCGATTCAAATACTTGATCGGAAATATTAAGTATTTCTTGACAAAGTTCAAAAAGCTGATGAAAAATGTGTTTTCTCAAACAACTACCATTGATAAGTTTGACACTACTAGTAATCCAAAAGCTCCATTATCCAATCAGAACTCTGAGATCCGCAAGCTATTTGATGATGATATACGATGATAACCAGAGTTCAAGCAAGAAGCCAAAAAACCTAGCTGTTCTTGATATAGAGCCTGGAACTGCCAGAGATATTCCTGCACCTGCTCATGATGTGTTGACTTATGCGGAAAAAGTCACCAAGCGACGGAAGCACATGAAGGGAAGCAATCAATTCAGTCAAAGGAATTAGAAGGGCTGGAAACTCTGAGTGGAGATGGAGACAAATGGGGAACGAAGTTTATATGAAAGGCCTGGAAATATTTGGGTATAAGTTGGATCACAAACTGCATTATTATCGCTCCAACTTTAAACTTTCATGAGAATTTTAGCAAGAGCTACTGTTATTCCCGCATTATCATATCATTAATTGCATTTTCCTTCATTAGGTCTAGAGTTAATACCTATTTAAGGTTAGTTGAGTTTACTCTCGAATTAGAGACCGAAGTTGTGTTATCAATAGGGTTCTTGTTTCTCTTAGATTTCTGTTCAGGGTCCTATCAGCTCATGTGTGTGTAATTTTTATCCCAGTGTTCAGTTTCCTTATAGCGAGAAACTTACTTCCGGCGGGCTTGAAGACTTGCTTGGAAGTGTCCCGCCATATGTATGCAGTATGATAAGAGGAGCTTCAATGCCTCACAAGTCTGCGGCTGGGTCAACTTCATCCACGGACGAAAGTAGGAAAACCGACACTTATCATACAGTGACATTATTTTCTTATTACGAATATTTTTTCTTATGTCTTATGGTCGGATAAATCTAGAAATTTGTCGCTGTAATCGGCATAAGAGGATCCTTTTCTTTGATAACAAGTTTTCTTTTGTCGATTTAATCTAATACACACGCTTATGACATTATGGGAGCAAGGCAAACAAAAAATTTCTTTCAGTTTCTCATCTTTTTCTTCGTTTTGATTTTCTAAGGACCAAGAGGTGCCAACAAAGTTACCATCTATTTGAGGAAGGAGCAAATCCCGGAAACTTACAAAGTCTCCCGGTCACCCGTCAATGTGGAAAAGAATTGCTGATGGTAAACACCAGTGTAAGTCATCACGTCGTACGTGCGGATGCAAATCTGTCTCTATGCTCTTGCTTGGAACTTGCTGCGAAAAATATTGCAAATGAATATTATTTCCCTTCATATTATAATTAGCTGCAGTAATTTGCCATGATTTATTTCAATGTGATGCAATTTTTTAATCCTAAAAAATACTTAAGAATTTTTCTCTCTGTACAAATCAAGGCAGTTGCCTCATTAAATAATTAGAAAATTCATCTTCTAGCAATCTTAATTTCTAGAAAAATCAGTGTGTTGTCAACACGACAATCTTTGTTCAGAGGATGATAGCTTGCCCTGCAAGGAAAAATACTAAATCTTAATTCCGAGAATCAGATATTTAGCCGAGTTTGATAACCGAATTCGATTCACTATAGGTTGCGTTTGAAGTTTCAGTGAATCCACGACACGAGTTTCTTTAATTCATACTTCCATACAATTTATCTTTTTGATAACTAGTATCTACGCTAGATTTATTATTATGCTAAATAGTTATAGAATTGGTCAATTAGAGACTCGATTATCTTTTATTATTCACACAATAATTATCTCTGAAACCTCAGGTGCTAAAAGATGTGCAAAAATCGATTTAGAGGGTGCCGTTGCGCAAAAAGTCGATGCAGAAGCCGCTAGTGTCCGTGCTTTGCCGCGGGCCGTGAGTGCGACCCCGATGTTTGTCGTAATTGTTGGGAATAATTAATGACGTTGTTTTATGCTACTTCCTTTAACATAGTAGCTTTTGGAGTTTAATTATGTTTCATTTTTGTAAGAATCTCTCACTTCCTTTGATTCTCATATTACAAACAAGTCCCTATTTGTAAATATTTGAAATGGTTTTAAATAAATAATCAAATATTTGATAATCAAACATGTTTCTGACCATATAAAATCGTGTAAATAAATAACCCAATAATTAATTTGAAAATAAAACCAGCTGTATTAGTTTGAACGTGTTCATATTTTTTTAACGTTGCTTAAGGTCTCGCAGAGTTGTCATATTATCGTCAGTCTCGTTAAACCCGAATTAGCTCTATCGACCCCTTCAACTCGCAACAGCATCTGCCCGAAATATGCTACTTATGATGTTGTTTTTCTCGACCCCCGAAATATATAGCAGCTCTAGTAGCCTTCGGAGTTTATGTTTCATTTTTGTAAGAATCTCACTTGCTTTGATTCTTACAAAAATGAAACTCGATTTTAACCATGCCTGTGATTTCGTTGGCACACTAGTCGAGCCGCCTAGACAAGGAGACGGGCAATGCGGAAACATGAGGCTCCTCTTTAGACAACATCAAACGGTGAGCAATTACCGTTTAGCCCTTGATTCATGTTTGCAACATTTACTCTGATAAACGGGACGACTCTCACGCCTTGAAATTGGCAGAAAAAACGAATTACCGAAAAACAATAATGCAGTACCGAAGAAAAAGTCTCGGGTTGTTTGGACCGCGAAACTCCACGCGCAGTTCGTCGACGCCGTAAAGCTTATCGGATATAGGAGTATGAGACCGACCTCTTTTCAGGCTATGAAAATATTATCAAGTCTCATTAACTAGCTGTTTGTTTTATTTATTTATTTATTCTGCAGATGCTACTCCTACGAAAATCCTGAAAGTTCTGAAGATAATGGGAAGGGAAGATTTAACCCGACAGAGTATCGCAATCCATCTCAAGGTATTGCTTGCTTTTCAAGTCTCTCATCATCAACTTATTTATTACTAGTTTAATTCAAAAAGTAAATAATATGATTGTAGATATACAAATCTAAAAACCAAAACAGAAGCAATGAGATGAACTCGAAGCTCCGTTTACGTATAAAGCTAGTAAGCCTTTCTTTCTCCCTCCCGTATATAAATACTTTTTTGTTTTGTTTCTCTAATTTTCTGTATTTTAATATTGCAGAAGGAAGAGCAACACGAAATTTGAATTCGAACGCTATTCTATTATGTTTGGTTTTAACTTATTAATTTATTCAAACTTATTATTATTGTATTATAATATTAAGCAGTTTTATTTCAACACCTTAACTATCAATTAGAATTTGAGACTCAAGACTAGAGTGTTACTGTTAACGTTCTTCCTCAAACATTTGAGTTATATTTCTCATGTCCTGATGATTATTACACAAATTTTATGGATAAATTAGTATTTCGTTATCAGAATTTTCATTTGTAAAAGGTGTCTTATAGGAGAACGACATGTGCAAAGTGTCGTTTTAATATTTTAAATATATAACTCCAAAATCAATGTCGTTCATAGCAAAGTATCACAAAAAAACTGATACTTTTAATAATGTTAGCAACTTTTTTATTGACAAAATAAAATGTATTCTATTATCAATTGTATAGTTACTTCAATGGAGATATTGTACACTCAAATGAAAAGTGAGGGGCAAATGGGATCCGCGTGAAAAAATTGAGAGACTGCTCTCACCAATTATTCATTTATTGACCATCCATTTCTCAATTTTGTACATGCTAGATTTCCTTTTCCATGCACGATACCACATATATATATATATATATGGCTCATATTTCTCAGAGCTCATGTTACATGTATGATATATATAAGGTTAACAATATATATCATACAAAAGTGCCTTTCAATTTCATTTCTTTCAGAAGTGCCTTTAGTACTAACTTTGATGAGTTTATCATTTTGCTCCATCATTTTTTAAATTGTTCCTCGGAATGTTGTTTTTTTTTTTTTTGCTTTTTCCACACCCATAGGTCTTTGGAGATAATTTAAAAGTGGCTTCTTCATCATTCATATTTTGATCATTTGAATTCATACCAGGGGATGGCGATGACGTAAAATTACGACCTTCTTCTTGGAATGTTTGGGTGTATTAGTGTTTTTATTTGAAAGTTTCTCAATACCTTTAAGGATAGGCCACACGTGGTTGAATTTGAATCCTTTCTTGTATTTGACATCTTGTGCTAATAACATCTTCGCTTGGTTTAACTGAGTAAATATTTACAAGAGAAATATTTGAATATGTTAGTTCGTAAAATAAACATATAAAAGAAAGAGTAAGTATATATAAATATGGGTAAACAGTGGCTAATGTACCCAATGTTTGATCTTCTGCGGATTATGTACCTAATGTTTATTTTCGGCGGCTAATGTACCCAATGTTTGATCCGTTAGATATTTTTGTATTTTCCGTCACTTGACCGTTAGAGAGTTGTCCTCCTCTATATGCACACTTTTCGTATTTTTGACATAACTCACTCATTTTTTGTCCAAATTTTATGCACAACCTATGGTTGGAAAGATAAGAGATTGATCTACAAGTTTAGTGTTTTAAGTTTTGTAAAATCAGTTTTAGAAAAATACGAAATTTCAAATACAACGTAAAACTGGACATTAGTTTAATGTAAAATATTTGTTTCGAGCAAATTTTAATATACTTAATGACTTCTTATGATGAAACGTAAAACTAAAAAGTTGTAGATAAACTTTTTATCTTTCCAACGGGTGTTTATTTATAAATTTTAGACAAAAAATGAGTGAGTTATGCCAAAAATATGAAAGATGTGATGCGAAATAATCTTTCATATTTTTGGCATAACTCACTCATTTTTTGTCCAAAATTTATAAATAAACACCTGTTGGAAAGATAAAAAGTTTATCTACAACTTTTTAGTTTTACATTTCATCATAAAAAGTCATTAAGTATATTAAAATTTGCTCGAAACAAATATTTTGCATTAAACTAATGTCCAGTTTTACGTTGTATTTGAAATTTTGTATTTTTATAAAATTGATTTTACAAAACTTAAAGCACCAAATTTGTAGATCTATCTCTTATCTTTCCAACCATAGGTCGTGCATAAAATTTGGACAAAAAATGAGTGAGTTATGTCAAAAATACGAAAAGTGTACATATAGAGGAAGATAACTCTCTAACGGCTAAGTGACGGAAAACACGAAAATATCTAACGGATCAAACATTGGGTACATTAGCCGCCGAAAATAAACATTGGGTACATAATCCGCAGAAGATCAAACATTGGGTACATTAGCCGCAGTTTACCCTATAAATATATATATACACATAATATACTTATAATAAATAACTTGCTCTGAAGCACCGTTGGGATTCTTATTTTCAATCTGGTTAACACATCCCCGCAGTTTGGAAACTACGGAAAGAATTGTCGACATTCGAGTTTGTAAAGATCTTCTTGGTCGTTGTTGATGATTAAAAATCTCGGATTTGTGATACTCAAATTCCACTCTTGCCCAAAACGCATCTTTTGATTGGTTTATATCTATGATTGGATTTTGGAACATATATCAAGGAACTCCGGACCGTCTAACTCCTGTTCCGGGAATCGAAAATATATATATATATATATATAAAGTGATATTAAATATTATAATAGTCTAATAACAACATGGGAAGTACATTCACTAATTGCTTGTAATTTTTTTTAGCTATAATCAAATCGGAAAACCAATATAGAGTGTACTCACTCGATCTCTAAGCTCTTTGCTTCACTATCTTGCACTTAAAAAACAAAAAATCGAATACCAAGTGTGTCTATAACAAATCACAAGTCCAAAATACATATGAAAATACTCTTTGTTAATAAAACTTTAAATCAATTCGAGTACTCTATGTCGCGTCTCCGTCAAATTAGACTTCATAATCAACGCTTTTTGATGAAAAGTTGCAATTAGAGTACCCACATTTTACGAACCAGTTTCTGTTCCGATCAATACCCTAAGTCCAATTCTAATTTTTGGGTATTGAAAAAGTCGGGGTTTTGAGCCGATTTCACCCCTAAATTTAGAGCCCAAGTATTTCTTTATGTCTACCGTCCCAAGGCCCAAACGAACCCCAAAAGTTGATAGAATCTCGGAACTTTGAGTGTGGGTCCTTTTCAATCCTTTCTTTGAATAATGACACCATTTTAATTCAAGATTATATTCAGTGGACCAGAACTCAATGTCTCGAACTTTGAAATTATAATGAAATAAATAAATAAAAGGGTTAATCCCGGCAAAAGTACTAATATTTTCAAATAATGGACCAGTAAGTTTCAATTTTTTTTACCCGGACAAAGTTCTAATTCTTTGATTTTGTATCCCTATTGGTACCTCTGCCAACACTTCCGTACTCCATCGTTACTCATGTCACGTTAAAATTTTAGTTTTGTATTCCAATTCTTTTTTTAACCCGAAAAAAGTTCTAATTCTGTGATTTTGTCTCCTCATTTCACTTTCGTGAAAATTCCGAACCATGGATTATGTCGTTTTCAGAGTTGAATTTAAAAGCAATTTTGCTCTCGCTAAAGTACATATCCCACTCTTGTATTTGATTGACCAACTTTCCGATGGCTTATTTTCCCCAAAAATGAGAATAAAATTTTGTAACGGTGGAATGATTAACGGTGGAGGATGAAAATTTTGACGGAGGTACCAATAAGGACACAAAACTAAACAATTGGAACTTTGTCTGGGCAAAAGAATTAGAATTTATTAGTTCATTTTTTGAAAGTATTAATACTGGGATTAACCCTAAATAAATAAAAACATGATTGACACTTATTTCGCTTATTAAAAAGAAAATTAAAATACTTAAAAAAAAAAGAGATAGAAAATCAATTAAAGATTTAAACGAGGAAGTGAGCGGCTGAAAGTGGCGGTGCCAAAATTAAAAGAAAAAAAAAATAGTTGCCTTTCATTTTATATAGGGTAAACTGCGGCTAAAGTACTCAATGTTTGATCGGTTGCGGATTATGTATTCAATGTTTATTTTCGACGGTTAATGTACCTAAATTTTATTCTGTTATATTTTATCGTGTTTTTCGTCACTTGACCGTCAACGAGTGATTCCTCCTCTATATGTACAATTTTTTTTTTTGGCATAACTCACTCATTTTTTGTCCAAATTTTATGCACGACCCATGGTTGTAAAGATAACGTAAAATTAGACATTAGTATAATGCAAAATATTTATCTCGAGCAAATTTTAATATATTTTAATATATTTAATGACTTTTTCTGACGAAAACGATTGGCATTACTTTTTCTAACGGAATAAAATTTGAGTACATTGACCGTCGAAAATAAATATTGAGTACATAATCGGCAGCCGATCAAACATTTGATACTTTAGCTTGAGTTTACCCTTATATATATTTATCTTTTTCGCCACCATTCATGTTATAAAATAATGATTAAATAAAACTTTTAATTTTGTGCTTTTGCTCCTACATAGTTCCGATTTATTGTTTGTATCCATACAAGCTGTAAAATTTGTAATCAGAATATAACGAGAAAAATTAAATATTAGCTTACATGTAATTAGATATTTATATCAATGCAATTAACATTTTGAGAATGCGTCGCGGTTACATTTTTACGATTTTAAGGTACTTATACCGCTAATATTTCAAATATGTCGGAAATAAATAATATTTGTCCTAAAAGTCCTAAATTATAGTGATATTTAAAAAATGATTACTTTTTATTTCTTGAATTCATAGTTGGATATTCGGAATCATCCCGATTCAACCTCGTTTCTCTCTCCCTCTCTCTGAATCAAAGCTTCGTTCAATCGGTGCAATCTAGGGTTTCGATCGATCGCTGTAATCGTCTCAGAGATGGTGGAGATCGAGGTGTTTCGGTAATGGCGATCCAGAAGAAATGAGTCGGAGCTTGCGTGATGTTGGTGGCGGCGAAGAGGCGAGCCGGTCTGCGATTCCTCTCCAACGTTAATCGCATTTCCGGCTGCGACGCTCGTCGGAGCTCGGCGGAGGACATGGCCGGAATGGCTCCGGCGACGCTCGTTTCGTCCTCTCCGTTCTGCTCTGCGCAATCCGCGGTTCCGTGCGGTTTTCGGTTCCCGATCGGAGGCTGCCTCGGCGGCGATCGGCCTCGGCTTCGGCGGCGGTCGCTGCACAGTGAGAGTGGCTGTGGATTCGACAGCCGGAAGGCGCGGTTCGTCCGTGATTTGGATTTGGAGAGGATTTCGCCTCTGCAAGATGTAAGGGCCGATGCTCGGAGCTTGGCTCCGAACGACTGCGAGCCGGCGTACCGGCGTGGGGACTTGCTCGGGTATCCTAACCATGCTTTGCCCCGAGATAAGGTGGTCGTTGCCGTCGACGTAGACGAAGGTACTTCCATGGTGGCTATCTGTGTGTATTTAATTTGAACGTTAACCATTGTCGGCCATGGTTACGAGCTTGGAACTTTGTTGAGCTTAGATTCTTCTTTTGCTAACACATAATACGTTGCTTTCTGGTTTGCTGATAAGCAGTTTTGGGGAACTTCGTGTCAGCTCTGAACCGGTTTATCGCAGATCGATACTCTCTGAACCATTCTGTCTCAGAGTACCATGTGTACGAGTTCTTCAGGGTAATTCCTGCTCCAAGCTGACTAGTTTTTCTCACACTTTCAGTGGCTTCTCAATAGATTTAGCAACTTTGCTTGGTACTATGTTTATCAGATCATGGATATATTAATGCAATCTGTGTTTTCTGTTACAGATATGGAACTGTTCCCGTGATGATGGTACTTCTTTTATCTTTGCCCTTTGAGAAATCTCTTGATATATGGAAATAATCTGAGCTTATGGTCAACCCAGTGTTAAGTTTTCTTTGTAGCTTATAGTCTTGTTATATTTTAAGAATATGGTTCATAAAATGTAAATTTCCATCACAGCCGATATTCGTGTTCACGAGTTCTTCAAGTCCTCGTACTTCAAGCGAGGGATACATCCTATCCCTGGTGCTCAGATGGCTCTTCATAAGCTCTCAAAATTCTTTAACCTCTCCGTTGTAACGTACGTTGCTATTGACGCTTCTTCGGTTTTTCCATGCTCTTACTTTGTTTTAAATTAACTCAGTCGCTTATATGTGCCAATACAATAGGTCTAGGCAAAACGCCATTAAAGACCACACAGTTGAGTGGATTGAGACGCACTTTCCCGGATTGTTTAAGGAGATTCACTTTGGCAACCACTTTGCTCTTGATGGGGTCTCAAGACCTAAGTCAGATATATGCAGGTAAGTTTCAACTAGCTTTTTTTCTCTCTTCTCCATGGTCCTTTTTTTTCCTTTCAATATTTTCCAAAGATTAAGTATTCACGTGTCGTATGGCTCTGCGCTTCTGGAGGAATACCTTAGTAACGAAACAACACTTGCTATATTTACATAGCAGAAAAAAACTTTTTCCATGTATTAAAAGCAACAAAAACAAAGAACGATTTAAACATGTTTCAACATAATCATAACCAGTACCCATTTACTCAATCTTGTTTTTTTACGTACGTGCCCTTGAAGCCGGAATTGCAGAAAAAACTGGATATTTTGTTATATCTCGCATTGCATAATTTGATAGCTCTAACTTTTGTAATATTTATGGATTCTTCTTCCTTCATGGCCTAGCTTAATGAACCCGCCTTAACTTAACAGGTCTTTAGGAGCAAAAGTGTTGATCGATGATAACCCGAGATACGCCATCGAATGCGCAGAAGTCGGGATCCACGTTCTTCTTTTCGATTACGAGAATTCGTATCCGTGGTGCAAGGCCGATTCCATTAACAAACACCCGCTTGTGACCAAAGTCCATAACTGGGAAGAAGTTGAGCAACAGTTGAACACACTGGTTCTCCATTAGTTATATAAAGAGACATCGCAGGATTCTGAAGGTGCCCATCAAGGTTTTTTTATTTATTTTTCATCTGTTCCTCTTTTAAGCAAGAAGGGTATTTCTGGGTTTTCCTCCTCTCACATTGCCATTTTTTAGGGCATGGAAATTTTTTTCAATAGATGTTTCTGATTTTGGACAAATAAACTTATTTTCAGCCATTTTGGAGGATGATGGATCAAATATTTGGGGAAATGTAAATAATGAGATGTCATGTTACAATTCTGTAATTAATTATTAATAGTAATTATTGTTATATCATATCTATATGTATACACGCACGCATGTATATATAGGAACATATACTACACAACATAAAATAGAGGATATTTTGAACCCCAGTTATTTATATAGATAAGATCATATATAATAAGATATATAATAGTTTGAGCGTCACTCGATCTTCTCCATCACCTTTATTCCATAAGCTTGCAAGATTTCCAGCACTGCGACACCAAAAAACGAGTTCAGTTAATTACTCTACGGGTGAAAATTTCAGCCCGAAGCCCAATTTCGGCCCCGTCCCCTCTCGATTTTTGGCTCTTTCCGACCCGTCCTGATAGGTTCCCAAATTTAAAGTAAAGCCTTTCCCGAAACAAGGACCGGGACAGGGATTTGGAAGGCCTGAAAAACCGATTTCTTAAGGCTAAAATCCCAGTACCTAAACTGGGTTTACTTTGAAAATACTCAAACCCGTTGTTATATTATGCAGGTAAAGTGGTCCCACGAAAATGACGACGGAAATTGTTTAATTCAGTAAGGAAGAGAATCAGCAAAAACTTTGTGTATCCCAAATGAATAAAGTCGAAGCAAACAAGCATATATTTGAGTTACCGGGAGCATAGACTTCGGGTTCGATAGGCCGCAAAACCCCTCTGCTCTTTATCTTGTTTTCCAGAATGAGCTGCAATGATTAAAAACCCGACAAGATCAAGCTTAAGCCGATTCTAATCATAATTAAGAATATTTTCAAAATGCATGCGAAAAAGGAAAAAAAAATCAAGTGTGAAAGTGTACCAGCGCTCCAATGGCTGCAGGGATTCCGACAGTGAGAGCCATGGCGGTGGTGGTTTTACCGTTCTGCACTTGGCCGAATTCCACGAGAGTGCCTGTGAGCTTCTCTGCGTGTTGGTCTTCCGGGAAAAACGCTTCCACTTCGTGACGCAGAAGAACCATGTCCTGAACAAAAAAACACGGTGCAATCTAGTATAAGAACCGGAACAACTTTATGTCTTTACACATTAGAATATCACACATTGAACTCGTCTTCTTGTCGCAATTTCCCCTCAGATCTTATAAATTGTCGTAACATTCGTGAAATTATTGACGGTATCCATCACATTTTGAGTCGTGTACAATGCACATGCTATTGTTTAGTGGCAAAATTGTCATTTTACGTGATAATCGACTAAAAAATCGACAGGAAAATGTCGATTATGTCAAGATTACAAGTTTAAAGAGGGAACGGTTAGAAAAAATTTGAAATTACCTGCTCTGTGCCAGAGTAGGCCAAACGCTCTTCCATGCGCCAACAAGAAACGTCAAACGCGCTTTGGCAAGAGACGGGGATTTCGGCTTCCTCGTGAAGTCCCAAGAATCTAATCAACAAAAAGCAATACTGATTACTCGATTAATACCAAAAAAATGTTACGAAGGCATAATGTGGCAAGAAACTTACACAATAGCCTTTGCAGCCTTCACCGCTGCTCCCCGATCTTTACTATATCCGAGCTTGATGATCCTCTCGGCAATGTCGTCCTCTCCTTTCAAGAGACCGCTGAGATCGTCTCCTTCGATCTTGAGAAGTTCAAGCAAGAATGTTCCGAGATATGATTTGCTTCCATTCTCGAGAAGGGGATGAGGATCGGTGTTGAAAAGACCGATTCTCGCTAGTGTTCCCATGATCTCGCCAAAGCCTAATAAATGGTAATTAAAAAAAAAAAAAAACATAACTTTTCACTACGGGGCCAGAAAAATCGCAATCGAAAACCGGAAAAATCCTATTTATAGGAATTGATTTTGGTCCATTCCGAAAACCAGAAATCAACTACCTCTTTTAGTACTTAGGAAAAAAATAATAATAAGGTTGGACTAGAGAACCAAATAATTAAAAATAATAAAATAAAAATTATATCTTGCCTTCATAGCGAAGGGTTCCGCGAAATATGTCCGACGCTTCATCAGATATTTTGTACAACTTTCCGTATACTAAAGAGTCACGGTTGGGGAGGCATTCTAATGCAAAAGCCGGAAGATCGGGAATTCGAAGCCTCACGGCTGAATCATAAAGATCCTCCCCTGCATACAAATAACATAATTTGCATACAAATACATTACATTAGTAATTATGAAGAAATAAAAATAAATTTCCTATGAATTCAACCCTTCATAGAAGATTACCGTTGACATGGACGGTTTCTCCGTGAGACCTATAGGTGGCGGGATTACGTCCAGCTCGAATTGCACCCGCAGGACTCCAACTGACAAAAAATTTGTAATTAAGTTAGTAACCTTGACTAATAATAAAAAAGAGTAATTGACAGTAATGCCCTTATACTTTTATAAAGTTGCCATTACCTAAACTTGTAAGCCAAGGGATTGTTTGCAGCTGCCGGAGATGGGAGTCCGCAACAGTAAGACTTAAACGACCTTATGATTCCGTTACGAGCATGAACTCCATCGATCATTTTCATCGCTATCATGTGATCTGCACATCCGATTTCTATACCTTTAATCTAATTCTTTTAATTTAAGTGATAATAATAATTAAAAGAAATCGCGATAAATATCATCAAGCAATTACCAATCCCGGGGTCCAAGCCCATTTCGCCGATAATCGCAATGCCGGCGTTCTTAGCCTCTTCGTCTAGCATTGACAAGGACTTGTCCACGTAGCTAGCGGTCACGAGATGCTTTTTGAGCTGAACCGGATCAGCAAAGAGACTGAGATTAAGTACAGAAATTTATCAAAAGCGAGTCTAATTTTTTTTATTTAATTAAAAAATAACCTCGATGCATGCGTTTGCTACAGGGAGGTGGAAACTTGCAGGCAGTAAACTTATAACAACTTCAACCTGCACATTAACTGGAGATTCATGCTCTGCAGTTCACATTATTAAAGAAAAAAATTGCAAATAAAAAATCTCGACTTTATACTTTGAAGAAATCAGTACCTGGGAAACGTATGACCGAAGACTAGCATGATCCTTCACGTCAAGCTGAACTGCGGTTGCATTTGGAATGCCTTCAATAATCTGCAAAACAATCTTCGATATCAGAAAAGTACTTATACAAACTTATATATATCATTTATGATTTAGTGAAAAACGTAAACTTCATATGGAATTATATATCGAGTAATTATCAGTTGTCCCGTCAAATTTGTCCCATTTTTGCAGCTTGATCCCTTAAATTTTTTTGTAAACGCCACCATTTTACCCATTCCTGTTAAATATCTTACGGATTTCATTAAAATTTGAGGACAAAATTGTCATTTTGTATAGTATTGATGAACTTTTGTAGTTAGCATGACCGAATGATAAAATGACGATTTTATCCTTAAAATTAAAAAACTATCATATATTTAATAGAAAGAGGGTAAACTGATACACTTTTCAAGTTCAGAGGCAAACTGATATAAAACAATAATAAAAGAAAAATATATTACTCTTTGCATTGAAATATATCAACATAGATGCATTAACAAATAGCAATACAAGAGTCCTTCATACCTCTTCAGCCTCTTTCATATAAAGAGACGCAACAATAACGTGCACGTCGTTTAGCCCTTCAAGATCATCTTCCAAACTCGATTCATGCCATCGACGAGATGAATCGCTTCCAATTGATGCCAATAACTCAGCGGCCGGTTGACAAACCCGCCCCGCTCCGAGAATAAGAACGCTAGTTTTCCTCGCTGTGCCATATTCCTCTTTAACGCCGTTCTCCTTCACTTCTCCAACTACTAGCTCGATCCTATCTGAATCTTTCTTCATAGAAGCGCCTTTCCCGTCCAAGTTGGCAATAGATGTTAAAGAATCGATAATCTTGTTTAGAATTTCTCTATCATCAGCACCAACCTGTTCAAGAAATAATTTTTTTAAAAAAATCTGAACATTACGATTCAATTTACAAAAAACGACGTTTCTTGCGGAAGAAGCAATGTAATTTGAAAGTTTTACTTCTAATTCCGAGAATGATTTTGATTTTGAACTCTGGCCTAGTTGACACTTAGCCAAGTGGAAGGAGCCTCCTGCAGCTTCGATAATATCTAAGGCCTCGTTGATTAGAAACCGATCAAAGAGATGACCCGTCACAGATACCTGTATGTTTAATCGCAAGATCGATATCGTGATAACGAAGGAAAAATATATGGGATGAAATTTTAATAAAATCACAAAAAGGTATGAAACGGGAAAACATACAACTATCGTGTACTTCTTTTTATTAGATTCAGGACTCGCCGGGTTTTCTGATATTTCTCTGCATTAATCAAGAAATATTATTTGAACAGGAAAAAAAAAACATAAGAAATATAATTTGAGAAATTAAAATCTAATGCAAATTTAATTTTGAAAGCTTACTTTGATTCGGCTTCTCTCATGCGCGGAATATACTCGTACAAGGATGTGAGTGCTCCTCTATGTGCTATACAAGCTCTCCTTAAGTGCGTCGGTAGTTTTTTCAAGTTGACCGTTGAAGCCAAATTGCCCACAAATTCGGATAATATGTCTCCGAAATGTTGAGAAGCCTTTTGAAAATAAAAACAAATTGGATGGAATAAAACATATTATGTTATCTAATATAATAAAAACAATATTTAAAAAAAAAAAAAACAGACCTCTTTTGCGAATTCTGTAGGAAGTATGTCAATGGCAGAGCACATTATGCCATCACCCTCCAAATCGTGATGATAAGAATTGTTTGAGGTATCGTATCTAAGTAAAAACGCGGTATATGAAGAACGATGAGTCGATGGATTTTCAAGTCAAATAATAATTTATCCAAGCGTGTGATACCTGAAAAACGGGGAGTCGATGGAAGTTGTTCGATTGACGAATTCCAACGAGCCGCCTATGTCACATGTTATGTCGCATAATCCAACAAGTGGACATTGTTTCCTCGTTAGGTCTTGAAGTTGTTCGGTACTCAGTAACCGGGGAAATCTTTGCTCCCAATACATGCAATTCACTTCCCAGAAGAAGAAAAAAAAAAAACACATATATAAGAAAAACGATTTCCCGAAACCTAGACTTTTAATTGCTTGCATTTAGTTACAAATACCTACCAATAACAGAAGCGTACGGAGCAATTTTTTCATGGAAAACGGGGTTGTAGTGTTCTGGATGTGCATAATAGTCGGCCTGCCATTAAAAACACGACTTGATCAATTTTGAAACCGAAGAAGTTAGATCTAAAAACAAAATTGTAAGCGACTGAAACATACTTTGTCAAATACTTTTGTTGAATCCTTGTTTTGAACCATGTCTTTGCTGGTGACGACGCAGCCATATACATGAAAGACCCTCTTCGATTTTCGGCCAGCTTGAGACGGATTTTTTGCCTAAACAAAGACGGTAATGTACATAGTACTCATCAATAAATTGCAGTGGAACAATGGTCAAATTAAATCAAAATTATATATTCTACTTAACCGAATATATAAAAAAATAAGGTGAATATAAAGAAACACGATAATCGATAACGCTCACCTCGTCATACAGCTCGGGAAGTCTGCTTGAATCGACAAAGCAGTGAGGAAGAAGCTTGAATATCTCTTGCGCGCCACGAGAGACTGCAAAAACGACGATACAAATACTGAGATTCAGAATGACGCCCAAGTATATATATACATTAAGCCTTGAAAATATATTAAAAACACTATTGCCAAATTACCATTTCCTGAACCGGTGAATACGAAAACCAGAGGGCAGATGCCAGCTGGCAAGCCCTTAGTGGCTATCTCTTCACCAACGGAGATCACTGCGGCTTTCGCAGCAGCCAACGAGGGATACATATAAGAAGAGCCCAATGAGAGAAATGGTGTTGAATATCCAAGGCCTAGATACCCTATAAACATATAAACATAATTCAAAAGGTTAACAAATTTGATTTGAAAAGTATATTTTACAGGAGATTATGTCAAGAATTAAAATGCAAGTGAAACATACTTAATCCGAGCCCGTGCAAGAAGTCGATGAGGCCCGCTCTGCCTGCGAACTTCCCGAACGCGAGTAAGCGTTTGCCTTGCTCGCCAACTATAAGCTCATAGTCATAGAGTGACACTCTTTCTGACAAGATCTTCATATTCATATTTGTTCAGGAAAATAAAATTAGCTAATGTGAGAAGAATGAAGAAAATGAGCATTAAACAGATTATTAGCGGCAAATATACCTAAGTTTTTTTTTTATAACAATTGGCGTACTTATACACGGAGCTTAATCTTTTGATATCTGTCCAATTCGAATAAAACTTTCACAAGGAAGCTACAAATATCGAAGCTTGAGTATATCAGCCGTACACCGATAACAATAACTTAGGTATATATGCCGCCAGTATCCCGAAAACTAAAGAGAGAAAGGAATACCTTGTCCAATAAAGGCATGTTTTCTTTCTGGGCTTTGTGAGTATGTGAGAAGAATGTGTACGCCCTGTCCGGAAGAATCATCTCCAACTGTTGAAGAAGAAAAAAAAACACCCAACATTTAATTTAATCTCCAAAAGAACCCCAAAAAGACAAATCATGACAATCTACGACCTTCGGTTGCTTGATCCCCAAGACAAGGCCACACTCAGACAAATCCTCCGAAATCTCACACCCAACGTCTTCGTAGAGAGCATCGTGATAGACTCTCTTCGTCGATGGCTGAACGACGATGCGCGAAATCCCCGTTCTGTCCCTGCCTCCGCGGAGCAGCCTCGCGCAATGCGACGGAGTCAGAGGAACTCTTCGCTCCCATTTGTTCACGGACTCCGAGAGGATCCCGATCACGCCATTGCCGAGCATCGCTGCAAAGATTGAAGCTTTGAAGGTCTGATCGAAGACCCAGATACTGTAAGGTTCGATCTTTGGTAATATCGATACGTACATTTACGTTGGGTACTGTGTATTTATATGTGTTTGGTTTGCTTTGAGCGTACGTGTTTGGCGATGATTTGTGAGTTCGTGACAGCGATGCGAAGCGGACAAGGAAGACGAGTCAGATTGGTCGTGTGTTTGGTTTCTTTTTTCGGATAATATCAAAGAAACACAAAGCAGTGTCATCGATCATTGATCGTGATCAAGATCACGATCATCGTCTTAATGGCGGCTATAATCATGTTTTTTAAGCAACTTTAATAACACGTCACTTGACAATGATACGATAATCCCTCAATACTTACTCTATTCGTAAAGGATGTTTACGGCATAAGTACCCAAATTTTGATATATTTTCTATCGCTTTTTAGCGGTTTTAGTATGCAAAGGTCATAAAAGGGTGTTTAAGTCCAATTGTGTTTATGTCGTGTTAAGCGAGGAGCACATATTAATTATTCAATACATTTATTATTAAACTAGAGACAAACGCGTGGCTCTATCCTAACAGTCGTTAATTCGACGTGGACAAAATTGGACTTCGAGATTTGTTCCGTGGTCTTTGGTTACTGATAAAAAATATTGTAATTGTTGTCCGGAAATTAACAAGAGACATTTACGTGTGGCTCTATCTTAACAGACGTTAATTCGACGTGGACAGAATTGGACTTCGAGATTTGTTTCGTGGTCTTTGGTTACTGATATTAATGTTGTGATCGTTGTTCGGAAATTAACTGATAAAATTATATTTGAGCGCGTGGTGCAAGAAACTAAAATTGTTCCACAGAAATGCACATACTTACAAAAGTTAAGGTGCATTGGTGCTAATAATTTTATTATATTATGATTATTGTTATTATATTTGATGAAAAGCTTATCTAGATTACAATAAATAATAATGAATAAGCCGTCAAACGAACACTACGTACGTTACTTGGTTTTGCGTAGGTTCATGTTTCTCTTATGGAATTTTGTTTTTGTACACTATCTTAAATTCTTATTATAATATACCATCTATTTTTAGAATAGTTCAAATGTACCACAAACTCTCTTAGTGTACTATAAAATGTACCTCAAACTCTCTTAGTGTACTCTAATTTCTTTTATCATACTCTACCATGATTTTAATTTACAAAAATCTAAGTAAATACTTAATCAAAATTTTAAAATTTCGTTTTTACACCCTCTAATTTTACTATTTACAATAATATTTGAAAAACCATAATATAACAGTAATATTTTTTTATGAAATTAATTAAAAATAAACAAATAAAGGATACTACTGTCAATTTTTAAAATAGAAAATATATTTGATTTTTTTTTATTTTTTTAAAATAATAAAAGGTAAACTTTTGGAGAAAAAAAAAAAGAAGGAAAAATTGAGGGTGTGATAAGCAAATTTCCATTCTTTTATAAGTATGTTATTTTATGTGATAGTATAATATTAATGTGATTCATGAGGATGATAAGATATCAAACTTGTAATATTAAATAGGATGATAATTGATATGTCTCATAATTGCGATGATGAGAACAATGGTTTTGGCTTTATACATAGAGGTCTAATTGAAGTGGAGTTCTTATTCAACATGACTTTCTACTTATGTAGTTTTTGTTTTTATTTTAATATTTTTCTTCTTTTAATGAGTCGGTGCTACTTTAATTTTTGCAAATTTAAGCACGTGGGATCCGTTTATTTGAGTATATTCCGAATTTTTTAAGTAATTATAACTGGCCCATCACATTTCATGAATTCGGTAAAATGATGCGATTATTTTCTTCTTAAAATGAATAAATAGTTGTGTTATTTTATCTTTACGTTCAGTGTTTTGTGTATGATTTACGAGAATAATTAGGCTTTAGGTGATATTTTTTAGGGCTTATTTTCTCCGAGCCAGCCCGATTGTACTTTTAGCATCTTTAATCTATTTATTATTAAGTTAAACTTACAGTCTTTATATTTTCTGAAGAAAAAAAAAAATCATGAATTTAAAAAGTAATGAAAATTGGCCAGAATAAAGAGATTAGATAAAAATCTCAAATTAAGAATAGTCATAAGCCCAAATCAAGCCCAATTGTTTTCAACCAGCTCGTGTGTCGTGGATCAATGGTCCAAATTGATAAGATCAATTGTGATTACGCCACGTGGACATGTTCAACCGCATTTATAATCTACTATATATTAAGGTGTTAACTCGATTAACCGGAGCCGAAACCAGAACTAGATCCGAAACCCGATAACGATAAGTAGGTTCCTCAACACATATTTTATATGGTTTCCGCCCTATTAAATCATCTTATTCGAGTTATATTTTTATAAACCTAAAAATCTGGTTCCATACAAAGAAAATAAAATGCGGTCCCGATTTTAACCCTACTTCACTATACACTAAACGGGCTCGAATTGTTTTTGCTCCGTCTCAAATATTATAATTGAATTACATGTCATTCGCTTCTACTAAAATTGTATGGAGCTTGGAACAACATGAACTTTTCAGAAAACGACAACACCTCAAGGAATTGCTTATTTTCCCACCAACGTCAATAAATTGATTTTATTTTACATTTTTTTTATCAATTAATAATTCTAAAAGCTGTATATATTATATTTATTTTATGGTGTTAATTACTATGTGTAATTATAGTTAGGAACTTAGGATCTTAAATTTGAGTCACTGAATTTAGGTTCAATTTCATTTGCATTTTCTCAGAGAATTCTTATAGACTTAAAAAAGCTCAACCCTAAATGATTGGGTCTTAACAACGTCTAGAACCGGAGTTACATTTTTCGATCAACTTATCACTGCGCGTTGTAATCGAAATGTGTTGAATTGATAATATTACGAAATCATATATTGTGTTAGAATTGTTGAATTTCATTTTTTGGCTGTAACTAATTAAATAACATATAATTTTAGTTTGATATGTTGAAGATCAATTGACCCTACCCCATTTTTCTTCTTCTAAGAAATTAGTATATATATATATATATATATATATTATGCTGGAAATTGATAATTATAGGATTAATGTGTCTTGACTCTTGATCGCTTAGTACCAATGTTTTAGAGCCATAGAACATGAAATCATGAAGTTTTGGCCCACAATTCACATGATGAAACATGAATAAAAATGACATTTTTAAGAAAATATTCAATATTAGAGGTCTTCAACAACCCGCAGGATTATCAGTTCATGGCCTAATTAATATGTATTGATAACGAGCTTTTATCAAACTCTTTAATTATTTTAAATAATCGATATATATATACATAGGGAAACTTCAATAAGTATGCCCGTTGGAGTAAGTGTTTTTGAAAAAGTACCCGAATTTGATAAATTACAAAACTATGCTCCAACACACTTTTAGTCTTTAAATCAAACACTTTTAAACACTTTTTAACACTTTAAATTATGCTCAAAAAACTGTTAATATTACATAAACACTTTTTGCCTTTACATAAACACTTTTGGGGCATAGTTTTGTAATTTATTAAACTCGGGTACTTTTCCAAAAACACTTACTCCAACGGGCATACTTATTGAAGTTTCCCTATACATATATGGCTACGTTTTTCACTAAAAGTGTTGAATAGTTCATGTTTTCGGAGTTTAATAATAGGGTTAATGACGGCAAAAATACTCAAAGTTTGGTCAAAGAACCCTTCGTGTACCCAAAGTTTAAAAGTGGTGGCAAAAATACCCAAAGTCGCATTTGGGGAGTTGACCACTCCATTCTGGTAACGCCGTTAACTTACCCGTTAACTCTGACCACGTGGACAAACGTGGGTTGCTGACATAATAATTTTTGCCACGTGAACGAGCCCACATCAACCTCTTTTACGACAAAACAAGGAATTAAACCCCTAATTAATACTATTTAACACAACTAATTGAACCCCTAATGATTACACTTAACAAAACAGATTTGTCCATGTGGCCAGAATTAACAGGTAAGTTAACGGCGTTACGAGAATGGAGTGGTTAACTCCCCAAATGTGACTTTGGGTATTTTTGCCACCACTTTTAAACTTTGGGTACACGAGGGGTTCTTTGACCAAACTTTGGGTATTTTTGCCGTCATTAACCCTTAACAATATACGTGCGTATATATGTCTTTCGTATAACAGACCTTAACGATACATGGATGGAATTCAACCTCTCGATACTGCTTTGTGGCATTTCGCTACTATTACTGCTAAAAAAGAGATTAAGATTGGGAATATGCCAATGCACTAATTATAATATTTGTTACTTATGCCACAAGTATTCATTATATATATATATATATATATTATATATGGTGGAAGACAAAGGGCTTTAAGTGTCCCAACTGAATGCCCAAATTTTCGAAACAAATTGACGAAAGTAATAGTGAAAGCAATTAATGGCACGGTTTGCCCATAGATAGTGTACATAACAAATGTGGTAGATCAACATATACATGTATGATATATGTATAGCATATATATATATTTGTATCATTGTATGTATATTTTCCCTTAAAAAATAAGGGAATATTTAAGAACAATGCATCACTTGACTGACTGTATTGTTTGCACTGCGTCATTTTATTGTTACGAATCTCATGACAACAAAGAAAACTAGTAAGACACCGGTTTTTCCCACCGTGAATGTGGTCTACCCGTTTTTTTTTTTTTAAATTATTTTAAATTGTCTAAAATGAAAGAGAATATTTTAATGTCACGGTTGAGACGGGCTCACTCGTTCCCTATACTTTACTATCAGAGAGAGCGGGTTATGTCGGCTTTGTTTATCTTAACGGGATGTAACATGGACAACCAAGGTCTCGGGTTTTGCCTCTTTCTTTGTAATTAAGCATATAAAGCATAGTAGAGTGTAGTGAGCAAGCTGTAAAACGCGTTTGAGTCCCTTTCTTTGAAGCAGTCTGTCTCTCTCTTTCTTTAGCCTTTATTGCTTTCGGAAAAGAATATATCAAACCAATTTATAATATGCTTTTCTTTTCCCCTATAATATTCATTTTGTGCTTCCTTTTTCTTTAAAGGAAATAAAATCACATCTTCTTTTTCACATTACTTAACACTTAAACACTAGACTCACGGACTAGCCAATTCACCACTAGTAGACTCGTACACTTTTCAATACATTATTTGAGTTTTATTTATTATTTTGTTGATTCAATTTGGTACAACAAGTTATCAATCTTGAAACTTACTCATAACTAGTAGTAATGTAATACAGGCATAAATTTTTATCCCTGATAAAAAAAGGAATCGGAAATTATTCATGTTCCTTTACTTCGTTAATAAATAAATAAATAAAAACTAAATTAATATGAACCATATTGGACCTTGATACAACGCCCCATATTAACCGCCCGAGATAAAAAAAAATCCATATATAATAACACAGAACTGAAAATTCAGGTTAACGTTTATATTGACATGACAAGCCATTATTTATGATCTGGGATTCCCTTCATAAATTAATAGGAAGTATGAGTCATTTAACTAGATAGATGAATTAATTACCGTACCATAATTAATAGGAAGTATGAGTCATTTATCCAGATTCAAAGAAATTGGTACTCACATACAGTCAGATTAAAAATTAAAGTCGTGTGCACTACGTAAACTCATTTAACTCCAATTTTTGGTACAGTTTTTGTTTTCAGATCTGCATTAAAGATCTTTAGTTGAGAAAAAAAAAAAAAAAACTCATAAAGAGCTATAGTTATATATAGAGTATATATCTTAGGATCCAGAATATAAACTTTGGGGGTTGGGGTAAATTAAGCATAATTAAAGGTGAAAACATAAAAATTTAAGTTCAAGCATTAAAAATAAAATAAAATAGGATTCGCGGTTCAAAATTAATTCCTTTGATCAATGGAATAAAAAAAATTACGTCTTGCGGTTAAGATCTTGGTCCAAACTTGAGCGTTACTATCGATATGTTATGGATCACGTACAACATAAAAAGGGTTGAAATGGTCCAAAAGTATCATTTTTTTTCTTCTTCTTCCAGTTCTTAGAGCTCAGGAATTTGTATTCTAATTCCGTCCTTAATATATTCATATATATATATACACGTAAATAAAAGGTCAAGCTGCTCTAATTAGCATTAATCTTCACTCTATTTTTTTTTTCTCTTGTCCATTTATCTTCATTAAATTTCATTCCTTAACTTGTAATGAAAGAAGATCAAGAAAAACAAAACCGGGTCTTTATTAATTTATAATAAAAGCAATGGATGTTTTTTTCTTCCTCTATCGTACAATACAATGGATATACTTATACATATAATGTGCTGGACAAACATGCATAAAGAATGTAAATTTAATACAATTAATGTAATGACTCTACAATGGGGCTCGTTTGATTATATACAGCAACTATATATATATATACTATATTGCAGTTCAATAAAGAGAAAGATGAGAGACAACGTGCATGGTTAAGCCACGTGCATGGTTAAGCCACATTCTTTGCACTTTGGAGGGACAAACCGACCAATGACATGCATATATATGGGGTCGTAATATGTAGTAAATATATTATCCCAAACTTTAATGGCTTTTTCATTATATATATATATATATATATATATATATATATATATATATATACATACATATATCCTAATATATTGGTAACAATTAACGCGTATACGAAAGTTGAATGACACAATATTGCACTTGTGAGCGCGTACGTGTTAAAAAGTTATCCAATATATTTTATATATTATACATATATAAATATATATATATATATATTCTCATTTCATAAAATTCAATTCTACCATGGTAAATTATCGGTTATTTACAAATATTGCAATAAAATTTCCTCCAATTTTTTTTCTTCTTCAATATACATAATCTTATAAATACACAGATTTAGAGAAATTTTCATGCAATTTTTATAAATTATTGACGATTTCTTAATAATCTTATGCAAAATAATTGATGATCTTTAAAGTTTTATTACAATATATAGAATAAAAATACTATTTTATTACTACATGACTGACATTCTGACAATTCATGTAGATTTTCACAAATCTAAAATACGTTATTTGGCGAACAAATAATAATAATAATAATAAT
Organism: Parietaria judaica; assembly: GCA_954871525.1. NCBI lineage: Eukaryota > Viridiplantae > Streptophyta > Magnoliopsida > Rosales > Urticaceae > Parietaria > Parietaria judaica. The sequence goes on along the minus strand of OX940864.1, from coordinate 2,353,007 downwards.
AATAATAATAATAATACCTTGGCAATATTACATTTATTATTATTATTTGATTAGTAAATAATTCTTATACATAATAAATTTCTGGTCCAAAACATTAATTTTAACCTTAGGTAAATCCACGAAAGTTTTCTATATATACCAATATTTTCATACTTTTGTAAAGCATTATCCCATCTCCAAATTAATCAACTATATGACTAAATCTAGCTATATTAATAATTAAGTGCTTTAGATCAAGATGCAATTTCTAAATATAGTAAATATTATTATTCCACAACCTTTAAAGTCTAATGTTATAGAAAACAAATCAAACTACGTACTCTTTTATCTAACTTGTAGTAAAGTATATATATATATATATATATATATATATATACATACATACTATATGCTTATAATTTAGGGAAAATTACGGCAAATATACCCAACCTTTGGTCAAACTTCCTCCCGTGTACCCAATTTTTAAAATTGGCGGCAAAAGTACCCAACCAGCGTTGACTGTGTCTTTGGCTAGAAAACGTTAACTTTTGCCGTTAGCATAGTACACGTGTCCGTTGCAATGACATATTTTTTCAATGCTGTTTAATATGTATGAAATTTGATTAGTTCATGTGTGTGTTTTGGTAGATTATTTGCTGATTAATTTGTTGATTAATCTGATAGATAAATTAATTCAGTTAGTTTAACCATTAATTCAGTTAAAAATGATAGTAATAAATTTCGGGTGGCTTATGTGGCATGTACACGTGTACTATGCTAACGGCAAAAGTTAACGTTTTTTAGCCAAAGTCACAGTCAACGCTGGTTGGGTACTTTTGCCACCAATTTTAAAGGTTTGGTACACGGGAGGAAGTTTGACCAAAGGTTGGGTATATTTGCCGTAATTTTCCCTATAATTTATGTGTTACAACGTATGGTTTGAAAATCTGCATTTTGTGGGCCATAATGGAAAGCTCTCTTTCATTTACGTGTGCTATTCTTTTGTGAGAAAACTAAGAGATTATGAATAATATCGAACATTTTAGAGATTGGAATCTGACCGCCGACACATAGATTTGAATATATCTATATGAATACTTTTGGCAAAAGTACCTAAAGTTATTTAAAATAATTTAGCATATTCTTAAATTTTTTATTTTACCGATCAAATACTCAAAGTTGTAAAATTTGTACTGATTTCGTCTCATGTGTCTCCATTAATATATTGAGTTTCTTACACGTGTCAAAGTCAGATTGACGCGTCACGCGTAAATGGATTATTAACATTAACAAAAAACCATATGAAATAACCAATCGAAAAAGAAAATCACCGACCTTAAATATTTAGTCATTGAAGTGAAAAAAGCTAGAGAATATGATGCCCTATATTTTCAGGCGAATATTGATTTTAGGGCTCTATTGAAACTAAAAAAATTAAATACCAGTATAAAAAAAAATTATAATATATATATGTATTACAACTTGAATTTATGCTCCCAAATCAATAGATTTTTTTTCACTATAGACCTCTGCCATCTCCCCTCATGAGTGCCGGCCCTGGCTATTTTGAATGAATTTCGTTATTTTTGCCATAATTATCCCATATATATTATATAGTTTATAGTATACTGTTTGACCCACAAATCCCTATTAAATTGCTTCACCTGCCCAACCGATTTTACTCTCTCTCTCTCTCTCCTTTGGCCTTAAATACTCACCATTGTCACCCTCTGCATTTTCATCAGTCCTACTAATATCTCACGGCTAAGATATTGACCTAATGGCTCTTCCTTATCACAAGCTTTTCGGGCTGGTGGTTCTGTTATGTCTCGTTACCGGTACGGTTAGATCGGAGAGTGTCGCCGAGGATTTTCTCGGCCCCGAGTGCTTGAAAGTGACGAAATCCGAGTTTTCGACCTCCATAAGAGGCGTGGTTGATATCATAAGGCAAGTCACTTCAATGCTCTCCGAGTTCTCCGACTTCTTTGGCGATTTTTCGTCTCTCGAATGCCGTCTCCGATTGCCTCGATTTGCTCGATAGCTCGTCGGAGGAGTTGCGCTGGACGGAATCTGCCTCTCAGAACCCCAAGGGTAAACACTTATCTGATTATTTTGACCCTTTAATGTTTATCATTAAAATGTGACTTGATGATTAATTCATCAAGAATAATGTTGGTTTTTGTTTTTATTTTTAAGCCAATAGTAAATGTGTAATAACAAAAAAAGAAAAGAAACAATATATGGTAATAAATATGTATGTACCATTTCTAGGTCTTAAATTAATTAAAGAGATATTTTGGCTTGTGGCCAAAATAGTACACACTATCACAATTTCCAATTTTAGCTTAAGTCAAAATAAATTTTATTTTTACACCCATTTGTTACTTACCACTTACCACACAGTAAAAATAAATCTTTAATGAGTGGAATTTTTTGTTGTAATTTTCCAATATTTTGGTTAGAAATTAGTCCAATTGTGCAATAAAAAATCACAATTTCCCATAATAAGCTCAAAGAAAAAATTCCCATTTTAGCTTAAAGTCAAAGTCAACTACTTTTAAACACTCATTTGTTTGTTTCCATGAATCAATTGATCATTTGACAGGAAAAAATAACAGCACCGGAAATCTAAGCTCCGATATGCGGACGTGGCTAAGCGCTACCATGGCGAACCAAGAAACGTGCAACGACGGCTTCGAAGGCACGAACAGCGTGGTCAAAGGCCTGGTCAGCGGTGGTTTGAACCAAATCACGTCTCTGGTCACGGACCTGTTGACCCAAGTTGAACCTAGCTCGATCTCCCATAAGCCGAAGCCCCACAAGGCGAAGTTTCCGTCGTGGATGAAGCCCCGGGAGAGGAAGCTTCTGGAAGGAAATGGGGCCTCCGCAGACGTCGTCGTTGCCCAGGACGGCACCGGGAACTTCAAGACGATTATGGAAGCGGTGCTGTCGGCCCCGGAGTACAGCATGAAGCGCTACGTGATCTACGTTAAGAAAGGGGTTTACCACGAGAATGTGGAGATCAAGAAGAAGCGGTGGAACCTCATGATGATCGGTGACGGTATGGACGCCACTGTCATTTCCGGCAACCGGAACTATGTCGACGGCTGGACCACGTTTCGTTCCGCCACTTTCGGTGAGTATTTTTTCTCGAATAATATCTTTAAGCAAAGGCCATAGAATAACCCAATTAATTGAATATTTCTTAAAATATGAAATTACAAAACAAAAATGAACGCTCACTCTAATAAATCGTCTCGAGCTTTCGATTTGATTGAATAATATTCGAACTTCCATTTCGGATAAAAACCTGAAAATGCTCAGCTCACAAATATATAATTCGAATTTGAACCACATGACATGACACACAAAAGAAAAAAAAAAAAAAAAAACTCGCAATTAATTAATACCACAATTTTTATTTATTTTTACTTTTATATATATCCTTGCAGCCTTGCCTGAATTAGGGCAGTGTTTAATATTCATTTAATTTTTGTTAAAGACAGTGTTGAACATTTAATAATATTAGACCAGAAACTTGATGATTCATTAACTATATTCTATATAGTAACACCAAGAATATCTAGCTCTTATATTAATTGTCTGGAATGATATATACGTATTATTAAAAATGATTTATATTTCCTGAGCTCCACAACTATATTATTAATGGTCACATAGTGCTACTGCTAGACATAATATAATACTATATGTATATAATATATATATATATTAGCTGCTTAATAATAAGAGCGTTTGAAGTTTTGAAGTATATATAGTAAGGTGTGCCAAAATAAATTTGAAGCAATAAATCATTAAATTCGAAGCCTGAGATTGACGCAACGCTGTCTAAAATCTAAATGGCATTATTTAGAATAAAAGAGATATTTGCAGAATAAGTATTCAATTTCATACATGCAGCATATATATTTATTATTTTTTTTAACATTAATAGTACCCAAAGTTACAAGTATTATAGAGAATCAATTTTGTCCGAATTCCGTTAAAATCTATTACACGACACGACACTTATTTACGTCCATCGTCAAACTCCAAAAACGACAATTATTTGACACTACTAATATTAAAGTAGGAAATATACCGTAAGTGTGTCTCTAACTTAACAGAAATCATTAACTCGACACCTGTTGTGATTTTTATAAACTACTTTTGTTGGGGAAAAAAAATGAAATACGCTGTCACACTCGGATATAAATTGAGTGTTTATACTATAAATATCTATAGAATGATATATACATAAAATTTATTTATATCACAAATATCCATAGAACGTATAAGTTAGATGTTGAGTATAATGGCGGCGAAAATACCCAAAATTTGATCAAAGAACTGCTAGTGTACCTAAAGTTTAAAAGTGGTGGCAAAAATACCCAAAGTCGCATTTGGGGAGTTGACCACTCCACTCTTATAACGTCGTTACCCGTTAACTCTGACCACATGGACAAACGTGGGTTGCTGATGTAACAATTTTTGCCACGTGAACGAGTTTACATCAGCCTCATTTACGACAAAACAACGAATTAAACCCCTAATTAATACTATTTAATACAACTAATTGAACCTTAATGATTACACTTAACAAAACAGATTTTTTTCACGTGGCAAGAGTTAATGGACAAGTTAACGGCGTTAGGAGAATGGAGTGGTCAACTCCCCAAATGTGACTTTGAGTATTTTTGCCACCACTTTTAAACTTTGAGTACACGAGGGGTTCTTTGCCGTCTTAACCCTTTAATTTTTATGGGCAAGTGGCGAATTAAGGTCTCTCGGTGGTGCCACAATATTAATGGCTTGGTGATGGTATACACGTTATTCATGATTTTCTTTTATTAATTTGTCTCAACTAAACGGACTAGGACTATTTATTATTCACCTTTGTCTTCTCCGACAAATCAAAATACACGACTACATCCAAATTAATACCAGGATTTTGACGATTTTTCGTTTTAAGTAATTACGTTTATTTCGGGAATTTATAAACGTACTCCTGGTTTTTTGTATTATTTAAAAAAGAAAAACTAATGGTTAGGAATCGGTAATGATATCGAAATTGGTTTAAAATCTATATATTTTGGTTTTGAATTAGGAAATCGGAAATCAAAACTGGAACCGGTGAAAAATACTAGGTTTAAAATCGGTAAATTTTGTTTTACATCAGGGAATTGGCATTTACTGATTAACAAAATAATAAATAAAGGATAACAACTTGCAATTTTTTATTAATAAAAGTTTAATAATAAAAATAAATTTTACTTCAAAAACAAACAATAACAAAGAATGTGGATTTCTTGGTCCCAATCTTTGAAAAACCGATCCGAGTACTTAAAATTAAGACTAGGAAATACCGATTACTGCTTTTCTTCAATAAAAAAACGGGTTTTAAACCGCTACATAGGAACCGTAAAAAAACTTCCACACTTACTATGCACTGATTACCAAGAAGCTTCTAAATTTAATTTTTGAGATTGGTGTATATAGAACAACTATTCACCTAATTTTTGAGATAATATTTATGGATACATAAATACATTTTGTAGGTTTTAAGTATCAAAATCTCTAGCATCTATAGGTGGTATCAAATATTTTTATTTTAGTAATGTCAAATAATCTACACATTAATAACAAGATAAATGAGTGAGCGTGATGGTATATCATAGTTTTTCTGTATTTAAAATAAATTATAAATATAAATATATCTTTGTATTTTGTAATACTAATATATCATGTAAAGATGAAGTGCATTTATTGAGCGCCTCTTCCCTAATTTCTGTCGACAAATTAAAAAAAAATTATCGGTAAAGATACCGAAATTTTACACAATTACAACGACAAATAATAATCATTAACTCGTACAATTTTTTCCACACATCAAACGTATTCATAAAAAACTTAGTTTTAACCATTTTTTTACATATCAACGTACTTATGATTCAGAAAATTATAATGATCACAGATCACTCAAAAACTATCACAAACTTATACATATTATATATATGTGTATATATATTATTTGCACGAAAATGTAAAATAATAAAAATTCCATTAAAAATTGGTGCTTTTTTCAATGGAAGATTTTCTTTAAAAAATTCGACGACGATGAAAAGTTCCATATCAAATAAAAAATTAAACCGATACTTGTTTGAAATACGTGACCCATGATAATATGTTAAGTATCATATAGTTCTAGTAGTAATTTATGTGTTTATATTTGTTATATATATTCATTAATAAAGGGAAACTTCATAAAATGACCTTCAAAACACTACATAATTTTTTATTACATCTCAAGTTTTCATAATTCTCAAAACAACCTTTTTAAATTTTATGTACCAAAATACCCTTAATTTTGTCCATTTTTTCGGACACAATATGTCCATTTTTCAGGTTGCGATATGTCCATTTTTCAGGACGCGATATGTAAATTTTACAGTGGTATTATGGTAAATGAAATTTGAAAAGGTTATTTTGAGAATTATAAAAACTTGAGGTGTGATAAAAAAATATGTGGTGTTTTGAATGTTATTTTATGAAATTTCCCTTAATAAATTGAAATCTGTGTCTAATTTATTATTTTATAATCTTTTGAATTGCGATTTCCGCAGCCGTGAGCGGGCGAGGCTTCATCGCGCGTGACATAACGTTCGAAAACACTGCCGGGCCTGAGAAGCACCAGGCGGTGGCACTCCGGTCCGACTCCGACCTCGCCGTGTTCTTCCGGTGCCGCATCCGCTCGTACCAGGACACGCTCTACACGCACACGATGCGCCAATTCTTCCGCGAGTGCCACATCTCCGGTACTGTTGACTTCATCTTCGGCGACGCCACCGTTGTCTTCCAGAATTGCCACATTGCCGTCCGCCGCGGCCTCCCTTCCCAGAAGAACACCGTCACCGCCCATGGCCGCAAGATCGCGAGCCAGCCCACGGGGTTCTCCATCCAATACTGCAACATAACGGCCGACCCGGATTTACTAACCGCCGGTAACCAAACGTCGACGTACCTCGGACGGCCGTGGAAGCTCTACTCGCGGACCGTGATCATGAAGTCGTACATCGGCAGCGCCGTCAGGCCCGAGGGGTGGCTCGAGTGGAGCGGCGACTACGCGCTGGACACGCTGTTCTACGGCGAGTTCATGAACTTCGGGCCGGGCTCGGGGCTCGGGAGGCGGGTGAAGTGGCCCGGGTACCACGCGTTTAACGAGTCGGGTCAGGTGAATAACTACACGGTAGCTGAGTTCATTGAAGGGAATCTCTGGCTGCCATCTACCGGTGTCAGATACACTGCAGGGTTGGTATCCTAGGGTTTCATATATATAATATATATTATGAAGGTTTTTGTAGAAGCAATAATTGAGTGGTCTCACAATGATTCTCTGCTTTATGTGTTTTTGTTTATTTAGTGGAGTCGTTAGAATTGCTCTCTCGTGGGATTGTTGTCGTTTTTTCCCATCATTCTCTTCACTATCATTCAATTTATAGAAAATGATCAATATTTTAGGAGTGATATATAATATAATGAGAAAAATGTATTGTATAGTATATATTGGTAATGCCTTTTCACTATTTTGAAGAGTGGGAAATTTTAAAAATATTTTTTGCTTATTTAGGTGGAGAACTATTGTGCTTTCTTTTTTTCTTTTATATTATATATAAAGAGCTCACCGAGTGGGACAGGCAGCTCACGGTCAGGCCGTCCTGCATTCAAGCTCCCCGTGGGCAGCTGATGCCCAGGTCAGACCTGAGCACGGGTTGCCCAACCTGTAATGTCTTCGACTCTGCGTGACATGAGTGGAACCAGCCCGCTCAGTTTAAAGACGGGCAATCTTTTTTTGATTTTTTAAAATTATTTTATATTTAAGCATAATAAAAATACAAAAAAAAAAAAAGAGTGGTGCGATCCCGCTCGCCCTAGGCACGAGAGCTGTCTGCCGACGACAGCTCCCTACACATATGTACATACAAGTCAAGAGTGCGGGCAACTATCAGTCTCAGACCAAGTAAAACGGGGGCAAACCACGTGTGGGCTTGACTGTACCGGGTTTTTGATAGGCACGTGCAACTATTACACCCAAGTTTGACCCAGAAGACATAGGTTTTCCAGGCTAATGCTCTTATAATTGCCGGGCCAGGATCCGGTGACGAAGGACTGTCCGTCGTCGAGTACGATGCTCACTAATTAATTAACGTCCATGTAAAGAAACTTGTGATGCCCAAAAAAGGCAGTCAAGTGGGCTAAAACGGACAAAGACTGAGGATAGAAAAGGTCTTAAATATTCAAAGAACAATCTGCGGACATGTGAGATATTTGGTAGATGTTGGGTCCATAATTATTAATGTCCTTTTTTTTACCCTTTCTTTATACAAATATGTCAATTTGCTCCTCTACGCGTTTTTTCCTTCGGAAACCACAGATCACAATCAGTCAAGCAACACTTCATTTTCTAACATTTTTTCGAGCATATCTTTGCGATATTAAGTAGAGTATATAAAAAATTATAATTATATATAAACCTAATTTAGTAACGGAATTGAATTTATCGATAAGACGGTCCTTAAATCTCTTTTTCGATTAAAAAAAAAAGAGAGTAAAAATAGCACTACAAAAGCGGATAATCAGCACCACGGACATGAAGATCTAACTCGTCACCGTGAATTCACTAGGAGTATCTCCGCTTTTTACAACATATTTATACATATATATTTAATTTTTTTACACACCATATCAATAACACTAAATATTCTAAAACCGCACGGAATAAATTATGGCCAAGCAGACTAAAGATTGTTAACTTATATACTCCGACAAATTTGTATAAAATCGTAAATTCAATACGGGGCTCCGGGCACATATCAATCTGCATCCCCGAACTCCATGCCTTGTTGTACACGACAATTGACGCTAAAAATTCAAAAATACACAAAGCTAGAGTATCAGAATCAGTGTCTTGACTCTTGACCGACCTATATATACTCCAAAACTTGATTTTCAGTGATTAATTAGTAATGTATTTGCTTGCTAGCCTTTCATTGTTTAGCCGGTCTCACCGCCAAAGAAGCATACATGATACGGCATATGAGTCCATGTCTTTCATGGCGCAAAATTCCACATGCGGAGAAGACACAGAGCTTGTCAAATGGTACAAAAGTTCGTGATCTTTTGTTTTTATTCATGCGTGAATCTTAAGAATCTAAAACCCTTTTTCTTAATTACTGTATATAATACCCGTGAGAAGGGCAAGATAAAGTAACGAGATAAAGACTTAATTATTCTGATCCATTTCAGTAACCGGGATCGAGTTCCGGGCCTTTTGCGTTTTTGGGTCCGGTTTAGTTTAGGTTCTTGTTCATTATAGTATCCGGGAAAGAGTGAAATTAAGTCTAGAACCAGGGCCTGATCATAATAGACCTTTTGCGTTTTTAAGTCCTATCTCGGCTTTCAAAAAAGATAGACCGGTTAAGATCTCGGTTTTTTTTAGACTATGGCAGCAGCATGACTAGGTTGAATTTTTAAAATTTATCAATTTATTAGTCAATTCTAACTAAAAATTGTTTCTTAAACTTAATTAATAAATTGTAAAAATACATGTTAATCTTTCAATATCACATGAAATAAAACTATGAAAAAGCCACTATAACTAAAATCATTATGAATTACTTAAAAAAAAAAGTAAAACAAGAGACCGAGACGGGGCCGATAAAAAATTACTTGAAGTGTTGTACGTACCTAATATTTTAATTTTTACAGTGAACATAAATTTTATCTTCTTTTTCAAGTAAAGTTCTCAATATCTATTATATTTCTTCTTTTAAAAAATAAAAAATAAAAAAAATCAATCACTTTTTTAAGTCCATGATCACTTAAAAAGAGAAAAGAATAATATTCGAAAAAATTTAAAACGGAAACATCTAAAATATTGTAAAATAAATTGAGTGGATTATAAATACTTTTGGTCGATAAATTGAGTTTATGTCAATATAAAAATTATAAAAATAAGGTATTTATTTTGCTATTATCCAATTCCAAACTTTGAATGACAAATGAAATTATAAAACTGAAAGCTTGATAAATAATTTTTAGAAAAATAAATAAAGCAATAAAGCATGCAATGCAAGAGAACAAACTACAATAAATGGAGCTCTCTTTGTCTGTTTTCAGTAAAACCACTCTCTTCACTCTGCAACTTCCATGGCTTCCTTCGTCTCAAGCCTCTTCTTTCTACTCATCTTCATTACACACTCTTCAGCTCTTCAAAACCCTCCTCCTCCTTCTTCTTCTTCTTCCTTTTTAAACCTAACCGCCATTGAAGCAGTCTGCAAAACAACCCCATACCCAGAATCCTGCTTTCACTCTCTAAAGCTCTCCATCTCCATTACCATCAACCCCAACATCCTCACCTTCCTCCTCCAAACCCTCCAAACCGCCATTGCTGAATCGCAGAAAGTCTCCGACCTCTTATCCACGGCAAGCCAACGCGGCAACCTCGTCGAGAAACAACGAGGAACGGTCAAAGACTGCCAGGAGCTTCACCAAATCACGGTCAACGCCCTCCGGCGATCGCTCTCCCGAGTCCGGTCAAAGCCGACCGCCCGCGGGATCGCCGACGCGAGGACCTACCTCAGCGCGGCGCTGACCAACAAGGACACTTGCCTCGAGTCCATGGGCTCGGCATCGGGCCCGCTGAAGGCACCTCTGGTGGGGTCCATTGTGGCGGCGTACGAACACGTCAGCAACTCCCTGTCGATGCTATCGGGGAACGGGGGTGATGAGCCGGGGCCAACAAGGCGGCTCCTTGAGGCGCCATCGTGGCAGCCGGAGTACGACCCGAGCGAGGTGCTGACGGTGGCGGCTGATGGGACGGGGAACTTCACGAGCATCGGCGACGCTGTTAACTTTGCGCCGAACAATAGTGACGTCAGGGTGATTATCTACGTCAGAGAAGGGGTGTACGAGGAGAACGTGGAGATTCCGAGCTACAAAGTCAACATTGTTCTTGTCGGAGACGGGAGTGACGTCACCATCGTGACGGGCAACAGGAGCGTCGGTGGAGGTTGGACCACTTTCCGATCTGCAACATTAGGTACGTGTCGGTCGACGTCGGTCTTTTCAGTAAGGTACGGATTTTAGTAAGGGTGAAACTGACACCGAACATAAAACTATTGGTCTTTTTTCGGTCCGGTTTTAGAAAATCTCAATTTCTTAGAACCGAGACCGAACTGATTGGGGCAAAATCTACACGGGCTTGGCTTGGGAAAGTATATTTTAATTAGTTATTCTTAAGCAAAACAATATCTAATTTTTACAATAATTTTTAAATGGTAACAAAATTGAAAGGAAATGAAAATATTCAAATTAAATAACTGACTTAGTGTAACCATTAAATCATAATATATTATTTGAGACCATTAAACTCTAAAACCTACAACTATCATTAATAGATTAAAAATACTAAAATTGGGTTGGTTTAAATTTTGAAGACTCGGTCTGATCCCGGTTTTTTGGTTTACAAACCCAAAACCGAACCAAGCCACGTTTCCCGTTTTTGCTGAAAAAAATGGTTTTCATGATGAAATCAGGCGACACCGGACTTGGGGACTAAAACGTTCATCTTAGATTTTACAAACTTCTTAGTCTAATAATTAAAATGCTTTATAATTATTATTGTTAAAGATCGCCAAATTTATTAATCACTACTATTTTCACTAAATTCACACAATTATCAAACGTCTAAATCATCATAGCGAATTTAGAAACATTATATTGTATATATGATTCACAATTGTGGAGCTTGCAAGTTAATTTTATTATTTTCACTTTAGCTCTATATAGAGATTTATTATTTATTTCCATTGTTTATATTGTTTATTTTTATCTTGAGATTTCGTTGACATTAAATATCTTCCATTCTTAGTATGTACTATACAAAAATATGATTGTTTTGAATACTAATTGCTTGGTTAAATTAATTATTATCATAGAATTTTTTATTTATTTATTTTTAGTTTAATGGACTGCTATATATGAGACATGTTTTAGTCGCCTCATGAACTTGTATCAGATCTGGTTGTTGTCCTAAAATTAGTCGTTTTCGACTTACAATAATTGAAATTGATTCTCACCCGATATATTTATATTAATATACACTATTCTTCTATTTTTTTAATTTAAAAAATATGAAATTTGAATTAATTGACTGGCGTATAAAAGATAAAATAAATGGTACCAAAATAAATTGATTTAAACTGAAAAAAAAAATAAAAAATTCAAAAGATGAATCTGATACCTATTAATCCGCTTACATATTACAATATTAATTAGAGTCATATACTATGTTGAATTTTTTTAAAAGAATTCACTAGAATTATCTCTTTATTAAATTCTATTCACATCTTCTAAAATCTTGATTATATATGCACTAATACATAGTAGTTAAAGTGATATTACAAATTTACAAAATGCAAAAGAGGGCACAAAAAATAACAACTGGCACCATTATCTCAGCCGTCTCCGGCGAGGGCTTCCTGGCTCGGGACATAACGATCGAGAACACAGCCGGCCCGGAGAACCACCAGGCCGCGGCTTTACGCGTCAACGCCGACTTCGCAGCGCTCTACCGCTGCACGTTCAACAGCAACCAGGACACCCTCTACGTCCACTCCTTCCGTCAATTCTTCCGAGAATGCGACATCTTCGGCACCGTCGACTACATCTTTGGCAACGCTGCTGTCGTCTTCCAAAACTGCAATATCGTCTCCAAAATGCCCTTACCGGGGCAATTCACCGTCGCCACCGCCCAGTCGCGCGAAACCCTGGATGAGTACACGGGAATGTCGTTCCAAAACTGCTCGGTCCTCGCCACCGAGGAGCTCTACGCCAATGCCGGGACGGTGAAGAGCTACCTGGGGCGGCCTTGGAGGGCGTATGCAAGAACGGTGTTTCTAGAATCCTACATCGACGACTTCATCGACCCGTCCGGGTGGACCCCGTGGTCTAGCAACAGCAACGAGGGTTTGGACACGTTGTACTACGGCGAGTACGAAAACTACGGGCCGGGTTCGGGGACGGAGAAACGGGTCACCTGGGAAGGGTTCCACGTTATGAATTACTCCGACGCGTCGAATTTCACGGCGGCGGAGTTCATCACCGGCGACGCTTGGTTGGAGTCCACTTCTTTCCCATACGATGAGGGCATATGAAATTTGGTGATGTATAGAAATATTTTTTGCATTATAAAATTGGAAAGAGTGATTAAAGTGTTTTGTGTACGATCAAACCATAATTATAGGGTTAATTGCGGCAAAAAGACCCAACCTTTGGTCAAATTCTCTCCCGTGTACCCAACTTCCGTAAATAGCGGCAATAATACCCAAACTCAGTGTTTGGGAGTTGACCGAGAAAATCTGTCCATGTGGCTACTAACCTTTGCCACGTGGCATGCCATATGACACTTGGCCGCCACGTGACATGCCACGTAATTATTACTTTTTAAATAATTTATATTAATTTTTTTATTTTTTTATCTTTTATTTTTAAAATGAATAAAAAAAATATTTTTTTCAATAATAACAAATAATTAATATTTAAATTTCATTATTGGTTATAATTATTTATTTTTAAAAACTGGGTAGAACAAAATAAAAATCACCGTTCACTGTTCACTTGAACTCCGTTTCCGATCCGGTTCACGGGTCAAATAAAATTGTTTAATATGTTTAATAATAATAACCAATAAACACATACATATTGTTTAAAAAGTCAAGACATAATTAAATACACACCACTTATTAAAAGAAAAATAGTAGTCATATTTTTATTTAATGAAAAATTGTTTTTATTTGTTTGCATGATTTTTTTTTTGTGTTTGCATTTTATAATAATAATTGTTTAATATTTTTTTATATATATTATTCTTTTTTTAAAAATTGTCATTAAATAATCATATGATTATTGGTTATTATTATTAAACATATTAGTGAATTTCGTTCCACCCGTGAACCAGATCGGAGGCGGAGCTTGAGTAAACCGTGAACGGTGATTTTTTTTTTCTTTATTTATTTCGTTTGACCCACTTTTCTAAAATTAATAATTACATTTAATAATAATAACCAATAATGAATATTTGAATTTAAATATTAATTATTGGTTATTATTGAATAATAATTTAATTTAAAAAAAATCAAAAAGTTAAAAAAAATATTTTTTAAATTATTTTAAAAAGTAATAATTACGTGGCATGCCACGTGGCAGAGACTAATAGCCACATGGACAGATTTTCTCGGTCAACTCCCAAACACTGAGTTTGGGTATTATTGCCGCCATTTATGAAAGTTGGGTACACGAGAGAGAATTTGACCAAAGGTTGGGTCTTTTTGCCGCAATTAACCCTTGATTATATGGCAACAATAACATATCAATAAAATGGTGATACTGGTTTTTATTATACTATAATTAGGAAACCATAAAAATGCACAAATTATATAAAATCTTGAATAAATCTTCCTAGTGCAGTCAAATTGCGGCAAAAATACCTAACTTTTGGTCAAATTCTCTGCTGTGTATACAACATCCGTAAATGGCGGCAAAAGTACCCAAACTTAGTATTTAGGAGTTAACCGAGAAAATCTATCTATGTGGCAACCAGCCTTTGCCACATGGCACTTGGCCGCCAGGTGGCATGCCACGTAATTATTATTTTTTTAAATAATTTTTTAAAAAAATATATATTTTTTAAAATATTTTTATTAAATTTTTAAAAAAATATTATTTTTTTAAAAAAACTTTTTAATTTTTTTAAAAAATAAAATTATTTTTCCATAATAACCAATAATGAATATTTAAATTTAAATATTCATTATTGATTTTTATTATTAAATATAATTATTCATTTTAGAAAAGTGGATCAAACGAAATACATAAAGAAAAAAATCCTCGTTCACGGTTCACTCCAGCTCCGCCTCCGATCCGGTTCACGAGTGAAACGAAATCGCTTAATATGTTTAATAATATAACCAATAATAATCATATGATTATTTAACGATAATTTTTTAAATAATATATAAATAAAAAACATATTAAACAATTATTATTATTCTAAAATGCAAACACAATTAAATATCATGCAAACAAATAAAAATAATTCTTCATTAAATATAAATATGACTACTATTTTTTGTTTTTGAATAAGTGGTATGTATTTAATTATGTCTGGACTTTTTAAACATTATGTATGAGTTTATTAGTTATTATTATTAAACATATTAAACAATTTTATTCGACGCGTGAACCGGATCGGAAACGGAGTTCAAGTTAACCGTGAGCGGTGAAAATTACTTCATTCTACCTAATTTTTTTAAAATAAATAATTATAACCAATAATTAATATTTAAATTTAAATATTTAATTATTTGTTATTATTGAAAATTATTAAAAATAAAAATAAAAAATAATTTTGTTTAAAAAATAAAAATATTTTTTTAAAAAAATTATTTAAAAAAATAATAATTATGTGGCATGCCAGGTGGCGGCCAAGTGCCATGTGGCATGCCACGTGGCAAAGGCTGATTGCCACATAGATAGATATTCTTGGTCAACTCCCAAATGCTAAGTTTGGGTACTTTTGCCGCCATTTACGGAGGTTATATACACAGCAGAGAATTTGACCAAAGGTTGGGTATTTTTGCCGCAATTAACCCTATCAATAAAATGGTGATACTGGTTTTTATTATACTATAATTAGGAAACCATAAAAATGCACAAATTATATAAAATCTTGAATAAATCTTCCTAACTTTTGTGTAGTCAACAGATTACGGGTTGAAAATTGTGGGTCTCTGCCACGTACGCATGCCACGCTGGCTAGCAGATTTCTATTTAGGTGATTTTACACATTATAACCCTCATTTAGAAAGAGTTAACCAATTGGAATTTAGTAGTATTGAATATGATATTTTGAATATTCATTCTCTTAAAAATTAAGAAATTAGAGTTTTTAAGTTCAAAATCAATTTAACCAAGTAAATTTGGCCTAATGGTAACTTAAGGTCACGGGTTCAATCCATATGAGACTCAAATGAGTACCCATTTATAGTTTATATATGTAAATTTGGCCAATAGTGTCACATGTTCTCACACAAAATACAGTGGCGGGAGCACACTCAAGGGTGGGGTGGTTGAAACCACCCCCCAAAAAAAAAATAGTGTAATTATGGTATAGTTTTATATAATTTTAGTGTAAATACATATAAAATTTTACCTCAACCCCCCCTAAAGTTTCTCTAAAATGTGTATATAACCCCTTCAAGTGCAATTTTTGACAAAAAAAAAAATAAATCTAACCCCCCCGAGATGAAATTCCTGGTTCCGCCACTGACTAAATATATCTAATAATGCGAGAGTACATTGTAACCTTGGACGATAGTGTCATCCCATTAAAAAAAAAGTTCAAAATCAATTTTACCAATGATGGAATTTCGATTATAAACTTTTATTATTACTATTGTTTAAATTTGATTTTGATCTCATTTTTATAAAATATAAAATCCACTCCAAAGTCCAAATTGATAGTTCGAGATTCAAATCCTTAAATAGTTACAAATATCGTAGCACAAAACTTTAGCAATTTAATAAAAACAAGTGACCACAAAATGGATTTCAGAATTTTGAATAGTCGTAAAATTATAAAATTTAAGAAGAAACAAACATATTGTTAAACGGTCATTTTGATTATGATCAACGGGCAGCTCAATTTCTTCCAAAAATCAAAGTTTCGGTAAGTTCGACTTTAGATACATATCAACGTATATTTGTAAAGCTAAAGAGTCATATGATATTTTCACAAACCGCAAAAACAAAAGGAGATGAAAATTTTGACAAAAAACACCCAAAACCAAAAATTAGGCGGAAGTAACGTTACATTTCACTTCTTTTTCTTTTTCTCATATATACCACTTTAATAATATCAAATATATAGGCCATGAAAAAAAGAAAAGAAAAAAAAAGGTCGATACTCTCACTCAACTTATATTTTTTTATCGTAAATCAGACTACTCTCAGCTTCACGACGACCTCTCTCTATATTATATATATACATATATATATAATGCATATATATATAGGTGTTAACTAAAATTTAAAATAGTAAAACCTGAAAAGACTCCTGTCCAAAGCTATTTTATCAAATGGACCAAATTTAAGAAAAACAAGACACCAAACCTAACAAATGAGCACAATAAGAAGAAGCTCAAAGCGACGATAATTATAATAATCAGATATCAATTAGGGTTTGTTTTGCCTTCTGGTTTCTTCTTCTTTTACCTAAGGCAGAAGAGACTCACCATATCTCTCTGCCTTAGCCATTTTTTGCCTTCTCCGACATGGCGTTTCAAGACTTCGACGCCATCACCCAGCCCCGGAAGACGTCGAACGAGCAGAAGTTCCGGCGGCGGATCATCATCGCTGCTGTGTCTGGCGTCGCGCTCCTTGCCGTGATCGGTGGGAGCGTATTCGGCCTCGTTCACCATATCGGGAACGCCCACGATGGGCCAGCCACCGCTAGCACCGCCGTGGATTCAGACGGCGGTGCCGGGAAAATCAATAAGGTGGTGAAGTACATCTGCAACTCCACCCTCTACGCGGTATTATCATATCACCCTTTTATTCATTTACCTTTTAAAATTTTAGTTTGTTTAGATTTTTTATCGGGACCGGTTCGGGAAGCAGTAATTTTTGGGAAATGGTGCCGGAATTTTTCGATCACGGTTTTGAGAATTGGGACCGGAAAATTCAGGTCCCGGTTAATTTTTTTTATATGTACATTGTTTGTAAATGACTAGCTAATAAATTTTTAGATAAAAATCGATAAAATTCCGATATTGTTTCCATTTTTTTTAACCGATAGCTTGGTTTCGGTTTTGAGAATTGGAGCCGGAAAATTCTGGTCCATATTATTTTTTAATATATATATATATATATATATTAGCTGCCTATTACATTTTTTATATATAAAAAACGGTACAATATCGGTTCATGTAATGTTTACCGGCTCCCAAATTTAAAACTTTTTTTTTACTGGAGTGAATGTTCTCGTACCAATCTCGGTTTCACCCATTACTTTAATTATTGAATAGAAACCCTAATTTTATTTCTCTCAAAATCCCCTACACAAGGAACGCTGCGAGAGCACGTTAACGAAAGCGGCTAATGGGTCTGCCACGCCGAGGGAGCTCCTCGTGATGGCGATATCGGCGGTGAAGGAAGAGCTCCACCGGAGCTTCTACAACTCCAGCGCATTCCATTTCACAAAGCCGGCTGAGCGAGCTGCGTTCGAGGACTGCGAGGAGCTGATGGAAGGCGCCATGGATGACCTAAAGAGGTCCATCGAGAGTGTCAACGTTGGCTCGTCGGTCTCTAAGCGGGGCTCAGACCTCAACAGCTGGCTCAGTGCTGTGATCACGTACCAGGAAACATGCATTGATGGCTTCCCTAAGGGCAAGCTGAAGAACCGCATGGCCCGGCTCTTCAAAGCCTCCAAGGAGCTCACCAGCAACTCGCTCGCGCTCGTCACTGAGGTCTCGTCGTTCCTCTCCGCATTCCAGATGATGGGATTACCGGCGACGACGCCACGTCACCTTCTTCAGGTTTTGCCGGAGTCATCTCCGGTAGAAAATCCGGCATCAACACCGGCGCCGGTGTCAACACCAGCGGCGGTGCCAAGCGCACTCGATGTGGACGATTACGGGTTCCCGGAGTGGATGGAGGAGGACGACAGGAGAATGTTGAAGGCGAAAGATGACAAGCCGACGCCGAACGTGACGGTGGCGAAGGACGGCTCCGGTCAGTTCAAGACTATCAACGAGGCTCTTGCGGCAATACCCCTCCAATACGATGGAAGGTATATATATATATATATAATATTATATACACCGATATGACTTTTATAAACTGAACCTCTATAAATTAATACTGTTGGGACCGGCAAAAAATATTATCTTATCAGATTATTAATTAACATATAAATTAATAATTTATTAATTTATACATTAAGTGAAGAAAAAATTTATTAATCAGCTATAATTATATAAACATCTTTACTAACAAAAAATTATTTCAATTTATTATATCAAGAATATTAAAGTATCAATATTAAGAATATCAAGAGAGATTAATATGATTTAAAAAGATTTTATTAGAGTACCAATGTCTGAAATATTAAAGAGCCCAACATGAGAATATGATAGCCGACCTTTGATGCTCTTCGGTGTTGGATCCCAATTCACGGATCTGCAAAGAACACGAATAACACCAAAAGAAATCGAACCAAAATAAAGGACACAAACTTTTGGGAGAAGAAATTCTCTTGATTAATAATCGAAGGCAATACAAGAAGATAAACTCAAAATTCTAATGGACTCTACACTTTACAAAGTGTACATGCTAGGTATATTTATAGCCTCACATAGGCAAAACCCTAGCTACCCAAATCGCACAAAATCAGGAAACTACCCTAAATAATCCTATCAAATCTTTGACTTGATCTTTGCTTGTTCCTCAAGCTACGCGTCTTCCTTTCTGGATAGAGTTTCCTTTTCCTGCCCGGACAGTCTCTCTGTCCCCGAGCTGACCTGCTCGTATGCTCCGGACTGAGCTTACCTTCTATCCGGACGTTCTGCTCGTGTTCACCCGAGCTGGGCTGAACGGCTGTCCGTCTTCTGTTCTGGTCGGTACCCGGGATGACTCCTCGCAAGTGTTTCTGCCCGTCCTGGGTTCTGGTCGTCATCCGGACTAAGTCAAGCTTAAGCTCACATTCTCCCCCGTAAGCTTGACTTGCTTCCACTCTCTTCACTCCGAGCAGCTCTCTCATCTCTTCGAACTTGACTCTCCCTAGAGCCTTAGTAAGAATGTCTGCCCGTTGCTCCCTCGTGTTGACGAACTCCACGATGATCTCTCGCTTCTCCACACACTCACGAATGTAGTGAAACTTCGTGTCAATGTGTTTGCTCCGTCCATGGAACACTGGATTCTTCATCAACGCAATTGCAGACTTGTTGTCCACGTAGAGAGTAGCTGGTCTCTGCTCGGATCCGGTCACTTCACTAAGTAGCCCCTTCAACCACATAGCTTGACATGCTGCTGCGGTTGCCGCCATGAACTCTGCTTCGCACGAGGATAGAGCTAATGTCTGCTGCTTTTGAGACTGCCAGGTGATCAGGTTTCCGTTGAGGTAGAACGCCATCCCTCCGGTACTCTTCCTGTCATCGATATCACCGGCCAGATCACTGTCCGTAAAGCCGACTAGTACTTCTGCTCCACTTCCTCGGTTGTACTGGATCCCGTAGTCCGTCGTGCCCTTCACGTAACGCAAGATGTGCTTCACCGCCTGCTGGTGTGCACTCGTGGGCTTCTTCATGTATCGACTGACTATCCCGACTGCGTGTGAAATGTCTGGTCGGGTGTGGGTGAGATACCTCAGGCACCCGATCACGCGTCTGTACTCCGTGGGATCCACTCTTCTCCCTTCAGCATCCTTCCCGAGCTGCAGCTTCGCCTCCATAGGGTACTTGCTCGAGTTACAGTCCGCCATCTCGAACTGTTTAAGGATCTTCTTCACGTAGGCCGACTGCTTCAGCGTAATGCAGTCCTTCTTCTGTTCCACCTCGAGACCGAGGTAGTACGAAAGTAATCCGAGGTCACTCATCTCGAATTCGGCCATCATCTGCTGCTTGAATCCATCTACGCCTCCTGCGCTGGATCCTGTGACGATCAGGTCGTCCACATACACTCCCACGATCAGAGTTTCCTGCCCGGAACTCCTGGTGTAGACTGCTTGCTCGCTCAAGCACTTTGTGAATCCAAGATTCTTCAAGCTCTTGTCAAGGCGGATGTTCCACGCTCTTGGTGCTTGTTTTAACCCGTACAGGGCCTTGGATAACTTGTACACCTTCTGCTCCTTGCCCGTGACGCCGAACCCCTCTGGTTGCTTGACGTACACTTCTTCTTCGAGGTCACCGTTTAGGAATGCCGATTTGACATCCAGATGGTGAATTTCCCAACCTCGATGCGCTGCTAGGGCTAGGATGAGTCTGATCGTGTCCAGTCTAGCTACTGGAGCAAAGACTTCCTCAAAGTCTATGCCTTTCCTCTGCACGTAGCCTTTAGCTACCAGCCTTGCCTTGTGCTTAAGGACATTCCCCTCAGTGTCCTTCTTCAGCTTATACACCCACTTCAGGCCGATGGGATTATGACCTTTGGGCAGGTCGGTAAGCTCCCATGTCCTGTTCTTCTCAATGGACTCCATCTCCTTCTTCATTGCTTCCTGCCACTCCTGCTCGGCTGCTGCCTCCTGGTAATTGGCTGGTTCTTCTGCACACAACAAAGAAAGTTCCTCCAGGCTCATCTCCACTTCTTGAGTCTGATCGTAGACGTCTGCTAGAGGTCGGAATCCTCTTGGGCCGTCTTTTATGGAGGAATCTCCCGAGCTGGACGGGCTGGTCCTGCTCGGACTTGGTGTCCTGGGTGTATCCGGGGTGCTCTCTCCCGGGCTGGGTTCCCTCGTTTCTGGCAAGACTGTTCCCGAGCTGGGTGTTCCGGGCTGCTCCTACTCGGCAACATCCTGGTCGTCTTCGACAATGAACTCCACTGAGTTCTGCTCGGGTTCTCCATTCTCGTCGCGCCAATCCCACTTCATCTCTTCTTTGAACACAGCATCTCTGCTCACTTGGAGTCTGCCGCGTCGTGGATCGTAGAGTCTGTGTGCCTTGCTTCCTTCTTCAACGCCAAGGTACACCATCTTTTGACTCCGGTCGTCCAACTTCTTGAGATGTGGCCCCGCAATCTTCACGTGTGCGGTGCATCCGAACACTTTCAAATGTTCTAAGTGGGGTTTCTTCCCTTTCCGCGCCTGGTAGGGAGTACGCTCTCCTAGCGCTTTGGTCGGCAAACGATTAAGCAGGTAGACCGCATGTCTTACTGCTTCTGCCCAAAAACGGGCTGGAACTTGCATGCTCTT
This sequence comes from Parietaria judaica, assembly GCA_954871525.1. Taxonomy (NCBI): domain Eukaryota; kingdom Viridiplantae; phylum Streptophyta; class Magnoliopsida; order Rosales; family Urticaceae; genus Parietaria; species Parietaria judaica. The sequence continues at coordinate 2,331,007 of OX940864.1, read as the reverse complement.
GAGCAAGCTCCTCGCTGTGTTCATCACGGTTCGGTTTCGTCTTTCCACTACGCCATTCTGCTGGGGCGTGTGGGGTGCGGACAGGTGACGCTGAATTCCTTCCTGGTCGCAGAACTCTCCGAACTGCTGGGAAGTGAATTCTCCTCCTCGGTCTGTACGCAAGACCTTTAACCTGTGCACCGAGCCATTCTCCACGATCTTCTTGAACTTCTTGAAGACCTCAAAGGCTCCGCTCTTTTCCTTAAGCATATAAACCCATATCCAGCGACTGTAATCATCAACAAGTAAAAGAAAGTACTTGTTACCTGCCAATGTTGCTGGGGTGACTGGACCACATAGGTCTGCATGCACCAACTGTAAGGGTCTCTCTGCTCGGAATTTGGCCTTGATCGGAAACGGTATCCTCGCCTTCTTTGCGATCATGCAGCACTCACATAGCTGGTCGGGGTGTTCTATCTTGGGAACCCCGAAGGCCATCTTCTTCTCGCCCATCATCTTGAGCGCGTGAAAATTCACGTGTCCGAGCCGTGCGTGCCATAGCCAAGCCGGGTCTGCCATCGATGCCATAAGACAGACGGGCTGGCATGTCTTCAGGAGAATCTTGTAGAGCCTGTTGGGTGTCCGCTCCACCTTCATCAACAGCTCTCCTTCCTTGGTCCACATCTTCAGGTAGGACCCTTGCAGCAACACCGTGTTCCCGATCTCAGTCATCTGTCCTAGACTGATGATGTTGCTTTTCAACTTCGGGATGAAATACACCTGGGTCATCAGACGCTGGTCGCCATTCTTGCACTCGAACAGTATCGACCCTCTGCCTCTGATCTCTACGACTGATCCGTCGCCGAATTTCACGCTGCCCGTGATCTTCTCATCGAGCTCTTCAAACTTAGCTCGGTCCCCAGTCATGTGGTTGCTAGCTCCGTTGTCTAAGTACCATATGTCGGTACTGACCTTCTTCTCTCCGTCTACGAGGAGGTTTGCAATAACCTTATCCTCGATGAGGAAAACCTTCTCGCTGGTCTCCTCCGGACAGGTTTGCTCGGCCTCTGGGCTGATCGGCACACTGATCACTTATGCCCGGGCCTTGGCGTCACACTCGCCATTCTGTTCGTCCAGGTGCGTTTCCTGCTCGGCAAACAACAATGCCGGCTGGTCGTCTGGGAATCTTGCTAGATTCGCCTCTTCGCCCTGGTTCCTGCTCCGGCACTCAGATGCAAAGTGCCCAAGCTTCTGACAATTGTAGCACTTCACTGTGCTCTTGTCTCTCCTGGTCGTGCCTTCCTGACGGGTAGATCCACTGCCGCGACCTCGCATGTCCCGACCTCGACCTAGTCCACGACCCTGTCCGCGTCCTCGGACTTCTCCACCAAAGCTGTTCCGACCTGAGGGTCTTGTAGAAAACTCGGCTCCCCCGGTTTTCCGCTGTCTGGCCGTCCACTCTTCATGCGTGAGCAGGAGGTTCTTCTCCTCGTCTTTGTCACCGTAACCCCGGAGTCTCTCCTCGTGGGCTTTTAGGCGACCAACAACCTCCTCGACCGACATGGTCTTGAGATCGCCGAACTGCTCGATCGATGTCACGATCTGCATGTACCTGTGAGGCACTGCTCGGAGAAACTTCTTGACGACGGTGGTCTCCTCCACCTTGTCTCCCAGCGAGCGTATGCCGGTCACAATGGACGTGAGCCGCATAGCGAAATCATCAATTGATTCGCTCTCCCTCATCCTCATAACCTCGAACTCACTCTTCAAGGTTTGGACCTTTGCTTCCTTGACGCGATCTGCGCCCATGTGCATGGTCTGAAGAGTTTTCCACGCTTCCTTCGCTGAATCTTTCTCGGCGAGCATGAGAAGAACATCTTCAGGAACTGCTTGGTAGATTGCGGCTAGAGCCATTCTTTCCTTGCGCCCTTCGACATCGCCGTTCTCTACGGCCTCCTATACTCCCTGCGCCTGCAGATTCACCCTCATCTTCAACGCCCACACGGCGTAATTGCTCTTCGTGAGCATGGGGTAATGGAGTGTAACTGTGCCTTCTCCGGAGTCTGATTTCTGCGCAACCAAAGCTCCGTCGATTGGTGACTCTGATGATGAAGACATGTTCTTCGATTGAAGCTCTGATACCACTTGTTGGATCCCAATTCACGGATCTGCAAAGAACACGAATAACACCAAAAGAAATCGAACCAAAATAAAGGACACAAACTTTTGGGAGAAGAAATTCTCTTGATTAATAATCGAAGGCAATACAAGAAGATAAACTCAAAATTCTAATGGACTCTACACTTTACAAAGTGTACATGCTTGGTATATTTATAGCCTCACATAGGCAAAACCCTAGCTACCCAAATCGCACAAAATCAGGAAACTACCCTAAATAATCCTATCAAATCTTTGACTTGATCTTTGCTTGTTCCTCAAGCTACGCGTCTTCCTTTCTGGATAGAGTTTCCTTTTCCTGCCCGGACAGTCTCTCTGTCCCCGAGCTGACCTGCTCGTATGCTCCGAGCTGAGCTTACCTTCTATCCGGACGTTCTGCTCGTGTTCACCCGAACTGGGCTGAACGGCTGTCCGTCTTCTGTTCTGTTCGGTACCCGGGCTGACTCCTCGCAAGTGTTTCTGCCCGTCCTGGGTTCTGGTCGTCATCCGGACTAAGTCAAGCTTAAGCTCACATTCGGAAGCGTAGAGATGAAGTTCAAGAGGACATTAATTTCAAGAAGAAACAAATTACTAAAGAAACATATTTTAAGAAGACTACATGATTAGTGATGTAATGCTATCTTTTTACTCAATGTGATTTCATAGTTATTTATGTTATATTTTATTTATAGTGATTTTACAATTATTTATGTAATTTTTTATATTGAATTATTAATTTATATATCACTTGGGACCTATATACTTTCTAAAAAAATTATTATCTTATAAATTTAGCGAATTATTAATTTAGCTAGTTAGGCCCGAGTCGGGACCGGCCAAAAATATTATTTAATCGCAACTATTAATTTATCGAGTATTAATTTATAGAGGTCTGTATGTTAGACCCGATAATATTATTATATTATCGGTTTTATTAATTATTATATACTAAATTTATTATCCAACGATATGACTTTTATAAGTTAATTAGGTTGGACCCGATAATATTATTATATTATTGAATTTATTAATTAATGTATACTAAATTTTTTATGACCTTTATATAACAATATGACCTTTATAAATTAATTAGGTTGGATCGGATAATATTATTATATTATCGAATTTATTAATTATTGTATACTGAATTTAATAATACTAGTTCGAGCCGGTACTATATATATATATCATCAATTTTTCGAACATTAATTTATGAATCTTCTAAATTTTCTCTTTTAACCTAATATTGGTTTTCCGAAACTATCGTGCAAAAAGGCGTCGGTTTTAAGATTGCACGTACGGCAGTAATCGCTCCCATCATTTGGCGGAAACACCGAGATCTCGGTGAAAAACCGTCAGGCAATCTTAAAATGAAATTGATCATCTTCTCGTTTTTCTTTAGCATTAAGATTATAATAAATTGATGGTTATATATCAGGTATGTGATCTATCTTAAAGAAGGAATCTACAATGAGAAAGTGACAATAACGAAGAAGATGGTAAACGTAACAATGTACGGCGATGGCTCGCAGAAGAGCGTCATCACTGGGAGACTGAACTGGGCCGAAGGAGTCAAGACGTTCCACACCGCATCATTTAGTACGTTTTTCACTGCTTTCCTATCGCTAAAACTCCGGAATCGGATTGGAAATGCCAGTCTGCTTTTTCCGGAACCAGAATTTCAGGTTCCTTCTTTAAAAAAAATATTTTTTTCTTAATTAATTGCTTTCTTAAAAAGATGCAAAAAAAAAAAGTGAAAAACGGTAATTCGATTTTTTTTAATCCGGATTTTGTAATGTGAATGGGTAAAAATTATGTGAATTTAGGAATCAATAATTCCAGGTTTTTTTTTTTTTTTTGAATTACAAGTAAATGTAGAGCATGAATTTTTGGTTCCCGAAAAAAGTGGAATCGGAAATGTTGGTTCCGTCTTAAGAAAAATAATTTAAGCCGGAATCCGAGACTCTAAATAAATTATGGAATATGCATGGTTAGATTAAGTTTACTTTTTTTGTATGCTATGCCGCTCATTGCTATTAAACAGATTTATATATTGTTTATATAATATACCTCTATAAAGTGTATGCGTATATATACACATACGTTACTAAGCATATATACATAAATTGATTCCAAATAATTTATAGTATCATAGAAACTATATTAATTTACAACGAATTACAACATACACACAGTCACACGCACTATATAATATATATATACACACACACACATATAGTTTATCTGCCCGCAAAAATCTTATAATTATATATGCACAACATTTTTGCAGCTGCTATGGGTGACGGGTTTGTGGGCCGATCGATCGGGTTCCGGAACACGGCGGGGGCGGAGGGCCACCAGGCAGTGGCGGCGCGCATCCAGGCCGACCGCGTGATCTTCGTGAACTGCCGCTTCGAGGGCTACCAGGACACGCTCTACGCGCACATGTACCGCCAGTTCTACCGGAGCTGCGTCGTGGCCGGCACGATCGACTTCATCTTCGGCGACGCCGTGGCCATCTTCCAGAACAGCCTCCTCGTGGTGCGCCGCCCCTCAGACAACCAGCGCAACATCATCACCGCGCAGGGCCGAACCAACCTCAAGCAAGGAACCGGCATCGTCCTCCAGAACTGCCGCATTGTGGCCGACAAGGCCCTCGAACCCGTCAAGGGCCGCATCGAGAGCTACCTCGGCCGGCCGTGGAAGGAGTTCTCCCGCACAATCATCATGGAGTCGACGATCGGGGACCACATCCGCCCGTCCGGATGGCTTCCGTGGGAAGGTAGCTTTGCACTCGACACGTTGTACTACGCCGAGTACCGGAACAAGGGGCCCGGGGCGGCGCTCGATGGGCGGGTCAACTGGAAGGGATACCGAGGGGAGATCTCAAGTGCCGAGGCCACGGAGTTCACCGCCGGGAAGTTCTTCCGCGAGGTTGATTGGATCACCAAGATCAAGGGCGTTCCCATTCGCGAAACGCTCTACGAATCATAGATTATATTATGTATGTGATCTATATCTATACATTACATTTACACGTTGAGTTTTATATATCTCCATGTAAATTTTGTTTACCAAAATGAATGATTTGTTTCAAAAGTGGAATAATTTGGTTTTATTTATCATGTCATTTATATATGTGAAATGTTTTACATGTTAGTTTTTTTTTTTTTTTTTAATATAGGGTTTGGAAGATCAAATCCAGTTATGCTAGCAGAATTATCTCCGAGTTTGTCGTGTTTTGTTAGGGCTAGCTGCTATATAAAAGTAACATAAAATATATGAAAATCAACGCTGTAATATTGTCATTTTACAAAGTAAAGAGTCATGATAAATATAAAAAGGGTAAACTGCGGCTAATGTACCCAATGTTTGATTTTCTGCGGATTATATACCCAATGTTTATTTTTGGCTGCTAATGTACCCAATGTTTGATCCGTTAGATATTTTTGGGTTTTCCGTCAGTTGACCGTTAGAGAGTTATATGTACACTTTTTGTATTTTTGACATAACTCACTCATTTTTTGTCCAAATTTTAAGCACGACCTATGGTTGGAAAGATAAGAGATAGATCTACAACTTTAATGTTTTAAGTTTTGTAAAATTAGTTTTAAAAAAATACGAAATTTCAAGTACAACGTAAAACTGGACATTAGTTTAATGCAAAATATTTGTTTCGAGCAAATTTTAATATACTTAATGACTTTTTCTGATGAAACGTAAAACTAAAAAGTTGTAGATAAACTTTTTATCTTTCAAACGGTTGTTTATTTATAAATTTTGGACAAAAAATGAGTGAGTTATGCCAAAAATATAAAAGATGTGATGTGAAATAATATTTCATATTTTTGGCATAACTCACTCGTTTTTTATCCAAAATTTATAAATAAACATCCGTTGGAAAGATAAAACATTTATCTACAACTTTTTACTTTTACGTTTCATCATAAAAAGTCATTAATTATATTAAAATTTGCTCGAAACAAATATTTTGCATTAAACTAATGTCCAGTTTTACGTTGTGCTTGAAATTTCGTATTTTTTTAAAACTGATTTTACAAAACTTAAAACATTAAAGTTGTCGATCTATCTCTTATCTTTCCAAACATAGGTCGTGAATAAAATTTGGACAAAAAATGAGTGAGTTATGTCAAAAATACGAAAAGTGTACATATAACTCTCTAACGGTCAACTGACGGAAAACCCAAAAATATCTAACGGATCAAACATTGAGTACATTACCGCCAAAAATAAACATTGGGTACATAATCCGCAGAAAATCAAACATTGGGTACATTAGCCGCAGTTTACCCATATAAAAATACAAAAGTTTAAAGAGTATCAACACAACTATTGGGTTGAAACGACATGAATAAGAGAGGAAACGACTTATAACTGAAATACGACATTATAGTAAATGGACAACGTTAAATTCTGACTTTTTACTTTATTGATGTCAAATAACCGTAAAAATGAACAAAACGACAATAGTTTATAACAAGTATGAAACGACAATTTAAAGTAAAAAAATGACCAAAAGATGTGACAATACGACAGTGTTTATACGACACATATTTCTTTTTATGTTTTGAGTTACAAATAAATATCATTACGATGCATTATGCTCTTGTATTATTGAAAGTATTTTTCTCTTATTTGTTCAAATAAATTAATATCTAAAAATTAATAATATACAAATTGGTTGAGCAAAGTTTGAGGTGCTCTACTTCTATGAGCTTCCTATAAATTGGTGACATGCAATATGAAATATTTAATAAATTAATAATCAGTGAAACACCGATTTACCATTTCCATTGATTAATCGTGTTTGAAGATAAGATTCGGAATTGTCTCAATTATTAATTGTGCTAAATCCTAATACTATAGCATAAAATGACCAATTAATTCATTTCATACTCGTACACCTTGCTTAGCGTGATTATATAACGTAACATTTTAATAATAATTATTCATATTATATTCATCAATTAAATAAAGTAATATATGAAGTAAATAATATAAATATGACCTATAACTAATATTAAATACTTAATAACATATATAAATGACTGTTTTATTTTTTAATCATATATAATTTGAGCCTCATCGTGCTATCGTTCGTTATTTAATTGTATTAATTCAATTCAGTACGATTCGTAAGCTTCTTGTTCGGATCGAAATTGTAACTCGTGGTAGATATGGTATTGAAAGAATGTTATTACTATTTATTTGCGCTCTTATATTTTTATTACTTCTTAGCAAAAAAAAAAATGATCATTTGAAAATTGAGTGCGATAGCGAATTGTGTAATACCACGATTAAGAATTTTGAATTTTGAAGATACAATAAATATCCTTAAAAAGGTTCATTACTATGATAGAAAAATAAGATGAAAAGTCCCCACTTATATTGTCACTTATTAACATGTTATGAATCATAATTAATCATAATTGACAAATCTATCATATGTCGATTTCACCTTTTTAATTTAAAATCTCTACCATATATTATTAACGCACATCAAGTGATATATTGACTATTGAAGCTTATGCCTTTTCATTTCCTTTTATGGACTTCTTGTAAGCATCTTTAAAAATAAAAAGGAAGTATTATACTGTGCACATTAATATCTATATCTATATATATTATACATGATGTAAATACGTTATAAATTAAGTAAATACTTCATATGTAATCTACTCTCAAAAGGCCTCATGCTTAAAAACGAGTTTTAAAATCGAATCCCGGATTCCGAATAAATACGCAAATTTTTGAAAGAAAATGTAAAATAAATATTTTTTCTTAATACTCAGAATCCAAATATTTGGATCTGAATTCTGAAAGAATATATATATATATATATATATTAATTTCATACTTTGCTTTTACTGAAATTCAAGCATAAATTTCATGATTATCAGTTGACGTCTTTTAAAAATAGAGATATTGACCGTATATCTCATCAAATTATCTCTATCCATGATCGTACCTATACTTGAAGCAAAAAGACTCAACCTTTGGTCAAATGCTCTCCTGTGTATACAACCTTCGTAAATGACGACAAAAGTACTCAAACTTGGCATCTAGGAGTTGACCGAGAAAATTTGTCCACATGGCTATTAGCCTTTGCCACGTGGCATTCCACATGGCACTTGACTGCCACGTGGCATTCCACATAACACTTGACTACCACGTGGCATGCCACGTAATTATTAGTATTTTAAATAATTTTTATTAATTTTTTATTTTTTATTAATTTATTTTTTTTATTTAAAAATAAATAATTTTTTTCCAATAATAACAAATAATGGATATTTAAATTTAAAATTTCATTATTGGTTATAATTATTTATTTTTAAAAAAGTGAGTAGAACGAAATAAAAATCACAGTTCACGGTTCACTTGAACTCCGTTTCCGATCCGGTTCACGCGTCGAATAAAATTGTTTAGTATGTTTAATAATAATTACCAATAAACGCATACATATTGTTTAAAAAGTCAAGACATAATTAAATACATACCACTTATTAAAAAAAAATAGTCATATTATATTTAACGAAAAATTATTTTTATTTGTTTGCATGATATTATTTTTGCGTTTGCATTATATAATAATAATTGTTTAATATGTTTTTTTTATTTATATGTTATTCTTTTTTTAAAATTGTCATTAAATAATCATATGATTATTATTGTTAAAACATATTAAGCGATTTCGTTCCACCTGTGAACCGGATCGGAGGCGGAGCTTGAGTGAACCGTGAACGGTGATTTTTTTTCTTTATTTATTTCGTTTGACCCACTTTTCTAAAATTAATAATTATATTTAATAATATTCATTATTGGTTATTATTGAAAAATAATTTAATTTTTTAAAAAAAGTACAAAGTTTTAAAAAAATATATTTTTAGATTATTTCAAATAATAATAATACTTACGTGGCATGCCACGTGGCGGCCAAGTGCCATGTGGCATACCACGTGGCAAAGGCTAATAGCCACGTGGACAAATTTTCTCGGTCAACTCCCAATGCTGAGTTTGGGTAGTTTTGCCGTCATTTACGGAGGTTGCATACACAATTAACCCTTTTGGGTAGTTTTGACCAAAGGTGGTCTTTTTGTCACAATTAACCCTTTTTTTTTTTTTTTTGCGGAAATAAGTTTGTTTTTTTCGGCGGCTAACTTATTTCATGTAACAATTAGACACGCTTAGAGCAAGGCATAAGTTCTCTTATTCGTTAAATAGGTTAAAATAGGCATCTATATTTATAAAAGCATGCATGCATCAAGCATTAAAAGAAATATATGTGTTTGTTTGATAATTATTGACATTCTTAGCTTTTGTGGAGCTGATTAATTTTATATTTCTTTATAAATCATATGTTTGCATTAATGAACAAATATTTCTATTAATACATGCATCATGTGAACTTATATTAATATGGTGATGATCTTGCCGAAGAAAGATTTCTATGTATTAGTACAAGAAGAATTTACAGCGACGACAATTATTATCATAGGCTACAAGGACGACATGTCGTCATTGTAGAGCGGTCGATATAGACGCCTATAACAACGACAAACTATGTCATCATATTAGTTTCACATACATAGGTTAGGTCCTGTTATCGATCGAGTTAGTGACGACAGTTCCGTTGTTATAGATTTAACATAATCTTATAATTACAAATTCAAATTATATATTTAGCTATAAGTCAATTACATAATAATAAAATTATTCCATAATAATCTGACGTTATCGACGCAATTGATGAACTACAGCGACGACACTAAAACGGTCTCTATAGGTATTATTTCTTCTATATGGTCTAAAAGTTTTGAATGACTTTAGTATTGTGTTGTCACGTATTATATATATATATATATAGAAGTTTGTATCTAACTACAGTGTCAGGGATAACCTAAGGATTTGCTTAATTAATATCATCCACTTCCTCTTTTTTCCTTTCCTGATATGAGGAAGCTTTAAGCACGGCCATTCACGTTTTCCAGAAAAGAAATTGACGACTAATAAACACGTATGTACATACTTGAAGGTAAGATTTCTCTACTTATTTCTAGATGCTTGTGTATTACACTCACACATATACTATATACGCATCACACATGCACCGTGCACGCAAATCGTTGATTGTTTTCAATTTTTTACTATGCATAGTTTAATATTAATTCATCCCTACTAATTTTCAATCAATTACATGTATTATATAATAATTATATATATATATATATGTTTGTGTAATTGTGTTATAGTGTGAACATGCTGTTTACAGTTGAATCTCTTTCGGTGGAATCTAATCTATATGCCACTTTAAGTGAAACTGATTGCTAACATTATGTATATATGTGTTATCAAGCCCATATATATATATATATATATATATATACATATATGAACATGAAAATGTATTATAATTATATTTTGGAGGTTTGCATCGAGTAGTAGTAATCTGGCTCTTCAATTATCACTAAAAGGAATGGCATTTTTGTCCCAGCAAAAAAGGCGATTAAGATAGACATTTTATAAAATAAAATATTTGTATTAAAAAAAATTATAAAATTTGTATTAATAGCATAAGTATATAAATTTGAGGTGGTAATAAGCAGGAAAGTAAAAGGCGTTGTTTTGATTTTTGACGATTGAGTTTGACCGAGTTTCATGCTTCTTTCTTCGTTTCAACTCATAATTCGTTGGTATATCACTGATATACATTTTTTAATTTTTTTGGAGGGATCGTCGATCGGTTTTTCATCAGATTATCAGTTTATTGTCGGTAGTCGGTTACCCTTTCTAACCCGTCAACAAACTATAAATTAAAGTACTTCGGTTTACTGTCTCTACCGATATATTCAAATTTCCCTCATGCCGTTGGCATACCCGACGCCAACAGTTATCCTCGCCATTTCGAACACTGCTATAAACAGTGCATGCATGTCAAGCTTGTAAAGATTAATTACTTACTGAATTGTTTGAATTATTTCTTTTTATTTCCATAGCTTATAGTTATATGCTAACTGTTATCGTGAGATCATTAGATAAAGGTAAAATAAAGTCATTATAAAAAGTTATGTAGTAAATAAAACACATGAAAGCTACAATTTTGCACATTTAGAGAATACGTGTTGTGCCCTAGCTAAGCTTAGATAGAAGTGTATTTAGCAAGTCTACAACTTTTGGATTCTTTAGTTTGGAAGTTTTAACCATCAAATCACATCAAGAAATGTTCTTTCTAATTAGTAAACTTAAAAATCTTATATATATATATATATCTAATTAGCAAATGTAAAATCTTGAATACAAGTTTAATAATCATGAACATGGATTTTGAGTCGAGAAAATTATATTTTCAATCTAAGTCATATAAAACTATAAGGGTGAAACCGTGACTGAGCACCTAAGAAAAACTCGGTTTACTACTGTTTAATACCGAGCATACGAGCATTTGATGGCATCAGCTTGGCCCCGATCTTTATCTTTCACCCAAAAAAAAAAAAAACCTCGGTTCTTAGGCCAAAATCGGTCTAGAAACGGACTTATTTCAGACTTCCGGACAAAACTTCCACAAGTAATTTAATATTTCTAGAATGTTTTCTTAGTATTATGCGTATAGAATGGGAAATCCCAACCGTTGGATCGGTATCTTTTGTAGCTCTTTTTATGGGAAACGACATAGTTTTGGTTTATTGTTTGGTTTAATACCAACATTTTATGATCTTGTGACTCACTATCCATCATATTTTGTAATGAAATACGGCAAATGAGAGCCTTTATTACACATCGTCACTCAATGCACCGATCTTTCTGGTAAACGTCCAAAAATGAGACGGCCAGTCATTGTAGCTCACTACAAGTCCCTGTTTTTACGAAGGATGAGCATATTTAGATACGTTTTTGCGGGAGATGTGCGGATTTGACTCTGTTGTTAAAAAAAATAGCATAAATAGTTTTATCACTTGTGATTTTCGTATTGTTTTGGCCCTTATGTTATAAAACTAACAGATACAACTCATCTTTTATGAGTTTGGTTTGAATTTCGCCTTTTAATCATCAAATAAAAATAAAGTAACGATTTTTCAATTTAAAAAATATTAAACTTTGTAAAATTATTATTTGGTGAAATTAAAAAAAAAAAATCATAGACTTCGAAATAACACTACATATATTTAAGACTTATTCTTTTAAATTAGAAAAAATATATATTATTTTCTATTAATTTTGCGTCTTAAATAAAACTGAGATTGAGAACCAGGATTTTTAACTCTTTTTTTTTTTTTTACCAGACCCTCGGATTATTTTGGGTTTTACAATATTTGGAATCCAAACCCAAAATTATAAAGAAAACCCATATTAATTTTTGTGGAACAGAGAGGCAAAATCCGCAAATCTATCATATAAGAAGGATTATTTTCATTATTTTTAGAATAAAGAGGCTAAATCAACAATTATCTCATAACAGAAGGGCCAATATGGTCAATAACATTATATATATATATATATATATATATATAGAAAGATAATAATTTTGACAATGGCCTCCACTATAAAACACTTTGATTCCACGTTTTTGTATCCATGTGTTTGCACATTTTATAGCATGTAAGTAAATCCATTATTCTATAGATATACATGCATAGCCATTCTATTACCATTACAATTTATAACCTTCCTCAAATAACTTCATCCAAGTTTGTACATTGTTCTGTCTCATTGTGTTTTTTCGTTTTTTGTCTACTTGATGCACTATTCATGTGCATAAAGTTATATACATATAAATGTGATAACCACGGCACAAGTGTCAAAGTTTATTCAAATTTGTCGAAATAATTTCAAGTTTTCACTTGCGCAGAATGTACACATGATCGTGAAATTTGTGGTTTCCATTAAAAAAAATCCTATATATCTTTGTTAATGTTAAGCGTATGTACATCGTTAAAAGTATTTAACCTGAGAAATATAAAAAAAAAATACAAATTGTTAATTTGAGTTCTGCACATGTAAAAAAAACACAATACTGATGGAAATGCATGTATAGGACGGAATCAATAATTTCGCTACTTTGGATAAGTGAAATTTATAGATTATGCTGCACAAACTTGAATAAATTTGGGTATTTATGCCACTTTATTCCTGTATATCGTTAATGCCACTGGTGGTTGAGTTACGTGTTTCTTTTAAAACATTCTTAATTAATGGTCTATTTTTCTTCATCTTTTTATGCTAAACATTTTTGGTATAATTATCTGCTATGTCCACATATAATTTCTACATTATTGATAATAGGCCTTCTATTTTCTGTTTGTGGGGTGTAAATTAGACCTAACTTTGAAAGTGTAGGGGGTGATATAATTACCAACCACTAATTAATTTTAAAATGTATTTTGGTACCAATCAGGGAGGGTGACTTATTGAAAAAATGATTATGTATTTTTATTTCTTGTTGAATAAAGTACTAATTCACAAATTAAGGGGTTTGTTTAGGTGCAGAAAAAGAAATCAAGCAATAAAAAATAAAAATAGAATGCAACAGTTGGAAATTGTGGAAAACTGAAAATCAATATGCAATAAAAAAATTATAAATCAATATTGTTAAGACTATAATCTATTTATCATATCATCAAAATAATAAATTTATTAAAGAATAATTAGTAATATTATTTAGAGTTTAGATTATAAAAATAGTATTTAAATAAATTTTTATGTATTTAGTATTAATTTAACGAGGTTGTATATATATTTATATACGCATAAATGTGTTCGATCAATATACAATATATATGTGAAAATGGATATTTTCTATTAAATAATATCTAGCTCAAACATATTATAAAATAATAAAACCATAACTAATATTGCATATATCATAATTTTCTATTTTCTAATTAAAAAACTTGCTCTATATACTTATAGAATCTATTAGAGTACTACTACCATCTCTATTTTTGTAAAACCATTTATTTATTTCGTTGATTAATAATATTTAACGCTATATGTATTTCAAAGTAATTGAAGACAACGCATATATTTAATTAAATTATATAAATATATGTATAATTTGTATGGCAGATATATTTGGACTATTTTTGGCGAAGACTTTTCCAATATTTTTGTTCCACTTTACACACTTGAGGAATCTCTTTCTTCATGTGATGATCATGGTGTTATTTTCATCGTCTTCATGGCTTAATCCTATTAGATTGATCGACAACTTGATGAAAATGCGAATAAAAACTTCACATCACACTAGAAAGTATGTTGGCACATTCTTTATATTTGTGTTTCTTACGCGGTCCATCACTTTTGTAAAATGTCCATGAAACTCTAAATTTTGTATATTTGTAACGCTTACGTTTTAAACGATTATATTTAACTTTTATTTAATTGGTTTGTCTAGGTATTACACGCTTCCACCCTAAAATCGATTGGCAATGAACTGCATAATTTATTTTCAAATTGTGTCAATTCTTCATGTAAGACTTAAGGGGCACTTTGACTCTTATTATCTTTATGGACCAGTGCTCGTTTGGGCCAGTGCTCGTTTGACAATAAAGCGACTAACTCGTGACAATTTTTAAATCGTGCTGAATCTCTACGTCATTTTCTTGTGGGACTTAAAAAGCTTAGTACCCCTATACTCGGGGACAAATAAAAGATAAAGATAAGCAACTTATGTTTAAGTTAGTCCATATTATGTATTTTATCCTTTAAATTTGTTTTTTGTTTTTGCCTTACAGTATCTTGATGGAACCGCTAAACATGGTTAAATAGTTAGGGAGTAAAGTAAGAGAAAAATTACAAAGTTAAAAAGACGTACAAATACAAAATGAAGGGACTTGTGAGGAAAATTTGTAAAATGTCTATTCTACATGAAATATAGTTATCTATGTATATGGACATATGTTAGAAAGAAGAGACTTATAGCGACTTGGTATTTGACATCGACCTTTTCAGTTTGGATTCACCTGTTTGTTTCTTAGATTCTTCTCTTATAACCAAACAATTCCATGATCTAACATATTTAACCTTTGTTATAACAAATATCTAAGTCACTTTGTCGGTTGATTTGAGGCTTAATTAAGGTTGATTAATTAATGTGTATTATAATTAGAAGCATCAACTTGTAAACTTGAGAGTTGACTACTTGATAATATATATATATATATATATATATATATATATATATATATATATATATGACAGTTGTGTGTCATTATAGCATTTTGACGAAAGATCTAATATGCTAGGCTAAGAGTTTGGACATTTATATGAACTGTGTATTCTTTCAATAAGTAATCATGAAAAATCTAGGTTAGAAATTATTATATATTAAATGATTTATTAAAGGGTTTATATATCTAGTTTCCATTAATTTATCAAATTATGATGTTGAGTTGGATTTGTGAAAATTATTTAATTGGAATTATATTAATCTATCACACAGCTTGTTTATATAGATATATCGCCTGAATACGTTGCTACTGTAAATATGAGTTATTAGAATATGAGATTCTTATTGGATCTTAATCTAAGTACTATATATTTAAGTCCGGGGGAGAAAGAAAAAAAACCAAGTTTTTTTTTCTTACCAAATTTTAAAATTAGCACCAGAATACTTGATTTTGTCTCATATTTAAATCTTAATAACCTATATATATAAAGATAATAAAAACATAACATATATAAATTTTTAATATTATCTTACATGGAGGATCTAGCTCTAAGAGCAAGGACTTATTGTCTTACTTCATATAGCATTACATTATACGGCTATACCTACCTATATGTGCAAATCAGTCACAAAAATTCAAGATGATTAAAGAGCCGATGGACTAAAAGCATGATAATGATATAGACTTTTTATGATACTCACATAATTGCCACTCAAAAATTGACCTACAAACTACAATTCATTATTCACCAATAGCTATAGCATAACATAAACTCAGAAGAAGAAAAAAATTACTTTTTTTAACAGAAAAATAGTTACTTTAAACCTATATATATGGGATAATAATTGCATAAAGGTACCCAAATATTTCAAATCAGCACAACATTTTTGAAGTTTTCAGTCGAGCTGAATAAATACTCAAAGTCATGAATTACGTTTTTGATTGGTTCTTGCCCATGCGTCTCTGTTAAAATTACAAGGCATGTACTCGTGTATGTCTCATATTGAAGTATTTAACATGAAAAATTAGCATCAAAATCTAAAGCGTACACGTGTAAAAAAACAAAACAAAACAAAAAACTTAATGTTAATGGTACACATGGGACACAATCAGTATATAAAAAAAATAATTATTGCTTTGAGTACTTATTCAGCACACTAAAAAGCTAAGAAATGTCGATCTCGCTCTATTACGAATAACTTTACATACTTTTGCCGCAATTATTTCTTATAAAATATATGATATTACTTCTCTGATCACTATATATACAAAGCCCTCATAACAATGTTCCACCACCACAATACTTAGTGGGAAAGCTTGTAATCTTTCCCTTAAAGCTTATACATAATTACTAGCTAGCTTATTAATTTATATTTGTGTTAATTAACATCATGAGAACGAGATTAGTGGTGTGGTGTGTGATATTAGGGTTGATCGGGGCTGCCACGTCATTGTCGATCCAAAATGATTGCGAGATCACAAGATATCCATCTCTGTGTGTTGAAACATTGAAGGGTTTGAGTGATTCATCAGGATCATACCATTATGGTGATGTGGCGTCTGTGCTTGTTAACAAGACTCTTCAGGAGTCAAACTTGCCCTCAAACTTGGCTTCTTCTTTGTTGACCACCAAGTTTGGGGAATCGCAGTCTGTTTCAGGTAATGAAATTGTTTCCGTTTTCTTTAAGAGGTTTTTCCGGTATACGTACTCTTAAAATAGTGTTTTGGAGCACCGTAATCTCGTTGTTTGTGTATTAGGAGCTAAGTACTTAATATTTTGATTAATGTACGTAGCTCTTATGGTAATGTTCGAATTAGATACGTAGGAGACACATTTATCGTAACATTGAGTATTTAACTCATGATTGAATAAACAACGGAATTATATTGTTCCAAAATACTATTTTATAGGTACTAATGCCACAAGTTTCCATTGTTTTGAACTCTACTTGAATCTTGTAAGTTTATGACCATTCGAGTACAGGTAGAGCCAGAAATTATTTTTTATGGTTATAATTCTAAACCAATATATTATATAATTATATATATGTGTGTGTATATATATATTGTATCAATTTTTGTTGAATATACAAGTTTAAAAGAGTTTAATATATGGAATTATGGGTCATTTTTTTAACAAATTTGTATCAATTTATAGATGAATGTGAAAAGCTAGTGAGCCTCTCGGCAAAGCGGCTAGAACAGTCGCTAGCGGCACTCCACACGGCCGGCCCGAGAAACAAGGAAGACATTCTGACATGGCTCAGCGCTGCCTTGACCTACCAACAAGCCTGCAAAGAAAGCGCCGATCAGAGCTCCGTGGCGAGCCATATCTCGAAGAAGATGGCTCGCCTGACCGAGCTCAGCAGCAACGCACTTGCCCTAGCGAACCGCATCAGCCAAGCCGACGCTGGTCCCAAACGGCTCTCGCCAGCAGTCAGGAGGCTGCTGCAGTCGTCGGCAACGGTTCGTGCCAATGCTGTTGTAGCTCAAGACGGGTCCGGAGACTACCGGAGCATCTCCGAAGCAATTCATGCGGCTTCAGGGGCTCGGTTTGTGATCTACGTGAAAGCCGGGGTTTACAAGGAGAAGATTCGGACGAACAAAGACGGGATTACGTTGATCGGAGAAGGGAAATACACGACCATTATCACCGGGGACGATAGCGTCGCCGGTGGGACTTCCATGCCTAACACCGCCACATTCAGTGAGTAGTTTACATTAATTTTTATTATATGCTATTTATTAATATATGATATGATACGTTATTTTATTTTTGGATTGCCTGTTAGATGATAATTAAGTTTAACTTTAGTACGTATTCAAAATTTAGGAGAGACTTTTATTTTGAGAATTATTTTTGACCATAGTGCAACAGCCCCTAAAGAGTGCTTTAGTACTCTCAAATTTTAAATTTTATTCGAATTATCCTAATTTTTACTTTTTCTATTTTTTAACAAAAATTATACGAAATACTCATTTACTTACAAACCTTTTTAAACACTATTAATTGTCTGTATTAAAATGAGTAGTTTTTAAAAAGATTTGTACAAAATATATTTCGTTAATAAATCCTTTTTTAACCTCTTTTTTTCATATTTTTTTCAATGAGAGTTTTAGTGGCGAATTGATTTGAACTGAAAGGATTAGTCCCTAAAATGGGCTCTAATTAATTACAGTTATTAATCTGAGATGATCTTGCCAAAAAGGAAAATTCCATTGTCTTAAATGTATCAAGTTGATAATTAATGGAGATGATAGGTTAGGTAATGGTAATACAATGCTTTAAAGAATAATAAATAATATTTAATACAACAATCATAGTAATAATAACAACAGCTTATATTCTTCTCCTAATTCTTTTCAATCGCATGAATCTATATTATATATGAGTAAAGTGTGATGGTTTATTTATGTATTTTTTTGGTAGATCTGATAAATTAAATGTGGATATGTATATAGTGTTGAAAAATAGGGTTTATGATGAGTGACATAAAAGACATAAATGGCACATGCCTTAGTTAGTCTAACGTGGGGACATCTATAACTTTCTATACTTTATTTCTTTCCCAACAATCAATTTCATATCAATTCTTTTTATCTATTCTTTTGTTAATGATGGCATTTGTATGAGAGAGAACTTACGATTTCGTTAGTTCTCTGCTTTGATTTATATTATCATGAGTTCCATTTCTTATTTTGCGTTTCTTGAGTATCAGTTTCTTTGAAACTCAGGCTCGCATTATAAAATTTGGCCTCCATCTTTTACTTAAAAAAATCAATTTCATATCAAACTACACCTTAAAAATAAAAATAAAAGTTGAACTCGGGCAATCGGTATAATCCAAGATGAGCAGGCAGGCAGCCTACGCCCGTGTTGGGCATTGGCGTAGGCAGTTTATGCATGGCCGCATCGTATGGTCGGCGCTATCTACATGTTTTAGATGTCTCGGACAATGTAAATGATATCTATATATATTAATTATTAGAATATACGCACTCCGATTACATTTTTTTTAGTAAAAATAAAAATATTTAAGTTTAACAAAATGGTAATTCTGTCTACTTTTTTTGTTAAAAATATTAATGGACTGTAAAATATTAATGGAAGGACATGTATCACGTTATAATTTTACTTCAGGTTTTGTATTTTTATTATTATTCTTTTAATTCTTCGAGCCCCTCTCTATTGAATTTTTTTTTTTGGGCTCTATAGTCATATAGTCAAACTAGAAAAACTATTTTGCAAAATAGCCAACTTTTTTTATTAATATTGCCAAATAGCCAATCAACCACATTAATAAATCACGAAAGACCTTATTAACCTTGTATTAACGTGTATTAACTATATTAACGTGTATTATTAACTAAGTTAATTTGTTTAAAAATAAATTAATTTTTTGTTAAAATTTTAATCACGATTTTTATTTTTAAACAAATTAACTCAGTTAATACACGTTAATACAAGGGTAATAAGGTCTTTCGTGATTTATTAATGTGGTTGATTGACTATTTGACAATATTAATCAAAAGTTTGGCTATTTTGCTAAACTAACATATCAATTTGGCTATCCCATGCAATTTTTTTTTTTTTTTTTAATAAAATAGGACGAAACTACTCTATTATTACTTTCTCATCGAAAAAGAACTTGAACAACTCTATTATTGAGCTTAAGTACTTTCTCATCGAAAAAGAACTTGAACATTAACGTTAACGTAGTTGACTACAATTTGAATAAGTTGCCGGTTATCCTTAAAAATAATCATTGGCATGAAGTAATTGACTACAAAAGGAATTGAGACAAAGTATTTTTCTAGCTGTGACCGGGGACGGGTTCATAGCGCGCGATATAGGGTTTCGCAACACGGCAGGGCCACAAGGGAAACAAGCCTTAGCTCTCTATATCGCCTCTGACCACTCGGCGTTGTACCGATGCAGCATCACCGGCTACCAAGACACACTCTACGCGCTCTCGCTCCGTCAATTTTATCGCGAGTGCGACATTTCCGGTACCGTAGACTTCATCTTTGGAAACTCCGCCGCCGTGTTCCAGAATTGCAACATCATTCTCCGGCGGCCAGGTCGCGGCGGCTCCAATGTTATCCTAGCAAGTGGAAGGTAACTACATCCCCTAAAATTACCAATCTCAAATTTATTCATTAATTTTTTTAAAGATTATTAATGAATTATTATTAAACGATTAAATTGTGTATGATCTAGACCAAAACAAAGCAAAAAACGACAATAAGTAAAAATCATCACTGTATTAATTCCTTATTTTCTTAATTTGATACGCAAAAAATCATCACTGTATTAATTTGATATTAATCAATTAATTATAGTTTACATACGTACCACCCTTTATTTCTTAATTTTTTTATCATTTTTTCTTTGATAAAAATGAAATTAATATGTATGTAATTTTGAGTTTTAAAAAATTAAATGTCTGTAATGTATAGTATATATAAAAAAAAAACTATAAGTAGATTTTACTGTATAAGTATATAACTTATTAAATGATTAATTTAAGTATTTACGTCATTATTCTCTCTAAAAACAACACAACATGCATACAAATGCACACTTGATTAATCAGCTCGTGAGCTTGGTAATTAATAGGTCCGACCCAGGCCAAAACACGGGCTTCTCCGTACAGAACTGCCGAATCACGGCGAGTTCGGAGCTCTCTCCGGTGAAGCACTCCGTCAAGTCGTACCTCGGCCGGCCATGGAAGGCGTATTCGCGAGCGGTGGTCATGCAAACAAGCATCGACGACGCCATTCTTCCTGTGGGCTGGATCGAGTGGCCTGGCTACGGCACCTCCGTCTTGAAAACCCTCTACTTCGCCGAGTACGCCAACGCGGGTCCCGGCGCGGGCACGGGCAAAAGGGTACGCTGGCCGGGCTATCGCGTTATCGGCGCCGGGGACGCTGCGAGCTTCACGGTTGCTAAGTTCATCTCCGGGAACTCGTGGCTGCCGTCGACTAGAGTGGCTTATGATTCCGGGCTCTGAGCTATATACTAATTTGGATCATATATATGTTAGTTTAATTTAATGGTATATATTTTGCTTTTTATTTTTGGCAAGTGAAAAAAGTGCAATTACTAAAATTAATTATATATAGTTATGTTGTATGATATGTATTTAAGAGATTGGAGTATATGATTTACTAAATGTGATTATGTGCACGGTGGCTAATTAGTTCATCGTCGAGAATTTGTGGCTAACCCTCGCCTCTAAGCTACTTTGGATTATATATATATATATAATATGTAATTTATAAGTTAATAATGTAATTTAGAACCTACATTTTTATTTTTTATTCCCTCCTAGTCCTAACAAAGGGCCTGAAAATTTAAACAAAATTATTTGAATAAATTAGTAGTTGAGGTCGTTTTTATGTTGTATGTCGGTTTGCTCTGTATATTGAAACAGTCCCATTATTAGCCATTGAAACTCCTAACGTTATAATATCCATGTCGTTTTCATCGTACTTATGTCGTTTCGAATTGCCAATTTAAATTTTTTATTAGAATTCCCGATTAAAAAAAAAAGTTTCAAAAAATCCTTCATTTAAAAAAAACATATCTATAAACCAGTAATAAATTTTGTTCAGGATCAGACCCGGCCCAAGCACTGGGCAGCTTGGGCCGCCGCCCAAGACCTCATAATTATGAAGGCCCATATTTGAAAATTCACTTATACTAAGAGCCGAAAGTCAAAAGCAAAAACTCTTATGTCATTATTTCTAAGATTTTCTTTTTATTTCTAAGAAATCAATCATCAATATACCTTTAGTGACTTTTTTATTACTAAATTTCTATTATTTTTACCCTCTCGTCATTAAGAAATTGATTTTCTTCATTAATTATTAATTTCTAATAAATTAATTAATGGACAAAAATTAATTTCTTGAAAGAACAAATATACTAGATTTATATTTTTTTATGTGATAATCTTTTCCCAAGAGTGATTTTGAATTAAAAATATCAATAAGAAAAGAAAAATAATTGATAATTTTTTTTTTAAAAAATTCAATAAAGTGAAATTACGTTACATACATATTTTAGTAATAATAATTATCATCATAAAATGTAATTGAGAATAATTTGCCATTTAGTGAAAGTAATGAAAAGATGTACTGAGCAATAAATTTTTGAGTTTCTTACATATTTATTTTATTTTATTAAATATAAATATTAAGAAAATCGAAAAAAGGCCTCGTGCTAGTGTTCCGCCCAAGGCCCCCAAAATAGTTGGACCGGGCCTGTTCAGGATTCAACGTATTTTTGTCGATTTATCCGTTTTATACTCAATAATTGATAAACTAGCAATATTAGATAAAACGATAATCTCATAGTAGATAAAACGATAACGATTACCATTAATTACTTATCGAGGTAGTAACTTCAAACAAATAATAACTCATCGATAAGTCTCGATAACTTAAACGCCGGTTTCTTTCACTCATCCACATCAACACGCCTGAAAGCTCTCAATCATCTTCATAACCTTCGCCCAAGCAGAACGAGACACCAAGTCTTGGCACCTCAAAAATACCCAAACTTTGGTCAAAGAACCCCTCATGTGCCCAAAGTCGAAAAGTGGTGGGAGTACCTAAATTTGGGTATTTTTGCCGTTATTAACCATAATAAGAAAATTAAAGAAACAATTTTATAATATTTGATTTGTTTATTCTCAAAATGAGTAGATTGGCTTCGTATTCGGATCCAAATCAAAATCGGATTCGGGTACAAATTTAAGAAGAAAAAAAAAAACCACTGTACCCAAAACCCATTTTACATAACATTTTTTTGGTGCTTTATAAATTTTAGAACTCAAAAGAAGTTTTCCATATGTATTCTTTGCTATAGGCCTATAGCTATCTCTTAAGTTGGTATGATTCTGTAAGATATCAGAAACAGAGGCTTAGTTTTGTAATTTTATAAAGCTGAGGAACATTATGTAATACGTTAAAACTGAGTTATATTTTTATCAATTTATCGAAAGTCAGGGATTCTTCTGTAAATACACATGAACTAAAGTGTTCTAAGCAAGCTTCTTCTGTACGAAGCTGCCTTTTACGCGCTCATCGAAAAGGGTTTCGAAAAACCATTTTCCCTCCACAAATCTCTCTCTCTCTCTCTCTGGATTTTGGGGGTTTCGAGATTATCAAGTTCAACAGCCATGGAACAACAGCAACAGGTTAGGAATAGCAGCAACAACGTCCAAGAACACGAAGAGGTCGATGACGCCCAACACGGCCCTTTCCCAATCGAACAGCTTACGGTAAATCTCCATATCTCAACTGGGTTTTCTTCGAATCCCAAGTTTCTTTCAATCTTCCCACGTTCGAGTCTTAGTTTCCGGAAATGGGTTCTCTTCGAATCTGGACTTTCGTTGGGTAATTCGAAAATCTTTCAACCTTTCATGGTCGAGTCTTAATTTCAAGAAATGGGTTTTGTCTAGAAATGGGTTCTCTTCGAATCTGAACTTTCATTGGGTGATTCGAAATCTTTCATGCTCTTTACTTAATTTCAAGAGATGGGTTTTATCTATCTATTTGTTTAAGAACTGGGTTCTTCGGATTTCAATCTAAAGATTAGTCCTTTAATCAGTATTCAGTATTGCATTTCTTGATTGAATGTTTTGTTTTAGTTACTGATTTTGTCGATTTTAATCTGTTTTAGGCATCGGGGATTGCTTCCATGGACGTAAAGAAGCTGAAAGACGCGGGTCTATGCACGGTAGAAGCTGTTGCTTATTCTCCAAGGAAAGAGCTTCTCCAGATAAAAGGGATCAGTGAAGCGAAAGTCGACAAGATCATTGAAGCAGCCTCGAAACTGGTTCCGTTGGGCTTCACCAGTGCCAGCCAACTTCACGCCCAACGGCTCGAAATCATTCAAATAACTTCCGGGTCGAGAGAACTCGATAAGATCTTGGAGGGTGAGTTTGAAGAACATGATAAAATCATTAAAGTTGAGTTAACTTACATAGTGAGTGTAATGTTGAATTGTAAATTCGCAGGAGGAGTAGAGACGGGATCGATTACCGAGATATACGGTGAATTCCGGTCTGGAAAGACTCAGCTCTGTCATACACTCTGTGTCACTTGCCAAGTAAGTCCTTTAATAGGAAATGGACGACAAAATTTCGTAACTTTAGGATACTAATTGACTAAATTTACAGTACATATAATTTAGTTTAATTGCACAGAATATATACGTTCAAACGAACGCGAAATAATTGTTTTCCGTACAAGCGCTTAACCGAATAACCACTTTGCTTTCTCAGCTTCCGCTAGATCAGGGTGGCGGGGAGGGGAAAGCGATGTATATCGACGCTGAGGGAACGTTCCGACCACAGAGGCTCTTGCAAATCGCTGACAGGTGTCTTATGGATTTTTAATGCGTAATTGATGCTGCTATTTTTTCGCACCATGAAGTTTTTTATTTAACAGAAGGATATTTTCTGTTTTGGCTGAAGATTTGGACTCAATGGTACCGATGTATTGGAGAACGTGGCCTATGCTAGAGCGTATAACACCGACCATCAGTCGAGGCTCTTGCTCGAAGCAGCTTCAATGATGGTAGAGACAAGGTAAATAATTTCTTCATTACTTCTAGTGATTTTAGTGACTTACACCGCCTTAAGTATAATACTTTATGGTTATGCAGGTTCGCTCTGATGATAGTTGATAGTGCTACGGCGCTTTACAGAACTGATTTCTCGGGGAGAGGAGAGCTTTCGGCTCGTCAAATGCATCTCGCAAAGTTCCTTCGGAGTCTTCAAAAGTTAGCCGATGAGGTAAACTTTTCAAGCTTTAAGAATCTGTGTAAATTTAAGACACTTCAACGCATCGATTTGAACTTTCAAAATTTGTACAGGCCGCAATCATCTTTGAATAGAGAGGAGTATATAAAACCAAAATGAAAATTCGGGGGAAAAATGCTCCTATGAGTAAATTTCGGTGAAATTGTTAAGCATATCATAAAACATGCATATACTTCTGTGCAGTTTGGCGTGGCGGTTGTCATAACAAACCAAGTGGTTGCGCAAGTTGATGGCTCGGCCATGTTTTCCGGCCCACAAATCAAGCCCATCGGCGGTAACATCATGGCTCACGCTTCCACCACTAGGTTCGTCCTCCATGACTTCCTCAATTTGAAGATCATTGCTTTTACTGTTATTAATTTCTTTTGTAATAATTGTGCTGTATAAGGATTGAGGACTAAGCAAACACTTGCATAGAGGATAAATTTAGTGACTTGAATAACAAATGATAGCTTAGGTGAAACCTGGAATGATTTTGAAAATAGTGATTTTTCCTCTTACGGAAACCCAAGTATATTACCTGTATTGAATAAGCTCAAAACCAGCATATACCGGTTTCTAAAATTATTTAAAAAAAGTGTACCGGGACCGATAGAAACTGGTCTTAGTTCTTATCCCAAAATACGCTTTTTTAAAACCGGTGTACATGTTTTACCACCCGTAACCCTAAACCTAATGTTCCTTCATGAGGGTAATTACCGTTTTTCTGATTAATTTCTAATTTATATTACATGTATTTACTTACTAGGTTGGCTCTGCGGAAGGGACGAGGGGAAGAGCGGATCTGCAAGGTGATAAGCTCGCCGTGTTTGGCTGAAGCCGAGGCTCGTTTTCAGATTCTAGGAGAGGGCGTGAGCGACGTCAAGGACTGACGCATTGGAAAGCTCTTGTTCTTGTAAATTTTTGGTTTACAATGTCAAAGCTTTGCTTTCAGAATTGGAGGGAATGTATTTTGTATTCAGTGTGAAAGTAATCAATGGAAGTATGGCTTCTTTTGCCTTTTTTTTTTCCCGGTAAATAACAAGAAGTTATATTCTTTACAGTGATTTTGAAAGTTTTGAGTTTAAGAGATGTGTTGTGTTAAATCACGCTTGCTTGACTTAGTGGTAAATCTACTATAATAAGACTCTTCATGAGGTTTTGGGTTCAATATCTTGAGACGCATAAATTACGTAATATATGTAATCTTGGCTGATAGTGCCAGTTGTTCTTACCGTGACAAATATTTTGTAATGCGAGTACATGTAATCTTGGCCAATACAATAGTGCCACCTAATTCAAAAAAAAAAAAGTGTTGTGTACTGTAAAGTAAAAAAACTAGAGGGGTCATTTTTGTTTGATGAATAATACACCAAAAAATAAGTGTAAGAATAGAAATAATAGTGTAATAAATATGTAAACCAAACTAAAATGAAACTTGAAATTAATATTTATTAATTACGTCATTTTATTTTACATCTTAACCTCTTAAAAAAACTGAACACTGTAATTGAATAAAAATATGACGTAAATAATCACATTTTAATTATTAAATAGATTTAGGAATATGTTTAAGAATGTTTTTTTAGATAAAGACTTGGATGAAGATGAAACAACAATACAATCTCGTCAAATTAATAATTTGATTAGATCATACTTTTTTTATTAAATTGATAATCGATGAATTAATAATTTTGATAATTGAGATTTTAATAGAAAAGAAATAGAAAAAAAAGAAAGGAGTGAGTTAAACGCAGCGTTTTGAGGCGTTTGTGTGACGTCACTCAACAAGACTGACTCGAGAGATCAGAGAAGAATAGATCAGAGAAGAGAATGAGAGCAAAACTGTGAAGGAAGGAAGAAGCTCGTCGATGCAAAAATGGCGACCAAATCCGCCTCTGGTACTTCGACCCCTCTTTCCAAATCCGGTGGAGCCATTTCCAAAGGCTACAACTTCACTTCTCACTGGGAACAGGTTTTTCCTCATCCAATTCTGCTCGATCTAGCTCCATCAGATCTTCGTTCGTCAATCTTCAATCGTTTCTCTTTTCTTAGAGCTCGATTCCGATATGCATTAGATCTGTGAGTAATTTCGGTCAACTCGTGCGTGTCGTTGTTGCGAATCTGCAGAATGCTCCTTTGACGGAGCAGCAACAAGCGGCCATTGTCACTCTCTCTCATGCCGTCTCGGATCGTCCGTTTCCTTCCAATTTGGTCAGATTTCTATCTCGTTTCCTCAAGAGTGTGATTAATTGATTGGATTTTGTGACATTTTTGGGAGTAAAGAGAGAGCTGTGTGGATTGCAGGCCCAAGATCGGAGCTCCGTTAAGGAGAATGGCTTGTCAGTTTCCACGAAGGAGAATGTCTCTGAGTTTGAGCACTCTGGAGCTGTGGAAGCCATTCTCGTTAATACAAATCAGGTGGGCATATTCGATTTTGTAATTGACATTGTTGTCTTTCGAGTTATGCTTAATCGGTATTTACAATGCAATTTGCATACGATTTTTGGTATGGCAATTAGATTTTCATTGACGGAACGAAAAACGTAGTATCATTCTTTCTGGGAAATTCTTTGGCTGTTCTCGACAAATTGGTTTACGGAGTTTATACATGACAGGATTCTACCAACTCTATGGAGTTTATATTAATCTCTTGTGAAATACCTCATCTTAGACTCTGAGTTCATTAATTTGTTTTTCTTTCAGTTTTACAAGTGGTTTACAGATCTTGAATCTGCCATGAAGTCTGAGGTCAGTTTCATCATCCATTTTTAACCACTTACTCGAATCTTGGCGTTGAATCATATATATCCTGTATATGAAATTGGTCTTATTAAATAATATTATGTTTTTTTTTTTTTTTTCTGCTTTCTTAGACGGAGGAGAAATATAGGCAGTATGTGAACACGTTGACCGGGCGCATACAGACTTGCGATGGCATACTTCATCAGGTGATCTTATGTTACTTTATATGAATGCTTCTATTTTTCTTTTACTTCTTAAAAAATAATCAAGAACATCCGTTATAATAGTCTTTCATATTTTCTATCATCCCTTCTATACAGGTTGACGACACTTTAGACTTATTTAGTGAATTACAGCTACAACATCAGGCCGTAGCAACAAAGACAAAAACTCTTCATGATGCATGTGATCGATTGGTGAGGTTTCCTACTCCGTTTTTTTTTTATCTTGTATATTCAACATAAATATATTTATGAGCTTGAGTAAATCTAATTTTTCAATCATCCTTATCCAGAATGTACTTATCTTCTTTAGATTTTATTGGTCTAAGACATTTTTATGAATACTCAGGTGATAGAGAAGCAAAAGCTTATTGAGTTTGCAGATGCAATTCGTAGTAAGCTCAACTATTTTGATGAATTGGAGAATGTAAGGTTCGAATCAATCTTACCTAGAGTTTGAATTTTAGTTTTTTATTTTATTTTGTTTAAAAATGGATTTACCTGTTTTCTATCATCATGTCGCTCGAGTACAGATTCCAAGGAATAAATAAATAGAAGAAGAAAAAAAAAACTTTGAATACATCTGAATTCTGAGAAATGGGCATGCAAACATCTGTATATTCGATATGGTATTGGTAGCTTCATTTTTCATGGTTGCCAAAATTTGATTTGTGGTTGTGCTCTATGATGCATGAAGTGTTTTGGAGTACTCGATGTGTCATCTGTTGATTTTTTTTTAATAAGCTTTTTACGCTTTTATTCTTTCAAGTTTATAATTCTGCATATGGCTGTCGTTTTCAACGTCAGAATCATAAGTATCATAAGGCACAAAACTAGGTTGCAAGTTATTTTTTTGAATGAACTCACTTGTCTTGTCGGACTCTGCAGATTTCGACCAATTATTATTCTCCAAACATGAATGTTATCAATGAGAACTTTCTGCTTCTTCTCAAACGTCTTGATGACTGCATATCGTAAGTGGGTGTTTGATAAGTTACTATATACAACATAGATATATCTGTATTTTAAAATATTGAATCACTTCTGCTTTGTGATATCAGGTATGTTGAGAACAATCCACAGTATGCAGAATCCGGTGTTTACTTGCTCAAATTTCGTCAATTGCAGGTAGAAACAGTTCTGGGTAAAGTTGGATTTATGGATAGCCTTTTGATATATTCCCTTAATTGACCAATGTACTTGTTATAACAGTCTCGAGCCTTGGGCATGATTCGATCCCATGTACTCTCTGTTCTAAAAAATTCCTCTCAACAGGTAAGTTTTTAAAATGGCCGAGTTAATTTTTTCCGCTCATATTATTTAAATTCGAAAGCAAACTATGTTTGTTCCTTCATCAAATATATGTTCCTATTATAATATTACCGTTTTCTTCATTAGGTCCAGTCAGCAATCCGAAGCAGCAGTGGCAGCAAAACATCTTTCGCAGAGGGTGTAGAGTCATCTGTTATATACGTCCGTTTCAAGGCAGCAGCGAGTGAGGTGGAATCCATCACTTATTTGTTTTGTATGATTTATTGCATAAGTACTGTCCTTATAATGAGATCAATTATCATTGATTGGAATAAAAATCACAACCTTAAGTAGTTGTAGGAAAATAGAATAAAACTGAATGACATTCTACTTCTGCAATAATAAATTATAAATATGGTTCTCCCAAGTAACTGAATAAATATATTAATTCAAGAAACAAACAAACTGAAATAAATAAATAAATTATCTGAAGTGATATCTCTACATTACTCATGAATATTTGGCTGTAGCTGATTTTCGTTTTTTTTTTTTCAGCTTAAACCGGTGCTGAAGGAAATTGAGAGTAGATCGGCAAGGAAAGAGTACATTCAGTTACTTGTAGAGTGCCACAAACTTTATTGTGAACAAAGGCTTTCCTTGGTGAGCTACGACGATGTGGATAATATTAAGCTCATTTTCCTTACATTTATCTGTTAAATACTAACATGCGGCTTCTATTTATGGTCGTCTAGGTCAAAGGCATAGTGCATCAACGTATATCAGAATTCGCTAAGAAAGAGGCCTTGCCATCATTAACTCGATCCGGCTGTGCATACTTAATGCAGGTTACAAACAGGATCATTCTGAATAGTTAATTATTTCACGAGGCAATTGCCTTTGATAAACAAAATAGTATGCTTAAAATTTCAGTAATCTAGGGATGTGAAATAATAAGAACGACCAAATCATTTCTTGGTAGACTTGGTACTACATGCGTGAAATGAAACTAGCATAACTTATGGATTTTTTTTTCCTTGTGTTGCCTGTCTTGTAGGTTTGTCAGCTTGAGCAACAACTCTTTGACCATTTTTTCCCGACTTCGTCAGATGATGTTTCAAGCTTGGCACAGTTAATAGATCCTTTGTAAGTCTTGTTTAATATGCGAGCAAGACTCTCCTTATTTGAAATGCTAGAGATCGGCAGGACATATTAGGTTAATGATTTTAAGCAAGATAAATAGTTTTGCACTTTGTTACTTCTTGCAGGTCTACATTCTTGTATGATACATTAAGGCCCAAACTTATTCATGAGGCAAATATTGACTCCCTCTGTGAACTGGTTGATATTCTGAAAGTTGAAGTTCTTGGCGAGCAACTAAGTAGAAGGAGCGAATCCTTAGCTGGATTACGCCCTACATTACAAAGAATTCTCGCCGATATACATGAGCGGTTGACTTTTCGTGCCCGAACTCATATCCGTGATGAGGTGATTATTCTTAAAATTATGTTCCAAAGAGGAAAATTCTGTATTTTGGTAGAGTATTCCCTGTATGCTTTAAATTGATAAAGGTCCACTGATATCATAGCTTCCTCTCTTCTTTTTTAATTTTTAATTTTTTGATAATTGATTTTGATTTTTTGCTTTTCCAGATTGCAAATTATCTCCCCTTAGACGAGGACTTAAATTACCCTGCTAAGCTGGAACAATCTACTGACAAAAACACTGAAATAACCACTGTAAGTCCCCTTGAATTTTTAATTTCTTGACATTTTGGGTAATATTTCCCCAGTTCATAAAGAGTCTTTTCTTGTAATGGCCGGGCCAACAATCGTACTTCTAATTTTTAATCTAATTACCTCTGCATTATCATGTTCCTTATTACCATAGCTCAAATTGTAGGAAGGTGAAGAGTGCCCAGATGTATTCAAGTCATGGTATCCCCCGCTAGAAAAGACGTTATCATGTCTTTCAAAATTATATCGGTGTTTAGAACCGACAGTCTTCACTGGCTTAGCACAGGTATTTTATGCATTACAGGGCCTTTTAATGGGTTTATTTATATATATAAAAAATTATATCCATAACCTTGGGGCTTTTATTGTTGTAGGAAGCCGTAGAATTTTGCTCAACGTCTATCCAAGTGAGTAATTTTCATCATTTGTGCAAATTTTTTTAATACTTATCTTCGATTATACAATGTGGTAGGACCCAATATCTAAATTGAGATTCAGACTCGAAAACTCTCGTAATGATGCTTGAAAGGCTTCTCCATTTATCGAATATAATAAAAACGTAGAGGTGTGGGCTATGTATAGGCAAATACCCTTTATTTACCCAGACCTAAAATACCGCTAATGGTAGAAATACAATTAATGTCAATCTACTTGAGTCTAACAGAATGTCATAGTTTATCTGCATTTTTATTTTTTCTTCAAATGTTGTAGAAAGCCAGCAAACTCATAGCGAAGAGATCATCACCAATGGATGGGCAGCTTTTTCTTATAAAGCATCTTCTTATCTTGAGGGAGCAGGTAGTTTTCCTTTTTTATTTTTTATTATTATTAATTTTCTTTGGCTATTCTTCTTTTACATTTTTTTTTTTATAATTTTTTTTTTTTTTTTTTTTTTTTTTATCTTTCTTTCTCAGATTGCACCTTTTGATATAGAGTTTGCGGTGACACACAAGGAGCTTGATTTCTCTCATCTGCTGGTTAGTGATCCAGAACTATTTATTTATTACTTTCTAAAATGTAAATGTAGATTGGAGATTAGATACCTAGACTAGAAGATTATTTTTATGCACATTTTATTTTTTTGAATTACTAGAATATCGTGTTACTTCATCAACTTATTCAATGTTTGGTTTCGTTATACTTAGGTTAGATAATATTAAAAACAATGAAATGTTTTTGGACGTTCGTGATTTTAATTGGCAACTACGTATTCTGGACCCCGGGTTAATCGTTGCCGTCCTTAACTATCACTTTTCTTTTTTTGATCAATTTGAATTATTATTATGAAATTAAAGCCTTCAATGATAATTTTCCAGGATCATTTAAGACGGCTTCTTAGAGGTCAAGCCTCGCTTTTTGACTGGTCCCGATCAAGTTCTCTGGCAAGGACCTTATCTCCGAGAGTTTTGGAAAGTCAAATAGATGCCAAAAAGGTTGGTGAAATTTCATTGCCGATAATACCCTTTTCTTGATATATCAGAATATACACTATCAATATTGTGTATGACTTCAGTAAGAATCTCAGATGCAATGAGACGATTATTCGAGTTATGTCATATGATCTCGTTACGCATTTTCGTGCAGGAGCTAGAGAAAAGCCTTAAGGCCACTTGCGAGGAGTTCATCATGGTAGTCACTAAGCTAGTTGTGGACCCAATGCTCTCATTTGTCACCAAGGTATTTTTTCCCTATACTTGCATATAATGGGAAATTTGTTTTTTATACTCTCTATTTTCAATTTTTGCAAAAATATACCCTCAGTTTAAAAAGATCTATCATCATAACATGATTTGACAATACTAACCTCTATTTAAAAGAAAAAAAAAATTAACATCAGTAAAAGAAAACCTAGATCCCTATATGAAATATTAACCTCTAATTTTTTAAAATAATTATGCTCTTAAGCCGGATTGTATTTTTTCCAAAATCAAATTTCAGTTAAAATATGATGATTTTGGGAGAATATGAAATCTTCTCATTTCACATAATAGTAGAAATTGCAATCTAATAAATAATTTTGGAAAAATGGAATAAAAACTGATACACTAATTACGTGACAAATACTAAATTTGAAATAGCAACTTAAGCAAAAAATTTCTAATAGGGAATTTAAGTTGTATAAATGTATTCTGACAATTTGCCATACATCGTTTAGGTGACAGCTGTAAAAGTTGCGCTGTCCTCGGGTGGGCAGAATCCGAAACTAGAATCAGTTATGGCGAAACCAATTAAGGAACAAGCTTTCGCCACTCCGGAAAAAGTAACTGAACTTGTGAAGAAGGTGTGTTCTGTTCATGTATTACCTTCTTGATGCTTAAGTGTTAGACCCACAATATTATGTAATTATTAATTGTATTTCCTTCCGTTAGGGGTATTTTAGGTCTAGGTTTATTAGAGAGTTTCTAAACCTATATGAGCGATAGCTGTCATTTATTTGAAAAATAGAGTTTTCTGTTCCGGCTCTTGAATTAGAGACGGATCCTATCATAAGCAAAAAAAAATAAGATTTGGCCGAAAAATACAAAGCGTGAACCTAGGAAATTTTGAGACACGAAGTAGACATATTATGAACTGATGGATCTGACTATGCAAGTATTTTTTAGAATAATCCGACTTTTAAAACTGAATATTTGTAAACATTTCTGCAACAGGTAACGGCTGCGATTCAGCAAGAGCTGCCTTCGGTGATGGAAAAAATGAAACTATATCTGCAAAATGCGTCAACCCGAACGATATTGTTCAAACCAATAAAGTAAGTTCGTTGAGGCCTCGCATCATATATTAAATAGCATTTTCGACCCTTAATTTATCATGTCGTTGCAGTTTCAATCCTATACCTTTTTTGAGCAGACTTCTCACCATGATCCTGAAAAAATTGACGATTTCGTCTCATTTTTAACCATACCGTTTAGAGAAAAATGATCAGAAATGTACTACATGCTCTATGTGGTTGATGGAAACCGTCGATTTTAAAAAAAATATGAGTAAAAAGTGTGTAATTTTTCACTCAACAACTCAAAGCCGATATAATTGAAGCTCTGACCTCGTTATTTTGCGTGTAGGACAAATATAGTTGAAGCTCACATACAAGTACAGTTGCTACTTAAAGCCGAATATTTACCCGACGAAATTCAAAACGTCATTAAGTTCCCGTCGATTCCGGATTTGCAAGCTCAACTTGATAGTTTCCTTTAGCCTAAGTCATGCAGAGGCTTGATCTTCAAGAGGGCAATATGAAATGCTTCATTTTTATGTGAACTTCGAGTTGAAAAGCTGTATTTTTCACTCTTAATTTGTTTCATTTATGTATCAGTTTTGATTAAATGGATAGTTTATAAGGATTATATCTCATTATATATATATATATATATATTATTTTATTTTATTTGTTTCGTGAGAGTACTTGGTCGATTATATTTGTTGCTTTCGAAGAGGGTGATTATGTTAATGACTTAATGAATTTGTTATAGAAGCACTTACCCATTCATTTCATCTCAATTTACTAAGTCTTGCATGTCGCACATTTCTATTCTTCGCAATGTATTTGTAAAAAGGGATTATCGCGGCATAAGTACTATTAGTCTTTCAAATGATTCTGATAAATTCCCAATTTTTTTTGGCCAGACAAAGTACTAGTACTCTGAAACATGAAGCCCCCGGACGTAGGACTAGGGGGAGAAACTGAGTCCACGTACGGGGTTTTTGGTCTTTTTCAGTCTGGTCTTGGGTTTTTTTTTAGCTTACTGGGGTCCGGTTTTGGTCTCGAAAAAGTATTTTATCCGGGAGTCAGGCTGGCTATAGTATCGAGAATGTTACTAATCTACGACAATCGTTGGGTACTAATGTACATGTCAAACCCTTTCACTATTGGCACGCTGTACACTTAAAGGTTATTAAACAACCTGTTACAGAAAATCAAAGAGAGTCTGCCTTCAAAAAAAAAATAAAAAAATCAAAGAGAGTTCTTCACTATTTATGAATTCTAATCATAAAATATTGTAACTTAAACAATATAAAGACATAAAAAAAGGGTCAAATTACATCAAAATAACTTTAAATTAGTGTTTTCATCCCAAAATATCAAAAAACTCAGCTTTTTCACGAGCTCACGTTACTTGTGATTTTTTATTTATTTTATTTATAAAGAAGAGTAAATCCTAAAATAAACCTATTCTGAACAAGCTTGTAAAAGAAATAAATCCCATGAACATGATCATTCTTACATGACAACTAAATTTCCCATTATTATTCTCTGTATTTTATTTTTACCAATAGCCGGAAATCACGTGTGATTATTATTCTCTGTAATCTCATCTAAAAGTAAAGGTTAATGCACTAAAGTTAGCCTAGTTCTTCATCAATTTGTGCACTAAAGTTTGAGGCTACGTTATATTATCAGGCTCCGCGTCTCTTCTGGGATGCTCTCACATCTTCTGGTTCAGCCTCGGG
Organism: Parietaria judaica; assembly: GCA_954871525.1. Lineage (NCBI taxonomy): Eukaryota > Viridiplantae > Streptophyta > Magnoliopsida > Rosales > Urticaceae > Parietaria > Parietaria judaica. The sequence goes on along the minus strand of OX940864.1, from coordinate 2,295,470 downwards.
ATCTCTCACGCAAGTGTCACTGTCGGGGGGCGTTGAGTTAGCCCCGCTTTTGTTCCCCTCCGGCAGAGTAATGGCAGAAGCCTGAGAGACGGGTACGAGGCGAATGCCTCTGCTTTGGAGCAACTGCATGGCTTTGTCCATGTTGTTTGATTCCATTAGCCCCACCAGCTCTCGCTCGAACGCCGCGTCATCGGGGGTTCGCGTGTCATCCTGTCATTGTTTGAAATAACTATATTATGAAATGAATAGGCCGTTAAGTCAAAACGGTAATGTCTAGTATTTTTTTTTTCGGGGTCAAACTTAAGGCTAATCGAAAACCCGAATGACCGCTCGAAATAAATGACCAAAATACCCCTAGTAGCTTAATTGAACTAAACATATCTTACAATATAGATATAGGAAAAGATATAAGAGGGACTTTTCGTTCAATTTCAAAAAGTGAGACCGGAAAAACTCTCCCAAACATGAAGTTTGATCCTAACGGTGAGTGCTTTATACAGGTTCGCTTAGATAGCCTTTATTATTCATGTACTTAAAATACCGCTAATGAAAGAAAAATACAATTGATAACATAATAATGCGGGTCTAACTATTACCTGAGACTGGCCGTCTTTCTCGAGATTATCGCCGGCTCCACAGCTCAAGCTGAGATCCTGCAAGTTTCACGGAACATTTTCAAACAAAATGGTTCAGTTTTTCTTTTTCTATACAACGTAATTATTCAATAAACCCAAAAAAATACTAAATAATAATTGAAAATTCTTAGGCATACCTTCATTTGATTCTGAAGAGATTTGACATAATCGATCATCTCTCCAAGAAAGGAAGCTTTGTCCGACTACAATAACAAAACAAAACAAAACAAAACAAAATAAAATGCGACATTAGCGCTTCTGTTGCATATTTCTATCAAAATTAATTAAATATAGCCGTCATTTATTTTCATAGCACTTTTCAATCATATCTTTACGTTCGTTGCGATTTTATATTCGACGTGTTCTCGGACAAAGTACCCTAATCGGATTCGGTAGAAGTTCTTGAAGATGTCTTATCCCATCAGCAATTCTTTCCCTTCGAAGCTGCAAAGGAAATACCAAATTCATAAAAAAAAACCTCCCATGTAAACTAGATTTAAAAAGCATCTTGCTTAAATTAAAAAAAAATCGAAAAACCGAACGAACCCTTTCGGCAATACTGTGCGGATCCGTCGCCTGGCCTCGACGCGCCCTAGCACGAGGCCTTGCAGGATTACAGTTTTCACGTGAATCAGTCTGTAAACATCAATGAACATTAATCAATGGTTAAGATTCAATTTCAAGAGCAAGAAACGTTAGTTTTAAGCGTACATGATCATCCGATTGTAAGAAAAAAATATCACCTGTGGTGCTTTGAATCGTTGCCCATCTGCCATAGTCGTCGCTTCGCCGGCAGGCGCAACAGAATAGTCCTGCAGATTCTGTAATTACACGACACGAACACGATTACGAATCGAGCAATATTGCTAAATTCATATCTTGTAATGCATAAATGTACCTTTGAGCCATGATTTTCCATCAACATATTACTCTGAGCCTGACTAAGTCCATATTGTTCTTCCTGAAAACCGAACTTCGAGCTTCCACTTCCATCAAAGGTCTGGTTTCGTTGCTGCGACTGAGGCCTATCTCTGTACAAGTTCATCCCCGAACTGTCGACGAACCCGGCGTTTGGATTGATCAACTTGGTGACGGTCGAGTTGTTATTGTCGTCGTTGATGTATCGCAATGCTACGCCGGATTGACCAGGTCCATACGGTTCTTCTTGAAAACTGAACCCCCCACCGGAGTTCCACTGCTTCGAGCTTCCCCTTCCATCGAAGTTTTGGTTTCGTTGCTGCGACTGAGGCTCGTCTCTATGCAAGTTCACCTCCCAACTCCCAGAAATATTGTGCGGATCTGTCATATGGCCTGGACGAGCCCTAGCACGAGGCCTTCCAAGATTACAGTCTTCACGTGAATAAGTCTGTAACAGATAGAGCTCAAGCCATAGTTATAACAAGTTTTGGCCTTAAAATTCAATTTCATGGAGCAAGTAACGTTGATCTTTAAACGTACATGATCATTGGATTGTACTTGAAACCGGTACCCGTCTGTTATCGTCGTCGTCGCTTCGCAGACAGACGCTAGAGGATAGTTATGCAGATTCTGTAATTACAAGACACGAACACGGTTACGAGCTTCATTAACTTGAATTCATATTCTAAGGCGTTCCCAAATTGAGCAAGATTGTTAATCTACGCAGTTTCGGTTCTTAAAACGTTCATCGATTTCATTTTACATAGAACTCTAATGAACAGTTCTCGATATTGCACGTTTAATCATGACACAGACACGATTAAGAGAGCTTCATTAACGTGAATTCAACATTCTAAGGTGTTCACGAAATTCGAGCAAGATTGTTGAACTACGCAGTTTCAGTTCCTAAAATGTTTATAAATTAATTTCATATGACATAAAGTTTTAGGACTCCAATAAGTAGTTATGCAGATCATGCATTTAATCATACACAAACACGACTAACAGAGCTTGATTAACGTGAATTCAGATTCTGAGGCGTTGACGAATCGAGCAAAATTGTTAAGCTACACAGTTTCGGTTCCTAAGACGTATATACGTAACATACAGATTTGTAAAACGAAAAGCGACAACTTGTTCGGTTCAAGATTAAAGCTGCAAAAACACTAATTTCGATGCATAATAATGTTAGATTCACGACTTTAATTTGCAGGATATTTGTACCTTTGAGCAATGATCTTCCATTAACATATCACTCCGAGTATGACTAGGTCCATACTGTTCTTCCTGACAACCGAACCCCCCACCGGAGTTCCATGGCTTCGAGCTTCCGATTCCATTGAAGCTCTGGTTCCGTTGTTGCGACCGAGGCCCGTCTCTGTGCAAGTTCATCCCAGAACTCTCGACGAACCCCTCACCAAAGTTCCACTGCTTCGAGTTTCCGCTTCCATCAAAGCTCTGGTTTCGCTGATGCAAATGAGGCCCGTCTCTCTGCAAATTCATCCCCGAACTCTCTGCGTACCCGACGTTCGGATTGATCGAACTGGTGGCGTTCAAGTTGTTGTTGTTGTCTTTGTTGATGTAACGCAATTCTAGATCGAATTGACCAGGTCCATATTGTTCTTCCTGAAAACCGAATCTCCCACTGGAGTTCCATGGCTTCGAGCTTCCGCTTTCATCGAAAATCTGGTTTCGTTGCTGCAAATGAGGCCCGTCTCTGTGCAAGTTCATCCCCGAACTCACGTCGAACCCGGCGTTTTGATTTATCGAACTCGGGGCGATCGAGCTGTTGTAGTCGTTCTCAATGTAGCGCAATTCTAAGTCAAATTGACCAGGTTCATGCTGTTCCTCCTGAAAACCGAGCACCCCACCGGAGTTCCACGGCTCCAAGCTTCCACTTCCATCGAAGCTCTGCTTCCACGGCTTTGAGCATCCACCTCCATCGAAGCTCTGGTGTCGTTGCTGCAAATGAGGCACGTCGGTGTGCAAGATCATCCCCGAACTCTCTGCAAACCCGACGTTCGGATCGATTGAACTGGTGGCGATAAAGTTGTTATCGTCATCGTCGTTGAAACGCAATTCTACGTCGGACCTCGAAGGAGAGTGCAGTAATTGATTCAAGAACTCGCTCTCGTCGTCCATGTCTACGTAGTTTCTTCGCAATCAATAACCTAAATCTGCAAGAAATGCAAAACACGAAAAAACTTTACTCGCGAAATCGACAAAATCAGTGGCGGATCCAAGATTTCACGAAATACTGATAGAATCTCAATAATAAACCTAAAATCCAATAGAAAATTCGGTAACAGAATCGATAATTTTAAAAGAATTCAACAATCAATTCCAAAATGATAGAAGAATTACATTGCCGATCACCGAGCTGTGTGGTGAAGAAGACAGAGAGTGGAGCTGCCGTTGCAGCTCCGGTTCCGACCGCAGAGAGAGCCGAAATGCGCCGCCGCCGAGAGTCGAACTGGCCTCTGCGTTTGTGTCTTGATGATTTAAAACCCTAGAATAGAATCACAAAGTTTACTGAGAATGTGTGTATATATATATATCGATATGGACTTTATATATAGTCCATCTCGATTACAAACTCGATAGGGACTTTTTATATATATATATATATATATATATATATATCGGTGAATTTACTGAGATCTTGAGCTTCCAGGTTGAGCTTCGACTTCGATAAACGATGAAGAAGAAGATGTGTATGTTGAATTGTTATTGACGAGATTTAACGTCTATATTTATTTTGCCACGTGTCTGAAACACCCTTGAAAGTCATCAGATAATAGCGGAGAGGATTTGAATATTTCTTTGACTTGTAAGTCAAGAAAAGAAGAAGCGATCTCTAACGGTGGTACTTTGTTTCCGATAATACCCTCTCAACAAGAGGAAGAAGAAGAAAGATCTATGAATGAGTGATGATGGAGATGGAAATGGCGATATATATATATATATATATATATATATATATATATATCTCAATATATAGAGGTACTGATATTTAAAATATATATATATAAAAAAATTAGGATACTACTCTTAAATATTATCTCAACAAGTTCATTTTTGGATTTTCAAAATCTTTTAAAACGTGCTCGAGTAACGAAGCTGAATTAAAGACGGTAGTTGAAGGGTTAAGTATATGTAAGCAAATGGGTTATAATGATATCGACATTGAATGCGATTCGAAAATTGTTGTAGGGTGGATTAAGTCTAAGATTTGCAATTTGGTATCTTTGGGATTTTTGGGATCAAGTTAAATTGTTATTAGATGGTTCAAATTATTCAATTCAATATTTTTATAGAGAGGGAAATCAAGTGGCAGATGCGTTGGCTCGCTTGGGCGCGGAAGGCAAAGAGAATATATATTCAAACTCTAATCAACTTCCTAATAATATAAAAGGTTAGTTTAGGTTAGACAATATGGGTGTTGCGTATATTAGGTTTATTTAATGTTTATCTTGCATCCATTGGTTCGTGTATATGGGTTTTTAGACAAGTTTGATATTTTGGATGTTTTTTATGTTTTAATTTTGTAAATCCCTTATATTATAATGTTACTACGGTTTTCTTCCGCCATAAGTGAGGGTTCTATTAATATAATTGAGACGGGGTCACTATGTGGGTGATTTTCGGCTATTTGAAAAAAGAAAAAGAAAAAAGGTTATTGGCGTCAAAAATATCTAAATAGTTTGAAAATGAGACGACATAGAGTTAATTTTAAAATCTTATGGCAAAAGTACCAAACTTTTCTTGAGGTAAAAAAATTGGATGAAATTCTAATTTCCTAAAAAAATAAAATTTAGGTATTTTTACCATAATTTTTTTAAACAAACGCTATACCGCCCTATATTCAAACTACTTAGATACTTTTGCCGCTAGTGTGCTACTTAACATTGTATACTATAATGCACCGTATAGATACGTATGATATTGGAAACATTAACTCATATTTTATCAAGAAAAGCAACAGACACTTCATTCTTCACTTCCATCCATCGAATTCGAAGCCAACCCCGTCTCTGTCGCTTCCGTGCCGCCATGAATGCACCTTCCAACTTCCATTGAAGAGTCTTCAAATGGAGGTACAAAGTGTCATCGGCCTCGAAACAACTCCGACGCGGCAATCTTCGAGAACTACTGCATGCTTCCAGCGAGACCTCCGACGAGCAACCATGGCGTCCTCCAAGATCGGAGAATCCTCGAACCCGGTCCAAACAATAACCCGGGTCTGCGAGATCTGCGCCGAGGAGAAGAGACGCAGTGAGTGGTTCAGAATCGAAGGCTGCAGCCACGCGTACTGCAAGGACTGCGCGTCGTCCTACGTGGTGGCGAAGCTTCAGGAGAACGTGACAGCCATCGGCTGCCCGGCGCCGGGGTGTCGAACCGGGAAGCTATCACCGGAGAATTGCCGGGAGATTCTGTCGCCGGAGGTGTTCGAGCGGTGGGGATTCGCGCTCTGCGAGGCGATGATCCTGGCGTCTGAGAAGTTGGTGTACTGCCCGTACAGGGACTGCTCGGCGATGCTGATTGATGACGGGAAGGAGTCGGTGACGCAGACGTACTGTCCGGATTGTTACCGGATGTTCTGCGCGCAGTGCGGGGTGAAGTGGCACGAGGGGATCGAGTGCGAGGAGTTCCGGGACGGAGAGAGGGAGAAGGAGGATGAGATGCTGAGGAGCTTGGCGAAGAAGGAGAAGTGGATGAGATGCCCAAAGTGCAGCTTCTACGTTGAGAAAGTTGGCGGATGCTTGCACATCACATGCAGGTCACTCTCTCTACAATTATATATATATATATATATATATATACATAGGCGGAACTAGGATTTTTGTTTAAGGGGGCTGAACTGTAAAATCAACAAGAAATGGGGGCTAAAGTGTAAAATTTTAAAAAAATTAATGCTAAAATACATGCAAATAAGAAACTTTGGGGGGGGGCTAGAGCCCACTTGACCTAATAAGTGCTTCCGCCTATGTATATATATATAAGAGTAATATATATATCTTAAATTAATATCTATATATATATAAGAGTAATGTATGTACATATACAGTACGTGAGTAATTTGTACTAGGTTACACAGTTCGTCATTGGTTGCGTTGTATCCGGGTTTTGTTTTGCCTAAATACTAATGTCTAATAAATACCTTTGTTGCTTTCGAAAAATGTGTGAATAAAGTCGGCCTAAATCCTCAAATCCGAAAAACAAAATAGCAGAATAGAAATAGAAACCGATAGGTAGCACGTTACGTTCACTTGCCGCCTGTAAAAGCACACAAGTGAAAACTGAAAAACTAAGACAATGCAATGTGTGAAAATACATAAAAAGAAATGAAAATCGCTAGAAGGAGGGGTCGAACCTCCGACCTTGTGGTTAACAGCCACACGCTCTAACCAACTGAGCTATTCCAGCTTCATGTTCGGTATGGTGGTTTGTAATTATAATTTCCATTTAATTATCTTCATTCACAAATGAACAAATATATTGGAGAAGCTGTCACGTGGAGACATTTCATCTTCCTTTATTATTTGCTTTTATTATGCCCTTTTCCTGAAAATATGTTGTGGAATTAAATTGGTGCCATCTTTCTTTCTAAAGGGCAACTTTTGCATCTTTTTTAATATAAATTTATAGAATGAATGAACACGAATAGTTATGTTCATAGTTACCAAACAATTAATCAGTTTGATGGTCTTTTTTTTTTTTTGTGTTGTTAATTTCAGGTGTGGAAGTGAATTCTGCTATAACTGTGGAGGTGTGTACAAGGACAGTCGCTATTGTAATAATTGCAATCGCTGATTTGTTTGAATAATTTATTAAGGGATACATAAGATAAAGAGTATTGCTACAACAATATTATCTACTAGACTTTATACTATAGTTATAGTCTATATACATGTAATGTGATGTGTTGCTTTAGCAAATTGTATCTGATTCTGAAGTATGAGATTTGCATTTCTGTCATTTTTTTCATGTCCCACTAACTTTGCAAAAAAAAAAAAGGTCCTATCATGTTTCTGCTGGTTCATTGATTACTCTAGAAATAGATAACTAAAAATATGTTAACTGAAATATAATATTAGAAGAAAAGATAAAATTATCATACAGAGTTAATGAGCCAAAGGTTCATTTAAACAAAACATTTAAAAAAAAATGCCCAAACCTATAATAATATTAGAATATATTAATTTTTAATTAATATATTATATCTTGAAATTTTGACTAACCCTTTTAAATAGGAAATAAGAAATCTAACTAGCTAATGAATCAAATTTCCTAATTGTATCGAATTAGTCGTCCTATTACATACGATTATTCGAATTAAATTCTTTTAATAATCTGAGGATTTTGCGTTTTTTTTCTCGTAATATTTTCATATGATTTCCTTTAATAATAATCAAGCGTGGTTGAATTGAAATTTGAAAGTTATGTCCGTTTAGTGAGCTTTTAGACTTGTCCCATGTAATGATCCAAAGATTTTTTTGCAAGATTACCCCTCATAAAGTAGCATATGCTCTTTATGAGTTATAAACTTGGTGATGATATGAACTACTAAGGACTTGATTTCATGGCATTCTTCTTAAATAAGTTCTTAACGATATGAAAACGTTTTAGTTACCGTCCGTGCTTGTATTTGATCTGGCTTTCTAAGTGAATGGTCGACTTTGAGAAAATAAGCTGAAATGAGAGAGAGAGAGAGCACCGACCTTATAAAATAGTTATTAGCAATTAAATAAATAACACAAAACAAAAATATTAGTGCTTGCACTTCTTACAATAGTGAAAATTGTCTGAAAAACTATTTCCACAGTTATAGCAGAAAGCGGCTCCACACCTGAAATGGATCCAAAATAAAAAGAACCATTAATTTGCTAATCAAAATTTGCTTTGTACATAAGATCTATAAACCCTAAACTCTAAACATTATAAGAAAAAGAAGAAAGAAAGAAAAAACATGAAGCAAAAGTATCTTGGAGAAACAAAAGATAGCCCTGATTTAATTTTGTAATTTTCAGTAAATATAAAGTATAACGAAAGATATTTATGCGATAAATTTTCTTGTATCAAATAGATACAGAATGACCAATCCCACTTAAGATTCTCGATTTTCATAAAATTTATGTATAGTCGTTCTCATGGTTTATTTCTCAAACTCTTATATAGAATGATAGGTTGATTGTGCCGAGATTTAGTAAAAAAATTAAGAAAGTTGAGCATATTTTTATCTTCAAACTATTTTTCATCCACTTAAATTTTAAAATATTTATATATAAATAAGATAGTCGAACATATTTATTTTATCTTCACAACGAAAGTTGAATCATGTTATTTGGAAAACATTTTACTCCAACTACAACATTTGGAAGCTAAAAAAATCGTCATCCTATATGATAAGGGCATTTTTGTAACTTAACAATAACTATGGATAATTTTTGAGCTTATGAATATCAGAGACTGGCTAGTTATTGAATCTTCTCTATTATATAACTAGTATTATGAATATAAGAGAAAGACTGACATGTCAGCATTAGAATACATCTCCTTGAAGGGCAATTTTTATTATTATTTAATAAAGCTTCTATATATATTGATGGAGATAGAGACTCACACTCCACCTGTAAACTGATTCGTGTTTCATGTCGTGATCGTGCAGATTCTTAAATTTTTCTTATTTATTTTTATATAGACCTAGACCCGCTTAATTTATTTTTTGTTTTATCGTGCTACCTGTTTTAACTCATTTAAATTTACAAAAAAAAAAATTATATTTAACAATTGAACGACATAATGAACAAAATAAAAAACATAAATTTCAAGTAAAATAAATATTAAAACACTTTATAACATGCATAAAAATGCATTTTTCTCGCTTCTTAATCGTGTCTTATTGAAATGGCGGAACTACCCACATGGGTAGTGGGGCTAGAGCCACCCCTGATTTTTTTTATTTATTTTTTGATCTTTTTAGTATTAATGTTTAATTTTTTATACAAATAAACCCATTTTATTTGCACTACAAATTTAAACCAGCCACCCCGAAGTTTAAATCCTAGTTCCGCTTATGTCTTATTGAGTCCCCCATCATTTTATCGTGTTCGTGCCGCGTTCACTCGTTATTTAATCGTGTTCGTCACAATAGGACTTAGTAGACTAAAACTCATTTGAATCGCGTCATAACGACCGTCTAATTGCCACCCATACCCGTGTTTATATATGTGTATATATATATATAATTATATATATATATATATATATTTGTAATGTATATACTGACCTGCATTTCATGGACAAGCATCCGCTAACTTTCTCAACGTAGAAGCTGCATTTTGGGCACCTCATCCATTTCTTGCTCTTCGCCAGACTCCTCAGCATCAAATCCTCCTTCTCCCTCTCCCCCTCCCCCAAACTCCGGAACTCCTCGCACCCGATCCCCGCGTGCCACGCCACCCCGCACCGCGCGCAGAACATCCGGTGGCAGCTTGGGCAGCTCGTCTCCGTCACCGCCTCCACCCCGTCGTCGACCAGCATCGCCGAGCAGTCCTTGTAGGGACAGTACACGAACTTCTCCGATGCCAGGATCGCCGCCTCGCAGAGCGCCAGCCCCCACCGCTCGAACACCTCCGGCGGCAGAATCTCCCGGCAATCCTCCGGCGAGAGCTTCCCGCTTCGGCACCCTGGCGCCGGGCAGGCGATCCCGGTCACGTTCTCCTGCAGCTTCGCCGCCACGTACGACGCCGTGCAGCCCTTGCAGTACCGGTGGCTGCAGCCGCGGACCCTGAACCACTCGCCGCCCGTCTTCTCGTCGGCGCAAATCTCGCAGAGTCCATTCGGGGTTTCCTCCCCCTCCGGGGATTCCACGATCTCGATCCTCTCCTTGGACTTGGAATTCGAAGATTCCCCGATTTCGAAGACCGTGGTAGGGCGCGAAAAGAGGAACCGAATCTCCGAATCGTCGTCCCCGTCGTCGTCGAGGTCGATGAAGGTTGAGGAAGCCATGGCGGCTCTCCGGAAGAAGCGATCGACGTCGATCGCCGAGCGCTTGGAGCTTCCGGGCGTGGAAAACACGGGGTTTTCGCTCTCGAGGTCGATGATCTCTTCTACTTTGGGAGTCGCCATTCTTCGGCGTCTCTTGGAGTCTGGTTGGAATGGAGAAATAGAGGGGATTGGTGAAGGTGCATTCATGGCGGCTTCGATCAGAGTGAAGAGTCGAGAGAGAGAGAGAGACTGTTGGTGTTCTTCGAGTTTTTCGAATTTAGAAACGAAGAAAATCCAGCGGGAATGTCGGACTTATATTTATAAAAGGGTATTTGGAAGATACGGAGCTCAAGTCAACGCACGTGCAAAAGAGTTAAAATTGAAAGGGTAAAAGAGTCTTTTCGGATGCTGTTTGTTAGACGAAAGCGCGACAACGAGAAAATCTGGAATATATTTAGTTATTAAGTACGATTGAACAAGCCAATTTTAAAACGAATGTTTTCCCCAAAAATATTCATATATTATATATAAAAATATATTTTTTTTCTAATGTTTTTATACAGATTCTGAATAATATAATAGATTATCGTAAATAGGTAGAGTTAGTACTTTCCATTTACTCCTTGCCACAAAATTTTCACGCATATTAACATAAAAGAAAAAATATATATCAAAAAATATTTGTATTACAAAAAATAGGAGGTCTTTTTTATTTATTTATAATATGCGGCCATGCGGGTATTTTCCGCAACTATTCCATCTTGAAAAGGAAAAATTAGGATCTGGAAAATCGGTTTAAGAGTAATAGTGTTTTTCTATACCTTGATCCGGATAATAAACATATTTGGGTTGAAAAGCATTTCCAAATATTTTAGATTAGAACTGATTTTTTGGAATCAAAATATATTTAATTAACTAATTGCGTTGTGAAGTGAAAAATAATTTTAGCTTTTAAGTTTTCAAGTTTTAAACCTCAAGTAATGTTTTAAAACTCTAATTGAACTTTTTAATATTTGAAGGCTTTTTTTTTTTTTTCTTTCAGATTCGATTCGAGTTCCTAAAATATAATTTGATACGATAACATATTAGAGTTCCTAAAATATAATTTGACTTATATTACATATATACACATGTGACATTTACACTATACTATACACAAATATGGTTTCATTTCATAAAACTCGATGTAAAACGGTAAATATTAACCAACACGAATAGACTCTGCTTTTAAACTATATGTACAAAGATGGCAAATGAAACTATTGCCTGAGAGAGGAATAGAGATCTCTGAGTGCACCGTACAATGGCTCGGCCGCCTTTGGCCTCTCCACCGTCCCGAGCAGAATATCCGACGGGGTCAGGTAAGGATCGCCATAGAATCGGAGGTTTGTGTCCATTCTCGTGGCAACAAGGTTCCCTTCCAGTGATACTCCCACGAAAGCACCTGTCAGTGACGCCATAAGATTAAGTATTATCGCAATATCTCCCATAAAAATAAAAATAAAAAACCGTTTTCAAGCTAATTTTTAGCTCCGAGCAAATGAAAAATCAACAGTTTCATCAAATTCAAATCATATGTACTAACATGTGCATTGTATGTTACTTAAAATTCTACGAGAAGTCGAAAAGCATCGATCATTTACGATTAGTGGTGATATTGGTACAATTTCTAAGTTCTCGAGCCGTAACATTGACCTCCAAAAAAAATCAAATTAGGGGCAATGTTGCTACTATTTATAAATTCAAGAGGAAAGACCTACGAAATAAAGCTCAGGGAGGAAACTGAGATAATATGATAAGTTAAGGGGCATAGGTCTATGGTACCTTTGCTACAGCTATAAGTGTAGCACATGCCGGAACCCTTGTCTCCGGCACGAAGATCGGCTTCCACCACTCTTCCGATCGGTCCGGCGGCAGCGCTACACCCGGCGCCAAGAGAGAAATGCATACGGCTGCAGAACGTCTTCACTGCTTTTGAGTTGTGAAGGACGATGATGAAGTCCATAAGCTCGCCCCCAATCTGAAATCATCCCAGAAAATGAGAAAGGAAGAAAAGAAAAGAAAAGAAAAGAAAAGAAAAGAAAAGAAAAGAAAAGAAAAAAGCACCGGCTTTGACCAGTGTTAGCATCGAGAAATCAGATATATAATTCATAGTTTTATATCTTAACTTGATGAACCATAATTGTGAATTATACCTGAGCACCCCATCCTAAGCCGATCGAGGATATGGCCGACGGCGCAGACCAAGATCCGTCCAATCTTCTAGCAACAACCAAGCCAGTACCGAGTTTGTATGAAAGAACCGCACCGGCTTTGACCACAGTCAGAATCGCCAGGCCTCTCGCTCCTTTCAGCACCGTTAATGGTATGGACCGCTCTGAATTCAGCCTCGAGATCTGGCAATCAAACACATATATCATTAGTGTCAGAACCCTATACAAAACATGGGCCACAACAAAAGTCAACTTCTCCGGTCTATTATCGGATAATAATACTAACAATCAATACAAATATTAATATACTTCATGCCATCGCTTAAGAACCTGATAATATCATAATAATACTAAAATGTAACTCACGTATATATACATACATGCACTCAATTTATCCAAATTTAACCGTATTAATTAAGACACAGAACCGAACCTGGCAGTAACTTCTCAGCGTACTCGAAGCTTTGTATATCTCATGCTCCATCGACAACCCGACCGGAAGATTCAACCACCCTCTCGCACAAGTCCAATCCACTACGTCGTGCTTCGCAGCTTGCACGGCATTGCTAACACTGTTAATCAGAAGACTCTGCAATGGATCGAGCCTATCGTAGCAAGGATCGCAAACCCTCTGCGGATTCCTCTCCCTGAAACTCACGGGCAACAAACACCGTCCTTTCGAGCACGTCCGGCAGAAGATGCCCCCACAGAACCTACAGTGGTGCCTCCCACGGGTGATCGCCGTGAACGGAGTGTTGCACTGCATGCAAACTCCGGTGGAGCTATCCGGAAGCCATTCTGGCGGTTCCGCCTCCAATACCTCCTTGTAAGCGCTGTAATTCACTCCGCTCGGCTCAAGAAACGGCGGAGCACTCGGTATGTAAACCGATGAGTGAATGTCGGTGTCCCCGTTCTTGCCGGACCCGAGAAACGACGCATTACTGACACTAGAGTTTGTCAAAAGCTTGTTCGGAATCTGAGCGAGGCTCGGCGATTTGTTCTGCCCCGTCAAGATCGCAACTATACCGCCCATAACGTTCTTCAAATTCACCTCAGGAGTGACGTTCGCGAGCGCCAGATTGCCGCCATCTTCACCGGAATCGTATCCCTCGTCGGGAAGCTCCCCCGAATTGCACGGAAACTGGTAAAAGTACTCGTGCTTCGGGGAATTCGACACCGACGGGTACGAAACCCCGCCCTTCGGCACGGCCCATCCACCGTCGGCGAACTCATCGCCGCCGCCATGGAAATTGTCCTTCGCAGCGTCGAGCTTGGAAAGAGACGAGTATTCTACTCTGCCCTCAAAGGTCTCCATGCCCATTTCACGCAATCAACAATCGAATCAATCACCAAATGATAACACTCCCTGATACACGGAACAATTCGAGCTTATCACCATAAGATACAACGAAAAAAATTCATGTTCATAATGAAATCCCTAACTTCAATCACAAACCCAGATCAATCTTCGACAAGCAATCTCACTCTTCGGAATCGGAAAATGGAGTATTGAGAAATACCTGTTCTTCGCGCGATGTTCGATTAGGGTTTCGAATTTGGGAATCAGAAGAACGAAGAAAGGGGGTTTTTCTGATTTTATTTTTATTTATTTATTTATTTATTTTAGGGGGTGGTGAGTCCAAAGCTTGAAGCTAGCTTCTTAGCTTCCAATAAAGGAAGGAATATGAGACACGGCTTGTTCTATTCATGGGGGGCATTTTCGGTATTAGTGGACTGATATTTGGGCCTAGGCCCGTTAAAAGCCCATCATTGTGGCCCAATTTCTGCCTTTCTAGAGAGAAATAACAAGAGCGATTATCCCTAAAAATGGTCAAGTGAAGAGAAAATTTTATTTTAGTGACTAAAAATTAGTATTTTTTATTTTACATTTTACCTCGGAAGGAAAAATAGGGACAACGTTATGAATTCAGAAATTAATGGTGAAAATCTATACTAAAACGTCAAAATGGATTCAAAATCGACCTCAAATCGAACCTCTAGAAACTAGATTATGAAATAGTCAGAGTGTTTTTTAAGTGACGATAAAATATTTTTTATTTAATAATTTATTTCAAAATTCAATAATGTACAACTACAATAATTTTGTTGAATAACTTCAAATTCAGATCTCAAATCAAACTTCTAAAAACTTAACACCGGTCTTCTAAAAATAGAAAGAAGTTCAAAGAACTACTTGAAGCTTGGGGTATATAAGTTAATGGTGTTTGTTGATGTGTTTGATTTATTAAAAGTTAAAACAAATTAAAAATAGGAAACCATTTTTTAGCTCTTCTTTCTTTTCTCCTTTTTTTTTTACTTTTTTTTTTTTAACATTTGACCATGCTATTATATATGCAATAAATACTGTTGGGCCTTTATCCCTTTTCAAGTCCCAAAGTTGACTTTTATGGTATTTTGCCAAAAAAGGAAGGTCTTTTTTAATAGATACACAAACTTATAAATAATCTTATCAACAAATCACGTGAATTTAGGATATGCATTGCATGTGTTTTTTTACGTGACTGTTCAACCCTATTTCATTAAATATATATATATGTATATGTATAATCATATTATATTATATCTTCTTAATAAATAAGTTTCAATGTTTCATAATTTTATTTTATTTGTTGTCTTATAGTCTTTAAATTTTTTGGATAAGACCTATATAATCTAATTTGTGTCGTTTTCAAATGAACGCATCAAGGTTCAATGATATTACACTGCAAATCTCTAAAGGTCGGAAAATATCCACTATAATATGCGTATGGTCAATATTTTTCAACGAAATATATGATGAAAAAAAAATACAACTTTCAAGAAATGGGTCCACGAATAATTTAAATTTTTTGCAAATTAAAATATATTTCTTCCTCCACCTTTGATTGGCCATATCATTGATATTGGTGACTACAACTTTTGTTATTTCTTCTAACATTATCTATATATTTAAATATTCACTATAAAATAATCGAATCGAAATTGTCACTGAAATATTAAGCTCGCTAACAAAATTGTGATCAGCCAAACAAACATATTGATCCAATGTGATTGACTTTTTCTTTGTATAAAAGTATTATATTTTCATACGTGAATATGAAAATTTTAAAAAATTTATTCTTGTAGAAAAATTATTATATTGAAGAAACTTCCATATCTCTTCGGAATTTATCGACCCTATATATAAAAGTATTATACCATATACGTATTTCTCGTTTACTGTAATCAATTTTTCATCTTAAGTTAGAATTTTTTTTTTATATAGATATTATATTGTATTTTAATACTTATATAGCTTTTGTGGGTTATCGGATTATCCGTGTATCTTATAATAAAATGTAGCTATTATTTAAAATAATAAAAAAAACTTGTAGGCTTGTAGCTCGTCTAATTGAAGTTAGTTCAATATTAATTCAGCTAGATCTAACCGTATTCAATAGTATAATATCAATTAAATAAGTGGTTAAAACTAAAAGTACGCATTTTCACGATCGGATCATAAGGTGAATAGTCTATAATTTATAATTTACGTTGAGTCCAAAAAAATTAAATTCGTACTCGTACTCATTTTTTTAATTTGATTGGATTGCAAGTTCTAACACGTCCAATTCAACTTAATATATAATCTTATAAAAGAAACAAAATAAAAGGGACAAATTGAAAAGAAATATAAACGGATGATAAAAATAGTCATTTTCCGAAATAGAGAGCAATTGTCACCATTGTCTTGTTTTGTTATATTCTCGTCATTTCCCTATCTTTACTATTAGACAATATAATGTTAGAATAAATAAATAAAAAATCATAATCAAATATATTTGTGTACATGTTCAAATTATCGAAAACGGTTTATAAGAATCGCGTGTGTAAAAATCGATTTGTTGGGAGAAGCCCCATTGTTCATACCCCGGACTTTGCCCATTGCATTAGCGAATGCACGTGTTTTTATTATGAGATTTCGCATTGTGGCATAAAGCTATGGTTCAATCTCAGGCTTTTTTGGTGGGTTAGGGTTCAATCTCGGCCTTCCTTATTGTGGCAGTCGGCTGTTTTTGGCCGTCTTGGTGAGCTAGTTGCCTCGAGGTTCTCACCGTATATGGTAACGGTGAGGTGAAAATACGGAAATTGGTTGCGGAGCTTTATCCAGTGAGCATAACATGCTAATATAGGACCTGATAACTCACTAATTACCATCATATGGTGTAGTTTTTGCCCTTCAAAAATCAGAATTATAATTTACATAATAAATCATTAAAGCAATACATATGTGTGTGACGAGTCTGAAATAGTATTATTTACGCAACAATTTACATATATTTCTTCTTCTTTTAGAATCCAATCTAAATTGTTGAGCCGATTATATATAAACTTTAAAATATCAATTCAAATAATAATAATATCACATGGTAGAAGAATAAAATACAAAAGTAGGAAAGGAACGTGATTCGATTTCGAATTAAATTAAATAATAACAAAATCAGCATATGATTTATACACGTAACACAATTGTTCTTGTAATAGTAACGCCAAAACCATTGGCCATAACAACTATATTAAATATGGAATACAAACAAATTAATAATTCAATAAAATACTATGCACATGCATGATGCAACAAGAAAAATGACCTTATTTCTCTTTGACTTTTCCTTGCAAATCATACGCTTTTTCTTCCTTTTTCTTACGCACACAAAAGTAACAAAAAATTTCATAATATTAACATTTTTAAATTCATAATAGAAGAAGCCAAAAAAAAAAAAAAAGAGAGAGACTTAGTCTTAATTAATCTAATATTCTAAATAAATTAGCTTACCAAATGATAACTCGATGAGAACGAACTTGGATATTGTTTTGTAATTTTTGAGTACTAATACTGATAAACAAAAATCAAAATATATTAATGCATTTAGTATAAAATTAAATACTTATGAGCTATATGCTAAAAAATGCATCTCGTGATATGTGTTTTTATTTTTAAATTCACGTCCATTTTTAATAAGTTAATAACAACATAATATACTCAATATTTTGATTTTTTAGTGGTGTAATTTTTTTTTATGATTAAAGATTTAACATTAATTATTTTACTTATCACACAAATTCGTGTATTTTTAATTGTTTATCATAATTTGATTGTCCCTTTAAGAAAATTGTATTTCTCTATTTTTTTCAAAAGTGAAATGTGTGAAAGACTTAAAACTATATATATATATATATAATTCAATTAAATAAAAAATTAACAACTTGAAAACTTAGACCTTGAAAAATGATAAACATTAAAGATTTTAACCTTAAAAAGAAGTTTATGCTGTCACTAAGATGAAAATATCAGATACTTAAGCCGTTATTAACTGAATTATATTATTATATTGCGTTTAATAATAACCGTACATGATTATAGGTGTATACGACACTCCTGAAGACAGCTATCATCATTTTTACGTGTCCCAACCCAAGCTTCAGACCTCACTGCACTGTGTTCCTTCCTGCTGCTTCCTTCACTTTCCACTTTCCATATTTGCCCTTCAACTTTCGCATAATTACACTCCTACCCCCGCTTCTTCTTCTTCTTCTTCGGCTCTGCAATTCGAGCTCCCAAATGAGCTGCTCAAATGGCGCCCACTCGCGGCAGATTCGCGCGGTGCTCGCTGCGCCTTCGCTTGCCTCTTAGGGTTCTCCTTCGCTTCGCGGATTCGCGTGAGTTCAGTACTGTAGTTTAGTGATTTTTGTGGTTCGATTTCTGGTTCTTGCTTGGATTTAGCTGCTCCGAAGCTTACTTCCTTTGTGATTTTCAGTGGATTCGCATGAGTGTGATACTGTAGTTTAGTTTTTTTTTTATTGGATTTCTGAATTTTTTTGCTTGATATAGCTGCTTGAGAGTTCAATTTCTTTGTGATTTTCAGTGGATTTTGGATTGAAGTCGATCTGGTTCTGAATTATGCTCCAGTATCCAGATATATGTTAATCTGTGATCAATTGATAGTTCACAGCAGAGATTAATAGCGTCTGCCATACATGCACTGTTGATTCGGATACGTTTTCAAGTGTGTTGACACTGTATTTTGGGTTTCATCAACTCCTAGGTCCATGATCTGGAATGTTCTCTCTCTCTGGAATCTTCTCTGATGATTCATTCATGATGAGTGATCTTCGTTCGGACCAGCTTCAATGGGCACCCCCGAAAACAAGCTGTCTGACATAGTTGGCATCGTCCGGTCCTGGATTCCCAGGAGATCCGAGCCGGAGAATGTTTCCCGGGACTTCTGGATGCCGGATCAGAGCTGCCGGGTTTGCTACGAGTGCGACTCCCAGTTCACCGTGTTTAACCGCCGCCATCACTGCCGGCTTTGCGGTCGGGTTTTCTGCTCCAAGTGCACGACGAACTCCATCCCCGCTCAATTGAACGAGCCGGGAAGTCCCAGGAACGGGAGAGAGGAGTGCGAAAGGGTTAGGGTTTGTAGCTACTGCTTCAGTCAATGGGATCGGGAAGTGGGGATGATTGATAATGGTGCTGCTCCCAGCAATGCGAATGGGCTTAGCCCATCGCCGTCTGCGACAAGCCTGGTTAGCTCCAAATCAAGCTGTACCGGCCAAAGCAGTACCAGCACAATCGGCTCTGCGCATTACTCAACTAGTTCGTATCAACACGTGCCATCCACAACAAATTTCAGCCCTCGTCAATCTGCTCAAATGGATTACGTGACAGTATTAGAGGGGAACCTCGCCTCTCAAAGGAGCTTGAATCTTAATGCAGCAGTACTGGGAGATTCATCGCAGCAAGAATACAGCTTTTGTGGTGACAGGTTTGTGATTGGGTTATGTTTATTTAAGCACAATTTCTTGATGTTGCCTAGGCTCGAAGACGGGAATCACATATTCGGCGAGGGTGTGAGAACAAGTATAGATTGAGGGCATATTTAGACTTATGGTTTCATATATTGTTTGTTATTTTCATGGGCATCCAGCCATATGTGGACACTGTTCTTGTGTTCATTCACAATTTTTATGATGTTCTTTGATATACATTGTGTTTAGAAATTCACTCTACTCATCATATTAATTCAGGACTGATGATGAGGATGAAGACGACGACGACGATGACGATTATCGTTCAGATTCAGAAATAAGACAATCTCCACAAGCTAATGACTATTATGGCCGATTTGGTATCGATGAAATTGGAGAAAGCTATGGGCCTCACAATTTGTGTCCTGACAAGGATAACACGGACCTTAAAAGTTTGGGGGACTCACCCTTATCCGAAGTATGCGATGCAGAAAGTGTGTCGGAAACAAACTTTCTTAAAGAAGAAGCTGCAAAAACCGACGCTTTTGACCAGCATCATATTCCACCTTATGAGGTGGACAGTAAAATTACTGAACCAGTTGATTTTGAGAACAATGGGCTTCTCTGGATTCCTCCAGAGCCAGAAGACGAAGAGGAAGAGAGAGAGGGTCATTTTTTCGAGGAGGAGGAGGAGGAGGGAGAAAGTTCCACGGGAGAATGGGGATACTTACGCTCTTCAGACAGCTTTGGAAGTGGAGAAAACCAAAGCAAAGAGAAGCCAATTGACGAACACAAAAACGCCATGAGGAACGTTGTGGATGGTCATTTCAAAGCTCTGATAGCTCAACTTTTACACGTTGAAAATCTGCCCGTGAGTGATGATAATAATGATAAAGAGAGCTGGTTGGAGATAGTCACTTCTTTGTCATGGGAAGCTGCAACACTTCTCAAGCCAGATATGAGCAGAGGTGGAGGAATGGATCCTGGAGGATATGTGAAGGTGAAATGCATTGCTTGTGGAAGACGCAACCAGAGGTAATTTGGCATGTTTTATGCGTTTATATTGAAGTTACATATCTTTAGTTAGGATTTCTCGAACAGCCCAGTTCGAAAATAGTTAAGATTTCTGTTGCAGTTTTTGCTAAAGCTTCAAACTATTTAGGACTTCTCGTATGACTAGCGAGTAAAACTATCCTTGCAATGCTAATTATGGTTTTACATGTGTTTAGTTCCGTGGTTAAAGGAGTTGTGTGTAAGAAAAATGTGGCTCATCGGCGAATGGCATCAAGGAGAGATAAACCACGTTTTCTTATTCTTGGAGGAGCTTTGGAATATCAACGTGTTTCGAACCTCTTGTCCAGTTTTGATACACTGTTGCAGCAGGTTTCAATTACTTTCCTCTTTATTATATATCTATATTTTCAGTTGTATTCTGAATTCTCTATACAACCTGGAATCTTGATCTCGTACGGTAGCTTTGTTTCTCACTTCCGAATATCACTCTTTCACAAGCCAGTCTCTCGATCCGAAAGACTAACATTAAGAGAATATTTTAGATTCAAAGTTAATCTTCATCGGACAACGTGACCCTTAAAAGTTAGGTCGATAATGATACATCCAAGCCTACTTTAAAACTGATGAATCTAATGCACACGTAAAAACGACATAACTTGAATAAAAGACCAGTTAAATGATAACTTACATGAGACTTGCATTGCCAAAATTAAAATAGCCTAACTTGTTCATCCTAAGCTCGTCACTTACTCGGCCCAAATCTCGAGTCCATATTCGGTTTCCTTATTTGGTAAGTCTTACCAAAAGAAGGTATCCTTAACCGGCTTATATAAAATTTAAAGTTTGTATGTTCAATTCTTCTCTATTCTTACACCTTTCATTGTCTATAGTTCCATTTGGGTATGGGTTAAGCAATACTAGATTTATATTAGGGATTTAGAGCTCCTATTTGATGTATCTTCATGATTTTGGATTCGTTAAGCTTGTAATAATCTTTTGATCTCAATATTAAATCAGGAAATGGACCATTTGAAGATGGCTGTTGCGAAAATTGACGCTCATCACCCTGATGTTCTTTTGGTAGAGAAGTCAGTATCGCGTTACGCCCAAGACTACCTTCTTGCCAAAAACATATCACTTGTTTTGAATGTTAAGAGGCCACTTCTAGAGAGGATAGCTCGATGCACCGGTGCACAAATTATCTCTTCTATTGACCATCTTGTATCACCAAAATTGGGCTATTGTGACACGTTTCATGTGGAGAAATATGTTGAAGAGCATGGCAGTAAAGGGCAAGATGGGAAGAAGTTAACAAAGACCCTAATGTTCTTTGAGGGATGCCCCAAGCCATTGGGTTGCACGGTAAGTCTTGCATTACATTCACGTAGAGAAATATATTTCAAAATCTTACTTTGAGAAATCTTAAAAGTCTTGTGTTCGATAATACTTAACGGGCTAATACCATTTAAGTTTTAGTTTCATTCCGGAGTTATTGATTGTTGAAGTCACTTCTTGTATCTTTCAATTTGTATCTCGTAGATATATATGAAGTTAGGTGTGAACTAGCTAGAATAGTTTATTTCAGTGCTAATATCCAAGTAATTTTATTAGTGTAGCTACGTTATTTTCCTTATTTTAGAGGAATTAGTTTAACTTTTATATCCTAAACTACTCTTGAGCTGTATGCATCTCAGTTAATGAATTTTGAATAATAAAATTATATCCAACTTCATATATTGCTACATATCTTGTTAATCATCTTCCACCGCCTCTCGCTTTCTCTTCTCTTTGAACTGGACTGTAATGCCATTTTTTTTCCATTACTGCTGTTCAGATTCTGCTTAAAGGCGCCAGTGGGGAGGAGTTAAAAAAGGTGAAACATGTTGTTCAATATGGAGTTTTTGCAGCTTATCATCTGGCTTTGGAGACATCGTTTTTGGCTGATGAAGGTGCTTCACTTCCGGAATTACCCTTAAAATCGCCTATAACCGTTGCACTACCCGATAAGCCATCAGGGATAGACAGGTCAATTTCCACTGTACCCGGTTACAACTTCCCTCAGATTGTTGATGAAACCAAGAAATCCAGCAAAGGGAACCCTTTGGAGAAGGGATTATCATCAACTAATCCATTTTCAAAATTGGAACCAGATTATTCCTTGACTTCCTTGTCTGGTCCGGGACAGGAAAATGATATTTTGGTTGGAGCTACCGATGATTTTGGTTCTGAAAAGCCTTTTCAGGATCAAATATCTCTCACTGGGGAACCGTTGCTGGATTCTGGTTGTTTTGGCTCATTAAAGAGACTTGAAAAAGGTGATTCAAATGACGATTCCGGTAACAAAGTGGTTCCTAATCGGCCAGCGACCCTTGACATGGAATCCATAAAAAAAACTACTAATGATTGCAATGAGGTAGAACCTTTGAAGGAGGAGTTTCCTCCGTCACCTTCTAATCATCAAAGCATTTTGGTGTCATTGTCAACACGTTGCGTTTGGAAAGGAACTGTATGTGAACGATCTCATCTTTTTCGAATCAAATACTATGGGAATTTTGATAAGCCTTTGGGGCGGTTTTTACGCGATCACCTGTTTGATCAGGTATTACTTTCTCTCTTATTTGATATCTATACATTTATATGTGATTATTGACAAATCCTAGGATGAATGTATATTCTATCTAGAATTTGATAGCATTTAATTTACAATCATTATTATTTTACATCTGTTTAGATCTTCTACAGTACTAGAATATTTGTATTAATTCTCTTAACCAGTTGTAATCTCTATGTAGAGGCTTATGTACAGTTAAAATATATATGCAAATATTCAATTCCGTCTACTTTACACCTTTCTTTGAAGGAAATAAATTCTCTGGTAGTAATACAATGTTAGATTTGTAAAGACGTGCAGAGAAAAGTGAGAAGCGTGTCTGTGTGGAAATCATATTGTATAATTCAATGAATACATTGCTAACAGCATTAACCAACTATAACAGAATCACTATTACAAATAACTGCTTGTAACGAAACTCTAACAAGACCCGTCTTTTTTTTGTTCATCAGAACTATCGCTGTCCTTCATGTGGCATGCCATCGGAAGCCCATATTTATGGTTATACCCATAGGCAAGGGAGCCTCACAATATCTGTGAAGAAACTCTCCGAGTTTCTACTTTCAGGGGAGAAAGACGGGAAAATATGGATGTGGCACAGATGCCTGAAATGCCCTCGAACCAATGGCTTCCCTCCAGCCACTCGAAGGGTAGTTATGTCCGATGCAGCTTGGGGTTTGTCGTTCGGGAAGTTTCTGGAGTTGAGCTTCTCAAATCACTTAGCAGCCAGCAGAGTTGCCAGCTGTGGCCATTCCCTTCACAGAGACTGTCTCCGGTTTTATGGGTATGCTTTTTCGCATAAGAAAGTGCAGCTTATAGGGGTGAAACAGGGAATGGGAGCCAAGATTTTTTGACAATTTTTCTCCTGGTCTTGGTTTTCTGGGGACTTCAAACACTCCTCCTGGTATCGGTTTGTATAAAAAGTTTTTTTCATGAACTGATAACTGGTATCGGGAGTGTTAACAATCTGGCATTTTACCGGTATTAAATCGGGGCCGGTAAAAATACTTGTATGAAATCGGGAATGCTGGTTTAAACTGGGATTTGCTGGCTTTTAATCGGGACCAAACATGTGTTTACATAAGTTATGTGCCGAGGGACCATTTATCCTCATACTATATATTAGAAGGGTCATTCGTGCCGATTACTCTTTCTTGTCAGTAAACATATATACATTGATTGTGCCATGATCTCTCAATGTGGAACTCTTTCTCGTGTTATTTTTTCTGTACCCAGGCTCTTGGATATGCGTGTGTGTATATATAGATATATAAACTGCTTATACATTATTGGTGCTTCTTCATCTACAGTTTTGGGAAAATGGTTGCTTGCTTTCGGTATTCATCAATCAATGTGCTATCTGTTCATCTTCCTCCTCCAAAACTTGATTTTTACAATGCCGATCAAGATTGGCTACAGAAAGAAGCAAATAAGGTGCAGAGAGCATGCTGATGATTTCTATTACTGCATTTTTTGATTGATTTTAAATTGCGGAAAATTATTTAAATCGAAGATCTTGTTTATCAGGTACAAAGCCAGGCAGTAGTTCTTTTTACTGAAGTACAAAATGCTCTACAACAAATTTCACAGAAGAAAATGAGTTTGGAACAACACGATGCTGAATCACGGCAACGACTCGCGGAACTGGAGGGAATGTTGGAAAAGGATAGAAAAGAACTTGAGGTACAAGATTTGTGTTAGATTCGCGTGATGAAGTTATTAATGTACAAAGAGAGGTTTTGTATGACCTGGAATACAAGTCCAAGAGAAATCAAAACACCTTATTGATAAACAAAACCCCAGCCTCTAATTTGAAAGCTGGACCCGGAAAACTCTCCCTTTTGCCCGCCTAGATTTAACTAAACATAAGTAATAATTACGCATCGATCCCTAACTTTCTATATTTCTACAGGAATCATTACAAAGAGAACTGTCCAGGGAAGAGAAAGCAGGTCAACCTTCCATTGATATTCTTGAAATAAACAAATTACGGAGACAGATTGTTTTCCGATCTTACATATGGGACCAGCTCTTGATACACGCAGTGAGTTCCAATAATTATCCCACCCCAAAACTTAAGGAGAAATCAGTCAGTTCTGCAGAGAAGATCATTGAGACAAATGAGGAATTAGCACCTGACACAAATTCTCAGAACATTGATTCAATTGATTTGGGTGAGAATAATAAGAATGAGGCCGACGTTCTACTTTCTTCTGGTGAGAGTGTCAACGGAATATGTGATTCTCGGGAAAATGGAGAGATGATACGGAGGGCTTACTCAGAGGGAGAGTATCCAAAAGTGGCCGATCTATCAGACACCCTTGATGCTGCATGGACCGGCGATTCAACTGCTGTAAATTCAGCCACAGAAAAGTCAAAGCCGGAGAATTCGACGTCGGACCAAAGTCAGATCGATAAAATTCCTTCTTTGGGATCAACCGTAACTGGTGAAAGCTCGAAAAACTTGGTGGGCATGCCATTCTTGAACCTAAATGGCTCGATGAGCAAGAATTTATCATTCGGTGCTCAAAAGCTCTTGAATGGTGAGTATAACCCGACATATTTATCAACGTTCTGGGAAATAGAACGACGAAGTGGGGCCAGACTTCTTCTGCCCATTGGTGTAAATGACACCGTTGTCCCTGTGTATGACGATGAACCCACGAGTATCATAGCGTATACGCTTGTATCCCAGGCGTATAGTTTGCAGATTTCTGAATCGGAGAAGCCAAAAGATACCATAGATTCTTCGGTTTCTTTGCCGCTTTTCGATTCACTCAATCTCCTCTCACTTAATTCGTTCGATGAATCTGTTTCTGATATCTACAGAAGTTTCGGTTCCGGTGACGAAAGTATCTCATCATCCGCATCAAATACCGGGCCACGAAGCTCACAAAATGTGGATCCGCTTCTCTATTCTAGAGATTTGCATGCTAGAATCTCTTTCACTGATGATGGGCCTTTTGGCAAAGTGAAGTATACGGTGACGTGTTACTACGCAAAGCGATTCGATGCTTTAAGGCGAATTTGCTGTCCTTCTGAAATGGATTACGTTCGATCTCTTAGCCGTTGTAAGAAATGGGGCGCCCAAGGTGGCAAGAGCAACGTTTTCTTTGCGAAAACATTGGACGAACGATTTATTATCAAGCAAGTCACAAAGACGGAATTGGAGTCGTTTATGAAGTTTGGACCGGCTTATTTCAAGTATTTATCAGAGTCTATTAGCACCGGGAGTCCAACTTGTTTGGCAAAGATTCTCGGAATTTATCAGGTACATTGGCGCGTGTGTTAATTCGTATTCTACAATTTGTGGTATAGTTTTCTCGTAGTCATTGTGAATAAAAAAAAATGCACTAAAAACATATTTTTAGAGGGGAAACTGAAACACAACGACAAATTTAGGGGACATGGCTAGTAATTACTCAAAAATCAGGTTCGATTCAGTACTTCTGTACTTGTTTGTACTAACACATTGTTTTCTTTTGTTGGTCTTTCATGAAGGTTTCATCGAAGCATTTTAAAGGCGGTAAGGAGACGAAGATGGATGTCTTGGTAATGGAGAACCTTTTATTCAGGCGTAACATCACTCGGCTATATGACCTTAAAGGTTCCGCACGGTCGCGATATAATTCCGACACGAGCGGGACTAACAAGGTTTTGTTGGACCAGAATTTGATCGAAGCAATGCCGACTTCCCCAATTTTTCTAGGGAACAAAGCAAAGCGGTCGTTGGAGAGGGCCGTTTGGAACGACACGTCGTTTCTCGCTGTAAGTTGAGCCTGCAAAATTAATTTTGTATCTCGATCTTAGAACTTCTATGAGTAGGATTAGTTAGGAAACAAATCAAATCAAATGTACATAAGAGGAAACAAAATCAAATCTTATACGGTATTCTGCTGATACAGCTTATCGACGTGATGGATTACTCGTTATTGGTCGGCGTGGACGAGGAAAACCACGAGCTGGTTCTCGGGATCATCGATTTCATGAGGCAGTATACATGGGACAAGCACCTCGAGACTTGGGTCAAGACATCCGGCTTCCTCGGCGGACCGAGGAACGAAGCTCCGACGGTGATATCGCCGCAGCAATACAAGAAACGCTTCCGCAAAGCAATGTCCACTTATTTCCTGATGGTCCCGGACCAGTGGTTTCCGGCGGCAATCATCCCGTGCCGCTCTCAATCCGATCTCCTCGAAGAAGATCCGGAAGTCGCATCATAGATTGAGAAAAGTGAGCTATCTTGATTTTGATTTCTCTTGTATCCCTTATATTGTTTAATTTTTTGGCACTATTTTATTTGTATTATGGTCTTCAGCGTGTATAGTTTTTGTTTGGTAATTTTGTTTGTGGTCATAGGAGAGAAAATGAAGAGTCCAGTGATTTATTTATATATAGCAGAAGGATAACAGGTGTAAAGTGGGGTGGCCCGGCCCACAAACCGTGGCCCTCCAAGCCCACAGTTCTGGCCTGCCCCGTCCCCGTCTCATGTTCGGGACAGGCTTTTGATGACCCGTAATGATAAAAGGCACGACGGGGCGAGCGCAACGCGTTTTTTTTACAGGAGAGGGCGGATGGGTCTGGGCCTGGCCCGGCCCGGCTACACCTCAAGGATATAGTATAGGGTCCCAGATTAATTGTATCATAAATTTTCATTTTGGGGTTGCTTTTATTTTATTTTATTTGATGAATACCCTTTTGATGGGTAAATAAAATATCATAGTATTGTTATATTTGAAATTCTGAATAAGAGAATAAATATGGACTGTTGTCAACTTTTAGTTATTTCCCACATGGTATTTATTTAACTATTTATTATTAGAATCTGTAGATATTATCTCTGCGCTCAAACGAGCTAAATTTTTTTATCATCACCCATAAAAATTCTGATTATAATATTTTTTTTTGGAAAGAACATCAAAATTAAAATATATAATAAAATGAATAATGCTACCTATTACAAGATATGTTTTTACATAATCAACATTTACACGATATCTACCGTTGACTGATCGGCTTCTTCTCCGGTATCAAAGAAACAGATTAAGAAAATGTTGCTTCTATTAACCTCATTGTATATGCAAGGAGTTACGACAATTAGCTTAAAATATCAAATGAATTTAGTTGCCACTTGCCATCAATCATAATAGCTGGAACATATGAAACGTACGGTAAAAAACGACAATACCATGTTGGTAATGTGTACGAAAATATGTTGTGCCAATAAAAATCAAGTGACACAAACAATTTTATATAACAAAAATGAAGGCTTTTTTTTTTTAATGTTTTAACAGTGATTGGATTTTATTTTTTCTTCGGAGAACATTCTTACATGCCGATTACATCGACATTGTTTGGCGCTTAATGAATCCAATGTCGACGATGTGTTAGGGTGCGTCTGTTTGCACTTAATGACTATCTGACTCTTAATAAGTCATATACAAGTCATTAAGTGTATTTGTTTGTTTGGTTTTTTTCTTCTTCATATTTAAGATCTTATTGTGGATATCAAGTTCATATCTCTTTCAACTTTCTATATTCTATTTTATTTTTATTTTTCCTCGTCAAAACTTCAAAACTCTATAACTCTTTAATTAAGCATCGGATTTACGTAAATGATACACTGTTGTAAAGCTTGTGACAATATGAATCCAATGATAGGTGGGAATATATAGTTTTGGTCAAGGTTTTAAATACCGTTTACCGATGTCGTTTCGCACTTTTCATTTTATGGATATGTCGCTTGTTGATTAGTATCTCATAGGTAAATCGATGGATATGCCGATAGATATATCGTTTCGCTTATTCTCGAAAAAAGATTTTCGATGGGCATGCCGATGGATATTCGAGAAATTTAATACCTTGGTTTTGGTGATATTTTTTTAAAAAAAGTGTACGAATTTATTAATAAAATAAAAACCAAATAAATTAATATAAATAACGAACAAAATTTTATTAAAATATTCCAATTAATTTATTCGTAAATAATTTATTAATAATATAAAACTCAATTTTGTATTTAACATATATTAGAAAACTAATAAATTAGAAGAATTAACTAAATTATCAAATTAATTTATTTAAAAAAAAAACTTATAGAATATGCTAATTGATAATAATTTATCAAATTACTGAATTATGTTTATTAATAAATTGATTTGTACTAATTATTTTTTGATAAAAAAAATAGACTTATAATTTAATTAAAATTTATATATTATATTATTTAATATCATGAATTAAATTGTATTTTCATTAGTTTAAAATTAATACTATATAAAATATTTTTATTTCATGATATTTAGTAAATTAATCATAAATAATTATTTTATCGTATAAATATTTATTTTATCATCTATATTATCCAAATATACAATAAAAATAATTAAATTTTGTTCAATATAATAAACTCAAATTTAATTATAAAAAAAAAAACTACATTCAGATCTGCATTCAGACCTTAAAAAACAAACACACTTGTCATTTAGATTCATATGTCACATCCTATTATTAAAATGTGTATTCAGATTCAGACGTCTGGATCTTAATGTAAACAAACACACCCTTAGTGTTCAAACACGCGGATTCTTTCTTTTTAGTGCGCCCTTGCTACCACGAGGTCCAAAATTGTTCCCATCATCCATGTTTCTAAGGAATTTATAGTGAATTATCACAACACTATAAAAGTAACGCATGAGAGACCAAATTGTTCTTCATTTTTTAAACAAACTCGGTATATCCATGTCTTTCTTAAAATATCCACAAATCAGTACTCACCAAGTAAAAGAACGCGGTCAAAATAAGAAAAAGAAATCAAGCTCGAGCACAAAAATCAAAAGAAACAAATGCGGGTTCGTGTGACGTTGCATCGATACTCCATCATAAGAGCACAAAAGGAAAAGGATCTGCAAGAACCGGAGGATAAATCGTCAGAGCTTGTCAGAGAGAACATTTACATGTCCAAAAATACATAAATCATGAATATTTCCAAGAGTTTGGTATTTTTGAGTACTAAAAGATGAAATACTTAAATAAAAATCATTTTTCAATAAACCAAAACGAGCTAAAATTAATGACAAAAAACTCACCCAATCAGACCAAACCATGAACCATTTCTTTATAATACTCCGGTTCTGCCAATTTGTGCAGCTCCTCCACTTAATAAGCACGTTTTAAATTTGTCAAACATAATATAATAAATTTATAATTTTTCAGACTAACTAAAAATAAAATGTTTTTTGTAGACCAGTGACGTACCGGCGAGTATATGCGGTTCTATATAAAGGAACTTTCCGATGACAGCACGTGTGAGCGACTGCGAATACGAAGAGTCTCTCTCGAAGAGAGGGATCTTTTCTATCATTGGACACTCGAACACCAGAATTTCTCGCAAGGACTCGGCTTTGAATGGGACGCTCTTCAGTTTTGGTAGGGCCGTCAATTCTAATTTCGACAGCTTTGGTAGGGATCCGACAGATGTTTCCGGAAAGATTTCCTCCAACTCTTCGCAATAACTGATCTGCATTTCCTCGAGGTTCGGAAGTATTGAGACGGCACTCAGATCGTGCAGGTCCTTAACACGTTGACATTTATGAACAAACAGCTTCTTAAGAGAGGAAAAAGAGCCGAAGCGTAGGGGAAGTACCGCTGATCTTTCCATGCAGATCAATCCGCGCAGGTCCGGCAAATCATTAAAATAGAGAACTTCAAGCTTTTGAAGCAGAGGACTAATGCTTAGCGAATAATGGAATACATGCTCAATACCATCACATTTGTACATATCTATCTTCACCAAGTTAGCTACACCATCGAGAGAGAAGAGCTGAGACAAACTCCTCTGATTGGTTTTGCACCCTGACATACCCAGTGACTTGATGTTTTTCGGGAGCAGAAATTTGAATCCATTCTCACAATTGAGTTTCAAGCCACAAAAGTCCACACTATTTGGTGATGGGTTGTAGCCGTCGATATACACATTAGAGACCACCAAGAATTTCATGTTGGTGGGCCCAGAGCCTCTCTTCTCAAAATATCTGACAATTGTATTATAGCAATTTAAATCCATAGAAGCTTCAAAAGTCTCCAGCATGATATGATTCGATAACTCATCTCCGTTAACCGTTATATCACTTCCATTGATGAACGAAAGTACTTCGAGATTAGTTAGCTTGCACAAGATCCCGTCAGGTATAACTTGTACCTCGGTATAACTTTAGATCGAGGTGTGTCATTTTGACCATCATCTCGATACCTTTGGGAACTTCAACGATTTTTGTTAATCTGAAATTTAGTCGCTTCATATTCGTCAAATTCCCTAAAGACGGTACTGAGATCAAATTTCTGCATCCTTCAAGCAGCAAAATCGCAAGATTCACCAACTCAGAGACAGATTCAGGAAGGCTTTTGATACGAGTGTGTGATAGATTAAGAACGTTGAGCCCCTTCATATGGCAAAAGAAGTTGTCATGAATACTCGTCAGCCGACGGTTTGAATTGAGAAACAACGTTGAAAGTTTGGGACAGTTTGGCGGTTCTTTGCTTGAAGAAATTTCAACAATGTTGTTCTCCATCAGCGTAACATTTTCAAGAGCCTCATTCCAATATTCTTCACCGGGAATGAACTCTAATTCCTCGCTCGCCTTAACCAAAAATCTTTGAGAAGTCTCGCGCATAATCTGTATTGCCATGTCCCCTATCAAGTCGTGCATCTTAACACTAGGAGCACCTTCATTGTTAAATGAATCATTTAACAAGCTAAGACTTACTAGCTCATTCAACATAACTTGGCCCTTTCCAATCTGATATTGCCTTGTCTTGATGTCTTCTACTATCCCAACGGCTATCCACTGGTCGATTAATAAACTTCTCTCAATGGAATAATCCTCAGGGAACAATGCACAATATAAAAGACTATCTTTAAGCGTTTCATCCTTCAACCAATCATAACTCAGCCTCAAATTCATCATAACATCATCGGATATCTTCGTTGTAGAGCCCTTCAAATCTCAAACTTCCTGCTACTACAATGATTGCTAGCGGCAAACGGGCACATTCTTGGGCCACCTGCTTCACCAATTTTTCCAAGTTTGGATTGGATGAAACTTCTCGGCCGACCTTTTCGTAGAACAATTCCAACGCCTCTTCCTCCGATAGAAGATTCATTGGGATCTTCGCATCACAATTGACCTTGCGACAAACCTCAAGAGATCGAGTTGTCAATAACAGTTTGCAACCACTTAAAGGCGTAGGATCGGGGATCCCTACCTTCTTAAGAGTGTCGTGTTTTGCTTCCCACAAATCATCTAGGATGAGAACATACTTCTTGCTCCTTGCAAAGCCTTGATGCAACTTCTCGGCCCTTGATTTCTCATCATCAATTCCTGATATGTCTAACTCCAATTTCCGCGCAAGTTTCTCTTGCAAAGTCTTGACATTAAATTTATTGGACACTGTGACCCAAATCACCTTGTCAAACTTGTCTTCGTGTTCCAACTAACGATTGTTGATGTGTTCTACGGCAGTTGTTTTACCAACTCCGCCCATGCCATAAACCCCGATCTTCGTTATTCCATCATCAAGCAAATGGCCCCAGATCTCTTCTATAATTTTCTGGAATGTAGTTTGTCCTTCCGCTACGTCCGGTGTTGGAATCAAATCCCCACGATGTGGGAGTCTTTTGATCAGACTGTCCTCGGAAAACATCCCCTCTTCATAAAGCTTGTCCACTTCCAATTTCGTCTCAGCGATTTTTCTCCCAAGACTTGCTCGAGAAAAGAATTTCACATATCTTACTTCTTTCTCGATAGCTTCGACCACTCCAGAGATTTTATCGACACGTTGTAACCAGCCCACGACAACGCTTCTTCTCTCTGTTACGCCTGTCACAACCATCACATCTAATGTTGCTTCTATATCCGCTTTCCGGCGGTTCAACTTGTCTAATGCTTCTTCAAGAGCATCTTTGTTTTTGCGAAAGTCTCTGTGATATTCCCAACGCTTAGCAACGTGAGGGGACACACATTCTACAAGCGAGACAAGAGGTCCTAAAAGCTCCATGATCGTTGCTACCTATAATGTAGTAATAGCTATTAGTTAACTCCATTCTTGTAACCCAGTTAACTTATTTGGGGCATTGACCACTCCATTCTTGTAACGCAGTTAACTTATTCGTTAACTCTGGCCACGTGGACAAACGTGAGTTGTTGACGTGACAATTTTTTGCCAGGTGGACGAGCCTAATTAGTGGCTTAATTCGTTGTTTTGTCGTAAACGAGGCTTATGTGGGCTCGTCCATGTGGTAAAAAATTGTTGTGTCAGCAACCCACGTTACGAAAAAATAGGGACAACGTTACGAATTCAGAAATTAATGGTGAAAATCTACCCTAAATTCGTCAAAATGGATTCAAAATCGACCTCAAATCGAACCTCTAGAAACTTAATTTCGTAAAAAATTGTTGCGTTACGAGAATGGAGTGGATAACGCCCCAAATATAACTTTGGGTACTTTTGCCAACACTTTTAGACTTTTGATACACGAGGAGTTCTTTGACAAAACTTTAAGTATTTTTGCCGTCATTAACCCAAAATTTAAACTAGTAATCTACACTTTTTACTAGTTTTGAGCTTTGACATAATGATACGATTCGACTCTCGTTTTGAAGCTACGAGATAGATCTATAATTTTGTGGTTTTAAGTTTTAGCATAAAACTACTTTAAATATATGAAATTGACCCACGAAAAAAATTTCTATTACATTAATGCATATCCGGTTTACATTACGTATCTTTTTTGGATTTTTTTGCAAAACATGCAACAACAAAGTTGTAGAAATTATCTTTTACGATATTGATCTCCTATATGAATCTATCTAACTGACATATTACAATCAACATTTGGAGTGTTGAGGAGAAAAATATATTATAAAAAAAAATGAAGTGAAAAATAATGAGAGAAGCTGAAAGAGAGAGTGAAATATACTTATATAAAGCCATGGATTTTTTAAAAGAAAAGGCATTAGCAATAGACGAGAAATAATAAGTAATAATATTGTTGATTTCCTTGCTTCATTAACACACCCCGTGGCATCTGAGTATAATTCCAAAGGAATTAATATATACATATAAATATAATTTGTTACCAACTTACCATATTATTTTCCCGCCACAAAAACAAGGTTACTATTAATATTTGAGCCGGGGTCACGAGAGGTACTAAAGTTTGGCTATCTTACTTGCGCAAAAGATAGAGTGAATAATCTAGTCCATTCATTGGCACGGGAACACCAATCACCGATAACGGGGTGTGCGAAGCAGTAAGCCGATATGGAGGCTTCACAGGGACGCATTACCCTTTCATGGGCCATGCCTGAAGCCATCAAGGATAAAACCGTTTAATTAATTAAGGCCCAACAAAATTGTTGTTGAAAAAAAGGTTCTTATAGGAAAGAAGTTACACATGTGAAAAATTACTGATGCTAGATTTCATGAAAACCAAATGTTAGCGCACTAGATCTATATATGGAGAATTCATTGATCTTCTCTAGTTTTTAGCCAAATTTCTGGATAATTTACACGGAAGACGACCTCGTAATATAAACTCCGATCAGTTGACCGCATCATCTTCTTTTGATTGAGGGTCGATGCGCTGAGTCGAACGGTACAATCTTTATATATTAAAAAGGTGTATACAATTGTTATATATTTTAAACTTATCACTCCGTATCAATTTCTCTCTAATTATCTTTGTATCATTCGTAGGCTTTATGTTTTCTTCTTCTTTCATTAGATTTAACAAGCTATATATATATATATATATATATATATTAGTACTTTGGGTATGTGAAAATAAAATAAAATATTTTTAATTTTAAAAAATACGTTCTTAAAAACACAATGTTTTCGATACAAAGAATTTAAAGTAAACATGACATTTCATGGAAAAATATATATATAAAAAAAAAAGAGGAGTAAACATAGCATTGAAATCCCATCTCTAACCTCCCCAAATTATTTTCTTAACAATTTATTATCTTTGCAATTTTAAAGATGAAATAATTTAAATTAGATCTTGGTTATAGTAGAAGCCTAGAGGCTAGAAGGGTCATATTAGGAAATGCGCGTATTTACTGAGTTTCTTAAAACACAGCCAAAGAAGACACAAATTTTATTGATACTGTACTTATTTTATTTGTTTTATTATCTAACCATATTAATTTTATACATTTGCATTTACATGTTCTTTTCTTTATTATCATGACGACGTGATACATGCATTTTATTCAATTTAATTTTCTAGTCTAAAAATTCCAAGAACACCGAGAACATGACCGAGCGCTCTTCAAACAAGGCACGTGTTGTAGGCGCTTATAGGGAGACATGAAACCGGAAAGACGAAGCGAATAAAAAACTAAAATACCTTACAACATGACTAAACTCTCAAGATTAAATGACCGTCGTGTCCTTCCTTATCGTTCACTTGTCAATCGAATTGCGCTATGAAAGGTAAAGTTATTTTTTACATCATCTCATTAATTAAAATAGTTCATAATTGAAAAGAAATCGCCATTTTGATAGAGATAAAAAAAAAAAAAAAAAAAAAAAAATTGCGAAAATTCGACTCTCAAATTGCTCTAAAATACCCATCTGGTATCATATGAATCCATATAAAGCGTACTTCATGACATTTTATGCCGGAGGAGGATCTGCAAGAGCCAGAGGATTAATTGCCAGGGCTTGTCAGCGAGGATCTTCGAAAATACATTTTATATATGTCTTAACAAAATCATCTTTTCCACACATAAATAAGTTGACATCATACTTTTTCTTTCAAGAATCTTGGTGTCAAAGGCATGGAATCCTTTCATTTCAAAATTCAATGTGTTGACAAACCATTTTGACAACAAACCAAAACGAGTTAAACTCACCGGAATATATGCAAGCCACGAGCTGTCTTCTTCGGAACTAGCTAGAAGCCTCGCCTTTCCCGCAGCATCAATCTTCAGTTCGTGTCAATTTTGTTCAAATGAATATCAGAAACTTGTAGCTCTATTACAATACTATAAAATTCTGTATTGTATTCCCTAAAAATACTATTTATATATAAATAGTATTTTTGAAGAACTAAAAGATGAAATACTTATTGATCCATATATAATATAAGGGTAAATATATAATAGCTACATCTAAAAGCAATTATATTATTCGAGGGTGCTGTATATGTTCAAACGATAAATATAATAATAAATGAATTAAAAGTGGAAAAATACATTTTATCAAGTCTTCAAAATCATCTTTTGGATAAGTTCCATTGTACGACAGAAAACTCACCGGTCACATATACCGTCTCCACCAAAATGCCTCTCGAACCCGGTCAACGGGCAGTTTCTCCAATTTTTTATAATACTCGGATTCCGCCAATTTGTGCAGCTCCTCTCCTTAATAAGCAAGTGTCAATTTTTTTAATAAATTTATGATTTTTCAGAGTAATAAAAAATAAAATGCTTTTCTTTTTAACACCAATAGAAGATAAAGGACGTACCGCCGGGTATCTCTTCAGTTATAAACTGTTCGATGATGAATTCATAATCATGCAAAAATTCTCTAGAAGGCCACGCGCGATTTTCGATGACGACGAATTCGAGCGACTGCGGATAAGAAGAGTCTTTCTCGAAGAGAGCGATCTTTTCTATCATTGGACAGGCTACCACCATAATTTGTCGCAAGGATTCAGCTTTGAATGGGATGCTCTTCAGATTGGGTAGAGCAATAAGCTTTAACATTTCCATCTTTGGTGCATTATAAGCCACACAGTCAACAGACACTATTTCCTCCAACTCATCACAATCCACGATAATCATCGCTTTGAGGTTGAGAAATACTGAAGGATCACTCCATGTGAATAGCTTCTTCAAACATGGACACTTAATAACGTAAATGTCTAGTGGGGACTGATCAACTTTGAAAGAGATGCTCTTCACGAATTTGGGAAGTCTCCCCAATCTTAATTCCCTCAGCTTTGGTAGGCTTATGACAGACGTGTCTGAGAAGATCTCCTCCAACTCATCACATTTACTGATAGACATTTCCTCGAGGTTCGGAAGTATTGAAACGTCACTCAGGCCGTGTAGGTTCTTAACCCGTGGACAACTACTAACAAGCAACTTTTTAAGAGAGGAAAAAGAGCCGACAGGTAGGGGAAGTGTTGTTGATCTTTCCATGCAGATCAATCCTCGCAGGTCCGGGATATCCTCAAGCTCAAGAAATTCAAGCTTTTGAAGCAGAGGAAAGATGCTTGGATCGAATAGATGCTCAATAGCATTACATTCACATATCTCTATCTTCACCAAGTTAGCTACATTGCCGAGAGAGAACAGCTGAGACAAACTTCTACGATTGGTTTTACACAAATATATACGCAGTCTATTAATGTTTTCCGGGAGCAGAAATCGGAAACCATTCTCACAATAAAGTTCCAAGCCACGAAACTCCGCATAATTTAGTAGTGATGAGGAAGTCATTAACCCCGCATGAAACGACGACACCCGGAAGTTCATGTTTGTGAGTCGAATGCCTCCCTTCTCAAAAGATCTAACAACTGTATTATAACAGCGTAAATCCAGAGAAGCTGCAAAAGTCTCCAACCTGGAATGATTACACAACTCGTCTCCGTTCACGATTACTTTTTTTGTATTGATGAACGAAAGAAATTCCAGATTAGTTAGCTTGCACAATATCCCATCAGGTATAGCTTGTACCCTGGTAAGACTTAGATCGAGGTGTGTCAATTTGACCATCATCTCGATACCTTTGGGAACTTCAACGATTCTTGTTCCTCTCAAATTTAACCACTTCATATTCGTCAAATTCCCTAAAGAATGTAAGGAGCTCAAACTCGCGCATCCTTCGAGCAGCAAAATTGCAAGATTCATCAACTCAGAGACAGATTCAGGAAGGCTTTTGATACGAGTGTGTGATAGATTAAGAACGTTGAGCCCCTTCATATGGCAAAAGAAGTTGTCATGAATACTCGTCAGCCGACGGTTTGAATTGACAAACAACGTTGAAAGTTTGGGGCAGTTTGGCGGTTCTTTGCTAGAAGAAATTTCAACAATGTTGTTCTCCATCAGTGTAACCTTTTCAAGAGTCTCATTCCAATATTCTTCACCCGGAATGAACTCTAGTTACTCGTTCGCCTTAGCCAAGAATCGTTGAGGAGTCTCGTGCATAATCTGTATTGACATGTCCCTTACCAAGTCGTGCATCTTAACACTAGGAGCACCTTCATCGTTAAGTGAATCGTTTAACAAGCAAAGGCTTACTAGCTCATTCAACAACACTTGGCCCTTTCCAATCTGATATTGCCTTGTCTTGATGTCTTCTACTATCCCAACGGCTATCAACTGGTCGATTAATAAACTTCTCTCAATAGAATAATCCTCAGGGAACAATGCACAATATAAAAGACTATCTTTAAGCGTTTCATCCTTCAACCAATCATAACTCAGCCTCAAATTCATCATAACATCATCGGATATCTTCGCTGTAGAGCCCTTCAAATCAGTTAATGCAACCTTCCACTCGTTAAGATCGGTTTTACTTCTCAAACTTCCTGCTACTACAATGATTGCTAGCGGTAAACGTGCACATTCTTGGGCCACCTGCTTCACCAATTTTTCCAAGTTCGGATTGGATGAAACATCTCGGCCGACCTTTTCGTAGAACAATTCTAACGCCTCTTCCTCCGATAGAAGATTCACTGGGATCTTCGCATCACAACAGACCGTGCGACAAACCTCAAGAGATCGAGTTGTCAATAACAATTTGCAACCACTTAAAGGCGTAGGATCGGGGATCCCTACCTTCTTAAGAGTGTCGTGTTTTGCTTCCCACAAATCATCTAGGATGAGAACATACTTCTTGCTCCTTGCAAAGCCTTGATGCAACTTCTCGGCCCTTGATTCTTCGTCACCAATTCTTGATATGTCTAACTCCAATTTCCGCGCAAGTTTCTCTTGCAAAGTCTTGACATTAGATTTACTTGACACGGTGACCCAGATCACCTTGTCAAACTTGTCTTTGTGTTCCAACAAACGATTGTTGATGTGTTCGGCCGCAGTTGTTTTACCAACTCCGCCCATTCCCCAAACCCCGATCTTCGTTATCCCATCATCAAGCAGACAGCTCCAGATCTCTTCTATAACTTTCTGAAACGTAGTTTGTCGTTTAGTTACGTCTGGTGTTTCTATCAAATCCCCACGATATGGGAGTCTTTTGATCAGACTGCCCTCGGAAAACATCCCCTCTTCAAAAAGCCTGTCCACTTCCAATTTCTTCTCCGCAATTTTTCTCCCGAGACTTGCACGAGTACAGAACTTCACATCTCTTACTTCTTTCTCGATATCTTCGACCTCTCGAGAAATTCTATCGACGCGCTGCAACCA
This sequence comes from Parietaria judaica, assembly GCA_954871525.1. Lineage (NCBI taxonomy): Eukaryota > Viridiplantae > Streptophyta > Magnoliopsida > Rosales > Urticaceae > Parietaria > Parietaria judaica. Next base: position 2,255,863 of record OX940864.1, on the reverse strand, counting down.
ACCCACAACTTCGCTTCCCCTCTCTGTTACGCCTGTCACTATTATCGCATCTAACGTTGCTTCTGTATCCGTTTTCCGACTCTTCAACTTGTCTAATGCTTCTCGAAGAGCATCTTTGTTTTTGCGAAAGTCTCTGTGATATTCCCAACGCTTTGCAACGTGAGGGGACACACATTCTACAAGTGAGACAAGAGTTCCTAAAAGCTCCATGATTTTTGCTACCTATAATGTAGTAATAGCTATTAGAATTTAGATATATATATATATATATATATATATATATATATCATCAAAATCATATTATTTTACCCTGAAGATTTTGTAAAACTACCAAATGATATCTCTATCTGTTTTAGTTATAACACTGCTAATTATTTCTCCAGTTCATCTTTCAAGTAGTGATCATATTACAAAAACTAGGTAGATAAACAAATCAGGGTTTAAATCTACATCCGTTTTATTAAAAAAAATAAAAATTATATAACAGCAGCAATTATAATATTAATAGCATGTAAGTTGGACAGTTTCCAAAATACATAAATCAGTTTTATAGAGCCAGAAATAACCAACATGTAAAAAATATATTAAAAATTAAATAAAATCGGATATAGTTTTTTTTTTTTTGAAAGAAGGATATAGTTGATCAGGTTATACTATTTGGTTCTGATCCGGATACGGTACCTGGAACTGGAATTCAGTTTTACCAGAATTTGAAAAACTAATTAGTTGAAATTGAAACTTTTTTTTTTCCGACTTTACATCCAGGTTTTTTGTGGTATTTTTCTGGAAAAATTATTAACTAGTAGCAATTTTAGGGAAAATAAAAAAGTAGGTGTCAAAGTCGTTAAACTCGAAAACAAATAGTGTTTACATTTATTTTCCGAAATATCCATGTAACCTAACATAAAAGAAATTAAAAAAAGGGACCACTGTCATCGCGTAGTCGTCTCTCTCTTTGATTGACATTCTCGCTTGTTGGAAAAGACCACTTCCAGAGATTTCCTTGTTTACACCACTCTCTCTTCACTGGTGAGACCATGGAAGTGCTCAGATGGGCTCGAAGTCCGTGTCCTTCAACTTGTCTCCATCAGCGTTTGTGTTCCTATAGGTCGGACATACCAACCCTGACTTCGGACGTGGCAATTTCAAAGTCATTGTTATACCCGACTTCGGGGATAATCATCAACGTTAGGAATTGTTATCCGCTGAGGTCGATGATTATCTCCAAAGTAAGCGATAAACACCAACCAAATGTTGGGGATATATAATTCGATGATTATCACCAAAGTCGTTGATAATTGGTGACCTCGGGGATAATCCTTGAAGTCGGTCGAGAGATTTAGGATATTCAAGATCATGGGTCATGGGATAGTGTAGTTTTAGGGTTTTCAAGTTGTGTATCTCATTCATTCAATAAAAGCTATATATACAACCTAGTTTATGAACAGTAACTAAAATACAATATTCACAACACTCCCCCTCAAGATGGGCAAAAGATATCGATCAAGCCCATCTTGTTACATAATCTCAATTGATCAATAGGGCCCAATCCTTTGGTGAGGCAGTCCGCGACTTGCTCCCTTGTACTGATATGCTTCAGCTTCAACTCTCCACTATCAAGATGATGTCTAACGAAGAACCTGTCAATCTCGATGTGCTTGGTTCTGTCGTGCTGCACCGGGTTATTGGCAATGTTAATCGCCGCTTGATTGTTGCACCATAACTTCATTCCGGTGCCTTGGTCCATCTTCAGTTCCTTCAGTAGCATCTTCAACCACAGCAACTCCGCCACACTAGAAGCCATTGCTCGGTATTCCGCCTCCGCTGTAGACCTGGCTACGACTGACTGTTTCTTGCTCTTCCAAGACACCAGGTTCTCACCGACAAACATACAATACCCGGAGGTAGACTTCCTATCATCAGCACAACTAGCCCAATCGGCATCACAAAAGCCCTCCACCTCGAGATGGTTGTTCTTCTCGAAGAGCAACCCTTTTCCCGGAGCTCTCTTCAGGTATCGGAGAATCCGATATACTGCTGTCATATGTCCATCTCTAGGATCATGCATGTAGCGACTCACCACGCTCACAGCAAATGAAATATCCGGACGAGTATGACACAGGTATATCAAACGGCCCACCAGCCTCTGGTATCTCTCACGATCAACCGGCTTCCCCGACTCTGCACTCAACTTGGTCTTCTGATCAATCAGAGACGTCGCGGGCTTGCATCCTAGCATACCAGTTTCTCTAAGGAGATCTAGGGCATACTTTCTCTGGTTTAGGACTATTCCCTTTGGTCCTCGAACCACCTCAATCCCAGAAAGTATTTCAGTCCCCCTAGATCTTTCACTTCAAACTGCTTCCCGAGTCTCTCCTTCAACCGAGTGATTTCGCCTTCATCATCACCCGTGATGATTATATCGTCCACATACACCGCGAGAATAGTGGTCTGATCTCCTCGCTGCCGATGGAAGACCGTGTGGTCAGCGTTAATCTGCTCGTATCCGATGTCTATCATAGCCTTTCTGAATCGGTCAAACCAGGCTCTCGGAGATTGCTTCAAGCCATACAACGACTTCTTCAATCTGACCACTTTCCCTGTCTTATTCCGAGTCTCAAATCCTGGCGGTATCTCCATGTACACTTCTTCCATCAAGTCTCCGTGAAGAAACACATTCTTCACATCAAGCTGGTGCAGCTTCCATCAAGTCTCCGGTGTTTCTCCCGTCTTTTTCCGCCTCATACCAAATCCTCTAGTGAATTGGAAGAAATCGATCAATTTTTCCTCTGTCATCCTCTTTGAAGTAGTTGCCGCCATCCTGTTTTTCTTTGAACTTATTGCCGGATCCTAGCTTATGGCTCCCCGGACCCAATCAGAGTTCAATGAAACGAAAAATAAAGGACACGGAATGATCTCACAAAATTAATTTTCTGGGCGCAGGCACACGAGATTTGACGCAGGCACGAACATAAAAATAATTCCTCTTCTGAGCGTTGGCACGTAAGTTTCAGCGCAGGCACAAAAAGAACTAAGCCCAAAACAAACGATTTTTCGGCCAGTGGGCACACCAATAAAGATGCAGGGACAATCAGATACCACTAAAGGGTAAAAAGGGAATTTCTTCTTTTCTTTTCCTTTTCCTTTTTTTTCGGTCCTCTCGTGCCTCCTCTCTGGTGCCTCTCCCCTTCACGCCAACGCTGCCTGAGCTCACCCCTCCGTCGTCGACGACCGCCGTTGAAGTCGCCGGAATATCTTCGATCACCGACGATCCACCCGCTCGCTCAGAGTCGGCCAGGTACGCCTTCTTCCTCTCCGAACTTCTCTCTGCTCTCCAGCCACCCTTCGAACTTCAGAGAACTCCAGGCCTCAGCCTCCAGCGCCGAGTTTCTCCACCACCGGCGCCGTCGAATTCGCGTCGAGCTTCTTCTCCCCGATCGAGTTTCTTCAACGAACGATCCTCTCCAGCTTCACTTCGAGCGAACGATTCTCTCCCGCCTTCGAGCTCTTCTCTCAACTCGAACTCCAAGCCCTGAATCGCGAATCTCCTGCTACCGACGAGCTTCACTCGCTCGCTCAGAGTCGCACAACTCCTCCGATCGATTCCAAGCTCTGCAAATCGATTCTTTGCAATCGACTCTCCAATCGAGCCCTAACCTGCAACCTTCAACCAGCTTCTTCTCCAAATTGCAATCCTCGAGTTGTGTATCTCATTGTTCAATAAAAGCTATATATACAACATAGTTTATGAACAGTAACTAAAATACAATATTCACAACAGAGAGTTCGATGATTATTACCGAAGTCAGTGATAATCACCGACCTCATGGATAATCATCGAAGTCAGGGGACTTGGGACATACAAGTTGGGTCGAAGGATAGTTCGATAATTATCACTGAAGTCGGTGATAAATTGCCGACCTCGAGAATAATCATCAAAGTCGAGGGACTTGGGTCAATGGTATTTTAGTACGTATAAAGTGCATATTATTAGTTTTCGAGTTTTAGCAACTTTGACAACTACTTTTTTATTTTTCCCTTAAAAGTATTACTAGTTAATGAATTTTCCTATTTTTTTCATTCCTAGAAATCATGGACAGTAAAATATTATCTGACAAATGAAAGAATAATTTATATGGGTGAAAATGGTTAAGAAAGTTTTAAACGTTAATCACCAAAATAAAGAACCACATTAATTAATAAAACATATATAGTAAAAAAAATTCAAAGCCGGTTAGGCAACAATGTTCGAAGTCCGGATTTTTCAAACTCCCAACCTCGAAGCCACATCCGGTTTTAAACCGGATGCGGGTACTCGAACTTATAATCCAATTCAAAAAGAAGAATGAGAAGAAGAAAAAAAAGTATTTGTACCGGGTTTTTTCGGTTCAGTAATTTTAACCAGATTTCCGGGTTTTTATTTCACCCTTAGATTAAAATAATATCCTACTTCAGTATATTGTGGTCTCAAAGTGAAATATTGAGTACTCTCCGATCAATCACTAGTTACTGAAAAAGAAGAAAATATGATCGAGATGAGCACATTACCTGCCGTTCGATAATCACTGCCGAAACTCAGACAATAGCATATTTGCTTGCCTTATATCTTCCTTTCTCTTTGTTATGATTTGGTTGTCCATTTTTGCTGACCATAAAACAGTTCTAGTGAGCGACGATTATGCCGGCCAAACCATTTTGAGTGAAAACTTTACATGAGCGTTTTTTTGCCTTTTTTAACATTACTCAAATTTTGAGATTCTCGTACGGTAGAACTTCTATAAATTAATTTTATCAAGGTCAAAGAATTATATTACATTATTTGGTGACAATTTAGTTACGTTGGTCACAACCATAAAATATATATATATATATATAATTTAATTGAAATTATTAAAATTTGTTGAGTTTTAATTGAACGAGGTTCTCCTGCATCAAGTTTTTTTCGAAAATTACAAAAATATCAAGATGAGCATTAAACAAAAACTAATATTTTTATGCTTAACACTCTAGTAGATAAAAATGACATAAACGACAACAATTTAAGAAGTGCATTGAAAAAATTATACATCCTTTTATTCCTCATTCAAATTTTTATTGGTTGATTCAAAATTTCGCTCCAAAAAAAAATAAAATTACAAAGTCGGGACCAATATGGGTTTTTAAAATCTGTAGGACCAAGAACCGGACAAAATATCCCAAATAACAGCGTCCGTTCCAGTTTCACCCCTAATTGCCGGATTATATAGTTTACTGTAAAAATAATGTTAAATGATAACTTCAATTTGCTAACAAAGCTTAATGATTTTGAATTCTTGGGAAGAACAAATTTAAGAAGAAAAAATAAATAGAGATGAGATGAGAATTATTGTACCTGGTCGGAATGAGAGGAGGGAATACAGAGAAGAAAGCCAAGCCTAGTCCCCATATTTATATAAAGGAAAATGATGAAATACAAGGCACCAAAAGGTTTCACCCATAGAGGAAGTAAAGTACAAGTACCAAACACCCAATTAAAAAAATTAAGATTTTTTTTTTTTAATGAAGTGGCAAAAAAAAAAAGATATATTCAGTGTAAGAACATGTGACACTATTGGCTAAGTTTACAATATGTAAAGGGGGCATGCATTTACATCCCATAAGATTTGAACTCGTCAACTCTTTGAGAGGTATGTAGTGGAGTTACCATTAGGTCAAGCTTGTTTGGTTAAAAATAAAAAAATGAGATTCTGAAATAAGAACTTAATTAGTTTCGCTTTTACTTTTTTGTAATGGTTTTGTATTCTAATCCAGTTTGCATAAGCCTTTCCTTTAAACAAGGGCAAGAATATAGCTTGAAAGAGTTTTACTAACAGAATTATGGCTCAACTATATAAGAATTGTTTTTTTCTTTTTTGGTAACGGTGACAAATGTACTTACGTTGTACTCAGTAAGGACGCTATGGTTAAAGGGTTTTTTTCAGTGGCAAAATATCTCAAGTAGTCAATTTATTGTAGTTGAATATACCAAAAATTTAATTTTTTTTTTTGTGGCTTGAATATACACAATGCAGTATTAAAAAATGAAATTTAGATATATCTGCTACTGAAAATAAAAACTCGAGCCTATATTGCCTCATTGTATATAACTTGAATACATATGCCACCATTAACCATTTTTGTTCATGGAGCTTGTCACTTACCAAAATTAGATTCTCTTCCTTTAGTTACAGTTGGATATATACCAAGCTTGTGCCTTTGAAGTTTCTACCTTGACATCTATGTGGGCCGCAGCCAAATGGGCATAAAACTGGGACGGTTCGGAATTTCAACGAGAAGGTTCGGGCTCGGGTTGGCGTATGAAAATGTAAAGCAGTCTGATAGGGTCAAGTCAGCCCAGGCGCACCAAAGGTCAGAGAGGAATCCACTCTGTATTTTTGGCAGGTTGGGCAGGGTGGTGTACGCAGGCCTAGCTCAATTGACACATTGAGAAATTTCTTACTGGAAAGGCCCGGATTATGAACGAGAACGTTGAAGCTCAGATTGGGCCTATGAAAACGTAACATAATCTGATAGGGTCGATCCAGTCTAGGCCTCAAAAAGGTCAAGCTGAAAAAAAAATAACCCACTAATATTTTAACTTCTTGGGGCAAAGTAAGTCTGCGCTGCGCCGGCCGAGCGCAATTAACTCATTGAGAATTACCTTGGTAAACTGTTAGTAAAACACTATTAACACATTGATTCAAAACGACATTAAAAATGAGAACAAAAAAAACTAATTTCTTAGAAACGACATTAATTCGAAAACAAAAGAATAAACGACAATGTATCCTACTAGGTTAGGCACAAAGATAGTGACCTAAAAATAAATGGCATCAAAAGGAAAAGAAGTTAGAAATATAAGAAATTTGTTGAAAGAGAAGGTAGTTAGACTAAGAGAACAAGGGCTGTAAAAAAAAAATCGCAGACTGAATATTAAAACAAAAATCGGATAATACCGATACCGCATATATCGAATACCAAATTTAAGCGGTTAATCAATTTTAGTTGTATTCTTCAAAACGATAAATGTAGTAAAAATGTCAATATTACCGCAATCGAATACCGAATATACTGTAAATGCAATTTTTATCTTTTTAAATAAGATATTTGAGTTTTATTATAAAAATACCAAAAATGACATCAAAGGAAAATCGATTTTCCCACAAATTTTCAGTATTATTCATAAAATACTTCAACGAATATACACCGTTTACCTTTAGTTCATGATGGCAAGAGAAAAGTTTTCAATACTTTTTAATTCCTTGCTCCATTAACTCTCTTTAACCTAAAGCACCATAGATTAGCGGCAATCTCATTGGTTGAATATGAACACTCGTACAACAAGATTTTCAAAGTTGCTATCTTGATTATTAAATTGCATAGCATTAGATATAATCATTTGCACAGGAACAATCACATGCTAAATTGATACTCTGATAAATTATAACAGTGTATTGAAAAACGATATTGAGGCGCGCCTTGAGGCGCGCCTCAGTGAGGCGGAGGGTATAAACGCAACGAGGCTTAAGCCTCGGAAAGGAAGATTAAGGCGTGCGCCTCGGTCGTTATTTTCTCGCCTCGAGGCGCGCCTCGAGGCTTAAAATAATATTCTTGTGATTTTTTTCCAAATCTTTCCAAATCTTCCCGTCAATTTTGTAATATATTATTAATATTTCATATCTTTTTTTTATTAACCTAATATTCAGGAATTTGTTACCTATTTTAAAGCTAATAATTAATAGTAATACGTATGATATTAATTTAATATTTATAGTAATACGTATAATATTAACGTATGATATTAACCTAATACGTATGATATTTATATAATATTTATTAAGGCTTACGCCTCGAACGCCTCGAGGCTATACGCCTCGAGGCAATGCGAGAAAACGCCTCGAGGCTTAAATAGGTTATTCACAACATTGAATTATAAGATAATATAATAAATTTCTTTGGTGTCAAAATTATAATATCTTAAGATTATTTTGATTTAGGCTTATTAGCAAAGAGGCGAATAAAATCAATCGATCATTTCCATATCAATGGATTCAAGAACGAGCGCATATTGTACGAGGCTCTAGTCAAAACTCGGAGAAATTACAATTATCAAGTTCCAACCTCATACTCGCAGCTTTTTTCCCGGTTGCGGATCGTCGTCATCATCGTAGTGACCGCCCTCGTCATTCCCGTCCTTTTCCATCTTCTTTCTGGATAGAATCTTGTTGATCTTGTGAAGCTCGTTGTTGAGCTTCTGGTCTTTGTTCTGCTTCCGAGTCTTTCTACCGTCTTGCATTTTCACGCCGAATTGAAATGCGGCCTTCGGCATCGCTTCCTTTTGTTCGTTGTACGTTGCCCACTCCTCTTCGGTTTCAAAGTCCCACCGGTGAAGTCGGCCCTTTGCCTATCAGAAATTAACTACCCGTTATATTTTGAACCGAACACAATATTCATAAGCCATCCACTGACTTTGAATTAACTTACCCGTCCACCCATGTCCATTTTCGATAAGTCGCCCTCATCATCGCTCTCAACAACCTCTCGGTGATACTCCTGATAACCCGGGTAACACTCGGAATAACTTTCTGAGATAAAATTGGGATCCTTTTCCCGAGCATCTTTCTCCCTCAACTGTTGGAGTCTCTCGTCATCTCGCTTAAAAACCGACCCCAAACCGCGGTCCTTCTCTTCTTGAGTCATAAAATGCGGATCTTGTAGAGCTTGCCCGTCATAGCCCTCCACGTTCTGCTCCATATATTGCTCGGAATAAGCCATTTGATCCGCATATGGGTATTCTTGCAACTCGGCTTGGTAGGCATTGTTAGCAAATGCTTGATTCTGCATCGCATCGTACCCGCTCTGAAACCAAAAAACAAAATACAAATGTATTCAACTTTTTCTGATTGATATGCTAACCTGTTCCTATTTGTATACAAAATAGATTATATTAAAACTGAGATACCGTTTCTTGCCATTCTGGAGGTAGAGCGGTTGGTGGGACCGGACCGTACACGGGTTCTGTATAGTCCGAAGCTTTCTCCTTATTTCTTGGAGATTCTTCCATATCCTCTGATAGAGGACTTTGGCTCGGATCGTCTGTGATGGGAGCCGCGTATTCTACGCCTTCTCCGACAAAAATGTCATCTTCTTCGACTCTGGCCACAATTGGGGCTTGTCTCTCTCTTGACTCTGTCGGGTTTTTCCTCAAAGGAGGCGGCGGTGGCAAGATCTCACGTTCAGTTCTATTATCGGGCTTTGGCTTATCCTCTTCTTCGTACACATTATTCACAACAGAAATCTTTCCTGCAATTAAAACAGCAGTAGTGAATATTTTTGTTATCAAATATAAACAAGACTTGCGGGTCATAGTATTGCGACTGACCGACCGACCGTAGAGGGTAAACGAACATATTGATATTACTATGTATTAATTTGTCCCAACTACACATTAAACTGTGGATTTCTTAACCAAAAGCTTGATTAAGTTATTTGATATTTCTACGAGCAAGTTGGCATGAGATTGTGTGATAGACGGAGCTTTAAGCAAAAACCTAATAATATACAAAAGAACATGCCTGCACGCTCAAGCTTCCTGCTAAGAGTTGACCAAAAAAATTACCTTTTGCATCTTTATCCTTCTTTTTCTTTTTCAGAACTTTCCCAGAAGACCCAAGGCGTAAGTATGTCATAATTTTAGCAATTCGATCCAGCACAGATCCGTCAAAACTTACTGTAACCATTTCCTGTGAAAAGAAATAATTACATGTCGTTTAGAAAGAAAAAATAAGTTTATCGGTAAGGAGGAATAGCTGAAGAGATTAAGAAGATTGAACCTCGAGCTGTGGACAATCAGCTTTGCTTCTCTGCAGAGTAGTTGGAATATCGTGTGAATATCCATTTTCCTGGTATGACAAGAAGCAGGAGAGTAAAAAAGTTAAATACGGCTGTGCTCAATAAATTACTTATGTATACTTTAGTACTGTAATCGGTTTTTAACCCTACCAGTTTGAAATCCTGTGGTTAAGAAATAAAATCTTTTTTAGTTCTATAAAGTCCGGAAAATGGCACCGGTTTTGAAAATGTCAAAAAGCTACACTGAAATGTCCAGGCTGACATAAATCAAATTGCATAGTGAAACTCTACGACATGTAGTGAAAAGTAAATCTGAAACTGAGTGACTTACCATGTTGTAAATCAGCGACATCCGACCAGGAAGGAACATGTCGTTTGACTTTATAACATTCTGAGGCTTTACAATCCATTTATAGACCGACTGCAGTGCATAAATTAATCAGCGATAAGCATTTCATGGTCTAAAACATGTACTCGACACTTGTATAGAAAAAGAAAAGAAAAAAACCTTTGCCGTTGCAGTGCGAAACGATACTTGTAGGTCTTCCTGAGATGGCCTGCACTCGAACAACAAATATATGTCACTGCAAGTTTAATTACTGATTTACCAGCAAAAGCCAGATCCTTTTTCATCGCAATCAAAGATATTGCGAGAACGTTGCCTGATGTGACAGACGAACAGAATCGTGAAATAAGATAAAGGAACAAACAAAAAGCTATCAGAGCAATAAGAATTGAATGCCTAAAAGAGATAGTTCCCTTGCTAGAAAAAGAAAAGGCAAGAAGTGCTACGGGGAAAAATGTGACGTACAGGGAAAAATGTACGATTCTTAATGTACGAGTCCAGGTTACAAAAAGGGTATCTTACTACGACATCAAACATGATGGAAAACAATGAATATGCTGGCATTGAATTGTTAAAAAAAAAAAAAAAAGTTTCAGAAATTACCTAGACTTGGCATCCGCTTCATCTCCAGAATCCGGTTTCTTGTCAATCTCACTTCGTATTTTGTTTAGCAGCGCATAATCCAATCCTTTGACCAAATGTGTGTGTTCCACATCACCTGAGCAAACATAAAATAGGCTTATGAGATTAGCAAATGGTTTAGCAAACAAGCCCTTTCCCATAAAAATAAAGTTTAAAGTACGGGACAGAAAAAAAAAACTCAAAACATATAATTCGTACATAAATCGATGAAAAGTGGAATAGCAACGCAAATGAACTATCTATACAATTCCTCTTCAAACCAAGCATTACAAAAGTACACTGAGATATAGCTCCAGTCTTCTAACTATTAAAACAAGAGCAAAGTTTTTCTGGATTTTGGGAATGCTATAAAAGCAAGACCGGCGAGGTTCTTAACAGCTACCAGTATGTAAAATGCAGTTAAATGGGAATTGCAAAAGCGTCAAGGGGTTCGAAACTTCAAACATTCGAGCACTCTCTGCCATTTCTGGGATTTGTCCCATCATTCGAACGACACATATCACGGTCGATGCAGGCGTAGTATATAGTGAAAATGTGTATGATACTACTTTTTATTTCTCTTAAGCTTAGCTCAAATGATCACCAAATATCAAACATGAGCAAAAAGAAAGCAAACCTCCAAGATATTTGCTCTTCTCGATGGACAATTTGTGAGCTTCGTCAGCCCTGAGAAGTGAGCGCATATTTACGTAAGCCATAACCAAAGAAAAACGAGAAACCCTAGCTTCCAATAACCACAAAGGGAACGAAAGCGAAATCGGAGAAATCTCGCTAACCTTATGTCAACCGTTCCCGGAGGAGCGACGGCGTGGAAAGAACCTAGCTCGGTGAGCTCGTAATCGGGGTTCTGGTCTTCCCTTCGCTCCTTCGCTCGGTCCCTGTACTTCGGCAATTCCGGCGGCTCCGGTTTTTCCTCCCTGCGCGAGCAATTTCCGCCATAACCACAAAACTCAAGCTCAATCAAACAAAAAAATTCACAAATCAAAACAATTTGAGTTCGTTTTTTCTGCGGCGATTCTCAGAATCCGAGTCGCGAAATGCAAATGGAAACCTAGTTGAATTGAATTGAATACTCACTTGCGACGAGCAGATTTCTCCTTGTGGTTCTTCTTCGCCGAAGTCATGGCTTCGAAGATCGGAGCAAAATCTCTGAGATTTTCAGTGACAGAGACGAACGAGTAACAGTGACGATGGTAATTGGCTATTTTGAGTAATGAGCAGTAATGCCCTAAACTTCGAGTATTGATGCAATTCGGTCTTTGAATTTAATTTTTTTGCAGTAATGCCCTTTATATTTTTTTAACTTATGTGCAACACATGGAGATAGGCCATGGGAGCGGTTGTGGGTGCCACGGCAAGTCGCGGCTACGTACCGTAAGTCGGGACCGGATAAAACTTTCTATATTTAAAAGCTTACAAATATATGTGTGTGTGCATAAACGCCATTCCGTAAGCCGCTACGATAAGCAATTGTTGCGGATCGTTTCTTCCGACCGTTGGCCACCATTAATAACACATTTTTTTAGAGTTTTTATTAATTTAATTATATTTTTCTAATTTTATAAAAGTTTCAGCTTATCAGTTTTCGAATAATTTGACTCATTGATTACTCTTATAATTTAATACATTAAGTAGGAAAAAATATTATGTGTTGTGCGAGTAATTTAAATTTTTTATTTTTTGTTCTTTTTAAAAATAGAGATAAATATTTGTTTTCTTTTTTGCTTTAATTTTCATACAACCGAGAGAGTCCACCGGGCCTTGGACAAGGCCCTGTTAAGTGGGCCCGCAGTGGGCCCATAACGCCTCAAAGGCTAGGGACTTCTTTTCTATAGCCCACAACCACAACTTATACTCGCTTAATTTTTTTTATTTTTAGTCTATTTTTGTTTCTATTTTATTATAAACAAAATTATTTTCCCTATTCTATTATGTTGGTGTGACAATAATTTATAACATATTATAATTTAAAATAACATTCAAACAAGCATAATCAAAACCGCCACAAGTTTCTTAATCTTAAAGTAATAAGTGTTTGAATAGACTGTTAGGATCTAGACTAATATATATTATATACTATATAGATACACGTTTTGATTTATTTTTTATTTTTGTGATCTAGATTCTAGAATATATATAAATTTTGGAAAAATAAACTGTAAAAATCAAATACTATAATCTAAATTTGTATGAGTGGCTTTTTGGTTGATTATATCATGGGTAATTGGACACATTTGAATATTTATTAGGCTACAAATATTCAAAATCTTAATTTCGGATTGGAGATTAAGTCGTTAGCAAAAATAAGTTTCATAAATACAAATTAATTGATTTATTCTCTTAAATTTAACCACTTTCTACACCTTTGATCATTCCAATAATGTCGTGTTTTTTAAAAGGCAAGTAAATAGAATATTACAAAATTGTGACGTGTCTCCTTCTTTTCAACACCAAATTATTATCGTTAGATGAATGACTTGTTACATTTCAAAATAACATTTGTTATACTTATTGCAATGTAAAATCCAAAACAATATTCCCAATTAACCTAGTTGTGTTTTGTTTTGTTTTGTGATCTGTCTCTTAACGCCTAAAGGCAGGAAGCTTTTGTTCCTATTAGAATTAATATAATATAATATAATATAATATAATATAATATAATATAATATATGAATTATTAGCAGTAATGTCTCCAAATCCTTCTCATTAGTATACTTTGCCCATTAAAATTTAATTTTTAACAGAAATCCCCCTTTCCCCAAACTTTCATAAAGTGAAAATGTACTCGTAGCTCATAAAAATTAACAGACTAATGCTAACATAGTACGCAACACACGGTTTATTTAGAATATTTTAAATAATATATTATATTATCTTCAATTTCGCGAGGCTTCAATCTTTATTTTCTTTTACCAAAAGTTATTAACAATTTAGCGTTACCCGCAAGTCAAGTGTTACACACAACTTAAAATTTTCGCAACTAAGCGATCAAATACACTCCAATAAAGCCCAATTTCGCCCCACAAGTTAATTACTTTTTGCCCTTTTTAATATATAAGGGACAATTGTTACTTTTAAAAAATTTAAGAGGCCTTGATGTAAAAAAAAAAGTTTAAGGGACATTATTGCCAATTAATCCATATACAATTATATATTTGTGTGTGTTTGGCAATTTTTGGACGGTTTGGGTGGTTTATGCATATATTTAATAGCAAACGACGTGTGAGCTTTATGTGCTATATGTGTGTATCATGTGATTAGGCGTCTAAATCACTGCTTATATGGTGTAATAACATTATAATCATTGTTTTTTACATAAATATACATAATATAATCAAGGTTTTAGCTGTACCTAAGCTGTTTTTTAGTCCTCGAACTTGGTCAATTGTCATAAAATATTTGGTCAAAACGGCTAAAAGTAGGCACTAATCCACACGAAATGGGAAGAATAAACTCCTTGTGTATGTGGCACAAATTAGTTGGTTAAATATATTTCAAACCAAAAGACAAGCATCATATGTATTTAAATAATAATTGTTGTATAGAATTTTTACAATCCTCGTTGATTTTGTCTATGTTTCTCTGATTTTTTTGACCAACAATCATTGCCCACGTGCTTAACGAGGTTTATGAGGGGTGGTAATTTAATATAAAAAAAAAAATCAATCTTTTACAATTTTAATATAAGTTTCTAATGGTGTGTTTTTATTTTCGTATAAATATATTTTTATTTAAAAAAGTAATATTAATATTAATATTTATTTTTTATTTTAATCATTTATAAAAATAAAAAATTTAACCCGTATGTTGATGATTAATAATTTTTTACTTTTTGAAAAATGAATAATATACTATTTTTTTGCTCATAATGAAACTACTTTTAGTCTGTAAGTATATTACAATAAAATTTAAATAAAGAATAATTTTAAGTTTTGAAAAGCAAAATGGTCGGAGGATATAAAAAAAAAAAAAAACTACATTTTAGTTGTATTTGAAGATTAAAAGTATGTTTTAAACTTTTAAGTGTTGTTGAGGTGAAAAATAATCTCCCCAGTCACGGAGTTACGATTGGTGTAATTCCGTATTAAGATTACCTCATAACTCGGGTCTTTCCGTTAAAACTATTGAATGAAATGGGTTTTTGAAATGAGTAGGATGACTTTTTTTAGTTTCAATGTAAGAATATCGTATGTCTTTGATAAGGATTTTTCCATCCTCTTTTTACATGGTTCAACTCATTATTTGTAGATATTGATAATTCAAATCGGACCTCATAACTGGTCGGTTACAAATGTGTTTGATTCCCTCATAATTGCCTTAATTGCAAGACTGTAAATCGTGGGCGTGATCATCGTCTTCAGCACTGAAGCATCGCTTGTGCTGCGTTAATTACTCCGCGCTTATGTTCGTCTTCGTTGTCTGCTCCTGGGCCTCGTCGCGAGATTGTGCTTCGTCGCTGACTTGGCTTGTCTTTTCCTTGGTTGGCGATGAGCTCCATCGATGAGGTTCCATCGACGAGGTTATGTCAATGTACGTTTCTTCATCGCATGTCTTCATCGCGCATCTTCTTCTTGAGTGTTGGCTTTCCCTCTGGTTGGCTCTTCTTGATATGACCAGTTGGGCCCTCTTTGGTATTGGGCTATTGTGATTGAAGCCCGATATTTATAAACGACAGAGATAGATTTCGTCGTATCAACTCAAATTGACGTAGACGAAACGTACCTCAAAAAGTATAAAAAGAAAAAAGAGTATATAAAATTAAAATTACAGGATATTTTTAATGAATAAAGTCAATTTTGTTATAATTATGAGTTAAGCGAGTGATGGTGATGATAGATGGATTTGGTATATACTTTTTTGGTTGGCGTATGAAAGAGGTAAAATGGCATTGGAATAATTAATTAAATCACGTATATGATTTGTCGATTGAATTGAATGTACTTGATAAACACAAAGCCATCTATTTTATTTGGACGTATATAGTTTCCATATAACACCTGCCACAACTCATTACTTTTTTCTTCTTTTTAATATTTAAAATAAAAATAACAATATAGAGACTGATCGTCTACTCTAGCCTTTATTAAAAATTGTTCGGTTTATCGATAAATATTTTAGAATAATTTGCTTAATGCGATTATTGACGATCATTTTTATAAATTAACAATATTTTATAAATTTGTTAAGAATTTATTGATTTTTCAACGATTATTTCACTTTTTCTATCGAGACGTGATAAACTAACGATTACTTATATATTAAATAATACTAATTGTGATTTATATGATAGTCACCTCTCGAATAAGCGAGAATTTAATCAATGCTTTGAAGTTTGAATGAACCATAGTTTATTATTAAAAAATAAATGAAACGAGAAAAGAACAGAGTCCTGACCTGTACTAACATATTACAAACTAAAATTCAAGGTGCAAATGGTACAATGAAAAAGTTAATAGGATATTACTGTTAATTACTCTTATTTAACTCACATCGAACAAATTACATTTTAGAACTATCGTATTTCCAGTTCTAAACATAATTATCTCTTTTTTTTTCTTCTTCAAAATTTCAATTGTTTTTATGGCATAAGAACCCAAATGTTGTATAAGTGCGTCAATATATTAGCAATCTATTTTTTTAAGGTTAAACTAAAAGTTTTAGCAACAATAATAATATTAAAAGTTCATAAAACAATCTTGATATCCAACTTCGCTTATGTCATGACGTGTAAGTTTATGATTAAGCTCCGAAAATATTGATTATTCAATCTTTTTATTAAATTAGAGACATAAGCATGTCTTTACCTTAACAAACGTTAGTTCGGTATGAACAAAATCAGACTTCGAAATACAATTGTCTCTGTAAAAAGAATAAGATTGAAAGTCTGTCGATACAATCGGTACAGAATCATGTACTTATGCCACAATTATTTTGTTTTAAAATAGAACTTAGAATTAAGGTTCATGACTTCATGTAGAACCAAAACGACATCGTTGTAAACTCAAATGCAATAATTGTGAAAAATGAGGGTGTCAAGGTCTCCACGTAGACAAAATGAAAACGACAGGTAATTAGAGTGTGTGAACCAACGGATTTGTGAGGCTGGTATCGCTGTATCTATATACTGTATACGCACTGACGTGTCAGGTCGGAACTATGTTTCGTTTTGGATCCTTTTGGACACGTGTCGGTTTTCGTGAGTTAAATACATTAACAGTTTCGTAAAAAGGGCGTAGAGTCTGAATTATTATAATATTTTATTAATGGAATGGCGGAGGGGCTGTATGGTAATTACGCTATGCGTTGAATCACGTGCAAAACAAAATGAACCATACGCAGTCGTTTCAGGGAATGTTGAGGTGAGAATCAAACGACATGTCGTTTTTGTTTGTGCAGTTAGTATGGGAAGTAATTTGCTTTATGTAGCATTAATTAGGAATATTATTTTTCAACATTTCTTAATTTCTTAGCCATCTTTTTAATGGAATATTATTTTTGGCAATAGCTGTGTATTTATTACTATAACAAGAAATATCATCGATGTTTAATAAAATAAATAATATAAAACGACACGACATCTCAATACAAATTTACGGGCAGGTTCAGTTTTCCAACTTGTCGCCGGTAAACCATGATAAAATCTAGACGAAATAAGTATAAAACAATAAAAGACTGTAGTATTAAATGTCCTACAAAGTACCATATATATATTTTAAGATGATAGGAAATCAATATTTTCTAGATACAAATTAAAATTAAACAAGCATCAATCAAACTTGATTTACAATGTTAATTTGGTGAAAAAATTATTAATTGATATATTTAATTGTAATAGTTTTGACTTTTGAATTTACTTTATTTATATTTTTGTTGGTAGGCAACAAGGACAATGGATCCTAAGATAATGCCACAAGTCACGCCACAACTTATTAAACCTCAATTTAACTGCTCTGATTGAGATTAATCTTCACCTACTATTGCTTTTATTTTGGTTTATTTTTTTCATAATACAAAATTATTTATGCATTATTTATCATCATTATTGAGGCTGTTTTTTTTTTTTTTTTTTGAAACTATTGAGGCTGTGTTTTTGTCCATGTTAAGATTATGACGTTTGTATCCAACCATTTTCTTGATAATTGGGGTGTGTTGTTATCAAATGTGCGGTGATCACAATACTATAAGAATGATATATATATATATAACGTATGTAATTAATTTTGTAAATATGGGTCAAAATCCGGATTTGTTTATATTTTTCACCAAATCTGAGGAAATTTTGAATAAAAAATTATACTTTTTATTTTATTTTGTTTGTACTCAACTATTCAATTTTACTTGAAATTAAAATACGAGTCCGAAGTTCAGACTTCGGACTCTTATATTTTTTTATATATAGAAAATAGAAAAATATATTCCCTAACTTGTATTTGATAAAATCTGTTAGAATTTGTGATTCAATTCCGTTTTGCTAGTCTTACCAGTTTTTCAGTTTTATTCTGCGTATTATTTATTAGATTTTAAAAAAAAAAATTATAGTACAAACATAGTGATCAAACGAGTATGTTGAAAGACTTATTTACGTAGTACGCATATCTCGGATTTAAGTTTTATTTTAATTAAGATTTTATGATCAATTATAACTTAGCTATTGTTTAATTTTGCTTTCTCACTTTCTTTTATTTAAATAATTTTTCCATTATAGTTTTATGACATATATAACAAAATTGATTTTTTTAATATTGCCTAAAGAGGTAAAAAACAAATTGGACAGAATTTGTGGATGAAAGCAACAATTTCGGACTGACAATACTCGTTTTTGGGCAAAATTAAGACTTCCAATTTTCTTGGATTAAAAAACGCAATAAAAGTATTTTTGTCGGCTGGAATCTAATTAATTAGACGCCAAAAAGTCAGAAAATAAATTTTCACCACAATGAAATGACAGAATATATATAGCAAGGAAGTAGTATTATTAAAAAAGTAACGATAAAAGTATCTAAATTATAATAAATCGAGAGTGCGAATATTCACAGTCTCGTACTATTTAAGTTTAGTAAAATCGTAACTTCTTTCATTCAGTGTTTGTTATTTTTTAATGGATCCCCAATATTTGTTAAAAAAACGTTGATAGAGGGACATGTATTACCTCGATATATTTTTTAATTATTGTTAAAATCTCTACTCTACTAATATATATATTTTTTTAAAATTGAACAGAACTACATTTATAGTGAGCTTGGATGTATATATTGCTCGCCGATGGAGTCGACTATAACTTATGTACTTCTACCGCTCTTATAGACGTATGCCAATACCTAAATATCCAATTTGAAGCAAAATCTACGTACGTAGACCGAATCACGGAGCTCCCTCCCTCGCCATTCACGATTTTCAAAATTGAACTTCTCGTAGCCGAAATTTCCTATCGGAAAAGACCAGAAAGTAGAAACCGCCGGTCCCGGCGGCCCGCCGCCGCCTCTCAATTAAATCGACGCTTAATTATTATTATTAATTTTCACCTAAAGATTTTATTTGCATAATAAAGAATAAATAAAGAATATAATTTAAATTTAATTAAATAACGTGTGGATGTAGCGGTCACCAGAGATGTGGCTTTGATTAGTTCTCTTCTTCTTCCTCTGGATCTGACTTCTCTCTCTCTCTTCTCTCCTAACAAAACACCCAAATACGCGAAAATTACGATTTTAGCCATCCTCAATTATTTGAGCTTTCTCTCTCCTCTCTCTCTCTCTCTCTCTCTCTCTCTCCTCTCTGGTTTTCTCTCTCGAATCTGCCATAGCTTGATTATCTGCTCGATCTTCTCTCCTCGTATCTTTTCCCTTTCTCCTAAAGCTTCCATTTCCGAAGCCCCACGTCTCTCTCTCTCCCTCTGTGTGTGCCCGCGTATATAGCTCGTGTTCATGTACCTGTAGCTGTGTACGTATAGGTGTGTGTGTCTGTGTGTCTCTGTGTATCTATCTATTTGTTTGTTATTGCACTTCGATCTCCGGAGGATTCGCGATCCATGGCTGCGGAGAGTCTCCGAGTGAGGATTTGATCGGGAGATGTTGTATCTGAAGCAGCCCAACTGCTGCGTTGCGGAATTCGACTGCGGATTCAGCTGCGAATGAGAGATTTTGCTTTCGTTGCGTGTTTGTGCTGTATGAGTGTATGTGTGTGTATAGGTTGTGAATAGTGTTGTGTATGCTCTGCTGAGATTGTCCCTGGGCCTGAGGCTCGGGGGGATCTGAATCGGATATGGCGTCCTCGGAGAACGAGAATCAGTCTGATCACTCGGAGGATCGTCTTCCTCCGCCGGACCACGCCTATATGCAGAAATTCAGGCTCTACGAGACTCGATCTGTGAGAATTCTCTTTGCACTTCGTTTTCAATTCTTCAATCTTTTGATTTCAGAGAGGATCTACTCAATTTGTTGGTTTTTTTTTTTTTTTTGTTTATCGTGAGCTATAGCTAATCAATTCATACTGTGTAGAATGTCTTAAGGTTGATACATATGCTGAATTCTCAATCTTGTGTTGGTGTAATCAGTGTATTGCTTGTTACTGTGTGCTCGGTTTTATAGCATTAGATCTCCATCTGTTTTCCCTTTCCCGGTTATGTAGATTTTTCGAGGTTTTTGCTCTTTGATGATGTTCGGTTTTTCGTATTTTATGCAGAAATTTTACATGATTGGAAGAGATAAGAGTAGAACATATTGGAGAGTGCTGAAGCTTGATCGGCAGGATCCGGTTGAGCTAAACATTCGGGAAGATCCCACCACGTATACGGAAAGGGAGTGCTCGGATCTCTTGAGGCGGATACACGAAGGAAACAAGTCGACGGGTGGGCTCAAGTTCATCACTACATGTTATGGGATTGTTGGTATGTTGATTTTTGTGCTCATATTCTTGAATGATTGGTGTGCTGTTCGAAAATTTGCAGAGAGTGATTCTGTTTTTCTTTTTTTGATCAGGGTTCGTTAAATTCTTGGGCCCGTATTACATGCTGCTCATAACGAAAAGAAGACTGATTGGTGAAATTGGGGGTCACGCAGTTTATGGCATCTCCAAGAGTGAAATGATTCCTCTTTCAAATTCTTCTTCTGTTCATTCCACTCTCGAAAATTCTAAGAACGAGAACAGGTGATGGTCGACTCTTCATGAGATAGTACCTGGTTATGCCCTAATTCTTGGGTGGCTAATTTTTATTTGTTTGTTGATGTTTTAGATACAAGAAGCTCCTATGTACGGTGGACCTTTCGAAGGACTTCTTTTTCAGCTATTCATATCATGTAATGCGTAGTCTTCAAAAGAACATGTGCAATAAAGAGACAGGACATGTGCTATATGAAACGATGTTTGTCTGGAATGAGTTCTTAACTCGCGGGATACGGAATCACCTTCAGAATTCGGTTTGGACTGTTGCACTAGTATATGGATTTTTTAAACAGGTCAGCACAAATTTTTCTTTAGTTATATTACTGTAGATGCTCGTTAAATTTGATTGGTAGAATTTCTGTTGTAATTTAGTTTAGCTTTTAGGGCAAAGTAATTTTATAAAATTTGATATCTTGGACAAATTTAATATCACCTCCTCCAGTGTAATATGTATTGAATAAAGGTTATTTCTTCTACTTAGTAATGTGGATTTAGGTTCCTGACTTTCGAATTTATCAGCTTGTTTACGGTCTGGTAAGACTTTTAAGACATCGAAAAACAGTTTATATACAGGCACACACATATATATATATATATATTAATTATTATTATTATTGAAGGCGATGGATGTTATAGATTCAATATTTTTTTGTTGTTTTTGAATTCGGTAACAATGTTTTTGAAATTCTCTTGTATCTATGACAAGATTCTCTTGACCATTCTCTAGCTGGATCAGATATGGTCTTATTTGTTTTTCCTAAGACAATTTCCTCGTGATAGAGTTTTCATGTATATTTTCTTGCAAATTTTCATTTGTTTTTTTTTTCCCCATGAGTATAGGCCAGCCTCTGTGTCTCCGGACGTGATGTCAAATTGACCCTTATTGCAAGACGTTCACGTCATTATGCTGGTACAAGGTGAGTAACAGATGCTTAATTTATCCCCATTACTAGTAATGTGCTTTGGTTCCGACAAATATATAATTTGAAATCAAAGTCAGATTGTTTCTTTTTGTACTGAACACTTACTGATGTGGTTCAATAATTTAGTACATTGTTGTTTCTTGTCATATAGGTATTTAAAAAGAGGTGTGAATGAAAAGGGTAGAGTGGCTAACGATGTTGAGACCGAGCAAATCATATTCGAGGCTGTTCCGGATGGATGTCCCTTGCAAATCAGTTCAGTCGTGCAGAACAGGGGATCAATCCCTCTTTTCTGGTCACAAGAAACATCACGTCTGAATATAAAACCAGATATCATATGTAAGTGCTTAAAGAAATTTACTCGTATTTCTGTTATTTTGTGGATTTTACAAACTGAGCTGGGTCTTTTTCCAGTGTCAAAGAAGGACCAGAATTATCAAGCCACTAGACTTCATTTCGAGAATCTTGCTACAAGATATGGGAACCCCATAATTATTTTAAATTTGATTAAGGTAAGCTCATTGTTGGAAAATTATTGATTCCTTTTGCCTTTGATAATTGGGTACTATGTATAAAAAAAAAATTACACTTAATAAATTTACACTTATACGGTTGATTATTTAATTTGTTTAGTGCCTTTCGACATATTGGAAGTCTATTATTTTGTATTGATTATCGTTTTTTTATTTGGTGTTTGATAGACGCAAGAGAAGAGGCCTCGAGAGTCCATACTTCGAACAGAGTTTGCTAATGCAATTGAAGTAATCAACAAGGATATGTCTGAAGAGAACCGTCTTAGATTCCTTCATTGGGACCTAAACAAGCTTTCTAGGAGGTATCTTCAGTTAACATCTTCTAACTTTTTTCTTTATGCGATGGCTATATGATGTTTAATCGTGCTAAAGGACTTCGTCGTCTTTTCCTTTTACAGAAAAGCTGTACATGCCTTGCTACTTCTTGGAAAGGTAGCTTACTATGCATTGACACTGACAGGTTTCTTCTATTGCCAAGTTGAACCGGCTTTGGCACCTGAGTTCTCGCTTAGCTACTCTGAGTAAGTCTGTTCAGCTCATTTGGATTACAAAAAAATGATGATTATAATGTTTCACTTCAAGAAGAATTGTTCAGCTCATTGATGAAAGATTTTCTAAATGGATTGATTGGGGGCTATAAAATTATTTTGACGGAGAACGATTGTATATTTAAATTTTGATGAGGTTGTACGTCTGAATAGAAGAAACATAATTAACTTAAAATAAGAATTAATTAATTTTGATTTGACTACGTATCCATTCTATATAGTATTATGCGTGGTAGTAATTATTCATGTTAAATGGATGTGTTGCAGGAGTATAAACAATGGTCAATTTCCCCCACAAAATCATTTTCCGAATGGCGAAAACTTTGAGGAGAATGTTGATGGGGATAACAACAACAATGTGAGTGGAAATAACGTTTTGAAGCGGGTAATGTTCCAAAATGGAGTGCTCAGAACAAACTGCATAGATTGCCTTGATCGCACAAATGTGGCTCAGTACGCATACGGTTTGGCTGCAATGGGGCACCAACTTCACACTCTGGGCCTCATAGATGAACCACGATTAGACATTGACGATCCTTTGGCTGATGATTTAATGTGCTTTTACGAGAGAATGGGAGACACATTGGCACACCAATATGGTGGCTCGGCAGCTCACAACAAGGTATGTTTATCATGAGTCTCGGGGTAAAAGTTTTATACCGGAATCCGAAAAATTTGATTCTTTGACCAAGTAATCAATTTCTTACCGATACTTTCAGTATTTTACTTTTTCAATATATTAATTTGGCTTTAATGTTATATTGTGATTTTGGAGGAGTTATTTTGATTTTGGATTATAAATAATTGGACATGTTTATAGATATTTTCTGCAAGAAGGGGTCAATGGAGCGCCGCAACGCAATCCCAGGAATTCTTCAGAACTTTACAACGGTATTACAGCAATGCATACATGGATGCGCAGAAGCAAGATGCCATTAATGTGTAAGTTAGCATTGAGTCCTCATCAATTTTATATAATATTTTATGTTTGTAAGATTTTTTTGTTCAAATCGAGTGCTCTTGGAGCAAATAGCCAGAGAATGCGATTGCTGTGTTTTAGAATGAGTCACGGAGAATATGCTATGTAATCTTTTATGTTTCAGTTAGGTGATAGGACCCGGTACCAAAACTTAATGTAAAAAAAAACCAAGAACATGTAAGCGAATCAATAATCACCAAGACGAAGATTACTGGAAATTTATCCAAATTAACGTTAAAGAAAGGACCAATCCTTTTGAGAACACGGAAAAGCTCTTCAAAAGATGTCTCGAGACTAACGGAAAAAATAGATCATAAATGTACAAGGCCTTAGGCACCATTTAACCGGAAGATTTAGTTTTTTCCGCCCCTTATTTCCAACTAATAACTCTAATACTTAATATATTAAACAAAATAGTAATTTAATTACTACTAAGTTTCGGGTCTTAACATTAAGTTTGTTGTCTCAACCCCAAAATGATATATTCACTTTTTAGATGATTGACTTGTTTCTTTTGGTTGGTATGGCCATCCACACTTTGCTGGATTAGATTTGTTTTGAATTCTAATTTTTTTCATTGGTCCTTAAATCTTGAGCAGATTCCTTGGACATTTTCAACCCCAGCAGGGTAAACCGGCCCTCTGGGAATTGAATTCAGATCAGCATTATGATTCTGGGAGAGACAAGGACGAAGATGGACGGTATTTTTTCTTATTTAACCCGTTATAGTTTCAACCAGAAAAGGATTAATCGCTTACTTTCTTTCAACTCATCTTTGCAATACACGCCTTCTTGGTCATCAGTGCCTATAGAGTTTCTTTTAGATTGATATTTATGCTTGGTTCTCAATATTCTATATTGTGATGGCCTGGATTCAAAATAAGTTTCTTATGAATGTTATTTGCACAAATACCCCTTGTTAAGAAGTGCGCAAATACCCCATGATAAATTTTTTTGGTGCACATTTACCGCCTCATATGGGTCTTTCTCGCAGGAGTTATCATCTCCTCGTTTATTTCCGTTTAATTTTAATGGAATCATCGTCACATGTTTGTAACTACATTGAGATTGTGGCAAAGGTATTACGGCCAAAAATTTATAAATACCCCAAAAAATATGCAAACGATGTCGATTCTGTTTAAATTTAACGAAGCCGAACGGACAAAAAAATGAGATCAAGGGTTATTTGTGCACTACCCAAACAAAATGGGGGTGTTAGTGCAAAAAAAACTCTTCGTGTTTTCCTCTCATCCTGTTGACCAAGGAATTCTTTTTGCACTAGCTTGTATTAATTGTCTAATTTCACTAACATGCATTTTTGGAATTTTCCGCTTGTGCTATAGGGCTATTTTCAAGAGGTCGTTATCAGACGGAAACATCCTTCAAGAATGCAGTTCGCCCACCTCGGCCACAAACGGCAAGCAACAGAACTATCCAAACGCAATTTTGTGTAGTGAATCACAAGATAAGAAGGTTCTTAGTGAATCATCTCCCGAAATATCGACGTGTGAGAGTGACATCACTTTTTCAAGGTTTGATTTATTAGTTGTTATCTCCGATAAAAACATTAAACCGAATTAATATTGAATTCCGATACTTAACTGTAAGTAAATTCTTTTCTGTCTTCTGTAGGTATACGCCTTTGATGCCTTGTAGGCAGCTTTTTGGGGATATTAAAAGAGAGCGTGACCACGAAGGCGAGCATATCAACATTTTTTCCGAGCACGGAGATATGTTCAACTACTCCAATTTTCTGGATTTGGACTGGCTTTCCTCTTCTGATAAATCATGCGAGGAAGAGCCGTATGAGAGGTATTTTTCTATTATTGTTGGATTGTAGAAAATAAACCCACTAGAAATCGAATAATCAATTTGAGTTGTTGACATGTATAGGTCGTCGAACTCGCCCATGGAGGGACTTTCATCGGAGAGTGTAGTCAACGGAATAATGGGCGAATCTACTCCTTCCACGAGCGAATGCGGTTCCACCTCCAAGGTCAGTCATTTTAATATACCTCCGCTTTGATTTTTCTATTTTAAGTGAGGTAATTTCTTATTTACTGTAAACCATATTGTGTTGATTTTCCTTTTTTTTTAAGGAAAATAATTCTTCACATTTTAAACTTGTTATGCATTGTGTTTGGAGGTGAACTTTATTACCGGGTCACGATTTTGTATACCGGTTTTGAGAACTGGGACTGGGAATGGTTTCAAGAATTATTACGCACATCTATTACTCCCAAGGCAAATCGGGACTGGAAAATTCCCAATCCTGGTTTATTGTTTCTTTTGATTTACTATACTAATATATTTTTTTCTCATAAAAGCCAGTAAAATCTCGTTTCAAATGGATATTATCCAGTTTACAGTCGGTTGAATCCCGATTTAAATATGGTTTTTACCTGTCCTGGTACCAAATACCAGTCCCCGAAAAAACCAAATTTTCCAAAAATGCTACCGGAACCTGAGGAAAAATTAGCGAAAATACTATTAACTAGGAAGTATAAGTGACGGTTTATCGTTCTTAATCCCACATCTCAAAGTTATCTTCTCGTCGGACTATTTCTATAAACAAAACCCTTCATATTTTGCATTAATGTAACAGGAGAGAGAGCGCTCAGAAACGGAAGTGCACTTGGGTTCCGGCGGGAGTTCGAACGTGGCAGAGGATTATCCCGATAGCTTCGTCCAGTGGGTGAACTACGGCGAGACGCTCTGCCACTGAAGCATACCTGTCACATATTATTATTAGCTTTCTGCCCTTCTCTCCATTGTTGGGTCGGGGAAAAGGCGGCGGCGGTGGTCGGATACGGAAGCACAAAGGGCGTAAATAGTCAAAGGTTGAGAAAAATAAAAAATTCTTTGAAGGAGGTCTTGTTTGTAAATATACTTGGCGTTTTAGATTCTTTTTGTTATATTGATTCATGCTAACCAATGGGAGAGAAGTGGTGTCCTTAGTCTAGAATTGCCATCGATATCTATTTTTATGTCCACTTTTAACATGTCTTCAATCATTTCACCCTTTCATGCCTTTTTATTTTTTAATATTATTTTTGGATACCCGAGACCGGGGTTTTAGCAGCCTTCTGGGATCCGGTCTGTCCGGGTTTTGGAAAGGCTGGCTCATCTTAAAAAAGGCTAAAATCTGGACATTGGCTGTAACTAAGACGGTATCAGGTCAAAAAATGGGCCGGTTCGAGTTTTGAATAGAATTTTGAAATTAATTTAAATTTGTTTAAGTTTATGTTAGAATCATAAACGTTAGAAATATCATAGAATAATTATGTAAAAATATCAAATTGGGTTGGAAGTAAGATTGGTTTGCTTTGTTTCTAGTTCTCGGTTTATAAATCGTTATCGTAGAATCAGAACCGGTTTCTTTTAAAAAGAGGCTTTGGTTTTAATCCGAAATTGGACTGGGATTCGACTTTCATCGGGTTTAATAGCTACCTTTACGTTTAAATTGAAGGTAATCAACATAAACTTAGTGTTAATAATATCATAAGATCTCTTTCTCCAAGCAAAAACGACTTTTTTCATACCACGTGATTAGCAAAAGTAGTGAAAAATTCACATGATTGGTTACGATTTGCAAAAAGCAAAATTATATTTTCACATGATTGGTTCCCTTATCTACCTCTTGAATCATTTAATTAAATTAAATAATTATACATTACATTATACATATAACTATTGTACATTTCTTTTTTTATTGGATTAAGCTCAACCATGACATGCCTGAATAGAAATTGATGTCAATTTTGTATGAAACGACAACGCTTCGTGCTAGTGAGAGCTGATCCTATACCTATCTCTCACCCTTTAGTACATTTGGATCGCTTTCCGTTTCAAGCAGAGGTGTCCAGTGGGCCGGCCCACAAGCCGCTAGGCCGTAGAGCCGAAGGAATTTGTCCAACAACAGACCCTCGATCTTCACAGGCGCCTGCATAAATAAAATAAAAAACGTCCCACTTTCTTAAGAATCCAAAAAGATTAGATTATTAAGGGATTGTGGTTCGTAAACCGTCAAATTTCGCGTGGAGTGCTCGTGCAAATGTTCCCAATCTACAATGAAGCTTAAAATGTTCATTTTCCGAATCTCGAAAGCCAAATCGCCTACTTTATATATACTTGATGGCGGTTTCGGTAACTATAGTTCACTTTTTGAAATTTTCTGCTTAAAATACAAAATAAAAAAACGGGCGATCCATGGGCGCTAAAATCGAATTGATACATTGACATGATTTACCAATAATCACAATCCAACACCACTGTTAATTAATCACACACTATATTGAAGTATACTATATAAAAATAAAAACCTTAGTTTGCACATGAATTTTAAAAATTGAAAATTTAAACTAATTGGTATCAACCCAAACACTCTTGTAATTCGATTTCCACAATAATTAATCACATATTGAAAACGAAGATTATAACAAACTAATTGATTAAACTCCTAATTACTGCATGTCCTATATCAAACCTCTCCTCCGCTTTTGTGCCGTCTTTTTCATCTTCAAAAATCTTGGATTAATCACTTGCTCGTCGGATTCGATACAAAAGAAATCATATTTACTCGTCTCCTGGTAATCCACCGTCTTCACCACTTTGTTATCCAACGAATCTTCGCTTCCAAGCCGAAAGAACTTGATGCCCGAACACGTCCTCAAGACGACGACGTCGTTTGATGCCATGGCCAATACGCTGGCGTAGTGGACACCGCACGTCTTGTTCACGCACTCGATGTTCACTCGACTCCTCATGCTCCAAACCCTAGCATTGCTGCTGCCCTCCGACATCCACACCTCCATGCATGTGTCCGGTTTCACCATGAAACTGGCAGCGAGCTTCCCTCCGCAATCGAGCAGCGTCAACTTGCGCTCGCCTTCACTCAGTGGGGCCGGCAATGAAGTGGACACGTGGCAGGTCTCGTTCTCCCAATCGAAGACGAGAATTTTATGGTCCGACGTTAGGGCGTAGACAAACCCGGCCGCAGAAACCACCGGTTCTTCGAACAAAATAGACTCCTGGGACGGAACCCTAATGTCCTCCGGCAAAAGCCGCCACGACCAGGTGGCTGAATCGAAAACCTCGCACCGGTAGATTCTGTAATTCTTTGACTTGGAACACAAAACAGAGCACATGGACGTGGAGAATCGGACGATCTTGTAACGGAGCTCGTTAGGGTTTGAGGAAAGAACGGTCATGGCAATTCTCTCCGTCGTGTACCGGGTTTTCGGCTTTGGAATAACCCGCCACTGCTTCGTCGCTGGCTTGCAGACAATGAACCGTGGCATACGATGCCATCGGTTGGCTTCGAACCCGCAGAGAACGAGCCCTTGCTTCGCGACAGCTTCGATCTTGACGGGTCTCGAAGGAAGGAAGCCGAAAGAGAGGTTTCTCGAGGGCTCGCTCACGGAGAATATGTGCCGGAAAAAGCCCCTGAAGAGTACGAGGAAGCCAGATATTGTAGAATTCCCTATCCGGCGAAACTTCTCGCCAAAGCTCCACGTCTGCGTAGCCTCGTTGAATCGCTTCGCGACCGTCTCCGGTGAGGATCGTGTCAGGATTTCCTCAATCACAACGTCAAGAGGTAGAGTTGAGCCCATGATATCGATCGCCTTCGGTGACTGATCAGCCCTAATTAAAACAGGTCTCTCTCTCTCTCTCTCTCTATATATATATATATATATATATATATATATATATACGGGGTTTAGGGTTTATACTTTATATCATTATAATTTATATATATACACTATATATATATATAATATATATATATATATGTAAACTACTGATTTTTGTTACGAATTAGTTTCTTGGGTTGCTTGCTAGTCAAGGTAAATCTTTTTAATCAAATAATAATTTGGAATGAAAATTAAAAATAATTCACTAGTTTCTTTATCGACCATTGCAAACAAGTTTGTCTGGAATATAAAAATAATACACTAGTTACTTAAAAATGAATTTAGTGAGTACTATAAATTCACTTTATTTTAATAAGACGCGGTAAATATTAAAAATTACTTTCATAAGCGGTAATTATATTCCAACTTACAGTTATCATTGTCGACTAGTATTATTTTAGCAATGGCATTACCGAGTTTAGAGAGCAAGGAGCAACTAATATATACGGACTATATATATATATATATATATATATATATATATATATATATAGCTATTTAGGAAAATCTTGTTCTTGAGATTGGCAAAAATAATAATTTAATCTTAAAATTGTGTGTTTAACTTTGGGATAAGCTTATAGATTTAAATCGATATATGGTTAAAATTTAATTCACGATATATATGATTACCAACTTGTGAGAGTGACAAAATTAGTAGTATTGATGCTACAAATTGGTGACAGAAGGTATTTTTGCCGTCAAAAACTGAAATGTATTTTAATAAGAAACCATTCTTATAAGATTAAAATTGAAATATAATTACACATGAATTTCAAAGATTAAAATTTTAAAGTAATTGATATTAACATAAACTCTTGAAAATTGAAATAACATCATCAGTTTCTATACAATAATAGCATAATAAAAAATGAAGATTATAATAAAGTGTAAAGAAATTGATTATACTCCGAATTAAGTGCATGGCCTCAAGCTGATTTCCTCCGCTTGTGTACGGACCTTGTTGCCTTAATCTTCCTCTTCAAAAATCTCCGATCAACCACTTGCTCGTCGGATTCGACGCAAAAGAACTCGTCTATGCTCGTCTTGCGGTAATCCAGCGTCTTCACCACCTCGTTCTTCGATGAATCTTCGCTTCCGAGCCGAAAGAGCTTGACACCCGAACACGTCCTCAAGATGACGACGTCGTTTGACGCCATGGCCAGTGCGCTGGCGTAGTGGAAAACGCGTCCGCACGCCTTGTTCACGCACTCGACGTTCACTCGGCTCCTCATGCTCCAAACCCTAGCATCGCCGCTGCCCTCTGACACCCACACCTCCATGCACGTGTACGGTTTCGCCATGAAACTGGCACCGAGCTTCCCTCCGCAGTCGAGCAGCGTCAACTTGCGGTCGCCTTCGCTCAGCGAGGCCGGCAACGAAGCTGACACGTGGCAGGTCTCCGTCTCCCAATCGAAGGCGAGAATTTTGTGCTCCGACGTTAGGGCGTAGACGAACCCGGCCGCAGAAACCACCGGTTCTCCGAACAAAACAGATTCCCAGAACGGAACCCTAACGTCCTCCGGCAAAAGCCGCCACGCCCACGTGGCTGAATCGAAAACCTCGCACCGGTAGATGCTGTAATTCTTTGACTTGGTAAACAAAACAGAACATTTGGGCATGGAGAATCGGACGATCTTGTAACGGAGCTCGTTATGGTTTGAGGAAAGAACCGTCATGACGAATCTCTCTGTCGAATACCGGGTTTTCGGCCTTGGAATCTCCCGCACCTGCTGCGTCGCCGGCTTGCAGACAAAGAACGACGGTGGTTGATTCCATTTTTCACCTTTGCACCGGCAGAGAACGAGGCCTTGCTTTGCGACGGCTTCGATCTTGAAGGGTATCGAAGGAAGGAAGCCGAAAGAGAGGCTTCTTGAGGGCGCGTTCACGGAGAAGTATTTGCGCCCGAGATCGCCGTAGTGCATGTACTGAATGAGGAAGCCGGAGATTGTAGTCTTCGTTCTCCAGCGGAACTTCTCGCCGAAATTCCACGTCTGAGTAGCCTCGTTGAACCGCTTGCAGACGACTCGGCTTGTCGGGACCGTCTCCGGCGAGGTTCGCGTCAGAATTTCCTCAATCACAACGTCGAGAGGAAGAGTTGAGCCCATGTTGATCGTCTTTCTTTCTTTGATCTGGTGACTGAATCCTAATTGAAACAGGTATATATTATATATATATATATATATATATATATATCAGTGTTAGAAGATTGGAAATCTTGAAGATATACTTGATAAAAAAAGGAAACTTTCTGTATTATGAATTAATTTAAACTTTTTATTGGGTTGTTTGCTAGCGAAGGTCTTTTTAATGACGAAATAAAAATTTGGAATAAAAATTAAAAAATTATTCACTAGTTTCGTTCTCGACCATTGAGAACAAGTTTGTTAATTTGGAAATCGAAATATGGAGTTGTAAATTATATATATATATATATATATATATGCACGGGTGTAAAAAAAGTAATTAATAAATGAATTTAGTGTTGAAAACTGAAGTATTATAATCCACTTTATTTTAATAAAACACAATAAATATTGAAAACAAGTAGTATGGTAAGCGGTAGTATTTTATGGGTTTTAAGGTATATTAAATCGTAATTTAAATAACATTTCCATATACAGTAGTTTCCTATTTATTCTCTTCATGATCAATATCTATATTCATATCATAAGTTTCCCATTCTAATTAATCAATAATAACTTCTCGTATTTTTATTTTTATTATAAATATCAATATAGAGTTTCCCTTTTCTACCAACTTCTCGCTAGTTAATTTCCAATTTCCCTGCATTTAAAAGAGAAATAATTCAATAATAAATAAATAACTTGTTTCCCAAGCTTTCTCTCTTGAGAAGCCTCGATCTAATCAGTACTATAGATATATATATATAGAGAGAATTATCTCCGTTTTCGTTGTTCAAAAACCCTAGTTTAGCACTTTATCTCTTCGAGACGAGTTGCCGGACCATCAATTTTTTTAAATTATTTTCCCCGAGCCTGAGCTCCACATATGCCAAAAAGCATAGCCGAAGTCCTCCAACAAGGGTCGGCCCTGACTCAACGGGGCCCTAGGCGTAGAGAAAATTAGAGGCCCCTAAAAATATAGCAAATTTGTATTTTTTGAATAAAAATATTATTATTTTTTATTTTATTCAAATAATAATATTAATAACAACCTGTTAATAAATTTATCTTAAATGGCGAGTTTTTAAATCTTAGGAGTAGTATTTTCTCTGATAAAAAAGATAAAACCAACGATGAAAAAAATTGGTATAAATCATACATTTTTTATTTATTAAATAACACTTCAAAATTCTAAATGGTCATATGATATCATCATTAAAATAATAATTCTTATTAGATAAAATGTTATTTTTCATATCTTTAAATTTAAATTTAATTAGCTAATATATAAATAGATACAGTGTATACAGTCGACCAAATTATTAAAAAAATTATAAACATTCTTTAAATCCGTCAAAATATAATTATAAACATTTAAAAAAATATATCAACAATTCATCATCTTTATTAAAGAGGTATTGCGGTATTGGTGACTTGTGACTAAGTATTTAATATAGATAAATAAAATATTCACTAGTAAAAGTTTGAATTCGTTTTTTTAAATTTTTTATAGTTTGTTGAGGGCGATTTGCACCACCCTTTTCCAGTCACAAGAATAATCGAAAGAACACAATAATGATATGAACACAAATATTCCTGATTTATTATGTTCCAGAAAAGGACTCGGTTTTTCCCGTTTGTTAGCTGGACAATCGAAGGAAAAGGATAAAAATAGGATATGATTTGATGCCGCGCCTCGCCAGCTTCAGCGAGGCTGCCTACGTACCCGATATACCGAGATCAGGTCATCACGTAGTTCAATGTGGTTTGTGTTCTCTTGGTGGTTTCTCTTAGCCAAATCTCCCCTGGCCGAATCTCTCTTCTGGGATAATTTCTCCCTGGATCCTTCCTTCTTCCCCCTTTTACCAAATGAGGCTTAACTTGCTTTTTATAGAGTTTTCATTTGCCTTCTCACACTTTTCCCGCCTTTTGCCACCTCCCATCACTAGCTCTCCCAGGAGTGATTCAAGGAAGGCATGGTTAACCCATGCCTTACGTCATTCTAGAGCAGTTGGCCAGAGTGGGTAGGTGGGCAGCATTAAATGCGCATCTCGTCAGTGGTCATTCGGCTCTGCACGCCTCGTCGTTCATGCCTCTCGTCGAGTGGGTAGGTGGACATCATTAAATGCACGTCTCGTCAATGGTCATTCGGCTCTGCACGCTTCGTCGTCGATGCCCCTCGTCGAGGCGTGATGGGACACTTCGTCGCGGTTTACCTTTGCCCTAGTCAGACTTCGTCGCGGGTTAAAACTCCTCGAGGATGTTCCTTGGTTGACCATCGGTCAACGAACTTCCTCGCCCTCATCTCACGTCGTTTTAGGGACAAAACGACACGAGTTGTGTTGAGGATGGATTTGACGAAATCCGACATCAAAATAGTTCACTTCACACGTAAACAAGTTAATATAGTTTTGATGTGGGCCCCCTACTTTTGTCTTCTCATCCATTTTAAATTGTAAGGGTCCGAGGAAGGCTCCGTGCCCCGACGGATTCCATGCTCTTTTCTTTCAAAAGTCATGGAATGTGGTGGGCCCGGATGTGAGAAGAGAGTGTTTGGAAGTGCTCAACGGGAGGTCTAGCGTCAAACCATGGAACACCACAAACATCATGCTCATCCCAAAAGTCAAGAACCCGACCATGGTTAAGGACTTCCGTCCGATTAGCCTTTGCAACGTGCTCCTCAAGGTGGTTACTAAAGTGATAGCTAATCGCATAAAAGGACCACTTTCGTCCGTTATCTCCGAGGCTCAAAGCGCTTTTGTCCCCGGGAGGCTCATTACGGATAATGCCGCCGTTGCTTTCGAGCTCCTCCACTCCATTAGAAAGAAGACGAAGCGGAAGAAAGGGGTTTTGGCGCTAAAACTCGACATGAGTAAAGCTTACGACCGGGTGGAATGGGGTTTTGTCCTCGCGATGTTGCGACGGATGGGATTTGGATTGAGGATCATTGAGGTGATTCGGGATTGCATCTCGACCTTGGTCCTCTCGGTGGTCCTCAACGGAAGAACGGGGAGGCTAATTCACCCAAATCGAGGCCTTAGGCAAGGTTGTCCTCTATCGCCCTACCTTTTCCTAGCGTGTGCGGAAGGCTTGTCCGCTCTTATCCGGGGACAAGAACGCCTAGGTCTTCTACGGGGTTTTGCTTGTCTCCCCGCGGCTCCCGCGGTGACACACCTCCTATTTGCGGACGATTGTCTCATCTTTTGTGAAGCCTCCAATGAGGGGTCTCATGCAATACACACCATTTTGGATGTATAAGAAAAAGGATCGGGCCAAGTGGTTAATTTGGAGAAGTTGGCTTTATGTTGCTCCAAAAATATCACCGAGGAGGTGGCGGCCCTTTTTTCTTCACTCCTCCATGTGCCGCTTGCCGATGAACTCAAATCTTACCTTGGCCTTCCAACTCACGTCGGAAGAAATAAGATCGCTATCTTTAGCACCATAACGGAGCGGGTCCTAAAGAATATGCGGTCTTGGAAAGCGCGGTTGTTTTCGGCGGGCGGCCGTGAAGTCCTCATCAAAGCGGTTGCCCAAGCTATCCCATCGTACATAATGAGCCTCTTTCGCTTCCCGGCAAAAATCATCTATGAGCTCCATAAGCATCTTTCCCGTTTTTGGTGGGGAGGTTTGGAGGAAAAAAGGAAAATTCATTGGCAACGGTGGGAATGCATTGCTAGACCTAAAGCGGACGGGGGCCTCGGATTCAAGGATCTTAGGGGCTTTAACCGCACTCTCGTGGGAAGGCTTACATGGAGGATTATTCAACATCCGGAGTGCTTGATGGCTCGCGTTCTCAAGACAAAGTACTTCCCGGATTCATCGGTGCTCGACTTTGAAAGTAAAGCCCATTCCTCTTTTCTTTGCAAAAGTCTTTGTTGGGGCCGGGATTTGGTCCGGAAAGGGCTTAGGTGGCAATTAGGGAAAGGAAACATCCGTGTCTTTAATCAACCATGGATCCCTCGAGCCGGTAGTTTTTTCGTTCTCACAAAGGAGCCCGACGACGGATTCCCTTGGTGTGTCACCGACCTTATTTCCAACGGGGAGTGGAACAACGATCTTGTTTTGGACCTTATGATTCCATTTGACGCGCAAGCCATCCTCAAAATACCCCTCGGTAATGCGAATCTTGAAGATCGGTGGGTTTGGCATTTCGAGGAGGATGAGATATACTGCGTTCCGGGTACCGTCTTGCAAGAGCGGCCACGAGAGATGGCCCGTCGGGGTCGTGTAGCCTCGAACCGCGGTGGTGGAAGACTTTGTGGGAGCTTCACATACCTAACCAAAGTAAAACACCTAGTGTGGTGTGCATTTTTTGACACCCTCCCGACCTTTGGAGCGCTTAAAGGGAGAGGTGTGCCTTGCCTCCCTTTTTGCAAGTTTTGTGGCGCCTTACCGGAGGATGCCCTCCATGCGGTGTGGGATTGCGCAACCGCCCGAGCCATTTGGGTCTCCTCGTCTTTGCATAGGTGGGTGGAGAAGACGGCTCCGATTCCTTTTAGAGAGCTTTGCTTGCGCGCGCACGACGCCTTAGCACCGGCGGACCTCGAACTCTTTTGTGGCCTTTTATGGGCAGCGTGGTCCAACCGGAACACAAGCCTCTTTGATCACAAAGTCATTAAGCCGACAGAGTGGGTCAAGAAAGTGGCTTGTTGGTTCGAGAGTTTCAAGGCAAGTAATCGCTCATCGGAGGTCCCTTCGAGATGTTTAGCGGCTAGACAAAGTGTGTGGATAGCACCGGATATCGGCGACTACATCCTTAGTGTGGATGCGGCGTGGGACAAGGGGAGGGCGGCTTTTGGCGGATTCGTGAGAGACCACCGTGGTGAACTCATCGGCCTTGCGGCACGGCTTATCTTGGACGTAGATTCCCCGGTGACGGCGGAATGTTACGCTATTCTCCATGGCCTCAAATTCGCTCGGGATCGAGGTTGGAAGGTGGCCGGAGTGGAAACCGATTGTCTCAAAGCCTCCCAACTCGTCAACGGGGGTAAATGAGGTAGTATTCAAGGCCCGATCATCGCGGAAATTGGGACAATCTTTGCGGAAGTGGGAGTACGCTTTGGATGCCGTTGGATCCCGAGAGGATGCAACAAAGTTGCCAATAGAATAGCAAAGAACCGCCTAGCGGATTCTATTCCCGACATGTGGTCGAGGGATTGCCCCGAGTGGCTTGTACACGTTCTTCTTAGGGATTCATCCCATATTTCGATTTAATGAAAAGCTATCCAATTTAAAAAAAAATTGTAAAACTAATAATAATAAACTAGTTAAAGTAAGTATAAAACTGTGAATGTGGGCCCACTTCACACAACAATTTCTCTTTCCTTACAGTCACTTCCGGCGACCACCACAGCCCCCCTAAAATCGGGGGCCTAAGGCCGTCGCCTCGTCCGCCTACCCTAAGGGCCGGCCCTGCCTCCAACTCTGGATAATATTTTTTAAATAATAATAAAGGCCCATTATTCTGGGCCGTTGGATCAAACAATCCAATAGCTCAGAAAATAAAATAAAAATAAAAATAAAAATATAGAGGTAGAGGTAGAGGTAGAGGTAGAGGTAGAGTAATCCGGCTTTGCCTAAAAAAAAATGAAACATAGGATGGCAAACCTCTGCTAATTCCTCGACCAGATTTTGACGCGAATGTCGCCGGAGACGGTCGCTGAGAGCCGTCGCTACGACAAAACGATGATTACATACCTGACGTGTCTGAAGGAGTTTGCTCATTCGAAAGATCAAGAGAACAAGATTCCTCCCGAGAAATGTTTTAGATTGCCCTACATGTAAGCTGTTTCCAAACCTCGCGACACTTTCAAGAAAATCATTTCCTTTCTTTCGGGTTGTCAAAGAAGCTGACAGTGTTGTGATTTGAAAAACTGGGTCAGTTATGTCCATAATCATAATAATATATATATATATATATATATAATTTTTTTTGTAATTATCAGCCATGTTCTCTAAATATATAGAGTTCTCGCAACTCCCCTCTTAAACTTTTCAGTTCCTCCTCCCTAGAACTCGCGTAAGGTGCTGCAAATTTTCGACTTTTAAGCCATTTGCATAAAATGTGCATTGCAACTGGCTTATGATTTTACAAAACCCAACGATTTTTAACGATAAACGCGGAAATCGCTACGATTTATAAATTCAGGGAAACTTGTGATTTGGTAAATTCACGGGGGTGGTAACAAGTTCCAAAGGCGCAAGATCGATGTGGGTTTTCTGAAATACACTCTTTCTTATCCAATTTTGCCCAGAGCTCTTCCTCAACCTCCCACCACTGATCAGAGTCAGACGACACAAACTTCTCGGCCGTACAGCTGAGAGAGTAGACCAAGCTCATGAAGCTTGGAATGGTGACGTCAACTTTGTGATCGTTGAGAGCGAAGAAGATCTCCATAGCTTCATCTACCTTTCCGATCTGGCAAAACCCGATGAGGAAAATCGTGTAAGGAGTTAAGTCGAAATCGTTCATACCGAAATCCATTTCAAGCAGACCCCGGACCGCTTTGTCGATCCTGCTTCTTCGGAAATCTTCCTCGATAGCGTCCACGTCTTCCTTGACGACCGTTGGCATGTTTCGCCGGTATTTCAACCATAGACTAAGCGCTAGCGAGATTTCCCCCCTCTGGGAACACCAGGCCATTAACGCGATGTAAACCGAGGACTCGGGTGAACGCCCGTCTTCTATCATTTGGTTGAAAACCCTTAAGGCGTCTCCGAATTCCCTCCCGTACATGACAGCGTCCGGCGAAATCCCTTTCGACATCGCCTTGAACAGCGCCCGCGCCTGGTCGACCACCACCCGACATCAGCCCTCGGATCAACATACTGTAAAACCCAATGTCGGGTTCGACCCCGGTTGCCACCATTTTCTCTAACCACTTGTGGGCTTCCTCGAACCGCCGAGCTTTGAACAAGCCCTCGATCAAATAGGTGTACCCTTGGAGGCCCACGTCGTACCCGTCTTCGATAAAAGAACGGAGAAACGCTTGGGCCTCGTCAACGCGACCCCACTTACAGTACCCGTCGAGCATAGCATTGTAGGCAGTGGAATCCGGCAAAGACCCGAGAACCTTCAGCATCTCGTTGTACAAATCCAGAGTCAGCAAGTGCTCGTTTTTCGCCTGCAGCAAGACGGACAGAACGC
The DNA here is from genome assembly GCA_954871525.1 of Parietaria judaica. Taxonomy (NCBI): domain Eukaryota; kingdom Viridiplantae; phylum Streptophyta; class Magnoliopsida; order Rosales; family Urticaceae; genus Parietaria; species Parietaria judaica. The sequence goes on along the minus strand of OX940864.1, from coordinate 2,216,898 downwards.
GGGTTTGAGGCCACGCACTGGCCGTTGGTGGCGGAATCGGGCAAGGACGGACAATGGCGGATTAGGGCGCCGGCGCCGGAATGATATAAACCAGAAAACATTAACAACTTTTTTTTTTCTTCACAAAACGATGGTTCAAAATAGTTAAAATAAAACTAGAAAATTTCATAATTTTTTTATTTTCTTTACGATTAAAAAATGAAACTTTTCATAACCAAAAGAATTATTATATTCCAAAATTGAATTGTGAGAGAATGAGAGGAAGGTTCGTATTTAAAGGGGAGGAAGGGGTAAAACGGTAAATGCACGGGAAATGTGGTTACTTACACGAGAGTGGGGCCTGTGAGTGTGTAAATAAAGACTAAAAACGTTTTCGAGGATAACGCGAGAGGATTTACGAAACTGCCCTCGGGGTGTTGGGGGAATTTACGAGGGTGCCACTGCGAGAGATGTTTCTCATGTGAGCTGTTGGTTGCGAATTCATCGGCTTTGTGAGCAGTCGTAATTCTTGCAATAAATTTTGTATTTTTGTGCTTTTTTTTTTTTTTTAGATTTGCACGATCTTTCGGTTTTTTCCACCCCAATAAATAACTTGAGTGCCAAAACGAACAATACTTATTTACCAAAACTAGAAAGCAAAAATAATTACTGACAAAAAAATAATAATTCAAGTTTGATTACATTACATCATCATGATAAAAAAAAAAGCGATAAATGTACTAAAGTTTAGGCGGTAGTAAACGACCATATACTGAAGTAAGTATCCAAGTCGCGTAAAAAATATAGAATTTTTGTTCTTTGTCTTTATTATGTTTTTTTTTTAGTTATACACGTGTTATTGGACTCTTGTAATTGTTTACTGTATTTTATTACACGCATTTGATTACGAGGATATATAGTAATGAAGATAATGACACATGATTATAAACTCTTGGGGGTGATAAAATAGAAAGAAATAAAAAATAATGGTTTACATAATTTACAAGCAAAAATAATTACTGACAAGAAAAAGAAAAATAGTTAAAGTTTGATTACATAATTTACATTACATCGTCATGATAAAAAAAATAGTGATAAATGTACTAAAGTTTAGCCGAAGCGACCATGAACTGAGTATGTATTCAAGTCACGTAAAAAAGTAGATTTTTTTTTTATTGTGTTTGTTTTAGTTAGTTATACATGTGTTATCGGACTCTTGGTTACCATATTTTATAATACACCTTTGATTATGATTTATAAGAATATATAGTAATGAAGATACTATAGAGAGAAAAAAAAAATGCATGCCTTGTATTTTTACTCAAATTGAGTACTTCTGCTTTTATAGATGAAACTTGAGTATATGATCGCTAATTTTGCTTAGATTTAGATATATTTGTTGCTGTTATCTCATACTTTAGCTATACAATATTTTAGTACATGCGCCGTTAATAAAATTTCATCTCATTCAAAGGGGCTTTTTTCAAGAATGACCTTAAGTGAGATCTCATTTAGTTTCATACCCTTCCGAAATAGCGTTCTGTGTCTTGGCATGGGGGGCTTGGGAGGGTATGGATCTAATTAAAATCCCAAGGAGGTCTTTTAGCCTATTTCAAAGTGACACTTCTCCAAAGCTTAACGGCTCATTCAAAATTCGATTAAATCATTTGAAATAGTTGAGAATAATTTTTAGAGAAGAAAAATAGTGAACATTGTGATTTTTTCCCGTAAAAATAATAAATTTCGAGAGCTATAGTCATAAAAAAAAATGTCGTGAAAAGAATAAAAATATGAAATATTTATGCCGGTATATTTTGAGCACATTACATCATAATGCAATGCATCATTGGTTTATTTGCTAAGAAATCACTAGTGATAGTCACCTTTGATGTGGAAGGAGGTACATTTTCAAGGAATTTGATGCCTAAGACTTGCAATTTTTTCTAAAACGGGTGGAAAACCAGGTGGGTCATTGCCTTTTAAATTCTTTCTTAAAAAATGGGAGAAAATTAACTAAAAAAATAGGCATGACATCATAAGAAATCATTGGTTTTTTATTTTTTATTTTTCGTGATATTGAGAGACTACTAGACTAGCGATCTTGTCTTGTATTTTGTAAAGAAGAAGTTCAGTCTCAAGGAATTTGGAGCATAATAAATTTACAATTTTTTTTTTCCTAAGATAAAAAGGAAAAGTCTTGAAAGCAGAACTTTCACTGGTATTCAATTTTTTTTTTTGTCACGTGTCAAACTTACGTGAAATATGTAAAGCTACGAAGAGACCATTAGTAAATTTGAAAGAGAAAAACATATAAAAAGGGTGCTATTTCAAACCAGATTACTTCATAATGCATTATTGTGCAGATTGTTTTGGCAACATTATTATTGTATGATTTTATATGACTATTTTATATTCTTAGTTAATCAATCATTATTAAGATACACATATACGAGTCCTACGAAAGTCGTGAAAATTAATAAAAATATCTTATGATAAATGATGATTTGATAATAAAATAAAAAGTCAGTTATTTATTTTTTACGTGCCAAAGATAAATATTACTTTTAAAATATATAAGGCATTGCTCTTAAAAAATGAAGCTCTTGTCACAAACTTCACTAATGGAAATCCGGGGGCCGCAATTGTTAATTATTGATAAAAAGGGTTGATGATGGCGAAAATACCTAAATTTTGGTTAAAGAATCCTTCATGTACCCAAAGTCAAAAAGTGGTGGCAAAAATACTCAAAGTCACATTTGGGGCGTTGACCACTCCATTCGTATAACACAGTTAACTTACCCGTTAACTCTGGCCAAGCGGACAAACGTGGGTTGCTGACTAAGCAATTTTTTGCCACGTGGACGAGCCCACATCAACCTCCTACGTGGAAAAGAGGCTGATGTGGGGTTCGTACACGTCAGCAACTCAAGTTTGTCCACGGGCTAAAGTTAACAGGTAAATTAATTGCGTTACGAGAATGGACTGGTCAATGCCCCATCAAAACTTATTAACCAAATCAAAATAGCGTTCTAGCCAAATCAAAACATAAAATTAACAAAATAGTCAATGTTTGATTAATATTGTGGACTAGCCAATTAACCATATTAACCAACATAAAAAGACTTTACTACCCTTAATTATTAATAATCCGAAATATTATTCGTATTAAAATTTTTAATAAAAGAGGAAATAAATTAAGCTACAAAATTGGTAACAAATTTTTTAAATACCATAAACCTAATAATCTCTCACTCCTTGTGAACTCTCGACTAGAGGAGGACAACGGGTGGGAAGAAGAACATTAGATTTTCAATTGCGTGCTTTGCTTGATGCGCCAATAAAACTTTATCATCTACCAGTGGACCGGCACCGCGCTTCGCGCGGTGGCGATAGATTTTAAAAATATAATATAATTGGTTAATTTAATTGTTTGTTATAATTGAAAATTTTACATTAAATATAGTTTTAAAAAAAAGTGCATTGTCTCAAATTGTTAAGTTGATTTTTTTGAAATTATTTTTACATTAAAATGTGTAGTAATTGAAACACAAAGATTTGTTATGAACTCAACAATTGCCGATTTTTTTAGTGTTATTTTATAATAATTTTTTATTAGAGCACATATATTTTCAAATAGAAAATTGTCTCTAAAAAAATAATAAATAATCTAACAGCAAATCATTAAAAAAACATAAAAATATAGCTGAAAATCAACAAAATTAACAATTACAACTCTAAAGCTAATTAAAAGCGAGTGCTAAACAAAAAATAAGTCCTTAGAAAAATAATAAGGAAAATCAATACATCCAAATCGCGTGATGTTAATTTGTAGGGGAGATAGTAGTAAGGCCATCTCCAACCGATCACTCTATTTTTCACTCTATTCTTCACTTGATTTTTCAGAAATAGAAATTTCTCTCCAACCGAACTCTATTTCTCACTCTAATTTTATCCTCTTTATCACTTATACTTATACCCCTATATTTATTTACTTTTATTACTAATTAGATAATTTAATTGAATTATGGTAATGAGTAAAATATTACTCTACAAATTAATTACAAATAGAAATACACATTATATAAATACACAACAAATGTCATTGTTGTCTTTTAAATACATGTACCTCCATTAAATAGCTTTTTAGACATATAATTACTGTTTATAAATAATATTGAGGGTAAATATTAAATAATTTTATAAATTTTAGATATTTATATAAGTTTCAAAATTTTGAAGGACTAAAAAATAAAATAAAAAATATATAGCGCAGTGAATAGTGCATCGCTACACGTAGCGCCATACTATTCACTACTCTATTTTAGAGTTGGTTTTGAAGTTCCATTGGAGCAATAACTTCAAAATAGAGTGGGTTTTAGATCTCCATTTGAGTTGCTCTTAAACGATGAAGGGGCAATGGGCCTTTCATTTCATTGTCATTTGAATTTAAACGTCAATTTTCATTTCATTGTCATTATATATCAATAAACAAAGCAATTTATAGAGTTAAAAAGTATGCGCATTACGTTACATTATAAACTATTGATATTATTCATATTTGGGTTATTACCGGCATATGTTCCTGTTCTTTTGCAAACATCCGACTTAAGTTCCCGTTCTTTTTTTTTTCGCGGCATATATTCCATAAGTCTTAAAACGTACTTAAAGACAACCTCCGTTAACACTTCCGTCTATGTCCGTTAGTTTGTTACGCCCTTAATACCGGCATATGTTCCCGTTCTTTTGCAAATATCCTACTTATGTTACCGTTCTTTCTATTTATGGTTTTTTTTTATCATTTAAAAAAAAGTACTAATTTTTTCCATTTTATATTTTCTTAATAATATTTTTTTAGACGATAAAAGTACAATTTTTAGATGATACTAATTATTTTTAAGCGGTAAAATTACTTTTTTTTTTGAAATCGTCATTCTCTCATCGATGTAGAATTGATCTTCATTTTTAATCCAGAAATCTTCTTTCGTCGTGGAAGTCTTTGATCTCCGCTTCTAACAAGCTCTCAAATCATTAATTACCAACCCTAACCAAAGCACCAACCAATCGAATTGCCACGAAACCACGGTTCTCACCGACACCCGCGAGCTTCCGTCGTGGGAGGGTTCGGTGCCGAGGAGAATTGGCATTGGGCAGAAGCAGTAAAGACACAAAGGAGGTTCTAGTGGACCGAGGTTGGGATCACCGTGACCGATGACTATAGGAAAGCCATCAATGACCTGTCTCCGAAGTGTTGGAAAATATTGCAATGAAAAAAAAAATTGAGATAGCGTCAAGTGGGTCGAAACGTTGAACACCCGAGTTGAACGCTTTCTTCAAAACGAAGTATCGAAAGCTATCTAGATATTATGCGTTTGCTTCCCATTAATTTTTCACTTTGTAATTTTAATTTTTTATAGCTTCCCATTGTTTTATGTTGTGAGTCTTTGGGTAATGGAGTTCAAGGAGTCTTAGTTTGCTAGCGAACTTTGAAATGTTACGAAGTTTGGGGTTGACCGATTATATCCTGGGAAGCTAATTGCCTAACGAAACTCAAGCACGTAGATGAGGCGAATCAAGCTTTAATGAGAGATTCCAACGCGTCTCGGGAATCACTAATGTTTTCTATTTACAGGATATCAAGAACAATTTTCGGACAAAAGAGATAAGACGATGCTCGTCAAATTCAATAACACATCGATATGTATTTTGAATTTACTTGCTACTATTTTTCTAGAATTTATTTCTCATATATTATCATCTCTAGAAAATATACCTAGCGTTGCAAGGCTGTGAAACTCGGGCTCTGCTCGAACCAATCGGTGAAGATGAAGTTTGTCGAGGTGTACATGACACGTGGCAAAAACAAATGGATATAGACGGAAGTATTAACAGATGTTGAATTTGAGTATGTTTTAAGACTTATGGAATAAATGCCGCTAAACAAAAAAAGAACAGGAACATAAGTCAGATATTTGCAAAAGAACGGGAACATATGCCAGTTTTAAAGGCGTGATAAACTAACGGACATAGACGGAAGTGTTAACGGAGGTTGACTTTGAGTACGTTTTAAGACTTATGGAATATATGCCGCGAAAAAAAAAGAACGGGAACATAAGTCGGATGTTTGCAAAAGAACAGGAACATATGCCAGTAATAACCCTTCATATTTTATGTAAATTTTTTATAATTTTACTATGAAGAGAAAATTGAATTATTAAAATATATAAAGTGATTGTAGTATCACAATAAGAAAATTTAAGTCAATATAATTTTATACTATCGCCGAAGGACATTCAAATTCACTATAGTTTAACTCTTATCATTTTTTATAACTATATTTTCTCGTATAGTTTCTATTAAAGCTCATCAAATGTGTTATATATATATATAAATGCATCAAAATGAATTTTAATCGCTTAAGAGAGCAACTTAAATGATCTAATGCCTACAATATATATATATATATATATATATATATATATATATATATATATATATCACCAATTGCTTAATTTTCTTTGTATTAATAGATGAACTTTTATATGAACATTAAGATGACGCAGTTACATACCTTTCATTTCATATTATACGTTCAAAATTGACTGAGCATACATGTTAAATTCGTAATCGACTAGAATGGACAAAACTGATAATTTAATCAATAACTGGTAGTTACATATCTTTTATATCTTGTATTTTGTGGAATTTAATCAATAACTGGTAATTACTTTATCGATTTGAATGGACTAATTTATTGGATTTATACTCAATCATCACCACTTAAAATCTGAATGTTAAATTGTTTTTATTTTCTTGTTTCATTTCCTACATGCGTAAAAGACTTTAGTAAATCAAAAAAGAATCTTCAATTTTTTTGACGTGTCACGTTTCTTTAGTATGTCATTACATTATAAAATAGAAGGGAAATCGCAGTCAAAACTATTTTCTAAATTAGGTCATAAATGACTTAGATGAGATGAAGAAAAAAGAGTGAAGAAGTGAGAGAAAAACAAGAGAAAGAGAAAGGAAAGGAAATTCGTGGTTCCCGCACAGTTTCGTCGACCCTCAGGAAAATCGTCATTGCGCATTCGTTCACCATTGGATCGTCGTGATTTTTGGACAGAACGTTCCTAAGACATAGAGGTACGTTCTGAACGGTGAAGATGTGGTTTGGATTTTCTAGGTCGGTCTGAAGTATGGAAACCAGAGGTTGTTTTGTGAGAACGCTTTTCACAAATTCTTCTCTTGCTTGTTTGTTGTAATCCGAGATTGGTGTTCGATCTTGATGATGATGATGTATGCCTCTAGTTTTATATAGAGAAGACTTCGTTTGTACCTCACTCTTGATTATAGTGGATTTTAAGCGGCCTACGGGTCCCGTGGTTTTTTACTCCGTTTTGGGGGTTCTTCCACGCTAAAATTGTCTCGTGTTCGTGGTTGTGTTTCGATTATTATCGCCTTCATATTTCAGCGGCTATTGGGAGATATTGAGATTCCGTTGCGTTGCGCTTTCTCCCAACAATATATATATATATATATATATATATATAGTAGCTTATCAAGCGGAACATTGTCATTTGTATTAACGCGGATGGTGTCATAGGATGGACTAACATTAGCTGGATAGTTCACTTCAAACTGTCCAAAAAATTGATAAACAAAAAAGAAAAACGTAAAAAAAAAATGATGAAAAAACCGAACAACCCCTTAGAAACTTTCCATAAATGAAATAACAAAGATTTGTCCAACTAAAGCTAAATCGCTTGTCAAACAGGGAAGCTAAATCGGGAAACGCTGAGAATGAAAATACCGTAAATACCAAAGGGGCGTCGTTGATTGACTGCTCGGTGTCTGAGAATCTATATATATAGAGTTCAAATTATATGTCAGCGGTTCGTCTCTGTAAAATAATAAAAATGAAGCAAGAATTACCAATTGTTGACTAAAATAACAAAACATACATAGGCAATGTAAGGAAGTTTTTTCATAGGGATTTTAGAAAAATCTTTCAAAGAACTTCATATCGACTGAGCACAGTTACAAAGAAAACGAAACCCAACAACTACCCAAGAGGAAGCACGATTGTAAAATCAACGATTGCCAAAATATGGTCACAGATCCCCTCTTTTTCAATTACCTGCAAAATCCATCATTTCTGAAAATATAAAAACTCTAAATATTGATGCATAATTTATTTGTAGAGAAGCTGACTAAGTGAAACGAAGAAGAACCCTTGAGCCATGAGGCTGCCACTTGTCAGTGGGTCGAACAATTCGCTCAGAATTGCCGCCGGCGAGGACTTCGCTCGCTGCCGCAGCATGGTGCCGAACAGATGTTGATCGAGCCTAGAGAGAAAATGAGAGGGTTTGAAAAGGTTATAAAGGGATCTAGTGGAAGATTACATACTGCCATCAATACACAAATTAAACACTCAATAATTTTGAGTTACTACGTATCCTTTTGCATTCATAAAAGGATTCTTTGTATTCCCTACATTAAAACATCTAAGTTAATGCACAAATGTTTTTTTTCTTCTTCATGTAACTACTATAATCGGAGAAAATAGGAACTCAAGAATCCTTTCATATAGACGAATCAATTTGCATTAAATACTGAAATATGAAACGATAAAGACAATTAAATACATACATGGTCATCAAATTTCTTCTTTATTGTATACGTGATAGTAGTGTTTTTGGAATAGTTTTGATTTTTAACCAATTAAATAAATAAAAAATCTAAAAAATTAGAGAGTGAGAATAACTTAAATCTCAATATGCCATGTCAATGCTCAAAAAATGCCCATATATATATATATATGTATAGGAGGTTATGTATACTTATATATATAAATATAAACACATGTGATTTTTTATATTCTAATGCAATGTAATTAATCATATAGGCTCCACTAATAATAGGTTTTTATATGTATATGAGGTTATGTTTCTATGTTTATGGTAATGAATAAGTGTTTCTTCACTACACTTAATGTCTAATATGAAAATGTTTATAAAAAAATACAAATTCTTTAATAATAGAATTCTCCAATCTTTTCTTATACGTTTAAAAACAAGCTAATGCATGCAATGCAATTACAATAATAAAATTTATAATATTTCATTTATTGTTTGATGTTGTATATGAGCAATAAATACCTTTTGAATAAAAATAAATTTAAAATAGTGAAATTTTAGAATTGTAGGGTTCTCCATTTCCAAGCTATATAGACAACGAATTTATTGTTGGTAGATTTTGCTTATATTTATATATATATATATATATATATATATATATATATATATATATATATATAGTGCTAATCACTCTTTTGTTGTCGTATTATGGTGTTTCTTTGGAAAAGAAAAAAAGACCTGAAATTTGACCTTATGTTTCTTTTAGAGAAATATATTGTGACATAAATTATGATGTTTAACAATTATGAATTTACTAAACAAATTTATTTAAAATAACAAAATTTAAATAAATTTAGTTAAAATATCAAATGCATTTAGTTAAAATAATTACAAAACAATATTTTTCTTTTGATCATGTGTAAGCAATCAAAAGATCTATATTCACATCAAATTTTACAATTTGTAAGTATTTTTTTTTTCATTGGATGTATCCTGAAATATGAGAATAGATATACTAAGAAAGTTTGAAATAAATAAGCCAAATAATTGTTTATATAAATGCGTGAAATTAAAGTATTTAACAAAAAAGTCACTATATTCAATCATACATAAATAAGCGGGAAACTTGGTTAGAATCGGTTAGAATCTGTTAGTAAGGAGGAAAAGGTTGTAATTTTGCAAAATAAATTAAGCGGGAAAGTTCGTTATAATGTGTTAGTCGATATACGGTAATGGTACTATAAATAAGAAAGGAATAATGAGTTCAGAGCGATAAAAATCTGTTAAAAAGCGATTCTCTCTAGAAGTCTGAGCGAGAAAGATCTGAGCAATTCTCAACTAAATTCCAATCGAAAAATCCATGGATGCGACAATTCCGGCCGGCGACAATTCCGGGCTAAGCCGTACGTCAACTGGGGTTTCACCGTGCTTCACTCCGGCCGGCGAAGACTCCGGTCCGACGGGTCCGTCAATGGAAGCCACGGGACTGCCATCGCCAATGATGCTCCCCGAAACAGATGAGAAACTTGTCTCTTGCGATCTCATAAAAATATTTCAGCTTTCACCGTTTTGCAACGTTAAATCTTGTTATTTTTCTTTTACAAGATCCCGGGCCAAGCCGTCCGTCAACTGGGGTTTCACAGTGCTTCACTCCGGCCGACGAAGACTCCGGTCCGACGGGTCCGTCAATGGAGGTCACGGGAGTGCCATCGACAATGATGCTCTTCAAAACCGGTGAGAAGCTTGTCTGTAATTATCTCATAGAAAGATTTCCGCTTTCACCATTTCCCAGGTGCTAAATCTTATAATTTTTCTACAAGATCCTGGGCCAAGCCGTATGTCAACTGTGGTTTCATCACCGGAGATCTCCATGGCTGTCACGAAGATCTGTCTAGAGTGTTACCCTCAAGCCGGCGCAGACTCCGGTCCAACGAGTCCGTCAATGGAAGCCACAGGAGTGCCAACGCCAACAATGCTCTCCGAACCCAGTGAGAAACTTGTCTTTTACAATCTCAGAGAAAGTTTAAGCTTTCCCTGTTTCGCTACGTTAAATCTTGTTATTTTTCTTCTACAAGATCCCGGGCCAAGCCGTCCGTCAACGATGGTTTCATCACCGGAGTCTCTCATGAAGATCTGTCCAGAGTGCTACCTTCAAGCCGGCGTAGACTCCGGTCCGACAGGTTCGTCAATGGAAGCCACGGGACTACCATCGCCAACGATGCTCTCTGAAACAGGCGAGAAACTTGTCTCTTACGATCTCATAAAATATTTCAGCTTCCACCGTTTTGCAACGTTAAATCTTGTTATTTTTCTTTTACAAGATCCCGGGCCAAGCCGTCCATCAACTGGGGTTTCAAGTGCTTCACTCTGGCTGGCGAAGACTCCGGTCCGACGGGTCCGTCAATGGAGTTCACGGGAGTGCCATCGACAACGATGCTCTCCAAAACCGGTGGGAAGCTTGTCTGTAATTATCTCATAGAAAAATTTTCGATTTCACCGTTTCCCAGGTGCTAAATCTTGTAATTTTTCTACAAGATCCTGGGCCAAGCCGTCTGTCAACTGTGGTTTCATCACCAGAGTCTCTTATGAAGATCTGTTTAGAGTGCTACCTGCAAGCTGGTGCAGACTCCGGTCCGACGGGTCCGTCAATGGAAGCCACAGGAGTGCCAACGCCAACGATGCTCTCTGAAACCGGTGAGAAACTTATCTTTTACGATCTCAGAGAAAGATTTAAGCTTTCCCTGTTTCGCTACATTAAATCTTGTTATTTTTCTTTTACAAGATCCCAGGCCAAGCCGTCCGTCAAAGATGGTTTCATCACTGGAGTCTCTCATGAAGATCTGTCCAGAGTGCTACCCTCAAGCCGGTGTAGACTCCGGTCCGACGGGTCCGTCAATGGAAGCCACGGGACTGCCATCGCCAATGATGCTCCCCGAAACAGATGAGAAACTTGTCTCTTACGATCTCATAAAAATATTTCAGCTTTCACCGTTTTGCAACATTAAATCTTGTTATTTTTCTTATACAAGATCCCGGGTCAAGCCGTCCGTCAACTGGGGTTTCAAGTGCTTCACTCCAGCCGGCGAAGACTCCGGTCCGACGGGTCCGTCAATGGAGTTCACGGGAGTTCCATCGACAACGATGCTCTCCAAAACCGGTGAGAAGCTTGTCTGTAATTATCTCATAGAAAGATTTTCGCTTTCACCATTTCCCAGGTGCTAAATCTTGTAATTTTTCTACAAGATCCTGGGCCAAGCCGTCTGTCAACTGTGGTTTCATCACCAGAGTCTCTTATGAAGATCTGTTTAGAGTTCTACCAGCAAGCTGGCGCAGACTCCGGTCCGACGGGTCCGTCAATGGAAGCCACAGGAGTGCCAACGCCAACGATGCTCTCTGAAACCGGTGAGAAACTTGTCTTTTACGATCTCAGAGAAAGATTTAAGCTTTCCCCGTTTCGCTACGTTAAATCTTGTTATTTTTCTTTTACTAGATCCCGGGCAAAGCCGTCCATCAACGGTGGTTTCATCACTGGAGTCTCTCATGAAGATCTGTCAAGAGTGCTACCCTCAAGCCGGCGCAGACTCCGGTCCAACGGGTCCGTCAATGGAAGCCACGGGACTGCCATCGCCAACGATGCTCTCCGAAACCAGTGAGAAACTTGACTCCTACGTACGATCTTAAAGAAGATTTCAGTTTTTACCATTTCGCAACGTTAAATATGCTATTTTTCTTTTACAAGATCCCGGGCCAAGCCGTCCGTCAACTGTGGTTTCATCACCGGAGTCTCTCACGAAGATCTGTCCAGAGTGCTACGCTCAAGCCGGCGCAGACTCCGGTCCACTGGGTCCTTCAACCGTGGTTTCATCTTTGGAGTTCTCCATGGCCGCCATGAAGCTCTGTGCCCTGTGCTACCATCCAGCCAGCAAAGACTCTGGTCCGACACGTCTGGAATTAACGGGAGTGCGATCGACAACAGGGTTCTCCAAAACTAGTGAGAAACTTGTCTGTGTATTAAATCTTGTAAATTATTTTACTTGTTTTCAGTCTTGTCTATATTGTACATGTTACAGTTTTTTTTTAATGGGTATCGACTAGATTGTACATGACTGGTTTTGAAGAATTTTTTCGTAGGGACCGATGTCGGAAACAGGGAGGACTCAGGCCGGACCCGTCGGCGAATTCCGATCCAAATTGGAGGATCCGGCCCTGATCCCGGAGCCGGAGGCAGTGCAAAGCTTGACTGCCCTTCCCGAGTCCCCACTGTCGGGAATTGAGCGGCGCAACTACCGAGAGTTGCGGGTCGATCCAGCACATGTGAGGCAAAAAAGAGAGATGAGGAAATAGTCCCCGAGTTGGCATCTCAAATCGCCCGGATGATACGCGTCATCCGGGCATTTGAAAGAGACGCAATCGTGGATATCAATGAGCTTCACTGTCTTTTCAACAATGTATGCTCAACTCTCGAGTTTCAAGGGCTCCTCGTCCCCGAGACCAGTCAGCCCGAGGAGGCAGCTCCGGAGGTCGACGAAATCATGGGACCAAATCGGACGGAAGAACTCGGTTTCTACCGAGGGTTCATCAAGACAGCAGTAAGGCGGACAGAGAAGGGTCCTTTGCTCATTGCTCGTCCCAGCCACGAGAACGCCATCATCCGAATGACGAAGTTGGTCAACGACTTCCCGAAGATCAAACCGGAGGACCGGGACTGGGCCACGCACTGAAAATGAAAAAGTCGGGGGACGCTAAGCATTTTACACAAACCTTTGATATGAGTGTCTGGTAGGCGTAGCTATCTTGTATTTTTACTTTTCAAAATCCTGTCAATTTTCATTCCCTGTATGTTTAGCTGATGAGTAAAAAATGAATAAAAACAACTGTTTGTTAATTAACAGTCATGGTTGTAAAAATTTAAAATTGGTGTAAGAACATGATGCTTCCTAAAATTGACTAATTAATATGTCCGGCCGTGTCATGTTCCCTAATGGACTTCTACAAAAGCAAGATGGTGCCCGGTTTTGGAAACCCCGAAACAAGGACCAGACCGATAAAGGGTTTGGGTGTATAAAAAGATGATGAGTTTACCGGGATATTAAGGGAAATGCACGGCTACGGTCTTATGTATGTTTGAAAATAAAATCCTATATTGAAAGAATATAAAGTGTTTGAGGTGTGTATGAATAGAAGATAAAAAATTGGTGGTAATATTCAGTTTTTAACTTCTTTTTTTGCCTTAATGTGATCCCGGATTATACTTCAATTATATTTAGAGTGTTTGAGGAGACCTGAAAGACCCTCCGAGCGAAAAAGGAATAAAAATGGAGACAATGGATCCCCTGACGTAGGCCTCTTTGCGGAGTAACTCAGCCACGAACTGATCCATTAATGTTAAAAGCGAAAGAGACCGATGTGACACAACACATAATCTTATCAATCCACTCCATTGTGTAACCCAGGCGTATCATTGCCGCACGGAGGAAATGCCATTCCACTCTATCGTAGGCCTCAGCCATATCGAGCTCAAGAGCCGCACACTCCCCATTACCAAATCAACCTCGCCGCATCGTATGGATCCCTTTAAACCTTTTTCAAGGTTTGATTTATTAGTTATCTCTTATAAAAACATTAAACCGAATTATTGAATTCCGATACTTAACTATATGTAAATGCTTTTCTGTCTTCTGTAGGTTGCCTTTGATGCCTTGTAGGCAGCTTTTTGGGGATATTAAAAGAGAGGGTGACCACGAAGGCGAGCATATCAACATTTTTTCCGAGCACGGAGATATGTTCAACTACTCCAATTTTCTGGATTTGGACTGGCTTTCCTCTTCTGATAAATCATGTGAGGAAGAGCCGTATGAGATGTATTTTTCCATTATTGTTGGAGTGAGGTAATTATATATACCTCCGCTTCGATTTTTCTATTTTAAGTAAGGTAATTTCTTATTTACTGTAAACCATATTGTGTTGATTTTCCTATTTTTTTTTTAAGGAAAATAATTCTTCACATTTTAAACTTGTTATGCATTGTGTTTGGAGGTGAACTTTATTACCGGGTCACAGTTTTTTGTACCGGTTTTGAGAATCGGGACTGGGAATGGTTTCAAGAATTATTATGCACATCTATTACTCCCAAGGCAAATCGGGACTGGAAAATTCCCAATCCTGGTTTATTGTTTCTTTTGATTTACTATACTAGTATATGTGGCCAGAGTTAACGGGTAAGTTAATGACATTACGAGAATGGAGTGGTCAACTCCCTAAATGCGATTTTAGTATTTTTGCCACCACTTTTAAACTTTGGGTACACGAGGGATTCTTTGACCACACTTTGGGTATTTTTACCGTCATTAACCCATTATAAAATATTATATAATTTAAAAATTAAAAATATCAAGTATATATATATATATATATATATATATATATATGTCGATGTCAATTCTTTTGTTATATAAATAGAATTTAATCGCAAACAAACTGATGCGGAATTGATTGCACTTTCCTTCTTGGAGACTCGGGAAAGACAAGGAAGCAAATAGCCGAAAGATCTCAGCCATGAAGTCGAAATATTGCTCTCTTAATTTTTGTTTATTGCTTTCTTTTTATGCTTATTTGATTTCACGTGTTTGTGGCGATTGTTGCCTTTTGAGATGCTTATTTCCTTCTACAGCTTTTGGACTCTCTCTTGATATTGGCTGCAATGTTTATGCACCAATTTCTTTCTCAGTTTTTGATGAAATAAAATTCAAGTTCATTGCTTGTCTAAGAAAGTTCTCATTCTTCATAGCTCCATTCTACATCACAAACCATCTCAGTACATTAGTGATACATTAGAAACTTTTCTTTTGTTATATAAATAGAATTTAATCACAAACAAACCATCTTAGTACATTAGTAATAGTGATACATTAGAAACTTTTTACGCTATTGCGTATAAAAAGAAAGGAGAAAATCAATGTTGCAGCTAGGATTGAACCTGGGTCCTTGGGCTTCAGAAAAATGACTTTGCTATGTGACAAAGGCTAGCAGCCACTTAGACTGATTTTCTTGGTCAAATCTCAAATGCCGAGTTTGAGTACTTTTGCCGCCATTTACGGTGGTTGTATACACATCAGAGCATTTGACCAAATGTTAGGTCTTTTTGCCGCAGCTAACCCTATATTAATCGTAAATTCTTAATTAAAGAAACATTGCCATATACAGTAGCTTCCTATTTATTCTCTTTATCAATTAATATTTATATTCACAAGTTTCCCACTCTACTTAATCAGTAATAACTTCCCGTTTTTCTCTTTTTCTTGTAACTAGTGGATTTACCGCGCGTTGCGCGGTTGCGAAAATTCTATGAATATAAAATTGTCTTAAATTTCAAATTACGATATGTTATTTTCGGCATAGTAAGAAAGACATAAAAATTATTCGGATGTTTTTTTAATGACGATGTTTTATAAGGCAATTCTTTGAAGAAATATAAATAAATAATATTGGATAAAGGTTTGTAAAAAAGTTTGATTTTGAATATTTTTTCTAAAATTTCTATTTCCTAACTCTTAAGATTCTTGGTCGCTTTTTTTTTTTGTTGAACTATCTTTTGAAAAATATAAGTCTAAGCAATAGTACAAACTCCGTGTAACCTAAACACATTTAAGCAAACTTAAACGAATTATATAAAAAAGAGGTTTTTCTCTTCAGAGGTAATTCCGAATAATTGTATTTGAGAATAGCTTTTTCTTGTATTTAAAGTGTAAGCCTATAGTCAATCTATAACCAAATAAATGATAACAATGAACTCAATCCCGATTTGCAAGGGTCCTCTATACATATATTTATGAAATAATTATTTTATGAAGTAATTCATTTATTCGTTGCACTACTAATATATACATTCTAAAATAAAAATCTGTGAAAAATATACTGTTTGTTCTCAAATATCAGATTTTTTTTGTAACTCCATTGTGCCATTTAAGATTTTTTTCTTCTTCTTCTAATCTCTAATCTATAAGAAAAAGGTTAAAAAGAATTTCTGTTATTTAAGAAGTAAAAAAAAGCTCACAAATTTATTTATCCTTTACATTTCATTTTTTTTACTGTATATATCCCAAGATTGTACACCTTTTATTTATTTATTTATCTATATATATTTATATATATTTGGCTTTAGAAAAAGCCAACGTTGATTAGGATTAAATATTGCTCATTACTAAAGCAATGTTTATTAGTGATCATTATATTTCAAGGATGAAAGCAAACGAAGAGACATAAGAAAATAAAAAAAAACGTTTAATAATTTATGTTGAAATTAAGGAGTAAATACAAAAGCATATGAAAATAAAACGTACATATGATCATTAATGAAGAATTAGCACAATATGTTATTTTAATAAAAAAAAAAAAAAGTAAGCTGATAAGGTTGGGGAATCCCTTTTAAGCTTTAGTAATGAGCATTTATCTTTCATAGCAACCTATTAATAAATGGTATATTTTCCATAAAAATAAATCTAAATCTATATATATATAAAAGCAAAATAACTTCATGCCCCAAAAAACATCATTTTTATCCCCATTTTATTTTCTCCTTTTTTTGAATTTTTTTTTTATTAAGAAAAAAACTCGCTCGTCGTGTCCCTTGATCATTTTTTTTATTCTTTTCTTTATTTATTTACTAAAATCCCAAACGTTGTAACTTATTGAATTTTTTTAATAAAAAAATTATTTGATAACCGTTTGCCAAGCGTTCTAAAATATATATAATATAATTACTTGCACAAAATATTATATATATTATTCCATAACAAAAAAATACACATCAATTAAAAAATTTGTTACGTTCAATATTAAATTTATCCTACCATTCAAAATAATATATTAAATTTATCCTTAAATATCTCTACCAAAACAATTATTTTAATAATTACCCCTAATTTATAGGTTTATAAAGGGAACTCTCCTTATTAGGTTCATTTAAATACATTTTTTTTTTCTCTAATAGAATAATACAACGTTTAATTTAAGAAACATAAAGTATTTCTGCTTCTTTCTATATTTATTTAATTTATAGAAAAATGGTACTTGAGTCATGACCCAAACCAAACGGTGCCAACCAAAAGAAACAAATGGTTCATAATCAAACAATGAGGGTTGCATGGCATCTCTTCATGCAGTCGCATCCTTCTACAACTTTTGGTAGTTATTTATAAGTAATCAATACAACTCTGCAATCTGCATGTCTTTTCCAAACGCTCTCTCTTATCTCCATTTTTCATCATTTTCTTAGCCGCCAATGCCACAGGAATTCTCGCAAGTTCGATCCCCCAATACAACGACTATTCACTGAAGCCTACAATCTGGCGACGAAGAGTAAGTCATCCCTTTGTGTTTCAATCTTTTTTTCTTTCTTTTTTATATATTTCTATATGACTTTCAAGTCTTATACAATACGCCGTTCACTTTTTATAGTGTATTATCAATGTAAAAGTTCTTTCACAAAGCTTTGTACATACGTCGTTCAGTGTTTTGTAAAAACTGGTTTTTTAGGTAGATAGTGACATTGATGGAGAACTGGAGATTTTTTTTTCTTTTCCCAAGATTCGTTCAATGAAACTTTGGTGCCAGTTTAAAATTGAATATTTAAACCATATTTCCTTTTCTAAATTCTGATGACTTAAAAATATTGGTGACATAATTTAATTTTCTCAACTATCGATTTCTTTTAATGGTTGTAATTTTTCTTTAATCTATTTACTCTATTTAAAAAAGGAATACAACTTTTTGTTAAAATTAGAGGATTTTCTACATATAACAGGAATACGACTTTTTGTCAAAATTAGAGGATTAGACCATTTATTCTTTCTTATTTTTTAACTTATTTTTAGTAGACTAAAAAGTTGATTAGGCATGATAAAATTATTCGGTTGTCATTTTTCTTTTAAATATGTATATGTTTTATTTCTTTCACTTTTGGTTAGTTATTTTTTACGCAAAACAAGGGATTGCAACGTTTATTTTTCTATATAAGAAGATATTGTAACTCATTATAATATATATATATATATATATATATATATATATATATTTATTATAAAGCAAAATAACATCAGGCCTCAAAATAAACTTTTTCTACTCCATTTTATTTTCTCTTTTTTTCTTTAATTATTTTTAATTAGATAAAAAAATGAAAAGTTGTTTTTGGGTATCGGTCATCGTGTGTCTTGATATATAAATAAATGCTCCTCCTACATTCGAATAGTTG
The DNA here is from genome assembly GCA_954871525.1 of Parietaria judaica. Lineage (NCBI taxonomy): Eukaryota > Viridiplantae > Streptophyta > Magnoliopsida > Rosales > Urticaceae > Parietaria > Parietaria judaica. The sequence continues at coordinate 2,198,037 of OX940864.1, read as the reverse complement.
TTTCTATTTATTTATTTAAAAATTAATTCAATTCTTTTTAAATCTTTTTTTTATTGAATTCGTTTTTCTTTAAAAATAATTCTTTTAAGCAGTTATTTATTAACCTATAAATAAGGGGCAGTAATTAGAATAATTTTTTGGGTATTGATATTTAAGGAAAAATGAATTGTACCTAAATAAAAGAGCTCCACGATTTCTAATTAAAAAAATAATAAAAATAAAAACAAAATTTCCAAAAATTTAGGAAAGATATTTTTAAATAATGGTTATAGATTAATTACGTTATTTGAATTATTTTAAAAAAAAAATAACAAATATGACGATTCTCAATGTTGTTACCTATTTGATATTTTATTAAATAAATATAAATAACCCATTCTCAATAATTGTAAGCGATTTAATATTTTCTTGATATTTTTTTTGGATTATTTTAAAAATAAAGTAACAAATATGATGATTTGTTACCTATTTAATATTTATTTAATAAATTAAAATAGAAGATTCCATAACCTATTTAATATTTTCTTAATAATTATTATATTACGTGTAAAAATATCAATATAGTCTACAAATTGAAAATAAATAAGAAATAGTTTACTAAAAATCCATATTGTTACATGTAAATTAAGTTTTATACAAATTTAAAATAAAATATTAAATATGTCTACAATAACCTAAAAGCGGGAAATCGCGGTTGAATAACTTGCGTCAAATAAGTATAAGTTATTATTTATTACATAGACGGTGTTCTAATAAAAAAATGGTTATTAAATAAATAAACTAAAAGGTAGGGATAAACATACAAAATAAAAAAAATGCATATTAATGAATCGATACCACGATTCATACGTAAAACGATGCATATTAATGAATCAATATCAGGATTCATACGCTTTGATTCATAACTCGCTGGCTCAAAAAATCCATTGGATCTCTTTATTTTTATACTTCTTCTATTTTGTCCACCAAGTTCTTGATATTCATATAGAATTGACGACTTAAAAAAAAGTCGTAGAAGTTAACTTTTCAATGTATTGTATTCTCTACTTTGTAAGTCTTTAAAAAAAAAAAAACATTACATTACATTGATATTATGTATTTTGTGAGAAATATATGCAGCATCGGGGAAGCCAGTGGCATATTAAGGTTCTTATGGAGTCGGGGTGAACAACGACGGCGAAAAAATACCTACCTCTATTTGTAAACAATGGTCCATTTGATTAACCAGTGGTAATCTTTCCTTTCTTTTGTTTAAAATTCCATATCATGCCTTAGATGGTCACTTGAAATCTAAAAATACATTACCAGTGCAACGATAAGATGGCAACTTTTTGATTCAATGAAATGGTTATAAAATTATATTCATATCATTGCGAATTATAATAGCGTTTCATTGTCAGTTTTTAGATCGAGACTAAATGTATGTTATCCTATGATTTTTTTTAATGTTATACTATAATACTTATATATAAAAAATTAAAATTATTTTGGTCAGGATGTTTTTCAATAAAAAGAAATCAATAATCTATATATATATATAAAAGCAAAATAACCTCATGTTTAAAAAATACTGTTTTTTAAGCCTGTTTTTTTTTTCTCCTTTTTTTGAATTATTTTTAATTAACAAAAACTAATATATACATACCTCGCTCGTCATATCTTTTCAGTTTTCTCAACTTCTTCAAAGAGACGCATCTCCTCACAATATAACTTCCATTCGGTTAAAATAATGAGGTGCATCTCTTGAGTCTTCATCTCTCGCTCATTCAAACTCTTTCTCTCTCAAATCACCATCTTCTCTCTTCTCTCATCAGATCAAGATGTCTCCGGTCTGTGGAGTACGGTGAAGCATTGATTCCTCTCTCTCTTTGGAGCAGAACAGAGCAAGTTTGATTTGGCTTCAGAGAATTCAGAGAACAGTGCTTCCTTCAGCTTTGTTGTCCTCTTCATCACCATTGATTCCTCTCCATCTTCTTCCTTCCTTCCTTTTTTTTTTCTTTCTCAATGCTCACATAATTCGAAACCGTTCTCGCGAATCTTCTCTGGTTTAGCTCTGGACGCTTCACTATCATTTCAGATCGATTTGTTTGATGTTCATGATTTGCATGTTAATTAGGACAATTTTGGTTTCAATACGATCTGGTGCCATTAAATTCATGTTTTTCGTGATGAAATCGAGTTCACCGACCTGTTTGGTTGCGAAGAAATTTGTAAACGCCATAAATTTGCATTAATTGCATCAATATATATGTATGTATGGACTATGGAGTTTTAGACAATCAAGCACATGATCGACGACGACAGCGCAGACAATGTAATCACCCTATCCAAACGTTTCCAACAAGATTCTCTCCAAGGTCATCAAGTACAGCAAGAAGCACGTTTATGTCACGCCGCCCAAGCCCGCCGCCGCGCCGACCCACGAAGACCTCTCTGTTGCCACCAACGCCGATGACCTCAAGAGCTGAGACGCCGACTTCGTCAATTTCGACCAGGCCACGCTCTCCGATCTCATCCTGGTCAGTCCCTCTTCCGAAGGGTTTTTCGATTTTTTTTTCCCATGAAATTAATTGCTTTTGGCTTACAATTTACAAAGTCTTAATTTTTTTTTTATGTTAGTCTTCAGATATTTTCGATTTTATTTCTGCTAGGTTTTCGAGGTTCAATCACACATCGAGTCCTCTGCTTCCATTGGCTTGCTCTTCTTCTCTTGCCTCCGACTCCATATCCTCGACGATCGAGAACAATGCAAGTGATTCTAGCAGACAACGCGGATGCAACAAAATGATTGCTTTTACTTCTATTTCAATTCCAAGTAATATATTCTTCGTGAAACTGTATGTTTTTCACTAACTTTGTTGTCTGATCTTCTTTACTCAGCAGCAAAGGATTTCTAGAAGAGATTGGGGATGATGTTTGTATTTGCTTTTGAGTTTGGAACCAAGTGTTTGATAAAAGGAGAAACTGAACATTAAATTTTCTGTGACTTTTCTCTCTATGGGTTTTCTTCCTCTACCCATTAATTCATATCAACTACTTTAAAATACTTTCCTTTTCACATGGTATATGTACCACAAATGAAATTTCCGCGCTACTATTAGTTTCAGAAATTATAGCTTGAGAAATGAAACAATTTACACATTGTTGTCAAAGAGTGACATCTATTGGCATATATGTTTTGTAACCTTTTATGTTGATCGGTGATAAATAAATAATTTGATGTATTCACAATGTTGAATAAATCTCAAGTATTTTTCAACTTGTCCTTTTTTGTTTATTGCTTATTAAATTTTTTTTATGTACTATCTACTACTACCACCCCTTTAATTAAGTTTGCGATTTACTTTTCTTTAATTGCAGTGGCTTAGTTGAATGTTTGTCAAATAAGCCTTGCGTCATGGATCAATTAAACAAACTACGTGGAGGAAGTATAGGTACGTAACAAAAGATGCCAAAACAGAGTATTGATCTGTTAATCTATATATATATAAGGGCAATGACTTCGGAAATTGTGTCGGCCAAAAACCATCAATTTGAGCCTCATTCTTATTCCTCCTTTTTTCAAATTTCTTTTAAAAAAATAATAATCATGGCTTTTTAAATTTTTTTCTTCTTTTTGTATTTTTTTTAATTAATTGACTTTCCAAAGAGTTGTAACTTTTACCAAAAAGAACATGAGAGGAGTCCTTCCATGTCCACGCCATTCAATATTCAAGCGGTTCTCCTTTCTGGAATTTTTTTTCTCCATCACGTTTCTCCGGCGACGACTCCGCCTATACTTCGAGTAACCGCCCACTCTCTTATTTTTTTACAAGTTTCTCAGATGTATCTCCATTTCTTTCTTTTGTTCTACGAATTTTACCTGCAATTTCACATTTGTCTAGAATTTTGAAAAGTTTGAAGGTCTCCTTTGGTTATTAAAATATATATATATATATATATATATATATATATATATTAGTTCCATCACACTACTTCATAGTTCATTTCAACCGCACTGCTTCTTCTTCTATATTCACAACAATTCTCTGATATAAATCGAAAGGTTATGGCCTTAAAACTATAAAAATTTCTTGGTTGGAGTCTTGGAGAGTTAAGAGTATAATACCCTCTCTTTGCAGTGCGACTATCGGCTTCATCTTTGGCAACCACGGGCTTCTTTGGCGACGACTCGAGTCTCACCTCTGCAATCTTTCTTTGATGTTCGGACACCCGGCGTTGGCTCTAAGTTTCTGACCTCTATTTGGAAATGTATGATCTCTAATTTTGAATAAAGATATCTAATTAGGATATTTGGCATGAATTTATTTTGTTCGATTTTCGAACAATTTAAATAATATAGCTGTACAAACTGGCCATCAAGAGGGACGTGGTGTTTCTGAAGAAGGGCTAGAGTGGGACACCGAGGTGTTTTGGGTAGGCGATGTTTCAAAGGCTATCGACGGCGTCCTCCGGCTCTTTAAACAACACCAATTTGGAAAGTTCCTATCAAATGAATGATAACATCGTTTGAGTTAATGATTTTAGACAGTTCAACTAGCCCATCATCGACCATTTCTTCTTCTTATCCTCTTTTACCATCTTTTTTTACAGCTTCACCGCCACATCGGTAGAGACGACGAATCGCTCCATCACAGCTTCAACTTCCTCTTCTCTGTTTTTCGAGCATTCTCTAGGTACTTGCTTTTCGTCTGCACTGATGTGAAATTGGATATGGTTTCTTCTCCTTTTTTTTTAAGGATAAATTGGATATAATTTCATTTATTGTTTTTGTAAGTTTATTTTTGAAGGTTCACGACTTTTTACTACACAATTGTTTAATTTTTTCTCTCATTTATTGGTTTTTTTTTTTTGGTTCTTCTCATTTGTGTAGACAAGGTTTTTTTTGTTGCTGAGAATGAAGTGAAGCCGTTGAGGACTATGGAGTTTGAAGTATTTGCAAAGTTCCAATTTAATTTGATGTTGAAGATTTTACGCATTTAAAAAAAAAAGGTCTGTTATAATATCTTTCATTATCGTTTTCTTCTTCAGGTTTCTCCGTTTTGTGATCTGATTGTTTATAAATATTTTCAACTCTTATTTCTTGCATTCGTTTGTTTCTGTTATAGATTAATTGACGCATGGATTTTTTGGATTAAGAGCAACAAATTATAATATTTTCCCATAGACATGGCACTATTTTTCGTGAAAAGTTTCTCTGTTGAGATACGTTCATATATTCTGAAGATAAAGATATGTAGTTAGAATTTAGATTTTCCTTGATCTCAATCCTCAACACGGGAAAGCAAGCTTTTTCTAATCTTATCATCATTTCCTTACAAATTAGATTGAGTTATTTCATTTGACTGGATAAAGCGCTATGTTCTTCAACCTACTATGATAATGTAATGCTCTTTCATCACTTTGTGTCCTTTTACATGTAATAGTCGAAGGGTATATGCTTTTGCAACCTCTTATAAGCAACAAATTGAAACATTATAAATTGAGAAATATTCATGATACTTTTTTTTGGTCTTATAGGATGCCACTATCCGATTTGGAGAGTTCAACGTATTTTGATTTGACGTCTACCTAAAAATGAAGGTTAGTTTCATCGGTGGGAGAATTTGTAATATTCTCTCAAATTTCATTATTAAGTAGAGGAGCTTGAATTTGGTTTGGTTCTAATCGGTATAGTTATGCCATTAGACAAGCTCTGTTTCAATTAAAGCTCCGAGATTTACGATTTTGTCGGTTCTAGGTAGTGATCTTAGAGAGGAATAGTTCTTTCTACTTTTCAGTTTGAAAATAGTGCACATATAATTATATTATTATGTTATTTGCACTTTTTTTATAGACTAAAATTTTGAAAATATCAGACTTTTTTTAGAATCATATTTTTGTATATATATATTTGTTCCATTGAGACTGAGAAGTCTACACTTTTTTTTACAGATAAATGATGAAGTGACATCAAGGAATATCCCACAACATTATAAGAAGGTATGTTTAAGGAAAAGAAGATTCTCAACTTTAACTCTGCTTACGTGAAATTATGATTCATGCATTATTATGGGTTTTGAAAGCATTTCTAGAGGTCATATATAACTTTTTTATCAGGCTTGAATTCTCAGTTCTTATGTTTTGTGAAGTAGTTTGAGAATCCAGTCCCTCATATCAACTTAGATGAAAATTTTAAGTTCAATACTTTAGTTAGTTGAACGTGGCATCAATTAGTTTCCTTCTCTGGCCAATTTATTTTGCAAAACATTCGAGACTTATTATTAAGATAAGAATATATGACAATAGAGTTTTATAATTTTAAGGTCATAAGTTAATGAAAAGATTCAAATCACTTCTTTAATTATATGATTTATATAAGTAAATTTAATGAGAAGATTCAAATCACTTCTTTGTTAATCTTTGTATGCAGTAAAGAAATAATGATATTATGATAGGCTAGCACTCTAACTGCAAAGTAAGCATCATAAAATATTAATCTGTTACTATATAGCTGAATGTCTCATTTCCATTACGAAAATAATGGAGTATAATGAAAATTTATATGCTCTACAAAGAAAGAGTTGTATAAGCCATTTAAGTATATAATATCTGAGTTTGAAAAGTAATGTTTCACTTCCAAATATAAGTGCCCATGTCGAGAACTAAGCTATGTAGATTTTCTTCAAAACTATTGTTCTATGAATTATCTATCTGATTTTGACAATAATTTTATGTTCAGTTACTGTATGTTCGGATTTCACTGTGAGGCTCTTTCTCATTTTTTTTAAAGCTTAAGAGGGCATGTTTTCCTCAAAAATCATGCTTTTCCCTATGTATTTCTTTCTTTATCTGCTTTTAATTTACTTTTATTAGGAATTATGTGATTTTCTTATTACTAAAGCACATGTTTTAGATTTTAATCTGTAGTTTGTTCTTCTCTCTTTGATTATATATTTCTCTGCGACTCATAATTTAAACAAAGATATTTATTCATGCTTTGGTGCTGATTTTTTTAAAAAAAGTAAATATAAATGAGTGTCATTTTTCAGCACATAGATTTAACATATGTTTTCTTTGATTTTTTAAAGTTTAGAGATATCTTATTTAGAAGTGCGAATGAATTCCTTGACATAACTAAAAACTTCTTAAATTTCTTTGAAATTCCAGGGTAATGTCCTTTTTTTTTAATCTAAGGCAAAATTGTTTTATGTTATCTCTACTATTTGATCTTCTTTGTTTGTATTTACTTTGAATATTGGGATTAACATGCCTATTAGCGGTTTTATAAAGGATAAAGTGAACAATAAGGCTTTAGAACACTCTTCTCTCCACTGGTATACTTCCTTCAGAAAAATATCTTATTTTCACCTTCTACCAGTATCATAAATAAAGTTTTTCCACTATTATTAGTTTGAGAAATAATAGCTGGCAGAATGAAATAAAACATATAGGTATTGTTGTCCAAGAGTGATAACTATGGGCGTACATGTTGACATTGTAAGTCATTTTATGTTAGATCATTGATAAATTTTTTAGAAAGAGTTGAAACTCATGAGAACTTCAATTTAGTCAAACATGGTAGATTTTATATTTCCAAAACTAAGATAATTGAGTGCTTGACGATGTGATTTTTGTTTTTGTACCTTTATGCAAGTTTTATCTAATCTGACTTTCTACGATGAACTTTGAATTTGCGATTTTGAGTATTTTTATATATTTGGTTGTTTACTTGTGTAATGAATACTAAGAAAGCATGTCGCAACATGTATTTCAGATACCCGTTCGATTCAAAATAATTGGTTAACTCTTTGTTGAACAAGATGATTAAAAATGATTCAATTTTTTTATCCGTGTTCCAGAAGAATATCTGGATGTTCGTAAATGGGTAAGCTTCGTGTTTCAAAAGCGTTACAAATTAATTTCAGTGCATTACATTCCATATTTTTAACAATTTCTTATAGAATTTTATGAATAAGCTCTCTTCGACAATAATCAATAACCAAACAATTCAAGTGGAAAGATTCTTGAGGTCGTTTACTTTTCAATAAATAATTCAAAATTGAAGAAGAAAGAAGAACCTCAAATCTTTAATTTTTAGCTGAGATTATAGTGTTATATATATATATATATATATATATATTAATCAAACACATGAATATTATTTTATCAAATTTCACATTTGTTATTATGAGTGCAGTCTCTTACACGTTCAATATTTTTCTTCATATAATTCAAATATACTAATACTATTTCATTATTAGATAGACATTTAAAAACAACATTTATGTATGTTTCAAAATTTATCAAATTATATTAAATAAAAAGAGTAAATCACAGTAAACCGCACCCATTAGTTTGATACGGATATATATTTTTTAAATAACAACAAACAATAAAATAATTTAATTTTATAATATTTTCGACACCACCGCGCAAAGCGCGGTGCCGGTCCACTAGTTATGAGTAATGAGAAAATCAGAATTTTTTGTAACTTCACAGTGCAAGCGTAAGCTATTTTTTTTTCTTCTTCTTCTTCTAATCTATAGACAAATTATGATATAAAGAATTTCTGTTATTTAAGAAAGAAAAAAAGCTCACAAATTTATTTATTCTTTACATGTCATTGTTTTTTTTTTTTTTTTACTGTATATATCCCAACATTGTACACGTTTTATTTATCTAACTATATATAACTTTTTTTACTCTAGAAAAAATCAACTGTAACAAAGGATTGAGTATTTTGATTTTAACCTTTTTTTTACTGATCAAACACGATATTGCTTGTTTAATTTTATGATAAAGCGTTATAAATTTCGACGGATACTTTTGGTAAACTTATATTACAAATTTACTATTAAATAGGGTGTTATAATCGAAAAACATAAATTACTTTGACTATTAATGTAGGATGTTATAATTAAAAAAATATAAATTATTTATAATGAGTATTATTTGTGCGTAATGTTGGATTTGTTTTTTTTTATTTTTTTATTATTATTATTAAATATGATTAGATACACTGATACACCACAACACCTGCAACAAATTCTACTTGACTTTTACTAATCGTCAGTGTGAAATAATATACCTTATTTTAAATCAATCATAAGTTTACTTGAAATCACCGAAAGCCGAAAGCCACAGAGTGAATAATTTTTAGCATAATATGTATAGTTGAGTCTTCGGTGAGGCGGTGAGGACGGCTAATTAGCTAACATGCGGATTACTATCATATTAACCCTCGCTATCTCTATGTCGTATAAATTGTATGTTCACTCTGAGTGCAAAGCTGGTTTCCACTATATTTTTTAAAACTTCTTAGTGCAAAATTGACACACTTCATAGTCCTCTTGCTACATACCAAAAAAATTGTCATTATAAGTATAAAAAGAAAAGTAAATAAAAAATAGAAGTAATTTATACATATACTTCACAACGCTGCTATTTACTTATACTCTATAAACTGAAAAATTAACTGAGTGAATAGATACAACAAATAAATAGTAACAGTCGGACACAACAAATAAATAACTGAGTGAAAAATTAACTAACGTGTGAAAACAAAACTAACATCCATTAAAACAAATATACTACATTTAATTAAAACTAACGGCCAGAACTCAAAGCAACTGCTGCACACATTGAGCCAAAAAGTTTCTCTGCCGAGATAATAGCCCGTGATTTATCTCCGTACGTGACTAAAAAAGATACTGAACAAACATGAATGATATTATCTGCAAAGTAACATGGTTTACTTAGTAACCTTATATAAGAGTTAAATGTAGTACATCAAATGCAGATTAAATTGTTGCTCGATATTACGACGGAGAGAAAGAGATAAAGAGAGCGACAAAGAGAGATTATGCAGCACTCCTGAGAGAGAAAGAGAGAGAGGGCGACATAATGACCTGCAACGAAGAAAATAAAAACCGAGTGTCAGAGTTTGAGCAAGATAGAGCAGTACATTTAAAAATTCCTCGTGTGACCTCACGATGTTGTGACTCGGACAGAGAGCGAAACTGAGAGTTACAGCGATATACAGATCGAGAGTGTGAGAGAGCGACGTCGTGACAGAGAAAGATAGCTAATGATGATAGAGACAAACTGCAACAGAGAGGAAGAACGACAGTGCATGTTAAATAAGTAAGAGAAGAACATTGAACAAAGAGATGATATACTTTCTGAAGATGCTCGATGGTGATGTTATTTGGAGAAGTCGGAAAGCCGTCATCGGAGAGACGAATCACTTTTCATAACCAAAGTAATAATAATAAAAAAAAACAACGTTTAAAACAAAAATAAAGCAGAACAATACAATACAAATGATATTTGTGATTGCGCCACGATTAAGGTATCGAACCTTAACGGCGCTATCGAGAAGCTGCCATTCTAAAGATGAATTTCTTATTGCCACCGTAATAGTACGGTGAAGAAATGAAAATGACAAAAAGAATGCATACTAAAATTGGATCTATGTGTTTGTGCTACTTATACATATATAAGTAGTTGTCGATAATTATAAAAAATTGATGTGAGAACTTTTTGTATTCCAATCATACAATCTCCATCATATAACGCTACTGCTTTTAGGAAACTTATTGTTGTGACCCTTTAATACATTGATGGCGTATATAATTAACTATTGAATGAGTTTCATTTAAAAATATAAATAAAAAAGTTAAAAAAATAGGAATTCTCAATGCATGAATCTTGTTGTGTCAAATACCTTAGAGTTCCTCCTAACACCTCATTTTCTCAATGCTTTTGATTTTATGTTGCCGTGTCACTTGTTATTTCCTCCTTTTATAATATATAGATTAGAAATATTAATAAAGTTTCCCCTTCTTTTTTTTTACCAACTTCTCGCAAGTTAATTTCCAATTTCCCTGTATTTAAAAGAGAAATAATTCATTAATTAATCATAACTTGTTTGATCAAGTTAAAAATATTTTTTTATCCCATTGTTATATATATTTTCTATAATATTATTTGATCAATTATATAAACACGAATGCTACTCTATCAAATTATGAATTTAGTGTACTTTTTCAAGTGTCACTATATTAAGTCATTTATTGGTCATAGTGTAATTTATGAATTGGCACGTGTTTCAGAGACTACAAATTACATTATACTATTTTGGGTTAATTGCGGCGAATATACCCAATCTTTGGTAATATTCTTTGATAGGTGCCTACCGTCGCACTTTTGTCGCTGACCAACTAACACCGTTAGAAACCTGCCTACGTGGCCGTTAGGCTGTCTCATGTAGCATGCCACGTGGCACAAGCTGCCACCTGGACAAAAGTTGAATACTTTTGCCGCCACATGGCATTTTTTTTTTTACTTTTTTAATTTTTTTAAATTTATGTATATATATGGTAATGGATGTGTGTTGGAAGGAAACAAAACAAAGCAATTAATTTTCATTAACCAAGCTTGTTTGGCCTAGTGGTAACTCCACTACACCTCTATTCAAGAGATCACGGGTCCAATCTTCATGAGACTCAAATGAGTGCCCTTTTACATATGTAAACTTGGTTAATAGTGTCACCTGTCCTTACACTGAATATATTAGTAATGCGAGAGTGCATTGTTATCTTGGCCGATAGTGCCACCCCCATTCAAAAAAAAAAAAAAAAAACGATACCGACCCAAAAAGATGGGCAGAAACCATGGGCACAAATGTCGGTCATGATTTTGGCGGAAAACAATGGCCACGAGCAGGTCTCACGGCTATTTGGGACGAGTTTACCTTGAATGATGAAAAAGATCCGACATATTCATCACAAGTAGATTTCTAGAAGTAAAAGAAATTCAACTTAACCAAATAAATATTATGAAAACAAATACAGCTTATTAGAAAAGTCGAGAAAAATATATTATCAGTTAGGGTAACAAAATACCATGTCATTTATTTCCAAATTTCACACCGAATTCATTGAACATTGCGCATGTATGTATATAAACCTATATATTATGTAATTTTTTTTCCTTAATTTGCATAAATAAAGCAGTTACAATATATTTAACATACCTGCCTTGTACGAATTAGCCACTACATAAACTTCCTCACTAAAGCACAGTCTTATCATTAATCTCTAATTATGAAAGTATCCAATTTGCTGAAATAATTACATAATTAATACCGTCAACTCTAATTAAGTTTGAATAATCATGCATGCACATTTAGTACGTGACATAAACCTTGTCATACTGTGATGACGTCATTATCAAAATGAGAATCCAACTTTGTTGCCCTATAAATTCACCTTATATCCCTCGCTATCTCACTCACACACCCTTCAAAAATCTCACAAAACCCTAGTTTCATCAGGTTCCTCTCCTCGTTGGCAATGTCTGGCTCGGGAAGCTGGGGAAAGTAGCTCCGTCCTCGACGGGCTCGATCATCCACGGGCTATCACACTGCAGATTCCGGAGCCTATCGGATTCGCTGTCCCATTTCACCTGCATAATAATTGCACTGTAAATTACGCTAATCTAACATAATACAATGAGCGCTTAAGAATACAATATGGTAATACTTGATGCATAAATACCTAATTTATTTTTTAGTGGTCATAGTAATCAAAGGCCACAAACAATGTCGAGTTCAATTTTATCTATGTTCTGTTTGAGCCAGCTACACAAGGGAGCCTGTATGTGTCTATGATTCAATCCCAAAAACATTATTATTAATATTTTTATTAAATTAGGGATGTAATTCTGTCTTTAACTTAACGGCTGTTAACTCGACATGGGCCGGAATTGAATTGAAGCAATGCCGTTAAAAAAGCGATTGAGAATATGCTGACATATTTGGTACAAGGCTGGATACTTATGCTGGAAAGATAATAAAAAATAAGGCCAAAATGTTCAAATGAAATACTGTAATTATTGCAGGCAAAACTATTGTACCTTGAGCATCCTCCACGGCGAGTTGGGCCAGCGAACCGGGTCGACGGCATGCACCGATAACACGGTTCCTGAGCACGATTTCACCCCAGAAGCGACCTCGTTTTCCACGTCCATCTTTACCTTCATCCCAGGCCAGCATTGTCCTTCAATCGCCACCCTCGCCGCCTTCAAAGTGGACGCCTTCACGCAGAACTCCGTAGCCCCGTTGCGCGGGTAAAACCGCACCTCAAACGCATGAATGAAATTATATAAATGAATGAATGAAATTATGAGTCATGATGTGTAATATATATATATATATATATATATATATATATATATATATATTTATATGAAAACATCTAGGCTTTATTTCATGAATGAATGAAATTATGAGTCATGATGTGTAATATATATAATCCATGTAGGGTTTTCCTGAGTTTGTCGGGTCCTTACGCAAAGTAAATTTTTTTACATCTTATGACGAAATAATATGTTTAATTAATAGTGATAAAATTTGTAGATCATTCAAACATGAATCGTCTAACGCTTTCATATGTATAATTATACAGAAATTTTGGTATGATTTTTTTGCGTTTAAATGTATAAATACAACATATTACTAAATTATATTTTTTTTTTTTGGGCCCTTTAAAACTTAATAATAGATGCACCATGCACGCCTCTAGCGATGGCCGGCTCTTTGAGTCCATATTACATAATAATATTGCTATTTGTTTTTAGTTATTATCTTTTATTGCTATTTGTTTATATGTCGTTTTCTATTTGTGGTTTCTCTATTCCCCATCGTTTGAGTGAAATGTCGTTTTTTCTTATACATGTCGTTTCTATTATCAGTTATTTAGGATATACCATCGTTTTCATTTCTTTCGCTGTTACAGTTTTACTGCCGTTTTATTGGAATGTCGTTACAAATATACTCTGGTTAAAAAGTATTTGTCGTTTCCTAGATATATGTCGTTTATCGTTAATAGGGTGAAAGTTATATGCCGTTTCACCGTATTATGTGAACATAATATAATCAATTTTCTAATGGTTAATGGAAAATATTGTTTAATCTTAATAGATGAAAATATTTCAGCAACCTACTATAAATAACAATGGCCTTTTTCCAATAAATATTTTTGGCATAAGTTTCTTAAGTTATATTAAAGTAAAAAGCTCTCAAAATTCTACATATATTAATTACAGGTTCTTAAGTTTTTTTTTTTTTTTTTTTTATATAAAGCTGAAATATGCAGTTCTTGTACTATTTTGATACGTCTCTTATTTTTTTATTTTTTTTTATAATCGAAATTAAACTAGAGTTAAAGATAAAAAAATAATATATAGAAATTGTACGAAATACCCAATTTTGTGTCAAACCTTTTACGAAATGCCCATTTGTGAGAGTAAAAAATATACACAATGGGCAGTTTTTTAAAAGGTTTGACACAAAATGGGCATTTCGTTCATTTACCCAAAAATATATTTATAACTAGTTTTCATTGTATTATTGTCCTGTCTCTATCATTATATTTAGTATGCGTTTTATACACTATATTATTATAAAGATGTTAATATTTTTTTAATCTTTGAAATGGGAGTTTATTCCTTAACTTATAAGTAAAAGTCGAGTTTTATTCCATAAAATTTGTTTGAAAATTAAAAATACATTCAATTTTTTTTACCTAACTTAAGTCAGAATTTTTATGGCCGAAAAATTCTCTTTTTTCTCTATTTTTCTTCACATAATATTGGTTTAACATAGAGGACTGGAAGTAAATAAATATAGTAAAATAGACTTGCTTAGTTATAGAAGGCAAAGCAAAATTATCATTAATTGAAAGAACGGGATAAGTACCCAAGTTCAAACATTTGCAAACCCGGAATTTCAAATGAAGAAGAACAAAACAGCTCAAAACAGAAGAATTAAAGCCTTGGGGTAATCACAAATCTCCATAACAATGGACAAATTATTGCTCAATACTCTTGAGCCAAACCAAACTTTATTTACTCTTCATACTTCGCCCTCGTTAGCCCGCTCGCTCGCTCACTCGTCCACGGCCAGAGGAACGGACTCGGCCTGAAGAAAATGTACATCAAACACGCCATTAACAAATTAGAAATGCATGTCTCGAGGTTTTAAGGCGAAAATGATAGCTTGTCAGAGAAATCTTACCAGCTTGCGGTACTTGAGGGCGTAGAACATCTCGATGTAGCGGCGGGACTCGCGACGGTCGAGGTTGGACACGTGCTTCCAGAAACCGTACACTCCGGTCAGCGTCAGCAGCCTCTCCGAGTAGATCTGCCAGGTGTACCTATAGCAGCACAGAACCGAAATCATCAAGAAATCGACATTATTGCCCCCCGTTTTAAAATTATAAAACACCATTGATCAGGGTATCTATTTTTCCCGTGGATAGTACTAACTTTCACAGGTTATGAGGGTATTTTTGTCATTTAGAAGTCAGCAATATTCTGGTATTGGCTCCAAAATGGGCATTTCTTACTTCTCGAGGATACGCTTCAGCCCGCCTTGCGAGATCTTGTCCCAGTGCGATGGATCAGCCTTTGACTTCTCGAAAAAGTCAACGAGCAGCTCGGCTGCGCGATCGCCATGGTACGGGTCAATGTGGAAGCCGGATTTCCCGTCCACGATGATCTCCTTCGGCCCGCCATTGCACGTGGCGAACGTGGGCAATCCACACGTCATCGCCTCAACGACTGTGAGGCCGAACGCCTCGTACACCGCCGGCTGAACAAACACTCCTCTCGTGTCGCATATGTAACGGTAGAGCTCACCGTTCCGGACGCGGTCCATCTGTGCCGAGATCCACCGGAACTGGCCATTGAGCTTGTAGGTCTCGATTAGGCCGTGCATCTTGGCCATCTCAGCTATCTCCTCGAGGTCCTTGGATTCCTTCCTTCGGTCGCCGGCAACAACGACGAGATTTACGAGCTCGCGGAGCTTGGCGTTCTTGCCGTACCACTCAACGAGGCCAGTGATGTTCTTCACACGGTCCAGCCTTGCCATCGTGAAGATGATCGGCTTCTTCCGGTCCTTCAGCACGCACCTTTACATAATAGTATATGTATTATAATTTTTGAATTCAGAAAATAAACTTAAAATTTATGTTTCAATATTTTTCACAATAATGTTTGGTAAATTAATTTCATATATATAATATGTTTGTTTAAACAAACTCACAAGTGTTCCTTGTTCTCGACGTCGCTATAGAGAAGCTCCTCGATCTCGGGGTGGAAGGAAGTGAGCCGCTTCTCCTTCTCGGTGTACGGGAAGTAGATGCTCATGTCAGCCCCAGGAGAGACGATGTTGAATTTCGGGTCGAACACGTCGATTCCGTGGACGACTCTGTACAGCCCGGGGAGAGTGAATGCAGTGTGGCTCTCGTACTGCCCCACCGTGTCCTTGCTGTAAGACAAAAGAAAAACGTAAATTACGGACTGGTTTTTCAGTTGCAAAGTTCTGTATCGGTCGTTATAATTTATGTAAGAATATTTTCCGAGTAAAGAAAGAAGATTATGATGTCACCTTCCGGCGATCTCTTGGAAAGTGCTTGTGATGATGAAGTCGGTGTGGTTCATGGCGATGAGATCCGCGGTGAACTGGCACGAGAAGTGGTACTTCTCCTCCAGATTCTTCCAGTAGATGTCGGAGTCCGGGTACTTCGTCTTCTCGAGCGCGTGGGCTATGGTGCACTGTCACACAGACAAGTATTTTGAATTCAAAGTGACAATTTGGGGTGAAAATCTTACAGCTCCGGAAACCGATAGAATCCGATTTCGGAGGAATAAAACGTGTGACCAGTTTTTAAAACGGAATCGGTATCGAATTTCAGTCTCGTTCTGGTTCTATACCTTTGGATCATTTTTGAGCCAGAGTGAAAATTCTACTACGAAAATCTAAAAAATCCATTATTTAAGGACTCAAATCTTCTAGCGGTTTTGAATCCCACTGGAAACCAATCCGGTTATTTGTTTATTATTTCTACTTCCGAACTGATTTTACAGCTAAACGGCTTATTCTATCGATTTTTATTACAAATTATTACATTTGCTTTATAATGTAAAGAAGTAGGAATCCGTTTCCGGTCTTAAAATCGAAATATATATTTGAAACAAACCTGAGTGACGCCTAATTTGTGGGCGAGCAGAGAGGCGACAATGTTGCCGTCGCTGTAGTTACCGATGATGAGGTCCGGCTTACCTTGCAGCTCCTTCGCAACTTCATGTGCAACATCCTATCCACGTTTCAAACAAATATTAATTGACGGAAGCGTCATATAGAGACAAAACGTATAAAGTCGTGAACTACATGGTGTAATAGAGTCATTTTACGAAGTGAAGAGAACTTATTAACAAAATTACAATAAATTAAATTACATTACATATTTCACATTTTATTGAAATTAATGTTGAAAAGGAAAAAATCCATACCTCGGTGTAAGTCTCAAGGTAAGGCCAGACTTCGAATCTGGAGATCCATTTGCGCACCATCCCCTTCTCGTCCCTGAACGGTACTCGGAGAATGTGCGTGTGCTCCGTCTCGTAAACCTTCTCCAGCCTCTGCCCGCACGTCGTTCCCACGGCGTCGGGAAGTAGCCGAGTGATCTGGCCAATTCCACAAACAAAGAAGACAAAATTAGAAACGAAGATCACCAGAAGTATTGCGGGATGCTGAAGAAAAGTGGTATAAAAAACGGACAATGAGGATGCGGGGGACGATGTCGAGCCCTTGCTTCTTTATCCGGTGAAGCATCTCGTTCTCTAATGCGCGAACTTGATCCAAGATGTACACAACCTGAACCAAACAAACCAACGCAAAGAGTCATATATCAATTCCGACGTGTTAAGTTGGGGTGTAACCGGGACCAAGAGCTGGTATTTTGAGGTGCTTTAGTCCTGATCCCGCACATGTTGGGTATGAGATATTTTAGTCTCCGTTCTGGTTTTTCCGGTTTTTACAAATCTGGTACCACGCTTTAGTGAAAACTGTTGTTTTTTAATCGGCAGAAAAAAAAAAAAAAAAAAGGTATTTCACCCGTTTATAACCGATGCACCAGTTTTTTAAAATCGGTACTGGGAACTACGAACATGTAACCGGTGTAAAAGTTCTGACTGACCTGACCTCCGGTGTCAGGGTAGCCCAAGACGTTGTCTTGTGCGAAGTATCCGTGGGGAGAGAGGATGACGACATTGAAGACCATCGGGATCCGGCCAAGGAAAGTCTCGAGCGTGCACGGGTCGGGGGCCTCGAGGAGGTCCAACAGAAGCCGGATCATCTCGAGCACGCGCTCCGCGGTGTCTCCCCAGCCTCTCTCGAGCCCGATCTCTTGGAACTTGTGCTCGAACTCCGAGAAGGGCGTCTCCGGCGCGAGAGCGACGAGATAGTCCTCGGCCATTCGGAGGACGTGTTGGAGGGCGTTCAGGTTCTGGATTCTGTCGTTCAGCATCATAGTCTACAAAACATGATCATCATTTTATATCATGCTTGATTATTCAGAAATTTAATATAAGAAAACATAATTTAATTTTTATTCATGTTCTAAATTCACTTTGAATTTTTAATATAATATCAGTTTGAATGTGCTACAATAAGATAAAGCAAGGCCGGCCCAACTCTTTTTGGGGCCTTGGGCGAATTATTAATATACGGCTTTTTTAAAGGGCCTGTAATACGGTATTGCAAGAGCTACACGATATTACAATAGTGATATAATGACCTGCAATGTCGAAGACCTAATATGTATGACAATAATTGTTCGGTATTGCAAGAGTTATGCAGTAATTTATGAACATATATGGCTCATTTGTTTTAGTATGTTATTCCATGAACTATGCAATGGTAACTAAAAGAGCTGACTCATACTTTAAATCTATAACGATATTGCAGGAGCTACTGCACTAAGTAACGTTTTGCAATCAAGGCTTTAGTTATATATACGTATTAATAAGTTACTCTTACAGGAGCCTTTTTACAAACCTGGGCCTTGGGCGACCGCCCAACTCGCCCATAGGTTGGGTCGGCTCTAAGATAAAGTATAAACTCAGTTTATATTTTTAGGTATCATAACTCAGTTACTCATAGAATGTATAATTATATCATTAATTGACTAATCATTCATAATTAGTTATTTATTAAGACTTAATAACTATTTAATCTAAAAATATCTAACATAATTACCCATTAGTATCTAATAAAACAACATGACTAATAAAAAATATATCCTTAAGTCATCTTTATTGATCACTTCTTTTATTTTTTAAGAAAATATAATAATAGTACATATTACTTGTATGGGTTAATTAATACTAAGGTTAAATAACGTAGGACGGGTTGAGTAAGTATTTATGAGTAAAAATCGAAAAAAAAAATTAAATTAAATTTGAACAAAATTTAAATTTGAGGGGCTAAAACACCCTTTGATTATTGTGTAAGTTCGCCCGGGAAACCGAGATAATTACCTTTCCTTTGTGGCAGTGAACCTTGAGAAATTCAAGCAGAGGCTGCATGCTCTCCTTGTCGTGGAAGAGCTTCGCCGACAAGTGTCGGTTGAGAAACTCGACCCCGTTTCCGATCGACTTCGAGAGCGTCGGCCGGGGAAATGAGGCGGCGAAGGGCTCGAAATCCAGCTCAAGCACGAAATTTCCATTGAGGCTGCCAAAAAACGACAAAGATCTTAGCCTCGAAATCACGACAAAGAAGAAAAACGACAACGACTACGAGTTTTGGGCGGAAATTGGAACCTTCCGTCGACGAGCTCTTCCTTGAAGTGCAAGTATTCCGCCACTCGCAGCTCCTCGACGACAAGCGCGTGGACGTTCACGCGGATGTATTCCCACACTCCGGGCCTAGGCCGGACGGCGAGGGTGACCCACGGCGGCAGAACTATGGCTTCCTGAATCAAAGTCCATGCTTTTGTCATCAAAAGTCAACTCTAATTATCCCACTTCTATCAATTTTATTGTCCTGAAATTCTTAAAAGCCAGAGCTTCTTCACTTTATTTTTCCAGGTTCCGGTTTTCCGGACTTCCAGAACCGAGTTCTGGTTTCGAAAAACCTGATTTTTTAGTCGATAAAATTTTAATTTTGTTTTAAGTTTGCTATAAATTCTTTTTCTCTTTTATTACCCCCATTTTCATTTTTGTTGTTACTATAAATTATGTATATTAGTCCCTCCTACATTATTTTAGCCTTCCTGGGTCCGTCACTCACTGCCCGTTTTATAAACCTGGACCGGGCTAACCAGGTAATCCTTTTTCCTGATCCCGGACTTCTGAACCGAAACAAAGATTTAAACCCGAGCCGAGTTACCTGAGTGGACTTGAGGACTTCAGCGAAGGCGCTATTCTGAAGCTTCTCTCTGTTCGCTTCCGGGATCGCTTCGAACTCCGCGATCAGCTGATGCGCTTGAAGAAACCCTTTTCCTTTCGCTTCAATCCTTCAACCAAAAACAAAAAGTATTATGTAACGTGTATACAGATATATGTGTGTGGCCTTCAAAAAAAAAAGATATATGTGTGTGTGTGTGTATATATATATATATATATATATATATATTACGTTACCTTGAGAGAAGGGCAACGATTTCATTGCGATGAGCAGAGAGAGTCTCGTCGAGTCTCTCCCGCAGGCTGTGCACTCTGGTCAGCACTCGATCACCCATGGCTTCTTCTTAACCTATTTTCACAAATATAATTTCAGAAAAATTATAAATAAATAAATATATATATATGACAATCTTAAATATAGCAGAAATCAAAATTTAAACATACAAAATCTAGCATTTGATATAAAAACAAAGTGGATATATATATATAATTATATATATAGATGCAAAGAAAGTCAAGATCTTTACGTAAATGGGACTTTATTTAATTGTTATATTATGGACTTTCTCACCAACCCCATAAACAAAAATATTAGTGTTCATCAATAATTTGCGTGGAAAAAGCGTATGATCAATGAATAATTAATAGAAAGATGTACTTGTTGTAGAGCTAAAAGAAAAGGCTTTATGGATCATAATAATAAATTAAATGCATTATAAAAAACATTTACAAAATTCAACAATTTTGAAAATGATGATCAATTAAGATGAGATTGATCAAAGTGACTTCAAACCCTGAAGGTGGAGGTGACTTGTGGGAGAGGCAACCATGGAAATAGAGAATTAAGAAGAAAAAGAAATTAACAAAGAAAATAGAAAGGAGAGAAGATAGAAGAAGTTAAATGTACCTAAGAAATTGAGGAAAAAACGAGAGATGATTACTTAGGCTAGTCTGGGTGGACATTTATAGAGAGCAAAAGGACTAAGGCTAAGAAAAATCTAAATTTGTAATAGTCTTATTTTTAATTTTATTATTGTCCTTTTAGAATATTAGAGTAACTTTATTTCTTAAAATGTGTTGTAGATAGGGAGTGCAAGCTTCAACCTATTTTGGTAATTATATATCAATGTGATTATATTTAAAAAATAAATGCAAGTGGGCCAAATTTTTACTATAATAGTTAGGGAAAAAAAGAAAGATAACAAACCAAGAAGTGGTGTCACGTTACTCTATTTTAATTTGTTAGTGGGAGTCAATTTGGCAATTGATATTTGCCATCAAAGGTTATTTTTGTAAATTATCACCATAAAACACAATCTCTTATAGAGATTTTGTAGGTTAAGAAATATGAGATTAAAAAAATGAAACTAATTAAAGTTGCTTCTTAGAAAGCTATGATCATAGTATTGAAGATAGATTTTATCATAGACCAAAATAAATCTAGAATAAAATATAAATATAGAAGCTGAAAGAAGGAAGAAAATACTCTTGGTTTGGAGACTTTGGAGGCAAGAGTGGGTCCTAATATTTTAGTTAATATATTTATTTTTGGATTTAAATAATTACATTGTCTCTTGGACCTTGGTTCTTGTGTTGTGATCATCACAATTCACAAACAAGACATTTAGGTATATATGACTTATTTTAGGACCTTCTAGACTCTAGTTCTATACCTATAAATATAAGTCATCTTTGGGGGTTTAATGTAATCTTATCCAATTTTTACTCAAAATGATAAAATGTATTTAATATTATCGCCCCCAAATGTACAAACTATATTTAAATTGTGACACTTATATTTTTGTATGACTCATCACTATGTACTTTTATTTTGCCTACCTATGTGGAAAAGTATGACTAAAAAAATTATGACCATGCATTATAAAGAAAGATCCTTTAGAATATTCTCTTGAATGCATATTATTTAGTATATATTTACATTACAAATATAAATTGCTACTTTGATGAGAAGATCATTGTGACTATCTAGAGCAGCAATACAAATATATTTCATTAAAGGCGAGCGTTATTCAACTTGTTTCATGAGTTAAACTAAGTATTTCGATATACAAATTCAAATACGCAATGGAAAATCTTCAAATACAAATTCAACGATAAAAAGAAGTTAAGATATGGAAATAGAATTACATAATTTGTTACCTTACCTTGCAATGGAAAATCTTGAGATCACCAAAACAAGACAATGTGAGAGAAAATGGGAAGAAATGAGTGAATGAGGATGAGAAGAGCTAACCCTAAACACCCTTTTTATATATGGAAAAAAGGGTCATAATTAAAAAATAAAATAAAATTTAAAATATAGTGGCGGCTTCTCTTTTAGCGAGAGGGTGATTTTATAAATTTATTATTATACAAGAATGCAATTATGACCAAGTTACCACTCAGTGCTCACCACCCTCCTCTGGTTTAGTAGTTGCTTTCACAAAACCGCCTTCATTATTTTTCCTTATCCACTTTGTTACATGTGTAATCCTATGTTTATTTTAGGGTTAATTGCGGCAAAAAAACCTAACCTTTGGTCAAATACTCTGTTGTGTATACAACCTCCGTAAATGGCAGTAAAAGTACCCAAACTTGTCATTTGGGAGTTGACAGATGAAATCTTCCCATGCGACTATTAGCCTTTTCCACGTGGCATGCTACATGGCACTTGGCTGCCACGTGGCATGCCATGTAATTAATTTTTTTTAAATAATTTAAAATATATATATTTTTAAATCTTTTTAATTATTTTAAAAGATTAAATTATTTTTCAATAATAACCAATAATGAATATTTAAATTTAAATATTCATTATTGGTTATTATTATTAAATATAATTATTCATTTTTGGAAAAGTGGGTCAAACGAAATAAACAAAGGAAAAAATCACCGTTCACGGTTCACTTAAGCTCCGCCTCCGATCCATTACACAGGGGGAACGAAATCGCTTAATATGTTTAATAATAATAACCAATAATAATAATATGATTATTTAATGATAATTTAAAAAAAAAGAATATTATATAAATAAAAAACATATTAAACAATTATTATTATAAAATGCAAACACAAAAAAAATATCATGCAAACAAATAAAAATATTTTTTCTTTAAATATAAATGTGACTAGTATTTTTTATTTTTAATAAGTGGTGTGTATTTAATTATGTCTTAATTTTTTAAACAATATGTATGTGTTTATTGATTATTATTAAAAAACAAATTTATTCGACGCGTAAACCGGATCGGAAACAAAGTTTAAGTGAACCGTGAACGGTGATTTTTATTTCGTTCTACCCAATTTTTTTAAAATAAATAATTATAACCAATAATGAATATTTAAATTTAATATTCATTATTTGTTATTATTGAGAATTTTTTTAAATTAAAAATTATTTTAAAAGAAATAATTGCGTGGCATGCCACATGGCAACGGCTTATAGCCACATGGATAGATTTTCTCGGTCAACTCCCAAATGCAGAGTTTGGGTAATTTTGCCGTCATTTACGGAGGTTGTATACACATCAGAGCATTTGACCAAAGTTTGGGTCTTTTCGCCGTAATTAACCCTTTATTTTATTATTGTATTTTGCAGCTTTTTTCTCTCTACGTATTTTTTAAAAGGGTCTTTTGGGGATTATTTAATTTTGGCGCATGGTTTTCTGATTTTTCTAATATGGTATTGCCTTTTGACTAGAGAATTTATTGTCGTTTTTAGCTTTTTGGTATATAATAATAATACTATATATATAGTATATACATATGAAGTGTGGGAAACTGGTGGCGGTTTTGAGACGCCAATTCTTCCTGGCTGCTAAACCAGTTAGAGCATGCCATGTTGCATGGTTCGGTGGTAATCAAGGACTTTTTAGTCTTTTTCAAACGGAGTTGGTCGTGATCCGATCCGAACTCCTCTTACTTGTATGTTATGGCCGGAGCCTTACTCATGGTGGCTTTATGCGGCTCTCTTGACTGCTTCTTCATCAGGCAAATTTGGTTTACTCTTTTTATCTTCTCCGTGTTCCTACTTCGTGTTATGAATATGATCTATAAATTTAGAAGGGTAATTTAGAAAGAGTGAAATCACATACGTGATGAGTCGGTTTTATACCGATTAATCGAGTACTTTCAATTTGAGTTTCGTTTATCCAAGAGTCATTTAATGTGTTTCTTTGAGTGTTTTAGTTTATTTCAGGAGTTACATGAATAAATAACAATTTGATTGAAGATCGAGATGAATAAAGTCATTTGGAGGAAGTTCGGAGCACCAACGCATGAAACGATAAAAGAAACATAATTGAAAACCAATTACATGCTCAAACATGCCCAAAATCCAAAATTAGCCCAAATTTGGCAGCAACGTGGTGCCGCGACACAGATTTTTGGTGCCCCAGTAAGAACCCCAGAATTAATCATGTGCCCCAGCACCACTGTTTCGCAAATTAGGTTATTTTTAGCCTAATCTTAACCTAATGAGGAGGCTATATAAGGGGATCACAAAGAGGGATTAAGGGACGGATTTTGGGGGAGAAAAACATCACAAGAGGCTTGGAAACGCGAAGAACGCCATTGGAGATCGGGTTTTGCGAAGAAGAACGGTGGAGACGAAGAGTTTGACATATTCTCTCCATTAGTGTCATCTTCTTTGCTGAATTTTCTTTCTCCATAATGTATCTCTTTGTGATTTGTTTATGCTCTAGATTCATCATGAGCTAAACCGTTCATAGGATTGCAATCGGAACTCACATGTAGCTTGATTTGGATTATTGTTTCTTTGATTAATGACAATTTCTTAAGTTTGTTTACTCTATCCTTTTCTTCATGCTTTTGATTGCTTGATCACCAATTAAATTGATTTGATAAACCTTAGGAACTTTGGAAAAAAGAAATTTGTGTTTAGCCGTAGATAGAATAACACATTATCTATGATAGAAATCTTGAGTTTATATAGGATAGGAATATACCTATGTAACATGTGTAACCCGTTAAGAACACATGCTTAATGAATCGTTCGTAATTTAATTCACATAGGAATATAGTGAATTAGTTAGGAAAGATAACTCGAATTGAATATAAGAGTTCTTTTTGATGCATTAGGGGTCTTGGTTAACAACTTGTAGCAATTTAATGATCGAAGGAATGATATGAAGAATCGGGTGAAGTGTTGAGGAATGATTGCGATCCCATATTTCTCTATTTGTCCAAATCTTTCATTTTTAGTATTTATTTTCCATTAGTTATTTAATTAATCGTATTGCAATATTTAATTGTCTATTTAAAATTAAGGTGACATAAAATTAGTAACTAGCAAAATTAATAGTAACAATTCTATGTGGGATCGACTTTTCTTATCATTATATTACTTGTTTTCGATACATATACTTGCGTAGAAAATTCACAACAATACGTCGTTTTTAATTTGTGAAGATGAAATATGAATTTTGGTCTTATTTTATAAAAAATAAAATCTTAATAGTAGTGGGATTGAGTTGAAGTTGTCGGTCTTGTTAAAAACTGTGTAAATAATTTGTAAAAAAACTAGTTGAATTAAATAACATATATAGTTTAAATTTTTTAAAAAAGAACTTACATTATAAATCTAGAAATTTACAAAAATCGAGAATCTAATTGATACTCAATTTTTTATGCCTTTATCCAGTTGCCGATTTATAAACTAAGACGTAACAACGCATAATCTTTTTTTTACTTAGATAAAATCCAAAAAAGCACCGAAAACCCAATGCAAAACTCAAAGCTGAACTTTCGAGTCATAATTTAGAAAAAGATATCAGATATATATATATATAATATATATATAATATATATATATATATATATATATATATTTTACCTCCGTCCAATTATCAAGGCTTGGGGCAGAACTTTTCAGTCATAATTTTTTTGAAAGTCCCTTCTTTTTGGGGGATCTTATTTAGCTCCATAACGCCCCCTAAACTTTGATTTATTAACTTATATGCAGGGGCGGCCGCCCCCGATTGGTCGGAACTTGTTATTTTTTATTTTAATATATTCATATTATTACATGAGTTTATATATTAATAATAAACATAGCATTTGATACTAGATCTTACTATAGTGTAGTGTAATTTTTTTTTTTTTAAGTTGTAGCCCCAAGTTCAATTCTCAATCTCTACAAATTTTTAAATTTTTTTAGCAACAGTTTTTATGATTACATTTTTTTTTTAATAATAGTAGTTTCAATGTCTCGTTTTATTTTTAAATTTATGAGAATTCTAATCATATAGAGACCCTAATGAATTATTTTCATAAATCAAAAGTTCATAAACAAATTTATAATAGTAGTTTTAATGTCTCATTTTATTTTAAAATTTATGAGAATTCTAATCATACAGAGATCCTAATGAATTATTTTCATAAAAAAAAAAATTGTATTACAATTTCAATGTCTCGTTTTATTTTGAAATTTATGGTTTATTAATTTTTCTCCCCCTCTAAGTTAAAGTGGCTCCGCCCTTTGCGGAATATTCTTAACTTTGTATTTTAATTAGATCGTTGAATGCACAAGCCTGTAGTATTACATTATATATGAAATTAAATATAACAATCAACAGATATATAATAAATTTTATATATAGATTAGAGAGAGATAAAAAAAAGAAAAAACGACAGAAATTGCGCGGCAGGATACGACGGTGTTTAGTCATTTTGTAGGGAATATTTTTCACACGGTAATGACGTGTCAATTTCTCACACTGTGGGCCCCACTCACACGTCGGACTGCACTTCTAAGCCCGAGTTCTACGACGTGGCGAAATTGCTGTGACCATGCATGTATTATTATATATTTTTATTAGTTGGAAACATAATAATTAGGATATCCAATAAATATTATATATATATATTTATAAATACGAAAACATATAGTATAGTTTAAATGTGACTTTAGGTACAAACAACTAGTTGCAAAATCCAGACATCGTTCAGTGGTTTTCTTAAACCGATGGTTTTTGTGGGACCATCCATCTTATCCGCTTTCATGGCTAAATCACGTGTTAGGTGGTAAATATCATTTTTATTTGTCCACTTTCTTACCATAAATTATGGTGATTATAAATTATATTTAGGTACATTAAATTAGAGCTATTATGAATTTAATTCAAGAATATGTTTTAATGGAGGAATTCAAAAGTAAAAATACCGGAAAATTGATTTATGGATAATCAACCACTTTATAGTCTACGCGAATCATAAAATTGGACATAAAAATTTATTCTAATTCGACGAAAAATTAAGAAAAACAACTGAGAAGTTTTTTTAAGAAAGCGGAAATTACTCTTGTGCTAAATTGTGTAAATGTTTTTCCTCTTTCCTTTTTTAACTTAACCATAAAAAAAAAAAAAAAGTAAGCTAGTTTTCTTGCTAATTATTAGGCCTAATTTTCTCTTGGTGGAAGGACATAATTAGAAGTTGTCTTAGATTTGAAGGTATAAATAGGAAAAAAAAAAAAGAAGAAGATATGATTATTAGTAGGAACCAATAACATGCAAACCACTGATTTTGCCCTTTTAATCACCCAATCAAATCGTAGGAAATTGATGAAACTATTCTCTAATCATTATTATTTTTGAAAATTATAGAGTTTAAGCAAAGTTTCCAATCAGTGAACATAATTCATATTAACTAGAACCATACAGTATATGAGTTCATATGCGTAATTGTTTTTTATTTTTATTTTATAAGTATTCATTAGTTTGGATTTTTAATTACTTAAACAAGCAAATCTTCACTAAACCTCATTTTATAAGAGATTAATTATTAAGCTTGACTTTATTAAAACAATATGATATTATGTCAATCATAAAAGTTAAAATTAGATACATCTCTAACCATACTAGTTAATTTTTAGCTAAAATAGTTAGAAAATGAGTTAGTTAGCCAACTTTGAGTTATTCTTCACTATTTTAAATTTTTATGTACTATATATATATATATATATATATATATATATATATATATATATATAACACTAGGAAATATACCAATTACGAGCCATAATCACAAAGCATAGCCATATTTTTATTTTTTTAATTTTTTTTTAAAGAAAAAACATAGCCATTTTTTGTGGTATAATATTGCTACGCCAATATTTTCCCAAAATGGGAGGAAGAAACTTGCTAAGAGACTCTATAGGAATCAGCTTCTCTCCTCAAATAGATTATATCTATACTTATATAGCTCGAATATAATAATAATGACTTAGATAGTTCAAATGATCATTGGTGACATTTGTTGGAGAAAGAACTTTAGATTTAAATAACCAAGCTTGCTTGGCCAAGTGGTGTCTCCACCACTCATCTATTCAAGAGGTCATGGGTTCAAACCCTCATGGGACTCAAAATGAGTGCCCCCTTTACATTATTGTAAACTTGGCCAATAGTGTCACCTGTTCTTACACTGAATATATCTAAGTCATGTGAGAGTGCATTGTAACCTTGGCCGATAGTGCCACCCCATTCAAAAAAAAAAAAAAAAGAACTTTAGATTTAAATAGTTCTATTCTCTTTTGATTTAGTGTGTAAGTTTTAATATTTTTATTTATATTATTTCGAGCACCACTTCTTTCTTTGTGTTTCTTGGGTGTCAACCTAGTTGGGATTCGGGTTCACTCAAAAAAAAATTGGGGCTCTCTTTAATTAAAAAATAAAATGATCTTTGTCGTAAAGAGGTATAAGTACAAATAGTCTCTTTGAAAATGAAAAAAATAATTTCTTTGTTATAATTCAGCGGTGTTAATGATCAATTACATTAAAATTAATTATCAGTTTAGCGGTGTTATAATTGAGCAATTTCGTAATTTTATGTCTCTTTTAATGATCTGGCCTCTGGGGGCAAAGTTGCTATTTTTTTTTCAAGTAGAGGATATATTGCTACTAAAAAAATAAAAGTTAAGTGAAAATTACGCCAATTTTCAAATGGGCTTTTTTGCAAAATACTCAATTTGAGTGAAACTTTTTTAAAAAACCCTCAAAAGTTTACTATAATTAAAGAAACCATCATTTGGTGTTATTTGGACAATTATACCCTTAATATATCGAAACCATCTTCGTTCTCCTGCCTTCGTCGTCGAACAGAGCTTCGAAACCATCTTCGTCGGCGAACAGAGCTCGAAACCATTCTTCCTTCTTCGACAGAGCTCGAAACCATCTTCTCCTTCGCCAAGCCTTCGTCGACTATGATCTCCATTCTTCTTCACCATTCTTCTTCGGCGAAGCTCGAAACGACCTCGAAAGACCCCTTTCCCTTCCGACTTGTCTCGCAAAGTTTGCTTCTTCATTCTAACTCCTTCGTTTTTTCTTACTCTCTCTTGCGATTGTGATAATATATATACATATACATACATATATAATTGTAGCTTCAATTATGCTTTTCTGATTGTTTCATGTTTGACAAAAACACTTGATTAATTGCTTTAGTAAATGTAATCCAATAAATCTGGGTGGAATCAAACCACCATTCTCTCAGTAGCCCAGAAGGCTCCGAGCGCTCTACCTAGCTTGAGCTAACAGATTTTGCGTTTGCGTCTCAAAAATTATTGTTTCTATTTTATTTTCTTTTTTTTGGTTTAATAAATACCGCACGTAACTAGCCTCAAATAATGACTTGACTTGGGAATTTTATTTTAATTCAACTCACGGGTTTGTAACCGAGCCAATACAGGACGAATTCATATGAATTTTCTTTATATGTTGCAGCTGATATTTTAATTTTTCTACTGCTGCAAAATCAACCATTTGTGTTACGATCCCCTGGTCGTTTAAGAGCATTTTCGCCGGTATTCAAACCGTTGAGATTTCCTTTTATAACAACGGGACCGATATAATAGGTAATCGTTTGCTAACATGGTTGAACATCACTATACAGGATCGGGCGCGGACCGACACGTACAGGGCGGCTATCGTGCAACATCAGAGTTCCATAGCCGGCAAAGTAATGCAATCTTACCCGTTTAAATTCTAGTTGTTACATAAGGCCATAACAGTGATTATATCTTTACACTATAACACAAGTTACATAATTGTAACTGACTTTACATTTATGAGATATTTACATTTATGATATATATGCTAATTATAATTTCGCTAATGTAAATGTGGTTACTCTGTTGTAATTGGAATTAAATTTTTATGTAACCGAAGTTACATTATGGTAACCAAAGTTACATTATCGTAACTGAAGTTACACTTATGTAACTTCGGTTACACTCCAGTGTTACACTTTTGTAACAGGTGTTACACTTTCGTAATTCTAGTAATATATGGTTACACTTATGTTACATAATTATATTAATCCAGTTTCCATCTAACGGTACGTAGCAATAAGTTCACATAATTTGAGTTACAAAAAAGAATTTAAATTGAAATATTGTCAAAAAATAGTGACATACAATTATGTAATAGTATGACCACAATTAGGTAATACTATGACCACAATCATTATAGTTACACTAATGTAAATGTGGTTACACTAATTTAATTGGAATTAAATTTTTGTAACCGAAGTTACATTATGGTAACCAAAGTTACATTATCGTAACTGAAATTACACTAATTTGATTGGAATTAAATTTTTGTAACCGAAGTTACATTATCGTAACCAAAGTTACATTATGGTAACAAAAGTTACAATATCGTAACTGAAGTTACACTAATTTAATTGGAATCAAATTTTTGTAACCGAAGTTACATTATCGTAACCAAAGTTACATTATGGTAACAAAAGTTACATTATCGTAACTGATGTTACACTAATTTAATTGGAATTAAATTTTTGTAACCGAAGTTACAATATCGTAACCAAAGTTACATTATGGTAACCAAAGTTACATTATCGTAACTGAAGTTACATTTATGTAACTTCGGTTACACTTTGTAACTGGAGTTACACATTGTAACTGTAGTTACACTTTTGTAACCGGAGTTACAATTTCAATATATTTGTTCAAATAATAATTTAGTGCTTTTAGAGTTAATTTGGAAGTATTAAAATAATTTTTGTAACCGGTGTTACACTTTTGTAACAGGTGTTACACTTTCGTAATTCTAGTAATATATGGTTACATTTATGTTACATAATTATATTAATCTAGTTTCCATCTAAAGGTACGTAGCAATAAGTTCACATAATTTGAGTTACAAAAAAGAATTTAAATTGAAATATTGTCAAAAAATAGTGACATAAAATTATGTAATAGTATGACCACAATTAGGTAATACTATGACCACAATCATTATAGTTACACTAATGTAAATGTGGTTACACTAATTTAATTGGAATTAAATTTTTGTAACCGAAGTTACATTATCGTAAACGAAGTTACATTATCGTAACTGAAGTTACACTAATTTAATTGGAATTAAATTTTTGTAACCGAAGTTACATTATCGTAACCAAAGTTACATTATGGTAACCAAAGTTACATTATCGTAACTGAAGTTACACTAATTTAATTGGAATCAAATTTTTGTAACCAAAGTTACATTTTGGTAACCAAAGTTACATTATCGTAACCAAAGTTACATTATCGTAACTGAAGTTACACTAATTTAATTGGAATTAAATTTTTGTAACCGAAGTTACATTATCGTAACCAAAGTTACATTATAGTAACTAAAGTTACATTATCGCAACTGAAGTTACACTAATTTAATTGGAATTAAATTTTTGTAACCGAAGTTACATTATCGTAACCAAAGTTACATTATGGTAACCAAAGTTACATTATCGTAACTGAAGTTACACTAATTTAATTGGAATTAATTTTTTGTAACCGAAGTTACATTATTGTAACCAAAGTTACATTATCGTAACTCAAGTTACATAAGTGTAACCGGTGTTACACTTTTGTAACAGGAGTTACACTTTCGTAATTCTAGTCATATATGGTTACACTTATGTTACATAATTATATTAATCCAGTCTCCATCTAAAGGTATGTAGCAATAATTTCACATAATTTGAGTTACAAAAAAGAATTTAAATTGAAATATTGTCAAAAAATAGTGACATACAATTATGTAATAGTGTATGACCACAATTATGTAATACTATGACAACAATCATTAGACTTACACTAATGTAAATGTGGTTACACTAATTTAATTGGAATTAAATTTTTGTAAGCGAAGTTACACTTTTGTAACCGAAGTTACATTATCGTAACAGAAGTTACATTATCGTAACTGAAGTTACACTTATGTACCTGTAGTTACACTTTTGTAACCAAAGTTACAATTTCAATATATTTGTTCAAATAATAATTTAGTGCTTTGGGAGTTAATTTCGAAGTATTAAAATAATTTTTGTAACTGAAGTTACACTTTTGTAACTCAAGTTACATAAGTGTAACCGGTGTTACACTTTTGTAATAGGAGTTACACTTTTGTAATTCTAGTCATATATGGTTATGTAATAGTATGACAACAATTATGTAATACTATGACCACAATCATTAGAGTTACACTAATGTAAATGTGGTTACACTAATTTAATTGGAATTAAAGTTTTGTAACCGAAGTTACATTATTGTAACCGAAGTTACATTATCGTAACTGAAGTTACAGCTTCCATGATTCTCTCGCTGTCCCTATCCCTCGGACCCGTCCTATTAATACACATTGTATGATAAATTCATATTTTATAGTCAAGCAATTAATACACAAGGAGGTTGTAACATCAGAAATAGACCATTTTGAGCATTAGGCATGAATCAATTATTCCTTGTCAAACATACATTCTAATCATACCATGACCACCACATAACTCATACAGCAGTACAAATTCATATAAATTATTAACTCTCTCTCTATATGTAAATATATATATATATATATACACACACACGCATATACATATGTAACTGCAGTTACACGTATATAACTGGAGTTACATTTTTGTAACTACAGTTACAGTTATGCAACGATTGTTACACTTTTGTAACTACAGTTACATTTTTGTAACTACAGTTAAATTTACGTAATTACAATTACTTATACGTAATTTGAGTCACTTGTTCATAATTAAAGAAAATGTCTCTTTTGTCTTCCGTTGATTAATTTGGAACACGATACCCGGGATATTGTCATCTTGGTGAGCTTACGCTAAAAGAAAATGTCTTTTTCATTCGAATAAAGTATCCGGGAATTTATCAGCTCGGTGGATTCCCGCTTGTCAAAATTGTGGATAGCATTGTACTATACCCCAAAAGAGTTGTATCAAACTAGCACTATGATGGATTAAAGAAAAAATTCAGTCACTAGTACAAGGATTCAAAATATTTCTCATCAAATATGGATTACATACTTTGTTCTCTCATATTATCATCAAAATTTCAGACGCACAATCGAACCAAAAACGAATTAAATCGGTACATAAATAAGCAATGCAACTTTAACAAAGCAAAGCTCATTCCTCAATGCTTCCTCTGCAATTTATAAAACAATATAAGCAGTCAGAATGTAACATAAAAGAAAGATCAACAAAAACACCCAAAACATGTATTGAACTTCACAATTATCAGCTGATCTACCTGTAATTCTAAGCAAATTTGCGTTTCAAACATTAAATAAAAGCTCAAATCATACTGCATCGTTAAATTATGGAGTCAATCACACAACATTTCTGAAGCTTTCTGAGTTTAATTTCGGAAAATTCAACAGAATTCAGAAAATATAGCTTGCGTGCTTCCAAGATTTTCCCTAGAAAATTGAAGCAAAAAGGGGAAGAACACTCGAAATGAAAGCATCCAAATGGGTGAAACCCTTACCTCCGACGAGAATCAGCCGTGACACGGCGAAGATCATCCACGGAAGACGAAGGCGAAGACGGCAAAATCCCGAGGTTTATGCGCCACCTGACGCTCCTCAGCCCGTCGAAGTGGCGATCCCGGGGAACGGAGCTCGCTATCGTTGACGACGGCGATGGCTCAACCGGTGTGGGCCCAATCGGAGGTTGGAACATGGTCTCTCGCAAACCCCCCAAGAACCCTAATTATCACAATCCAGCGGCGATTGGCGAGGGAAGAAGAAGAATCAAGCCGCCGCCTCCGAAGAATTCCTCAGAGGAATCGCGGATGAAATGGAGAGGAAGGAATCCGCAGAATTCTCCAGACCCAAACCCAAAGAGAGAGCGATGAAGAATTGGTTTCTTCTCGGCCAAGACAAATATAGAGCGGAGGCGATCGAACGAGCGAATGGGTTGAGGGCTTCGAACGGTCTGGCGGCGAATCGAGGGAGGCAATCGGAGCGGCGGCGAATCGAGGGAGGCGATCGACAGAGAAGAGCGAGAAGAGAGAATGTGCGAGAGAGAGATGGAAATGTCGTGAGAGAGACACGACGAGGAGCAGAGAAGGAGAAGGGTATTTTGGGGAAAAAACTTTTAAATTGAGTATGATTTGGATTAATCAAACCTTGAGTAGTTTTTTAAATAGTTTGATATTTATTGAGGATTTTGCTAATAAGCCCTTTTCAAATTTTAAAGGAATTACTGTCAATTACTGATATTATTTATTTTATGATGATTCCGTTGTCCATTAACATCTATCAGTAATATCTTCCCCATAAAATGAAAGAAAAAATTACAACAATAAGAAAATAGAAAGATTCTTTCATGTGCTAGCTTCCCAAAAGTCGATTCCTATTTTATGAACCTGCATTAAACACACATATTAATATTAAAATACAATAAATAAAACCACCAATTACTTATTTTATGACATAGTAAAGCTCCAAGATGTTGTGCCTTTTAAAGAAAGAAAAAAATGCACTTCGTACGATAAACGCATTAATAAGATGCAACTAGCGCTTCTCCGCCCAAGGTCCGAGTTGAGGGTGAACGATATCAAAAACAACAACACATGTGACATTCACCGCCACACGGCACACACATTTTATGTGTTTTAATGATGCAATAAATGCACTCGCAAGACACAATTAGCTCTTTTATCCTATAATTCCGAGCGGGGTTGATGATATTACCGGTAAAAGTGACGTGTGATTGTGAAAACGACAACATATGTCAAGTGACAATCACCTATTCTTCGTGTTTTAGGTAACTAATTGCATCAATGTATTTAAGATGCACAAATCACTCGAATCTTTTCAACGTGAGACTTTTTCACCCGTAATTTTTTATAAAACAAAACCCAACATAAGTATATAACACCAATTCCATTCGATCTGCAAAACATCAAAATGGAGTAAGGGATTTCTCCATTTGAACTCCATAACCCATGCTATAATGATGTGGGATTCACTATTTCAATAGTACCATGCCAAATATGGCGAGCTACTATTCATCACTCCATTTTATTTTATTTTATTACAAACTAGTCCTCTTTGAATATATAATTTGCATAAATAATTTTTTTTAAGTTATTTCATATTTATTCTTGATATTATTTATAATTTATAATTTTATTTATTATGATACATATTTTAATATACAACATTACTATTTTTTGTTCGGAAAATACTAAAATGACATTAATATTAATATCAAAACGAAATAACATTACAATGGTATCGAAATGCAAAAAATCAAAATAAAAAAGCATTAAAGTAATAAAATACACACTACAAATATATAAATAAAAATGGAAATAAAAAAACATTAGGTGCCGAAATACCAAAACACAATGACATTACAACAATACCGAAATAAAAAAAAAATACAAAAAAGACATCAAGTAATTCACTATCCGAGAGCCGCGTGGCCGGAAAAAACAATATTTCGCAATAAAGCAAGAATCATGTAGAAAAGACGTAGAGCGTGCCTTCGGAGTTCTACAATCACGATTTGCAATTGTGGCGGGACCGACAAGATTTTGGAGGAAAGAAGACTTAAAAGATATAATGACTGCATGCATAATTATGCATAACATGATAATCGAGGAAGAGCGGGATCTCAGCGCGCCCATTGAAGCTGACAGGGAAACGACGCCAGTGGAGGTTGAAACCGTGGAGAATGATGATACACAATTTCAAGACTTTGTAACTTGCTACAAGCAAATAAGAGATAAAGATGCACACATCGCACTTTGAAATGCATTGATCGATCATTTGTGGGAAGAGTATGCTAATTCCGATGCATAATTATAGTTTATTTTTAATTCATTTTATTTTATTTGTATTGTAATTTATTTTATTTTATTTAATTTGTATTGTGTTGTGTTGTAATTGGTTTCATTAAATAATTATTTATTTTGATGTATGTGTATTTATATTTTAAATTAGTCTACGGAGTAATTTTGTATTATAAAATAATGAATTAGTGGTATAGATGAGAAATATCAAATTGATATAAGGTACGAAGATAAATAAGAGAAACAATAATATAAAAAGAATATTTTATTTGGTATTAAAAATGGAGTTCCGATGGAGATAAAGTAATGGTTGATGTGACGTTTACTGCAAAATGAAGTATGAAGTGGAGAGTTCGAAAGGAGTTGGTATAATAGCGTACTAATAAAACTGAAGTGTTGTTTAGTTAGTTAGGGGTCAAAATTAATTGATGAGACGGAGAATAAGGTAGAGATCATGTTGTGTATCGAAAAGGAATTCAGACATGACTCTAAAAGAGATGGAAAGTGTTTTGCCACTTATCTTTTTTCATGTGAGAATGAGAGGTTGGAATCACTTGTCAAATATATATTCTTAATCTTGTACTTCTGTCTCAAAATATTCCACTATTATTGGGAAAAAAAGTAAATAATATATATATATATATATTACTTTATATTTTAAAAATGAAGAAGTTAACTGTCTCTGAGGGTATTTCATTAATATTTTGTAGAGATAAACGCCACAACATATTCAGAGTAACTAAATGTGAAGTAAAATATTTTTCCGTCCTATATAATAGAAAAAATAGCTAGATAAGCACATAAATGTGTATCTTATGTATAAGTTGATATCACTGTGAAAAAAATTGACCAACGTCGGTTGTTCTTTTTACACTTCGGACGCATGACGTCTCAGATGGTCAAGATTTGAATAGTTTTGTTCCGTTCGTCCCATATTTTATTAATCTAATTCGTCAGTAATCGACTAGCTCTAGCCCCATAATTAGTAAATCTGATTTTAATAGAAAAAAGTAATTTCGACTAATAAATATTAGTGACTAAAATAATTTTTCTCAATATTTTTAATGTGTAGCGGGCAACATGCTATTTTTAAAAAAATAACATATATACCCAATAATAGACATGTTTCCCGCGCCCACGACCCATTTGGCCCCGCGTTTCGCGAGGTGTCAGCCTAGACTGCGCCGGACAAAATTTTCCATTCCGGATTGCCCGTGGGCGCCCAAAATACGGAAGGCGGGCTGCCTGTCCCAAGTAGACAGCTCTACTCACAAATGCTTTAACGCCACGTGTCATCTAATCCAACATTAATTTCAAAAGGAAAATAAAAGCCCTAAAGTGAAATTCCCGTGGTTGGGCCGGTGGGCCCATCACGGGTCTCAAGAGGAATAAAGTGGGCCCATTGAAAAGCCCAACAAGGCTCCGAGTCAGACAAACCCAGAAAATTCAAACAGTCCTTTCATGGCATTCAATTGCTTTGCGTTTCAGAGCGCAAAAAGTAGCCGTTACTTTTGGCATTACTCTCCTTCTTCTTCCTCCCCAATCCAAAGCGCAAAACCAGTCCAAATCTCCATTGATTTCGCGCTCTGCTTTGAATCTCCGTCGATCGGAGCATTTGCAGTAAGCGATTCGCTTCTTTCTTTCCTTCTTTATCGCTTTTTCGAAGCAGTTCTTCGCTTTCCCGATTTAGATTTTTCCATTTCTGAATCTTATCGTATATTCAATTCAATGTCTTTGACTTTCCATGTATATAGTTCCAGGTGAAGTTTTGTTGAGCTTCAAGATCAGGATTTTGTTTTTGCATGTATTCCTTGTATAGATTATTTTTCAAATTTTTTCAAGACTTTCGCTGCTAAAATCTAGGGTTTCTTTTGCTTTCCCTGACTGAATTTATGATGGTGATTTTTTTTTTCAGTTAAAGAAAAGGGAATTGAGATGGTGATGGGGACCCCGGCGACGCCATCATCGAAGATTCAGAGGACGCCGTGCTCCACGCCGGGCGGTCCGAAAGTTCGTGAAGAGAAGATATTAGTCACTGTTCGTGTGAGGCCTCTGAGCCGTAAGGAGCAAGCTTTGTACGATCTAATCGCTTGGGAATGCGTGGACGAGCACTCGATCGTGTTCAATTCTGCGAATAATGAACGGGTCCCGACTTCGTACACATTCGGTACGACAACATTACACGAAACCACGGAAATCATTGCTGAGATTACTTGATTCAATGCTCTTTCTTATGAAACAGATAAAGTTTTCGGCCCGAGCTCCGCAAATCAGAAGGTTTACGAAGAAGGGGCGAAGGATGTCGCTTTATCTGCCCTTAAGGGAATGAATGGTAATTAAATTGTTCGTTTTTATCTATTATTTAGGATTATTTTTATGATAAATTCAAGGATTTTGTAAGAATTAATGTTTGTGTTCTTCAGCTACGATTTTCGCTTACGGTCAGACTAGTAGTGGAAAGACTTATACCATGAGAGGAATCACAGAAATTGCTGTTAAGGACATATATGACCACATAAAGAATGTAAGTTCTTTCCTTATTAGTGTAGTCATATGATTTAATTACAAAATTAATTACCAAGAATCATATGATAAACTTATTGTAACATAATGTTTTTTTCCATATGTGGTTACATTTAATGTCATTACAGACACCAGAGAGGGATTTTACCTTGAAACTTTCGGCATTGGAGATTTATAATGAGACAGTTGTCGACCTCTTGAATCGGGAAACTGGTCCGCTCAGGCTCATGGATGACCCCGAGGTATATATAAGAATAATTTTTTGTGGTGTTGAAGGTTTTCTATTTTTATTTTTTATACAGAGATTTACAATGTTTAACATTCTTAATTGAATTGTAGAAAGGGACGATTGTGGAAAAACTAGTCGAAGAAGTTGTAAATGACAGCCAACATCTGAGGCATTTAATCAACGTCTGCGAAGGTAAATTCAAAATTAAAATTGTTATACATGATTGAAGCCGCCTCAAAGTTGAAAGTATAATAAATAAATTAAATTAAATACATTAAAAACCGGGTTGGTCCGATCCCGGTTCCCGGAACCGGCCCGGTTTTAATAAAAGCAATTACTTTAATACTTTTTTTTTTTACTTCTGAGATTTGGAATTATAATGAAATATATACTATATGCCTAATTCCAATAATAAAATGCTATGTTCTTCAACATAAAATATTTTACTTTGCAGCTCACAGGCAAGTGGGGGAGACTTCTCTCAACGATAAAAGCTCAAGATCTCATCAGATAATCAGGCTGGTACGCTTGAATTTAATCTGTGACATTGAATCATAATTTCCGAGTATTTATTTTGATTTGTTGATAGAAGTATTTATTTATTGCTTTTATCAGACCATAGAGAGCACCCTTCGTGAAACTTCAGGCTGTGTGAAGTCCTTCATAGCAAGCTTGGTAGGTTTAAATTGTTTTTTCTTTTTCTTTTTCTTTTTTCAATTCAGCGTTGCGGTTATAAACATAGTATATCTATGTTTTAACTTGGAGACTTTGCAGAATCTTGTAGATTTAGCAGGCAGTGAGCGAGTGTCCCAAACAAATGCAGACGGGACGAGATTGAAAGAAGGCAGTCATATTAACCGGAGTTTGCTAACGTTGACCACAGTGATCCGGAAGCTAAGGTAAGCTCAAAATGCTTATATAAAGGACTGATTAAAAAAAAAAAAACGATAACTGGGGAAAAAAAAAAAAACTTTATAAAAATATATGAACTTTCGTCCAATTCGGTTAATCGAAAACGGTTTCGGGCAACTGAAATCAGCTATAAGTAATATTGGTTAGCCAGTTATCGGTTATGGAATTCTACAGAACTGATTAAATGGTAAATAACCAAAACTTTTTTTTAAATGTAGATAATTTAGTGTCTAGTTTAGGTTATCAGGTTTTCTGTTTAGGTTTTAGATAGCCGAATACTTAATTTGTTCGAAAAACTTATCAAAACCGAACTGAACCGGTTTAACTCCTTGCTGGTACTATGCTAACCATTCTTATATCCTTGTAATCCCCCACACACAACATCAATATTTGCAGTGGTGCAAAAAGAAGTGGGCATATTCCATACCGAGACTCAAAGCTCACGCGAATACTTCAGTCTTCGCTCGGAGGAAACGCTCGGACAGCCATTATATGCACCATGAGCCCCGCTCTGAGCCACGTGGACCAAACGAGAAACACACTTTCCTTTGCAAACAGCGCCAAGGAAGTCACCAACACTGCCCAAGTCAACATGGTACCAAATTCACAAAAACAATCATTAAAATTTTGTCACATATTTAAACCATACAGTCAACCCTTTTTATGGATTTCTTCTTCTTAGGTCGTTTCAAACAAGAAGTTAGTGAAGCATTTGAAGAAGGAAGTGGCGAGACTTGAAGCGGAGCTGCGAAGTCCCGAGCCTTCTTCGTTCTCGTGCTTGAGGTCGTTGATTGCACAGAAAGACAATAAAATTCAACAGGTACGCGGGATTCTATTGTTTTTAGATATTAAAAGTACATACTTGATAGTTGATACATTTCTTAGGAGATTGTTCGACTTTTCAGATGGCGAGAGAAATGGAAGAGCTCAAGCGACAAAGAGACATTGCCCAATTGCAGCTTGAATCAGAGAGAAAGGCTAAGAAAGTCCCAAAGGTATTGCATCACTCCGTTTTCATGGCGGATTTGCCGAATTGGAATATCGTCTCATATTTTATATTGCATTCTTCAGGGAACGATTGATCGGGGACCATCTTCTGACGTTGTGAGGTGTCTCTCCTTCAATGGTGATAACGAACCACTCAACATTAAAACCACTCCAAAACCTGCTGCGAGAAGGCAGTCAATGGTGCGGCGATCAGTCACGTCCACTGATCCTTCCTTGCTCGTTCACGAGATCAGAAAGCTTGAACAGAGACAGAAGCAGCTCGGAGAAGAAGCAAACCGTGCCCTCGAAGTGCTGCACAAGGAAGTCGCTTCGCATCGCATGGGAAATCAACAAGCCGCGGAGAATATAGCGAAACTGCTGTCTGAGATACAGAGCATGCAAGTGATCACCTCGATGTCAGAAGAAACCGTGACGGGAGATCCGACGAACCTGATCGAAGAGATCAGCCGATTCAAATCTCAAGGAGGAAGCACAATTGAATCTCTTGAGAAAAAGCTCGAGACCGTCCAGAATTCCATTGATCAGCTGGTTTCGTCGTTCGCGGCGCGTGATGAGATTCCTCCCGAGGGAAAGACAACTTTAACTCCGACGAGGAAGAAGAAGATCCTTCCGTTCAATTTGAGCAACACCGCGAATGTGCAGAGCATAATCAGACCGCCATGCTCGCCATTGTCGTCTAAGAATCGGGAGAGCGAGAGAGAGAACAAGGCACCCGAGAACGATGAAACCGGTCACCGTCTGCTATCATTGTCGAGAGAGAGCACTCCGGCGAGGAAATCAAACTCGGTGAACGTGAAGAAGATGCAGAGGATGTTCAAGAACGCTGCAGAGGAGAACATTCGCAGCATTCGTGCTTACGTCACCGAGCTGAAAGAGCGGGTCGCGAAACTACAATATCAGAAACAGCTTCTAGTTTGCCAGGTAAAAATGATAAAATAGTAATTGGCACAAAATTATCTGTGATGATATTTTTAATTTTTACTATTTTGTTTTTCTCGATGTTTCAGGTACTTGAGCTTGAGGAAACAAACGACAATGGCGGGATCGTCGGCGCTGACGACGCGAGTTTGTCGCCGGAGCCATGGGACGTGATGTTTGAGGAGGAGAGGAAGGAGATCATCATGCTGTGGCATCTCTGCCACGTATCGATCATACACAGGACTCAGTTCTACCTGCTGTTTAAAGGCGACCCTGCCGATCAGATGTATATGGAGGTCGAACTTCGGCGACTGACGTGGCTGGAGCGGCACTTGTCGGATCTGGGCAACGCCAGCCCTGCCCTTTTGGGTGACGAACCTGCCGGCTCTGTTGCAGCAAGGTATTGTTCTTATTTACTCAGCCCTGCACTTGTCTGTTCCTTGTTTCTGGGGTTTCAAAAACCGGGCACTGCTGAGACATAAAAAATCATGCTCTTACACCGATTTTAAATTCTTAGAACCATGAGAAATACATACAAATTATATAATACATTAATTTATTAAACTAAAACCAGGAATCAGGATGGGACAGATCTGTTAAAAACGGTTTTTTTTTTTTTTTTCCTGACAAAAAATCCAAATTTCCCGGTTCCGGTTTGACAAGTTACACGCTTATAATTGGTGCAGCATCAAGGCTCTGAGGCAAGAGAGGGAGTATTTGGCTAAAAGAGTCGGCACGAAACTGACAGCGGAAGAGCGAGAGATGCTGTACACGAAATGGGAAGTCCCGCCGGGAGGCAAGCAGAGGAGGCAGCACCTGGTGAACAAGCTGTGGACGGACCCGTACA
Source organism: Parietaria judaica (assembly GCA_954871525.1). Taxonomy (NCBI): domain Eukaryota; kingdom Viridiplantae; phylum Streptophyta; class Magnoliopsida; order Rosales; family Urticaceae; genus Parietaria; species Parietaria judaica. The sequence goes on along the minus strand of OX940864.1, from coordinate 2,155,242 downwards.
ACATGCAACACGTGCGCGACAGCGCCGAGATCGTCGCCAAGCTCGTCGGCTTCTGCGAATCCGGCGAGCACGCCACCAAGGAGATGTTCGAGCTCACCTTCGCTTGCCCCTCCGACAAGAAATCGTGGATGGGCTGGAATTTGATATCAAATCTGTTGAACCTGTAACTAACTAACTAAATACTTTTTTTTTTCTATTATTATTTCTGATAATAAGTTTTGTTCAGTGTTTTTTGTTTTTTTTTTAATACTTGCTTGTAGAAGAAAGAATCTGAAGAAAGATTTTGGGTGTAATTAATCTGCAATGTTAAATGGAAATCAGTTTTTTCTTTTCTTTTCTTTTTTCAAAGTAATTGATATCAGAAAACGACAACAAAAGAGCAATGAGCCTAAACAAAAACGACAAAAATTCACAAACGACAAGAAATCCAAGAATGTAGCGATGATCACAAATAGAAAACGACAATATTTCTAGAATCGACAAATATTATAACTTTCCAATATTTGGTTAGATTTTATCTTATAATAATAGTCTAGGGTTAAAAGTCTAATAAAGAAAGAGATCAAGGGCGTATTGGTAATTTGACAAATAGATATAACACGAGCCTAAAACCCTTTCATCGTCTTCTTCCTCGGGAAATTTTGCAGTGATTTTCTCACTCCGGCCAAAATCTTCTTCTTCTTCTTCGCCGCCGATAGCCATTACCAAACCCTAGCTGAGCTCGGAAGCGACAATGGTGAGAGAGAGCGCTTCGGTCCCGCAGCAGCAGCAGGTCGCCCAGATGGTGGAGCAGCTCCTCGCCGTCAATCCGTACAATCCCGAGATCCTCTCCGACCTCGAGAACTACGTCAACGAGCAGGTTTCGACTTCGCTGCTATGCTCAGTCGCTGATTGCTTGGTTTGATTGGTTTGTCTGTTTGGGGATCTCTAGGTTTCGACTCAGACGTACAGTTTGGATGCGAATCTGTGCCTTCTTCGGCTCTATCAGGTGATTTCGGTGTTGAAATGTTTGAATTCAGTCTTCTTTGGAAGCGTTTGTGTGGCGTTAATGCTTTGTGCTTTTGTGCAGTTTGAGCCTGAGAGAATGAGTACTCAGATTGTTTCAAGGATATTGGTTAAGGTCCGCTTTTCGAACCTGTAAAAGAATGAAACTTTTTTGTTGAATTGGGGTGATAAACCGATTTTTGCAGGCTCTTATGGCGATGCCGGCGCCGGATTTCAGTCTTTGCCTTTTCCTGATTCCAGAGAGAGTGGTATGTATTGTTTTTCAGTAATCAATGTGTATGAAGTTGTTACGATTATGAATTTGAGCATTTTATCTTGATTATCAGCAAATGGAGGAGCAATTCAAGACGCTTATTGTCCTATCGCACTATTTGGAGGTACGCTACTACGCTTTTTCGTTGAATGAAGCTTGTAATTTTCTTCGTATAATAAACTTGTAATACTGTATCTATTCAAGTAGCGAGGGTGTTGCAAGTGCAACTATAAAATTCATAGATAATATCTCCAAGATAAAGAAGATAAACACTCCAACGTAAATTTTAAAATTATAAATTACAATCGTAAGTACAAACGGTTACCAACAGACGACGTTCACTTATTCCTCTGTAGACCGGGAGATTCCACCAATTTTGGGATGAAGCATCTAAAAGCCGTCATATAGTCGAAGCTGTCCCAGGTATGATGAATTGAGTTATGTGATTCTCTTATTTCTGAAATTAATTATTATATATATGTATGTTATAGGACCATTAAAATTATGTCCGTTTTAATAATCTATTGTACTAGCATGGTCAATGAAAGTCGGGTTTCTTGTTTATCTGCTACTTAAGCAGCTAATTTCTTAGCATAAGAAAAGTGTGGAGTGTTTTTGGTGTGATCATCAAGAATTGTGCCACAAGTTAAAAATGTGTACATCTCGTATGTAACTTTTTTAGTAGATTTGCGAAACAAGTGTTGCTCACACACACAATATATATATATATATATACGTACTTGTCTTATGGTAGTTTCGGCACTCTTAAACTGCCTGTGGTATGACTTACATTGAACAAAAACTTGCAGGGTTTGAGCAAGCAATTCAAGCCTATGCAATTCACGTCCTTTCGTTGACGTACCAGAAGGTCCCCAGATCCATCATTGCTGAGGTATGCCTTTCTATACTCGTACTCTTTCGATGAGTATTTTTTAGACCTGCATTGCATTATCATATCATTAATTGTATTATTTTCATTGGGTGTATTTTAGGTTTAGTAGCGAGCCCACTGCTAGGTTTAGCCGTCATGACTGATTAGTGGAATTTCGTTTTGAACATCATCGAGAGAGATTTGGTCCAACTCTCGATTTAGCAATCGGGTTCTGTATATCAATAAAGTTTTTCGTGTTTCTCTTGAATATTTAGCCCGCGTCCTAAATCCCATCAAATTGGTTTGGTAGCTAAACCTAGGGTTCTAATAGCCGATAAGTATTACACTTCTTCGGAAACTCAGATAGAATATTGTGGGATTCTCTACTTGTATAAAAGCTCATTATTTTTTAATTTTGTTAATGAAGGCTATTAACATCGAAGGCCTGTCATTGGACAAATTCCTGGAGCACCAGGTAGCGAACTGCGGCTGGGTTCTAGAGAAGAATCCCGGAAAGGGACAGCTCATCATCCTTCCCCAAAACGAGTTCAACAATCCCCATCTTAAGAAAACCACAGCCGACGCGATTCCTCTCCAACACGTCACTCGCATCTTTCCCATTCTTGGTTGATCCGTCTTTCCGGTCAATGCTTTGACTAATTTGTTCTTTTACTTTCATTGTCACTTTGGATTTTAAAGATTGGACACGGTGCCATCGTTTACGCATATTTCCCTTAGTCATTTTTCTAATATTGCTCTGTTTATTTTTGTATTAAATCTTGTCAAGGAGTGTTTTTATCTAGTGGTTTGAAAATCCGTCGGAGTTGTAGTCGAAAATTTAGATAGATGCGTTTATTTTGAAATCTTTAAGTTTGCCTTGAGAGGAAATTATGGTTTGGAGCGACAACGTTTCGTGCTAGTAAGAGCTGATCACATACCTCTCTCTCACCCTTTAGTAGCCGTTGGATCGGGTTTACCTTCTAGTAGAGGTGTCAAGTGGGTCGCACAAGCTGCTAGGCCGTACAGCCGAAGGAATTTGTCCAACGGATGGCACTCAATCTTTAGCCTGCATAAATAAAACAAAAAATTAAATGTCTCACATTTTATGAAGTCAATTTCTAAAATTATAAAGAATTGGATTATTTGGGAACAAAAGGACATTTGCGACATAAGTAGTCCAAAATCATATAAATGCGGCCGCATAAACCCAAAATTTAAAAGTAGAGGTGAAAATTTTCAAAAAGCAAAAAATGTTATTTAATAAGTACCCAATTTTCTATTTACTCGTCAAAGTGGTGCCATGTGGAATGCTACAGTGAAACCTAAAATGTTCATTTTTTAATCTCGGAAGCTCAAATTGCTTACTTTAAACTTGATGACAATTTCAGTTTTCAAAAGTTAAACTCTTAGAACTTTTCCGCTTAAAATATAGATTTTCAAAAACCGGGCAATAAAGTCAAATTGATACACGGATTTATTATTAAACCATAATAACAATCCAGCATCACTGTTCAAGAATCTCATATACTACATTTAAATATATTCTTAAAAATTAATTGTTTCATTTAGAGATATTTTATATTTGGGCTCTATAGCCATATAGCCAAACTAGAAAAACTATTTTGCAAAATAGTCAACCTTTTGATTAATATTGTCAAATAGCCAATTAACCACATTAATAAATCACGAAAGAGCGTATTACCCGTGTATTAACGTGTATTAACTAAGTTAATTTGTTTAAAAATAAATTAAATTTTTTGTTAAAATTTTAATCATGATTTTTTTTTATTTTTAAACAAATTAACTCAGTTAATACACGTTAATATAGATTTTCCGTAAACACAAGTAAATGTTCTTATTTTTAAGAAAAATTAACTTTGTTAATACACGTTAATATGTTAAAAGGGTATTATAGGTATAAAATATGTTATTAAATAGCCACCTCATCAATTTGGCTATTTTGCAAAGAAAAATGAAAGTTTGGCTATTTGGCTAATCAAACGTTTCAATTTGGCTATTAAGAGCCATTTCTCCATTTTATATATGTAAAACTCCGTAAAACAACAGCGTATCTTCAACGCCCACACCGAATAGTTGCTCTTCGTGAGCATCGGGTAATTGAGCGTCACGTTTCCTTCCTTCCCGATCTTCATTGCCGCTGTATCCCCTCCGGTGACTTTGCTTGACGACTCCATGTACTTCGACCTAAGCTCTGATACCAAATGTTGGTTCCGCTACGACGATCGTTACCGAAACACACTCGGAAGAAATGAAAAATATGGAAGCAAACGACAACACAATACAGTACTTAGTGTTTTTGTGGGTGGTTGTATATGAACACAACGAGAGCACTTTGGTGAGGACTGAGGATAAAAGAAATGCTTCCGAATTTATAACAAGTCGAGTACTATGATGGAGTTGAAAATACATTACATGCATGGGTTTATATAGGGGTCTATACTCTTACCTAATAAGCTGCATGGGAACCAAATAAAAGACAAATAATAAATTAATTGGCACAACTTGCTGAGCAAGTAACAAGTGCTTGGTGGATTTACTTGTTAAGCAAGTTAAAGCTTATACTCTTCAGTCCACGAGTTCATCTCCATCGAATGCCCGGATGATGCGTATCATCCCGGCGATTTAGTATGTTAGCTCGGGGAGTATTTGGTCGTTCTCTCTTCTTGGCCTCGCATATCAGCACCAACGCCCCGTTCTCTCTTCTTGGCCTCGCATATCAGCACCAACGCCCCGCGGTAAAACCCCATTGCTTCAGTATGTTAGCTCGGGGAGTATTTGGTCGTTCTCTCTTCTTGGCCTCGCATATCAGCACCAATGCCCCGTTCTCTCTTCTTGGCCTCGCATGTCAGCACCAACGCCCCGCGGTAAAACCCCATTGCTTCGGGAAGTTCGGTTAGGTCGTTTACGAGTGATTAATGTGCTCTTACAAATAACTAAATTATTCATTATAAGATTAAGTTTTCAAATTAAAAATTTCTATAATCTTTATCTTATATTTATACACATTTCAAACTCTTTATTTTTCTATACATTTTCAATGTGGGACTTTATTTTCACAAAAAAGCAATAGAATTTCACTGCACGTTTTGCTATATACGCCTGTAAAAGTTATCATTTATTTATACCCCATGTTGTTTATTTTTATATAACTTTTCGACGTGTGAAATAATCGAGCTTAAGAAAAAAAGATTGGACACCTCTCCTCTGTTAACAGTGTGATTGTATTTGTCTCATTTTTTTTTTTTCCTGTGTTTCTTATCGTGGAGTTTTATTTGTCCTACTTTTTTTTTTCTTTCTTCCAAACGTAAATAACCATTTATTGACATTTCTTTTTTATGATTTCATGCAATTTGCATGACTTTAACTTTGTCACTTAATTCTCATTAAGTATCCGTTTACTACTTACTTTTTTTCTTTTCTATTTGTTGAGTTTATAGAGACTGACCTATAATAAATATGATGCAGTTTTTATTCTATATATATATATATATATATACACACACACATACGTTTCTTTAAAGGGTGAAGTGACTGAATCAGTGTAGAAGTAATGTTGATTTGTACGCAAACATCCATTTATAGTACGTAGCCTAAAACCCAATTAATTATAACTTATAAGTACGCAAACATCCAATTGTATTTTATTTTTTTTATGATAAAATGAACAAAATGATATAATTTGTTAAATATTCATTTATTTGAACTGATAATACAGTAGAACCTCTATAAATTAATACTCGTGATTAAATAATATTTTTGTCCGGTCCCGACTCAAGCCTAACTAGCTAAATTAATAATTCGCTAAAGTTATAAGATAATAATTTTTTTAGGAAGTATATAGGTCCCAAGTGATATATAAATTAATAATTTAATATAAAAAATTACATAAATAATTATAAATCACTATAATAAAATATAACATAAATAACTATGAAATCACATTAAATAAAAAGATAACATTACATCACTAATCATGTAGTCTTCTTATCATTACTCCAAGATTACGCCGGAAACTGCTAAAGGAAAAATCCAGGTCTCTAGATAATTAAATCGCGTAACAGGTACCGGTTCCTAATTTTTATTCTTGTTTCCATACTTAATTTAATTAAATTATATGGCCAAATTATGATTTCGACATATAATTTGGATTTCGAGTTTGAACAAAAGACGATTGAACATGCTATTTTTTTTTCTATGAGAACCTTATTTTTTGCAACACCGTTTTGAAAATCGTTCAACAAATCAAACCACTTTTACTTTTAATTGCAATAAACCAAAAACCGGTTGCATTTTGGGAAATATAAATAGGATACCGTTTTACTCATAAGTTTATATCAAGCTTTATTGAGCAAGGGAACAAATCCAAACATTTTAATAAATAAAAATATTTATACATGACTTAAGAAAATATTTACATAACTTAGGTCATTTAAACCAACGACACGTCGTACGGAAGACACATTACAAGTCGGAAGTCAAAAGACTGTCGTTTTTGCTTAAACGACACTTCCCTCTGCAAGAAAGTAAATGTTATAAGTATATGTTCAAGTACACTTAATTTTCTCTCCTTTTGTGAATTCGATATTTTATTTGAGACCCATCGTTTAATCTGTCCTAACTAAATTATCAAAATCTTTAGAAAAATTTCAAGTATTAAATATATGTGTGTATATATATATATATATAAGATCAAAAGTTTGCTACAAGGAAAAAAGAGTGGACGAAGTTGACGAATTGAAAGAAAATAATCACTTAACCAAGCAAGCTTGGCCTAGTGGTAACACCACTACACCTCCATTCAAGAGGTCACGGGTTCGAAACCCTATGAGACTTAAAAGAGTGCTCCCTTTACATATATGTAAACTTGGTCAATAGTGCCACTGTTCTTACACTGAATATATCTAGTAATGCGATAGTGCATTGTAACCTTGGCCGATAGCGCCACCCCTTTCAAAAAAAAAAAAAAGAAAGAAAGAAAATAATCACTTTTGAGTCACAAAAACAGCTATAAGACAAAACAAGAAGAGCCCCGCCATTATTTAGAGGCTACGTTAATCACTCGAATACTTGGGCCCTCAAACTTGGGTCCGGTCACGGTTTCTAAAAAGCCCGTATTTTTAAACCGGGCCAAAAACCAGTCGGCGTTGTATTTTGGCCCGGTTTAAAAATACGGGCTTTTTAGAATCGTCCGGAATCGGGCCAAAACCGTACTTAGGGCCGAAAATTCCACGCCTGATATCAGTTCCTAATAACGCTCAAAAGTTGTAGAATACATGATCATATAAATAAATAGATATTTATTAATAACAAAGAATTACTAATAAATATATAGAATTAGTAAGATCCTTTCAGTATTATTGTCTAAAAATACAATGAATACTTCTTCGTAACATAATAACACTATACAAAAAAAAAATGTTACCTCTTTTAGGCATCTCTGAAACATTAGCAACTATACAGAGATCGTTGACTTGGTGCGGTTAGGTCAAAACACCATCGACGAAGGAAAACCGGCTAATAATTTATTCTGCCTGTGTCCTTGGAGAAAAGGGTGTGAAAAAAGGCTATGTAAATTGAATATTTATTCTCTGAGTTTTCTTTTGGTATTAACTGTCCGCGAAGGGTATTTTGGATATAAAAGCAAGGCCAAAAGTGAAGAGACGGCAAAACCGGTTATGCCACTGAATGGTTGAAGAGGATGAGTCCCTGTGAGCCAAATTGAATAGTTGGGCTTCAAAGTAAGAAAACCCGCCCCTCGCAGTATGAAACTTGTCGTCAAAATTCCGGCACGTAGACCGATTACGATGGAGAGATCTCCGTGTGATCTTTGTCGAATTCCCGATAAACTTAGAGAGAGAAGCCACAGCCCTGGAATTGACCATGCAGACCTGAAATGGATAATTATAAACCCATGAGAGCTAAGAATTATTCACTAAGTTTAGCTCTTTTTAATCCGTGATGAGACCCCAGATCCTGGACCGTAACAACGACCCAACCGTTTTCATCGATGATAGAAGTATTGCCTTTGAGCAATATTTTGGACTCGATTAAAAACCAACACGGAAATTTTGTACCAATACGCAGAAGAAGAAAGTTGTACCTCTGTAATAGAGAATACACAAGCCCCGATATTATAATTCCTCGATGGTAGCCGAGATCAGATGCGATTTCTTGAGGCAACCAGGATCGGAAAAGCAACTCTTCCACAAAGGCCACACCAGTTGCTGTTACGAGCCCTTGACCAATCCCCGCCGCCGTTTGACCAAACACTTTGACTGATGAGACGGCGTCAAAAGGCCCCGAAGCATAAGGCCAAGAGAGGCTCAAATAGCCAAGCGATGCGTTCACAGCTTGGATCGACAATACAAGAACGACTCCTCCGATCAAACCCATCAAATAATTGTAGATCTGCAAGCATAATAGCTCCTTTAGTTGAACTTAAGAAAGGAAATAGAGGTCAGATTCAATATTAAAATCCATTTAAAGCAGATTTTACTACTGCAAAATCCTTCATTAATAGACCCGGGGCGATGTCATCGAATAGTATATTAGAGAAAAGTTCCTCTTGACGGCAGTCTCTTTTGAAATTTAGTAATTGGGTGCAGTTGCCCACTGAATTTTTCATTTCGGAGCATTTTATTCCACGATTTTTATTATGGTTCAAAATACCGTTCTGATATGGGCGTATTTTGCATCAAAATAAAAGTTCCAAGTGGAAAATGCACCACAGATAAAAATCTAAGGAGTAAAGTGCATGAATGATTACAATAGAAGGAGATTATCCAATCACTCACCGTTTTATTGTACCAAGATACATGCGTACAAAATAAGCATTTTCCGAGCATACCTTTGGCAATGATGTGAAGTCTAACCCATACTGCTCAGACGGATTCTCATAACCGCGTATCCGTTTTCCCCATAGCATAACAAGCATCGCAACAGCAGTGTAGAGGCCAACTATACATGCCAGCTCAGCGATCCCAGAGGGCGTTTTTGTACTCCAGCTCTGAACAAGCATAGGAAGTAACGGGATTGCAATCGGCGACCACATAACAAGGACCATACAGGCAAACCCAAGAACCCTAATACAAAACACAAGAAAGCTTTTAGTTTCCTCGAAAATTCCTTTACCGGTCTTTAGAAATTTTGTTGAGATTCTCAGATTAATACGATGTGTATTAAGTTGATCATTGCTGTAACTAGAAAATTAGTGCTGCACTAAATTATTGTCCGTTAGTGATCATAATTCTCAAATCAGGCCTTTTACTATGAATTGTTCATTCAATTTATTTTAAATAAGTCGTATATTCAGACCGATAGATAGAGCTGAATATTAGTCAATGCTAAAGAAAAACCAAAATAATTGGTAACAGTAGAAATGAAGACTAAATGAAATATAAAGTACTTCCCAAGATTAAATTTTGAAAAAACAAAAATGAATCTGATCCCTGAACTCTATAATTATTAGCTGTTTTTTCAACTTTATTCTTTACTTCCCCAGCCGGCAGGCCGATTATAACTACAATACTTGGTTCTAGAATTTTCTTTTATAAATTAGAAATCGGAGAAAATCACACGTCATTAAATACAGTTCACCTTTGGATCAAAGGACGCTCAGCCAGGTGAAGAAATGAAATAAGCCTCTCCGTGAGACTCATTGCCCCACGAATACCGCCCCAAAGTAAAGCAACTTTGCCGACCAGCCTAAGAATGCCACCCCTTTGTCCCAATTCGGCCAACATCGTGACCAACCTGTTCAAGGTGATAAATAACATTAGTGTAAAAGTATTGAGTCATTTAATAATTCTACTTGGGATATTCACACTATGCTCGAGGCTTTATTTATACGTAACAATTGGTTGAGAAAATATTTAGCATTAATGGGAATATTCTAGAATATCTGAAAAGAAAAAGAAAAGAAAAGAAATCAAGCCCTACTAGTGTAAAATACCAAAGATCAATCCTAAAAAGTGATAAATAACATGAGTGTAAAAATAGAGAGAAATTGACTTGTATTTTTCACATAATCGATTGAGAGGATATCTAGCATTAATGATGATATCTAGAAAAGAAGAAACAAAATTCTTATAATTAATCCCAGAATTTGTCTAAGTTACATTAAATACCTTTCTTGATCCACTCCTCCACCTTCCTTTGTCGGTACTACTGGACCGGCAGCTGACATGGCTTTCTCTGCGAGACTTGTGACGAGGTTATGGTGGTTTCTTTCGGAAATTGCCTCCTCAAATTTGTTGAAGTCCTTTCGATTTTCTGAGGACTTTGATGACTTCAAAAGACCTTCATCGCTTTGCGAGGTATCCTTCGTGAAGGAACAAACAAGTGGCGAATAATCCATGAAAAAGGAAAAAAATCAGCTCGAGAAAATTAACTCCGAAAATATATATCATACTTCAATCTTAAAATACCAAAGATCAATGCTGATAAAAACATATCATACTTCTCTAAAATGCAGTAATTCAAGTTGTAACTTCAACAAAAGTCAAACTATCACAAGCTATCCCGTGATTGAACAACTTCGAATAGCTCGTTTTCAGACAATAATGTAGACTATACTATAGTGTAGAAAAAGTCAAACTGCAAGGTTGACCATTACCTGATGCTGCGCAAGAAAAGCAGAAGCCCCTAAGGCAGCGGTAACAGCACCAACCATATAAGTCGCATTTTTATTACTATTTTCTTCGTGTATTCCCTCTTTAGCCCTAACTGAATTATCAGATTTTCTAGCCTGCGGCGATTCTGTCGAACAAATTTTCGGAGTTTCAGAAACTTCAATCTTACTCTGACCCCCATGATTGACTTTTACATCCTCCTCCTCCTCGCCGTCGTCATCATCATCGTGCAATGGAGCTATATTGAAATAATTTCTCAAAGCAGCTAAGCTAGAACCTAAAACTATACCGATCGGCAGTATTTTTTTCAAATGTGTGGTAGCTTGGAAAGCAGAAGATATGTATCTGATGACGTGTTCTCCGTTCAGAGCATCGACTTTCTCCAGGATTCCATCAATACCCAGATTCTCGCAATCACCCAAACCAATCTTCACATCATTCACGATAGACATCGAAACTGCATTTGAAACTTGTTCCAAATCTGTAGCGAGATTGGCGTCTATATCGCCTGAACCGAGCTTGCGACTAACTTCAATCTGTAGGTCATCCAGTATAATTCTTTTCACAAACTGTATGAACTCCTCTGATACATTGTCCGCATTTTCTGTTTTTCCGTTCTGCGATTTTGTTCCATTGTTTCCCGGTTGTTCAAGAAGCTTCCATTGACCTTCTTCTGGAAAATACTCGAGCAATAGCGCGGAAGTTGCATCTGAATCCAGAGATTCTCTAGGAATTTCAGAGGAAAGACTGTCATGCAGAGATGCATTATTAAAAGAATTTACATAGCCCGGTTTATAGTCTACTTTTTTTATTCTGTTTGAACTCTCATGAAGAAGACTTTTCGGAACTAACTGATCTGTCTTCGGGGAAGTTTTTTTCATGTCATTCTCATCAGATGAGATTGGAATTTCAGTGGATTCCTTATTTATGAATCCATTAGGTGAAATACATCCATCTTTGTGGGGTCTACAATCGTCGGAACCATCCGATCCATCAAGCTCCGAACTATATTCATTTCCAGGTTCAATTTTCTCGTCTTCGACTCCGTTTTCATCAGGTGAACCTTCCTCGAACTGTTGAATCATGTCCTCTATTACACCGAAAACACTATTAACCGCCACTTGAGTTGAATCATCAATCCCTGTCAAAGCATTCAGTGCCTGAGAAACACTAAAATTGGGGGATTTGGAATCCGGATTAGACCTAATTTGATCAACAACGGGATCTGGATTCTTGTTTTCACTCTTCTGATCAGCGGTATCTTCCTTATCCACGATTTGGGCCTCAGATGAGGACCCCGAAGGTGGAGCGTTTTCATTTTTACTGCTCTCTTCTTTGGAGTCTGATAAAGTCGGTATCTCCTTATTCTCTTTAACATTTGATTCTGCAGATATATCTGTTTTCACGCTTGGTTGACTTTCAACAGAGCCATCTAATGACTCGGCAGGCTTTTGAGAGCTCTCGGGCTGAAGATGCTCTGCTTCCACACTCGGTTGACTTTTAGCAGTATCATCTAACGAATTGGGAGGCTTTTGAGAGCTCTCGGGTTCCAATTCCCTGCTCGGTTGACTTTTAGTAGTACCGTCTACCGAATTGGTAGGCTTTTGAAAGACCTCTGACGGAAGATGCTCAACCTCCATGCTTGGTTGACCTTTTACTGTGCTGTCTACTGAATCCGGATTCGGTAATGGTTCTGATGAATGGCTTGAAGTTCGAGATATACGAAGGAGATCTTTCATTTTTAGCTGCGTTTTCTGGGCCTGCAAAATACCAGACACAGCGGTAGTGAGTTTTTCTCGAACATCTTCAGGCACGGCATCTTGTAAAGCTTTCATCACTGTTTCTCCTTGACCAACGGCAGTTAAAACCTGCATATGCAGAATGTAATCAGATAAGTAGGAACGACATTATCCCATCACAATTACCGCATAATCCCATATATTGATCTTATTTTGTAATTAATTGGCAAAAATACAATCAAGTAAGTCAAGTATTGCACACATCTTAACATTTTTTGTCTTTTTTTTTTTCTTTAACATGGATGAGTTAATGTGCTACTTTTTAGAATTATAGAGGGCATCGCAGCCAACTACTCTTTCGGATTACAACGGTTATGTGTATTATTTAGAGATTTTAATTTTTTTTTTTTGCATACATACCATATAATAACTAGGTCATCTGTGCCAAAACTATTGTTTTAAAAGCCGATACCTTTTTCTTCTTGTCTTCGGTTAATGTATCCGGCAGGGTCATATCAAGCATGTTCATCACCAATTGAGCGGTCTGTAGTCCTTCACTGCTTTCGATTTCTGCCGTATTCTCTTCATCAGCAGGTACGATTTGCTCCACCGAGTTATCATCCGCTTTGTGCGAAACTTGATTTTCAAAATCGTACTTTTTCGGCACGTCTTCTCTAGATCTTAAAATCAAGCCAGCTGCGGTGTCACTTTCTTCCAGCATATCATGTATATGTTCTGTGTTATATCTTCTTGAAGTAGTAACATCTATAAGCTTGCTTATTTTGTTAGCATTTTCAGGTTTTATGCCTTCAACAAAAGCTAATCCCTTCGAAGGATTGACAGTAACGTCCACGTCTTTGAGAAGAGGGTGACGACCCTTGAGAAGTCCAAGCTCCACTGCTATGAGCCACTAAAATGATAAAAAGAAAGCAAATATGACTTACTTCAGGTCAAAGTAATTTAAGAAGCTTTCTTTTAACGAGGAGAAAGGTCTACTTGAGACGATGGAAATCCAGTTAGCTTCTTTGAAATAAACTCAGGTAGATTAATAAATTCTCTACAATAATATTTTTCTTTGGTCCCAACTTGGGTCAATTGAAAAAAAATCATCAATTTTTCGTAGTATAAATATATGGTCTTATATAATCTCACGATCCTGACAATATTAATTTATAAGGTTTTACGGTAAGTGGAAGTGCAAAAGTTTTTTCTCAAAAAGTGGTTGGATTGATATTTAGAAGTCAAAGTCAAAGCTAACGTATATCATTAGTTCATTACCTCCATGGTGAGTTGTTGGTACCATGTCACAGCAGAACCACCATTATAGAGATCTCTACGATCGTTACAAGAACACAAGAGAAGGCTCGTAAATGGATTTTCAACAATCGAACTGCGTGGAATTGAGAAGAGTGGGGCTGAACCGTCGTCATTCTGATAAATTGACAAATTGGAGAACAATTAGGATCTCAGTTACCTCAATTTGATATATATATATATATATAATAAAAAAAAATTGTTAGACCCATTATTACCTATAGGAGAAGGAAGGGCAAAATTGTAAGAAGGCAATCACTTCAACTTACATTTTCATATTTTGCTTAGTTGAGAAATACCTATCAAGACATCATAGGGAGAATTTTTCGCCTTACTCTTGAAGGAAAGGAGTTTTATGAAGTTCGTGGATTTTATGTGTTTGGGAATTTTCCGTTGTGGTGACTTCACGTTAGCCTATAAATTTTTGTTCGATTTTTTGCTGGTCCTATCAAATTCTATACCTGCTTAAGAAAGGAAAAGGAATTTAACTACGAACCTGTATAAAAAGAACAGGAATCTTGACATCTCCAATCAACCTTCTCGTACTTGATTCTGAATAGAACTTATCTACCGCTTCAAAACCGTACGAAACCATAGAGATGGCCTGTTCAAATTCACGAACTGATTTTGCAGATAGAGCCTTTTCGATATCAAACCCTTTATCTCTGCCTTGAAATAGTTCCTATGGTACCACACAATCAGGTGGAATCAAGCTAGTAGCAATGGAGGGAGTAAAAATCATGAGAATTAGAAAAACATAATGGATAAACATGTGCTTTTTTAAGTGCCAGGAACATGACTTCACCTTGTTAGATCTCAGAATATCTATCAGCCCACCGGTAAGTTTCTGGTCAACGCTCATGTGAGTTGACTCCTCTAAGTCAAACGGGTTGTCTATGCACACTGCAGCAGTGACGGGTGTTGCCTCTCCGACCTCTGCCAGGTATTTAGTCAGCATGTTTGCCCCGTAGCCCCACCCGACACCCATCAAAGTCGTCCATGGCCTCGCCCTGTTGATGAACTGTACAGCTGTGCGGATATCATCGCTATCAGCAGCCGTAAATAACCTACACTCCATATCCTTCTATCAGATACCGTCACCGTGAATTAAGATTCCGATGAACGACAAACAGATCAATCCAGACCATGAAAAAAGAAACCCCGAGACCCCAAGAGCAATTATATGACCCCATTTCAATATTTTCCTCGATTGTTGATGATGACGGCTGGCTCTACAATCAACAAATCATAATTTGTTGAACATTGTGAAGCACTAACTTAGAAGTTACTAAGAACAGCAAAGAGATCAGTTCAGACCCATTTAAGATCCTTTCATAGAACATCGACGGCAATGGCGCCATTGACGGAAATGGCTCGACACTCGACAAATTACGTAGTGCAATTGGAAGGCATTGAATCAGTTCATAACCCAAAACCATGTTAAACACTGTGAAGCACTAACTTAGAAGTTACTAAGAACAGCAAAGAGATCAATCAAGACCCCATAAATATACATTCCTCAAGCTTACATGACAATGGCATTGATGAAAATGGCTCAACAATCAACAATTACGCAGAGCAAAGAAACCTCAGCGTTACCGTGCAGTAGTGAGCGGCGAACCGGCGCATCCCCGGGGATTCATCACGATGGGAAAGCAGCCTCGCCGCAGCGCCTCGCAGACGAATGACCGAACATCAGCGTCCATGCTTCCCTGCACCGATCCCGGAACCACCAACACCGTCGTGTCCAATCCGCGCTCTTCTCTGAGATCCAAATTCGCCGGCCAATCCAACGACACAACTCCTCCGTCGTCCGTGCTCACGCAAACCCTCTGATACACCAATCTCCTCGCCGAATCCCCAATCCCTCCCTCCAAACCCTCCCTCGCCAGAACCCTACCGCCGCAGAACCGCACGTAGTGCCGATCCTCCCTCACCAGTCTCTTGCTGACGCCCTCGCTGAGCTCGCCGCCCTCGAACGACACCAGCGGGCACCGGAGCAGCACGAAGCGGTTGAACGGCGTCGGAGCGGCGAACAGAACCCACTCCCCGACGTCGCACGCCTCCGACACCCACCCGCGCCGCGCCGAGAACGCTGCGAGGCCCGAGAGGACCCCGAGCGCCGGCGCGAGCAATCCCGGCGAGCTCAGCGACGCGAAGATGTCGCCGAAAGGGAGAAACTCGCTCCGGAGAGTGAGTTTCCGGTTCCGCTTCGGCCTCCGGCGACGGTACACTCGGAACTCGCGGACTCGGAGGGGATTGGAGCTCCCATGGAAGAGATTGAAGCTCTGGATCGACCGGAGATCGGCGTGATTCGCGGTTATGCTCATCGATGGAGAGGAAATCGAAGTTCAGCTATGGAGTTTGAAAGATTGACCGAGTGTTTATTACAGTTGAAGAAGAACCGACAAGCTGGTACGGGTCGGATCGGGTTTAAACCGTTCGGGTCGGGTCGGTGGGAAGTCTCTGGATTTGGCGGTTTGGGGTTTTCCCGGGAAGGGGATTGTGCCTTAACGTCTGTATTTTTCTTTATTTTATTATTCTTTTGTTGCCGTGTCAAAATTGTTTTCTTTTATTTATTTATATTTAAATTTATTTTATTTATAATTTAACTTAGGGTAAATTGCGGCAAAAAGACCTAACCTTTGGTCAAATGCTCTGATGTGTATACAACCTCCGTAAATGACGGCAAAAGTATCCAAACTCAGCATTTGGGAGTTGACCGAGAAAATCAATCCATGTGGCTGCTAGCCTTTGCCACGTGGCACTTGACTGCCACGTGGCATGTCACATGGCACTTGACTGTCACGTGGCATGTCACATGGCACTTGACTGCCACGTGGCATGCCACCCCATTCAAAAAAAAAAAAAGATAAAATATTTCTAGACTCTGGACACTTCATTTTTCTCTTTTTCCATCACATATAAAAAATTTAATTATTCCTTCACACGTCGTATTTCTATTTTTATTTTTATATGTTTCTTCATGTTCTTGATCAGTTTTTATACACGTAAATTCTTTCTAGGTACATAGTATTTAGAAACCCATGCTAATACATTTATTTAATGAAAGATCAATATTTTTCCTTTCGTTTTAAACACATTTTTGTGTACAATTTTTTTTTTTTACAATACGTACTTATTTTTTTTTTGAACTTTCAATCATTTTAACATATATTTCCAGTTTTTTTTTTTTTAATTATGTCTTGATGACGCACATTTCTTATATTTACATGATTTTTAATTACATTTGATAAACAACCACAATTTTGGTATATTATTATTGGTAACCAAATTATATATGAAAAAAGTTCTATCATCTTGATGCTACGTTTTACATTCTCAGGTTTTGATATGAAGAATTCAGTTACTGAAGGAAAATTATACGTTTGCTATTTTCACTGGAGACCAAATTCATTCAACAATCTAGATGCCGGCCCTAACTTATTAGGGGCCCTAGGCGAAACATTTTTTGGGGCCCTAGTAAAATACAATAAATTTATTTTACTTTTTTTTTCATAAAAATGACATGTAGAGGAATTAATATTAGTTATATCATATATGTTATGTTTTAGATCTATCCTAAATTTAAATTTTAGGTTTTGATTATGTGAATTTTTTTAGAAAAGATCATAAGTGATAAGTTAGAATAAAAGCATCAATAGAAAAATTAGTGCTAATTATATTAATTTTTTTAACATTAAATATAGGTAAATGAAAGTCTGAAACCTCTATTTTAAAATAATATGTCATATCATAATTAAAATATTCGTTAAGCCAAATTAAAGGTGATATTTTTTTTTGTCAAGTAAATGTGATATTATATGAATTATGAGGAATACAACTATTTTTCTCATATTTTTCTTGATAATGGACGGTGAATGGTGACTCTATGATAAAGTATACAAATATTGATTTAAAATTCATGTAATCACGTTATATATATATATATATATATATACATTTGCCCTAGTAAAGTATAACGCATCAGCACTAGTAATTAGTAAATAGTAATATATATGATGTGAAAAGAAGAAAGAAGTGCATAAGAGTTAATGATGGGCCCCACAATTTATTTACTCTCACGAATAAGAATAACTATAGTAGAAGTAATAGTAAATAACTATCAAAATCATAAGGTAAAAAGTAAAGAGGTGAGAGAAAGTGGCCCCCAATTTTAATATTATCAATGTAAAAGACTTTTCACTTTTTTCGTCAAAAAGCTTTATACATATATAGATTGTAAGAACAAGATGGTGTTCGACTATCATGGCGATTTTAGACAGTCGACGACAAACGGATATGTGGGGCCCTTCAGAGTCGGGGGCCCAAGGCGGCCGCCTCGCGCGCCTTGCCTAGATTGTTATGTCAATGTCCTTCATTATATTAGATATCTTTCTTTATTTAATACATTTCATTTTCTTTAGCAATTCTAAGTTCTAACTGTTTGGAAACCAAGCTATTGAATTAGCAGATTTGACAATTTTGTAGTTACCGCTCACTATATTTTAATTATTAATAAGTGGTAGGTACTTGATTAAAAGACATGATTTAAAAAAAATGAAATGAGAGACGGAACTTAATTAAAATATAACTTTCTTTTTTATATCTATAAAATAATTAATAGAAAATTAGACCAAATAATTATATGAAAAATATAAAGACAAATATATTAAAAAAAGATGATAAAATAATGAGAAAAAACAATTAGAAGTATAATTTCATTTCTCAGATTAAAAGTATATTTTCGTTCATAACATATCGGATGGTTGTTTGTTATTATTAATGCAAGAATTGTTCAATAATTTTCATTTTTCTTTTTCGAAATTTGAATTCCTCTTATATTCTTTCATTGTCTATTATATTGAGGACATCACTCATTTACTTAAATATTTTAAATACTTAAATATTTTAAATATATGTATGCGAGGGAAATCTTTTAATAACAACTAAAATTTACTAACGATAATTTTGCTATTCCACTAGTTTGTGTATAATTCTCTCCAACTTTTCTGTAATTTATTCAAGTTAATTAATTTGTATCATCGTAAGCATGGTTGTAATTCATTCAAGTTATTTGTGTGTGCAATAATAAAAGGATTCTAGATTTTTAAGGGAAAATATGTTTGGC
Source organism: Parietaria judaica (assembly GCA_954871525.1). Lineage (NCBI taxonomy): Eukaryota > Viridiplantae > Streptophyta > Magnoliopsida > Rosales > Urticaceae > Parietaria > Parietaria judaica. The sequence continues at coordinate 2,136,278 of OX940864.1, read as the reverse complement.
TTAGGGGTGAAAATTTTGTACTTGGTTCCCGGTTTCGTCCCGGTTCTGGTCTCCGATCGTTTTTGGTAAAAAAAAAATCATTTTTTGTTACCATACCCTAAAAAGGGACGTCCTCGTTCCGGTTTGAAAAACCAAAACAAGTTCGAAATCTGAAATTCCCGGTTTTCTTGTCCCGGTTCCGGTTTTATGTCGTTTTGTTATAAGTTTATCGTTTTTTTAACATGTCATTTTTTATATGTCGTTTACTAGTTAGGTTTTTAATCCATTATTTTATTTTTCAGGCCATTATTTTAACATATCATTTATTTTTTAGCCTATTACTCAGTATTTTATTTAACATGTTTTGTTGTAAAAAATGATTTGTTTGTACTCGATATTTACTATTTAGCATTTTAGACTCGGTTTTTTTGCAGTGAGATTTGGATTTGGTATTATGAAGTTCACGACGTGGACTCGAATCTTGCATTTAGTGTTTTGTATTTTGCTTTTGTACTCGGATTTGGTATTTTGCGTTTTTTATTTGTATTTAGTGGGCTTTTTTCATGTTTCTGTCTTGGATTTTGTCCCTGGTTTTCCCCTATTTTCGTCTCGGATTTTGGTCCTAAAATAATCAGGATTTTAATCGGTGTCCTTGTTCTGGTCCCGGTTTCGATTTAAAAAAAAAAAAAAAAACAGGACTTTTCAGAACCAGAACCAGAACCGGGACAGAAAACTGTGTCCTGGTTTTTTCGGGACTGAGACAAAATATAGTCAAATTCCCGGTTCCGGTTTCAGCCCTATTGGCTAATAAAAACAACTCTTCTTCAATCATGTTGTGTTACATGTTCAAGATAGGAACCATTTTTTCAGAGTCTTAAAAATTCATCACATTATATAACACTGATAAATTTGGCTGAACATATCAATAAATGTTAATCTAATGTTCCCAATGTACTTTACTCTAAAAAAAGTGATATGAGCATCTATATCTATACATTTAGAAAATTTGATTAATATGTATAGTATTGGTCAATTTTATTATTTAGATTGTGCTCTTAACCGAAAGTTCTGATCTATTGAACTTAACAATTGTTGAATATTTTGGTTAATATTAGTGTTTATATTTTTATTAAATATAATCCTATTTATTATAAAATTATAAAAATACTTGCATAGTATATTTTTATATTAAAAAAACTCAAATGACAATCTATGATTAGAATAATTCTCTCAGATTTAATAAGGTAAATTTTTTAGCAGGTAAGGCCGTTAATTAACAATTATAATAGTAAAATAAATTTATGTATAAAATTTTAATTAAGTTAAATTAATGTATGATAATATATGTGACACTAAAAAAAAGAGTTAATATTTCAAAAAAATCTTCCTAATTAAAATGTTTTTCATTTTTTTTAGAAACATTGAACAAAAACATTATTTAAAAAGTATTTGAAAAGTAGTTTTTGGAAATCTTATTTTTTCATTTTCTCTAGGCATTTTAAAAGAACATAAATACTCATTTTTATGATTAAGAAAAAACAAACAAACCATTTTCTAATTTTTCTGTTTACCGTCTTGGACTTCGAAATATATTATGTTTGATTATGTACATAAATTCATTTATATATTTTTATCTTTATATAAACTTCTTGATATATTGACATCTTTGATTATGATTATGATTATGAACAAATCAATGAACACGTATTTTATAAAATACCAACAATCTATCCAAGATATACCACACAAATGTAACGAAGACGATATATATCACATCTTTGAATGCTCTAACCGAATACTTAGCCCCAATGAGGATCCATATTTCCTTTTTGTAAAAATTGGAAAAAGTGAATAGTCTTTAATCTTTATTGTCTTACACTATAAATTGAATTTTTTTTTAAAATTGTATGGTGTTATCGGAAGATCTTACTTTGTTAAAAAAAAAATAGTCTCAATGATTGAACATTTGAATTTGTACTTTTAAAGTCGAATGTGTAAATACTCATAGCATAAAAACTATTACCTATGAAATAATGAAGATCTAAAAGAAAGTTGAAAGCAATTTTCTCCCTATTTTATTCCTATATATTGTCAAAAGTATTATCTATCGAGTAAGTAAATTCTTGTAATGTCTTCTCAATTTACCTTCTCAAGGAACTTAAATAAGACACTTTAATGTCATGTGTTTGCTTCTTATCTTCAGTGAGTAGTATATAAATAGATTATCACTATTGTTGCACTATAGATTTTTGCAAGAACTACGTATTTTTGTAAGAACTGATAGTGGTGATGTTGGACACTAATGTATACCAAATGTAGAAAAGATTATTCGAACAAAATGAGGCCGAGCTTAGTTGTTCATAGAAAATGGTATATCATTTCTATCAGTGGCGAAGCCAGCTTTTTCAACCGGGGGGGGGGCACTATTTTATATATAAAAAAAAAACTCTTGAAAAAATAATGCAAAATTAAATAACTTAAAAAATAATATTAATAACTCAAAATCTCAATGTCACGTGATATAAATTTTTACTAATCGAAAGAAGTAAAAAAAAAACCTAATCGTAACTAATCTTAAAAAGAATACCTAAAACAATCGTAACTAATCTTAAAAAGAAAAAACGTAAATACTTATTGCAGAAGTTGACGCCGAGATTTCATATTTTGAAAGTACTGTAGAATCTTCTCGTTGTCAATACAATCAAAAATCTCTCGCTCGATGTACACGATCATACTATCATTCATCCATTGATCTCCCATTCGATTTCTTAATCGAGTCTTGATAATATTCATAGCAGAAAAAACTCTCTCAACAGTTGCAGTAGCCACAGGTAAGATCAGTGCTAGAGTAATCAGACGATAAACAAGTGTATACAAACCATTTCTTTTTGTCTCTACCATTTTTTGAGAAAGAGAGCACCGATACCTTTCAAACTTTTCATATCTTCTGATGAACGCATATCAATAATGTAATTCTGAAGTTCGGACTCAAGAGCAACAAGGTCTACTGCAGAAAAATCTTTAGGATAATACCCAGCAAGTTTGATCAACCTTTGCTTGTCGAAGGAAACAAATAAATCATCCGGACACAAACATGCTATGCATAGAAGGAGATCGGTGTTAACCTCGTCAAATCGACCGTCTAATTCCTGACGCTGCATATCTATCACAGAAGTGAAAATCTCCACACGGTAATGATGCAAATTAGTGTCTACCGAAGCATTGCGTCGTGATCTACCTGGTTCTTTGAATATGGCATCCATGTCGGGAATATCAATGTTATGCTTTTCGCAAAATACTAAGACTTTGTTCAAAAGAGAATCCCTCCCAGAATCTCTCATTGTTTGCAAGGATTGCTTACATATTCGTACTAAATTCATCGCGTTGACAATATCCTGATCTTTCCTTTGTAATGATTTTGATAACTCATTTGTAACACCAAATATGGCTATCATTAAGTGGAGAGAAAACACAACCTCAAAAGATTGCAGCTTCGATAACAGTACGTCTGCTTCTCCTTTTTGCTCAGAATAAGTTTTGTCTTCAACAATTGTCTCCAAGACTCCAACAACAGAAGAGAACATAGTAAGCAATCTCAGAAGTGTACCATGATATGATCCCCAACGTGTATCTGCAGCGCGTATTAGAGAAGTCGATTGATTAAGTCCTCTTCCACTTTCACGTTCACCACTTTCAATTGCTCGGTTTACTGTGTCCGCTTGCAAATCTTGAAGAATATCATTACGCTTCGGCGATGCACAAACAGTATTCACTATATTACCGACCGCCCAAAATAGTGATGCAAGTTTATTATGATGCTTGGCCACATGTACAAGTGCTAACTGAAGTTGGTGAGCGAAACAATGAACGAAAAAAGCACATTGATTTTCTTTCAGAATAAGACTTTTTAGACCATTCAGATGACCTTGCATATTACTAGCTCCATCGTATCCCTGTCCACGCAATCTTGATATGCTCAGTTTGTGCCTTGAAAGCAGTTTATCAATTGCCTCTTTTAAAGAAAGCGCGGTTGTGCTACTAACATGCTCAATACCAACAAAACGCTCAATCACCTTTCCTTTTTTGTCCACATAACGCAAAACAACTGCCATTTGCTCCTTCACTGAAATGTCACGGGATTCATCGACCGAAATTGAGAACAACGCATCTCCAAGATCATCAATAATAGAATTGGCAGTAACACTAGCAGCTGCATGAACTATATCTTTTTGAAAATCGGAAGAGGTTAGCTTCAGATTTTTATCAGCATTCTGGAATGTTACGCTTTTGACTTCATCGTTGTGTTCGGCAAGAAAATGCAAGAGCTCAAGAAAGTTACCTTTATTGCTTGATTCTTCGGATTCATCATGGCCACGAAACGGAAGACCCTGCTTTAGGAGAAACCGAATACAATCAACAGAAGCTGTCAATCTAGTACGGTACTCATTACAAGTTTGGACATTTTTCTTGAAGATGACATTTTCAATATTCTGCTTCTGATTCCTCATAGCTTCCATATCTCTATAAGCTTCATTGTGAGCACTATTATGATCTCCAACATGTAATCGGAATTTTTCACTTCTCTTCCAATTATCAAATCCTGTTCCAACAAATGACTCGCCGCCAGATTGTGCTCCATTACTTGGTCTGAAAAGATAACAACACAAGCAATATGCTTTATTAGTTGTTACACTATATTCAAGCCAATTTGAGTACTTCTTAAACCATTGTGGATTGAATCTCCTAAACTTGACTCCAAACTTCTTTAATGGAAAATCATGATCTTTCGGTTGACAAGGACCCATCTGTATATACTTCCTTCGAACTTGATCACGAACATTAGAATCATAATCTAAGATTGGGGCCCCCGTTCCAGGATCCGGTGGAGGATCTGTAGGATTCATTATCAAACGTGTTTTTGCCACACTGCCAATTCTTTCATTACTAGGACTTGCTGGAGCTGCACTATCATTATTCTCACTACCAAGCTTGATTTGTTTCACTTTCTTGTCATTAGGAATGGTGGAGTCAGACTTTCGTTTATAATATCTTTCCATTAATGCTAATAGTTTTCTGATTATCTGCGCAAAGTTGTTCAAACACGAATAATTATAATCAGATGGCAAATCATTAAAAATCATGTCAAATCATAAAATATGAATCTGAATTTTTAGAGAGAAAAAATACCTCAATATTTCCCAAAAAGCACCTCAAATATATTAGAGCCGCTCCAGTAAATCTATATAAAGAGAAGATGAAAATTATTGAAGGATATTTATACTCCATAAAGAAACTAACAGAGATTTAAAAAATTACAATTTGATTCACAAATAACTTAAAATATTTAGGTATACTTTAGTCAATTCATGATAAATAATATGGTGGCTTTCAATGTTGAATTGAAAGAATTGAAACGAGGATAGGAAAAAAAAAGGGTCCCACTCTAGTTTAATTTTTTCATATATAATATAAGTATATAAGTATATAACTAACTAAAGAAATAAATAAGAGAAGGTGTGGGCCCTATGTTTAAGTTATCGATGCAAACTTTCTTCTTCCCCTGTCATCTCCTTCCCAATGAATTGAATACAGTATAAAAAAAAAGCTTCTTTGAAGCTTCATCGACCTCTTTCATGGAGGTCGCCATAATTTATTTTAAAAAAAAAGACCCAAACAGGCCTGATTTTCGACATCAGGGAGGCGCTCGCCTCAAGCATTGCCCAGCGCCTCGCTCCAGAGGCGGACGCCTCCGTCGCCTCGGCCAGAAAAAAATACCTATTTTCTCAGAGACGCCGAAGCTTCTTCTCCGACGCAAACCCGCAATAGCCTCGATTGAAATTGAGCGCGAGGTCTCTAGAAAATCCACTTTGAGCGAATCTGATTGTGAAAATCGCGATGGGTTTCGGTTTGGGAGACAATCGTGAGAGGGAGGGATCGATGGATTTCGGGAGAAAAAGAAAAGAGAGGAATCGATGGATTTTGAGAGAAAAAGGGGAGAGAGGGATCGAAGAGCAGCTTTGATAATTATATCTTTAATAAAAAAATATATAAAAAAATTATATATTAAAATACTAATAAAAAAAATTAAAAAGTAAATATTCAGGGTGGGCCCGTGTCCCTCCTGAGCCACATATCCCTTCGCCCCTGATTTCTATACACATAGAAAATAGTTCATCATATACAGGGGCGAAGGGATATGTGGCTCAGGAGGGACACGGGCCCACCCTGGATATTTACTTTTTAATTTTTTTTATTAGTATTTTAATATATAATTTTTTTATATATATTTTTATTAAAGATATAATTATCAAAGCTGCTCTTCTATCCCTCTCTCCCCTTTTTCTCTCAAAATCCATCGATTCCTCTCTTTCCTTTTTCTCCCGAAATCCATCGATCCCTCCCTCTCACGATTGTCTCCCAAACCGAAACCCATCGCGATTTTCACAATCAGATTCGCTCAAAGTGGATTTTCTGGAGACCTCGCGCTCAATTTCAATCGAGGCTATTGCGGGTTTGCGTCGGAGAAGAAGCTTCGGCGTCTCTGAGAAAATAGGTATTTTTTTCTGGCCGAGGCGATGGAGGCGTCCGCCTCTGGAGCGAGGCGCTGGGCAATGCTTGAGGCGAGCGCCTCCCTGATGTCGAAAATCAGGCCTGTTTGGGCCTTTTTTTTTTAAATAAATTATGGCGACCTCCATGAAAGAGGTCGATGAAGCTTCAAAGAAGTTTTTTTTTTTATACTGTATTCAATTCATTGGGAAGGAGATGACAGGGGAAGAAGAAAGTTTGCATCGATAACTTAAACATAGGGCCCACACCTTCTCTTATTTATTTCTTTAGTTAGTTATATACTTATATTATATATGAAAAAATTAAACTAGAGTGGGACCCTTTTTTTTTCCTATCCTCGTTTCAATTCTTTCAATTCAACATTGAAAGCCACCATATTATTTATCATGAATTGACTAAAGTATACCTAAATATTTTAAGTTATTTGTGAATCAAATTGTAATTTTTTAAATCTCTGTTAGTTTCTTTATGGAGTATTAATATCCTTCAATAATTTTCATCTTCTCTTTATATAGATTTACTGGAGCGGCTCTAATATATTTGAGGTGCTTTTTGGGAAATATTGAGGTATTTTTTCTCTCTAAAAATTCAGATTCATATTTTATGATTTGACATGATTTTTAATGATTTGCCATCTGATTCTAATTATTCGTGTTTGAACAACTTTGCGCAGATAATCAGAAAACTATTAACATTAATGGAAAGATATTATAAACGAAAGTCTGACTCCACCATTCCTAATGACAAGAAAGTGAAACAAATCAAGCTTGGTAGTGAGAATAATGATAGTGCAGCTCCAGCAAGTCCTAGTAATGAAAGAATTGGCAGTGTGGCAAAAACACGTTTGATAATGAATCCTACAGATCCTCCACCGGATCCTGGAACGGGGGCCCCAATCTTAGATTATGATTCTAATGTTCGTGATCAAGTTCGAAGGAAGTATATACAGATGGGTCCTTGTCAACCGAAAGATCATGATTTTCCATTAAAGAAGTTTGGAGTCAAGTTTAGGAGATTCAATCCACAATGGTTTAAGAAGTACTCAAATTGGCTTAAATATAGTGTAACAACTAATAAAGCATATTGCTTGTGTTGTTATCTTTTCAGACCAAGTAATGGAGCACAATCTGGCGGCGAGTCATTTGTTGGAACAGGATTTGATAATTGGAAGAGAAGTGAAAAATTCCGATTACATGTTGGAGATCATATTAGTGCTCACAATGAAGCTTATAGAGATATGGAAGCTATGAGGAATCAGAAGCAGAATATTGAAAATGTCATCTTCAAGAAAAATGTCCAAACTTGTAATGAGTACCGTACTAGATTGACAGCTTCTGTTGATTGTATTCGGTTTCTCCTAAAGCAGGGTCTTCCGTTTCGTGGCCATGATGAATCCGAAGAATCAAGCAATAAAGGTAACTTTCTTGAGCTCTTGCATTTTCTTGCCGAACACAACGATGAAGTCAAAAGCGTAACATTCCAGAATGCTGATAAAAATCTGAAGCTAACCTCTTCCGATATTCAAAAAGATATAGTTCATGCAGCTGCTAGTGTTACTGCCAATTCTATTATTGATGATCTTGGAGATGCGTTGTTCTCAATTTTGGTCGATGAATCCCGTGACATTTCAGTGAAGGAGCAAATGGCAGTTGTTTTGCGTTATGTGGACAAAAAAGGAAAGGTGATTGAGCGTTTTGTTGGTATTGAGCATGTTAGTAGCACAACCGCGCTTTCTTTAAAAGAGGCAATTGATAAACTGCTTTCAAGGCACAAACTGAGCATATCAAGATTGCGTGGACAGGGATACGATGGAGCTAGTAATATGCAAGGTCATCTGAATGGTCTAAAAAGTCTTATTCTGAAAGAAAATCAATGTGCTTTTTTTGTTCATTGTTTCGCTCACCAACTTCAGTTAGCACTTGTACATGTGGCCAAGCATCATAATAAACTTGCATCACTATTTTGGGCGGTCGGTAATATAGTTAATACTGTTTGTGCATCGCCGAAGCGTAATGATATTCTTCAAGATTTGCAAGCGGACACAGTAAACCGAGCAATTGAAAGTGGTGAACGTGCAAGTGGAAGAGGACTTAATCAATCGACTTCTCTAATACGCGCTGCAGATACACGTTGGGGATCATATCATGGTACACTTCTGAGATTGCTTACTATGTTCTCTTCTGTTGTTGGAGTCTTGGAGACAATTGTTGAAGACAAAACTTATTCTGAGCAAAAAGGAGAAGCAGACGTACTGTTATCGAAGCTGCAATCTTTTGAGGTTGTGTTTTCTCTCCACTTAATGATAGCCATATTTGGTGTTACAAATGAGTTATCAAAATCATTACAAAGGAAAGATCAGGATATTGTCAACGCGATGAATTTAGTACGAATATGTAAGCAATCCTTGCAAACAATGAGAGATTCTGGATGGGATTCTCTTTTGAACAAAGTCTTAGTATTTTGCGAAAAGCATAACATTGATATTCCCGACATGGATGCCATATTCGAAGAACCAGGTAGATCACGACGCAATGCTTCGGTAGACACTAATTTGCATCATTACCGTGTGGAGATTTTCACTTCTGTGATAGATATGCAGCGTCAGGAATTAGACGGTCGATTTGACGAGGTTAACACCGATCTCCTTCTATGCATAGCATGTTTGTGTCCGGATGATTTATTTGTTTCCTTCGACAAGCAAAGGTTGATCAAACTTGCTGGGTATTATCCTAAAGATTTTTCTGCAGTAGACCTTGTTGCTATTGAGTCCGAACTTCAGAATTACATTATTGATATGCGTTCATCAGAAGATATGAAAAGTTTGAAAGGTATCGGTGCTCTCTTTCTCAAAAAATGGTAGAGACAAAAAGAAATGGTTTGTATACACTTGTTTATCGTCTGATTACTCTAGCACTGATCTTACCTGTGGCTACTGCAACTGTTGAGAGAGTTTTTTCTGCTATGAATATTATCAAGACTCGGTTAAGAAATCGAATGGGAGATCAATGGATGAATGATAGTATGATCGTGTACATCGAGCGAGAGATTTTTGATTGTATTGACAACGAGAAGATTCTACAGTACTTTCAAAATATGAAATCTCGGCGTCAACTTCTGCAATAAGTATTTACGTTTTTTCTTTTTAAGATTAGTTACGATTGTTTTAGGTATTCTTTTTAAGATTAGTTACGATTAGGTTTTTTTTTTTACTTCTTTCGATTAGTAAAAATTTATATCACGTGACATTGAGATTTTGAGTTATTAATATTATTTTTTAAGTTATTTAATTTTGCATTATTTTTTCAAGAGTTTTTTTTTTATATATAAAATAGTGCCCCCCCCCCCCCCCCCCCCCCCGGTTGAAAAAGCTGGCTTCGCCACTGATCATATATCGTGCTAACACCAAAACTAAAAAAAATCTAAAAAATACAATTGTATGTATATTTGTACATCATACTGTATTTTAAGTTCTAACCTCCAACCACGTCTTTCCGTAGATTTCTAGGTGTTCCTGCTTGCATAAGAGAAATTAAATAAGTTAGAAGAGTGTTATGAACAAACAAAAAAGTTAACAAAATACTACAAACTTAAGAACAATAACACAGATGTAAATACGAAGAACATAAGAACAATAATAGAGAAGAATAAGAAGAAAGAGGAGGAAGAGGTAATAGATATAATATTATTGCTTGTGTGTTTCATTTAAGAAAAATCACTATTTATAGGCAACAAAAATACAATGAAAAGGCATAACTTCAATTTACATAACTACAAATTAAATTAAATAAATTTAGACAATAAGAAAGGGAAATCAAAAGTTTATACATAATTCTATCATTCTATGACATAATAAAGACTAAAAAGTCATTAAAATTTGTGATTTTCAAAAAAATAATATGTGCAGTTTGGACACGTTTAGTTTTCAAAAAAATAAAATAAATTATATATAATATAATGTAATAAATACATATAATAAAATTTTTGTTATCCCATGTCATACATGTAGATTTTCTTCTATACATATAGATTTGTTCTTCTTTAATGAATTGAAACATTTACTGCATTAAATTATTATTTCTTCATGCATATAAGAAGGCAAATGAACCCTATCATATGTTTGTATTTAATGCTAATATTTACTCATGATTTAACTATGAAGGAAGTATGAAAAGATAAAAAAAAAAAGACAAATAAATGCATAAATGGTCATTGAAACTATTCTTCCTTAATTTCATACACATGTATACGTGATTACTGTGTGTGGGAAAGAGTTTTGATTATTAACTTATTCAAGAAATAGAAAATCTAAAAAATTAGTGAGTGAAAATAGCTTAAACCTAGTTGTGCCACGTCGATGTTAAAAAACTATCCTTATATATATATATATATATATATATATATATATATATATATATGGAAACTTGAAAAAATAACCCCCAAAATATAAGTTCTACCCGTTTTGTTCCCCGATTTAATGTATATGAAAAATTATTCCCCAAATTGTCTCTTACTTTTTTTATTCCCAAAATACCCTTTTTACCACCAACTGTCTAAGTTCAAGAGGAAAACTGTCAAACCAGAAACTATCTAACTTAAAACAAACTGTCTACCCCGAAAGAGAAAACAATCTAGCTTTATGTATAAAACTATACGACACTAAAATTTACGTTTTGATGACGGGGGATAAAACTAACCTTCTTGACACTAAGTTGTCAAAGTGTCTAACTTTAAGATGAAAACTATCTAATTTTACGAGGAAAACTGTCTACACAAAGTTGCAATATTTTGTGAAACCAACCAAATGTCTAACTTCAAGAGGAAAACTGTCAAACTTAAAACAAACTGTCTACCCCGAAAGAGAAAACAATCTAACTTTATGTATAAAACTATCCGACACTAAAATTTACGTTTTGATGATGGGGGATAAAACTAACCTTTTTGACACTAAGTTGTCAAAGTGTCTAACTTCAAGATGAAAACTATCTAACTTTACGAGGAAAACTGTCTACACAAAGTTGCAATATTTTGTGAAACTAACCAACTTTCTAACTTCAAGAGGAAAACTATCAAACTTTACCCAGAAAACTATCTAACTTAAAACAAATTGTCTACCCCAAAAGAGAAAACAATCTAACTTTATGTATAAAGCTATCCGACATTAAAATTTACGTTTTGATGACGGGGGATAAAACTAACCTTCTTGACACTAAGTTGTCAAAGTGTCTAACTTTAAGATGAAAACTATCTAACTTTAAGAGGAAAACTGTCTACACAAAGTTGCAATATTTTGTGAAACTAACCAACTGTCTAACTTCAAGAGGAAAACTGTCAAACTTTACCTAGAAAACTATTTAACTTAAAACAAACTGTCTACCCCGAAAGAGAAAACAATCTAACTTTATGTATAAAATTATCCGACACTAAAATTTACGTTTTGATGACGGGGGATAAAACTAACCTTCTTGACACTAAGTTGTCAAAGTGTCTAACTTTAAGATGAAAACTATCTAACTTTAAGAGGAAAACTGTCTACACAAAGTTGCAATATTTTGTGAAACTAACCAACTGTCTAACTTCAAGAGGAAAACTGTCAAACTTTACCTAGAAAACTATTTAACTTAAAACAAACTGTCTACCCCGAAAGAGAAAACAATCTAACTTTATGTATAAAATTATCCGACACTAAAATTTACGTTTTGATGACGGGGGATAAAACTAACCTTCTTGACACTAAGTTGTCAAAGTGTCTAACTTTAAGATGAAAATTATCTAACTTTACGAGAAAAACTGTCTACACAAAGTTGCAATATTTTGTGAAACTAACCAATTGTCTAACTTCAAGAGGAAAACTGTCAAACTTTACCCAGAAAACTATCTAACTTAAAACAAGTTGTCTACCCCAAAAGAGAAAACAATCTAACTTTATGTATAAAACTATCCGACACTAAAATTTACGTTTTGATGATGGGGGATAAAACTAACCTTCTTGACACTAAGTTGTCAAAGTGTCTAGCTTTAAGATGAAAACTATCTAACTTTACGAGGAAAACTGTCTACACAAAGTTGCAATATTTTGTGAAACTAACCAACTGTCTAACTTCAAGAGGAAAACTGTCAAACTTTACCCAGACTGTCTACCCCGAAAGAGAAAACCATCAAACTTTATGTGAAAAACTATCCAACATAGAAATTAACGTTTTGATGAAGCGAATAAAATTACCTTTTTTTTTACCATAAATCCCTTAAGTGTCAACATTAATGGTGTAAACTATCTAAGCTAATCTGAAAAACTGTCTACATTTCCTTGCAATTTTTTCCAACAGGAAAAAAATGTCTAACCGGAGGAAAAAAATAATCTAACCGTAGCTTAAAAACTGTCCACCAGATCCTGGTATTTTTTTTTAAAACGGAAAATGTGTCTACCTAGATGAGCAAAACACTCAAACTTCTTATAGAAAACTGTCCACCCCTCAAAACTGTCTACCTTGATAGGAAAAACTGGCAAATTTTATGTAAAAAACTGTCTCAAAGGGTATTTTGGGCAAAAACATGACAAAATACAAGTTCGGAAATAGTTTTTCAGAAACATTAAATCGGGGAACAAAACGGGTAAAACTTGCATTTTGGGGGTCATTTTTTCAAGTTTCCATATATATATATATATATATATATATATAGGTATATATTTTTAGATCAATCTCACCATATTAGCATTAAAAGATAGTAGAACAACACACCAATAATTCTCAGGAAGCTTACTTGTATTGTTTCGTCGATACTATAATTCACCCAAAATTAAAAAGAAAAATCTGTAATCCATAACCAATAGTAAAATAACTACAGCCAAAGTACTAAAAAAATTATGCCTCACCGTGAAAGGAAAAATAATTGTGTCACTCTCGCCATTGAATTAATCTGTTTTGAGTCACAAAGAAGCCACATTAAAATATCAATTAGCACTAATGATATGAACACAATAATATTATTAAAAATCTACATATATCAGTTGTGCATGTGTTTACACAGGCAATGACCTTATTGTCTTTATGCACTAATTAAATATGAGCTCATAAAAACGACATCTTTCTTTCAATGGAATGGCTCTCCCTTTGCTTGTGTTTCAATACCCTGCAATGTATTATTTATATCATTCACGCAATAAATATATATATATATATACATATATATACATACAAATACCTTATTGTAAAAACCACTCAACAAAGCCAGAGATTGTTGCCCCCATCATCCATGAAAAGCTCTTAAAGACCTGAAGAATATTATATTAGATAATATTTAGAAATGCTTCAATTAGTATGAAACACACACATAAATATACTTTCTGCCAAAAAAAAAAATTGAGGAAATATATATATAAGGTGATCCTCATAAAACAATGGGATTTTAAGAGTCTGAGCAACGGTATCAATAGCATTAATGTCACATGCAAATAATAATGATTTATCAATACATTAATAATTTCATACCATTAATGTCACATGCAAATAATAATGATTTATCAATACATTAATAATTTCCTATGTGACTTACGTTTGAAAATAAACTGATATTTTGTAATTAAGCTAATCATAAAGATTTGGCCTTTTCGAGTCTCTTAAGTGAACAAATTTTTAAGATAGCATTTTGCATTAATTATTATAAACTTGTTACATAAACTGCATTAATTATTTTGCCACTCATCATTTAAAAACTCTCCTTTTATATTTATATTATATATATAGATTATATATATATATATATATATTTATAGATTTAATTTAAGTGACACCAACGATCAAGATTCGACTCAAAGTGGCACTATAAATATGACATAATGTTAGTACAGATTAAAAAATAAAAATAAAAAGAAAAAGAAAAGATAAACCTCCACGTGAAAGTGCAAGTTAGAAACGATATTAATTGAAAACTTTCTAATCATTAGTTTCTATCTATCAAAATTTTACGTAAGAGAGAGTGAGTGAGTATCCGGAATCTTACCGGAAAAGTTTGTTGGAAATTTCTTCGAGATTGAAAACGTCACGGCTTGAATCGTGCATATGATCACTTTTCTAATAGTGTTTCGAGCACTCAAAAACGTCTTCGAGTCTGCTTGCAAGAACACCAAGGATAAGACAAGCCTTTGGCCGGGAAATCGCAAGACGAAGCGAAGTTCCGACCGTAAGCAAGAACGCGTTTCTGGAATTGTTTTTTGAGAGTAGAAATGATATAGAGAGCAGAATACAGTTTCTGTTTAAGAAACAAAATTTTAAAGACACAAAAACAGTTACGCTGAGAAGGTAGCGACCCTTCTCAGCGGCAGTTAATGGCCTGAAAAGTAAAACGAGAAAACGGTCAGAAACCGCCCCCAACGGCTAGTAACTGCCGACCGACACGTGGCGAGGCGAGAATCGCCTACGCTGCTCGCCCGATACCACGTGCTTAAGTGTGCCTACAAGACGCCACTAGCGCCTCTAAGCCCACGCACCCGCCACCTCGCCTCCACACGGCACTCATGTGGCATACTTATCACTATGCCACATGTTGAGCTCACATCACTATTGTTTTCCTTATATATTGCACAAACTCTTTGTAATTAATCAATGTGGGACTTTTCACATTCCCACATTTACTCTCCACTCAACACATTATACTAGCTCATTTATTAGAACATTTATTGGTCATTTATTATTAATAAATTCCAACAAAGTTACTGAAAATAAAATAAATTATTATTTAAAATATTAACATGATCTCCGGTATCGGTTTTACTCTTAAAATGATTGAGATCCTATCATTTAAATTTTAAAATTAAAAACCAAATACCCTCTCTTTTAGATTTAGAACCATTTGTACCGAAATTCGTAGTCATAAGTTTAATTGGTGACTAAATACTTTAATAGTAGTGTAAGTACTTAATACTATAAATGTAATGGTGACATCAATTTAATTTTTTCGTAGTCAAAGTTTTCACTTTTCATTATTTTTTCTCTCTAAGATTTCATCTATTTGTTAACCCAGTCCGTACCAAAAAAAAAAAAGAGAAAAAAAATGTTTAATTTTTTTAGGAGTATAATGTGTCAAGACTTTACGAAATTCAAAATTCTAGAAAAACCAATTGAAAAAATCAACGGAATCTTGGAGAAAAAAAAGTATATATCATTACAAAATTTTACACATCCGCTGCTTATGCCGTTATCAACCTGAATATTAATAACAGAAAACGACGTCGTTCATCCCCGTTCTCAAAAAGTGGTTTATTTTCCCGCCATTGAATAAATATGTCGGCGAGGGCGAATAAGTGAGAGTAAAAGACAAATAAAAGTAGGGGCTTTCTTCACAATTATATGTAAATACGATTTCAGTGAAACTCATATTCTCCAAGTCGTTCGAGTATCTCTCTCCAAATTCACCTCCATTTCCGCACCGAAGAACAACCACCACCAATTCTCACTCCAATACCCATTTCTCGTTGCAGCCATGGCGACTGTGAACCTCGTCGGAGCCTTCAAATGCCTTTCTCTGTCCACGAACTCGTCTCCGTCCTCGTTCTTCAGGGGAAATTTGGGGTCCGTCGAGTGACGCCTCTGACCACCGAATTCATATTCCACTCCAACATAACTCTTGAATCCTCCTCGTGATTTTCGTGATGAAATCTGATTCAAGCGTGGTGAATGAATTGCAGAATCGTACTAGTTTTCTCGAGGCCATTCGCACTTTTGAAATGAGTCGTATGACGATTCAGAGTTTTCTCGAGGCTCTTGACATTTATGCCCACAAAGAAGACATGAAGAACCTTTCAGCAAATAAAATAGTTTTGGATAAAGTACTCGATGTAATAATACGATTATGATCTTTTGCTGAAAATTAATTAAATATTAAATATTAATTATTCATTCTTATATATTTAAGTTTGTTTTTATACATATTTGTATATACCCTGAAACTATCATAAACGAAAATAGAGTTAAGTACATTCTTATACATTCGTTCTTTTGAAGAACGACACCAGCTCTTACAATCTTTTGAAGAACGAGAATAGCTACTACGTTCTTTTCTCTCTTGTTCATATATAGCCTATCCTCTAAATCTTATAAAAACCCCGAAAGTCATAACCTTGATTCTATCGTGGTTGTTTGATTGAAGACGGTGGGAAGACTCATGGTATGAAATGATGATCATGTATTGCAGACTATGATGTTGAACGACATAATCCAAAACCTAAACGCCCTCCAACACGTCCTCCGGAAGGCCGAGGACTATCTCGTCGCTCTCGCACCGGAGATGCCCTTCTCAGAGTTCGAGCACAAGTTCCAATAGATCGGGCTCGACAGAGGCTGGGGAGACACTACAGAGTGCGTGCTTAGATATCCAGCTTCTGTTGGACCTCCTCGAGGCCCCCAACCCGTGCACACTCGAGACTTTCCTCGGCCGGATCCCGATGGTCTTCAACATCGTCATCCTCTCTCCCCATAAATATTTCGCACAAGACAACGTCTATGGCTACGCTGACACTGGAGGCCAGGTCAGTTGGAATTTTTATAACAATTATCTGTTCGTAGTTCCTGGTGCCGATATTAAAAAACTGGTATATATGTTTAAAACTGATGAAATACCTTTTTTTCTACCGGGTATCAGTTTTCACTAAAGTGTGGTAATATATTTGTAAAAACCGGAAAAACCAGGAAAGGGACTAAAATATCTCATACCCAACACGTGTTACGGAATACACTGGACCGGGACTAAAGCACCTCAAAATACTACTTCTTGGTTCCAGTTACACCCGTACTTAACATGTCGGAATTGATATCTGCCTCTTAGCGTCGGTTTGTTTGGTTCAGGTTGTGTACATCTTGGATCAAGTTCGCGCGTTGGAGAACGAGATGCTTCACCGGATAAAGAAGCAAGGGCTCAACATCGTCCCCGCATCCTTATTGTCCACTTTTACCCTGCTTTTCTTCAAAATCCCGTAACACTTCTGGTGATCTTTGTTTCTGATTTTGGCTTATTTGTTTGTGGAATTGGCTAGATCACTCGGTTCCTTCCCGACGCGGTGGGAACGACGTGCGGGCAGAGGCTGGAGAAGGTTTACGAGACGGAGCACACGCACATTCTCCAAGTTCCGTTCAGGGACGAGAAGAGGATGGTTAGCAAATGGATCTCCAGATTCGAAGTGTGGCCTTACCTCGAGACTGTTGGACATGTGTCCTTAAACAAGATGTATTTATCCATTTGTAAAAGATTATGACAAATCGTTGAATAAAAGATGGTGCTTATTATGTTAATCTTATTATAGTTTCTGGTAGAGTAAAATAGATAGTTTGATCCTTAGTTCATAAAAGATGCAATTATATTATTATTATCACAACAAAGTCAATGTGAGGAAGAATTAATAATCATAATAAATGAACTTAAAATGTTCGTGACCTGATTAACTGGGTGGGAGCCCATTAATTGTATAAGGTCATTAATGTGACTAAGTGACAATCCTATTCTGGATTTTGTGTGTGTGTCACACTCACTAGAAGTGCATTAAGTATGAAGTGTCTTTATACTGGACTGGACCTGACTTAAACTCCGGAAGTTATCATATAAGACCGTGACTGATAACGTGGAGTTGAGTCACTAGTAGATGATCAAATGAATATTTGATCTAAGTCCTGAGTGATCTTGAGTCTGAGCTGCTGGCTTGATTGTTCTTTGATTTAACCGTTAAAGAACACAATATATTACCGTTGTTCCCAACACTATTATTTTGGGAACATGATAGTCAGCGGTAAGGGTAGCTTGGTCATAGAAATGGGCATCACACAGCTCTCTTCAGAGTCATGATGATTCCCTTGATTGTCGATGGCGAGAAGTGAGAGGTACCCGTGTGCAACTTATGAATCGAAACCATAAGTGGGTTACTCATGATATTACTGACTGAGTCAAGGATGTAAATGTAACGAGGGGCATAACGGTAGTAACCGCCTGCTCATGTGTGGATCATCAAGTGAAAGACTGTATCACTAAAGAGTGCAGCCTTGGGTTTATAGTGGAATAACACCGAGGTTTGACGAACACCCTAGCAGTTCGTTGGAGCTTAAGTGGTACGGGTCCATGGTCCCCAGGATAGCTCCGTAACGGATGATACGTACATGATAGGAACATTTTGAGATGTTTAATCATTTGGCAAGACTTATAAAACTGAAGTCTGTGACAGGCATCAGATAGTTTTATCAGTAGCGTGGCAAAAGTACCATATCTTGGTAACCAAAATTAACTAACAAAAGAAAGTAGAATTTCGATTTTCGGTCAACATTAAAGTTGTTGGAAATTAAATTCTAAGACTTTACTTTTGTAACCGAGTCGTTTCGACGTACGGTTTGTGATTTTGAGAATTTTTAAGTTTATGATCGTTTCGGTAAACTATGAAATTAAATCACATGACACGAATTTAAATGATGGTGTGACACCATGACATTTGAATGTGTGATATTGAGATCACAGGATATTAATATAATTTAATTATTAATATCTTATTAATAATTAATTGATAATTCATAGATTTAAATTAATATATAAATAATATATATTTATATATATTATATGTGTAAAATCGAATTATGCCTTAGAATGTGGAACAATACAACATTCAAATGGATAGGCTTTGGTCTTTTCATAATTGCGGCATAAGTACCAAATGTTTTGGTATTTGAGAAAAATCCTAAAATCAATTTAATCCAATGGATCGGTTAGAATTTAATATCAACCGTCGGATTAAGATAATTGATTTTAACCCTAAATATAATTCGAAATTAATAGCTAGGTGACCAAGCTTAGTTTTTCGAATTTATGTAATTAATTATATCTGTTGGATCGGTTCAAGATTTAATCTTTATCGTCGGATTGGAAATTAATTATATATATATTTCGAATTATATGAAAGGATAAAATCGAATTAAGTTTTTTTTATTAAATCTTTAGATATTTTATTTTATCCTAAATTGATTTGATCCATTAGATCGGTTTAAAGATTTATCTCAACCGTTGGATCTAGATAATTACAATTCGAATTTTAATATATATATATATATATATATATATATATCCCTTGGATTGGTTTTTGATTTTATCAAAGTCTTTCTTATTTAATTAAATCCCTTGGATTTAGATAAGATTAAATGTAGACCATTGGATTGAAATAATTAATTATATTTAATTATAGAATTCGAATTTTAGGGGAGGAAATTTCTCTAATTCGGTTACAGTCTGAGCCTATAAATAGGGAGCTCATTCTACACATTTTTCACACCTTTCCCCAGAGAAAAATTCGAACTCTCCCTCTCCCTAAGGGTCTGCGAATTTTTCCTCTGACCTCTCTCTCTGGTTCGGCTTAAGAGAGTTAGTTCTCCGGAAGCTTAAAAAGAACCATCAGTTTAAATTTTGCGACAGAGTCTTGCCGGCGAAGCCCACGCTTCGGTACGAGGATTCCAAGAGAATATCCCAGAAGATCACGGGTGTTTCCCTCAGCACCGGCGGAGCCCTGCCAAATTCAGAACGCGCAGCCGAAAGTCGACTATAAAGGTACGACCTTATGCATTGGGCTAATAAATGCGACCATTTACTGCTTTCTATTTATTTCATATAAATACTCGATTATTAATAATGATTTATGAATATTAAACTATCTAATATTTATCAGGTCTTGTAATATGGTTATTATCCGATGTTCGGACCGTTGGTCGGTTAACATGTTTTCCGCTTAAAGTAAAAAATTTAAATGTTACCCGGACGGTTCGACGGTATAATTCGCGATAATTAGCAAGGGATTTCCCAACAATTGGTATCAGAGCAGTACCAATTTCCAACAGAGACTTACACTGAGGTGTGGAATTTTTTTCCCTTTGGACACTTTTCGCTTTGTAATTTTGTCAATACGCGCTCTTCACTTCGTAAAATGACTATATTACACCATGTAGTTCACGACTTTATACTTTTTGTCTCTTTATGACCGTTCCGTCAATTAATTTTTGTTTGACATGTTGATAGGATGTTGCACATGAAGTTGCGAAGGAGTTGCAAGGCAAGCCTGACCTCCTAGAGGCCCCAACCCGTGCATGCTCGAGACTTTCCTCGGCTAGATCCCGATGGTCTACAACGTCGTCACCCTCTCTCCCCACGGATATTTCGCACAAGACAACGTTTTGGGCTACCCTGACATTGGAGGCCAGGTCAGTTGGAACTTTTATAACGGTTACATGTTCGCAGAGCTGGCCCAACCTATTGGCGAGTTGGGCGGTCTCCCAAGGCCTCAGTTTAAAATAAGGCCTCTTTATTTTAGAGTAGAATATTACATATTATAATTAAACTATTGATTGCAAAACATTAATTAGTGCAGTAGCAAATTGTCAAATATTAAAGACTTGAATTGTAAAATGCAGCTTATTGCAGGAGCTATTCGTTCTTTGTCTTAATTCACGGAGCTGCCATGCTCGACGATTGGGGAAAGCAATGACTTTGCTGCTGGAAGACATGAAACGTCGAAATGTAGCTCCGAATTCATATATTTACACTATATTGGTTGATTCCTTTATAAAAAACGGTAAGGTCAAAAAAGCACAAGGTCTTGTGAAGGACATGGTGCGACGAGGAATCAATCCTTGTGTGGTAATAAACAAATAGTGGACCGGCACCGCGCTTCGAGCGGTGACGATAAAAACATAAATTTGAGGAATTTTTATACTTTTTTTATATTTTGTAAAATAAAAAGTTTTATTTGAGTTGAACATTCACATTAAGACTATAAACATTCAATATATATACTATATAAATTCAACGGCTAAGTCTTCATTTTTTTTGTTGTGTCAAATTTTGTTTAAGTGGCACCTTAATTTTTTTGTAAGGGAATAAAATAACTACACTCAAAACATGTGATATCCCACAATTAAATAGGTTAGTTATTATCTTTTTATTTATATTTTTATTTTAAGATTTTTCTTGCAAATAATATATTAGTTTTGATATATTGACTTAGGGTAGTTAGGGTTTTATATTAGACTTAGGGTTTCATACCTTTCACAAATATCTCCCGTCGCTTCATTCTCTCCAAAACCTAGAAATTATCTAGAGAGGATAGAGTGAAAAACTCATTGAGTCTTCAATCTCATCAGCTAGAAAATTTCTTCTTCTTCCTAATCAAGGTATGTGTTTGCTTATCTTATTAAATCCAATTTTATTTTCGTAATCCCAAGTAGCAGAATTTTGTCGAATTTTTATCTCCCAAACCACGCAGCGGTTTTGGCTGAAATTTTAACCAATTTCATAATTTTCGTCGCTCGAAATCGTATTTTCAATTTTTAAAATTTCTGGAAAAACGATAAAATTCCACAGATCAGATTTTCGTTTTTATTTTCAAAATTCATAGAGTCCGAATTGGAGATTTTATGTAGAGATAGGTTTTATAGAGAATCCAATTTCTAGAATGTTTTGTGTTTTAAGAAATATGAAAATATTTTGGGATCTAGCCTGAAATCGAGTTATAAGAATCTGGCCGAACAAAAAAATCAATATGTCTCATAGTTACAGTTCTCTTTTGAAAATTTCCAAAACACAAAAATTCTTCGTTTTCGAAAAATAATGGCAGTTTGTTAAGAACGCTTTTTCCAATTCCTTACCGATTTTATTATATCGAGAATATACCCCGAAACTCCTTTGTAAAACTCAAATCTCTTTTAGTCTTTATGTCAAGTTCTTGGAATGTTTTTGCTAGTGATCAAACCTAATTTTTAGTTGGGTAATTATTATTTAGGAATATCGCTCGTAGAGGTATTTTCGTCGGAGTCGCGAGAAGGATTTTCGTAGCGATTCGGGTGAGTTCAACCTCACTGCAGTACGAATTTGTTTGAAAATAAAAATACATTGAACATGTTTGTTGTGTGCTTTATTTGAATATATTGGATGTGTGAAAAAATTTTGCTTGTCATGAATGACCGCATTAGATATGTTTTGAGGATTCAACGACGTTGAAACGTCGCGAAAGATTTATTATTATGTGACGATCGATGTGATTGTAAAGATACGAAGAATGCCATTAATGATAAATGGTGATATACGATGTGAAATTTGTGAAAATGATTATTATGGTTATGGATAAATCTTCTTGTCATTTATGCATGTTAACAATATAAACAAGTATAACATAGGAATGAAGTGTCGTGCCCCCTCTATCGAATGAATCGTGTGAGGCTTATGATGTTTTAAAAAGATCTCAAAAAAAAAAAAAAAAAGAATGGGACGATGATTAGATTTCTCCCCGAGTTGAAAGGAATGAAGAAGGGATTAATCTGACGGTATCATGAACCGTCCAATATATTGACCTTAGGCTTCGGGACATGTGCACCCCGTCGATCTATTGAGTCTCGCGCAAATGAAGTGGTACGTAGTACGTACACAATAAAAACTAATGGCAGAGAAAATTTGAGAAACAATATCATAGAAAACTAATAAATATTGTGGTTTTTTCTGAATTTTAATGAATAATAGAAAACTATTTCGATTTTGTCGTTTTTAAATATTATTCAAACTCATACCTAAAGAAGGCCGTATTATCTAATTAATTAGAAGACAGAAACGTACAAACGACAACTTTAAAACAGCAACCAGTAAAAGAAACGACAACATTTAATACATACTAGTAACTAGTAACCAACAAAGTCCAGATTAAAGGTTGACCAAAGTCCAAACTATTCTAGTTTGACGCATTCAGTACAAAATTCAAGAACCCTCACCGTTAGAATTAATTACTACAATTAACTTTTCATTCTATAAAGTCATTTGAAACTGTTAATTATCATGACTTTCTCTCTCCCATACTCCATAGTGAGAGCATTAAATGGATTAAGTTGTATGCAATTGCACAACGTTTTAAACCTATATATATGAGACGTTAAATGAAAAATCGTGAGGAAGTGATCTTCATGAGACATTGGCTTGAAAAATCTAAAATATTAGGATTCAAGTATTGTTGATTCAATATTTTGTCACGTCATTAATTAAAAACTCTCATTTTATCTATATATAGATTAATGTTATGATAAATGAATTATCAATACTCACGTATCACTTGCAGTGAGAGAATGAAAAAGGCATTATGTGAAGCAATTAATATTGTGATGTACGAGTTTTTTTTTAATAAATGGTATGATTTTTTTTTTAATTCTAAAAATTTAACATTTGAAGATGTATATATAATAAAATCGTCTTGAAAATTTTTTGTCATCATGCTTTAATATATATATATTAGTAACCAATTGGTTCGAATACCTTCAATCTCCATGCAAAAATGAACATAGTAGGTATGGTCACATTAAAAAATTGTAACCTGAATTTTAAACCGAAAGCTAGATATACACTGATACCAAATTAAATGTAAAAGCCGAGTGTACAAAATAAAAACCGAATACTCGTATCATTTTGATACTGGTATTCAATTATTTATGAAATAAAGCAAGCAAGTGATGTTTTGCAACAAGCAAGCAAACCTTGAATATGCGTAAAACGATACATATTAGGGATATAAGCTAATCCCAACAACCAAGTTCCACTATAAACTTAGCCGACTTATATATATACAATATCACTTCATTATTATTTTTTTCTTTCTGTATCGAGCGTTAAAACGTGCATACGCTCGTGGGAATGTAGTTGCTCCTGTGTCTGAAGGTGTTTCGAGTAAGCTTATTCCTGCTCGGTTTTTAGTAACCTCTTTAATAATAGGAAACTCAACAACCATCCACGGAAGTGACATGCTCATGGCATGAATAAGTGATTTTATAGGGAAATCTACATATACTAATGGGATATTGAAGGGCAAGAGTACTTCATGCTCCGGGGCCCGCAACTTCTTCACCTTTTGAGTGCATCTTCTCCAGGTTTCTCCGGCCAAGTCGACCTTCCAGGGGCAGCATCCGCGCAGGTCGAGGGATTCGAGGTGAGGGCAGCCGCGGAGGAGTGCGTCCAAGTCCGAGTCCGTCATGTGGCCTCCGATCAGCTCCAACTGACGCAATCCGGGCATGGATCTGCTGACAGCTTTCACATCCAAGACTCCACCGGTTATATTCCAGTTGAAAGACTTCAAGTGCGGGCAAAGCCGGCCTAGAGCTTCTACGCTCGAGCCACCGAGCGCGTAGCACGAGAGTTCGACGTGTTCGAGTAGCGGAAGCTTTTCAACAGCCTTGAGCAATCCCTCGTTCGATAAATTTGCAGCGCAGGCTATTCGAAGGCTTTTGATCTTACTTGATCTGTTACTGTTACACAAAAAGAATTGACGAGAATATTCAGACATCAAATTAAATATATAAAAAAAAATAACCAATGTGTACAATTGAATACCTTTGCGCTAAACAATCGAGCATAGCGTCGTTGCAGATAAACTCGATGCTGATTCCGAGCGACCGGGCACAACTCCGGTCGACGATATCGAGGAACATTTTATACAAGTCGAAGATTTCGTCGTCAAAGACGATTACGTTTCTGTTTAGATCATAACTAGAGGGGCAGACAGCGATGGTGTAATCGAGGTGGACGGAGGGGTCTGCGCGCCAAACGAGAGGATCCTTGGCCACCTCAAACCACTCCCTGCACACAATCTGCGCGCACCTCAGGATCTTCACCGCCGGAACCCGCGACAGGATCGACGCCGTAACGCCGCGCGGTAAATCCACCCAGTTTCTCCCCTCCTTCTTGCGAGAATTCTCCATGGATGATATTCGATCACCACCGAGTTTTGCTTTTTCGTTTCTAAAAGTTGTGATGTAAAAAATAATATTATTCACGTCTGTCTGACTATTTAATCAATTAGGTAGGGTCTCTTCTATCTTTAACCGAACCGAATGAATGATAATATTCACGTTTGTGGGCCCAAAGCCCATAAAATTTTATTAATACCCGAATCAATCCAACGGCCCACGTCAGCATAATTCTTCGTGTAAGCTTCTTAATTGCTTTCAAAAAAAAAAAAAAGATAAGCTTCTTAATTATAAGTTCCATGGCGATGGCGATGGCGGTGAGGGTTTCGACCTGGTTCGCGAGCCAGGGAATCAATGGGAAGAACTCCAAAGCTCGATTTCTCGTCAATCCTGCTTCTTCGTCGTCTCGGTTGCTGTTTGCTTCCTGTAAAATGCGGCAACGCCATATCAGGTAACCTCGAGCTCTCTCTCTCTATTCATTGTTTGATTTTGGGGATTCGGAGCATAGAAGCACGAAAATAGTGTTGATTCGTTTATTTCATCGCCAAATTTTGAGTTTCTCTATCTCCTATTTGTTCATGGTTTGATTCAGTCATTTCTGTTTGCTTGATTTTGGGGATTCGTAGCATAGAAACAGAATGAGTAGTTTTGATTTGTTCATTCTATCTGGATGAAAATAGAGGCTTTTGATTCTATGGCATTCGATGCGTAAGAGACCATATGTGAAGAAAGCCTCGCCCGAGCTATTGAGAAATGGGGACTTCAATGGATAGCGTCCCGATCACGAACCAGAATGATGATGTTTCCAGTAGCGATTCTAGTAGTCTGATTGAATCTGATGATACGAAATCATTGGTATTGTACTTTATAATTATATTTGCAGCATGATCGTAAATTGGGATAAAAAATAACGGCTATCATCCCGATTTTGAACAGGAAAGCGCGTCGAATGACAGTGTTTCCAGTAACACTGCTGACGAGAATATTGATATCGAAGACCTAAGTGCTCTGCATGAATCTGACGATACGAAATCGGAGGCGTTCTTCTTTACTATATATTTAACATGTGGTGTAAAATCAGATTAAGGTTAACGGCTAGCGTTCCGATTTTGAAGCCGTAAAGCTTGTCGAGTGGTTTACGTGATTCGGAAGATAACAAAATCTTTTATATTCTTCTTTTCCGTGTTATATGCAACGTGATAAAAAATCTGGATTCAAGATGCAATTGTATTTGTTTCCACTTATCAAGATATTTACAATCTCAGTACTTGTTGAAATTGATTGAAGCACTTTGATCGTATTAAGTATCTGGAGTTTGAAATCTGATGAAAGTATTTCTGGCGTTCAACTTGAGGATTTGATAGGAATGATACGAAACTATGAGAAAAGTAGGATCTATATATCCTTGATACTCTTTATCTTCCTTTTGTCTTTTGTTTCGTTCTTGGTTATCTTACTTCGGTACCTACTTTGCCTGTAACGTTAGCAATCGAATTATTTCCATTCCCGTGTGTCGTGCTACAGATATCCTTCCACTCAACCGAGCTCGGATTCGTGCGCTTGAAGATCTTCAAAAGATTCTCGACGAGAAAGAGGCATTGCAAACAGAGATTAACATTTTGGAGATGAAATTGGCAGAAACCGATGCGCTTATTAAGGTCGCTGCTCAGGAAAAGATACACGTGGAACTCTTGGAAGACCATTTAGAGAAGCTGCGAGATGAATTGACTGATACGAATAATTTAGAAAAGTCAGAAGAATCTACTTCTCATGATACTGATCTTGATTTGTTGAGAATGGAAAATCTCTCTCTGAGAACTGACATCGAAAACCTCAAGAACGAGCTTGTTCAGGCTAAGTCTTCTGAGGAATGTATTGCGATGCTAGAGAAAGAGTGTGCATTGTTGGAGTCTTCTTTGAAGGATTTGGAGTACAAACTTTCAGCATCTCAGAAAGATGCTATAAAGCACGCCAATTTAAAAGTTGAGTACGAGAATTTACTGGAGAAGGTAGAAAATTTACAAATACTGCTGGATAAAGCCACCGTGCGGGCAAACCAGGCTATTATAGTGCTACAGCAAAACCAGGACCTTCGTAAGAAAGTTGATAAGTTAGAAGAATCTCTTGCCGAAGTCAAAAAGTGCAAGTTATCGTCAGAGAAATTGCAGCGGTACAACGACTTAATGCAACAAAAATTGAAGTCAATGGAGGAACAAATTCAAACGTCGGATGAAGAGATACATGCTTATGTTCAGTTATATCAAGAGTCTGTTCAAGAATTCCAGGATACACTAAGCAATCTCAAAGAAGCAAATGAGAAAAAGTCCAATGACGAGCCTGTCGATAATATGCCATGGGAATTTTGGAGCCGTCTATTGCTTATAATCGATGGTTGGCTGATCGAGAAAAAAATGTCGTCTGATGATGCAGAATTCTTAAGAAAATTGGTCTGGGCAAGGGATAGAA
The DNA here is from genome assembly GCA_954871525.1 of Parietaria judaica. NCBI lineage: Eukaryota > Viridiplantae > Streptophyta > Magnoliopsida > Rosales > Urticaceae > Parietaria > Parietaria judaica. The sequence goes on along the minus strand of OX940864.1, from coordinate 2,108,538 downwards.
GAGTGCACAATGCATACATGGCTTGTAAAGAAAAGAATGAGCATGACGCTTTGGCTACATTTCTTGCGCTAACATCCTCACCCAAAAGGTATCATACTAAAACTTCTTTGGTACTTATTTATGCAAATTATTATAAATACAGGTGTTCAATTGAGCTTTTGCTGTTCTTTAGTTCAGGACTACACGTCGTTCATATTGCAGCCGAGATGGCACCCGTTGCTAAGGTGATTACAGCGTAGCTCGGTCATCAGTTTCCTTATTTGTATGAATTTATGTAGTGAAACACATGTTAACACGATATTCTTGCTTGACCATCTGAACAGTCAAAGTGCAGGAGAAGCTTGTTTGAAGATTATTTGACGTTTTATCGTATTCTTCATTTTACAGGTTGGTGGTTTATGTGACGTAGTGGCTGGTCTTGGCAAAGCCCTGCAGAAGAAAGGACATCTTGTGGAGATAATTCTCCCCAAATATGGTTGTACTTTGAAAATTTGACTGACAAACTTCTTCTAGAAAAGCCTGGTTTATTGTTCGTCAGTAACGAGTAACTTGCTTAGGTTCTAGATGCTGTGCAAGAGTCTTATTTTGATGGCCGACTATACAAAAACAGAATCTGGGTTGGGACTATTGAAGGTGAAGCTTTTGAAATCTTTTTTGTATACTTGTTTCATTTGGCATTGTTGGAAATCCGAATTATAATTGCATCGATCTGTTATTATGACTAAAACATTGTATTTTAGACTTAATTAGGTAGGATAATACTAGCATTATTCTATTCATAGGGTCAGTATTATACTCTGATTATATGGTCTGAATACTCTTCGTAATCTCTTCATATTGCACCCAATTATGCAATAAACATCTACCACCATAAATATTATCTTTTCAACTGTCATTAAATTCTCATTATTGATTTTTATTATTTTTTTTTGTGTCTGTGTGTGTGCAGGTCTTCCTGTTTATTTCATTGAACCATTTCATCCAGACAAATTCTTCCAAAGAGGACAATTCTACGAAGAACATGACGATTTTAGGCGCTTCTCCTATTTCAGCGGCTCAGCGCTGGAGTTGCTTCATCAAGCGGGAAAGAAACCTGACATAATTCATTGTCACGATTGGCAGACATCTTTTGCTGTATGATAAATAATTTCTTCTGTAATTTTTTCTGAGTAATTGACAGCAATGCCCTCTGACCTTTTGGAGTCAGAGCAGTTTTCTCACTGATCTGTGACAGCAATCTGCCAATTACTCACGGTTTCTTTGTGCTTCTTCAGTTTTTTTACAACAACTTGACTCATTCCTCTTTTTCTGTCTCTTTATCAGGCTCCTCTGTATTGGGATTTATATGTCCCAAAGGGAATGAATTCGGCTAGGATATGCTTTACATGTCACAACTTTGAGTATCAGGGGAATGCTCCTGCTTCACAATTGACATCTTGTGGTCTTGATGTTGACCAGCTTAACGGCCCGATCGAATGCAAGACCACTCAGGACACGATAGAGTCAATCCAGTAAAGGTACATAAAATAAATAACTAAAAAGTTGTAATCATTAGACATGTAGGAATATAGACAGTTAGGGATTATATATATTAGTTAGCTTCATTATGTATAGGAGTTGGTTAAGGATGTTTCTTATTATTTGTTTAACAGAGCAGACTTTATGTGTATAAGATGTAATTTCCCTTGTCAATCGATATTATTCAACAATCTTATTCCAAAAAATACAAGTAACTCTGGCCCGGACGAGTTCTTATTATATTGGTTTTAACTTTTCTCTTTTTTCTTCTCAGGGTGCGGTCGTATTCTCTAATATTGTGACGACGGTGTCACCAACCTATGCACAAGAGGTTCGAACTGCTGAGGTGAAATTTCATATATACTATGTCATTTTCTGTTGATATTTTCTTTATTTTTAAAAAGGCGGTATATTTTACGTGGATAGAATCATAGATGTTATAAAGAGATAAAAAAAAAAAAGAAGCGGATTAAACACAAAATACTTGTAGGTAGCTTATGATCCCTTGAATGTAAAGATAAGGTCGCTAGAAGTATCCTTGTTGTTTATGTATGCGAGGGCGCAGAATGTTTTGTTTCTCTTTTTTGTGTCGTTAAGGTGGAGAACTGAACCAAGAATTCTCTGTCTTTATCATCAATCCAATCACTGTTCGAGACCCGTGATTCTATCTTATCATCAATCCGATCACCGTTCACTTGCTGATAGTTTTATACAACAATCTACAGGGAGGTAAAGGTCTGCATTCAACACTTAACTTCCACTCAAAAAAGTTCATCGGGATCCTGAACGGAATCGATACAGACGCATGGAACCCCGCCACTGATGAGTTTCTCAAAGTACAGTATAGTGCTAACGATCTTAAAGGAAAAACTGATAATAAGGAGGCCCTAAGAAGGATGTTAGGTCTCTCTTCTACCAGTCCCAAAAATCCTTTGGTAATATTCCTTTTTTTATAATTAATTTGAAATTAATGGTTTTTTAGTTGATTATCTAGTCACTTTTTTAATTGTTTGAAATTAATGGTTTTTTAATCGTTGTCCACAACGCGAAGGAGCTAGAAATCCTCAAGATGCAGAACAGGTAGACATTCAAAGCTCTTGTGCATTACCATAAAATTACAATCAGCCTCGATGATTTAGATTTCTGACATGTTAATTGTTTCAATCAGAACCTATTGTGCTGAGATCGCACACGAAGTGTCGACCAAGAAGAGGAAGGAGATCGTTGCGAGTGCCGCCCAGCTCGACGTCGTCGTTACTAATTTTATTGAGTTGAGACATCCATGCGTGACTCAATTTTATTATGCCTCAATAGTATTATATTATTATTTGATTATTGATAATATTCGCAGATTAATTTACTTGTTTTGAATGAGCTAATAATTAAAGGCAAAAAGACTAATGTAACCCAAACCACCAGGAAGATTGATATTTGAATTTGAACCCTTGAAGATTCATAAGAACAAAAAAGAGGTAATATTCCCTCGCCTCGTCTATTTCCTTACACTTTTACCCTCAAGACACTTGGAAGAAATCCTCATCTATTTACTTCCTTACACTTTTACCTTCAAGACTTAAAAGAAAAATCGAGTAAACAAGCTAAAAAAAAAAAAAAAAAAAAAAACTAGTTGAAGAACGGTTCCTTCCAAATTTCTTTCACCTCGGAATTCAAGACTTCTTCAGACGAAACCAATCGCCGCCACGGTTCCATCTTGATCCTCTCCGTCTTGTCCTGGATTGCTGAGGGCGCGCTTGATCTTCTCGAGTGTGGCGTCCGCTCTGTCATTCATTGCCTGGATTGAAGTACATGTCGCCTTCAAGGAGAGCAGCTGCTCAGTGGTTGTCGAAATGTCGGTACCGAGGACATCACGGGTCATCTGAGCCATCGCACTGTTTCGCTCATAGCGAAGCGTTTGAATTTCCTGCGAGGAAGTTAAAAAACGCTCGACGGTTGAGTAGCTGGTGAGTGCCGTGACGCGGAGCCTCTCGTCGGCCTGCCTCATTGTGTCGATTAACAGTCCCTTGGCAAAGATGAGCTCTCTCTCAAGCTCGGCCCGATCGACCCCCCTTTCAAGCTTCTGCATCTGTAGCATATATAGCATAGTCTTGTAATCCAGCTCTTCCGCTTCATTGTCGGAGAGGTAGTAGCTAGGGAGCGCGTCTCCCGACCGGTCGATCTCATCCAATGACTCCAGCAGACTCATGTACCCTCCCCGCCGCGAAAACTCCATTTCTTCTCCCGAGACGAACGGCGAGAATAAATCCCGGATCCGCGTGAGGTAGGACTCGAGAGGCTCGAGAGAGCCTCTCTCTGGGATCTTGTGCTTGAATATCACGTGTTCGTACTCGTCGATCTCGGTTTTGGTGCTTTCGTTCAACGCGCAAAAGGCCTCAACCTTAGCCTTCATGGAAAGCAGCCATGGGTACGAAGCTGTCTCTAAGTCTGAGGAGCGGAGGCGTTGTTTTATCTCCGCCATTAAGATCTTCTGCCCGTGCCGGAGTGCCTTCAGATTCTGCCAGGCAGAGACAACTCTGTCGATGGCTTCATTGGTGGCCACTGCCATGAAGAAAATCCTCTCATTCACCTTCTCGTTGTTGTCTATCAGCAATGAGATCGACATGAAGATCTCATGCCATAGCTGGGCCTTTTCGACTTCTTGCTCAAGTTTCTTGATTTTGTCTTCCATGGTGGAGAGAGAGAGAGAGAGAGAGAGAAAGGTGTATGAGAGGGTTGTAATTCTGTTATAGTTGTTATAAGAGCCACGCCCACGCACTAATTAAATTATCAAATATAATCAATTTACTTGAAGACTAGAGGAAGACAAAACGACATGTCTCACTTGAGAACATGTCGTTCGTGTTCTTTAAGCCTCTGGTTCTCAAATCCTAGGGGTTCGTTTATCTTCTTCGTTCTCCAATTTGATTTCAGCATGTAGATCCATTAGGTTTGTGGGCCAATTTAACTAAAGCCCATAAAATTTATTAAATTCTAATTTATACCCCGAATATTAATCTAGACTCATACGGCCCGGAGTTTAGGATTAAGTCGTAGTTAAGGAGTAACCGCTCGAGCTCGTCGGTGTCGGCGCCAATGGCGGCAATCTCGGCCTTGTCTTTCTCGATATCGGCCTTCATGTCGACCGACTCGCCGCAGCCGGTGGTGCGGTCGGCGCCCAGCGAGAAGAGACTCAGGCGATTCTGCAGTTTCTCGAGAAGAATCCGAATGTGCACCTCATGGTCCTCGGTGGAGCCGGCCTTGTGGTCGTACTGCTGGGGTTTGTATAGCGCTCGCAGGCTGGTCTTAGCCGCCTCCGCTAGCGGGCCGTTGGACATGCGCATCGTGTCCTCGACCCGCTTGATCGACTGTTCGAGGTCGCTCGAAACGACGGTGGATTGCTCGGGGTTGCGGTGATCCTCGTCGGCCATGGTGGGTGTTGCTTGTCACCTAAGTCAGATGTACGGAAAGAGAGCGCCAAAAGCACTCTGATCTTGATGTATACAGTATACGGTTAAACCAAGATGTCGTTTCTTTATACTTGAAGAGATTCTATCTTTATATATAAAGTAACAATCACGTTCTTCATCATTTTATTATTTATTTTACTAACCTATTTATTTATTAATTAATAGATTATTATTATTTATATATTATACTATTCAAATCTTCATGCAAAACGACAGTAGAAAGAAAAACGACAATCAAAAGGAAATAAACCAACTAAACAAACAAATCAGTAGTCATACATCTTTCTTGGCATCCAAGTCAAGCCCTTTCCAAACATCTTTCACCCCCGAATTCAAGATTTTCTTGAAAAAAATGGTAATCGATTCCCGCTGCAATTCCGTCCGGATCTCGTCAATCTTGTTCCGAATCGTGGCGAGCTTGTCCTTGAACACATTCTCCGTCAAATAGTGTGCCATGGAACGGTACAGCCAGCTCTCTAGAAGCTTCAGCAAGTCCGGGCACCGGAATGCCACCTCCAACCGGAGAATCTCCACCGCGATCATCCAAAACAGTACCGCCTCGTCCTCCGCCCATTTCGAACCGTTCCCGCCCTTGTCCTCCTTTTTCGGTCCGACGACCCTCTTAGCCTTCCTCACTGTCCTTCCGAAAAACTCCACCACGTCGACGAAGCACTTAATTATGGCCGAATCCTCCTTGACGCTCAAGCACCCGATCACGGCCTTAACTTCAGCAAGCCTCCCCTCCATCTCCTCCTGTTCCTTGAAAGCCGAGATCATCCACAATAACTCCACCGAAAACCCCGAGATCTCGACCCCAAGACCGACCAAAACCGTCCCCATCTCCACCAAGCCGGCCCTCCGTTCTTTGTCCCCGGACCGGTCAATCTCCACCATCCACTCCAGCAGGCTCTTGTACCCTCCCCGCCGCGAAATCTCCGCCGCTCCTCCCCAGATGAACCGCGTGAATTCCCGGACCCGGACGAGGTAGGACTCGAGGGGCTCGGAGCCGCGCTTGGGGATGTTGTACTTGAAGTACTCGCGCTCGAGCTTGTCGATCTCGGCGTCGGCTTCGTCGTTCTGTGCCTGGACCGTCTCGAACTCAGCCTTCATGGAGAGTAGCTCCTGGTTGGAGGTTGTTGCGGAGTCGGAGCCGAGGGCGGGTTGCGTCATTTCCGCCACCACGCAGTTGCGCCGGTGCCGGAGCGCCTGCATTTCATGCAAGACGGTGAGAAAGCAATCGTTGGCCTTGTTTCCGGTGAGCGCCATGACGTGGAGCCTCTCGTTGGCCCTCTTGGTCGACGTCTCTTGTCGTATGGTGTTATTATGGTGCACAGTGCACTATATATAAATATACTACGTTAATGAAGTTATAATATTTTTAGAAATTAGCGCTGAATCCCCAAACTTTCTAAAATAGGTATCTAGACCCCTGAACTTTGAATTTTTGCACCAGATATATGTTTTCTTTTCTTTCTTTCAAAAGATGTTTTAGTTATTTCTAGTTGGTATCAAATGCTTCTAGTTGGTCAAACCAGACTGATTTTGTCAACGTCTCTTCTCGTATCGAATGCATTATTATGGTGCACTATATATAAATATACTACGATATTGCGTTAATGAAATTATATTATGTTGGGAAATTAGGGCCTTAATCCCCAAATTTTTAAAAATAACCATCTAGACCCCTGAACTTTGAATTTTTTTCACCGGATATATGTTTTTTTTTTCTTTCTTTCAAAGGATGTTTTGTTATTTCTCGTTGGTTTAATATGCTTCTAGTAAAGTTAATATGACCGGTTATTAGTTTTTTTAGGTGTACTAGCATCGGTACGGGGTTTTCCGGTCTTCATAAAACTGATTCCAGATTCCGTTACTTGTGGTAAAAAAAAAAAAATTACCGGTTTTTGAACTGGTAAAAGCCGGTATGTAACAATGGCTCATCTTTTAAGCTTAGAATAATTTAGGTATACCATCATTGTTCTGGTTTTCCGGTTTTCGTAAAATTGACTCAAGACACCGACTTTGATAGTAATAAGAAACATAGTATTTTAACGGATTTTTAACCGAATAAATAGTATCGGTTATGTTAAAATTGGTAATTAGGGTATTTTTGGTTTTCGGAAAATTGACTTCGTATACCGCTTTGATACTGCAAAACTAGAATTTACCTGTTTCTTAACCGAGTAACCAGTACCGGTTATGTAAAAATATCGGTAATTAAAAATATAGAAAAAAAATGGTGCCCGTAAACTTATTGCCCATAAATATTGTAATTAAGTCTGTTTATTTTTTGTGATATTTATGTCTAATTAATCCATTCAAACCCAATGAAGCGATTTTATTCATTTCTCGGTTTTTTCAAGTTCAAGGCTATCAATCAATTTGTTTCTTGCCCATGCAGTTATCACCCAACTTTTTGGTGTCACGATTCTGCTCAACTAACTCTCTAATCGGTATTTGACGTTTCCTCTCTTAAGCGATGGTGACTCCTCCCCCGGTGTGCAACTACTCTTTCAGGACGCGCCTACTGCTCTCCAAAAATACCCAGTACCAACTTTTTGTTTGTTAATATTACACTACTCATTCAAGTATTTTATTGGCTTTACAAATTTAAAATAAACAATTGGGTTGTATTAGGACTCCCTACAAATTAATTGTTGTTTTAACTAATGCAAGGTTTTACTATGTTCGATATGATTATAATAAATTGATAAAAAAAACAAAATTCATTCAAATCCACCAACATATTATCTCGCGACGCCGCATAAACAATATGGCTTTTATTAGGATTTTTTATATATATATTTTTTATTGCTATTGTTTATAAACAATATGTATTGATTTTATAATCAATACATGTAAACTGATATGATTTGATGTGCACTGTCGATTTGTAGCAAATGCTCTGGTATTCAAGCACTATTCAAGATCAATGAAAGTTGGTTCAGCGATAGAAACATATCTATGAGTATATTGATTCTTCTCGAAACATGACACTTCACGATGGCTTATGTGCAGCCTTTTGCTGGAACAATGGCTTTGGCAAATACACCAGTTTGATGCTTTGTCTCTCTCTCTATGTACACCTATATATAGAGAGAGTTTAGGCCCCTTGAATCTTTTTATGTAAACCTATGAATTCTCCAAATAGTGATAGTATTTAGCTAGCATTTGTCGCTCCATGTCTCTTTATGGGTCAATAACATGCTTGGGTGCGTGAATGCTCGCGTACTTCTCTCCGCTCTGTCGCTGAGCCGCCTCTCCATCATCTCCGTTTCTTCAACCCTGCCTGCGGTGGGTAATATTTTCTCCTACATTTGGTTTAATTCTCTGGTGTGGGGTTACGTTTTTCCCAAATTTTTGATGCTTTGATTAATCTCAACCGTTTATATTTTAGAATAACAGAGCAATGATTGCTTACAACAACAAAGTAGCTGAAGGGTTCCAGTCTTCCTTTTTCGTTTTGCCAATCCAATCAAGCGATTTGTTGAATTCTCTGGTTTTTTTTTTCCAAGTTCAAGGCTCTCAATCAAATTGTTCTCTGCCCATCCAGTTTAACACCCAATTTCTTTAGTTTTCACTTGATTCTGCTCAACTAAATCTCTAACCGGAAAATCTCTAACCGGTCTCTGGCGTTTCCTCTTTTCAGCTATGGTGACTCATCCCATGGTACACAACTCCTCTCTTGCCAATGTGGTGACTGCTCTCCTCAAAAACCAAGTATGGACTTTTGTTTGTCATTACACTACTCATACAAAGTGTTTAACCTTATTCACTTTAGGTAAAATGTGTTCTTAAGCATTATATTGTAAAAATGCCTTCACTAACAGTTCTTCAGCATCAAAATTTCTTAATTATTTATATTAGTAACCTTAGTGGACTTATATTTTGTCTTTTATTTCTCTATTTCCATTTTTTTTTTCATTAGTTATACTTGCTTTAAGTTTTGTTGATTTTATTTAGGTTTATCTATTTAACAGCCTGTTTTGATATAAATTCTTGATAAACCAACCATGCCTTCACTAGCAGTTCTTAAGCATCAAAATCACTTGGTTATATATACTAATGGATTGCCCGCGCGAAAGCGCAGCGATGAAAAATACTTTATAATTTATATTAATTATTAAACAAATTGATCATCAATATTTTTCAATTAACATAAAATTGTACTATAAAATAATAAGAACGCTTTTTTTTTTTTATCCAATAACTGATAATATATTTTAGAGTTATTCATGCAAATACTTTTAGAACTCGTCAACTTGTGCGTAAATGTCCGCTGAACTCAAATAATTGCATTTTAGAAGAAAAAATATACTGTGTACAAAACAAGTATCGGATTTTTGTAAATGTTAATATACATATGTATTATAAATAGATATAAAATCATGTTAAACACGTTATTACACGTAATGTAAATGAGGTGGATGATATTATTCATTATTTTACTGTGTATAGATTTATGTGTTTTAAAAAAAAATCTGTAAAAATTAAAATTCCTTGTACATTGATCTTATTATGTCAAATTACCTTGTTTAAAAAGAAGAAGAAAAAAAAAGGTGAGGAGAGTCTTTGTGAGCAGGCAGAGAGCGATGGGTAAGTGAATGAGAGGAAGATAAGAGAAGCTTTGGGTGAGATCGAGAGAAAATGAGAAAGGATCGAAAGAGAAGATGAGAAGTCACGAGTCCGGTAATTCGAAGCCTCGATCAACCATGCTGGAAAAGCCTCTTTTCATAATACTATCTAGAAATCTAAAAAAAAAAAAAAACAAGCATGTTCCATGGTCAATCAACACAAATAGAAAGATTGTTGTGTGGAAATAAAACGTACACTTAATTTATATTTAGATAATTAGATAGATAGAGCGAAAGAAAGAAATGGGTAGTTTTTCATATTGAAAACATATGAAGAGGGATGGACAAGATATGAAAATAATTGTAACACATTAATGTGTTTATCGAGAATAAATACCAAAGTGAAACTCCAGGTAAACTAAAGACTCATTAGAAATACAGATCTTTATTTTTTTATTTGAAAAACTGAAAAAATAGAAAATCTGTTTGGTATACTTTTTCTTTCAAAATATTTAATATTCTAAACATTATCAAAATATAAAATATAATGACATACATAATACATAGTAAAAAGTCATATATACTAATACAACATATTACAAAATCAGATATAATTGAGGAAAGAGATGAAAAAATGAGAATTTTTTTACAATACACCACCCACTTCTCAAATCTCTTCATTCAATAACACAATTTTTCAATTTTTTTTTTGCAAATCTAACCACAATAATCTACCAAACACACAATTCCTCTATTCTTTTCAAATAATTTCATTTGAAAAGTGGAAAACACTTTCCAAGAGGATAACCAAACATGGCCTTAATTTCTTTTAACGTTTGCTATATTTATATTTATACTCAATGCTTTGATCCTATTATGTTACATTCTCGAGTATCTTTGTGGTTAATCTTTTTTGTAATATTTTAAATTTATCATGCTTTGATCTTATTATGCTAAATTCTCAAGTATATATCTTTGTGATTAGTCATTTTTTTTAAATATATTTATCATGCTTGACGCAGTGACAAAAAATTATTACTTAAAAATTTAGATGAATATATTACCAAACTCATTTGGGAATGTGTACTGCAATAAAAAAATTGTACATACTAAAACTAAACAACTTCTTATTTTTTGGTATTTGCCCCAAAAAAAAAAAAAAAACGTTAATACCATATTCATTAGTTATAGTTTTCCTCTCATGGCATATGCAATATGATTATCATAATCATATATAGATGAGTCATATGTGGACAATGCAAAAAACAGAAGTAATTTATAATTAAGAACTGAACTCATAATATCGTCATGCCGTAATTAATTAATTGTGTTTGTTTTTTAAGATCTGAATAAAGATCTAAATGTAGTTTTATTTTTTAATTTAATTTAACTATACAATATTAAATAAAATTTATTATTTTTATTACAAATTCGGACAATATATATCATAAAATAAATATTTAAGCTAATTTAATAAATATTATGAAATACAATATTTATATAGTAATAACTTTTAAACTAATTAAATTTCAATGTTTTTCATAACATCAAAAAATATTATATATATATTAAAATATTTGGATTCAATAATATTTTTATAGTTTCCACAATTTAATTATTTAAATTGTCATATTTCAATGCAAGAATACATAATGATTATTAATTTGTTGAATATCGTTTTATATATAAATTAATAATTTGAATATTTAAGAAAAGTATATAATACACTACTCAAATATGGTATTAAATTTTACAGCTGTATTCGGTCTGTGAATTATAAGTTTCGGTTTTATTATTCTTGGCTTCTTCTGTTATATAGACAGTAAATTAATTATCTGGTCAACATATAAAAACAGTCTCGATGTAATATTCAGTCGTTACGATAAAATGTCATTTAATGCTATTATTACACGAGATAAGACCTTATCACCATATTAATTATATAGACTCAATGTATTTTGATGAAAAATTTACTAATAAATCAACACTATTTTGATTAATTTTTTAATTAATAATTTATCTGTTTTTGATATAAAATTTGGGTGGATTTTTCACCCAAATTTTATATCAAAATCATCATATGTGTATTAATTACTAATCCAATTTTCAAACATGATCACTTTTAATTTCTCCATATGGGGTTGGTGAAACTCACAACATACAGTACTATATCTAACAAGAAATTCGTCTAATATAAAAGATAGTAACAAGAAATTAAATTTTGAAAGAAATGAAAATTTTCCATTAGAAATTTCGAAATCCCGCATAAGCTAAAACTCTTGAGAATGGAATACACTTAACACTAAAGTTGACAGATCTCATGCATCAAAATAAATAAAGAAAAAAGAAAAGAAAAAAAAAAAGCCAAACAGCCTCACTTGCGAAGAAGAAGAACATGCAATGGCTATCAAAGGATATCTCAAATGAGAAAAAAGAAAAAGACAGTTTGGTATAAGATCTTATTAAGCCATGATTAGGGTTTCAAAGCTTCAAGCTCAAATCCAACCCATGATCATCATCATTCACCAAGTCAATCACATGAGTAGGGTTACGCTTGCTCATCAAATGAATGAGTAACGGCTCGGTAGTCACGATTCTCCGTTTCTCCATCCCGGTATCACCCGTACCACCGTTTCCAATGGTGTCCGACGGGAGTACCCTTTTGCAGGTATTCCCATTGCCGAGGCTGAGGGAGAGGTCGACCTCCGGTGGGGGAGGCATCTCGCGCTGGTATTGCTGCGGCTCCGCATCCGACCGAACGAGCCTCGGCCCCACAACGGGGTCGTTGTGGAGAATGTACTGCCTTGGTGGTCGGACGGTCACCTCATGATAATTTCCTTGAGGACGAGCTTGTTGTTGTCGCCGTCGTTGTTGGTTGATTGGACTCAATATCGGCGGAGGCGAAAGCCCGAGGTGAGCCTGTCGTATGTGGGCAATCAGGGCCTCATTGCTTCCCAACACAATGTCGCACAAACGACAAGCGACATCGTACCTTCGGTACGTTGACGGACGGCGTTGGGACGGGATCGCGTCCCCAGCGCTCAAGCTATTCCGACCCAAACCCGACATCGCCAACGATGAGAGGAACTTGATCAAACTAGGGTAATTTTGTGAGATTTGGAGGGTGTGTGAGTGAGATAGCGAGGGATATGAGGTGAATTTATAGGGCAACAAAGTTGGATTCTCATTTTTATAATGACGTCATCACAGTATGACAAGGTTTATGTCACGTACTAAATGTGCATGCATGATTATTCAAACTTAATTAGAGTTGACGATATTAATTATGTAATTATTTCAGCAAATAGGATTCTTTCATAATTAGAGATTAATGATAAGACTGCTTTGTAATTGAGGAAATTTATGTGCTGGCTCATTCGTAATAAGGCAGGTATGTTTAATATTGTAACTGCTTTATTTATACAAAATTAAGGAAATATTATATAACATATATGTTCGTATAACATGAAATGTTCAATGAATTTGGTGCGAAATTTTGGAAATGAATTACATGGTATTTTGTTACACTGTCCATAATATAAAATCAAGTTTAAACCACGTAAGTAAGAAACTGTGGTCTAAGCCTACAAAAATTAGACTTTTAACAACGGAATATACTATCCGTCGTCTTATGTCGATATGCGCTGCGGCCTTTTTGAATTAGCTGCAGCGAATATAGAACAAACGACGGATAATTTTCTGTCGTTGAAAGTTTGTCGTTTGTATTAAAGTGCCGCGGCATCAAAAACAGCCCCGTTGCACGAATACATAGAATGACCCTCTACGAGCTCGATAGGGCAGTAAAAATGACTACGCGCCGCAACATATATTTATATATTTTTTCTCAACTTTTTTAATTAGCTGTATTTGTTTTTCATAATATTGGTTAATTTTAATTTCTTTTACTTTTTAGAAATCTCCTTGTGGTGAATACGTTCTTTATCATCTTATCATCATTCAAAGGTAAACCCGTCCCAAATAAGGCCATTGTTTTTCGCTAAAACCATGGCCACGGCGGCCATGGCCACAAATCCATGGCCGTCATGGTCTCATGGTTTCTGGCCATCTTTTTGGGTTGGTATCATTTCTAAGTTGCAGGGGTAGTGAGAATTGATTTCGTGTTTGAGATTTGTACTTTTTTTCGTTTTCTTCCGATACAAATATCTGTTTATGTTTGTTAAGGAAGCTGAAGCCTCCGTAGGAGATGAAGCTGACTCACTGCCACGTCACCTTGTAGCTCGTGCAAATTCTGTTACAAGTTAGTTAGGCTGACATCATTACACATGAATGTATATAAACTCTCCTGTAACCCATGTTGATAATCAGCCATTGATGAATGAATAACTGAAAAATCAGTTTCTCTCTCTCTGTATATTCTTCTCTTGGTATCAGAGCTTCAAGATTCATCAATGGCGTTCACCAGCTCCTCCTTCCCCACAGCGCTAAACAATGTTGTCTCAGTAAAGCTGAACAACACGAATTACCTCGCCTGGAGATCTCAAGTTCTACCAGCGCTCAGAGGACACGACCTTGAAGACTTTGTCTCAGGCGACCGCAACATACCGGCCAGATTCGTGGAAAGCATTGAAGACGGAGATCGAGTAATGAAGCTGAATCCCGAGCACGCACAGTGGAAGCGTGAAGATCAACTTCTTCTGAGCTGGATTCGATCCACTCTGTCAGATCCGATCTTGAATGTGGTCGTCAGGTACGAGCACGCTGCTGATGTGTGGAAGGCGCTTCAAGACATGTTCACAATCAATACACGAGCAAGAATCTTGCCGTTGAAGATCGAACTTCAATCAATCAAGAAAGGTGCGTTATCGATCACCGATTTCGTAGGAAAAATCAATGCTCTGGCAGATTCTCTAGCCCTAGCAGGAGATCCAATCTCCATAAACGATCATATAGCGTATATTCTAGCCGGTTTACCAGCTGAGTATGAGGTCTCGGTTGGATACATATCCAACCGACCAATGGATTCCAAGGTCACGATTGAAGAAGTGCTGTCAATACTTCTCACACAAGAATGCAGACTTGAGATGCTTGGAAACTCTCTGGAAAACGAGATCAGGTACAATACAGCAAATTATGTTGAAAATGGAAGAAGCTACATTGATGGCAGAAACAGAGGGTTTCAAGGAAGGAACCAAGGACCACTACAGAATCGCAGCAGTGTCAGCAATGCCTCTCAAAGAGGAGGTAGAGGCAGAGGCAGGAACAATTTCTTTGGAAAAGGTTCAAAGCCAATATGTCAGATATGCATGAAGAGTGGACACACTGCTCGCACTTGCTAGTTCAGACACGACGACGATTTAGCCCCCTCTCAGAATGAGCAGCAAAACCGGTATTCTCGTGACAAGGCATCAGCTTTATTTGCTGGTGCAGAAGCCGTGTATGATCCAGCCTGGTACGCTGACTCGGGAGAAACGGATCATGTCACGAGCCAAATGGACAACCTCAAGCTTGCAAAAGCATGTGAAAACTCGGAAAAGCTAATGGTAGGAAATGGTAAGCTTCTTCCCATATCACATACAGGTTCAACAACTTTATCCTCAAATGATAACAATGCTCTTATGCTCTCAAATGTGTTATTAGTACCTGAAATCAAGAAGAATTTGATAAGTGTCTCCAAGTTCACTAGACAAAATGGTGTTTTTGTTGAATTTCACCCTGATTTCTGCATTGTTAAGGACCGAATCTCACGGAGAACACGACTTACCGGACCAGTTAAGAATGGACTATATCAGATGGGACTTGCTACAAGGACAGCTCCATGGACAAGAAGAACAAGTGTGACAAACCAAGGGCAGTTCTGTAATTTCAATGCATCTCTTCATTTTCCTGTAAACTCTAGCTCTAGTGTGTACAATGTAGTACAAGGAAACATTTTACATAGGAGACTTGGACACCCATCTGATAGTGTTATGTCCATGCTCTCTAAACATTGTAATAATCTCAGAGTTTTGAATAAAACTTCAGCGTTCTGCGATGCGTGTAAGATTGGTAAAAGTCATTGCTTGCCTTTCAAACTCTCTCAAACCAAAACCAATGCCCCTTTGCAACTTATTCACACTGATCTCTGGGGACCAGCTTCATTCCCAACGTCCAACGGCTTCAAATACTACATTCACTTCATCGATGACTTCTCTCGATACACGTGGATTTATCCACTGAAGCTAAAGTCTGAAGCTCTCTCAGTTTTTCGAATTTTCAAATCAGCAACTGAAAATCAACTCAACAAGAAGATCAAAATGATTCAGAGCGACTGGGGAGGCGAGTACAGAACCTTTATTCCATTTCTTAACGAAGCAGGGATCATTATGCGTCACCCATGTCCACACGTTCATGAGCAGAACGGCAAAGCTGAACGCAAGCATCGTCACATTGTGGAGGTCGGTCTCACCTTGTTGACTCAAGCCTCCATGCCCTTAAATTTCTGGTGGGAAGCTTTCTCAACAGCCTGCTATATCATAAATAGGTTGCCAACTCCAGTTCTTAGCAATGATTGTCCCATTCACAAGCTACTCGGTATTTCACCAGATTATCTGCAGCTACGTGTATTTGGATGTGCAGCTTTTCCCCATCTCCGGCCATATAACCGACACAAGCTTGACTTCGGGTCCACCAAATGCACCTTCTTGGGCTACAGCTCACGCCACAAAGGCTATGTCTGCCTTCATCCCTCTGGAAGAAGGTACATAACTCGCCATGTCATTTTTAATGAATCTGAATTCCCGTTTGCTGCTCACAAAATTGAAGCCACACACACAGAATCCGAAATGACCTCTCCTACCCCCTGGACCCCTCATAGACATCTTGCCTACCCCCCATACACTAGCTACACCGGATCACCTGCCTCCTGAGCATATAGTTCCCACTCTCCCTAATACCATTAGTCCGACTATAGAGTCACAAGCTCAGTTGGATGTAGATCCAAGTGCCTCTCCAAGCCATACTCGGACTCATGCTATGCGTACCCGCTCTCAAAATGGGATTTTTCATCCCAAAACTCTTCTTACTAGCAAACACTCTCTCTCCATACACCCAACCTTGGTTGAACCCCGTAGTGTCTCCCAGGCTTTACTTGATCCAAAATGGAAGAAAGCCATGGAGCTTGAATTCAAAGCTCTGCAGAATAACAACACTTGGGATCTTGTCCCCTTTCACTCCAGCTTCAACATTGTTGGTAATAAGTGGGTGTTCAAAACAAAGTTCAATTCCGATGGCTCTGTCCAGCGTCACAAAGCACGTCTCGTGGCCCAAGGTTTCTCCCAGTCCCCGGGCATTGATTTCACTGAGACATTTAGCCCCGTAGTCAAACCAGCCACAATTCGTTCTGTTCTCTCCATTGCTGTCACACTTGGCTGGGAAATTCGACAGATGGACGTTAACAATGCCTTCCTCAACGGGCTGTTAACAGAGACAGTTTACATGCGGCAACCAAAGGGGTTTGAGGATCCAACCAAACCTGATCAAGTCTGCAAATTAAACCGTGCTCTTTATGGTTTGAAACAGGCCCCTAGAGCCTGGTTCGAGCGTCTGAACAAAGCACTTACTGCCTGGGGATTTCATAACACCATGTCTGATATTTCCCTGTTTGTCTGTCGGAATGACACAGACACCATTATCCTACTTGTATACGTGGATGACATCATCATAACAGGCAACTCTCCTCCTCTGTTAGCAAAATTTGTCGCTGACTTGAACAAGATCTTTGCTCTAAAAGATCTTGGTTCATTACATCACTTTCTTGGCATTGAGGTTTATCGTGATAACCACGGACTTAATCTCACACAGTGCAAATACATCTTGGATCTTCTCTCCCGTGTCCAGCTATCTGACTGGAAGCCCTGGGCTACTCCAGTTGCTCCAGGCCCCACTCCCTCCAAATCAGATGGAACTCCTCTCTCTGACCCTACTGTTTATCGCAGCATCATTGGTGCCCTGCAGTATCTAACCATTACGCGTCCCGATATCTCGTTCATTGTAAGCCGTCTAAGCCAATTCCTTCAGGCTCCGAGTGATATGCACTGGCAACTCTGCAAGCGTGTCCTGCGTTATCTGAAAGGGACCATTCACAAAGGTTTACATATCACCCCTGGTCACTCTCTCTCATTGGCCAGCTTTGCAGATGCTGATTGGGCCAGTTGCCCTGATGATCGGCGCTCTACTAGTGCATACTGTATCTTCCTAGCCGGTAATCTGGTCTCGTGGAGCTCCAAGAAACAACCCGTCATTGCTCGGTCAAGCACGGAGGCGGAATACCGAGCTTTGGCTCACACTGCTGCTGAGACGTGTTGGCTTAAGGCTCTTCTTGGTGAACTAGGTTTCACCCTCAGGACTGTCCCAATCATTTGGTGCGACAACCAAGGCGCTGCAGCTCTTGCCTCAAATCCAGTCAGTCATCAACGCACCAAACATATTGAAATTGATATTCATTTTGTTCGGGATAAAGTGCTGGCCAAAGAGCTCGAAATCCGGTACGTGCCTACATTAGATCAAGTGGCCGATGTCCTCACCAAAGGCCTCTTCACCTACCGATTTCAACTCTTGCGTGGCAAACTGAAGGTCCGAGACTCTCCCTTCCGTTTGAGAGGGGATGTTAAGGAAGCTGAAGCCTCCGTAGGAGATGAAGCTGACTCACTGCCACGTCACCTTGTAGCTCGTGCAAATTCTGTTACAAGTTAGTTAGGCTGACATCATTACACATGAATGTATATAAACTCTCCTGTAACCCATGTTGATAATCAGCCATTGATGAATGAATAACTGAAAAATCAGTTTCTCTCTCTCTGTATATTCTTCTCTATTTATACATAGGGGCGGATTCACCAAAGAGAGGCCGTAGTCCCCTTAAAAAAATCAAAATCAAAATATACTTAGCCATTAAAAATATTCAGCTATGCTCGGAAATATATATCTTCTGTCCGCCGCTGGCTGTATACGAAACTTTGTACAAGATTGAGAAAATGCGAGTACAATTGGTACAAGATTAAGTATTTATGTCGCAAATATCACTAAAACTAAAATATTTATCTTTTAAATAATGAAATTATCGTAGAAGCTCTGAAAACGACCATGTTTGGGCTGAAATACCCTTACTCGATGTGATATTGTCTGGTTTGGATCTAGCTGAAACAATTTGTTCTTGTGTCTTCTCTTGAAAAATCTCACATCATCGAAAAATATATATGACTATACTCGATCTATTATTAACTCTTCACATACTATTTCTTGTCCTCGTTGCTCAAGGTGTTGTAAAACAAAACAAGATGACATAATAATACATTAATAAACAAAGTCCATAGTTAATTTTTTTTCTTTGAACTAATTTCTCTATTTCAATACATTTTTGGCTCTTTTAAATCTAGAAACAATAGAGCCACATGCCTAGGAACATGATAATCCTTAAATGATCTTCATTTGATTTCCTAAGCACATGCTCAGGGAGCCTAATTTTGGGCCCATAAATCTTGGATTTTGAGACAGAAACTTTGATACTGTCTTTAATATATAATATATAGTTTATTATTTGTATTTTGCTCAGACATTATTTGTCCAAATTCATTAATTTCATTTTGTTCTCTCTAGGCAAGAGGGATAATAATGATTAATTTTGAGAAGGGTGATTGAAAATAGATACTTTTGTTGACTGAATATATTGATTATGTCTCCAATTGGATGATAAATGCATAGATTATTATTAAATCTTATATAAGATTTTTGTGTTCATTGATTTGGGGCCAAAAAATGGTCCTCATATTCACCAATAACACATCCAAAAGAGTATGTTTTTGGTTAGGACATTAAGAATCTTAATCACTACTTTGTCACCCCCATATAGTTGTTATATCCTTCCTAAATTTCTTCTAATTACCCGCTAATCATTTCTCACTTTATACGCGATCAAACGCCGGTGAAAGACAATCTTTACAGGTGCGTTGATCTCTTATCAGCGCTACAATCTCAATATCTATCGTGTCTTGATGTTTTTTGATATTTTTGCCCGGCAAAAACGTTGTTTCTTTTAGTGAGTTTGGTTAACATTAAGCTAATCCCTATTGAAATGTTGTTAATAATCTCAATTAAATCATGATATAACGTAGTTTGGACTCGTTATATTCAAAATTATTATTATTATTATTGAGCATAGTTAAACGGACATTAATTCGTCTGGTGACCATTATATTTGAGACATATAGTCAAAAGTCAAAACCACATTATAAATATATATATCTATATATATTAGATAAAACTATTTATAATAAAGCTACACATGGTATATTTTTGCTAATTTGTTTAGCACAGAAGCTAGAATATTTTAAAATATCCCATCTTTTTTTTTTTCGTTGTAACTATATTAATGAATGATGATAAAATTCATATTCTGTTTTGTTCCTGAATGATCCAAAGTAATGGTGAGAGAGAAGAAAAAAAGAAATTTATTAAATTGATTACAAATCTCATGTTGTTTTTCACATGAGAGCATGCATGCATATTCACGTATGTCAGTCTATTCTAGGGTTAAATTATTCTCATTATAATCTGATCAGCATTGATTTTGTTTGATATGTACGCTTTTTATTATCTGAAATTGGATATAGTAGCCACGTCACCACTCGGCTATCCACAAAACTATTAGCAATATATATGTAAAAACATAATATATTATATATATATCACATGGTGTGTATAGTTTCTAAAATGTAAATTATTAGAGATCAGAGAAATAAATTATGATAATTAATGGGTGATCTTACACAAATTATAGTTGAGTATTTTTACCGGTCATTGTTGGATCCCAATTCACGGATCTGCAAAGAACACGAATAACACCAAAAGAAATCGAACCAAAAATAAAGGACACAAACTTTTGGGAGAAGAAATTCTCTTGATTAATAATCGAAGGCAATACAAGAAGATAAACTCAAAATTCTAATGGACTCAACACAATACAAAGTGTACATGCTAGGTATATTTATAGCCTCACATAGGCGAAACCCTAGCTAACCAAATCGCACAAAATCAGGAAACTACCCTAAATAATCTCGCCGAATCTTTGACTTGATTTGCTTGCTCCTCAAGTTACGCGTCTTCCTTTCTGGGTAGAGTTTCCTTTTCCTGCCCGGACAGCTTCTCTGTCCCCGAGCTGGCCTGCTCGTCTGCCTCTGGCCGGGCTTGCCTTCTATCCGGATGTTCTGCTCGTG
Organism: Parietaria judaica; assembly: GCA_954871525.1. Classification (NCBI taxonomy): domain Eukaryota; kingdom Viridiplantae; phylum Streptophyta; class Magnoliopsida; order Rosales; family Urticaceae; genus Parietaria; species Parietaria judaica. The sequence continues at coordinate 2,087,772 of OX940864.1, read as the reverse complement.
TTCACCCGAGCTGGGCTGAACAGCTGTCCGTCTTCTGTTCTGGTCGGTACCCGGGCTGACTCCTCGCAAGTGTTTCTGCCCGTCCTGGGTTCTGGTCGTCATCCGGACTAAGTCAAGCTTAAGCTCACAGTCATTGCCATCAAAATTGGTCATGCATAACCGGTACTTTTACCGAAATCTATAGTCGTGTGAGTTTTGCTCTAAACAAAATCAGAACTAAATTTATGAATGGAGGGTTTTCTACAATGTAATTTTGTGTTCGAATTTACTGGTAAATAAATGAAACATTTTATTATATGGTTTTGTGTTCAAATTTATTAAAGTTAATGGATGAAACATTTTATTATAAGGTATGGGTGAGATTGAATGTTAATTTATTGGCTCAAAATCATGTTAAGAGTCCATGTGTTCTTCACATGTCTATGCTATCACAGCCGCAATATGTCTTTTTCAATTCATTTAAAAAAAAATATTTTGCGATATATTTTAAAATGAACACTATAGTCTATATCAAAATTATTTTCCGAAAAACTATAGTCTATAGTTAAAATGAATATTATTGTTCGTCTACGAAATACAACATGGTTTCTGATTATAAGGCTCGATATTATAGATTGATTGTGAGTACTAAAATTATGCAGGAAGAACACCAATTCTGAATGGACACTTGTTATATAATAGCGTTGTAAAAAATCATTCGGGGTTACCTACCCCGTTTGGTGATGATTTACCGGAATTTCAGTACCGTAAATGCAGTGATTTTGAACGGAAGATGGTAAAAGTAAATAAACAAATAGCGTTATTACAAGCGGCAATCGGTACCAAATGCGTTAACGCTTCCGTTTTATCTAATTTTTCTTAATTTTTTAATTGTTGTTTTTTACTTTCTTTTACTTCTTACGTGGTGTTTTGTTGCAATATTATCACTTTATAATTTCATATTATTTTAGGTATCATTAAATACTGAAGTATCAAATTTATTTAGCTTATAAATTGTACTGAAATGCGATAATTGACACTAAAACCTCTCACGTAATTTGAGTAGTATAAATGTAGTTAAAATATACCATTAAACTAAAAACAGTAGTCTAAAATCATCAATAATTTAAAAATCAATACAATACAAGTCTTTATATGCAACGAATTTAGCTTATACAGCCAAAAATATATGATAAAAATCAAGACTATTAACTAGAATCTTTTCAGTCTAGACCATCGGTTGAGTGAGAAAAAAACGACAAAAATTCATTATCATATTTTATATCATATTTTAATATAGCATATAGTAATATTATTTTATATTTAATGTTCTCTGAAAATTATAAAAATAAGAGTGGTAGTTACCACCGGTTGGTCCAGATTCTGGGATTAATTACTTAATTAATTATAAGTTCGAAGCCTACAAACAAAAATAGAATAAAATCAAAATTGTTTATATATTATAGAAATTAAAAAAATATATTCCACAAGTGATGTTGGATAATAGGTCGAAGAAGACCTTGCACTTGGTACAATCTTGCACATGTCTGTCGCTTTCACCAACAGTTTTCCTCGAATTAAAAATATTGTAAATTTAAATTAATAAATAATTATTATATAATCAGTTTGTCCCTAGTCACAAATTTATCAAGTGCTCCGACCGAGACCAACAACTTTATAGTTGCTTCAATGTATATAATATATAATTATATATAATTAAAAAGACTCACTTTTTTGGTTTTTTTTTTCCCTTTATTAAGAAAAAATAATATGGGCAAGGAACCACCTGGTTTTTTTTTTCCCACTTTTTGTTTGATTTTTTTAAAGAATAATTGACAATTACGGCCCTTGAATTTCCATCTTATTGAAATTTGTGATAAAACTTTAATTTTTAAGAGCGACGCCTTACATATTTTAAAAGTAAAATTTATCATTTCAATTGTGCGTATATAAAAAATAACGGATTTATTATTATTATTATTATTATTATTATCAATTTATTACTCATCGGAATATATTTTTATTAATTTTTACGACTTTCATATGACTCGTATATCTTAATAATGATTGATTAAAGAAAAATATTGATTCTTTCGCTTTAGTCTTATAAAATCATAAAATAATAATGTTGCATTATGAAGTAATGAATGTGGCTTAAAATTGCACCCTCTATTATATATTTCTATGCTTAAGCTTTACAAATGATTTCTTAGTAGCTTTACATGTTTCACATAATGTTTGACACGTGACGAAAAAAATAAATACCAGCGAATTTTCTGTTTTTTAAAAACCTAAGGTATTATATCTGTGACTTTTTAATTTTTATAACATCCTCCTATTTTTAATTGACTTCAAAATACTTACGTCTAAATTTCTCCACATGTTCTTTTGGGACCAAATGTTTTTTCCCTTTATTTTAGAAAAAAAGGGTAAATTTATTAACACCAAATTCCTTGAGATTGAACTTCTTCTTTACAAATTACAAGACAAGATCGCTAGTAATCTCTCAAAATAATTATAATAATAATAAATAAATAAAAACCAATGATTCATTGACGTCATGTCTATTTTTTAGTTAATTTTCTCCACTTTTTTAAGAAAGAATTTAAAAGGCAATGACCCACCTGGTTTTCCACCCCTTTTAGAAAAAATTGCAAGTCTTCGGCACCAAATTCCTTGAAAATGTACCTCCTTCCACATCAAAGGTGACTTATCACTAGTGATTTCTAAGCAAATAAACCAATGATGCATTGCATTATGATGTAATGTGCTCAAAATATATCGGCATAAATATTTCATATTTTTATTCTTTTGACAACATATATTTCTTATGACTATAATTTTTAATATACATTATTTTTACGGGTGAAATTTTCAATATTCACTATTTTTCTTCTCTAAAAATCATTCTCGACTCCTTCAATTGGTTTAGAAGAATTTGGACGTGCCGTTAATTTTTGGAAATTTCATTAACGGCACATGAACTAAGAATAATGTATTATTAAATTACGAGATAATAGCGACATATATGTATCTAAATTTAATCAAAATTAGTGATCATGTACCGAAATTTCATTTATAAAAGCCGAAATACTCAAGTTGAGTAAAAGTACAAGGCCTGTATTTTTTATTTCTTTATCACCCCGAAGAGTTTATAATCATGTGTCATGTATCTTCATTACTATATATCCTCGTGATCAAAGGCGTGTAATAAAATATGGTAAACAATAGTCCAATAACACATGTATAGCTAAAAAACATAATAAAGACGAAGAACAAAAATTCTATATTTTTTACGCGACTTGGATACATAGTTCAGTATATAGTCGTTTACTACGCCTAAACTTTAGTACATTTATCGCTATTATTTTTTTAAAAAAATTTATCATGATGATGTAATCGAACTTTAACTTCCTTCTTTTTTTGTCAGTAATTATTTTTTCTTTCTAGTTTTGGTAAATAAATATTTTTCGTTTTGGCACTCAAGTTATTTATTGGGGTGGAAAAAACCGAAAGATCGTGCAAATCTCAAAAAAGCACAAAAATACAAAATTTGTTGCAAGAATTACGACTGCTCACAACGCCGATGAATTCGCAACCAACAGCTCACATGAGAAACATCTCTCGCAGTGGCACCCTCGTAAATTCCCCCAACACCCCGAGGGCAGTTTCGTAAATCCCCTCGCGTTATCCTCGAAAACGTTTTTAGTCTTTACACACTCACTGGCCCCACTCTCGTGTAAGTAACCACATTTCCGGTGCATTTACCGTTTTACCCCTCCCTCCCCCCTTTAAATACGAACCTTCCTCTCATTCTCTCTCCACAAACCCTCCCCAAAACCTCTCTCTCTCTACTTTCTCGCTCGTATTTTCCGTCAACTTTCTCGGGAAAATCGAACTCCGCCATGGCCAGAGGAGGCAAGCTCACGAAGATCAAGTCCGTGCTGAAGAAGTGGAACTCGTTCGGGAGGCAGAGCAGCAGCAACCTCCGCCGGAGCGCGAACTCCGTCGCCTCCGCGGCCTCCGACGACGACGAGATCGCCGCGTCGGCTCTTACCAGAGATCTCCGCCCCGTCTTCGTCGGAAAGTCTCGCCGGAGATACCTCGTCGGAGCGGAGGTCGCCGACCACCCGCTCTTCCGCGAGCTCGTCGAGCGGTCCTCCGCCGAGAGCGACACTCTCAACGTCTCCTGCGAGGTCGTGCTGTTCGAGCACCTGCTCTGGATGCTCGAGAACGCCGATCCGCAGCCGGGATCGCTGGACGAGCTCGTCGAGTTCTACGCGTGCTGATCGCGGTGATCTGAACCGGAATTCAGAGTTCGTATATATATATAGCCTATTTATATGAATAATAATAATAATAATTTTCAAACAATATCATATCTATAATATATATATATATATATATAAGCTCGAGAGTGTATGTATGTATGTATGTATGAATTGAAGAAGAAACTGTGACTGTCCGTACGGTTGGATTCTGTACATTGTTTTTCAAATGCTGAATAATGTACTATTGATTGATTAGAGATGTAATTAGGAATGAGAGAAGAGATTGCCTCTCTGATGATCAGATTCTGTATCGATCGGACGGTGAGGGTTAACTTGTACTGTTTGTTGCTTCTTTAATTCTCTCTTCACCATTTCCCCAGAATTGAATTCACTCACTGTTTGGTCAACCTTTTAGCCTTTTATATGCATATACATATATATATATATATATATATATATGTATATGAATGCAGGTGTTTGCTTGGATGGGTTTGTAATTTTGTACGAGTATCCATTGTCAACCGAACAGAGGTAATTCAAAAGCACACGCTGTTGCCAAAATTGTTTCGATGATTTCGAATCTTAATTAGTACTAAGCTCGATTAGTGTTAATTGGATCCCGAATAGACTGTGATTAAGGAATTTAAATGCATTCTCATCTATTTAGGCGGTAAAACCCGACATGGTAGTGGGAACTCGGACAATAAAAAAAAAATTTGCGACCCACATTGGATTTTCCGGGATTTTTAAGATTTGAAAAAGGCCATGTTTATTAGACCGAGAAAGGTTGGGCGGGGCCGCAACAAAATTGGGTTGGTCCAATGTTCCAAAATATTTTAATTACTTAAATTTAAAAAAATTAATAGCTTTTTCATCTTACAAAATTATTAAATAATACATGAAAAAAAGACTGCAAAATTGTAAAGCTAAATATTGAGTAAATTAGACTACAATCAAGAAATCGAACTCAGACCGGGATACCAAGGACGGGATCGCGTCGAAATCAGACTTCGGGGTCGGAATTTGGAAGATGTTTGAGTGAGATATTTGGAGCACAATGCATGTAATTTGTGTTGGTCGAAGCCACATTAATGTGTGAGGAGGAGACATGCAAAACACAGACCAATTTGTGTTGGAAAGTAATGAGATTGAGTGAGGTTTGTGTTGCACAAATTAATAAATGGTGTAGGACACCTTAATTTCATAACTATAATAATAATAATAATAATTTGTTTTTCGAAATTGTGATCTTTATCTGATCTGTTTCGTAATTTTATGATTAAATTAAATACTTATAATTTTGTTATTACTTCGGGTTCTAAGGTGCAAGCTAGTGTTGAGTAGGGAACTACGGATAATATAAAGTAAAAAAAATTGATTTTTGATTTATTTAAATATTTTAGAGTAAAAAATTGAAGAATGTTGTAGGGCCACCCCTGATTTACAATAGTGTATATAAGTAAAGATGGATAGGTTTTGTCATTTGTTTCTAACCAAAGGAGAAAAATGACCTGCCGAACTTTAATGTGTTAGACAAGCTAGTTTAGTTTGTCCTCAAACACCTCTGGAAATTGATTATCAAAATGGTCCATTGAGGTGGACAAGTGAGACAACAAAATTTTAAGCCTCTCCTAAACATATATATATATAAATGTTTGCAATGATTTTTATTTTTTATTTTGTGCAAAATGTCTTGTTTTTAAATTGATAAAAGTCATGCTATCCAAATGACTTGTATATAGCGAATAAATATGCTATCATTATCAAGGTTTAAGAGGTCATTCCCAGGGTCAAATTTTACGAGTATATCAAGAAGTATATAAAGTCTATCGATGGAGTTTTAGTAAAATTATAAAAATTGACAATTGATTGTGCCTATATGATTTTATAGGTATACCGAAAATCGATGGGTATACTGATGAGGGTTTCGTAGATTAATAGTAGTTAGACATATTTATTGTCATTATTAATTAATTTATAAATAGACAATTAACATTTCTCTATAAAAAAATATTAATTACAAATACAAATAACCGTTTAACGTTATGGATGGGGTTTTTATCAAGTTTGTGGAATTCATCGGGTAAAATGTGGAGGCCGTTCTTGGGCGGGCTTTAAGTTAAACTCGGGTTCTTAAAAACGAGTTGGAAATTTTACAAATTCAGCCCGGTAACTCTCTAAAAACGGGTTACTTATGGATTTTAAAACCATGCCAATAGACAATAGTATTGTTCGCGTAAAGAAAAAGTTCTGTTTCGACAAGATCTTTGGTAACGATTTATTCAAATTTCAAGAGAAATGAAGACAAAGCAAACCTAATTTGTAAAATTGAGAGGTATTTTGTCAATTACTAATAAAAACAAAAGTGCATGATAAAAAATGTAACATCACATATAGTACTAGTTTTTTTTTTTTTTTTTTTTTGGGTAGCATATAGTACTAGTTTTGAGATAAGGTTTCATGTTGCACTACGCAACAAAACTTTCAACATTTCTTATTAGCTTTGAGATCTTAAATTATTAACCATTAGAGTTTGAGAAATTTAATAAAAGGCATTTTGGTGAATATATATAAAAATGACACTATTATTCATCAATATACGTGTAAATTTGATGTATATTATTTGGTGCCAAAAGTATTTGACGACGATAAAAATTTAATAATCTAATTTTGAGATTAATCGTTGAGTGGTTGATTATTCATAATTTAATAAAAAGTCAAGAATTCAATAAGTTATTCATTAAAAAATATCAATGAATAAAAAAGAAGAATTATTGTTAATTACTTATTTATAATTGAGTTTAGTGTTACCTATTGTTTTACTATATTAGATTATTGCTACTTAATAGTTTATTAATCGTTTTTTTAATGAAATACAGTCCTAGTAGAGTATTATAGACTTAGAGTAGTCTATTATTGAAATACCATAAATTATATATAATATACATTTATATATGTATATAGGCTTTCCAATGATGTGAATTGAGTACAATATATTTGTTGTTTATTAAAAATAGCTTCCCAATCATGCGTAAAGCGTCGAGCCAAACCAAACCACATAACTTTACACATTTATAGATATTATGATATTGCATATACTCAAAAAAATGTCAAATATAAAGTTTTTTTTTTCTTTTCTTTTTTAAGGTCAAATTTTAATTCCATAAAATAAGTTAAAAATACAACATAATTAGTCGGTGGCTGCCCAAAAAAGTGAAAATATATAATATACATGAGTCTATGTGTATTAGCATAACTACAACTATGAGATTAACAAAAAAATTAAACCACTATTCAATCACAAAATTAAGCATACGACTCTACATTGTTACAAAATAATATAATATAAATATTGTTCACATTTTCATAAGTGTACAATTATAATTTTTTTTTTTTAAAAGTGTCTTCTTTCTAGTTAATCAAGTCACTATTGGCGCTTTTCGCACTTGATTTTATTACGCTTTTCGTGAATGATGATATATGTTTGTGATTTTTTTTTTTATGTTCAACTAGTTTAACCATTCTCGTTTGGTTTAGTTTAGTTTGTTATGTCGATACTCTGATATTTTTAAATTAATTATTATGAATACCTTTTTATTTTTAAAAAATTTAAGTGCAAATTCAGTTGGAATTCGACTTGCAATTTCGCTCATTTGCTTGAAACTCGACTTGTAATTATTTTTCATGCAAAATGTCCGCAACTTAATATGTTGTAAGCCTAATTTTAAAAAGGTTAGTAATTTTATCGTGAATCGTCACTTTTAACCTACAACCTCTTTCTTCATGTGATCGAGTCCGGTCAATTTTCGGAAACCCTTCAATATGCTCAGTCTAAATCCCTTTTTCTAGCTACTGTTATGAGATTTGAACTTTAAATTCTAATTATAAAAATTTAATGTTAAATTGATATAGTTATATACTTTTTTGGCTTAGAAAGACAATACCAAAGAAATTTAAAACATCATGAAAGTCAACAACTTTACAAGTTGGAAAATTGCCAAGAAAAGGGGGTCATTTATTTTAAATGACTAATTAATACAGTCCAAATTCCAAATACAATATAATATACTATGCTTCTCGTATAGTCAAATATAAATCACGTAGACATATATTATTAGCCTACTAATCATTAGCTTTGAATTAGAATATATATATTCCCCACATAAAGTCAGAATGAAATGTCATAAATTAGATTAGTAATGATTAAGTTAGTTAGAGATTCTTTTTTTCTTCTCTCACCAATTTATACCCACACGCACTACTTTTTTCCTTTATTTCTTTTTAGGAATTAGACAAACAAAAAGCTCATTAATATTTATTGATTATGTAATTTATTTGTACTAAATTACGTATGAGAGAGTAGATATAGAAATATATAACCAACCAAGCTTGGCTTAGATTAGTAATGATTAGGTTAGTAAGTCTTAAAAATATCTTGTTATTACGATTCTTTACCCTAAAAGAGGAAAAAAACTCGGTTTTTTGTCGAGCACGTGTTAATCGTTGCGACAAGATTTTAGGATAGATATCTTTCCTTTTCAAGTAAAATATAACCTTATTTTCATTAGTAGAACCCAAATGAAGGTCTAGAAGTTAAAATTGGCATTAAGAACGCATCGTATTTTTGCTCGTATGGAAACTAAGTTTTTAACGTTTCGGTTGCGTTTTTAACGCTTTCACAATGGCCTATTGAAACTAGAAGATATTTAAACTTACAATACACTAAATACAAATCTCGACGATAAACTTGATACTTTAGAACATTTTGTGTTTATTTCTTTGTCAATTTTGTGTTATTAACAGAGTGCGATTTTCGATGATTTATAATATGACATTTATGTATTGAATTAACACGCTAATAAAGAATTTATCGGTCGGCGATCAAGCGTATATACACTATCGAAAAAATTGGTGTGAATGCCGAGCTTAATCCACTTTGTATGAACTACTTAAATGATTAAAATGTTGAATGCGATTATGAGTACTAAAGTAGAGACCAACCAGCAAATTACGCGCTTCCAAGCTGCCATTTTTGCTAACCCAAAAGCAACTTTTGTATCGAACTTATTGCAATCCAAAATATTTGTATGCCCAAAAGCAGTTTGTTCCTCTAACAAATGCAAGTTTTTGGTGTACGTTTTGTTGCCTTTTTAGGTGCTTGACGCTTTGGCACTACGTACTCTTTTGTATCTCACTTATGTTATATACACGTGTGTAAAAACAGTGACACAATCAAACTCATCCCTATATCTACCATCACGGTCCTATTAGAATGCATGCAAAATTTATTTCATTGTTCCTTTGTATGTTAGAAATAAACAATTTTTTAGAGTTTCTTCGTCGTACCCATTTTTATGGCCTAATTGTTCCATTCTGTATTATTATTATTATTATTATTATTATTATTATTATTATTATTATTATTATTACTTGTTGCGACATAATTTCATCAGATGATTTAGGGGCCGGGTTTCGTCGAGGAAAGCAAATAATATGGACTTTTCGAATATAAGTTTTAATGTTTAGAATTTTAAACTTAGTTGTCATTATTTTCGTGCTCTATAGTTCATTATAACACTTTTTCGACCATAAAAGATTTTTCTCCTCATAGTAGTATTCATGTAAAATTCCTAACCTAATTGATTTATCTTTATATTCGTTATTATCTTAGATTTCATTTATAAATGTCTACAAGACTAAAGAAAAACACACCATGGCACTTTTATTCTAGAAAATAGAAGACTATTTTTTATAAATAAATAACAACAATCACATAATAATATTGCACCATTTATTAAAAATCAAATAGATAAGTTGCCTTAAACAAAATATAAAGTCGATTTTTCATTTTTATTTTTAAAAAATATAGTATAATAGATTCTTCGTCGACAATATAAACAAAAATATATGTCTCGATGACCACGTTTTGATGCATTTTTAAGAAATAATCATAACTATTTATCACTTTTGAATGAATTAAAGACAAAAGAACCAAAAGTGAAAAAATCATAATAATAAAATAATTATAGTATGTTGAAACTCTGTAGAAATGCAATCAAAAGGAGCAAATATGTGAAAAAATAATACGTCGCTATGTGAAACTTCACAATAAAGACTAAACTATTTTTTTAAACTATTTTCACAAAAAAGTATATCATTAAACATTTTACCACTAAAAATATAAAGAATATAACTCATTATATTGCAGTATTTTTGCCTCAAATAAGATGATAAATTACGTTTTTTTGTTTTGTTGGTGTTAGGAGTCAATCCTAGATTTTTCCAAAAGGAAGACCTTGAAATCAAGGTAACAACCAAAACTACTACATGTTCATTCTATTCTTGACTAACTGTTAATATTTTATACATAATATCTACGTGTTTTTTTTTTGAACTTTTTTTTTTTTTTTTTTCTTTCCATTTTTTACTCGACGCTTTTCAAATGGTGCCCAACAGGCCAAGCATACATATGAGCATTTAAAATACTGCTGCATGTTATATATATATATATATATGTGTGTGTATATATATATATATATATATATATATATATATGGAATCAACTGGATGAGATATAGAAGGTCCATTGATCCGTGGTTCAAGCTTCTTGTCGTCTGCTCTCTCTGTCGTTTAGCTATTTCAATCCGTATATATATAACTTCTTTCTTCTTCACAATATTATTCTCATTATGCATGGAAAATAAGAAAGGAAACAGGAAATCAGAGAGAGTCTGAATCGGTGAAAAGAACTTGACATCTTTTCACTGCAAAAGAAGCACATGACAATGTTGTAAATTGTCTACTTTTATCCCTAAAAAAATAAAAATAAAAATAAAAAAATTGTCTACTTTTATTATGCCATGTATGATCGATTGCGTTTACTTTGCTGCGAGGAAAAAGGGACGTGTACTTTCACTAGATAACAATACATTATTTATATATATATTTTGCATGACTATTGTTCTATATCAAACGACATGAAACCTTTACGAAGAAATTCAATTTGAAGAGAGAAAAAATTACGGAGTACGGAGGAGAAATTTACTATGAAAAAAAAAAGTTACAATAAAAGAGAAACAAGAGAGTACGAGAATAATGATATAATAATAATGGTAAATGTACTCATTTTTAGGTGAACATAACAGTTACCTACATAAATTCTATTTGTTTTTTTAATGGATATAAATTCTAATGGTAAATTTAGGTACTTCGGCCTTGATAAATAGAACTTGAGTATATCACCACTACATTATCTAATTTTAAGTACATATCTCGCTATTTAAAAAAAAAAAACCAATAAAACATAGGTTTAACCCATTAACTTTTTTTCTTTTAACTAACCTTATAGATAGACAACAATGACATAAAGCACCGGAAAGATCTCTCGGGTCGATCCTTCTATTTTCATTATAAATTTCTACTTCGCACCATAAGGCTTGAAAATAACAGAAAAAAGCGCATTCGGATTACAAACTTTAAAAACGATTTTATCAAATAACAATGCGAGCTTCGTAATTAGTTGTTGTTTATGTCATTTCGTTAGAATTTCATAAACAAATATATTTCTTTAGAACGGTCATAAAAATTGTGTGGAGAGAAATGTTTTGTTGAGTACAATTTAGCCGTATGTATGACTATCTTTAATAATTTTTCTTATATGTACAAGACCAAGTACATTAATTTTAATTCTATTATTTCTAGTTATTGATGCAACTTAATTGTGGAGGCCCCAAATAATGTGACTTGAAATAATAAGCTTTCCAAAATTTTGGAATGATTACAATTTATAGTATAATAAATAGTTATCTGTCAAAAATGCAAGCCATGGCCTCTATAAGCAGTGAAGTACCACATAAATAAATACCCTACCACATGAGTATTGATATAAAATTAAAGACAAGATTACCATTATATATATGAAAAGACTTGTCAATTCAATGTTTGTAAAATCATAATTAAATGCATAGTTACAACTCTATTATCAAGTCATACTATCATGAAGAAGAAGAAAAAAAAAAGTGTCCTTAGACTACGACAGGGTCGGACTTAGCTATAAGCGGAAAACGCCCGTATCTCGAGCCTCCAAATTTAATCCAATTTTAAAACTCTCTAAATGTGTTTAAAAATAGTTATTCTACATGTTAAGCCACCATATCAAATCATCCACAAGCAGTCAGTGTCCTATAATAAAACTGTCAGGGGCTTTTCCGTCTTTTTTCACTCCCATTCACTCAGTCTCACTCACACAAGTGAGTCACGTGCGTTCTGGTCCGTGGGCCCAAGAGCAAAGACCGGCCCACGTGAGATTGGGGTGGGCCGAATCGGATCTTGGGCCCGCTTTGTTTCCCAAGTGGGGCCCGCCTCAGGATTCCATGTTAGCCATGGAATTTTTGTCTCTGCAAATCACAGCTCATCGCAAATTCATGCACGTCAACACTCACGAACGACTTTTCAGACTTAAACACTTACTTACTTCTCAATTCAAACCAAAATTTATAATATATATATAATAATATAAATTTATATATTATGTATGTATAATATAAAGTATAAACTATAAAGAATGATGTCAAAAGTTTCTTTCTTATGATAAAGAACAACATTAATCACAAGTGGATAATCTAAGACACCGTTAAATGGTCCCAAATATTTGGAAATAAAAATAAAATTAAATCAAATATCGTGGGATTTGGAAGGGGTTAAGTATTGTGAGAGACTTAATGATAACAAAAAAAAAAAAAGAATAAAATTATAAAACTAGAAATTTCTCGTCAACCTTATGTTTTTTTTAGAACTGTGGTAACTAACTTCTGCGGAGATATTACGGAAACTCATTATTTAAATGGATGCCTCACATATATGTGAAGTAATTGTATATATATTTGTTAAGTAATTCTCTCTCTCAAAAAAAAAAGTAATTGTAAATATATTTAGCTAATATGTTTCATAAATTTGTGAATTATTTCTATTGAATTCTGAGCGTAAATCCAAAGTGAGAAAGCTAGGTAGTCCAAGCATGACTCAAGAGTGAAGACCAAGAAGATGTTAAGATTATGATTAGCATGTGGATTACTTCTTCCACAAAGAGGGCCTACTTGATGGTTAATTATTTGTGTATATGTCTATTAACATATTAAATCTAGCTTATTTACAATAATTGTGACATATCTCTATATGAGCTCATTTTCATGTGGGAAGAGCCTTTTTGTAATGTGTGTGTGTATATATATATATATATATATATATATATATATATATATATTAGTTGAAATTTATACCTCTATTTGTGTGATCGATGATTTAGTAATCACAATATGTTTGCTTAGGATTCTAAATATATAATTACTGTTATTGTTGCTCCCTAAACCGTTATATATATATAAGTGACAACTAGTTAAATTAAAGTAGTAGCTTGGGATTGGTTCTCGAACAGTCTTGTCCAGACCTGCGGGTTTTGGGCAACCCGCGCCCATAACCCATTTGGACGCGTGTACTGCGGGCTGTGGGCAGTCTGTGCTCGTGCCTAGAGCTGCAACTGGCGACTAGCTCTTGCCGTTCGCGACGTCTCGCGGCGAGCTCCGGCGGTTCGCGACGTCTCGCGATTCGGCGTCGAAAATCGCGACCAGTCGCGATTCGGTGCATAATCGCGACTCTCTCTCTCTCTCTCCCTCTCTCTCTCTCTCTCTGTCTCATATAGTAACCTCTCTCTCTCTCTCTCCACCGCGACTCGTCGCGACCTCCCCCCACCGCGACTCGTCGCGACTTCTACAGTGACGAGTTGCAGGTCTACTCGTGCCCAAGGATTGACAGGTTATAATACAGAATAATCTATATATAAATAATAATAAATTTTGGATTATATGGCCCGTGTTTATTATTATTTACATCAAGGTTTAAAATTTCGCTTGCCGATGTCGTTTCGCATTTTTCGTTTTACGGATATATCGCTTGCCGATGAGTATGCCAATGGGCAAATCGTAAAAAAAGGGCATACCGCATGCCGCATAACCGCACTTTTCGCATGGGCATACCGCATGCCGATGGGGTTTTCGACGAATATTCTGTAAAAAAATATTTAAGTAATTAAGCAAGATATTTATATAAGTTCAAAACTACATATTTAATAAATACAAGACATAATTGTATACAACAGACACATTTGTAACTTAAATATGTAGGTGAAATGTATAATATTAAGTCACTTTATTAGTTGAAGTGTATAATATTAAGTCAAATTATTATGTGAAGTTAATATGTGTGTTTATTAAGTGTGTAATATTAAGTGAATATGCATGTTAATTGTATATGTATGTTAACAAATTTAATATTAGTTGAAGTGTATAATATTAAATGAATATGTATATTAAGTGTATATGTATGTTAGGTGTAGTTATAGTATAATTATGTATATTATTAAGTGTGTAATAGCGGCGGATAGCTGCATGGCCACTTAACATACACTTAACGGGAGACCCTTCCGGGGCCGGTTCGCGAAGGAAACCTTTCGGGAGAAGAGTGTTAGGGGGCGCCCCGTGTATTCGGGCCAATTGATAAACCCCAGATTTCTCAAGCCGCTGGCCCCCGAAGTCTTTACTCCAATCACGCCTGGGATTGGCAAGGAGAGCAGCGTGGATGCTCTTGAACCGCGCCTCGGCCTCCTCATTCTCTTCAAGCTTGAATCGAGGGAGGTCCGCTCCCTCGAGAACCAAATCAGTCGGTAGGAAAGCATGGTGGGGACCGAAGTTAGAATTGTCCACACGAACAAAAAAATATTTATTCTCCCAGCCGGATTCGTTTGAGGGCGTGTTCAGGAGGATGTGCGGTCGGACGCGATGAGAGATGGCAAAACGACCCAGATTCTTTGGATTACGGGAGACTTTGAAGAGACGCATCAGGTCCTCGAGCGTGAGCTCCACTTTCTGTTCACATGCAATGGCCAGTGTACAAAGGAGGAGGCGAAGAGTGTTAGGGCTCACCTGAGCAATCGGAACCCCGAAGGCGTAGAGAAACGCCACGACCAGGAGCGGCGTCGGGAAACGAAGGCCGACGATGCGGAAGAACGATTCATAGACGCAAACGAAGTCGCTCTGAGGTTCATCGGCGAACTCGCCCTCGAGAGGGAGACGGGCAGTGCAGGTCCCTGAGTCAGTGTGGTTATCGACGATATACTTCAAGCCTTCTTCCGTCATGACGGAAGGGGGACTCCGAGTCTTAAAGATTGGGCCGGAGCGGGATGGACCCATCGAGGCGTCTGAGGGAGAAGGAGGAAGAATTTCGGGGACGAGGAGATGAGGATGAACAACAGTAAAAAGAAACCTAGAGAGAATTCTTAAAAAAAATACGAAAATGCCTGGAAAAATGGTTTTGAATTTCGAATTTATAGAAAGGGAATAGTGATGAGTAGGCACGTCCTTAATCTGACGGCCCAAAATCGAAGCCTGCTAACTCATCAACGGTTCATTTCAAAGGCCCGTTATAAATCTCTCCAGGCCCTCAAATGCAAAAAAGGATGGTCATTCAATGCTGAAGGGACGTGCGTAAGATTCGAGGCTGACAGATTTTTGGGAAAGCAAAATCGAGGTGGGCCCCGGACCCGAGCAACGTTGAGAAATCTTCGTCGCTGAGAGTTTAGTTGGGGCTTAGGAAAGCAAAGGAAGTCTAGCGAGGGAAGGGAGCAACGTCATACTTTATTTTACCTAGTGTATACACTTGATAAAATGGGGGACTAACTGTTAAGGTCGGATTTGGTCAAATCCATCCTCAACACAACTCGTGTCGTTTTGTCCATAAACGACATGAGGGAGGCGAGGAAGTTCACCAACGAAGAGGGAGTTATCCCCGAGGAAGGACATCCCCGAGGAGGAATACCCCGAGGAGGTTCGTCAGCGAGGGGACGCAGCCACGCGAGCAAGCGGGTCGCGATGAAGCGTCCCATCACGACTCGACGAGGAACTTCGTCATGATGATTATGCAGAGCCCGATGACAGCCGAAGAGACGGGCATTTAATGAAGCCGACCTACTCACTCGATGAGAGCGTCAGCAACGGCTGACGAGACGCGCATTTAATGCGGCGCACCTACCCATCACGGGAGCCTGCTCGGAGGTGACATAAAGTGAGGATAAACCCCGCTGCCTTCAAATCACGTCAGAGAGTGATGATTAAAGAGGAAAAATGCGGGATGGATAGAAGGGGAAAGTATTGTAACTCTATAAAAGGCAAGATAAGCCTCATTTTGTAGAGGTTGGTTAGTGGGTGATTCGAACAAAAGGGAGAGAAAAAAGACTCAGCAAAAACAAGAAAAAGAGATCTTGTAATAGAATTATTTGAGGCTCATGATCCTTCATCTGTCCAGCTATTCAACGGAAGAAAACCGAGCTCATTTCGGATTTCATAATAAAACAGAGATACTCATCATTTGTTGTCTTTTTATTTATTATTTGATGATTATCTTTGTGACTGGAAAAGGGTGGTGAAAAACCCCCTCTACAATATGATAACAGGAAAAGTACCGTCAACTCCTAGAAATGCATGCTTGAGGCCCTCGGGAAGTTGGGCAAGCTCAACTTTTGGGGTCTCCTCAACTGATGACTTTGGCTTTTGTCGGTCATGTGGAAGTTCTTCGAAATGTTCATGCCAGAACGTAGTTTCTAATTCTTCAGAGTCTGCTAAAATGGCAGAATCTTTAGACGTCTCATCGAGAACAGAATACTTAGAATCATGGAGGAGGTTGGTTTCTTCGACGAGTGTGTCTATCACGTAGGTATGAGCACACTCATCATCATCGTGTGGCTGCCTAGAGAGGTTTAAAATGTTGACTTCCATAGTCATGTTCCCGAAAGAAAGCCTCATGAGACCGTTCCGACAGTTAATCAAAGCATTTGCTGTTGCAAGGAAAGGTCTTCCTAAGATAATGGGAATTTTAGACTCGGTGTCAACAACAGAATGAGTATCTAAGATAAGAAAGTCCACAGGGTAGTAGAATTTCTCGATTTGCACCAATACATCTTCCATCATACCTCGAGGTTTCCTAACAGATCTGTCGGCCAATTGCAACACAACTGCAGTCGGTTTCATGTCGCCAAGTCCTAGACGCAAGTATATAGAATATGGCATGAGATTTACACTTGCGCCAAGGTCCAAAAGTGCTTGACCGAAACGTTGAGTCCCGATATAGCACGAAATTGTGGGACAACCGGGGTCTTTGTACTTTGGAGGTGTTCTTTGCTCAATTACTGCGCTAACTTGCTATGACAGAAACGCAGTCTTCTTGACATGATTACGCCGCTTTATCGTGCATAGATCCTTCAGTACTTTGGCGTAGGCCGGTACTTGTTTGATCACATCCAACAAGGGAAGATTGATCTTCACCTGTTGCAAGTGTTCTAGGATCTCGGCTTGATGCTCTAGTGCTTTTCCAGTAGACTTAAAGGCCTGAGGAAATGGAGCTCGCACAGGAATAGCTGCGGGTTCATTCTCTGGAGCAGCTATCTTACTGGAAGTGGTGGTTTTTGATGGTTGAGGTTCAGCTACAACACCAGTTCGAGTAGTGATAGCACTTACCTCCTTGAGTTGAGGATCTGAGCTTTCAGCTGCATGAATGCTTTTGGTGTTCGATTGAGGTTGGGCAGGAAACTTGCCTCGCTCTGAAACAACCAAGGAGTTCGTCAGATTTGTGATTTGAGATTTGATCCCTTTATTCTCCTCAGCCAATTGTGTAATCATTGCTTCAAACTTCTGGTTCGTTTTCTCTTGAATCTCTATGAACCTATGCAGGGTGTCTTCGATAGGCATTCTGGATGCTTGCATGTGTTGAGGCGCTGAAAAGACTCTTGGTGCATATTGTTCTTAACTTGCTTTCCATTGATTTCCAGACGGCTGTGTGTTGTTATTGCTCTTCCAGCTAAAGTTTGGGTGGTTCCTCCAACCAGGATTGTACGTCTCAGAGTAGGGTGAATAAGGTTTGTTGTAATTCCCGAGGGCATTACATTGTTCCTCATATAACCCTCGCATTTCAGCATACGATGCACAATCTTGGGGCTGATGATCCACTCCTCCACACACAAAGCAGGTGTATTGGTTTTCGACATGTGCGACCGATTGTGTGGCTCTACTATTTTGGGACTTGAGGGCCTCTAGTTGCTTAGTCAAATTCTCGACTTGGGCTTTGAGGCTGTCCTCTTCCTTCAATTGGTAGACACCGACTGGTCGTGACCTACTCGTGCTCTCTGTGGCACTCGGCTCAGTCCAATGGTCTGTCATTTCGGCGAGCTCATTCAGATACTCGATGGCTTCATCCGGGTCTTTGTTCATGAATTGCCCATTGCACATCGACTGAATTAACTTGCGTTCGTCACCAGTAAGACCATCATAGAAATAACTCACGAGGCGCCAACTCTCAAACCCATGGTGTGGACACAGGTTCAACAAATCTTTATATCTATCCCAAGCCTGGCGAAGTGATTCACCGGCTTTCTGGTTAAACATTGAGATCTGTCGTTTCAGACCATTAGTCTTATGGTTTGGGAAAAACTTGTTGAAAAACAACGTAGTCATTTCTTCCCATGTTCCAATAGACCTTGGTCTAAGAGAGTATAACCAGCTTTTCGCTTTATCCTTGAGGGAAAATGGAAAGAACTTCAACCTCATGACGGTTGCGATATCAGCACGGCTATAAAATGTGGCAACTGCCTCCTCGAATTCTCTAATATGCACATATGGATTTTCGTTTTCTAGCCCGTGAAAGGTTGGCAAAAGTTGAATCATGCCGGGCTTGAATTCGTGATTTGGTGCGTTAGGATTGAAAATGATGCAAGAAGGGACTGCAGCTCGTGCTGGATGCAAGTAGTCATTCAGAGTCTTCATGTGATGCTCTTCTAATGCCATTGGATGGAAGAAGTCGTTTGGAATCGAGACAACGGAAGTAGAAGACGAAGATGGAGAGGTTGATGGGTTAGGAGTAGGCTTTCGGGCAAAACGACCTAATTCGTCTCGGAATGGGGTCATTAACTAACCGGGATTTTTTATATCTTTTTTGTTTGTTTGTTTGTTTGTTTGTTTTTTTTTTTTTTGGGATAAATATGTTATGTGGAAATAGTACCAAGATTATTCCCAGATCGACTGGAAAGGATACTATGATCTCACTTTAGGCCCAAACTGTTCTAGACAGAACTCCCCGAGGTTCCCAGGTCAGTTTGGAGGAGATTGCAAAGCACACCTTATTTAACAACCAATCTTTCTTAGGCAGAATAAAGCCTTGATAAATACCGCCACACGACACAAGTAACCTTTTTGTGTATTTTATTGGAATTTTATGATATGATTTTTTTTTTTGATTTTTTAACCTAAAAGGATGCACATATTATATAAGAAAGCTAATGAAAGGAAAATACTTTTTTTTGGATTCTCTTTTTTTTTTTTATCAAAAGATCAAAACTAATTAGCAAAATAAATAATTTTTTTTTGAAATTTTTATGAAAATAAAAACGAAAATAAGAAAAAGATTTTTTTTTGTTTATATTTTTTATGGATTTTGGAAAGAGATTGATTAACAAGTATTTTAAATTTTTTTTTTTAATTTTTTAATTTAATTTTTTTTTTTTCAAAATAAAACGAAAATAAGAAGAATTTTTTTTTTTTTTATGATAAAACAAAAAAAACGAAAATAATAAAAAAAACTTAAGGAAATAAAAATAAAAGTAAAACGTAACTACTTACCTTTGAACGTTTGCACTTGTAAACAATTCTCTCGAAGCGCTTCCCCGGCAACGGCGCCAAAATTTGATCACGCTCAAAAAGTGCTCTCGCTAAGCGGTCGTTGTGTAGCACAAGGAAAGCGGAGTCGTATCCACGAGGAAGCAAAAATTAAGAGAAACTTTCACCAAGAACAAACGTTAAAAGAAACGAGAAGAATAAAAACAATTGATTTTTAAAGAGAAGAAAAATATTTAAATTCAACGATGAGAATATATGAGAGAACGGTTAGCTTCGGGAATCCTTTTATTGTGTCGTTAATGCGATACCAATTTCAATACCTAAATTTTCACCTAAAATAATGTCTTGATATGAAAAAGGTTTGAAGAAATATATAGAATTCATGCATAATAAAATCCACATAATAAGAGCATGACTAGAATTATATGTATAATAGAAACGCATAATTTAATAAACTCTTAAACAACTTGAACATATCAATACTTGAATCAAGAATAAAAATTGCATTGAAACTTGGTACAGAAAAACTAAACAATAAAATTCATCCGTAGCTAACCCGCGAGTTTTAGCCAGAGCTTGACATGATAACTCCAAGCTAGATGAAGAAAATTAGAACTTAACCCTAAAACTCTTTTCTCTCTGCTCTCTGCCGAATTGCTGTTTTCGTCGAATGCCACATATTTATACACATCATGATGACCTAGTAGTTCCACCTTTTGTGGAGGTGATTTGATTAGTCAACCTTTGTTGACAAAAGATTGAACGCACTCAACGCAGCTTCCTTGTAACCTCTCTTTCATCATATTTGCTCTATTGGTCCTTAGCTTTTTCTTTTTGTTAATTGCTTCAAAGTCCTTGATCTATTTATTTATTTCCTGAGAAGTATCACAATAAAATCAATTCAAATAAAAACAAGTTAAATCCAAACAATTAGGTAAAATCACAATGATTAATCTCAAGCATGTTTCATGACATAATTAGCATAATTACCATAGCTTTATTCTAATAATTTCACAATTATTATCAATTAAACTATATAAATTGTAGCTCTTTTCGGTACTTATCATATATTCACACTTCAAAGAACAAAGCATGATGTGATACTAATGCCGTAGCATTCTTATAACACAAATTCCATATCTGTGAATCACATAGTTCAACGAGACAGTATTATGACACCAACCGTCGGGTATTTGATCCATCATTTGGGTCTTGCCCATTGACTAGTCAAGTGTCACAAGAAATTATGTGCCCACTTCAGGATTTAGGTAATTACAAAAATACCCCTCGTTTGTGATTTTGAAGCTTCGAGTAATGAAACGGTTTTACTTCGAACTTCAAAGTGTCACAGGTCTAGTTCAGTGTCTTCATTAAGACATCAAGAATAAACTCTAGAGTCACAACTCTCAATATCACAAGATCCGATATCAGTAGTTTATTCAAACAATCATTAATCGGATACGATTGCCCCATCAATACTAAGATTGCGAACTGTTTATTTTAAACTTATCAAGAAGAGGTATCTTGTTAAGTCTGTACTTAACTCTTCTTTTGTTGATGATAGTTTCAGGGCGTAGACATATATGCATAAACACAAACTTAAATAAATAAGAATGAATATTTAATCTTTATTTAATTCTCAGCAAAAGAACATTATCGTATTATTACATCGAATACTTTATTAATAAACTATTTTATTTGCTAAAAGGTCTTTCGTGTCTCCTTTGTGGGCATAAATCCCAACACTTAGCTCGAAACCAACCGCTCATTTCAATTCAAAGTATTTTCACCATGGCGATCGCATCCATGATCCTCCGGAGACCGGCCGGAATGTTTCGTCCGGTACATTTTTCGATCACTACACTACTTTTTTTAAGAAGAAGGATCGCTACATTACTGATCGGCTTCGTACCCTAATTTTTTGGTTATAGATGATTGCGATGAGGAGAGCTCCCATGAACTTCCTGAAGCCAAGCCTCGCCCGCTTAAAATGTAAAATTCAGAGCTTCCCTGGCCCCGGCGAAGAACTGACGGCCGACGTGGTTGCTGTTCTTCAGTCTCTGACGGTTTGCCTGATACTCCTTCCACTGATCCCTTGCGTAAAAAACAAGATCGCTGACACGAGTGAGGGCACCGGCGAAGTGACTATCGCGGCCAAAGATCTCGTAAGAGCTTTTCAGTTGATCACCTCGCTGTTTGGGGAAGTGCTGCTGCACTTTATTTGTCATGGCTTCACCACCCACGATTGCCCCGACACACTGCTCTCCTTGATCAGAGTCCTCCAAGGGGTGTTCGCGGGATCGATATCGTGTTCAAAGATGCAGGGTATTACATGAAGATCGGGATGAAAGCGGTGATCGGGATATACATGTTCCTTGCCTTGATCGTACTATAACGTTCTTCAATAAGAACGTAGGAGCTATGAACACCTACGTTCTTATTGAAGAACGTTATAGCTCCTGCGTTCTCCTCTCTCTTGTTCATATAGAGCCTACCCTCTATATTTTAAAGGATTGGTTTAAATTTTTAGTGTAAAAAGAAGGTGTTCGATTTCTTTTTCTTGTAGGGTTCCAACCCTACTGTCCTCTTTCATGGCTTATTTGAACCTGTCTATATACTATTGGAATATTATTAATTTGTATAAATCTTACAATATCGTAATTACTAAACTTGTTTTTTTTTTAATTATTTATAAATCAGAACTTACACCAAAGAAATACCTTGACATGAATACCATGAAAGATATCATCACTTTTAATGGATCTTTGGCGCGAATAGGTAATGAGGATGGGGAAACTCTTACAATGATGACGTTGTCTATTGTTATACGTGAAGGAAAAAAATAAAGACGAAAAATCTAAATAATTTTCCGTCGTGATTGGTCATGTGTAGCTACTTGCGCCATCGTTATGAGGGGCGCGTCCCTATATCGCTAGTTCGTTTAGCTCAAGAGCCAATAGAAGAGTTTTAAGAATTAATTACAGTTATATACACTTAGTAAATTCTGATATTGTCTATAACTAATCTTATTAATATTAAATTTTTTGAGAATATATATTAAATTAAACATGTGCAGCGAAACTTAAACCTGTGTAATCTATCTTTCTTTTATAGTTAGATAAATATATAAGTCAACTTTTCTCTACAATAATAGCATGAAAACAACTGCATATTTAGCAGAGCAAAGAAGTGCCATTAGGAAGAAGACACTGCGAGTGAGTAAGCAATGTGATTGTACATATATATCACATATCATTCAGAGCACAGTCTTCATTCTGTCTCTATGCAGTCACATATCAATATGCATATATATATATATAATATATAGTCCCACCAAAAATTATTATTTACTGAGGGAAAGAATCGACTCTTCTTGTTCTTTCTTTACCAACATGAATTCATTGTGATGGTGACTTTTGTTCTCACATTTATCAACATGAAAGGTTCATTTACTGCATATATATAGAATTATATAAATGATATATATATATATATATTATGTACAGTGAGTATATTAACAAACAATGTATAGCAATTAGCAATACATAGAATTATATAAAAATGTAATCTTACAAAAAATGCATAGCAAATATGAACTGATAAAATAAAATAAATAAAAAATAGCAGAGTGAATGTGATAACATAAATATATATATGTCTACCTCCAATGAGCTATTTTGGTAGATTGACCGCCTTTAAAGCGATTGAAACCCTAACTACATGTTTCTCACTTTGATTGGACAAATTATAATTAAGAATTATCTTTAATAGAATCTACAAGACAAATATTCCCTGACAATATATATATATATATATACATACGTGTGTGTGTGAACTAGAGCTGTTGTTGGCGACGTCGCGACGCGTCGCGGGCCAAATAGCCAAAATTGCGAGGAGCCTCGTCGCGATGCGTCGCGAGGAATCGCGAGGCCGCGAGGAGATGTTGGTTTTTTTTTTGCGGCATATGTACCTGTTTGCTTCCAATGTTTAATTTTATCAATTTTTACCCGAATTTAATTATCAAACTTTATTAATTGTTTCAAAATTATATTTAAGTATGTTAATTTTTTAAAATTATTATTTATAAATTATTTATTTCAAAATTAATATTTAGGTATGTATATAATTTATTATTTTGTAACATATTAATAATTTTGATTTATATTTAGTTTTTAATTTGTAACATATGTTAATAAATATTAATTTGTAACATATTAACAATTTTAACAAATTTAATTGACAAATAAATAAATATGATAAGACGAGATATTTAAAAAAAAAAAAAGTTATATTATTCATTGTGAATATTACAATAAGGTGGAAGAAAGCTTCACCGCTATTGTTTTTTAGTATTTCGAGAACCTTAAGAGCCGATTCCCGTAACAAGGTTTGCAAATCTGGCAATCTCCATATGAGAAAATTGGTTTCAACATACATGTTGATGAGATGATCCAATGATGGGATATTGACTTGCTCCGCTCGGAAAAATGAGTGCTTAACATTCCCGTCCAAGCTTGCTCCTTCAAAGGCACTTTTTCCACCATTTTCTTGATAACCGAAGGGCGAAGCATCAAAGCCTGCTTCATAAGATCCGATGAACTAGACTTTGTATTTGCTTCGTCACTATCGTCTATATTCTCCTTTTTCTCCAGATATAGTCGGGAAATCGCAAGCGAATACGAGAGATTCGGAAACAGCCATAACGAGTTATCACTTTCATAGAGTTCTGAGAATTTTTCCAGCCATGAATACTCTTCGGCTCTGAAGGCTAAGTAGTCAATATAGAGCTTTGCGCCCATTGGATCGTCGGAATCCAAAAAGAGCAAAAGCTTACAAGCTTCTAAAGCCGATCGATGACAACTTGCCGATCCATATTCTTCATGTGAGCAAAAAGCGCCCTAAAAAGAGGCTTTTTATTATCATCGTTGAACTTCAGTTGACAATTCCCCTGAAATGGCGTGAACATTTGGTGCCACGCACATTCTAATGCGTATAAACACTTTGAAATAGCATCTGCGGCCATTTGATGCTCACCGGAAAACTTAAACTAATCCACCATTGTAACAAGTGAATCCAAGTGATAAGGGTAATATTCCGTTGATATCATGAGTGGCTTTTGCAGCTTCAAACGTGTTTTGAGCTTGAGAATAGGATGACGAATGCACATATCTACATATCAAAATACAGAGTGTACATAAAATAGATGTCATGGAGAAAAACAGGGAAACAATCAAGAAACAGATAGTGATTTTACCTAAAGACTTCAACAAATTCCACGGAGAAAGAACCGTCCCACCGATGCCAATGTTCCGATGGAGTAATAAGAGCAGTCTTTCGGTTATAACCGACACGCCGGCCTCCACGTACCTGTCTTGAGCTGCTCGGTTGATTACTTTTCTCAAAGGATTTCACAACCTTGGACCCATATGTTCTTCGGAGTTTGTTTTCCGCATTCAGATATTTCGTATCCACTTGTAATACCGAGGATCTACACTGTTTATCTTTGACAAGAGTATCGCCGAGCTGCAAATTTTCCGCTTTTGATTTTTCAATATTCTTGTATAGCGATAACGTTTCCAGAATCTCATCTAAAGGCTCCTCGGCTTTCTGTATAGAAGCAGAAGAACCCTCCTTGTTTTTCTTCTTTTTCTTTTTCTTCTTTGATTTGTTACTGGATTTCGAGGCTACTTCAGAAGAACCTCTAGACTTGGGCAATTCTTGTTTCTCACTAGTTCCAACTGAATTTACTTTGGCGGGTTCTTGCTCATCCTCCTGCATTCAGAATATCGATATATAACTTTGCATCTCATATCGTGCATAATAATAAGTTAAGAAGAAGACCTAAACACTTTGAAAAGCGCACTTAGAAACACCCTATAAAAACCAATTAATCGTGTGTAAACGAGTCAAGCCACCAGCAAACCCATTTTGACCTATAACTCAAAGAGTAGCGTTACGCAACTATCAATATTCAGAGTCGAAAATATGAACACACAAACACACACGACCTATTGAAACCTAATCGCATCGAAACGGGTCGTGCCATGGCCACCAGCAGACCCCGATTTGACCTATTTCGAAACGAGTTGTGTAACGCAATTATCGATATTCAAAATCTAAAACCATTTCTTCTTTTTACGCTCCCTCTTCACCCCTAGCTTTCCATTTTTGCCCTTTCCTTCTTCATCCTCACTTTCCTTTTTCGCCCTCACCATCCTCTTTCCCGCGCGCACTATTAGTCTCCTCCCTATTCCCTCTCCGCATTTTCTCGCCATCCAAACACTCTCTCTCGCTTTCCCATCAAGCATTTCTCCAAGTAAGCTCTCTCCATCTCCCTCACTCACTCTATACCCGAATTCAGTTTTGCTCAGCTACGAACTCCGATGAGATTGATTGGGTCTGTAATCTGGTTATCACCAGTCTTCTTAGCGTTGGATCGATATTAAACTTTCTTAGTGTTGGATCGATATTAAACTTTTTAATATAAATAATGATTACGGCACAATTTCAAATTTTCTTTTTAATATGAAAACAGATTTTTGACATATTAAAATAACCATAACGTTAAAAACGATTATCATGCATGCAAAATAAATTTATTACGTAAACAACGAATGGATAAAATTCCGGAAAATCATATAACAGTTATAGGATTAAGAACACTTACAAATCCGGAATTTATTCACGGTTTTCGTCGTCGATCTTCGCGAGTCTTCCCTCCGTCTTCAATCAAACCACCACGATGGATTCAATGCTATGGCTTTCGGATATTTTTTAGATGAAGAGAGTGGGCTCTTTATGAACTAGAAGGAAGAAAAAGAAGAACTTTTGCCTTAATATTTTCTCTCAAAAATTCGGCGCATACAGTATGCGAATTGAGAGAGAATATTTTTTTTTCTCTGATTGTTTCTAAAACATGCGAATTGGAGAATATGGAGGCTATCTTTTTTTTTCTTCTTTATAACGTGATCGAAGGCTACTTATATAGCCATCACATAGGTTCAAAATTAATCATTTATTAATTTAAAAAATCCATTAAAAACTTCCCAAAAGAATCGTGGTCAGTTTGTGATTCAACACCAAGACCAAATCTTCTAGATGATATTTGATAAATAGCAAAAATTATTCAAATTAATTCCACATGATATTTTCCTTATAAATAAAATCATGAATTAAGTTGAAATCCTATTTCCTTTTTCTCTTCCAATTCGCATGAATCAATCCAAAAGAAGATAATATGACACATCATTAATCATAATCTTATTAGATTGACCAATGAGAATTAATGAATTAATTTTCTCGACCTTTAATCATATTAAAATTGCATACATGTATAATTATCAATATAATTATACAAATCGCTATATTTAATAAAGATGATTAAAATAAAATAACTATTTATTTATTTAGTCATGAGAAAATAATTACCATTGTATAAATCACAATTTATACATAAGAAAAAATTATCAAACCAATTTTGTACTTAAAAATATTTCAATTCAATAATTGAACTTAAAGTAAGATTTCAATAAATCAACTTTACATATTTTTAATACTTATTATGTTCATCAAAATCTCGTCCGAAAGTCTAACATTGAGACCTCATTGACTTACATGAACGAAGCTTTAGAATAAAGTCCGGACACAAAAGTTCACAAACTTTTCCCGAACTTTTAATTCTTAATATTGACCGATTCCACTAAAGGACCAATACTGACAATCTCTAAGTTCATATGCGTTTTTATTTCCGTTTGATGTGATACAACTATTCTTCACACGGTCCACGGTGTATTTACGATCTTTGTGTGTATTAGTAACTAAGAGGAATGTAAAATTACCGTTTTACCCCTTAGTTATTATTTCATCAACTCCTTTGTTGTTTGTGAATGAGAAAAACATAAAGTGAGATGTCACAACATGTCACATGTTTTATTAGAGAATATATTATTCAATGAGTACCAGGCCCAGTTTGTATATTGATCACGCTCAAAAAGTGCTCTCGCTAAGCGGTCGTTGTGTAGCACAAGGAAAGCGGAGTCGTATCCACGAGGAAGCAAAAATTAAGAGAAACTTTCACCAAGAACAAACGTTAAAAGAAACGAGAAGAATAAAAACAAATGATTTTTAAAGAGAAGAAAAATATTTAAATTCAACGATGAGAATATATGAGAGAACGGTTAGCTTCGGGAATCCTTTTATTGTGTCGTTAATGCGATACCAATTTCAATACCTAAATTTTCACCTAAAATAATGTCTTGATATGAAAAAGGTTTGAAGAAATATATAGAATTCATGCATAATAAAATCCACATAATAAGAGCATGACTAGAATTATATGTATAATAGAAACGCATAATTTAATAAACTCTTAAACAACTTGAACATATCAATACTTGAATCAAGAATAAAAATTGCATTGAAACTTGGTACAGAAAAACTAAACAATAAAATTCATCCGTAGCTAACCCGCGAGTTTTAGCCGGAGCTTGACATGATAACTCCAAGCTAGATGAAGAAAATTATAACTTAACCCTAAAACTCTTTTCTCTCTGCTCTCTGCCGAATTGCTGTTTTCGTCGAATGCCACATATTTATACACATCATGATGACCTAGTAGTTCCACCTTTTGTGGAGGTGATTTGATTAGTCAACCTTTGTTGACAAAAGATTGAACGCACTCAACGCAGCTTCCTTGTAACCTCTCTTTCATCATATTTGCTCTATTGGTCCTTAGCTTTTTCTTTTTGTTAATTGCTTCAAAGTCCTTGATCTATTTATTTATTTCCTGAGAAGTATCACAATAAAATCAATTCAAATAAAAACAAGTTAAATCCAAACAATTAGGTAAAATCACAATGATTAATCTCAAGCATGTTTCATGACATAATTAGCATAATTACCATAGCTTTATTCTAATAATCTCACAATTATTATCAATTAAACTATATAAATTGTAGCTCTTTTCGGTACTTATCATATATTCACACTTCAAAGAACAAAGCATGATGTGATACTAATGCCGTAGCATTCTTATAACACAAATTCCATATCTGTGAATCACATAGTTCAACGAGACAGTATTATGACACCAACCGTCGGGTATTTGATCCATCATTTGGGTCTTGCCCATTGACTAGTCAAGTGTCACAAGAAATTATGTGCCCACTTCAGGATTTAGGTAATTACAAAAATACCCCTCGTTTGTGATTTTGAAGCTTCGAGTAATGAAACGGTTTTACTTCGAACTTCAAAGTGTCACATGTCTAGTTCAGTGTCTTCATTAAGACATCAAGAATAAACTCTAGAGTCACAACTCTCAATATCACAAGATCCGATATCAGTAGTTTATTCAAACAATCATTAATCGGATACGATTGCCCCATCAATACTAAGATTGCGAACTGTTTATTTTAAACTTATCAAGAAGAGGTATCTTGTTAAGTCTGTACTTAACTCTTCTTTTGTTGATGATAGTTTCAGGGCGTAGACATATATGCATAAACACAAACTTAAATAAATAAGAATGAATATTTAATCTTTATTTAATTCTCAGCAAAAGAACATTATCGTATTATTACATCGAATACTTTATTAATAAACTATTTTATTTGCTAAAAGGTCTTTCGTGTCTCCTTTGTGGGCATAAATCCCAACACTTAGCTCGAAACCAACCGCTCATTTCAATTCAAAGTATTTTCACCATGGCGATCGCATCCATGATCCTCCGGAGACCGGCCGGAATGTTTCGTCCGGTACATTTTTCGATCACTACACTACTTTTTTTAAGAAGAAGGATCGCTACATTACTGATCGGCTTCGTACCCTAATTTTTTGGTTATAGATGATTGCGATGAGGAGAGCTCCCATGAACTTCCTGAAGCCAAGCCTCGCCCGCTTAAAATGTAAAATTCAGAGCTTCCCTAGCCCCGGCGAAGAACTGACGGCCGACGTGGTTGCTAATCTTCAGTCTCTGACGGTTTGCCTGATACTCCTTCCACTGATCCCTTGCCTAAAAAACAAGATCGCTGACACGAGTGAGGGCACCGGCGAAGTGACTATCGCGGCCGAAGATCTCGTAAGAGCTTTTCAGTTGATCACCTCGCTGTTTGGGGAAGTGCTGCTGCACTTTATTTGTCATGGCTTCACCACCCACGATTGCCCCGACACACTGCTCTCCTTGATCAGAGTCTTCCAAGGGGTGTTCGCGGGGATCGATATCGTGTTCAAAGATGCAGGGTATTACATGAAGATCGGGATGAAAGCGGTGATCGGGATATACATGTTCCTTGCCTTGATCGTACTATAACGTTCTTCAATAAGAACGTAGGAGCTATGAACACCTACGTTCTTATTGAAGAACGTTATAGCTCCTGCGTTCTCCTCTCTCTTGTTCATATAGAGCCTACCCTCTAAATATCACAAAACCCCGAAACCCATAACATTGATTCTATCGTGGTTGTTTGATTGAAGACGGAGGGAAGACTCGTGAAGAGCGACGACGTTAACCTTATATAAATCCGGATTTGTGAGCATCTTAATCTTATAATTAGTTATATGATTTATCGGATTTAATCACTTTGTTTACGTATTGAAATTATTTTGCATGCTTCTTTGAATGTCGTTTTCATCGTTATGGTTATTTTAATATTCGAAAATGAGTTTTCATATTAAACCAAAATTTTGAACTTCCGCCGCAATGTGTTGCGTTCATTATTTGTATTAAAAAGTTAATACCGATCCAACAAAATGGTATTAGAGCCATAATTAGCGTTGAAACGACGTGCAAAATAAAACCTCTGCATTTCAAGCACGTTTCTCAAACCCTAGCTCCCGAAGCGCTCCAGCTGCGAGCGGAAGCTCTCGAACTGATTCTCCAACGGCGGCGCGTGGGGCTCACCACCGGCCATCGACGAGTAGCAGAGAATCGCAGGAGCTGAGCGGGACGGAGGATTGACTGCGAATCTCGGAAGCGTACGGACAGAGAAGGAGAGGAAATGGAGGTTGTTCTGAGCAGGGCTAGGATTTAAGAAGCGGGTCGCCTTGGTCTCGTTCGATGGCGACGACGGAGAAGTCGGAATGAGGAAAGGAGAAAGAGAGGGAAAGAGAGAAAGAGAGAGGGGACTCGGGAGCCGAGAGAGAGAAAGAAGGAAATAGGGAGAGGGGCTGGGTTAATTAACCATAGACTTGGGTTAAAATTGACTTTGAAGCATATTTTTGTAATTTAACAAACTTGGGTATTTTTCCAAAAACACATGCTATACCCTCACAAATCCTCACAAATTCCCTGAAAGTCGAAGACATAATTATATTGTATTATTGTAAAATCTAATTTCATTTCTCAGGCTTACCTAAGTTAATATTGGTGAATAAGTATGTATAATTTTGAGATAAGTATACATCACTTTTTAAACTATATTGCATTCAAATACTCAAATAATTATAAGAGACTTATATATCGCTCTGAGTATATATAAAATACTTTATAGTGAGAATTTTAATAAAAACTGTAAATTATAAAGTGGATAATTTCGTCTCTTCGACGACATTGTTTATTTTCGTAAAAAAGTAATGGGAAACTTCAATAAGTATGCCCGGTAGAGCATGTGTTTTTGGAAAAGTACCCGAGTTTGTTAAATTATAAAACTATGCCCCAAAAGTGTTTATGTAAAGACAAAAAGTGTTTATGTAACATCAACAGTTTTTCGAGCGTAGTTTAAAGTGTTTAAAAGTGTTTGATTTAAAGACAAAAAGTGTGTTGGGGCATAGTTTTGTAATTTAACAAACTCGGGTACTTTTCCAAAAACACATGCTCTACCGGGCATACTTATTGAAGTATCCCTATATAATTATATATATATATATATATATATATATATATATATATACCTACATACTGGCTCTCTGTAGAGTAACATTATGTGATTGATATTATATAGGGTTAATTACGGCAAAAATACTCAACATTTGGTCAAATTCTCTGCTGTGTATACAACCTCCATAAATAGCGACAAAAGTACCCAAACTTGGCATTTGGGAGTTGTCCGAGAATATTTGTCCATGTGGCTATTAGCCTTTTCCATGTGGCATGCCACATGACACTTGGCCTCCACGTGACATGCCACGTAATTATTATTTTATTAAATAATTTAGAAATATTATTATTTTAATTTTTTTAAAATATTAAATTATTTTTCAATAATAACCAATAATGAATATTTTAAATAATAACCAATAAATATTCATTGGCCAATAAATAACCAATAAATATTCATTATTGGTTTTTCTTATTAAATAAATGATTCATTTTAGAAAAGTGGGTCAAACGAAATAAATATAGAAAAAAATCACTGTTTACGGTTCACTCAAGCTCCGTCTCCAATCCGGTTCACGGGTGGAACGAAGTCGGTTAATATGTTTAGTATAGCCAATAATAATCATATGATTATTTAACGATAATTTTTAAAAAAAGAATAATATATAAATAAAAAACATATTAAACAATTATTATTATTATAAAATGCAAACACAAAATAATAGTTTTTTGTTAAATATAAATATGACTACTATTTTTTTTTTTTTGGAATAAGTGGTGTGTATTTAATTATGTCTTTACTTTTTAAACAATATATATGTGTTTATTAGTTATTATTATTAAACATATTAAACAATTTTATTTGACGCGTGAACCGGATCGGAAACTGAGTTCAAGTGAACCGTGAATGGTGATTTTTATTTCGTTTTACCTACTTTTTTAAACATAAATAATTATAATAATGCATATTTAAATTTAAATATTCATTATTTGTTATTATTGAAAAAAATAATTTTTATTAAAAATAAAAAAAAATTGTTTAAAAAATAAAAATAATTTAAAAATAGTTTATTTATAAAAATTATATAAAAAGAAATAATTACGTGGCATGCCACGTGGCGGCCAAGTGTCATGTGGCATGCCACATGGCAAAGGCTGATTGCCACATAGATAGATTTTCTCGGTCAACTCTCAAATGCCAAGTTTGGGTACTTTTACCGCTATTTAAGGAGGTTGTATACACAACAGAGCATTTGACCAAAGGTTGGGTATTTTCGCCGCAATTAACCCTATTATATATAGTGAGTAATTATACCCTGTCGGCAAGACCAAGACAATTTACAAAATGGGATTATTTTTATTTTGAAATAGTAATAAAGTAATAAATAAGATATTTAAAAGTGAAAATGAAAATATTTTTTAAAATAACGTAAATATGTATTACAGTAAAAAATGAAAATAAAAACTTGTCGCGCGGGAGAGGTAGAGGTACCTCTTCTCTTACACATACATATATATACGCCCCACATAATAATAATAATAATAATATTATTATTATTATTATTATTATTATTATTATTATTTACGTCATCATATTTGATATTTTTATTAAATTTATTAAAAACATGCAGTATTAAAAACATCATATTTGTTTTCAGTGGAACGCCGAAACGACATTCTTTCCGTTTCGCTGTCGTACTTTGCCTTCAAAGCGACGAAAGCAAAAATATCAATTAAACTTTCGGCAAAAATAATTATACTCACACAAGACCCCGCCCCGCCCCGCCCCGTCCGGCCGGTCGGACGGCGGCGCGCGCGTGTGGTGGTGTAACATTTGTGTGAATCCTCCCACATCCACAAAATCCTATGACCCTAAGGGCCCAAGCCCTTGTCCCTAATATTTGGTATATAAACATCACCAAACTCTTGTCATCTATCAATGTGGGACTTTTTGTTTTCAACTAATATCACACATTCACACTTAACATACACATACACTTCACCTAATAATTTAACTTAATATTACACACTTCAAATAATATTATACACTTAACATACATATTAACTTCACCTAACATACATATACACTTAATATTAGTGTGTTATGACTTATGAACTTATGACTTATGAACTTATGATGAGTGTGTACTAAACTCTATGGTGTCATATTTATTATTTGAATATGTTTTTGTGGTTATGTGTCATATTTATTAAATAGGTAATTTAGAAATTAATAATTCAATACCATATAAAAATATAGTTGGAATTTGGAAATACTGAAATATTTTTTACAGAATATCCGTCGGCATATCCATCGGCAAGCGGTATGCCCATTCGAAAAATGCGGTAAATCCGGTAAACGACATGCCCTTTTTTTACCATTTGCCCATCGACATACCCATCGGCAAGCGATATATCCGTAAAACAAAAAATTCGAAACGAAAACGGCAAGCGGCATTTTAAACCTTGGTATAATGAACCCAAATTAGACCATCACAAGAATAAACAGGGTCGTACTTACGTACCCTAAACTTTTCGGTTTCGTAGACTAAATAAATTTTTGGGGTCGACTTCCACATGGAAATTTATATAATCAAATTTCAATATTGCTACAACTTTCTAACACGTGCAACGTTGGAAATTTTCTCATGGTGGATAAAAGCCTCCTTAAGTGTGTCATGTTCTTTTATAAAAATAATAATAAAAAAGAACAACTTAAAATGTGATTAAACTTTTATAAATATTCGCACAAGGGTCTTTAAAAAAATATTATGAAAATAGTGACCCGGTGTTACAAATTTGAGGGTTAGAGCCGTAGGCCTTGCTCGCGTATAACAACGACTGGCCTTGGATATAAATTTGAAAATGAAATTAAACAATAAATAAACTCTTATAAAAAAAAATAGTTAGAAATTGCTCTATATTCGATAATGCACATCATTTTGCTATATTACAAACATAGCCCATATATAGGAGAGAATTCAGGACCTTGTCCAAATATTCACTCTTCTGCACAAAAAAATTTTAAACATTTTTTTGTCTTTAAGTCAAACACTTCTGGGGCATAGTTTTGTAATTTATCAAACTCAGGTATTTTTTTAAAAACACTTACTCTAACGGGCATATTTATTGAAGTTTCTCTATATATATATAAACAAAAATGCTTCGAGTAAATTTATTTTCAGCGAACTCATTAAATTATTCCTTTACGTTTCGAAATATTGCCGTGCATAGTAGAAGACGTTATGGCTTGAATCACGCCCCAATGCGGTTTCCTCGTAATATTTTATGCGCCATTAAAATGTCTTGGAGAGTCTACGATATTTAACTTGATGTAAGCTATACAACAAGCATTAAGTTCGAACCGCACAAAGAAATTCCTGAACATTGGCATGAACAATTCGGTTTCTAGAAGAAAAGTGTTTTGACAAAATGAGAGAGACCGACTGTAATACGAAGATTAGTTCTTTCTATATAAACGCAGTATAATAGCACTCTGACCCGTCCGCGTTGACCATTCTTCTCCAGGACCACACCGGTGGTCTCCAAGTCCTGCGCCACCAACGCTGGGTCGACATCGCGCCTTCGCACGGTGTGCTCATTGCCAACGTCGGCGACTTTATGCAGCGCGGGCAGAAGAAACAAGGGACCACCGTAGTCAGCCGGCCAAAAACCATCGCCTGTCTGCAGTTTCGATGGAGATGGCAGCACGAGAGAGAGACTGACTTGGTTCTTGGGAGGTGAAGATTAATGGCGTCTGTTTCTGGTGAAGACAAGGAAGTGGGAAGCCAAGATGTATGGTTGTGAAGAAGAAGTAGAAGCCGAGATATCTGGTTGTGTGGTTGTTGCGCCCACCAAGTGTTCGATAGAAAGATTTTTCCATTTCTGGGTTTTTCTGTGTAACGCCCCTAGATGGGGGTTAGTAGAATAAGACAAAAACAACGACTTTTCAAACTTGGACCGGTCAATGACACATCATCATTTGAACGATACCGTTGAATATTCAACGTCCACGTCAACAAACACATAACTTTTGCCCATGGGACTTAAAACGACAATACAACATCAACGACCACAGTTTATACAACACCATAAAAATATAAAATGCAAAATACCACCATCGCATAAGTCCAACATTAAATCCATTACAATTCCAAAATGGAAAGATCAACACAGAATACAATGTTAACTTCGATGAACTTTAAAAAATACGGATAAACGAAAACAATACTTGAATCTTCTGAACCAGCCTACTCCTCGTCCGGAGTCTGACTCTGAACACCGCCTTTAACTGAATGGGGAAAGAAATATATATGGAAGGGGTGAGCACCACATGCTCAGTAGGGAAACTATTACCAATTCTCTTTACCAAACCATTATTAGTCAAATTACAATTAAACAAATTAAATGCCAACATAAACCATTTAATCGTCATTTTCAATCATTTTCAACAATAAAATAAATAAATATACCCCACAAAAGTCAAATCATTTCGGTGGTCCATGCCGAGTCAGCTCGCGCCTTTTCTCCACTATATCCCATCGAGTCCTCAAGGCACGAGCACAGGTGGACTAGAAGTCCCTAACCGTAACTCGCCCTCGACTCGGGATCCTAATCACCACCAAAGACGGCCAGTTCGCCATGGGTCGAAATGTTGACTTTTGGGCCACCAATAGTATCCATAACCATAACCATAACCATATCCGGCCTACTGCGCAGTAGCCAGCTGCTCGTCAGCAGCTCATCCGCCCGAAGCGGGTACCATATCAACATACACATCATCCGCCCGAAGCGGGTACCATATCAACACACACATCATCCGCCCGAAGCGGGTACCATATCACAATAATCATCATCCGCCCGAAGCGGGAACCATATCATAAATATCATCATCCGCCCGAAGCGGGAACCATATCAACATACGTCATTCCGACGTAACTATATATATATATATATAATATAACAACGAGCATCAATCTGATGCAATTATACCGGTATCTAGCCTCGCTATCAAGCGACGACTATCCGAACATTGATTTTATTAATTATCAAATCATTACATTAAATCCATTATTAACCTATCCGGTTCAATCTTCATTAAAGCATTGGTTTCTACGTTCATTTTAATTTGCGAGAAAAGGTAATAGCCCCTACCTCAATCCGTGGAAACTTTGACCGATCGACTAGCTAGTCGAAGATACGGGTTCGTCTTGGCCTTGAATTCGATGATCAGAGACTTCGGGATCCGATATACTATTCAAAACGGTTGATGCGGGTAGCACGGTTTTCGAGGTGACCACGGGACGACTATCCGCGCCAACTATAACACTGATATCATCCATAAGCCAAATATTACTAAGATTGGAATTCAAATTGTCAATTGAAAACCCGATACGCTGAAATTTAACCCGGGCCGAATTCCCGTCGGGCACGCAAAACGAGGAAGCAAAACGGGCATTATTTCGACAATGTAATACCTCTCCTAGCCTAATTTGACTATTCTAAACACAATGGCGAGGTCAATTTTATCAATCACAGCTCAGAACACACTCAATTTGATCCCTTAAAATCTGAAACTAGGGCAAGGAAATCCGAGCTTACCGGGAGTCCGATGACAATTCCGATTGAGGGCATTCGATCTCCTCGACGAGGGCTTCAAAACCCCTAAATTAATTTTCGGGATCGGAGGTCGACGGAGGTCGCCGGTGACGGCGAGTGGCGGCGCTGGATATGGCTCGCCGGTGACAACGGAGACTTCCACCGCCACATATCTAACCCCCGAGTGTAAATCCGAAGCTCATTTCTCCGAACGGTCGCTCAAACTTCCCGGCTGATTTTCTGACCAATGCCTACGACTTCAGGCCGAAAAACACATATCTCTGTGCTCGTCTCTTCGAGGGCTTTCCAACGGTACCAAGCATTAAGCGATCAGAGCTCCGGAGAAAGAGATGTGGTGTTTTTGACTCTTAGATGAAAGAGAAAGAAATTTAGTGGAGAGAGAGAGATAGCAGCGAGCGTAGGAAGAAAGAGGAGGGGGAGAGAGAGTTCGAGAAGCAAGGGTGAGAGAAAAAAAATAAATAAAAAAAAT
Organism: Parietaria judaica; assembly: GCA_954871525.1. NCBI lineage: Eukaryota > Viridiplantae > Streptophyta > Magnoliopsida > Rosales > Urticaceae > Parietaria > Parietaria judaica. Next base: position 2,049,909 of record OX940864.1, on the reverse strand, counting down.
AAAAGGTGATTGGTTCATTTTGAACCTTTCTCTGATTTATTTTTATATATAATATATATATATATATATTAAAATATTAAGGGGCTTACAGTACTCCACCCCTAAAAAAATTTCGTCCTCGAAATTTAAATGAAACCACCCCCGAACAAAGACGGGTACTTCTCCATCATTTCTGACTCTAACTCCCATGTTGCTTATCTTACGTTGTGATGGTTCCACACCACCTTGACTAGCAGGATCTCTCGCCGACGAAGAACTTTAACTTCACGGTCGATAATCTGAATCGGGTATTCCTCATACGTGACATTTTCTTGAATAGGTAACTCTATCCACTCAATATTTTGTTAAGGATCGGGTTCCTATTTTCTCAACCTCGACACATGAAACACATTGTGAACATGAGATAATTGCGGAGGTAATTCAAGCCTGTAGGCAAGTGGCCAGACTCTTTCAACTATCTCGAACGGACCGATGTATCGCGGAGCCAACTTTCCTTTTATTCCGAAACGGGAAATACCACGCATGGGCGTCACCTTCAGGAACACATTGTCGCCTACCATGAATTCCAGTGGCCTTCGTCTTCGATCCGCATAACTCTTCTGGCGACTTTGAGTAGTCTTAAGTCTTTCCCGAATAAGCTTAATCGCTCTTGTTGTCTCTCTGAGGTAGGAAGGACAGATAGCAATACGATTTTCATACTCGGCCCAACAAAGAGGCAAGCGACACGGTCGACCATACAAGGTCTCATACAGTACCATACCAGTACTAGTCTGAAAGTTATTATTGTAAAGCAAACTCTACGAACGGTAGCTGCTCCCACCTTCCTCTAAAATCCAAGACACACGCCCGAAACATGTCTTCTGAGATCTGAATTACTCGCTCTGATTGACCATCAGTCTGATGATGAAAAGTTATGCTTAACTCAATTTAGTTCCCATCTCTTTTTGTAATCCACTCCAAAACTTTGAGGTGAAACGAGCGTCTCGGTCGGAAACTATTGAAATAGAAACCCCATGAAGCTTTACTATCTTTTCCATATATAGTTTACAAAGTTTCGGAACTTTGTAATATGTTCGAATGGCTATAAAGAGAGCTGATTTTTGTAAATCTATCAACGATCATCCACAGTGCATCATGTCCACCTCGAGTCCGAGGAAGTCCCGAAACGAAGTCCATAGTGATGCAGTCCCATTTCCACTCGGGTATTTCCAGTGGCCTGTGCTCCCCGCCAGGATTCTGATGCTCTTCTTTGATCATTTGGCAAACTGGAATTCTCTTCACGAACATTGCCACGTCAGATTTCATTCCGTACCAATAATCTTGCCTCTTCAGATCCTGGTACATATTCGTACTCCCTCGGTGAATAGCAAACTTGGAACGACGAGGTTCTTGTAGGATGACACTTCGTAATGTAGCATCATCGGTAAGTCTTCCTTTGTACAATGAAAACCGATCGACACCCACACTCCATCCTTCAAGTTCTTCTCCACCTTGTAACTGATTTCCATATCTCTTGTAATGTCCCATCACTCCACTGACTTTGTCTGACTTGGAGAATCATTGATGGAACGGCTATAACGTTGTACGCACATGCTTTAAATCCGTCGGTATGGAATTCCAAATTGTAATCACCAACTGTAACCGATATTTTCCATGGTTCCAAGGTCAAAGAAGCAACCAAACCATTGTTCTTTCGGCTCAATACATTGGCCACGACATTTGCTTGTCCTAGGTGATATTGTAGACTAAAATCGTAATCTTCCATATACTCCACCCATCTTCGTTGTCTTAGATTCAAATCTCTCTGCGTGAATAAATACTTGAGACTTTGATGATTAGTGAATATCTCGAATCTTGTGCCGTAAAGATGACAACGCCAAAATTTAAGTGCAAATATCATTGCTGCTAGCTCCCAGGTCATGGGTAAGATAATTTAGTCTGCGCGGCTTTAACTTCCTAGAACCATATGCCATCACTCTCCCTTGTTGCATGAGCACACAACCTAGTCCACTTCGAGACGCATCCCTATACACTGTAATACATCATCTACATTAGGGACAATAAGGACATGAGCACTCGTCAATCGTCGTTTCAATTCTGAAAAGGACTCTTCACATCTATCATCCCATCTGGACTGACATTTTTTTTTTCTTTCTGGTGAGCTTGTTTAGCGGCGCAGCAATCTTTGAAAAATTCTCCACGAACATCCTATAATAGCCCGCAAGCCCTAAGAAGCTTCGGACTTCTGCCACATTTCTTGGTTGCTTCTAGTTTAAGATAGCTTCGTTCTTTGATGGATCTACGGTAATACCTTCTCACGAGATCACGTAGTCTAAGAACTTCACTTGTGTCATCCAGAATTCACACTTCTTTTTTTTTTTCCGCATAGAGACGATGGTCCCGCAAAGTCTGCAAAACTATCCGCAAATGTTCTGTGTTCATATAGGGTTCTGGAATAGATAAGTATGTAGTCAGTGAAGACAACAACAAATCGATCCAAGTATGGCCGGAAAATTCTATTCATCAAGTCCATAAACATTGTCGGAGGATTAGTAAGACCAAAAAGCATAACCGCAAACTCAAAGTGGCCATATCGCGTATGGAACGCTATCTTCGAAATGTCAGTATCTCGAATCCGCAATTGGTGGTAACATGACCGCAAGTCTATCTTTGAGAAGAACTTGTATCCTCCCAATTGATCGAATAGGTCATCAATTCGTGGCAAAGGGTATTTATTTTTTAATTGTTACCTTGTTGAGTTTTCTGTAGTCCACACAAAAGCGTAAACTACCATCGCTTTTCTTAGCGAATAACACCGGCGCTCCCCACGGTGATGTACTGTCTGATAAACCCTTTTCTCAACAAATCGTCTAATTGCTTCTTCCATTCTACCAATTCTGTTGGGGACATACGGTAATAAGCTATAGAAATCGGAGAACTCCCAGGAACTAGGCCAATGCCAAACTCAATCTCACGTTCCAGAGGAAGTCCCGGAAATTCCAATGGAAACACATCTTCAAAATCTTGCACTTCGCCCACATCTTTGATGGCACAAATAACTTCCGACCTTTCAAGATTTCCCATTCCTCTCAGGAATATAATTTAGAAATTGTGCGACTTGTTCCACAACATATACGGCAACCATTTAATAATTATCGAATTAGGAAAGCAGAGAAGGATTACTTAAGGAATTTCAGACCATGTTGATCAATTGTAAAAAGATTCAAATGTCAGGAATATGGATGGTGATACAAAGCAAAACACGACCCAAAACACGTAAAGAAAATAAAAGAATTTATGGTGTTGTACCCTAGGTGCCGTAACCTAGGCTCTGATACCAAACTGTAACGCCCCTAGATGGGGGTTAGTAGAATAAGACAAAAACAACGACTTTTCAAACTTGGACCGGTCAATGACACATCATCATTTGAACGATACCGTTGAATATTCAACGTCCACGTCAACAAACACATAACTTTTGCCCATGGGACTTAAAACGACAATACAACATCAACGACCACAGTTTATACAACACCATAAAAATATAAAATGCAAAATACCACCATCGCATAAGTCCAACATTAAATCCATTACAATTCCAAAATGGAAAGATCAACACAGAATACAATGTTAACTTCGATGAACTTTAAAAAATACGGATAAACGAAAACAATACTTGAATCTTCTGAACCAGCCTACTCCTCGTCCGGAGTCTGACTCTGAACACCGCCTTTAACTGAATGGGGAAAGAAATATATATGGAAGGGGTGAGCACCACATGCTCAGTAGGGAAACTATTACCAATTCTCTTTACCAAACCATTATTAGTCAAATTACAATTAAACAAATTAAATGCCAACATAAACCATTTAATCGTCATTTTCAATCATTTTCAACAATAAAATAAATAAATATACCCCACAAAAGTCAAATCATTTCGGTGGTCCATGCCGAGTCAGCTCGCGCCTTTTCTCCACTATATCCCATCGAGTCCTCAAGGCACGAGCACAGGTGGACTAGAAGTCCCTAACCGTAACTCGCCCTCGACTCGGGATCCTAATCACCACCAAAGACGGCCAGTTCGCCATGGGTCGAAATGTTGACTTTTGGGCCACCAATAGTATCCATAACCATAACCATAACCATATCCGGCCTACTGCGCAGTAGCCAGCTGCTCGTCAGCAGCTCATCCGCCCGAAGCGGGTACCATATCAACATACACATCATCCGCCCGAAGCGGGTACCATATCAACACACACATCATCCGCCCGAAGCGGGTACCATATCACAATAATCATCATCCGCCCGAAGCGGGAACCATATCATAAATATCATCATCCGCCCGAAGCGGGAACCATATCAACATACGTCATTCCGACGTAACTATATATATATATATAATATAACAACGAGCATCAATCTGATGCAATTATACCGGTATCTAGCCTCGCTATCAAGCGACGACTATCCGAACATTGATTTTATTAATTATCAAATCATTACATTAAATCCATTATTAACCTATCCGGTTCAATCTTCATTAAAGCATTGGTTTCTACGTTCATTTTAATTTGCGAGAAAAGGTAATAGCCCCTACCTCAATCCGTGGAAACTTTGACCGATCGACTAGCTAGTCGAAGATACGGGTTCGTCTTGGCCTTGAATTCGATGATCAGAGACTTCGGGATCCGATATACTATTCAAAACGGTTGATGCGGGTAGCACGGTTTTCGAGGTGACCACGGGACGACTATCCGCGCCAACTATAACACTGATATCATCCATAAGCCAAATATTACTAAGATTGGAATTCAAATTGTCAATTGAAAACCCGATACGCTGAAATTTAACCCGGGCCGAATTCCCGTCGGGCACGCAAAACGAGGAAGCAAAACGGGCATTATTTCGACAATGTAATACCTCTCCTAGCCTAATTTGACTATTCTAAACACAATGGCGAGGTCAATTTTATCAATCACAGCTCAGAACACACTCAATTTGATCCCTTAAAATCTGAAACTAGGGCAAGGAAATCCGAGCTTACCGGGAGTCCGATGACAATTCCGATTGAGGGCATTCGATCTCCTCGACGAGGGCTTCAAAACCCCTAAATTAATTTTCGGGATCGGAGGTCGACGGAGGTCGCCGGTGACGGCGAGTGGCGGCGCTGGATATGGCTCGCCGGTGACAACGGAGACTTCCACCGCCACATATCTAACCCCCGAGTGTAAATCCGAAGCTCATTTCTCCGAACGGTCGCTCAAACTTCCCGGCTGATTTTCTGACCAATGCCTACGACTTCAGGCCGAAAAACACATATCTCTGTGCTCGTCTCTTCGAGGGCTTTCCAACGGTACCAAGCATTAAGCGATCAGAGCTCCGGAGAAAGAGATGTGGTGTTTTTGACTCTTAGATGAAAGAGAAAGAAATTTAGTGGAGAGAGAGAGATAGCAGCGAGCGTAGGAAGAAAGAGGAGGGGGAGAGAGAGTTCGAGAAGCAAGGGTGAGAGAAAAAAAATAAATAAAAAAAATAAAAGGTGATTGGTTCATTTTGAACCTTTCTCTGATTTATTTTTATATATAATATATATATATATATATATATTAAAATATTAAGGGGCTTACATTCTGGCAAATTTCTTTTTGGGGTTTGCTCTGTTCTACACGTTCTTCTCGCTCCCGGACATGGAGTCGTGCTCGCGAGTGAAGCCCTAAATCGAAGCAACGATGACTAAAGATTCATGGTTTCCGGGGACTGTTTCTTTGTGAGAAAATGGTGGAGCTGAATAAGCTTCTGCGGCTATTGCGGCGTGAACCCTTGGGGTTTCTTATATTTGTGCTATCCCGGACTTATCTCCGGCGATACGCTTCTTGTGTTGGGTGTTATGCCCAAGTTCTGTTGTTCAAATATGACTGTGTCGACGTCATTTTGAGGATCCTTGAAGGGACTGTGAACGCGGTCAAGGTATTATCGGCGGCACGTCACGGGCGGGCCGTCCGGGATCAATGAAAATCATATGTTGGAACGTTCGGGGATTATGCAATCACTGGGCGTTGGGCCGCTTGCGGAGACTTATCCGTGAGTGGAAACCGGATCTCCTCTTTCTTTCGGAAACGAAACTTAGAGGAGCTCGGGTTGAGAGATTGAAGTGGAGCCTCGGGTTTTCTAATGGGTTTGGAGTGTCAGCGGTCGGCTTAAGTGGAGGTCTACACCTCTTATGGAACGAGTAGTTGGAAGTCTCTATCCGGAGCTTTAGTAAGAGTCACATAGATGCCGCTATTAAAGACGACGCGTGCCTTAACTCACGGTTCACGGGCTTCTATGGCGAACCAAACGAATCATCACGACACCTCTCGTGGGAGCTTTTGTTGGGATTTATGCCCACAAATGAGACATGAAGGACCTTTTAGCAAATAAAATAGTTTATTAATAAAGTACTCGATGTAATAATACGATTATGTTCTTTTGCTGAGAATTAAATAAAGATTAAATATTCATTCTTATTTATTTAAGTTTGTGTTTATGCATATATGTCTACGCCCTGAAACTATCATCAACGAAAGAAGAGTTAAGTACAGACTTAACAAGATATCTCTTCTTGATAAGTTTAAAATCAATAGTTCGCAATCTTAGGATCGATGGGGCAATCGTATCCGATTAATGATTGTTTGAATAAACTACTGATATCGGATCTTATGATATTGAGAGTTGTGACTCTAAAGTTTATTCTTGATGTCTTAATGAAGACACTGAACTAGACATGTGACACTTTGAAGTTCGAGGTAAAATCGTTTCATTACTCGAAGCTTTGAAATCACAAACGAGGTGTATTTTCGTAATTACCTAAATCCTAAAGTGGGCACATAATTTCTTGTGACACTTTGTGACACTTGACTAGTCAATGGGCAAGATCCAAATGATGGATCAAAGACCCGACGGTTGGTGTCACAATAATGTCTCGTTGAACTATGTGATTCACAGATATGGAATTTGTGTTATAAGAATGCTACAGCATTAGTATCACATCATGCTTTGTTCTTTGAAGTGTGAATGAACAAACCGGGCCCGGTACTCAGTGAATAATATATTCTCTGAATAAAACATGTGACTTGTTGTGACATCTCACTTTATGTTTTTCTCATTCACAAATAACAAAGGAGTTGATGAAATAATAACTAAGGGGTAAAACGGTAATTTTACATTCCTCTTAGTTACTGATACACACAAAGGGTAATATCGTAAATACACCGTGGACCGTGTGAAGAATAGTTGTATCACATCAAACGGAAATAAGAACGCATATGAACTTAGAGATTATCAGTATTGGTCCTTTAGTGGAATCGACCAATATTAAGAATTAAACGTTCGGAAAAGTTTGTGAACTTTTGTGTCCTAGCTTTATTCTAAAGCTTCGTTCATGTGGGTCCATGAGGTCTCAATGTTAGATTTTCGGACGAGATTTTGATGAACAAAATAAGTATTAAAAATATGTAAAGTTGATTTATTGAAATCTTACTTTAAGTTCAATTATTGAATTGAGATATTTTTAAGTACAAAATTGGTTTGATAATTTTCTCTTATGTATAAATTGTGATTTATACTGTGGTAATTATTTTCTCATGATTAAATAAATAAATAGTTATTTTATTTTAATCATCTTTATTAAATATAGCGACTTGTATAATTATATTGATAATTATACATGTATGCGATTTTAATATGATTAAAGGTGAAGAAAATTAATTCCTTAATTCTCATTGGTTAATCTAATAAAATTAGGATTAATGATTCATGCGAATTGGAAGAGAAAAAGGAAATAGGAATATTTCAACTTAATTCATGATTTTATCTATAAGGAAAATATCATGTGGAATTAATTTGAATAATTCTTGGTATTTATTTAAATCAATATGCGCATAAGAAATTGGAAAAGATTTGGTCTTTGACTTGGTCAACAAATTACCAACGGGTTATGATTATTAATATATATATTGATATATATTTATGATAAGATCCATATCTATGACTTGAGCTTTGATTTGAATTAAGTAATGGATTTAAATTTAAAAATCCATATACGTGGTATATATATGAGATATTCACCACATTAAAAAACCTAACCCTAGCCACAAAAACCTTATGCGCATGCCCTTTTAAAAGGCCATCAGAGAAGAAAAATTTTCTCACTCTTCAATTCGCATACAGTGACCATCGAAGCTTTAACAGAAAATATTGAGGCCGAAGTTGTTCTTGTTTTTCTTCTCTCTTGTTCATAAAGAGCCCACTCTCTTCATCTCAAAATATCCGAAAGCCATAACATCGAATCCATCGTGGTTGTTTGATTGAAGACGGAGGGACGACTCGCGAAGATCGACGACGAAAACCGTGAATAAATTCCGGATTTGTAAGTGTTCTTAATCCTATAACTGTTATATAATTTTTCGGGAATTTATCCATTCGTTGTTTACGTAATAAATTTATTTTGTATGCATGATAATCGTTTTTAACGTTATGGTTATTTTAATATGTCGAAAATCTGTTTTCATATTAAAAAGAAATTTTGAAATTCCGCCGTAACTCGTTACGTTCATTATTTATATTAAAAAGTTTAATATCGATCCAACAGCTTTTGCGTAGGATCTACAACGGCGATGAAAGCCCTTGGTTGTGTGCCGGTGACTTCAACGAGGTACTCTTTGATCATGAACATTTTAGCCGGGCCCGGCGTCGGCCGACGGATATGGCCTTGTTCTCGGATACCCTCGAGGTTTGCAATTTGATCGATCTAGGCTACCAAGGGGAATCTTTCACGTGGAATAATATGCAAAGTGGAGTTAGGAATGTTCAATGTAGGTTGGATCGCGCGTGTGCTAATCCGGAATGGAAATGCCTATACCCGGAACACTTGGTGAAGGCGTTGGAGTTTTGGGGATCGGATCATAGGCCTATCCTCATCAACACCATCGGCTCTGCCTTTGTTCCGCCGGACAGCTCACTTTCTTCACCCCGGTGGGCCTTTGAACCGGGGTGGCTCTTGAACGACGGTTGCGAAAGGGTTGTCCAAGACGCTTGGCGGAATGGCACTCGAGGGATGGGAACCGACCTCTGTTCTTTGGGGCTTGCGGAGTGTAAAACCGCATTGAGGAAATGGGCGCGGCTCTCGTTCGGTCATAGGGATAAGCGGATCCGGGTGCTATCGGAGAACATCGAAAAGGCTCATCGAGAAACGTTCACCCCGGAGGTTGCGAAAAACGTGAAGAGTATGCGGGCCGAACTCGATGGTCTTATTTTGGTGGAAGACTATTATTGGAAACAAAGAGCAAGAGCGGATTGGCTTAAGGGCGGGGATAAAAATACCTCTTACTTTCACGCCCGGGCCGTGCGTAGGAAAGCTCAAAATGCCATTCGGGGCATCCTCGACGATTCGGGCACGTGGGTCACTTCGGAAAGGGAAGTACGTGCGGTCTTTGAAAGCTATTTTTCCGGGATCTTCAACTCTAACGGGGCCACCGAAGATGATTTTCGCTTGATTACCCGCGAAGATGTGAAGTTGATATCGGAGATCCAACGCGACATGTCAGAAAACGAGTTCTCCGGAGATGAGGTGGACAAAGCTCTTTTCTCCATAGGTCCCAAGAAAGCACCGGGTCCCGACGGTTTCCATGCTTTTTTCTTTCAAAGGTTTTGGAAAACGGTGGGACCGGGTGTCCGGAAAGAATGCTTAGACATTTTAAATGGCAAAGCTAGTGCAAGGTCATGGAACGCCACCAATATCGTTCTTATTCCCAAAGTCAAGAACCCCACAAGAGTCAAGGATTTCCGGCCTATAAGTCTTTGCAACGTCACGCTAAAAATTGTCACCAAGGTCGTGGCGAACCGCATCAAAGGAGCACTTTCATCCGTGATATCGGATTCTCAAAGTGCTTTTGTTCCCGGAAGACTAATCACGGACAATGCCGCTATTGCTTATGAACTTATACACTCCATCAAGCATATTACAATGAGGAGAAAAGGGGCTTTTGCGCTAAAGCTCGACATTAGCAAAGCGTACGACCGAGTTGAATGGGGTTTATAATGGCTATGATGACAAGAATGGGGTTCGGTCCGAGAGTGTTAGCGGTGGTCCGGGATTGCATCTCCACCCCAATCTTCTCCGTTGTTGTCAATGGTAGGATCGGTGGATCTTTTGCCCCAAAACGGGGGCTTCGACAAGGTTGCCCTTTGTCACCATATCTCTTTCTTATATGTGCGGAAGGTTTCTCCGCCCTTATCCGGGGTCAAGAACGTTTGGGCCTTTTGCGGGGATTTTCTTGTCGACCTTCGGCTCCGTCGGTATCGCACCTCCTCTTTGCGGATGATAGTATCCTCTTTTGCGAAGCTAATGAAGATTGTTGTCGTGCTATACACTCTCTTTTGACGGTCTATGAAAGGGGGTCGGGACAAATAGTGAACACGGAGAAATCCATGATGTGCTTTTCCAAAAATATCACAAGTGAAGTGGCGAACCGGTTCTCCCAATGGCTACAAATCCCTGTGGTGGAAGAGCTTGAATCCTACCTTGGACTTCCGGTTCATGTTGGAAGAAACAAAGTTTTGGTGTTTAGCAAGATTAAAAGCCGGGTCCAAAAGCATCTTGGGGCTTGGAAAGCGAAGATGTTCTCCGCCGGGGGTAGGGGGGTACTCGTGAAATCGGTTGTCCAAGCCATCCCAACGTACATCATGAGTCTTTTTAGACTCCCGGCCACTATCATCAAGGATCTTCATGGAATTACCGCTCGGTTTTGGTGGGGAGGATCGGAAGACAAGCGGAAGATTCATTGGAAGCGGTGGGAGATTATCGCAAAGCCAAAAGCGGAGGGTGGTTTAGGCTTCAAGGACCTTGGGGACTTTAATCAAGCTCTTTTGGGACGTCTCACTTGGCGTATCATTCAACACCCGGAAAGCCTGATGGCTAGAGTTCTAAAAGCCAAATACTTCCCGAACTCGTCGGTGCTCGATTTTGAAATCAAGGGTCATTTCTCCTTCCTTTGCAAAAGCTTTTGTTGGGGAAGAGATTTGGTCCGCCGCGGTACCCGGTGGCAAATCGGCGAAGGCAACTTGAGAGCCTTCAAGCAACCTTGGATCCCAAGAGCGGGGGCTTTCAAGGTGTTTTCGGAAGAGCCGGATGACGAGCACCCATGGTGTGTATCCGATTTCATCAACGATGGACAATGGAACAAAGAGGTGGTTGAGGCATTAATGTCTCCTTTTGATGCCGAAGCCATTTTGAAGATTCCCTTGAGCGTGAGACAAGCCGAAGACCGTTTAGTTTGGCACTTTGAGGATGATGGACTGTATACGGTTCGATCGGGGTACCGCCTTGCTCGGATGGATGGCCGGGGAGGTCCTTCAAGCTCTAGCGACGACGATGCACGATGGTGGAAGAAGATGTGGAGCTTACAAATCCCGCCCAAAGTGAAACACCTAGTTTGGCGGGTGTGGTTTGAAGCGCTTCCGACTCTAGGTGCGCTACGGGGAAGAGGTATCGATTGTCTACCTTTTTGTAGGTTTTGCGGGGCTCTCCCGGAGGACGCTATCCACGCGGTTTGGAGTTGCGAAAGAGCTAAGGAGGTGTGGGGTTGCTCGCTTCTACAAAGATGGGTTGAAAAAACGGAGAATCTTCCATTCCAGGAACTTTGTTTCCGGGCTTTCGAGACCCTCAATACCCCGAACTTAGAGTTCTTTTGCGGACTCATTTGGGCGTCTTGGAATGATCGGAATCTTCGTCTTTTTGAGGGCCATATCAAGTCACCGGAAACTTGGGTGGAGGAGGTTACTAGTTGGTTTGCGGGCTACAAACGCCAAGCCCGAACCATGGACTCAAATCCACTTAGCATGGAGGTTAGTCGGACGTCTTGGAAAGGAGCCGAGGATGGAGGGCTCAAGCTTAATGTGGACGCCGCGTGGGATGTGAAGTCCGGCCGTGCGGGTCTTGGAGCGGTCGTTCGAGACCGGAATGGGTCGGTTGTGGGGGTTTCGGCCTCGCTAATCGAACATGTGGATTCGGCTTTGACGGCCGAGTGCATCGCCATCCGTTGGGGGCTCCTTTTTACTCAAACCCGGGGTTGGACTGTCTCCACCGTTGAGTCTGATTGTTTACAAGCAACACGGTTGGCCAATGAAGAAAATCTTTACGGCTCTCGGGGGGCAATTTTGTCGGACATCGCTTCCTTGGCCCGGTCGGTGGGCTTCTCCAATAGCTACAATTGGACTCCTAGATCTTGTAACGAAGTAGCTAATTGTATCGCGAAAGCTCGTCTTTCATTTTTACCCACGGACTTTTCGGGGTTCGATTGTCCGGAGTGGCTTGTAAACGTTGTACGTCGGGACTCCGTCCCTTTTGAATCTTAATCAATGCCAATAGATCATTTTCCTTCAAAAAAAAATATATATATATATATATAATCGCAGTATAATTTATAAGACGAACAACAACCATTCGCGAAGAAAAACAGCAAAGAGCATGCCTCTTCTTGAAAACGACAATTATGCATTAAACGATGACATTTTTGTCCGTACACTTCCATTAAGAACAATGCATTATAATCCAAATTAATATAATGTTTGTTATATATATATATATATATATATATATATATATATAACTTCGCAATTTATTCTGTCCGAAAATGTTGCTATATATAATTATATATATATATATATATATAATATATGTTCAGGGGCGGAGCTACCCACGGCCGAGTGTGTGTCCGAACACCACCTGGAAAAAAAACGTGAAACATAATAATTAAATAACGATTTTGAGTTAAAAATTTTAAAAACAGTGGTACATATTATCTAATTAATGAGTCACAATCAATGTTGTGAAAAACGACATTGAGGCGCGCCTTGAGGCGCGCCTCAGTGAGGCGCATGGCAATTTCGCAACGAGGCTTACGCCTCGGAAGGGAAGATTGAGGCGTGCGCCTCGGTCGTTATTTTGTCGCCTCGAGGCGACGCCTCGAGGCTTAAAATAATATTCTGTGATTTTTTTCCAAATCTTTCCAAATCTTCGAGTTAATTTTTAATATATTATTAATATTTCATATCTTTTTTTTTATTAACCTAATATTCAGGAATCAGAATATTGTTACCTATTTTAATGCTAATAATTAATACGTATGAGGTATGATATCAATTTAAAAACAAAACCCTACTATATAAATATTTTATGCTTTTTAAGTTTTTAAGTTTCTGATTTTTTAAGTCTTTTGAGTGTTTGAGTCTTAAAGTTTTTAAGGGTTTGAGTCTTTAAGTTTTTGAATTTTTAAGTTTAAGTGTTTGGATTAGGCTTTATTTTAAAAAATTATTTTATCTATCTTATTTATATTATTTTTAAATAATTATATAATATTTATTAAGGCTTACGCCTCGAACGCCTCGAGGCTATACGCCTTGAGGCAAGGCGAGAAAACGCCTCGAGGCTTAAATACGTTATTCACAACATTGGTCACAATAACACAAATTAAATGCAAGCAACCCAAATGGTTGGAGTTTTCTGTTTCAAGCCACTCCTTTCCTCTTGAACTGAGTTCAAGTGCTTGGGTGTATACTTTGTTGGTTCATTTTTTGTTTTTGTTTTAATTGATATATAAAAGGAATGTACGTAAATTATAGTGCTAAATAAGTTCAAGTTCTACTTGAATTTCTTATCACTAATTGTTTTTTGACATGATCAATAAATTAATACAATTAACGTGAGTTTAATTAATGTATTTTTTGAACTGACTTGTCTTTTTATACAAACGACATTGCATTGAAGATTGATATCAACATAGCTCATTACTTTTTATTTTAATTTCCCATTTTAGATGTCGAAAATTCTTGATTTCCTTATTTTATTTATTTAAGAAATATATTGTAGTGCTTAATTGGTACATATATTGTTATTTGTACATTGTTGCGATGTGACATTACTAGTTCATCAGTTCATGAACAAAGCATATAAGTTATACTTATACTTAAAATTATGTGATTGTTATTATTTATGTGCTTGAAGAAAAAAAAATAGTAAAAATTTACTTAGATTTTTTTTCTCGAAAAATTTACTAAAGGTTTCACCTGAAGTGAAATCCTGGCTCCGCCACTGTTAATATGTTCACATTTATTCTGTCACAAACTCCTCTAGATTTTTTCTAATTTTATTCAATATACATTTTCAAAGGCATGTGATCTTGTTTTATTTTCTTCATAATAAATTATATTTTTCTAGCACACCCTCAGCTTTATATATACCATCGTTAAACTTATTTAAATTAATGTCTGACTAAGCTATATTATTTAATACGTTCCTGCATGTTAATTTTGGTTGAATTATAGTTTTTTGTTTTTGAATTTTATCGGCATTATAATATCACACCATTGATAAAAGCTGTCATTACAAGTTTACAGCTAGAGAAATACATTTATATATATTTATATATTCGTATCGTCATATTGTTGAAACATAAAAACTAAATACTTATAAAAATGACATGAAACATCGAAGACAATAAGAGCCAGTTACATCTAATTATTGTGTTTGGTAGTGCAGTTAATCCCTTCTCTACGAACTCACGTACATCTTACACTGATACTTTCCCTATACCCAAAATACCCCCAAAGCTACGAAAACCCCGTGGTATTTTCGACATTTCCCTTCTTAAAAAGGTCGTTCTCGAACCTACGTAACAAGAAAAACCACACATGCATTATGAAAAAACTGCATGAAGTGCTATAAATACAAACCCTAATCCTCTAGCCTAAGCAATAAGACATTTTTCTCTAATTACAACGAAGAATCCTTAAGAAAAATGGCTAATTCAACAATGTCGTCTTCGCTGTTACCGTTGATCGGAGTTCTGGTTCTGATCACCGCTGTCTCGGCAGCACCGAGCCTGATTCCGGCGTCGCAGAAGAAGCTCGACACGTGGCTCGCTCGCAACATGAAAGACTACGTGCAGGATACGCATGGCATCAAGGAGAAACCCAAGTTCACCCTCGACGAGCGGCTGGCGGCGGCCGAGAAGGCCGTTAGGGTTATCAAGGTGAGGAAGGACGGGAGCGGGGATTTCCGTACGGTGATGGACGCCGTCAAAAGCATCCCGGCTGGGAACGTACGGCGCGTAGTGATTAGCATTGGCAGCGGGGTCTACCGCGAGAAGATTGTCGTTGACCGGTCAAAGCCTTTCGTTTCGTTCTATGGGGCAGGCGCTATGCCGACGTTGACTTTCAACGACACGGCCAAGCAGTTGGGGACGTGGAATAGTGCCTCGGTGGCCGTGGAGTCAGACTATTTCGTCGCTGTTAATATCGCTTTTGAGGTGAGTCAATTATATATAATTCAAAAATTAGCGGGTAAAGTACACATATTAACCATTAATTTGATGCTGTTTAACTTTAATCCTTCGCACATATATTTTATTACATATATATTTGTATGTAATTGTAAGTTTCTTATTACAATATAGCTAACCAGAAACCAATTTAACACACTAATTAATCGAGAATCCTTTATTAATCATTTAAGATTAACATGGGATTCGTTATAGTGAAAGATTGCTGATCTTAGTGCATTCTCTTTGACTGAGTGATTCTAGTTATACATACCAAACTTCTAATAATAGGTCTTAATAAACGTGTGTGTGTGTATATATATATATATATATATCTAGAAGAAATCAAATATAGGTTCAATCATTCATTTTATTTAGGATAGATGCACGTGACGTGTTTAAATAGAAAGTTTCATCAAAATTAGATATACATTGACTATTGTTCGTTAATATTCTACCAAGCAAATGTCTTGTTGCCCTAATATAGGAAAAATCAAACTTCTAAAAAAAAGAGTAGTTGCACTTAAGCCAAAGTAAATAAATAAAAAAAAAGTCAAAGTAATAAGTAACTTTTTTTAATTTTTAATTTTTATTCTTGCTTTTTTTAGTGTAACTAAAGTTTTGAACCTTGATAGAAATATTTTAGTATTACATACTCTATAGCGTGACTTTTTAGCATTAAAAGAGGTAAATTAAATTGGTTTAATTAGAGCTCTAATTTTCTGTATTGGTTTTATTTTCAATTTTTAGAATACGGCTCCGATGCCGGACGGTAGAACAGAGGGATCGCAAGCGGTGGCGTTGAGGATCTCCGGTGATAAAGCGGCTTTCCACAGCTGCAAGTTCATCGGCTACCAAGACACGCTATGCGACGACAAAGGCAGACATTTCTTCAGAGACTGTCGCATTCAAGGCACTGTCGACTTCATATTCGGAAATGGAAAATCTCTCTACTTGGTAATATCTTTATATATATATATATATAAAATCCATCGCGCGCTTTTCGAATTTTTATGTCGTGTGGCTTGAACGCTACATTCTCGTTTCTCGAATATACAGAACACAAGCATCGTATCGGTGGCGAAAAGGTTTGGAGTGATCACGGCGCAGGCGAGGCGTCAGGTGTCGGACACGAGCGGCTTCGCGTTCGTCCACTGCAACATCACCGGAACCGGGGACACATACTTGGGGCGGGCCTGGATGGAGCGGCCCCGAGTGGTGTTCGCCTACTCCTTTATGGGCACCCTCATCAACCGCCAAGGCTGGTCGAACAAAAACTTTCAAGAGCGCAACAAGTAATTTCTTTTACATATCATTACTCTTGATCATATCATACGACATGTCGTTTATCGTCGACATATCATACGTGTCGTTAAATAATACTCTTTATAGTAAGGTATAAAAATTTGGTCATGTATATTCATACCAATTAATAGATTTGATAAAAAAAATTTACCACTTGACAATTAAAAAAAATAAAAACCCGATCATAATTTCATGAAGCAATAAAAAAATATACCTCTATATATATTTTGGAAACTCATAAATCCATTAAAATCAATACACGAAAGGACCCTTTATGTTACCGTTTCTAAATATTATTTCAGAATCACGAGGTGTTTTTCTTTTTTCTTTCTCTTAAATTAATAAGTCTCTTTTCACGAGAATTTAAAGTTTGAACTTGTAGAACACAAGTTCAAGTGCGCAATCACTTGAGTTATTTGTGTTTCCGAGATGATATTAATACGCGTATTTGTATATATATGTATACGTACAGGACTGTGTATTATGCAGAGTACCAGTGCAAAGGACCAGGAGCGAGCACATCAGGAAGAGTGAATTACGCGAAGAGTCTAACAGAAGAACAAGTCAAACCCTTCTTGAGCATGAGCTACATTCAAGGCAACAAGTGGCTTCTCCCTCCAAGCAAGCTCTACTTTTAATTCATATACATATATATATGTTCTATATTTATTCTCATGTATATGATTGTAAGAGTTTGCTATGGGTTTGGAGTTAATCTGCAATTACTCATATAATTGTAATGTAATTGTAATATCTGTCAGTTGGGACATCCATAATTAATATTCATATTTTTATTTTCATTTATTTCAATTTCAGTCCCTTTTGTATTGTTCATATTGAATTTGGAAAATTGTAACAAATCAAAAATAAATTATTGTGATAGTAATTAAATGGAAAAACTTTAACCAAATACGGTTTCATTTCTATTCTAAAAATGTTGAATGGAAAATAAGCTCGCTCCTAGTCGAGACGCTTATTTGAGCTATAGTCGATTATAGACACAATTTAAAGTGCACAACTCGATAAAGTACTAAATTTTTTTGGAAAATTTAACAATTTCAAAGTGTTGGCTTTGTTCGCCTATAGCAAGGGCCGGAGCGTCTCCGGCCTTGTTCCTTCGTCAAGAGTAGAATTGCCGGAGTTATTAAAATACAGAAGTAGCAGGATGTAATGTACTCTTATATATATACATATATATAATATAATATTCATTATTTATATGTGTATAACGCGGCAGTAACATTTTTTTGAATGTGATCGTAATCTTGTGATCATGTGCCAATAGATACGATTGGCTGAGATTATGGGAATAGCGTGTGATTATTGTTTTGTTTATTATAATAAAACATTTAGACCAAAAAATCATTGCAGGCAAATCATCTTCCTTACATCGATGTAATCTAAAGCAACATATTTAAAATGTATAAAAAAAGAAGTGCCGCTTAAACAGCTCATTCGTTAGTTTGATCTAGACTTAACACAAGGAATCTATATATATATATATATATATATATATAAAAAGCACATGAACATGCAATGTAAAGTAAAACCCACATAACACCGTCGGTTCTACAAAAATCATCACTTAATTTATTTATGAGCAATTCTGAATTTCGTATATGTTAGTGCAATTTAACCCCTCATGTTTAACATTTGAGCCATTTTTAACTTTCAAAAAGTAGCAATTTCCTCTCTACACATAAAATGACTGGGAAACATAATAACTCGTGTGCAACTCATGATTTACTCGAAAGCATTTTGTTCAAATTATTGAACGAGAGCGTTATACAAAATTACACGCCGCGACATGCAAAGTTTGAATGAATATCTCGAAACCCGTAACATGCAAAGTTGAAGGGGCGTTTCCGCCAATTACGGCCATACCATGGGCATTTTAATCATTGAAGAAATACACAACACTATTAAATATAGATTCAACAAAACTAGGTTACAAATTAATATTTTTTACTTTTCTTTTTTATCAAAGATTTGAAGTTTAAACAATATGTATATGTTCTTTCAAAAAAAAAAAAAAAAACAATATGTATTTCATGTTCAAGTGTTGATCAAAGTACATCAGATTTAGTTTACCCCCCAATATTATTAGAGGGGAAAATTGAAAAACCAGAAAAGAAAAGAAAAATTGCACGCCGTGACCCTCTAAAACTATCACCTGCATTTCTTCTCCACACATTTCCCAAACACTCTAACTATAGAGCACTCTTCCTATATTTGTCACATTCAACACCCAAAACGCCAACATCTTAGGACAAATAAGTGGAAATTGGCATTGTGTTTACCCTACAGAATCAGCCTCTTCGAGAAGCTGGACAATGATCTGATCGTGATCGCTCCGGAGAACGATCTTCTTCCCGCAATCGTCTACTCGTCGATGAATGAACTTCCGGCTGCAAAACCGAAACAGATATAATAGCTCAGCGCAATTGAAACCATAAGAAATTTATAGCTTGGTATTTGGTCAGTATAACAGGGTCTTCGGTATCCGTTTTTTGACTTTTTGGAACTAGAAAAGTAGCTAGGGTACAATCTAGAAAGAAAGATGAAACCTGGAAATCGAATCCGAAAAAAGCCAATGTACGAAGGGAGATTCAGAACAGGACATATAGAAATTACCTGAGCTGATAGTATCATCTGGGCACGTCTTGTTGTTGCAGCTCTGACTCTCCATACACTTGAGTAGATACTTGAACGTCTCGATCTCGCACGGAATGGTCAACCCTCCGCTGTGGTCGAACCCGAACTCCTCCTCGACCTTCTCGAGCAGGACCTTGAAGAGCGGGTGGCTGAGATAGCACGTGGGGATGATGAACCGCCTCAGCTCTGGCCCCACGTAGACGGCCAGGTACCCTTTCGGCACGTCCGGTGGGTGCTCGGGACTGTGACAGCTGTCCTCGTCGGAGTCGCAACCGATCACCTCCGTCAAACGCTTGTTGATCGCCGGAGGGATTCCTCCAGGGGCGGTCCCAACGTGAGGGTCTTCCACCGGGTTGGTCACGTCGGCTTTAGGGCCGGTGAGCGTCACGGTTTGCCACTTCTGGAGGATCTCCTTCAGCCTCACGATCTGCCTGATCCCGGTCAGCTTCGAGTTCCCGTTCTCAACCATCATTGAAACACGTTTCGGCTCGAGATGATCCCCAGAAGAGAGTCTTAACGTAGCTGGTGAATTATCAGTACAAATACATATACAACATTAATCAGATGAAATGGAAACGAGTAGATCTTCCTAAACAATATGATCATTCCATTTTTCAGGGAAGATCAAATGATCTGCATAGCAAATCTTCAATCTGAAGATGAGAAAATCAAAGATTTTCAGCTAAAAAACTCTCAAGGTTTCGAAATATTCGATTCCTTGTTGCATAAGTAATACACTGTTGAATCGTTCATGCAAATTCCTCAGATCTCCATTCGTATACAAAAGCCAAAAGCGCATATACACAGAAAGCTATACAAACACGCGAATCGAATGGCAACAATGGAGAAATACCTGGAGAACGACGAACTCAGCTTCGAGCCCGGAGAAGGACCGCCATGGGAGGAGGAGGAGAATCGGAGCACAACGAAACAGAGAGATTCTCCAAACTCTCTCTCTCCTCTGAATTTCTGTTCTGTTTTTAGGTCACAGCGATTTTCAAGTCTCGAAACGAATCACAGCTAAAAAAAGCCTCGCAGAATCTAAATTTGGGAGCGAAATCGATTTCTTTTCCCTCTCCTACGATTTTCCTTCTCACTTTCTCGGGAAACAAACAGAAAATAACCAATCGTGTCTGTAACGCAGAAAATGGGGTTTAATTGGATATATATATGTTTAGAAACGGGTATTTTTGCCACTTCTGAAGAATAATACCTCTCTACTGAGAAGAAGAAGAAGAACTCTACTACAAACCAGAGAATAATAATATTTCTGTAATAAATAATTAAAATTCAAAAATTAAATTGATTTTTGGAAAGTTTGGAGTTCTGAAAGCCCACGTGCTTCAAAGGAATCTGGGTGGGCCTCCTTGTGCCACTTTCGCCGCTTTCATTTTTTTTTATTAATAAATAATTTCATTATTTGTTTGATATATTATTATTTTATTATATAGCTATATATTTATTACTTCAGGATTTTGTTTTTAATAAATAAATAAAGACATTAATGATTTTTTATTGCTTGGCCTATTGACGTGAGGCCCAACTCAGGATTTCTATCCTAAGGGCCATATGGAAGAGATCGGCCCAAGATATTCCTAAGAAGGATAAGCTTGAGGTCTCTTTAGGGATGAACGGCTTGAATGGTCGTTCCGACGGGCCGGATCTGACTCCGTCGAAGGCCCTCCTTGGAAATGAATTACCCTACACCTTCTCCAAGAGCATGAGCTACCGGATTTAGCCGATAGAATTAAAATTAAAGTAATTAAATAATAACGATAACGGTAATTTGTAGTTTAACCTCTGGCAACTCTCCTAAAACGATTTAACGGTAATTGTAGTTTAATTGGTAGCATGCCGGTTGGAGCTTCGTCGGCTATAAAAGCGAGTCTTCGGTCTAGAGGTGGATGTTACCGGTGGCGAAGATGGATGTGTTCAACTAATTCATTTGCTATAGAAAAACAAAAAGAAAAAAAGTGTAATTCACGCAAATATCTTACTAATTTATTTTTGTTTGTACACTTTGTCCCTTAAACTCTAGGTTATGGCAATAATGCTCCACCTATTTTCAAAACAATTTATTCATAGCGAAAATGACTAAATTACAAGCATCACCCTTGATTTTTTTAGGTTTGTACAAAACTCCCCATAGATATTTTTCTTTTGATTTCTCGCCCCTGTTTCTCTCTTTCTCCTTCGAGCTCATCTTCGACAGAGCCTCCGAACCGCCGACTCATCTCGCTGAGTCTCGAGCTTCTCCTACCTCTTCCACAGCTTCGGGTTCGATTCTTCTTCACTCGATTGCGTTTACTCATTCGATTTTCGGTTTTCATCGATTATTTCGAGTCCTCAATGCTTCTGTGATTCGTAAATGCCGTTTCAGAATTAGCACAGCTCTAACTTTCGGTTGAATCGAATGATTCACGAGCTTGATGAGATTCAGAGTGGGATGCATATGTTTAACTCGTGTGATTCTAGTCGCTGTTTGGTCTGTTCAGGTTTGTTCGGGATTCTTTGTGGTGCGGCGATTATGTTCATGTCTAGACTATCAAGGCTCGGTCTTTGCGTGCTTAAAGAGCTCGCCAAAGGTATTCCCTTTCTTCTTCCATGGGTTTAAGGGTTAGGGTTTAAGGTTTTCGTGGCTGCTATGAAGGCGTTTTGATTTCCGTCGCCGATGCATTTGTATTTATTGTTTTTCAGGAAATTGTGGAGCCGTAACTAGAGCTGGATGTACTCCGAGATCTTACAGCCGGTACTTGCAAACGCAGGTTAGTGATTGGGCACGTATAATCCTTTGTTGTTCGTATTGAATCCGTTTTTACTGCATTTTGTTGTAGTATATCTATATTAAGATCCGACGCTTTAGCTTTTTTATATTAGTCGTATTTCTACATTAAGTTTCTTTTCCAAATATCCGAATTAGATTATTAGGTAACGCAAGATTGACTTATGTGGTGCATAATTTCGTTTGAATGTCGGAAACGCTATTAACATCACAATAAACAACTAACATCACGATTAACATCACGATGAACAACTAGTTCGGGATAATTTTGAATTTTAGGACATAAGTTGAATTCTGAAAGTAAAAGCTAAAAGTTTAGGTTTCAAACATCAATATATGCAGGTTATGAAGCTGCCCGTACTTAGTATCATTTTCCTTATTGTATGCCCAGAAACATTTTGAAGAATATACGAAAGCCAATGCATCAAGGGGAGAAATCTTCCAAAAGTACCATGGTTTTTCGTCGGCAGCTTCTGAGAGTCCGTCAGACGGCGAACACGAGCCCGAGCAAACGTAAGTTACTTTTATTCTAAAAACTGAGGAAACTCTGATGACAAGAATCTCGGTCCTATTTGCAAATATGTTTTCTGTATAAGGGCATAGGAAAAAAATTGAGTTTCAACAGTATTTGTTAAAAGGAATGTTATTGACACATTTTTTTTTTTCGTTCTTTATTTTCTTTCTGAGACTATTCTCTTCTCTCGCTTCAGGATATCCGTGACGTTTGTTGATAACGACGGGGAAGAGCAACACATCAAGGTTCCAATTGGAATGTCAATGTTAGAGGCTGCCCATGAAAATGATATAGAACTCGAAGGCAAGAATTTTCTATCGCCTCCTCACTCTAGTGTATTGCATTGTTTTGCAATGTTGATTTCTGGTTTTGGTTTCGGACTTCTAAAACCAAAACTGATAAAGCTAGTTTAAGAACACAAACCAAACGGGGCCTAAAACTCTGCTTCAAATCTTAATTTCAGGAGCATGCGAAGGATCGCTTGCCTGTTCGACATGTCACGTTATTGTGATGGTACGCCAAATGTTAAATTCTCTCCTCTTAAATGGAGGTACAAAAATCAGAAAAGAGCTTAGTTTTTGCTTTTGTTATAGGACGTGGAGTACTATAATAAGCTAGAAGACCCGACCGACGAGGAGAATGATATGTTAGATCTTGCCTTTGGGCTTTCAGAAACGTAAGTGTACGAGCTTTCATGAAAAATTTCATTCGTTCTTTCTTGGTATGAATGAGCCTTTTTGTATGGTATAATGTATGTGTATGCTCAAATACTATATGAAAACGAAATTGCACGTCCCTTTAATCCGATTTAGCCTCGTTTTTTGTTTCTTTTGTTTTTACTTCATTGAAAAAAATGGATTTATAGTAATTAGGGGTAAAAAAATGTCATTATCATTATTGTTTTTTTAGATTATAAAATAATTTATGGTTATAGAATATTTTGTTAAACAATAAAAATAAATTATCATGACAACTTATGTTTTTTTGCACATGTGCCCGTAAATAATCTTAATATGTTAGTTTTAACAAAATAAAAAGCCCTAGGAGAATTTTTGTTTATATGGGTTATGTGCGTAATTCTCTGATTTGAGAAACTATTTGCGGACTTACCATGAATCGAAAGGTGTCAAAAACTCTAAATTTCATCTGTTAATTTCATCGCATGATGTTGTACTGCAATATTTTCTCTGCAGATCTCGTTTGGGTTGTCAAGTGATTGCGAAACCGGAATTAGAAGGCATCCGGCTAGCTATTCCCGCTGCCACGAGAAACTTTGCCGTTGATGGGTACGTTCCGAAACCACATTAGAATCTACAGTACGACGTCAAATAAAGAGAGGAGGTTGTTAGAAATTTTACAGGTCATATGGTCAAAATTTTGTAGCTTATCGATTGTACTGAATTGACGCGCCTTTCAGTGCAGCGTTTTTTATTTAATTTTTTATATAAATTTATTCTGGGGTACCAATTGATTATTGGTTCTAATTATATTTCTGAGATTAACCTCTTTTTGCTGTATGAGGAAGAATAATGAGAATTACCTTACCTTTAAATATATTTCATTGTCAAAACATAGTTCCGAGTTCCGACAGTCCTGGCGTGAGCTCTTAATCTCGGTGCAGTTTGTCTCTTAACTTGATTTTTTCATAGCAATACCCCTTCGACTTTTAAAAAGTAGCACATTGTCCTTTATGTCTTAAAAATGATGAAAAATGTTGTTTTGTGCGCAACATATGATTTACATGAATGTTTTTTGTCAATTAATTACCGAACGAGACCATATCTACCGGATTATGACACTATTTAATCATTCAATTCAGTTATACAAGAAGTGTGAAAATAAATTTTCACAAAATTGGCACACTTTTTGTAGTTTGCTTGATTGTTAGAGCAAATGAGTGAAGTTGTTAAGTTATATAGATTATCAGTCGCTGTTAAAATTGTTTTTTTTTTAATTATATTTTGCCAAGTCTATAAACTAATAAACTTAGCAAGAACGTGTTTCGAGATTCAATTTTCTTTATACAGTTTTTTTTTTTTTTAATTTATCGTCCAAAGTTGTTGCCTTGTTGGTCATCTTCTTCTAGATGATCTTGAGGTTTAAACTGATGAAAATTAATGTATTAACTGTCTCAGTGTCAAGTTCTTTGGAATAATTTTTTTTTTTTTAAAGAAAAAAGACATATATCATGGTTAAAGTGTTAACTATAGAGCATACACGCAATTTTGGAATAAAATACCAAAACTCTCAAGCCACTTTTAAGAGATAAATTATGTAATTTAATAGCCACTGCCCACGGTGTTGTTCAACTAAAATTGTTAGTAAATTAGTTATGTATGTATAGTGGGAATAATTAATATATATAATCCTATATTAAGTACGGTATTATATCCTTAACTTTATTTTTTCGTAACAATAGTGTCAAAAGTCCAAAAAGTAATGTTAAAGGTACATTTTTATTCATGTCCCGTGAAGATTTGTTAAACTAGGGACACATGCTCCGAAAACATCAGTCACTTATTTCACATTCTTACTTTTAAAAAAATAGCTTTATAAACGGTAAATCGACATTTTGAAGTCAATATTTTTTTTTTTATGACTTTTGACTGAGGAGAGGATTATTACCGATTGAGATACCACATTAAATTAATTAGTAATGTCGTAAATATCCCAATTAAATATTGCAGACATCCAATTCTAAAATTCACAGAACTACCTATATAAATTATTAAAGTAATAATCCGTGCTGCCAATGACATGTGAGTGAATAGTTTACGTTCTTATATATAGAAGGAATAATTTAATATATATTTTTAGGTAGATTTGAAATAATAAATTTAGTAATTAAGAAAAAAAAATGTATGGCACAAATTAAAGCATTAGAAGCGCAATTACTTCATTAATAATGAATTATTTCCCATGCTAATCATGCATTTTTCTCATTAACTAGAACGGCAAATCACAATCAAGTAATAACCTACGCACTGCATTCATATTAGAGAAAATTTAATAATATTAGATAAGATAATTTTACGTCTTATTGTTCTTTATCGCCTTTCCCATAAAATCCATTTTTTTTTAATTTATTCATGAATCTCTTTCGAATCCGACTTCTATGAAAAAAAAAAACTAATAGAATGAAACGACGTTGAGTCATGTATTTTATGAGTAATTGGCAAAAATGACTGAGCTTTGTTCTTCAATGCACTTTAATTCTTAAAGCTAAAAATGATAAAAATTATTTGTGTGTAATAAGTGACTTATTCGAAGTTTTTTTTTTTTAATGAGACTGATATAGAACACCCAAAAATATTTTTTAGATTGAACAGCTAAAACGAAAGTCACACCTTTTTTTATTATCAAACAACCCATGAAAATATTTTTCATATAATTTTTTTTTTTTACATCGAGGGGTATTTGCTACTTTATGAAAGTATAGTAGGCAGTATAGACACACACGGGCAAATAGCAAGAATGACCTCGGTTGGATTTTGAATCAAATCCATACCCCTCTTGGCCACTATTCATGTTTCTTAGCAGTGGGCCCTTAAGGGTATGGATTTGATTCAAAATCCAAATGAGGTCTTTTAGCAATTTCTTTCGACACAAACTAAAAGTTTCACGAGACAAATGCATCAAATAGTAAAATTCAGGGGCATTAGTGCCAATTCCTCATCGTGTATTTAACAACAAAATCATCAGAAATTTTAGGGCTCTATAGCCATATAGCCAAACTAGAAAAACTATTTTGTAAAATAGCCAACTTTTTTATTAATATTTCCAAATAGTCAATCAACCACATTAATAAATCACGAAAGACCTTATTACCCTTGTATTAACGTATATTAACTATGTTAACGTGTATTAACTAAGTTAATTTGTTTAAAAATAAATTAATTTTTTGTTAAAATTTTAATCACAATTTTTATTTTTAACCAAATTAACTCAGTTAATACACGTTAATACAAGGGTAATAAGGTCTTTCGTGATTTATTAATGTGGTTGATTGGCTATTTGGCAATATTAATCAAAAGTTTAGCTATTTTGCTAAACTAACATATCAATTTGGCTATCCCATGCAATTTCTCAAAATTTTATCCTAAAGATGACACGTCGTTTTGTATCAATATCAGCGAACCTTTCCTTACCAACAAATATATGTCAAAATTACACAAGTTGGTCCTTGTTTTTAAGGAATTTAACGTCATGCACATAAATAATTTCAAAATGATATCATTTATTTGTATTACTATAAAGGGCTAAATATATTATAAGATTTAATGTAGGAGCTAATCTGTAATTAGCAAATAGCAACTAGCTTTAGCCGCCCTCATTTTATTGGCTGAAACTAAAAAGGAGAAAAGGATTCACATCGATATTGAAGTTAGCAATTAAATTATATATATATATATATATATATATATATATATATATTACAAGTAAAAATATATCTAATTTTCTTTGTAAGGTAAGCAGTAAATCGATAGTAAATTAATTTAGAAATAAATATGATATATTAGAATATATAATTATATACTTCAGACTTTTTGAATTTGATCTCTCCATATAAGTACCAAAACTTTGTGACATAAAAACAATCCTAAAGTTAGTGAATCATCATTATACACAACGAATTATAGAAGACAATATCATGCAAGTCCTTTTGAAAGTGAATGCATGTCATCAAGTGACAAAATTTTGTCAATTATTATTAAAGTACAGGGTTAATGACGGCGAAAATACCCAAAGTTTGGTCAAAGAACCCCTCGTGTACCCAAAGTTTAAAAGTCTTGGCAGAAATACCTAAAGTCGCATTTGGGGAGTTGACCACTCCATTCTCGTAACATCGTTAACTTACCCGTTAACATTGGTCACATGGACAAATCTGTTTTGTTAAGTGTAATCATTAGGGGTTTAGTTAGTTGTATTAAATAGTATTAATTAGGGATTTAATTCGTTGTTTTGACGTAAACGAGGCTGATGTGGGCTCGTCCACGTGGCAAAAATTATTATGTCAGCAACCCACGTTTGTCCATGTGGCCAGAGTTAACGGGTAAGTTAACGGCTTTACGAAAATAGAGTGGTCAACTCCCTAGTACACCATAAATACCAATAATTAGTGTAGGCATAACGTAAATAAATGTGAAATTTTGGCGAATTGACCTTTTGTCTCCATTATTTTTTCTAATTTATGCCTAACAAGTCATTTGTGATTTCCTGATCTTTTGACTGAATACTCTCTTATCTAGTTATAATTAGAACCATTGACATGAATAAGCCATGAACTTTGTTTGTGGTGCAATTTATCGCCTAAACTTTAATTTTTTGCAGCAATTAATATGTGTGATAAGCAATATATTGCCTATTGCACGTTAATTTGTGCGTGACTTAATTGACTATATGTATATCAATTTTAATTTTTTTTTTTTTCAAATTTTGTGAGACTTACTAACAGTTATTCGAGAATCGAACTACTTTATTCCTTCACAGTAGTCACATAATCTAGTATACCAATCTCGTTTCATTGTTTTGCAGCTAATGGACAAATCATGTGTTGCCTACGAGTTGACATTTTAATCAATTTTTAACGTGTAGGGGCAATGAAAGGGGGGCAGTATGGAAAAAAAAAAGAGTTAATGGGACAAAATGTACAACCAAGCAAAGTTAAGGGGTTGGCAATTTGTGCAATTACTTTTATAATTAATATACAACGAGTCATTTTCTATTCAATCAATTACTCTGACTTAGTTACATAAATACTTGTCATACTCTCTCACTATATATTATACATGAACTAGATTTTGGTTTTATTAATAGTCATTACTTTTCCACGACAAATATGTTAGTCAAATAAAGGATAACTAATGATACTTAATTGCTAATGATTTAATAAACATTTTATTTTGTAGTGTTTTAAACAAGTACTATGATCGAGAAAGCAACTACACCACTAATGCCATGACAATTTTTAACACCAATGGTGTCATGCATAATGTTACTATTATATATGCCAATTAAATTCTTTATATATATATATATATATATATATATACACAAAGAGAATATTACTATTCACTGACATATACATGCGTAATTATCATATAATTGGAAGGTTGAATTTTATTCTAACTTGACTCTTAATATATTTTAATCTTCTTGACTCAAACACCTCAACTACCTAATATTTATGTGATTGATGATGTATAAAGTCAAAAATATAGTAGATATATATACTATAATATAATCTTATGCAGTTAAAACTAATATACTATATCATGTTAAATCATCTTAGTACATCACTCCTTATGACCTAATAATTATAACGTCTCTCCAACTCTTTATAATTATTTAACTTTAGACTAAATAACTTATTATTAACATTAGATTATATTGAATTTATAAATAAAGTAATTAAACTCGTTGATTGAATAAAGATAAATAATTAACAAAAGACTCAGCGGTAGACCCCGATCCGCCAAGTGAGAGGGCCATGTACCGTAAGTTGGCGCGAAAAGAATGGGTCAAAAGGCTTACTTAAATGTTATCTTTTTCATGTAGCTTATACATCTCTAACGGAGTTGTAGCCTCTCCTAACTTTTTTTAAAAAAAATATTTTTATTTTGTTATCCTAGCTCTTCGTCGCACACCGCACCTCTCGAAATTTGTAACTTGCGTCCGTCACCGTAAAAAACTCACAATGACGGAATCATGGTAGGACCTAGCTGATAATGTCTAGCGATCGGCTATTAAGCAAAATTAAAGGGAATACATAATAAATACAAATGTATAATTATATGTATACAATTATACAAAGAATATGTTGATGAGAGTGTTACTTGTAGTACGTGAATCATCTCACTCGTGATGATGAGGAAGTTGAGCATGTAGCATGCGTGTTTTGTGGATACAAACACGATTAACAGCTCATATGTGTATTTCTAACGACATTAATTATATTATTATCATAAATTTCTTATACTATATAATTATATAGATATATATGATTAGCCAATGAAGAAAACTAATAAAATTTTACATTGTATGTGAAATATATACGGCTTCTAGAATCTTGAATCTCGAGTGGATTGAGATAATAACTCTCAAACGACATGTGTATATACTATATATTGACTAAATCATACCTTTTTTCCTATCTTCTAAATATTAATAATAACGTATATTGTTTATTTATTTTGGGAAGATATAGTCTATAACAAAATTTATACCATAATACGATATATCAAATATTAGTTCAATGTTACAGTCGACACTCATTCTTATGTGTGTGTAATAATAATAATAATAATAATAATAATAATAATAATAATAATAATAATAATAATAATAATAATAATAAATTTAACAAATTTAAATAGATAAGTAACACTATTACAAGAAATCGAAAAAATAAATTAAATAACTTTTCAATAAAAAAAAGTATCATCAGGATACTAAATATTAATATTGAATTTCTTAATGTGATATCGAGTTCTAGGAGAATAATTAACGTATATAAATATAAAATATTGCAAAGTGTGATCTTTATAAATCTAAGTGGTCGCAAGCTCGCAGCTAATTTATCCCGCTATAGATTAGAGATTTTATTTCTTCACTTAAATGTACCTATAAATTAATCAATATATATTAATATATATTAGGTGAGCATAAATAAAAAATATTAATATACATATATATAATAAATATTGTGGACAACATCAGTGGAAGGCACGACCTAAAAAATACGTATAATGATTATAAGGTATATAACGCACAATTAAGTAATATTGTTAAGGTCGGATTTCGTCAAATCCCTCCTCAACACTACTCATGTCGTTTTATCCCATAAACGACGTGAAATGAAGGCAGGGAAATTCGTTGACTATCGGACAACAAAGAAGCACGCTCGAAGATTCAAACCCGCGATGAGGTCCAGCTGGTTTAGAAGCAATCCGCGATGAAACATTTCATCGCGCCTCGACGAGGAAACCTCGAGGAAGAATCCGCGGTGAAGAATTTCCTCGCAGAAGAACTTCATCGCATGAAAGCTCATCGAGGAAAAGCTCATCGCAAAACCTCAACGAATTAAATAAAGGAAGAAGTCAAAATCGCGAGAATAAAGGAGAATCAGTTAATCAAGTGAGGAAATCGTGGGATTATTGGTGTATTCAAGGAAGGTCAGCAACAAATCAACAAGAAGAAAAGAAACCCTAGCGAGATTCAAGGAACAAGAAGGGAAACGAATTCTAGAAACCCTAAGGCTATAAATATGCATGTAAACCTCATTAGAAAGTGAGAAAAAAAGGATCCCGGGAGAAACCATAGAGAGAAAAGTGTATTCTTAAGTCCTCAGTTGCTAAAGTCTATAGTAATTCGAGCATTTAAGATCGGAAGAGAGTCTTAAGAGAGTTCATTGTAATTCCATCATTCAATTGTCCAGCTATTCAACGGAAGAAACCGAGTCCTCATCGGAAATATAATAAATCAAGAATATTCGTGTTTATATTTTATTGCGTTCTTCGTTTAATCTTGTGACTGAAAAGGGTGGTGCAAATCGCCCTCAACAAATATAATTAAATCGACACAGTTTCTTCTTTTTGATACATAAATAAATATACATATATAAAATCTGTGGTATATATATATATATATATATATATAAAGATATATAAGGTCAAAGTATATATTAAGTATGTGATTATTATTTTAGATATTTTATACAGTCTTGGAGTTTGATACAGTGTTTTATGCGTGAATATGTAATTAGTCATACCAAGCTATACAATATTTTTATATACATTTTTTTATACGTACTAATAAGTTGTTATTTTCTTATTTTTACTTCATGACACGATGTTTTTTCTATGATAAAGATGGTTATTAGCTAAAAATTTTACATAAAGTAGATCTGTAAAAGAGCATAACGTAGAAAAACATTAGTTATATATTACTCCAATAATTATAATATATATTTATCATTATACTAGCTAATGCTTACATATTTATTACCATTTTTCATCAGTATTCAAAGCATGTGGGAAAATAGATTGATAATACACTTTCAAATGTTTTATTTGTTTTTATCAATCACGACTCTCTAGTGATATATAATTTTAACTAACATTTCACCACAAAGAGTTCATGTCGCAGCAAAATAATTATATTTTATCTCACTTATTTATTTATTTTGTTTAGTAGAGAATGAATAATTCGTAGTATATCATTTGCCGACTGAATCAAAACAAAATATCCCACCAGAATTATATGGTTTGTAGGAAATGGTATATTAATTGTTATTTTATTAAACAATAATAATCAAGATCCTGTGATTTAAAATTTTAAAAATGTAATTAATATTTATATAATTAAACTATATTGATCATATCGTGAATCGGCAATTATTGACACTATATATTATATAAAATCATTGTATTTTTCATATATATGTGAAAATGTTCAATATCACATCGCTCACCTTACAGATTTGACTTATTTCACAAAAATATTATAGTTTTTAATTCACCCTTATTACTAAATAATTAAGCATGTAATATAAAGAAGAATTTTATTTCTAGCTGTTTCTCTTAGATATCGAGACTATCCCTGTATTTTAATCACTGTTGCCTTCTCATCTTCATCTATAAGTTTACTAAATTAAACAATTATAAATAAAAAATAAACAAAACATATCTGACAACACAAAAATACTATTATCAGATACGTGGCAGAATCCTCGCCGTAGTTTTAGGCTTATAGCCACAGCCAAGTCCCAAGTCTACACACTAAGGGGGAAAAAAATAATACAAATGTGATTAAATAAAACAACATTCACCTACTTATAAAGCTTGCTTAATTAGCCAAACTCTTTGGTTGTTTATCAATCGGATAAATATATTATATTATATTATATGGGAAATGGCTGTCAAGAACACAAATTGCATCATTATTTACTAAATATGTCAAGGAATTTATATATTTTTATTATAGAATAATTGGGAAGATATTATTATTAGTGATAGTAGAGTAATTGTTAGTACATATGTAAATATGTTGTTATTCTATTAGCAAATAAGTTTGTAATCGTTAATTTAGATTTTTCACGTTAAAATGATATGTGACAACTTGTGTAATATATATATATATATATATATATATATATATATTTGAAGTTAACAAACATAAAGACTAAACTCCTCGAAATGGTATAGTATAATGCACATTTGCAATCAAATATTGACGTGGCAGAAAAAAAAAGGCCACATAATGGCAAATTTCAATTTAACTTTAAAAATTCAAATTAATTACTTATTTAGGGACAACATATATAGTTTTGAAGTTAGCATATGTACTTCTGCCACTAAACTCCACCAAATGATAACATTATGTACTTCCGCCGCTAATTATCCTTAATTTATCAATTAGCTAATGCCTCATAGAGAAATGGCTGCCAAGAACACAAATTGCAATCATATTACATCTTTATTTATTTAAATGTATATCGGTTTTATTATATAATCCTTGTGAAAAGATTATTATTATTATTATTATTATTATTATTATTATTATTGCTATTATTACTATTATTATTATTATTATTATTATTATTATTATTATTATTATTATTTGATATGAATTGAAGAGTAAAAGGCCAACTACTCCAGAGCACGCACGACTGAGCCAAAAAGCGTTGAATATGTGAGAGAGATTCGGTTGAGAAGTGTTTGTCTTGTTTTTCATTTCACTAAGACGTGCGTCTCAAGCCATCTCTCTCTCTCCTCTCTCACATCCTCACAAACCCGGATTCTAGAGAGAGAGAGAGAGAGTAATCGCCATTGTTGTTTGTTGAATTGAAGAAGATGAAGACAATGAAAGCGTCACCGTCGTTCGGACGGAGCAGCTCCAAGAGATCGAGCTACAGCCGCGGATTCGACTTACCCGACGACCCGGACGAGCAGACCGACGACGATGAAAACCCCAGCTACGGCACCGGCGGTGCAATGCTGTCTGTCTTCCTCGACGACCTCCGCCAGAACACCCACCAAGACCTCGTCGAAGTCACGCTCGAGCTCGAGGACGACTCCATCGTCGTCTGCAGCGTCGCACCGACCGGAACCCCGTCCCCCGGGGGCGGCGTGCTGGCGCGGAGTGTCTCGAGCGTCTCGCGGAGGATCCGGCGGAAGTTCCCGTGGCTGCGGTCCAACTCGTCGAGGGCGTCGTCTGAGGCCGACGAGGCTGCAGTGGCGCCGTCCGCGGCGCTCTCTGCACGGGACGCGCGGCGGATGAACGCGAAGCTGCAGCGGACAAAGTCCAGCGCGCAGCGCGGGCTCAACGGGCTGCGGTTCATCAGCAAGAACGCGCCCGCGAGCGGGATGGAAGACGCCGGGGCTGTGTGGAAGCTCGTCGAGGCCAAGTTTGAGTCGTTGGCGAAGAACGGTTTGCTCGCAAGAGAAGACTTTGGAGAGTGCATAGGTAATTCCGGCATCCATAAAACCGGCTCAGTAGATTGAGTATTTGAACTAGTATTCGGAGGCACGCTGCTCAAACTTTCAAAAAATGTAATCTTTTCACTAAAAAAAATCAATTTTCACTCTTTAATTTTTATTTTTTTTAACTTTTAAATATATTTAATTTACGCTCCAAAATTTATCCACCCTTCGACGACCTGATCCGCCCTGGTTTTTAATCATTTAGTGATATAATCAAATTAAATTAATATTATTAAGATACAGAGTTCAAATCGCCGATATAAAAAAAGTTAAAATAGTTCATCTCATTAAAAAAAAATTACAATTACGTGGTACGTAGTAGTTAAAAAGAAAAACCGCTCATTCACTAAAAAAATATCACGGTTGTCAATAAAATTAATCCAAACTAGTATGACTACAAAAAATCGAAAAACGTTCACGTAATTTAC
The DNA here is from genome assembly GCA_954871525.1 of Parietaria judaica. Classification (NCBI taxonomy): domain Eukaryota; kingdom Viridiplantae; phylum Streptophyta; class Magnoliopsida; order Rosales; family Urticaceae; genus Parietaria; species Parietaria judaica. The sequence continues at coordinate 2,015,389 of OX940864.1, read as the reverse complement.
GTTGTCCGTGTTATTTTTTACGTAGGAATGGTCGATTCAAAGGAGTTTGCGGTCGGGATATTCGACGCGCTGGTGAGGCGGCGGCGACAGCGGATCGAGAAGCTGACGAAGGAGGAGCTTCACGATTTTTGGCTGCAGCTTTCCGATCAGAGCTTCGACTCGCGCTTACAGCTCTTCTTTGAAATGTGAGCTTTTATTCTCAGCCGTCGGATCACTTTCCGATCAAAAATCAACGGTGGTGAATTAGGTTGACATTATTTAATCGCCAAAAATAATATATATATGATCGTACATTGGCTGGCTAAATAAAGAGCATCAATCCGTTATCGTGTATGAATTAATAAAAATAATATATAGTTCATCGTTATGGGGATATTAATCATTGACTTAATTAAGTGATATATATATATATATATATATATATATATATATATTGTTTTAATTGTTTAATGATGACATGTTTCAGGGCTGATAGTAACGAAGATGGAAGAATCACAAGAGACGAAGTGCAAGAGGTAAGGGAATTTTTTAATTTCATGAAAACAAATCACCTTTGACCTAACTTATTAATTATCAACATGGTTTAATCGTCTAAATATTATTTCAATATAAATATATATAAACGAAAAAAATTAGACTCGATTGTTCGTGGTCTATTGATTAATTCCAGTGGCTATAATATTACTTGATAATTTAATTTTTAATTTTGAAAAATAAAAATAAACTTACCTATGACCTAACTTATTAACATGGTTTAATTGTCTAAAAATTCCTACCAAAAATATATATATACAGTTGAACCTCTATAAATTAATAAGGTTGGGACCAGAGAAATTTATTATATTATCGAGTTTATTAATTTATCGAGGTAAAAATTGAACTACGTTAGTATAGTCGGGACCGGAGAAAATTATTAATTAATCGCGACTATTAATTTATCGAGTATTAATTTATAGAGGTTCTACTGTATATATATATATATATATATATATATATATATATATATATATATATATATATATATATAAAAGGTTAGTCTCACCAATTTTTGTGATTTATTGATTTCCACTCTTCTGATTAATAGATGATAATATAATTATATAAGGTGAGAGGTGACATTTTTATGGGGGGCAACATTTTAACTACCATCATGGAATAATAAATTAATTTCTTTTTATTATATGACCTAACTATAGTAATATAATATATTTTCTGAGCGAAAAGAATGAGTCTTGCCTGTTTCTGATTTTTTTATATTTCCAATCTTCCTAACAGTGTTTTTTTTTTAAATCCAAATAAAAATAATATTATGACTTAGGGCTATAAGTGTTTTAAATCTTAACATTTAAAGTTTAAACTACCATAGTGTAATATAATATATAGTGTATTAATTAATTTTTTGAATTTGTGTTATGATTTGATAAGGACAGCTTATTATGCTAAGTGCTTCGGCAAACAAGCTGTGCCAGCTCAAAGAACGAGCCGATGAATACGCTTCACTCATCATGGAAGAATTAGACCCTGAAGACCTTGGATATATTGAGGTAATATGAATTTTTTGTTGATAATCGATATAAATATATATATATATATATATATATATATATATTTCAGTAAACGTTGGTCTCCTACATGGCGACATGTAGCATATAATTGTGAATAAATTAATTATTGCAACTATGAAGTAAATTACACAATTAATTATTCGATATACGTACGTAGTAATTATTGGTATTATATGCTATGCTATGCTATGATATCCTTGTTTCAAGCATTATTTGACACAATACTTTTTATCTGATTTTTTTTTTTTGTACAATTTTGCTTAACAAATAAGTATAAAGCATAATTATTGTCTTAACATTATTTAGCTCACAAAATTGAAATATGTTTGTATTAATAGCTCTACAACTAAACACCATATTCTTATAATTAAGAATTTCGTGATATTCAATATTTTCTTTTGTAATGGTATAAATTTAATATATTTTTTCACAATTAAAGTTTTGAATATTCACTACTTGTTCATGACCGAAGTTTCAATATTCATATTTTTCGTACGATTCGCTGTTTTTCACGAGCAAAGCTCTAATATTCAGTTTTTCGCTTCTCTCTAAAATTCCACTCATTTCTCGATTGATTTAACAAAATTTTGGATGTGTCGCTCAATCCACGTGTAACTTCCAAGATAGAGATGACTTTGTTAAGGACTTATCCAAAATTTTAGTTCTGCCTTTGGTAATATACTTGAATTTTATGAATGGAAAATAACTTATTTCAAATATGCGTAATTAACAATAATCTAAACGTGCATATAGACAAACATTGCGTATTTCTGACGTCGTTTTCGTGGTTGATCCACGGTCAGCTATGGCAACTAGAGGAGCTGCTCCTACAGAGGGACACGTACGTGAACCAGAGCCGGACGCTGAGCATGGCGAGCGCGGGCTGGAACCACCAGAGCCAGCTCAGCGCGCTCCGGCCCCGCAACATGGCGCGCAGGGTGAGCAGCGCCGTGCGATACTTGGTGGTAGAGAATTGGCGGCGCGGTTGGATCCTGTTATTGTGGGCCGTCATCATGGCGGGCCTCTTTGGGTTGAAGTTCTACCAATACACTCAGCGCAACGCCTTCCACGTTATGGGCTATTGCTTGCCTGTTGCCAAGGGCGCCGCCGAGACCCTCAAGCTCAACATGGCTCTCATTCTCCTCCCGGTATGTCGGAACACGCTCACTTGGCTGCGATCCACCATGGCGAGGTCCTTCGTGCCCTTTGACGATAACATTAATTTCCACAAGGTACAAGTTTTTAATTTTCGTTGGGTGTACCGAAGATGTTATCTTCATACTTTAAGAATACAAGTTCAAATCTTACTTCGCAAGAAAAAGGCGGTTTTTAAGTTAAATTTTTTTTAACAATTTTTTAATGGCTAAAAAAAATTATTATTTAAAATATAAATATTTTATGACTAGTAGTTAGCAATACTTATTTATGTATTACTCGTCACTTAAGAATTATAACCCACAAAATCTGATCGGCACAAACTATTATTGATTTTTAAAACCTACATTTTACCTGTGAATTAACCGGTCGGCTAACCCGACTAACCAATTAAACTTTGCCAAAATGTGATCTCACAACATGACCATGCATGCAGGCAATAGCATGGGCCATAGGCATCGCAATCGCCATGCACGTAGGGACCCACTTGGCGTGCGACTTTCCTCGGCTAGTCAACGCCTCGCCGGAGAAGTTTTTGTACGTCATCGCCGATTTCGGTGGCTTTCACCCGACGTACAAATCCCTGCTGACCGGAACTATAGGCTTAACCGGAATGTCGATGGTGGTCTTGATGATCATTTCTTTCACCCTCGCGGCCCGGGGGCTCCGCCGGAACCTCATCAGGCTCCCGGCACCGTTCCACAAGATGACTGGTTTCAACGCGTTCTGGTACTCGCACCACTTGCTCGCCCTCGTCTACGGTTTGCTTTATATCCACGGGTATTTCTTGTTTCTGACCCACGGATGGCAGCAGAAAACGGTAAGGAAATTTCTCGGGCTTAAATTACCGTTTTCAGCTAGTTTTTTCTTATATATATATGTATATTTTATGGGAGTTTTGTGTGTTGGTGTTTGAAGACATGGATGTATATCTCTGTTCCTTTGGTGCTTTATGTGGCTGAGAGGAGTTTGAGAACTTGCAGATCAGAACATTACTCGGTCAAAATACTCAAGGTCAATCATCTTCTTTTCTTCCCCGTTGAATTTATCGTGTTAATTTTCTTCGTTTATCGTGTTTCACTACAAGAAAACGAGCCATTAGCGACGACAGACGTGTCGTCAATATGTCTTTAAAAAAGGCGGACATATACAATTTGAATAATTATTTTTAGGACCTATAGCGATGACATTTAGAAAAACCTAACCACGCCGGAAATCTAACATGATATGTTAGCATGACACGTGGTGTTTAAAAGTGTTTTGCTACATTTTAATTAAGGTATTTTAACCGTTACTTTTTGAACAATCGTACTAAATTGCAATTTTTGTCAAAATCAAATATTTTGAACGCTATTATCCCCCAACCAGCTAGGAAACTCATTTAGCTCATTCAAATGCACAATAAAATTGACATACTTGAGATTTTCCAATAGGTATCGACCTTACCTGGGAACGTTTTCAACTTGATTATGTCGAAGCCTCCGGGATTCAAGTACAAAAGCGGGCAGTACATTTTTCTCCAATGTCCACGAATCTCCCACTTCGAATGGTGAGTCTTGTTCTCACACCAGATCTCAAAAGTTTCACGCTTCGGAGCTGAAACCCCGTATTTTATTATTTTTACAGGCACCCGTTTTCACTCACTTCGGCTTGCGGTGACGATTATCTCAGCGTCCACATCAGATCGGTCGGTGATTGGACAAGGGAGTTGCACCGAGTTGTCACCGAAGGCACCGACCCATCGGTTATAATCGGTAGAGCTCACTTTAACCAACATGAGATTCCCTATCAGAGAAGGTAAGACTTTATCTTCTAAATATAATTTAGGGTTTCCGGGTTCATAGCAATTGATAAACTGTAAATGTAGCCAACCCAGGTTGTTCGTAGACGGTCCATATGGTGCACCAGCGCAAGACTACCGAAGCTACGACGTGCTGCTTCTGGTGGGGCTCGGGATCGGAGCCACGCCTTTCATTAGCATCCTAAGAGACCTCCTCAACACTACAAAATCCGAAGAACAACAGGTATTTGTAGTGAAACTAGTTTTCCAATTCTGCTTCTGTTTTTTTATTTTTTTACATTTTCAAAACTGGGCAAAACAAATGTTCCTATTCCACTTCTTGTATATTTTACTTGAAGCTAATTTTTCTATGAAAACTGGTTTTCTCGGATACCGTTTCTGGTGTAAAGATAGAAATAAAACAAAAAACAAAAAAAAAACCTTAAGAACTTTCATAATAACATATATTATATTCAATGCATCGATGGTATAGGATTCAAACACCGAAGCGAGCACATCCGATGACAGCCTCAATAGTTTTGCATCTTCAAGCGCTGGCGGAAAGAAGAAAACGCAGAGAATCAAGAACGCCCATTTCTACTGGGTTACCCGCGAACCCGGCTCCTTCGAATGGTTTAAGGGAGTCATGGACGAAGTGGCCGAGATGGATCATAAAGTAATTTCACTTGCTTCACTCAAAAGCTACATTCTTCTGTTTCTCCTTCAAACTTTTCACATGATCATCTCGATATATCAGGGTCAGATTGATATGCATAATTACCTTACGAGCGTTTACGAAGAGGGCGATGCCAGGTCAACGCTCATCACGATGGTTCAAGCTCTCAACCACGCAAAGCACGGATACGACATACTCTCTGGGACCAGAGTGCGATTTCTTCTAAACAACAAGCGGTTTCATTCTGTCACGGACAAATCATGATGAGTAAATAACTGAAACCGGTTTTGCAGGTTCGAACCCATTTCGCGCGACCGAATTGGAAACAAGTTTTCACCAAAATAGCAGCACAGCATCCACATTCAACAATAGGTAACGACATTATATATAATTGACATACTAGTACAGGTCGAACGCACTCGTTTAAGAATTCATATGAAGACAATAGCTATAGAATTCATAAAAAGAAAAATGAATTTCTCTTGTAAATTGCAGGACTCTTCTACTGCGGATTGCCGGTGCTGGCGAAGGAGTTGCAAAGGCTAGCGCACGACATGAGTAAGAAGACAACCACACGCTTCGAATTCCACAAGGAGTATTTCTGAAGCCAATGGATTGCTGGCAAAACCGAGCTGCTAATTTATTGTATTGGAATAAATTCACGCAAGCGAAAGAAGAAAAAATATATATCTGTATAAAAAGTAGTAAGCCCCGAGAGAAATGTAAATTCAATTTTTGTTACAAGTATACCGACTATGTCAAACTCAAACCCAGTTATAATAAGAACAATGTATAAAAACAGAAAGAAAAAAGAGCACATTATAGATTTCATCTCTATATTATAATCCTGCAAAAATCGCCTTTTTTTCATTCACTAAAGGAATATCTTAAATTCGAGTCACGGGTAACCGGAAAATCGTTTACTACATTCGAACAATCGCATTTTGTATTCCCGAGCTTTATATCATGGAGGTTTTGTGGTTACAGAAATTGCCCCCAAACTCAGTATGAGACGAACCCTGATGATGATTCAAGAAAACTTCATCGGTGAACTGAAAATCGAAAACCAGAATCCCAACGCCGGGACGCCCAAACCGAGATTCTCAATCGTCTCGCAAGCCCTTGAGGAGCCGGGACGCCCAACGCCGGACACGTCTCTTCAGAGTGTAGCCGACCACAACACCGACGGCGAAGCAAACCGCGCAGAGCTTCGAGCACGTCAAGAGCGATACCACGTTTCTGCAATACGAAATTCATCGACGATCGGCATTTCGGAGAGCGAACAAGGAAGAGTACAAGCACAATTCAATGGAGAATCCTACTTTCAAGTGTAACAAACAAAAGAAGCAACAGAAATGGAACCAATCTAAGATACACATATAGGAACCATAAGAATCGACCGAATGTGATGAAGATAGGATTGTTGACGAACCTGGGAGGTCGAGCGGCGACGACGAAGCGAGAGGTGTCGGAGGAAGAAGAGAGAGCGTCGCTGAGATGAGATTTGTCGGAATTGAGCGTGGAGGAGAGCAGCTTGGAGTCCTTGGTGAAATCGCGAAACGCTTTCTGCAAATCCTCCATTGATGAGACCTTGGAGATCTTTCAAGAATCTGTTCGCAGAGTTCGTCGAAAGCTACTACAACGAGGGTTTTAGCTTTGACTTCCCCATTGAGCGTTGACTCTCTCTTCACGTCGTTTCTCTCTTAACTCTATCCAGTCACTTTCATGTCGTTTATTTTTAATGTCGTTTCTATGATTTTATTATTATGTCGTTTCTTGATAATGTCGTTTTCGCTTTCCTGCTGCCTTAAATCTCGACAGTATCTAATCATGTAGTTTCTAGACACTGTCGTTTTCAAGGCCCGGTCTCTATCCACTATTTTCCCAATTATCTCCGCTCCTTAAACAAAAACACGTAATTACATTATTTTTTATTAAGCTGACAAAAAGAAATAAAAAACATTAGCTTAAATTTAATAATTTAATAAATTCATTAAAAAAAATTAAAGAACTTAAAACTTTATTATTTTATATACAAAAAAAAAATTATAGACATAGCTCATATTAATCCTTAAGACCGAGCACGAAACTTGCGAATTCTCACGAAAATAATATAGAGTACCAATTCCTCCAATGTCGAGTTAAGATTTAATACACGAGGAACATTTGTACAATTATGATTAAACATGTTTATAGCTTTAAAAACATTAACTTCATATGGACAGAATTAGACCTCGACCCTCTTTTCTTGCTTTTGGATACTACCGCAACCTAAAAAGGAGATTGAGAACCAGTCGACACACATGGTACAAGATTTGATACTTATGCCGCAAATATCTCAAATTATAAGATGAACAAACGACGTGTCGTTGACGGAAATAAAGTGGAAACTTGACCATATGGAAACACGTGAATGAGAGGTCAACAATCGTCCACTTCACAACGGTCACAGCTAAAACAGACACCTTATCTTTCAAAGCCACCATTGTTACACTACCAACCACCATTACTAAGCTTTGCTCAACACAGTTTCACTCTCCAATGGCTTCTCTCTCGCTTCCGAATCACTCCCTCTCCTCTCGCGCTCTTCCATCTCAGACTCGCAGGGACCCCATTTCTCACTCCTGCAAAATCCTTCCCAAGTCGTCGCAATCTCAGTTTCATGGCATCAAGCTCTCGTCTTCATCGTCTTCGCAAATGCCGAGCTCGTTTTCCTCGACAACGCTGATCTTCGCAAAGGTACATTGCGATTCTCGATAGTATATGTTCCCGATAATTCTTCTAAAATACCGGGAACTGGGGATTCTCGGATTGGTTTAAGAACCGAGAACGCGACCGTTTTCACAATTCGAAACCCGAATATCCTAGAAAACAAACTATTTTCGGTATACTGTTAGTCTTACACAATGCTCTTAAAGTCACGTTTTTAATTTTTCAAATTAACATTTATGTAATGAAGTCACGTCCAAAACCCATCTTAAGAAATTACTATTATTTTTAAAATATAATATTATTATTTTTATATCTAGTAGTATTTTTTTTATGGGAACCCAATTGGTTTTCGAAAATCCATCTCATAAAATCGGATTGACACAATTAGTCTCGGCTTTTGTAAATTTTACGAACACCCATCGGATTGACATATGTATAAAGGGTCGTTCTTGATTTTGGTTTTGAAGGTGTCGAAGGGTTCGAAGCCACCGGCATTTACACTGAAAGACCAGGAAGGGAGAAGCGTGAGCCTCTCGAAGTTCAAAGGGAAGCCTTTAGTCGTGTATTTCTACCCTGCCGACGAGACACCAGGCTGCACTAAACAGGTCCAAATTATTCAGTGATTCCATTCTCAATAGGGGTGAAAATTTTGGTCGGAAGAGCGGACTTTATTTTTATTTTTGTCAAAAGTCCGAAATGAGACGGGCCAAGGAAAAAAAAAAAGTCCATGCGCAATTCGGTTCCTGGCCCAACTTTAGTACAAATATTATATTCTAACTCTTTTTCGCGTATTAATTGAAGTTTGGTCTATATTTATTATAATTCGATTTGAATGTATTCTAGGTAAGAAATAGAACTTTTACTCCTACTTAACTAATTAGTAAAAAAAAATTAAGAACCTTGTCCGGTCCCAATTTCGGTTTTAGAACATCGGGCTTCTCTGAAGCCAAGACTAGGACTAAGGTCGCTTTTGGGAAGCGTGGAAAATCAAAACCAAGTGAAGAAAAGGCTAATTAATAACGTGATATTCGATCCCGGTTTCACCCAAATATAGTAGGCTTCAATTGAATAGCCCGAATGTAAGTATTTATTTTGTAATATGTATGTGTGGAATTAGGCTTGTGCTTTTAGGGATTCTTACGAGAAGTTTAAGAAAGCTGGAGCTGAGGTTATTGGAATCAGCGGTGATGATATCAACTCACACAAGGTAATAATAACCTCACCTTTTTCAATAAATGAACAATATTATTATCATATCAAAACTATATGATAAAACATCTTCACATTACTTTTCTATTTTCAAGTTAGCATCGCTGTCAACTCAAAATGGTTTTTTTCTTGACATTAACTTGCTTGACATTAACATTCATTTGATTAGATGTGTTCTTTCATTTAGAAGATTAATATAGAGTAATTGGTAGTAATATCCGCTTATAAACTTTGTACGTTGGCGCATTTCGCCCTCTGAATTTTAGTTTTTGGCACATTTACTAGTATGCTTTGAAAAAGTAGCACATCGTCCTACGTGTTAAAAATGAAGATTTTTTTACGAAATAAAAAAAAAATTGTTTAGGACACATATGCTGATTGAGTTTATTCTTATCAATGTTATTCTATCAATTTATGTATTTTTGAAAGTAGAGAGGCATTAATGCCAAAAAAAAAAAGTAGAGGGAGAGTTCAGGGGGTATTATTGGCAATTACTCGAAAATGTATATCCAAATTTTTTTCAACAAAAAAACTTAAGTGATCATTTTTGTAATGATTTTGTTGTGCTAAAAGACTTTGTTGCTATGCTATGATCATGCAACTGAACATATAATTTCGTTTTTGAAGGCTTTTGCGAAGAAGTATAGGCTTCCGTTCACATTGCTTGCGGATGAAGGCAACAAAGTGAGAAAAGAGTGGGGAGTGCCCGGGGATCTGTTCGGAACATTGCCGGGAAGAGAGACTTACGTGCTCGACAAGAACGGCGTCGTTCAGCTCGTCTACAACAACCAGTTCCAACCCGAGAAGCACATCGACGAGACCCTCAAAATCCTCAAAGGCATCTGATAGTTCTCGTCTATATTTTCGAAATGTACATCATTTTCACATTTGAAAATTCACACTTGTTCGTGTATGATCGAGTTTTTGGTTAGACGATTTGAGGCTATCTGACTTGAGCTCTGTTGATGTTGAATGTACAAGTTTCACTAAATAAATAAAGTAATTCATATAAATTGAACAAGAACTAGCAGCTAAAATAAAAGAAAAACAAGATAATTTTTATATGTGGAAGCCTATTAATTAGATGACGGCTAAGTTATCATTAACCCTAAGACAGAAATTACAATATACTCATAACTCGAAAATTGGTTTGATCCTTCCACTTCCGCCAGAGCCCTCTCAAAACTGGATCTAAAATCATTAATCATTTTTTTTATGTAGATCGACGAATGATGAACGAGAATTTTTCGGCTTTTGCAAGCATAAACTCAACTTTTATTCAACAATCAACTATTGAAATACAAACAAGCATTATAAATAGAGTTACAAAACGATAAAAAGGAAAATAAACTGATAAGACAACAAATGTCATAATTCCCGTAATCAAATACGATGATAAAGGAAACATAATATTAAAAATTAAATAGTATAGTACTCTACATTAAAGCTTGAATATCCTATAACTAACTGAGAAAATCTCGATTATTCTTTCCAAAAAATATCCACATCAATTTTACTTCCCCCTAGCTCTAATTACCTAGTTTTTGGATCATTATATATGTAACTTCTTTTATCTTTGGAGAAAAACAATGACTAAAAAAAGTCTTGAGAGAGACAAATATTATAGTTTATGAAGGAAATTTTTCCAACTAATTAGCTATTCGGGTGTCTTCATATTTTATTTTTCTTCTTCATATTAGTCCATATATATAAATGCCAACCATGATCCATAAGGTTGTTTATAGTGAGCTGATAAATCTGGAAGCTAACACACGTGTCAAACTCCTTGGCATTTTTTTCGCATAAAACAGGTCAAGGAAATCCAATCATTTCATTTAGCTATACTTTAGTCGTTTTTGCATGGCACGTTTCATGGAAAATCAATAATTCTATTTAAATATGTTAACACTTCTAAAAGTAATATTACAGCATTGCCAATCGCTTTGGTCTTTCTGCATGGCACATGTCAAAGAAATTCAATTAGAGACAGATAGAAAAATATAACAACACTATGCAATCAAGAATTTCGTTATCAGAAATGATCATTATTCAATCTTTGATATATTTAACTTAATTAATATATAGGGATAATAGCGGCAAAAGTGGTCAAAGTTGGGTCAGGTGTGCAAATAAGTGGCCAAAGCGATTTAATATCGGCATAAGTATCTAAAGTTTTTCAAACCGTGGCGTTTACAAATTATATCCACTCCAACCCAACGCCCGTTAATGTATTTTGTGCTAATATGTTATGCAAACAATCTTAATGTATTTGATAATGCACTTTGTAATGCATTTTGTGTTAAATCGCTTAACGGGCGTTGAGTTGGACTGGATGGAATTTGTACATGCCACTATTTGGCAAATTTTGGATACTTATGCCGGTATTAAATCGCTTTGGCCACTTATTTGCACACTTGCCCAACTTTGACCACTTTTGCCGCTATTATCCCTAATATATAAATATAGTTGAGTCAGTCTCGACTTCCCTACATGTTAAAAAGATCTCGATAGATACTTGACAAATAGTTTACTCAACTAATTAGCTTTGACATGTATTAATTGAAATGGAATCACGTGATATACACAAAATCAAACCATTTTAGTTTCATTTATTGATACTTTATATATGCATAATATATATCGGGTCACACATACAATATGCATAATATACATTTATTTACTAGTTTATTTGCTTCATTTATTCATCTTAATCTTAGCTGTTCTGAATTGCGTTGCTGAAAGTGAGAGCTCTTCATTCATGCGTTTTTTGGCGGGTAATAATATTTTTACCGGTGCCATTTCGCAAAAACTGAAGTCTAATGGTTTTTTGTTAAAAAATATAATCCCACATCGAAAAGGGATATGAAAAAATTAATATTTTGAGGTGTATAAATACAAGATAAAATTTTGGGTGATTAATCGTATTATTAAAAATAATTCCGTAACTAGAAATGAACAAAATATTCTAATATTCTATCGTTAATTCATAATATATATAAGGTAACTTTAAAGATCGATTATAAATAGATTAGACGATTTATTTCAACGACAAAATCGACAAAGAATCTTCGATACGTAAATTCTTGATTGTGTATATAGTTCTCATAAAGAAATATGTAATTCAATTACCTTCTCATAAAGAAATATGTAATTCAATTATCTGATAAATAACATTCATCCTAATCCATTACTCTCTATTTATATTATCCATCTTCTCAATAATTTCTTTTAAATCTTGAATTTTATTATCACCCCTTTGTTCTTTGCTTTTCGGTCTAACAATATAAACAAACTTAATAAATATTTATAAGATTGCAGCTTAAACCCTCATATATATATATATCAAAGAAAATCAATAAATCATTTATTGATATTATATATATTTATCTCATCATGTTACAGATACAGTACGTATAAATTAAATTTTCTTACACTTGCTTATTTGCATCGTTTATTCATCTCTTTTTCGTAGCTCATAACAATAAATATAATCTTATAAATACTTATTTTATGTATAACTTAATAACTATAATTAATGATTAATTAGTTTCGGTAGTCTTGGCTTCCGTAGGGGCTAAAGGCCTCGGAGAGCCAGCTCTTCTTCCGCCAAGCCGACCACCCCATCTCGTGGCAGATCTCGTCGCTGTGGTTGATGCTGTAAGTCGAAATGCAGTGTCGCTTGAAGAACCTCGTGTTACGCTTCGACACTTCAATCTCCTTCTCCACCTCGTCGAGCATCTTCGTCACTCCCGGCAGCTTGAATTTGTCGTCCACCAAACGTGAGAGCCATATCGAGCGTATCTCGGAAGAGTGCAGGTTCGCAACGCTCTCCACGTAGCCGACAAATCCCATGTTCGGAATCAGAGGGTGAATTGTACACCTGAGCAAACACGGGTTAGTATTGGACTAGCTTTATTAAGTCAAACACAAGTGATTAAATTATGCCTAATTAAAGTCAAACAGTGATTAACTAAACATCATATGAGAACTTAAAATATGAAAGATATATAGATAATTAACTAAATTTATATGTAGTGGTTATGTATTGACATTCTATGATTAACATTATAGATCTTGTAATTTAGAGTTTTTCAAAATAAATATATTAATGTTACCTTGATCACAATGATCAGTTAGGGTATCTTTATATTATTATTTTTTAAAATTATGTATAACATATATATATATATATATATAAGTAATCATGTCTTGAATGTAATATAATTTTGTATATATACCTGTAGAGTGGCATGAGCCCATTAGGGTACTGCAGCAAGCTGCGGAAAGGCTCAGGCATGATAGATTTGACTTTTTGCTTGCCGTCGTAGCCAGTGGCCAAGACGACCACGTCGGCCTCTATCTTGGTGTTGTCTTCAAACTCGATACCGTTTTCGCAGAACCACCACTTCGACGCCCTCTTAAACGTGATCTTTCCCTTGTCGGCCTCGGCGAAGAAGTTCTCCGGCATAATCGCCATCTGGCACGACGCATAGTCTTCGATGAAAGGATGCTCCGGCTTCAGCCCGTACTTCTCCAACGGAAGCTTGTGGAGGATGTAAGACTCTATGAACTTCGACACCGCTTTCTTCTGTATCAAGTCAAGATGTTGTTGTTAGTAGACATCTTACTAGGGGGTGAAACCGGAAAATGAAACCGAGATTTCGAGAGTTTTTCCTTGCAGCCCAGTTTTTACCGAATTTAGTAAAAGTTTCATAAAAAAATCATCGTACTAAGGCATATTTTTGATAGTTTTATTACCATGATGGGAGAGAAGAGCGAGCATAGAAGGGCTCTGAGGAAGTTCTGGTTTGGCCTGTCATGGAGGAACTGAGAAGATCTCGTCGAATAGAAGAGGAAAAAGGGGAGACCCCACACCCAGTAATGTGGCACTGTCCAGTGCAGAGTTCGAACAACCATCGTGCATGGCTTCCCTTCAGCTCCTTTAATCAGTCACAAAATATAAATATTAGCAAATATATATCTTCTCATTTCTTCTCATCATATGTCATAATAATCAAGGTAAGAAAAAGAAATGTAATCTGTAGTCTAACTATATTATATATATATATATATATATTATATATGTTAGTATTTTCAGTCTTAATTTTTATTTCTTTTACTCGATTTGCAGTTATTAAAAAAATAGTAAAAAAAAAATATATTTTCTGGTTATTGATTTAGAAGAATATATATATATATATATGACATGTATGGAATAATATGAGAAATTTCATATCTAATTTCTAGGTAAGAGTATATTATATAACATAGTCAAATTAAGATGATATATACATACACATATATATATATAGTATATGCATGCAAGGCAACGTAGGAATTCATAATTTTCTAGGGTTTGTTAGGTGATTGAAGAGACCCATCTACAACGTGGACAGGTACGCCGTCAGTCAAACTCGAAAGTCAAAGCACAGAAAAAACCATCGAACGTGAAAAAGTCTTTCCTTTGAACGACAAACATCGCCACGTGGCATGTTTCGCCACGTGGGCTCTGTTTTTTCCCTCGACAGGAACCCTGTGGTCCGGAGACTGCACACGTGTGCGTGAATGACTGTTGGTTTGACCATTTGGACAAAACGACACATTCCATGCATGCATAAATATTCTTCAACGTGCGAATCATAGAACAATTTGCATGGAATTAACTTCTCCATTTATTAAATCATTAATTTAAAAAATATATATTATGGAGCTAATTGTGGAACAAGAAGACGACACCAAAAGAATGAAAATGCTCAGAAATTGCGTGAAAGAATAAGTTTCTTGGTCAATAGCATATATTAATATAGACGCCTTAGACTAGAATATATGAGTTTGGACGAACAATTTGGTCTTATAACCTAATTCCGATTTACGTATTAATTAGCATTACCATCATATATATATTTATATATATAATGTTATCGATGAAAAAAATGATGGTTCAATTCTACCACTTAATTCATCGATATGTAATAGATTTATGGACGGTTTTTTCATAAAGTTTTTCAGCTAGTATATATTGATATAATAAATTTTTGACTCAGCGCATTTCGAGCGCTATATATATACCTTGGTTTGCCATAGCACATTCGAGAGCCAAATCGATGGCGGATTTCTTGTAGCCAATGACAGCAACTTTGTTATCCTTGAGAAGTTGAGTGGTGGATTCGTTGTCGAGTTTGCAGTAATCAAGAGTATGCAAAACCTTTCCTTTGAATATTTCAGGTCCTTTGTTGCTCGGAAACTCGGGAATTATAGGAACATCACCATATTTTCCAATGCACATCACCACGAACTCGAACTCATACACCTGCGAGTTAGTAAATGTGCATATGAGAATTATATATATATAATATTATAATGATCAGGAAAAAAAAAAGAGTATGCATCATGCATGAAGTAAACCCAATCATGTAAAATGTTAAAGAGTATAACAACTACCCTTTTGCATGCAATACTCTTATACCAAGCGCACAGACATGCAATAGTACCCAGAGGCTACAAAATAATATCGACGTCAAATTTCCGTCCATGTCGATTTAACGTTTGCTAAGCTAGGGATACGCACACTTCTCCATTTTAATAAAAGGGTTGGATAATTGATGTTTCCGAAATTCAATCGTAGACATACACGTGCCCTTCGTGTAAGATATCTTCACAGGATAAGATTAGATACTTATGCCAGAAATAATATACTTGAGGTACACGCTAAAAATCTATGTACTAAAAATTACATATTTTTATTAATAAAAATGAATTTATATATAAAAATTACTACCTGAATGACGTCAGAGCCTTCAGTCTGCACCGAAATCTCCCACACGGGGCGGCCTGGCAAGAGGCTGCCATATTCGCCAGGGGCCGCCGAACCATCGCCTCCGAGGAAGCGCAGAGCGACGACCTTCGAGTTGAACCTGACGTGCTTGAGGACGTCAAAGTGCTTTGCATATGAGGTGAGGTAGTCCAGAATCTCGAGGTGCGAAGGGAACTCCATGTTGTCTCGGTCAGGCCACGGGAAGTCGGAGAACTCATAGTCACAGCGGGCCGACTGCAGCTTCGTTGAGGCGTACGAGCAGTGCCTCCACACCCCGCCAATCGAATCGCTCGCCTCGAACACCACCGGCTCGTGGTGAGCCAGCTGTTTTAGAGCTGCGATTCCGCTCACACCGGCTCCGATGATTGCAATTTTCGAGGTGATTGGAGCCATGATGAGTGTCAAATAAGGGTTTCTAGCTTGGGGATGAGAGAGAAAGAGAGAGATTAGGGTTTGTTTATGTGTGTGTTAATGGAGGTTGCATGAAAACATGAAGAGGGATTAGGTTTATATAGTATCAAAGCGTTATTGCATGGGGTATTTTGGTCAAAGTTGAACCACGTGAAATTAGACTTTCATGGGATCGTGAAAAGGAATATGAGAATTTTGAATGATATATTGAATATTGAACTTAGGCTCATCGAGTGAAGACTATTTCTCTTTCTCCTCGAACTAAATATGGAAAATATTATATATTCAGATCAATATTAATATTTTTTAGTTTATATGGTATTATTCTATAATGTGAAATTGGCAAAGGAAAAGAATGGAAAATTTCCTTCACTTGTGAGGGGACTTTCTTTGATGATAGGTTATAGCAAAGTTGAATTTCTTTGTGCCTTCGACTCATTTAATTAATCGTGGATTGAAAATCTTAATGGGAAAGGACTTTTCAGAAATATAGTTGGAGGATTAAAATAATAATTAATCTCTAGGTCGTTTGAGCCTGCTCATGCATTGGAATTGAATAAACTAATCTTCATGAGAATCGATCAACACAATAATCCATCTTCTAATATATATTAAATGTATATATATATATATATATATATATATATGTGTGTGTGTGTGTGTGTGTGTGTTTAGTTCATTTCTATAGATCTAGTTACGATATTCGTTGCAAGTGTAACTAGACTACTTATCTATTAATTAACTTTTAAAATTTAGTATAACTAGTGTCGTATTTATTTGTCATTTAATCAATTTTAATACGATTAAACCCTTTACATCGTGTCGTAACAACATACTGGACCAAAAAATTTAACACTACTTATATGTGATATATATATATATAATACATGATTCTCAAGTCATTATTAATTACTATAATTTGGGTACTACTATATAATAAATACTAATTATGAGACTTGTCAAGTTTTGTTAGCCAAAAATATTTAAAATGATAGAAACTTATTTAAGCCATATATATAGTCTTATCATATATATATATATATATATATATATATCACTAATACAACTTATAACTTCAAGGTCAAACTTATAATAAAAAGATGTTTTGGGAACAAATAAAAAAAATCAGGTGACAATTGAATACAAAGTGATAATTTAATAGAGTATTATAGTGATACTTACTTTTTAGAAGAAAACAAAATCTTTCATGTGTCACTAATGTTGAAGTCTACTTATTTAACAAACATGGAAACAACCTTAATTAGGTATAGCTTGCTCTTACATGACCAAATTCGATAGTAATTTTAAAAAACAATTATCTACTATTTAGTCAAACAGATTAAAACAGATTAACAAAATTAAGAATTGGAAACTCACAAATTAAACCAAAAAGTGTGTTCAATCATTAAGTATATATCTATTTAATGTGCCAATGTTGATACACCTAACCTAAAAAATAATTGATAATATTATAACAATATAACATGCACAACTATATGGAATCGAAGTAATATTAAAACGAAGACTCGACTCCGTGGCTGCATATTATAAAGAAAGCTTATTATAAGTTTTTGTCATATATATATATATATATAATGTATGTGTGGACGGTACTCATTACTAACTTTGGAGTTGAACAAATATGACCTTTATATGAGTTATTCGTCTTAGTCAAAATTTATATTTCTATTATGCAATTCTTGGCCACCACACATTGCCACGTATACATTACATATATTGACGTGTATATTTATGGTAGTTGTAGTTGAAATATAGCACAAAACATATATAGTGTATATAACTATATATAAATATATACGTTCGTAATAATATATAACTTCACGTATGAAATCAAGGGAAAAAAAGACCGATAATTGCGCGATGGTCTAATTTTACGGGTACCTACGGTTACAGTAAAGTATAGGGATAACTAATTTGACCGATATCATTGTTTGCTTGAGCTTGCTTCAGCCGTGTCACAGCAGTCGGGAATATCTTTTGAAGTTACAACGTTAGAGTTAAACCGTCAAATTAGTGACCAACAGAACATCGAGCAGTTACAGCTTCAAAACAAAGGTTTACATTCCGAAATGACCGCGATGCAGAAATTGGTTAAACACTTGTGAGCTCAGATGGCGACAATAATTCCAGGCTTTACATTTACTCCTCCGGCTAGTCACAACGTAGGACCCAGTCCCGTTTCTCCTAGAGGAAGCTCTCACGATGGTGCCACCAACGATTATCCTACCGATCTTTCAACTAGTATATCAGTTTTTAATTTTAATGACTTTTAGTTCATGTATTGTTTTCAATTTTGGACGTTTTATTATGATATGTACGGTTATATTTTCTACATATTATTATATGTACGGTTTATCAATTATTATGTTTTGCTATGTAGGGTTTTAATATTTTGGATGGTTCAAGGTATTTTTAATTTTTAATTATTAATTAGCAAAATGAGACATTTAGCGGCACAAAAACAAGCCGCAAAAAATGCGTCGAAATGCCGCTAAAGTGTTGACTTTCAACGGTTAAAACGGTTAAGCCAGTCGCGCCGCTGAAAGTTATCAACTTTTAGCGGCGCAATAACTGAGTCGCTGTAAGGTGTCACTGCCATATTTTAGTGGGCTAGCCGTAGAAAGGACTTTTAGTGGCTAATTTCATTTTTGAGCCGCAGAAAGTACTTTTTGCGGCTAAGTTTCCACGACCACTTTTAGCAATTCAAAAACGTGCCGCAGAAATTTTTTGGATTTCAGCGGCGCAAAAATGTGCTGCTGAAAGTGTTGTTTCTTGTAGTGATATGCCGACATGTATATCGTAAAATAATAGTATTCGGAATTATTTCGTATAAATTTTAGTCATTTATAAATTAATTTCATGAAATATCAAAACAATTTTGATGGTGTTTTTGGCATGAGAGCAAGGTTGGGCGCTCGTGTTCAGCCGGTAATAGGTTTTAGTCGGGTTTTATAAAACTTTTATAGCCTTTAAACCAATGTGATAACTTTCTCGGATAAGACACGGGTTTCCGACGGGGCTTGGCGGGTTTTTCTTCCTTGGTGTGTGTGTGTGTATATATATATATATATATATATATATATATATATATATATATATATATATATATAACTATGAACCAATTTGAGATGCATGCACCTGTGCACTAATATACATACCAACTCTCTCTCTCCTATGTATCTATATCTATATCTATATCTATAGAAAGGCTTATGAATTTATAATATAAGGAGCTTGCTATATGATTAGAACTAATAATGATTGAAGATAATGACAAGAGAACACGTTAATTATATTAATTATAATGCCAAATGGTGTATATTAATAGGGATTAATTAATGGAAACATCCACAAAGAAACGAAGAAGCTCGTATGTAATAACAAATTTAGTACAAATTAATTCATGTAGTTCCATCTTTTTCATATTTTATTCTACTTAGTTATTAAAGATTTTTTTTTTTATTAGACTAATACTTCAAAGTTCAAACATTGAGACTTGAAGGTTAATATTATTATACGTCTCTAGAAAGTAAAAAAATCAAAGTCTTTTGCACTAAACTATATATATATATATATATATATATATATATATATATATATATATATATAGTAATATAGAGAGATGGAGATATTATTGAGAAGCTCTATTTGTAACACGCTTTATTGTTGATTAATTTGGATGATGATAATAATAGTATAAATAAATTATAGTATTTCAATTGCTTAATGTATGGGCTTCGATCGAGCATTGAAATTTTCCATAAATGGAAGTTACACAAGGCTTGTTAAATTGTAATATATTTCATAAATCTTGAACCCAATATTCGATGTTATATAACTATATATAACAAATGGCTGATTAGCAGTGGTTTATTTAATGGATTCACGTAAAATGTATATTTTTAAAAAGTCTTACCTTCTTTACTACGCTAAAAGTTCATGTCTCTGAAATATATAATCCAATTAAAAATATACTTCAAGGGACTTGGAAGCTTTCAAGACTGAAGAAGTAATAAACAATAAATAAAAATATTATATATATATATATATATACTCGTTTTGTGGTTTTCAAGATTTCAAACAGAACTTAATTTTGAAATGACTGGTTAATTGAAATATAAGTAATTTTGTTTAAAATGGATACATTGGATGTAAATTCCCTAAAGTTGTTCATATAATACACAAAAGTCCCGTAAGTTAAATTTTAATAATGACGAAACCTGCAAAATTTATATATATATTGTATTGTTATGGAAATTTTTAACCGACCATTTCAAAACTAAGAAAGAATTAATTATAAACCAAAAACCCTGACCCGGGTTGAATCTTGAAAACCAAAAACCCTAACCTGCCTTTGGTATGCCCTTGCTATGCTAGAAAATTTGGCTTGTCGGCAAACCTTTTTGGAGTAACGGTTTACCCATTAAAAAAAGAAAACGAAATAGCAAAAGAAAAAGCATAAGATTTGAGGGAATAATCGAGAAAGTGGGGGAAGAGAAAGAAAAGAGAAGAAAATAAAAATTTAAGAAAATAAAGAGCAAAATATATGCGAATTTTCTTCCCATTAATTATTAGATATAATTTATATCAAAATGTAATTATAACTCTAATTTTGATTTAAAATTACAATTGTGAATTTATATTTTTACGTAATAAAATTACAGTTATAACTTATATTTCCACAACAACAAAAAAGCACATCGATAAACCCACCGGTTAGCGGTTTACCCATAACTTTACTTCTCGATAAACTTTTTTTTCTTCAAAAAACTTATTAGAAAACCTATAAAATTGAGTCGGTTTCGGTAACTAGAACCTTGTTGTAAACCAAAAAACTAGCAGATATATACATAATATAACTATGTAATTATGCAATATTCGCAGCAAAAAAGAACGAAAGTTTTGTGCAATATTTGAACAATTTTACGAGGTTTTACCGCTAATATCCTTTTGTTTATAAATGACACTTTGCTGCGAATATGCATGGAAATTCAAACGGCATAATAAACTATAATCTGTACGGTTACGAAGATAGTCAAACCCATCATTAGCTTAGCCCATCACTAAGAAAGCTTAAATTAATTATTAATCAGTTAATCAATCATGAGTCATGACACAACTAGATCATTTGTGGAGACAAAGGAAAGTACTTTAGAACCTAATCTTTATATATATGTAGATATATATATGTAGATATATATATATATATCTATATATATATAAAGACTTTCTAAGTTTATATACTTTTCACAAACGTTGCATTCATTTTGTGAATTGACTATGACACACTAGACTTCATAATTTTATTTACATGTTGCATTTAGTCAAATATTTAACATAATTAATTTTGAACTTTTTGCTCGGTTCCTTTACGTAAGAAGAACTAAATAAATATACAAAATACAGAACTACATGATACATACTTTATTGAAGAAGTTAGTTTAATTCGTTGGTATTTTCTATATATCTACATATAGTCTTTTGATTTTTGTAATTTTATTCTTTTATATATGTAGTCCATGTCTTCATGACATTATCTTTATATCCATTTGTAGCCTATAACTCAGAATTTCTGTCTTTATTTGATCAATCAAAGGTATTATACCTCAAAAATATAATTGTCATTAAAAATTCACAACAACTTGAGAGGAGGTCTAAATATAGTGACAAAAAGTGTAGAGTAATAGACTACATATTTAGCTATGAAAATACAAAGTTCGAAGTGTATAGTTAATTTACAAAGCGAACAATTACTTAAAAGAGAAAGTTATGAACTGATCAGGTTTTGGAGAATATTTGTAATTTACGAAAGATGCAATGGTATAGGTTTGTCTTTTCTTATAAATTGATGATAAAATTAAATTAAGAAAAAAAAAACATATTTATAAAAATTACTCACATATCAAAATCATGATTTTTATAAAAATCAGATTTTCTCCCACACCAAAGTATGAATATAGATATTAAAAGTCAAAACTACTCACATTTTTTAGTTAGCTTACAAACTAACAAATATTACACACGACAATGGATTTTTAAAATTATTATATTCAAGACTTGAAGCACGTATATTTTTACGTATTAAATTATATCAATCATGTTGTTATTTTTTATATATATTGTTAACACGCCTATAATCGTTTCCCTTTGACTTTTATTTCTTTTCATTTATCTGTTGATTTTTTTATTATTATTATTATTATTCATTAACAAAATTTGTATATATCCATCTCGTTCTCAAGAATCATATTTTTACAAAGAATTCCTAAACAATCAAGTGGATTTGTATAATAGTCATTTATTCTTAACGTAAATAGTAGGTGTGGAAAATAGTGCGACTATATATGATAAATGGACTTCGAATCTTGTCGTTTTACGTAGAAAATCTCCATACGACATGCATCTGAAAACAACAGCACTTAGTTAATTTGTGCATTGATTTTAGTGCATGCAATTACACGGTGGCTTCAACGTCGTATTCACTATTCAATTTTCTGCAGATACATTACACACGTGTTTATATAGACAAGCTATATAAATGTGTGTATATATTATTTACTGTATATTATGATATTGGGTGTTTGACTGAGACCCTATAAATTTGAAAAGCCGTCACTCTTATCACCAAAGAAATGCAAAGGAGCCAAAATAGACGAGCATAAATAATGAAAAGTTGAAAACTACGTATAGTTGTAACAAAGAGGCCAAAATATATTTAAATCAAATTCACGTACAGTAAAATCTCGTTAAATTAATAGTCGATAAATTAATAATCTCGATGAAGTAATAGTTTTGCATGGTCTCGACTCTAACTAACATGATTAAATTTCACATCGATAAATTAATAACATCAATAATATAATAAAATTCTATGGTAATTTATAAAAATTTTACTGTATTTAGATAATCAAGATAGATAAATAAATAAATAAATAACAATATTAAAAGAAACCATGCATGGAAACATAATGTGCACAAATAATCATAGGCGGAAGCACATGTATTACTAAGGGGACTGTAGCCCCCCCTAATTTTCTATTTTTGCACTTTTTAACACTTAAAATTTTTGTTTTTGTATTTTTTTAGTGTTAAATTTTTAAAAATTATAAATTAGCCCCTCCTTTCCAAAAAAAAAAAAATTAAGCCAGCCCCCCTTATGATTAAATCCTAGTTCCGCCACTGCAAATAATCCAGAGAGACAGCAATAGGATGTTCTTCATTTTTGGGTAAATTGTTGCTGTCGTCATTTTTGTATGGCAAATATGTATATTTGGAATCAAATAAAAACTTTCCCATTATATTATATTCTCTTTTTAATTCATTTACAGTATATTAGTACGTATTATCTTCACTTGGTACAGCATATATATATAAGACATTGCATATTCTGATATTCATCCTCCCAAATAATGTCTCTCCATTTTTATTTTCTCGAAAGTGATACAAATTCATCACTTGAAAGACATACTTGTCAAAAAAGAATAACTATCGAATTTTGCGACCTACTTGTAATTAATTATTAAATTAAAAATAACTTCGCGAATCAGTTAGTTCATTTTGGACTCTAATTTCAGTCATATTAGTTAAGAAATAGCAACAAAAAAAAAAAAAAAAAAAGTTCCAAGAAATATTCAACAGCAGTAAGACGTCAAGTTGAATTTTATTTGTTTGCTATTCATTTTTTTTTTTTTTTGAGATTATTAATGTAATAATAATCTTTAAAGGGAACCAATATATCCCTAAGATAAGTAGAAACAATAGTATTTGTTTTGGAATAAAATTTGATGTAAGTGACAAAACGTTTTATCTCTGTATAACCACTGTTCAAATAAACATCTAAAGAGCAATTATAAGACTTCGCCGATCTTATTACAACAGAGTCGATTCAAACAATTTTAACTTGACCCGATTTTAGGTGCGGTGCATCTTTGGCTATACACATTTTCGAAAAGAAAAGAAAATCGTTCAAAAGTACTTATTGTGTATTTTTTTCGCAATAATTATGATAGGAAAAATGTCAATTCAAGTTGAATGGATTCAAAAGGACGTTATGCATGTATTCGAGTTACAAATTCTCTCGATTTCGTCCATTAAATAATATTTCATTACTTGGAAAGTTTGATTTAAATTGTCAAATTGCAAATATTTAGTTAATGAGATCTTATTATGAGTTTTTACAAGGCAATAAAATTCTGTCAGACTTTCTCAAAGTTGACAGAAATGCTCTCCAATCGTATATTGTACTCTTCTAATAAAGCACGTTTTCTTCTCACGGAGAAAACCGTGACCTCCATTGGAACAACAATAGATCTTGTTAACTAACTGTATGGAATTACTATCAATCTCGTGTAATATTCACTTCATTTACTTACGCTATCGATGCTTAAACACATTTTCTTAAATATTATTTGACTTGACAAAACCATACAATACATGTATATATATTTTTGGGGAGCAAGGAAAAAAAACGAATTAACAATATTCTAGAGGGTCAAAGAAGAAATCAAGTTTGAATGAAACACAAAATAATTAGACCATGATTACAAAACTAAGTGCTTAATTAAGAGTAAAGACTGATGGGATCAATTCTTTATTCTTTCTAAATACATTTATATTTTCAATAAAGTTGGTGGCTAAATTAATTCTAGTAATCTTCTGATTAGAAATCTTCTGATCACTCTTCGTATCACTTTTGCTAATTGCTAAATCGTGATTTTGTAATAATCAACATTCAACAATATGAAAAGAAAGAAAGGAAAAAAGAAAAACAATGTTTTAGGCGCTGATTAATGTACGAAGTCTTCAAGAAAGATTTAAAATAAAAACTTGAATACCTTGAAAATTAGTTAATGTCTTGGATATAAGATACTTGTTGTAATAAAACTTAGCTGACAATTTTAATGAGCGTTTTCCAAACTTTTTTTTTATGTCGTGAGGTTGGATTTTGAACTGTATATAAGTTCAAATACTCAATTACTTTCGAATATGTATATATATTTTTTTTGTAAGGTGAGCATTTATGAATTTTCATATATTGTGCGACTCAAGCTTTATGCATAAAATTATATAAATTCATGTACTCAATCGTTAAGCTATTGACAAAATGATAAAATAAACATTTTTTCAATTCTTTATATTGTGAGATTCGAATTTCGTATCATTTTCAGTCGGCAATAGTTACAATCTTCCAGTCGGCAATAGTTACAATCTTCCAGTATTGAGTTCAATCCTCTTACAACGAAAAGAAAATGTCTTGTTATGTCCTAATAGTTTGTAAAATTTTATAAGAAATAGTTGATAAGGATTAGATATGTGTAGTAAAGTTTGTAACAGCATTTCTTGCAATACTCATTTATATCAAGGGCTAAAGACGGTGAAAATATTCAAAGTTTGGTCAAAGAACCCCTCGTGTACCTAAAGTTTGAAAATGATGGCAAAAATACCCAAAGTTGCATTTGGGGAGTTTTCTGCTCCATTCTCGTAACGTCGTTAACTTAACCATTAACTCTGGCCACGTAGGCAAACATGGGTTGCTGACATAACAATTTTTGCCACGTGGACGAACCCACATCAGCTTCGTTTACGACAAAACAACGAATTAAACCCCTAATTAATACTATTTAATACAACTAATTGAACCCCTAATAATTACACTTAACAAAATAGATTTGTCCACGTGACCAGAGTTAACGTATAAGTTAACGGCGTTACGAGAATGAAGTGGTCAACTCTCCAAATGCGACTTTGGGTATTTTTGCCACAACTTTTAAACATTAGGTAAACGATGGGTTCTTTGACCTAACTTTGAGTGTTTTCGTCGTCATTAACCCTGTATATCAATGTAAATTAGAAATCTAACAATAATATTTGCCAATAATGACTTATAATTCTTCTAGTGGGTATTGCAATATGTGCAATGGACTTGCCTAATATTGGACCCTGCTCTAAATCTTTTCTTTCCCCAAATTTAAACCTTAGGCCTCAAATCTAAGGTTAGACTTGGCAAATGGGTCGAGTGGCCCATGGGCTTTCAGGTCCAGAAACTAACGAGTCCAGCTTATTCGGCCCATTACTGTAATGGGTCAGCACTCAGCATAGCCCACTTCTATTAATTGACATTCTAATAATCTTATTTGTAATTTTTAGTGGAAAATTGCATGAAATGAGTACTATTTTTCTTTCATTTTTAGTTCTGATATCAAAATTTCAAATGAATTTTTTTAATACATAAACATATATATGAATGGAATATAAGTACACTGGTAAATATATATGTAATAATATAAATATATATATGGACAGGCCCAATCCTAACTATATAGTGACTAACAAAGTCAGCACTTCGGATCTCCAAATTTAAGGGTTCAACTTTTTTTTACATATTATTTTATAATTAATTAATATAAAAAAAAAATCAAGTTTTAAATACTTTAAGACCCAAAAATTTACTTAGTTTATAACCCCAACAAAATATAACCAAATATATATAATATATACAGTATATCATACAGGGTAAATATGAAATATTAAATGTACTATCTATCAAATAAGTGGATGTAAACAGCTTGCGTGTTTCCCCGTATACTTACCCTTCCCTCTACGTGATGCTTCAAAATATAAATTTATATATGTAAATAAAAATACCCATATATATTATAAAAAATATAAAATAAAAAGTCTATGGTGTTGGTGTATACTGTATACTATAGTGAGTGTAATAAATTACTGACATTTGATAATATTGTAAGTAAACTATAAGATCGGATTGCTTAATGACAAATGACAAATCTATAGATCTCGTCTCGCAAAAAATATTATATAAATAAATAAGTTGCTCATAATTTTATTTTAGGGTTAATCCCGGCAAAAGTACCAATACTTTCAAAAAGTGGACCAATAAATACCAATTCTTTTTATTGCCCGGACAAAGTTCCAATTCTTTAGTTTTGTGTCCCTATAGGTACCTCCGGAAAAAAAAAATCGTCCTCCAATGTTACTCACGCCACGTCAAAGTTTTGGTTTTGTATTCCAATGCTTTTTTTACCCGAATAAAGTTCCAATTCTCTTGTTTTGTCTCCTCATATCACTTTCGTGAAAATTTCAAACCATGGATTATGCCGTTTTCGGTGTTGAATTAAAAAGTAAATTTTCTCCCTTTTAAGTACATATCCACGATTATCTTTGATCGTCCAACTTTTCTATGGCTAATTTACTCCGGAAATGTGGATAAAATTTTGTAACGGTGGCGTGAGTAACATTGGAGGACGATTTTTTTTTTTCGGAGGTACCAATAGGGACACAAAACTAAAGAATTGGAACTTTGTCCGGGAAATAAAAAGAATTGGTATTTATTGGTCCACTTTTTGAAAATATTGGTACTTTTGCCGGAATTAACCTTTATTTTATAGGTAAGAAGTTATACAGGCAATATAAACGTGTACACGTGAACATTTAATACGAAGCTCACTGTCTAACCTAACCTACAATATATATTGTCATATTTGATACATATGGTTTTATAGTTAAAATATTACGGTGAAACTTACCCATAAAAAAAGATCTTATATTAAGTATCCAACAATTACAATATTAGTTACGGTGAGTTTGACTTAATTACTTAACCCAAACACTGGCAACATGATGAATTATAATTTTTTCAATCCATAACAAACTTATTTTCTTAAGAATAACTATATTTTTTTTATAAGGGAGAGGCTAAATTTGCAGATCATCATAAAAGATGTGCCATTTGTGCTAATTTGTGAAATAGATAGATCAAATCTACATGCTCTCCTATAAAGAGGGACAATTTGTGAAATTATGTTAAAAGATATGCAAAAATACCTATATGTTAAGAAAAATCTGACTTATTTTCTCAAAAAAAAAATTGAAGAAAAATTCGTAATGGTATAAAAAAAATATGGCAAAAATAATTAACTTCTTTCATAAACTTCTTAATCTAAAGTTTCATGTGATGACGTGTGATTTGTCCACATTTTCGCTTTTAAAGATTGAAAAATGGAAGACTTTGATTGAAGGAAGGAACATGAAGCACTTGGAGACTCGAGAGCAGTGCTTGAGCCAGGCCATGAAAGTCGATACAACCCTCCTTTAAGCTTTCCTACGAGCAGGATTTTCCTTGTTGCCTTGTCCTTAACAAGACAAAAATAATCATGAAATTCCACAAAAACATGATTTTCCTTGGTTAGTTTAGCAATACTGATTAGGCTTTTCCTGATGGACGGAACTCTAAGGACATTGGAAAGCTTTAGACCATTGATCCTATGGGAACCTACATGAGTAATGCGAAGATACGTACCATTTCCAACCATGAGTTGCTCGTGACCTTCGTACTCAGTGAAGGGGTTCAGTTTTGCCAAATCTGCAGTGACATGATCTGTGGCTCCCGTATCAGCATACCATGCGGGATCGACGAAGGTTTCAGGACCTGCATAGAAGGCAGCCGGTTTTCCAGACGATGACGAGTTGTGTTGGCTGTTTGGCTGATACGTTTCATCCATCCTGTACCAGCAACTTAGGGCAAGATGGCCTTGCTTGCCACAAATCTGACAGATTGGTTTGGAGTTTCCTCGACCACCAGCAGAGTAAAAACCTCTTGCACGTCCTCTGCCTCTTGCAGGTGAGCCACGATTGAATCTGAAATTGGATCCATCGTTGTGCGACCGTGTTCCTCGACCACGGTGCTCAGTTAGATTGACCGCTGCACTGTGGAATTCCGCAGATAGTGAGCTGGTCATGAGCTCGGAGCGACATTCTTCAGTGAGAAGAATCGATTCGACTTCTCTGAGGCTCAGTTCGGTGTCATTGTCGAGCTTATTGCTGATCATTCCCACTGAGACGTTGAACTCAGCCGGGAGGCCAGCCAGGATATGTGTAATCAGATCTCCAGGACTTACTTCACATCCTGCAAGCGCCAAGGAGTCTGTGATGGATTCCATCTTTCTGAAGTATTCAGAGATCGTCATGGATCCTTTCTTCGTGTTATGAAGCTGCATCTTCAATGGAATCGTTCTCGACTTCGATTGAACAGCAAAAAGGCTCTCCAGAGCATTCCAAACCGCATAGGACGTTCGAAACCTAACCACGGCTCTCAAGATCGAAGGAGAGAGAGTAGATAGAATCCAACTCAATAGCAATTGATCTTCACGGATCCACTGATAGAAAGCTCGATTAGGTACCTGGATTGTTGTACCGTCTTCATCGACTTCGATCATGCGTGGGGGACAGATCTTCAGCCCGAGCACATATTCTTCAAGGTCGTGACCACGAAGAGCGGGAATGATTTGCGATCGCCAGATCAGGTAATTGTCTTGATCGAGCTTCACAGAGATCGCAGAACTGAGATTGTGCGCAAACGCTGGTGCAGTGGTGCTCATTGAAGACGCCATAGCAGGATCGGAGAGGAAGATGAAGGTCTCGGAGAGAAAAAATAGTGCTCTGATACCAAGAAGAGATGCAAAATTGGAATTGATTTCTATTACTTCAGCTTACAATATTTATATTACAAACTGTATTTATATATGTATATGTATATAGGTGAGTTGTAATTAATTACAATTACAGGCTGTCATAAAGAAACTCATGTAACCGCCTCTGACGTGTATTGTGCCGACTCAGCAAGTACTTCATCGTGTATCTTATCATCGACCAAGTTTTTGTCCTTTTTTTTACCACACGACTATAAAATTGACCGACGATATAAATTGGAAATATTTGCATCACTTAAAAGATTTATCTGCTATAAATGTACGAATTCGATAACTTTAAGTGCAAATAACCCTTAAACATAACTTGTACGAAATCAACAATATAGCATAGAAAAATGAGAAAAATTTACCAAACTACCCTCTGTCAAGTGTCAGAAAGCATTAAAATATTCCGAAAGAAGAAGCGAGTGATCCAAAATCATTTCTCCAATATACTCTCTCTCTCTCGCTCGCTCGCTCGCCACACGCGCACCAGACTGTGTATCTTCGTCTGTGGCAGAGAACCACAGTAACGATCGCCCAAACCATTTCTGACCGTACACGTGTCCCAATCCGATAAAATCGCGACGCGATGTAAGAAATTCGGTATATAACTCGGATCTACCCTCCGTAACCAGCATCTTCTCGTCTCGATTCCTCGCATCTCTCATCAGATCCCCGATCCATCCGACGGCCCAGATTCACTCTCACCTTCTCTCTCCTCTCCATATAAATCCCCTCCAAAACCCCTCCTCGTCAACACACAGAGAGAGAGAGAAAGATGAACGTTTTGGATTCTCCGCTCGAAGCTCTCGCCTTCAACTACGTCAGCTTCGGGCTATCCATCTTCGCCGACAATCTCTGGACATGGCTCGCCGTCGTCACCGCCGCCGTCAGCTTCTGGAGAATCCGAGTCGCCGGCGGTAGCTTCCCGGTGCAAGAATCGCCGACCAAGCTCCACGATCGGAGCATCGGTGTCGAAGCGCCTCAAACGACGCCGCTTCCGCCTCCGCCGCCGGAGAAGAAGAAGCTTCCGAGTCGGGAGCCGAGTCTCGCTGAGGAAATCGGAGTGCTGACGCAAGGCTCGCCGAAGTTCGCCGCGTACTACTTCGACGATGACGTCACCGACGGCGATGAGGAGGAAGAGGAAGGGTTGGTGAGGAGGGACGTTAACGTTAACGGTAACTGTAACAGTGACGGCGAGGAGTGGTGGGGGAGTTGGGAGAAGGCGTTGAGGACGATGACGGGAGAGAGCGAGACGGCGGGGTGGTACCGTTACCAGGACTTGATGGAGCTTAACGGGAGCGTCGTGAGGTTGTGGGACAGCTGTCACCGGGGAAGGAGAACCGGTCGAAACGCTGCGTTTTGTGGCGGTCCGTTGTTAATGCGCGGTAATTATGATTAGCGCTTTGGGGATTAGTGGGTGTTGGGTTAATTACTTGAAAGTGTATATATATTTTGTTGTGGTGAGTTGATTATGAACTCATGATTAACGCCCTCAAACTCATTTTGTTCTTGTTAATTTTTTGTACAATTTTATTTTTATTCTCTTTACTATGGGTACCTTTGGATTATCGTATCTAAGGGTGTAAAGTTCGGTCCGGAGATGAGACTCGACCCCAAGTAAATGGATTGATCATTTGGATTTGAACGGCACCACGAACACGATTAAATAATAAGTGAACGCGATGTATGAGAATAATATATTAAGGTCTAATAATTAGACGCGATTAAATAGAAATTTATTCATTGATATATGTTTATTTTCTTTATGACATATTTATGTTTAATTTGTGGATATATTATATTACTTTTTAAGAGTTGTAATAAATGTATTTATCTTTCGATAATACTACGTACCATTTATTTGTTCAATAATTCTTAATTAATCAAGATGAATAGACTACATGGAGTATTATCCTTGAATAATATAAATAAATGAAATAATTTTGGTTTTGAGTCTATATAATAAAAATTAATAAAAGACTATTCAAAGACGACGTAGATAAGATTATGCGACATGCAACACGAATTGGCAATCCGAAATTGATCGAAGAAATTCTAAGATGAGACGTAATTAGTGGTAGGATATATCATTTTCCAACTTCATGAGCCATTGCTTATTCTTAAGACGAAAAAAATAAAAAAGAATCAATAAGTTCGAGAGATTATAAAAACAAAACAACAAAATATAATATTTGGTAGAAGCAGAGAAATTTGGAATTTTGTGAAGAAAGTGACAATTAATTTCAAGGCAAAATAGAAGACCTCAATTATAAGTCGAAATTGGCTTCCACTTCTCTTGTTCTTGTGAAAATTCAAACGACAAGTGCCTTTCATTACGATAATGACTCACTCACTCACCTCTATATTATATATATATATATATGTTTTATTGGAGTGAAATAGGGACATATGCTCTGAATTCTGGCCATTTTCGGTCCATTTCCGGTATATCGGTGGTGCCTTTCAAAATCGACTTCAATTTTATTGAGAGCTTTTTTTTTTGGTATAATTGGGCCGAAAACACGTAGTTTTAAAAGCCTCGATCCAATTTAGAATTAGTTTTTTTGTTAAAAACTATTCACGTGAAACAAACAAACACGGATCAAGTTAAATTTGAATTTCGAACTCAAAACTTTCACCCTTAGTTTTTATGTTACATAGTTAATTATCTTGTAATGTTCTAGCTAATAAAGATTGCTTGCTAATAAAGCCTTTATTTTGTTCTAGCTATCTCTTCATTATTGAGGTTGTTGGTGCAATTTGGACCACCTTCACCAAGTATTTCGAGATTAATTATTGATTAATCATTGTAGCATATATTATTAGTTAGTGGTGCAACTAACGAGAATCCTGAAAGTGACATAAATACTATGAAAGTTGAATATACAAATGTCTCTATAAGGATAATTGCGGTAAAAGCATCCTTTTTTTTAGATAGCTATAAATTTTGAATTGCGCTCAATAAATACTTCAAATGTAAATTTGTGTTTCTAATTGATTTTGTCTCATATGTTTTTTTACACGTGTATGCCTCATAAAACTTTTTTTCATATTTGAAATTTTAAATTATTATGTAAAATACTTTAATTCGAGGCATACACGTGTGAATGCCATAACATTCACGAATACACATGACGGGAACCGACAAAATGAAAATTGCACGATTTTGAGTATTTATTCACGCAATTGAAAATTGTGACTATGCCTCACGATTTCAGAAAACTATAAGTACTTTTACCGTACTTATATATATTTATATATGCCACTAAGCAAAGAATTCTCCGTGACGATATCTCTTGGTAGGATTTAAATCATAGTATAGCACTAAAAAGTTGCATTATATTTTTTCATGGGATCGCGAATCAATCATGATGTTTAATTTATAATTGTACATAATTTTATATACAAGTCCAATATTCATATAATAAGGCATTTGTACATATAAATATGTTCAATTAAATTGATAGACATCGAAGAGCAAAAGTAATTAAAAGATTAGGTGAAGCCTTCGCTTAATCCTGAAATTGCTTTGCTTCTTTTGCAATCATGATGTTTTAATTTGTATATACTATATGTTTTTTATTTTATAAGTCCAACATTCATTTAATAATAAACTTATACATGTCATGAGCAAAAGAGTAATTAAAAAACTAAGTGAAACCTTCACTTAATCCTTTAATTTATTTTTTTCTTAATGATTGAGAATATGCTTGGCCTAAAGCAAAAAATAAATAAATACTAATGCCGCTAATATTTTTTTTATATTAAGTCATTGTCTAAAGTATCATAAATTGTTTTAGGTTGTATTTATATTTTGAAATTGGCTATAAATTATGATATTTAATATTTATTGAAATGGACAAAATTATCCATATTCCTATATTGCTTAGCCCTTTAATTAGAATCTTGATAATTCAACATCATATCATGTGTGTCCTAATTAATATTGAGGTCAATAACCTCTAATTTTATCTGCTTTTATTTTAATATTAATTTTATCTTTTACCAAATTCGTATCTTTATATGTTAAGGCAAAAAATGTAGGTGTTGGCTATTGTCATCTTCATGTGACATATTTCCTAAATTAATTAATTTGTTGATACCACGAAAAATATATAAAAATAAAAGTAAAAACCATAGGAAACAAATTATGTGAAGTCGAGTTGATTGGTGGTCGATGAACTGAGAGTTCGTATTTATGACTTCCAACACAAAGTACAGGAATGACAACCATGAAAATTGACTCTTTTATATAATTATTCATTATCATGTGACTATGCTTATAGCTAGCAAGCAATATCAAATGATATAATTATTTAAATAAAAAATATTAATATCCATTATTAATTCATGTCCCTACTACTAAGCAACTTGTGGACAGCCAATAATAAATGTCTTAAAACAAAGAACTCATAGAGCCGTCAAGTGTAACTCAAGGAATTATAAATCATGATAAAGACCTTGTTGAAAATCTAGACTAAGTTTGTGGTATAGTATATTTATACGTATATCTCTTGTGATGATACAAATCCCTTTTTGTCGAACAAAAAAAGAAGACAAATATGGTATTTTTATAGTCCAACTTAACTAGAACAAATCGGTACGAAATAGTTTTAAAACGAATATAATCATATCGAGTAGGGGTGAAAGAGTTACATTTGGTATTGACCCAGATACATAAATGAAGACGTCGGAAGTCAGGACCCATTATATGAGGTTGACGACGAGAAAAAAAATGTTGTACATCTGTCGTCACTCGAGTAAACTCAAACTCAAGGACAATGATTTATAACTTGCGCATTTCTCCGAATATCAAGCATGCTGATGGTAGTAGGTTATGCAATTTTAATCCTAATTAATAATATACAAACACAAATCTAAAAGTGGTTTGCTATAAGTGAGTCTTTTTCAATTAGACAATAGACACATATGTATAAGATAATGTATGTGTGTATATAAATGAAATTGACAACTCAATTTATATATTGGTGGAAGGGACCAGAATAAATAGCCGTCAAATTAGACATAATTTAATTGCGTAATTCAACGTTATGGTAAATGGACGGCTAATTTCATGTGGCTATGATACGGTCGCTAGTATTTACTTTAATATTTAATTATAATATATATATTTTTTCCAAAAGTGAAGATGCACAATGGCATATTCTTTGATGCATTTTTTATTACAATGGTTTATTCTCATAAAATAAATTCAAAAGAAAATTGTGTTTTGGTTTAGTAAATTGAAGAATGAATAAACATGAATTTATAAATTGCATGAATACTAATAAATTAAAATTAATACTCGATAATATGATAATAACAAAATTTGATGCCCACGTTCGTAATTTATGGAGAATATATCGTGTTTGTTGTTCGCAAGATATTCTTGTGTACTCGTTATGGACTAGAATTTGTCCAAGTTTACAGATTCATATCATGGTATGAACTATGAAGTGAGTATGATTTTAGAGATTTCGTGTATTGTTATGGATTCAAATACGGATCGCAATTTGTGTATTCTTCAAGTGTGTGACTGAAAATTCTTGATTTTATTTACTGATGGACCTTGTGGTTAGTGCTTGTTTGGTTCTTGATTCCGTTTAGTATTTTTTTTTTATTATTATTATTACTAGTGGACCGACACCGCGCTTCGCGCGGTGGCTTTGACAATATTAATTAAATTAATTACGTGATATCATAAGAAGCATAAAGTGTGGTAAATAAAAAAAAAAACTGTTGAGTGTGAATAAAATACCGAATTGAAAAAAAAAAATCATTTTATTAGATGTTAAATTATTACATTACTCTCAAACAAACCTATCTGTTTTGTTTCTTTCACCATAATTTTTTGACCGATGATGATCAGATCGAAAAAAGAAAAGTAAAAAAAATAAAAAAAAATCTGACCTAAGTCCATATTTCTATTTTGCATACAAACGTAAACAATTAATAATCAAACTGCGAAAATAATCATTAAGTATAAATGAAATATGTCTATTATCATGTTATTACTTAAATATGTTGATACCTTGTAGGCTTGTATATAAAAAAAATGTGTAATACACGGATGAAAAACCGAATGGCTTTTATTTTTTTATTTTAACCGACTGGCTTTCTTGCAAGTGAAAGCCTATTACAAAACTCGAACGTGGAAATATTGCAACAAATTTTCTATAAGTATCACAAACTGCAAATTTAAATATTATGTTATTAATACCTGCAATGGTAAGCTTTAGGTGCCTCGTATGACTTGAGCGATCACGTACGTAGGATTGCTCATTGAATTGTTATGATTAAAATATAAAGCATTATCAACGATTGTCATAACTTCTTTCTTGCGAGTCCGTGTTGTCCTATACTGATCCACCTTTTTGAAATTGTAAAAGCATATAAATAAATTCATCATTTCCGTTGAAGCAATATAGATCGAAGCAAATCTATATTAATTTTACTCTAATAGATCAACAAACCAATCATGTACATGATTAACAATAATAATTATAATTTCGGAACAAATCTATATATTAAACTCCAATATCATTTTTTTTTATTAAAAAAAAAAGTTCAAACTAAAAACACTAAGATTCAAAATAGGCGGCAAACAATGAATAAAAGATATACTTTCTTAATTATCTCGATAACAATGCATTCGTAGTAATATGAAGGATTCACGGTAATCCTCGATGTCTTTTATTGCATATTTCTTTGGACTTTTCTACGAACTAAGAAAGAAAAAGAAAAAGAACCAAAATCCAAACCAAAACGTTCACAAATCACCATGTTGGTGCTTTCTGAAGAGTCGCATGCGTAGATAGGAGAATGCTCGTCGGAGTTGAGGAGAAAGAATCAAGAACTTTTTTGCTTCTGAGGAGTCGCCTTGCCGCTGAATATTTAAGAAAATCCAGTCTTTCGGACAAAGAGAATCGGGAGAAGGGTTTTAGAAGAAAACAATGGTTATGAATCAATTCAAAAAACTGGAATATATATGTAGATCATTATTAAATACAAAAATCAGAATAATTCAAAAATGAAACCAATAAAATCAGAATAATTTCATTGCCTTAGCTTTAAAAGAAAAATTGAACAGATATAAAGATATATATAAAAAGAAAAATCCACCTAATAATTGCAAAAGTTGTTATCCATAAATTAAACATGAAGTTAAACAATAGAGGTATTGGATAGAAACTCACTGTCATATAAGTGGAGCGACTTAACTGATCGTTATCGAGGAATACACATCTCGTCACCGCTATAGTAGATTGAAGAACTAATAAACATGCATGGGTTCACTCTTTGTTCCCGACGATTTGTCTATTACGAATTGCGACCTTGTAGGTTGCCGATGCTGAAAAACGTAATAAAAAGAACCAGAAAATGAGGTATAGCCTTAATGCTACAAGAAATGATTTCTCATTATATCAATCAATAAACATAACCTAAGTCCTAAACGACACTAATATTTATTGGCGATTTATCTTTTAAGTTATTCAAATAATTTTTTTACTAAAAGATCTTGCAAAACACATATACTTCATATCTCAATCATCACGTCAAAGGTAAAAAAAAAAAGATTATATCAGATAACTTGGACTCGAGCCTTCCTCTAAAATTTAGCAAAATTGATCTACTATTCCGTTCTTGAAGAATTCTCTCTGCAATCATCAAAAACTAAAACTGAGAAATTCACATAATCGTACACAGTAAACGCTAGAGCCACACCACCAAACGCCAATACGATGAAAGTTTAAAAAATGACATTATACATTAACAAAACTCACACTTCGGCATAGATTTCCTAAGAAAATTGAAACCAAGAACTGAACTTTTCTGGTTGAAACGTAAGGCCAAAAAGAAACTCAGTACAAATCTCAAACTTAAGCCTTATATTTTCAATTTCAAGTATATTTCTCAGGTTAGATATTTCATCACAAAATCAAGTGAATAGGTTAACTGCATGCTATCAACCTAAATGAATAAATACTAAACTACAATCAATTTGGTAGGGAAATATTGCATGGTAGATGTAAAGGCAACCACATTGATTGTTTGTCATATATAGCAACTTAAGCAATTTAGTATATCAGAAATTACCTTGGAGTATAAGTGAGTGGGTATTTTGCTGGAAGGATTCTTGTCACCATCCTCGTAGAGATTCAACAACTTCAGACCTTTAGTAGAATTTTATCAAAAATTGGATCATAAGTTATTCTTAGAATTTGTACAGAAGAACCAAAGTCAATCAATTTTATAGAACAAGTTCTGCTGAAGTATCAGAGATTTTTTTTTCTGTAGTAATTTTAATCAAATGTCAAGCTTTGAAGGAAAGTGAATCTCATGATAATTGTTTGATTGAATGAATGAATATCCTGTCAGAAATCAGATACAAGTTAAATAATGGTAAAATAAGTATTAAGCACAACACAGTTTAACAATCATAGCCAAATACTTGAACTCCAACGGGTTTAGTTCAACAATCATAGCCAAGTACTTGAACTCCAATGGGTTTAAAGTAAATTCCCCATGTCATCTAAAATCTTTTTAGATTTTCTTTTATGGTTCAGTGTTTAAACTATATCCCTATAAAAATTAACACAAATATCTATATAGAAGTTTATTAAAATATTGTCAACGGAATTAGCCTCCAGAAAGATTTTATAAACACAAGTAAATCCTTTAACTTAAATCAAAATAAAAGATCCAACACATTGTACTCAATTTCTTAAGAACTCGGTAAAAAAAATTATAATAACAACTTTCCAAACAAAAATCGAGTTCATTTTCAGTCCTCGGAGGCCCAAAATGAACCCGAGAGTTCTGCAGCAGGGCTGCAAACGCAGACTTGCTTTTTTTTTTCTTAATAAGAAAAACTCGAATCAGACGGCAACGAATAAATAATGAGGATTCAAAGATAAAAACGATCGGGAGATGAAGCCAATAATATAAACCTATTTTTTCCCCCTCTTTTAAAATATTAACAAACAACTAAATGGTAAATTTATTTGCAAGTACAGTTTGAACCGTGATATGTTAGAGAGAAAGGGAAAAGCATCTCTATGAACATGTACTTGTTTATTTATATTGTAAAAATAATTCAAAAACAGGAGAAAAAAGAATGAGGTTGAAATTAGTGATTTTTTAGCCTGCACAATTCCCAAAAATTATTTTCCTTATATATATATTTCATGTGATAAATTCTCAAACCTTATGATTCTAAATTACAAACTTAATGGAAGTGGCTTGTCCAACTCAACTCTCATTAGATATTATTTCCTTCGAACGATTTGTTCTTGTAGTCATGAACCGAAAATTAAATACAAACTGGTATACTAATAAAAGAGAAACTGGTACACTAAGAAAACTAATGGGTAAACATTAACTATGTTTAAAACTAATAAAAGAGAACAAACGAAGATAAAGTAACAAAGCTAAAACTGAAAATAGGAAGAGAACCTGATCATTGAAGAACGGTACAGGCTTCAGAAAGATCTTTTGAAAATCAGTTACTGGGTACCTGAAGATCCATTGGCAAGAAATTAACAATTGCTTGTTGATCATCAGTCTCAACCTATTAAACAAACTTTCTCATGAACATAATTGCTTCTAAGTTCTACCACATTGATTAAAGATCACAAGCTGATCATATCATGATATAACTTTACCCGTAAAAGCAAAACCTGAAATCTTGAACAAAGTTTTACCTGATGGGTCAATCCATTCTAAGCAACCTGTTCACTCAACATAAAATAAAAAAATAGCAGTTGATTAGCTAATAATAATATAAATATTATTGCAGTTAGTATAGAAGAAAAATGTGACATTAAAAACAGACATCAACAATGACTTGGACTTAAATGGTCTCTTCTGAACAGCTACGAAATAAACTCTTGACCGGAGCGATGCAGAGATGGCGATGAAAACGAAGCGGAACTAAACTGTAAAATATGAAATTGCAGTAGTGTCTGATTAGAGATATAATTATTTTTTTACACTATTGTGTAGTCATTTTTTTACTATTGTGTAAACTAATAATTTATTTGACACTATTGTGTAAACTGTAAACTAAGCAACATAGTGCATTTTACACTATTGTGTACACTAATAATTTATTTGACTACACATGTGTATAAAATACACATGTGTAGTCAAATAATCACTATTCTTAATGTTTTCATTTTTTTACAGTTCCAGCTTTGTTACATTAAAAGCCTATATCACTAACCTGTAAACTGATGACCTGTAGAATAAAGGACTAAGAATATATATATGAATAAGCTAAAAGCAGCAAGAAAATAAACTCAAATATAGCCGTTAAACTAAGAAATCAATGCGTTAAACTAAGAATTAACATTGAATTATCGATCATGTAATCCAAACATGTGTATAAACATACTTTTTATCATTGGAATGGAGGCAGCACATATACTTCTTCCGATAGTATAACTCGAAATGGATTCCCTCTCTCGGTCATCACTTAAGAGGTCAGCTCCATTCTTAAATTGACTGCACATTCAAAAACTAAATTTAAGGGTTACAAATAAATTAACAGATCAATACTCTGTTTTGGCATCTTTTGTTACGTACTTATACTTCCTCCACGTAGTTTGTTTAATTGATCCATGACGCAAGGTTTATTTGACAAACATTCAACTAAGCCACTGCGATTAAAGAAAAGTAAATCGCAAACTTAATTAAAGGGGTGGTAGTAGTAGATAGTACATAAAAAAAAATTAATAAGCAATAAACAAAAAAGGACAAGTTGAAAAATACTTGAGATTTATTCAACATTGTGAATACATCAAATTATTTATTTATCACCGATCAACATAAAAGGTTACAAAACATATATGCCAATAGATGTCACTCTTTGACAACAATGTGTAAATTGTTTCATTTCTCAAGCTATAATTTCTGAAACTAATAGTAGCGCGGAAATTTCATTTGTGGTACATATACCATGTGAAAAGGAAAGTATTTTAAAGTAGTTTATATGAATTAATGAGTAGAGGAGGAAAACCATAGAGAGAAAAGTCACAGAAAATTTAATGTTCAGTTTCTCCTTTTATCAAACACTTGGTTCCAAACTCAAAAGCAAATACAAACATCATCCTCAATCTCTTCTAGAAATCCTTTTCTGCTGAGTAAAGAAGATCAGACAGCAAAGTTAGCGAAAAACGTACAGTTTCACGAAGAATATATTACCTGGAATTGAAATAGAAGTAAAAGCAATCATTTTTTTGCATCCGCGTTGTCTGCTAGAATCACTTGCATTGTTCTCGATCGTCGAGGATATGGAGTCGGAGGCAAGAGAAGAAGAGCAAGCCAATGGTAGCAGAGGACTCGATGTGTGATTGAACCTCGAAAACCTAACAGAAATAAAATCGAAAATATCTGAAGACTAACATAAAAAAATTAAGACTTTGTAAATTGTAAGCCAAAAGCAATTAATTTCATGGGAAAAAAAATTGAAAAACCCTTCGGAAGAGGGACTGACCAGGATGAGATCGAAGAGCGTGGCCTGGTCGAAATTGACGAAGTCGGCGTCTCACCTCTTGAGGTCATCGGCGTTGGTGGCAACAGAGAGGTCTTCGTGGGTCGGCGCGGCGGCGGAGGAGGCGGGCTTGGGCGGCGCGACATAAACGTGCTTCTTGCTGTACTTGATGACCTTGGAGATAATCTTGTTGGAAACGTTTGGATAGGGGGATTACATTGTCTGCGCTGTCGTCGTCGATCATGTGCTTGATTGTCTAAAACTCCATAGTCCATACATACATATATATTGACGCAATTAATGCAAATTTATGGCGTTTCCAAATTTCTTAGCAACCAAACAGGTCGGTGAACTCGGTTTCATCACGAAAAACATGAATTTAATGGCCACCAGATCGTATTGAAACCAAAATTGTCCTAATTAACATGCAAATCATGAACATCAAACAAATCGATCTGAAATGATAGTGAAGCGTCCAGAGCTAAACCAGAGAAGATTCGCGAGAACGGTTTCGGATTATGTGAGCATTGAGAAAAAAAAAAGGAAGGAAAGAAGAAGATGGAGATGAATCAATGGTGATGAAGAGGACAACAAAGCTGAAGGAAGCACTCACCGAGAATTCTCTGAAGCCAAACCAAACTTGCTATGTTCTGCTCCAAAAGAGAGAGAGGAATCAATGCTTCACCGTACTCCACAGACCGGAGACATCTTGATCTGAAGAGAGAAGAGAGAAGATGGTGATTTGAGAGAGAAAGAGTTTGAATGAGCGAGAGATGAAGACTCAAGAGATGCACCTCATTATTTTAACCGAATGGAAGTTATATTGTGAGGAGATGCGTCTCTTTGAAGAAGTTGAGAAAACTGAAAAGATACGACGAGCGAGGTATGTATATATTAGTTTTTGTTAATTAAAAATAATTCAAAAAAAGGAGAAAAAAGAATGGGCTTAAATAACAGTGTTTTTTGAGCTGAAGTTATTTTGCTTTTATATATATATATATAGATTAGATTCTAACGAGTTTTTTGAAGCTTGTATAACAGGTTTTACGAGTGTGCACATCAAAGATTTTACTCACTAACATATTTGATCTTTTTCTCTTTGTCGCAGTGATTTTGAAACATAGTCGATAAAACATCAAGGATAATTAGTTTGGTTTAATATTTTCTCGCCGATTGACCTGGAGCTGTTTGGACCGGATTATTAAGTTACTTTTTCATTGGAACGTAATATTAAAAACACTATTTTTTTATGGATTAATCAACATATGTACAAAAGGAATTACATGCCTTTTACTTATATCTCACGGGCAACATTTTATCAGTCCAAAAAAAAACTTAGTGTAAACTATAACGTATTAAGGTCATCTCCAACCGATCACTCTATTTCTCACTCTATTATCCCGTGAACAATGATTTCTCTTCACCCAAACTCTACTTCTCACTCTATTTTTATCCCCCTTTGTGTCTTATTTATACATATACCCCTATATTTTTTTTACTATCACATAATTAGACAACTTTGAAGAATTATGATAATTAGTAAATTATTACTCTATAAATTAATTAAATATAAATACAAATTAAATTAAATTAAATATTATTTTATAAAAATTACAACAAAAAAATAAAATACAACACAACACAATTAATCATGTTTTGTATGCATTTATAATGCAATTGTGTTTTGTGAAAAAATATCGTTGTTGTCTTTTAAATTATGTAAAATAACATATGTTCATAAGTTAGATACTTTTGCGTACCGTAAGTAATTTTTGAGACAAGTCATTTCTCTTTATAAATAATATTGAGGGTAAATATTAAATAATTTTATAATTTTTTTACATTTATATAA
Source organism: Parietaria judaica (assembly GCA_954871525.1). NCBI lineage: Eukaryota > Viridiplantae > Streptophyta > Magnoliopsida > Rosales > Urticaceae > Parietaria > Parietaria judaica. The sequence continues at coordinate 1,972,207 of OX940864.1, read as the reverse complement.
ATATAAGAGTTTTGAGGAGCCAAAAAATATATAAAAAATGGCACAATGAATAGTGCCGCGCTATATGTATCGCGCCACTGTTCATCAAATGGCTTCTACGCTATTATAGCGTGATGTATACAGCTCCATTGGAGCTATAACTCTGTTTTAGCGTTTAAAAAAAAAACTCGATTGGAGCTGGTCTAAGTATTAACTACATTTTTTTCGGATAGAAAGTAAAATAAACGACATGTTTTTTCTGTTACTATAAAATTGTCGTTTTTTATTTATGTTCTTTGTTCTATGAAAATCCGACATCATGTTTCTATCGTGTTAATTGCTTGCTTGCGTTCGATTGAGAAAACCTTATCGATCTTTTATGTCGTTTTAAACTAACCGACATGTCATTTCATCATTCCAAACAGAAAAATAAGTAGCAATTAGCTGCAAAATACTGTTGATTTAGAAAAACGACATAGTTTTTTGCCGCAGAATATCTCTAGATATCCTGTGTCGTTCTACATGAAACGACATGTCATTGGGAAGAAATCTGACTATAAACGACAAGTTTTTCTGAGTCAAGTTAACCTAAAACCTCGTTCTTCATTTCTGCTTCTCTCTCCACCGCCATTGCCTCTTAAACCCTCAGAGGCAGAGCTCATCTCTGAGCGAGCCCTAGAGATTCCAATCTCCACAACGGCTTCGGCTTCGGCTTCAGGTATCTCTCTCTCTTATCAATTTGCATTCGATTTTGCTCTCTTATTGCTTCAATTTTTACTGCTTAATTTTTTTATTATTTTGATTTGATTTCGTTTATGAAAAGTATTGGATTGGATTCGTGTTCTGAATCCGGTTTCGTGATTTTGGCGATTTCGATTACTTCATTTTTTAATTTTATTTTTTTGTGTTGGAATCTGAATTTTCTTGTTTTTTAGCTCAAGCCTATTGCTATTAGCTATTTAGTATGAATTGACAGGAGATTTTCCTGGGATTTGTAATCACCGAATCAGAAAACGAAAAAAACAAAACTTCCCCATTGTTTGCTAATCCAATAGGGAAGTTTTGTTGGAATGCAATCTCTCAAATCTGGGAAATACATGTGAAATTTCCAAATACCCCTTTGCGGGTCCTCGTAAAATTGTTCCAAATTCCAATATTTTGGCTTTGAAAATTGCGAGAATCTGTTTTTTAGGATATAAATAGATGAATCCATGTTGGAAAGTTTATAATTTGGATACTGTGTTGTGTTATGCTTTGATAAAATATTTCGGACGCATGATATTCTCTTCTTTATTGTTTCCTACTTATTTTAATACTTGTTAGTCTTTTTTTTTTTTTTTTGCCAGAATAATCAGCGACCATGGTGCAGTACAACTTTAAAAAGATTACGGTCGTGCCCAGCGGCAAGGACTTCATCGACATCATCCTCTCTCGCACTCAGCGCCAAACGCCGACGGTTGTCCACAAGGGATATGCCATCACCCGTCTCCGTCAGTTCTACATGCGCAAAGTGAAGTACACTCAAACGAATTATCATGAGAAGCTCTCCACTATCATCGACGAGTTCCCCAGGCTCGACGACATCCATCCTTTCTATGGCGACCTTCTTCACGTTCTCTACAACAAGGACCATTACAAGCTTGCTCTGGGCCAGATAAACACCGCAAGGAATCTCATCAGTAAGATTTCGAAGGATTACGTGAAGTTGTTGAAGTATGGCGACTCGCTCTACCGGTGCAAGTGTCTGAAGGTCGCTGCTTTAGGTCGCATGTGTACTGTGATTAAGAGGATCGGTCCTAGTTTGGCTTACTTAGAGCAAATTAGGCAGCACATGGCCAGACTTCCTTCGATCGATCCCAATACCCGCACGATTCTCATCTGCGGGTATCCCAATGTTGGAAAGAGCTCGTTCATGAACAAGATCACCAGGGCTGATGTGGACGTCCAGCCGTATGCCTTTACGACAAAGTCCCTGTTTGTCGGTCACACCGATTACAAGTACTTGAGATACCAGGTGATCGATACGCCGGGAATTCTGGACCGCCCGTTCGAAGACCGGAACATTATTGAGATGTGCAGTATCACCGCTTTGGCACACTTGAGAGCTGCTGTTCTGTTCTTCTTGGATATTTCCGGGTCTTGTGGATATAGCATCGCCCAACAAGCCGCTCTTTTTCATTCCATCAAGTCTCTGTTTATGAACAAACCCCTCGTTTTGGTATGCAACAAGACCGATTTGCAGCCATTGGAGGGCTTATCGGAGGAAGACATGAAGCTGGTGATGGAGATGAAAGCCGAGGCGATGAAGACCGTCATCGGTCAAGGAGGCGAGGCTACGGACGAGGAAGGGGTTCTGTTGACCATGAGTACTTTGACCGAGGACGGTGTGATCGCCGTGAAGAACGCAGCTTGCGAGAGGCTTCTCAACCAGAGGGTTGAGATGAAGATGAAATCCAAAAAGCTCAATGACTGCTTGAACCGGTTCCACGTTGCGATGCCGAAACCACGTGACCAAAAGGAGAGGCCGGTGTGCATACCTCAGGCGGTTCTCGACAAGCGAGCGGAGAAAGCAGAGAAAACTGTGAAGAGAAAAACCGAACGGGATCTCGAGGACGAAAACGGTGGCGCTGGAGTATACTCGGCCAGCCTGAAGAAACATTACCTTTTGGCCAACGACGAGTGGAAGGAAGATATCATACCGGAAATTCTAGACGGTCACAACATTGCCGATTTCATCGACCCCGATATCCTGTACCGACTCGAGGAGCTAGAGAGAGAAGAAGGAAAGCGGTTAGAGGAAGCATCGGACGAGGAGGATTTCGAGATGGATGGTGAGGATCTAACCCCCGAAGAGCAAAAGCTGTTGACCGAGATCCGGAAAGTGAAAAGTCATCGCATCCAACAGCACAGGATCAAGAAAAGCACTGCAGAGAGCCGGCCAACGGTGCCGAGAAAATTCGACAAGAGCAGGGAGTTCACGTCTGAAAGAATGGGACGGCAGCTTTCGTCTCTAGGGCTCGACCCGTCTCGGGCGATCAACCGGGCACGTAGCAAGTCCGTTTCCGTAAGAGGTCGGAAGAGGGAGCGATCGACCGATGGAGGGTCTGTCAACGGCGATCGCATGGATGTGGATATGGACACCCCAAACAAGAAGCTGCGTGCTCGTTCTCGTTCGCTTTCGTTGGCGAGATCGAGGTCGAGGTCGAGGCCGCCTTCCGAGGCTGTCCCCGGCGATGGATTCAAGGACTCGGCCATGAAGGTGAAGGCGATGAAGCTCGGAAAGAAATCAGTCAAGAACAGGAACAAGGAAGCTCGCCGTGGAGAGGCCGATAGGGTTATTCCGACTCTGAAGCCGAAGCACTTGTACTCTGGAAAGCGCTCGTCTGGAAAAACCGATCGGCGTTGAGAAGTACCGAGGTAGCAACTGAACTTGACATTTTTTTTTAACTTTAGTTTTGCAATTTTTCCTTTGTATTTGTTTTGACACAGGGCTCTCTGATTTCAGGGGCAATTATGTCTTTTATTGTGTGCTTAAACCTTGAGAAGAAGACAGTGCTTACGGTGTTGCCGGAGATCACATTTTGCTTACAGTATTTTTATATTTAGTGTCGTGTTTGGCAATTTTGGACGTGTGACGGTTTTTTGTTTCGTGCACTTTCGGTTCTTGCGAATCCGAATCAACTATTTTATTTTTATTATATTAATTTTTTTGCAATGGAAAAACGAGTATTTAGCCCGATTAATATTGACCCGTTTGTATCTAGTTCAATTCTTCTCCTTTTGCAAGTGACAAAAAAAATCAAACACTAAGCAAGGTAGGGTGAAATCGATAAATAGGGTTTGACATCCGATTTTACTGGCCACGATTATATATGTACAAATCAAGTTTAAATCTTTCCGTTTTGATCGGGCCACACCTGGTTGCACTAACAAGCCTCAGTCTTGCCAAGATTCTTGGTCACGCTTTCATGTTCCGCAGCCGTAATCGTAGATCCTGGTCGTCTTAGAAGCCGGAACAGGCTATTTACTGGAAAATTACGGGGCAATTGGCTCTACATAATAGGTCAGCGACAAGGCTTCTTTTCCGAAAGAGTGGAGGGATAAAAAATTGATGTAGGTTCATTAAATTTTTTTTTTTTTTTTTTAATTTTAGGTTAGTTAAAGGGTATTTTTGTAATTATTTGTTAGAAGACTCTCTACTTTGAGAATCTTAGGTCAATATTTTCGGATGCCACATGTCCGTGCTTTTACAATTGCATTTTCAATCGAGGAGTTGTGCAGTTACCGGTCGAGTAACTGATCGAGATAATATCGAGGTAGAAGATCCCACGTCGGATTTTGATAATAAAAGCGGAACAAAAATAGAAGTTCTTGAATTGTTGCTACGAAACAACGTTGGTTATTTTTTTAACAGTTGTTAGAGAAATGGCGTAATGTTTTTAATTCTCATGGTTGTACTCGCCAATGTGTTGGGTGTGAATAGCGATGGAAAAATCCGTTTACAAATTTGTTTGGGAACATAATTCATTGACAACTATGTCACGTGTGAATGCAAGGGAAATATGCAGTCTTTGTCGATTTCGGTTCTCGTAAAAAGTTGAGACAAACTTCTACTATCCAAGGATTGGTCTAAAGAATTGATTAATTAATTGCGTTATGGGGTCATGGAAGAAAAAAGCTTGATTGCAATAAAAAGATCGAGAACAAGTTGTATACCCAACATGAATCGTCATCTTGCTTGTAGCTGGCTCCAATTTCTACTTATGTTTAATAGTATAGGTCAATGATTCTGTGATAGTGCCCGCTCAATTGAGCACGGGCAGATTAACATGAGATAAAAGAAAATTGTCACGATTTAAGAAGTTAATGAAAATTGAAAAGAACAAAATTTTCCGGTAAAGCTTGTCGTTTATTGGTACTTTCCTTTTCAGAATGTACCAATAAATCGCAAGTTATTCTATTTGGGGCCAACAATTGCAACAACGAGGGATCCTAACTTTTCCATGCGGCGTAACCTTGTCAAGCAAGGAGGTAATCTGCGCTACGATCGGCCCTTGCATGCTATTGAGAGAACGTGCGTTAACGAGTTGGATTGTGCGTAGATAATCCGATTCCATCATCGAGATTTTCAACCCCCGTTCGTGGGCAAAAAGAAGCCCGTAGAGGATGGCTAAGCATTCCGCCGTGAACGTCAAATCCACATCGTCCATTACCATCGCCATGACGGCCATTGACCTTTCTTATCTCATCTACTCTTAGCTTTTAGGAACAAAACCAACAAACGTAACAAACAAGAACAAGCATAATATATATATATATATATATATATATATATAAATAAAAGGACAATCACCACAATATATTGATCGTAGATAGCTTGGAAACCTAAAATCCTACAATTCTAAAATTTGATGATTTTAGATTTATTTTTATTCAAAATCTATCCATCGTTCATGCACTACAACAAAAAATAAATGATATGTTATAAATTTCATTGGTGTAATTGCATGCATTCATGCATTCTTATTTTTAAACGTATAATCGTGCAAATGCACTGCACAAGTGATCAAATGAAAAAGTTGAAAGACTATTTTAATAAAGAGAAATGAATACTAATTAAGTGATTAGAAATTTAGAACGTCTTTGAGATCCACTAAAAAGAAAAGAAAGTCTTAATTAGCAATAATAATAGGTATAAAAATAATAGGGATCATAGAGCAGTTATAATTCAGATTTGTGTCTTTTGGATTGCACTGCTTGAATTCCCTTTCTATATATTCATAAATCATACCACGATATCATCTCCACGACGACTTGGAATCATGTCTGCCTACCTCTTTTGCGACATCTACACCGTCCAAACCATTGCCGAGACAGGGTAAGTGATCATCCCAACCCCGATATTATACTATTTTTAATCAAAATCGCGCAATATACGTTTTTGAACATCATTTTCAAGGACCATACCGACGCCGCGACTGGTGCGTAGTTGGATCGCATTCAAAAGTTTGTTGGCCATTGGTAGTTCTGGTGGTATTTGTAGCAAGTCACCCATGAGGCTTGATATTAAAGTTGACCGACGCTTCTAAAAAGTGGGAGGTTGTTCTATCGACTGTTTATTTCTTTGAACGTGTGGCATGATTATAATTTAGTAATTCAGGTTATGATTTGGACTTCAACGAGTTTCACGAGCCACTTAGAGAAAATGACGAGAACTATCAAAAGTACATATTTTAGTAGAGAGTGGCTATATCAAGCAGAGTTATTTGGGATGAAATCTTAAAGTAATATTGAAATATGTGTGATATTTTTTTTTTTATAGTTTTACCTTGATAGTTTTACCTTGATAATTACCTTGATAGTTTTATATGGATAGATTTTGCATGTTAATGTTAATGTGAATTTAATTTCACTTATATTTATTTTTATGTGATATATAGTTCCAAACACAGCAACGGTAGCCATAAAAAAATATATGACCAGCTCCAAGAATGATGGCTGTTTTATTTCACGTTCATTGTTTTGGTTTGTTAAATCTATATATCTATATATAAATATAAAGAAAAATTCCACAAGAAGATGTTGCAAGAGGAAAAACAAGGATTTTCATATCGTATTTGTAAAAAAAAAAATTACTTTTTAATTATTATTTTTTATATCTATTTAGTGTCTCATTTAATTACTTCATTATTTATATATTTTATTTATATAAATAATTATTTATAATTATTTTTATATATTTATATATTTACTTCATTAATTATTTATTGCTATGATCATATGAGCAATTTTTTTACAAGCATGAGTGGATTTACAAGCATATGACTGAGTAGATCTTTTATACAATAAATCAAATAAATTAAATGAATTATACAAGCCATAAACTAAAGTCATACAATTACGATTTCTTCACTGAATTATTTTTATTTATTTATTTCTGTTTCCTAAAAAAGAACCTCAAGAGGCTACTAATGAATAGAGTAATACCTCCATGCATAATACACTAAATTATGAAAGGCAATCTCAATTCCTAATTTTTCAGATTTAACTTTTTTTAATAAATAGAAAAAGTTAATGTAAAATACACATTTATAAAATACACATTTAAATCTCAATTCCTGTTAATTTTTCAGTTTCTTCATTCAATTTCTTATATATGTAAAATACACTATAAGTTACAATACAATGCATAAGAATTTAAAAGGACAAAGCATAAGTGATAACTGATGCACATTTATAAGTTACAAGTTACAGTTATATGAAATGTAATACACGATAAGTTACTCATGCACATTTATTAAGGTGGCTTTTCATGAGCATGGCCATGAATGTCAGTTAAAGTACCATCACAGATTCCTATTTCTTTTTCTCTTTTATCTCCCCGCGAGCTTCTCTAACTAATTCGGTGTTACCTCCACGGTGCGGCGGCGGCATCCAAGCGAGCCAAGCCGCACGACAATTATCAAAGGTGACAGTCCAAATTTTTAGTTTCTCCTGTTGATTTTTAGTTCTCCATCGCTTCTAACCTGAGATTCTTTTCTTCTTAGTTTAGTCTCAATTTCGGCCACATATTGTGAAATAGCTGATTTTTGGTGCAGTGTTTATTTCAGGGATTTTCTCGAACTGTGATCGTTCGTCGCTCCTCCATTGAGATTCTTTTACCCATGATTTTTATACGGATTTCTTCAATTTGTTCCGGTAAGATTCTATTTCCCCTATTTTGGTTCCAATAATTCTTTTGAAAAAGTGTGAAATAGTTGATACACTTATTTCCTTCATGTTCTCGGAGCTCGAGTTTACATCAAAGTTACACTTATTTTTAGGTTTGACTTATTGATTTAATGCAATTTCAATTTATTTATTTTATCTATAGTGTTAATTAGTTAGGAATTAGTTTATGATCATTTTCAAAGTTTGCAGAACAATATATATTTAAGTTAACTTATGTGGCGATTCGCCCATGACATTTTTTAATTTATTTAACAACAATATCTTCAAGAAAAATTATACACTTATAAAGGCTAATCACTTTTGTTCGTACAAGTCTTCAATCATACACGTGTATTCATCTTTTCATATTTATATGTTCATGTTTTGTTATGTTATTGTCTTACTATTTTTTACATATCAAGATATCGTTCATAATTACTCTTAAACATGTATGTTTAAAAAATTTGAGGGCATAAAATGAGATTCGTGATTCTCGAGTCATTAACACAAAGAAAATAAAAGTTCAGAACTAAGTTTCAACATGATTTTCAATTATGACAGAGTTTTCATACTTCTTTTGCACATACTTTTTATGCATATATATAATTATTTTGGTCGTATTTCTTTGGTATAATATCGTTAGTGTGAAATTAAAAAATATTTGTTAGAAACGAGACTTTGCATGCTTTTCTTTTTCTTTTCTTTTTTGGAAATAACTTTTAATTTTTTTCTTCTTCTGTTTTGTTTGTTACATTATTTAGTCACTAATGAACTTAAATAGTAAAACAATCATTTTATGTAAACTTATAAACAATAGATTTTAACATACTGTTATTAATAATGAAGAGTTATATCCATTCGACAATTTTGCTAATTTAAGTATTTTTTTTATTGACAATAATATTAACGCAATATGAAATCGATAACTAAACAATAATCAATGATACTTTTTTAAGCAACGATTTATTGTGAATGTCAAATTTTCTATTAAAATATACAATATTATTAATACAAATAGAAAAAAATTACATCCAAAAGTAAAAATATAAAATAGACCAAAATTCAAATCATAGTTATCATAGCTAATAGCGTTACTACGTTTAAATTGCATTTTATCAAACGTATGATTTTATTTTAGAATATAGCCAATTAGGATGATGTGTCATTGAAAATCAATTTCTTCGTACTGAAATTGCCCCTCAAATTATTAAAATTCGTTTTTTTTTATAATTAATTAAAATTTTAATTTATTATTAATTATGCCTGATTTTAAGGATAAATTTGTACCAAATTTTAAAATATCAGCTCTCTCCCTCTCTCTCATTCGACTAAGCACCTCTCTCTCTCCTCCGATTGAGCCATTGTTAATGGTTTGATCTTTTAGTTCGTTTTGTATTTTTTTCATAATAAATGGACATGTATTTTTTTTGCGTAAATGAAGATGTATTTTTCACATTTATTTTGTATTTTTTTGTTTGTTCGTGTTAATTTTGTATTATTCATGTTAATCTTGTGTGTTAATTCATGTTTATTTTGCGTTTGATTTGAGGTAACTGAGATCCTTAATGATTTGAATTCAGATATAAAAAACGTTTTTCACGTTAATTCACGTCTATTTTGCGTTTATTTTGCGTTTATAAAATTGAGGTAACTGAGATCCTTACTGATCTCCAATTTGTCAATTTATCAGAATGATGACAGTTCAGCCCCGGTCTTCTCAATTCCACGTGGTTCGATTGTTGAAAATCCATTTTCGAGCCTTCTCTTGTGTTCTTGTAACGATCGTAGAGATCTCTATAATGGTGGTTCTGATGTGACCTGGTACCCACAACTCACCATGGAGGTAATGATGATATGCGTTAGCTTTGACTTCTACTTATAAATTAGGGTGAAACCAGAACCGGGAATCGGGAATTTGACTATTTTTTTTCCCTATCCCGGAAAAATCAGGACACAGTATTCTGTCCCGGTGTTGGTTTTGGTTCTGAAAGTCCTTGTTTTTGTTTTAAATCAGAACCGGGACCGGGACACCGATTAAAATCCTGATTTTTTTAGGACCAAATTCAGGACGAAAACCGGGACAAATCCGGGACAAAATCCAAGATAGAAACATGAAAAAAACCAAATCCAAAATGCAAATTACCAAATCCGAGTAAATCCAAAATGTAAAATACCAAATTCGAGTACAAAAGCAAAATACAAAATAAACAAATGCCAGATGCGAGTTCACGTCGTGAACTTCACAATGCCAATTCCAAATCTCAGTGCAAAAAACCGAGTATAAAATGCTAAATAGTAAATACTGAGTACAAACAAATTATTTTTTATAACAAAACGACATATAAGAAATGACATGTTAAATAAAATACCGAGTAATAGCTGAAAAATAAATGATATTTTAAAATAATGGGCTGAAAAAAAATAATGGATTAAAACCCTAATAGTAAACGACTTATAAGAAATGACATGCTAAAAAAACGACAAACTTATAACAAAACGACATAAAACCGGAACCGGGACAAGAAAACTGGGAATTTCAGATTTTGAATTTGTTTTGGTTTTTCAAACCGAAACCGGGACGTCCCTTTTTAGGTTATAGTAAAAAGAAAAAACTGATTTTTTTGCCAAAAACGGTCCGGTACCGGGACCAGAACCGGGACAAAACCGGGAACCGAGTACAAAATTTTTACCCCTATTATAAATATCAATCCAACCACTTTTTGAGAATAAACTTATGCACTGTTAGCTTTAACTTTGACTTTGACTTATAAATATCAATCCAACCGCTTTTTGAGAATTCCACCTGACCGTAAAACCCCATAAATTAATATTGTTAGGATCGTGAGTTTATATTATTATAGATATATTAATTACCGATAAGTTAATATATAAATATAAAGAGTGTTGTCGGACTTCAACGAGGTTGAATCTTGATTAGCTCAATTCAATCAATGATTTATAATAATTAGGAAAATTCAACTATATTTGCAATTAAAAAAAACCTATAAATTTTATGATATTCATAAGACCATATATTTATACTAGGAAAATTGATGATTTTTTTTTTCAATTTACCCAAGTTGGGACCAAAGAAAAATATTATTGTAGAGAATTTATTAATTTACGTGAGTATTATTTCAAAGAAGTTGTACTGTATTTCCATCGTCTCAGGTAGACCTCTTCTCCTCTAGTTAAAAGAAAGCTTCTTAATGTACTTTTACCTGTAGTGATTCATATTTGTTTTCTTTTTATCATTTTAGTGGCTCATAGCAGTGGAGCTTGGACTTCTCAAAGACGTGGACGTTACCGTCAATCCTTCAAAGGGATTAGCTTTTGTTGAACCCGAAAATGCTAACAAAATAAGCAAGCTTATAGATGTTACTACTTCAAGAAGATATAAATACAGAACATATACATGATATGCTTGAAGAAAGTGACACCGCAGCTGGCTTGATTTTTAGATCTAGAGAAGACGATTTTGAACATCAAGTTTCGCAAAAAACGGATGAAAACTCGTTGGAGCAAATTGTACTGCTGATGAAGAAAATCCGGCAGAAATCGAAAGCAGTGAAGGACTACAGACCGCTCAGTTGGTGATGAACATGCTTGATAGGACCATGCCGGGTAAATTAACCGAAGACAAGAAGAAAAAGGTATCGGCTTTTTAAAACAACAGTTTCGGCATAAATGACCCAGTTGTTATATGGCGTGCAAAAAATTTCAAATCTGCGAATTTCACGCATAACAGCTGTAATCCGAAAGGGTCGTTGGCTGCAATGCCCTGTGTAATTCTAGAAAGTAGCACATTAACTCATTAAAAAGACGAATTTTTTTAAGTTGTATGCAACACTTGACTTACTGGAATGTGTTTTTGTCTATTAATTACCATATAAGATTAATATATGCGGTTATTGTGATGGGATAATGTCGTTCCTACTTATCTGATTACATTCTGCACATGCAGGTTTTAACTGCCGTTGGTCAAGGAGAAACAGTGATGAAAGCTTTACAAGACGCCGTGCCTGAAGATTTTCGAGAAACGCTCACTACCGCTGTGTCTGGAATTTTGTAGGCTCAGAAGACGCAGCTAAAAATGAAAGACCTCCTTCGTCTTTCTCGAACTTCAAGCCATTCATCAGAACCATTACCAAAGATTGAAGAAAAAACCAGGGAGACATCAATGGAAGGAGGCTTATCACAGGAGAATCCTTCTTCCGAACGGCCGACAATTTGTTAAAAGTCATCCAAGTGTGGAAGTGGAGCCTCTTCAGTCAGAGAGCTCTCAAAAGTCTCCTGACTCGGTAGACAGCACAGTAAAAGGTCAGCCGAGCATGGTCCTCCTTCAGAGGTCTCTCAAAAGCCTTCCAATTCGGTAGACGGTACTGCGAAAAGTCAACCGAGCAGGGAACTGGAACCCGAGAGCTCTCAAAAGCCTCCCAATTCGTTGGATGATACTGCTAAAAGTCAACCAAGTGTGGGAGCAGAGCTTCTTCAGCCCGAGAGCCCTCAAAAGCCTGCCGATTCATTAAATGGCTCCGTCGAAAGTCAGTTTTTTTAGTCCGTTTGAATAATTTTAGTCAGTTTTTATGGTTGACTCTTCAAATAGACTTTCCAGACAGAAAATTAAAACCGTTAGAAACAGACATTATCCACACAAAAATTGGAGGGCTCCTTCCTTGTTTATAAGAAGACCGACGATAAGCATCATTGATCCCGTGCGATTTGAATAACAATTGCTTTATTCAATTTAATAAAGTTTGAATAACGTTGAATATTGGATAATCCCGAGAATCGTAGTCGAAAAAAGTATCATCGAATGCATAAAAGACTTTCTAGAAAAATAAAGACGTTGTGAAAAATTATACCCGAGTGTTGCTTCTTCTTCAACATCTTAATGCATCAGCTGGTAAGATTTTCTCTTCCGTTCCAACATCTCGATCTTCCATTAATGGTGACAGTGATTGAGCTTCCATTGATCGATCTTTTCATTGTGTATAATCAGGCATTACCGCAGTTCGCCATTTACTCGCCTGTCAGAGTTTGCGCTGATTGCTTTAACGACTTGTCGAGGTAAACGTTTCGCCTGATTTGATGTTAGAGTTCCAGTCTGATGGCCAGGGAGCGAATTTTACGTACGAATTAGTTCTATCTCGTGGGGCTTTTGGGCTTATAAAAAATTACTATTTGGAGTCTGCAAATTTTCGGCAAGTAGTTGTAATAAGCCTGAATTACCTATTCTATAGCTGCTAATTATCTTACTTAGTGTTACAAATAGAACGGAAAATAGCAACGAACATACAGATAACCGACACGGATGTTTGGAAAGAGAACCAACTGCAAAGGAAAAGAAATCCACTATGAATGAAGAAAGTGAGACAATGGAGGAGAGAAAAAGAGAGTGCAAATTAAATGGTGGAATTGTCCTAGAGCACCAATTAGAATAAAGCCCATAATTCCAAAGGTCCATAGCAATGCCCAAGAGCTAGAAGCTGTGTCGAAATGTGAAGCTAGAAAGGGGCCGATCCAAGAGAAACGGATTATTCGGGTCACAATCTCTTAACACAATTTCAGTACTAGTCTTAACACTAGTACTGAAATAAATCATCAAGACAATTTTTGAAAAAAAAACACAACCAATTACTACAACCATCCAAAAAAACATTAATCCACAAATTTACATCTCAAAATCCAATTCAACCTTAAAATGGGGCTTTGTTATAGTCTGCAGTGCACCCATAGTCAAATTCGTCAAACGCCAATTGGTTCAGAGTCAAATCTTAAAAAGCATCAGAATCACTTGCTTCTTAGTAAGGGAAGTTGGTCACCAGGCCGTTCGTCTCGTATATCTCCATGACCGCAACGCGTATCTCTTCCAGGAGCATGTCCCGCTGGGCTGCTTGCGCGACGTTGTCATGGAGTTGCAAGTGTCTCCTCAAGTTCAAGAATGTGATGGTCTTCAGCAAAAGCCGTTGGGGAAACCAGTGAAGAGGAGCCATCTCGTCAAGCTCATCCCTAACCTCGCGCCTCAGTCTGATAAGTTTCTTCAAGAGCCGCGACTTGATCCTGGCTATCCAGTGGAGATTCTCCCAAGATGTGAGATTTGTTGGCGATGTCATTGAGTCTTCCATTGAATGAGCCAATTGTCTCATCTTCTCTCATGCGAAGATTTTCAAACTGAGTGGTGAGAACAGGGCCGGCCCAACCCTTTTTGGCGCCTTGGGCAATCATTAATATGATACTTTTTTTAGAGACTGCAATACAATATTGCAGGAGCAATTACGGTATTGCAGGAGCTATACGATATAGCAAAACTTATACAAAGCATTAATAGGGCAATACAATATTGCAGAAGCTGAACTTCGTCGCGAAGGAGTCCGATAAGGAGTTCCAGAATGAAATGAATGTCATAGGGCAAACTCACCACAAGAACTTGGTCCGGAGATGCATAACCCGATGTCACGGGCGGTTTACGGTGTGGATGTCATGCTCGTCTTTCCAACTGAAACTATTAGAGGTTCGTGCAATTTGCGATTCCCGCACATTTGTTAAGATTTAGATTAGTCAATGGTTTATAAACTTATGAGATCTTTTCTCTACTGGTCGTTTTTTAGAAACAGAGTTCTAATAGCGAAAATGCTGTTTTTTTATTTTATTTTTTATCTAAGAGTTAATATCGCGAAATTTAATGGCCGGTTTTAGGTCACTTATTGCCCCGACTGTACGAGAGCGTGCAAGTATGACATGAATGCGGTTTTCGGGGGCGGCAAAGTTATCAGAGGACGAGACTTCTTCACCGACGTCTTTGGTTGCCTTTTCTTGAACGAAACCACTCACATTACTCCTTTGTAATCAGGTTTAACATCAATGTGCCATGCAAATTTTTGTTTAAAATCGTAATTTTTGCCCTATCTTTGAAACATTTGAACGTGATTTATTTCGTAATTTGAAGATCTTTCATCGCTTTCGTTCGGCTAATAAATCGAAGGGGTATGCGAATAAAATCTTGTTATACGTTGAGCCATGAATATATGAGATTGTAGTGGGATTGTAAATTTTTGATAGAATAAGAGATTTTGATAGTTTTTAAAGTGAGAATGTGAAATAATATAAGCTGCGATATTGAAATGGTTCATTACGATATCATTAAAAAAATATTTTCAAGTCATCATCGAACTTGATCAGCTAGGCCCTATTTGAATGTATGTTAGTTGAAATTGATCGATTAAATTACGATCAAAGTCTTCATTCATAATTTGAATCTTAGATCATTCGGGATCAAAATTCTATTTCTCAATTTACGACTAGTACTGAAATAAATCATCAAGACAATTTTCGAAAAAAAAAAACACAACCAATTACTATAACCAGCCAAAAAAACATTAATCTACAAATTTACATCTCAAAATCCAATTCAACCTTAAAATGGGGGGGGTTTTTTTTTCAGCAGACTTGGACCATTTGGTGGGGCTTTTTTTTCTTTTTTTTTTCAGCAGACTTGGACCATTTGGTCACTCTCCTATTAATGGACCAAATCCACTTTTTTTTAGGACTATTGGATTTGGATTTGGACCAAGCCGATTAATTATTTAAAAACAAAACAAATGGTGAAAAATACCTGAAAATAGGAATAATTGTGCCGAAAGAACCAAAATTATTGTCAATTGTGTCGGCCGGTACTCATATTCTTTTTGTAATAAGGAAAGAACCGACGTTCATAAAAAAAAAATAAACCGTACAAATTTAATTAAAAATATTTAATAAAAAAATATGTGTCCATAAAATTTTTACTTCATTTTTATCATTCTGATGCCTCTTTTACGAATATTTTTTAAAAACAATTGAACAAAACCGGACAGATATTAATATGAACTTATAAACTTATCCCAGAAAAGAAAAAACATAGCTTGAGTTCGGGCTTTTTTGCTATTTGGCCTCATTTGGATTTTGAATCAAATTCATACCCCTGTCGGCCACTATTCATGTTTCTTGGCAGTGGGCCCTTAAGGGTATGGATTTGCTTCAAAATCCAAATGAGGTCAAACACTAATATAATTCCTTGAGTTCTTCTCTGTGTAGTTGATTGCATTTTAAGTATTTTTACCGATATTTTTTTAAATAAAAAATATTGTCTCTCTTCCCTCGATGGACTGTGAGCTCCCACTTCCCACATAGATGAGCGAGGCCTCGTGCAAGTCACGTGAAGATGAGAGCATTAGTCAAACTTTGGCACGTGTTAGTGTGTTCTTGTCTCACACTCAACAAAGCCTTTAATGAGCCTCAACGCACTTCAAGGCTCGTTTTTTGGCTCGAATAATTAAGTGTAACACGAGTTTTGCATGCGTTAGTTAAACTAATAAGTATCAGCTCAAGAGCATTACTTTGCTATCGTAAGTTAATTTTAATAAAAAAGTATTAAAAATAAACACGAGACAAGGGGCTCGTAACCCATTTAAAAAATCAGTGATACATTCGTCTTAAGTAATCGCATATCTTAATTTGTGTATTTTAAATATAACTTTTGAGTCGTGTAAACAAAAATTCATAAAATACCCGTCTTGTCTTTTCACTCTTATCAATTTCCTTCTTAGTATTAGACCTCTGAAAGTGTTATATTTATTTTCTCGTTATTACAATAATTATCTACGACACCATTTTGCGTTTCCTCTCAACAAAAATCGGTGTCATACCTTGTTTCAAGTCCGAGCATGGGCGGATGAGATCTACCAAATTAGTGTATGTAGCCCCTTTGTAGAGGGCGATTTTCACCACCATTTTCCAGTCACAAAAATAATCACCAAATAACAAATAAACAACAATAATTGATGAATATCTTTGTTTTATTATATTTTCCGAAAATGAGCTCGGTTTTCTTCCGTTGAATAGCTGGACAGATGAAGGATCATGAGCCTCAAGCTTCTCTCAGTTTCCTTAGCCTTTTTTTATTACAAGAATTCTATTCTCTTTTCGAGCCTCTTTCCTCTATTTTTCCGAACCTTTACAAATGAGGCTTATCTTGCCTTTTATAGAGTTTACAATGCCTTCCCCTCGCATCCTTCCCGCCTTTTTCTCTTTAATCATTCACTCTCTGGCGTGATTTGAGGGCAGCATGGTTAATCCTTGCTTTATGTCACTTCCGAGCAGGTTGCCGTTATGGGTAGGTGCGCCTCATTAAATGCGCATCCCGTTAGCCGTCATTCGGCTCTGCAAGCCTCGTCACTGGTGTTCTCATCGAGTGAGTAGGTCGGCTTCATTAAATGCACATCTCGTCAATGGTCATTCGGCCCTGCACAATCATCATGACGAAATTCCTCGTCGGGTGCGATGGGACGCTTCATCGCAGCTTGCTTTCACGTGGCTGCGTCTCCTCGTGAATGAGCCTCCTCGGGGGTATTCTTCCTCGGGGATGTTCCTCCTCGGGGATAATCCCCCTCGGGTGATGAACTTCCCCGCCTCCCCTCATGTCGTTTACGGACAAAACGACACGAGTTGTGTTGAGGATGGATTTGACCAAATCCGACCTTAACAGTTAGTCCCCCATTTTTTCAAGTGTATACACTTGGTAAAATAAAGTATAACTGTTTCGGAGATCGGCCCTAGCCGACACTAGTTGGTTCCCGGTCAGTGATTGCTTCTTCGGCTCCTCGCGTGGTTATAATGCTAAACCGCTTCCTTTCCTCGCCAGGCCTCCTTTGCTTCCCTCCTTATTACGAGCCGGGTCCCTCGTCCACGAGGGCTACCGTGACCTAAACGTCGTTGGCATTTTTGTCGAGAACCCTCTTCGCTTACCTAAATTCTGTAAAAATACCGAAATATACGCCTCGAAGGCAAAAGGTGTAAACGTAAACATGCACTTGTAAATATAAAAATATAACTTTCCCGACGAGACTCCTAGCGATGAAGATTTCTCAACGACGTTGAACGAGGAGTTTTCGCGAAGATCCTTGTTAACGATCGAGGAAGCCCAACTTTCTTGCTTCTCCGACCGTTGCTTGGTTCTGGGCCCCACCTGGGTTTGCTTTCCCAAAACTTGTCAGCCTCGAATCTTTCGCACGTCCCTTCAGCATTGAATGCCCACCTCCTTTCGCATTCGAGTACTTGCAGGGATTTATAACGGGCCCTTGATACGAGCCGTTGATGAGTTAGCAAGCTTTGAATTTGGGCCGTCAGATCAAGACGCGCCTATCTATTCTTCTCCCCTTTCTATAAATTCGAAGTTCATACCCACTTTTCCAGACATTTTCGTATTTTCAAGAACTCTCTCAAAGCTTCTTTTCCGTTGCTACCCTTATTCCATACATTTTCGTATTTTCAAGAACTCTCTCAAAGCTTATTTTCCGTTGCTACCCTTATTCCCTCATCTCCAAGCTTCTTCTTTCTTCTCCCTTAGACGCCTCGATGGCTCCTTCCCGCTCCGGCCCGGTCTTTAAGACCCGAAGCCCCGAATCTGTCATGACGGCCGAGGGTTTGAAGTTCATTGTCGACAACTGTTCTGACTCAGAGCTCTGTTTCGCACGTCTTCCCTTCGAGGGTGAATACGCCGACGAGCCTCAGAACGACTACGTCTGCGTTTATGAGTCGTTCTTCCGCATCGTTGGTCTTCGCTTTCCAGTGCCGCTCTTGGTTGTGGCGTTCCTCTACGCCTTTGGGGTTCCGATCGCTCAGGTGAGCCCTAACACCCTTCGCCTCCTTCTCTGCACGCTCGCTATTGCATGTGAACAGAAAGTGAAGCTTACGCTCGAGGACTTGATGCGCCTCTTCAAGGTTTCCCGGAATTCGAAGAATCTGGGTCGCTTTGCTATTTCTCACCGCGTTCGACCGCACATTCTTACGAACACGCCGTCGAACGAGTCCGACTGGGAGAATAGGTATTTCTTCGTTCGTGTGGACAACTCCAACTTCGGTCCCCACCACTCTTTCCTACCGAGGGATTTGGTGCTCGAGGGGGTGGACCTCCCTCGATTTAAGCCCGAGGAGAACGAAAAGGCCGATGCGCGGTTCAAAGAGATCCACGCTGCTCTCCTTGCCAACCCTAGGCGTGATTGGAGTAAGGACTTCGGGGATCGGCGGATCGAGAGGTCTGGGGTCTATCAACTGGCCCAAATCCACGGGGCACCCCCAAACACTCTTCTCCCGAGAGGTTTCCTTCGCGAACCTGCCCCGGAGGGATCTCCCGTAGAGCGGAAGAAACCCGCTCTAAGGCCGAAGAGGAAATCCGAGGATAAATTCGTTGGTGCTAGGGACAAAGCTCCCGTTGATCGGGATCGGGAGGTGCAGAGACCGTCGAGGTCCCAGGCGGGATCTGACGTTCCTCGCTACATGGGGCTCACCCCCCGAGAGGGTGGTCCCTCGAGTAAACGCCCTATCGAGGATACTCGTGACGAGCGGCGGACGAGAACCAGAACAGATCCCACCGCCCGCTCTCCGTCAGAGGCTCCCCGCTCCTCGAGGAGATCCCCTCGAGAAGAGAGCTCTTCGGGAAAGCGACCCGCCGAGGAGGTATGTGATGTTTCCCCCGCGAAGAAGGCGAAGGTTCCCGCCCCGACTCCTGAGCCCGAAGCTGCTGATCCGTCTCGAAGAACAGCGGAAGGAGCCCCGGGCACCGCGCCCGTTGAGGGCGCAGCGGGGAGGATGGGTCTGGTGTCGGACGGGCGTGCGCGCCCTGCCGCGAGCCCACGAGAGAGACTGGAGTTCGACGACATCGAGCATTTGGTCCCCGCGTCGAATGCTCCCCCTCCACCCCTTTTGGGGGCCGAAAGCTCCATTCTTCCTTCCGCTCCTGGGGTCGCGACCCGGTCCTCTCTGTCACCACCTCGGGGCATCCCCGAGGAAGCGACTCGGGACCTGGCCGCGGCCTCTACGCCTCCGATTCAGTCTTCGGTCAGAGAGACCCAGGTTCCGAATGAGGAAGGTACGGGACCTATTGGCAAGGAAGACGCCCGAGGAGAGCCCTTCGCACCTGTCGGGCGCGAAGGCGACCAAGAACAGATCCCCTTCGGATCCGAAGAGGAACAGCCCGGGGCGCACCCCGGGGACGTCCTCCTGGCCCGAAGCTTCTTTCCGACGCATCTGGTGTCGAGGCCCTTGAG
This sequence comes from Parietaria judaica, assembly GCA_954871525.1. Lineage (NCBI taxonomy): Eukaryota > Viridiplantae > Streptophyta > Magnoliopsida > Rosales > Urticaceae > Parietaria > Parietaria judaica. Next base: position 1,952,432 of record OX940864.1, on the reverse strand, counting down.
GGCTCAGGGATCCAGCTTTCTCCCGATCCTGCTGGCGTCTCCGACTCACAGGTACCTCTCATCACTCTTTCTAGTGCGCCGCCGAAATCAGCGGATGACTCGGCGCGGCCTTCTGCGTCATCCCTTGACCCCGAGGAGACACCTACCGGGTTGCCACGGGCTCAAGCCGGCTTCCCGGCCTTGCCTCCTCCGGACGCACTTCCAGAGGCCGAAGCTTCTCTCGGGCTCGTCGATCCTCTCAACGAGTCCGTGAGGAGCTTGGAACTTGTCGACCGCGCCGCCCTGGGGGTAGCCCAGTTGACAGACGTGATTGCCTCTGTGCGGCTGTCCACCGCTAGGGCTGAGAGAGAGATCAGGGAGTTATCGGCGGAGCTCACGTTAGTCCGGGGACAGTTTGAGGTTTCCACCCGCGACGGGCAGAAGTTCCGGGAGAAGGCCGAGAAGCTTTCCTCGGAGCTCGACGAGGCCACATCTGTCTTGGAGTAGGAAACTATGTTGCGCCGGGCCGCAGTGGCCGAGCTCAACGAGACCAAATCCGCCTTGGAGTCGGAAGTCTCGTTGTGCCGGGCCGCAGAGGCCAAATTCGTGGATCAGCAAAACTCTTTTGCTGTTAAAGAGGCGGGTTTCTCCGATAAGCTCCGGCTTCAGGCTGAACGCCTCGCTCAGATTGGTGAAGCTGTCGGCGTACCACTCGAGCAGGGAGACCATCTGGTGTCTCGGGTCGACGCCGTGCTGAGGAAGTTCGCCGAGGACTTAGAGTCTGCGCGAGCCGAGGCAGTTGAGGAACGTCACGGCCGAGAGCGCATGTTCGAGGAGGCCCAAGCCAAGCTGGAGCGCCTCTCGACGAGGTATGATTTTCTTGATCAATCCATCAATGCCCACCGCTTGGCCGCCGCGTACCACGCCAACATCGTTTTGGTCGAGAAAATCCCCCTGGCGGCACACGCCGAGGGCCTCGATACCCGCCTGCCTTCGTGGCGCGAAAGCCGCGATAAGGACCGGGCCGTGGTTGAAGAGCTGGACAAGAAGTCTGCCCGGGACCCTGAGTCTGCACCGCTCTCCCCCTGCAAGCCGGCAGCCCTGGACTGCCGGAGGATTGAAGGCCTTGCCTCGGAGGGGGCCGCTTTCGGGTCCTCACCGCGCGATGAATCCAACTCGAACACCGAGACCCCGACGCCTCCGGAGCCCACGGTATAGGACGTTTCCCGGAGTTTCCTCTTTCAATTTCCCTCTTTTTTTTTTGTAAATCCGAACTTTGTGGCTCTTTCTGTAATCCAAGCATTTAGCGAACTATCATATAAATAAAAGAAATATTTCTCGGGTTACCTTTTCCTTCCGTCGCTAAGCTTTTTCGCTATCGTCCTCGTATACTTGTCTTTCCCTTCTCCCTTTTCTTGTCGGGCCTCTTTATTGTTTCTTCCGTATCTCCACTCTCTCTTTTCCTTCGCAGGCCGGAGGTGGTACCGTTGTTCTTTGCCCCGACGCCTTTTCCCTCAGCGATAGAGGAGGTTGCGAGGGGGCTGAAGAGTCTATGCTTGCCCTTGCTCCGGCGAGGACTTTATCGGGGAGTGGAGGTACTCTCCCCGAGATTACAGGGACTAGGCTCGCCGAGTGTAGGGCGGAGCGCGATGAATATAGACGTCTCCTTGCCATTGCCGAAGAGTCCCTCCTTGAGGAGCGACAGCGTTATCAGCGGTGCGAGGACACTCTCTCGGCGCAGCTCCGGCAAAAGAATGAGTATTTCAACCGAATTGCCGATGCCATAAACCTGTCGCCCGGTCGGGAGGAGAAAATCTCTTTCCATGTCAAGGCCGTGCTGAGGAAACTCGTCAATGACCGCGACGAAGCCCGGAGCTGGGCAATAGAGGAGGAATTTTCTCGCTTACGCCTCATTCACCAAGCGGTCGACAAGCTGAAGCATGCCTCTGAGAGATTCGGTGCACTTGAGGGGATTGCCCGTGTTCAGCGCCTGCTGGGCGGTGTGCTCTCGAATATCAAGCTCGTCGAGGGTTTACCTTCCCGCTCGACCGTTGGTGAGCTTCGAGCCAAACTGCCAAGATGGCGCAGGTTGGAGCAGGAATACCTGGCTGATTTGGCCAAGCTGGAGAGGAAAATCTCCGGTGCTCCAAAATCTCCTCCGCTTTCCCCCTGTCTCCCTCCGAGTGTCGCTAGAGCGCGCTCGCCGGGTTTTGAGGTTCTTCCTTCCTCGTCGAGCACGGTATGGGGCAGCTTAGTTTAAACATTTTGTAATTTTACCTCTTTTTGGGATTGGTCCCTCACTCTTGGCTCCTTCTTTTCAGGCTGAGAGTGGGGTCAATGCGAGCCTCGCGGGATTTTCCTCGAGTAAGCCCCCGGAGCTTTCCGCTGACCATCCGGCTTGCTTAATTGTGGATGACATCCTTCGCCGTGTCTGTGACACCATCATCGAAGAGTGTGCCGACGCAGTCCTGGGTCAATATCCCCTCGACGATGTCGCTAGGCGGGAGGATCAGTCCCTGTGAGAATTATAATATGTGTGTATTTTCTAGAGGTGTGGACGATGATTTGTAAATAATGATACTCTGTATATCGTACTTTTGAACCAAATGAGCATATGATGATTTTCTTTTATGAGTTTGCTCGCAATCTTTGAACTCGTACAGGCTTGCCCGGCGCCTTTAACCGTAAAATTGAATAGATATTTTGTGCTTGGCACTCTCGCCGTACCTCTTTTCCTTGGCACTCTCACCGTAATTGTCTCTTGCGGGTATCACTAGGTTTCATCGGGTACAAGCCGACTAATTCCCAGGACCCCATAGACACTCTCGCCTTAGTTGTCTCTTTCGGGTATCGCTAGGTTTCGTCGGGTACGAGCCGACTAGTTCCCAGGATCCCATAGGCACTCTCGCCTTAGTTGTCTCTTTCGGGTATCGCTAGGTTTCGTCGGGTACGAGCCGACTAGTTCCCAGGATCCCATAGGCACTCTCGCCTTGATTGTCCCTTCCTCGGCACTCTCGCCGGCCCGGTCTTGCTTGGCGCCCTTAGCCGTATATGGATCTCGACATGTCTTGTCGGACCGGGCTTGCTCGGCACCCTTAGCCGTACATGTTTTGCCGGACCGGGCTTGCTCGGCACCCTTAGCCGTATATGGATCTCGACATGTTTTGTCGGACCGGGCTTGCTCGGCACCCTTAGCCGTAAATACTGTATATATTATTTATTATTATATTATATTATATATATATATATATATATATTATAACTTTCTCGGCACTCTCGCCGGATCGGGCTTGCTCGGCACCCTTAGCCATTTTTTTTTTGGAATGTTGCGAAGATATTTTCCCTCATATTTGGTACTATCACCGAGCAGAGTTGCACACACACTTTTGCCAACTTGTAATTCTGCTCGTTCCTTAATAAGTAAAAAAAAAACATACATACACAGACACTAAAAACCCAAAACAAACCCAAGCAAACTTCTATCATCTACTATCATCTACCAAGGCTAAAAGGTATCCATATCCGACCCTCCCTTCGCGCCGAGCAGTGTATGAGCCTTACTTCGGGGCTTAATCCTCCTCGACGATCGAGCAGGCTGACGACACGATTTTCTCCAGAGAATTTCTGCTGGGGCGACCGAAGTTACATTCTGGGCAGAGGTCAGTGTACCACGTGGTACCGAGGATGTAGCATGATCTGCAAAAGCCGCAAGCACGCCCATCTCGGGGTCGGCCAAAACAAGGCGGGCGGGTGGAATTTCCTGCTCGTACCCTCGTGGGATTCTCGTAGATCAAGACGTTCCTGCCGCACCTCTTGCAAAACTCCATGTGGAGCAGACGACCGCGTGGGGTGGACGCCTGTTGCTCGTGATAGTCGGCTGGATTCCCTGCCGCGAGCAGCGGGGGAAGGTCCTCAAGCCTGACCCTGGTCCCCTTCCCGAGAGTAAACCCCTCGAAACTGGGAAATAGCCCGTTGACCCTCAGGAATTTTATCCCGTGCTTGATGGTGGACAGGTTGCTGACCACGTCGTCTAAGGTGAGTCGGTGGCAGCGTGGCAGGCATAGCTTTATGAGCGTCGGGTTGTCCTGTATAATTGTCTTTACCGCGGCGTTGGTGACCTCGTAGCACTCATCCAGAGTCAAGGTCTCCATCTTCCCTTGAGACCTCCTCGCCAGCCTCAGGAGATCCTCGTCTTCGATCCGCTCGCTCAACGGGTTGTAGATGCTGAGGTTGCGCCATAGAAGGTTGTTCCTTCGAACCTCGTCGCGTAACGAAGTGCACACTATCTCCACCGCGAGGAGTTCCTCGGGCATAAGATACGGCAGGACCAGTTCCAATGCGGGGTGTGGTTCACCCGGGATTCTTGGCTTTCCCTGATCCTGCTGGCTCTCCGTGGTGTCCTCCTCCATTGGACACGGCTCGCTGCTTCCCTGCCATTCCTCGTTTTTCCAGAAGTCTGTCATCTCGTGATCATCTCCTCCCCGGGCCCCCGTTGCGTCTTCCTTGGGCCATCCGCAGTCTTCATCCACGATCATCTCCGACTCATCTGTGTGGCTTTGGCCAGTAACTCCTTCTCTGAGCGCCATCTTCTCCTCGTGTGCTTTCTCAGCCTGTATCGCGAAAATACTAGCAAATACTGGTTTCGGAGTAAGAAAGGGACTTTTATTTTCTGGGTGGCGAGATTGGTACTTATCTGGGAGTTTAACCGAGTTGGTTTTTATTTCCGCTGACTTGTTTTTCCTGATCCTCTCCAAACTTCCCATTTTATAACCGTTGATTGTTTCGCACGCAACTCTTCGTATTCTCTGTTTTGCTGTCACCTCACAACCCTTCGGGAGTTGCTCTGATTCATTGATACGCGTGCGCTTCTTTTTCTGATTAACCGTCTATCAATCGGCCTCTCTTAAATGCAAGGAGTCTGTACGTCTCCCCTTCTTACGTCACTCCTGCCCCTTGAGTTGCCTCCTTATGCTCTGCTCGCTATTTTCGCTCGCTCAGCCATCGCCTCGAGCACGTCGCTGACGACGGCGTCGTTTGATAACGTCTTGCTCCTCCAAATTCCCGGCTGTGAGTTAGAAAGAAAACAAAGCCCCTCGGTGGGCGCCAAACTGTAGAGGGCGATTTTCACCACCCTTTTTCCAGTCACAAAGATAATCACCAAATAACAAATAAACAACAATAATTGATGAATATCTCTGTTTTATTATATTTTCCGAAAATGAGCTCGGCTTTCTTCCGTTGAATAGCTGGACAGATGAAGGATCATGAGCCTCAAGCTTCTCTCAGTTTCCTTAGCCTTTTTTATTAAAAGAATTCTATTCTCTTTTCGAGCCTCTTTCCTCTATTTTTCCGAACCTTTACAAATAAGGCTTATCTTGCCTTTTATAGAGTTTACAATGCCTTCCCCTCGCATCCTTCCCGCCTTTTCTCTTTAATCATTCACTCTCTGGCGTGATTTGAGGGCAACATGGTTAATCCTTGCTTTATGTCACTTCCGAGCAGGTTGCCGTTATGGGTAGGTGCGCCTTATTAAATGCGCATCCCGTCAGCCGTCATTCGGCTCTGCAAGCCTCGTCGCTGGTGTTCTCATCGAGTGAGTAGGTCGGCTTCATTAAATGCACATCTCGTCAATGGTCATTCGGCCCTGCACAATCATCATGACGAAATTCCTCGTCGGGTGCGATGGGACGCTTCATCGCAGCTTGCTTTCACGTGGCTGCGTCTCCTCGTGAATGAGCCTCCTCGGGGGTATTCTTCCTCGGGGATGTTCCTCCTCGGGGATAATCCCCCTCGGGTGATGAACTTCCTCGCCTCCCCTCATGTCGTTTACGGACAAAACGACACGAGTTGTGTTGAGGATGGATTTGACCAAATCCGACCTTAACACCCTTCATCCCGCAAGTTCAAAATTTTGATCATGTTTTATTTACTTTTTACCCTAAATAGAATTTGTATCTTGAGTTGTCCCCTAAATCTGAGAGCTTTTAAGTAAGTGCCAATGCCTAATATAGCCAAATGACCATTGTGCATTTCCTTCTTTGTTAACTCAACATTGATGTCTTAATTGAAACAAAGAAAGCCATTGTCTCCTCTTAAGTTAGCACAAGTCTCTTTAAACACTTGATTATATACTTTCTTTTCAAATATGCAATATAGCAAGCATTATTGTAGGGTTTTACGTGCATGTGTTCTCAATTTGCATGATTATTATTTGCCATGCAATGGAGCCCCATGGCTAGGCTGTCCTTGCACATGCTCTTGCTTCCATCAAAACCCTTTTTCATTGGAACCCTAAAGAAGGTTGAGAGATAATTATTGTGATAAAAGCTGTTTTTGTGTTCTATGATTCTCTTTATTATTGGCCCACTCGTTACATCACAATAGTCCTTCATTTTTGCTTTTGTATTTCTTGCTTTCTCTTTCAATATACAAATTAATTTCATGATCACTATATGGGACAATTATTGAAGAGATTAACACTACTATCACATTTAATGTTAGTATTTTTTTTTAAATGAGAGTGGCACAATCGCCCAAAGTTATAATGCCAATGTTGTGTGCAAATAGTTAGGGCATTAGCAGCGGATATAGTCGTTTTCAGCATTAAAAAAATGAATCATGGTATGTTTATGTAAAACGCTAATTAAATACAAGCACCAATTTCTCGTTAAGTTTTTGGATTTTTTTTTTAAATACAAGCACCAATTTCAAAATCAAATTTTAACCATCAAACCCAAACATAAACTCCTTTATGTTAGAGGCCAATTTATTTGCACACACTTATTTATGATGATAATTCGTCCTAATTAATATAATCTATTGAAATTATTTACTCACTATTTACTTCAATCCTCCATTATTGGATTGTAAGTGCATTAAATATAAATACCACGCACTCACTTTTTTTTCTAGATTTATTTTGCTTACACATTCATGTATAATCAATCGTCATGAGATAATATAATCTTATAAATAGAATCTTTTATATTTAATTTATATGCCTATAAATCTTGAAGATCATCATAAAGAAAATAATAATAATAATATATATATATATGCTAAAATACAAAGATTCATGTTCGCCCAACATGTATAATGTAATAGTGATATTGATTTCTTATGTTTAAGATATTATTATATCATACATTAAATGATTATATCAAATCTAGCTGAAACGCATTGCTGTGTCTTTAATTACTCTTCTTATTATAATATTGTTCTTCACAGAAGTCACTTTGTGATTGGTTGGACTTGGGTTAATTAGTCATCATTTAATTAAGTATTAAGTACTCGTCAATTAAGTGAAATCATATTACAACAATAGAGTTATATTTTATGTAAATAAATATATATATATAGATCTTGAAGATCACATACAATACTAACAGTTAAACAAGATAGGCGATTTTGGTAACCATAACCGGCGGCGATACCATTTTTTGAATTTTATATTTTACTTTATTTTTAAAAAAATTATAAATTTTATTTGTTACCACGGTAATTTTTTGCCGATGAGAGGGGTACGTACATATTAATGAACTCATAACAGAGACGTATAGTGTCTTCCGGGATTTTCCCAAACTAAACACACACAAAAGGGGCAAATCGCATGATGTGGGTCATCGATTATTGTATCAACTAATCGATATTAGAAGGAAAAAAAAAACTGATTTGTTATATAAGATATTTAGTCAGACATTAAATGATTATATCAAATCTAGTTTAAGCATTGGTTTATCTTTAATATCTTTTTTTATTGTTCTCTAACAGAAGGCATTTTGTGATTGGTTGGGTCATTTAATGAAAGGCTAGGGTTTTGGAGACATAAAGATTTATTGAGGAGGAAGTTGTTAGGGTTAGTATTACTATTTATTGCTCTAATTGGCTAATCAATATGAAAATAATATATAATAAAAAATTGTAAAACACACTTCTTCTTTTAAGGAGAAATATCATGGTTTAGGTTGGAAAATCTTTGAATGATTTCTCTCAAAGGCTTTGAAATTAATAGGGCCCAGAGTTTAGTTAGAGAATTTGACAATATTGGTTAATAATAATAAATATATTTTATTAGTGTTATTTTCTTTTTATTATAATCAAGCCACGTGTAGCAATTACAATATTTGTTTTGATTGTGTTATTTACAAATTTCATGTGTATTTAGGACGGTAATATCTTTATATTAATATATATATAATATCAAAATTCTAAGTTCTACTTTTATATTTTATATTTTTATACTTTTGCTTAGCAAACTCAAAATTTATATTTTGAGCCCGACCTTATTAGTTATAACGTTTTTCATGAAAATATTAATAAAATTGAGACGAGATCACCTGTCTCGCTAATGAGTCATTCTCAATAGCGATGTTCGTATTTGGCGATCAACAGTACTTGTATAGCATTATGATATAAACAATCCATGTGAATTCATTTGTACTAGTCTTAGATAATAAAGGAATGAAATATTGTAGTAACATTGAAAATGGTTGAGTTCTGCTTTTATTAATGCCATTAATATCCCTCACTTGAGCTGTCCAAGCCTTCAAATTCAAAGGGCAAAATCAGATCTAGCTTTTTATGGGTCCATTATTCTCAATTTCTCTCTTTTCAAAATTAGGGTAATATCGCTATTGTTACACAACTTTCAAGTTTCAACTACACATGTACATGTATTTTTTTTTTAAATTTCAATACTATAAAAAAAATACTAGTTAAACTACTAATTTTTCACGACATTATTACTTTTGAATTATTTTTATAATTTTCAAACACAAATTCGACAGTTTTTTAGTTTTTTTCACCGGAGTACAACCTTAATCATTTGTGGTCATTTTGCACGATATTTTGTAAAATAATTGTGCAAGCTTGTACGGCGGAAAATACGGTCGGGCAAGTTAAACCGTCGTTCTATTCTTATTTCGTAACACTTCATGTATAAAAACGATTCGAGAATACAAAATTTATGAAAAACAGAAACGTAAAGAAAAATTGGTTTTCGCTATTTTTGGTATGAAATTTTGTAGTTTTTCGAATAATTTAGCCCGAAAAGATATTGATCTACACTTTTTTTTTATCCATTCCTTATAGTTTTATATTGCTAATAAAACAATTGAAATATAACAATAACAAATCACAAGCTTCCTTTGCATTATTTACTCTCTCTCTCTCTCTCCATCATAAAAACACTCACAAAAGCCCACTCTGACTCACACTTCACTCAAAAACCCCACTCCAACTTCCAAATCTCTCTCTCTCCCAAACTCTATCCAATGTCTTCCTCAACTCTCCCTCCTCTCCTCCTCCTCTCTCTCCTCCTACTCTTCTCTCCACACCTCCCTGGCGCCGCCGCCACGCGCCGCCACCGCCGCCGCCCCGCCGATCCCACAGCGTCCGAACTCGTGCGCTCGTCGTGCGTCCACGCCAACTACCCGAGCCTCTGCCTCCGCACCCTCGCCTCCTACTCGGGCCCGGCCCGCACCCCGCGCGACCTCGCTGTTGCGGCCGTCGACGCGAGCCTCGCCCGCGCGCGCCGCGCCTCGGGCTACCTTGCGTCGACGCTCTCCTCGGCCGGCTCCGGACCGGGTAGGCAGCGCGCAGCGCTCGGGGACTGCGCGGAGCAGATCGCTGACACAGTGGACGAGCTGGCGCGGGCGATGGCGGAGATCCGGCACTTGCGCGGGGAGACGTTCCGGTGGCAGATGAGTAACGCGCAGACGTGGGTCAGCGCGGCGCTCACCAACGACGACACATGCCTCGACGGGTTCAAGGGCGTCTCTGGGGGGATCAAGGCCAACGTCAAGCGCAAGATTACCAACGTCGCGCGCGTCACGAGCAACGCGCTCTACCTCATCAACCGCCTCGACGAGTCTCGTGGCAAACCCTAACCCCGAAACCCTAAACGGAATCTCGGGACTAGCAAAAATCTTAAACCCTAAGTGGTGAATGGTGGATAGATCTATAGTGAGTTTGAGTTATTTTCTTTTAAGTCATTGTAGTTTTTTGTTTTGGTTGAGTTTTTGCCCATGTGTATGTATGATAAGTGATAACCATATTACGATATATATAAATATATGTGAGTTTAATATTTAATATATAAGTTAGAACTGTAATTCGGTACGATTCGACACGAGACACGACACGAATACTCTGTAATAAAATCGAATAATTAGGTTTTAGTCAATTTTAAATAAATATGAATCTCATCGATGTGAACAATACAAAAACACGATAGTAATATAGATTTATGTATGTTTCTTATTCTATTAACTTGTTTATATAACTATGTATCAAAATCACTTGTGCACTTTAAGGATTTTGTTATGATAATGATGGAAAATTAATGTTTTTTAGTTTGATCTTTGAACACGGTTTGTTTAACGGAATGGGACACATAAATAGCACGAAAACACGAAACGCGACACGAATATGGTCGTTGTAATAGAACGTTGCTTTTTGGCAATTAGGGAGAAATTCAATGATGCAAAAGCTACACTTTTTGTTGGACATTAAGTAGTGTGATTAAGTATGGTTTTGGTTTAGTAATATATTATGTTAGTTTTTTGAAAATATACGAGAAAAAAAAAATTAGAAAATGATGCCAATATTTTATTTATTTATTGAAATCAAGTTTATTAATGATGTCAAATTCTGATCCGTGAGCATTGTCCTTGTGAGTTGTGACAGACTGACATACTGTTATGGCTTCACATGCAAGTGCCAGAATTTCCGAAAAAGCCAATACATCATATAATTCATTTTGGGGCTTGTGAATACACTATTCATTACTTTGATTTTATTTTGTGATCCTTTTTTTTTCCTGAGATAATATGTTACGATTTGCCAATTTGGTACCAATCCACTTCCTCACATGCTTCACTGATTTAATTTCTTGAAACTTGTATGTGGTATTTTTCATAATTTGTTTGGGTTGTAAAGTTAGTGTGAACTAAAGACGGAAAATCAAAAAATTCCCCAGTTCTTTGAGAACTTCAAAAACTATCTTCAATTCTAGTATCGATTTCAAATCGAATTTTTCTGAGAACATGTAAACGGAAACCCATAAAAGGCAAGAATCAGTATTCTATCGATTTTAAATTCGTAATCGGTTCTTGCCGAGAAGTAGTTTATGACGGTTTCAAACTAAAATTTTATCGATTTTATAATATACATTAATTGAATAAAATTAATTATATTTGAAAATAAAAATAAAATATATAGTTTAATAATTAGCTAAACCATACACAATAAATATCTCTGACTTGCAGATCGAACCGACAGAAAGGGATGTGTATGAAAGCAAATGGTTATTAGTTAGAAAAATTTATTATGGTGTAGTTAAAAGATTTTGAACTAATGGTAAACTCTTAATAACTTGTAAAACGATAACGGTTAACGCGAGTATTTTACGTGTACTTTGGTCCGATATTTACGTTTGATCGTACACCCGTTATAATTTCTTGCCGTTTTAAGTTTAGGATTTGCATATCGGTTATACTGTTTATAATATATATCGTTTAAACTTCTTCCCTTTATTCCTACGCTACAATGTGTTAATATATTGCCTACTTCATGTTACGTAGTTTTATTAAAAGCTAACGGTGATCAATGTAGGCATAAGTTTGATTTTTTTTACTTCTAAATATATATATATATATATTGAAATATACTCAATGTTTAAAAATAAAAATAAAAACCCTCAGATCTCAGTAATATAGACTTTAAGTACATTCGTCACAAAAAAATATTCGGGTCATTGTCCGCTCAATTGAGTACACCTTAAATACATTTGTGACCATTAAACCTTTCATAAACTTCCTGTTATTTTAAAAATATTTGGGCATATTAGTTTCAGTAAATAATATACTTACTATTTAGAATAAAAATAAACTTTTTAATGTCAGTTATCTGTTTTTTAATTATTGATTTTACTAACATACAATTTACCAATTAAATTCAATCAATATAAATGCAGTTTAACTTTATTTAAGTACAAAGAAAATCCATAAAAAAAAAATTAAAAAAATCACGTCTATTTACTCTCAGTCTCAGTCTCAGTCTCTCACATTCTTTTGTCGTTTCGTTAAATATTGTCGTTTTTTATTTTATATCGTTTTCTTCGCACACACTCGTCTTTGCCTGGTGCTCCAGGCTAAAGTATATATTGTGTGTTTCAGCCAGAAACAAAATAGAAAAAATAAAAATAAAAATAAAAATAAAAATAAAATTACAGTGAAGCCATAAACCCTAGCTCTCTAGGGTTTCTCTGCAACTCGAAGAACCAGCCATGGAAGCAATCGAGCTCGACGACGGCCTGAGCTACTTATCTGGCGAAGAGCTCCCCATCGAAGGCGACTTCGGCAGCGCCATCCTCGCCCGCCTCGGCCGCTCCCCGCGCGACGAGGACCAGCACCTCTGCGCCGTGCTCGGCGCCATGTCGCAGGAGCTCAAGGACCAGGGCATGCCGTCCACGCCCATCGCCTACTTCGGCACCACCTGGTCGTCGCTCGAGCGCCTCCTCTCGGAGACGGAGCCGGCGGCTAGCCGCGCCGTGGAGGCGCTCGTCTCGATCCTCTCGCTCCTCTTCCCGAGAGTCTCCGTCGCGGTGCTTAGGAAGAAGGCCGTGCCGGCGTCTGCGCTCGTGGTTCGCGCGCTTCAGGTGCCGACTCTCGCGGTCAGCTCCGTCGTCGCCGGATTGAAGTGCGTCTCGTATCTCCTCACCATCAGAGACGACGCAAACTGGTCGGACGTTTCGCAATTATACGGAATTCTGCTCGGTTTCGTTACTGATTCGCGACCTAAGGTAATCGAACTAAAGGATTGTTTCCTTACTTATATATTGTTCTTCATAGTTCATACAATGCTATTGAATTGAGCCATTCTTTTGGTGTAATCTGTTCATGCTTGTGTCTGCCTATAAGATTTCCTGTGAAATTACTCGAAATTTGAGTGAATTGATTGACACTGATTGATTGATTACAGGTTCGAAGACAATCACAATTGTGTGTTCGTGATGTTCTGCAAAAGTATCACCGGACAAGTTTGTTGGCGCCGGCTTGCGAGGGCCTCACGAACGCGTTTGAACGGTTTCTCTTGCTTGCCGGCGGGTCAAATTCGAACCCCAACGAAGGACCGAAGGGAGCGCAGGAGGTCTTGCACGTTTTGGACGCTTTGAAGGAGTGCCTTCCGCTAATGCCGGTGAAATACACGACTGTTACGCTGAAGTACTACAAAACGCTTCTCGAGCTGCACCAACCGCTTGTGACACGACGCGTCACGGACAGTTTGCTATTGCTCTGCATAAAGCCGGATGCCAGGGTTTCTGCGGAAACGTTGCTCGATATATTGTGCTCGTTAGCTCATTCTGCCTCCACTAGCGAGACGTCGGTGGATGCCATGGCGTTCACTGCTCGGTTGCTTGATGTTGGAATGGCGAAAGTTTATTCCATCAACCGAGAACTCTGCATAGTCAAACTCCCGGTTGTTTTCAACGCACTCAGAGGTATTAATATCTGCCTGTTCATCCTTTTTTGTTAAACAATATGGATGGAAAATATTTAATATGGCTATCTTGTTGCAGATGTATTGGCATCTGAACACGAGGAGGCAGTACATTCGGCAGTGCAAGCCTTGAAGAGTTTGATACACAATTGTGTCGATGAAACCTTGATAAAACAAGGAGTCAATGAAATAAAAGCGGCTAATTTAAGTATGGAATCAAGGAGGTCTGGGCCAACCGTCGTTGAGAAACTGTGTGCATTGATAGAAAGCTTACTGGGTTATAACTATACTGCCGTTTTGGACCTTTCGTTCCAAGTTGTTTCTTCAATGTTCGATAAATTAGGTATATAATTACACGCCAGTAATTCTATTTATCGTTTGTTGAGATTTTTTGCTTTCTTTGTTACATCAAACCCATGTATTATAGTGAAGTGATCATGTATTCGTATAATCATACTCATTTTTTTATGCAGGCTCTGATTCTTCTTATCTGATGAGAGAAACCATAAAGAGCTTGGCAGACATGGAGAAGTTGCCCGATGAAGATTTCCCGTTCAGGAAGCAGGTATCGTCACTTCTTTCTTTTGATGATTTAGTTAGTATTTTGTGTGGAAAAATTGGGTGATAACCCGTGCCCTTTTTTTAGGTCTTAGACTCTTAGTAGTTTAATTAAGAGACTTTTTTAGGTCTCAGCATCGAATCTTCTTATGGTTTTTCGGTCATTCTTCTTACGGCTAAGAGTTCAGTTTTTTTTTTTTTGAATTTTTACATGCCCCTTTATATTTTTTCTTTAATTGCTTTACGATCAACCATTATGCTTTATTTGACGTTATTGGGAGAACAATAGTTGCATCTTTTTAGTTTTTATTTTATATATTTTTATTTGTTTCTTTTTCGGTTGAACGCAGCCTTAAAACACCTGAATAGCTTCAACTCTTGGTCGTAATTGTGGTGCATTGTATAAGCTAATTTGATGATTTTTTCTTTAATACAATTACATGCTAAAAATATTTCCAAACTAGGGACTGTAATCTAATAATTACATAATAGGTGTGTAATAATAGTTTTTCCATTCTACGGATGTAACACTACTAACTATATTTACATGTTATACCACGCAGTTACACGAGTGCCTTGGCTCCGGTCTCTCTGCAATGGGACCTCAAGTCTTCTTAAGTATTCTTCCTTTCAATTTGGAGGCTGATGACCTGGCAGACGTGAATGCTTGGATTTTCCCAATTGTAAAGCAGTATACTATAGGTGCCCAATTAAGCTTCTTTGTAGAGATTCTCGATATGATCCGACAGATGAAGGACAAATCTAAAAAGGTTTGAGATCTTTATTGCTTGAAATATATGTTTTACTTGTTAATGTTTACCATTGTGTTTCTATTGGTTGTTTTTGAAAATTTACGAATTTGATCTATCGTTATACACAAATTAAGATTAAATTTTAGGTAATTTGAATTAATCCAATCTTTTAAAATAAGTAAAATAACTATTTCTCTTAACTTCACATGTTTTAACTATTACTCCTAACTTCATATATTTTAACACTCCCCCTCGAGTTGGGCAGTGTGCAGTAATTATTCTGTTGTTTATATTCAGCGTTTTTTTTTTTTTTAATTTGCAGCTTGAGCTGCATGGACGGGTTCACGCTTCGAGGAGTGTGGATGGGATAGTATACTCTTTGTGGTCTTTGTTGACTTCATTTTGCAACTATCCTTTGGATACCGCCGAAAGTTTGAAGGATCTAGAGAAAGACTTATCCAGTGTTCTTAAGGACGAGGAATTGTATCGTGGAATAATATGCTCTAGTTTGCAGATTCTTGTTCAACAGAACAAGAAAGTTCTCGAGAATAAAGATCTGGACTATTCTGATGTGGGTGCTGCTCGGCAACGAGTCTTGGCTTATTATACGCCGCAGGTTGCTGAAGAGAACTTGAGTGCATTGAAGAAATCAGCTCGTGTGTTCTTGCCTGTTCTGTCTTCCGTTTTTCTTAATTCTGGAAAAGACGATGGAGGTTCTTTGCAGGTATCTGCTGAGATTTTGATTTCTAATTATATTCTTAGAATTTTTATTCCAGTAGTTATTTGTGCAATTTTCTATCTTTAGGGGTCATTTGTGCACATACCACATAACCGAAGGGCTATTTTATGCCAATTTTATTAAGTTTATTTTAGTATTGATAAATTATCTAACCTTGCTTGTATTGCTTACAGTCTGCCATAGGTGAGCTTGCTTCGATATCAGATAAAAAAGTTGTATCAAGGTTATTCATGAACACCATGACCCGGCTTTTGAGTGTCACCCAAAAGGCTGGAGAAGCCGGTGATTCTAAGAAACACAACAATTCTATGTCGATTGATCAACTGTCGGATGAAACTTCACTCTCTGCTGTGAGGTTGATCTTATTCTGCTTTTCCTTGTTTGATATGTGTATATATGTAAATGCTTCTATTTACAATGAACCAAGCGATGCTACTAGTCTTATAACCACTGTAACTAAATCGCAGGGGTCAACTACTTGACTTAGCTGTTGCACTTTTGCCGGGATTGAGTATTGACGAGATAAAAGTTTTATTTTCCGCCATAAAGCCTGCATTACAGGTTTGATTATTTCTTTATCTGTGTTTTTAAGTTTGTAGAATATAACGCTTGAGAGTATATTATAACTGGCACTTGTATTTATTAGGTATTTTCCTTATTTATAGTGATAGGAACCAGATAGATAATTCTAAGTAGTTTCAAACAATCGAACATGACGGCTAAACCTAATGGTGAGCTTCTTATATAGGCTTACGCACCTTTTATCAACCCTAGACCTAAAACCCCTAAATTACCAATAGCAATTAATGACATCATAATGTGGGTCTTAACATACGGGAATTATTTTGGAGCTATTTACTTGGTTTATTGACAGCTGATTTTGTAAGTGTAATATGTACTCCAATTAGTGATTAATTGCATCAGAAAATAGTTATTCCAAAACCTATAAGTTAGCTTTTAGGAAAAACCGGCATTAACATTACTTTTCTTCGACTGCAGGATTGTGAAGGTTCAGTTCAAAAGAAGGCTTATAAAGTCTTATCACTAATTCTCAAGGTATGAGAAAAGTGTCTGAGTTTTATTATTGCCATTGAAAATTTATAATTATATCAATGCGGCAAATATTATTATAATATATTATTAGTATTTGTATTTTTCAGGAATGCTCCCTTTTTCATTGATTTTGATTTTGTCAAATCTATGGTTCCTAGAGCCATGAATATAACTGTATTGTTTTTGTTGCCAGAACTATGGCATGTTCTTTTCATCGGATCCCGAGAAACTGCAAAAACAGCTTGAGGATTTACTTCCACTTATGATCGAAGCATTACCTTCGTGCCATTTTTCTGCTAAACGACACAGGCTTGATTGTCTTTACTTTCTCATTGTTTATATCTCTAAGGTAATTTTTTTTCTTCTTATTTTCCATTTCATTTTTTAATATGTACGAACTGTGAACTCAATATCTTATGACTCTTGTCTTCCTTTTAATAGGTCAATATTGATCTGAGGCGGCACGAGGTCATAAGCTCGTTCCTGACAGAAATAATACTTGCACTGAAAGAGGTAATTTCTATACTCATTTCTGGAATTTAATGCATTCAAAGCAATGAAATATTGCTTTAACTTGTTATATATTTATCATACGTAAGCTGAAACTTGTTCTGAGAAAATGCTGATATTTTTCAGACCAACAAGAAAACGAGAAACAGAGCTTATGAAATTATCGTTGAGATTGGACATGCCTATGGAGATGAGGAGAAAGGAGGGAAAAGAGAAAACTTGTTCGAGTTTTTTAACATGGTAAGGCTTATTGAATCCTGTTCTATAGAATTTAGTTGTTAATATTTTCACGAAATTCAACATAGGGCAACTCAGTATTTCGTCATTCATTCTCAACCAATCAAAAAGCTTTTGCTTTAGATGTGCTGATCTGATATTGAGAGAATACATTTTCTTGTTGCTTTTATTGATTATTTTTTATAAAAAAATTAGGTTTAATAATCTTAGTATACTTATTAATGTCAATGTTAATGTTCATACTGTTCCAAACCCATTATAAATTTCTTCCTTAAAAGATATTGGAAATATCCCATTTAAGTTTTATTTTTCTTCCATCTGTCATTTTTCATTATTATTTTTTCTCGTGATTCACTTGTAAGGGTAATCCCAAACTATATAAGAATATCTATTTATGTTGTTTTTTCCTTTCATTTACTTAGTTTTTTTCATATGAATTACATTGTTAAAAAGTTTATTTTAACTTTAATGTTTAATCTACTAAAGCCCTCGATTCTTGTCCCTTGAATGATTATCTGACGACTTTCGTTGATGGATGCCACAGGTAGCGGGAGGGCTAGCCGGCGAAAGTCCTCATATGATCAGCGCTGCAGTAAAAGGCTTGGCTCGTTTGGTTTATGAATTCTCCGATCTTCTTTCATCGGCTTGGAGTTTGCTTCCGTCCACATATCTACTGCTACGAAGGAAGAACAAAGAAATAATTAAGGCATGGATGCTCTTTTTCTTTGAATTAATATTTAAGTCATTTTTTAGATAGGTGCACTTATTCTTTCTTTCTGATCCCTTCGTTATCTGCGTAGTAATATGAAAAGTTTGGTAGTATAGTGTAAATTACGAGTATATGAATTAGTCATTGCGGCCAAAACTACAAAATTATTAATATCTTTTCAATGCAGGCAAACTTAGGCTTACTCAAGGTACTTGTGGCCAAATCGAAAGCCGAGGGACTGCAATTGCATTTAAAGAGCATGGTGGAAGGCTTGCTGATGTGGCAAGACGATACCAAAACACTCTTCAAAGCGAAGGTGGGCTTTTCTATCTGCCCTCTTGCCAGTCATTTCGTACTTCAGAATTAAAGCTCATCCCCTTTACCAATTCAAATTTTTAATTTTTGCAGGTTCGACTTGTTTTGGAGATGCTCGTAAAAAAATGCGGTCTGGAAGCTGTTAAGGCCGTTATGCCTGAGGAGCACATCAAACTCCTTTCCAATATTCAGAAGGTTTGATTCGAAAATGAAATATTTCATTGGGATTTTATAAGCCTTTTTCTATTCCGAGTCGGAGTCGTATTTCCTTAGATACAAATATTATACCTAATTACTGCATAATTCTGAGATGTTTATATTGTGGTTATTATTGAATGCAGATCAACGCACGAAAGGAGAAGAAACTGGATGCTCCATCTGAAGACAATAAATCTCGTATATCGAAAGCAACATCGAGGTATCTCTTGATTAAAGTCGGATATATATTCCTATCAAATTCTAAATTAATCCTTGTAGAATCTTCCTGCGCCATGAAGCTTGTGATAATTGTTGCCTTTCGGTTCGATGAGGAATTATTTGTACAAACTTGTACCGTTTTACTCTGATTTTTTTATCGGTACACTAAGAAAATGGAGAAAACAGAGAATTGCATCAAATATCTGTTCCATTCGAATTTCAACATTAGAATGTTGCTTGTGATGATGACTATTTCGGCCTTGTACCCTATTACGAGTCGAGTAATTTACTCGTAGATTCTATAAATATTCAATTGAATGGCAAAGACTCGATTTCACTTCTCTTATTTCGTCAGGCAAAGTAGATGGAACCATTCGAAAATATTTTCTGATTTTGGAGACGAAGAAACCGAAAACAGCGATGGAGACTACTTAAATTCTCGTGCCACCTCCGGAAAACGGGGAAAAGATGCTTCACACTTGAAGTCAAAAGCATCTTCAATGCGGTTAGTTTGTTTTCTAACGCTTCTTATGTATCTTTGTCTTATTGTCTAATCCCTCACAATTTACACATTGGTGCAGTTAATTATAATTTTTCACTTAATAAAGTCACGTTTTATAAGATCTTATAAAAGATAAGGGGTAAAAGTGCACTAAAACAAAATTTCAAAGGACAAAAGTGCATCGAAATTGAGTTTGCGAGGCTGATTGAACCGATGATTCAATTTTAAGAGTATGCCGATTACTCTTTACTTATTTGCTGCTTACACTGATTTTTCAATCTTTCAGGTCCAAAACCAGAGCAAATAAGAACTTGCCCGAACACCTCTTCGACCAAATAGATGAAGACGAGCCTCTCGATCTGCTCGATCGCCAGAGAACGAGATCCGCTTTGAAATCAGTGGGCTTAAAACGCAAACAATCATCAGATAACGAGCCAGAGTTCGATCCCGAGGGCCGTCTGATAATTCGTGATGAAGGAGAAAAGCCGGAGACCGAGAAAGAGTACGATTCTGACGATGACTCGGACACGGTGAGCAAAGCAGGGAGCCGTCTGTCCAAGAAGTCAAAGTCGACGTCAACTCAGAAGCGGCAAAAAACGGTGGATTCCGGGTGGGCTTACACAGGCCAAGAGTACGTGAACAAGAAGGCCGGCGGAGACCTAAAGAAGAAAGACAAGCTTGAGCCGTACGCTTACTGGCCGTTGGATCGGAAGATGATGAGTCGTCGGCCCGAGCATCGGGCCAAGGCAAAGAAAGGCATGGTCAGTGTGGTGAAGATGGCGAAGCACCTCGAAGGTAAAAGCGCTTCCGGATTTCTCGCTGCCGGCGGATTGAAAATGAAAAGAAGCCATAAGAAGATTATTAAGAGAAAATCCAGATAAATTATACATATACATATATACCTATATATGTATGATTTTGGTTTCATTCCCCTTTTTATCTATTAAATTTATTTTTGATATAAGAAGTGCCCATTAAATGGCACTTAAATTTTGACAGTGAGAGTTAAAGTCTGTGTCCATTAATTATGTATTTATAGTGGAATGTGCACTCTTTTATTATACTTTATATCTTGCTTATTTTCTTTTTGTTTTTGAGAAAGGAAAAAGAAAAGAAAAAATTTATTAAACCTTTTTAATTGTACAAAACTAACCTTTTAATTTAAAAACGAAATGTCCTATTTCCTATATTTGGTCTGAAAATTATTTTCCTATCATAGGATAAAAATGTAAATAAAAAAATAAAAAAAAATCTCTATTAAATAACGCTTCTTTCTGTAAAAGTCTTTTCACATCATTAGGTAAACATAAATTAAAAGCCCTTGCGTTGATATTGGAAGGCCTACCTTCATAAAATATCGCTGTATCGATTCTCTCATGAACTTTAAATTTGTTTTACTGTTTTTTTTTTTTTAGTGAATAATAAAATATTCAATTTCATTGTTTTAAATTATCTGAAAATTGATAACTAAATATTTTGTCAATTTCGTAAAGCATTTCTCGAAATCTCATCACTCGGCATTCTCTTCGGTTATCTTTTTGAGCTTCCCGGTCCACGAAATCTCAAAGTTCGTTATTTCCATCGTATCAATGGATATCGAAATAACTTTCTTTGAAATTTAGCAAAAATAATCATTTGATACATTGAAAGTTCAAGGGGTAAATTAATATAATCAAAACAAGTTAAATGGAGAAAAGCGATGTAATATTACAGATTCAGAGGGTTATATTTACAAAAATTGAGAGAAAAATTGATGAAGTGGCTACCATTTAGAGGTTATTTTTGGCATAGCATTTTAGAACCTGATAAATGTATATAAATGACGTGTACAAACTATATATGAGAAGCATTTAATAATAAAATAAAAAGGAAGCAAAAGAAAAGAAAAGGTAATGTATTAATATGTCCAGAGTAAAGATGTAAAATCTATTAGTCAAATGCCACGTCAGCCCTACTTCGTCAAATTCAAAATACGAAAATTTCTAATACAACAATTATAAGAAGACCCAACACCAAGAGTTCCCAATTCAGGTAAACAATGCAAAAGTGCTCTCAATGAGTCTCGTTTGTCTCTACCGAGAGGGCGTCTCTATATGTTCCGATCACCGCCAACAGAGCACAGAGACACGGGTTTTACGACACACAAACGCATCTTTTCGGTTAGCCTGTACTGCAAAACGCGCGCAAAAATACCGTCAGTGATCCGCTCTAACCTATCCGTGGTGCGAAAAGTGAATGATTTTGTAGCTTATGATCCCGATTCCGGTTTTAATTATCTTGTAATTATGGCGAAATTTCAACAAGTTTGAGCTGAAAAAACCCCCACAATTTTAAGGGATGTGACGGGTGACATATGTTCTGCCGTTTTTAAGAGGAAATTGGGTAAATAAGACTGTACCGTACCTCGAGCATCGTCACATTGCGGTACAAGGACAGTTGGTAGTTCTATTTGTAAGGAGCGAAGAGGATTGAGGAGTTGTGGCCTCCGAACCCAAATGAATTCGACAGCGCCACTTTAATGTCGAGTTTCTCCTTTGTGGGCCCAACAAGCAAGCTCTTGTCCTGTGAAGCAAGTCTTAGATCTTTATATATAGAGATATATATAGTGCAGATTTGATTGAAATGGATTCCGTTTTATCTTGATTAATTTGTAATGTTCTTAATCACTGAATCAAAGACTTACCACGCCTTCTTCAGGGTCTTCCAGATTGATATTCGGATGAACCCATCCCGTTCTTATCGCCTGCGCAAAAAAGAAAATATGAATGCCAGAATGCTCATAACTTTCTGATATAAACGGGTTCTATGATATAGGTTATGTGCACGAAATGACCTCTTAGATTCTAAATTTGCACAGGTAAACCCATCAAATTAAAACCGTAGTGTGTTCGACATTTTTTGTTAGTTTTATTTCGTAAAAAAACTAACTAATTTAAAATGCTTAGGGCCAAAATATTGTTTCTACACTTTCTTAAATTTTAAAATAATGTTTTTATAGTTATAAGACATCTTAAAAAATTAACAATAGATTATCATCACTAGTATCATCTTAGTATGTTGTAATAATGTTTTAATTAGATAATTTAAAATATGGGATAATGACCATAAATTGTATCATTATACGTATTTAAAAAGAAAAAAGAGAAAAAAAGCTTTGTAATACAAGAATTATACGGACAATTTTTATATTTGAGACTATTTACGCATAGCTTATATCGGAAGGGTCATTTGTGCAAAAAACTGTAAAAGAATAAAGAATGAACAAAAACCTGTATTGTTGCCACTGCTTCCACCGCGCCGGCTGCTCCAAGCAAATGACCGATCATCGACTTTGTTGAATTTAACCTTAGCTGTAAGAAAAAGTTTCATCTTGTGAAAATCAATTTGTGGGAATTAAAAACAGGAACGCTGCATAACAGCCGTAAAAATACCTCAGGATTATCCCCAAAACAATGAACTAGTGCTTTATACTCTTTGATGTCGCCAGCTGGCGTGGACGTAGCGTGGGCATTGATGTAATTTACGTCTTCCTTGGCTACACCAGACTGAGATAATGCCTTTTCTATGCAGAGTTTAACACCCGCACCTAGTTTTCCAGGGTAAAAAATTACTATAAGATCAGCTATTATATGATAGGAACTAGTAATGAAAATGAAACAAACACGAACACGTGAGCCAACGGTAAATTATGCACATTATGTATAAGCTGGGCTATGTGCGCCAAAAAATGTAAATATATACGTCGAGGTTTCAAAGACGGAATTACCATCAGGATGTGGCTCAGTCATGTGATAAGCATCACACGTGAAGCTTCCTCCAAGAAACTCTGCATATATGGTTGCACCTCTCTTCTGCAATTTCAGGAACAATCGATTTATTGCACAGCAACGATAAACACGTTCAGCGATATAAAGTATATGGTGTTTCAAAATACCTTGGCATGCTCCAATTCTTCCAGAAGCAAAACTCCAGCTCCTTCCCCCATAACAAATCCATCACGGTTCTATCTCACGAGAAACGAATAAAAGTTATTGAAGAACAAAGCCAAACTTTTCTTTATTACTACTAAGATTTTCCGAAATATATAGGCGAGAGTAACAGTTGACGTAATGAGAAGATAACTGTAACACATAATTTATGTGGTCTCGAGATTAGGGATATTACAAGTGTAGGATGTGATCCTGGCAAATAATTTTTTTTTTTTTATTCCTACTCTTATACATTTTAATCGAAACTTATATTCAGATAAGTTTTTTTTAAAATGTCAACTAGAAAGCTTACGAGATTACCATGTCCCAAGGACGCGAAGCTTTGGTTGGATCAGCATTACGTTGGGAAAGGGCTCGGCATGCCACAAAGCCACCCAAGCCTAGAGTTAAAGATTGATCAGATATCGAAGTAAGTAAAGGCGTACACTAGTTAGAAAAATAGAAATACTCATTATTCAACAAGTGAAAAAGAACGACAAAAACTACCAATAGGTATAATTGCTGCATCAGAGCCGCCACAAAGCATGAGATCCTGCATTATAATTTTAATGAATCTATCAAGTTTAATAGATAAACTAACCTTATTGTAGTATGTGAAATAATAATATAAATAGATAGTAATTTAGAAGCTAATTTAAAGCAGTAAATTCTTACAGCTTCGCCTCTAATTATATGGTTTGCTGCGTTCAAAATACAGAAGTTGCTTGTAGCGCATGCAGTAGAGATTGAGTAATTTGGGCCCATCCATCCCTGCAATTAAAAATAAATTAATTAAAACAAGATTACAGGTTGAAATTTCCATCAATCCGTGTCACTAAGACGCATAAACTGGAAAAGTTAAACTCACCAAATCCATAGCGAGCATGGCAGAACCCATGTTTGTAGTTGCGAAAGGAACACAGAAAGGATTCATCTTCCTATATGAAATTCTAAGTGCTTCAATCGCATCATTAAAAACCTGTTCGAAACAAAGAAGAATTGATCACCTAATATGTTAGTTTGAAACTATCACAATTTTTTGAATCCTGCATGTCATATTTACGATCAAAGTTCAGCTTTTTTGTTGGATCTCACGTTTATCTACATTTCCAAACCATATTTGCATATAGGATCCAGAACCCATTGATTTATTCTAGTTTTCCTTGTCGGCAGACAAGAACAGAGTGATAAATTTACCTTCATGCCACCCATTGCCGAGCCAATCAAAACACCACATTTTGTTTTATCTAATTCATTCATAACATCGTCTGTTATTCCCGCATCAGCAAGGGCTTTTTTACCGGCGGTGAGCAAGTAGAGCATAAATTTGTCCATCCTCTTGGATAATTTCGGCACAACCCATCCATCAGTCGAAAAAGATTTGATTTCCCCTGCAATTCTCTGAAGAAAACAAAATATAATCACAAAAAACATTTATTTATATATAACATGTAGCACGAACCATTTTATTACAAGCGTAGCATTGAGATTTAATTATGCTATTAAGTTTATCTAATCATTACACGCTATTTAATTGTGTCATAGTATTTCTTTGATTATATTAGGGTTTGGTAAATTATGTTTTAGGGTTTAATTTGGTTAACATAGGTCTGGCCAATTAGGTTGTAATTATTGGTTTATTTAAGAGACCTTAAGCTATTGAGAAAGACAACCAGTAATCATTCACAAGTAGCTTACTCCCTCGCCAAAGCGAAAAGATTGGGCCCGGTGAAGAATTGGCCATGTTCCCGTTTCGGGAACCGATTTGGGGTCATATAACATTTTCCAGAAATAAGAAATAAAAAATTGATAACTTACCGTCGGGAATTGGGCACAATCAAAAGTCTCTATCTCGCTAACGCCACTAACACCATCAAGCAGATTATTATAGAAGACATCCGGATCGTGACCTAAAGGCGTCACAACGCCCATTCCTGTAACAACTACTCGCCTCTGCTTCATTCCCGGTTTCTTCTTTGCCGTGACTTCTTCGGTAGGTTGCAGAGCCACAGCAACAGTATCGCCTAAGAAAACCAAAATATAAATAAAAGAGAAGTAAAATATACAATCATTATTCTGACTCTTGCTGCCATAACTATGATTTTCTTGGGAGATGTACCACCATGCTAAGCTAAACTAATTGCATGTCAAGCAAACCATGAAATTTGTCCTTCGAAAACCAAAAGCATACATGAATCTAGCTTCATTAGCACAAGACAGCATTGCGTCAATATATATATATATATATATATATATATATATATATATATATATATATAATCATAATGATACCTCACAGTCACACAAGTTGAATGCATTTGCATGTCGCAAAGAGCAAAAACAAATCGTGCTAAATACCCCAACAATTCCAAAAATCGTTCAATTTGCACCCATCACTGCCAATTCCTAAAACCATCGAATCGAACGAAGAATCAAAAACCCTAGTCTCATCTCTACATTGAATTCAATCGATTGATGTACAAACAATGCAATGCAACGAAGAGAAAACTGAAAGCGAGACAAAAACTGAGCGAGAAACGATTATCGAGAGAGAATGGCTGAACTCAAAGCAAAAGGACAAAAGAAAACACTTGGCTCGCTCCAGTTCAAGCAAAACCAGCTCGAAATCCCATAATCCATGGAAATTAAATAAATAAAAAAATAAATAAAAAATCACCTGAATGCGAAGCTCGATTAATCCGCCTCTGCCTGCGGCTGCTGATAGAGCCGGTTCTGGATCCAAACAGCATTGAGAAACCATTGCTCTTCAAGGCAGACGACAGCGACAGTCCATTGGAGTTGCAGTACTCCATGCAAGGCTCGAACGCCAGGCACGAGCTCATCAATCCCTGAATGCTCGATCCGCACAGCGACGAGACCGACGCGCCGCCGCGCCCGACGCATTTCGCCGAGACTCCCCTCCGCCGCCGCGACGACGACGACGACCGAGAAGCGGCCGGGCTCGCGAGGCGGCCGCCGTCGCAGGCGACGGACATGCAGGCCGCGACGAGCCACGTGCAGAGAGGAGACGAAGCCGCCATGGGAGATCGAAGCTCGGATTAGGGAAAAACCAAAAACGAACGGAGGTTCCGATCGGAGGATCGATCGGAGCTCGGAATGCAAGAGAGGAAGAAGCTTCAAGGAAGGAAGGAGACGAGAGGTCACATTCGATCTGCGAAGCGCACACAGAGAGGGAGAGAGTGTATCTATAGGTGTGTGAGTGTAAGTATCTGTGTATATGTATAGATGGAAACGAGAGACGGAGAGGAAGTGAGAGAGTTCTTCATTTCATACAAATATATTTTTGTCTTTATTTTTATTTTAATTTCGATTTAAATTTAATTTTAATTTTTTCTGAAACCGTTTTTGGTTGAGGTTGAGAGAGAAGCTCTGAAGTGAGACGCCAAGTGCTCTTCTTCTCCTTTCTCTCTCCTCTCTGCACAGACAGACACAGACAACAATATTGCAAAATAATATTAAATATTTAATTAATAAACAAAGCATCTCTGGCCAGAATAAATAAATATTTATATACCTCTCGAATTATGTATTACTATCCTATTTTCTTAATAAATAAATTAAATCGTTTCACTCTTTGTATTGTAGCTAGTTAAAAAAAAAATTAAGAAAAAACAAATATAAACAGATTTAATTTAATTGTAGTGTTTTAATAGTAGAACACACACGTATATAACTTCCCTCTTTGTGTAATATAAATATACAAGCATAATTAATGTTTTATAGTGTTCTACATTTTTTAAATACATTTTTCAAAAGATAAAGAGGCTTCGCGGAGCGGTTGCTGGCCTTTTCCCCGGCCAACTGCTCCCGATAAAACCATTTCACGGTAGTCGGAAAATGCTTAGCGACCGTAGTTGTCACCATCTACAAAGTTGACAAATAATTTTGAAAAAAGTTAAAACTTAAAATCATAAAAAAAAAAAAAAAATTGTCTGTTAAACCTATCTCTTGAGCACGCGCGTATATATATATATATATATATATATATATATATATATCATTGAAAAATCATCTTTTATATATGCTTAAAATAATAACTACTACTATGTAAGATTTGTTCGGTAAAGTATTGAGTTTTTATTTCGAAGAATTTTAGTTGCTGTAATAAGAGAGTCCCGAGTTTTGTTTGGGATGCTCACTTTTTGTTGTCTATCGAGCCGTTGGAGGAAATTCAAAAGATTTGACGAAGCTCGTATGTTAAATAATTGGTACTTATAGTTCTTTCTTTAAACACACTACATATTTTGGTGTTTGGCTAAATAAATGAAAGTTGGTAATAGAAAAATTATAGTAAATAAATTAATCATACAACTTTCCTTTTTTTTGTAGAACATGCTAATGAAATTTTGTTTTTTGTTTTTATTGTTTATTCTCAAATATTACAATTTAATATTTATTCCTCTACATTGTTTGTCATTGAAGGCAATTATGAGCCGAAAAGACCATTACGCCCTTGTGTTTGTATTAATTGAAAGCAGAGAAAAATCACATGCAATGTTAATTATGTTTATATCTACGAGCACTTATTTTTCATATCACACACCTATATCACCGTCCAGATTTTGAATTGCTTTTAATACATTTAATTCGTAAAATATTATAAATTATAAATTATTTACATGTAATGTGTCACAAATCCTTTTTTATTCCATAAGAAAATTCGTTACATTATGAGCTTGTTAAATGTCCATGCCTTTTCAGCTGAAGTATATCGTCTATTAATTGTTTTTCCAATAATAAATTCATCTACATGATTATATCCCTCACAATAAACTCCTAATTATTATTTTGGTGAGTTGTTATTTGTATTTCTATTGCATCAAATGGAATTCCGGTTTCGTATTTTATCGAATAACGTTAAACCGGAAACAAACCTTCGGTTTAGTTAAATTTACTAATAAAGTGTTTCATTATGTGCATAAAATTTACTCAAAACTATTTTTCTCAAATGAGAAGTGAGAACAACTCATTATATTATTCGTCTATACTATAAATAATCGAGTTGTCCAATTTTTCGAAACCCACCCGAAAAAATCATATAAGGTTGAAAAAAAAAACCCTCAAATACGGTATTTGCTCTTCGATACGTCTAAGGAGTTTTGTGTTACTTTTAAAAATATTAAACGGCTATGCTACCAGAAACTATAATTAAGGGCATTTCTGACAATAATTTTTATATCACAATAAATATAAAATAATGTTGAATTAGGAGTTATAAGATATCGATGACTTGCCACGAAAATTAGCTATATTGCAAACACGTTGTTGTAACAAACAAACATATTAGATTTGCTAAACTTTCCAACCGCAAAACGACGTCGTTTCGGCTTGCAAGTTAAGCGTATGTCACGCTTCATCGCATGCAAATTGGAACAAAATCTAATCCTTTATTATGAAGAATATTTGTTCACACAATATGTGTTTCCTTTCATACATGGATCGCACGTAACTAACTATATAGTATACGCCTCGCACGTGCGACATTAATATTAACATCTCAACTTTACGTAACGCTATGTATTTTTTGTAATGGTGATTTTTCATGAAGTTCAGTTATATTGTATAGTTAGAAGGAATTACACTCATTAATAAGTTGCTTTGCTTATTTTGATGATAAAAAAACAATACAAGTTTTCTTGTCGATTTCTTTTATATTAGTCTTAAATGACTGTGCTACGACTGCGGTCTACTGTCCGTATTCCGGCGCCAGGTTCTACTGTGGGTAGTAAACCGCGGTTAGGAGAATGGCGGTGATGACGACGCTCGCCGGTTGCACACAGAGGCCCACATATGACATGTAAACGTAAGTAGTGAAGTGACGCGTCTAATATGGCAAGAATGCATCATTTAACATCACAACTCACAAGAGTGTATTAGCAATAAAAATATGACGTTAGTGACTTTCGCCGAAAAATAATAATTCAATAACTTATCGTAAAAAATTGATGAGTTTGTTGACTTGCGCCTTTAGCTCAACTCAACTAGACCTCAATATTGTTTATGGATCTCAACACTGATTTGCGAATGAAATTGAATCTCAAAATACTTTTGTGGTCGTACTCGTACGTATTATTGTCGATAAAAAAAAAATAGGAGAGAATGAGATTAACACTATAAATATCCCTTTTAAATTATATCCAGAATCTATTAAAAAAATATATTTTGCTTGACAAAATTAATAATTTTACTACTTATTTTGTAAGTAGTACTTCTTTTTGTCGATATTTGTGGACTATATGAAAAATTGGGTGCAACATTTAATATATAAATTAGTAAAATATACTTATAATGTATAAGACATATACATAGGTCAAAAAATTAAATCAATGTCCCAATCGTCACGACACAATTAAGTATTACTCACACGCACCGACGATTTATTATTATTTTATTCATAAGAATAGTATACTTACTTATTTCTATTATTTGCTATATATATATATATATATAACTTTCACATTAATTAAGCTTAAACATGTAAATACAGTACAATATAGAATTATGTATTCTGTCTTTGCAAAATTTGAGTATCATCAGAACAAGAAAATAGAAAGTTTAGCCAACATGGATTAATATGAATTAATTTTTAATTTTTTCTGATGTACAATGGATTAGTATGCTACTTTCTAAAAATATGGAAGACTTTTATGTAAAAAAAAAAATAATCTAAATTTACATTAAAATTGAAAGTTTAGGAAAATCAATAGATAATTAGTGGAGATACATAATTAACTAGATATTAATTTGGGGTTTAATCGAGTCAGAAATCACGTGACTTTTTCTTGATGGTGTTGGAACTCGCACGTGATTGATTTATTAAACAATAGAGTCCTACCATACGATAAAATTAAATGCATAATTTAATTGTGTATTAGGGTTAGAACTTAATATCTACAGAGATACAATTAAATATATAATTTAATGTGTATTAGGGTTAGAACATTATTAATGACGGCGAGAATACTTGAAGTTTGGTAAAAGAATCCCTCGTGTACCCAAAGTTTAAAAGTTGTGGCAAATGTACCCAAAATTGCATTTGGAGCGTTGACCATTCCATTCTCGTAACGCAGTTAACTTACCAGTTAACTCCGGCCACGTGGACAAACGTGGGTTGCTGACATAACAATTTTTTGCCATGTAGATGAGTCCAATTAGAGGTTTAGTTCGTTGTTTTGTCATAAACGAGATTGATGTGGGCTCGTCAACGTGGCAACAAGTTGCTATGTCAACAACCCACATTTGTCCACGTGGCCAGAGTTAACGGGTAAGTTAACTGCGTTTCGAGAATGAAGTGGTCATCACTCCAAATGCGACTTTGGGTACTTTTGCCACTCACTTTTAAACTTTGAGCACACGAATGATTCTTTGACCAAACTTTGGGTATTTTTCGCCGTCATTAACCCTATCTATATAGATACAATTAAATATTTAATTTAATGTGTATTAGGGTTAGAACATAATTACTATACGATATAATTAAACATTTAGTTTAATTATGTACGGACGATTGCTAGTATATTCTAAATCCCATGCATAAACTTTAGATATTATCGATTTGAATTTCTTAAAAACTAAAATTTCAATTATAATTTAAAATTAAGAATAATCAGCAAAAAATTTAATGAAAAATTCTATTAAAAAATAATTGTTAAATCATGTTACAATTCTTGGTTACAAATTCAGACTTCGCTGCTTACACATTTTAACAAACAAAAAAAAAAAGTATACACATTCTGTATAATATATATCAAGTTAATACAATTTTCAAATAAAAATGTATTTTTCCCAAAAGAATTACGCGTTGACATTACCCTTACGACAAAATACAAAATAAATATAAAGTAAATAATTAAAAATTCCACTTGTCCGTTTAATAGTTAAATGAAAATTTGGATTTGTCTTAAGAATATACTACTATAATATGATGCAAAGTTAATAAATATAGTGAAAATATAACCCGTGTTCATAAATAAATAAATAAAATAAATAGTTATAAAGAACAAATAAGTTGATGAAGAATTTTCAAGATTGAATACATTTTCTATATTGGGCCCTTTTGGCACAGCTTAATTTTTACAAAAATTGTTTTCAGTTTTAGTTTAAAAAATAATATGTTTTTGAAAAAAACCGGCAGGTGTTTGGTAAATTGTTTATAAAACAGTTGTTGTTGGTAACAAAAACTGATTTGGCGTTTGGTAAAAAAATTTATTTAGGCTAAAAAGACTAAAATAGACTAAAACCGTATTTTTGTTTTTAGAAAAAACCAAAAGCTACGAATCCTAGCTTTTACAATTTATGTACAAAAATTCAAAATCGATTTTGTGTTTTTTGGAAAAACAATTTTGCCAAACACCTGAAAAGCGGTTAAGTTTATTTTATAAACAAAAACAGGGCTAAATAAGGTGTGCCAAACGCACCCATTGTAAGAAACTATTTTTTTCTTCTTCATATTGACATCAAATTTGAGATTTTGATTCGAATTCGATATCCAAAATTTAAAAGTTCTAAACGGTGTACAAATGGTAAGCAAATGGTAAGACATATTCTGAATTACATAAAAGAAACGGACTGCAATTATCTTAATATATGGTTTGTTTGCATAATTATATTAAGGGTAAACTGCGGCTAATGTACCCAATGTTTGATTTTCTGCGGATTATGTACCCAATGTTTATTTTTGGCGGCTAATGTACTCAATGTTTGATCCGTTAGATATTTTTGGGTTTTCCGTCAGTTGACCGTTAGAGAGTTATATGTACACTTTTCGTATTTTTGACATAACTCACTCATTTTTTGTCCAAATTTTATGCACGACCTATGGTTGGAAAGATAAGAGATATATCTACAACTTTAATGTTTTAAGTTTTGTAAAATAAGTTTAAAAAAAATACGAAATTTCATGTACAACGTAAAACTGGACATTAGTTTAATGCAAAATATTTGTTTCGAGCAAATTTTAATATACTTAATGACTTTTTATGATGAAACGTAAAAGTAAAAAGTTGTAGATAAATGTTTTATCTTTCCAACGGATGTTTATTTATAAATTTTGGATAAAAACGAGTGAGTTATGCCAAAAATATGAAATATTATTTCACATCACATCTTTTATATTTTTGGCATAACTCACTCATTTTTTGTCCAAAATTTATAAATAAACAACCGTTGGAAAGATAAAAAGTTTATCTACAACTTTTTAGTTTTACGTTTCATCATAAAAAGTCATTAAGTATATTAAAATTTGCTCGAAACAAATATTTTGCATTAAACTAATGTCCAGTTTTACGTTGTACTTGAAATTTCGTATTTTTTTAAAACTGATTTTACAAAACTTAAAACATTAAAGTTGTAGATCTATCTCTTATCTTTCCAACCATAGGTCGTGCATAAAATTTGGATAAAAAATGAGTGAGTTATGTCAAAAATACGAAAAGTGTACATATAACTCTCTAACGGTCAACTGACGGAAAACCCAAAAATATATAACGGATCAAACATTGGGTACATTAGCCGCCAAAAATAAATATTGGGTATATAATCCGCAGAAAATCAAACATTGGGTACATTAGCCGCAGTTTACCCTTATATTAAATATTGACAATATTAGCCAGAATTCAAAATTGAAATTGATCAATTTCAATTTGATCAAGCATGTCATAAAAAAACATTTAACAATTGAACTACAATATCTATAGAAGAAGAAAAAAAAAGGATGCGTTAGAGAAATTTTTTTATAGTAATTTTATACTAAAAATGCTTAATACATCACATTCAAATTGTCAGATAATTTGGTTGCATAAATACATTTACATCATATTAATCACTTTTGATCAAGTTAAGAAATCTTGATTAAAATCTATTAAAATCCTTGATTTATTCTAAGGATCATTTGAAAAATCGCTATGATTTAAAATTTCAAAAATAAAATAAAGTTTAGTATGAGTATGTATGTATGACAACTTGAGAAAGCACAATTAATAATTACTTTTAAAATAAAAACAAAGTGAAACGTGTGAGGTCACTGAAAATATATCTGTTTCCAAACGACAATAATGAATGTCGCAACTCGAAACTATGCGAGAAAAACTAAAATACACATTAAAATGAGAAAAATAATGTCTAATTAAATAAACTATGAAAAGAAAGAAAAAATAAAACACCTGAAGCGAACTAACTAGTCAACTTGTCTTGGTGATTGTGCCATTTTCAGTTTTCTCAGTTATATATATATAAATATATACATATTTATGAATCATTCATTTATGAATAAAACAACACAGTTATATTTTTCATCATATATAATTATATATATGTATATTAATATATTTGCCACATTCAACTTCACCATTACATTGTTGCATTTACTTACATATTTATTTATATATGATATGTAATCTTTTTGGTCTTGAAAGTTGAAGCATTATTATTATATCCATTTATAGTATTAATTAGTTTAAAGTAGAGCAAGATTCACCTTTCTAGAGAAACAGTAACAACAAATATTTTTTTATTTTTTTTTTATGATTTGCTTACAGATATAAAAATAGTTTTTATCTATCATTCTGCTATACGTGTATTATATAGTTAGAGAGCCATCATCATGTAGCTGTAGTATTTATTGTGACATTTATCGAAAATATAGATGTCAACTTAGTCACACTAGAAGAATAGTATTGTATTTTTTTTTTTAGGATTTATACATTTTTTTTAAGTTAAATTTTTTCTTGTGATATAAATTTATCATAGAGTCAAATTTTTTATGTAACTTATTATTATTATTAGTTTGTTTAAGTCCCATCGTTATGAGACCTAATAACACATTTAAATTCACGTTAAACCGATTGAAAAAGTTAATTAAAAAAAAAAGAAATTCTAAACATTTAATATCTTACCTCTCCATCTTGATCAATCAATTTATTTGACTAAAATACAAATTCATATAAATAAACTCGTGTCTTTAATTAATTTTATGTACTATCCTTGAGTTCTTAATTCGATTTTCTATGATCATCAATTCGAGACTAACAAACAAGTACAGTACTGGTTACACTCTCTTAAACCAGTTTAATCACTCTAATTATGTGTTTAATCATGTGGGACGTGATGTTTTAATATAGAGATTAGAGAGACGTAATTTCCAACTTGGCTTTTCAATGATATTTTTTTATAAATTCAATGAAAAAGAAAAAAAAACTAAATTGGGTAGTTGTGAAAATGGCATTGTTGGAGGAGGTTTGAAAAATTAGACCACAATTTATGGGATGTGATTCGTGTGATAATCAATGCACTGTGATTTCATTGCTATAAAATATCACAAAAATATTATAATTATATATATATACATATTTATTGTCCGTATAACTCCATTGTTAAAGCTAATAAATGACTTTTTCCTATTGGACTACCACGTCGCAAGCAATTATGGATTTAAGATATTCACGTTGCAGACGGAAAATAATTTAAGGGCCGGAATAATTATATTTTGAATCGCAAAATTACGAGAATTGAGAAGTAAAAAAATGTAAGAAATAAATTAAGAAGTGCATCCGCTCTTTGTCACCAAGAGGCACATCTGGCCCGGGAAATGTTTATCCGACTTTTTCAATTGGCGTATGCCGCATGCAACTCACGATTGTTTTTTCTTATATATTTTTAATAAAGTTTAATTTTGTTACGAAAGAACAATTAAAATATTTTTTTTTTTAAAAAAGACGGGCGCCCACATGCATTGGTGCGTGCGTCCAACCGGACGACATGGCATGAACGCTAATGCAGTAATTATTATTTATTATTTGAATTTTGAAGTAAGGGAATAAAGAGAGACAATTTTATTCAAAACTCACAAAAAAGAAGAAAAAAAAATGCATGAACCAAGTCAAAATTGGTACTAGCTTTGGTTACCAAATCCTCATCTTCTCAACCAAATCACTAAATTTGCCAATCACACACCACAAATCTCAGTTTGAGGCTTTTAGCACAAAACACACACAAATAAAGTAATCATTAGACAACTACCTCTCCTTTTCACTCAACCCCATTTGAACCATATTTGCAACTTTTATTTGTGATTTTTTTCTTATATTATTACTATTATTATAATTATATGTACGAGGAATTCATTATCACATGATATTATTTATTGCAAGAAAATTGGATATTATGAAGAAGAAAAAGATTGATAATTGCTTGAAGCAATTGACTTGAGAACCAAGCTCGTCACAAGTCAAACCAATTGTGTTGACTTTGGTCCAATAATATATGGTCAAGTGGGTACTTTATTTAGTGAATAAATAAATTTCAGTAGGGTTTACTTTATAATATAAATCCCGTTTTGGGCCTATTTATTCAAGTACCGAAGACCGTACTACTATGGTTTCGACTTCGAGGGGGTTATAAACTGAAAAATAAACCAAAAGTAATTTCCAGCTATTAACTTTTAAATTTATTTCTCGTTGTTTTAGCATTTTCTTCTTTGAAATTGTCTGTGTGGCTGACTCTGGTAACTTTTTGTCATGTAAATAAATGATTGTTTCCATCAAATTCTGAATCGAGAATAATTGAGTTGTAAAACCTAATTTGCCAAAAACGCGATGAAAATCCGCAGGTAGAGTTATCAAGCGAGTGAGAGTAAGAGAAATAGAGAATTGCGTGAGATTGAACGAGTGTACCCGACCTTTTATACCAATTAGATTATAGCGAAAAAGATTTGCAAGTGATAAAAGTGAATATACCTATCACACTTCATGTGTCCGCTTTTATTTTTTGGTTTGCTTTTGAAGATTAGGATTAATCCTATTTGACCTAAAATAAATGAGCCAAAAGAACGACTATATTGGGTGAATATTAGAACCTTACAAGATTTATAGTCGCGTGTCACTAAGATGAAACCTCATGATACTTACGGCGTAACAATAATGAAACCGGGTCTAATACTAAGCCAGAAAATATTATTCTACGAATTTAGAGTGACAGAAAGCGACAAAAAGAAAAGATGGTTTTACATGCACAACCTTACTTATCTTATTTGATAAAGAACAAAAGGAATCGATGACCACAAATCGCAGTCCACATAAAAACTGAAGAAACTTGACTCACTAAATAGTAAAATATACAAAATGAATGCCTATTTTGGCTCCTCCCAAAAGCTCAAGGACTAGAAAGCAACATTTCTTAAAAAGGAAAATAGTACTATACATGTTGAACCACATATTATATCTATCTCAACTTAGCTTTGAGACCTGCCTTGCCACTTCCTTCTCTAACATGCTGCAACTGAGAGATAAATCATTGTGAATATTATCGGTTGTTCGGTCCTGGTTTTTGGCCTTTTTCAGTCCCGGTTTTGAAGAAGCTTTTTTTTTTTTTTTTTTTTTTTTTGTGGCCCAGTCCCGGTTCTCGATTTTTCGACAAAAGAAAAAAGCTTGGTTTTCTGGCCGAAATGGAGCCAGGACCGAGCCAAAACCTGGCTTCAGGGCCTAAAATATCACCCGTGCTAATCAATTTTCCCCATTTGACAAATGAAGCACTTAAATCCCATTTTCACTAAACATCTGATTTTTCTGCAAAGATTAAGGACGAAATCGTCATTTCCTGGTGGAGTCATTAAGCGAAAAGATGTACGCATCTCATATTTCACTACTATCATGGAAAATGACGATTTTGTCTTATAAAAATCGTAGATATTGTCAGATGTTTAATGGAGAGAGTGAGAGTAAGCTGTTGTACAGTTTCCAATTTCAGGGTGAAAACTGATAAAAAGAAAAGTTTAGGGGCAAATTGAGACAGCACGACAAGTTTATGAAAGATAGCTGATAACAACTCGAGGAACAATACCTGAGAAAACTTGTGAATTGAAATGCTCTATAATGAACGTACTTCAATCCCTGGATGTTTGAGATCGTTGTTCTTCGATTAAGCTTCGGACTCTCTGCAGTTACAATTACATATATGACTAAAATTCGAAAGGCGAGACTGCAGCGTGGAAGGAAAACATGATAAAATGACCCCTCATAGTCATGTATGTGGTACTTATAATTCCGAAGCCATAAATATAAAAGCAATTTAAGGACAAAAATACCTCAGAAGTGCGGATAAATTTGAACAAATTAAAATACCAATATAGTGATTATGGAGACTCACTTTATCAAGTTTTCAATTTAGAATGAACAAGAGATTTTAATGCGCAGTTTCAAGTTTGTACCTTCACCGAACTTCCAACCTCCTCAAGCTTTTGCAGCAGAATTAGATCTCCGGGATGAGAAAACGAATCCTGTCTAAGAGATTTTGATGGCGACATCTGAAGCTGAGAAATAATGAAAAAAAAAAACGATCAAACTTTTTTTGTTTCTAACATTCTTACTGGGTTTATGATTTGTTCAAATCAGAACATGAATGAGACCAGAAGTTTTCCTTAATCTAGTGATACACAGATCATGTAATACTAAGTATTTGAGATATATATACCCTCAAACTTGGAATATCGTCAATCTGAGAGACTTGTCTGGAGAATGCCTCGTTCCTCATGTTCGAAAGTCGCATTAGAACAGCCTGAAAATGGTACCGAGTTTATGTAATGCAAATTTATATGATTTGTTCGAAAGTTGCTCAAAGCTTCAATTGCACAAAATATGTTGTCAAATTCTAATAAACACTAGAACATACCTTCCTAAAAGCACTCAGATTTGCAATTCCCTGGATTTGAACATCATCGCTTGGCGACCGTCTAACACCGACATTCTCGATTCTCAGTGAGTGAACACCAAAGAGAGACTGCAGATACCCTGCTCAAACAAATAGTGAGAAAATTATATTCCAAAACTTTAGAACATCTTTGTCGAAAGCTTTCGCCGGGTAGCAAAAACTATAAGAAAGCGTATGAAATACAATGTTGCATATCGCATTCAGGGCAAATCTTCATTTTGGATCTCTCCATGACATCCAAAACTTACCAACAATGTCCATGCTCGATCGAAGCTCCATGGAAATTTATAGGTTTTGCAAGGATTTATTGATGTTCTTAAAGCAAAACCAAGCTTCACCAAACAAGGTGATCAACAAAAAGGCTACACTTTACCTTGCTCGATCACAATGTCGGCCACGGACGGCAAGAGAATATGCTTCTCCTTCTTCAACACGCCAAAGCACGGGAACGGCACCGGCCTCGTAACCTAAGCTTCGCAAGGAATTCGCACACCGTCACTAAGAAGAAACAACAAGCTATTGTTCGAAAATCAATGCCAAACATGATCAAATTGCTGAAATCAGAGAAACACTACAATCTGAGCTCAAGACTTACTTCGTAAACAATGGAATTCGGAGTAAGATACAGCTTCCGAGACCTGATTTCCTTGCGCAGAATATACCTCCGAATCGGCAAGTACATGAGCATGA
Source organism: Parietaria judaica (assembly GCA_954871525.1). NCBI lineage: Eukaryota > Viridiplantae > Streptophyta > Magnoliopsida > Rosales > Urticaceae > Parietaria > Parietaria judaica. The sequence goes on along the minus strand of OX940864.1, from coordinate 1,913,782 downwards.
ACAGGCCGATTCCCCAAGCCAAGATCAGCAGCAGAGAGTAGAGAACCCAGCGAGCCGTGTGGTACTTGACGAAGCTCTCTTCCATTTCCTGGAACGAAGCCGTGTAGAGCACGGAATCGTCCTCGTGCGACAAGAGGCCTCTCTCCAAGCTGTCGATCTCGACCACCTCGTCGACTGTGCCCATCACGATTTCGCAAACGAAAACCGAATCGAAACTGGCGGTTCGGAGCTGCGAGGATCGAGGAAAAGCTCGGGGAGAAAAGCTATGGAGTCGCGAGTGGCCTTCGTTGAAGCTCAGCTAACAGTCGTCGCGGAGTGAAAATGGCGGGTCAGAAACTGGGAAGAGACTCGAGAGTGGACGACGGTGCTAACGTGCGCCGATGGTAACGGGCCGGGTTTGACCCGATTTTGGTTTGGGCTGGAAATGTACGGCCTGCTTAACTGTGGCCCAATTTGGACGAAAACGTTGGAATTTTATCTCATATATATGTAATTTCTTGATTTTTCTTAGCCAATTTCAGTACGAAATAATAATTGGATCGTTTTATTATTATTATTATTATAAATAAATAAATAATAATATTGGCATTTTTTTATGAGGAGAAATGGTATATTTAAGAACAATGAGATTTGTTTTTTCATATTAAAACTTCTCAACATCTTTCTTTATATTTCATTAGAGGTATGCATAAGAATCATTTTTGTTTTTGTTTAAATTCGATACTTAATAAGATTAGTATATACGAGTCCCATACCATAAGCATTTACCAAGCTTAAATTATATAGCTATACTTATACATAATCATTTTGGTTTTTGTTTTTATACACGCACACTATACACTTTATGCTTAAGCTTATATGATTAGGATTAATAATAAAAGTACCTAATGTATCTTAGTTTTTTGTGACATGAACTCTTCTTCTTCTTTTTTTCTTTATGTTGGAATTTTCAATGTCAATTATTTTCTCTCTATATTTTCGCCTATTTTTTCATTGATTTTTTAATAACAAATTTAAATATGCCGTTATATATTTGAGCACGTCATTTCGAGACTTTAAATTTTCGGTTAATTTTTTTTTAAACATCACAAAATATTACTGAGTACTTATGCCATTATTAACTTGTATTTATTTGTAAACAGGTCCCTCTCTTTCTTTGGTAAAGCTTAGACCTTGGAAAACAAGCAGAGACTCGAAGAAGCGGCTATGGCGGTCAGAAGAAGCGAGAAGTCAGAGCAGAACACCGACGTTTTCGCCTCTTGCTCTTTCTCGAGCCTCGGCCTCGACTCCGCCGTCTGCGACCAGCTCCGAGGTACTCCTTTCGCCTTCGAATCCTGATTCGAAACTCCATACACCAACTTCCATGAAAACGAGTTAAGAATTTGATCAAATTCCATGAAAAACTAGAGAGATTGGCGTTTGAAGCCCCGACTCGAGTGCAGGCCGAAGCCATTCCGGTCATACTCTCTGGCCGCCATGTGTATCCTTTTGGCTGTTTCGAAGCTGACATTTTTGTTTGTTTTTGAACTCTGGTGGTATGGTGTTTTTGTTCCTTAACGGGAGAAATCGTAGACTCGTCAATGCCTCGACCGGGTCCGGCAAAACGGTGGCGTATTTGGCGCCCGTGATCAACTGCTTGCAGCAATACAGCCCTAGAATTCAACGCTGTGACGGAACTTTTGGTGAGCGGTTTTAGTTTTAGGGCGTGTTTTTGTTCAACACATTTCGTGTACTTGTGATTAGTATTTTTCAGCATTGCTAGGATGAATTTGATTGAACCCGAGAAAAAATCGAACGGAAAATAAAGGCGGAAATCTAACGAAATAGAGATTCCCGAACACTCTTTATAATGAACCAAATAACACAAAAGCGTCTTTTCTTCGAGAGCAAGGCGATCACTCTCCGCAACATGTCTCAATAACACTCTTACTTAAGTAAAATATTAAAAACACGCAAAATAAAGGGTCTATAAAAGTGTTTTTTGTTTGCGGTTATTATCTTTGTGAGATTTTTCAGACTGTTAATGATGATCATGACTTGAATTCGGTTATAGCGTTGGTTCTGGTACCTACGCACGAACTCTGTTCGCAGGTATTCGAAATTCTGCAGAAGTTACTTCACCGGTTTCATTGGATCGTTCCGGGTTGTGTAATGGGCGGCGAAAAGAAGACCAAAGAGAAAGCTCGGCTTCGTAAAGGTATATATAGAATTATAATTTTATCATTTGATTGCATTTGTTCTTAATTAGAATACCGGTTTCATTGAATGAATGATCTAACTTGGTCATTTTCAGGCATATCTATTCTTGTTGCTACACCGGGACGACTCTTGGATCACTTAAAGATGACGTCATCGTTTAAGCATTCAAATTTGCGTTGGATAATATTTGACGAAGCAGATAGGTAGTTATACCACTACACTGTTCTTTTCTTTTCTATCTGCAAACAGCATTTTGCCTTTTATTAATTATATTTATTATGCAAATTTCTTGGCAGGATTTTGGAACAAGGATATGGAAAAGCTATTGAAGAAATATTAAATATTTTGGGTTCACGGGCTGATAAGTCCGTTAGCAAGGACAGTGCAGTCTCGAGCAAATATAAATTTGAGAGGCAGAATTTGCTTTTATCGGCTACTTTAAATGAAAAAGTAAATCATTTAGCGCAAATCAGCTTAGAAAATCCCGTGATGATTGGTATGGATGACAAAAGAAAGGAATCTGCCGCGTCGCATGTGTATTTAGGCGATGACGATGACTCGGAACGCCGGATTAAGACGACACCTTCGGTTGGGGATTATAACCTACCATCTCAACTAAATCAAAAATTCGTAAAAGGTTCGTGCTAGTAATAAATATTTTTTAAGTAATTACGGGGCATATTTAATTTAGTTGATTTTTTTTTACAGTGCCGTGCAATTCACGGCTTGCTGTTCTTCTTTCTATTATAAAACATCTTTACGAGAGAGAAGCATCGCAAAAGGTAAATCTAACTCGAGTCTTGTTAATGTTAATTGATTTGCAAAAGATTTTTTCTTAGTTCGTCTCGTTCTCGTGCTGATTCTGCAGGTTGTGGTGTTCTTTTCGACATGTGATGCCGTAGATTTTCATCACAAGTTATTGAGTGAGTTCCAATTCACACCAATGTCGAAACCAGAGGCGGATTCGGAATCAGAGCTTAAACACACCTTTGTTAAAAGCCAGATATTGCGTTTGCACGGTAATATGAATCAGGAGGACCGAAAAGCCACGTTTATGGCCTTCAAGACCGAAAAATGCGCTCTTCTTTTGTCCACAGATGTTGCTGCTCGGGGCTTAGATTTTCCGAAAGTCCGATGTATCATACAATATGATTCTCCAGGAGACGCTAGTGAATACGTTCACAGGTAATTTGACTACTAATTTCCTAGAATTAGCGAAACCGAGTAACCACTTTGACATAGTTTCAAACTATTTAATTGACTTATTCTACAAGAATATACAAGCTAACATATTATGCACATTCAAATTATTGCAGGGTCGGTAGAACGGCTCGGTTAGGTGAAAGAGGAGAATCGTTGTTGTTTTTACAGCCAATCGAAGCTGATTACTTGAAAGACTTGGAGAAACACAACGTTGTTCTAACGGAGTTCAAACTATCCAAAGTGTTGGACAGCTTCCCGTTTTATGAAGACAAGAATCCCGTCAAGAAATTTGTTCCCACGGATTCGCACCCTTGGGTTATGGCCTTGCAAAAGGCGCTCGAAGCTTATATCGCATCTCAGGTATAAATTTCATGTTGATCATTCAAATTTTTCAGTTTTTAAAGCTCGCAAAAATGAACGTTATCGTCATATACAATGCTGTGAATAATGTATTTAAGCCTCGAGGCGTTTTCTCGCTGTGCCTCAAGGCGTATAGCCTTGAGGCGTTTGAGGCGTAAGCCTTGATAAATAGTTAAATACAATATAATTATTTAAAAATAATATAAATAAGATAGATAAAAGCATAATCCTTAAACACTTGAGACTTAAAAATTCCTCAAACCCTTGAAAACTTATAGACTTAAAGTTTAAACACTCAAAGACTTAAAAAAAGATATTAAAAAAAACACTAATTTTTAGAGCACGCATTGAGGCGTATCATCGAGGCGTAAAAAACACGACTGAGGCGCTGCAAGGCGCACGCCTCGGTGTTCCACGGCAAGGCGCACGCCCCGTTGCTAGTCACCTCTACGCCTTACCAAGGCGCGCCTCAATATCGTTTTTCACAACACTGGTCATATATCTATAGGTAATTCGTATTGTGTAGCACTTGTACTACCAGATTTTGAGAAGTCTCACAATCACAAATAACCCGCTAATTAATGGTGTCACATGGTATCTATCCCAGAATCTGGAACCGAATTCCACTTTCATTATTTTTTTGCAATTTCTGAGGGTACTTTTGTCCTAATTATTTTAGGAAGTTTAGTTTTACAAGGGATATATGCGGCAAAAATACCTATATATTAAGTGAAAGTTGCATCATATTCAACCTTTTTTTTTTCTCGTCAAAAGTGTAAATCCTACCGAACGAGCATACTTTTCCTCATCTATCTTTTGGGTATTTTTTCCGCAAATATCCCTTTCTTTAGGTAAACTAAGAGTTTAAAGTACCATAGGGTTATGGAGGGTCATTATATCAGGTTTTCTATTATAATTAGTTGTTTTATTGGTATAGATTAGTTATAATATTTAGAGGAATTAGTTTAAACTTTAAAATTTAGCTCCTAAGATATGCTAGTCTTACTCTTAAGCTGTACATATTCGTAATTAAAATACCTTTTTCAGATGAAGGTAAAGAGTTTGGCTCAGAAGGCGTATTGCTCGTGGATCCGGGCCTACGCGGCTCACCGAGGCGACCTGAAGAGAATCTTCGTGGTGAAGAAGCTTCACTTAGGCCACGTGGCCAAGAGCTTTGCTCTGAAAGAACAACCGTCGTTGGTGGTGAAATCGTTTTTGAAACAAGACAAGAAGAGGAAGTTGAGAGAGGGAAATAACGGTCCACAAAAGAAGAGGCGGGTTGCTGGTAAAACCCATTGACCTTACACGGACATGCGTCGTTTCACGAAAAATGTGCTGACATGAAGCGATCCAAGACGCGGCAGTGAAGGTTTTTACATCGTAATGTCTTGGTTGGAATATATTTCCACCGAGATACAATTTTGAATTTACCAAAATTTGTGACTAATTTATTTAAGAGCAATTTATAGTCAATACCTTCTAATTTGAGCATCCATACGCTTCCGTGTTGTGCGGTCGGCCACGAGCCGGGTTTATTTTCTTAAAATACAGAGAGAAGACGACGCTCAAGCGTCCTTGAACTGTCAGTAGTTTTTGCTTCGATCGGTTTTAGCAAATTTCATCTTGAATATGTAAGTCACCGTAATTATCTCCCTAATTAAATTCAGACTTTTGTTAACTTTAAGAATCGCTTATAAAATTAAGATTTAAATTTGACAAAATTCTTCGATTCTTTATACAATTAAGAAAGACATATTATGATTAATAAACTCAAGAGAGGATAAGAACAAGATGAATTTCCGAAACTATGATCGACGATTATATTAATTGAAGTATTGGAATATTATCCGTACGTTGGAAAATACTTGGTGTGTTCATGAGTGGTTGGATGTCTGGTTTCCCAGCTAAGCTTACACAAAATACTAAGAACCCAACACATATTGTCCCACCATCTACATAATTGCATAATTCTACCCCAAAACTCCAAAAATTAGACACCTTTTTCAAGGACAAAAGACAAGACTAGCTTTATTAGTAAGATAAGGCTTAGGATTTGGATCGAACTCAGACAAAAGAATGTGCGTGCACTCCTACCATTTCAAAGCTGGCCAAATTTTAATAATTATCTTAATATATTTGTTAAGACTTCGTGATTTGAATCCGTTTTTTAGTACTGGTTGTTTCGTAATTTATAGTTCGACATTTTATAAAATATGGAGAGTTTTGCGGTATAATTTAAAGGATATGCACGTCGGTTTGATTCTCATATTAGTTTTTATGTGATTGGTATTTCATGGTTAATTAAACTTAATCATTATTTATAATGTTTGTGCATGCTCCTTTAATGCAACACTTATCCTCATCATAGTGAATTCTTCCGTAATTTTCTACTTAAACCAGATAAAAAAAAAAATCCCTCTACGCGATCTATGATTTTGAAGGGCGACATATTTTATTGGATATTTGAAAGGTCATGCCATGTCAATAGACTTGCTTATTGAATTACGAATTTTATGTAATTATCATTTCAGCGTTCATTAAACTATGGCCATCGTTTTTTTTTTTTCATTGTAATATTTATCAACATTATGAATTATTCTCTTATTTTCCTGATTTCCTTCTCAAATTAAATTTCAAATCAATTTTCTCCTTAAGTTGAATTTTCAAAGCAAAATTATGGTGTCTACTTATTGTGATTTTTTGTTGTCTAACAATACTAAATTTTATACGGTGAGGAATTATTACACTCGAGGTCCACTAATATGTTGAGTCTTGATGATGTCCATGGATTGGTTGATGATGATGATGAAGACGAAGCTTCTGGTTTTTCTGCCAATTATTAAACCAAAACTCAGTCAATCTCATACATAGATAGGTACCCTTTTAGGCTCTTTTAGCTCTACTTTGAGATTGTCGTAGAAACGATGAGTAATGGACCCACCAAAACGACACACAAAAAGGTCATGGCTATCAAATTTGCTATTGTCGATGAGTATTCAAGAAATCCAAAAAGGAAATTTATAATGAGAGAGCAATCATCAATTTTATCAATGTTGTTGAATGGGAATTTCAAAATAGTTATTGGGGTAATTGGACATTTGGATTCAAAAGTTAGAAGAAAATAATTTTTTTTTCTCTCTATCAAATATGATCATACTAATTGGATAAGCTAGCGAGTTCTCTTATTCATTAATTTTGTTGTTATCGTGATACTTACATAGTTATATTATTATTATATATGACAATTAAGGACAAACCTACAACAATCTCAAAAGAATTTCTAACTCTTCCAAGTTTTGAATTTTGTTTAAATTTATCTTATTTGTTGTAAAATTCATTTTTTAATGTATGAAATGATACTAAATAATCCCAACTCGTTGTAAATGTAATTGCTAGAGAAATGAGTGTGTATTATGCTACTAGTGGTCGTGCAATAATGTTTAATTAAGCTAAATTCAACGAATTCTCTTAAAATAAATTTAGTTAGATTAGTCACTATATACATCAAAATGAGGTATGCATTTAAAGATTCTAGGGATCTTTGAGTACCAAATGGCTAGTCCTATCACATGAGAACGTGACACAACTACAAGACTAGACTCGTAGTACTATACCATATAATAAATCACTGCCTTATAAAAGTACTATTCGGTACTTCATTTAATGTTCAATGCATCGAACACGCTATAAATCATTTATCTTAATTAAACACTAATTAAGAATGAAAGAAGATTTTCATATTTATTATTGACGGACAAAAACTTGAGCTAAACTTAAAGAGTAATTGAAAATAATACTCCTTGAACTTTGCAGTTGGTGCACTTTCCCAAAAGTACATTATAATAAAATAGTTTATTGTCATTGCGCGTTAAAAAACATATGAATTAGTCATATTTCGCGCTAAATTAATATCTTTTTATAATTTCTTTTTACGTATAAAGGGTAATATATTAATTTTGAAAAATAAATACGAAATTGTTAAAATGGGCTATCTGATATTTATTTTAAATATGAAGGGCATATCTACTAAAAATTAAAGTACAAAACACAAAACGAAAAACCTTCAAAGTTGAGGGGCATTACTCGCAATTAGCCAACTCTATCTGAGAATATTAAACAGAGTCAAAATTAGAATCACATGGTGTTTCATAAAATTAGCAGGCCCCACAAACCTGATCCACACGTGGCGCAATCCTAGTGGACGCCACGGGCTGAACAGTGAGGTAGCCAAAACCCCCACGTCAGGTGAATTTAGCATCATACGGCTGGGCTTTTTTGGGCCCACACCCCCACCTAACAGCAAGACACCGTGGGCCCTCTCTTAATTTTCGCAAATGGGCCCACATATTCGTGAGCCGGCCCACTTCAAGTCCATGTTGTCTTTTTTTTTTTTTTTTTTAATCATTCACAATTGCTGCTTCTCTTCTCTTGAGTAGAGCAAAATACTTGAGTGAAAAATAGAAAAAATAAGATGTTTATATAGATATATAAAAAGTTATGACATACCTGATTTTGTAGAGAAGACTTTCGGATTTATTTAAAATAATAGCGGCAAAAATACTGAATAAATATGCGAATAGTAATGGCATGTTCTAATTTTTTTCGGTAGAATTTCCATCCACTATCTAATAATATCTTGAAAATTCCTTAAGTCATGATCAAATTTATGATTTTATAAAATTACACACACACATATATATGTATATATAATGAGGCCATATTGTGATTTATGACCAATGATTTGAAGAAACACTGCAAGCCACTCAAATAGACAAGGTTTGGTTTGAAGTTATTATTGTGAATTTGACCCATTTATATTAGTTGTATAGTTGCTGTCCATCATCAGTTGTTATGGTGTTATATCAAACCCTTCACATCACCATTTGTATTATCATTAATATAAAATATAAAATATAAATAGTGCTCAAATATTGCTAAATCTTAGCTTTTGCTAGATATATAATATCAAACAATATAATCATGGCAAGTGAGGAAATATTTATTATATAATATAGTACGATTGAGTGTGCTAATTATTAGTTAATTATCATGAAAGTGCTTCATTGTGGACCTATTTTGCGCATGCAAAGGGCGACAATGGCTTAATCATAAGCTTCATGAGCTAAGTGCAATTAAAATTGTTTGCCTTTTGATTTTAATATTTATTAAAAGCTATAATCTTTGATATTTGATTTATCAATAGTTAATAATATTTCATTGGAAAATTTACAGTTAAATAGAAAGAGTCAAGAGAACTCTTAGCTTATCAACGTTAGTTAGTTTTTTTTTTTTTTTCGTACATATAAAAATATTACATGTTTGTCCTAGGGTTGCAGATATTAATCAGCTTTGGAGCTCCGTATAGATCACTCATTATCTATTTTTTAGAATATTTTTCCACACACACACAAAGTTTTTTTTTTTCGTTAGAATTCAAATCTTTTATGTTAAGGAAACAAGTTAAACTTACGATACTCAATTATTACTAATAACATGATACTATTATTACATTCAAATTATTATAATTTATAGTGTATGTATTTCTACATAATATACAAATTATATAAGCATAAATGGAGTATATATAGCCTGGTTATCCTTTGAAATTAATGATAAATATTAATGAAGTGGTTATTGGCACCACAAGCCTGAGTGGAATATGCCGATAATGAAATAAAGTAATTCTCCTGGTGGATAGGGTAAGCTCGTATATATCCTAATTAAGACTATATATTTATATACGACATTCTTTGACGTTGATATATATTGAATGCTCTTTGTTTGCTTTCATTTTTCAACCTAATAATTTTAATGCGACATGAGAAGCTAGCTAGCTAAGATCTTGATATTTTGAATTATATTAAATTAAATACTGTATCAAATTAATTGTATGGAAATACAACATATATAAATATGCTACCGAAAGTGTAATAAAACAAATACATATTAACGTTTTAGTTTAATCAATTACAGGGCCGGTCCAACCCTTTTTTCGAGACGTTTGGCAAAATCATAAATATGAGATTTTTTTTTAATTAAAATGCTTAAAATTACAAGAGAGAAAAAAGAAGAAGAAGTTAATAGCATACTTTAAACGTGATTTTGTTTTAATTTAAGGTTTTGGGCAACCGACTAACTTGTTCATAGATTAGACTTGGTTTTTGTTCATAAACTTTGCAAAATAGTTTAGTAACATTCTATATCTTATTTAAACTCAAAATTGTAATTTAATTATTATTCGTAGATACAAAACCATTATATATATATATGCATATAAGTACAAATGGACTTAAGATTATCATCCGTGGATGAACATGTTAAATACAGATATCATATACAATCAGTTACGTACATACGTATGTGTATACCGTGTATATATATACAATCCTAAATAATAAAAGAAGACACAGACTTTTCCAGTGATTAATTGTTGAGCTAATGATGCATATATACAAAAGAATAATAGCAAATAAAATAAAGAGGTGATAACAAATATTAAATGAATGGAAATGGCTTGTAATAATAACTCCCACGTGACTGACAATAATAGCTTATAGTAAAATACTAACATGCAGAGTGGAGCCAAGGGCATATACATATACTATATATAATTTTAAATAAATACATACTCATATAGTCATACATTATATTTATTTATATGATATATGCGGTAAATGACTGCATTATTATTCAGGGTTTGTCGGCGCTCTGATAAAATATGAGCCGACCTTGTTTCATTTTCTTATAGCTATTTTCAGATCAAAGCGCCACATTCATATTTTTAATTAATTATTTTATATTTATAAACACACAATAATAATATTTATTATTAATTGTTTAGCTATTTTATTTATTTGTGCATCATGCTCGGAGATGGCCGAAGGACGGGCAAAGCCATCCGCAAAGACCACCGACCACGGCAGCCGCAAATGCAGCCTGGCACCATTAACCGCGTGTTGATTTTTTTTATGAATTTAAAAAAGTGAAAGGCGGTATATATATTCGTTGTGGCAGCTCCACCCGTATGGCATCTCTAGTCGTTGAAAACCACTTGCACTATATATATATAACTATATATATATATATCTCGAATTCTCCGATGAAAAATATTTACAAGTGAAAGCCGAAAATAAATAAAATTATATATTACTTCCGTTTGGGTCAAGTTCAATCGAATTAATAGTGTAATATTAATATGTATGTTTGTTATCGGCATCTTTATAAAATCGATGATAAAAAATTGACATTATATAAAATATGCATATAATTAATTTGTTGATATACTCAATTACTCATAAAATCAATCACCAGTATTTTAAACTATGAAATAGAGTAATTAACTTTAACTTTTAAACAAAGAGCGTTGTGTAATGGCAAATGTAGCTGACAAAAAGACCTAAAGATGATGATCTTAATAATAATAATAACATATTCATTATAATTTATAGTATATATATAGTTTATTTATAATATTGTAATAACCTTAATATATACAATTTGTGGGACACGTATAATATATAGTTTATTTGTAAGGACAAGGGAAGATTCGTCGACCACTTCTAACAATCTTTTTCAAGCCGTGAATCTCGCTCCATTGCTTGCGCTTTAGGTTTTCCATTTTTATAATCTATATATGTTTTGAGTCTTGACAGTTTTTATTTTCCTATGTTTATTCACTGTTCTCGACTTTTACGTGTGAAGAAGTTAACTTGCTTATTTTCATGTGTTCGATCTATTCTTATTCCTCGAAATTTATGCGAAGAGATTTTTTTTTTTCCGAATAGTGAACATGGTATGCTATGCATGGAATTTTATGTCTTGAGAGAGAAAAAAAAGACATGCCTATTTGTTAAATTTTGTAGAGTACAATTAGGAAGATAGAATAGTTTTCGGACGACACTTTACTCTTAATATTTTTAAATTAGTAACGATATAAGTATAATTGTTTTAATTTTTATAGTGATATAAATTTAATTTTTTTACCATTCTTAATATTCACTTTTATTCTTAATTTTCATTTTAGATTAATAATGATATAATTAATTTGTCTTCTTTAATTATATTTATATAGCTCATGTCACAATATTTGAAATTTATATCTTAGATCCGCCAAAAAAAACTAAACTAAACAAACATGAATTTTGATCAACATGATTCATTTACGTACCCTTTGTGTTTACTTTCAATAATTGTGTTTGATTCGATAGAGAATACTGATTATTCTTTATCATAAATTTGAAAATGTAAAAACTCTTGGTTTATGTTGAGACGACAAATGAATCGAATTCAAAATTATACCGATGTTATAAAATCTTACATATCGTCAGTGGCGGAACCAGGGGGGTGGGCAGGGTTGTTCAAACCACCCCCCAAACTTTTTTTTTTGTACTGTTTTACCCTAATTTTATTTTTTTATTATTATTTTACCCTTAAATTTCACTAAATTTTAATTTTAGCCACCCCCGAGTATAATTTCTGGTTCCGCCACTGCATATCGTACATGAAAATGAGATTCAGACGTCAAAATTTTGAAATAAATACACATATTCAATTTATCTCTCGGCTTGATAATAATCATAATTGTTGAATCATGATTTTCAATTAATGTTTATTATTTTACCATGTTATTTGATTGACCTATTTATGGTAAGTATTGACATGCCTGATGTCATGACAACTGGAAGATATTTCAGGAAAGTCCCAAAGTCGCACATGTTTAGGTTCGTGCGCATCCTCAATCAAGAAGTGATTGAGTTGACCTCTCCCTACATTGAATGAATAATATTGCGCTGATATTAATGAAGATTATTGCTCATTATTGTTGATCAGTGGAGAGAATCATGAAGCTGATCTGCGTCATCAAGACGAAAATATTCTCAAGGGCAGCTCTTTTATGTCCCCGTCGATAGCACTTACCGAGAAATTCTCAGAAAACCTTCGGGAGAAGTCAATCAGCAATTCATGAATGAAGTGGAGAAGGACGAGACGTTCGTAGCTGATTGTTTGCAAAGGGATCTTGCTTTCATCTAGAGTTCACGTGTTGGATGTCAAAGTTGTTGGTGTGACAACAAGGAGGAGTTTCTTTTGTATGCTTTGGGTCCATATGATTTATTGCTTGTAATCATCTCTTGTAACTCTTGGTTGATTAATATGGATAAGTGCCCAGCAAAAGTAGTGACAGGAAGTCCGAACTGCGTTACCAAAAAATATTGGTGTTCTTTTAATTTTTCCGCACTCGCTTTATTCTTATCGTTCACGCTCATAACGTTATATTACATGTGCAACGCGAAAATACGTTTTACAATAATAATAAAAAGTATTGATCCTATACATTGCTGATTGTCAATGGGGATGAGTCCCCAAAATGTCCCCTTATTTCACATCCGACCGGTAAATTTTTTTTTTTTACCATAACCCGGATACGGATATATCCGGGTCCGGGAAAAAAAAATCCCGGATATATCCGGATCCGGGTTTTGTTTTTTGTTTTTTTGTTTTTTTAAATTGTGTTATTTATTGTTTAGTCCCTCGTTTCGTTTAGTTGTTCAAATCTAACATTTTGGTACTTAAGTTCGGTTATGAAAAAAATAAATTTTTAAATTTTTAAATTATTTTAAGTGTTTTAAATATTTAAAAAATAATTGCGAAATAAATAAAACATACAACAACAAAAGAAAGTAAATATGCGTTTTTATTCAACAAACTCGAAGGTCGGATACGAGAAAGTACAACTACAACCAAATTTCGAACGGCAAACGAAGTTACAAATTCAAAGTACAATAAGAAAACGAACAATTGAAAACGAATTACATTTGAATCTGTGAAAAGTAATTCGCCATTTCTCGGTCGAACATATCGTTTTCTTGTTGTCGCTTGTTGGCCATAATCCAATCTCTCGAAAGCATAAGGATCTCGACCATCAATGATTTTGTAGACTTCCGGCGAGGCTCTAACATCCTTCCGGCCATTGAGAATGCCGCCTCCGATGATACCGTTGAGACTGGGATTGTGAGAATGTCACGAGCCAACAAGGATAAAACCGGATATTCTGATCGATTTGCGTGCCACCATTGAAGAATGTCGAGGCCTTCGTTAGGGCACGGTGTCGAAGGAAGGTTACAGAATCGGGCGTACTCGTCGATGGTGTTGCGCCGTCGACGTCGACCAAGAACTCGAGATCCCGAAGCGCCACTTCCTTGTGAACCCGGTGAAGAAGTAGACATATTGCCGCTCCCTATAGACGTAAGGTTGTAGAATAAACGCTGATTGTACACGTATGGTGAACCACCGGCCCCGCGTCCGCCCTATATTAAACAAAAAATATTAACGTTTATTAAAGTAATGTTAGGAAATTAAAATAACTAATCTTAAGAAATAAAGTTAAAAAAACTACCTGAGTTTGTTGTTGTTGTTGATTCGTTTCCTCCATCTGATCTTCCAAGTCGTTATATTTTTGCTCGTACTCTTGGTAAAGGGCCTTCATCTTCTGATCCGCATCGAAGTAATTGTGCGTCATATAGGGCTCCCCCGTGATTTCTTGCATGGCCGTTAAGACTTCCTGCAGTTTGGAAAGCTTAAGTGTCGGATCCACGATCACAGCGGCGCAATATAGAAATGGGAGCTTGTCAGGACTCCAATAATATTCAAACTTTGCAGTCATCGGGGTTAGTACATCGGTAAATAAAGTATTACGTTTTGCGGTTTCAAAATGACAAAGTATATCAAAAATAGCGGGCAAAGCTCTCTGAGATGTGGGTGAGTAAACATGAGATAAATCAATAGTAATTTGATTAAAAAGGTGTAGAAAAGCCTGGAATTGGATGGCTTTTAGCCAATCGTCCGGAGTAATTTCTTCGCGGTCGTCTTGCTCGAGGCTGTTGATCCAGTTCGTAAGAAGCTCCTTGTATGGTAAGACAGCATCCAACATCATGTAGGTCGAGTTCCAGCGGATCGCCATATCCGGTTGAAACGTTCTTACCTGGTAACCGTGAGCCCTGCAATAATCTTCCCAAGAAACTGTACGCATAGTAGATGCTCGTATATACAAAATAATGTCCCTAATTTTGGCGATACTATCTGAAATAACGCGAAGACCGGATTGAACTATCAAGTTTATAATATGACATGCACACCTTTGATGAAAACAATCGTCCCTAAAATTGGTCAAACTTTCCTTCATTATTTCTACGGCATTGGCGTGGGCACTAGCGTTATCTAACGTAATGGAAACTACTCTATCCTTAAGGTTCCAATCCGACAAAACTTCTAGTATAGCCTCGGCTAGGTTTACTGATGTGTGCCTAACCCTCATCGGCTTAAAACCTATGATACGCTTTTCCATCTTCCAATTATCGTTAATAAAATGAGCTACGACCGTAATATAATCATCATTAGCATGGCCTTTCCAACAATCCGACGTTAAAGACACTTTGTAAGAAGATTGTTGGAACATTTCTTGTAAAGCGGCCCTTTGCTGGTTATAAAATTTGAGAATTGTCTCGTGGTTTATATAATACGAGATTTCCCTATAGTTTATCGGTGCCACTTTCATCATCATTTCGTTAAAACCTTCTCCCTCGGGCGCCGATATAGGCAAACCATCGCGTATAGTCCACTGAGCAATATACATTCTATATAAATCATCGGGTAAGCGACTTACCTCCTCCGCCCGCTTTTTCTTCAGACATGTCTTGACGTGGTTTTCTAGACGGCTGTTGCCGTGGTTCTTCGGGTGGGCCGGAAATTCCTCACTGCAGTGTCGGCAAATCCCCCACCTATCTTCCAAGCCGGTTTCGTAGTTGTATCTGTAGTCGGGTATGAAGTCGTGCTGCCAAACCGCTCCCGTTAATTTCTTTCGCTTCCTCGCCGGCGGATGGGGGGGCCGACCATGCTCACCCGGAACTAAGGGTTGTTGTTGGGCACGTCCACGTCCACGTCTAGCTGGCGGCGGCGTTGGTAGAACTTCGTCAACTTCCTCCTCCTCGCCTTGGCCTTGAACGTAGTTCGGGTCCTCCGCATCATCGTTCTCATCATCACCACCACCATCATACTCGTCATCGGGGTCGTTGGATTGGTTCCTCGACCTCGTTTCCTGAAAAAACAAAGAAATATTACAAGAGTTTAATATTAATTTAAATATTACAAAGGAATAGTACAATTATTAAATTTTAATATTAATCATTTTAATATCAATCATATTGATTTAATTAAATTTCATATAGTTAAATAAAAAAGTTAACAAAATTAAAAATGGTATTTTGTATGTGTGGAAATAATTATCAAGCTCTTTTGGACGGAACTCCCCGAGGTTCCACGGCCAGATCGACTGGAAAGGATGCTATGATCTCGCTTTAGGCCCAAGCTTTTCTAGACAGAACTCCCCGAGGTTCCCAGGTTAGCTTGGAGGAGATTGCAAAGCAAACCTTATTTAAAAACCAATCTTTCTAAGACACCATAATCCGTAAAAACTTTATAATTATCACCACACATAAAAAATATCATTTTTAATTTTTTTAACTTATTTAAGTAACTATTTAAAGTTTAATTAAACTAATATGATTAAATGATTATTAGCTAACAAAAAATCTCAAGAAATTCGTTTCTGATGTGGAAGATCAGCCGGAACCGCAACCACAGAGCATACTAAGACTTTCAAAAGACGTGACAAATTAATTAATTAAACTAAAATAATTAAACTAAATTAATTAATTAAAATAGTATGATTAAATGATTATTAAATCTCAAGAAATTCGTTTCTGATGTGGAAGATCAGTCGGAACCGCAACCACAGAGCATACTAAGACTTTCAAGTGACGTGGCAACAACACTTACAAATTAATATTTAGTGATTAATTTAATTAATTATTGAAAACAATTTCTTTATCTAACAATTTCAAATATAATAAAACAATTATTTAATTAATTAACTACTTAAATTAAACGTACCTCGGCGTCGTCGGGGGAAACATATTGTTGTTGACGATGTTGTTGGACTTGTTGTGCTTGGTATTGTTCCTCGTTGCTAAGGCTGTGCCATTCCGGAATATAGGGACCTTGATAATTAAGTAAGTTAGTAAAAGCACCGACGTTACCTTGAGAAAATAATAATTGTTGGTTAGGCCCGACGCCACCGGTACCATATTGACCATGAACCGGTAATGGTTGGCTAGAAGAACCGGGAACATTGTGTTGATTCATAACTCCGACATTATAGTTATGTTGACTAAAAGCCGTCCCGCTATTAATCGACCGCAGCGACGGAATAGTGGACCGTCCTTTTCCTCGGACATCGGGACGTCCTCGAGAACGGTTGTTGCCACTCGACATATTAACGACAAATTAAACTAATAATAACAATTAAATAAACTAAATTACTAATAATAAATAATTAATAACAACTAATAATAAACTAAAATACTAATAATAACAACTATATAAACTAAAGTAATAACAACTAAAATACCTAAACAATATATTAAACTAACAATAGAGAGTATTTATATAATTATAAAGTAGCTAAACTATAGAGTAAAATCGGATCTTTGAGAGCTTGAGAGAGTTTGGGAGAGTTGGAGATGAAGAGAAGAGGATGTGTGAAAAAAATGGGAGTGAAATGGTGTATTTATAGGGAAAAATGTGTAGGAATTCGAGTAAGAGGTGTAATTATAGCTCCAACGGCTATTTTTGAGGGCCCCCATGCAATTTTTCTTCAGACCAAAACGAGCCAACGGCTCTTTAATCTGGGCCGTTGGATCGTAGATCCAACGGCCCAGATTAAAGAGCCGTTGGCTCGTTTTTTTTTTTTTTTAAAAACCCGGATAATAATTTATCCGGGTTGTTTGTTTCCCGGATACCGAAATATCCGGTTCCGGGAAAACCCGGATCTGGATATTTCGGTATCCGGGTTTTTTTTTTTTTTTTTTAATGAATCCGGGTTTAACCCGGATTCATATTTTGGGCATTGAGTACAATTTTTATTGCTTGGTTGTCACGAAAGGGATTGAGTTAGCGATAGGAAAAATACAAGTGTACATATATATATATATACATATATATATATATATATGACTAAGATTGATCTCTCTCTATATTTATACATATAATTTTACTGTGTGGTTACTGGTTGCTAACCGAAAATATTTGTATAAATATTAATATATCATAAATTAATATCATGATTCTAAAGTGAAGCAATTTTTAAAGTTTATTAATAAAAATATTTTTTTTGATGATTATATATAAAAATAACTAACTGTTGTAATCAATGACAATATATAAAAGTCTCACATGGATCGTATAAATAAAAGGGTTAATGACGGTAAAAATACTCAAAATTTGGTCAAAGAACCCCTCGTGTACTCAAAGTTTAAAAGTGGTGGCAAAAATACTCAAAGTCATATTTGAGGAATTGACCACTCCATTCTCATATACATCAGACTTTCTTACTACAAATTCAAGTTCGAACACGTACATACATATATGTATATCCTAGTTTTGCCCTCTAAAGAAATATCGTTGATTAGGTATGTAAACTAATTCCGAAAACAAAGCTTTTACGGCATGCGTGAAGGAGATATACATATATATATATATATACACACATGGATAATCAACACTTTTCATGAACATTATATAATTAATTGGATTAACAAATTATTAGAAAGGTCCAAGAAAAGAAAAAAAAAACGCGTATCGGTGATGATAATTGAGAAACCATTACTTACTTCCAACTGAACTGAAACCCTAATCTTCATATCCACAAGTTGGAAGAAGGAATTGATTGATCGAACCCCACCATTTTAATGCAATTAATTCCCTTGCTTTGACAAATTCTCACAGACCCTACTTCCATTTCCATTGAGAGAAAGAGATATTAATAAATAAATAAATAATATGTGGCTGCTCTTTTGTGAGTGAATAAAATCAAAAGAAAATTTGAGAGCCTCCTTTTGGAGATATCGTTGAATCACCTGGATGGTGACCTTAGTGGCTCAATTATCACCATCATCAATTCTCTCTCCCTCTCTAGTCTCTCTCAATTATTTATATATATATATATATATATATAATTATATATATAACTTTTTTTTGGATAAATCCCTTTTAAAAACGTGTACAAGCCATCTCGGGCATTCCCTCGACGACATGTTGGGTATAGATTCCGCAAGGCGGTATTTAGCAATCCTATTGGCGACTTCATTGCACCCTCTCGGGATCCAACGACACCCGCCGCTAGTTTCCTCTTCCGCCAAAATGTTCCCAATTTCCGCGATAATCGGGCCTTGGATACAAGGCCATTTTCTCCCGTTAACAAGGTGGAGGGATTTTAGGCAATCGGTTTCCACCCCGGTAACCCTCCACCCATGTTCTCGAGCAAACTTAAGGCCATGGAGGATGGCATGGCATTCCGCTTTCACCGGAGATCCAGCGTGGTCTTAAAAAAAAAACTCATTAGGTTATCATGAAAATAATGTTAATATCTCTCATATCAAACCAATAAATAAGTTTGTTCAAAAAAAAAAAAAAACCAATAAATAAGTAATTTAATTGCATAAATCTAGCTAATGTGGCGACGTATAAACGTGACGTCGCATATCTATATGTAATTTGTTAGAAATTAAAATAATTTTATTTTAATTGGTTATATAAAATAGTACGTGTACAACTTTGAACCACGATACGGGCGTAGTGTAAGCATATTTGTTGAAATAATAATAAAAAGATACTGGTGACTACACGAAAAATAGTCAGAGACGAAAAAGAAAAGAAAAAAAAAAGCTCATTAATTTCCTATACGAGTTATTGTTACCATGATCAAAAAGACGTTTAGTATATGATTATTGTGAAATAACGCAACATAAAAATTAATGAATTACTAAAATGGCCTTATTGTGTGCATATAGAAGAAGAAAAAATCATATATAAAACTTGAAGAGAAAAATTGTAATATATATAATATATGTTACCAGTTTAAAATTCACATCTGAGTCTGACTTTGAAAATAACGATTTTTTTTTTCTTGGTCTGTTTTCTTGAATGTTCTTGGCTTCGTGTGCCTTTTCTTTCTTATTTGCGTTATTATACTTAAAAAAAAATTGCACATCTTAAATTAATTAATTGGTTATATAGTATTAATGTGTATACATGTATATATATAACAATATACGTGTGTAGAGAGAGCATGCATGAGTCGAATTTAACGGTATCTAAAGCAGTGGATCCATCAAAACGATATTCATGTCATATCATGTCAAGTCATTGTCTTTAGAAATACTAACATAGTTGAATTCTCATGCATAACAATTCCATTGGAACTTGAAAATTATTAAGTCACTAGGAACCGTACGATCCGTGTACCATTTAATATTATTATTAATTATATTGTTGGGAAATTAAGAAATATCTTCTAATTATTAGCTTAATCAAAGCGCTTTGATTAATAATTACGAGGACGTAATAAGTTTGATCTTCTAATTCACTTCGTCACGACCTTGTCGGTTCCTTTCATAATTAGCCAAACCCATGTGCAATAAATTTATAATCCCAAGTTAGGGCAACGAAATAATTATACATTATGAAACCAAATCATTCTCTTTGTCTACCTCTTCATGCCTAATTAAGGAATTATTCAAATATTGGTCAATAAATTAGATTTAGGACTTTAGAATAAAAATATTTACAGACATCATAATTTCATATATATGACAAAAAAATTATAATATATGTTATTACTGGTTGGTGAAAATAAGAAATCAGATTTTTTTTCTTTATAGTGTGTAAAGTGATAGTTTTTATCCTCCTCTTTTAATTCATATTGCTACTACCGAGCGATTGTTAAAAAAAATATCAATAACTTTAAGCGTGCGGTCTAACAGAATGAAAGATGTACGATTTCTTGTCGGATTATTTAGTTGTGACCATATATTGTGTGTGCGAGAGAGTGATGGCTTAGTATGAATTCAATCAAAATTATTTTTCGGTGATACGAAATCAAGATGTTCTTTTATTATTATGATGTGATTATGTCTTTTATAGACATATCGTTAACGATTATCTAATATATTTGTCGTTCGTCGTCCCTGAGCTCAATTATAGTGGGTTTGCCATATATTATATAATATGTGTGTGTGGCAGACAATCACAATATATGTACATGATTAATTCTTTAAACAAGAAGAGAAAGTAGTAAAGTTTTACTATATTCCATCAATCTATCTAGGTAGTGCAATAATATATTGATACCACAAGGCTTGTGGAGTTATATATTATAGGACCAAAGTTCGCTAGTTATGTCTTGTCTCCTTTACTATAGTGTTGCATATAATTCATTCTCGGACTTTTAGATATATATGCACCACATATATTTATGCCTATATTGTATCTATGTGTCTGTATTATTTATCTTTCAATTGTTTGTACCATTGTATTTTGTTTCGTACGTAGTCAACGAAAAGCTTGCCGATACAAATTTGCAGAGTGGGATGTGGACTCAAGACTTGCACGTATAAGATTGGACAATCGTCATCATATATGAGGGTACGATCGAAATTAGAATAGGGTAAGATGTCGGAGAGTTTATCAGAAAGCGTGCGAGTGAGATTATTTATTCGATAAGCAATCGGTTTGCTACACAGACTACACGTATATAATATAGTATATAAGTATATGCGCTTTTAAGGGGGTTTATGTACCCAACTATCATAGTCGTAACGTTAATCTTTTGAGTCGCTTATATATATATACATTTTCTACAATATAACTTTTAGTGAACAACAAAACTATATATATATATATATATATATATATATATATTCATTTGTGATAGGTATGATAATGGGATAAATTATAGGAATACCGAATTCATTTGGTTCTTGATAGAAACTAGAATTAGGTGAACCATCTTTCACTTCTATCAATTTTAGGCCCATGTATTGATTAGTAGTAATCAATGTCAACCATACACTATAAACATATATTTCATGATATACATATAAATACATGCACTGACAGCTGATTTATGAGATCAGCCCTAGCATATTCTCTTCCCCAGGGGCGGAGCTACGTTGGGCTCAGTATACGCCCGGGCACCACCTGAAAACAACGTGAAAAATATTAAAATAACAGCGTTTGAGTAAAAAAAAAAAAACTCTATATATCATTATAATATTTGATGAATCAATATTAAGAAATGTTAGAGCATTCAGCCCAACTGGCTCAACTGATTTTGCCAAGTCTCTCTTCTTACGAGAAAGGAGCTGAGTTCGACTCTTCGTTTAGTCATATTTTTTGTTTATTTTTCTTTCTCAGCTTTAAGCTCTTTTTTTTGTTGATTTCTTTTTAGTTATTAAAAATATGGATATATTCTTATACTCGCTTATTTATTGGATACATTCACTATTTGTTATATGGATACATTCACTATTTGGCGTTTAAAAATGCATGATTGTCGCTTTGATATTTCTATTTATACCAACGATGAATTTATAATACAATACTTTCAAAAATAAAAACGCGACGTCATTTTTTATACTAGGGTAAGTCATTATTTTTCTTTATGTATGTATGTATGTATGTATGTATGTATGTATGTATGTATGTATGTATGTATGTATGTATGTATGTATGTATGTATGTATGTATGTATGTATGTATGTATGTATGTATGTATGTATGTATGTATGTATGTATGTATGTATGTATGTATGTATGTATGTATGTATGTATGTATGTATGTATGTATGTATGTATGTATGTATGTATGGAAACTTGAAAAAATGACTCTCAAAAAGCATGTTCTACGTTTTCTATTCCCCAAATTGATGTATTTGAGTATCTATTTCCCAATCTGTAGTTAGCTACATTTTGGACAAAACACCCTTTTTCTGAGAAATTGTCAAACTCTACTCATAAAACTGTCAAACTTTGTGCCAAATTCTGTCAACCCATACTCAAAAAAATGTCAAAGTTGAGACAATATTTCCCAGAAACTATCAAACTTTACTCATAAAATTGTCCAAAATGACAGTATCTCAACTCAAGTAGAGAAAATGGTATTTTCATCCAAAATGAGATAAAATAGAGTTTGGGGAACAATTACTCAGATACATTAATTTGAGGAATATAAAACATAGAACATGCTTCTTGGGAGTATTTTTTCAAGTTTCCCTATATATATATATATAAATATAAATGTTACATATTGTTGTTACTTGTTGCAATTGTTGTTAATTGTGTGCTTGATTTTTTTATATAAAAAAATACATTATGCACCATCTTGATTGAAATCCTGGCTCCGCCACTGCTCATCTGACGTAGCATGGATCCCGTAATCATGGAATAATTCAAATTATCATTAAGATTATTTCATTTTAGTTGTTTTACGTATAATTTTATTTATCTGCATTAACGGTTACCTTGACCAAGTAATGTTTTCCTTTATTTTAGTGATTGCATTTATTTAGGAAACTTAGTTTTATATTGTTATCGTTAAATATATATTGTACGATCACATTGATCAAAGGAGATTATTATGAAATGAAAATATTCTCAAAAAATATTCTCTCAATGATTCATATGTGGTGGACGTGAGTTTTGGGTTTCGTGTTTGTGTTCGTGGTGGGCGTACACACTCACATTTTCTCTCGGTTTTGGGTGGTGGACTCACGATCGAGACTCGCCAGAAAGCTAGACGTGGTGGACGTTTATATTTTCGGTTTTGGTTACTTTTCGATGACAAACGCGTCGCCGACTAATTCTCGCTGCATCATCATCCCGGACTGCGTGGTAAAACTCAAAACAAAACCTCCGGTGATGCTCGTTTTGACCGGATTTATGTATGCACATTCACCGATTGGAAAAATCATTTTCGCTGGCACATTCAAGATTTCGGTCACACTCAATAAATTAAGAAAATATTTTTTCTTAATTTATTGGGTTCACATTACAAGATTTTGGTTGCACGAGGAATGGTTTTAGATTTTTTTTATTTCCGATGTTAAAATGGGCCGACTAAAATGCTGTTTCTTGTAGTGTATAAACCCGATAAATTAAGAAAATAGTTTTTAAATGCTACAATTCTTTCAATGAAATTAATTAATTTTGTATATATCACAAAATAGCATCGATCGGGGCATGAAATAAATTTTATTAATTTTGTTCTCTAAGGATGCTTGGGAGACAAAGCCTTCTGGCCTCGTGAGCTTGGACCCACCATTTTTGCAATAATTAATTATGTTAAATGCAAACAATATTTGTTGTTCATTCATAATTTCATACTATTTTTTATCGTCATCATGATCAATTGTTTAGTCAAAATATTTATTTTTATTAATTATTACTTCTTATAAAATTCTGTTGCAATCAGTAACTTCTTATATTAGACTCAAAACCCTTTTTTTTATATAATTTAAGCTGGCCATCTCAGCTTCGCTGTGAAACTCGCAAGCGTCCTCGGGTGTTCCGCGGAAGCTCGCCACTGCGATCTTCCAGGAGCTTCAGCAGAGACGTATGGACGGCTCGTGAGGCGGCAGAGCCTCATAATTAGTGTATCATCGTAACGAAACAATTTAATAAATCGTTTAAAAAGTAATAATATTTTCAAAGCTACAGATCCTGTTACTCGTAGCCATTGTTATAAACCGCAAGTCCATTTCACGGGTATACCATCGCGGGCTTCCTCGGTTTTTTGGATTCTGCGCTCTAGTCTTAGCTGCGGAAAAATAATATATATTCAAATCTTAAGATCATGCATTTCCAGTACTACTTCGCTGCTCACACTTCAAAATAAATACAATACACGTAAAAGTTTAAAAACACTTATTTTTCCTCTACACATATATATGATTTTGAGGGCGTTCTTTTTGCTGGAAAGAGGTGGCCGTATTGTCCGTACAACCAAGAGAGATAGTCGATCATGAGCTCCAACGATAGCTATATAGCTTATAATATATCAATATATATATATATATGTGTATGTATCTATACATGTGCGTGTATATAGGTGGCGATATTCCGGTCGGGTCTGGAGGTGGTTAACGCGACAAAAGCTGCAATATTTCACATGCATGCTTTCACTCTCTGCATAATTTGCTCATATATATACAATATATATAATTGTATTATGTATATATATGCGTAGCTAGATAGCGCGTTGCCTGTCTTGCTTATATATTTTATTAATTTACTGCTGCTTATTAATTTGAAAATAGCTGAAAATAACAAAATATCATGTTGAGATATTCTGGGAAAGATTCCAATTCGGCTAATGTGTAATTAACCTAGAAGCCGAGACATTTTAGAGCTTGCTAGAAATTGCGATCGACGGAGGGATTGCGGGATTGAGACATAACGGAGTTCGTTCTTACCATAAATATTGATGATAAAAAAAAACGAAGGAGATCATCATGCTTAGTACAGAAGGAGTTTGCATTCGTCAACCAATACTATGGCGAAAATAGCGTGAACTTAGCAGTTTTTTTTTATCGGAAACAGCCTGATATATGCTATGGCGGAGCTACTTGGACACGAGGGTTCATACCTTTTTTCGCCGAAACTTTTTTTATTATTATTATGTGGAGAAGAGTAAAAAATGATGCATATATATATTGATAATATATACAAGATGTGGCAATGACATGATTATTATATATCACAATATCTTGCGGACACAGCGGCTTATTATCTATCGCACCAGTATTCGTAAAATTCAAAAAATCAATTACGGTTGCAACTTCTATCCATTGGCGAAGCCATTTGGTGACTAGTACTTGCCAGTATAAGTTTGTCCCCGAAAAATCGAGTTTGCTCTCTAAAATTTTAAGTAGAGACTTATTTTTTCTTAGAAAATCATAACTTTATATTTCGATCTGCTTATTTGTCTAAACTTTGCGCATGTATTTCCACGTTTTTCGGGATATCTTTGCATGTGTAAATAACTAAAAGAAATTTACGAGGAAGAAAACGCCTCTTCGGTTTGAAAACGATGCAATTAGTGTTGATTTTTTTTTTAGAGAAAAAAAAAATTGAAAACAAAAAATAGTGATTCATTGATGTGCTCATTATTGTCTTGTTGACGACATCGTTAGCTAAATTTTCGTAGGCGAATTCATCTTTTCGAGTTCAATGAAAAAAATATGGTTTTATAATTTTTTAAAAACTATTCTTATACTTGTTTATTAATTTTTAAGACTAACATATATTAACAACGGATTTATGTGAAGGGTCTTAAAATTTATTTTTTTCATTCAGATTTATATAGAATAATGTAGTACATGTTTAACATTTGTGATACATCAAATTGTATTGCTAAAGAGCGTTAAAATTTATTTTTTTCTAAGCCCCTCATTTTAAAGCCGATTCTAATGACGACAACCCTACAAAGAGACGCTTAGATATTATTTTTGCCTTCCCTTACGATAATTTTTGGCTTCGCCCCTGCTTGTATCGTGGCAAAGAAGACATTGACCCCCCACAATTTGCCACAAAGCCGCAAAATCAGTGTGAAAAAAATATCGGTTGATCGAGTATCACATGGATTACAAGGCTGACTCTGTCACTCGCCAACAAGGTCCCTTGATTTTACAGCAAATAGTTTTGTGAATTTTTTTCTTGTACTAAGTACATATATACAATTAACATAATTGTTGATATAAAATTAGCATAACTGTTGATATAATTATAAACTATAAATGTATGTATATTCTCGTTAGGGTTAGATTAGATTAGACCATACATCTATATATATATTTAGTTTATAATTATTATATCAACAATAAATGTTTTGTTAATATTCTGGATAGTCAAAGAGCCATAAAGAGCTTCTATACGTGTATCTTTGTCTTTTTAATTACTTCTCCTTTCGGCTAAGAAAATAATCGGATTTTCACTAGTGGTCCTCCTATTCTAAGAATTACTTAGTGTGGTCCATTCCAATGAAAAATATCACAACCTTTATATACATATATGTATTTTATACATTTAAATAAAATAAGTAGATAAACTTTATTATTTATTATTATTATTATTATTATTATTATTATTTCAATTTTTTAAAAGAGGGGTTGAGGAAAAAAGGTATATTTCTGGAGTGAGATTTTAAGGAACATAATAAGGTAAAGTTTGGAGGTCCCTACACTTTATAGGAGGACACTTAAATTTGGGATTTACATATTTTATCCACTTTAATTGTCCCCCACTAGCTGTAAATATTATTTATTTAATTTAATTTAATTTAGCTAAGAAAGTGATGATTTAAGAATTGAAGGGACACACATAATTTAAAAATTAATTTTGGTGTATACTTTTGGTTTGAGTATAATTATGTTCATAAAGTAGGATTCATGGGATATGACATGTGAAGATCCTCCTTTTGCGGCTTAGTGACTTTGTTGGCCTTCTAATTTATTATAATTCATCTCTCCTAACCCATCACTTTATTTTTATTATTTTTATTTTTATTTTATGAGTTTGAACACTTTTTTTAGTTTAATTTCTTCATAGAGTGAATAATCAAAGACCGTTTTATTTTGAGTGTCAATATGACAACAATAAAAATACACCATGTTTTGGGATAAAGTTTAGGTTGTCTTTAGTATGTGATTACGATATGTTACCTAAGTGTTACAAAATAAATAATTTTCCATAAGATTTTTACTCTAGTTACAGGAGTGTTATGTGAGGACTTATAGGAAGATCGTATATAGATAAAAGTCAAAGTGAGAAAATATGAGGAGAGAGAGGCACTTTATAATTATCGAACCCGTTTTGACCATCGTGAGAAAAATTGATTTTACACACTCGTTCATCGTAGACCAATCATGAAATTTTGACCGACGGAGATGTTTTCCGAGCGATCTAAGCCGGTCTACTGAGGCAAATTTTAAAGTATTACTCTATAAAAAAAAAATTATGCATTGAATGTGTTCTCTAAATTGTACCGGATTAGTGGGACTCAAAATTACGAATGATCAAAGTTCCTGAACATATGTAAATACTTTTTATTATGAATTTATAAATTAACTCTATTCTTAAGAGTGAATATCTAGATATATTATGCTTCTAATTCATCAATCAAAAATGATTTTCTTATAAAAATATGCAATGATTTTTTTATTTGTTTTAGTAGAATTATGAAATAAAGTTTAGTTCGAAAATTATTGCAAGTAGCTTCATATTAATATAATAAATCATAGTTATGCATAATCAATTTATCCACAAATTGTAAAATTTAGTGGACACTAATTATAATATTCTACATTAAATGACGAACAATACAATGTATGAATGTACAACTATATTAGTCATCAATATCCAAATTTGGCTAAAATTCATTTAATCAATTTATGCAAATATGAAAGCATAAATGCTCGAGTTTTAACTCATAAATGCAGTACTATTTTCTGTGCCTGGTCAATGACCTAGTATTGTTCATTAAATTATTTATCCTCTTTGTATTAAATACATACACTTGTAATTTTATAGCATTATTTTTTCTGCCCATATTTTTAGCGTTATTGTTTTTCTCTTATGCTTTTATCCTTTTACATTGAATAGCAATTCTCAAAATTAGAATGTCCTAATTACATCAATTTCAGCTAGATTTTTTTTTTTTAAAGACTCAACTTAATATATCTTAATCTGATATATTAATATCTTCAATAATTATGCAAAATATATTTACCTTCTTTGTTTTACCACCATGTTAAATTGGAAATCTACTTTCACACGTGATATGAGCATTATCATTTCACTTTTGGGGGGTGCAAAATTAATATGAATTTTTATGGAATTTCAGCTTTTAAAAAAAAGAAACTATTTATGACATTAATTTTCGAATTCAGGTGAGAATAGAGATTTCAAATTCCAAATTTGAATATAATAGATTTCAATTATTTAAAAAAAATAATCAAACTTTTCATTTTAATTTTTTAATTTTTTTAAATAATTAAGCTGGAAATTCATGTACTGACATTTTTCGCATCTAAGTTTTTTTTTTTCTCTAAAAAATCGAACTCTTTAGTTGTATTTGTATTTCTACAAAAAAAAAATACAAGTACCAATATTTTAAAAAAAAAAGTCAAAATGAAGAATCAGATTCGAAAATATTCAACCGGTATTTTCCGATACCGGTCTTCAATATTAATATAAATAATAACAAAATTAATAATACAATGGGCTTATTAGTAAAACCCTCAATTAAAATCAAACCATTTAAAAGGGTACTCAAATGTTTGCTATAATTAAAGAAAACCTCGATTGGGCTTTTTATGACAAATATACCCCCTATTTTCTTTTACTCACGTTCGAAGACGAAGCCAAGCCTTGTTCGACGCTTCTTCCGCCATTGTTGCTCGCTCCCCTTCAACGACACCGTGCTGGTCGGCGGCGAGCCACGGTTCTCCTTCTCAAACTACCTCGCCGATCATCTTCTCCAGGTTCGTTTTCATTGATTTTGAGGATTCGCCGAGAAAATTCATTGGCGCTGTTTGGCTGCCGAGAAAATTCGTTTTCATTGATTTTGAATCTTTTTTGTTATCTTCCTGTGGATTCATATTCGATTTTGTCGTGGCACCGGAGCCCAGGAGAAGCCGGTGGTCGCGGATCCGGTCGGAGCGGAAGGAGAAGGTGGAGGACGCCGTGGCCGCCGCGATCCTCTTCCGGCAGCAGAACGGCCCCTTCGACCGGTCGGCGTCCCTTCGGTACCCCGGCAAGAAGGGCTCCTCCAACCCCAACTCCATGCCGCGCATCTCCAGCTCCCGCGCGCTCACTCTCCGACCCCCTCCTCCACCCCCATCAGCTCCTCCACTAGGTAATCTCCCATGCTTCTTCTTCAAAGCTCCTTACTTTGACCGTCTTGGTTTTTGATTTCGATCAACAGAGAGCGAGTGGCTTAGTTAGGCGACATGGGCACTTGGTGAGGGTGCTTTTTATGTCGATCCATTTGGTGGGTTCCCACAATTCATGGGATTTGGGTGTGCTTTACTGGGTTAGCTCCACTGTGAAGGCATCCACTTAAGGATTTTTAAAATGTCTACTCCTGGTATTGCGAAAACGTGAATTCTCGGTTCGTTGTAGATTCCGGTCAAACGCGAGTAGCAGCGGGTTGTTTGAGTTTAGTATTCAGCTCAATTGTAGCTGAGAGTGAGCGATTAAGCTGCGGGTTTCGTCTCTTTGAGATGCTCAAACTCAAAAAAAAAAAAAACTTATTAGCAAAAGTTTCTATGGTGTAGATTTGCTGGACTTGGCATAATCTTCTCCGTGATCTTCCGCCACAGAGCTTCGAAGCTACGTTCGTCGTTTGATTCGCAAGAGGTTTGATGATCTTCTTCCTTTCGTTTTTGCAAATTTGGGATAATTCTCCAAATGATTCCGTATTTCATGTAAATGAATGTAACCCCAAATGAAGAGGATTCTGATCGAGTTCTTCGTTTCGAAATTGAAGATGAGCTTTTGGATAATTATATATGTTAGTTGTATGAATGATCATATATTTTGAGAATTATACAAACTGTAGCAACGTATTCCATTTTTATTTTTCGATAAAATTTCTTTGTGTCGAAATAGACGTGTCTCTGCTCATTTCCATCCATGAGATGATCATTCGTGTCGGGAACAACGTGCAGCGACCCCAAAAGGGGTTGAAGAGCCCCCGACTTTTAAATTATAATCAAATTTCACCTTAGACAACAAAAATATTATTACACGAGTTTAATGGAAAATCTTATTTTGTGTAGGTTCATTAATGTCGGCCTCCGATGGATCATCGACATCGTCGCACACTCAAAATATTATTACATGGTATTCCAACCTTTAAGCTCCAAAGATAATTCGTTACCAACGTCGAAGAAGCCGAAGAGCGTCGCCGAAAAGAATTCGAGACAAGATTCGAATAAGCCGAGAAGCCGTATTCGATCCAAGAGACGAAGCCGCAGAAGAATGTCGTCGAAGAAGCCAGATAGCATGGCCGAAGAGAATTCAATACGAGCGCCGAAGCAGTCGATAAGCATGTAACTGTAGTTACACTTTTGTAACCGGAGTTACAATTTCAATATATTTGTTCAAATAATAATTTAGTGCTTTTGGAGTTAATTTGGAAGTATTAAAATAATTTTTGTAACCAGTGTTACACTTTTGTAACAGGTGTTACACTTTCGTAATTCTAGTAATATATGGTTACACTTATGTTACATAATTATATTAATCCAGTTTCCATCTAAAAATACGTAGCAATAAGTTCACATAATTTGAGTTACAAAAAAGAATTTAAATTGAAATATTGTCAAAAAATAGTGACATAAAATTATGTAATAGTATGACCACAATTACGTAATACTATGACCACAATCATTATAGTTACACTAATTTAATTGGAATTAAATTTTTGTAACCGAAGTTACATTGTCGTAAACAAATTACATTGTAACTGAAGTTACACTAATTTAATTGGAGTTAAATTTTTGTAACCAAAGTTACATTATGGTAACCAAAGTTACATTATCGTAACCAAAGTTACATTATCGTAACTGAAGTTACACTAATTTAATTGGAATTAAATTTTTGTAACTGAAGTTACATTATCGTAACCAAAGTTACATTATGGTAACAAAAGTTACATTATCGTAACTGAAGTTACAAAAATTTAATTGGAATTAAATTTTTGTAACCGAAGTTACATTATCGTAACCAAAGTTACATTATGGTAACAAAAGTTACATTATCGTAACTGAAGTTACACTAATTTAATTGGAATTAAATTTTTGTAACCGAAGTTACATTTTCGTAACCAAAGTTACATTATGGTAACTAAAGTTACATTATCGTAACTGAAGTTAAACTAATTTAATTGGAATTAAATTTTTGTAACCGAAGTTACATTATCGTAACCAAAGTTACATTATGGTAACCAAAGTTACATTATCGTAACTGAAGTTACACTAATTTAATTGGAATTAAATTTTTGTAACCGAAGTTACATTATCGTAACCAAAGTTACATTATGGTAACCAAAGTTACATTATCGTAACTGAAGTTACAAAAATTTAATTGGAATTAAATTTTTGTAACCGAAGTTACATTATCGTAACCAAAGTTACATTATGGTAACAAAAGTTACATTATCGTAACTGAAGTTACACTTCTGTAACTTCGGTTACACTTTGTAACTGGAGTTACATTGTTGTAACTGTAGTCACACTTTTGTAACCGGAGTTACAATTTCAATATATTTGTTCAAATAATAATTTAGTGCTTTTGGAGTTAATTTGGAAGTATTAAAATAATTTTTGTAACCGGTGTTACACTTTTGTAACAGGTGTTACACTTTTGTAACAGGTGTTACACTTTCGTAATTCTAGTAATATATGGTTACACTTATGTTACATAATTATATTAATCCAGTTTCCATCTAAAGGTACATAGCAATAAGTTCACATAATTTGAGTTACAAAAAAGAATTTAAATTGAAATATTGTCAAAAAATAGTGACATAAAATTATGTAATAGTATGACCACAATTAGGTAATACTATGACCACAATCATTATAGTTACACTAATGTAAATGTGGTTACACTAATTTAATTGGAATTAAATTTTTGTAACCGAAGTTACATTATCGTAAACAAATATACATTATCGTAACTGAAGTTACACTAATTTAATTGGAATTAAATTTTTGTAACCAAAGTTACATTATGGTAACCAAAGTTACATTATCGTAACCAAAGTTACATTATCGTAACTGAAGTTACACTAATTTAATTGGAATTAAATTTTTGTAACCGAAGTTACATTTTCGTAACCAAAGTTACATTATGGTAACTAAAGTTACATTATCGTAACTGAAGTTACACTAATTTAATTGGAATTAAATTTTTGTAACCGAAGTTACATTATCGTAACCAAAGTTACATTATGGTAACCAAAGTTACATTATCGTAACTGAAGTTACACTAATTTAATTGGAATTAAATTTTTGTAACCGAAGTTACATTATGGTAACCAAAGTTACATTATCGTAAATGAAGTTACACTTCTGTAACTGGAGTTACACTTTTGTAACTGGAGTTACACTACCGAAGTTACACTTATGTAACTATAGTTACACTTTTGTAACAGGAGTTACAATTATTTAACTCCTTTTGTAACTGAAATTACACTTATGTAACTGAAGTTACACTTTTGTAACTGGAGTTACACTTATGTACTTATGTAACTAGAGTTACACTTTTGTAACTGAAGTTACACTAGTTACACTTATGTAACTGGAGTTACACTTAGTGATTTTTCTTTATTGGAATTTATTTGGAAGTACTAAAACAATTTTTGTAACCGAATTTACACTTTTGTAACTGGAGTTACACATATGTAACTGGAGCTACACTTATGTAACCGAAGTTACATTTAGGTAACTACAATTACACTTGGGTAACTGCAGTTACACTTATGTAACTGAAGTTACACTTGTGTAACTAAAGTTACGCTTGGGTAACTACATTTACACTTGGGTAACTGCAGTTACACTTGGGTAACAAGAGTTACACTTATGTAACTAAAGTTAAATTTGGGTAAGTACAGTTAAACTTGGGTAAATTCAGTTACACTTATGTAACTAAAGTTACTAAAATTACATTTGGGTAACTACAGTAACAGTTGGGTAACAACAGTTACACTTATGTAACTAAAGTTACTAAAATTACATTTGGGTAACTACAGTTACAATTATGTAACTGGAGTTACTCTTATGTAACTAAAGTTACTAAAATTACATTTGGGTAACTACAGTTACACTTATGTAACTGGAGTTACTCTTATGTAACTACAGTTACACTTTTGTAACTAAAGTTACATTTGGATTACTACAGTTACACTTGGGTAACTAGTGTTACACTTAGGTAACTAAAGTTACATTTGGGTAATTACAGTTACACTAATGTAACTTTAGTTACATTAACGTATTTTTTATTCATTGCAACTCTATCATATTAATGTTACTATAATTATGAAATTCACTTTTATGAAGTTCTTTGTAAAATAATGTAACTATAATTATACTTTTATAGCTATAGTTACACTTTTGTAATTGTATTATGCAAGTGTAGTTTCATAAACGTAATGGCAGTTTAATTAATGTAACTACAGTTACGTTAACGTAACTTTTATTTACAAATTACAAATTATGTAACTACAATTATATTTATATAATTGTAGTTACATAACTGTAATTTCACATTTGTAATTACACTTATAAATATATTTGAAATAAGAGTTACACAGCGTAAATAGAGTTACACTCAGTTACACTTTTATAACTAGAGTTACACTTTTGTAATCACACTTACAATTTTGTAATTCTAGTTATATATAATTACACTTATGTTATATATAATTATATTGAATGAGTCTCGATCTAAAATTATATAGCAGTAATTACACGTAATTGGACTTACATCATGTCGTAACCATGTCGTGTCTCGTATCTGATCAACAATTCGAAGCACAAATTTTCTAATAAACAAAATATTCACACAACAATTCAATCCTCCATTAATTTGAGTTCATACATGTATACACATACTATATACATGTATAAGTTTATATGCATATACACATATATCTCTGTTCTTCCTTAGTTTCATCAAGAACAAAAAATAAAAAAATGCAAATCCGAGCTTGAACCACCAAACAAACACACGAACCAGCAAAGCAAAAGGATTATAGATAAAAGTTCTCAAATTCCTCCTCTCCGCTGCCTCGAAGCTCTGAATCTACGGCACCCAGATCTGCAACGGTAAGAAAATATATATCACGATTCATACTTGTCAAATTCCTAGGAGCTTCTGAGAAGAAGATAAAAACCACCAAAGATAGCTCAAAATCGTATCCGAACTGTGTATATACACACAATCATATACGTACACATATATGTATATGTATGTATATCTATTAACTCAAAAACGCCAAGAGCTTCTTCAATCCCAACAACAAAAAACAAATGATTATAGATTGCAGACCTCAAATTCCTCCTCTGCAGTGCCTCGAAGCTCCGAAACTACGGCGTCCGAATCTGAAACCGTAAAAAAGACATAAAAAATGTCACGATTCATTCTCATACATATATATATATATATATATATATATTATGAGCTACTTCATACAAACACAACTACACCAAACAGAAAAGAAGAAAGAGAAGAATTAGAGATTGAAGACCTCGAATTCCAGAGGCTCGAGGCTCGGCAAGTACGGTGTCCGAATCTGAAAGGAAGCCCTAAAAGTCTCTCTGGCCTCCACTTGCTCTTCTCTGGAAGCGATTGCAGAGAGTTAGGGATATGATTCGCGCTTCAACAGAGGATTCGAGATTGGCGATGAGAGCTCGTCAATTAGGGTTCGAGATAAGATCGTCGGCGATTGAGGAGTCGAGAGAGCTTGTCGGCGATGAGAGGGAAGCCATGGAAGAGTGAGCGAGGAAATCGATTGCAGAGGAACCAAATTGCAGAGCGATAGTGAGATAGGGTGAGTAGGGGTAGTTTAGGAAAAATATGTTTAAAATGAGTATGATATGAATTATCTCAAACCTTGAGTATTCTTTTAAATAGTTTGACATAACTTGAGTATTTTCCTAATAAGCCCTAATACAATCTATTATAAATAATTGAGGCAATATGTCGATAATACTTGATAAAAGACACAACCATAAATTATGCAATCCCCACCAAATTTAACTCTCCAACTTTACATTATTCTTCTTATTCCAATTAATTAGAGGCAGTAAATTTAATTTAATTTAATTTAATTTAATTTAATTTAATTTAATTTAATTCAATATAATATTTAATTCCAGTATAATGACTGCTCTGCTTTGCTTTCATTGGGTCGAGTCTATTTCATGTCGGCTTCTTCGTATAGTATATCATTATGACTTCACAAAGAGCAACCCAAAAAAAAAAAAAAAAAATCCCAAAAGCCAAATTCATCGACAAGTCAGTCTCTTTCCCACTTCGATCGCTCAAAGAAGGAATTTTTATCGATTTCGGGGTTCTGGGTTTCATGGGAAAAGCGGCGTCGTTTCGGGCATTCGAAGGAAGCGAAGAGTGCAAGCGACTCCTTTCTCGCTGAGAGAAAGGCAAATCGGAAGTGGGTTCAAAAGCTAACGTTTGAAGAAAAGTGGGCGATTCTGCCTTTTTGGAAAAGAATTGGGTGGTAGTGGTACCACAGAGAAGTTCGATGGTGATTTGCATCTTCTTTTGAGGAGCTTTGAAGGAGAAAAGGGAATTTATTTATTTTTATTTATTTTTTGTCACCATGAAGGTTCCTCCAAATGGGTTTTTGGCAACTTCTGGAGAAGGTGAAGAATTTTAATTATTTCTGTATTTTGCTAATTATAAGCTTAAACTTGGATTAGGGAAATCGCGAGGAATAGCTAATGCTTGTTTAATTTATGATTAAAAAAAAAAGATTTTCCTAGTTTTTAGGAGCTGTGTCACTGTTAGGTTAGGACATTCTTCTCCTGAATTAAGATTTTGGTTGATTTTTTTTTTCTTGATCTGTTAGATTCAAATGTCGCGAATTAACGATTTCGGACGGGTATTATCCGATAAATTCAATGAATACCATAGTTATTTGAGGTTGTATATATATTTTTCTTGATTCAAGTTGTTTTACTTTTAATCCCGCCACCAGTTTTTTGTTTTTGCGAAATTTCGATGCTCCTTGCGCGAATTTCGGCTGAAATGGCCAAATAGTTGTGCTCAAATTTCTGCAAAGTGATTGTGGGTTCTTGTAAATCCGATTAAACAAAATGGAAAACCGGAACCCGAACTGAACATCCTATGATTAAGGAAGAATATACGAGGTTTTCGAGATAGCATTTCTGAGTTCATATGGTTTTGGAAACAGGAGAGAGGAAGAACATCAATTCCGAGCTATGGCACGCTTGTGCAGGGCCGTTGGTTTCGTTGCCACCCATCGGAAGCCTTGTGGTTTACTTTCCTCAAGGTCACAGCGAGCAGGTTCGTCGAATTACTTGATTTCAGATTTAGACAAGCTTTTCGTGCTTGTTCTTTCGAGTTTCTTAAACGAGAAAACGACAGGTGGCAGCATCGATGCAGAAGGAGGCGGATTTTATACCGAACTACCCGAATCTTCCTTCGAAGCTCATTTGCATGCTTCACAATGTCATACTGCACGTAAGGGAGTAGTATAAAGTTTAATTTGGCGTAAAATTGCATAAAAACTTTTAACGTACTGATTTAGTGATTATTTTTTTAATATTTATTTTATCCGTGAACCAGGCCGATACGGAGACGGATGAGGTTTACGCACAAATGACACTGCAGCCAGTAAATAATGTAGGTCAGCCTTTAATTCCGGAAATTTTGTAGTACATAAACTTAAATGATTTTACACTGGCAAATCTGTTTACACCTCGGGGAAAAAAAAAAAAAAATCGACAATTTTTGTTGTTGCAGAATTACTATATTTTTCTAATTCAATTTTTTGGAATATTTTCTTTCTCAAACTCCGGTTCAGTTTCAGTTATGAAAAATGGCAAAGAACTGAAACCGGAGTACCGGTTTTCACCCCTACGTTAGTGTTCTCATCAATGATGTATAATATATATATATATATATAATTTTTTTACTATGCAGCATGACAGGGATGCATTATTGGCATCTGATATGGGGCTTAAGCAAAACAAGCAACCCTCTGAGTTCTTCTGCAAGACTCTGACTGCAAGTGATACAAGCACCCACGGTGGATTTTCCGTCCCTCGACGTGCAGCTGAGAAGATCTTTCCGCCTCTGGTGCGTATTAGAAAAATATAGAAAGCCTTGGATTGTTATGTAAATACAGAAATTGATCGTTATCGCGGTATTTCTATCACAGGACTTCTCGATGCAACCCCCTTGTCAGGAGCTATCTGCTCGAGATTTGCACGATAGTTCATGGACTTTCAGACATATTTATCGCGGTATTGTTCTCGAAAGGCTTGCTTCTATGTTGACAGCCAAAGTAATCGAAAACACAGTAAAGAAAATATATCTATTTCTTTTTCCTCACCTTCGAGATTTATTATCCCTCTCGATTTCGATATGTGATCTACATTATTTTTATAAATATTAAACTAAATTAAATGAATACTTATGATATTTCAGGTCAACCAAAGAGGCACCTGTTGACAACGGGCTGGAGCGTCTTTGTTAGTACAAAGCGGCTCTTTGCCGGCGACTCGGTCCTTTTTATTAGGTATCAAGCTAATATAAAACATGTAAAAAGCTTATTAAATTAAGTTTTATACGAAGCTGAATTATTTTTTTAAATTGTAGAGACGAAAAATCGCAGCTTCTTTTGGGCATAAGGCGAGCCAATCGATCACAGCCAGCTCTCTCTTCGTCGGTCATTTCCAGTGACAGTATGCATATCGGAATTCTTGCCGCCGCAGCTCATGCTGCTGCAAGTAACAGCCCGTTTACTATTTTTTACAACCCGAGGTAATATTTTTTTCTTTAATTTTTTATATAATCTATTTATTTAAGTCAATTTCGTCCTGAAAATAAACATATATTTTTAATTTAATAGGGCAAGTCCTTCTGAGTTTGTGATTCCCTTGGCGAAGTACAACAAGGCGTTATATACCCAAGTTTCGCTAGGCATGAGATTCCGCATGATGTTCGAGACGGAGGAATCTGGAGTCCGCAGATACATGGGGACCGTCACGGGTATCAGTGATTTGGACCCACATCGATGGAAAAATTCGCAGTGGCGAAATCTCCAGGTAATTCGTTGACAGTGTTGTGAATTTATGAATTTTGTGTATTAATATGATGGTGAAACATGTATCATTTTCTCATCTTGTCTTGATATAACTCTTCGGCGATCGTGGTTTCGATAGGTTGGATGGGATGAATCGACGGCGGGTGAACGGCCGACCCGAGTTTCGATTTGGGAAATTGAACCGGTTGTGACGCCTTTCTACATATGCCCACCTCCGTTTTTCAGACCCAAATTTCTCAAACAACCAGGGATGCCAGGTAAAAAAATGTAGATATTTAAATTAATAAATTATTTTTAACCATTTGAATTTCATCAAATCAGATGAACAATTTTCAACTAAAAAAAGTTAAATATATTTTTGTAAAACCGAAAAAAAAAAACCCCGCTTCTCATCTTAATTATTATCATCTAAAAAAATTATGGTTCTGATCTTAATGAATTTAACGCGTTACATCGTATTGGCAGACGACGAGAGCGAAATGGAGAACGCGTTCAAACGAGCCATGCCGTGGCTTGGGAACGAGATCGGCATGAAGGATCAATCGAACAACATATTCCCCGGGTTGAGCCTAGTCCAATGGATGAACATGCAACAAAACAATCAGCTATCGGGTGCACAATCCCCATTCTACTCCCAGATGGTTTCCCAGAATCCCCTGCACAACAACAATCTTGGCCCCACTGACGACCCCTCGAAGCTATTGAGCTTCCAAGGCGGCCCCTTGTCGGTTCCAAACGTCCAGCTCAACAAGGCCACGTCATCCAACCCTGCTGGTCAAAGTCAACCCCCGAATATCTCATGGCCCCAACAACAACAACAGTTACAACAGTTGTTGCAGTCTCAAGGCAACCAAACACAGCAACAAATGCAGCAACTGTTACAGACCGCTACGAGCCAGCCACTTCAGAACCACTCACAACCATCGCCGCCACTGCCACATCAGCACCGGCAGCAAGAGCCGGCACACTTGCCACATCATCAACTTCCACAGTCTCAACCGCCACCACAACATCAACAACAACATCAACTACCGCAAGCTCAACCGTCTTTAGTGAATAATAACGGCATGGCAATTCCAAATCAAAACCGAAACCCTAATCATCTTCAGCAGCAACCTCCGATGTTCTCCCAGCACCAACAGCAGCAGATACTCGCCGGGAATCCCCAGCCCCAGCTGAACCAACACTCTGTTAAGAAACCGATGCAGCTGATCACATCGTTGCCGATGGACTCATCGTTTCAGCAGCAAATGGAGATGCAATCGGATCTACTACAAAAGCAGCAACAATCGAATTTACAACAAAACCCGCTTCAGTTTTTGCAACAGAACATGCCTCAGAGAACTCAGCAACTACAAATGCCACATCAGCAGGGCGTTTCCGACCAACAAATCCAGATGCAGCTCTTGCAGAAACTGCAGCACCAGCAACAACAATTGTTATCGCCTCCGAGCTCGGTCCTTCAGCAGCAGCTCGGGAATCAGCAGAATCAGCTGTTGCCGTCTCTCCCGCTCACTCAGCATCAGCAGCCGCTCAACAGCAACGGCTTCTCGACCGAGAAGCTTCTCAGCACCCACAATTTCTCAAGCTCGGCCATGACTCAATCTCAACACGTACCTTCCGGTCAGCTCCAGAGCCAGCACAAGCCACTCGGGATGATCAGAGCCAACTCAGGCGTCACCGACGGCGACGCTCCGTCCTGCTCGACCTCCCCTTCCACTAACAACTGCCAGATTTCGCCACAGAACATGGCGAGCCGAACTCACATGGCACCAACGATGTTCTTGGGCGACGCGGTTCTAGAACCTTCCGGAAATCTGGTTCAAGAGCTTCAGACCAAGCCCGATATCAGGATCAAACACGAGGTGCTAAAAATAACTTATCCCGTGTATCAAGACTTGTTTTACTATGAAAACAAGAAGAAAATTACAATTTAAACATGTATATCATAAATAATACTTATTTTATCCGATCAAAGCAGGTGCCGAATTCAAAAGGACTGGAACATCTCAAGTATAAAGGTCCAATCACCGATCAGTTGGAAGCGTCCTCTTCTGGAACATCGTATCTCGACGCCAGCACGATCCAACAGAGTTTCCCGCTCCCGACATTCTGCCTCGACGGTGATGCCCAGTCGACTCCTCGGAGCAGCGTTCCTTTTGCGACCAGCATTGACGGGTTGGCTCCCGACAACTTGTTCTCGAGAGGTTACGATTCTCAAAAGGATCTCCAGAACTTGCTTTCCAACTGCGGCGGCCCGCCTCGTGACATCGAGACCGAGCTGTCCACTGCCGGAATCAGTTCTCAGTCATTCGGCGTGCCGAACTTGCCCTTCAAGGATGGCTGCTCCAGCGACGTTGCCCTTACCGACGCTGGGGTTTTGAGCAACGGGTTATGGACTTCGAACCAGGCTCAGCGAATGAGAACTTACACAAAGGTGAGCCTATGCTTATTCTCACTTCTAAAAAGTAAGACAAGTTGAATATTTCTATAGACAAATTGAATATTTCTATATGTATATACATGATAATATCATATATACACATATATGAAGGTTCAAAATACCCATTACTGATTAAAAAAACGATTATTCAATTTCACAGGTTTACAGACGGTTTTTTCTTTTAGTTTTGTGAAAAAATAATTTTATCTAATAATTTTATATATTTATTTTGGTAAAAATATATTTAATAATTTTGACTCAAATTACATTGAACTACCTTAATTACACCATACAGGAAAACCTCTGTAAATTAATATTGTTGGGACCTGAGAATTTTATTATTTTATCAAGTTTATTAACTTATCAAGGGAAAATTTAGTCATGTTTGTTGGAGTCGGGATCGTATAAAATATTATCTTATCGAGGTTATTAATTTATCGAGTAGTAATTTAATGAGGTTTTACTGTATACGAGTCATTAAATAGTATCAAATAGATAGAAATGAGAAATGTTCTAAACTATCTGTGACATGCTTATAAGAAAAAACATATTAGTCTTTACTAATTTTCTTATTATCAGTTGCTTAAGCTTCATGTTCACACGAACAGGTTCAAAAGCGTGGTTCTGTCGGAAGATGCATCGACGTAACCCGCTATAAAGGCTACGATGATCTTAGAAATGATTTGGCCCGAATGTTCGGAATCGAAGGGCAGCTCGAAGATCCACAGAGAACCGACTGGAAGCTCGTGTACGTAGACCATGAAAACGACATTCTTCTCGTCGGTGACGACCCTTGGCAGTAAGTGAAAACAAAAGCCATCATTTACATCGTACCTCTCGATCTGTTTCAACTTCTTAACAATCTCTTTATGGAATCTTCCTCTTTCAGGGAGTTTGTGAGCTGTGTCCAAAGCATAAAGATTCTCTCGTCGGCTGAGGTTCAACAAATGAGCTTGGACGGAGATTTGGGTCAAGTCCCGGTTCCGAACCAGGCTTGTAGCGGAACCGACAGCGGAAACGCGTGGAGAGGACAGTACGACGATAACTCTGCTGCATCATTTAACCGTTAATCATTGTTTATTATGAACAGATTAGACCTCCCAAATAAGAATTATTCAAACCCTAGACCCAAGCTTATAATTTACCGGGTCGCCGAGATTAGGTGTATACGAGTTCTATACAGTGCGGCGAAGCTAGGATGCAGAACTCCGTTCATAGTCCGCTTTCGAGCCCGATTCGATTACGTCGCGCTGATGCAGACGGAAGTCGGAAACCGAAACGTGTACAATGTAACTGATTACTTATTTTTTTTGTTTTCCCTATATTTTTGAGACCCTTCTGTGAGCTACTTGTAATTGTAAATCAGTTGATGTAGGAACTACTTGTGAATATGGCACCTTTTTATACTCCCATTCTCTCGATGCTGCCACGTGTCACCGACCAGTGATTCTCTTCTTGTCGGATGCGTTGTAACAGAATTTCTAAGTATCGTGACTTAACAGATGAGTAATTGAGTTCAGCTTTTCTTTAATCTTCACAGAAATCTCAGTTCAAAGAAAGACGTGTTTAGGTTAATACTATAATCCGAAACCGGGACGAAAAAATGAAAATCCTAATTCACGATACCTATATCACCCCTGGTTAAACGGGCCGTAGTTTTGAGCCTTAACCTTGATAAAAACAGTCACTGTTTTGCCGGACAGATTTTATCACAAAACCATAGTTTTAACTTTTAACATTAAATTTCATCAAGTATAAATATTTAGGCATTTAACTTTCTAAATATTAGAAAATATGAATGAAAAAGTAGAGTGAACATTGATAAATAACCAAAATGGCGTAATTTATTAAAAGCTCAACCATCATTATATTCCGAAATGTTGCTATGAGTCTTTGCTACATTCAAACAACTTAACCCTTGGACAAAATTTGCCACAAATTCTGAAACTACAAGTTATATTTTTGGTGCGTAATCAATCACGAGAGAACAGCCATGACATCGGAAGCCCTCAAGGCGATGTAGTCGTACCCGTCTTTGCCCTTGAAGTCGTTGCCTGCGTATTTAGAGTACATGACGGTGTCTCCGGCGGAGATGGGCAAGCCTTTCCTGTTGCCTTCCTCATCTAGGGAGCCGGGTCCCACCGCAATAACCTGTAGAATTGTAAAAAAAGTCAATCATCAGTCAACTACTAAATCCACGACATGTTCCCTGTTTACCAGACACTGGATAATCCGGCACTTACCGTTCCGACGGAGGGCTTCTCCTTGCTGGCTTCAGTCAGAAGCAATCCTCCAGCGGTTTTTTCCTCAGCCTCAGCAACCTGCCCACATTTTTCAAATCATTATTATCCAATCCTAAAGGACATGGATGCACTAGACAATGAACAAATTTATATATTCAGACAAATACGGATCAGAACTGGAAAACGTTATCCTAAGAATATCGTAAACTCGAATCCTTGACAGGACAAAATGATTGTCATCAACAATGACCTTGTAATGTTGTCATAGTTTTCCCTTACATTTTTCCGCTAGCAATTTCTCCCTCAACTTGTAAATTTTAGCAATCCAACAATCTCCACATACTAGTGATTTGGGAAAATACCATCATAAATTACTAGCATGTGCATCGTAATTTTCTTCCGAACAAGAGGGGGAAATTGCTACAATTTCCAAGCCTATGGTGAGAATCCGCTGAAAAAGTGTACAGAGGAAAGCTGCGATAACACAATCTTCCACTCTTAAACCAAGATGACAAACCTTAATCAAGACTCTGTCATTCAAGGGCTTGAGATCCTTGACGTCTTCCGTTTCAAGAATTCCAACTATATCGTCATCTTTCAATATGAGATGCTTCGAGCCATTGAACTCCACCTCCGTCCCGGCATACTTCGAATAAACAACTTGGCTACCGGTCTACAAAAGAAAACCCATTTCAACTTACTAAATATTCCAACAATCGATCAGCGAACAACAAAACCGAGCACGTCAGAGCAAAATGTGCTCACCTTTACGCTGATCTCAACTTTGGTCTTTCCCACGGACTTGCCCTCTCCAACGGCGACAACCTCGCCACCTTGGGGCTTCGACTGAGCAGTGGTCGGAAGCAAAATGCCACCCTGGCTTTTCTCTTCCGCCTCTTTTAGCTTAACGAGCACTCTGTCTCCCAACGGCTTGAGCGAAGTGTACTGCGTAACAAGAGAAAGCTTGTTACGCCACAGAATTACCGCCTCGAAAATGTTCGAACAATCTCATCCCAAAAGCTATAACTTTAGCCATTTATACACAACCCAGCAAGTGACAAACAGAATTCGGAACCATTTCCGACTTCGAATTATAATTTCATTGGATTTGCCTAAAAATCAGTACACGAATCTATATATATCTATGTCAAACTAGGTCGAAATCGATCTTTAGCTGCACAATCTTTGGGGATAATACCTTGGGTGCGACCACAGTCGCGGCTTTGACGACGAGACCGCCGAAAGACCTCTGCTTGACTCCGGCGAACTTCACCTGCCCGGCGGCGAACTTCACCGTCGAGCCTCTGAGGCCATCGAACGCCGCGAAGCTCGCCGCGGAGAGCGACGACGCCGTGAGCTGAGCGCTTGCCATTTCTGAAAACACCGAAGTAGAAGAAGAATCAACAGAGTCAGTGCAGCGAAGAGAAGAAGAATCCTCAGCTTTGGGAAGCTGACCCAGAGGAGGAGAGAGAGAGAGAGAGGAACCTGATTGGATGAAGAGAGAGAGGATTGAGAGGTTGAGAGGATAAACCCTTGTGATTTTGCCCTAACAGTGTGAGAGAGAGAGTGTGAA
Organism: Parietaria judaica; assembly: GCA_954871525.1. Classification (NCBI taxonomy): domain Eukaryota; kingdom Viridiplantae; phylum Streptophyta; class Magnoliopsida; order Rosales; family Urticaceae; genus Parietaria; species Parietaria judaica. Next base: position 1,868,993 of record OX940864.1, on the reverse strand, counting down.
GGTTTTATCAGATGATGATAGACCTTTCTAGAATGTAGGCGTACGTTAGCGACATCTCGTGCGCATTTTAGTTACCCATGCCCTAAAAACTTTACACTAAGGTAGAAGAAAACTACAATTTAACTAATCTTTGTTTGTTCAAATCACGTGGAATTGTAATTTTGATCGATAGTGTTCTGCTCTAACATTGTGGATATATTCTTTAAAAGCGTCCAGTGTAATCTTATAAATAGTCATTTTATTAAAAAAATTCAAAATTAAAATTAATTTGTTTGAGATGTTATTGTTAAAATTATGTTTATTTATTTCTTAAGATTTTAATAAAGATTAATTAAACATTTGTTTAAATTATTTTACTAAATAATAAGACTACTAGATTTATTTTTAACATTTTGAATTAAGTTTTATTATGTATGTATTGAGAGACGCTTGGGTCAAAATTACATGAAAATAAAAGTGAATGTAATGACATATTTTCACATCTTTCTTCTGTCGTAGTGTTATAATATCTAAAATTTATATTAAATTACCAAAAAAGAAGAAGGGAGATATGTTACTATTTCATGCGCAATTTTTTAAAAATAAATTTAAACAATTCAAACATAAAACCTAAATTTTTAAGATGATTACGTATTTATAAAGTATAAATTATTTAAGATTATCAAATGCTTACGTTTTATTAATATATCTTGGCTAAATATTTGTTATTTTGCAAGTTTTTTTTTTTTTTTTTAGCTGGTTTAATATAAGTTGAGTGATTGGGCTTTGTCCATAACGGGTCAACGTTGATAAGTTGTATAAATTCATGGTCTAATAAGATTAATGGGCTTTATCTATAACTTGTGAATGACTTGCATGCACAATCAAATATTTACATGTCTGCCATTACCTACATATGGCAGTGTTAAGTCACACAGTGATTATGCTACGAGTTTCATCTATATATCACCATAGTCAATATACGATTTAATCAAATAAAGTTAATAATAATATAAAAAAAGCATCAATATTATCTCATGTTATCCATCACAATTCAAATGGTTTCATTTTAGAATGTTTACGTTGTCCATATTCTCAACAATCATCTTTTATGTCGTTTCTCTTGCTATCGATTTTGTTGTCGTTTCTTTCCTTAATGTTTTACTTCGTAACTGTCACCTTTGATCGTTTCTCTTGCTATCAATATTTGTTGTCGTTTCTCTGTAATGTTTTATTTTCGATATCATAATTAGTACACCAACGACGCTCATTAAAAAGGGTGGGTGGGCCCACCCAAGTTAATTTCAATGCTTTAAATATAAACTCAAAATAAAAACATTTTTCAAAGATGGTTGCCCGTACGTTCCATGATTATAAGCAAGCGGACTTTTGCCCGCTTATAATCAGCGTACAGGTTAGGCAGCCTAGACGCAGGTTGCTCGCGGACGCCAAACTCTCCGGACGGTGGAGGACGGGATGAACAGGCATTGACGGGCGGGCCTAACCTGTTTTGGACGTGTCGGACGGTTCATATACATCCCGGACCTACTCGACACCTACAGAATAGACCCTATTATGTTGCTGCAGACATATACAAACCGTGTAAGGTTTAAAAATAAAAATAAGGTGGTACTTTAATAGACAAAAACAAAAACAATGTGTGTGTGTGTGTGTACACACGACAAGTTAAATTAATCCAATCAGTCAAAATCAAGAGTGATTAAAGGCATGTTACATGAAGGAAAGAACAAAAGTATTGCTTTTAATGAAATTAAAAGACACTTTATATGGTCCCCCACGAGTTTTAATTCTTTTTGTCAATGACTAAATTTTAAAAATTAGTCTACCAATCAATTATTCACAGGTTTGACCATAATTTCACTCGGATGATTAGTTTATTATACTATTAATCTCGTTGACTATCGAAGATTCATAATGAAAAGTTACTTTTTGAATTAAATGTAATAACTTTGGAAATTGAATATAACGAGCATTTTTTGTATTTTTTTTATACATCACTTATTTATGTACAGAAACTAAACTAGAAGCCGAGTATTACAGATGGACGGAGAAACATATATATATATATATTATATATATATATATATATATTACATAGGTATTGTATAAAGGAGAAATAGTTGCAGAAGTATCTATCTTTAGATCAACCGGCCGGAACGTAATAGAGATGATGACGTCTCAGTTTACCTAAAATTAAGTACTTGTGAAGTTATTTTCCTTTAATAATTATGTGTATTGTGTATAAGATGGAAAAACATTTACATGTTTGCGGTAAAGAAAACTCATATGTTACAAAATATATAACTTATATTCTTAAAAATAAAAATAAAAAATTGTGGCACAAGATTTTAATGATAAAATTGCTGGCCTAAAATCTTTTTTTGTTTTTGTTTTGTTAACTCTTTATCATATGAAGGCTCACGATGCGGTGTATGATTTGCCACGTTTCTCTTTTTTTTAACCATGTTTTTACGCATAATTATTATTATACAAAAGATCGAAAACGTGAACAAATCATATATTAGTATATTTTGTGTATATTTTGTAACAAATAAATAATTTTATCGTAAATTTTATAATAAAGTTTTCTCGTAATTATACTTGCTGTCTTGGTCAATCTCTCTCCCAACATATTTTGTTTTATTTACCGAAATATGTATTCTGATTTTGACCCTGCGTGCGTACGTGTTCTATTAATGTAAACTCAATTTCATTTTCTCGATGTTCAAATAATAAAATAGATTTGACTTGTTAATGGCTCACAATGACATGTACTCTTTCTTCGTACGTATACACTCTCGAATGTCAAAACGCAAATGTCGAAGCGTATTGGCACGTGCGACCTGCCGGTGATAAACGACGCGTTGTTTGTTGCGTTGAGATGAAATGACTCGTGTGACGTATAGCTTGGGTGTTACATGACGTATGCTATTTTGTCTTATCCGTATATAAATAAGCTTACTTTCTACTTCTAGAGTATCACACCATTACTTACCAGTACTGCCAAAAGAAACAGCTTTGTAACTTCCTAAACTGTATAGATTATCGAATTAATTAATTAGAGTATAGTTTATTATAAGTACATATTTCCAACGTGACGATAATGATTAGTTATTTTGCTAATATATTATTAGACTGTCTTAAGTATTATAGACCAAATAAGACATATATAAGATATGCTAGGGTTTACTGTATGTACTGATCACAGTTTCCATGCTTTAATTATAATGTTTAATAGTTCTTAACTTTTTTAGGATTCTTATTAATTTTGATTCGCTTTCATATATGAATTTTGTTCAACGTACAGTTATGGTATGAGATGATTGAATCATGTTTATTAATTATTGTATTTATATAATTACGTAAAATCATTTTTATTATAATTCATTAGATTTCTTTATGAATATTGAATTAGAGTACTCACGAGGCATATAAAGAAGTAAATAAAACATACCGCTTCCACATCTAGTTAATATATATATATATACAGTTGCAGAAATACATGTGTGCGTGCATACGATCACTTAAAAAAATTATTCAATTTTTGTTGTTGTTTTTTTGAAAATGAGAAAGAGCTTTGTTAAAACATTCTGAGCTTCTAGAACGAATGTAACTCGGGCGAGGAAAGAGCGCTCAAACACTATCATTCAATTTCATTAAACAAAATTTCTTGGACAAAGACCGGAGAATCCTCAAACGAGCAAACCCGAAGCTAATATTGTTACAAGCCCAGCTACATAAGTGATAAGTGACAAATTTAGTGTTTCGAGGGCTTAAATGAAATTGAACAAAATAAAATAACAGTTGTTGTTCATTAGTTGTAATTAAGGTAAAAAAAAATTGTGGTTTAGGATTAAAAAATGACCGGAATATGAGCTTTTAGACTTTTATCCCTTCTTGACTCGATAAATTAATTCTACAACATTTCCAAAAGTAACATTACATTTTTATGATTTTAATAGGAGCTTCAATATGGTTCTTCAGAATTTTTATTTACATACTTGAAAGAAAAAAAATATCGACCAAAAATATATTTTGTGCTCCGCCTGAAATGAAAGTCTGACTACGCCAATATATATATATATATATATATATATTTATGGGTTAATAACGGTAAAAATACCCAAAGTTTGGTCAAAGAACCCCTTGTATACCCAAAGTTTAAAAGTGGTGGCAAAAGTACCCAAAGTCACATTTGGGGAGTTGACCACTCAATTCTCGTAACGCAGTTAACTTATCCGTTAACTCTGGCGACATACGTGGGTTGCTGACATAGAAATTTTTTGTCACGTGGATGAGCCCACATTAGCCTCGTTTATGACAAAACAACGAATTAAACCCCTAATTGGGCTCGTCCACGTGGCAAAACATTGTCATGTCAGCAACCCACGTTTGTTTACGTGGCCAGAGTTAACGAGTAGTTAACTGCATTACGAGAATGGAGTGGTTAACTCCCCAAATGTGACTTTGGATATTTTTGCCACCACTTTTAAACTTTGGGTACACGAAGGGTTCTTTGACCAAATTTTGAGTATTTTTACCGTCATTAACCCTATATTTATTGACAAGTTAGTCATGTATATTGCTTACATCACTACATGACATCAACAAGACGCAGCCGAGCTCGGAACCACCTGATGGTTACATCTCCTAAAAATCATCCCTTCTTACTACATCTTGGGACGCCTCCTCGTGTATTCGTGCTTTTCATGTTGATCGTATGAAACTCTGGTAGAGTGGGCATTTAGGTCAAACCACGTAAAATCCACGCATGGTTCTTATTTTGTCACCCGCCATAGTTGTCTAAATTGTATTTTTTCTTCATACTTTTAACGTTAGACGAGAAGAAATGTCACGCTTTCTCTAATTTGAATTATTAATTGAGAAAGGATAAATATAATGTACACGTATGAAAAAAAAAATTTAAAAAAATCACAAATTTGAGTAATTCCCCGATATAGATTTATATTGGAAAAAATATTTCAAGCCTCTGACCTTCAAAATATAAATTAACACGTCTTCCCATTGTAATGTCTCATCTAATAAAAAATAAAATAAAATAAAATAAAGTGATTCAATTATATTAAGCTATTATTCATTTGCATGGAATTCAACTTTCACCCTCTACTACGTAACTCTATTTCAGGTAACAACTGGGAAATATCCTCACATAATATTCAATAATTAAGCACGTGCTAAACTAATTACACACCAAATATACGCAACAAAAACACACACTCTTAGCAGACATGGATACGAGAATTTCAAGCTTATTAATTAATTAATTATATTGCGTACAAATTAATCAAACTGAATTTTATAATAATGATTGTTAGTCTAATCACCAAAAGTAACAAAATCAAACATACGAAATATCCACGTAGGTCACAAAATGTCAGCCGTGATAAATAAATAAATAAAATTTATTCCACGTAGATCTGATAATATATGAAATAATAAATACTTAAATTATCCTAAAAGAATAAAACATGAGGAGAGAGAGAAAAAGCGCACGTGCGTATAAAGCCCTTGAGCCAAACCAAACTCAGATCCGCGTAGTGCAACATCATTGCTTCGATCAGCCTGCCACGTGTCCCTATACGGCGTCGTTTTGCGGCTCCATCAACGCGCGTATTTTTCAGTTCTGTTGACCCCACTTTGAAGTCAAACTTTCGCCACTGAGAGTGATATATCCCAATCCAGTTGACATATAAATACGTAGCCGCAAAGCGGAGAAACACAAGAACACAACACAGACAAAACCGAGATACCTGAGACTGAAACTGAAACTGAAACGACCTCGGAGAGAGAGAGAGAGAGAGATCGATCGTCGAGAATGGTTAAGCCGAGCAGCAGCGGCGAGAGCAAAGGCGAGGAGCGGAACGACGGCCGTTTCAAGGGCGTGAGGAAGAGGAAGTGGGGGAAGTACGTGTCGGAGATCCGGCTCCCGAACAGCCGGGAGCGCATCTGGCTCGGCTCCTACGACACGGCCGAGAAGGCGGCCCGGGCGTTTGACGCGGCTCTCTTCTGCCTGCGCGGCAGGTCGGCAAAGTTCAATTTCCCGGACAACCCGCCGGAGATCCCCGGCGGGAGGTCGCTCTCGCCGGCCGAAATCCAAGCCGAGGCGGCGAGGTTCGCGAACTCTACGGACGACGCCGTTAATTCCAAGTCTCGTCATGTAGAGTCTACGCCGCCGTCTCCGTCAGTGTCTGACGGAAGCGTGACGGTCCAGTTGGACGGCGAGTCGGTGAACGACGCGTTGTTCGTCGATTATTTCAGCGAGTTGGGGACGGGTCAGTACGACTCAGGGTACGGGCTTTTCCCGGGTTTTGACGATTTGGGGGCCGATTTTTATGCGCCCCCTTATCCGGCGGTAAACGATTACGAGGCGGAAGATAACGGCTATAATGGTTATACTGACGGCGACACGTCGCACGAGTCGTTTTTGTGGAACTTTTGAAGGGCATTTTGGTAAACTGAGAGCTTTCTAACCGGATTGGCCGGAGCGGACCGACCCGTTTTGTTACGCTTTTCTCCGAAGTGGACGGACCAATTTTTAGTACGGACCGTCCATGAAACGACGACGTGTTATAATTTTTTGCGTTTCAAAATTTAAAGCGGTATTATTAAGCTTATTCATTAATTATATATTACATTCATTTCTAATAATCTTAATTCACTAATACTATTATACACATGTGCTCATTAATCACTACTTCTGTTCTCTATATATATTACACAAACTGTTATATATCTATATTCATATATATATATGATACAAGTTGTGCAATAATGAAGTGGGATCTGTTGGGGATTGAGACACATTTTAACACGTGTTTTATTACACTTTTCTCTTTTCAGCCTTAATATACATTCCACTTGGACCTGTGTAGTGATGAGGCATCGATATTTGGAGAAAAGTAAATGGATTTGTGGACCCCATATCAAAGTTACGTGAATAAATTTAATAAGGGCAAGAAAATTCCGGAATGCGAATTTAAATCATATGTTGGTAATTAACAAAAATTGTATTGGCTTGAAAATTTTACCTGGTACTTATTGGGTCCTGAAAAGTCAGTTTACGTGATTTATGCAGATTAACGAGATAGTTACCAAACACAACGCAGAAAGTAATAAAGAGACACGCGATTTTTTGGTAACGCAGTTCGATACCTATCTACCTCTGCAGGGCCCTCACCCAGATTAATCACCAATAAAGTTTACAAGCACCAATTACTAGGTAAGTAAAATAGCTAAAGAAAAAGTGCTCCCCTAAAGCTACAACCTGCTACACAGCCGGTAACACAGCTTGGTCTTGAAACGGTGATCGAGTCCCGACTTGTGACGGTGGTCACTTCCTTACAGGAATCGGACTCAGCAAGATCCCCTTGCTATAATCGACTAGGCCTGAATCCCTCAGACTCGTTCTGCGAACACGGTCGACACCTCCTCCCGAGGATTTAAGTTTGAGCTCCGACTTGTGACGGTGGTCACTTCCCCTTGCTATTGTCAACGTAAGACTGAATCCTTCAGTCCGGTTCTTCACAACACTGTCGACACCTCTCCCAAGGCAGGATGTTCGATGATAAAACACTGTTCTGTGAAAGTTGATAACCTTGATGATACTGATGGCAAGGTTAATCTCTGAAGGGACAACGTGAAACTTATCTGTGCAGCGTGCAGACCTTGTGAAGCGTCCCTTCGAATGTTCTTGACGAACAACAAGCTTGGTTTTGTGGATGACGTGAAAACCGCAAGCTTGATTTGAGGTTGTATATGAAGAACAACCTTCGTGAGCTCTCTGTGTATTTTCTCTGGACTTTAGGCTTAGAAAACTGAGGAAGAAAGAGGCCAATAATACGTATTTAATAAGTCAAATTCGTAGCTCCCTTTTCCCCTCAAAATAGCAACTAATTCCCAATATTTAAGGAATAATAAATATAAATCATTAATCTTTGAAATAAATCACTAAATGATTAGAGTCAATCCAGAGAAAATATAGCCCATGAAATTCGCTCAAATCTGTTGAAGAAAAACGTGTGAACTTTCCATGAAATTCGCAACAATCTGAGACGATTCCGACTACATGATGAGCTGTAGTTACGACTGTAGCTGACAATGTTTCAACTGTAGTCACCAAAATAGCCAACACAATAAATAACAGCAGAACCTGTTTCTTCAGGTCCTATTTGTTAAAATGTATTTATAAAGTTTATGAATGCAGTGTAAATAAATAGCATATATATATATATATACATATTAATGAGCTATTTACTCTTAAAATCATAATTTCAAATTAGTTTTTTGGTACCCGATTATTGAAAAAACTCAAGAAACTGTATCCGGATTCGGATCCAGAATTTGATTTTGCATTCGGATACGTTTCTCCTTTTATTTTTCTCCTTTTCCCCGACAAATTATGTTAATGGCAATGAGGCAACAATATTTATTGCAGTCTACTGGTTTACATGCTTGAAAATTAAATATAGTTAACCTTCTAAGTAACAAAAATTAAAATTCATTTGGTAGGATTAGCAATTGGTGGTAACCCAACTTTGATCACGCACAACGGTTCGGGTTGTGATCTCCCATGACGCTCCTTTATGTAGCCATTGGGGCATCCGCGGAAAAAACTATCATTTTACAATAGAGTCGTAGACATATGTATCTCCACGACTATAAAATGTGAGAGGGCAACGGTCAAGGTGAACTCATGTTGATCGTCATTTATTGCACAGCCATTCAATCTCCGACTTAGCCAACAAGAGCGGCTTCTACCGTAGAGACGTCGGCATAGTTTTTTTGCAGTCTAAAGATCCCTGCAATGTAAAATCTCCGACTTAGCCAACAAGAGCGGCTTCTACCGTAGAGACGTCGGCATAGTTTTTTTGCAGTCTAAAGATCCCTGCAATGTAACACTCCTTTTTATTTATTATCTTCACTTCACTACCTTTCTTTCTATATATACAACTCATGTGGGACTTTTATGGTTGATTTATTTACTTAATATATACAAGTAATTGGATGCCTATCAATTTATGATATTTGATATTTTAGTTTATATATACAAATATTCTTAGTTAATAGTTACACATCTACACTGTTTTATGCAATATGCAAATCCCTGTTAACTCCGTAGACCAAAAAAAAAAAAGTCATTATCCAATGAAGGCCCAAAAATATTAGATACAAATAGTCCAGCCCGTTTGCATGGATCACCATCGACATATATTTCTATAAGGGTAATTAGCGGCTAATGTACTCAATGTTTGATTTCTTTCGGATTATGTACTCAATATTTAGATTCGGTGGCTAATGTACCTAATGTTTATTCTGTTAGATTTTTGCCCATATTTCCGTCCAAGGCTGTCAAGTTTGCCACGTCAGCCTCACATAATGCCACATGTCATTTCCACGTCATTTTTGCCGAAAAATAAATGATAAATGTAAATTATAATCAATGACTGTGATTAAATCAATTTTTTAATTAATGGCTGAAATTAAACACAAAATAATCAACAACAAAAATTTCCCAGATGTGTCGAAAGCTTGTTTCGAGGGCTTACAACAGAACAAATCTAGCTATATATACACACAGAGACACGAACAACTCGAAATCAACCGATCCCGGATTCATCAATCGCAGATTCGGACAGCGATCGCGAAACCCTAATCTCAGCTTACAGAAGGAAGAAGAAAATGAGCGAGAAGTGGGTGATATGCAACAGTGAAGGCAGTGCAAGTTTTTTCATAAACATTTTACTTATCCTAATTACAATTTGTTGTTATGGTACATGTAGGACTTCATTGAGAAGAAAACCGAAGGATCTCAGCAATATAAATTTCACTAGAAAGCTTGGAGGGCTTGGAGAAAGCTTCCCGATCGACAGGAGAGGCGGTTTTGGCAGAGGATCAGGTTCTGGAGCTCCGGTAGCGTTCCGATCGGGCGAGGGGCGGGTCCGGTGAACTGGTTGTAGCTCAGGTCCAGCGTCCGGAGCGTACGGACGTGGCCGAGAGTGGACGGAATCGTGCCGGAGATGAAGTTCCGGCTGATGGCGAGGAACCGGAGGTTGGAGATCTCGAAGAGCGTGGGCGGGAGCTTTCCGTAGATGCGGCCGGGGACGACGGAGAGCTCGGCGAGCGCCGAGAGCTTCCCCACCGCGGGGTCAATGCGGCCGGTGAGCCCCGGCGAGCTGGCGTGTGGGTCGCCGAGGTTGAGGGAGACGACCTTGTCGCCGTCGCAGAAGACACCGGAGAAGCCACACGGGTCGGCGGTGAAGTCCCACGTCGCGAAGAAGTTGGAGCCCGGAGGGTCGTGCAGCGCCTTCCGGATAGACTGCAGCGCCAAAAAAATCAACAGGATCGAGAAGCTTTCTCCGAGCCCTCCAAGCTTTCGACACATTTGGGAATTTTTTTTGTTGTTGATTATTTTGTGTTTAATCTCAGTCATAGATTTAAAAAATTGCTTTAATCACAATCATTGATTATGATTTACATTTACCATTTATTTTTCGGCAAAAATGACGTGGAAATGACATGTGGCATTACGTGCTGCTGACGTGGCAAACTTGACAACCTTGGACGGAAATGTGGGCAAAAATCTAACGGAGTAAACATTAGGTACATTAGCCGTCGAATCTAAACATTGAGTATATAATCCGGAAGAAATCAAACATTGGGTACATTAGTCGCTAATAACCCTTTCTATAAACTTTAAAGTTGGAACGTAAAAGATAAGATTAATAACCGTATAAATATTTAGCATTTTGATTTTCGTGGTAAAATATTTATTTTTACGGTTGAAGTTCTTAGTGTTCGCTATCTTCACAATTGAACTTAACGTTCACTATATTATTTCTCTCCAATTTCTTTATATATATATAAAAAAAAAAATTAAAAAAATAGTGGATGTATAAACTTTGACCGGCGGGAAAAATTGAGTATGACTATAAAAAGTAAAATATTAAATATTTATGTCTAAAAAATATTATTTTTTGTATTTGATTAAAACTATACAAGTACGAAACAAAAGGCATTTTGGTAATTAGACAGTTCTCTAACTAGTACGGACCGTCCATCAAACGACAACATGCATATCATTTTCAATTTCATATTCTTGTTATTTTGATCAAGAATAAAATGGCAGTATATCTTTATAGGCTTATATTACATCCATTTCTATTCTGATTTCTTAGTTTATTTTAAACTCATTTGCTCTTTAATCACTCGTTCATTGATAAGATAAATATTACTTGTAGCATATAGTTTTTTTTATGAGACAGATTATTATATGTATATTAGAAAATACAAGTTTCGGAATGATAAATGTCCCCCAATCATACTACTAATTCTATTGAGGTTTCAGACACATTAAACATAAACATGAGTTTTATTATTTTTCCTTTTTTATATTAATATACATTTCACTTGGACTTTTGTCACACACGTTGGTCAAAATTTATAATAAATATATTTTATGCTAGTTTTGTAATCAATTTGCGCAGTTGTCGTTGGCCGTTATTCCTGGTCCAACACACACTGAAAGACTCCCGGCTCGATTTAGACTCTTGATCATATTGTGATCTCTTATTCTATCGTTATAGCCCAAACTTCCGATACCCAACAAGCTCTAATGCATCGGATCTTGGAGGCTCGGGGTTTGACATAAAAATTTCACAGAGACACGTATAACCCAATAAATAGGCTTTTAAGCTTTTAGATCTATACCTCCACGGTAAAAAAAAAAAAGTAAATTGTTCTCTCTTGTGATTGTGCTTCTCACATTGTAAAGATATCTCAAACTTTTGAAGTTCTTTATATAAGAGAAAGGACATTAGGAATATCAACACTCCTCAAAATTTGACACTTAGTGTGAGACTTTATATTGGTTGCAAAACTTGGATTAACACTCATTCTATTTATAAACCTCATTTCACCAGTTTTCTTTTTTGTGCAATTCATGTGGGACTTTTTATATTTGTTTCACTTGGCTAACTAATTGGATGTTCATTTATTTATTTTTTTCATATTTTTTCATATATTTTGGGTTAGCTCCCACTTAATACTCGAATACATACATATATTTACGTTTATTAAAATTTTATATTACAGTAAAAATACTCAACGTTACAAAACATTGATCTATTTTTTCCAATTTTAATTGTTAGCTCTTTTAAATACAATTGTAGGTGTGTAAAAATACGAATGACCGAATCAGTGATTGAAAGGATTGTTATCGAAGATGACCTAATAATATGATAAGGATCCATAAAACAAGGCCTTTGATCTAGTGGGATCTTATTGGGTCTTTGATATTAGATTTCAACTTTGAGAGCCGGTACCAACGACTTATTTAGACCGAATGCCTTATTTGATAACTACATTAATTAGTTTATGAAATTGTAATTTATTATATATTTAAAAAAGGATTCTCTTTAGCCTCTATGTGTCGTTTATACCATAATCAGGTGGAAGACTCGGACCATATCTTTGTTCATTGCAATTTCGTTGGTTCGGTTTGGTCTGCTATTTCTGGTATTTTTCTTAAACCTGTTAATAGAGGAGGGTCCCTAGACTTATTGCTCTCCGACGCAGCTTCAGTTAATCTAAACCCCCAGGTCTTTGCGCTTTGAAATACTGCTATTATTTCAACAATTTGGTTAATTTGGCAAACTAGAAATGCATGTGTATTTGATGACGAGATCCCTAACATTCACACTTTTTTGAGACATGTTTGGCGACTTATTAAGGAAGCGAATTTTTTCAAGTTAGGGACGGGAAGTACTTTGGAGGATCTCAGAGTTTTGAAGATTTTCAGCATTGACATTCAACCCAGAGAAGCTCCAAGAATCATTCATGTTGTGTGGCGGTTCCCTCCTTCAACGTGGTTGAAATGTAACACGGACGGCTCTTCTATGGGCACCCCGGGAGTGGCGGGAGCTGGAGGCATTTTCAGAACATGTCGTGGATTTCCTCATGGCTCGTTCTCTTTCCATATTGACTCCGCTTACGCGTATGAAGCGGAAGTGATGGCTGCAATATTTGCGGTGGAAAAGGCTATGGAATTTCACTGGGAAAACATATGGCTCGAGTGTGATTCTACATACGTCGTTCAACTTTTACAGAAGAAATCGAGTTCGGTTCCTTGGAAGTTACGGGCTCGCTGGTCCAAATGCATCCGATATGTGGATGTCATCAATTTCAGAGTTTCTCATATCTTCTGAGAAGGAAATAGAGTGTAGCCGACGCATTAGCTAGTTTTGGTGCTCAAAATTTGGGTCATCATTGGTGGCCTTCTCACCCAGATTTTTCTTCGCGTTTTGTAAACGATGACATTTGTTCGAGAGAGAACTTTAGGTTTCGATAGTTCTCTTCTCTTTTGGTTTCGTTTGTAATCTTTGATATTTTATTTATATTATTATGAACCTCGGTTCTTACTTTGTGCTTTTTGGGTGCCAACCTAGTTGGGATTCAAATTCACTCAGCAAGATTTCGAGCCTCTATCTTTAACTTAAAATAAAAAATAAAAAATTTCTTCACGTTTTTTTATTTATGGTTGTTCAGATTTTGATGGTTATAGAATTTAGTTTCCACTTGAGTTTTTAGATTTGTTATATTCAACATTATCAATAAAAAAAAAAACACAAAAACATTCATTAAAAATAGTTATTTTCTCGTGAATAATAAATATATTATATGCATTATTTTAGACCAAAAAAATTGTAAGATACTACTATTGACTAAAATAATATTTACATAAGTTTTTTTTTTCTCTTACAACTATAAAAGCCCAATTGGGTCAAAGATCAAATTTTTGTTCCAAGCATAGGTCTTTAGTCGATTTTGGGCCCAAAAGAGGAACTTCTGTTCTTAATTTATATAATTAAAAAAAGGAATGGTAAAGTATATGTCTTTTAAGAGTAAACGGGTATCGAAAACTTTATTATGGAGGCCTATTCAATTATATAATAATATCAGATAACTGAGGAGATTGATGAAAAAAATATTGCACAATTTATCTTTATGCTTGAAGCCTATTGAGCATTTGACTCGTGATCACCTACTTTGCTAATTTAACGGCCTGGCGTTCTCGTCGGCCATACTTGTGGATGGCCTCGGCTATATCATCCGTAACGCGCGTGACTTCTTTCCAAAATCAATTAATGCTTTCACAAGAGACTGAAAATTTAACATGTTTATCATCAACAAGTTAAGCGAATTTACGAAAGATAAGAAAAATAATCCTTATGATATATCTATGAATACATATATATATATATGTTATATATATATATATATTCACGTAAAATATGTTTATAACATTAACATAATATGTACTAGTGGATTATTATTCTACAGTTTCTACTGTTGATGACGATGTACCGAATATATAATGAAAATGAATCCATATACTATATATATTCCACTAAAGAAATTATAAATGTCTCTCCCATCATGGATTTCTTTTGATTTCTTTACTTAAAAAAATCCTAGCACTAATCTAATTTTATTTATATGATCAAAGTAAGAAAATGTCAATCAGATAAGTGAAAGCAACATTTCTCTTTATTTTCTTCTCCATTATTTTTATATTCATTTTCAAATGGAAACATCACTTCTTCAACTGAGAGCAGTTGGACTCGAACTTGAAGATAATAATTCTTATTAGAGTTTAATAAATTATAGACATGATTTATTCATATTATTATTATTATTATTATTATTAGTTATATATATATACATATATATATTGGTTGGATAAGTCCAATTGTAACATTGACTTTAGGGGTCGGACACGAAAATGAAGCAGTTTTAATACGATTTAAATGAATTTGGGCCTACCATAAATAGTTCTTGGTCTAACCGTGTCGAACATGATTAAGTAATGGGTGAACACGGCACGAACAAGATGAAGTGTTTAATACTAATTATATATGGAGTTTATATGTTGTATTCCATTAATCATGTCATTCACTTAATGAATATAGAAAATTGTTATTAAATTTTAGAATCTTAGATAATATAATTAAATAAATTAAGTTAAATTAGTGTAAACTAACTTAATTTGTTATTTTAAAAATAAATGACTCTGCTAATTGTGTTAAACGAGTATATACGTTAAACACAACTAGTAAAAAGGGCGGGTCTATGTCTCATATTCTAACACGATTCATAAATGGAACATGTTTGGGCCTACATAAAATAAGTAAAATATAATGTCTAAGACCCGGCACAAACACCACACGAAACACGACCACCCCTAGATCTCATAGATGGTAGACATCTTAATCTTCATATTATTATTATTAACAAGTCCATTAGTAACATTTGACCTCTTAATCTTCATATAATTTATCATTTTGTAGCCCGAGTTTGTGTGGATGAATTGATATTATCTCGAAACGTTATATCGTTTACTGTAGAATTACGAATTAGAAATTATAATTTATATGTTAGGGGATTTGAAATTACATTTTTAGAGGATTTCCATAAAACATCGTAATTTACAGTACAAATTATCATCGTATCATAATAAATAAAAAAAAATGAATTTGAAAAATAAAATAAAAAATGTTAGGTCATTACTGTAATGCAAATAAATTCAATGGCCTGATGTCATTTTCAAACATACAATACAAGGAATTCAAGGTTACATGATTGAATTGACACATCAAAATATTGAGATTAATATAATATATAATATATAATATATATACATATATACTATACTATTAATCCAATGAGAGAGAGAGAGAGAGAGAGAGAGAGAGAGAGAGAGAGAGAGAGAGTAATATATTAATGA
The DNA here is from genome assembly GCA_954871525.1 of Parietaria judaica. Classification (NCBI taxonomy): domain Eukaryota; kingdom Viridiplantae; phylum Streptophyta; class Magnoliopsida; order Rosales; family Urticaceae; genus Parietaria; species Parietaria judaica. The sequence continues at coordinate 1,853,191 of OX940864.1, read as the reverse complement.
AAATAGGTAAAAGGAAAAGAAAAGTAATAATTAAACGCTATCATTATCAATGTCTATTTCCAGCCCCCACCACACGAATAGTGGGTCACCCCTATGCATATAAATTTAAAGAAATTAATTATACTACGACCATTTTCAATTTTGACCACAATTTAATTTTCGATTTATTGAATTATGATACATTTATTAAATTATTAATATTTCATTTTATCTATTCAAGTTTAACAAATTAAATTAATAATTTTATAATACTTATATCATTAGTTTATAGCGATTGTATTATATATGAAGAAATATCATATATTTGCATAATTGTATATATGTGATAATAAAATATTTAAATAGAGTGTGTTGGTAGTAATTTTTTTAAATTACTAACAATATGACCAGCAATGATAAGGATTTTAGCTAAATATAAAAATCAGATTACCAATTATCAATTTTAATTTTCAAGTATTAAAAAAAAGTTTTATTTTGTTGTAATTTCTTAATTTGATAGTCAATGTAGTACATTGGATCCAAAGTTGAATTGCTTTTTATGTTTACCAAAACTAATTATTGAAATGGACACATTATTATTTGAAGCTATTTAATACGATCTTAGCGTTACTCTATTGGACTGGACATGTCAGCAAACATTTTAGCGTGGTCCTTCAACTATGACAGTCATGATAAAACAGCCCTCAATCTATGATATTTACAATTCTTAGTCCTTATAAGTTAAAATTATGCAATACTAGTTTGACTGTAAACATATAAAATCATTTTATATGACACATATATAACGAACATATATTTGAGTATCGATTTTACTCTTAAAAAACGTATACTTAATTTTATTATTTAAAATTATAATTATGGACTTTAACTTAATGGACTTAAAATCAATTATATTTGAGATTTTGTCAAAACTTTGGTTTTTGAATTTTATTAAACTCTGCATATATGTGTATAAAAAGAATACCGCATGATGTTTTACGGTTATTCTTAATAGTAATTCGAATATAAGAAAGTAAGAAACCGATGAAGTCGTCTAAATCAAATTTCTTATTTAATAAATTTGTATTATCTTTGGATTTAGTTTCTGATATTTAATCTCAAACTATTAGTTAATGAAAAATATATATAAAATAAAATATCAACAGCTAACGGTTATATATATTTGATGGAAAATAGAGGCAAAAATACTAAATACATGATTTTAAATTTGTAATGTTTGACGCACTTCAAATAAATTTTGTTGTATTAATACTAATCTTTTCAGTTTTCACCCAAACTTGCGGTGGATTCGATTACCTAACGGTTCGGTTAAAAATTCTCTCTATAAAATCAAGATTAAAGTGCGACAAATATTACCACCTAATGTTTTCGCTGCGAGAATTTGTATTAAAATATGTTAAGTAATATAAATTTGAGTATTTTCGCCGTAATTACTTATAATAATAGACATGAATATGAGCTTCAATGTTGCTTTCGAGCTCCACGTGTATCAAAGCGAAGTGCACGAATTAAATTCGTACACGTTCGCTGATTGCACGTGACCTGGGTCCCACGTGGCATTGTCTTTTGGTGGTATCCTCAACCATGGTTCCAAAATTTGGAGTCATTTTCATAAAAAGAAAAGAAAAAAAAAAAACTATGAGTATATGTGGACCACAGATTGTTAGCCAGTCAAATGACCAAAATGCCCCCAACTACCCAAATCACTCAATACGCATAATATAACCTTAATAAATTGGATTTAAAATCAAGATTATGATCATGATGATCTCTTGCTTTAACTTTTCACATATGATGCCAATTTATTAAACATCAAATTCTAAAATTATTGCTTTTATAATCATGTAAATCTTTTTGAGTGGTTGGGTTTGTCATAATTGATATAAATAAGAATTATTTGCACTATTGGCCTATTTGTTTATAAGAAATGTGTGAATTCAATTTTTTATTTTAGCAAAAATAAAAATGACTAAAGTGTTTATGAATGTGAAAATTTAGTCTTTATTTGCAAAATGACTCATTCTTTATTTATTACTTTAGTGTAAATTTGACTCTTTGATTAACAATAATTAACATGTAACTTAATGGTTTCTTGAATATGTAAGTTCTTTATAGCACAATTGTGTATTGGTTATTTCACCAGCTAATAATTTTAAGATATAAATATGTATTGTATCTAAAATTAAATAAATTTTTAAAGTTTTCGACGATTAAAGTTTCTTTTATTTATATAATGAATGGGCTAAATTAACATAAAAAAATATAAATAGAACTATATTTGCTATTTATGAAACCGAAAACCAAATCCAGTAATCTCTTTTTTATATATTAAGAAAAAAACAATAGTGGCAATAATTTCGTAAATAATTAATGTAATCTTTTTATTTTTATTTTTATTTGTAGCATTTGTTCATGTTTCGAAATATATGGAATTAAATATGCTTTATTCCAAAATGCTCCACCAAGGAGATAAAAGTTAAAGAAAAAAAAGTATCTTTCAAGTCAAGAGAGAAGAAATCACATCCATTTAAAATCTAAACAAAAAATTGGAATATAATATATGATTTGGAACGAATGAAATTTCATGGTCGTTTATGAATGACTTTCCAACTCATTTCTGATTATTTCATGTGATTCCCAATCGTATTGAGTATTGATTCCAATATTTAAGAATCGGCATTGTTGGTGGACTCCAATCTTAGACTTTCTCAAGAATTGAAAGTCATATTAAGCATCTAGTCTTTTTTTTTTTTGCAATACCAATTTTTAATTAAACTAATTATATGTAACTTTTCCTTCTTTAATATAAGCATTTAACTAATTATGGATAAACTAAAGTTAGTAATTAAAGCAAATAAAATTTCAATGCACCTTTAAGTAGAGCATTATTACATTTTGCTATCTTGTATAGTATGTTAATGTTTCATTTATTTAGTGTATAGTATATTACAACTCACTAACGAGTAATGATTATATTGAAAGAAAAAATAAAATAAAATAAAATACACAATAAATTTTAAAACAAAGATATATTCCTTATCGTATACTATACATCATGTTACATTTTAATGTATGAGTATTACATTTAAATAATGAATATGTCATAAAGGACAAATAAATACAACGCACAATAATAATATTAATAAAAAAACATAAGATTTGTTCTTGATGCAATATTTTGTACATCTCCATAATGAATATAAAGATATCTTGAAATTTAAAACATATTAAAATATAGCAGTATTGAATATCTAGCTAGTATATGAGTATTAATTGAATACTGAATATATTATATAAAAAAAAAAACATAATACATTCATAAACAATCTCACATAATATTTTGTACATATCTATAAATAATATAAAGTTATCCTAACTCGAGTTAGAAATAATAGCACTATTAAATTTAAAGCATTCATATCTTATACATCATGTTACATTTTTAAGTATATGACAAATGGACACTAAAATAATGAATATATTTAAAATAAAAACAAGATTATACAACACACAATAACTTCAGAAAACAGAAGATATCTTCTTCCTTATACAATATTTATTATTTTGTCAATCTCCAATAAATATATATTAAGTAGGTGGGCCACCCAATAATTCTACAAGGAGAGGGGTAAAACAGACATTTCTCATCCCAAGTCACTATCAAACCCAAGTTTCAGTGGGCTTTGCAATTACATGAGAGCTCCTCAGTGGTTTTAGCAATAATTAAAAGACCATCTCGTGTCGATGATCGACGCGTGTCAGCAATCTATCGGTCTGAATTCCCGAGGGAATCTTTCATGTCCGCCGAATGAGACCCGCTGGTGGGCCAGGCCCACAAAAGTGGGTCCCAATCATTAGAAATGGACAATTCTTTCTAAAAAAGGTAGGCCCACTGACAAGTGACATTTTTCTATTTTTTTATTGGAATCCGTTTTAATAATTTCGTAAAGAAAAAGAGTGGTACTTTTTGAGAAATTTGCACAAAAGTGTATGAAATTTGTTAATTGGTACACTTTAGCTCTTGAATTTTAGTTTTCATAATTTCATCATTCAATGTCCTTGTTATTTTAGAAAGTAGAAAGGTGTCTTTTATGTTAATAATGAAGCCAAATATTAAATTTTACGAGTCATATGGTTTGCTTGGAAATATTCTCAGCTAAGGTAAATATGTTAAAAACAATTAGCACATTTTACCTTTAATATTTTATTCAAATATGTATAAATTAACATCTTGAAGTAATTTTTTTAGCTTGTAAAGTTATTAAAAAGAGACGAAGAAATCTCATTTAAGAAAGAAAAAAAATTTAAGAAAAAAAATTGAAATCGATGTAAACACTCTCATAAAGCAAATCATATTTTGTAATTTCTAATTCGGTCTAATGTTCAATTCCATAAAATACCATTGCATGTTCCTATACTAAAAAAGTTTACAAATTTTCTATAAGCCATTGTGTGTAAATTTATCGTATAGTTTGAGTTTTAACAGGAATTTTAACACTTTTTTAAAGTATACAAATATTGTCACCTATAAAAATAAAAATAAAAAGTCATATCCCGCGGACAACATTTTCCGACACCTCTAACCGTGCAAGCGACAACATATAATCTTTCCAAAGAATAAAGAGCACCACTTTGTCATAAACTAAAATTCAAGGGCCAACATGCACCCACAACAAAACTCGAAGGACATCGTGCCAAAACCAAGTAGCTACTAGGTACTACTAGCTATGCTATGATTACTTACTACAATATTAAAAGGAATAAATAAATAAATATAAAATGTAAAAGCAAGGAAATGATTAATCGGTCTTCCCATAGCAATCATCAATCACAAAATTCCAAAGCAAACCGTGGGCTTAGTCCACCCACTCCTTCTCTCCTTCATAAATTGCTATTCAATCTCTTCTCTTCGATCCCCAAACCCTCTCTCTCCAATCCTCTCAATCCCAAAACCCCACTTCCCATCTCGTCGGAAAACTCCCATGGTGATCGGCAAACTCTCCGAGCTTCTAGTCTCCGGCCATGGCTTCCTCGAGGCGGCGACCACCACCTCCACCAGCCCCAGGAGCCCGCTCGACCTGAGGACGGGCTCCACCTCCAAGCGCTACGACCTCGACGGCGTCGGGCTCGCGATCGTCGCCGCCATGGACCGCTCCGGCGACCTCCGAGCCAGGTGCGTCGTCTCGAACCCGATCGCCATCGACCGGCTCTCGAGCTCGCCGGAGTGCAGCGACAGCGACGACGAGGAAGAGGACTACACGTTCGTCACTCGCCGCGGTCCGAACAACGAGACGTTCACCAAGGTGTTCTACGACGGCGGGTCAACTCGCCGGCAAACCGGGTCAACGCCGATGGCGGGGATCTTCAGCGTCGCCGCGGCTTCGAGGCTCGAAGCCGCGGGAGCGAAACCCGCCTCAGGTTTCCTTAGCGCGTGCGATCTGTGCAGGAAGAATCTCCACGGAAAGGACATTTTCATGTACAGGTTAGTGATTCAGTGACAATGGCTTCTCGGGCTTTCGCCGTTGACTTTTCGGTTGTCGTTTAGAGAATTGAGACTGATCTAGGGTTTTCCGCCATGGATTTGCAGAGGAGAGAAGGCGTTCTGTAGCTCGGAGTGTCGGGCGAGTCAGATGATGATGGACGAGAGGAAAGAGCAGTGCAGAGTCGAGGCGTCGAAGTCAACGGTCAACGCTTCGAATTCGCCATATTCGAGGGGTCAAATCTTCTCGACTGGGATTATGGCCATTTGAACAAACAAAGAAGCCATTTTTATTTTATATATATATATATATATATGAATACGTACAGTAGTTGAGGAATCTATCAGCTTTTGAAGCTGCTAACCAAACCCAGAAAGGAAAAATGGAAAAGATGGATTTTTTTTTGTACTTTTGATCGGAGTGATGATCATGAGAATTATCCAACGCTTTTTGTGAATACAAAGGGATGTTGAGAGGAAGATCTGCTATTATAACAAGTGAATTTTTGTTCTTGGATTTTTTTTTTTTTGAAATATATTATTGGTGAAGAAAGATCGAATATTCTCGAGTTCGATCAGGATAATTTTGATTTTCATCGGTTAAATTTGTGTCGGTAGAGACGTAGAGTTGGAAATTGAAGCGATAAAAAAAGTAATTGAGAAATGACAATAAGGTCCCTAAACTTATTAATCCCACGTTATAATTACTTTTAACATTATATTTTTATAGGGTTAATGGCGGTAAAAATACTCAAAGTTTCGTCAAAGAACCCCTCGTGTACCCAAAGCTTAAAAGTAGTGGCAAAAGTACCAAATGTCGTATTTGGGGAGTTGACCACTCCATTCTTGTAACGCAGTTAACTTACCCGTTAACTCTGGTCATGTGGACAAACGTGGTTGCTGACATGGCAATTTTTTTGCCACGTGGACGAGCCCAATTAGGGTTTAATTCGTTGTTTTGTCATAAACGAGGCTAATGTGGATTCATCCACGTGGCAAAAAATTGTTATGTCAGCAACCCATGTTTGTCCACGTGGCCAGAGTTAACAGGTAAATTAATTGCGTTACGAGAATGAAGTGGTCAACGCCCCAAATGTGACTTTGGGTATTTTTGCCGCCACTTTTAGACTTTGGGTACACAAGGGGTTCTTTGACCAAACGCTAGGTATTTTCGCCGTCATTAACCCTATTTTTATATATAAAAATAATACTCGCTTGATTTGTATTTTGTAATAAACTTGTAGTATGGTTAAAATTGAGCTAATCCTATAAAAATGAAATAAATTGCAAGTAAATTTAAAGATTTTAGATATTGTAAATCACAGTTCTACAATATAGACATTATCAAGGGCAAAGTAATCAATATGCAAAGGTATTAATGGCACTGAGTAGTAATACTATCTCTAGAAATCTTTTATATATATATGGGAAAATATTGAAATTTATTCTAAATTATACAATATGTTTTAAATTTTCAATTACGCTGATTACATATTTAGAATTGTGAGATTTATAATTTTTTTTTTCATTAATGTTAATTCATTTTATATTTTAGTAATCAACATTTTTGTTTTGTGAAGAAAATATAAGCACTCGAATCTTCATCTCTACCCTAGGAACCTGGATTTGGTACTCTTATATTTACAGAGTTACGGGGCAACATTAAAAAAAAAAAAAAACGAATAATATGTGTACAAACATAAAAACAAAAAACTCATACAACCAGGACATTATTTACAAGGCGTGATAAAAATAAATAAAAACAAACTCTCCATAAATATTTGTCATTAATAAAAAGGGTTAATAACGGCGAAAATACTCAAAGTTTGATCAAAGAACCTCTCAAAGTTTAAAAATAATGGTAAAAATACCCAAAGTCGCATTTGGGGAGTTGGCCACTTCATTCTCGTCACGCCGTTAACTATGGCCACGTAGAAATGTGGGTTGCTGACATAACAATTTTTGCCACATGGATGAGCCCAAATCAACCTCGTTTATGACAAAACAACGAATTAAACCCATAATAAACACTATTTAATACAACTAATTGAACCCCTAATGATTACACTTAACAAAACAAATTTGTCCACGTGGCCAGAGTTAACAAGTTAACGGCGTTACGAGAATGGAGTGATCAACTCCATAAATATGACTTTGAGTATTTTTGCCACCACTTTTAAACTTTGGGTACACGTGAGATTCTTTGACCAAACTTTGGGTATTTTCGCCGTCATTAACGCTTAATAAAAACATCAAGTTTCTCCTCAATTTTTTTAAGTAAATACGTAATTCGATAAACTTCCGAAGCTCGGTTAAAGTCACAAACCCAGCTGGGGAATAGATACACAACACAAGCCTGTTTCTATACTAAGTGTAATATTTATTAAATAAAAGAAAAATAAGAAGAAAATAACAAAATCAAAATAAAAAATAAAAAATCCGATCCTAGTAAGGATCACTGGTGGTAGTACATGAGCTGTTGGGTGGTGGCGACGTTCGGAAACCCGCCGTCGTAGATCGCCTGGCTCCCCCCGGCCGCCTTCAGCATGTGCTGTCCCTGAGGGTGCATCATCGCCTGCCCACCACCCATGCCCATACCCATGCCCATGTTCATGCCCATACCCATGCCCATCTTGGCCAGCGCCATATGGCGCTCGTAGAGCGCCAGATCAGCGGCCGTGAAACCCTGCAGGCTCGTGGCAGGGGCTGGGGCCGGGGCTGGCGGTGGCAGAGGGGCCGAGCTCGTTCCCGGCGGAGTCGGCTTGCTGCCCCAAGAGCACTGCATTTCCAACATAGAATCTTTATTAAAATGTTAAAAAAAAATAAAAAAAATTATTCGGTGTATCAATCTTTTTTAATAGTATTTATTCCGCAAATTTTTTATTTTTACTATACTGATTAGAAAAATTTAGAAAAAAAAGTTGCTTATATAGGTCTATTTAAACTGAAAATATAATAAATACTATTTTTTATTTAATCGTCATATTCTTATTGGTTATAAGGTTCTCGGGAAAGAACATACCTTGATGGGTTTTCCGTAGAGCATGCGGGCGTTCCCCATCTGGATGGCCATGGCGGCCTCGGCGTGGGTGGTGAATCTGACAAACCCGAAACCTTTGTCCCTCTGAATTCTGACGTCTTCGATGGTTCCGACGCCCAGGCCATGGAAGTGGCGATGGATGTCACCCGAACTCACCTGCAAAGTAGAGGCAGATAGTCATTAGAACCGCATAATAAACAGAGTCGTTCCTAACAACGTTGGAAAAGGCTAATGTAATGACAAAACCGCACCTCGGGAGCAAGATTTCCGACATATACAGTTGTGTATTGGGGATTGTTTTCAGGAGCATCCTCATTGGTCTTTTCCTGACCATCATCTGTTCAAAAAAAGTGTCAAGATTGTCAAAAATCACATATTTAAAAAAAGAGTAATTAGTATGATGGTTTAATTTACCCCTGAAATTATGCCCCTCGCACTTTAAAAAAGTAGCACATTGCCCCCTACACATTAAAAAATGACAATTTTTTTAACTTGTTTGCAACACATGATCTATTTGATGATCTTTCATCAATTTTACTATTTTCTCCGTTCTTGTATGAATTTTATCACAGCAATTTTTTAAAATCTAAACTCGAGTCTCATAGTTTATATACTGATATTTTTTCGTAAACTAATCGAGGAAATCCTTCAAGTAAGCCAATCATAGCGGGTATCGTGCTACTTTTTAAAAATATACGGAACGTTGCTGCCAAAATTTAAAGTTCAACGGGCAAACTGCTTATTCACCTGAAATTCCACTTGTTAGCTCTACGACGCTTTTCGAATCAGAGTTTTGCTTGTCATCGCTCGAACTAGCGCCTTTAGAAGCCCAGTTGCACCGAATTTGTCTGCTTCCGAGCCACTTCCCTGTAATTCAGCAAAAAATCAATCGAACACTAATAACTATATCACAACTGAGAAAGACCCTGAAAGTACAGGCTTGAAAACATGATTTATCTTACCGTTTAAATCGTTGATTGCGTTTTGGGCATCCTGAGCAACAAAAAGAAAATGAACTAAATTGTTAAAAATAAAAAATAAAATAATCAGTCAAGTAATTCTTGGTTTTATTTTTAACAATTTTAACCCAATTGTGGGTATTCCAAGCTTTCAATTAATACCCAAAAGGTTGTATAATTAGGTCTCCGTTCCAATTATCCCATTAACGGTAAGCCTTGAAATCTAATTATGTAGCCTTTGGGTATTGATTCCGCTCAATTGAAAGCTTGTGAATATTCAAAAATATCTTGTGAGTTTTAAGGACCTGCTGATTACGGAAGGAAACAAATCCAAAACCCCTCGACCTCCCGGTTTTCTGATCCCACATAACCTTTGCATCGCTACAAAGAGTAGAGAGATGAAAATCAATCTGACGGTTAAAATGACTCGGCAACAATTCAAACAAATTAAAGAGATATCTCAAAACCTTGTTTTGCTAGTCATTTACTGAATGAAAAATTTATAAACTAAATCAGAAATGGAGCTTACGAACAACTGGAATAAACAGAAAAGCAAGCGAACAACGTCGCATCAGTAACCTCGGGACTAAGATCACCAACAAAAATATTAAAATGACCTGTTCGAAGGCATAACCAGAAAAAAGGGGAAAAATTAAAAACAACAAAAAGAAAAAAAAAAAATCGTATTAAAGAATCATATCGTCTATAAACCTGATGTGTCCTCTCTTTGGCTGCTTGCGTACGCCCAATTGACTTTGATAGACTGGCCAAGACTATAAAACCATCGTCAAACAGTTAGAATTTATTAATTAAGAAAAGGAATAAAAAACAAACAGATATTCGGGAGATTCGGTACTTACAGTAGCTTCCCATTTAGCGCTATAATAGAATGTGCAGCGGATCTACGGTCGTAGTAGTCCACAAAACCAAAAGATGACTGCATAAAGGTACATTATAACGAGAGAAAAAAAAGAGAGTGTATTAATGATGAAATACGAGTCAAATAATTATGAAAATGGACTGTTAACTAATATTTCTCATCATATCCAAAAAAATTACGAAAAAGGAAGCTGACCTTCTCTTTCCTGATAAGTTTGCAGCCTTCAAGGGGGCCTGCGGTTGAAAATAGTTGATGGACATCAGTTTCGGTAACATGAGGGTGAATATTCCCGACATACCTGCATCCATCAATAATTTCGGAATTACAAAACTAATTGACGTTCAATGACGGGGCAAACCTAAACTAAACTCGTCAAATATAGTTATTTTCACAATTATTGATACTTAAAAAAATAAAAAATAAATATGAATTTCAACTTAAAATTCTTAAAAGTTCTCATCGTAAACTCTATCAAATGATAAATTTTAAAGGTTTGATAAAGCACATTTGTTAAGACTCCCACATGGAAATTACATGAGTTATTCCCCTAATTGCCAATGATTTTTAAAGCGGAAACTCGTGAATTTTATTATGGTATTGGAGGCCATTAAGCTCAAATGAGCATAAGTCCAAAATATGATATCGACCCAAGATGAATGAGTGAATAAGAGTTATCTTAAAGGGCACGAGATGATGGTACTCCATGAACTGACAAAAATTACATAAAACGCAATGGAGAAGACATCGCATGACGACGCTTCGAAAGTACGGGTAAGATTTCGGAGCTTCAAAGTTACCATTTGTCTACCTAAACACATATTCAAAACACAAGCGCACCAGGACACTAAAACTATAAAACATCCTATGTAAAATTGCAAAGCTAAAATAGAGATATAATCCAAGAAAAAAAATGTAAAAAAAAAAAATTAAAATGTCTATCAAAACTCACACACTACGGCAAGAACTTGAATCAAAGCCAGGAGGCAGATTTCCACTCAGAATAGGCTCTATCTGCAAAAATAAAAGAAAAAAAGAAAAAAAAAATTCTAAGCTCTTCACAAGTTTAAAAACATAATCTAACAAAAATATATATAAAAAAACAGAAGATCACAAACAAAAAAATGAAATATATATATTTATTATCACACAATCCTAAACTATATAAAAAAAATCTAAAAATGATTTGCATAATCGGTGATGAAAATAAAATTATATAAAAAAAGAGAGGAGAAAGTATTGAACCTGTGGAGAGGCCATAACTGCAGGGTGATTGTAGAGCGTTTGGTGCATCATCGCTTGCTGTTTCAGCCTCTGAAGAGGTTGCATAGCTTAGGGTTCGAGATCGAACCGAACAAAAATCAAACAAAATTAAATACTAGATCAATTCTGACGATGCAGAATTGAAACTGCGAACGCGAAACAGGGATGAACAATCGAAGAAAAAATGAAAAAAAGAAACAAAAAAACTGGAGAAAGAGAGAGAGAGAGACGAAAATGAAGAGAAAGAGAGAGAGAGAAGTGAGTGAAAATGTTGCAGTCAGCTTTCTCTGTGTAAATAAGAAAACGACAATTAAAACAATAAAATAGAAAATGAAATGAAATCCCACGTGTCAATTGGTGAGAAGCTGAAAAAAACCAACGGATCAACCAAAATGCGTACTCTAGTCTTGGTCTTACATGTTTATATTTAAATGTGCTTCCAAATTTCACCCCAATGAGCTAAATTTGTTGGGTCAACAAAAGTTGTACAAGTATTTCAATTATTTTTATTGCAAAAATAAAGGAGAAAAAAATCGGGAGCTAAATGTTGGTATTATTGGTCAAGTTTACTTATGTAAAGAGAGTACGTATTTGCAGGCTTTGAACCCGAACTCTTGAAGATGTATCTATCTAGTAGGAGTTTTTTTTTTTTGAACGGGGTGGCGCAATCGGCCAAGGTTACAATGCATCTCGCATTACTAGATATATTCAGTGTAAATCTATCTAGTACGAGTTACCACTAGACGAAGCAAGTTTGGCTACCAATTAAGTTTAACATTTGCTATTTTTCTTTTTTTATTATTTTGTTTTTATTTTCAATTAATTTATCAAAATTTTATATGTAATCTTAAATTTTGGACAAACGTTAATTTTATTTTTAAATATTATAAAAAATATAATAACTAGTTGATGAAATTTTTTGGGAGATTTTTTTAAGTATTATATGCTATTCTGAACATTATTACTTTTTAGATTGTTTTGGGTATGATGTCTAAATCTAATGTGTAAAATATTGGGCTCATAGAACCCATTTCAAAAAATGTATTATCATTTGAGCTCATCCTTTGTTTAAAATAATAATAATGGGCTCTTCTGGTTGGCCCATTGAACAAACGTTTTGGGCTTTCTGATTGACGTATTGAATTAAATTTTGATATGTTGAGTTAAATTGGGCTCTACTTGTGGAAAGTCGAAAAGTTAACAAGTATTTTCCATTGCACGTTGAGAACGTATACATACTTGTACTGTATATATGAGCTAAAAAAAATAAAAAATCATGTAACTTTTAAAGGATTGGATAGAGATAGAAATAACAAGTCAAGAGTTAGATAGGGATAAATTTTAAAATCAATAGCTACATAAGAGCAAATATAAGAAGTGTAGGGCTATATAAAACAAAAAAATACAGTAAAAAATAAATATAATTATTGTTTTAAGGCTTACTAAATTAAATTTTTTTAATAAATTTTACTAATATAGTCATTTTGCAAAATGAAAAACTACGGATAGGCGAGATATATAAAGTGAGAGGGCTTTTATTTTGGTTATTAGTTTAGAACAGTGTCTATGACCTTTTTTTAACGATACTTATTGATAACTAGTATGGGAAAAAATGGGAAATAGTTTGGATGAAAAAAAAAATACCATTTAGATGTTAAATAAACTTATGTCCTAAAATTGAGCTCTTTACAAGGAAGATATGAACATAAACATTTGAGAGAACTATACAATTAAATAAATATTACAAAACGAGTTTGAGAAAGAAAAAAAAATCAATCTATGATCATTTGAAGATATATCAAAGTGAATTTATGTTTTTAGAGCAATAGTAGAGGGTGAGTCTATAACGGCGACTACAAGTTTAAATCGATAGATCGGTAACCGAAAGTCGAGTATCCAGAGGTGAGGGACGACGACCAAGGCGTTGATGAGTCTCCCCATGAAAGATAAGTTTGCAAAATACCTTAAATGTTTTCTATCGCTTCATAAAATTACAATAACAAAATTATTATCTTGAGTTTGGTTTAAAGAAGGTTAATTCAAACATTTATACCCGAACTTTTGTCAAGATATTAAGTTTTCAATAAGTATTACTTTTTGCATGAATCACAATTGCTCTAATGTGAATGTACTAAACTTCATACAATCAATTACGTTGACAATGATATAATAGTTACAAAATTAATAAATGACAACATACAAACTAAGTCAACCAATTGACTTTAACACAAAGATCTTGTGAAATGCCGGTGAACCACAATTGTGTTCATTGCATGTTTATTAAGAAAAAAACTACATTTTCTCCTTTCTGTTAAATAAACTTTATTGCTAATGTGATATAGCTCTACCGACGATCCAATTTTACGGTTATATCGTATCGACGATTCGACGTGTATGAAAAGTTTAAGAATCCCACATGGGATTATTATAGAAAAATATGGGTTTGAAAATTATATATATATATATAAAAGCATACGTTATGGAAATATCAAATTTCAGTTACTTGTGTGCTACAGTGCTATGCATTGAAAATAATGTATAATTTTTTAAAAAAATTATCAATATCAATTAAAATATTTCATGTTAAAAAACATGGGTTACTTTGAAGATTACATGTATGGTTTTAACTTTTATGTAATTGAATTGAATACAAATGTTTCTTGTACGATATAATTTTGATGTGCTACATAATAATTATATATCCATATAACCATATTCTATTCTGGAAAATACACGAAGTAGAAATTGGATAAAATAAAATTTTCAAAAGTTATATTTAGTTAATACTAATCACCTTAATAATTCAGGTCAAGTAGCTATTAAATAATAATAATAACGTGGATTTGAAATTTCTAATACTATTATTTTTTCGGATAAAATACTGTATTTCTAAAATAAATTCAAATAATGTTAGAGGTAGTAAACAATTGACACTTAATAGTCAATAATGTAAGAGAAATATACCCTCAATTGCAAACCACCCATTGAGAGTTGCCAAAAGTCAACCATCTTGAAGCTAATTCCATCACAAGCAATCAAACTTAAATCAAATAAAATGGAGGACCACAAATCACACACCTACATATATATTTGGATGAGATTTGGGTTCCTTCAAGCAATGAAGGACACATGTCCCACCTAAATAGGATAAATTACTTAATAAATATAGACATGTGTGTCACATACATACAAATAAATCAATAAAATATACACAAAAATAAGTATCATACTTTATGACAAAATTTAAAAAGCTTAATATCCGTATAACTACTCAATATTTTAGTTTTTATAATGATTAAATTAAAATTTTATTTTGATGGTTGAAATTCACAATGTCTACTATTTTGCTTATATAAAAAATTCCATCCACATTTCAGTCGTTTTAACAAATTTTTTGATGTTCTGTTACGTTTGAGCTATCTGTTATTTCTAAAATAGATTTTTTTTTTCCATTTTAGTATTGTTGTGATTTTAAGAATAAGTGGATCAAATTTTAAAAAGAAATAAAAATATTATACATAAAATAAAAATAAAAATAAAATTATTTTTTTTTCTTCTCAAATTTACGCTATTAAAAAGAAGATATTAGTTACATATGCCGCCAATAATAAAAAATGAAAATAAAGAATGGGTCAAACTTGGAAAGCAAAAGCTAGACCCTACTACATTCAACATGGCATGTGATTTTTGGACATTTTCTATTACTAGTACTTATCTTCCACCGGTTGTTGTGCTTTATTTTATTTATATATTTTACTTTATTATTCTAATTAAATAAATAGAAAAAATATATATAATCTCGAGGTTTAGTTTAGCCGTGAAGAACGTGACTAAATTAATTATATTATATGATTTTTGGATTTAAAAAATGTTCATCATCATAGAGTAGACCTAATTTTTCTCTGCATGTAGACATTTTCAAATATTTGTCTGCCATTATTGATATTATTATTTGTGGAGTTTATAGTCAATAATCATCAGTGAATACTTTTCTCTATTTGTACGAAAAATAGACTATTTCTGGCTGGAATTTATATCATATTTAATACGCACAATACACATGTGTGTATGCTTTCATTACATACACCCCATAACGAATATAAATATATATTATATAAATAAATAAAACCAAACTCACTAAAGAAGATCCGTTATCGTGCAAATAGATTTAGCTTTAGGTTAAATAAACAGAAGAAAAAATAGCAAAAATATAGTTTTATGATAGTGTGATCGAAATATACTTTTACGTTTAATGTTGACATTAAGTTCTTGTTAATATTGACTTTTTTCTAATAAGTGCTTTCACTTTGGAAAATATTTAGTTTTGAAATTGGCCTATCATGAAAACATATTTGTTTATTGACCTATTACTATTAGGTTATCTACAAGTCGTGTTTAGACGGGTGAGTGTAAGCTGCCCGGTCACACCGCTCATAAGTCGCGACATCCGGTTGGGCAAACCCAACTTCTGCCCTAACACGGGGGTGCTGACCGCAGGAGTGTGCTTGCACTCAAAAAATATATTTTATCGTAAAAAAAAACTTTTAAATATATATTTCTTCAAAATAAAACTAGTCATGTATGCGTTTTTTGTGCCCCGTCTTCTGCCGCTGCACGGGTAGCTGCTTGCCCTTGACGTCGACCGTGGATATGTGCTTGTATTTTTTTTTTTCCTTAAAGAAAGCTATATATTTTTTGAACTTTTTTGAAAGCGGATGCGGTTGTCCATGTAAAAAAAAAAACGGACGGGCTTGCCCACCCGTAACGTGTCTATCCGGACGGCTTCTTCATCGGTGTTTGTGACACATTTAAATGTGTTTAGTTTACTCAAAATATAACTTTTCAACACGCGTTTTATAAAAAAAGGAACAATTTGATTCCTTCTATTTTGATAAACGAGTCAAACAAGTACAACTAAATATAATTAATGTCTCATGCGTTTCATACTATTATTAATCGGACATTTATTAGTGGGCATGGACAACAAGTTGTAGTACATATGCCACTCATGTTGTACTTTAATATCTAAATAATATAATAATTGATAAAAATAATTAAGCATGCTTTTCTTTCTCCGTGTTGAAAATAAATAATTAAAGGCAGAATTGTCGGGAAAAAATATTTATATTAATACACTCACGAGTCACGAGTAACAACTAACTTTCTTCTAATTATAGGCTAATTACAGACTCTAAAAGATTAATAAAGAGTTAGATTTCTAAGGCACAAGCTCCGTAGAGCCGAGCTCGAACAAGGAGGAAAAAACAGAGCCGGGAGTAATCGGAGAAATATAAGCGCTTCTGATGCTTCGTATATATTTTTTCGAATTAACAAACTACTGAATCGATTGAGCGCCCAAGCCGAGCCAGGACCGGCTTTCGACCGGCTTTGATGGGGAAATCTCCGGGCCATTCGTCTGGTACGGTGCTTTCGAGTTGATCCTGCAAGAACCGGCGAGAAAATTTAATCCGACGAACCGTGAAACACTATATGGCTATACCCTTTAAAGGGCTTCGAAATTCTGATAACATCAGGCTGAATTTCAATCTTACCTATCCTTTCTCTTCTCCAAGAACCGGTGAAGCGAGGCTTTCCTAGCGATCGGAAGATCTACAAAATAGAAAAGGCATTTCGACGATTAGAAATCTAAAAATCAAGAAATGATTAGTTCAATCACGATTCGTAATTCAAAAGACGAAATTACCGCAAACGATAGGCCTCGGAGGCAGTTGAGCAGCAGTCTCCTCTATCGCCTTGTTGCAGTCCATCACCGGGATGTTGGGGCTCTGAGGAACCGAGCCGCTGGACTCGATCGGAGCCTTCACCGGAGCTTGGTTGTTGCTCTTCGCCGGAGCGGCTTGGCTCCGAGAGTTCTCCTGGCTCGCCATGAGCATCACTTGCTTGGCCTTCTCGGCCGGAAAGTCATTAAGGACGATGACTTGCCCGTTGTAGAAGATGGTCATCTGAGCAGATTGAGCCTCTTTCTCGGACGGCTTGTTCACACTGCAAAACAAATTAACAAATTCCGACACTCAATTAACCGCCGTTCTACTCCGCAGATCGGGGATTTCAATGAGAGATTCAAAGACGACCTACCTATTTTCGGCCATTCTCGGAGCCTCCAACCCGGCTTGCTGAGGGAACAGGTTCATCGATTTGAGGTCTCCCGGCTTTTCCATGGCCGGAAACAGATTCATCGTCGTTCCGGCTTGACGGACCGTCTCCGGATTTCCTGAGCAACACGAACAAAACGCAATTTCAGATCCTCCGAAACTCTTCTAATTCCATTAAAATTAAATCGAAACAACAGCTCAGAAATCCATAGCTCCAAACCTAAATTACAGTATTCCTTACACTAATTCGTTTCTCATCACAACAAACACGAACTAGAAATCAAACAACGAAGAACAAGGACCGAAAATCCGTACTAATGAACAAGAATCCATGGAAAACGAAACCACTAGTGATTGAGCAAAATCCAAAGCTAAATTCCTCAGTATTTCCTAAACTGATTCGATTCTCTTCACAGCAAACGAAGAACGGAATCCGTACCGTTGCTCATCCCGAGGCTGAGATCTCCGAAGCTGCCGTTGGCCTTGAGGTACTGGCTCAGCATGGAGCACCTCTGCGAGAAACTCGGCTTCTCCGACATCGCCGACATGATCTTCTCCGATCGAATTCTTCAAACTTCAACGAGAATTGGAAAGCTCGAAAAGCTCTTGCGATTCTTCTTCAATGGCGTCTGTTATCTCCCTCTCTCTCTATCTATCTGTGTATGTATGTATATATATATATATATATGTATATCTATCTATGTAATGTAAGAATTATATTATTTTATTATTATTTTAATGGGCGAAGGGGGTCGAGTTAAAAGCACGAGGAATATATGTGAATTTTATTTTATTTTATTTTCCTTTTTTCTTTTCTTTTTTTCCTCTCTCTTGCGAGGAAAGTGTGGTTCCGTGCAGTTTCGCGGGTCTATTAAATTAATAATTAATAATTAAATATCTGTCTGCCTCGTGAACTGTTGGCTAATTCAAACACGTGTTCTACAACCTTCAAGCTACACGGCGAGGTAACTCCTCCTTATTTCGCTGTGGGTCCCTAGAGTTTTACTGTTTTAACAAATTTGGCATTTCAGTCTTTTTTCTTGTTACTCAATATTTTGATTTTTGTGCGGTTGAAGTTCTCGATGTTTATTATTTTGATTTTTTATTAAATTTATTTTTAATAGATTTAATAGAGTGTTGGAGTGCCTTAAGTCTTTCACACATTTACTTTTAAAATTTTCAAATGTTTTTTATTTAATATTGGCGGGAGTTTTACAACAAGTAGATGAAACGTTAAAGACAAGCAAAATTGTATTTATGCCGCTACAACAATAAAAGTATAGGTACTTAAGCCCTTTAAATATTTTTAGAGAATACATAATAAAATATATAAAACTTAATTTACGTTTGTTAGAGAATAGATTATAAATTATAATGTGTTTATCCATGTAGTAACAAATCTTACATGAATAATATTTTCTTTTATTAAAAAGTAAACAAATCATTGTTTATTTGTACTCTACATGTATACTTTAATAAAAAAATATTAAGATTTTTTTTAATAAATTTGCAAATAATTTAAATTGCTTAAAAATATTTATAAAAAAGCTTATTTGTTACCTTAGATCAACCTCTAGCTAACGTTAGTATTTAGTTATTTACAAAAAGTAAAACCGAATATTGCTTGTATTAAATATCATAATTTCCCTAAAATAAATATCTCTTGATATTATCAAAAAATAATTATTGTTTTGACCTTTATTTGATTAAAGACAGAGAATATGTATATCATTGTTTGTTACACACCTAATTTGAATCTGTCAAAGCTCTGGGGTTTGATTAACGTCTCAAGTGTCTAATAGCCACGTGCATACACAATCACAAGTTCACAACATGCCATTAATTATTGATAAAGTAAATTGAATCTCAAAAAATATAAATACAGTTGAACCTCTATAAATTAATAAGGTCGGGACCGGAGAAATTTATTATATTATCGAGGTAAAAATTTAATTACGTTAGTACAAGTCTGGAATGGAAAAAATTATTAATTAACTGAGGTATTAATTTATCGAGTATTAGTTTATAGACGTTCTACTGTAGTTGACACTATTAGCCCTTCCAGTATAAAAAAAATATGTGCTTAATTGTTTCACGATTCCAAAATAATGAAATAACACCCCCTATCTTTTATTTATATAACGGAATTGTCAAATCTACACATTTCTCGCAAATATGGAGCAAAGAAAATCGATAACTCAAAACATAAAAATAAAAATTATCATTAAAAATAATCGTAATATAAGACCACATGTGTATTTTGAAAAATACTAGTATAATTAATTACCTAGTGGTCAGTTGACCCTTTATGTTAAAAATAAGAGTAATTGACGCTATCGACATTTCGGGTATAAAAAATGTGAAGAGTCCGTCTATTATATTCAAAATAGCGGAAAATAACTCCACTCCACGTATTAGTTAGACTCTTTTTTTTTTAAATAACAAATGAGCTATATTTCAACACTTATATATATAAGGGTTAATTGCGGCAAAAATACCTTATCTTTAGTCAAATGCTCTAATGTGTATACAACCTCCGTAAATGGCGGCAAAAGTACCCAAACTTAGCATTTGGGAGTTGTAGAGGGCGATTTTCACCACCCTTTTCCAGTCACAAGAATAATCAAAAGAACACAATAATAATATGAACACGAATATTCCTGATTATATTCCCGAAAAGACTCGGTTTCTCCCGTTTATTAGCTGGACACTCGGAGTATGATGAACAAAAATACGATGGCGCTCTCTAATCTCAATATAATCGGATTACAATAGTACTAAAAAATACAAAGAAATCTCTCTTTTTTCTGGAGTTTCTCTCTCTAAAAACTAGTTTCTCTCTCTAGAAACTCATCTCTTCCGTGCAGAGTCTCTCCTTCTCCTCCTTCCCTCTCAATGAGGTTTCTCATAGTATTTATAGGCTGAGGACTTTGCCAGCTTTTCTTCAATATCACTAGGGTTTCCTTTCTTCTCCTTTTTTTCCATTCCCCTTTGTCACATCCAATCACTAGCGTCTCTAAGAGTGATTTGAGGAAAGCATGGTTAACCCATGCTCTGCATCATATCAGGGTAGTTGGCCAGAGTGGGTAGGTGGGCATCATTAAATGCACATCCCATCAGTTGTGTTGTGGATGGATTTGACGAAATCCGACATCAACAGGAGTTGACCGAGAAAATCTATCTATGTGGCAATCAGCCTTTGCCACGTGGCATGCCACATGGCACTTGGCCGCCACGTGGCATGCCACATAATTACTATTTATTGAAATAATTTTTTTTTAATTTTTTTTTTAATTTTTTTTATTTTTTAAACACAATTTATTTATTTTTTAATAATTTTTTTCAATAATAACAAATAATGAATATTTAAATTTAAATATTCATTATTGGTTATAATTATTTATTTTAAAAAAAGTAGGTAGAACGAAGTAATTTTCACCGCTCACGGTTCACTTAAACTCCGTTTCCGATCCGGTTCACGCGTCGAATAAAATTGTTTAATATGTTTAATAATAATAACTAATAAACACACAGATAATGTTTAAAAAGTCAAGACATAATTAAATACACACCACTTATTTAAAAACAAAAAATAATAGTCATATTTATATTTAATGATTTTTTTATTATTATTTGTTTGCATGATATTTTTTTGTGCTTGCATTTTAGAATAATAATAATTGTTTAATATGTTTTTTTATTTATATATATATATTTTTTTAAAAAATTGTCGTTAAATAATCATATGATTATTATTGGTTTATATTATAAACATATTAAGCGATTTCGTTTCACCCGTGAACCGGATCAGAAGCAGAGTTTGAGTGAACCGTGAACGGGGATTTTTTTTCTTTATTTATTTTGTTTGATCCACTTTTTTAAAATGAATAATTATATTTAATAATAAAAATCAATAATGAATATTTAAATTTAAATATTCATTATTGGTTATTATGGAAAAATAATTTTATTTTTTAAAAATTAATTTTATTTTTTAAAAATAATATTTTTTAAATAATTTAATAAAAATTTATAAAAAAATATTTGTTTTAAAAAAATTATTTAATAAAAAAATAATTACGTGGCATGCCACGTGGCGGCCTAGTGCCACGTGGCGGCCTAGTACCACGTGGCAAAGGCTAATAGCCACATGGACAAATATTCTCGGTCAACTCCCAAATGCCGAGTTTGGGTATTTTTGCCGCCATTTACGGAGGTTGTATACAAAGCAGAGCATTTGACCAAAGGTTGGGTATTTTTGCCGCAATTAATCCTATATATAACGTAAGTGTTAAATCCATAAATATTTCGAAAAGCGGATCCAATAATTAAAAAAACAAAAAAAACTAACATCGTAATTTAAGACCATGGTTGGTATTTGAATTATAAAGCCAATTATTGATAATCGAAATCATAGCTACACGAATTTAATAGTACGATTCATTGTTTTTATATAGTCAAAGTATATTTTCGGTACATTATGAAGGTGTTGAATTGATTCGTTATTGTACAAGCGGGATGTATTAAGGATTATTCATAAATACAGTCCATAAATCATAATCGGATATGAGTTTCAAAATATAATTAAATAAAAAAATATTGATTCACATTCAATTAATGTGTCATTTCGATTTTCGATCATCATGTGCTCCACGTTTATTGTTTCTTTATTTTTTTCGTTCTTAATCATAGAAAAAGGAAAAATAAAATGATATGATAGCACGAAGATGCAACTTGTTTTAATTATATATATATATATATATAAAATGATTTATACTGCTTACTTAGCAAATGTCCTGGATTTTGTATGTTGGCTTAATTTTTCTTTGAATTTTAGATTTTAGCAAATACCTCCCTTACAGTTTTTAAAAGTACCACATTTTCTGCATATGTAAGCAAATAACGGAGATTTTTATTTTTATTTTTTAATTAAGTGGATTTGTAACGTATCAATTCTTACATGATTAGACTTAATTTTTTTTAAGTCAGATTATCTAGTATTAATTATTGAAAAAAAAAAAAAACTGTTTACTAATAGTACATGATAAATGTCAGACCCACCCCTATAGTCTGGGTAAGACTGTGGTCGGACAAGTCTTGTCGGGGATCCATCGTTGGGTAATCCGGGTAAATGTTGAAGTGTAGGGTAATTGGGTAGGGCCATCCTGCTACATGTGGCGTAGTGTTGGTCGGGGGCTGAAGCCGCTCTCTAGATGAACCCAAGACATAGAGAAACCAGCGATAGCGACAGACATGTGGATGACTGACTCGGTTAACGTACTTATCGAGTTCCACACGGGCGTCTTGCGGGTGGGTCCTTTTGACCCTGTGACAATAAAAGTGTAGTTACAATTAATAAACATTGTGAATTTTACCTGTAAAAAAACTGTCACCACAAAAATACAAACATTATGTGGTTCATCGCAAGTGAATGATACTTTGAGGAATCAAAATTTAATTCTCTAAATAAAATAGAGAACTTATCCCGAAAATTATAAATACCAATTATGACAACTAGTAGACATATTGTAGCTTTTTTTTTTTTTTTTTTTTAAATTATATCTTATATGATAGTTTAAAATGGCAGTTAGTTCTTCCTAACCCACTAAAGATTCTCAAGTGAAAATTTACATTTTTAATGCTCCATTTACCAAATATTATATGATCTTGTTTAAATGAAATTTTGTCATCGCATATTTATATTACATATTTAATTAAAATATAAATATTATATGCTTGTATGACATGATATTGAGGAAGACTATACAACTAAAAATACATCTAGAATAATATAGTGCGTAGCATCGTGCCGTGCCATTTTAACATATATTATTTGACTTTTGCCAAATTTGACACGTTTTTTGTATTATGGTATTGTTATGTGTAGTAGGTATATAATAGATGCTATTGTAATAATAATAATTTACATATATACAATATTCAACTTCTTCTAATTATTATGTTGCGCGTTACAATACCATTTGATTCGAAAACATCTTATATCAAAATATGTTGAAATGGGATTTTAAATAAAAGTTAAAGAATAAAACATTTCCATCCACACAATAAAATTTAGATTGACTTAAAAGTGGATATTGCGTCGAACACAAATTGACAGAAACAATATGACTTGACCAATTAAATAGGTTTGTATGGATCAGATACGATTAACACTGTTAAACAACGAGACGTGCGTAAAAATTAATAAACGACACAATATTTAGATTGACATTGAATTAAAAGTGGATATTGCGTCGAACACAAATTGACAGAAACACGATAACTTTACCAATTAAATAAGTTTGTACGGGTCAAATACGATTAACACAGTTAATTAACTAGACGTGCGTGATAATTAATAAGTGAGACAGGCATGAATCTATGTAAAATTATTGAAAAAATGAATAAGAGTCGACATAAACACTAGGGACACAAACTACCCCCTAAAACATAGTTACTATATTTAATTACTTTACATGAAATAAAAGTTACATGTAACACTAGCATCATACGCCTACAATAAATTACTAGCGTGTTTAGTTCCTTGTTAATTAATGTTAATAGTTATCTAATTTGTATTATGTAGTAATCGATGTCAATGAATATTATAAGTCGTGGTTATTATTATTTATGAAAATAGTACGAAATGCCAATTTTGTGTCAAAGGTTTAAAAAAAAAATGCCCATGTGTGAGAGTAAAAAATACACACAATGAGTAGTTTTTTAAAACATTTGACACAAAATGGACATTTTGTACAATAACCCTATTTATACGAACATAACAACAATTTAAATTCATTAACTTATGTAGCGTGGAAATTTGAGTCATTATTGTTTATTAAAATACATAATAAATATTTCGAGTCACCGTTAATTTTATAATTTTGTTCTTACATACTTTTTTATTTCATAGAATAAATATAGCACATTTTTTATTTTATAACATTTTTACTTTGTGTTTATATTTTTCTTTTTAGTCTTTGTCAAGTTACTATTATATCTATTAAAAGTTAAAAATTAAAATCTAAAAGAGTTACATAAAAAAAATAAAATTAAAAAGACATGTAACATTTATTTTTTCAATAAAATGAAAACGGTTAATGACGACAAAAATACTCAAAGTTTAGTAAAAGAATCCCCCGTGTACTCAAAGTCAAAAAATAGTGGCAAAAATATCAAAAGTCATATTTGAGGCGTTAATCACTCTATTCGTGTAATGCAGTTAACTTACCTGTAACTCTGGCCACTTGGACAAACGTGAGTTGCTGACATAGTAATTTTTTGCCACGTGGACGAGTCCACATCTGCCTCTCATGTGAAAAAGAAGGGAAAAAAAGGTTGATATGAGGCTTGTACACATAGCAAAAAATGTTATGCCAGCAATCCACATTTGTTCACGTGGCTAGAGTTAACATGTAAGTTAATTGAGTTATGAAAATGGACTGGTCGACGCGACGACGCCCCAAAAGTGACTTTATGTATTTTTGTTATCACTTTTCTATTTTAAGTACACTCGGGGTTGTCGATCAAACTTTAGGTGTTTTTGCCATCATTAACCGAGATAAAAATATAATATAAGCAAAAGAGAGGTCAAGCAAGAGTAGGATTAGTGGACATGTTTCAAATCCGCGTGGGAAACGCGGAACAAAAAGATAAGAAAAGCAGAGAGCAAGTGGTTAGCGCAGGTTGACACGTGGCGCAATCTTAGAGGCTTAATTAGAGACAATCAGACACATTTATTTAACCCGTGATGCTAAAATAGCGGGTCCCACAAAACCCTCCGTAGCTGGTAAGCAAAATAAAAAAAAAATAGTGGGTCCCACAACGTGTATGTTGTGTTTTAAAGATTTGAATATTTTTAATGTATTTTAATAGAGTAACTGGATTTGGTGGAATGTCCCTGTATTTGCATATTCATTCAGTTAGGCCTATTGGATTTTAGTTTTTAGCCTTAAACTCCCCTTTCTTTTGCAAAAAGTATATTACATTTTCATCAATTTCATTGTTTATTTCCAATATTGTGAGATTTTCATCTTGAATATTTTTGAACAATTAGATTATAATAATTTCATAATTTAATTTATTATTAAACTCGTTCGATTATCCATTGCTAAAAATATCCTATATCCTCAAATAATTGGATGAGCGTCTTTCAGTTGTTCATTTTTTTGGATGTTTATGAAGGCTTGAACCTTTGTTCTCAAGGAATTTTAAGAGTACAAATAATTTATTACGAACAATTTAACTGTTACTATCGATTTTTGAAGCATAAGTGGCAAGTGCTGTCATAAATTTAAAATTTTAAGGGAAAAATGCATTAACTACAAAGATAAAGGGGCATTCATGCAAATTACTCTTCAATAAGGAGCTAGTCACGGCCTATTTTCTTTTTATTTGGTTTTATTTATGTGTTTCCGAAGCGTGAATTGCGTGTCCAGATGTCCTTACTTTCTTCTGTTAAAATTGTTCCAACCCCCAAACTATATATTTTCTCAAACTTTGGCAATGGACTTCAAAAGTCGTGCAAGTTTGCCCAAAACTTTGTGAAGGAGACGATATATGCCGTTGTGATATTTCATTGTTTACATTGAAATTTACATTCTAAAATAATTACACTTAAATGTTTGAGTGATCGTTGAGTGGTTAGACAATAACGAATATCCGAACATCCGAGGATTATATAATTATTGAGATTTTTTTAAATATTTTTACGTTACGTGACACACTGATCAAGATATTTTATTATTGATGTCATACGTTAGTGTAAGCGACGAACTAATTAATGATTATAATCGAATTTATTGTTTCCAATCACTTTTATAAATTGACGGTGAACTCAATTTGTTCGATACAACACATTCAAAATCACTTGCGATACTCTTCGTTGTTAAAAATTATATTTCGTGGGAACATAATTCTTGGATGCATTATTGTGCTAACAAACATTGTTGATAAATTGTCAACCAATTAACTTTGAGCACGAAACGTGAGAATTATTAAAAAAAAAAAAGTAAAAACATATGACAAATTTTATGCTTCCGTTTTTTTTTGGATTAAACGGCAAGTCGAATCTCAAATGAAATTTCATACTTCGTTTGCTTTTTCAATGTAATACGATTTGCTTGTAAATTTATTCATTGGTGCAATTTACACCATAGGTTTTGTATTGGTGCACTTTGTCATTTAAATATTTATTTTAGCACAATTTGCTTTCTTAATTTTCAAATTTAGTACACTTTAGCTCCCAAACATTCATTTTATTGCAAAAATACTCGTTCGTTTAGAATAATAAATGTAGTTGTTCACGTGACATTGTCAATGATGACAAACATAAACTTTTATTCCCACTTGATACTATTAATAGTTTTCCTTTAAATTAATTTATAGTATAAGAAATGTGTATACAACATTAATAGAAAACTTAAAGGTAAGATGCACTAAAATAAAATTTCAAAGGAACCAAATACAAATTAAAAATAAAAACTAAGAAAGGCAAATATGCATAGATGAATAGTTGATAGTCATACATCATTGTTGAGGTCGGATTTGGCAAACCCTTTATTACGGCATAAGTACTGTTGAGGTCGGATTCGGCCGGATCCCACTCCACACAGAGAATCCTCCTTGCGACGGAGTCGGTACACCCGAAGTTGACGACGCCCATAATCGGCGACACCCGAAGTCGAAGATGCCCAGAGTCGGCGCACCCGAAGTTGACGATGCCCAGAATCGACGACGCCATGGGTTGACGACACCCCGAGTCAACGACACCCGAGTCGACGACTCTCTGGGTCGGCGACGCCCGAATCGACGATGCCCGGGATGATGATATCCGAGTCGACGACACCCGAAGTTGACGATGCCCAGAATCGACGATGGCCGGGATGACGATGTCCGAGTCGACGACACCGGAAGTTGACGATGCCCAGAATCGACGACGCCATGGATTGACGACACCCCGAGTCAACGACACCCGAGTCGACGACTCCCTGGGTCGGCGACGCCTGAATCGACGATGCCCGGGATGACAATGTTCGAGTCAACGACACCCTGAGTCGGGAACATGGAAGACTAAGGGCACCGAAATCAAGAAAAGGAACTCAATGATGACGAGTCAGGCGGCGAAAGACAGTTGATTGAAGGGAGGCGCATTTAATGAAGCCCTGACACACACTACCTACTTCTGGTGATTAGCACTCGAGAGCAACACAAAGCGTGGGATGAACCATACTTTACGTGTTAACCCTGCTGAGAGAAGCGAGTGATGGGACTGAACGAGAAAAGGGCGGGAAATTGGGTGTAAAAGGGAGCGAAACAGCCCCTATATAAGGGAAGGGAGGGGCTCATTAGAAAAGGGGGAGAGAACAGAGGAGGTGAGGAGGATTCTGAGAGAGGGAGAAAGAAGCAGATTTTAGAAAAGAAACGCTTGTAATCAAAGAGAATCAAGAAGAAAATATACACAATACTTTACATCGTCATTTCTTCGAGCGTTCTTAGCTAATAAACGGAAGAAACCGATCCATTTTCCTTTAAAAACAAGGATCAATCCTTGTGATTGTTGAGTGTACAAAACGCCCTCAACAATCATAATCATAGTACCGTAAAAATAAAATGAAAGTTGAAAGGTAAACTCCAAGAATATAATTTTGATATGAGAGTGGTGCAAATCATTTTTATTTTTAAAATATATATTTTTTTAACAACTTGTAGTCAATCAAAGATATTTTCAACTGTCAATTTATCTTAAAGTACTCATGTAACTAATTATTTCTATGTTTTTAATTATTTTAAATAAAAAATTTAAATAAATTAATTGAGAGATAAATGTAGAAACTAGAAACAACATTACCTTAAAAAAATTAAGAAAAATATTCTATTTTCTAAAGAAAAGACACCTAGCATTTCAAGAAAAACGAAGAAGATCAACAATCCCTCAAGACTTTGAACATTAATATAATCGTTAAATTAAATAAAACTATACAATTGCAAAAACCAAAACATAAGGGAAACTTGCAAAAATGGTTCAAAAAAATACCATAATTCAACTTTTAAACTCATATTAAAAAAATACATAATTATAAACTTTGTCCAATTTAAGACATTTTTACCCATTATTAATTAATTCCTAAACTGTCCCTAAATTATCAAAAACTATCCCCAAAATCCAAATTACTGTCCCAAAAATCTGAAGAAACTGTCCCAAGAATGTTACTCATACAACCTCCCACAAAACTAACCAGAAAATTGTCCCTAAATTACAAAAAACTGTCCCTTAAATTCAAATTACTGTCCCCAAGGATCATTAGAAACTGTCCCAAGAATGTTAATCATACAACCTCCCAAATGTTAATCAGGGGTAAAAATGTCTTAAATTGGACAAAGTTTAGAATTATGTATTTTTTTCATATGAGTTTAAAAGTTGAATTATGGTGTTTTTTTTAGCCATTTTTGCAAGTTTCCCAAACATAATTACCAAAGCCAAATTGATCTATGATCTAACTACCTCAAATATTTGGTATTAATGAGGCCCTCATTTGCAATTAACGATTAAAAAAAAAAGGGGAAAGGGCCGGGCCGGGCAGCCCGCAAAGAATCTCGGGCTCGGGCCCGCGGCCTGACGTAAACTCGGGTTCGGGCGGGCTGGGCTGAGGCCCGTGGGGCCCGCCCGAATGAACAGGACTACATTGGTAAAGGGAAACTTGCAAAAATGGCTCAAAAAAACACCATAATTCAATTTTTAAACTCATATTAAAAAAATACATAATTCTAAACTTTGTCCAATTTAAGACATTTTTACCCCTGATTAATTAATTCATAAATTGTCCCTAAATTATCAAAAATTGTCCCCAAAATCCAAATTACTGTCCCCAAAATCTGAAGAAACTGTCCCAAGAATGTTACTCATACAACCTCCCACAAAACTGCCCAGAAAACTATCCCTAAATTACCAAAAACTGTCCCCTAAATTCAAATTACTGTCCCCAAGGATCATTAGAAACTGTCCCAAGAATGTTAATCATACAACCTCCCTAATGTTAATCAGGGGTAAAAATGTCTTAAATTGGACAAAGTTTAGAATTATGTATTTTTTTAATATGAGTTTAAAAGTTGAATTATGGTGTTTTTTTTAGCCATTTTTGCAAGTTTCCCTTGGTAAATCAGGTATTCTTCGTCTCTTTCATTCAGCTTAGTTCTTCTTTGTTCTTCTCCCGAGCTTTCTGAAAATCTCAGCTCTAAGTTTCTATGAATTTTGTTCGCTCAAATCTGCTTTCTTTTGTTTCGATTTCGTTTTTCTTTTTCTTTTGATTAGGTCGATTTTGAAAAACTTGATTCTGCAATTTTGAAGATCCTTTTTTGTGATATTCATACTCGATATATCCTTTTTGATATTCATACTGAAAGTCTCCGACCAGCGAAACTGAACGTTCTCCGAGGTCTCTCTCTTCTTCAGCTTCAGGTACGAGCTCTCGAATCTCCGTGTTGCATACTCTTCTCTTATTTGCTCATTTGGTTTGAATTTTGTAGGGATGAAAATAAATTTTGGTTGAGCAATGTGCTCTCTCTCTCGACCATAATCAAATGAGTAAACCGTTATCGCAGGACATGCCGAGGACAAAATCGCCAACAAATTGAAACTAGGTAATCGTTTTGCATCTTGTTTTCTCTATAAACTCAAGAATTCCTATAAAGTTTCGTTTGATTTTGGAATTTGAAGTTGTTTTGCATGGGTCAATTCAATCGGAAAATAACTCGGTTAGTTGTGTTTATGGATTTTTACTTAGGTTTATTATGGCTTCAGAGGTTGTAGCTCAGTCGATGTTGAACTTGAATGTGAGAAGGCCTCGGATTCTGCTCGCCGTAAGCGTTGCCTCGGTGAAGTTCGGGAACCTCTGGCATTCCTTTGCAGAGTGTACAAAGGAAGAAAGAAGAAGACGATCGAATATTTCGCTATCAAGAGCGTCGATAAATCTCAGAAGAACAAGGTACTTCAAGGAGTCATGTCTACACTATCTCAGAGCCTGCAAAACCCTAGACCAGCTCAAGCAGATCCACACCCAGATTCTCATGGCCGATCTCCACCAAGCCAGAGGCCCCGCCAACAAGCTCCTTGCCTTCTGCGCCGACCCCTCTCTGGGAAACCTGGCCTACGCCCAGAGGGTTCTCGACTACCTCCGAGAACCCACTCTGTTCGTTTACAATGTCATGGTCAAGGCTTACGCGAAGCAGGGTTATTTCGAGAGAGCCATCGAAATCTTTGAGCGCTTGAGAGAAGAGGAAGCTCTGTTTCCCGATAGCTTTACTTTTCCGTTTGTGCTGAAATCGTTTGCGTGTTTGGGACGTGTTCGGGAAGGGAGGAAGATCCATGGCTTCGTCGTGAAGTCCGGTTTTGATTCCGATCTTTACGTTCGGAACTCGCTAATTGACATGTTTGGTGTCTTTGGAGAATTGGAATGCGCAAAGAAGCTGTTCGATGAAATGCCCGAGAAAGATTTTGTGTCGTGGAACGTTATGATTTCCGCGAAAGTGCGGGGCAGGAGATTTTCGGAGGCGGTCGATCTGTTTCGACGGATGCGAGGTGGCGATAACGCGAGGTTGAGCGAAGCTACGGTAGTGAGCACGTTAACGGCTTGCGTGGCGCTGAGGGATTTGAATCTCGGCGAGGAGATTCACGGTTACGTGAGGAATGAGCTGGGTTTTACTGTCAGGATTGGTGTTGCGTTGGTTGATATGTACGCCAAGTGTGGCCGTTTGAACATTGCTCGTGAAATCTTTGACCAATTGCCTTCAAATGTTGTTTCCTTGACGTGCATGGTTTCCGGGTATGTGAACCACGGCGAGCTCGAGAAGGCCCGAGACTTATTCGAACGCAACCCGGTCGAGGATGTTTTCGTTTGGACAACGATGATCAACGGCTACGTTCGGCATAATCGTTTTGACGAAGCGATGTCGTTGTTCACGGAGATGCAAATTAGAAGAATCAAAGCGGATAAATACACTCTTGTTGCTCTTCTCACGGGCTGTGCGCAGCACGGCGCTTTAGACCAAGGCGAGCAGATTGTTAATCACATAAACGAACAACAAATCGAACTAGACACAGTCGTCGGAACTGCTCTCATCGAAATGTACGCCAAATGCGGATCCGTAGACAAGTCTCTTGAGGTTTTTGATGCGATCGGAGAGAAAGATACAACCATATGGACCTCGATCATTTCCGGGCTCGCCATGAATAGCCAGGCCCACAAAGCGATCGAGATTTTCTCAGAAATGGAACAAGCCGGAATAATTCCCGACGATATCACCTTCGTCTGCGTCTTGAGCGCATGTAGCCATGCAGGGCTTGTCGAAAAGGGTCGCGAGTTCTTCCGCTCGATGACAGAAGTTCATAATATCAAGCCGAAGCTCGAGCACTATGGGTGTCTGATCGATCTTCTCGGCCGAGCAGGATTGTTAAACGAAGCCGAAGAGTTGATAGAGAAGATACCAAACGTCAATTCGGAGTTGTCAGTTCCTCTATATAGCGCGCTGCTCAGTGCGTGCACTGTCCATGGCAACGTCGAGCTCGGTGAGCGAGTTGCCGGGAGATTAGCGGGTGTGAAAACGCATGATTCAAGCGGCCACGTGCTTCTGGCGAACATGTACGCCTCAGCCGCGCGATGGGAAGAGATGGCGAAGGTGAAAGTAGACATGAAAATATGCGGAAAGATGAAGACTTGTGGAATTAGTTCTATTGAGATTAACGCTATAGAATGATTCATATCTATATGGGGATGCCTTGTACATAACACAGCTTGGGCTAACGAAATCGCCATGTTGAAAGCAATGTTTAATTACCCGGGGTCGACCCGCGTGTACCTGAAGGTTTACTGCAAACCGAATGCAATCGGTAACACATCTCAGATAATCGTCTCCGTTTAATATGAAACCGCCGAGTAACTGGCTACGGGGTTAAAAAATTAGGACCCACATAAAATACCGCAATTATACCAATTTTTGTAAGAAAAAGAAGTTTTTGTTTTGTTTTGGATTTGTTTTTCTAATTCTAAATAATACCGACATTGGAAAAAATTCGATATTATTGTCGTTTAGAACCATAATTAATTGTGGACTTGTAGTATTTACTGGTTTAAAATTCGATATTATTGTCGTTTAGAACCATAATTAATCATAATTAATCGTGGACTTGTAGTATTTACTGGGTAAACTACGGCTAAAATACCCAATGTTTCATTCTGTTTTAATTATATACCCAAACTTTTTTTTTGGTGGCTATAATACCCAATGTTTATTCCGTTAACGCAAAACAGACCCGCCATCCATTCCTCGTTCTCACCGTTAATAATGCCTACGTGGCACCCACGTCGATGCCACTTGTCATTTTTATTCCCCCAATTTCTCTCCCTCTCTCTCCTCACTTTCTCTCTCCTCACTCTCACTCTCAGCATCTCAAAACCAAACTTTTTTTATTTTTATTTTTAATTCGTCATCTTCTTCTTCTTCAGACTCGCCATAATCAAACACCCATTCGAGCTTCCACAGAATACGACCTTCTGGTTCGCGAGCTTCTCCAATGGCGGCACTCTGCGGGTATCGCCGCGAGATCTGAGCTTCTCGAATTGAAAGTTTCTCTGACGAGGTTGGCGAGCTTCGAGGCTTTTGTTCTTCTACTCGGCGAGGACTATGGCGGTTAGGGTTGGGGGGACGAAGATCTGGCTCGTATGAGGTCGAGGGGGTTCGGGCTCTGTATAGGAGCTGGCTTCGGGTGATTGCGGAGGGGCTTAGGGTTTCGCATCATCGCTCTGGCTCGGAGCTTGGGAGGGGGGTGGGTCGGCTTTGCTCTCGGACGCCATTTTCGTGGTTGAGTGGAGCTGAAAATGCGCTTTGAGAGAAGAGGAGATTTTCAGTAGTGATTTGAGCTGAGATTGTTTGTTATTCGTTGTTTCTGGTAATCGACAAGCTTCTCTGTTTCGTTTTTTTCGCTTCGATCGTTGAAGAATGAGACTGTCTTCTTCGTCTTCGGGGTTTGACAACCAGTCTCCTCAGGAAGGTAAAGCACTCTACTTTTGGAGGAATTGTGCGTAGCTTTCTTCGTCTGATTGCGTTTCAATGAATTGGCTTTGTGCTTTGAGCTTGCATGTGTACTTGCTCTCTGTCAAGATACTTTGATCGACTCGTTTCAGCTTAGTGGATTTCTTTATTCGTAGTTTCAGGTGTGGTGAGGTGGCTTGCTTCGATTTCTGCTTTGGAAGTGGCATCGACGTGGGTGCCACGTAAGCATTATTAACGGTGAGAACGAGGAATGGATGGCGGGTCTGTTTCGCATTAACGGAATAAACATTGGGTATTATAGCCACTAAAAAAAAAGTTTGGGTATATAATTAAAACAAAATGAAACATTGGGTATTTTAGCCGTAGTTTACCCTTTAAAAAAACTCTAAGTTTATCTCGTTGCATGTGAAAATAAAGGGTAAACAACAGCATATCC
Source organism: Parietaria judaica (assembly GCA_954871525.1). Taxonomy (NCBI): domain Eukaryota; kingdom Viridiplantae; phylum Streptophyta; class Magnoliopsida; order Rosales; family Urticaceae; genus Parietaria; species Parietaria judaica. The sequence goes on along the minus strand of OX940864.1, from coordinate 1,818,977 downwards.
TAATCTTTTAATTTTTGTGGTTGTGTAGCTTATTTTTTCCTCTATGGCTAAAGATTCCAAAACGATATAAAACTAGAACCGGAACGAAAAATTGGGATTTCAGATTTTAAACTGGTTTTGGTTTTGTTTTTTCAAACCAAAACCGGGACGTCCCTTTTTAGGGTATGGTAAAAGAAAAAAACTGATTTTTTTTTTTTTACCAAAAACGGTCCGGTACCGGAACGAAACCGGGAACCGAATACATGCACATGTCCATTTTAAAAATATGAAAGATTGTAAAAGAGATTGAATAAGTCTGTCTGAAAATAATATATTACAAATGGACCCATTAATGTGACTCGAGTTTTTCTAGAGATCATATTTAAAAGAGATCATATTTTGAAAGTGAACAAATCTTGAACTGAAAAAGACTAAACCTTATTTAATTATCTAAAAAAATATAATTAATAATATTTAATAGTACCCTAGACAGCAAGAGAAATAAATTACTTACCTAAAACTGAGAAACAGCAAACAACAAGAAATAAACGACAATGAAATTAAGACAAGACGACAATAAAAATAGCCAGGGCAGTAATAAACGATAAGAATATTATCTCTCCCGATTCTGAGAGTCTCACTGCTCTCAATTCTCGAGCCTCACTTTCCCGATCCGGCTCGGACCACCCGAACCGGAAACAGTGAACCTGCGAGCCGAGCCTATGCGCCGTTCAATCCATCACTGCGCTCGACCATTCATGTTCTTCAAGGAGTCATGTCTGCACTATCTCTGCAAAACCCTATACCAGCTCAAGTAGATCCAGACCCAGATTCTCATGGTCGATCTCCACCAAGCCAGAGGCCCCGTCAACAAGCTCATGGCCTTCTGCGCCGACCCATCTCTCGGAAACCTGGCCTACGCCCAGAAGGTTCTCGACTTCCTCCGATAACCCACTATGTTCGCTTACAACGTCATGGTCAAGGCTTACGCGAAGTAGGGTTTCTTCGAGAGAGCCATCGAAATCTATGAGCACTTGAGAGAAGAGGAAGCTCTGTTTCCCGATAGCTTCACTTTTCCGTTTGTGCTGAAATCGCTTGCGTGTTTGGGACGTGTTCAGGAAGGGAGGAAGATCCATGGCTTCGTTGTGAAGTCCGGTTTTGACTCCGATCATTAGGAAGAATATATATATATATATATATATATATATATATATATATATATATATATATAGTACGTTAATTGTGAAAAATAAATCTCGTGAAAGAAGACAAAAAACTATACTGTATAGGAATCAAAAGAGAATGATCAACTACTATATGTGACAACTTGTTCCTTACAAGTAATAATAAAATAAAATCCAAAGCGTGTGGAAAAAATCTCCTAATACTAATAATTAATAGTGGTGTACATGAAAAATGCAAGCTCTAATTGAGCTAATTCTTCAAATAATCGTTTCCATTTAATATGAAACCGTAGAGTAACTGGCTACCAGGGTTAAAAAATAGGTATTACATTTAAAATACCTAATAATACAGATTTTTGTCACAAAAAAGAAAAAAGAAAAAAGTTTTTGTTTGTTATTTGTTTTTCTAGCTCTTAATTGATACCGACTGAATTTTTTTTTTTGATATTATTGTTGTTTTGAATCATAATCAATCATGGTATATACCGGTTTAAAGAGTTTATGCTACTATAAAAATATAAGGATAATATATTTATGCCGCTTATAATCCTAAAGAAAGAGTTAATAGCGACACAAGTACTAAATATTTAATAAAGTGAAAGGGCATATTCCTAATATTTATTAATATTTTCATTTTGAATTTTTTTTTAATAAATGTAGCGACCATAGGCGGAGCTATGCTTGCATTGATGAGGGCACGTGCATACACTCGTTAAAAAAATAATATTCAAGGCTCCCTCTTTTTTTATTGACTCAATAAATCTACTCTATGATCCTTTCAAAACAAAATAATATCTATTTATAAGTCTAATAATCGTTTCAATATGGTTATTTATGATTTATTGTTATTTACGAATTTGAAAGAAAGAAAAAAATCTATCAAAATATACGGTAGGGGTGAACAAGTGGGTATTCGGTGCGGTTTTTGACAAATAATAGACCGAATACCGCATTTCGGTATTTTAGAAATGATAACCGAATACCCTTTTTTTAAAGATGAAAACCGCATTTACCATATAATCGGTATTCGGTGTTCGGTTGCGGTATTATCGGTTTTTTGCCCACATTTACCGCTTTTAAATTAATATCTACATCTCCATAAACTGACTACTAAAATTACACATAAACATACTACTAAATGTTAATATTATAAATTATTACACATAAACGAATTACTAAATATTAATATTACACAATATTACACCGAGAGATTAGATAAGAAAAATCTTTTTGATGTGTTGATAGATATGGTAAATAAAATATAATATTAGATTTAGTTAAAGCGGTAAAATCGGGTAAGCGGTTGCGGTTTTCACATTAAAACCGAAAACCCCGTTTTAACCTAATTCGGTATTCAGTTTTTTTCTCGGTATATTCGGTTTTAACCGCTTTAATAGCGGTTGCGGTTTAATCGGTATCGGTTTGATCGGTTCTCGGTTAAAAATTCGGTTTACGGTTTCTTTTGTTCACCCCTAATATACGGTTCTTCCAAAATTAATAATATCTATTTATATGTCTAAAATTCGTTTCAATATAGTTGTTTATGATTTATTGTTACTTACGAATTTAAAAGAAAAAAATCGATCGAAATATATTTTGTACTTCACGTGGAATGAAAGTCTGGTTTACATTTAGCCAAACATTTAATATTTATGCCGCTATTATCTCTAAACTAGTGGACCGGCACCGCGCTTCGCGCGGTGGCGTTGAAAATATTATGTATATTAATTATGCGATTTAATAAGAAATATTAAATTTGTTTAAGAAATACATATTTATATCTAATTTTTCTATCGTATTCAAATGAGAGAAGATGCTAAATAGTTGAATAAGCTTATAAATGTGTATCTTAACTCTATGATTTGATATCATCATGCTAACAATTTGACCAACATCAACAGAAAAAAGAAAAAAAAAGTTCACGAAAAATATGTGTCGCCTCAGTTTGTCAACTTTTATTGCTTCTTTTTTACTTTAAACTCATGTCTCCATAGTTGGTCAGAATTTGATATTTTTGCCGCGATTATCACTTAAATTATTAACTGGTGATGGCCTAAGCATAGTAGTGCAACTACAATCTATGGCTATCTTATTAGAAGGGAAACTTCATAAAATAACCTTCAAAACACCACATTTTTTTTATTACACCTCAAGTTTTCATAATTCTCTAAACAACCTTTTTAAATTTTATATATCAAAATACCATTAACTTTGTCCATTTTTTCGGACACGATATGTCCATTTTTCATGACGCGATATGTCCATTTTGCAGGGGTATTTTGGTAAATAAAATTTGAAAATTTTATTTTGAGAATTATGAAAACTTGAAGTGTAATAAAACAAATTTTTAGTGTTTTGAAAGTCATTTTATGAAGTTTTCCTATTAGAATTGCTAGCTTCTAGATTACGACTTTAGAAGAGAGCCATAATAATTTAATGAAATGATAGGTTGTGGACACATTTTATTATATAGACTATAATAAAATGCATGTGTTTTAGCTTTCGGGTAGTTATAGAAAGGATAAATAAATGCACATGTCCATTTTAAAAATATGAAAGATTATAAAAGAGATTGAATAAATCTGTCTGAAAACAAATAGACCCCATCAATGTGACTCGAGTTTTCGAGCGATCATATTTTAAAGAGATCATATTTTGGAGAGATCATGTTTTAAAGTGAAGGAATCTTGAACTGAAAAAAAAGACTAAACCTTATTTAATTATCTCAAAAACTTTATTTAATAATATTTAATACCCTAAACAGCAAGAAAAATGAATTACTTACCTAAAAGATGACAAAAGATGAACTTTTGAGACTTTTGTCGCAATAAATATAAAATTTTGGATATAGCTCAAATATACAAATAAATTATATAAAAATAACAGATTATTAGTACAATAATTATTTCATTCAAATAAACACCAAGAAAAATGAACAAATCACCTCAAAAATCACAAAAATTAATTTTCGATACTTTTGCCGTGTAATAGTCCAACATTAGGATTAGTGATCAAATCTGCAGATAATTTGTACAAAAATCATAGATTATTATTACAGTAATTATTTAATTATCCTAAGTTTTCCTAAACAACAAGAAATTTGGTCAAAATTTACAAAACCATAAAAAAAATTCTTTCAATATTTGCTCCAAAAGTCCCTCTTTTTTTTTTTTTTGCACTGCTTTGACTAATAATCGTTTACGGAAAAGCTCACATATAATTGATAGAAAAGGATAAAACAACAATACGGAAAAGTTACTTATAGTTTTTGGTTAGCGAAATTTTGAAGAAAATCGACGATTTTTACCGAAATATTGAACCTTGATTATTAGTATGTGTATATGAGCAAGGTTTTAAAATTGTGTGATGCAAAAAATGACATTTTCGTTTGAAAACGACACACGATACTGTCGTTTTACAACAAGTCATTGTTCGCTCGTGGGTCTACCGCAAGTCGGCCTAACATCCATTTGTTTCTATCTCTTCAAACTCGCTGACGGTTTGTTTTTTTCTTCAATTTAATTCCTCTTTCGATTTTCACTCATCAAAAACTTTTATATTCTTCAAATTTTCTATATAAATCTTTAAATCTCTATGATGTTGTTTTTGAAACTTTGCCAGTAAGTTTAAGTTAAAATAGGTTGAACCAGGGGCGAAGCCAGGAATTATCGGAAGGGGGGGCAAAAATTAATATACCACAAATTTGAAAATAAGATACAATATTAAAATATGAAACATATATTGCAATACAATTGTTACGAGTTTTCATGTTCTTAAAATGAATCAAGACAGTCCCGTCATTGACGTCAAATTTTAACTGATATTAAAACACAAAATACTAACAATCAACAATTAAAAGTAAAACATTTAACCAATCAATATAATCTACAACTATCCAAAAAGTTAACCCAGATCCACAAAACACGTATCCAATTCGACAGGTAGAGTGGGAACTCGGAACTCGGACACAAAGATCCAAAACTCCTTGCGTCGGTATGTCGAAAATAGAAAGTAAAACAATATTTAATTTGATTATTTACAAAGAATAACATCGAATTAGTGATGAATAACTTTACAACGAAGAATCAGTGATAAATAGTTTTACAAATCAGTAAACACAGACTATCATTTTCACATTGATTATGTGTAACTTTTACAAAGAATCTGATTATCAACAATTAAGAACATTATTAACAATTAAGAACATTAGACACATACTTTTTCATTTTTATTTCGATTACATTTTTAGGGTTTAGAAAATTACGATCAGAAAAAACAGAATCAAACAGCCTCGCTTGGCGACCACGAATCATTGACGTCGATGCCTGCCAGACGGTGACTGAGATTCGATGGTGACTGGTTGGACGAGATGAGAGGCGACGACTAACCGAGAGTGGCGAAGAAACAAAGAGCAGAGGAGCAAATATTGAATGGCGACCACAAACTATCGAAGAAAATGAGGAGAGGCGAGACTGTAAGAATCGATGGCTAAACTCAGTGATGTAGGGAATATAAACAAAGAGAAAACGTTTTCAAGCAAAAATTGTTTTATTATTTTTATTTACCTTAAAAAACTGATTCAAATACATAGAAAATAAAAATAAAAGAAAAACTAATGATACGTAGTCAAATAGCTAACTGCATTAGATAAAATAAAATAGGTAGAATAATATGGAGACAAATCCACACCTATTTGTTCGGCATCACCGAGTAAGGGTGGAGAGTCAAATGACACTAAAAAAATAATTAAAAAAATCTAAGCAGAGGCAAAATATGAGTTAATGATGTATTTTGGGTGAGTCAAGTGGGGCCACTGTCCCCACTTGGGCTCAAGCCACTGGGTTGAACATTATTCAAATTTACTAACTTTTACACAAGTCCATCAAGTTTTGTGGTTTGACAAGATTCCAACAACATTTAAAAAAAAAACATCATAAAAATCCATCACCTTAGTACAAAAATCCCCTTTTGTTTTACAAAAACAAGGTGGTAACTTATAAAACAAATTAAAAAAAAAACACACAAAAATCTCCCAAGTCCACTACTTTTTAATAAAATAAATAAAAATAAAATCAAGAGTATTGAATTAAAGCTATTCCATAAAACACCAAAAATATTACAAATTGCAATAAGAAATCCAAAATCTCATATTTTTGCTTAAATTTATTTATAAATAGTTATTATATATAATTATTATTTTAAAATACTATTATTAACGATTCACCTCGTAGTACACCCACCGGTTATCTATATACCCGTAAAACCATAATCAGACAATATACAGATATACAATCGGATATTAATCAATCTAAAAAAATCATAAGCATACAATAACTAATCGATACTCCCATAGAGTTTTTTTTTTTTGAAAGCAGAAAAGTAGAGTTATCAATTTCCGGACTCTAAAGTCTAAACTCTAAACAATGAATGGGAAACAACAAACGACAATAAAAATAAGACAAGACGACAATAAAAGCATCCAGAACATAACAAACGACAAGAATATTATCTCTCCCGACTCCGACAGCCTCACTGCTCTCAATTCTCGACCCTCACTTTCCCGAGCCGGAGACCAGTGACCCTGCGAGCTGCGACGAGCCAATCCGAGCCTCTGCGCCATTCAATCCATCATTGTGCTCGACCATTCATGTTCTTCAAGGAGTCATGTCTGCACTATCTCAGAGCCTGCAAAACCCTAGACCAGCTCAAGCAGATCCAGACCCAGATTCTCATGGTCGATCTCCACCAAGCCAGAGGCCCCGCCAACAAGCTCCTGGCCTTCTGCGCCGACCCTCTCTCGGAAACCTGGCCTACACCCAAAGGGTTCTCGACTACCTCCGAGAACTCACTCTGTTCGCTTACAACGTCATGGTTAAGGCTTACGCGAAGCAGGGTTCCTTCGAGAGAGCCATCAAAATCTTTGAGCGCTTGAGAGAACAGGAAACGCTGTTAACTTATATATCCTATATATCCTCCGATATCACCTATAACTCCAACAATATTGTTAAACTATTGCATAATCTAACATGTTCATTATCTTGGTATTACAGAAGCTATGAGTAGTAGTTTTGGAAGTCAGAGACTCATCCTCCACTGTCGTCGGGTTCACGTCGCGGAATGCCAAAGAAACTGGATCGACCATGATGGGCGCATGGGTCGTGGCCAAGATCGGCGCACGGAGAGCAGTCGTTGACTCAAGGGTGGTTGTGTCGGCCAAGAATGACGCTTAAGGTAGGGTCAAGATCGGTGGTGGAGGCGTGGCGGCCAAGAACGCCGTGTGAGGGGTGGCAGGCGGGCCAAAATCCGCGTTGGAGGTGGGGTTCACGTGGGGCGAGGACGTCCCAATGAGGATCATCATTGTTGTATCGATAGTCGGGGCCAATGGAACTGTTTGGTAGCGTAACATAGTTGCCTCCGGAGAGGTGGCTTCGACCGTAGATGACAAAGTGAGCTACCGCTATTGGCATACTTGGCCCCCAATTATAAAGCGTGGCCCATGTCGTTGTCCGCACCTCGGCAAGAGATTCGATGGAGACTTCAACCGATTCAACACTACTAGGAAAGCGTTTTATGCGTAATTCAAACATCGACATATTCAATCTATAAAGAAATTTCTATCATTTTCTATTAGTGGGCGTAACTCCATCGCTCGACTTCTCGTTCTCCAAATATTAAAGCAATGACATAAAAATTCTTAGACCTTTGTATTAGTTATGTTATATTATGATACTTGTAATGTTTGATTTCCCGTGCGGATTATCCCAGGGTATTCTTGTCATTTGACACTCAATTTTGTTTTTAGTATTTGTTGCGTATGTTAGGTTAAATCATCGAATTTAATAAATTACTTTTTACCAATAGCTCCTACAATATCGTACAACAACTACATAACTCTTGAATATTCATTATCATAGGTATTGCAGAAGCTATGCAATATTAGTTTATTACATGTGGTATACGGTATTGAAAATTTAATGTTATACTCGTCAATGATTTAATTTTGTTTTCATTACAAGTGGTATACGGTATTAAAAATTTAATGTAATACTCGTCAATTATTTAATTTCTTTTTCTTGTTTAATCTTTTTTATATTGTTATTACTCATTTTATTTTACGTTTTTTCTTATCTTTTTAATATTTGTTTTCAAGTTATACATTTTTTAATATTTTTAATTTGAAAAAAAAAATTATATTAATAATTCGCCAAAATACTTAAATGAGTTGGGTTAGCCTTGCAGATGTTTTCATCATTCTTCTTCGCTGTCTCCCCCTCAAGTTGAGATGAGAGAAATTGTGCGCATACTTTCTTGATTTTTTGTTTCTTCGGTGTGACTTGTGAGTTTAGACTGTTTAGTTAGTGCAAATGGGTCTACTAATTGTGGCAATATTTTTTATTAAAAAAGGAGTAAGTAGCGGTATAAGGGGCTAAAGTTTTCACTTTTCCGTAGGCATGATACCAATCCCAAAAAATGACGGCAAAAAGCTTTAAAGTTTACTAATCACGCTAATTACAAATTTCCACCCACTTTAATTGGATATATGTTAGTCAACTGATGACGTGGCCAAATTGACCGTCACGCCACATCATTTTTTTTTTCATGGAGCCCACTGCTCTCCTTCTCCTCTCGGATGATGGCACGTGTCCATTCGCTCTTTCCAACTGCCACATCTTCTATATAAGTAACCAAAAAAATTTACAATTGCAAGGTTGAAACCTATGACATCCCTTTGAAACAAGGCATCAAACCATTAACCAAGTTTATTTCATGTCAAACTGCTGTGAAATAGATTTTGTTATGTACTGACGTAAATTAGGTTAATAAACATGAACAATTAGCTTCATAAAGAAAATACTTAAGTTAAAAAGTATAAATATGTAACATATTATTAATTGGAAATTATTATAAACATTATTGGAGTAAAAATAAATTTTGTGACAAACTAACGTCAATAAACATATATATTACACAATTTTAAAAATTATAATATATAAATATTAATAAAGTTAAAAATTAAATTAAATTGCCGAAATAGTTTTATGTAATAATTAATATTTTTATGTGTATTTTTGTCACGTACAGTATGTGCCTTATATTTCATAACAAAAGTATTAAAATTAAGTTTCATTTTGTGAAATATTAATATTAATATACCTTAAATAAATAACATTTTGTTGTGTATATAGGTTATTACAATTTATAGTTAAAATGTTATAAATATATCAACGAATAACTTAATAAGAAAAAAAAAAAGTTAATCGGGCCCCGACCCAAAAATTTAACTCGAAACCGTCCTGGAAAAGTCAAACTCAACCCGTCACAAAATATTGTCTAACATTAGTAGATAGGTTTTTCTATTTAAATTTTATTTTTAACATAGACAGTAGTTTAGTGCCTTATTTTAATGGTATCGTAAGTACCAACCTTGTAAATGGAGTTTTTTGGGTATTTACTATTTATATAGATGATGTGGCAGTATGTGAGAGGGAGAATAGACACTCGGCAGAGAGAGGGGAAGGAGGGAAGTGGGCACTGGGAAAAAAGATAAAATATATATAAAAAAAAATTGACGTGGCACGCCACATAGTTGTTCGGGTGACGGTTAACGCTACTACATCACCGGTTGACTAGCAGACATCCATTTAAATGGATGAAAGTTTGTAATTAGTGTGATTAATGCACTTTTGAACTTTTTGCGTTGTTTTTTGGGATTGACATCGTGCCTATAGGAAAGTGTAAACTTTGACTATTTATGCCACTAATTACCTTTAAAAAAGGGTTAATTGCGGCGAAAAGACCCAAACTTTGATCAAATTCTCTCCCGTGTACCCAACCTCCGTAAATGGCGACAAAAATACCCAAACTCTGTATTTAGGAGTTAACCGAAGAAATTTGTCCATGTGGCTATTAGCCTTTGCCACGTGGCATGCCACATGGCACTTGGCCGCCACGTGGCATGCCACCTAATTATTACTTTTTAAATAATTTTTATAAAAAATTATTTTTATTTTTTTAAGAACTTTTTAATTTTTTCTTAAAATTTAATTATTTTTAATAATAATGATAATTTTTTTAATAAAAATATTTAAAAGTAATAATTACGTGGCATGCCACGTGGCCGCCAAGTGCCATGTGGCAAAGGCTAATAGCCTCATGGACAAATTTTCTCGGTCAACTCCCAAATGTCGAGTTTGGGTATTTTTGCCTCCATTTACGGAGGTTGGGTACAGAGCATTTGATCAAAGTTTGGGCATTTTTGCCGCAATTAACCCTTAAAAAACGACAGTTATGTTTGTGTACACGTGTATATGTATATGTATGATAAATGACATATTTGTTAGGGAAATCATAGATATGGTAAACGACGGAAATGTACGAAAGTACCAATTACTTAATATTTTAAAAAAATATTTTGTATAATATATTATTATCTTCTAGTTTTTTTTTTTTTTTTTTTCTAGTTTGAGATAAGAAGACATAAATCCCAAATGAACATAGCAATCATAAAATGTAAAAGTTTTGGTAATGGAAAATGAAATATATTTCAATAGAAAAAAAAATAAAATATAAAAATGAAAAGGACAATGCATTCTTTATGTGTACTTATAAAAGGACTTGAAAATAGTAAAGTGGGATTGATAAATTGTAACAAAACAAAAACATTCGATTTGTCAAATAATATGTCGATGCTCATTGCCTTTGTGGACCATTAAATAATTTTCTTACACAATTTTTGCTTTTGAAATAATAACATTTATTAGCCAAAATTGTGTTATTAGACCTTTTATTAAAAAAAAATGCCAATTAATATATATATATATATATATATATATATTTATATATTTATCAATTAACTCCTACATTCATTGTATGAAATTTGTTTTAAAACTAGCCCAAAAATTTAGAAAGATTGCTTTGCTTCATGATATATGATTCTTATGTTGAGGATATATTTTCAGTGTTCAGAAAATTAAATTCGATTATTAAAAATAAAACCATGAGATATATAAAAGCAATATTCTAAAAAACTGCGAATAATGGACCATTCCGAATTTCAAAAATTAAAAATTATAATAAAAATTAAACACTTGAGATAAACTTTTAACTTCTTTTTTTTTAAATGTTCTTACAAATTTCAAAACGTTTTTTTTTTTTTTTTGCGTTGAATATGTAAAAAAAGTGAGCCCCGAGCAAAGTTAAACGGTAAATTGTGGAAGAAATTATCACAACATGAAGGACTAATTATGCAATAATGAAAGTTATTTTTCATTATATCATATCTACCAAAAAGTAATTAGATATTTCCAAGTATTGTACAAACAACAATAAAAATAGAAGGAAAGAATATAGCTATTTACACCGTCCGAAAACGATTAAAAAGAACTCAAAATGTTGCGGGAAAAATACTCGAAAGAATAACATAGCTAACCTTATTTTCATTTTTCTCAGAAATCGTAATCTATGTCGGTCGCGTTCGGCGAAGTAGAGCGCTTTACTAACTGTTCTTGCTCGTCGTACCGGTCGAGGTTATCGCACGGGGCGGGGAAGATCGTCCCGATCACGCGGCCATGGACGAAGGCGCACTGGAAGATGTGTTTCTTCTTGTAGGTGAGCCCCACCGAAAAGTCCCGGAACGTGACGTTCCGGATCTGGATATCCTCGCTGCCGTGGATGCGGACCGGGACCCGGACGCCCTGCCCGTGGATGCCGACGTAGTTTATGAACTCAACGATGGGGAAGGCCTTTCGGTCGTAGTCGTCATCGGGGTGTTCATTGTAGTCCGTCTTGACGACGATGCCGACACGGACGTTGTCAAACGTCACATTCCGGTAGGTTATGTGCCTGATGTAGCCGCCTCTCCCGGCGGCGGTTTTGATTCGTACGGCGCGGCGCGAACTCCAGACGAGGACGTTCTCCACGGTGACGTTCTCGACCCCACCGGACATTTCGCTGCCGATCGATATCCCGGCACTGTTTGGAATTATTTAGGCAGGGGCAAAATTGTAAAAGCAATCCCCAGCTCTTGTTGTGGTTAATGTTAAAACTTAAAAGCATAGGCATATATTAAGATAAGAAGAGAGTAATTAACAGTTATACCTCATTAAACTTGTCGTTTTATCGCAGTTTCTCTCGTAAACTTTTGTTTATCAGCAAATTTCCCTTTCAAGTTGTAAAATATAGCAATTTACCTATCGATTATTTAAAAATTGACGGTTTCCTCCAAATTTAATTGCACGTCACAGATTTTTTCGACGACAGATAATATAATTCTTCAATTTCATTTTTCTCGGGTCTGTTCATTGGTGTAATTAATAGTAATACTGACCTGACCATAGAACGAACAACGAGATTTCTAATGAGTATGTTCTTCGAAGGCCGTCCATAAGCGATTCCGTACTGATCCCAGCCACTCTTGATAGCAATGGCGTCATCTCCAACGCTGATATAACAGTCCTCAACAACCATATCCTCGCACGAATCTGCTTAGCATCATAATTACTAATTAGAGAAAGATAATCAGCAATCTTACTTTATTAGCTTTTTAATAACAAACTTGCCGAATAAGTAAGATCTCATTATTCCCGATTCGTTCTAAAGGACCGGTAAGAATCTAACCATGATGGTCATTCCTGTAATTCTGCGGTTCTAGTCTATTTTATAATTTCTCGGGTCTATCATAATTCATCGTATATTATTACTACCGTAGGAAAAGTTCTGCAGAAGAGAGCTCACCTGGATCAATTCCGTCGGTGTTTGGTGCTCCGAACACAGGAGCCAATATCGTGACGTTTTTTATTGTTACATTCTTGCAGTCGTACGGATGAATGGTCCAAAACGGAGAATCGCGCAAAGTTATGTTGGAGATTACAATGTCGCTCGACCACATGATCTGGACAAGTGGGCCCCGCGTGTTGTTGAGAAGCTTTTGCTTATATTTCTTCCACCATGTTTCACCCTGCCCGTTGATCGTCCCGTTGTGCCCTGTTCGTCAGTGAATATACACGTATAAAATAAAATGAACTCCGAGGATTTTGTTTTATCATTTTGTATTCTAACCATGAAATTGTTGCAAGTTGCTCCCGGGAAATTTTATCGAGAACAGTCATATAATTTATAGAGTGAGCTGCAACAATATAAAAGTTCAGAGAAAATAATTGTTTTACTCCCGAAAATAGGTAAAATTTCGAAACTATCCAACGACAAGTAATATGGTTCCTAGCTTCATTTAAGAGAAAAAATGGTGAATCCAAGGAAGTGCGGACCTGTGATAACGACGTCCTTGAGATTTTGACCGTGTATAAAACTCCCGTATCGAGGTCCAATGTGCTCTCTCCCTTGACCGTATGAAGGCAATGGAGGCATCAACTGCCAATACTTCTCATCCTGTCACCAAATATGAAAGAAAAGATTCAAAATCAAAATAGCTTCTCAACAAATCGCCTCGTACGTGACAGGCCCTTGGTTACGTATCGTCAGAGAAAGGGCAAGATGGTCATTTACTCGCTCATTTTATATCTTTCCATTTGATTATGTCACTGTATAAGCGTCAATACTGAGGTTGTCGAAGTCTTTATGCTTTGTTATGGATTATCTTCCCTTGGGTTGACGGCATTTCGACCGAGCTCTCGAAGGAAAATTCGTTTATATTTCCATTTAATTACCGTAATAACGAGAAAATCGGATTCATCATCTCGTGAATTCCCGTTGATCGAATTTCTTGTTTCGGAATTGCATTTTGGATGATGATTACAGTGTACATACATAAAACACTCCAAAATCCAAATCATGTTACACTATCTTCATATATAGTCTAATCAGCAATCAACATTCAACTATATATAGTATATAGTAATATACATATACATACAGTAATACACACACTAAACTAACCTGAACGGCGAGAATCTCGGCGCCCTCGGCGAGGAAGAGCGTGAAGTGGCTGGTGAGGTTGAATGGCGCCGTGAGCCACCGCCCCGCGGGCACGTTGAGCTGCGCGCCGCCGCGCTCCGCCAGCTTCGAGGCGGCGAAGACCGCCCTCTCGAAGGCCGCGGTGTTGAGCGCCACGCCGTCGCCCACCGCGCCGAAGTCCGTTAGGTTGAGCGCCGCGGGGCGCAGCCGGGGCACGGGCCTCGCGGGCGGGCGCGGCGGGGCGCGGCGCGCGAAGATCCCGGGGCCGCCGACGGCGCTGCGCTGCCAGGCGAAGACGGCGAGGAAGGCGCCGACCCAGAGCGCGGCGAGGAGGGCCCGCTGCGAGGCGGCGAAGTTGGGGAGGAGGCGGCGGGGATCGAGGCGGTGGTGGTGGTGGTGGGGGTGGTGGGACCGGACCACCACCGGCGAGGTCTCCACCATTGCTGGGCGGCGAGGAATGGGGATCTGGGAGTGGGGTTTGTGGGTTGTGGGGTTGATTGGAAGGGGATTTTGGAGGGTTTTGATTCTGGGGTTGGGAGGTTGGTGGGTTAATGATTGTTTGGAAGAAAAAAAACCCATAATTTTGTTTTTGGAGTGGATTCGAAGCGAAGGCTCTTTCAGTTTCAAGTTTGGGTCTTGGAGAGAGAGAGAAGAGAGAGAGAGAGAGAGTGGGCACAGTGATAGTATTCAAGTGACATGTCGTTTAATGCTATGTGAATACGGTACTACAAAATATGGTTTCTAATTCGGTTTTACTTAAATCCGTAAAACTTGGAAATTGGAATCATAATTATTCTGGTTCTGAAATTTTTTGGGATGAGAATTTGTGATTCCGGTTTTTATCTGGAACCTGATATCAGGTTCTGGTTTCTTTCTGTATTTTATTTTTTCTTAATTTTTAAAATCGACCATCACATAAAAAATATGAACGGTTCAGATTAGACAAAAGAAAAATCGGAATCGAACAAAAAAATTCTGATTACTGATTTAACCGGAACCAATATTTATGAATCCGAAAAGTTCTTTCCGAATTTATACCAGAATTTCGGAATTTCGGATACTAACTATAGTATGCACTAACAAAATTACAATTTTTACACGAGGGAGGGGTATGAGTACGTTTACAATTAAACTTTGAGAACATTAATTGTTCAACATTTACATTAAACTTGGGATATTCGACACGACACTAAATTATCCGATTTATAGTGGAATGATTAACTTCAATGACAACTATTAAGATTTAAGATCAAAATTGTATAAAATTAGAAGAAGAAGAAAAAAAGTCTTTAACGTATAAGAGTAATAAGCTACTTTAAAAGTAGTGAGTGTGATTGATGTCAAAAATTTAAATCGATAAATTCAAGTAATTAATGGTGATTACTTTTTTTCTTCAACTAAACTTAACTTAACTGGCTAATTAATTAGTATATCTGAAAACAATGGGAAATGAATCAGGGAATCGATTTTCCATCGATAAATCCATCGGTAAACGATTACTCCGTCGATAACGGCAAACGAATCTTCGGCAAAAACGGCATTCAAATCCTTGGAAATGATCGACGAAGATAAACATGACCGATGAAGCAAACATAAAATAAAAACTAAAAATTAATTTCTGTATATATATATAATAAGAGTGGAGATTAATGATCATCACGTACACGGTACAAATGAATAATAAATACATCGAGTTAAAACACATTTATAAACGAGTGACCCACATTCTGCCTGTTGAGTCCCACATGGAAAAGACATGAGGACTTAGCAAGGTTTAAAAACGTCATGGGTTACTCCCCTCATTGCCAATTAGTTTTGAGGTGGAACCCAATGATACTTCACATGGTATCATAGCCCATTAAGCTCAAACGAGCACCGGTCCAAGAAAAAAAAAAGGATTCGGGCCGAGATGAGTGAGCCAAAGAGCCACCATCTCGAGGGGGCATGTTGAGTCTCACATGACATGAGGACTTAGCAAGGTTTAAAAAAGTCATAGGTTATTCTCCTCATTGCCAATTGGTTTTGAAGTGGAACTTCATGATACTTCACACTGCCCATTACTATGCATTTCTGGAACTTATGTATATTATATATTATAGATTTGCGTATCACATTTTTATTTAATTATTGAATAAATAATATAAAAAAAAATATGAAGACGTTTCATTATCATAGTAGAAAATATAGATATTTAATATAGTCCTTCCAAATTTTATATTCTTCGAATATCTTGTTGTGTTCAGAAATATAAAAAGATCACGAGGCTAAATTTAAATGCTTAACTCTTAATCAAAAGATTGGCTTTTTGGTGGCTTGTTCATGTTTCTCTCAATTAATAATTATATAATGCAAAATAGATAATTTATGCGGTATATTATCAAGTAATATATCGCTATATATACGCAAAGTTGGTAAGTGGTGAAGGGTTACAATCTTTCATTTTGGTCACAACGAGAATCATCAAGTAGATGACTTAACATTTCAACAAATTTATCAACATCATATGTTCTAATATTTTTTTTATTATTAGTTGAATGTTAATAAATATATTTAAAAGATGACTAATTCCAATACTAGGTCTCGAAAAAGCATAATCAAGTAGTTGACGGTCAAGGCTCAAGCCTCAATGACACTAACAAAAATTTAAAACACAAATACAGTATAACCTCGTTAAATCAATACTCAATAGATTAATAATTTTAATAAATTAATATTTTTGTATGGTCCAAATTCTAACTAACATGACTAAATTTTACCTTAATAATATAATAAAAATTTCCGGTCCTATCAGCATTAATTTATAGAAATTTTACTGTGTAGTGAAATATATCATAAAATTCGTCTATTTACCAGTCTATAGAAACGTTGATACATTGGACCCGTTTGGCACAGCTTAATTTACGAAAAAATTGTTTTCAATTTCACTTTAAAAAAAATTGTTTTTATTAAAAACTGACAGGTGTTTGGTAAAATGTTTATAAAACAGTTGTTGGTAGCAAAACTAATTTAGCGTTTGGTAAAAAAATTAAAAAGTCTAAAATAGACTAAAACCGTATTTTTGGTTTTAGAAAAAAACCAAAAGCTACGATTTCTAGCTTTTACGATTCATATACAAAATTTTGAAAACACTTTTGTGTTTTTTTGTAAAAACAATTCTACCAAACATCTGAAAAGCGGTTTAGTTTATTTTAAAAACAAAAACAGGGCTAAATAAGTTGTGCCAAACGCACCCATTATAGTGTATAGTGAAAAATATCATAGTTATTTGTCTATTTACCTATCTTTAGAAACGTTGATACATTATAACCTTAATCATATTGAACAAACAAAATGCGATATTTACTTTTCTTAATTTTGTTTTATTGTGTAAATTTATGTTGTTTTTATAAGTAGTAGTAGTGCACGTAACTTACTTATCTCATGAAGAGAAAGCATCAACAAGATGTACAAGAGATAAAACCGAAAAAGAAAGAAGAAAAAATAAACGGTTAGAGACCGACATCCAAATGGCGAAGCAAATAGCCGTATAAAAGACAATCTTTACTTCAGGAGAAGGCTGATCGAGATCGAATGAACCCGCACATAATTTCGAACTATTGATCTTATAATTTATTTCTATAAAAACAAAAAGACGTAGCCTACGACCTAGAGATGAACCTCTTTCAAATAGTTCGAATGTTCGATCATGTTTCTTTGTTTCGTTTCACGTCCAAAACAAGCCAAACATGCTAGTTTGAAGAAAAGAAAAAGACGCCGCAGTATGTAAAACAAATTCGACGTGAGCTCAGAACTATTTCATGTAGAAAACTGCATATAAACCCGCTTGTTCATCGGGAGAATTTCACCATGATAAAATTAGTTCGAACTATTACTAATCTATCTCGACGAAAAAAAAATCGACTAATTTATTTCATGTTTAAAACTTATGAAATGCAGAAATCATGAGAGAGTTTTGTGCAAAATGAATATATCAAGTGTTTGATATCCCTAATGACACAATAATATACTTAGTGGGATTACTAAACAATTTGGAAAAGACTATGCCAAAATCAACCCTATGTCCTGGAATAAATCAAGATTCAAAACCCGAAAATGTTTTAGCATCTATCAAGATACAATTCAGTTCCGATTTCGCAAGTACCTCAGAAAAACAGGGGCAATTACGACAACTCACTTCGACGCAGCATCACCCGGAAACCAACTTGACTACAATGAAGATGGAATTGAGCAGAATGAGAGGAAGTCTCAAGTACTGAGTGGCGTGAATGAGCCCGATAATCTGTCCCTTGAACGATTTCGCCCTGCCTCCCGTGAATTCCGTGAAGCTCCATCCTCGAGGGCCAAGAAATCGGTCCTCGTTGAGAATAGCTAGTGCGTTGCCCAGAAGTAGTAATCCTTCAAGTAGAGTCCACAAACCCATTTTACCTGACATTACACAGAATAGAATTCTTCAGTAAAATTTCGGATAATCAAAACGGATTTCTTCATTTCATATAAGCGGGGCCACTATATGAGCTAACGAGTATTATATTCACAAAGGAAATTATATATTTTCACATACTAAAGCCTCCGAAAAGCAATGACTAAATCAACAGTACGATCCGATTCCAACTCCAATTTCTATAATCACATATAAGCCTGGCCTGTCTAAGAAACCGGTCTATTCAATCCCACGACCAAAAAGCCATTTCATCGTGCAATGGAAATAGCCGTTCTTCACAAGCACGCCCACAGAAGTTAACGATTTTTTATAATTTTGATCTTTTGCATACAAATGTCAACACTAAAACACAAACAGGAGTTAAGTTTCCAGGATTAAGATCTCAAACGAATCGAAATCAACGGTGTAAATCATCCACACACCACTCTATGCAACGAAACGAGCTCATCATTCCAAACATACCCGGCCCGAGTTCGAGACAACCTCGTTTTCACCACGCATTTTCAACATCCTTACGCACATACATACTCACACAGGCAAGAGATACATCATATATAGCACCAAATTGGCAAATTCTGGAGATAACCAGATCAATTCGCCCACAAATTTGCCCAAATTGGAGCCAAAATCCCAACAATCAATCACAATATTCAACTATGGCGACGAAAATCTCAAAGATCACGAGAAATACAAGCTCGTTGTTCGATCTCAAACACGCGACAACAACGATTAGAGAAAATTGCAGAACCAGAAGATCATCAAGCAAACCAAATAAAACCGAACAAAACCCCTAGTTCGTCACAGAAATCGATCCGAACTTCGAGAAGGAATCCATACCTTTTGCGATTCGTTGTCCACGGAATCTCGACGAATCTCCTTGACGGAATCTCGCTCTTCACGATGGGCGATGATCGGAAAACTCAAAACGAAGAGAAGATCGGTGAGAGGAAATGTAGAACTGAAGAGCGAAAATACTAATTTTTCTATTACTTTTTCGTCCCTCAATTTATTGTAATCGTCTTTTTTATGCTCATTTATCAAAATGATTACGATAAAACTTTTATAACTTAATACTTTTACTTAGATAATTTTATTATTTTATCAAAGAAAAGTTTTAGTCATGCTAATTACAGTCGAGATCATACAAAATCATTATATTATCGTGGAGATGTATTCTATTAATTTAAAGAAATTCTAGTATACAGTGGCAGAACCAGGAATTTCATCTCGGGGGTATTAAATACTTAAATTTAATATTTTTTTCTGTCAAATATCACACTTGGAGAGGGTTATATTTAAATTTTTAAGAATATTTTGGGGGTTGAGGTGAAGTTTTATGTGCATTTACACTAAATTATTCAAAATTGTATAATAATACCACTTTTTTTTTTGGTAGTGTGGTTTGAACCCCACCACCAATACAAATACTTCCGCCACTGCTAGTATATATCATATTCCGAATTAATTCTTACTTTCTAACACTATAGTGTGATTCTGCCACTCTTGCGAATTCCGGTTCCGATTAATTTACCAAGAACCGGTACGTGCTGGACCGAGGCAATAAGGTCCGATCATGCCCGTTTATAATTTATATAATTTTTAATATTGATTTTATTTGGTTCTCAAATTCTTTTTATAGAGTTAACAACGTCGGTTTGAAGCAAAGGCGGAACCACGTTCAAAGGGACCTTGGCTGAAGCCACCCTAAGAATTTTTATTTGCCATTAGCTTCAAGCAAAAAACAGATGTCAACCCCTATAAAATTAAAAATCTAGCCCCCCCCCCCCCCTAATTTTTTAATTGTTATAAGGCCCAATCTAAGTCCAAATTAGAGCTGAAACTCGCAATTCACTATTCACATTCGCGACGAATCGCGACGTTTTGTGGGAAATCGCGACGTGGGCCCAAAAATCGCGACGATCACGACGTGGAATGCTGTTCGCGATGGGGAGATGGCAATCCGCGTGATGGGCAATCGACGGCTCACAATGAGCCATGTCAGCAATCCGCATGAGGGAGGTGGTTTTTGTGTTTGTTTGTGGCAATAATAACACTTTTTACCCAAATTTTATTACCCAACCACAATAATTATTCACCCACTTGACTCACCACAATAATTATTGTGTGTAGACAAAGGCTGCCTTTGGACCACTTCCTCGGAATGGAACTCGAGCCCCAGGCGCGGATCACGGAGGCGGAATGGGAAACCGCCTTGAAATTCACCGAATTCCTCAAACCCTTTTATGCTATTACTTTAAATTTTTCTAACAAAAAAGACCCTCTTTGAATCATGGTCTTTCGGGTCTATATCAAATTACGTGTGCTTTTAAAGAATTCGAAAATGACCCTATTATTTCTCCCTTTATTCCGGGAATGAGTCCAAAATTCCAAACTTACTGGGATCCACCCCATTTTCGTTTTGCTTCGGTGCTATACTAGATCCTCGTTTTTCGTTTACTTGGGGGCCAATGATGTTAGCATACGGGGAAAACATAAGGGTGGATTACCGGAATTATATTAAGGTTGTTAATGAAGCGTTTTTTGCATTGTACAGTGAATACGACATGCGGTTCCCACAGTACAATGCACTCGAGGAGCAAAAAATAAATTATAAATAATAATTTTAAATAATTAACATACTTAAATATAATTTTGAAATAATTAATAAAGTTTGGTAATTAAATTCGGGTAAAAATTAATAAAATTAAACATTTCAAGCAAACAGGTACATATGTCGCAAAAAACACCCCAGCCTCCTCGCGACGCAGCTCATCGCGACGCATTGCTACGAGGCTCCTCGCGATTTTGGCGATTTTGCCCGCGACGAGTCGCGACGCCGCGAGATTCAGCTCTAGTCCAAATACATGTGTTTGTGTTTCAGCTTTAGTAAATTAAGAGTTAGCTCCCCTTCTCTCCGATTCCTGATTCCGGCTATGGTTTGAAGTACTCGATTTTATTTTTATGACATTAACTCTAAAAAAAATCAAAGTCAAAGTTTTCGATAATCATTATTTTGCTTTAAACTTTCTTCCGACTATTGTCCAGTAAATTTATAAGCAAATATTAGACATTAATTCTTCTATTTTTTTAAGTTTTAACAAATTTCAAATATATGAATTAATCAATTTAGTTTAACTCTGAGTCATTTTCGCTATTTTCGATTACACTTTAAATGGGCCGGGTTCGGTCAGGTCCAAGAGAGGATAATTTTTGTCTGAGAAATCCTGCAGTGCCATGTCAGACGACACCACATCCACTCTCACTACGAGAGTGGATAAACCGTCACAAACTGATTCCGCCATAGCCAACGACCCAACCAAGCTCAGAGATGGCCATGGCGATCGCCTCCACAGCTCTTTCGAGCATCCCAATCAGGTCACACTTCCTCCATTCCCATCACGGAAATCCACGCTCATACATACTTACATTTCTGTTTGGATACAGGAAATCCACGCTCATACATACTTACATTTCTGTTTGGATACAGGGAATCGTTGGGACTGAGCATTTTCCCGGGAAAATCGTCGAAGCGATTGTCGTTCGACACGAGGGTGAAGGCGGGGAAGGCAGTGTCGAGCGTGTGCGAGCCGTTGCCGGCTGACAGGCCCTTGTGGTTCCCCGGGAGCTCGCCGCCGGAGTGGCTCGACGGAAGGTCCGAATCACTTCATGAGATTACTGTCTTATTATCGATATCGTTTTGGTTCGCGCTTTGAGTTTGTCTGGATTTTTTGCTCGCAGCATTCCCGGGGACTTCGGCTTTGACCCCCTCGGATTAGGTACGATTTATTTGCCTCGCACAAAACAATATTGAAGTCCAATTTCGTCAATATACAAATTTGTTATGCGTATATCTATATTATTATTCGACACTTTTATTAGAATAGAGATGTACCTTAACAAACATTATCTCGACATGAACAAAATTGAACGTCGATGTTAATCTTTTTTGGAAATATTTAAGTGGTAAGATTTGGTACTTATTATGTTATTGGGTATAATTTGTGCCGCAAATTTAGATTTAGTAAGCTACATAAGTTATACTTTGGCAGGGTCCGACCCGGAGACGCTGCAGTGGTTTGCGCAGGCCGAGCTGATGCACTCGCGGTGGGCGATGCTGGGCGTGTCCGGGATCATCATCCCCGAGTGCCTTGAGCGCCTCGGCTTCATCGAGGACTT
Source organism: Parietaria judaica (assembly GCA_954871525.1). Classification (NCBI taxonomy): domain Eukaryota; kingdom Viridiplantae; phylum Streptophyta; class Magnoliopsida; order Rosales; family Urticaceae; genus Parietaria; species Parietaria judaica. The sequence goes on along the minus strand of OX940864.1, from coordinate 1,796,288 downwards.
CGACTGGGTCCAAGCCGGGTCGAAGGAGTACTTCACCGACCACACAACGCTCTTCGTCGTGCAGATGCTCCTCATGGCGTGGGTCGAGGGCCGGCGCTGGGCCGACATTCTCAAGCCCGGCTGCGTCGACATCGAGCTCAAATTGCCCCACATAACGAACCCTAAGCCCGACGTGGGGTACCCGGGTGGGTTCTGGTTTGACCCATTTATGTACGGCCGCGGATCACCCGATCCCGTGATGGTGTCGAGGACGAAGGAGATCAAGAATGGGAGGCTCGCGATGCTGGCGTTTGTCGGGTTCTGGTTCCAGGCGGTTTATACCGGGAAGGACCCAATTGAGAATCTCATGGCTCACCTTGCTGATCCTGGCCATTGCAACATTTTCTCGGTACGTGGGTTGATCATCAATACGAAATATAGAACTGCCGGCATAAGTATTTAATATTTTAATTTTTATATTAATATAAAATTTAAAATTAATTAAGATAATTTTTAATGTTTACTATTTTACATTTCGTAAAATCTTATTAAGTTTTTAATTGATTAAACAAAATTTTGAATGTACAGATAACAAATTTCTTTGTCTCTACTCTAAGAAGTGACACATGTTCAAAATTTAACGGCACATTCAAATTATGTTATATTAAAATAAAAAAATAATATAGAGAAATAAAATAATAAACTTTAAGAACCTGGATTATGTCAAAAATTTCGGCAGTAAAACGAAAAAGGCTCAAAATTTGGCTTCGAAATCCTATTTTTTACTTGATCCGGCTCGAAAACTAGGGCCAGAAACTCCGGATCCGAAACTCTGGATCCGGGAACAAGGCATAAATAAAGCCGGCTTTAGAGTTTGTGTTATGGTATATGCATGTTATAATACATATATTAAAGTAAATATAATATGACTGATTTTAAGGTGTGATATTTATATATAATGCAGGCTTTCACTTCGCATTAGATTCTTTGCACGTGATCCACCCAACCCTAAGCAAGACATGCACGTGCGTTGTCGTTTACGAGCCGAATCGCAGGGAAATTGTAAATACTAACAAGAAGTATTTCTTCAATTTTTACTGAATCAATTATTCTAGTGAGCATGGAATAATATTGATTAATACTATAATTATAGCAACATCAAAATTAACCAGAGATTGTTAAGGTTAATTACTCCTTAATTAGACAAGTGGCAAAACATGAAGACAATACAATAATTAATAGACAAATATTTTGTGGTGCATATATATTCCATGCAAAACTATTCTTAGCATCCAAAAAACAAGCGATTTATACTCTCCAAACCCTAACCTAACCCTAATCAAACCCGTCACCGTTGACCAATGGCCTTCGCCGTTTCGCACCGCCATAGTTTCTTTTTGACGTCGTTTTGTCTCATTCTTTATGTTCTCATCGTTCCGGTCCGATCTCGCCCCGAGCCCGGTCTTGTGATGACCATCAGCATCTCCGGACAGGAGCTCGACAAGCTCGGCCTCATCAAAGCCCTGTTGCACACCGGTAACTCGAGTTCCAGCGAAATTCCTGCTGCCAAGTCGCAGAAGCAGGAAGATTCCAGCGGCGATATTGCTAATGAGTCGCGGCAAAATAAAGATAAGGCGGAGGCTCTGATAGTCTTTGGGATGGTCTTCTCGCTGTTGCTAATGGTCGGTTTCTCAATGCTGGTTCAGAAACTCGACGAAAAAAACAAGCGTGTGCCGCCGAGGCACAACGTCGAGGACAAGGAGGTGGCGCTAATTCCGAAAATCATTACGGAAAAGAGCATAATCAGAGATTTTTCATGTCCAGAAACAAATATTGTAGATCAGAAATCTTATCACTGCATACAATACAATTTATTGAAAATAAAATAGAGTAGTCATAGTATAATGTCCGTTCTCTAATATTAATTTTTTTTTTTCATGAGGCTCGTAAGTAAAATATGTACAAGTTCGAGTACTAAAACTAGCTATTTTTCGCATGTTTCTATTTCCATTTTCCTACAATATTTCTGTTTTTACTTGTACTTGCAATATTACGGAGACACAATTACGTCACGATGTAAATTGTTTGGTAAATTTGATCTACTTGTCTCAAAACGTGAATATGATCATTATTTAAATAATGAGTAGATACTGCACGAACATAACAACACAATGCGATCAAATTAAACACACGTTTAAAGATCAATAAAAAAATTATTTTTATGCGTTTGTATATGTAAACTACTAAAATGTTTTTATACTAACTACATGTCAATTTTTTTATTTTATTTTATAATTAATTAAATTGTTCAATTGATGATTATCTAAAGTTTCTAATAGAATGTAAAATTTTATATTATATAATTATATTAATTAAGTATTATACAAAATAATATTAAACTAACTATTGATATCACACATGAAATAATATATGTTATAAAATATAACGGTGCGGTTTCATTAGGTACATTAGCCGCAATTTACCCTTTATACAACCATATTAAAGTTCATCTCCCATTTAATTTCATAATAACCCGAGTCTTAACGATATTCATCGTTCAAAAAAATTCTGTAAAGCTACAAGTAAGATCCAAGTCAACGATATTCATCGTTCAAAAAAATTCTGTAAAGCTACAAGCAAGATCCAAGTCAACGATATTCATCGTTCAAAAAAATTCTGTAAAGCTACAAGTAAGATCAGTGTTAATTAATGTTTAGATAAACTAATTATAGATATACATTTTTTTTTCTTTTTGCCCGAAGCATACGAGCAAGAGCAACAAAACCTTCCAAACTTTTGAAAGCGCATCCAATTTTCTAGTTGATCATCAAGAATAATAAAATCTACGGTGAAAAAAAGTAGGGTAAATGCGTGCAAATTTGATCAACGTTGCTCGAGAAAAGCAACGATCGTCTACACACAAGTATATAGTGCAAATTTTTAAATATCAGCACGAAAACTAGATAGTGCAAATTTTTAACTACGCGTCGTGAGCTATCTTGTTCTCGAAAGATGTCATCCATGTTGAGAATACGAGTATTACGCTTTTGACAAAATATTAATACTTTATCCATAACAAAAACTCGCTTGTTGCAACGTAACGGATGTTTATACATACGTATTAAAGTCACGACATTGACAATATCTTTGCGATGTCTTTGAAAAATCATTGTAATTCTATATATATATATATATATACACATATATGTATGATTAGGGCATCGGTAGAAATTCATAATTATTTGCCTCTTATTATATGATTCGGTTATAGGTTATCAATAATTCTTTGAACTCCAATTCCATAACATGATTAATTATTAATGTGTATAATTAAGTGACATAATTTTTTTTTCTAAGGTCTTATATATTCAAGGATTATATAGAATTTGATTTTCTATGATAGCTAAATTGGCAGATAATATAGGAATTAAGTGTATCATATATAATAAGTTGATAACAAATTCAATAAATGTAGCCAATTTTGTCTCACGAATTCCAATGATACATGAAGTCTCGTACGTTTGACCACACGTCTGTAAAGTCCGAAGATTGAGCAGCCATTGCCACGTCATCAAGAGCGTCAAAGGCCTCGAATGAGCCTTGACTCGGTCAACGAAAATTTATCCACCACCACCTATTCTTAGAAGCAGCATGCAAATCCTCACAAAGTATTCTCTCAAATCCGATCACGCGATCACCCTCCACCCAAAATGTCAATCTCCATCAACAATCACCAAAGAAACCAAACATTTTCCTCAACCCTAACCATAGCCGTCGCCCCCGCCCCCGACACCGTTAAACCATCTCCGGCCACCGACCAATGGCCGTCCCCGACCGGCGCTCCCTCTTATCGTCGCTTTGTATCTTCCTCATTCTCCACGTCGATCCGGTCCGGTCTCTCTCTGAGGCCGGCGTGTTGTTGAAGCTCAAGAACGCGTTCCACGACAACAACAATGCGCTGGCCTCGTGGGTCCCGGACACGTCGCCATGCCAGGCGCGGTGGGCCGGGATCATGTGCTTCGACGGCATCATCACTGGCTTGCACCTCACGGGGATGGGGCTCACCGGGACTGTTGACATCAATGCGCTGACGCAGATCCGCGGCCTCCGGACCATCAGCTTCGTCAACAACAGCTTCACCGGCCCGATGCCGGAGTTCAACAAGCTCGGTGTCCTCAAGGCGCTCTTATTGACTGGAAATTCGTTTTCGGGTGAAATCCCGGCCGATTTTTTCTCCCATTTGAACTCTTTGAAGAAAGTATGGATCAACGACAACAAGTTCTCTGGAAAAATCCCGGACTCGCTCACGCAGCTCAGCCACCTGATCGAGCTGCATTTGGAGAACAACTGGTTCACTGGGAGCATCCCGAATTTCAAGAAGGCCGTGGCGTCGATGGACTTTTCGAACAACAAGCTTGAAGGGGAAATCCCAGCCGCGCTCGCGACGTACAAGGCAGCAGCGTTTTCCGGGAACGAAGGGTTATGCGGGAAGCCGTTGCCAAAGGTGTGCGGGGCTGCAGCAGAGGCCCCGGCCGAGACGGAGAATCATTCGAGCGATGGTGCGGCTGCGACTCAGAAGGACAAGGAGTCTAACGACACGAAGTTGATTGTCTTCGGCGTGATTTTTGCGATGCTGGTGGTGCTGCTCTACACGATGCTGAGCTCGAAGAACAAAAACGACGACGATTTTAGCCAGCTCGGGAAGGAGCATATGGCCAACGACGTTGAGGAGGTGGTGCTAAACGGAAAAAATCCTAAATAGCGGAAACGTATCTGAATCCGTTGAAAACTGAGAACGATTTAGAGAACCGGTTAATCTTCTAATAAAAATACTTCTTTTCTGTATTCATGAGAGATGTCAGAATTGAAAAGAAGTATATAGAATTATAATAAATGTCTCATATATTCCGTGTATATCACATAATTTTAATATGGATTAAAATGATTCGATAGTAACACATAATTATTTTTAAACTTGTTAGCTTAACTTTGTGAACAAACAATCCAACAGGTGGATGAGCCGAGCTCCCGGCGGCGAGCCCCGGTGGTCCCAGCTGCGGCTCTCCCCGTCGACTCCTCTCGAAAAAGCAGTGACTCTCGGAAGGGACCAAGCGGTAATTCACAGCATGGGAAGAACGGGTCGATAACGGACCTTGTGATGGTGAACGAGGAGAAGGGCAGTTTTGGAATGACGGATTTGATGAAGGCGGCGGCGGAAGTGCTGGGCAACGGGGGTTTGGGGTCGGCGTACAAGGCGGTGATGACGACCGGGCTTTCGGTGGCGGTAAAAAGGATGCGCGAGATGAACCGGCTAGGAAGGGACGGGTTTGACACCGAGATGCGCCGATTCGGGCGGCTCCGACACCCGAATATCTTGACACCGTTGGCGTACCATTACCGGAGGGAGGAGAAGCTCTTGGTGTCTGAATACATCCCTAAGGGCAGCTTGCTCTACGTCTTGCATGGTAATTACCAGATCTTACCTACTCCAATTACTCATGCAAATGCTAATACATATACAATATATATATATATATATATATATATATATATACATATAACATATATATATAGTCATTGATCAATCTCATGCATGCATGAATCTCATCAAATTTACATTTACAAATTACAAGAGTCTAAATTTATTCACGAGGCAGTCAATTATATCGAATTGTGACTCCGTTTTAAATTTATTAATTTACTAAATAAATATGTAAAAATAAAGGTTCTTAATATAGGTAATCACTCAATATTTTAATTTTCATGATAATATATACACCCAAAATTCTTTTCAAGTTGAATGTTTTCAATATTTATTTTATTTATTAAAATCCAGTCAATATTAAAAAAGAAATAATATTTGAAATTTCTAAAACTCATATACTAGTCCGAACGAAACTTAATGGCATATCCAAAATTCTATTAAATCACCATCAATTGAGAAAATAGATCAAATTTTAAAGAGAAACAAAACAATTAATATTGAAAACTTCAACGTCAGAAGGAAAAAATAAATTTATACCGCCACAAAACCAAAATATATATGTCCCCTACAAACCCTGAAAGCAAAATTCTTCATTACATATTCATGCATGCAATGAGTTAAGTATGGGACGTCCATCGTTAGTTAACCATGGCGGTTTTGTGTTCCCTTGGCGACCAGGAGACCGTGGAAGCAGCCACGCGGAGCTGAACTGGCCGACGCGGCTGAAGATCGCGAAGGGCATCGCCCGTGGCGTTGGCTTCCTCTTCCACGAGTTCGCCGTCCTCGAGCTCCCCCACGGCAACCTCAAGTCCAGCAATGTCCTCCTCGCCGACGACCACGAGCCCCTCCTCAGCGACTACGCCTTCCTCCCCCTCATGAGCCCCGCCGACGCCTCCCACGCCATGTTCGCCTTCCGTGCCCCCGACCGCCGCGTCTCCCCCAAGTCCGATGTCTTCTGCCTCGGCATCCTCCTCCTCGAGCTCCTCACCGGCAAGTTCCCCTCCCACTACCTCGCCGCCGGCAAGGGCGGCACCGACCTTGTCGCCTGGGCGCTATCTGCCGCAGAGGACAGCCCTGAGAAGCAGCTCGAGCTGCTTGACCCCGACCTGCTGGCCGAGGCCGTGGAGGGCGGGGCGGCCGAGGAGATGCTGCAGCTGCTGCTCATCGGGATGGCGTGCGTGGAGGCGAACCCGGCGCAGAGGCCCGAGATGAGGGAGACCATCGCCCGGATAGAGGAGGTTCAGGCGGGCTGATAATTTTGAATTTTGATAGTATATATGTGTATGTATATGAGTTTCAACTCTAGTTGTACAAATTTGGATCAGTTGGGACTTGGGATTTAATTGCAATGCCATTTTTTTCAAGTGGTCTAGGTTGTCATTTTTATTTTTGGTGGGGTTTTAGTTTTGAATTTTTGGTTTAGATGGCAACACAAATACATGTAGTTTGAAAATAATAATTGTCAAAAAAAAAATTTTTGTCAATATTGGATTATTTGTCGTTTTAGTAATATTTGTATTTTGATGACAGGTAGTTCCGAATCTACCACATTTATAGGATTATGGGCCGTTTGAAAAAAAAAATAATAAAAAATAGTTTTAAAGAAAAAAATTATAATTGTTGTTGGTAACAAAAGTTGATTTAGCTTTTGGTAAAAAAATTATTTAGACTAAAAAGAAAAATAGATTAAAACCGTATTTTTATTTTTGGAAAAATCCAAAAACTACGAATCCTATCTTTTACTGCTTATGTATAAAAATCTAAAATTATTTTTGTGTTTTTGTAAAAATAATTTTATCAAACACTTAAAAAACAATTTAGTTTAAAAACAATAATATAACTTTTTAATCTGAACCAAACACACCATAACATTTTTTTTATATATATTATCGAATATATTAATGGGTTAATGACGGTAAAAATATCCAAAGTTTGGTCAAAGAACCCCTTATGTACCCAAAGTTTAAAAGTGGTGGCAAAAATACCCAAAGTCGCATTTGGGGAGTTGATCACTTCATTCTCGTAACGCCCTTAACTTACCCGTTAACTCTGGCCACGTGGACAAACGGGGTTGCTGACATAATAATTTTTGCCACGTGAACAAGCCCACATCAGCCTCGTTTACGACAAAACAAGGAATTAAACCCCTAATTAATACTATTCAACACAACTAATTGAACCCCAAATGATTACACTTAACAAAACAGATTTGTCCACGTGGCCAGAATTAACAGGTAAGTTAACGGCGTTACGAGAATGGAGTGGTCAACTCCCCAAATGTGACTTTGGGTATTTTTGCCACCACTTTTAAACTTTGGGTACACGAGGGGTTCTTTGACCAAACTTTGGGTATTTTTACCATCATTAACCCTATATTAATTTATGAAATTAATTGAAAACACTATTTGAATATTAAAAAAAAGGGTTAATGACGGTGAAAATACCCAAAGTTTGATCAAAGAACCCGTCGTGTACCCAAAGTTTAAAAGTGATGGCAAAAATACCCAAAGTTGTATTTGGGGAGTTGACCACTCCATTCTCGTATCGCCGTTAAACTTACCTATTAACTCTAGTCACGTGGACAAATTTATTTTGTTAAGTGTAATCATTAGGGGTTCAATTAGTTGTATTAAATATTATAATTAGAGATTTAATTCAATATTTTGTCGTAAACGAGGATGATGTGGGCTCGTCCACGTGGCAAAATTTGTTATGTTAGCAACCCACGTTTGTCCACGTGACCAGAGTTAACAGGTAAAATAACGGCGTTACGAGAATGGAGTGGTCAACTCCCCAAATCCGACTTTGAGTATTTTCGCCATCACTTTTTAACTTTGGGTACACGACGGGTTCTTTGACCAAACTTTGGGTATTTTCACCGTCATTAACCCTAAAAAAAATAGAAATTTAATATTTAACCAATCAAGTTATTTAAGTTAGCACTTAGTAATGGGCTAATGGCCAAAGGGAAGAACACGTGGAAGTCCAATAGGCGTCCACGTGGATTGTTGAATAACACACTACGGATCTTCTCGGCCTTCACAGCCATTCTCATTTCTCTCTCTCTACTCTCCGACGCCGCGAAATGTATCGCACGGCGGCGAAGCGGCTGTTCCTCGCCGGCTCCGGCGCCGGGAACCGAGCTTCCTGTTGTCGATTCACCGGCGTCTCCGCTCAGCGATTTTCCTCTTCCGCAGACTCTCAGGCTTTCGTCCAGACCCCCAAGCTACAAGACCATCAAAACCCTAGCTCGTCGGAATCCGCTTCCTCTTCGTCGGAGGCGCGAGGACCTCGCCGCTGCGACGCTGGAGCCGGCTACGAAGAGGAGCAGGCTCGCGTGCTTCGCGCCGCGCTCTTCCACGTGGTCCGTCTTCCTCTCCCTCGCTCTGTGTTTGATTAGAGAATGTGTTCGATCTGGAAAACTGATTTTGAGATTGTTTCTGGTTTGTGTGTAGTTGAAATTGGGATGGACCGAATCTGCGATGATCGCAGGGGCGAGAGATGCAGGGGTTTCTCCAGCAATCGTCGGGTCATTTCCCAGGAAAGAAGCTGCTCTTGTCGAGGTATATGATGATATACATCGATATTTATATCTCTTATATTTTAGTTTTGTTGTTTGCATGATCCAGTATAAGATTGGATCGGCCATTTTAGTTTCTTTCTTTGGTTGTCATGTGACTCCTTCTTTAGTAATGAATCAAGATCTTGATTTAAAATGCCCGACATGTTCCGAAGCTTTGCGGTGACGGTTAGACATAAAATTATATGGATGTTTTTGGTCGTGTTTCGGATTAAGGGTTTTTCGCTGAGATGCGATTTTAAGCTTCGGGGTTACAGTGGTCGGACACTTCTTTTTCCTCCGTTGTAGTTTTTCAATATTATTGTATATTCCTTTTATCGTAGTGGATTGGCATCTTTGCCCGTTATTTTCTTCAAATTAGGCTTCTAAGTATAGATTCTCGTGCGTTTTCTTTACTTTCTTTGCCGATTACGACTTTAAGCGTTGTGATAGTTTATATTAAAACTTCTAGAACTCTAGATTTTCGACAAATATCGAGGATAGAAAAGAGAATGGCCAAGTGAGAGCATTGTAAAATTTATGGCAATTAAAGGCAATGATTCATACTTGTTTTTGCCCTACAGTTTAATTAGCGGAGTTAGAGTCTCATTAATTGTTGGTTAGGTGATCTTAGAGCCAATTCTCGGGTTAATCTTGACATCGTCTTTTTTTTTTTGGTGGAATAATTCTGCTTACAGTTTTTCATGGATGAGTGCTTACAAAGGCTCATCGATAGAATCGATTCTGAAAAGGGCTTGGAAAATTTAATTCCTAGCGAGCGCATCTCCAAGCTTGTACGAACCCGGTTAGAAATGCAATCTCCTTACATAGCAACGTGGCCTCAAGCTCTCAGCATCCAGGTACCGCTTTTCATCGTATGTCTGTCTTTTACAGCTTTATTAAATATCAAAAAGTCTGAAACATGGAAAACACTCTATGTAATAATTTCTTCAAAAGGCACTACCAGTGAATGTTCCTACAAGCTTTAAGCAGCGAGCGATGCTTGTTGATGAAATATGGCACGCGGCTGGTGACGAGGCGTCCGATACCGATTGGTATGTCAAGCGAACCGTTCTCGGAGGAATATACTCAACAACTGAAATTTACATGCTCACTGACCGCTCTACGGGTACGCAATCTTCTTTCGTTTTGTTGAAATTAAATTTGCATAAGAAGTTTAAGATGAATAATAAGTCGTAGCATTTTGCTTGTTTCTGACAGATTACCGCGCTACATGGGCCTTCTTGGATGCACGTGTCAAAGACGCCTTTGATTTGAAGAAAACTATTCAAGAGGTCAGTTCATAAGCCACTTGTTAGAATTAGTTCACACGGTCTCTTATTAAAAATTGAAATCTTGCAGGCAAAATACTTGGCGGAAACAGTTGGTGCCGGAATGGGGATTTCCTTGGAAGGGTTTATGAAGAGGGCATTTAAGGGATAGAAGACACAATCATTTGTGAGCGCCAATAAATTATCGTTCACCGTGAGCTGAAAGGTCGGCATTTCAGAGGTTCTATGTCATTCTTTTCAAAATTTTCTCTTATCAAAGTGGCGAGTTTGGGAATGTAAATCGTTTGAGACTGTTTTAGCTTTGAGAGGTTTTGCCAGGGACGTTTGGCCTGTATATACTTGACATGAACATAACAAATAAATTTTCTGGGTGTAGAAGCGATAGATGCGGTGCGGTATTTTACTATGAAAATACGAATATTGTAATTTTCGGTGTCTGATAAACTGATCATTGTCATTTATCAAATATTATGGAGGATTTATAGTACATAGAAATTGGAAGAGAAAAAAGAGTACCAAATATTCCAATTGCATATGTGATAAAATGTCACATGCAAAATTGGAAAAAGAAATTCATGATCATTAACCCTAATTATGGAGTAAATGAATCAATGATAAGAGGCTATGAAATGTTAATCGAAATCAAGAAACTCCATTATCTTCCTTGTAGATCCTTTATGCTCTGTTGAATCCTTGTCTGTTTTCTGAGCCTGAAGATGAAAACAAATGAGCTCTCAAATGTGAAATTCACTTAAAAATGAAGAGAAGTTGCATTCCATGCTGCCTTGCCCGGGTCAGCCCGCAGCCGTATGTGGTTCACTGCGCTGCGGGCTGCCCAACTCGTGTCTAATTCACGGGTGGCTTTGCCCGCGGCCCAAGAATAATAATTTTATTTTATAAGAATTATTTATGTAAAACAAGGCAGAAATTAATAACAAGTTTTGCCCGGGTTGTATTGCTCCTCGGTAACGTTCAACGCCTTCACCATAAAATATTCATATAAATATATATATATATTTTAAATAATCATATATTACATCTTAATAAAAAGGTCTCAAAGTGATTTAAACAATCCTAATATATCAAGATCTCCAAAATCATTGGGCCGGGCTTGCGCCTTGGGACAGGCAACTAGTGCCGGTGCCCGGGCCCACCTAAATTGCGATATAGGCCCGTCTCCATAGGCCTTTTTGGCGTTTGATACGTTTAATTTAATAGAAGAACATAAACTTCACATAAAAAGAAAATGGAAATTACTTTGGTAATCACTTCTTCTGAGACTCGAGTCATTTGTGGTGGAAGCTCTTCCTTATCCAAATCCTACACACAAAATATACCAAGCCTTAGCAACTGACAGTGAAAATCCAATGCAGAATCGGAGAGATTGTTCACACCAATTCCCCGATTAAAACGACATTTTCTCCGCGGATCACGTAAAGACCGAGCTTGATGTCGCAGTAAAGATCATTGACGACGACCCTCTCGCAGGCGCCTTCGAGGATAACATTGGCTACGCAACATGAAAGATCACAAAATATGTAAAGTTAGGCAAAAACAAATGGGAAATGGGATGAAGAATTTACCAAACTGGTCGAAAGACCGTAAGAATCCCGTGAGCTTCCGACCATCTCGCAACAATACGAGAAGTTTCTCTGCCGAACAATTACAACATAAAATGATCAGTACTATTTGCCATGAATAGATTTGTAGCAAGTTCTGGGGTATGTTTGATGTATGGTAAATACATATATCATATATATTTATACATATATCATATATATATATATATATATATATATATATAGAGAGAGAGAGAGAGAGAGAGAGAAAGATGTACTGTCGAGATAGCTTGCAATCGTAGTGGAAATGAAGCAATACTCTGACATAATTCTTAGCTAAATCCTGCTATCTATCTGGGCAAAAACCAAAAATGAAAAAGAAAAAAGAAAAAAGAATAAAAGATAAATCTTTACTCGAATGGCATTGATTTATAATCAATCCCAATTCACCAAAATTAGAACTATACAACACTACACGATTTATGTTACCAGATTGATCGAAAAGACCTGCTATATATATATATATATATATATGATATGTAAGTTAATCATTTTTTAAAGTGAAAAGGGTGTGTGAGGGAAGAAGTGCCGAAAAGTTCAACTTGGAGATGAATGGGTGGGTCCCACTCGCCGCCCATTTGACTTTTTGGGATGAAAAGCAATGTGGAATTGGGTAGTTCCATTGCAACTCTTGCTTTTCAATGATCATAGTCGATCATCACTTCCAAAAGTCACCTTTTGTTGATATATTAAATTTAGGGAAAATTACGGCAAAAATACCTAATCTTTGGTCAACTTGCCTCCAGTGTACCCAACTTTTAAAATTGGCGGCAAAAATACCCAACGTGCGTTGACCGTGACTTTGGCATAAAACCGTTAATTTTTCCGTTAACATTCGCAATGTGGCCGTTAGCGGCAAAAATACCCGAACTTTTTTTTTGAAATTTTTTTAATTTATATATTTTTTTCTTTACTTGATTAGTGATAAATACTTGAATTCCAAATACATGGAATAACCCAAAAGTTAGTCAAAACATCAATTGACTAAACCTAATCATGAATAAAACAGTTGCATAGTTAATTTGAGATTGGCAGTCAAACTTTAAACAAAAACTTAATCATATTGTTTTTATTACATTTGACTATCTTAATTAGTCCCCAAAATATCTATTAGATATTTAATACGAATTTAAAAAAAAATTAAAAAACTCGGTCCCGGACATATCCGGGTTTGAAAAAACACGGATCCGGATAAATAAATATCCGGACATGTCCGGATCCGGATATTTATTTAAAAAAAATTAAAGCCCTTTAATTCTGGGTCGTTGGATGATCAAGATCAACGGCCCAGATAAAACGGTATTAGGCACTAAATAATAAATAAAAACACTTTTAACTAAAAAAAAAATAACCCGGATCCGGACAGGTCTGTATCTGGGTTTTTTTTTTTTTTTTTAAATATCCTAAAACAGCACCTTTTATCATAAGACATTTTGGGGACTAAGCTAAATATATAGCATGACATCTCAAATAAATATTATATAATATGTATATATATGCGTGAAACTCTTAGCGCATATATCCTCAAGTTATGATTAGATAATATGTATATTTTGGTCATAACTTGATAATATAATATGTATATTAAAAAAATTAAAAATTATTATTTTTTCAAAAAAAAGTTTGGGTATTTTTGCCGCTAGCGGCCACATTGCAATTGTTAACGGAAAAATTAACGGTTTTATGCCAAAGTCACGGTCAACGCACGTTGGGTATTTTTGCCGCCAGTTTTAAAGGTTGGGTACACGGGGAGGCAGGTTGACCAAAGGTTGGGTATTTTTGCCGTAATTTTCTCTTAAATTTATATAGTTATAGCCTACACTTTCATATCATAAATTCTTCAATCTTATTATACTATATCCATGTGTATTATTTGTCCCTATGGATATTTTTTTGCATTAATTTGCCCTGATGGCGAAGGATGGGAAGCGGAAGAACAATACCGAGAGAGGGAGATAAAATTTAGGATTTTTTAATTAAAAGATTAAAAAAATACAAATTCATTTTTATATTTTGACGGAAATTTGAGAGATGAGATATGTTGATACAAATTAAAAAAATAAAGGATTTAAATGATAAAGAAGAATTTAGGCATCAAACTAATATAGAAAGTTAGTGATAAATTGAAAATATTAGTGATGTTTCTCTTCTCTTATTTTATTTTATGTAATGGATAAGCACCTTTATATATATAAAAAAAAAAAGGTTGGATAAAATAAATCTCAAATATGTGATGTTGCAAAGTCAAAGCAAGAGAAAGTTTCATTTACACCTCAAGACGACGACGACAACAAAAACAATAATAATAATAATAATAATAATAATAATAATAATAGATAAGATACAAATATTTCAAGTGTTTGTCAATTATTCAAGACACCAATTCACGAAGCTCCAACCACAACTACATCTCTAGTACAATATCTACAAACAAACAAACAATTAATGAGCTGATAATTCAAAGTAAATTAAATACATATTTTTTTATATTGAGTTTTTTAATAAGCTTACATTCTGAATCGGTTTTAACCCATTTGCTTCCTTTGGTTGCCTTATCCATTGCGTCATCGTCATCCTCGCCGGAGTTTGCCGTTTTTCGGATGTCCAAGTACTTCTTTGCAGACATGGAAGGAGTTGAGCTTTGGGGATATATCTTTTTGTGAAGCATTGCTCTAAATATCTGTAAGGATATCAGGAAAATCAGGATATATTAATACTCTAAAATCTATCTTTGTATTGGAAGTCCGGCTCTAACTCAAAAAATCACGTTTTTTTGTAAAATAACAATGGGGAACGGGCCCGGAGTGGGGCCAAAAAGAATGAAAAAAAAGTTATCAATTTTTGAACAAATTTTTTTTCCGTATACTTTGGTTTTGAAGAAATTGTCGTCTTCCATTCCGCCCTGATCCAATCGCGTCTTTTTTCTAAAGCTATTTTTTTATCGGTGTAGTCCCAGTCAATTTCCTCATTTATAGAAACCGAGTTTTTTTTTTTCCTTTAAATAAGTACTGCGAGCCGGCCCAGTTTTGGGTGACCTAAAAAAGCCGGTACCAGACTGAGAAAATACCAAAAGCCAAAATTTATCAAAAGTTTATATTTACGTTCTTAATCTATTTTTTATATAAAAAAATTTCATTTTTTACCCTTAAATAAGTTAATTAACCTTCAATTTATCCTAGATCCGAGCTGTATATATATATATATATATATATACACACACGTGTGTGTGAAGCTACCTTCTCTGTTCTTGATTCTGCAACTGAAGCTTTCGGACTCGGAGGCAGCGAAAATCCGCTTCGACAGACGAATATCTTCTTCAGAAGAAAAGCGATCGATTTCTGGCCGATCTCCTTCTTCCTGCTGTCCGCGCAAACGTCGTTCCTCCGGCATTGAAGCGCTCGTTCTGCTTCAGTGGCGGAATTCGAATCATGCTGCAGAGTATCAACTTCCTCAGACGGAGAATCACTCGAGTTTTGCTCTACAGAGGACGCCAAGGCATCGCCATGGAAATCGGTCCTTTCGGAACTCCGAGCTATGTCGAATTTCCCGAATGTGCCGATTGCGAGCAACCCGTGAAGCCAGTCGTTCACTTCCTCTTTGCCTTGTTCCGCCATTGCTGCACCACAATGAAGAACGACACGTTCATAAGAAATTGAAACAATATGAATGTATATATATATACACATATGTGAAGCATATGAAAGCTCTTACCTTCAAAGATGGAGTTTGGTTTGTGGTTGATGTTGTCATCATTCTTGCTGCCATTTCTAAGCTTGCTTTGAATCCAACCAAAAACCTGCAATCAAATCAAATATTAGAAGTACTTCACTATTTTGTAATTCTTTGCAAGATAAATAATAAAAAATAGATATAAAAATAAGCAAAATACCTTCATTTTATTTGAGTATTAAGATTGTGGTCTTGTTATTGAATAGAATTTGTGAAGTGGGATATGAGATTTGTGATGTTTTCACAATTCACAGACTCATATGCCGTTGAGAGCTGAGTTGAGTAACACTTATATAGCCACAACAATAATGCAATTTTTATCTCATTTAAAAAAATGCAAATTTTATTAATCATCATAAAAATATATTGTCAATATTATAATTATTTTTCTTTCTTTCGTAGTTCATTTTCCCAAAAACCTTGTCGTTTCCCTTCTCTTATTTGTCCTATATTTTTTATTTAAGATTATAATATTATCTTCTAAGAGAAAAAAAAAAAAAACTATAAATTAAGCTTCTTACTTAGAAGTTAGATCCACCGATGCTATCTCTTTAAATTAAACCATATATAATTCAAGTTCCCAAACACTGATGACTTTTGAAAGCTTAGGATAAGGTTAAATCATTTATAACTTATCTGATATATATATATATATATATATATATATATATATATATATGATACAAGAAAAATAAAAATTTATTATGTTTTGATAAACTACATATATATATATAGTGCATTTTATAATTTGATATAAGAAAATAAATTTTCATATAATTGCAAAGTAATTAACGAATTAATAAATGTAATTATTACTAATTCATTACAACATGAGATTGTTATAATATTTGAGAATCACTATTGTTTTTCATGTTACTATTCCTACACACTAAAAGTGTATAGAGAAGGACCATTTCTACACCATAACCGTAACGGAACGACTAACTCAACGACTAACTCAACGCCTTTTTTTCACGGGGACAATTTACACACATGTTCCTTATATAGACGGACTATTAAGTCTCCAAGAGTAAAAAAATATGAGATTTGTCATATATCTATATTACATGTTATATTTAACCAAACTGATCCGTAAACTAGATTTCTCATAAAAAATTGCCTCAAAATGGCATACCTATGGTCATATATATATATATATATATATATATATAGATTATATGTATATAATCTATGGAGAGAATGACATTAGTTTAAAAAATCTATATAGAATCTTTAGAGCTGACCATGCAAATCCCACAAAATAGGGTCATCTTCAACATCCAAAAATCTACTACAATATTCCACTTGCAAA
The DNA here is from genome assembly GCA_954871525.1 of Parietaria judaica. Classification (NCBI taxonomy): domain Eukaryota; kingdom Viridiplantae; phylum Streptophyta; class Magnoliopsida; order Rosales; family Urticaceae; genus Parietaria; species Parietaria judaica. The sequence continues at coordinate 1,779,313 of OX940864.1, read as the reverse complement.
GAATTAAAATGATCCACTAGGATGAAAATAAGAGTGTAAATATATATAGACATATATATAATGGATGTACTTAACCTTTTTTTTTAATTATTTTATATAACTAATGTTTAATAATATGAAAATAAATGACACGTTTGATGATATCAGATTTGGGGTTAGTCCTCTCAAGTTTCTGAAAGATATATAAAAATTTATTTGATTTTTTTTCTTCTTCTTTCAATTTTACCCTTTTCACTTTAATTATATATAGTTAACTAGCCTCATATTAACATAAAAACTTCATTAGTTATTACATTCTAGAAGAGACATATTTATATGTATAATCTCAATTTTTATTTTTCTTGCTTCATGGAGTGTCATACCAAGTTACCAACCAAAACCATGCATTCTCACGTGAAGTTGTCCATGCTTGCACATGCCAATTTCAAACCAACCCTACAAAAGTACACTATAATAATATACAATCTTCACGATGATGAGCTGGACACCGCGGAAGAGTCGGCAAACTATGTGGGGTTCCTCCACGTGTCCCTCACGCAACTACAATCATTCTTCATCGGACTGTTTTCCGACCAACATCTGTCTTTCAAAAGATTTGGAATATAAATTTTGCCATATATATTATATTCGTCACTTTGATCCTTGTTTAATATGATATATTCTCGTTTTCTTCAATAGTAACTCTTTTTCTTGCCATTGAAGTATTTGATTTGACCCTAAAAAGCTAAAAGCAAGTTTTCTCACATTTCCATATACGAGATTCACTATGTCACCTAATCCTATTATTTTATTCAAGTAGAATACTCTACATGCAAAACGGAAGTTATACATACTATATAGTAGTATTAGTGTAAATATTTGATTGATGGTTTTGGACGTGATTTTAAAAGCAGGAGAAAGTCATCTTCTCGATGTACTTTAATTTTGAGAGTTGCGGTTCAAAAATTCAAAGAAACCGCTGAAACTGTGGAAAGTGCAAAATATCGCTAAAAAATCGACAAAATTGGCGAGAATTTTTTGTAGTTCGTCATATATAAGATTTTTCATCCTACATTTACACTATCACCACAACAAAGTCTTAGTATTTAATCAATGAAAGAGTTTTTTCAATCTCACTATCTCCCCAATAATAAATTATAATTTTTAATTTTCATATAAATTGTAATTGTAACCCTATATTTACAATAAATTATAAGTATAACTCTATTTTTATATAAATGACAACTACAACCTATAAATATATATAGTATAAATATTACAAAATTTTAAAATAATCATCGGGAATTGTTCTTCCAAAAAATTCATCGATAAACCAATTTACCCGACGTCGACGTACCCGTGAAATTAAAGCTGCGGTTTTTTTTTTATCGGTATCGGTACATGAATCCATGGTTTTAGTTAATATTATTAATCTTGATAAAGATTGTAGAGGATATAAGACATGAAAATTGTGGTCCATGAGCTAATTGGACCTTGATAATTTAGGTGATACCTTGCATCTTGATTATAGATATACTATATTAGATCATATAAGGCATGAAAAATTGTGGTCCATAAGCTAATTGGACCTATATTTGAATTAACACCTTTAAAAACACACACAAAAATGATTGTCCGTACACACTTATGTACTATGTTTATTATGGGATCATGAACACTATAACTAATGTTATTAATAATACTGCCATGGAAATCAATAGAGAACGCCAGCAAGTTTTAATTAGATCGCGAATTTCAAAATAAAATCTGAAATTAAAATTAATAACACATATGTGTAACTTGCATTATAATTTTTCTCTACGATTTTCGTTTTTGAAGACAAAGACTCATAGGCGGAGCTACATGTGGCATGTGCACCAGTAAATGCACGTACATAAGCTCACCTAAAAAAAAAACAGCATCGATTCTACTCTTCTCATTCCTCATCTCTTCTTGACTCGATAAATCTATTTTTTAATATATGTCTTCTCTTCTCATTTCTCATCTCTTCTTGACTCCATAACATTACTTTTGAAAGTAATATATGTCTAATAGTTATTAGGGAAAGAAAAAAAAATCGATCGAAATATATTTTGTGCTTTGCCTGAAATGAAAGTTTGACTACGCCACCATAAGAGTTTCGTCAATTACACTATTAAAACTATTTTTATAAATATAACAAAAAAATATTATTTAACAAATTATTTTTCTTTTCGAAAATAACATACTATATTATTTTATTTTATTTTTAATTTGATTTTGTTTTATAAATGTGCATGGGAATTCTCTACGTGAATTTCCTCGAGATGCAAGTAAAAGGGGCATGGAATTGTAGGGTCTCCATTTACGAGACCAATAAAATTATAGTAAGCTTAGAGAACAACAAACCACGTGACGCCAAGTCCATTTTAGGAAATGGACTTACCTTAAATGGAAATATTACCACAAAATGGCATAAACTAAGCAAAAAATACGATTTATCTCTAGTGTAATTGGCCCACTTGGGTCGTATTATAAAAACCCTAGCTGTTGGCAGCTCAAATTTCGATCAAAGGAGTCTTATACCAATCAATTCATCATGTGTATCTTTTTAGCATCAAATTTATTAGATATAAGGCTCTTTTGAAGTAAAAATTGAATATAATGTCGATAGCAGTAAATATTATCAAATTTTAAGTAAACCGATTAATCTTTTGATACTCTGTAAAGTTAGACCCTCGATAGCTCTCGGTTTTTAACTCTCAAAACAATGGATAAAAATAGAAATATAAATTAGCCTCCCTACACAAAAATCCTAATTTCACCTACGTTTCTATGTCATATTAAAACTAATGGTACCTACCGCGCTTGGATTGCACCAAGTGAATAATAATCTAACCTAATTTTATTAGATTTTAAAAATACTAACTTAATTTAGGCGGAAATTTTGCAAGTTCCAATATAATCTAGCTCGAAGAAGCCTATATTGTATTTATTTAGGTCATTAGATTGCGCATTGAAAGAAAATATATTTTAAAATCTAGATTACATTTTATCATAAAAAGATGAACTTAGCTAATAGCTCTAACATAATTTTTTTTTTTAAATCATTCTCAAATATTCAATTCATGAATATATTATAATATTTAGGATTAATCTCGAAAAAAGTTCTATTACTTTCAAAAAATTGACCTGTAAGTTTCAACTCTTTTTTTTTTTTACCAGACAAAGTTTCAATTTTTTTATTTTGTATCGCCATTGGCACTTCCGTCAAATTTTTCATCCTCCGCTGTTACCCATACCACGTGTCACACGGATAAGGCTTTTCAAATTTTAATTAAGGGTTAATCCCAGTAAAAAAGTCTCAATACTTTTAAAAAACACACTATACCAAAACCAATTCAAGCACATCCACATTAGTGGGAACCAAAACGATGGTCTGAATCCCTGCAGATTTTGTGAGAAACAACCTGACACAATACTCAATCGACATTTTTAGCACTTTAGTGACCCAAAAGGGTTTTCCCGATTCGTAGCTCTTGCTTCGCCTATGTGAAAATAGAAGTACATGGACGCCAAGTAACTTTATATCTATAACCCTATCGAGTCCCACATATGAACTTGTCCTAATCGAAACCACAAAAGAAGAGTGACATGTGTAAACAATGGAGGACACAAATTTTGACGGAAGTATCAATGAAGATACGAGACCAAATAATTAAAACTTTGTCCGAGAAAAAAAAAATAAATTGAAACTAACAAGTCCATTTTCTAAAATTTTGTCTAAGATTAACCCTAATCTTTATAACAAAACATAAAAATACTCGTTAACGCTCGATAAAACATAAGCATAAACATAAAGTCCTAAACATATATAAGATATATGTAATCACAAACATAGTAAAGACATAAAAATAGTTTAAACATAATTTAATTTTTTTGTTATATATAATTTTCTTTTTATTTCAACAGGACTCTGTCTCTCACCATGTTTACTATCCCTAAATCAAATTTGAAAATCAAAACAAAGCCCTACGGCTACGATCCATATATATATATATATATATATATATATATATATCGAACCTTATCTTTGATATATCATATGGATTATGGTGAATCTAATAGTAAGATTTTAGCTAAAATTAGAGATTCACTAAGCAGTGGGAAAATGAAGGGAAGGGTTTTACAGTAATTATACTCGAAACTGAAAGCGGTCGTGCTCCACGTGTTAAGCTGCTCCTGATCCACGTGTCCCACCATGTTTCTTTTTCCGACTAAACCCTACGTGTCAAGAGCCCGCCAAAGCCACGTGTCGCCCCGCCTCGCCTGCTAGCTTGCAAAGAGGATCTGATCCATCCATCGCCATTGTTGTTCGTCAGAAACTTCTTCACGATATTACACGCGCGTACAGTCCTTGTATCTGTTCTGTATATGTATATGTATATGTATATGTATATGTGGATTTGATGAATCTTCGTGAATGGAAGAAACATCGATGTACAGGAATCTCCACGAACCAGGCCTCGTCATCGCAGGCTGCTTCGTCGTCGTGGCATTGTCACTCTCTCTCTACCTCATTCTGCAACATCTCAGATCATACACTAACCCTGCGGTAGGGCTATATACATACATATATATATATATATACACACACACAGTTACACACACATATATGATCGTGGGGTTTGTGAAATATTGGATTAGTTTTTTTGTTAAACAGGAACAGAAATGGATCGTTGCTGTTCTTTTCATGGTGCCAGTCTATGCAACTGAGTCAGTACGTTTTTTACTCGAATTATTCCGCTAATTCTCACTAATATAACAATTAGTTAATAGCGGCATAAGTATTCAATAATTTGATTATTGCGGTTGTCGGAAATTCAAAATATTTTTTTTCACGACCGAAAGTCTCAATTGTTCATTATTTTTCTTTTCACCCGATTTTTCAATTAAGTTAATAGAATTTTAGAAGAATTTGTTCCTTATTAAGTGTTTTTAAAGTGGGAATTTTTTAATGTAGCATTCAAAATTTTGATAAATCAATAGGAAAAGTGTATAAATTTCAGAGAGAAATAAAATAGTGAATAATTGAAAGTTCGGCCGTGAAAATAAATGATTGCGTTTATATAGGTACTTATCCCGCAATAAAATTGTTGATTTGTGGTTGTTTGGGCAGATTATATCATTGTGGGATCCGAAATTCTCATTAGTGTGCGACATTTTGAGGAACTGCTATGAAGCGTTTGCTTTGTACTCTTTTGGAAGCTATTTGGTTGCTTGTCTTGGTAACTCGCTCTCTTTAACATATTGCGGATTAAAGTTTATGTCCCGCTTCCCGGTTTTTCTCGATTTCGTCCTGAAAACTGGATTTGCTCGTTTCAAACTCCGGAAGCGGGACCGTACCAAGGAAGAAAAAAAAATCTGGACCCGGCTTGATCTTCTGTATGGTTTATTTATTTTTAGTTAATTTATTAAATTTAGTTTTTTTTAAAAAAAATAGTGTTTTTTCATGTATGTATTATTTGAGAGGTGTATTAAAAAAAATTGTGTTTTTTCATGCATGTATTAAAAAAATTAGTGTTTTTTCATGTATGTTTATTATTTAAATACAGAGCATTTTCTTGCTTTAAAAGTTGGTGTAAAAGCCTATTACTTCTAGTTAACTATTTAATAAAAATGTTGTCCGGGCTTAATTTTGGCTCAGTTTCGACTCGGCTTCCCATTTAAACAAAGCAAGCGTTTTAAGAATCGGGACCGAACACAATTTTATAAAGCACTATAAAAATTGGAACATAACTAAAAACGGCCAAAAGTCGGATAAACGATCTAGGTTTCACCCTTAGTTTTTGAAGCCTGTTTTAAACACGCGATGTTAGTTTGTCTACTTATATACATGATTGCATTCCCGTATTGTTCATCGGTTCTAGGCTTAATCGTTTACGATTCCGACGCCTGCAGGAGGAGGAAATAGTGTAAGAGAACTACTGGAAAGCCAGTCAAGAAAACAGCTGAGCAAACCACTCCTCGAAGATGAAAGCGAAGATCGCAGAGGCGAGCTACAAAAGTCGCTTCGGAACTTCTGCTGTAGACCGTCTCTCATAGGCAAAGACTTGTTCACGATACAGAAGTTTGGCCTCGTCCAATACGTAAGAACACGTTAATCCTATATTGTATTTTTGTTTTTTTATTTGAAAAATTTAGTTACATCCATAAATTAATATTGTGCTGGACTAGAGACTTTTATTATATTATCGAGATTATAATATATCGAGTAATAATTTAACCAGGTTCTAATGTAATAATTCTAAGTTTCTAACAATATACATATCAGAGCCGGCCCAATATTTTCGGGGGCCTTGGGCGAATAATTTCTTAATAATAATATACTTGCACAACGTACTATGTTTAAATACAAATATTTATTGTTGCTCCACGAAATATATTTTTTTCTTGATTTTTCTAGTAAGTATGTTATTGTTCTTGATTTTTCAAGTTTCATTACTTACAACACAAACAAGGAGACCTTTTTCATCTGATCTTATAAGCATTCTTCTACATTATATAATATTGGGGGCCTTTAAATATTGGGGGCCTTGGGCGGTCGCCCAACTCGCCCACCTATCGGGCCGGCTCTGATACATATATATATATATATGCTTATTTATTTTCTCAGATGATCTTGAAGACATTGTGTGCCTTCCTAGCGTTCTTGCTTGAGCTTTTCGGCCTTTACGGCGACGGAGAGTTCAAGTGGAATTACGGGTACTAATCTCAACTCTTCACCACTGTTTTGAAGAATTCTTCGTAAGGAAACGGAAGATCTCTTGTCCATTAGGTTGCGGAATTAAAACCGGTAGAATCCTTGTTTCTTGACGGGATCACTTGAGAAAACACGTAAAAATCATTACGAGTCCGATAATACGACGAATCTTTTCAAGCGTCATAATCGCAATCTCCGTCATTCTTGGGATCTGATGCGGATTGACAGGATTATTAAGAACCCCTAATTATCATTAGGGGTATAATTGTATTAATCTTTAGAGGATCTCATCCATTAATCTTCGTCGTTCTTTGGACCTTGGGATCGCCAACTAAACTCCGATTTTTGTATTCTTTTCGAGCTTCTACATCGTTCACCCACGTACAGAAATGGCACTGCATTCCTTTCTATTAAGCCCAATAAGAAGTTTTAGGGAATATCATGAAATTATGAACACATATCGTCTTCTGAAAACCAACTCAAAGTTCCGGTATTTCATGTTGTTGCAGGTATCCTTACATAGCGGTGGTTCTGAACTTCAGCCAGACGTGGGCTCTGTATTGCCTGGTGCAGTTCTACGACGTGACACACGATCGGCTCCGAAGCATAAAACCGCTGGCGAAGTTCATTAGCTTCAAGGCCATCGTGTTCGCGACGTGGTGGCAGGGTGTCGGGATCGCTCTGCTACGCAAATTCGGGGTGATACCCAAGGAAGGAAAATTGCAGACCGCGCTGCAAGATTTTCTCATCTGCATAGAAGTAAGTCATAATTTCTATCACGAAAATCGGGCTTTTCAACCCGACATTTTATTGTTTGATTGCGATTAGGGCTCGGTTACCTTGTGAAACAAGTATCGGGTCAGTTGAAACGATTTTGCTTGTTTGAATGGGATAACGTTCGGTTACCTTGCGAAACGATTCCGCTTGTTTAATTGGGATTAAGATTTGGTTACCTTGTGACACAAGATTTCATGATTTCCTCATTTGCATAGTAGTAACTAGTAAGTCAGTTATTTTGTGACACAAGATTTCATGAGCTGCATAGAAATAAATCAATTTCTATGAAAAAGTTTGGTGTTTTTTAACTGCTTTCGCTCGTTCAATTATGTGGATTCTGCTTATGGCTTTACAGATGGCGATTGCAGCTGTGGCTCACGTCTTCGTCTTCTCCGCTGAGCCATACCACTACGTCCCGACTGGAAAAATCACTGAGGAAACAATAGTGGAAGAAGTGAAAACTGAAGACGGTGATGATTCGGCTTTAATTGAGAAACAGGAGAAGAAGGTCGAAGCTCCGGGAACGAGTGTCACCGAGAGCGTTCAGGACATAGTCATGAAAGGCGGTCAAGACGTGAGTTCATCTTTCATTCTTTCTCTCATATCTACATTCCTAGCTTTGTTGATCTCCAATGGCTGGTTGAACAGGTTGTGAAGGATGTCGTGCTGACCATAAACCAAGCGATCGGACCGGTGGAGAAGGGAGTGACAAAGATCTCGGAAAAGCTTCATCGGAGATCGGATAGTACTGGCAACGAGGAAGAAGATCTGGAGATCGAAATCGACGAACACGTCGAAGAAAGACAGACGTAACTGACATTTCATACAAATTTATAGGCAAATTTTTTAAAGATTAATTGGCAAAGATGCTCTGAAAATATACTCAAAATGTACTCTCTTTTTTTTTTTTTTTTTTAAATAGTTTGGTCACTAAATTTTTACTTAAAAGTACAAAGTGATCATTTTTTTTTATTAAAAATTTTCATCGATAATTTTGTAAATTTTATCAACTTAAATACTCGTGTAACATATATCAACAATAGAAATATATTTTTTACTTAACCAAGCAATTCTAATCCTGATCACGTAAAAAACAATTCTTATCAATTTAGCGGAATCACATAAATAAATATTATAACAAAGAAATATGCCAAAATTTTAAATCAATTTTTAATATAATTAAGGATTTAACTTTACTATTTTAGATTTTTATTTCACGATAAAGGAAAAATAAACCTCGCGAATTAAGAAATGATTCATACTTTTTTCACAAATACGCGGTCCTCGAGCGTCCATAGTAAACAAAATCACCTTTACGAAGACAAATAAAAAGAATGCATTTACGCGTGTCATAGGGGAGATGCTGATGTCTGAATAATTTAACCATTTAACCATTAACAATCATGCCCCATTGCTCACTGGAAGTTGAGTTTGAAGTTAGTGGTGTTTTTTATGAGAAATATATATTTTCTTTCTCGAGTCTCTCTAGTTATGGAGTCATTCAACAATAAAAGTATTATGCTCATCTTTTAACTACGTGATCTTAATATCACGGAATTCCATCTTAAAACTAATTGACTGGGAAGTGACTGGTTTCACCTTTTCCATGTGGGATTCTTGACGTGCAAAACTTGGTATGAATGAGACGGAAGATAATTATTCATCATGGTGCGGAGTAAAACTAGGTAGAATCGTATTTCTAGATAGTTTCATTAAAAACACACCTAAATATTATTACATGTATGATAATACTGATATTTTGAAACGTTATTAATTAATCACACTCACCGTTACTTCTACTCGACTCTCGATTCGCTCTTTGGTCTTTATTGGAATTAAACTCGGTAAAAACCTAGTTTCTTGATAGGATCATTAAAAGCATGCACAAAATGAAGACTATTATTTGAAAGAGTGATAATCTCAACCCCCATTATTTTACTCGAGCAATATTCGTCGTTCTTCGGGGTCCCACCAAAAACTTCCCGAATTCGAGTCTCTACCTCGTCCACTCACGTACATAAATGACCCAGCTTTTCGTCAAGACGAATCCTCTAGGCTCTTTTATCACAGAAAAACTATAACATTCATATGACATGACCATATTGTTGGGTATCCCTCCTATTTGGAGGCCCAACAATGTGGGTTATTTTTGACCCATTGATCCATGTACCCGGCCCATGAAGCCTAGGTCATAAATGACTTAGATGAGATGAAGAAAAGCAAGAGTGAAGAAGAGAAAGAAAACAAGAGAAAGAGAAAGAGAGCAAATTCGTGGTTCCCGCACAGTTTCATCGACCCTCAGGAAAATCGTCATTGCGCATTCGTTCACCGTTGGATCGTTGTGATTTTTGGACAGAACGTTCCTAAGACATAGAGGTACGTTCTGAATGGTGGAGATGTGGTTTTGATGTTTCTAGGTCGGTCTGAAGAGTGGAAACCAGAGGCTGTTTTGTGAGAACGTTTTTCACAAATTCTTCTCTTGCTTGTTGTTGTAATCCGAGATTGGTGTTCGATCTTGATGATGATGATGTATGCCTCTAGTTTTATCTAGGGAAGACTTCGTTTGTACCTCACTCTTGATTATAGTGGATTTTAAGCGGCCTACGGGTCCCGTGGTTTTTACTCCGCTTTGGGGGTTTTTCCACGCTAAAATTGTCTCGTGTTCGTGGTTGTGTTTCGATTATTATCGCCTTCATATTTCAGCGGCTATTGGGAGATATTGAGATTCCGTTGCAAACTTGAGATTCCGTTGGGCAATTGAAAACTTGAAGCAAACTGGAAATTCACACTCAGTCTATACTATTCTATTAGAAGAGGAAGAGGTTTAGCAATTCATATTCATTGTCTTCACGACAATAACTCGGTAATAAGGAAAATCTTGAACTGAAAAATGGTAGAATGAACTCGTAGCTCCTGTCACGGCCACGGGATAAAACCCTATTTTCCTAAAATAAAGACGTAAATAGGGGCAAGGGTAATGAAGTAATTCACCAATTTAGCGGATCGGCCAAAAACCTAAAACGTAATGCAGTTAACGTTATTCACTGTATATAGCAAAGTAGTAAGTTATTCATTTGTTGATCAATAAACAAACAAAAAAGTATAACAAAACTTTATATTAATTTACCACATGTTGTTGTACACTGCTGTAAATGTTTTATATATAAACATTTTGTAGAAAAGAAAAAAAAATGTTTGACTATCTCCCGTCGCTGCTTGCGCAGCATATGTCGGCGCAGCACTCGATGCAGCCGAAAATGGCGAGCCCCGTGCAGATCTGCGTGAGCAAAATGGCGCACTGGTCGTTCATCTTGGAGCAGCAACCGAGGCAGCACATGCAGCAGCACCGCCCAAACACGGCCCCGCAGCAGCTCGAGGCCGCCCTCACGAACTTCTCGGCGGCTTCCGGAAGCCGTGGCTCCCGGCACCCCGGGGGGATGTTATCGGCAGTGGCGGTCAAGTTGCCGAACCCAACACCGAGGCTTTGGAGTGGTGTTGCTCGAGGGATGATCTTGCCTTGTGCCGGCTTTTTCTTGGATACCTGTTTTTTATACGATCGTTGTGTTAAAAGTTTGTGCGATTTTTCGTTTTATTTACTCTTAATTGTAATCAAACTGGGATTATTACTACCTCAAGATCTGGTAATTTTGGTTCGATTGTTTCCAGAACGAGCATGCGTGTGTACTCGCTGATTACTCCGGTTTGTATGCTCATTTTTGCGATCTGACAATGCAAAGAAATGATGAGAGATTAGTCACATATATTATTAAGCAGTCACATGCTTTAATTAGATAAAAATATATGAAAGGTTTATTTAGCTGTCTAGATTTCATTAGGTAATTATACAATGTAATTTTATGAAAGACTTATTTTTATACACAAGTAGAATTATGATTTCATTTCATATAATAGACTTTAACGTGGAACCCATGATATTTAACACTCGCTAAGTTAATGGGATTCTCGTTTACAGTATAAAATCAATAATATCTATAAATTCATTCTAAGTACTCGTTTTAACTTTTTATATGTTACTTTCTAAGTAATTAAACATGATTAGAGATCGGCTTATTATGATTAATATATAATACCTTATCCTTGAGCTGTTTATCCTCTGAGAGCCATGCCTGAGCAGTGAGTAACTCAATTTGATCCTTTGCAACAATCTGAAACAGAAACAAGAAGCGATCGATACATACATAAGTAAATGTCGAGCGATTGGCAGCGTCTCAAAATAAGCTCGTAAAACTCGTCGAATTAACGCCACAAGTGGAAGCTCGTTTAACCCGAGAATGATACAATGTTCTAAGATTACTGATTTGAAAAAGCTAGGCTTGAAAACATTGTAGTTTACCTTGTCGAGAGGTATGTCCTTGGCATTATGTAATTTCAAATCTAGGACGAAATTACTCGAATCGGCCAAGATGCCTCTGGCTTTGAAAGTGTTGGGTAAACTTCCTCGGTATCTGCCAGAGACGATCAACGAACTGTCCAGTGAAAGGTCGGGAACGCGCGAAGGAAGTAACTGCATCAGACAGAAATGGCAAGTAGTTTGTGAGAGACCAGCAAAAATATGTATAGAAAAGTCAATCTACATTGACATTAACTTGGAAATTTGAGAAAGTAATTTATCAATTACGTCGCTTGAATTACTTGAGTTTCTCATGTAAATTATAGTACTTTTTTTCTAATTTACACTGTAATATTTTATTTTTCTTCATAAAGTTAAAACTTCGATAGTTTATATCAAATTACAATTATAATATATCGAATTAGATATTACATTTACGATGATTCTGCTCTGAACAATAACAGAACATTGTTACCTCAAGATCATCGAAGCTATCCAATGCATCAAAGGATATATTTGCAAGAACCACAGACAAAGCTTTGTTGAGTAATTTCTCTAATTGACCGGGCACCGATTCTGTCCATTAACGGCAAGTATCAGAATCGTTACAACTACCGGAAATTCTATTCTACAATACCTTGTCATCCAAGAAACTCCAAAATATTAAAAATCGATCTTCAAAAGTGATAGAGAAAATGTAACTGACCAACTTCATATGCAGCATCATAATGTCCACCGGTTGTCGCTGCAAGCGTCCTCAAGAAGTAGTGATTGCAGAACATACCTGTCACGGAAATGAGCATCGCAAATTAACATACTGAGAAGTAAGGATGTTTCGGTCAATTATATCATGAGGGGTATTTTGGTTTTTTCCTTGCTCGGGTCATTATGGTTCAGCTTGTTTATTGTTATTTGCATCATAATAACATCAGGACGTAACTGGAATTCGAAAATCTCCGCATCATAGAGTCAAAGGTTACAGTATGAGCTAGATTTTTTACCTATTCCAAAGGTGTATATGCGCGGACATCTCGCCCCGCTGTCTTTTAGATGATTTTGCACTACACTGCATATTTCCCTTTCTTCCTCAACAGACCCATCAGTGATAAGAAAAATGGTGGGGTTTGAGCCCTGAGTAGTTGATAACATCTCTATTGCCTGAATTAAGAGCAGACATGTCAAGCAAGTACGGAAAAAAAATGTTCCCGCTACAGTTTTTCCTGTAATTTTTTTGTATCAGCTTACCCGTGATTATTAAAATTTTAACAGTTTACTCACTTCTGTAAAATATCAGATGGTTATCACCGAATTTTAAGGACATAATTGCTTGCATGATAATTTAATGGGTTTCGCAACGGAAAAAATGACCATTTTTTATTTAAGATTTAAGGAAACAAATACAAAAAAAAAATCACATGAACAAATTGAGGCAACAATAAATTCAGAGAAACTACTAATAATTCGTCAAGAAAAAAAAAAGTAGCTAAGAAAGAGAAGAGACCTTGTTCAGTGGAAGCATTATGTTTGTTTCGCCACCGGCTACAAAATTCGTGCTCATCCACTCCGTTGCCCTTTCAATAGCCTCAGTGGTTGCTAATTCCATGGAAGTAGAGGAGAGAAAAATCTCCCCATTGAAGGCTATAATCGTAAAAGAATCATCTGGATTGAGCTTAGAGAGAGCTGCGGATATCACATTCCTAGTGTCATCAAGTGGCTTTCCCCGCATGCTTCCACTTATATCGACTAAGAACACTATATCCTTTTTAAAAACCTATGAAATGAATCGAGATGAAATATTTGTTCTAAATGTGCAATAAAACATGTTATGAATACCAAATTTATCTATACGGATAAGACAAACCTTTGTGTTGTGATGATTTCCCGGATACAAATAGACACAAAACATCTCTCTTTGATCGACGGAGTTCACCGGTGGAGATTGTAAGATAACAAAACCATGTATGTCCCTTGAGGAGACCTAGGACAAATCAAGCAAAATATGTTAAAATCGAAATTAAAAGCAAAATATGTAAAGCACCTTGAATTTGTCGTAGTTCCATAATTTCTCTACAAAACCAGTAGCAACTTTTTTCTTGAACTTGTAAATTGTGGCAATTTTTCACTTATCTTTAAAAAAATCAACAGTTTCGTCAAAGTTTAAGCCAAGATAATGCACATATAGGGACAAAAAAATCATAATAAATGACTCGTACAGGCAATCATTGATGGCTTATTATTCGGGGGGAAAAAACGTCGATTTTAACGAGGAAAATTTCTACAATATACAATTCATTTGGGAAATTGCAACAATTTAAAATTTAGACGAAATATGTATTTGACCAAGACTATATTACAGAAGCTTACTGCATATGAGAAGCTAAAATCTGTATGTGACCAAGAGTATATTTCAGAATCATATAAGAACCCTAATTTTCCCGCTTGACGCCTTACTTCCTGCAAAATTTAGCGATTAAAAAATATCAGCAACTCGTGCGGGTAAGAAGTGTGTACACGAAACGAAGAACAAATCAAGACGGACCTTCAAAGGATGACTGATGTTCTTGCACATCACTTCACTTCCAGTACCAACATTCACATTCAACTGGATCTTCTCGGTCTTCGAGATCTTCTTCACAACGGGAGTGACGTATTCAGGAAAACTAAACGGTATATTCAGAGTGAATTGACCGTCCTTATACTCTAGTTTCTGAGACCAGCTGATTTTAGCGGTGAAAACAGTGCCTCCATCAACCTTGAAGATAAACAACAACGTAAAAACTTTGTAAATAAACCGAAAACAGTAACGGAATTGAGGCAAAACGAAACTTAATCAACAAGTTGAGTTCTGTTCGAAATAGATTAGTCACCTGGGGTACTGTAACAGTGAAAATGTTGGAAGTTAAAAACCCTCCATCGGCCGAGAACGTCTTCTCCATTTCATTATTGTCTTCCATTTCTATAAGCTGAGTGCGGTATGATTTTCGGGAAACTTGAACCTCCACACCTAGAATTGAACCCTGTTAGCCAGATAATACCCAAAATTTCTGAGAACAAGAACAACAGAATCATATTTCAGTTACTAAAAATGAAGTACACAAAAAAAAAAGTCAAACCAAAGATTGTACAGCTTACAGCCATTGATCAGTTTTTCTTCTAATAAAGATTTTATATTTATAGAATAACACAGAGAAGATTAGCTGAAGAAGAGATATTTGCGGCATAAGTACCCCTAAGTTCTTAGCTTCCATTTCTTCTTCTTTTCAGCTCAAGAACAACAATTTAATTCCTAAACACGTTCACAGATTCACAAAGTTTTTATCACCTGCTCTCCCATGGGGACGGCGATCTTACACGCGCAGCTCCGGCTCCCCATGACGCAGTGCACTCTCCACGACGCCGAAACCCTAACGAACGCCGTGCCGGCGACGCAGTCCGCGGCGAGCTCGACGCCGTGCATCTGCAGCGGGATCAGCGCCGGCGGATCGCACCTGCCGTGCACGTGCGGCTGGTAGCTCGGGATGTCGGGGTTGTCCACCATCGCCGGATCGGAAACCACCGCGTACGCCATCGGCGACGCCGGGAGGAGCGCGTGGAACGTCGACCGCTCCCCCGCCGACGAAGACCGGTCCATCGCCGGCGGCTTCGGTGGCACCGCCGCGCGGTCGCGGCCGAAGTAGAGCCGCTTCGTCAGCCGGAGACCGTCGTCCACGGCCTTCGCGAAATCCTCCGCCATGGCCATTGATTCCGGATTCCGATGATGGTTTCGATTACTCTTCGATTGAAGATGAAGATGAGCTGTTCGAGATTGTTGTGTGATCGTTAATGGCGAGTCATGTGTGCGACTTCTTGTGATATAAGGCAACGTTGGAACAGAGAGGGGTATTTTGGTCATTCCATGCTGTGATGTAAGGCAAGGTTGGAACGGGGAGGGGTATTTTGGTAATTGGCGGGGTTTATCTTCGATGCGTACGAGCTGTGAGAGTGCTGGTTGCCTAAACCGGCCAACGTAAATACCAACGGTCATGTTGCCACGTGGCACGTCGTTTCGGTACTTACAGAGAGGGACCCTGTAACGATTTATTTTTATATTCCATAGTTATTATAGGTGAATACTTGTTTCAATAAAAATATTATAGTTGAATGTATCCATCAATTGGTCAATTATTTTTGTTTTTAACATTAATATTTAAGTCGCGTAAAATGTCTCGAGCTTAATTGTGCCGGTTTCGGTCGCGTGACGGGAAATGTTTGACATGATATGTTCGGTAATGGCAATGAGCGGTGAAATTTGTACAGTGAGAAATTTTGTTTGGCACCAACTAGTTTTTCAAAACTACTCTGATTCGTGAAATTCAAGCGATGAATTTTGAGTTTTTTTTTTATAAAAAGAAAAAAAAATATTGTCTTTGATTGAGTTTAGTTATGGTAAATTAGTAACAAAATTATAATCACCATTACTTTCTTATTAACTCATAGCGGTTAATACTTATAGGATGTTTTCATTTTTTATTTATGTGTTAGGAATTAGGATCTTATATATATATTGTTAATATTTATAAAACTATACGGTGATGGTGATATAGGCATTGAATGAGGATATATATAATATATATATATATAAACGTTGAAGGCCATTTTGCTTTAAAAAAAAAAAAAAAAAAAAAACGTTGAAGGCCCTAAAGTGACACCGTAACGTGTGGGGAGAGAAATTCCAGCGTGCGCATCTGGATCAACGTGTCACATAGTATATTATATTGTATTATAGACTATAGAATATTGATATATCTCTATTATCTCATGATTTCATTTCATCAAACAACTTTACTATAGAGAAAATACATATATACATACAACAAGGTTCGTTTGCTTTTTCTAATTAAAGCTGATTATTCAGTAACTTTACGTGTATAATACGTATATAATATAAACCGAAGAAGCAATACATGATAACTATACTTTTGTTGTAAATGCTCGTAACATTATTAACATTTAACATTATTATTATTAGTATTATTATTTAAAGAGTTTTATATTAACCATGGCCAACCACTCTTAAAGTGCCCTTTCCGCTGCATATGATGCGACTTGATCTGACTGGAATATCGTTTTTAATTTAGCTTAATTAGTTACACATTAACATAAGCAACGATGAAGCTTCGAATATCAGTGTCAATATATAATAATAATAATATATAATATTATATATGTATGTATGTATGTATGTATGTATGTATCCAAGGGACCGACATATAATATTCGTGTGCGTGTGTGTTCAGTGTTCAGCTTTATTGGTTAAGTAAGTGATTGTATCCAAAACCAAAATTAGTTTATTTAAAATATATCGCACTTGCACCCCTATATTCTCTTCTTTTTTTACACGTTATTCGAGAGCATGCATGCATTTTATGTGATAATTTTGTTCAGGTACTATTTAAATTTATCTAAAATTAATAAATATGTATTCAAGTTCCATTTAAAAAAATAAAAATATTCAAATTAATTACTAAAAATGTAGGAGTGGAGTTTTCCGTCCCATTCTGTCACGTTTGTTAGTTTATGTGCCGGGTAAACAACATGTGGTAAATGAGAACTTATTAATTAATTAATTAAATGCGGATGAAAAACACGTGGAAATTTAACAAGAAATACAAAATTATCACGGGTTTTATGCTTTTACTCAACTTGGTACTTGGAGTTCGCTCTTTACAATTAAATTATATAGTTGCTAATTTTGTATAAATTTAAATACATTAGCCGCTATTATCTTTTTTGTTATTTATAAATTGGGGTGATATAGACTTGTTGATTTTATTATGGTAAAATATATGTAAACAAAAGGATTTAAAATTCCTTTACCAATAAATCAGAAGAAGAAGAAGAAAGCATTAGCTTGTGGGAAAGAAGAAGGGAACTTTTTTAAGCTAAGGAAAAGCACTTAATATAACAAACCAAAAAAATATTAACTACTAATTAATTAAGCACTTTCTCTAAAGCTGGACACGCACGTCGTTCAATTTTATTTTTTTTATTCTTTTTTCAAGAAATGTTTTCCAAAAAAGTTATACTTTAGTCCTTGTTTGGCTAAAAAATAATGGATAAAACTAAGAAGTGTTCAAATCGTCAGTGGGTGTGTTTAGAGAAGAAAAAAAATATATGAAAAAGAGTAGGTATAAGTAACAGAGTTTGGGGTCCATTGCATTAATGCTTTTGACTCTTTATACCTAATCTAAATATATAATTAGCTTAATCCACGCCTAAAGATGTTAGACATATCTTACATCACTTACAGATTATAATACATGAATGATCACAACACATAGTACAATCAGATTTCGATTTCTTTCTACTCCACTAAGCAGTGCTCATATAATTAAAAATTTATAACTTCTACCAATAATAGAGATGGTTTATTGGATTACCTTAGGATAATTTTAAAAGATTAATAAAAAAAAGTGAAATGTGTTCTTATATTTTGACGGAAGTTATAAACATATAACAGAAAAAGGGTAATCAAGTTTGTTTAGCTTAGTGGTAACACCACTACATATATCTCCAAGAGGTTACGGGTTCAAGCCTCATGGGACGCAAATGCGTACCCCCTTTACATATTTAAAATTTGGACAATAGTGTAATCTGATCTTACTTTAAATATATCTAATAATGATATTTGGGTCAACCTATATAGAATACCGGGCCCACCGGTACCCGGTTTAGTTCATCTCAGGGCCGGAACAAAAGATTTGGCAGTTTCGCATGTCAGCTGATAAAGAAACATTCATTAGATATGAACAGCAAAACAAGAAGAGTGCAATAGCTTGTTGAAGTATATACAAAATTAGCACCTACTATGGCCAAGTATCAAAAATATATATATATAAAAAATAAAAAATAAAAATAAATGTTTCTCCTCTAAGGCCTTTCATTCTAAGAGAATGGCCTTCTAAAATACTCGAAGGATATTTCTATTTTCGAAGATTGTTGTCGGCGTATCTTTTTCTTGAGCGCTGAATTTAGATTCAGCCCGGTGTCCGTTTTAGATCAAAACCGAGAAAGAGACTATAACTGCGCAAAAAGGATCTCGTTCCACGTGTCTGGAACTCCAGGTAAGCACCAGTGAAGGCAATCCGATGCCGTGGAATTGGGCGGGCCCCGAAACCGGGATATGTGGGCCTCGTCCCTCAAAGCCGACAATGCTGTTATGTCCAAAATCTTCACTCTCGTCCCCTTCACCGCCAAAGCCGCAACGGGATCGCTCGACTCGTTTAGGTCAACTTCTTTTCCGATCGACATTGGATTCGTATTGTCACAGCTTCCGCCGGAATTCCAATCCCCGCCGACAAAATGCCTCGGCGAGATTGTCCGGTAAAATATTTTTTTGTTGGGATATTTATTCAGTTGTGAGTCAGCCCACCGTACAACGCTGTGAACCGTCAGATTCCTTGCTTTCCAAATCTCCTGCAAGTAATGTTGTTAGTTTGTCAATATTTATTCAATTTCCGTCTTTTTTCATTCTGAGAAAATTTGGAGTCCGGAAATCTAGTCCGGATTCCAGTTTTGTTTTTTTTTTTTTTTTTCAAATTGGAATTCCAGATTATTAAATGGCTTATAATCTGGACCAGCAGATGATCTCGATGACTCGGTAATTATTTACACAAACAAAATACAGGAATTGAAAATAGTTTTACAATCCGGAATTGCAGTTCCGGATTTGAAAAACAAAATTTAAAAATCCAGATTCCGGGATACCATATTAAGTATTAACAATTTAACACCATTACCTGCAAGTGCTTTTTATTGTTTCTCTCTCCTCCAACATGCATCACCCAACGGTTTGCCTTAAGCTTGCCTCGATTCCAATGGTGCGCCGTGTTGAGCACCACGACGTCGAGTCTGTGGATGTTTCGGGTCAAGAAGGAAGCGGGTCGGTCGAGGTGCATGGCGTAGTCCGTAGTGTCCATGTTCTGTGTATCTATGGGTTGTATATCGCAGAGGCTCGCCGACCAGTAGTACAGGACGGTGGTGTTGGTGATCGGGAAGTGGAATGCCCAGCCATCGGGGCGGGTGTGGCCTTGAGCAAGGGCGATTCCATAACTTTTACCGACGTCGGTGATTTCGAGTTGCTCGTTTCCACCGGTGATCATGCAGATCAGGGACTGGAACTGCTGTCTGCCCAGAGAATCGCCAACAAAAGCTAGGGTTTTGTTTTGCATCCTGTGTATTATAATATATATATATATATATAAACATGATGAGTTAGTGGGCAAGGAGAGAAAACCCAGTACGAAAAATCAAAAGCTAAACCAACAAAGTCATAGTTGGGAGTGGCTGAGTGGGGATAGTTTTGATTTTTCCGAGACCGAATTTTAAAACCTGATGTTCATGTTCTAAAACCCAGACATCGGGATCTGGATTCCAGGTTTTAAAAAAAAAAAAAAAAAAAAAAAAGTTTGGACCTGTTTCACCCTACTAAATATGATTATGCGTGAAGATGAATTCTCCGGTGATTAATTCACGAGGCAAACGCTATATATACATAGGAGAAAACTTATATAAGTTCTAACTACGACTATGAAATTACAACAAAATCCGCATAAACCGCTATTAAATACTAATCACTACAGCTAATAATCATAATCCGAGCCTAACTTGTTCCTAACCAATGAAGGAATACATTTTAAATACGCTAACAATAATACTTGAGGCAAAAGTTTCAGATAGAATTTTTCCATAAACGAGCGATGTATCTTGATTATAACAATGAGAAAAGTTTAAGCAAAAAGAAGACAATATTAGTAGAATTTGAACAACCATGAGCCATATGTGACATAATATGCATACTTCATTGAGAAAGTGTTACCTTTTCAAGAACTTGGAGCCCTCGAATCTTTCCAGCTGGCACTCTTTTGGTTGCCACCGGAGATTCTCGTAAGCGAAATCCTTACGCCGAGTCAACCGACAAGACCACATTTCCGATAACCATAGCTTGCATCCAAACCCAGAATACACAGATTGGTTATTGTCCACAACCCATTTTCCTTTAGCATAATTGCATTCTAGATCAACATTAAAAAAAAAAGGTGAAAAAATAATTAATGGAACAATCACCACGAAGTAGAAAAAGAGTGCTATATTTTATTAAATTTCCATAGCATTGAAATCCCAGAAACTAAAATTACAAAATACTTATTAGCTAAACCACAAGAGTAGAAAAATAAAAGCTCGATGCCACTGTGACCAATTGTATTAACTCTGATACTCGCCGGATGATAATTTCACACGAGCAAATCTTTTTATCTGTCAACAATCGATTCGGATAGATAGTAGATTTTACCTGTCACCTTGCTTCTCTTTGAAGATCTTTGAACATAATCGTTAGGAGGTGAAGCTTTTTCAATTTTCTTCGTTTCCGCTTCTCCTTTTATGGTTTCTTTATTTTCTCTCTCTTCCTTCCTGTTTTCCTTGCTTCTAAAATCTTCTTTCTTGTCTGTTTCTTCTACTAACCTAGAATCCCAATCTTTGTTTCCCGGTCCTTTGCTGGTTTCCGCATCGTCTCTCTCTATGTTCCTTTCCTCTTCGTTTCTAAATTCCTCTTGACTGTCTGTTTCTTCTACTAGACTAGTTTCCTTGTAGTATGGTTCCTCTTTATCTGTTTCTAACGCGATCGCCGATTTGTGTTTTCCGAAGTCAGCTGGAGGAACACTCCATCGAACATCTACAATATATGACAATATAGCTATATATTACATCGAAATAATAGCTAAAACTAGTGCAAGCTCATCCAAACAAACAGCAAATTCTTCATGGAATATTAATTTCACAAGAAGCCCATCGAAATTTTTAGCAAGTTCTATTAGGACCACTAGCTAAAATGCTTCGATTAAGGATACCCATCAACACAAAATTTAGATAGTTTTCTTTTAATCTCGAAACCAATATGCAATAGCAAGTCTGGACTTAAAAATAATAGAAGAAATCCGAGTTAGCTCATCCAAAAATTCAACAAGTCCTTCATTATTTTCACAAAAAACCAAAGTTATTTTTAGAAAGTATAACTCGCACTCATCGAGATCATCGCATTCGTAAGTTTTATCATGACCTTAGACTAAAACTGGTTGGATTTAGCATACCATCAACACCAAATTCAGATGGTTTATTCGTATATTGAAATTAACATGCAATAGAGAGTCCAGATTTCGAAACTCAAACGCACCTCGAGCTATCTCAAACCGGCTATGGTGTGGGGATGTGCTGAGAATAGGGGTTCTCTTCCACGTCCATACGAACACGGTCGTGCACATAAGAACAATGGTGAGGAACGAGAGTCCTCGAGCTCTCAATCCATGGAAACCTGACTTCATCTGCATTCAGTTCAGAACAAACAATCAACATGCAATTACAGAAATCAATGTATCCTTTACTCAAACCCCTGATTCCGAATCCCTAATTTAGCAACCACAGATAATGTTAACACAAAAAAGCAAAACTCAACACAGACGAACAGAAATCAAGCATCAAACACTTCGGTTCCTACAACAGAGAAATCTCTTTCGATCACCGAATTAGAATCAATCGCGAAAACAAAAAATCGAAGTCGCGCGATTCCCTCGCGAATCCGAAGCCAATCGAAGATGCTCGACCTTCGTCTCCACGCGTGAGAATTCAGATCAAGAAGAGATCAAAAAAGGAGAGAGATACCTGCGAAAACCGAGCTCGAAACCTCTGAATCAATGGCGTCTCCGATGGATTAACTGTAGAGAGTTCCTCTCCTGAGAATCAAACCCTGAAATTTGATTTTCGAAAGTAAAAACGAAATCAACATTCAAAATCTCCGATATACGCGCTGCTCAACGAAGAGGAAGAACTTGAATTCTGTGCGTATCTTATATATAAACATATAAATATATATATATATATACACACAATTAATGATCTATCATCTATGTATGATCCAAATTGAGTTATTATATTATATAATATATAGTTGTGATTAATATATAAAATTGGAACGTCAAAAAATGCATTAATTATGGAGAGAAGTATAAAGAATATTGTACGTGTCATTAAATAATAATAATTATTAATTAATTAATGATAACGATGAATTTAGTTTTCCTTAATCTTCCCATATTAATAATATAATGTAAAAATATGTTAACACGTCGTTTTTCTCCTGATTCTGTGGTTCAGCTGTCTAATAATCTTCCTAATAATAATATTTGAGCTGGCTTGTCGTTTATATAGTGTATATATATGTCGTTTTATATATATATTTTTAGCTTAAATTATAGTTGTGCCTTGCATGTAAGAGTGTATATTTGATAAATTATCTTAGTTGCTATTATATACAGTGATATTTAAATTCAAATTTTATGTTAAGTTGTTTAAAATTATGACTTAAATGATCAATAATTATTTGAAAAAGTTATGGTAAAATTTGATATGCATTTAAATTTAAAAAAAAATTCAAATATGATGTTTTATTATTCAAATTTGCATTGCATTTAGATTCAAATGTTTTAGTTTTAATATAAACAAACACAGTTTAAGCGTCGAGATTTAGACGCTTTAATATTCATAATTAAATATATATTTTTGAATTTTTAATATTGTGAGTATTTGAATCTTAAAATGTTTTTTCTCTCTTTCGCAGTGTCATTGATTCTAGTTCATAATTCTAATTATGTCATGCTCTATGAAAATAAGATTATCGAATAGAAAGAACAATGAACAGAAATTTAAACTCAAAGTATGTTGACTTGTAGGTTCTATGTGCTTGATCCACTTAGTTTTATTGATATGTGATTAAAATCAAAGTAAAATCTAAGCGAAAATAATAAGATTAACACTTTTGAAGTAGAAAAGAGTATGTCAACCAAGCCTGTTCGCCTAGTGGTAATAGGGGTGTGCAAAAAAAACCCAACCCAACAATTTAACCCAACCCAATTGAACCCAACCCCAATCAAACCCAACCCAATTAACTCAATAGTTATCGGGTTGGGTTGGGTTCAACCCGAATAAATAGTCGGGTTGGGGTTGGGCTAAATGCATTGGGTTGGGCCGGCCCAATTGACCCAATCAAGATTTTTTTTCAAATAATTAATTAATTTTTTAAAATATATTTTTGTAGTTTAAACGTTAAATAAGTAAAAGCAAACAACAAATAAATAAAAAAATGTATTTCTAGAGTCTCATTTTTATTTTTAGTCATTATTTAATGTCTATGACCATGTTTCTAGTATACGATTACGATCACATTTCTAGTTTAGTTTACGATATGTTCCGTACTTGTGTTATTTAATGTTTAAGACTATAATAACGTTAAATTTTTGAATTTGGTGTTTACAGACAATAATATTAAATTTCTATTTATTGATCGACGGTTTAAATTTAAGTGTTATTCGGTAAAATATTTATATATATTTTTTAAAGTTTAGTTCAGGCCAATGACCCAACCCAACCCAACCCAACCCAGAGTTTTTCGGGTTGGGTTGGATTGGGTCTTCAAAAATTTTGGGTCGGATTGGGTTATTTTTTCCAAACCCAATATGATCGGGTCGGGTTCATGTTTTACCTCGGGTCGACCCAATCCAACCCATGCACACCCCTAAGTGGTAATACCACTATTCACCTTTTCATGAGGTCACGGTTCGAATCTCATGGGAAGTGTTAATGTTGTTTTTGGATCAACATGAAAAGCGGCCCATAACTTCGTTTTGGGCCGGGCCCAATGACCGCGCGATGGCCACGATGGGCTTGAAGCTCATTTTTTCGCCTTTGATATTCCGCCTCCGTTTCCGCTCCTGCAAAGAGTGTAGAAAACGTGAACTCACGAGGAGGGTAGAGGGGGGGACCTCTGTCGCTCGCTCCGACGCTCAACATTAGTCGAGTACTTTAAGATCGGGAAGAGAGAATGGCGAGCAGAGGTTTTTTGGCTTGAGAAAGCTTACCGAATGAGGTGGGGGGCTCTCGTATTTATAGAGAGCCTCGTGTGACCCCTAACGGTGTGTTTTCCTTTTTAGGGGGCGTAGGCCATGTTTTTATCTTTAGAGGTCGTTGCGACCCCTAATTAAGGGTCGTAACAACCCCTAAATGCATGCTTTATTTATTAGGGGTCGCAGCGACCCCTAATTAGGGATTGTAGCGACCCCTAAAGGCATGTTTTCGGAATAGATCCCGCGTCAGTATTCCCGGGTCGGGTTTAAGCTGACTTTTCGGGCTCGTCCCATTGACTGTATGAGTCGGGTCAGAGTTGATTTTTTTGGAGCGGACCCGGATTGCCTTCGTGGGCCTTTGGCGTTTGAGCGTTTTTTAATGTGTTTATTGGGCTGAGCCTTAACATTTTTAGGCTCTGAAAAATACCCATAACAGGAAGCAAAATGCTTGCCCTTTATTACATATGTAAACTTGGCCTGTTGGCATAGAATATATCTAGTAATGCGAGAGTGTATTGTAACATTGGCCGATAGAGTCACCCTATTAAAAAAAAAAGTAGAAAAGAGTAAGTTTGCTTATTCATGATCCCTATCTTCTCGAAAATTATCGTAACTTTTTTCGATCCGATCTTCTGTTATCTTATTGGACTCTCTTTCAATGTGTAACATGTCTACGGTAAATTCAAATATCTTTAGAAATAGTCGTGAGAATTATGATAATTTCGTCTAAATAAATTTCGTAGATATATTACTGCTGGCTAAGTCATTCTCGCGCCCTAAGGGTCATAATACGATTGAGACGTGAATTTTAGTCTATACTCTATATGAATAAAACGACTTATCATTTTTTAACGTAATTGTAAACGACAAACTCGTACACCAACATATACATATATGGAATACTATTTTGTAATTAATGGTCTCCATATTAATTTTTGAAAAATTGAAATTCACTTTTTATTCTTAAATTACATTTGAATTTTTTAAAAAAAAATAATTTTTATTTATAAATATTTAATATATCTATAAATACTATTATTTTATGTAATACCCGTCTATAAACGCGATGATTATAAATTAAACTATAAAATCTAACGATTTTTAAGAATCTAAAATTTACATATCGATTAGTCTCTAATACATCAATTAGTCCATAAAATTATATCATTTGTAAATTTTTTCATGCATAAGTCCAAATATCATATATCTCTCAAAAAAAAAAAAGGTCCAAATATCATATAAACTGAAAAAATTATGATATACTTTGTATATTTTTTAATTTAATTTCACTCTCTATACGATGTTTCTATTTTTATTTTTTTATGCTTTCCGTGACTATTACGGACAGAAAGAAAAAAAAAATATAAAGCTTTTTATTATTATATTCCCTATCAATAATTAATCAATCTATATTTGGAGGTGTATTTAAGCCTCAGGTGCATAAGTAGGCACAGTCTGAGTCGAGCTGGCGAGTCAGTCACTGAGTCTCATCGACTCAACTCGCGTGTCGACTCACTGACTCTGACTCGTAACCGACCAACCGAACCAACCACAATCCCATTTCTACTCGCATCGAACAAAAACCCCTTTCTTCAGTGGAAAGCGATTCTCATCGTCCTCATTCTCTTTCAGATTCGTCTCTGTTCGTTGTTTCGGAATCCTTCCATGGCTCCCGAGCCGAGCAGCACTCTCCAGTCCATATGCTACACCCGAGGCTCGCTCCAGCTTCTCGATCAGGTTCAGTTTCTTTGATTTCTGGAGGATTTTCTGTGCTTTGAGCTTCTTCGGAGACTGAGAATTCTTGTTTTTCTTGATTAATTTTGGTTTAATGTGTTTCTGTTGTTCTGTGTGTTGATTTCTGGAGAATTTTCTGCTCTCGAGCTTGTGCTTTGAGCTTCATCGGAGACGAGGATTTCCGTTTTGCTTGATTAGTTTTGGTTTAGTGAGTTTGTGTGCGTTGATTTCTGGAGAATTTTCTGCTTTGGAGCTTCTATGGAGACGAGAAGTTTCATTTCATTTCATTTGCTTATTTTTGGTTTATTGTGTTTGTGTGCTGATCTCTAAAGAATTATCTGCTCTCGCGCTTGTGTTTTGAGCTTCTATGGAGACGAGAAGTGTGGTTTTACTTGATTAGTTTTGGTTTAGCGTGTTTTTCGGTGTTGATTTCGATAGAATTGTCTGCTCTCGAGCTTTTGTTTCGAGCTTCTATGGAGACGAGAAGTGCTGTTTTACTTGATTAGTTTTGGTTTAGCGTGTTTGTCTGTGGCGACTTCGAGAGGATTGTCTGCTCTCGAGCTTGTGTTTTGAGCTTTTTCGGAAACGAGAAGTAGTAATTTACTTGATATTTTTTGTTTTGGTGTTTTATTTGGCAGAGGAAGCTGCCTTTGGTGACTGAGTACATGGCGATTCAGGACTCGACAGACGCATGGTGATAGCTTGTTCTCTGTTTCGAAATGCTCGGAATTTGATTTTATTGGATTATGTTCTTCAAAGATTGATTATCTCATGATGGCTAGTTCTTAGGAGAATGGCTAGGGAATCTTATACGGTTAAGACCTTTAAGGCTAGTTCAGTAGCTAGATTTTTTTTTGTAATCGAACAAGCGTTGAGCGGTTCGAAATCGCAAACATTCGAACAGTCGAGCGTTCTCTTCCAATCAAATATATTGTCTGTCTATTTGATGCCGAGTAAATATGCAATAAAATGTATAACAGTTTGAAGGATTTCGGATTGAAACTGAAAGAACCTTAAAATTTTAAGTAAAAAATGGAATGGCAATAAATCTTGCGGGTTAATCGTGCATCGTCGTAGTCTTGAGGCCATTTCTAAATCTCAGGCATGCCATAAAAGATATGGTGGTCCGTGGCGCACCTGCAATTGCCATCACTGCAGCACTTGCCCTAGCCGTTGAAGTGTTTAACTTGGAGGCGTTCGATGGGACAATCGACGATGCAGTTTCTTACCTTATCATGAAACTGGATTATCTCGTTTCAAGGTACTAAATG
This sequence comes from Parietaria judaica, assembly GCA_954871525.1. Taxonomy (NCBI): domain Eukaryota; kingdom Viridiplantae; phylum Streptophyta; class Magnoliopsida; order Rosales; family Urticaceae; genus Parietaria; species Parietaria judaica. The sequence continues at coordinate 1,751,527 of OX940864.1, read as the reverse complement.
TCGCTCTCTAATCTCTCTATGCATTATTGAGAATACTTTCAGAATTTTTGTTTCTTTCAATCTTTCTATAACAAACATATTTTTGCAAGAGATTTTGAATGAAATATTAGAAATCAATGATCTAGTCAATGCGTAGTCAATGGTAGAAACTAATTTAGGAAATTATTCATTAAGAATTTAGATATTATGTGATAGTTGTAAAGGTAAAAACTAATCTAGGGAGCTAATGACTTAATTCTTTGAGGTTGGAATTTCCAACAATTTTATCTGACTTTTGCTACTTCAGCCGACCGACAGCTGTCAATCTCTCTGATGCTGCCACGAAGCTCAAAGAAGTTGTATCCAAGGCTTCTACTACTGCTTCAGAAGCCAAAAACATTTTTCAAGTATAAAACTCTTGTTTCTGTTTGACCTTTTCTCTAATTTCCCTGTTATTTGACCCCCAAAATCTGCATTATATTAAGATTCTGAATCTGGGTTATCATAGGCTTTTATCGAGGCTGCTGAAGCTATGCTAGAAGATGATGTGGCATCCAATAAAGCTATCGGGTCTTACGGAGCCAATTTTCTTTATCAGCATGCCAACAACTTCAAAGATCTTGCTGTCTTGACACATTGCAACACTGGCAGGTGTTTAAATTTTCCCAGAAGATCCGTTTTTTTGAGGGATAATATGTTTTGTTTTGAATCACAGACGGAAACTTTTATTCGAGTTCTGCTCTGTAAGTCTACCATGGATTGAATTTTTCCAGTCTTGCGACGGCTGGCTATGGCACTGCCCTTGGTGTGATCCGAGCACTGCACGCTCAAGGTGTGTTGACAAAGGCGTATTGCACGGAAACACGACCATTCAATCAAGTAATTTTATATAAGAATCTCATAAATAAGAATATACATAATATTATATGGTCTATTTATAATTACGTATCTATCGCCTTTTGCAGGGATCTAGACTTACAGCATACGAGTTAGTGCAGGAAAAAATACCGGGAACTCTCGTGGTTGATTCTGCCGCTGCAGCGTTGATGAAAGAAGGGTGTGTCAACGCCGTGGTTGTTGGAGCAGATCGTGTCGCTGCAAACGGTATAACACTTCACTGAGCTATAGGACCCGGTTGAAATTCGGGAATTGATATTTTTTTTTTTTATATCTTCATCATCGACAGAAAAATGCTTATCATGCAGTTGATGACTAGGCGTAACTGTTGGCCTTTGTTTCATATATTTATTCTTTGGGGATTCTATGGTGGAAACGGAAGGATCGGGTTTTATTGTAATTTGCTTTTTAGGGTTAATTATTACCTAACGGTCATTTAATTTTGCAATCTCTCTCCTCCACGTAACATTTTTTTTGTTACTCAGGAGACACGGCCAACAAGATCGGGACGTACAGCCTTGCCCTGACCGCAAAGCACCACAACGTCCCGTTCTTCGTGGCAGCACCGCTGACGTCCGTTGACCTTTCTCTCTCCTCCGGGAAAGAGATCGCGATCGAAGAAAGGTCCCCGAGAGAGCTTCTTTACTCCCACGGAGGGCTCGGAGAACAGGTGGCGGCGTCTGGAATTTCGGTTTGGAACCCGGCATTTGATGTCACACCGGCTTCTCTGATCTCCGGCATCATAACCGAGAAGGTTTCACCCTCCTCCTTTCTCCTTTTTTCTCTGTTGCCTATCATATTGTCACGGAATTTGGTCAAGTTTTTGTCAAAACAAATTCCTTTATATAATATGTATATGTATAAAGTAAAGTAATACTATTTCGATAAACAACGAATTAGTAAAATTAAATATGATTTACAGTTTCTAAGATTAAATCAACAATTTATGTACAACATATATATGTATAGAGATTTGATTTTTATAATTTGTAAATTAGCTGATGTTATAAATCATTTATAAAAAATCAAAATTCCAATCATAAAAGCGGTTGTGGTTATCTAAAAATGAATAAATAAAGATGCGGATCGGATTGAATTTCCGGACCATTAACACTTTTTTCTTCTGCTTTCATCTAGGGTGTGATTACAAAAGAGGGTTCTCATGATTTTGACATAAAGAGTTTTGTACAGAAGTCGTGTGCGTAGAGGAGATCTTCCATATTGGAATCAAAACGACGCCGTTAATCGTGTCGTTTAGTATCGTGTTGTGTAATTGTGCTCAAACTTGCGCTAAGCAAGCCAATAATTGTCGTTTAGATTTTCGAGTCTTACCGTGCTGTAGGCAATTCGATGTTATGCACTATTTTGTCTTTCGAACTGTGGTATTGCTTACTTTGGAGATCTATACGTATTTTTTTGTTTATTTTTTGTTATTAGATTAAAGTTAAAAATATCTTATGAAATTGGAAAGAAAAAAGAGTTATGGCTTTATTATCAAGACAACATACAACATATACCTCATAATACGTTTGAAAAACTTTTACTGGAATCCATTTCCAAAATGATTTTTCATTTTGAGAATAAAGTTATACAATATAAATTAACAAAAAAAATAAATAAATTGATTGGTTAGTTATTTTATAAAATATTTTCTCAAAATCACTTTTTATTTTCTTCTTTTTACACATAAAATGATGAAGACACCGGTAGTGTTTGGAAGCGTTTTGTATTTTCATTTTGTGTGTATTTTTTATTTTTTAAAACAGATTTATAAAAATATTTTAAAAATGTGATTGGTTACTGTTTTGTTAGATTTTTTTTGAAAAGAAAAAGGAAAACAATATTTGGTTAATTTTTTGTTAGAATTGATTTTAAAAAAAATTAATTGTCATTAGTTTAACCTAATAAATAATTGATAATGAGAGTAATATTAATAATTATATTGATAAATATATATGCAACTATCTATAACTATGATATAAATTAATAAAAATAATAGACATAGATACAAAATTCAAATAATAATAGTGTAATATATACGAAAATATATGCAACTATAACTAAAAAATAATATATTTATTTCATAATATAATTATCGTATATTTATCGAATTCTTTCACGTGTTAGAATTGTAATATTTTTAAAAACCTTAACCTAATTGTAATATAACCTTAACCTGTTTTTAAAAACCGATTAACCTAACTTTCGGTTATCAAAATATGATTAATCTGTTTAATAACCTTAACCTATTTTTTTAATATAACATTCAACAATATTATCGCAACAATAAAACATCTCGGTTCTAAATAAATCACAAATAAAACAACCCAGTCTAAAAAGAAGCATACCGGTCCACTATAGTTTAAACATAAATCCAAAAAGTACAACAATTATAAATAACCCTACTTAATTTAATCTTAAAATATTTAAATAGAAAAAATCAATGTTAAAACCGGTTAAAAAAATAACATGCCACCTTATCCTGTTTGAAACCGGATACGGTTTAACCCTAACCTGTTTTCAAAATATTTCGGTTACGGTTATTTTAAAACGGATAATTTTCGGTTATGGTTTTAAAATTTGGTTACCGGTTTTTTGCACACCCCTACTTAAAGTCATCCGTCGGTCGAAGTCGACCAAGTTCCTATCCAAAAAACGACACCATTCGTAGAGCAAGTCCATAAGCTCAAAACGACACCGTTCACAACAAGCTCACAATCCAAAACGACACCCTTTGCAGAACAAGAGCGCGAAAGCAAATCGGCGCGCAAGGTGTACAGCGAAAGCTTCATAGCGAAGAGCTTCGAAGAATCTCTCTCTCTCTCTCAATCTTCAGAGAGACGAAGACGATGAAGAAATCGCCATTGCCATTGCAGAGTCCGAGCTCCTCGGAGAAGCTTCTGGGGAGGGAAGCTCTGGTGAAGCTCCTGCGATGGCATTTCGGGCACTCCGATTTCAGAGGCTCGCAGTTCGAGGCCATCGAAGCCGTTCTTTCAGGTGAACTATCCACAGTCCTTCCTTCTCGTTTCCTTCTCTTCTGTTGACGAATTTCTCAATGGCGATGGCGATTTCTGGTGTGGAAGGGAGAGATTGCTTCTGTCTGATGCCGACCGGAGGAGGGAAATCGATGTGCTACCAGGTCCCTGCTCTGGCGAAGAAGCTCGGAATCGTGCTTGTCGTTTGTCCATTGATAGGTGAATGATATTGATTCAATCCAACTATCACATTCACATGCTGTGTTTCCTTGCGTTGATTCTCTTGTTTGTTGTTACTGATTCTTCCTCCGGCGATTTCGTGTTTGTTCTGTCAGCTTTGATGGTAAGCGTTTCGGAGCTCTGAATCGCTCGTTGCGTCCATTTTTTTTCTGAGGATTTTTCGGGTCTAAGTTTATGCGGATTCAGGAAAATCAAGTGGCTACGCTGAAGGAGAAAGGAATTGGCGCTGAATATCTCTCGTCGACGCAGCCAACGAGCGTGAAAAATAAGGTGAAATGTGATTCTTTACATATCTATCACTTGTTTTCGTTTTTGACAGCGTGATCGAGAATGTCAAGACGTTTCAAGAGTCGAATTGCTGTTTGGACTTTCATTTTCTTTCACTAGAGCTAAATTTAGATGACGAACATGTTTGTATTGCTCTCTTTGAGAATGCTAAACTATCCCTTGTGTGATCGTAGATATACGAAGAGATTGGTTCCGGTAAACCGTCGTTAAGGCTACTATATGTTACACCAGAGCTGATTGCGACATCGGGGTTTATCACAAAGCTGGCGAAAATGCATGCGAGAGGACTTTTGAATCTCATAGCCGTAGATGAGGTAGCATCATACGAGATTTTGAAGTATTATGGATGAAATCTTCAGGTCCCATATATTAACTTAACCTTTACTGAATTTCAGGCACATTGCATCTCTTCTTGGGGCCATGATTTCAGGCCCGGTTACCGCAAGCTTTCATCTTTGAGGAAGCAACTTCCGGGGGTACCCATACTCGCTTTGACAGCTACAGCTGTTCCTAAGTGAGTCTTGCAACGCTCCATGCAAAACTGCTATATATATTACTAAGCTTTTTCCTTCCTTGTTTTATGTTAAAATACATTACATACAGACTATATTAATATTTATTATATCATACTTGGGTTCTGCAGAGTTCAACAGGAAGTCATCGAGTCGTTATGCTTGGAAGATCCACTTGTCTTAAAATCTTCGTTTAATCGCCCTAATATTTACTATGAAGGTATGTCCTGCTTCTGGTTCATATATATGTGTAATCGTTTTGTAGATTCAGTTGAGCGAACTTTCATATGATAAAATGCGCGGAAGTTCAATAACATAATGGAAGAGTAATTTAGTTATCCAGATTGGTGGCATATTCGATGAGTGTTTTAGATGTCCAAATTCAATTACTTTTTATTTACAGAAATTGATTAAAATAATTTAATGGAACAGTTCGATACAAGGACCTTCTAAATGATGCCTACTCCGATTTGGCTAATCTACTCAGATCTGAAGGAGATGTTTGTGCTATTATTTACTGCCTTGAACGAACAGCATGCGATGATTTGTCCGCTCATCTATCGCAGTTCGGAATTTCATGTGCTGGTAATTTGCTCTGTATTTTATAGAAGTTTTTGAGGTACTATGTTGCTTTTATATATAATTATAATGTTTCTTCCTTTTTCCAACAGCTTACCATGCAGGTTTGAATGATAAATTGCGTAGCTCCGTATTAGAAAATTGGATTTCCTCCAAGATACAAGTCGTCGTAGCTACTGTGGCTTTTGGGTACATGTCGATTCTTTCCGTTCTTGTGTTGCATATGACAATATGAAAAGAATTAATATTTTCTATTTACGATATTCTAAGGTGAAACCTAATTACATCCTTGCTTAAGACAAAAAACCTGAAAACATATTATTTTCGTGAATTTTACCCCTTGAAGTATAAGTATGGCTCGCCTCCTGAAACTATTGCTGCTTATATTAGAAAATGAATATATGATTTGAGCAAAATTGAAACACATTTTTTTGTAATTGTTGGTTCGGATTTAGTTTGTTGGTCATATCGTCTTTATTTTATAATTTGTGATGGACTTCTTGTTTTTCTTATCATGCTTTGCTTGGAGTTGCGTTGGTGCATAGACACTATAACTGCTGGTTTTCTTTTAGGATGGTATGCAACTAAAAATCACTCTTACTTTTGTAATTTTAGAAATTGTCGTGTGTATTTAAAATCTTTTGGTACTTTTCTTGTGGCCAACTTTCTTAAGGGTATAGACAGGAAGGATGTGAGGATAGTTTGCCATTATAATATTCCAAAGTCGATGGAATCATTCTATCAAGAGTCGGGTCGAGCCGGTCGAGATCAATTACCCTCCAAAAGTCTGTTGTACTATGGAGTCGATGATCGCAAAAGAATGGTAGGTCAAATGATTGACATTTTCTTTTTCATTTTTATATAATCTGAAGTTGCATAATTTCACCTTTTTTTCTTCCTTATCTTATGCCTTCATTTTGTGAAGGAATTTATATTGAGGAATGCAGAGAGTAAAAAGTCAAAGGCTTCAAACACACAGGAATTACCGCCAAAAAAATCACTGAATGACTTCCAGCAGGTGAAATTTGCTAGTCTCATTGTAGTAGATGCTTGTAAGAAATCTTAATTAACAAATATAAGCTCATAATAATATTTATATAATTATATTTGGAATTTTTCTGATATCTAAAGTGAAACTCAAATAAATAGCTATACTTTTTATTTGCATTTGGTATTTTAATCACCATGCTGAGGTAATTGTAAAAATAACCCTCCCAACAAAATTTGGACCAAAAAAGGGTGGTTATTTACTCGAGTTTCTCTTATTTAAAATCAAACACTGTTTCTTTTTTGATCTTTTGATGAACTTTGTGCTGTGATACATTCAGATGGTTGAGTATTGTGAGGGCTCGGGATGCCGCAGGAAAAAGATTCTTGAGAATTTCGGAGAACAGGTATTGCCATTTACTAACTCTAGTTCTTCTAAATTATCTCCATTTTAAGTTTTAAGAGTTATGCTTCGGAAACAGGTGGCTGCAACTTTGTGTAGGAAGTCGTGCGATGCTTGCAAACATCCGAACATCGTCGCAAAGAATTTAGAGGAACTCGTTTCTACGTGTGATCCTCGCAGAAGATCCGGTTCCTCAAACATTTTTATGACCAGGTAAATCTCTGTTTAAATTGATTGAATTCGGCAAACCAATTACTATTTTCAGAGAGAGAAAAAAAATACAATATAATATAATATTAATTTGTTGGTGATGTATTCTCGCAGTTCCTCGAATAGGACCGGTGCTGGAGATTTCTCTGAGTTCTGGAATCGTGACGATGAGGGAAGTGGTTCTGAGGATGCTATATCAGATTCTGATGGTATCTTATTCATTTATTAACTTATTACGATGCTTCAATATGTAAGGACACAAACTGATAATTTCGAGAAACGCTGAATTTGATTGATAGAAAAGAAGAGTTACAAGAACAACTCTAGTCTAAGCTAGTTTTACTCTATGAGAGTACAATTTCAACGGCCTTCACTCATACTAAAAGACGAAACTGCCCTTACTGGGCCTGGATTCAGACACAGATTTCCCTTTTCTCTTGAATATACTTATTAAGTTTTAATGGTCTTAAATAAAGTAACTTTGTTCAATTGCCAGACGACGAGGAAGTTGTCAAAAGCCTGACACGGTCAAAGCTGACGGGAAATTTAGGATGGAAGGAGAAGCTCGAAATCTTGCAACGCGAAGAAGAGAAACACGAAGATTGCAACTTCTCTGATGATCGGGTATGTCATGACATGTATTTGTTGGAATTTAGAATTCTGTGTTGCCTTTATGACCTCCTATTTTGTTCAATCATTAAGTAGTATAGATATTTTTTAATTTAAATAATTTCCCTCTAAATATTTTTGGTGTGTTTTGTCTTGTAAAATTCCATTACAGTATTGCCCCTTGAAATTTTCTTACAGTTAAACTTTGCCCCCCTGAATTTTCATTTTGGTGCACTCCTCCCACTGAATTTTTTACTTTAGTACAGTTTTCCCCTTAAATTACCACTGCAGAGCAAAAATACCCTCTATGCTATAAAATTAATAAAATCATTACCGACATGACATTGTTTATGGATACTTTTTTTTTATTTTTTTATTCTCAGTTCAGGTTCGTAATATTAATTAGTAACGATTTTGCCGTTTATAAAGTCACGGTAGGTAACGATTTTTTACAATGTCATATACTACAACAAAGTATTAGGAAATGAACTACACCAAAGCAAACCTTGGGAGATAAACTGCACCAATTAAATGAACTACGGGAGATTTGTGCCAATTATTTTTTAATTTAACTTCTTTTAAACTCCTTACCCTATATGATTTTCTGTTTGATGAAGCCGAAGAAGCCAAACAAAAATGTCGTAACCGATACCCTTAGAGATTCAAGCAGACAGAGACTTCAAACCGCTCTCACGCAGGCGCTTCAACGCCTCGGTAGCGTAAAGTACACCGAAATTCCGACCGCTTTATTCTCAAAATACATACTTTAATTTCGAGTTACACTTCTCATCGTGCAAAGTTTTTTGGGTATGTAGGGTTCAAGTCGATGCTACAGCGACTCTGCTCGAAAACGAATGCTACAGTAAATACGGAAAAACCGGGAAGTCGTTCTACTATTCTCAAGTCGCAAGTACTGTCCGGTGGCTATCAACGGCCGGTTCTGACGAGTTGAGAGATCGGCTTGGTTCCATAACCGGGCCCACTTCCTTATCGGAAAATGCTCCATCAAAAGCCGAAACCTCTGCTACAACTTCTCCAATGGTGGATCAGGAACAGGCTTTCGATTCTTCTGTTGAAGCAGAAATTCCAACATTAGATTTACCGATGGAAAGTGAATCCCCGAGGGAAAAACTGCCGCCGATTCCGATGTTCTCGGAGTTCATCAACAGCAGAAAGGCGAAAGAGCTTCGATCGAAGCGGTCAGATGATAGGGATGGAAAGAATCCAAAGAGAACCAAGTTTCAATAAATTTGAACCATTTAATTTTTTATTATTGCACTTTTTATTTCCTAAACATGTTTCCTTTATCCTAATCATAATTCAGTAATTCTAAACTACCTCTATGTTTAGCGGCTATAGTACCTAAAAGTTCCAAATAATATTAAAGTCCAAGTGTGTCCGTGCCTCGTTAAGATATGTTACACGAAAGAAATGAATTTATAGATATGATGTCATTTAGATGTGCTAAAAATATGTTCTAATAAAAATTGAATAAGCATGTCCTATACACAAAGGAGATTTTATAGTTTATGGCCCTTCAGATTCAAAACACATTTGATTGACTCGTAATTGTTGAAACAAATAAATTGTTGATCATAAAATAGATAACAGGCTTGCAATATAAGCTCATTGCACATAAAATAAAATAGATAACTGGGCCTTAGAACGGAAGAGGAAATCAAACTTAGAAACACTCCAATTTATATCACTTAATAGATAGCAAATAAAAAAAATCTAAATAGGCTTCGTTTTACACCATCCATACCGGCATAGGACCGTCAAGATCATCATCGAGCGGACGGAAAAATTTGATCTTTTTGCGTTACATACTGTAGACTCCTATTTCACGGGAGTGTTTATCGTACTTGTAGTTAACCATGTAGTTGTGTGTGAAGTAGATTGAATTTCCTTCATAACCCTCTGAAAGGTCCCGCACTGACACGGAGACCGACTCATTCCTTCCCACGAACAACGCCGTGTCATCTCCCAAACTATCCACCTCTACCCACTTATTTCCGGGGCCCAAACCACTAGTCTTGAACACTTGGAACCCAACCGTCCTAAAATAGTTGAAATTAGGATTCTCAAACCTTGCTTGAAAGCTGCCTAATGCAGTATAAGCGACGTGTCTCCGCACAACCAAGATCTCCCCCGTTGACTGGACCATGTATGTGCGCGGGCAGGCAGATCCTGGGACGGGCATCTTAGGCACCGTCTTGCGAGATTTAAATCTCAACACCAGGGTAGGAGTAGGACGATCGGTGGTGCTGCTCTGGTTAAAATCCCATACTTTAACCGCATTTGAGCTCTCAGTCTCTAGCGCAAATAGTCGTCTTCCGCCGAGCCACAATGTCCGAGAAGGCAACATGATTATCAAGTATCGCCCACGACCCAGCGCTGTCGTAGGCGAGGCACCACACGGGCTTGTGCAAAATGGCGACGAGGACTATATTATTCATCAGTTCATCGCCGCTCTTCTTCTCGGACATGAGCAAAACAACTACTTTCACAACTATAGTTTTAAGGAAATCCCTTAAAACAAAGCGAAAGAGGCCCGGAGGGAGCGGCGCAAGGCAAAAACTTCGCTCAAATAGCCAGTCGATGAGGACGATCCGTTCACTGATTTCTGAGTATGAGCTCACGCAGTAAAATCGATGATATCGTTCACTGAGAGGAGCGACGACGGTGGCAACGTCGCCCTCGGGAAGTGTACGGAGACAGAGATTGAGTTGGTTGGAATCATCTGATCGAGACGCAGTCTGTTTGGTTATTCGCAATCGATAGCAATAACGGCCGAGAAAAACGGCGCCTAAAAGTCTTGGTGGCGTTATACCACGACGAGCAAACGGCTGAAAAAGAAGGTAAGTCAAAGTAAGAAAGCTTTCTGAGTATGAGCTCCTCCAGCATGTCTTGGCATGGATCTTGCCAGATACTTGTCTTCTTAGCCATTAACACAACCTTCAAAACCAATTTCTAAGAGAGAAAGCTTGGGAAACAAGTTTGTATTTATTATTAAATTATTGCATGGATTTCATACAATTGATTTATATTATCTTTTTAAATACGGGGAAGTGGAAAAAAGGAAACTCTATATTGATATTATTTATAACTATAAGAAAAAGAAAAATTACGAAAAGTTAGTACTAATTAGTTATTAGAAAGGAAACTTATGAATATAACCCTAAATGTTATTTTGTTTGAGGCAAGTAATTAAAAACCAAAAATTTCAATATAATTATTAACTTATTTGAAATAGAATATTGTTGAGTGTGAAGCCTAATCTACACGAAAGCGCTACCGAGACCCGACGCAGAGCATTCAAGCTGATCGACCTGTAGCACAAATTGAGAGAGGCGAGATTGAGGGTGTAACCAGAAACTCCGATTGAGAGATTGATAGTGGATCGAGATTTACAGGCGGCAAGTGGACGTACCTCCTACATTGGGAGCGAACCACTATAATTCTGGTGTCGATTTCAATTTCGTTTATCGCTTTTATCGTTTTTTCGAATTGGGAATTAGGGCAAAATTCCTAACAAATATTTATTAAAAGAGTTATCTTTATTCTATTACAGTTCTTAATAATATAAGAATATTATTTGACACTGGGAACCCGTCCGACGAGCTCTTAGAATCTTGCTTCTCTTCCGACGAAAGTCTTCGAGAAAGCGACACAATATCGTAGGGTTAACAGCGATCAATGGCGCCGGAGCCAGAAAATTTCATGAGGAGGGCGAAAAAAATAAAATAAAACAATGCAATTTTTAAATAAGACATGATGTTAGAAGTTAGAACTGTATTGTAATATAGTTGTTTTCTATGAGCTTCTCGTTAACGTTATTTAATTATATTAATGTATCTATATACATCTATATTAACGGAGTCAAAGTGTTGGCTGGTTTATTATTTGGTTTGAGGCAAGTAATAAAAACCGAAAATTTATAAATAATTATTAACTTATTTGAAATGGAATATTTATTAAAAGAATTATCTTTAATCTATTATTAATATATAAGAAAGAAAGAAGAAAAATATCAAAGGAACAATTGTTATACATTTAACAATTATCAAGAAGTCGACAAATCAAGAAATATTCAAATATTTTCCGAACACTGATCCAAACAAACTTTGAGTGCATATGTACAAGAGTAGAGGAAGCTACATGCACATGGTGTGGCTGTGGCCTTTCCAAGTCACGGGTTCAGCGGGGGCGGAACTGTAATCTGGGGTCAGTCCCACCACGCTTCGCGGGTGGGACTTGGGAGTGCGAGGGGACAATGACGGAGAGAGAGTAATGTGTAATGTTTACGATTTCAATTAAGATATACGTTATGTAATGTGTTAAATTATCGTTTCATGAAATTAAAACGTATTAAGCTAAACTTATAATATAGCGAAAACAATTCTTAAAGAAATAGGCCGACTTGTCCACCGAGTACCCGCGCCATTACAAATACGGCAGGCCATGTACGGCCACGAAAAGGTAATCCATAAACGTAATATACGAATTCTCATTATAGTTCAATCACTTCAATCTATTTAAATTAAAATTTACCTTATCCACATATATATATAGAGAGAGAGAAATTGTTCCAAATAGCCAAATAGAAACGTTTGATTAGCAAAATAGTCAACCTTTATTTTATCTTTCTAAAATAGCCAATATGTATGAGGTGACATTTTAATATCAATTTTTGTTCCTATTATACCATTTTCATTATCTTTCTTTATACGATTAAAATTCTAACGTATTAACGGTTAATATACCAAAAATATGCATTTAAAAAATTGCTCCCTGGAATATCTCGATTTAATTTTCAAAAATTAAATAGGGAATATCCTTAATTTTAGCCACGTATAAATTTGTAACTACTTTGATATTAGTATTGATATTTTTTAAATATTAAACGTGATAATGCCTATTAACATGGAAAATATTTTGTAAATTAAAACGAATTAATGGTTAATATACCAAATATATGCGATTAAAAAATTGCTCCATGAATCGTGGAATATCTCAATTTAATTTTCAAAAATTAAATAGGAAATATCCTTAATTTTAGCTACGTATAAAATTTGTAACTACTTTGATATTAATATTGATATTTTTTTAAATATTAAACATGAGAATGCCTATTAACATGGAAAATATTTTGTAAATAAATACATAATCTTTAGAAAATACATTTGATAATTTAAATCCAATTGTATTACTAGTTTATGAATGTATATAAACAAGTATTAACAGTTTATAGATTTTGTAAATAAATACACAGTCTTTAGAAAATACGTTTGATAATTTAAATCCAGTTGTATTACCAGTTTATATACGTATATAAACAAGTATTAACAGTTTATGAATGTATATAAACAAGTATTAACAGTTTATAGATGTATTCACTGTTAACATTAAAATTTGAATTTATTAGCGGAAAGGTATTTCGTTAATTATAATTGGATATTAAAATCATAATGTATAAATGTGATAATTAAGAGTATATAAGTCATTTTATAGTCATTAACATGGTTAATTGGCTATGCTTAAATATAAACGAAAAGTTTGCTATTTAGCAAATATCAACTTTTTATTTAGCTATTACGCTATAATGCCCATATATATATCATAGGTAGGAGTCTTTTAATTATTTTTTTTTAAGGTTCAATTTTTTAATTTTTTTAAATATCATGAATTATGACCAAAAGGGTTTCCCAAACTAACATGTAAAAAAAAATGAACATCACGACACACTCAAATAGTAATTGGTCCCAGAGCAAGAATAATAAGATTCGTTTGTGGATGATACTAATTGTTAGGGCTATTTTGGGAGTTTAATCACATGGATAACCTCAAGCCTTTGTGTTGTCCTTTTGCATGACATTTTTCACTTTTATAGATTGCTTCTTCAACTTGCTTTCCTTCTACGACTCTCATGCACATGGATAACCATTTTTTGGACCTATATATACTCACTCAAACAAGTAATGCCAATTCCAATATTTTTTATCCTAAAAATATATGGAGTTCATCCTATATTCGAAAATTATCATGAGTGATTTTTCTCTTTTTATACATTTTTTTTCTTTCTAATTTACTTGGTTTTATTATTTGGGTTTACTAAGAGCAATCAAACTAATGACACAATTATATTAAAATAGTTGTACTAAGCAGGGCCCGTCCTTGCTATATTTGAGCGTGACCGGTGCTTCGGACTGCCAAATTGTAAGGGACACCAATTTTTTTTTAATATTTTCTTATTATATATATTTCAAAATTGAAACCGATTTTAATATACTTCATTTGTTTCTACAATATTTTTTCTTAAAGTATGCTTGATTATACACTAGATGCAAATAATGTAGACTATTCATAAATATATATATATATATATAAAATATAGTTTGTGGTTAGGTGAACGAATATTTAGATTGTAAAAAATATATATGCCTTATGAAAGTAAATGTCACTTTAGGAAGTTTTATTAATAAGGTGAAAGATGTCAATATTGTCAAATAATTGTTCAAAAACACGTTGTAAAGTCGTAATTATGAGTGAAATTTAATTATATAGTTTTTTTTTTTTTTTAAATTGACCCCGACAAACTCATGACCTCTCCTATTATTAACATGTTGGAATATTCAATATAGTTGAGAGACTTGAGACATTAATTAACTTTCTTCTTCTTCTTTTCGATCTCAAGTTTACTATTAGCATTGATATAAAAGAGAGCAAAATACCACGTGAAAGCTAGGTCATGTAGATAAATATATAGACTTGAAGAACTTCAATAATATCATCTAGAAACCTCCAAAAATAGATAGTATGTATAAGCAAAGAATATTTGTTTACCTTTCTTTGGACCCATTAACATGCAATTGGAAAGAATGTACAATGTTGAACAAATTTATAATTTTTTTCTTCAAATAATACTTGAAAGGTCGAGACTCAAGACCATGTATGAGTAATAATAGAATTGACGGAAAAATAATCCAGTTGTAGCAATTGAGCTCGGAGATACTCAAGTTCTTTTTGTAGTTGAAATCAGTCAATTACACTAAAGTTCGTTCAATTGAGCTCGTAGATACTCAAGTTCTTTTTATTTAATGGTCTTAAATGTAGAAAGATGAAAGTTCGGAATCTCAAGACCAAAAAATAAAAATAATCGATCCTCAAAATAATATAAGTAAAAAGATATCAAAATTTACACCACAAATTAAAAGAAAATAAAATCGATACATAAATTCTAAATTAAGTTATCTCTCAAATGCATATATAATCGTTACAAAAAACGAAGTAAAATCTGGATGTGATCAATTCCGAAGACTACTGTTATTCATCGTACACGTCCCGGATTATTGCGTGTCGTACTATATCGATATATGTATATATTATATCAACACAATAACTATAAACCACCCTTCCAAAAACGTTATCAACACTTAAGTAACCATCAATCATTCCAATCGCACCAGAAGATGATTGAAGAGTTCTTCAAGACTATATATGATGGAGAAGCTTCGATGCTAATCACTGATACATCAATGGAGGCGAGTCAAAGTCAACGACAACAGTAACATTAATGCATTACATAGAGCTCTGAACACATCTATGGATATCATGATCATGTTCATCGAATCAAACCATTAATATGAAGCGAAGCCATACCGAATGAATGGCCTAAAGATTCAATGATTGGAAGTCTTTCATTCACTGCCTAAAATCTGAACAAAACAAGTTATGATACGATATGATATGGTGAAACCTAATTCCTATAAATGTTGATGCATTCATTCCACGTCAAATGCATGGACACGTGTCTACCAGTTCGGCAACGTGTGGTCCAACATGTTTGTCTTCGTTTATGATATAATAATACTCTTAATTTATAACAAACATTTTTGTCTATTTTTTTTAGCAACCAATATCAAATTTGTCTAGGTTCAATTTTCATCATTTTTTCCATATTTATTACTAATTTATTCGATCCATGTTTAGGAAAAAAAAAAAGGAAATACAAGAATGGGCACAAATGTCCCTAATATTTGCTCCTTGGTGCATTTTACCCTCTAAAATTTACTTTTGGTAAAAACGGCTTGTTCTCGTAAAAACTAGTACATTATTATTTATAAAAAGCAAAAATTATTAAAAAAAACATAATGTTAATTAACTTGTCGCAACACGTCCAAGAATATATATATATATATATATATATATATATATATATATATATATATTTTATCAATTTTATCATGTTAATCTTGTGGCACTTTGATGTAACATTATATTATGAAAAATGAACTCCTTTATTGCTTCGCAACACTCGTAATTAGTCTCTTTCGGCAGCTAACTCGCAAAATATTTCTCGAGAAATTCACGTGTTGTGATAAATTATCATATTCATTTATTTTTTAATCGCACAGGGCGCATTTCGCTACACGTTTTCTTATAATAATATCAAATTTAAATATCACAGGTTCAAAGTACGTAAATAATATTGTCATCCTAAATTTGAATCTTATCTTATGATCTTTTCAACAATTGCATGGAGTCATTAATAGCCAATTTATTAGATGAGAATTTGGCAATATATTATGGCATATTCTATATATATACGTTATGGGGCACCAAAAATGGCACGTAATTTGATTGAAGACGTCAAATCAAAATGCATTAATGCTATTTTTATGGATAAATTATATGCCAAATTAGTGCTAATTACTTACTTGTTCTATTAATATTTAATACTAATTAGTAATTACATTCCAATATACACAAAATTCAACATTTATACACTTTACCTTAAATCGTATTTACTATTTTACGCCGTACAAACATACCGAGATTCAATATTCGGTGCTCAATAATAAATATTAAAGACTAAGGCGTTTCCTTTTTTATTTAATAAGGAATTGTGTAATTGCTAGTAATACCCCCAAAGTTTTGCATATTGGTGTATTTTATATCAACAAAGTTAGATTTTGTTAGCCTTGCTTTTAAGACTTTAATAAGTAGTACGATATGTCTAATGATTTAAAAAAAAAATGTCTACTAGTGCACACATCACATAACTAATTACTAAAAAAAATACGAGTTGAAGAGACGTGCGAGATGAAGTTATTTAGTTTAAATAAGTTTTCAAACAAAATAATAGTTAGTATAGTAACAATATGTTTCATTCTTGGATGAAAAACTCGGATTTGCAAAAGATATGCGTAGCGCGTTAATATTGTCACCATAGATAATAGGAAGATTATAAACAGAAAGAAAAAGTTCGTCGAGTAAGTGATGAACCTGTTAAAGCCCAATTGCAGCTCGTGTAATAGCATGATATTCAACTTTTATTGATCATCGAGCAAATGACTATTGTGTGTTGGAGCTCCACGACTTTACATACTTATACTAGATTGCGACTATTATAACAAAATCAACCAGTTCAATTTTTCAAAAACAGTCGAAATAAAAAAAAAAAAAACACAATTAGAAAAGAAAAGATATAAAAATTGTTAAACAAGTTAGTATTTTGCAAAACTTAAAATATTCCATAAATTTTAATAAAAAAGAAGTATCATCCAAGTCCAACTGATAGTATACTATAATAAACTACGTACAAAGAATATTATTGCATAAAACTAAAATTCAAGTTACCGAATTGCACACACATATAAAATTCAAGGGCATGAAGGGCAATGAACGAGATCACGTCTTTAATATTTTATTCGCATAAATCCCCAACCAAGACAAATATTCCAGAGGGGCCTAGCAATTTTTACACATTTATTTTATCTCCAAAAAAACAAATAATAATAATAATAATGACACATTTATTTATTTATTTATTAAATTAAATTAAATTCCACCACCTTATATAAACCTTAAAAAGCTCATCTGCTCTTTTTCCTCATCATCATCTTCTTCTTCTTCGCAATCGAAGAACCAGAAGAGAGAGAAAGTAGAGAGAGAGATCTCGAATCCTTCAATGTTGTTTGGCGCGAACAATGGCCATCACAGCCTCCGAGTCTCAGCCGCCGCCAACTAGCGCCCCGTTTCACCACCACTCCGGCGCCGCCAAATCCCCCTCCGCCGCGCCGGCGCCGGAGGTGGAGAGCGCGCAGTGCGCGTCGTGCGGCTTCACCGAGGACTGCACGCCGGCGTACATCGCGCGCGTGCGCGACCGCCACCACGGCCGCTGGGTCTGCGGCCTCTGCGCCGAGGCCGTGAAGGACGAGGCCACGCGCGGCCACGCGCGCATCTCCGGCGAGGAGGCGCTCAACCGCCACATCACCTTTTTCGAGGCGTTCCGGTCCTCCTCCGCGGCGGAGCGCTCCAACTCCGAGCACCCGATCTCCGCCATCGGGCGCGTGCTCCGGAGGCGGCTCGAGTCGCCGCGGACGGCGCTCCGGTCAAATTCCGACAGCTCGCTGGGGAGCTCGAAGGCCATGGATTCCGACGCCGCGAAGAACCTGGTTCGCTCCGATAGCTGCTTCTCGTCCTTCTCTGGGTGAAAGTCAAAGGTCAAACCGAAACTGAACCGCTCTCTTCTTCTTCCTTGCTTTCTTCCCGTTGTAACTGACTCGCTCGAATATTCAAACCTGTATATATAATTACATATGAATAATTACTTATATATATATAATTATATATATGTAAGGAAAACAAGCTTTTATATGATTTTATTGGTCAATCAATGTGCTGGGTTCTGCCATATCTGCTTTGATATTCAAAGAATCGCTGAGCATTTTCTCTGTTACTGACATGGTTTTGCTCTTCGGTTGAATATTCAAACATATATATATATATATATATATATATACACACACACTTAAGTATAGCATGAATGTGTTTACTGATTCAGTGATTTACCTTGGATATTCTTAATCTGTTTGTTTTGCTTGGTGGAATAATCAAACTTGTAGCTGTACATATAAATATATATAGAAATGACAAATGAGTATAATATAATTTAATGTGTGTATATATATTAGGGAAAAAGGGTTTATGGGTTTTGTGCGAAATAAAAATAAACATGGTCGAGTATTTGAACTCGGGTTGTTGAGTATGAGATTTGAGCCTTACGGACTTTTTCGATTAATAATGTCATAAGGTTTAAGTCGAAGTGTTTGAATTGCGAATTCTAATAAGCGCAAAAGCTCAGTGGTTGAATATTTGAACTCGTGTAATTTAGTTCGAAGCTTGGGCCCCACGACTTTTTCGATAATGCGAAAGAAATGACGCGAGATAACTTGGAATCGAAGTGTCTTAAAGCGGAAATGCAAACTGCTCTTCTTGTATTTGAATTCAATATTGAGTCGGGCGACATTTGTGGCAATCATATTCAGTCTTAATTGCTTTGTGATTGTTCAGAAAATATAGTTTAATGAGAAATCACAATTTTAATATCTGTCGGAGTTGAATTGACAACATATTAATAATAACATGTTCTAAGGTTGTATATTTTTCATCAGAAAGAAAGAAAATGTGATTATAGACACAAATTTTATTTTAGAAAATGACATTATCGGTATTAGAAATTTAGAATGGCTAAAAACGACAACATTATATGTGTCGTTCAACCGCTTCCGTTTTCTAGGGCATAGCGTATAGATAATCGTAATTTTTCTCACAATATAACTCAAATTTAAAATTATTAATATGTATTTCATATTTAAGTTAGTCAGCACAAAGAATATGCAAAATTGTAAATGATTCAAAATGTCACATTAGGATTTAGGAGTAAATAATATAAGTTAGATTTAAAAATTAAGAAAAAATAATATTGACAAAAACAACAAGCAGAACCAATCATATGTAAAAATCCAAGGTCTAAGGTTGTCTTTCGGCGCGGTTATTAATTGATTTTTTTTTGTGTGCAACTGTTAACACTCAATGCGTTGACTGCTCTTAAGACCTTAATTTATGGGTTTTAGATGGTAATTTATTTTGCCATTTACTTCAACAAATTTGAATTTTAACCTAATCTCATAGAAATATAGATATATATATAGAATAGGAAGCACATAGGCTTGCTTTGTCCTTTGCCAAGGAGTAACGATTCTCTACTCGTAAACGAATGCAATTCGATTTGTTTCCGTTAATTTTTGTCTACTTATGATTATATACGAGTTTATGTTTTTCACTTTTGACTGCATACAAATTTATAAAACTTAAAATATAATTTTAAATACCGTGACATGTCTTTAGTATGCCCGTTTTTTCAGAGTCATGCCTTAAGCATGCGGCAGGTCCGTGAACAACTACAACCTATCAATATAATGTTTTATTTTAATTGTAACTCTATTTATATCTTCTATAAATTACAAGTATAACTTTTATTTATATATAATACAACTATAGCTTATTAATATGATGCATTGTTATTAGTGTAATTTTTTAATTTTTTATATTTTATGGTGATAAATAAATAATTTTGAACCTATATAAAATTCATGCTTAAATACTCTAAATTATTTTCTAGAATTTTCGTTAATATTCTCATCGGCATGCGGTATGCCCATTACATTTAAGCGGTATTTTTGGCATGCAGCATGCCCTGTTCTCCGATTTGCCCATCGACATGCATGTCGACATACGACATGCCCGTAAAATGAAAAAAGACGGCGTCGAAAACGACATTATAAACATTGCTCAAAAGAATTGATAAAAAGAAAATACTAAATTCTTATACATTAGTCAAAATGTTTCTTATAGTACAAAAACTTAGACGTTGTGGATTAGTCATGTCGCCACGCCACCTGATCAAATGAGTCAAAAATATTATCAAAAAGAACAAAAAACATAGATAAATCAAATGTTGTCAAATTAAATTTTTCAATAACAAGTTAACGAACAAATCAATCATTTAAATTAAATTTTTAAATACTATTGTTAAAAAAAATCTACAGTATGGTCGGCGGTCGCAAACATCATATATAAATAATACAACTATATTTAAATTTATTTAAAAAGAAAACGAACAGAGAGAAATTAGCTTTTGATTGTCTTTTCCTAATAAGAAGACAAAATTAAATAGAAATAAATAAGATAAGACCGAGAGTGATTATCTGGTCTTTGCGGCTACGAAACCATCTTTCTGTCGCCTCACCATTCTCGCCGTAACGATTCTTTTCACTACTATATAATATAATCAATGTTCATTTTTATTTTATTTTTCTGGCCTCACATTTCTAAATTTCAATAGTATTAATGTTATTACACCGAATAACGAACAAGTGTATTTAAAAAAAAAAAAAATTGTTAAAAATATTCATTTTGTGTCAATTATTTTTAAAAAAACTACTCATTCTGCGCGTTAAAAACTACCCATAATGAATAATTTTTTAAAAAGTTTGCACAAAATAGATATTTCATTAATTAACCCAAAATAAATTAATAACTTGAAGTCTAACCCCATATTCACTCAAATATATCTTTCAGCTAATTAATATTTTACTAAAATTAATATATTAGTTTGTCAAACTATTACAAAACAATCGATGTTAAAGATCATTTTATGAAAATACTTAAAAATTGTTAAGGTCGGATTTGGTCAAATCCATCCTCAACACAACTCGTGTCGTTTTGTCCATAAACGACATGAGGGAGGCGAGGTAGTTCACCAGCGAAGAGGGAGTTATCCCCGAGGAAGGACATCCCCGAGGAGGAATACCCCGAGGAGGTTTGTCAGCGAGGGGACGCAGCCACGCGAGCAAGCGGGTCGCGATGAAGCGTCCCATCACGACTCGACGAGGAACTTCGTCATGATGATTATGCAAAGCCCGGTGACAGCCGAAGAGACGTGCATTTAATGAAGCCGACCTACTCACTCGATGAGAGCGTCAGCGACGGCTGACGAGACGCGCATTTAATGCGGCGCACCTACCCATTACGGGAGCATGCTCGGAGGTGACATAAAGTGAGGATAAACCCCGCTGCCTTCAAATCACGTCAGAGAGTGATGATTAAAGAGGAAAAAGGCGGGAAGGATAGAAGGGGAAAGTATTGTAAACTCTATAAAAGGCAAGATAAGCCTCATTTTGTAGAGGTTGGTCAGTTGGTGATTCGAACAAAAGGGAGAGAAAAAAGACTCAGCAAAAGCAAGAAAAAGAGATCTTGTAATAGAATTATCTGAGGCTCATGATCCTTCATCTGTCCAGCTATTCAACGGAAGAAAACCGAGCTCATTTCGGAAATCATAATAAAACAGAGATACTCATCATTTGTTGTCATTTTATTTATTATTTGATGATTGTCTTTGTGACTGGAAAAGGGTGGTGAAAAACCCCCTCTACAAAAATAATTATATGTTTCACACAATGTTTATTTTGTTTTAAGTATAAAGCGTTGTTTCTACTAAAAAAGTAAAATTCAGAAAACAAACCGTACCAAATGCAAAATTCCCGGGACATCAGTGCAAATTACTCTTTTTATTTATGACCTAATAAAAAGAAGACGAGTCCTTTTTCTTGCTCCAATACACACATTTAGTAATACATAATAATGATTAAACGTCTCGTTATTGAAAACATTATTATAGGAAATTAAAATATGCCTTTGGAATTATTCTAGCCGAAGTTGATGCCCTGAGCCAAAGGCAGTTGGTCGCCGTAATTGATCGTACTGCAACACAATAGTAACGTGTGAGCCACGCAAGGAAATATCAGTAGCGTGTGACCTACGCAAGCATTGGTTTACTACTTACCAAGTGGAGCGGCGCATGTATTGCTTCCACGAGTCGCTCCCGGCTTCCCGCCCGCCGCCGGTCGCCTTTTCTCCGCCGAAAGCGCCGCCGATCTCTGCTCCGTTGGTCGGGATGTTCACATTCACGATGCCGCAGTCGCTTCCCCGAGCCCTGAATAAGGAGGTTTCTTAGATATATATGCGTTTGGTTAAATGGTTTGGGAAACCAGTTTTGCAAATTGGTTTGGGAAACCAGTCTAAGAGTTTAGTCTACCAAATCAGTTTGGGAGTTTGATTTTTGAAACACTGTTTGGTTAGTTTTTTGTTAATTTGTGGTTGAATATAAATAAATAAAAAATACAAAAAAACACAATTTATGTTACTAAAAAGAAAGTTTGTTTTATTTGAAAGTAATATATATTAATATTATGTTTAAAAAATATTTGCCATATAATACAAAAAAATTATTCATATTTCATGACTCTAATTACATGTTTAAATAATGTAATATATAGTAAATATTCCGTTCAAGAGTTTATATCATTGTAATTAAGTTAGTATTTAATAATATACATAATTTAAGTATATTTGTTAATATGATAGTAATATCATTAAAATTTATTATTATATATAAAAATGATTTTAATAATTTATTATATAAGTTAATTTCATAGTTAATATCTTATTATAAATAGTACAATAATATTATAGAATGATAATATATTATTATTATTTTATTTTGTATTATATTGAGTTGAAGACCAAAGACAGAAAACAACTTCAAGTCGTTTTCTGTTTTCCTTCATTAAAATTTCAGTGGTCTGCGAGACCGGTCTCGGAAAACAAAGACAACTGGCAACCAAACGTGGTCTGCGAAACCAATATGACATTGTTTGAAACCAAAACCAGAAACTGGTCTCGGAGACCATAATTAAACGCCCAGATTTCTTGGTTTCGAAAATAATTTTTCAATTTGCTCACCCGATCCATTTGAAAATTGCGTCGGGCCTGCGAGTGAAGATCGAGCTGCTCAATCCTTGTGGGACGGAGTTGTTCAAGTGAATCGCCTCTTCCAGATTCTGCAAGTTATTTTACAAAATTATGAAAACTCGAAAAGAAAAAACGAACATTTTAGCCTGAACCCTAAGCAATAAACAATAAAACACGAGATATAATCACCTGAATTTTCATAACATATAGAACCGGAGCGAATAATTCCTCCTTCACAACCGAAGCATTTGGAGAGATCTCGACGATCGTTGGCTGCACAAAATTTCCGTCTGATTCTATGATCGATCCTCCGGTCAGGATCTTCCCTCCCTGCATAAAGGGATTAGATTTTCATCAAGTGGGAAAGATTTGAATTTAAGTGTTGGGTTAGTCAAAAGGCAAAATCTACATGCCTGAGATTTTATAGCTGCAATTCCCTTCTCAAAATTCTCTCTTGAAGAACGGGTATGAAGTGGGCCCACAAGCGTTCCTTTTTCCAACGGATCTCCAACTTTGACTTGTGTGTAAGCTCTGACTAGGTGATCCAATACGTTCTCATAGACGCTCTCGTGAAGAAACTGAAGCAAGCAAGAGTTCACTCAAATAAGACTAGAAACGAAAATGACAAAGAGTGCAATAATTGTCAAAGTTATCTTAATAATGTAGAATTATTAACGGAAAAGTCATTACCAATCTGCGACATGTCGTGCATCGTTGCCCAGCAGTTCCGACTGCCGCAAACAAAATTGAGCGCACCGCAAGCCCGACGTCTGCATCATCCATAACAACAATGGCGTTGTTTCCGCTCAATTCAAGCAAACATTTCCCGAACCGTTCATTAACGGTTCGTTGCACCATCAATCCAACCTATATAGGATCACAGAGACTATTAATACTCTTTACTGTTTGAAAATTACTTAAAATACACAAAGAATGATGAAGAACCTGTGAACTTCCGGTGAATGAAACGAGGGGTATTCTTGTATCTTTGGCTATCGCTTGGCCAATCTCTGCTCCACCACAGAACGAGGTGAATATTGCACCTGGCAAATTGTTTTTTTCGAGAACCTCAGCGACCAGCTTTGTGACGGCAATTGTAACCAACGGAGTTGTTGGAGCACCCTTCCTAATGTATGCAAGAATAGTGTTAAGCATTAAATCTTTTTTTCTTCCCTTCTTCCAGTGGTTTTCTAAAAATGGGTTTTCACGTAAAACTCTTGTATCAATTACCTCTTAATCGTGTCTGTCTAGTGTTCGATTTATAACATTAAGTAAGAAAACAAAGTTATAACTGTCGAGTAAACCCGAACTTACCATACAACAGTGTTTCCAGCGACCAAGGCAATGCAGGCATTCCATCCTAAAGCGCGCGAAAAAAAAAAAAAAAACGTTACATAAAACCCAGAATTATAATCACAGCTTTATAAAAAACCCCAGATGTACAATCACAATTCATAGCAAAACCCAACATTGTGATCCAGCGATCGAAAACTTAATTGACAAACAATGGCGAGCATAAGAACGCACCAAGAACGGCACACGGAAAATTGAATGCAGATATAACTCCAACTACCCCAAGTGGGTTCCACATCTGCACGTTGATCGTCGTCCAAACTCAGTGGTCAGTTTATATTCATAGCAAGTTCGATAAAATGAAGCTATAATACTATCTTGCAGGTAGTTGATAGCTAAGTTTGTGATTTGACCTCAAACATCATATGATTCGGACCTGCAAACAAAGAACGTAATCCATAAATACATATAATTTAGCTCGCAGCAAAAGATCAACAATGCCACTAAGCTATTTCGCTCACGTTCGGAAGGAATGATTGACCCGTTCAGCTGCCGGCTTAGCCCGACGGCGTAGTCACACATATCGATAACTTCCTGAAAGAATTCAAAGCTTCATTACTAAGATTTTAACTTCAATCAACATATATGGCAGTTTAATAACAGTGATTTCACACCAAAAACACAAATCAGCATACATTGCAGTTCAAAACTCCCAATCAACAATGGCGAAATCGACAGCAGAAACACAAATCGGTCGATACCTGAACTTCCCCAATTCCTTCAGGAAGAATCTTCCCCATCTCGAGCGACACGAGCTTGCCGAGATGATCCAGCTTGGCTCTGAAAGCGTCTCCGATCTGCCTCACGATCTCGCCTCTCTTCGGCGCCGGAACCTGCAAAAATCATTTCCAAACGCTTCTCAGAAACCAAACACTCAGACTCACGAAATCATCTGACAAGGAAGCGATGAACTCACAGTCATCCATGTCTTCGACGCTTCGTAGCAAGCACTCAAGCCCTCCTCGTAGTCCTCGATCGAAACCTCCTTCACTTCAGCGATTTTCTGCGTCCGAAACGGTCACAATCGCAAATCAACGAAGATCAGAAACTCCACACAGTTGATCAAATCAGAATCACGAAATCGATGAAAACAAGAGAAAACCTGATTGGTGGACGGACTGACGGTGGTGATGACTGGTCCGCTGGCTTTCCACTCGCCATTGACGTAACCTCCGAGGTTCTCCGATCCGAGACCGATCTCCTTCAGAAACTCAAAAGCCATGATCGGAATTCAGGGGAAATGGCGAGAACGAAGAGGAATGTATGAATGTGAAAGTGTATATACACACATATACATACACAGATATATAGATATAGTGGAAGAAATGGAAAGCTTTGTGTAATGGTGCCGTGGCTGGCTTGCTCACTCACTGGATGAGAAAAGGTAGTGAAGCGTTACGGCAATAATAATAATAATAATGGTGATGATGATTTATGTTAATTTAATTTGGATTATTATATAATATGGTATTAAATTATTAATTAATTTAATGACACGACAATGTCGAGTCCAATAAATGAGATTAAAGTGGAAAGAAACAATTATGTGTGACACGACCGTCTCGATCCAAGGAATCCTAAATAAATGTAGTTAAAATCGAAAAAAGACAAACTATGGTAGCGTAGTTCGTGACTAGACAATCTCTTATCTCAAACTTCAATCAGTAGCTGATTTTACAGATATATGTGATGGGATATAAATTATTAGCTATTATGATTTCTACAATAAATACATATAGTAATTAACAAAAATACATCTTTAAATTCCCTTTCAAAAACAACACCATCAAAGCATGTTTTAGTTTTAGTTTTAGTTTAAGTTTTAGACTTTTACTTATATATATATATATATATATATATATATACCCCTTTAGGAGTTTAATTTTAAAATACCTAAAATACTCCTTACTAAAATACCATATACATCTATGGTAAGAAAAGAGAGAATAAAACAGTCATATGAAGAGAGGGAGGAATGAAAGGAGAGCATGTTTTTTAATTTCTTTATTTAGTTAATTAAGAAAAATAAATAAAGGTAAAAGTGTCAAATTATACCTTAAGAGTATAGTTTAGTAGTTTTTGAAACTTCGGAGTATATTTTTTGATAAAAGTGAAAGTTGAAGGTGGAAAAAACAATTCTTTTGCATGTTTCCGCTTATTTATGAACCCTTTTGTAGACTAAGATTTTTTTTCTCGAGATATGTCTTTTCTTCTCGTTCTCTTATTATGGTATCAGAGCTAGAGTTAAGTTCGGTGATTAATATTTATGAGTTTATTGAGGGGTTACGATTAATTTAATTTTTATGAGATTTTAAAATCTAGTGACCGATGGTGCTGATACCGAAACCAATGAGGATTTTATGAAAAACAATTAATATAATCAATATGATTTTATAACTCAATAAATCCATCATCCTGCATAAATAAAATACATTTGTCACATATAAATAGTCATAACAAATAAAAGTAAAAACATTTGCGACATAAGAATACAATCTTATAGTAATAATACAAAAATATTATTGAAGTCCAAGTTTAACATATGTGTTGAATAAGTCATTTTTATTTATTTTTTATTTAACCATTGACATATACTTTTTTTTTTTAATGTAATTGACCTTATCGAAATGCTAGCGAAATTGGACCTCAACACTGTTGATGTGCAAATTCGTTCCTTAAATAGGAGTTATAAGATCATTAATTAAAGTAATAGTTCAAATTAATTAAAAGCATAAGTTATGAATATAATTGAATATTTATGCAAAGCGGGCTTATAAAACACGAAGCCCAGAGGCCCAATGAATATTCAACCATGTTTGGGCCTGAACAGAACCAAATGCCCAAAAGGCAAGAAATTCACCACGAGCAGAAAATGCTCAAAGGAAATCCGAACAGAGCCTTCCAAGGGAAGAAACCTCGAACTAAGCTCAAAGATCCTACTCCAAGACAAAAATCAACACTTGGTCAAAATCCAAATATCAAACAGATTATACGACCTGAAGAACCCAAAAACTCACCCCGGACAGAAATTGTCAACAAAGGATCCGGGCAGAAACATACGAAACATCCGAGCACGAGCAGACCAAGTCAACCACCTCAATTCAAACCTTCGAAGCCCGACCAGGAAAAACGCCACGATTTAAATTCAAATCCCACGACGACAAGTCAAAGTCCATCACTACGCAAATCTCTCAGAACGTGGCCCACGTGTCAGCTCGACAGCAAACCAAGCTCCGAACTCAAAGCCATCACCAACGGGCAGAAACCAGAAGCCTATAAAAGCAAGGAGACAGCTCCATCATACGCACGCAAGCATTGATTTCGAGATAATAGAGAGATTTGTATTTTCCAGAATTCTTCATCTTTTACTTTAGATCTACCAGAAATTGGCTTGTGGTTTCGGTTGATCCATTTTTTTCAAAGCAATAAACGTACAGAGGACGTAGTCAACTACCGCATTGGGACGAACTTCTCTAAAAAACCTCGGTGTTCTAATCTTTTTCTTTTTCATATTTATTTTGTTACTGTCTAAAGTATTGACGATGCGGAGGTTAGAATCCACAAAATTCAGCAATATCAAATTGAAATCCCATTCACAATTCACGTGACTGTTGGTGTGTGAAAACAAGTCATCAAACACTGTATTGCTATTGTCACATTTGAGCTCTGATTTCTACAACCGCTAAAAAAATTGAGAATATTATCGACACACTTAATATAAAATTGAGTATCTATGTCGTCAAAATTCAAAAATTAAACTCTAATAATAAACCTCGAAGCACAAAAAAATTATGCACTCCACGTGTAAATAAGACTTGAATGTTTTTGTTTAAAAAAAAAAAGACTTGAATGTTTTTTTATTTGCTATATTTATATTTGTTTCTTTTACACCTATGGCCCACTTTGATATTTCTATGTTATTTTCGGAATTGCTTTTTTAAAATCACTATAAAAAAAAATATTAGAAAAAATAATACATTGCTTGGTTGATTTAAAAAAGATTTAATTTAATGTTTAGAAAGTAATTTTATTCAGTAAGCTTTTAAATATCAAAAATATTAATATAGACATAAGTAATATTAATTAATCACAATATTAATATTAACATAGAAAGGATTAGTTAGCATTAATCACGCTTTGCTTAATTTGTCGAAAAAACAAAGTCTCTGGTTCAGGAATACAACAATGTCGTTTTTCATCAAATAATAACATTGTCGTTTTTTCTCAGAGGGACGAAATAGAAGACGTCGTAGTACAGAGAGTTCAGAAACGACATTGTAGCCCCCAAAAGCATAAATTTCCTCGTCGAAGCCATCAATGGCGGACCAGAGAAGCATCGCAGATGAGCCAAATTGGTGGAGCTGCCCAGAAGCTTCTTCGTCTTCTTCTCTCTCCCAGAACTCCTATGAAGATCCATTGAAGTTGCACTCGAAGATCATAATCTCGCGCAGGGGTCCAATTTCACCCCGTAGCTATCATCCTTCTTCAATTCGTTCCTAGAAGTGTCCGTTGATCGCGATTCATCCCCAGATCGATTCACTTCGCCGATTATCAGCTGAGGGAGCGCGATCATGGCGCAGAAGCTGATCTCCGGCTCGAGAAACCCTAGATTCCGCGGCGCTTTCAACGGAATATGCGCTCTGGTATTGCTCTTCTTATTCTACAATCATCACACAAGCTTCGTTTCACGCGATCGGAATGATAGATTAGAGGTATCGCGACGAAGAATTTCTGAAATTGAGAGTGTTTCGTCGAACCGTACTGTGAACGATTTAGACCTAAGCGATCCCAAATTGTGCGCCGGGTTGTCGAAGCACGTGGGCTTCCGGAGCCACTGCGAGTACTTGACGGCGCATCCCGAGTGTAACTCCGGCGGATTCTTCAACTACATTGGCTTCTTCTACTGCGATTGCGAGAAGTTTAGCGTTCTGGGTTACGCGGTTCTCGCGATTTGTATGATCGCCCTGTTTTACATCTTGGGGAACACTGCGGCGGACTATTTCTGCTGCTCGTTGGAGAAGCTCTCGAGCCTTCTGAAGTTGCCGGCGACGGTCGCCGGAGTTTCTCTGCTTCCGCTCGGGAACGGAGCACCGGACGTGTTTGCGAGCATTGCTGCTTTCGTCGGGAAAAATGCTGGTGAAGTTGGGCTAAATAGTGTGTTGGGAGGCGCGGTTTTCGTGACTTGCATTGTTGTGGGGACGATTTCGCTCTGCGTGGCGGAGAAGGGGTTTCGGATCGATAAGAAGTGTTTCGTCAGAGACGTGTGTTTCTTCCTCTTCACGATTGCTTCACTTGCTGTGATCTTGCTTGTTGGTGAAATTACTGTTGTGGGGGCTATAGTGTTTGTTTCTATCTATGTTGTTTATGCGTTTGCTGTTGCGGCTAATGAGCTTCTGAGGAAACATGTGAGGAAGTTGAGATTAGATTCAGTCACACCGTTGCTTCCCGTACGCGGAAGCATATTCTCGCAAGGAAATGAGGAAGATGATTCTGTTTACGCTTCGCTACTCGAAACGGAGGCTGACAGCGACGTGCCTCATCTCCCGAGCAAGTTGCCTCAGTGGATGTGGGCTTCGAACGTGGCGATTTTTTCGAATCAGGCCATGAAATCCAGAACCGAGAATCCAAAGCCGTTGTGGGGTTGGAACGAGGAGGAAGAAGTCGTGGCGGAGAAACCGTTCTCTTGTTCCAAGGTTTTGTATGTTCTCGAGATGCCGTTGACAATCCCCAGACGGTTGACCATTCCCATCGTTGAGGAAGAACGGTGGTCGAAGCTGTACGCCGTTGCAAGCGCCTCGTTAGCTCCGATTCTTCTGGCTTTTCTATGGAACAGCCAAGAGAACATCGGAAATTGGAGTGGGAAAATCGGGTACTTCCTTGGCGTTGCATCAGGCGTATCGTTCGGTGTACTTGCGTATCTATACACCAGAGCCGATCAGCCACCGAGAAAGTATCTGTTTCCGTGGGTTCTAGCCGGATTCTCCATGAGCATCGTCTGGTTCTACATCGTCGCCAACGAGCTCGTAGCCTTGCTGGTCGCTGTAGGTGTCATCTTTGGGATCAACCCTTCGATATTAGGGTTGACCGTCTTAGCATGGGGCAACTCGATGGGCGATCTGATGTCGAACACCGCATTGGCAATCAACGGTGGAGATGGCGTCCAGATCGCGATGTCCGGATGCTACGCGGGGCCCATGTTCAACACCCTAGCGGGTTTGGGAATCTCAATGCTGTTGGGAGCTTGGAACAAGAGGCCGGAATCTTACATCGTTCCTACAGACGGTAGCTTGTTCTACACGATCGGATTCCTCACATTAGGGCTCGTTTGGTCGCTTGTCGTGCTGCCGAGGAACGACATGCGCCCGAATAGAACGTTAGGGTTCGGTCTGATCGCGATCTATCTGGTTTTTCTCTCATTCAGGTTGAGCACATCGATTGGTTCAGTTTCCATTGTATAGAACACATTGATTTGATGATATTGATATAGATTAGTTCATGATATTTATGACTGTAAATTATTAAGTATTGATAGTTCATGAGGAAAAAGACCCTAATTTTACATATTGTTTAATTATATATATGGTTGCAAATTAGGTATAAATATATTATGGATTTGTTGTGTAGTAGAGAATGCTCCAAATTAGGTACCAACTTTGAATTCTTTTGGTGTGTAGTTTGCCTCTAAACTTTTACTAATGTTTCGAAAAAAACAAAAGGTTGCTCCCGTTCGTGTTTTTTTTTTTTTTTTTTTGAATGGGCGTTCGTGTTAAAAATGATGAAAAATATTAACTTGTGTGCAATACGGGATTTAGCCAGGTGGTTGAGTTTTTGAAGTTGTGCCTTCGAGGCGCAGGGGTTGAGCTCCACGATATGCAAATTAAAAAACGCTTACTTTAATAATAAGAAAAACACATCGTACTTGAGGGTAATTTTGTTAAAAAATACTAATAAACTAAAATTTGAAACTATTATGAAGCAATTAACGAGCCTGGCAATTCACAAACTCTTAAGATAAAAGTGTGCACACATGTTTAAAAAAATGGTACTATATAATACTTTCTGACAATGACTTTTGAAAATACAAGTGACATTGGTTTCAGAAACCAAGTATAAAGGATAAAATGTATAACATCTAAAGTTGGAAGGGGTATTAATGCCAATTACTCTTCTTTTGTGGTCACTTTTTTAAAGAAATTATTCTAGTTTGACCCTCCTTTGTAGATATGAAATGTGTTTAGCTACCTTAAAGTCATAACATTGGACCAAAATTTGTTTGAAAACACAACATAAAAAAGCAGAGAATCTAAATGCCTATTTAGTTGGGCAAGTTTGGCAAACCGTTAAAGATTCCTCTTGTGATTGGAAATGTGATTGAAAACATTATCTAATGGATATTGTAAAGCTATTTCCATGCTCCGAATTGTAAGGGTGAAACCCGGAACTAAAGTACAATCTTTTAGAACTTTCGACTCAATTGACTTTTCGGGACTTAAACAATTGAGTTCAATCTTGGTTTTGAAAAAATCCGTTTCATGTTTAAGATAAGTCGGGTCTTGGTTTCTTAATCCATTCAAAATGTGTAGGTCACTCTAATTTTTTAATTATTAAGAAACTAAAAGATACATTAGAATCACATTATAAATTTAGTATAAATATATGAATATTACATGTTAGAAAGGTCAACCCTAAAATGAAACTATATAAGCTAAAACGATATTTTTTTTTTAATGATTAAAAATATTAAAAGATGGCCATAAATCAGGAACCAGATTTTTGAAAGCCTTTGCTCAGTCCTTGTGTCTGGCTCTTCTTCAAAAGGACCTTGTTTTTGGGGCCGAATCCGGCATGGACCGGGCAACGTACCGTGAGGGTAAAAACTTTCACCTCTATTAAAATCATGGATAATAGCGGCTAAAGTAGACAATCTTTCACCATTTGTGCCAATAAAGATCCAAACTGAATTAACAACGGCAATAGTAGTCAAATCCGACAAACGTGTGTCCAATACCAATTCCATCCACTCAGCTCTAACGTCCGCTAGTATCTTGCCACGTCCGTTAGTGTCCTGTTATTGCCATGTGTGCAAATCGCCAAGAATTAGGGTTTACACTTGGAAACGACGTGGCAAGATACTAACGGACGTTATAGTTTAATGCATGGAATCAGTATTGGACACACATTTGTCGCGTTTGGCTACTATTGCGCTATTAATTCAGTTTGGACCTTTATTGACACAAGTGATGAAAGATTGGCTACTTTAGCCACTGTTATCCCTTAAAATCATGTTGAGTATACGTGTATCTTCGGCATTGTTGATCTATATGATGGAGTACTGAAACATTTCTAGGCTGATAAACATTCATATTTTCTTCATCCTTAAAACATATTATATTTATGTATATAAACTAGGAATCATTCACGCAAAGATATCCCAAAATATTGTAGATTCTGACTTTTAATTGCGTAAATTATATATCTAAGGTCGTCAAACTTATATTTTTTTATTATTGATTTTTACACATGTATAACTCAAATTAACCCAAGTATTATGTACGTTTTGAGATTTTTCTTGTTAAACACTTCAAATTGAAGCATACACGTATTACTACTTAACATTGAACAGACGTAACTATTACGACTTTAGGTATCTAATCCGTAGTATTAAAAATTTGAGAATATGTCAGACTATTTTGAAAAACTTAAGTGTTTTTGCCACAATTATTCCTATATGCTATGTTTAACTTTATTTCTTATTCTCTTTACCTTTAGATTTATGTTGTAATTTCGATTTAAAATTTTCTTCTTCTTTCGTGACTTGGGAATATTTTATAAAAATGAAGTCGTTGCTCCGTATTGGGTTTGACTTGCCTTCTTCACAATTATAGTAAAAAGAGATGGCAAGAGAGTAATTATTTTTCCAAACTCTAATGAATAAATATAAAGTGCTTATCAAAACCAAAAAAAAAAACAAAAACAAAAACTTAGTTGAATGGTAGGTATTGAAAAGGGTGAGATGAAATAAAATGATGTTGTATTTAGTAATCTATCTTTCCAATTAAACACGTGTTTTAGTTTTATAATCTTTTAGTTGATAGCGTTTAAAACTTTACATACATGAAATGATATATTATAGTATGATACTTTGGACAAGAATGATTATAAATATTAAAATGAAATGAAATATAGTATATATTATATAACACTGTGATGTGATTGTGAATAGTCCAATGAACTACACAAATACACAATTTTGTACGTAATTTGATACAATCTGGTTAATTTGATATTTATGTGATCGCTTACTTCACATAAAAATGTTTAATTAAATAAAAAATATTGTCGAACTGGAATCCCTTTTCAAAAATGTAATGGAATCACGATACTATAATTGCATTATACGTGTGAATTTTTTTCAAATTTATGTTAGATATATATTGCTAGCTGATTATTAATACATGAAATAATTTTATTTGTAAATCTCAATTCGAGTCAAGCGTATACTTAAAAAATAATATTATTAAGGACATTTCTTTTTTACTTTTTTTTTTTTTTTTTTTATCGTCCGGAATCAAACTAGCTTTGCCTCAATAAATGAGCAAATTTGAGTAACAAAAGGAACAAAACAATCTATTACACTTGCACAATAAACAGCTTATAACACACAAAACCCTAGCCTATAATTATACACACAAAACCCTAGCTATAACTATATAAATATATATATATATATATTAGTAATTAAATACAAACACTTAGATATAAAGCAAAACTAGCACCTGGTAGATTCACCATAAATATAATCAAGAGTCGCAATGACCCCAAAAACAAAAGCTTGGTCAACGCCTGGTTTGACTATGACATGATACAGATCATTGCTTGTCGTTGACTCTGTGAACTCCTTCTTCACTCCGATCTGTATTTAAATAAAAGAGCTATGTATAATAGTGTCCATAATTTATATATAAAAACGTCTTGATCAGATAAAAATTGATCTTAAACATGTTGTTTTTGTTGTTAATTACTTTTTGTTTATATGATATATTGATATACAGCTATTTATTAATTATATTACTTAACATATTAAAATTTTGAAATGGGGTCATAAAAAGAATTATATATAATAATTTTATGTATATACCTGAGCTACTATGTTGCCTCTGCGGTCGACGATGCTACAATCACGATCAGGAAAATGTCCGATAGTCTCGAAGTCATAATTATGTCTTCCGTTCGGCTCTATGAAGATTCGAATAGCATTGTTCCTGGTCAAACACGAGTTTGGATCTTTCAAAGTGAACACCACTTTTGGAGATCCTTCATAGTTGAAAGTGTATCCCTTCCATGTCCTGTAAAAGCTTAGAGCCTCAACCATGGATCCCTATATATAATAAATTCATTATTGATCATACATTTTATTTTTGGACAATTAAAATAAAAGCAATAATGTATGTTTTATGTCTCTTAACCAAAACTATAATATGCTTCGATTGATTCCCATGCCATGTTCAAAATGATTTTGTAGCTTTACGTAAATAGATATGGTATATATACACACACACACATATATATATATATATATATATAGTATTTTGTCTCGCTCAAGCTAAAGTAGAATATATGCTTCAATTGATCCTATGTATTCTTAGTTTTTTATTTTATTTTTAAAGGACACAAAAGCATTGCAGTGCCTAATAATTTTATTCATTAGTCAATAAAACATATATAATATATAGTTTGGTTTGATTATTGGATAACTAGATGCGAAAAAGACTATCGATAAATTATTATTTTTAAACCTTTATATGATATATATATACATATATTATACCTATTTGTGTATACTATTTTATTTTATCTCGTTAATAAGATAAAGTATGCTTCAATATCCTATTTGTTCATAACGTTGCAGACAAAACTTCTTCTGCAGTACCCATTGATGCATGCAATATCATCGATAACGTATTATATATATAGATATATATTGTAAATTTATATATATATATATATATATATATGTGTGTATATATATAATTTTTCAGTATAGATCAAGTTAGAATATCTTTTATATATTATCGATAATAGACATTCTATTCTGTACGTACCTTCCGACGAATGAGAAGTAGATCTTCTCCGTCAGAACCCTTGAGAATGAGCTGATCGGTCTTCCCGAGAATTCCGCAGCCATCGACTCGGAAAACAACTCTTTGGCTGCAATCCGTGACCACAAACCCGCCTCCGTTGACCACGTGAGGTCTCTTTCTCACCATCAACACCACTTGAGAAGATGAACAATATATCTTGCTGATTATCGACATGATATATAATATATATTGTCGCAGAAACCTCTGAGGAAAGGATCGTCGGAACTTTTGCAGAATCGCAGACTAAATCGTTCTTTTTAAGACGTTTAGCCGCTCGGACAAAAGCTTCTGTTTTGCATGTAAATGACACACATCTATATCGAATTTATATATGGGGAGAGAAGGGAATATAATATAACGAAAAGGGTTTGGCGGAGTTTGACTGAAGGGCAATTGTATATACATATATACATTATATATATAGTGAGGCTTGTATATGAATGTATGTATGTATGTAATGTGTACGTGGCACAAAGCGACATTGCTTGTCCAAAAGGAGGTTCATGCATATTACTTGACTTGCACTCTATTATTGGTCAGTAAAGACGAGGCTTGGCTCTATTGGATCGTTAATTACGCCTTGTATTGATCGAGCTTTTGCCTTTTGGGATATTAACGCAATTTCAGTCACAAATCTTGAGCACTAATCAACAATCAATTATGGAAGTAAATTTCAAAAAGATGGTTTGTAAGAGAGACTTTAACGGGACAACAAAATAATATAAAATAATTCATATATGACGTACGCTTCTTTCGTCGAGCGTAAATTACATGATAGGGCAACAATGAACGTGCATGAATTAATTTTGCATCGTTCGGCACATTAACGAAGTACCTACTTTCACTACGGTCAATGCAAATATTAGCGCAAAACAGGATCTTTGTAAAAGAAATTTAACTAAGTGTAAAATAACAAAATTATAATATACTTTATACACCACTCCACCTAATAAGATTCCAAAATAAAAATAAAAATATTCCGTTATTTTACATTAAATTTCACTATTTTGACGGGGTGCTCCGCATTTTTATGTAAATATATATATATATATATATTATATATATATATATATTGTTCTCTTCAAGATTATTAGTTTTACTATTTTTTTTTTCAATATAATTTCTGGTGTCAATCGTATAAAATTGGAAGATTTTCAATACCGAATGAAGATACGATTTTAGATGAACTAAGACTTCCGATAATTTGGCATTGAAAATTGACTTTTAAGAGTAATTAATCTTAATATATGGTATGATATATGTGAACTTTGGAATTTGTTCCTAAGAAAGCTTCAAGTCTTAGGGTATCGAGTTATGGTAGACTAGTGGTTGAATTAGATTGACGTGTGGTTCACTCTCTAATCCCTGATTAGGGTTTAAGGTGCAATGATATAATCCATTTTTTCTGACGTCACATGCTAAAGTTAATTTTTGATTTAGATTAATAAGTTTGAATACATTTTAGGGGAATCCATAATGTTATTGAATTGTCCCTTGTCAAATTGAATACTTTATAGTTATCTAACTCTAACGTGTACATTGTACATAATATACTATTTTACTATTGTTTAAATATTTGAGCATGTGATTAGTACACGTCACACGTTTTATTTCAACAACATGTTATAATCTTGAAATTTGAATTACTTTTCAAATTGAGATTCTTAACTTAGTTTTGAATATTTGGTTTAGAAAAATATTAATTAATGTGATGCACTAGTGGGCCACATGACCGAAGCCCAGCCCACTAGAGATACTTAGGTTTTTTTTTTTTTTTTTTTTTTGTAACTTCAAATCAATTAGCGGAGCTAACGAATTTGACACCCGAAGTAAAATAATAAATTTCCTAATCAATTAGCAGAGCTAGTAAATTTGACATTCGAAGTAAAATTACAAGCTCTGCTTCAGGCACTGAGCAAAATCTAGAGATTTCTTTCGTAAGTGATGTAGAGCGGAATACGAAGAACACGAAGAACACGTCTTTGCGAGAATAAACTCGACTTCACAAGCTATAGCTTGATTTTTATTTCCTAATCAACTAAAAACTTAAACACGTTTTATCTCTTGCTTATATAGCATAAATGAAAGCTAATATTAATCATAAAAAGCTTGATATAATGTACCTAATATAATTATAATAAAATCAAAATAAATCAAAGAAACTAATGAAGATAATATCATAATAAAAGATAATAAAAGAGAACGATTCATATGCATGAATCAAGGAATTATATTTCCAATTAGCCACACGTATTGCACCATTCTCCTCGGCTTGTAGAAAATTCGTCCTCGAATTTAGAGCGTCCGTCGGTGTCGCGACTACGCCGCCATCGCCGCGCTTGTGTCGGCGCCAAAGTCGTCGTCGTAAAACAAATGCCTTGGATTTGCAGCCCCGACAGCACCGTAAGATATCTCTAAGACTTATTTTTCGTCCATAACGCTTGTGCCATTTTTCAGAGTGTCGTCGCGTGTAGTCTTCGAACTTGAGCATCGTTCCTGAACCTGTTATACAAATCCTAGAATGGATCAGTGGCCATGAATTAACAATAAAATCTCCTCTGTAATTTTTCCTTTTAATCGGGTTTGAGATGTTTGCCACGGTCATCGCAACCTTTACGCCGATGGATACATTCAGTGCGGCGGCTTCGGCGGTCTTGCTCGACACCAAAACTATCTCATTGTATGCATATTCATCGTACTCGGCGCACACGTTGTCGCCATACACGACCTCATCGTACATTGTTTCGGCGTACTCCGCCTTGTCGTACACGGGCTCGTCGTATACGGCTTCGTCGTACTCATCGTACACAGGTTCATCATACTCCATCTCGCCGTAAATCGATTCGTCATACACGGCCTCGCCATGCTCCGCCTCATCGTACGTCGTTTCGTCGTACTCCAGGATAGCCACCTGGAACGCTGCTACCCATTGCGCATCTTTTGGGACCGCCTCACGTCGACGCATCGCGTGACCGTAGCCGCCAAAATTCTGCCCGAACAGGTTTGCTCGGTCCTCGGTGTCGGACTTGTCTCGGTGTCGTTGCTCCGTTTGATTCTGCATCATCGCAGCCATCTGACAGATCAGCAATTCCACTTGAGCACGGAATCCGTCGACCTCTTCTCGTCTCACCATATCCTCTACGAAAGCGTCGCGAACGGCTCGCTTCTTCGGTGCCCTTGCACAGAAACGAGTGGCTCTGATACCATCTGATGTAGAGCAGATACGAAGAACACGAAGAACACGTCTTTGCGGGAATAAACTCGACTTCACAAGCTATAGCTCGATTTTTATTTCATAATCAACTAAAAACTTAAACACGTTTTATCTCTTGCTTATATAGCATAAATGAAAGCTAATATTAGTCATAAAAAGCTTGATATAATGTACCTAATATAATTATAATAAAATCAAAATAAATCAAAGAAACTAATGAAGATAATATCATAATAAAAGATAATAAAAGAGAACGATTCATATGCATGAATCAAGGAATTATATTTCCAATTAGCCACACGTATTGCACCAGTAAGTTACCGTGAAATCACGATGACCGAATAGATCCTTTACAATAAAGTGCATTTTACAATTAAAGCGTCGATAAATAATCTATCAACGATTTAGTTGTAAGCTGTAAGATGAGTCTTAATTATTAACTTTATAATCAACGGTAGTTGTACGATATTGCAGGAGCTATGCTGTATTTTATGAACATGTATAACTAATTTGTTCTAGTACGTCAACTATGAAATTTTGTTGTTATTCTCTAGTGACTTACTAAGAAACCCAACCCTAGAATCCCACCCACGCAGCGTCGTCGTATTCACGGCAATTTAGTAAAAGGACAATCCTCGGCAGCTTCGGTGTTTTTAGAGAGTCTTAGAAAACCGACGATCGCTACCCCAAATATAAAGACGGATGGGCCCACAGCCATTCATGGACCACCAGATTCAAGGCCAGCTTCGTTAACTTGGAGAACGAGGACATAAAAAAAATCAGAAACAACACCATCATCTTCATCAGCACAGCTTGAAGCGAGTTTTCCATAAGCGATTTCAAACCCCTTTTCCAGGCGTTCGAATACTTCAAGCATCGCTAAAGCGTTGGCTTCTTCGCGATTGGCACCAAGGCCGACCCAAACATTTTCGGGACTTTGGACAAAAGTATTCTAACTATATTGATAAGATAGTTATAAATATGGTGTACTGAAAGTATATTGTGTGAGCATTACGCATTATATCCTGTAATATATGCATGCGAGTAGGATAAGTGAACAAGTTGTATAATAAGCATTATAGACTTTACTTCACCGGAGCACTGGCTCGTGTTATTAAAAAAATCCGTAAGATAGTAAGGTATGTAAAAATACTCACTGTAACACAACAATAATATAATTTGTGTACTTTCGTAATGTGTGAATTACGAGTGTATGGAGTGATTGTGTGTTGTGTGAAGTGAGTGATTTTGAACAACTATGTTGTTTTAACTTTGGAGTTAATCTTTTAAATGTGTACGTCGATTATGCAACATGTTTGCATGGCTTTATTATTAAAATTTACCTTTTAAATGTAAACTTTGTCTTTTAAATGTGTACGTCGAAGCATGATCATTTGTGTATACATAATATCTATAATGATATAATATATATATATATGACATTTTTATAAAATTGTGTCGTACCGAGACGGTTAGTCTCATCGTGTTGCTGTCCTGAGACGGTTAGTCTCTGAATGGTACATTGTACATGAGTCGCCGACCGTATCGAGACGGGTAGTCTCCGAATGGTACGTTGGGAGATGTTTCGCCGCGGGCTAACTTGGTTAGGGTCGCGCCCCCCGGTCCCCCGTAGGCTTTATAGGCGTAAAATCGCGCTGGTACGGTGCAAGGCCCAATATTATTTATATGATATTT
This sequence comes from Parietaria judaica, assembly GCA_954871525.1. Taxonomy (NCBI): domain Eukaryota; kingdom Viridiplantae; phylum Streptophyta; class Magnoliopsida; order Rosales; family Urticaceae; genus Parietaria; species Parietaria judaica. Next base: position 1,710,785 of record OX940864.1, on the reverse strand, counting down.
TTAAACGTTATAAAATGATGTTGTATGGCATTGCACGATATGCATTATGGCGTGATTAGTATTCTACATTAGTTTGTGAGTAATAAAAGCTTTTACATACTGAGTGTTGGCTCACTCGTAAAGTTGTGTTGCAGAATCATGTGAAAATTGATAATTTGTGGAAAGAGCAGAATCAGCGATGCGGCATATATCGATCTTGTGCTTTTTTGCAAATTTGTTTTTCCAATTATAAAATCAAAGAGCTCCGAAAATTTGTTTTCAAACGGAGCTTAGTCCCGAATACTTTTTGTATATAGTTTATATGTTTTATAATGAGAAGATATTTACTAATTTTTAAGGATTTTATTTCTTATATATTTTTTTCGTTAAAATGTTTTTACAAATCGGAACTTAACTGAGTATTATGGAAAAAGTAACGGACCCGAGAAAACGGGTCGTTACAATAAATATTCTTTTATTATACATTAAGTAATAATCTTTGTACAATTGTATCACTAAATATTTTATCGATTATTAAAAATTAATTATAAAAATACTTTATTTATCATATCATGTTCTTAAAATTTCGGCTTAATTTTTTTTTTCGCCCCCTAACTCCGCCCCTGGATATACCGGTCAGTAATCGGTTCAATTTGATTGAAATTGATTAATCTAAGATTTATAAAATTTATATATATATATATATATATATATATATATAACACGTGGAAGAACTTAAGAACATTAAACACAATAACACGGTTTTTTTTTACCGATTCATATATATATATATGTGTATATATATATATATATATATTATCATATAACTTTGTTATTTAAGACTCTGCAACATTTCTTTTGGAGTGGACCCATTGATATAGTCATATATATAAGTTTGTTATGGTTGCAATTTATTTTTAATTGTGTTGAATTTTAATTATTAAAATTGAAAAATGATAAATAAAAATGTAGACGGATTTCTAAATGTTTAGTTTTTATAAATTTATAAAAAAATTAATGAAATAAAAATTGAAATAAACAATAAAAATATAAGTAAATTTGAAGGTTTTCAAAAGTTTATGGGTGAGATGTGTAATTTTATGGCGTAGGAGACAATATATGATATTTTTTTTTACATAATTTTATCCACAAATTGTACACATTTTATGTATACAATACTAACTTAAATATAATTATCTCGCTGACATAAGTATTTACGAGGTTTGGTATTAACGGTATAAATATTATTTTTACAATTTATACTTTTGTTAGACAAAAATTAAATTTAGAATATGCCATGAATTTTGAAGTACTTCAAAAATAATTCAAAGCTCAAAGTATTTTGACTTATATTATCCCTTTATTTTACAATCGATGATTAGCTGGTTGCCGGTAACCCCTTACAACTTGAAACATTGTAATTCAAAACAAGATTCTAAAGATTTGGATATGTCGTCGATATATCAATGTACTTAAATTGTTATATATGTACATTATGAGTATATATCCTGTTCAAAATTAAATGCAATGTAGTTATATTGTTCAGAATTCCAACAATTCATATCATTATTTAGGCTTAGTTAGAGTGTTTTTTTTTTTTTTTTTCATTTTCGAATTATTCATTTGCATTTTGGGATTGCAAACTTGTGATGGTACATTTATTTATTGGTATATGATATTTTTTCTTTTCACGGGTTATATTAAATAACGTGGGGTAAATTTGAAATTCTAACCCTTAAAAATCTTTTATGCTTTCCATCTACATATATCAATATTTTAGATTAAATAAGTCGAACAAATTAGTCTATTTTTTTTTAGACTAAACATGGAAGCTCGATGTTTCAAAATATGATCTCGAATTCCAATAGTTAACACCCATAAAACACAAAGTAGGAAACGGAATTCTGAATAAGATAAAAGAAAAATATAATTATTTACATACGAAACGAAAAGAGAGTTAGACAAAAAAAGAAGAAATTTAGACAAAAAGAGAACCAACAAAACATAAGATCTCTTCAACAACATTCAAGGACTAGACTAATCAAGTTTACAGTTTACATTGTGTTTGCATTTTTTTTTTAAATCAAAATCAAGACATCTATCCACTATATTTCTTAAATAAAGAAATACATTAATTAACATATTCATACACCATCCATTATCTAAATGCATATCAAACTATTGTATGCACATGATCAAACTTCTAAACGTTATAAGCTATTAATGTATACGAAGAAGAATTAATGCAATATTGCATTAAACTCAAGAATTCAGCGAAGTTGGAAGGCTATTTCATTTTGTATTTCGCATTTCTCAACATAACATTTATTGAAGGTTAACTATATGAATACAAAATTGTCATTCTTGACTTAGTCAGTACAATATTTGTGTTACGCGTAAAAACAAAATTGTCGTCCATAGTTTTTATTTTTCTCACAATATACACTATAATAATTTTATAATTAAAAAAAAAAAGGATGTCATAGATTTTTTTTCCCTATATTACATTTTTTATGAATAAAAAATCAGTATTTTTAGTCTTAGTATGCGTTATCATTTAAGATTTAAATGAAAAAAAGTAACAAAAAAAAATTGGTGATGATTCAAGTTCTTGATTTATTATCTTAATGTCGTTACCTCATAAAACAACGTTTCATTAGGACGTAGTGTTAATATGCATGCAAGTGTTGGCTTCTGATTTCCACAGCGTCCTCTCCGACTTCCATTTTGTGTCTAAACTCAAAATTCTCAAGGTTACTCAATGATTATTTTGTATGCATCTCTTATATTGAATATAACTAAGTTGTTCACTTATGTCTATATTTGGTGATTGTATCAGAAATCGATCATTTGACTTGATGAGTATGCGAAGGATGGAAACGGGTGTGTCATCAGTGAAGAATAAAGTGTTCAGACTTTCGCCCATGGACTTAGTTTCTTCATATATGAGTTACTCTTTGATTCAATAATGTCAAGGTTTTAAAAGGCAGAGTCGGGCCTCGAAGCGTTTTCCGGGCGCCTCGGCGTAAACTTCATCAATAATAATAACAATGATAAAAAATATAAAACAAAAACAAGATGTATCTCATAGAATCAGAAATAAACCTCACCTAATTTCGTAAATATTTCATCAAGATACCAATCATAAGTCTTAAAATCATAAAAATATAATTGAGACTCGAAAAGGTATGTGCCTAAAAACAAGAGGTGCATGCGTCTTCGAGGCTCAATTGAAGCCTCAAATGCCGCTTAAAACCACGCGTAATGCATTTAGTCCATGCATGGGCAATGGCATCATTCATGTTTGATTATTTATATAATCTTTTTAGACAAAATTCATGAGTATAATTAATTTTGAGTAAATAATATTTTTTTTCATGATTAAATTAATACGCGAAATGGTAAATGGAGAGGCAATAAATGAAAAAACAAACAAAAAGTCTCAAAACCCTCCACTCTCTCTCTCTCTCTCAAGGTTGGGTTTCTCCGAGCGGCGAGAATGGGGCAACGGAAGCCACGACGCGTGGACACGTGGCCCACCAACCAGAACCTGTTGAGGCGGCGTTTGGCCCGCTACGTGGAGCTCAGGGGCGCCTTTGGGGTTTGGCTCTCCAAGCAGTCCCTCGCCGTCGAAGCCACCCTCGAAGCCGCCATGAGCGCCGCCCGGGGAGCCACCCTCGCGATTGCTTTCTTATACGACGACCCTTACGCTCTCTCCAACCCTCACGCCATGGCGTCTCTCAAGCTCAAGCAGCCTCAGGTGTGTGATTTAGATGTAACGAAACCCTTGGAGAATAAATTTTAATATTTATCGATACTATACAGAGAAGTATAAACCTAAACCTAAATGATCAGCTCTGGTAATATTGTTCATGCACCAATTATTATATTTTCAAACGCGAGAATCGTCTTTCTATATATATATATATATAACACTTTGTGTGTGACGAGATGAAATCCGTGTTATTTGCCAGTGATTATGATAGGGTTCTTGTTATATAAAAACTTAGTTGAAACCTACCTTATGTGCAGCCTCTTTCCGGAGGTCTTATGATTCAAGCTCGCAATTTCGCTGTGTTGACGGGGTTGAATTCCGGCATATCCTGCGTCATGAAGAGATTGAGAGGCAAAGAGGATGTTCAGTCCATGTCAGATTTTTCCTTTAACACTAAATTAGATCTACCAATGTCCTTAAGCTATTAGGAAGACCGACGAGTTCTCGCCCTAAAACAGTGCTGTTATCAATAATTTTTTTTTTTTTTTGACGTTGATTAGAGGCCCATATCTCTTTTTTCCTCAATTACCTGGTCCAAGGTTTAGTCCTTTTTAATTTCATACTTGTGTTTTGAAACTTTTTGCGATAAACGTCAAGACTATTGCTTCGGAAAATTCTTTTTTCTTTTTTTTTTTTTTCTTTCGTACGTGCTTGATTTGAATAGTTTTGTGGCGCAGTATGGTTGCAGCTTTCGTATCAGGAGCCACATTTTCGTTACTGAGTGACATGAGCCGTTGCAATCAGGTCGTAAATGCAGCCTCGTCTGGACTTATCTTTGCTCTTACTATGGGTGGACATTTCCAGGTGAGCTCCATCATTGCGTTCTGAATTTTGATGTTGAAACTTCTCAACATGTTTTTCTTACATTCTCTCGTTAGGTATGTTTGCTGTATTTAGAAAACTCACGTTTACAAAAGTCAGAGCGAGCATAAATAAAGAGAATAATACACCCTGCGTATTCTTAGGGATATAATTTACAATAAAGAGAATGATTCAGACTGATCCTACATAAATATAAGACCAGTTGACACTATTCCCTAGTTAGGCTGTAGAATATTCTGAAATAACTCGGTAGTAATTTCATATATCAACAGGCTATCCGCACAAAATCCCCAAATCTGGTCAAATACTTTTTTAATACCTTAAACCCCCCTGTATCATATTGGGTTGTACTGTTGAGTTTTAACACGATTAATATGAAATGCATAAAAATATTTGGAGTTATTTTGTCAGTTCCTACCCTCAATCATTTGCGACAATGCATCCATTATCCATATAACATAGTTGTAATCCTATGTATTTAGAATTGTTCGAATGCTATGTATTCATGTTGCAATAATAATGTATAACTATATTAGAGAGAGAAAAAAAAGACTAAAATACCCCATATATTAAAACACAAGATCACGGCGGTTTCAGTAAAAAATTGAGATCATGGAGTTTTTGCACACAACTTGATCAGTTGGGGGGTTTATTTTTGCTTTTATCCATATAATATAGTTGTAATACTATGTATTTAGGATTGTTTGTATGCTATGTATTTATGTTGCAATAATAATGTATAACTATATCAGAGAAAAAAATGACTAAAATACCCCATGTATTAAAACACAAGATCACGGCGATTGCAACGAAAAAATTGAGATCATGGAGTCTTTGCACACAACCTGAAGTTAATTTTTGCTTGTCATACAAAGTTGCTAATTTATAAGTTAATTGTGACATAAACTTGCACTTAGAAGTCTTCCCTGTTGCCGTGCAGTTGGGGCAGATGTTTTCCCAACCACCGACTAAAGAGACCTTTTATTCTAAAACGAGAAGCTTGCTAAGCAACCTCGGCCTCCAGAGCTACGAGAAGAATTTCAGGAAAGGCCTGTTAACCGACAGTACTTTGCCTCTGCTCACCGATAGGCAAGTAGTTGAACGATTACTTTCTTTGTTAATACGATGAACCCTAAATCTTGCTCGCTATAATTCGTTGTTTCAGCGCGTTGAGAGACGTGAAGATCCCGCTTCTCATCCTCGATCAGATTCAAAAGTAAGAAAATCTTCTGGAACTTGCATCAAACTTAAAAGTAAATCTTCCTTTGAATTATTGCATTGTCTCATTTCCGCCCTTGAACTTCTTTCTACATTACTTTCCTCCTAATTCGTTAGTAATTTCATCCCTCCCAAGTAAATATTTGACGAGTTTTGTTGAATTTTGAAGTGAACCATGGGCATTTCACGTGCTATTTTAAGGACAAAATTGTCATTTATGAGCTTTAACTATGCTGTTTTGAAAATAGCAAAATGCTCATTTATTTTGCCATTTATGACAAAATTGTCCTTGCACGAAATTGAGATAGCAAAAAAGAAAAAAGGAAGCAAACTCGGACAACGCTATAACTTTAGTTGGACACTGGATAATTAATCTTTAATTTATAAGGATAAGAGGCAGCTGTTGTGAAGTTTTGTTTTCTCACTGAAACAATTTTGGAGTTCAGGGAGACAGAGGTGAAGGGCAGAAGTGGAAAATGAGCTATTCGACTGAGTGTTAGAACAATTTCGTGTAGAGGGTTTAGATGATATGTTTTCAAATAAGTTTTGTTTGCTAGTTTCTTATGACAATGGAATTGCTCCGGTTTCCCCAAGTAAATTTCGATAAATTCTTTATGGCTTTTATTGTATTTATTAATATTTAATTTGGGTGACCAATGGGGTGAACAAAAAGCCGTTAACTGAACACCAAAAATGCCGAGACCCAATATATTGAATACCAAATTTGAATGGTGATGACAGAATGCACCGAATAACTTATATAACGGTTGTAGTATTATCGTCATTTTCTCGTTTAATGATTGTTAATGAGATTTTATAATATATATTTATTTATGCTTTTATTTTACTTTAGTTTGTGTTAATACCTAAAAATTTGAATGCGGCGGCCCAAGTCTTGATTTTGGCCCGGGCTTGATGTTTGCATAATGGTCGAATCGAGCTTGAAGCTTGATCCTCTGTCTTGATTGATCGAAAATCTTCCCTGTGTTACCCGCCTCCGTTGATGGTCCTGAGAAAATAGTAAGAAAACGTGAACTCTAAAGGGGAGCAGAGGAGGAGTCCTCTGTCGCCCGCTTTGACGCTCAACATTAGTAGAGTATTTGAGTAAAAAATTATGAATAAACAGGAAACATAGGTTTTTTGGCTTCAGGGAAGCTTACCGATTGTGGTGGGGGTGCCCTCGTATTAATAGAGGATGAAAAGTTCGATTTCATGCCTTCATGGCGCGCTGCGAGCCCCGAAGGCATGAATTTTGGCCTTCAAGGCGTGCGCGCGCACCGAAGGCCTGAATTTTGGCTTTCAGGGCGTGCGCACACCCTGAAGGCATGTTTTTAGCTATTGACTTTCCGGGTCAGTCCGTTGACTTTTTTGGTAGACTTTTCGTGTCGCACTATTGACTTTTTGTTAACTTTCTTGGTTGACTTTTCAGGTCGGGGCGTTGGCTGTTGTTGACTTTTTGGGTCGGCTCGTTGACTCTTTTCAGTTGACTTTCCGGGTCGGGCCATCGACTTCTTGTTGACTTTTTGAATTGGGCCTAATTGACTTTTTAGACTAGCTCGGGTTGACTTTTCCATAGCGGGTCAAAGTCAATTTAGTGGGCCTTATTTGTTTTGGGTCTCTTGAGTGCTTTTTAGGTTTGAGTCTTATTTTTTCTAGGATCCAAAAAATACACATATCTGTTTGATTTTTTAAAGGAGAAATGTGGTTAAAAAAATTCTACTATCAAAAACCGAATATCTAATATTTCAAAGTGTGATATTTTCACTTTAAAATAGGATATTCAGTTTATTTTATAATAAAAATACGGTTAAAAAATTGAATTAATAATGGATAAATCTATTAATTTGATTCAATAATATCTAGTAACTTAATTATAACTAATACAATAATATATTATCCATAAAATAATATTTTTTTATAATACAATAAATTCTCTCATCACTATCAATTTATAGTGTTCGAAAATTGAAAGTTGCAAGAGAAAAGAAAAAAATAATAATAAGAGTGTCATCTTCGCACGTGACTCGAGAGATAATCAAGTTTAAAGCCAATTGATGAGCAATCGTTTGCTCTACTTTTGCGAAGTGGACCATTTTGACTCTGAATCAATGCTTCTTTTCTCCACAAAATCTCATCCAATTTTACTAGTTGACATTTCTCATGGGCATGGCGAGCTATATATTCATACCTCTCTCTTTTTTTTTTTTTTAAGGAAAGCTATATATTCATATATATTCATACCTGTTGCAATTTTAGAGATATGTAAAATTTGAGTCTCATTGGCGAAATTCAAAGCCCGCTAGCAAAGTCAAAGCTCATTAGCCCAATCTCAAGCCCATCTGGCGAAGCCCAAAAGATCGGGCCCGAAAACGAAGCCCGAATGCCAAAGGGACGTCCCTGAGAGCTGGTCGGTGCGGCCAGTTAAGCGATGACATCCCTTAAGACCACCGGCGACAAGGCGTTATGATCTCGACATCCCTCAAGACCACCGGCGACAAGGCGTTATGATCTCGACATCCCTCAAGGCCACTGGCGACAAGACGTTATGATCTCGACATCCCTCAAGGCCACCGGCGACAAGGCGTAATGATCTCGACATCCGTTAAGGCCACCGGCGACAAGGCGTTTTGATCTCGACATCCCTCAAGGCCACCGACAACGATACATCAGGAAGCTACGACAACCCTAGGTGCGTTCGACAACCTTTCCCTCGTCTTATGATCGAGAAAAGGTATGCGCGGGCAACGCACTTGGACGACGGACAATGCTAAAGGAATGACGAGCACTACGCACGGCAAAGGAGCGTGACGACCCCTCTCCGGACAAGGCGCATGGCGCACTCTTACTTGGTCACCAAGGAATGACATACATCAATCATCTCCCTGATTCGGGGAAAAATGGTCACCACATTTTCCTATAAATAGGAGGCTTCTCCTCCTCATTTTGGAGACCTTTTCCACACTTGGAATTCTCTCTTTAAAATGAGAGCTTCTCTCTATAGAATTCTCATTCTCCCTGCGAGTTGGGTTCCGACACTCCGCTTCTCGGAGTCTCGCCTACCTTGGCTCGTCAGGAACAAGGATGAAACTCAATCCATGTCGATCATCGTGCCTTGCCGACCTTCGATCCATGTCGACGCCCAATCTTTGTCAAGGTGAGGGCTCTTGGTTGCCAAGGGTCGTTGACATCGATGCCTAGACATGCCACCCCAGGCATGTCGCCTCGACGCCTCCTAGCCCTGGCACCTAGTTGGTTCAACAAGCTTCGCCATCTAGCTACGTCGACAGAGACCCCCGTCTCCGCAATCAGCTCCCGGCTTGCCCAGGCAAGCTCAGGTACGTACGCCGTAACCTTCCACTTTGAACTACGTGATGACCTGATCCCTTTAAAGGGTACGTAGACAGCCTTTCACGAGGTTCGGCATCAAATATTTTTACAATTTTATCTTTTCCTCGTCTTCAAGCATATTCAATGACAATCGTCATAGAGGCGACGGAGGTTCAATCCTCCGATTCTCCTAGACGTGTTCTACATGTGCAGGTTACAGAAACGTCTTGCCATCAAGGACGCCGCCGCCAAGGCCGACGACCTCGAGTCTAGGGCTTGCCATGGTTCTAACTCTATGGTGAAGTCCTTACTCAGGGGCTCGTCGAAGACAACCACCTCAAGTCAACGCTCATCAAGACAGCTCATGCCTCGCTGGAAGCGACTATCCGCCTTCAGCTAAGTCAACCTTCATTGACTCATCATTCAATTATCCAAGTATTCGTCGGGTCGCGTTCGGGGCCCGGACCTTGGATCCGTCTCTAAGTTAAAGTCATTTTTACGCATTAACAATACCTATCTAGCTTATATTGTGTCTCCGACGAACCAACCAATCCCTCTGTGTCTGATTGCGGGTTGCTTCTCCATCAACTCTCCGGCGAAATATTTTTTTCTATGGTTAAAGACTATCATGTGAACAAAATGTGGCGATGATTGGGTTTTTTTTATGTATCTACTTTAGGTAGTGAACATTTAATAATTCATTATCATAAAAAAAAATATTCACTTACGTTCATTTCCCGATTATAGTTTTCAGTTACTGGATGTCCAAGGGAGCACGTAAAATTGCTCTAATCAACCTGCGGGAGGTATTCTTGTTTTCCACTCCCCGTGCTTTACCCGCTTTGTCGTCCAATCGCCGTGAAGGACCTAGCAGTCTGAATCCGCGATTTCCGGTCACACACTAACGTTCCCGCAACGAGGGTGGACAATCTAGAGGCTCGACACTTGTGGAGCTACGATCCGAATCCGTCACTGAAATCGCGCACGCATACCAAGGAGAAATCAGCAAAAGTATCAGAAGTTCGGTAATGTGTCAGATCCTTAAACTTTGATTTCGATATTAATCTAGATCATTAATTCGATGATATCCCGTGATTTCCGCCTTGTGATTGAGATAAAATCATCAAAAAATCTAACATTGTACATTAATAAAAATCAGCCCAATGAAGTCTGGGAAGGTAGATATGGCACACTTTAACTAAAATTGACATTTATATGCCAATTCAATGAGTTGTTCTTAAAATGGAGTACCATGTTATTAATTCTAAGTTGGTTAATTATAATTGAGTTGAAAATAATACAACGAAATCTCTTTACACTTATTGAACATGCATAGAAAATTCTATAAATATTTATTACTCGATTAAAATAACTCAATAAGATGTATTATTGATAGACAAGAGGACTGACTTCATATTGGATAGAGAAATATGATTCTCTGAAAGTTAAATAAATACGTAAGTAGTACTAATTCTAAAGATTCTAAAAAATAATAAGTGATTTACAACTAATAAAACAGGGTGGGAAAAGTACGAATGTTTTGACTTCTCTTCCCAAAACAGTCACACTCTCACTCATGCCAATTAACAATCTAATTTAATCTGATTACTTCTGAGTCAAAAACTATATTAAATAATTTATAATCTCGTACAAAAATAATAGAAATTTTTAATCCTATTTACCCTCTTGACGACGAAAAAAAAAAACCTTGGAAAAAATTAAATAATTAAAAAAAAAAACAGCACAATTTTGTTGTTATTCTCTAGTGGTGAGAGAAGACAAAATGGTTAAAAGCAAAGAAATTTTCACTCCTTCGTGTCCAAATTACTCTGCCTCACTCTTTCTCAAAATCAGGGCTTAATTTGTTCGCAGTCATCAATATATTTTAATAATTATTATTTTGTTCTTCTAATACTGTCCTCTGAACTTTGCATGCTTGTACAATTTGTTCACTATACTTTAATTTCCTTACATCGATGCTCCCTATCTCTTAACTAGCACAATTAATATTGTCACATGCCGGTAAAATATGACAATTTTTTTTTAAATTGTACGTCGTACATAATTTTTCTGAAAGTGTTTGCATTAACTTTATTGTTTATATTCTTGTGACACTTTTATTTTCATAAATTAGTTTAATGTAACTTTTTTATTAGTATATTATTCTTGTTCCGTATTTAATGAGTAAATTGTAGTGTTCGTCTATTAATGCCTTTGACTAAGTATTGTGCTAATTGTATAATATTTTTCTTTTTACCAATTTTAGCAAGGCATGGGTTAGCTTTGTTTACGATATTTGTAGAACTCATCTGTCATTTTGGTTATATAATTTTCCTCCTCCACATGAGAGAGATATATTGAAAAAATCAAGAGGAAATCACTGATGAAGATTCTCCAAGCTAAAAAAAAAAAAAGTATTGCGGAAATTAACATCTTTTAATATTAATGAAATCATAATATTCTCATTTTGATTTTCTCTAACTATATTCATTTCTAACAATTCGGATTATTATGTAGAATTAGAATTCAACAACTTAAATTTAAATTATTAAAATACATAATACCATTTTAAAAAAAAATCATGGAGAAATCGGAAACTATAATGTTATGCGTTTCGAAAAATAAAATAAAATAAATCGGATCCAGAACTTTTTTATCCAATTTTTTTTTTTTTACGATAAAAAGTATGAGTCTTAAATCCGAACTCTCATATTACAACTTTAGGTTAAAGTCAAAGTTTAGAGGGTAAATCACACCAACATATAAAGTTGGAGGGGCATAACCGCAATTACCCTATTGTGTATTAATAATGGATTTTGTATTTCTGATTTCGAAGCAGCGGTCACGTGCGGTCTGAGGTACTCCCCATCGTGGTTTTCTCTCTGCACCAAAAAGAAAAACATTACATTATTACACATTTACACACGCAATCAAAATGTAATAAAAACAAAAAAGAGACACGAAATGTGAATTTGTGAAACTTGACAGGGTCATTTCATAACTATGGTTTTTTTTTTTTTTTTTTTTTTTTACTTTTGGAGCCAAGAAAATCTCACTCCGATTCATTCACTCCCTAAACTTTGCCAAATGAGTCATTATTTTTATTTTTTGGCAGACTCTTGCCAGTCTCACAGGTTTTTTTTTTTTTTTTTTCGCAGCCGTCTTTTTACCATATTGTGTTGGGTGAATATGTAAATATTTTCGTGATTATGTGGCAACCATGCATGCAAAATATTTTATTTTGCCTGTTTTGCCCCACTTTTTCAGTCTTTTGAGCCTGGGGGAGACTATCATGACTCTCTTTTTTGCCATAATCACTCTCTTTTTTCTTTTCCCATTATTGTATTACTATATCTAACCACTAAATTAGAGGGTAAATTACGGCAATAATGCACAACCTTTGGTCAACAGGGGTTTTAGGTCCCCAATCTTTCAAAGTGTTGGCAAAAATGCACAATGTACATTGACCGTGAAATTCGTTGGTCCTTTTGTTAATAATGTTAACTTGTGCTGATGTGGCATAGTGTCATTGCCAAATGGATAGCCAACTGGACATGAGGTGCCAAGTGTAACATTAATTAACATAACTTCGTAGGGTAAATTGCGGTATATACCACAGTTTAGGTTATGTTAGTTAATGTTAAACTTGTCATCTCCTGCCCAATTGGCTATCCATTTGACAATAATACGATGCCACATCAGCACAGTTAACGTCCTTACCAGAAGGACCAACAAATTTCACGATCAACGCAGGTTGTGCATTTTTGCCAACACTTTGAAAGGTTGGGGACCTAAAACCCCTATTGACCAAAGGTTGTGCATTATTGCCGCAATTTACCCTAAATTATATTACACTAGATGAATATTTATGGCATAGGTACTTAATTTTGTAATATGTGCATTGACATATTTTCAATATCTAATTAACGGTAATAGTATTAAAAGGCTACAAAACAATACCAATATCTAATTTTATCTATGTCATATTAATATCTATTAGATTAAATACATGTATATGTTTACAATTACATTTTCTTAAACTTATTTTATTCACCTCTATTACATTACAGACCTACATTTACCTATAGGTTATATATGTTAACTCGACATGAATAAAATTTTATTTTGATAATGTCTCATAACTTTTAGGTACTATTATCGCTATAGGCGGAACTATGGGGTGGCCACAGGGACATAACCCCCCCCCCCCCCCCCCCCCCCCCCCCAATTTTTTAAACCCTATTACCCAAGCTCATGTTAAGCCCCCACAACTTTTGTATAAACTACGTTATAAGTTTTGAGCTCCCCTCTCACCGATTTCTGGTTTCGCCTAAGATTGTTGCTGATTTCTTTATTATTTTTTAGAATTTAGTGACACATTTAGTATAAATTTTGGTACTATATCACAAATATTAAATATGATATGAATTAGGAGACTATACATTAAGACTCGCTTTTAATCCTAATCATTACGAGTTACTTAACAAATTTACAATTTACAATAACCATAAAGGGATATGGTTGGACTGAAATTCCGATTGTGGAAAAAATAAAAGCCGAATTTCGATCCGATTTTTGTTTATAATTTGGAATTTTTTGCTCCAAATTTCCGTCAAGTCTAGATATGAATTCCGAAATTCATGCCCTGGTTTAAAATTGGATTAAGTAGCAGAATGGATAAGCGGTCCGTCACATAAATTGTTTTAAAACTTTGGAAATTATTGCCCTTTAAAAATGGTCCTAAGTTCAAAAAATTAAAATTAACTTAAATGAAGATTAATCTATTCAATCCTAAAAATGGGGTGTTAAATAAATAGCATTAATGGCACAAAACTTATAATAAGTGACTCCTTAGTCCTTACCTTACTATCTCATTAATGATTTAAAGGCCGTGCTTTTGGTAGTTCTGCCTTGTCAGACCACCTAATTACTGTCACTGCCCCTGCCATAACTTTTCTTTCTTCTATTTACTGATTTTATTATAATTCCAATTCTGTCCTCGCACTACATAGTAGCTGCGCCTGCAATTAGACAACACGTTTGATTTTGCATTTCTATCCTTGTACATCCCTTCCTTTGTACTTTTGTCATATCTAACCCCTTACTTTGTGTTTATATATGTTATAAAGCCCCCATTTTTTATTTTGTGCTATGTAGCCCTTCTCAAGTTATTTTGGTATTCGTAAAGAGTCATTTAGACAAAAACAAACAAACAAATATAAAATCTATATAAGAATATAAAATATGTAGTTTAGGAACTACATAAGATCAGCTTGAATTTTGCTTTTTGATTGATTTGTTTTCTTATATACGTCTTTGTATGACTATTGACTAATATAAAAATTATTAACATAAGAAATATCAAAATATGAAAAGAAAAAAAAAGTGTTACCAAATAGACATGTAAAAACAATATTATTAGTATACACATTCGGAGTCAATCATAAGCATATTTTAACAATTTTGATTATTTATTCTTCGCAATCCAAACCATGATTCAAATGAGAATTCACAATCCAAAAATCATCAAACGATTAACAAATCTAGATATAAAGTCAATAATTATTTACTCACATTACGTTGTTGTTGATTATTATTCGCTGAGGAAGGATAATTGATCACCGACTGAACTCATCCGTTATTCTCCTCGACCTCGAGAGTGTGTATCTCTCTCTCAATCGCAGTGCACAACACGTCCTTCCTCAAATCGTGCTCTCCATTGTTAGGATGTCCTTCAAATGCGTGGAGATTTTGATGACGGTGATGAAATTAAATAGCCGTGAAATCTTAAGGAGTTGGTTTGGTTCAACAGGGAAGAGCCAAAGGAATGCTGTAAGTGTTTGATATAATTGGAAGAGCGATATAATGACGAAGACCGAATAGCTCATGCAATGCATTTTACAACTACAGCTTTGATAGATAATCTATCAGGACATGGTCTTCACCATTAATTTATATTACCAGTAGTTGTACGTTGTTGCCAGAACTATGCCGTAATTTATGAACATATATGGCTTATTTTTTCTAGTACGACACTGTCCAAAATCTTCCACCTTCACGTTGGAACCTTGCAAACACCATGCACGAGACATTGCTTAATATACACCCTCAAAATACAATAACTATACAAAAATGCAAATTCTAACATGCCAATTAAAGAATGGAGTCTTCAGAGCCACCCTTGAAGAGGTATGTCTTGTCGGTGGTGTGATGAAAGATGTTCCGAGCAAGTTGCTGAGATCGAGCAGAAAAGTCGACCTTACCTGTACCTCATCAGACCTTTCCATTTCCAATTGATCCCTGAAGATGTCCTAAGACAAAAAAGTAAATACATTAACAAATCAGCGCACAATTTATTTGTTTGGGAAGCAACGAAATAACGAAATCTAAATCTACGTTTGAATTAAAATATGTAATTTAGTAACAATACAAGATCTTAAATTTTGCGTTCTCAATTTATTTGTTTTCTTTTATGTCACTGTTAACAATACGTGTATGACTAATATAAAATTATGGGTTAATGACGGTAAAAATACTCAAAGTTTAGTCAAAGAACCCCTCGTGTACCCAAAGTCTAAAAGTGGTGGCAAAAGTACTCAAAGTCATATTTGGGGCGTCGACCACTCCATTCTCGTAATGTACTTAACTTGCCTGTTAACTCTGGCCCCATGGATAAACGTGGGTTGCTGAGACAACAATTTTTTGCCACGTGGATGAGCCCAGATCAGCCTCGTTTACGACAAAACAACGAATTAAACCCCTGATTGGGCTCGTCCACGTGGCAAAAAAATTTCCATGTCAGCCACCCACGTTTTTCCACGTGGCCAGAGATAACGGGTAAGTTAATTGCGTTACGAGAATGGAGTGGTCAACTCCCCAAATACGACTTTGGGTACTTTTGCCACCACTTTTTAACTTTGGATACACGAAGGGTTCTTTGACCAAATTTTGGGTATTTTAACCGTCATAAACCCTAAAATTATTAACATGAGAAATATCATAATAACATGTAAAAACAATAATGTTAGTAGAGACACGTGTAACTGAGTCAATCAAAAATAAATTCACGATTTTATTTATTTATTTTCCGTGATTCAAAATTTAGGATTACATGGCCATATTTAATTCAGCCCAGCTATTAAATTAATATTCAACAATATAATAAAAAAATTTAACCTAGAGTTGTTAAACTGGTAGAGATCATTATGGGCAACATAGTTGTACAACATTAAAGTGATCTTTATAAAACGAAGATTATATTAGGACAAAAATAAAAAGTGAAGGGGCTTAAGTGCTATTTGTCATAAATAGTAATAGGAAGGAAGTGAGTGTGTATATATGAGAGTGAGAGTGGTGAAGAAATAGATTTGCCGCTTCGTTTCTCACTCTGACATCTCTCTCTCTCTCTCTCTCTCCTCTGGTTTTGGCCTTCGTACTCTCTCTCTCTCTCTCTCTCCTCTGGTTTTGGCCTTCGTACTCTCTCTCTCTCTCTCTCTCTCTCTCTCTCCTCTGGTTTTGGCCTTCGTACTCTCTCTCTCTCTCTCTCTCTCCTATTATGTCCATTTCGTTTCGACTTCGGTTTCCTCTCTAGCGAGCTCTCTTGGATTCTCTGACCAGACCGATATACTCATATATATATATATGTATATTTATATGTATGTATTTGTGTGCGCGCCCATGTATTGACGAGAGAACGACGTCCTGATGGCTGCAAGCGCCGAGCCGAGCCGAGCCGCGGCGGTGCCGTCGCTTCCGCCGCCGCGGCCGAAGTCGCCGCCGGCGTACCCGGACCTGTACGGGAAGCGCCGCGAAATGGCCAAGGTTCAGATGCTCGAGAGAGAGATTGGATTTCTTCAGGTCTCTCTCTCTCTCTCTCTCTTCTCTTCTCTTTCTCTGTAATTTCTCCTTTTTCTCGTTTTCGTTTTGTGCCTTTGGAAATGGAGCCGATTTGTTGTTTAGCTGATTGCGTTTTCTGATGCTCTGTTCGTACGAGTCAAATTTCTTGTTGCTGCCATTTTTGTGATCAGAGGATGAAGAAGCTTTTTGAAGTATTGAGTCATTCACCAACGATTTTCCTTTGAATTAATTTGAAAAAAAAGAGATCAATGCAATTTTGCTCTTTGATAATCTTGATTAGTAGAGTTATTAGATGATCTTGTGTTTAGAACTATCATCCGAGTTGTTCGATTTTGACGCATTTTGAGGTTTTGAATAGGAGGAACTGAAATCCGCACAGCAAATCCAACCAGCTTCGAGGTGCTGCAAAGAGTATGTTCGCTCATCAATGGCCTGTCTAATCATCATCTTCTTCATACACTTTTGTCTGCTCTTCATTCATCACAGAGCCATGTTTAGGCGAGTTTCCATTTTTAGCAAAACCTGTCTCTGGACTGAAACCAATGCTTGTTCTGATCTTACAGGCTTGCAGAATTCGTGGTGTCGAATCCCGACCCGTTAATCCCCACGTACGTGCATTCCGCCTGATTTATTTACCGATTGCGCTCCTTAATCTTTACAAAAATAATTTAATTTTTAAATTTTTTTTTCCGAGCAGAAACCGGAAGAAGCGACGTTCATGTTGTCTCTCGAAATGGCTCTGGTAAGTTTCGAATCGTAAATTAAACACAGTGTTGAAATTTTCCAGACTAGCTTAGCACGAGATGCGATTTCTTTGCAGTCGAATTCGATGCTTCAATCTCTCGTGGCTTTTCTGTTGCTGCTACTCCAAATGCCACCTCGAGACACCGCAGTGCTGCGACTGTGACTTCAGCCCCTGCAAATGCTGCAATTGCCCGAGTTGTCCGAGTTGCCATTTGGGCTGCCCCAGCTGCCCGAGTTGCCCTTCGTGTTTCAGTTGCTCACTGCCGAAGTGGCGTCGATTCTGCTGCTGCTCGTGCCCGCGCTCAAGTTGCTGCGGGGACGCCTCCCTCTGCAGCAGAAACTGTTGCGTTTTGCCGTCGTGGTCGTGTTCGTGCCCCCGTTGCCCGTCCTGCAAATGCAGGTGCTCGTGCTTTTGTCCGCCGTGTCTATAGGTGATGTACAAAATCATGTCTGAAATCCTTGCTATTTATAGTTCTAGTATTCTTCATATATGATATATCAATGTTGTTTCGCAAATACGCCGCAATCGAAGAAATGTTACAAATCAAACACACAATAGTAACCGACGTAAGATTAATCGACACATGAATTTTACGTGGAAACTCAATTTGGGAAGAAAAAAATACAAAGGCGAAGATATTTCTATAATCGAGTGTACTACGCGAATAAGTATACCATTTTCTTAAATATGCTTAGTCGTCTTTTTCCCTCCGAAATTTGTATGTTGGATCGGCCAACGGCAAGCCTCTACACCCAAGCCCGGCTTTGGCTATAGGCAAGGAAGATTAGCGCTTCGGGCCCTCAAATTTAAGGGCCTTAATTTTTTTACACATTATTTTATATTATATGAAATATTGAAACAAATTCAATTTTAAGTATTTTAAGGGCTCCGGAAAATTTGCTTAGCGTAGGGCAAGGCCTTGCCCGCATCTCCGCGGCTTGGTCCTTCCGTTTCCACCATAGAGCTCCTAAATTATACGATGATCACACACTTGAAACGGGTCAGGCTAAGAAAAAATAGCTTGATGTCGAACAATAATAAAACAACAAGCAACTTGCATAAGTGACAATTAGACAAGATAATCGATGAAGATTTTGTTTTGGGGTAGTTTTATCACGACAAGTTTGGCTTGAAAAGAAGGCACGAAAAGCTTGTGTCATGTAATTAGTGGCGTTAATACACGATGATTAGGACTCTTCAAGCTAATCTTGATCTGACACGGATGGGTTTATCGTCCAATAATTCCTGCTCTGCGAATCAAGTCCATTATTCAAATACGTGGTCCTACGTCCCTCAGATTTTCATTATTGCCTTCTCAGATCGTCAATTTTGCAGGCTTTTGTCATGGGTCGGCTTGAAAATACCCTCAGCAAGCCCATGTTCCTAGCAGATTGTATATATATATATATAGTGTTTGTGTGTGTGTGTGTAATTGGCATAAATATTCTAGAACTTTGCATGTTGATGTACACTACATCCTCTTAAAATATTTAAAAATGCAACACTTTAAAAAAAATAAAAAAAATTACATATTGCCCTATGATGTGAGAAGAAGTGTTAAAATAAATTTGATAGTATTTTATCAAATAATTATGAGTTCAATTTACTTAGATTATTAATAAAATATTAAATAAAAGTTTCATCAAGCAGATGAAAGAATAAATTTCACAAAAAATAATTACTGATTTATAGAAACATGGAAAAAATGTTTGAAAATTAATACTTTCAACCAAAAAATAAGGAAACATGTTGGGTGAATTTTGCAGTGATTAGGTTCTATAAATAGAGCATGCAAAATGGAAGGCCTCTTTCTTCGTTCATAAAACTGTCTACAACAAAACTGTTTGTTTTTTGCTCGACTTGTCACGAAAAGATGACAACCAAATCAGTGACTGAAAGCTGAAAACTTTGAAAGCCTGTTTGATTTTGATTCTGATTGTGGTCTCTCTATCATTCCCACATAAATCACTACAATACATTACAACTTACAATTACAATAATATATAATATATAATAATCATGTCAGATTAATTTAAATCGCCAAAATTTATTCCACTATAATCAAATGGAAGAAACTCTTTTTTCTTTTCCTTTTCTTTTTAATCTGACTTGATATTTTGGGCCTTATGGGCCTCTCTCTCTCTACCCTTTAGAGAAATGGGCCCAAGAGATTATGAAATAAGACCAATTTCTTTACGATTGCGACCACGAGAAGGCAACCGGGCTCTGGACCCGGTGCTCTGCGTCGCTCCACACGACCGACCCGAACTCGGGCTTCGTCGTCGCCGCGCCTCTGCTTGCCACGAATGTGACCGTGTACCGGAGCCGGTCCCCGAGCTTCTTGAACTCGAGCTTCTCGGGCTTGACGGTGACCTTCACGCTGGCGGGAGCTTCGACGGCGACGGAGTAAATTGATGCCGGAGCGCCTACATTGGTGAGGCGGCGCGTGTAGCGCACGACCCTCTTGGCCCCGAACACGACGGAGAAGGACGGGTAGTTGAGCGCGCCCGGGTCAGCGAACTTCTTCGAGCAGGTGAAGTTGCGATGCTTGACAATGGCTTGCACGTGCTCGGCGGTGTAGCCGAGCGAGCAGATGAACTGCGCGTACTCCCGGGTGGAGATGTCGTAGACGAGGCCCGGGGAGAGGGCTTTCTGCGGGTCGACATGGCCCGAGCCGTGCGCCCACGGGTTCGATAATCCGCCTCCCTCGGCGTCCCGGAGCGGGGACTCGGTGTTGTCGGCGACGTAGGCTGTCGTCATGAGGGCGGACTTGATCGCGCTCGGGCTCCACCCCGGGTGGGCCGCCTTGAGCAGCGCGGCAAGGCCACTGATGTGGGGGCACGACATCGATGTACCTACAATTAACCAATCAAACGACATAAGCTTTCAGATTATTGATTGGACTCAATCAGAATCTTCAAACTAGCCGTTATGTCTGATAACGCATACCTGACATGATATTGAACTGCGTCTTCCTAGTGTCCTCTGCCTCACCGGTGGGCCCGACCGCCTCCGTCCAAGCGGCCAGAATATTAACACCGGGCCCGATCACATCCGGCTTCAAGATCTGCGGCGTCACCAGATTCGGGCCTCGCGAGCTGAACGCTGCCACTACCGGTGACGGATGGACATCCAACACCGTCCCGCCGAAGGTGAGCACTGCCGTCGGATTTGCATAGGACATTGCATACGCCCTGATCCGATCCCCCACCTTCTTCCCCACAGCCACCGCTGGCAGAAAGTGGCTGTCTGCCACCAACTCCTCCCCGTTGGCTGCCGTGTTAGCCAAGATCATCCCGTTCCCCCCGGCGGCGCGAACCACCGAGCCTTTATCCACGCGGGGGCTCACACCCCTGTCGCACAGCACCACCTTGCCGCGCACTAGATCGGGCTTCAGCGAACCCTTCAAGCACAGATTGCTGTTGGTCCCGTTGAAGTACGCGAGCTTCACAGGCTTGTCACCCATTCCGGGTCCGCTGTAGAGCGAGATTCCCTTCAGCCTGGTTTTGGAGTCCCCACCCAACTGAGCAAAAGCCGGGAAATCCCTGTCTAGTGTTCCGGCACCGACCGTCATGATCCACGGAGCGACGTTGGCCAAGGAAGCTCTAGTAGGCCCGCTGTTGCCTGCCGAGCACGAGACGAAAATGCCCTTCTCCATGGCGGCAAACGCACCGATTGCAATCGTGTCACGGTAATACGGTGCAGATCCGCCACCGAGGGACATCGACAGCACGTCGACACCGTCAGCGATGGCCCGATCGATCCCGGCCAATATATCCGACCCAAAACACCCGGTACTCCAGCACACCTTGTACGCTGCAACGCGGGCACGCGGCGCCATCCCACGAGCCGTCCCCGTCGCGTACCCTAGCAAAGTAGCGTTCGGGACATGAGCACCCGCCGCCGTGCTCGCCGTGTGGGTGCCGTGCCCGTCCCTGTCGCGCGCCGACACCGCCTCTTTCTTCGCTCCTCCCGACGCCATCTGATACCTGTTCATTCAATTCAGTTCAATTCAAGATTGAGATCGTTTCCCAAAAAGCTCGAACCAGTTTAAATCTATCTTTACGTAAACTTGATCTACAAAAAACGAAGAGAATTCAAAGTGAAAGACCAGTGAAGTGAATCAAACACCATTGAAGAAACGAACTGGATCGAGAGAAAGCTGCGATCAGTCTCCTAGAATCATCACTCCTCTGAATCTAAATATTCGCTAATTCTCGAGCAAAATAGAAATGCAGAGTTTTACCCTTTCGAGAAGCTTCTCGCGCCGATGAGCTTCTTGTTGCAGAGCGACGGCGCAAAGTCCGACGCCGCCTCGCACTCGCCCTTCCACCGCGCCGGGATCGGCGGCATTCCGTCGTCGGAGAAGCTCTTCGACTCCGGCCAAACTCCGGTGTCCAGAACCCCGACGATGACGTCGTGCGCCGCCTGGGTGACGTCACGGTAGGCGCTGATCCCGCCCTGGACCTCCAGTCCCAGGAACTGCGGAGTCCGAGTGGTGTGGAGAGTGTAGACGGTGTCCTCGTAGACTCCGGCGACGTCGCTCGACTCGCTGAGGAGCTTCGCCTGCTCCGGCTCGAGCGAGACCGCGAATCCATTGTAGGAGTTCTCGTACGAGTACAGGACCTGATCCTCCTCGGAGGAGGAGGACGCGACGGCGTGGAGGCTGGAGGAGTACCAGTCACGGTAGGTGGCGAAGTTGAGCGGCTTGGCTCCGTCGCGCATGTGGACGATGTAGGTCTGCTTGGAGCGGCATTGCAGGACCAGGAGAGAGAAGAGGAGGAAGGAACAGAGCTTGGCTTCCATGGCTGGTTCTCTTCTCTGCGGTCGCGGTTGGGTGCGATGCGACTGAGAAGGAGTTTGAAAGGGAAGATAGACTCGTGTCGGGTTTATATTTGGTGAAGCTTCGGAATAGGGACTGCTTTTCCATCTTATTTACTTAATTGCCACTATTCTTTATATTTTGGGTTAATGACGGCAAAAATACCTAAAGTTTGGTCAAAGAACCCCTCATGTACCCAAAGTTTAAAAGTGGTGGTAAAAATACCCAAAGTCGCATTTGGGGAGTTGACCAGTCCATTCTCGTAACGCCGTTAACTTACCCGTTAACTATTGCCACGCGGACAAACGTGGGTTGCTGACATAACAATTTTTGCCACATGGATGAGCCCAAATCAGCCTCGTTTACGACAAAACAACGAATTAAACCCCTAATAAACACTATTTAATACAACTAATTGAACCCCTAATGATTACACTTAACAAAACAAAATTGTCCACGTGGCTAGAGTTAACCGGTAAGTTAACGGCGTTACGAGAATGGAGTGGTCAACTCCCTAAATGCGACTTTGGGTATTTTTGCCACCACTTTTAAACTTTGGGTACACGAGGGGTTCTTTGACCAAACTTTGGGTATTTTTGCCGTCACTAACCATTATATTTTACCTCAACATAAATATCTAATGTCATATACTGATCAAACTAAAAAAATATTTTAGTTGAAATTCTAGATGTTCACTCACCAAGTTTGTTTTACTTAGTGGTAAATTCACTACAAAACTCTATGAGAGTTCCCGAGTTCAATCTTAGTGAGATCTAGAAATTTCGTAAATTTGTAATCTTAATCGATAGTGTTTGTGACCAATAGCGTCAACATGTTTTAACGTTGCGAATATATCTAATAATATGAGTATATGTAATCTTACCCCATAGAGTCGCCTCATTCAAAAATAAATTGACTTTATTGAATTTTGAATGTGGCGTATCTTGAGCATCTGACACTTTGATATAGTAAATTTTATTAACGACACATCCAAAATTATATTAAGATAGTTTTAAAAATGTCATTAAAAAATTAATTGACTTAATTGAATTTTGAATGTGACATATGTTGAGCATCTGACACTTTGATATAGTAAATTTTATTAGCGACACATCTAAAATTATATTAAGATAGTTTTGAAAATGTATTGAATGTTGATGATAAATAAAATAATAAACATTATTTTACTTTAGTTTAAAAATATTGAATCTATACTACTATAAAAATAAAAATAAAATGAGTACTTATGGAGTTACTAATCCTTATTTTTCAATTCTTAGGTTTAAGATGATGGGTTAGGTTTACTAAAGAGGCTTCAAGTAAAGTTGAGATAATTTAATGAATTATTAAATTATATTAAAAAAAAAAACAGATGCATATGTTAATTGTAATCAAATTCACTAGGTTGCTAATAATTTTCACATCTCGTCTCATTGAATTAACATATTTCATGATAATTTTCACATTTTATTTAAACATATTTTCTAAATGAGTACTTTGCAAGTAATGCAAAAAAAATATGATTTCTGATTCTGTTTTACATAAATCTGATAAAAATCAAAATCAGATTTTTTTTTGTTTTGGATTTTGCTCGGAACCAGAAATTACGATTCTGGCTTTTATCCGTAATTACATGAGTATTACCCTTTTCATTCGGTTTTTTTTTTTTAAATCGACCGTCGGATAAAAAAAATATCAACGGTTCAGATTGGATAAAAGAAAAACTGGAATCCGGATTTTTCAGGATTTAACCGGAACCAGAACTTCTGAATCCATAAAAATCCAAAACTAGAAAGTTCTGGTTTCGGGTTTTTTCCATATTTTTACAGGAATTTCGGATTTCTGGTTACTATAACTACAAGATTATTTGCAAGTAACTTCAAAATGTGATGTTAAAAGTAAAAAATGATACATTTCTTTGGAGAAAAAAAAAATTATACTAGAAGTTATTCAAAACCAGTGACTCATATAGATCATTTCAAGAATTTTGGTTGCAATGGAGTCTTTATTGAGTATAAATTATTAATCTTGATCACGGTAATACTCATGTAATTATGGAGTCAAAGCTTCATAATTAACCGTTGATAATTTGCATATATTGCCCAAAATGTTAATAATGTCTTCTTTAATTACTTTAGTAGCTTAAGTAAAACATCAATGACTTTAAACGATCATCCTATTTTAATTTATTTTCTTTTTCTGTCATCCATTTATTGTGTATTGAAAGCCATTGAAAATGTGACTTTTGCCAATAAAAGAGTGGAAATTAAGAAATATATTAGTGGGCAAACAAGTCATTCAATCGAACGCGTTTTCGATTGGTCTTAGTGTTTCATATTATTTGTATTTATTTATTTATTGTTGGAATGGGGTTGAACATGTGAATTGGTGTTTGGTTTTACAGAGTAATAAAACAAATTCAATGGGTGGATAAAGTAAAATTAAATAAAAGTACGCTCCTTTTGTCGTAAAAGAAAATAAAGAGACCACATTGCTTTGCTTTGAATTATATTGTAATTTATAAAATGGTCCAAAAGAATTACGAGTTGGCTTTTGTTACCCCGTTAGATCAAAATCTTGCTTTCCTCTCCACTTCAAAATCTCCAAACCGTACAGCTGGAGACGCGTCACTCAAACAAAAGGGCCCATCCAACAAAAACATATTTTTATTGTTAATGCATGAATAATTAACCAATAAAGCATGCAAATAGTTTTCGGTTTCAATGATTAACAGGCCATTGTTCTTACACATGTAAGAATATGTTAGATTATTGACCAAATATACACATGTAAAAGAGACATGCATTTGTGTGAGAGGTATGTAATAGAGTTACTATTAAGCCAAATAAATTTCATTGAGTCAGAATAGTTTTTCTAATTATAAAAATAGCGGGAATGGTTCTTCCGATGTGATTTTGGTGTGGTATAATCATTTTCGGTTTAAATTTATGAAAATATATAGGGAAATGATTTCTTGTAATTTGAATCACAACGTGAGTAAAAAATTATCAAAATTTATCTCCAAAAGTCGAGAAGACTTGAATATTTATATTTTTTTTGAATCAATTTTCCTATACGATTACTGAATAGTTAAAACTTAGTAGCTAAAGTCACAGATTTGCGTCTACTAAAATTTAAATCCGATTTTTTTTTTTAAGAAATATATAGTTGAATTAACTCTAAATCAAGTAAAATTACTTACACATTATTTATTATCAACGGTAACAAGTTCTTAAGAAACCGTAATTTGTAAGATGTTATAACTTATAACTACACGACTCTCCCACGTCCTAACATTATAAATTTATAATATATACTTGTTAAGAGTGCCACGTCACAGTGGCATGGGGTGATATTCCACGCAAGAAGGAGGGCAATTCGGTAAAAGAGAGAGGCACGGGCGTGTCAGTACATAATTTTGTCTTTCTCCGTAAATAGATTATTCCGTTTTCCTTTTATTTTAAATTAAATTAAATAAAAAAATAGAATAAAGTCGCGGGAAATGGGAAAAGAAGAAAGAGAGACACGCCAATTATGAAGGCATGGCTTTGCTTAGTGGTAACGGCTACATTTATATCTTCACTTTTGACCCTCTTTTTTACTTTTGTTTTTTTTTTTGTTTTTTTTTTTATGGGCTTCATGCAAGACGACACGTGTCAGTCGGGCATGCACAGTGTTCAATGCTATCTCATTCTTCGTTCTAAAGCAATCTCTCAATTTTTCTCAGACAATTATAAAATTAAGGGTAAATTACGGCAAAAATACTCAATCTTTAGTCAATCTGTCTCCCGTGTACCCAACTTTTAAAATTGGCGGCAAAAATACCCAACGTGCGTTGACCGTGACTTTGGCATAAAACCATTAAATTTTCCGTTAACATTCGCAATGTGGCCGTTAGCGGCAAAAATACCCAAACTTTTTTTTTAAATTTTTTTGAATTTATATATTTTTTTCTTTACTTGATTAGTGATAAATACTTGAATTCCAAATACAAAGAATAACACAAAAGTTAGTCAAAACATCAATTGACTAAACCTAATCATGAAAAAAACAATTACATAGTCAATTTAAGGTTGACAGTCAATCTTTAAACAAAAACTTAATCATATTGTTTTTATTACATTTGACTATCATAATTAGTCCCCAAAATATTTATTAGATATTTAATACGGATTTAAAAAAAATAATTAAAAAACCCGGACACATATCCGGGTTCGGAAAAACACGAATCCGGATAAATAAATATTCGGACATGTCCGGATCCGGATATTTATTTAAAAAAATTAAAGCCCTTTTTAATTATGGGCCGTTGGATGATCAAGATCAACGGCCCAGATAAAACGGCATTAGGGACTAAACAAGAAATAAAACACTTTTAACTAAAAAAATAAAAATAAAAATAACCCGGATCCGGACCTGTCCGGGATTTTTTTTTTCCCGGACCCGGACAGGTCTGTATCCGGGCTTTTTTTTTTAAATATCCTAAAACGGCACCTTTGATCGTAAGATATTTTGGGGACTAAGCTAAATATATAGCATGGCATCTCAAAGATATATTATATAATATGTATATATATATGTGAAACTCTTAGCGCATATATCCTCAAATTATGATAATATAATATGTATATTTTGGTCATAACTTGATAATATAATATGTATATTAAAAAAATTAAAAATTATTTAACGGTTTAACAGAAAATTTAACGGTTTTATGCCAAAGTCACGGTCAACGCACGTTGGGTATTTTTGCCGCTAGTTTTAATGGTTGGGTACACGGGAGGCAGGTTGACCAAAGGTTGGGTATTTTTGCCGTAATTTTCCCTAAAATTAATAAGTTATTGACGGGATAAGTACAATTTTGAATAATCGAGACAACATTGATCGTAAAAACAATAGTCAAATAATATATAAAATTGATAAATTGAAGCAACTCATATTTTTGTTTATTTTTTATTTATAATTTTGGCCAAATGTCCCATAATACGATAAACGTTGTATAAAATTAAAGCGATGCGTATTTCAACTAATTTGACTCCACATGGTATTATGTGAAAAAAATATTGACGAAAGTAAGAGTCACTTCAAATTTTCTTTTATTATTTTATTTTTCTTTTGAACTCATGTTATCTGAGAGGATCAAAATTTAAATACTATGCGGCTGATATTCTAAAATTAATTAATGGATAAGAAGGGGTAATATATTAGTTATTGGCAGGGTTAAAGTAAATAGTTTTTTTTACCATTGATTCCATGTCGCTCTACTTGTGAAATTATTGTCATAGTTGATGCTCGTATAGTCATAAAGTACCATTAATAATAAATAATTAGTTGAAATCGATCTCTTTAAAGATCTCAACTAAGATGAACCGTAATTTATTAGCTTATTGAAGCACTTTACGGTAAAGAAAACTCGGCTTTTTAAATATTATATGGTATTTACTTTGTTTTTTCTTCTTCTTCTTGTCATTGAATCTACTTCGAATAACTTTATTTAAGATCCAAAAAATAAATAAATAATACATTCCATGAATCTTAGTGTACAAGAAGCGCGTGGACGACCACCTATGAAGGTACTGATAAATTTAGTAGAAAACGTACAAAATTATTTATTTTGCAATTTCAAAGTGGGAACTGGAAGTGGGCACATTTACTGTTTTTTAAATGTTAATTAAAATAAATTATTTGGTAACAACAATAACACTTTTGGCCCATAATATGTAACCGTAGATCGTGGCGACAATTCAGCAAAAATAAATGGATAAATAATAATAATTTAAGAGCTATTTTCTTTTATATATATAATGTTCTAATAAGAGCAGAAATCCTGCACGCTTGATTGCTTTCTGTTTCTTTTAATTTTATTTTTCGTCACCTTATCAATAATATACACGTGTCTTCTGTCTTATATCTATAGACTGTAATTATATATGTACATGTATGCATACTATATATGATTCGACCGACTTCCGTATGAACATAAAAATTGTTGGATGGCAGAGAGAAAGAGATAACCTACTTTGACCGAGAGACAGACAGAGTTTAAATTAAGGCATTAACTGATACTTATATGGGTTAATGACGGCGAAAATATCCAAAGTTTGGTCAAAGAACTTCTCGCGTATTTATAGTTTAACAGTGGTGGCAAAAGTATCTGAAGTTGCATTTAGAGCGTTGACCACTTCATTCTCGTAGCGCAGTTAACTTACCCGTTAACTCTAGCCACGTGGACAAACGTGGGTTGCTGACATAACAATTTTTTTGCCACGTGGACGAGCCCAAATCAACGTCCACGTGGCAAAAAATTACTATGTCAGCAACCCATGTTTGTCCACGTGGCCAAAGTCAACGGGTAAGTTAACTGCGTTACGAGAATGGAGTGGTCAACGCCTCAAAAATGACTTTAAATACTTTTGCCACTACTTTAAGACTTTACGTACACGAAATGTTCTTTGACCAAATTTTGAGTATTTTCGCCGTCATTAAACCTACTTTTATTAATAGTTTGCACTTAGTTGGCACGTTGTTAAAATGTTGTAAAGCTTATAAAATAAAATTTAGAACATCCAATTGAATAGTAACAAGTTTTAAGCACGCTTCTAATTAAGTATCGTTGAGGTTGAAAACGTTGAAGTTCACTCCTGTCATCGTTTTCCTTATAGTATTTTGAACACTTTTTAACATATAACAAATCTATACGTACAAGAATATCATATATTACGGGAAGTCTAATTTTTGGCTTTAACAACAACAGAAAATTGTTGGGACTTACACGACATGAAACACAAACGTAGGCAAAAAGCTTTAAATTGTATTAGGGCTTTTGTAATTGACTGATTGCTTATGTGTTTCGACTTTCGATTGTTTCGTTTTTGAACCAGATGTGTTTCGATCTTTGTATTTATTCGCTGCATTCCCGGCATTCAAATTACCGCAGTCTCGGGCTCTCAGCGATTCAGAAACTCGTTACTCTTAGGTATTTGGGATTTTAACCTTTTGTGTTTGGTCCAAAAAATTTAGACAGGTTATGCTTCTTGTTTTTGTTAAAGTTTTGGCTCTGTTTTGTTATAACTTTTGAGCCCCCTCTCCCCGATTCTTGGTTCCCCTATGATTGATTCAAATGAAAAAGAATTATGAATATTTATTTATATATGAGATTTTCTAAAGAGTTAAATTTATTTTTTATAAATTAATATTTCAATAATATAATAAATTTATTGGCACAATAATTTAGTGGCTGAGTCTTGCATGTACGTAGTTCAGTCAAAATTAGAAGTTTGGCCATGCAAATATAATATTGGACTAAATAACACCTTTCAAGTACGTACTTCCTGAAAATGACTAAAATAATTAAGCAACTAGTTATTTAAGTAATTAAGACAAAAGAAATAAAACTAGCACCAATCACGGAAGTGAATGTAGTGTTTTTATCTATGTAAATATTGACATAAACAAAAAATGTCGTGATGAGCGTCAAAATGGAATAAAACCCTATCTGGCTAATTAAGAGACATTAATTATGATAATTAATAAATAGGAATCTATTTAATTATATTTTATGTTATTATTGGTTGAGAAAAACTCGACAAAGAGTACTTTGAGTTGTTAGCGACTTCCCTGTCGGGTCAATAAATCCTTCTAAAGTTTTTGACGTACGAAAATGCACATGCATTCTCATGATATAGTGTGAGTGTAACTCTCTATATATATATAGCAAATTAATAACACTATTTGAGGACAAGTGAACAAGCTTTTAACAATTTAAAAAAAGGTAAACTGTGATTAATGTATCTAATGTTTGATTGACTGCGGATTATGTACCTAATGTTTATTTTCGACGGCTAATGTATCCAGAATTGATTCTGTTAGACTTTTTCGTGTTTTCCGTCACTTGACCGTCAGCGAGTGATTTTTCATCTATATGTACATTTTTTGTATTTTTGACATAACTCACTAATTTTTTGTCCAAATTTTATGCATGACCTACGGTTGGAAAGATAAGAGATAGATCTACAACTTTGGTGTTTTAAGTTTTGTAAAAAGATTTTTAAAAAAATATGAAATTTCAATTACAAAGTAAAACTGGACATTACTATAATGCAAAATATTTGTTTCGAGCAAATTTTAATATACTTAATGACTTTTTCTGATAAAACGTAAAACTAAAACGTTGTAGATAAATCTTTTATATTTCCAATGGTAGTTTATTTATAAATTTTGGATAAAAAATAAGTTATGCCAAAAATACGAAAGATTTTTTAACATCACATCTTTCATATTTTTGGCATAACTCACTCATTTTTTGTCCAAAATATATAAATAAATTACCGTTGGAAAGATAAAAAATTTATACAACTTTATAGTTTCACGTTTCATCTTAAAAAGTCATTAAATATATTAAAATTTACTCGAACCAAATATTTTTCATTAGACTAATGTCCATTTTTACGTTGTAATTGGAATTTCGTATTTTTTTAAAAACCTTTTTACAAAACTTAAAACACCAAAGTTGTAGATCTATCTCTTATCTTTCCAACCGTAGGTCGTGCGTAAAATGTGGACAAAAAATGAGTGAGTTATGTCAAAAATACAAAAAGTCTACATATAGAGGAGGAATCACTCGCTGACGGTCAAGTGACAGAAAACACGAAAAAATCTAACGGAATTAGGTTTAGTTACATTAACCGTCGAAAATAAATATTGAGTACATAATCCATAGCCAATTAAACATTGGGTACATTAGCCACAGTTTACCCTTAAAAAAATATAACAACCGTATACATATTATTTATGTGTATTTTTTTAATATATCGCCGGTATTTTATAAATTTGTTGTTGATATCGTTGATCGAATTTTGCAATCTCTATTTTATTATTTTATCGCGTGTAACTCATAGATAAATCATAAAACGGTTTAGTTTATCTACCATAGATTATGCTAATATTCTCGCCCTGGTTTAGTCACCGCATTAATTGATGATTGAGCTAGGTCAATTCACTAATAATACATTTAATTTTATAGGTATAGTATAGGTGTATTAAGATATAGTTTTCAACCTATTTTTTTCACATTTGCTATGTACACATGTTATAATACTATTTAATTGAAGATATTTTATTTTGCTCCATGTCGATCACGTGGGTACAGATCAGCTAATAAGGTCGATCTACAAAACTTGATTATATGATTATATAATTAACATATATCAGCACTTAATTAGACCAACTCATGCTGAGAAATGATTCAAATACGAGTGTAGATGAACATAATTAGTACGTTATGAATTCCTTTTATATAATTCCAAACAAAATAATTGTAGTGTGAACATGTCCGATCCCTGATTATGAGAGCCGGTCCTCGCTATATGCGATAAAGGCGTATGTCCAAAATATCATTTGGTCCATATGAAACACATATAACTCGTGAAATTGAGATTCACGTACGGAACTTTTTGATGCCAATATTATCGGGTTAACCTTCATGGACGCAGCTAAGCTCTGGAGCCCACTTGATCTCCTATTTTAAGAATTTAAGACTATCCTGATTAGTTTTATTTTGTTTTTATTATGCATGAATAATTATGCTCTCTGATTGGCATGTGATTGCCAATTAAGGATTTAGTTTCCTTTTTTGCTAGTTGCTCTCTATACGTACATGTACATAGGTGAATTTTCCGAAATTGCCATTGTTGATTGAATAAGAAAATATCGAGCTTTTAAGCTTGTTGGTGGAGTTCATAACTTGTCCATCTCAGTTTAATTCCGTATTTACGTTCGTGTCTACACCACTTTAGCATTAAAAAATGTTAAACAATTCAAGTTTGAATTATTTATGAAGTGATCCATTGATTTTCATAAATGTCATTATCTATTATAATAAGTTTCATGTTATGAGATTTTTTTTTTTACTCATCGATCGTTTCTATGCAATTTTACTGGTAGTAATATTACCAGTCATTAGATTCAATTAAAATTTTCACTACAAGTTTATCATGTGATTAGGGTTTTTTTATGTTAATGAAATATACACACATAACCCTTTGTGCATGTCACTTGATCTAATTATTGGTTTTGACCAAATTAGAGCAGTTTTATGCGTTTAAATTTAATTATTGTATTTGCGTAATATTATATATATATATATATATATAGCTCGACAAGGAATGATTTAAATATGGGATGGGCTCGCAACATATGGTTTAATGTACACCATAAATTATGATAATTACATCGAAGACAATTAAAGACACGAGTTATTATGACACGGTATGACTTTTTAAGTCATGAATTTATGTCTTTCATTATTAAAACACGTACGTACATTATATTGAACCCTATCTATCTAGCTCATAACTCAACTATCCTCAATGATTAGAGATAATTGGTACTAATCACGATTAAAATAGTAAATATTATCGGGGTAGAGTCAAATATTGTGGGTGAAAAATAATCACAAATATTGAAATATGTAAGATATATATGTTTTATATTAGATTATCCTTTACGAATTTCATGCATGTTATACAAATTATTTATAAGATACAATTTTAAGTCGGTACAAATGCATTTAAAAATGTATCTCTCATTTATTTTAAAGTACTACCAACGTTTGTTGTTCTCTTCATATATATTGAAAATATCTTTATATTTTTTATTGTTATTGGTTCTACATTCACCTTAAAAAAGAAAAAGTAACATATAAAGGTGACGATTGCGGATTGCGCGTACAAGGACAAGCAAGCTTTGAAATCTTCTTATTTTTAAAAACGGAAATGTACCAACTTGTTCAACAAAAAACGAGCACATAATTCCCGCCTAACTTAAAAACCACTTGAACGGGTACAGATCGCCCGTACGTACCCGCTGTTGGTTCCCAATGGGAATGGATCTGCCAAAGAACACACGTAGAGCAAGAAAAAAGAAAAAAGAACTTGGGAGAAAAAGCTTCTCTGATTAATGATGTCAAAGGCAAAAAATACAAAGGAGGAGTTACAAAAATAAACACTAACACCAGTATTTATAGGGGACCAGAAAACGAAACTCTAACTAAACTTCCTAATATAAACTTAATCAAATATTCTACATTTACATTCGAATCCTTGTTGATGTCGGATTTCGTCAAATCCATCCACAACACAACTGACGCGATGTGCATTTAATGACGCCCATGCTAATCCCACCTACCCACTGTGGCCAACTACCCAAGAATGATGCAAAGCATGAGTTAACCATGTTTTCCTCAAATCACTACTAGAGAAGCTAGTGATTGGATGTGACAGAGGGGAAGGGAAAAAAGGAGAAGAAATGAAACCCTAGTGATATTGATGGAAAGCTGGCAAAGTCCTCAGCCTATAAATGCTATGAGAAACCTCATTGAGAATGGGAGACTCTGGACGGGAGAGATGAGTTTCTAGAGAGAGAAACTAGTTTTTAGAGAGAGAAACTCCAGAAAAAGATAGATTTCTTTGTATTTTTTAGTACCGATCTATTGTAATCTGATTATATTGAGATTAGAGAGCACATTGTATATTTGTTCATCATACTCCGAGTGTCCAGCTAATAAACGGGAGAAACCGAATCTTTTCGGGAATATAATAAATCAGGAATATTCGTGTTCATATTATTATTGTGTTCTTTTGATTATTCTTGTGACTGAAAAAGGGTGGTGCAAATCGCCCTCAACAGTTTGGCGCCCACCGAGGGGCTTAGGTTTTCTCTAACTCACAGCCAGGAACTCGAAGAGATGATGACGAATGACGACAACGACAACACCGAGCACTGATCTCATCTTTACCTTCAATAAATAAAACTGCATACTTTCCGCGTTTTCTTACAGGCCTTGCCTGTAGCTTCGATTCGACAGGTCATTCGCCCCTATCAGACGCTCGAGGCAAAAGTTATGGACGCCGGAAGATTGGTCGCCGAGAGCGATGGCTTCGTCAAACGCATGCTCGTCGCCCGTCACTCCTCGGACCATATTCTCGTTTCTATTTATCATCTACACGTGATTTCTAGTTTTTCTCAAAGATTATGTCTTGAGCTTCGATTTGAAGGTCATTTGCTCAAATCGGACGCTCGAGGAGAAAGTTACAGGTGTTGGAAGACTCGTCACGAAGAAGAGCTCGCGGAGCTCATCACGAAGAGGAGCTCGATGAGATCATCAAGGAGGAGCTCGAGAAGCTCATCACGAAGGAGAGCTCGAGGAGCTCGTCACGAAGAGGAGCTCGAGGAGCTCATCACGAAGGAGGGCTCGAGGAGCTCGTCACGAAGAGGAGCTCGAGGATCTCATCACAAAGGAGAGCTTGAGGAGCTCATCACGAAGGAGAGCTCGAGGAGCTCGTCACGAAGAGGAGCTCGAGGAGCTCATCAAGAAGGAGCTCGTCACGAAGGAGAGCTCGAGGAGCTCGTCACGAAGGGGAGCTCGAGGAGCTCGTCACGAAGGGGAGCTCGAGGATCTCGTCACGAAGGGGAGCTCGAGGAGCTCGTCACGAAGGGGAGCTCGAGGAGCTCGTCACGAAGGAGAGCTCGAGGAGCTCATCACGAAGAGGAACTCGAGGAGCTCATCAAGAAGGAGAGCTCGTCAAGAAGAGGAACTTGAGGAGCTCGTCACGAAGAGGAGCTCGAGGAGCTCATCAAGAAGGAGCTCATCAAGAAGTGGAGCTTGAGGAGCTCGTCAAGGAGGAGCTCGAGGAGCTCGTTACGAAGAGGAGCTTAAGGAGCTCATCACCAATAGAAGGTCGTCACCAAAAAGAGCTCGTCACCAGACAGCTCGTCACCAAAGAAAGCTCGCCTCCACCGGGAGATCATCAACGAAGACGCCATTACCAAAAGAAGCATGAAGACGGCCGACAAGGCCAAAAGCATGAAGACGGTCGACAAGGCCAAAAGCATGGAGACGGTCGACGAGGCCAAGGGCATGAAGATGGTCGACAAGGCCAAAAGCATGGAGACGACGAGGCCAAGGGCATGAAGATGGTCGATGAGACCAGAAGCGAGAAGACGATCGACGAGACCGGAAGAAAGAAGATGGTCGACGAGACCAGAGGCGAGAAGACGGTCGAGGAGACCGGAAGAAAGAAGATGGTCGACGATGCCGGAGGCAAAAGACGGTCGACAAGTCTAGAAGCACGAAGTACGAAGAAGTTTCTCACAAAGAGGTTCGAGGAAACCAAGAGCGCGAAAATGGCGACGCCCATCCGTCGGCTGCTTCGACGAGCTCGTCGCCAATTTCCTATAAGCACAACTCGATAAAGAAGGAGAGCCCCTTCGAAGGTTCGTCGGCAAATTCAAGGACACCAAGCGAGGGTCTCGGGATCAAGACGTCGTCCCCATCCAAATCCTAAGGCACGGCCTGCGTCTCAAAGTGACATTTCGAGAAGAGCTGATTGAGACGCGCCCGACGATGACGACCCTCATAAAAACTAAAGTTTGATTCAAACACGACGAGGTCTATCCTAACCAAGGCGCAAAATCGGCGACGAAGTTGGCTGGCCTCATCGCAAAAAAAAGGTAACAAATATATATATATATATATATATATATATATATCTACAAAATTACAAACAAACCGGCGAGAGTGCCGAGAAAATAAAAAAATACGGCTAGGGTGTCGAGCAAGCCAAAACCGGCGAGAGTGCCGAGAAAATAAAAATACGGCTAGGGTGCCGAGCAATCCCAAACCGGCGAGAGTGCCGAGAAAGTAAAAAATACGGCTAGGGTGCCGAGAAGCCCAAACCGGCGAGAGTGCCGAGAAAATAAAAAATACGGCTAGGGTGCCGAGCGAGCCCAAACCGGCGAGAGTGCCGAGAAAATAAAAAAATACGGCTAGAGTGCCGAGCAATAAAAAAGTCAAAAGTGGCTACGGCGAGAGTGCCGAGATAAAAGAGGCGAGAGAGCCCAAACAAAAGGCGAGAGTGCCTACGGTGAGAGTGCCGAGAATAAAAAGAGGCGAGAGTGCCAAAAAACAGTGATCCTCAATCACGACCAACGTGCCGTCGGGAGGGACACTCCTTTCCGACGAGCACGGATTTTCCTCTTATACAACAGAGTAAGGCGTGATGCCCGACGACGACACACATGCCGAGGAACGATAGGTGATTCTTCAAACAAACGGACATCGAGGTAACGGATTTGAATCAGGATACTTTCTTCCTCCCTTTTCGCAAAAAGGGAGGAGGGGAATATATATACCCATACATCTCAATAGTTTGCAATTTTCAAAGTACTAGCAGATTTGTATATCCATACTTCAAAATATGTCTCACATTTACATAGTATATATTTACATTTACACTTTTACCTTCGAAGAGTATATTACAGTGTTTACAGAGTTTAAATGAACAAGGAAAGTCTATCGATGAAAAATCAACGATGCCTGGGCCGCATCAGCTCCCATCGGCGAACGACGTCGCCAACGAGGTCTTTTATAACGACCGAGTACTCTGGCTCATGACCAGGGAACCACGCCAACTTTCGAAGAAGAACCTGAGAACAACACACAAGCGAGAAGAATAAAGGAAGCACGACAAGGAGAAGAAATAGCTCGGCGACATAACCACACAAGGAGCCGACGAAGCGATCGCCAACTTCGAGGATCAGTGAATAAAAGCAATAGGAAGAAAGAGTTAGTCATGAGCAAGGAAAAGGTTAATGCATCCGTGACATAGGCATCGTCATCGCTGCGAGGAGTTCGTCGCTATAAACGAGCTCG
This sequence comes from Parietaria judaica, assembly GCA_954871525.1. NCBI lineage: Eukaryota > Viridiplantae > Streptophyta > Magnoliopsida > Rosales > Urticaceae > Parietaria > Parietaria judaica. The sequence goes on along the minus strand of OX940864.1, from coordinate 1,673,530 downwards.
TCGTCGGGAGGAGCTTGTCGAAGAAGATCATCGCTGGAAGAAGTTCATCGCTGCGATGAGTTCGTCACTATAAGCGAGCTCATCGACGCAAAGAGCGTGTCACCAAGAGCAGCTCGCCGCCATAAGAAAGATGCTTCACCCAACGAAACCAGTTACAACTCAGCAAGATTCTGCATCAGCTTCCCGATCGGAATCCACCGATCAATAGACTATGACGAGGTTCTCCGACAAAGTTTCTCGGGGTAACCGCGTCAACTAAAGTGGTCGACGGAGTTCGCAAATATCCTTGACAGTTCACCGTTACACTCGTCTTTCATTTTACCAAGTGTTTACACTTGATAAAATGGGGGACTAACTGTTGATATCAGATTTCGTCAAATCCATCCACAACACAACTGACGGGATGTGCATTTAATGACGCCCATGCTGATCCCACCTACCCACTGTGGCCAACTACCCTAGAATGATGCAAAGCATGGGTTAACCATGCTTTCCTCAAATCACTACTAGAGAAGCTAGTGATTGGATGTGACAGAGGGGAAGGGGAAAATGAGAAGAAATGAAACCCTAGTGATATTGATGGAAAGGTGGCAAAGTCCTCAGCCTATAAATACTATGAGAAACCTCATTGAGAAGGGGAGACTCTGGACGGGAGAGATGAGTTTCTAGAGAGAGAAACTAGTTTTTAGAGAGAGAAACTCCAGAAAAAGAGAGATTTCTTTGTATTTTTTTAGTACCGATCTATTGTAATCTAATTATATTGAGATTATAGAGCACATCGTTTATTTGTTCATCATACTCCGAGTGTCCAGCTAATAAACGGGAGAAACCGAGTCTTTACGGGAATATAATAAATCAAGAATATTCGTGTTCATATTATTATTGTGTTCTTTTGATTATTCTTGTGACTGAAAAAGGGTAGTGCAAATCGCCCTCAACAATCTTAACAGAATCAGGAAACCAAATCAAATCAAATCTCCAAACTTGCTCCTCAAGTTTGGCACCTTCTAGAATGAGTTCCGCTGACTTCTGGTTAGGTGTCCCTAGCAGGGCTGCTAGGGTGCATTTCTGCCCGGGGCATTCCTGGTAGGGGCATTTCAGCTCGGGCCCTTCTATGCTAGGGGAAACTCTGGTGTGGAGATCTCTGGTGGAAAAATCTCTACTAGGAGTTGAGCCAAGTCAGGCTTAAACTCACACCCGCCCAGTTGCCGATGTTTAATAACTTAGTGCAGAATGCACACAGTTTAATTCTATATTTTTTTTTAAATCCCCATAGTCATATATATATATATATATTATATATATACTTTTACACACTTCATCTTGTAAAGAATATAGTTCTCTTGAGCTTAGTGATACAATATGGTGTGAAGAGTGGTTAGGTAATTAATTAGGATTAGGTGGTCCTACATAATCATACCATCCAACACTAAGTCAAATTACACATTATTATTATAATATTCTTGAGAGAAAATTAATAATTTTGTCACGTAAAGTTGGAGAAGAAAATATATAGAGAGGTCCATTTCAGATTTCCCACTTCTTTTTATGCTACAACTGTTTTCCTTATCAACCCAACTTAGAGCACTTCTTTTTCTCTTCTTTTATTTCTAATAATAATAATAATAATAATAATAATAATAATTCCTTTTGATGATTATATGGTGGTCATACTCTTTGTTAATGATATCCGAACCCTAACCATATATGTCGCACTCATATAATATATAATATATGTTTGCCTAGATAGGGAATATAATATACAAAGAAAGAAGTAACAAACTTGTCACGTAATTATAATATTATAGTGTATATATACATGTAGTTATCATTCTTTTCATATCCTGACATTTTGTTTTTAAGGGAAACTTCATAAAACATCTCTCAAAATACCATAAATTATTTTATTACACCTCAAAACATCATAATTGAAAATACATCCTTTTTAAATTTTATGTACCAAAATACCCTTTCAAAATATACATATTGTGTCCTGAAAAATGGACAAGTCGCGACCGGAATTGGACATATTGCCTCCTGAAAAATGGACAAGTCGCGTCCGAAAAAATGGACACAACTAAGGGTATTTTGGTACATAAAATTTTAAAAGGATGTATTTCCAATTATGATGTTTTGAGATGTAATAAAATAATTTATGGTGTTTTGAGGGATGTTTTATGAAGTTTTCCTTTTTTAATTGAGTTGGAATCTTAATTGGAACATTACCTACCGACACTCAGAGTTTTCTTTTATGTAAATTAAATATAGTGATAAAAATTATTTTTTGCATGCTTTCTTATTACCCGTTTCGGAACTCCGCGATACTTTAAGCCGTAAGGACTTTAGTATTGAAACGGACCAGATCAAGTGTCATCGATGAACCTTTCAGAATAAGCGATCTATTTATTTTATTATTGAGTTAAACTTGCAATTGAACCTACTCGGGGAATATATTATAATTTTATAACCAATTCATATAATATGTCATATGTGTATGTAGTATGTACTGTATAGGCCATAGGGTACTCTACGGCGTCTACGCTACACAATTCACTACTATTACACGCATTGTGAAGATGATGTCGTAGCATGATCGATCAGCACGTGACGCGAGCAACACTGCATTACTCAATTCCACTACACTATCCATCGCTTCCACTGGATTCTTGCCATGCCATGGACCCATGGTGTATATATATAGGGTTAATGACGGCGAAAATACTCAAAGTTTAGTCAAAGAACCTCTCGTGTACACAAAGTTTAAAAATAGGGGCAATAGTACCCAAAGTCACATTTGGGGTGTTGACCACTCATTTCTCGTAACGCAGTTAACTTACTCGTTAACTCTGGCCACGTGGACAAACATGGGTTGCTGATATAACAATTTTTGGTCACGTGGACGAGCCCACATCAGCCTCGTTTATGACAAAATAACGAATTATACCCCTAATTGGGCTTGTCCACATGGCAAAAAATTGTCATGTAAGCAACCCATGTTTGTCCACGTGGCCAGAGTTAACGAGTAAGTTAACTGTGTTACGAGAATTGTCCACGTGACCAGAGCTAACGATTAAGTTAACTGTGTTACGAGAATTGAGTGATCAACGTCCTAAATGTAACTTTGGGTACTTTTGCCACTACTTTTAAACTTTAGATACACGAGGGATTCTTTGACCAAATTTTGAGTATTTTCGCCGTCATTAACCCTATATATATATATATATATATATATATGATATACTTCTATTTTGGTGCTTAATTTATACGTTTGATCATAGAGAAATGTATTTTAATCTTAGCCACGCACGCGGAGATTAACGGAGGATACTAACAATACGTAGACGAGGTATCTATGGCGGGTACGTTTTTTATGTCAATGGCCCGTGTTATTACTTATTAACTAGTATTAGGGTTATTTTCATTGTCGTTATCATCATTTTTTGAGTCACCATATTTAGTACCATTACCGTGTAGTGTTACAGAAAAAAAACATGGTTTTAAATAATCTTAGGCTATGAAGAGTTATATCATAAAAGAGGTACTTACGGCAATGCAGTTTTCTAATCAAATAGTACTTTTTACACAGAAAAAAAAAAAAAAAAACATGGTTTCATTTTAGACTTAGCCACCTGTAATATAATTTTTTGGTACTTATATTGCAAATATCCTATTTTTAAATCTAAGTAATTTGATAAAACCAAACGGAATTGCCTCAGATAATAGATTTCAAATTATTGTACAGGGAATTTGGTAATTTCACATGTGAATAAAAAGAAGATGAAAAATAGAGAATAATATATTGCACTATTTACAAGAATAGTAGTCGTATCATCTTAACCTAATGACACAAAACAACAAAACGCACGCTTCGATGACATTTCACATCCTCTTTTGGCACTTTAGAAAATCAAAATATATTGTTAATTTTGGGAAAAGATGATCATATCATGATTCATCGAATAACACGAGAATAATTTTGACGTATGAAGGAGTGGGTGAAATCCAAGTAAAAATAGAGACACAATCATCATTCATATATAATTCATCTCGAGTGTATTACTGAGTGTGAATTTATTTTTTATTTAATGTTACAAAGGGAAGGGCACATAAAAATATATTATATTCAGAAAAGTGCTCTTCTTTTTTGTCCTTTCCATGAGAGTGAAAAGTCAAATACGGTCTTCTTATGTAATCTTAACAGAAAAATTATGTAATGTTTAGCTTATTAGGTATAAAAGTCTATTATATTTATACCTGTATTCTATCCTCTCATTTGTTAGGGATATTTATAGAATCAGAATTCAATTTTTAACATTGGTATATTTTCAATATTTTTTTTTTAACCACAATATAGTATACTCAAGGACAACAAAATAGTATGTCGTTGTTTAATTTCGTCCGTCTCGATTTTTGACATTCGATAAGTTAGAGACACTAGTTGGTCCTAATTAGATTGATGTTATTAAAATTTAGGTTAATAACGGCGAAAATATCCAAAATTTGGTCAAAGAACTCCTCGTGTACTTAAAGTTTAAAAGTGGTGGCAAAAACCCAAAGTCGTATTTGGAGAGTGGACCACTCAATTCTCGTAACGTCGTTAACTTACCATTTAACTCTGGCTACGTGGACAAACGTGGGTTGCTGACATAACAATTTTTGTCACGTGGACGAGCCCACACCAGCCTCGTTTACGACAAACAACGAATTAAACCCCTAATTTATACTATTGAACACGACTAATTGAACCCCTAATGATTACACTTGACAAAACAGATTTGTCCACGTGGCCATAGTTAACGGATAAGTTAACGGGGTTACGAGAATGGAGTGGTCAACTCCCCAAATGCGACTTTGAGTATTTTTGCCACCATTTTTAAACTTTAGGTACACAAGGGACTCTTTGATCAAACTTTGAGTATTTTTACCGTCATTAACCCTATATATATATATATATATAATTTGTGGTTCGGTGAACGAATATTTAGATTGTAAAAAAAAATTAAAATACATGATGAAACTATAAAGTATTATAGAAGAGACGAAAATGCTACGCTAAATAGGAAAATTGGGTCAAATTGATAAGTTTTATGAGAAATCAGTCCAATATATAAAGAAACTTTTATTTGTAAAAGTTTTACACGTTAAACTTTTGTGTTAGCTTTGCTTAAATTTGCATATTAAATATGGAGAATGTTAACTCTACTTTATTAGTAAAAGTATATAAATCTGTAGCTTTACATATATCTTGTATTTATATATCTTGTATTTATAGACCTAAATAAAAATTACGAGCTCTATTAAATTTTGTGGTGACTTGTTAAAGCAAATGGCTCAATGGGACTCTCGAGAATTTTATTTTGATACGACAATTTAAGAATTTTGTTACTTGTTATTGTTCATACGACAATTTTACATACATTTTGCACTCTGCAGTGTTGTTCATACGACAGTTTTCATGTGAGGAGTTAGGACTATCCATTTCTTACATGTACTTGAAAAAGATTCTCATAACTATTTTATTTATTTTATTTTTATGACTTCACTACTTATGTATGTACTCGAAAATCAAATGTTTGCCATGTAGATTGATATAAAAAACACTACATATTACGTAATTATCTAGGAGTTGATAAAAAAAAGTTTAAGAAAATATGAGATATTTTTAGTTAAATATCAAGTTTGAAGGCCACAAGACAATTTTGAAAAAATCCTCATGATTCACCGCTGATAAGCCGTCGGTATTTCGGGGATTTTTAAACTTTGATTCTAATACAAAGACGAAAAAATAAAGCTACCAACAATCTAAAAATTATTGAATAATAATAATAATAATAATAATAATAAAAGTATGCTAAAGAAGTATTTTTGGATTTTGTTCATTCAATTATATTTTTATAAATGCATATTCGTTTAATTATATGTTGTAGAATCAGCAGTCCTATTTAAAGTAGGCAATTGGGCCTTCACACATTGTACGTTCTGGTCCAATAATTATAGCCTGTTTTATTTCATGAGAATATGATTAAACAATTTCTTAGTACAAAGATATTGTGATTATCTTAGATGAATTCACTGACTCGAGTAATTACCGTATTCGCAAATACGGCTAAAAGAGAAGAAGATCGCCCGGAGCTTCGCTGCAGCTACTCGTCTCGTTTCTTGAAGGAGCGAGCAAAAAAATAAAAATAAAAATATATTGGGCTAAATGGGCCGACACTTATCAAGATAGTACTAGTACTACTTGATGTTGGGCCCAATTTCATCACAACACTTTAATTATAAAAAATTAGGCAATCATGGGACCAAAAAAATCAAATCTTATGTGAGATATTGGGTATAAATTACATGAATATAGCCCTCGTAGAATAAAATATTTTAAAATTAAAATTCTATTACCCATGGTAATTTATGAGAAGCGGACTTAAATCTTGAGAAATTTGCAAATCTTTTATTCAAGAGGGGGAGAGTGGACAGAAGAAGTAAAACGGGGTGACAAATAATCCAAAAAAGAAAGATTTGGGCCAAAATCCAAATTCGCGCGTCTCGAGAAGACTGCCTTCCTTCGTTTAGTGATCTCACTCGCCACCTTACGTCATCTAATCTAATAACTTTCATTATGCTTTTTAAAATATCAATATTAAAATACAATCTAAGAGACTAGACACAAATATATTTGGCTTAAATTCCTATTTTTATCTCGAATATTTCCGGTAAACACGAAAAGGCAACTTCCTATTTTTACGCTAACCTCCTAATTTTTTATGGAATATAATATGGGCTCTATAACCATATAGCCAAAGTAAAAAAATTATTTTGCAAAATAGCCAACCTTTTGATTAATATTGCCAAATAGCCAATCAACCACATTAATAAATCACGAAAGACCGTATTACCCTTGTATTAACGTGTATCAACTAAGTTAATTTATTTAAAAATAAATTAAATTTTTGTTAAAATTTTAATCACGATTTCTTATTTTTAAACAAATTAACTCAGTTAATACACGTTAATATATATTTTCTGTAAACACAAGTAAATGTTCTTATTTTTAAGAAAAATCAACTTTGTTAATACACGTTAATATGTTAAAAGGGCATTATAAGTATAAAATATGTTATTAAATAGCCACCCCATCAATTTAGCTATTTTGCAAAGAAAAAAGAAATGTTGGCTATTTGGCTAATCAAACGTTTCAATTTGGCTATTAAGAGTCATTTCTCATATAATATTTGAAATTTGTGCTAAAATAAATTATAAGTCATATCTTTTAACGACGTATATATTTTTTAGTAAATATTTATTTTTATTTTTATATAGCACATAGCATAAGTATATGAGAAAATCATATCACATCACTTATTTTAATCTTTGTAGGTTCCCTTTTTTTAAAACTTTTTTTTTTCAATTTTAAACTGTTAATTATGAGAGATTAAAATAATTATCGTTTAATCTAAGATTTTTTTTCTTTCGTCTCCTTCTTTATTCTTTTTATCTATTCGTTAACAAAATAACGACCAAGTAAAACAATAACATACAATATTAAAATTTGTCATATAGTGTTTTTATTTTCAGTATTAATAGCGACATAATTACTTAATAAATTTATTTTAACAGCATTATAATTTATTTTTCATAATTAAATTTTTTAATATTTACAATTCTATTAATGGCTTTTTTTTTTTTACTTATTCTAACTAATATAATATAATATTATAACTTTTTTTTTTTTAACAAAAGTGTAGACATTTAAAATTTTACTAAATTAATTTATAAAGCGAATTAAAAAAAATATATATCTTAAAAGATATGAACATCGAAGATTTTTTATATTATTAAAAAAAAATTTATACCACTATAATTAATTATATATATTTTTATGTATTTACATGATATCTCGGAAAGTGCCTGAGTTAGTTAGCTGAGCTCATCATTCATCTTCCTTCCTTAATTGCGTCACTGCGCTGCACTCGCCACCGCACTCGCCTCCGTCGCTCCGACCAAACCCTAGCCTCCGATCTCCAGGTACTTCTCCGACCTCCACCTTCTCTCTCCGGCGAGCCTCGGCTGCTTCGCAATTGCCGGTCGTCACCGTCGCCGGAGATTCGATTTCCGATTTTTCTCATGGTTTTCCGTGGAAATTAGGAGTGTTTATTGTATTCAGTGATCAGAATCCGCCATCTGTTTACGCTTCTGTTGAATTTTTCCTCGAGTTCTGTTTGTGCCGATTTCATGATGTTCGTCGATTTAGGTCTGTTTTCGATGAAGAGATTTTTTTGTTGATTTTTTGTTCGCCTAGGGCTTGTATATTGTGTTCTGGGCTTTGAGATTTGATTCAGGCATTCACTGTGTTGCTTTGTTTTTGTGTGTGAAACTTTGCCTAACGATTGGTGACTGACTGTGTTTGCAGTGGGATTGGATTGATCGATCTTTGCTGAGTTGAGGAAGGTTTATTTGTTGGTAAACCATGCCGTCTCTGCAGCTCTTGCAGTTAACGAAGAACGGTCGGGGTCTTCTTGCCTCGAGAAGGTAGTTTGTCGGATTCGTAGTTAGCGTTTTTGTGCATGTATGTGATAGGATTGGGGTGTGTCCTATGCAGGAAAGCTTTATTGTTGGCGACGGGCATCGCCTTTGCTGGCGGGACCGCTGCATACTTGCAATCGCGATATAGAAGCAAAAAGCCCAATTCTTTATGTCAATACAACGGGTTGAGTGAAGAGAAGAAAAATTCCAAAGATAAGAAGAAGTCAGAGAAAAAGGGTTCCTTGAAGTCCCTTAAAGTACTCGCTGCGATTCTCTTATCTCAAATGGGAAAGAAGGGGGCAAGGGATCTCATATCTTTGCTGGCGATTGTGGTATTTATTGACTTCTCCGCTATATCTCAATTTTAAACTGTTTGCAGTTTTAATTTTTGCTGCGTTGCAGGTGTTGCGAACTACTTTGAGCAACAGACTGGCGAAAGTACAAGGTTTTCTATTCCGTTCTGCTTTTCTTCGGCGCGTGCCATTATTTTTCCGGTTGATATCTGAGAACATTTTATTATGTTTTCTTCTTTCTTCCATACATTCGACGACAAAGTATGTAACGGGGACCTTAAGCCTCCGCTTCAGGAATATTTTGACAAAGCTTATTCATTCTCATTATTTTGAGGTAATAATCGATTTGGGGATTAAAGAGTTTGGCAGTTCTCATTCCATTCTGAGGTTTTTGTTTTCCTAATTGCGAATTCTCATTATTTATGGTTATTTTTATTTCGGTTGATCAGAACATGGCCTACTACAAATTGTCCCACGTGGATGGTCGGATTGCGAATCCTGAACAAAGAATTGCTAGTGATGTGCCAAGATTTTGTTCCGAATTAAGTGAACTAGTTCAGGACGACCTAATAGCAGTCACCGACGGTGTACTTTATACTTGGCGCCTATGTTCATATGCCAGTCCTAAATATGTCTTTTGGATATTGGTAATTTCACATCCCCTGACTGCATTAAATCCGCCTATAAATATATTTTGCCTCATTATTTTTTTTGTTACTATTTAGGCATATGTACTGGGAGCTGGGACAATGATAAGAAACTTCTCTCCCGCTTTCGGAAAATTAATGTCCGAAGAACAACAGTTGGAAGGAGATTATCGACAGCTTCATTCACGGTTAAGGACCCATGCAGAAAGTATAGCATTCTATGGCGGAGAAAGCAGAGAAGAATCCCATATCAAGCAAAAGTTTCAGGCACTAGTAAGGCATGCGAGTGTAGTCCTTCACGAACATTGGTGGTTTGGCATGATTCAGGACTTTTTACTCAAGTATCTCGGTGCCACTGTTGCTGTTATTCTGATTATTGAGCCCTTCTTTTCGGGACATCTGAGGCCCGACACTTCAACTTTAGGGCGTGCAGAGATGTTGAGCAACTTGAGATATCATACCAGTGTCATTATCTCTCTGTTTCAGTCTCTAGGAACACTTTCTATAAGTGCAAGGAAACTCAATCGTCTCAGGTAAGAGAGGGAGATTTCTCTTTTATTGGTGAGGTTGCAGTTTGGTAAGCAAATTCTCATATAATTTCATCATTTCAGTGGTTACGCAGATCGGATTCATGAGCTACTAGCTGTATCCAGAGAGCTAAACATCGGTAATGAAAAGTCTCTAGTCAGGACACCCCACTTCAGCGAAGCTAACTACATTGAGTTTGCCGGAGTTCGGGTTTGTAACATCTTTTCCTTTTTACAGTATTATCGTTGTCAGGTTGTATTTTCATGTTCTAATAGAAAGGTCTCTTTCAGGTTGTTACCCCAACTGGTAATGTCTTGGTGGATAATTTGACACTTAGAGTTGAATCAGGATCTAATCTTCTGATTACAGGTACTTGTTTTAGACCGTAAATTTGTATTTATTCTGTCTCTTTTTTACGTAGAACACGTCTCTGCTTCTTAGATTTTATAGCTTTGTTGTGGTATTAAGTTTACTTTTAACTATAACTGGACTCTGACGTGTGAATCCTGTTAAAGGTCCAAATGGTAGTGGGAAGAGCTCACTTTTTAGAGTACTGGGAGGCCTATGGCCTCTTGTATCCGGTCACATTGCAAAACCGGGAGTTGGTACTGATCTCAACAAAGAAATATTTTATGTTCCACAAAGGCCATACACAGCTGTAGGAACACTTAGGGACCAATTAATTTATCCGCTTACCGAGACCCAGGAAGTCCAACCACTTACACATGAAGGAATGGTGGAGCTCTTGAGGAATGTATGTTTCTGCTTTATTTTATTGCCTTCTCTGTGTTTAGCTGCGCAAAAAAATGTTGGGTTTATTTTTTTATTCATTTTATTTTTATGGATAGGTTGACCTTGAATATCTGTTGGACCGTTATCCACCGGAAAAAGAGATAAACTGGGGCGATGAGCTATCCCTCGGCGAGCAACAAAGATTGGGAATGGCGAGACTGTTTTATCATAAGCCTAAGTTTGCCATCCTTGACGAGTGCACAAGTGCTGTCACAACCGATATGGAAGAGCGGTTTTGTGCTAAAGTTAGGGCAATGGGAACATCGTGCATTACAATCTCACATCGCCCGGCTCTAGTTGCATTTCATGATGTGGTGCTCTCTTTGGATGGCGAAGGAGGCTGGAGTGTTCAATATAAAAGGTTTGAATGCATTTTCGTTTCCTTTTGCTTATTTGATAGTTTGAGTGTTATGCAGTTTTTCTCACTGAGGCCTTATGAAAATTCCAGGGAGGATTTGCCCGAGATTGATGGAGTTGCTTCAGAGACATTGATGAACTCGGAGACAAACCGACAGACTGATGCAATGGTAGTTAAACAAGCATTTGCATCAAGTAGAAAGGTATAAAACTTGAAAGAGTCCTCAATTCTCTTACACATCCTCTTTACATTACATGCTCAGTCAGCTTCTTCTGTTATAGGATTCCGCTTTCTCAAGTTCGAAGACGCAATCTTACATAGCGGAGGTCATTGCGTCTTCTCCTCCTGAAGATCGTGCTGTTTCTTTGCCAGTTTTTCCACAACTAAGTGGTTCTCCAAGGGTATTGCCATTGAGAGTAGCTGCCTTGTTCAAAGTACTGGTGAGTATCTACCGTCTTCATCTTTGGCCATTTTCAACCGAAGTGCACTTGTATTGTTCGAAAATAAATCCCACATTTTTTTTTCCCGAGCTTTAGCATTTTGATGGTTGTTAAAATTGATTAAAGTCTATCGACATTTCTGTTGTAGCTAGGATTATCAACATTTAAGAAAGTGCAGTATCTTTTATTAACCATAAAGTCGCATCTCTTTTCAGTTCCCAACTGTGCTGGATAAACAAGGAGCACAATTGCTTGCGGTTGCGTTGCTTGTAGTGTCAAGAACATGGATTTCAGATCGCATTGCCTCGTTAAATGGTATTTTCCTCTTATTTTCCTATAAGTTCTGTTGGAGGATTAAGTTGTGCTGGTTTTGAAGTCTTGTGCATGTCCAGGGACCACTGTGAAATTTGTTTTGGAGCAGGACAAGGCTGCCTTCATCCGTTTAATTGGTGTTAGTGTTCTTCAGAGCGGCGCATCTTCTTTTATTGCTCCTTCTTTGAGGTCATATATTCTAATTTCGGCTTGCTTTTATTTATATATATAAATAATGACCAGTGTTGAAAGTTTTTGGAGTATTGGCTTGAATGCTCTATAATTCGATTGCACAACAAGCTTATCGGGTTGTTTGTGGGGGGTTTTGAACCTCATCTTTTAATTTCTCTATGTGTTCTTAATTTCTTGTTCCCAATTATGCAGGCACTTGACCGCCAGGCTGGCTTTGGGATGGAGGATTCGTTTGACCAATCACTTACTGAAGAATTACCTCAGAAATAATGCATTTTACAAGGTACCCACGTGACACATTTTTATATGCACATTCCCAATACATTTGTCTAGAACTCTTCGGAGTATATTGTGTAAATAAAACTATTCTAATTGTATATTGGTGCCAAATTTATGCTCTAGGTCTTCCAGATGTCGAGCAAAAGTGTTGACGCCGACCAAAGACTAACTCATGACTTGGAGAAGTTAACAAGTGAGCTGTCGGGGCTCGTGACTGGAATGGTAAAGCCGACTGTGGACATCCTATGGTGAGTTCTTTATTCGATTTTGATTTCTACAAAGCTTCCTTGCTATTTTGGGTTCTAATTCCGGTGCTTGCGATTGAAGGTTCACGTGGAGAATGAAGGTATTAACAGGTCAGAGGGGAGTTGGAATATTGTACGCTTACATGTTATTGGGGCTCGGCTTTCTTAGGGCTGTTACCCCTGAATTTGGCGATTTGGCAAGTCGAGAACAGCAACTAGAAGGAACCTTCAGGTAACAAACTTTCATTTATCTGCTTTTTTACCAACGCTGACCTGCACTGTCATACTTATTTTGCGATCTTGCGTTGTGTAGGTTCATGCATGAAAGATTGCGCACTCATGCTGAGTCTGTTGCTTTCTTTGGCGGTGGTGCTCGAGAAAAAGCGGTAAGTTACCTGATGTCCGGATTTGACATGAATTAAAAATACTGCAAGTTTATTTTATAGAGAAAGATGATCATGAACCTATTTTATTTTATTTTTATTTTCGTCCACTAGATTTTTGTTAAGTTGTAGGTGTTCTTTGAAAAGATTTTTCTGTTTCATCCTTATTGAGATGCTTATATATTATCAAACAGATGGTTGAATCAAAATTCGGAGAGCTTCTTGACCATTCGTTGATTCATTTGAAGAAAAAATGGTTGTTTGGTATATTGGATGACTTTATAACGAAGCAACTTCCGCATAACGTGACCTGGGGATTGAGCCTGTTATACGCCATGGAACATAAGGGAGACCGGGCCTTGGTATCCACTCAAGGTGAGATTTGAGTGGGACTGTACTCCTCTCTATATATATATATATATATATATATATATATACACACATTAACATATAGTATGTATACTCATGCCCCAACAATTTTTTCAGGCGAACTGGCTCATGCACTGCGGTTTTTAGCGTCTGTTGTATCCCAGAGCTTTTTGGCTTTTGGCGACATTCTTGAATTGCACCGCAAGTTCTTAGAACTATCTGGGGGAATCAATCGGATTTTTGAGCTCGAAGAGCTTCTAGATTCTGCACAGTCTGGTATGCTGTATTGTTCATTAGAATTTTGCAATCTTTGTAAAGAGCATACTGTTCTTATTGCCCTCACAAACATGCTAAACTTGGAGATAAGAAAAATGCATTGTTTTGCTTCTTTAGTATCTCTAAAGCTTAATCATCCTGATATAAATATGAAAATAGGGCACTATTGTTTAATTATTATTTTGTTGAGTTTGTGTAAAGAACTTGATGACCATCACAAAATATATATTTTATGTAGAGTTCGGCGATATGGAGTCACAATCTGGGAAACATGTGCCCTCTGAAGACAGCATTGCCTTCTCGGAGGTCGACATTATCACCCCGGGGCAGAAATTATTAGCTAGGAAATTGACGTGCGATATAGAACCCGGGAAAAGTCTGCTTGTTACTGGTTTGCTTTCGCCAATTTTTCTTTTATTTATCCATACACATACACATATGCATATGCAAAATAATAATAATAATATATGTATGAAATTCCTGTAAAAGGTCCAAATGGGAGCGGAAAAAGTTCGGTTTTCAGAGTTCTTAGAGGCCTTTGGCCCATTATGAGCGGGCGGCTCAGTCAACCATCCGAAAGCTTTACCGGAGCGACCGAGTTAGGTTGTGGTGTGTTTTATGTTCCTCAGCGCCCGTATACGTGTTTAGGAACTCTCAGGGATCAAATCATATACCCTCTTTCGCAGAAAGAGGCAGAGCTGAAGGCCTTGAAGTTCGGTACAGAAGGTACCGTATTCCCGATACCAATTCATTTCGGAGCTCATCTCAATTTTTCTAATCCCATTAACATCTCAATTCAGGTGAAGATGCAAAGACGATTCTTGACGGGCACCTTAAGCAAATTCTTGAAAATGTTAGGTTGAATTATCTGTTGGAAAGGGACGAAAACGGTTGGGACGCAAATTTGAATTGGGAAGATATTCTCTCTCTTGGAGAACAACAACGATTAGGCATGGTGGGTAAAGTGTAAAACCTTCATTACCAAAACTCTTGTTTGAATCGATTTATATTCGCTAATCTCGTGTATCTTCACCAGGCGCGCTTGTTTTTCCACAAGCCCAAATTCGGCATCCTCGACGAGTGCACAAAGTAGGTGTAAATGTACAAAATTTGTTATCCCTTAAATACTCGTGTTTTTGTTTTAATGTGGTGGTCCGGGATTGGCAGTGCTACGAGTGTGGACGTGGAAGAGCATCTTTACAGGCTCGCAAAAGGCATGGGAATCACAGTCGTTACTTCTTCTCAAGTAAGTATTTATCATTATCAGGCCAAATATTCTCGGACACCTAATTTTGTATTTTGTTCTTATATGGCCCCTCGCTTTGTAAAATGATCATATTTGACCTTTGATTTTGTATTTGTGTCCTTATGTAGCCTTCCGAGACAAAAATACCAAAAAACAAATAATTTTTTTAACACGGAATGACTACATAGAGAAATAAATACAAAAAATCAGGAGTGCGATATCATTTTCTTTAGTCGTGGGCCGCAAAAGAGACAAAATACAAAGCACGGGGTGTGTCAACGAATATCTTCCTTATTATTACGTACTCTGTTTCATCTCATAGGAAGCTTGAGTATCACGTACTGACATGTTTTCTTCTGTATAGCGTCCCGCTCTAATACCGTTCCATTCCTTGGAATTGCGGTTTATCGACGGCGAGGGAAACTGGGAATTGCGATCAATCAAACAATGAAAGTACCGCTCTTGACCCAACAAAGTTTCGGTTTTAGGTTCATTTTTTTTTAGCAAAGATAAAAGAGATTCTGGTGGGATATAGGCTATTATAGGAAAATGAGAAAGGGAATAATCAAAGTCTTGGTGCATCGCTATTCACCATCAATGGCCACAAGCGTGTAATTATTTATTAATTTATTTACCATAAACCCTTGATTATTATGTATATAATTTCTAATGATAATAAAAAGCCTGCTTGGAATCCCAAATCTATTTTCTTCATTTGCCTCTAAATCGTCCAAAAGATTTCTTATCTGTACAAGTTAATTCAAGGAGAATGTGCTTCATTTCTATGCCAGGTAAATTAGGTTTATTGTATTTTATATCAAATATGGAAATTTAATAAGCTCTTTTTTCTTGTAAAATTGTAAAGTTATCCGGGAACGTATTGAACAGTATAATAGAGAAGGTTTTAAATACGGGCACCATACTTCGAGTAGGCGATGGTATGTTCGCACTTGGGACCAATAAGAAGACATAAAATTGATGAGAGAGTAGTGTTGATTAGGCCCTTTGTAATTTGGAGTGTTGTATTCGTTGCGAATGCTTAAAATGATAGATTTTGATCCAAAATAAATAAATAAATAAATAAGTTCATCGCGAACTGAAGAGTCTTGCTCGTTTCGCCATAGCTACTTAGAACAATTCATGTACCATTCCACTTATTAACCGCTACGAGCCGGTCGGTTTTTCATCAGTTTTATGAGCTTACAATAGTTAATAGTTATAAGTGTATATGATATTTTCTAATGACGGAACTTTGGTATCCCATGCCATTTTAATTATTTCTACAAGCAATAATAAAAGAAAGCCACTGTTGCTTGTCCATTAGAAAACTAGTCTTGTGCGTAACAACGTCATCGGCGACCATTAGACAATCAAACTGGTTGTTAAACTAGTGCTTAAGGCGTAATGTTGTTAAAAGCTAATGAGTCGGGTCGTTCCGGGCCTTAACACAAACTTTAATCTCTCAAGCAATGGAAGATTGGAGTCATGAAGATTCAGCAAAGCTCCTATTTTCCGCTTCGATCTTGGCACGTATCAGATTCTTAAATGAATAAAGAGGTTTAAAAACAATAAGAGTTTAGAAAGAGGGACTTTCACCCCTTGTGCGAAAAAAGCGAAATCGACATGTTTTTATTGCACATAGACCACCAAGGCCTACTTCACAAGCAAAATAGAAGTGCCTTAAAAATCTCTGAGATTTGCGTCCCCAAAATCAAGCTACGCGTGAGCATGAACTTCCCCTTCCGGACCTTCCTTAGCTTTCCGTGCGGCTGCTCTTATCTTTCGCTGCTCCTCCTTGTAGATCCGGTTTCTCCGTTGGTACTGCCGTAACAGAACACGTCAAAAATTCTCAAATGCCCAAGTCAAACCATGAAATCCTATGACTAACATTTTTCCAAGTGAAGATTTTTTGCACATGGCATATTCACAAACATAATTCCGATAAGAAAAGGAGCAGAATGAAACAACCGAGAGCCAGCTAATAAGATAAAGAGAAACGAAAATAATGAACTAAGTCTGAATTGTAAGTTAACTACAGCACAAAAATGGATCACCGCCGTGATACTAATTGTGGTTGGCTATTCAGATTCATTTTGGTACGGTCGTATATCCAAAACTGAGTCAATAACCGTCCAATTAAATCTTATGGTCATTCACGCATTTGATCATTCAGCACGTTTTAAAAATGATAGAAATGCAGAATAAGCTAACTCGCAGCAGAAGATGTAAGACTTGGATGAATTTTTAGGTCTAAGAAGCAAAGGTTATACCTAAGAGATCAAATATTACACGTCTCATTGCGTTCATAACTTATGGATTCGAAAAAATAAAAGCGGAACATAGCTGCACAAGTAATAAGCAAAGATATCCTCATTCCTGACCTGGTGAATGAAATCCAGAGCCGATCAAGTCAAACCATTCTGAAGGATATTCGAAATGATCGAAGAACAAAGAAAAAATAATAATCGAAAGCCAAATAATTATCAATTGCAAATTGACCCAGTTTAATCAATGACAAAAACAGTAAAGGAGATTGAAATCCATGAACTAATATGGACTTAACAATCAAATATTTATAGCTAACTAATGTGGTGAATAATCATTGTTGTGAATCCAAAGGAACGCGAATTCGCGATTGCGAAAAGCGACTATAACAGCCCTACACAAGCTCGAATTCAGCAAAGCTTTAATATCTTCTCCTATTGGGCGAAGAAATGTCGGACTGAAACTAGGGTTAACAGACCACCGAGCATAGAGGTAAATCGAAGCTAGAATAATCCACAATTAGGCAGAGAAAAGAGGAATCAGCGAGCAGAGAGAGAGAGAGAGAGGTTGTGGGAGACCTCTTTGGAGTGGTGGAGGCACTCGAGGTAGTCCTCGCGCATGAGAGAGCAGTCCTTGGGCTCGCGGCAGCGAGACATGCACTCGCTGAAGTCAACCCAGAAATCGTAGCAACGCCCTTTGTTCCCCGTGATTCCCCACCCCGACGCCATTTTCGACTCTGATTCACAACCTCCTTCAACGATTGCAGATCACCACAAGAGAGAGAAGAAGAAGAACAACTTCGTGTCCAATATTTTTGTATATATACATATATATATATATCTCCTTATGGAAACATTATATTATTATTATATATATTTCAGCCGATGACAGTAGCGTCGCTTTGGCCGAGTGGTTAAGGCGTGTGCCTGCTAAGTACATGGGGTTTCCCCGCGAGAGTTCGAATCTCTCAGGCGACGAATTTTATTTTCTTTATTTTTTTCATATTTTTACATATACTAATATTAGAAGAATTTTAATAAATAATATTTTTGTACGGTTACTTTATCATATTATGACTAAGTATAATCGGCATTAAACAAAAGATTTGATTAGACTGCAAAATACTGTCCACTAATGTAATGGCACTTGATTTACGAAAATTACTGATGTTTATTACTAATGTAATCGGCATTAAACAGAAGATCTGATTAGATTGTCCGCTAATGTAATAACACTTGATTTTAAGAAAATTAACCAAGCTTAATTACCCACTTCTTTTATCTATCCATTCCTCAGAATTTCTGATGAGATTCTCATACATTTAGTTAAAGCTTCTCCTAAAATATTCACACCCATACATCCATTATTTGGGCTTAATGGCAGATTCAGAGCCGAACAGATGTAATCAGATACGACGTCAAACGAGCGCAATATATAATGTCAAATTCATTAAGAGACTTGGAAAAATAGGCATCAAGAAGAATTAAAACCTTTCTTTACATTTCCAATCTCCAAATCTAAGGACCAAACCCGGAGAAAAATAATTCGATAACATCCTCCTTAAAGTCACACTGCTAAAGAGTAGAGCATAGTGAGAGACACTTCCGACCGCAAGCCGCAAAACCACGAGAAGCTTTTCTAGTGGCCGTACTTCTGGAACTCCCACTCGCTGTTGTCTGTTTCAAAATAACACACGGGGAATGAGCAAGAGGCACAGTTAGGGCAATTAGGGAAAAGCTAAAGCTGTATCAACGAAGTTAGAAGCATTAACGTACCCAGCGGACACACTTGACGGGTCTTCAGCCATCTGCTGATACAGTGGAAGTGAAATGCATGGTTGCAAACCCCTAAGGATATCAAAGTCACATACTTAACTAAAAATCCAATATGTATATATATATATATATGTGTGTGTGTGTGTGTGTGTGTGTGTGTGTATAGATTATCGCTAAACAAGTGTGGAGGCCAATTATTGAACGCAGGAAATTAATTTCTTAAACCAATATAGAGCAGAGCAAATACTTTCGAAGTTGCAAACAAGATATTATTGAAGACTCTTTTTAGCTATAGATACGACATATGAGTCAATACAAAAGACAAGATTGTTCTATCAAAGAAGCATGAGATGCAGACAATGGGTTAATGTATGAAGGGGTTTAGAAAAGCCCTTTCGAGAAACGCAAAACACGAACACAACGTTCAAAGATCAAGCTTCGTTTTTTCTATTGGACTCTATTTCTGTGAATAATAACAACATTTTTCAAATTTCATGTAATAAACATTGGTGCTTATCGATGGTGGTAAAATTTAGGTCTTAAACCAGGCCCTCAAATCAAAGCCAAGGCATCAGAGAGAGCAGACAAGTCAACCCAACAATTCCATATCCGTACACATAACCATGCTTCCTTCATCCTCTTATCCAGAGCATCGGCTTAATTGTGCACGGCTTCAAACAAATCAAAATAAATAAATAAAAAAACCTAAAGCAAAGACTAATCTACACGGTCACACTGATTAAGCTATCAAACTCCACATAAAATAGAGTTGTGCCCATAAGAGAGCACCACAACTTCACAGCAAATTCAACAAAATACGAGCACAATCATAGCAAAAGCTTCCTAATTATATCGAAAACTAAACCGTAGGAGCAACAAATAATCAAACTCGAAAAACAGCATCGAGGCCCCGTACCTAAACGCACATCTCGAATAAACTTATGCTTGCAGCAAATGATACCTCACACGAACTACAAGCCTATTGATACTAATAAACTACAAACCTATTCATTAGATAGATACACAATCTAATAACAATATAGAAATTCATGATCTAGAAAGTAGTAATTATGTAAAGCTCGAGTCATGAACATACCCCAAGCAACTGTACACTCCTCGCTAGTAGCGCTCGCCTGGTTCGCTTGGCACTCGATGCCTGATCGTTAAACACTCAAAGCATCAGAGAGCCAAACAATGCTAAACAAAAATCGAATTGAACAAAAAAAAAAAAAAAAAACTCACAAAGATCCATGATGTGGTTCCTGCAGATCGCGCAGTTATCGACCACAATATCTGCAAAAGAACCGCACATTCGATACTCAACCAATTCCACGACAATCCGAGCTCGAAAGCTCGAGAATCGGAGAAGCTAGGGTTAGGGTTTGGAGAAACTTACCCCAGGCCCAGAGAGCGACGGCGTTCCACTTCTTGATCTCAAATCGCTTGGGCTTCTTGCAGGAGGGACCGGCGCTGCTGGAAGGCTCGCCGGCGGCGACCATGGGAACGTCGGAGTCCAGAGTCGCCATTGGAGAGCAGAGGAGCTAAGTGGGTTTTCTCTGAAAGCTTTGTCTGATTCGCAAGAGAGAGAGAGAGAAAATGTGAATGGCTTTTATACGTGGAAATGTATGGGAAAAAAACGACAATGTGTCGACATAATATTTAATTATATATATAAAAATTAATTCCTGAAAGTTATTGATGAATTGGGCTTCAAATCGTGGATATGATAAGCCCAATATTTATTGACACTTTTGGGCCCAGACTTTCAGACCCAAACTAGGATATTTTTTTATTTGCAAATAAACCTTACTTTTTTATATATATATATATATTTCATTACTTAATTTTCCCTTATTCATACATTATTTTACTTAATTAGGAGGCGACCTTTGCAGTTGAAACCAAGGTTTAAAATGCCGCTTGCCGATGTCGTTTCGCATTTTTCGTTTTACGGATATATCGCTTGCCGATGGGTATGTCGATGGGCAAATGGTAAAAAAAGGGCATGCCGCATGCCGCATATACCGCATATACCGCATGGGCATACCGCATGCCGATTGGGTTTTCGATGGATATTTTGTAAAAAATATTTGAGTATTTAAGCAAGATATTTATATAGGTTCAAAACTAAATATTTAATAAATACAAGACATAATTGTATATAACAAAATACATTTGTAACTTAAATATGTAGGTGAAATGTATAATGTCAAGTCGATTTATTAGTTGAAGTGTATAATATTAAGTCAAATTATTATGTGAAGTGAATATGTATGTTAAGTGTGTAATATTAAGTGAATATGCATGTTAATTGTATATGTGTATGTTAACAAATTTAATATTAGTTGAAGTGTATAATATTAAATGAATGAATATATATATATATATATATTAAGTGTATATGTATGTTAGGTGAAGTTAATATGTATATTTGTATAATATTATTTGAAGTGTATAATATTAAGTTAAATTATTAGGTGAAGTGTATGTTAAGTGTGAATGTGTGATATTAGCTCTTGTGCAAGTATAATTATTTTTGCCAAAAATTTAATTGGTATTTTTGCCAAAATCTACCAAAAGTTTAACTTTTAGCGAAATTCCATCCATTTTTCGCACATTTTACACACAAAAGCGAAAAACGAAATTCCATCCACTTGCCCATGCGAAAAATGCGAAAAATGGTAAAAATCCAGCGAAACGACAGGGTTTTCGTTTCGCATACCTCCGAAAAACGAAAATCGGTCGAAATATCGACCGATTTTCGCGAAATTTTACACCTTGGTTGAAACAGGCCTTTGATTCTTGAATGAGTAAATTTATTCATAGTAGTACTAGTCATATCAAGAAGATATTGGATACATTTTTTAATAAGAAAAAAACACTATTAAAATAATAAATAATTTTGATATGATTTCTTTTGAAGTCAATTAATGTACTTGTGAAACGGTTATATCGTGAGAACTGAGAAAGTAGTTTATTATATATATATATATTATTTTTAAGTCAATTAATTAATGTACTATTATAGTTAAATTGCTTGACACATTATGAAGAGAAAATACAAAATCTTGTAATAAGTCTCTTCAAGTCAAACTTATTAGCTTGTAATAAGAATTTGTAGAAAGTAATATATGCAGAGCTGAATGGGTGTATAACCAACAATTTTAATCTTAGATTAAACTAATATCAAAATTGACATATCATTTTTTCATACAAAATATGATCGGATCTAGATCCGTCTATGTTCCTGTACGCGGATATATAGAAGGGAATAGATCCGACCCGATTACACACTCTATATTATTTTTCTAATCAATAAAAACCTTAACCACTAATTGTCTGTCCCCGGGCATCAACCAAACAAGTAATTAGCCAACAAGAATAAGCCGAGAGCCAAAACGACGCCATAGAAGAGGAAGCAGCAAACACCGACCGTACTGTCCATGACGGGAGTACCCTTCTGTGTCCGACCTCGACGCCTAAGCGGTTTGACGGGTCTGTCTATGCTTTTGTCCCTTGCCATATTTATAATACACTACACTAACACAATATTTCTGTTCAATATATAGTTTCAATCTTCCGAAATAGTTCATAGACAACTGTATACATATATGTATACATTCCCACTTTGAGAAGCGAGAGAGAGATGGTTTATATATATATATATATGCGTGTTGAGATGTTAAAAAACACTAATGAGACATAATAATGGAAAGGGTCATACTTCAAATAGTAAGTTCGAGGAAATGATGAAGAAGTTTCAAAAGGGTTTCGTTAATTTGGATGGAGAATATAATAAGTTGACCAAAAGACTTTGAAAGTAAAGCGAAGAATGTTTCTTACTCCATTCACTTCAATAATTGAATTGGAAGAATGTTATAATGGGTTAATAAATAAATAAATAAAATATAGATAAAATCCAAGTATAAGTATAACGATGATTTATGATGCTTGGATTTCCTTCCTATCGTTGCTATTTAACATTATATGGTTTTTTTCTTTTTCTTTTTCGTAACCGTTGGTCGGGGTCGGGGTCGGGGTCGGTTTTGAGTTTTGGATTTACTAAATTTGTGTACGTAAATAACATTTATGTGAATATATTAATATATACGTGATTAACGTGTCCAATATTTGTATTTATATATGTGGTATATTGTGTGAAAAGGAGAGAAGAAAGCTGTCGTTTAACCCCCAAAACAACCTGTCGTTTTTGGTCGTTACGATAAAAACGACATGTATGGCAAACATCGAAACGATATGTCGTTTTCATGAGAGAGTCGATTGCAACACACTTGTTTCATTTTGTCTCTGCAAATCCCGATTCTCCGTTTCCATCGACGATCTCTCCATCTTTGCGAATCAGTCGGTCAACGATCCGGTCAACACTCTCAGCCAATTCCAACCTCAAGCAGATCCTGAAGTTGTGGTGTTCTTGAACTCCATTCGCACGCACAAGGTACTACTTCAATGGTTTAAAACGAAACTATTCAGGTGTTGATTTATATATATATATATATATAGGATCTGGAATCAATAAGCTGCGAACTGTGTGCGTATACATGATAAGGAGAGAAAATGCACACAATATATTCGATGAAGTGCCTCAACGAAGATGTACACTGGAAAATGGCACGAAGTTGGTACGAGATATGTAGAAGAACATTATGAATGATCCATATATGTGTTATAACTATAATTGACATTTAAGGATTATAATTGATTTCGATTGCTGCCGCGTGAGTTGTTTAGCTTCGTCGTGTTTGACGTTAAATTTATTGATTGATTCGTCTGAGAACTTACTGCATCCAAATATATATTTCAAGAATAATCTCCTTAATTATGTATTTCAGAAACTCTGGAAGTGGTTGTTTAGTCGGGAAAATAGCGGATAGATATTGAAAATGGTGGCCGCTCTGCATTTCCAAGATTTCCTTTTGCGAGCTCGTGTTTTGAAGCTCTATCGCCAGGCGCTCAGAATTGCTCACAGAGCCCCTATCGCCTCTCGAGGTACACGCTTTTCGTGTTTAAATTGTAGTCTTGAATGCTAGATCATTAAAAATGACATAAAAAATTGACTACGGGGGTATTATCCGTAAAAAGAAAAAGAAAAAAGGACACATTTGCTCGTATCTTATCTGGTTCGGTTTATTTTTGAAAACAGAGGAACTTATGCAGACAATTAGACAAGAAATGGAGAAAAACCGGAACTGCGATGACAGGCAACGGATACGTTTTCTTGTCAGCGAAGGCAGAGAGAGGCTGAAAGGTCTTGATGAGATGTTAGATATGCAAGGACACTAATTGTTTCTTAATTATTCTTGAAAACTAACTTGAATTAATCTTTATTACATTTATGACATCATATTATAATAGTTTTCCAAACTCTTATTAACATGAAATAAGTTAGACATGCGAGGACACTAACATAGTTAATTATTTCCTGATTATTCTCGCAAATTAACATGAATTTTGATGAATATTATATTACATTTATGACGTCATATTATGGTTTTCCCAATTCTTATTAACATTTTCTTAATAAACAGGACTGTCTTTTACCACATCAATACTTCTTTCTTCACAAACTCACAATTAAACTTATGTGTCGTTTCTATTATCTTTTTTAATTTAATTGTCGTTTACCTGTTCTTTTTTATATTTAATTGTCGTTTTATAGCTCTATTGCCGGTTTCTTCATTATAGTAGTAAAATTAAGCATATATTTCTCAGTCCATTTATTAAATAGTATGATAGTGAAATTAAGAAAACATATATTCCAATTTCCAACCACATTAGAATAGAAAAATCAAGACGCATCTTCACCTCGAAAATAAAACCATATAAAATTATACCAAGCCAGTACACAATACATAAATTTATACACTTTTTTGAGTAACCAATTAAAACTTGTTTGGAAACATTGATGATTTTTTCCTTGATAACACGTAAGATATATATAATATATGATAGTATAAAGAAATGTTTAGAATGTACCCATAACGCAGTTTAATTAATAATTATCATGCTCATTTTCTATTATTTACATATTTTAGTTATACACATACAAATAATTGTATATATTTCTAACATGTAAACGCTTAAACATTGGATACTCAACTCCAATCCTGAGCGACTATCTTTATTAAGTGCTCATCACTAACCATTAAGTTTGGTGGAAAAAAAACAATATTTCCTCTAAACTTAATTGCAAGTTTAGTAAAACTTTGCGCGATTTCATTACAAGTTCTCGGATTAAATTGGAAAACCATAGCCTCAATCCGAATAGCTATTCGATTCGATGGATATTCTCAAATGTTTGATAGTGAAAATGAGTCCATTAATAACATATTTAATCAAATTCTAGATTTTAATTTTTCGCCAATTATTGGTGAAAATGATGAGATACAGACAAAATTAACAAAAAACAAAAAAACTCTCAATTTCATTGGCAATGACTCTACAAAGGATGTTATGGTCACGTGGATTTTTTTACAAAACCTTGTCGATTATCATGGATTCACTCCACAAAATTCGACAGACATGGCAAATATTATTTGCAAAGATTTAATTGTAAGCATATTTACTATAGCATATATAGATGAAATTTACCTCTATTTTATTTTATGCCATAACTCGTAAAATTTTGTAATGACATGACATGATATATATCTTATATTTATATTTATATTTATATATATATGTCGCTTTGTGATATATCACGTCTCAATAAAATTATTTGTCCGAGAGCTATATACTTCAAAACGTGTATTATTGTGTACTCGCAAAACTCCAAAAACTCATGATGAAATAGTGATACATAATATTATCAACTATATATAATATATATATATATGTGTGTGTGTGTGTATATATAAACCCACCAAGCTCTTATGAAAAGTTAATTTGCCCTAAATATGGATTCATCATCACCTCCTTCATGGAGTCTCTTCATCCTCATCCCTCTCTTCACTCTCACATGCACATATCTCTTCAAAACACTCTCATCTCTCCTCTCTAAACCAAAAACAAAAAATCCGAAACTCCCACCGGGTCCGAAACCATGGCCAGTCATCGGAAACCTAAACCTAATCGGCCCTCTTCCCCACCAGGCCCTCCACGAGCTTTCCCAGCAGTACGGCCCAATAATGCAGCTTCGGTTTGGGTCGTTCCCGGTTATTATCGCTTCCTCCACCGAGGCAGCAAAGCTCTTTCTCCTGACGCACGATAATGTCTTCGCATCCCGGCCCAAAACCGCTGCCGGGAAGCTCACGACGTACAACTACTCCAACATCACGTGGGCCCCGTATGGCCCCTATTGGCGCCAGGGACGGAAGATATACCTCAACGAACTCTTTAGCGTGCGGAGGCTCGGGGAATGCGAGCACGTCCGCGTCGAGGAGTCACGCGCGTTCATGTCGAGGCTCTTCGCGCGCTCGGGCGAGAAGGTGGCGCTGAAGAATCAGCTATCGCGCGTCACGCTCAGTGTCATCAGCAGGATAGTGTTGGGGAAGAAGTACTTCACCGTCGACGACAAGGTGGAAGAGATAGAAGGCGACGGGTCAGAAATGGTTAGCTCTGTAATTTAGCCTGATAAATTATCATGTTTATTTTTTAATTATTGACAAAATAATTCAAAACCGGAAGCGTACCCGAACCCACAACGGAAGCGAATTGAGCAAAGTAGGTAGTTTGTCCTCCAAACTTACACAAATAAATCAGAGGACCATTCTAGTTTTATACCATGAACAAAACTTGAAATTACCCTTTAACTTTCCACATAAAAGCCAACATTAATTAATGTAAAATACATAATACAATAACTTTAGCCTAATACATAATACAATATTCTCAATTTTTTATTTATTAAATGGAATTTGAATTTTGTACTTCAAAAATACGAATTCAAAATAACTTTAGCCAGTCTTATTGACGTAATTCAATAACCTTATTAAATAACTTTAATTAAGAGATCGATCAAAAAAATTATATATTAAAATTTTTCTATGTATCTCATATTATATTATATCTTAATAAAAAGCCTCATATTATTGGATTGAACTGAACACTAAGTAACAACAAATGCATAATACTAACATAGAAGCCCGTCCTACAGGTGAAGCTCGAGGAGTTCCAGGAGATGTTGGACGAACTGTTTTTGCTCAACGGGGTTTTGAACATCGGGGACTGGATTCCGTGGCTAGGGTTTCTTGATTTGCAGGGATACGAGAAGAGGATGAAGGTTTTGAAGAAGCGGTTTGACCGGTTTCACGACCATGTTCTTCGCGAGCACAAGGCCAAGAGAAAAGGAAGTGATGGGGCTAAAGATATGGTTGATTTGCTCTTGGATTTGGCTAATGATCCGGATCTCGAAGTTAAGCTTACTTACGATAGTGTTAAGGGGTTCACTCAGGTAAGAAGCGCGGAAATTCTAGTTAGTTTTTTCATAATAATAAAAAATAGACAATTTCTTACGGTCCTTATTAACTAATAGTTATTTGATAACATATTACATATAGATATCTATATTAGTAGATGATCAAACTAAGTGATTGAACTAACATTTTGATTTGTTAAATGAAAAATGAGTATAAGAACACTGTATGTCTACCTATACAAAGAAAATAAAAAAGTTAAAAAATTCCTTGAAATTTATTTTGAATCATTGAACAATTTTTACACCTTCTAGATTTTTCAGTTTATAAATAAGAAAATGTATTTTTATAACTACTGAGTATCCTTTATAAATATCTAATTGAATTACATTCCAGTTAAATTATTAATTCTTTTATTCCCATTTGAGGCACCTTTTTTTTTATCTTTTAAATAGGAATTCTTATTGGCTTAAGCCTCTGGATTATTAACATAATATTTTAACTTGTAAAAATATATATGTTATATATATGTGTGTGTGTGGGTATGTTGTGGGACAAAAGTCGAGATATGTACCCTTAACCAATTATATATAGATATAATTGGTCTTATATTCCCGATGAATTATTTTATCTTGGTGTAAAAGTATCGATCAAATTATTGCAAGAAATCAAAAGAATAAAGACACACATATATATATGTATATTAATTATATATATATATTAATTATATGTGTGTGTTTCCTTTTTTTTTTCTCCTTACCTTTTCGATTATTAATTTCAATGGTTATGGACCCACTCTTTTTGTCCATTTAAAGTTATAATGATAGAAGTAGGTAGACAGAAATTCTTGAGGTTACGGTCATCATATCTTTCTCATAATTATCGATCAAAATCTATTAAATAGTTTATTTTAATAATAAAGGTTTTTTTTTGTTAGTCAATTAGTAATATTTTAATTATTCATTATGCTGGTTTTAATTTCTTGCTTTGTTTTGTGATATCATACGATATATAATATGAAATCATGAATAATCTGTCTATCCTGGTTCTCTCTTATATATATATAATATTATATATATATATTCTTTCAAGATTAATAAAAAACAAGAATTGCCATATAAATTTTAATAGATTAACGTATTTAAATGATTTGTTTTAACCTAGCTATTTTAAACCATCTAGATCTAGTAATATAATTTGAACTTTTTCATATGATCGATTATATATATTATATATGACCCGAATAGATTAATAATTTAGTCAAAAGAATAACGCAAGAAGATTCAAATCTTAAACCAGATTGTAACTAACGATTTTCACCGCGGCACAGGACTTAATAGCCGGAGGTACTGACACGTCAGCAACGACGGTCGAGTGGGCGATGTCGGAGCTCATGAAACAGCCGCACTTGATCGAGAAAGCCACCGCCGAGCTCGACAAAGTCGTCGGAAAAAACCGCTGGGTTTCGGAAAACGACATCCCTAAGCTTCCCTTCCTCGACGCGATAATCAAAGAGGCCATGCGCAAGCACCCGGCGTCAACGCTCCTCGCGCCTCACCTGGCCCTACACGACTGCCACGTAGGCGGGTTCCATGTCAGCAAGGGGACACGTGTCTTTGTCAACACGTGGAGCATCGGGCGGGACCCGTCCTTGTGGGACCGGCCCGAGGAGTTTAGGCCGGAGAGGTTCTTGGAAGACCACAAAGAGGTCAGTGTGAGGGGTCAAAGCTTCGAGCTGCTTCCGTTCGGGTCGGGTCGGAGGATGTGCCCGGGTTTTAGCCTCGGGCTGAAAATGATAAGCTCCATGATGGCCAACTTGTTGCATGGGTTTACATGGAAGTTGCCGGAGGGTTCGAGGCCCGAGGATATGGATATGAACGAGCTTTACGGGTTGGTTACGACCCGGAAGAACCCGCTAGTCGTGATTATGGAGCCCCGACTTCCGACCCATCTTTACGAATCAGTTGTAACCAATTAATTTAATTAGTTCATGAATTTACATATTTGAATAAATATGGAGTTGTATGGTGATACTAAAGTAATTTGATGCTTTAGTTTGTATAATACTAATAAGACTATAAGAAGCGCGTTCGATTACTTTTTTAAAAACAATTTTCTATTTTATTTCAAAAAATAAAAAAATATTAACATAACATATTAATTAGTTATTATAATAAAATATAAAAATCATCTTTTTATTCTTAATATTTACATAATAAATAAAAATACTCAGTCGAATAGTTCATTTTCCACTTCTGCCAACTTATGAATTAGCAACTTTGTATGACAAGCAAAAATTAACTTCAAGTTGTTTGCAAAGACTCCATGATCTCAATTTTTTTACTGCAATCGCCCTGTAATCTTGTGTTTTAATATATGGATGGGGTATTTTAGTCATTTTTTTCTCTAATATAGTTATACATTATTATTGCAACATATTATACATAGCATTCAAACAATCCTAAATACATAGTATTACAACTATTTATATGGATAAAAGCAAAAACAAACCCCCCAACTGACCAAGTTGTGTGCAAAAACTCCATGATCTCAATTTTTTACTAAAACCGCCGTGATCTTGTGTTTTAATATCTGAGGTATTTTAGTCAATTTTTTTTTCTCTAATATAGTTATACATTATTATTGCAACATGAATACATAGCATTCGAACAATTCTAAATACATAGTATTACAACTATAAAAAAGAGGTGCATGCATTTAGTCCATGGGCATCTATGCACTGGCGGGGCCAGATTTGTGTTTCAGGATACGTACCGTATAACAAATTAATTATTTTTAAATCATTTAATTAATTTAAAAATAAAAAGATAATTACGGCATAAAATACTACACATTTACACTTTGTTAAAGGTGTATTTCAATAAATTTTACCCGTGTAAAAGCCTAATATTTTATTTTCGGTATAACTTTGAGCTCTATCACTAAACTAAAGCTAATGTTAAGTTTATGTGACATGCTCGGCGGTGTCGACAACGCACTCGATTATCTCGGTGGTGTTAGCTAGTGACATACTTGGCGATGTCGGTGACGCACTCGGTTGCAAATATACATTGTCTACATCGTCGAGAATGCCACGTGATTCGCCAACACCACCGGTACGTCACCGACAACATCGAAAACATTTAGTGTGTCACCGATACTGTCGAGTACGTCACCGAAACTATCAAGAATGTGAAGTATGTTGCCGACATAGCTGAGTATGTACGCGAGTGTATTTCAATAGTAAATAATTAATCATGAAACAATCAATGTACATATACATATATACATAGATATAAAGACATATAAACGAAACAAAATAAACTCATAACATCGCCATCACCTAAGTAAAACTACAACCACCATCAACTAAGTACTAAATATACTTAGTGGATTTTTTTTTTGAAAACTCAACATATGAACGTGCGAATGTTGGTATAACACTAGCTACGCCCCTGCATCTATGGAGGTGGGCCTCAGCCCGAATTCATGTTTAATAATTTATATAATCTTTTTAGACAAAATTCATGAGTATAATTAATTTCGAGTAAATAATAGGGGTGCAAATAAAACCCGAAAACCCGGGTAAAAACCCGTATCCGGATTAAAAACTCGAATCCGAATCCATATTCGGATTCCGGATCCGGGTACACGGTACCCGGATACGGGTACCGGGTATTAAAATTCTAGAAACCGGGTACCCGGTACCCGGTTTAATACCCGAATTTTTTTTTATTATTTTATTTTCCTTTAATTTTCCTTTAATTATTTTTATCTCATGTTTATTTGACTTCTAATAATTTTTTTTACTGTCATATCATATGTTTACACTTAATATTGATGATGCTTGATGCACGGAACGAAAAAATGATGGTGGAAACGAAGAAAAAACCGCGAGACTATTATTTTTTTATGCATTTTAATTTTAAGACAATGGATGTATGTTTTTATTTATGAGACAATGTTTATTTTGAGATAATATATATTTAAAAAAAAAAAAAAACAGAATCGGGTAAAAATCCGGATACGGTTAAAAACCCAAATCCGTTTTTCAAAACCGGGTACCGGATCCGGGTAACAAAAACTAGATACCCGGATTTCGGGTACCGGGTATCAATGTTTTCGGATCCGGGTACCGGGTACCTGACCCGGTTTCAGCCCTAGTAAATAATATATATTTTTATTTATTTTGAAAAGCATGATTAAATTAATACTCGAGTAATCAGGGAGCGAAATGGTAAATGGAGAGAGTGTAGGGGCGATAAATGTAAACTAAATAACATGGAGAAACAAACAATAAGTCTCAAAACCCTTTTCTCTCTCAAGGTGTCTCAGACAGACCAGAGAGGCTTCTCCGAGCGGCGAGAATGGGGCAATGGAATCAACGCGTGGCCACGTGGCCCACCAAGCAGAACCTGAGGAGGCGTTATATGAGGCGCTACTTGGAGCTCAGGGGCTTCTTTAAGGTTTGGCTCTCCAAGCAGTCCCTCGCCGTCGAAGCCAACCTCGAAGCCGCCATGAACGCCGCCGGGGGAGCCACCCTCGCGATTGTTTTCTTATACGACGACCCTTACGTTCTCTCCAACCCTCACGCCATGGCGTCTCTCAAGCTCAAGCAAGCTTAAGACTTATATTTCA
Organism: Parietaria judaica; assembly: GCA_954871525.1. NCBI lineage: Eukaryota > Viridiplantae > Streptophyta > Magnoliopsida > Rosales > Urticaceae > Parietaria > Parietaria judaica. Next base: position 1,641,600 of record OX940864.1, on the reverse strand, counting down.
AACGCCATAATCGTCTTTGTGTATACAATATATATACATATATATAACACACTTTGTGTGTCACGAGATGAAATCCGTGTTATTTGCCACTTTGTGATTATGAATCATTATAGGGTTCTTGTTGAAACCTACCTTGTGTGCAGCCTCTTTCCGGAGGTCTTATGATTCAAGCTCGCAATTTCGCTGTGTTGACGGGGTTGAATTCCGGCATATCCTGCGTCATGAAGAGATTGAGAGGCAAAGAGGATGTTCAATCCATGTCAGATTTTCCCTTTTAACACTAAATTAGATCTACCAATGTCCTTAAGCTATTAGGAAGACCGACGAGTTCTCGCCCTAAAACAGTGCTGCTATCAATCAATTTATTCTTATTTTTGACGTTGATTAGAGGGCCATATCTCTTTTTTCCTCAATAACCTGGTCCAAGGTTTAGTCCTTTTTAATTTCATTCTTGTGTTTTGAAACTTTTTGTGATAAACGTCAAGACTATTGCTTCGGAAAATTCTTTTTTTATTTTCTTTCGCACATGCTTGATTTGAATAGTTTTGTAGCGCAGTATGGTAGAAGCTTTCGTATCACGAGCCACATTTTCGTTACTGAGTGACATGAGCCGTCGCAATCAGGTCGTAAATGCAGTCTCGTCTGGACTTATTTTTGCTCTTATTATGGGTGGACATTTCCAGGTGAGCTCCATCATTGAGTTCTGAATTTTGATGTTGAAACTTCTCAACATGTTTTTCTTACATTCTCTCGTTAGCTATGTTTGTTGTATTTAGAGAACGCACATTTACAAAAGGCAGAGCGAGCATAAATAAAGAGAATAATACACCCTGCGTATTCTTAGGGATATAATTTACAATAAAGAGACTGATCCTACATAAATATAAGACCAGTTGACACTATTCCCTAATTAGGCTGTAGAATATTCTGAAATAACTCGATAGTAATTTCATATTCATAAGTTAATTGTGACATAAACTTGCACTTAGAAGTCTTCCTCTGTTGCCGTGCAGTTGGGGGGGATGTTTTCCCAACTACCGACTAAAGAGACCTTTTATTCTAAAATAAGAAGCATGCTAAGCAACCTCGGCCTCCAGAGCTACGAGAAGAATTTCAAGAAAGGCATGTTAACCGACAGTACTTTGCCTCTGCTCACTGACAGGTAATTAGTTGAACGATTACTTTCTTTGTTAATACGATGAACCCTAAATATTACGAGCTATAATTCGTTGTTTCAAGCGCATTGAGAGATGTGAAGATCCCGCCCGGGCCTAGGCTTCTCATCCTCGATCAGATTCAAAAGTAAGAAAATCTATCAACGCTTTAATTGTAAGATGTAAGATAAGTCTTAATTATTAACTTTATAATCAACGGTAGTTGTACGATATTGCAGAAGGTATGTTGTAATTTATGAACATGTATAACTTATTTGTTCTAGTACGTTAGCTATGCAATGATTTATTACAAAAAGAGGGCTTTATCTACTCCTCTTCGGTAAAACAAGACATAATTGTATACAACAAAACATATTTGTAACTTAAGTATGTAGGTGAAATGTATAATATTAAGTCACTTTGTTAGTTGAATATGTATGCTAAGTGTGTAATATAAGTGAATATGCATGTTCAGTGTATATATGTTAAGTGAATAATATTAGTTGAAGTGTATAATAATTAGGTGAATATGTATATTAAATGTTTGTGTATGTTAGGTGAACAGTGAATATGTATAATATTAGTTGTATAATATTAAGTGAATATGTATATTAAGTGTGTGTGTGTATGTTAGGTGAAGTGAATATGTATCTTAAGTGTACAATATTAAGTGAATATATATATATATATATATTAAATGTGTGAATATGTATGTGTGTGATATTAGTTCAATAAGAGCGATCATAAAATATATGAGAAGACAAACCATAACCTTCTTCAGCATAAGAGTCTTGAAGCGTGTAGCCCATTTTCTGGAAGTCCAACTTCCTAGGTTTCGGTACGCAATTTCGAACCCTAAGTCCAAGCGTTCAAACACTTGGAGGATTGCCACAGTGCTCGCTTCTTCGCTGTTTTTGAGCCCTTTGAACACCTCGTGTAGAAATGGTTGCAGAGGCGGTGGGCATAGAAACGTGGTTAGTGTCCTTCGTGGCTTCTAGACAGGATTGTTCCTCCATTTCCAATCGAGGGGTCATCGCAGGATATCCCGACAATAATAACCGGACGAAACCGGAAGTGAGGACGGAGTGTGGTCTGGTTGTGCTTCCACGGAGAAGCCAATATCGATGCTTGCGTCGAAGAAAGAACCATTGACTGCATACACATACACACATATTCAGATCACAATACAAATCGCAGACGCTAGTTCTGAGTTTTGATACGTGATTACGTGTTCATGGTCTATATGGTCAATCACTTAAAGGATTGAAAATGGATATATATATATATATATATATATATATATTATAAAAAGAGAAAGGGTACGCATCTATTAACCTATGTAGACATATATGAAGAATTAGGATTTCATTAAAAAAAACTTATTTAGTATAATATATATATATAGAACATACAGTAATTAAATATTAAATATGTATAATTATTAAATCAATTGTTTCTGAATTTTTTTTTTAAAATATATATGAATCTTCTCCAAACGAGAAATATAAGGGTTCTTGCAGGTTTCCGGTTAAGACCAAACAACGAATAAGAAGAAGAAGAAGAAAAAAAGATCAACGAAGAATATCATATATTCATTAAAAATAGCGTTTCAATTTTTAACAAATTAGAGATTTAGATGGACGGAGTGGGTATTTTACAAACAAACAAAAAACACGAAATGAAAAAAAAGCAAACAAAAATCAAAATAATCAACACCGGCTACAACTCAGTGAAAAACGAAGCAAGCTCAACCAATTCCAAACTCAGCGATGAACGATCGCGAAACTAGCACAAACATAACCAGGCCAAACCGAAAAAGCAAAAAACGATCGAAAACAGCTAAAACTCCATGAAGATCAAAGCAATGCATACCTCGCGAAGAAGAAGGCGCACGCAAATGTAACAGTCGAAACACATCGTTTTCGTGCCTCTCGTTCACGCGACCACAATCGGACACAACAAAAACGCCATTGAAATGCAGTAAGAAAATCAAAATCCTCGAGAAAATCGTGAGCAGAAAATTCCGAGCAACATTATGGAAATTGAAAGAGGAAACAGGAACGAACAATGCTATACCGAGAGCGAGCGATCGAACTTCGCTAGGGTTTGGTTGTAACCTTCTTCAGCATAAGAGTCTTGAAGCGTGTAGCCCATTTTCTGGAAGTCCAACTTCCTAGGTTCCGGTACGCAATTTCGAACCCTAAGTCCAAGCGTTCAAACACTTGGAGGATTGCCACAGTGCTCGCTTCTTCGCTGTTTTTGCGCCCTTTGAACACCTCGTGTAGAAGTGGTTGCAGAGGCGGTGGGCATAGAAACGTGGTTAGTGTCCCCCGTGGCTTCTAGACAGGATTGTTCCTCCATTTCCAATCGAGGGGTCATCGCAGCATATCCCGACAATAATAACCGGACAAAACCGGAAGTGAGGACGGAGTGTGGTCTGGTTGTGCTTCCACGGAGAAGCCAATATCGATGTTTGCGTCGAAGAAAGAGCCATTGACTGTATACACATACACATATATTCAGATCACAATACAAATCGCAGACGCTAGTTCTGAGTTTTTATAATCAACGGCAGTTGTACAATATTGCAGGAGCTATGTTGTAATTTATGAACATGTATAACTTATTTGTTCTAGTACGTTAGCTATGCAATGATTTATTACGAAAAGATGGCTTTATCCACTCCTCTTCGGTAAAACAAGACATAATTGTATACAACAAAACATATTTGTAACTTAAGTATGTAGGTGAAATGTATAATATTAAGTCACTTTATTAGTTGAATATGTATGTTAAGTGTGTAATATTAAGTGAATATGCATGTTAATTGTATATTTGTTAAGTGAATAATATTAGTTGAAGTGTATAATAATTAGGTGAATATGTATATTAAATGTGTGTGTATGTTAGGTGAATAGTGAATATGTATGTTAAGTGTATAATATTAGTTGAACTGTATAATATTAAGTGAATATGTATATTAAGTGTGTGTGTATGTTAGGTGAAGTGAATATGTATGTTAAGTGTATAATATTAGTTGAAGTGAATATGTAATTATGTATGTTAAGTGTACAATATTAAGTGAATATGTATATTAAGTGTGTGAATATGTATGTGTGTGATATTAGTTCAATAAGAATATTGCTAGATTACATGAGTTTGAAATGGTTTATATACCATTGAATTGGGATAAGGGCTTGGGCCCTTTGGGTCATAAGATTTTATGGATGGGGAGAACTCACACAAATGCACCACCACGCGGTGGGGTACAAACATATTACTTTTTGCGGAATGTTTAATTGGTATTTTTGTCAAAATCTACCAAAATATGATTTTTTGCAAAAAAATCCTTACACTTTTCCCACATTTTTGCCTTCAATTTTTTTTTCCCAACTTGCCCGCGAAAACCGATCGGCAACCTCGGCAAATTGGAAAACGGCAGAGGCACGAAAGGGTTTCTTCCGCATACCCACCAAAAACGAAAACCGGTCGGCATGCCGACCGGTTTTCGCGACATTTAATACCTTGATCTAGACCAAACTTTTTATTATTTCGTAATTAAATTACTAATTTAGAAAAGAAAAAAAATAGTAATAACCGCGTTGTGCTTTTCAAACTTCTTAGCTGTGTTGCAATTTGCAAACAAAACTAATCTTATATATATTTATATATATAGTACCACTTCTAGGCACCAAAAAAGTTGGTGAAAATCCACTTTTGAATCCGTCTCCAAGCGTTGAAAAATAAATAAATAAATAATATTTAAAGAATAAAAACATCGAGAAAAAATCCCACAATCCGAAAGAGCTAGTTCATATACACTTGACCCAACAAGATGTGACAATTTGATGAAAACAAGTGTAAAAAAGTATATCTATTTACATTCTCTATCGCTATACCAACCTCTCTCTTTTTCCGAGTGGTTTCGAATATTAGTTCAAATGCTCAACCAACTGGATTATTGATCGCTATGTTTGTTTTGTCTCCATGGCGCGCAACGGAGAGTTCTGACTGCTCCTCCGAGAATGTCTCCCTCCGTTCTCCGACGACGGTGTCCTCGGTGACCTCGTTCTATGCCGGGTTTCGCCATTGCTGGTGGAGTTATCTCCGTGACGATGAAGCGAGTGGTTATGGTGGCGGTGAGCCTGCGATCCATTCTCTCTCCTTGCCTCCCTCCTCTCCACCGCGACTTCAGAACCCACGCCCTCCGACGGGACGGTGTAGACGAAGGGTGCGATTGCCTGGTCGTCGTAATCCTTGAGCGGCTCTAGGGTTTCGACGACGGTGCTCATGGATGGACGGTGCTTTGGACGGTGACTGAGGCACTGGTAGGCTAAGGCGGCGGCTTTTCTCGCACCGGCATCAGAGTACTGGCCCTCGAGCCTCGGGTCCATCATTTTGGCCAACTTCCTCGGATCGGTTAGCATCGGCCGTGCGTACTCTGCTAAATTTTGCTCCCTCGTCGGTCGGGTCTTATCGACGGACCGCCGTCCCGTTAGCAATTCCAACAACACGACTCCAAAGCTGTACACGTCGCTCATCGCCGTTAAGTGACCTGTCATGATGTATTCGGGGGCTGCGTAGCCTTGCGTGCCCATAACTCGGGTGGAAACGTGCGTTTCATCGCCTTCGGGACCGTCTTTCGCGAGCCCGAAATCAGAGAGTTTTGAAGTGTAATCCTGAAAAAGTTGAGAAATAATTATGTTATTAAACATCTGACGATCAAAATGTTTCTTTTTATGTACGTCGCGTATTAATTCATATACTCAACCAACTAAACTAGTCGACGATTAAAAAAATGTGAAAAATCGAATACACTCACCGAATCTAACAAGATGTTTGAGGCTTTGAAATCACGGTATATGACCGGCTTCTCGGCTTCGTGGAGAAACGCAAGACCTCTGGCCGCTCCGAGAGCGATCTTCATCCGCGTTGACCACGGAAGAGACATAGAATACCCTGCAAAGATCATAAAAATATACAGTCAGGTTTTGAGTCTCCTTTTCAGACCATATATTAAAGCAAAAGGTTGGTGAAGAAGAACGAACGTACTTCGAAAGAGCTGATTCTCGAGGCTCCCTCGGGGCATGTACTCGTACACGAGCAATCTCTGGTCTTCTTCGCAGCAATATCCGATCAGTTTTACGAGATGTGGGTGCCTCAGTTGCCCTAGAAATATCACTTCCGTCTGAACCAAAAGAAGAATAAATTAGAGTTAATTTTTGTACATACATGTATTAAGGGTCAAAACTGTAAATACACTACGGTAGTTTACATAAATAAATAAAAGGCAGATTCAAATACCGAATTTTTATTAATTATTTATGTGAAAACCGCTTTTACTGAATATATGGAATTTAGTGGCCGTAAATTTGGATTTTACTGGCATTTATCACTTCATAAAGAATAATAAGTTGTGTTATTTTATTATGGAAAGGCTAAATACCATATATTTTTTAATATTTTCAAGAATATAAAAAATTATAAATATTCTATTTTAATAGTTTGTAAAATTAAATTTTAAAGCATTTATTCCTTTTAAAAATATGCACAAGTAATACAAACATGATCTATTCATCTTGAATGCCGGGACCAGGTATTTTTGTCTTTCCGGCTCCAGTTTCCGTTTTTCGCAACAACAAAAAAAAGTTTCCTAGGGATCGGATCGGAAACTTGCCTCAAAACCGGATTTTGATCCAAAATTTTCAACAATATTATCTATCAAATAAAAAATATATAATAGGGAACTAAGAACTCACCAACCACTCTCGGTGCCCTTGCGTGCCGTCCAAGTCAAGGAGCTTCACGGCAACGGGCTGCGCATTCAACCCGGGCCTGAGCTTATCGTCGATGAAGCCCTTGTGGACGGGCCCGAACCCGCCTTCCCCGATGAAGTTGCTAGACGAGAAGCTCTGCGTGATCACCTTGAGCTCGGCGAGCGTGAAAACATGGAGATTCGACCCGGCGAGCGACATCGAGAGATCCTCCGACAGCGTCGTCGAGCTCGGGTCGCTCAAGTCCCAGAGCGAAACGCGCTGGAACGAGCTCTGCTTGGCCACGGCCACCTTCTTTGGCTTGGCGAAGTCGGCCTTGTAGCAGCTCGTCACCATGGATCTCCACGTGCTCTTCTTCACCGCCATGGACGAGAGCTTGATCGAAAGAATAATGAAAGAATAATTTGGTGATCTTGAAGGATATACAACTAGAATTAGTACTCTTTCAAGCAAACCCAATTGATATTTTTTAATTATGAAATGATTTGTTTATGGATTTTCTGAGTGTGTGAAATAAAATATATGACGACTCCATTGTTTATTTATAATATGCTTTCGAACGCGTTATGGTTTGGGAAATGACGTGCCTGCACTCTTTGACTTTTGAATGAAAGGCTTCGCTGAGACAAAAACATAAAAACAAGGGCCTAAAAATAAAATTAAAAAATAGAGAGGGCGATTTATATTTTATTATGATATAATGTTGGCGTTGTATTTTTCTTGTTATATTAGGGAAAAATTTGATGTTGAAATTTTAATTTTGTCAATTGACTCTTGTTGTTGTTGATAAAAGCTACATAATTGAGGACTAATTGGGAAATAAATATTTATCATAGTCTGAAATGAATACATTTTTTATTATTAGTTGCTGTGGGGCAAAAATTTGAAAGTTCGATATGTATAATATATGTGTATATTTTAATATACATATACGTTGGTGACCCGAACGATGAGAATTTTTAGTTTGTACCTTTTTTTTTTCTTCAAGAAATAATATAGTTGAAAATTGAGATAATTATTAAATATATAAAAATTGACATTGACGGTAAATATACCTAAACCGATGCAATTAGTGTACTTACTTTTTTTTAGACTAAATACATTTAAGTTTCAATATTTGTAGCATTTCTTTATAAGTTGTATTCAACTTTGAGATAATCCTAGTACATAACAGTCAAAAAATTATACAATTATTAACACTTTTTTTAAAAAAATAGATTGAGCTCCGTCGCCTCAAATTACAACAAAGTTAACTCAAATCTCAACTAACTTGACAGCCGATATACTGAAAGAAAAAACAAGGCTCGGTCTTATATAAATAAAAAAACCAACAATACAAATACTAAAACTTCGTATATACTTCTTTCAAAAAAAAAAAAAAACTTCCTATATACTTATTTGTACAAAGATTATTGTAATAATTTAAGACTATTTGTGTCTAACAAAACAAGATTCTTGTCGTATTATACGTTATTGTCAACTAGAGCTGAAACTCGCGGTTCACTATTCACGTTCGCAACGTTTTGTGGGAAATCGCGACGAATCGCGACGTGGGCCCAAAAATCGTGACGTGGAGTGCTGTTCGCGATGGGGAGATGGCAATCCGCGTGATGGGCAATCGACGGCTCACAATGAGCCACGTCAGCAATCCGCGTGAGGGAGGTGGTTTTTGTGTTTGTTTGTGGCAATAATAACACTTTTTACCCGAACTGGAGCTAATGACTGAAAGGTTTAACGCCTTATTCCCCGAGTGATGCAAAGTTAGCGCCAATAATGATGTGCTCTTTCCTCTCTTGGTTTTAAGTCCCTAAGGAGTGTTTTACAAGAGAGGTTTTAGTGAGGCATATTGTAATATTTACACTGAATATTTACAGCTTTCTTCCACCTTATTGTAATATTCACAATGAATAATACAATTTTTTTTTTAAATATCTCGTTTTATCATATTTATTTATTTGTTAATTATATTTGTTAAAATTATTAATATGTTATTAATATCTTACAAACTAAAAATTAACAATACAAATCAAAATTATTACTATGTTACAAAATAATAAATTATAACATACTTAAATATTAATTTTCAAAAAAATAAATTATAAATAATAATTTTAAATAATTAACATACTTAAATATAATTTTGAAATAATTAATAAAGTTTGGTAATTAAATTCGGGTAAAAAACTAATAAAATTAAACATTTCAAGCAAACAGGTACATATGCCGCAAAAAACACCCCAGCCTCCTCGCGACCTCGCGATTTCTCGCGACGCAGCTCATCGCGACGAGGCTCCTCGCGATTTTGGCGATTTTGCCCGCGACGAGTCGCGACGCCGCGAGCTCTATTGTCAACAATAATATTACAATTCGGTTTTCACGGCCTAATCATGTAATTTTGAAACTAAACATATGAAGTAAGGAACACTTGATGATTGGAAGAAACAAATGAGCAAGTTCTAATTAATTTCATGAAATCACAGAAAATGGTTATGAATATGATCCAACATAAAGACTTTGACTTTTCAAATATTCTAGTAATATTCCTCAAAAGCAAACAATTAGACAGTGAATCCAGCTATCTTCACGCTGTGCCTGAAAATGTCCAAATAAAAAAACACACGTACTTAGACAAGAAATGGGATTTTTCTAGTCAAAATAGTGAATTGTTCAAAAAGATTATAGAAAAGGGGTTTCTATGATCTTTGGTTGGACAAGGTTGGGTATATATCTGCAATATCCTATATTATTTAACTTCTAGAACCATTATCTGCCTTCTCTCAATAAGTTCTAGAATTCATCAAACGGGTGCGTGAGCACGGGCTGCCCGTGACCTTGTTTTGCCCGTTAATCGGTGGGTAGGGTGGGTAGGGACGAGCGCAGCCCATCATCGACGGAACAATGGCTCCCTTGCGGCCCCCTTTACTCTATGGTCTCCCGCTAGTTCGTCATTGTAATGTAACCTATTGTCCAAAACCAAAATTGTATGGTATTTTCGGTCGTTTTTTTTTAAACGACCGATTGCTCTTTAGTTTTTTTATTTTATTTTAAGCATTTTTTTAAAATCACGTGTAGCATGTGTCACGAAAAATTTAGGACTTATAGGCCCGCACCTATAAAAAAAATCCAAACAAACTTGTCTACGGTATGCCATGTTGAGTTGTTGAATCTATTTTGCCGAAATTGCTAGTAAAATTCGGTGTAAAACAATTGATCGAATATTAGAAAGATAGATTGCACTCAGAATCTCATTCCCAATTAAGTTCAAATTCGCAAGTAAACTCGCATTAAGAGCAAACTATTGAAATGTGTCAATTTTGTATTTTGAAAATCCGTTTTTTTAATCAGTTAATATCATAATGAAATATAAATCACCCTCGGTAGCTTGTCCTCCTCATTGGAGCTTCTTTAGAAAGCTGAAATGAGGATTTTCAATCATCGCAAGCTAATTACTAGAATGTGATCTCTGCCGTGCATTGCGCTGACCGATTCCTCACGTGTGACACATCAAGTGGCCATGATGTTCACATGTGTTAGACTCTCGTAATTTCTCGAGTTCGTTTGTCAAGGAAGATAATAAGTAGTTCATATTCTACATCGCTTAGTTCATAATAATCTATTAAGTAGTAACTAGTGACATAATAATATTATAATTATTTGTTCATTAGAGTATCTTCTCTATGTATTAGCAATGTGGGTCCCACTTGAGTGGTAGTTAAGGTGTCAAAGAGAGACATGATAACGATTTGTTTTATTTAAGACGTGTTCTTATCGAATGATTTTTAAATTATATTGGAGAATATAATTATTTTTTTGAGATTTTATTTTGCAAATTCACTTAGATTGTGCACGGAGAGGCGAAAAAATCCTCAATTTAATCGTCAAATTTGATTGTCTCTGTAATTGTGATACAATAAATTAGTTATTATTAACAATGATTGTAATTCCAATTGATTTTTTTACTGTTCCAATTTTATCAAGATTTTTGTTGTGTAATTGTTCTAATCTTCGAAATTTAATGAAATATCAATTTGTTTTTATAAAAAAGAATAATTTAAAGGGAATGGCATAAATAAAAAGAAGGTTCCATGGGCGAGGGTAATTTAGTCAATGAGGGAGTAGGTAAGTGGGTCCCATTGCTTGTGTTGTCATGTATGAAAGTCAATGGGTATATTCTGTCATTTCGCAACTTTAACAACATCGTCAACATTGCAGTCTTGATTATTTTTCCTTTAATGGTAATAAATGTGAAAAAAAAAAATTATATCTCAAATATCTTTACACTGGATCGAACCTTATATTTATTTTGATTGATTTAATTTTTAATTAATATATTATATATTATCCATTCGTAGAAAATTGGGATGAGTAATCATCTAGAAGCATGAAAATTGGATAATATTTTTCTCTTCGATGAAAAATAACTTATCTTCATGGTTAAAGAATTATGCATATCTTCCTTTTTAAAAAAATATCATGTTTCTTCTCTTTTTCTGTTTCCAACTTTGGATTCGGACTGTCTGACATGATATAGACCTTTCCTGTCTGACAAAAAATGGATATGTTTGTTCAGTACATTTTTTGCAATATTCCAGTGTGTAGATTAACTTACATAATTTGTCGAAATTAATAAAACATATCGGTAAATCGAATTGTGCAGCTAATCGACAGAAACCCTCGATTTATCAACATATATTTCGATCATAATTTGTTTACCTTTTTTTCTAGCAATTTGTTAAAGTCCAATAGACGCGAAAATAATTTCGTTAAGAAATAACTAAGTTTGGAACGAAAAGGATTGCTTTACACTAAATTTTAGGATTTTATGACGTATTCGCACCAAAAACATAATTTTCGGGGGCAATCTCGCCAAAGTCAATAAGTTCATGAGGCAATGGTACAAATTGTGTCCCTAAAAAAAAAAGGGGGTACAAATTATGCTTTTATATATGTTATGTCGTATATTCATAGAGAAAAAAACGTTTTAATATTGTACGTAGTTTTATTTTTATTTTTATTTTTATTTTATGCCTTGTAAGTTCTGTTCAGCGTGTTTCAATGATTGATATTGACAGTTGAAAAAAAGTTAGAGAATATGCTTTCGCATGTCTCCAAAGCAAGTAAAAACTCTTAACTAAACTTAGTTGTTTAATTGCACTTCTCTTTTGTGCATGAATCGTTCTAATATTATTCGGCAGATTCAACTATATGTGTTTAATACCAAACAAAAACCACTGAATACTACCTAGATTAGACATGGAAAAAGAATAATAAAATGGCGATCCCATTGAATATAGCTCTAGAATAAAACTGCATAATAAAGGATAGTTGCGGCAAAAATAACCAAAGTGGATCAAAACAGAGTGATTCGTTCTGAAACTTGTAACTGTTCTAATAAATAACCAAGGTCGTAAAATTTATTTTCGATTGATTTCGTGCCACATGTCTTCATTAACGTTGGATTATTTATGCTTGTACAGCACAAATTAGTACGTCTCTTTTTTTTTCTTTTTCTTTTTCTTTTTCATGTGTTGTGATTTTCTTTACGTTCAATACATTAATTTAAGACATGCACGTGTAAGTCGCTTAACATCATCTAACAAAAACACAAGGACCAAAACTAATAAAAAGCGCAAATTTAAGACCTTAGTATTCAATCAATATTATTAGATGTTTGAGAATAAATCAAACTATTTTAAATGACATTAGATACTTTTGTCACCATTATCCTCACTTATGATTCAATAAACAGTATATCTAAGTATAGTGGTTGACAACGAAATACTTGTCTCGCGCATGTAGCTTTGTTAGGGGGAGAAAGATTCTTTTATGAAATAATTAATATAAGTACGTATCTTCAAATATTTTATTTAAATTTTGTGTTCATCTCTTGAATTTATTATACACACGTATGTATTTCATTTATTTATTTATTGATCAAAGGCTAACGCTAAGCCTGCTTTTTCTAAAATATATAGCATAAGAAACTGTTCATGTAAACGAATAAAAAGGTTACAATCATACGATGAGAATCTTACAAACACAATATATATATGTGTGAAACTGTGAATAATTCAAAAGATGTATGTGAATTTTCAATGCATATGCCACATAGGCATAAGTAATTATTTTTGTCTCTTGTAATTATATGATAGATAGCGTGTGATGTCTAACAAACTTGAAGGAAAAAAAAAAGTGTTTGGCCGGAAGGACTAGGCACGAATTCATGAGTCAACAGGAGAAATTGTGTGTCAACGCGCTAAATCACGTCTAATATAAGAATAATTAATCTGACAGAAAAAATTTAAGATTTTCTTTTTTGATGATTACGTCCCAAACTAGCACGACGCAATATAACGTTACAAAAAAAAAATTAAGAAGACAAAGTTCAAGACGCTATATAACGTTAAAAATCAAAACACAATGTTCAAGTTGAAGGATATTTTGATCCAAAACCTCTGCAAGTATATAGATTCGAATTTAGCCACATTCACCATTAAAAAACGAAATTCACCTACATTGGTGAATAAAAAGTGAATTTCAAAAAAAAAAAAAGGAGAAAAATCTATTTATGCTAATAAATAGAGAAGCTATACGTTAGGTAAAGTAATGGTTATTTCTTATGCTGAAAATAAACTAATTAATTGACCATTACCAATTAATTTATATATATATATATATATATAATATCTATTCCTTATCTTGTATGAAACTTCCATTGACAAGCCTAATTAATATCTTCAAACAATGTATTTGGTGCATTATCCTTTGAAATTTGCACCATAAGATGAACAACTTTTTAGCAAGAGATAGACCCGCCGTTGAAATACGTGTATAAACTCATTTGATCAATATTTACAACTTGTGTATAAATATATTTATAATAAAAAGTTAATAAATTTAGTGTTTTGTCACAATAAGGTCAATATTTAGGATGAACAAATCAAACAAACCACAACCACCAAAATCATACTTTCATGTCATCCATGGAGTTTAGCCAAACATGGATTTTTCTAATTGCAACCATCTTTTTTTGCTCCATTGACTAGAAATTTTGCATCTAAAATCACCTTTTTCCATTATATTTTTTTTACTTGATCAATATATTTAATTAAAAAATGATTATTCTAGAAAAATATATTTCTAATTGGATAGTCGTAGCTTTGAGATATGGCGCTTGCTTGTGTTGCAAGGCATGGTGAACAAAGAAATGACGATGCTTGAAAACCATAGCATGACATGATGCACGTTTTGTGCTCAATTTGATTATTAACAACTCAATAAATATTCAAGTGAGGAAAATAATATTTTTCATTAACATAAGACTAAAAAAATTAGAATAAAATTTTAAATAAGAGTTACTCTTAAAAAAGTCTCGAAAAAGTTTAGCAAAGGCATACATATTAACATATATTTTTTTTATAAGATCCCTCTTTTAAAAAAAAAATAGTATTATTATACAATTTCATATTTTTAGTGTAAAATCATATAAATTTTTTAGCTCAACTTTTATAAAATTCTACTAAAATTTAAATATAATCCTCTTAAGTGTAATTTTTTAATGAAAAAATATATATATTTAACATCCCCGTATATAATTCTTAGTTCCACGGCAGGTATACACGATTTCTTAACGTGAAAAATAATGGAAAAATCTATTTTTTAGTTAGATGAAGCAAGTATTAATTATAAAAATGTGATAATTATCAACATAATATATTATGCGTGTAACTATAAATTGTGAAGGTTTAGTTGGCAAAACGATATGATTTTGCGTGCAAATCACGAGACAAGCTTTAGTTTTTGTTTGTGTTTGTGAACGAAATTCGATAAGACCAAAAGGACTGCTTTGAAAGTCAATCATTTGGCTTCAAGGAAGTCAAATGCTTGAATAGGTCAACGGTCAGTATAATTACCACTCTCTTAAGTGCTTCCTAAGTTCTAATCCAACCGTATAAGCTCAAACCCACTTCTACTATTTTAATATATATATATATATATATATATATATATATATATCAAAAGGTTAGAGACTCAACACGAATCCAACTAAAATGATGTTTAAAAAAGAAAATAAAGAAATGAGCCTTAAGATCATATATGCCAAAATATTAAAGTTTACTAAAATTCAAAGAGAAAATAAAACTAACCTAAATTTATCTCTAAAACATATATTATCGAATATATATTATCCTTTTATATGAATTTTTATTTGATTTTAAATTATTAATATATTTTCCTTTTAGACACATTATACTTGTATAAAATAAAAGTATATATATTGGTTCAGTCACCGACCACGTATTATATATGTGCGAATTCAGTCAAATATTTAATTTTAATTTCACACAATATTCATTATTTTTAATATTGTATACTAAGCTAATTTACCTTTGTCTCTTGCATATTATTTGATTTATGTCGTTTTAAGAACATGTATGATCTATCTAATCATGTATCTCTACTGTCGTTTTAGAGAGATGTCGTTTTCTTCACGATTCTCTCCAAATGAATGTTGTTTTTCTTGTTTCAAATTTTGTATCACAATTTTATGTCGTTTCTCTAATGGCCCCGCATATATTGTGTCGTTTGTTTTCAACCTTGTCTTGTCTACCACCAAATAAAAAAAGCATCAAAATTCCAATCGTTGAGTCGAAAAAAGAAAACGATTTAACTAATCGTTTAGAAATAGTTCTACACAAAACTTCTCATAAGATCTCATCTTTTTATATCTATGCATTTTATATCTGGTGAGACAAACTCAAACACATGTTTAAATCTTTGAAATGGTCACTTTTTATCTCTGAATTTGTTAATATGTTGGTATTTTAGAGAACACGGACTTTCTAATAAAAGTGCATATTCGGCTCTACTTTTACAAATAAGGTGACAATTCAGATCTTGAGACGAGAAACAATATCGTCGGTTACGAGTCATGCTAGACCCTGAATTGAGATTTGTATCGATGCAAACACGATTATTATGATTAAATAAATAAATAAAAAAAGAACAAGTTACTAACTCAACGACACCGGAGTACCTAATTTGAAAGAAAGAAAGAAAAAATCAAACGTATTTTGTGTTATTAACTTGCAAGGCTACCTATGCATTTATTTTTTTAGGCCCCTCATACAAATGGTGAAAAGATGATAATTGATAACTGCGGCATAAGTCCTCAACCTTAGGCTAATTGGGGTGGCATAGCCTCAACTTCATTTAATAGCGCTATAAGTACCGAGAGTTAAATTCTGTCCATTTTTTACTAACGGTTGTTAATCAACTTTGACGTGGCGAGCTTCTCTTCCACGAGGGTACGGCGTTATCATCCATGTCAGCTACTCTCTGCCACATCATCCCATCTGGGTCATCAATCCACTCCATTTGCATCATAGTTACGTCACCTCAGATGGGTGATATGGCAGAGAGTCACTGACGTGGATGACGGCGTGGCACCCACGTGGAAGAAAAACTCGCCACGTTAAAGTTGGTTAACAACCGTTAGTAAAAAATGGACGGAATTTAACTTTCGGTACTTATACCGCTATTGAATGGAGTTGAGGCTATGCCGCCCCAGTTGACCTAAGGTTGAGGACTTATGCCGCAATTAACCCAAATATTTTTATTTTATTTTTCCTTTAAGAGTACAGTGACATGTTGAAAAATTATCAAGATAAATTTCAAATTTTAACTTGAATTATGAAACTTGATTTAAGTTTCAAGTGTCAAAATTGTATGAAATTTTATACAATATCACCTAATTATTAATAGCTTATGGCTTCGTCCATTTGAAGAAAAAAAATATTGAAAAAAATAATTTTCGCCTCAAAAATTCGAAATCAGGACT
This sequence comes from Parietaria judaica, assembly GCA_954871525.1. Classification (NCBI taxonomy): domain Eukaryota; kingdom Viridiplantae; phylum Streptophyta; class Magnoliopsida; order Rosales; family Urticaceae; genus Parietaria; species Parietaria judaica. Next base: position 1,624,831 of record OX940864.1, on the reverse strand, counting down.
TCGGCCACTAATAAAATTTGATTTGTACAACATAATATTTAATATTAATTTATATTACTCTTTGCTTGGAATCTCTTATCGACCATTAGTTTGGAATCTTTTTTGTATGGCTTACAAATAGTCTAGAGATTCGAATCTATATTAAAGCCAAATGATTTGTCTCGAAAATATCTTGATTTTTGATGTAATTGATTTCCAATCAGAAAATTAAACCTGGCAATGTCTTATTCGAATCTTCAATAATGCATCTCATTGATATGGGCATTCTCAGATAGATAATACAATTAATACGACACTGAAATTATTTTCTTTTCTCATGATTAATCCCAAAATTATATATATATATATATGACTTCATTTTATTTAAAATTTATTTAAATAAATTAATTAGATTGCGGAGATATACCATGGTGATAAAAAAAAATATATATATAAAAAATATGAAACAAATTATTTCTAATTAAATAGTTTAAATTTTGATTAATATAATTAAATTATTATTTAATAAATTAATAACTTCAATAGTATAATAGTTAATAATAATAGTTAATAGAAGTATTAACTTGATGAACATATAATTTATGAAGTGCTGAACTTTAAAACCAACATCTATTTTCCTTTCATTCTAAAGTAAGTATTGACTTATAAACCGTTTTTTATTTTTATATTTATCATTAACTTTTTTTTAATGTATTTAACTTATTCATAACATAATATTATGAATTCATCTCTATGCAATCTACAAATTATTTTATTTTTTATTATTCTATTTGATTTTTCAACACAACAGACATCTCCATAATCTCGTATATCCAATAAAATATCTCTTATTCTATGAAACTGAACCTGATATTTTTTTCTTTTCTTTTCTTTTCTTTTCAAACTTTGCTCAACAGGTTTGAATTATCAACAAACCCAGATATTTTAAGAAGCTTTGATGGAGATATATAAGTAATTTTTGAATGAATTATTATTATTCAGAAGATCTTATCTTTTGGCCAACAATATCTTCAACACTCAACAGATATATTATATATAATATATATCGATATTTATATGTGTCGCAGTTGCACATGTATTAATTTATTATCTAATTCCAAAAATAAAATTGGTAGAAAGCAATGTTGCACTTGCACATGAGTCATGACACGCATTGTCGTGTTATATATTATAATATGCGCCATCATTTTCAAGACTAATTTGTTTGCAATTAAATAAATATCATTTAGAGAGCCACCTTGATAAGTGTGCATAATGATAATATAATATTTTAATGCAAATAAATACATTATTGGCCGGGATGAGAATTATAACTATTATAAAGTGATGCGAATTGAAAGGAAAAAAAATATGCTTGAGATGTTTGAGGCAAGGTTCAACTTATCGAGATAACCGATAAATCGTTTGCCGTTATCGACGGATTAATCGACGGATAATCGGATTATCGACGGAAAACTAATAATATTGTAGCTTACCGATTACCGATACTTATCGAGGATTATCGACGGATTATCGACACTTTTCGATACTTATCGACGGAAAACTTACAAAATATTTTTATAATATCATAGAAACATATGAAGATAAAGTCATACACACATAGTCCTATAACACCAATAAAACATAGTCTCACAAATGTATCAAACACATAGTCAAACAACTCATACACATAATAGATAAGTAATAGGTAGAATTGTAGATAATACTCAAACTCAAACCGACTTCTCGGACCTCAGAAAAACGACGATCTCCTGTGGGCTTCCATAACACCGGTGGCACCACTTGCTTCCATATGCATGTTCAGATATGTGTTCCAAAACAGGCCATGTGGTTCGAAATGCGTACGGAAGTAACTCACGTGGTAATCATATACGTGTTGCTCCGTGAAGATGCCTGCACGATTTGGATACAACGGATGCGCCCAGACACCGTTCTCGAACACAGGGTGCGGAGTTGCAAACTGAGTGCTCGAAGAAGTTCCCATCGACATCGTATCTAACCACCCAGAGACATCGTCGACGAGGTTCGAACTCTGAGAGAGATAGCCACTTCCAAAGTAGAATCCAACAGCAGAAGATGCGTCGTCTTGTTGCTGAGGAGGATCAGGAGACTGTTGGTCGCCATATTGTCGATCGGGGATGCCATATTGTCGATCGGGAATGTATCCCATGTTTGGGGGGTCGATGTTGTAGTTCGGGTCGGAGCGATACATATCACCTGTTTTGTAATCATATTAGTTGACATTCAAATATACATGCAATGCAATCAACAAAATTCAAATAAACGGTACATTCAAAGAAAAACGGTAATCACCTGTATCAGACCCTCCATATGTAGATGCTCCCCACCCTCCGTGGCCGCCACCTCCTCCACCACCCCATCCTCCCTAGGTGCCACCTCCTCCACCACCCCATCCACCATGCGAAGAGCTATGGGAAGGGGAAGTACGGTGAGTAGAAGCCGGGTGAGTACGATGCTGACTGGCACTGGGGCCAGGACCGCTTGAGCCGCAGTCAACTCCTCCATAAACTCCCGGGCGGTCGGCGGTAGGACCGAGTCTTTGCTCACCAAGGACTCGGCTGATCACAACTCCGAATGATCGAGCCTCCTCGGCGATATCTGGGTCTGGGTTGCCTTCTTCGTCATCGAGGTGGACTGGTCGGATCCACTCTACAATTGCGTCCTCGAAGTCACAACCGGCAGAAGCCATCGCCAAAGACCGGGTGAGGTACTCATAAGGATCGGCTTTGTCCACATGGTCGTACTGCGCCTTTATGTCCCGCAGCGCTAGCTTCTGATTGTAGTTGCAGAATACTAGCTTCTCCAGTGTTGCGTATGCCAGACGATTGCGGAGCTTGGTGTGGATCAAAGCAAAAGTGCTCCAGTTCCTCTCGCACGCTGAAGCGGACGCGGTCTGCGACAAAATCCTTACTGCTAGCTTCTGCAACGTGGGGCATACACCCCCGAATATGTTCCATCACTCAGCTGTAAATAAATAAGGAAAGCAGGGTGTAGTTAGATTAATTTTTAAAACTTAGCATGCTTAATGTATTACAATCAATGTATTCTTTCTTACCGGGTGCAAAACTCGTCCGTGCTGCCACACATGACCGCTCGCGCAACGCACCTATAGCGTCACGGAATCGCACGCACTACGATTCAAGAAAGTAAGTTATATTTTATTAAATCACAAGAAATAAAGTTACACAATTAATTTGAGATCTAACCTCTTCTGCGATATGTGTCACGTCCTCGTTAGGAAACAAACGGTCGTAAACTTTTGCGAGAATATAAACTTGGATGACTTTTGCCGCAACTACGTGATTGGCCGAATTACAGTCAAATCTGAATATAAATTACACGGAAAACTCAGATTTTTATTTCCAAAAATATTTAATGAATGAAAACACCCAAAAAAAATGAGTACATTACCTCACAAATCACAAAACAGAAACTTCGAGTAGTTTTGCCGCAATTATGAAGAAATTCGAATTTTCGTCAAATCTGAAAATAAATTACACGAAAAAGTCAGATTAATATTTCCAAAAATATTTATTGAACGAGAACACCCATAAAAATGAGTACATTACCTCATTAAATCACAAAACAGAAACTTCGAGTAGTTTTGCCGCAATTATGAAGAAATTCGAATTTTCGTCAAATCTGAAAATAAATTACACCAAAAAGTCAGATTAATATTTCAAAAAAAATTTAATGAATGAGAACACCCAAAAAAATGAGTACATAACCTCATTAAATCGGAAAATATAAACTTGGAAAAAATTTCCCCGAATTATGAGAAAATCCGAATTTGTCGTAAAATCTGAAATAAATCACACCAAAAGATCAGTTTAATATTTCAAAAAATATTTAATAAATAAAAAAACCCAAAAAAATGAGTAGATTACCTCACAAATCACAAAACAGAAACTTCAACGACTTTATCCGCAATTATGCAGAAATCCGAATTATCGTCAAATATGAAAATAAACTACACCAAAAATTCAGATAAATATTTAAAAAAATATTTAATAAACGAAAACACTCAAAAAAATGAGTAGAATACTTCACAATCGACAAAAAGCTAAACTTTAAATACTTTTGCCGCGATTTATAGAAAATCTGAATTAGCTTCAAATCTGCCTCAAAAATTCACCAAAAATTCGCCAAAAATTCTACAAAGTTTGTACATTCTGCCTCAAACCATAAAATCATAAATCATAAAAGAAAAAACCTATATTTTTAGCAAAGTTCCAAGTTCAAAACTTTGTTTACTTTTGCCAACAATATCATCAATCCGAAAATCATCTAAATCTAACAAAATAATCACAAACTAAGTCATGGAAACAAATTTTCATCAAGATATATTCATGATAATGCAAAAAAACATCTCAAAATTACAAAAGTACCAAAGATTACACTCTTCTAAACATAACTTATAAGAACAATGAACCTTAGTTTTGGAACTCGTGCAAATCTTCTCAAAATCGTGAAAATGATCAAATATCAAAGAAAAAAAATGCATGATTCATACATATCTATCATTATAAGTCCTAGATCTACCAAAAAGTTTGAAATAAATAGAAGAAATTAGGTGAAAATGGTGTGAAATCAAAACTTAACACACTTTTGTCACTACCATTAAAATCGTTGAAAACCAGAAGAAAGGCCGAAAATCGAGCCACTTACCAGTTCGATTATCTCGAAAAACACCAAGATCTTGCTTGGAGGCGGCGAAAATGGCGAGAAAAGGGTTTGGAGCTCGGTTAACCTCAAAAAAACACATTTATACAACCCTATTTTATTTTTTTAATTGACCGAAAAGTACCTATTTTTTACACTGCGTTTTTCGATTATCGACTGGAGAAGGATTTGTCGATTATCGCGATTATCGTCGAAAAATGTTCAAAACGGCAACTACTGGAGTCGATTATTTACCGATGACTATCGGTAAGCTCGATAATCGTCGGTAAGTCGAACCCTGGTTTGAGGTATTTATTTACCTATATATCTTATATCTATAAAAGTCTTTTTACAACATGGCCTGATTTCATAAAAAGAAAAAATATATAGAAAATGTAGTAGGTATTTGAAGTAATTAGATTTCTTTTTTTTTAATGATCATGCTAAGTATTTTTGGGTTTCTTCATGAATAATTTAGGTATATTAACTATTAAGAATTTTTTATTTATTTTTCCTTTATAATACTCTCCATATATATTGTTAATTATTTCAATAGTATTGTTTTATTTTCATAACTAATTAACAAAAAAAGTATTGCGATATCATTTATATATATACATAATTCCGAAGAAAAAAAAATGATTGTAGTAAAACAAAAATTAAATATTTTGTCAACTAAAACAATTCATAGTTTTGAATCTCTCAAATGTATCAATCTTTTTAAGACAAAAATGTATACATATATATATATATTATAAATGATCTCAAAAAAATCAAAACTTAACATGCTAGACGTGTAGTAAATCTTAAAAATGAGTGAAAAAGATCTTAAAAATGAGTGATATTTTTTAAAATCTTATCCACAAACAAGCAAGTTAGGCTAATGTACGCTAAAAAAACTCGCGTTCTCGGATTGAAATAATTAAGAGTAATTCTTGGTAAAAAAGACTATAGTCCTCTAAATTATTATTTTTTCTTTTAATTTTACAGATTTTTTTTATAGAGATTTTTATCATCAATTATGCTAATTTGGAGGCTAAACATTCATAGTGTTCTTTGATAAAAGCAAGGATTTGAATACCGTTTTTGCCGAAAAATCGTTTGCCGTTATCGACAGAGTAATCGTTTACCGATGGATTTATCGATGGAAAACCTATAAAATTATCGTTTGCCGTTATCGAAACTTATCGAACTTATCGATGGATTAATCGGTTATCGATGGAAAACCTTTAAAAAAATAAATTATAATAACAATTATTATTTACAAATTATAAGTTGTAACTTGTAAGTCAAAATGCTCTTTTTAGTTATTTACTATTAGATAAAATATGCTTATTTGATGAATTTTGGAAAGAGTCAAAGTCATATTTTACTAAAATAAAATATTTTAAAATCACCAATTGTTAATTATATAAAATCTACCCACTTGAAGTTGTATCAAAAAAATTAAAGAACTAGCTCAATTTAACCAATTTTCTAAAAATATGTACTTTTGCCTCAATAGTTGGAAAACGTCAAATTACAAAACAAATTATGTCAACCACACAATTTATGAATTATAAACAATATTATAAAATGAAATTACACCAAAAAAGTCGATTAACTAGCTCAATTAACCAATTTCTGAAACATATGTACTTTTGCCGCAATAATTGGACAATTCGGGAAAACGTCAAATTGCAAAAAAAAAAATATGTCAAACTCACAGTTTCCTAATTATATACATTGTTAAACAATGAAATTACATCAAAAATATGAAAAATATATCTCAAGTTCATCAATTTCCGAAAAATAAATACTTTTACCGCAATTATATAACAATTCGAACAAGCACTAAAATCACCCCAAATCTGCAAAAAAAATATATATATATAACAAAAATCACACAAACTATTATAATTCATCCACATTCCTTAATAAACCTAAAAAAATCAAACAATAACATTTGATTCAAAACCTAAAATGTACAATCAAAGTATCATGAAACTCAAACTTGAACTTTCATTCAACCTAATAATTTCTATGTAAATATATGAAATATAGAATAAAATTGTGAAAAATTGACATGATTCATACATATACAACATTTTAAACTTCAAAATACTCAAGATCCACTAAAAAAAACCCTAAAAATACCTTTAAATTCCAAAATTAAAAGAAATTGGAACTTTTGCCGCGAAAAAGAAAAAACTATACTGGGGTTGACTTATCGTTTTTGACCGAAAAGTAACAAGCTTTTCGAAAAAATTCACTTAAAAACTTTGCTTGATAAGTGACTTGCTTTTCGAATCGAAAAATCGCGATAAGTATAAAACGACAACGATTAGACGAGATAAGTTACCGGGAAGTGGTTTTGAGCGATTAATCGCTCGATTATCGCGAAATTTCGATCCTTGGATAAAAGACGGTAAAAAGGAAAAAAGAAAATAGCCCTCTTTTGGTTAAAAATGGTCCACCTAGTAAATAATAAATCCTCTGACGTCACCTCCTACATTTAGGCATATATAGTTAAAAACGCGCGAAAGCGACAAAACGGTGACTGCGTAATTCCACTTTTACCCCTCGCAGTCAATTGATTACCCAATGGGAGTCGCTATCGCCCTCTTGACTCACGAATGAGACACTGCCACCTGGCATCTTCCCTTCCTAAAGCCCCGATAAGTACCAATCCAGACCTTCGTTTGCTCTGTTCTGTTCTCAAAACTCCCCAACGATCTCGGAGAGAGAGAGAGAGATGGCTCGCCGGATCTTGTTAGTGTTCGTGGCTGTGCTGATCGCCGGAGTCGCCGCAGCGGCGAGCTTCGACGAGGGGAATCCGATCAGAATGGTCTCCGACGGTCTCAGAGAGTTGGAAGCCGAGGTCGGCAAAGTCCTAGGTCAAACTCGCCATGCTCTCTCCTTCGCTCGCTTCGCTCACAGGTAGTCTCTCTCTCACAGGTAGTCTCTCTCTCACGATTCTAGCTCGAATCCGATCTTGGTGGTGACACGATTTCTTGTTCTTGTACTGATACATATAGATATATGTATTTATATTGATTTAAGGTACGGGAAAAAGTACGAGACAGCTGAGGAAATGAAGCTTCGATTCGAGATCTTCAAGGAGAACCGGAAGCTCGTGAAATCCACCAACAGGAAGGGCTTGTCTTACACTCTTGCTATGAACCGTAATCTCTCTCTCTCTCTATGAATCAGATAATCTTCTTTTGATCATATCGCTTGACGATTTTACAGTGATAAGTCTCACCGTCTTAACAAGCTCTCGTTTCCTTGATGAAAATTCTTTCTTAGAGTTTCGTTAGCGGATTTTCGCAAGAGTCAAAGCAGTGTTTCTTAGAGTTTTGTGTGTGTTGGAACTGTGATTATAGATTTTGGTGATATGACATGGGAAGAGTTTCAACGCCACCATTTGGGAGCTGCTCAAGAGTGCTCTGCCACCACCAAGGGCAACCACAAGCTCACTGATGTCGTTCTTCCCGAGACGGTATATATGTATAGATGTATATATTTATATATGTAATAGTTATAGTTAGTAGCCACAAGCTCGCAATTTTAAGTATTTCAGACTGATTAGCTTGATCATCAAAGATTCCTGATTCCTTTGTCACTGCTGAATCTGTAACCTTGCAACTTGTATAACACAATCTCTTGATGAATCATAACAAATGATTTGTACTCGGTTACAGAAAGACTGGAGGGAAACGGGTATAGTCAGCCCGGTAAAAAACCAAGGCGGTTGTGGATCTTGCTGGACCTTCAGGTAAACGTTAAGTACCCTAAAAGCTTCTTAATTTAAGGAGAATCTTGAGCTCTTTGTCTAACTTTCAAACACCGCCTTTTGCAGTACCACCGGGGCTCTAGAGGCAGCTTACAAGCAAAAATATGAAAAGGATATCTCTCTCTCCGAGCAGCAGCTCGTGGACTGTGCCGGAGCTTTCGATAACAACGGCTGCAACGGTGGATTGCCGTCACACGCCTTCGAGTACATCAAGTTCAACGGCGGCCTTGACACTGAGGAAGCTTATCCGTACACTGCCAAGGACGGTATTTGTGCGTACTCGGAGAATCAAGTTGGTGTCAAAGTCGCCGACTCTGTCAATATAACTCTGGTATGGACTGCCTAGCAACTCCTCACCTCTTAACAATGCTAGTCTTTTTTTTTTGAAGAAAATGCTAGTCTCTTATACTCATGCTAGATTGTTAGTCAACCAGTTATGATACAAAATCCAAATATTAGGGACTAAAAACGAGAGTTATTTAGAATGATTGATTTATGAGTTGCCCTCCCTTTACTCAAGTATTTTCTCAGTTTACCCTCTAAACTATTTTTCATACCAAATTCTCCCGTGAACTGGTTGCATTGACTCAGTTTATCTATTTTGTTTATGTAAACATTGAGATAAATAACATAGACGAGAGCCGTGTCATTGAAACGAGAGTGTAATTTTCAGGGCGCGGAAGACGAGTTAAAGCACGCGGTGGGATTAGTCCGTCCGGTGAGCGTGGCGTTCCAGGTGGTGAAAGAGTTCCGTTTGTACAAGGAGGGAGTCTTCACCAGCGAGACTTGTGGCAGCACGTCCATGGTGAGCTTGTGTTGAAACGACAAGTATTGCATGAAGAAGTTTCTAATCATTACCATGCTTCATTTGTTGTCGTTCCAGGATGTGAACCACGCAGTGCTGGCAGTTGGGTACGGAGTGGAAAACGGTACTCCGTACTGGCTTATCAAGAACTCTTGGGGAGCTGACTGGGGTCTCAGCGGTTACTTCAAGATGGAACTTGGCAAGAATATGTGCGGTAAGTTCTCCAACTTCCATCAAAATAAACCAACATTAGCGGCATAAGTACCCACTTTATTATCCCACCTATGTTTTTTTCCTAGCGGCAGTAAATTCTATCAACAAACGTTAATGACAGACGCGTGTCAATCTCGTAGTTTTAGATCCACATTTTTGTAAGAAATTGGATTGGGGCTGAAACCGGGTGACGCCCGGTCCGGTTCTTAGCATGTTTTTCGGAATAAAAGTGGCAAAACTAATATAATGTTGTGATGGTTATGACACAGGTGTTGCAACTTGCGCATCGTATCCCATTGTGGCTTAGTAAGTTGGTGCTGGTACATACGGCTTGTCTCGAGCGAGAGGTGCTTAGTTTCTATTTAATGTTTAAATGATATATCCAAGACTGCCACGTCATCTATTCCCTGCTCTCGAGAAACAAATGGAAAATAAATCTCTTTGCGTGTAACTGTACATTATTTACTTTATGGTGAAAATTAGTAATTTACTCACCCTTTTTATGATGCAATTTCATTAGGGTTTCCATGCGTTTTTTCCCTATAATTACGCGAGTTTTTCTTCTTGTTTTTAGTTCCTATCTTTTCTTTTTAAGGTTGTGGCTTGAATCAAACATATAATACACTTTATTATTTTTTAAAATGCAAATAAATAAATAAATACATTATTGGCTGGAATGATCAATATATTCTAAAAGTTATGCAAGTTGAATGAAAAAAAAAAAATGCTTGAGATATTTACCTATATATCTATAAAAATCTTTTTACAACATAGCTTGATTAAAAAAAAAAAGAGACAAAATATACAGAAAAGATAATAGGTATTTGAATTAATTGGATCATTTTTTTTTAACGATCATGCAAGTATTTTTGGTTTTCCTCATGAATAATTTAGGTGTGTTAACTATTAGGATTGTCTTTTCAATTGTATTTTTTCTTCTTTTAATACTCTCCATATATATTTTTTTTTGTATTTCAATAGTATTCTTTTTATTTTCATAACAAAAGATAAAAAAGTGTACACGTGTTCTTTATTATGGTATTATTCAGGGCCGGCCCTGAGTTTGTCGGGGCCCTAGGCGAAGACTGATTTTGGGGTCCCCAATTTTTAAAAGGTGAACACAATATAATTTTTTTTCTTTCACGTGGGGCCCTCAATTTACAAATTTGGGACCCCCAATTTACTAACTAATTTATTGTAGGCGGGAGCCTACCATGTATACCCTCAGGGCCGAACCTGATATTACTTTTATGTATATTAACATAATTCCGTAGATAACACCGGAAAAGTAAATTGATCGTAAATAAAAAATATAACATTTTGTCAAATAAAAAAATTCATAGCTTGATTTCTCAAACTTATCAATCTTTTGAAACAAAAATGTATTATTTTTGATACGTGATCTCAGAAAATCCAAAACAGAACATGTTTGACTTTGACGTGTATTAGTCTTAAAAATGAGTGATTCTTTTTTTAATTTTATCGAAAAACAAGCAAGTTCCGATTTCTTTTTTTAATTTTATCGAAAAACAAGCAAGTTCCGATGCTTTTTTCCCTCTAATTTACCGAGTTTTCTTCTTTTTTATAGTTCCTATCTTTTCTTTTAAGATTATGGTTTGAATCGCGCATTTTTTATAGTACTTTCACCACTTTTAAATTAGATTGAGATCTACACACAAGAACACCGTAGATACGACCATGGTTTTAAATATCCGGATATGTCGTTGATATATCCACGACGTGCCCAGAAAATAAGAAATGCGATACGATATTCGTAGAAAATCGATATATTCATTTCTTCCCATTTATCCGTCGGCAAGTGATATATCCGTAAAATAGAGAGTGTGGAACGGCATCGATCTCGACATTTAGAACCATGCTTCGTATTTATGTTCGTACTTCGTGCTCTATGTTCGTATCTATGTTCGTACTCTATGACTTTATTATGATGCCTAACTTATTAACGTTATGTTATGAGTTATGACTTTTATGCTATATGTTTGTGTTATGTTATGCTTTATGAGTGTATTTTATAAGCTATAACTATGTGTCATATTTATTCAATAGGTAATTTAGAATCTATATAAAAATATGATTGAAATACTAAAAATATTTTCTGGAATATCAGTCGATAGTTCGATCGGCAAGCGATATATCCGTGAAATTTATGTGGTATTATCGCCAAGCGATATATCCATTTCTTCCCATTTATCCGTCGGCATGCCCGTCGACAAGCGATATATCCGTAAAATGGAGAGTGCGAAACGACATCGATATCGATATTTATAACCTTGGATATGACAAGCCTCGGGTTTGAACTGCAACTACACAAAAGATGATGTGAAGAAGTAGAACGAACAGAGATTTAAAAAAAAAAAAAAACTAATATATTTGTAAATTTTTATATTTGAAGAGTCTCTAGATCCATCAACCGGGCAAGCAAATAATGTATAGTCCGCATCAAACAAAGTAATTTTTACTTAGATAATTATAAACTTATGATATTTAAACCTTATATCTTTTTAAAATCCGTGTATTCATGTAATTAAGAAATTATACTTGCGTAAGTAATGACCAATATTTATTTATTTATTTGTTGAAATTTACCATGCTAAAACTAAAAAACTCCCTCTTGTGGCTAATTTAGTGACAACGTATAATATGAAAGTCCCACGAAACCCTACCTTGCGAAGCCATACTTCTACATCATACGCTCACAAAAACGACGAAAAGCCATTTCCATTTTTGCCCATAGCCAGTGAGCTTGTGAGCTAAAGCGAATAAAATCTTGACTTTTTCCATGATGATTCAAGATGATCAGCAAACAACTATATAATCTCATATATGGCACGACTCTTCTCAGTCCAGAGAGAGAGAGAAACATATGGCTCGCCGGATCTCGCCGCTGTCCGTACTCGTCGTTTTGCTGATCGCCGAGGCCAAAGCGATCATGAGTATGGCTTCCGAGCTGGAAGGCCGAGTTGGCGAAGTCCTCGGACGAACTCGCAGCGCTCTCTCCTTTGCTCGCTTTGCAAATAGGTAGGCGGGCTAACCCGTCCCTGTCTTTTGTTGGGCGCGGAAAACTTGTGCCGGCCCTCCTTTTTCTTAATATCTACTTACATATATAAATTTTCGTTAAGATGCGTTTTACTTAAATTTCTCTTAAAAAAATTATGAACACATTTAGAAGGTAGAGCTAATTATTCTCTAGTTTTTACAATATTTTTAAAAAGAATAAATTAAATTTTAATAATTTAAACACATATGTATCTAACGTAATAACGTATTATTCAAATGTATATTATATATATATATATATTAATATATATAGATCATATGTTAAAATGAACCTCAAATAACAATAAATTTTGATATTGCTAATAATACAATATCGAATATCTATTTCAAATTTGATAAAAAAATTTAACATCAAGTTGCGTTTTTTTTTTTTTTTTGTCATTAGAAGATTGATCTTAAGACCTCAATAGATACGAGTTCAAATCGCTCGACCAATTAGCATTATCCTTTTTTTAAAGGTACGAAAAGAAGTACGAGACAAGGGAAGAATTGAAGTTCCGATTCAAAATATTCGAAGAGAACCGGAAACTTATTCAATCAACCAATAGGATGGGCTTGCCTTACACTCTTGCCATCAATTGTATGTGTTTTTTAGTTTTCTTCTTCATGTTTTACTTGTCTCTTCCTTTAATGTTTTTGAGTAATTGAATATCCACTTATTATGTTAGAATGATACATAAATTTTACATAATACCAGTCGGTTATTGGTAAACCTGTAAAATAAACCCGTAAAATATGATATTATGATTGTCGGTCGATATACCTGTAAAAACGAACCATTAGAGGATATCGGTTATCGTTTTTTCTTTTTCGTTTCTTCTTTCCTTTATATAGATTATGGCGATTGGACATGGGAAGAGATTCAACGACACAAATTGGGATCTTCTCAAAACTGCTCAGCCACCATTAAGGGCAACCACAAGCTCACTCATGCCGTTCTCCCTCTGACGGTATTATTATTATTATTATTATTATTATTATTATTATTATTATTATTATTATTATTATTATTATTATTATTATTATTATTATATGTGTGTGTGTGTAAATATAGTTGTTGATATATATATAGTATATACATACAAATTCTTACCATATTTGTTTGACAGAAGGACTGGAGAGACTCAGACATAATCAGCCCAGTAAAAGACCAAGGCTTCTGCGGTTCTTGCTGGGCATTTAGGTAAATTTCCATCAGGTGGATTTTTACGATCTCATGGCTTGAAACTTACTTATACGGTTGTACCACAAGATACTAGTTCAAATACTAAACCAGCTAGTCTTATCGACTGCTCATATAGAGTTCATTGTGATCGCCCGCTGGGTGTTGTTTTTGAAGCGCGACCGGGGCTCTCGAGGCGGCGTACAAGCAGGCGCACGGGAAACACGTGTCTCTCTCGGAGCAACAGCTCCTCGACTGTGCTGGAAATTTCAACAATCGTGGCTGCAACGGCGGTTTGCCTTCACATGCCTTTGAGTACATAAGATTCAACGGCGGCCTCAAAGCCGAGGCTACGTACCCGTACGAGGGGATTGGCAAGGCTTGTCGGTTCTCGGCGCAGAACGTCGCAGTCAAAGTCGTTGACTCCGTCAACATAACCATGGTGAATTGATGATATATAGCTGAAATTTCTCGGGCGCGACGGAAAAACGTGTCACTGACGGGTGCGGTTTCGTAGGGTGAAGAAGATGAGCTGAAGCACGCCGTGGGAGTTGTTCGGCCGGTGAGCGTGGCGTTTCATATGGTGACGGGCTTCATTTTCTACAAGGAAGGAATATATACCAACAGTGCTTGTGGCAACAGAACTATGGTGATCTTTCATCTTTCTTTTCCTTTTCTATCACTAATAAATAAATGTTTTTTCTTCCCTTGATTTCCATGTACTTGTAGCCTTCTTAAAAAAAATAAAAATAAAAATTGTGAAATGAAATTGTGGTTTTGTTAGGATGTGAATCATGCCGTGTTAGCAGTTGGGTATGGAGTGGAAAATGGGGTGCCATATTGGCTTCTCAAGAACTCTTGGGGCCAAGCTTGGGGAGAAAACGGTTATTTCAAGATGGAGCTCGGCAAGAACATGTGCGGTGAGTCCGATAAACACGGTTATTTACATAAATAGCGTATCTTCAACCATAGACGGGTTCGACGGGTTCGATCTTTTAAGTCTTAAGAGTTATCTCTAGGTACTGAAACTGAGTGTTGTCTTTGTTGTATTGACAGGTATCGCAACTTGTGCTTCATATCCTATTATCGTTTGAAGAATTGTCGCATAATATTTATAATCACCCCTTTGTATCAGACATCGAGATATATATATATATTTATATTATGGTTATTGGTTGTTTTATTACATTATGATTGAAATTTCATAATCATGTGTTTGTATCAACCCGAGCCCGGAAAAATGTATGACGCCACAAACCCGAGTCGGGAAATAGCCGATGTTATTCGTGCCCGACGTCTTTGATCATATACGGCCAAAGCCGTCTCCGATTAGACCCGGCCCTGTTTGACCATCTCGTCCTTGTTTTGCATCAAGAGCTTCACAAGCTCGACCCGAGCGGCAGAAACTCCGGCCCATGACGAAATTGATCGCGACTCCGGCGACACCTTTCTCGGTGGAAGTACGACTATTGAGATATTGATTGTGGATCGGATCGGATACTGAAGTCCGGCCTGCTTCTGGGAGAAGTTATCCCTGAAGAATCTCAACCTCTCTCGTTAATCGAACCAAACATTCGTATAATTCTCGCGAACGGTGGATCAAATCGTCTCCGACCTTAAACTCGCACACAGTGCCGTTGACCTCGATCGAGCTACATCCCGGAATCTTATCCACTCCTCTCTCGCTCATTAATTCCCTCGTCTTTTGTGCATCGTCCCATCTCTTCGCCTCCTTGTACATCCTCATGAGCATGACGTAATTCCCGCTATCGCTTGGCTCCAGCTCGAGAAGCTTCAAAGCCGCTCTCTCTCCCATCTCCACATTTTTATGAATGTGGCAGGCTGAGAACAGCGCACCCCAAACCGCGGCGTCCGCCTCCATGGGCATGCTCTGTATAAGCTTCTCGGCCTCCTCTAAACGACCCGCCCGACCCAGAAGATCCACCATGCAAGAGTAGTGTTTCGGATCGGGGGAAAGATCAAATCTGGACCTCATATGGGAGAAATACGCTCGACCCTCTTCGACCAAGCCTCCATGACAGCAAGCTGACAAAACTCCGAGCAATGTGATCTTATCGGGGATTATTCCTTCATCGACCATCTTCTCAAAGTAGTATACGGCTTCACGAGCATGGCCGTGAAGAGCTAAGCCGGTAATAACGGCGGTCCAAGTCAAGAAGTTCCGTTCGGGCATTTTCTTGAACACCCGGAGAGCATTCGTGATGTTGCCACATTTAGCATACATGTCCACTAAAGCAGTTCCTAACGCGACATTTAACGAGACCGTGTGCTTTTCTACGTAGCGGTGTATCCAAATCCCGATGTCGAGAGCTCCGAGCAGAGTACAAGCCGACAAGGCTCCGACCATGGTGATCTCATCGGGCCTTATGTCTTTCCATTGCATCTCGTGAAATAGAGCCAACGCTTCTTTCCCGCACTTCGCCTGAACATACCCGCTGATCATCGCGTTCCACGGCTCGACACTCTTCTCCAACTCCGGTATTTTACACAGAAGCTTCCGAGCAGCTTCCAAGAGTCCGGATTTAGCGTAACCGGCAATCAATGTCGTCCACGAGAAGGCAGTTTTATTTGTCATTTCGTTGAATAACTTCTCCGCCGCTTCGAGATTATCGCATTTCACGTACATTTGCATCAGAGCGTTCGCCAGAGGAACGGTCAAACGCAGCCCCTTCTCCATAATAAGCCGATGAAACTCCCGTCCTTCGCTCAAATCCTCCAACTTCGCGCACGAAGAAACCAACCCCACCATCGTAACTTCGTCCGGGTCAACTCCCGTCGCTTCCATTTCACGATATAGCCCCAAAGCCTCGCGAGCCAGACCCGCCCTAGCGAACCCGTTAATCAGCGTATTCCAAGAAACCACATCTCTAACGGGACTTCCATCGAACATCTTACGAGCATTCCGCCAATCACCGCACGAAACGAGCATATGAATCGCCGCATTGTGAACGACCAAACACGATCGCATCCCGAATTTCAACACATGAGCAAGAACCTGAAACCCGATCGAGCTCAGACCCAGCTTCGCACAGGCTTTGAGAACGAACGAGCAAGTGAAGCCGTCGGGTTTGGATCCGCGACCATCTTCCACCATCCTCTTGTACAGTTGAAGCGCCTCGCTCGGCGACTCGCTCTCCGAGAGCCCTCTAATGGCGACGTTCCAGGAGAAGGCGTTGGTCCTCGCCGAGGCGAGCAGGATCCGGACGCAGTGCGCGAGGTCCCGCGACTCGGAGAGCGCGCAGAAGGCGACGAGCCGGCTCGCGGCGAAGGGGTCGGAGACGAGGCCGGAGACGGTCATTCGGGCTTGGATAGTCTTCATCTGGGAGAGGCATTTGCAGCTCTGGAGAAGGGAGAGAAGAGGGTTCGACTGGACGAGGGTGTGCGATGTTTTCCAGTTGGTGAGCTTCTGGAACGAGAAGGAGCGAGAGAGAGTGATCAGACATTGCTGACATTGGTGGGATGATCTGAAGAAGCCATGCAAAGAAGAAGAAGAAGAAGCGATCATCAGAGTTTGCTCTTCTTCAAAACCAGCTCTGCTCTACATGGGCATGGGGTGAGTGAGATCACGTACGGTACAAAACAAAATACAAAATTGAAGATGCAGATGCAGATATTTGCGGCAAAAGTCTCTTAAAAATAGGGAAAAGTGGTGATATGTGACATTTTTTTTATTTAAGTTTCCGTATAAAATTAAAAATTTCTCAGGAGTCAAAGTGATAATATTTAGAAGAAAAAAAAACTTAAATTAATTATACATATTTATAAAATTTCTATATAAAAAAAAAAAGTTTAGGACGAAATTGATGAGATTTTTAGCTAGGGGTGGGTGAAAAATAAAAAATCGCACGTTCGGAGTAAAATCAAATATCTACACATCATTTGATAGGTATCGATTCATAAAATATAAAAAACGGTACCGCAATTGCAATTACCGCATATGATTATAAGTCGATGTTTATTATTTGGCCTCTAGTTTATAATTCTTAACATTTTCTTGATTAATAGTCATGTTTGGTGGAAACTTTAACCTCTACTTTTATTCATACATACCAGTTCTTGGAGTAAATTGGTCACATTATTGTTTAATATGATGATCCAATATCAGATAATTCACAATGTTACACAAAGAATTTTACGATGCAAGAGCATACATGAATCGATATCGGAGGCGGAGCTATCTCAGCTTTATCCTAGGGTCGACGGGGTTATTTGTGTCAAAATCGTGTCAAGGGTATGATGGTCATTACCCACCTGCACTCGACAACACACAATCAAATATCCTTTGGGGTTGCAAAAATGCTTCATTAATTTCCGTTTCACTACCAGCTTCAAAAATGGAGTCCACCATATTCATCTATATACAGGTGAGAATCCCGGCACTCGAATCTGGATACGATTCCGAATTCGACCTGCAATTCGAACAGATAAAGGGAATTAATATCCGAGATTTGTATTAGCAGATGAAGCAATGATGAACAAAGTCAACATCTTAATAGTATCTGGACTTGTCTAACCAGAATATTTATCTATAAAGCGGTTTTCATCCGGTTTCCGTTTCGGTTTCCAGTGCACACTGAACACCGCTTTAATTTTGACATTTCGTTTATTTACTCATTTTTCAAAAATGATTTTAGTTATTTAAAAAAAAATACCCAAAAAACTTAAGACTTCGACTCTTCGAGAATAGTTCTTCTCTTCTACATTACAGTTTTTTTTTTCCACCATTTTTTAAGATTTTTAATCATAAATGAACTAACATTACAATTTCTAAGACAATATAATCAAGAAGCAAAAAATAGCCATAAGGAAGCAACTTACTTGGTGGGTTATTTGCACGTCAACGTAAATCAAAGAGCGTGATAATCGTCCCATTCCTAAATGGATCTTTCCTATCTGCGATCTCCGAAATGGATGTTTTTTTTCCTTATTGTTATCCATAATTTACACTGCCACCGGTAAACTAGCATTCGCTCCCAAATGCACGCTTCGTGAGCAAGAATTACCCAAATTTAAATCCTCGTTCACTAGCTTTTCGATGTGCCTCGCTTCATCAGGCAAACCCCCCTTTCGTAAACAAGAAATCAATACATCGGTGGTAATCTTATCGGGTTTGCAATTAATCGAGAGCATCTTGTTAAAGACGGAAATAGCCTCCGTCATTCTCCCTTTCATGCAGTTCCCGATTATGAGAATCGTAAATGTGTGTTTGTCGGGTTTGCATCGCTTCTCTTCCATCTCGGAAACAATCAGGTTGGCCTCATCGACATTCCCGGCTTTGCAAAACCCGTCAATCAAGGGATTGTAAATGAATGGTTGGGATACGACGTTACTGTGATTCAATTGCTTCTGAATATCACGAGCTTCAAGTAATCGGTTTTCTCTGCAAAGAGCATGGATAAGAACCGAGAAAGTGTAAGCGTTCGGAGTTACGTTTCTTGCTTTCATTTCAGACCAAAGATCTATAGCTAGATGTAATTGCCCCGATTGATAATAGCCATTGATTAAAGAAGTGAATGTGACAACGTCAGGCCAAAAGCCATGAAACATCATCTTCTCGTAAATTGCCATTGCTGATGCCATGTCACCGGTTTTGGCAAACCCGTGTATTAGAGCGTTGAAAGTGATCTCGTTCGGCTTAACTTTTACACCAATCATCTCATCGTAAAGGGCAGAAGCGTCTTTCATCTGACCCAACTTGGAATAAGCAGAAATAATAGAAGTATAAGTTTTGACATCGGGCTGAGGATTTCTGCTCAACTGGAGTTTCCTCAGTAAGTTTCGACCGACGTTGATTTCGTTACTCTTACACAACCCGTTTATCAGCGTATTATACGTGACGATATCCGCATTACAGCAGTACTTCTCCATATCGCTGAAGAGCTCAAAAGCCGTCTTAACATCGCCGACTCCACACAGACCCCGGATGAGAATGTTGTAAGTCCACAAATTGGGTCGAAAATGCGAAACCCGGTGCTTTCTGAATAAGCAAACTGCCTCGGAAACTAAATTCTTCTTGAGCAACACACTCAACAAACTATTGTAAACGAACGAGCTCAACTTAACCTCGTCGTGCCTCAATTCGTCGAGCAAAATCTCGCCGGAGTCAAACCTATCCGCTTGCGCATACGAGGAGACCAAAAACTCGATAACCGAGTTGTCTGGCGAATGCCCGTCTTTCCTCATGCAATCGAACACAAACCGAGCCGAATCGTGAAGCCCCATTTGGCAAAGAGACCTCATGAGCAAATCGTAAGTCCTAAAGCCATGGTTGAGACTCAACCTAACCCGACTGAGCTCGAAGAACTTCAACCCCAGCTTCGGATTGTTCAACCTCCTCACAACCTCGAACGCGATCGAAGGGCTCAAGCTGTTGCTGACGTAGCCGAAGCAGGTGTCGACGGAGTTCGTACGGACGAAGAGAGTGCAAACGACCTTGACGAGCCAAGCCTCGGAGTTCGAGATTACCTCTTTGTCGTGGAAGTAGCGAGCGCGCGAGCTCCCCTGCGCCAGGCTGTTGAAGTGCGCGACGGCGATCTTCGAGGCGCGAGCCCAGAAGGGGCGCGTCGAGAAGAAGAGGAGGCTCATCTGCGCCGCCGCGCCGTCGTTCGGCGGCTCGGCTCGGCTCTCGTACACGTTCTCGATCACGATCCTGGACTCTGCGATCCTCGGGGGTTTGGACTTGTGCCCGGGCTTCGACTCCTTCATCTTCGCCGGCGAGATCATCGGCGCTGTGAAATCAGGCGAAACCAGTGATCAGAAAGCTGGGGAGATTCCGAAATTGGACGCTTCTCCGATGATGATTCCGATCGGAGCCATGGGAGAGAGATGGGATTATCTTAGGGCTTCTGTTCTGTTCTCGTCATCTTCAATGGCTGTCGCGGGTTTTCCTCACCGAGCTGTGAAGATAGAAAAGCTCTCTCATGGGCCGAAATGGCTATCCGAATCAGGCCCAAATTCGCATGGCCCATGTTGTGGTAAAAGTATCTAAGTTATAATCATGATATTTTAGGGTTGAGCTATTTGGAAATAGGACGACATAGAGTCAATTTTTAAAAAAAAAATTACTGTGGGAAAGTATCGAAGTTGACCTTTTTAGTGGATCGGTAGACTTTATCACTTTTTTTTGTTAATTTTTTTACTAATTTTTGTCGGGAATTGTTTCCAATCTATTGTTATTGGGTCTAAATACGGATTCCTTGAAGTTTGTATTAGTAGTTAGCAGTTCGCTGAAAATTGACTTATAGGTCCGTTTTGTAATAGTCGCATTGTTGTTATTTCGAGTAAGTGTGTGTCACAAATCAATTCTTTTATTAATTTGCAATTGTGAAGGGGCAATGTACTATATTTTACAAAAAATGTGAGGGATTGTTAACAAAAATGCACTAACATGCAAAGTTCAAGAGTATTTAAGCCAATTATCTGATTCTTTGTTTGTCATGTATAATCAAGTTGATGAAGCGAAACCAAGCAAGTTTGGCCTAGTGGCAACTCCACTACACCTCCATTCAAGAGATCACGGGTTCAATCCCTAAGGGACTCAAATGTGTGCCACTTTTACATATGTTAACTTGGCCAATATTGTCACATGTTCTTACACTGAATATATCTAATAATGCGAGAGTGCATTGTAACCTTGGCCGATAGTACCACTCCATTGACCAGGTATATCATTAAATTATCGAACTCCCACAAAGTGGCATAAAATCAAAATAGGTGGACTCTTATGCAATATTTAGAAATCAAGCCGAGCCGATCTGACGCTAAACCTCGTTTAAAATCAATAATAAACAATTAAGGTATTAATTAAGTATGAATTGAGTATTAAGTAACAACGAAACTCGGAAGACAATTGAAAAGCGAGTTACATATATATTCTTCAGCTATGATTTAGCGAAGAAAGCTTCCTCTTCCGACCAACAATGGCGTCGGAGCGACACAGTCCTGTGGCTTCCACTTCCCGCGAAGACAACGCTCTGTAATTCTTCCTTCTCTTCCGATCGGAACCGAAATTTTGCCTAATTTTGCTCCAATTTTCATTTCGTACCAAATCGTTCGATTCTACCTTAATTTCCGCTCTTAAAGAAATGTCGGACTCGATTTGCTTCTGAAAACAGCGAATATGCTGTGAGTTTTTGTTTTACTGTTTCGATTTTTGAATTCGATGGTTGATTTTGGTGGATCGGAGGTTTTTGGATATACTGCACGAAGCTCCTCTGTTTGGCCATAGGCAATCCAGAAGCATCTTCGGAAGTGTGGTTTACTTCATAGTACTGGCAAGTTTTGACCATCGTTTTCATGGTTTTTTGTTGCTTAATTCTGTGTTTTTATCATTTCTGCTGAGAATTAAGAATGAAGGAGTTGAATTTGTGAATGTGTGTTGCGTTGATTGTAGGCAGGTTACGCGGCGTTGGCGATCGGAGCGCCGTGGATTTTTCTTCCGATAAAGAGCTACATTATGCCGTTGCTATGTAGCTGCGATGTCGTTCTTCTAGTAGTTACAGGTATTTTTTTTCCGCTGTATAATATCAAAATCGGTATAGTGTCGAAAATTTTATGTATGAATGTTTGGTTCTTCAGGCATATTTCAACAGTATATGGTATCCCAGGTTCAGAAAATACGCTTACAGGTAACTTTTCGGAGCAAGACACGTTTTTCTCTTTGTTTTCCGATTTGATCTGTTAAATCAAATATTGCAGCGACTGATTTTTTTTTTCTTCATGTATCTTCGTACACAGGGTTACTACAGTTTTAGCCAGAAGTTGAAACATATTGTTCGGCTTCCGTTTGCGACCATTGCTTATGGTATGTTTGATTATTTAAAAACGTTATCCGTTTTGAAATATATGTTTATCGTATAATTAGGGCTGAGGACAAGAAAATTCAGAAAATGATCTGTTTGATGTTTATAAATGATTTGTATCTGGCTAGGAACTGCTGGAATGTTACTTGTCATGGTTTGGAGACCCCAAATCAGTATACTTTCTATCTCGACAATTTTACGGTAAATACGGGCTCTTCTCGTTTCTTGGTATCTACGTTTCACCTTTACTCTGATGAATTTTCTTCTAATATGATTTAATTCTCATGGACATCCTGTAAAATTTGCAGGATTATTATGATATCTGAGGCAGTTTGTGCGGGAACATTTATGAGTTTCTATATTGGTGAGTTTATTTTCTCATTTTGGCGGCTTATATATGAGTTTATAAGTAGAAGAGAATGTTCTATAATGTATTTTCCTTTGACCATGACTTTCTGATTATAATTTATAGCCTATGTGCACCAATACAACTCATTGAATTCTCAGCCTGATATCATGAAGTCGTTGTACTCGCCTCTGCAACCGTCAAGTTCACTTGGCGATTTGAGGTAATCACTCTTTCGTACCAACATTTTCTACTTACTTTATACTTTGTACCAAATATTTTACATCATGGTCTTGCGGTTTCAGGTATTACGATGCTGGTAGGCTTTCTGATCAGCAAATGGCTTTATTGCAATATCAGCGCGAGAATTTACACTTTTTGAGTGAAGAGGTATGCTAGTAGTTTCATACGTATTCAACGATACCATATGCAAATTACAATGTTGATGTGTAAATCGCATCGCTTCTTTTTGATGTGTATTTTCTTGCAGATTCTTCGATTGCAAGAGTGCTTAAGCAAATATGAGAAGTCTGACGATGGAAGCACACCTCAGGTGATACTTGAACCCGGTTTTCCAGGTTCCATATATTTGCTATTTACCGGAACCAGAGTTTTGGGTTTTATTTTTAATATAAACATGTTAATTCCGATTTTCTAACATGTGCCATATATATTTAAATGAAAAGAAAATGTCAGAACTTTTTATACCTTAAAATCAAATTTTAAAATACTAATGAGTTTTGATGACTAAGAAATTACAAATTAACACATCTAAAAGTTAAAATCGTAAAACCCCACTAGATCGGACATTGCGGTTATTCGGCTCCCGGTGAACGGATTTTGAATTCTTGAAGCATATTTCTTCATTTTCTGTCCTCCTCAGGTTGATCTTGCACACTTGTTGTCAGCTCGTGATCAAGAATTACGAACACTTGCCGCTGAGGTAATAATAAAAAAGTAATTAGTCGCTTTAATTACAAACGTTCTTTTCCTTGGCGAGGGGCTCGAATAGAGTGGTAAAATGTATATTTGCAGATGAATCAAATACAGTCGGAACTAAGGCTTGCTCGGTCATTGTTGGCCGAGAGGGACAACGAGATGCAACGAGTGCGGACAACCAATAATCAGGTACTTCCAGTGGAATATTAATTTTACGATGTTAACATAAAAGGGGTAATATGCACCAAAATGAAATTTCAATGTGGCTAAAGTGAACAAAATGATATTCAAAGGTCAAAAGTGCACCAATAACCAAAATTTGAGTGGATTGCCGCTAATTACTCGTTATTAATCATTGGTTAATCCTTATAACTCTCTCTGAACTCACAGTACGTCGAAGAGAACGAAAGATTAAGAGCGATACTGGGAGAATGGAGCACAAGGGCAGCGAAGGTAATTTTTTCCCTTTCTTTCTCAAAGTTTTCCGGACAACCTCCGAATATTGCCAATAACCCGATTTTGCTCATTCTCCATCGTGTTTTCAAAAGCTTGAGAGAGCATTGGAGGTCGAGCGAATATCGAATGTTGACTTGCAAAAGAAGATCTCCGGACTCACCAAGCAACCGCGCGAACCGACAGAACGACGATGAGCACGATCAAAGTAGACTTTCATCATGAAAAACTACACCGACGAAAAAAAATGACATGTATATCTCTGTCAGTTCTTTGAAGCAGCTCTTTCTTTGACATAGGGAGTTTTCCTCTGTTCAAATGTCAATCAACATGTATACATATTAAAGTGTCGTTTTTCCTCTGTTTAGTTCAGCTTTTTCTCGAAACCAGTAAACCGGATTCGAAATGACGGTCTTTTTCTTTGGTGTAGTACAAAATTTTGGAATATCTTTTGTGAAAACTATCAAAATCTCTTATTTTATCTCAAATTTAAGATCGCATTACAATCTCGTATAGTCATGGCTCAATGTTTCACGTTTTTTGCTTAAGTTGAGGTATAACAAGATTTTACCTTAGCTTCAACTTGTTATATCAAGCCGAATGAAAGCGATAAAAGATCTTCAAATTACGAAATAAATCACGTCCAAATATTTCAAACATTGGGCAACAATTACGATTTTAAACAAAATTTGCACAGCTTGTCGATGTTAAACCTGATTACAAAGGAGTAACGTGAGTGGTTTCGTTCAAAAAAAGGCAACCAAAGACGTCGTTGAAGAAGTCTCGTCCTCTGATAACTTCGCCGCCCCCGAAAACCGCCTTCATGTCGTACTTGCACGCTCTCGTACA
This sequence comes from Parietaria judaica, assembly GCA_954871525.1. Taxonomy (NCBI): domain Eukaryota; kingdom Viridiplantae; phylum Streptophyta; class Magnoliopsida; order Rosales; family Urticaceae; genus Parietaria; species Parietaria judaica. The sequence goes on along the minus strand of OX940864.1, from coordinate 1,599,706 downwards.
GTCCGGGCAATAAGTGACCTAAAACCGGCCATTAAATTTCACGATATTAACTCTTACATAAAAAATCAATAAAAAAACAAAAAAAAAACCAGCATTTTCGCAACAAAAAACCATCCTATAATATGCGGGAAACTCGCTACTAGAACTCTGTTTCTAAAATACGACCAGTAGAGAAAAGATCTCATAAGTTTATAAACCATCGACTAATCTAAATCTTAATATACGTGCAAGAATCGCAAATTGCACGAACCTCTAATAGTTTCGGTTGGAAAGAGCTACCGAGCATGACATCCACACCGTAAATCGCCCGTGACATCGGGTTATGCATCTCCGGATGAACTGAAGCGGCCGCTTCGAAGACCGAGCGGATCATACTCGTCACTCTCTCGTGGATGTCCGACCATTTGACTGCAAATAAACTCATGAGCTCGAGGGTATTATGATCCGCTCAAAAAATGTAATAAACTATCGCTCTGAGCTTTCATAAGGTAAAATCAAATCGAAGTACGAGTGAAGCGAGGTGGTGATACCTTGGTGCTCTTCTTCGAATTCCTTCACGAAGTCCGGCGTGTTCTTGTGATTCAATATTCCGCGATAGTTCTGCATTTTTTATACGAGGCATTAGATTAATTTATGCTTTCATACATAAATTAGTTTAACTTGTGTATATACTAAATTGGATGGTTATGATGAAACCGAACAAAACACACACCAATTGGCCAATAGGGATTCACCGAGATGATGAATCGCCTTTGTTATTTAAATAAATCAATGAACGAATCACAATTACGACCTTTCCTTCAAGAGCAAGGTCCACGCTCTCCAATGATGTTCGAAGCAAATAAAAGCTAAACAAAACATAACCCGACCAACCCGGGTATGCACCATTGCTAAACCTAATTACACTTGTAACTCAAAACGATAAGTGCCCTTAGTGACATGAACATAAAAAAGACTAACTTAAATCCCGATCTTGCCCCTCCTCTTATAAAGTAGCGTGTGTCTATCAGGTTATTGAGTAATAAAATTAGATATTTCCCAAAAAAAACATACCATGACGGTAAAATGAGTCTCGTACTCGAAGAGGCTGTGTTTTTCCAGAGAATACGGGTTGTTTGCCAATCTAACCTGAAAGAAGACCAATGACCGAAGAACAATGAATCTTAGATATGAAAGTGACAAGTTCTCAAAATGGGTCCAAAAGAAGACACATATACTCAAAAAAAAAAAAACATTTAGAAATGATGAGCATGAAAACGAAAATACGTACCCAGAAAACGTCGGAAAGGAAAATCTCAAAGGGCTGCATACTACGAACTAACACTACATAACGGAGATCAAATTTCTTATTGTTGAACAAAGCAGGATGCTCAATATACTTCTGACATATCTTCGGTCCGGTTTCCATTAGCCGGATTATAGCAGATAAATTCTCTGTAACAGTCGTATCTATGGTTCTTGCCATGTTCCAAGGTTTTAGTATCCAGAGATTGTCACGCCCATCTTTTTCACGTGCATAATAATCACCAATAAGCTCGGATAGATTCTGATCGAGATTATACGTAGGCTGAAGCCATGAAGGAGCACCATAAGCCTGTTTAATTTATAAAATAATTGATGTTTATAAAAGTTTGAAAAAAGCGCAAAATAATATTTGTGAAAATCGTGTATGAACAATTAATATTTTTGCAACGTTTTCTGAAATATCACAATTTATTTATCGAAATTTATTTACTTTGATTCTTTGATTAATGGATTTTGGGCACTTCACCTTCTGCATTGTTTCTGCCAGATGATGTTTCATAACAATACATGCCTCGAACGAAAATTGGTTGATGAATTGGTTCTCGGTTATTCCTACGGCCTTCTTCATCTCCTCGTCTACTTGCTCCCCGGCCCATATGATATCTGCATCCTTTGGCTCCGTTGCTTTAAACAACAAAGAGCAAGAGCAATACTCAGAATAGTGAAATTGATATATATATATATATATATAAGACTCTGAAATTGAAGAATATTCATTCACGTCATATTTTGAAAGGGTATTATTGAATAAAGTATAGAGTTTCGGGCACAATTAGCCTTTCTGACAGTTTTCGTTTTATTTCATTAAAAACTAGCTAATACAAATGAATTAAAGGTAAAAGTGACATTTTTACAATTTTATTAGATTTTAAAATAATTATGGTAGTTATACTATAAATTTGACGATATATTATAAATTAATAAAAGGCAACAGTAAATAATAAATTACTATAACAACGTAGTTACATGATATTATGTTATGATGATATATCATTAATTTTTTATTTCTTAATTTTTATGGATTAAAACCAGAAAAGGTTAAATGAGCTATAGTTTTGGATTCCCGTCTTTATCCATGCAAATTTCTAATTTGAGAGAATATTTGTGCATGTAGCCTGTAGGCCAAAACTGATCGAGTTATTAAAGTGACAATAAACTTAGCATAGTAACTAGCTATGAGCACATACTGAGTACAAACTCGGGACGCGTCAAATTTTCTTCAACTTGAGGCAAGTCGGTGTAAACCCGCAAAGGGCGGTCATCACTATCATGCAGGCTTCTTTCTAGAGATGGCTGCCTTGGTGAACAAGTTATCTTTTCCGCCAGTAATCTGCTGCAATGTTTCTCATACTTCTGCAGAAATTAATGGGAGTTTATAAGAACCCAAAAGAAATGTTTATAGTTAGAATATTTTAGAAGAAGAAAAAAATTAAATTCTTATCCTTGTTCTAAAGAGAATCTCAAAAGAATAATAAATAGGTCTACTAAAAGTAAAAACATTCAGTTCAGAAAAATTAAAAGTTACAAAAAAATATTAGAAACTATGTCATTTTTATTTGATGGGGACAAATATAAATATATGAATTCAATGAAAGCAAAAACAGAAGAGCTTTGATAACGAAATAATGAGCTAATTCATGAATCGTCGACTTTTTTAAGAAATTACTTGGATGAAATAATTCTCAGGTGTTTTGAACCAAGCCGTAAGCCTTGCCGAGCGTTGTTTGTCCTCTCCGATACCGAAAAGAAAATCGCGAGTGCACTCGTCGCCCTTCTCCACATTCTGGGTTGGCCACAATAATGTGTAACTGAAAACCACAAGTTTTTTTATAGAGTTTAAATTTTCCTCCTCTTGCTTCTAATAGCTATGAGTTTTTATGTAAGGAAGTTTATAGAATCATAACGTAAAAACGCTTTATGTGCAACATTACGATAGTTTTGATGATTCCAATTTAGAAGACAACCTGACAGCAGAATCGAAAGTTCCGTCTGGCATGAAAAGGAAAGGAGCCACTCTAAAGTTCGGTTCATCGCTGTGGCGCAAAGCTGAACCCAATTCATCCATCACGTACCTAACCATTTAGAAAAAACAATTAATTAACAAAGTATATATGATCCACAAAGCTGAACATTAAAAAGTGGTAATCAGCGAAAAATCCAGTACCTGTTTTCGGCCCGCTACCGGTACAGGTTGAGGACCGGGACCAGTTTCCAAATTTAGTTTTATTATACTACTATATATTGTATTTTTAAGTAATTAATTTGATTATACTATATATATTTTTTAGGAAAAATCGTAAAACTCCCTGGTCCCGGTCACCCCCTACCAGTACCATTAACGGAAAAGCTGCTCGGGCTGCACAGGATTAACACATAACAACAACATAATTAACAACGCATACCACACAGATGTCTCATCAATCTTCTCGTCATTAGCAAGTCTGTATGTCATTAAGTAGAGCCACATTGCATTAAGCACACGATCCGCAAGAGGCTCATCGGCACTCCATTCAGGGAGACGAGGCTGCAGCTTCGAGTCAATAATATGTTTCTTCTGTTCAAGTATACTTGCGGCTGTGACGCCATTCAGAACCGAAATTGTAGGAACGGATTTTATTATTTCAACAGCACTTTCGCCTAGTGGCCCCGGGATATCCACCTACGTAACCAATCCAAATTTTCTGAATTTAAAACTTTTGTCGAAAATAAGAATTAGAGGAAATTCGATTTCCTAATTAGTTTCAGTAGAATCACCTCCAATGACTGTAAGCATGGGAATTCACTCAGAAATGTATACAAATCACCAACTTGGTTCTGTTCCAACGGGTTCCCTCGTATATTCAAGTACGACAGAGAAGAAACACGAGCAGGTGAAAATGCCTGCAAGAAGTTTCAGATCACGGAAATTTATGAATTTTTTTAAGAAATAATGCTGGAAAAAGAAAACATATACATACATATAATCCTTAATTTATAAATCCCAATATGTACTGACCTTGGTGATCAAATTGTGAATGCCTCGATCGGAAAGGTCAAGAGATGCGACTTCTTGCAAGGAATTACCGTCTCGAATATCGTCGAAGCCAGGATTTTCCTTGTCGTACACATCAGCACAGAAACCCAATGCCCAATTGCCATAATTATGAGTGAACTTCGAATTATAGATTTCCAAATTTGGTAGCTTCTGCAGAACTGTCTCGGTCAATTGACCGCCACTGAAAAATTCAAGACGTCAAAACTAAAAAGTCGAAGGTCTCTAAATTTCTTTCGAATTTCGGGTGTTGGAAACAGTACCATTTTCTCACTACCGGATTATTATTCAGCCAGAGAGCTCGTAGGCTTTCGAATTTGGTAATCTCTTGAAGAGCAACGTCTGCGTTTTCAAGCTTATTTCCGCATAGACTAAGAACAAGCAAATCCTAATCATAAAGACACAGAAAAGTGTTATACAAATCCTAATCATTACACAGATTTTGATTCCCTATTGCCAAGCAATGAAACTCACCGGAAATTTGCTCGCTAAATCCAACGACAGCAACACATCGTCGTCGATTCCGAGCTCGTCGAGCTCCAACCACCTCACCGCCAGCTCTCCTCGCTCCCTCGCAGCTCCGATTTCGCTCTCCACGGCCTCGAAAGCCGTCTTCTCCGTGCCGTTTCCGCTCTCTTCCTCCGAATCACCACCGTCCACGCACATGATCGAGGCCATCCTCGCCGCCAGTCCCGGCACCTCCAGCAACTGCAAAACACTCTCTCATCTCACTCATCGGAATCCAAACAGAACAACGAGCTCACCGCTTTACCTGCTTGTAGGCGTCGGAGAGGCGGAAAGTCCAGGCGTGGTCGACGAGGAAGACGTCGGAGTGCTCCTCCATGGAGTCCGCCGTGAGCGCGAGCTTCCTCTGAGCTCCTCCGTCGTCGCCGTACGGCTCGATTCGGAAGAAGGAGCCGCCATCGAAGGCCTCCGAGGAGAGCTTGCGGAAGAGCCGGCGGTGTAGCGGCTGAGGCAGCCCCGAGGCGGCGAGGAGGAGGCCGTGGACTTTCTCGAAGTCTTCGAACGACTGAATCTTCCCGGCGGCCGCCATTGGTGGTGGTCGGAGCTTCGCCGGAGCTCTCTCTCTCTCTGGAGAGATTTTGCCGCGAGCTTGGAGGTTGGTGTCGGCTTTCAGAGAATACGAAATACTTGGGCCTGGTATTGGGCCTGGGTTCTAGACAGAAATTGGGCTTAAATAAATATTAAAAAATAAAATAAAGTTAGCGGCATAAGTTCCCACATATACGAGTAGGCCACGTGTTCTTAAACTTTGTTTTGTGAGGAAAAAGGGCTCAATATTATTATTACTTAAGTTTCCTTCGTTAGTTCGTTAGTAACAACTACCAATCGAAAATTCCGTTAATTTTTTTGTTATTTATTATATGTTCAGACCAAAATTAATATACCACAATTTAAAAAATCCGATGTGATATTAAAATTTGAAACATATTGCACAACGATTATCCACTGCGAATTTTAATGTTCTAAAAATGATTTACTACGCTAAAAAAAGCATAAAATAGCATTCAACAAGTCATCAATATTCACGTCATTGATATTGTTAAAAAAACGTATTTTCTCAATGCATGGAAATAAAATAACCTTCAACGAGTCACCAATCGAGCTTGATTAACTAGGTTGATATGGCCCTATTTGAATGTATGTTCGTCGAATTTTATCAATTAAATTATGACCAAAGTCTTCAATCAGAATTCGAATACTGTATCATTCGGTAAGACTTTTAGACAGAGCCGTCCCTAGGCATAGGCAGACTAGGCACGTGCTAGGGCCCCATAAAAAGGTTAAATCAAGCTTAGCTGAAAGGGCCTCAAATTTTTGATAAATACTATTTAACTAATATATGCTTATATTTCGTCAAAAAAAAAAAAAAACATATGCTTATATTATATTCAGTTGGTGCAGTGAAAGCCGATACTTTTTTCCGCCAATACAAAATATATACTGCTTTTTTTTCTCTCTCTCTTTCTAAGTGAATTTTTTTTTTTATAAGACGATGATAATTTGACATGCTTTTTTCTTTCTATCTAAAACAAGATAGATCCCTCTTATTATTGATTAATTATTCATAACAATGTGATTAAAAATAAATTTTATTACTGCTAATCTTTTTTAGAATGTTTTATTAGTATTTTTCTTTTTCTACTGTATATGTTTTTCCAATTCGCCAATATTTTTTAAAATGTTTTCTACTTCACTAAGAATTACATATTTCAGTACCACATTGTTTCTGTGTGAATTCGATCGCAATAGTGATTCCATAACTAAGTGTAAATAAACTATCAATATTCACTAATCAAGGGTCTCATGAAAATAAATCGCCTAGGGCCCTTGAATACTCGGGGCCGGCTCTGCTTTTAGATCTAACATCCTCTTCTTCTTTTTTACATACTAGCACTACCTTCCGACACCATATCCCATTTTCTCTTGAAATATCGATTTTAGATCTAACATCCTCTTCTTCTTTTTTACATACTAGCACTACCTTCCGACACCATATCTCATTTTCTCTTGAAATATCGATGCATGATTATTTTTATAATCCCTATAATAAATTAAAAAAAAATCAATGAAAGATTTTCCAAAAAAACACTTAACCGATCAATCCAGAATGTACAACTACCCAACAAAAAAAAAAACTATGTATCCACACTATTCATATCCAATTCAACTAACATGTAGAGTGGGGCACATCAAAGATTGTCGGAACTCAGACTCAAAGATTTGAAACTCCTTGTGTCGTTTTTGTGTGAAATCAAAGAAAATTGAAAACGAAGACAACAAAACACACGATAAACACAACAACATTGGACGGTAATTACTTACATTTTCACATAAAATGGCTCAATGTTGTATTTTGGGCTATCCAAGTGGAGTCCATTATTCTTACTTGAGGTAGCTAGCCATTGAGTTTAAGTTTTGTAAATTAATTTTATTGAAGCTATAAAACTACAGTATTTTATTAAATCTATCCGTTTATAATGTTTATTGAATAATAATTTAATAATAATTAAAAATACGATCATATAAAAATATTATTTAATTAAAATTATGAATTTTATCGTGAAATTTTACTGTTTTCTAAAGTTTGAAACTATATGGGGTATTATACGAAAAAACTAAAATTCAAGGAAAAAAAAACATAAATAAACTGAATAAAGATCTATTCCAAGAGTTGAAAGACTTTGAATTGTTTGAACTTTGAATTTCCTCTCAGTCTCTCTCTAATAAATAAGAATCACTGATTATTAAAGACTTATTTTTTCAAATAAAACATTTTTTTTCTTCAATTTACAGGATTTTCTCTCTGTCTCTCTAATATAATAAATTATAAATTATTCTTAATTATATACTTTTGATATATTGTCAAGTTCATATAGTTTTAGTGTTTTGAGTATAGAATCTTGCTAACTGAACTCGAATAACAAATTAATAAAAAAATAAAAATAAACGGCTGGGGCTAAAATAACATAAATTAATATAGGGAGCTTAAGCTAATAACCAACTTCTTATATTAAATTTGACAAAATAATCAATATTTGATTAATATTTGTAAATAAGCAATTAATTATATTAACCATTATAACTATATTAATCATAAATATTTAGCTATTTTGTTGTATTAAAATGCAACTAAACATTATTCATTATAATTTCTCATAAATATAAATATAAAACAAAAGAATTTGTGTATCCTAAGTCAAGCCCAATTTATACGTGACGTACCGCTAATGGCAGAAAGTCTTTCATTTGCATGGAATTCTAGAGGGTTGCCTAAAAGTCTTCCATTTGCATGGAATTTTGGAGGGTTTTTTTTTTTTTTTTTTGAACAAACATGGATTTAGATTAATAGGAGGGGGGACCAAGGTCCTTACAAATAACGTCTACAAGCCAAACCGGGCAAACCGGGCAATCAAGACACCACATGTCCGAAGACAGAGAGCAAAGACGTTTTTTCGCCACACAATGAGCGGCTTCGTTACACACTCTAGGGACCCACGTATATCTGCCGGAAAACCCCACCGACCGGGCTAACACACCAAGATCCACCAAAATTGGTCCCCGCGTGCCTAAAAAGTTCCCCCGTTAATCAACTGCGTAGCTTGGAGGCAATCGGTCTCAATAGCCGAGACGGTCCACTTGCGGTCTTGGACAAACTTAAGACCCCGGCGTATGGCAATACATTCGGCCGTTAAAGCCGAGTCCACATTTTCCATGAGCGAAGCCGAGACGCCTAAGACCACACCGTTTCGGTCTCTAACAACCGCCCCAAAAGCCGCTCGTCCGGAGTTCTCCTCCCAAGCGGCGTCCACATTGGAGGGTTGACTAAAAGACTTTCAAACAAAACTAATTACAGAACATTATCAGAGGCATCAATTAGAAGCTATTTTAATGGCAGAAAGCCAATCCATGATAGTGTGCCTTCCAATGGCTCACTCTTAAGATGAAAACCCTTGTTTTCATTCTCCTTCTTCGATTTTCGGTCTCCGTTTTTGCTCAATCCGGCAATGGCAGCGTCACAATCGGATCTTCTCTAACTGCAACGACAGACCACTCGTCCCCGTGGCTCTCTCCCTCCGGCGACTTTGCTTTCGGTTTCCGAAAGCTTCCAGACAATGAAGATCTTTTCTTGCTGGGAATTCGGTACGACAAGATTCCTGAAAAAAACCGTCGTTTGGTCCGCCAACTCGAATTCTCCGGTGGTATTGAAGAACTCGAAGCTCGAGCTAAATTCCGACCGAGGACTCGTCCTTGCCGACCCTCAAGGCAAGGAGATATGGAGATCCGAGTCCTTTGTTGGAGAGGTCTCGAAAGGAGTTATGTCCGACGAAGGAAACTTCCTTCTCCAAGACGGAAGCTCCGAGACTCTCTGGCAGAGCTTCGATCACCCGACCGACACGCTTTTGCCCTCACAGGTCCTTAGGTACGACATGTCGCTTAATTCTCGAAACTGGAGATGAACTTCACCAGAGGAAGGTTCCTGCTCGCAATGCAAAGTGACGGGAATTTTGTGGGTTACACTATAAACTTGCCAAGCGAGTATCTGATCATGGCTTATTACGCGTCGAACACGATGACCGGGAGCAACGCGTCGCTCGCCGTGACAGAGCTCGTGTTCAACAACACGGGAGAGCTCTGAAAGAGGAATTCCAAGCTCAAAGAAAGGGAAAATCAAAGAATGATATGATTCCATTGATTGTGTGGGTTTTGCTAGCCACCGACTTATGTACATCAGAGAAAGATGACGACATCTTTCTTGCTAATCTGTTTTTGCTAATTGTTAGCTAGAAGTAATTAGTTATTACACGTGTACATAGTGACGACATTATGTCGTATTGCATACTCTATCAGCCCCCCTCAAGCGTAAGGCTCGAAAGGTTTCCGACCTTAAGCTTGACACGCAAGGAAGAGAATTGAGCTGCAGAGAGAGGCTTGGTAAGAGTATCTGCAATCTGCTCAGTGGAAGGGACATGGCGTATGATGATCTCGTTTTGTGCAACTTTCTCTACAACAAAATAGAGATCCAATTCAATGTGTTTAGTCCGTGCATGTAAGACGGGATTTGCAGAGAGCATAACAGTGCTAAGATTATCACACCACAACACAGGCGCCGAGACCGGCGAAGAGTGGAGCTCCGAAAGAAGGGACTTGATCCAAGACACACCAGACACAAGAGCAGCAAGACTGCGGTATTCAGCTTCGGTACTGGACCTGGACACCGTGGTCTGTTTCTTCGAGAGCTAAGACACCAAATTTGGACCAAGAAAAACACAATAGCCCGACGTTGAGCACCGATCATCCAAGTCAGATGCCCAATCTGCATCGCAGTATCCGACAAGGGAGAGTGATGCCGAGCGACGTAAGTGAAGGCCAAAGTCAATGGTGCCTTGAAGGTAACGTAATATGCGTTTAACAGCCTTAAATGCACATCAGTAGGGCTCTGCATGAATTGACAGACCCGATTCACACTAAAGGACAACTCTGGACGTGTTATAGTGACATACTGAAGAGCACCAACAAGACTTCGATAAGTATGCACATCTGGAAAAGGCTAACCGTCGTTAACACGCAACTTGAGACCAGAGGTCATACGGGTCGGCATCGGACTAGCTTGAGTCATTTTAGCACGATGAAGGAGATCACGAATATACTTCGCTTGAGAGAGATGCAGCCCATCACGTGTGCGTATCACTTGAATACCCAAAAAATAGGAGATCAGACCAAGGTCCTTGATAGAAAATTGGGAGTTGAGTTCCTTGATGAGCACGGCAATCGCAGATGGGTCGCTTCCAGTGACTAAGATGTCATCGACATATACCAGGACGTACGTGGTATGTTGAGGAGTGATACGAAGGAACAACGAGTTGTCCGATTTAGCCGTAGTGAAGCCAAAACTGTAGAGAGCACGATTGAGACGATCAAACCAAGCCCGAGGGGCTTGTTTGAGACCGTACAAAGCTTTGTGCAGTTTGCACACCAATTGGGGATGAGAAGAAGACTCAAACCCCGGTGGCTGTTTCATGAACACATCTTGTAGAAAACCATTTAGAAAAGCGTTATCTACATCAAGTTGTCTAACAGCCCAATTCTTTGACAGAGCAAGAGTTAAAACAACTCTAATAGTGGCCGGCTTTATGACCGGGCTGAAAGTTTCATTGAAATCGAATCCTTGTTTTTGATGGAACCCCTGAGCAACTAAGCGGGCTTTGTACTTCTGAACTGAGCCAACTGGATTTTTTTTTTACTTTGAAAACCCATTTACAGCCAATGACATTCCTATTAGAAGGAAGGGAGACAAGAGACCAAGTAGCATTTTTTTGAAGAGCATTAAACTCTGTAGCCATTGCAGCTCTCGTAGCCATTGCAGCTCTCCAAGCAGGAGAGTTAATTGCTTCACGAACAGATCGTGGCTCAAGTGCAGTAGCAAGAAATACACGAGGTTTGGTAATACCACGTTTGCCCTGTGTGATCATGGAGTGAGTATTCATTGTTGTTTGCTCAGACAATTGTGCAGATTTAAGAGGAACTGGCTCAGGGACTGAATTGGAAATTTCTAAAACGGGTGAATTTGGGGTGGGATTTAGTGAATATGGAGTGGATATGGAAACTGGATTTGATGAGGGAGATGATATGGGAACAACAGGAATTGGAGGAAGTTGTCGTTTCAAAAGAATGTTGGGTTTTGAAGTGGACAAGTGTAATGGGGTAATTTGGGACTGATTCGAGAGTTTGGAGGAAGAGAAAGGAAATGAATGTTCATTGAACAAAACATCCCTACTAATATATACTCGACCATCAGAGGAAAGGCATTTGAACCCTTTGTGGTTAAGAGAGTAACTAAGGAAAGTGCACTCAGTTCTCCTATATTGGAGTTTATTCTTATTATATGGTCGAATATTCGGATAACATGAACAACCGAATACTTTGAGAGATGAAAAATCGGGACTAGAATGAAAAAGAACTTCTAAGGGACTTTTGAGCTTGAGAGAGGGATTCGGCAATCTGTTTGAGATGTACACTGCAGTACGAAAAGCTTCATCCCAAAATTTGAAAGGAAGAGAAGCAGTGTGCAAAAGAGTCAAACCATGTTCAACAATCGTTCGGTGTTTACGCTCAGCTACTCCGTTTTGTTGTTGTGAGTGTGGACATGACATTCGGTGAAGGATTCCATTTTGGGACAAGAATGGTTTGAAGGCTACATATTCACCTCCACCATCTGTTTGGAGGGTAATAATGGACATATTTAATTGTTTTTCAACTTGAGTTTTGAAATTGATGAATGTTTGTACGGCCTCGCTTTTTTGCCGTAAAAGAAAGATCCAAGTAAACTTGGAGAATGCATCTACGAAAGCGATATAGTACCTATAACCACTATTTGACATTACAGGAAAGGCACCCCAAAGATCTGTATGTACGAGCTGTAATGGCTTGTTGTAAACAGTTTTGGATAATGAATATGGCAGACGATGTATCTTACCAAGACAACAAGAAGTACAAAAGAAATTCTCTTTATTTTTGGTCTGAGAGACGTTACATTTGGTCATAACATGTGAAACAATTTTAGCTGCAGGATGATCAAGCCTTTTATGCCAAAGTTCAAACAGATCTATACTAGATAGAGTATTTATACTGGAAACTAAAGGAAAAGTAGGCTGAACGGGGAGAGCAACATGACTTGATGCTGGAGGCACTTTTGCATGGGAGGGGTCAAACACGTAAAGTCCATCTTTGACATATCCTTTCATGAGCACTTTCCTAGTTGTTGGGTCCTTAACAAGACAAAATGTATCATGGAATTAAAAAAACACATTATTATCAAGACAAAACTTTGACACAGAGAGAAGATTTTTGGAAATTGACGGGACATGAAGGAGATTATGCAAGTGGAGAGGCTTTGAGGTTAAATTGGAAAGAAACTTTTGAGTATCCTATGTGAGAAATTGACAAACCTGCACCATTGCCAAGATGCACTTGATTCTTCCCGGCGAAGTTCGAGCTGTGAAGAAGATTGGACGGATCTGGTGTGACATGGCTTGTGGCTCCTGAATCTGGATACCAATTCCGGTCCGAGCAGATCTCTGGAGTTGAGAAAGCCATGTTCACTTGTGGCATTGAGCTTTGACGGCTTCTTCCAACAAGATTTTGAGGAATCTCAAAGCTTTGATCGAACCTGTAATAACACTCAGCAACAATATGTCCAACTTTTCCACAAAGTTGACACTGTGGTCGGCTCTCTGAATGCCAATTGTGTTCCTCGATTTCTGTTGAGAAATAAATTAGATTAGAACTAATATTATGTAATTAGTTTAATAAAGTGAACAGTGATTAGGTTGTATATAATGTTATTCAATGAATGAAAACATCAGCCATTCAAACCCACATTTGTCTACATGGTATCAGAGCTCGGGTTGTGAGCTTACCGGAGCAGCGCTGGTTCCTTGCCGGAGTTCGGACCGTGCGCGGTGGAGTAACTCGGTGGCTGCTGCTCGGAGTTAGGGTTTGGAAGCTCGATGGGAGTCCGAGGACTTGGAGAGCGGATTCGTCGCGTTCGAGATTTGGCTCGGGAGCTCAGAGAAGAAGATCGAAGCTCCATTGAAGATCGATTGGTGGTCTGGGTCGTGTTTGTAGAAGAGGCTCAAAGATCGTGGGGTGAGGAAACTCATCGAGATCGAGATTGAGATCTCGCTGTTGGAAGAGGAGTCGCGAGTCGGATCTCGGTCGAGTTAGGCTCTGTTTCAGACCTGGTGTAGCTGCTGGGATTCGCGGGAGACGAGCAGCTCGACGGATTGAAGATCGAAGGGAATCGATTGACCTAGTTCGCGTGGAGAAGAAGAAGCTCGCCTGAGATTCGCGGTCGCCGGAGAAGGAGAAGAGCTCGCTGAAATCGCGAGGTCTGAGGAGAAAGCTCGAGGGGAAGAAGCTCGACGAAGAAGGACGCGAACTCCAGCGGCGATGGTGGTCGGAAGGTTTCCGGCGGCTTCGACGGCGGTCATCGGCGACGGAGGAGAGAGCTCGGCGACGGAACTGCTGCTCAGTGGAGGAGCTTAGAGAACGAAGGAGATCGACCGAAGGAAAAAAAGGAAAAAGGGAAAAGAAAAAGAAAAGAAAGGGAAATCCCATTTTTACCCTTGGTGCTGAGTTTGGGTGTTTCTGGTGTCCTTGCTTCCTTCTGGTGTGCCCACGTGAGAAAAAATGGCAAATTTTATGTGTGTTCCTGCTTCATTTTGGTGTGCTCACGTGAGAAAAAAAGGCAAATTTTCTGCGTGTGCCTGCGCCAAAATCCTTGTGCCAACGCCAAAAAATTATTTTTGTGAGATCATTCTCTATCTTTTCTCTTTTCTTAAACTCTGATTGAGTCCGGGGAGCCATAAGCTAGGATCCGGCAATAGGTTCAAAGAAAATACGATGGCTGCAGCTGCGTTAAAAAAGTTGACAGAGAAAGAATTAGAAGAATTAATGGAATTCTTTAGAGTTTCTAATACACCAGGAAATCCGAGACAAAAGTAGATGGAGAAACTTGATCTTCAGTCTATAGAGTTGAAGCTTGATGGACTAAGCAGTTACTTGGATTGGTCTCTTCGTGTGGAAAAAGCTTTAGAGGCGAGAAACCTTGAAAGCTTCATTTCGGGTGCGGAAGCAAAACCCGAAGAGAGTGCTCCTAATTGGAAGGAATGGAAGGCTACTCACAGTGCAATATATGCGTGGCTACTTGGTTCGATGTCTCGGGAGATTGCTAGTGAAGTGCAGACTCTTCCATCCGTTAGAGATGTTTGGGAGAAATTGAGAAAGTCCTATGCAGGCACCGAAAACAAGATGAGAGTGTTCAAGATTAAGCAAGACATAGGACAAGTGGCACAGGGAAACAAGTCAATAGAGGAGTATGCACGAGAGCTGAAAAGGTTGTGGACTCGGTATGATTACTTCTCGGCGCACAGGAACTGTAAAGATCCCGAGTGCACTAGAAGTCAGGAAATTGCGGAGGATAGGACGATGAGATTCCTAGAGAAGTTGAACCCTGCCTTTACACAGAGGAGGGCAATTCTCTTATCGGGTAAGGAAATTCCGTCCTTGGATGAGACCATTGCAGCAATGATCGAGGAAGAGACCACGATGGGAGTTCATGCTGAGATTGGAGAAGCTGCGACTATGAGGTCTGCACTAACAGTTGGAACGGTTGACACTAAGGTCCACAGAGAAACTCGACAGTGTTACAACTGCGGTGAGATCGGTCATCTGAGACCGGCGTGTCCAAAAATATCAAAGGAGAGAGAGCATGGCAGTCGTGGACAGTTTGGTGCCCGAGGGCGTGGACAGTTTGGAGGCCGTGGTCGTGGTGGTCGTAGAAGTGGTTACAATGGTAGCCATCGTGCACACTTGGCGGCTGGGGATGATGAAGAGGAAGACACGGGACTGCTCTACACCGAGAATGAGGTTCTCGAGATGTTAAAAAACAGCAGAATGACGAAGCATGCAGGCAAGAAGCTCATTACTGAAGAGGGCCCTTCCTCGGCTGCCAATGTTGCGACATTCACCGACTCTTATACTGGTAAGGCATTTTCTTCCAGTCGTACTACACGAGGAAAAGATTGGATAGTGGATTCTGGCGCTACTCGGCATGTGACTGGCAATGCGAGTGAGTTCACTGACTATATCCAACTTGCTTTCCCTGAAAAGATACAAACTGCCGATGGCACATTTCAACCCGTAATTGGAAAGGGTGTAGTTGAGTGTTCTGATCGTATGGTTTTGACAGATGTTTTGCATGCTCCGTCGTTTCCAGTGAACCTTCTGTCTATTAGTGCCATTATACTCCAATTGAACTGTAGAGTGAAGTTTGATATTCCCACGGTGGTGTTTCAGGAAAAGGGAACCGGCCGGGTGCTTGGGACAAGAACTTGGAGTAATGGGTTGTGGTACATTGATCGAGGATGTATGGATGCGGGGCTGGCGTCTATAGTAGAGAAGGAATGCATGAAGATGTCCAATACAAGTGCAGAAGATGAGTTGATTCTACATCACCAACGCATGGGACATCCATCTTTTGGAGTTTTGAGGATGTTATATCCAGTATTGTATGAAAAATCTGACAAACGAAAACTTGTATGTGATTCATGTGAACTTGGAAAGCATACCCGAAGCTCTTATGTTAGCTCGGGAAAAAGGAGTCTTCACCCTTTTGATTTGATTCATTCAGATGTATGGGGACCTTGTCCTACGAATTCAATACATGGGTATCGCTATTTTGTGACGTTTATTGATTGTCATACTCGTGTTACTTGGTTATATCTGATGAAAAGTAAGAGTGAAGTGCTTGCTTGCTTTAAAGACTTTCATAGAAAGGTTCAAACACGTTATGGTGCGGTTTTGAGAGTGTTAGTATCTCGATACTATTCCGTGGTCAAGACGTTGCGATCAGATAATGGGACAGAAATATATCAATAGTGCCTTCAGAGAATATCTGTCGTCATATGGCATAGAACATCAGACCAGTTGCCCTTATACCTCAGCACAAAATGGCGTTGCAGAGAGGAAGAACCGACACCTTCTCGAGATAGCTCGTTGTATGATGATCGAGAGAAATGTTCCAAAGAACTTGTGGGGGGATGCCGTTATGACAGCGGCCCACCTAGTGAACAAGATGCCATCAAGGATGCTGGAAGGGAAAACACCGCTAGAGATGTTGAGATTAGGTACCGAAGGACTCGTTCCCAACAAAGTCTTTGGATGCGTGTGCTTTGTAAAGGACAACAGACCAACGGTCGGGAAATTGGATTGTAGGGCCGTGAAGTGTATCTTTGTAGGCTACTCTGCTACTCAAAAAGGGTATGTCTGTTGGAGTCCTGTCGAGAGACGACAATTTGTGAGCATGGATGTGACCTTCCGTGAGCACGAGTCCTACTACGACGTGCCTGTTTCTTCTCCCTTTGGAGACTCGCATGATACACGAGAGGGGGAGAATGGTGGCAGTGGCTCTAGTTCCAGACCATCCACGGTGACTGTGGTGAGACGTCCAGTTTCGTATGATTCGAGCTCGGAGTCAGAGACTGAGGTGATAGAGGTCAGAGGAGGTGACAGAAGTCAGGCTCACGTGGAGAGCTCAGGATCAGAGAGTGACGAGGAGACTCACGGGGAGCTGAGTGCTCCGACAGACCGAGATCAAGCTCAGGGGGAGCTGAGTGCTTCGACGGAGAGGAATGCAGAGAGAAGTGGAGATCCAACTCAGGGGGAGCTGAAGGTGTATACGAGGAGAAGGCGACGGGATTAGGCAATGCCTGAGTCACCTACACCAGTGGAGACCACGTTGTGGAGGAGTTCGCGAAGTAATGCGGGACGCCCTCCGAACAGATACGGCTACGACATTGGAGATTATGTCTCGTATGAGAACTTCGGGAATAAAGCTCGGGCAATGTTCACGTCAATGGATTCGGTCACTATTCCCAAGACATGGCAACAAGCAAAATCGGATCCGAAGTGGAAAGCAACGATGGAGGAAGAACTCGGTGCCTTGGAAAAGAACAAGACGTGGGATCTTGTCTCACTTCCAGCGCGTAAAAAAGCTGTGGGATGTAGATGGGTATTCGCAGTCAAGCAGAACCCGGAAGGGCGCATTGAGCGCTACAAGGCACGGTTAGTTGCGAAGGGGTATAGTCAGACGTATGGCATCGACTATGATGAAACATTCGCACCGGTGGCGAAGATGAGTACGGTGAGGACTCTTGTGTCAGTGGCGGCCAATCGTGGATGGAAGCTGCACCAACTTGATGTGAAGAATGCGTTTCTTCATGGAGACTTGTTGGAAGAAGTGTACATGGAGATACCGCCAGGATTTGAGACTCAACAGACGACAGGAAAGGTGGTCAGGCTGAAGAAGTCATTATATGGCTTAAAACAATCCCCGAGAGCCTGGTTTGATCGATTCAGGAAGGCTATGATAGACATCGGATACCAGCAAATCAGCGCTGACCACACGGTCTTCCATCAGCGGCGAGGAAATCGGACCACTATTTTGGCAGTGTATGTGGACGATATAATCATCACGGGTGATGATGAAGGTGAAATCACTCGGCTGAAGGGAAGACTCGGAAGGCAGTTTGAAGTGAAGGATCTAGGGGAGCTGAAATACTTCCTGGGGATTGAGGTGGCTCGAGGAGAGAAGGGAATAGTCCTAAATCAGAGGAAATATGCCCTAGATCTTCTCACGGAAACCGGTATGCTTGGATGCAAGCCCGCAACTTCTCCTATTGATCAGAAGACCAAATTGAGTGCCGAGTCGGGGAAGCCGGTTGATCGTGAGAGGTACCAGAGGTTGGTGGGCCGTCTGATATACCTGTGTCATACTCGTCCGGATATTTCATTTGCTGTGAGTGTGGTGAGCCGCTACATGCATGATCCGAGAGATGGACATATGACAACAGTATATCGGATTCTTCGATACTTGAAGAGAGCTCCGGGAAAAGGGTTGTTCTTCGAGAAGAACAACCATCTCGAGGTGGAAGGATTTTGTGATGCCGACTGGGCCAGTTGTGTTGATGATAGGAAGTCTACCTCCGGGTATTGTATGTTTGTCGGTGGCAACTTGGTGTCGTGGAAGAGCAAGAAGCAGTCAGTCGTAGCAAGGTCTACAGCGGAGGCGGAATACCGAGCGATGGCCTCCAGTGTCGCGGAGTTGTTATGGTTGAAGATGCTACTGAAGGAGCTAAAGATGGACCAAGGTGCTCAAATGCAACTATGGTGCGACAATCAAGCGGCGATTAGCATTGCCAACAACCCAGTGCAGCACGACAGAACCAAGCACATCGAGATTGACCGGTTCTTCGTCAGGCATCACCTCGATAGCGGAGAACTAAAGCTGAGCCATATTGGTACACGAGAGCAAATAGCAGATTGCATCACGAAGGGATTGGGCCCTATTGACCAACAAAGATTATGTAACAAGATGGGCTTCATTGATATCTTTTGCCCATCTTGAGGGGGAGTGTTGAGAAATAAATTAGATTAGAACTAATATTATGTAATTAGTTTAATAAAGTGAACAGTGATTAGGTTGTATATAATGTTATTCAATGAATGAAAACATCAGCCATTCAAACCCACGTTTGTCTACAATTTCCTCGAAAATTGCCCCGAGAAGGAGCAGAGAAACCACCACGTCCGTGTGCGAAAACAGCTCGTCCATTGCCACGCCAGTTAGAAGTATACGCTCCTCTTCCTGAGAATTGTTGATAAGGAGTCGAGAACTGATGAGGCAACATCGAGGATTGAGATCTTTGAACCGAATTTGGATTCATCCTTCCAGATTCATGCATGAAACTACCAGAGTTGGCCGCCACATTCACAGACATATTCGAGTCCAGATCTTTAATCGCCTTATCGATTCTCACTTCATGTGTAAGAAGTAGAGATTCTATACCCTCAACAGTATGATCAACCTCACTGAATTCATATGATGACTTAAAAGATTCGTACTCGGAAGGCAAGCCATCCAGAATCGCATCAATATGTTCATCTTTAGAAAGAAGTATTCCAATAGAAGCCAGTGAGTCGACTGATACCTTGATTCGTGCGAGAAATTCGTTCATCGTCTGACCACCTTTCTTCGTGTTCTGCAATTGAGATATGAGCTGACGAGCTCTCGATCTTGTCTACGAGCCGAAATACTGGACAACTCTCTCCCAAAGGACGAAGCTAGAATCGCAACCAACAAGTCGCGGCAGCAATGGATCTGAAATCAACCCTAGGATCCATGAAAGCAGAAGCTGGTCTTGTTCTTTCCATTACATGAACTCCTTCGTGAAGACTTCAGAACCTGAGCAGAGTCGAGAGAAAACTGCGATGGAGCTGAATCCTTGCAAAAAATGAAATCTGCAAGTCCATGACCTCGAATCGCAGAGATAACTTGCTGTTTCCATACAAGGAAATTGGAATCATTGAGTTTGATAGACAGAGAATGGTTGAGGGAGACAATCGAGCTCTTGTGAGCTTGAAACGAATCTGATCGATCACCCATGGAGGAAGAGCCTTGCTCTGATATCATGAAAGAGGAATTCCAAGCTCAAAGAAAGGGAAAATCAAAGAACGATTCCATTGATTGTGTGGGTTTTGCTAGCCACTGACTTATGTACATCAGAGAAAGATGACGACATCTTTCTTGCTAATCTTTTTTTGCTAATTGTTAGTGTAGAGGGCGATTTTTACTGTGCAGTCACAAAGATAATCGAAATAATTAAATAATTATGGACAATACGAATATCTCTGATTTATTATGATTCCGAGAGGACCCGGTTTCTTCCGTTTGATAGCTTGGACAATCGAAGATTACACACTCTAACCCTTGGGAGATCGAGAATGCTATGAATAAGCGAACTCGAAGACTCAAGGATTTATTCTCTCAAACTCACGATAATAATGGGTACTGAATACTGGAAAAAATCTCTCCTTTATGCTAGGTTTACATTCATATTTATAGGTTCGAAGGTCTTCCAGAATATTCCTCAAATCTTGCTAGGGTTCCCCTCTGAATCGCTATGATCGTTGTTGACCTTCCTTATTTTGCGTTGGATATCCCACGAAATCTTTAACCGAATAAGCCAATCTTCCCTTCTTTCTCGCGATCTCGAATGAGTTCCTCTTTTAACGCGATTAGGCTTTCCCGAAGAGCTTTTCCTCGATGAACTTCCCTTTTCGCGACGAGGTGTTGGGCCGGCTTTATCGGATGCTGACTTCTCGTGGGCTTCGCTTGCTGGGCCTTAATTTCTTTATTCTTTCATGGGCTTGGGTTCTTCAAGCAATCCTCCTCTCGCTTTATGTCGTTTATTCCACAAACGACAAAGGGTGGTGTTAAGAAGAGATTTGACCAAATCTGACCTTAACAGTTAGTCCCCTATTTTATCGAGTGTGAAACAGTTGATAAAATAAACCAAAATTACTCCCCGACAAGGTTTATATCCGATGAGGTTTTTCCCCGATGAAGTTATGCCTTCGAAGAGGACAATCCTCGAAGAGGTTTTTCCCTCGATGGGGGTTGTGTCCTTCGAAGACTCTTCCACTTCTTGCATGCCCACTGATGGCCTCGAGTTCCCACGTAGTGCTGACTGGGCGCGATTCTCCAGGCTGTCAGATCTTGGAAATCGCCGTCAATCATTTCGCATTAAATGCGGGGTTTTCTCGCACTTGAGTGCCTTCGGGCTTTGCAACGACTCTTTTGATCTTCACCGTTGGATGATTTCTCCCGCTTCGATCCTGGGCCATTGGATCCAAATGTGTCTCTTCAAATTCGCAAGATTTCCTCTATAAATTCAAACCTCGCCTTCGACTCAAACACTTTGTTTCAGACTTTTTCTCTAAATTCTTTCTGCGATTTTCTTTCTCGACTCTCTTCTTCTCAAGAAAATCTTCAAACTTTCTTTCCGTTCACCCTCTTCTTTTCCGGTCAAGAAGATGTCGAATCCGGGAAAGATTTTCAAGACTCGATCGCCGAAGTCTATAATGACCGAGAGGCATCTCGAGGATTTGAAGAAACACTTCGTGGATTCCAGTCCCTGTTACCTGCGTCTCCCTCAGTCCGGCGAGCTTGGCGACGAGCCCCCGGAAGGGTACATCACTCTTTACGAACACTTCTTCCGGTCGGTGGAACTGCACCTTCCACTGCCTCATCTCATCGTGTGCTTCCTCCATGCGTACAAGATGCCGATCAGTCAGGTCAGCCCTAATTCGCTTCGCCTTCTCGTCTGCACCATGGCCATCGCTCTTGAGCAGAAAGTGGCCCTGACCTTGGAGGATTTGATGCGGCTTTTCAAATGGTCGAAGAACCCGAAGAATCTGGGCTGGTTCTTCCTCTCCTCCGCCGCGGGTGTCCATGTCATCACCCATACGCCGAACAACGAGTCCGGGTGGGAGAATAGGTATTTCTTCGCGCATCTCGATCGTCACACCCTTGGGCCGCACTGGGAGGCGCTTCCCACCAAGTGGGTCGACGAGAAAGAAGTGCCGAGGTTCAGGCCCATCGCGAATAAAGAGGGCGACGAGCGCTTCGCTAGGGTCGTTCGGGCTCTGCTGGAAAATCCTCGTCGGAATTGGGCGACAGACTTCTTAGGGACCCGCGTTCAAGAGTCGGGACTCTATCAACTCTGCCACATCGTGGGTAAACCACCGGCATCTTTGTGGCCGGTTGGGTTCCGCCTCGAAGAGATCAAAGATGTGGACCCTTCGTCCCCCGCTGTTCGGCAATCTCCTAAGCCGAAGAAGAGAACTCAAAAGTCCAACCGTGGATCATCGGAGCCACGGCAATGTCAAGGCCAAGATCCAGGACAAGGAGGTGGATCCTCCGATTCTCGTCGGGATCTATCGGAAACTGGCTTCTTGGGCATCGGCCCTCGGACTGGTGCTGATCGGTTTGTTTCAAGCGATAAAACTCTTCCTCCGAAGAGCAGTTCGGAGAAGCGAACAAAACATAAGCACGACGCTGGTGCTTCTCGCTCTTCGGGGGTATCGACTTCCTCGGGGACGACTCGCTCTCGGGACGCGCCTCGTCCTTCGGAGAGCCGTCGCGAACCCGAGACTCATACTTCTTCGCGGGCACCTCCTCGCGAGAAAGTCGTCTCGAAGAGGAAAATTGCCGAAGAGTTACGCGACGCTCCTCCTCCGAAGAAGAACAAAACTTCCGAGTCATCTAAGGAGATCGATGCGACTCCATCGGCTTCGGAGACTGTCACCGTCGCTTCTCGCGAGGGGACCGTTCTCGCCGGGGCGACCGCGTCGACCGTTCTTGCTTCGATTCCTCCGACCGAGGCCGGCGGAACCGTCGATGGGGCTCATGGGACCCCCCGTCCTTCTTCCACTTCTCGAGAGCGTTTCCGCTTTGATGATGACTTCATCGATTTGGTATCGTCGATGGACCTCTCGGCCTCCGAGGTAACATCTGGTTTTCCCTCTGCACTTTTCGCAATGTTCCCAAATTTCGTGTGTCTAATGGGTATGTATATGTATATTTTCTTCGTAATTTCAGACTCCGGCTCGCGCCGACGCGCCTCCTTGCTTGGAGGTTTCTTCCTTAGCGCCTCCCGCACCTGCCGCGGAAAGACTTTCAGTCGCCGTTCCTACGGGTAACGGGGAGGGTTTGTTACCCGAAGAGGCACTTGATGCTGCCGACGCGCTCCTTGTCTTGGGGCCCGTCGGGCGGTCCGGTGCTTCGGAGGGGGCTCCTCTACCTTCTGAAGAGGTTTTGATCAAGGGCCACCCCGAGGGAGAGGATGGCCTTCTTGCGGACGTCACTCCTCCCGATGTTTCTACTCTTCCCGAAGTGCCTCGTCCGGAGGGCTCTTCGGAGCCGGACAACGATGCCGGTGCTTCTGGGGTTAACGCCTCTTCGTCCGACGACGTCGGGATTTCTCTTTCTCCGCTGCCGAAGTTTCTTCCCAACTCCGGACCAGGAGGTTTTTCTCTTCCTCCTTGGGAGCGATTTCCGGCAGTTCCTACTTCGGAGTCTCCGCCGGAAGAGTGGAAAGCATACTCGCTTCGGGTCCTTCGGGACCTGTTCTGGCCCGAACCTTCTCGGACTAACGGCTTGTCTCTGGACGATGTCAGGGGTTATGGCCGGGCTGCCGCTACGCTTTTCCAGGCCCTCGCCCGCTTCAACACCGTTATTCTCGAAGAGAACATGAGCAGGGGCGAGAGCGCTCAGGAGATGAGCGACCTCCGAGCTAAACTCGCCAACACCGAATCGCACCTCGGGGTTTCCGTCCTTGGGGAGCGAAAATATCGGGAAGCAGCCGAGCGGACTTCCAATTATCTGGAGGTCGCGAGGGCCAAATTGGCGGAAGAGACTTCGCTTCGCCAAACTCAGGAGAGGGAGCTTGCCGAGTGCAAAGCTAAGTCCGAGGCGGAGGTTGCGGCGCTGAAGGCCGAGTTGGATGGGGAGCGTAGGCGTCACTCCATGATAGTGAAAAGCTACGAGAAGCATCTCGAGGCGAAGAAGTGGCGGCTGGCCGAAATCAGCGAGGCGGTGGGCGTGCCTGTCGAGCAGGAGAGCCGGCTTGCTTCTCGAGTGGCCTCGTGCCTGAAACGCCTCGGAAAGGAACTCGAGGTGTCGCAGACAGAGGCGAAATCTGAGCGCGAAGCACGCCTGCACCTCTTCGACAGGGCTCAGGAAAAAGCGCAGCGCGCCTCGGCGAGGTATAAAGCTTTGGAGGAGTCTATCAATTTTCATCGCCGCTCCGCCGCGTATGGGGCCAACGCTCGCCTTCTTGAGAAAGCTCCTCCCACGGCGACCATTGAGAGTCTTCTGCCTCGTCTTCCGAAGTATAAGACTTTGGAAGAAGAGAACGAGGCTAAAGCCCGCGAGCTGGATGACAGGTCTCTCCTCGATCCTGGTTCTCCTCCGCTTACTCCTGGTGCTCCTTCTTCTGCTGGTATCGATTGGGCGACCCGCTTCGTAGGTGGGGATGCCTCTTCGGCCTCCGATGGCCTTGATGAGTATGGTACCAACGACGGGGTCGTCACTTCCACCAACGGAGCGGTTGCCACCGAAGCGGTCGCCTCTATCGTCGAAGCGGTTACCAACGAAGCGGTAGGGGGGGAGGAAGTTTCTTAGGCCTTTTCTCACAGCTTTCCTATGTACATTTATTTGCATTGTCTTTCCGTTGTAACTCCTTTGAGGGATTTTATCAATGAAGAGACCTTTCTTTAGCTTTAATTTGTTGTTTCTGCACTTGTTGCTTCTTTTGCGTTCCTGTCATTAGTTCTTTCCTCAGGGTGACGAATTCTTCTATACCTCGGAACCGTTATTTTACTACGAGGATGTGCTAGCTTCTTTTCTTGCGATCGACGAGGAACATCCCGCCATCCTCGAGGAGTTTGTCCAAGATATGGTAAGGCGTGCGGCTGCCTCTCTTTCCGGAGTCACGGACAACTAGACTCCCTTTAGTCCTTCTTCGGCCTACGTGATCGAATTTATGATGCTGAGGCCTGTAAATTATGCCGCCGTAGAAGATCTTCTTCGGGACGTCCTCTCCGAGAATGGGGAGTTCGTTATAGAACAAATTGCCGATAGGGTTGTTCGGGAGGATTGACCTTCCCCTGCTGTATCTGGATAGATTTGTATAAAGTATTGTATTTGTAAAGAAGTTTTATCAATAAAATCTATGACTTTCGTACGCTATCGATGAAGTATGGGAGTATTTTTTTTTTTTTTTTTTTTGGCGATGAGCTTGTCGGTGTGCACCGGGCTCTGTCGCGACGAAGTGCTTGGCACTGATTTGTCGGCGATGAGCTTGTCGGTATGCACCGGGCTCTGTCGCGATGTATCGATCGGAATTTGCGCCGGAGCGGCTTTGTATTTTCTTTGATTTATCGGCGATGAGCTTGTCGGTATGCACCGGGCTCTGTCGCGATGAAGTGCTTGGCACTGATTTGTCGAGGATGAGCTTGTCGGTATGCACCGGGCTCTGTCGCGATGAATTGATCGGAATTTGCGCCGGAGCGGCTTTGTATTTTCTTTGATTTGTCGGCGATGAGCTTGTCGGTATGCACCGGGCTCTGTCGCGATGAATTGATCGGAATTTGCGCCGGAGCGGCTTTGTATTTTCTTTGATTTGTCGGCGATGAGCTTGTCGGTATGCACCGGGCTCTGTCGCGATGAAGTGCTTGGCACTGATTTTGCTGGCGATGAGCTTGTCGGTACGCACCGGGCTCTGTCGCGATGAAGTGCTTGGCACTGATTTGTCGGCGATGAGCTTGTCGGTATGCACCGGGCTCTGTCGCGATGAAGTGCTTGGCACTGATTTGTCGGCGATGAGCTTGTCGGTATGCACCGGGCTCTGTCGCGATGAAGTGCTTGGCACTGATTTGTCGGCGATGAGCTTGTCGGTATGCACCGGGCTCTGTCGCGATGAAGTGCTTGGCACTGATTTCTTTTCGTGATACGTGTTTATTTGAATCAGCGATAGAATATTGTCTTAAGAGACGAGCCTCGTTAAACCCTTCGAGTCCCCCAATGGGTGCGGCTCGCGAGGGAAGAGTACTCCATGTTGTATTGAATAAAGCCGGAGCCAATCGTGCGGATCCCGAACAAGTAGGGTCGGGAGTCCCCTGTTAAATAAACTTAAAATAAAATAGAAAGACTTAAGAAAAATAGAAAAGAAATCTTAACTAAAAACCGAAAATCGTAAGGCGCCGATGACGTTCTTTATTGGTAGAATTTCTTCAAGTGCTTGACATTCCACCTTCTTATGACCTTGACTCCATCGGTGTTCTTGAGTTCGTATACCCCTGGCTTGACGATGTGGGTCACTGTATAAGGGCCTTCCCAGCTTTCACCTAGCTTTCCCGCGTTAAACTCGGCTGTGTTCTGGAACACCCTTCTGAGGACCAGCTCTCCGACTCGGAACCTTCTCGGTCGCACCTTTTTATTGTAGAAGCGTGCGATGGTGTTCTGGTAGTTTGCTATATGAACTCTGGCTCGCTCCCGTCTTTCGTCTATATGGTCGAGCTGGTGAAGCAGGTCCTGGTTATTGTCTTCTTCGTGGTTTGGTGCCCAGGATCGCCGAAAACTGGGGACTCCTACTTCCGCCGGGATCACTGCTTCCACCCCAAATGCTAGAGCAAAAGGAGTTTCTCCGGTGGCTGAGTGTGGCGTTGTCCGATAAGCCCAAAGTACTCCAGGGAGTTCATCTGCCCATAGCCCTTTCTTCTTGTCGAGCCGCTTCTTGAGGTTGTCGGTGATCGTTCGATTGATTGCTTCGGCGTTTCCGTTCCCCTAAGGATATCTTGGCGTCGAAGTGTTTAGCTTTATCTTCCATCGTGCGCAGAAATCTCTGAACTTCTTCGAGATGAATTGTGACCCGTTGTCTGCGATTATCTCCCTGGGGAGTCCGAAGCGAGTGATTACGTTCTTCCAAACGTAACTCTCGACATCGGAATCCTTGATATTGGCGTAGGCTTCGGCTTCGGTCCATTTGGTGAAGAAGTCCGTGACCACCAGCATGAACCTCTTCTGTCTTGCTCCGATTGGCATAGGACCGACGATGTCCATGGACCACTTCATGAAGGGGTAGGGCACCGATACTACCGATAGTTCTTCGGCCGGGCAGTTGATTGCTGGGGCGTGTCGCTGGCATTTCTCGCACTTCCTGGCGTGGTTGGTGCAATCCGCTCGCATTGTTTCCCAGAAGAAACCTTGTAGCTTGGCTTTCCTCAATAGGTTGCGTCCGCCTGAGTGGTTACCGCACTCTCCGCTGTGGATTTCTTCCATGACGTAGTTCGCCTCTTCTTTGCCTAGACAGCGTAGGTAGGGGCCTACGAGGCTTCTGAAGTAAAGCCTTCGGTCTATGATCGTGTATCGAGAGCTCTTAGTCTTTATTTTCCGCGCCTCTTGTCGATCTTCGGGTAGCTTTCCTTCGACCAAATATGCTCGGATGGGGGTCCACCAATCTTCGTCTTCGGTCTCTTCTACTATTCCTGGTTCTTCGTCCTCGCTCCCTTCTTCTGCTATGAGCTGAGTTTCTTCGTTGTTTTCCTTCGGGACGTCGTCGCTGTCACGAGTGCTGTCTTCCTCGTTGGTTTGTCCTTCTTCGCTTACTTTTAGCTTCTTCTTATCGGGCCCTTCGCTTCTCTTGATGCTAGGCGTCTGAAGCGTTTCTACCGTAATCGATCGGAGCTCTCCTACCTGGGTGGTCGACCCCAGGCTCGCCAAGGCGTCCGCGTGGTTGTTGTCTCCTCTGGACACTTGTGTTAAAGTGAAGAAATCGAACTTCTTCTCGAGAGACCTGACAATCCCAGCGTATGCCTCCATTCTTTCGTCGTTCGTTTCGTACTCTCCGCTGACTTGCTTTACGACTAGCTGAGAATCCGAAAAGGCGTTCAAACTCTTTACTCCGATGGCCGTGGCTGATTGCATCCCGACGATGAGCGCCTCATATTCCGCTTCGTTGTTGGTGGAGCGATAGGCGAGGCGGCAGGCCTTCTCGATCACTTCTCCCATCGGGGAGATGAGCCGGACCCCGATTCCTGATCCCATCGAAGTCGCCGATCCGTCGACGCAGAGTTTCCAAGTGCCGGCCTCATCGCTCAGCTCCACGGGCTCCCTAGGTAGCTCGATGAGGAAATCGGCTAATACTTGCGACTTCAAACTCGTCCGCAGCTGGTATTCGATGTCGTACGCTCCTAGCTTTATGTTCCACTTCGTGATTCTGCCGGATTGGTTCGGGCTTTGAATGATGGAGCGGATCGGCCTGTCCGTCATAACGATGATCGTGTGGGCTTGGAAGTGGAAACGTAGTCTCTCCGATGCGTCGTATACGGCTAATGCTAGCTTCTCGATGGTGGGATACCTCGTTTCGGCGTCGAGGAGCTTCCTGCTGATATACGAGACTGGCTTTTGCTCCCCTTTCTCCTCTCGAACTAGCACCTGGCTTATTGCTTGATCGGACACGGCGACGTACAGGTAGAGCGGCTCTCCGGGTTCTGGCTTCGTCATAACGGGCGGCGACGATAGATAGGTCTTTAGTGCTTGGAAAGCTTCTTCGCACTTGTCGGTCCATTCGAACTTCTTGTTTTTCCTCAACAGCTCGTAGAATAGAAGAGTTCGGTCCGCTTGTCGTGAAATGAACCGCCTTAGCGCGTTGATCCTTCCTGTCAGCTTCTGAACCTCTCGCCGGTTTCTTGGCGATGGCATGCTCTGAATGGCTTCGACCTGTTCGGGGTTTGCTTCGATTCCTCGTCGGGTGACCATCTGACCTAAGAATTTCCCGGATGAGACGCCGAAGGTGCACTTAGTGGGGTTCAGCTTCATCTGGTGTTTGTTGAGGACGCCGAAGCATTCCTCCAAGTGCTCCACGTGCATTGCCGCTTTTAGAGATTTGACGACCATGTCGTCGATGTATACCTCCATGCTCTTCCCGATCTGTTCGTGGAACATCTTCGTCATTAGCCTCTGGTAGGTCGCCCCGGCATTTTTCAGACCGAAGGGCATAACCTTATAGCAGTAGGTTCCTCTTTCGCTGACGAAGGCTGTTTTCTCTTCGTCGTCTGGATGCATTCGGATCTGGTGGTAGCCTGAATAGGCATCCATGAAGCTTAAGAGCTCGTACCCGTAAGTGGCTTCGATAAGGCGGTCGATGTTCGGCATCGGGAAGCTGTCCTTCGGGCATGCTTTGTTGAGATCCGTGAAGTCGACGCACACTCTCCACTTGCCATTCTTCTTTTTAACCACAACGGTGTTGGCTAACCACTGGGGATATTTTACCTCCCTGATGGTCCCCATAGCGAGCAGCTTGTCTACTTCGTCGTTGATGATCTTGTTCCGGTCGGAGGCCATCTTTCTTCGCTTCTGTATGACGGGCTTGTGCCCGGGGTCCGTGTTGAGCCGGTGGGTGACCATCGTCGGATCGATCCCGGGCATGTCTTCGTGAGACCATGCGAAGCTTCTTCAGTTCTTCTTTAGGAATTCGACCAGCTGAGCTTTGATATCTGGCTCGAGTCCTGCGCCTATACCTACGGTTCGGGTTGGATCGGAGTCATCGATGCAAACCTGTTCTACCTCTTCGAGCTGCGGGCCTCCTAGTCTTTCTTCGGCTGTTTGGTCGTCCACGTCTTCCGCGTTGAGGATCTTGGGGGTTCCCGGGGGTCCTCCTTTTCCTTTTTTCCTGCGTCGCTTCCTCCTGATCGCCGATGGTGGAGGCGGAGCAGACGCGACTAGCTGCTATTGAGCGGCTGGCTTGCTGCCGCTGCACTCAGCCTTCTCGACGTCCTTGGGCGCGCTCATTGCTCGGAAGTGCATCATGTAACAGATGCGATAGGCTTCGCCGCTTCCTCGGACTTCATCGATGGTTCCTTCTACCCGTCCGGGGAATTTTATGCATCGGTGATATGTGGACGGGACGGCCTTCATCGAATGAATCCATGGTCTCCCGAGGATTACGTTGAAGTGCGATCGCACGTCCAATACCATGAACTCGGTCATCCGATGGACGGTTCCGGCGTAGACGGGGAGATTCACCGTTCCCAGCGAGATAGCTACGTCTCCGTTGAAGCCAGACACCTTGCGCGGATGGCCTCCGATGGCCAAATCTTCGATCTCCATTCGTGTCAGACAGTCGTAAGTGATGACGTCGACCGAGCTTCCATTGTCGACGAGGATGCGAGCAACGTCGCATCCTCCTATGTTGAGCTCTAAAACTAGGGCGTCGTCGTGCTTGTCTGCGCATACTTCTTCGTCGACGAACTCTATCGTCGTCTTCTGACCGGTCATCCGCGCATCTTCCTGGGCGGACTCCTTCCCTCTGCGTTGGTAGGCCTTGATGCTGTTGATGGAATCTTCGCAGAGGCGGGATCCTCCCATGATCAGGTCGATCCTTGGTCTTGCGGCTGGTCTCCCATCGTTCGGGCGTTCCCCCGATGCTTCCTCGATCGTGAGGCTTCTTTTTGGGGCCTCCTGGTTTTCTCCCGCGCGCTGTGCCTGCGCCTCCCGCTTGTTCGGCCACGATCGGTTGTCGTTGTTCCATGGCTGAGTGGGCTTTTGGGAGACGTCTTGGAATTCCCCCTGCTCGATCCTCCTTTGGATCATCTTCTTCAGAGTGGCGCACTCGTCGGTCGCATGACCGTGGTATTCGTGGAAAGAGCAGTACTTGCTCATGTCTCTCGGCCAAGGCTTTCTCTCGTAGCTGCCTCGGCCGCCGGAATGACCTCATCGGCCACCCGAAAATCCTCCTCGGCCTCCAGAATAGCCTCCTCGGTTGCCAGAGTAACCTCCTCGATTCTCCGGAAAGCTTCCCTGGTTGCTCGGGAAGTATCCTGGTTGTGAGTTTCCTTGTGGGAGTTCCTCCTGCCGATTGCCTTCGCGGTTGCCGAGCGCCTCTTTCTTTCCGTCCATCTGGTAGACTCCGTGTCCAGGGTTTTCCCTGATCCTTCGCTCGTCGGCCCCGTCTCTGCTTCTCCGATCTCGTCGTTCCCCTTCTCTCCTTGTTCTGGACGACGATCCCTCTCGTCCGTCTCTAGTTTCCTTCCTTTCTGGCCTGGTTCGGCCTTCAGCTTCCTCTTCTAACCTTTTCTTGATCGCCTTATTTTCCTCCAAGTCCATGTAGATTGTCGCTTTGTGGAGCGCGTCTTCTATCGAGTTTGGCAGCGAGACGCACAGTTCGTCGTTGAACGGAGATTGGTAGTACAAGCCATGCTTCAGAGCTTGGACCGAGACGACGTCCTCGATCTTCGGGATTCGGAACATGACGTTCTTGAATTTCTCTATGTATTGCCGAAGAGGTTCGTTCTTCCCTTGCTTGACATCGAAGAGGTTGGATACCGTCAGCTCCGTCTGTACGTAGATGGAGAAATGTTTTAAGAAGAGGGCGACCAACTCGTCGGAGGTGTTGATGGAGCCCGGCGTTAATCTTGCGAACCAGTCACTGGCGCGGCCCTGCAAACTCGCGATGAAAAGTCTGCACAAGATGGCTTCCTTCCGGACCTCCTCGCCCCCGATGTGGTCCGTCGCGATTCGGAATGACTTCACGTGTGTATGGGGATCCGTATCCCCTTTGTATGTCGTGAGTCTGATCTTTGGTAATTCCTCCAGCTCTATCCCCCGAATCCTCGTCGTGAACGGGGTGATTCTGGCTTCCCGCACCATCCTGTCGATTTCTGGCGCCGAACTCGTCGCCTGATGCACCTGCGATGCGACTTGTCCGAGTTTGGCCTCCATCTTTGCTGACATTAAGGCCATCGCCTTGGCCACCTCTTCGGCCACTCTTGCCGCCACGTCCGTCGTCGCATTGCCCTGTGTGTTCCCCGGCGTGTCCTCCACTCGATTCGCCGTGGTTGGCTGGACTGCGTCCGTGTCGAAAAGGTTCCTGATGAGCGATGGGGTTGACATGCCTACCGGTGCGTCCGTCGTCACCGTGTCTCTGCTGGCGCTTCCCCCGGCCCCTCGTGCGGCCGATTCTGCTATCTGGTTCGTCGGGCGCGGTCTCTCCGCGCGCTCTAGGAGGCTTGCGAGGCGTCTGTTCTCCGCGACCTGCTCCTCTATCTTTCGGGCGGACTCCTCGGCTCTGCTTGTGACCTCCGTCATCTTTGCGATGGCCTCGGCCAGCTGCTGTTGCGTTCGCTGCATGGTTTGCTCCTGGGCGGAGCTGGTTTCCTCGGCTGACATTCTCCTTCCTCCCTTCGATTTCCTGGCTGTGCGATAGAAAGAAACAAAGCCCCCTCGGTGGGCGCCAAACTGTAGAGGGCGATTTTTACCGCCGTGCAGTCACAAAGATAATCGAAATAATTAAATAATTATGGACAATACGAATATCTCTGATTTATTATGATTCCGAGAGGACCCGGTTTCTTCCGTTTGATAGCTTGGACAATCGAAGATTACACACTCTAACCCTTGGGAGATTGAGAATGCTATGAATAAGCAAACTCGAAGACTCAAGGATTTATTCTCTCAAACTCACGATAATAATGGGTACTGAATACTGGAAAAAATCTCTCCTTTATGCTAGGTTTACATTCATATTTATAGGTTCGAAGGTCTTCCAGAATATTCCTCAAATCTTGCTAGGGTTCCCCTCTGAATCGCTATGATCGTTGTTGACCTTCCTTATTTTGCGTTGGATATCCCACGAAATCTTTAACCGAATAAGCCAATCTTCCCTTCTTTCTCGCGATCTCGAATGAGTTCCTCTTTTAACGTGATTAGGCTTTCCCGAAGAGCTTTTCCTCGATGAACTTCCCTTTTCGCGACGAGGTGTTGGGCCGGCTTTATCGGATGC
This sequence comes from Parietaria judaica, assembly GCA_954871525.1. Taxonomy (NCBI): domain Eukaryota; kingdom Viridiplantae; phylum Streptophyta; class Magnoliopsida; order Rosales; family Urticaceae; genus Parietaria; species Parietaria judaica. Next base: position 1,567,102 of record OX940864.1, on the reverse strand, counting down.
TGACTTCTCGTGGGCTTCGCTTGCTGGGCCTTAATTTCTTTATTCTTTCATGGGCTTGGGTTCTTCAAGCAATCCTCCTCTCGCTTTATGTCGTTTATTCCACAAACGACAAAGGGTGGTGTTAAGAAGAGATTTGACCAAATCTGACCTTAACAGTTAGCTAGAAGTAATTAGTTATTACACGTGTACATAGTGACGACATTATGTCGTATTGCATACTCTATCAAGCTCTACCTTCAGCGGACGAATGGGGAGAGGGTTGGCTTCTTCAATGGAAGCGAGGGAAGTTTTCCATCGCCGAGGGAGAACTATTTTAGGTTCACGCTGGAATTTGACGGCATTATCGGTCAGTATTACCATCCAAAGAACGGGAAAGGAAGTTGGGCTACTCTTTGGTCGAAGCCGGATAATATATGCACGGCTATGAACGTCGATTCCGGTGCTGCAGTTTGCGGGTACAACAGTATCTGCAAGCTGAGAGAGGATGAGAATAGGCCTTACTGCGAGTGCTCCAAAGGGTTCTCTCTGGTTGATCCCGACGACAGTTTCGGGAATTGCCAGGCTGATTTCGCTCAAGGGTGCATAGAAGACGAGCTCGTTGATCGTTCCGGAATTGGGAGCGATGATATCTATGACGTTGAAGAGCTTATAAACATCGATTGGGCGACTACGGGTTACGTGCAGATGAAGCCTTCCTCCATAGCCTCGTGCAGACAGTCCTGCTTAGAAGATAGTTTGTGCTCCGTCGCAATTTTAAAGGACGGAAAATGCTCGAGGAAAATGCTTCCTCTATTGAGTGGGAGATTCGACACGACTCTCAACTCGAAGGCGTTTCTCAAGGTGCGAAAACCCAAGTACTTATAGCCTTTGCCTAACCGGACCGACATTGATCGTCCAGAAAGGCTTAAGGAGAGAGATCAGAGGGGTTTGAACTCGGTGCTTTTGGTGCTTCTTGGAATTTCGGTGTTTTTCATTTTCCTTCTACTATCTGTTGTGTGTGTCGGGTTTTTTCTCGTTTATCGTACGAAGAAAGTGACGGCCGATCAAAATGCGCCATAGATGAAATTGCGTTGTTTCAGCTACAAAGAACTCGAGAACGCCACAAACGGGTTCAAGGAAGAGTTGGGAAGAGGCTCGTCCGGAATAGTCTACAAAGGGAATCTCATGGGAAGTGATTCAGGCATTCCCGTCGCGGTGAAGAAGCTGAACTTCGTCGCGAAGGAGTCCGATAAGGAGTTCCAGAATGAAGTGAATGTCATAGGGCAAATTCACCACAAAAACTTGGTCCGTTTGTTCGGCTTTTGTGACGACAATTAAAAAAGCATGATCTTCAGCGAGTTTGTGAGCAACGGAGCTTTGGCGAGCTACGTCTTCGGAGACGCTAAGCCCAACTGGAAGCAACGAACCGAAATCGTGTTGGGCCTTGCGAAAGGGCTTCTGTACTTGCACGAAGAGTGCACTTCTCGGATTATTCACTGCTGTATAAAGCCTCAGAACATTCTCCTCGACGAGTACTACAATGCCAAAATATCGGATTTCGGGCTGGCAAAACTTCTAAGGAGGGATCAGAGCGAGACACACACGGCGATCAGAGGGACGAAAGGGTATGTCGCACCGGAGTGGTTCCGGAACACGCCGGTGACGACCAAAGTCGATGTGTACAGCTTCGGCGTGGTGCTTTTGGAGATCATTTGTTGCAGAAAAATTGAGGAGGACGAGAGCTGCGACGAAGAGAAGCAAATATTGACTGACTGGGCATACGATTGCTTCAAAGAAATCCGTTTTGAGATTTTGGTCGACTGGGATGCCGAGGCCTTGCAAGACAGAGAAAATCTGGAGAGATTCACCAAGGTTTCGATGTGGTGTATCCAAGAGAACCCGTCTACCAGACCGACAATGACGAGAGTCGTTCAGATGCTCCAAGGCGTTATCGAAGTCCCGATTCCGCAGTGTCCGTCCCCGTTCAAACTTTGAATGAACTTCTTCAAGGTATAACTATTTTTTTTCTCGTACTTGTCAATAATCTATACGCCAATAAAGGGTGCGTTTGGTTCAGCTTAAAAATAAACTTAATTATTTTTTTAGTTTGTGATAAAACTGTTAGTTACAAAAGCGATTTTGGATTTTTGTACATGAGTCGTAAAAGTTAGGATTCGTAGCTTTTTTTTTTCTTTTTCTAAAAACAAAAACACGTTCTTAAATTATTTTAATTTTTTTACCTTAATATATTTATTTTTGTAAACCGTTTACTAGAGCAATAATTGGGAACATTTATAAAGAATCGACCAATTGCCACATGTAGGCGTAATATAATGACTTTTACGTGCGAGTCTTATTCATGAACAGACTATTCAAGAAAGAGACAAAAACTTATGATCATACAAAGCCAATCACTTCTATGAATCTTCAATCTTTCACAAAATGGCTCTCACTCTTGTTTTCCTGCTTCTCCTTCTTCGATCTTCAATCTCTGGTTTTGCTCAATCCACCAACAAAAATGGCAACATCATAGTAGGAGCCTCTCTGACCGCGACACCCAACTCGGCCCCGTGGCTGTCCCCCTCCGGCGACTTCGCTTTCGGTTTCCTAAAGCTTCCGAGTGCGGACGATCTTTTCTTCCTCGGTATTTGGTATGACAAGATTCCTGACAAGACTGTCGTCTGGTACGCCAATGTAAATTCTCCGGCGGTCTCAAAGAACTCGAAGCTCCAGCTGAATTCTGACCAAGGACTCGTCCTCACCGATCCTCAAGGCAAAGAGATATGGAGGTCCGAGTCCTTCGGTGGAGACATCTTGAAAGGAGTTATGACGGACCAAGGAAACTTCCTTCTCCAAGATAGAAGCTCTGGTACGCTCTGGCAGAGCTTCGACCACCCGACCGACACGCTTCTGCCTTCGCAGAGCCTTATCAGAGGAACGTCGCTTAATTCTCGACGCTCGGAGACAAACTTCACCAGAGGAAGGTTCCATCTAGAGATGCAAGGCGACGGGAATCTCGTGGCGTCCACCGTGAACTTACCGAGCGAGTATCAGAACTCGGCTTATTACGAAACAGTGACACAAAACGAGATCAACGAGGCAAACCGAGGGAAGGCGCTCGTTTTCAACGAAACGGGACGGCTCTACGTTCTGAGTCAGAACGGCAACACGTTTAGCCTCGATGACGAAGGTGAGAGCAATTTACGCTCGCCGAGCGAGAACTATTTCAGAGCCACGCTGGATTTCAACGGCATTTTCGCTAAGTATTATTATCCAAAGAACGGGAAAGGAAGTTGGGCTGCTCTTTGGTTGAAGCCGGATAATATATGCACTGCTTTGAACGTCGATTCCGGTTTCGGTGTTTGTGGCTACAACAGTATCTGCAGGCTGAAAGAGAATGAGAAGAGGCCTTACTGTGAGTGTCCCAAAGGGTTTTCCTTACTTGATCCGAGCGACAGTTTCGGGAATTGTAAGGCCGATTTCATCCAAGGCTGCGAAGCAGACGAGCTTGTTGACCGCTCCGAAGTTGGTAGCGGTGGAATCTACGACATCGAAGAGCTGATCAACGTCGATTGGCCTTCTTCTGATTACGTCCATTTGAAGCCTTTCTCCAGAGAGTTATGCAAAAATTCCTGCTTGGCAGATTGTATGTGCTCGGTCGCGATTTTCAGAAGCGGATCGTGCTGGAAGAAGAAGCTTCCTCTTTCAAACGGGAGATTCGACTCGTCAATCAACTCGAGGGCGTTTCTCAAGGTGCGAAAACTCCAATATAGCAGGTAATTCCAATACCCAAAAACATCCAAAAACATAGCCTTATAATAATAAAACGTTATGAATCTACACTTCTTGGATGAGTGAATCCTATGCTCTATGTACCAAAACTACTTCTTCTTCTTTTTTTAATTAAAAGACGGAGATCGAAAATCTTACAAAGTTACCGCTAGTTATAATGACAATTAAAAAGTTATTTTATTAACATTATAATATGAAAAAGCCAAAAATGTCCAAATCAGTCAAATTTTTTGTGGTTTAACATTGAAATTCTTATTCTTATTTTTATGTCGTTATCCATTTTCGTGTCGTTTCCTTCGAATATTATATTGTCGTCTGCTTACTGTCACTTCTCTTCCATCGTCGTTTTGTTCGTTTTCAGTCACTTTTTTAATTTTAATAATAAAAAATAAAAAGATTCGTTACCACTTACCAATTACCATTGTTATCTCTCTGTCGTTTCTATTTTTTATCTTCATTTATTTATAACTTATAACGCATGATAGAAAAGTCAGTGATGACTATTCTAATATTTATTTATTGAGAAATTGCTCTCAATAATTAAATAGAAACGTTTAATTAATAAAATAACGAGCATTTACTTTATCTTTGTAAATTAGTCAATTTGAGGTGACATTTTAATATCAGCTTTTATTCCTATTATACCCTTTTAATTATTCTTTCTTTATAGTTTATATATTCTAACAAATTGACGGTTAATATACCAAAAATATGCGATTAAAAATATACGAATTAACGGTTAATATACCAAAAATATACGAATTAACAGTTAATACATTTCTTTATTAGTAGAAAGGTATTTCGTTAATTATAATTGGATATTAAAATCAGAATGTATAAATGTGATAATGAAGGATATATAAGTCATTTTATAGTCATTAATATAGTTAATTGGCTATATTTAAATATAAACCAAAAGTTAGCTATTTAGCAAATATCAATTTTCTATTTGACTATTACATTATAATGCCCTTATTTATTTTAGCAAATAAAACTCCCAGTCTCGATTTTATTAATAGAGCCCTCGCGTATGATGGAGGAAAACCGTGATTACATCGTTATATTAATACAAAAATCATAAATTAAAAACATCCCTAATATTATGAGAATCACAATATAAATAACATGATAAGAAGAACATATAATAAAATAGAAATATTAGACATACGCAGTGTTCATTTTGCTTGCATGCAATTAATTCTGAAGTTTATTAAAATGACTGAGAATGGTAGAAGCCATACTAATTACATTGCGGCTTTCACCCTGGTTTTCCTCTCCTTCTTCGATATTCAATCTTCACTTCATAAACATGGCAGCCTGACGGTCGGATCTTCTCTAACCGCAACAGACGGATCGTCTTTGTGGCTCTCTCCCTCTGGCGACTTCGCCTTTGGTTTCCGAAAGATTCCCAACAACAACGATCTTTTCTTGCTCAGCATTTGGTACGACAAGATTCCCGACAAGACTGTCGTCTGGTTCGCCAGAATGAACGAGAGTTCTCCACCGGTCCAGAAGAACTCGAAGCTCCAGCTAACGTCCAACCGAGGACTCGTCCTCACTGATCCTCAAGGCCAAGAGATATGGAGCTCCGAGTCCTTCGTCGGAGTCGTCTCGAAAGGAGTTATCTCCGACCAAGGAAACTTCCTTCTCCAAGACAGAAGCTCCAAAACTCTCTGGCAGAGCTTCGACTATCCGACCGACACGCTTTTGCCCTCGCAGAGCCTTCGACCCGGCATGAATCTTGTCTCTCACCGCTCGGCGACAAACTTCACCAGAGGAAGGTTCCTGCTAGGAATGCAAACCGACGGGAATTTAGGGGGTTATACTATAAACTTGCCGAGCGAGTATCTGAACTCGGCTTATTACGCGTCAAAAACGGTGACCGGAAGCAACGCGTCTCTCGCTGTGAAAGAGCTCATGTTCAACAATACGGGAGAGCTCTACCTTCAGCGGGCGAACGGTGAGAGGGTTGTCTTATTCAACAGAGTCGAGGGAAGTTTGCCATCACCGAGTGACAACTATTTCAGGTTTAAGCTGGAATTCGACGGCGTTCTCGGTCTGTTTTACCATTCCAAGAACGGGACAGGAAGCTGGACTACTCTAGGGTTGAAGCCGGATAATATATGCACAGCTATGAATGTCGATTCCGGTGCTGCAGTTTGCGGATACAACAGTATCTGCAAGCTGAAAGAGGATGAGAATAGACCTTACTGTGAGTGCCCCAAAGGGTTCTCTCTGGCTGATCCCGACGACAGTTATGGGAATTGCCAGCCTAATTTCTTTCAAGGATGTGCAGAAGACAAGCTCGTTAAACGCTCCGGAGTTGGCAGCGACAGCATCTATGACATTGAAGAGCTTATCAACACCGATTGGGTGACAAGGGGCTACATGCAGATGAAGCCTGTCACTAGAGATTCTTGTATACAGTCCTGCATAGAAGATTGTATGTGCTCCGCCGTAGTTTCAAAATCAGACGGAACATGCTCAATGAAGCGGTTGCCTCTCTCGAGTGGGAGATTCGACACGGCTCTCAACTCGACAGCTTTTCTCAAGGTACGCAAACCCAAGTACTCATTTGCTTTGCCAAACCGGAATGTCCGTGGTCATCAGAGGGGTTTGATCTTGGCGGGTTCGGTGCTTCTAGGAACTTCGGTGTTTTTCAATTTCCTTCTGCTCGGGTTTTTCTTCAACTATCGCAAGAAGAGAAGCCCATTGACGGCCGATCAAAATGCGACGGAGATGAAATTGCATTTCTTCAGCTATAAGGAACTCGAGAAAGCCACAAACGGGTTCAACGAAGAGCTGGGAAGGGGCTCGTTTGGAATAGTTTACAAAGGGACACTCTTGGGAAGTGATTCAGGCATTCCTGTCGCCGTGAAGAAGCTGGACTTCGTTCGAAGAGAGCCCGAGAAGGAGTTTCAGAATGAAGTCAGTGTCATAGGGCAGACTCACCACAAGAATCTGGTCCGTTTGTTCGGCTTATGCAACGACAATAAAAACCGCATGATCGTGTACGAGTTCATGAACAATGGAACTCTGGCAAGCTACGTCTTCGGGGACGTTAAGCCCAACTGGATACAACGAACTGAAATTGTGTTGGGAGTGGCGAAAGGGATTTTGTACTTGCATGAAGAGTGCACTAATCAGATCATCCACTGCGATATAAAGCCTCAGAACATTCTCCTCGACGAGTACTACAATGCCAAGATATCGGATTTCGGGCTGGCAAAACTTCTAATGATGGATCAGAGCCAGACACACACGGTGATCAGAGGGACCAAAGGATACCTCGCACCGGAGTGGTTCCGGAACGCGCCGGTTTCGACCAAAGTAGACGTGTACAGCTTCGGCGTGGTGCTTTTGGAGGTCATTTGTTGCAGAAAAAGCGTGGAAGACGAAAACTACAACGAAGAGAAGCGAATATTGACTGACTGGGCGTACGACTGCTTCAAGGAAAAGGCTTTCGAGTTATTGGTCGATCGGGAAGCCGAGGCCTTGGAAGACAGAGAAAAGCTGGAGAGATTCACCAAGGTTTCGATGTGGTGTATCCAAGAGAGCCCCTCAATGAGACCGATGATGAGGCAAGTGGTTCAGATGCTCGAAGGTGTCATCGAAGTCCTCGTTCCGCCATGTCCGTGCCCATATTCCTTGAGCATAACTTATTAAATGTACTTTTTGGGAATCAAAATTAAGATGTTACACATAAATCATAATAAAGTTTGAATAACGTTGAATATCGGATAATCCCGAGAATCGTGTCGAAAAATTATCGTCCAATGTTTAAAAGACTTTCTAGAAAAATAAAGATGTGATAAATTATACCAGAGTGTTGCTTCTTCAATAATTGAATGCATGACTCCGAACTCTTAAGAGTTTAAAGACTTTGAATTGTCTTAATTATAAAATCATTTTTTTAGAGATGATCGTGACAAAGTACCCTAATTTTGACCAACTGAGATATAGTGTATTAAGAGCAAAAACAGCGGCACTGAGTTTTTCCGTCCAATTTTTATGACGGACATTTATCATTTTTTTAGCGCGCTATTAAAAATGTGTCGCTTCATATTACACTTTTGCCGTAATTTTTTCACTTTTCCCGGCAATTATCCTTTTTCAAGCAAAAACAGAGCTCCGAAAAAACTCATTTAATTAAGGGTTAATTGCGGCAATAATGCACAACTTTTGGTCAACAGGGATTTTAGGTCCCTTACCTTTCAAAGTGTGGGCAAAAATACACAACGTTTGTTGACTGTAAAATCCGTTGGTCCTTCCGTTAGGGATGTTAAATTCTGTTGATGTGACATCGTTAAACTGTCAAATGGACTGTCAACTTGTAATTAACTCCTTTTGACCAAAGATTGTGCATTATTGCCGCAATTAACCCTTTAATTAACGCTCGAATATCAACTATTTTTGGTAGTTTCTATTTTGTTGTCGACTTGTCGTTTATGAATTGTGTTATTTTCTTTTTAGGTGTCGTTTTCTGTTTACAATTTTTATTTATTAACATCTGAAGTTGGCTGTCGTTTCGAATTCATAAATAGTCGGACACTTGCTCTTCGTCGCCTTATTGATAATCTTTCCTCTCAGTGCTGCAAGTTTCATTCTGACCGAATCTTCATAAGTAATAAATATAACTAAAATTACCAACGAAAAATATACATTATATATTTCCTATTTAGTACAAGTATGGGCTGTTTTTATTGTATTGTCGAAATTATTAATTTATTAAAGTATAATTTAATATGTTATTTAAAATCATGACTATACAAAAATATTTAATCAAAGTTATTAATTTTTCGAGTATTATCTTTATGAGATTTTGTGGTAAATACCAGATCAGACTATTGTGTTTCCTTACAAATTGGAAACTAAAATTGTAAATATAACGAAGTTTGTAATTATGAAAAGTAATATGTAAGTCTTACATAATTAAATATGTCATTATTGTAAATCGGCCGACGTATGCTTACTATTTCTATCGTTTTTCTAGTTGTGTTGTCGTTTTCGATCCTGTTCTTTCTTATTCCTATTTTTATGTCGTTTATTCTCAAGTCTTTTAATAGTTTTTGGTGGATTTAGAGCGTTCTCAAGCCTTTTATTAATTAAAGTCAATGTGGAAAGACTTTTAAGATTTAGACAGTGCTAATTAAAATAAAAACCCTTGTTTTCATTCTCCTTCTTCGATTTTCGATCTCCGTTTTTGCTCAATCCGGCAATGGTAACGTCACAGTCGGATCTTCTATAACCGCAACAGACCGCCCGTCTCCGTGGCTCTTGTTAGGAATTTTGTCCTAATTCCCAATTCGAAAAATGATAAAAGCGATAAACGAAATTAAAATCGACACCAGAATTATAGTGGTTCGCTCCCAGTGTAGGAGGTACGTCCACTTGCCGCCTGTAAATCTCGATCCACTATCAATCTCTCAATCGGAGTTTCTGGTTACACCCTCAATCTCGCCTCTCTCTATTTGTGCTACAAAAACGCACTAATGACGGCTACAAGCCATATAAGCGAAAATTAAACCTAGGGCGATCAGCTTGATTGCTCTGCGTCGGGTCTCGGTAGCGCTTCCGTGTAGATTAGGCTTCACACTCAACAGCTCTCTCCCTCCGGCTACTTCGCTTTTGGTTTCTGAAAGCTTCTCAACAACGACAATGTTTTCTTGCTCGGTATTTGGTACGATAAAAATTCCCGACAAGACTTTCGTCTGGTACGCCAATATAAACTCTCTGGTGGTCTTAAAGAACTCGAAGCTCCAGCTAAATTCCGACCGAGGACTCGTCCTCACCGATCCTCAAGGCAAGGAGATATGGAGCTCCGATTTACGTCTCAAAAGGAGTTATGTCCGACGAAGGAAACTTCCTTCTCCAACACAGAAGCTTCGATCACCCGACGACACGCTTTTACCCTCGCAGATCCTTAGGTACGACATGTCGCTTAATTCTCGAAAGTCGGAGATGAACTTCACCAGAGGAAGGTTCCTGCTTGCAATGCTAAGTGACGGGAATTTTTTGGGTTACACTATAAACTTGCCGAGTGAGTATCTGAACAGGGCTTATTACTCGTCGAACACGGTGACTGATAGCAACGCGTCGCTTACTCCGTTAGAAAAATATGAAACCAGTTTCCTCCGCTACTACCGATCCCAAATTCCGTTTTTTTTTATTTGCCTTATGTTGAGACCAAATTTAATATACCACAATTTGAAAAATAAGATGCGATATTGAAATGTGAAACATATTGCATAACGATTATCCTCTGCGAATTTTAATGTTCTAAAAATGATTTATTATGGTAAAAAAACATAAAATAGCATTCAACAAGTCATCAATATTCACGTCATCGATATTGTTTAAAAAAACATATTTTCTCAATACATGTAAATAAAATAACATTCAACAAGTCATCAATCGAACTTGATTAACTAGGTTGATAAGGCCCTATTTGAATGTATGTTCGTCGAATTTTATCAATTAAATTATGACCAAAGTCTTCAATCGGAATTCGAATACTGTATCATTCGGTAAGACTTTTAGACAGAGCGGGCCCTAGGCATAGGCAGACTAGGCACGTGCCTAGGGCCACCCAAAAAGGTTAAATCAAGCTTAGTTGAAAGGGCCTCAAATTTTTGATAAATACTATTTAACTAACACATGCTTATATTTCGTAAAAGAAAAAAAAACATATGCTTATATTATATTCAGGAAGCCGATACTTTTTTCCACCAATACAAAATATATACAGCTTTTTTTTCTCTCTCTCTTTCTAAATAAAATATTTTTTTTATAAAACGATGATAATTTGACATGCTTTTTTCTTTCTATCTAAAACAAGATAGATCCCTCTTATTATATTCATAACAATGTGATTAAAAATAAACTTTATCACTGCTAATATTTTTTAGAATGTTTTATTAGTATTTTTTTCTTCTACTGTATATTTTTTTCTCAATTCGCCAATATTTTTTTAATAATGTTTTCTACTTCACTAAGAATTACATATTTCAGTACCACATTGTTTCTGTGTGAATTCGATTGCAATAGTGATTCTATAACTAAGTGTAAAAGTAAACTATCAATATTCACTAATCAAGGGTATCATGAAAATAGATCGCTTAGGGCCCCTGAATACTCGGGGCCGGCCCTGCTTTTAGATCTAACATCCTCTTCTTTTTTTTAAACATACTAGCACTACCTTCCGACATCATCCCCTTTTCTCTTAAAACATCGATGCATGACTATTTTTAGAATCTCTATAATAAATCATCAAAAAGTTCAATGAATAATTTTTCAGAAAAAACACTTAGCCGATCAATACATAGTGTACAACTATATATAATAATAATAATAATAATAATAATAATAATAATAATAATAAAAACTATTATGTTTGATAAAATAACATTCAACGTCATCGATCGAACTTGATTAACTAGGTTGATAAGACCCTATTTGAATGTATGTTCGTCAAATTTTATCAAATAAATTATGATTAAAATCTACAATAGGAATTCGAATACTGTAGCATTCGGTAAGACTTTTTGATCAACATCATTTTTTTTACATACTGGCATTATACCTTCCATATCATTCTCTTTTCTCTTGAAATATGATGCATGATTATTTAAAATCCCTATAATAAATCATCAAAAAGTTCAATGAACGATTTTCTAGAAAAACACCTAACCGATCAATACATAGTGTACAACTATATATATAATAATAAAAATATTATGTATGAATCCACAGTCTTCATATCCAATTCAACTTTACTTACATGTAGAGTGGTGCACATCGAAGATTGTCGGATCTCAGACTCAAAGATTTGGAACTCCTTGTGTCGTTTTTGTGTGAAACCAAGAAAAATACAACATTGAATCTGAATTTTTTTAAATAAGAATACTGAAAACAAAGACAAACATAACAAACGATTAATACAACTCACAAGATAAACATAGACAACATTATTCTTACTTGAGGCGAAGTAGTTTGCCATTGAGTTTAAGTTTTGTAAATTAATATTATTGAAGCTATAAAACTACAGTCTATTATTAAATTTATCAGTTTATTGAATAATAATTTAGTAATGTTAATTAAAATTACGATCATATACAAATATTATTTAACTAAAATTATGATTTTATCGTGAGGTTTTACTGTTTTCTAAAATTTAAAACTACATGAGGTAATTATGCAAAAAAAAAAAAAAAAATCAAGAAAAAAATTTGCGGATTAAGTAATTATCAATTGATGTTTTTGACTAACTTTTGTGTTATTCCATGTATTTGGAATTTAAGTAATTATCACCAATCAAGTAAAGAAAAAATATAATAAGAAAAAAATAAAATTGGGTATTTTTGTCGTTAACGGCCACATGGTGGATGTTAACAGAAAAATTAACGTTTTTATGCCAAAGTCACGGTCAACGCATGTTGGGCATTTTTTCCGCTAATTTTAAAGTTAAATACACGGGAAGCATGTTGACTAAAGATTAAATATTTTAGCAGTAATTTTCCCTAAAATAATAGAGATCTATGGTATGTATTTGTAAATTGTAGGAACTAGGAAGATCGAAAGTGGGACCCACGAGACAATAAACGCGAAATGACGAAGTGAATCAGGTCAACGCCAAAGCCGGTCAAACATATCATCGTACGCAGATGAAACATCACAGTCGCTTGCGAAGCACTCGAACACTCTTCCATTTAATTATTATATATTTTATTTTTCTTGGATAATTTAAGAGATAATTTAGTTTACTCATTCCAAGAGCATCATAATTCAAAAGCCTGGTTCATTCCACACGGATAAGGCTTTTTTTGGCTGCCACATTTATTCCTTTTTTTTTAATTAATTTATTGTAATTATATTTAGAGTAAGTAAATATCTATAGTAGTTTCTATTTTCTAAGTTTCTCATTATGTATTAGATGATTATATGATATTATATATATATATATATATATATTTGGCTAGCATTTTTCAATCAATTTATCTCGTATTATCAATTGAGTCCATTTTTGTTAGACATATTATAAGAGAAATTCGAGAAGAAGAGAACCTGGACAACTTCAAAATATTATCATTTTTAAATGATAAGAATAGACAAAATATTTTTATTAAAATAAAATATTTTTAACAATTGAAATCTATAGAGTCTGGATAAAAAAAATCTATTCAAAAGATGCAAATGCGTGTTCGCTATATACTGTAAACTTGACTAATAGTGCCATATGTCCTTACACTGAATATATTTAATAACTCGATAGTTTATTGTAACCGTGATCAATTATGTTACTATTATTTTAGAAAAAAGATAAATAATATATAAAATTATAAGTTTTTGAGTTAAAAGATAAAAAAAATAGTAGTAAATAAATTAGTCAAAAAAAAATTTAGGCCAAAATTGATCCAAAATTATAGTTTTTTTTTTTTTTGAAGGAATCCAAAATTATAGTTTATTACATGCAAAATTAAAAGAAAAGAATAATAGAATAAGACAGCAATGGCGAGTAAATTATCGCCGCACCATGTGGCCTTCACCACCTATTTCTTATATATATATAGGGAAACTACAAAAAATGTGCCCCGTGAAGCATGTTTGAACGGAAAAATACCCGACTTTGTTAAATTACAAAAATATGCCCCAATCTCATTTTTAACCCAAGGCTTTGGTTAAACTAACCAGCCCAAAAAACTCCCCCTCTCTTTTTTTTGGTTCCCCATTTCAGTTGAAAAAAACAAACCCCAAATTCAAACCTCTTTTCCTTTCTCTCCCGCGTGACCCACGACGAAGCCGTCGCCCTTGCCTTCGACGCCAGCCAACGAAACCCACCTCGGCCTTCTCTCTGCACGACGAAACCCAGGCGACGAAAAAACCCAGCTTCCGTCGCTCGCTCAGGTTAGGCATCGATTTGTTTGTTGAGTTCGTTGATTTCTGTTGGTTTAGGGCTAGATTTATGGGTTGATTTTGTTGATTTCTGTTGGTTTAGGTTTATGTCGGTCTGGAACTCCATTTTTTCCTCAGAGGAAGAAGCAGTCGGATCTGATGAGGTTCGTGCAGAGGGCTCGCTGCTGGGAGTACCGTCAGAACCCCTCCATCGTTCGTGTCACGCGCCCCACACGCCCCGACAAGGCTCGCCGTCTCGGCTACAAAGCCAAGCAGGTATCATCAGCTCTTATTTCGATTTTTAATTGAATTACTAATGAGCTATAGTTTTGGATTCCCGTCTTTATCCATGCAAATTTCTAATTTGAGATAATATTTGTGCATGTAGCCTGTAGGCCAAAACTGATCGAGTTATTAAAGTGACAATAAACTTAGCATAGTAACTAGCTATGAGCACATACTGAGAACAAACTCGGGACGCGTCAAATTTTCTTCAACTTGAGGTAAGTCGGTGTAAACCCGCAAAGGGCGGTCATCACTATCATGCAGGCTTCTTTCTAGAGATGGCTGCCTTGGTGAACAAGTTATCTTTTCCGCCAGTAATCTGCTGCAATGTTTCTCATACTTCTGCAGAAATTAATGGGAGTTTACAAGAACCCGAAAGAAATGTTTATAGTTAGAATATTTTAGAAGAAAAAAAAAATTCTTATCCTTGTTCTAAAGAGAATCTCATAAGAATAATAAATAGGTCTACTAAAAGTAAAAACATTCAGCTCAGAAAAATTAAAAGTTACAAAAAAATATTAGAAACTATGTCATTTTTATTTGATTTTTAATCGTCGACTTTTTTAAAAAATTACTTGGATGAAATAATTCTCAGGTGTTTTGAACCAAGCCGTAAGCCTTGCCGAGCGTTGTTTGTCCTCTCCGATACCGAAAAGAAAATCGCGAGTGCACTCGTCGCCCTTCTCCACATTCTGGGTTGGCCACAATAATGTGTAACTGAAAACCACAAGTTTTTTTTATAGAGTTTAAATTTTCCTCCTCTTGCTTCTAATAGCTATGAGTTTTTATGTAAGGAAGTTTATAGAATCATAACGTAAAAACGCTTTATGTGCAACATTACGATAGTTTTGATGATTCCAATTTAGAAGACAACCTGACAGCAGAATCGAAAGTTCCGTCTGGCATGAAAAGGAAAGGAGCCACTCTAAAGTTCGGTTCATCGCTGTGGCGCAAAGCTGAACCCAATTCATCCATCACGTACCTAACCATTTAGAAAAAACAATTAATTAACAAAGTAAATATGATCCACAAAGCTGAACCTTAAAAAGTGGTAATCAGCGAAAAATCCAGTACCTGTTTTCGGCCCGCTACCGGTACAGGTTGAGGACCGGGACCAGTTTCCAAATTTAGTTACTACTATATATTGTATTTTTAAGTACTTAATTTGATTATACTATATATATTTTTTAGGAAAAATCGTAAAACTCCCTGGTCCCGGTCACCCCCTACCAGTACCATTAACGGAAAAGCTGCTCGGGCTGCACAGGATTAACACATAACAACAACATAATTAACAATGCATACCACACAGATGTCTCATCAATCTTCTCGTCATTAGCAAGTCTGTATGTCATTAAGTAGAACCACATTGCACTAAGCACACGATCCGCAAGAGGCTCATCGGCACTCCATTCAGGGAGACGAGGCTGCAGCTTCGAGTCAATAATATGTTTCTTCTGTTCAAGTACACTTGAGGCTGTGACGCCATTCAGAACCGAAATTGTAGGAACGGATTTTATTATTTCAACAGCACTTTCGCCTAGTGGCCCCAGGATAT
Source organism: Parietaria judaica (assembly GCA_954871525.1). NCBI lineage: Eukaryota > Viridiplantae > Streptophyta > Magnoliopsida > Rosales > Urticaceae > Parietaria > Parietaria judaica. The sequence goes on along the minus strand of OX940864.1, from coordinate 1,551,597 downwards.
CCACCTACGTAACCAATCCAAATTTTTCTGAATTTAAAACTTTCGTCGAAAAAGAATTAGAGGAAATTCGATTTCCTAATTAGTTTCAGTAGAATCACTTCCAATGACTGTAAGCATGGGAATTCACTCAGAAATGTATACAAATCACCGACTTGGTTCTGTTCCAACGGGTTCCCTCGTATATTCAAGTACGACAGAGAAGAAAAACGAGCAGGTGAAAATGCCTGCAAGAAGTTTCAGATCATGGAAATTTATGAAATTTTTTAAGAAATAATGCTGGAAAAAGAATAGATATACATATAATCCTTAATTTATAAATCCCAATATGTACTGACCTTGGTGATCAAATTGTGAATGCCTCGATCGGAAAGGTCAAGAGATGCGACTTCTTGCAAGGAATTACCGTCTTGAATATCGTCGAAGCCAGGATTTTCCTTGTCGTACACATCAGCACAGAAACCCAATGCCCAATTGCCATAGTTATGAGTGAACTTTGAATTATAGATTTCCAAATTTGGTAGCTTCTGCAGAACTGTCTCGGTCAATTGACCGCCACTGAAAAATTCAAGACGTCAAAACTAAAAAGTCGAAGGTCTCTAAATTTCTTTCGAATTTCGGGTGTTGGAAACAGTACCATTTTCTCACTACCGGATTATTATTCAGCCAGAGAGCTCGTAGGCTTTCGAATTTTGTAATCTCTTGAAGAACAACGTCTGCGTTTTCGAGCTTATTTCCGCATAGACTAAGAACAAGCAAATCCTAATCATTAAGACACAGAAAAGTGTTATAGAAAGAGAATCATTACACATTTTTTCTTGTTTATGATCCGAATTTCGTTTAGATTGCTTAATCAATCATGTTCGCTATTGCCAAGCGATGATCAGTGTGAATCAAGAAACTCACCGGAAATTTGTTCTCTAAATCCAACGACAGCAACACATCATCGTCGATTTCGAGCTCGTCGAGCTCCAACAGCCTCACCGTCAGCTCTCCTCGCTCCCTCGCAGCTCCGATTTCGCTTTCCACAGTCTCTAAAGCCGTCTTCTTCGCGCCATTTCCGCTCTCTTTCTCCGAATCACCGTCCACGCACATGATCGAAGCCATCCTCGCCGCCAGTCCCGGCACTTCCAGCAACTGCAAAACACTCCATCACTCATCCGAATCCAAACAGAATAACGAGCTCATCGCTTCATCGGTCCGTTACCAGTTACCTGCTTGTAGGCGTCGGAGAGGCGGAAAGTCCAGGCGTGGTCGACGAGGAAGACGTCGGAGTGTTTCTCCATGGAGTCCTCCGTGAGCGCGAGCTTCCTCTGAGCTCCGTCATCGCCGCACGGCTCGATTTGGAAGAAGGAGCCGCCATCGAAGGCCTCCGAGCAGAGCTTGTGGAAGAGCTGGCGGTGCGGCGGCTGAGGCAGCCCCGAGGCGGCGAGGAGGAGGCCGTGGACTTTCTCGAAGTCTTCGAACGACTGAATCTTCCCGGCGGCGGCCATTGGTGGTCGGAGATCGCCGGAGCTCTCTCTCTCTCTGGAGAGATTTTGCCGCGAGCTTGGAGCTTGGTGTCGGCTTTCAGAGAATACGAAATACTTGGGCCTGGGCTCTAGATAAAAATTGGGCTTGAATAAATATCAAAAGTTAGCGGCATAAGTTCCCACATATACGAGTAGGCCACACGTTTCCAATTTTATTTTATTTTTTAGGAAAAAGTGCTCAATAGTCAATATTACTAAAGTTTCCTCCGTTATTACTAATCGCAAATTTCGTTAATTTTTTTTTTTGTCATTTGTCATGTGTTAGAGACTAGAATTAATATACCACAATTTTAAAAATAGGATGCGATATTAAAATGTGAAACATATTGCATAACGATTATCCTCTACGAATTTTAATGTCCTAAAAATGATTTATTACCGTCACGTCATCGATATCGTTGAAAAACATATTTATCAATGTACGTGAATAAAACAACATTCAACAAGTCATCAATTGAACTTGATCAACTAGGTTGATGAGGCCCTATTTGAATGTATGTTTGTCGAATTCGATCAATTAAATTATGATCAAAGTCTTCAATCGGAATTCTTATACCGGATCATTCGGTATACCTTTTGAATAAAAATCCTCTTATTTTAATTTACGTAATAGCACTACCTTCCACATCTTCTATTTTCTTCTTGAAATATCGATGCATAATTATTTTAAGAATCCCTATAATAAAAATATCAAAAAGTTCAATCAAATATGTTATATGAAAAAACACTTAACCGGTCGCAGTGGCGAAGCCAGACTTTCAATTCAGGCAAAGCACAAAAATATATTTTCGGTCGATTTTTTTTTTCAAGTACATAAAGAACCATATTAAAACGACTATTAAAATCATGAAAATATAATATTACTTTTAGAAGTATTTTAGAATATATATATATCTGGTCAAGGTGGAATAAAAGTTTAAAAGCTCAGATCCCGATCATATTTTACTCCAAATCCACACAAGATCTATTTTTGCCTTAAGATTCACAACTAATGAACAACAACTATAATTTTCTTTTGTTCAATTTTATTGGAGCCTTTGAAACACTAATTTTGTCGCTTATGATCACTTATCTAGTGGGGCATGCAATAATATTAGCTTTGAGTTTTGCTCATTTGAGGATTCTCCGGTCTTTGTCCGGAAAGTTTTGTTTGATGAACTTGAATGATAGTGTTTGGGCGCCCTTTCCTCGCCCGAGTTGCACCCGTTCGTGAGGCTCAAGGAAGATTTTAACAAAGCTCTTCCACATTTTCAAAACAACAGCAACAAAAAAACATGAAGAATTTTTTAAATGAAGGTATGCACGTGCACCCACTAGTGCCCATGTAACTCTGTCACAGACCGTCGGTCAATCCATGATGTACGATTTACAAGTATAAAAAATATATAACCTATGAATCCACAGTTTACATATCCAATTCAACTAACATGTAAAAAGTGGGGCACATCAAAGATTGTCGGAACTCGAACTCAAAGATTTGAAACTCCTTGTGTCGTTTTTGTGTGAAACCAAAGAAAATGCAACATTGAATATGAATTTCTATAAATAAGAACGTTGAAAACAAAGACAACAAAACACAATACAACACACACGATAAACACAGGCAACATCGCACGATAAATTACTTCGCATTTTCACTTTGAGATGGTCGGCTGTGACTTGTGAGAATCAGTGTCTGAGTTGTGAGTGAGAGTTTAATGACTAAAAACTATATGAGGGAATTATGCGAAAAACTAAAATTCAAGAAATAAACTGCGTGAACATGCAAAATGTAAGGACGGGACCATAAATAAATAAACTGAATAGAGATCTATTGTATGCATGCATCCGTAGGAACTAGGAAGATCGAGAGCGGGACCCACCACGCCAGACAATAATAAACGCAAAATCACGGAGTGAATCAGGTCAACGCTAAAGACGGTCAAACATGTCATCGTACGCAGATGAAATGAAACATCACAGTCGCTTGCGAAGCACTCGAACACTCTTCCATTTAATAATCATATTTATTGTCTGACCCGAAATACCCCTCTCTCTCTCTCTCTCTCTCTCTCTCTCTCTCTTTTTTCTTGGATAATTTAAGAGATAATTTAGTTTACTCATTCCAAAGAGCACCAAAATTCAAAAGCCTGGTTCATTCCATACAGGATAAGCCTTTTATTGGGTGCCTCATTTATTCCTCTTTTTTTTTATATATATTTTGTAATTATATTTAGAGTAAATATCGACAATAGTTTCTAAGTTTCTCATTTTGTATTAAATGACTCCGTGATTATTATACATACATATATATATATATCAATTTATCTCATAATTTATTATTTTAAATCAATTTAGTCCTTTTTTATCAGACATATCTAGCGATTTTGCTAGATTTTAATAGCGAAATCAACCTTTAAAAAAAAATACGAATGAAAAGAAGAGATAGTGGAAGTCTTTAATTTAATAATAAAAAATTATAAGAGAATCCGAGAAGAAAAGAATGTTAAAAACTTAAAAATATTATAATTTTTAAGTTTTGAACAAGAAGAGATGAAATATTTTTACCGAGATAAAACATTTTTCACGTTTGAAATCTATAGAGTTGAGATTAAAAAAAAAAAGAGTTAAAAAAATAATTGATATAAAATTATAAGTTTAGAGTTAAAGATTAAAAAATGTAGTAAAAATTGATAAGTTACAAAGTTTTGGGGCCAAAATTAATCCAAAATGTATTTGTTCTTTATATATATATTTATAGTTTATTACATGCAAAATTAAAAAGAAAAGAATAATAGAATAAGACAGCAATGCAATGGCGAGTAAATTATCGCCGCTCCATGTGGCCTTAACCAGCTATAATAATATATTATATATATATTATATATTATCCGTGTTTCTTTGTTATTCGTGATTTCTCAGCTTGTCTCAAACCCTCCTTCACTCTCGTTGAGCTGCTGAGAGATGTCCATCGCTCTGCACAGAAATGGAGGCGCTTCCGTTCGCGGCGGCGGCGGATCGCCGTGCCGGCCCATCTACCGGGATCGCCGGAGGCTGGAGGAGCGGGATTCGGATTCGTGCAGCTCCTCGTCGCTCGGACGGAACTCTGACAACTCCGGCGGGTCGTCGGAGGAGGATGACTCCGGCGGCGACGAGGCGCAGAGCTCGCTCAAAGGCCCTCTGGACACCATGGACGAGCTCGGGGAAGTTCTTCCGATCAAGTGAGTGTTTCCAGGCTTGTAGCTAGGGTTACGGCTAGTTAGTTACTAATTTTAGGGGTTTTTGGAAATACTCATGATTTGATAGCTTCGTTTCATAGCGAGGAAGAACAGATTGGTTTGAGCATGAACTAAGTAGCTAGGAAGCTTATGAGTTGAGATTAAGCATGCTGATTCGTCAATATTGTCAGAACTTTCAATTAGTAGCAATTGATCTGTCCCAAGATTCCGTGCAATCGGCTACCTCGATCCGCAGATTCCACGGATCCTTGAACAGTTTCGGTGTAGTTTCCGCTCTTTTCCTGGCCCGAATGTGGAATATAAATCGGGATCTTAGGCCCTGTATCGGCTCTCGGTTTCCAAAAAAAAAAAAAACACCCCGGGTGTTTTCCAAACCGGACTGGGACAAAAGCATGTTTTTGGCATCCAGATTTTTCCGGTCCCAGGACAAAGAAAGAAGCTAAAAATCTTGGTTCGGGGTCCCGGTTTCACTATGATGAATTCGTATGATTTTAGAACAAATGAAATCAGAGCTTGCGAGATGCCGTAAAACCTCTAGGTTCTGTGTCTGTGCAGAATGCCGGAGGTGAAAAACCTTCACTTTATATATCATCTATGCAGGCACGTTTGTCGCTAATACACCAGATCGGCAGATCCCGTAAGAACTCCGAAGTTAAGCGTAATTAGATGAGAGTACTAGGATTCGTGACCTCCCGGGAATTTTCTCGGAACGTATGCTTGAGTGAGGAAAAAGCACACAGGAAAGACTTGTAATGTCCTGTTCGTCAATTCGATTGAGCATTTGGGTGTTACAAATAGTTTATCATTATTGATGATTTCATTTAAATTAAGTATCACCATCTGATTATATCAGGAGAGGCATCTCAAAGTTCTACAACGGCAAATCAAAGTCGTTCACGAGCTTGGCCGACGCTGCATCTTCCCCGTCAGCCGAGGCCATAGCGAAGCCGGTAAACCCGTACCACAAGAAGCGCAAGAACACGAATGCCAATCGCGAACGCCCACCACGGCACCCACAGCCGCAGGGCAGCAGATCGCTTCTCACGGGAACTTCGTCGCCACCTCAGCGGCAATCTCCATGGCGGTCTTTCTCTCTCTCCGACATCACTGTCCTAGCCATCTCCGGCGAAGGTAATAGAACCGAAACACACTGATGTTACTCTGCCCATCTGCTGCTTTTCGACGGACATGGTGCTGGATATCTTCTCCGGCCATTCCGTCGCTGATTCCCGGGCTTGTTCGTTTAGTTTCTTTAGGGTTTCGAGCTGTTTCCGAGCTCTGTGTAATGTTAAATGTTAATTAAGTGTTAGTGAGTCTGTTATGGCACTGTATAATCAAAGTCTGAATCAAACTTTCTCTCTTTGACATAGCACGGTACTGTATAATTGATGATCTTTGTAAAGTTTAATGTTATATTTAAATCCCTAAGTACATATTATAATATATAAGAAAAAATTGAACACTACTAGATTGAGAGCATATATATAATTTTGTAGAATTTTGATTAACCTAATTTAGCATTAGTGCTTTTAAAATTGTAGCAATTTCTTCTCTGATTAATTAATGATTTTCACTTTGTTAAGCAACAAACGTATTAGAAATGTAGAAATATGTATAACGTGAAGTAATTTAATTTTCGAGAAAAAGTTTCAAGTATTTATTTATTAATTTGTGTGTTTATTACAATTTACAAATTGTCTAATTGGACTCAACTTTATCATCGTGGACTTTAAATCTAATTAAGATCGGGGTCTCTTACACTGTTTACTAGGTGATTATTATTTTGTAGAGATGTAATTAACCAATAAATAAATACTAATTAAGAGTTTTATGACTGAATAGATGAATGCGCAAAGAACATAAAAATATATATATTTTTTTATTTTCTTAGTTATTACTTATTACTTTATAAAAATTACAATTGTAATATTTATAGGATCATGTAGTTATATATATTTTTGAAAAATATTTGTTTTTATATACTAATCCAATATGGAATTGGAAAAATATTATTTAGAGAGTTTATTAACCCACAAATATTAATACGAAAGAAGTACTAGTGTTTTTCTTATGTCATTATTTGTGTACTCATTCCAAAAGGCTTATAAGTAGGGGTGAAACTAGATAGGATAAGATATGGGCAAGTTGACCAACCGTATCCACATATTTGGATATAAAGTAATTGTATCCACTAACCATTTTTTTTTCAATTATCCACTTGAAATACGGTTAGCGGACCGAATTGGTTAATTTAAGGCGGATACCGGATATTATCCAATTAATTTTGTTAGTGAAAAAACAAATACATAATACATAAAAATATAGCAGGAATAGTAAAACATAAACTTTCAAAAATGTCATAAAAAATATTTCATAAATAACCAAACCAAACTATTAACACACTCTAATATTTCTATAACGTAAAAGACCACAAAAACATATACAACATTTTTTTTGTCACAAAGAATTAAAAAAAAAAACTTGAATAAGTGAATAACCTACATAGGTTTAATATAAGGGATTAGGGATGTAAGCATCTAACGACATTTAAGCACTAACAAAAAAAATTAAAGGATATATAATTTCTAATAAATATTTATTTTTAAAATTGGTTGCGGTTAAAGCGGATATCCAATTTAAACTGAAAAATATAACCATTAACCAATCCAATTCTAAAAAGCAGTTGCAGATACCCATAACCATATTAAGCGGCTGATTAAAAATGGATAAATATGCGGATAATTCGTAGCGAAGCGAATAGGATAGGGTTGCGATCAGCGGATGACAAATAATTATTTCAGCCCGACTTGTAAGTATAACAATTAAAGGCCCATGTTTGCTTTCTAAATTTCTAGTTGGTGGGCCTCCATTGTTAGATTTGAAACTAAGAAAGCCTTAAAGATTTTGCCCCATATATTACATAATTGAAATGAAAACAAAATAAATTAAGGAATATATGATATATATCAATATTGGAACATATATTCATCAAGGACATCAAACCCATAAAGAGAGCATAACTTCCACGTAAGAGAATAATTTATTTTTAGAATATGATACATTTTATTTTATTTTATTTTATTGTAAAGTTGGTTGTTTGAAGACGTGGGATATATGCCCTTTTTTCCTCGTTCAATCAACTGAGACGTGTTCTTCACTACCCCCTTCTATAATAATAAATAATATATATATATGCATATATTCTAAAAGTTGCATATATATGCATATATATGCAGTAGGCCCGCACTTACATTAAAAATAATAATTTTACGACTCATAAAACTCAATTTAAGGGTCCCGAAATTACTTTAAATTATATTTGACTAATACTTTGACGTGCGCTCCAATTTTTTTAAAAGTAGTTATTTATTGTACAAATATTTTATATATTTTTTGCATTTAAATTTAGTTTTGTAATTTTGGTAGGGGTCTCAAAGTTACCCATCGTCTTCGGCTTCGAAAATCTCATTCACGGCCTTGGTTGTGTCTCGTAATCATGAGGAACCAAAAAAGAAGTTAGAAGCACGTAGTGAAAAACCAAATCTATTCAATTATTTATTCATTTCTCTTGGTTAATTAATAGTAATACTAGGTTTTAATTTCTAGCGTATCTCTCTCTCTCTCTCTCTCTCTCTCTCTCTCTATATATATATATATATATATATATATATATATATATGCACGGTATCAATTTAATACCCTTTTCCTTTTTATACTACAAGAGCGATTATCGTATTAAATTAATGTCTAATAGCTTTATTATATACGTATATAATTATAATATGTTATCATTATGTTCTTCATGTATATTTATAATTCATTACGCGTTACATAATACATACGCTTTTATCGAGTCTTTGTTATTTTTGCAACACATATATATATATATATATATACACACACACACACAGAAACAAATATATACCAGACCCTTATATTCCTCTCTCTCTCTCCCCTCCAATCATCAGAATCGTCTCCAGTTGAAGCCGATCGGTTCCAAAGCAGCGAGGGATCAATTTGTCTCTTCGATCCCAGAAAACTCTCAGGTTTTTAATTTCCCATTTTATATTTTCTATGATCTATCTGGGTTATTACAAAACCTCAATTATTGCCCGTGATTTGTTTTTATGTTCATTCATGCCCGCGATATTGCAAATTTGCAATCTAAATTCTTGCTGTTGTCTTTATCTCTGTTTTTTGTTTTCGTTTTCATACGATATATTGGTTTTGAGATCATTGTCGATTCGTTTTTGGTTTGGGATGATAGTACGTAGCAAAAAAGATGGTCATTTTTTTATGGTTAAAACTTAGAAAGATGAATATGCTTGATTTGCATGCATGCTACGTAATAATACAACTTTATTACGTGTAATTTTCTCGATTTTGCCCCTTCTAACACGTCTATGTGACTGTTGCGGTACCGGTTAAAGGTATACTTTTGCCGGTGCAATTTATGGAGCTGTGTCGGCAAAAGACCGTTTTCTTGGATTGTAAGATTTTTGGTCTTTTATGCATTCTAATGATTAAATTAATTAATCTTCATCTTAATTAGGATTTAATAATCCGAAGAAAGCTTATTTCTTTCAAGTACTATTATATTTTTTTTACACTTACTTTCGTTCAAAATAGAGTTGTTGATAGTTGGCCGGCATTGAGTTTATCAGGACCGGCGTATATTTATATAATAATGATAAGTACGACTGATATTCAAAGTTTTTAGACCATTCAAACATGTATCATCTAGCGTTCTTTAGATGTAAAAGTAGAAATTATATAAACTTTAGGTGTGTTTTAATTAGACTTAAAAATACAACATATTATAATTATTTTGGCGGCCCTAGGCACACCGTGTCCTTGCCTACAGCGAGGACCGGCTCTTATTGATAGTTTTGAGATTGATATATACTCTTGTGATGATCAAAAACACACTTTTTCATTTATATTATTAACTCAATGGTAATTGAGAAAAACGTCCCTCGAACATCGGCCTTTGGTAAACACTGTCCCTCCGTGCTTATCGTCTACTACACGTTAAGAAATGACGGAAAATGTTAGCTAAGGGCGACAATGTCTAGGTCAAGGATATTTTCTTCCTCAAAATATTAAATAGTGTAATATGTGAAAAATATATAATAAATACTTGTCTAATTACACTTTGGAAATAATTAGTTATAGATTCTTAGGTAGTACCGTATTGGCGGTATTATAAGTGGTGAAACCTTTCTTCATTGAACTAATTAACCAAATTATTAAACCAAACTAATTAAGTTTGCTATTCTTATATATATGTAATAATCTCTTTTTATTCTATTCATCAATTCCTTCATTATTGGCTAGCTATAATCGTCAAACGGTTGACCAACTCACGATTCATCACGCTCTTGGTCTCGTAGTTTGTTAATATAGTTGTATTAATGCAAGTCCTTTTTGAGTGGCTAATAAATTATTTTTCATGCGACTTTATCGCTAATATAATTATTAAACTAGATTATTGTTTCTTTTTCCCTCTTCATATAATCATTCATCTTCTCTCTCTAACATTTTTAGATGATTATTTATCAACAAGATTAAGTCAGTTTCATTGTTACAATATTTCATTGATGCTATTGAAACTCTTTATTGATCCTTGTTTTATTGATTTATTTTGGGAAAATGTAGGATTTTGGAGCTATGTTCTGTTGCGGAGGCACGGAGGAGGAAAACGTCGGGCCGCCGGCGAATCAGTACGCCCCGCCTAGAGGCGGCGGTAATCCCTATGGAGGCGGTACTATATCGTTTCGTCCAATATTCACATTCATTCCAATTTCTAAGGATATAAGAAATTTTCGGTTGTAAAACAGGTAGCGGTAGGGGTGAACCGAGGAGTAACATGGCTGCGAGAAGCGGAGCCCCGCAAAAGGTCTTGCCGATCGAGACGCCAGCAATGTCGCTCGACGAGCTCCACCGCGCGACAGGCAATTTCGGCACGAAGTCTCTGATCGGAGAAGGCTCGTACGGGCGGGTTTTCCTCGCCAAGTTCAACAGCGGGCAGACCGCGGCAGTAAAGAAGCTGGACACGAGTACTTCTCAAGAGCCTGATTCTGAGTTTGCAGCTCAGGTGAATTTTTTTTATAAATATTAATTTGCTATAAGCTAATTTGCATATATATATATATATATATATATATATATAAGTTATTCGCGGCACAAGTACCAATTCCCTTTCAAAAAGTAACGATAAGTTTTAATTCTTTTTTTTAGCTGTACAAAATACCAATACTCTGATATCCCTTATATATAAGACAAGTACCTTTTTATCGGGTTTTTAGTACTTATCTTACATATAATATTAGAATTTTGGTACTTTTTCCGGCTAAAAAATTGAAACTTATCTTACTTTTTGAAACAAAGTTCGTACTTACGCCGTGAATATCCCTAAATATATTTTTTATGTTTTGACATAGTTTATGGGATGTAGTTGTCTCAAGTGTCAAGGCTAAAGCATGAGCATTTTGTGGAGTTGATTGGGTATTGCATGGAGGCTAATAACAGGATTTTGGTCTACCAATTTGCAACAAAGGGCTCTTTACATGACATTTTGCATGGTATGTTTAAATCTCTATTATCAGTTTACCTTTTGAAATTATCAGAAGTTCCTAATTTTTCCTCTAATTTTTTAAATTCTAGCGGTTTATCCTCTCTCCGTTACATATATCACCGTTTTTCAAAGCTCAATCATGTGCGTTAAACCTCATTCCAATAGTCCTTACTTACTTCGAATCATTTGTGTCATCGCACCTATAAACGTGTGCAAAACACGTGACTTTATACGGAATCATCATATAGGTACTACAATTTCTTTTTTATATTTCCGTTTATAGGGAGGAAAGGCGTACAAGGCGCAGCGCCAGGCCCGGCCCTGACTTGGAGCCAACGAGTCAAAATTGCCTACGGCGCTGCGAAAGGTTTGGAGTTCCTCCACGAGAAGGCTCAGCCTTCGATCGTCCACCGCGACGTCCGATCCAGCAATGTCCTTCTCTTCGACGACTTCTTCGCAAAGATTTCCGACTTCAGCCTCACCAACCAGTCGTCCGACACAGCCGCCAGGCTCCACTCTACGCGTGTCTTGGGAACCTTCGGCTACCACGCCCCAGAGTAAGCCTTCCATTCTCGCCAAATACGTCTCCGTTTCGACGACAATCACACTGACTTTTTGTTGACTTTTGGCTATAGGTACGCGATGACGGGGCAGATCACGCAGAAGAGCGACGTGTACAGCTTCGGAGTGGTTCTTCTGGAGCTGCTCACGGGGAGAAAGCCGGTCGATCACACGATGCCCAAAGGGCAACAAAGTCTTGTTACTTGGGTATGTCGTTTTGTTCGGGGATTTCGAAACCAATTGTCGTTTTTTGTTTTTGTTGTCGTAATTTTATTTGTGCATGAATTTTTCTCAGGCTACACCGAGATTGAGCGAGGACAAAGTCAAGCAATGTATAGATCCCAAGCTAAACAATGACTATCCTCCAAAGGCAGTTGCTAAGGTTTTCCTTTTACTCTTTTTTTTTTTTTTTGTACTAATATTATTTTTTAACATTTTGAATTTATCGTGTTATCGCGATTCCAATTGGGAAAGTTATCTAGCGATTCGAAAATCGAGAATACTTAACGATTGAAAATTCGGTTGCTAAGAAAATTTCTCGTCGAGTCGCTAAGTTTATTTAGCGACTTGAACTTAGTGATTGAATTTTGCGATTAAAAGAGAAAAACTACTATAAATTTTTGTAAAGAGAAAAGAATACTACTCGGAAAATAATTTCGCGGGGACAGTGTCCTCATTATTTCTTTTTAATTTATTTCCCGGCTCTACCACTAGTTTTTATTTCTTTTATTTTTTATATTAAAAGCTAGAAATCTAACTTGTATCGTGATTCCGCCTCAAATTTATTAATATATCCCTCACTTATGACGGAGGAAAATCGCGGTAAAAAACGACTAATGGAATTCAGTAATCAAAACAAAATACCCCAAAATCAAAACAAAACCTTGAAAAGAATTCAAAACTAAAATCCATCACAACATTATTTTAAATATATCTAAGATAACCATAACTCATTTTGGCCAGCCTAAAATAAACTTTGTAAAAATTAAATAAATTGTAGAAACTTTAGCTCCCGGTGAGGATCGAACTCACGACCTTTCGCTTACGAAGCGAACGCACTACCACTATGCTACGGAAGCCGTTGCTGAATTTGCCACTACCACTTTATTTAATTCTTTTTGTTCTTGGACATGTCGCACGTAATATAATTTAAAGAAAAAAAATAATCATAAATGATATATGTGTATTGCACACGTGATTTATGATTTGACTAACATTATTCTTTATATTATTATAATCTTTTAAATTGAAAAAAATACTATCACGAAAATAAATTTGCAAGGGCATAACAAAACGACATCCTCCCCAAAATATAATTGTAATCCCCATCAACTCTTAGATGTTTCAAAGTGTACTTTGCATTTTCTTTTTCTTTTTCTTAGGAATTTATATCCCGGTTCCGCCACAAGTTACGTTTATATAACGTTGTTTTGTTTTGGACATAACGCAGTTGGCTGCCGTGGCTGCACTTTGCGTGCAATATGAGGCAGATTTCCGGCCAAACATGACCATTGTCGTCAAAGCTCTTCAGCCTCTGCTCACCGCTAGACTTGCTGCTCCTGAATCTCACGCCTAAGCTAAATTATATTTTTGTATTTTGTATTTTTTTTTAAATTTACTTTTTACTTTCTCATTATTCCATTTATTATTATCAAGAACATTCTTCTTGCTATAGCTATTAAAAAATTATTGTGTTGGTTTAATTGTCTTGATTTTATGTAATAGAGTTGGCACAAGGTGTAACAAGGTCTGTTATACTTAGGGCTCTTTTTTTATATTTATAATTCATGTAATTAATTTGTAGTACGTTATGTGTTGACACGATTGTAGATACGAATTAAACAGCATTTTTTTTATCTCTGATTTTAGTATTTATCGATTATTTTTTAATATGCTAAGATTTTCGCAATTGTGTGGGTAAAAACGCTATATTGTCAAGTTTGTTTCGTTTGTGAAAGGCTCGACTTTTATGGGGTTTATTTAGTTTTAGATGTGTTCAAAAATATATACAGTAAAACTAATGGTCTAATATAATGAATTATGAGATTTTATTATTGAGATTTACCTGATAAAATTAATATTTAGTAATTTAATGAGCCCCTCAAAACATATTTTTTGCCCTCTAAATAATCTCCATAAATTTTATTCATCGGCATACTCTCAAGAGTCTCACTAAACAAAATTTAATATATATATATATATATTTCACCCCAAGCACCAACTATATTTCGTTGTAAATTATATTATATATATCATAATTCTTTTATCAATCTTCTTCTTTGAGTTTTATTTTTATTTCTCTTAAAATTTTGGATTTGCATCAACAAAACCTCTATATGTTCTTCTTTCAGATCACAAAGAAATATAATTTTCCGAGTGTGGTTTACTGAAAAATTGGCTTATATATAATAGTTACTTATAATTTGAAGGATTTACAAATTCTGAATTTTTTTGGCTTGGAAATTCATATTGAGAAAGCTCCTAATATATTTTCTATTATATGACGCTCTCCTCTTATTGCTTGGCTAAAATCCAACAACGATGATTTCTCAATTGGTATCCCGGGCGTGGTTGGTGCAGGAGGTATTTTTCAGAACCTATCGTGGATTTTCTCATGGTTCTTTTGTGTTCCACATCGACTCCGCATATGTTTTGGAAGTTGAATTGATGGCCGCTATGTTTGCTATTAAGAAAGCGAAGGAATTTCATTGGGAAAATATTTGACTTGAATCTGACTCTACTTACGGGTTTAACTTTTTCAGAAGAAAAAAAATCTCATCTCTTGGATGTTGGGGGCTCGGTGGTCACAATGCCTCTTTTATCTTGAGCTTATCAACTTTAGAGTCACGCATACATACCGAGAGGGTAATCGAGTCGCTCACGCTCTTGCTAGATTTGGTGCTCAAACTTTGGGATCATCATTGATGGCCCTCACACTCAGAGTTCATTTCGTCTTTTGTTAGCGATGATATTTATAGTTTAGAGAAATTTAGATTTTGTTAGTCTTTTTTGGCTGCTGGATGTGCTTTGTTAAAGAGAGAAATATTAAGTTCTGTTAGTTTTTGTCTTGTCTTTTTTTTTTTTTAACTGTGATATTTTCATTTATCTTATTCTGAGTCCCGTTTTTTACTTTGAATTTTTGAGTGCCAACCTAGTTAAGACTCGCATCGCGAGATATCGCGCCTCCATCTTTTATTAAAAAAAAATACTTATAAAATAAGCATGACTCCTTGCAATTAATTACTATAGAGACAGATAACACGTTCTCTTTTTTCAGGTCAACGTCAAATAATTACAGAAGGAATACAAAACTGTCGTTTCTTCTTAAGAAGGTGCACTCGGACATTGTTATTAATTTTTCAAAATTACTCTACTATTTTTGACACTTTTGTTATTAGCACAAATCATTTTAATATAATAATCAGAAAGTGTATCATAATTTACGTGTCATTCATGCACGTCAACATTCATCTATTGCACACAGAAGAAATTCAAATACTATAACCGACTACACTTTTCTTCCATTTTCAATCATTAATTACACCTGTAAACAGATACTTACTGAGTAATTATAAAAGTGCCTTCTTTAAAAAATTAATTTTAATTTTTAATATAAATTATTATATTTTTATAAAAATATATGCAACATAAGTTTCTTTTTTATATACTAAGTGTACGGCTAATATGTTTAATCTTTTTTAGCGACAAAGATTAATATCAAGATTAAGCTAAAAACATGTATTTGACTCGAGTTTAATAAAATACGTTGAGTAGAGATGATAGTATACTTTTAAGTTTAATAATAAATGTGCACATGATTCGTGTGTATCAAACTCTAACTAAGACACTATTGAAATTGGACACGTCAATATTGTTCTGTACAATGGCGAAATCAGGAATTAAGTCGTGGAGTTAGATGTAATTTTTTCGTTAAATATTTAATTTAAAAAATTTATATTTAAATATTGGTGAAAATTAAAGGGATTATTATACCAAAAAAATAAAATTTGAGGGGGTGGTTTGAAGTTTCAGCCACACCCCACTCCTTCTTCCATCGGCCCGTAATCTTTGAGTACTATTACCTTTAAATGAAGAAAATAAATATACAAATGCACTTAGTAAAAAAAAAAAAAGTACTTATATTACAAATATCGTTAATATTTGGAAAGACCAAAAGACGAGTGCCAAATTACATGAATATATATGAGTAAAGTAAATCAAAATAAACCAAAATGGATTCACTCTAATAATTAGATTAATGTAATCGAAAGGCAGGTTTATCATTACCAAAATCTGAATTCTAGAAAAAGGAAGGAGCTTTAAATCACCCCAATTAAAATTGCATGCCCAAGATTTTTAGCCTTATCAAAACGTGTCACAATTAAATGTTTATTTATTTTTTAATTTTAAAATTAATAATCAGAAATTTTTATTAATTAAAATAAAATTAGCCTTCTTAATCAGGTTACATTATCATCATTACCACACCCTCACATTCCATGTTTCTGTATAACTCCAAAAGAAACCCTTCTTAATGACACTTATGCCCCTTTGAAACGGTGTCGTTTCCTCGTTTGGCCTTCACTATTTCAACCAACCCATTTTGGAGACTTGATTTGATTAAGAAAAAGATTAGTGAAAATCCTGAAGAACAGTTCCACTAATCTCAAGAACACTGCTCTAATCATTGGGTCGTTCTTCCTTCCTCGTCACGATCGAACACTGCACTCATACACTACACGCAGTAAGTATATCATTGTATATCACTGACGTCATGGCTTCTTCTTCTTCTTCTTCTTCCTCGTACTCGCGGTGGGCATCGAACGTCGTCGTTTCGAAGGAGGAGTTCGAGCTCTTCCACAGCATCGACCGCGAGCTCTTCGCCGTGCTGGTGCTCAGCCTGTTCCGGGACCCGGCCGAGTCGATGACCGTCGTCGCGCTCTGGCTCTGGCTCGAGCGCCGCGGCTTCCGCCACGTCGTCAAGACGCTCCTCGCGCTCCCGCACTTCCTCGTCAACGAGCTCGCCGACGAGGCCGTTGCCTGCCTCGCCCTCGT
Source organism: Parietaria judaica (assembly GCA_954871525.1). Classification (NCBI taxonomy): domain Eukaryota; kingdom Viridiplantae; phylum Streptophyta; class Magnoliopsida; order Rosales; family Urticaceae; genus Parietaria; species Parietaria judaica. The sequence continues at coordinate 1,534,657 of OX940864.1, read as the reverse complement.
CTCGGGCCACAGCCCGCCCGCCGGCCCGCTCGGGGCCGAGATCCCGCTCACGCTCTCGCTGCTGGAGAAGGACGTTGACGCGGGGCTCGCGGCGCTGCTCTGGGCGCACCGCACCGCAGCCGCGCGGGAGGTGGCCGAGATCGTGACGGGGGTGTGCGCGCGCGCCATGGGAGACATCCTGCGGGCGCCGGTCGGGAACGGGCGGGCCCCGGTGCCGGCCGACGACCGCACGATGTTCGTGACGTTCTCAAAGGGGTACGCAGTGTTCGAGTGGGAGGTGAGGGAGTTCTTCACCCGAGCCTACGGCGAGGCCTGCATAGAGTCGCTTCACATGCAGGTATGGCAGTGCTGCTGTCAAAACCGGAAAATCCGTAAGGGTTTTTGTTTGTCGTTTTAATACCGAAGAGCACTCTTAATTATGTCCCGATACTGAAACGGAAACGTAATTTTTTTCTGTTTCCGGTCTTCAACGGTAACATAATTTTATGTGTACGGTTTCGGTAAAATGTAAAATTTAGACTGACACATCATAAGAGGAGTGACGAAATCAGAATTTTTTTTTTTGAAATCAATGTAGTTCCGCCTCTTAAATTTTTTTGCAAAATATGCCTCCGGTTTTTTTTCGAATTTGAAACAAAAGTCCGATTTCCAAATTAGAAAATTGAAATTTTATCAAAACATAGGAGGGCTAGTCCTATTTAAAAAAAAAAAAAAAAACCAAAACTTCTATCTCCGTTTTCCGTCGGATCGAAAACCTTAGTCCGACTACCGATTGACCGATAATTATTAATTTAAGATGACTACGCCGCGCAGGAGGTGGAGGAGAACGAGCAGTCGCTGTTCGCGCGGATCGTGTTCAAGAAGGGGTCAACGATTGACCTGATTCTGAACGGGATGAGCAAAGCCAAGTTCACCATCAACGGCAAGCACGTGTGGATGAGGAAGTTCGTGCCCAAGCGATCGCCCAAAGCCACCGCGCAGCATTTCCTGCACCACTCGGACGACCTCATGCCCTCCTTGCCCGACTCCTTGTTCGAATGATGTTGGTTTTAATGGCCATTCAATAAAAACATGGCGCTTTATGAGTAAACATATATATTTGTAAGAACAGAAGTATACACATTACACACACATATATATATACAGAGGGGTGAGAATTGGTGTCTCGTGACTATTTCATGACGTGTTTTATACGCTTTTCACTGATATTATCTTGACATACAATGATTTGTTTAATAATCATGTTTGACGAATAGACTAAGACCATCTTATATATTAAGGGTAAACTGCGGCTAATGTACCTAATGTTTGATTTGTTGCGGATTATGTACCCAATGTTTATTTTCGACGGCTAATGTACCCAATGTTTGATTCGATGCGGATTAGGTGGAGCTGACGTGACACTGGTTAGCGGTCAAGTGACGGAATGGATGAAAAATCTAACGAAAATAAACATTGGGTACATAATCCGCAGCGAATCAAACATTGGGTACATTAGCCGTCGAAAATAAACATTGGGTACATAATCCGCATCGAATCAAACATTGAGTACATTAGCCGCAGTTTACCCATATATTAATCGTGTCTGAAACGAAAATTTAGACAAGTCTAGTCTATTTGACCCGTTTAACTTATCTCTTAATGTAAATAAAGTACAAATTAAATCATTTTACACCAATTTAAGTTAATTATTTTGAGCAAACTTTCATAATATAATTCTTAAAATAAAAAACTTGACACATAATTAGTTTTGTAACTACTAATAACATATATTAATAAATACACAAAGTACATATTTGTTTATTAAATGTTCCACATTGTGTTATCGTGTCCGTGCCGTGTTCATTCACCATTCAAATATATTATCCGTGTTCATATTAAATACATAAATACTTATTTTTCTTAATTTTATCATTCTGTGTTCGTGTTGCATTCGCTCATCATTTAACTATGTGTTAATCGTGTTCATATTGATCCAACACATTTCGTGTTGTAATTGTTTCGTATATCTCTTTACCGCCACGCTCTCTTAATTACCGAGTCGGTATTTTTTTTAGAATTCTTTTTAGATTTTTTTTTTCCTACGTACATGAATGAGTAATTATGAAAACAGTTAAAGGATCTCATATAAAACTGTGCAGTCTACGCTTCGTTGACAGACTTAATACATAAAAACCAGGAGTAATTAAGACATTAAATACATATATAAGTTGACTAAATCATTGTTACATTGGGCTTAGAATCTCATCATTCTCTAACCATGAAAGGCACAAATGTCATTAATATGTATTTGACGTATACATTGTATGCAATTAAGACTAACCACTCAACACAATTCTCAATAATAGTTTATGCAATATATGATATTATAAGATTGTATATGTGTTACAAATTATTCTAAAGATTAATCGATGAAAATTTCCTATCAAATTATTCTTATTATAAGTTCTTAGTTAGGCACAAAATATTCATGTTTCTTATATAATTATATAATTGATAAAAATATTATTTTATGGCTCTATAGAATTTCATTGGGATTATTTATTGTTTGAGTGTGATTTTACATACGTCGTTTAATTTTTTTTAGAAGAAATCGAGTTTGGTTTCTTGGAAGTTACAGGCTCGTTGGTCCGGATGCATCCGCTATGTGGAAGTCATTAATTTCAGAGTTTCTCATATAATTTGGGAATGAATTAGAGTAGTCAATACATGAACTAATTTCAGTGCTCAAAATTTAGGTCATCATTAGTGACCTTCACACCCAATTTTTTTAATTTTTTTTTGTGTGTTTTGTAAACGACGACGTTTTTTGTGAGACAACTATAAATTTAGATAGTTATGTTCTCTTTTGATTTTGTTTGGATTTCAGTTGTGGATGTTTGACTCTACGTCGCTCTATTTTTTGATAATTTAGGTATTTTTACCCGTAATAGCCCTAATGATTAAAAAAAAAAAAAAAGCATAGAATGTACATATATAAACATCCACAGCTGAAATCCAAAAGGGAACAAAAAATTTAGATAATAATAGCGGTGTTAGACCATACGCGCTTCACGAGAAGTCAGTAAGTAAGCAAGTGTTAGCAAGTTTTGAATAGAAATAGAATTTCTGTTAGAATTAAGTCGGTTAGTGTGTAAACTCGTGTATGTGTGTGTGTATATATATATATTAGTGCTTTGACTGTATTGCCATTATTCATCGAAGAGAATAAACACAAGAGAATATTTATGTAATAAATCATTTAAAGATCTTTCTTATAATAAAATCCAATTTACTATTAATATATGGGTCTCTTAATATATTTATATAGATTAGAGTTTAATATTAATACATGCATGTATGTAAAAAACTAAGTTCAAAATCCAAACGGCTCATGGATTGCTAAGATGATTTTGAATTCATGCATGCACTATTTAATATTTACTAGTTAATTATGTAGAAAAATAATGATACATCATACATGTATCTATTTAATGACTTATCAAAATTAATGCAACGATAATAGTTTGTGGTTGATAAACTAATGCGTATATATACGTTAATATTGTATGTACAATTACAATGCATGTTCAGATATTCAAAAGGTATCTCATTAAATTGCTAATAATTAATCAACTTATTAAATATACAGTAATATATAATCTTCTCTACATTTATCTCTGCTCTTTGATTCAATTATTTACTTGAATATATATATATATATAACATTGTAGGTATAGTTCGCAATTTGAAGTTCAAACTCGGCATTTATAGATTAAAACTTAAAAGATCGCTGAATCTATTCTTCACAAAAGTCTGAATATTAATGTACAATCATTTATCTAAATATATTATGCTTTCATGAAATAATGTAGTATATCACGAGTTCATTTTAAAGTCTGGTTTTGTATCTTACCAAAAAAAAAAACCTTAATTAAAAGTCGTGATCATTTTATCATGTTAATATCTTGCCTCCCATAGGTTACTCAAATTATTGTTGTCAAAATTTTACTTTAGTATACGTTAGGGGTGAAACCGGGACCGGGAACCGGGATTTTTCCTCATTTTTGTCCCGGTCCCAAATTATTGGGGATTTAAATTCGAGATCGGGACGAGACACTTTTGATGAAAAATCCCGGTTTTTTTACATTCGGGAACCGGGACGAGACCGGGACACAATAACAAAATCCCATTGTTTTTACAGTCGGGACCGGGACGGGACCGGGACACAATAACAAAATCCCATTTTTTTTACAGTCGGGACCGGGACGGGAGAAAATTTTGGGACAGGAAAAAAATTCGGGACGGACCCGATTAATAGAAACATTGAATTCGGTCCATAAATAATCAAAACAAATATTATAAAATATCGTCCAAAATATAAAATCTACTATCTATGTCAAATAAGTCCATAATCACTCAAAGCATTAGAAAAACTCATCAAGCTCAATTTTTTCCGTTCATTTTTATCCTTGCTCTTTTTCATTTTGGTCGCCGAACTACTCCCTACGTTTTTTTTTTTTTTTTTTGAAGGCTACTCCCTACGGTTTGAAGAGAAGCAAGAATAGAAGTTGTATTAAAAAAATTGGGATTTTGTTGTATCAAATCTTAAAAATATTTGGAGTACTAAGATAAAACATATAAAAACTAAAAATAAATATTATATTTTAAAAAAATCGGGATTCGGGATTTTGTAGTTGTGTACCGGTCCCGATCCCGGTTTTAGATTCAGGAATCGGGATATCCCGAATCCCGGATTTTTTAAAAATATCCTGAATTTCGGGACGTAATCGGGACGGGACCGGGATAAATTCGGGATCCGGTACAAAATTTTTAACCCTAGTTTCGTGACTACTAAATATTTAATTTGAAAGACTAAATGATAAAAATATAGGGTTAATAGCGGCATATATTGTCAAGTTGTTGAAAACAGGGGCAGCATATTCCCAACTAAAAATTGTATAGGCAATATTCCAAACTTCGACAAAAGTTTAAACTTGAGACGAACCATCCATTTTCACTAACGGCGTTAGTGTGATGACGTCATAAAAAACTTAGATATTTTTCCGTAACACTCTCTATTAGTGGACTTTTTTTTGTTGGGCCTTTTCGGTTCGTATTAGGAGGTTGGCCTTGTTAGAAAAGAAAAAACATTACGTAATAAGCTTTTACCGACAAAGCTTAAAATATGAGAGAAATTTGCGGTATAAGTACCGCTAAGTACGTGTTATATATTAATATTTTCATGTTTTTAGATTTGAATCACTGCCCATTTCAGATTTTAAACCTCATACACTATATAGTATATATATTAATATTTTTAATTTGCATAAATCTCAATGCAATAGGCTTGAATTGTCATTTTTTTATTTCAATCACAACCCATTTCAGATCTTAAGATGTGAATCTTAACTATGAAACATGATTTTTCACAGGATGCTCAATCTCGGAGATAGGCTTGATTTGTTGTGCTCGAGGTGCCAAGTGAACGAAAAACCGAATCGAAGGGGCAGACAGACCTTTGGAAGTATCCTCACTCTCAAAAATCACCTTGAAAAATCACATGGGGTGTCACTTTGCGACTTATGCCACGAAGGAAGCGAAGTGAGTTTAAAATCCCTTTCAAATATTTAGATTCATTGTCCAATCTTTATGAAATCTAATCTTTTATTTGAATTATGTTCCTGTTCATGAGCTGAGTTTGTACAGCGCACATCAATTAATCGCTCACCGGAACATTGGATGCCTTGAAATCGATGGTGACGACTTTAAGGGACACCCGTTCTGTCAGTTTTGCGACATCCACCTCAAGGGAAATGACAAGTTCGATTTCCACATGGCTAAGTATCACAAATTTTGCCACCTATGTCAAAGGTAAGCAATACTTTTTAATCTTATTTCAAGTGCTTTAGTCAGAGTGTTATGTATTACTTGTATGTTCAACTCATGTGATTTTGCAAGGTGATCTTTGAGAGTGTGGATACTTCCAAAGGTCTGTCTGCCCCTTCGATTCGGTTTTTCGTTCACTTGGCACCTCGAGCACAACAAATCAAGCCTATCTCCGAGGTTGAGCATCCTGTGAAAAATCATGTTTCATAGTTAATATTCACATCGATGTGAAAATAAAACCGAAACAACGTTTTCGATTCGTTAACCGGCTTGTTATTCACCCCTACTTGAAAGCAACGATTCAAATTGACAAACGAAGAACAAATAGGTCATGCAATCGAACAAACTATGCACTTATAGAGTATATCTCGACTCGATAAGAGCATTACCAATGGGAGAACGATGAACACGCATTCAGAACGGAAAAAAGAACGCAGGATGTATAACGATTCTACAAGAGAACGCAGAAGCTATAGCGGTTCTTCAATAAGAACGCAGGAGCTATTTCGATTCTCCTTCTTTTTCTCCAAAAAACGTTTTTCTTTCCCTCTCCAATCTTATGAGACACATCTCACTTCTCTTGGTATATCAACTCATTAATTTTAATCAACATTAAAACCAATAACATGCATGTCTTCCAAGTGTCACTTTGGAAAGTGACATGAATGCATGTCATGCATGCCTTTCCAAGTGTCACAATATTCTCTTTTAATCACCATGCTTTATCAATGGATGATATGATGACACATCATTAATCCTCTCATGATAAGATTAACCACAACCGATATCGAGCGACAAACATGGTTAATCAATCTCGCGAGATCGCTCTTTGCGGTGCTCGCTTTGATTCAGCTTATACACGCCATTTGCACGTATAGGTAAAGTGTTTTGTCGATTTCGAGAGTAAATTTTTGGAATAATTATTTAATTTTGTGTTTATAATATAATGTCAGGGACTATGAAGTGCTGAATTATCATATGTTACAAACACTGAATTATTTTTGTCCCAATCTCGTTTTTCTAGTATTTTCAAGTTCAATACTAAAACTCGGTTTTTTCAAGACACCGTAAAAAATATTGGTATTTACCCGTCTTGACCTGATAACCGGTACTTGTTTTGAACCGATTTTACCATCTTGAACCGGTAACTGGTACTTGTTTTGACGGGTCGATTCACGTGGCATGTGGTCAATAACGGACCATTTTAACGAATCGCAATAATTCAGTAAACGTTAGAGACTTTCGCCGCCAATTTTTAAACATTAGTACTAAAATGCAAAAACCCTATAAGCATAGAGATTTTAACCGCCAATAACACCGGATATGTGTGTAACATTTCTCGGTTTGTTGAAACAAATCCCGGTCCCGATTCTTGGCAAATACCACAAAAATATCAAATTTTAAACCAATAGAAACTGAAAAACCCGTTTTCTGATCAATGCACAGAGAACATACGAAGAATCCAAGAGCCAAGAAATCACAGTCATCTCTGAATAATCTCCGATGAACATCCGTAGGAGAAAGAAGCAAAAACCGCTTCTCTCCGGCGAAGAGATTCTCGTAATGATCCTTGTGGTACAACAATTCACTGGCTCGGGAACGCCTCCGATCGAAAGAAGTCGTTCTGCTGCTAAGCGTAGTCCACAACTTCGCCGTCGCCGGAGGAGGATGTTCCGATCAGATCGAGAGCCTCCGGGAAGGGAACTCGCCGTACGGCGGCGGAGGTCGCCGGAGTTTAGGGGAGCGACTGCGTCGGCTTTCCCGTCCGGCGGAGACCGACGGAGAGTGAGAGGTGAAACCGGGATTTTTCCTCATTTTTGTCCCGGTCCCGAATTATTCGGGATTTAAATTCGGGATCGGGACAGGACACTTTTGATAAAAAAAAATCCCGGGTTTTTTTTACATTCGGGACCGGGACGGAACTGGGACACAATAACAAAATCCCGTATTTTTTTAACATTCGGGACCAGGACGGGACCAAGACACAATGACAAAATCCCGGTTTTTTTAATACGGGACTGGGAAAAAAAATCGTGACGGACCCGATTAATACAAACATTGAATTCGGTCCATAAATAATCAAAACAAACTTTATAAAATATCGTCCAAAATATAAAATCTACTATCTATGTCAAAATAAGTCCATAATCACTCAACGCATTAGAAAAAGGGTTAATGATGGCGAAAATACTCGAAGTTTAGTCGAAGAATCTCTCGTGTACCCAAAGTTTAAAAGTGGTGGCAAAAATACTCAAAGTCGCATTTGGAGAGTTGACTACTCCATTCTCGTAACGCCGTTAACTTAACCATAACCGTAAACTAACCGTGAAAATCAAAGGTTAAAATATGAAGACCATTAATTCAAAAGGCTTAAAAATTCTTAAAGATGGATGGTTTCTATACGAATTAATTGGATGAAATAAAAATAAATACCAGTTTCAAATGTTAAAGATGGTTGCTTTTTCAGATCGGAATCAAGTAAAAGATTGATTGATCATTTATTACTCAAAAAATTGCAAAGAAATTACCTCCACTGGAAATAAGATAATGAGGTCAAGACCTTCGTGCGTTTGTACTCGCTGTCTCTCTCTTAGAAAAGTGTATTTGGCGAGAACTAAGAGAAGTCGTATGAGTTGGCATATTTATTGGGCTTATTCACTAAGCCCAATTTCTACACTTCACACCCAAATTTTGATTTTGACATTTTAAGAATTTAGAATGGAAACTTGGTAAATTAATCTCTAATAATTTTGATATCTTTTCTTTTGATTTTGACATTTTAAGAATTTAGAATGGAAACTTGGTAAATTAATCTCTAATAATTTAGTATTTTTCATCGTCCAGGGGTATTTTGGGATGAGTAGTTTGTTTTCAGACTAGTGTTTTGTTATAAAGAGATTACCAACAAAAAGTCTTGATTTTATATCTCCTTTATTCAAAGCTAATCAATTGAAAACCTTTGGATGTGAGTGGAAAAATCTCCATTTCTAGGGATAAATCAGTTTCTAATTCAAACAATCAGTCTCAAGATACTTTGCAAACATTTTTTCCTGTTATAACTGCTCAAAGTGGTAATGAAATAAATGTAAACTATTTACAAAAAATCCATATTTGCTTATAATTGTAAAATGGGCAATGGTTTATTTATTTGCAAATTGTTCTTCGGTTACTTAAAAGAATGAAATTCGCTGATTTAGAGCAATATTCAGTACCATAGATATCAATCATTATCGGAGAAATTGCAAGCTAAAATCTTCAATGATAAATGATAAAAAATACAAATAGAAGATATAAATCATATTTCTGGATTGGAATTAAAAGTCGTGATCATTTTATCATGTTAATATCTTGCCTCCCAAAGTAGGTTACCCCGCAAATTGTTGTTGTCAAAATTTTACTTTAGTATACGTATTTTAACTTTAAATTTTTACTTTAGTGCGCACATTTTTACTTTAACATCGTCGTCAAAATTTATGTTCCGTGAACATTGTACATTGGTGCATTTTTTCAAGTTTAATTTTTAGTAGTGATGCATTTTGTACTTTTAAAAAGTAACATATATTATTCCTTAAATGTTAAAAATAACAAAAACTTTAAATCTCGACAAGCAAGATATGACTTATAACTTGAATACCTCTATTTTCATCGAACAAGATCAATATATTAAATTATGAGATTTTATCAGTGATAATACTAAATTAATGAATAATATATCGTCCACGAACAAGTTCCCCGTCGCACAGAAATTTAAATACATATTTTTGTCATTTTTTTTTCAAACAACTATTTTCTCGTGAGAGTGAGACAGAGACTCTATATATATAATATGAAATCTTATTGTACACTCTTCCTATAATATTTTACACTAATTTTAACGTTGATGATTAAGCCGAGTGGAGGAGCTAAACTATGCAGTGATGATTTTAATTCAAAAACTCTGAAAGAGAGAATCATCCCTTTCGAGGATAATCATAACAACAATGGTGGGCCTCGTAGCCGTTGCAACCCTAGTCTCCATCTATATATATAATATACATGCATGTATCACAGTGTATAATTAGCAGCAAAGCTTCACCTTCACGTAATCACAACAATGGCTTCCTCAAAACACAGCCCTTCCTCCTTCCCCAGCCTCCTCCTCTCCGTCCTCAGCCTCGCCCTCTTCGCGCTCTCCACCGCCTCCGCAGCCCCCACCGTCCTCCTCCGCTTCCCGCCCACGCGCGCCGGCGCAGCCTTCCTCGCCATCTCCGCCGTCTCGGTCGTCTCGGCCCTCTGCTCCGCTCTCCGCCCCGCGGCGCACCTCTCGCTCTTCTTAGTGGCGTTGGCGGTGGAGCTCGTCGGCGTGCTGGCGCTCTTTGCCAGGGAGGCTCCCACGCTGGCTGCGCTCGGCTCGCAGCGCGAGCCGCGCGCGGCCCGGCGGCTGGCGCGGCTGGAGTGAGGGGCGCTGGCGGCGATGGTGCTCATGCAGGCGGCGGTGCTCGCGCTGAGCTGCGTGGTGCGGTGCTGTTGGCCCGGGAAGGAGGAGGGAGAGGGCGGCGTTGAGGCGGCACAGAGGTGGAGCCGGCGGGGCGTTAGGGTTGGGGAGGAGCCGGTGGGCGGGGCGGAGGCGAGGGCGGCGGAAATCGAGGAGAAGCTGAAGGGCAAGTATGGGCATGTTCAGTGGGTTAAAACTGATTTTGAAGGCTGATCGGATCGATTTTCTTTTGTAATATTTGGTCACTTTTCAGTGTCCGTTTATTATGTTATTTGGTAATTTGTGACTTTGTATTGTGTTTGTGAAAATAACGGTAAAAGTATTCGAGTTATAATCCCGTTAGATTTTTTTTTTATTGGGGAAAGTATCCAAATTTAGTATTAAAAAACATATTTCTGTCTAGTTTCGTCCAGTTAAAAAATAAAATAAAAACTTGCTAGATGGGGGACCCAAATGATTAAAATAAATAATTTAAAATGATTAAAAATTAGATGATCCATTTATGTTTTTCAACAAAAATCATACGGAGTTATTGTTTTAATGAATTTGTGCACTTTTTTTTACTAATAAATAGAGTAAGTACTTATAAGACCAATTTATAACAAATTAGACATTTTTTTCGTTATTATCGAGCGAGTTTATAGCTTTTAACTATTAAGTTACCTCTTTGTGCTTACATTTTGCTAGGCTGGTTAATTTTGATATGTCAATTATAAGTTGGTTGTTTGACAATTTTCAAGGTTAGTTATAGAGTGTTTGAGCTTATTTCCTTTTGCATCATCTTTAAGCTTGATTTAGTGAAAATTAACGGAAAAAAATTAATATAGAAAATGATTTTTTGCTATATAGAAAATGATTTTTTAGTTTGTTTGGAAAAAATGAGTTTAGAAATATTATTCCCGAAATAAGTTAAGAGTGCAAGAATTATAGAAAATTTATATCTTAGAAAACTTGTTAGAACGGGTAAGGGTAAGGACGCAAGCTCTTGTATTAACACTAACTAGCTAATGGACTTCACTGCGCTTCGCGTGGTTGGTTAAATAAAATCGTACTAAATCATTTGAAAGATTATACCGAGCAATTTTTAGATTGTATGTTGAAATAGAAAATCATATCATACGTTATGCATATTTTTGTCTTTTTATTTTATAATAAGACAACACATCTAAAGTCAAAATCTAGTTAAAATCTCGTTTGGTATAGAAAATCACATATAAAAAAGAATTACATAATATATATATAGACTAATATATTTTCGCGATATTTCTATTTAATATAAAGACATATAATAATGCAACATTAAATTAATTATGTAAACTGTTTTATACAAGTCTAATGCAATGGATATAATTATATACTTATTTATTTTCATCTTTACGTGAGAATATCTTGGGTAATTGTTCGAATTTTGGTATGGAATTGCAATTTGGCGATCGTTTGGAACGTTGTTGCTCAAATCATCGCGATTCCAAGTTCCAATTCCCAAATCACTAAGCGAAGCTCTCTTCTTCGTCAACAACACCGGTGATCTCCTTCGCGCGATCCAGTGAGTTCTTCTTCTTCTTCTTCTTCTTCTTCGTTGTCGGAGAAATCGACGGCTTCTTCTTCTTCTTCGTCACTTGAATCTGTGAAACTTGATTGTTTTCTCTTCAGAATTGGGCATATAATCGCATGCGAGTGCGTGATACAGACAAACTCCATTAAAACTCTGGATTGTTATCTCCATTTTTTTTTTCTTCTCAGAAACTGGCCTAATGCGTCGTTTTCATATCCAGTTTTGGATATTTTGAAGAGAAATCAGAAATCCAGCCTAGATTTGGTCACAATTCAGGCCATGAATACCGTATTGTGGGTCCCATCGTGCCCACATAAATAGCGGTTTTTTTTTTTTTTTTTTTGTCTTATCAGATATTTCATGGTCGAGAAGCAATCAATCTGGCAGTTATATCCAATCCATAACTTCACTTGTCTGACACCATTTCTGTGTTCTTCGGTCTGACAGCCAGCTACGTGTCAGCTTGGATTCAACAGGATTTTTCCCTTGCTGGGAAATCTATTATAGTTCATGCCACCATTGTTTGATCAAAGGGTAGAGCGATGTCGACGATTCCGATCCGCGGGCTCGAGCTCTCGAGCTTTTCACACGGCGGCAGAGTCAAGTTTCACCGGAGATCTCACAGACATTGTTCGTTAATCACCATGTGAGTTTTCTCTTCGTCGATGTTCGAATTACGGGTTTGGTTTGGGTTTTTGTTGTGCTCTTATGTTTATGTGTTTCAGGACATTGGATTCTAAATCATCTGAAAGAAAGAAAGTAGAAGAGATTTCGATCCAGCTTCCGGTTTCGCCAATTTCTCGCCAGGAATCGTCGCTGACGGAGGAGCTAGATCTGCGGTTTGATCGCCTGCAGCTCTCGGAGCAGGAAACCGTTCAGGAGAAAAGTTTTGCATTTGGATCCTTCGTTGCTAGACAGGCCATGCTTGATGAAGAATTCTGGGTAGGCGATTACTATCCTAATGGGACGGGAAATAATCTCGAGCGGGGATAAAATTCGATGCAAGTGAATGACGTTGACCCTTTGAGTTCTTTCGGTTCTTACTGTGTCGTTTAACTTGTGGCAGACGGCAGCATGGCTTCGAGCAGAAAGTCAATGGGAAGATCGTTTAAACGACAGGTCCGTTTTGTCTTATAACCTTATCTTTGCGTATATGTTTAGGCATATTATAAAACACGGGATAATTCTTGGTTACGGTTGGTTAATTAATATAGATACGCAGATAATTACAAAAGGAAATTTGCAGATCAGGTCGGAATCTCCCGTTCCCTTTCGTTCTTGTAGTTGTTCGATTCGGTTTATACACTTGCTGAGTATTTCTGAAAAGGCTTGTTTGTTGTAAAGGAGTTCAATGCCATTAAGAAACGAACTAAATGCCCGTACGGACAGAAGAACACGTGCATTGTCACGGTAATGGCTACCATAGCTTCGAACCATCGTTCAAATTTTATGTTTTGGTTGTTCTTCGAACTCTGTATAATTTAATATCGAAATTCTTCAGGTCAAGAAGGAAGCAAAGAACGTGAAACGCACTGTATTGAAAAGCGTCGTCGGAACTCTCGACTTGAGCATTCGATATGCGCTTCACGGAGAGACATTTCCAGGGGTAATACACTATGCTCAATCTCCTTGATTATACAAGTATCTGTAATTGTACTAGAAATTAATTTCCGTTTTTTTTTTTCTTTTCTTCAGGAACGAGTAAAAGCTCCTATCTTCGGCAACATCACCAAAACATCACAAAATAGATACGGCTACATAGCAAACCTCTGTGTCGCAAAGTCAGCTCGGCGTCAGGGAATTGCGAGCAATATGTTGCATTTCGCCGTCGTATCAGCATCATCAGATGGTAACATACTAAATCTAAAAATTTAATTTCATCTTTCATTTATTTATAAAATTCACGTCCGATATTCTCGTTGCTTTCTATTGTGTAAGAACAGGCGTTGGAGAAGTATACGTGCATGTTCATAAGCATAATGAAGCTGCGCAAGAGCTCTACCGAAAGATGGGTTTCGAGGTAATAGATTTGATCGGTATAAATATAAACCCGATTTTTCACATGAAAATTTCTCAGTCCAGGTTTTGAAACCGGGTCCGAGATCTGTCTTAGCCTAAAATACCGATATCAGTTTATACGGTTTTGAAAACCCAAGATTCCGGATAGGACCCTAACCGCTTTCACCCCTAGATAACTGACGAATTTTAACATATTATTTTGTAAATCAGATAGTTGAAATTGCAAGCGCTCAATTGGTAGAAGAACAAATGCTCTTGCTTTGTCTGACGATGTAAAGAAATCCCATTTCAGTTCTGGGATTGTACAAAGAAAGGGATGAATTGGAGCTGAAATCCCAAAAGGGTATTATTGTCATTTGTAGATATTTCTGAGCTTGGATGAGCTCGTGCTCAAAGCTCTCTTTGAACAACAATAGTGTACAAAGCAATGGCTTCTTTAAAAGATCAAGTCAAATTCGTCTTATATGTATTTGTATTGTATCATCTGAATTTTTGTAGGGGTAAAAGTTTTAGCCCCGAAGTCCTGTTTCGGTCCGATTTGGTTATGAAAATCTGGTCTTGTGAAAAAACTCTCAAGAACGGGACCGGATTGATTAAAAAAAAAAAAAAAAACTGAGCTTCGAATCTACGATTATTGCTTTCAAGTATTTATTCACTTACCAATTTTTTACGAAAATATACTTCGGTTTCGGACAATTTTTTAATACATCTTTATTTTTTTAAGATCTTTGACTAATACCGAACCCCTGTTTTAAAATTCAACCATAAAAGGCCAAAAGCTCGGTACGCGGGTTCGATTTTCCCAGTATCTCATGTGCTTTTCGTTGCGCATTTCACATAAGACCGGTGTGCATAATCTAAGTCAAATTTTGCTTTGGGGTTCATATTTTTCTGTCGTTTCTTTTAAAATGCAACGACATTGGTTGGGCACATCCCATCCAATAGAGCACGATTTTGATAGAAGTATCTTTAATAAAATATTGAATAATGATTAATCATTTTGGAGTTTAATAATAAACGCACATCACTTGTGTTCTTGAATTTGTATCATACAAAAGGTTACACCTTATAACGTAAGTTGCTATACAAGCAAAATGTGATAGCTAGATCAGGGTGAAAACTTACAATATTAAAATCTCTAAGCCTGCCGTTTCTAAGACCATCTCGACTCGCTTAATTATCGAGACTGATCTCGAGAGGCTCTTCGTCTATAGTTGAAGACTTGAACGATCCTGTTTCAATGTAAGTAACGGAAAGAAAATACGTACGTACAGTCAACATCGACAATCCATCTTCCGTTCGAGATTCCCATGAGAACTTTCAATGTATCCGAGTGCAAGCACCGCGCTCGTCTGTGCTTGCAATAACATGTATCACAACCTTCAAAACCTCGAGCAATAGAATCTGCAAAAGAACAGATGCAAAGAAGGATAATTAAATCAATTCAGAACGTGTTTAGATATTTTCGAGCAGAAAACTAAAATATATGAATGTTGAAAAAAATGTGAGGATGAAATCGTACACAAGTAGATTGGCGGCATTAATTGTGATTTTTTATATTCTCAAGTCAATAAAAAAAATTAACCGCAAATTATTTTTCGACTGTCTTTTTTAATTCTTTTGGGTTAAAACACCTGCAATTCCATTTAGAGTCGCGGCGTCACGACTTATTCTAGCGGTAAGCTATCATGAGATCTGGCGGTTTTTTTTATTTATTTATTTTCATGTTTCAGCCTTAATTTTTAAATATTATTCAGAAATATGATCATGTCACGATTTAATAATATATACCAAGGTTCAAAATTTCGGGAAAATCGAACGACATTTCGACCGAATGTCATTTTCCACAGAACACCGAAACGACAGTCGTATCTTTTCGTCGTCGTTTTACCAAATGTCGCGAAAATCCAAACGACATTCTATGTATCTGCCGCCTGTCGTTTTTACGCTACCAAACGACGAAAAATTGATGGAATTTTGCAAAAAATAATATTTTTGGTAAATTTCGGCAAAAATACCAAACGACTGTAGGCTATAAATACATAAGTTTGAGTCATTATTCAGGATCCAACCCAAATCCCTCAAAGAGAGAATTCGAGGTGTCCCTAGCACCCTAGTCAATTTGCTCTCCTCCTCGTGTGCCGATATTTTGTTACGCACACGAGGAAAAGAGGATTTCCACAACGCCACAACGCGCACACGCGCACTCATGAGGGCGCCCTGGCGTGCGTGCCAGCACGTGGGCGTGCTACGTCGTCCCCCAACCCTTTTTAGGGCGTGGGATGCGTCCCAGGGCCCTTTTTTTTATTCCCAAGGGTGCCTTTATTTATTTTAAATATTTTTCTATATTTTGGGCCTCTAGTTTGATACAAACGGGCTTTCGAGGGGCGTTTCGGGTCAAAATTAATTTACTTAATAAAGAGAAAATTGATTAAATAATTTCTCCTTTATAATTTTTTTTTTTTTTTTAAAATACCCTATAATACCAATAATATCTAATTCTATGGATCGTTTGTTTTTCTTCAATAAAATTTCATTTTGTTGTGATTTTCACGCTATGTTTCTTATTTATAAGTTCAAATTAAATATTAAGACGCTTTATCTCTAATATACATTTACAATGTATTTCAAATAATTATATATATATATATATTATAATATCCATTTCTTGTCGAGAGGATTTCCATGTGGTTTATTTTATGGTAACAATGTTTATTATTTTGGTTTATTAATTTTGTTTCGACGTGTGTTCTTGTAATTGAAATTTTGGATATCAGTTTACCGTAAAGAAATCATTAGGAGAATATGATGTTTAAGACATGGATGCATGAACATATTTTTTAGCTACACAAATTTAGAGTATAATGGTTATTTTTATTTTCTCGAGCTAGATTGAGCTCTATTCTAAAAGTATAAAATACGTGACATTAGTGAAGTTTGTTTTAGAAATTTTTATTTTTGATAAAAATGTTTCGTATACTTTTAAATTAACATATTACTATCGTTGCGCATTAGAAACGAATGGAAATATATGAATATATGCGTAAAACACTATTTGTTTGAGGGTATTTTTATCAAAAGTGTAGATTTTTATTTTAATAATCTTGACTAACTAAATATATTTAATGCTTCATAATACAATATAAGTTATATAACCTCATTAGATTATGCATAATTTTTTATTTTAATTATTACTATTAAATTATATTCGTAATAATTCTTAAGAAAAAAAAAATGCCACGTTGTTGTGTTGCCAAGTCTACATGGCGCATCCGAGGTGACATGTAGGATATCACTAACAAAGTTTCATTGAGGAAACCAAATTCCTTGACAGAAGCAACTTTAAGTACTATAGCCAGAAAAAAAGCTTGAGCACAAATTAAAAATTTCTGAAAATTGAGTACTTTAAACGCAATTTACCCTTAAATTTTTCCAAAACCTCTCCGACTTATCGGTTGGATACTTACGTTTTACACCCATGTATATTATCTTGTAATATAAGGTGTATGCATGTTGAAGAGCACAATTATGAAGAAGAAAAATACCCCTCCCTGATCCGTTTATGCTTCAGCCCCTGCTGCTGAAACTGGTTTCAAGTAAAATACCAGTCGGGCAAAGGTTGTACAATGCTCAAAATAGATATGGTAAGAAAGAAATATACAAGGAAAGACTAGATATAGACAATATAGAAACGAAGTTCCGATTCCGAGTTACTCATATAATTCTTATTTGAACACGAGAGTAATAATTAACCAAGAAAGAAAAATTACAACAGAAATAACAAAAGTGACGATATTATTATTATTATTATTATTATGAGTCCCAGAAGATTTCAAGTACTATTCTGATTCAGAGAAACGGCCCGTTGCGTTGCGTTATTCAATATTGACGTCGAGATAAGCAAATGCGAGGAGTTGTTCGTTGCTTTCAAACTTCGCCATGACATGTTCCTCCAAAGTCGCCCATACTTCTATTTCATTGCCCGATTTCGAGTGCATCATTTGGAAGCAATTGGGAAAAAATAACGGACACGTCACCCAGGCCGGCTCTCCCCACCCGAAATCCGTTTCGTAGAGGCGGAAGGAGCTCAAGAATGATACCCATTTTAGGCCAACGCCTGCCATG
The DNA here is from genome assembly GCA_954871525.1 of Parietaria judaica. Classification (NCBI taxonomy): domain Eukaryota; kingdom Viridiplantae; phylum Streptophyta; class Magnoliopsida; order Rosales; family Urticaceae; genus Parietaria; species Parietaria judaica. The sequence goes on along the minus strand of OX940864.1, from coordinate 1,516,616 downwards.
GCTAGCTCTGCTTCTTGTGCCAAAAAGTTTGAAACCATCGAGACAAGAGCATCTCCTTTAATCAACCTATCTTCTCTGCAGTCACTGAAGAACGCCGACAGTTCTTTTCTTATGATCCCCGCAATCTCGTGCAGTTCCATCGAACGTTTGTTTTCTCCGGAATACACAAAGAGCGGCCACGAAATATTCCCGATGCAGTTTACCGGTGGAGAAGTCAGTCTTGTGCGCATATCTACCATTTGTAGAAGCGCGCTGGCTCCTGCAGCCTCGGCGATGCATCTGAATAGAAGCGATGACACCGCTTCTAGGGTTGAGGGGCGAAAGTTAACTTGGCCTTTTTGTTTGATTTCTTCCTTTAAAACGGCCAACTTGGCACTGCTGAAGGTGAACATTCGAGACCTTAGAGGCACTTGCAAGGGAGCCGGATCGATGCGTTTGATGGGGAAGACGTGTGAATCCGGTGAATGGAGGAGATCAGAGCTGGAAAAAGCCGGCGGGGCAACATCACGTATGCCGGCAGATATGGCTGCCCAAGCTTTGGAAAAGCAGGCAACGGAGAAACCGTCGGCGATCTTGTGAGAAACTTCAACGCCAATGGCGATTCCCCCGCATGAGAACCCGGTGAGTTGAACAAGCGTGACGACATTGTTTCTTGTGGCTTCTCTCATAGTCTTGGGATCCGAAGACGGAATGAGTCTGCCAACTGCTTTGTGATCTGGATTTCGCAGAAAATCCGAAAGCCGGGAGTCGGTTGTCGCTTCAAGGCAATAGGCTCCGTGATCGGTGCATTCTATGGAAGTGAAATCGTGACTAAGTTGGCCGGCGAAAGGGTAGAAGAGCTCCAAAGTCTTGGAGAGTGATTGTTGGATGGCAAAAGTGGTCAATGTGGGAGTGTTGTAGCAATAGATCATCGGTGCGTAAATTCTGGGAACTCTTTGGTCAACGAGGGAGAGTTTGACTCGTCTCTTGCTTTCAGGCGTCGGAGATGATGGTTTGATGACCGTTGTGGAGATTACTTCCACCACACACTTTTTAGCCCCCATGCCCTAACAGAAAACAACTAATTTATCCGGAAGAATAACAATATTGCAAACCTAAATCAGAAATATACAAGGTTGATAGTATACAAAGAAAAAAATATATGTACGTATATATACTAAACCCGTTTGTTACCACGGTTTTCCTCCCTCGTAAGTGAGGGGATATAATAATAATTTAATAAATGATCACGATATCGTGATTTCTGGCTTTTGATTTTTTTTATTTTTTATTTTTTGTGAAATGATCCTCAATTTGTATCAGTTAATTGAATAGTAGGAGAAAATTGAAAACTAAAATGTTTATATTTCATTGAGGGATTTTATCAAACAGTATAGTTTCATCACACTTTGTCATATTTCCATCTCATTAACCACAACAAACAATGTAAAAGTCAATTAATCTCAAACACTCAAGCAAAGAATATGAAAGGCAACAATCTCACACAAACATTCACACAGAGAAAGAGATAGAAACAAAGAAAAAGAACCTACGCTTGAAGGATAAGATCAACAAATGGATTGAGAAACAGAGACCTCCGCTGGTGGAGATTCAAGTGTGCGTCTTGGACCTCAACGTACAGCGTCGATCGAAGTTCGCCGAGAGAGAGTCAGAGATAGAGATAGAGAGTCCCCGTGAAGAGAAAGGAGGAAAGAAAATTAATTGGGAAATTAAAGCAAAAACAAAAAATTTACATGGCAAACGCTGTTTTGAGAAGTGAGAACCATTTGATACTTGATGATCGGGTAAATTAATACTGTAGAGTCTACAGTGCACCCCAATTTAGTTATATAGTATAATGTATTTGTATTGTGTCATCCGAATTTTTGTACTACGGAGTGTAGGGGTAAAACCGTAAAAGTGTTAGCCCCGAAGTCCGCCTATGACCAAGTTTCGGCCCGATTCGATTACGAAAATCCGGTCTTGTGAAAAAACTTTCGAGAATGGGACCGGATCTATGATTATTACTTTATTCTTTTACTAATCACATTTTAAAAAATATATATATTTAAAAAATGAGACTAGGACCGAACCTCCTTTTTAAGGATTCGACCGTCCCTTAAAAGGCCAAAAGCTCGGTACTCGGTTTCGATTTTACCAGTATCTCGTGTGCTTTTCATATACATAATTTATAACACACACAAAAAAAACATTAATTGGCAAATATTTTACAGCAGGTAGTTTAAAGAAGAGTTTTTTTAAGTCAAATTTTGCTTTGGGATTCATATTTTTGTGTCGTTTCTGTAAAATGCAACGACACTTAGTATCATTCACAGGTTAAAACTAAGTTGTGCATCAAAATGTACCAAAAGATTTAGCTCAACTAAAATTTGAGCAAATTTGAGCTCCAAAGCACTGAAAAATTCATCGCCAATTGGGCTTCCATTGTAGCAGCGGAGTCGCTTCCACGCCAATGATTTTCAGGTCCGGATTCGAATGCCCATTCAAAAAAATCCCCGTAATCTGCACATAAGAGACAAATACAATCAACTATTTCGATCGATTCTACAGTAACCCAGCAAATTCTCGAGTTATTGTTTCCGATGACCCCACTGGAAACAAAAAATAGAAAACAAAAACCGGGAATGGTCCCTCTATTACGTTTTTGGGGCGGTTCTAGTCCTTCACTATCAAGTTGGGTGTTATTTAGGTTTGAAATACGTAAATTCAAAAGTCTAAAGTACCGTAACGTAAGAAATTACAAAAAAGAATCGATTCTTTTTTTAATTTTCCATCCAATTTAACGGTGAAAGACCAAAAACTGTACATTCTTATTTTATTCCAAATACAAGATTTTCCGGCGAGTTTAAGCTTACCTGAGTACATCCGAAGAGCCTAAGCACTCGTAGAGACGGGCAATTATCTACGATGAGACCCAAAGCATTATCCGTCAAGTCTCTGCACCACGAAACATCCAGACTCTGCAATTTTCTCAAAGTCTTGACGATTGACAGAGCTGTTTGGCAACCAACCTAGAGACACCGACGGAATTTTCCCAAGAAAATATAAGAATTGAATAGAAATTTGCGATAAAGCGACGGTCGGAAAGCTCACGATGTAAATACCTTCTTAACCCTGTTCAACGAAAGCTCTTCTAGGCTCTGCCCGGAGGTCTCTAGGAACGCAGCGACGGCTTTATCACTGTTTCATAGAGACAATCTCCACTTAATATCTCCCAAAGTAAAAGCAAACGGAAATATAGCCCAACGGGAATCTATCCTAAGCACAAAATGTCTAGAACGCCCTTAACAGAACACGAAAGCAAATGAGGACATAACAAACGTTTATATGTAAGTACGGGTCTAACAGGTTGTCGAACGATGAATTGACAATAAACAAATTAATTTTGGGGGCTTCAAGATCGATACATAAAGTTAACAAACCTGAATGAACTGCCACAGAGTCTCAACACTTGAATCCATCGACATCCATTGGCGAGATACCCTAGAGCATAATCCGTCAATTTGCATTTTGAAAGGTCAATGGTCAACAAACCCGGACATTTTTCCGCAATGGCTTCCACCGAAGAATCATTCAACTTTCTGCAAAATTAATAAAAAATAAATAACCAGCATAACCCACAAACAGATAAGAAATCACACTAAATCACGTACACTTACACGCAATCTGTCAGAATGAGCTCCTTAATATTATGGCCACAAGCACCGACAAATTCCTCGATGAACTCATTGCCAACACTCTCGACTCTGGCCACAGAAAACACCTCTAACCGCTCGAGTTTCTTCAGCGCCGGGATCATAAGCATGGCGTTGATGCCTTGGCAATCGTCGAGGAAGAGTTTTTTCAGAACCGAGCCTAGCGACCCAGCAATGGCCTCAATGCTTGAGTGGGTGAGAAAAGAGCATTGACTAAGATCGATGGATGCAAGTGAAGGAGCCGAAGAAACGAGAGAGCGCAGTCCTTTATCCGAAAGGCGGCACGCCCCACGAAGCGACACGGTGTTAATTTTACGGAAATTGTTTGAAAACCTATCTAACGTAGCGAGAAGAATGTAATCCGGTAGGCACCGTCCACATAGGTCGAGTTGCATCACCTGATTATACATTACAATTTATGATCAATATACTAAGTAAGCCCAGCTACTAAAGATACATTGGATTCAAGAAAAACGGGTTAAACGAGCGAGACACGGTTAACACGATTAGTCAAAGACGATTATGTCACAGCAAGAACACGAGAAATCATCGACGTTGTCAATCCTAGTTCAAGAACAAGAGAGATATCATGTACCGTCAGGTTCTTGGGATCGAAGCCCTCCAAAACTTGAATAAAATCCTCCTCTGTGAGCCAAGAACAATCATTCACGCAAACCTCCATGGGAGAACCTTGAAGCAAAAGCCGAAAGAAACGGGCGTCCAGTCTGCAAGAATCGCTCAAGAGCTTACTCATCCGCGTCCTCAACGAATCCGGAACGTTGTCGAGCGAAGCCAAGCTAGCGACATTGTCCAAGAGACCCTTCATCGAAATCTCCAGAAGCGACGGAGGCGAGGGCCTCGCCTGGCTTCGTTCTTCGATGGGCTTGGGAGCCCACTCCAAGTCGGCCTTGCCCGCGGGATTACCAGCGGGGTTCGAGCGGCGGGCTCTCTTCTCTCTGTCTCTGATGATCTTCATCGCCGTCGAAAACGGACCAGGCCAGTCTTCGATCTCCACCTCTTGATCTCCGTTTCCTTCTCCACCATAGCCACGGGCGAACTGAGCTACGTGGTTGAAGGCGGCTCGGTGTCTCGCTGCTTCTCTATGCTGCCGTTGTGCCGCCTCTGGTTGGTGCATTGCGTTTATATCCTGTAGCAACGCCTCCTGTTCTATGATCTCATCGATACTCCCCTCCGAAACCGAGCTCTCTCCTTCCGAGATGTTCTCGTCATCGTCTCCTTCACCGGAATCGTTATTCGGTTCCGGGCTCTCTTCGCGAACCGGTTCTTTGATTTCCGATTCCCGGCTTTTATTCTGTTGTTTGAGTCTACCTTTCACCGGCCATAGATACATGATCTGATCGCTAACCTTTTCGTCCGACTCCGGCGAAGCCTGTCCCTTCTGCTTCTCCTCCCTGGTGTACCTAGCTCTGCCGCCGCCGCGGCCATTGTCGTCCTCCTCCTCCTCCTCGCTCGGCTTCTTCCTCTTCCCCTTCGTCGGAATCTCGACCGGCTCGGCCGCGACCTCTTTCCCCTTCTTGGCCGGAACCCTAGCGCCGGCGGAATCGGGGCCACTGCGGCCGGAGAGGCGGGCGCTCCGCCGAGGGGCGGTCCCGGGATCCGGCGAGGGCTCGGCGGTCTTCTTGGGCGTGCAGGGCTGGAGGTCGTTGGCCATGGCGGGAGGAACGGCGTCGTTTTGGGGGGTTTGGCGGGATTTGGGCGTGGTTTTGGAGGATGGGACGATCTCTCGAGAGCGTAAGACAGTCATCGGTGCTGTGCTTTAATGGCGGCGAAGACGAACGCGAGAGAGAGAGAGGCTTGCTAGGGAAGCTCTGGGTTTTCCCGCCACCTGATAAACCCCGTAACTGCTTCTTGGTCTTCTATTTTCTTTTGCACCCTCTATTTCTAGATTTAGTGCGAATACACCCTCTATTTAAAAAAAAAACAACTCAATTAGTTATACTTTTACAGTGTAATTCAATTTAGTCATTCTAATTTTGAGAAGACGAGACGAGAGAAAACGATTATTTCTGAATAGATTTTTTATTTTTATTTTCCTTTAAAATTTTTATCGCTAAGTAGAGAAAAGAGGGAAGACTAGAAGGTATATATATATATATATATATATATATATATATATATAAAGAGTATAAAAAGCAAATGTCCCAAAAATAAAATTTGTGCCCCAAATTCACCATTATTTAATTATGGCATTTTACTAATTACATTTACAGGTTTATATTGTTCAATTCTCAGTCAATTTTGGAAATTAAAAACGTTTTTATTTTTCAGTTTCCGGTCAAATACTTACAAATGTTCACAATAATTATGAAGTCGAGTTTTTAACGTTATAAATGGATTCTCGAGAAGAACGTTGAAATGCGAGCTCTTTGTCATTGTTTTCATCGATAAAGTCAAAGAAGACTCGTTACTCACTTGTAATCTCGTCTCAAGTTTTGTTTATGAACTTCCTTATGATGGAAGAATTTTGTGATGATAAAAGAATACGGATTTACAAATAAAATACAATATTATATTCCATGTAAAATAAAAATCAGCTAGAGGGACTAGCAACACTCTTAACAACAAATACTAATATGTATAAATTAAATTACACATGTTATTAAAAATTGTTTTAATATAAGAATTGTTCATGACTTGATTGTGTATTTATTCCTCCGTGATTAATAGTGTCAACTCGACAAAAACGAACAGACTGTATCCGGTTTTGTTTGACCGAACCGTTTTTGTAAACTAAACCAGTTATTATTTTTTAAATATTTGCTGTAATTTTCGGGCTGTAATATGGGCTTTCTGAGCCCAAGTTCAATGGGCTGATTGTATTTTCACTGATTTAATTCAGCCTCTCCAAAATGATGTCGTTTTCTTATAAATAAATCAAAACACCATAAGTAAAAGGAACGACATAATTCTACATAAATCACTCCTAATTAGCTAAAACTAAAGTATATATGACAATTAGGCTGTGTTCACTTGGATGTAATTCTATGTATTGTGTTGTAATTGTAATAAGTAACTGTACTTATTACTTTGTTCACTTAGATGCCTTATCATTGTTTATTACTTTTACAATGTAATTAATTAGGGTATTTTTGGTGTAATCACCAATACAAAAGTTCACAGACGTAATTCTGATTCCAATTCCTAAAGCTTTTCATCTTTCCTAAATTACCCTCAAACTACACCCACTATCTCCTATTTTTTCTCCTTAATTTTTCCACGCGTCCTCTCTCTTCCTCTCTGAGTTTCTTCTTTCTCTCTCCCTCTCTCTCCTCACTATCCCACGCCTATTTCTTCAAATCCCCACTACTCCACCTCCATTTACTCTGCTTTTCTCTCACCTATTATATCTTCCAGAGTCATTTTTTTTATTTATTTCACCATTATCACAAATATAGCTTGTATATTTGCCTCTGAATATTTCTCTATAGCCACCGAGCTTTGTTCAGCAGCTGGTGACGCCGATTGCTCCGTTTATCATCGTCGACGTCCATTTTTATTTCGGTAATTACATCTGCCAGTGAGTTTTGATTTGCTCAATTTCTTTTCATTTTTAAATTCAACGTTTTAGTTTAAGAATCATATTTTGGTTTGATATTTTTTCTTATGATTTTTTTTGCATGGACAAGCTTTTTTATTTTCTCGGACTTTCAGCAGCTCGAAAAGATGGATGGATTCAAGACTTTCTCTACGGAGAAAAGTAAGACTCAATTATCATGAATTATGTTATTTAGAAATCTGTAGGATAGTTTGTTTTAATTGTAACGTTGGTCTGATTATGTTGTTTTTCTTATGACTTAAGTTATGTAATGTTGGGTGGATTATGGTTATTTTTTATGTTGTTTATTGATCACGTTATTTTGTGAATGATTTATGTTTTATATAATGTGGTTAATATAATTTATGGATTATGGTTTGGATTTATGCATTGCAGAGTATAATTGTCATCTATAAAATAGAGTATGCATGTATATAAGTATACTGTATACAAGTGTACTCAAATTTAAAATAATTAACTTATAATGTATATATCAAATAAATGACCAGATTCATGGCCAATTTGGTATAATATATAATTATAAAATATATTTAAAATATGATAAAAACAATTATTAAATTAAGGGTATTTTAGTGAAATATCAATTGATTACAATTCATATTCTGTTAAATGTTAAAGTGAACAATGTAATGACTATTATTTTCATGATTATAAGAGTGCAACTAAACATCGTAATCAATTACAATTACAATTACAATTCCATTTTATTACGATTACAATTACAACGAAGCAATTACATCCAACTAAACGCAGCCTTAATACATGATAACTATGTCATAGACAAATGGTCATGGGTCCTAAAATTGATTTGACTAAGAGAGACTTTGTTTTCAATGTGTGATGATGTCACATGCATATTTTATTCGAGATATGACTAATTTTTATTTTTTAAACGCGAGATATGACTAAAATTGCTTGGTGTACAAATTTATAACAATAATAAATAAATAAAAAATCGAATGCGAAAATCACGGCCGGAAGTGGCCCATTCTCGCGGGCATTATTTACGATTGCCGTGAACTAGAACTTGTTGGGCAATTGCGGATGGAATACTAATTGAGAGAGATTTTAAATAATAATGATAAGAAACGCAATAGCCTGAATCGTTTTGTGTTGGAATTTTTTTCATATATATTTATTCCAGTCTCGTAAATTAATTGGGTTAAATAGAACTAATTTGTTGCTTATTATCTATATTAATCATGTTTGGCCCAGCCAATTTAAGTGATTCTGGTTTTTTTTTTTTTTTTGTAATTATTTATTTCTATACTCATTTTAACTTATTATGTATAAATAAATGTTATGGAATTTGAAATTAATAAACAAAAAACATGGTTAGTAAGTTATACGACATATTAAGTAATTCATGTATATTGACGTATAAAAACAATAAAACACTGCAAAATATAGACTTCATCGTGTGTATTTTTGGTGCTAAAATTAACGCAAATTCAATTACATCATATCGTAACCGTGTCGTGTCATTTTTGTATTCACCCAATAAAATATGTTGCAATGCAATAATCTTATCATTTTACAATATTTTGACTTGATTACTCAAATACAAGTGGCTATTATGGGATAATATTATATATATATATATATATATATATATATATATATATATATATATATTGGCTAAGAAATGAGCTTTGACTAGCTAATATGAAAGCAAATGGAAAGATGAGATGACTTATTATCATCTTGTATATCGTCATCCAATTTGGACCATATTTGAAAGTTGGTATTATACATTATCATATGCCAACATTTATGTTGTAATGCTTCACATTCAAACTAAAAGAGGAAATGAAAAGACGTCATATGAAATATGAACATGCATGCATGATAATAATATAACATTTTTTAGTATAATTTCTGCTATAAAAAAATCGTATATTTTTTTTTTTTAGGAATCTCGTATATTTATGTTATTATATATGGGTTAAATATACAAATATACAAAGGCAAATTAATGCCCCTTGGATAATTATAGAATATCCCAATCGGCATGGAATCTCTTATATTTGAAGTAACACAAATTATATCATATATAGAGAGTAATATGAATAGTTTAAAAAATATATATATCTACGATATTAGTATTCAACTTTGTACTAAGTGCTCGATATATCATTAATTGATTTTCTTAGCAATAATATTATTTAAATATCACAAGAAACAAAAAATTAATTTTATCAATGTCTTTCTACAACATTTAACACGAGAAACACATGCATTTAACATAAGTTAACTCGACACGCGGTGGTTGCTAGGATAGCCTAGTGGTAATTCCACACCACCTCCAAAGTGGAGGTTGTGAGTTCGATCCCCACTGCAGCAAAGCTGTCTTCAAAAAAAAAAAAAAAAACTCGACACGCAAAAAATTGGAGGTCGGGACTGTTTTTCAACATTGCAATATTACTATTTTAAAAAAAACCCAATTGAGAATATATCGAGTAAAAAAATAAGTATTTATATGACAATCGTCTTCTTCTTTTTTTAAATGATAGTTAATCTCTAGATCCTCACATTAATAGTAGATTTTAATATGTTTTAGAAAAATATTATTTTATTACCGATTTTATTTTTTTACAGACCTAAACTTATTGGATAATGGATACGAAGATCCGAATCTCATATTTACACAAGTAAAAGTAATAAACACACACACACATATATATATATATTATTTTTTTCTATTTTTATTTTTATATAAGAAAATAATTAGGATCCAACATTTAAGGGACAACTAATTATGAACTGTGAAGTGTCACCATTATCACTGTCACTATGTATTAAGCAAATACACTGTATCCATTTTCATAAATTAATTTCCACAAATCAATTTTATTTTCTTCTTAAATTTATTATTTCCCAGAAAATAATTCGAAAAGAAAAGGAAAGACTTACGAAGTTCATATATAGAGAGAGAGAGAGAATTCTCTATGAATAAGACATTGGTGAAAGCTTCGAAGGCACTCTAATGGCGATTTAGGAGCTCTGTGGCCGATTCGTCGGAGGATAATCCTGCGGATATGCAGGAAATGGCTCACCACCACCACACCAGCGATGGCGTCGCGCAGCGAGTCAACAGCCCGCGGTTCTCGGGGCCGATGACTCGCCGAGCTCACTCGTTCAAGCGCGGCGCCAACTCCGCCTCTCAGGGCGGCAACAATGGCGGCTCCCAGGCCGGAGGCAACGGCGGAGGTGGCGGATTGAGTCCTCACCACGAGATTGAGCTCCAGATGAGCTCGCCAAGATCGGAGATCGGATTCGGCGCCGGAGGTGGCGGCTCCGGCGGCGGATTCGAGTCGCTCAGGCAGCGATTCCTGCCGAAGAGGCCGATTATGGAGTATCCGATCGTCGATTTGGGGTTCAGGAGGAAGAAGCTAGGCCATTTGTTCTTCGTGTTCTGTGGTCTGTGCTTGTTCCTCGTGATTTTGAAGATTTGCGCTACTGGTTGGTTCGGATCCGCCATTGAAAGAGCTGGTTCTGATCGGGTAAGCTCAATTATATAATTAATATTGATTACTTTCATAGATTAGTATACTTTTATTACTCAATTCTCCTTGACAGTGACTAAACTATATTCTATTTCTGGTTCGTGTTCGTGATTCTGTTGTTGAAACTCATGATATCATATATCATATATATATAAATGTATATACAGTTTGAGAAAGATGCTAAATCAAGTAAAATAATAGTATTGAGCAACGATACTCTTGTGAATTTCCCAAAATATACTGAATAATATAGAGCCAGATTAGAGCATAGTTCCAAAAATTCCGATATAGAAGCTTGACATTTTCGTTCAACGTTCATCGTTTAATTTGATTTTCTATTATCGTGATTTTTTCCGACATTTTGTTTAGGATTCTGCTGATCCAGCTGACTCTGCATCTCGCCTACTTATGACGGAATTAAGCTCAAAAGATTACGCGTTTAGAGAGAAAGGGAATGATGTCGAACGGAGTTTGATGACGTTCTCGACTCCCGAAGTAGTTGATAAACAGGAGATCAGGAAAGAAGTAAGTTTTATAACTGTTTTTAGTTCTAGAAATGCCAATTGGAACCTAATCGAAGATCGGCTTTGAGTTAATACGGGGAGTTTTGTTCTTGCTCAATGTTCAGTATTCGGGAATATGGGCCAAGCCAAACAGTGAGAATTTTACGCAGTGCATCGACAAGCCTAACAAGAAAAGTAAGTGAAGTCTCTTTCTATATGCGTTCGATTCTTTGAGTTTAAAGCTTATATTCTTTCGTTTTCTTTTTAAAATTTGCAGAGTTAGATCAGAAAACCAACGGCTATCTTCTCATAAACGCAAATGGTGGATTGAACCAGATGAGATTTGGGGTCTGGCTATTGTACACTGTTAATTTTTATTACAAAATAAAAAATAAATGAAAGATCTTCTAAATATTTGGCTGATGCATGAATAATTTAGAGTGCAGATTTGCGATATGGTCGCTGTTGCTAAAATCACAAAGGCGACTCTTGTCCTTCCTTCACTCGATCACACGTCATTTTGGGCCGATGAGAGGTTCATTTACTCTTTAGTTAATTTCCATTTACACCTTTAGTTCATATCTGTTTATACCCTCAATTTCCCTTTTTTTTTTAATATTTACAGTGGCTTCAAAGACCTGTTTGATTGGCAACACTTCATCGAGACATTGAAGGATGATGTCCACATAGTAGAGAAATTACCGCCGGCCTATGCCGAAATCGAACCTTTTGTAAAAACGCCAATTTCTTGGTCTAAGGTATGCTTACATGAGTCGTTTTTTCTTTTCTTTTTCTCTTCTTTGGATAAACCCTTGTGCATTTTCTTATGTTCAGGTTAGTTATTACAAAACGGAGGTGCTTCCGCTTTTGAAGCAGCACAAAGTAGTATATCTCACTCACACTGATTCTCGGATCGCCAACAATGGAATCTCCGATTCCATACAGAAGCTTAGGTGTCGTGTCAATTACAAGGCCCTAAAGTACTCGGCTCAGATTGAAGAACTAGGGAATACCTTAGTTGCTAGAATGCGAGGGAACGATCAAAGTCCTTATCTCGCTCTTCATCTGAGGCAAGTTTTTCATTATGTATAAAGTATGCTATCAGTCACATTAGTCGATTTTTTATTACATTTTTATGTTTCAAATTGTGAGGCCCGGCCCGACCTCGTAAGTGAAATGTTTGGCTATTTAAAGAGTGCCGAGCAATGAATAAATGAAGCCAAGTATTATTCAGAAATTTGTATAATTAGCTTAGTTTCTTTATAGGGTTTCAGGGTGTGGTGGACTCTAGCGGGAAGAAGGGATTCATCGATTTTAGACCCGTGATTCCATATGATTGCCGAGCAAGAGTAATTTTGAAATTTGTAATATTTGATTTTTTTCCGACAGATACGAGAAGGATATGCTCGCATTTACGGGCTGCAGTCATAATTTGACGTCCGAAGAGGACGATGAACTTAGCAGAATGCGTAACGAAGTTGCCCATTGGAAGGAAAAAGAGATCAACGGGACCGAGAGAAGGCTGCTCGGTGGTTGCCCGTTGACTCCAAGGGAAACTTCGTTGTTACTCCGAGGGTTGGGATTTCCTCCGGATACTCGGATCTACTTGGTAGCTGGTGAAGCCTATGGAAACGGAAGCATGCAATATCTTAACGATGATTTCCCGAACATCTTCTCGCACTCGACCCTCGCCACGGAAGAAGAGCTCCGACCTTTCGAGAGGCATCAGAATATGCTGGCCGGTATAGACTATGTGGTTGCTCTCCAGAGCGACGCCTTTGTCTACACCTACGACGGGAACATGGCCAAGGCAGTTCAAGGACATAGACGCTTTGAGAACTTCAAGAAGACCATCAATCCTGACAAGTAATCATGCTTGTCCCAGTTTCTCTTTCTTTATCGTTAGAACTCGACCACGTTTAACGGGAAAAAAAAATGTTTTTTTTTTTGTTTGTTTTTGCAATCAGTTAGAAATTGCTACCTGATTTTTTAGGGGAATTCTTCGACAACAGGAGAAGTTCAGATGGTGTAGCTAATAATTATTCATCATTATAAGATAACTGTAGTTAATCCCTCGAATGTGTGCTCCGTTTGCGGGCCCTCTTTATTAACCGTTTTTTTTGTTGGCATTACAGGATGAATTTCGTAAAATTCGTCGATCAGTTAGACGAAGGAAAGATCACTTGGAAGAAGTTCAGCTCGAAAGTGAAGAAGCTGCATATAGACAGGGCCGGAACGCCGTATCTCAGAGAAACCGGAGAATTTCCGAAGCTGGAGGAAAGTTTCTACGCAAATCCCCTTCCGGGATGTATATGTGAACAAAACGATGGTAAAAGATAATAAAAGGTAACCACGATTGAATCTTCGACTCTAAGTCTCGACGCGAATTGATCTACACAGCAAAAAAAAAAAAAAAGCCAGTGCAAAAACACAAGTCGGTCAAACTTTTGCATGGCGAAAATGGCGATTTTTTTGGCTTTCGGGATTGTGGGGTTGGCAAAAATAATACATTCTTGAAGCATGTGGGAAGACTGAGAAAATTACAAATGTAATTGTAGGGTTATTATGATCACACATTATTATACAGCTCATTATTCTTTTGTATACTTCAGAATAGAATTTTCTCTCCATATTATATCACATTCTTAGATACAATTCCCACTCTATTTTGTTGTAATATATACATATATATATATATGTTTATTTTTATATGAAGAATGAACCCTAACACACGCTCGGCAAACGGGCTGAGTTACGTTTATTTATTTTTCTGTAATTTGGATTTATTTGTTACTATGCAATTTCTTATTCTAATCTCTCTCGAGATCGGTGACTGTTCGTGAGAGACTAGCGTTTTTCTGATCACGTTACGACAACGCCCGTCACAAGATCACAATCACATAGCACAAGATCACAATCACATAGCGAAGAAGGTAATTAAAAAAATCCCCAATGGTTTTAATGGCTCCAATCAGAGAAAATGAAAACAACGTAGGTCTGTTTTGCTTCACAAAAGGTGTATGATATCTTCACTGTAAAGGGTCATAGAAATTAAATAAAGCAAAGAGACCACAAAAATGTATACTAGTCCTTCCTAACCACATCACTATATTGAACCCTAAAAATCCCACAAAAAAACAAATGAAGAAATCGGGTTTTAACGATCGCAGAAGATCAAGGTTGTATAATAGACTCGACGAGGTCGTAAAGCGGGGCGAGCTCGCCACTGTCGATCAGCCGAAACTCCTGCGAAAACCGGGATCGAAAAATGAGTATGCAAACAAATGTAGAAGCAAGCAAGAAACCATTGAGGCAAGACAAGAGAAGTTACACAAGTGAAGAGAACAAAGTGCTTGAAGCAAGTGTTGAGGTGAGCTTCTTCCTTGAGAGAGACAATCTTCTGGAAATGAGTGTGGTAAATGTGCGCATACACTCTGAACAAACGCTTGAAGATTGTTCGAACCACTTCTTGGAAATTCGCTTGAAATGGAGCACCTACATATATTGTGCACACAAATATATCACATATATATATATATATATAGATTTAAAATTAAAAAAAAAAAAGACATGATAAGACACGTAAATGTTCGAGCGTTTGTATCACTTTGTCCCCGGAACTTTTAAATCGCAGTTAACTTTTCGCATAACATTTGAAGATAAATATAACATATTGAAGACAAAACCGTCATTCTACATAATATTTATGAAGTATTATAGATACGGCCCTTTTCCAGTGACATCGCTGAAAATTAATAGAAATTGTAAAAATTTATAAAAAGGAGTAAACTGTTACAATTCGCAAATTTAAAAGCTAAGACTACAAAAAATTAAGGAGACAATGAATATTTACCCGCTTTTTCACGGCCAGGGGAAAAACAACTTACACCCTAAATTTTAAGAAAATTCAAACACGAAAGTTTTTTTTTTTTCCTTCAATTTTTACCCGTAAATTTTTAGTATTTTCAATTTGTTACCCTTAATTATTCAGCCCCTCCCGCAATTCTTAGTCGTCGGAATTTGTATCATGAGTCCGCGGTGGGTCACGGCCTAATATAGTGTATAGAAGCATTAAAAGCTTGTATTATATACCTAGTTTTTGAGGGAAAATTGCCTCATCATCAAGCTGAACTTCAATCCAATCCATTAAATACTCGACATACTTTGGGGCTGAAACCTCTATCGGCTTTCTTATTGTCACCCCATCTGCCCATCTATACTCATACCTGCGCACAAATTCACTTCCTTAATATAACAAGATTATGTTTAAAAATATTTGATACAAAATTAACAAAAATCGAGAGAGTTTAGAGTCGATTTCGATAACTAAATGTCTCAAATTGATCGGTTAAGCGGAGTTATTGATAATCTACAGCGATACCGAACCAAGTAAAGAAGTTGTTCGTGTCAAATTGCTTGTGTTGCTCTTGCGATTGGATTGAATCGGGTTTTGGATAAAATTATACGTTCCTTTTCAACTTAAGCGTCAAATCGCATTGCAATCAGCTTCATAAAAACCACAACCACCACATTAATATTGAACAAGCCTATTGACCATGACAGTCATGTGCTTCCAATTCATTGAAAAACAAAACATGTTGATATAATCATATACATATATACTTGTATTTTACAATAATATTCTCATTCTAGTCCAAATTTAATTTTAAAAAATATAAAAATAAAGAAATAAAATTGCTGATCATGAAAATTAAGCACTCACTTTGGTCCTGCAGTCATGGTTGGGCAATTTGAAGGCGTGCAAAACTCAGTGAGCGTGCCGTACAGTATGTTCACTTGGTTGAAGAAGTCCACAGCTATATATATATACACACAACTCAAGTATTAATAATAATAATAATAATAATAATAATAATAATAGTATACAAGTATTTATATAAAGCTATACAAAAATAACATCTAAAAAATGCAGTGTTTAATATGAAGAACTCAACATTAGAAACCCGAATACATTTTCTAGTTTCGTGGTGCTTATTGGCCATTTTCAGATTTTTTTTTTTTATTATGGATTTTGGAATTGGCGTCCTAGAGTTAATTTGATTACCCGTCATTTTTTTTTTCATATTATATCTTCCCTTCAATTACGGTGGATTATTTTCTTTTCTCCGTGGTTTCTTCGAAAAATTAAGTTATCTCGAGTATATTTCGATATCGATTTCTCGAAACTTTCATATATATATATATAAAAAAAAGAGCTTACTATTAACTGCGAGCCATTCATTTCTGTCTTCACCAGGAGGAAGTCTCACAGCTTCTCTGAGATTCCCACTTCCCAGAGTTGCATCAATATGTCTTTGAAGTTGAGCACCCTTTATAAA
The DNA here is from genome assembly GCA_954871525.1 of Parietaria judaica. Lineage (NCBI taxonomy): Eukaryota > Viridiplantae > Streptophyta > Magnoliopsida > Rosales > Urticaceae > Parietaria > Parietaria judaica. The sequence continues at coordinate 1,499,996 of OX940864.1, read as the reverse complement.
TAATTAAATAAATAATTAAAAATTATGTATGAACTATGAAATATTGAAATTAAGTACTTAATCCTGTATTAAATGTGTTGGTGTATTCTCAATCTTTTTTTAGTCACAATAATATGCAAAGGCCACAAAATAATGTCGAGATCCAATCTTGTCCATGTTTGATTGAACGTCTTTTGAGTTAGAGACATGTGTACGTCTCTTATTTATGCTTTCGGAGTTTTTCGTGTAACTTTCACTGGACATGGACGGAATTTGACCTCGACAATATTTGTGACTTTGCATACTATTGCCGCTAGAGAGAGAGAGAATAATAGTGCGCGTATACAAGCTATTTAAAATACTTATAATACCGCAAATATCCCAAAATCAATGCGTCAATATAATGGATACGAGTGACTCCGTCCCGAGTTTATTAGCATAATCCTCGGTTACGCTGGAGAAATACCGAGACTAACCTTACTTCCCGAAGGAGCACTCTTTTTGGGCCGAAACGTTTTCTGGTTATTTCTGCAATATTATTCAGATATAAGAGATTGATCCATGAAGACTCATACACACACATATATACATATCAATATATATATATATATATATCGAAGAAATAGAATTACAAGGGAAGAAAAGGAAATGGAAGAGAGACCAACCTGCTTCCAAGACCGAAGAGACTCATCGTAAATGGTTTTGAGATCAACGTATGGAAGAAAGATGGAAATATATATATATATATATCTATATTTGCCCACAGAATTATGTAATATTCAAATATATATATAAAACAAAGAGAGAGAGAGAGAGAGAGAGAGAGAGAGTCTCTCTCTATCTATATATTTCTCTCTGTTCTTGACTTGGCTATTGCCAGTCTGTCTCTCTTTCAGAGCCAGCCAAGAACCTTTCTTTTTTACAATATATATAATTTATATATATATATTATCGTATGTGTGTATAATTTGTTTGCTTGCATGTTTCACTTACCTGGAATATTCTCCAATTTGCATTAAATTATTATTTAATGAATTATGTCATTTATGTAATTTGACGTTTAAATCAGTAAAAATATAAAGTTACGTGTGGTTATTCCAAGGTGAGCGTTTTTTTTTATGGGCTCGCACTTTGTACCTCGAAGATACAAATTCAAATTCAGAACCACCGAGCTAGTAGTGTCATTGAACGATAAATTGCTCACATCAACGTGTCGTAAAATACCGATAAACTAGTAATTTCGTTATTTATTTCAATACTTTGCTAAATTTTATGAATTTATGAATGGAAAAATAAATATTCTGGTGATTTTTTTAGTTTCCTAAAAAGTGATGTCACGTAGTTTATTTCATGAGATGCATGAAATATGGTAATGGTTTCTTAGATATTTAATAATCATGCATATATTTGAATAATTCAAGATATATTATACTTACTAATTTATTTAATTATATTGTAGTACCAACTCTTATTTGTATAGATATATTAGCTTCATTTCTTAGAGGAGAAGAAATGATTTATTTAAATAATTACAAATATTATGTCACGCATGACTAGGACCTCCTAAGATTAGGCATTTGATTATGCAATCACTCTTTTTCTTATCTAAATGTCATCAATTTTTATAAATTTCTTTTTTACTTTTATATCTTCTATAGGAAATGACTTAAGTTAATTTACTATATAATTAAAAAAAATAACTTAAGCTAAGTAATTTAAAATCGTTGAATTAGCACGTTTTGAGAATTGCTAATTTCACAAGATATCAACTTAATCAGATTAAATGACGAGTCGATGCTTGTCAAATCTAATCATATGATATTTATTATCAAACTTAATTTTTACCCTTTTGTTTTTATTACTTAATGCAATATTTGTATTGGGTTAATGACGGCAAAAATACCTAAAGTTTGGTCAAAGAACCCCTCGTGTACCCAAAGTCGAAAATTGGTGGCAAAAGTACCCAAAGTACGTTTTGGGGCGTTGACCCGTTTTTTCCGTCCATCCACTAACGGTGCCGTCCACGTGGCCGTTAGCCTCTTTCCGCGTGGCACGCCACGTGGTCGTTGACCGCCACGTCATCCAAACTTTGGGTATTTATGCCGTAATAAAACCAAAGTTTGGGTATTTATGCCGCGATAAACCATTTTTTATATTTTTTCGCTTGTTGACGACATCTAAAGAAATGTTAAAACATTATAGCTTTGGTAAGACTCGAACTCATCACCTTCCCCCTCATAAAAGGACAAGATAACCATTAAACAACATTCACTTCACATTATATCTTGACAAAAATAAGAATATAAATAGAAACTTATTGATAAGTGATCATAGTAATAGATACATATGTATTTTTCGTACCGGGTTCGGGTTGACTTATTTGGAACGGGGGTGAGTTGACTTTTTTGGACCGGGGTCGAGTTGGCTTTTTTTAGAACGGGGTCGAGTTGAATTTTTTGGACAGTGGTCAAGTTGAATTTTTCGTACCAGATTCATGTTGACTTTGTCGGTACGGGTTGGGGTTGACTTTTTCAGAACCGGGTCGAGTTAACTTTTTGAAACGGGGTCGGGTTAACTTTTTCAACTTGAATCCGCTACAAAATATTCAACCCGACCAAAGTCCAAAAAAGTCAACCCCTGGGTCTGAAAAAAGTCAACCTGACCCCGTTCCAAAAAAGTCAACTCAATCATGGTCCAAAAAGGTCAACCCAACCCCTTTCCTATTATGTCAACCCGAACCCGGTGCGAAAAAACATATGTTTCTATTACTATGTCACTTATTAATAAGTTTCTATTTATATTATTATTTTTGTCAAGATATAACACGAGGTGAATGTGTTTTAGTGGTTATGTTGCTCTTATATATGTGGGGGAGGTGATGAGTTCGAGTCCTACCAAAGCCATGATATTTTAACCTTTATTTAGATGAAACCAATTTTTTTTAAATAGTTTATCGCGGCATAAATACCCAAACTTTGGTTTTATCACGGCATAAATACCCAAAGTTTGGATGACGTGGCAGTCAACGACCACGTGGCGTGCCACGTGGAAAGAGGCTAACGGCCACGTGGACGGCACCATTAGTGGATGGACGGAAAAAACGGGTCAACGCCCCAAAACGTACTTTGGGTATTTTTGCCACCACTTTTTGACTTTGGGTACATGAGAGGTTCTTTGACCAAACTTTGGGTATTTTTGCCGTCATTAACCCTATTATCTTTATACCAAATGTGCAGATTAACAGTAATAATTTAAGTATTTTTGCCGTTGATTGTTTCGATTTTAGGATAAGAAGAGAGAATAAGAATGACAAAGAAAGTGGCGTGTGACAGAACTCGATTCTGCAACTCATTAGTGGGACCAGATCAACTAAATTATTTATATTTCTTAGCTGTATTTTCTTCACATAAAATAAAAAAGTTTGAACTTGGAAGAGAAAACGAGAAAGAACAAACCTATTATCTTGTTTACAATTAGCTGTATATTTATTTATTTTTTTTCTTTTAGTTTATGATAATGCCAAGCGCGACTTTTTTGTTTTTTTAGTGGAATACTCAAATAAAAACTTTGTCAAAATTAGATTACCTATTCCTCGTAGCAAAATATAAATTATATATCTGTGCTTGGAAACATTTAAAAGAAAAAACAAACTTACATTTTTTTTTACCTTAAGTAAAAGTAAAACTAAGAGTTAATTGCTCTTCTATTAAAAGTTAATGAACCGAGCTCTTAAAAAAATGGAACAAATAATTATATATTTTTTTTTTTTGTTATAATTTATTGGTGCAAACCGTCCATCTATAACAAAGAAAAATGACACAAGTGGTCTTTCTTTTCTGTTATAATTTAGTGATACAAGTACAACTAAACTAGTATATCTGTAAAAATAGATTGCACAAATGGTCCCTCTATTAGGATTTAGTGATGCAAAATGTACCTATCGACTGTTTTACGTAACTAAATCTTAATAAAGGGACCGTTTGTGCCACTTTTATAATAGACACTTTTGCGTTTCTAAATAGAAAAAGAACGACCATATGTGCAACCTTAACGATCATATGTGCAACCTTTTTCTTTTATATAAAAGGACAATTTGAGTTACTACCCTTTTAACAAAGAAAAATAGCATAAATGGTATTTCTTTATGATTTAGTGACACAAATAGTAAATATGTAAAAATAAATCGCACAAATGGTCCCTCTATTAGGATTTAGTGATGCAAAAGGTCTCTATCGATTTTTTTACGTAACTAAAACTTAATAAATGGACCATTTGTGTCACTTTTTTAATAGACACTTTTGCGTTACTACATCGTAACCGAACGACCATATGTGCAACTTTTTTTTATACAGAAGGACTATTTGATTTACTACCCTTTAATAAAGGGGCTATTTGTGCTATTAAGCCAAAATCTCAGCACGTATGTCGTTTTGTGTACTTATTTGTTCCTCTTTCATTGTCGTTTTTACCCTGTCGTTTCTATTTCTTCACTGATATGTTTAGCTTATACGTCGTTTCTAACTTTTTGTCTTTTCTCACTATTATGTCGTTTGGTGTGAGACTAATATTTCTGTCGTCTTAAAGTAATTGTTGGTTTTTCACTTCAAATTTAATTTAATTAGTTTTATTTTTTAATTAATTTTCCCCCTTGAAATGCCATCATTTTAGTTTTTGATGTTTTTACTCTCGTGCCAGTTTATTTCATAAATCAACGGGCGAGGGCGGATTGACTCAAAGGGGGTGACAAGAATTCGGCTTATTTTCACTCGCGAGCCGAGCGGAGAAAGTCTCAAAACTTGATCAATGGTATCCAAAACGAGGAGGGCATTTGGATTACCGGGGAACGGGAGGTCCGCAATGTTTTCGAGAGGTATTTTATCGGCATCTTCGCTTCAAATGGGGCTTCCGGAAATGATTTTTATATGATCACACGTGAAGACGTTCGCGCGCTCCCGGATTGGCAACAACACATCACGGAGGAAGCCTTCACGGGCGAGGAAGTGGACAAGGCTCTTTTCTCCATGGGGCCTCGCAAAGCTCCGGGCCCCGATGGTTTACACGCCTTATTCTTCCAAAGGTATTAAAAAGTGCTAGGGGAGACGGTTCGGAAGGAATGCTTGGACATTTTAAATGGACGTGCTAGTGCCCGCCCTTGGAATGCGACGAATATTGTCCTCATTCCCAAGGTCAAGAACCCGACGAAAGTTAAAGACTACCGGCCTATTAGCTTATGCAACGTGATGCTCAAGATTGTGACAAAGGTGGTGGCTAATCCGATCAAAGGGGCTCTTTCTTCCGTCATCTCCGAATCGCAAAGTGCTTTCGTCCCCGGTAGACTTATCACGGACAACGCCGGCATCGCCTTTGAGCTCCTCCATTCGCTTAAAAGGAAGACATAGAGGAAGAAAGGAAGCATAGCCCTTAAGCTTGACATGAGCAAAGCTTACGATCGAGTTGAATGGGGTTTCATTGACGCGATGTTGAAAAGAATGGGTTTCGGTCCAAGAGTGACCGGCGTGGTTCGTGATTGCATCTCCACCCCGGTTTTCTCCGTGGTCATCAACGAGAGAGTTGGAGGGACTTTCACCCCGGCGAGGGGGCTTCGGCAAGGGTGCCCTTTGTCGTTATACCTTTTCCTCGTATGTGCGGAGGGTTAATCTGCTCTTATTCGAGGGCAAGAACGTTTAGGCCTCCTTCGAGGCTTTGTTTGTCGACCCGAGGCTCCTCCGGTGACGCACCTTCTCTTCGAGGATGATAGTATCGTCTTTTGCGAAACTAATGACGATTGTTGCAATGCGATTAGCTCCCTCCTAGCGACCTACGAGAAAAGTTCGGGGCAAATGGTCAATATGGAGAAATCTATGATGTGTTGTTCGAATAACATCTCGGACGAGAGGGTGACCCATTTTGCTAGTATTCTCAATATGACTGTCGTTGAAAAGCTCGAATCTTATCTCGGGTTACCGACGCAAGTGGGACGTCAAAAAGTGGCAACTTTTAGTAACCTCACAAGCCGTGTTAGCAAGCACCTTCGGGCATGGAAAGCAAACATGTTTTCGGCGGGAGGACGCGAGGTTCTTGTGAAGGCGGTGATTCAAGCAATACCGACTTACACAATGAGCCTCTTCCGGATCTCCTCGACCACCATTGACGAACTTCATAGGCTTATTGCTCGGTTTTGGTGGGGGGGTTCGGAAGATAAGCGAAAAATCCATTGGAAACGATGGGACCTCATCGCAAAACCGAAAGCGGAGGGGGGACTAGGTTTCAAAGACCTTGGCGATTTCAACCGAGCACTCGTGGGACGGCTTACGTGGCGCATTATCCGACACCCCGATTGCTTGATGGCTAGAGTGCTCAAAGCGAAGTATTTTCCGGCTTCCTCGGTGCTTGAATTTGAGTGTAAGGTTAGTTCCTCCTTTCTTTGCAAAAGCCTTTGTTGGGGACGAGACTTGGTTCGACAAGGGATTAGGTGGCAAGTCGAGAACGGGAACCTTAGGGCTTTTTCTCAACCTTGGATACCGAGATCCGGGGCTTTTGGCGTGGTTACCGAAGAGCCTAACGATGGGTACCCTTGGAGAGTAGCCGACTTCATAAATGATGGGAAATGGGATCACGACTTGGTACGGAATTTGATGAATCCATACGACGCCGACGCAATTTTGAGAATCCCGTTGGGACGTGAAGACCCCACCGATCGGTTAGTATGACATTTTGAAGAGGACGGGATATATACGGTTCGGTCGGGCTACCGGCTTGCACGATCGACTAGCCGCGATGGACCATCGTGCTCGGACTCTCAAGAACCACGGTGGTGGAAGACGATGTGGTGTCTCCGAATCCCCCCTAAGGTGAAACATCTAATGTGGCGGACGTGGTTCGACGCTTTACCGACCTTTGGAGCGCTTCGTGGTAGAGGAGTGGATTGTTTACCGTTTTGCAAGTTTTGCGGGGCGTTACCGGAGGATGGCCTTCATGCAATTTGGGGTTGTGAACGAGCACAAGCAATATGGAAGAGCTCGAATTTGCACCGGTGGGTCGACAAGACGGGGGTAATTCTCATGAAGGATCTTTGTCTTCGAGCAATGGACAACCTATCCGTGGTAAATTTGGAGCTTTTTTGTGGGCTTGTGTGGGCGGTTTGGAAGGACCGGAACCTCAAACTCTTTGAAAACGTCTCAAAAAGACCGGAAATGTGGGTCGAAGAGACGGCGGGATGGCTCGCAAGCTTCAAAGAGGCAACGAGCACCACTTTGCGGCCGAATATCGACAAACCGGTTCGACAATCCTCTTGGACCGGAGCGGAAAACGGGGGGCTTACTCTTAATGTGGATGCGGCGTGGTTGGAAGAACACGGACAAGCGGCGGTCGGTGGAGTCGTGAGGAACGCCCGAGGCATGGTGCTAGGGGTCACGGCCGCAAGGCTAATCGTGGTGGACTCGGCTTTGATGGCGGAATGCACGGCTATTCTTCATGGGCTCCAATTCGCCCATGACCGGGGTTGGACAATCTCGGTGGTAGAATCGGATTGTCTTCGGGCAATCCAAATTGTCAAAGGGAAGCTATTTAATAGTTTACAAGGACCGATTCTACGGAGCATTGCATGCTTGCTCAAGAAAGTGGCGCCGGCGGGAAAGATTCGGTGGATCCCTAGACTATCTAACGAGGTTGCAGACTCGTTAGCAAAATCTCGTATCCCCGCGGAGACTTCGGACTTTTGGTCTTGTAATTGCCCGGAGTGGCTCGATTTGTACGTGCGGAGGGATTTAAGGCCCTAATCTTAATGAATTTATTTCCTTCAAAAAAAAAAAATCTCCCGCTACTTCTCTCTCTCTCCTTCTTCTTCTTGATGTTCCTCTCCGTATCTTCTGTATCTTCGATCTTCCAGAGATGTAAGAGCGTGAAGCAGCTCAAAGAAGCCCACTCTCAGCTCGTCCTCAGAGGCCTCGACCACCCTCCATCTTCTCTCAGACCCGCGATCTCTCTCTCCTCTCTCCACCCCATCGCACAAGACACTCGCTACGCTCTCCTTCTCCTCCTCTTCCGAATCCCAACACTCGCTTCTCCGCCGCTGTTCCTCTTCAATACCGTCGTTCGGGGCCTTGCTCGCAGCCGTGGCGGCCCCGCTTTCGTCCCGAGCTCGATGCTGGTCCTGGCGCGCATGGCGGAGCTCGGTCTCGCTCCCAACAGCTTCACGTTCACCTTTCTCTTTCAAGGCTTCTCTGGCTGTGGCGCGTTTGATCTGGGCAGACAGTTTCACGCCGTTTTGGTGAAGAATTGCTTCGAATTCGACGTCTTCGTTCGGAACTCGGTGATTCAATTCTATTCGGTCTGCGGGGCGATCGGGGAAGCGAGACGGGTGTTCGACGAGAGCGGGGAGCCTGACGTCGTTTCTTGGAACTCCATGATTAACGGGTATGTTGGAATCGGGGTTTTGTCTGAGGCGTTGAAGATGTTCGACGAAATGCCCGAGCAAAACGACGTGTCGTGGAACAGCGTGCTCGGTGGCGTGGCGAAGCTTGGCTCGATGGAAGAAGCGTACGAGATATTTGTGAAAATGCCGAGAAGAAGTCTGGTTTCGTGGGTCGTGATGATTTCCGGGTTTGCTCAGCGTGGAAGGCCGAAGGAAGCTTTGGCTCTGTTCAGAGATATGTTATCGTTGGATCAGAAACCGAACAGTGCGATCTTGGTCAGTGTTCTCTCAGCGTGTTCGCAGTTAGGAGCGTTAATTCTCGGAAACTGGGTTTATTCTTATATCCGAAAGCGTGATCTGACGATCGATTCAATACTTTCTGCAGCACTCATCGATATGTATGGTAAATGTGGCAGCATCGATCTCGCAATGCAATTGTTCTGTGAATCGAAGCAAAAATGCGTTTCGTCTTACACGGCTGCTATATCAGGGTTAACGATGAACGGTCGCAGCCACGAAGCTCTCGAGCTCTTTGAGTCTATGAAATCTAAACGAATTGCCCCCGACAGTGTCGCTTACATCGCTGTTCTGACCGCCTGCAGTCACGAGGGTTGGGTCGAGAAAGGCTTTCACTATTTCAACTCAATGTCATCAGACGTCTCGGAAGTCAAACCCGAGCTAGACCACTACGCCTGCATGGTTGACCTTCTTGGCCGAGCGGGTAAGCTTGAAGAAGCAGAGTGTTTCATCGCTTCAATGCCGATGAAACCAGACAGTGCAGTTTGGGGAGCGCTTCTGGGCGGCTGTAGAATTCATGGAAACGCCGAAATCGGACGCCGTGTCGGGAATCTTCTGATGCGATCAGATGGGGATCACGACGGAAGATATGTCGTACTTTCCAATGTGTTTGTCGAGTCAATGAGAGGCGAAGAAGCCGAAGAAGTTAGAGAAACAATGCGAAGAAAAAAGGTGAAGAGAGTTCCAGGGCACAGTGTGATCGAAGTGAAAGGCGTTGTTCACGAGTTCTTAGCCGGGGATCGGTCGCACGAAAGAGCCGACGAGATTTACAACATATGGAACGAGATCGTTGTCGAGTTGAAGAAGTTCGGCTACGTTGCAGAGACGAGAGGGGTCGGTTTCAACGTGGAAGAGGAGGAGAAGGAAGCGCTGATTGGTTATCACAGCGAGAAACTGGCCTTGGCTTACGGGATCATGTGCACGAAGCCCGGATCGGCGATTCGGATTATGAAGAATATTAGGATCTGTGGCGATTGTCATTACGCTTTCAAGCTCGTTTCAAAGGTTTTCAAACGAAAAATAGCCGTTAGGGATCGGAAAAGGTTCCATCATTTTGTAGATGGGAATTGTTCATGCATGGATTATTGGTGAAAACCTGTATTATGTGACACGGTACAGGCTACTAGATTTTTTTAGTATACTGCTTCGGCCCTCCGGTACTGAGATCGATAAAAATGTATTAACCGGTTTGAACATGTAACAAATCTGTAAAGAAATAGTCCCCCAATTTTCCGCTACGGTCCAAGTCAAGTATTTTTCCCGCAGTTAACCCAAAAAGATATCTTGCTCGTGCTCATGTGACACGGCATGACATGTCAATATGCCAAGTGACATGGCATGACACGCGACGTTAAAAGTGTTGCTACATTTCATGAATTAAATATTTTTAGTCATGAATTTAGTCGAAATCAAGTTTTTTTTTTTTTTTTTCTTTTCTAACTTATCAAATTTAGTCGAAAATAATAGCTAGCAAGAGACCCCAAAAAAAAAACTAGATGCACTAAAAATGAAACTCAAGGAATCAATTACAACAAGAGACAAGACATGAAACTCAGACATCAACAAAACCAAACAATTAAAATAGTTTCTATTTTCCCTCAAAAAAAAAAACAAAACCAAACAATTACACACTCATGACAGAGAGAGAGACCTTCCTCGCAACCCTAGGAGACCATGACTGAATAACAACACAACACAGAAAAACTCCGATGAAATCATCAGTTAGTGCCCCCAAGAACACCCTTGAGCTTCTGGATCTGCGCCTTGTCCAGAAACGTGGTCGCCGCAACCAGCTCCGTTGGCAAATCGTTGGCGAACAGCGCAAAGTCGGTGACCTGAAGACCCGGGCTCTGACTGTTGAACCCGACGAAGAACAACCCGTTCGACTTCCCGGAGTTGATCTGGAAGTGCAGCAAGCCCTGGGGCAGCACGAAGATGTCGCCTTTGTTCAGCTGCTTGATGTACACCTTGTTGGCCGTCGAGACGAAGCCGGCGCAGATGGAGCCCTGAATGACGAGCATGATCTCCGTCGCGCCGGGGTGCGTGTGGAACGGCACCACGCCGCCCACGGCGAGGTCGACACGAGTGAGCGAGATCCCGAGCCCGTTAATCCCGGGGAACTGTGTGTCGAAGGCGGTGGTGATGGCGGCCTTGATGAGGTTCGAGGTGTTCCCGGTGGCAGCAAGGCCGGAGTAGGCGAAGTCGTTCTCGGTGACCTTCGTGGGATCCTTGCAAGGGTAGCCCGCCGGACCCGGCGCCGCTTTAAGGTCGGCAACGCAGAAGTCCTGGATCGCCCCGAGGGCGGGCGAGGCGAGGAGCGAGAGGAGGAGGAAGAGGCAGATTCTCATGGCGCTCTCCATGCTTTTGCTTTTGTTGTTGGTTTGGTTATGGTGATATTGATAGGGTTTGGTACGTAGGGTTTTTTTTATAGGGGTTTGTATGCATGAAATATCTTATCATCGTTGGTTTACGTTCATCCAATTTCGTTATCGACGACGAGTCACGTGTGTGACTTTGTGAAACAGCCATGGAATACGCTAGATCTTTTCATTTGAAATTTAAATATAATATATACACACACTATATATATATATGTTGTGCATGTGATATTAGGGCAAGTTGTTCTCGTCGTAACGTGTAAACGACAATTTATTTTGCAGTGAATTTACGATACGTACAAGCTCATGGAAAAGCTTCAAAATATCCTTTCCTATGAACAGCTAGGATTTTTATTTTTACATTGATAATATTTTTCAAGAGGAATATTTACTTTATTACGTCCACGATTACACACGTGAAATGAAAATGAGCATTGTACATATAGTTATATACGATAAGAAGAGTATAATTATATCTTGGTGATAATTTACTTCATTACACGGAGAGTTGGGTTAAATAAACACGTAGTGAAAGAAGCGGAGAAGAAGGTTACAATCGATCGACGGCTTAGTATATAATTGCGCAAGTGGTTCGGTTAAAGAAATCGAGTATGTCCTCTCCTCCTGGTGAGTGATCGAGAGCTCTTGAGCGTGTAATTATTTTACTTTAGCGGAACTTTAGTTGACAATTTTGAGCTCCGGACCAAAAAGATATCGCCGTGTAGTCTACTTTACCGTTCTTGATGATATATTGAATCGAATCAAGTTTTGATAAGCAAAAACAATTATTATAATATCATGATAATGATCGTCAAATTTACAATGGTACAACAAATTATTGTATCATTTGATATCAATTGCATATCGATATCAATGTGTTATAGTCCAATAGATTCAATTGAAGTAAAGTTGTGAGTAATATGCACACGCATTGCTATATAAGGATGATTAAGAAACCACATTAATGGCAAAAGTACCGAAAGAAGACAAATTAATGAGAAGATGCAGGACCATATATATATAGGAGCACATGGAAATATAGTTTTGGAAGCACAAAACGACATCGTTTCGGTTATGTCTGACAGCTAAAAGGTGTCATCTTCCTCCAAAAAGCTTTAAAACTACGATGGCATTTAGCAATCCAATTGAGTGGACATCACGAATTCCCCATCTTCTAGGGTTCTTTATCTCTGATAACTTAGGTAAAAGTAAAACTATATTCGTCTCTTCTTCAATAAGTTTTTATCTGCATTATAATGTGTAAATAAATGTACCATTACTTTTTCTTTTTTTACAGTGGTTAACTTTGAATCTTTGACGATGGATATTCCTGTTTTTATTCTATATACTATATTGGAGCTTAGGCGTGAAACCAGAACCGAAGATTTAACATTTTTCTCGTTCCTGTCCCGAAAAACTAGGGACAATTTTTTTTATAATCCCAATTCCGATTGTAAAATTTTCCCTTTTTTCCTTCTTCGAAACAGAACGGGAAAATTTTTGAGGAAAAAAAAAAAACAAGGATAAAAAATGTAAGCATGAATTATAATGATTTACAGCCAATATGATAAATACGCTACTTTTGTCGCTATAAATTTGTTTAGGGTTAATTGCAGCAAAAATACCCAACCTTTGGTCAAATTCTCTGCTGTGTATACAACCTCCTTAAATGGCGGCAAAAGTACCCAAACTTAGCAGTTGGGAGTTGACCGAGAAAATCTATCTATGTGGCAATCAGCCTTTGCCACGTGGCATGCCACATGGCACTTGGCCGCCACGTGGCATGCCACGTAATTATTATTATTTTAAATATTTTTTTAAAAAAAATATTTTTATTAAATTATTTTAAAAAAAAATTAAAAAAAATTTTAATTTTTTTTAAAATAAAATTATTTTTCCATAATAACCAATAATGAATATTTAAATTTAAATTTTCATTATTGTTTTTTATTATTAAATATAACTATTCATTTTAGAAAAGTGGATCAAACGAAATAAAAAGAAAAAAGAAAAAAATCCCCGTTCACGGTTCATTCAAGCTCCGCCTCCAATCTGGTTCACGGGTGTAACGAAATCGCTTAATATGTTTAATAATAATAACCAATAATAATCATATGATTATTTAACGAATTTTTAAAAAAAAAGAGAGAATAATATATAAATAAAAAAACATATTAAACAATTACTATTATTCTAAAATGCAAACACAAAAAAATATCATGCAAACAAATAAAAATAATTTTTCATTAAATATAAATATGACTACTATTTTTTTTTTGAATAAGTGGTGTGTATTTAATTATGTCTTGATTTTTTAAACATTATGTATGTGTTTATTAGTTATTATTATTAAACATATTAAACAATTTTATTCGACGCGTGAATCGGATCGGAAACGGAGTTCAAGTGAACTGTGACCGGTGAAAATTACTTCGTTCTACCCACTTTTTGAAAAATAAATAATTATAACCAATAATTAATATTTAAATTTAAATATTCATTATTTTTTATTATTGAAAAAAAATTATTAAAAATAAAAAAATAATTTTGTTTAAAAAAAAATATATTTTTTAAAAAATTATTTAATAAAATAATAATTACATTGCATGCCACGTGGCGGCCAAGTGCCATGTGGCAAAGGTTGATTGCCACATAGATAGATTTTCTCGGTCAACTCCCAAATGCTAAGTTTGGGTACTTTTGCCGCCATTTACGGAGGTTGTATACACAGAATTTAACCAAAGGTTGGGTACTTTTGCCGCAATTAACCCATTTGTTTATTAAGTTTTTTCAACTCTCGTTTAAGGTAAAAGTCATTAATTTAGAATCTTATTTTGTAAAATATTAGTACATGCAGTCATAGATCTATCTGTTTTCTTCGAAATAAAAGCTAAATCGTCCAATTTAGAATTAAAACGACTAAATTATGACTAAAATATATTAGATAAAAAATACAGGGACTCATTTCGAAACCAATTTTGAGAAGGAAAAAAAACAAATTAAATTAGTGGGTCCACCTGATAATATTTTCACTCGTGAAGCATGGCAACTCACTCTTCAAATTACTCAACTTGCATAAAGTAAAATTTGATATAAATAATAGTTAAAAAAAAAAACTAGAGAATATAAATGACCATAATTTAATGTAAGTAATTGACATTATAAAAAATAAAATAAAAAACTCTCATTAGTTATGGCATCAACTTAAGCTACAAAATTTGGCCACTTTGAAGAGGCATTGATTAATTAATTAGCACATGATCACCTGATAATCCCTTCTGCATTGTTGAGGGCTTTCTTTAAGACCCTAAACTTGTCGTTCATCTTCTCGTCTTTCTTCACCACATACTCCTTCACAAAGAACTCGATCCCTTGCCGCAGAGTTTCGAGCTCGGGCGTGACGGCCACACGCGTGAACACATTCCACACGACGCTATCCGGGTGATCAAACAAGGCCTCGAAGAGCATGCGGAAGTGCATTATCTTTTTGGGCGTCAATTTGGTGACGTCGTTGAGATCGACAGGCTTCAACACGGAAACGGAAAGAGTGAAAGAGGTGACCATCTCAACAATGAATTTGGCCAGATTCATCGATGTCGCCAGTGACATTGATTCCACCTCTTTGTATTGGTCCCACAAGCAAAACTGCACAAAATATCGAAAAACATCCAAAGAACCCGGTCAAAAGAAGTGTATATATATATATATTATAAGAACTTGTGAAAAAATTGTGGACACGTTCAAATTTTGTGGAAAGTTTTTCAAAATTTTGAGTTTTACGGGGTAAATAAAAAACCAAAACTTGTGAAACGACATGCGAGTTTTCCGAGTATATTTCCAAGGCATACCCTTGCTAAAGAGCACAGTTTTTAGACCACTGATATATATAGCGAGAGATACCGAGACATACAGTGAGAGAAAAAGGGAGAACTTGTAGTCAACGATAATAAGATTATTTTGCATAAGATATTCTAAAGAGTAATTTGCAGATATGCTCGTTGAATTTATTGTGTTGTTTCGGTTTTTCCCCTAAATTTGACAGATGTAAGAGAATACCTACTAAAAATAGTTCAGGAGGGAAACTGTTGCAACTCTACAAGTTCACAAGCGTAGCTGATAATAACTCTTGTCGAAATTATTGCTAAAAAAATTAAATGCTGCATGAGTAGATAAGCAAGACGTACCTGTAACGTGAATTTATGATTTTTCTCATTGTCGCACAACTTGGTAGCAAGGACGGTGTAGTATTTGTTGAATACCTTCTCTTGCAAGCAACACTTGAGAAGAACTCGCATGATTTCTCGGTCCTGTTTCACCCGCATGAAAACATAAATAAACATCACTGATATAGATTACCACAGGAATTGTTAGTGATTATCGGGTTACTTTATTTACGCTTTATATAATTTAGATAAGAGATTAAATAGCATTCCTCTACTTTAAATTGTATTTTCTTTCAGTAGGGGTATTTTGGTCTAAGGTTAATAAAGAGTGTCAATATCCTATATACAGGCACCTACGCCAATTAATTAGCGGAATTTCCAATTTAGCGTCTTTAAGAAAAAAATTCGGTTTTACATTTTGAATTAGAGACAGAGGATTTGTTTATCGATAAAATCATGTTTCTCTTGGATTTCTATTCGGGTCTTATCAAAATCATTACGTGGATAATTAGTATCAATCTCTTAGAACTATTTTCACCATTCTGCTAGGTGATTCCTTACCTGTTTTCCCGGCAAGTCTAACCTCAAGAGCTTCTCAAACGCATCAATGTAATCTTCGCTGCTCATAATTATGCAAAATATCGCCTTTCTAGCGTCAGTGTTCATCCTCTGTGAAGCAGCAAGCTCCAACATTTTCTGGGCTTCCAAAACCTCTTTGTCGATCGTGTTAGCAACTTCTTCAACATCGTACCGTTGTGTTGACTCCTCCACAGTTGACCACCATTGACCTTTCTTATCGGGATCGAGAAGTTTACTCCAGTTTACGCATCTTATTATTATCTCATCTACTCTTAGCTTATAGGAACAAAACCAACAAAACAATACGAGCGATAAGTAACAAGACAAGCAAAAACAAGCATAGATAGTTAATGATGAAAAGGAAATATCTATGAAGAAAAGCGAGCAATGAACTAGACAAACCTTCTGAAGCCATTTCTTGATTCGTGTGTGATTTGCGGAATCCTCTTTAGGCCGTTTCTTGTTGTTTTTTATGTCGAATATGGTTTCAAGCATAAATTCCATCTGCAATTATCACAAAGCATCTTAATCAGCATACTTCAGAACAAAATATAGATATAGATAGATATATTAAATAAAAAAAACATATAAGAACTTACTCTCTTGCCGTTTATATTTTCCGGGCCTTGAGCTTTTAACTCGTTCACTCTACTTTGAACACTCATAATGAAATTTTTCATGGAAAGAGGATCCTCTGCCCTAATTTTCATCCCACAGCCTGTGAAAATAATGTTAAAAAAAAAAAGTTATGATTTATTTCAATTCAAATTAGAATGTAAGTAAAGCAGAACCACGAAAATCTCTTTACACTGCAAAATCGTCAAGATTGTCGAGACGTCAACCTCCGTTAACCTCTGGCCCAACATGGTAATGAAGTCGTATATTAAGTCGCTGAAAAAGCAATGCAAGATTAAAAATGATGAACCCAATATTAACATTGCCTATTCAAGAACAATAGACTAGTTCATTACGGGAAGTAAAATGTATAAGAAAATAATTCCGTCAAAAAAGTGAATTAAACCAAATTCCTCAATGATAAAAAGATAATCGAGTTATGCCCAAAATCTGATCTCATAATGAGACCCGTGACTTCGTTTCCGAGCCTCAATTCTAGACAGAGACTAAGTTAACTAAATTTAGGAGAACATTTCAGCTTTCCTTCTCCAATTAGTGTACCTTAGATAGACAAATTACAACCTAACGGGGTTGGCCCAAACACTAAAACCAAAGAATATTTTAAACATAAATAAATAATCAACATATCAAGACCTAATTAAATAGCATGAAATAATATATAAACCGCGCAAAAGAATATGGGCAACATACCTGGCGCAGACTCCGAATATACATAAATAAGAGAGCAAAAGCGTGATGTTACGCAGCGAAAGATTATCTTGTTTCCGGTACTCATCCTGAAAAAAGACATCCACTCAACATCTTTGTGATAATTTAATCATGTAATCAACTAAATTCTTGTAATTTAATCATACCTCGAAATTGCTTGCAAGTGAAGCCAAAAGCTTTGCACTGAAGTCAACTCCAACCGAGCAGGCCATACCCGCGACAAATGCAGCAAAAATCGCAGCATACCTAACCAATAACATTTAGTTAGATTCCAACAAAGCAATACATTCTTATTTAAATATGCAAGAGTTCCTTAGCCCCGCAATTACACATATTTAAACTAATAGATAATACTTTCGAAACCCTTTTTTTACCAAATCGGTACCGGCACCGCTACTAGTACTGAGTTCAAAAAATAAAGAAATCCGGACCATAACCGAAAAGTCTCAAAGACTATGTCCTGATCCCAATTTCACCCCTAATATTCTGGTATACAAATTTTCTAAATATCCATTAATAAGAAAGTGACATTTTGCACACACATTAAATATAATATTGAGTTCACATGATTATGGGAGCAGTATAAGCATGAAACAAAAGATTATAACATACTGTTCATTTCCGCGAGGACCGTTAGAGCACGAAGCCAAAACCTCCTCACTGATCATCTGAGAAGCGAAAATGCGAGGGATCGAACGGAATATATCGGACATCTCTGCAGTGATTGACTCAACGTTCGATTCGGAAAGCCTGTTTAAAAGCCCTCGTACCCGTCTTCGAATCTGAGAGTACTCTTCCATTTCATTTTTCGCGGCCCGCAAATGTGGAGCTACATATTTTTTCGGTTCCACATTCGGAATTTCTTCAACCGGCTCAATGTTTTTGCCGTCTAATTCATCACCTTCTTCCTCTTTATCAGATTGGGTGTTCTTCTTCTTCCTCTTTTTCGATGGAATCTTAGCAGGAACTTCTTCAGAATCATCCATCTCCATGGCTTCCGATAATTCGACTTCCGGTTTTTCCACTTTGCGTTTCTTTCTCATAAGCTTTTCTTCCGATTTCTGGATTGGAAGTCCTTCTTCCGTAACAGACGGAAGGTCTCCAAACAGCGAAGCAAGCCCGTCAATGTCTCCCCGTAATCTTCCACCCTTCTTCAGATTGAGCTTCTTCGCAAGCCTCCGTTCCAACGCCAAGTCCTCCTCAGCCGCGAGAGCAGCATTCCGGTCATCCATCTCGATAAACTTCTCGAAATTCGTCTTCATTTTCTCTTTCCTCTTCAACCCCTTCTTCTTCCTCACCACATTCACTGGAACCAAATCGCTCTCTCTTGGAGACACCGATCCAAGCTCAACATCCGCCACCGTATCAGATTCTTCCGGAGCTTTCTCCGCCGTGTTCGACTTTGATTTCTTGAAATTCTTCTTGTTCGCCTGCTCGGAATTACATTCAAATTGAAACCCACATCAAACTCAATCGCAACACTGAGATTATTCTTCATATTAAAAACAAAAAAACAAAAAAAAACCATCGATATCTGTTCAATACCTGGCGTTGGAGGCGTAATTGGTGAAGTTTGACGGACTTCTCCGATCGAGCTTCTTTTCGCCTATCGCGCCGTGATTTTTCTGAGACGACTGTGATTACAATCACAATGAACTCAATCCAAATTGGAGCTCTAACATAATTGAAACCCTAAGAAGAAGATGAAGAAGAACTCACCCATGGTAGACCTTCCGATGAAAAATCCCAGCATGGCAGCATCGAAAAAACACAGAAAAAATTTCGGTAACTCAAACATAGAAAGGAACCAAACGAAATTCAAAGCAGGAAGTGAAAACTCACGAGCGATTCGGCAGAGACGAGGGTTTGGAGGCAACGCCGCCGCCGGATTCCGCCGCAGAAGCCAATTTCTTCATCGGAGCCGCGTTTGGTGGTGTTGATGCTAGATGGGTTGGTTTTCTTCGAACCCAACTGGCGGCTGCGAATCCAAGGGTAAAATGGGCATTGGTGCTCTGCGTTGGTACGACGTGTCGTTTCGAAATCGTCCACCAAACGTTGTGTCGTTTTCTTCTTCGTTTGTGTATCGCCAATAAACGACCTATCGTTTTGTATTTTGTTGTTTATAAATCTTCCAACAAACGACGTGTCGTTTTGTACTTGGGCTGTTCGTTGGGCTTTATATATGCTAAAACAAGCTGTGAAAATAACAGGGTTTGGGATGCTTGTTAAGCACTTTCCGAAAATCATTAGATTTATTGATTTATTCTATGAAACAAAAGTTAAACCAGGTATAATAGAAAGTCAACTAGGAGAATCTTGTTAAATTAATACTCGATAGAATAATACATTTTTTTTATAGTCCTAACTCTAACTAACATGACAAAAATTTACCTTGATAAAGGTTTTACTGAAATTGATTTTGATATTTGTATATAAATCCCATTCATTGTTTTGTTATACCAATGTTTTCTTACGCCACACGTGAAAATGATCGGGACGTTTCAATTCTCAGTTTTAAATTAAAAAATAATAATAACTTTTCTTAGTATTAGGCCGAGAAAGATGACGAAATCGAGTACAAAATTTTCAATCCTAGGTCTAAGAGACCATATTTTGAGTTTTGGTTTCAAATAACCCGAGATAATTGACAATCAGGTAAAAAAAAAAATAGCCATACGAATCGTATGACTAATTTTTTTCTTAAGCAAACTTTTTTTTTTTTTTGAAGGCAGCTTTGCTGCATGTGGGGATCGAACCCACGACCTCCACTTTGGAGGTAGTGTGGAATTACCACTAGGCTATCCTAGCAACCACTCAAACTTTCTTTTAAATACGCTTTTAGTAATACACTTACTTACATTATCTTATTTCAATACATAGTTATATATCACAAATAAATTTACATTATTACAAAATAGTCAATTTGTACATTGACTAATGACTACTACTTGACTTAAACAACATAAGTTATTATTCTTTTAAATTTATTCTTCAGTGAGCCGAAACGCGACGATTTCACCGACCACGAGGACTGAGACCGAGGAACGAGAGGCGGAGGAGCAATGCATCAGTTATGAACTTATACGTTTAAAACCCTAAAACTAATTACGACGAACTGTTAAATAAGTCGCCTACTTAATTATTTTAAACAACTTCTAACGATGGATACATATAATTGTTACATAAATTACACGTGCGGAAAATGCACTAAATAGCATATTAATTATATATTACCTTCCAAAATATGAGTCAATTAGGCCAGTTAATAGATACAGTTAATTTGTAATATTTATTATACAGTTTACGTGATTAAAAGCTAGTTGACTATAATTAACTCACTCTGTGCGATCTGGACCAATCAGATTCCACTAACAAGTTGACCTAACTATAATTATTTCATAAATGCATGCATTGCAATCCTAATTGCAAATTTAACGTAGCGTGCGACTACATTAAACGATACATATACTCAACACTATATATATAGCTCGTATGCGAGTATATTTCATCACTCGCATAAAATATATCAATCACCTGAGAGAAAGAGAGAAATCTACCATGGCAGCGTTGCAAACCCTAGCGTCTCTCCTTCTCTTCTCCGCCCTAGTGGCGACCCACTTCTCGGTGCCGACCAGCGCTGACGGGAACATCGGCGTTTGCTACGGCCTGCTCGGCGATAACCTCCCGGCAGCGAGCGACGTGATCGGCCTCTACAAGCGATACAACATCGGGAAGCTGAGGCTCTTCAACCCCAACCCGGCGGCGCTTGACGCACTGAGGGGGAGCGGGATTGCCGTCACAGTCGGGATCCCAAACGAGGACCTTGCGATGCTCGCCGGCGGGCAAGACGGCGTCAGTCAGTGGATGGCGCAGCATATTGAGCCGTACGCCGCCGACGTGAACTTCGAGTACATCGCTGTCGGGAATGAGGTCATTCCCGGAGATCTCGGGCAGTATGTCTTGCCGGTGATGCAGTCGCTGCGGTCCCTGCTCGTCTTGAAGAACCTCGCCGGCGTGAAAGTCACGACCGTTGTGCCGGGCAACGCGCTGTCCGTGTCGTACCCTCCTTCGAGCGGCGTGTTCTCCAACGCGGCTGCTAAGGATTTGCAAGGTGTTCTTGGGTACGTATGTATATGTCATTGTATCTATATATGCTAGTAGTTGTACATCTAACTCTTGATTAATCTAATTCTCTCTGGATCTCTCAGATTCCTGTCGTCGGTCGGATCGCCGCTCATGGTCAATGTCTACCCGTACTTTGCGTACGCCTCCGACCCGACGAACGTTCGCCTCGACTACGCTCAATTCACGGCGACAAGCCCGATTGTCGAGGACCGGGGCCTGAGCTACTACAGCCTCTTCGATGCCATGGTGGATGCCTTCCTCTGGGCCATGGAGGGTCTGGGCGGCGCCGGGGTCAATGTGGTCGTGGCTGAGAGTGGCTGGCCCTCGGCCGGCAACGGGGACTTCACCTCGCCCGCCCTCGCCGGAACCTACGTCAGCAACTTCAGGAACCGCATCAATGCTGGCACAGGCACACCCAAGCGCCCCGGGATGAGCATCGAGGGCTTCATCTTCGCCATGTTCAACGAGGATCAGAAGCCGGGCGGCGTCGAGCAGAACTTCGGGCTGTTCTACCCGAACATGAGCCCGGTTTACCCCGTCTTCTAGAAAGATCTTTGTGTTTGGGATACAGTAGATTCTATGGATTAATTTTGTTGTGTTTTGATTATGATAGAAGCTCATCATATATATTGAAGGCGTATTTAAATATATTGATGGAAGATTGTTGGGAATATATATTGTTGGTTGATTATGTTTATTTTGTGTGTTGTTGGGACATGATTCATATAATTAATTAAGGGTGCGCGTAACTATATCATATGAACTAAATGCATATCACAATTATCAATAATGAGGATAAAATAAGATTAAAGGAGAGGTAATTACCCAATATTTTTAATTTTATAATAACATTAACTCGATTTTTTTATGGTTGAAGTTATCGATGTCTATGGTCATAATAATATATAATTTTCCTAAAATCCCGCTCACTTTTTTTTTATTGATTTGACAAAATTCTAAAAGTGTCTTAATTTCGGTATGTGTCATTTTTTAGAGAAAATAAATTTGTTAATGGCATAATATAAAAATTGTTAAATCAATAAAAAAAATGATAAAATTTAAGCGAGAAGAAAAATAGTAAATATCGAGAACTTTAACCATAAAAAAAAAATTGATTAAATATCAAAATATTTAGTACTTACTAACTCACTCTTTTAAAATAAATAAGATATCTAGTTATATACCACAAAAATACTTGTAAATGCCACGCCACTTTTCAACAAACATTGAAAAATAATAGAATATGCCAATCACTTTCATTTCGATATACTGTAGATTAGACTTGCGGAACGTGTATGATAAACGGTGATCTCTAAAACAAAAACAAAATTTTATGTGTATATATATAACATTATGAGTAAACTGCGGCTAATGTACTCAATGTTTGATCGGCTGCGGATTATGTACTAAATGTTTATTTTCAACGGCTAATGTACCCAAAGTTTATTCCGTTAGATTTTTTCGTGTTTTCCGTCACTTGATCGTCAGCGAGTGATTCCTCCTCTATATGTACAGTTTTCGTATTTTTGGCATAACTTATTCATTTTTTGCCCAAAATTTATGCACGACCTATGGTTAGAAAGATAAGAGATAGATCTACAACTTTGGTGGTTTAATTTTTGTAAAAAATAGTTTTAAAATATACGAAATTTCAATTACAACGTAAAACTAGACAATAGGGTAATGCAAAATATTTGTTTTGAGCAAACTTTAATATATTTAATGACTTTTTCTGATGAAACATAAAACTACAAAGTTATAGATCAATATTTTATCTTTTTAAAGGTAGTTTATTTATAGATCTTGGACACAAAATGACTGAGTTATGCCAAAAATATGAAAGATGTGATGTGCCAAAAGTTTTTGTATTTTTTGCATATCACACTCATTTTGTGTCCAAAATTTATAAATAAACTACCGTTAGAAAGATAAAATATTTATCTACAACTTTTTCATTTTGAGTTTCATCAGAAAAATCATTAACTATATTAAAATTTTTGTGAAACAAATATTTTGTATTACACTAATGTCCAGTTTTACGTTGTAATTGAAATTTCGTATTTGTTTTTAACTTTTTTTTACAAAACTTAAAACACCAAAGTTGTAGATCTATCTCCTATCTTTCCAACCATATGTCGTACATAAATTTTGGGCAAAAAATGAGTGAGTTATGACAAAAATACAAAAACTATACATATAGAAGAGGAATCACTCGTTGACGGTCAAGTGACGGAAAACACGAAAAACCTAACGGAATAAAGTTTGAGTCCATTAGCCGTCGAAAATAAACATTGGGTACATAATCCGCAGCCGATAAGACATTAGGTACATTAGCCGCAGTTTACCCTAACATTATATATCGATGATAAATTATCAAAGACGCGAACGAGATTTCGAAGTCGTCGCAAGAAAAGGGTAGTCAGTGTACCCAACGACTGGATCATGAGTGTAAAACGTTTTCCTCTCGTACCTATTCAGCGGCGCCTCAATCCTAAACCGCGATACCAAGTCCGGATTCGCAATGAAAAGCCGCCCGTAGGACACCAGGTCGGCGTCCCCGGCCGCCACGGCCTGCATCCCGAGCTCGCGGGTGTACCCTCCGCTGCAGATCATCGTTCCGTGGAACGCCTGCCGAAGCATGCGCATGAGCCGCACCTCCTCCTCCTCGCTCCCAGGCCGGCCCGCCTCGGTCTGGCCGTACGCCACGTAGCGGGGCTGCGTAACGTGGAGGTAGCAGAAGCCCTGGAACTTGTTGAGCTGTTCCACCACGGATAGGCCGAGGCTGAGGGGGTCGGAGTCGGAGGCGTTGAGGTGGTCGATCGCCGGGGATATTCGCACGCCGACGCGGTCGGCGCTGATGGCGAAGATCACGGCCTCGAGGGTCTGGACGAGGAACTTGCAGCGGTTTTGGAGGGAGCCACCGTAGGCGTCGGTGCGGTGGTTGATGCCGTCTTTGAGGAATTGGTCGATGAGGTAGCCATGCGCGCCGTGGAGCTCAACTCCGTCGAAGCCTGTACGGTGTAAGTAAGATATTAATCCAACACTTTTCCACATGAACATGCCATTGCAGTATTGAGCTGACCTGCTCGGATGGCGTTAACTGCGGCGCGGCGGTACTGCTCCACCACCTCTCCGATCTCACGAGCTTCGAGGGCCCGTGGGGTCGGGTACTGCCCGTACGACCCGTCCGGTAACAGAATTCTCCACCTCTTCGAGATCGGAGTGTTGGTCGACGAAATAGGCGAGCCCCCACCAGGTTGATAAACTAGATATTTACCAGCAACACGCTTATAAGCGCAATATACCCGACATATACATATACATATATATTTATGTATATTATGTAGTACCTCGATGAGAAGCGCGACCAACGTGCCAAAGCTGACAGAAGATGATGCTTCCCTTGGCATGAACTGCGTCCACAACTTTCTTCCATGCATTGACTTGCTCTTCTGTGTATATTCCAGGCACGTGTGGGAACCTGCTGATATAATTAAACCCTCTTCATAAATCTCGTTAAGATCATATTATATATATATATAATATATATAAGATATTAATAAAATGTACAAGAGCCGGGTCAACTTCATATTCATGGCTCGCTCGAGAAAGAGACCTCTAAAGACGCAATGACCAACCAAAATAATTACGAAAATTACCCTGCTGCGGAGTTGGACACCGAGGTCCCCTCGCTGATGAGTAACCCACCGTCGGTGGCTCTCTGCGCGTAGTATTCCACCATTGCTGCTCCGGGCACTCCGTTCAGCGCTCGACACCTCGTCATTGGCGCCAGCACCACCCTGCACGCCCGCGCAAGAACAAAATTTCAGTTTTTCCAATTCTAAAAAATGGGAACAGGAATTTTATTTCCTTTTTTTTAAAACAAAATTATCAATACCAGAATTTTGGATTCCGATTCCAATTTCTTTTTTGGAACGAAAATAACCAATTTCGAACATGAACTTTAAAAAAAATGTAATTAATATGGATCTCCGATTTCAATCCAATAGTCCAAAATCCAAATTAACTACTTGTTATTAAAATTTAAACTATAAGGAAATTAAAATATACGTGGTACAATATACGACAATGTTCCCACGAATTCACAGAGTCAAAACCGGAATCCCGACTCCGATTCTAAAACCTAACGACGCTCCAGATCTAGCGAAGAAGAAGAAGAAGCTAACCTGTGAGAGAGACCGAAGTTGCCCATTTTGTATGGAGAGAACAGAGTATTACCCACTCCTTTCGATGAACTCCTCTCATTCATGTCCATGGTGCTGTTCCACAATCCACACACAACAAATATAGTAGTATATATACACGAGTACCTCCCAAATGGTTAGTTATATAACGATGGTCTTGCGTTTCGCTTGTTGGGTCGGTCGTATTGGACCTGTGAATGTCGTTTCAGACACGATGTTCACGTGTTTATTTCATGCAGTTTTTGATAGACGAGTGAAGAGGATTCGTTATGGTTGACTCTTACTTTGACTTTGACTTTGACTAGTCTTATTAAACAGTGAGTGTTTTCACAATTAACACGTCACTGGCTCCGATCACGTGCCTTGGGCTTTGTTTCTCGTCATAATGGGCCTGCTTGCCCAATTCTATGCTCGCTTTTAAATAAAACGAGCCTACGCCTTTAATAAATAAATAAATAAATAATCAATTTTTAGGGTTTTTGAAATTAATTTTAAAGTTGTTATTATTTTATTATTTTAGAGCTGTAAAATTAATTATTTCTGCAGACATCCCAATGCTACTCTTGGTTCCTTTCGAACTTAATCGGCCATGTTCATACCAATATTATAAACATCGATACCGATAGTCTGATTTTATTGGTATATAACTAAAACGATAAATATTTCATACTAGATCAAGCAAGTCGAACAAACGAGGGTTAAATCTCAGCCTTGCGGTTAGCTTCGGACGGTCAACGTGTCGTTTCACTTATCTTATAGAACGAATCGTGACATTTTTAAGCTCGTGCAATTTTAAGCTTCATTTATCTTAAAATTTTTGTGACTTTTCATTCTAAATCACTATACCACCATCTCAAAGTTTGACTTGAACCCAAATGGCAAAAGTGTAATTTTATGTACTAATAAATAGTTTAAAATAAAAACGAGAGGCAATAATACCAATGGTTTATGGAAGATGACCAATAATGTGAACCTATAATTTATTCTTGCTGGTCAACAGTTTGAATTGGAGTAATTACCGTCCTCATTTTTCAACCTTAAATAATATGAAAGCGTTAGAAAAAAGTGAAAACAAATAATAGTTTATAAAAATTAATTTAATGTCGTAAATATATGAAAGAAAAAAAAATTACATATATAACGAATGTATATTTTAGAGGCCAATGAGGAGGCATGTGTGCCAAAAAAGTCAAAAGCTGTGACACAGAGCTTCACGTGAGCTTTGACTATCCTAATTATCTTTTTTTTTTATTATTTTTTTTATCTCGAGCCCGTTTCGGAAGCAAGTTGTTCGTGCTCATAACCCGTTGGATAATCTACCGTAGTCCGACAGGCCTTTTTTTTGTGAAATTATAAAATATTTTGTAAAAGAAAGGGATGAGTTCAAAGTAAATAAAAAGAGTACTTAGACGTAAATTTTCGGAGATATTATCATCGATGTACTACAGGCAATAGCAAATCAAGTACGACAGTTTTGTCATCTTTGTAGGATCTTATAACTAGTCCTGTAAATACAATAATCGGAAAACCGGATTTCCGGAATTTTTTTTTTTAAATCCGGAACCAGGATTTTTTGTATTTTCCGGAATCCGTTTTTTTTTTAAAGAAAAAAGAAAACCTATACTTTATAATTTATATATCAAACCGGTTTATACTTTATAATTTATATATTAAAAAAAAAACAGAACAGAATCCGGAACCGGAACTGGATTTTGCTTTCCGGAAAAAATCCGGAACCAGAAAATCCGGTTCCGGATTTTACCGGAACCAGAAAATCCGGTTACGGATTTTTCCGGAAACGTGAAAAACAGAACCCGGATCCGGGTTCTGTTCTATATTTACAGGTTTACTTATAACGATGAAGTTACAACGACGTATTTTTGAGCCGATAACCATTACAATTAGTGTTATACAATAAGCAAATAATAGTTTAATTTCTTTGGAATTTTTGGTCTTTGCAATTGTAGAAAATTTCAGTGTGGTCTAATGAATAAGTGCATTTTTTTTTCCTTTTATAATTGCTTTCGTTCAAATCTCGATCGACTTAATTAAAATTGTGGAATTCGCCGTTTACAATTGTATGAAAATGTTATTTAGATGAAAATCTCGATCGAATTCGCCGTTAATTAAAAGGCAATCATGCGATAGATAATGACTGTTAGAAGAAGAAAAAATATATATATCGGTTGATTAATTTTAATAATCTAAATTGTGATTAATAATCCATTAGGATAAAACTAACTTCTTCAAAGTTGAAATGTAACATATATTCATATTTAAAAAAAATTCGATATAATAAATATATTTTGATGGACCGAGATTCAATAAAAACGTCATTTTCATTCTCCTATCCTAATGTGTTTACTTTGGAACACTATAAATTGACATTATTATCATTTGTAATTGATTTTCTAAATAGCTTTGTATCATTCAAGACTAGTGTTATATAATCTCCCCTAATTTGTATTAGTGTCAAGACTATTATTGGGCTGGTATTCTCAAAATTTAATGCTCTAACAATTGTATGAAAATGTTGAAAAATACCTTTAATTATTTTTTTTTCTTCTAATAAATATAAGCACACATGTGTTGGTCCTTAATTATTTATTTGAATTATTGTATATGCCTTTTTCATGTAATGCATTATTGTGATGGGATTATGTTTCTTTGCAAATTCATACATTTCTCAATAGGGTCAATAATTTTTATTTTTTTATGTATTTATGTGGAACATCGAAAGAACACGTATATGAATTAAGGTTGCCTAGTCATGATATGATGTCATCAATCAAAATGTAAAGAAATATATCTATATCATACACATAATTAATTCATGCAATCGTGTCCCTCAACAATGCACATATAATATAGTGATATACAATTAGAACGACTAATTAGACAAGTTATAGTTTATTTGATAAATATTAACTTATAATATTATCATAATTTTAGAGCTTTTATGTATACGAAATCCAAACTTCAGGGGATATATCTATAACTTAGACGATTCATGATACCTTAATGGATGTAATGTTATTGTATAGATACGAGAAAAGACCGACAATTATTCTCCAATTTTAACACGAGAGGGAAAATAAATAACAAAATTCATTAAGAATTTTCATTGGCGATTTCATTAAAATTCCGTCAAGAGTATGAATCACTATGGAAGGGTGTAAAATACATTTAATTCATCATTATTGATCATAATTCATTATAAAGTAAATACATGTTGCCCAAATTATGTCCCATGTATACATACTATAAGAATTAGATTCTAAAGTTTTTATTACATGAGAAACAACGTTAGTAGAGGCAACTACGATAAATTAATTAATTAATATATTTTAAAATTTCATAAATATAATTTTCCTCAACAAACAATTCGTTTATTCCCCTTTTAAGTAAAGGTTTTAATGTGATAATAAAGTCATGAAATATTAAAACCAAGACGAGTTATTAATACTTGCTGTTGAATGTTAATAGCTTGGCGTCGATGATTTTACTTCCTTTTTATTTACTCTTACATACCGAATTTATTTTTAATTTAAATAAATAAAAGGGCTTGAAGATAAGGTATGATAAAGCAAATAGTGGATGCTTCTTTCTTGTTTTCTTAAATACTATCATGGTGTGTACATGAAAGACACAACCCGATGGTCAAGCAAGTATGAAATAACGAACAAGAATCACATTAGCATGCTAAATAAAAACATTATAAACGTTAAAAACATATCGAATATACAACTATATTGTTGGAATATTGCATTCATAAATGCATATCCAATAATATTCTATGACTAAATGGTTGTAGAGAGTGTGAGAAAGTAACATTCTCATATTGATTAAACACAAAAAAGTTAGTGTTTAAATAGAATTGCATTACAAGGTCAACATGCGATTGAGCTAGTAATACGGAGTGTGACGTAGAAGTGTTGTAGCGAGATTATGCCACTTCGTTCTTACACAACGCATGTGTCGTCACCGGCAACACTTGCTCGGGATCGTGAGCGTAGAGGCGCTCGTGACGCCTTGTAGGCCCACTTGAGGCACTAATGACGTCTTGTAAGCTCACTTAAGGCCCTTCGTAGTTCGTATTGCGCAGTACGATTCAAGGCTTGTCGTATTCTTGCATTATAGACCTCTAGAATCTCTCAGAGGTGCTCGAACCGGCACGGGCTTCGGCTCAGGGTCGTGGGCGTAGAGGAGCTAGTGGCGTCTTGTAGGCTCACTTGAGGCACTTCGTAGTTCGTATTGTACAGTAAGATTCAAAGCTTGTCGTATTCTTGCATTTTAGACCTTTAGACGCTCTCGGAAGTGCTCGAAATACTATAGGAAAAGCTTACTTAATGGTTTGTGTTCTTCAAAGACCTGAATATGTATTGACAATTGTGTTTGTTAAGATTTTAAATAACTTCTAAGTTCTATTAATTAACTAGCTCAAACAATTACTGTGTGTTATGGGTGATTTTATTCCAATCAATGTCGGCCCAAAACGACCCCAAAAAATCCCGTATCTCAAGACCAAGAAGCCTAAAAAATGCGGACACAATTTTTATTATTAAAATAATAACTATGCAGTGAAGCGCGCCGCCCCCGCTCCGTGACGGGACGTCAGGACGCATTTTCACGCCTAGTAGGGTTATTCCGCAGCGCGGCGGCGCGAACCCCGCGCCGCCGCGGTGCGGAGGACTAAAGTGATAATATTTTATCACTCCTAGGCCCCCGGCCCCTCCTATAAATAGAAGCTTGATTTCATTCAAACGGTAACTCCGATTCAAACGCTCTAGATAGCGATAAACATCGTTTTCTCTCTTCTATATATATATATATATATATATATTCTGGTAGGAATACCCGACAACCTTCCCTACGGAGGTTCCGGTTCTCAGTGGTCGCCGACCTATATCCCGAGTCCTAGGACTTTGCGGTAACGGGTCGGAGGACCCGGTTCCGGTCCGACGATTAGTGGAGGGTCCGATCTGCCAGAGGAGCTAGCTAGAGCGGAAGCGCTGGAGGATTCCCTGGCCTACCGGAGTAGCTAGAGCGGGAGTGCTGGAGGAATCCCCGGCCTACCGGAGGAATCGCCAACTCCCTAGAGGAAGGTCCGAGCGCCGTCCTACTCCCACCAGCTAGAGCGGAAGCGCTGGAGGAATCCCCGGCCTACCGGAGGAATCGCCAACTCCCTAGAGGAGGGTCCGAGCGCCGTCCTACTCCCACGGCTAGAGCAGAAGCGCCGGAGGAATCGCCGACTCTTATAGAGAAGGCGCCGAAGGAATCCACGTCTCCACGACCATTAACTCCAGGCTCGTCCAGGCTAGCTAGGAACGGCTCTATCAACGCATGCTTTGAACTACGAGATGACCTGATCCCACTTAGCTGCAAGTGGGTACGTAGGCAGCCTCACCACACTCAACGAGGCGCGGCATCACATCATCATCACCCCCGGCTCTCCCAGTCATCGACTGCTCCAGCTACGATCGTCGACCTGCCCTACGGAGGGTCCGATCCGCCTTACCCTTCACGAACAGTGAGTCAAGCATCTAGCCCAGGAAAGTCAACAAATGGCGATGGGCCCGGCCCAATATCCAGCTTTGGGCCGCTACAGTGTTTGATCCATTTTTCGGCATCAACACTGTGTAAGAATTAGCCCACGGTGTTGCTGAAAGTATGTTCCTTGACATCAGTTACCTTTCATGTCTTCAAGCATGTGTATCGCTTCGCCAACGAGTCCATGTCTGAGAAATCTATCGAGTAGCTAGTCTGTTGTGCGTGCATACATAAGATACAAGCCCATTCGATGATAGGCTAACGAAAATTTCATTTGATGCTATAAGATATCCTCTTTTACAGTAGCCTTCAATGACTGTACTATAATCAATAACATTAACATTGTTAGCCAACTCTCTCTTTTCCATATCTTTAAAGTTTAAACAATTATAACCCCTCTCGAAGTTGTCTATTCTCAAACTAACCATTGGGTAAAGTTGCATAGGTCTTCGTCATTGCATAACTTTTGCGATACCGTACCGCAGGCTAAAAAAAAGTCTCATATTAATTGATACTCTCTAAGTGTAATTTCACATGTCACTATCGTTAATATCACTATCGGATACATTGTTTTCGACCAAATGTGAGCATAAAAAAGTGCACTTGAGGTACTTGAGCACGGGAGAACAATAATATTTGTAACTCATAGTATAATCGCGCCACACCGATCCTCTTTTGGCACGCGCGCATACAAAAGTCTCACCATTAGAGACTATTCGCTCAAAACTACATGTTAGCTCTCAAATTTAATCTTTGACCGAAACAACCCTTATTTTTTAACCCTCTCACGTTAACCCTACACAATACTTGAAAAAAAATAAAAAAATACTCATCCAAAATCTCAATTTGATAAGAAATTTCATTTTTATTAAAATTTGTAATATTATTTTTTAATCTTTAGTAATATATGCGAGAAACACATCAACAACACTCATCGATTTTCCGATACTAATAAAATTATATAAGAACAATCGGAATCGATTCTCAAAAGCCTTATAAAACTCAAATAATTTATACCCTACCGCTTACAAGATACTTATAAAAAATTAGGCCTGCAAGTGATTTTGCGGCAAAAGTCTCTAAGACATTGCTTATAATCATAATTAATTCCACAAAATCATGATTAGAAAATAAAAAACCCACAACGATGATGGTGTCATGTTGGTCATCAACTTGTAGCTAAGTAGCTAACGATTGTGGGCCATTCAATGAGACACTACCAAGAAAAAGTGTGTCACTTTTTGCCACCCACCATCATGCTTCACATCCCACGCACAAAATCATCAATTTTTATTAATACTATATACTCTAAGATTCTAAATATCCCCTTTTAAATATTGAGTATTTTTTTTTTTTTAACTATATAGCCCTACAATTAGCCACTTGATTATTCTACTATATACCTCTAATGGTAGGATTAATCCCTTTTTTTTTTCTTTCTCGAACAACAACAAAAGAACCACTTAAAAAAAAAAAAAACATATATTGATACGGTTGTTGGGAAGTTATTGCTATAAAAATGTGATCACATCCTCGATTGAAAATTAAACTATTAATTTAGATTAATCGTTGTAGTTTAGGTAATCAATAAATGTGATTACGCATCCTTGATTAATTATTAATATAATCAAGCAATTAATTAAGTTAATTTTATGTCAACTATGCGACGGACTGAAAATATGTTTGAAATAATAGTTAATTTAGGGTGCTTAATGTTAAATATCTTATACACGCATGGTTACAAACTCAGCAAAAAAAGTATACTCAAATTTCCCCAAATTATATGCATACATAATTGTTAATCCGACGAAAATAAAGTTAAATAATGGTTTAGAGCTAAACATTTAAAGTTTTAAACTATTTATTATATGATTAAATTGAAATTAACTAATAGTCCCACATCTTTTTCTAGTAAACATTTGAGTATTTGCGACACATATTTAAACTTTCTCAATAATTAGTTATTGAGATAAGGATTGAGGCGTGGAAATTTGGACATAGCCATAATTTATTCTTGATCAATAAAATTCTAAAACAAAAATCATAATAAATATTTTAAAAACTACAAATCGACGTAATTGACCCATCAATTTATTATTTGTGCAAGTTCCGTTCTTTCGTTTTAAAAAATAACAAAAAAATTGTGATTATAATTAATATAAGAATTTGATATATATTTTTTATATAAATAAAGTGGACTTACATGTTCTATATGATTTTAGGACTCTTCGACTGTTAACGTCTTTTTAATAACGACAAACAACTTGAGTATATTTACCGTTATTAATATTATTAAAAAAATGAATTAGTTTTTACCCTCCTTCCCCGATATCCCGTTTTAGTGAGTGATTGGTCCGTTAACGGTTAAGTGGAGAATATTAGTTTATACTTTTATAGGGCCAAATCCATACTAATACAGTAAATGGGTGACAATTTTCTCTATTTATAAAATAGAAGAGTCAATTCTCACGTTTTAAATGAAAGAAGGACCAATACGCTAATAACTGAAAATAATTGTTGATTTTTAGTTGAGTGTACGAAAAAAAATCATATTCTAGAAGTATGAGGATAGTGGATTTAAAGATTTAATACTTAAATATATAAGAAGAAAATATTAAAAGCACGATTATACATAATTGCCCAGTCTAGGATCATCGCAACCGTAGATCCACCGATCTCCGATCATAAACTCATTCAGTTCCTCCACGTGGCATTGCATTCTGATGAAGCATCCTCAACGTGACACGTCAGCAGGAGACACGTGCGAGCGGTGAAACGGTCCGCAGAGAGAAATCACCCGCCAAAGCGGCGCTTGGCGCGCCGTGAGAATCAGAGCAAAGTGTGAGCTCGTATTTCGAAGAATATAATATTACATAAATATATTTGTATTTTATTTTATTGGGAGATTACTCAACTTTTTATTTATTTATTTCGATAGTTAAATTATACATACGGCTACAAGTTGATTTGTGTTTAAACTGTCGGTTAAAGAAAACTTATATTATAAGATACATTTCTATACTACAAGTAATCAAATATAATTATGTTATTAGTAATGGCTTAATGCTATTGATATAGTAAAAATATTTTTATTTTTTTTGTATTTTTAAATTAAAAAGCATCTAATATTCAAAATCCCATTCAGTTAGAAAATAACTGATATATTATAAAAAAAAAATCAAAATCGAAAGTTTAGATTTTGAAAAAAGAAATAGATTTTAATTTTTCTCATAAATTTTATTTTGAATTAAAAATATTTAATTATAAAATATTCCATTAATTAATTGTAAATAATGCTCTTGGTAATTGGTATTGCTATAACTTTGTCAGTTTAAACTCTTATCTTTCTACATGGAAATAATCTTTTGTGTTTTGTAGTGACATATAGAGAGATTCAAACTATTTGTATAATCTATTTATATAATTTTATGTCACACACACAAATATATATACATACATATTTGGACTTTTCACTCGACTAAAACAGCGTTATAAACGCTATATTTGGCTATTGTGTTGATTATATGCCTGTCTCTATAATTAGTAAAGGCGATTTATATTAATTTAAGATGCTTTGTTATTTAGTATTTTTAAGTTGTAAAACCATAAGACGGTTGTAAATTTAAATCATACATTTAAGATATTAGTAAATACTAATAACTATTAGTCGTCGTTTATGAGTTGAGATTTATTTTTACAGAAAAATAGGCAATGAATTATACACTATTGAGAGTTGTGTAATAAATGACTAAAGAGTATCAATTAATTATTAGGAAATTGTAAAATTTAGAGACAAGTACCAAAATTAATGATTTCCCGATCTAAATGGTAGCTTCCAAGAGTACTTTATATAGAAAAACCCGGATATAATGTTAGATTAATTAAATTGTTACCCATAAACGTATAAATTAAAAAAACATGGTCAAATACACCAATATTATATATTAATAATTGGCATTAGTGCTTATAAACTTTACATATATGTGCAGTTGTCCTTTAATTTTATTCTAAGATATTTGCAATTTAAGTACCTTATTTTGTAGTAAGCGAGTCAACATATTCCCCCATCTAGTTAAAAGATGCAAAATTATATTGAAGTCAAACTCTGTCCACGCCTCATTAAGGTATGGTAAGGACACAAGATCTACGTTTAAACTCTGAATATATTAATTAATTTTTATTGAATAAATTTATTAAACTAGAGACGTACGCGTTTCTCTATATCTAAAGACTTTAGGACATTAACGAAATTGCACTTTGATATTATTTTGCAGTCTATGTATAATTTTACTGGAAAAAAAAAAGATTAAAAATATACCGACCCACTTAGTACTAAATTATATTGCTCATTGCTAAGAAACAAATTGCATTATCCGCAACATCTGACTTATTTAAAAGATTTTTTCATCAATTTCTTTTCTTATTATTAACGCCGCTTCCGTAAATAATTAATAAAAATACATCCGAATTGTATAGATTGTTAATTTGTACGTAATACACGGTTTAGTTTAGTAGTGTTTGGCGTACAAGTTACATATTGCATTACTTTTCGAAAGCATAAGGAGCATTTCTGTCAAAATTTAAATTTGCAGGGGCGAAGTGCACCGAAATAGAAAATGACGAGGCATTAGTGGATGGATAGATACATTGGATACTTCGTTACCTAACAGAGTCTCCAAAATCTATTCATCATACTCTCCTTCTTTCTCTCTCCTAAACAACGAGCATCATCGTCGCCATTAACAAGCAAACAAACGAAGCTCTGAAACTCAAACCAGAGAAACAAACCTCTCTCTCTCTCTCTCTCGTGCTTTTGCAGCTTTTTGCTTCGCATATTCTCGTTTCGACGCGCACGAGGCTTCTCCATTTCCACAACGAGCCAAAACCCCTAATTCTCTCGATCGACTTCATTCGGAACAGCTTTTCTTCGTTTCAGTACCCAATCACCGCGAATCTTCCGTTTTCGCGATTCGGAGAGAAGCAGAGCAGGGGAAGGGGAGTGCAGGGAGGTCCTTCAATGGCCGCTTAAGCTTCGTCTCTTT
The DNA here is from genome assembly GCA_954871525.1 of Parietaria judaica. NCBI lineage: Eukaryota > Viridiplantae > Streptophyta > Magnoliopsida > Rosales > Urticaceae > Parietaria > Parietaria judaica. The sequence continues at coordinate 1,463,921 of OX940864.1, read as the reverse complement.
CTCTACATATAGATATTATACGTATTCTCTCTATCTACAGAGGTTTGAGGTTGATCAGAGGTCAGTTCTCTATTGTTGTGTAATATGATTGCGATCTTATGAATTCTGAGTATGATTTGTTGATCCATTTTTTGCTTTTTGAGAGGTTGAGCTCATATGCAACTGAGCGACTTCGATGAAGTCTCGCGATCTAGTCTAGAGACTAGAGTTGCAGCTATACGATTTTGATTCGAAGATCATATATCGAAAAAAATCCTTTCAATCGAATTGATCTTGATGATTCTAGGATTCTGCTAAATCGTTGATTTTAGTTTTTGTTTTTGCCTTTTTGGAGAAATTGATGTGATTTTTATTGATTTCAATTGTTTCTGGGTAGGTGGGAGATTACAAGAATGACTAAGAGTGAAGATTCGGGCAGCCCGAGCTGGGGAGCTTCGTTTTTCATGCAAACGACGGAGGATGTCGCCAGAGTTGTCGCTGCAGCGGCTGCGGCCGCCACTGCCCCGCGATCTCCTCGGCCGTCGGTGGTATTTTCGTCCATGGATGATAGCAATGGTGGTCAAATCCAGAAACTGCAGCGCCAAGTCTCGAGGTTTCTCAAGGGCTTCTCTCAGCCGTCGGAAGTGAAGAACGTGAACTACAATCCTGAAGTTTTGACCAGTCAGAAGCGGCAATGGGCGAATTTTCAGTTGCAGCACTTGGTGAGTTGTTTGATTTTGCGGTGGATATGTCTAAATTCATGTTTTTGTTAGAACTCTGAATGCTAGAAGCTGGTAGGCATAGTTCGGAAATGAGGGAGAACATTTTTAATAATTCGACGCTTGACGAGGTTTCAATACCGTTCAACATCGTGAACGCTTAAAACAGGCATCAGTATTGTGTCGGTTTCGAACTCTGAAAATAATTTCTTTAGTTTCCGAATATATTTTCCTTTCTTCATTTCCGGCAATATTTTTTCCCTCCAAAATCGGACTTCCAAACATGGTCTTAGTGATGTGTTCCTCGTAATTCTGATATTATGATGCATCAATTAATGTAAGTTGTTGCAAAATCTTAGTCGTTTGTGTATATAAGTAATGTATATTGTGCGATTGTGCAGGATCACAGGTCTTTGAAGGAACCGACGAGGCTTTTTGAGAGCATGGTTGTCGTTGGGCTTCACCCTAACTGTGACATTGCAGCACTGGAGAGGCAATACGGAGCGACTAAGTCTGAAGGCTCTGGAAAATTGCGGAGCACACTAGGTCAAAACCCGTCACGTGTTGAACCCAGTCTTGAACCTCAGGTTTGGTTCTTAGGGACAAAACCGTCAAATTTTGGAAGCGTTTTGAATCTCGGGTATCATTTTTTTTATATTCTCTGTTCTTTTGATTTTAGGTATTGTTTGTTTACCCACCGGAAAAGCAGCTGCCACTGAAATATAAGGATCTTCTTTCATTCTGCTTCCCTGGAGGTGTAGAGGTTAGTTTGTTCTAAAGTGGGTCCATCTCATATTGGTAGGTTTACTTTTATTAGGAATTCAATAAATATCTTATTTATGTTTTTGGTTGTTAAGAGTCTTTTTGCTAGTTTGTAGTAAATGGGGATTAGGGTTTCCTAATCCCTATATTAAGTGCCAATCCCAAAGGGAGACAACACATGTGTCTTGCCATATTGTCTTAGTCGTTTGAAATTCGGTTTAACTTAGTATTGATTATTTGCTCGGGCCCCATCACATATACACACGAACATACACATATATAGAGAGAGATTGAGAGAGATCTTTATCCGGATGACTTTTTTTGTTCTATAAATCAGTCATTAAAGAGATTATAAGACAGACTGAGGATGGTCCTTGATTTGTTGGTTTTGATTTCAGGTTGAAGCAGTTGAAAGAACTCCTTCGATGAGTGAATTGAATGAAATTCTTCTCGGGCAGGTTCATTCTTTTTTCCACTTCTATATCTATTTCACTTAAAATTCGAAATATATCTTCGTAATACTTTCTTGAGGATATTTGTCACCTTTATCTAATTTTATATGATGTGGCGATGTAGGAGCACCTTAAACAAAGTGACCTGTCCTTCGTATTTCGGTTACAGGTAATTTACAAAACTTATCCCAAAGTTTGTGCCTATTCATAGCCTAATACATAACTCACTTACATTTTGTTGACTTTGTGAAATTATTTTGTAGGTTGCTGATGATTCAACACTATATGGGTGTTGCGTGTTAGTTGAAGAATTAGTGCACAAACCCTCGGGTTTGCTTTCAGTAATTTCAGACAAAACTCCTTCGTATCCATCTCTGAGCCGACATCTTCTGACCACTCGACGGTGTTATTGCATCATCTCGAGGCTCCCTTTCTTTGAGTTGCACTTTGGAGTGTTAAATAGGTGTGTTTTTGGTTATGTTAACACGCTAAATATCTAGGGTTGAGACCGGTAACGTCCGCTTTTGGTCTTTTGGACATTTTCTAAATCGGAATCGGATTTCTGGGTCTTAGTATATAAACCAGAACCATTAATTTTTATATAATGAGAAATTTTTTTCTTCCTTTAAAAAAAAAAAAAAGTTTTAGAAAATAATAAGAAAACTTAAAGAAGAATGATAGAACCTGCAAAACCAAACATGAAATTGGTAGATTCCCAGACACTCTTTATACTCGATCAAATAACACAAAGCGTCTTTCCTTTGATAGCAAGGCGAACACTCTCCACAAGATGCCTTGATAGGTTTCTTCGCTTAGACAAACATAACTACTTAATAGAAAAATGATATAATATAGGATTAAACTCCCAAATTACCATTGCCTCAATGTTCCTACGTACGGGTCTACAAAAAACTAACAAACCTAGAAAAACTTAAGAAACACATAATGTTTTTTTTTTTTCTGTTTTTTTTTAAACCGGTGCCTAATCTCTTACATCTATTGTTTTATTTACATTTGTATTATATTGCTGCAGCATCTTTGTGGAAGAACGGTTAGAGAGACTTACAAAAGGTATTTCCGGTTTAGATTTCGAATTGCCAGAGGAATACAGTAGGAAAGAGAATTTAGATGAAAATTCTGAAGAAACTTCAGACAACAGTTCAGATGGGTTTTCTCAGCTCAAAGATTCTGACAGGAATATAGTGCCTGACAAGATTCTTGACTCGTTGAAGGAGGATAGTGATTCTGCTGTTCTTATTGAGCCTGAAACCCCTGAAAGAAAAGAATCTATTGCTGAAAATGGTGACAGGCGTTTCCCAAACGCTGTTCTTCCTCTCCTTCGCCATTATCAATACGAAAGCTCAGAATCCTCCTCTAGGTAAATTCTTGCTTCATTGGTATTCTTCAAAATGTAGATAAGTCTATATATATAGATTTGAACTTGTTGTGAGAATTAACGAAACTATTTTAGAAGATCTAGAAATAAATGCAATCAAATCCTAATAATGTCAACAATTTTTTGTTTTTTTTTTTCCTTATTTCTCTTGGTGAGGTATACATACTGAATGTGTGATATTACATTGCGAGATATATCTATCAATGATACATAATATGTTGTTTCTATGTAGTTTTCAAGGCTCTCCTTGTGAGGACCGGAGTTTTCGAAGTGACGTTGACGATACCGAAACAGAAGAGGCGTCATTTTCAGACCAAGACGACTCAAACGATCTTGTTGATATTTTGGAATGGGCTAAGGTGCTTTACTCGTCACACATTTTTTTCTTCTCTTTCAATTGTTATTTTGGGTGAAATGTTTGATTATAAATTAATCTTCCTATTTTTCTTGCCAGACTAATGATCACGGGTCACTACAAATTATATGCGAGTATTACAGATTAAAATTCCCGGCACGAGGCTCTACACTTAGATTTCATCCTTTAGAATATCTTCATCCTTTGGAATATCATAGACCAGAAGAAACAGTCATGCATTTTAATGGTTCAACGATTGATCTGAGGTCATGCAGTACGAGCTTGGAATACGCCGAGGTGGATTTTGATGAATTTATAATAATCGTCATCTTATACTTTGTGTAATGTTATTCCTCTACTCATATTAAATCTTAATTAATTGTTTTTCCAGGCACACAATGCTTTTATGGTGGAAGAGGAAGCAACTGCGTTATCGATATGGTCTATTGCCAGCTTATGTGGCTCTTTACGGCTTGAAAATGTAATTACCGATGCCATCAATCTTTCATGGTTCTTTTGGGAATTTCTGAAATTTTATGAATAATTGGGAGTACATTTAAATAAGTAACTCTTACTTATTCCCCAAACAAAAGGAACCTATCTAATTAGTAATTACATATAATTACAAAAATACTCCCTAACTTTCTATGTTTGGTTGTTAAACTTTCAATACACCACAGATATTGACATTATTTGCCGGAGCATTGTTGGAGAAGCAAATTGTGGTGGTTTGCTCCAATCTGGTGTGTATCGTTTCATATTTCGGTGAAGACAATCAATCATCAATTTTCCATTTTTATTTATTTTAAGTGAAGTCCTTTAATTCTGCTGAAGAGGGCTTTATTTTTTAATTACATTGTTTTGCATTTGCATGTATATACAGTTCACTTGATCGTATTTTCAATAATAGCTGACTTAGTTTAATTTGTTCAGGGCATCTTATCTGCGATCGTTTTATCTGTTATACCTCTTATACGTCCATACCAGTGGCAAAGCCTGCTAATGCCGGTAATATTTTATTTTTAGTTTTCTAAGATATTTCCACTTTCTTTTGCTATTTTCAGTTTCCGAGATATATTTGATTTAACTATGTATGTGCTTCCAGGTTTTGCCAAACGACATGCTAGACTTTTTGGACGCCCCCGTCCCTTATATCGTGAGTTTTGAACTACGATTTCATTTTTTGCTAAAAGTTTAGAATTTTTTAGCCATTTTACTGCTTGTGTTATTCATTTCTTCTTCTCGGTTTGTACTAAACGCACTTTTCGTTGTAGGTTGGTGTAAAACACAAACCAAATGAAGTTCAGTCAAAGCTATCCAACCTAATTTTAGTTGATGCGAATAAGAACCAGGTATTATTTATTGCTTTTCCGTAGTCTAAAATATTTTTTCAATATTCCTGGAGAAGATTTTCTCGTATACATTAATCCATAGAATAACAGAGAAACAGTTTATTAACACAAAATAATCCTAGTAAATGAAACAATATTATACGTCCCAAAATCAAATATTGAGCTTTGCCTAATCTTCACCGAGCCCGATCTCCCTATTTGAGAGATTAAACTTGGTGAATAATTATAGCATTTTCATTAGCTTAAGGTTTGCATCAACGAATTACAGCTTAATAGGCCGGATTAGGCTTGACCTAATTAAACCTTAAAACAAAAATAACCGAACTTAAATAATATCAATCACATCAGGTGCTTATTCCTTTATTTTTTCTAATAGGTGAAATCACCTTCAATTCCTCAACTTCCGCAACAAAGGGAACTATTTTCGTCGTTAAGTCCTTTTCATGCGAAGCTTGTTGGAGAAAGCTATTTGGGGAGAAAAAGACCGATTTACGAGTGCACAGATGTTCAGGTTTGTTTTTTTCGTCTAAAACATTTATTCAAGTTATTAATTACGATTTTAAACGCATTTATACTTTATATGCAGGTTGAAGCTGCAAGGGGATTCCTATCAATATTGAGAAAATACTCGGATTCACTTTGCTCAAACCTCCGATCTCATACGATCACGAATGTGCAGTCCAACGACGATAAGGTTAGCACCAGTGCTTTTCCAATGTTAGCAGGAAGATTTTTATTATGAATTTTTCGTATGATGAATTTATCTATATAATCATAATGTGAGATTCGATTCTATTTTAGGTATCCTTGCTTTTGAAGGAGAGTTTTATCGACTCGTACCCTAGCCGGGATCGGCCGTTTATGAAGGTACATTCCTTTGCATAGTCTCTGCTCTAATCTTCTTTATTTTAAGTTATCAAAGAACCGACTCTGTTTATACAACAATCCCTCTACTTATAGAGATGTAAATTGTAGCGATTTTTGCCATGAGCGTTAAGCACTTGAAAATTCTCTCGAAATTTAAGCTATGTCGACCCACGTACTAGTGTTTAGGGAAAAGAAAACACCCGTAGAATATATATCGATCGGGGGGTTAATAGTTATAGTTTATATGTTCAGGGTACATATTTAAATTGCTAAAAATATATGTTTTGTTGTGTATGATTTTGCAGCATTTTGTGGACACACAAATGTTCTCTGTACATACAGATCTTGTGCTGTCTCTCTTCCAGAAGGAATGATAGTTGTAAGACACGATTTCGACTTCTTTCGATCTTCATATTGTAACGTGAACGCAAGTTCATCGATTTCGACTTCTTTCGATCTTCATATTGTAACACAAATGTTCTCTGTACATACAGTTTAGTTTCGAGTATTAGGGTTTTCCGTTGCGTGAAAAATGTCCGTCCCTCTCGAGAGCTAGCGGCCGAGTGTGTACATAATTATATTCCAAGCAAAATCGTTTTTTTTTTTTAATATAGAAAAGATGTATTTCACTTAGAAAAATGATTCTCTTGTTTCATACATGAATTTCTGTACGTTTGTTGTTGCAGACATGAAAAATAGATATTAAAAACAAAAGGAATTGTAGAAACTAGAGTGAGGTTGTTTAGCTTTTTATGTTTTGATTTTACTATTTATTTGAAATTTACAAATTTATTATGATATATGAGGATATCAAGTTTCGATGTTGTTTCAGACTTTCAATCATGAGTGATCGGAATTCCGAGTTCCGGATTTTGAAACAAATACTTCAGAGAATCGGATCTTATTTATAAAAAAAAAACTAATGAAACTAATTCGCTAAATACGGAATTTTGATTTCTAGTATCTAGTTCTGGATTCTTATTTCTTTTAAAACCGGAACCAAAAAAATTTGGTTCTTGATTATTTCGAAACCAGAAATCCGGTTCTGGTTTTTAATTTCTTATAATTTTAATTTTAGTTTTAAAAATCGATCAATCAAGGCGGCCGGATTAAAAATACCAATTGTTCGGATTGGACAAATGAAAAACATAATCCGGTTTTGTTTTTGGATTTTACCCGGAAATCGGATTTTTGGGTTAAGTTGTTAACAAACAAAATGTAGCCATATTATTTGTATTTTGTAATTGATTGTAGTGATGTGATTGTTGCAATCGCAATCATATCAATTCATGAGTTTTATGTCTTCACATTGTAGGCTCCACTTATGTTTTCCTTTAATTTTTCATCAACCGAAAAATGTCAACAACAAAAAAATGTTTTTCGCTAATATTCATCTTCTTATACAATGTAATATACATGTAAATTAATTAGTCTATTAATAGAAACATTGTTGATTATTTTATAAAAATACTCTGCTCCACTTTCCAAAAGAAGATACGAAAATCCTGTCACATTTCGCATTTAGTTTCCCACGCCCGACTGGGGACTTTTGTACGAAAAGAAATAATAAAAAGGGACAATAACGGCAAAAGTGGCCAAAGTTGGGCTAAGTGTGCAAATAAGTGGCTAAAGTGATTTAATATCGGCATAAGTATCGAAAGTTTGCCAAATCGTGACGTGTACAAATTTCATCCACTCCAACCCAGCGCCCGTTAAGCAATTTAACACAAAATGCATTACAAAGTGCATTATCAAATACATTAAGATTAATTGCATAACATATAAGAACAAAATACATTAACGGGCGTTGGGTTGGAGTGGATAGAATTTGTACACGCCACGGTTTGAAAAACTTTTGGATACTTATGCCGATATTAAATCGCTTTGACCACTTATTTGCACACTTGACCCAACTTTTGCCGCTATTATCCTTAATAAAAATAATAACTTTTATATAATCATAATTTTTCATAAATATGAATTTTAATTAATAATTCTTGAAATAAAAGTAGTTTGCATGTGTTTAGGCCTGCAAGAGTATAGCAACAGTGCTGCAGAGTGCACTGCTTTTGTCAATTGCATATTTATTTACTTTTCACTTTTCACCCAATTTATTGCCCACCAAATATTTACCCAAAACTTCATAAACCCTAATTTCTGAAAAAGCTTTGCAAATTTAATGATCAAGTTTTATTCTTGAGTTTTACTCTTTTAATCCCGAAATTACCGGTTCTGTTTATTTTCGGATAACAAAACATAGTTCAGAAATCTGAATCCCCATCGGATAGAATATAATAGATTTCGGAAATCCGAATCTCCGGGTCGAAGTTTGTTTCTTTTGCTCATAGTCTATTTGTGTCCATATTTTGATTTCGGAACATGAAATTTCTTGCTCCGATTTTTTAAATAATTAGTATAGAATTTTAAAATCCGAATCCTCATATCTACAGTACAAAGTTAAAAAAGTGTAAAGCAAATAATATCTAACTATAATAATAAACCAAATCTATTAAGAAACTTATCTTTGATCATGAATCATGTGTTGTGTTTCGTGAAGGTTTTTATTTATTTATTATTAGTTATAAGGTTAATTAATAGATTTATAAGCTGATTTTTTCCTTTTCTTTTTTTGTATAGGGAAAGTGCAACATAAAATAAAAGGAGTGACAATCTTTGTGATTGTGCCCAATTTTTTTTAATCTTCTAAAAGTCAAAAGAAATACATCAATTAAATATCCAAATTAAAACTTTGTAACCCTTCGTTCAATAAAAAAAACTATTTTTTATTATATATCTCTTTCCCAAATATGTTAAGATATTAAACTTAAAAACCATGAAAAAGAGGGAATCTAGACTGAAAAGATTATGTTATTAATAATTTGATGAAGATATACGATATAAACACGCATGCTATAAACTAAAAGAGCATTAAAAAAAGATTTTTTTTTTTACATATAATTTGAGTTTAGTTATATAATTATGTTAATTCGGAAGACCCGGATGCTATTGCTCTTTTTTCAATTTCGGTAAAAATCGGAATTGACAATTAGGAACGAGTAATCATATTCGGGTTCTTACAAAATGCAATTTTAAGCACATTGTTGGTAAAATTAGATTAAATTTTTACAGCGTTTAAAATATGCAAGTAACATAACGTAAACAAGATAGCTTTAAATGTTTGGAGTCGCTGAGCAAGCAATGGCCATGTCAGGCAAGTTTGAATTGTTCAGTCAAATGATGAACATGAAGAAATAAATATTTATGATAATTACATCAAAAGTACTCAAATTTGTTCAAAACAGTACCGGTATATTCATGAACTCTTAATTGCACCGATTAAATACCCAAAACCATAACATTTCAATTTTTCAAATGATTTTATCTCCACCAATGTTAAATTCTTACGCGCCCGTAACTCAAATTAAAATTAATTTTTTCTACGTTTTGAAATTTCTCGTGTTAAATACTTTAATATATAAGACAGTACACCGATAAATGACTTAACATTGAGGAGAGACATATGAAGAAGAAAAAAAAAAACTAATCTAAAACGACCTCGATATTTGGAAATATTTGGTACTATTGTAAATAAGTTTGGATACTTTTACCGCAATGATCTAAATAAAAAGGGAAAAAAAGACAAGGCAAAGACAGTAGGAAGCAAGGGGTGAAGAGATGTGAATGGAAAGCGAAAACAGACATGAAAAAGTGTCACTGCTCTGCAATTATCAACACTGTAAAAAGCAACAAGAGCTCGTGGGGGGTCCATTATATATATGTATATATATATATGTGTGTATCTATATCTGAAACAACACACCTGTTCTGCTCTGCTCTGAAGACTGAAACTGTGAGTGGACATGATATATGTATATATAATTTTCTGTAAAATAGCGGAACTGTAAAAAGGTAGAAGTTATGAGTTTGAGGAGAGTTAAAGTAAAAGTCAGTGAGTGAGTTGTGTAAGCCGTACAATCCCAGCACTTACACACACACCCAACTCTTCTATATGTTTTTTTAATAGCTAGAGATGTCCTTCTACTTTGTTTGTTGATCTACTTTGTCACCAAACTTTAGTTTTTGAAATTGATCGTAGCGTTATCGTTATCTCTTACAAAGTGATTTTTCGGTGGTGGAATCAAGATTTTAAAAGATTACGAGTTAATATTGAATCTTAGTAGAAATTAAGAGATTGATTTAAAATTTGTGTTGTAATTATCGATTGGGCTGAAAATTTTCATACTTTCTAATTAGACGAGCGTTATCGTTATCTCTTATAAAGTGATTTTTCGGTGGTGGAATCAAGATTTTAAAAGATTACGAGTTAATATTGAATCATAGTAGAAATTAGGAGATTGATTTAAAATTTGTGTTGTAATTATGGATTGGGCTGAAGTTTTTCATACTTTCTAATTAGACGAGTTATCAAAAATATGTATGTTATTCACATAAGTGATGCTACATTACACCGTTTGCACGATTTTATATAATTTTGTGATATTATTCTTGCACAAGTATGTCTTTTTCATCTTACTACTAGCTAGGCAATGCGAAGTAAGTCAGGCAACTTATATATCTCGGCTCAAAGATTATGACTCTCCCACACCTACACCTTATATTTTAAAAAATAAAAAAGGAGTATAGACGAAGAATCTTAACTCGTGTTGCGCCTCATTTATTCATCTCAAATTTGGAATCTGAAAATTTATTAAATTACTCACAATTGCCTCCGATTAATTCATTCTTTTAACGTTGTAGACTAGAAATGGAGCAGCGTAGTAAGTTGAGGGGCACCAATGCAAATTAGCATTTTGAATGATTTTTCAAGTTAAAAAGAGTTGATTTGGTTTATGGGTTTCCGTAGAGGTGTCAGAGACATGAGCTGCTTGTGTTGCAGAGATTGTCAGAGAAGCCTCAGTCTGTCACAGTAACCATGCTATGCATGAGTGAGAGAGAAGAGAGAGCTCTCATCTCTCTCATCCACCATGCTCAGAAGATTCTGCAGCCAGCAACTCCATGGTCCCTCAAATAAATATACCTACTCTACTCTCTCTCTTTCCTCTCTCTCTATATACAATACATACGTATATACACAAGTGATACACATATATATACACTTCTCTCTCTCTCTCTCTCTCTCTCTTGTGTAAGTGATGATGAGCAAGTTTCCGTTCACGACGACACAGTGGCAAGAGCTGGAACACCAAGCTCTGATATTCAAATACATGGTCTCAGGCATTCCCATCCCTCCCGACCTCCTCTTCGCCATCAGAACAAGCCACGTGGACTCATCTCCCACCTCTCTGCGCTCCAAGCTCCTCGTCTCTCACCACCAATACCCTACTCAACACGGTACGCTACATATCAAGCAAGCAAGCGTCGAGTGGTTCGAAACCATCAATGCGCGACCCGAGCGCTCTCTCGTCACTATCGGAATTTTCTCAGTTTTTTTTTTCTTTTCCGTTTTCGTTAACGTTACGAAAATTAATTTACATGTATAGATATATTATATTATCTTACATGTGTGTTACATGTATATATATATTATATTATCTTACATGAGAGTTTCGAATTTTAAATTCGACGTATTATATCTATATATGTTTTTACATATTGGACGAGCAAATATGTGTATAGCTACATTATTACTAATAATGTATATTACAGAATTCGTATGATTTGTTTCGACGTTCGAACGCTGCGTATGCATTTTTTCAGCGACGGGTTTTGATGACTTGAGTGTACATGTACTGTGCAGTTGGGTGGAACTGTTTCCAGATGGGTTTGGGAAGGAAGATCGACCCGGAACCGGGAAGGTGCCGAAGAACGGACGGCAAGAAATGGCGGTGCTCGAAGGACGCGTTCCCGGACTCGAAGTACTGCGAGAGGCACATGCACAGAGGCAAAAACCGTTCAAGAAAGCCTGTGGAAATCTCCAAGTCGCCCATTTCTAGTGCCAATAGCTCTTCTCTCTATACCAGCTCTTCACAAACACTGAACAAGATTGGCGATAATCTCCATTGTTATAGCTCCAATGGAAGCTCTCATCATGACCAAAACCCTTCCTTTGGATATAATAATCAGCAATATCACACTGCTTCTTCAAAGGATAGGAATGGCGGTTCTCTGGACTTGAGGTTGGTTTCTGTAATAGTTTTTAGTTATTACTTCTCAGGGGTATTTGGGGTATTTTACAATAAGATTAGTGCTCATGATCTTAAATGTAGAGGCCTAATTTTGGTTAGTGAAATTTCTTACTAAACATCGTTGAGAGAGTTTTTCAAGTCTGACTCGTCTCGAGATCAGACTTGGAGGTTTTATGAGACCCGTAAATAGGAAATAGTTTTTAGTTATTATAGTCTTGTGATACCCCTTATCAGGGGCATTCGGGGTACTTTATAATATAAAGGATTAGAATTCCAAATCTTATATATAGATGACAAATTTTGAGTAGTGAAATTTCTTTTAATCATATTGTTAATAAGAGTGGTCCTAGAGTATTTCTCAAAATAGAAACTCGGGTTTCCTAGCCTTTTCGGAAAAGGAAGAAGAAAAATTCGAACTTTGTGATTTCAGTTACAAATTGAGATGTGAAATTACACTGATTACCCTTCATTTAATTTGTCATTGGGAAGAAGAAACAGGGATGATTTCTTCTCCGAAGAACCTTCGAGGGCGTCATTAATGGAGGATTCGTGCCAACTCCCGCCACTTACGATGAGCTTGAACACTCACGAGAGCTCTTACTTGCAGCACAAGCATCAAAACAACGATGATCGCCACCACCATTATAAGCCATTGGATCTTGATCACGGGCACCATCTTGATCTCTTCGGGAGAAGGGAGGATCAGGCTCGGAAGACGATTCACTTCTTCGATGAATGGCCGAAGAAGGAGAAGGACACATCGTCGCCGTGGATTGACTTGGAGGACAAGACTAGTGGCTCCATTTCCACTACAACACAGCTCTCTATCTCCATGCCCAAGTCCTATGAATTTCCCATCTTCACCTCTAGGAATCATAATGGTAAATAACTAATTTATTAATTAATTAATTAAAGTTGATTTTATTTGCATGGTCCATTAGGGAATAGAATATATTCACAAGCTCACAATGTTTTCATTTTGCAGGTGATTGATTGAGCTTTACTGTTCTGGTGTTTTGAGTATAAATGCCAAAATTGTACTTATTAGAAGTTTAAAACTAGTGGGACTTTTAATTTAATTTAATTTAATTTTAGATTTTTTTTATATGAAGTGGACCAGGTTTGTATTAATGGAGGATCCAAAGTTTGGTTGATATATGCTCTTCTGTGACTACACTTCATTAATAGAGCCTGAGAGTAATTCAGTAATGTCTCCAAATTTGTATTTTTGTGTATTTTGTCCTCTTAATTTTAGTTTTTGGTACCTACTACTCGTATAATTTTGAAATGTAGTATATTACACATCGCATAAGGAAAATGTTTAACGAGTGCGCTACATATGACTTACTCGAACGTGCTTTTGTTAATTATTTGAATTATTTAGCGAGTCTGCTATTTAAGATTTATTAAGATAAAAATTTCACAAAATAGAAAGAATCTCGAACAAGTGAATATTTTTCATCATTCTGCAACACGCAAAAAGTATTACGTTATTTCTCGAAAATTTAGAGGGCATTGCCACTTAAAATTAAAATTCCGGGACTAATCGAACCGACGAGCAAAGTTACGAGAGCATTTGTGCCATATACTCGATCTAACTTTATATAGCCATGTTTGATTCGTTGCTGAGAAAATTGCTTCTTTAACAGATGTCTGTCAAGCTATTGAAGATGTGTTCAAACACTTTCTATAAGTGTATATTTGGGGGTCCCAGTGGTCCCTAGGTTTTGCTGAATGGTCACTTCTGAACTCACTGAAATAATAATGTTTGCAAGTGTTGGATCTAATCTCTTAACATTGGAAAAGTGGCATTAACTTCGGACAGCAACATTTGATTTGGTGCGATTAAAAGGTCAAAAGTTAAGGCTTGCTTGCTTGTATTTGTAGGCTTCATTTAAAGTTTAGACAGTGAAGACATGGTAAAGATTGTTTCTTTCCCATTTAAATTTTATAGATTTTCAGGCCATTTAAATTTAAATACTTGCACAATTCAATTGAGCATTTTTCTAAACATAAGTACTAAATAAACATATGTGGCACATTTTTAAGTACATGTTTTAATTATTTTATTACTAAGAAAGAGTCAGAAATCAAGTATACTATAATATTTAAGGATATTTGTGACAAAAATACTCGGATGATATGTATAAAAAAAAATATGGCTTATTTTCCTAATTTCTTTGTGGCATACATAATTAATAATAATTTTTTTTAGCACAGGTAATTAAAATTTTCTGTTAACTCTTTAGTGAGAAATTACACTTACCGACATATGAATAGTCTACGTTTTCGCTCCTTTTGGTTACTGTTTTTCCCTATTTGGATCACGTGGCGATCGGTATGACCTATAGAACAAGTTTTGCTTTGTATAACTCGTTTTGACTCGAGAATTTGGATCACGTTCTCTTTGTACCATGAACTAGCTCACAAAAGGTTTTCAAAATCTCGTTGAAGTCAATGGCAATAATAAGATACGCTTAGTCGAAGTACTAAATTACTAATAGTGGAATTTTTAATTTTTTTTAATTTTTTTTAATTTTTCATGTTCCTTCACTCACTCACTATAAGTGGAATAGCTTGAGGGATGTTTGTTGTTCAAACTCAAAGGCGTTATAATAATAATATAAGTATGTAATTTTTTTTTTTTTTTTTGAAAGAATATAAGTATGTAATTAGAATGGGATTGAAGTTATAAATAAAGGGGAAATGGGAAGAGAGGTTCTGACAAAAAGAGAATGATGATGAGGGAAGGTAATTGAGTGATTCTTCTGACATCTCCAAACAAAGTCATCACTCTCTTTTGCACTCTAAATCACTTCTCTCACACATGACACGAGTATTGTCCTCTCCTCTTTGGGTATATATAAAGTAAACGTTATTTTAATTTTCAATGTTTATTATTTTATTTTTTACCAATTTTATTTTTTACTTTTATGACTGATTTCATAAATTGTAGATAATAAAAAAATTCTCTTACATAGATAGAAATGACTGCAAGAGTTACGGGATATCAATTTTTTGTTGAATCAATTAAAAGTGTGGACAAAATTTTCAATAGAAGTAAAATAGTAAAATTTGGAAACTTCAGCTTTGATTTTTCTTTTTTATATAGCTTATGCCACTAAAAAAGTAAAAATACCGCTATTAACTAATAATGTTATGCAAAAAAGAGGAAATAAGGAAAGATAATAGCCATAAAACCTTTCTTTATCATTCCAAGACCTTATGTTGAAGAGTCGTGATTCTTTGTAAAAACTTCACCATTTATTATGTAAAAATGACGATTACACCCATAAATATTCAACGGAAACCTATAAATATCTAAAGGAGTTAAATGTTGAGTGGTGAAGCCTTATTGCGGAACCGCAAGTAATTAAACTGATCGACCTGTATAATTTCGTGTAGCTTTTTTAGCATAAAATTTTTGTAGTGCTTGTCGATCGATTAGAGTAACAGACGATTCACAAGCGGTAAATAGACATACCTCTCACACCGAGTCACCTTTTATTTTTCGTTTTCGCAGATGCAGGTCTAGAAGGTCGGGAATTTATTTACGACGAGATACCAATCCGGGGATTGTAACATACCTAAACCGATAAAACTATTTTTGATAGACAAATTGAGATAATGCGATAAGAACCGATAATTACTCTTTGTCGAGTGTGATTTTGAATAAAAATGGCCATTAGAAAATCTCAAACGCTAGATGAAACTATTGACAATGTAATCAAAGAGAAGAGACCTATATATAATAAATTAGTGCTGACCTTAGCCCTACAAAACCGCGGATTTCAATCTTCATCGTCGTTAATGGCACCTTCCTCCACATCAGCGACTTCTCGTGTGTCGGGGTCAGTTTCCGGAATTTCACCTGTCTCGTGTTCATCATCGTCGGATTCCGACCATGCACGCCTCCGCCGGTTCGCGGTTGATCCAGGATCCACCTGAAGAGTAAGCGAGGTTACAATAAAAAGAAGAGAGGATTTATATATGTTTTAAATCTAGAATCAAGAACTCGGATTATAAAAATGGAAACTGGAGTTCCGGAATCCTTTTTTCCCGAAACAGATCTGGAATTCCAAATTCCGGGATACCGTATCAACACCAACTACCGGGACATGACATGAATAACAAGTGATTTTACCTCTCCGTCCTCGGCGTCGGAATCTTCCAAACCGGCTGCGGCAAGAGGGTCGGGGGCATTTTCTTCGGCGAAATCATCCGGGCCATCGACCGGAGCGGCAGGCTCACGATGATCGTCCTCATGATCGTCCACCATCTCGGGCTCTGCTTCTTCTTCTTCTTCGTACCGTGATCTTTTGTCTTTCTTTCTCCTTTTTCCACCTTTTCTCCTCCGCTTCTCGCTGGTCCCACCACCGTCCTCGTCATCGGCCTCTGTCCTGTCTCTTCGCTTCGAAGACGTGCTGCTCTTCCATTGCTCCTGAAGAAAAGTAAAAGGGCACGAAAATGTCAGATACATAGTAATACCTTGTGACAGGGTTTAAGCCTAGAAGAGTTTTTGTTTCGTGAGGCGAGGCGTAAGCCTCCATAATAAAACATATAACTCCATAAAATTTCAATTCTCAAAAAGTCAAACATATAACACATAATTGTAAAAAATATAAATTATAAAAGAAAATTATTTACCATATACAATTGTATAAAATTATAGAACACGGTAAAACTAATTTTAATACATTACAAATACATTATACATGAAAATTAGACTTGGTTTGAAAAACTCGGAAGAAAGAAGAAAGAATTGTCAAATTAGAGAGGGTTTAAATTTAAATTTCACCTAAAATCGAGGAATAAAAGGGCACTTTATTACTGAAAATCAATGAAAATAATGGATGAAAACAAATCGAGGAATAGACTGTTATCTCCGAACGGATAGTTTCTAATCAATTTCTGCATTATAAAAAAAATAAAAAACTAGATTTGGCTGCTCAATCCAGTTAACAGTCCTTAAAAATGACCAAAAACACCCTTGATGAACCTTAATTACTGAAAACACCCTTAATTTACCTTTACTCTTTCAAATTGCTCCTCTTGCTGCCTCACTTGTTTCAGCTCATCCTCACGCGCTCTCCTCTCAAGCTGTTTCCACGCAAACAGCGATTTTAATTTAGAAAATATAAATTCAGTAGACGACAATAATCTTTTTCGCAGAAATAAGAGACGATAAGAAAGACCTGAAGTTTCCTCTGATCTTCAGCCTTCCGACGGGCTTCCTCGGCCAACGCCATCTGGCGAAGCGCTTCTTGTTTGTGCTTGTTTTTCTGCTCTTCGTGTTCTGCGTTTTTTCGATGAACTCTTGCAGCGTCAAGCAAGTGCTTACAGTACTCAACGTGAGTATCGATTTTCTTCTCATCAAACCCGTAAAAGTGAAGGTTTGAAGCAGCTGTGGCGGAAAGTTGTTTAAATACACGGACAGCATTCCCCAGTTCTGATACCGTTAATCTCACCTACAAGATATGAGAAATAAGGAAAATCAAACGGAATAAATATTTTTTTAAAAAAGAGGCAAAAGGACACTATTTATGAGTTCTTGAAAACGGTACCGTGAAGCAACAACAAGGCTTCATGGTATGAAGTCATATTTTGTGCATAGAGTAATTGACATTAATGCCCCCAAAACTTTGCAAGTTGGTTCAGGGGGCAACTGCACCAAAGTGCAAAGTTCAGCGGTCATTATTGCCAAGTACCATATTTCCCCCCAAAAGATATAATAATAATAATAATAATAATAATAATAATAATAATAATAAAATAAAATAAAAGAAATATAACCTCATCTGCAGTCCGTTTTTCCTTTTGTAGGGTCAACGCCGAGAATTTCTGCATGACAACCCCCGCATCGAATCTTAACGCGTAATTCGAAGGACACAAGTGAATGGCTCTAAGCAAGGTCTTTTTACAGTCTTGCCATTGTTCGGCTTCATAATGCGTACGAGCTAAATAGAGAAGAATTTGAGAATCGGTGTTGTAAAAGAACTTCCTCAGGCAATTCTGATACTGTAATACAACACGGGGCGTCGAAACAATCAGTTACTAAAGATAGCACTCTATCTAGTATAAAAACAGGAACATCAATGAACGAACGTGATATAAAACTAACCATTTTCACAGCCAATGCAAAATTGCCTTGAGCAAAATAAACATGGGCCAAATTAATCCAGACATCAGGCATTTGGATAAAAATGCTTCCACTGGCAGCTTCTTGAACCTAAAACATACACAAACACATACATAAGCAATAGATGTAAGTCTATAAAACTACAGATCCTGTATATGCATATATATATATATATATCAAAAGGCCTTACAAAATGCGATGAAAAAAAGAAGAAGCTGAGCTTACTTGAGTAAAAATATCTTTCGAAACATCAAAATGACCTTTTTCGGCAAATACCACTCCTGCACCGTTGGCAGCGTACAAGTTGGCAGGGTGTTGAGCTAGAACCTAAATATGACAATTAAATTTGTTATAAAAAACTAAAATTAAATAAATAAATAGGAAAAAGTGTTGACACATAAATTAAACTGCTGAAATTAGTCACCATAGTCATTTAGATTTAGTCAATTAGCCGCAGGATTCATTAAATCTTTTTTTCTTCCAAAATATAACACAATGCAAACGTAATCTAGCTCGGAAACAAAGAGATTGTAAGCTTTCTTACCTTTGTGTAGAGTTCCTTAGCTTTTTCCAAATGTGTCGCTTCCAACTTAGGATTTCTTTTCTCATTTCGGACCGCGGCAAAGTAGTTCCAGTTCCCCTTAAAAAATGTAAAGAAGTAAAAGTAATAAAAATTCAGAACTTACATAATTTCTCAGATATTATATATATATATATATATATATATATATATATGAAAAGTTACCAGAGAAAGTGTGTCGTACGAATCTTTTCCTTCTGTAATTTCACTAGCGGAACGAAGGGTTTCCTTTGCTTTAACCCAATCATCATTCTTCAATTCCAAGTCTCCAAGCATAGATAATGCTTTTGGGCACTTTGCATTGAATTTCAGAGCATCGTTGACCTATCGAACAGACATATTATTTATTCTCTGTTTGCAAGAAAAATAAAATATTGGGTAAGCGAGAGTCTGTTACAAAGTTAACAACCAGTTCAATGCTCAATTGAATGTTGTTTCGAGCCTTTGCAATTGCAGCAAGCCTCAGGTAAGAATCTATATAGTCTGGATACTGAAAAAAAAAATAAAAAAAATAGGGGGAATGAGTCAGAAAATATTAACATCGTAGTGAATAATTGAGTACTGAAAAATAAAAATAAATGCATGTTTCAATCATAGACAAAACAATATGTCAAAGACATCTGTAATCTAGTGCTCCAAATAATTCGAATGCAGAAAAATAAACAGGAAAAATATGTAAGTATAAATTCACCTTAAATAAGATGAGACGGTACAATATGCAAGCGGTTTCATGGTTATGTAGTTGCTCGAGTAATCTCGCCATGTTAAATAGTGCCGTGACTTTATTCCAAGGCAAGTCCACGGTTTGACCTTCTTTCTCAAGTTGCTGAAATGGGTGCATATCCTTGTACTGAAGGATAGGTGCACTCGCATTGACAGGTGGCAAGTTTTCTTTACCGTCGATGAAAGCGAGCCATATTCCATCGCCTAGTGCTTCTCTAAAAGTTTGTTGAGCAAGCTGACAATTCAAAAAGGGTTTTTTTAGAAATTAATTCAAACGATGTTTTGAAGTACTTTCAACTCTCGAGAATTGTTCAAACCTCAAATTCTCCCCTTTCAAAATGAAGAACTCCGAGATTATTGAGCACTTCAATAGGTATTGCTTCACCCGCCTTTTTCAAGAGCATACGAGCCTGCAAAAAAGAATTGAAATCAAATTAAAAATATAACGAGCTTATATCACTATGCTGACAAATGGCCAAACCAAACTTACAGTTTTTAAAGAATCCAGAGCAGCCACAGGATCAGATGAAATTAATAATTCCCCTAGGTCAAGAAATGCCTGTATCGAAAGAAAAATCATATAATATAACATATAAATTCAATAAAAAGGAATATTGTATCTTGATTTACCATTGTGAATAATTTTTCATTAATAATTACACTGCGTGACTGGACTAATCACCTGAGCATCACGTGGGTCAATCTTTGTAGCTTTCCTCATGAATTCCTGGGCTTTTTCCAGCTGGCCAAGCTGGACATAAACGAATCCAAGAACCTATTGAACGGAAAGAAAAAAAAAGGTTAAAAGTAAGAACTCCAATCACATAAAACCGAAATTGTGTTGTCTAAATTTGGCTGAAATTGGAAAATATGCCACATTTTATAAAATGTTCCCATATATTAACTCACTTTCAATGTCTCACAGTTATCAGGGTATGCTTCCAAAACTTTTTCGAAGTTTAATGATGCACTTTTAAAGTCCCCAAACTGCAACTGTACCTGTCCTAGACCTGAACAAGATCCATTGATAGATTAATAAACATTATGCACATTGTGGGTAATTATCAAAGATTAAAAAAAAAAAAAAAAAACTAAAAAGGTTGACTTAAATCCATTGGGTGAGTCAATAACGGTTATACAGTCTCTATACATGCTTCAAGTTTGAAGAAAAGACTAAGGGGAAAAGCAAAGAAAAATTGACCCACCAACCAACCAACCAAGCAAAACAAATAAAAGGTTCATTTTCCAAAAGAAGATTGGTATAAAAAAAGGGTGATGAAAAATACCGAGATGATCATAAAGGGATGGTACACTAGGATAATAAGAGACTGATAATACCAACCATAATAAGGGAATACAAATTCCTGTGGCTTGTTGACTTCCTTGGCTGATGCCATGTAGTATAGTCCAGCCTTTTCATAATCCCCCTGGATCCAGCCAAGGAAAAATACACTGAATTTTTAATCATATTACTCTTAACTATTTTTGGACAAATGTATAATAATATATAACGGCACAAAAACAAAGCAAAAACATGAGAGAAGCAAAGATTTTTTATTTTCCAACCTTGCTATGATAAGATCGAGCTAAATTATAGAAAGAATGCGACTTCATTAGTCCCTGGTTGCTAACAGCAAGCGCAGTTTCCGTGAGTTGTTCCACCAAGAAATGCTGGCCCGTGAAGAAAAAGTGATTTGCTAAATAATTTAGTGCCAGTACACAATAAGGATAAATTTCAAAAGCTCTCTGCATTTTTTCCATCCCCAATTTGATTCCAGTAGCTGAAAACAAATATAAGAGAAAGCATTATTATTTAACTGATAAGAGCACAATTTATAGAAATTTTGGCACAAATGGTCCTTCTGATATGTGCTATTTGCAAATAGTCCCTCGAAAAAGAAAATTACGAACATAACCGTTGTAGTATTAATAAAATTAAGATTATAAAGAAAATTGCAGTTTGGATCGCATGAGTCATGAGTAAAATGATCTAATTTGGTGGAGCCCTTTGTGCCAAAAACTCAAATTATTAGTTTACTTTAAAGAGCAGCTAAAGCTATAAACTTTACCGTCATGCGTACTCAAATCCATGATTGCTAGTGAAACAAGCGCCTCGACATTTTCTGGATCTAACTGAACCGATATACAATTATGTATAGAAATAGCATTTGTCAGAGAACTGCAGGATGGAAGTGGTGTAGATAAATTATGAATTTAGTATCAACTTACCTGCAAAACACGTTTAAAGGCCTGTCGAGCTTTGTCCATTTGACCTAACTTATAACGGCAGAGAGCTATCCCAAGTCTCACAGCAGCAGGGCAATCTGGGTAAACTTGCAGCGCCCTCTTTCAAAATTTAATATAATATGTCAGAAATTAAATAAAACAATTTCTCTATGTGGAAATATCTTATAGAGAAACAAAAAAATAAAAAATTGTATCACAGCGCAAAATACTAGATAACTGATACAAACCTTGTACAACTGCAATGAATCAGAATAGCATGCACGGTTGAACTGAACACATGCCTGAGGTTCCAAGAGAAATAAATTATTGAAGAAAATAAAACGAAAGAAAAAAAAGGGGACGAAAAGACGACGTTCTTTCCTGTATTTCTTTCAAGTTCAAATATATAATCATGAAGAGATCCCGAGAAATAGGATTACCGTGATAGAAATTTACCAAGAACTTGAAAATTGAGTGACATACCTGACCCAAAAGAGCAGGTACGTTATCACGAAATCCGTCTAAAACAATCTTGAACGCACTAAATGCTTGTTCTACATCACCCTTGGCAAGTAAAAGTTGGCCTGCAAAATGAAGACACGGGAAAAGCTTCAACGTCAAGCATAACTAGGCACGAGCCACGAGAAAATGAAGAACAGACATGAACACAAGAAACTCCATTTTCGAGCTCGCGTAACTATTTGAAGCATCACTGCTCCAAACACTATATGCACTGCATTCAGTTTCAATGCACAAATGGTATTGTATAACCACCTTTCCCGATCCAAGTGGACGGCTCGTGCACGTCGATTCTTGACGACTTGTTGTAGTATTGAGTCGCCATGCCGAAATGTTCCTCCTTTTCTCGAGCTTTGGTCTCAATCTTTCCAAGGTAACTATAGTAAGCCCCTAAAGCATTCAAGATGGCAATCCTCTCATACTTAACATCAGCATAGTACTCATCAATTTCTGCAAAAAAGAGATCACGAAAAACACGAAATCCTCTCAATCATCACTCCAAATTGCAAACCAGAAGCACTTGAGATTGTATCACAGTACCGGGACTCGAGCCTTCCTCCAAAATTTGGCGAAACTGATCGACTTTTCCTTGCTTGAAGTACTCTCTCTGCAAAATTCGAAATTTGAACTGAGAATTCGAAGAAAAACTACCGATGATTCGCATAATATACACCTATAAGGCTATAATCACACGCAAAAACAGAAAATCGAAGAGGGACGAACGGCGATGATGAGCCAGAGGTCGAGAGGCGCTTGCTCGGCTTTGAGGATGTCGACGATGTCGGAAGCGTCTCTCGGGAGCTGGTCGAGAGCCACTCGCACCTCCTCCTCCGAGTTCTGCACCGGAATGTACACGCTCGCCATTGGCTCCGGTCGCCGGAACCCTAGGTCCGGTCTGGCTTCGCCGTCGCAATCTTCCGGAGACGAGAAAACGCAGAGAAATCGGAATTTGGAAGAAGTGAGAGCAGCTCAGTGAGGAGTAGAAGAAAGCTTGGATCTTTCGCTCTTCGATCGTTCAACTCTATTTTTTATTTTTAATCCTTTTCTTTTTATTTTGGGATTTCCGAAAGTTTTATAACGTCGTTGACTCGTTTAGTTGTCGTTTTCATTTTTATGTCGTATTTGTCACCATTTATTTTTTGGGGGACTTTTTCCTTAAGTTAACGTTTTTAACTCACGTATGGGTGCGTTTGGTTCAGCTTAAAAAGACATGTTTTTGTTTTTAAAATAAACTAAATTACTTTTTTAGTATTTGGCAAAACTATTAAAAAAATAAAAATAAACGATTTTAGATTTGTGTACATGAGACGTAAAAGCTAGGATTCGTAGCTTTTGGTTTTTTTCTAAAAACAAAAATATGATTTTTAGTTTATTTTAGTTTTTTTACCCTAAATATATTTGTGTTACCAGACGTTAAATCAACTTTTGTTACCAACAACAACTATTTTATAAATAGTTTACCAAACACATATCAGTTTTTATTAAAAAAATATATTTTAAAATTGAAATTAAAAATAATTGTGCCAAACGGTTTTCTTAAGTTGTCGTTTGGGACTATTTTCGTAACTTGTCGTTTCATATCATATTATGTCGTTTGAATACTGTATAATCTTAGATTGTCGTTTCTTCGTTCCAGATCACTGCTCTCTCCCTCTCCTCTGGTTCATCTTCTTCCTCTCGCGAGTTTCAAGCTCGCTGCAGCTCAGCATCTCTCAGCAATGCCTATGAAATGGTGAAGACTCTGCGTCACTCTCTCCGTTCTTGCACTGAGTTATTCATGGCCATGGCTTTCCCCTTTTGCCTTCTAGGGTTTTGCACTGGCAGCCGAACGCAGGGACGACGGCGAGCGGCCAAATCGTCAACGAAGTCACGCAGTGCGTCGAGAGCTTGAGTGGCGTCAAAGATGGCCGCTGGAAGGCCACGCTCACCTTCTACAGGCCTATCCTTCGAGGTAGGGTTTCTCAATCCCAACCTTCCATGGCTTCTGGTCAAAAGGTGTCGCGATTCAAGTAGATTTTGTTTGTTTGTTTGAGAAGACCAGGCTTTGATCGCCGAATTCCCTCGCGATTTCCTGGGGATTTCGCTGCCGGAGCAACCTAACAAGTACTATTTCATAATTCGTGGCCAGAAATTGGTCATGGAGGCTGATTCCTCGATTCAGACTATAATGGAGAAACTGCAATCGTATAAACTGAGAGTGTCGCTTAATTTCGAGGTTTTTCTCAACCTCAATCTCGTGGCCTCACTTTCATTTCCATGGTGATTGCTGAGCCATGTTGTGAAGTTTTTGCCTGTTCGATTTGCGTCTCCAGGGCTTTCAGTACCAGCTCGGGGACTTCCAGCTGCGGGTAGGCAAAGTTTATCCCGCGCATTCGGAAACCCTGAGAGGGATCGTTATGGAGGTAATTTCCGTCGCTAAAATTCTCCGCCGTTTACATAAATTTGAATTAAGTTTGCATTTTGATGTCTCCTTACTTTCATGGTAGTATGTAAACAAGCATTTACGATATCGAAGCTCGTGATTACTTTCATCTTCAAAACATTCTTGAACATGGTTTACGTAATATTTTCTCAATGCACAAGACGTTTTAGTAATCACCATGTATCGAGTATAAAGCCGTTCATTGTCATTTTTATTTATTGAAATGCATTCGTAAGTATTTTGCTTTGAGCTAATTTTAATTTAATACATTACATTCAACTCTTTATCAGTACTATCGTTCTCGTATGATGGCTCTACTTGAAATCAAACTTAAATTTTCTTAGAACCACACATAAAGCCGGTAACCAGAAAATTGAATTTTTCGGGTTGCTCATCTCCTATAGGCGTTCATCACCTAACCGTCAAGGAGTTTTATGCTGTGCCTTTGCTTTGCATCGTGTAGAGAGCGCTTGACCTTGCTCCCGAAGGAAATGTCGGGATTGTTTATTTGCATTGTTGGTGAATTCCGATTGGCTGAATTTTGTGCTGGAGATTGTGTTTGGAGATCCTGTCATTAACGTACACGATTATCCCAGGTTGAGTACCTTCCGCTGTCTTCCATAGAAAAGTCGAGGCAGATGCTGGAACAATTCGTCGATATATGGCAAGAAACGTTGTCGAAGAGGTCATTACCGGGCCATTTTGTGCACTTAGAGCCAAACTTTGCTGATTACGGGCTCGGAGACCGATACACCTCACAACATACCGCCATCCAATACGCCGGGGTCGTGCATCAAGTCATAGCAACAGTGCAGCAACAAGGGCAGGCAATGAGAACTTAGGAAATGCTTGTTGTATGGCAAAACTCAATTGGATCATTTATTATGTTTTTACTATGCATAATTGCAAGTAAGAGACCGTATACCGCACATGTCGATATTTTTATGAAAATTATGATTCGCATTTAGAGAAAACCGCACCTCATAGAGTATGATAAAGTTTCATGATATATAATCATTAAGCAAGAAAAAAATGATAAGTATATATTACGGCACTAATAATGGTAAAAAAATTACAAGTATAAAGAGGTCAATTAATCCATCGTCCGAACATGTTAACAAACAAATTAGTCTCCGGTAGTACATCGTTTGCGGTATTGGTTTTTTTTTTCTTTCATATATTATAAAAATCGAATATCGCTATAGAATATGTAAAGATTATATTCGGTATATTTGATTTAAAGTTCGATATATGTAAGTAGGTTTAACAGAGAGGAAAGGCAAGTCTGTCACTCAACACTAACATTAATTTCACATAAATAGTAATCAATCTTCAATGTTCAAACATAGCTCGAATCTTATTGCCACAACACAACTTTCACTCACAACATTATAATAATCAAGACTATTTTATTCTCAATCACACTCTCACTTAAAACACACAAATAACCTACGCGCTTAGAGTTCGTGCAGTATAATCTGAGCTCCATGCTGTGGCTGAAGAGTCATAACGGTGTACGGAGCGTGCGCGTACGAAGGTGAGAGCTCGAACGAGAAATGCTGCAGGATCATCGCCACTGCGAACTTCACTTCCGCCATAGCGAAACCTTGCCCGATGCAGGTCCGGGGGCCCCAGCCGAACGGGAAGAACGCACCTTTGTCGTTACTCGCCTTGAGAATTCCTTCCGAGAACCTTTCGGGTTTGAATTCTTCCACGTCGTCGCCCCAAATTTCTGGATCGTGGTGAATAAGAAGCATCGCTAGGTTTAGGTCAACCCCGGGCGGGATAGTTATGTTCCCTACTTTTGTTTCCTTGTAAGTGTGTTGGTATAGAGCGATCACAGGTGGGTACAACCTCATCACTTCGTTGAGAATCATTGTCAACTGAAAAAAAAAATTAAAAAAAAATTCACTTTGTTAACATCGATACACTTCTAATATTGATTTTAAAAATCTGTTTCGGTTATGTTATTCAGTTTTTTCGATGTACCGGTTCTCGGTGTATAAATCAATTTCTGGTGTAAAATCATTAACCACAAGAATTTATTATGGACTCACAACTTTGAAGTGGCTTATGGCTTCGGATGTGGGTTCGGTCCTTCCACAGAACTCAAGAATTTCCTGCCTCGCCTTCTCTTGCCATTCCTGGTGCATTGCCAGGACGACCAAGCTCCATGTTAACCACGTTGACGTTGTTTCTTGCCCCGCAAGGTAGAACTGTTTGCACTCTTCTATCACCTCTTCGAGCGTCATTTCACCGCTTTTCCCGCTGGAATTTCCTTCCAAAGCACTTTGCTCGTTAGCTTGCAGCATCACGCCTAGCAGATCGTCGGCCTTGGATTGTCCCGTCTTCAACGAATCTATTTTGTTTGTGATTATCACTCGTAGCATCAACGTGATCTCTCTGTCTAACTCCTTTCTCCTCAGATTCTTCTTCGTCGGGAGAAACCTGCGAGAAAATTCGCTGATCGGAACCGAGTGACAAAAGCTAATTTGTAATTACTGAATGAAAATGTACCGGAAACCGGGAATGTAAACGCTCTGCATTGCTTCTACTGTTAGGAGTATCAGCTCCTTCTGAAGAACGAAGATCTTCTTCCCTTCCTCGTAGCTGCTCCCGAATGCAGCTCGAGAAATGGCGTCCGCTGTTATTTTCTGCGCTTCGGTCCACATGTCAACGGCGTAGGTCCCCTTTGAAGTTATCTCCGCCTTCCATTCTTCTATCATCTTGCCACAACTTGCGGTGAATGCCGGTGCCATTTGCTGCGGATGAAAACGCGAGTTTAGAAGTCAAAACCGGTGTTTGTTTACGGTTTTTTACATTTTAAAAAACGGAACTAGATATCGATGATTATAAATACATAAGCCGGTTTTACTTGGTTTAGGTCTAAATTGTAATTTCGAACAAATTACAAATTAGCATGTTTTACAAAAAAGTTAACTTGAAAATCCCTAAGGAAATACACTAAAATCTACTAACGGTATTCGGCGTGGAATGGACACACAGTGTCCTGTTAAAGCCAATTATTCGGTTTATGGGATCCGGTTTTCGTGTTAAACTCGATTTTTAGTTACAAAATATAAGTTTTTGCTTGACTGAAAAAAAAAATCATGGATAGATAAGACCTTGAGTCTTTCGGCATGGAAAGCCGGGTTGATGATCCGTCTGTGTCGGGCCCAGTCATCGCCGTCCAACACCGTCAGCCCCGCCTTGGTGAGAAACCGAATAAGAGGATTTAGCGGGGGTTTGCCAAAGTTTCCAAGCTTGTTCGCCAAGATTTCTTTGATCATCTCTGGATCAGTGATAATCAACCTTGGTGATGTCCCTAAATAACACATTGATATGTTCCCTATTGCAAACAAAAATAAAAAATATAGTTTAATACTTGAAAAAACAAAACAGTCCAAATAAACATGCTTTACAAGATAAGAAAGCGTACGTATCTAATTTAATAAAATCGTCTAAAATTAATGTTTTTAAAGTTTAATCATCGACGTACATGCGTCTCTCGTGTAACAAACCTTAAGCTAATTTAATAAAAATGTCTAAAATTAATGTTTTCAAAGTTTAATCATCGGCACACATGTGTCCCTCGTGTAACAAACCCCTTAATGAGACAATGTTTTGTGGCATTTGGATACTATTGTTGTGAAAAGAAAAAAAAAACATTAGAATGAAAATATATCAGCACAGTTAGTACAAGATTAAATACTTATGCCACAAATAAATCCCTTAACAAATAATTTACCACAAATGTACCTGCTTAATTAATCTTCAAAAACCCGAGAAACCTTAAAGCCTAAATTGAGTGTTTATTTTATCCTCTATCACACTTCTACTTACCGTGTTTCTGCACGCAATCCAAGGTGAACGGGTCGACACGTGGCACGATCCGGTGGGTCAGGCTCAGAGGCGTTGACCAAGCCTCGGTGATGAGCCTGACAAGCTCCTTCATGTCACCAACGAGTGGCTTGTAAGAAGTGCCTCTAACACCTTGCTCCTTCATCTTCCTCTCTATCTTCTTCGGTTTGTACCAAATTGAATAGAAAGCTTTTCCAAAGCCATACAGAAGAAGCAAAGCTACAACAAATGCATAATAATATGTCTCCATGGTTATTCTCGTGGGTTTAAGGTTTATGGTTTATAGCTTATAGCTGAGCTTAGTTTATGTGTGTATATATACGTATGAGATGTTTGGGAATCAAGTTTCTGGTCAAATTCTTATCCAGTAAAGTAGTATTATATGTTAAAAAGGAGAAAAAGGTGACAAGAAAACATAAGTTTATGTTTCATGATTTAAAATACGGAAAATTATGGCAAAAATACCTAATCTTTGGTCAACGTGCCTCATGTGTACCTAACCTTTAAAACTGGCGGCAAAAATACCCAACGTGCGTTGACCGTGACTTTGGCATGAAAACGTTAATTTTTTCCGTTAACATCCGCCATGTGGCCGTTATCGGCAAAAATACCCTAACTTTTTTTTTAAAAAAAAAATTAATTTTTTTTTCTTTACTTGATTAGTGATATTACTTGAATTCTAAATACATGGAATAACACAAAAGTTAGGCAAAACATCAATTGATTTCTTAATGTGCTTGTATAAGCTATATTTGCTGATAAAAATCTTATTAATATGATAAATTTTAAATATAGCATTACACAAAAGTCGATCATGATATCAATTATCAATTGTATATTAATTTGCTATAAGAAGCTAATTTGCCGACTAAACAAAATCATGAATAAAACAATTACATATTTAATTTAAGGTTGACAGTCAAAACTTTAAACAAAAACCTAATCATATTGTTTTTGTTACATTTGACTATCTAAATATATAGCATGACATCTCAAAGAAATATTATATAATATGTACCTATATATATATATATGTGTGAAACTCATAGCGCATATATTCTCAACTTATGACCATTACTTATATTTTTATGTCTTTTCGGACATGTTCTAAAAAAGTCGAGGCATTTTACTTTGAAGTCTTATTTTGTTATCGGGGATACTCTTAGAGACGTTAATTAGTCGAGTTAATGTCTTCACATTGCTTCAAATTCTAAGTATGAACCAAATTAACATCTTCACCATTACCATTTTCAATGGAAATTGACCGTTTTAGATCGAATTAATACAGTCAATTAATGTCTCCGTATTGAAAAAAATGGCTTAAGAATATATGCCGGTAAAAGAATATTATCAATAATCAATAGGGAGATAATATTTTTACCGGCACATATTCTTAAGCTATTTTTTTTTTCAATACGGAGACATTAATTGACTATATTAATTCGATCTAAAACGGTCAATTTCCAATGAAAAGGGTAATGTGAAAATGTTAATTGGGTTAATTACTTAGAATTTGAAGCAATGTGAAGACATTAACTCGGCTAATTAGCGTCTCTAAAAGTATCTCCGATAACAAAATAAGACTTCAAAGTGTATGTTCCGGCCAAAAAAAGACATAAAAATATAAGTAATGGTCATAACTTGAGAATTTATGCGCTAAGAGTTTCACACACACACACACATATATATATATATACATATTATATAATATTTCTTTGAGATGCCGTGCTATCTATTTAGATAGTCAAATGTAACAAAAACAATATGATTAGGTTTTTGTTTAAAGTTTGACTGTCAACGTTAAATTAACTATACAATTGTTTTATTCATGATTAGGTTTAGTAGGGAAATTAGTTTCTCCAAGCAAATTAATATACAACTGATAATTGATATCATGATCGACTTTTGTGTAATGCTATGTTTAAAATTTCTCATTTTTTTTTCATAACAATAAGACTTTTATCAGCAAATATAGCTTATACAAGCACATTAAGAAATCAATTGATGTTTGACTAACTTTTGTAATATTCCATGTATTTGGAATTCAAGTAATTATCACTAATCAAGTAAAGAAAAAATATATAAATTAAAAAAATTAAAAATTAAAAGAAAATAATTTGGGTATTTTTGCCGTTAACGGCCACATGGCAGATGTTAACGGAAAAATTAACATTTTCATGCCAAAGTCACGGTCAATGCACGTTGGGTATTTTTACCGCCAATTTTAAAGGTTGGGTACACGGCAGTTCAAACTTATATGGGATATTGGTGGCATAAGTAACCAGTTTGTAAGATCAAGTGTGATGGTATATTCACATTGTTATTTTATTAGCAGCAATACCTTCAAAGGCCACAAAACAGTGTTGAGGTCCAATTTCCTCCATATCGGTTTGACGACTGTGAAGATGGAGACAAGTGTAGTCTCAAATTTAACACTGTTTTGTAACCCTTGGATACTATTGCCCCTAAAAAGGATTGAAAATATACTGATGCACTAAGTTCAAGACTGGGTACTTATGTCATAAATATCCTTAATAATAAACAAATTTCCACTTTGACTAAATAACATATTGCTCTTGGAGAAAAAAAAATTACTTGGCGTGGGGATAAAGTTATTTTTTTTAATATTAAAAGACAAGTGCAATATTAAAATGAGTTGGACTGAATACGTTGAGAAAAAAAAAATCGTCATAATAAAAAAAGAAAATTAAAAGATCTATAATGAGAGACTTTAGGATCATTCTTCATATATTTGCGTTTACTTTTTTTTTTTATTATTCTTCCTCTAAATTTTGGTTCTGTTATAATCTTTTTTTTTTTTGGACTTCTCTGTCGTTTTCTATGCAAATATACGCATATATGATATACATAGATCAATATTTTCACCTTCTAGCAATTTTTTACCTGTCGTTTTCATTCAATCATGACGTTTTCTGTTATCATAATATTAAAAAAATTGTCGTTTGAATTTTATCTTGGGCGCTTGATTTAATAATAACGTGGGCAAATAGCAAGAATGACCTCGGTTGGATTTTTTGTCAAATCCATATCCCTCTCGGCCACTATTCATGTTTCTTAGCAGTGGGCCCTTAAGGGTATGGATTTGATTCAAAATCCAAATGAAGTCTTTTAGCAATTTCTTTCTAATAACGTTTTTATTTGGGTTAATGACAGTAAAAATACCTAAAGTTTGGTCAAAGAATTCCTCGTGTACCCAAAGTCTAAAAATAGTGGAAAAAGTACCCTAAGTTATATTTGGGGTGTTGACCACTCCATTCTCGTAACGTAGTTAACTTACCTGTTAACTTTGGCCCCGTGGACAAACGTGGGTTGCTGACATAGCAATTTTTGTCACGTGGATAAGCCCACATCAGTTTCGTTTACGACAAAACAACGAATTAAACCCCTAATTGGGCTCGTCCACGTGGCAAAAAATTGTCATGTCAGTAACCCACGTTTGTCCACGTGGCCAGAGTTAACGGGTACGTTAACTGCATTACGAGAATGGAGTGGTCAACTCCTCAAATGTGACTTTGGGTACTTTTGTCACCACTTTTAAACTTTGGGTACACGAGGGGTTCTTTGACCAAACTTTAGGTATTTTTATAGTCATTAACCCTTTTTATTTCGCAGCAATTTTTGGCTATCGTTTGTACACTAATCCTGTCGTTTTCGTAATTCCTTTACATTTTCCAATTATTTTAGAAGCTTTTGTCTACAAGTTTACGTTATTTCTCATAACTTGTTGTTTATTTCTCTTGTGATTTTATTCGTTATTATTAGTTATAAATATTTAAGTCTGTATTAACTTTTCATGTCATTTCAAACGAACACATCATGTTTTTCTTCTACTGATATTTTTGTGACGACTCAATTTTTCCGAAACGTCACTTTTTAGATTACTTCAAAACTCTATGAAAATTCATGACCAATTTTTCTTTTCAAATAACTTAAAAGTAAATAAATAGTTAAAATCTTTTTTCGGGAATTCCCTTTCTAAACAAAAAAACATGCACAAATAAAATTTAAACTAATCACATTCACAAAATAATTTATTTAAAGTAAAAATAACACGAAATAAAAATAAAAACGCTTCAAAAGCTACCCTGTAATTTCAGATCTTTTTACCAGTCGTTTACATAAAATTGTCGTTTTTGTATAATCTTGTATATTTTATGTGCTCATCTCCTTTTAGTAAACATAAGTTGTTGTTATCTCTATTTCAAGTGTTTTTTTATTTTATTGGGACATTTCCAATTCAATTTAAGCATCACCACATATATTTAATTTATTTTAAACTCTCAGCTACTTTGGCTGTCGTTTAATATAGACGTCTGTGAAGATGGAGACAATTATAGTCTCAAATTTAATAAAAATATTGAATGATTAACGTTTCCGTTTTAATTGTAGGCAGGGCCGTTCCAACCAGTTTCGAGGCTTTGAGCGAATCATTGATATATGGTCTTTTAAAATTAAAGCGTTGATCAATAATCTATCAAAATATATTAGTAATAATATGCAAGATAAGGTCTTCATTATTAACTTTATAATCATCAATAGTTGTCCGATATTGCAGGAGCAATGCTATAATTTATAAATATCTTTGACTCATTAATATATGGTCTTTTAGAATTAAAGCCTTGATCAATAATCTATCAAAATATGTTAGTAATAATATGCAAGATAAGGTCTTCTTTATTAACTTTATAATCTATCAATAGTTGTCCGGTATTGCAAGAACTATGCAGTAATTTATAAACATCTTTGACTCATTTGTTCTATACCTAAATGGTGTCGTTTTCCAGTTTTGGTATAAAGAGATAAATATTTCTAATAATTTAAAAAGTTCTCTTCCCAAACGCGGTCTATCTCGGTGCGGATATGCTCAAGGATAAGATCCTGCTGCAACAAAACTTGGTAGTCGTCGGCGTTGGGGTGTCTCTCCAAGTGCTTTATCACGTTCAGAAACGTGATGATGTTGAGAAGCAGCCGCTTCGGAAAGTTGCTCATGGGCGCCATGCCTTCGATATCCGATCAGACATCTTCCTTCAGCATTCATCAGCTTCTTGACGAGCTTTCCATTGAGCCTCTCTTCGGTGATCTCCATTGATGCGATGAAGAGAAAAAGGAAAGCTCTGTTTATGTTTATACCAAAACGCAAAAACGGCACCGTTTAACTCTGTGTCGTTTTCCTTAACATTCTCCAAATGGTAAACTACGGCTAAAGTACCTAATGTTTCAAACAATTTGAACTATGTACCCAATCTTATTTTTTTTGGTGGCTATAGTACCTAAAGTTGCTTCTGTTAAGGAATTTAGGTTCATTTGTCAAACTTCGTTAGTGTTTTCCTACGTGGCACTTCGGATATTGGATAAATTGCGGCTAAAGTACCCAATGTTTCAAAAAAATTGAATTATATACCTAAACTATTTTTTTTGTGTGGCAAGTACCTAAAGTTGCTTCTGCTATAAAATTTGATTTCTTCCGTCAACTCACATGCATTTGACCGCCACATGATATTTTTTATAATTAATTTTATATTTTTAAGCATTATAACAAATATAATTTTTTAAAATCTCAAGTTGAATATAGTAATTCACCGAAACTAATCTTTATATATTGACGGGAGTTATTACCATCAAAATTTAATATTAAATAGGTTAAAAAATCTCACCATCAATGTTATGTTTGCTAATAACAGCTAACTTTTGTACGTGTTGATCCATAAATTTACACGCGCAAAAGTATATTTCAATCGCTTACTCCCAAAAAATTTCATATGAGTTTCAAAATTGAAGTGCCGCCGATTTGAAATGCAACACATATACCAGTAATATTGACCTAAATAAGCTCATTTCAAAGTTTATTTCAATCCTTATAGATTCAAATCAATTAATTTCTATAATATTCTCTAGACAATGATAATTGTAGAATGAATCAACATCGACTAATTTATTTTAAACTCTCAGCCACTTTGTTTGTCGTTTAATATAGACTTCTCGTTTTTCTTACGTAATCTTGTCGATTATGTCATCTACCATCAATTTCTGTTAATGAGTTGTCGTTTTTCGTTTTGCTTATTGGATTTCAATGTCAAATTACTTCTTTCAACTTATTATTAAATATAACATATAATTTTATCGACTACTTAGTAATAATTTAACATTCTTAATACTGACACGATAAATATTACTCTATTTGTTGAATTTCATTGTGTTTATGTTTTGTCAACAAATATACCGATAATATTTGTTTTAATTTCTTTGTAAATTCCTTATCAAGAATTGTTTGACTTATAGTTGAAAATTAAAGCAGACTTTTTTGTGAAAAATATTAGGTGTTAAGTGATACAAACGTGATTCATATTTATTCTTTTCTTCGGAGAAAACTATTTATAAATATCTCACATATAGAACTATATATGATGATATCAATGGAGTACCATAAAGCCAAACGATATGATAAATCTAAGAAGTTATTGGTATAGTTATAGTCTCTATTTTGCTCCACATATGCATGTGTGTACGTATTAATGTAAGTGCATTACGTATATATATAATACGCATGGTATGGTTTTTTAGGGTTAGATATTAGAAATTGAAGAGCCATGCAACTAGAGCTGTGCAAACGACGTCGCCACTCACGACGCGACGCGTCGCGACGCAAACAGTGCCAGTCGCGACGCGTCGCGATTCACGCGGCAAAAGTCGCGACGCGTCGCGATCTCGGGCTCTGGTCGCGACGCGTCAGGGCTTGATCCGCGTGAAGCGATCGACGGCCCAGATCGTGCCACGTCAGCGATCCGCGTGATTTTGTCCTTTTGGGGCATAAATAACACACTTTTTACCCGAATTTTATTCCACAACCACAATTATTACCCACTTTACTCGAATTTCAACCCTAAAATTTCAAATTTCAAATACTTTTCACCCACCATCTCCTCACAATTATTCACCCTCTTCACCCACAACAATAATTATTCACCCACCCCACCCTCTCCTAAAACCCTATAAATACCACGTCTTCCTCTCTCATTTCCTCACCAACAATCTCTCAACTCTCTCTCAAATTCTCTCAACTCTCCAAGTTTTTTCCACTCTCAATCTCCAAAGTTCCAAAGTTCTAAAGTTCCAAAGTTCCAATTTTCTAAATTCCTAAAGTTCTATCATTATGTCTCGAAGAAGCGGCGGTAGTTCCGGGGGTCGAAGGGCGGCCAGGAATTTGCAACCCCAATTTCTACAAGGGGGAACATCAGAGCCTTGTCCCGACGGCTACATTCCCGTTAGGCTACCGTCAGAAATATTCCCTTCCCCTCCCAATCCAGATTATCCCGCCGATACAGTACGGTCTCTAAGACCTAGTCTAGTCCGGGCAGTGGCCCAGCACCACGCCAATCCCGACCGTGTGCCCCGAGAGTTGGTCGACGCGGTGGCTCAATGTAGGGGGGGAAATAACGATCCTTTTTTCAATCTCATGTTACGGGAAGGTGCCGAATACGGAGCTCAAGGTCCCGAAGGTGCCGATCCCGACGAACCTCAAGGTCCCGAAGATGCCGATCCCGACCAAACTCAACGTCCCGACGATGCCGATCCCGACGACTATCAAACGCCGCCCTCGATCCGTGGTTCAAATATCGGGGTGTACAACCGCGGTTCTCCTCAACTTTCCAATCAAGATAGCGGTGAAGCCTCCGTTGCCCGTCCTCGACGAGGTCGACGTCCTTTTACCGGGTAATAACCTTTAATCCTTTTTTTATTTCATTAATTATTAATTTTTTATTAATTAATAAGTTAGTACTTAATAATAAATAATAATTAATAATTAATAAGTAATAAATAATAATTGAAAAAAATAATTGAAAAAAAAATTAATTTTTAATAATTAATAATTATTAAATAATAATCACTTGAAAGTCTTAGTATGCTCTGTGGTTGCGGTTCCGACTGATCTTCCACATCAGAAACGATTTTCTTGAGATTTAATTATCATTTAATCATTTTATCTTAATTAATTAATTTCGTTTAATTTTTTTACGATAAATATTATAGTTTAATTATTTTAGTTTATTTAATTAATTTGTCACGTATCTTGAAAGTCTTAGTATGCTCTGTGGTTGCGGTTCCGACTGATCTTCCACATCAGAAATGATTTTCTTGATATTTAATAAGTTAACGGGATTAAAAATGGTAATTTGTATGTGTGGTGATTATTATAAAGTTCTTAATGGAATACGGTGTCTTAGAAAGATTGGTTTTTAAATAAGGTTTGCTTTGCAATCTCCTCCAAGCTAGCCTGGGAACCTCGGGGAGTTCTGTCTAGAAAAGCTTGGGCATAAAGCGAGATCATAGCATCCTTTCCAGTCGATCTGGCCGTGGAACCTCGGGGAGTTCCGTCAAAAAGAGCTTGATAATGATTTCCACACATAGAAAATACCATTTTTAATTTCGTTAACTCTTTTAATTAACTATATGAAATTTAATTAATTAATATGATTAATATTAATATTTAATCCATGTAAAATTAATACCCTTTTTTATTTTGTTAACCTTTTTTCTCCCGTATATTTTTAATAGGGAAAGTTCTCCTGCCTTGTTGTGGGGACGACCAAACAAAGCGAAGGTGTGGGATTATTTTCACGAGGAACAACGGGTGGAGAACGGTGTTCGAATCAAGATCGCCACGTGCAAGAAGTGCCATGAAACCCTCGATGCGTTGGGGGACAAAGGAACCGGCTACTTGACGCGACATAAGAAAGCGTGCTACGGAGACGGTAACGAGGTAAACACAGCACAGGTAAGTGCTCTTACCACCGAAAATTTACGGAAATGGACCCTCGAGTGGTTACTGTCTACGGGCGCACCGATGAGTTTGGTGGAAAACCCTGCGCATACACAATATATGCAAAGGGTTAATCCGTCTTACGAACAGTTTTCCCGTACGACATATACCAGGGACATGGAAAATGCTTACAAAATGCAAAAAATTATTTGGTCGATTTTTTCAAAATGTCCAACATTAACGTTGCTTTTACCACCGACTTGTGGAGCGGTCCGAGTCTTAACGACTATTTGAGTCTGACCGCCCATTACGTCGACGAGAATTGGGA
Organism: Parietaria judaica; assembly: GCA_954871525.1. Taxonomy (NCBI): domain Eukaryota; kingdom Viridiplantae; phylum Streptophyta; class Magnoliopsida; order Rosales; family Urticaceae; genus Parietaria; species Parietaria judaica. The sequence goes on along the minus strand of OX940864.1, from coordinate 1,426,316 downwards.
TCCATGTCAAAAACTTTTAAACATGTCACCATTCGAGTGTCGCCATACCGGCAAAAACATTTCCGATAAATTAATAGAATTATTCAATGATTGGGGTTTGCAAAATCGTATCATTTCTATTACGTTAGACAATGCCGCAAACAATAAAGTCGTTATTACTATCTTAGAAAATAGTTTGCCCGGTTCTCCTTTTCGTAATATTTTACATCAAAAATGTGCTTGTCACATCATTAATTTAATTGCTAGAACGGGGGAACGAAATATTTCAGGGCACGTTGACAAAATACGCGGCGTTGTCGATTGGATCCGGCATTCTCAAACCACCGTTAGGTGGAGACGATTTTGTAAAGAGCACAATCATAAAGCTAATAAGTTTGGTTTAGACAACAATACACGATGGAACTCTACATATCTAATGCTTTCAGTTGTTTGTAGACAGAGATTACCGTTAAGCGCTTTCCTCCTCACCAAACTAGAGGCCTCGGAGCGGATCACGGAGGCAGAATGGGAAATGGCCCAGAAATTCACCCAATTCCTTAAACCCTTTTACGCTGTTACTTTAAATTTTTCGAACCAAAGACAACCTTCCTTGAATCATGGTCTTTCGAGTCTTTATGAAATTACAAACACGTTTTCTGAATTAGAAAATGACCCTGTTATTTCTCCCATGATTCCGGAAATGGTTGCAAAATTCAAAAGTTATTGGGATCCACCCCCTTTTTCGTATTGTTTCGGTGCTATCTTGGATCCCCGTATTATGTTTACGTTCGGGCCTTTGATGTCAGCAATCGGGACAAACTTAGGGGTGGATTACACTGATTATATTAAGGTTGTTAATGAAGTTTTTTATGAACTTTACAGTGAATACGACTGGCGGTTCCCACAGTTCAACGTGGAGGCGGAGCAAAGGGCAGTGATGGAAAGCCCAACCAAGACTGGCCTAGCATTTGTCCGGAGACTGAAGCAAAGACTGGATCGCGGAGAAGCATCGGGATCCGGTACGCCACCGGCACGAGCGGAGGAAACGGACGGTGCCCCGCAAGAACTGAAGCGGTACTACGGCCTGCGGATCGACGAGGACTCCGTCGAGTTCGATGTGATTGGATGGTGGAAGAATCAACGGGAAAGATTCCCGATATTGGCGAGAATGGCGAGGGATATACTGTCCATCCCCATTTCCAGCGTTGCTTCGGAGAGCGCGTTCAGCTCGGCTCAGCATATAATCGACGACCGGAGGGCGTCAACAACTCCCACACACCTCGAGCAAGCGGTGGTGTTGAACGATTGGATGTTCCGCAACCCCACCATCGCCCAACGGTCCGAGCCAACCGACCTAGAGCTTATGACGCAAAGGTTTAACGACTGGTTCCCCGAGTGACGCAATGTAAACGCCAATATGATGTGCTCTTTCCTCTCTTGGTTTTATGTCCCTAAGGAGGGTTTTTCAAGAGAGGTTTTAGTGAGGCATCTTGTAATATTTACACTGAATATTTACAACTTCTTCCACCATATTGTAATATTCACAATGAATAATACAACTTTTTTTTAATATCTTGTTTTATCATATTTACTTATTTGTTTTAGAATTTTAATAATTATTAATATGGTACACATTAATACTTATTAACATATATTACAACTTAAAAATTAACTTATAAATTAAAATTAATAATATGTTACACAATAATAACATACTAAAATATTAATTTTGAAATAAATAAAGTTTAAATAATAAGTTTACATAATTTAATACTTAAATTCGGATAAAAACTAATAAAATTAAACATTGGAAACAAAAAATAACTTTTGCCGCAGCCTTTTTTTGGTCCTTCCTCGCTAAATCGCGACCACGTCGCGACGCATCCCGACCAGCCAAGCCACGACGCATCGCGACGTCCCTGCTCGCGATTTTGGCGACTTTCGTCGCGATCGGTCGCGATTATGGCGTGTGCAGCTCTACATGCAACTATATATATATACTTATATATCCTCACTATCATAAGCTGACATTGTCGGTGCTTGTCGTTTATTTGGTAACCAATTAATTACATACATCCACTTCTCGAAAGAAATAAAATTGTAAAAATAATAGTAGCAACAATAATATAGAATGACAATATTAAAAAAAAAAAACATTAGCAATAAAAAGAGATAGGGAAAAAAAACTAATTCACATAGTCATTATAATTTTATATGCATTGCAATAGACTAATAATATCTACCAAATCCACTAATTAAGGTACCTCTATATCTATATCTATATATATATATATCCGTAAATATAATTATTTCTGAAAATAAGTTTTTATTTTAGTTGTGTATATATTAATCAGTTGGTTGGTCATTTCAATCAAACTATATGAAAGAATGAATTCGCAGCTCCAAGATATTATAGACCAACGATTCTTGAGTAACCAATCTTTTATATATATATATATATATATATATATATATATATATATATATATATATATATATATATATATATATGAACTCATAATTAAGAGGAAGCCGAGTCGGGCCTATATAACTTGTTAGAGGCGAAAAAGGTGTGCATTTAGGGCCTCAAATATTAAAGGAGCCAAAAAAAAAAGTGATATAATATATTGTATTTATACATTTAAAACAGAGAAAACTAATACCAAAATTTATTTATAATTTAGCCTTAAAAATGCTAAATGTTTCATGCTTAAATAATTTAACAACATGACTATTATCGGTGATTATAAATATTAAAAAATGTATGATATATATATACACATACAAAATCAAAATGTAATATATAAGAAAAAATATTTAATGTAAAATTACCACTATACGGCATGATATGATGATCCACATAAATACTGTGTCTATTAATTGCCATTTGAAACCACAATATAATTATGCCTTTGTAAATCTTATTTAAATAAAAAAAAATGAAGAACAAAAAAGTAGGACAATAGACAGTCCAACAACTTCAAAATTTCCATGAACAAAAATAGAAACCATATGCGTAGCAGACTTATACATGAAAAGTCATATCTATATGTATTTATACCAATAATTTAGATATATATTAATACATGTGTACTTTGACATAAAAATAGTACTTGATATTCATTGTTGTTAAAATACAAGCTTTATATGTGTGTCAGTGTGTGTATGATATAAGACAAGGATCAAAATGCCGTTTTGGCCGATAAATCGTTTGCCGTTATCGATGGATTAATCGTTTGCCGATGGATTTATCGACGGAAAACCTATAAAAATTATCGTTTGCCGTTATCGAAACTTATCGAACTTATCGATGGATTAATCGTTTATCGATGGATTTATCGATGGAAAACCTATAAAAAAATGTCACACGTATTTTACACTAAAAACATAACATAAAATACTAATGTCACAAAAATATAAACATAAAAGTCTCATACAAAATATAATATATAAGCCACAAACCAAGTCTCATACTAATGTAACTAGCTCAAATCAACAATTTCCGAAACATATGTACTTTTGCCACAATGATATCACAATTCAGAAAAACTTCAAATTAAAAAAAAAATATGCAAACCGATTAGTTTTAAAATTATATACAATTTTATAAAACGAAATTACACCAAAATATTCGAGTAACTAGCTCAAATCAACAATTTCCGAAACATATGTACTTTTGCCACAATGATATCACAATTCAGAAAAACTTCAAATTAAAAAAAAAATTATGCAAACCGATTAGTTTTAAAATTATATACAATTTTATAAAACAAAATTACACCAAAATATTCGAGTAACTAACTCAAATCAACAATTTCTGAAACATATGTACTTTTGCCACAATGATATCAAAATTTTCGAACTTACCCAAATTTGGACGAAAAGTCCTCCGATTATCGTTATTTTGCTCTTGAAAAGTTGCAGCGATAAGTACCAAAGTTTTCGGTTCGAAAAATTTCGAAAAGTATAAAACGGCAGCGATTACTAGAGATAAGTTACCGAGAACACCATTTCTTCGATTAATCGAACGATAATCGCTCGATTTTCGCGATTTTCGGAACCTTGATATAAGATATATAATTGAGAATGACGATAATAACTATAATCTAATTTTAAAAATGATTTCATGGTGTTGATGACAGAAATGTGATATAATTAATTAGTAATAATTACGTATTAATTTTGCGTAAATTATAGTCCTATTATGTTTATATTACTCGTACAAAACCAATATTGAGCTTTTAGTGATTAAAAAATATGATATAGATCACTTAATCCAAGTTGTGACAATTTTTTATCATCAGCAAAAATATTTCAAAAATACAATTTCGTTGTTTTTGATCTGTTGACGAGACTTACATATTAAGTGGTCAATGAAGCAAAATTCGTAATAATTAAAATCTAAAATTTGCAAGTGCTTTGATTCACAAAAACTAATTACTTTTGCATAAACATAAGCTACATTATCCGTAATTGTTTACATAGAAGATAAAATAGGTGATGTGATACATCGTTTATTAATTTTAGGCATCTTTTTATTATCCTTAAACGGCATTTTTTCCCTCAGTAGTTATTTTGTTACCACGCTTCTCATCAGCCATAACGGATAAATAATTAGTAATTAATTTAAAATGGTGGTCACGGCTTACGAGACAACCGACTTCCGGCCAACAATAATTGTATAATTGTAATTTACTTGCCTACATTTTAATTTTCAAATATTTTGCCCTTAATGCCATTTTCAATTTTCAACAAAGTCATAATACTATAAATGCAATGAAAGGGAGATTGCATTGAACTTTTTGGTGAAAAGATTAAAAGTGAAACAGAAAAAAAAAAACACAAAAAACACAAAAAACACAAAAAGACAATAATATATAACTCAACACAAGAAGTTTTAATTGCACGAAATTGAACAGTAAATCGGTATCTTTATATTATAGACAACTAGACATAATCAATAAATATGAAGGAAAATAATTATAAAAATAAAAAAGTATTGTCTTTCCTAAAATAGATGAATGATTGATACACAATTTTGTTCAACATGGTATCGACAAACAATCCATTATTATGTAAGCTCATTTCAATCAATTAATATAATTGTTTAATCTTTTTTGTTTGGTATAGTTCAGTGCTCCTATTTATTAAAAAGGACAGATTCCAAAGCTGACTTTTTTATTTTCTTCAATTTACTTCACGTAACAAAAGAAAGCGACACACAGATAAATCATACACTAAAGCGAGTTCTTGAAAACGACAATGTATAAAAGGAAGTTATAATTACTTGTATTAATCATTAATAAAATGGAGGATCTGATGATTTTTTCTTCTATGATAAAAAGGAAACATGTTATTATAAGTAGTTTATACTTATCTTATGAATCGTACATTAAAAATATTACTTTAAAATGATAAATTGCATGACATGAATGAGTATAATCTTATCATAATTAATTACTTATAAAATGATTCAATACTATTTTAGCATATGATATCTATATATACTTGATCTAAGCTAACTTATTATAACATTTTTATCTCTTTATTTACTCTTTTTATTGTTGTTAGGTATGATCAACTTATTCTTTTCCCTAGGCAAGAGTAAATTTAAAATGAATGACGAATATGTATAATATATATATAATACGTATAATGTATATAAAAACTCTAACCACAATTGGATAGGTGACTGGAATAAGAAATACACATCTTTGATTTTCTGCCTTATTTCATAATAAATTCACGCGTAACAATTAAGAAAGTAACTGTCAAAAAAAAAAAAAAAACAGTTAAGAAAGTACTCATGTATCAATGTACATATCCATATTATTGGACGCATGCACGTATAATATCACTGACACGCTCCACGTTGTTATACTGCAACATACACCGAAATCTTTTACGACATATATAGAAAATAATTGAATGAAAGCTTCACAACAGTCTTTCAATGATTCAATCAATTTGAATACTATCTAGATTCTAACTCTTTGGTCATCATATATTATATTTTTAAATACACATATATATATATATATAATATCATTTTAAATGTGGTTAAAACAAAAACGACATAAATACCATTTCACTTTTAAAAACATTCCAAGTATTCACAACACTCGTACTCGTACCAATTTCCTCGTGTCATAATTCATTCCAAAGGCAGAGAACAGTCCGACAAATAGTTATTAGTAATAATAATAACTACGTACAAAACCCTAGTGAAAAACTTTATTACTACGTACGTACACATCTCCAATAATATTAATAATAATAATAATATTAAATAGCTAGGGTTTGAAATTATTTTGTCGCACATATATAACCTTATACTATACTATACTATACTATACTATACTATATAGTCCAAGTCCAACTAATTAATCAGCTGCCAACCAGTCTCCTTCGCCGCAAAGAAATGAAGTACTGAAAGAAGTGGAACCCACATCATCACCACCGTTGACTATATTACCCCAATGATCATGCACCGTTAATTCTTCCGAGAACAGAAGATCGTGATGATGATCATGATCGTAGCTTGGTATGCCAAGATCATAGTTCGTGTCGCCAAAGTACCCGTCGGAAGCCAGCAGATCGGCGAGGAAGAGCTCGTCCACATCGCCCCGGTCGGACCCCGAACCCGGATTATCGCAGGCTGAAATGTCGAGTTGGGGCCCGGAGGTGGCCGAGCTAGGGTTTGGCCCTAGAGGGGTGTCGACGTTTAGGACGACTTTGGTGCACTTCACGGCTCGGGCGCGGATAACTCGGGCAGGGGACGGTGGAGTCGGAGCTTCGATGGTGTTCGTCGTTTTTCTAGGAGCGACATCTTCGGATTGTCTAGTGATAGTGGTTCTGATTTTGGGGTTGACTTTTTTGCTTAAGTTGGTGTTCCGATAATTTTTTATTTCATTGTCTGTTCGTCCTGGAAGCCTTCCAGCAATAAGAGACCACCTGAATAATATCAATAAAATAAAAAAGTTAATTATAAATATATATATATATATATATATAATATCGATATATTGCTAGAAAATCTAAAAAATTTGAAAGAGTTTACGAGTGAGATATCTTTATAGGCATAACAAATCTGGAGCTCCTGTATTCAATTTCGATAGTAAACAAAATTTTTTATTTTCCATTAAAAAAACCGTCCGTCAAGTCAAACTCAAGCTTACACGGAGTTCAGCCATTGTTCGCGGGTCAGTTTCTTCATTGATTAAATTTGTTGATAATAATTTGATGTGAATTCAGGGCATGATATATATATATATATATATATGCAATGTATGATCATTATTACCTATTTCCGAGAAGCTTGTGAAGCCTGATTATGAGGTCTTCTTCGTCAGGAGAAATGTTACCTCTTTTGATATCTGGCCTCAGATAGTTCAGCCACCGAAGCCTGCAGCTTTTACCACACCGTCTTAAACCTGCTTATATTATTATATATATACATAATATATATATATATATATATATATATATATATATAAGTATTGATGATGGTCAGTGTATATATATTTGAGAGTAGGGTTACGGTTTATGATCTCATGAAGGTGGCGGAATGGTAAATAGATCATACCGGCTTTTTGCGGGAGGTTTCGCCAGCGGCCGTCGCCGTGGATTTTGATGTGATCGGTGAGGATCTTGTCTTCGTGGGCGGTCCACGAGCCTCTGTTCAGACCCGCCTCCTTCGAGCAACAAGGGCTTCTTCCCATGTTCTCTCTCTCTCTCTATTAGTGTGCTGTGAAAGAGTAGAGAGAATACCTAATGTCTGGGATATATATGTGTATATATATAATGAGTAAATATATTATATTTTGTGGTTTTTGTTGGGATCAAGTTTTTTGTCGTTTTTTTAGAAACGTAGTCAGTTGTTAACTAAAATATACGTTTTTTGATAATATATTGTTACAGAAAAAATAGCAAATATTTTAGGATAGTCCACGTTTATATTATCTTTGGTTTGAATATTTGTGCGAACACTTAGACAGTTCTCTGAATGATTATAATATATATCTTAACTCAATTAAGTAATTATAAACCAAACTGTGGAAACATTGAAAAATTTGATTCCTCAAGAACCCCGTTCGTAAAATCTCATGTGGAATTATCTATTTTGTGGGACACTAATTCAATTCAGGACACCGTACTAAAGATCAATCACCTACTCCCAAAACTTTAATATGCGTTTCAAAATTGAAAGTGTTTCCGCGATTTGAAACGCAACATACGAGTAATATTGACCTGAATAAGCTTATTTCAAAGTATATTTCAATTCTCAAAATCAATTAATTTGTAAAATATTCTCTAGTCATGATAATTCATTATTGAAAGAATCAACATTGACTAATATATATTATAAACTCGGAATATTATCCACGAATGTTATAACGATTCGATATCCCGCACGCAAATATTGCAACAGTTAGTTAAAAAGCATTGTTATCTGAAAATTCCCTCTAGCTTATATGTCATTTTCAATGTGAAAACGACATTACATCCCACGTACGGAACTTTGAAATACGGGTATAGTTGTCTGTTGGTATATATTGAAGCCCAAATAGAGACCAGCCAAAACGACATGTGTTGTTGCTTATGATACGACGGTAGAAACGACATGTCGTTTCTGCCCTATCACTTGCATCAATCTTGGCCGTCCAAGCTTGGAAATCTTAGGGCTGAGATTAACCCAATCTCTTTCTCCTTAAGCCCTAGCTCGATCCTGTGGTGAATCACGTTGCCTCACACGGCAGCTCCTTTGGAGTCTCCCCTTCGGGGGTTTCTCTGGGTTGGCTTCTTCTCCAGCGTTTGTCTCTTCGCTTCTCTGGTTTGGATCTTCACATGCTTCTCTTTTCTTGGTTCTTTGGGTTCGTCGCTGTGAGCACTCTCGAATGGTTCAGTTCGAGAGATTAGCGCGAATCCTGGTTTAACGGTAGAGGAAAGGGAACGCTAATGTGTGAGGAGGTGATTCACGAGGAAGTGAGAGCGGAGAAAAGCTGACGGGACTACATCGGGATTCCTATTCACTTCTCGTCTCTATTGTTTTTCATTTCTGCATTTTGGGATTTTGGGTTCTTATTTTGGTTCAAGTCCTTAATCGATTTCGGTTGCTCTTGTGCGAGGTTAAACCGGAGCTGCGACAATGGCGTGGTTGGAGGAGAATTCCTAACAGTGGTATCAGAGCTTTCGGTTCGAGCTTCCGCAACTCCGACTAGGTGCTGGTGCGTTCGCGGCGAGGTCCGACTCCACCGTGGTGACTGTGAGCTTCTTCTTCGATCTCTCAATCTCAGGTATTATTTAGGTGAAGCTATCTCTGGTAAATCTCCTTGCCTTAGCGTTCTTCAATTTCTGAAAAATTGATTTTAGGGCAAAGTGATTTTTTAAAATTAGGTTCTAATTTTTTTCTTCCTGATGAGAAGGTCGGTTCAAATCTGGGTTTGTTGTGTTCAATGATTTCTCTATTGATTAATAGATAAAGTAAATCTTGAACAAAATTCTTTTGTTGAACTGGGTCATTTGCTAATCGATTAAACCAAAAGAAATATGAGAGGTTCTTAATATGTTCAAAATCTGATTGTGTTTATCGATTTATATTCTCCCCTTCATATTGGTTAATTGATTTGTTTCTTTCCTTTTTGTGTGTGATGATGGATTTGACTGTGGTTGACAAAAGCTGTGAAATACTTCTACTTGCTTGAAATTTTTTTGTCTACCGATTGTCCTTCATGATCTCTTGATATGACAATATTTGTGCTTGCTCATGGATTAATTGTGACCTTAGTCTATCCTCTTGTAATTTTTTGAAATTTGCTAGATGCAATGGTCAAATTGTGTATTAATTTGGTTTGGTTTCAAAACTAAATTTTCTTGGCAGATCGAAAAATTATGTGCAACTTTTACAAAGCTGGTTTTACTGTGTAGTAGCCATTTTTTGTGTTATTAATTTCTGGCTCTCTACTGTCAGCGGATAGAGTGGGCTTGGATTCCTTTTAAGGAAAGTCCTGTTTCGTTGTTACTATCTTTAGAGTCGGAAATTAATATCAAATGGTAAAAGTTCTACAATTTGTATTAATTTTATCCGTGCCATAATTTTGGAGGGCTTGCACTTATTAGGATAATTTTGTTGGATGACTTCTAGATCGAAATTACACCTTACGGTGGTAAGTTCGCTTTTGGGAAGTTGGAAGTAGACAATGAGGGCTTGTTAGCTATGAACATGGCTCTCATTGCTCTTGAACCAAATAAAGGGTTTCTTTGTCGAGTAACAAATTCTCTCGGAGGCCTAAAAATTCTTGAGGAAGCTTAAAATTTGCTAATTCTAAGCTTAGTGGATGGTTTCCTCGGGAAGCTTGATGGTGCCGAGACATCATTGGAAGTTTAAAGTAAAACCGAAACTCTTTATTCATCGCAAAATTTTCTTAACATGGTTTATATGAAAGTTGCACTGGTTTCTTCTAAAATGGATAGTCTTAAGTTTATTTGGGCAGATTGTACAATTATTATTTTGCATGTATGTGAGAAGGAAAAAAGTATCTCTGTTTTCTGAATCTGAAATTGTGATTGCATCTTGTATGATAATTTTTATTCTTTTTCATATTCTAGGTAATATGAGATAAGATAAAATATGTTTGATCTGCATGAATAATTTATCGGGCTTGTCTATTTGAATCAATGTCTTTGGTTCTGATTATGCGATTGACTTGTTTAATCATGTTCCTTGAGTGTTAGTTGTTTTTGGGGATATTGTTTCTATTATTAGAGGATTTTGAAAATTATATCTATGTAGATTTTTTATGATTACCATAAATCTGTGAATCTGATCAATTTGCTAGTTTTAGGTGCTCTTTGATTTTCTGCCTCTAATTTTTGAATCAATATTGATATTGAGTTATGTGACTCGGTGTACTTTTGACTGTTTTGAAATGTATACAGGATTAAATAGGTTTGTTGATTCGCATGTTGACATTGTTTACAGCCGATTAAATTATTTGTGTAGAAGAAATTGTTTTTGGGATTAAAAGAAGAAATTTCTTGATATTGGCTTTATTATTTTTGAGATATAAGATCATGTATTATGTGATTCTACCTTAGCTAAATTGTTATTGAAAATATTTTTTTTGAAGCTAGGGATTTTAGAATCGGTTTTTTACTGGGATGATCTTATATCAGTTTGTAGCCATTAGAAATTTCTATTTTTCTCACTTGTTCAGAATTGAAAAAAAGGAAAAGATAAATTGAGGGAGATATATATTCAGGATCTAGGAGATGCTTGTTTGATATGTGAAAAATGTGATATGGAAATCTGTGAGTCAAAGGTCGCATATGAAGTGTGAAATCTTTCTGATGTTCTTTGGTGTCCTCTATATGGTTCATGTGTTTTTCTCTAGGTTCCTTTCTATTTTGTTTAACCCTATGTTGATAGTCCTTGACAATGAACTTGTCTTCGTATTTGACGATTGTTTGATTTGTTGTTCTTGTCATTGTGTATCGTCATTGTATCTTGGAGTTCTAGGTAAATAGTTCTAAATGAGATGCAGTTTTAGGGTTTGCATATTCTTATGATTATATGAGAGGACCTTTGAAAAATGTGACACTGATCTGATGCTTGTTTATTCGTGTATGATCGACCTTCTTGGTCGTGCTTGGTTGCTATGTTTCTTCCAGGTTTACCGGTTCTATTTTAGAGTTCTGGTTTTATGCGATTCATGTATTGGTATTTGTTTGAACCTTTTTTGTGAAAGAACAGACTGTTTTTTCTTGACTCAGTTTTTCCATTTTTCCATGATTTGATTGAGATTGATTTTTTATTATTTTTTTGAAAAAATCGAATGAACCTTTGTAATGATATTTGAACTCTCCGTTGATGTCCTTCTGTTGTTTGATTCTAAGGTTTTTTCTATTGTTGTTATGCACTGATTGGTGATATTATTACTACATTGTTTTCTATTTGAGACTAACCTGACATGTATTGAGAAGTGGCAAAGCAAGATTTGGATACATGACCCACAAATGGGTGGAAGATGCTTCTCTATATACATGTGCTGGGTAAGACATTTCTTCATGAAGCTAAATTCTGTGAACCTTGCATTTAGGTTTATTTGTACAGATTTAGTTTTGTGTATGAGCACTTATTAACTCTCTCATAAACTAGCTGTATTCTGGTTTGTTGAGTATTATTCTTGCCTATCCATGGTCTCAATAGAAACTTATATGCATTGTAAAGGGCTTCATTATGGTGAGAGAAAAACCTTATATATGAATCAAATGGGTAGGGAAAACTAGAAAGGATATGAGGTGATTCCTTCTAGTGTGTTCTCTTAGAATCAACATGGATTTAAGTGCATAGACTTTGAGAGAGTGGTCAGATCAAGAAAGTGTCATGTGGAGACATTATCTTTGATTGAGCTTGTTTCACATTAGTTTAGGGAAATGAAAACAAGCTGTGAGTTTAGGGAAAATAGAGAGTGGAAACCGGTGTGTACCTCGTTTGAGGTGGAGTCCATGATTGATAAGTGAGTTGGGGTTTTCAGAGTCTGTCATATCTATCGGTAGAGATAGGTGGCGGTAGTGAGCCTATGTTGAGAGCGACAATCCGGATTTTTGTGTCGTTTAGGCCAGGGGTACTAACCAGGATGTGTTAGTGCGACTACCTTTTAGCCAGTGATAGGGTAAGGAGTGAGTTTGATCTCCCATCCCGGTATTCCTATGCAGTCTCGGTGTTTACAGTTCGGTTAACTGTTCTTGAGGTTCAGGTAGATGATCCTCATTCCTAGGTTCAGGTAGATGAGCCTAGTACCCACTCTAGGATCAAGAGTATCTTATATCAACAGGGGAAAAATTGGTTGATACCATGGGTAGCATGATAAGCTTATTTGGGTTAAATTAGACTTGGGAAATTTTTTGTTATCAAACCTTTTGGATTAAACGGTGGTTATTGCTGGTGATTGGACAATCACTTTATTCTGTCACGGTTTTTTCTTGGGGTTTGTGAATTGGTTGTTCCCGGATAGTCTTTCTTGCCTCAGATTGTCGTGGACGATTGATATCGGTCCAGATGTGGTTATTGGTGCATGCTATATTTGGTATTAGACCTGATTTGGTCTTTTTGTGCTCATTCCGTTGTTATGATATCTCTTGTGATTGATCATGTGACTACATTTGGATTCATAGATGATACTGTGTGATGCAGTTGTTTTTATGAATAACCGATATGCTTGATCTAGCTGGTTTGGTTGTCTAGTTTTGCAGGAGTCATTACCCTTGCAGGTACATGGAGTATGTTGAAGGACCAACCTGTTGAAGATTGGCAATCGGAACTAGAGTAGTGTTGGAGATGCCACCGGTATGGGGACAAAGATTTTACCCGTGTCCAAATTTAGGCTCTGCCTGAATTCGTTTCACGTTTGGCAGAATCTTAGTTCCCATATTCCAAAAAGGGTAAGATCCCGGTGTACTATTGGTTCCCGAATGATGCAAGTATTTGGTCTTCAAGGTGGAGATTGTTGGTATATATTGAAGCCCAAATAGAGACCAGCCAAAACGACATGTGTTGTTGCTTATGATACGATGGTAGAAACGACATGTCGTTTCTGCCCTATCACTTGCATCAATCTTGGCCGTCCAAGCTTGGAAATCTTAGGGCTGAGATTAACCCAATCTCTTTCTCCTTAAGCCCTAGCTCGATCCTGTGGTGAATCACGTTGCCTCACACGGCAGCTCCTTTGGAGTCTCCCCTTCGGGGGTTTCTCTGGGTTGGCTTCTTCTCCAGCGTTTGTCTCTTCGCTTCTCTGGTTTGGATCTTCACATGCTTCTCTTTTCTTGGTTCTTTGGATTCGTCGCTGTGAGCACTCTCGAATGGTTCAGTTCGAGAGATTAGCGCGAATCCTGGTTTAACGGTAGAGGAAAGGGAACGCTAATGTGTGAGGAGGTGATTCACGAGGAAGTGAGAGCGGAGAAAAGCTGACGGGACTACATCGGGATTCCTATTCACTTCTCGTCTCTATTGTTTTTCATTTCTGCATTTTGGGATTTTGGGTTCTTATTTTGGTTCAAGTCCTTAATCGATTTCGGTTGCTCTTGTGCGAGGTTAAACCGGAGCTGCGACAATGGCGTGGTTGGAGGAGAATTCCTAACATTGTCATTTTGAATTTCTTCACAAGTGACTAGTAAACTCACGAATTAATAAAGTGTAACCTTATATATGTCAACTTCATTAGTAATAAAAATTGAAGATAATTTTTAACGTTCAAAGGTTAATTTGATGGATTTATATAATCTTTTCCTTTTTTGTGCATAAAATATTGACAATGTAACTAGAAAGGCAACGAGTTATTGTTTCATCACATCAAAGTGTCGGTACATAATCACACTTCAATATTGCATTTTATTTAAGAAAGATCGAACTATATACCATATTTACAAATAAATGATAAGTACAATCGTCTCAATTATTGAAGATAGATTGACTTGACAAAATTTCCGTTTTCAATTTATTAAAAAAGAATTAAAAAAAGAAAAGCATGCATGTTGAATGACGTGGCCCCTTATTTAAATCAATGCTAGCTTTGCATAAAGAAATTAATTAATTTAGCTTTCTTTCTCCACTTGTAATTTTGTTATTTAATTAAATTTATTGAGTGTATAACTTTTTTAGTGAAAGTTTTCGTTTGGTAAAAAGATACGTAATGTATAATCTAAATATGTTGATTTTATCGTCGTTTATACACACACACATACATACACACACACACACACATATATATATATATATTTGTAATTTTAAATGTAAAATATAGTACGTCCTTTCTCTGTGTTACAAATTGCAATGTTTGGTCCAATAATTTTTTTGGTTTAAAAAGGTCAGAAACGAACAAGCTTGAATTATTGATCCATTATAGACAATGAGACATAATATTGAAATTAATTAAAATTAACATGTGCTATTGCGCTTTATATGAACTTGTTAATTTTTCTGTATTCGGACTTGACAAATTGACTGATCCATAGAGACAAATCTTAAAGGCAATATATTCTCGAGAAAATCATTAAAAGGAAAATATCTCAAATAAAGGGAAAATAATTAATGAATATCAAACGAGTTTCACACGTTATTTTTATTTTTTTACAGCTCAACATAAATAAAGCTAAAGTGTTTGGTGGCCATAGAATTTCGTATCTTCACGAGATTTTGACTATTACGACGACGAGTACTAAGATATATATTACAAGGTCTGTTATTGTCGGGGTTTTTTTTTCGGAATCTTTGACTAAGTAAATTTTTTAGGTTTTTAAATATTATTTAAAAACTAGTTTTCCCATATTTAATTAATATAAAAATAATATATAAATAAATTGAGGATTTTAAATTTTAGAACCCGATACGTTTATGAACGAAAAGGAAGGGCTACGATTTCTATATTGAACTTAGATTAATTACTAGTTCAAATGAATATACAATCTACTTTTCATATAATAATTTGAAAATAGTAATAAATATCTAACCTCACTACTACAAATAGTTGCTTGCACAACGGATTTTTTGTGTTGTGTAAACTTTACACAACACAAAATAACCGTTGCTTTATGCAATGTTGCGTAATCTTGCGCAACAGAAATATATTGTGTTGTGCAAAGTCAAATTTACACAACAGTTAAAAACTGTTGTGCAAAGCCCCAAAAAAATTCAAAAAAAAAATTCAGAAATTTTTCCCAAAAAAAATTGGGGGGGAAAATTATCTGAATTTCGTTCTTCAATGTTCGTATATAAAACAACGTCAAAATTTGGAATAGAAATAGTAACAACCCACGATAATAGAAAGCCAACACTATATAGTACTTAGTATGTACAACTTCATCTCTTTGATTAGTAATATATGAAATGACAAACATGATTTCTTTTAACTTTGTACAGATGCAAAGAATCATATATACAGAAAAAAAAAATAGAGCAAAATCATATACTGCAGTTTGTACTTGTCTCCTCCTACAATATACACACACAAACCGAAGCTACTAAAACTCTCTAACATGAAGCTCCAGAAGAACAAGAATTCTAGAAAAGCTTCAAGCACAACCAAGGTCCTCTATATTACCTTATATGGAATCCAATGCTAACAAGTCATAATCTGAAGAAAAAAGAAACATGAATCAAAGCTAATTAAAAATCATGTATATATATATATATATATGTATGAATGTATATGCACATAGTGGGTCATTATAATTTCTATCAATTACACTAGATTCCTATAAATATCCGTATGTTGATCAAATTATAAGCTCTCTATACCAAAAATATTGAACTGATTTTCAAAGCAATGGTTTTATAGAGCCATTTGTGTTAACAGTTCGGACAATGGGAAATGAAAGAAAATGGAATATATAGAAAATACACCTTCAATCTCTGAGTCTAGGCCGTTTCGGATCCACAAAACAAACAGCAAATGGCTATTCATAACCCTGCAAGTACCAAAGGAACTTAGTACACAACAATCGGAACAAACTGTGCTAAGAATATATTAAGTATAACACTAATCTAATTATGTAAAAATCAAAAGAGAGCATTTATAGATGCTAATGACATCTCTGTGCGGGAGAACTTCACAAATCCACCGAACAACGATATAATCATACCTGAAGTTAAACAATGATATTGACCGTACTCACTCTAGATCCTTCCATTCACAGCTTCACAAATCCATTGATAGAGTTTTTGGCCTAACAAAACAAACAAAAATATAATCCTAGCAAATCAGATTTGGATCTGAAATAATCGAAACTGATGTCGAGAAAAACGTGACTTCGAAGATCAAACTTTCGCTCGTTGATGGCATTGAAGAAATGAGGGCTCTTCCAACTATAAATAAACTCTGGAGATTCAAATCAAAACTGAGATCGAAAAAAAACGTAACCTCAACCGAGGAACCGTAAATTCTTGAATTAAAGAAACTCTAGAGATGTCACATCTCATTCGTTGTCACATCGGCCTCGAATTCTCTAGTTTCTCGGGCCCGATGTTACATCTCATTCGCTGATAACTCTATCACTGATTCCTTACTTTTATAGTACAAAACCCAATTCAGAAAGCTTATGGACTAGAACTTCATCACTGATCATTCGCTCATTTCACAGGTATTTTCAAAGAGAAATAATGCAAGAGTTCAACAAGGTTCGAAAATGAATAACAAAATTCAATGTCAAATACTGGATTTAGAATCTATATCGGATTCGAAATCTGTAAAGCTAGATTATGTATTCAACGAAGAAGTATTATTTTTTTTCTTTCCATAATCGCAACGAAGCTCGCAAAGTAACACAGGAGATTCAGTATATAACTATACATATATTCTTTCTCAAGCAAAAACTTACGTTCCATCGACACCTCCGGTGGTCTTGATGGAGATAGTCGTGAACGGCGACTGTGGCACCGAAATTGGCGGCAAAGCGCGAGGCTCTGACTCCTCCGCTGACGGCGCCGATACGGTCGAAATCGAAACTACCACAGAGTATTGCTCCATTTCTGATCTCATCTTCTATAGAGACAGAGGGGGATGGAGAGGGAGAGGGACGCAATGGCGAGGAGACAGAGAGATTAGGGCAGTTTATTAAAAAAAGCATTAAAGAAATGATACAACTGAAAGAAAAATAAAAACGAATTAAGTTACAATCGTTGCGTAGTCGCTGCAGCGAGATTTTTTATAGCCTAGGCCATCGATATTTTTTACAACAGTTTTATAAAATTGTTGTGTAAAAGTGGCTAAATTAGTAGTCGCTGCAGCGAGATTTTTCTCGCCTAGGCCAACGGGCTTTTTTTACAACAGTTTTATTAAATTGTTGTGTAAAAGTGGCCTGTTTGAACTTTACACAACGGTGTTAACCAAACTGTTGTGTAATCATATTTTGCACAACAATATTATACAAGTGTTGTGCAATTTTCATTGTGTATTTAACTATTTGTAGTAGTGCCTATTCCTCTACCCCTTGGGCACGGCCCTCGATTGAAAAAACCGGACAATTTTTTCTTTTTATTAAATGAAAATATATAGCATATAGCATAAGATATTCCAAATTCAATATGATGTCCGTTTTAAAATTGAATATCGTTATGTTTTACAACAACTTTCACATAAAAACTCTAGAGATCTTTCGGACGATCACGTTAAAAAATTTAGACCACGTATAATATTTATTATTATTTATCTTGAGGCATGTAAATTAGGTCAAATAATTAACGTTCTTCCTCGTTAAGGGCAATTTTCCCCTTCCATGAAAAATACAGGTATGTATCGAGCCTCATGGCAATAACGTCACTTATTTGATCACGAAAATACATCACTTTCCTAAGCAAAAATAGGGTAAGCAATTTGAAGGTGACACTCACTCATATATATATAATTAATGCGATATCGTGAAGTACTATTTATTTATTATTATGAGGACCAGCTGTAATTATAATCAGATATATTAAAGTATTTATTGCTGCAAAAAACAATATCTATTTGACATAGTGTACTGAAACTTGGTGAAACAATCAATAATGCACATGAACATTTTTGGAAACATGAACATTTTTGGTGAGCTATATTATGCTATGCAATGTGTCTTCTTGTTATATATGCAACCGAAATAAATTAAATCATTAATTCATATGAACTTAGTCTTCTATATCATGCATCTTTGGTGACTTTATTAATTGGTATTATTAGTCTCAGCCACGGATGGGCGCGGGCACGTTAGAGCTACGTAAAGGTGAAGGTATGCACGTGTTGTATATGAAAACGGCGTATAAAAAATTTACAACAAAGAAAAAATTGAAAGTTCAAGAAAAAATTGAACAACTGTAAAAGCGCAACATGACTAGGAATAATTTAAACTTTGAAAGTGTAAAGTTTCTAATTAAAGGCCCAACTTCGAATCCCTATAGCCACTATGGCCATGGATGGGCTAGGGCCACTCGCGTTGTCGGACTATTGAGACTCGAACTCGGGTGGGTTTATAGTCCATCCTTTAAATTCAGTACGCGTGGGTTTTATCCTCCTAGAATCAGTCTCTGGCTTGTGATCGGGTCGACCCCACAAACGGCTTGCTCGCCGGCCAGAAATATTGTGGGACGGACAGGACCATTTGCCCTTCTCTAATTAGCATATAGTATCAAGACACTAATTATGCTCTAAATTAATTGGGATACACGTTAAAATAATGATGGAAATATCAATTCTCTACTATAAGATAATTGGTAGACTAGTGGATATATATGTATGTGTATCCAATAAGTCTAACAAGAAATAAATTAAAGTGTGAAATAAATTTAATTTTTGCTCTAAGTAAATTAATTCATATTTGTATTAATTTGCATAGTATTAATAAGCTTTCCTAATTAGATACAGCAATTATGTCTCACTGTATATGATCTTTAGGGCAAGAGTGTATAATTTAGGGCTAATAATTGGGGTACAGTCAAAATAATTATAATAGGATAATTGGGATACTAGTGGAATTAATGTGTCCATAACTCTTATTAACAAGAAATAAATTAAAGTTTCCCTAAAAAATTAAAGTGTAAAATATATTTAATATTTTTTTTCTCTTAATTTGTTATATGCATTTAAAAATCTAGCTAAAAAGGGTTAAAAAGAAGCATGGTAGCTTTTAAGATATTAAAGTTTCAATTGCTTTAAATAAGGCAATAGTAACTAATCTTCTTAAATATTTTGCAGCCAAAATTAGATTTTCTAATTTTTTTTTTTATTAATTGGTCTGTTGACTTTTTTATCCCTATAGTTTTAATTATATCAGTTAAGTGTTACAGCATCACCAACTACATTGGTGAATTATGGCATGTTTACCCCACAAAAATAGATCAAAATTGAATTCCTTAATGAGTTAGTACATTGCTTTAAACACTTAAGAACACATAATTAAATAGAGTAGTTGAAAGTAATTGACCCTTTGCATGTTTGTGCAGTTTATCAATTTTGGCAATTATATTTATGTAGTTAACAAATGTACTTTTCTTTAAGTAAAAGATTAAAGCTTGGAATCTCACAAAAGTTGTCGAATTTTAAGTATACCGACACTAAAATATCCGAAATAATATAAATAAAAAAAACTTAGGTTTCATAGAAAATAAAAATATGAAAAATAAAAAATATAATCCTTTACTCAATTTTAGAACATTAAATAGCTCATTCATTGTTCATAAGTTTTTTATGATTGAAAACGTCACAAATTCATCACGCTTAAAAGTATGTTTTCTTTACAGTATTTCGGGCACTTTCTTGAGCGGCTTTATATCGAACTGCAAGAATACAAAAAAAAATTGTGACGTTCGTGTAGGTTATGCCCGAACCGGATATTGGATCCACCGAGTTCTCGGGTATTGACCCGAACACATAACCGACATAACAGGCCCACATGGGCCCAAAGATTAATTATGAACTAGATTAATTAATTATGAATTAATTAATTAATTAATACTTAATGGGCTTTATTAAAAGCCCATTAGGTTATATTATAATGGGTATTATAAATACCCACTTATAGCTCATAATTAACACAATTCACTTAAACCCTAGCCTCCAGAATTCGAGATCTCTCCCCCAGGAACTCGAGTCTGGCTTTTCTCCTGGTTTTTTATTGGTTCGTCGTCCAAGCATCGACAAGGATCTAACCTATCCTCCGAGGTGCTTTCCGGTCATCAGACGTTCCCGCGGTGAGGTGGTGGACGACATAGAGGCACGACAATTAGCGTGCTACTCCCCAGAGCAAGGAGAGGAATCGACCAAGCCCTAGAATCGGCAAAAGTCGGCGGTTTTGGTACTGTTGGCATAAGTACCAAAATTCGGTAATGTTCCTGAAACGATTTCTTAATCTTCGATATTAATCTAGATATAATTAGTTTCGATGATATCCCGTGTTTTCCGCCTCGGGATTGAGAAAAGTCATCGAAAAACCCAACAATGGTATCAAATCCGGTCTGATTAATTTTTAAATATTAGATATGTTGTCCGAAATAATTTTATGAATTTTTCGGTGTGATAAGATTTTCAGTGGGAGCAGTAGAAAATTATATATGTTAAATTTTTGTGTTCGGGATTCGTTTTTGTGCTCGGTGTATTTTTTTTTTAGATTTAAAAAAATATTTTTTTTAAGGAGACACACCACTGCGGCGCCACCACCGCGGCCAGCGGCGACCCGCCTTTGGTCCCGGCAGCGCCACCGGGTGCGCCTCTCAACCAGAGGCACAAACAGCCACGGCTAGGGTTTCCAAAACCCTAGCTAAACCCTAATCGCATTAGGGTTTTGGCTTGTGGGCCTGGAACAATTCCAGGCCCACGGGTAAATGGGTAGGTCTGACCCAGACCATGGTCAAGGGTCTAGGTTTGACCTGGACCCTGGTCAACGGGTCAGACCCGTTGACCGACCCAATTCGGGTCTAACTGGACCCGGATCTGGGATAAACCTGACCCGAGTCAGTTTTGACCCGGGTTCCCGATCCGAGCCCACGGGCAGGGCCTGCCCCCCCTGCCCAAACTGTTTGGCCAGCCCGCACGAGCACGGGTTTTTCCCGTGCTCGTGTCCCGATCCCGTAATTTATTTTATTTTTAATTTTTATTTAATTTTATATTATTATTATTAAATTGTTTATTTTAATTATTAAATAAATTTAAAATTATAATAAAATAATATAGGGATTGAAAATCTAATATGAATAATAAAACTCTGTAAATTAGATTTACTTAGTTTTAATATTACATTGCATTTTACGGTATAATATTTTATTATTCATGGTTTTATTATTGAATTTATTTATAAGTTATTCTTGTCTTTAATGATTAAGAATAACTTGCATTAATCTATTTTTATTGTAATATATTAGATTGAATAATAGAAGTTAAATATTTATTATGATATATAAGATATTAGTTTTTAATCCAATATTAATTTATCTTATTCTTATAAAACCTAGGATCAAGTGTTATCTTTTAGATCATGTATAAATATTTATTTTGGATATGTTTTTATCTATTTGATTTATAATTACCCGAACCGGATATTGGATCCACCGGGTTCTCGGGTATTGACCCGAACACATAACCGACATAACGGGCCCACATGGGCCCAAAGATTGATTATGAACTAGATTAATTAATGCTTAATGGGCTTTATTAAAAGCCCATTAGGTTATATGATAATGGGTATTATAAATACCCACTTATAGCTCATAATTAACACAATTCACTTAAACCCTAGCCTCCAGAATTCGAGCTCTCTCCCCTCAGGAACTCGAGTTTGGCTTTTCTCCCGGTTCTTTATTGGTTCGTCGTCCAAGCATCGACAAGGATCTAACCTCCGAGGTGCTTTTCGGTCATCAGACGTTCCCGCAGTAAGGTGGTGGATGACATAGAGGCACGGCAATTGGCGTGCTACTCCCCGGAGCAAGGAGAGGAATTGACCAAGTCCTAGAATCGGCAAAAGTCGGCGGTTTTTGGTACTGTTGGCATAAGTACCAAAATTTGGTAATGTTCCTGAAACGATTCTTAATCTTCGATATTAATCTAGATCTAATTAGTTTCGATGATATCCCGTGTTTTCCGCCTCGGGATTGAAAAAGTCATCGAAAAACCCAACAGTTCGAACGTAATTAAGTAATAATTTATATAGGGGTAATGACGGCAAAAATACCCAAAGTTTGGTCAAAGAACCCCTCGTGTACCCAAAGTTTAAAAGTAAAAATACCCAAAGTCGCATTTGGGGAGTTGACCAGTCCATTCTCGTAACGCCATTAACTTACCCGTTAACTACGGCCACGCGGACAAACGTGGGTTGCTGACATAACAATTTTTGCCACATCGATGAGCCCAAATCAGCCTCGTTTACGACAAAACAACGAATTAAACCCCTAATAAACACTATATAATACAACTAATTGAACCCATAATGATTACACTTAACAAAACAAATTTGTCAACGTGGCCAGAGTTAACCGGTAAGTTAACGGCGTTACGAGAATGGAGTGGTCAACTCCCTAAATGCGACTTTGGGTATTTTTGCCACCACTTTTAAACTTTGGGTACACGAGGGGTTCTTTGACCAAACTTTAGGTATTTTTGCCGTCATTAACCCTATATATATATATATATATAAACTATTATGTTATAATTATGGTTTTAAAGTGTCATTATAATTGATAGGCGGACATTTCAAGTAGTAATAGCATTATAGAAGAAAACATCGAAACAACTCTAGTCTCAAATTGGACACAGATTTGTCTTTGCATCGTACTTGAAGATAGCAAATTAGCAATTAGCAATTTAATTAAACAGTGAAATGTACTTGCATAAAGTGATCGATGGATATAATCGAAAAATATTGATTAAGACTTGCACTTTCTTTTACTGATTTCTATTTCATGTCGTTTTATTATGTCTGCAGTTTTTATATATATATATATAATATATATATATAAAACTACGAAATGCCCAAAAAGCACCTAAAGTTTATGAGAATTGCTCATACTTTCAAACAATTCATCTATATCCATTAGTAAACTTTTTTGGACCATATTAACCATAATATTAATTATATTTATCTATTTTCGTATATTAATGATTTATAATATATTTTAATTTTCAAAATTAAATTATCCTAAAATTATGGTTAACAACTTCCCCTATTAATTAGGTTTTCATTTAATTTTGTTACTTTGACCCAAAAATATTTTTCATTTTATATCATATTCGGCATCATGAGCCTCGACACGAAGCCCTCCACCTTCTCCGTCAGCTTCACCTTAAGGGCGCCCTTGGGCATGATGAGGTCGAGCATGAAGCCACCGGAGCGTCCATCGTCGGTGGATGAGCAACGGTGATGTCGACAGCCCATCTTAGGGCGGGGCGGATGACCAGCAATGAGAAGGCTACAAAGGCGGCGCTGAAAACAACGACGTTACCGGAGCGTTCATCATCGGCGACTGCGGAAGAGACGCTTTCAGGAAGGATTGTACAGATCTGGGCATGATAGGGACCGCATGTCGGCGCCGCTGAAGCTCGTGAACGACGTCGCTGGAGCGTCTGTCCGTCGTCCGACTCGTTGTGTCGCGCGTTGTAAATATATTTACAGTTCAACATGTTAAACAGGTTCATAAAATATCGTAAATATAGGTTAATAAAATTTTGTAAATATATATATATAACTTTTTACAGGTTAATAAAATTTTGTTAACACATTTACGGTTTTTTTTAAATATGCGTAAATATAATTTGTTAATATATTTACGGTTTTTTAAATATACGTAAATATACTCGGGTCTTCATTATAAATAATTAAAATTACAGATTTTTTTGGTAATTAAATTGACAGTTTGGTATTGGTATATATATATATATATATATATATATATATATATATATATATATACACGGTTATGGTTGATAACTACGATTTGCACAAATAGTTCCCGTATAAAATAAACGTATATACATGTACAAGATTCGTAATCAAATTTACAATTTCGAAGTGGTATATTTAAATACAATTTCTGTTTGTAGATTATATATTAATTTGTGCTCATTATTTCCTACAATTTTTTGAATTTTGAAATTTTGTTTTTAAAATTTGAATCGGGAGAATACTAATTAATAGGGTGAAAATATTCGAAAATAATTAAGGAATGATTAAGATTAATCAGTTATTCTATTTAGCTATATTTAAGGAATTTTTTTGCTAATTAATTCGAAGTAATAATTAATTTTAAACGTAATTTAAATGCCAAATATTAATTAATTAATTCGAAGGGTATATTGGTCCATATTTAAATTAATTGGTGGTTTTGATTACCATAAATAAAAATAGACATTTTTTCGAAACTTTGAATCACAAATAGGCATTTGGCTCATTTATCCATATATATATATATATATATATATATAGGCTGTAAATTACCAACATATTATAGAAATCTATCATATTTTCTAGCTATAGTTTCCGAGCCGGTGTAATTATAATATGATAACTGATCTCTTATGTAGGATTAGAAACCCGAGTTTCATATTTATTGTAAAATACCCATAAATACCCCTACTTAATGAAAATACTAAAATACCTAACTATATAGTCCTAAATAAAGTAAAACACAATGATCTTAACCTTAGTATCTTAAATTTAGTGATCTTGCCATTGATTCATCTTCTAACATATACAGAAATCTATCATATTTGCTCACCGGAATTTCAAAACCGATGTAATTATAATGAACATGAGATCAAGAAGAAATAATAAACTTGCAGGTGAAGATAGTTTCTTCGGTTTGCCTCGAAGAAACGAGACGAGTGAATGCCGCCCTGGAAAAGGAAAAAACGCTGAAGAGAATAGCCGCCATCGAAAACGAAAAGCATTTAAAAGCCGTCAAGGAGGTCGAGAGAGCGTGAGTTTTGCTGGAGAAGATACGTCCGAACGACATATCGCCGAAGTCAATGCCGCTAAAAAGTTCATAGAGAAACGGAAACTTGTGGATGTAACGCCCCGGCTGCTCAATCGAATCGACAACTGTCCCCACAGGCCAACACGAGTCTTTTCAGCGTGCTTTGTCCTCACTCGCACGCTTCCTGAGAAACTTCCCAAGAGGTCCTTCATCCCAAGACTACTCCAAGCAAAGCACGCTTAACTTTGGAGTTCCTATGAATGGGCTACCGAAAAGAAGATGCATCTTGTTGACATAGGTAGTACAAATTAATTCTTTTAAGCCTCTTCGACCATACAGTCTCATACCTATATGATCTCTGATAATCGTGCAGTCCCATACCTGCACAGTCTCGGGAACGTCCCATCAGCACATCCCCTTGCCCAGGTGATGTGGGACTAGTGGCTCACGGGATTAGTGATTGTCACAGTGGATGAGCTATTTGTGAGCGATAGCAGGTACATGAGATACACGGCGCAAGAGATAGAGCAAGCGACAGGTTTCTTCTCGCCAAAAAATTTGATCGGCGAAGGAGAATATGGGAAAGTGTAAAAATGCAATCTCGATCACACTCCGGTCGCCATTAAGGTTCTTCAAAGTAGCGCCGCCGAAAACAAATAAGAGTTTTTGAAAGAGGTACATACATATTATGTATGCAACGTAAAAGTACGAGTAATTTGCAGTTATATCCCGTGAATTTGTCGTATTATGGTATTTTCTTCTTGATAGTTAAAATTTTGACTACTTTGTCAAAATTTAAGCCACATGAAATGCGCATGCTTCTACGTGGCTTAAAATTTGACTAAAATCATCGTATGTTAACAATCGAGAGAAATTTGCAATAATTTACAATTGCAAGGGGGAAACTGCGAAAACACGACAAGTTCAGGGAGCATATTATGTATGTAGCATTAAGCTACAAATATTTTGCAGTTATGCCCCACGATGGAGTCGTGTTTTATAGTATTTACTCTTCCGAACTTATAA
The DNA here is from genome assembly GCA_954871525.1 of Parietaria judaica. Taxonomy (NCBI): domain Eukaryota; kingdom Viridiplantae; phylum Streptophyta; class Magnoliopsida; order Rosales; family Urticaceae; genus Parietaria; species Parietaria judaica. The sequence goes on along the minus strand of OX940864.1, from coordinate 1,399,885 downwards.
ATTGAGCTATTATCTTCTTGACCGTTTAAAACTCGTCTGTTTCATCAAATTTATGCCACGTGAAATGCACATACTGGTAATACAATTGTGATGATGTTTTAGAATTTGACGAAAACTCATCGATTATTTAATCGTGAGGGGGGAAATCGCTACAATTTATAATTCCAACGGGTCGATTGATACAATTTTTCTTCTATGTCATTTTTATAGGTTGAAGTTCTTAGTCAGCTACACCATCCAAATATTGTTTTGCTTCTCGGAGCTTGTCCTGAGAGTTGCTGCCTCATCTACGAATACATGGAAAACGGAAATCCGACGATTACATCACGCCCCGAGAACGCAAACCGTAACTTCCTTAGTTCACAAGGTTCCCTATAATCTTCGACGATTCGGGCATTTCCTACATATAATTCATATTTACTTATTTGTAGTCGTTTTATACGTCTGCAATTTCAGAGTTCGATTTATTCAAAATCCAAAGCAAAGAAGAGCCATCAGAAAACCGGGATCAGGCCGAAAAAAAGGATAAAAGCCCGGTAACCCGTCCCGGTATGAAGCTATGGTATACGAGAGTACACGTGTCGTGTGTATAGCGTGACATCATGAAATTTTGTTTTCATTTTATTTAAATTTTCATTATTCAATGTTCTAATTTATATGTAGGTTTTAAATTTTTGAAAGGTGAATTTTGTATCATTCGTATATAATATTTTATTTGTTCGTCTTTTATTAATATCACGTTTGGTGTGGCAAAAGTATCTAGTTTTATACCATATTCACAATCTTATACCGAAGGCCTAAAAATAGCGCCGACGTTCAATTCCATTCATGCCAAATTAATTGATTGGGATATAGGGTCCATTTTAGTCCTCACTTAATTTTTAATGTACGGTAAAAATACTCATATGTTACTATAAACTTGACTTGTGTTTTTATTCATATTTTATATCGCGGTAATAATATATAACTAATTTTAATATATAAATTAATAATTCAATACAAAATAATAAAATTACTTAACTAAGTTGTACCATTACATAATTAAGCACGTAGTCATAGGGTAAATTGCACCAAGATGCAAAGTTGAGGGGCCAGTACTCATCTATTTTCTAATATGTTTACTTTTTAAGTCTTAGTCAACGCAAGTGTGTTTAGCTCCAGCCCTTCAATTTTTTTTTTTTCTTTTTTTTTTTTTGGAAGTGCTTTTAGAGACTCGTTTAGAATAGGATTATAAATGATTAATAAATGTTATTATAGTTATGTTGGTGGACCGTGGACAGATATAGTTGGGAATCTAATAATTTGTTGGGGAAAATAAAATAAAAATAATATTTTATTTTGCGGGACATGTTTCTTTCTTTAATTAATTGGATACTAACTAACTATAGTGAGATGCGTAGTACATGGATAGCATATCATAAGATAATGTTAGTATAATAACACCAAAATAATATGTTTTAACATGTTTGATACATCAATTAATTTATTTTGAAATGTTACATATAATTTTTAGTTAAGAAAACTGCATTTATACACTTATTACTTTCTATTTTGGTATAAAAAAAACAAAAAAACAAAACAAAAACACCATGTATCTTAAAACACAACTAAAAACGACAAAGTTATAGATATATCTTGTATATTTTCGACGATAGGTTATTTGTAAAATTTAAACATAAAAGAAGTAATTTATACAAAAAATACAAAACATAAGTCCCGGCAGATTAGTCACAATTTTTACCTTTAATAATAAACAATTTTTCAAAATCCGGACTGAAATCCAAAAAATAAAAATTTTCGCGGGACCAAATTTTGGCTAATTTTCAACCTGTTGTGGCCCAATTTCTGATTTAATTTACAATTGAACCTTTTTTTTTTTTGGAACCTGGACAAAATTTGATTTTGAAAATCCAATAAAATATAGGACAAAATAATAAATAAATAAATAAAAAAGAAGCCCAGTACTCATACGGGCCAATAAACCATATTATTGAGTGCCTACAAGGCTACAATCTACATTCTCAAAAACTAAATAAAATAAATACATAAAATATACAACATAGCTATTTTCTTTTTTTCTTTTTTTCTTTTTTTCTTTTTTTCTTTTTTCTCTTCTTCTTGAAATATCCCTTTATTCTTTCGCAAGTTTCCTTTACTTCTCCATCATATATGCTTGGTTTCCCTTAAAAAAAAAAAAATTAATATCCAAAACCTATATAAAAAAATTCTTATTAATTACTCTCTCTGTATACAGAGGGCCATCTTCTCCGACGACAATCAGGCGAGTCTAAATACATAAAATAATATGTTATGTTTTTATCAAGATTAGATTGAAGAAGAATTACAGTCTTTTATATTTTCCTTTAAAAAATAAAAAAATTAATTATCCAAAACCTATATAAAAAAGGGCTTTTTAGCAAAATACCCAATTTAAGTGAAACTTTTTTAAAAAACCCTCAAAAGTTTACCATAATTAAAGAAACCCTCATTTGGTGTTATTTGGACAATTATACCCTTAATATATCGTATCCATCTTCATCGAATAGCTCTATTCTTCTTCACCAAGCCTTCGATCATATTCTTTCGTTTGCTCTCCCTCTCTCCCTCTCTCCCTCTCTCTCCTCATCGGCCCCTTCACGCCTTCCTCCATCACCAGCGGCGACCCCCACGTCGGCGGAGGACCCGCCGTCGACTACCCCGCCGATGAGGACTCTTTGCTGGCGCCGAAACTGCAGAGGAGATCGAAGCCTCACCGCTGATCGGAGCAGTCGGCGACGCCGGTGGGCGGAGGAGGCATTCGGTAGAGGCATTCGGAGGCTCATAACCTCTCCGGTGGGCACTCTTTTGAGGCATTCGGAGGCGCCAAATTTCACCCTCTGTTGCCAGCGACGGCCATGGCAGAGCCGGAGAGATTCCTAATCCGTACATTCTCCGGCGAGTCCACCACCGTTTCTCTCGCCGCCGATTCCACAATCGAAGACCTCAAGCTTCTTCTCAAGAAAAGTTTCCCTCCAGTCTCCACCTTCCCCAATTTTCATCTCTTTTTCAAGGCAAGCCCTCTCTCTCCGTTCCATTTCTCGTTACAGTTTCCATATACGAATCTGCCAAATCAATGTTTCTATGCTTATAATCTTATCTTTGATCGTTGTTTTGATAATGTATTGGTTCGTTGTATGTTTCGATCATCGTTTGAAGCTGGAGAGTCTCACATTGTGTCCTTCAGGGAGTTAAGTAAGCTTAACGCACTGAATGCGAGCAGCGGCGAGTTCATATTGATCGTGCCGTTCGCAAAGAAGAACCCTAGCAGGACGGAGGAATCCGGGCAAGCTACGCCGTTGAAGAGCGTTAACAATGAAACCTCTGTCTCGAAATTCTCTGACTCGGCGTGGAGGGAAATGATGCAATACTTGTCGAGTTTGCGTGGTGGTGCGAGTGCTTTAAATGGTGATACCAATAGAGGCATTCTTCCCAACATTCACCAGACTCTTACCGAAAACGGAATACCAGAAAAGGAAAATCATATTCTCGGCTCCGCTTCACAAGCGTTTTGAGTATGCGTTTTGCAATAGGAACTTACAATGTAATACTATGACAACAATCATTAGACTTACACTTATGTAAATGTGGTTACACTAATTTAATTGGAATTAAATTTTTGTAACCGAAGTTACACTTTTGTAACCGAAGTTACATTATCGTAACAGAAGTTACATCATCGTAACTGAAGTTACACTTATATAACTGTATTTACACTTTTATAACCGGAGTTACAATTTCAATATATTTGTTCAAATAATAATTTAGTGTTTTGGGAGTTAATTTGGAAGTATTAAAATAATTTTTGTAACTGAAGTTACACTTTTGTAACTCAAGTTACATAAGCGTAACCGGTGTTACACTTTTGTAATAGGAGTTACACTTTCGTAATTCTAGTCATATATGGTTATGTAATAGTATGACCACAATTATGTAATAATATGACCACAATCATTAGAGTTACACTAATTTAATTGGAATTAAAGTTTTGTAACCGAAGTTACATTATCGTAACCGAAGTTACATTATCGTAACTGAAGTTACACTTATGTAACTAGAGTTACACTTTTCTAACCGGAGTTACAATTTCAATATATTTGTTCAACTAATAATTTAGTGCTTTTGGAGTTAATTTGGAAGTATTAAAATAATTTTTGTAACTAAAGTTACACTTTTGTAACTCAAGTTACATAAGCGTAACCGGTGTTACACTTTTGTAATAGGAGTTACACTTTTGTAATTCTAGTCATATATGGTTATGTAATAATATGACCACAATTATGTAATAATATGACCACAATCATTAGAGTTACACTAATGGAAATGTGGTTACACTAATTTAATTGGAATTAAAGTTTTGTAACCCAAGTTACATTATCGTAACCGAAGTTACACTTATGTAACTGGAGTTACAATTTCAACATGTTTGTTCAAATAATAATTTAGTGCTTTGGGAGTTAATTTGGAAGTATTAAAATAATTTTTGTAACTGAAGTTACACTTTTGTAACTCAAGTTACATAAGTGTAACCGGTGTTACACTTTTGTAACAGGATTTACACTTTCGTAATTCTAGTCATATATGGTTACACTTATGTTACATAATTATATTAATCCAGTCTCCATCTAAAGGTATGTAGCAATAATTTCACATAATTTGAGTTACAAAAAAGAATTTAAATTGAAATATTGTCAAAAAATAGTGACATACAATTATGTAATAGTATCACCACAATTATGTAATACTATGACAACAATCATTAGACTTACACTTATGTAGATGTGGTTACACTAATTTAATTGGAATTAAATTTTTGTAACCGAAATTACACTTTTGTAACCGAAGTTACATTATCGTAACAGAAGTTACATTATCGTAACTGAAGTTACACTTATGTAATTGTAGTTACACTTTTGTAACCGGAGTTACAATTTCAATATATTTGTTCAAATAATAATTTAGTGCTTTGGGAGTTAATTTGGAAGTATTAAAATAATTTTTGTAACTGAAGTTACACTTTTGTAACTCAAGTTACATAAGCGTAACCGGTGTTACACTTTTGTAATAGGAGTTACACTTTCGTAATTCTAGTCATATATGGTTATGTAATAGTATGACCACAATTATGTAATAATATGACCACAATCATTAGAGTTACACTAATGTAAACGTGGTTACACTAATTTAATTGGAATTAAAGTTTTGTAACCGAAGTTACATTATCGTAACCGAAGTTACATTATCGTAACTGGAGTTACATTATGTAACTGGAGTTACACTTTTGTAACTGGAGTTACAATTTCAATATATTTGTTCAACTAATAATTTAGTGCTTTGGGAGTTAATTTGGAAGTATTAAAATAATTTTTGTAACTGAAGTTACACATTTGTAACTCAAGTTACATAAGCGTAACCGGTGTTACACTTTTGTAATAGGAGTCACAATTTTTGTAATTCTAGTCATATATGGTTATGTAATAATATGACCAAAATTATGTAATAATATGACCACAATCATTAGAGTTACACTAATGTAAATGTGGTTACACTAATTTAATTGGAATTAAAGTTTTGTAACCGAAATTACATTATCGTAACCGAAGTTACATTATCGTAACTGGAGTTACATTATCGTAACTGGAGTTACACTTATGTAACTGGAGTTACAAATTCAATATATTTGTTCAAATAATAATTTAGTACATATTTTCTAATAAATAGAATATCCACACAACAATTCATTCCTCCATTAATTTGAGTTCATACAAACTTACATTCAACAATATGAATTATATTGATAAAAAAAAACAATATGAATTATTCTTCATTCTTTCCGGTTACATTGACCACCAAAACCTTCAAAGCCTTTACGGACTTTGTGACCGGCGAGTTCATTGCCATCACATTATACAAAATGTTCTCGACCTCGGCGATCGCCGGCCTCGCCTTGAACACAAAAATCATCTTCAATTTCCCATCTTCTTCAACAAATACCGACCACTTTTCGCCACTCACAACCCCGGCTCTCACACACTTGAACACCACTTCGTTTCTCTCGCTGAAGAGCCCTTTCACATCCAGCCCCATGAAGGAATATATCACTTCGAAGGATCCTGCACTCGCTCTCTTCCTCGAACGCCCATCTCAGGTTAAAGATCACCACCGCCTCTGGTGAAAACCGTCCGAAACGCCTTTCATGGCAGCTAATTAAGACGCCTTGGGAGCCATAAAAACTGCAACCTCGGCCAAGTTCAAAGCTCGTGCCTCGCTTTCAGCGAGCAACACCAAGTCCGTGAGTTAGACCAGCATTTAGGCAATGCTTCAAACACCTTGCGTGCGGCTTTTCTGTACACAACGTCGGGCCATACGACGGCGACATTGACCGGCGAGCCTTTCCGCTTGATGGGCAGGCCTTTGAAGAGCTCTGAAGCCAATTGGGTGCGAGATTCCAGGGAGTCGTCGAGGACCGGAATCTCGAGGCGGAAGCGCAGCTGCTTGGCGCGCTTGTGCTTGGTGCTGTTGAGAGGCTTCTCCAAGGTTGTCAAGCGGCAGTTCCTAGCTTGGATAATGGCGATTTCTCTTGAGCTTGGTAGGGTTGATGGTGAGGAACACTAGATTCTCATGAATGAATGCAGTTTCTGCCGAATCACTGAAGCAACGGAAGAAGAATAAACGATTGAAGGTACTCACCTCTACCTTCGATCAATTTCTCCATGCTCTTTAAACGGTTCTTCGTCGAGGAGAAATCGACTTCGAATCGCGACTCACCGGCCTCCACTTGCTCTTCTCTGGAAGCTATTGCAGAGAGTGAGGGAGAGGATTCGCGCTTCAGCAAAGGATTCGAGACTGCGGTGGAGATGAGTTCGTCGAGCTATGGCGACACCAAACATGGAAGAGACAGAGCTCGATAAAGATGAACATCGAGAGCTCGTCAATGGCGAGAGAGAGCTCGACAGAGAAATAGAGCATGTCAATTAGGGTCGAGATAAGGTCGTCGGCCACTGAGGAGTCGAGAGAGCTCGTCGGCGATGAGAGGGAAGCGATTGCAGAGTGACCGAGGAACCAAATTGCAAACGATAGTGAGATTGACTGAGTAGGGGTAGTTTTGGAAAAATATTTTTAAAATGAGTATGATATGGATTATATCAAACCTTGAGTATTCTTTTAAATAATTTGACGAGGACTGAGTATTTTGCTAATAAGCCCTATAAAAAATACTTATTACTCGCTCTCTCTGTTTACACAGGGCATCTTCTCCGACGACAATCAGGTGAGTACACAAATAATATCTACTTATATTTATTGAAAAACTTAAGTAAATATCGATGTAATTTTTCTCTCGTATTTTTTCTTCTTTTTATTTTTCAAATTGCTTCAATTAATTACTCTCTGTATACACAGAGGGTCATCTTCTCCGACGACAATCAGGCGAGTCTAAATACATAAAATAATATGTTATGAAGATTGAAGAAGAATTACAGTCTCTTATATCTTCATGGAAACCCTAGAAAAAATAATAATATCCATGTCAATTCGCTTCATCACTGAGACTTCTCGTATTTTAATTTTTCTAATTAATATTCATATAGTTTCTCTTTTTAGTCAAATCCAGATTTTTCGTATTAGGTTATTGATTATTATTATTGCTCTTTATATAGGCTTACACATGAAATATATAGAGTATTTCTCTGCTCTTAAGGACTCGACAAGAAGTAGCCTACCGATGGACATTATTGTCGAGGAGATTCTGACGCGGGCGTTGCCGGAGACGGTCGCGAGAAGCCGAGCAGTGTGCAAACACATTAACAAGGCGACGGGCGAGTGGGACTTGGCCGAGAAGTTCCACCGGAGAACGAAGATTGTCTCCGGCTTCTTCGCCCAACTGGTAAACGGCAACACCAGTTTTTTCTCCGAGGCAGCCAGGACAAGGAATTCTCTCACCTGCCCGAGAAGAATCATCAACATCGAAGCATCGACGAAGCAAGGCCTGATTCTATGCATGTGCATGGACCGGGCGACGCTTCTGAACAGCCTCGTCGTCTCCAAACCGGCGACAAAGCAAGAGCAGGATATCCCGATGCCGAATATTCGGCGTTCCTCAACGGTAACATTTGCCATGACGGTGATGCCGTCGAACCCTAGTAAACCTCATTACAAGATAGTCCGCTTCTCGATAAACGACGACTCTCCTTTGATGGACATGCGTTACTTTTTCACGAACCGGTGCGAGGTTTTCGACTCGGCAACCTGGACATGGAAGACCGTCTCGGAGAGCATTGAGTATGGTATTTTCATAAATATATCATTGATTTAATTTCCCACGCCGAGAGCTAACCACTTTCTTTTTTCGATATTCTAGTACCCCGTCTGCGTACCCGTTTTGCAAGCAGCTGTTCCGAGGGCCGACAGTCTCCGCCGGTAGGTTATTTTACGGCCTAACGCAGAAGCGGAAGGTCTTTTCCTTTGACTGGTCAACCGAAAACTTTCACTTCACGACATTGCCAAAATCGAAACTCGGCAAGCGCGGTAATTATAAGCCGAGCCTAGTTGTGTGCGAAGGCAAGCCCGGCATCATCTTCATGTCGAGTCTATGCAGGCTCATGGAGCTCTGGATGTTGGAGCCTGTAGGCGCCGAGATCAAGTGGAACATGAGAAAGAAAGTGTGGCTGAACTTATTATCTTTCGATCGTGTAATACCGTTGGGCATGTTTTGCAGCGAAGTTGTCGTTTTCAAGACTCGTGACAGTGTCGAGATCATTCGAATCAGAAGCGACGAAGAATCGGAGAGCTGGCAAATAAGGAGTTGGCTCGACCGTGACGACATTGCCAAAGTGTGTTGGTTCGAGTCCGATGACCGATTAGTTAACTTGAAGACGGCGAGCTACTTTGATGGAACTTTGCCCCGTTTCGGGTTATTTTTAAAGTGGTGTTTTTGTCTTTTTCTTAATTTTCTAGAGAACTTTGTGTCAAGTAATTTAAAAATTACTTTATAAATAATTTTTATTTTCTAATAAGAAAAATTGAAAAACACCAAATTAATTTTGGAGGCTATATCTTTTAAGTATCTTTCTCTTATTTTTGTTTTATACTGTTTTTATTTAAATAATTTTTTGTTTTCAAAACTTTAAAACTCTTTTAACCTTTATTTCTTATTGACATATAAATAAGCATTGGAAAGCTAGCGATCGAGACGAATCCAATGTCAGGAGATATAGTTTGAATATATTTCAAAAGGGTTAACGACGATAAAAATACTCAAAGTTTGGTCAAAGAAACCCCGTGTACTCAAAGTTTAAAAGTGATGGCAAAAGTACCCAAAGTCATATTTGGGGCGTTGACCACTCCATTCTCGTAACGCAGTTAACTTACCCGTTAACTCTGGCCACATGGACAAATGTGGGTTGCTTACATAGAAATTTTTACTACATGGACGAGCCCACATCAGCCTCGGTTACGACAAAATAACGAATTATGATAAGTTTCAAAATTGCGTGTTGATTTTCTTGTTGTTTTAGCTTTCTCAGCCATTATGGATGTTCTTGGTAAGCTTAACTTATGAGTTATGATAAGTTTTTATGGGCGGGATGCAAAACTGATGCGGGCATAACTCACGGATGTTCCGAGAGGCGTTTGAAAGGGCGATCCCGGAATATTGGAAGGCGAGTTAGGAAGAGGCGTTCCGAGAAGAAGAGGCGATCCGAGAGGCGTACCCGGAAGAAAGTTCGGAGAAGGTCTCCCGCGAAAGCCCCAACTTCGACCGGCCATATCTTTTGACTCGAGCATCGGATTTACGCAAATTACATATCAAATCGAAGCTCGGGATGGTGGCTACAAGATCGCATGAGGATTTCTGGTAATACTGGATCGACAGAGACCGAAAACGCTGACTTCGTCTTTTGAACGGAAATTATATAATCTTTAATTTTATGTCGTTTTAATTTATTTTGTTGTCGTTTTATTTTAAAGAAACTACATGTCATTTGTGGTTTAGGGTTTTATGGATGCACTATATAAGCATCATGTTGTGTTTGTAATGGGGGGAGTGGGAATGAATGAAAAAATGAAACTTTGTGTTTCTTTTCCCCAAATCCGAGAGCCTCGTGAGCGAGCGTCGAGTTTGATGCCTGAGAGCCGGTATTCGTGCGCGAATCAACGGTGATTGGATGCCCGGAGTCTAGTATTCGTGCGCGAATCAATAGGCGAGGAAGGTTCTTCGATCGGGTATTCGCGAGCGAATCAACGATCAAGGACGACTACCCCGGTAACCTTTATCTATCTTTTCTAGTTGTATTTTCCGCTGCATCAAAAACTCTATTATTGGTTTAATGGAAGGGGAAAACTGAAGCTCAAGGGTGAGAACGCGAATCACGGTAAGTGGGACTATACCGAGCCAAATGAAATCTGAGCCGGGATTCGGCCGTTTGGTTGTTTTGCCCCCATTTCTGTTTTCTTCACGTTTTAAACTCTGGTTCAAACTAATCTACATTTCGCATGCAATTCGTGTAAAGTGAAAACAAAGCAGCTCGGGAAGCGAAGGTCGAGAGATAATTCATTAATGTCAATTTTTGTGGACTTTTAACTATCAGCTATATATATATATGAAAGATCACTGAGACCCTAATAACTAAAGTCGGACATTAAAATATTCGCTCAAGTCCGTCGGAGATCGGAGTGTTGGGCGCCTGTGGAGAACGCTCGAGGAGAAGTTCCGAAGTGATTGCAGCTCTCAGCTACGATACATCATAAAGATCGAGCATAAAACTACGATTCGAGATCTTTCATTTCCATGAATTTCCTCAAGCCCGAATAGTTGAGGGACCTCGTCCGAAACGCTCACACGTAACCTAATTATACTGCTCCGGCACAGTAGGTAAACCAGCACGAATTCAAATTAGCAACGCTCTTAAACACAACGCTTTCTCCGAAATTAAGATGTTATTTAGGGAGAAACTTGTATGCTTAAATCTAAATACAATATTAGTCGAATATTCATGCAAGTTATCCATAATCTGATTCCATCAAATCTCAAGCACCATAAAAGTAAATTGATACAAATAGATTTATTTACTTAGTTCAGTATCGACCACATACCCACTTCACAATTTCTCTCTCTCGGAAATAGGCAAGAAACGGGGTTTTTTTTTTTTTTTTTCCCGAAATACCGGCCGACTATAGTTGCAATCTTTCCATAAGTTTATGGTAATGTAACTAACTCCACTTAACCAATTTTTCTATTTCAGACATTTAGTCTAAAATGATGATGAAACTGAAACCTATGACATTGGTGATTTGTGCACCGAAATGTGAAACAATACACAACCCAAATCATTCAAACATATATAGAGATATCGAATTTTCTACCCAAAAGACCCGATTTTTATTCGATCAATTCAATTCTTCGCATACAGCAATCGAGAAAACAGTCAGAGACTAGCAGATTGATGCAACGAAACCACATAATCAAGAACAATCAAGCTCTCCAAATAATCCCTAACCTTGTCCTTGCGCGCCTTCGTAATATCCGGGTTCGAATCCACGGCCTCCATCTCGCTCGTCCCGGGATAAACCGCCACCGACGCGATCGAAAACCCCTTCGCTCTCGCCGGAGAGAAGTTCTCCCCAACCGAGAGCTGCCTGATCCCGACGAGATCATCCCTAACTCCCTCCATCGCAGCCAAAACCTCCGATTTCGCCTCCTCCCCCAAACCCTCCTTCAGCTTGAGGAAGCTCAGGCGCAGCGCCGAGCCGACGGGGAGCGCCGCCTCGCCGGAGCCGAAATCGGCGGTGAACCAGTCGACGGCCATGACGTCGTCGCAGATCGGGAGGACCGACTCCTTGACGACGCCGAGGTGGCTGGGATGGTCGGTGTAGGCGCCGAGATCCTCCCTGGAGGCGTAGCGGCTGTGGAGGAGGTGCGTGTACCCGAACGCCGGCGTGCGGTTGCGGAGGATCGGGCCGGCGGAGAGGTGGAGGACGGAGTCGAGCGAGGTGAGGCCGTTGAGGCCGGCGAGCATGGCGGAGATCCTGGAGGGGTCCGTCTCCAGCTTGATCTTGAAGAGGACGACGTGCTCGACGGTCCGCGGGGAGGCCATGGCGGCGATGGTGGTGGTGGTGGAGAATCGGGGGTTGAAGGCGAGGGTTTGGGGGTGTTTGGGTGGCGAGAAAGTGCGAGAAAATCTGGTGGGAAAATTGTGAAGGCCGACTCTGACAGTGACAGAGACTGACATTTTTGGAGTGTTTGGCGGCTGGCGTGGCTTGGTGGCTTCAGCTTTATTCGTGTCTTGCGAGCTCTGACACGTCATATGGGCCGGGCTTCAGCTATATGGGCCGATGGAGTGACCCGTCAAGACATCATTGCGGCAGAAATACCGACATGTTTTAAAAGTTATATAAAATTCATATTTAGGGGTTGCAATTCGGGTTACGTGGCATGGTATTAATCATTTTTTACTTATTTTATGTAGACCCAGACCCATCTCATTTATTAGTCGTGTTAGAAGATGAGAGCCAGACCCGCCCCATTTATATATCGTGTTCATCGTGTCTACCCGTCTAACTCATTTAACATATTCACATATTTTAAAATGATAACTTAATTTAATTTACACTTGTTTAACTCAATTTATCTAATTGTATTATCTAAAATTTTAAAACTTTACTAATAATTTTGTATGTTCATCAAATGAACAACATAATTAAAAAAACAAAAAAAAAAACATAGATGTCATATATAATATGCATTAAAACACTTAATAACATATTTAAAATGCATAAATGCAAGTTTTTTCTCCTTGTGTTACCGTGTTCGTGTCATGTTTACCCGTTATTTAATCGTGTTCGATACGGTTGGATCCATATCCATTTATGGTAGACCCAAACCCGTTTAATTCGTGGTGTAATCATTTTGTGTTTCGTGTCGGCCCCAAATTGCTACCCCTATTCATATTTTTAGTGAAATTTTGACATGTGATGTGGGTAGTTTAACATGTAAAGCGTTAGTAGCATTATAAGTAGCTAATAGTTTAGTTTTTTGTATCGGCGTAAGCTGCGGTCAAAATTTTCAATGTGCTATATTTGTTTTTCTAAAAAAATTATCAAGTTGTTTTTAAAGTCTGGAAGATACCATTAAATAAAATAGAAGAATGTTTAAAAAATTATAAAAGTGACACGTAGTCAACACTAAACAACACATTTAGGATTTTTGTGCGATGAATTAATAAAGTGGACGGAGTTTAGTAGGTCTAACCCATAAAGAAACGGGTCGGTCTAATCTGTTAATCACTTCCTTATTTATTTATTTTTTTGTTTTGTTTTGTTATTTAAGACAAACATACAAAATTTTAACTGAAATTGCGCTTTAATACTAATAATGACGTCACTTAATGTTATAATATCGTATTTGTTATTATCTTTTTCACTTATACAATTTCATGTCGTCGGAAAAAATGTTGTCGTTTCTCATAATTTTCTACAAGTTTCAGTGTGGAGCAAATTTGTCATTGTATATGTCGCTTTCATATATCTTGTCGTGTTTTCCTTAATTTTGTTGTCGTTTAACCATCATAGTCAAAATTCAGTACTTGTTTGATTGTTTCCGTTATTCCGTATTAAAAATAAATCGACTTTACTGTTTAAACAAGTTTAAAATCTGACATATAGTAAAACCCCTGAGACCTTTTCAAAATAAAGTCACTTCACATTCTTTTCTTCTTAATTATAAGTGTAGAGGTTCTTTCAAAAAAAAAAAATAAGTGTAGAGGACATACGGAACGGGGAAGGACGTGGGCGGGCTTGCTCACTTCGTAATGTTTTTTTCATTGTATACTCTTCCGCCCGCTCACTCCAAATAAAATTACATTCAATTTTATAAAAAAAAAAAAAAAAAAAAAAAAGTTCTTTTTTTTTTTTTAATTTGACCTTTAATTTTTTTAAAACTTTATATCTTTAATTATGTTTAGCCTCTATCCATTCTTATAATTAAGTTCATTATCTTACTTGTTATTTTACTAATTACATGTGTCAGTACGGTGTCGTATTGTATGAAAACACAGCCTGTGAAGAGTTAAACGATAATATTGAGAACATCAAGGAGATTTATGATAATCACGAGAAATAACATATTAATTAATCATAAAGCAAATGTGAATAATGGGGACTTAAAGAATTTGCCGTCTCATTGTCTCCCATTAACAAAACAAACAGTGGAGATAACAGGTAATCATTAAAATTATTGGGACTTTAAATATTTAAAAAAAAATAGTAACTTAATAAATAGAAATTAAAAATAACTGATTAGCTGTGCGTATCTTTCACGTTTTAAGAGATTTCATTTGGTTTATTTTAAAACTTTGCTTCGTATTTTTCTTCGAATATTGTATTGAAATATAAAGTTTCTATTTTTTCTGAATTTAATTGAGAAATATGGAGATATATAAGTATATTTAATGTGGCACACATGGTTTTTAGCAAGTCTTAATTAATCAACACAGATTTTATTGGTACGATATATTATTGCAGATTCAGATTCATAATATTAATCAGGTATGGATTCGATAATTATATTTATCGTTATTGAAAGCTTTACTGTCATGATTGCCCTTAGCCCCTTACTATAATTATTAAATAATAAAGATCCAAAAAATCGAGAGAAAAAAAAAAACGAGAAGTCAGACTACTTTTTAAACGCAAAATTATTAAATAAAGGTAAAACGGATATAAAAAAATGTCGAGAGATATGATGTTTTAATATAGTTTTTTTTTTTTTAAATTGTCGAACGCCAATAATAAATTCTCGTTGACCATAGGCTATAGGAACTAAGGTTTTGAATATCGCTTGCCGATGGGTATGTCGATGGGCAAATCGTAAAAAAAAAACATGCCGCATATACCGCATGGGCATACCGCATCCCGATGGGGTTTTCGACGGATATTTTATAAAAAATATTTGAGTATTTAAGCAAGATATTTATATAGGTTCAAAACTACATATTTAATAAATACAAGACATAATTGTATACAACAAAACACATTTGTAACTTAAATATGTAAGGGAAATGTATAATATTAAGTCACTTTATTAGTTGAAGTGTATAATATTAAGTTAAATTATTATGTGAAGTGGATGTGTACGAAAATATCGGAAGAAAAAATCAAAATAATTTTAAAATATGTAAATTGACCGTTTTCTTAAAATTTTGATAAAATAATAAATAAATAAATAAATAAAAGAAAGTGTTGTGCTTAGGTTTAAATTTGAAAGTCATACAATATTAAACCTAAGAAGCAATTTGGTAGCTCTGTAGTAGTATGTGAAGTTGTGAACTACCACAAAAAATTCAAATAATAAATCGATACAAAATGATAAATTTGTATATTATTGATGATATGTTACTCTAACAACCAAAATCAATGTTTCATATAGAGTATTTTTATTACATATCAATATGATATCATCACGTGACATTGCATATTCCATCACCTATCTGATATGACAGAGCACTAAGATATATATATATATATATATTATACTTTAGTACATTAACATTTAATTACGAGAATAACTACACAATAGCCAATCTTTTTGCTCAATAATACTATGAAGTATGACAATAATTAATTAATAGATATGTTTTTGTCTAATATCTATTATCTATACATTAAAAAATGGATAAGGGGATAATAAATAGTAAAATGCCAAGTCTTTCACTATATAATATGTAACTATCATTCACATATCTTAATATTAAATAGCCATTTTCTATAGGAAAAATATTTAATGAACATCAACTAAAAATCTTATTTTATGAGAACATTGAGAAGATACAAATTCGATAACTTGCTTCATCTTGCACGACTCAATCTATTTTTCAATTAATTTTATATAATTATATTCCTATAAATAATATAGTGTATATCCATCTTATTATAAAATATGGATAATTTATATGATTAATTACATGTATGCAATAATCTGGATATATTATTAGTAGGCTCAGTTTTAAAGCTGTAGAAATTTTGAAGCTATCCTTCCAGGTGTCTAAATTCTACTAGCGAAAATTTTACCATTATTACCTTAATAGTTATTATTACCAATATACAGTAGAACCTCTATAAATTAATACTTGATAAATTAATAGTCGCGATTAAATAATATGTTTGTCCGGTCCCGACTCGGGCCTAATTAGCTAAATTAATAATTCGCTAAATTTATAAGATAATAATTTTTTTAGATAAATTAATTTATAGGTCCCAAGTGATATATAAATTAATAATTCAATATAAAAAAATTACATAAATAATTATAAGATCACTACAAATAAAATATAACATAAAAAGCTATAAAATCACATTAAATAAAAATATAACATTACATCAATAATCATGTAGTTTTCTAAAAATATGATTCTGTAATAATTATTATAACTTTAATTATCACTATTCTAATAAGCTATTGTTATTACTCTTTAATTTCATTGAGCTCTTTAATATTTTTGACATTGGTACTCTAATAAAATCTTTTTAAATTATAATAGTCTCTCTTGATATTCTTAATATTGATACTTTAATATTCTCGATATAATAAATTGAAATATTTTTTATAATAAAGATGTTTATATAATTGTTGTTGATTAATATGTTTTCATATTAATGTATAAATTAATAGATTATTAATTTATATGTTAATTAATAATCCGATAAGATAATATTTTTTGCCGGTCCCAACAATATTAATTTATAGAGGTTCTACTGTATATACCAACTATTTTGTTAACATCCAACTTATGTTCTCTTTTTTTTTCGCGATATATGTTTTAATAATTTTAAAACATACTCAAAGTCAATCTCCGTTAACAATTTCGTCAATGGACGTTAGTTTTCTCCACGTGTCACGCCATTAATCAGGGACCAACATATGTACCAATTCTTTAGCTAAAATCCGATTTATGTTTCCATTTTTTCGCAACATATGTTCCAAAAGTCTTCAAACACACTCAAAGTCAACCTCTGTTAACTAATACATATGTGAACATTAGTTTTGCCACTTGTTACGTCATTAATCAACACATAATATTATTTATTGATTACATAAGTACTTATTTGAAAATCGTATTATATATATTATAATCAACATGTTTGCTAGATAAATTAAAAAGTATACAAAATTTCTAAAATAAGTAAAATATATAATATATATTGCGAATTCAAATCTAAATATAAAAAGATTGAGTTCGTCCTACCACACAAATTAAATTATAAGTACTTGCAATATTACTAACAAACAAATTACAACTAAATAGCCATGTAGAATCAAACTTTACTTTTGAAACATGTTATCATTAATTAATTTTAAAAGGACATTATTTAAGAAAATAAAGGTAATGCACGTATGTGTCGATTGGAAAAGACATATATCAAAAGTGGGACACAAAGATAAGATGACAACTCAATACATCAAAGTCCACAAATCAAACAAGTTTTATGAAAACTCATGTCGTTTCCTTAATTGATTTGCCAAATACAAATAGGTAATACACATTTGTTTTGATTGACAATCAGCTCTTTACAAGTTTAGATTAAAATAAAACAAAGATTATATTGTGGACGAAAATAACATATAATGAAATTCGGAATTTTCCCACAGAACAAATAAATTAGACATATGAAGTATAATTGCCTATAAGCCCGTCCACATAATTTTAACCATTTTTTAACGGCAATAACACCAAAAAAAAAAAAAATCATTAAATAATATTAATCTTTAATATCATCTATGTCTCATAATGTATATTACACAATAATCACTTATGTTTTTACGATTAAATTTTAAAAAAATCAATTATTTAAAAAAATATATCAAACTGAAAAGGTATATGTGTTTCTATATTTTAAATATTACTGACATTGACATAATCGGTTTTCAAAATTATTTGTAGCTCTTAAATATCATTGTTACTTCAAAAATAAATTGAGAATATGCAACTACATTTGGTTCGACTTTGGATTTTGATCGTGCAAACGATAAATACATATTTACGATGATGATGGTAACTATTAATTTTATACATAATTAAAAATACTCAATTGTGAATTTGTGGTGGATATATTAACATGTACTACGTATTACGTAGTAACATAACATTCCTATAAATTTATAACTATGGGGTCCACGATCATGGCACTCATTCAATCCACAATCAAGTGACACGTGGACAACAAGAGATCCAATTATTCAAGTTACGTTTTTAGCCTTGGGATCTAATAATATGTAAAAAATAACAAGGGTAAACTGCGGCTAATGTACCCAATGTTTGATTTTCTGCAGATTATGTACCCAATATTTATTTTTGGCGGCTAATGTACTCAATGTTTGATCCGTTAGATATTTTTGGGTTTTCCGTCAGTTGACCGTTAGAGAGTTATATATACACTTTTCGTATTTTTGACATAACTCACTCATTTTTTGTCCAAATTTTATGCACGACCTATGGTTGGAAAGATAAGAGATAGATCTACAACTTTAATGTTTTAAGTTTTGTAAAATCAGTTTTAAAAAAATACGAAATTTCAAGTACAACGTAAAACTGGACATTAGTTTAATGCAAAATATTTGTTTCGAGTAAATTTTAATATACTTAATGACTTTTTATGATGAAACGTAAAAGTAAAAAGTTGTAGATAAATGTTTTATCTTTCCAACGGATGTTTATTTATAAATTTTGGATAAAAAACGAGTGAGTTATGCCAAAAATATGAAATATTATTTCACATCACATCTTTTATATTTTTGGCATAACTCACTCATTTTTTGTCCAAAATTTATAAATAAACAACCGTTGGAAAGATAAAAAGTTTATCTACAACTTTTTAGTTTTACGTTTCATCATAAAAAGTCATTAAGTATATTAAAATTTGCTCGAAACAAATATTTTGCATTAAATTAATGTCCAGTTTTACGTTGTACTTGAAATTTCGTATTTTTTTAAAACTGATTTTACAAAACTTAAAACATTAAAGTTGTAGATCTATCTCTTATCTTTCCAACCATAGGTCGTGCATAAAATTTGGACAAAAAATGAGTGAGTTATGTCAAAAATACGAAAAGTGTACATATAACTCTCTAACGGTCAACTGACGGAAAACCCAAAAATATCTAACAGATCAAACATTGGGTACATTAGCCGCCAAAAATAAACATTGGGTATATAATCCGCAGAAAATCAAACATTGGGTACATTAACCGCAGTTTACCCAAATAACAATCATGACCCATTGTATCGAAAATTTGTATTTGGATGAAGTGAAGTCTAAAATTAGGTTTTGAATCTCATTGAACTCAATATTTGTAGTAAAAATATATATTGTGGAATTTTATCTTAGTAAAAAAGAACTTTTATTATTTATCTAAATTAAAATCTAAAAAATATGTATTGCCCGTGAATGGATTAACAGATTTAACCGAGCACCTAAAGAATCACCGCAAATTTTGTGGAATTTTCACTAAGTGCATTTAATCAACAAACTTAAACATATACCTAATATTTAATTTTGGTACATTACAAAAAATATATATAATAGGCGCAAATGTACTCAAATTTAAGCGAAAATAATAATCATGTACTCAAGTTCTATTTGTAAAGACGAAAGTACCCAAGTCGCAAAAGTGCATGGTTTGTGTTTTTCATCTCCATCATGTCACTTCCATTATTGACGTATCAACATTTTCCACGTATCATCATAATAAAAAAAAAAACATATAATAAAAAGGTTGTTTATAATAAACGAAAAACATAAATCCTACATTTTTACGCAGCTTGAACATTTGCCTTTATCGTTAATTTTTTTAAAACTTAAAACACTTTTGCCGTTATTATCTCTATTCCAAAGTTTGGAATCAAAACAATACATACGTGCTACGCGACACGCCATGGGGCTATCTTTAAACTTAATAAATTAATAGGCTTCATTCAATTAAACAATTGATATTCCTTAAAAATAAATTAATAATATATATATATATATATATTTCCGAGCAATAACAGGTGGATATATTAATTAATATTATACACATATAGATATACACACAATACAAATACATATACAACAAGTGTGACTGTCAAATCTTCTCTCTCTCTCTTAAGCTCATCTGTTTCTCTCTCTCTCTCTACAAAGGAATTCCCAGAATCTAGAGAGAGAGAGAAGTCTGGTCTCTCATGTTCTTCCGGAGATTCGATTGAATCGGAGATCTCGTGTTCTCCGATTGGCTCTTCCCCGAGAATCGCCTCGTCTCTTCTCGCTCCACAATCGTAATGCTCACGATTCTCAAGGTACGTTTCTTCGTCTGAGTATTCATCTCGGAGAAGATCGAAGCTCTGGTTTTCGTCTTCGCGTTTCTCTTTCTCATTTTTCGAGTTTCGAGATCCTCTCTGTCTGTATGTATATACATATATTATATATATATAAATAATTGTGAACTTCGAAATTGTCCTGAAATTCTGTAATTATTATTAATTATTCTGTGAATTAGGTTGTAAAGATTAATAATGTTGTCTCTGCAGCAAGTACCCTAATGCTCTGATCTTCTCTGCATCATTGACTATTTTTCCCTTTTTATTTTTATTTATTTATTTATTTATTTTTGGTGTTTGAGATTCTTCTGCAGAATTTCTGAGCCTTTATGTGGGCATTTTCCGAGTACAAATGGAAAAGTTTCCCTTTTATGGAAAAAGGAATTGCTTTTTCGCATCTCGCCATAATCATCACCAATAGTGGTGCTAATTAGTAATTAGTAATCACATTAGCGATAATAGCATTATAATTAGAACTTTGAAATGAATCATGTACCAAAACAATGGATAAATAATTCATTCGGGAATCGATGCATTCCGTCAATTGTAGAAAGAGCGGTCGAGTCTAGTGTTTTATGCATCGAACATCTCGACATTTGCTGAATTTCTGTTTTATTATAACTTTTCCGTAATAATTTCATGGGTCCGTTTTTTTGCTTTCTACGATAAATTTTTATCGATGGGACGAGTCCTGGTAATTGCGGAAAGAGCGGTTGATTAGAGTGTTCGATGTTTCGAACACCCTGACTCTTGCTAAATTCAGTTTAATTATAATTTTTCCGTAATAATTTCATGGCCTTTTTTTTCTGCTTTCAACAAATAAATTTTGAACGTTGGGGACAAATTTCGTTACTTACCTGTAGAAAGAGCGGTCGCCTCAGGTGTTCGATGTTTTGAACATCTTTGTAATTCCATTAATTAGTTTTTCCAACATAATTTTATAGGTGCTTTTTATATATGTTCTGTCAAATTAGTTCATTTTTTAATTATTTATTTTCTTTTGTTATTGCAGCATAAGTAATAATAATAATTATTATTATTATTATTATATTAAGATTTGATTATGGAAGGAGACACAATTTCAAGGTTAGGCAACGGAAATGCAGAGATTGATGGCAAAGTTCTTCACACATTTCAGAAGAACTTTGTTCAAGTTCAGAACATTCTCGACCAAAACCGGCTTCTCATAAACCAGATTAACCAGAATCACGAGTCCAAGATTCCCGACAATCTCAGCCGAAACGTCGCGCTCATTCGCGAACTCAACAACAACATTCGACGGGTCGTTGACCTCTACTCCGACCTCTCGTCTTCCTTTGCCAAGTCCGCCATCGACGCGTCCTCTGAGGGCGACTCCGGCGGCTCCGGCAAGCCCGGACTGAAGCGGAATCGCCTGGCATAGAACGATTATTCTTTTGGATTGGTTTTCGGGCGATCTGGTTATTTTTATTCTGTTCAAAGGATCTGATCTGTATCTTCCATTCCATTGTTTGGTTTTACAAAAGAGAATAATTGTGTAAGTTTGTAACTCTTGTGTAGCTATGCAAATCTAATTTAAGAAGTTAGAGAGAAATGAGAAAGCAAGAAAAAAATCTTGTTTATTTATATTCTTTATTATTATTTAATTATTAATATAATTTAAAAGACTTTACTAATTTGGTGATCAACTAATTCCAAAGTATCCCTTTTTTTTTTTAAATAGACATAGATGGAGGTTCCATAATTTGTAAACGGAAGTCGAATTTTAACGAAGTTATTGTAGAAAAATGTAACGATGGATATTGAAAAAAGTTATATAAAAATTTTATTTTTTTGAAAAATAAAAATAAAAAATACTCGGATCAGACACCCAAGTACGATGGTTTGTGGATGCCTACTTTTTTTTAAATGAATTTTTATACTAATTTAAATAGTTTTAAAATATTTTGGTTCTTATAAAGACGCGTGCGGGGGCTGTCCGCCCCCGCGAAAAATTTGAGATCGGTATGTCGGCGACAACAAAAAACGCAGGATGGGCATCCGAATGGTGCTATAACTTAACAAAAACTGCCATAAAATTAGTAAAATAAAAATCCCAATTAATTATATAAAAAAAATTAAAAAATTAGTACATATATATGATGATATATTTTCAGAGCACTAAAGCCAAATTCAAAATGTCTGTTCTTCATCAATATTCCTTTCTTTATTTGCTGAATTTTTTCTCTGTTATTTTTGGCTGAAAACAATCGCTGTATATGATTGAAGAGAAATGTACAGATACTCTGGATGAAAGTTTATTGAAGATGCTCTCAAATAATTGGACAAACTAGTTTCTTTTTAAATATATAAATGAACTAACTAACTACTTATATACATATTAAATAAATACTATATATAATTGTTTTCAGAAACTTTATTTACTTTAAAATATTCACATTATCATTTATTATTGACACCCCACCACAACTCCACAACAAGAGAATCTCTTACATTTTTTACCATTTTTAAATTGGTACTACAGCTTCTAGGAAGTATATATATTTTTATACAATAGTGCTATATAATATAGTATATTATGTGTGATTAGTTTTTAATTTATTTTAGCAATTTAATCAATTAATATATATACACACACACATAAGCTCCAACAACACGACAACGGTGACCAAAAGGTTGTGTCTTTGGGATGATATTCACTTTAATCTTGTTAATTGCCATGTCTTTGCCTTAATAATAAAGTTTAAAGTTTGTTTTAATTATATTTAACGTGTAATGCTAATCGTGGAAGGAATGTGTCGCTATCACATGACCTTGTGTTCACCCACATTTTAAAATCATATCATATTCTTATGTCGATTATAAATGAGATGAATTAATTGATGAATTATAGATCATAGGCTCGTTAATTATCTTCTTCTTTTTGACGAAGTTTTGTTCTCGATCGGGTATATGTATTTTGGTACGGCTCTAACTATTAATTGATGTTTTGGAAATTTATAATAGTGTTTCGTCTAACACATTGAAATATCGAGGATAAGACAAATTTTAAAATGAAAAATGAAACGATGAAATGAAGCCCGACATTAAACAAGAACATGTTTTGAAAAGTATATACTTGAGAAACTTTCGTAAAAGATGAATTCAAAATTTGAAAAATAAATAAATTGTGTTTCTTAAATGAATTTGGCAAGTTAAACAAACAATCACTATTATTTCAAGAAGTCTCGATGTTTAAAAACAAAAACAATTTTATTGTTCAAATAAAATATTTCGTGGGCAACGACGACCATTTAAAACAATGCGTCACTTAAGAGTTGCCAAATAACGGCTAGTAATCGTTAAGTACATGCTGAACCAAGCCCAAATAAGAATCGTCGGGAGGAGCACGAGAATCGAATTTTTGTTTACGTTTTATAATTCAAGATTTTGGATATCAGTAATTTTTCATATGTACCTGCCTCTATGTCAATGTATATGTATATTTGTGTATATATATTGTAATATATATACATCTATACAGGGGCTTTAGGCAATAAATGTCCTTTAGGAGTAAGTTGAAGGTGATGATTCATTAGCAATCTTTGTGTTGCTCCCTCTGATTGAGTAAATGTCGTTTTCTTGTGGGCCTATGGCACGTGCCAACCTTTAATCTTTTCCTGATTTTAGGATAAATATAGCCCCACATTTATTCTATTTTCAAATCCCAACTTTTCTTCAACAAATCATCACACTTTGCTATATTTCTTCAAAAAGGCTAAAAATAAATAAAATAATAATTACATAATTAACTTAATGAAAATGAACAATCACCAACTATTATGTCATACTTTCTCAAACTTATTTACGTTTTATTTTTTTTGCTATTATCTTAAGTATATGATATATTTGAGTTATGACGTCGTTTGCAATTAATTATATTTTTAACAAAAAAAAATCTATATATATAAAAGAAAAAATCTCACTTAAATGAAATGACATGCTACAAATCAAGCAATCCTCGATCTCTATTTTCTCATATTTTAGATTTTCTTTTCATAAAAAATAACTCATCATTCATGCACTATTGAATTGGCGAGGTAAGAACAATTCATTAGTGCTTTTAGATTTGCCTCTTAGTATGCCTTTACATTTATGAATTAAATGAAAAAGATAACAAAAAATAGTATTTAAATGTTGGTGATGATTCAAGTTCTGTATTTATTATCTGAACGTCCTTACCTTACACTACAACTTTTAGTTAGGACTTAGTGTTATTATGACAATTGTAAATCTACTTAATCCCCATCTCTTCTTTCCGTAGTTTACATATTTCTTCCAGATCGTTGATTGGTTAAGAAGTAGTTTACACTTCATATGTACTTGCTTCCGATTTCTTCCGGTCATCCTATCCGACTTCTCAACAACGGTATTCTCTGTCTAAACTCAAAATTCCAAATGTAATTAGTCACTTATTATTTTGTAAGCATCTCCTATTTTGAATATAATTAAGTTGTTTACTAATTATGTGTATATATTCGGTGTTGTACGAGAAATCGATCGTATGACTTGACAAGGACGTGAAGTAAAGAAACGGGTGTGTCATGGGTAAAGTGTTTAGACTTTCGTCTAAGGACTTAGTTTCTTCATATATTAATTTCGCTTTGATTCAATTTTCGTAGGATTTCTTAATGACTTGAGAGATATTTATGTTGAAGATTGATGATCGCTTTATGATCAAATTTGTCCTGCTTTGTTTGACTCGATTGAGGCTTTGCAATAACTTATCCCAACGTTGGTAACAAATTTTCGTTTCTGATTTTATTTTTTATTTTTTAACTACTTATGTATTTATTTTGGTTACTATTGTTGTGCATTTTATATTCTTCTTATACAGTTTTTATTTAACTAACAATTCTTAAGCTTATTGTTCGGTTCGGTTGTACGGTGGACACACAATTTATTTTTTAATGGACACGAATTAGTTCTATACAATGCAATGCATTAGTGTTTATATTATGATTCATTGCAAGAATACATGACAAATTATGGCCTTTAATGCACGTACATGGCCACTTAATTCCAAAAACAAAAACCAAAATTGACATTTATTTTTCAATCTCATATGGATGAAATGTATAAGCTTTTGGTTTTCTTCTTCTTTATTTGTATTTATGTATATTAAAATTGTGACTTTTCATATATGCGTGCGCACTGCTTCTATATGATTCATAAGAAGTAAAGTGTGTATGAAGTAAGATCTCTTTTCTTATACATTTTATTAAGTTCTCTCTACTCACGTTATTGTTCTTTATGCATTGATATTTTGTTAACAACTTAACATTATTATTGTTCTTAAGTTCTTTAATATTTTTTTGACATGCTATCACCGTGATGTATCAAAAGCTACTTCAACGAACATAAGGCAAGCGCGACACAAAAAAACTTTATTGGGGAACATTGGAACAAATGACTTTCTCAATAATTACTCGATCGACTTCCTTACCGACATCGAAGAGAGTTTCGTGATTGCTAATTGAATATTATAGTATATACTATTTAAACTTGAATTTTTCTTTTTCTTTTATATGTTGTACAGTTAATGTCTCTTTTAATTTCTTTATTGACAATACATATTGTATTACAATAAGTTCATATAGACAAGCTACACCGAAGCATTGGATCAGTACGTCAACAATTTATCGAGACTCCATATATACAACGGTAAACCAAACCCCACTCCATCAACATCTCCGAGGACTTCAGCCGAGCCATTTCAACAACTTGTGTTTGTACTTACACATTAACTAGATATGTTATTCGGTTAAGATATTTGTTGACTATATTATTTGTGTTTTCTGGTTTTTGAACTTAGGTTATTCTACTATCTTTTAATGACAATTTAATTTTAATTTTATATAATTGATACTTTTATCCAAATTTACGATTGAGTATGACATATCATGATGAGGTTAAAAGGATTTATAATGTGTTTTATCTAAAAGTTTTTTTTTTCTTTTCATGATATATACAAATTTTGTTTAATAATAAGAATGGATTTCATTGCCAATATACAGTAGAACCTCTAGAAATTAATATTGTTGGGACCGGCAAAAAGTATTATCTTATCGAATTATTAATTAACATATAAATTGATAATTTATTAATTTACACA
This sequence comes from Parietaria judaica, assembly GCA_954871525.1. Taxonomy (NCBI): domain Eukaryota; kingdom Viridiplantae; phylum Streptophyta; class Magnoliopsida; order Rosales; family Urticaceae; genus Parietaria; species Parietaria judaica. The sequence goes on along the minus strand of OX940864.1, from coordinate 1,373,371 downwards.
TTAATGAAGAAAAAAAAATATTAACCAGCTATGATTATATAAACATCTTTACTAACAAAAAATTATTTCAATTTATTATATCGAGAATATTAAAGTATCAATATTAAGAATATCAAAAGAGACTATTATGATTTAAAAGATTTTATTAGACTACCAATGTCAGAAATATTAAAGAGCCCAGTGATATTAAAGATGAAGTTCAAGAAGACATCAATTTGAAGAAGAAACAAATTACTATAGAATCATATTTTAAGAAGAGTAAATGATTAGTGATGTAATGTTATCTTTTTATTTAATGTGATTTCATAGTTATTTATGTTATATTTTATTTCTAATGATTTTATAATTATTCATGTAATTTTTTATATTGAATTATTAATTTATATATCACTTGGGACCTATATACTTCCTAAAAAAATTATTATCTTATAAATTTTAGCGAATTATTAATTTAGCTAGTTAGGCCCGAGTCGGGACTGGACAAAAATATTATTTAATCGCGACTATTAATTTATCGAGTATTAATTTATAGAGGTTCTACTATAATATGAAATATCGTTATTTTTTTGGCAAATATAGAATTTGTATTTTTAATACAAAAAATGTAATTATAAATCAGATGACCTAAAATATTTTTGTTGTGTTTACATTAGCCTATAAATAGATCTATATATCAATTAACTGATAAGAATTTGATTTTTTTTTATTGTGTTTCTATTAGAATAATTTATTTATATAAATATATAAAAAGGAGGAGCTATAAATGCATGGTATATTGTAGACACAGTATTGAGATTTTTTTGTATCTTCTTTAAAACACATCTGCTTTATCTTAATAACTATCCCAATTAAAAGAATAAAAAAAAGACCATCGCAGTAAACTATTGTTACAATAAAATTTCATAATTAGTATTTGGAATGGAAACCATAACATGGTGCATTCTATAGACAAAGTATTGAGATTTTCAATTTTTATGATTTTTTTTTTTTATCTCTTTAAATGACATTGTTTTATCTTAATAAACTTCCCAATTAACCCCGCATAAACAAAAAGGTTTTTATAATTTTTGTTATTATTAATGCAGGGTTTAACACATATATCTCTAATAAAAATGGCAATAACATTAATTAAAAAATCAAGTTTTTTAACGATGTTGGTCTTTTATTAAAGAGAGGCGAAGAAAATCGACAGTTTTACTAACAAAAAAAAATTCATGAGTTATTATTTAATTGTTGTTATTATTAATGTAGGTTTTTATCATGTTTATAGTTAATTATAAAAGCGAGAATAATATTAACAAAAAATTAAAGTTATTTATATTTTCGGCGTGAATGTTGGTCTCTTTATAAAAATACATTTTTTTAATCAAATTAAAAAAAAATGATAATATTTTTCATCCAAATTCTCTAAAATATTATATCGTCGTGGTGCCGTCCACTAGTTATAAATTTATAAAGAAGGAAGAAAAATAAATTGAAATCGCTTAGAATTTTCCTAAATACTCAAAGCATAATTTAGTGTATGTAATATATATAAATTATAATTTTATATATTGCATTGTTTAAATTATAGGGAATAATTTAGTTCTAATGGGTAATTACTATTACAATATATGTTTTTTTTTTTGGTGTACTTAATTAGATAATACAATGTAACTTTTTTTTTTTGGTGTGCCAAATGGAATGTGTGATGTATCATAGTCAATCCAACATTTTTATTTGATAACGACATCAAATTGTTAGGATGACATGTCAAAACGCACATATCTATATGTGAATATATATGAGATATGGCATGAGATAGCCATATTAAAATGTTTGATTAGCCAAATAACCAACTTTTCTCTTTTCTTTGCAAAATAGCCAAATGGTTATTTAATAACATATTTTATACCTATAATACCCTTTTAACATATTAACATGGTTAATTTGTTTAAAAATAAATTAAATTTTTTGTTAAAATTTTAATCACGATTTTTTATTTTTAAACAAATTAACCCCGTTAAAACGTTTATTTTAACAATAGATTAATCGATGTTAAAAATAAAAAATCGTGATTACAATTTTAACAAAAATTTTAATTTTTTTTTCATTTTTTTTTAAATAATAATTTTTTTTAAACAAATTAACTTCGTTAATACGTTTATTAACGTGTATTAACGGAGTTAATTTGTTTAAAAATAAAAAATAGTGATTAAAATTTTAAAAAAAAAATTAATAATTTTTTTTGAAAAAAAAAATTAAAAAAATAATAATTTATTTTTAAACAAATTAACCACGTTAATACACGTTAATACAAGGGTAATCCGGTCTTTCGTGATTTATTAACGTGGTTAATTGGCTATTTGGCAATATTAATTAAAACATTGGCTATTTGGCTAATTAGAGTTTGAAGTTTGGCTATTTGGCTATTTACCCCAATATATATTGTTTTTGTACGAGATACATAGATAAAATAGATTAATCGATGGTTAGTTTATGATATAAGATTACATAAAATGGTAAAATTAGTCGATAACCGTTGCCCGACCTCTCAAGAACGACAATAATATATACTCGAAAGAAATGTTAATCAAAGTTGTATCATAATCGATGGCGATTTACGTAATGAATAACCTTCAATTAAAACAGACTTAATTTTGGTATCTTCTCTGGTAAATAGACAATAAAGTGTGCATGCCAGCAATGATTTTTTAAAAGGTTTTACACAATTTTTTCACTCATATTTTAAATATTTCCCCCTTATTATTATTACGTATGTGACTTAATCACGGAAGTAACATGTATGTTCAAAAAGTATTGGAGTGTTGTTAGCCGGTAAACTTTGTTTACTTTTTTGCCTATGGATACCGTCTATATTTAAAATTCACCCTCGTCAAGATTAACCATCTTTTCCATTTAAATTTTTTATAATATAATAAAAAATTTCAATTATATTTTAAATAAATTTATTAATAAAAATAGTGTATGAGCTAAAAACAAGCTATCTAATTGAATGTTTACGATATTTATATTATACTAAATCTTAACTTTTTTATTGCATGACCTAATTAATGAATATCAAGTAGACACGTCCTTTTATGTTTAATAGATGGTATTTTTATTTTATTTTTTGCAAAACAAGGAAATAGTGATTTATTAAAAAAGCACATTACACTTTTGTATTTAATAAATCGTATTTACTAGGTAGCTAACTTTGAACTATTAAAATTATTCATGAATGGAACAATATATTTAAAAATCCTTTCATCGAGTATAATAGTAAACTATAAATGTCCTATTAATGTAGAGTTATGTGAAGCATGCTTACAAATTACAATACAAATAATTATTCTCTCTTTATGAACTATGAAGTTAGGTATATAGCTTAGTAATTATTGTAGATTTTATAAATTATACATATTAATTATCGTAAAAGGTTACTATACAGTTGATTTTTATTTTTTTTTACTATAAATACATTAATAATATAAAGATTTTGATTCCAACCAGAGAACTTGTCTTGTAGGCCTTTAAGCCTTTTATGTTTTTTTTTTTCCCTACAAAACATATATTCTCAAATTTGTAGTTCTCCTAGTCCTAATTATATATTTAAATTTACAAAATTACTTGATTTATTTTTCTCATAATTTTTTGTGTTTAGACATGTACGTCTCAACTGAAATATTTTATATGAGAAATTTTATATTTGAATGTTACATGTTTAAAAAATTTAAAATTAATGAAGACACAAGAAACAATATGAATAAAATGCATAAATTTCACGACTTTTAATATTTTTAGAACATATCTTATTAATTTGAAGAAAAAAAAAAGTAGTTTCATCGTAATCATCACTCACTGATTCTTTCTTTGTCACCAAAAACACTAATTACATAAATATATAAAAATAAAATAAACAAATCATTACCGGAATCAAGTCTCTTTAATTTATTTATTTATTTTTACGTTGAATTTTAGTAAATAATTTTTAAAAAATAAAAATACACATCAAAAGTTCCGGATTCCAAAAAAGCAAGACCGAAATCCGACTCCGCCCAATACTCGTATAATATGCCTTTATAAGCCCTTAAAAGTTGAATTTTTTTTTAAAGGATTACATTTGCTTATTCGTCAAACTTTTATATATATATATATATATATATATGTATATGTATATATAAATATTTGTAGTCATTTTTCACCAAAGAGACTTATCCAAAAAATAATAAAAAATCACAAAATCCCTTTTGTCCTTGAGATTCTCTCAGTAAAAGAAGACCAACAATGGAAGGCGACGAAATCTCAATCTCAATCTCAAGGTCTATCAATGGAAGTGATGAAGAGATGAAAGGCAAAATTCTCCAGACATTCGAGAACAACTTCGAGCAAGTCCAGAAGATTCTCGACCAGAACAGGCTTCTCGTCAACCAGATTCACCAGAATCACGCCTCCAACATTCCCGAGAATCTCCGCCGCAATGTCGGCCTCATTCGCCTGCTCAACGACAACCTGCGACGAGTCGTTGACCTCTACGCTGACCTCTCTTCTTCCTTCGCCAAATCCGCCATTGAAGCTTCTTCCAAGCGGAATCAAACAGATTAGATCGAAGCTTCAGTTTTTATATTTTTTTCGACTTTTTTTTGTGTGTGTGTGTGTGTGTGTGTGTGTGGGGATATTATCATTGGTTGGATATTTTTTTAGTTTCTCATGATGAATATTAGATTTATTATTATTAAATATGGAGAAATTATAAAAAAAAAATCCATTTTAATATGGTTATCACTTATCCGGAGATCGAATATTCCGAATTCCGTTTTCCATAATCGAGATTAGGATATGGAGAAAATGAAAATTTTAAAACATTGGTCGCAGACTTTAATTAATTGTGACTGTTCATTTGATTATCCGCTTTCAATCTTTTTCGATAGCGGAATTTCAGAACTGTTTTTTGTTTTTATTTTTATAAATTAAAAATATAGAAACGAAATTTCATATTTATGATATTTAAAAAACTTACTTCTGGTCCTGGATATGATATGATGATGGAATAATTTTCATGATTCAAGAAGTAATAAATGAATTTAAAAGAGATAGGAGAAAATAATTAAAAGGAGTATTTTCATTCATGATGCTATTGTCATTTGAGCCCTAAAGCCCAAAAAGTGAAATCAAATTATTTTGTCACTTGATTTAAATCTTTGTGATATTTTTTTTAGGGATTAGTACTGAAATAATAGGAAGAAACTCGAAAAGTAGCTTTTTTTTCTTCTAATAAATATAATTTCTTTTATGTCATTTTTAATATTTAATTCCCAATCACAGGCCACCACAAGATCAGAATCTCAGATAAGGAGTTTGATGACAACTTTTGACCATTTTTTTTTTTATATTTCTTCATTTGCAATGCCAATCCTCTGATGTTACTACCACAAGTGGAAATTAAAAACAATTAATATTTAGCAGTCTTGTATTTATAAATATTAAATACACACACATATATATATATTAATATGTGTTTTTTTTTAAATTATTATTGGAAATAAAAACATATGCAATTCTAAGAGAGATAGATAATGAATAGAGTGACAAGGGACCCAAATAAAATGGAACTCAACTTCTCCATGCTTATCCCCTTCCCTCTCTCTCTCAAGATTTAGAAAATACATTTTAATCAAATTAAAATTATGTCGCATCGGTACGTCGTCTCTTCATTGGAAGTTACCATCCGTTACATTGGTTTCTATTCCCGTGAAAAAAAATCAGTTGATTCATGCCGATCCCGTTGATCAAACTTTGAAAATTTATCTATCATGTATGAAATTAAAAAAGAACTTGCGATAAAGATACTCAAAATTAACTCTATCTAAATAATTTAATTCTGGTACAAATATAAAGAATAAAAGAATTTTTGAACATAATATATCTACATTTTATTTTATTTTTGTTGGATTTTTTTTTTTTTTTATCACACATACATACATGATATCTTAAAGATACTTTTATAGCAATAAATGCATTGTACGACTATCTTCAAGATGATTCCTCAGCAATCTCTCTCTTGTCTGATTGATTAAATGTCCTTGCTTTTGTGGGGCCTACGTGGCAATCCAAAAAGGGCCCACTTTGTGACATTGGAGTCTGAATTCTATAGATTTGTGAAACAAATTAATTAATTTTTTTACTGTAGAATGCAACATATATATAAAAATTATATATATATATTAACACTTTGCAGGGCTATATTATTTGGTCAAATTAATGGACCAATGGACACTAATCCTTAACACTTTAGACATTTAACATTTAATTATAGAACTGTCTAATCAAATATAGTTAATTAGTGATACTTAATAGTTAATCCTATCCTATGAATGGACCTTAGGAATTAAAGTGATCATCTTGTTTGGACCAAATTACAATTATAATATCTTAAGTCTTAACAACCATGTAAGGAAATTTTTGTTAGGTAAATCATGCTTTTATTTGACTAAATTCCACTTGCAAATATATATTTCACCCACCATTTGAAGTACCTAATAAATATGTGACAATTATACTTAGCAATATATGGGAGTTGTGTTTATTTAATTCGTTGCATATATATTCATTTTACATAAACAAGTGTTATTAACACTTACAGTGTGTGTAGCACGTGACATCAAGTTTATTAGTGATATAAGTACTTAATATTATAATATTTTTGAAATATAAATTCAATATCTATTTATTTTTAAAATATTTTTAATTTATCTTTACTAGGCTATGATAGAACTTTATTTTAATGATAACTGGATAAAATAAAATTAAAAAATTGATGTTTAGAAAGTTTGATCTTTATGTTTTTTTAAATTATGTCGCTACACAAATTAGAATATTAATTACTTAGATAGATATTAAATAACTTTTATATTTATTGTTCAAGGAGTTGGAGCAGTTTGCTTTAGTAATAAATGATAATGATATTCTGCCACGTTGACGATAGGGTAATTAGTCCAAGGATTAAGCATGCGCTAATCTATGTTATTAATTATTAATGAACCCAAAAGAAAAGCACACTATCATTAGTTTTAATGTCAAATCAAAAAGAAAGTGAAAACCAACGGAAGTACAAAATATTGTGTTATAATACATATAATTTTTTATTATTTAAAATCCAAATGTTTAACTTTAAACCGACCCCATGTACAGCAAACTATAGATTGGCTAATTGATAATTTAATTAAATCGCGCACTAAGCTTTAAATTAATAAATTTGATGTGGATAAATTAATACTTTGGATATGCTTTTCAGCTCAAATTAATGATGAGATTGGTAGAGGCCAAGACAAACTAAAAATTGCAATAAAATTCACATGTGCTTTAGGGAATCTACTTTTTGCCCATTCTTTCTTGTTTCGTCCTCGAAATTTCCATCAAATTGCTTCCAAAATTCTTTACTTTACCTATAATAATAATAATAATAATAATAATAATAATAATAATTGGAGTATGGTTCCCACAAGTTTTATAAGATGGTGCAGTTTGTCCCCTATATTTAATTTTTGGTCATAATTTTCATATACTTTTTAAAGTATAGCTTATTACTATGCCGTTCGAAAAATACTAAATTACCGACGACAAATAAAAGTTCCAAAATTGTAAAGCAAAATGTTAATTTCTAACAAATAAAGTTTCAAATTTTTATTTTACCCGAATTTATTTTGTCAAATTGACATGGGAACAAGATCGATGTACGAAATAATAGGACTGTTATGAGTATTTTTTCGAGCTCCAAAAATATTGGCTTAGCTCAAAAATAGGATCCAAATTGATTAAAAGCCGAAGAAGAAACGAGGCCCTTGGAATTGAGCACCCTGAAAATGGGCGCGCTTATTTTTTTTTACAACAATTACTTAATTGTCTGTGGGCCTAATAAAATTATTTTTAATTGCACAAAGGTCTCTGACCCTCCTATAAGAGCTTCAATCTCATTAAAACGGATCCGATACCATTAAAAAATTTGAACTAAACCAATCTCACTTACACGATCTCTATAGCGATAAAATCTCTCAAAACTCACTTTGAACTACGTGATGACCTGATCCCAGTAAAATGGGTACGTAGGCAGTCTCGCTACAAGTGACGAGGTCCGGTATCATATATTATAAAATCCCGTCTTTTTTATGTCCTTAAGCATATCAAGGAAGGCGAGAAATCAAGTTTCAAGTCCGATCCAACTTCCAAGCGGATATTGGGCTCGGACCAAAATCTAGACTTGGGCCGCTTTAGTGTTGATCCATTTTTCGGCATTAACAAGGACTAATGGGAATCAATTAACGAGCCTAGTTTTTCAAAAATGTTTTTTTTTTTTTAACATCTTTGTTGCACACATTTTTGTGTGTGGTAATATTAGCATATAGTGGGCATCATATTGGTGTGTACATAATTAGTTGGGTCATCTTGCTCTAATCAGGCTATATTATAAAATATACACACAAAATTATCAAGACCCATAAAATAATCCAATTAATCGTTTTATTGATAAAATGATTATTTGGAATAATCTCCTGAATAAATGATAAATTCGTGTAGCCATGAGATTTTACATTATTCATTGGAGGATTGTTGTGCACACGTGGCGCGATGTAACTTGGTGTGACGGTGTCGTCTTGCATGGCTTGCAATCTTGTGAGTTTCGATTTTACTCTTAAGTAGGCAATAAATCTATTATTTAGTTTTAAATAATTTATAACGGAAGATCTTCTTTTTTTTACTTTCACCAATTATATAGAATATTTAGCCAATGTATTAAATTTATGGAAAATATTTTATAACATTTTATGATTAAATAAACTTATGTACTGATTCTTCAAGTTATAATTGAGAATCGACTAATGAAATAGAATTCTACTAATGAATGTGGGCTTTGAACTTCATAATAAAATCATGATTTTTATGCGTTTAATAGAATTCTATCTCCACTCCTTAAAAAAAAAAAATCTATCTATATTAAAAAATAAAATCTATCTCTCGATCTCGAAAGACAAAACTCTAAAAAAAAAAAAAAGATGAATTTTAGAAAAAAATATATTAAAATTGTAAAAATTGATAACTTTGACCGCAAGAGAAAAAGAAGATTTAAATTTTAAAGTAATTCAAGGCTTTTTAATACGCTAATAAAGTAATTTTAGGAACATTTACATCTTGCTATTATTACAATAAACCCGTTAACGTGTTGGGCTCACAACTTATTGGACTCTAAGAAAAACCAAAGCTCAAATTCTCGAATCTATAACTCACATCTAAGAAAAACCAAAGCTCAAATTCCTGAATCTATAACTCACATCACCCGTGTGATCACTCTCCCCATAATACTTATAGCGATCTTCCTCGGCCTCAATACCCCTGATCAGAGCTAGGGTTTGCAAATCACTCTCAGCTTCAGAGTGTCTCACCACTTCCCATTCTCTCAAAGTGTCTCACCACTTCCCATTCATGGCGCTTCAGATGAGCAATAAGCAAGAATGATATCTTCATCGCCCTCAATACCCATGATCATAGCTAGGGTTTGCGACAACTAGCTTTGCGAATCACTCTCAACTTCAGAGTCTCTCACATGGCGCTTCAGATGCGCAATAAGCAAAAAATCATTCTTTAATTCATATATGGAACAAAATCCAATGGAAGCCGATGTTGTTTCTCATTTTTTGACAACATGCCTGTCATTCAAGCACGGAAACGGCAAAAATTATAGTGGATTTGGATGGGTAATGAATGGATTAACACATTCTTATATCGCTCATTTTATAATACTTTAGACTTATTGTTCACTCTTATTTTTCCGATGTGGGACTTTTGATTCTTATCAAATTCTCAATTAACCAATCTTTCTTCTCTATGCTTCAGTGTGTGACTTTTTGGCTTTACCATACTATTCAAATTAAAGTGTTATTATTATGTGTTATTTCTGTTATATTTATTATTTGGCTTATAATTACTCAAATTGGTGCTTATAATTACTTAAAAAGTAATATGATACTTAATTTTTAAGTAAACACTTGTATACTTAATTTTAATACTAATAAAAAGATGATAACAATAGAATGTTGTTTTTATTTTTGGGTTAATGACGGCAAAAATACACAAAGTTTGGTAAGAGAACCCCTCGTGTACCCAAAGTTTAAAAGTGGTGGCAAAAATACCCAAAGTCGCATTTAGGGAGTTGACCACTCCATTCTCGTAACGCCGTTAACTTACCGGTTAACTTTGGCCACGTGGACAAATTTGTTTTGTTATGTGTAATCATTAGGGGTTCAATTAGTTGTATTAAATAGTGTTTATTAGGGGTTTAATTCGTTGTTTTGTCATAAACGAGGCTGATTTGGGCTCATCCATGTGACAAAAATTGTTATGTCAGCAACCCACGTTTGTCCGCGTGGCCATAGTTAACGGGTAAGTTAACGGCGTTACGAGAATGGACTGGTCAACTCCCCAAATGCGACTTTGGGTATTTTTACCACCACTTTTAAACTTTGGGTACATGAGGGGTTCTTTGACCAAACTTTGGGTATTTTTGCTGTCATTAACCCTTTATTTTTTTATTTTTCCGTCAGCACGGGTATGCCTGTGAAGTTTATGTGGCATTTTATTTCCCGGACTTTCCCCATGACATGCAACATACCCGTAAAATAGAGGGAGCCAAATGACATTTGCATCGGCATATAAATTAAAAGGCCCTTCAAGGTATGACTAGAGCTGTAACCGGAGCGGATATCCAGTTTTTCGGAACTATCCGAATCCGGATATCCGAAAATAGATATCCGGATTCGGATCTGAAAAACCGGATATCCGGAAATCTGGATATCTTTTTTCAAAACCCGGATCCGGATATTATCCGAATATCCGGATCCGGTTTTTATTTATTAAAAAAAATAAAAAATTTAATTTTAACCACTATAAAACCCGTACAAGTCTACATATTTTCCCGTTGTCCAAAAAACCGAAAAAATCTAATACATATTGTCACATAATACATATAAAATTAAAAATGCATTTAAATCGCCGTCTTCATTCCCGTGCATCATCAAGCGTCAACATCATCATCAACATCAACTGCAAAAGATATGATGCCGAATCCTTGCCTGACTTGACGAAATGATTCCATACCTCTGAAGCATTAGCCCTTTTGCGCTTAGTACTATTTCCGGTTTCCGTCTGTACTTGAGACTGAATAATACTAATTAGACTATTTTCCACCGTGTCTTCTTCATTACTTTTAATCGTCAAATTCTCCATTCAACCAGGTAACTGCAACAAATAATAATAAAATTCAACCTACATATAAAAAGAGAACAAAGTGCAGTAGAACTCTACATTTAACCAAGCTTCGAATTTGAATGAGCTATTACTAAACCTATTAATTACATAGATTCATCTCACTGACCAAAACCCACTACTTAGAACCAAACACAGACATGCAAAGATCCTTCATTTCGAAGAAACACAATGACTAAACCTATAGGAAACAAAACAAATACAGCAAAATTCAGAATATGATACAAAATCATTTCAAATGTATCGATACCGAGAATATGAAATCAAACCGATCGTACGAACTGAACAAGCAGAAACTAAACCTGAATACTAAGACAGTATGAATACGATACAAAAACTAAGTTCAATATTTTTATCCTATATTTCAATGTATAAACAGATACAAAACAATCCACTCAAGACATGACATAATTCCAGCTCAAATCAATGTTCTCCATCGAAATCGATCAACGAAATTGCGCAGAAACCTAAGCCCTCTTTCACAACACAGTACCAATACGCGTTCAATTGACACTTGATCAATCAAAAAGCCTTACAGGTCGTGAATTGTAGATTTACATATATATATATATATATATATATATATATATATATCAGCGGAGATTCAAAACAGAACACAAACGAATTCGCGAGACCGACGCGAGGAACAGAGCGTGACCGGCGGTGCGAGGAAGAGGCTAACCGGCGACGGCTTGGAGGCGGCGACGGAGACGAAGTGTAACCCTTGAGGGCAGAGGAAGAGAGCGTGACCGACGGTGACGAAGAGAACATAATGAATGAGTGTCGAAGTAACCCTAATTAGTAACATAAAAAATAAAATAATTAAAATATTAAAATAATCCGGGTTTTAAACCGGATCCTGATATCCGGATTTTTAAATACCAAAACCCTTATCCGAATCCGATTTTAAATCCGTATCCGGATATCCGTATCCGGATTTTGGATTCGGATTCGGATTTTAAAATCGGATGCGGGTGCGGATGCGGATTTAAAACTGGATTCCGGGTTTTAATTACAGCCCTAGGTATGACCCATTGTTCCGGGTGTAAGAAGGCCCATTTATTGATAAAATTAATTATTTGGAATAATCTCACGAATAATTGGATGGTCATCCTCTTTTTGCAGAATACCTTTTTGTGTAAACGTGCTGGGAGGTAGCTTCGAACTGTCTTCGGTTTCAGTTTTACTTTTAAAAAATACTTCAAACTCTTTTTCTTAGGTTTTAATTTTTTTTTTTTGAAAATCTTCTTGTTTAGACCAACAACCAATTATATAGAATATTTAGCTAATGCAATTAATTTAGTTAAAATATATTTAATAGCATTTTATGTTTAAATATATTTTCGATACAAATTCTTAAAGTTAAAATTGAATTTCAACCGGCCAATATGATACCCGTGATCTCAGTGATGAAAAATAATGCATAATTTTATCCACTGATGAACCTTTCCTACATTTCATAAGGCCCATTATGGATTTATTGGGCTTTCTATGAGTTCTCTTTACTAAATATAGGATATTTATTTTTGAATAAAAAATAAATAACCGACATAGATAACAAATATTTTTATTTCATTGTACCAGGCAGAAACTTAATTATTTTGCGGTCGAAGTTTTACTTTTACTATTTTGCTTTCACAAAATTTTGTCTATTTTTTAATATTACTATAAAATCAAAATATTTTCTATGTATTTAATTCATAGACACATGTCTACGAATTAAACAGCATATACAAGACTTTTTAAATAAATAAAAAATAGACCAAATATTAGAGAAAATAAAAACAGTAAAATTGATAAAATAAAATATTTATATTTATGATTAGCTAATAAGATTGGATTTTGCTAGTAAAGCCCATCAAGAATATGTTGGGCTCACAACGTATTGGGCCTTCAGAAGATAAAAGATCCAATCTCAGCCGTACAATAATGAAATCTCTAACTCACATGGACCGTCGGATCTCTCTCTCCCTAATACATATACCGATCTGTTCTCTTCTTCCTCAAAACCCTAATCAGAGCTAGGTTTGGCACTCTCGATTTCAGGCTCCAAGCTCAGTCTCGCACCAGATCTTCTCTCGGAGCAAACATGGCGATTCAGATGAGCAAGAAGCGAAAGGTCGGTCGTTGATTCCCATGTCAATCTCATCGTAGATGTTTTTGTTGCTGAACTTGTTGGAATCTGTGTTTTTTTTTGTTCTTCAGTTCGTAGCCGACGGAGTATTCTTCGCCGAGCTCAACGAGGTCCTCACCAGGGAGCTCGCCGAGGACGGTTACTCCGGCGTCGAGGTTAGGGTTACGCCCATGCGTACCGAGATCATCATCAGAGCCACCAGGACTCAGAACGTTCTCGGTCAGTTCTCGATTCACTGATTCGATTCGATTCCGTTTTTGTGAGTTTTGTTGATTCGTTGTTGATGGATTTGGATTGGTTTACAGGTGAGAAGGGAAGGAGGATCAGAGAGCTTACTTCTGTTGTGCAGAAGAGGTTCAGGTTCCCGGAGAACACTGTTGAGCTTTACGCCGAGAAGGTCAACAACAGAGGTCTCTGCGCCATTGCCCAGGCCGAGTCACTGCGTTACAAGCTTCTCGGCGGTCTTGCTGTTCGCAGGTGCTTTCTCTTACTTTGAATTTACACTTAAACCAGGATTCAATTCGTTGCAACACCGAGCATTAATGTCGTGGGTTCGATACATGTATATATAGGTTTATTTAGGTAAGCCAGTTAACGGGGATGTATGGATTTGTATGTTTGTCTGTGTTGTTTGAGTATGTGTTTTATGTCATCTACATAGCAAATTGGTCTTCTTTTTGCCAAATTTGTGTCGAAGTTGACGAAAGTGATTTAGCTTCTCAAAGTCGTAATCTTCGTGAAATATTGTGGTTTTCAAGCAGTAGCATTTGAGAGCTTATATGATTTAACATTTTGAACATCTTATGGATATGATCATTAAATCGTGACGTGTTTTTTTTTTCTTGTGTTAGATTCGGTTTAGTGTTGTAGTTTAGGATCTAAGCAGTCATCTATAAAGCAAATAGGTTCTTCTTTACTGTGTTTGTGTCGGAAGATGACGACATTGACATGGCTTCTCCGGACCCTTTTAAAGGCAAAAAAGCTTTGGCTTTAGTGTTTTGTGGTCAGGGATGCCATATTTTTAATAGCAACTTGCTATATATACCTAATTGTAATGTAAATTGAATCATTGATGATTGCTAGAAATTTGTTTGAATAAAACATGAGCTGTGTTTTTGAAAGTGAGGCAGAAACATCTAGTCATTTTATGTTATCTTTTCTCGGAGATGAGAGTTTATGTTCTTAGCAGTCATCTATAAAGCAGATAGGTTCTTCTCCACCGTGTTTGTGTTGGAAGATGACGACATTGACATGGCTTTTCTAGACCCTTATAACTGCATAAAAGCTTTGTCTTTGGTGCTTTGTGGTCAGGGATGCCAAATTTAATTAGCAACTTGCTATATATACCTAATTATAATGTGAATTGAATTATTGATGATTTCTAGAAATTGAATTAAACGTGTGGTAGAAATATAGTCATTTTATGTTATCTTTTATCGGAGTTGAAAGATTATGTTTGTAGCAGTCATCTATAAAGCAGATAGGTTCCTCTTTACCGTGTTTGTGTCGGAAGATGACTACATTGACTTTGCTTATCCCGACCCTTTTAACGGCAAAAAAGCTTTTGCTTTGGTGCTATGTGGTCAGGCCTGCAAAATTTTAACTAAATTTCCTGATCTGAATTGATATGTGAAGGATTGAATGAAGAGTGGCGTATATTAAACATATCTAATTATTCATATAATTTTGATCAATATATTTACACTACTTTTGACTTTTTTCAGGGCGTGCTATGGTGTGTTGAGATTTGTTATGGAGAGTGGTGCCAAGGGTTGTGAGGTCATTGTCAGCGGAAAGCTGAGGGCACAACGTGCCAAGTCGATGAAGTTCAAGGACGGGTATATGATTTCCTCTGGTCAACCCGTTAAGGAGTACATTGACGCCGCTGTTAGACATGTTCTTCTCAGACAGGTATCTCATTCTTTCTCCTTATTAATTTGCAGCAACTACCTCTCATTTTACTTAAAGGTCTCTAATCCGTTTTTGACCGAATTATGTGATCTGTTTTCAGGGAGTTCTTGGAATCAAGGTGAAGATCATGCTTGACTGGGACCCCAAGGGAAAGCAGGGCCCGACTACCCCGTTGCCGGATCTGGTTACCATCCACACGCCCAAGGACGAGGAGGAGTACCTCAGGCCCGCGGCTTTGCCCACGCCTGATATTGAAGTTGCACCGATTGCACTCTAATCATGTCGTTTTGATTCTGCGGTTTTTGTTTATTTAAGGTTAGAGCAATATGTTGAATTTTTGATGGTTAAAACGCCTAAGTGCCAAAGACAAGAGTGTTTTATGTCTCACTTCAACTATTCCAGAAGATTTTTTGATACTTAATTTTAATCGTTTCTGTTTATCACGTGCTCTTCGAAACTAGTTTAAATCTTAAACTGAGAAACAATGATAATACATTTATTTTAAACAGTAAATAATATATGCTCTTGAAGAGAAAAACATATGTTCATTTTGTTACATTATAAGAAAAGGACATTTACGCCAAAGATTAATATTTTGCTCCATGACAGCAAAACGACATTATTCGTCGACGTCAAACGACATGTTAAATACCGAACCATAGTTGCATGGAGCATTGGTTAATGGTTAATAGATTTTGTTTTGATACAAGGGGACTCGCAGATAATTTTCATATAGAAATAAATGTTTAACTTGTTGAAAAAGATAAAATATTTTTATTAAGATAATATAATACTTATTAGTGGTAGTTGTCAACTTGTCATGAATTATGGTGGTAAAATAGTTCTATGTTTATTATCATTATTGAATCTTTTACTGTCAATCATAAGCTACAGAATATTAATTTCTATAGATATTGCAACAAATCAAAATTTCAAGGTGAAAAAAGTAAAGACTTACAAATACAAGCAATGCCCGGCTTAACGGAAAACGGTGCCGATTATTCTAAAACATGTTGGGAATCTACATTGAAGAAATAAAAAATGTAACTAAGAATTTTGTTAAATAGTATTTTCTTACAATTCAAGCTTCAACTAATTTTACTATATTATTTTTTAATAAATAAATAACTGATACTGTAATAAAATTTGATTGTCTCAGCCCATTAGAAAAAGTGGAGGAAAGAGCAAAACTAGCAGTAAACTAAATGTCGTTTTCATGAGCCAAACAAAATATAAACCGATATGTCGTTTTTAATATATGAAAAAGGAAGATGAAGAGACGAGAGCGAGTATAAAGAAATTCAAAATCCCTCTTTCATTTCGATTCGCTCTACGAACCGCCATTTCCAACCTCCATTATTTCCCTCCGGTTCCCTCCCCTGCAGTTCGGTCCCATCTGCCTTCTCTGCGGTTAGGGTCCCCACCGGAGACAATGGCGGTGCAGCTCACTCCGAACGCGATCGCCGCCGTCACCGCCGGCGACGTGAACGCCAAGCCGCTGGTTCAGATCGTCGACATCAAGCTCATCGGCTCTCAGGAGAGGTACCGCTTTCTCCTCTCCGACTCGGTCGCGACTCAGCACGCCATGCTCGCCACTCAACTCAACGACCGAGTTAAGAAAGGCTCCGTCAAGAAAGGCTCCGTGGTTCAGCTCATCGAGTACGTCTGCAGCGATATCGAGAATCGCAAGTCAGTCTCTCTTTCAATCTCGCTTTTGCTGATTTTGTTTGGATTTCGATTTCATTTTAGGCGATTTTTTTCTGGCTCAGATGAAAACTTCAGTAATTATGAATATTTGGGGCTTGATTCACACGATTTAGAAGTATTCGAATGGTTATGATTGTATATCACTCTTTGGAATATGATTGTAAATGTCGAACTCGAAACTAGTTAGCCTTCTAGAATCTCGATTACAGTTTTAAGCGTTCTGTAGCCGATCGTTCTGGTGATTTTTGTTCGTTTGTTTGTGATTCTGGGCTTAGTTTTGTGCAGTAAGTCGCGTATTTATGCTAATCGTTTCCTCTCGATGCTTTTTTGTTTAAATGACCGACACTAATTTCGCATGTTTTGTTCTGTCTTGATCCTGTAGGATTATCGTTGTGCTCGACATGAACACGGTTATACTAGAATGTGATATTATCGGAAATCCCAAATTGTTAGGCCAATCTGATTCCACGGCTCGGAACAGCGATTCTACGACTCAGAAGTCTAATTTGAACTCTAATTTTCAGCCGCCAGCTACGGTTTCCGGTAATCAGTTGCGAACTGCGAATAACGGTGCCAACGTACTGAGTTTCCCGCCTGTAGTTCAACCTCCTTATCAGCCTCCTCCGAACTACAAAGTCCATGGCGCTATACGGAGGAACGATGCACCGGCACGGGTTATCCCTATCTCGGCTCTGAATCCTTACCAAGAAAGGTGGACGATCAAGGCAAGAGTGACTGTGAAAAGCGATCTGCGAAGGTACAATAATGCCCGGGGCGAGGGTAAAGTATTCTGGTTTGATCTCCTTGACTCTAATGGAGGAGAAATACGTGTCACTTGTTTCAACGCCATTGTTGACCGTTTCTACGAAACTATAGAAGTTGGTAGAGTTTACCTTATTTCCAATGGAAGGGTGAAACCCGCTCGGAAGAACTTCAACCATCTGAAGAACGACTGGGAAATATTCCTCGAGGCAACTTCGACGGTGGATCTTTGCCCCGAAGAAGATGGTTCTATACCCAAGCATCAATTTGCGTTCAAACCGATCAACGAGATCGAAAGTGCTGATAATGACGCCATTCTCGATGTTATCGGTATTGTGACATCGGTCAACGCTTCGGTTCCTATCATGAGAAAGAACGGTATGGAAATACAGAGAAGAATCTTGAATCTCAGGGATTGCTCAGGAAAAACCGTGGACCTCACCCTTTGGGGAGAGTTCTGCAACAGAGAAGGTCAACAGCTGCAAGAGATGTTTGACTCCGGAATCTTTCCTGTCTTAGCTGTAAAAGCCGGGAGAGTCAAGGACTTCAGCGGGAAATCCATAGGAACGATTCCCGCCACCCAGATCTTCACAAACCCGGATTTCCCGGAAGCTCATAAACTAAGAAGCTGGTTCGATCAAGTGGGCAAGGATATCGCTTCCCACTCCATTTCCAAAGACGTAACCGCCGGGGCAGCGAAGAACGAGATCAGAAAAACCATCTCTCAGATCCAAGATGAGGGTTTGGGAAGATCCTATAAGCCAGATTGGATCACCGTCAGGGCGACCATAACACACATCATAACCGACACTTTCTGCTACGCGGCTTGCCCATTGATGATTGGAGACAAACAGTGCAGCAAGAAGGTGACAATGTCATTGTCTAATGACAAGTGGCAGTGCGATAGGTGTAACCAGGAATTCGAAGAGTGCGATTACCGGTATCTCCTTAGAGCTCAGGTCCACGATCACTCAGGGTCGACCTGGGTGCTGGCTTTCCAGGAATCCGGCACAGAGATCATGGGGTGTTCCGCAAAGGATCTGCACGAGTTGAGGCACAAAGAATGGAACGAAGCTAAATTCATTGACATCGTTCGGGGTAGACTTTTCAAGCAGTTTCTTTTCAAGCTCAAAGTCATAGAGGAGAGGCATGACGGTGAACAGAGGGTGAAGCTCACCGTCTTCAAGGCTGATGAGGTCAACCACGCTTCCGAGGGAAAATATCTGCTCGATTCAATCTCGAAATTCTCTAGGTAATCAAGAACTCGAACGCTTTTGATTAATGATGTAAATGTCACATATTAATCTTACTAAACTTCTTAGGCTTTTTTTGCCCCCCCGAGATTACTACGTCTCGTGTTACATTATATTTACTATTGACGATCTTAGGAGTCTATGAACATTGTAATATGCCCGGGATTGAGATCTCGGACCTTGTGTAACTGGACTGAGCAACAAGGTGCATTTTGTTTATTAATATTATTGAATGATTTACTGTCATCATAAGTTAGAGAATATTATTTTCAATAAAAATTGCAAGAAATCAAAATGTCAAGGTGAAAAAAATGAAGACAAATGTAAGACGGAGAAAATACAAGCAATGTCCAACTTGAGGGAAAATGGAGCCAAATTATTCTATAATATTTTGACAATCTACATTGAAGAAATAAAAAATGTACTGTAGAATTTTGTTAAACTAATATTTAATAAATTAGTAATTTTGATTAAATAATATATTCTTTTATAAGATTTCGACGTTAACTGAAATTACTGGAATAATTCCTCAATAAATTAATAATTTCCATTATATAATAAAATTCGATGGCTCGACTCTAAACGATTTCAATTACAAAGACTAGGAGCAGCCTCGGAAGGAGTAAAACTAGAAACAAAACGACATGTCGATTTCATGAGGCAAACCAAAAATAAAACGACATGTCGTTTGAATGAGCCAGCCAAAACTTAAAATGACACGTCGTTTTCTCTGGCAAAACAAAATATAAAACGACGTGCCGTTTTTCTTACATGAAAAAGGAAGATAGAGAGCCGAGAGCGAGTATAAAGAAAATCAAAATCCCTCGTTCATTTCCATTCGCTCCACGAACCCGCCATTTCCAACCTCCACTTCCCTCCGGTTCCCTCCCCTGCAGTTCCGGTCCGATCTGCGTTCTCTGCGGTTAGGGTCCCCATCGGAGACCATGGCGGTGCAGCTCTCGCCGAACGCGATCGCCGCCATCACCGCCGGCGACGTGAACGCCAAGCCGCTGGTTCAGATCGTCGACATCAAGCTCATCGGCTCTCAGGAGAGGTACCGCTTTCTCCTCTCCGACTCGGTCGCGACTCAGCACGCCATGCTCGCCACTCAGCTCAACGACCGAGTTAAGAAAGGCTCCGTCAAGAAAGGCTCCGTGGTTCAGCTCGTCGAGTACATCTGCAGCGATATCCAGAATCGCAAGTCAGTCTCTCTTTCAATCTCGCTTTTGTTGATTTTGTTTGGATTTGATTTCATTTTAGGCGATTGTTGTCTGGTTTAGATGAAAACTTCAGTGATTATGAATATTTGGGGCTCGATTCACATGATTTAGAAGTATTCAAATGGTTATGATTGTATATCACTCTTTGGAATATGATTGTAAATGTGGAACTCAAAACTAGTTAGGCTTATAGAATCTCGATTACAGTTTTTATCGTTCTCTAGTCGATCGTTCTGGTGATTTTCGTGTATTTGTTTGTGATTCTGAGCTTAGGTTTGTGAAGAAAGAGACGTATTTATGCTAATCGTATTCTCTCGATGCCTTTTCGCTATAACGGTTGCGACTAATTTCGCTTGTTTTGTTTTGCCTTGCTCCTATAGGATTATCGTTGTGCTCGACATGAACACGATTATACTGGAATGTGATATTATCGGAAATCCCAAATTGTTAGGCCAATCTGATTCAACGGCTCGGAACAGCGATTCAACGACTCAGAAGTCTAATTTAAATTCTAATTTTCAGCAGCCAGCTAGGGTTTCCGGTAATCAGTTGCGACCTGCGAATAACGGTGCCAACCCGCAGAGTTTCCCGCCTGTAGTTCAACCTCCTTATCAGCCTCCTCCGAACTACAAAGGCCATGGCGCTATACTGAGGAACGATGCACCGGCGCGGGTTATCCCTATCTCGGCTCTGAATCCTTACCAAGGAAGGTGGGCGATCAAGGCAAGAGTGACTGCGAAAGGCGATCTGCGAAGGTACAATAATGCCCGGGGCGATGGGAAAGTATTCTCGTTTGATCTCCTTGACTCTGATGGAGGAGAAATTCGTGTCACTTGTTTCAACGCAGTTGTTGACCGTTTCTACGAAACTATAGAAGTTGGTAGAGTTTACCTTATTTCCAAGGGAAGCTTGAAACCCGCTCAGAAAAATTTCAACCACCTGAAGAACGAATGGGAAATATTCCTCGAGGCAACTTCGACGGTGGATCTTTGCCCCGAAGAAGATGGTTCTATACCCAAGCAGCAATTTTCCTTCAAATCGATCAACGAGATCGAAAATGCTGATAATAACGCCATTCTTGATGTTATAGGTATTGTGACATCAGTCAACCCTTCGGTTCCTATCATGAGAAAGAACGGTATGGAAACACAGAGAAGAACCTTAAATCTCAGGGATTGTTCTGGAAAAACCGTGGAGCTCACTCTTTGGGGAGAGTTCTGCAACCGAGAAGGTCAACAGCTGCAAGAGATGTTTGACTCCGGAGTCTTTCCCGTCATAGCTGTAAAAGCCGGGAAAGTCAACGACTTCAGCGGGAAATCCATAGGAACAATTTCCGCCACTCAGCTCTTCACAAACCCGGATTTCCCGGAAACTCATAAACTAAGAAGCTGGTTTGATCAAGTGGGCAAGGATATCGCTTCCCACTCCATTTCCAAAGACATAACCGCAGGAGCAGCGAAGAACGAGATTAGAAAAACCGTCTCTCAGATCAAAGACGAAGGTTTGGGAAGATCCGATAAGCCAGATTGGATCACCGTCAGGGCGACCATAACATTCATCAAAACCGACTCTTTCTGCTACACGGCTTGCCCATTGATGATTGGAGACAGGCAGTGCAGCAAGAAGGCGACAATGTCCGGTGACAAGTGGCAGTGCGACAGGTGTAACCAGGAATTCGAAGAGTGCGATTACCGGTATCTCCTTCAAGCTCAGGTCCAGGATTACTCAGGGTTGACCTGGGTGACGGCTTTCCAGGAATCCGGCGCAGAGATCCTGGGTTGTTCCGCGAAGGATCTATACGTGTTGAAGTACAAAGAATTGAACGAAGCTAAATTCAGTGACATCGTTCGGGGTGGACTTTTCAAGCAGTTTCTTTTCAGGCTCAAAGTCAAAGAGGAGATGTATGGCGATGAACAGAGGGTGAAGATCACTGTCGTCAAGGCTGATCAGGTCAACCACGCTTCCGAGAGCAAATATCTGCTCGATTCAATCTCGAAATTCTCTAGGTAGTCAAGAACTCGAATTCTTTAGACTAATGATGAAATTGTCACATTTTATTCAAAATTACATTTCCGGAACAGAACTATACTAATCTTAATTTCTTAGGTTTTTTTTGCCCCCCCTGAGACTACTATGTCTCGTGTTACATTATATTTACTATTGAGGATCTTAGGATTCTATGAAGATTGTGATACGCCCCGGGATTGAGATCTCGGACCCAGCGTAACGGAATGTAAAACGCTAATCGCTCACAAAACATCTCCCTCCCGCTCTGTGGAGATAATCTTCAACTCATCAGTGAGAAAGACCCATTTATATGAAAGCCACCAATTGCGACCGGGTTTTTCTTAAACCAGACCATTTAAATTTAAAAGTTCAAATGATAATTGCATCTTGAAATCTTAGTCCAAAAAAGAAATAAACATAACTTGATCCGTCACCCGACCGCCTTGTGCCTGACTAGCTTCGGAACGGTATTTTACAAATAATGGACTTAATACTGCATTTCCGATACTTATAAAGATAATCAAATTCCCTATTTGAACCACATTTACCACTTCGAATCTTATGAATAACAATACGATTCCTTCTTCAATAATTCTACCGATCGCGTACTACGATTCGTTTTTCGATAGATCTTAATGACTCGCGATATGAAACCTTTTATACTTTTGCCATATAATGAATTGTTATAGTGTGATGGATGTGAAGCGAGTCAAACACATTACACAGAAACAAACACAATTACACAACGAGATTACACGACTTCACTTGAATAAAATACAGCATTTCTCAACAATTTCTCGGACAAACTAATCGACATTATAGGAGCGAATCGGATGCCGATCGCCGCTCGATCAAGTCCGCTTGACGGGGTCGAAGTTGGAGACACCGAGGACGGCGCCAACGATCGCTGTCAACACGACGCCGCCAGCCACGATGCTCAGCAAGAAGTTCTTGAGCGACGGAGAGAGCCCGCCATCGGCCGCCTCTGCCACCTGCGGCACCACCACCGACGCCGTCATCACGCCGGCCGTGATTCCCGCCATCGCCTTCTCCTTCAGCGACGCCGAGACTCTGGCGGAGCGCGAAGGCGTCGACGAAGCAGCCCTCGACGGGGCCATCGGGAGCGGCTTGAAGAAGGCCTTCTTGGCGGCCGCGCCGGTCAGCGGCATCGCCATGGAGACGGCGGAGGTTGCTGCCATTTGCGGTCGGGATTCGGGTTCGGTTTTCGAGTGGAGAGAGGAGGGATTGGAGTTGCTGTGAAAAAGGCGTTTAGAGTCTTTTAGATATGAAATTGGAGGCAATGAGAGGTTGGAGATTTCGGGTTTCAGGTGACCTTGTCTTCTCATCTATGTGCCACGTGGCGCGCTCTCGTTGACCGCTCGTTGGATAGGCTTATCTTCATGCTCCAATCAGTGTCAGCATGCTGGTCTTCTTCTATTCTGTCTGTGTATCATATTATATATATAATATAATATATATTAGAATTCAGATAAAGTATTACTCGCTTACAAACAATGGCAAATCCTATATACAACCCGAAGTTAATCAAGCATGATTAAAAATAATAAAATAATTAAAAGTTTATAACATATCATTATCTAGCGTAATTAATAATTTGCTCAATGAAGAGCTCACTATATAATATAAGTATACATAATGATATTATAATATAAGAATATATTTCCCCATTTACGTTCTTAATAATTTTGAATTTTATTGAATATTCTATAGATCATAATTTATTAATCATAAGTCATAACTTCATATACTATCGAGTATTTAATCTATGTATCCATAAAAAAAAAGTATTTAATCTATGTATGTATAATTGGGCTTTTGGGCTTTATTTAAGTGGGCTTGGATGAATTGGCCCAATACTCTTATCTCATGTAGGAACTTAAATGAGTAATATTAAAAAAAGGATGAGAAATAAGTTGAGCAATTTGTCATTAATTTGAAGTCAAAAGTTTAAGGATGGACGAAAAAGATTTGTCATTAATTTCATTAATTCTTATTGGGGGTGGATGTTAATATACAAAAAATGTTTTAAGAAATTAATGTATACAAATTGCAATAATTAATATAGATTTCACATAACAAATTTGGAAAACTCTAATAATAACGTGCCTCGAGTACTTTTGTACCGATTAGTTTTGGTACTTGTCTACCAAAATCCTAAATTCTAAACCATATATTAAGATTTGATATTTGTGCCGCTAATTACTCTATTATATATCTACACATTTGGAAACGGTTTTAACAAAAACAAATATATTAAGATTAGAGTAGTAATATTTCAAGATGACATATGATCCGAGTGGTTTATAAGAATCCTTGCATAAATATGTAAATTAATACAATTACAAGCATGAAGATAAAAGCCAACTTCAGCCACTTCACACGGCGATCTCTCCGACGATCCTCGGAGAGTCGATGCCGCTGATGATCATGTTCGAGACGCGGCTTCATTTTTATTCGGGTACCAAAGCAAAAGTGCTCGAGGTCCGCCTCGATATACAGCATCTCTCCCGTTCTCCGGCTGACACTTAGAGCCTCTTCCTCCCAGACCTGATTCTCCGACGAACCGAACCGGAGGTACTTGATTCTATTGCCCACCTTGAAAGCGACGGAATCGCTCGTTGGCATGGCCAAGGCGCGGGGGCAAACCGAGCCTCCGTTGAGACACTCGATATTCACTCTCTTTCGCAAATTCCACGTCTTAATGCGGCTTCCGCGCACGTACTCCGACACCCAGAGCTCCATAAGCTTGTGCGATTCCGACACGGAGACCAGGCCGAGCTTTCCTTCGCACCCGAACAGCCTTTGTTGCTACCCGCCCCTCAGCGGTGCAGGCAACGCTGCGATATCAAAGCGCTCGGTTTCCCAGTCGAAGGTGAAAACTCTCCAATTCAACGTGAGAGCATAGAATACTCCCCCGGCGGAGACCGACGGTCTGTTAAAGCATATGATCTCCGGTACCGGAAGCTTGATGTTCTCCGGGAACGCCCTCCACGCCCACGTTTCCGAGTCGAAAACCTCATATCTATTGGGAGAGGAAGTAATATATGAGTTTGATCTAGAAACTAATAATTATTAAATCAAGTTTATATTTCTATATTACCCGTAAGCATTGTGCCCTCTTAACTTCCGGTCCGAGAACCGGACAATCTTGTAACGGACCGCGTTCACCGAAAGCACAGTCACGGCGAACATTCGCGTACGGTGAGAACTTATTTCCCGATTCGGAATCTTATGCCATGCGTTGGTTACCGGGTTGACGACGCCTAGAAGACCCGGGATTACACGGCAGACCAAGTGGCAGAGAATCAGGCCTTGCTTCGTCACAGCTTCGATCCTGAAGTCATCAAACAAGGGGAGAGAGAGGTTTCTATGGCCGACGCACGGGAAAAATTCCCGTTTGATCATCTCGTTCGACCGGATAAAGAAACCGGAGAAAATTTTTGGTCTCTGCGGGACGAACGTCCCGAGGAAGCTCAACTCGTGCGTGGCCTCGTTCAACTTCTTGCAGACAGCTCGGCTTTTCGCGACGGTCTTCAACGGCGTTCGCATCAGGATTTCGTAGACAATAACGTCGAAAGGTAGATCGGAACTCATTGTTTCAGAAGTCTCTAAACCGCAAATCTCCCGCAAGTCTAATTTTCGGGTATATCAATAAGTAGAATGTTTATTCACGGGAGGGGATAATTATAATTCAAGGTATAAAGTAGAATAAATAAATAAAGATAAAAATGAAAAAAAAATATTATAGATAAAAATTGAAAGAAAATATTTTTTTAGAAAAGTTTGTGAAAGCCATCGCTTTGCGTAATTATCAGTTTATCAATTCTTAAAGCTTAACCTAATTAAACACTGTCGATACTTTTGCGAGTTGCTATTGATGAACTTATTATCTCCTAATATATATACATTATTTTATACGCAAACATATATATATCTTATATATAATGATTATATATATTTGCTGAATATTAATTCTGTATTGATCGAACTTACAGTACAATTGCAGATGGTGTTCTATCGTCTGATCGTTCCTTTGACTTTTTCTCACGTTGCTCAACAGTCATTACTCATGACCAAGTCAAGTTCTGTGTAATAAACCAATGTATATATGTATATATATATATATACAAATATTTAGGAATATTTGTGTATATATCCTATTATCCGATTCCTAATATATACGGGGATATATATATATATATATATATATATATATATATAGAATCGATATTTGTTTTTTAATGTTTCTTAAGGGAGATTTTTTTTGAGTTTTTATTTTTTTATACAATAAATTTTTAGTTTTTGCAAAAATATACCTTTTAAATTTTAAAAATAGCAAAAATGTACTTTCAAAAGTCCATTTTTATTTTTATTTTTATATTTTTACTACATGATAAATTTAATTTTACAAAACCTAAAATTACCCTCTTTATTACGGCTTTCAAAATCTGCTTTTACATATACATTTTACTTTAATGGATAGATTATGTACCTAAATATGACACAAGATCAAGTAGTCAATTGTCAATACAGTTCTGTTTTTTTACGGTTCACTCAACTATATATATCACTCCTTAACTTTATAATTTTTGCCAAAACGTTAAACAAAAACGTTGTAGGTCTATTTTTTAGTTTTTCAACCATAGACATTTGTAAAATTTGAACAAAAAAATGAGTGAATTATGTTAAAAATACAAAGGCTATACAAGTTGATTCCGAGCATGTATCATTGATTTTGATTTTGGGCATATATATTGAGCGTGAGTATTTTCGTAAAGAAACAGTAATTTTTTTAATTTAGGACCGTTTATTGGTACTTTTTTATTTTTCCCTAAATACTTAGATACGGTCTTAATAGAAACAAATAAATTCCCTTCATATTATATATATTATATCTACTCATTTAGATAGTCTTAATAAAAATAAATATATCAAGACTTAAGAGTGAATTGATAGTTTAGTAGAACTAGAATTTTGAAGATACATCAGCCAGCTCCAGCAATGACAAATTGGCAATCTCCTTGACGTTTGTCAGAGAGTCTATTACGGGGATGACCACGTTCCGATCTTGACTTCGTTTCTGACCGGAGATCCGACTCGATTCACAACAACTCGCTTGTTCTCCGGCTGACACTTAGGGGAATCGCGCTCTCCAAGACCCGATTCTCCGACGAACCGAACCAGAGGAATTTGATGCTTTTGCATGTCTTGAAAACGACGATGTCGCTCGATGGCATGGCCAAGGCACGGGGGGGAGGCGAGCCGCCGAAGAGACACTCGATATTCACTATCTTCCGCAAATTCCACGTTTTAATGCAGCTTCCATGCACGTATTCCAACACCCGGAGCTCCATGAGCTTGTGTGATTCCGACACGGAGACCAGGCCGAGCTTCCCTTCACACTCAAATAGCCTTTGTTGCAGCCCGCTCCTCGATGGTGCGGGCAACGCTGTGATACCGAAGCGCTCGGTTTCCCAGTCGAAGGTGAAAACTCTCCAAATCGACGTGAGAGCATAGAATACTCCTCCCACAGAGACAGTCGGTTGGTTGAAGCATATGGTCTCCGGTGAAGGAAGCTTGATGTTCTCCGGGAGCACCCTCCACGCCCACATCGCTGTGTCGAAAACCTCACATCTGCAGGAGAAGTATAGTCATATGAAATTCTCGAAACTAATAATTATCCAATCAAGTTTATTTTTCCACTTTACCGGCAAGCATTATGCTTTCTTAACTCCGGGGAATCTGAATCCATGCCCGAGAACCGGACAATCTTGTAGCGGAGAGCGTTCAGCGACATCACAGTCATGGCGAACATTTGCGTACGATACAAACGCATTTCCGGACTTGGAATGTACTGCCGTTTCTGCGTTGCTGGGTTGTAAACGAAGAAGCGAGTAGGACCCCGCCCTGTAAGGCTGCAGAGAATCAGGCTTTGCTTTGTCACAACTTCGATCTTGACGGGTTCACGGGGATTTCCGAGGGCGAGAGGGAGATCTCTATTGTTGATGGCCTGGAAGAATTTCCTTCCGATCTGGTTCGACCGGATAAAGAAACCAGAGACAATATTCGGTGTCTGCAGGTTGAGCTTCTTGAGGAAGCTCCACTCATACGTGGCCGTGTTCAACTTCTTGCAGAGGGTCCGGCTTTTCGCGACGGTCTCCAGCGACGTTCGTGTCAGGATTCCGTCGACAATAACATCGAAAGGTAGAGTTGAGCTCATTGCTTCAGCGAAGATCCTATAGAAAGAGTAATGAACCAATAAGTCTTGCACACCGCAAACCGCTCACAAGTCCAATATATAAGTATGTCGATGGAGTTTAAAAACCGGTTCAAATTTATGCCGATTAGAATTTTATAGGTATACCGCATGATCGATGAGATTTTCGTAAAAAAAATTTAAATATTACTCTAGAAATACATAAAAATATCATAAAATTTTAAGAAAAAATCGAATTTCTTATCAAGACGGGATTTTGGTGAGGTTAATGCGAAAAAATTAGAGAAAAATTGAATATTATTTAGAAGTTTGGGATCACCAATTCACCATCGCCTTGGTTTATCAGTTTGTCAAATTATCTTAAACACTGTCTGTCGATCATTTTACGAGTCGCTATTCAGTTTATTATTCTCTCAATATGTATGTATGTATGTATGTATGTATGTATGTATGTATGTATGTATGTATGTATAGTGATTACAGATGAATACGTTTATACATATAGTGAATAGTGATTACAAATGGTGTTCTTTTACCTGATCGTCGCTAGAGAAGACGGCGTGGCTAGGGTTTTGCTCCTTGACTTTATCTCACGTGTTCATCAAAGTCTTGTGTCAAAACTAAATTTAAATATATATATATATATATAAGAATTTTTTATTTTTATACCCTCAACTCTATTTTTTTTGAAAAATATACCCTCAAATATTAAAAATAATAAAGGGTCATTGCGGCAAAAAGACCCAACCTTTGGTCAAATGCTATGATGTGTATACAACCTCCGTAAATGGCGGCAAAAGTACCCAAACTTGGCATTTGGGAGTTGACCGAGAAAATTTGTCCATGTGGCTGTTAGCCTTTGCCATGTGGCATGCCACATGACACTTGGTTGCCAAGTGGCATGCCATGTTTTAAATAATTTTTATTAAAAAATATTTTTTTTAAATAAATTTTTTAATAATAACAAATAATGAATATTTAAATTTAAATATTCATTACTGGTTATAATTATTTATTTTTAATAAAGTTAGTAAAACGAAATAAAAATCTCCGTTCATTGTTCACTTGAACTCCGTTTTCGATCCGGTTCACGCGTCGAATAAAATTGTTTAATATGTTTAATAATAATAACCAGTAAACACATACATATTGTTTAAAAAGTGAAGACATAATTAAATACACACCACTTATTCAAAAAAAAAAAAACAGTAGTCATATTTATATTTAACGAAAAATTATGTTTTTTTTTTTACGAAAAATTATGTTTTTTTTTTTAATTTTCATTGAATAATCATATGATTATTATTGGTTATTATTATTAAACATATTAAGCGATTTCATTCGACCCGTGAACCGGATCGGAGGCGAAGCTTGAGTGAACCGTGAACTGTGATTTTTTTCTTTCTTTATTTCGTTTGACCCACTTTTCTAAAATGAATAATTATATTTAATAATAATAACCAATAATGAATATTTTTTAAATATTAATTATTGGTTATTTTTTTAACAAAAAAAAAATTAATTATTGGTTATTAAATATTAATTATTGGTTATTATTGAAAAATAATTTAATTTTTTTTAAAAAAATTAAAAAAATAATATTTTTTAAATTATTTAAAGATAATAATTAGGTGGCATGCCACGTGGCAGCCAAGTGCCATGTGGTATGCCACGTGGCAATGACTAACAACCACATGGACTGATTTTCTCGTTCAACTCCCAAATGCCGAGTTTGGGTACTTTTGCCGCTATTTACGGAGGTTGTATACACTATACACATCAGAGCATTTCACCAAAGGTTGAGTCTTTTTGTCGCAATTAACCCAATAATAAATGCATACCCTCAAAGTTTACTTTGATTTCCCCTAAAAAAAAAAAACTTTGATTATATATATATATATATATGTGTGTGTGTGTTATACCCGTTGATAAATTTAATTTTGAAAAACCCAAATAATTTATTTTCGTAACGATTTCAAAATTTTTCTTTTATAACGACTTTCTAGGATTTTTTTATTTTAAAAATAATAATAATATAGCCTTTATAAGAAAAGGCCGACAACCGGTAATATTGACCTTTAGAGTTTATAGTACAGAGCAAGGATCAAAATGCCGTTTTGGCCGATAAATCGTTTGCCGTTATCGATGGATTAATCGTTTGCCGATGGATTTATCGACGGAAAACCTATAAAAATTATCGTTTGCCGTTATCGAAATTTATCGAACTTATCGATGGATTAATCGTTTATCGATGGAAAACCTATAAAAAAATTTCACACATATTTTACACTAAAAACATAACATAAAATACTAATGTCACAAAATATAAACATAAAAGTCTGATACAAAATATAATATATAAGACACAAACCAAGTCTCATACTAATGTAACTAGCTCAAATCAACAATTTCTGAAACATATGTACTTTTACCACAATGATATCACAATTCAGAAAAACTTCAAATTAAAAAAAAAAATATGCAAACCGATTAGTTTTAAAATTATATACAATTTTATAAAACGAAATTACACCAAAATATTCGAGTAACTAGTTCAAATCAACAATTTCCGAAACATATGTACTTTTGCCACAATGATATCACAATTCAGAAAAACTTCAAATTAAAAAAAAATTATGCAAACCGATTAGTTTTAAAATTATATACAATTTTATAAAACGAAATTACACCAAAATATTCGAGTAACTAACTCAAATCAACAATTTCCGAAACATATGTACTTTTGCCACAATGATATCAAAATTTTCGAACTTACCCAAATTTGGACGAAAAGTCCTCCGATTATCGTTATTCTACTCTTGAAAAGTTGCAGCGATAAGTACCAAAGTTTTTGGTTCGAAAAATTTCGAAAAGTATAAAACGGCAGCGATTACTAGAGATAAGTTACCGAGAACACCATTTCTTCGATTAATCGAACGATAATCGCTCGATTTTTGCGATTTTCAGAACCCTGGTACAGAGCATGGCTGTAACTGGAGCGAATATCCAGTTTTTTGGAACTATCCGAATTTCCGGATATCCAAAAATCGATATCCGGATCCGGATCCGAAAATTCGGATATCCGAAAATCCGGATATCTATTTTCAAAACCCGGATCCGGTATCCGAATCCGGTTTTGAAATCCGGATCCGGATATTATCCGAATATCCGGATCCTGTTTTTATTTAAAAAAGAAGAAGATAAAACGTGTGTTTTAACCACTAAAAAACCTGTACAAGTCTAGTACATATCTTCCCGTTGTCCAAAAAACCGAACAAATCTAATACATATTGTCATATTCTAATACATATAAAATTAAAAACCCTATAAAATGAATTAAAAAAATATTAAAATAAACCGGGTTTTAAACCGGATACGGATATCCGGATTTTTCGATAACAAAACCCTTATCCGAATCCGGTTTTAAATCCGGATCCGGATATCCGTATCCGGATTTCGGATTCGGATTTTAAAATCGGATGCGGATGCGAATGCGGATTTAAAACCGGATTCCGGGTTTTAATTACAGCCCTACTAGAGAGTTAATGGTAATACTCAACTACTCTACTTTCATTAAAAAAAAAAAAATTATCATAATACATTTGTGCCACAAAGCAAAAGAGGATAAGAAATATAAGTTAATACTTTTTGTAATACTTAAGTTTTTTTTTGTCCCAAATATCCCAACTTAAAACACATGTCACTTCTCACGGCGTGAATTGTTACGATCCAGTACTAAAAATCGGTTTAGAAAAATTAGCTCTAAAAAATTAGGAACCTGAAATCGGAACTTGTTTCCAATCCAAATCAGGAATCCAAGTATTGAAAAAAAAATGATCCTTCTAAACCGGGTATTTTCTGTTCCCTAGTAAAGAAATCGGTTCTCGCTTATTTCTTTATAGCCCTAATATTTAAAAAAGGAAAAAGAGAAATACAAACTTAAAAACAATTTTTGCAAGCAGACTTTCAAACCCGGTTCTTGGCGTTTCAGTTAGAAAATCACGGTAAATTTTTTAATGATTATTCGATTTGCTACTAAAATATTGCTTTGTATTTCTCCATACTCTACAGCTTCACATATTGTTGAAATCGAGATTGGTCACCGGGCTTCGGAGCCTTTTCCGGCCTCATTGAGGTTTTTTTGACTTTTTTTTTTCTCGGATTCTGAATTGATCATAGCATCAATTTATTTTGAACAGTTAGGGCTTTGGAAGTGGATTCGGATTTCTGTATATCTCGTTCGAGAAAGAAAATAGAAAAAGCAGAAACGTATTCTCTTTTTACTAAGTACAATACAAATAATATATTACCCTAAATGTGACATACAAGTAAACCTATAAGTATAATCAAGAGTTAAATTAGCCCTTTTGCTTCGCAAAAAGAAAATATCCGGCCAAGAAAATCTAAGCAAATTCCGTCAAAGTCGTAGCTCACCTTCTTCAACTCGACTAATTGCTCATCGGATTCGAACAAAAACAATTTGCTAATGTCGTCTCTGCCGATTTTCCAACTCCTCAGGACCCTGTTCTCCGAAGAATTGCCGCTTCCGAGTCGAAGGATCTCGACACTGTCGCGAGTCTTGAAAACGAGAACGTCGCTGCATAACATGCCCAATGGTACACGATCGAAGCAACCGAAGTTTAGGCTCACTCTCTTTCTCATCTTCCACTCCTTGGCGCCCTTGTAGCCGACACTCTCCAACACCCAGAACTCCATGAGCGTGTGCGTGCACAGACGCGACATGAAGATCACGCCGAGCTTGCCCTCATACTCCAATAGGCTGGACATCCCCCGGTGCCGAGTTTCGGGTTTGGCAACATAATGATGTGAAAGCTCTCGGTTAACCAGTCAAAGGCGAGGACCTTCTGCGTCAATGTTTGGCAGTAGAAGAATCCGCTGGTCGAGACTGTCGGCCCGTCGATTAGTTGACTGCATAACAGGTAGCGGGATGGGCTACTAGAATTCCGAAACAAGTGGTTTTCTCTCAGTGTAGGAAATTAAATAAAATTAAATATGTATCATTAAATATTTTATATATTTGAAAATATCTTACTCGATGCTCTCCGAGACGGTCTTCCACATCCAGGTCTCCGAGTCGAAAACCTCACACCTGTTCGTGAAAAGCCAACCAACATCCTACAGAGGAGAGTCGTGGTGTATCGAGAACCGGGCAATCTTGTAGTGGGGTTTCCTAGGGTTTGACGGCAACACCGTCATGGCAAATCTCACTGTTAAGGAATGCCACTTATTCGGCATCGGGATTTCCTGCTCTTGCTTAGTCGCCGGCTTGGAGACGACGAGCCTGTTCAGAGGTGATGCCGGGTCCATGCACCTGCATAGAATCAGGCCTTGCTTCGTCGCCGCTTCGATGCTGATGAAATTCCATGGGAAGGCGAGAGAAATCATTCCCGTAGCGATCACGGGGAGGACACTGGGATAGTATTTGCTTTTGGTGAAGAAGGCGGAGGTAATCTTCGTTCTCTCGTGGAACTTCTCGACGAAGTTCCACTCATACGTCGCCTTGTTAATGTGCTTGCACACTACTCGGCTTCTCGCGACCGTCTCTGGTGTTGTCCGCGTCAGAATCTCGCCAACAATAACGTCAAAAGGTAGGGTTGGGCCGGTCGGAGCATAGAAATTCGGTAGAGGAGTCATGCGTGGGATGGAAAAATGGCGGAAGATGGCCATGGCTAGGGTTATGCATCAACTGATTGTCGTCGGAGGACTCGGGTTTCACTCTTTTTTTTTTTTTTTGACGGCGTTGACGGTTGACCTTTGTGGCAAGGGCTAATTATAATTCAAGGTATAATAAAGGGATAAAGTTAAAAAATAAACAAAATCCACACAGCTTCATAATGTAGAAATTGAGACGACTTTTTTTTTGGCCTCTTCGTGGTTTTTTTGGGTTTTCATCATACATTCCAATTTATTTGAACGGTTAGGATCTTGAAAACGGACTCAGGACTACAAACTCTGACACCTTACAAACTAAAGGATTACACAGAGTTTACACCACACAATAAAAGAATCATGGTCTAATCATTGTTTGGACGACGGTTCATATGAACCGTCGTCTAAACTTATTATTATTATTATTTTACTTTTTTTTTTTACATTTGAATGACGGAAAAACTCTTCCGTCGTTTGAAGCTATACGCCCATACTTTCAAGCGACGGAAAAACTCTTCTGTTGCTTGGGTCTGTGTTTTGTTTAAGAAAATTAAAATTTTGTTTCTGGAGCATATTCGTCGCGCCTAGCGTTATTCACCGCGGTGCACATATCTTTTAAATGACGGAAGAATTTTTCTGTCATTTGAAAGTCTTTCGCTACAAAAATTAAATTTTTTGTTACTGGAGCATTTTCGCCTTAGCGAGACTTAAAAAAAATTGAATTTTGATTTGAGAGTTTGTTCCGATGACAGTTTTGTTCTTCCGTCGTTTGAACCTCTGTGCTTCGCGAAATTAAATGACATATTCCGCGTTCTTTCATAATTTAACTCAATTTTTTTTCTCTCCTCTGCATCTCTTCACCAATCTTCTTCATATCTACTTCATATTTTCTTCTCCCTCATACCCTAAGCCTTAAACTCACCAGAATCGTCTTTGACTAGGTAGAAATAAATCGAAGTGTCGGATTTTAAAGATTTCTTAATGGATTTTGGGTAGAATCAACCGACAAAGAATGACTCACACTAAAGCGAGGTTATCAGAATTTAGCTGAATTTTGACGTTTAGACCCTCAAAATGACGCTTTTGGTTTTCGGATATGTTTGGTTCTCTTGATGTTCGTATAGTGTTTTTAATGAAGAACATGATCATATGGTGTTCTTGATGTTCATATAGTGTTTTAATGTTAATTTGATTTTAGTGTTATTGATATTCATATTGTTTCCTTTTTTTAGGGGAAAAACATCTTATTGATTAACAAGGGTTTGAATCCCTTTGAGCAAGGTTTACAAGCCACTCTGGGCAGTTACATGACCATAAATCGGAAACAAAACCAGAGAGGCGTTTTTGAGCTAACACGTTAGCCACCTCGTTACACGATCTAGAGATCCAACGACACTTACAAAATGGTGCAACCTCCTTAAATAAGCCCCCGATCAATAATTGGGCCTTGAACATTATTGGTCTTTCCACCATTAACCAATTGAATTGCTTTAAGGCAATTGGATTCCACTGTCGTAATTTGCGAGCCCTGCCGTTAACCAATTGAGTTGCTTTAAGGCAATCAATATTACTTAATGATAAACTTGCTTTGCACGTTTACCAAAAATCATATATTATCCTAAAATCATATATAATCAGGAGTTAAATCAAACCATTTAATCCCAAAAAAGAAAAAATCCGACCAAAAAAATGTAAACAAGGACATAGTTTGACATTGCCTTGCTGTTATAAAAATTATTTTTAAAAATAATTTAATAAAAAGTGCTAATTGGTCTAAGTAATTTAGTGTTTGGTTAAATAATTTAATAACAATCGCTTTTTAAAAATGCAACATTTTAAAATATATTAAAACTATGTCTCCCAATCTATTATTGGGTTCGTCTCATCGCCAACTTTCCATGCTTATATTTATAAGTCAATCGGAGTTATAAAATAAAAATTGAAGAGTTTTGAATTTTTAGAAAATAAAAAAATCATTTAAATAAAAATAATATAAAACAAAAATAAGAGAAAGATACTTAAAAGTTATAACCTCCCAAATAACTTATCTAAAAACATTGATTTGGTGTTTTTCAATTTCGGCTATTAAAAAGTAAAAAATATTTATAAAGTAATTTATTTTAACTTACCTAACACAAAATTCTCTAGAAAATTAAGAAAAAAACAAAAACACCTCTTTAACGATAACCCCAAACGGGGTAAAGTTCCGTCAAAGTAGCTCACCGTCTTTAACTTAACTAATTGGTCATCGGACTCGAACATAAACACTTTGGCAATGTCGTCACTGCCGATGTCCCAACTCTTTATTTGCCAGCTCCGCAAAGAATCGCCGCTTCCGAGTCGAATG
Organism: Parietaria judaica; assembly: GCA_954871525.1. Taxonomy (NCBI): domain Eukaryota; kingdom Viridiplantae; phylum Streptophyta; class Magnoliopsida; order Rosales; family Urticaceae; genus Parietaria; species Parietaria judaica. Next base: position 1,336,827 of record OX940864.1, on the reverse strand, counting down.
ATCTCGACACTATCACGAGTCTTGAAAACGACCACGTCGCTGCAAAACATGCCCAACGGTACTACACGATCGAAACATCGTAAGTTTAGGCTCACTCTCTTTCTCATGTTCCACTTCTCAGCGCCATAGTCCCCGATAGGCAGTGCAGGCTCCAACATCCAGAGCTCCATGAGCGTGCATAGACGCGACATGAAGATGATGCCGAGCTTGCCTTCGTACACAAATAGGCTCGGCTTATTACTGTTGCCGAGATTCGATTTTGGCAATGTCATGAAGTGGAAGTTTTCGGTTGACCAGTCAAAGGCAAAGACCTTCTGCTTCAGCGTTAGGCCGTAAAATAACCCACCGGCGGAGACTGTCGGCCCTTCGAACAGCTTCTTGCATAACCGGAACGTAGACGGGGTACTAGAAGTTCGAAAAAAAAAAGTGGTTAGTTCTCAGCGTGAGAAATTAAATATGCATCAATAAATCAATGATATATGTATGAAAATACCATACTCGATGCTCTCCGAGACGGTCTTCCACTTCCAGGTCGCTGAGTCGAAAACCTCGCACCGGTTCGTGAAAAGGTAACACACGTCCATCAGAGGAGAGTCGTTGTTTATCGAGAACCGGACTATCTTGTAGTGAGGTTTCCTAGGGTTTGATGGCATCACCGTCATGGCATATTTCACCGTTAAGAAACGCCAAATATCCGGCATCGGGATATCCTGCTCTTGCCTTGTCGCCGGTTTGGAGACGACGAGCCTGTCCAGAGGCGTCTCCCGGTCCATGCACATGAATAGAATCAGGCCTTGCTTCGTCGATGCTTCGATGTTGATGATTCTTCTAGGGTAGGTGAGAGAAATCCTTCTCGTGGCTGCCGCGGAGAAGAACCTGGTGTGGCCATTTTCCAGTTGGGCAAAGAAGCCGGAGACAATCTTTGTTCTCCAGTGGAACTTCTCCGTGAAGTCCCACTCGTAAGTCGCCTTGTTAATGTGCTTGCACACTGCTCGGCTTCTCGCGACAATCTCCGGCGACGTCCGCGTCAAAATCTCCTCAACAATTACGTCGTAAGGTAGGGTTGAGCCGCTCGGAGACTCGAAATTCGCTAGTTGATTCATGCGTTGACTTTTTCCGGTGGAAGGATGGCTAACGATGACCATAACTAGGAATATGCTTATTGACTTTTTTTTCCGGCGTTGACCAGGACCTCTGAGTGAAATATAATTGAAACAATTTGAAAAATAAAAAGAAGAAAAAATACGAGAGAAAAATTACATTGATATTTACTCTTTATTAGTTTTTCAATATATATAACTAAATATTATTTGTGTACTCACATGATTGTCGTCGGAGATCGATGGCGTGACTAAAGTTTCGCTCGTTGACTTTTTATGATGGCGTTGACCTAACCGAGCCCTGCGTATACAGATAGAACATATATATATATATATATATATATATATATGTATCTTATAATAAACATAGATTCGTTTAACTATTTGATGAACAATAAATATGGTTTGGTTATATATAACTATATATTATTTAAAAAGGGACTATGGATATTTAGTAAAAAAAAATACCTAGAGGTGAATATTTTATTTTCATTCAACAAAACCATAATTTTAAAGTTTTTAGATACACGATAATGATCTATGTATTACTCTTAATAATAATATTAAGAGCGATATTTTTTTGTAAAAGTAAACTACATATTTTAAAAACTAACTAGTTTCATTTTTATACTTCACCATTTTAATTTTTATAAAATTCAAGCGAATAAAAAATTAATTATGATAAATTTGCTTGACATGTTTTACCAAGTAAATATCATATATTACCCTAAAATGTAAAATCAGGAGTTAAATGAAACCATTTAATCTTAAAAAAGAAAAAATCCAAAAGGTAAAAGAGGGCCTAATTTTTCATTTTTTTTATTAAAAAAAGGGGCCTAATTGCTTTGCTGTTATACAAATTATTTTTTAAAATAATTTAATAAAAAGTGCTAATTGATCTAGTAATTTAGTTACTGGTTAAATAATTTAATAACAATAGCTTTTTAAAAATATAGTGTTTTAAAGTATATTTAAACTATATATCCCTATCTATTATTGGATTCATCTCATCGCTAGTTTTTCAATGCTTATTTTTATAAGTCAATCGGAGTTATAAAATAAAAATTAAAGAGTTTTAAATTTTTAAAAATAAAAAATCATTTAAATAAAAATAATATAAAACAAAAATAAGAGAAAGATACTTATAAGCTAGAACCTCCAAGATTAATTTAGTTTTTTTCAATTCGGTCAATTAAAAAGAAAAAAAATATTTATGAAGTAATTTATTTTAACTTACCTATTACAAAATTCTCTAGAAAATTAAGAAAAAATAAAAATAAAAACACCTCTTCATCGATGAAAAATCGCTAAATATTTTTAAGACTATATTTACTAAGTTTACATGTGTAAATAAAATATAGTCTCACTCTCACATATGTAAATACTCAAATAAATTCATGTTATAATCAAACAAATGTAAATAAAATCATGTCCTGCTCAAACATATAAGAAAATAAAAACAAGATAAAAAAATACTACATAATTTGATAATACACAATTACACATAATTAACTATTTGGCTTTGTGGAGAAGTCTCTCATGGAACAAATAGAATGAAAATTAATAATACACATTTGTTTCGATTTGGAAATTCCCGCATGGAACAAATACAAAGAAAACAATAACATTGTTAGTATATAAATAGCAATCTCCATGTCCAAACCCAAACAACTCATCAACTCAAGATACATATCTAGGTCTTTTGGCTAAGATAAAGTGTGTATCATCTTGATATATGGCTAGTAGTCCACACGAAGTTAATTTTTTTCTTGAAAAGCATTTTTTTTTTTTGTATTGAAGGTACTTTTGTTGAAAATTGTTAATGGAATATTGATAATTGACAAAAATTCGAACCTTAATTGAAACATTATTACTGTTATCTCCCCTAGGTCTTTTGTGCCCTATCCGACGGAGAAACACTGAAGTCGTGCTTGTCCGAGCTAGGCGATACCGGAAATGCTTTCAAGCAAGCCTTGAAAGTTGGCAGGGAGCAACTCGTCGCCAGTGTTGCACCCTGGATCCTACTGCTTGTCGACAATGTCGAGACCATCATCTATGAACTTTCTGAGGATGATTATGCTGAAAACGAGATCAGCGGCTGGGTCCAGTGGCTCGTCCATGCCGTCAAGTCAAGTCTGACGTGGCCCAAACCCTATATGACCATCAAGAACTACGAGTCCTTCGTTGATCTAATCATCATCTTGATCGCGTCGAGGCTCAACCTGATTATGATGCAGAAACCCGCAGCGTGGTCGGAGAGATACAGGTCGATTGGGATATTCAAGCCTTGCAGAGCCCTTTCGAAGAGATGACTGAGTCGAGGGTTACGATTACGTTTAGTCTCGTCGTGCAAAGCATAATGCCGTTCTTAAAATCTGGAGGGAGTGTCTGAATTTTGCCGCCTTGAACTTGTAAACATGAAAGGTACGTGTAAAAAATAGTGAGAAAGTTTAACTGTTCAATGTTTTTTAAATTGCATATTTAAGTCTGAAGCATTTTTTATCTTGTGAATATACTTGTAGGGGTGAAATGTTTTCCAACGACGGATTATGCCTTGTCGGGGAAGAAGTTGAATCAGGGGGTATGCGAAAAAAAAAAAGGCAGGAGTATTTTGGTGAATGAATGAACAATGAACATCACTAGTTTTCAAATTTTTGAACATTCATGCATACATATTGATTTTTACCTACTTTCATCACTAGATAATGAATTTTACATTTCATTTTTATACTTTACTATTTTAATTTTTATAAAATTCAAAATCGCCCTTTATTCATAAATATTAAAATTTTGTACTTATAAACAATCTAATTTTAATTTTGATATATGTAATATGCATCATAAATTTTTTAAGAAATCAAAATATTACCAACAGTCAATTTAGGAATTTATTGTTTTGGTAATAAACTAAAAATTAGAAAAATAGAGGCCGGTTAGTGTTGTGTCAAAAGTACACTTAGAGAGTATATTTTAGTTGTACGTTTTTATAAATAGAAAATATACTTTTTCATAAGATAAAAATTGAAGGTATAAAAAAGCAAGTTTCCCAAAATACTTCAAGTTTAGATCACAACCAATAACAAAATCGGTCTTTGACATGATATATATATATATATATATATATATAAAAGGAAAAATAAGTATTAATTTTCGAGTTATAAAATGCGACGCTGACCAATTACCAGGATGTGGCCCCGGCCCGGTTTTTAATCATAGCATTCAATTTGTTTTGTTCGATTCAAGGCGTGAAAACGGATTCGGGTTGCAAGCTTTGACATTAAATATAAAAAGCTTTTTTCTCTATATTATCGATCTTGATCAAAGCAAATTGATTGAAGTATGATCAATAGTTACATAATTCATATTCTTCAAAAAAAGAAACAATTTGCCGCAGAAAATTCTTGCGATTTCCGTCTACATTCTCAATCTCCGCCTTCAAATCAACTAATTGCTCATCCGACTCGAACCAAAACACTTCCTTAATGTTACCGGTGAGATTCCAACTCTTCATGACCCGATTCTCCAACGCACCGCTGCTTCCGATCCGAAAGCACATGGCGCTGCCACCGTACCTGAAAACGACCATGTCGCTGCATGGCATAGCCAACGGTACAACACGGCCCAAACAGCCTAAGTTCAGGCTCAATCTCATTCTCTTGATCCATGTCTCGACGCCTTTTTTCCGGCCACGCTTCAACACCAAAATCTCCATGTCCGTGCATAGATGCGACATGAATACCGCTCCGAGCTTCCCCTCACACTCCAAAAGGCTCGGCCTCTCGCTGGAGAGTGTCGACGTCGGTAACGCCTTCATGTTCCAGCTCTCAGCCGCCCAGTCAAATGCGAGAATCCTCCCTTCCGAGGATCGGGTGTAGAAGAATCCGCCGACGGAGACCACCGGCTCGAGTAACTTCTCGCAAAATTGATACCTGATCAATGGGGTATAATTAATTTATCAACAGTGGAATATCATCAGTGGCGGAACCAAGGTTACAAATCTCAATATAGAAATCGTTTTCGAAATTGCATTTAATAAAAATCTTACCCTGAGTTCTTCGGGAGCTTCCTCCACTGCCACGTCGCTGAGTCGAAAACATCGCAACGGTAGCAAATGTTACACGGCGACTGGCTGTACGGTTTAAAAAACCGGACGATCTTGTAATGAGGTCCCCGGGGGTTCGATGATGACATCACTGTCATGGCGAATTTCACCGCCGAGGTTAACCAAATCCTCGGCTGCGGAATCTCATGCCCTTGCCGTGCGGCGGGCTTGCAGACGAAGAACACGGGCGACCATCCCATCCCGCCAAAGTACTCGTATTTGCAGAGAATCAGACCTTGCTTCGTCACCGCTTCGACCTTGTTGAGATTTAAAGGGAAGACTAGACGGAGTTCTCTCGTGTCGCGGGTCTTCAACTGCCACCAGGTTTGGTTGAACCGATCGCAGTACCGGGCGAAGAAGCCGGAGACGATCTCCGCTCTCTTGTGGCGCTTCTCGACGAAGTTCCACTCGTACGTCGCCTTGTTAATGTGCTTGCACACTGCTCGGCTTGTCGCGACCGTCTCCGGCGACGCCCGCGTCAGAATCTCGTCGACGATAATGTCCATCGGTAGGCTACTCCTTGTGGAGCTCGAGCCCTTGGGAACGGAGAAACACTCTAGATATTTCATGTGTAAGCCTTAGAGAGCAATAATCAACAACATAATACGAAGAATTTGGGTTTATATAAAATCAGAAACTATATGAATATAAATCAAACGAAGAAAAATACGAGAAGTCGGTGATGAAGCGAATTGACATGGTAATTAGATTAAGAGTAGTAATTAAAAAAATTTGATAATTATTTTTTTATTTTTAAAGGGAAACTATTGCTATATGGAGATGTTAAGAATATATTATGATGGACAAGTTAATATTTTTTAAAAGGAAACTTGCGAAAGAATTAAGGGAAGTTTCAAGAAGAAGATAAAAGAGAAACGTGATTATAAATAGCAATTTTGTATATTTATTTTATTTATTTTTGAGATACGAGAATGTAGATTGTAGGCACTCGATAAGTACTGGGCTTTTTATTATTATTATTATTCAGTCGGGTCTGACTTTATGGCTTTTCAAAATCAATTTTTTTCTAGGTCACGGTTCCAAAAAAGTTCAATTGTAAATTAAATCAGGAATTGGGCCGCGATAGGGTTGAAAATTAACCAAAATCCGATTGTCCAGACATGGTTCGGGCCGATTCACTTCGTTTTGCTTAGGTTCGGTCACAGTTCGCTTTGATTTGCTTCGGTTCGGTCATGGTTTAGACCGGTTTGGTCACGTGCACTTCAATTTGCTTTGGTTCGGACATGGTTTAGGCTGTTTTGGTCACGATTTGCTTCGGTTAAGTATTTTTGCCAATCCCAATTCCCAATTTTAAAAATAAAATAAAAACAAGTGTTGTGATTTTGTGTGGCTATAAAATACTGTTGATGTTTCGTAAGCTCCTTCAATTAATCTAGGGTTAAACAAATATTAACTTGACATGGACGGAATTGGACGTCGATCGAGCATACAGATTTATGTATTACTCTTAATAAAGTGTCGATGTCGGTAAATTGAACTTGCATGCGTATACTTAGAGTGTCATGGTAATTATGTACACAAAGAAATTAAGTATATAATTCAAAGCTTTGATGTATTGGTTTATTGAATTCAAGACAATTCACTCTAATACCAAACGTGATATTAATAAAAGAAGAACAAATAATTTTATTGTAAACGAATGATTACGAAATTCAATTTCAACTGGTAATTAACCAAAAATTTAAAAACCTAAATTAGAACATTGAATAATGAAAATTTATATAAAATAAAAACAAAATTTCATGATGGCACGCTATACAAACGTGTACTCTCGTATACCATAGCTTCATATCGGGACGGGGTACCGGGCTTTTAGCCTTTTTTCGGCTCAATCCCAGTTTTTTGATGGCTCTTCTTTCCTTTGTATTTTGAATAAATCGAACTCTGAAATTGCAGATGTATAAAACAACAACAAATAAGTAAATATGAAATATATTGTGTTATAAAGATGTTAAATTAAGAACATTGCATACCTTTAACCAGAAAATTCACTGCCACGGCGGAGGAACAGTCGGGTTGGTGGATCCAGCGTAGGTGACGTGGACTTGCTGAGGAAGAAGGCGGTATTGGATCCCGAGCTCCTCGAAGATCCTCTTGAGCTCGAGCACAAGCTCGGATCTTCGGCTGCTCTTGTCGCCGTAGTTCTGGAAGTTAATCGTGTGTGTCACGTAAAGCCCGATCGTCATCTTGTTCACGTCCACGATGTCCTTCACCACCACGCTGTGCCCGGGCCGCCAATATAGCGGCTTGCTCTCCAAATACCTAAAGTTTTATTTTCTTTATGTGAAATAAGAAATACTAACTGTTTTATCGGAAGTACAATAAACTCCGTTTTTCTTCACTAAATGGACTAGTACCCGAAAACGATTCGAGCACAATATAGTTCGCATCGCAATAAAATACGTGATAGAGCCGGAATTACTAATCATTAGAGGAGGGCAAGATGGTCATTTAGTCCTGCACAAGCAGCACAACTAGTCCTTTGTGCTTTTAGAGGTGTTTTTGGTCAATTATTTTACCAAGGGTATTTTGGTCATTTACTAGCTTACGTGATCGGGGTTATTGTCGATCCTACAGCCGCCCGTGCTGTGGAGTTTTATGCTTTGTCTTGTCTTGTCTTGCTTTGCATTGTTTAGTGTTTCTCGGCATCACGTTAGTGAATGCCGGTTGGCCGAATTTTGCGTCGGAAACCGTGTTTGATTCAATGTGGAATGAGATATATGCTTTAGAAAGTGAAGTTTCTATACATTGGAATGAATATACAGAGGAAGCTTCTATGAAATAGTCAAGAAAGCAGGATGAACATACGCTTTGACTTTGGCCTTCAGCGCTGCGATGGTCTCTATCGACGTCGAGAAATCAACTGCGAACTCAACGCCGTCGCCCATTTCCGGACTTCTGTAGAAGTTGCTGATCGCTTTCGTCGCTAAAACAGAGTTCGGGTAGAAAATCTTCTCGTTGTCGTATCTCAAGAAAACCGTCGTCAAAATGTTCATCTCTTCTACAACCATCTGCAATACAATACGCCATAAACCGGTATAAAAAATGGGGATTTTTTTTTAAAACAACGGGAATTCCCGGTCCCAATTGTTTTTTTTTCCTAATATAATTTAAAAAAAATATGGGTGATTCTGGTTCCGGTACCGGTTTTGGATGAGTATTTTTACTGGTTCTGGTTCCCAAAAAACAAATTTTCCAAAACAGATCCTGTGACGAGAAGGATTTTTAAAGCCCAAGGAAACCGGGGAAGGGAGGAAAAAGGGTCAAATCCCGGTTCTCGATCTCACTCCTCCGTCAAACAAGTTTGGTTAAAACACGATCATTGAAAGAAAGTGACAACCCAAAGTTAGAGATTTGCCTGAACTCCATCGACGACACAGCGATCTCCGACGTCAAAAGGGTGCATGATGAACACAAATACGATGGCCTCAAAGACGGTCTTGGCAGTGTTACCAAACACGAACACGACAAGAAGAAGCTGAGACGAGACGAACACGAGCACTTGCGTCGTCAGCAGTTCCATCAGGATTAGCCACACGATAAGTATTATGAAAACGACGATCACCGAGGAGATCCTGTTCAGCTCCTCTATGGCCGTTTTCGTGTCGTTTAACGAATGAACCAGTGATTTGCGCTCGCAATAAACGTTCACCTGCAGAAAAATAAGGTAAACTTCAGAATATTCTCAGATAACAATATCCAAATTTAACGAGCAGCGTCCGGCTCAAAATCGAGCTCCAAACAAGCTAATTCTTGTCAAGCTCCCCAATCGGGAACCGGGATTATGACAGTTTTTCCCTCCGGCCCCCCGTTTCTTCGGAGCTTTAGAAACTCCTTCGCTTCCCAGTATCTTAGTAAAAAATAATCGGGAAGCAAGACTGGTAAAAATACTTACTTCAAACAGGGAATTTAGATTCAGATTTAGACTGTTGGCAAAGTTTTATTCGGTTTAGACAGTTTATCATGAATGACAATCCGATTTGTCTGAAATTTCAATAAGAAGTACGAAACGTGCGAGTGAAATCGAGAACCAGGAATTTAACGGTTTTTCCTCCTGGCCCCGGTTTCCTTGGAGCTTAAGAAACTCCTTCTGCGTCCCAATACCTTCGTAAAAAATGTTTTTCATGAACCGAGACCATAAAAATACTGATTTAGAACCCCGTTGGCAAAATTTCGTTCGGATTTGGACAGGTTTTCATGAATGAAGAATCGCTTTGTATGATATTTCGACAAAGAAAAATACGAAAATAAGTATTCGAATCGGAAGAACTCACCAGCCAATTCTTCAAAGACTTCCTCTTAATCTTCCCAGTTTCCACAGCTCCTTCAAACTTTGGAAACACGAGATCGACTTCCTCTTTCTTCAAGAACCGCAAAAGATCTTCTTCCTCAATGTACCTACATTCGATCCGAATCGAAAATCCCTCAAGAAATTTCCATAAAACCCGAAAAATTAAAGAGACAGAGAGTTTGCGTTTTTCCTCACTTTTTTCCAGACCGGCTCACGTTCTGAAAGATCCGGTACGCCGCAGCCTGCGCCTCCCACTCGCTCGTAATCTCCTCCTCCCCCTTCACGCGCTCGTAATCCACATCCCCGTCGTCGTCCTCCAGCGACTCCGCAATCGTGGACAGCCCCGTCTCTCGGATCACGTCTATCAACCCCTTGATCGTCCACGCCGAGACCTTCTCCTGCTTCATCTTCTTCAGCCGCTCCACGTCGATCACCTCCTCCTTCCCGGCCCGCTTCTCCTCGCCCTTCTCCTTCTTCAAGTTCTTAAAGCTCAGCCGCCCCGCGTTCGCGGGGCTCATCCCGACACTCTCGGCCATCTCCATCAGCGGCGGCCCCGACAGCGTCCGCAGCGTGTACTGGTGGAAGAGCGACTCCTGAATCCGGTCGAAGAACCGCGTCGTCTGGAACGACGTCGCCGAGAGCTTCACGAGGAGATTCTTCGCCACCCAAATCGCGGCCCCGATCAGGCACGAGGCCAGACCTCTGGTGATGTAGTTCAGAGCTTTAATGGTGTCCTTCGACCGCTTCACTTCACTTCCTCTGATGAGCAGGACCCAAGCTAAGAGGATCAGAGCGATCCAGATGAAGACCTGAACGCTCTTTCGCAAGCCGTAGACGAAGTAGAGAACCTTCTTTCTGAACAGGAAGTTTCGCTCGATCAAGAAGATGAGGAGGTTGATGAACCACTCGGAGAATAATCTCCCGCAGAAGATGACCAGAACCAGAACGCACCATCTCCAGAGCTCGAGCTGCCAAATCAAGCTCTTTTGGCTATGGAGATGATTCCATGTCAAGCTCGCGATCAGAACCCCGACGATCAGAACGAAGAGCACCCACTCGACGAGCATCAAGGGCTTGACTTTCTTCGAGCTCTTGGTGATCTGGGTGAGCTTCAGATTCGCTGTCTTGTAGACCTCCTCATCGTCCTCTTCGTCTTCACCGATCAACGGCGTCTTCGGAGTAATCGGAGCCGACTTCTGCGACTCCCTCGCCGGAGTCGACGAGCTCGAGCCCGACTTCAACGGCTCCTTCGCCTCGGCGGCGGCGTACGGCGGCGGCTCGACGAGCCTTGACTTGGGCTTGGAGAGCGTTGACCGGGGAAGCGAGGGGCGTTTCGTGACCGTTCCGGTCGGGGGTTTCGCGAGGTTCGAGGTCTGGACTGTGAGCTCGAAGCTCGGGTCTTTGCTCAGCTTTGACGAAGACCCAGCTTGGGAGATTCTCTGAGAGTGAAAGGGGTTCGTCGGAGATGCTCCGATAGCCGCGGGAGCTTCGTCTTCGGAGCTCGAGACCTGCAGAACGACGTCGCTCGCAGCTTTCTTGTCGGCGGTGGCCGCCATTGCTGAGAGTGCTCCGGTCTGGGAAAGCTGGAAACTTTCCCAGACACGAGGCAGGAGTTTTCTCGGGAAACAAACGGATTAGAGCATGAACGAAGCAAGAGAGTAGATTCGGAAGATGATTTTGGTATCATTGAGAGGTGGGCTTCCCGGGAAATTCATATTTAAATACCGGCAATGATTTTGTCAGTTGTCACACAGAGAGATCTATTTATTTATTATTATTATTTTTTGTCTTTACGTCATTATATTATTCTTCACAAATTATGTATTTGTTTGTTGCATTTTGACCGTTCATTTTTATTTGTGGTACGTTACAAAAAACGAATTTTTTTAACTCGTGCGCAACGAGTTATTCAATTTAGAGTTTTTTGTCAAATTTTTTTTCAAATTTTTTTAAAAAAATTTAGTGTTTCATTGTAAACCCTAATTTAATACATTGATTTTATTAAATAGTTAAAAAAATACTATTAAATAGATCATGTGTTTTACATTTTTTTTTTTGGTATAGGTGAAACTGGACAGGATAGGATATTGGCAAGTTGACCAACTAAGTTGACCAACTGTATCCACATATGTGGATATAAAATAATTGTATCCACTAACCATTTTTTTTCAATTATCCACTTGAAATGCGTTTAGCGGTTAGCGGACCGAATTAGTTAATTTAAGGCGGATAGCGGATATTATCCAATTAATTTTGTTAGTGAAAAAACAAATACATCATACGTAAAAATATAACAGGAATGGTGAAACATAAACTTTCAAAAATGTCATAGATAATATTTCATAAATAACCAAACCAAACTATTTACACACTCTAATATTTATACGACATAAAAGACCACAAAAACATATACAACATTTTTCTATCACAAAGAATTAAAAAAAGAAAAATCTCAAATAAGTGAATAACCTACCTAGGTCTAATTTATAAGGGAATGTGGATTAGGACATGTATATAATAAACGACACTAAGCACTAACCAATAACATCCAACGACATTTAAGCACTAACAAAATAAAATAAAGAATATATAATTTGTAATATATATTTATTTTTTATTTTTAAAACTGGTTGCGGTTGAAGCGGATATCCAATTAAAACTGAAAAATATAACCATTAACCAATCCAATTCTAAAAAGCAGTTGCGGATATCCATAACCATATTAAGTGGCTAATTAAAAATGGACAAATATGCGGATAATTCGTAACGGAGCGAATATGATATGGTTGCGATCAGCGGATGGCGGATAATTATTTCAGCCCTATGTATTATAGGCGACATATTAAATTTTGAAAGAAAGAAAAAAACATACGTATTACTTTCACAATTTGACATCAAGAGAGCGGAATTCAGAATAAACAAAGCTTATCGTTTATTTGTGTTTCTTTAAGCAACATAAGTATTTGATATTTTAATAGCATAAATTCAATTTTTATTTCTAAAGTCGCTATCTATTATATTGTATATTTTTAAAATTCTGTTCACCATTTCGATCGAATCTTAAACATTTGTTTTTTTTATATACAAATTTTATATATTATGAAACTTTAACAAAATATGGATGAAATTGTATACATAAAAATAAAATAACAGTCACTGAAAGCTTTGTCTGAAAAATAAGTGTATGTTACAGAAATAAAATATTCAGTATTTATGCCGCAAATGAGAGTCGTGAGAAAATGTTAGTTTTGGAAATTGATATTTGTAATTGTAAATTTGTAATTATAGAGATGGTTTGGAATTGGTCCAATTGGATGAGACGTAATTATTGCTATTAATGGATTGGTAAGTATGTATATGTGAATGCAACGCACGTGTATTGACGAAAATAGGTCTCCAGATTTGCATGCATCATGCTAGTACAAATGTACAACTAAACGTGTCATTAATTGTGGTTGATGAAGGGTATAATAGGAATTTACTTGTAAAGTTGAAAGAAGGTAGAATGGTCAAGGGTCAAGACAACTGGAATATGAATTGTCGTTGTATCGAAAAATCTATTTTAAAAAGTTGAATCTACTGAAAATACTGACCATATTCTATATATATTATACTATAGTTTGTGACAAATAAATATATACTATAATATTCGAAGTTTTTACATACGGTTAAAAGGTATATTTGTTTCTCATATTTTATCCTCATGTAATTTTTTTTATATTTTATATTTACTTTCATAATATCATTAGTATTTAGTAGTGCAAAATAGAAATAACGTCAATTTTTTTTTTTTAATTTACCTATATATATTTGAGAGACCTATATGAGTTGAAAAGTAAGAAATTCAATTTTATTTTTTATTAGATGGCCTAGAGATAATATTTTGGGCTAAATAATATACTTATAATTTTATATAATATTAGAATTGCTATTTAGGACCATTAGGAATTTTTATTCATAAAATAATTTTGTGTTTACTGAGACGACAGTTTTGAATAATAAAAAGTCCTTCATTTTTGTCGTCATTTATCACAACACAAGTAGGTAATAAATAATCTTGCAACATGTTGGAATTTTAAACAACTACTAGTAATAACTATTTAAAATACCAAATCCACTTGTATATATGCAATTATTTATTATAATTTATTTGGATATTTGGAGTCGTTACGTTATGCATATAGAATATTATTGTATATTCCAACCTGACACTAAACCAAATTATTTGATTAACCAATCCCAATTTGCAACATTCTAAATTAATTGCATGTGCAAATTAGACTTTCATTATTAATTATAAGCATATATATATAATATTAAAAATACAGTCATTTTAGAACCAATAAGCAATACAAATGAACTAACATAATATACATACTAGGATATAGAATACAGATAGATAGATTCAAGCAACCTTTGATTTAATATTTTAATCTAATAATATTCTCATACGGGCGGTTTTCAAACTTGGTATTTAAATTTGTATAAATAATAAGTGAGTTTTTGATCAAATAAATAAAAATATGGTAAGTATATGTTTGGATAATCATACGAAACATGAGCTGTTTTATTCTTATCGTCAACTAATACTACATTTAGCAACTTGAAATTAAAAAATCCGATGGCATCTTATGATAACTGTCACCATTTCAATTAGAATAATCTCTTGTTTGGAGATCCAAGTTAATGATCTCATCGTGGTCTTTACTTATTATACGGTAAAAAAAAAATATCATTTTAATTTTATTAATTAATAATGCATCAAAACCAGTTGATATATAATATGACTTTGATGACAAATAAATAAGCATTTGGGTAACTTTTTTTTATATTAGAGCGTGATGCCGATGGCTCCAATTTTTATATATTTTTTTAATCTGTTAATTTGTAAGTATAGAAGAAATGTAAGTCTTAATTATATATTAATGTGTTACTCAACATTAGGCTGATACCCGACAAAAATTTCAAAGGACCGATAATCATCGACTACTGATCTAGTTTTACAGGTTAATTGACAAGTAAATTATAAGTTTTTAATAGCGACTAACTATTTATGCCGATTAATTGTTAAGTAAAATAATTGTATTTCAATTGTAAAATAATTGTAATTTTTAAGTAAAAAATATTCATTTTGTTACATTGCTCAAACCCCACCAATAGTATGATAGGTATAGGGTTCTTATATTGCGATATTTAGAGTGAAATTCTGTGATTTGAACAAAGAAAGAGAGGCGTACCTCGAGTCGTAGAGATCTGCAACGGCGGAATGCTTCACGGATAGAGAAATGAAGAAGAGAAAAGTCAAGGCGTGACGAACACTTTCCTTAAAGCAGATTCGGCCTCTCACGGTGGTGCTGAGATCGTCGGCCGTCTCCTTCCCAGGATACAATGGCAAACCAAGTCTTCTTAGCACGATCGAAGACTCCGGCAAACCGAACTGTAAGTCCTCTATTACCCACAAGTTTCTAAGACCCTAGAAAATTCGAACCGCAGAGCAAGGGAAGCGAATCGAAAGAAAAAATTTCTGGAAAAATATTTATGTGTTTTTGTGAGTTTTTTGGTGTGTCGAAACTAACCGAGTTCCCTGTCCATTTATAGGGGCGACTTGAGGATTCGAATTGATGGATACAATCAATACCAGAAAAACGTTATCTGATCTCCAAATCGATTTTGCATGTTGAGCATTAAATCTCTGTAACGTTTTAAAGGTCTATAAATGCTCTCAACCGTTTTGATCTGATTTAATGTGTATAACATCTTTTAACATTTCTCTGATTTAACAGAGTGTGTAAATGCTCCTTTGAAGACCAAATTTCATTTACTATGCTTATTTCCAACATACTATGCATTATATCCCTCCATAGATAATTTACCACCATATTATATATATTTGTATATTGACATTTCTTGATATTTCTGTTGTGTTCACTCATTTTTCAACCGTTTAAGACATCATTAATTATCTCCAAATTTACTTATGATCGACCTAAACATTTATACATCGTTTTTCTTACATAGTCTCTCTCTTGCAGGATATGCAAGTATTCAAAGTTCAAAGTTTAAACATCGAACCCTATGCTATATATATATATATATATATATATAATCAATAATCGTTTGCTTGGATTATACACATTTTTTTTGGATTTGGAAAGTCTCACATGAAAAAAATACGAAGAAAGCAATAATATTATTAGTATATAAATAGCAATTTCTATGTCAGTGTTCAACAAATTATTAAAGCATAAGATGAAATACGCATCAGCTAATCAATTATGATCAATCAGTTCTATCAAATTCTCATACTGAGCCTTAAAACTCATCCTACTGAACATCCTCACATACCTCACATACTCCTCCAGTCCCTGAATGGCCAGGCCGAGCGGCGAGTAGAGCCGGAGAAACTGCGGGATCGTCGAATAGTCATGCTCCTCGTTGACAAACCTTTATATTAGGGTTCTTTTATAGCAAAATAAAAATGAGCTGACTCTTAATGATGTGTAGGATGACACCTGCAAAATTGTACAGCCCAAATGGGATGGCACGTGCAAAATTGTGCAGCCCAGAAAAGTATTTGCTTGACCAAACGTACTCTCCATGATCGCACTCACGCCGAAGTTAGTTATCATGACTTCTCCTTGATGGTTGATAAGCAAGTTTGACGGTTTTAAGTCTCTGTGAATGTGTTTTTCATCATGAAGACACGTCAGACGTTTGAGAACCTACAAAAATGAGTATATACAAAAAGAATTTCTCCATTACTCTATCAAATTCTCATACTGAGCCTTAAAACTCATCCTACTGAACATCCTCACATACCTCACATACTCCTCCAGTCCTTGAATGGCCAGGCCGAGCGGCGAGTAGAGCCGGAGGAACTGCGGGATCGTCGAATAGTCATGCTCCTCGTTGACAAACCATTATATTAGGGTTTCTTTATAGCAAAATAAAAATGAGCTGACTCTTAATGATGTGTAGGATGGCACCTGCAAAATTGTACAGCCCAGATGGGATGGCACGTGCAAAATTGTGCAGCCCAGAAAAGTATTTGCTTGACCAAACGTACTCTCCATGATCGCACTCACGCCGAAGTTAGTTATCTTGACTTCTCCTCGATGGTTGATAAGCAAGTTAGACGGTTTTAAGTCTATGTGGATAATGTGTTTTTCATGATGAAGACACATCAGACGTTTGAGAACCTACATAAATGAGTATATACAAAAAGAATTTGCTTGATATGTCGTACTCTCCATTATCGCACTCACGCCGAAGTTAGTTATCTTGACTTCTCCTCGATGGTTGATAAGCAAATTTGACGGTTTTAAATCTCTGTGAATAATGTGTTATTCATCATGAAGATACATCAAATGTTTGAGAACCTACAGAAATGAGTATATACAAAAAGAATATATAGCATGCTCCGAGAGGCGCTTCAAGCCAAGAGCGTCGACAATTTCCTTCTGGACCTCGCCCAAGTAGCTCTCCTCTCGGCTGACCTCCACTAGAAAGACCTTGCCATTGTAAATCTCTCTGAGCATCGTGGTCTATCTTATACCACTCATCCCGAGAACGACGACGGGGTCCCTACCGTCCATATTCAGAGCTTCCACAACGTCTCTAATAGCGGAAGCTCTCGACTCAAAGCTCTCCAATAGACGAATGCTCCTCGGAGGACTGGAGATGTATGATATAGTCGGGAAGGTCCCTCTGTTGAGGAGATCCTCTACGCGAGCTGCCATCATGGTTGCCTTCCTTCCCAAGGAATGACACTCCTTCGGATACGGACACCAGTCGTAACAGTACCACGCCTATGATTCATTGTGCTTCAATGTCCGTTAGTTTGTCACGCCCTTAAGGATTTGAGAGCTTGTAAAAAGAGTAATTTTACCGCTTAAAAATAATTAGTATCATCTAAAAATGGTACTTTTTATCGCCTAAAAAAATATTATTAAGAAAATAAAAAATGAAAAAAAATAGTACTTTTTTTTAAATGATAAAAAAAATCATAAATAGAAAGAACGGGAACATATGTAGGATATTTGCAAAAGAACGGGAACATATGCCGGTATTAAGGGCGTGACAAACTAACGGACATAGACGGAAGTGTTAACGGAGGTTGACTTTGAGTACGTTTTAAGACTTATGGAATATATGCCGCGAAAAAAAAAAACGAGAACATAAGTCGGATGTTTGCAAAAGAACAGGAACATATGCTGGTAATAACCCTTCATATTTTATGCTCACCACTTGATTGATGCTCAAAGTGCCGAGGATTATTTAAAATTTAGTCTATGATTTTGTAATGTTGAATTGGTTAATAAGTTTTTTCTTTTCTTTTTATACTTAAAAGTCGATAAAACGACATGAAAAACGATAATTACATTGCGGGTTTACTCCTATTAGGACCGGTAAATGTCCGGTCCAAGTTTTTTACCATACTTTTAGAGTCTGATTTTGCGGATTTATTGATAGCTGATGGGTGTATTAAACAAAATAAATATGGAACTTTGAAATGTTTATTGGTTACTTTAATTAGTAGTAGTATTATGAATGAAATTTTTGTTTACTTATGTAATTATTAAAATTAAAACCATTTTAAAAGGAAAAAACAATCGGATATATATATATATATATATATATATATATATTATGACGAGTACTAATTTTACTGATTAACATCTTTTTAATTTAAAAACAAATGCCCTAGCAGAAGAAGCGATCCGACTCGGATGGTATGGCGCCACGTCAGCCTCGCTAGACACGTGACAACGACTTATTGGTCTCTGAGTCGTGTCATAGCAATAGAATGACGCTGATGACCAACCCACCCATCACGCTTCGGCAGAGAGTTTAAAAAGCACCGCCAAGTGTCTCGACCTGCCTCACGCACCACGGCCTCGCGTAGCTCACGCGCCGATATATTATTTACTTATTTATTTCAATTCCTGTTGAGCTCGACATTTTCAGATACGAGTTTCGACCCCTCAAATTATCCCCGGCATTCTCTCCTCCGATCGGCTCGCACTATATCGGGATAAGCGATCGAGAAATTGTAATAATAATACAAAAAGAACTTCTATTCATTTCAATTTTAAGGCCGGTTTTTTATTGTGTGACACGCGATTTTTATTGTCATTAATAGCGTTCAACAAAACCATTGCTTATGGTTGAGTATGTCACTCGCAGCCTTGAATTTATCGCGTTTTTTTTTTTCCGAAGTTTTAGGTAAAGTATTTGAAAACAAATTTTTTTGTATTCAATTAAATAAACTAATATATAAAAGAAATATTAAGACGCTTAAATTTAAAGACTAAAACGCGCCGGTCTTACTCAACTATAGCCAGAGCGGGGCCCGTTGAGTGTTAGGCCTCTACTAAGAGAGGAAAAATATAAAGTGGATTTGAAAACGACATGAAACCTTAAAGAAAACAAAAGACGAACCACAAAACGAAAAGGAAAAAAGACGACAAAAGAGCATCAAACGACATACAACCTCAAAACAAACGAAAAAGCCACATGTGAAACATGTCTTCGATTTAATGTTTTTTAGTTTTAATGCCATAAGTACCTCAAAGTGGTCTCATAAGTCAAACCCGAAGTGGTCACATAAGTCTTCTGTAAGTTTTATAGATTAAATTTCGTGACATTTTTTATGTCTTAGCTAAAACGGAAAATGCATGGTTACACGTCAGTCTAACATAAACAAAAACGACTAAATTTCAATGACTTTCTATCCGGTTTGTTACAAAACTTACACTTTCTAAATTCAAATTACTTGAAATTAAAAGCCAAAGAAGCCGAGCTCGCTAGCTCTCTCCTTCTCGAAGGTCTCGAAGTATTGGTAAATGATGGTGACGGCCAGCAGAATCCCGGTTCCCGAGCCAATGGCTCCCATGAAATCCGCCAAAACCGTCAGAGCTCCGATGCAAATTCCACCGAAAGCAGCCGCCGTGGGGATGTAGCGGTTCAGCTCCTTCTGCAAGTTCGAGTCACGGTGACCGGGCATCACCATTTGTTGCTCCTGTCGATCCGAAAATAAAAGTCAGCACAAAGGTCAAATAACCAGATCTAAAAGAGTTGAAGTTTCGTGTTACGAACCTTGAGCTGCTTCGCAACATCTCTGGCAGAGGAACCGGAGACTTCGATCCAAGTTTTCGAGAACAATGCACAGGCTGAGAGCATGAACACCAAGTAGAACAGAGCGTGGAACGGGTTTGCTGCCATGTCGGCCAAGCTGCATTGTGGAAAGAAGACGGTCAGCGCACTACACCTAGGTCTTGCTATGAAAAAAAAGAAGTAAAAAAGGTGAAATAGATGACCCTGATGGTGCAGTGATGTAGTAAGCGAGACCGCCCACGGGAATGAACTGGCCACCGGAATACTCAGATTCCTTCCACGTCCCCAACAAATTCACCAAGAAGTTTCCACTGAATTTCCTGTAAAGCAACTGCACGGAAAGGTATCTTGTGGTGTTATTTTCAAGCAAAGCAATACGTATGAGATTATTACGTTTCTAAAATAATGGTAACTCGCGTACCTGAGAGATGAAGTAAAGGTTAGATACAAGGGCAGATTGGAGAATGATGGGCATGTTGGAAGTGTAGAAGAGCTTGATCGGGTACGAGCCCTGTTGTCCACGGGCATTCTTCGATCTCACAGGCAGAACCACGCGGAATCCTTGGAAGTAGACGACGATAAGGAAGATCAAGACTGTTGCAAGCAAATTTGTGACGTTTGGAAGGTTCTGTCGATAGAAGGCCTCTCGGAGCGCACGAACTTTGTCGGTCCTTGTAATCAATAGGTGGAACAATGCAATAACAGCGCCTTCGAATTCAGCTCCACGGCCGCTGTTGATCGTGGTGGGACTGAAAGCCTTCCAGATGATGTTTTCACTGCATAAGCAAGCCATTTTAAATTAAAAACCGTGAATCCCGAGCACCTGCGTTATACAAAAGTTCCTCATAGTACAATTCCTACCAGATGTTCGTGGCGATGAAAAGGGAGATCCCAGAACCAAGACCGTATCCCTTTTGGAGGAGCTCGTCGAGGCACATCACGATAACTCCAGCAAAGAACAGTTGGAGAATAATCAAAAAGGCGTTTCCAGTACCGAGTTGATCGATACTACCGTACATACCGGACACAACATAGGCAACAGCTTCACCAAGAGCAATGACTAAGCCCAACAACTTTTGTGCACCGTTTCTGCAAAAAGATCCAACATCCGTCACGTTCACGGCTAAAAGAACTCATACACAAGCATCTCTCACATGGAAAAACACGGAAACTTACAAGAGCATGCGATCCTCGCGAATGTTGTTGTCCACTTCAATGATCTTGGAACCCGCCAAGAGCTGCATCACCATCCCAGATGTGACAATGGGGGTGATTCCAAGCTCCATCACAGTCCCACGGTTCGACGCGAGGATGACCCTCATCCAATAGAATGGGTCAGCGCCGGTGGTTGCGTGAATCCCGTAGAGAGGGAGCTGACTGCAGACCAGGAAGATGAAGAGCGCGATGACGGTGTAGATGACCTTCTCTCGGAAGGGTATCTTCCTGTCTGCATTCTGAACTTCCGGCATAAACGGGAGAAACGGCCTTGCCAGATGCAGTACTCTAAACCCTCCTCCCATTTTGACCTACCTGATCCAAAACAACCGCTTATTCGGCAAGGCAAGATACTAACTGAATTCACCTAGAATATGGTTTTGAATTTCAAAACAAACTCAAGAAATTTCAAAGTGCACCCAGAAGCAAAAAGAAAGCAAATTGCTTGAATGTTAGAAACCATAACATTTAAATTAAATCGATGCCGTTCGCTCTCGCTAACCTAATCAAAGCTCAAATTTTGCATGCAGTAAACAGATCTGAGCCTAAACGATACGAATCCACTTCCGTTGATCCGCTCAACCCAAATCAACAGAAAAAAAAAAACAGATCACAGCTACAAAAAAAACCCAATTCCGAATTCGAAAACGGATCTGTGATCGCTCAGGAGAAATATAATAGCAAGAGCGATTGGCTAAAAGACCTCGTTTTCACCGCTTCAGCATACGCAACCCATCAGCTCTCACCGGAAAATCAGTATCCACTTCCCTCAAATCTCAGCACATTTTCGATAATCCAATCACAAAATCCTCACCATAGCTCCCACTGAAAGCTACAATTCACCGCATTTCCAAAAACCCAATCCCGAAACGCATTTCCAGAGTTTATTTTTTCGAAGAAGCCTTAAAATGTGGAAAATCTTCAGAAATTAGAGCAAGAATCGTCACTCGACTCTCTGTTGGTCAACCGAAGAGCCACAAATTCCGAATTCTTAACGAAAATCTGGAGCGAGAAACATCGGAATCTTTCTATTCAAAGCAGTACCTTCGTGCCGATCAATGCGCAGGCCAGTCCGAGCCCACGAGAGGGAGAAATGTGGAGAGAGAAAAGGGTAAACCCTAGACAGTTTGATCCGAGGCTTGAAGGAGATTGAAATGAAGACAGTGGATCTAGATAGAGAGAGAGAGAGAGAGAGAGAGTTACACTTAGAGAGACTGAAAGTTTAATGAAAACCGAAATAAATTTAATAATTTATATAAATATAAGATTAATAGCGGCACAAATACCAAATTGCCGAAAATCGCCGGTGGTGCCGTCGCGATGCGTCGTGACCCGGCAGCTCGCGATGCATCGCGATGGAGAGAGAGAGAGAGAGCTTTATGTGAGACAGAGAGAGAGAGAGGGAGGGAGAGAGAGAGCATCGCGACGGCCAAGCTCCTCCACGATGGGTCGCGATTTTGGACGCCGAATCGCGAACCTCCGGTGGCCTTCGCGAGACGTCGCGAACCAAGCAAGGCCATCGTCAGTTTCAGCTCTAAATATAGATACATGCTCATAAAGCAAAAAGCCCAATACCCTATTGAGAAAACCTAGGATTGCATTTACAATAGCGCTCTGCAAACTTTTCCACGATACGGTCAATCTTTTGGGCCTCACCGGGCAACCTAAAGCCTTGAAGAAAAGCCCGGATCGCCTCATCCTTGAAACTCAAAGGAGTCCACATATGCATGCATCACTTTCAAAGACAAGTCTTGTCTTTCAAAGTCTTATTCAAACCGGATGTGTTTCTGAGAGAAGCTGCGATTTCCTCGGGTGAATTTCCCACCTTATTTGCATTAATAAGGAACTCGATTCCTTTCTTCGGATTACGATTAAATAGAGATATACCTTCCCGCCAAAAAAACTAAATTAGGTTGCGTAAAACTAAACAAAAGGCGGATATTGTCCATCTTACAACACGTATTGCAGTTTTTGGATAATTATTCATAAATGTATAAAAAGCTAATCATAGGCATAGCTATTCTAGCTCGTCCATATTAAGTATCAAGTTACTATAACACTAACTAACTAAAGATAATTATAACTTACAAACTAATTAGTCCCTAACTTTCTACATTTCAAAACATGTAAAAATAAATACATAATCGTTAGAAAATATGTTTGATAATTTAAATCCAACTGTATTACTAGTTTATATATGTATATAAACAAGTATTAACAGTTTATAGATTAACAAAGAATGCCTATTAACATGGAAAGTATTTTGTAAATAAATACATAATCTTTAGAAAATACGTTTGATAATTTAAATCCAGCTGTATTACCAGTTTATATTTGTATATAAACAAGCATTAACAGTTTATGAATGTATATAAATAAGTATTAACAGTTTATAGATGTATTAACTGTTAATATTAAAATTCAAATTTATTAGCGGAAAGGTATTTCGTTAATTATAATTGGATATTAAAATCAGAATGTATAAATGTGATACTTAAGGGTATATAAGTCATTTTATAGTCATTAACATGGTTAATTGGCTATGCTTAAACAGTGGCGGGAGCACACTCAAGGGTGGGGTGGTTGAAACCACCCCCCAAAAAAAAAAAAAAGTGTAATTATGGTATAGTTTTATATAATTTTAGTGTAAATACATATAAAATTTTACCTCAACCCCCCCTAAAGTTTCTCTAAAATGTGTATATAACCCCTTCAAGTGCAATTTTTGACAAAAAAAATTAAATCTAACCCCCCCGAGATGAAATTCCTGGTTCCGCCACTGTGCTTAAATATAAACAAAAAGTTAGCTATTTAGTAAATATCAACTTTTGATTTGGCTATTACGCTATAGTGCCCAATAAATATTTGTGACTAAATATTAGTCTCAGATAATGTACGAATGAAAATCAGTCTTTGATAGTATCAGAGACAACAAAATTAGTCTCTGATGCCAATCATCAAAGACTAATATATTAGTCTCGAATACCTCAGTTTATCATACCCTGTTTTCTTGTAGTGCAATGAGCATATATATACTTACGATTCAGTTTTAAGGTAAAAATAATCGTTTTCAATAATACTACGGAAACGACAAACTTTAAGACTCGGTGGATTGTGCGGGACATGATAGGCCCACTGGACGAATGTTCCTCGGAGGACTGGAGATGTATGATATCGTCGAAAAGGTCCCTCTGCTGGGGATATCCTCCACGCAAGCTGCCATCTTGGTTGCCTTCCTTCCCAAGGAATGGCACGCCTTGGGATTCGGCCAGCAGTACCACGCCTTTGATTCGTTGTGCTTCTCGAACATTGCCGCCTTTTCCTGTAGAGAGATCGAAGAAGTGAAAATATATTCTGAAGACAAAGTAAAATATAGAAACGGTAAGTATTTTATTTCATCATTCGCGGAGCGGGGAAGGGTCATACGGAAAGTATTTTGTTTCGATTGCAACGCGAAGAACGCGGTCACGTACGGAATCCTCCTTCTGCCTTTCCTACCAATAATGGTAGGAATCGGTACTAAGTTTATGTGATTGACTTAACATTTTTATAATTCCTGTAAATTTTTAAATATCATGAACCAAAACCGGAATTCTATATTTAAATGCATTGTTGGGTATATTTATATAAATGATGATATATGAGAAAATAAATAACGAAAAACAATAGCGAAGAGATTCGAAATACGTATCGACGTGTTCTTGGATCGACGAGCATCGGCTTGTCGCTTTGAACCAGAAAAAGGTTCTTGATATCCTGTAAAAGAGAAAACCGTTAGCCATTCCCGAGACGCGTTGGACGCTTTCCTTAAAGCTTGATTCGCCTCCTCTACGTGCTAGAGGTTCGTTAGGCGATAGCTTCCCAGGATATAACGGGATACCCGAGAACTCCGTAGCACTTCGAAGTTCACCGGCGAACTGAACCTTCTTGAACTCCGTTACCGAAAGACTCACGACATAAAACGATGGGAAGCATGAAAATTTGAGTTTGCGGAATGAAAAAACGGGAAGCAAACTCATAGTTTCTAGAGAGATTTCGGAAAGTGATTTCGATTGTGGTGTGTCGAAATGGGTCGAGGTCACCGTCAATTTATAGACGCGTGGAGAGACAAAGAATTGAATCATAATCAATTCCGAAACGTTTATCATAAATTACAATTAAACCGAAACGTAATAAATTGAATTCAATATTCATAACGGACATAATCAATATGACCGTTTTACGTTACGTTTTAACATTGGAACAAATCCCGGTAATTGGATAGAGCGTTCGTCTCGAGTGTTCGACATTTCGACCCGCTCGACGCTATCTCAATTTTATTTAACTGCAATTATTTCCAACAATCCCCCACATAAATAAAATTGACAGATCACTGTTGACAACACCTGACTCAGGTAACAGAGTTCGGCAGTCAAATCCTGCATAGGATAGGTAGGTGTAACCCTTTGAACCTTCCCTTGTGAAAATATATTTCCTTACTGGTGATCAGTAGACGCGATGTCTTTGAACTGTTCGACCGTTCTTGTAAGTGAGAATATACCTCACACAAAATTCTCCTTAGACAGATTCAGTTCTCACTATTGTGTTCGTTCATGGTCATGAACACCATCTGGTTCTGCGAGAGTTTACGGAACTTGCGCCCTTTACAATTCCGTTGAAGCGACCCCACTTCACTCTAACATAGGTGATCTTACTAAAAGCGAACTATGCTCCGCTCGGTTATCATATACCGACGTGTAAGAATCATTAAAAGCTTCCAGTTTATCCTTAACCGTACATATCACTGTTTTTTCATCGTTGGAATGGACTAGGGAGTAACCCCCCCACAGTGATCCGTTAAAGTCTTACAGTTAGGTTGTCCCATTGAACCTAGTTCTTGGGATCTCCAGTCAGCTAGGTTGGGTTTCCACTGTAAAACTTCATTTTTCAATGGGCTTAAGTCACATTCCCTTTGATGATTTCACAACCAACTCTCACTTTTACCCTTTTCTGGTAGTGGATCCACACAACATTATCATTTGATTCACATAATCAACTATGATATATTTCTTTGAGAGTAGTTGTCTAACGACATTAAGTCTACGAGATATATGTCTAGACTTACCATTATGAAACGGTTTTACGCTCTTTTAATTGCATACTAAATTTCATAGTCGATGCAAATTATAGACGCGGTTTTTGCCATTTCAAAAAATCTTCCAAATATTTTCTTAGCCATTCGGCCTTATTGCCGTATAAAGATTCTATTGTGAATCTCTCACGTTAGTTTGGAAACTTTCCACATCCGATTCCAATTACTTTACAAGAGTTAATTCTTAGTTCATATATGCAATGTACAGTCCTCATACTCATATACAACAACTTAATGGAAGCAAATATTTTCTAGTAAACGCCCCCACATTTCCAGGTATTAATTGGAATTCAATGTTCACAAACCTTTGAACTTCTCAATTTTATCTCGTGATAAATAGAGTCCGACATTATTGCCATATATATTATGCACATATGCATGTGCGTCATTTGAGCGCTTCTAACCTCGTTGACGATTAGAATAACATCGTAAAATTGAAACCACAATTTCAATTAAACGTACAAGTACCTTGATCAATAATCAAGTGTACTTCGACAAAATACAATTTGTCATAAAATGTCCGTAATTTTCCAATGATTTTGGAAACCACAAAATTTCTCTCAAGAAATCATTTACATTTTCTAATAATTCTCTTTCATTTAGAAAATTACCAACTTAGAATTAAAATCGTAATTTTAATTCCACGTTTCACTTCTTAGTACCTCGATCAATAATCGGGTGTACTATAACCGAACATAATTATTTTTCCACAAAATAATTCTCACTGTATATTGATGCCTTTTTTTCAAAATAAAAGACTACATCCCAACGAGTATAGACACATGGTATACAATTTTGCAAGGCATTAAAACAACACATTTATATCATTGAATATTTCTAATTACTAATTACTATCGATAAATATCAAAATATATGTATACATATATTCTGCAATCTGCATATATATATATATATATATTTAATACAAGACGAACGACATAATGTGTATTTTAATAGAAAGAAAAATAACTACACTATATACACATATGATATATAAATTCATTATAAAAATGAGAAGTGATATCAAAGTTCACTCATATCTACGTGTCCTATATCGACAATTCGCACAACTATTTTTATTTTCCTTCTAAAAGGATATGCTATGCATACTTATGCAATATGATATATATATATAAATAATATCAATGCTAAAGTAAATAGCAATAACTCACAGTTATTTTGTGCGTTAGGTTAGTGCTCTTTCATCCGTTGGGTTGGTTCTTCGTTTCCATGGAATCTTCACCGCCTCTTCATATATTCATCAAGCGACAAAATAGAAAACCAACGTTAAAAAGTAAAAGCAATTAAATATGAAATTAATTGTCATTAACTCAATATGCGTCCTGATACGTCTCAACGGGCATTTCAGCCACCGGAACACCCGTCGCCGACCACGGCAGTTTTCTGTTCCGACGACCGCTTGGATTCCGAAAACTTTGGTGGAGTCGGTGACCTCAAGCTCGTCATGGTTGTCACAGAAAGAAAGAAGAAAAAAAAACCCTCGATGGCTGGTCAGAACTGATCAGTCAGCCGACCAGCACCAAGTTGCCTGGAAAAATTATCAACGATGGAACTCCATTGCCAACATCAACATGTCCTCGAAGCTCTCATCATTTTACTCAGGTTTGCGCCTGACCGTTCCTCGGTGACGGAAACCGCAACAACGCTGCCTTTATTGTCCGGTGACTTTCTCCGATTCTCTCTGAAGATCTGAATATGCAAAAAAAAAAAAAAAAAACTCGCCCCCATTTGCCATAGAAAGAAACCAGAAAATAACAAGTATTAGTAGTCTCTATTTTCATAATATATACATTATAGTTCACCAAATAAAACCTGTCTCAATAGCAAATTTCATATCATCGGAGGAATATAAAAAACAAAATGATATTACCCAATTGTCGCTGAAATCTATACGAAGTTTGACACCCAACAGTGTGACTCGATCTGCTGGCTTAGTCTTCTATCATTGCTTCATTTCTCACAATCATTAGAAAATCAAGTTAATCAAGCTTTACGATTGTTGGGTATATTTATATAAATGATGATATATGAGAAAATAAATAACGAAAAACAATAGCGAAGAGATTCGAAATACGTATCGACGTGTTCTTGGATCGACGAGCATCGGCTTGTCGCTTTGAACCGGAAAAAGGTTCTTGATATCCTGTAAAAGAGAAAACCGTTGGCCATTCCCGAGACGCGTTGGACGCTTTCCTTAAAGCTTGATTCGCCTCCTCTACGTGCTTGAGGTTCGTTAGGCGATAGCTTCCCAGGATATAACGGGATACCCGAGAACTCCGTAGCACTTCGAAGTTCACCGGCGAACTGAACCTTCTTGAACTCCGTTACCGAAAGACTCACGACATAAAACGATGGGAAGCATGAAAATTTGAGTTTGCGGAATGAAAAAACGGGAAGCAAACTCATAGTTTCTAGAGAGATTTCGGAAAGTGATTTCGATTGTGGTGTGTCGAAATGGTTCGAGGTCACCGTCAATTTATAGACGCGTGGAGAGACAAAGAATTGAATCATAATCAATTCCGAAACGTTTATCATAAATTATAATTAAACCGAAACGTAATAAATTGAATTCAATATTCATAACGGACATAATCAATATGACCGTTTTACGTTACGTTTTAACATCGGAACAAATCCTGGTAATTGGATAGAGCGTTCGTCTCGAGTGTTCGACATTTCGACCCGCTCGACGCTATCTCAATTTTATTTAACTGCAATTATTTCCAACATGCATTACCTCGACGATTGCTTCCACCTCAAGCAGCCACTTCTCAACTTCCGGGCAAACCGTCTCGAGATTCGCTTTGGCCTCGATCACTCGTCTTTTCACCGCTGCTTGTAGGTCATCGAGCTTCTGTATTCGAGAATTAAGCTCGCTCATGTTCCTCTTATACATAACTCGCCTGATTCTCGTCGGAGAAGATGACCCTGTGTGAGCGAGTCTTTTTCATTATAGCAAGCATATATGATGGATATATAAGTTAATATTTTTTTAAAAGGAAACTTGCGAAAGAATTAAGGGAAATTTCAAGAAAAAAGAGAAACGTGATTATAATTAACAATTTTGTATATTTTATATATTTATTTGTTTAGTTTTTGAGAGTGTAGATTGTATGCACTCAATTATATGGTTTATGTTGGAAATAATTGCAGTTAAATAAAATTGAGATAGCGTCGAGTCGGTCGAAATGTCGAACACTCGAGACGAACGCTCTATCCAATTACCGGGATTTGTTCCGACGTTAAAACGTTACGTAAAACGGCTATATTGATTATGACCGTTACGTTACGGATTAATTGCAATTTATTATTAGCCGTTATAGAATTGATTAGAAATCAATTCAATGTTTCCATCCCGTTACTATAAAATGGCGGTGACCTCGACCCATTTCGAAACACCATTGCAAAACCTATTTCCGAAAATCTCTCTAGAAACTATGAGTTTGCTTCCCGGTTTTTTCACTCCGCAAACTCAAAATTTCATGCTTCCCATTGTTTTATGTCGTGAGTCTTTCGGTAACGGAGTTCAAGAAGTTTCAGTTCGCCGGTGAACTTCGAAGTGCTACGGAGTTCTCGGTTATCCCGTTATATCCTGGGAAGCTATCGCCTAACGAACCTCAAGCACGTAGAGGAGGCGAATCAAGCTTTAAGGAGAGCGTCCAACGCGTCTCGGGAACCGCTTACTGTTTTTTCTGTTTTACAGGATCAAGAACACATGATCGGATCATAGCGACAAGCCGGTGCTCGTCAATCCAAGAATACAAAGATATGTATTAATAATTCTACTTGCTACTGTTTTTGCTTTAATTTGTTTCGCATTGTCATCATGTATAGAAAATATACCCAACAGTTTATTGGCCTGTATGTATGAGTACTGGGCTTTTTAAAAAATAAAAATAAAAATAAAATTATCTATTCCGGTCTGATTTTATCGGCTTTCAAAATCAAATTTTGTCTAGGTCCCGGTTTCAAAATCAATGTTTTGAAGAAAATGGACTAATATGTAACTATTGATCATACTTAAATCAATTTTCTTTAAGAGCGCATTTATTTTATTTCTTTCTCGATCAAGATCGATATATAGAGAAAGCTTTTTAAATTTAATGTTAAAGCTTGTAACCCGAATCCTTTTTCAAGCCTTGAATCGGACAAAACAAATTGAATGCTATGATTAAAAAACGGGGCGGGGCCACATCCTGGTAATCGGTCAGCATCGCATTTTATAAATTGGAAAATTTATACTTATTTTTCCATATATATATATATAGAGAGAGAATTGAGAAAGCCCACAAAAAGCCCAATCCACTATTGAGAAAGTCAACAAAAGTCAATAGGCAAAGAGACACTGCAAGCAAAAGCTCGGTCTCGTCCCCGTGCCGGCATTGTACGATCTAATGGAGCTTTGGGTGTTGGAGAACGTAGGCGATGAAAAATAGTGTCAAGACTCAAGACAATATGGAACATGAGAAAAATCGTGGACCGTCACTGGTGAAAGTACGATCGTGGACCTTCACTGGCGCGTTGGATGGAGGACCCGCGACGGGAAAAAGATATGTCAAAAAATTGTTTAACTTTCAGTGGCGTATTTCACTAAAATAGCCGGTCAATCAATAATTACCGGCTCAAAATGGCACCGGTGTGAAGATCGTCATTAAAGGATCTCAGTATAAAATTTTATTTTTAAGTATTATAGAATCTCAATAAAATTAATAAATTCGATTGAATAATATTTTTATTCGGTTTCAACTCGAATTTTGTAAATTTTATAGTTAATAAATTAATAACCTCGAAAATACCATAAAACTCTCTAATAAATGTAGAGGGCGATTTTCACCACCTTGCAGTCACAAGGAAAACCGTAAAGAACGCAATAAAATATATACACGATTATTCCCTGATTTATTTATCCCGATAGGACTCGGTTTTTCCCGTTTATTATCTTGGACAATCGAAGAATAATGATAAGGATATGATTTGATGCCGCACCACGCCGTTCTCGACGAGGCTGCCTACGTACCCAGCGAACCAGGATCAGGTCATCACGTAGTTCAATGGGTTTTGGCTTGATGAGCTCCTTCTTCTTCTTCTCTGTTTCGTTGGTTTTCTTCTCTTTTTCTCTTCTCTTCTTTCTCCTCTCTTTCTTTCTTCTCTTCTTGGCTGAATGTCTCTCGGCTGATTTTCTTGGATCCCCTCTTAATGAGGTTTCTTTTATTATTTATAGGGTTAGGGTTGATTGAGCCTTTTCACTTTGGGCTTTTCTGCGAATTGGGCCTTTCTTCATGAGTTAAGCCTTTCCTCACAAACTGGGCTTTTATGTTGACTACGGTCAACATATTTCTTGCCTCTATTCGACGTCGTTTTTGGGCCGTAATGGCACGCCTTATGTTAAGGATGGATTTGACGAAATCTGACATCAACAGTTAGTCCCCCATTTTATCAAGTGTGAAACACTTGGTAAAATGTAGAGAAAAACTTCATTACTTCCGATCTGAATCGACGCTCCTAATGATAGGAATCCTCGATCATGTTGTCGCCCGGTGGTGCTCTCCGGTAATAATACCCATAGTATGTGATAACGTGGCTAGGAGTCGTCGGGTAGGAGCTTTGACTTTACGATATCGGCGATGAGAGGGTTGACAACTCTCTCGGGTAGCCGATGGTCTCGCCAATGTTTAGCGGTGTTTGACTTCTCACGAGCTCAACGAGGTAGGCTTCTACGGATTCCTTGAACGAAGGGAATGGGATTACTACTTGGACCGATGCCACTTTCTCCGTAGATCCTTGCTATGAACTCGGCCCTCGTGATATGCGATGAGCCTGTCGACTTCAATGGAGATGATGGTTTTAAGGGAGCAGCGTGAACGCTCCAATAGTGTGAACTCGACTTGGGAGTGTGAAAAAGAGTTGGTGTGGTAAATGACTTCTAGGGGCAGAGACTGTTGCGCTTATCGATGCGGTATTTGACTCCTCGATCCCTGTGTCATCAGAGGAAGCGTACTTCTCTTGGTGCGAGCTCTTCTCGTCGTTCGTCGGAACAGCTCCTTGTCGTCGCCATGTCGTGGATTTCGTCATTCTTTCTTTCATTACTATCCATCTATTTTCAAATTCCTCCTCGCAGGTTGATGAGACTTGTCACGATTCTTGTCTGTTGAGATACCCTGAGGGCGTGCTAGCCTCGTTTCTTAATGAGAGCGATGGGCACTTTGTCATCATCGAAGATTTCTTGAAAAATCTGATAAGGCGTACCGTCGCCGCGCTCTCCGAGGATTCGGACGATGAGGCTCTCCCAGCTTCTTCGGGCATTCTGCTCGAGTTAATGAGACGAGACCCCGAGCATTATGCCGCGGTGGAGAGGCTTCTTATGGATGTCCTGGTTGAGAGCGTGGATTTCGTCATAGAGCAAGTTGCCGACAAAGTTGTTCGGGATGATTGACCTTCCTCTATTTCCTTTTGTAAATTATTTTGTGGCTGCAATGTATCAATCAGGATTTGCGCCGGAGCGGCTTTGTAGTTTGCCGGGGTATGCGCCGTAGCGTGTTACGTACCGGGCTTTGTGCGCCGGAGCGGCTTTGTAGTTCGCCTGGGTATGCGCTGTAGCGTCTTACGTACCGGGCTTTGTGCGCCAGGGCGGCTTTGTAGTTTGCCGGGGTATGCGCTATAGCGTCTTACGTACCGGGCTTTGTGCGCCGGAGCGGCTTGTTATTTTCTTTGATTTGTCGGCGATGAGCTTGTCGGTATGCACCGGGCTCTGTCGCGATGAAGTGCTTGGCACTGATTTGTCGGCGATGAGCTTGTCGGTATGCACCGGGCTCTGTCGCGATGTATCGATCGGAATTTGCGCCGGAGCGGCTTTGTATTTTCTTTGAGTCGGCGATGAAGTGCTTGGCACTGATTTGTCGGCGATGAGCTTGTCGGTATGCACCGGGCTCTGTCGCGATGTATCGATCAGAATTTGCGCCGGAGCGGCTTTGTATTTTCTTTGATTTGTCGGCGATGAGCTTGTCGGTATGCACCGGGCTCTGTCGCGATGAAGTGCTTGGCACTGATTTGTCGGCGATGAGCTTGTCGGTATGCACCGGGCTCTGTCGCGATGTATCGATCGGAATTTGCGCCGGAGCGGCTTTGTATTTTCTTTGATTTGTCGGCGATGAGCTTGTCGGTATGCACCGGGCTCTGTCGCGATGAAGTGCTTGGCACTGATTTGTCGGCGATGAGCTTGTCGGTATGCACCGGGCTCTGTCGCGATGTATCGATCGGAATTTGCGCCGGAGCGGCTTTGTATTTTCTTTGATTTGTCGGCGATGAGCTTGTCGGTATGCACCGGGCTCTGTCGCGATGAAGTGCTTGGCACTGATTTGTCGGCGATGAGCTTGTCGGTATGCACCGGGCTCTGTCGCGATGTATCGATCGGAATTTGCGCCGGAGCGGCTTTGTATTTTCTTTGATTTGTCGGCGATGAGCTTGTCGGTATGCACCGGGCTCTGTCGCGATGAAGTGCTTGGCACTGATTTGTCGGCGATGAGCTTGTCGGTATGCACCGGGCTCTGTCGCGATGTATCGATCGGAATTTGCGCCGGAGCGGCTTTGTATTTTCTTTGATTTGTCGGCGATGAGCTTGTCGGTATGCACCGGGCTCTGTCGCGATGAAGTGCTTGGCACTGATTTGTCGGCGATGAGCTTGTCGGTATGCACCGGGCTCTGTCGCGATGTATCGATCGGAATTTGCGCCGGAGCGGCTTATGTACCCAGCTGTGCGCCGGAGCGGCTTTGTTTGGTATATCAAGCATTTTCGCCGTTTTGGGCTTGGTCGGTACCCTAAATGTATACATATGTTTTCTCGGCACTCTCGCCGGTTTCTTTATAAATTTGTAGATATATGTATATTGTTACCTTTTTTTGCGATGAGGTCAGCCAACTTCGTCGCCGATTATGCGCCTTGGTTAGGATAAACCTCGTCGTGTCCGCATCAAACTTCGGTTTTATGAGGGTCGTCATCGTCGAGCGCGTCGCAATCAGATCTCCTCGAAATGTTGGTAATGGCGTCTTCGTTGATGATTTCCCGGTGGAGGCGAGCTTTCTTTGATGACGAGATGTCTGGTGACGAGCTCTTTTTGGTGACGATCTTCTATTGGTGATGAGCTCCTCGAGCTCCCCCTTGATGAGCTCCTCGAGGTCTTCTCTGTGATGAGGTCCTCGAGGTCTTCTCTGTGATGAGCTCCTCGAGCTCTTCTCCTTCGTGATGAGCTCTTCGAGATGAGCTCTTCGAGATGAGCTCCTCGAGCTGAGCTCTTCGAGATAGGCTCTTCGAGATGAGCTCTTCGAGATGAGCTCCTCGAGCTTTCCTCTTCGTGATGAGCTCTTCGAGCTCCTCCCTCCTTGTGACAAGCTCTTCGTGATGAGCTCTTCGAGCTTCCCTCTTCGTGATGAGCTCTTCGAGATGAGCTCCTCGAGCTGAGCTCTTCGAGATAAGCTCTTCGTGATGAGCTCTTCGAGATGAGCTCCTCGAGCTTTCCTCTTCGTGATGAGCTCTTCGAGCTCCTCCCTCCTTGTGACAAGCTCTTCGAGCTTTCCTCTTCGTGACAAGCTCTTCGTGATGAGCTCTTCGTGCTTTCCTCTTCGTGACAAGCTCTTCGTGATGAGCTCTTCGAGATGAGCTCCTCGAGCTGAGCTCTTCGAGATAGGCTCTTCGAGATGAGCTCTTCGAGATGAGCTCCTCGAGCTTTCCTCTTCGTGACAAGCTCTTCGTGATGAGCTCTTCGAGATGAGCTCCTCGAGCTGAGCTCTTCGAGATGAGCTCTTCGAGCTTTCCTCTTCGTGACAAGCTCTTCGTGATGAGCTCTTCGAGATGAACTCCTCGAGCTGAGCTCTTCGAGATAGGCTCTTCGAGATGAGCTCTTCGAGATGAGCTCCTCGAGCTTTCCTCTTCGTGACAAGCTCTTCGTGATGAGCTCTTCGTGCTTTCCTCTTCGTGATGAGCTCTTCGAGCTGCGCTCTTTAAACATCTGTAACTTTCTCCTCGAGCGTTCGTTTTAAGCAAATGACCTATCAAATCGAAGCTAAAGACATAATCTTTGAGAAAAACTAGAAATCATGTTTAGTTGATAAATATAAACGAGAATATGGTCTGAGGAGCGACGGGCGACGAGCAGGCGTCTGACGAAGCCATCGCTCTCGGCGACCAATCTTCCGGCGTCCATAACTTTTTCCTCGAGCGTCTGATAGGGGCGAACGACCCGTCAAATCGAAGCTAAAGACATAATCTTTGAGAAAAATTAGAAATCATGTTTAGATGATAAATAGAAACGAGAATATGATCTGAGGAGCGACGGGCGACGAGCAGGCGTCTGACGAAGCCATCGCTCTCGGCAACCAATCTTCCGGCGTCAATAACTTTTTCCTCGAGCGTCTAATAGGGGCGAATGACCCGTCAAATCGAAGCTAAAGACATAATCTTTGAGAAAAATTAGAAATCATGTTTAGATGATAAATAGAAACGAGAATATGATCTGAGGAGCGACGGGCGACGAGCAGGCGTCTGACGAAGCCATCGCTCTCGGCAACCAATCTTCCGGCGTCCATAACTTTTTCCTCGAGCGTCTAATAGGGGCGAATGACCCGTCAAATCGAAGCTAAAGACATAATCTTCGAGAAAAATAAGAAATTATGTTTATATGATAAGTAACGACGGGGATATGGTCCAAAGAGTGACGGGCGACGATCAGGCGTTTTACGAAGCCGTCGTCCTCGGTGACCAATCTTCCGATGTTCATAACTTATGCCTCGAGCATCCGATAGAGGCGAATGACCCGGCGAATCGACGATCAAGGCAAGGCCTGTAAGAAAACGCTAAAAACAAAACACAATTTTATTTATCAAAGGTAAAGACGAGATCAGCGCTCGGTGCTGTCGTTATCGTCGTCAGTCGTCTTCTCTTCGAGTTCCTGGCTGTGAGTTAGAGAAAAACTAAGCCCCCTCGGTGGGCGCCAAACTGTAGAGGGCGATTTTCACCACCTTGCAGTCACAAGGAAAATCGTAAAGAACGCAATAAAATATATACACGATTATTCCCTGATTTATTTATCCCGATAGGACTCGGTTTTTCCCGTTTATTAGCTTGGACAATCGAAGAATAATGATAAGGATATGATTTGATGCCGCACCACGCCGTTCTCGACGAGGCTGCCTACGTACCCGGCGAACCAGGATCAGGTCATCACGTAGTTCAATGGGTTTTGGCTTGATGAGCTCCTTCTTCTTCTTCTCTGTTTCGTTGGTTTTCTTCTCTTTTTCTCTTCTCTTCTTTCTCCTCTCTTTCTTTCTTCTCTTCTTGGCTGAATGTCTCTCGGCTGATTTTCTTGGATCCCCTCTTAATGAGGTTTCTTTTATTATTTATAGGGTTAGGGTTGATTGAGCCTTTTCACTTTGGGCTTTTCTGCGAATTGGGCCTTTCTTCATGAGTTAAGCCTTTCCTCACAAACTGGGCTTTTATGTTGACTACGGTCAACATATTTCTTGCCTCTATTCGACGTCGTTTTTGGGCCGTAATGGCACGCCTTATGTTAAGGATGAATTTGACGAAATCTGACATCAACAATAAATTTTTTAAGTATTAGCAGAGAACTGCTTTCATGTATGTGCTAATAAAACACAATGTGAGGTGCAACTTCCAAGTGTTTCTCGCAGCAAAAATATATGGGATATATACGGGCATAAGTACCTATAATCTAGTATTTAGGAGTCTTGATATAATTTTTGTTGTTTGATTAAATACTTGATGTTATGATAATTATGTCTCTCGGGCCCTCGGCTCTCATGTTTTCAATTTGAACACTAACGGAAACTTACGTAGCTATATAAATCGGAGCACTCTTAAGCCGTAATACAAACCAATAGTTATGCCGCAAATATCCATTAATTATTATTATATCTTATATTCCAATTGCTCATAATTTCCTTGTCTTGATTCTTCAACCCACAAGTTATTCTCTCAACAGCATAACATAACCACCACGGCTTTTGGATTAAGCTCTTACTATTAAATATTAACACAGCGAAATATATACATGATAATACACTAATTATTCATAGACCAAACCCTTAAGCAACGGCCAACCAAGCTCCGATGGAGAGTTCGGGCCCGTCTCCGGTGAAGTCGGCCCTGCCGATGGTGTTCTACGCCCTCGTCGTTGTCGGAACCGCCGCGATCGTGCTCGCTCTCTACAACCTTATTGTCCTCCGGTGGTGTTCCAACCGCCAGAACCGGTCGGACGAGAGGCGAAACCCTTTAACAGAGGCCGCCGCCGTGGCCGGCACGAGCGGTGGCACGAGGATCGGCTTGGCGGTGCCGGCCAGCTTTCGGTTCAAGAAGGAGATGGCGACGGGAGAGGACGGCCAGCACTGCGAGTGCACAGTTTGCCTCTCGGCTTTCGAGGAGGGTGAGGAGATCCGGCGGCTGCCACGGTGCCGGCACGCGTTCCACTCACCGTGCATCGACATGTGGCTCTTTTCGCACCCGGACTGCCCGCTCTGCCGCGCGCCCGTGAGGTCGAGGGAGGGCTTGCTAGTGAACTCTGCGGAATCCGTGTGACTTGTGAAACGAAGTCCGTGAATTCATTCGTGTCTCGTCTCGTGCTGTTTTCGCACATAGAAAGTTTGTTTGACTTTGAAATATTAAGATGGTTCATTCACTGTGTTGTTTGGATTGGTCCGATTTATTAGCCTTTTTTTTCCACCATTAAATCGGTCACATTTTCTTCATTGTCATTATTTTTAATATTTCAAGAGTTAATTAATTAATTTTCCCTCTATTGTACTGAAATAGTCTCTAATTAAGATGAAAAAAAAAAAGATTATCCTAGTTTGTTAAATATTATATTATTAAAGAAATTCCCTTTAAAAAATATGATTTTTTTTTAATTTATTCATCCGTATAGAAGTATGGGAAAATTCCGTACTAACACACTTAAACATAATGATTATCGCCGTAATTGCAAGCACTCATGGACCGAGTTCTTCCCGGTTAAACCGTCTTTCTTATAGAAGGATCCTAGGAGTCAATAACTCTTATATGTTTTAATAAAAGAGAACAACTTTTCAAATAAAATATGTAGGTGCACGAAAATTCAAACTCGACGGGTTTAACACACACATATTATATATATTATTAATATACCAACCACGGATTAGTTGAAGCAATATATTCCAATTTCCAATGAAATGAAAGCTCTAGGAGATAGAAGATGCACGAAGCTTTGATTACGACATAGAATTTGACATATCTTGACATGTAATTTTTAACGTTTAATGATTGCCTAATCAGCGGCTTTGTAAAATACGACAATATACGATTTTTTATTTATTTATTATTAATGTACGAAGTTCATCATTTCATGTATGATTTGTTGTATATATAATTCAAAATTAGCTTTCATCTTTAATGTGTTGTGTTATGGGTTAATTTTGTAAAGGTTATTTAATAAAGGAAAATTATTTAATTAATTATTTCTTTATTAAATAAACCTATTTTTTTACCAAATTATTCACTGGAAGCCCGTTTTCGAAAAATGAAGGGTCCAGATGATCCCAAAAATATCGAAATACCCAAAATCGATATAAAATTTGTAAAAAACGGACTCGGGAAACACCCGGGACCTCCGGGACACGCCGGGAAGTACCCGGGCGGGCCCCATCGCTCCCCAAGGGTCAACCGCCACGTGGCAGCGCCCCAGCAGCCCTCCCAAAGGGCAAACACTGTGCAGACACGTGTTGGGCTTCGGTTGGGCGAGAAATGGTGCTGACATCAGCCCTGGGACGCGTGCTGACGTCATCGGAGTGGGGAGCAAGTCACCCTTGAGCCAGCCGCCTTCTCCCCGCGCGCGAGGGCGCGTCGCTGATCCGATCGGCGTGATTCCGGTGGCGTTGGATCGGCCACGTCCCGAGGATGCGAAAAAACATATAATTTTGCACCAGGGGCCTCCCGAGTCAAAAGTTATTTGCATTTGAATCCCCGGGTTCTCTTATAAATAGAAGCTCGGTTTCAGTTAAACGGGAACTCATTTCTCTCTCAACGGAACTCGACCAAATCTCTCTCTATACCCTCTATAACTCGCCTCCCCTCAAATATCACTCTAATGTTGAGCGTCGGAGGTGAATCAGGGGGTATCCCCCCCGGTTCTCCCTGATCTCGGGTGTTGTTTTGTCCAGGTTCTGGGAGAGAGAAAACACATTTGAGCGGAAGTTCTGGAGAAGATTCTGGCACGATCCAAGACCCTCCTTGCCAAGGTTCTAGGTTCGTGAGGTGCTCGTTCTATCCACTGGTCTTGTATCTCCGGCAGATATACAGATTACGCGGATAGCCCGAGGACCCGGATCTGTCCCCGTGACGCCGGTCGAGGGTCTGATCCACCAGGGTTCACTGGAGAGTCGATACCGTGACCCCCCCTACGCGGTGGCCAGGAATCCGTTTTTGGTGTCCCGAACCTGTAATCCGGGCCAGGCCAAGTCCTGGCCCTATTAGCAACAGGTAGTGGAGTTTACCACGGATTTCTGGCCGTCGAGTCAGAGGAGGGTCCGTTCGACTCAAAGGTCCGGAGCCCAAGCCCTAAAGTCACAAAAATCAACGAGACGACATTGGGCCCGGCCCAACACGAGCAATTGGGCCGCTGAATGTTTGAGGCATTTTTCTGCATCAACATGTTGTATTATAACATAAACTTAAACACCAAAAGATATGCCTGTATAAACACAACACAAAACAATATGCATATATATACACGATCACGAACACGAACACGAAATCACGAATGCGACATTTTCTTTTGATTGAAAGCTTCAGAGGTCAAAACGACATTAGAACCCGTTCATATACACACACACATATATATATATATAACCCATACATATTAGTTACATATATATCACTCTATATATAGAGAGAGATGAAAACGACTAATATGACAACTCTCTTTTGATTGAGAACTTCGGAGTTAAAAACGACACTAGATTCTATTATTAGAAATTTTTCTACAAGTTCCCGACACAGATTATAAAACCTGCATTTTGGATTAAAAGAAATCAGAAAGCGGTATTTATGGGCATCGGTTTTGAGAACCCGGATCAATTTTAGCAGAACAAGTAAAAACAATAACTGCCGGTTGCTAGTTTTAAACCATAACTGCCGGTTCAAGAACCGCTAAGAACTTTTTTACTTGTTACTGTAAATTTTTGTTTCACGGAACCTATACCGGATTTGAGAATCCCGTTAAACAAGGAACTGGACTAAGTACTACCGTTTCCTTTCCCTATCTTACCCCTACTAGATTCATTCGGTACAACGGAATAAAATTATGCTTTGGTTGAGAAATTAAATCGTTAAAACGACACTAAATTCATTCAAGGTATAAAATTATGCTTTGGTTGAGAAATTAAATCGTTAAAACGACACTAAATTCATTCAAGAAAAATTAGGCCAAGGAAAAAAGTCAACTGGTCCATTGACATAATTACCCTCTATCTGATATGTTTTCATCTGTACAACTAGTATGTAATTATCACACGTGAAGTTATTAAAATTATTTATGTTTCGAATCTCGTTTCGAATCCACACGTTCTCGAATTTATATCACAATAGTAAGAAAGTAAATGAAGAGTACAAATATCATCATAAAAAATATA
Organism: Parietaria judaica; assembly: GCA_954871525.1. Classification (NCBI taxonomy): domain Eukaryota; kingdom Viridiplantae; phylum Streptophyta; class Magnoliopsida; order Rosales; family Urticaceae; genus Parietaria; species Parietaria judaica. The sequence continues at coordinate 1,296,157 of OX940864.1, read as the reverse complement.
TATACTACATTCTTCTCAAGTTATCTAACCGAGCCTGCAAATCGCTATCGATCCCGCCGCCATCTTCGTTTCCAACGGCCGCCTCTGCCTGAGGAGCTTTGGCCTTAGAGGCCTGCGCAGCAACCGCAGCTGATGGAGCACTCACAAGCTGCACATATATAAAAATAAATAAATATATAAAAAACCATATTTCGCGTTTGGATCCAACAATTTAGAGGAAAGTTAATAATACAAAATCACGATCATATTCTCGAAGAAAACAACCAAATAGTCAAGATTCAATTATCCTTTTTGTCTTATAAATTTGAGATCGGACCTCCTTGTGGTCTAACTTTCACGAAGGAAAGGATAGGGTAAAAACGACAAAGTACCTCTTGGTTGACGTCGATGCCAATCTCGTCGAGCACCTGATTCACGAGCTCGTCGGTCTCCTCTTCCTCTTCATCTCCCTCCAAAGCATCATCAATGGCATCGGCCATGACTTCGGTCGTGAGTTCCATCTTCTCATTCTGCCTCTCAAACTCTTGCATGATCTTCTGCAAAGAAGGCAAGTTCATCTGTCGGTTCATTTGGCCCATCGCCTTCGTCACCCCTTTCATCGCCTCTCCCATTGCCTGAGTCGATTTCAACGTCTGAAAGCATAAAGCAACAAACTTCCGATTAGAAATTGACCAAAGCGGTTATAATCCGGTCATATCAACAAGAACTTATTCTACCTGGATTCGAAGAGCGACTCCCTGGAGTTGCGATTTGAGCTTGTAAAACTTCTCAATCTGGTGTCGTGTTCTTACGAGGTCCTTTGCCATAACTTTCACCGCCCCCTGAAATGGTACCCGAAAAAAAGAAAAACATCAAATATTTCCGAGCTCGAAATAGTTTAAATTTGTAATGCCTAAAGGAAAGACAATGTTATTAGCGAAAATCACGAACCATCTGGCCCTGTTTGGCGCTTTTCTTGATCTCGGCAATGAGCTTCTTCTCTTGCGTTTGCAGGCTTTGTCTCTCCCGTTCGATTTCTCTGATCGACTTGTCCAGCATCCTCTTGTTTTCCCGCAGAAGCTCTGAGATTACGATCGAAACTCAGTCCCAACTCAACCATTACTTATTCAACAACAAACTATTAGATAAGGCAAAAGTACTAAACTTTGGAGCCCTAAGACCTTCAACAATCCTTCAATCACTAATTTCTATCTTCTGATCCGAATGTATTAAATCAATCATTATCATGATCAATGAGTTCAACGAACAACATAGAAATTCAGAATCAAACACCAACTAAATCACAAATTATCACTACCAATTGAACCAATCCCCGTAATCACGAATAGCAACAACCTAAAACCCCAACCAAAATCAGCAAATCGGAACCCTAAATCCTCGAGTTTCAGGCGACGAACCTGCCGGGGTCTTTCGCTTGCCGAAGAGGAAGCTCATGGCGGCGGATCGGAGAGCCGAGAATCGAATCTGGAAGCTTTCCGGCGATCGATTGCTTGATCTTGGCGATCGGATTGATGATCTGAGCGAGAATCTGGATTTTATTGGATGGCTTCTTCTTCTTCTTCTTCTTCAAAGCTGTGCAGCGCTTACGCGTTGTGGGGGTTGCGAGGAATCAACTACCCTGCCACGTGGACATCAGCTTGGTGGGACCCACTCTCGGTTGCTTAGCGAGCTTTTCTTATCGTAAGAAATAGAAATATTAGCGGCAAATATGTTCAAGTCTACGTAAAATTCACGGTAAATGTAGTTAAGTTTATGTAAAATTCATAATCATATACACTCAAGTTTTATTTATGTTAAAGTCTACGTAAAATTGACCGTAAATGTAGTTAAGTTTATGTAAAATTAATAATCATATATACTCAAGTTTTATTTATGTTAAAGTTTACATAAAATTGACGCTAAATGTACTTAAGTTTATGTAAATTTAATAATCATATATTCAAGTTTTATTTATGAGAGTCGAAGTATTTAGACTTGAGTAAAAGTTTGTTGCTTGAGTTTTATCGTGTCACTCTTGTTAGCTTACAATGTGATAAATGAGAGTTTATAAATTAAATGCGTGTAAAAACTATATAACATGTGGTAAATAAGAATCCAACGATGTGTCAATTACAGAATGGAGACGGAAAATATAGCCCTATATTTTTACGCGACTTGGGTCTTCGATCATTACAAATGAAACTTAGCTACACTTTTCGCTATTATTTCCTTTTGGAAATACTAAAAACCAAGAAACGACATGGGGAAAAAAATTGATAGCCATGTGCTGATGAAATGACAAGAAAATAATAAGATGAGAGACAAACGACATATGAACGGTAAGTACCCAACTTTGAGTTTGTGATCTTTCTTTCATTGGGTGTGATGTGACGTGTTCTAATTAGTCCAGTCTCTCTTTTTAAGAAAAACGACATGAAATAAAACAAAGAACAAAAATACTGAAAAATAGTAGAACGACGAACGACATAAACTTGATGCAAAACAAACAAGGAAGTCGAAGCAAACCCAAGAAACGACAAGAATAGTAAACAACGATAAAATAGAGAAAGGAAGCTGTTACCAACAGAGATACATGAAAACGACTGAAAAAAAAATGTCATTACATTCGAACGACAAATAGGGTAGGGTAAAATACAGCAAGAAATTATAGCTTTTTTTTTTTTTGGGTGGTATTTATTATTCAAAATAAATAAATTAGAAGATGAATAAAGTATTTAGATATCGTTTTTTAGTTACATTAAGCGGTACGTGTGAAAATAGACCATTTAAAAAATAAAATAAAAATAGTACAGATGGTTCATTTGTTATGATTTAGTGGCAAATAGTTCTTAATTGTTAATATGGATGGGAAAGTGGATAGAAATATCTAAAAATACTTATTGGATTAATTTTAAGGAATTGATATAAAACAAAAAAATATATAATATAATAATTTTACTAAAAAAATGTTACAAAATATTTAAGCTACAAAATTAATCCTAAATTAACTATTTCCGCACTTACCCTTTTAACATATGGACTATTTTTGCTATATTAACTCATTATATTTTTTGCCATAAATATAAGACTAGAAATAGTACTTTGTTGGTAGAAATAGGCTTTAAGATCTATAAGTTAAGGTATGAAAAATCTATGTCGCAAAGTACTCAACTTTACAATTTTTTATTTTTTTTAGAAACTTAAAAAGCTAATTGCGATTCCAATTTCCACGCATGCGCGTAAAGATTGCCATATACTCTTAAAGCTGATTTTATTATTTATTTATTTACTGGTGATTATTATTATTATTATTATTATTATTTATTTTCCGTTTTTTTTCTCCCTTTTTCCTTTTTATTCATAATTTTACTATTGCTTTGCTAGTAAATAAAAGTACAGAGGACAGTCTCTACTGTCGAGCACACACGTGGGAGATCATGAACGTATATGATGAATAAACTTATGGAAATTTAATATCGATATATTTTTTTGTTTAATCCTAATATTTAAAACTTCTCCCAAAAGATAATCTCGTAAATTAAATTTGATTCACCGGGTCTGACTATGAATAGCCGGTGAAAAACACGTAAACAAAGGTGATAAAAACTTTGAGAGTTTTTTATTACGACCTAATTTCGGATACCCGTGAAGTTTTCGTTGGAAAAGAAGGAAGTTAGTGGGTGAGTCGCGATTCATAGAGATATGCCAATCTTTTAAGTAATGTTAAGTTGTATAACTATTTATTTATTTATTTAATTCATTACGAAACAAGAATATGTGCATTCAATTTTCTTATTATTCAACGAATATATTTCCCTATAGTCATAGGCGAGCTAGTATGCTAGTAGCATACTCACGCATAGGCTCATTAATCTTCAAAAAAATACCACTATATACTATATATATAGTATATATATATTAAGTATAGTTTATGTAGTTGTTACATATATCTTTATTTGTATTGTTAATAAGTCTTTATATCTATTTACATGTATATTGATTGTGCCATAATTAATTATTTATTATTGAAATACACTCGGCGGAAGGCAGTGCATGCAACACACTCGTTATTTTCGACGGTGTCGGTGACGTACTCAACGATATCAACGATGCATTCGGCATTTTTTGACATAATCGCGGTGTTGGCGACCCACTTGGCATTGTCGACTGTGTCGACAATGTATACTCACGACCAAGTGCGTTGCCGACACTGCCAAGTACGTCACCGACACCGCCGATATTATCGAGTGCGTCACCGACACCACCGAGTATGTCGCATAAACTTATCATTAACTTTGGTTTAGTGACAGAGCTCAAAGTTATACTGAAACTAAAACATTGGGTATTTATGACGGAAAAATAAGTATTGAAATATACTCTCTGCGAAGTGTAAAAATGAGGTATTTATGTCGCAATTATCTCTATTTTAAAAATTAGTTAAATAATTTTTTTCTCCAATCATATATTTACTTATTAGATAATTAATTAATAAACTACAAAGAATAATAACTAAATTTTATTACTTTTATCATTAAAATAATTTTTATTTCACTAAATTTTTACAATAATTTTTCTTAAATCTCGATTTATTGTAAAAGTGCATCGCCTGAAATACAAAGCTGGCTCCGCCACTGCCTATAGTTATATTGTATTTTTAATTTTGACTAAACCTGGAGAAGGAATCAACCTGTACTTGAAGAAAAATAGATTACTATATATCATAATTAATTTGTTTGAATATTATTCCCTCATTATAAAGATTCCAATATATATGCCTTATAGATCTTGATTCCTCAATCAAACCCCATGCAAAGAACCTACGTGTTTCTTAATAAGATTATAACGGTTAATATACACATGAATATATCCAGTTTTAATTTTTTTTATAGTACTTTGTAATTGATTCCAAGGGAAAATAATTTCCGTTCAAGTTTGACGAGGCCGACCAACGAAAGAGCAATCATTGAGCAGCGCTTTGAGAGGTGTTCGTGCAAGGCTCGATTATCGGAGGATGTAATTTTTTATTCAGAGTGTCATGACTTGAGTGTTCATCATATAAAATCGCAGCTCGGGATGATAGCTACGCTGCCCTACGCATGCGTGGAAAGGTTTTGCCAGTTCCGAGTTATGACTTCTATCTAGGGCCCTGTTTTGTGTGATTCAACGCACATTTTAGTTTTTGTGCTTGTTTGACATTATCGTATTTTCAATTTCATGTTGTTTCTTTGTTTTTGGATGTCGTAATGTATATATATGTGAATAGTGTAATTACATATTTAAATATGTGTGTGTGTATATATATATATGTCTATATATATAGACTAAAGAATTGGCACACTGTTTTAGCAAACAAACAAAAAAATGGAGTATTAATTATGTGAAGGTGGCAAGAAACGGTTGCTGAAACTAGGAGACTTGAAGGGTTCTTCTTAGTATAATATTATATATTATATATATATATATATATATTATAGTATTAAGACAAATATAGAAGAAAGTGTGTGTTAAGTAGAGCTGGTACGGTGGTCCTTGCTTATTAAGTAGGTGATAATAATTTGGAACACATGCAAATGTTGTAAATCACACTTCTGTATATTGCTATATGCCACTGATTTATGCTTGGTTGGTGAGGAACATTACCCACAACCAAATACATACATACATACAGATACACATGTAAATATATTATATATTTTATAGATATTTTTGCGGCACAAGTTTCTAATCTTATACCGAAGTGTGTCGGTAAATTTTCATTCACTTATAGACGTTGACTCAACACGAATGGAATTGGATCTCGACATTTTATTGTGATTTTTGGGCGCTATTGTCGCAAAAAAAGATTTGAAATATGTCTGCACATGTTAGATGAAAGTAGGTACTTATGCCGCATATATTAATATAGGGGCATGTACTGTACATAGATTCTGTACAGAATTGATTCAGTTCTCGTACCGAGCATTATCGAGTAACTTTGAAATGCCAAATTATTTTGAACCTTTATTTTTTTTACATCAATTATTTTGAACCATTGATTTTTATTTTTACTCAAAATCCACATATTACATATCAATATTAATGAAACCTTTATTCTTATGAAAAATTGTGGGTCATTTCTACTCTTTATCATATGTAATAAGACTGTGAACGAATTTATTTCCGAATATTTACACGACCGTAATATTTTGTAACATTACACCGTGATTACTCGAGCTCTCGCGGCTTGGCACCAAAAGCAGCCTTTAAATTTTATTCATGTGCAATGAACAATTCTTAAATACATTTCTAGGGTAATCCGAAAATATCTATCGTTCATATATATTCAGTATGAAGTACGTGATTTAAATACATTGCATGATAACAATTTCGCAGATTTATGATCGACATTCATGATCCATAATAATTATATTGATTAGACTACTCAAATATTTTCGGATAGTTCATACATAAATGCACCTTCAATGGGGTATGAAGTGTATATATATATACACGTACATACTACAGAGATAACTCCAAAAACCTAAATCATATTGGCTCTATTATGCGGCCATATTTTCATTTACGATATTTATCAAGAAAAAAAAAATCCGGGAACATATTTGTTAAGGTCAGATTTTGTCAAATCTTTCCCTAACACTACCCTTTGTCGTTTATGAAGTAAACGACGTAAAAACAAGGGAACGACTGCCTAAGTAGTTCAGGCCCATCAAGGAGCAGAAGAAATAAGGCCCAACAAGCGAAGCCCATGGAAAGTCATCATCCGACCAAGCCAGCCCAACACCTCATCGCGAGAAAGGAAGCTCATCGGAGAAAGCTCTTCGAGAAAGCCTACTCGTATTAAAAGATATTCATTCGAGATCGCGAGAAAGAAGGGAAGACTGGGTTATTCGGTTGAAGATTTCGTGGGATATCCAACGCAAAATAAGGAAGTCAACCACGATCATAGCGAAACAGAAGGAAACCCTAGCAAGATTTGAGGAGTATTCTAGAAGACTTTCAAGCCTATATATACGGATGTAAACTTAGCATAATGATTTCATTTCAGTATCCAGTGTTCAGTATCCAATATTATCGTGAGTTTTGAGAGAATAAATCCTTGAGTCTTCGAGTCTGATTATTCATATTATTCTCGATTTCCCAAGGGTTAGAGAGTGTAATCTTCGATTGTCCAAGCTATCAAACGGAAGAAACCGGGTCCTCTCGAAATTATAATAAATCAGAGATATTCGTATTATTTATAATTATCTATTATTTTCGATTATCTTTGTGACTGCACGGTGAGTAAAATCGCCCTCTACAGTTTGGCGCCCACCGAGGGGGCTTTGTTTCTTTCTATCGCACAGCCAGGAAATCGAAGGGAGGAAGGAGGATGTCAACCGAGGAAGCCAACTCCGCCCAGGAGCAAACCATGCAGCGAATGCAACAGCAACTGGCCGAGGCCATCGCAAAGATGACGGAGGTCACAAGCAAAGCCGAGGAGTCCGCCCGAAAAATAGAGGAGCAGGCCGCGGAAAACAGACGCCTCGCAAGCCTCCTAGAGCGTGCGGAGAGACCGCGCCCGACGAACCAGATAGCAGAATCGGCCGCACGAGCTGCTGGGGGAAGCGCCAGCAGAGACACGGTGACGACGGACACACCGGTGGGCATGTCAACCCCCTCGCTCATCAGGAACCTCTTCGACACGGACGCAGCCCAGCCAACCACGGCGAATCGAGCGGAAGACACGCCGGGGAACACACAGGGCAATGCAACGACGGACGTGGCGGCGAGAGTGGCCGAAGAAGTGGCCAAGGCGATGGCCTTAATGTCAGCAAAGATGGAAGCCAAGCTCGGAAAGGTCGCTTCACAGGTGCATCAAGCGACGAGCTCGGCGCCAGAAATCGACAGGATGGTGCGAGAAGCCAGAATCACCCCGTTCACGACGAGGATTCGGGGAATAGAGCTGGAGGAATTACCAAAGATCAGACTCACGCCGTACAAAGGGGATACGGACCCCCATACACACGTGAAGTCATTCCGAATCGCGACGGACCACATCGGGGGCGAAGAGGTCCGGAAGGAAGCCGTCCTGTGCAGACTTTTCATCGCAAGTTTGCAAGGCCGCGCCAGCGACTGGTTCGCGAGACTGACGCCGGGTTCTATCAACACCTCCGACGAGTTGGTCGCACTCTTCCTGAAGCACTTCTCCATCTACGTACAGACGGAGCTAACGGTGTCCAACCTCTTCGATGTCAAGCAAGGGAAGAACGAACCTCTTCGGCAGTATATAGAGAAATTCAAGAACGTCATGTTCCGAATCCCGAAGATCGAAGACGTCGTCTCGGTCCAAGCTCTAAAGCATGGTCTATACTACCAGTCCCCGTTCAACGACGAATTGTGCGTCTCGTTGCCAAAGTCGATAGAAGATGCGCTCCACAAAGCAACAATCTACATGGACATGGAAGAGAATAAGGCGATCAAGAAAAGGCTAGAAGAGGAAGCTGAGGGCCGAACGAGGCCAGACAAGAAGGAAACTAGAGACGGACGAGAGGGATCGTCGTCCAGAACAAGGAGAGAGGGAGAGCGACGAGATCGGAGAAGCAGAGACGGGGCCGACGAGCGAAGGATCAGGGAGAACCCTGGACACGGAGTCTATCAGTTGGACGGAAAGAAAGAGGCGCTCGGCAATCACGAGGGCCATCGGCAGGAGGCAGTCCCGCAAGGAAACTCACAACCAGGGTACTTCCCGAGCAACCAGGGAAGCTTTCCGGAAAATCGGGGAGGTTACTCTGGCAACCGAGGAGGCTATTCTGGAAGCCGAGGAGGATTTTCGGGTGGCCGAGGAGGTCATTCCGGCGGTCGAGGCAGCTACGAAAGGAAGCCCTGGCCGAGGGACATGAGCAAGTACTGCTCTTTCCACGAATATCACGGTCATGCAACCGACGAGTGCGCCACTCTGAAGAAGATGATCCAAAGAAGGATCGAACAAGGGGAATTCCAAGACGTCTCCCAAAAGAACACTCAGCCGTGGAACAACGAAAACCGGTCATGGCCGAACAAGCGGGAGGCACCAGCTCAGCGCGCGGGAGGAAACCAGGAGGCCCCCAAAAGAAGCCTCGCGATCGAGGAAGCATCGGGGGAACGCCCGACCGATGGGAGGCCAGTCGCAAGACCAAGGATCGACTTGATCATGGGAGGATCTCGCCTCTGCGAAGATTCCATCAACAGCATCAAGGCCTACCAACGCAGAGGGAAGGAGTCCGCCCAGGAAGATGCGCGGATGACCGGTCCGAAGACGACGATAGAGTTCGTCGACGAAGAAGTGTGCGCAGACGAGCATGACGATGCCCTGGTATTGGAGCTCAACATAGGAGGATGCGACGTTGCTCGCGTCCTTGTCGACAATGGAAGCTCGGTCGACGTCATCACTTACGACTGTCTGACGCGAATGGAGATCGAAGATTTGGTCATCGGAGGCCGTCCGCGCAAGGTGTCTGGTTTCAACGGAGATGTGGTTCTCTCGCTGGGAACGGTGAATCTCCCCGTCTACGCCGGAACCGTCCATCGGATGACCGAATTTATGGTGTTGAACGTGCGATCGCATTTCAACGTAATCCTCGGGAGACCATGGATTCACTCGATGAAGGCCGTCCCGTCCACCTATCATCGATGCATCAAGTTCCCCGGACGGATAGAAGGAACCATCGATGAAATCCGAGGAAGCAGCGAAGCCTATCGCATTTGTTACATGAAGCACTACCGAGCGATGAGCGCGTCCAAGGACGTCGAGAAGGCCGAAGGCAGCGGCAGCAAGCCAGCCGCTCAATAGCAATTAGCCGCGTCTGCTCCGCCTCCACCATCGACGATCAGGAGGAAGCGACGCAGGAAAAGGGGAAAAGGAGGACCCCCGGGCATCCCCAAGATCCTCAGCGCAGAAGACATGGAAGACCAAACTACCGAAGAAAGGCTAGGAGGCCCGCAGCTCGAAGAGGTGGAACAAGTCTGCATCGACGATTCCGACCCAACCCGAACCGTCGGTATAGGCGCGGGACTCGAACCAGAAATCAAAGCTCAGCTGGTCGAATTCCTGAAGAAGAACCGAAGAAGCTTCGCATGGTCTCACGAAGACATGCCCGGGATTGATCCGACGATGGTCACCCACCGGCTCAACACGGACCCCGGGCACAAGCCCGTCATACAGAAGCGAAGGAAGATGGCCTCAGACCGGAACAAGATCATCAACGACGAAGTGGACAAGTTGCTCGCTATGGGAACCATCAGGGAGGTGAAATACCCCCAGTGGTTGGCCAACACCGTCGTGGTGAAAAAGAAGAACGGCAAATGGAGAGTATGCGTCGACTTCACGGATCTCAACAAGGCGTGCCCGAAGGACAGCTTCCCAATGCCGAACATCGATCGCCTCGTCGAAGCCACTTACGGGTACGAGCTCCTAAGCTTCATGGACGCCTACTCGGGCTACCACCAGATCCGAATGCATCCAGACGACGAAGAGAAGACAGCCTTCGTCAGCGAAAGAGGAACCTACTGCTATAAGGTTATGCCTTTCGGTCTGAAAAACGCTGGGGCGACATACCAGAGGCTGATGACAAAGATGTTCCACGAACAGATCGGGAAGAGCATGGAGGTGTATATCGACGACATGGTCGTCAAGTCTCTAAAAGCGGCAATGCACGTGGAGCATCTGGAAGAATGTTTCGGCGTCCTTAACAAACACCAGATGAAGCTAAACCCCACGAAGTGCACTTTCGGCGTCTCATCCGGGAAATTCTTAGGACAGATGGTCACCCGACGAGGAATCGAAGCCAACCCCGAGCAAGTCGAAGCCATTCAGAGCATGCCATCGCCAAGAAATCGGCGAGAGGTACAGAAGCTGACAGGAAGGATCAACGCGCTGAGGCGGTTCATCTCACGACAAGCAGACCGAACTCTTCTATTCTACGAGCTGCTGAGGAAAAACAAGAAATTCGAATGGACCGACAAGTGCGAAGAAGCTTTTCAAGCGCTGAAGGTCTATCTGTCATCACCACCAGTTATGACAAAGCCGGAGCCCGGAGAGCCGCTCTACCTTTACATCGCCGTGTCCGATCAGGCGATAAGTCAAGTGCTAGTTCGAGAAGAAAAAGGGGAGCAAAAGCCAGTCTCGTACATCAGCAGAAAGCTCCTCGACGCCGAGACGAGGTACCCCACCATCGAGAAACTAGCATTGGCCGTATACGACGCGTCGGAGAGACTACGTTTCCACTTCCAAGCCCATACGATCATCGTTATGACGGACAGACCGATTCGCTCCATCATTCAAAGCCCGAACCAATCCGGCAGAATCACGAAGTGGAACATAAAGCTAGGGGCGTACGACATCGAATATCAGCTGCGGACGAGTCTGAAGTCGCAAGTGCTAGCCGATTTTCTCATCGAGCTACCCAGAGAGCCCGTGGAGTTGAGCGATGAAGCCGGCACTTGGAAACTCTGCGTCGACGGATCGGCGACTTCGATGGGATCAGGAATCGGGATCCGGCTCATCTCTCCAATGGGAGAAGTGATCGAGAAAGCCTGCCGCCTTGCCTATCGCTCCACCAATAACGAAGCGGAGTACGAGGCACTCATCATCGGGATGCAATCAGCCATGGCCATCGGGGTAAAAAACTTGAATGCCTTCTCGGATTCCCAACTAGTCGTCAAGCAAGTCAGTGGAGAGTACGAGACGAACGATGAAAGGATGGAGGCCTACGCTGGGATAGTCAGGTCCCTCGAGAAGAAGTTCGATTTCTTCACATTGACACAGGTGTCCAGAGGAGACAACAACCACGCAGATGCCCTGGCGAGCCTGGGGTCAACTACCCAAGTGGGAGAGCTCCGATCGATCACAGTGGAGACACTACAGACGCCTAGCATCAAGAGAAGCGAAGAGCCCGATAAGAAGAAGCTAAAAGTAAGCGAGGAGGAACAAACCAACGAAGAGGACAGCACTCGTAGCAGTGACGGAATCTCGGAGGGAAACAATGAAGAAATTCAGCTCGTAGAAGAAAAAGAGAGCGAGGGCGAAGAACCCGGAGTAGTAGAAGAGACAGAAGACGAGGATTGGCGGACCCCCATCCGAGCATACCTGGTCGAAGGAAAGTTACCCGAAGATCGACAAGAGGCGCGGAAAGTAAAGTCAAAAAGCTCTCGATACACGATCATAGACCGAAGGATTTACTTCAAAAGCCTTGTCGGCCCCTACCTACGCTGTCTAGGCAAAGACGAGGCGGACTACGTCATGGAAGAGATCCACAGCGGAGAATGCGGAAATCACTCAGGCGGACGCAACTTATTAAGGAAAGCCAAGTTACAAGGTTTTTTCTGGGAAACAATGCGAGCGGATTGCACCAACCACGCCAGGAAGTGCGAGAAATGCCAGCGACACGCCCCAGCAATCAACTGCCCAGCCGAAGAGCTATCGGTGGTGTCGGTGCCCTACCCATTCATGAAGTGGTCAATGGACATCGTCGGTCCAATGCCAACCGGAGCAAGACAGAAAAGGTTCATGCTGGTGGTCACAGACTTCTTCACCAAATGGACCAAAGCCGAAGCCTACGCCAACATCAAGGACTCCGATGTCGAGAGCTACGTTTGGAAGAACATAGTCACTCGCTTTTGACTCCCCAGGGAGATAATCGCAGACAACGGGTCCCAATTCATCTCGAAGAAGTTCAAAGATTTCTGCGCACGATGGAAGATAAAGCTAAACACTTCGACGCCAAGATATCCTCAGGGAAACGGGAACGCCGAAGCAGTCAACCGGACGATCACCGACAGCCTCAAGAAGCGGCTCGACAAGAAGAAGGGTCTATGGGCAGACGAACTCCCTGGAGTACTTTGGGCTTATCGAACAACGCCACACTCGGCCACCGGAGAAACTCCTTTTGCCTTAGCATTCGGGGTGGAAGCGGTAATCCCGGCGGAAGTAGGAGTTCCCAGTCTCCGGCGATCCTGGGCACCGAACCACGAGGAGGACAACAACCAAGACCTGCTTCATCAGCTGGACCACATCGATGAAGGACGGGAGCGAGCCAGAATTCATATAGCGAATTACCAGAACACCATCGCACGCTTCTACAACAAAAGGGTGCGATCGAGAAGGTTCTGGGTCGGAGAACTAGTCCTCAGAAGGGTGTTCCAAAACACAGCCGAGCTTAACGCGGGAAAGCTAGGAGAAAGCTGGGAAGGCCCTTATACGGTGACCCACATCGTCAAGCCAGGGGTGTACGAGCTCAAAAACGCCGATGGAGTCAAGGTCATAAGAAGGTGGAATGTCAAGCACTTGAAGAAATTCTACCAGTAAAGAGCGTCATCGACGCCTTACGTTTTCGGGTTTTAGTTAAGTTTTCTTTTCTATTTTTCTTAAGTTTTTACATTCCATTTTAAAGTTTATATAACAGGGGACTCCCGACCCTACTTGTTCGGGATCCGCGCGATTGGCTCCGGCCTTATTCAATACAACATGGAGTACTCTTCCCTCGCGAGCCGCACCCATTGGGGGACTCGAAGGGTTTAATGAGGCTCGTCTTTTAAGACAATATTCTATCGCTGACTCAAATAAACACGCATCAAAAAAAAAAAAAAAAAAAAAAGAGGCAAGAGAACAGTGCCAAGCACTTCATCGCGACAGAGCCCGGTGCATACCGACAAGCTCATCGCCGGCAAAGCAGTGCCAAGCACTTCATCGCGACAGAGCCCGGTGCATACCGACAAGCTCATCGCCAGCAAATCAGTGCCCAGCACTTCATCGCGACAGAGCCCGGTGCATACCGACAAGCTCATCGCCGGCAAAGCAGTGCCAAGCACTTCATCGCGACAGAGCCCGGTGCATACCGACAAGCTCATCGCCAGCAAATCAGTGCCCAGCACTTCATCGCGACAGAGCCCGGTGCATACCGACAAGCTCATCGCCGGCAAAGCAGTGCCAAGCACTTCATCGCGACAGAGCCCGGTGCATACCGACAAGCTCATCGCCAGCAAATCAGTGCCCAGCACTTCATCGCGACAGAGCCCGGTGCATACCGACAAGCTCATCGCCGACAAATCAAAGAAAAATACAAAGCCGCTCCGGCGCAAATTTCGATCGATACATCGCGACAGAGCCCGGTGCATACCGACAAGCTCATCGCCAGCAAATCAGTGCCCAGCACTTCATCGCGACAGAGCCCGGTGCATACCGACAAGCTCATCGCCGGCAAAGCAGTGCCAAGCACTTCATCGCGACAGAGCCCGGTGCATACCGACAAGCTCATCGACGAACATTACAAAAGAACTACTATGGCAAATGGGCCAAGCAAAATATCACTACGACAAAAGAGCCAAGAATAGAAAGCATAGCAAAATCAGTGCCAAGCACTTCATCGCGACAGAGCCCGGTGCACACCGACAAGCTCATCGCCGGCAAAGCAGTGCCAAGCACTTCATCGCGACAGAGCCCGGTGCACACCGACAAGCTCATCGCCAAAAAAAAAAAAAAAAAAAAAAAAAAAAAAAAAACGGAGTACACATACTCCCATACATCATCGATAGTATGCAAAAGTCAATAGATTCCATTGATGAAATTTCATTACAAGCACAATACATTGTACAATTTATTCAAGATACAGCAGGGGAAGGCGAATCCTCCCGAACTACCCTATCGGCAATCTGTTCTATGACGAACTCCCCATTCTCGGAGAGGACGTCCCGAAGAAGATCTTCTACGGCGGCATAATTTACAGGCCTCAACATCATAAATTCGATCACATAGGCCGAAGAAGGACTAAGGGGAGTCTCGTCGAACGCAACTCCGGAAAGAGAGGCAGCCGCACGCCTTATCATATCTTGGACAAACTCCTCGAGGATGGCGGGATGTTCATCGTCGACCGCGAGGAAAGAAGCTAGCACATCTTCATAGTAAAACAGCGGCTCCGAAGTATAGAAGAATTCGTCACCCTGAGAAAAGGAGTTTAGCCAGGAAATAATGACAGGAACGCAAGAGAAGCAACAAGTACGGAAACAACAAGTTGAAGCCAAAGAGAGTCCTTTTCATTAATAAAATCCGTCGAAGAAATTACAAAGACAATGCGAAATGATTGACGGCGATTTCCGAGATCTGACAGCCTGGAGAATCGCGCCCAATCAGCGCTACGTTGGAACTCGAGGACATCCGTGAGCGTGCAAGAAGTGGAAGAGTCCCCGAAGGACACAACCTCTTCGAGGAAAAACCTCATCGAGGAAGAACCTCTTCGAGGAAAAACGTCATCGAGTAAAAAAAGAAAAAAACTTCATCGGACAAAACCTTATCGGAGATAAATCCTGCTTTATTTTATCAACTGCTTCACACTTGATAAAATAGGGGACTAACTGTTAAGGTCAGATTTTGTCAAATCTTTCCCTAACACTACCCTTTGTCGTTTATGAAGTAAACGACGTAAAAACAAGGGAACGACTGCCTAAGTAGTTCAGGCCCATCAAGGAGCAGAAGAAATAAGGCCCAACAAGCGAAGCCCATGGAAAGTCATCATCCGACCAAGCCAGCCCAACACCTCATCGCGAGAAAGGAAGCTCATCGGAGAAAGCTCTTCGAGAAAGCCTACTCGTATTAAAAGATATTCATTCGAGATCGCGAGAAAGAAGGGAAGACTGGGTTATTCGGTTGAAGATTTCGTGGGATATCCAACGCAAAATAAGGAAGTCAACCACGATCATAGCGAAACAGAAGGAAACCCTAGCAAGATTTGAGGAGTATTCTAGAAGACTTTCAAGCCTATATATACGGATGTAAACTTAGCATAATGATTTCATTTCAGTATCCAGTGTTCAGTATCCAATATTATCGTGAGTTTTGAGAGAATAAATCCTTGAGTCTTCGAGTCTGATTATTCATATTATTCTCGATTTCCCAAGGGTTAGAGAGTGTAATCTTCGATTGTCCAAGCTATCAAACGGAAGAAACCGGGTCCTCTCGAAATTATAATAAATCAGAGATATTCGTATTATTTATAATTATCTATTATTTTCGATTATCTTTGTGACTGCACGGTGAGTAAAATCGCCCTCTACAATATTCAAGTGTCCAAAAGTTTACTCTAATTGTTAGAATTATTTGGAAAGTGACAGCGATAATAATTGTTGAGTAGTTAATGATCACCTTATTTAAAATTATATATATATATACATTTTAAAATTGGTAAATAGATAAAGGTTGTGTATTATATAGATAAATTAGCATTGACTAAACCCTAAACCTAACAAAAAATTAATAAAAGGAGTATATTAAGTGTTTAGTGGTTACTAATTAGCACTTAAGATGGAATATAAATCTTCTAACTTACTTCAATATGATTGAGCTAAGTAGTTCATGCAATCCCTTGCATTGATATGCTTGTCTAATAATAATAATATTATTATTATTATGAATCAATTCAATGAATAGTGGACTTAGGTGATACCATTATGTTTAACATCTAGGTGTCATTCTAAATATATTATGTTTAATAATAAAGGGTTAATGACGGCAAAAATACCCAAAGTTTGGTTAAAGAACCCCTCGTGTACCCAAAGTTTAAAAGTGGTGGGAAAAATACCCAAAGTCGTATTTGGGGAGTTGACCACTCCATTCTCGTAACGTTGTTAACTTACCCGTTAACTCTGGCCACGTGGACAAACGTAGGTTGCTGACGTAACAATTTTTGCCATGTGGATGAGCCCACATTAGCCTCGTTTACGACAAAACAACGAATTAAATCCCTAATTAATACTATTTAGTACAACTAATTGAACCGCTAATGATTACACTTAACAAAACAGATTTTTCCACGTGGCCAGAGTTAACGGGTAAGTTAACGGCGTTACGAGAATGGAGTGGTCAACTCCCCAAATACGACTTTGGGTATTTTCACCAGCACTTTTAAACTTTGGGTACACAAAGGGTTCTTTGACAAAACTTTGGGTACTTTTGCCATCATTAACCCAATAATAAAATGGGTCCCTAGCTCCTATATATTCCTAACTATAGGACTACATTTGAAAGAATTTTAAAATAAGTAAAAATAATAAATTGCATTTTTGGTCCTTAAATTAGACAGTACAATTTTGAAAAATCATGGACCAAGAGAAATGAAAAACATGTTATAACTAACTATATATAAAGTTATAAACTATATATATAAGCTATAATTAGGGAGGTTAAGATGAATGATTTTCGAGCTATTGGATATTAGGGGACAATTTCACGTCAAACAAGAAAATCTCTCTTTAATAATAGTAAGTCTTTGAAATATATAATATTATTCTAATAAGACTGAACTCTTGTCAAATTAAAATAATAACAGGAATTATTGCAACATCATATTCTATCGACATCTGTATATATGAGAGAATAAGACATGTCACCTTCCTGATAATTAGAGAAGAAAAAAACAGTGATGATCGATTTGCTTAATAATAATAATAATAAATAAAATATAAGTTCTAGTTAGTTGACATGATTAACTGTTCAAACAGTCAAACTTATGACATTTGTATTTTCAATTGGCTATGTTTTACGTGTTATTATTAATATTGGATTTCTTCTTTTAACATATATACAATTTAAATTAATTTATTTATTTATTTATTTATAGTTCTCAATAAAATATTTTAATTTAAAATAATGTCAATGTAGACACATAGGACAAAATCAATTGAAACGTAAACATCGCGATCTTGAATTTATAATCAGCGCGATTAGAACTTTAAAAATATATGCCGTGCTACAACAGCTCGGTGCCCGGTATTTGTATTCTAGTTCCGTCCCTGATATCGTATACGATTAATATTCTCATGTTTAACTTTCTTTCACAAACTAATTTTCTCCCGCTCTTACTTTTTCATGTCTTCTTTCCGAAGAAAGTCATCAAAGAAAGATGGTCATAAAGTCAACGCCAGAGGCCACTAATGTCTTCTATCATTTCAAGAATATTTAGAATTAGATCCATCACAAATTCACAACTTTATATGTGTTTTCATTATTATTATTATTTATTTTTTTATATTTTTTTTTTGTGTAAAAAAGCTATAGTTTGTGAAAGTGGCATGATATGTGAATCTGCTTTATTTTGACTTGTGAGAGGGTCCACTTGTCTGCCAAGGATGAAGAATAATGCATTTGCCACGTCACAGACACATTCAGATCATGTTTGGATTTGCACAAATACAAATTTATCTTCCAATTAATTGTCTTTGCTAACAATAACGTCCCACTATTAGAAACAAATTCATGAACTCACATTAAAAAAGATAATAATGTAATTGGATTTTAATTTAATTTTCTCGTTGAGAATTTACCGATAATTTTTAAAAAATGGGCGATTATTATAGCTTGTGCAAATTTCAAACTATGGGTATTTCCTCGTCATAGATCACTCAAACGGTATTTTAGATTCTTACCCATTTGGAAATTATAATTTACCTAGTAGAAAAAGATAATATATATATGGAAAAAGTTATTAAGAAATCTCAATGATTTCTTATTCCTTGAGTTCAAAAGGGGGGCCAAATTTTACTTTGTGATGTTGAGGCCATGTGCAAACTCTGTGGGAAAAAAAAGTGAAAATTTAGAGCAATATTAATGATAAAAAATCAAATATAGATTAATTAATTGATGAATAAAGTAAAACTTTCTACCTTTCTCCAATCTAATAGATGGGAAAAATTTTCTTGTCCTTTTTTCAAAAAAATAAATAAATCTCTTGCTTGCTAGTCCCTCCTTTTCAATTTAAAGTTCAGTTTTGGCTAGTGATGCTAAATACAAAAAATAAAAAAATATCAATTTAATGGGAACACTAAGAAACAACTCATGTAGTTTTAAATCACACGCTTCACTAACATACGTTGCTATTTAGAACATACTTTTCTTTTGCTTTTTCCGCTTTTAAAATTTTCTTGCGTAAAAAGGCCTTTTCTTAATTACACCTTTTGTAGAACCAATATTTCAAGGTATTTATACTTGATTCATGAAAAAATTGATACTGATTTTCTCAATTATCGGCAACTTGTAAAGACCGGTAAAATCTAGTGTTTACCAAGTTTAGAAATGCAACCACTGTAAATAAGGTAATTTTACCGGTTTCTAATAATATTAAAAGCTGAAGAAAAAAACGTTACAGATTAGTCTTCTCCCGAAACCGCTGGATACTTTTATCAAGCAATAAAACAAATTTTAAACCCGTATTGATGATCGATAATCGGTACGAAAGTTTCACCGATAATCGGTACGAAAGTGTTTCACCTTACTCTTCGACGCATGTATCAAAAAACTTAGTGACCTAACTTTGTATACTTTTATCGCAAATATCTGTAACATAAAAGTTGAAGGTTGCATCTTGCATGATGGTTATGATGGTTATTGATTGATAGGAGAGTTATTATTAATATTCTCTCTAATTTATAATAGTAAATTACTAAACTTAGAAAAATACATCTCCATTAAGATCTTGATTTCGAAAAAATACAAATAACGCACTATTACAAGATCAAACCATTGGCAATGGCTCGATTGGTCGTGACACTCGTGGTCTCGTACACAGGAAGCTCTTCTCTGTACCTTCCCACAACTAGATGATCAAGCTCGAAAAGATCCGAGCTTGCGCAGCTCAAATCCTCCTCGTCGTCGTCGTCGTCATCTTCGTTGAAGCTTCTTCGGACGCCCGACAATGGTGTCAAATCCCGTTCACGGCGAACCCCGTATGGCTTTGAATCCTCGGCTATGAAGAACCTCACTGACCGCTTCTCGTGCTGGCTCTTGGCGGCCTGGGGTTTGCTCAGGCATGACTTCGACACGTTGACTTCTGATGGAGTCAACGCCACGTCCTCAACGGCTCCGACGTAGCACATCTTCGACTTCTTGACGCTTCCGCTGGCGCCGGAGGAGGCGAAGATGGAGTTGAGGAAGGTGGCGATGCGCCGCGGCGAGATGGGCTGCTTGACTTTCTTGAGCTCGGTGTAGAGCTTCATGGCTCGGAGCTTGGTCTTCGAGAACCCGGTGTTGACCGAGTTGCTCGGGTTCTTCTTCTTCTTCCGGTTGGACTCGGCGCTGTCCGAGTTGGACCAGGCCGACTCGGATGAGGAGGAGGCGGTGACGCTCTGCGTCTCGACCCAGCTCTCAATCATAGTGGCTCGGCTGAACTCTCGATCGGAGAAAGAAGAATTTTTGCTGTGGTGACGGTGGTGGTCGGACTTTGAATCGTCGGTGGAGCGGTAGATGGAGTCGAGGAGAGACGACGAGAAGGAGGGTGTTCGTCTCCTCCGCGGGGTTGCCATGTCTTCCGAGCTCAGCATGGAGAGAGAGAGAGAGATTTTGAGAGTTGGGGAGATTAATTATAATATATAATATATACACACACACACACACTAGAGAGAGATTGTTAATTCAATATATATAGAGAGAGAAAGTGAAGACCTTCAAGTCCAACTCAAGAGGGAGAGAGAGAGATAAGAGTGGCCAAAGCAAGGCAAAGCTGAACTGTGTTTTTATAGTGAGAGACTTTCAGATGGTTGGGGTGTTTATATAATAATATAGTAATATATACTGATATACATGTAATATAATTATATAGTGTCTGGTGTAAGAGCGTCAAAAGCTGCAAAAAAGAGAAGAATGGGAAAGGAGAGAGTTGGGCATGAACATGATGAACGTGCTTAGATTAGAAGAAGGAGAAGAAAGGCCGTGCGTGCGGGTGAATTATAGTTCCAGGTTGTCACTTAATTTTTGTAATACTATTGTTAATCATGATTATTAATACCTTCACTTTTACTTTCACTTTCACCTTCTTTTCATTTTATATATTTTAAACTTGATTTTTTTTTTCCTCCAATTTTTGTTACCTTGATCGGTTGATCACAATATTTTTCATGTAGATAGCCTCTTTAATGGTTGAGTTTTTAATCTTCTTCGTTGAGATTTTGAGTTCGATCCATGTAATGCTAAAATTTAAACAAATTCTCTCCACGTAAGGTGGTAAAAGTAATTTTTTATGGCTCTCAATTTTAATCTTAACTAAGAAAATCTCATATCTTCCTTTAATTTTTTCACATATACCATTATATAATCCATCGGATTCTCGGCGACAAAATTACGAATTGGTAAGTAAATCGATTTTTTAATAGAAAAATATATGCTATCATTTTAAATTTTGAATGATATCTTTGTTGAGTTTTTCTTAGGATTCCGCATTTCTAGGATGCAGAATATCCAGAAGGTTTCTAACAATCTTCTTAAAAAAAAAAAAATCATCAATTTTATAGTATGCACATAAAATCAAATTCGTAGAATTTATATTGATCTTTTTACGAAAACACAATCGGTATACCCACTTATTGAACTTGCTAGTCTCTAAAACATATATCAAAATTGTATACTACTAGCACAAAGATATGGCATGTTTTGGAGTAACGCTCTCAAAAGTACCATCAAATCACAAGTCTTAGCCTTTGTTATTAGAGATTTAGATCTAATAATACAATATTTAACTTCACTTTCACCTTTTTTAACCTTTGCCCTAGTAATCACACAATACTTAGTAATCACACAATACTAGCATGTGCTAAGTAAAAAAATGGTCACATCAGATATGATTATCAATGATTCAATTAAAGTGTTTTCTAACCTCCAAAAACTTAATGAAAATAAATTTAAATTTTACATCCATATTCTATAATTTCTATGCCTGAACAAAGCCATGGAAAATAAGGGAAAAGAAAAGGGTTTTATAAAAAGTTATAAAAAAATCCTACAAAAAAATATATGCATTTTTTTACACTAAAATCAAAGTAATTTTGTTCAATGCGACCCCCACCTACAAATACAATCATTCACCTCGGGAAACCATAAATTGAAGGAAGGAAAAATACAGTAACTTCACATTTACTAATCAGTGAAATTAACCGAATCTTGCTTAGGCTTTACTAATTTAAATCTTAGGCTTTTAATCTTTGCATATTAACGCGTTAAGGTTTATTGGATTCCATTGATCTCATAATCATTCGAATGACTTACTGCCACTGACTAGAAGAATCTTACTTTTAGTCTTTTACCACAAAGAAGAAAGCAACACTTTTCACTTTTTATCCACTTTCGAACAAAGTAATTACCTTTTTTTGTCACTACGGCAACATAATGTCGCCGTGTTTTTATCAACATTCATGATTCATATTTCACACACTATTTAATTTTATGAGCAAAAAACACCTATCAATTTCACAAGCACTAGAAACCTAATTATTCCGGCCCAATTGGTTGGATTTTCATGGGGCTTTCGTCGGTGAACCACAGGTTCTTAAAACCAGAGCTCGACCCGAACACTTTGCAAAGCAAGTCCATGGTCACCACCAGCTCCAGAGCCCGTATTTTGGAGCCTGCTGCCAATCCGACTATTTCGGTACGTGTTAAACCTAAGCTTTTAAGGGTTTTTCCCCAACGACCACACTTAACCATCCATGTTAAAGCACAATATTATTCGTAAACGGCGGAAAATTAAGATAAGAAAACCTAAACTATTCTTCAAGAAGATATAACTTCTAAAGAAAGTTGAAATTCCATAAAATCTAATAGGGTGATCTACATTATAACTTAACATGAATAGCCGTATTGTGATCCATGACAAATAATAAGCCTAAGGTAATTCACATCTAACAATTTTATCTAAAAGCCATAGGCTAAGATCAAGAAAATAATTAGAACAAACGTGAAGTCTCTCAAAAAGAGTAAGTTAATCCACTAAACGCATGAAAAAGTACAAAATTTGCAACATAAATAAGAAGGAAAATTTCAAGGGTCTAAACACAAAAAGGTCATAACTTTTAACAAAAATCGGAACACCCATAAGACAGAACCACGCGACAGCTCGGTTTCAAATCCCTTTTCGACTAACTTAACTAGTAGAACCCTCTCCCATCACAAGCCAATTTCAAAAGGGGGAACTAAGTAGAATCAGTCTCCCTTTCTCCGGAAGGAGCATCCTTCGGTGAGTCTGGCCTTTCCACCGGTTGGCTGGCACAGCACGGTCTGGCAGTTTCCGCAGACAACCACGGTTTGGGAGTGGCTGAATACGGTGGTTCTACATTAAAAAATTTACATAAAATCAGAACCCAAATTCCAAATTAAACAACAATTCAATCATTCTACATTCAACGAGTCTCACGGCGATATGGATCACATACATAGATCGTATCGATCATCGAATAAATGGATTAGAAGCTAAGCTATGATAATTCATACCCTAATGAATTTGTGAATCTTATAAACAAGTTTCAATTTGAAATTCTCCTAATACTGAATGAGCCAACTATCACACTGCAAAATGAAACCAAACCCTAGGTATCAACAATCAAACCCAGTTTCCGAAACCGAGATTCCAATATCTTCAATTACAGTGTAATCAATCAAATCAAAACACGAAGAATCGCAGAACTTACATGTTGAAGCAGCCCTGGCACTTCACATCCTACAAGAAGAATTAAAAAGAGAGCGAAAAAAAACATCAGAAGACTAAACCCTAACCCAAATCAGCAAAAACAGAACGATCTTCAACATCTAGAAGCCATGGAATTACCATGAAGAACGAGTTAGGTGATTGCACGAGACGCTTGAGCTTGTGCTTCTTCTTCTCCAGCTCCGCCGGAGGGTTCAGCAGATCGATGTCGTTTTGGAGAACCTGAAACACCAGAAAGAAAAAAAATGAGAAACGTAGAATCCAGAATATGATGAGAGAAGAGCGTCCATGGAAGCGAAGAGCACGGGCTCACCATGGTAGGAGATTCGGAAGCTCGCGAAAAACCCTAGAAAGCTCTGAGCAAAAAATACAGAGGTCGGAGAGAGAGTTCAGCGTAATGGTAGCGATGAATATATACCAAGGGATTCCGCTTCGTTGTGGGCCGTCCGATGTGGGCCTTTCAATCTCGGCCCTTTATTCTTTACAGACTTATTAGGGTTTTGAGTCGGTAATAAATAATTATATATTTATTTCCTTCAAAACGACAAGAAAATATGAAACGACATGAAATCTGAATACGACGTTGGAAAGGGGAAGATCTTAACAGAAAACGACAGATAATAATGACATGGAAAAGAAACGACAAGAAAATAGATATTTGATTTCACTTAGTTTAGTTTGTAGATATAAACAAGCTTATTCGCTAGAAGCTCCTTGTTTAGTTAATGGTAATAATGCCCAATGATTTTTTACTCTTGATATACTAAGGGTCTTTTTTAATTTTTTAATTTTTATTTTCATTAATAATTATATTCGATTCTTAAGCTAAGAATGCACAACTGGTTAAGCACGTAAATATGGCTTTTAGTGTCCAAATTCAAGTTTCGGACCACTAAAAAGATAACCTAAATAAATGTGGAACCCGACCTAATGTACATTAATTATGTATATAATCATTAAATCCTTCTAATTGATTATTATATATTCTGATATTCGTTTTTGTAAATTATTTGGTGAAAACATTAGAGTCAAATTTTTTTTTTTCAAGTTTATTTTAGGCTTTTATACTTTTTTTTTCTTTCTTTCTTTATTCTCAATAATTATATGTGAGATGTGATATGTTTTAATATTGTAATTCTCCAAGGCTCTCTATTTATCTTCATTGTTATGATATAAAGTGAACAAAAAATGCAAGGACTTATCTCCTTTCTTTCTTTCTTTTTTCATTTGCTTTTGAAAAAGAGAAGATGTTCTTCACTTAGTATTGACATTTCGAAATTTCAAATTCAAAATACAACCATGCTCTTCACCAACCAATAATAGCTTGATAATAATATAGGTAAAAACTTTAACAAAATTATAACCCCTTAATTACCCCCATCCTATGATTAATGCTCTTGATCACAATTACAACACGTTATTGCAGTCGTGTATGCGCAGCCGAGAGCATTCCGTGAGGCACGAGCCGCGCCGATTTTTCGATTCTATGGACAAGGCAATCCGGTAATATGGCGAAACATATGTGGAAATTAACAGCAGCAAATCAAAATTCATCAGGGCAACACCTTTGGAATCTGAACAATATTCCCGGCTTCGTTCCGATCTGATCATAGATATTGTTCGTGTATCCTTGCCCGATTCTCTTCCCACCATAACCTAGCGTGCATTTCCCCGAACTTTTCTCGGCTGCGAGAAGAAAAGAAGCATGTTTGTTACATAATCATGGAATGTTTTTAAGATGTATTGCAACAAAAGATGACACGAGTTTCATTAATGTTTCTTGTTGCTTGTGGAACAAGTCATCTTTGCTTAGAAACAAGGTGACGGTCAACTATGTAGATTATAAAAATACTTAATCACTAGTCACTACTATACAATTAAAAAATATTACCTGAATCTGACTCGCCGGAGCTCGCGTTTCCCGCCGGGCAACGCCCTAATGGTAATATAAACCCCAGCCTCGTCCTGCTCGACCCACTCGGCCTCCGCCTCGCTGGCGTTGCTCACAGAGAGCTCGCCCGAGCGGTCGGCGTCCCGGGAATCACTGCTCCTGATGGAGGTGTCCATGGACGAGGCCTCGGTTTTGGCGGCGCTGAGGCTGGACATCTTGGGCGTGGAGTTGTGGCGCGACTGCATCGAGCTCTGCTCAAAGGAGTCCGACGAGGAGTACCGCTTTGTCATCCCCGTGGGACGGTGAAGGTGACGGGGCAAGTGCTCTCGGGTTAGCGGCGGGGTTACCGGGCTGGCTTCAAAGGAGTCCATCTTCGAGCTCTGTGACTGTTGAGTTCAAACATCAACAATAAAATAAACATAGAGTAGTTTGCATCAATGCTTCTTATTAATTTTGTGAATTTTCGCATTTTGCCTCGTGCACAATTTCTCACTGCATTTATAATGTTAACAAATTAGAAATTTCCCGCAAAATTATCTAAAATTGAAATATGGTTTAATAATTTTCGGAGATTTGGACAAAAAATGTTAATTTTTTTGAAATTATTATATGACATTCTTTATCAAAATATAAAATAATATGATTTTTTTTAATTCAATATTAAGTATAATTTTTTTTTTCTTTCAAATTTTTAGTTTCTTAAAATCATTTGCGGTTTTTTTGCCGGAACCTTATAATGCACACGTTTATATAATTCCATTCCTAAACACTAGTATTTCATCATGTAATTATGCACATTGCTTAACTTAACGTCAAAGTTTAATTATTATTCTTAGAAAATACATGCATTGATTATATTGTTTAACTATTATTATAAAAATTAATTGTTGTCTCAAAATTGAATATCTTTGGCAACATAATTAGGGTTCGAAAATAACCTCGTCTTCAGATATTGGTGGGGTTGGAAGAGGGAAAGCTTGGCGGTTAAACCTCTGGACATTATAGAGCTCCATGACTCTGTCATAATTCTCTGCCCACCATCTCTGAGCTTGCCACTTGTTAAACATCTCCCGGCTAATCACACAAGATTAACAGTTAACAAAGTGATTAGCAAACCCTAATCCTAATTAATTATGACGACAACACAGCTTTCTTCTTTTGACTTTAATCGTGCTTGGCATAATTCAAGGAAGGAATCTTCTCGAGTGGTAGTGTAAAACCATTAAGTAGTAAGTACCACAGTAATTAATCATTCTAGGCTTCTTAAAGGCACGCTCAATAATACTTTTTTGACCAAGGAGGTACATGGAAATTTAAATATTGAAAAGGGTTAAGATTGCCGTTCGGTGAATGGAAATAAAGTGATGACAAAAGTGGCTATATTTGACCTTTTTTTTTTTTTTTTTTGAGGGGGGCTATATTTGACCTTAGCTGAGCCAAAGTCATCAAGTGCAGTTGGTGGGTCCAAAAGTAATCGACCCTTCACTAATTAATTAAGACAAAAGCTTAAGTAACGAGACAAACCAAAACTTCAAGATTAAAAATTGAGTAATTGGAGAAATGCCCCCATATTTATTTATTTTTATCAATAATGCCCCTATACTCTTTAAAAGTAACATGTAACCAAGGACTTGGGCTTAGGTTGAAAAATTATGCAAAGAAATGATATGGCTTGTCATGATTTATAAGTATTAATATTTAATTAAGTTTGTTCATTACAATATCGATCTAAATAGTTCATAAATTCGGGGTGACATGAGTCACTCTCGTACTCACTTGGATCAGTCCTTGCGTGAATGTTAAAAATGATAAAAACTTTATACTTATCCGTAACATAATTAGTGCTAGAATATAATTTTGTCGCTTAACTATAAAAATCCCACAAAATTTTAAAAATTAATTAAATCGACTAAAATACTTTTAAACAAGTTGTGTACGCAACAAGGGTAAACTAAACCAACAAAAAAAAAAAAAAAAACAACTCATGGACACAATTGAAAAGTACTCTTAAAAAAATATTTTTTTACTAGGATGACTGTCCTTATGCGAAGCAAAAGTCGATTCATTGTCCGAATTCGAAAGGGATGTACTAGAATTATCCAATACCACGGTCGCAACAAGTCAGAAAAGAGGACCAAGGAATTAAATACCACACTTGTTTTTTGTCCCCTATACATAAGCATCCGAAACGGTTCAACTTTCACGTTTCTGTCTTGTTATCTTACTAGGCATATTGACAAAGAAGAAAGATGTGTATGTATGAAATGAATAGGCAAAAAGAAAGAAAGGTTAATTAAAATGGTGATAAAAGAAGACAAAACGCGGAGAATAAGGGACAAGCGTGGGAGAGAGCTCCTCCGACACATCGACAAAACACTCACTCCAAAAGCTTCTCTCCACAATCATACATTGTCCCACCACCAACTTCATTTTGTCACCTCTTCTTTTCCTTTTCAATACCGGAATATTTGCATCATAAGTACCCAACTTTGTACTAAGTGCGCGGTAAATTCTCACTCTTTTTTTTAGTACCTAATTGTCTATATCTCATTAAGATCTATCATACCAGACACACAAGGAAACATTAAAGACGTAAATGTACTCGACATAGACAAAATTGAAAGTCGGACAAACCCACAAGCTGATTTACAAGAATGGATGCTTATGAGACAAATATCCCTACATATAATATATATAATATATTGCGTTGGGATTGCTTTTCATGAGGAGGCGTGAGAGTTACTGTGTTCACTCACTGGGTCCCTCCCTTCCAAAACTCTCCCAAAAAAATTCTTCATACGAAGTAACGAACAAAAAAAATCATTCGCATTCTAATTATATATATTTTCCTTGATTCGAGGGATTGTATGATTGACTATGAACACACTTAGGAAGCGATCCAAGACGAGACCCACCAACAATGGCTGACAGTTGTTTAAGGCCATTAAAGAAAAAGATCTCAAGTGAAGAGTAAAGACGGACTCTCAATCAATGCGTTAACAATCAAACCCAATGTGGATCAGAGAGAATTCCTATTGGCTTAACGTTTCCGTTACTTCGCTATCGCCATTAAACCCAAGCAATGCAAACATGGCAACAATCCAACCACCAAAACAGAGACGCAATTACACTGAAAAGCGGCACTGTCGAAATCAATTGGCAATGGAGTAATTTAAGGTTTCGAAAAACCGGGTTGATTCCGTTTATAAACTCAACTAGGTGTGTTTGGCTATTTCGGATTCTATCTCGAAACCAATTGGCAGTGTTAAATTCGGGGCGTCTGTTAGAGGGGCGTACCTGAAGCGAATCCGCTTGAGGTCGTTCCCGCCGCGCGGGAGGGAGACGAACGTGATGAGGACACCGGGCTCGACCTGCGCGACCCACTCCTTCGGCTCGCTCTCCTCCACGAACACGATTGGCGGCTCGACGCGCCGGACCGAGCCGCTCCCTGTGGAGCTCGGTGTCCCCTCGCCGCTCGAGCTCGAGATCCCCTTCAGCCGCAGCTCCATCTCCTTCCCCCAAACCCTCGGCCCCGAGGCCGAGGCCGAGTTAGTCCTCCGGTACGACCACCGGAACCGGTCGGAGTCAGCATCCGACTCTGCGCCGCCTCCGCCGGCGCCGCCCGGCGCCTTCATTGGCTGGCCGGTGCAGGAGTTGCACTGCCGGTAGGCTCCCGAGGCCTTCAAGGCCATGTCCTTCAGCTGAATCCACAACAAACTCGTCGTTAGAGACTTCCGATCCCGATCTCCGACGTTACGAAGCTGCGATTTCGGATTGTGATCGTACCTGAGTGGTGATCGACTTCATTTGCTGCTTGGTAGCGGCGTTGGCCGAGTCCGATTCCTCCGGCGGATTCGCCTCGTCGTCGCCGAGCTTCTTCGGGCGAGCTATGCACGTCAACATTCTCCGATTCTCTCTTCACAACAATGGCGAATTACAGAGATGATCGACGCTTCTCTTCTCAGAAATCAACTTCACAACAAAAAAAACCATGAACGTTAGAGCTCAGAAACACTTCAATTATATATAATATATATAGTATACACACTTTGACATACACCTATATATACACATATGTGTATGAAATGGAGCTGAGAGAGAGAAGCTTGGAGGATGAAAATGGCGTGAAGGAGGAGAGAGAGGGAAAGGAAGAGTGAGAGAGACTGAGAGTGTTGTTGAGTGAGTGAAGAAGAATACTAATTTTGGCGATGATTAATAATTAATGGGAATTCTTTTTCTTTTTCTTTTTCTTTTTGCCACGTCGTACCCACTACCGGGAGCTTACCGGAAAGGAAAGATGCTTGAAAGGCTAATGGGTCAAAAATTCGGGTCGAGACCGGCCCACATGAGATTGGGCCTTGTTGGGCTGACCTCTCTTCTCGGTCATGTCTGCATTACATTAGAGGTAAAATAATAAATATTAAATTTTAAGACTTATATATAAATTGAATATTTATAACCAATAAAAAATACGGTAAATTGTGCAGCAATAATGCACGATCTTTGGTCAACAGAGGTATTAAGTCCCCAATCTTTTAAAGTGATGACAAAAATATACAACGTGCGTTGACCATAAAATCCGTTGGTCCTTCTGTTATGGACGTTAATTTGTGCTGATGTGGCATCTTGGGCTCGCCATATGTGGTCATCCACGTGGTACAGGAGTTGCCATGTGGCCATCCACGTGGCATCTTAGGCTCGCCATGTGGTCATCCACGTGCTGATGTGGCATCTTCGGCTCACCATGTGGCTTTCCCGTCGAGCCCGAGATACCACAATAGCACAAGTTAACGTCCTTAACAAAAGACCAACGGATTTCAGAGTCACGTACCTTGTGCATTTTTTCCTACCACTTTAAAAGGTTGAGGACCTAAAACTAGAGCTGGGGCTCACGACGTCGCGACTGGTCGCGCCCGAATCGCCAAAAATCGCGACTGTTCCCGTCGCGACGCGTCGCGACTCGTGCAGTCGCGGTGGGTCGCGATTTCTCGCGACTCTCTGGGCTTTTTTTGCGGCAAATGTATCTGTTTTCTTGAAATGTTTATTTTTAGTACTTTTTACCCGAATTTAATTATCAAACTTTATTAATTATTTCAAAATATTCTTTAAGTATGTTAATTATTTAAAATTATTATCTCTAAGTTATTTTTTTCAAAATTAATATTTAAGTATGTTATAATTTTTTGGTTTGTAACATAATAATAATCTTGTTTTTTATTGTTAATTTATAATTTGTAACATATGTTAATAAATAATAGTTTTTAAAGTTGTAATAATTTTAACAAATTTAATTAACATATAAATAAATATGATAAGACGAGATATTCAAGTTATTTGAAATTTGAAATTTTAGGGTTGAAATTCGAGTAAAGAGGGTAATAATTGTGGTTGGGTAATAAAATTAGGGTAAAAAATGTATTATTTATGCCACAAAAAGACAAAATGACGCGGATCTTGAATGTGAGCCGTTGATGGGCTTCACGCGGATCCCCATCCGAGAGTCGCGACTTTTGCCTCAAAATCGCGACTCGTCGCGATTCCCAAGCAAGCGTCGCGACGCGTCGTGGTGAGGATTGGCGACGTTTTCCTGCAGCTCTACCTAAAACCCTTGTTGACTAAAAGTAGTGCATTATTACCGCAATTTAACGAATGTCATACTAGATATTATGTCACAAATCCACGAACTCATACCAATGTCGTTTGTAACTCCAAATGCGAAAATACACAACACTATTGCCATAACATTAACGTGCCGGTAAAAATACCCAAGTTTAATACAATACCGTTGAGTCAGTAAATACACAGCAAATCTCACAATCAGTTCAACACACACAAACACAAGTCACAGAGTTCAAGCACTTTTGCTTGCAGAGTCATAACACTAAATAATATCACACAGAAGCATCATCATATTTCACAGAACAGATGATGAGAACAGGTTTCTTGAGTAACAAGCCAAGGATGATTTGCCTGACCGCCGACCAGAAGCCGAGGTCTGAGGTTTTTCTGTCTGGTTTCTTACCGGACGACGGAGGCGCAGTGCTGGGTCCCTCCGTGGACGAGCGACCCGCTGCACTGCATCGCCCCGCTCGGGAACCGCCTTCCTCCATCGGGAGCGG
Organism: Parietaria judaica; assembly: GCA_954871525.1. NCBI lineage: Eukaryota > Viridiplantae > Streptophyta > Magnoliopsida > Rosales > Urticaceae > Parietaria > Parietaria judaica. The sequence goes on along the minus strand of OX940864.1, from coordinate 1,264,697 downwards.
GGCCGGGGTCGGGGCGGGAAGCTGCGGAGAGGTACTCACCAAAACCCGAGCGATGAGTTTCGTGCTCCGGTCTGTCTTTGACGTTCTGGCGGTGGAAGTTTCCGGCGGCTGATGCGGGGGTCGGATCGCGCTGCTGCTGCAGCTGCTTTTTGCTGAGGAAGCGCCCGCCGGATCCCCTCACCCGGTTCAGGGCGTGCTGATGACGGGACTCATGGAGGTAAGGCTGCAAAGGAATGGAAGATATGAATTCACGATAAGGAATTACGTATGAGAATTGATACGATTCGAATTGAAATTTTACCGGCTATTTTGATACCTGTCGCACGCTATTATTAGTGTTTGACAACTTCGTCCGGCCAAAAAAAAAAGAATGGGTACTTATCTTTACTTTTTAGATGAGATCAATTGGTAGTGCCACTTAAAAAACCCGGTACTATATTACCTTTCGCTGCTTGATGAGCTTGTTCTGAGCTTCTTGCTTCGCACGAGATTGGCGCCTTCTGAGGATGCCGTGGTACTGCTTGGCGTTCACATAGATCGGTCCATCGTCTGCGAGATCCACAGGTAACGGAACCCGTGCCGGAGCCATGCCCATCATCTATCACCCAATATATACAATGCATTAATCAAAGCATATAATACAATTAAACGACTCTACGATATCGATCTCTTCTCGGGTCTAGAACCGAAGTCACGCTGTTTCCCTACGTTCGAAAACCCTAAATCTAGAGAGACTGATATGCTTGAATAATGCTCCTACACCTTCTCATTAATCTCCAGTCATAACTTGACAAACAAGCTATGAAAAACGCAAACCGTTCGACTAGAGGAAACTTACAAGAGTTTGTGGGCCGAACGAAGCCAACAGCCCCCCAAAATACGGTTCACCATATTGGTACGGTACACCTGCCTGCAGCAGAAACAAAAACGATTAACATGAGCATTATAATTAAACAATTATATCAATCACTTTAATAACTTTATGATATACTCCACAACATCCTATATATAGACCTACCATTATATGGCTGCTTCCAGCTTGTGACGGATGAATTGTGAACTCCGGGTTTCCAAACATGAAAACCGGCTTCATTTGGTCCTCGGTGCCCTCAGAAGAGATTGCATCTTCACCTGAGTCATAAAAAACAAGATGTTAGGCGTCAAGAAAAACCCTGTCAACTTGGGGGGTCAAAACCGGTTATTCGGGTCGGGTCGGGTCTTCGTAACTTTTAGAAGGGTTCGGTTTAAAACCGGTTTTTTGATGGCGATGAAAGTTTAAATGGAAAATTTAAAAATAAAAAAATTAATGATCGTATATCGTTTTCAATGAAAAAAGAAAAAAATGATTCTCAAAAGCCTTTTTTATTCCAAAATCAAATTTCAAAAAAGATACCAGTTAAGAATGACTAGCGAATTACGAATTTACTTGTAAGAATCGAAATAAAATGCCCAAGTTCAAGATCCAAATGAAAATAAATAATTCCAAGAAAGCAAACCAATGATCCTCAACAAAACATACTAGATTAACTACCGAAAACAATGAGAATCGACCGAGCATATTACATATTAATCATTGAGTACTTAATTTGTTAAATCAAAAGTTTCAACGTACATCTACCGAAAAATAGATATAAAGTACCTGATTCTGATGAGATTGAAAACATTGCTCGCTGAAATTACTCCCTCTCAAACACAAAGACTTTGTCGAGATTGCCCGAAAACAAACTCGAGGACGATCTGGTAAAGTGTAACCCGAAAAACTGAAGCTCCAAACTGTGAAACCTTTGTAATGCAGACAGGTATCGATCGAGATTCCTCGATGAAGTTCACATTAGAACTGAAAAACACCCAAAAAAAAAAAAAAGCATTAGTCTATTTCAGCTATAAATTAAAGAGCTTCTCCCAATAAATTGAGCAATATATATCCAACAAAATAAATAAATAAATGCATTTATAAGTAATAACTGACTAGATTTCTACCAAAAAAATAATCTAAAATGCACCAAAATGGAAATAAATTAAGCACTAATAAGGTAAATTAATTTAATGAGCACAAAATACATGCCATATGATCCAATAACAATGAAATAATGAGAACACAAGATTAACAAAAATTACAAAAAAAAAAAAAAGCAACCTCAATCTAGTTATATCGAATATATATCTATATATAGAGGGATAGAGAGATCTTATAAGTGATTTTCAAAGACCATGCACCAAAAATTAGTAATAAAATATAAAAAAAATATACGAAAATAATTTCACATGCATAATGTGAATCTACTGAAAATCATGAACACAGAAAACCCTAAAGATCGAAGCTTTCCATTAATCACAGAAAAGCCCCTATCTTTTTGTATGGGCTAAGAAGAGCACAGAGTCAACCAAATGCAGAAAAGAGAGCGACCCAGAACTCCATAACCAGTGAAAAGCCAGAAAACGACAACGAAAAAACAAGCTTTGACGAGAATCTAGAAGATCCGAACATGGCCATATAGCGGACTGTAACGACGTCGTTTATAGCAGGACCACCTCGCTTTCCCTTTCTTCAAATCACAGGCAAGAAAAACATTGGCTCTGATCTCAGTCTCTCGCTAATGGGAGAGAGAGAGAGAGAGAGAGAGAGAAGGAAACGTACGGATTGAGGAGAGAGAGAAAGAAGAAAAAGGAGAGAACTTTGGGATTTGATACGCTAAGAAGAAGCAAGACTGAGAGGTGTTGGGATGAAGTTGGACATGTCTCCTCTTCTTCTTCTTCTTCTTGGTATTGCTGTAAAACAAAAAGCTTTTAATAATATGCGACGATGACGAAATTAAATCATTTTTGAAAAAGAATTTCCTAATGAAAGCACACTTCACCCACCACTTTATCTCTCCCCCTCTCTCAAGTCTCACCTTCATTTTGCCAATAATAGCCCCTCAACTTTTTCTAGTGGTGCGTTAGGGTCCAGGCAGGCGGGTACGGTATCCGCACTTTTATTTTGTTGCCAAAAACCGGAACTCGGATTCGTAATTGAGTTTTTTCAAAATCAAATTCTGCATCCAAATTGAAAATGTTTTAAATCCCGATTTTTGGATACTAAATTAGACTCAGATTTAATATCAAGACCCGGATCCGGATTAATTAATAAAAAAGTAAAAATAAAATAGAAAAATAGTTTAATGCTATATCTTTAACTAAAATATGTATTAAGTTAAAAAAAAAATTTGAAAATAACATAAGAATATTAAATAGTATAAAGAAGAAGAAAAAACCCATTAAAAAGAGAGAGAAAATATATATTAAAAATTAAATAAATTAAAAATCATATTCGAGTAACCTATAATTCGGATTCCGTGTACCCCTAAATCTGGAAACGGTTTTAACCTGGATATGATTTTGAAAACTCGGTTCAAGTTTAATCCGATTTAATACAGTTGTGAATTAATAAAGCAGTTCCAGCCCGGATGCGGTTTAAAACCGTATTGGTTTTGTTTACACCCTTGTTGTTGCCGCGTTGTGTTAAAAATGAAAAAAAAAAAAAATTGTTTAACTTCCAGATGGCCTCGTTTGAGGTCGGAAAATAATTCTCAATCCAATTCGATAATTTCGAATGCAATCTAATCAAACAATTGGGCCTTTATTTATTATGACTTTACATAAAATGTTATATTCAATTCGTTAAAAAAAGTGTACACCATACGCACACAAAAAAGTCGAAGATATAAGGGTTAATGACGGCGAAAATATCCAAATTTTGGTCAAAGAACCCCTCGTGTACCCAAAGTCGAAAAGTGGTGGCAAAAGTACCCAAAGTACGTTTTAGGGCGTTGACCAGTTTTCTTCGTCCATCCATTAACGGTGCCGTCCACGTGGCCGTTAGCCTCTTTCCACGTGGCACGCCACGCGGTCGTTGACCGCGACGTTATCCAAACTTTTGGTATTTATGTCGTGATAAACCAAAGTTTGGGTATTTATGACGCGATAAACCATTTAAAAAAATCGGTTGTGGCTTTGGTAGGACTCGAACCTATCACCTCCCCCCACATATAAAAACAACATAACCACTAAAAACACATTCACATCGCGTTATATCTTAAAAAAATAAGAATATAAATAGAAAATTATTAATAAGTGACATAGTAATTATGGTTGAAACTAGAACCGGGAATCGGGAATTTGACTATTTTTTGTTCCCCGGAAAAATCAGGACACAGTTTTCTGTCCTGGTTTTGGTTCTGATTCTGAAAAGTCCTTGTTTTGTTTTAAATCAGAACCGGGACCGGGACCGGGACACCGATTAAAATCCCAATTTTTTTAAGACCAAAATTCGGGACGAAATCCGGGACAAAATCCAAGATAGAAACATGAAAAAAACCAAATCCAAAATGCAAATTACCAAATCTGAGTAAATCCAAAATGTAAAATACCAAATCCGAGTACAAAAGCAAAATACAAAATAAAAAAATGCAAGATCCAAGTTCACGTTGTGAACTTCACAATGCCAAATCCAAATATCAGTGCAAAAAACCGAGTCTAAAATGCTAAATAGTAAATATCGAGTACAAACAAATTATTTTTTATAACAAAACGACATATAAGAAATGACATGTTAAATAAAATACCGAGTAATGGCTGAAAAATAAATGACATGTTAAAATAATGGGTTGGAAAAAAAATAATGGATTAAAACCCTAATAGTAAACGACTTATAAGAAATGACATGCTAAAAAAACGACAAACTTATAACAAAACGGCATAAAACCGGAACCGAGACAAGAAAACCGGGAATTTCAGATTTTGAATTGGTTTTGGTTATGGTTTTTCAAACCGGAACCGGGATGTCCCTTTTTAGGTTATAGTAAAAAGAAAAAACTGATTTTTTGCCAAAAACGGTCCGGTACTGGGAGCAAAACCGGGACAAAACCGGGAACCGAGTACAAAATTTTCACCCCTAATAGTAATAGAAACATATGTTTTTCCGTAACGGGTTTGGTTGACTTATTAGGAACGGGGTTGGGTTGACTTTTTCGGACCAGGGTTGAGTTTTTCAGACTTTGGTCGGGTTGAATTTTTTGTAACGGATTCAGGTTGACTTTTTTGGTACAGGTTCGGGTTGACTTTTAGGAACCGAGTCAAGTTAACTTTATTGATATGGGGTCGAATCGAAATTTTTTTATCAGGATCGAGTTGAATTTTTGGGATCGGGTTTCTATTACTATGTCACTTAATAATAAAAAGTCCAACTAGCCCCGTTTCAAAAAAAGTCAACTCGACCCTGTTACAAAAAGTTAACTCGACCCGGTTCAAAAAAATTTAACCTGAACCCGTACCGACAAAGTCAACATGAATCCGGTACGAAAAATTCAACTTGACCACTATCCAAAAAATTCAACCCGATCCCGTTCTAAAAAAATCAACTCGACCCCGGTTCGAAAAAGTCAACTCACCCCCGTTCCAAATAAGTCAACCCGAACCCGGTGCGAAAAATACATATGTTTCTATTACTATGTCACTTTTCAATAGGTTTCTATTTATATTCTTATTTTTGTCAAGATATAACGTGAAGTGAATGTGGTTTAGTGGTTATATTGTCCTTTTATGAGGGGGAAGGTGATGGGTTCGAGTCCTACCAAAGCTATAATATTTTAACATTTATTTAGATGACGTCAACAATCGAAAAAAATATAAAAAATGGTTTATCACGGCATAAATACCCAAACTTTGGTTTATCACGGTATAAATACCCAAAGTTTGGATGACATGGCGGTCAACGACCACGTGGCGTGCCACGTGGAAAGACGCTAACGGCCATGTGGACGGCACTGTTAGTGGATGGACGGAAAAAACTGGTCAACGCCCTAAAACGTACTTTGGGTATTTTGCCACTACTTTTCGACTTTGGGTACACGAGGGGTTCTTTGACCAAAATTTGAGTATTTTTACCGTCATTAACCCAAGATATAAACATATATCTTTACTAGCCCCGACCCCTGGACGTGTAGAGTTTTTGGTTTGGCCCAATTTAGTTCCACAAGTTGGATAAGTTCGACTGTGCCGTCCAATGAGACTATAAATACACAACTATAAATAACATAAAACCTATTCAAACATGCAATTATTAATTGGGTTAATGATGGAAAAAATACCAAAAGTTTGGTCAAAGAACCCCTCTTGTACTTAAAGTTTAAAAGTGGTGGCAAAAATACCCAAAGTCGCATTTGGGGAGTTGACCACTCCATTCTCAAAACGGCGTTAACTTGCCCGTTAACTCTAGCCACGTGGACAAACGTGGGTTGATGACATAACAATTTTTGCCACGTGGACGAGCCCAGATCGGCCTGGTTTACGACAAAACAACGAATTAAACCCTTAATTAATACTATTTAATACAACTAATTAAACCCCTAATGATTACAGTTAACAAAATAGATGTGTCCACGTGGCCAGAGTTAACAGGTAAGTTAACGGTGTTACGAGAATGGAGTGGTCAACTCCTCGAATGTGACTTGGGTATATTTGCCACCACTTTTAAACTTTGGGTACACGAGGGTAGAGCTGCACAAATAAATCGTGAACTTGCATCGTGGCGCGTCGCGGTCGTTTTTTCTTGGTCGCGATTAATCGCGACTAACTGGCGGGAATCGCGACTCATCGCGACGCGGAGCAACAGTGTGAGAGAATTGGTCTCGTCCAATGGGAGCGCGCCACCGAGGCATCGCGAAGCATCGCGACTTGTCCACTCGCGACGCATCGCGACTTTGAGTTTGGCAATTTTGACGATTTGGTCGCGAGTCATCGCGACGTCGCGATGTGCAGCTCTACACGAGGGGTTCCTTGACTAAACTTTAGGTATTTTCACCGTCATAAACCCTTATTAATTGATTACTGAACGAGAGTAATGTACTAGATTATGCGAAGTGATTAATGTGTCGATTCATTTATAATTTAATTGAAAATTCAGTACAATATGAGAGTAATTTGCTTCTTAAAAAAGGGATCTTTATGTCAAAAAGTTAGAACTTCGGGGATAAATTCTAAAATATACAAAGTTGAGGGGCAGTAACGATCAATTCTTTTATCTATGGGCCCATCGCTTGCGTCCAAACACTGCCTTAGCTCAACCCTTTTGGCTTCATTCGGTCTCTTTCTCAGCCGCCCTTCACTGTTCAGTGGCGTAATCTCTGTTTTGCCCTTCACTTCTACTATTTATTTCGGAAATACCACCGACGGCTCGAACAGAAGGAAAACGACAAAACAGTAAACGACAAATAACAGTGAAAACAAATGTGACATTGAAATGCATACTATATTGTCTTTTGTGTTGCGTTTATTTTAGGGTCAATGACCGCGAAAATATCGAAAGTTTGGTCAAATAACTCCTCATGTACTTAAAGTTTAAAAGTGGTGGCAAAAGAACTCAAACTCGCATTTGGGGAGTTAATCATTCTATTCTCGTAACGCGGTTAACTTACCCGTTAACTTTGGCCACGTGGATAAATTTATTTTGTTAAGTGTAATAATTAGGGGTTCAATTAGTTGTATTAATAATATTAATTAGGGATTTAATTCGTTGTTTTGTCGTAAACGAGGCTGAGTTAACGGGTGGCCAAAGTTATGTCAGCAACCCACATTTATACACGTGGCCATAGTTAACGGGTAAGTTAACGGCGTTACGAGAATGGAGTGGTCAACTCCTCAAATGCGACTTTCGGTATTTTTACCACTACTTTTAAACTTTAGGTACACGAAGAGTTTTTTTTACCAAACTTTAGGTATTTTATAATATCTAATATTTATATCGTTATTTTTCGTTCTAAATTAAGTTTTTGTTCATAGTTCATACTTACAAACTTGTGAAGCCAAGTTTGCTCGGTCTAGTGTTATCATTTGCCGATAGTGCCACCCTCATTATAAAAAAATAATACTAAAAGAAAAAAAAACTTATGATAATTTTATAAACTTTGAAACAAAAAAATATATATTCAAAATCAAATGAGCAAGCCACGTAGGAGATAACAAAAAAAACAAAAATTGATCTTTGCAGAAAATGTATCTGAAAATATTTGATAATATCGCTGAAAGTATATATTTGTGTTTTAAATATTTAAAATATTAAGTGTATATCTATAAACATATTTGCCACATGAGTACACAATTTTTGTTTTATAAATAATATCAAAGTCCAAATTCATCCATATGCCACGTCAATATCTATTATACAAACGATATTTTATGCTTATGATTAGATTTTTAATTTTTATTTATTTAAGGTTTTTATGAAAGTTGAGTCTTGCGCACATCTCTAGTTTAACAATATTATTTCAACATAAAAGAAATTAAATTTTAATATTGCTTCGTGACTTTTGTGAATAATTATCGTTAATATATAAATATAAATATGTCATTTTGATAATTACATAATTAGTACTTGTGTCGTGTGTGTATATATATATATATGGTAATTTGTATTCCTAAATTAAGTTTTGGTTCATAGTTGAAATTTTAAAACTCGTGATAATTATATAAACTTCGAAACAAACGAATTATTTTATATATTTTTGTTTTCCATTTTGTAGAAAGTAAAATCCTTTAAAACACGTCTTATTATTATATTCTTCATAAAAATTTATTACCAAAAAATAAAATACACATTTGACATTATGAATCTATGACACAAGTCCAACTTTCTTTTTTATTTTGTTTATTTGTAGTGGAACTTCTCACTTATCAACTAATCACTTGTCCCTTTTTAACTACCCATATTTATTTATGATAGCTTGTAATTACTAGGAAAATTGGTGGCATAAGTACTCAAAGTCTTTGAAAAGTTGACATTAAGTTCTCATTATTTTTTTCGGGTGGCGATAGTTGCAAAACTCTTATTTTGTATCTTTAGTCATATTTTGCCCCGAATCACATCACGGATCACTTTTTTAAACCTATTAATATACCATTTTTTATTAAAAAAATAAACTGATATATTAATGATAAATAATGGTATATTCAATGGATTTAAAAACGTGACCCGTGATGTGATTCGGGGCAAAAACATGACTAAATATACAAAATAAGAGTTTGGCAACTTTTGCCACCCGAAAAAAAAAGAATGGGAACTTAATATCAATTTTTCAAAGACTTTGAGTACTTATGCCGCCATTTCCCCTAATTATTAATACGTTAGTTTGTATCTATTCTAACACTAAAAAAATATAAAAAAATCTTAATCATAAATATTTATAATATGTTCGTATCTATCATCTAGAAGCAAATCAGTTTAATGCTTTTGATATCAAATCAATTAACTAAAGATGTATTTGCAACACAAGTATTTAATTTATACCAAGTGTGCCATGGCCATACGTATTCTAAATCTTTTTTTCTTCTTCTTCTTTCTTTTACGACCAAAAAACAATATCGAGATTCTATTCCGTACACGTTAAGTTAACAATTAAGTTAAGATTACATGTATGTGTTAAGTTTAATAAAAATATTGAGTAACGGATGCTTTTGAAGTTTAATCATAAACATACATATTTAGTGTAGCATATCTTACAAACAAATGATAGATTGAACCTCAATATTATTTTTTAGTATTTGTATACTATTGCCTCTAAAAAAAATTAACTATTACATACTAATATATACATAATTACATATTAGTCAACCTAAATTATCACTTTTTTTTTACATTTATAATTAGGGAAAATTGCGGCAAAAATACTCAACCTTTGGTCAAACTGCCTCCCGTGTACCCAACCTTTAAAACTGGCGGCAAAAATACCCAACGTGCATTGACCGTGACTTTGGCATGAAAACGTTAATTTTTTTCGTTAACATCCTCCATGTGGTCGTTAGCGGCAAAAATACCCAACCTTTTATTTTTTATTTTTTTGAATTTATATTTTTTTTACTTGATTAGTGATAATTACTTGAATTCCAAATACATAGAATAACACAAAAATTAGTCAAAACATCAATTGATTTCTTAATGTGCTTGTATAAGCTACATTTGTTGATAAAAATCTTATTATTATGAGAAATTTTAAACATAATGTTACGAGTATTTTAAGTAATTGAACAGGATTTTGAAAATAGGTATCCGGATTTCCAAATCCGGATACGGGTAGTGATTTTTGGATACCCAGAAAACCGGATCCGGATACGGGTAGTTCAAAAAAATCGGATACCCGCTGCGGTTACAACCCTACCCTTTTCATTGGTAATTGACCGTTTTAGATCGAATTAATACAGTCAATTAATGTCTCCGTATTTAGAAAAAAAATGGCTTAAGAATATATGTCAGTAAAAAAAATATTATCAATAATCAATAGGGCTTGATTAGTAATAATTGGCTAAAAGACCTCCATTGGGATCCCATTAAAATTCGTACCCTTAAATACCCCTGCTAAGAAATATGAATAGTGCCGAAGGAAGCTATGAAACACAATGAAAACTCACGTGCGCGCCTCTGCTTACGTCATTAGGCTGACGTAAGCCCTTCTGAGGGCGCGTGAAGAGGGCAGGAGACGCGTGGTGGCTCGTGTAGGGCCTGTGGGTAGAGCTGCACAAACGACGCCGTCACTCGCGATGCGACGCGTCGCGACGCCTACAATGCGAGTCGCGACGCGTCGCGATTCACGCGGCAAAAGTCGCGATTCGTCGCGACGAGGAGGGGAAATCGCGACGACGAGGGGCTCAATCCGCGCACTTGATCGTGTGGCTGAGATTACGCCACGTCATCGATCCGAGGGGAGTGAAAAGTTGTGTTTGTTGGTGGCGAAAATAACACAATTTTTACCCGAAATTTATTCCCCAACCACAATTATTACCCACTTTGCTCGAATTCCAACCCTAAAATTTCAAATTTCAATATTTTTTCACCCTTTTTCTCCTCACAATTATTCACCCACTTCACCCACCACAATAATTATTCACCCACCCCACTCTCTCCTCAAACCCTATAAATACCACCTCTTCCTCCCTCATTTCCTCACCAACAATCTCTCAACTCTTTCTCAAATTCTCTCAACTCTTTCTCTAATTCTCGCAAGCTCCAAAGTTCCAAAGTTCTAAAGTTCCAAAGTTCCAATTTTCTAAATTTTTTAAAGTTCTCTCATTATGTCTCGAAGAAGCGGCGGTAGCTCCGGGGGTCGAAGGGCGGCCAGGAATTTGCAACCCCAATTTCTACAAGGGGGAACATCGCAGCCTTGTCCCGACGGCTACATTCCCGTTATGCTACCCAGAGAAATATTTCCCTCCCCTCCCAACCCAGATTATCCCGACGATACAGTACGGTCTCTAAGACCTAGTCTAGTCCGGGCGCTGGCCCAGCACCACGCCAATCCCGAACGTGTGCCCCGAGAGTTGGTCGACGCGGTGGCTCAATCTAGGGGGGGAAATAACGATCCTTTTTTCAATCTCATGTTACGGGAAGGTGCCGAATACGGAGCTCAAGGTCCCGAAGGTGCCGGTCCCGACGAACCTCAAGGTCCCGAAGATGCCGATCCCGACCAAACTCAATGTCCCGACGATGTCGATCCCGACGACTTTCAAACGCCGCCCTCGATCCGTGGTTCAACTGTCGGGGTGTACAACCGCGGTTCTCCTCAACCTTCCAATCAAGATAGCGGTGAAGCCTCCGTTGCCCGTCCTCGACGAGGTCGACGTCCTTCTACCGGGTAATAACCTTTAATCCTTTTTTTATTTCATTAATTATTAATTTTTTATTAATTAATAAGTTAGTACTTAATAATAAATAATAAATAATAAATAATAAGTAATAAATAATAATTAAAAAATAATAATTGAAAAAAATAATTAATTTTTAATAATTAATAATTATTAAATAATAATCACTTGAAAGTCTTAGTATGCTCTGTGGTTGCGGTTCCGACTGATCTTCCACATCAGAAACGATTTTCTTGAGATTTAATAATCATTTAATCATATTATCTTAATTAATTAATTTCGTTTAATTTTTTTACGATAAATATTATAGTTTAATTATTTTAGTTTATTTAATTAATTTGTCACGTATCTTGAAAGTCTCAGTATGCTCTGTGGTTGCGGTTCCGACTGATCTTCCACATCAGAAACGATTTTCTTGAGATTTAATAAGTTAACGGGATTAAAAATGGTAATTTGTATGTGTGGTGATTATTATAAAGTTCTTAATGGAATACGGTGTCTTAGAAAGATTGGTTTTTAAATAAGGTTTGCTTTGCAATCTCCTCCAAGCTAGCCTGGGAACCTCAGGGAGTTCTGTCTAGAAAAGCTTGGGCCTAAAGCGAGATCATAGCATCCTTTCCAGTCGATCTGGCCGTGGAACCTCGGGGAGTTCCGTCAAAAAGAGCTTGTTAATGATTTCCACACATAGAAAATACCATTTTTAATTTCGTTAACTATCATAATTAACTATATGAAATTTAATTAATTAATATGATTAATATTAATATTTAATCCATGTAAAATTAATACCAGTTTTTATTTTGTTAACCTTTTTTCTCCCTTATATTTTTAATAGGGAAAGTCCTCCAGCCTTGTTGTGGGGACGACCAAACAAAGCGAAGGTGTGGGATTATTTTCACGAGGAACGACGGATGGAGAACGGTGTTTGAGTCAAGATCGCCACGTGCAAGAAGTGTCATACAACCCTCGATGCGTTGAGGGAGAAAGGAACCGGCTACTTGACGCGACATAAAAAAGCGTGCTACGGAGACGGTAACAAGGTAAACACAGCACAGGTAAGTGCTCTTACCACAAAAAATTTACGGAAATGGACCCTCGAGTGGTTACTGTCTACGGGCGCACCGATGAGTTTGGTGGAAAACCCTGCGCATACACAATACATGCAAAGGGTTAATCCGTCTTACGAACAGTTTTCCCGTACGACGTATACCAGGGACATGGAAAATGCTTACAAAATGCAAAAAAATTATTTGGTCAATTTTTTTAAAATGTCCAACATAAACGTTGCTTTCACCACCGACTTGTGGAGTGGTCCGAGTCTTAACGATTATTTGAGTCTGACCGCCCATTACGTCGACAATGATTGGGTTCCATGTCAAAAACTTTTAAACATATCACCATTCGAGTGTCGCCATACTGGCAAAAACATTTCCGATAAATTAATAGAATTATTCAATGATTGGGGTTTGCAAAATCGTATTATTTCTATTACGCTAGACAATGCCGCAAATAATAATGCCGCTATTACTATCTTAGAAAATAGTTTGCCCGCTTCTCCTTTTCGTAATATTTTACATCAAAAATGTGCTTGTCACATCATTAATTTAATTGCTAGAACGGGGAAATGAAATATTTCAGGGCACGTTGAAAAAATACGCGGCGTTATCGATTGGATCCGGCATTCTCAAACCACCGTTAGGTGGAGACGATTTTGTAAAGAGCACAATCATAAAGCTAATAAGTTTGGTTTAGACAACAATACACGATGGAACTCTACATATCTAATGCTTTCAGTTGTTTGTAGACAGAGGTTACCGTTAAGCGCTTTCCTCCTCACCGAACTAGAGGCCTCGGAGCGGATCACGAAGGCAAAATGGGAAACGGCCCAGAAATTCACCCAATTCCTTAAACCCTTTTACGCTGTTACTTTAAATTTTTCGAACCAAAGACAACCTTCCTTGAATCATGGTCTTTCGGGTCTTTACGAAATTACAAACACTTTTTCTGAATTCGCAAATGACCCTGTTATTTCACCCATGATTGAGGGAATGGTTGCAAAATTCAAAAGTTATTGGGATCCACCCCCTTTTTCGTATTGTTTCGGTGCTATCTTGGATCCCCGTATTATGTTTACGTTCGGGCCGTTGATGTCAGCAATCGGGACAAACTTAGGGGTGGATTACACTGATTATATAAAGGTTGTTAATGAAGCTTTTTATGAACTTTACAGTGAATACGACCGGCGGTTCCCACAGTTCAACGTGGAGGCGGAGCAAAGGGCAGTGATGGAAAGCCCAACCAAGACCGGCCTAGCATTTGTCCGGAGACTGAAGCAAAGACTGGATCGCAGAGAATCATCGGGATCCGGTACGCCATCGGCACGAGCGGAGGAAACGGACGGTGCACCGCAAGAACTGAAGCGGTACTACGGCCTGCGGATCGACGAGGACTCCGTCGAGTTCGATGTGATTGGATGGTGGAAGAATCAACGGGAAAGATTCCCGATATTGGCGAGAATGACGAGGGATATACTGTCCATCCCTATTTCCAGCGTTGCTTCGGAGAGCGCGTTCAGCTCGGCTCAGCATATAATCGACGACCAGAGGGCATCAATTACCAACACACACCTCGAGCAAGCGGTGGTCTTGAACGATTGGATGTTCCGCAACCCCACCATCGCCCAACGGTCCGAGCCAACCGACCTAGAGCTTATGACTCAAAGGTTTAACGACTGGTTCCCCGAGTGACGCAATGTAAACGCCAATATGATGTGCTCTTTCCTCTCTTGGTTTTATGTCCCTAAGGAGGGTTTTACAAGAGAGGTTTTAGTGAGGCATCTTGTAATATTTACACTGAATATTTACAACTTCTTCCACCATATTGTAATATTCACAATGAATAATACAACTTTTTTTTAATATCTTGTTTTATCATATTTACTTATTTGTTTTAGAATTTTAATAATTATTAATATGTTACACATTAATACTTATTAACATATATTACAACTTAAAAATTAACTTATAAATCAAAATTAATAATATGTTACACAATAATAACATACTAAAATATTAATTTTGAAATAAATAAAGTTTAAATAATAATTTTACATAATTTAATACTTAAATTCGGATAAAAACTAATAAAATTAAACATTGGAAACAAAAAATAACTTTTGCCGCAGCCCTTTTTTTGGTCCTTCCTCGCTAAATCGCAACCACGTCGCGACGCATCGCGACCAGCCACGCCACGACGCATCGCGACGTCCCTGCTCGCGATTTTGGCGACTTTCGTCGCGATCGGTCGCGATTGGTTCGTGTGCAGCTCTACCTGTGGGGCTGCCCGAGGTGCTCCCGGCCCACTTTAAGGGTTTCGGGAGCGTTCTGTAACCATTTCTTGCAAACTTTATGACTTTTTGAGTATCTTGATATTTCTGGAAACATCTGGACACTTTATTTCGTGAAAACGGACTTTCGGTGAATATCTCGGGCTAAAATTGACTTTATTTAATAAAAAGAAAATTTAATTATATAACTTTCCTTTTATTAATTTATTAAAAATCAATTACTTAAAATACCTGTAACATTATGTTTAAAATTTCTCATAATAATAAGATTTTTATCAACAAATGTAGCTTATACAAGCACATTAAGAAATCAATTGATGTTTTGACTAACTTTTGTGTTATTCCATGTATTTGGAATTCA
Source organism: Parietaria judaica (assembly GCA_954871525.1). NCBI lineage: Eukaryota > Viridiplantae > Streptophyta > Magnoliopsida > Rosales > Urticaceae > Parietaria > Parietaria judaica. Next base: position 1,249,320 of record OX940864.1, on the reverse strand, counting down.
AGTAATTATCACTAATCAAGTAAAAAAAATATAAATTAAAAAAATTAAAAAAAAAAGGTTGGGTATTTTTGCCGCTAACGGCCACATGAGGGATATTAACGGAAAAATTAACGTTTTCATGCCAAAGTCACGGTCAACACACGTTGGGTATTTTTGCCGCTAGTTTTAAAGGTTGGGTACACGGGAGGCAGTTTGACCAAAAGTTAGGTGTTTTTGCCGCAATTTTCCCTTATAATTATAATTATATGGAAGATAATGTGATGGGCTAAGGATTAGGTTCCACATATTGGAGCCGTTGACTCGTGTAATATATTGCTATTATTTGGTAGGCTAATAGCTTAGTGAGTTTTCTTAATCATATCCAAAATCCCAATCTCTTGTGAATTTTCATTTCAAACCCTAAACTTTTTAAAGTAATCAATGTTCAATGCATTGGGAATAAAAATACACTAGCAAATATTTAAAAATAGATAAACCAAGTAAGTTGTGATTTTTTAAGTTATGATTTTGTCGGCAATTGTGCTAAAAGTACCTAATATATTTCAAAAATAGTAATGCGACGTACTCTTAAATTTTCAATTATTCTCAATAAATACTTAAATTCGTAAATTTTGTAGTTTTCATTCGTTATAAGGTAATTTTATTATTAATTTTATCATTTACACATATATGTATCAAAATTAAAATATTTAATACAAAAATTAGGATTTTTTTTAACGTTAATCAATATATAAGACGAAATCAAACAAAATGCTAAACAACTCTAAATATCATGATTTTTTTAATCCACGTGTCACCAACTTCTATAAAAAACGATTTCTCTTTTCTTTTACAGCCCAATATTCACGATCAAATGAAACAAACAATGAAGAAAGTGTCCACAATAATTAATATCTTTCACTTTAAATTGTTTTGAAAGTCCCACTATCCAAAAAGTCTTTAGTGGAAATTTTGACTCATTAATGATAAGATAATAAGAGCATGATGACGTGATAGGGTTATCTCACAAGTCGTGATCATCAAACTATATATTAAATAAGAATATCTGTGGCGTAACATGAATTTAATTTTATAACATATGTGTCGGTATATTTTTTTTTTATCTTTTTTTTAACGATAAGTTATTTAAAGTCTATAAATAATATCAAAGTCTAATTTCATCTATACCGAATTAACATACATTATTAGAGACAAAAACATACATCTCAAGTTAATAAAATTATAAAAACATGTTCCTCAAAAAAATAAAATAAAAAAATAAAAATAAAAACATGACTAATTAATATTTTAAAGTTTAATCATAAAGGTAAATATATCCTTAATATAACAGATCTTAACGCAAGATACTTAGAATTGAACTTCAATATTGATTTCTAACTTGTTGAATTATAACTTTTTATGTACTATTACAAAGAAAAAAAAATCATAATATATTAGTGCAAGCTTTTACAGGAATTCACATATCATAAATATTAAATAGAATGATCTTCACGAATGCCATGTACCGAGTATTTTCATTAATTTTATTAATTTTTATCGCTGAATATATAGACTCATTAATTAAGTATGTTAATTCTGTTCGATTATTAATTGACGTTAAATATATTAGAACTGAACACGAGCAATGAACACACAAATTAATGTTTCCTGTAAAAAATATAAGAAAATTGCTAAACAAAGTACTATTTGTTTAGCAATATACAACGTATGGCTATGGAGTATGGACATCAAGTCAATTACTAATTGATATTAATTAATTCAGATAACAATTAACTAAATACCAGTTGGGTCCTGGGTCCACCTATGACCTAGTAATGGAGTTTGCCTAGGTTTCTTGCTTGGGTATTTAATATTTATTTTTTTAAATGCATTAAATAAATATTATTAAATAGTGACGATTAGACTCATGGATTAAGATGTGACACCAATCACTAATATATTTATCTAAGTGTTAGATATTTATTTTTGTAATCTTAAACACAGAGCTGAGTGCTGACTAGGTTAAATCACAAAGAGAAAAGAATATAAATAACTAATCAGAAATAATTAATTAAATAAAACAAAATATTGGGAAAGACCCAGAAAAAATTCAGGGCTTTTGAACCCTTCCCAAAGAAAATTAAATTAAAACTAGAGCTACAAACTTAACTATGTTTCTGTGGTCTACTCTTTAAATTTCCGCCAAGTCCGGTCCTAGCCGAGTCTCCGATCGCTGGAGCAAGCGGATAGAGGCAGCAAATGTGTCATCTGGTGTGTTTTGATACTGAACTTCTCTGTTTGTATGAATTCTGCAATTAATAAAAAAGTTATGACAATTACTTCTCTGTCCTTTTAAAAAAAATAGACCGCTTTCGTCAAATTAATTCACTTGTGATAAAGGTAACAGACGGGTATCGGCTGCCCGCGCCCAAATACACTAATTAGTGCGATCCGCGCGCCTTAAAGTTTGACAAAAACCGTAGTTTTTTGTTTTAGCGATATGGGTGGAATTGCTACAATTTCCAAGTTCAGAGATAAAACTGCTGTAGAACAACTAATGAAACTTACTATGAGAAATCAGAGTTGCAAATCAATGGCCTCAGACCATTTGAATATATCGGAGTACACTCGATCTCCGCCCAATTCATCGCCGGCAGCCCCGGCCGCCACTCTTAAAACATCCTCAATTAGGGCGAAATTCCCCATGATATCGACGTGGGCCCCGCTTTGAGTGCCCCGGCCTTCTAGAAGGTTCGCCGGTGGGGCATGATCGTACTCCCTAATGTAGCTCCGGATGCCCGAAGGGTTGAACCGGGTTTTCCCCCGCCAAGCCTTCGCGCACATGAAACCCGCACTAAGGACGGGGACGGTTTCGTCCCCGTCGGCCATGAAAACCCCGCCTTTTAAGCACGAGTCCTCGCTTCCTCCCTCGGCTGAGGTGTCGATCTGGAAGGGAATGTAGCATTCCGATTCTGGTGTTAGCTTGTACACGTACGCTCGTTCGGTGGGGATTCCAACTCCGTACATTGAATAGATCTCCATTTCTGGAGCATTTGGTAATCTGCAAAAATAGTAAAGAGAGGCTTATGTTCGAATTCCCCGCCCCAATGGACCCGATGAACAAACAAACCAGCACATGATGCAAGACATGCTCGGTTTAACCCGACCCACCATGGTGTTCATGGTTTATCGAATTATTTTTTCGCTTTACAATGTTAATAGTTTCTTCTATTTCTATTGTTTAATGATTGTGGTCTATGGATTGATTTCCGTTATGCACAATATTTATGACAATTTTTAATTTTTGTACCATCTTATAAGTACCAACGCCATTTATTTGGAGACCAACGCAGGCCCCAACCCAATCCACACTTACGCGGGTTGGGTCTGATCGGGTCAGGCTGGACCATATATTCAGACAAAAGAAAAGCTTAAATTCTTTAGAACAAATAGTCGGAAAAGAAACTAGAGTCTAACCTTGTTTCCAAAGGATTCGACCAATATTTGTAGTGTTCATACATCGGATCATCTAAGTTTTCCGCGATTCCGTAAGAAAAATGAGCTCCTCCTCGAGCCATTAACTTTGGCGCTACAAATTGAAGCAGATCCAGAAATTCACCAGCTGTGAAAACTTTGTAATCTGCAACGGCTTTGATTCCTCCAACGCCGATTTCTTGGTACTCGGTCCACAGGTCACACTTAGTTGTGTTATCAAGGGTATTGCCCTTCACAGCATCCTGACAAATATAACCTTTTGAGTTTTGAGTGTGAAAACTCCCATAAACTAAATCTCGGAACAATAATATCGACTAAGTTCAATTCAATTAAGAAAAACACGAATAGTACATAATTTGAAGTTGAGAAAGATTACCCTAAAATCAATTCTCTCAATCTCAGAAGAATGTGCAGAAGATAAATCTTTCCCAAACGATATGATCCTCCCGTAATTAAGGGAGCCCTTATTTTCTCTCCCACTTTGGCCCGTTGCAAGGGTATCATTGGTCTTTTGCTTCTTTGGACCACAGTCCTGATAGCCTTCAGGCGACCAATCAAGGCCGCCCCATATAGTGTCACCGCCTTTTGGTATCATCGACATGGTGGCATCCCATGTTCGGGTCATCCTCATCATATGTTGTAAAGTCTGAAGGCCAAAAACGTCTTTGTCCAAAACCCCAGGTGCAAATGCCCTGTTTATGATAATCATTTTCATCAAGCCCAAACAAAAGATCATATCATACTTAGTACCAGTGGATGATTCGAATCTTAACTTTAGGTGATTCAAGTCTCAATACTAGGGATCTTACCATTGATTCATCAATCTGCTTATTTGTGTAGCCGTAAATATTCACTTCGAATGATATTATAAAACTTTTATCTCCGTCTTCTTTAGTATATCGATTTTTTTATTTTTTTTTTATAAACTTACACAATCCTTGTCAAATAAAATTTGAATGTTCTAAGACGGCCCTGCACCACTTTCACTAAGCTGGGACAAGGTCAGGGAAAGAAGAAATCACATAGTTTAGTTGTTACATTAAAAGCAAAATAGACCAAGATTTTATTTATATTTTTATAAATCCCCTATCTTGAAATTCAAATTTAGAACAAGAAGATTGCTAAGAATACCCTTGCTTTACTCAAGTTTATTATCATAGAAAGATAAATCGAGGTCACCTGGCAACCGCAATGTCCTTTGCTTCGATTGAGAAAAGCCCCGAAACTGCTTTTGGAACTCCTAAGAAGGGTCCACCAATGTTCATCACGGCTTTGATATGCTTAGCACACCAATCCGATCCGCCCCCACCGCCCATCGGCGCTGGAGCCTCAACCCACTTCATGAAATGCAGAAAGTACAGCACACCCATCGAATGAGGAATCACAACCACCTTTTTCCCGTCATTCGTAGCGACCATTAATTCTATATTGCTCTTAATCCTGCTCAAAGTTTGGTCTCTCGCCTAATCAAACCATATAGAGTATCACATTTAGAGGCTGCAACAAGTCATATTGTAAAGAATCAACAAAAGAACTATAGATACACTACATTAAAACATGGAATTGTAGCGCTTCCTTAGCCTAAGTCGGTCTCATCGTAAAACAAGGCCAATTGAAGCTTAGAAGAAAGGAAAAGCTGAGAGTTACTTTTTCAATATAAAAAAAATTGTGTTTTGAAATTGCTATTTCCAATTATGCGCGTTTTGAGGGCTCGGCCAAAAACCGAGCTTCAAACATTGCCGAAAGAGAGCCCCAAGGCAGATAATTTATTATTAAGTCAACAATACCTCAGTGTTTTGAAATGATAATCTCCAATCGTATGAGGCCATGTACATGGTTTTTTCCTCATATCCAATGCGAGCCAAGTTAGCAATTAAAACCGCCCACACAAAATAGCCGGGCGCAAAGTAATCAGCTGCCACAAGCCCTGACACGGGCCTCACCCTTATACCTGATCGGTCCATTCCAGTTTCGTTATCCAGCGACATGTGCTCGACCCAGCATAATGGTCTGGAACAAATCAAATAGGATGAAATCAATAAATTTTCAAAGAAAATCGACGAATAGCCGATAGATTAAGATCCTAGTCACTTCAAAAAACTTGAAATGGAAGGAGCAAAGGCATCGGAGGCACTAGAACATGATTATTCTACATAACCTTGATCAGATATGCATGTGTGGCAATGCATAATACACAGTGATATCACCTAAATTCCTGTCACTGTACAGTAGGTTGCTAAAATTGATCATTCTATAATTTTATCTATTGAAACTTTAGTTGAATTTTGGTATCCTTTAGCTACAGCTTAATCCAAATTCTCAACTTGCTTTTCGATGATCAACTCGACTTCAAAAGGAATTGAACTAAATCAAAACTTTCATAGTTACAGCAATAGGCAAAGAAGAAGTTATTCAAATTGAATTTCTGGATAACATGTCAAGAGGAATCCAAGTTCATCATTCTTATATATATATATTACTAGTTTAATCCTCATTGCAATACACAAGAGGCTATTATATAGATACACAACAAAAGTACTTCACTCTGCAATAACCCTTCAAAACAGCTTCAAGAAACTGACAAACTTCTCTACTTTTGGTGCCTAATGATTGAAAAAATCCTATAGAGAATACCTCAAGAACAGTTCAAATCTTCATCACTGAAACTATATTAACCCAAACCCCAACCATTTCCATGGAAGATCAAGAACCTCAAAGCTATTCCTCTTTCTAAATATGAAACGAGTGAAAAAAACCACTCTTCTCTAAGCACCAAACACTGATCAGAAACCTTGATCAACGATCATACACCAGAACTAAGCTCGTAAACCGACATTGACGTACCTTTTGTAGAGCTCCCCGAAGGTTCCGCCCCAGAGGCGCTTCCTGAAGAGCCCCTCGGCGCACTGGTGCCCCTCCCAGAGCTCGAGCCCGCCGGTGACGATGCCGGGGACGAACACCACCGGGTGCCTCGCCGTCAAGCCCTCCTTCCGCAGCTTCACTCCCGGCGGGTCCGGCAGCGGCCCCGTAATCGCCTCCGTCACGTACTGCGGGAACGAGGCCGGCATTGCGTTGAAGAGGAAGAGCACGAGCCACCACGTCGAGCACGCGCAGCCGATGAACCAGCAGCACCCGTCCACGCACGACCGCTTCGAGCTCCGACCTCCGCGGCGGCCGTGGCGGCGATCGTGATCGTGATCGGCGTGATCCTCCTTCCCTCTCCTCTCCGGTGCGTCGCCGGCGAGTTCTCCGGCGAGGGACTTGCCCTTTCGCCGCCGCAAAAACGACATCGGAATCCCGTGGAAGAAAAGAGAACGAAACTCTCTACTTAGATAGGAAATGTATCTCTCTGTTACTGTCTCGTTTTTTATTGAAAAAATTAGAAATTGACAGCAAGGCCCTATAACTTTGTTTTCTTGTGTATTTTGTCCAGTAAATTTTAATTTTTTAGCAATAATATTCCTGTTACTAAAAAAAAATCAGTAAGAGCGTTAAAAAATAATGAAAATTGTTAATTTATACTCTATATGTAATTTATCTCAAAATATTTTTCTAACTTTTTGCCGATTGCTTCTGTTTTCTAGTTGTTGTTTAAATTTATTAAATCATTGAATCTAAGTTAAATAGGAAGCTTATCAAGAGCTTATTCATGCCTTCGAAACGAGAAAACATTGAAGATTAATGTAATAATATTACTCTGAAAACAAAAAAACACTATTCATCGCTAAAAATGTAATGACGTATGTTAGTTTGTCTATAATATGTGATTTATTTTAAAATTTTCAACTAATCACCGAAGAAATTAATATACAATTATTAGAAATCAACTAATGAATTTACATTTTGAAGAACGTTACAAAAAAAAAAAAAAGATAATATAGAATCGATAAAAAAATATATGAAATAAATTATGTATAGCGCATAAGTTATTATTTTTTTTTTTTTATGTCTTATTGTGCTATTTTTAGAGTTTAGGAATATTTCTGTTAAAATCTAAAAATTAATAGAGAATTTGCACAAGCATTCAAAAGTAAAAGGGCGTTATTGGTAATTACTGTGGAAAAATCAGTTATTTGTCTTTAGCTCACCGGAGAGAGTGAGAAGTGGACGAACCGGACGGAGGGAAACGACGGAGAACTGAATGCTCGAGATCTGGCAGCTAGGTGAGCCCATATTGCGTGTACAATGACACGTGGCATGGAGTCGAGAACTCTTTCCGTGACGTGTCACAATCAAGGCCATTGATTTTTTCGGGTTGATATCGACGGCGGAGAAACGATGGTTGGCGTGAATAACGAAGGGGTCGACGGTGGCTTTCAGTTTATTGTCGTATTATTATAATAAATAATAATATTTTTATAGTTGTGTTGAGCTACTTGGACAAATGTTGTCGTTTTTCTCTTTACTCGTGTGTGCTTCTTTTATTAATTGGCATAGTAGCCCTCATTTTTTTGTGTCGGTGTATTTTGTCTCTATATAAGTTTTTTCTTCAGAATATTTAAAATATTTTTATAAAGTATAATTAAATTAAATTTTATCAATTTTTTTTAAATCTTCTATTTCATGAGATTTCACTGTAATAACTCGTGAATAATTGGACATTGCACTATTTAATATATTGATTATACGATCATTAATTGATTCAAATATAATGAGATAAATTATATGTTGATAAATTTATATATTTTTTTAGTAATGTTCAACAGAAGTATATGCAATATTATTGTTAGAGATGATAGCAAAAAGTATACTCAAGCTAAAAGTGAAATTAACGATTATGTATCAAAGTTTTATTTGTAAATGTCAAAATAACGATCATCGTATATGCGTAATTTTCACGTATTATTTACATGCATTCTTTAAGCTTTTATAAACGCGCATAGTAAAATACGATAACATCTCGTTATAAATTAACGGAGAGATAAATAATGAAGTTGAAAACACGTGTTCTGTACTTTTACTCGACTTTGATACTTTGATCTTTAAAAATGAAAATCGAGTGCATGATCACTGATCTTATTTAAGTTTAACTACTTTGTCGTTATTATTTCTTAAATTTAAAGTTTGGCAGACAAAATATGACCAACATATAAAATTTAAAGGATATATATATACCAATTACTCTAAATAATAAATAATATTGTATAGTTAGTTGTATAGAACTACTTGAATAAAAGTTGTCGGTTTTCTCTTTTGGAGTGAGATGTTTTATTTATTTTATTTAAAGAGTCATGGGTTCTTCTCTCCTCTCGTACTAATGGTAATGAAAGCTGCAACAAGATTCCAAGATGCAAGGAAAAAAGAAGTCGCTTTTTTAATGAGAACAATTCAAATATTAAAGTGGCTTTATCTTTGTTTATGGTTGAATTATTATATACGTATATAATGTATGACGTTATAAAGAGAAAAGCCAAGAAACAGAAAACGACTTTATTTTAACAAATATATATATATATATATATATATATATATATATATATATATGAAAGGACTCTCTAACATGAAACGTGTGAGAGAAATTAGAGTTTGCGTTTGTTAGAGTTAGTTTTTATAGTTATAACTTATAATAGTTTTCTTTAGTTAGTAACTTGTTAAAAACTTACTAATTAGAGTAAGTTGTTGGATTAAGATTATGTCCCTTTTAGATAAGATTAGTGGGGCTTAATTGATTTTAATTAATATATATTCTGCTTGAATCCGTTTGAAGTCCTTTGAGCTTCGTTATTTCTACATAAATGGCATTGCTTCGTGCATTTTTGTTTTGTTTTTTGTTTTTGTTTTACCTCTTATATCTTTTATGAAAGCTTAAACTTCAATAGCGTCGGAGTGAAACTGAAACAAACGATTTAAAATTGAATTTTGAGTTTGACTTTGTTTTTCCCCTCAAATCCAGTCTTTTTTTCTCCAAGCTAAGTAAATTTTCGGAGCTGGTAGAGAATCTATGTTTTTTTTTTCAAATTTAATTAAATATAATATATATATGTAAATAAATGGGCTCTAAAATTTGGGGGACCAAAGCGTCGGCCTTGCAATCAAGGTGAACCTGATAATATTTGTTGGATTACATACAAGTTATGTGCGGAAATAGTATTCGTCATACTTGAGGCGGGAATAGTCGGGCCTACGACTATTCTAAAATGTTGAAACTTGAAAGCTTGGAAATTTCTTAGATATTTTGGACGAGTAACAAACAAATTAAGAGTAAGCGATGACCAAAATACTTAAAAGCAAAATACAAAAATGACGGCGATCACTTACTTTGATTATTTTGGCCATGCACGTCATACTTAGCTTGTGAAGTTGTGCTTGAGTTGATTAATATTTGCTATAACGACGTATGTTTTTTTTCCTAACAAATATAAAGCAATGGGCCAAGGCCCTACAATAATTTCTTATATATATACTATAGGCTCAATTTTTAGTATATTATTTTAATGAGAAGCCCAAGTGGACCCCCAACACCACTCATTCATCTTTCCAAGTGGCCCCCCCAACACCACTCAACCCCATTATTTAAATATTTTAATTTGATGGTACTCGGCTAATTTTTTATTCCCACTTATCCTTTAGTTTGATGGTAATCCCTAATTTGATATTATAAATATATATATATATATATATATATATTATGGACCCCCAATTCAAAATTTCTAGTTCCGTCACTGCTATAATGTGCATCCGAATCATTTTTTGGGATTATGTTGATTATAGTTGCAATGACATGGATTTTGTTGTTTAAATCAAAGTTTGAAATATTGTTACGATGTTATCGATATTTTATCCGTTTATCGATGAATATTATATATTTATGATTATCATTACGTGTCGACGAGTTTGTTGCCGAATTTTTGTAAAATATTATAAGAATATATAAACATATTTTAGATATATATTTATTTATATAAAAAGGTAATATAATGAGAGAAAAACTTAAAAGGCATGTGTAAAATAGCAATATAATAAGATAAATAAAAAAATGAAAGAAAAAAACCCTTAAAAAGGCACCCTACAAAACGACACGATTATGGAAGCCCCATGATAAGTACAATATGATGAGAAATATAAAGCGACATGATTATGGAACTGCATATTAGTAGAAAACACTAGCTGAAATGGCAATAAAATCGAAAACGACAACATATGAATGAAATGACAATAGTTATATAAAAACGACAAAGCTCTGGAAATGTCAGAAAACGACAATTATCGACACAATTACATTTTAGCACTCCCTATTGCCAATCCAACAAGCCAAACAAATAAAACATGGCTGCTTATTAATTATATAATTTTTATTTTATTAAATAATAAATAAACGAATTTGACATAATTATATACACAGTCACATATGCGTATCTCTAATTTGCATGGTAAAAAAAAATATACTATTTAAATACTGGCTATGTAAGATATTAATAACTCATATGTTTACAGTGGCATAAATTGTATTAAATTGTTTAAGACAAATTATAGCGACTTTTCATAATCAAAGAGCATAAATTGTAAAATTGAAATAAAATAAATAAGGTTAATGATGTCAAAAATATCCAAAGTCTGGTAAAAGAACCCTTCGTGTACCTAAAGTCTAAAAGTGATAGTAAAAATACCTAAAGTCATATCTAGGACGTTGACCACTCAATTCTCGTAACGCAGTTAACTTACTCGTTAACTCTGGCCACGTGGACAAACGTGTGTTGCTGACATATCAATTTTTTGCCACATGGACGAGCCCACATTAGTCTCGTTTACGACAAAACAACGAATTAAACTCCTAATTGGGCTCGTCCACGTGACAAAAAATTGTTATATAAGCAACACACGTTTGTCCACGTGGTCATAGTTAACGGGTAAGTTAACTGCGTTACAAGAATGGAGTGGTCAACGCCCAAAATGCAACTTTGGGTATTTTTATCACCAGTTTTAAACATTGAGTACACGAATGATTCTTTGACCAAACTTTAAGTATTTTCACCGTCATTAACCCAAATAAATAAGTAAAGAAACAGTCCAATCCAATCTATTGACTACTGACAGTTGGTGGTTGAATACTAAGAATTTATGAGGTAATAAACAATCACCGCTGTTAAGCTAAAGCCCCAACTATATTACATCACTAATATTTAAGGATATTTATACTTATAGTATAAGTACCCAATATTATACTAAATATTCTGGCATATTATTAATTTTTTTAAACGGAAATAGTCTCAAAATCTATAAATTTTATCGAGTCCCAATTTCGCTCATGTCGACTTAACGTCTATTAAGTTACAAACACATGTATGTCTCTAGGTTAATATATAAATGTTGAATTATTGATGTTTTCGGAATATAGTTATTGACTAACACGTTTCTCTTGTATAACAGATCTTAACGGGACATAATTGAAATTAAACATCGACATTGTTTTGTGCCCTTTGAATAGTACTATTGCTAAACGAATTTAATAACAATATATTCTTACAATTAGTAGAATATTAAATACTTAAGCCTCAAGTATGTTTGTTTGTTTTTTTTTTTTTTTAAGAGCAACTCCCCCTCGTTTAACAAACAATGCAGAAAGATTATATTCAGTTATTCGAACAAAAATAAGAAATAAAAAATTAGCAGTACTTTTTTTATTATTTAATTTTTAAATAATTTTATGATTAATATGACAAACATATACTTTAATCGTTTCTTTTATTTGCTGTCATCATTATGATTTTTGTGTCACATTTGGTTAAATGTCTTAATGGTTATATTAATATGGTAATTTTGAATTATACGCCCTAACAATAAACATATATATATAATATAAAGAAAATCTACTAAATACCCAAAAAGCACCAAAAGTTATATATTTTTACTGCACGATGTTAAATTATATATAAGTTATTTTTTTATATTTGTCAATTTCGAAGTGATGTGATACGAATTGTTGATATTTTATAACATTTTTCTCATTTGTAAACGACACAAAAATAAAATAATATCGGATTAGTTAAAATCCCGTTTCTTAAAAAAATAAATAAATTAAAAACTTATATACGTATCAATAACTTAACAACAATATAGTTTTATAGTTAAATCGATTGAAAAATTAACGAAATTTTAGATGTTTTATAAAATAAAAAATAAAAAAATTATAATAGAAATATCGAGGCTCATTCTCTTACAAGTCACCATCTTCACTTCCAGAGAGAGAGAGAGAGAGCTGATCGGAGAAGAAGAAGCGGCGATGGTGTCGTACGTGTCGGCGGTGCTGTACGGCGTCGGAGGTCTGGTGGTGGCCGGAATGGCGCTCCTGGTAGCTCTGCAGGAGCGCCTCGTGTACGTGCCGGTCTTGCCGGGCCTCACCAAGTCCTACCCCATCACGCCGGCGCGTCTCCGCCTCGCCTACGAGGATGTCTGGCTCCGATCCTCTGACGGCGTCAAGCTCCACGCCTGGTTCATCAAGCTCTTCCCGGACTCCCGAGGTTCGATCCGCCTCCTCCTTCCTCGCTCTCGAAGCTCAATTTTAGCTAGGGTTTTAATCTCAGGAATCGGATCTGAGTGGTTTCGAATTGTGAAATTGAGTTTGAATCTCGAATTTTGGTTTCTTGAATCACTTAGGTGGCTTGAATTTTGGGTCTTTTGTGCTTATCTTCTACCTAGTTGATCCAGCTTTCAGTTCTACACACAAATGTGTACTCGATGAACCTATATATATATATATACATATTAATTTATTGTTTTTCTTATTGCAGGTCCGACATTGTTGTTCTTCCAAGAAAATGCTGGAAGTATCCTATTTTTATGATTTTAATACGTTTAATTTGATGAGAACTGAATGAAGTTCGATTTCAGTTTCATGTCGTTTGTGTGGCCTTGACTAACACCGCCTGCAGATATTGCGCACCGGCTTGAAATGGTCCGGATAATGTTACAGAGGCTGCACTGCAACGTGTTTATGCTTTCTTACCGGGGGTATGTGGTTACCGTTTTTATTCGCAGCTCAATTTGAATTATTCTGATCAAAGTGCGGTGCTTGAACATTTGCTTGACGAGTGTTCGTGTTTAATTACTTATCGAAAATTTTGTGTCTACATCTGATACAAACAGATATGGAGCTAGTGAGGGAAGTCCTTCCCAACACGGAATTACGAAGGACGCCCAGGTCTGCCTAATGCTTATTTATCATTTCTTTTTCAGCTATACATTTCTTAGCTTTTAATTTTTTTTTCCGCCTTTTATGTTTTTTTGTTTTGTTTTCAGGCTGCGTTGGACCATCTTTACCAGAGAACTGACATTGATACATCTAGAATAGTTGTGTTTGGACGGTCGCTTGGCGGTGCTGTTGGAGCTGTTGTTACAAGAAACAACCCTGAGAAGGTATGAGGTTTCAGAATTTAAATTTTAGGATTGTGCAGTGAAGGGTCGATAAGTATTTTGTATTTTGCGCAGCGAAGGGTCGATAAGTATATTTAGCTCCCGGTTAAACCAGCTATTTAAATAAGTCTAGAATGGGTTGTATTGATCCTCTATTAGCATTTTTGCATGAGTTTGAATTTCTCATCTGCCTGGTGATTTCTGTGTTGCCCCTCATCAGCGGCTCCATCGTATTTCTTTCCATACAGTTATATGTTTCTTTTTGTGATATTAAAAATTAAAATTATGGAATAGTGCCTTTGCCTTTCTTATTCCGGGTTTATCCGTAGCGCACAATAATTTTTGAGTGTTTTTGTATTGCAGGTTTCTGCCCTGATTATAGAAAACACCTTCACATCTATATTAGACATGGCTGGAATTTTACTGCCTTTCCTCAAGTTATTTATTGGAGGCAGTGGTGCAAAAGGCACCAAAGTCCTCAATTTCCTCGTCAGATCTCCGTGGAGTACCATTGATGTCATTGGAGAGGTTCGTTACTTACTTCACTTTGTTTCTCATATATCATGTGGATTTCAGGGCATCATTACTGTGGATATAAACATGTGGATTTCAGGGCATCAGTACAGATGTTCCAGTTCGACTTAGTTTTTAGCATTTTCAAAATCGAAACCAGAATTGCTTTCTGGATTCCGGTTCCGGTTAGTTTTCACAGTTGAGTTTCTTCTGCTTTGACCACCCTTTGCAGATTAAGCAGCCGATCCTTTTTATTTCCGGCCTTCAAGACGAGATGATCCCGCCGTCCCACATGCAAATGCTCTACGCGAAAGCAGCTTCACGCAACAAACGCTGCGTTTTTGTGGAGTTCCCAACAGGAATGCACATGGACACATGGCTTGCTGGTGGTGATGACTATTGGAGATCCGTTCTCACGTTTCTTCAACAGTATGTTCCCGAGAAAAATGAGAACGAATCATCTAGTGGTGGCCACGGTAATATTCTTTTGTTAATCCATATGTTTATCCTTAAATAAAGAATTCTTCATAGGCTAATCCTCTAGCTGGTTCCTTGGAAGTTTCTCAAAAATTACATTCGAGCCCCCGGAATATCAAAAATATCATAAAGTCGAACGACCGAGGTAGACCGATTAGGAAGGTGATGATGATTTGATATAGTGATTTCTAATTGATTTATTTTCATGAGAGACTGAGAGTACGGACTTTGAAAATGGAAAAAATAATAGGAAATCGATGAAACAAATGGTGTATTGTAATAAGGTTATGCCGTCATTGTTGTTAGTTCGAGGATCAGAATGCAACTTTTATGATATAAATATATATATATATATATATTTATATTTTTTATCCTATAGTTCTTGTTTCTTCCCTCTCTTGACTCAGTTTTGTGGATTTCAGAGATAGGAGGAAGGTGATTTGAAGAAATTTATTCGCAGAAACAAAACACTTATTCGACTTTCCTATTGAAGCTGCAGCTACCGGAAGTTCTCTGTGAGGAATCTCTCTCTTCGAAGTCCCGGTTTCGGAATTTTCGGTTTTGTTTTTTTACGACATGATCCCGAAAGTTGCAAACAAGAGAAGACCAGAAGTGAAATGCCTTTGGGATACACTTATATTAACTATAAATCTAATTCATTCTTACTCTTTGTATGAAATAAGAGAGTTTTGGGATTTTTTTTTTTTAATAGAGTATTGTCTTTTTTTGTTTGTTTGTAAATTGTTGTATGAAAACTATGTTAATGTCGTTTTTGGCATTTTTGAGTGATTGTTGCTGTCGTTTGCAATAATTAGGAGTCCTTGGGGTTTAATTGCCTTTTTTTATTCTTTTTTTTTATATATCAAATAAGAGGACTCGGTTGACAGTGTTTAAATTTCTACTTATTAATTAATATATTAAACTCAGAAACTACATGAATATTTATTCTAACAAGCCACTCTAGAATGAGAACAAATTGGACACACTCAATTCCGATCGGCCACGATATATACAAGTCAATTCGTATAATGATTTTTTTATTAATTATAAAAAAGGGTATTCGGTAAAAGTATTACAAAGTACATCCTTGTAAGCGGAAAGGTTCTAAAAATAAATATATAGAGAAATTACTCCAAATAGCAAAATAGAAACGTTTTAATTATCAGTTTTTATTCCTATTATACCCTTTTAATTATACGATTAAAATTCTAACGAATTAACGGTTAATATACCAAAAATATGCGTTTAAAAATTGCTCCATGGAATGTCTCGATTTAATTTTCTAAAATTAAATAGGAAATATCCTTAATTTTAGCCTCGTATAAAATTTGTAACTACTTTGATATTAATATTGATATTTTTTAAATATTAAACGTGATATAATGCCTATTAACATAGAAAAGATTTTGTAAATAAATACATAATCTTTAGAAAATACGTTTGATAATTAAAATCCACTTGTATTACCAGTTTATATATGTATATAAACAAGTATTACCAGTTGGTAATTATGGTTTTTTGGTTTATTTACGATTGGAATGGTTGAAGTCGACAATGGTTGAATCGCTGTGAAAAAATCTCTGTGAATGGAAGCTGGTGAAATCGCTATGAATGGAAGCTGATTGACGTCGGCGAGGTGGTTGGACGAATGGCTAGGTCAAAGTTTTTCTCGCTTGTATGCTTACGAAAGAAGAGGGTTTCAAATTTTGTATTCCCTAATTTTAGGGATTTTTAATTTCAAATATAAATTTTATATTTAATTTAATATTGAAATTAAAATTCGAATTCTGAATTAGTGGGAAAGAATCTTGTTAATTATAATTAGATATTAAAATCAGAATGTATAAATGTGATATTTAAGGTATATAAGTCATTTTATAGTCATTAACATGGTTAATTGGTTGTGGATAAATATAAACCAAAAGTTGGCTATTTAGCAAATATCAACTTTCTATTTGACTATTACGCTATAATAATGCCGTAAGAAATTTGAAACTTACGGCATGATTTTTTTGTGTGTGGTTTTTTTAGAGCTTTTGTCACGATATAAATAAATTTTAACTTACGATTGTTTTTTTCTTTCTTACTGAAACTTATCGACAAATTATTTTTTTAAAATATAGCGTATACAAAGAGATAGTTTATGAATCATGATATTTTTGCCGCGAATATCCACAGTGGAAATGAATTCTTTACATTGATTTGTTGATTAGTGTGTACTCGATTTTGAACAACAAAAATACCACATCGATTAGATGGTTATTTATTGCCAGCAATGCCAAGAATAAAACACTTCTACCGTAATAGATAACATAATGATTATTGATAGCAATGTTAAGAATAAAAGGTCGAAACTCAATGCTGTTAACGACTAAATGGTCTCCAACTAAATCGGGCTCTCCAACTAAACCGGTCTCCATCTGGTGGCAGTTTTTTTCCTTGATCCGCGGCTGACTTCTTTTGCGCCACTGGATCTACTTGATCCGCGGCAAATGAAACATGAACTCATAGTCCATCTTTAGCGGCGATTATGCCAACCTAAACTAAGATACTTGTGAAATTGCTCGGAAGAAAGTGTATAAAATGAAAAAGTTAAAAAGTGAAGAAATCGTATAGTTAATTTTCAATGTTCAAGCGGGTCTTTGATAATAAAAACAGTTTACCTTATCTCTTTTCTTCTCTATAATTGTTGTATGTATATTATGTATATCTTGTTTCTCTAACACCTTATCAACACAAACACAAAATTTAAACCTTAAATCATTTAGTGATTACATAACATTGGATGTGGGACATATTAATCAAAGTACAAAAGTAATTTAGAATAAAACTAGTTGCAAAATTTCAAACAATCTTATGACTTTTAAAACATTAATTTCATCACGTTTTTGTAGCTAATTCACCCTCAAAATAAAAAAGACAATAAAGATCACCTTTTTTTCCTTCCCTTTTATCATTCCATGTTATTTAAAAATAAAAATAAAATGTAATAATATTATTTCACAGCCTAGTTAACAAGCTTAAAAGATAATAGAAAGTCGAA
Source organism: Parietaria judaica (assembly GCA_954871525.1). Taxonomy (NCBI): domain Eukaryota; kingdom Viridiplantae; phylum Streptophyta; class Magnoliopsida; order Rosales; family Urticaceae; genus Parietaria; species Parietaria judaica. The sequence continues at coordinate 1,231,463 of OX940864.1, read as the reverse complement.
CTCACGACAAACTTCATCCACAAAAAATCTATTCTAGCTAATTCCCCTCTTCGATGAAACGAGAAGCGCAAATATTCATTCGCTAAACACGACGGGGAACGCCTGGTGCCCATTAAACCGGACCCGAACCTATCAAGCCCTGTCCTAATTCCGGTTTGAAAAACCCTTTTTCTTTTTAAACATTAAACTTCACCATGACGGGAATTTATATATGTGTATACATATAACCGGCCGGGACCATGTAAAATTTTCACATCAAGAAACAATAAAAGATAACTTCATTTCCAACTGCCAATAATCCATTGGCCAATCAATCATACATGAGAAGAACACAAACACAAGCAATGAACCTTTACACACACATTCCATTGAAATGAGAGTGAATCTATCAATCAAAATCATGAATTAGATTCACAAATCTTTCAATCACTTCAGCCTGATCGTTTCGTTCGGGAAAATTACATTAGGGTTTCGGATATGCGGATTCAGAGCGGCCAATTCCTTCCACTTTGCTCCATCGCCGTGAACACGGGACGAAATGCTCCACAACGTCTCGCCGGGCTGCACTTTCGTGGTCGCCGGAGCGGCGGGTTTGCCTGAAACCCTAGATTTCAACAGCGGATTCTTGTTCGATTTCCCCATCCCGTTAGCCAGCAGCCATCGAGACCCCGACTTTTCCTGCTTCGCTGAACCCCAAAGCCCCCAAAGCTTCCTCTTTTCGGGCTCGGGTTTCAGACCGGCGATATGAACTTCCGTGATTTTGTACTGTGGTGTTCCCTGCTCTTCAGGAACCTTCTCTTCTTTTTCCTCTTCCTTCACCGGTACAACTGATTCATCGTCTTCCTCTTCTTCATCTTTTCGCCTGAGCTCAGAAACCTTGCTGAAGATTTTGGGCTTCGGAGGAAGGAATACTCTCTCTACCTGGATGAGAGAGAGCATCGGAGCGCCGACGGGCTCATAGTTTCGCATTGGGTCACGCAGTTGCACCATAAGCGCTACGGTGAAGTTGTTTCCCAGTAAGCCGCATTTCCGGGATTTGCCCTTTCTTCTCTCCCCACCTTTAGATCCTCTGCGGATGAAGTCCAGCGAATGGGCGTGGTGGGCTGCTAGGATTTTGGACGTACGATCACTGATCTGATCGTCTTCTTCATCGATCTCGCCGGAATCCAATCTCATCCATTCGTCGAGCGTTAGCGACAGGCCCATTAGCCCGTCGAGATTGTCAGACTCAGTAGCGTCTTTTACGTCCACCAGCTGCAAACTTCCAGATCCTTCCAAACCGAGGGACCCACTTAAGTTCATCGCCTTGCCTTGGAGAGCTGAGATTTCCCCGATCGACTGTGCGCTAATGTTTGATGGTGCCTCATCATCTGACATCCCAGACTGTATTCTCAGCCCTTCGACCGACAGTGCTTCGATCTTGTCCATTGCCAGGGGAGCAAGATCTTCTAGAGATACATATTCCGAGTCCATATCGGATTTGGTCCGTCTTTTTCCCGATGATCTTTCCCTAGTTCTTTTTGTTTGTCCGCCAAAATCATCTAGCTCAAGTTGCTCAACCGGTATTTCATGCTGCATCGGATATTCGCTGCAGAAACACAAAATATATGATTAGCCCGGGAAAAAATTATTCAACCCACAAAAATTCCTTCCATCTATATAAAGTAGAATCTCCATAACTTAATATTGTTGAAACCGAGAATTTTATTACATAATCGAAATTATAAATTTTTCGAGTAATAATTTAGTAATGTTAGTTAGAGTCGGGATCATAGAAAAATATTATCTAATCGAGGCTATTAATTTATTGAGTATTAATTTAACGAAGTTTTCGTGTATCTAAATAATCTTGGACCATCAATAATGTGTACTGAGCTACGGACCATCAATAAGTATTAATAGTCTGATTCAATTTTCTTTTTCGAAGATAGGTTGTGATGTGTACTGAACTACGGATTAATCGGCTCTTAAGGCTGAAAAAGGAAATACAAACCTCTGAGGTCCCTCCAAACAAGGCATAGCTTCCCATGCGACTTGCTGCATCGTCTTACCGGTAATATCTTCCAAAGGCATCAACTTGTTTGCCTGCATTGAGAGCTTTTCGATTCCGACCGATGCCAAATGCTGCAGAATATCCATGATTCCAGAACCCATTTCAGCCGGGACAACGACCGGGCTTGAAACCTGCATGACTAAGTTTCCAGAATTTTTAGCATTATTGAAGAGCGTTGGATTCATGGACCGAACAAACCCTCCGTTCTTCGTTTGAAGAAAAGGGCCTAATCCGTCTCCCAGAGGAGGCAACTCTGGCGGTTGTTCCGGCGGCAGATTGATCGGACTTCCGAATCCGGCGGAACTTTTCGGCGGAGAATGTTGGAAAGCTCTCTCGTTCAAACCCCACTCGCGCATCAGTGCTTCGCTCTCCAAATCTTCCAACATCTTCGCTTTCGCTTTCCCCAGTTCGGCCTGACTTGCTATGAAATGTTCCTCTTCGGCAGCTTGAACGATCGATGCCAATTCAATATCCTCTGTGTCGCTGTAGCTGCATTCTGCTGGGGAATCGGTTTCTAAGTCGAAACCAAATAGAGGAAAATCGCCGGTAAGGGCCTCCTTTTCGAATTGTCTTAAGAGACGTCCTCTCGGGGATTCTGACTCACTCCCGGAACTCAATCCCGTTGGACTGTTCTCCAATCCCAGCATTTCCAAAAAATCGTTTTCGACAGACTCAGTAAAATCATCTAAACTAGACGCCTTTCCCTTTGCATCAATTTCATGATCCAAATGGAATTCATTATATTCGTCGCTCTTTTGAGGCGAATCTGATGCTGCAGCCTCCAAATCCGTGATGCTGTTTAAAGCCGACTCTAGTTCTTGCATCAGTGATTCCTTTGTGCAGACGTCGTCTTCTTCGGACACAGAGTCATGAAACACATGGTCCTCTTTGATACCATTATCTTTCTCATTGTGGGGACAAAGCTTAAAATTCTCTTCGGTCTCTGAACAAACACCGGTGTCAATTTCAACATCGAGGCTTTCAGCAGGAAATCCATCACCATTCGTCACGGGTTCTTCTGAGGACAATTCGACGCCCTGCTCAATAATGGAAAAATCATTTTCTTCACAGTCCGTTTCTACTGTGTTTTCTTTAACGGGATTGGTGTCAGGATAGGAGTATGGTTTTATGGGGTCAACGTGCTCGGTGAATCCCCCAAACTCAGACTGCTGGTCAATTGGTTTATCTGAATATTCTTCTTCAAGTTTCGAATAAAGAACATCTACTGAACTGGCGAGTTCCGAGCTAGATGTTGGTAAGACTTCATGCAAATCCTTTACATCCTCCACAGACTGACACATGGCACGAAGCTGCTGTTTGGATACACTAGGAAGACTATCCGCGCGCCGGATAGGACCCTTTCCGAGACCTTCACGGGGCTTTATCCCCGACTTGACCATACTCAGATTATTCTGTCTCAGATTCCCATCAGGCACGTTGTACTTATTTCCATGCCCGCCTGCATTATCCGGAATCACTGAATACCCGAAACTAACATTCATCGACGCACCTTTGCAACTTCCCGATAGCTTAAAGCTAGTTGTCCATTTCCCCGAGCTTCGATCTTCTTCTAACTCCTCGAGTGTGACGGGGAGCAGCTTCGTGAGATCAATCCGGTGCTTGCCCAGATCCAGCTCCGGAGAACCATGAACTGAAGCGTACAGCAAGAAGTGCTTGGCCTCGTATTTGGCAGAATGGTGGGGCCCGCTCCGACTACCGTACACCGAGCACGTGATTGTCAATCTCTCTTCGAATTCCGCCGTCCCTTGATGAATCTTCACCGGTCGGGTGATCAAATCGCCGTCCCGTCTCTTCCAGTGCACGCAGAGACTGGAATTCTCCAAGCTCGAAGGCAACGCCTCAATCGAGTGCACTTGGAGCGAGAAACAGCAGTTGAATCTGCGGTTCCGGATGTGCGAAAACGCCTTCAGCGGCCTCCAATTCCAAATGGAAGACTTCTTCTCCTTCCGAGACGGGTCGTCGAATCCATCCTTGACATTCCAACTCGGCTTAAACCTGTTGTTCGCCGCAGAAGAAGTCGAGTTCCTCGACGGGTTTTTGTCCAAGTAGAGAGCTTTGCTTATAGCTTCAATCTCGCTCAACAATCTGCCGTTACCCGAATCCTCGCTCATCTTCTTCCCAGCTTCACCTCTCGACAACATTATTATCTTCTTCAAACAAAATTCAAAATCAGAATCGCCCAAAACCCAATTGCAAAATCATAACCCTAAAAACAAAATTCACAGCGATACGAACAAATCTTCAATTAACTCCCAAAAATCGCATAAAAACAAGAACGAAGAGCAGCGAATTACCGCATGAAGCTGGATGTGCGCCCAAAAGCCCCAATTCTTATCCAAATCAAGAAATGGTTGTTCAACCTCGGATTCGCCGAAGAAGACGAAATCTGGAAACCCAGAGGAGAGAGTGGAATTTGCAAGGATTAGTGGTAAGAGAGATGAGATGAGATGATGAGCTTCGATTGTGTGTCGCCAAAGCTCTCATCTCAATTGCCGCTGCACATTCAAACACAATACAAATAATTTTACGTATTTTATTTTGTCATGTATTTATTGTAAGAATATGGCAAATAGTTATATAATTGTAAGAATATAATTAATAATTTTTAGTGTCATATCTGTCATGTATAGTTATATATTTTTATTTTTATTTTTATTTTTAAATGACGCAATAATATGTCATAACTAAGTCTAAATATACTGGAAATAATGTAAATAAAGCGGTAACGGGATTTCGGTTCTTCATTCTTCGATTTTTGAATTTGTCAAAGAGACCGGAATATGTCAATACTTTAATATGACTAAATATACTGGTTAATTATGTAAATACAGGAATGATAGAATTTCGGTCTATTTTAAAAAAAAAAAAAAAAAATCAAACTCGGAATATGTCAATATCTTAATACAATGATATATATATATATATATTGATTAATAATGCAAAAACAAGAACAACCATATTTTGGCTCTACATTTTTAATACTATATTTTCTTCATAAGAAAAATGTCAACATTTTAGAAATAATCAAATTTTAGTTCTATATTTTACCATGTTAGTTTTGCTTCCATTTTTTATTTTATTTTTTCCAAAATCGAGAATGTCAGTATATAGATATGTGAAGTGAAACATATAAATTAGTAATGAAATACTGGTATAATATAACCAGGTCGTTTTTATAAATAAATAAAAAACATTTTTTTCATCAGTATTTAGTATATATTATTTTCTTTATCCATATTTTATAAGAATATACTCATTATATTTGTTGAATTTTGGTTTGTATTTCTTTTTTATCTTTGTATTATTTTTTTTTTGAAATCTTCCTTGTGTCATAGTGATATTATATATATCTATATATCGATGAGTCCGTATTATGATACTATCTTTTGTGTATTTTAAGTCACTGATAGGTTAGGGTTTCACAATATTTTTATATTTAATCAATCAAACAAAATAGCAGCAAGAGAAAAACGACACGGGAATTTTACGTGGAAACCCAAATTGGGAAGAAAACCACGGGACGGAAGAAGAGAATCCACTATGAAAAGAGTGTTACAACGGAGGCGAGAGACGAGAGAATGCGGAAATAAAATATGCCATCCACAAATGTATCTCGGCCAGTTTGCTCAACTGTCGGGGCTACAATTTGTAAGGATGCGATTACATATCGAACTTTGGACTCGGGCGTGTCAACGTTTACACCATATTGCTTTCTCTATCCCGCGCGGTCTCGGTGCCTGTGAAAGAGCCAAAAAAGAACAAATAAATATTTATAACCAATTCAATTATCAACACAATCACTTACAGTTAAATAATTAGTTATAAACATTAAACACAACAATACTTACAGTTACTTCTTGTGCCGATTTGTTTTCCATCTTCCTTCTTGCTACCAACTGAGCTAGGCGACAACCGAGTTTCAGAGTCGACCTAAAAAGTATTAAAATATGATTGTTAGGAATATTACAAGAATTATGAGTAATAATTACAAATATTAAAAGAACATACCAGTTCAACTCTGCCGCGTCTGTAGTTTACAAATTACCGAATTCCGAGTTCTAAATAAAGTAAAGTATTTGCTCCATTTCCGCCATCATTCATCCAATAGTTTTTCGTATTCCGACTTCCTAGTGCCTTCCATTGAGTATTACGTCAACAGCCTGCTTGATTTATTTAGATATACATTTAAATTTCAATAATAAATGTAAGATGGCTGTACTTATAAAAAAAAAAAACATATAACTTACACTCAATCGTTGATAAGTTCCTCTTTGAAACTTCTTCAGAGTACACAGTCGATCCATTGTCGCTATATGAATCTTGAGTAAGCCCCAATTGATTGAATTGATAATTCCAGTCTGGTCTCACAATTCAAATTAAGAACCGTGCTTTTGTTGTTCACCTGATAATTAAAACATTTGCAAACAAATTTTCACTTTCATATTGAATATCTAAAAAAATATTTCCTTCAAGTTTAACATATTTGTTTCTAACTTTTAAGTATCAGTGCCCATGGAGGAGAATAGATTGGATCGCCTTGCGCGAGCCTCGTCAGATTCCCGTACCTGCGAAAGTAACAAAAATGTTTAACAGTTAATTAAAAAATATGATACACTCAAAACAGAAATAAGAATAGCGGATCTTCAACAAACCTTCACATGTAACGGAGAGCATGTCTTTGACTAACCTTCACGTGTAGGACAACCCCTCACATGTTAGGAAGAGCGGGTCTTCAACTAACTACATTGTTAGGAAGAGCGGGTCTTCAACTAACCTATAGCCATTAGGAGAAGCGAACCTTCAACTAACCTATAGTGGTTAGGAAGAGCGGGTCTTCAACTAACCTATGGCTGTCAAGAAGAGCAATTCTTCATCTAACCTATAGTCGTTAGGAAGAGTCTGTCTTCGACTAACCTATAGCCATTAGGAAGAAGAGCAATTCTATAACTAACCACTCGCCGTTAGGAAGAGCGAATCTTCGACCAACATGAAGCTGTTAGGAAGAGCGGGTCTTCAACTAACTTCTGCCTGTTAGGAAGAGCAATTCTTCATCTAACATACAGTCGTTCGGAAGAGCGGGTCTTCGACAAACCTATAACCATTAGGAAGAAAAGCATTCTTTCACTAATCTACAGCAGTTAGGAAGAGCGAATCTTCAACTAACCTGTACTTTTGTGTTAGGAAGATAGAGTCTTCATCTAACATACAGTCGTTCGGAAGAGCGGGTCTTCGACAAACCTATAACCATTAGGAAGAAAAGCAATTCTTTCACTAATCTACAGCCGTTAGGAAGAGCGAATCTTCAACTAACCTGTACTTTTGTGTTAGGAAGATAGAGTCTTCATCTAACATACAGTCGTTCGGAAGAGCGGGTCTTCGACAAACCTATAACCATTAGGAAGAAAAGCATTCTTTCACTAATCAACAGCCGTTAGGAAGAGCGAATCTTTCAACTAACCTGTACTTTTGTTTTAGGAAGATAGAGTCTTCATCTAACATACAGTCGTTCGGAAGAGCGGGTCTTCGACAAATCTATAACCATTAGGAAGAAAGAATAGCAATTCTTTCACTAATCAACAGCCGTTAGGAAGAGCGAATCTTTCAACTAACCTGTACTTTTGTGTTAGGAAGATAGAGCCTTCATCTAACATACAGTCGTTCGGAAGAGCGGGTCTTCAACAAACATACAGTCGTTCGGAAGAGTGGGTCTTCCACTAACCTTCATGTGTTAGGAAGAGCGGATCTTCGACTAACCTTTTAACTGTCAGGAAGAGCGGATCTTCGACCAACCTTTATTTGTCAGGAAGAGCGGATCTTCGACCAACCTTTATTTGTTAGGAAGAGCGGATCTTCAACTAACCTCAATGCTTCTCGTGTTAGGAAGTGCTCATCTTCGACTAACCTTTCAACTGTCGGGAAGAGCAGGTCCTCGACCAACCTTTATTTGTCAGGAAGAGCGGATCTTCAACTAACCTTCAATGCTTCATGTGTTAGGAAGAGCTCATCTTCGACTAACCTTTATTTGTCAGGAAGAGCGGATCTTCAACTAACCTTCAATGCTTCATGTTAGGAAGAGCTCATCTTCGACTAACCTTTATTTGCAGAAAGAGGTGATCTTCGACCAACCTTTATTTGTCAGGAAGAGCGGATCTTCAACTAACGTGACGTATAATGGAGATTGGGTTTTAAACTTCCTCGCGTATCCCTGAAATTCGACCCATAAAAATAAAAGGTTCATACGCAGGCATTATATTAATCCTAAACCCTAAAAATGATAGACAATCACCTGAAGTTGCCAAATCTTTTGTTCCAAAGAATCCATGAACTCGTAGACATTGATACACACAGATGAGTTCATGCAATCTCCACCAATACACGACATAATGATTGATTCATATTCAGAATCAATTCAATATGAAATATGTACAATAGAAACAGATAATCTGCAAATGTTGATTTCATATGCATTAGAATAATATAATTTTTTTCACAATCAAGAAAGTCGCAATCTGTGATCGGCGATACCTTGAGGCTTAGGCAACCTCTTCACACAAAGGCAAAGTTCCAACAAGAACCCAGAAACCTTCAAAACGCCATTATTACTCAGCATACAACCTGAAACGCAAAAACAAAAATAAAATAAAATAAAAAATCACTCACGATAATTATCTCTCGATTAACAACAGATCAAAGAAAGAAAGAAAGAAAACCCGATCTTGTTGCGAATCAAAATTCAAAGAAAATCCAAAATGCGTACAAAGTATCGAATCAAATAACAATCAGGAACTCAAATCTATTATATGTATGTATATATATATATAATTCTACCGGCACACGAAGAATTCAGTCCTTAACCCTAAAAAATTACCATCGATCCACCAAAATCACGAACGCAATTCAATTTAACGATCAACTATTAGCCCTGACCCCAAAACTTCAGACCAAATCACAGAGAGCTTCAACAAATTACAAAATTGCAAACCTGATCGACGATCACTGGCTTAAGAACGATGTTGATGGCCGAGGATTTCGTACGGAACGTTGATGGCCGAAGAAACCCTAGCCCTAGATCAAGAACAAAGGAGTATCGAAACATATTTAATTATTTGTATTATAATATTCGGTATTTATAATTATTAAGAATTAATAATTAAATAATTAATTATTAATTACTGTGGGCAAATCCACCTGTAGATGAGGCCCAATCATGGCCCATTGCCCAACGTCAAAGCTGACTCACTATTTAATTACTAATTAATTATTCAAGATTTAATAACCGCGTAACTATTTAATATATATGTTAATTATTATAATAATACAAACTCATTTTTTTGTTGGTTAATATTTTTAATGCTCATTATTTTATTCTAAATATTCAAAATGTAGCTAAATATATATATATATATATATAAGTGGTACTTATGCGAAATTTTAATACAATTTCAACTTTTAAAAAAAGTGATTAATAAAGCTAACAAAATTTGAAAAAAAAATAATAACAGTAGACATTAAACATTCTAACCGGACATTAAAAATAGAGTTAATGACGGCAAAAATATCCAAAGTTTAGTTAAAGAACAGTGGCGGAACCAGGATTCTTGTGTAGGGGGGGCTAATTTTTTTTTCTCTATTATGTTTTTCGATGATATACGTATGTCTATAGTATTCTAAATTTTTCGGTATTTCATTTTATATCCTTGCTACAATACTTTTATAATTTATATTTAATATGAAAATTTATTGTAATAATTTTAAACATTTGTTTAATTTGTCTTCTGTTTATGAAAAATAATTGATATACAATGTATAATACTATCATTGAAAAGTGCATAATTAGAGAATGAAAAAAGAAGAAGTAAAAGTGGATATATAGTGTAATAGTGACAAAAATTTAAGGGTAGTAGTGTAAAACATTATAATAATATTATGAACAAGTATTATTGTCTAGTCAGTGTAATAAACTCAAGCACATGAGGGCAAAATAGTAACAAACTACAACTCATCTTCATCATCATCTCCATCTTGCTGAGAACGTAAGAGAAAGCTCGCATGGCAGAAGAAAAAAAAAAAAAAAAGGAGGACAGATCAGTTTGTGCAAACACAAAAAATTTAGGGGGGCTGCAAAGTAAGGTTGGAAAATAAGATAGAGTGACCACATGATTAACTCTATTAGACCCAAAAAACTTGGGGGCCTATTGTCCCTGTGCAGTTAGGCGTAGTTCCGCCTATGTTAAAAACTCTCGTGTATCCAAAGTTTAAAAGTAGTGGCAAAAATATCTAAAGTCGTATTTGGGGAGTTGACCACTCTATTCTCGCAACGCCGTTAATTTACCCGTTAACTCTGGCCATGTGGACAAACGTGGGTTGCTGACATAACAATTTTTGTCACGTGGACGAGTCCACATCAGCCTCGTTTACGACAAAACAACGTAAACCCCTAATTAATACTATTTAATTCAACTAATTGAACCCCTAATGATTACACTTAACAAAACAGATTTGTCCACGTGGCCAGAGTTAACGGGTAAGTTAACGGCGTCACGAGAATGGAGCGGTCAACTCTCGAAATGTGACTTTGGGTATTTTTACCACCACTTTTAAACTTTGAGTATACGAGGAGTTCTTTGACCAAATTTTGGGTATTTTTGCCGTTATTAAACCTTAAAAATATTACAACATGTCAGATTAAGCAGCTTTGAATATGATTAACGACATGTCGTTCGTCATTCATAACAAATGCATGTGTTTTAAATTCAACTATAATTCTTCTTAAACTGTTAAATCTACTAGAAGCTTCTTGGGCTGCCCAAACAATATTATGGACCAAAAAATAAAGAACAACTGTGGCATAAATACTAAATCGTTTATTATCTGTTAGGATTAATGACGGCAAAAATACCTAAAGTTTGGTCAAAGAACTCTTCGCGTACCCAAAGTTTAAAAGTGGTGGAAAAAATACCCAAAGTCGCATTTGGGGAGTTGACCACTCCATTCTTATAACGCTGTTAACTTACTTGTCAACTTTGCCCACGTGGACAAATCTGTTTTGTTAAGTGTAATCATTAGGGGTTCAATTAGTTGTATTAAATAGTATTTATTAGGGGTTTAAATCGTTGTTTTGTCGTAAATGAGGCTGATGTGGGCTCGTGCACGTGGCAAAAAATTGTTATGTCAGTAACCCACGTTTGTCCACGTGGCCAGAGTTAACGGGTATGTTAACACCGTTACGAGAATGATTTGGTCAACTCTCCAAATACGACTTTAGGTATTTTTGCCACCACTTTTAAACTTGAGTACACGATAGGGTTTTTTTACTAAACTTTGAGTATTTTCGTCGTCATTAACCCTATCTGTTACTCAAAGGATGCGTATACGCTTAGGATTAAAGTCCAAAATTATTAATTATTCAAAACTTTTATCAAAGTTAGACGTGCACGTGTCTCAAAATTAATAGATGTTAACTCGAAAGAAAAAAGACTTCGATATTTTTTTATAGGCTATTGAGTAATATTACCCTTTATAAATATATACACATTTAATACAAAATTAAGTACTTTTGCCACAAATATAAGTAAATGAATAAAGAATGTCTGGGTCTTGAATATAGCTTTTCACAAATTTATTGCAAAAATAAAGTGCTTTGGGTTGATCAAAAGAAATAATAAATGGCCATATTCCTTATCTTCTTGAATGTACCATCTCATCTCATCTCATCTCATAATCTTGTTCTTGCCCATCACTGCACTTGTCTCCGGTGACGATCGTTACACGTCACACACGGTAACCAATCATATCACGACACGTAATGACAGCGCGACACGCTGTGTCTTGAAGCCGGCACGTGCCGTGAAACGTGGCAATATATAACTGGAGGAAAAGTTAAGCTGCGTTTTGCTTGCGTCAGCTATATTCTTCTTGGTCAACATAACTTAGTTTTTTGTAATGAAATAATAAAAATATGCTTTTTGGGAAATTGTAATGAAATAAAAATACGATTTGTTTAGTGGTAATTAACATTATCCAATGGCCCATAACTACGAGATTTATATCTGATTTTAATCTAGAAAGATAAGCTAGAAAATGCTCAAATTTTATATTACTAATTTTTATTTATTTTTATCATCCTTATTCATCTCCCCAACTTAAATAAAGTAATTTATTCTCCGAAAATTTGTATTCTAGATCCCTTTTACGTAATTTATAAGTCATTCTGTTAAATTATAAACCCGGTAGGTCCGTCATTGCTCTTAATAAAACATTCGCGACACTTTGCATTAAAAAAAAAATCAATAATTTTTATTTATTTTTAAAAATAACATCAATAATTTTTAGTACAAAAAATTACGGAATTAACCTTAAGTTTCCTATAAATATAGTACTTTTAATTATAACCTTAATTTTCCTAAATACATTTATTATAAAACAATCGAGTATAATAATTACTTTTACTATATTAATGCCCATTAAGAACTTACCATGAAGAATATATATATATATATAGCTTTACATGCAAACGCAAGGTTTGTCATTTGTGAATTCGAAAGAAGCAAGCAACGCACAAAGCCACCACTTTCTTGGCCTTCACATTCATTCCATCAAAAACCAGTTTCTTCGATCCTCGTCAACAATGGCGACCAACGAAGACAACCCCGACGACTCCAACGGAGACTCATTCGAGCAAATCAAGCGCCGATTCAAGGACCGATCCGCGGTAACCCACCTCTCTCTCTCGATTCCGATAATTTCCCACTTCGTTTCTCGGAATTTGAATCTGGGTTTTGCTGTTTGGTTGCCTAGAAAGTGGCGCAGACGAAGGAGATCCTCTCGCAGCAGGCCGTCAAGCTCGCCAAGCAAGCCGAGGAGCACGAGAGCTTCATCAACAAGGTCGGCCTACTCTTCTCGATTTTTCGCTTCCTTTGATTAGGGTTTGTCACAGGGTTGGATTCGGAATCTTTTAGGTCACTCATCTTCTCGGAGTTCTCTGGTTCGGAGGGTTTTGCTTCCTTCTTGGAGCGAGTGAGTAGTGATTACGAGTAACTTTATGATTTGATTTGAATTGAATTCGAATTCGAATTTGAATTCGAATTCTGAGTTTTTTGTTTGTCTCCATTGCAGGACCTCAAGATATTCGATACGTGTATTGCTTGTTCTATCTGATCTTCGTTCCTCTGAGGTGGATTTATTACCGCTTCAAGAAATGGCATTACTATCTCTTGGTAAGCTTCGCCGTCGAGATTCTCGGGAATCCGAGCTTTGTGTGAACAAGAATGACGTCTTTTAATTTCGAACTTGTTGGGTTTTTACATGTGTTTCTGGTTCTTTTTTTTTTTTCCAGGATTTTTGTTACTATGCAAACACGATTTTTTTGTTCGATCTGCTTCTGTATCCGCGGAACGAGAAGCTTTTCATGATCTGCTTCTCGTTCGCCGAGGTAAGCTAGTTAGCCTCTTGCTGCGCTTTGAATGCGAAGAACAATGGATTGGTGTTTCTGATTCGGATTTTGAATTGGCTTACTAAGGGGCCGCTGGCTTGGGCGCTGATCGTGTGGCGTTGTAGCTTGGTGTTCAGCTCCCTTGATAAGCTCGTCAGCGTTCTGATTCATCTTCTGCCAGGTGAGAAATGAGATGATTTTTAATGCTCTCATTCTGTTTTCGCTTCCATTTCTCGTTATTGGTAAAATAGCAAATTAGGCATGAATTCTATGTGCTCCGTTTATTGATAGTGTCATTTAACATGACAAATTTCGGAATCCGAAAACATAGAAAACGAGATTGTTTTATTGTTTGCATTAAAAAAATACAAAGGATTGGAATTATGCCCGTACTCCGGTTTCGCTTCTGTTTACTTGCTTGAAATCCAACAAGAAATTGAAACTGAAATCTATAAACTTAAGTATTGACCTGATGAATCTGATGAGCTTTGATCCCATTTACCAGGTATCGTGTTCTTCACGATCCGATGGTGGGACCCGGCGACCTTTGCGGCCATGCATCCCGAAGGGACCTCTCGCAGAGCTTCGTGGCCTTACGTGGAAGACAAGTCGTACCTGTGGATGTGGCTTTTCATCGTTCCACTCTGCGCCTACACTCTCTGGCAGATCCTCTATTTCCTCATCGTCAATGTGTTGCGTCGCCAGAGGCTGCTGCGAGATCCCGAGGTCATGACTTCTTACAGGTTCGATTCTCTTTCCCGAGAAGTTTTACAATCCATAACACAATTCTTAAAAAATATTTTCTTTCTTTTGAATTGTAAATTTTAGTAATTTTTATTGATCGTTATTAATGATTTTACCCTTTATTCGAATATTAATTTTTATGCTGCTAATATTTCACATTACATGTGCCCTAAAATTTAATTAAACTATTAATATTTTAGGAAGTTTTGTTTAAAAATTAGAGGGAAAAAAAAAAACTCGACCACACGAAAAAATTGAGCAAGGTAGCTAAAATGATTAAATTCCTTAAAGAGGACTTTAGTTCATTGTGTGGATGTACGTGTCTTACAGGGAGCTGTCGAAGAAGGCGCAGAAGGCGAACAATGTGTGGTGGCGGCTGAGCGGAGTGCTTGGCGATCAGAACCGTCTTCTGATGTTCATCGCGCTTCAAGGCCTTTTCACGGTGGCGACCATGGCGCTCACGGTCCCCATCTTCCTGTCGTACGAGCTCCACCTCGTTTTCCAGATTCTCAAGGTCTCCGCCACCGCCTGGAACGGCGGGAGCTTCTTGCTCGACGTCATGCCCCGCCAGGTCATCCTCAAGGAGAAAAAGAAGAAGACGTCAGAGACGGAAGGCTCTCCAGTGGACGTTGCGCCAGCCGCAGAGTCTTCGGAAAGCTGTCAATCTTAATGCGGGCGCGAACGAAGAAGCTCGACGTTGCCTCTGTCCGTTTTTCGTTGGTGTCGGAGATGTCGCTTTTTCTCGTGGTATGTTTGAAGGTTCGGTTTCAAATTAGGAGTCATGAGCTTCTTGTATACGTACTTTTGTCTGAGAATAACATTTTGTAGAATTTAAGGGCTCAGATTCTGAATACCAAGAATGTAAATTGTTTTCAATTTTTTTTTAATCTTTTTTCATAGCTTGGTGATTATTTACCATTTCTCAATTGAGTGCAAAAGGCAATAATGTGGTGTTGGAGACGTTAGGTTTCTTGTCGTTTGCTACATTTATTGTCGTTTGGATTCAGACCGTTTTCTTACTCGAATTTCTTTAACCAAAATAGTTTACAGAATCCGTTTTCTTACTCCCGACTTTTTTTGTGAGATATAAACTAACCCATGTATATATTTTTTTTTCGTAATTTGTTTTCGTTCTCTCTTCTATTGTAACACTTTCTTTTCTTATTGCGATTTTTCTTCTCTTTCAAAGTTTACCCTGTCTAGGAACCTACTCAAAAAAATATTTTTATTTTTCTAATTTTTTATAACTGTAGTGTAATAAATTATTAATGATTTTCAAATAATTGTTACAAGATTTTTATTTTTTTGTTTGAAAAATTGATTTAAAGAAAAATCTGTGGTAAATTATGTTTTTTTTAACATTAGTAATTTAAAATATAATTACTCATACCGCGCAAGTCATATACAATAATAAGTTTATATAATAAGTTTACAATAATAAAAAATGAGATAAATTTTTAATCTGCTAATTAAACACTAAAATTATTCTCTCTTTTTTTTCCTTCAAATCTAACTAGAATAATTCACCACACACATAATTCCTCTATTATTATTATTTTTCTAATGTTTCTACTTAAAATGTGAAAAACACTTTTGTAATTGATAAAAAAAGTGTGCGAATAAAATCTTGTATTTTCCCATATAACAACAAAACTGTTAGTCAAGGGCACAAAAAAATAGAATGATAGATTTCATACATAATCAAAATGTGAAGAAGACACAACTGAAAAGCTTCCATCTAATACACTTAAATTACACTTGTTTTCACAAACAATAATGACCTATAAATAATAAGCAAATTTTGCACTCAAAAAACAACCAATAAAACAAATACAAAAAAGCAAGCCCAGTTAAAATTCTGAAACTTGGGACACGACCGCCATTAAAGTCACCCCAATGGTGACACGTGGCATCTCACCAAAATGAAGCCCCTCTTGTCGATGGAACGCGAGGGAAAAGAATGAATATTTCGACCCAAATATTATCAAACCAAGATATATATTTGGGTCTATAAAAAAGAAGAGTGTATATACACATGGATTTTAATTTGATCACTATGCACATGATTTTGATTTGTGGTCCACGGGGTTTCGCGGATTAATTAACTTCGAATAACGCGATTTAGACATCATTCGGGGCGGGGAAGGAGGAAACCGAACCCGGAGTTTTCGCGGATTAACGGTGGCGGATCGATGTCGGCGATTTCCACTTGTTTCATCGATTTTGAGATGTCGTCGACGGAGAAGGGTATGCTGCATTGTTAACAGGCATGTAAGGGCAAAATTAGAACACCGAAAACCGGAATACTGAACCAACAATGTTTTCTTTTCGGTTTTTACGAAATTATACCATGTGCACATTTGAAAATATGTTTTTCACTAAATTTCAATACCCATTCTATACCAAATTCCGGTGTTGGGTTTTGCATTTTTAATAATATTTTATTTTGGTAGAGAAGGCCTCAAAAAGTCGAAACAAAACACTGGTTTCAACCCTACAGGCACCGAAAGATCGGTTTGATAGATCGAAATTCGATAGAGAAATGCATAAATACCTGGAGTCGTCATCCAACAAGAACGAACTGCTAACGGCGTTGTTGGAATCCTCGGTCATCATAACTCTCATGCTCGAAATAACCTGTATGGACAATATTCAGAAAAAAAATGGGCAACAAAAGATTGACCTGTCAGAAGAGCACGGATTTCACATGCCATATATGAGGATAGAGCACACTGCTACCGAAAGCGTGAGCCGTGACGGAATATATTGTACAGAACGTCAATATAGTTTTTAGGATTTGAATCATACACAAGAAAGTTTACTATTACAAGAATAATAAACTTTCTAGTCTATGAATCTAATTCTAAAGCTATAACGACATTTTCTACAGATACTAACATATATAATTCGGTTTGGTCAAAGTCAACTTACGTCGGAAGATACACTGTGTGTGCCGTACTTGTCGTCCCAGTACATCGTACTGATTCGGTAGAGCTGCTGGATGCTCAGCACCTGAATAAGTTGCAAACAAGGTTATTATTGAAGTTAGGGAATCATGTTATTATGGATTAATTAGCCCAAAAACGCCCTAGGATTACTGTCTATGGGTTATCTACTAGGTGATTAGACCTAAATTAATAAATAATAACTGCTAGAATTAATTAGGGAGTGATTTCTTGTATTATTAATGAGGAAATAGCATAGAGTTTTACATAATGTTGGTCTAGAAAATAAATTACAATATAAATGAAGATACAGGGAAGAACGCGAGATTGTAAAAGGAGGACGAACTAACCGGACATAGCTCTTTCGTAATTTCGCTCAAGGTCTTCTTCGGCTTTTGGTGTATGACCTGAAACATTATAGATTAGTTTTAGTCAGTCTCTTAATATTTGTAATGAGTGTTTTCGGACTTTAAAGGCGCCAGGTCTGACCAAGAATCCGACGGCCTGTCTGATATGCTTCAATTCATCCCATACCGAGCCTGCATACTGAGCACACCATATTTTAAGTCAAGTTGTTAATAATCTGTACAAAAAGGATTAAACTTTACTTCCTTCCTTCGTCGAGTTTACTTAATTTGTTTCCTGTTCTCTTGATATTCTAGAAGGTTCTCATTAGTTCTTCGAAAAAATTAACAAGGGTCATTGATACTCACTTCCTCAGAAGCTTGAAAGCACCATTGTTCTAATTCGGCCAAACCCGCTTTCACATACTCCCCATTACTGAATGAACAGCACTCTCGCCGCAAAAGAAGACTGAAGGAAAGAGTCACAAGATATTCCATGAAATCTTTTCAATTTTTTAAAAACTAGCTTGAAACGGGAATAATAGATAAAATAAAAGTCTATTATGGGAGGATTAGAGTGAAATTACCTATTGAAGAGTTGAACGTTGATAAACGAAAATATCTGAGTGAACACTTTACGGACTAGGAAGGCCGGTACCTGCAAAGCCACAACAATGCCTAAGACACCGGAAATTTTATTCGGGATATACCATATATTTTCTTTATAAGCTTCAAAAGACACCAGTTTTTTTTTTACTAATAGAATGTTTGAAAGCAAAGAGTAAACATTGTAACTCACATGGTTTGCTCTCATCATCTTCAAATAGTTGTCCAGACTTTTCACAATGCTTTGCCAGTGAGCAATTAGCGCTTGTTGAGCAACGGCATTAGCTTGAGAACGTCCTTTCACTAAACTCGCACGTGACGTCCTTGGTGCCTGTATATTTATATCAAATTCAAGTTTATATATAACGTTTTGAGTATTGCAGTTTTGATCCCAATAAAACTAGCAAAAATCAAGTTACAGACGCCGAAAGAAGTGTATCGGTTATTGATCATCATGTTAATTATTTAGTTTAGTTTATTTCATTTAATTTTGTATTTTTCATAAACAGAAGAATGCCAAATTTTAATAATTAAATTAAATTAAAGATTAATACCCACCTGAATGCACAGTCCGAGCAACGGCGAGATTTCTTTCTTTAAGTTGTCTCTGATCATCCCGTATATCTTCTCAAGGAAAGCTGTAAGCTGCTGCTTAAAAAGCAAAGCAGGGTATTTAGCCTCGACTTGCCGTAAATCGTCCAACCTTCCAAGAGTCCGACCGTTGAGAAACGAGAGCCCTGCACTTTGAGGAGAAGCTCGTAGACCCTACAAAATTTTAATAAAGTTACAAGTGGAACAACTTTGATAGTAAGGAGTAGATTAATGTATAACTAGAATTAGTTTACAGGTTGTTTATTTTATTATTAGTAATATAGAAGTTAGGGACTAGTTTGTAAATATTAATTATGCTTAGTTAGTGTAACTGTCAACTGTGTAATTATAACTAAGTAGATAGCAGCATAATCACAAAATCACTAACTTCTGTACTTCAAATTATAGTTTTGTAATTTTTTTTTTCAGAGATAGATATGTTATTGACCTAATGTTACGGACTAAATAGTATATATTAGTGTATATTTATTAAATACTAAATAAGTACTTAGTTATGAAAAATGAAAGAACATTAAATTGCTTCATACTTGAGACATCCTGCCAAAAAGCGAAGCAGACGATGTTCTTCGCCGCTGAGGTGTCAAGCTAGCCGCTCCGCTTGCTTTTAGTGTATGTTGGAGAAGCAACAATAAGGTCGACGTATTTGACAACCAGTAAGCTAATCTATCGTGATTATCTTGGACCTTAAAACAAATTAATGATAAGAAAAAAACATATCAGTGTTATAAAAAAAAATAAAAAAAAAGGAAGAAAGAAAGAAAGAGAACCAAAACTAACAGATCTAACCTAATGAGAATCGGAAGTAATGCCAACAAACTAAGATTTTCGATAAATTTCATATCTAACTGAACTTAGCATAATCATTCTAACGATTAAGCACAAATACAACTATTAAAACATAGTTCACTTACCTCTATGGCTGAAGCTATCATTTGTATGATTCGGTCGAAAATAGTGGTCCTTTCAACTTCGAACGATCTCCAGTGAAGAAGGCACTTGTATATCACACACGCAGCGATCGGTCTTCCGCCGGAAAATCCCAAATCTTGTGATATGCACTTGATGAGGAGGTCCTGGTTCTCCTGGAACATAAAATTAATGGAAATGAAACAAATTAAAGAGACATTGTAGAAAATGTAATTATAGCTTATTGTAGGATTATTGATAGACTAGAAAGTTTATATTCATGTGCCTACTAGTTTGTTAATATTGAAAATGTTATTTTTAGAAATATTTTTAGCATGAAATTACTGTGACACAAATGGTTTCCCGAGCCTTACCTGCTGCTTTTCGTTCAGGGATTTCTGTGGCTTTTCCTCTGATTCTGGCTCACGTGGATTTGATACTGCAAGAGCCATGTCCTGGAGAACAAATAAAAATATTAAAGAGTGACATAATTAAATATATATATATATATATGTATATATACATACATATATACAAGAAAACTGAAAGTTCAAGTTTCCTTACCGATACTCTTGATTCACCATTAAGAACATTGCCATTCTCTGGTGTCCTCTGCACATTTTAACAAGAAAACACCAATTTTTTTTCTTAATTTCTGAAAAATCAAAATACGGATATTCCATGAATAAAGAGCTTTTTATACCCATTGTACCTGAATAATAACGGTCTTTGGCCTCGAAGACAAAGTTTTTCCTGTAGGTGACATGGTCAATGCTTGTTGGCGTAATACTTGATTCTCTGACTCGGAATTGGAAAGTTTCTCCTCCAGCCTATATTTAGAAACACAAACGATCAAATATTAATTTTTAAGCTAAGCTAAATGATCCATTTCCCTAGTAAATAGGCTTCACCCTCCTAATGGACTAAACTGCCCTTAATAAGCCGAGACTTAGAGTCCAAGCCCCGATTTCCCATTTCTCTTGCAATATACTTTAAAGGTCAAACAAATTCGCAACGCTATTTCCCGAAAGCAAGACTCTTAAAGTGCAAAACAACCAAGGCTCAGATACGATAAGTAGGCCGATTTTTTTTTTTTTTTGAAGCAATTCAACTCAAGTTTGTATTCCTATCATTTTAAATTTTCTGCGAGATCATGGCTTTCAAAGGTGGACACGGTATTATATTTGCTTTAGTATCCACACACCTTTGCACAGATTCTTGAAGCTGTTCCATCTTTTTGTCTGAATCTTCAAGCTTTTTAGCCAGCTCAGCATTTCTTGCTTCAGAATCTGAAATGACCTTTTTCGCCTCCTCTGCAGCCTGTCTTTCTGAGAGAAGCAAAGCCTGCACAAGAATAAACAAGTCAGAAATTGACCATTTCCAAGTAAATTGTGCTCATGTAAAAAAATGTAAGGATAAGAAAAACTAATTCACAAAACTTATTTATATCCTAAAAACAATTTCTAAAATATAAATGAATTTGTAAGGACAAATTAACATACTCAAAAGTAGAGAAACTAAAAACTAAATACATAACCTATAAAACCAGTTTTATAACCGGTTTCAGTTAAAAACCAACTAGATGGTTTTTTCTAAACGAATATTGTATTAGGTGTATAACTTTCACCCTTAGTTGAAATGTGAAAAAAAAAATAGAAAAAAAAAAAATTCATGTTAGTTGTGTAGCAGTGAAGAGAAAAAATGTAAGTGCCTACCTTCAAACTCTCGACCTCAGAAGTTAATGACTCGATCTTCTCAGTGTCTTGAACTATCACAGGGGTCTCCTTTATGACAGGTGGCGCTTCTTCAATGGCTTTTCTAGCAGCCTCGCGTTCTTTGATAACAGCAGCGTTTGCTTCTTCGACTTGAAGTTGTGTTGCATGTAAAGACTCCTGTAATTTCGCAATTTCCTGGGATTTTTCTTCTTCGAGATCAGTCTGCATAAATGAGAGAGAAGAATCAATTTTATTGCCCGTCAAATAAACACGATAATTTGTAGGGATGAAAACTTTCAAAAGATCATGGTGAACTAGACGATATACTCACTCGTAATCGCTTCTCAAGCTGCAACCGCCATGTGAGCTCTTCCACGCGCTTTTCAAGCTTGTCTTTTGCTTCTTTAAGGGCCCCAGTTTCTCTTGAAGCCTGACATCATTCATCATTAATGAGTTTAGGCTTGATTATATTATTTCAGTAAAAAATCGGAGGTGATTATTGCTTATGAGTAAACCATTTTAAGCTTTCTGAGCTCTCTCCTAGCAACTCTTCGCCTCCAGCCACACTGAGTGTAAAGAGCAGACTTTTGGAGACTTTTGTAGTACGAAGATGCAATATAGCAACGTAAATGAGCCTGCATGAAAAACGAGCTTGAACAATGAGCAAGCTATTGTGCAATAGTTGGCAACAAATTAATGACCGACTACTCAAATTTTATAAGTCAACTTTCTTTATACTTATACTTGATAAGAATATTCTAGTAATATTTTAAATTATTCATGTGTCATTCTACAAATATTCTATAGATATACTAATACGTATAGGTGAACACTGTGAAGATCTATAATATAGAACCTGAATATGAATCGCAGCCTTTGTTTGCTTTCGGAATCTGAATTCGTTTCGAGCGGTCATAGCCCTTAATCCTGTCTGCAATGTGATGGCAGATTTCCGTGCTGTTGTATACGACTTTCTGGAAGTGTAGCGTCGGAAATTCTTCTGTATCTGAACCGCTGCTGCTTCTCGTCTCAGCTCCTCGAAAAGTTTGCGAGAAGATATGCCTAATCACAGTAGAATAAACTACATTGTTAAATTCAGAACCCAAAAAGTTAAAACTACAAAATCAGGCTAGTAAGCTTACACCTGAAATTAACGTTTTTGCGATGTAAATTATAGCAGAAAGTTATTATAAGGGAATTGTCGTCTTGTAGAAATACGAAAAGTTAGGGCCTCTTTGGTGAATATTAAACATGCTTAGTTATATTAAACTATAGAACTAAGCATAATTAATATTTACAAAAGAGTCCCTAACTTCTCAAATTTCCACAAAAGAGTCCCTAATTATTTATAGCAGTATAATTTGTAGCCTCGTATAAGATGTAATCTTATTACTGATTAATAACATTCATCATTTTATCCCAAAACCAACAAGTATAAACAAAAGAATTAAGACATGAATCGAAATACCTCGGAGATAAGATTGCAATTGAATAGCAGCCCTGCGGAGTGCAATGAACTCTTTCCGTGCAATATAGGTGCGTATTTGTCTTTGAATGATCCTCGCTGCATTTCCAAGTACTTCTGCTCTTCTTGCATCCAACTCGGCCATCTGCCCAGCTCGAAGAAAGACTTTCGTCTTACCTATCTGTGAAATATAGAGATATAGAAACAATTAAATATACATGCCACATTTCCATAAATAATTTATTAATAATTAAACTGAAATCCTAGAATATGGTGCAATAAAATTGAGATTTATCGTTTCTTAAAGTGCTAACTTTATCATATTTATTGTTTCATAATGTAACCTTCAACAGGCAATACTACAAGACAAATTATATAATGCAATTTGAATCACCTGATAGCCTTTCAGTCCCCTTCTGTCCAGAATCTTTTCGCACGCAGTCTGGTCATCATAACTGTTACGGAAACAAGAATATGAAATCTAAGTTTTTCGGGGAAATCATATTGGTGTTGAAAACAAAATAAAGCTCTATAAACACTTACTTTCCATCCAAAACTTCTGGAAAAAGAACACCAAAGCGATGAAGAAATTCGTAAAACGTCCGTCTGGTAGGATACCCGGCACAACTGATCCTGATTGCCTCAAGAACACCCTACATGATTAATTGTTGATAGAGCTTAAAGAAATAATACAGTTAATTCCAAAGATTTTGCAATCGTTACAGACTAAATGAACATGATATAGTAGATACGATATACTTACACCACAACGCAATTGTTGGATGATATTGAAGTTCTCAAAAATACCCGGCTTCAGGACATTATTCGGCTTCACACATCTGATATAGTGCGGTTCAGTTGAACTCAAGGTCTCCATCAGAGATTGAAGTTGTAACTGCATTTATAAGAAACCGGCCCATCATTAATCCAAGAAAAATGACCTTAAGATTATGACTATCAGACACAGAACCAACACCACAATTTTTAATTAGGAGTATTCCAAATTATAGATTTTAAATTAAGAATATCACACTAATCGGTAACCGTATTTTTTAAAAAGGCACCTAAATTCTTAGGTAAAATTAGCACGGATTTTGCCACCTTCAATAGTAAATTAAAGCATACCAAAAGCAGACATTTTAAGGATGCAAAGTGTCCTAGTAACTGCTCATAACTGCTACTAGTTCTATATGACTAATTACAAATAATTATAATTCATTACATAACTAAAATCATGTATACACAGGTCCCAAGTCCTAAATTTCGACAAATTGGTTCAAATATAAATGTCTTACAGAGATTGTCCATTTAAATTACCTTAAAGCGCGACCCAATGGAAGAAAATTTGGATGACTTGGAGGATTCCTCGGGAAGTGGCGGAAAAAGGCTCGACACAAACGAGCATTTAGCTGCAGTTAATAGATCCTGATGCTCCGCGATAACATAATCCTTGTTTTTATCAAGGAATTGATCTGCCAAATAGTTGACCTAGAAATCAAAGAAATCAACTTATCAGCATAGATGCATTTATTGGGACTGGATTAAATAATGTTGAGTTAGAAAAACGCTTACCTCGCCAGCATAGTGAGAAATAGTAAAACTAGTTCGAGAAAGCTTAGGCTTGATAAACCGCTTGTTGTTTTTGAATGTCTGGTACAATTTCTGAGCAAATGTTTCATGAGTCGATTTTGGAAACATGCTGCATGAAGGAATGATCAATCAATTAGACATATATATATATATATATATTATATATATGGGTACTTTATAATCTATGGTTGCACAATTTATAATCAATTAAGATAAAGACTTTAGATTATAATATGCTCAAAGGAAAATAAAGAGGAAAAATCCGTCATTACCAGGCTTCATCTAAAAGTGCAATTACGCCACCAGGTTTCTGCAAAAATATAGAGAATATAATTTTAATTACATTTTATAATTAACTTTCTCCTACGATTATGATTCCGCAAAATGCATCTGATATTAAGTATCAATTATATATCTACACTAACAATTTATGAAATATAGTATATATATCACCTTCTCAATGAGATCGAGAACGTCTTGGTTGTCAACGAACTCAATGTAGCTCCAATTAATCTCTTCTTTTGTGTATTCTTCTTGTTCCATTTTGAAAACGTGCTACAAGCATAATAAACACAGTTAGAATAATGTTCGTGTTTGGTCAGCGAAAAAAAACTATATGGAAACTATTTTAATTAAGATTTAGCACCTGATTGAAATGTTGTTGAAGCTTCTCATTTGTGAAATTGATGCAGAACTGCTCAAAACTGTTTTAACACCATAAATTGTCAGCTTCAAAGAAACATACCGAAAAAACATCAAATTGCATAGAAGTATTTGGCTTACCTGTTGAACTTGAAGCTCTCAAACCCATAAATATCAAGGACTCCAATTAATGATTTTGAGTTTGGATCCTGACCGATTGAATTGTTGATTTTGTCGACGAGCCTAAATGCATCGATTACAGGTGTCAGTCGCTAGAAAATGAAGAATCAAACGTAGACTGAAAAACTCAAACATTACTTCCCTATCCGGACAACCAGAAAGACCGGTTAAGATTAACCGTAACCGCTTATCTTAAGAAATAAACCAAATATTATCAAGCTACTAGATGATAAAATATATTGGTATTATATTTCAGTTATATTTATGAGGTTATTACCAAGTTATATTTAGGACAGCATTATGCTATTTTACTAAGAAATGTCTTACTAAAATAAATTTATAACTGGTTTTCAACTGTACTTAGAACCGAATGATAACCTAGTTTTACCGATTTTTTTAACCAGTTTAACAATTAGAATTGATACGGAAGACAACTGCTTATACTTTTTAGAACATTTAATAAAACATAAGTGAGAAGCAAAGGAACGGAAGTCAAGTACCAATCAAATAGGCGTGAATAGACGGTTTTAGCCAGGGCATCCCTGCTGGCCAATGCAGCCACTGGGTCAAGAGTTCTTGTGATAACCTCTTCTGGTGTTACCATTACACGCTTAATCAGCGCATCTTCCAAACTCTTGGCATCGCACCTATTGTGGGAATAGTTCTGTTATATTCCATAATATGAAATTCTATATCTCTAATATAAGGAATAATATTTCTAAAAGTTACACAAATAATAAGCGCATAATAGGAAACTTCTAGTCTAGGAATCTAAAACTACCAACTATATTTAAAATTTTCTATACATAAAATACGCACAAGTTATTAGGCGTGCTGTCAACAAATAAGCACTCATTTAGCAAAAATTTATTTACTTAAATAGGAATTTCATGTCAATAAAAATAGCAAACCTTAGCAGTTCAGCGGTCGTGTCAAGATGGAATCTGGATTTGGCGTCCTTAATGACTGAAGAGTCGATTTCCAGTCCCTTAGAAAATTCAACATTCCCAAGATGCAAAATCGCAGCCACAGCCCTAAAAATTGCGTCCTGAAGAAAAGAATTATCCATGTCAACATCTCAGTGCTACATCATATAAAAATCATCCAAAAATTGTTCAGAAATTTGACCTGTTCTTCCTCACTGATTCCAACTACATCCATAGCCCTTCGAGTGGCAAGATATTCTTCACCATCGTCTATACCATCGAGCTCATAACAATTTGACTGGTTTAAGTAATGATAATCTTTAGGGCTTCCTAACTTAAACTTCTCTTTTTCCTGCAGGAAATGCACGTAACTTGGTTATAATCCGTACCTCTATCTAAAAAAATAAGTAGTTATGTAAGAAAAAAAGAATATATAAAAGTCTTAATACCTCAGGTGGTGCCTTACAGAGAAGGTAAAAACAATGGTAATTTCTTTCAGGGTCTGAAATTTGACAAACTCGAGATCTCTCAAGTAGATACGTACGAACGGCTGCCCCAGATATTCTTCCGTTCTTGTCAAACTGAAGCTCAACGAATTTACCAAAACGACTGCAAAAATCATACAATAGCTAATCAGTAAGAGAGGGAAATATGGAGGTTTTCTACAGCATATTAGCATTTCCACCATTTGGGTCAACAGTATATGACAACTAAAAGTGCATTTTGCAAAACAAAGTGGAGATAAACACTCCAACCGACAGCAACACATTAAGAATGCAATATCTTCACATGTTTCCGTAACTTAATTTTGTATTAGTTACCTGCAACTAATGTACAGATGCCAATACTTAATTACCCTTTTGTGTTCTTTTTAATTAGAACATGCACTCAACGTTCAAACTAATAAATGATATGGTACCAACAATTTCTAGGCTGGATCAATACTGTGCATCCTCAGATCAAACATGAGGCAAAAATAATAAAATCACCTCGAGTTATTGTTCCTGACGGTTTTTGCATTGCCAAATGCTTCAAGAACTGGGTTGGACTGTAATAATACAAAATTAACATTTCATTACTGACTGCGGTATATAATTTGAGGAGCCTGGAATTTAATACAATTTACAAATATGTATCTATATATATATATATATATATATATATATATATTACTTCTAGAACTTGTTGTTCAACTGTACGCCCTTCTACTCCAGACCGACCCCCGAGATAGGCAAGGTATCGCATAAGCATCTTTGTTGTTTCTGTTTTACCAGCACCACTTTCTCCACTGACCAAAATGGAGTTACTCTTTCCTTCATTGATCATTGCCCTAAAAATAAAATAGTAAAAAATTAGAAAACTCACTTCTGCAATATGGTATCGAACTCAGAAAATGCATAACCTATAGATATAAAGAATATAACCTGTATGCAACATCTGCAACTGCAAATACATGAGGACTCAATTCCCCAAATCCAGCTCCTTTATATTGTTCCATCATATGGGTATCATAAAGATGAGGTAACCTTTGAAAGGGGTTGACTGCAATCAGTATGTTTCCAGTGTATGTCTGGAAGAGAGTATAAGAGTAGTATAATAAGAATTTTGCAGGTGAGAGAATACATTTCTTCCTCAGATTCTGTCAAAATATATTGAACGTGAATAACATGAAATAAAAATACGGTCTCTTACATATATTTCATTAAGTTCATATCTTGCTGCCAAGTTATGCAGAACTCCCGGTTCGTGCAGATATGACAATTTTGTCATGTCGTCTACACCTCCGGGAGGAGCCTCGGTATCCTTCGGAAACACTTTCGAGATTTTTGCCACGACCTAAATAAGTACCAAATATCATTTTCATTAGTGAACGGGTGATTTACTGTATATCTGAT
The DNA here is from genome assembly GCA_954871525.1 of Parietaria judaica. NCBI lineage: Eukaryota > Viridiplantae > Streptophyta > Magnoliopsida > Rosales > Urticaceae > Parietaria > Parietaria judaica. The sequence goes on along the minus strand of OX940864.1, from coordinate 1,203,388 downwards.
GAAAAAGAAAATGAAGCAGAAAGTTTGAGATCATGTTCCGCACTTTCTTTCCATTAGTAGTAATGACGTGAACATTTTCACCATCGATTCGAAAAACTTCTCCATCGAGCCATGCTTCAGCCGGATCCTCAACCCAAACATGGGACCCTACAATAATATTAACCGGTGCAGCCTGAACAAAAGAAAAATCCATTAGAAATGGAAAGAAATACGTATAACCCAACACAGCGAAAAACTTCCAGAAATAAAAAATGTTCAGAAAAGAGACAGATCCCTTCAGCATTCTATGGAAGTAAGAAAAAAGTCTTTTAAATACCATTTATGCTACGGATGCGTAAAAATACACGATCGTCAAGTATTAGTCAAGAAATGATAATCATAGAATCCCCAAAATCCAAAACTACCAAAGATTAATTCCAACTATAATAATCAATATATTAACTGAAATATGCAAGTCAATTACACTATAGTAGTGAGAATTATTAACACCAACACACAATCACGATTCAGCTGAGTTTGTCAAAATAGCAAAGCTGAATATAATCAGTTCACTAACTGCGAAGATCAGAAATGACTTCTGCCCACGAGCTTCCGACTTCTCCGCACGTATTTGATGGCAAAAAAAAAAGACTCCATTCCGGAGCTTGGTATGGTAAAAACGTATAAAGATCACTCTCAAGAATGTGAGCTATAAGCTAGTACACTAATTTTCGAACTACGAACTGCACAACAACGAGGTTCTTCGCAGTTAACCGGGTAGGACTTCGCTCTGGTTCTCGTTGACCACGAAACCAATCTAACTATCTAAGGTTTTATGCATTTCCAATACAGTTCTATCACCGAAACCAATAATTTGACAATGCAGAGACCAAGCAAGCACGAAAACGGAGCATATCTACAACCTATGAACAGAACACCATAACAAACTCAATCAAATGCTCAAGAACATCCCGATCCTACACAAGACCAGTGAAATCAATTCCAGCACGCCTCGAAACACGTCGCATCCGATTCAACTCAGCTCTCCGACCGAGTCAAACGAAATCATCGAATCGGAAACCCACACAGAGCAGCAAGAAGAGCATAAAACAAAGCCGATCAAGCAAGTTACCATAGCGATTCGAGCTCGGCGATCGTCTCCGCTAACTCATCCGAGACCAGGTCCAGATCGGAGAGAATCGACGCCGACCAGTACAGCTCCCGAATTTCAACGCCAATTCAGCTCCCGGAAACAGCTGAATCCAGAGCTCCTCGCGAGCTGAGGAAGCAGATGAAGAGGAATCCGAGGAATCGGAACACAGAGGCGATTTTCTCGCCCCTTTTCTCGAGCTTTCGAATTTCGGTTTTTTCTCGCGAAAAAAAAAAAGGAAAAGAGAGAAAGAAGACGAAACAGAGCCTCTTATATACACACACGCGTATATATATATATATATATATATATTATATAATGAGAAAAGCAAGAGCTTTCGAGCTTGTATTTGTCATTCTCTCTCCTGAGCTGAGTTGTTTGCTGTGTCTCTCTCTACAAAAGTAATTATATTATACTTATATTTTGCTCTAATAGCGGCACAAGTACTTTAAATGTAACCCAATCTCGATTAATCAACTTTTCCCCGATTCCAACTCGAATTATTATCATTAAATTTGATTAAACTCTTTGGCTTCAATCTAATTAATTTATAGAGGTTATATTATAGTTGCGTTTAATTTCTCTAACAGATATGAACAGAGAAGAGACTGAAATAATTAAAATAAATTAATATAAATAAAATTACGCAGAAGTGAAATATGTCTTTCTATCAATGTTTTACAATAGAAACTAGATGGAGCTACTGTTTAACTCAATTTGACACTTGAGATTCGGCATCGTTGGTGGCGTTATTGACTATAATTGAGATACTTTTGCCGTTAATATATTTAATTAAGAGTTTTACGGTGATCTGGACTTTGGTCAGCAAAGGCCAAAGGAGGACTGGTTTGGGGTTTTCGTGGTCTCCACAAACATACAGTGTGAGCTAATTATCACAGACAGACATATATGTGCATTTTCGGTTCCCATGTGCTGTCTTTGCCCTCCGAGTTCCTCTTATTCACGGAATTGCCATCTCCATTTGATGACAGTTTAGAAGAATAATTACTTTTAACATAAATGCTCCTTTGAGGCTTCAGCTTTGATTGTCTGTACGCTTTGCCTCTCAACTTTGGTTTTTGGCTGAAACATCCCGTGCGGTTTTTAAAAGTAACGAGTTGCTCGTTCGCGTTAAAGATGACGGAAAATGTTAAGGTGCGTGAGAAGTGACATGCAGTTTTATCCTAAGCGCTCTTCAAGAAAATTTTTTTTTGAAAATTTAAGAAGCATTTTACCAAATATTATGGATAATTGCTTCTACACATGGTAAAAAATAATCAAAAATAATAATTTGCGCATAATATTTGATTTGAGTACTTTAACGATAATATTGATGAGACAAATTTGAATTTTTATTGCTTGATAATAATCTTGCGGTTTCGAGTATTAATATCGTTCGATAAAAATAAATAAATATACTCTTGAGCTAGAGAAGCAGACATTAATATATTTTTCTTTTTTTTTTCTTTTTTTAACGAGTTATGAGAATATGTTACTTTTTTTATAGTTTAAGGGCATTGTTGCTATGGAATCGAATTTTATATGGCAAAGTGTACTTACATATGACGTTCATGGGGTATTATTGTCATTCGATTACTAATGGATTGATTTAATTGTTTCACAGTAATATCGTAATGTACTGTAGTGGTCTCATTCGATAAATATACTTTTATCTTATTAAGTTATGTTATACATAAATTAATATGTTTATGAAATTTTTTAACGACTAGTTATAAAATGTAACTTTTTATGAATGGGCGACATTATTGGTCAATGTTACAATACACTCTCTCATTACTAAATATATTCAGTAAAAGAAAAGGTGATACTATTGGCCAACTTGACATGTACATAGGCCTGTAATTAAAACCCAAAAATGTGGGTTTTTAACCGAAACCGGACTGAATCCGATTATACAAAACTGAAACCAAATTAAAATCGGGTTAAACCGAACCCGAAGTTTAAAAACCCGCAATCTGATTAAACCGGTAACGGGTTTAGAGTTATAAAACCCGAAACTCGGTTAGTAGATTACTAAAACCCGATTTTTAAATAAATATAAATAAATATTTTATTTTTATTTTTATAATGTTGATTATGAAGCGATTATGTATTAAAATGTGATTTTTAGGTTTTTATTTATTTATTTTTTAATTACAATTCAGGTTAAAAATCCCGGTAAAACCCCGAACCCGGATTAAAAAACCAAACACGAATCAAATTTGGGTTTTCAAATAAAATTCGGGAAAAAACCCTAAACTAGATTTCTGGGTTTTGCCTTTAAAAAACCGAGTTCGGATTTGAAAAATCAAAACCCAAAAATTCGGGTTCGAGTTTCGGGTAGTGGGGAAAAAAGAAAAAAAAAAGTTTTTTTATCCGGTTGCAACCCTAATGTATAACATTTGTGTTTTATAGAGTTTGAACTTGTGATTTATTGAAGGTATATAGTAGAGTTATAACTAAGCCAAACAAATTTGGTTATTATAAAATGTTAACTTTGATAGTTTAGACTTACGAGGACATTGTTGCTAAGAAATGAAGTTTATGGGGTGAAGCACGCTTACATGTACAAATCAGAGGGTATTGCTTTGACAAATTCAAATACTCTAATTAGAATCGAGGGAGATATACATATACTTGAGATCCTATTGTTACAATTTGCAAAGGCTTTAAGACAATTTATTTACTTTACGTTATCTAAAGAGGAAATTCGAATAATACAAATATATATACCATTTATTAGATTTTTACTATAAATGTGTATGTGCACATTGTAATATTAGTATGTAAAATTGGTCGGTTTATGACTGAAATAAATATAACATATATGTACTTTTTTAGCCCACTATTTTATTTTATTTTTTTGTATCAAAGTCAAACTTTAGTTACATTAAATTACTATTTATTTTTAATTGTAGTTAATATGATAATCACAGTCACACTATAGCAAATAAAAAAAATATTTAAGTTATGCATCGTACATAATAGATAAAAAGCATCATAGGGAATGCGTAAATCACCCTCATGTAACAACAATAAATATTAAATATATATTTAATTAATTAATTACCGAAGAATTCATATTAAGGAGTAAGGACGAATTAATATCATACGAATTATTATTATCTAAAATAAGAAATATATTGCCATATTTTTGGACCCAATCAACTTAAAATTAAAATAATTCAAATTAAGATATGGTTAGTAAAGATAGCATTTAGATTTTGCTATATTTCAATATATCGTCTTTTTAATTTAGTCCATCACATGACCACTTCGACAAGTAATGAAAATATTTAAAAGAGACAATTCAATATTATATTTTATTATATGGCATTTATTTTTATAGAGAAAAAATCGAGATACTTGAACAAGTTACTATTGCTCCACAAGAAATGAAATTCTCAATAACGTATCATTTATAATTTGATATTTAATATTGCAAGGGATACTCAAGCTTTATTAGTATTTAATTTAGGGATAACAGCGGCAAAAATATTTTATTTTGTATTAATTTGTACTTAAATATAAATTTAACGAGGCTCTACTACTCTATGTTTCACTATATTACGTTAGACGTTTTCAAACGCCACACGGCAAGTTCACGTGTCATGCCACGTCGTGTAGGTCCAAATTTATTAGCTTAGTTACAACAAAAATACTAAACGTTTACAATATTGATATTTTAATATTTATATTCATAATTTGACAGCCAAATTATATAGGCATTAAAATGTTGATATCGTCGAAGTGAAGAACTTTTGCTGTAACAAAAAAAAAAGTATCACAACACTTTATTTGACGTTCAAAAGAGCCACAACGCTGTTGCAATATTTAAGTGAAGTAAAGTATTAAAATTAGATATTTTTGCCGCGATTTTTATTAGTAAGATATTAGACGTGGGTTTCTCACGTACGTATTTCGCCTTAAACCATTGCTGGTGGGACCCACTTTATAAATTTGTATCTAATTTTCATTCACACGTCTATGGGGGGCTAAAACAGTCATTTCGTAATTCAAAAGGAAAATAATATTCTCAATCACACCAGCTTTTCAAATTTAATTTTTATACAAAAGCAGTAATATCCTCGCACATTTCACTGGTGGCGCCTAAATATTTTACCTATATTTTTGGGCCGAGGAATATTAGCATACGAACAGTCCCACCGTAAGTAATATGCACCAAAATCACCAGGGGTCCAAATAATACCCGAAAACCGGGTAATAATCCGAATCCGAGTTGGGATTCCGGATCCGGGTGCCCGTATTCGAAATAGAGCCAGATACGGGTACCAGGTATTAAAATTATAAAAACCAGGTACCCGGTTTAATATCCGGTTTATTTTAATTATTTATTTTCCCTTTAATTTTTAGGGTTTTTTCTTCTTCTTAGGGTTCGTGTGATATACTTATGCTTGATGCGTGAGATTGTTTTTTATGCATTTTAATTTTAAGACAATGAATGTATGCTTTTATTTTTGAGATGATATACTTATAAATAATAATATAAAAAGACGGGTGGTGAATCCGGGTAGTTTCCAAAACCGGGTACCAGGTAGTAAATCCGGGTATAAAAAATTATACACCCGAATTTTTGGGTACCGGATTCGGGTATCAATTTTTGGATACCCGTTTTCCGGATCCGGGTACCGAGTACCTCAAAAAACCGGGTACCCTACCTAATTTCACCCTTAGAAATCACTATTGGTCAATCACGCAATAACGCATGTAAAAGTTCTACACTCAAATTAAGTTAAATTATTCTTAAAAAAATTGTTAAATTAATATTTATAAATGAATAATTTTATTTTTTTAATTAGGTATTAGTTTATATAGTCACCAGTCTAATTATATTATTAAAATAATATTTAATAAATTAATAATTTAAATAATATAATATATTTTTAATGTGAACCATATTAAATTTTATAAAATTTTTACTGCAAGACAAAAAATTAAATTTGTAATCATTTTCTAATACTAATATTATAAATATATATATTCATATATATATTGATTTTAATATATATATATATATATTTACACTCATAGTTATTTGGATCAGCGGAATTTAACTATGACATAATAGAGAGCATGACGACATTATGTTGAGCTCTTTATTTAAAAATAGAATATAATATATTGCATACTTGCATGTAATGATAAAGTACTATTATATAAAAACATATTTTATTTTTTTTAATAATAAAGTAGTTGCCTAGGCGATTTGTAATTTGGGCGGGTAGAATATCTGATTGTTGTTGAGGCGGCCCAAATGCAATGCGACCTTCGAGTCTTTTAAGTTTTATGTAATAAAATATTCATTATTGTCGACACACATATTTTAGAAATTAAAAATTATTATATTTTGTTTTTAATCAAATAAAGAAATATTACAAAAATATATTCCGAACTAATTATATCAACTATCAATATTAACACGGTCAATCTATGAAAGTGTCTGGACTTTGGATTGAGGTTTAATCTCGGTGTTTTATTTTATAGTATTTTTAATTCTTATAATTAAAAGTGTAAATTAATATAAACCGTCCGACTCAAATAATTGAAAAAACGACTTAAAACTCCAGTAAATAAGAGAAGACGAAGTCGTTTACCAATTGTTATAACGTTTTTTTCCTTTCTTCTTATCAATTACTTGTATTTAAAAACATTTTAAAGAAATTTTATTTAAGACATAAATAAATAGAAAACAGACGGAATTTTTAGAGGTTATAAACTATAACGACTAGTCAGAAGGGGTGTCTCGACGATACTAAGAGAGTTAAGCCTTCACCCAAGGACACTTGTTGGATAGAAAATGGCTAGTATTGGAGGTGACGCCAATATAAAACCATCTTATCCTCTAAATCTAATCAAATATTCGTCGAAAAGCGAAAGCGCCATTCTCGTAATATTTGACTAGAGAATTATGAAACTTCTACATGAAAATGCCACTTCTCTGAGTTGGAAGAACAATGCGAGTTCCACTGCGATGCCGCCTCGTTGACGGGTGTCTCGAGGTCCGAGAGGAATCCCGGGGGAGGAGACCTCTTAACTCAACTTTTCTTCCTAAATAAAGGGTATTTTAGACATAGTATTAGTTGTTTGGGCCCAATCTGCCAAATCAAAGCCCATTTCACTCTCTTGAATGCTTGTGCATGAAGAAATAGGTTCACCTAACATTACTACATCGATGATCTGTAGATCATATCCTTAACGAATAACTAATTTCTCAAGTCATCTATGGAGGATTACTACAAACTCTATCGCACGACACCATCATTTAATCATCTTGGAAGAGTCTTTAACACTTATTTTTAGATTATTTATCATTATACTATTTTATAACAAAATCATTATTCTCATTCATTCTCAAATACAACGAGAACCGAAAAATGTAAAAAGAGAAAGAAATTTTTTTATAAATTAATTTTTTTTTTAGTTAATCAGACACTGAAATACTTCAGCTAAATAATATGATTTTCCTGAATTTTTTTTATTTTTAAACTTAATTACTTCGCTCTGAATGATACACACTCAACATCTTCTACGTTCAAAATTAACTCTTAATTTATATTATTCTGAAATTTTATTTTTCTTAATTATACTTACTCTCACAATTCTTAACCCCTAGAAATTTACCAGCCCTTTTTGCCCACGTGGAAAATACAACACATTATTACATATGTATATATATATATATATAGTTATATACAAGGATTGCAAATTTGCAGAATTCGGATCCAAGCCCCACCATATTGAGCAAAGCCGAACGACGACCACAAGAAAAGCCCACTCTTCGATTCTCTCTCCACAAAACACTATAAAACCCACACACACACACACACAATCCGCCATTGCCGTACACCTCCAAACCCCATGGCTTCCTCAGCTTCTTCCCTCTTCCACCCCTCGCTCTTCGACCCCAAACCCTCCTCCTCTCTCTTCCGCCCCAAGCCCCGGCCCTCCGCCGTCGTCTCCTGCACCTCCGCCGCGCCCAGCAGCAGCAACAACAGCAACCCCCCGCCGCCGCCGGCTTCCTCGCCGCGCCGCGCCGCCTCCGAGAACATCCGCGACGAGGCGCGGCGCCACCGCCCCTCCGACAAGGGCTTCTCGGCGCGCTACGTGCCGTTCAACGCCGGGATCGGGAGCTCCGACGAGTCGTACTCGCTCGACGAGGTGGTGTACCGCAGCCGCTCCGGCGGGCTGCTCGACGTTCAGCACGACATGGAGGCGCTGGCCAAGTTCGACGGCGCGTACTGGCGCCGCCTCTTCGACTCGCGCGTGGGCCGCACCACGTGGCCGTACGGCTCCGGCGTCTGGAGCAAGAAGGAGTGGGTCCTCCCCGAGATCGACGACGACGACATCGTCAGCGCCTTCGAGGGAAACTCCAACCTCTTCTGGGCCGAGCGGTTCGGCAAGAAGTTCCTCGCCATGAACGACCTCTGGGTCAAGCACTGTGGGATCAGCCATACCGGAAGCTTCAAGGATTTGGGCATGACGGTGCTCGTCAGCCAGGTCAACCGCCTCCGCAAGCTGAACCGCCCCGTGGTCGGCGTCGGCTGCGCCTCCACGGGCGACACCTCCGCGGCGTTGTCGGCCTACTGCGCCTCCGCGGGGATCCCCTCCATCGTGTTCCTCCCCGCGAACAAGATCTCGATGGCGCAGCTCGTCCAGCCGATCGCGAACGGCGCGTTCGTGCTCAGCATCGACACCGACTTCGACGGCTGCATGAAGCTCATCAGGGAGATCACGGCGGAGCTGCCGATATACCTCGCGAACTCGCTCAACAGCCTCCGGCTCGAGGGCCAGAAGACCGCGGCGATTGAGATTCTGCAGCAGTTCGACTGGGAGGTGCCGGACTGGGTGATCGTCCCCGGCGGGAATTTGGGGAACATCTACGCGTTCTACAAGGGATTCGAGATGTGCCGGGAATTGGGGCTCGTCAACAAGATCCCGCGCCTCGTCTGCGCTCAGGCCGCGAATGCGAACCCGCTTTACTTGTATTACAAGAACGGCTGGAAGGATTTCAGCGCGGTGAAGGCGAAATCGACGTTCGCGTCGGCGATCCAGATCGGGGACCCGGTGTCTATCGACCGAGCCGTGTTTGCGCTGCAGAAATGCGACGGGATCGTGGAGGAGGCAACCGAGGAGGAGCTCATGGACGCGATGGCGCAGGCTGACTCCACGGGGATGTTCATCTGCCCGCACACGGGGGTGGCTCTCACGGCGCTGTTCAAGCTCAGGAAGAGCGGGGTGATCGGGCCGAGCGACCGGACTGTGGTGGTGAGCACGGCGCACGGGCTGAAGTTCACCCAGTCAAAGATCGACTATCACTCGGGGGCGATCCCGGAGATGAGCTGCCAGTTCGCCAACCCGCCGGTGGAGGTGTCGGCGAACTTCGGGGCCGTGATGGACGTGCTCAAGGACTTCTTGAATAAGGCCCCGAAGAACAAGGCGTGAAGACTGTGAGTTTGCTCTTCGTTAATGGCGGGATTTTCACTCGTTTTTGTTGTTGTGTGTTGAGATTTTGAAGATGTTTTTGTGTAATGTTGTAGTTTGTTAAAGATGACTTGGGTTGGAAGGAAGATACGAGCTTTGTCTTTTCCTAGAAATGAAATAATAAAGGAGAGAGAATAGACAAGTGCTTAGCTCTGTGTACATGTTGCGCTAAGTATCATTTCATACTGATTTAATTGCTTTATCTTAACCGTGCTTGTTTTCGATTTTGATTTTCGAAGTCCGTAAATCTTGAACCACTAAAATCTCAATCGGAATTGTTTGGAATTCCTTTCCATTGTGTGCTTTTTTCGCACAAGTGACAGCTTAAAGCCATTTAAGCGGAAATTAGCTAGGACAACAGCAAAGCGGTGAGATTAGACTTCACACTCACATTAGAGAGTGTTCGATGATTCCACAGCGGTGTCGACTAAAATGTAAATGGCAGAAACGAAATTAAAAACGACACCAAAGAGAATATGTTCGAGTCTTGAGTTATTATAGATCCCTAAAGAGAAAAATATAAAAAACAAACCAGTGTTTGGGACTTTTTCATTTCTGACCAATCTGTAACTATAAACAGGATAAGATACGCTTGTTGTCGTTTCGTTCTACTCTTACAGAGCAGTGTTTCTGAGTCACCAAACAAACGCAATTGAAGCAGCAAACTTGCTCTCTTGATTCCTAAAATGCCCAGAAAAATCAGGGGAAGAACAAGGAAATGAAAGCTACAAAATCTCCGTTAAATCGGTCCTTAAAGATTGTATCCGTGACCGAACTACCCGAGGATAAATATTTTAAGCTAGGATGCCGTTCGGAAGCTGCACATAAACCCTCAATACAATAAATTATAATGTATATGGTTCTTCATCGTTCATGAGTAGTCGTACAGCGACACGCTCTTGTCATCCGAGACGCTGGCGAGCCGACCGGGTCCACCGGCAGGCCCGAAAGCCACGGCCCACACTTGGTCCCCGTGGTTACTCATCGTCTGCACCGCTGCCCGCATCCCGACGTCCCATAGCCGCACCGTCCGGTCACTTGACCCGGTCGCGACCGCACCTCCGTCTGGACTAACGTCGACGCTCAAAACCCAGCTGGCATGCCCCGACATGGCTGCAATTAGGGTTTTACCCTCGGCGTCGTACATGTGGACGTGGGCATCGTCGGAGGCCGAGAAGAGGAGCCGTGGCTCAGTCGGAGAGAACGCAAGCGATCGGACCGGCATGGAATGGCCCGCCAGGTGGTGGATGAGCTTGGCGCGGGCCACATCAAAGACCGAGATTGTCCCGTCCATGGAGCCGCACGCCAGGAGGCGCCCGTTGGGGGACCAGGCCACCGAGAGAACGAACTTCTTGCCAGCAGTTTTGTTGTCGGATGGCTTCTGCGTGTCCGGGCGAGGGATCGAGAGGGTGGCGACCGGAGTCCACGTAGCGGTGTCCCACAGCTTCACAGAGGCGCTGCCGCCGCCGGCCACAGCGAGGATGGTGCCCTACAAGGAAAGGATTATAAGTCAATTTATTTACTCTGTTCACCTTTTTCTTTTAAGGGAAACAAACGAAAAAGGAGTAAAATGCAAACTTAACAGGTAACGGAGCCATTATTCTGAAAGCTTTTTATGGTCATTCTATATTATTGGCGTTCAAAAAGGAAGTATTACATTGACAAGAAGTTTAAAGAACTAATTCTATCATTTATCTGCACCGTTCTGGGTCATTCGAATACTTCGAGAGAATTGCATTCTCAAAGCATTAGGTTCTCACGACATGAACCTATTTCTCACAGAAATAATCCAACTACCCAAGCATCGGTTAGGTTTGGCTCAAGCCCAAAACCAGAATCAACAAGTCATTAGTTAATACCGAAAATTTCATTTATAGTAGTACAACATCTCCGACAACGCAACCGGGTTGGACATTTCACATCGAACAATCAACTATGGCATAATTACTCATAAATAGACATCTAAATATAGCAGTTTTGATCTGCAGAAAACCCTAAATCGCAGACGCCCGAGTTCCAAAGTGAACAATCACAAACCCGAAATGCCCCATCTATTGTTTCAAACACAGCATTCCCACACATACGAAGCAGAAAAAACTGGATTCGATCATCGCTCTCGAGATAACTCGGCAAAGTTACCTCTCTGCAGATAGTACTCAACAAAGAACAGCATAATCACTCAAAAACTACACTCAATTAGCAGCTTTAATCAGTAGAAAACCCTAATCACACACAAATCCCTATCTTTTGCCCTAAGAAAAGCCCCAATTTCAAGCTACCTTGGGATCGAAGCGCATTTGCCAGAGCTCAGAGGGAGGGGCTTCGAGAGTGGCGATGGTGTTGTTGGTGTCGACATCGAAGACCCTCACGAAGCTGTCCAGCGACGCCGCCGCCGCGAAGTGGCCCGAGGGGTGCGCCGCCACCGAGACCACGCCGAGGCAGTGATCGCCGTTGGTGCGCACGAGAGTGAGCTCGTCGGGCTTCCAGAGCTTCACCTTCTCGTCGAGCGAGCCCGTCAGAAGCAGCGCCGACCGCGTCTCCGTCGCCGGAACCCACGTCGCCGCCCACACCGACTCCTCGTGAGCGCTCTCCACCGATTTCAGCCCCGCGAGCTTCATGCTCGATCGATCGATCTTGCTTGATTTGGGATTTTGACGGTTCTAATTATTCTAGGGTTTTAGTATTCAGAGTTTTTGGACATTGCGTTCTAATCTTTTTAATTTATTCAGAAAAGTGCAGCATATTTTCAAAGTCTTAATTATGCTAATCAAATATAAAGAGTAGTAAAATTTACACTTTCATTGATGTTATCTTACGTATTTTCTTTATTATTGAATTTTCTTATAGCCTTTAATACGAAAAATACGCGTGTAAATAACTTAACATTAATAAAAATACATGAAGGAATAAAACAATAAAAAACTTAAGTATTTTATTAAAACAAATTAAATCTTAAGAATATGTTGCACTATTTTGAAATCCAAGATAAATCATAACATTAAGTATTTAATTAAAACAATTTAAAGATTACAAATATGTTGCACTATTTAAAAAAATATTTAAGTACTTTCGTGGTGCAACAATATGTCATGTCACGCTCAATGCGGACAACCAACAAAAGTATTGGAGGAGTCGCGGCGAAATTACTCTTGAGAATTAACTTGCAGGCACACTTAGTATAAGATTAAGTACTTAGCAGATATCCATAATCTTAGATTTGAGAAATCTACCACTTATCATGATAAATAAATTAAAATCTAAATCATTAAACTAAAAAAAAAAGTATAATACAAGATCATAAAAAAAATAAAAAATAAATCCCATTTTCTATATCAATAAGCTCTTCATGTGAAACTCAAAAAAAATAATCACACACAATAAGAGCCTAAATTCTTCCCTCACAAACTATGCACACTCTCATCAAACCATCAAACGACACTCAATCTCACATCACCCAAAAAAAAAAAAAACCTCCAAAATCTACAACCCTTACGACTTTTTCTTGTTTTATTTTCAAATCTCTATTTAACATATTTTGTCGTGTTATGCTAGTAAAATATCAGTCAAATATTGCCCGTATTGGGCCCAAATATAAAAGGCCCAATTTGATAATACCCGGATCCGAATCCGGTTAATTAGCTGGCTTTGACCCGGTCACGTGCTCCGCTTGTCTCTGAGAGAGTTGATCTTCTCGAGCCTCCATCCATCGTACAGCCTGGCGATAAAGGTGTCGGCTTTCAAGTTCACATCAGGGCTGGGACAGAACGTGGACCCATCTCCACCGTCCATCGCTCTGACCATCGACGCTCCCCTCGTTGACGATCGATCTGAGCCGTCCATCTCGGGGGACCCGCAGCGAGAGCTCTGCGTGCTCCGCAGGCGAACGAAGTCGCCGTCACGGTCGACGACGGCGAACCTTAGCTCCGGCATCCTGAACGGCGGCGGAGGCGGCGGCGAAATCGGAATCAGCGGACTCGGACACCCGCTGCTGACGCGGCTCTCGACGTCGCGGTGAGGTCTTGGTTTCGCCGGCAATGGCGGTTTCCCGGCGGGGGAGGAGTTTTTCCGGCGAGGCGGAGCCGGCGGGGGCGGCGGAGGAGGAACGGAGTGGACTCGCTTGCTCTTGCTGGTTCCTTTCTTGAAGAGGTTTTGGAAGACCGACGCCGGAGGCGGAGGTAGTGGTGGCGGAGGAGGCGGCGGAGATGGCGGCGGAAACCTAGAGTGTAGCTCAGTGGAGTCGTGGCTGTGGCTGTGGCTGCGAGAGTGAGTACTGGTTGCCATTGCGATGGTCTTCTGCTTCTTCTTCCTCTTCCTCTGGTTGTACAGCGACGCTAAAGCCGTAGCGATCTCCTTCTTCACGTTGCTCTTTCGCCGCTCGAGCTTCCTCCGGTCCAGCCTCGCCGGCGATGGCGGTGGCAGCGGCGGAGGTGGAGGGGGAGTCGGCGGCGGAGTTCGGATTATCGCCGGAGGTGGACGATCGTCTGCTTCGTCGTTGCTTATCTCTTCCCGCTTCTCGATCTTCCTCTTCTCTCTCCGCTCGACCGTCCGGTACGTTCCTATCGATTTCGCCGGCGCCGGAGACGGCGTCTCTGGCGGCGTACTTTGAACTACGAACGTGTCGACCGGAATCACTTTCGAAGGACGAACGATCGGAGGCGTTTCGCGGTACTTTTCGATTTCGAAATCGTCGAAGAATCGGAACTGGCGATCGTCGCCTCGGTTCTCCCACAGAGACTCTTGCCGGAGATCCGGATACGAGCTGCTGCTCCTCCTCAGTCGCCGGAGACCAGAGCTCCGCGGCGTCCGTTCGTTCTCGGCGAATCCAAACCACCTCTGCGGGTTATCGGAATCTGCCTCCGCTCCATTCGAATCCCGAGCGGAGACAACGACTACACCGTCGCTCGGACTAACCGGCCCGGGGTTATTGTCCGGTTCTTCGTCGTTTCTTCTGGCGAAAACGCCGCAGAGGATGGCGAAGAGGACGAGGACGACGTTGAGCGAGTCCCAGCCTTTCTTGAAGGCGATCGGCCGGAAAATGTAGGAGGCGGAGGAGACGATGGGCGGCACGGCAAAGACGAGGACGGCGAGGGCGACGACGGGGACGGCGATGATCAGAACCGGAAGGCTGAGAACCGGAGAGGAGGAGCGGTGGTGACGTGGCATACCGGACAAGCTGTTTATTTGCATTTGGTTTGGGAGGAGACTGACAGAGATACTCTGTTCTGTTGTATTGATAATGCTGATAATATAAGATGATGAATAATATTAATTAATATTAATGCATATTTACGTGTGTTTAATTAAATTAAATATTATTATAAATAAGAGTGTTGGGAATTAAATAAAATGGTCCGGTTGTTAGAACGTACCAAATGAAATGGTGTAAGTTGTAACCCACCATTCCAATTCCAATGAATGTGGGGTCTCTTCGATTTAATCCATCTTCTTCTGGTGGGATTCGTGCAACGACATGGGATTTTTTATGTATTATATTTATTTCTTATGTCTCTAATATTTTTATTTTTGTATCATAAATAATCCCGGAAAACCCAATCTTAGGTTCCGGTTTACATGAAAATACATAAATAATCTCAATAAATCCGATCTATTACTACGGTTTTTGTGAATTTTGATTATGGTTTTTAAAAGACTCGTGTTACTAAGGTGTTCTCGAAATCATAATCCGAATTCGTGAAAACCAAAATCAAAGGTAAGATTTTATCGTTTCTTCTTCTTTTTCTTTTTTGGAAAAAACCTACTATGAATTTGAAAAATCATATTAACACGATCAATTTAAAATGAAGAAAATTCTAATAGTTATTTGGCATATTATTTTTAAAAGATGGGTATAGAAGAAAAAAGTAAATAAGTGTTTTCCTCACATTTTGAAAACGGTAAAAATCACATGTATTGTGATTCCATCTGAAATATATAAATTCGTTTTGGTTTAGGAAAACTATAATGACGAAGAGACTTATGGGATTTTAAAATTAATTAATTGTCAAATAAAAACTCATAACAACTAAAAATATATAATTTTTTGAACATGTCTAATATAACCGATACTCATTTTTTCTAAACCTAACAAATTGATTGATACACAATTATATCTTCCGTCGGAAAGATACGAAGTTATCATGAGCATTATTCTCATTTCTATAAAATGATGGATAAAGTAAGTTATACCATTCAATAAGGATAATATTAAAAAAAAAAAAAAAAACTCGCGAGTAGTAAAACACAAAATACTCTCGTATATATTTTCAAAATAATTTATCCAAATAAATTGAAAGTTATTTACTTATACCAAAGTATCAAGACCATCTTATAAGTGATGGATATAGTAGCTATAAATCATATAAAAATAAAAAATTACTTAGTATAGGAAATAATTACAAAACAATGATATAAGTTTCAAATATGGCATGAAACGATGAAAGGATGAGCGATCCAATTGAGCAAACAATAATGTTGCATGCATCAAAAGCTTGTCCCCATTTTGATAAAGGAAAATGGCTTTCATAATCAACTTTATTTAAATTTATCTTTTTTTGTACCATTATTTATTTTAGTGGGAAGTTTGAATTAATAATTAAGAACCATTACATCACAAGGTCATATTTCATTCAAGGCCCCGTATCAAGTTGAGTCGTGTTTTTATTTGCAACATACATACTTAATTTTATAAATGCGTCCATATATTTGTAATATTTTTTTTTTGGAGAATTTATAGTATATAAAAATTACATTAAGATGTTGATATCCAGTTATGTTAAATATTACGAAGTCTGTTACATGAAGAATATATGTACATCTATGATTAGTCCCTCAAAATATTAATTCTTCCAAATATTTTTATTAGATTATAGATTTATGCATGTTTATTATGACTTAACAAAAATTAATTTGATATGGACGAAACTAAACTTAAACAAATTTAACAACTTAAACAAATAAACAAATTTAACTTTTTTTTAGTATTATTACCGCTAAACAAGATTGAATGTTTATGCCACAAATATCCTTTATATATTGTTGATTATGACCCTCGTAACATATATAATATAATCGAATAAATCCAAACAAAATGAAAACGTTTGTGTTACTTAGACATTAAGCTGGTTGATTGATTAGATTAAACATATGCATTATTGTGCGCAATTTTGACCAAATTCTAAAAGAACGTTTCGTATTATAATTGCCAAAGATTAACTCAACGACAAAAATCAAAAACCCTTTTGGTACCTCCACTTAATTAGTCATTTAGTCCAAAATTGCAATGTCATCTTGCAACAAGTTTTAATATACAAAATTACAAATGATAAAGTGGAAAAATTTAGATCATTGGACACGGATATATTGCATCTAACTTCTAAATATAATTTAAAATCCGCATTCTAGTACTGATTATGCAAAACTTGAGTAATTATAATATTTTAGTTTTTTTCTTTCATTTTTTTTTCGTATCTTGCGTATCACATTTATTCACAATTAAAATTCAACAACACATTTTTAAGATATGAAAATAGTATTGCTATTTTCAATTAGATTCAGTATTACTATAGTATCGAGGTTTCATAAATTTACGAAAAACTAAGTATTTATGGATCAAAATTAACACTAAAATGTGACGAACATAATCATTTAAAATACTATATGAATGTTTCGTAGAAAAAAAAAATCAAAAAATTCAGAAATATTTACCTGAACCTAAACGTCAAAATTCAGCAAAAATTCAAAAAACTCACGTATTCGAGATCTCAGTGTGCCAAGTTTTTTCTTATTTATGACAATATCAAATGCACAAAGTTTAGACCTCCCTACCTTACTCGAAGCTTAAATACCATGGTGTAAATTTTACTCTACAGTTATGAGCCATGGTATAATCTACGTTTAGTACTAGTGGTTGAATTTAGTTATGGGTACCACCAGAGACTACGACTCTTATTACGGATACAATACAAGTCCTAGAAGATATTTTTAATAATTTGTAGTACCATTGATGTTGTAACGACTGTAAACTGTGTAGAATAAATAAATGCTACTATAAATGTTGTAGCATTTTCTGTAGCATTCATCGTCGGCAAATTAATCCTTACATATTTTATCATGAGAATTTATTTTAAAGTCAAATTCCAATGTAGAAGCACAAAAAAAACGTTACTTTTTGAATTGGTTGTAAATTTTAGGTCAATATTTTAGAAAACATATGCGTACTCAAGAACACAATATGGACATCAAGAACACCAAATCAAATTAACATAAAACACTCTTTGAACATCAAGAACATATATGAACATTAAAAACACTATATGAATGTTAAGAACATGAAAAAAAAAAACCACAAAAAAATTTCTTGAATTAGAAATCTTCAATTTGAGGACCTAAACGTTGAAATTCAGATAAAAAATCCAAAATGCTCACGTAATCGAGATCTCTGTGTGCCAAGCTTTTTATTATTTATGACGATATCCAATGGACAAAGTTTAGACCTCCTTACCTTTCTCGGGGCTTAAATACACTGGTGTAAATTTTACTCTGCAGTTATGAGCCGTGGTATAATCTATGTTTAGTACTAGTGGTTGAATTTAGTTATGGGTACCACCAGAGATTGCGACTCTTATTACGGATAAAATACATGTCGTAGAAGATATTTTTAATAATTTGTAGTATCATTGATGTTGTAACGACTGTAAACAGTGTAGAATAAATTAATGCTACTATAAATGTTGTAGCATTTCCTGTATCATTTATCGCCAACAATTTAATCCTTATATTTTATCATGATAATTTATTTAAAGTCAAATTCCAATGTATAAGCCCAAAAAAACTTTACTTTTTGAATTGGTTGTAAATTTTAGGTTAAAATAAAACACATATTCGTACTCAAGAACACAATATAAGCATCAAGAACACCAAAATCAAATTTGCTAAGAAAAACATTATTTAAATATCAAGAACACCATATGAACCTCAAGAACACTATATTCAAGAACATTAAGAAGAAGAAAAAAAATACAAAAAATCCAAAAAAAATTATCTGAACAAAAAATCTTCGTTTTAAAGTTTGACGTGGTAATCTATCTATGTGGCATAAACTAACATTGAAATTTGAAAATTGGCAGAGTATCAAATTCACTAACGAAATGAACCTTAGATACATCAACCGGCAAAGTAAAACATTAAATACTTAAATCAAAGCTCATAAAATATTGAGTAATTTAGCCGGGGTTTACCCGACTCGATAGCACAAACTACACTACCATTTGTAATTTAGTTGTTGGATTAGATCTCGATGAATAACAACTCTTCTTGGTTCTTAAACTTGTACACGTGTCGCAATACGACATCAGAATGTACTTTTCAACTCGTACTATATATAATATTTTATATAATATACATTACTACATTGAGTTTGGTTTGAAAAAAAGTGAATGATTGTAGCGTGGGAACAATCATTTCAACTTTGTAGCCTTTACACCAAAAACATGACCTCTTGCGCTATACGTATAAACATATTCACTCCATAAACTTGGACTTGTCAAGTTACTCTTAACAAAAACAAAAAATATACTTATATCTAGTTGGAAGAATTAAAGTTGTAAGTTAAATTAACATCGATTGAGTCGAAACGTTAAACACTCGGGACGAATCCTTTCCCTAATTATCGAGTTAAAAGTGGCAAACCGATACTTGTCAAATCTAAAATTGATACAATACTTATAATCAACTCTACTTGCTAATTTATAAAAATAAAAAAAAAATAAAAAACTCTACTTGCTACTGTTTTGTTATAATTCGTTTTTAATGTACTATTATCTTTATACGAAATATCCTTAACATATCTTTTTAATTAGGCAACTTTTTATATCAATTAATGCATTGTTTAACAAATTTTGGTAAAGTTTGTAAAATCTAATGTCCGATAAGAAGAAGAGACATTTCTCAACATGTATATCATTTAGTTCAAATTGTTAAAAGGAGCTTTTCGGCCGAGTTGAAATTTCAAATTCTCCTCTCTTTTTTTTTTCTTTTTTCTTTTTGTGTGTAAACTATAATATATAACCAAAGCTTATAAGAAATATTATAGATATATTAGTTATTATTTAATTTGATTTATTGTGTAATAAAAGGGTCTCAAATGGTGACAGATAACAACTGGTCCTCTAAAATCATACCAATAAAAAGGTTTCTCTATTCCAAAGGGATGAAAAAGATATAATTTGAAGTCTAGTGCTTATCTATCTTGTTCATGGCCCTACCTTGGAAGTTTTAACAGCTTTTCATAGCAGTATTATTTGGCTACATTTTTGGTTAATTATAAAAATTATAAATATGTTTATTTTCGAAGCATGTGATTTTTTATTATATCTTTTTTGTAGTTGTTTGATGAATAGAATTTTCAATGATTTTTAGCATAGTTTGTATACGTTCTTACTCATGAGAATATGAATAGAGAATTTATTTTGAAACTTTAACAATCGAGTGGCGAGTTATGCATGATAATAAATGGAAAAAAGAAAAAAAAGTGTGAATATTTTGTTTAATTTATCCGCAAAAATAAATAATTGTTATGTTACGTAGTCTAGGATATTGACTACCTTTAAGACGATTAATTAGGACATGATGTAACGGATGTTTATTTATAAATTTTGGACAAAAAGTGAGTGAGTTATGCCAAAAATATGAAAGATTATTTCGCATCACATCTTTCATATTTTTGGCATAACTCACTCATTTTTTTCTAAAATTTATAAATAAACACCCGTTAGAAAGATAAAATATTTATCTACAACTTTTTAGTTTTACGTTTCATCATAAAAAGTCATTAAGTATATTAAAATTTGCTCGAAACAAATATTTTGTATTAAACTAATGTCCAGTTTTACGTTGTATTTGAAATTTCGTATTTTTCTAAAACTGATTTTACAAAACTTAAAACACTAAAGTTGTAGATCTATCTCTTATCTTTCCAACCATAGGTCGTGCATAAAATTTGGACAAAAAATGAGTGAGTTATGTCAAAAATACGAAAAGTGTGCATATAGAGGAGGATAACTCTCTAACGGTCAAGTGACGGAAAACACAAAAATATCTAACGGATCAAACATTTGGTACATTAGCCGCCGAAAATAAACATTGAGTACATAATCCGCAGAAGATCAAACATTGGGTACATTAGCCGCAATTTACCCTTAAATTTATAATCAAAATTCCGAAGATAGTAGTAAGATTCACATCCACATATATATGAATAATTTTAGAAGTGTGTGAACAACTATTTGAAAAAAATAAAATATATATGAGTTTTTTTATAAATAAAATAAAATAAAAAACTTTGAAGTAAAGGGACAGGTAGTTAGAAAAAGATAGGTGTATTTGAGGGGCTTTGGCCACATAAAGAGAGGGAACTATAAGTGTCCTCTAACTTTCTTTAAAAAAAATTTGTAAAGAATTTATATATATATATATATATATATATATATATATATATATATATTGGCATCTAATATTACATGATGTATTCACATTACAGGAGAATTCATGTACTATTAAGTTGAAAACAAACCCCACCCGAATTAGTTACCAACTTAGGCAAAAATCCAATTAAACTCTTAACATAATTTTTTCTTTAAGCCTCGTGTGCCTTAATCAATGACCGGTCCTGACAAAAAGAGGATAAACTTCTACCCGTAACGTATCTCAATCGATTCGAACTCATATCCTATGATAAAGAATACATGAGATTATCCAAGTCTTTCGAAACTTATCAATATCTATCGGATTACTCTTGTACATTTTATTTTCCTTTTATGTCTCTTAAATTTATCACTTTGCAATTTTCATGAGGTTATACTTGTAATATACATTTTTTTAATGTAATTCATAACTTTTTTATCATTTCTTATTAGAGTGATATTTAAACATTTCCTTACTAAAGTCCTATATTTTCAAGAAAACGACAGGAATAGTGGAAGCAAAACACTGTCGTTTTTCTCCCTTCTAAGGTCCGTACAGTTGTACTAGAAAATCAATTCGGAGAACAGCAAAACCCTAGCTCAAGCAGTGAAGCCTTAAACCCCCAAATCTCACCTCCTTCCTCGATCGAGAATCGAGTTTGCAATTCGCAGAGATGGTATGGTTTCAGTGCGAAGATTGCGGAGACAACTTGAAGAAGCCGAAGCTGGCTCACCACTTCAACATGTGCTCTGCAACCAAGGTTTTTTTTTTTTTTTTTTTTTTTTTTTGTGGAAATTCGATTTCTACGACCCTTTAGTTTGAATCATTGATCGAGACGCAATTTCAATCTTCGAAGCTTCGTCATTTCCAGAAAATTTGAATGTTCTTACTCGATGAGCTTTTGCAGCTTTCGTGTATTGATTGCGGCGAGATGTTCGGGCAGGAGAGCGTTCAGCGCCACACGCAGTGCATTACCGAGACGGTACGATTCTCGATCAGAGATTTTGGTTTGTGTTGATTGCGGAAATGCTGGTTTATGTTGACCAGACGTACTCTGCGATCAGTTGAACATCGATGATTGCATTCGCAATGTTCGTCTTACGGCGTTGTTTATCGATTTATTTGTGTTAAAATGACGAGTGTTGGTGTATGGATTCCGAGCTTTCACGTTGAACTGAACCGCTGAAGAACATATATCACTGTCAAGTTATGGATTGGATTGTGTCCTACATATGAAAGGGTATATATATCGGTGATTGTTAGTTATTTGGATGTATTTAACTATTTATCCCTTACTTTCTCGTCGTTTGTCACATTATTTAATGGATAGAAAGAAACCGCGCGTTTGACTGTTTTGCTCTTATGATAAAGAAGCAGCGTTTTTTGTCGTGTAATAACAAGCATTTTGTCTTGTTTTTCTTTTTCCCCAGGAGAAGTATGGTCCAAAGGGCGTAAATAAACCTTCGAACGGTGCTACTCCCAAGCAAAACAAGGACACGAACCAGAAACCAGATTTTGATATAACTGTTGGGTTGACTGAGCGGCCTCCGTGGTTTTGTAGGTATTTTCAGCTGTTTTAGTTTCAATTTTTGAGGTTTTACAACAAATTTACGGTCGGTGCTAAACTTTCTCTATAAATCGAAGAGGTTACTCGTTTGAGTTTTGTTTCTGTCGATGATCAATGTGATAAACCTCATTTGATTTTCCCGTACTTGAATTCGTTACAGAGTCTAGTAGCAAATAGTATTCGATACATAAAGATATTTTCGAACTCTTTGTTTGCAGTCTTTGCAATACAAAGGCTACTAGTAGGCAGACTCTCCTTCTTCACGCCGAAGGAAAGAAGCACAAAGGCAAAGCCCGAGCCATCCATAATGCAAATCAGCCACCGAAGCCGATTGAAGAACCTGCTTCCAAGACAAAGCCTTCATCCGAAAACCTTACGAAAGATGCCAAACCAGACGAACGGAAGGAGATTAAAGCAAGTGGCGAAAAAGAGTCGAATAAAAAGAGAAAATTAGATGAATCTGATGATGCTACAGATGGCAGCGGAGAAGTGATTCAAGGGTCGGAAAAAGAGAGAATAGAAAAGATCAAGTGGAAGAAATTGATTACTTCGGCCTTAAAATCGGTATGTCATCTCTAGCATGTTCTCCTGTTCATTAGCTTTCGATTATCATTCTTGCAAATTAATTCATTATTATAGGGGATACAAACCGGTAACAGTTCCTTTTTCATTCCTTCCCCAAAACAGGAATGATTGTTTTTAAATAAAAACTGGTTATTTAGGAAAACCGGATTTATAGCCGAATTCGGGGTAGATCAAAGCATGTACTGGCTTTAAAAAAAAAAAAAAAAGCTTTGTAAAGCATGTCCAAAGTGTTTAAAAAGCGATTGAATCGGATAAACAGTGTCATAAAAACCCGGATTTTTCCTGTGTATAGCTTTCACCCCCCTAGTTTACGATCAACCCGAGCTTCTTGAACGGGGACGTAAGAAAAATTAAGAAGGAATATCTATGCGAGGCTTACTGATTGATTAAAAGCTTATTACAATACCTCTGCTTTTCATAACACCAGTTTCTTGTTAGTATGCGGTTTTGCATACATTCAGTTAATCTTTTCTTCTTTTAGAGCCCCGAGGGCGCTTTGAAGATGAAGAAACTGAAGAAAACCGTGTTGAAGGCTGTTGAGGAATCTGGTATTACAGGAGATTTGGATAAACTCACAAGCACCTTAGAGAGCAAGGTTCTCAATCTGATCTTTTTTCAGATAAAAATAATATTCTTTGCAATGGACATTAATTAATAAATTAACATGGTTTTATTGTCTTAATTTACAGATCAATTCAAGCTCGAGATTCAGTGTGGAGAACAAGTATGTCTCCTTGGTGGCCAAAGATTGACCATCTTATTACAATGTACTTGGAATTGCACCATTTTTTGGGGCTTAGATCACCATATTCTTCATTCGATTTTGGAGAATTTCAGTTGCTTTTGCCGCAATCTTTTGTATTGATCATATTTTCTTGAATTTGTGATTGCCCAACTTTATTATAAGCATTGGAGAAATACACTAAATTTTCACACCTTACAATCTTATTTCGCTAGCCAAAATGAGCCAATACTGCCAAGGGACAAAACATAATACAATACCAATATTTATATTCTCATGTTTATATTTAATGATAAAAATAAATAATTTGTACCTGTAATCTATATATATATATAAAAGGAAAATCCACTAACAATAAATTACCTATCTAAAAACAATAAATTACCTATCTAAAAAGCTTGGAAACAGAGAATCTTCTTTTTCTAAAATTTCACTATTTTTTAATTTTTTTTAATAAGAAACAACCATGAAATAGCGAAGGAAGTGGTCTCACTTTCGTATTTAATTTGGATCTTTCGTAATATTCGTTAATAACAGTTAGAGATAAATCAGCGGGGACGCCAGAATTACGATATTGAAAACTAGGCTAGTAATTACGCCTCAATTATTAAATAATTCTTTGACTTTGCCTCTTGAGTAAATTTTTAATAATTTAGATAATTTGATGCATAATTTAGTCATAATACCATTTCTCTCTTTATTCAATCATTAGCATTTCTACGCTTATTTTGTACATTAGTCTCATTAACTGAAAATTTGATATCATGGAGAATTTTATTTAGGTAAAAAAAAAATATAAAAAATGATAGGACCATCAAAACAAACCCCATTTTCATTGTATTGGTTAATGATGAGAGAGAGTTGATTATATTTGTCCAAGTCAATTAACATATAATGACAAAGAAACCAAAACTTGATATATAGGAAAACTCAGGGTCCCAAAAACTAATTTGGCAAAACATATTTTAGTTCGAAGAGATAACAATCTGAGAAGTAAAACAAATCAACCACAAAAATTTATGTCATCCTCTGCGCGGTTTCCTTGGCAAGAATCCGCTCCTTCGCCTTTGTTTTCGCCTGAGATTTGGACCCCATGATTCCGCCACCCCACTTCTTCCGGTGCTCTTCATACTTGTCGTTGAAGTTTGCCTAAGAAAACAAAAAAATAAATAGATAAAATATATGATGCTATTAAACTTGAGAAAAAATCGGCATGAATAATAAGCGATATTATATGAATATTCCCATTTGTAGCATCTAAGTCTACCTTGATCGCCTCCAAAATCTTGCTGAACTCCAATTTATCCTCATTCTTGACCGTCGTCAAGCACAAGACTGAAGCGGTTTTCTTGTGAACAATCTGGAACGGTGATACGGGTAATTGACAAATTAGTCCAACCAATTGTCATTAATTATAAATTTCAATAGACAACGTGGTTTTCTTAGTGAAATTTACCGATCCCAATCGTGATTTTCCCTTCACAATGCAGTACGGGATTTCCATCTTTCTGCACAAAGCCGGAAGCCAAACGACCAACTCAATTGGATCGACATCGTGAGCAATTACTACCAACTGAGCTTTGTTCTGCAAACAAACGCATTATAAAACTCGTAATTCAGCAAAATTTACGAAATGAAAAAAATATAATTCCCGAAATGAAAAATTCAAGATCGACAAACCTGCTCAATGAGGTAAGTAACATGGTTGAGACCGTATTTCACAATAATAGGCTTCTTAGCCTCAGCGGTTTTGCCCTCAGTCTCGGCCTGAGCCCTCTTCAGGAGCCGCTCTTTCTTCTCCGCCTTGTCTTCCGGCCTGTACTTCAGCAACATCTTGAACAGGTTGGTTGCTGCTCGTGATTTTCAATAAATGCCAAATAATTAGACGCACACGAACATGATAACACACTCGACATAAAATACAACTGTTCGGAACAGACAGATTAACGAACATATCAACATCTAAGCGAGGTTACTATCTCTATTAGACGCACATTTCCACATACAGAATTTCGAGGCAAGCTCCAATAAATTGAATTATCTAATTTACACAAAGTATTAGAAACAAAAATGAAAACTTTGGTACTAATTAAGTACTGAAATATATTTATGCAATGAACGGATAAGTACCAAGGTTCTTGTCGAGGGTCTTGGTGAACTGATTCAGAGCTGGTGGAACCTTGAGCCTCTGCTTGAGGATCCTCCTCTTCCTCTGAATCTGCACGACCTTCGGCCATTTCACGAACCTCGTCAAGTCCCTCTTCGGCGGCAACGCGCCTCCGATCCCGAACTGCTTCGGTCGCTTCTCGAACAACGGGTTCACAACCTTCTCCTATAAACCATTCCAATTTTAAATATATATGCGTGTGCGTATAAATATATGTATTGAAATCAGGGAGTGAATACTGTACCTGCTTCTTCTTCGACGAAACTGCTTTGACGCCTTTCTTCGGAGCCTGCGAATCAGGGAATCGAGTGTTAGTTGGAGAGTTAAGCAGATCACAGCACAGCGATGAAGAAGCAAATGAGAAATGGAGTCACCATTGTTGCGTTCTCCGATGAGCTCTTCGAAGTCAGAGAAACCCTAGTTTCTGAGGTTTGGATTATATACGAGGAAGAAGAAGAAGAAGAAGAAGAATAAGCCTTACGAAGCTCGTCGTCTTTGTGTTGGGCCGGTTAATGGGCCGGTTTGGACCGAAGGCCCAATGAAAAATGGGCTTTTACCATGGGCTGTGTTGCTATTAATATTGCCAACATATTGTAAAATGAATATACTATATGGTCATTAAAAGCTGTTTTATTTTATTTTTATTTTTTATGTTATGCTATCATTTTAACAGTAGAAAATATATAGTATTAGATGTGACAGGGGTATTAAGGAGAATTTAAAATATGTTTTTAGGTCTTACGATATTCACGCACAAAAATACGTCAAGATACAAACAAGCTTATATTTTCATTATCCGAGAAATTCACACTTGTTTTTTTTTTTTTTTTTTTAACGGTAAACTGCGGCTAATGTACCCAATGTTTGATCTTCTGCGGATTATGTACCCAATGTTTATTTTCGGCGGTTAATGTACCCAATGTTTGATCCGTTAGATATTTTCGTGTTTTCCGTCACTTGACCGTTAGAGAGTTATCCTCCTCTATATGTACACTTTTCATATTTTTGACATAACTCGCTCATTTTTTGTCCAAATTTTATGCACGACCTATGGTTGGAAAGATAAGAGATATATCTACAACTTTGGTGTTTTAAGTTTTGTAAAATCAGTTTTAGAAAAATGAGAAATTTCAAATACAACGTAAAACTGGACATTAGTTATATGCAAAATATTTCTTTAGAGCAAATTTTAATATACTTAATGACTTTTTATGATGAAATGTAAAACTAAAAAGTTGTAGATAAACTTTTTATCTTTCCAACGGGTGTTTATTTATAAATTTTGGACAAAAAATGAGTGAGTTATGCCAAAAATATGAAAGATTATTTCGCATCACACATATTTTTGGCATAACTCACTCATTTTTTGTCTAAAATTTATAAATAAACACCCGTTAGAAATATAAAATATTTATCTACAACTTTTTAGTTTTACGTTTCATCATAAAAAGTCATTAAGTAAATTAAAATTTGCTCGAAACAAGTATTTTGCATTAAACTAATGTCTAGTTTTATGTTGTATTTGAAATTTCTCATTTTTCTAAAACTGATTTTACAAAACTTAAAACACCGAAGTTGTAGATCTATCTCTTATCTTTCCAACCATAGGTCGTGCATAAAATTTGGACAAAAAATGAGTGAGTTATGTCAAAAATACGAAAAGTGTACATATAGAGGAGGATAACTCTCTAACGGTCAAGTGACGGAAAACACGAAAATATCTAACGGATAAAACATTGGGTACATTAGCCGCCGAAAATAAACATTGGGTACATAATCCGCCGAAGATCAAACATTGGGTACATTAGCCGCAGTTTACCCTTAAATTTAATAAAGTGACATTATTGATCAAGATTACATGTACTCAGATTACATGATATTTTCACGGTAAGAAAATCGGCATTATTGGCTGTGGACACTGTCGGCTAAGATTACATATAGAAGCAATTTCTGCGTCTTAATAGATTGAATTCGGAACCTTGAGGAGTCTTAGTGGATTTTAACAACCTTAGGTTAATATAATATATATATAAACAACTAATGACATTTAACGACAATATCGTCGGTGAGATCATATATGAGTGGAAAAATAGATTTTTTTGCATTTTTATATATAAAGCATAGATTAACATATTATTATTATTATTACCAACTTTTTACTTTTTTCTGATTAACGTACTATAGTATTATTGTCTCAACACACAACGTGAAACTGGGTGGAACAATCAAATCTATATATTCATAATTATTTGAAGGAAGGTTAAGTACAGCGAAGAACAGATCGCAGAGACCACTGACGAACAACAATGGCGAGTACCAAACCGAACCAGAGCGGTGTCCTCCACGTGGCAATGTTCCCATGGCTAGCTCACGGCCACATCATGCCGTTCTTCGAGCTCTCCAAGTTCTTAGCCCAAAAGGGTCACAGAATCTCCTTCATTTCCACCCCCAACAACATCAAACGCTTGTCGGATTCGCTGCCGGAGAATCTCTCCGATCTCTTTACGTTAGTCTCGCTTCCTCTGCCTCGTGTGGAAGGGTTGCCGGAAGGTACCGAGTCGACCTCCGAGCTGCCTATCCGGAAGGTGCCTTTCCTCAAGCGAGCCTACGACAAGCTCGAGCCCGGCCTGGCTCGGTTCCTCGCAGCCTCCGGCGACGTGGACTGGATCGTCCACGACGTAATCGGCCACTGGATCCACCGGCCAGCAAGCCGGGTTGGAGCAGGCTCGGTCTTATTCGCCATATACAACGCCACGTCGTTGGCGTTCTTTGGGTCGTCGTCGGAGATGTTAGATGGTTACCGCCGGGAACCGGGAGACTTCACCGTCGTGCCCAGGTGGATGGAATCCTCCGGCTGCGACGCTGTCGCTTACAAGTTGCACGAGATGGTAATTAATTTTACGAGTTAACCGATATGTGAATTGTAGGTTATTAAAAACCAATAGTCCCATTTGCACGATAATTAATAAGAACAATGTAAAATCATATTATTAAAAAAATATTTGATTATTTGTAAATAAAAATAATTAGAGATTAAGATGTTTTGAGAATTTTCATTAAAAAATTGTAATTTTAAATTTAGTGAGTAATCATCTTGCACCATAAGTAACACGCTAATGCAATTTTGATCAAGGAAAAAAAATTACATATGAGTGAAGAAAAAAATTTGAAGAAGTGAAAACAATAAAATATTATGGTAGGTAGAAATCATATCATTTTAAATGTTGAAAGATAAATAAAAATATTTAGAATTAAGATGTAATTTCTGTTCATTGATCAATTATTAACCTAATTTCCATTAGAGAAAAAGTTATATAACTTAGTAGGGAAAGCTGATTATATTATATTCCAATACATTTCCATTGCTCCAAATGAGTCCTTTGAAAATTGATTACTACAATTTATTTATATAATTCTCCGGGCCCCTATATATATATATATTTTTTTTTTACCATTTTGTGCGGGGTCTTAGGCACGAGCCTACTCGGCCTATGCCCAGGCTGGCCGTGGGTGCCGGTCGCCGGCAGACGTAGCCAAGTAATATGATTTGGTAATTCACTGTTCAGCTCCTCAAAATTCATCTCATCTTTGATAATTTAATAATATACGATCACGTAAATTTAATATATAATCGAAATTATAAATTTATCAAAAACGTTAGTCACGATGATGTGTTTAATACTAAAGTTAATCCAACAGGTGAGCCACTGGGAGGGCATGGACTCAGAGGTCTCCGATTTTCAGCGTACGGCAGAGGTGATTCGAGATTGCGACGCAGTGATCGTAAGGACGTGTCTCGAGTTCGAGTCCGACTCACTAAGTATGCTCGGAACGCTCTACGAGAAGCCGGTTCTTCCGATCGGGCTGTTACCGCCTTCGTTGGAATCCTCCGTCGCTCAGCTCCGCGATGACAAGTGGGCGGGCTTGATCAGCTGGCTCGACGGAAGAGACGAGAACTCGGTCGTGTACATCGCGTTTGGGACCGAGGTGAGTCTGAGTCAAGATTTGATGCACGAGTTAGCTCGCGGGATTGAGAAGTCCGATTTGCCCTTTATCTGGGTGGTCAACGACCGAGCCCTAGTCGAAGGCGTGATCGGGGAGGATATAATCCCGCCCGGGTTCGAAACCCAAGTTTCGGGCCGAGGATTGGTGTGGAGGGGGTGGGTGCCCCAGCTGGGGGTGCTGGCCCACCCGTCGGTGGGCGGGTTCTTGACCCATTGCGGTTGGAGCTCTGTCATCGAGGCGCTAGGGTTGGGCCTGGCCTTGATATTGTTTCCGGGAGGCAGTTCGGATCTCGGGTTGGTTGCACGTCTAATGGGTAGTCGGGGAATCGGGTTGGAGATTCCGCGAGACGATAAAACGGGGTCGTTTACAAGCGACGCGGTGGCGGGGTCAATGCGGCGGGTGATGGTTGACTTGGAAGGAGAGCCAATCAGGGAGAAGGCGAAGAGTATGAAGGGCATTTTCGGTATCGTGGAGATTCAAAACAAGCACTTGAACGAGTTCGCAGAATTCCTCTTAAGAGGTTGAATATTACGATATTCACTTGTAATTATACTCTTATGGTGTACATCTTCATTTGTGGAGCTGATATTTATTATTGTGTATTTGATTAAATATAAGAATTGGTGCGGCATAAGTATTTAAATTTTAATCAACGAAGTCAAGGTAAGTTTAAAGTAAAAAAATAGCAATGAAAACATCTAAAAACTTACTGACAGGCAGCATTTGACCAACTTCTGTATGATTTTTTAAAATTTTACTACGGATTAATCGATAACTTACCGGATTATCGACGGAAAACTAATAATACTGTAGCTTACCGATTACCGATACTTTTCGATGATTATCGACGGATTATCGACACTTATATCGAAGATTATTGATGAAAAATCACTAAAATATTTTTAAGAATATATTTACTAAGTTTATAATGTTGATAAAACATTAAAAATATAAAAAATAAAATCATTTCATACTCAAACATAGGTAAATAAAATATAGTCCCACTCTCACATATGTAAATACTTGAATAAAATCATCGAAAAGTGCAAAATTTCTTGAAAAGTACCTTATTTTTGTTATTTTTTAAGATGTTTGTCGATTTTCGGCAAAAATCATGGAAAAGTATTGGCATGGCCGTCTTGCCGATAACTACCGGCAAGACGGATAATCGAAGATAATCGTGAAAAAGTCGAACCTTATACATACATCTTTAATTATTATTTAATAAACAGGAATTAGAGTATAATAATAGACGTAAACATGTCCATTATCTAACCAACCCTTTGAAGCTCGACATTATTTTCTAGCTTTTTAGTCTTACTATCATTATAAAAAAAAAAAAAAAAAATCGAGAATACTGAATACATCGCAAACAAAATAAGATAAAGTAGTTATGCCACAAATATTCTTTTATTTTTAACGACAATTATAGCTCATCTCTGGCATAGTCAGCGTTTCTGAGTCCACGCTTGACTTTTCTCAACCACTTAAGTTAAGATCCTCCTAACACTGATCTCACAATAGCGAAGAGGGAAGCTTGCTTGAGAGGGTAACGGGAGAAGCTTAACGGCGTCCATGGCGTCTGTGGCAGTGGCCGTCAGTAACGGCGGAGGTAACGGAAGCCGGCGCGCCGTGAAGTGGGCGGTGGAGAATCTGATGGCCGGAGCCGATCGCTTCGTCCTTGTCCACGTCATCCCGACAATCTCATCGCTTCCTTCTCCCTGTAAATCCTTCTCTTTTATTTATTTATTTATTTATTTATTTATTTATTTATTTATTTATTATTAGTATTGTTTAATTATAATAATTAAAATCAATATAGATTGAATTATAAATTTATAATGTTGAAGATCTTCGATTAAATTATTTATTTTTCTTATTTTTCTTAATCAATATAGATTAAATTATTATTATTATTATATCGGTTGTATTAATGAATTATAATGTTCAGTTAGAGCTTTGATTATTGAGATAAATTCTAGCTAATTATTACTAATATATTTATTTTTTTTACTGTTGGATTGTGAATTCCTAAAATATTAGCACGGATTCAATTATAGTTTATTTTTACGTGATACGGAATCAAGACGTTTTTTCTGATTAGTGGTATTTTTAGACGGTATTATATTTTTCGTGTATTTAAATTTTTTGTCGTTTTTATCCCCCGATTTAAACTTCTAGGTCCGGTATTAAAATGAAGATTTTTGAACAATGAATGGCAGAACTAACTTCTTTGGTTCATATTTCTTGTGTTTACTGTCAAATAGTGGTTATTTTAGATCTTATTTAAGCTATATAAATCATGATTATATATATATATATATATATATATATAACGTGTTATTTAGATCAAAGAAAGCATCAATGGTTAAATGATTGATGAACCATGCTTTTGTTGATGGAGAAAAGCGACGCCGTTGAGCTGATTTTCGTGTCATTACGTTGGAAAATTGAGTTGTGCAGCCGGAGATCGCATACCCGTTGAAGAGCTCGACGATGACGAGGTGGCGATCTTCGTCAACGAAGTGAAAGAGAAACTTGAAGACGTTTTCGATCCGTATAAGAAGCTGTGTAAGACGAGACAGGTGCGTCTTTGCTCTCGCTCTTCAAAGGTCTTGAAGCAGTGTCGGAATTTCTCTCAGCATCGAGAAAAATGAATTTATTGTAAATTAAACGCAAAATAGTAATAAAAGTTAAGAGAAATTGACCCGGGAATTATACTATATGGGAAGAAAACCATAAAAGTGGAGAAAAAATCACTAATAGGCCGGGCCAAAGAACGGATTCAGGTAACAAACTCTTTAACATATATATATGTATATTATTAATTTCTTGTAGATGGAAACTGTGATTTTGGACGACGACGATCCAGCAACGGCACTTCTTAGATTTGTGTCGGAATCTGGGATGAACAGTTTGGTCTTGGGCTCGTGTTCTTCAAATTTTCTGACAAGGTGAGAAACGATCGATCTCGCACAAAATGTTGATCAACTTATGATTAATAATTAACTTATTCATGTTGATGAATATTATACATGGATCAATCACCGATTTAATTTAGTAACTTACTGCTGAAGCAATGTGGGCGGTCGGTTTAGGTTGTTAGTTTCGTGAATAAAGTATCCGGGAATTCATCCCAATGCTAAAATCTTGAATCACAATATCTTTAGGAAACTGAAGGGACCGGAAATACCGGCAAACGTTCTAAGATACACAGCGAGCAGATGCGATATATATGTCGTGTCCAAGCAGAAAGTTTACACAAAAGCCGCGAATCTTTCATCTTCTTCCGGTACGTTTAATGGCTTCTTAAGTTAGCTAAATCATCATAAACTCAGATGACACAGAATCTTCTTGTGCAGATTCACAAATCGTCGAAAGTTTCAGATCATCTACGGGCTCGGTTATCAGTCGCATCAGCTCAGGAACGTTTCCACAAATGGGTTCTCAGACAAACACTAATATATACGAAGAAAATCGAAACTCTTCTGCTACCGCCGAGGTGCTTTTTGCAATACTTCTGATCAATTCATAAATTTTTGTTGGAAATATATCGTTTTTCAAGGTTCTGATTGGACATGAATTTAACGGTATGCAGTCGGATGAGCAAGCCGAGGTTGAGAAGCTGCGTGAAGAGTTACAAAGTACGATCGCCATGTATAAAAAAGCTTGTGAAGAGTTGGTCCATGCCCAAAATAAGGTAAAATGTCGACTCTACGGTCTTCGAATCCGATAAGATCCGAAATCGAAATCGAAGAAAGAACACTGTATTGATTAACATATTCTCGGTCTCTTATTCGAGAGTTAAACCTAATATCAGCTGCCTATATAGGAATAGAAACCCGAATCCTGTATTTATTGTAAGATACCCATGATATCCCTACTTAATGAAAATACCAAAATACATAATTTAACTTATTTATTAAATAAAGTAGAGCACAATAAGTTAGGTGATCAGGGACTTACTTAATTATTTTAGTGTCTTAAAACACCGTTAATATATATATATATATATATATGTATAAAATTATACATAGGCTGTAAACTACATATTATAGAAAGCTATCTTATCTGCTAGCTATAGATTTCGAGCCGGTGTAATTATAATATGAGAACTCTTATGTAGGATTAGAAACCCGAGTTTCATATTTATTGCAAAATACCCGTAATACCCCTACTTAACGAAAATATTGAAATACCTAATTATATAGTCCTAAATAAAGTAAAACATAGTGATCTTGACCTTAGTGTCTTAAATTAAGTGAACTTACCATTTATTCATCTTCCAACATTTACAGAAATCTATCATATTTGCTCGCCGGAATTTCAAAGCCGGTGTAATTATAATGAACACAAGATCAAGAAGAAATATTAAACTTGCAGGTGCAGATAGTTTCTTCGGTTTGCATCGAAGAAACGAGAAGAGTGAACGCCGCCTTGGAAAAGGAAAAAACGCTGAAGAGAATCGCCGCCATTGAAAAAGAAAAGCATTTAAAAGCCGTCAAGGACGTCGAGAGAGCGCGAGTTTTGCTGGAGAAAGAGACGTACGAAAGACAGATCGCCGAAGTCAATGCTGCAAAAGAGTTCATAGAGAAACGGAAACTCGTGGACGAGCTCTTTGTGAGCGATAGCAGGTACAGGAGATACACCGCGCAGGAGATAGAGCAAGCGACGGGTTTCTTCTCGCCAGAAAACGTGATCGGCGAAGGAGGCTACGGGAAAGTGTATAAATGCAATCTCGATCACACCCCGGTTGCCATTAAGGTTCTTCAAAGTAGCGCAGCCGAAAAGAAACAAGAGTTTTTGAAAGAGGTATAGACATATTATGTATGCAACGTAAAATCACGAGTAACAGTTAAAAAGTCGACTGTTTCGTCAAAATTTAAGCCACGTGCAATGCACATGCTTCTACATGGCTTAAAATTTTACTAAAATCATCTAATGTTTAACAATCGGGGGGACTTTGCAATAAATTACAATTGCAAGGGGGAAACTGCGGTAACACGACAAGTTCAGGGAGCGTATTATGTATGTAGCATTATAAGTAATTTACAGTTATGCCCCATGAACATGTCGTGTATTTTCTCCTCCGAACTTATAAATTGTAGCTATTATCTTCTTGACCGTTTAAAACTCGACTGTTCCGTCAAATTTATGCCACGTGAAATGCACATACTAGTAGTACAATTATGATGATGTTTTGAAATTCCACGAAAAATCATCGATTGTTTAATAATCAGGGGGAAATCGCTACAAATTATAATTCCAAGAGGTACATTGATACAATTTTTCTTGTATGCCATTTTTATAGATTGAAGTTCTTAGTCAGTTACACCATCCAAATATTGTTTTGCTTCTCGGAGCTTGTCCCGAGAATTGCTGCCTCGTCTACGAATACATGGAAAACGGAAGTCTCGACGATTACATCACGCCTCGAGAAGGAAAACCGCAACTTCCTTGGTTCACAAGGTTTCGTATAATCTTCGAAATAGCTTGCGGCCTTGCATTCCTACACTACTCGGAGCCAGAGCCTATTGTTCACCGGGACCTAAAACCGGGCAATATTCTGCTGGATCGGAACTACGTAAGCAAAATTGGCGATGTAGGCCTCGCGAAGCTCATTTCCGATGTTATCCCCGACAACATCACGGAGTACGGGGACTCCGTCATCGCCGGAACTATCTTCTACATGGACCCGGAGTATCAGAGAACCGGCACTATCCGACCGAAGTCGGACTTGTTTGCTTTCGGAGTCATAATCCTTCAGATGTTGACTTCTCGCCGCCCGAAAGGGCTTCTGATTGCCGTTGAAAAAGCCATGGCGAACGGATCGTTGGTTGATGTTCTAGATAAGTCGGTTTCGGATTGGCCGCTCGTTGAGACCGAAGAATTGGTTCGAATTGCTCTGGACTGTTCGAAACTCCGATGCAGGGATAGACCGGATCTCAAGGATGAAATCTTACCGGTTCTCCGAAGATTGGTCGACATGGCAAACGATAGCGGGAAGCTAACAGGCAGCAACGGCAATGCTCCGAGCCACTACTATTGTCCGATCCTTCAGGTATAAAACTTTTTTCCAGTTTCTTTCTTACAGTGTCGGGAAAAAATATGACTGGATTAAAAAATAATGTTGCTTAATCCGGTTAATCGAAATCAATTTAATTTTTTTTGGTGTTTAGCAGCATTGTTTCTCGGTAATTATCATGTTATTTTGATGACATAATTATGTTATTTTACAAAGAAAATGCTAATAAAAAACCGATTTTGGCCGTTTATTAAACCCGTTTTGCGCATCTTTTCATTGTTGCAACAGGAAATTATGGATGATCCTTACATCGCCGGGGACGGTTTCACTTACGAGTACAGAGCAATCACTGCATGGTTTGACAAATACGACGTGTCACCCATGACAGGGCGTAGGCTTCAACGTTCAGTGTTAACACCGGACCATACGCTGCGTTCAGCCATAAACGAATGGCGCTCTCGGGCCACGTTCCTGGGTGATCACCATTCATAAAAAACCAGTTTTTTGGTGAGGATTCATGTGTAATTCGGGTCGATATGACCTTATTTTTAAGTGGCAGAGAAGAGCTTTGCAAAGTAAAAATGATTATATATAAAGTATATATACAACTTAAAATATTAGTGTGCATAATACATCTGAAATTGAAAGACTTACACAAATACAAAAATAAATCATGCATCTCACTGTATACATTTTTAGGGCTGTGGATAAAACCCGAAAATGCGGGTTTAAAACCGAAACCGGACCGAATCCGCTTTTAAAAAACCGAAACCGAATTAAAACCGGGTTAAACCGAAACCGAATTTTTCAAAACCCGCAACCGGAATAAACCGGTTCCGGGTTCCGGGTTCCAGGTTTTGAGTTATAAAACCCGGAACCCGGTTAGTAGGTTACTAAAACCCGGTTTTTTAATTAAATATTTAATTTATATTTATAATTTTTTAAAATTAGTAGTCTGATAAAAAATAAAAACAACATTATGTTTCTTCATGACTACTCAAAACGACATTGAATCAATTTAGGGTTTTATTATCTTTCTTCCTTCTCTTTTTTTTTTTCCCGGGTTAAAAACCGGGTTAAAAAAAGGAACCGGATTTAAAACCCGAACCCGAATATTCGGGTTCGGGTTTTAAATCCAGGTTTTTATTTTAAAACCGGGTAATAACCCGAACCCGGATTTCCGGGTTTTCTCTTTAAAAAACCGGTTTCGGGTTTGAAAAGTGAAAACCCGGAAGTCCGGGTTCCGGGTTAAAAAAAAAAAAAAAAAAACGGGTTTTGGACCCGGTTTCAGCCCTATACATTTTCAAGCGGTGATGTATTTGGTGTATAAACAATTGTTTTTATTGGATTTAAATAAATAATTTTTGCTTTTAATCATTTAAGTTTTTAAAGATGCCAAAAATCGGACTTTTTTAGTCATATGTTCATGTATTTGATTTGAATATATACATATATATATACATATATATATATATATTTAAATAATTATTTTAAATCTATTCCAAAGATAAGACTTATTTAAATCTGGAATATGTTGAGAACGTATTTTTCCATTTTTTTAGCGGTGTAATTACATGGTATTTGATTTAAGACCAAGTATTACATGATTACTCAGCTACACCACCATTAAAATTACTCCACTCATTTTTAGATCCTTAGTTTTTTTTCAATATATATAATATTATTTTGCTCTACTTTGGTTTGGTTTGTGTAATGAATAATATGTACAAATAATTAATAGCAAAGATGTGAGTCAGTCCACTTGTGTAAACTCCAATGCATTTGTGTCTGGATCTCTTGCAAATATCGCTGGTCTCCCTGACTTGCTAAGAGTGTAAGCAATACCTGTGTAACATTAAGAAACGGCAAAAAAGTAATGAGTTTGATCAATATATTATATCTATCTATTTTTCATATATGGAATTGAGGAACAAGAAGCTTGGGCAGTGATGGAAAAGGTCAAAGTGGTCGATACCTGAGCGGTCAAAGATTGCTTTGAGCTTGGCCACATCTCTAATGGCAATGCAGGTATGGCGGTCACGGCCACCGTGCTGCGGTCTGCCGGTCAGAGGGTCGGGATTCGGAAGCTCCATCAGATGAATCATCTCCGATCCTACCCATAGCCACGCTCCTCGGTATGGTAGCTTGTCGTGTGGCCTCGCTTCGTTGATTTCAAGCCCTGAATAATCAGTTTCCAGAAGGGAAAAAAAAACACCTTAAGACTGTCAAATGTTTGAAAATTGATCGAATCATATTTCGGTTCTCAATTTGACTTCATGATTTCTTCTTGTTTTTTGTTTATAATTTGTCGAAATTAAACAAGGGTAGTCGAGGAAATCGTACTTACGTTGCTTTGATAATGACATGATTACAAAAAAGGATTATAGCAGAAAAGGTCCTCAATTTAGCGGTTTTAATCGGAAAGGACGAGAAAGTTTTCAACTTACCGAGAATATTCTGGTAAAAGTCGAGCGACCTTTCGAGATTCTCGCACAAGAGTCCAACATGGTGGACACAAACGACGCCATAATCTGCAGATTCGTAGTAATAAACAAACGATTAGATAAACACAAACATGACCCACAACACAAAAACCGCCGAAGATCGCCTTTATCTAGTCTCTAAAGTCCAAACTAAACCCTTCTTTTTTTCACTTTACACGTTATCTCTGTCATCCCTCTCTGAGAAATATATACAAACAGTTTGTCAGCCATTGTTAGACACAAGAATCTCTGCACTTCCCACCAAAGATAAGCATGAAAAACACCACAACTTTGCAAAGTTGTGTTGATCGAATCCATAGTATATTATAGCTAGTTCAAAATACCTAGATTCTACCTAGAATTTACAAGCAAAATGCAATCAACCGAGCAAGAGGCGTCACCATTGTTGTCGATTTTCGAATCCGAATCGCTCTCGACCACGCCTCCTTCGACGATCGTCTTCGCTCTCGTCGCGAAAGACAATTCGCGGATTGAGCTGTTTCCGAAGCTGATGCGGTGATTAAGCTTGGACGATCTGGTCGCGAGACAAGAGCGGTTTGTCTGAATCCAAAATCGAGACGATTAGTTCAGCAACGGTTCAGAGGTGAGAACGAAGAGCGGGAAGATGGTGAGAGAGCTACCTTGTGCTGGAGAGCGATGGTGGGAGGAGAGCTGAGAAGAGACGCCATGGAAGCAGCAGAGCTTGAGCTCGTTTGGGTCCGTTTTTTCTGTTTTGTTTTTTTTTAGGGGTGAAAAAATGCAAAAACGGTTTAAGCCACTCGTTTCGGAGATTTATTTTGAACCATATACATATATATATATATATATATATATATATTAATTCTCTTATGTAAAATCAAGACCGAAATCGATATTTTGGGGGGTTTTGGTCCCGCTCTAATTTTTATAAATTTGGTAAAAAGCCGTCGTGGCCGTTAAAAAAATAATTAAAATTTACCGGCATTGAAAATATATAAATACTAAAATTTGGACCGTCATTGTTAACAATTCACATCCATACCACACCGGTATATCTGTTCTTGGTTTTTTATCCATAATGATACTAAAATTTTCAAATCTTCATCAAAATTTAAGAATGATAGAAAAGTTCCATTCCTTAGGTAAATTTAAAAAATTTTGGCATTTACATGATTTATACATATATATAATATATATAGATATTTTTTTTCATTTTTTATAATAGAAATTCCATGTAAAATTATAAATATTTTGGGTTAATTGCGACAAAAATACTCAAAATTTGGCTATATGGTCCGATAGGTATCCAACTTCAATAAATATAAGCGAAAGTACCCAACGTAGCACTTTTGTTGGCGACCAATATCTTTGTCTAACGCCGTTAGACACCCGCCTACGTGGCCGTTAAGCCGGCCTCATGTGACTCGCCACGGGGCACAAGCCGCCACGTGGCATTTTATTTATTTATTTTTAATTTTTTTGTAATTTTATAAAATATTTTTATGTTGTAAACTCACTACTTTTGCACTTATTATTGTAGAGTGTAGTAAGAAATAATGGAGGTGGAGTGAGTGATGAGTGATTTGATTTGCATGTAGATGAAATAGTAAGGTAAAATAGTTGAAGAAATGAGCAAGGGAGTAAAGAGTGAGAATGAAGTGAGAAGTGAGAAGTGAGGAAATGGGAATGAAAAATTGTAATATTGCATTCATCCTCTAAAGGAGGCTATATATAAAAACTTATAGGGGTAGATAAGTAATAACACATTGTAAGTGCATAGTAAAACAATTAATACAAACTTAGCTTAAGATGCTAATGAGCATTTCACTAAACATAACATTTTAATTTTGTTTTAATTTAAAAAAAATATTGTTCTTTCCCGTGATCCCGCATATTTTAATTTTTTACATATATATTAAACATAATCAAATAATTGTACAAAATGTGTATTTATAAAAATGAATGTATTTTTGTTTTTCTTTTAGGAGTAATATATAATTTTTAAACACATGATATTAAATTTTTAAAACTAAACTTTATAATATATGACTTCATGGCATTTTTGTTAAGGTCGGATTTGGTCAAATCCATCCTCAACACAACTCGTGTCGTTTTGTCCATAAACGACATGAGGGAGGCGAGGAAGTTCACCAGCGAAGAGGGAGTTATCCCCGAGGAGGAATACCCCGAGGAGGTTCATCAGCGAGGGGACGCAGCCACGCGAGCAAGCGGGTCGCGATGAAGCGTCCCATCACGACTCGACGAGGAACTTCGTCATGATGATTATGCAGAGCCCGGTGACAGCCGAAGAGACGTGCATTTAATGAAGCCGACCTACTCACTCGATGAGAGCGTCAGCGACGGAGGCCTGCAAAGCCGAATGACGGCTGACGAGACGCGCATTTAATGCGGCGCACCTACCCATTACGGCAGCATGCTCGGAGGTGACATAAAGTGAGGATAAACCCCGCTGCCTTCAAATCACGTTAGAGAGTGGTGATTAAAGAGGAAAAAGGCGGGAAGGATAGAGGGGGAAAGTATTGTAAACTCTATAAAAGGCAAGATAAGCCTCATTTGTAGGAGGTTGGTGGTTCGAACAAAAGGGAGAGAAAAAAGACTCAGCAAAGGCAAGAAAAAGAGATCTTGTAATAGAAAAAGGCCTGAGAAAAAGAATTATCTGAGGCTCAGGATCCTTCATCTGTCCAGCTATTTAACAGAAGAAAACCGAGCTCATTTCGGAAATCATAATAAAACAGAGATACTCATCATTTGCTGTCATTTTATTTATTATTTGATGATTGTCTTTGTGACTGGAAAAGGGTGGTGAAAAACCCCCTCTACAGTTTGGCGCCTACCGTGGGGCTTTGTTTTCTTTCTAACTCACAGCCAGGAATTTGGAGGGACATGACGTTATCAAACGACGCCATCGCCAGCGGCGCGCTCGACGGTTGAGCGCGCGAAAATAGCAAGCAGAGTATAAAGAGGCAACTCATGGGACATGAGTGACGTAAGAAGGGGAGACGTACAGACTCCTTGCATTTAAGAGAAGCCGATTGATAAACGGTTGGTCAGAAAGAGGAGTGCACGCGTATCAACGAATGGGAGCAACTTCCGAAGCGTTGTGAAGTGACAGCGAAAGAGAGGATGCGAAGAGTCGCTTGCGAAACAATCAACGCTTATAAAATGGGAAGTTTGGAGAAGATCAAAAACAACGAGTCTGCGGAAATAGAAACCAACTCGGTTAACTCCCAAATAAGTATCGTTCTCTCAACCCAGAAAACAAAAGTTCCTTTCTCAATCCGAAACCAGTGCTTGCTAGTGTTTTTGAAATACAAGCCGGGAAAGCCCACGAGGAGAAGATGGCGCCCAGAGAAGGAGATGCTGGCCAGAGTCACACAGACGAGTCAGAGATGATCGTGGATGAAGACTGGGGATGGCCCAAGGAGGGCGCAACTGAGGCACGAGGAGGAGATGATTACGAGATGACGGACTTCTGGAAGCACGAGGAATGGCCGGAAAGCAGCGAGCCATGTCCAATGGATGAGGACATCGCGGAGGGCCAGCGGGATCAAGAGCAGTCAAGGATCCCGGATGAACCACACCCCGCGTTGGAACTGGTTCTGCCATATCTTATGCCCGAGGAGCTCCTCGCGGTGGAGATGGTATGCACGTCGTTGCGCGACGAGGTTCGGGGAAACAGCCTTCTGTGGCGCAACATCAGCATCTACAACCCGTTGAGCGAGCGGATGGAAGACGACAATCTCCTGAGGCTGGCAAGGAGATCTCAAGGAAAGATGGAGACTTTGACGTTGGATGGGTGCTTTGAGATCACCAACACTGCGGTGGAGACGATCATGCGGGGCAACCCGACGCTCGTAAAGCTATGCCTGCCACGCTGCCACCAAATCACCTTGGATGACGTGGTCAGCAACTTGTCCACCATCGAGCACAGGATAAAATTCCTGAGGGTCAACGGTTTATTTCCCAGGTTCGTGGAGGGAACCAAGGTCAAACTTGAGGCCCTTCCCCCTCTGCTCGCTGCAGGGAATCCAGCCGACCATTCTGAGGAGCAGGCGCATGCCTCACGCGGTCGTCTGCTCGACATGGAATTCTGCAGACGGTGCGACAGAAATGTCCTGGTCTACGAAAAGCCAACGAGGATTCAAGCAGGAGACTCCGTCCGCCCGCCGTGTTTTGGGCAATGGCGGGATGGGCGTGTTTGCGGTTTTTGCAGGTCGTGCTACATCCTCGGTACCACGTGGTACACTGACCTCTGCCCGTAATGTAACTTCGGTCGCCCCAGCAGGAGCTCTGTGGAGAAAATCGCGTCGCCAGCCTGCTCGATCGTTGAAGAGGAGTGAGCCCGGAGTAAGGCTCATAAGCTGCTCGGAGCGAGGAGAGGATTGGGGCGGCTACCCCTTTTAACCATTAGTAGATTATCATAGGTGATAGAAGTTTGTTTGGGTTCGTTGTGTCGGATTTCTAATGTCTATGTATGTGTGTTTTTTTTTGTTTTTTTTTTAAGGAGCGAGCAAATTATAAAGTTGGCAAAGTGTGTATGCAACTCTGCTCGGTGGTAACACCAATTAGGAGGGAAAGTGTATCGTCAAAAAAAAAAAAAAAAAACCGGCTAAGGGTGCCGAGCAAGCCCGATCCGGCGAGAGCGCCGAGAAAATTTCAAAATATATATACATATATATACGGCTAAGGGTGCCGAGCAAGCCCGATCCGGCGAGAGCGCCGAGAAAATTTCAAAAAATATATACATATATATACGGCTAAGGGTGCCGAGCAAACCCGGTCCGGCAAAACATGTCGAGATCCTATATACGGCTAAGGGTGCCGAGCAAACCCAGTCCGGCAAAACATGTCGAGATCCTATTTACGGCTAAGGGTGCCGAGCAAGCCCGGTCCGGCAAAACATGTCGAGATCCTATATACGGCTAAGGGTGCCGAGCAAACCCGGTCCGGCAATACAGGCCGAGATCCTATATACAGCTAAGGGCGCCGAGCAAGCCCGGGCTACCGAGAACGCCGAAGAAATATACAAGGCGAGAGTGCCTATGGGATCCTGGGAACTAGTCGGCTCGTACCCGACGAAACCTAGCGATACCCGCAGAAGACAATTACGGCGAGAGTACCAAGAAAATATATACGGCTAAGGGTGCCGAGCAAACCCGGTCCGGCAAAACATGTCGAGATCCTATATACGGCTAAGGGTGCCGAGCAAACCCGGTCCGGCAAAACATGTCGAGATCCTATATACGGCTAAGGGTGC
Organism: Parietaria judaica; assembly: GCA_954871525.1. Classification (NCBI taxonomy): domain Eukaryota; kingdom Viridiplantae; phylum Streptophyta; class Magnoliopsida; order Rosales; family Urticaceae; genus Parietaria; species Parietaria judaica. Next base: position 1,159,466 of record OX940864.1, on the reverse strand, counting down.
CGAGCAAGCCCAGTCCGGCAAAACAGGCCGAGATCCTATATACGGCGAGAGTGCCGAGCAAAAACTAAAAGAGGCGAGAGTGCCCACGGCGAGAGTGCCGAGCAGAAACTAAAAGAGGCGAGAGTGCCCACGGCGAGAGTGCCGAGCAAAAACTAAAAGAGGCGAGAGTGCCCACGGCGAGAGTGCCGAGCAGAAACTAAAAGAGGCGAGAGTGCCCACGGCGAGAGTGCCGAGCAAAAACTAAAAGAGGCGAGAGTGCCCACGGCGAGAGTGCCGAGCAGAAACTAAAAGAGGCGAGAGTGCCCACGGCGAGAGTGCCGAGCAGAAACTAAAAGAGGCGAGAGTGCCCACGGCGAGAGTGCCGAGCAAAAACTAAAAGAGGCGAGAGTGCCGAGCAAAAATTAAAAGAGGCGGAAGTGCCCACGACGAAAGTACCGAGCAAAGAAAAATCACGTTCACGACTAAGGGCACCAAGCAAACCCTCACAGAGATTCGAAGATCGCAAGCAAACTCATATAAAAGAAAATCATCGTCATCACATGTCCATTGGATTCAAAAAAGACAAAACGCAGTATCATTATTTACAACTCATAGTTACACCCCGAATACATATGCATACTATAACTCTCGCAGGGACCGATTCCCCCGCACAACGCCATCATCAGAGGAATCTTGACCCAGGACCGCATCGGCACATTCTTGAATAAGGATGTCGCAGCATCGACGAATGATGTCGTCCGCAATTAGGCAAGCAGGATCGTCAGCAGGAAGTCCTTGAGGCTTACCCGAAGAAACTCTTGCTAAATCCGCATCAGCCCTGCTATCGGCCTGCAAAGAAGGAACCGAAAGTGAAGGATCGACCCCAGAAGGAAGAGGTAAGAACTACGAATTATTTATGCTGATCCATCTCATACCGTACTCGACGAGGAGGGAAGAACGTCAAAACCCGGCGAGCGCACCCTAGCAACGCCTTGGGGAAGACAGGGAGAAAGCGGAGGAGAGTTTGGGTCACCGGAGGTTTTCATCTCCAGCTTGGCCAAATCAGCCAGGTACTCCTGTTCCAACTTGCGCCACCTTGGCAGTTTGGCTCGGAGCTCACCAACAGTCGAGCGGGAAGGTAATCCCTCGACGAGTTTGATATTCGAGAGCACGCCGCCCAGCAGGCGCTGAGTACGAGCAATCCCCTCAAGCACACCAAACCTCTCGGAGGCACGCTTCAGCTTGTCAACCGCTTGGTGATAGAGGCGTTGGCGGGAGAATTCTTCCTCTATAGCCCAACTCCTGGCTGCGTCGCGATCCTTGACGAGCTTCCTCAGCGTGGCCTTGACATGGAAGAAGATTTGCTCCTCCCGACCAGGCGACAGGTTTATGGCATTGGCGATACGATTGAAACACTCATTCTTCTGCCGAAGCTGTGCCGAAAGAGTGTCCTCGCACCGCCGATAACGCTGCCGCTCCTCGAGAAGGGATTCTTCGGCAATAGCGAGGAGGCGTCTATATTCATCGCGCTCGGCCTTACTTTCTGCGATCTTAGCCTCTAGAGCCTCGGGGAGAATGCCTTCGTTCCCTGATAAAGCCCTCACCGGCGCAAGGGCAGGTGCGAACTCCCCAGCCCCCTCGTGACCTCCTCCGTAGCGGGGGGAAGAAGTGTCGGGGCAAAGTACAACGACACCACCTCTGGCCTGAGGAGAAAAAGAGAGAATGGGAATACGGAAGAAACAACAAAGAAGCCCGATAAGAAAAGGGATAAGGAAAGGGCAAGCATACAAGGGCGATAGCAGAAAAAGATTCGACGATGAAAGAAAAAGGTAACCCAAGAAAGATTTCTTTTATTCATATGGTAATTATGCTTGGATTACAGTGAAATACAGCACAAGCCACGAAATGCGAAATTTACAAAAGCGGGAAATAGAAAAGGAGGCTCTAAGGAAACATCCTATACCGTGGCCTCTGGGAGCGCCGGGGTCTCGGTGCTCGGGCCGGATCCATCGCGCGATGCCGATCCAAGGGCTACCACTTCTGAGGCAAGGCTTTCAAGTCTCCGACAGTCCAAGGTTGGCAGATTACAGGGAGAGAGCGGCGGAGATTTGGGATCCCGGGCAGACTTCTAGTCCAGCTCTTTAACCACGGCCCGGTGCTTATCGCGGCTTTCGCGCCACAAGGATAAGCGTGTATCGAGGCCCCCGGCTTGTGCCAACAGGGGGTTCTTCTCAACCAAGGCGATATTGGCCTGGTACGCAGCGGCCAAGCGATGGGCGTTGATTGATTGGTCAAGAAAACCATACTTCGCCGACAGACGCTCCAACTTGGCTTGAGCCTCCTCGAACAAGCGCTCCCGGCCACGACGCTCCTCAACTGCCTCGGCTCGCGCAGCCTCAAGGTCATCAGCGAGCTTCTTCAACGCGGCATTGACCCCAAACACCAGCTGGTCTTCCCGTCCGGGCGATACGCCAACGGCCTCGCCTATCTGAGCAAGGCATTCCGCTTGAAGCCGGAGTTTGTCGGAGAGGCTCGCCTCCATAACAGCGCAAGAGTTTTGCTGATCCGCGAGTTTGGCTTCAGCGGCCCGGCGCAGCGAAACTTCCGATTCCAAGATGGACTTGGCCTCATTGAGCTCGGCCTCGGCGGCCCGGCGCAATGAGCTTTCCGACTCCAAGGCAGATCTAGCTTCGTTGAGCTCAGCCTCAGCGGCCCGGCGCAATGAGCTTTCCGACTCCAAGGTAGATTTGGCTTCGTCGAGCTCCGAGGAAAGCTTCTCGATCTGCCCCTGGAACTTCTGCCCGTCATGGGTGGAAGCCTCAAACCGTTCCCGGACTAACGAGAGTTCTGCCGACAACTCATTGCTCTCTCTCTCAACCCTAGCGGTGGATAGCCACACGGATGCGATAACGTCCGACAATAGAGCTACCCCCCGGGCAACGCGGTCGACCAATGCTAAGTTCCCCATGGGATCGCTGGAGGGCTCGGCAAGTTCGTGAGAAGCTTCGGCCGCGGGAAGTGCTCTCGGAGGCGGCAAGGCTGGGAAGCTGGATTGGGCCCGCGGCGACCCGGTAGGAACCCCCTCGGGGATTCCCTCGAGGTCAAGGGACGGCTCGGAAGGCTGCGTCAAGCCATCCGCTAATTGGGGCAACGCGCCGGGAGGAGCGACAAGAGGTACTTGCGAGCTGGAGACGCCGGTAAGACAAGGGGAAGGCCAGGCCATTGAGCCCTCGAGGGCCTCGACGCCAGGAACGTCGGGAAGAAGCTTCGGATTAGCGGGATTCACGTCGGGGAGCGCCCTTGAGTGTTCTTCCGTGGGCCCGGGGAGGATCTGTTCTGGAGCGTCTTCCTCGCCAACGGGCCCCGTATCTCCGTCGTTGGGAGCATTGGTCCCTTTGACCAAAGGTTGAGTCGGAGGCGTTAAGGCCACAACCGAGTTTCGCATCGCTTCATCGGGGATTCCCCGAGGCGGTGACAGGGAAGACCGGATTGCGGCCCCCGAAGCAGAAAGAGGAATGGGGTCTTCAGCCCCCGACGGAGGCGGAGGAGGAGCATCCGGCGCGACGACCAGGTGCTCGATGTCTTCCATCTCCAGTCTCTCCCGCGAGATCTCGGCGGGGTGTACGCACACGTCCGCCGCCGGCCTTGTCCTCCCCGTTGCGCCCTCTACAGGCGCGGTGCCCGAAGTCCCTCCCGCAGCTCCTTGAGACGGGTCAGCCGCCTCGAGTTCAGGAGTCGGGTCGGGAACTCTCGCCTTGTTCGCCAGAGAAGCATCACGCGCTTCCTCGGCGGGGCGCTTGCCCAGGGAGTTTTCTTCCCGAGGAGATCCCCTCGAGGAGCGGGAGGTATCTTGCGAGGAGCGGGCCGCGGACTCCGTCCTCGCCCTTGTTCGCCGCTCGTCACCAGTATCCTCGACGGGGCGTTTGTTCGAGAAACCGCCCTCTCGGGGGGTGAGCCCCATGAAGCGAGGAGCGTCAGACCCTGCCCGGGACCTCGACGATCTGTGCGCCTCCCGATCCCGACCAACGGGAGCGCTATCCCTAGTAGCCACGACTATATCCTCGGCGTTCTTCTTCGGCCTTGGAACGGGTTTCTTCCGCTCCACGAGAGACCCTTCCGGGGCCGGTTCGCGAAGGAAACCTTTCGGGAGAAGAGTGTTAGGGGGCGCCCCGTGTATTCGGGCCAATTGATAAACCCCAGATTTCTCAAGCCGCTGGCCCCCGAAGTCTTTACTCCAATCACGCCTGGGATTGGCAAGGAGAGCAGCGTGGATGCTCTTGAACTGCGCCTCGGCCTCCTCATTCTCCTCAAGCTTGAATCGAGGGAGGTCCGCTCCCTCGAGCACCAAATCCGTCGGTAGGAAAGCAGGGTGGGGACCGAAGTTGGAATTGTCCACACGAACAAAAAAATATTTATTCTCCCAGCCGGATTCGTTCGAGGGCGTGTTCAGGAGGATGTGCGGTCGGACGCGATGAGAGATGGCAAAACGACCCAGATTCTTTGGATTACGGGAGACTTTGAAGAGACGCATCAGGTCCTCGAGCGTGAGCTCCACTTTCTGTTCACATGCAATGGCCAGTGTACAAAGGAGGAGGCGAAGAGTGTTGGGGCTCACCTGAGCAATCGGAACCCCGAAGGCGTAGAGAAACGCCACGACCAGGAGCGGCGTCGGGAAGCGAAGGCCGACGATGCGGAAGAACGATTCATAGACGCAAACGAAGTCGCTCTGAGGTTCATCGGCGAACTCGCCCTCGAGAGGGAGACGGGCAAAGCAGGTCCCTGAGTCAGTGTGGTTATCGACGATATACTTCAAGCCTTCTTCCGTCATGACGGAAGGGGGACTCCGAGTCTTAAAGACTGGGCCGGAGCGGGATGGACCCATCGAGGCGTCTGAGGGAGAAGGAGGAAGAATTTCGGGGACGAGGAGATGAGGATAAACAACAGCAAAAAGAAACCTGGAGAGAATTCTTGAAACAATACGAAAATGCCTGGAAAAATGGTTTTGAATTTCGAATTTATAGAAAGGGAAGAATGATGAGTAGACACGTCTTTAATCTGACGGCCCAAAATCAAAGCTTGCTAACTCATCAACGGTTCGTTTCAAAGGCCCATTATAAATCTCTACAGGCCCTCAAATGCAAAAAAGGATGGTCATTCAATGCTGACGGGACGTGCGTAAGATTCAAGACTGACAGATTTTTGGGAAAGCAAAATCGAGGTGGGTCCCGGACCCGAGCAACGTTGAGAAATCTTCGTCGCTGAGAGTTTCGTTGGGGCTTAGGGAAGCAAAGGAAGCCTAGCGAGGGAAGGGAGCGACTTCATAATATGACCACGCGAGGAGCCGAAGAAGGAGTCACCGACCACGAGCCAATCGACGCCGGCTAGTGCCAACCCCCAAGGCAGTTATACTTTATTTTACCAAGTGTATACACTTGATAAAATGGGGGACTAACTGTTAAGGTCGGATTTGGTCAAATCCATCCTCAACACAACTCGTGTCGTTTTCTCCATAAACGACATGAGGGAGGCGAGGAAGTTCACCAGCGAAGAGGGAGTTATCCCCGAGGAAGGACATCCCCGAGGAGGAATACCCCGAGGAGGTTCATCAGCGAGGGGACGCAGCCACGCGAGCAAGCGGGTCGCGATGAAGCGTCCCATCACGACTCGACGAGGAACTTCGTCATGATGATTATGCAGAGCCCGGTGACAGCCGAAGAGACGTGCATTTAATGAAGCCGACCTACTCACTCGATGAGAGCGTCAGCGACGGAGGCCTGCAAAGCCGAATGACGGCTGACGAGACGCGCATTTAATGCGGCGCACCTACCCATTACGGCAGCATGCTCGGAGGTGACATAAAGTGAGGATAAACCCCGCTGCCTTCAAATCACGTCAGAGAGTGATGATTAAAGAGGAAAAAGGCGGGAAGGATAGAGGGGGAAAATATTGTAAACTCTATAAAAGGCAAGATAAGCCTCATTTGTAAGAGGTTGGTGGTTCGAACAAAAGGGAGAGAAAAAAGACTCAGCAAAGGCAAGAAAAAGAGATCTTGTAATAGAAAAAGGCCTGAGAAAAAGAATTATCTGAGGCTCATGATCCTTCATCTGTCCAGCTATTTAACGGAAGAAAACCGAGCTCATTTCGGAAATCATAATAAAACAGAGATACTCATCATTTGCTGTCATTTTATTTATTATTTGATGATTGTCTTTGTGACTGGAAAAGGGTGGTGAAAAACCCCCTCTACAATTTTAATACTAAAACCAAGGCATGATATAATTTTGAAGACATATAATATAACATATATGAAACTAAGTCATAAGGTATGATTACAAAAAACTAAGGCATTTGATACAAAAAATTTATATAAAAAAACACATATGCAATTTCATTACAAAAACATATATATAAAATTTTGAATCATACTTTTTTATGAAAATTTTATACAAATATAGTCATAATAAAAACTAAAATTTCTTCACAGAAGACCGACCGAAAAACGTTTGGAACACATATTCACGGAATTGATCGATCTTGTGGCGATATTGGGTTGATTCGAAGCAGTGAAGAAAGACAGATTTTATTGAACGGAGTAATTCGTACCAAATATAGAAGTTAGTAAGTTACTATGTGATTTTATAGCAAGCAAGTTACTATAATAAAGTATGAACTCATCTATTATTCTATTAATTAAAGTGTACATATATATATTCCACTCGCTGACTCAATGGTCAAGACTCAAGACATTTCAACATATCTACATATGTACACATGAGAATTGAGATCCACTCAAAATAATTTTTTATCAATCAATCGAAACAAAAGTAAAGTCGTCAAAAGAAAATCCATGTTTGTAGTCGTTGAATTCTCCAAATAATTGTTGGTATGAATAAAAGTAAATCGTGACAAACAAGTACCTTTCTTGTCAACTCCTTTTAAGCATTAAATGCGTTCTCATATCTATATATATATAAAAGGAGAGTTTTTGAGAGATGAGTTGGCATCACAAAATCAAGAGAAATGAGGATTTCTATTTTTTTAACTATTTGTATTTTTTAATCAAAGTAATGTGCATGTATTGTATGCACACGACACTTCTCAACGTAAGAGATTAATGATAACAATTAAGGAACATTACAATTAAGAATTAATGCTACGTTACATTGAAATCAAGAAATTCTGGAAGGCTATTTCATTATATTTCACATGTCTCTACATAACATTTTATTGAAGGTTATATTTAATATATATATATATATATATATATAAATAAAGCAGAATCTTAAATAGACGATCTGTCACACTCAAAATCAAGAATTCTAAAGTTTTAATTTATTTATTTTTTACCAATTTACAATTATTTTATTAAAAAAACACATTACATATAAATGCATACCTATTAATGCATATACCTATTAAACACGTTACATGTCTCTTCCTTTTCCAATATAAACGCAATGTTTTTCGTCATCAATTAATTATTATATATGTTAATGGCACATTAATTCATAATTGATATTATTTGAATAAACGCCCAAATAATTTTTTAAGTATGCAGTTATAGATTATAGATTGGACTCTTCTTATCCTTATTTATGTAACTTCTATTCCATTCATCATCCTTATATAGTTCATCTTCTGATAAAATTTGTGGTATTCATTTTTGTTTTCGTAGTTTGCGTCAAATTCAATGAAGCATGGAGTTTTAAAGCTTCAACATAATTTTCATCAAGATATTGTTTCTTTTTAATCAATATGTGTTATATTTTTATAAATTTTATTTCTATGTTACTCTTTAAATTTTTTTTCATTCATTTTTCATCACTTGATTTTTTTCTGTACATTCTATTCTTTTTTTTTTTTTCATCGGTATCTATTTTGATATTTTAATATAATAATTTTTATTGTTCCTCTCTAACCACCGCCATCCACCACACTTTACCGCTCATCGATTTTTCTCTCCATTGCAGCATTGTTTTTCTCTCCGTGTAGTGTCGTTAAATCTTCATCGCAATATCCCTTTGTAGCAGAGCAACAATCTCTCTCCCTCTCTGCCTCCGGCGTTGTGTGTCTCGCTACCTTTGTCGACTATAATCCAGTGCGTATTACGTTATAAGCTCACTAATGGTAAGAAATATCGTTCATTTTTATAAATTTAATCTTAAGAAAAGCTTATGTATTCATAATTAGAATAATTTCTCGGGCATTTTTTGTCATCGTAGACGTCAACTTATGTCATGCTTAATCCAATAGTTTATGTTATTATTAATTTTGTCAGACAAATTGTTCCCAAGAAAAACAAACTTGAGCATTTCATTGTTTCTAATCTTAAACCATCATATCATGAAACTGTTTTTGGAAAGAATATTTTTAGAAGATGACTGAGATAATGAAAATCAAGGATTCTCATGACTCATATCCTATTTTTTAGAATTTTTAATTTTTAAATTAGAAACTTCATTGCTTCATTTTTACATGTTAAATATGCATCAGATTCATTCATTTAGAAATTAAACTATAAACGTTTTCATGAAACTGTTTTGGAAAAATATATAATCATAAAAAATATAGATGTATATATTATATCCTCACCTTATATTGCATATTGAAAGATTTGACATGTACATCTTTTCGGTATAGATTTTAAAATCTCATAAATATACATGTATATATATATATATATTATCAACTTACACTATTGCATGACACTATTGCATGATTTAATTAATGTAAATTGATTTTAAGATCTATATATATATATATATACATATAAGAAAGAATTAATATTCAAGTGCAACATGTCAAAAAGAATTAAAAATATACAGATAGTGGGTATTTTCCGGCTCAAGTTTTTAACAAAAATTACACATTACTTTGTTTTTCAGTTTTTTTTATTAATTTTTATTTATTATGATATCTATATATATAACCATCGCATTGTAATGGCAAACATAAACGACATAATTATTGTAGGAGTGATTAAAATAGTGAAATAAGAAGAGTACACTAACTTCATAGTGATTAAAAGAGTGTAAATATGAAGAGTCCGCCCAACATGAATTGTTTAATATTGGCTTAATTTCAGAACACAACATGTTATTTTTCACGTGGACAGCCCTCCCACGTAATCCCGTCGTTATGTGTATGTATAATTCTCAATTAATGCAACATTCATTTAATCACAAATGTTTATAAACAATGAGACATTGTGTTCTATTCAGCACCACTTCATGCTAAATACTTCAGGGGCTTTATTAGTTAATTATTGAGAGAAAAAAAGGACCAACATAGACAGTTTCAAAGAGTGTCAAAAATGTCACTGCCTCAAACTTTTTCATGCGTATAGAGGCAAATAGATTATCTTTAGCATTTACATGCTTCTGAGGCATTATAAGAAATAATCTATATATATATATATAAAAGCACAGTTTTTCAACAATGAGTTGGCATGATTAAAAGGGAAGAGAATTGAGAATACTGATCAGGCAAGATAACAAAAAAATTCACTGCATTATTTAGCACTACAACTAGAATACGCGACTTTTCAAGTGCATATAATTTATGACATATGAATGTCATAAACATTACACACTTTATTGATACGTTTTTGTTTCTCCTACCCTATTCCTTCCTTTCCATTTCTATTGTCAAGCGAGTTAAACCCATACTTTCTTTCTCTCCTCACTCCGTCCTTTCTGCACGTCTATCCGGTGAAGCCATATCTTCAGTTAAAGAGGAGGCGGTGGCTGTGGAATCCCCCTCCCCGACGCCAGCAGCAAGATTATCTCCAAGGTCATCGAGTACTGCTAGAAGCACGTTGATGCTGCGATGACCGCAAGAGCTGGGACGCCGACTTCGTCAATTAAGATGGGTGGAGTTTCTTAAGCATGAACATGGTTTTCATTGACGACGAGGTATATTTTTATCACTATATATGTATTTATTTATTTTTTGTTAACTTTCACTTCTTTTGTACTTTATTTTTTGTTCTTTTAGGTTAATTGAGACTCTGGAGAGATCTAATACAGAGAAGAAAAATACATGAAGATGGATGACAATTTTTTAAGCATGGACATGATTTTCATTGACGACATGTTATATTTTATCATGACTTTTTTTTTTGTATTTTTTTTTTGTTAACTTTCACTTCTAATATCGTACTCTTTATTTATTTATTTATTTTTATGGTATTTTTGTTCTTTCAAGTTAATTTGAGACTTTGGAGAGATCTAATAAGGAGAAAGAAAATGTAATGTTCACTATGAACTTTATATTAGATTCTCCTTATATGAAGATATGGACGAAGATTTGTAAGCATGAACATTATTTTCATTGGCGACAAGATATGTTTCCAACACTATATGTGTTTTATATATTTTTGTTTTTGTTAACTTTTATTTCTATTATACACTTTTTTGTGATTTTTTAGCTACTTTGGATAAATTGAGATTTTAGAGAGAACAAAAACCGGATAAGAAAAGTGTTATGTAAGCTTTTTATTTTTATTTTTTTATTGTTGTTGTTATTCGTCAATCATTTTGAAGTATATAACTCGATATAAAGATTGGAGTAGGAAAGTGTGATTTTTTTAGTGTTATTTGCACCAAAAAATATAATTTGAGAAAAAACTAACTATATAGTACTTCTAGGTTTCTACATTTCTTAAGAATTCTAAATGTGGATTATCAAAGATTATTATAAACTATGAATTTTTATTTTGTTTTTGTTAGAAAATTATTACAGGATATCAAATAAATATAATTATATTATGCCTAATAACACTTATACGAGAAGGAGAGAAAAAAGGCGACGTCTCTTGCTCGATACTATGTCGTGTTTATGTACCTTTTTTGTTTAATATTGAAAATCGAAGTAGAAAAGTGTGATAGTTAACATCTTACCTTGACTTTTATATAGTTTGAGGAAAAATGAAAAATTAAAATAAATTCTGTCATAATTATTTTTTCAACGTAAAATTGCACATTTACGTATTATGATGTTATTGTTTATTATTATTTGGGGAAAATTACCAAATGTGGATTATCAAACATGGATGTGGATGTGTCTATTATTAACAACTTTGCAGAGAATAGAAATTATAGAAGATGCATGAAGTAATAGTATCCACTAGAGAAGAATTACATGTTTTTTTTTAACAGTTGTCTTTAAAATCGTTAAAGGTAAACATGAAACGCTCTTAATGACATAACACGAAAGCGTGTAACGATCTTAGGCAGATTCAAACATGACTTTATTTCAGAAATGTCTTTCTTTATGTATCTTTGTCCAATGTTAATTTTATATATGTTGTGAAAATTTCCTTATGATTTTTTCCGTCTTTCATCCAAATAAAATTCACAAAAAATGAGTTCATCATAGTCGTGGTGGATATTTCGATTATGATAAATAGCGTCTCAAAAATAACATTGTTTTTTATTTTTATAATATTTATGTATATAAAAATCGCACAACCGCGCAGAGCGCGGTCCATCAACTAGTAATATTTAAGAGGTGGGGAATCCCGACTCAGAAACTCTTACGAACATAAATACGATACAATATAAATGGATTTAATCGGACTTTAATAAAATAGTGTTTAAATAACATGTGAACACGATAGAAATGAATTAGACGTAAGTGTTTCATACTTATTAGTTTACATGTCAAATTATCTTCCTCGTTATTTGAATTACGTTGTCTAATTAATGAATATACATTATATAAAATTAACATTTAATTTTAAAATCTCACATTATATTTATTAAGTTAAAGGAGTCTATGATAAAAAAAAACGGTTCTTTAATAATAACATGATCGAGATCATCAACTAAATGGAGTAATGGGCCAAACACGATTAACAAGCTCAATAAACAGAGAAGCCACATTTAATAATAACAATAATAAAAAAAAAAAAAAAAAAAAACAGTTCATCTGTGTCTGTACATATAGTCCAAACCGTTTTCTGGTCTTTACATACTATTGCCGCTATACCAACACTCTTAGAGCAAGATTAAATACTTATACCGCAAGCTCCCTTTTCATAAATAGATAAAAAGAGGGATCATAATTGGCAATTATAGAAAAGTATAGGGGCATTTCAGATATTATCTTCTTGCTTGCTTCCCCTCCTCAGCGAAGCTTCTCCACATCCTTCCAATTAACCACGTTTGTATTTGTTTTTTAAATTCATAAAAAATTATTAATAACAAAACAATAATAATAATAATAAAAATAAAACGAAAGTAAGGGATAATCGTGTTAAAAGTACCTAAAGTTTAACTAATTAAGGTGGCAAAGTCAAAAGTAAAAAATAACGACAAAAACATTAAAAGCCGACAAAAATAAAACGACACAATTTTCATTTACTTTTGTCATTCAAATCAAATAAGAGTAGATACTAGATTAGTTGGATGACCACATAATTCTGTATCCCAAGTATGAATTAATAATAGCATGCTAAAAAATTGACTAACGATCCGTCAATAAAATGGACAGAAAGGCGCCATGACTCATATCTATTGATTTTGGGTAATTTTTTTATTTTTTTGTTATTTTTCATTTTAAACCCATGCCGGCTCAAATGATCAAATTAGATACTTTTACCACGATTATCCAAAAAATTATATAAAAACAAAAAAACAAAATCAATCGTTTCCTTTGAAGTCCACCCAACCGCGTAGAGATCCCAGAGTAAGAGCCGTGAAAGCACAGAGCTCCCATAAACAACGAGCATCAATCCAAAGTCAACTCGGTCAAACCCCTTCACACTACCGCGATCACACTACCGCACACGCCTCGCCATGGCCATATATCTACTCCTCCTCCGAGCTTCATCTTCTCCAATCCCAATCCACAGATTTCATCGCAAACCCAAATTCAAACCCAACGAATCGAATCAAACCCAGAGACCGATCGCTGAATCGTCCGAGCTTTCACACCTGTTCTGGGGGTTCGTTTCATGGAAGTTCCTTCGTTTCTTAACCAGGAGGACTTTTCCCACTTTTGCAGCAACTTCTTCCCGGAAATGGACGACGGGCTCGGTGCGAACCAGACAGACTCGCGAAAGCGGCGCAGAAAAAGCGAAGAGCAAGACCTCAGAGGAGTCATCGACTCTCTGTTTCTATTTGAAGACGCAGAAGAGAAGCGAGGGGAGACTCAGCTAGGGTTTGATTTTCGTCAGGAGAAATCCCCGATCGAAATGGCCGAGTTGGACGATTCCCGTGCCCGGAGAGCTCGCCGGACGGAGAGCTCCGCGGCGGATGCGAGCACTTCCGGCGATGTCGCGACGGGGAGCCACCGGCGGCTGTGGGTGAAGGAGCGGTCGCAAGAATGGTGGGACCAGCGGAACAGCCCCGATTTCCCTGAAGAACAGTTCAAGAAGGACTTCAAGATGAGCAGAGCGACGTTCGATTCTATCTGCGACGAGCTCGACTCGACGGTGACGAAGAAGAACACGATGCTCCGGGACGCGATCCCGGTGCGGAAGCGCGTGGCGGTCTGCGTGTGGCGGCTCGCCACGGGCGAGCCGCTCAGGATGGTCTCGAAGAAATTTGGGCTCGGGATCTCGACGTGCCACAAGCTGGTGCTGGAGGTCTGCTCGGCGATCAAGTTGGTTCTGATGCCGAAGTACATCAAGTGGCCGGAGGGGTGCGTGGACGAGACCAAGGCCGGGTTCGAGGCGGTTTCTGGGATGAAATCAGTTGTTGGGGCAGTGTATACCACGCATGTGCCGATCATCGCGCCGAAGGTGAATGTGTCGTCGTACTTCAACCGGCGGCACACCGAGCGGAACCAGAAGACGTCGTACTCGATCACAGCCCAGGGCGTGGTGGACGCGCGCGGTGTGTTCTCCGACATATTCGTCGGCTGCCCTGGGTCGATGACCGACGACCAGGTGCTCGAGAGGTCCAAGCTGTACCGCAACGGCGGGCCCTGGCAGCTCGGGGAGGGGTGGATCGTGGGCGGCCCGAGCTTCCCGCTGCTCGAGTGGATGCTCGTCCCATACGGGCGGCCAAACTTGTGGACGCAGCACGTGTTCAACGAGCGGGTAGATGCGGCGCAGCGTCCGGCACGGGAGGCGTTCGCGCGGCTGAAGAGCCGGTGGGCGTGCCTGCAGAAGCGGACCGAGGTGAAGCTGCAGGAGATTCCGGTGGTGATCGGTGCGTGTTGTACATTGCACAACATTTGCGAGCTCCGCGGGGAGGAGATCGACCCCGAATGTACATTCGAGATCTTCGACGACGAGACGGCAGCGCCCGAGACGGGTCGCGCAGGCACGGCCGGGCAGAGGAGGGACCAGATCGCGCACAATTTCCTCCACCACAGCCGCGCGGGGACTACTTTTCCTTAGGGCCTACGCAATATACTAAGCGTCGAGCAGTTTGAACCGTCGGGCCGTACCGAAGTATACAAAACTTTCAATTTTGAACAACATTTTTTATTTTATTATACGGAAGATTGTACTTGCTCATATCATAGATTTATATAGGATTGATTGAGATTAAATTTTTATGCAATAAAACATTATTGTATTTGCTTTAATGTTTCATTTTTTGGTCATTAAATTTAAAGATAAATTATAAGGTACACTTTTAATTTAAATAAGGGTAAACTGCAGCTAATGTACCCAATGTTTGATTTTCTGCGGATTATGTACTCAATGTTTATTTTCGACGGCTAATGTACTCAATGTTGATCCGTTAGATTTTTTGGGTTTTCCGTCAGTTGACCGTTAGAGAGTTATATGTACCCTTTTCGTATTTTTGACATAACTCACTCATTTTTTGTCCAAATTTTATGCACAACCTATGGTTGGAAAGATAAGAGATAGATCTACAACTTTGGTGTTTTAAGTTTTGTAAAATCAGTTTTAAAAAAATACGAAATTTCAAGTACAACGTAAAACTGGACATTAGTTTAATGCAAAATATTTGTTTCGAGCAAATTTTAATATACTTAATGACTTTTTATGATGAAATGTAAAAGCAAAAAGTTGTATATAAATGTTTTATCTTTCCAACGGGTGTTTATTTATAAATTTTGGATAAAAAACGAGTGAGTTATGCCAAAAATATGAAATATTATTTCACATCACATCTTTTATATTTTTGGCATAACTCACTCATTTTTTGTCAAAAATTTATAAATAAACACCCGTTGGAAAGATAAAACATTTATCTACAACTTTTTTCTTTTACGTTTCATCATAAAAAGTCATTAAGTTTATTAAAATTTGCTCGAAACAAATATTTTGCATTAAACTAATGTCCAATTTTACGTTATATTTGAAATTTCGTATTTTTTTTACAACTTATTTTACAAAACTTAAAA
The DNA here is from genome assembly GCA_954871525.1 of Parietaria judaica. NCBI lineage: Eukaryota > Viridiplantae > Streptophyta > Magnoliopsida > Rosales > Urticaceae > Parietaria > Parietaria judaica. The sequence continues at coordinate 1,144,157 of OX940864.1, read as the reverse complement.
CATCAAAGTTGTAGATCTATCTCTTATCTTTCCAACCATAGGTCGTGCAAAAAATTTGGACAAAAAGTGAGTGAGTTATGTTAAAAATACGAAAAGTGTACTTATAGAGGAGGATAACTCTCTAACGGTCAACTGACGGAAAACCCAAAAATATCTAACGGATCAAACATTGGGTACATTAGCCGCCAAAAATAAATATTAGGTATATAATCTGTAAAAAAATCAAACATTGAGTACATTAGCCGCAATTTACCCTTTAAATAAGTTAAGTCAAAAGGAACAAGTACATTTTGTTCGTTATTGTACCAACGAGAATCCAATATTCAACGGTGTCTAAATTATGAATATTTTATTTTCTTTCTTCATTTTCTTCTCTAAAATATTAATATTGAATTATGTGTCTGACTTCTGTCACTGATCAACGCGTTTACTCTCGTATTTTTGGCATTTGACATATGAAAACGTTGTCGTTTTGCTAGTTTGATGCTCTGTCTCGCAACATGGTTTGTCTTTTTGGTTAGACCTTTTAAAAAATGCAAATCGAGAAAATGGTCAACAATTCGTAATTGTTATATAATTTTTGAGCGACTTCATATTCCGAAACACTTCTCGTCTGTTAATAAAGTCAAAACGACAATATGATTTCAAATAAAAGAAGTCAAAACGACAATAGAGGGACACGTCTTAAAATGTACTTCGCAAAGCAGCCAAAAACGACAATACAACACACTTATTTCGTACTTTTGTTTTTATTTAGTCCTCAAGTAATGGGGTACCATGAACAAAAATAAAATTCTGTTAACACAAAAACAAATGTAATGAAGGACTATATATATTAAAATTGAAAGTAAATGTATTATTGTTGGGCATATTTTCAGCACGAGCACGTTAAAAGCTCATATGTTGGGGGCCGCTACCAAGCTGACATCTGTTTGAGGAAGTGTTTTCACAACATCGACCGACGCCTACTTATCCCAATTTCTAAGGAAGATCGACAATCCTACTTGTTGACGTGGTTTCCCACCTCAACGGTCACAGTGACTTGTGGATGTATGATATTAATTTGCTTTGGTGGAATCTGATCTTTAGCATTACAAACTCTCAAACAATCACTATATATATATATATATATATATATATATATATAGGAAAGCAATAAATGAAGACGGTGATTTGTATTACAGAGTAGGGCCGGCCCTGAGTTTGTCGGGGCCCTAGGCGAAGACCGATTTTGGGGGCCCTATCGTAATCGTAAAAGAAAAAAACCAATGCAAAAAGTATATAAAAAAAAGAATTTTATTTTGTCATCATGCCCTCATTTCTAAAAAACTGACGGCCCCTTTGAAAATATAAAGAGGCGCATTATTAATTATTAATATTGAAGAGATAATTATTGTTTTTTAAAATTAAAATGATTGAAAAAGTACAAAAATGAAACTAGATTACATTTTAAAAGTATATTTTAATTATTTTCTAAAATAAAGGTATATTTTTGGAACAATTTTTTTATAAATATAGAAGTATATAACCATTCTTTTTAGTAGAAAGTGAGAAATTCAGATCAAATTTTAAGCTTAATTTTATTTTTATTTAAAAACTAGATATCACATTTTTCTATACGTATAAATATTTATACAAAGTCATAAAATAAGAGAAGTAGTGAAAAGTTGGCCCCGCAATTATTTTGAAGCAAATAATATTGAATGCTCTTTATTAACCTAGATAAAGTATATCTGTGGGCCCCACAGTTAATAAATAGAAATATTTAATAAGAGAATAGAGAGAGTCCTCCTAGGTAGAAGACGAAGACGAAGACCGAAGCTCAGTTTGGTTTTCCGGCGACTTCTACTTTACGTTTCCGTTGGTCAGCGGCGATGGGGCCCTTTGGAGTCGGGGGCCCTAGGCCGGCGCCTCGCCCGCATATACCCAGGGCCGGCGCTGTTACAGAGGTTCGTCCCAAGGCGGTAGTTGACTGTGTCCTCTATTAATTTATTGCAACAGAAGGCATGAACAGAAAGTTACAGGCAATCTTGTTCGGAGAAATAGAATGAAGAGAATAAGTAGAGTGAAAAACAGTGAAAGCTCTCAATACAATAAAATGTCGAACAGAAAGTTCTCAGTAATTCTCTCTAGTGAATGCGTGTTTAATTTTTCGTCTTGAGTTGGTATTTATAGCCTTCAAATCATACCGTTAGACTTTTCTGGAAATTTGGGCTCGTATCTCCGATCTAATCGAACTGACTAATCGTCTAGTTGACACGTGCTCCACGGCTGCGTTCTTTTCGTAGAGCTAGAACTTTGACTGAATAAAGCCGTTGTGAACTTGACTTCATGCTCCTTATCTTCTGCTCAATTTGAGTCAATTGGTCCAGACAGGATTGATGACAATTTTATTTGGGTTCTATAGCAAACTAGTCAAATTGAAATTGAAATTTTACAAAATAGCCGATGTTTTTAAAATACAATCTCGATATTTGTATATGGCTATTACGTGCCATTTCTCTTTTGTCTTAGTTTATGTTGCATTTCGTGATTTTTTATTTCATAATAGTAATTTTACATTTTAAGCTTTAAGACGAGTATTTTATATTTCCTATCTACTATTTATAATTTAATGTTCAATTACGTATGATTCGATTTAGACGTGCGATCTTGTAGTTGCGAGTGGCGACGAATCTGGACCGTCGATCAGAGCCGCGAATGGTTTGGCGCCATATCAACCTCGCTGAGTTGCCTCTCCACCTGAGACATTTCCCCTCTCAGGAACAGGTCACACTGACCCCGCCCAATGGGAAGCCGCCACGTGGACCTAGATGAGTCCGTACAACCTCAAAAACAGAGACCCGCTTAGTTGTCACATTCGCCAAAAAAAAATCACAAGACCGGAGAGAGAGAGAGAGAGAGAAATGGCGGAGGAGGAAGGATCCGGTGCGGCGGCGGCGTCGAGCCTGACGATGGAGAGAGTCGCGGCGGCGAAGCAGTTCATCGAGAATCACTACAGAGCTCAGAGGAAGAACATTCAGGAGCGGAGAGAAAGGTGAGGTTTCTCGTCTCGTTATCTCTGCGAAATTCACGTTCGGAACTTTTTGTATCGTTGTGGATGCGTTTGCATGCTTGGATTATGGTCTGGATCGTAGATTCGTCGTCGAAGATTGGACAGGTTTAGGCTTAATGCGAAAATGACGTTAATGGAAATCGCCTTCTGCTTTTTCATCAGCGATATGAGTATGATGCGAAGGCTCGAAGCTCCGATGACAGATTGTGCTCATATACAACAATCGAAGATTTAGGATCTTCTTAGTATGCATGTATGAGCATCTATTGAATATTGGATTCATTCATTCATCTTCAAGGCTTACATAGTTGCACCATGGAGATTGAAATATTATTGGATTCATAGGTTTTAATTCAATCGGAATTATTGTTATGATCCTTTTTCTTTGATTCAGTATTTGCATTTGTAAACTAAGCATTACATGCTTTATTGGAAATGTTTAGTAGAAAAAGCTTGTTTTTTGAAATTGGTCTTGTGAATTTTATTATTTCCAGGCGGTCGGTGCTCGAAAAGAAGTTAGCTACGGAAAGTGTACCGGAGGAGGAGCAAGTGAATCTATTGAAGGATTTGGAGCAGAAAGAGACTAACTTTATGAGACTCCAGAGGCACAAGATTTGTGTGGATGATTTCGAGCTTTTGAACATTATCGGTAGAGGGGCTTTCGGAGAGGTACGAGATTTCGTAATCTGTACAATAATAGCACAAGATGCAAAATTCTTTGGTTTAGACATGCCATGATATTTCCAGTCATAAAATCATCTATATAACCTTATATTACATAAGTTTGATGTATATTAATATTTACAGGTCATATTATGCCGGGAGAAGAAATCAGGGAACATTTATGCCATGAAAAAGTTGAAAAAATCAGAAATGCTTAGCCGGGGACAGGTAAGATCTGATAGTTTATCTGTTTTTTGTCTTAATATTGTAAAAAAAATAATGTTTGTGTATCACTATGATCGCTAATGAGCAAATTTACCCAGGTTGAGCATGTTCGCGCTGAAAGGAATTTGCTTGCGGAGGTTGGTAGTCACTGCATTGTGAGGCTCTACTATTCGTTTCAAGATGCCGATTTCTTGTATCTGATTATGGAATACCTTCCTGGTGGCGACATGATGACTCTGCTCATACGAGAAGAAACTTTGACCGAGACAGTCGCTAGATTTTACATTGCTCAGAGTGTTCTTGCGATTGAATCAATTCACAAACATAATTACATTCACAGGTTGGTTTCTCTAATGTTCTTGTGATGTCACAACACAAGTAATGAGAAATTAAGCTTTTGTTTAGATTTGTTCTTGCTATCGAATCCATTCACAACCATAAGCTTACAGGTAATGTGTAATTAAGCTTTTAGGGACTTTTTTCATTTACTACCCTTTTTTATTTTAGCCACCCTTTTCCTTACCTCTCGCAGAGATATAAAACCAGACAATCTTCTGCTGGATAAAAATGGCCACATGAAGCTCTCGGATTTCGGTCTCTGCAAGCCTCTTGACTGCTCACATTTATCCTCAATTCAAGAAAATGAAGTCCTCGATGATAAGGACCTAAACGATACAAAGGACGACGAAGGATTATACCCCGATACAAAGAGCGGGAGACCATGGAAGAGCCCGATGGAACAGCTTAAGCATTGGCAGATAAACAGGAGGAAATTGGTAAGTGAAGGATTTCTGTATACTATTGAGCAGATATAAGTGTAAAAAAAGTACAGTAATTGGAAGTAATACACATTAACCCAATAAACATTGAAAAACGACAATAAATGTTAACTTGTGCGTAACATGTGACTTACTCAAATATGTTTTTTGTCAATTAGTTACGGAATAAGGCCAATATATTAGATTATAAGATTATTGTGAAGCACCCGATGAATCGGTTATATAAAAACTATCAAGATAAAACCCTACAAGATTGGAGCAGAACAAGAACTGTAATAAGAGCGTTGATCGCAAAGATTAAGCTAATAATATATATTTGCTTTGGCTGCAGGCATTTTCAATGGTTGGCACTCCAGATTACATTGCTCCTGAAGTGCTGTTGAAGAAAGGATATAGCACAGAATGTGACTGGTCAGTCATTTTTAAACATTGTGGACGTGTTTAACATCCCGCTGTTATGATTCCCGTTTTTTGTCTAGCCCCCAATCCATAATCTTCCTTTAATCTTTGATCACCCTCTTTCCTCGCACTGTAATCTTCCTTTATCATCAAAACGTTTGTTTCTTTAAAAAAAAAAAACAGTAATTTTTTACATGTAGGAGGTAAGGTGCTGTTTGCTGAAAGTACAGGGGCATGACTACCAAAATAAATAAAAAAAACAGTAAATGAACCAATTTTCAAAGTTCAGGAGTCATTACTCATTACTACACATTACTCGAAAAGGTTATATTAGACACCATTAGACCTCAGTAATTCTACTAAACTCGCTGGGACAATATAATAACAGAGATCTCTTTTCCTCTCTCTCTCACTCTCTCTCTCTCTATATATATATACTAATCTATATCCGAATTCTTAACTTGCAGGTGGTCGCTTGGTGCAATAATGTACGAGATGCTTATCGGATATCCTCCCTTTTACGCCGACGAGCCGGTGACAACATGCAGAAAGGTACCCTGAACTCCTGAAATGTGTCTGTTTGAAAAATCTGCATACAAAGTTCAATCCTAATTATCCAGGATTTTTAGCACGTGAAGTTATCAAGAAACTGGTAGTATGTTATGTGTTTACATTCTAACAGGACTGGTAATATATTTTTAAGAAGATATATAAGTGAATATTGGTTCAATCCTGGCAGAATGGTGATAAACTTATTTTGACTTAATATTTAGAACATATAATTATGGCCTTAATGTTAATCCAATAGGACTTGATTAATGATTGGTGTATTTCAGATTGTGCATTGGAAAAATCACTTAAAATTCCCACCCGAGACAAGGCTGTCGCCTGAAGCAAAAGATCTGATCTCTCGGCTGCTATGCGATGCCGAACATAGGCTCGGTACAGCCGGAGCTTACCAAATCAAAGTAATTTTCTCGTTTTATTATCTACAATTTGGAAGAAGAAAAAAAAAACCCTTATAATTTACTCATTAATTTGACTTAATTGCCCTTAAATGTGATCAGGCTCATCCTTGGTTCAAGGACATTGTATGGGAAGAGCTTTACGAGATGAAGGCGGCTTTTAAGCCAGAGGTCAACGGAGAACTGGATACTCAGAACTTCATGCAGTTTGATGAGGCAAGTTCCAGATTTTACTTTTTTTTTAATTAATCAAATAATAGGGATATTAATGTCTTTTGCTTTTTAATCCCACTGTTGGATGATTACATGTTGAAATATATTATATTTGTTTCTTGATTTATGATCATAGGTGGATACTCCAAAAACTGCAAGAGCTGGGTCTGGACTCACAAGGAAGGTATTTATTTTAATAATTAATAAATGAATAAATTAAAATAATTAATTATTAAATTAGATTCCAACAAAATGGGGTCAATGGGTTCTAAAAAATAGTTATAGAGGAGTTGATTGAGAAATTCAAGAATTAACATAATATCCTTCTTTTCATTTGCTATGAAGTTCCGTCATCGGAAACTGTATAATAAACTAGGAGGGGCAATACGTCGTTTAGTCTTGCGTATTCGGTTATGTATTTTCCTTTCAATTGTATCATTAAGGGTATCTTGGTCATTTTATGGGGTTTCCCGTGGCCTGTAGCGGCCTAGCCTAGGGGCGACTTGGGTTTTATGCTTTTTTATTGCTCTCGAACGAAAAATCGGTTTGTTATTTGTTACCTGTTCGTAATAATCCATCACCTTGCTAAATTCCTGTTAGCCGAATCGTGTTTGTTTCGCATTTGATTTCAGAAATATTAAAGTTTTTCTTTTTCAGTAAAATAATTGATTTTTGTTTTGCAGACAATGATGACTCCTAAAGATCTAAACTTCGTTGGATATACGTACAAGAACTTTGAGGCCATTAAAGGATTATACCAATCTTTTGGTTCGTAATTTATATATAATATATATATATATATGTATATATTTATCTCAACTTTTAATTCCTTTTTCTATAATCATGTCAAAAGATGATCTTCTAATTAGTTAGAGCATTGCAGATCCAGCGAACGATACGGAACCGAACCGGCCATCGACAGATTCCGCAAGTAATTAATTCCGATACGACACGAATATGTCTCATGCTTCTTAGCTTACTAACAACTATATCTCATTATCAGGTAATCCGGCAGAGGAATACGAAGAAGAACACTCGCCGGAAACCGCCGGAAAGCCGACCCATAGCTCCTCGGAGTAAAACCCAATCATATCCAAGAGTCAACGGGAAGGTATGACTTTTTAAATAAGTCAAAATGTACAGTTAACTTGGTCAACCTTGGAGTTTGACTGGTTCTGTCAAAAAATTGTAGTGGAAGTCTGTAAGTGTGTAACTACCCAGGTTGGCAGTTTTACATACGCCTTCGCTTGTGGCAGTTTTTTTACCTTATTTATTTACTATTTACTGACCTATTATTGAGTGTAAAATATGGCACAAGGTAATTACCATTTTGTGGGCTTTTTTGGAGAGCAAGATAAAGAATTCAACTCTCTTTTGCTCTTTTTCTTATGGGCTTTGAAAGTTGAGGATTTTGTTACATAATATTATGGTAAAAGTACCCAAACTCTTTAAAATGAGTGAAACGTAATCTCAAGCTTTTAATTGCGTGGATTAAGTTGCCAAAGACCCAAAATTTGTTTCCTTCAACTATTTTCGTTGCAATAGCATCAGTTAATATTAATAATAAAACACTATACAAGTGATTGTACCTTAACGAAAATGTTAGAAGAAGCAAATTTCGTGTCTTTATGACGGAATAATATTAAGACACGTGTTCCAAACTAAGCTTTTGATGGTTTCCAACAAGCAACAAAGGACGTAACATTTTTGCACCTAATTAGTGATTGGGACACGAAAATCCAATTAAACAAAAAAGGGTAACCTAACAATTTTGATTAATAATTTAAGTAAATTATCAATTTACTGTGAATACCTTTATGGGTTATGGTTAATTAAAAACCAAAATGGTAGCACCATATTAATAAAATCTGAGAAAGTGATTATTACATTAATAAATTTCAAAGTTCAAATAATCGATAATCCGATGATGGTCTAATTTTACAAGTTGGTTGTCTAATTTTACAAGTTAACCAACTGGTAATGGATTTGTTGCAATTTTTTTTAAAAATGATTAGCGGTACCGACCGCTGAAAATTCCGGGCGAATAATTTGTGACGGTTTGGGAGACAATAAAACTTAAAAGAAAGAAAAAGAAAACGATTAGGATAGTTTGTTAGTCATTTCCATATTAACAAATTGTTAGTCAACCCATGAGAAGACAATATTCTCACTCTTACGAAACAAGCGGGAAACAGATTTGCAACATAATATTGATTCCTATTCCTTTTCAATTGTTTTTATTTCATTCTCATAATTTTATTTTTTAACACACTAATTTAAACGTGGTCAAATCTCTTTCAATTTATGTATATTAAAAAAATTAAAACCATTTATTACTCCCCATTCATGAACATTCGTATAATCTATACATAATCAACCCAAAACTAGTGATCAAAAGCCAATTTCAGCATGAATATAATATATATTAATGCCAGATAATATTACAGCATGAATACTAAACTGGGTTAAACTATGTATTTGGGCGTGTTTTGATATTTTTTTCCTTTTACAAAATATTAATTATCCAGACTGTAATATTATCTTATCAGAGCAATTTATGTCATTGCAATCTGTCAAATTCCTATTGTGTAAATCATTGATAAGAATAATATATAGCATTATTAACAAAGCATATTCATCGAATGAAGATGATCAAAGAGACCATTATTCAAATTTTCTTGCCTTTTAAATTTGTGTTTATTTTTTCCCCTTTTTGCCTGAAAATTGTTTTCTATGTGTGTTTCTTTTAGTGGGACAATTTATTGGATATATTCTCTTTCAATATTTAATTATTTAATATGACACACATGATTCGGAAAAACATTTTCTTTCAATCTCTTAACACGTTTCACAAGAGATCTCAAACAAAAAGGTCTATTATGATACCAAATATTTAGTATTTAATACTTGTCTAAATAATATGTTTACGTTAATCCTAACAATATATTATTTTAAAATATAATTCGAAACAGATTAATTAAAATTACGTGTAACCCAAAATATATAAAATAACGTTGATATCATCGATGATTATTTTATAGATTACAAAAAATATATATATTTTTGTCACGCCAAATATTAATTATGTGTAAAACTATTTAATCAATCAAATGAAAAAGAAGAGACTCCGCTAAGTAAAACGTATTGAGCGCGTCGAAATAATGGTGTTCACTAAGCAAAATGTTTTTTTAACCGATGACACAAGATTTTACTAGATGCAGACGACAATTAATATAAAACATGTCGAGCTGGTAGTGTCGAGGAAGCGACAAGCCAAAAAAAAAAAGGATAAGAGACGACGACGGTTTACGAATCTTAGATTTAGATTCGTAATTTATTTCTCCTTCTAAATTAATCTAGCATCTAATTTCCGCACAGATTCAGGAGAATCTAAAGTAAATAGATATTACAACTGCGTACTTGAACTTGTATTCTTAAATCCCGAGTTTCAACCCCACGACGCTCGCAAAAAAAAATGTCATTTTAACCTCAATAAATATCTAAATTCACTAAACAACCATACTATATACTAAACCAAGTTACACATTTAGATTAATTCATATAAACAAAGAAGATTATTTTTCCCACAACAATAACTAATTTAATAACAATGGAACAAAGCCGTGATCGTGCTCTAAACGGCGTCGAATGAGAGCGAAACGGCGTCGTTTGGCGCATTTAATATCGCGAATCGCTGAATCTAAATGTTTCGGACTCTGATCTCCCTCGGCGACCCTAAAAAAGTCCAATCGCAAACCCATAAAAAATTATAAATTAAAATCAAAATCAAATTCAGAATCCTTCGTCTCCGATCGCCGATTCTCTGCCTGTTTGGGATCCGAGAAAATCCCCAATCCGCGAGCTTTCTCGCTCCTCTTGCCGCGATTTTTTTTATTTCTATTTAATTCAAGGTGAGCTACTTCATCTTTCCGTGATAATCGCGTGATTCGGTGAGTGACTTCGTTTTTTTTTTTTTTGGTGATTGAATTTTCTCGGAAGCCAAACAGCTGAAGCTGAGGCTTGTCTGGAAAATTAGTGAGGAAGTAGGTTGCGTGGACCTCGGTCTTCGAAGTGTAGTAATTCAGCTCGGTTTCGGTGGTTTCGAGTGTCGTTGAGCTTGCTTCTGTGTGCGTTTAATGGTGGATGATTCGGATTCTGTGTGAATGTGATCTCGTTACTAGGATTTCTACTAGCTTGCTTGAGATTAGGGATCGTTTTTATGAATGTGTGTTGAATTTGAGCTGAAATGGAATTGGTAGTTACGTCGAGTAATGTCTGAGTAGTTCCGACTTTAGCTCGGACAGGGTTTTGTGAAATTTAGAGTTCGATTTCTTAGTTTGATAAGCCGAGTTCGAGTTCGAATTCTTACGTTTACTATTATCTTGATTGCGATCCATTTCATTTACTTTGGTTTCTTTAATTTCCGAACTGATGCTTAAGCTCGTTTTATTCTGACGTTAATCGTCTGTGCAGTGTGTTACTGTTTGGCTCTCTTTGGGAGGCTCATAGCAGAGGATTCAGATTTTTCGAGTTTGATATTGAATGTTCGAACAGTGCGATCGTCAATGCTGGCGGGAATGAGCTCTTTACATCCCCTTTTGCCGGCTTGTTGGCCTAATTTGAAGTGGTAAATTGCATTTCGTATATTGCTTAATTTCGTATATTTAATAATGCATTATAGTGGTGCTCTTTTTAGCTCGTTGCATGTGCCGGATATTCCCTATTTTATTAAATAACTGACTGCTAGAAATACATAGCAGCAAAAATAAGGGCCCGTAACTTAAGTAATAAAGTTTCTTTTGAAGTAATTCAGTTAGAGAGAAGTTCATTTACGTAATAAGGCAATAATCTAGTGCGGTTAGAGATTGCTTGTAGATTTTGGAGAAAGTTTTTTCTTCTTTATTTGGTTATCCGTGAATAGTTATCGAGTTACAACTCCATTCATCAATAAGTTGATCAACAGCTAATTATAATAATTTATTAACTCCAAACCTGTCTAATTAGCTATAATACAACAAATAACCACGTATAATTACTATATAGAAAATATTTCCGTACTTTCCATATTCTTTTTTAATATCTCATCTCTTCTCTACATTGCTTGCAGATAAACTACGCAATAATAATCCTTGAGATCTTTAGGGTTCATGTGCTTTAGTTCCGTAGCTTTGTCATGCACCCCTGTATTTTATTGGTTAGTGGTGCAAAATGGCAACATCGAGCAAGTTTGATATCTCCTCTAGTAGCCCGGATCGGCCTTTATATATCGGTGGGCAGCGTGGATCCCACATAGCTGCTCAATTGGATCGATCAAGTAGCTTTCGTGAGAACATGGATAATCCAATCTTGTCTTCTCTTCCAAACATGTCAAGAAGCACCTCCTCATCGACTCAAGGGGATCTTATGAGCTTCTTTAACTGCATGAGATTTGATCCCAAAGTGGTGGCTGCAGAGCATAAATCTTTGCGCCAAGGGGACTTCAAACGACATGTAAACGCTGCTCTTGGGCTTACGCCCGATGAATCTCCTTCAGGTTCAACAAAAGGAAAGATGACGCAATCTCCGGCGGCAGAGGAAGTCAAACGGGTCAAAGCCGTTCTACGTGAGAGCAGTGTCAAGGCCCGGTAATTCCTTTATGGATAAATACATACTTAGTGGGAGCAAGATTGAAGATTCTAGTTACAATAATTTTTATCATTTAATCGGCATCGCTGGGAATTTGGTATACGATGAACTTTTTGGTTAGGGATAGTAATCATTATAGTTACCCCATACATTTTGACAGCAAAAATGAAGTTTTTGATATTGGGAATAACCGCTCTTCTATAAATGAACCCACAAATTATTTTAATAGTTATCTAAATAATGAAGCTAAGAATGACGATCATCGCTATGATCGTAACAGCTATTATACTAAGTATAATTATAGTTGGAATAATCACATTAATAGCTGCACTAATTTGTCTTCCTTCTTTTGGGAAATTGATTTATTATTATTATTATTATTATTATTATTATTATTATTATTATTATTATTATTATTATTATTATTATTATTATTATTATTATCATCTTGATTTTGATTTGGCAACAGTATATAACATAGCGTGATAACAGGGAACGTGTGAAAATTTTCAACGAGGCGTTATCCGTGTTCAATAAATTTTTCCCGACAGTACCATCTAAAAAGAGGTCTCGGCCAGAAGGTTTTCCAGGTGATCGTTCTGGTTCGTTGTTGTCAAGTGATAGGTCTAGCCTTGGGCCTAACATGGGAAAGATAGGCGTGCAAAGTCACTCTCTCCCGGGTAGTTTTGAAATCGAGCAACAGAAGTCGGAAGAACGGATAAAAGCTTCTCTACCAAACAAACGTACACGAACTTCTTTTGTCGATGCTAAGGTATGCATTTATGTGGGTTATATCATATGTTTTGGTGTTTGACTCCCACTTTTACTGAAATGCATGTACTTACTCGGTTTTTTATTTATTTTAATGACTACCGAAAAACTTCTTAGTCGTATGGAATGGTAAGTAATTAATGCTGTTACAATTTTCTATAATTATGATTTTGGTAGGTTCTGGAACATTGTATGTATCAGCGCCATATTCGGTTATTTCCTTCTATAATATTTTGAATTTGCTGTATAAGAGGATTGACATAGATTTCATAATTCTAGATGGAGGGACGTAATAATGCCCTAATGAGACAATCAGACACGGTCGATAGAGATAGAGAAGTGGCGAGGCTTGCAAATAGTGGTGCTGTTCAGGGAGAAGATAGGAATTTATCAATCGGAGTTGATGGCTGGGATAAATCGAAGATGAAGAAAAAGAGATCTGTTATAAAACCAGAGGTTTCTCCGAGCACAATGCCAAGTAAACCAAACGATGGCTATCGGGAAGCTAAGCAAGGAATGCAACATAGACCGGCTTCTGATTCTCGATCGAGGTTAAATAACGACTCTCATGGATTTAGGTAGGACTTCAAAATCTTCACACCTAGAGCTCATCAATATATTATATATGTCCGCGGGCATATGTATAATGCATTCTAACTTCTGGATAGGAGTAAAAGTTTTATGCTGGAGCAAAAAAAAATCTGGATTCAGATAAAAAAACTGCGTAGCCCTTTGTACTAGTTTTGAATATATGTTTCTTTTCCCTATAATTTTTTAATTTTGCTTTAGCAGTAGATTATGATTTTGGACATTTTATTTGTCAGTCTTTTAATTTCAAGTATGAACATGGACATGTTAAAGTAACTATATTTTCTAACCACTTTTCAACTTGTTTTCATCACAAATGTTGATGCCGAGAAGGATTTCTAAGTGCTGGTATTATGTTTTTATAGGCCTGGAGTCACTGGTAGTATTGTTGGAGCTGGAAAATCAGATGGAATGTTACCACAGAGTAGCTCGGGAATGCGCTCATCCACTCCGAGAGCTGATCCAGATAGCAGCCCCATTATGAACGAAAAGAGAGACCGACCAATTGCATCGGACAAGGAAAGGATCAACCTTAGAGCTGTCAATAAGTATGTTCAGCTTGCCATCAAATACCCACATTTTCTCCCAAATCTGTTTTTAATTATTTTAATTTACATATTAAGTTTCATCCGTTTCCCTTTCCCCCCTTTATTGGTCAGTGTAATAAACGATCTCTTTCACAACTCCGAAGCGTTTTTATCCTAAAAAATGGCTACTCTGGGTTAATAAATTAGTCAAAAAATCAAATTTTAAAAACATTATTTACTCAATCTCAGAAACTTTCAGGGTTAGAGCTGAAGAAGTATGTCATTCTAAAAAATGGCCCTCTTGTTAATCAGTTAGTCTAAGTCAATCTTAGAGACAAGATTAACTCATTTCGGGAAAATTTTCAGGGTCAATGCTCGGGATGAGTCAAACTCAGCCAGCCCTGTCTCAAACCCAAAAGCAAGTCCTTCCGTCCGGGGCCCACGATCAGGTACAAGCTCTCTACCCAAGTCTTCACCTGCCACTCACCGATCCCCTGTTTCCAACGACTGGGAAATGAACGCCTGCACAAACAAGCCTCCTTCCGGCGTGAGCAACCGAAAACGCATGACGTCAGCGAGATCCTCCTCGCCACCTGTCGCCACCTGGGCTGGCCAAAGGCCTCAGAAAATCTCCCGAACGGCACGCCGATCGAATCTCGTTCCGATCGTTACGAATACCGAAGAAAATAGCCCGTCTGATGTCACTAGTAATGACAACGTTGGTTTTGGATTTGGAAAACGCATTTCGAGCAACTCCCCGAAGATGAAAGGCGAACCTTTGTCTGAGAGTGAGGAGTCAGGAGCTGCTGATATAAAGTCCTCAAGAGAGAAAGTGAAGAAGTGTGATGACGTGGACGAGAAAGGTCAAAAGATGTCTAATCTAGTCATTTCATCGAGAAAGAATAAGCTAAGTTCTGGGGAAGATGTTGGGGACGGTGTTCGTAGACAGGGAAGGACTGGTAGGGGATTTGCTTCGACAAGATCTCTTATGCCACTGACGGTTGAGAAGACTAGCCCTGTTGGCACAGCAAAGCAGCTCAGAAGTGCAAGGCATGGGATCGAAAAGAGCGAAAGGTTTTTAACATTTTCCAGTTTGATATGTTTTGCTAGTAAGAGTAATTGGTGGCAATCCCCCTTTCGGTGCGCTTTGCACCATGACTTCCATTTTGGTGCATTTCTTTCCATGAGCCTTTATTTTGATGCAGAAATATCTTCCTTCATTAGGAGGTATTTGCACCAAATTAAAAAGTTAAATGAGCAAAGTGCACCAAAACAAAGTTCAGGGGTCAAATTCTCCAATGAGTAAAATTGAGGGAGATTTGTGTTTCTGCTTGTATCTTTTACTTGGAGTGGAATCTAATATATTTTGAAACTCTTCAGTAAGGCGGGTCGTCCACCATCTAGAAAACTTTCCGACCGAAAGGCGTATACACGTCAAAAACATACAGGGATTAGCGGGGCTTCAGAATTTCTGGGTAGCTATTTAATGACTTCCTTAGTATGAACCAACGTTTTTCATTTTCTATTCGTAAGTTTGTTCTACTCTCTGATTCACTTGGTTTTTCATGTATTAGTTGGGTCTGACAATGTACACGATGAGCTATTGGCTGCTGCAAACGCTGTCGCTAATCCTGGTAGTTTTCTGGCACATTTTTCTTATTTGGTTGCTTATAGTTATGAATTAGTTGTAATTTTAATTAATTTTTCGGTGCAGTCTTAGCCTGCTCGAGCCAATTCTGGAAGCAGATGGAGCCATTTTTCGGTTTCATCTCCGATTCAGACATTGATTACTTAAAGCAACAGGTGATGGTCTCATAGATACGGTTCTATAACTCTAATATATCGCTGTTACCGTTCTTTTTTGTCAACTTTTTTTTCCCTCTCAATTTGTTTGACTTTGACTTAAAACACCAGGCAAACAACGATGCAACTACACCTACTCCCAACCCAGTTCCTTCAAGCGGATTTGGTTTAACAGACGGTGAATTGAAGAATGACGAATCGCTTGAAGAAGATCCCAGCGAAATCCCGCTTTGCCAAAGACTTATAGCAGCTCTTATCTCAGAGGAAGATTACAACAGTGCTAGTGAAGATCTCAAAGGCGATATATACGGGTCGGAATTTGACTCTAGTTTCGATGAGGAGTTTGGAATAAATAGTTTGGATAATCAATCGCTGCTAAACTTTCCGTTTTCTGGGCATTCTGGTTATAATGGTCACACCGTGCTGGGAAAACCTGAACAATATCAACCTGAAACTGATATGAGTTCAAACTTCAAAACAATGAATGGGTTACCCTCGGATCAAGCATTTATGCCCACCAAGGCGGTATCGGAGTTTCAGTACGCGAATATGCCATTCAAAGAGAAACTCCTCTTGGAGATTCAAAGCGTTGGAATATTCCCAGAACCCATGGTATGTTCTTATTTAGATGCTTGAATATGTCTCCATTTTCTAATCTATTTTTAATCTAATTATAGACTTCTGTTAAGCCCGGCATGGCACAGTTGGGTGATGAAGAGATCAGCGACGAGATTAGTAAATACGAGGCGCTATATCAAGAACAGGTACTAATATACCTCAGTGATCTAAATAGCATTAATAGTCCTTTACATCTGCAATCAAACAATTACATATTCTACTAAATGTATCGTAGGGCGAATTTGGTCGGAACCGATACCAAAACGAAATGAAAGCCAACAGATATCACCAAGAAGATGATTTCCGGATACTTTACTACTAGGAAGGACATAAACAACGGACTGTTCCTTCGGGAACATGGCCAAAGCTCTACAAAACAAAAACATGACCATGGCACTAAACCCCACCACTAAATAACAGAGATAAAATTTTCCTAATCTTTCCCTTATTGCTATTTGCCAAAAATAACTCACTGACACTCAAAACATAAATAAAAGGTATCATGTAACTTGTAATAATTAAAGTTCTAAGAAAATTGGACCCGCCTATTGAAAGAGTAAACGCCAAAACATAATTACGTTAGTGGCATTTGGTTCTTTAACCATTTGATAAATCATGAATCAAACCTTTTATCATAATAACCTGATTTCAATATTGTTTTTCTTATGAAATAGGCTTCCAAAAAGAAATCTTTGATGGATGGAATATTGAAGGTTGCGGAAGCAGCAAAAGAGAATCAAGAGAAGTAATATTCTTTCCCTTTTTTTGACGGCCTTATTCTTCCTTTTGTTTAATTCTTCTAACCATATGCTATAATCATGTTTTTGTTTTGTAGGGAGTTTGAACAACGTTCTCTTGAAAAACTCGTTACAATGGCGTACGAAAAGTATACGGTAATTCAGTTTTACTTATTGTAACAATTCATACTACGAGTTCACTCACTATTTCGTTGTGTAATCGGGTAATTCTCGTGTTGTGGTCGTCTTCACCCACAATTCAATTGTGTCCCTGGTCTGGACCCGCGGTGGCCACTCTAAATTTCTTTGTATATTATCTAATACTTTTTTTTTCAGGCTTGTTGGGGTTCTAGCTCTGGTGGAAAGGGTTCCAATAATAAGATGGCTAAGCAATCTGCGTTTGCATTTGTTAAAAGAACATTAGATCACGTCCATAAATACGAAGACACCGGCACGAGCTGCTTTAGCGAGCCTTTGTTCAGGGATATACTTCATTCAAGAATCCAGGCCAATGGTGCACGACAAGCGGAATCTGCCACCGACGGTGAATCGAGCAAAGGTTATGCTTCCATTCGGTATTTGGAAGGGAAAATCTCAGGTACTTCTTTGATTTTCTGTATAATATCCTGTATATGTTTGTTGCGTCAATTTATGATTAAGTGTGTATGTAACAAAATTTCTGTCTTGTCTTTTACTTGCAAACTTGTAGACGAATCCCATGATTTAATTAAGATTTATTGTAAATATATATATATATATATATTTTCTGTTAGGATTTAATAGAATCTGATAAAAATTATTATTTTGTTCCTTTTTTTCTTCTTCTTCTAAATACTAGTTTTTGGGATAATTATTTTCTAATGCCATTATATTAATAGATTACAACGTAGTTGTTTGTCTATAATAATTAAAATAAAATAACGCTTACGTAATTCACCTAAAGAAACTACCGAATTAGCTATAATTACGTTTACAACTAGTTAAATATAATTTTTATATACAATGTACTTCCTATCTTTATATTTCTACACTAGAATCACTCAATTCCTCTCTATAATCTCCAGCTTCTATGGTTTCGCAACAAAGTGCTTCACCGTTTGGTCAAAACATTGATAATAACGATGTTTCTCCAGAAACCCTAATTTCTGAACAAGCTACCGGAAAAGAAGACACGTGGTCAGATAGAGTGAAGAAGAGGGAACTCTCACTTGATGATGTTGCCGGCTACAACATGAATACCGCAAATGCCCCTTCGTCCATTGGTGGTTCTCTCTCAAGCAGTGCAAAAGGGAAACGGAGCGAGAGGGACAGAGACGGGAAAACACACAACAGAGAAGTCTCGTCAAGAAACGGAACTGCCAAACTCGGCCGTCCTTCGTTGACCAACGCGAAAGGTGAAAGGAAAAACAAGTCAAAGCCGAAGCAGAAAACCCAATTGTCAGTTTCGGTCAACGGCCTTCTCGGCAAGATGTCAGTTGACCAACACAAGCCCGTGTTGACTTCCGTGTCAAAGTCAAACGAGTTGACCAACAGCGGAAACAGCAAAGAGAAGGACGAATTCGGATTGGACGGCCTGGAGGATCCGGAATCCATGGATCTGTCCCATCTGCAGCTTCCGGGTATGGATGTTCTTGGCGCTCCCGACGATCTCGATGGTCAAAGTCAAGATCTCGGAACGTGGCTGAACATCGACGACGAAGGATTACAAGATCACGATTTCATGGGCGGTCTTGAAATCCCGATGGACGATCTCGCAGACCTGAATATGATGGTTTGATGCTGCTTTTTCTCTGTACAGAAGTACTTGTTCATTATACTATTATTGACAAAAGAAAAGAAAAAAAAAACCCCGCCTCTGTCGAGAAATGACCGATTATATAATAGTAATTGCCCCTCTCCGATCCACAAATATATAGATTCTTTTTAGGCCTTAGTTTATGAGTGAACCTTCCGGATGTTTTTTTTTTCGTTTTATTTACCGTGCTTAAGTTGGCAAAATTGACTGTAAAGATCTTTTTTGTTCTAGTATGTCTTGGTAGTTATGTGGTAGAGAAAAATGTATCCTCGTCGTAGCTTTGACGAGTCAGAGACGAACGCCTCCTGTATATACATTTCAAATTCCTAATAAAATTAGTTTTTTTCTTTCTTCAATGTGAATTCTCTCCGAGCGCATCTTACTGTAAGATTCTTTCACTTAATTTTCTCTTCTACCGGTTTTACATGTAGCATACGACTGTTAATCTCTGCCGTTATTTGGGTAAGTTCATGCTTTGATTTCTGCAGATTTTCTTACTGGTATTGTTCAGCTTCGGTATAAATTTTGCAGCAGATTTCCACATGCGGGATTTCTCTTCGATGCCCTATCATAAAACCGGAAGAAATCAAATGCGTGAGATCTTCAGGTACCTATCTCATTTCATGATTTGCTTCGAGAATTTTTGCACAAGTGCTCGTTTAGTTTCTTCTTATCAGTTTAGGTTACCATGGAAGTTTATGGCTTCAAATCAAAACTCAATCTATGTGAAGTCTTCTAAGCTTATTGGACATTCCCGTTTATTGATGCGTTGTGCGTACTTTTTTTCTTTTTCCTTCCCGTCTTGCGTTTTTAACAAATAAATTACAATTCATAGGGGTGGAACTGGTTATGGTTTTTTGCTATTTTGAGCCTGGTCTCTAGTTTTTCAGCTTTGCAAGATCCGGCCAGGTCCACGTCCTAATCTCGGTTACGAAAGGCTCGGTTTTCTAAAAACAGAAACCGGACCGGATAAGACCAGCCGAAATCAGGCTTTGGGGCCTAAATTCTCAACCCTAACAATTCAATTCAATTAGCGATTTTGAAATTGTATATGCAGTATGTACTTGCTTGCTGAAATTTGTTTCCGTTCTTTGCTTTTTTTTTTTTTTGGTTATTGTTGAAAGCTCTTGAATGTTCAATGTTCCGAACCGTTCGACCTTGTTCGGTTTTCGTTTAACTGCCATTCTCCTAATAAATTGTTGGGTGTCTTCGTTGAGTACTTAGCAACACTGATCTGAACTCTACGACTATCTTGATAGTATATTTTATATCCAATTGATATACACATATATTAATTGATATACGTTTATTAATTTATGTTTAAACTTTCAATCATAAATACAGATAAAACAATACTTTTGTTAGACGTGACTCACGGTTTGATGATAAGATTTAATCTATCAGATATTAATGATTTCTTTTTTCCCAACACTTTCACATTATTTTTCAATTTAATAATAAGATATCAAAATTGACATTTTATCCAAGCTGGAAGTTTTCACTCAAAAAGGTTAATTACACAAGGAAAGTAAGGTCAATTTCTTTCACGCTTCTCTTGTTAGCAATACCCAATTTTTTTTTCGTCAAAAAAAAAAAAAAGCAATACCCAATTTTTAGTGAATTATTCTATTCCGATTCTAGTTCCGGTCCGTTGTCCCTGTCCGATTTTAAAAACTAAAAATATAGTTTTAATCCCGATTTCCAGTCCCGGTTTAGTCCTACTCCTTCCCATCTCCAAATGTATGGACAAACTCAAACTATAATAATCTCTCACAATTCAAGTCCCGCTTCTTCCAATGTTCTCCTGTGTCTCCTTCTCTTCCGGCGGCTTGGCCTCGCCGTCAGCGTTTGAAGACTGAACCACGCATATGCAATTTCAGTTTAATCATAAATTTAGAGGTTAACATGCAATTTCCAACTGCACAATTAGTTGTAGAGATCTAGATAGCGGCCTATGCCCAAAATCCGTTCTGGTTATTTTTTATTTAGTACTTTGTGGTTGACTACTCGTAAACTCGGAAACCGGTCAACAAATGAGGAGATAAAAAGTAAAGGACACTGTCGGATTGATGTGAGCGGATCTGGTCGTATCGGGATGGTTCAATCCAACAACGCACAACCCTTGTTATCTTTTTTTTTTGTTTTTTGTGAATGGGGTGGCACTATCGGTCAATGTTACAATGCACAGAATATGTTGCACTATTGGCCAAGTTTATATATTATGTAAATGAGGCACTCATTTGAATCACATAAGGATTTGAACCCGTAACCTCTTGAACAGAGGAGTAGTGAATTTACCCGTGCGCCAAACTTGTTTGGTTAGCCCTTGTTATCTTCTAAAAGTACAAGAATGTCACACCTATAAAGTATAACTATAAACAACTTCTCAACCACAACAAAAATATTTTCTATGTAAAAAAAAAAAATCATAAAAGAAAAAGAGGAAAAAAAAAAACTGTTTTATCTAATTGTTTTGCATGTGGTCGGTCCCAATTTTGTTGATTGGTTGATGTGATTAAACACGTGTCAATATCTCAGAGGCCAACAATTTCTGTTTTGTCAAAGTTTTTTATTTTTATTAAAATGTGAAATAAATATCATATTAAAATTAATTCACTTTTTTGTCAGTGCATGCATGTATCTATCTGTTATACATCTCCCCAAAGTCAGCCTCTTAAATCGTGCCACGTCACCTATAGGTGGCCAGCCCAATGTTCCCTTTGAATTTTAGACCCCATTACGTGGCACTTTTTACAGTCATGCTTTAAATTCTCGGATGTTAAAGCAATATTCATGCGGATATTGCATTGCTGCACAAAATCTTATTTGTTGCGATTCATAATCAATGTTTATTTGTTTAAGACGACCCAAAGTCTTCTTTAAAGAATTGATATTGATTTTTTCCATAAAAAAAAAAAAGAAAGAAAAAAGAATTGATATTGATGATTGTGTCCAATTTTATCTTTTGGACAATAAAATAGTGGAACGGATCACATTTGGACAAGTAGCAAACTATCATCAATTATTAATTAATATTAACTAATGAGAAAGAAAATTAAGGTTAATGTCCCCGAACTTTGAATAAGAGTGCATTTTTATGTTTGAATTTTATTTTTTAGCGACGACGCCCCTCTATTTCTCAAATCATGTCACATTGCACACATGCATTACATGACTCACTTGAATTATGTTTGTAAAATAAGATTATTGTTGATAAATTAGCGAGTATGATTTTTCAAGAACTAGTAAAATAAAATCTAAAAAAATTGAGAAAATTAATAAAAATATTCACAAATAAATAATGTGTCGCAAATGAGTCAACTTTCTTGACATTTTTAACAGTTAGGGGGCAATGTGCTACTTTCTTAGAGTACAGAGCACATTCTTGTTAAAGATTAAAGTTTAGGGGGGCAATGTGCTCTAATAAGTAAAGTTTAAGGTTAATTTGTGACAATTAGTCCTTAATGAGATTGCATGTGTAAATAGTATCAACAACCGGTGACTAATTTGGCCAAATGTGAAGCCAAATCAGGCCATTGACGGCAAAAAGAAATGATATTATTATTGTTGTTTAGTTTCCATCAAACAAAGCCATTACGTGTACTTCTCTATTGCATGAGCCTAATTTTTTGCTTTTCAAGTATCTATTTTTAATTCTTAGCTTTGAAAATAGTATTTTTATAGTACTTATGTGGTAGATTAATTTTACATTATTGTCATTTTTATGTCCCCAATACGTATGCACATAATAGGTGTCCAATAAAATAATTTTATTATTTACTCACCAAATTTATATGCTAACACATAGCTTATTCAAAGATATTTTATTATGAATTTATGACCATTATAAAGCAATCTGACGTGTTAAGTATAGAGCTATTAAAGAAGAATTGTTTAAATTAAACGGTAAACTACACCGTAAAACCGATCCTATTCATAAATTATTTTGGACCACTAAGTCTCACAATAAAATGTCGATAAAGATCTCATACCTTAATACAAAGATTTTGTAATAAATTAAACGAATTTAATATATATATTTACTAGTGATTTTAAAATAAATTATTGAGTTGGACTTGACTAAAATAGAGCATGAAAAAAATAGTACCCAAATAGTATTCAATAACATGAAAATAGTATTTTTTTTCTCCAAAATACAATTTTTAATTTTTACTTAAATAATGCCATTTTGATATTTTCTAGTCCTAAATTGTTGTAGATCATGTCATCATGATACATAATTTTGACATTATTGTCCTTTTTCTGTCCAAAACTTGCATTGATTTGACATACACGTTTGTATATACGTATACACATGATACGTGTCCAATTTCCCAATGGTCCCTCTTTTTTATTTTATCATTAACTTTGTTCCTTGTTCAAACTTTTATCGCTCCAAAGATATTATTCTTCATTCGGATATTTTATCTTTTTTATTTTTTAAATAAGATGCTTTTGTTGCCAATTAGTCAAAATCCAAATTCTGCAACAAATCCACACGTGCCTCTCACAGAGCGACACGTGTTGGGTGGCTGACACAAAATATCTCGTTTTTTAAGGTTATTGGGACATATGCCGACTCATCGAAGAGAGTTTCGAGGCTTTAAGCAAAACATCTCTCCATTTTGTGACTCACGAACTCGGATTTTCTCATCATAAAGCAGGTGTGTGACTCACTGAGTTGGTTTCTTGACGCATTTCTTCTTCAATTTTCTTGGGTTTTTTCTTTCCGCCATTTTTGTTTCTGGGTTTAGCTACAGATAGAGCTCTTAATCGATCTGCTACAGATTATAGTAAGTGAAACCCTTTGATCTTAGTACAGTGACGAATCATTTCTCTTCAGGTATATATTCGTATATATAGATGATTTGGGTTGAATATTCAAGAAAGTATGATCTTTGAATGATAAAAGAACTAGTTTTTATTCTTTTTGTTTCTGTTGTTTCATATGGATATATAGTTGCTTTCTGTGAAATCTTGAGTGCTGGAAATTCGGGTGAAACCGGGACCGAGACCCGCTTTCTTTGTTCTTAGATACTCGGAAACCGGATTCATTTTTCCTTGCTAGTTTTTCATGTGCTTTCATTAAATTGTTTTGTGTTAGATCTTGAATGGTAGAAATTCTAGGTGAAACCGGGTCCTTACACTTCGTTTTCCGACACCCGGAAACCGGATCCCTTTTCCTTTGTTAGATCTCGAATCATACAAAAGAAATACCTTCTATTTTTTTTTTTTCATCATATAATTGCTTTATGTGAAATATTGATTCGTAGAAGAACGCTAAGGATTTTTTCTTTCTCCGTATAGGTGATTTTTGTGTGAATTTCTCAAATCGTAGAAGAGATAGCCCTCGAAAGAAACTGATCCTGCCCATGTCGTAAAAGGAACCGGTCGGAGAAGATCGAGAAGGTTTGGTTGGGTAAGGCTAGTGAGGAATTTGAACAGAAAAATTGATGGAGAATCTATCTTCAACGGTTACCGTACCGTATAGGCTCCGCGGTTTGATCCGTGAGGACTCAGTAGGGAAAACCCAAGTTGAGTTCAACGGGCTCAAGCTAGTAGCGAACACGTCAACCTTATTCCCGAATCCGGTCAGCGAAACGTCACATATCGATGAGTTCATGTCTGATTCTCCGGCCACGTACACTAATACTATCTACAGCGAGAGATTCTCGAGGCCCGTCTCAAAATCGCCAACTGAAATGGAAATCGACAAGTTTGAGATCACCGGAAACTACAGGCAAGACATAATTCAAGCCGAGGCGGGATTCGGGTCTCCGAGAAAGACACCGTATACGACGACGAGCAGCTCTAACGGCTTCGAGTCAGAAGCTTTGCCGCTTTGGGGCTTCACGTCCATCTGTGGTCGGAGGCCAGAGATGGAGGATGATGTGGCGGTCATGCCGGGATTGTTCGAAATCCCGGTTGAGATGTTGAAAGATGATTGCCAATCCTTCAATGGCGTGGATCAAATCTCAAGTCAATCTGCACATTTCTTTGGCGTCTATGATGGTCACGGTGGTAGCCAGGTATATATGCTTATAGTTACACCTATATACTAACTTTATTATCAAGTAATTTCGGATAATTTTCATGTAGGAAATCTCTAATTATGTTATTTAATTGACGATGCAATAATTTTCTCATTACGTTGGGACGATTTCCGTGAAGAGTAATGTCACATTTAGGGGAAAATGATGTAAAAATTATTTGTTAAACTCGCAGTCATGTAACGGTATGAAAATCGAGCGATAAATTCAAGGGACATAGTTGTAAATTACTCTTTATGTATAATTTTTTACTTAATATAGTGAAATTTTTGCATCCGTTAGGTCGCTAATTACTGTCGACAACGAATGCATTCGGCCCTGGTGGAGGAGTTCAAAGAAAGCACAAAATCACGGTTGAACGGTTCAAAGAACGGTTTGCCGGATTTGTGGTCCAAAGCCTTCTCGAATTGTTTCGCGAAAGTCGACGCCGAGGTTGGTAAAGCTTGTGTGGCTCCTGAAACCGTGGGCTCCACCGCGGTGATCGCCATTGTATGTCGGTCTCACATCATAGTGGCCAACTGCGGCGACTCGAGAGCGGTTTTGTGCCGAGGAAAAACCCCGGTGGCTTTGTCAGTCGACCACAAAGTAACGCTTCTTCTTTTCTGTCGTTTCGAATTCCATTGTCGTGTTTGACGTTTGAAATTGACACTTGAGTGTTTCTTTGCAGCCTGACAGAACGGACGAGTATGAAAGAATCGAGGCTGCCGGAGGAAAGATTATACAGTGGAACGGCTCTCGCGTCTTTGGCGTTCTCGCAATGTCGAGGTCTATCGGTACGTGTAGTTTTGTTTTTTTACTCTCAAAATATGTCTGAAATAGTTCAAAATCAAAGCTAATAATCTGTTTAAAATCGATCTTCAGGCGACAGATACCTGAAACCGTGGATAATTCCTGACCCGGAAGTGAAGTTCATTTCCCGAGCTAAGGAAGATGAATGCCTCGTCATCGCCACCGATGGCTTATGGGACGTCATGACGAACGAAGAGGCTTGTGAGGTTGCTCGGAGACGGATCCTCGTGTGGTACAAGAAGCACGGTGACAGCGTGGCAGTGGAGCGGGGGAACACGGTGGATCTCGCTGCTCAAGCTGCGGCGGATTACCTCTCGAAGCTCGCCCTCCAAAAGGGGAGCAAAGACAATATCAGCGTGATAGTGGTGGACTTGAAAGCCGCGAGGAAGTTCAAGAAGAAAACGTGAAGAACGGTTTCATTCGTTTTCCTCTTTGCATTTTGGGATTCGCTTAATTTATAAAAAGTGATTTGTTTGAACATGAAAATAAAAAATAAGTGAAATTATGATGTTCAAATCACTTTTGAGTTTTTATGGTCTAAGCAAATCATGTTAATTGACCGAATTAACAAGATTCCGTTTCAGCCCTTCGATTTTAAACCGGGCTAATTGTGATTAGAAGCTGATTATGTACACTGAATCTTTGCGATATAAATGGTATTTAATTATTTGGATACAATTATTTCTTGAATAAATAGCACTTACCAGTTCAATTATATGTAGATACATTCATTTCTCTCGTACTTATATGATTATGATTTTAGTCTTATATAACTTTTCCGGATTAAGTTACTGAAGTTGTGCTTAATGTGCTAAAATTAGCAACGGGACAGCAGACATGTTCGTTCATCTCATGCCGTCGCACAAGCAACAAAATCTTCAGTCCCGTTTCTTAATTTTGGTCGATATTAAAATATCATGTTTGGACGGTTAACAGCGGTTAGAATACGAACACCAAAACAACCCCGAAAAGAAAAAGAAACCGACAGACTTTTACGTGGAAACACGATTTAGAGAGAGAGCGAATTTTCATTTTTCGGTCATCAAACACAAATTCCCCAAGAAATCATTTTAAATAGGTAAGATTCCAAGTTCATATTTCAAGACTGTAATAACATTTACAATTACCCGGCACAAAAAAACGGAAACGTTTAATTGATTCTCGACCCGCAAAGTCTTAAATACAACAACCCGCGTCAATATAATTAATCACAGCTTCTTGTTATGCTGAAAATTGGAGCTCAATCCATTGAGTTTTTAGATAATTTTAGCCTCGCATAATTCCAGTCTCGTTCTTCCGGAAACTCTGCAAGAATAACACATAGATATGGTGAGCTTGAAACTGTTGAAAACCGGAACCGAACACGGCTTAACCTTAAACTTGACCGAGACGCGGGATAAGAATACACCGACAAACTGGCATTAGTTTTTTCCGTCAATATGTGAGAAAACGTACTTGATTTCAAATCCACACATAAATGTGATAGTGTATTATATATTTGGGATATTTGCAGCAAAAATACTTAGTATAGGTGAAAGTAGCGGCATATTGTACTCTTTTTTTTCACGGCGTATGTTCCCAATGTTGTCTAGTGTAAATTCCTAGGTACCCAATGGGATTACTTAAAGTACCTAACATTATTACTTTTGACAACATTAGGAATTTACTTTGCGACTAAAAATGTATATAAGTCACTTGCACATATCTTTGGGGTACTTTTTCCGCGAATATCTCCAATTTATACCACACTTTTAACATTTATCTGTGGATTCTATATCAAGAATGTTTTCTCACATATTACCAAACATGTTTATAATCCATTAATACAGATTTAACATATTTCACTTACAAGTGAGATGCAATGTTGCGAGCGGAGACCCGACGTTGGTAAAATACGACGCAAGGTCGATATCCAAGTCTTCATACATGGTGATGAAAGGATGGTTCTAAATTTCACATTCAAAAAAGGGAATAGTGAGACATTAATTAGTAAATTCGGATCACGAGCATTAACATATTTCGGAAGAAGTTTAGTTACCACGAGTTGATTAGCTGATTGTCTGTCTTTCCAATCTTTCTGTACACTGCAATGCAAATATTTACAAGGAAGACGTATCGGTAAATCAACAAAACCGATAGTATGAAGCTAATCAGGATAAAATATAAAACAAAAGAAAAAATCACCCACTTAAAAAGTAGCTTAGAATGGAGCTTTGTAAAATTACAGCAGTTTATCCTCTTTACTAAAATATCTGCCGGTTTTCGTCGAAGGTTAAAGTTCGAACTATGCGCGATGCACGTTCTACTGGTGTGAGGACACAACAATTTAAAGTAAACGCAAACTTAATGAAGCTTAACATGTTTTTAACTTTGACCGAGATCGCCAAATATTGATACAAAAAAAAGTTAATGGGGCAAATTGAGATAACGTGACAAGTTCAAAGGGGCAAGAGATACAAAAAGAAATTAGGAGGGAAATTAAGACAATACTACAAGCTTAAAGAGCAAATTTTCTAATAACAACTCCAATGTAAAACAATGAGCTCAAATACTCAATTTTCAACTAAATATTGAGAATTTAAGATATGTATTTGTTCAATGTATTAGAATCATAAAATCTTTTCAAGTTACGTTCAAATCAAAATAATTATTTACCACGCAGAAATAAATGAGCAGAACTCCGGAGAAAACTGGTCGGACGGTGCAGAAGGCGCCGGTTCATTATCTATGGCTTCCATGAGCTCGAAAAAGTTGACCCATCCTGCATTTTCCTCTGGAGGGCTATATGGGAATTTCCCGGTGGCTAGCTCGAGCAAAACCAGTCCCAAACTCCAGATGTCACTTTTGTATCCATATGCTGCTCCGGTAATTCTCTCCGGCTGCAAATCGATCAAATAGATGCAAGCAAAATCTGTAATGGAACGACCTTCTATAAACTACTTTATACTTAATGTTATCATAAATCAAATGTGCTTGTCGTTGATGAAAAATTACGAATACTATTATAACTTTTTATGCATATTTAAATTTACTTTAACGCGGAGATATAAGAAATTAACCAAAAAAAGAAGTTCAGAGAGGGCTACTCACAGACATATAGTTGTATGTGCCCAGAAAAGTATTTGCTTGACCAGACGTACTCTCCATGATCGCACTCACACCAAAGTCAGTTATCTTGACTTCTCCTCGATGGTTGATAAGCAAGTTTGACGGCTTTAAATCTCTGTGAATAATGTGTTTTTCATGATGAAGATACATCAGACCTTTGAGAACCTACAGAAATGAGTATGTACAAAAAGAATATATAGTTATAAAATGATACCCTTCAAGCTGCGAAGGTTTGACGGACATGTGATTTACTCAAAAGTTAAAACTTACCTGCTTACATATGGCTGCGAGATACGGTTCTGGAACTGATTTTACGTTTTTCAGAAAATCGGCTAAGGACCCACCGTCCATGTACTCTAAGATGATGGAAATGGCACCATTGTCGTAAAATGACTGGTAACAAACGACTATATATGGGCACTGTGACGATTGGTTGATTTTCAACTCTTGAGCAATCTGCTTTCGATAGGACTCTTCGATATTCATCTGTATTACCTGTAAAAGTAGGAACACCATGTTGGAATAGTGCATTTAATTCTAATCTAAGTACAGTAATAAACATGGAGTGAATCAAATCATCGAGCGCTAGATCAGTGTCGTATCAATCAAAGATACCTTGAGTGCAAAAAACTGGCCGGTCCATTTGTGCTGTACCAATTGCACGGTTCCACCATTGCCTTTTCCAATGACTTTAATAGTGTCGACATCCGCCAAACTCATCTGATCGTCCGTCGGCTGAATCGGAGGCGGCTGCACAATCGAGAGCAAAGAGAACAAAATGAAAACGCCTTTAATAATAATAGTGTTCAAACATTTCATACGAGTACATTCGATTGTAGCGCAGGAGAGCAAATAAAGCCATAGAAGTGAAAAATCGAAATTCCGAATCAAAAGAAAAATCAAACTTTTTCGTAAACTCCTTAATTGAAGATCAAAGAGACCAAAATGAAAATGCATTTCAAATTGAAGTTCTTCCATTTTAGCACAGGAAAGCAAATGAAGCCATATAAGTGAAAACTCAAAGCTCCTATAATATACAAACCTTCCCTATATCTATCTATGTATGTGTTAGTCTCTGTATACAAACCAAAATGCAAAATGCCTTTTCAATTTCATATCATTTCTTGCTTCTAACATTCCATTTCGGCACAAGCGAGCAAAGAAAGCCATAGAAGCGAAAAGTCAAAGCTCCAAATCGAAATCTCCTACAGTATACAAACATTCCTAATATCTATCTATCTATATACATATATGTGTGTGTGTGTGTGTATAAGTGTGTATATCTTACCACTTCCACTTCACTCTGCGAGACAATCCGAACTCCATCTCTGTTCACGAGCAGATCTCCATCCACGAACGTCCCGCTCTCGGTCCTGCCACAACTCACACACATATACATACATGTACATACACACAAATACACATATACGTATACACATCGAGCGGAGAGAGAGAGAGAGAATTACAGGAATTTGGCGAAGGAAACCTCGTCGCGAGGAACGGAGAGCTTGAGGCTCCGAGCTAAGCTTCCCTTTTTCATGGTTTCTCTCTCTAGAAGAAGATGAAGAGAGAGAAGTGGAAGCTGGGAAGATGAAGAAGAAGAAGAAGAAAAGTAGCCCAAACAGAGAATGGAGATTATTAAAAGGTAATAAAAATTAATTAATTAATTAATTATAATACACTCTCAAAAAAATACCAGTCACGTTCTTAAGAAGAAACCAGGAAGAAGATGGTCAATTTTATATAATTATAATTAATTATTACTTTTGAGTAATTGTCATTAATGCCCTTTAATATTATATGGTTGAGAAGTTTGCGGCTTAATTTTAATTTATTTTCCAGAATACCCCCTCTTCTTCTAAAAAAGTATAGAAAATTGACGTAAAATTTTAATTTGTGGAACAAGTTCAATATACAACATTATGAAACTATTGTGAAAAAATATAATAGTTATATTATTTTTGAACTGTTAAGATGAAAGTCTTAAAATATTTTTTAGTAAACAATAAGTTCGAAATCCCACAAAATGAACTTGAATCTCCTCTAGATTGACATTTAAAAGACAAAGCAAAATGCAAGATTCGTAAATAAAATGTATCAGATTTTACATATTAAAAATAAAAAGTCGGACCCAAAGTTTTCTTTCATATTGTCATCGTTAATAAAAAGCAACAAGCAACATGAATTGTGATGTTAATGACATTACCAATGACTCAATTTTAAGCACCGAATCTAATAAAGTCTCACAAATTGATGAAAAATAATAAACTTAAGGAAATACTCTCAAACAAGTCATGTCCTTTGTACAAATTTAAACTTCTTCTCATTTTAAAGGCCCGGCAATTTTTAAGAAAAAAATAACGTAGGAAGTAATGCGGTCAAAAATAAAACTCAAAGGGTAAATTGCACCAAGATGCACAAATAACGTAGGAAGTAATGCGGTCTCATGTTTACTTTTCAAGTCTTAGTCAACGCAAGTGTGTCCAGCTCTTCGAAAGTGAAATCTTTTTTGGAAGTGCTTTTAGAGACTCGTTTATTATATTATAAATGATTAATAAATGTTATTATATAATTATGTTGATGGACAGATATAGTTGGGAATCTAATTATTTGTTGAGGAAAATAAAATAAAAATAAAATTTTATTTTACGGGATATGTTTCTTTCTTAAAATAATGGACACTAACTAACTATAGTGAGATGCGTAGAACATTGATAGCATAGGATAATGTTAATATATAATAATAATAACACAAAAATAATCTATTTTGAAATGTTTGATACATCAATTAATTTATTTTGAAATGTTATATATAAATTTTTAGTTAAGTAACTTGCATTTATACACCTTTTACTTCCTATTTTGATTATAAAAAAAAAAAAAAAAAAAACTCCTATGTATCTTAAAAAATAACTAAAATAACCCTCAAGCATATTTTAGTTTAATTTTAATTTTTTGGTTATTGTCCCTTATTCCTAATTTTAATATTGTTTTCATATACTTAATAGTTTTATTCTTTATCAAAAATATATTATACTTTCCAAAAGGCCAAAATAAATCATCAAGCATAAAAAGAGTTGTCATATGTTCAAGAATAAATAATTTTATTTTTTACACATTTCTGTTTCTTAGTTATTGCGTTTTGATTATTATTTATCGTGCCATTGAAGCATTTATCATAATTTATTTTCTCTTGAAAAACTCAATATAATATGTGACAAAAGCTCTTGGTTTATTTAAATTTACCATTTATAGAAATGGCCAATATCCACATTTATTTTCTCTCAAAAAGAAATATCCACGTTTATTATTTATTTGGAAAGCAAAAACTTTGTCATGATGACGACTGATGAGTAAAGACTAGAATTCCGCATACCACAAACGAATAGTCAAAAAAAGAAGGAAAAGAAAAACAACTTAAATGTATAATTGACATGGGTGGCCCCTTTATTATGAGATATGCGTGAATTTGACCCTTTTGTTCTAAAAAAGCAAAAGTGGCCTAGCCCTTTTATTACATGTACGCATTGGCTCCTCCATTCTGCAAATCCGTTAAATCCGTTCCATACGAAAAACGTAATGGAAGGGCCATTTTTACTATTTATGTTAGGGGTGAACAAAAGAAACCGTAAACCGAGTTTTTAACCGAAAACCGATCAAACCGATACCGACTAAACCACAACCGCTATTAAAGCGGTTAAAACCGAATATACCGAGAAAAAAACCGAATACCGAATTAGGTTTAAACGGGGTTTTCGGTTTTAATGTGAAAACCGCAACCGCTTACCCGGTTTTACCGCTTTAACTAAATCTAATATTGTATTTATTATATTCTATTTACCATACCTATCAACACATCAAAAAGATTTTCTTATCAAATCTCTCGGTGTAATATTAGTATTTAGTAATCCGTTTATGTATAATAATTTATAATATTAACATTTAGTAGTATGTTTATGTGTAATACTAGTAGTCAATTTATAGAGATGTGGTTATTAATTTAAAAGCGGTAGCAAAAAACCGATAATACCGCAACCGAACACCGAATACCGATTATACGGTAAATGCGGTTTTCATCTTTAAAAATAGGGTATTCGGTTATCATTTTTAAAATACCGAAATGCGGTATTCGGTCTATTATTTGTCAAAAATCGCACCGAATACCCGCTTGTTCACCCCGAATTTATGTAATGGAGAAGCCAATCTATACATCTCAAAACGAGAGAGCTATATTAGAAGACTCATTTTCACTATTTATAGAATAGAAGGGCCAAATCCGTACACCCCCTAAAATAGACCGGATGTACTGGAATGTTCATTTCCGTTATTACTAGAATAAAAGGACCAAATCCGTACATCTCCAAAACGGAAGAGTTGTATCAGAGGGGACATTCTCGTGATAAAGTCAAATTTGTACATTTCTCATAAAACAAGGGCCAAGAGAGCCAATAAAGTAAAAATTAATTTAATAGTGTTCTACATCTCTTGGCAATCTTGGGAACCACTCGTTACCAGGTTGATAACAAGCCAAAATCAGAATTCAAATGATGACTCGTCTGAAACCCAATACATTGAAACCAACACTTTAGCTATTAATAGTATTCGTTTAGTTTTAATCTTATCCACTCCATGAAAAATCAGTCCGTACGGTCTCATTTGGACGTGTTCATTAAATAATGTGTGTTTTTTAGTATAGTGAACTAAATATGAAACATTCATGTCTCTTCATTAGGAACCTGAAACTTTACCCGGTTTCAATCCAAATCCGGCTAAAGAAAAATAAAATAAATTCTTCTAAATTGGGTATTTTTTGGTTCCGGGTAAAAAATAAATTTAAAAAATAAATTTTTTTCGTTTTTTTACATGCCTTAATATGTGTCTGTCATATATCAAATTTAGTCACCTTACAAGCAAGCCAAGAACACATAAGGTAATTAAAGAACCTTAATCTGAAAATTGCTATGGGAAGATACAAAATGAGAATCAAAATTCAAGTGAAAATTGTATATTGTATAGAT
This sequence comes from Parietaria judaica, assembly GCA_954871525.1. Taxonomy (NCBI): domain Eukaryota; kingdom Viridiplantae; phylum Streptophyta; class Magnoliopsida; order Rosales; family Urticaceae; genus Parietaria; species Parietaria judaica. Next base: position 1,110,429 of record OX940864.1, on the reverse strand, counting down.
CTACACACAAACACACACACATACATATATATGTGATATTTCCTTGAAGATTTCAAGCCTCTATGATGTTGAAGGAGAACTTGGAAAGCAATTGCGGGATGCCTGATATAATTTGTCCATATGTCTGCATAACAAATGAAATTGTGTATAAATGTTCATTCACACTATTTTTTATTTTTATTTATTGAAGTTAGGGATATTTGCGGCATAAATATCCAATTTTATACCCACTTAGCATATTTCCAATTTCTTTATTTAGAGGCAATTGTACCCAAAGGCCACAAAATAACGTTGAAGTAAAATTTGTCCATGTTCTGTTAAGGTCTGTTATACGAAGGACACTCACGTCTTAAAACTTTGAAAACATCAATTATTCAATATTTTTATAAAACTAGAGATGCAAGCTTGATGTTAATTCAATATGGACAAAGTTGTACCCCGGCACTAATACAAGATTGGTACTTACGCCGCAAATATGCCTTAAAAATAAACATTCCTACATATATAATCACTGAATCATCTCTTTATCATCTCTTTAGATGATGCAAGAATCTTAAAAGACACGAAAACACAAATAGAATGTGTTACTTATTGCATTACCTTGTGATTTTCGTGAATTTGGCACATCGGAACTGCGAGCAACTTTAGGTTCTTAGGAACGATGAACTTGCGACTCTCCGGCAACTTCACGAGGTAGAGTTTTGTGCATTCCTGCTCAAACGGAGACAACATGAAGAAACTTGATTAATTGGAAACGACATCAAAGAAGGGAATCTACGGGTACCTTAGGAGCTTTAACACTCGGTGACAAGAACGGATAAAGCAATGTCTCAAAGTCCGGCCGCCACCACATTCCTAGGAGTTCACTAACCTGAAAAATAAAAAGAAATTATTGATCTTTCATCAAATTGAAATTAGAACTGAAAAAAGAAAGTATTTTACGACTATGTCCTCTCCGTATATCAGTAGTATATCTCCCCCTAATATTTTTATCGGTACCGTTTTCCCGCTAGGCGTTAAGCTTGTCAACAGTAACAGTTTTTCCTCTGATTGTGCCACATAATTGATGTTTCCGTCAATTTTTGAGTAGAAAAGTGATTATTTTACATAATAACCGATGACTAATTACGGCTGTACCCTCTCAGATTATCATTATTTTCGGAAACTACCTTATGCGAAAGTTCATCAATGATCATGCAAAGTGACAGTTCAATGAAAACCTACAATTATATAACGTCTCGATGGGAAAATTGTTTTTAAGAATCACGTTTGATGAGGAAATTGCGAGCGTAACCATATATTAGTTTAAAAAGCCGCTTTTACCTCCCATTGTGTAGCATCACGACCATCTTTTGCCGAAAGCTTCCTCGATAACTTGCGCTTCAAGCCATCAATTTCTGCAAAATCGGTAGACGCAAAGCTTGATGATAATTCTTCAACGACCAAGTTACCAAAATATAAAGGGCTTGATCTTGTGACTGATTACCGGATTCACCGGGCCTTAAGCGGCCCCCGGGAAGCTTAAAGACGGAGTTCTTCACTTGCAAGAGCAGCAAATGAGGATGTTTAAACAATTCAACCTGAAAAATTCATGACAATCCTCTATTAAATTCAAATTTAAGACATAGGAAATTAAACACTAAATTGATATTTATTTATTTTTCTCTTCTTCAAATGTTTACAAGAATTATATTGCATAGTAAATACTATATACTAACTGCTTAAAAACGACAACTATATTCAAGAACTAAATAAACAATATATATATATAGTTAGTAAAATGGCTACACTGCCAATAAATATATTCTTTGATAATTATAAATCCTAAATCTATTTATTTTTTGGAAGAATAAATCCCTCTTATTATCCATAAAATAAATTAATAAGTACAGAACAGTCACGGTAAAAATACCTAAGTTGTAATCAACTACCCGGCGAAAAGGCTTTTTCTTTTAGTGGAAAAATACTCAAAGTTCGGTAAAAAAAAAAAAGTAATTCCATCCCATTAAAAAAAAAAGTTGATAAAAGGATAGAAATAAATAAAATAAATTATAAGAAATTTAAATTGCATAGAGAGACACATCTCCATTTTTCAAAGAAATATTATTTCACATTCAAACCAAAAATAGCAGGAATATATACATATATATATATATATATATATATATCTGTGTGTGTGTGTGTATAGTTATAAGAAGCAACCAGAATAACTGCCTGGACACAGGTCCTTAGTCCACGAGCTGAGAAGCTAAGCACAACAAAGTCAAACACACCATCATCATTCATCAATATAATACTATTTCATTTCTCCAGAAAATTGAAGAAGACGAAGTGTTTGTTACTTGACTCTCATCCTCTGAAACCGATCGCCCAGATCCTCGTCCTTCCATGGAATCGCCTCTCTCGATCCGAAGTAGTAACGGCTCAGAGGATACACGTTCAGAGCCAGACTCCGACTTCGCTCGCCGCCGTCACCGTTACTCTCACGGCCGACTCCGTCGCCGTTACCGTTCGCCTCCGATTGGACCGACGCTGTGTGCATAGTCGTGGTCGAGATCAACGGAGATGGAAGAGTGGCGTCACTGTGTCTGTGTGAGAGAGAGTTTCAGAGACTTTTCAGTGTCGAACGTGGCGTTTCCTGAGAAAGCCAATGAATTATTATTTTATATAGAAAATCAAAAGAGATAATTACGGCAGAAGTTACCAATTTTATATTAATGAATAATGATAATAGTTGATAATGAGACTCGTAAGAAAATGTTGAAGATGAATTTTGTTACGAAAAAATTAAAACTCAAACATAACATTAATTATTTAATAATCGAAAACTATATTTAGTAGCTTCACATACGTAAACTCGACATGAACAAAATAGAACCTCGACGCCGAACACGTATATCTCAAATAAAAAAGAGTAAAAATGGCTGTAATGTTGAAAAATAACAACTACAAAAAAAATATTTAAGTAAGCATAAATTATACAATATCTACTTTAAGAAGTATTTTTTTTAATCAAAACGAGTTTCGAAATAATTCTACAATTTAATAAATTGATTTTTAAGGTTATTTTTTATTAGAAAATACTATCTGATAATTTTGTGTTGTACACGAATTAATTATTTTTTATTAAATTTATAAGTTTACCAAACTATATTCTATTATTTTACAATAATAGGTGGTATTGCTGATACAAATTATAAAATAGCAAAAATTAAGAGAAAATATCTCAGTCAATAAATTATAGATCTCATATGTTTTGGTGCTACTACCTTTTTAGGTTAATTAATAAACTTAAATGAATTTTTTTTATTTAATAAATAATATTTTGTCAATTTATTCTATATATCATAAGTGTTGGTGTTGTTTGACTTTTCAAAGAAGGGCTTTGTTGGGCTTTGCATGGATGACGTGGACAGTGTTACAGATTTCTTGTTGGGCTTTGACTTTGGGCCAACCTCCATGGGCCCACCCAACCACCATTGGATCGGTTTTAACTTTTAACTATCGGGTTTGCCCCTTGAATTTGTTTCCTTTACCATTACACCCCAAATTGAGAAATACATACAAATATGACCTTCTGAGAATTTTAGGATAAAAATCTATACAAGTAATTGATAATACTTTGGTAATATATGACCTTATTGGGTGTAATTTCGTAATAGTTTTATTTGACTTATCAAAATGAAAATAAAGAAAATTATTTATTTATTTATTATGATAAATATGGACTTCTTGCAAGCTAAGTGAAGTAGATAGTGAGTAAGCTAATTGCTTTGCCTTCAGATGATGAAAATTGAAAAGTGAAGAACTATCTTTTTGGCTATTATGATCAAAATGCCAATGGGACCTAGCTAAAAGTTTGGCTTTTGCTACCAGTTGTTGAATATTTGGAATATTATTGTGTCAAGTCTCAACATAACAATCACACGGTTATTTTTTATTTATTTATTTTTAAGCGAATCTTTCTCTTAAACAAGTCCATACTAGACTCTTTTATTAGAAAGTGAGAAAACTAGCACCACCCAAACTGCCAAATACATAAGCTAACTTACTTAATTAATTTTTGCGAATAAATCTTAGAATCTCGTTAAAATATAAACTTCAATTACATAATATTTTTATCCGATTTTAAATAATACTATTATTATTAAAGGAAATTGTAAGAAATACCCATTTTGTGTCAAACCTTTTAAAAAACTACCCATTGTGTGTGTAAAAAACTACCCATAATGGGTAATTTTTTAAAAGGTTTGCACAAAATGGGTATTTCGTTAATTAACCCTATTATTAATATCCAAATTACTATTTTTCTAAAAGAAAAATTACTAAATTTATAGTATACAATTTTTTATCCCCATATTATTTATTTACAAATGATTATTGTAGTTGAATAAGGCTATGATTGGACTATGGGAATGAATTTTTTTATAAAATAAATAAGTGATTATTAAAGTGGTTGTAAACATGATTAACTAACAACTTTACATTTGATTGAATAGATATAATGTTACATAAAAAAATATATATATACATATCATGATCCATGAGAAGGTGTGGATATATAATATTATAGCTATTGATAACCGGTGTAACCACTGACTGCTAGACTTCTAATAATATTCCATATAATTATATATTATATACCTAAATCAATTAATTTGTGGCTCGTATTTATTTTCTCCCTTGCTAGTTGCTACTATAAGTAATACGCATAGAAAATGTGTGTTTATCACTTATAGGGTAATTTTGTCGTTTAGTGAGCCAAAAACATAGTTAACGCAAGTCATTGTTGTTAATTAAATACTCTTAAAGATAAAATAAATAAATATAAACATTTAGTGGTTATTGCAGCATATGTATGGTCTTTGTGGTGCACTTCTTAATGGACTGTATTTATCAAGTGGGCACACAAGCATTTAATATGGCTTCCCTTTAGTACAAGCATCAATAAATGAGACTAAAATACCGATAATATTATTAATCCACATAAAAATTGATAACATTTAAGAAGAAGAAAAAAAAAGGTTTTACAATTATGTCACACAACAGAAGATTAATTATGTTATATATGACAGATCATAAATGTAGCTTGTGATGGACATGAGACATTATGACATTCGTGTAATTAGTGACCAAATAAATTTCTGTGTTAGTTGATTCTTTATCACAAACTTTTGAGATAAGCTAAAAGGAAATATGTCTTTTCACAATTAATCAAAACCAACTTGAAAACTGAAAAGATAAGAGAAAACCTATTACTTAAAAAATAATTCAAAACAAAAGAGCAATAGAGATATTTGCAACATAAATTTTAAAATTTGCAGCATCAGTAACATATTCTCAATTTTTTTTCAATTTTTTTTAACAACAATAATACCTTTAAGCCAAAAAAACAGTGTCGATGTTCGATTTTATTCATATCGCATTAACGTATCGTGAATTTTAGATACACATGTATCTTTAGTTTAACAAAAATGTTGAAAAATCGATGTTCTCATAATTTAATTTTAATACAAATGTGTCTCTCATGTAATGTGTAATAGACTAAAACCGAACATAGAAGAAATTGAACTTCGACACTATTTTATTAGAATATTTTATTTTGCCGGCAACAAGTCGGGGACAAATAAAAAAAAGAAATTTAAACAAATATTAACCATAACCGACGGGAGCAACTAGCCAATAACAATCTAAAAAACGATATACAAAAAGTCAAGCAAAGGGTAAGATAGACTTTAGCAAATTATGCCAATAAAAATTTGTGAATTAACTGATTATCAGTAAAATAGTATTTAGTTAACGAGACGTGATTAATAATTATTAGTAAATTAACCTTATAAAATAATATATATATATATGCAATTTTTTTTATTTTTTATTTTTATGAATAATGTCGTTAAAGATATAAACTATATAGGTCATTGAAAAAAAATGACTTAAATTTCAAGCTAATTTAAATTAAGCTAATGACTGCTTTTTATTTTTTAAATTTAAAGTTTTTTGATAAATTATTTTTACAGTTATTGCCTTTTATTTATGCAATTAATTTATTTTAGACAAGAAATGAAAAGAAGTCAATTTCCTTGACCTTGAGCTTGAGCTTTCAGTGAATTAATGGCGGCTTGAAGCTCAGCTTTGCTTACCCTGCAAAACACCTCTCCATTACCCAAACGCTCTTCAAGATCCTCCATTTCTGATCCCAACAACATCGCCTCTCAAACTTTCGAAATCCCAGGCGAGTTTTTATTCCCTGATTATTTATTTCAATTTTTCTTCTTGAATTATGCATATTTATCGTAATTTCCGATTTGAATTTCGCGCATCTTCGGAGAACCACAGTCAATCGCGCATGGTGTTCGTGATTTCGTTTTTCCCCTTTGTGTTCTGTGGAAAATTCTGGTGTTTGTAGGTAGAATTACCAATTCTTTCATGGATTTTCAGCGATTTGTGTCGAATTCGTAGTTTCTCTGATGAAATTTGAAGGCCGTTTCTATGATCTTGAAGAATTTTATGATCTTAGGAATGATATATGGCTTGGAATTTTCTGTGTGTTGAAAAAAATAGAAGAAAAATGAAGTAAATTGAACATGTTTAGGGTTTGCTTGTTCAGTGTTCTTCACTTTAGTTGCTTATGTGAAACTGATGTGTATATACATGTGTATATATATATATATTGTGAAATTCATTGGTTTGTGACTGGGTGATTTTTCGAAAATCATGAGCTACAAGTGTTTTACAATATTTATATAATGGATCATAAGAAGAATAACTTTTTCAATTTTGCGAAACAGATAGACCAAGCTCGAGAAATCGGGAGGATCGAAATTGCGAGCCAAATACATCTTCTTCGAGAACCGATGGATCAAAGTAAAATTTTCTCTTGTAGTTATTATTTTTTCCTTTTAAAAAATTAGCATTTCGGACTTTTGGAGCAATATTTCATGACTGCATATATGTAAAATAGTTCATGTTCAAAAGAAGCTTCTGTCGGGTTTATTTGCTTACACTTGTTTCGGTTTCTTTTCGTTTTCGTAGGAAACATTGATGTTGAGGAGAAAGAGGGATTGAGAAGTGGGGTCGAGTTAGTGACATCGGTCTCCGATAAGCATCAAGAACTTTTGAGACCGGCCGCTCGATATTATTCGATGTTCAAAGGTAATGGTCCAATTTAAAAGTATAAGGATAATTAATCATAAGTTTAGTGCAAACTAGCTATGTTGCAAGTAAAAGAATAATTTATTGAGTGCTCAACCGGGTTGTGTTTCGATCTTTTTTTTTTTTACTTTGCTTGCATAATTGGCCCGAGCCCCCATTAATGGAGCTTCGAAATATTCTCTACAAGCAAATTGAGAATACAAATTCCTCGTTACAACTGGCGATCAAGGTCTTCTACGATCGAAGCTCTGAAATCTTTTAATTGAATATGCACATTTATGTTTACTAGGGCAAGCAACGGATGCTAAGGGCAAATATTCGCTCATCCGAGACGTCGAAGAATCACAAACAGGAATTTATGACAAACCCCTCCCTTGCTTTGGCTGTGGAGTTGGATGGTTCTCGTGAGTACCTCTCCTTTCCCTCGCATCATGCTGCATTTTACCGTTTTGTCAGTTTCTTATGTTTCTCTTTCATGGCAGTTTTCTGCTAGGGTTTGCATTCCCGCTCCTGTGGTACTACGGGGCATTTCTGTACTTTGGTAATCACTACCGCAAGGATCCTCGGGAGCGAGCCGGGCTTGCAGCTTCTGCCATAGCGGTAATTTTCTTAATTCAACTCTCAGATTTGCTTCTCTCTTTAGAATAATATAAAACAAATTGAAGAAGTTATAAAAGGAAATCGAGATTTTATTTTCTAAACAAAAATCGCCGGGAATGTTCCTTGATAGTTTTTATTTTTATTTTTAATATCTATGGAAAAAAGAGATTTTTTCCCCTAAAAATAGTATTGTTCCTTGCCGAATTCATTCACACTTGTGTTGGTGTTCAACACGAGATTCACACTATCGGTGCTCAAAAAAACACAAGGAAAATAAATCTCTTAATTTTCTTAGTTTCTCAATGTTCTTACGTTCTAAGTTAAGCTTTAAGCTCACATTAAACTGCTTTTTATTTTATTTTATTTTATTTTTTCTTAGCTCTTGCGCTTGATCTTGGAATCCAAAGCTGTAATTTAATATGATCGTTTGCATGATCGCAGGCTCTTACATGCTCTGTCGTGTTGTTGCTCGTCGCACTTATTATGCTATTCTAGCTATACATGAATTCAGTCCCATTTTGCTCTCAAAAACCGTTTCAAACTGGAAAAAACGCAGCGTTAAGTTGGAGAAGACGGTCGATACATACGTAAGAAAAAGGAAATGGACCGAAAACAGGACGAAACTGTAAATTAGAGTAGCTGAGGTGTCCATAAAACGAGCTCCGATGGTGAAAAACTTAATCTGTTCTTGTTTTTCGCTTTTTGATATAATTTATAGATAAATTTGTATGTATGAGTAAATATGTATAAGAGAGATATTCTCATTTAAAGCTACCATTTATAACATGTAATGATCATTGATTATATAAGACTCTAAATAGAGTTTGATGAAGCTCCAAAATCTTTTGATTAGTAAAAGTTCAAAATGACTGTAAAGAGTAGATCATTGTTGAAGTTGAGCCCTGAATTATTACATACATTTGGTACACATCACAAGACGTGATTAATCGTATCGGATTTGCATCGGTTTGTGCTGTCGAATCTCGCAGTAGAGCATTCTTCATGCTCCCATACGATAGAGTTAATGAGGATCGTGTTCAAGTGTACCCGTCGGTAAAAAAATATTTCTGTGCCTTTTGTGTTCAATAGTCTTACCGGGACGCATAGTAAACAACTCAAACGCGAAAAGCCGATCTCAAATACCGAAGAGTAGATGATTTTCTAGAGTTGGGACCTTGATTCGAGGGACATATTTGTATATAATATTTACACAAAAACAGTATAATATGTATATATATAAGAGCTTATAGGGTAAGGTAAGTTCTTATCATGGTGGCTCCTGTGGGATCAGACATTAGGTGTCTGATGAGTCCCATTCTCAGGTCGTTTGGCGCTATAACAAACATGTAAATCGCAAACACCGCCAGATCGCCCGACGACAGCGACGACCCCAGGAACCCCCGCCACATCCTGCAATGTTCAATTCCCGTTACGAGGACCATTTTGGGCCGTAACCATTTGAAGAATGCCGTTTTCTTTAGTGTTGTTGTAATCGGATGATAAATGCGTGTATTGAATTAGTTATGTATTTGAGGAAAAATTTGGACATACCACTTTGGTAATCTGAAGAAAGTGCGAAAAAACGTCCTTATGCCTTCGATGTCAAGCTGCAAAATGAGCGCCAAACCGAACAGGAAGAACGCCCTTTGGCGCTTCCGTTCTAGCGGCCAAAGCGAGCTCCAAGCTGAAAAAAGATACATATATTAATATAAATGTTACTGGGATATTTGTGGCAAAAATACAAATAATTTAGGTGAAAGTGACTACGTATTCCTTTTCTGTTTTTCTCGCAGCATATGTTCTAAATGTTGTCAATTACTTAAAGTCAAACATTACACTTTTGACAATATTAGAAATATATGCCCGTGACAAAAAAGAGAAGTGGAATATGCCGCCACTTTTCACTCTTCGTACAGTATTTTCCGTAAATATCCCAATTTGACACAGATTATATACATAGATAGAGATATGTTAATTACCCTGCATGGAGATATTTCCGTTAGAATGTCCCTGCTTCAAGATTCTGGCAATCACAGAAGCATATTTTGGAGCTTCCGACAGAGATCTCACAACTGAATAACCTGTTTTTTTTTTATTATTATTATTATTTTGCAAAAACGTGAATATAATTAACTACCTGATTAGATGAGTTTTTTATAAATAATAATAATAAAAAAACTTGTAAAAATCCGTTGTTAATCACCTGTGGCCGGGTGCACCATACTAGCAGCTGCACCAAATGCAAGGTTCTTTTGCTGTGTGTTGGGCAAAGATCCACCCACTGGAATATAAGACCATTCCTGTATTTAAAAATAAACTAATATATAAAATGTGCATCGTAATTAAAAAATATCAGAGATTCAATAAATGATCAAACATTTTAAAGAAAAAAAAAGTGTAATTTATTAAACTCAGATCAGAAACCATGAATTAATAAAATACCTCTTCGTAAGTTTTTAAAATGCGAATCCCCATTGTCTTCAACCTTGACAAAAGCTTCTTCTTCAACAAATCAAAAGGCATGGCGTCTTTCGAGGCCAAACAAGTTTCCTGCAAATACAAGTTTTTTTTTTAATATTAAAAAAAGTTTTAGGCAAAAGTACCAATAATAATAATCCGGAACTGACCTCGAAGAAGACTTTAGTGGGAGACATAGGCATGGCGTAGAGAAATGTGGGATATTCAGCTTCTAATCCTAGAGTTGTATTCTTTTGCTTGGTGTAGTCTCTGTAGTCCATGAAAACCATTAAGCTTGGATCATATGGATTATTTTCCACCTGAAAAATAAAATAGAATAAAATAAAATTAATTAATCGAAGAGGCTTACCGGAAACTGTATGACTGGATAAAAACGGTTTTATCCAGTCATACAGTTTGAGAACTAGATTTTTTAAACCTTAAAGTGAATCTCTTGAAAACGGTTTTACATGAAAGAATAAATCGGTTTCGGTTACAATTTCTCAAAATACCGGTTCACCGGTTTCACCCTAGTAGGAACAACGACAAAGGAGCTAAACAAAGGAGCTTGGATTGAGTGACTGGATCAACTTGTTGAATATAGTTCTTAAGAAACTAAATAAACCCCGCGAAAATTTATATATATATATATATATATATGTATAATTACTAACTGTTAAATATGAAATCTGAATCTGATCATGTCTTACCTCAACCTCGACACCGTAAGCGGTCTGAACTGAGACCTTCGGACCGCCAACCTCGTACTTTAAGAGTTTCCCTGAAGCAGCGCCTGATGCAACACTCGCAAGCCTAAACTACTATGTTAGATTTCCGTACATGAATACTGCTATTTTAACTCACTTTAAAAATATTAGATTATATGTAATTATGAGTTTTGTGAGGGCTATTTTTACCGGTTCTGGTTCAAAAACCAGTAAAATACTGGTTTTTACCGGTCCGGTTCCTGGTTCTCAGACCTAAGAGAGGACTCTACCTGCAAGGAACAACAACATCTTGTTCGCACATTACAAGGCTTTGCCCGTCGTCGCCTTCCTCGATGCTTTCCACTTTCAGGTTAAGAAACGAAACACCTGACTCGACACACCTATGAAACATTAATACTGATTATACACCATTGCCACAACACAGAGTTAACATCACGTCAGAATATAACTGTTGTTTGAAAGTACAGGCATTGTTCATACCTCTTCATCAGCTCCTCATGAAGCAAATGGCGACTGACACGTCCGTACGCGCGGCCGATCAAAATAGGATCGTCGTTGTCGAGATACACAATGGTATCCTGCCACACATGCTCGATACACTTGGCAAGACCAAGATCTGACAATGGTACATATTTAGGGTCAATCAAAGATCCAATTATTATACAAAAATATTCAAGGAAGAAGAGCCTATTCTATTCTATTTCTTATATCCAAAAGAGACTATATTTTAATAGAACATAAAAAGTATGAGCTATGCCCATTATGAGATCGTTGTCGTAGAGCCGTTTAATGAGAAATTCTATTTTCGATTCTAGTTCTTCGATAAGCAATCTTTAGTGTTCCGGCTGAGTTATGAGCAGCTGGGAATTTGTTTAGCGCTTTGACATATTGTTTAGATTAAATAGGAACTAAGCGAGAAGAATAACGAGTCTAACTCGATTATGGCTCTATAATATTCTCCATCTATATGATTGTAAACTCACCATGTCATAATTGATTCACTACCAAATCCTCTTTTCAATCTAAACTCTCAGCTCTATAGAAAATTTACAAAAGTAATCTAATAGTTCTTTCTTCTCCTTAACAGTACCTTTGAATTCATCTTCCCACACACCGTAGTTGTTCGTGAACGGAAGATCCGGTCCGATGAGCCCGACATTCAACCCTAACTTAGCCGATTCCGCAGCCAGAGCAAGACCAGCCGGGCCACATCCGATCACCACCAAATCCAGTATCTGATCCCCGATCGAAATCGGAGGCAGCTAAAACAAGAGAACAGAGAAAACAAAGAAAACTATAGTTATGGAAGGCAGAGAAAAAACATATCCATAGATGACATGAATATAGATCAAACTCTCAAAATGTCAATGAACTTAACAAAGCAAATGAATGCATGTATTCCGATTTCGATGTGAATATAAACTTTTCGAAGCGAAGTCAGAATCCATGGAAGCGCCAAAGAAAAAATTTCCTCCAAAATGGTCTACAGAATCTCTGGATTAAGCTCAAACACAAACCATTCCCTCTCATTCACGAATCATCAACTCAAAGAGGACACAGACAAACATCTGACAATCACAGAGCACCGATGATGAATATAATATATATATATATATATATAGTGAGAGCAAACCTTGTCAGAGAGCTTGGCCTGCAGATCCATGTCCTTCCTCTGCTGCATTTGGACGAAGACGAGCTCGGATCCCCCGGCCTTGACGAAGTCCTCCTCGTCGGCGAAGCCTTCCTTCACCGCCACGCAACCCTCGCTCTCCGCGCTGGCCGCCACGCGCAGGGACCGCCGACACAGCCCGTACCGCAGAACCTGCTGCTTCCTCGCCGCGCTCCCTCTCTGCCAGAACGACACCGTCACCGCTCCCAAGCTCCGAGCTCCCAGCCCAACGCACTCCATGGTCAACATCTCTTCCTCTCCTCGGCTCCTTACTCCATCGCAGACGAGAATGACAGCATGCGCGTATCACCACAAGCTCAAGTTCAGCGTAGAGCTTCTCTTCTCTGCTCTTCCTCTTCCTCTCTCCGAAGCTCTGCTCCAATGGCGGTTTTCTTCAGAGCTCTGTGGATAACCAGAGAGAGCTCTCATTCTCATATGGTGTGATTCTCATTTGCCGGTCATCCGCGAACTGCCACGTGGAAGACGGGGATTCGCTAACACACCCTTATCGTTAAGATATTAACGATTTTTATTTCTCTTTTTTATTTCTCGGTGGGCCCCACGCCATGCATAAGCGGAGAAATGAAAAGAGTGTGAGTTATAAACTGTCAGCTTTGTTTACTTTTTATTTTGAAAAGTCGTATTTTTGTGATAATTATTTGTTTTTTATTTATTATATTTTAAAGGAGTTTGGTAAGTTTTTAGTGATTTCTTACACGAAATTTAAGTTTAAACTTTGTCATTAGTAAAAGAAAAAAAGATAATATATTAGCAGAAGTTTCTAATTTCGTTGTAGATAAGTCCCAATTGTTATAATTTTACAATAAGTAGACAATATTTAACGTTATATGTTTATAACGAAATTTCGGAAAATCTTTCAAACATGATGACTTGCATAAGAATTTACGAAGTCGTTCCTATACTAGCATTGAAGTCAAATTCAACAATAATAGTATAATGAAATTGAGTTTTTTTAGTAGCTTCACTAGAAGTGTGGTAAGTACTATCGTATATTTGGTAAATAAATTTAAAGATTTAAAAACAACCCGCATCGATAAAAAATAAAATGCAATAATGATACTCAATTTATAAAAATAAAAAATAAAAAAAATTGCACCAAATTTGCAGTAGTACACCCTCCTTTTAAATTTTAATATGCGGATTGTGTTCGTTTTGTGTACTCGATTAAAGGAACAATTATAATGTTTAGTAATTTGATAAATAATTATATCCATAATCATGAAAATACATGTAAAATACTCTTTAAGAAAATTTATAATGACTTTGTTTGGCAAGAAATAATAGAGTATTTGAAAATAGATTGTAAATAAAGTTAAACTATATCTTAGAATTAAATTTAATATTTTAAGAATTAATGTGACAAGTTGGGGAGTTTGTCAAAAATCTGACTCTTATGGAGATAAGATATGCTATGCTATGCTAGAAAGTCAACAAATAATTAAGACTAGGTGCCTTGTTCTTTATAAAAATATAAACTAATTATTATTTTAATGTTTCAAATAATTACTATTATTATAACGTTAATAGACAAATCAAGAAACAAACTAATTTGCAACAATAATGAGTGTCTAGAAAATACCAAAGCATGAGTCGTTGGGAAATGGGATGGGACTTTTATAGTTTATATTTTTTTATTGAAAATACAAGTAATCCATATGTTAATTTATAGGGCAGTAATGCACGACATTTAGTCAACAAGGGTTTTAGGTCCCCAACCTTTCAAAGTGTGTGCAAAAATACACAACGTTTGTTGAATGTAAAATCCGTTAGTCCTTCCGTTAGGGATGTTAAATTATGCTGATGTGGCATTGTTAAACTGCCAAATGGACTGCCAACTTGTAATATTAATTACATAACCTAATTAATAAGAATAAATTAAATCATATTTTAATTATGATTCAAAAAATAAATTAAAACTTTAAATTAACGCGCAATACTTATTTAACGCGTAGTTCCTATTTTTAAACTCGTGCTTCAATATTATTCACATCTTTACTATGTCATTTTTTAAATTACAGTTGTTTTTAATACTCGGTCGTTTTTCCAAAATTTTAGTCGTTTCTAATAAACTGTCGTTATGTAATCTTTGCAAATTTTAGTTGTGTTTAATCATCCGTCGTTTTTCAAAATTTTAGTCATGTTCGACGAAGAGTCTGTTAGAATTTTAGGGGTAGTAAAAATTATTTATTTAATTTAAAGTATGAATTTGTTTTTTGAATCATAATTAAAATTTGATTTAATGTATTCTTATTAATTAAGTTATGTAATTAATATTACAAGTTGACAGTCCATTTGGCAGTTCAACGATGCCACATCAGCAGAATTTAACATCACTAACGGAAGGACCAACGGATTTTACATTCAACAAACGTTGTGTATTTTTGCCCACACTTTGAAAGGTTGGGGACCTGAAACTCCTGTTGACCAAAGGTTGTGCATTATTGCCGCAATTAACCCTAATTTATATCAATGTTCTGTTGTAGCTTTTAGAGCCACAAGTATTTATGACGAAATTTAATTAATTAAGATAATTTATTTTGTATTTTTTTTTACAAAGTGTGTGGCTTCTAAATGGTGACTTAAAAAAAGTATTCTTCGTAGTTTGTGCAAAATAATGTGAACCAACATTTAGAGAAATATTTTTAGTTAAAAAATAAAATAGTTTCCTGAAATTTGGCATAATTTTGTAATATACACCTTTCCTTTACAAGGTAGCATGTATTCATGATAAATATAGACATAAATTAACAAAGCTAAATAATTTCAAATTTCCACCATATTTATATCAAAGACAAAAAATACTTAAAAAAAGTCTAAAATATTTATGACACCGAATTTATTGATTGACATTTTTTTATTAGGAAGGATCAAGAGCATAAACTATAATAAATAGAGGCTTCTAAATGGTGGGGTTGCTATGGAGAAAAAAGAAAAATCTATTGGATAAATTGGCAAAGACTTTGCGATGAGAAAGATCCGGGAGGGCTAGGTTTTAGAGATTTCAAATGCTTCAACCAAGCTATGTTTGTGAAACAAGCTTGGCGTCTTCTTCAAAACCCCATGTCTATTGTCAGGCGTATTCTTAAGGGAAAATATTTGCATAACAAAAATATTTGGGAAGCTACAGTGACAAAAAGTTGCTCACATATTTGGCGAAGTATTTTATGGGGACGAGACTTAATTAAGAAAGGTGCAAGGTTGAAAGTTGGGAACGGTTACGCTATTCATCCCCTTCATGATCCTTGGATTCCAAGACCGGTTGAGTTCAAACCTCTTTTCGCAATTCGTTCTTTGGATAGAGATTCTCGTGTCGAAGATTTTATCCTTGATGACGGAAAATGGGATTCGGATCTGCTCCGACGCTACTTTCTTGAACTCGACGTGGAAATTATTGAAGACATTCCTTTGAGTCTATCCAAAACAAGATCGGTGGATTTGGCACTTTGACCTGAGGGGTGTCTTTTCAGTTCAATCGGCCTACAAGGTAGCATTTGACAGGGAATTCGGCATGAATCAAGCCGATAACTCCAATTATAGGGCTGCTGGAAGAAGCTTTGGAATATAAGCGTGCCGAACAAAATAAAAAATTTTATGTGGCGAGCTTTTTTTGAAACGCTGCCAACCCGTGTAAATCTTGGTCGTAGAGGTATCGCTCTCGACCGAAAATGCCCGAGATGCGGAAGTGATGATAAAACTCAATTCCACGCCTTACTTACTTGCCCGGCTTCGGCTGCTGTTTGGGACTTTCATCACCTTCCCGACGAGGTATTTTTTCCAAGTAACTTCCCTTTCGCTAATGTATGCATGCACCTTGCGAATTCGCTTTCTCCCGCTGATTTTGAGAATTTTGCTACCCTTTGTTGGTTCATTTGGAGAGATCGAAATCGTATTGTCTGTGGCGGCAAAGTTTTGCCCACTGTTTCTTTGGTTGAATGCGTTGTAACTATGCTTTTCCGAGTTTCATGTAACTCGCAAACATCATGGCGAGATGATTCATAATCTAGATCATGATAACTCTAAACGTCAATGGTTACCTCCTCCGTTTTCAACCATTAAGATAAACATTGACACTGCCTTTCACCGGAAAATGGTTGGACTTTGAGGGATTTTTCAGAAATTCTGAGGGTCATGTATTAGGCATCTTTGGTGATACGATGCGTGGCTGATCCTCGGTGGCTGTTGGAGAGGCTCTTGTTATCCGTTCTGGGCTGTTAGTAGCGAAAGCTCGTGGTTTCGAGAAGCTCATCATCGAATCTGACGCGAAGACGTTTGTTGAGGCGATTAAAAAACATCCGCTATCCAACGATCATGGTACTATCACAGAAGATATTCAAAGCCTTTGTTGTGACTTTTCCGATATCTCGTTTTCCTATGTTTCGAGAAACTGTAATTCAGTTGCCCATGCTATAGTGGCCAAAACTCTTTCCTCTAATTTTCCCGGGTGTATTTTCGATGCCATACCCCGTTGGGTTGGTAGTCTCCTTGTGTAATTCGTGCTTCGGCTTTCTTTAATGAAATTTTATTTAAAATAAAATAAAATAAAATAAATAAATAGAGGCTTCGCTCAAAATCATCGAGATAAAACCATTACTAAACTCGATACACTTTGAGGAATTTTTATTCGAAAATATTATTCCAATAACACTAACTAACAAAAATATTCAATGAAATGGAAAGCTCTTTAAATCATTTTTTAATTTACATTCAAATTAATAAATAAATAATGAGGTTATACAGACTTAAATATTATTTATTAATCAAGCTTGTTTGGTGTAATGATAACTTCACTACATACCTCTTTAAAAAAGTTACGGGTTCAAATCCCATAGGACTCAAATGAGTGTCTCATTTACATATTGTAAACTTTGTCAATAGTGTTATATGTTCTTACACTAAATATATTTAATAATGTGATAGTGCATTGCAACTTTGGTCAATAGGGTCACTCCCATTAAAATAATATATAATATTTATTGACTTTTAAGATATTTTTTCAGCTAAGAAAAAGAACGCCTCTCAATCTTGAACATTAACATCATTCGATGTTCCACATTTGATGTCATGAAAATAAAATATCCTTTAAAATCGTTGTGAGGAATGATATAATAAATTAATAATAAATTACTTTAAATCCGTAAGCTTGCGAATCGGTGAATGACACGTGAAAAAATCTAATTAGCTGACAGCCGTGCACATCATGTAATATTCCATTGCGATCAACGGAGTTCGTATAATTTTCCGTACATGTTCAAGATTACTAAATTTGTTATAGACATTAATAATACACCTTTATTTGCTTTTTAGACTTCTCAATTGAGATAATCATCATGAAAATATGAAAGATAATTATCATGAAAAATATTAAAGATAATTAAGTTTATGGGGTAATTAAAAACGTTGAGAATATAATTATTTGCTTTTCCATTAGTTTGTTTTCAATTTTACAAACGAATTTATAGTTTGTGATTTTTTGTGTGTGTATATGCTGACAAAATTTAGGTTAAGTTTCATATATGCAATTTGTATTATTATTGGGATTTCGGAAACAACTCACACGAATTTTGATTGATATAAATTATTCTATCTATCATCTATACAAAGAGAGGGGGATAAAGCTATAGATATTTGACTCATATTGATTTTGGAAATAACTCACACGAATTTTGATTGATATAAATATTATTTTACTAGCTAGTTTGCCATCTTTCACGTCCTATAAAAAGGTTTCTTCAAATTAGACTATTTTATGTTAGTTATACTCGTATAATGGTTTTTTTTGTTCGTATAATATTGTTGTTTTATGGCTATTTTATAATTTGTGTTAAGTTTGTATTTTCTAATGGGTAAACTGCGGCTAATGTACCTAATGTTTGATTTTCTGCGGATTATATACCCAATGTTTATTTTTGGCGGCTAATGTACTCAATGTTTGATTCGTTAGATATTTTTGGGTTTTCCGTCAGTTGACCGTTAGAGAGTTATCCTCCTCTATGTACACTTTTCGTATTTTTGACATAACTCACTCATTTTTTGTCCAAATTTTATGCACGACCTATGGTTGGAAAGATAAGAGATAGATCTACAACTTTAATGTTTTAAGTTTTGTAAAATCAGTTTTAAAAAAATACGAAATTTCAAGTACAACGTAAAACTGGACATTAGTTTAATGCAAAATATTTGTTTCGAGCAAATTTTAATATACTTAATGACTTTTTATGATGAAACGTAAAACTAAAAAGTTGTAGATAAACTTTTTATCTTTCCAACGGTTGTTTATTTATAAATTTTGGACAAAAAATGAGTGAGTTATGCCAAAAATATAAAAGATGTGATGTGAAATAATATTTCATATTTTTGGCATAACTCACTCGTTTTTTATCCAAAATTTATAAATAAACACCCGTTGGAAAGATAAAACATTTATCTACAACTTTTTGCTTTTACGTTTCATCATAAAAAGTCATTAAGTATATTAAAATTTACTCGAAAAAAATATTTTGCATTAAATTAATGTCCAGTTTTACGCTGTACTTGAAATTTCGTATTTTTTTAAAACTGATTTTACACAACTTAAAACATTAAAGTTGTAGATCTATCTCTTATCTTTCCAACCACAGGCCGTGCATAAAATTTGGACAAAAAATGAGTGGGTTATGTCAAAAATACGAAAAGTGTACATATAACTCTCTAACGGTCAACTGACGGAAAACCCAAAAATATCTAACGGATCAAACATTGGGTACATTAGCCGCCAAAAATAAACATTGGGTACATAATCCACAGAAAATCAAACATTGGGTACATTAGCCGCAGTTTACCCATTTCTAATTTATCTGAAAAGTTAACCTATCTATTAACTTCCTATAAACAATTATTTTTAAAAATTGACAATCAATTGCAATTTTGTAAAACGACATAATATCTATTTGTCTTGCATAGCTCCTACGACATATTCAACAAAACAAATCGAAAGAGACTGACATACGGCGTCGTTTTAGGCCAGAGGCGCGAGCAAAACGGGGTCGTTTCGAGTCCAGGAGAATGAGATACATACAGCAAAAATCAGAGTGAAGAAAGAAAAGAAACAGCCCTCTCTTCTCCTTTTCGACCCCCAAATCCGGAGAGTATTTATACTCTACGCGATTCACAGAAAACCCTTATATATATATATACACATATACATACGTATACAGAGATAGAGAGAGATGGGGAATCCGAAGCAGAAGTGGACGTCCGAGGAAGAAGAAGCTCTGAGAAAAGGAGTGTTGAAGCACGGCACTGGAAAGTGGAAGGACATCCAGAGAGACCCCGAGTTCAATCCCTTTCTTCTCAATCGCTCCAATATCGATCTCAAGGTCTCCCTCTCTCTCTCTCTCTCTCTATATATATATATATATATATATATATATATATATATATATTATTTGATTATTTTCTTCATGTCTCTCTGCGCGCGGAAACCAGAAAGAGAGGGACACAAGTTGTTATATATGCCGTTTCTTCCTTGTTCGGATGGTATTTGAGTTTGATTTGATGTTGCGATCGGTGTTTCTGGGTTTGTATATGGGTCGGTTCAGATTAGTGGGTGTGTTGAGCTTATAGTGTGGATATACATAATTAGTCTTGTTTTATGTACCATGTTATCAATTTCTTGTAAAGTTTAAAAATTTACAATAATTTTACCGATTCACGCTCTTGTGTAACGGGTAGGGTGTCGAAAACTGGCTTCTGAAACACCGGCTTTGACACGATACGAACTCGAATAATTTTACTAAATGCACGCTTTCGTGTGCAACGGGTTTGTTAATCGAGAACTGGCTTATAGAACACCAGTAATGATACAACACAAACTTGAATACGTTACTCGAAAGTCTTTCTTTTCTATATAAAAAAATAAAACTGTATTAATATGATATGATACCATTCTATCATTTTTTTCGCTCCTTTGCGTAATATATAGATTGTTTTTAATCAAAATTTGGTATGGTACCCAGTGTCGCAATATGAACTCGGATAACTTACCGAAAAACTGACTTTCGAACAAGTTGTTCTGTTTGGAGTAAAATTCAAGAGGAGACTAAGTAGAGAAACACCTCCGAGAAAGAGTGAATCATCGCAGGCATATATTCATTGATGAAGTTCAATATATATAGAATCAACAAATCTAACTATTCCCTCTATTTTAGGTTATGTAATTCTTATTGAACCGCAGAATTTAAATACATAATCTATTAAAAAATCAGGTCTAATATAATTAGAAATAAAATTGTTTCCATGATGTGCACTGTGCAGGACAAGTGGCGGAATCTGAGTTGCAGCGCCAATGGGCAAGGCCCGAGGGAGAAGTCGAGGACCTCTAAGTCAAAGAACGGACTGGATTCTCCCGCCACTCCATCGTCCGCCCCGGTGGCTCTCACTGCTGCTGCTCCGTCAGCAGGTGAATCAGCTTCGACTCCACATGTGGATGACTCTTCCAAAAGCGTACCTGATGGGAAAAACGCCGCAATGTACGGAACTTATTCTCTCTTGTTTGATATTTGTTATTTTTGTAGCACGTTTCAGGAATCAGATTGATATTTTAAGAATAACAGGATTCACGGGAAAGAGAGCTAGCCAATTCTCTCCTAAAATCCTAAGCTAAACTTAACTTCCTTTTTAACTCAATAAACCCTTGATAATCCTCAACGTCTGAACATATAAATAAATAAATAAAAACCTCATTAAACCCCCAAAAGACTAAACTGCCCTCAATTGTCCTGGCTAGGTTTCCCTTTTTTCCGGTTGTAGACTTTTGAAGGATTGCGGTTTTTATTGCATTTTTTTTCTTCATATTTTTGCTGAAACTTTATAATTTCCATAGACAAGGTGGTCGTGAAATTTGGGAGAGATGTGTTGAAGAATTAAGAAATTAATGGCGTACAAGATTCATAATTTAATCTCATCTGTGTTTCGTTGATTATACGAATTCGGGTTCTTTAGCATTTGATGCATGAATTCGACGCTCCAATTTTCCATATCTACGATTTTTCATTTAACTAGAGACACAAGACTCAGGGACGGTGCTTTCTTTGATGTGGGAATTTTGAATTATGTTGATATATTTCTCTAATTTTTCCATACTCACTTTGTTTTCTCTCTCCCTGTAATGGTACTTGTTTGTCAGGTATGTTTCGATGATTTTTGAAGCACTCGCTGCATTGAAAGAACCGAATGGATCAGACACTTCTGCAATTGTGGCCTATATTGAGGTATGCTGGAAAACTTCCTACAACTTGCCTCACAAACAAGATATAATTATAGTTTCAAAAAAAAAAAAAAGATATAATTATTTAAATAATTATTTCGACAGAAAACCTAGTCCCGAATGTCCATCAAAATATCCAATACAAATGTTGCATTGCGAAACCATGAAACTGGCCGGCCTAGAAAAAGGATTTGGGTGGCAAATTATAACGCTTACAGTTCTGAGTTTCTTTGGGATTTTGGTGAGAAACGAAAGGAATGGGCTTTGATAATCATTATCATTGTGAAAAAGTAAATTTCATTTCATATTATTTCAGTCTCTTAAAAAAGTACTAAAATGTCGTTTCTTAATGAGTTTTACGCAGCAAAGACATTTGGTTCCCCCGAATTTCAGAAGATTTCTGAGTACAAGACTGCGAAGACTTGTTGCACAAGACAAACTCGATAAGGTCCTCTTTTCTTTAATTAATACTGTTCTTTTATTATCTTGCTTATTCTAAGAAAAGGATAGTTTGTTATTTGCTCACTTAATAATCTTTTGTGCATCACATTTGCTTTTTAATTCAGAAACTAAAATTTGTGACTTCAGAAAATATCTTTCCAATCGGGTTTTGGAAAATAAAGAAACCAGAACGAATTTTAAACTTCAAAATCCGGATCCGGGCTTGAACCCCTTGATGAAATGAAAATCCAGATTTAGTTCCCGGTCCGGATTCGAAACCCAGCTAAAGATTCAGAAGTCGGATTCAAAACCCGGATTTATGAAGAAGCAAGTAAACTATGATTTTAACCTTTTTAATACTTAAGGTATATATAAGTATAAGGTTTCTTAATGTATTTATATACATGCAAATGGGGAATGTTTGAAAAAGACCACAATGTTTTTGTGCAGGTCCAAAACAACTACAAGTTGAAGAGCGACGCAGACATAGGGATGGGAAAGAAGACGCCTCCAGTGAAGCAGGAAAACCCACAACGTCCATTTCAGAACGTGGTTAACAACAAGATCCCGATCGATCCGCTAGAAGAAGCATCGATCGCTGCAGCCTACAAGATAGCCGAGGCGGAGAACAAGTCGTTCGTGGCGGCCGAAGCAGTGAAGGAGGCCGAGAGAGTTTCGGAGATGGCCGAGGAGGCTGAAGCGATGTTGCAATTGGCCAAAGAGATTTACGAGAGATGTAAGAAACGAGATCTTTGGACCCAAGTCATCCTTTTTAAACTTGTCGTGTTGTTGTAGTTTCCCCCTGAAATTGTAAAACAATCGACGGTTTTGATCAAAGTCGAACCACTTGCAATGTACATGCTAGTGAATTTATACACAAAATCATCATAAATGCACTAGCATGTGTGTTTCACGACATAAAATTTGACAAAAATCACAGTAAAACCGCGACAACACGACAAAATCAGAAAATATCACCAGATTTTACGCATCAACCAAGGACTTTCAGATGCCCTAATCTCGTGTCCGGTTTTTTACTTTTCAGGTTCGCAGGGCGAACTCGTTTACCCTAAATGAGAGACGAAGCTGCGCATAATTTGGTTCGTATGTTCTATTGTAAATCTCGCTCGCTGTCTCTGCTTTTCCTTTTTACCCTTTTGTTCTTCAGGTGCAGTCAGGTTATTTTTTTTATTAATTTGTCACACTAAATTACTAATGATTATGTCTCTGCATGGACTTGAATTAGTAGTAGGAAAATTACAAGAAGAAAAAGAAGTCGTGTACATCAAGTACCGAAGTTTTGGAAGCTGTAGAACTCTCACTTTTGGTTATTAGAATTCATATTTATATGGATGAATGAGTGGATCACCTTATCATTTCAATTTATTTCAGTTCATCGAATAGTTGAAAGAAGTTTCTTACTATCAATCGGGTTAAAATCCTAGGCACAATCTGGGCCTGGTTTCGGTTATTTTGTCGAAGAACTGGGATCCAGGACCAAACCGAGGGTTCAAAAAACCGGGTTGTTTTTAATTAGTTTTAGCTTTTAGCATAGGCGAAACCAGGAATTGGAGAGAGGGGGGGCTCAAAACTTATAACGTAGTTTATACAAAAGTTGTGGGGGCTTAACATGAGCTTGGGTAATACCGTAATAGGGTTTAAAAAATTGTGGGAGGGGCTTAAGTCCTTGTGGCCACCCCTAGTTCCGCCTATGGCTTTTAGAGTTCTTGTTTAGGATTAAATCATGTACTATTTGAAGTTAAAACTATGCTTATTTTTACGTAGTTTTTTTTTTATTAAATATTTTTTAAACGGGTTACTCGCATCCGCTTTCATTCCGGTTTGTGTTGTGAAAGGCCCGGAAAAATCAGGTCCGGGCCAAAAAAAGGCTGGAATCCCGCCATCCAGTCTCATAGATCTATATTATTGACATATTTTCATTAATTAAAAAAGAATAATCAGTGTAATTTTGCAAAGAGTTGGAAAATAATAACAGAATAGTAAAATAATAACAGAATAAATTACGAATTTAGTGCATATTTTGATTGAATTTTTTCCTTCCCATATCCTTGAGGCTTGAGCTAGTTCTTCAAACTAATGACCCGCTTGGAAAATGGTCATCTTTTTCAACAAACAAATGAGACAAAGAAATATAACAAGGGTCTTCAATATTCCGTCTTGTACCAACCCGAGTCCGTATTTGAAAAAATGCCCATTTCAGTAACGGTTATCAAAAGGGCAAAAAAGTTAACATTAGCCTAGACTAAATTGGTATTTTGTCGAATTCGGACAGGTAAAAAACGGTGTTATTATCGGTATACAAGTCTCGCCTCTAATACGCCGGACTTAAATCTTATCTTTCTTCGTTCGTTTCGAGAACTTTCGAGGAAACCGAGGGCATAGATATTCAAGGTGTGGCCAAACATGGAAGTCATTTCAGCACAAAGGGCTCTCTAACATATGCGTAACAAAAATCCCATTTTCAACAGCAAATCAGAAGAGAAAACAAAAGGGTTCAATAAATTGAAAAGCCGAAAAGGAAAACCTAGTGCCAAATTATAAGAGCACCAAACCGAGCTCGGCCGGTTTCAGCTCTTGGCTTATCCGGTAGTTGTAGAGGTAGTAGTGAAGCTGCCCGTCGCCCGGCCCGAACTTCAGCTCTTTCAGGAACACCTCATTCTCCATGACGTCCAGAGCGTTGAACACGTCGAAGTCCTTCTGCTTCGCCACGATCAGGGCGTCGTTCATCAGCTGAAGCAACGGCGTCTTCGTCGTCACGTTGTAGTACGAGTACGCTGCTTTCAACGTCGTGTAGTTAGGGTTTCCTAGGATGGATGAGGGGAGCGTGTAGAAGCTGCAGAAGTCGGTGATCTCGTGAGTCTCTGGGCTCTCAACAAGGAAACTGTCGACGACGTTCTCTCTCGGGAGGAGCCAGTGCTCGACATCGTCGTCGTCGAAATCGGGGGCGACGACAAATTGTTTCAAGTAGTTTCGGAGCAGCCTCGTCACTGCAGGAACGTCACGAAGCTCCATTTTTCGGAACCCGGGAGTGATCGGAGAATCCGGAAGCTTGTAGAGCTTGACAGTTCTGCTCATCGTCATTCTAGCTCCGAGCCTGGAGAATCCGACGTCGATGAGCTTCTTCGGGTTTAGGGATCGGTGCCAGTATTGGCAGGTGGTGATGGGTGTCGGAAGAACCACCCCCGCAGTGTAAGCCGCTTGCCAGATATTCTCCATGTGCACCCTTCTCGTAACTTCCTTGATCATCACCGGAGCAAGTCTCTTCGATCTCAGCTTCTTATGAACGCACAAGAAATTGATTTCCGCCATCTTCACAACCTCGGAACGAGCTCGGATTCTCGCCGGGACGCCGGTGATGAAAGCGACCAGCTTCTTCGACACCTTCGCTCGGACCCCAATATGCCAGCTCCGGTAGAAACCCGGCGGACGGAGGGCCCACCTCAAGAACTCCTTCGAGTAGTTAAACCTGAACATGTTCTCGTCGTCCTCGACATAGTTGTTCATCAGGAGGAGGTAGACCTCGTTGCAAGTATCTTCGGAATCAATGTCGCACGTCGTCCACTCGTATGCGCCCGGGAGATTGTACGGCTCTTGCTTGACCTCCGACAGCGGCGTGGGAGGCTCGATCGGGCCCTCGGGCAAGCTCGAATCACCCAAATCCTTGAACTGACCGACGGGCTGGGTTTCCCAAAAGGCGTGCTTCTTGCTCACGGACATCGAGTCTTGGTACTTCTGAATAAGAGAATCTATGGAGCTGTCGTCTTTCGCAATCGGATTCGAATCGGAATCCTGATCGGGATTCCCTTTCGGGGAACCGGACGGGGAATTGCTATCTCCCATTTGAACCACTTAACTAATTCCCAGCTACAAACGAACAACGCAATACAAATATAATAAGAAAACCATAAATAAAAAATAAAATAAAAACTCAAATCGACAGCGATATATACACATACACATATATATACACATACATAACAAGCTGAAATCTATGCTTACAGATTTACAACATAAGCAAAACTCAGATGTTAGATCTGCGAAATTGAGAGCTCAGAGCTCACTGTTTGAATGGAAAATCGATCAATCTGCAGGAATGACTTACCGAAGAGCTTGGTGAATCGGATCGTGATCTTCTAGGATTGGAATTGTGAGAGCGAGAGAGAGAGAATCTCTAGGGTTTGGTTGGACGATTGGAGGAAACTACGAGGAGATAGTCTCTCTCTCTCTGGTTTACCAAATGGAAACCTTTAACAGTGTTGTTTATTCGTATTTATTTATTTATTTATTTATTTATTTTAACTTATTGAAAATTATTCGAAATGTATTGCTCAAGCCCCCAAATTCGCTCATTGTGGCTAAAGCTCCTTTGAATTTTGTATATTTTTCATTTTCACCCTCAATGACGAGGAGTATTTGTGACATAAGTATCTAAATTTATATCAAGTGTAGCGTACATTATAGGAAAATAAAGTGAGAAAAAGCTGCCATTTTATTGCCATTTTTTCTTTTACCGAAAGATTATAGGAAAATATAGTGAGAAAAATCTGTCGTTTTCATTTTAACATTCGATTATAGGATAAAGAGATGAAGAAAAGCTATCATTTCATTGTCGTTTTTTCATAACCAAAAGATTATAGGAAAATATAAGGGGAAAATATGTCGTTTTCCTATTTTCAAAAGATTATAGGATAAAACGAGTGAGAAAAAGCTGTCGTTTCATTGTAATTTTTTCTTTAACCACAAGATTATATAAAAAATCAGTGAGAAAATCTGTCGTTTTTTTTTTAAGGCATATTCAAATTTCATTAGTAAATCGGAACTAAGTCCCGTCTAGCACATGGAAGAAGTCACTCGGGCAACCACATGACTGAAAGTCACGGACCAAGTTGGACAAACGTTTTTTTAGCTATGAGGTTAGCTACCTCATTACAAGACCTAGGCACCCAACGACACATACCATTGGATCCTCCCGTTTTTTAAAAAGTCCAATACTAGAGAGAATGGGGCCTTGAATGCCGTTATAACTTTCCCCATTGAGAAGTTGAGTTGCACGAAGACAATCCGTCTCCACTTCCGATATTCTCGAACCTTCCTCTTGGGTGAACCGGAGGCCAAAAATGATAGCCTTACATGCCACCGTAAGAGCCGAGTCAACATCTTCAAACATCGTCGTAGCTGCCCCAAGGAACTCCCCGCGGGGATCCCGAACAACTCCACTCACCGCCGCTCATCCCAGACTCCCTTTCCCAAGTCGCATCGACATTAAGCTTTAGCCCACCATCCGTGGCTCCGGTCCACACCTCCCGTCTTGTCGTCTTATTCTCCGGGAGCGGCTTAGTATAGCGGGTGCTTGCCTTGAAGCTCGCGAGCCAATTGAAGGTCGCCTCGTTTTTCCTTTTACCAAATTTGCGACATATTTTAAATTGCATTATGTCGTGGAAAAAGTTTCAAAAAAATAACAAATAATTCTGCCGTAAGAAATTTAGGACTTACGATAGGATAATTTGTTTGGTCTTTTTGAAACTTTTGTCACAGTAAAATAAAATTTAGAATATGCAGCGTACAACGAGGTAATTAGTGGGTACTTTAGCCACAAATAACCCTGTTTCAATTGTGTCGTTTTTCGTTTTACATCGCAAAATAGAGTGAGAGAAAGGTGTCGTTTGTTTTCAAAAAAAGAAAGGTGTCGTTTCTCTTGTCGCTAAAATTTCTGAAAGCTCCAGCAATCGTCACTGTCAGAGCCCTGAACCAGAGCTCAGAGAGGGCTCCATTTCTAGGGTTTCGCAGAGCTCCGAACTCCGAAGCACCGTCGTCACGGAAGCCATTGCAGCACCATGTGCGGCGACGCGACCAACTGGGACGAAGACACCTACAGAGAGAGCATCCTCAAGGACAGGGAAATCCAGACTCGCACCGTCTTCCGAACCGTTTGGCCCCCCTCGCCAGACCTCGAGCCCAATCCGGACTCCATCGTTGTTGCTTCCAGTGACGGATCGCTAGCTTCGTACTCCATTTCCTCCATTTTCGCCGAGCTCGTAAGAACGCTCGACCTTCGCTTCTTCTGATTTTGAATCTTGTATATGTGTATTTTTCGTGTGTTTTACTTTGGAGTTTCGGTTTCAGCCATTGGGATTCAACAACGCGAAAGCTTCTGATTCACAGTGAGTGAGTTATTCTCTTTCGTTCTTTCGTGGTGCTGGTTGTTTTGGTGCTTGAGCCATCAATGGCGTATCGTTGTTGATGCAGGTACTTTGTGGCTGAGCCTGATTGCTTTCTTCAAGCTCACGAAGGACCTGTTTACGATGCGAAATTCTACGGAGACGGTGAAGATGCTCTCTTGTTGAGGTATAACCATAACCATTTCGAGCTTCTAACAGTGGTAGTATTGGTGTGAATTTACTGTGAATCTGGCGAAAAACACTTAGGAAAGCTGCATAATTAGAATGATTTGACGGGTTACGTGACATTGTGCAGTTGCGGGGACGATGGTCGGATCCGGGGATGGCGGTGGAAGGATTGTACGGAATCTCAGGTGCCTATTACTTTTCAGGGTACAGAATGTGACTCTGTGTACTTGTTTTCATTCAATTTCTGGTTGTTCTGGTTTTGAAGTATCTCAGAAATGGTTCAATTTTTCAATCCTATTTCCTTGCGTTGCAGATTGATGTATCTATTTGTTTGCATTTATTAATGTCAGTAGTTATTTGTATCATATCTTATAATCCTTTTTTTTTTCTGTTTGTTTCAGGGAAGCACATGAAGCCGGTACTCGAACTAGTTAATCCTCAACACAAGTGAGTTATCATATATCCAACATGTTCTGCTATGTACTTCTGTCAAACTAATTTTTTATTCAAATTGGCAAGGTGTAAAATCTTGTAGTAGGATTGTTTCTAAACCTATCTCACAATTGTGTAATGACCCAAAATCCGATCTTGTAAAAGGGTCCAAGCTCTAAAGCCTAAACAACAAACGTAATTACAACTAATGAATGATGATACGAATGTAACAAATCGATCATAGGTGTGAATTTGAATGTATGATTGATCAAGTTGTTTGAGATAAATTGTGATGGGTTCAATTACTGCCCGAATACAGTGCTTCTTACATGTTTGTTTCCATTATGAGCATTCTCTGCATCATAATTTTACCAGCTTTCCTCATTAATTTTTTTATACGATGCCGCTTTTTAGAGGTCCTTGGGATGCTCTATCTCCGATTCCTGAGAACAATGCTCTTGCAGTCAATGCTCTGGTATGCTCCTTTCAAATTAAAAATCTTTGAAGCCTCCTCTATGCATAGTTGTTGCAAAATCATTTTTTCGAACCGAAGCTATTTCTTTCTTTTCCAGAGTGGATCCGTATATACAGCTGCCGGTGATTCTTGTGCTTATTGCTGGGATGTGGTATGTTTAATTAAAAAGGAGAATATTTTTCTAGTATGTGAATTTGAAATGCCCATTAATAGTATAACTGATTTTGAATTTTACATCCATAATTCTTGCTTGGTTTTGTAGGAGTGCGGTCAAATCAAAACGATATTTAAGGGACACACTGACTATTTGCATACTATAATCGCCAGAAATTCAACGGATCAAGTCAGTTTTCTGTTTCTTTTCTTTTTTGGACATTACAGCTTATTAATGTTACTTAAAGCTTCGCTAGACTAAGGACTACTGACATACTGAATTTTAAAAATTATAAAGCCTTATTTTTCTGACTATTTGTATTGATGTTTTTCTTCACACTTCGAATATCCAGATCATAACTGGTTCTGAGGACGGGACAGCACGGATATGGGGTATGAATATTCTTTCTACCTCTTTTTGTAGTTCTTATTTAGTTACTTAAAAGACATTCGCAAAAAAGTGGTCCTCTTATTACGCTGGCTTAATTGGAATTTATTATTTTTCTGGGTTATTCTCTGGCATATAGTAATACATGTAATTCTCCATCTCAAGATTGCAGAAGTGGAAAGTGTATTAAAGTGATGGAGCCGGCAAAAGAGATGAAATTGAAAGGGTTATCATCCCATGTTGGTTGCATTGCTCTTGATGCAAGTGAAAGCTGGTTGGTATGTACTGCTCTTTATTAAACACCGGACGAAGTCCCGATGCTGATATATATATATATATATATATAAGTATATAACCTGAAGGCCTTACTTAACTTCTATATAAATTTTTGGGGCGAAAAGTTTTACATAAAAACAGGTTGTGACACTGGAAATCAGAAAAAAAATTCCATTTTTTAGGAGCTAACTGTATCGGTTTCCGGATTTTAATATTTATATCTATATTATTTTATATTTCCTTTTTCTCTTTATATTCTAATCGTGGCTTTAAATTAATTTGTAGAGCTAACATTGGCATGTTATATTATGTTAGTAGTTTTATAAAGGATATAGTTGTTTTTGTTTCCTAAAAACCGGTTTGAAAACTGGTTACTTCTAGTTCTAGGAGCTTAAATTTAAGAGGAATGAATATTGTGAAAAATGTCAAATTTATATTATTATTTACGCTTTTGTTGATTTTAGCATATTACTTGGTGTATCCTCGTGATTGCATTCTATCATGAAATACTTTCCTTTTTGTCCTTGTATACTTTATAGGCTTGTGGGAGTGGCAGGAGTCTATCAGTTTGGAATCTTGCTGCTTCTGAATGCATCTATAAGGTGTCAAGTCCCGCGTCGGTGCAGGATGTTGTATTCGACAAGAACCAAGTGAGTTTCTCACATTTATCAAACGCGATTGCCCTTGGGGAAAATCATCAGAAATACAGGCTTTAATGTAGATTTAGATATTTTGTAATTGTGCCACATGAAATTTATTACTCACAAGATTATTGTTTTGAAGTATTTATTTTATCCTAAGTTTCTGCGCCGTGTCAGGTACTAACAGTTGGAGCAGAACCCGTTCTCTATCGTTACGACATGAACGGGGCAGTCGTATCACAAATCCGATGCGCTCCTCACTCGGCTTTCTCCGTTGCATTACACTCATCCGGCGTATGCTCTTGCTAGATTTTCCTCTCCTCATATGTATCTCTTAGTGTTTATAAATGAAAATAAAAAAAAAAACTAGTAAATGACTAATCTACCCTTAACGGAAACTTAAAAGTTTTAAATAAATAAGATACATAAAGTTGATCCATAATTTAATTTTCCAGTTTGCAGCAATCGGGGGATATGGCGGTCTTGTTGACGTAATTTCACAATTCGGGAGCCACTTTTGCACGTTTCGCTGCCAATTTGAATAAGTCAAAATCCGATCAGTCCTCACCAAAGTCAACTGAATCAGCGATCTAGTTTCCCAGTTTTCACGAGATTTTGAGCCTAAGGACGGGGTTATATTGCTTTCCGATGAGCCTAAGGATCGGTTTCGGGACATATTTTGCAACCACAATCGTTACTTTTGTTCGGGTTGCAGCAACCGGCGGCTACGGAGATCTCGCCGATTGATAAGAGGCCTAAACCTATTTTTACCTTAGTGAAGTGGTCAAAATAATCAAATTAGTATGTCTTGGAACGTTTCAGGTAACCTTCTTAGCTTATTATAAATTCCAAATTGTGCATTAAATTAACTTTTTTTCATTGAATATCTAAGTTATACTATATTTAAGACATAAGTATGTTTGGATAAGGTGTTTCACTTATTGCAAATTTAATGTGTGAATTGGATGGGTAGTTTTTTTATTTTCATTTATTAAAAAATTAGTGTATCTCAGTAATCTAAAAAATACCCTGATTTAATCTCCTTTTTTTTTTCATTCTTTTCCATATAATTTAAAATTATAATGGTTAAATTCACACCAAAATCCACACTAAATCAAGCCAATAACACCCCTAATTATTCATTATATTTTATAATCTTCTACTATATACTATATATTTTTTTATTCAAATTCGAAAGTTGGGTCTCTATTTAAAACTTTGCTCTTTATTATACTTTTATTTATGTCATAATTAAAATATAGTATTATAAAGTCAACTAGGAAAAGTAAGGGTATATTTTTCACCAAAGTGGAGATTGATTCATTTTTAATTTTTTGTGTTTTGGAAAAGGATTTAACGAGTAAAGTAGTTGCTCAAAAGTTTTTTATCATGAGAATGCCTTTTCAAATAAATGAAATTACTTAAGTTTAAAAGTTTGATGCATTAATATTCTCTTTTATTAAGGAATAGAAATTAGTTAATATAAATCGAAATAAGTTCTTGAAATAAGGCACAAATTTTGCTTTGTGTCCAAATAAAGCCCGCAAATTATTAATAGGCTTTTTTTTTTTCGGGCCGAAATGACTAGTCGTATGGTCCAACAAGGTCTTATCACCTAAACTAATGATATGGCGCCACGTGTTCTTTCCCCACTTTGCCCTTTATTTTATATTTCCACCTAAACCCCTCCCAGTCGGTGGACCTCACGTTACGAAACCAGGGGCAAATCCGTCAGAATGGGGAAAATGACTCATCCGACCGCCCAAGTCTCCAAGGGCTAAAAAGAAATACATGAATAGATAATTATACTACTACCCTTATATTTCAAATGATATCGCACTTTAGCCCGAATAGTTTTTGCAATTATCAAGCAAAACAAGTATGCTTAATGATTAAGATTTCACATGTAAGAAATCTATACTATCTTTCTAAAGGTAGTTAATGTCGGAAAAAGGTAGTTTAATTACAAATACGAGATCTAGCTTTGATTTTGGAAAATATCTTTTAAATTAGAGATTTTTTAATTTGTTAAACAAAATTATATAGGTCTCCGAGGTGGGTGGGGATTTATTCTGAAGTTGTCCGTACTCGAATTTATTATGTCTTTTAAAGCTCAAGCTCAAGCTCGAGCTCGAGTCCTTTACGTTGTAGACGGCTAAGCTCAAGCACCGGGGGGACTAAAATTTGAACTCCGGTTATTTAACTAATTGTATTATTACTAAATATATAATGCAATCTAGACACACGTTTGCCTATCCTAATTGAAGACTGCTCCGTTTGATGTTTATCTCTAAAATTACAACCTAGCCAATATAATACATTAGAGTAAGTTATCAAAGTGCGAGAAACAAAAAGTTATGGCTTTAATCGACTCATGTCGATCATAATGGAATTAATTGGATATTATGAAGCTAAGCTCGAGGGCCCTTCCCTCCAACAAGCAAGCTTTACTTGACCGTCGACTAAAATTCAAGCCCAATTTTTCCCTCCAACAAGCAAGCTTTACTTGACCGTCGACTAAAATTCAAGCCCAATTTTTTTTTTTAATTATTATTATTATTACTGGAAAAATATGAAATTTATTTTTCTATCAAAAGTAATTTTTCTGGCCGCTCCACGCCTAGCTCTAAAAATACGACCGATGCAAAAATTAGGGCGAGGTAGCAAAGTGCGAAGAATAGAAAAGTTTGGGGCGTAAATGGTTAATAGCGGAAGAATACAAGGCCCATTTGATTAAAAAGGAATATTTTATCGGAAATCCCTATCACTTTAGAAGTAGCCGAAATAAAAAGCGGACTAAACTATCTTTTGCTATTTTCTCTTTCGCATATTTTCTTCTTCTCAACTCCTCCGAGGTAGATCCGAGGAGCTTGGGAAACCCTAACGCTCTCACTCTCAATCTCTCCTCTCCAGATCTCCAATCGCCACTCTCCACCCATTCAGGTTTCGCTTCTCTGCTCCTTCGCTCTCTCTTTGCTCGCCTGCTCTTTTCGATGCCGATTTTGTTTTTTTGTGTTCCGATTCGCTCGATTTTTCTGGGTTTTTTTTGGTTGCGTGTTTGTTTGGCTTTCGTATTGATTGGAGCGATTGGTTGATTGATTATTTATTTGCTTAACCCGCTTTGCTTCTTACGATTCGGCCCTAGATTTGGTTTTTGGCTCAGCTACTTTCTGGGGAAGCTTAGTTACATTAAAGGTTCTGATATGCTTGCTTTGTGTATGTTATTCGGGATCTTGGGGCTTCAAATCAAACTGAGATGATAAAAACTCGATTGGGTTGGTTTTGAGTGGTGAGAGAACTGGTTGTTTGAGGTCAATTTATCGCCTTCACTTCTCTGTTAGATCGGGAGAGCTTATCCAGCTAAAGCTTGTTCTTTGTGCGATTGTGTTTCGGTCTCTGAGATTTTGGTACTTACTGAAATATATGTAGTTTTTTTGCTATCTACTAATTGTAGTTTTTGTTCATCAGCAATCATGGCGGGACTAGCACCGGAGGGATCCCAGTTCGATACGCGTCATTTCGATTCGAAAATGAATGACTTGTAAGATTTTGTTCTTGCTTTTAAGTATAGGTGTCATACCGGCATGGGCTTTCCCTTGAGCATTGACGGTAATATTTATCATTCCCTGCCAATTTCGCAGGCTTTCAGCTGAGGGCCAAGATTTCTTTACATCGTGGGATGAAGTTTACGATACCTTTGACGCCATGGGTTTGCAAGAAAACCTTCTGAGGGGCATCTACGCCTATGGTATAGATATATTATAATTATTTTGTATATACTTTCTCGCTGACACTTCCGGTTAAAATTTCTTCTATAGTTGCTTCATAACTGGTATAACTTGTAACTAGTTAATTGTTTATGCGGGTTAGTGATATATGATTTTCGTTATTTTTTTTAGGTTTTGAGAAACCCTCAGCGATTCAACAAAGGGGAATCGTTCCCTTCTGCAAGGGTCTCGACGTGATTCAACAAGCTCAATCTGGAACTGGAAAGACTGCAACTTTCTGTTCCGGTGTTCTTCAACAGCTCGACTACGGCTTGGTTGAGTGCCAGGCTTTGGTGCTTGCCCCTACTAGAGAGCTTGCCCAGCAGATCGAGAAGGTCATGCGTGCTCTTGGTGACTACCTCGGTGTCAAGGTTCATGCCTGTGTCGGTGGAACCAGCGTTCGTGAGGATCAGCGCATTCTCTCCAGCGGAGTTCATGTCGTCGTCGGAACTCCCGGGCGTGTGTTTGACATGCTGAGGAGGCAGTCTCTGCGCCCGGACCACATCAAGATGTTTGTGTTGGATGAGGCTGATGAAATGCTTTCCCGTGGTTTCAAAGATCAGGTCCATTTTTTACCCGCTGTTTACTTTATTAATTTTGTTTACACCTTATATATATCATTTGCTTTTGTAAATCCTGTCAGTTTCGAATTTTTGGTAATTGTAGACAAAATCCTGCATGAATAGGTAGATGCAAGGATCTGAAATTGTATATATATAATGTAACGGTATCGGTCTAATTAGAATTTTTTGTGTAATAAAGAGACTAAATGGTTTATAATTCTCTTATTGGTATATTAGAGAATTAGAGACATGACTATCGGCTATCGCTTTTCAGTTGGTTGTTTTTTCATTCAACTACTACTTAATTACTCTTTACTATATCATTCTAATGTAAAAACCACTCGTTTCCGTCTGTTATATTCAATTTGATCTGGGTTTTTCCTACTTTATGTAATAAATTCATCTCGTAGATAAATGCATTAATCATTCATTCACCTTAATTAAATGTCCACTAATCACTTCACAATTTTTTTTGGTTCTTCGTGTTCAGATTTACGATATCTTCCAGCTCCTACCTGGGAAGATCCAGGTGGGTGTGTTCTCCGCCACAATGCCGCCTGAGGCGCTCGAAATCACCCGCAAGTTTATGAACAAGCCCGTCCGCATCCTCGTGAAGCGTGACGAGCTCACCCTCGAGGGTATCAAGCAGTTCTACGTCAACGTCGACAAGGAAGAGTGGAAGTTTGAGACGCTCTGCGATCTCTATGAGACCCTTGCTATCACGCAAAGTGTCATCTTCGTCAACACCCGTCGCAAGGTCGTGATGCGATCCAACAATAACTTAAAAACATTAATAAATACCATAATTTGTTTGAATAGTAAGAATAGAAATTAACTAACTATAAAATACTTGTCTATCAGGTCGACTGGCTGACTGACAAGATGCGGTCCCGTGACCACACCGTCTCCGCCACCCACGGAGACATGGACCAGAATACCCGTGATATCATCATGCGTGAGTTCCGCTCGGGATCGTCCCGTGTGCTCATCACCACCGACCTTCTGGCCCGTGGTATCGACGTTCAGCAGGTCTCTCTCGTGATCAACTTCGATCTCCCAACGCAGCCGGAGAACTACCTCCACCGTATCGGGCGTAGTGGACGGTTTGGGAGGAAGGGTGTCGCGATCAACTTCATCACGACCGACGACGACCGGATGATCTCTGACATCCAGAAGTTCTACAACGTCTCGATCGAGGAGCTGCCGTCGAACGTGGCCGATCTGCTCTAAGTGAGGAGGCTAAGGAAGGCGGGGTATTATTGTCCGTTTAGTAAGTCTTGATATTTATTTTGGTTTTGTTTTAGTGTCTGTTTCGTGGTTGGTTAGTAGATTATTAGCTGTTTCGAAGTCGGTTTTTGAGTGGTGAAAGAGTACTCATTTACATGTTTTTCACCATTACCAGATTTTGTGTGACGGATTCTCCTAATATTTATAATGCATATGCTTTTTTCTTAATCGTGCGTTAATTGCTTTGGCCTTGGCCCGGTTCCCAATTTCCGGGCCTTCTAAAACCGGTCATGACCTTAGACCAGCTTTAATACATATTCAAAGTTGGAAATTGGAAAATATATTCAATTGTTCATATATACCAAGTAAAAACATAATATATATTCTTCACACGGGCATTGGGCTTCTGTTTTCCTGGCCGGGTCGTGTTTCGCAATCTTTGGATATTTAACCGGTTTTAGGTTTGGACAGCCAAAAACGGAAGCAAAATGTGTAATATGTTTATTTTGTGGCTTTTTATGATTAAAAGAACAAATACCGTATTATGTTATTTTCTGAGTTAAACGATTTCTTTTTTTTTTCTTCTTTTTTTTAATAGAAAAGCAATATGGGTATTTGATTTTTATTTTTAATAGTATTTAGTAATATCTGTCTCTAACTGTATTTATCGGTTTGAAATTTATAGTATGACAAAAGATTACAATATATTTAGATATTAACATTACGAAGCATATTTTAAACTAATTATAGAGCCATGAGCCCATGACTCTAAATGGCTTTAAAAAAATATACTGTATTCCTTAAAATATACAAAAAATATATTGAAACTTTTGACTCGATTACTAGTGATTTTATTTTATAAATGTTAATTTAATATGTATTATTATTAGCATTACATAGCTTCGTGCATAGTAGCATACAATAAGTCACACATGTATTGCTGAAAATATTCACATGTTTTATTTAATTTTTTATTTGATGATTTAAATGTTCTTCAAGAGCTATTACTAAAATAAGTAAATTAGGGAATGAAATTGCTTTTCATCATGTTACTGAGAGAAGATTGAGTAATTCAAAATTCATTTCGAATAAAACATCAACACTACTAATAATAATTTTTTTTATATGAACTTATCAAAGATAATCTATAATTATATATTATTAGCACGTTGCATTTTGTTCTATTGAAATTTGAAACTTGGTGAAACATGCTCATAACTTTAAATAACTTTTAAACATTGACTGACTATTTTATGAAAAATAGCGATAATGAGTATTTAATATTTTTATTTTATATCGATATTAATTTATTTTTTTAAGATCAAAGTTCTCAATATTTATTATTTTATTTTCACCGATAATTATTATTTTTCTAATATTTTTAACAATTTTTAAATGTAGCACTAAAGTTTTATTTCCTTCGAAAGTAACACGCCTAAAGATTTAACAACACACTAAAATTTATTAATTAATTATAAATAAATAAAATTTTAAAAAGAAGTAAAATCTTAAATGTGAAAAGAATTTAGTTAAAATTAATAGACATGCAAATTTATTTTTGCAAATTTATTTTTAAAGAAAATATTGAGCTGTTATATAGAAAAAGATAGAATTAGTTTTATAGAATAAGATCCAATGTCACATCGTCTGACGCAATCATTATTTTTTTAATTCTTAATATTAACTTATTAAGCATAATATTTTACTTATTTTTTGTAACACCTACAATAAAGACATTAACAACCATTTTTATTCTTTTCAATTGCTTTTATTTTTCATTGAAGAAAGGTGTTTTCACTTTAAATGGCAACTTCATTAAGTGGGAATGATTTTTCTTCACTTAAAATTATATTTAGAAACATCTGAAAAGTCGATAGTTAAATTAAATGTCCAAATTTAATGAAAGTGTAACGAACAATGACCCACAGAAGCATAGCCATTAATTACATACTCTTGCCACATGGGCCATTCATGTTTATAATATAAATTATAATTCATTTTTTTACTAAATCGAATATATATTGAATTAGTGAATGAGTTACTACCTATTTTAATAAATATTTTTAGTCAGCCAATAACAGCAGAGTAATCATTGATTTATAATGAAATATACTAAATATTATTGATAAATGTGATAAAAGTAATTAAAATTATTTAAACTAACACCGTACATATTAAATTTGAATTATATTTAATAAATTGCTAAATAATAACTTATTTCATATCACGTGTCTTTGTTAATTTTAAGTCTTTTACACGTTTATATATTTGTTGTGAATTTTGAAAATTTTCATATTTTCATGTTATATACTTCAACTGGAGGCGCATATGTGCAAATAGTTGAACGTTAACATAGATACTGAAATGGAGCCAATAAACAATGTAATTTTCATAATTTTCATAATGTTAGTTAAGAAATATTATAACATAGTAAATAAGTATAGATATTTTGTCACAAGTATCTTTATATTAATTAAACACGTCTTGTTATCGGTATTTTTCGAAGCTCAGAGCTACTCAATTTCTCGAACAACACCACGGCAAAAGCAATTCGAGGACGATTTTTTCTCGAGTAAGGAAGAATGATAATGATCAGAGATCACGAGAATTAATGCCAAGATCTCGAGTGCACGGTCTCGGTGATTTCACTCGATTTTCAGCTTTTATGCCTATGTATTTCTACTCTATAATTCACGTTACTCGTTTTCCCTTTTCAATTGTTTTCCATATTTATTTCGTTTTCTATGTTCTCTAAGGCTTAACTCTAAGTATTAAGCTTGATTTAGAATGTAATTTTCCGATTTTAATGAATAAAATAATGAGTTAATGAACAAAATATCAATTTTGTGTCAAACTTTTTTAAAAATTACCAATTGTGTGTATTTTTTACTACCACTATGGATAGTTTTTAAAAATGTTTTGACATAAAATGAGTGTTTCGTACCATTTCTATAAAAAAAAATTAAAAAAATCAACAATGATTTGGTTAAGCGCGTCAAGTCTACAAAGTTGATCTAGTATTTAGCTAGACCGAGAAACATGCAATATTCACAAATCTAGTGGAAATTGAATAATTATGAGGTGAATTAACAATAACTAAAAGCAATACAAGAATACGATCTACTTACTACATGACTCAATCTTGACGAAAACGGTGTTCTTTTCTCGACCGTCGTCGCCGGAAACGGAAACCCGATCATCTTCAGGGACAAACTTGTTCCAAAACCAGTGAGCTTTCCACACTGAATCCATGTTCTCAATGGGAATGTGCATGGTCTCCGGCAGAAAGAAGTGGGAGAAGAGGGTCATGATGGCCGTGAACACAGCGAAGAAGAAGACGACCCCGAACTTCATGGTGCCTATAGCATGGAGGGAAACAGGTGCTTGAGAAGGAACATGAAGAACATGTTGACCGACACGTTGACGGCCTGCCCCGCTGGCCGGATCTCCAAAGGGCAGACTTCGCTCGGAACCAGCCACCCCAACGGGCCCCACGTCACCAGAAAGCCGTCAATGTATAGAGAAGGATGAGGAACAACAGTATAAGCGTCTGCACAGACATCACGCTCTTCAGTACTCTCAACTTCATTGCTAGCATCATCCCCGTCGACACCTACATATTCACAACTTTAGAGACGGATAGGATATCCGTGTTGTTTGATCACATGCCCGACGCGATGAGTAATTGTGAGGCCCCAGCGAAAAATGCAAAAGCATATAAGATATTTGTATATAATTAAAAAAAATGTATTTAAAATAATTCCTGAGTACTCAGTTTTTTTTTTTAGCTTCTAAATTTTTTGAGCTTCTATAAGATATTTGTATATAATTAAAAAAAATGTATTTAAAATAATTCCTGAGTACTCAGTTTTTTTTTTAGCTTCTAAATTTTTTGAGCTTCTAAATTTGAGACCTATTGCTTTGAGACTTATGAGTGTACTAGTCAAGTATATATATTATATATATATAATCCATCACCTGGCCAATGAGCATTTGTATTCCATCTCTTCTGAACAAATATTTCCTCCCTACTCGGTCGACATGGTAGACGAACCACACAATGCTGATCGGGACGATGACGACTATCATGAACACCGACGTGGGCAATGAGTACTCGCCTGTGCCCATCATCTTGAACAGATTGGGGAGGTAGACTACAGCGACGTTGAATCCCATCATTTGCTGAAAAAACGGGACGAGGACGCAGATGGCAAGCTGAGGCCGGTGCTTTCGAAGGTGCAAGATGTTCCGCCATGGACGCTCGACCAGCTTCGCCGCTGCACTAGCCTCAACAATGCTATAGATGTAAAAACCTTAAAATATCATAATATATATAAAAAAAAAAAAGTCAGATTTTGGCAGAGGGGTAATCAAGTCCCCTCCACCTCTCTCCTCTCCATCATTCGCACCATCTCTCTCTCTTTCTTCTCTGTTTATTTTCTTCTCCCATCAAAGATTCAAAGCTCCATAACTCGGTCATCGGAGCTCCGATCGGAGCGCGGTTGGTGGCGTCGGAAAGCTCTCGAGAAGACGAGTCTACTGCTAGTCGAAAGTTGACCGGAGGTGGCGGAGTTTGACCGAAATAGTTGCCGGAAGGTTCGGTTTCATAACTCGAGATCTATTTCGTTTGGGTTCGATTTTGAGAAAACTAACACCGGAATCATGTTCATGAAGCCTATTAGAGTCCGTTGGTGGTGCCACCTCGCCGTCGTCGTCGCCGGCCGCCACCGTCGGCCGCCGCATCGATTTCCGATCCCGGATTTTATTGAGGGGTTTTGAAGCCCTCGTCGAGGAGATCGAAAGCCCTCGATCGGAATCGTCATCGGACTCTCGGTAAGCCCGAATTTCCTTGACCTAGTTTCTGATTTTAGGTGATCAAATTAAGTGTGTTCTGGGCCTTGATTGATGAAATTGACCTCGCCATTGCGTTTAGAACAGTCGAATTAAGCTAGGAGAAGCATAAATTTGTCGAATTGATGCCCGTTTTGCTGCCTCGTTTTGCGTGCCCGACGGGAATTCGGCCCGGGTTAATTTTTAGTGTATCGGGTTTTCAATTGACAATTTGAATCCCAATCTTAGTCGTATTTGACTTATGAATGGTATCGGTGTTATAGTTGGCACGGATAGTCGTCCCGTGGTCGCCTCGAAGACTGTGCTGCCTGAACCACCCGTTTTGACTAATTCAACAGATCCCGAAGTCTCTAGTCATCAATCTCAGGGCCAAGACGAACCTGCATCATCGACTAGCTAGTCGATCGGTCAAAGTTTCCACGGATTGAGGTAGGGGCTATTACCTTTTCTCGCTTTTAAAATGAATGTAGAAACCAACGATTTAATGAAGATTGAACCGGATAGGTTAAAAATTGGAATTAATGAAATGATTTGATAATTAATAAAATTAATGTTATATAGTCGTCGCTTGATAGCGAGGCTGGATACCAGGTATGGTTGCATCGGATTGATGCTGGTTATATTTTATGTTTATGGTTACGTCGGGATGACGTATGTTGATGTGGTACCCGCTTCGGGCGAATGATGATTATTATGATATTGGTACCCGCTTCGGGCGGATGATGATTATTATGATATTGGTACCTGCTTTGGGCGGATGAGCTGCTGACGAGCAGCTGGCTACTGCGCAGTAGGCCGGATATGGATATGGATATGGATATGGATATGGATATGATTGGTGACCCAAAAGTCAACATTTCGACCCATGGCGAACTGGCCGTCTTTGGTGGTGATTAGGATCCCGAGTCGAGGACGAGTTACGGTTAGGGACTTCGAGTCCACCTGTTCTCGTTGCCTTGAGATTTGATGGGATATAGTGGAGTAAAGGCGCGAGCTGACTCGGCATGGTCCACCGAAATGATTTGACTTTTGTGGAGAATATTTATTTATTTATTTTATTGTTGAAAGTGATAAAATGATTGAAAATAACGATTAAATGGTTTATGTTGACATTTAATTTGTTTAATTTATTTTATTGAATTTTGATTAATAAAGGTTCGGTAAAGAGAATTGGTAATAGATTCCCTACTGAGCGTGTGTTGCTCACCCCTTCCATATACATCTTTTTTTTCCTTCCAGCCACAGGTAGTGCATAGTGTCGGACTCCGGACGAGGAGTAGTTTGATTCGGGAGGTCCATGTGTTGATTTTGCCTATCCGTACCTTTAATGTTCATCGATGTGAATTTCGTAATTTGAGCTGATCTTTTATTTCGGACA
Organism: Parietaria judaica; assembly: GCA_954871525.1. Taxonomy (NCBI): domain Eukaryota; kingdom Viridiplantae; phylum Streptophyta; class Magnoliopsida; order Rosales; family Urticaceae; genus Parietaria; species Parietaria judaica. The sequence goes on along the minus strand of OX940864.1, from coordinate 1,067,595 downwards.
TGTAATGGATTAAATTAAGGATATTTGTGATGGTGGTACTTTGTACTTGTCGTTTTTATGGTGTTGTATAAACTGTGGTCGTTGATGTTGTATTGTCGTTTTAAGTCCCATGGGCAAAAGTTATATGTTTGTTGACGTGGACATTGAATATTCAACGATATCGGTCGAATGATGATGTGTCATTGACCGGTCCAAGTTTGAAAAGTCGTCGTTTTTGTCTTATTCTACTAACCCCCATATAGGGGCGTTACAATAGAACTCGCTGGCTACATCTGCACCGTCGTCACGGACTCGGGTGAGAATCCTTAAGGCTTCGTCACGGTGACCGCGTTGGAGTAGGGAGTTGGGTGTGTCGGGCAAGAAGAATATCGCACCGACGGTGAACATCGCTGCCGGAACTGCTCCGAAGCCGAGCGAGATCCGCCATCCCCAATCGCCGCCGGTCTTAGTGATGCAGTAGTTGACAAGATAGGCGAGCATGACGCCTATCACAATGGCCATCTGGAAGCACATGCTTAGGGTTCCTCGGATCATCGGCGGTGCCATTTCTGATACATAGAGCGGAACCGACTGCATTCCATGTTTAAGAGAAAACTTTAAGTTTAGCTAGTTCTCGATGATCTGTAACGCATATTCTTTAATTTATATTATTATAATTCTCGCTTCCTTATTGGTATCCTTCGGGTGTTAATTGAAATTCAAATTTACTTTTTCCGATATTTCAAACCTTCTTATAATTTAACTTAAAAAAAAATCAATACCAATCATGATTATAATTATTACTTATATATATTGTATTTACCAAAACATTGTTTATTTAGGTAAAAGGTGGTAAGAGAGAATGATTTAGTAACCTTATTTTTATACATAATTTTTTTGTCTGTTTAAAATGAATAAAAAATCAGAGAGCATTTTCATTAATTCAATAAACATTTCAAAGGCAAAAGTTTTATTTATTTAATTAATAATAATAAATTATACTAAAGACGAGAACCGAACCGGGCCGGAAGTTTTTTAGCCTTAGCCCAGTTCTTGGTTTATGATAAATACGAAGTTCCTTTTGTTTGACATAATAATAATAATAATAATAAAAACGTGGTTGAAAACATCCAAGTAGAAAATTATACCCTAAACCCTAAACTCTAGAAAGATTATACCTGATTCGTGAAGCCAACCCCAAGGCCGAGCAGCAAGCGACCAATCACGAGCATAGCGACGTTGATGGCAGACCCGCTGAGCAGAGAGCCAACAGAAAAGGCCAATCCTCCGACGAGCATGGAGATCCTCCTCCCAAACGACGTCGTTACAGCGGAGGCAACGAACGAAGCGACAAGCGCCGCCAAGTAGAGCGACGAGGTGAAGAGGGTCAAAAGCTGGCTGTTGGATACGCCGTACATGCTCTCGTGTCCCATCGCCGACGGGAAGAACTTCTCGAGGAAAGGGTCCATGGAAGTGACCCCTCCCCATCCTGTCAACATAATTGGATCAAAACCTTCCTATACTTGCAAGCAATTGATGATTGAAAGATTGGTATTTATTGAATAAACCTGTGATTCCGAGATCATAGCCGAAGATGAGACCACCCATGGTGGCGACCATGCAAATCACTACTACACTCCTGTGACTATTTGAAGCGACCGCCATTGCTAAGAAAGCTAGCAAAACCTTTTCCTTTTTAACGAAGTAATGATCGATCCACTCTTCTCTTCTCTTCTAAATAAAGCTGGAACTGGATTGGAAAAAGTAAAAATGCTTAGGGTTTCCCCAATCACAAACCTGACGCCGTAAAAATGCTTATGTAAAAAACAAAACTCCATTTATTCCACACGTCAGAGCCACGTAACCACGCAATAAGAATGTAAATTATAATTTTAACAAATAAATAAAAGACAAAACGAGTCGTTACTTTGAAATGGAGGAGAATGAACTATTATTCTTGAAAATGAACATCTGGCTTTATAGCCTTTTACAGGTACAGAAGCAAAAAATGAAAAAGCCACATTTCATGGCAAAGGACACTAACCCTAAAGAATAGGGCACACATAAGACTAGGGCTTATTGAGAACGTGAATAACAAATCAACAACTAATTTCTACTATCATTCCATCCCTTAACCTCAATGCTTAACTTTAGCTGCATCTAGAGCTACAAATTAAAATCGCCAAATCAACTCGCGACCGATCGCGACCAATTTTCTCAGTTCGCGAACAATCGCGATTTTGCGGCAAAAGTCGCGATTCATCGTGAATATGGGCAAAAGTCGCGATATCTCTCTCTCTCTCTCTCTCTCTCTCAGCAGGGCCTCTCTCTCTCTCTCTCGATTCATCGCCGCCGTGATTCTCGCGACGCGTCGCGACCGTGAATCTCGCGATTTTGGCGACTATGTTCGCGACGGGTCGCGACGCCGCCACCCACAGCTCTAGCTGCATCAATAACTCCTAGCATTCCACGAAGCTTCACAAATTGCTCCAATCTGAGAGGCTTTGTCATTATATCTGCAATCTGATCTTCAGAGCGACAAAAACTCAGATTCACAATTCCGTCATTTACTAGGTCTCTGAGAAAATGGAATCTCACTCCAATGTGCTTACTTCGTCCATGGAAAACAGAATTTCTGAACAACTGAATTGTAGAATTGTTGTCGCAATAAATTTCCGTGCGTCTTCTTTCTTCAGCTCCAAGTTGTTCCAAGATTCTCCTAAGCCAAATACACTGACAAGCACAAAGTGCAGCAGCAATGTATTCAACTTCTGTGGTTGATAGGCTCACTACTGGCTGCTTTTTCGAAGCCCATGAAATCGCTCCTGATCCCGTCATAAAAACAAAACCTGAGGTGCTCTTCCGATCATCCAAATCTCCAGCATAATTGCTATCTGTATAAGATACAAGACCTGCATTTCCTTTGCCTCTTTTGTAGAGTATGCCAAAATCAGTGGTTCCTTTTAGATACCTTAAAATCCTCTTTGTTGCAAACCAATGAGATGACTTTGGATTGGCCATGAACCTTCTGATCAAGCTAACTCCATACATCAGATCTGGTCGAGTGGCTGTGAGGTACATGAGGCTTCCAACTGCTTGTTTGAACATGGTGGCATCTACTTCATCTCCAACATCATCTTTTGACAATTGTGTTCTGGGAATAATAGGATTCTTCACCGAGTTACTGCTCCCCATGCCGAACATTTCAAGGACTTCTCGAGCATATCTTCTTTTGCAAATAAATATTCCAGCTTGATTCTGTATAACTTCAATTCCCAGAAAATGTCTCATATCATTGAGCTTTTGAATTTATCACACACTCTTATTGCCTCCAGTAAATATCAGATCATCTACATAAAGACTAACAATAAGTATGTTACCTCCTTCTTTCTTGGTAAATAAAGTGTGCTCGCTGGAACATTTGTCAAACCCTTCACGCGCAAAATATGTTTCTATCTTGTTGTACCAAGCCCTTGGCGCCTATTTAAGGCCATACAACGCCTTCTTCAATCTGTAGACTTTTTCTTCTTTTCCCCTTTTGATAAACCCTTCTGGCTGCTTGATGAAAACTTCTTCTTCCATTTCTCCATGAAGGAAAGCACTCTTCACATCAAGTTGAAATACTTCCCATTCATTTTGAGCTGCAAGTGTAAGTATTAGACGTACTGTATCAAGTCTCGCAACCGGTGCGAAAACTTCAGTGTAGTCTACTCCATATCGTTGCGCATATCCTTTAGCCACCAATCTTGCTTTGTGCTTTTCGACATCTCCATGCTCGTTAAGTTTCGTTTTGAAAACCCACTTAACTCCAATTGGCTTGACTCCTTTCGGTAAATCCGCTAGCTCCCATGTGTTATTCTTCTCAATAGCCTTTTTCTCAAGTGCCATTGCCTCTTGCCACTTTACGCTTCTGTGTGCTTCTTCAAAAGAGACTGGATCATTTTCGCTTTCAGTCATCAGCATCATGAGACTTTCTTCTTCTTCAGACAAATCAACCCCTGTCATATAATCTGTCATCCATGCTGGTTCCTTTCTAGCTCTTGTGGCCCTTCCTTGAATTGACTTTCTTGATCAGTGTTGCTTTCTTGACTTGCAGTTGATCGGATTCCACTTGAGCTACCAGCACCATGCTCATTTTCTTCTGGCTCATTTCCTTCTGGCTCAGCTTCTTCTTGCTCAACCTCTTCTTCTTCTTCAAAATTTTCTTCTTCATCTTCACACACTAACACATCAGCTTTCTTTTCTTCATCGGTTCTGCCCCCACTACCAGCTTCCCTCTTCTTCGAACACCAAATCTCTACTTACGATGATTTTCTTGGAAACAGGATCAAACAACTTGTAAGCTTTTGATTCATCACTGATTCCTAAGAAAACACACATCTTACTCTTATCCTCAAGCTTAGTTCTTCTTTGATCTGGTATATGAACGTGAGCCACACACCCGAAGACTCGGAAATATTCCCTATAATTAATTTCCTCCGTCAAACTCCGTTAGTTATGTCCTACGTGGCACTTTGGATATTGGATAAAGTGCGACTAAAGTATCTAATGTATCAAAAAAAATTGAATTATGAACCTAATTTTTTTTTTGGTGACTAGTACCTAACGTTGTTTCTTTTATAAAATTTGGTTTCTCCCTTCTAGCTCAAAAGATACATGAATCTAGAGTCTCACGAGTATGTGCTTATAACAAAAATCCCAATAATTACCATCAAAATATAAGACGAGAAATATAATGCCCAAATTATGTCACCATGAATTTCTAATAACTGCCATTTAAAACTATAACAAAATAATATAATTTAAAATAATACCTGATAGAAGCGTATAACAAAATCAAACCACAACATAATATATATGTATATATATATATATATTTAACAGAGATGTGGACAAACTTTCTCATTTCAGAGAGAAACGATAACAACTGTGGAAAGAACGGCGTTCGGAGAGAGAACAATGCAACCGATTGAAAAGCGACAGACGTTCTTTTATTTTTATTTTTTATTTTTTAAATGAGACTACGAGAAAGTGCAAGATGACTAGTAAAATAACATATATTATCACAATTAAAAACGTGTACAATTGTTTCCCTATAGATGATAAGGATCATGACACGTATAAAAGAACCTGGTGGAGAAGGAAAATTAACTTGTTAATTGATAATCACTACTTATGATTTATTGTATCATGCTGCTCACTTTATTTAGAAAGAAATGTCCATCATGTCTTTAATATTAACTAGAACTATACATTGTTTAGAAAAAATAAATTGAAATAAAAGGTTAACATAAATATCATCCATGTATTGTATATATATATATATATATATTTTAATTTACTTTTGTTTTTCTATGAATTTGTGTTATAGTTTACCAAAAAAATTAAAGATCAAATTAGAATTCCTGGAAACTTTGCAAGTTAATAATTAGTTGCTAAAATAGTCATCAAACTATGCATCATTAGTTGTGTTAGAAATCGATTATTTAGTAGCAAAAGTTTTTCATCAGTTAAGTAGTATATTAATTATTATTTCACCATACATATTAACTATTTTTAAGTTAATGTTCATATAAATATACAAACTACACATCTATATAAAAACCAATTTTATATTCTATAAATTAAGTATCTATTATAACATGATGATAAGCCATTAACATAAAAAAAAAAATTAAAAAAAATACATATCCAAAGTCAAAATACCAACTCTAAAAGAAAGATGAAGAAAGACATCCATTATATTATCGCTGATGCCCGATGTTAAGTCCTCCAATATAAATCTATGATTTGGCTAACTACGGAAGGAGAACTACATTGTGCTTTGATTGGCGGAGACCCTAACATGAAGAGTTTCGAGGATGAAATCCCAACCATGGACTACTTGAGGACGGATTTTGAATCTGATTTGCTCTGATCTCATGCTTTCCAAACTACATGACGTAAACAAACTTATCACATAGCACAAACTCATACACAAACTTGTATTAGTGAATAATTATAATTATAATATACAAATATGAGACAAAAATCACAACGATAATATAACTTACCTAAAACACACATAGAGAAATTTGTAATAGAAAAATATCACTGTTATGAGACGTTGTTGTAGGAGACAATCATTCGGTTGTGAAGCCAAGAATTTGTCTGTGTATATATACATAGAGATAGTATACTAATCAAAACGGTTGCTGCAATTGTATCCTATATATATAAATGGTCATTCCAATTAACTTTTTAAGACCTTCTACATTCTTTGGTTATTGATAACTGCATTTTAGATTTGTATGTTTTATCTTCTTATTTCAGTTTTTAAAATGAAAATTAAGAGGTAGCAAATGCATTAATTTATTGCATATTTTTTTAAATGAAAAACTCTTAGAAAATTAGAATTCTCTATTTTTGGATTTGATGGTGTTATATTACTTATGAGCTTTGAAAAAATTGGAATTCTCCATTCTTAAATTTTATGATACCATGTCACTTGTAAGTTCCTCCTTTTATAATAATATATAGATTCATCCAAATCAAGCATAGAACTTTGACCATATTAAAGTGTCAGTTACATAAAAGGCCTCAACAATACATCATTTACCACAAACTCAACTTAACAAGACATTCAAACATGGTAAAATATGCATAGGTTACTTTTTTAAAATATTAAAATGAGTTCATTTAGCACATCGAACATTTCACACTGCAAAATTTAACTTTAAAAAAGTTAAGTCACAAATTTAATTAATAATAAAATACTTCAAATATATATTAAAACCTTCGCTGTATTATAAATTATAAAAATGTCTTAAACACATATACATGTGAAGATATATAAAATTATGACTACTACAACATATGTTTATTCAATGCTAGGGAAAGAAAAATTAAAGGGGTAAATCATTAAAATGTAATCATATTAAAGAGATTGACTTGCATATGAATATTTTTGGGCATTACATAGAAACAACTAAAACTTTCGGTAGTGAAAAAATCGGTAACTTGATGTTATCGGTTTTTTTATCTGGTTTAGTTTTGTTTTTTTTGTTTTTTTTTTTTTACACCCCACCACCGAGTACAAACCTTGTCAAAAACTAGATCTCCTATTATTTCTTGAATCTCATTTATGGCAATCTGCAAACGGAAGTGCAATTAAGATTAAAATGAAGAGTGGATTTTACTATGAACAGATTATATATATTTCAAATAAAAGACACGGTATGAATGTTTTTGACAAGCGCCTGAAAGCAAAAAGTAAGCAGTGTATTTAAATAATCGTTATAAAAACTCGTTAATATATATATATATTTTTTATCGTAAAAACTCGTTAATATTGAATATAGGTATGAATGTTTGTTTTATCAGAAAAAAGGGAAAAAAAATGTTTGTTATAAAAACTTGTTGATTTCGTACAATTTTATTCCTCCTATAACAAACACTCGCTTATGTCAGTGACTAGTACAAAGACGCGGGAATATTTCCCCAAAACCACCCCTTTTTTTGTTGTTGAAACTTGAAATAACCAACCTGATCCCATTTCAACAACAACAACAAAAAAAAGCTTTATGATGTGTGGTCCTTACTTTTGTCAATTTGATGTTAAATTCTGACCTTAGTATATGATCAACAAAGAAAAAATATAAATTGAACGATGGTTTTAGGGCTTCAGGATAAAACCCAAAAAAAATTATGTATAATTTTTTAATATAAAATATCAATCATATCATAGTACCATAGTTAATTAAATCTGGACAATCACAATTTAAACAAGTTCAATAGTATATTTTTGCTTAATCCACGTATGATGCATATGTGTGTATAAATATATTATGCTATATGTAAATAATGCATAACTTTGTTTTATTACCTGAACATTGGTATGTTCATTGTACCAATTTAATAATAGATATATAGTATAGACAATAGATTTTTCCTTCTATGTAAGCACAAATCATTTAATAATAAGACATATATTGTTTAAACTTTATACTCGTAACTCAAGTTAGTGTGAAATTTGTTACACACAATATTTTTTTTCTCTTTCAAAATGTCTTACAGTACTAGATCACAAAAGTTTAAATTGATTTAAATACCAAAAGTTTGAGACAAAAACTTTTACTATCATATCCGAGTAGAGCACAAATTTTAAGGAAATTTTTATTTTGACCTATATATATATATATATATATATATATATAGTTTGTTTTACATTACTAATAACCAAGGCTGAATACTTTCAATTCTTTTTTTACCTCATATTCAAATAGAGCACAAACTTTAAAGTAATCGTCACAAACCAATATTTAGTTAGAAGAGAAAAATAATGAAATTCACCGAATTGGATGCTGTCGAAAATTATTATAATATATATATATATATATATATAATCAATTTTCGCTCTTAATTTAATTCTATTTTCTATTTAATTACAGATGTACCCTCAGGCTCTAACCCACTATATATTGTACCACTCACACTAACCCTACTGTCTGTATCGTCTTCTTCGTTTGTCTCCGAAAGTTTCTTTCAAGAGCTTCAGCATCCAACAATGGCGGCGGAGATCGAAATGGCCATCCAAGGTACGTATATTCGAATGGATATCTGTATTAAACAACGTACGAGTATCATTCTCGCTACTTTTCGTGTTTCTATTTTTGAGAACTAACATTAAGAGGTAATTTGTTTCAGGTTCTAGATGCCGGATTTGCATGTTGTCGTTCGAAGATGACGAAGAGACTCTGAACTTGGGATGCCAGTGCCCTAATTCAGAGGCGCATCACTCTTGCACGCTGGCATGGTTCGGAAGCCGTCAGACCAGGACGTGCGAGCTTTTCCGGTCCGAGGCCGTCAACCTCTCGCAGCATTTGCTCGACGCTGCAAGGGAGCGGGCTCGCGAGGCGGAGATCCAGCGCCGGGACCGGGACCGGGACCGCGAGGACGAGACAGATTCGGTATTCGCGGATTTCAAGGAGTGTATGAGGTCTTGCAGTATTAGTTTAGGTGTTGTTTTAGTCGCCGGCGGTATACTGTACTTGGTCTTTAAGCCTTATAAGCATGCTTAGGGTAGACTCAGAGGCCGTTGGAGTGGTGTTTCACTTGCTTTAGCCTTTTTGGCTCGGTGCCCAATTTCCGGGGATTCTAAAAGCGGTCATGACTCATGACCTCAGACGAGTACTTCTTGGTTTTAACCAAGGTTTTAAATACCGCTTGCCGATGTCGTTTCGCACTTTTCATTTTATGGATATATCGCTTGTCGATGGGTATCTCGATATGTAAGTCGATGAGTAAGCCGATGGATATATCGTTTCGCATATCCTTGAAAAAAGATTTTCAATGGGCATGCCGATGGATATTCGGGATATTTAATACCTTGGTTTTAACTTTTAAATCAATTACTGAACCATTTATTAAGTAGTAGTATATATTCATAATTAAGTATTCAAAAAGAAAATTCCCTGAATATTCTGGTACTTCATTTATTGGAAATGATCATCATAGTGACACAGTATGTATAGAATCACTAAATAAAAATGTGAAAATTTACACCTGAAAATACCCGAAAACATATAATGCCGTCTAAAAATACTAGTAGCCAGAAGAAAAAAAACGTATTGATTCCGTATCACGTAAAAATGGTCTATTAGCTAATATTATAGGAATTCACAAATAAAAATAATATAATAGTGATAATTAGCTAGAATTTATCTCAATAATCAAAGCTCTAACTAAACATTATAATTCACTAATGCAACCAATATAATAATAATAATAATAATAATAATAATAATCAAAATAATAAAGACTAAAAAGCATATAAACTCGAGAGAAAAAATGTGCAAATAATTGTTAAAAATTCTTCATTTTCTGGATGAATTAAGAAAAATAACTTAATCAAAGACCTTCAACTTTGTAAACTTATAATTCAATTCATATTGATTTTCATGATTATAATTTGATTATTAGAAATTTGAAGATCGTATTCGTACGGATTGACAAAAAAAATCAAATACAAAATAGAAAATACCACTAACCAGAAAAAGGACAAAAAAAGAATAAAGACGTAGTTGTCTCGTATTCGTACGGATCGACAGAAAAATCAAATACAAAATAGATAATACCACCAACCAGAAAAAGGACAAAAAAAAAAAATAGATAAACATTACGAGTGTTGGCACGTGGCAGGGCAAATTTTATCGCTCTCCTCACAGCTCCACTATAAATGTACGTTGGTTCTCTTCTCTCCCTCACTCGTCACTCATGGCAATGAACTGGAAGGTCGTTTTTGTTAGGGCTAGTTGTGTATGAGTCTCATACACAGCTAGTCCTTCCAGTTCAACAATGGCGAATATTCAGTCCCAGATCTAACTGGCCGCCGTTGAAGGTGCTTATTACTTTGCATCTTTCCCTTTCTTTTCCGTTAAAGTTTCCCTCCTTAACTATGTTTATTTTTGTCTCATTTTTTTCGGATCCCATTTGCTGCACTATTTGTCATCTCAAACTTGGAGATGAGGAAGCCCTAGTCAGCCTTGGGTGCCAATGCCCGACCCCCGATGGCCACAAATCCTGCGTCATGACTTGGTTTGGGAGCAGGCTCACCTGAGTCTGCCCTCTGTGCCGGTCCGACGCCATCTCGCTGCCTGAGTATGTTTTGGACAGCGAGCGGAATCCCGCCGCACTCGAAGCTCGGGAAGCGGCAAGGCGCTTGGAGATCGCTCGGAAGGAGCTCGAGGATCAGAGGAGCGCCTCCGCCGCCTCCCTTGAGGCAGAGAGAATTGTCACCGCCGCGTGGAGGGCGAGTATCCACCCCGACGATCGTCGCGTCATGGCTGAAGACGCTTCGCCGTTTACTATGCTGAAATTTCTAGGTGGGCTCCTGATGAGTGCGATAGTCCTCTGCAGACAAAGTGCAAACGTTTATTTTATTTGGAACCGTGTTTCTTTTCTTTTTTACTGCATAGCTCATGCGATACTGTACGACTAATGTGATTATAAATTACTACATAGCTCCTGCGATACCCGATTTATTGCATACGTTTTTTTTTCTCACTTGCTTTAGCCTTTTTGGCTCGGTTCCATGACATTAATCATTCTCTCAAGGCTCTGAAAATGGTTGGACCGGCCCTGCTACACAGTACCCTAACAAAGCTTCAAGCCTTCAACAATGGCAGCAACAACAGCGAATATCGAGATGGAGTTGGCCATTTAAGGTATTACGATGCATCATTTTCGTTAAAGTTTCTCTCGTTATGTTTATACTTTCTCTCCAACCCACTATATGTTTCAGCTCCCATTTGTCGAATATGTCAACTGGAATTTGAAGACGATGACGAGATCATCAACCTCGGCTGCAAGTCATACGTGCGTAATGATGTGGTTCGCCAGCCAGCTGACCACGCTATGCGCGTTGTGCCGGTCGGAGGCCGCCACACTGCCAACGTCCATCCTGGACAGCGACCGTAATCCTGCTGCAAGAGAAGCTCGGGCTGCGGCAAGGTTGAAGATCCTAGAGGACGAGAGGTTGCGGCCGCCGCCAGCCTAGAGGATTAGAGAGTTGCGGTCGCTGCCAGGCGGGCGAGGGTGCACCCCGATGAAATTGTCGACCTGGCTCGTGAGAATGAGACGGTCGTGAAGGTATTTGGTTTTGTTGTGTCTACTGGTTTCTTCGTAGGTTTGGTCTACACGATCGCTAAATATGCTTAGCTGGAGAGTCGAGGCTCGGGAATTTTAGGGTTTATGTTTTAGTGTCTGTTTCTTTCGGGTTTGTTAGTGGATTATCTCGTTTCGAAGTCGGTTTTAATTTGAATACTCGGTTTATGGTGCATTTAATTTTACGGTTTATGTTTTACCATTACCATTACATTTAGGGTTTATGTTTTTGTTTTAGTCGAGTCGATGCTCGTTTCGAGTCGGTTTTAATTTGAGTGATGAAAGAGACATTTATAATGCATATGATTTTTTGCTATATATATTTTTAAAGGTGCTATGTTTTTATATCATGTACTGCTTGATTTTAAATCTATATAAGAACTTGACTCAATTACTTGTGAATTTTAATTTTATTTATAAATTTTAATTTAATGTATTTTACATCATAAAATTCTCTTAACCTCAAACCCTAACACTGGAAACAATCGTCGTTTTCAGATCTCAAGGCCATTTTGTGAAGCATGTGACACTAATATATTCCTTGTAATAATTGTTTTCTTTTAATTGATTCCAATAATTTTTAATGTTTAATTAATTATTTTTGGAATTAAAAGCGATATAAATATTTAATATTTTTGTTTTTTAACACTGTAAACTTGTTTTTCAAGATCAAATAACACATTCAAAATTTCATTAATCAATTAAAAAGTAAATATATATTTTAGAAAAAAGTAAAATCAACGGTATGAAATATTTTGTTGGAGTAACTAATATTATTAAATTCATTTGTGAAAAAAAATGGTATTAAAGAAAGTATTCAACACTTATATAGAAAGATTGAATTTATTTCATATTATATGATCGAATGTCACATCATCTGACGCAATGTTATTTGTACGTCGGCTTTATATTAATGTAGAGCGTGTTAAAATACATTAATAAATCCTTAATATTAAGCAATAAGCATAATATTAACTTATTTTTGGTAACACATAACATAAGGTAATGAAATAACATACTAAACTAAATATTATTAAGATAAATGCGGTAAGAGTACTTAAAGTTGTATATTTTCTCACATTTTATATTGTCTTGAATAAATACATAAAAGTTATATTTTTTTTTTTACTTATTTCATCTTCTGTATTTTTGTAAATATTATTTTTTAAAATTTTCATGCTTGAGATAAACACTAAATTATCCTGAGTTTAAGATTTTTCATGTTGTATAATTCAACTCGAGATGCACATGGATAAATAGTTTAACATTTACCGAGATATGTGAGACGGAGCTAAAAAAAAAAAACGCAAGTTTCATGATTTTAGATCCTTATACAATATAATTTAAAGTTTAAGAAATACTGTATTGTTTAAAAAATATATGTAAATGTTTTTGGTGCAAGTATCTTTATATTAAATATAAACACGTCTTTTTGTTGAATATTTCTAAGATTATGCATATTCTCGGAGGCGGAAATTCCGGGAAATCATACGATCTAGATAATCACGCGATTATTATTATTCCTTACCGGATAAGACATAGTCTTTACAGAACGCTTCTCGTATCCGTCTTGATGATCTGATCCCATGAACACGTCGAGCTTTCTCTGAGATGCTTGTCCACGCCTAGATGCCGATCCCGTAGCCGTCAATATGCATGGCACTCTATTTCGTACACCACATCGTCAACGGAACGCTTCACGCTAGAAATCACCGAACAAGGATTGCTAGAGCTTATCCGGTGATTAGAAATGAACCAAGAACCTTTGAGAGAGCCTTGAGAATTCGACAACCTCCTTGGGCAAGGGTGATGTCGAATTCAAGGTGGTGTGGAGAGAATGAAAAACTTCCTTTAGGGTTTATGAATTGCCTTAATCACATAATTTCCCTTTCTCTTAATCACCATATATAGGAATAGGGTTTACTCTTATGCCACAAAGTTCCTACACTTTTTTTCATTTACACCACAATCTTGTCTTGATTCATACAAAATTATTAAATATCACGTTTATTTTATTTGAAATCGTGTTTTTCTTTTTATCAAGCATAATAATATATATAAATATATATTTATAAATGAGATACAGCTTGTTTCAATTTTGCAAATAAATCTAAAGCTGTTCAAACTTCAAAGTCAAAATGCATTTTTATACTAGACTACAACATCATCTATATAAGATATTATAATATATTTACTAGACTATTGTCTTTCTCATTTAATAAAATTACTTCAATTTGAACACATTGCAAAATGAATAATTTTCACTTAATGAAAGGGTTGACGGCGAAAATACCTAAAGTTTGGTCAAAGAATCTCTCGTGTACCCAAAGTTTAAAAGTGGTGCCGAAAATACCCAAAGTCGCATTTAGGGAGTTGACCACTCCATTCTCGTAACACAGTTAACTTACCTGTTAACTCTGGCCACGTGGAAAAATTTGTTTTGTTAAGTGTAATCATTAGGGGTTCAATTAGTTGTATTAAATAGTGTTTATCAGGGGTTTAATTCGTTATTTTGTCGTAAACGAGGCTGATTTGGGCTCATCCATGTGGCAAAAATTGTTATGTCAGCAACCCACGTTTGTCCGTGTGGCCATGGTTAACGGGTAAGTTAACGGCGTTACGAGAATGGAGTGGTCAACTTGCCAAATGCGATTTTGGGTATTTTTACCACCACTTTTAAACTTTGGGTACACAAGGGGTTCTTTGACCAAATTTTAGATATTTTTGCCGTCATTACTCCTGAATGAAATGTATCATGCCTTAATTTAACAACAGAACACAATTTAATATTATAATGTAAGTTAAAGTAATATTTTAAAGCTTGAGAAAAATACTAAAATGCTTATTTCGTTTTACATAATGAAAAAATATGTATATAAAATAAAATAAGTAGACCACGTCGGGTATAGTGTACGTGGTCGTTAAGCTTAAGCATGCTTAGGGTAGAGGCTGTCGAAGAGGATAGAGAATCTGTTTCGGGTTTTTATAAGCTCGTTTTGAAGTCGGATTTTGAGTGGTGAAAGAGTATTCGTTGACATATTTTTCACTATAAATGCATATGTTTTTTTCACTTGCTTTAGCCTTTTCGGCTCGATACCCGATTTCCGGGCCTTCTAAAAGTAGTCATGACCTTAGACCAAAGCTAATACTTTCTTTTTTGTGTGTGATTTTATGATTACCGATGAATGAGTGGATTAATGGTGTTCTGCTTAGTTTTAACTTTTAAATCAATTATCATGTAATTACGCTACTAAAAAAATGAAGAAAAAAAAGTTCTCAAATAGCCATAATTAACATATTTCAGACTTTAAGTAAATCTGATTTTTGGAATAAACTTAAAATAATTTATCATAAATATATATATATATATATATATTCAAATCAAAATAATGAACATGTGACTAAAAAAGTCGGTTTTTTGCCATTGTTAAAATGATTAAAAGAAAAAAAGTATTTATTTAAATCAAATAATTAACATAATAAAACAATTGTTTACACACCAAATACATTACCACTTGAAAAGGTATACATTGTGATATATACTTATATTCAATCATATTTACTTTGTAAAATTCTTCTTCGCCTCTCATAAATAAGGTCATATCGACCCGAATTACACATGAATTATCACCAAACTGGTTTTATGAATGGTGATCACCCAGGAACGTGGCACGAGAGCGCCATTCGTTTATGGCTGAACTCGGCATATGGTCCGGTGTTAACGCGGAACATTGAAGCCTATGCCCTGTCACAGATGAAACATTGTATTTGTCAAACCATGCAGTGATTGCTCTGTGCTCGTAAGTGAAACGATCATCCATAATTTCCTGTTGCAACAGCCAAAAGATGCGCCAAACGGGTTTAAAAAAGGCCAGAACCGGTTAAACAATAACATGTTTTATTAGTATATTCTTTGTAAAATAACATAATAATATCATCAAAATATCATGATAATTCCCGAGAAACAATCCTGTTAAACATTTCCAAAACTTAAAAATTGATTTTGACTAACCGGATTAAGAGACATTTCGTCTTTTTATACCTGAAGGATCGAACAGTAGTAGTGGCTCGGAGCATTGCCATTGCTTCCTGTTACCTTCCCGCTACCGTTTACCATGTCGACCGTCTTTGGAAAACCGGTAAGATTTCATCCTTGAGATTCAGTTCATCCCTGCATCGGAGTTTCGAACAGTCGAGAGCGATTCGAACCAATTCTTCGGTCTCAACGAGCGGCCAATCCGAAACTGACTTATCTAGAACATCAACCAACGATCCGTTCGCCATGGCTTTTTCAACGGCAATCAGAAGCCCCTTCGGGTGGCGAGAAGTCAGCATCTGAAGGATTATGACTCCGAAAGCGAACAAGTCGGATTTCGATCAGATCGTGCCAGTTCTCTGATACTCCATGTAGAAGATAGTTCTGGCGATGACGGAGTCCACATACTCAGTGATGTTGTCAGGGTTAACATCGGAATTGAGCTTCGCAGAGCCTACATCGCCGATTTTGCTCATGTAGTTCCGATCCAGTAGAATATTGCCCGGTTTTAGGTCCGGGTCATGAACAATAGGCTATGGCTCCGAGTTATGTAGGAATGCAATGCTGCAAGCTATTTAGAAGATTGTACGGAACCTTGTGAACCAAGGAAGTTGCGGTTTTCCTTCTCGAGGCGAGTTGTAATCGTCGAGACTTCCGTTTTCCATGTATTTGTAAACGGGCAGCAGCTATCGGAACAAGCTCCGAGAAGCAAAACAATGTTTGGATGGTATAACTGACTAAGAACTACAACCTATAAAAATAACATACGAGAAAAATTGTACCAATGTACCCTTAGAATTATAATTTGTAGTGATTTTCCCCCTAAAGGTTAAACAGTCGATGATTTTTCGTCAAATTCTAAAACATCATCATAATTCTACTACTAGTGCGTGCATTTCACGTGGCATAAATTTGACGGAACAGTCGAGTTTTAAACGATCAAGAAAAAACTAGCTACAATTTATAAGTTCTAAGGAGAAAATACGATAAAATACGACATATTCGTGAGGAATAACTGCAAAATACTCATTAAAAAAAAAATGCTACATACATAATATGCTCCCCAATTTCGTCGTGTTAACGCAATTTCTCCCACGCAATAGTAATTTATTGCAATTTCCTCCGTTGGTTAAACGTTCGATGCTTTTAGTCGGTAATTTGTATAATCCATGGTGTAGGTAAATTTTAAATGCCCAAAAAAATTACATTTTCGAAAATGATCAGAAATGTTTTAGGTCTTCTATTAATATTATTTTCTTATAAAATCAATTATATTTTCAGATCTCTCGTGTCTCTCAATCTACTACTGTAATAATTATTTTTCTTGAGTGTTTATAATGTGAATTTTATTAGCATTACATTGCTTCGTGATAAAATATATATTTGTTTGACATCGCGCATACATTAAGCTGAACACGTATTGCTAAAAATATTTACATATTTTTTTTTATTTGGTGATTTATATGTTTTTCAATAGCTATTACCAAAACAAGTAAATTAGGTGTATTTTTTGGTGAAACTTTTACTCAAGACCAAAAGAGGATGAAATTGCTTTTTAGTTTTTACCATATTACTGATAGAAGATTGAGTGATTCAAATTCATTTCGAATACTTTTCTATAAAAATAAAAATAAAATAATTATTTCGAATAAAAAAAAACATCCACACAACTAAGAAGATTTTATTTTTATGCGAACTTATCAAGATAATCGATAATCATATATTATTAGCACGTTGCATTTGTTCTATTGACCGTGCTTGAAATACGCCCATGACTTTAAATAAATTTTAATGTTCAATTGATTATTTTTAATTAAAAACGATATAAATATTTGATAGTTTTAGTTTATAACGCTATTAACTTATTTTTGAAGATTAAATAACACATTTAAAATTTTATTGATCAACTAAAAAGTAAACAAAAATTTAGAGAGAGAAAAAAAAGAGTAAAATCAACAGTGTTATATATTTTGGTAATAGTAATTAATATTATTAAATTCATTTGTGAAAAGGGAAAAATGGTATTAAAGAAAATATTGAACACTTATATAGAAACTAGAACGATCGAATTTATTTTATAGACTATGATCGAATGTCACATTATCTGACGCAATGATTATTTGTATGTCGGCTTGATATTAAAGTAGAGCGTGTTAAAATACATTAATAAATCCTTAATATTAAGTATAATATTAACTTATTTTTGGTAATACGTACAATAAATTAGAGACATTAACAACAATATGTTCTTCGTTTCAATTGCTTTAAATTTTCATATAGAAAAGGTGTTTTCACTTTAAATGGTAACTTCATTAAGTGGGAATGCTTTTTCTTCACTTAGAATTTAAATTAAAAACATCTGAAAAGTCGATAGTTGAATTAAATGTCCAAATTTAATGAAAGTGTAACGAATAATGTCACAAAGGCATATCCAATAATTAGATACTTCTGCCATACATGGGCCATTCATGTTTTTAATATAGAATATTATTCTATTTTGTTTTTTAGTTAATCGAATATATATTGAATTAGTAAATGAGTCGCTATCTATCTTAATATATATATTTTCTGAATGACTTTTTTAATAATATATTTAGTTAGCCAATAACATCGCGGGAGAATAATAATCGATTAATGAAATAACATAGTATACTAAATATTATTAAAATAAATGCGATAAGACATATATTCTCACTTTTTAAATTATATCGAATAAATACATAAAATTTGTATTTTTTTCTTATTTTATTTCATGTATTTTTGTTAATATAAAAAAGTACACGTTTACGCTTGAGATACACACTAAATTATCCAGAGTTTAAGAATTTTCATGTTGCATAATTCAACTAGAGGCGCATATGGGTAAATATTTTAACATTAACCGAAATACGGTGAGACAGAGCTAATAAAAAACGTAAACGATTTTAAATCCTTATATAACACAATTACAAGTTTAAGAAATATCATATTATTTTAAATAAATATCAATATTTTTGTTGCAAGTATCTTTATATTAAATACGTCTTTTTTCATGTACACCACGATCTTGTCTTGATTCATATAAAATTATTAAACATCACGTTTATTTTATTTGAAATCATGTTTTCCTTTTCCTTTTTTATCAAGCTTTATTATATTAATAATAAGAAAAATAAAACACGGTACATACTATTTATGTATTTTTTTTAAATGAAAAATAGAAAGAAATATAGCTTTCAATTTTGCAAATTAATCTAAAGCTTGCAAAGTCAAAATGTATTTTTATACTAGACTACAACATAATCTATATAAGATATTATAATATATTTACTAGACTATTGTCTTTCTCATTTAATACATTGACTTCTATTTGAACACATCGCAAATGGATAATTTTCACTTTCAATGAAATATACCATGCCTTAGTTTAACAACATAACGCAATTTAATATTATAATGTTAGTTAAAGTAAGTTTTATTAAAGCTTGAGAAAAATACTAAAATGCTTATTTTATTTTACGTAATGAAAAATATGTTTATGAAATAAAATAACTAGACCACATCACGCTTTAAAGAATAAATATCGTACTTTTCTCACTTTAAGTTATTTCATAAAAAAAAAATAACATAAGTCCGTCGTAAATACATTGAGCTGACACTATTGGTAGCAATTACATATATACGTAACGGAAGACATCTCGTTAAGTTCGACTTCATGACACCTCATAGAGTCGCGTAGTAGTTTATCATTGAATTAGTCAATCTGAAAATTGTTTAATTATGATCAAATTGTGAAAAACTAAACTCCTTCGTAGATTCTTTCAATAAAAATATATTTGTCTTATGTAAGATTAGAGTTAAATTCGAAATATAATCTATATTTTATACATTACGTAAACGAGTAAATATATTTATTTATTCATTTATTTATATTCGATTTAGCGTGACATTACTCAGCTCTCTGACGTGGCTATCGCAAACATCACCGCACCACTTCTTATTTATTATTGGGCTTTTTAGCAAAATACTCAATTTAGGTGAAACTTTTTTAAAAAACCCTCAAAAGTTTATCATAATTAAATAAACCCTCATTTGGTGTTATTTGGACAATTATGCCCTTAATATATCGAACCCTCTTCTCCTTCCCAAGCCTTCGTCGTCGAACAGTGAAGAAGCCTTCGTCGTCGAACAGCTCGATTCTTCTTCACCAAGGCTTCGAAGCTCACTTCTCTCCGATCGAAGTCGATTCCTTCAGGTTGGTCGATTCCTCCGGAGCACCTGAGAGGCTCGACTGAGGAGTAGGGAAGCACGAGGCAAGGGAGGCCGAGGCGCGAGTGAAAGAGGCGAGCGAAGAGAGCCAAGAAAGCTCCGGAGAAAGATAGATAGTTGTAGAGAGCCAGAGCGGAGACTCTCTCCTCCGAAGCTCGGGCTATGGCTTCCAACGCCGCGTCGGAGGGGAAGCTTCGGTAGGCCGGCGAGGGAGGAAGGAAGCGGAGTGAGCTGGTGAGAGCAGCGTTGTTCCGCCATAGCCGGAGAGGCGAGAGCTTCATGTTTCAGAACTCTCCTGGACTTTCACTGTTCATTCTCTTCTTCAGTGCGTAGAAAACGACATCGGAAAGGCCAACTATACATAAAACGACATCGAAAAGGCCACTAAATGATAGATAGATAGTAAACAAAAGAGACAAGTCTCTAGCGCTTCTCAATCAGAACTTCATCAAGCTTTTTCTTTGTTCCGAAGTAAGCTGATATTCCTTGGTGCTACAATTTCATCAGCTTCCTTACAACTCCTTGGTGCCACGAAGCCGCCGAAGAGCGTCGCCGAAGAAGCCGAATAGCGTGGCCAAAGAAAATTCGATACGAGCGCAGAAGTTGTCGATAAGAATGTTACTGTAGTTAAATTTACGTAACTACAGTTTGTAACTAAAATTACTTTATTATTTTAAAATTGGGATTTATATTATAAATTCGAAAAATTACAATTTTTACGGGTAAAAATCATATATATTCGCAAGAAAAGATTTAAAAATGGTATTTAAGGTGTTTTAAAATAAAATTGTAGTTACGAAATTCTTATGATAAAAAAAGTATTGAAATATTGTCAAAAAATAGTGACATACAATTATGTTATAGTATGACAACAATTATGTAATACTATCACAACAATCATTAGACTTACACTTATGTAAATGTGGTTACACTAATTTAATTGGAATTAAATTTTTGTAACCGAAGTTACATTATCGTAACAGAAGTTACATTATCGTAACTGGAGTTACATTATCGTAACTGAAGTTACACTTATGTAACTAGAGTTAAAATTTCAATATATTTGTTCAAATAATAATTTAGTGCTTTGGGAGTTAATTTGGAAGTATTAAAATAATTTTTGTAACTGAAGTTACACTTTTGTAACTCAAGTTACATAAGTGTAACCGGTGTTACACTTTTGTAACAGGAGTTACACTTCGTAATTCTAGGCATATATGGTTACACTTATGTTACATAATTATATTAATCCAGTCTCCATCTAAAGGTATGTAGCAATAATTTCACATAATTTGAGTTACAAAAAAGATTTTAAATTGAAATATTGTTAAAAAATAGTGACATACAATTATTTAATAGTATGACCACAATTATGTAATACTATGACAACAATAATTAGACTTACACTTATGTAAATGTGGTTACACTAATTTAATTGGAATTAATTTTTTGTAACCGAAGTTACACTTTTTGTAACCGAAGTTACATTATCGTAAATGAAGTTACACTTATGTAACTGTAGTTACACTTTTGTAACCGGAGTTACAATTTCAATATATTTGTTCAAATAATAATTTAGTGCTTTGGGAGTTAATTTGGAAGTATTAAAATAATTTTTGTAACTGAAGTTACACTTTTGTAACTCAAGTTACATAAGCGTAACCGGTGTTACACTTTTATAATAGGAGTTACACTTTCGTAATTCTAGTCATATATGGTTATGTAATAGTATGACCACAATTATGTAATAATATGACCACAATCATTAGAGTTACACTAATGTAAATGGGGTTACACTAATTTAATTGGAATTAAAGTTTTGTAACCGAAGTTACATTATCGTAACCGAAGTTACATTATCGTAACTGAAGTTACATTATCGTAACTGTATTTACACTTATGTAACTGGAGTTACAATTTCAATATACTTGTTCAATATATTTCAAGAAATAGTGCAAGTTAGTAAGTTAGAGAAACGGTGTGTTTTCGCCCTTTTAGCGATAAAACAAAACGATATTAAAAGTGTATTTATTATGGAATCAAATTTCAATATATTTCTTAAAATAATAATTTAGTGCTTTTTCTTTATTGAAATTAATTTAAAAGTATTAAAACAATTATTGTAACCGAAGTTACACTTTTGCAACCGAAGTTACACTTTTGTAACTGGAGTTACACTTATGTAACGGGAGTTACACTTTTTGTAACCGAAGTTGCACTATTGTAACTGAAGTTACACTTATGTAACTCGAGTTACACTTTTATAACTTGAGTTACAATTTTGTAATTCTAGTCATATATAATTACACTTATGTTACATATTTAGAGATTCTACATAACAAACGGTGCAAGTTTGTAAGTCAAAGAAACGGTGTGTTTTTGCTCTTTTAGAGACAAAACGAAACGATATTAAAAGTATATTTATTATGGAATCAAATTTCAATATATTTCTTAAAATAATAATTTAGTGCTTTTTCTTTATTGGAATTAATTTGGATGTATTAAAACAATTTTGTAATCGAAGTTACACATTTTTAACTAGAGTTACACTTTTGTAAATGGAGTTACACTTTCGTAATTCTAGTCATATATTATTACACTTATGTTACATATTAAGAGATTCTACATAAAAAAAATGTGCAAGTTTGTAAATCACAATTTGCGCCGGAAGACTATAGGTTTTTCCGGTGGAAACACAAAATATAAACTAGTAAAAGCCGGTTTTTTGGAACAATTTTTTGACATAATTTATGAATCTTCTTTTGCACATGAAAAGCAGTCCAGCACAGAGTTAAGCCTCTACATGTACCCAACCAAACTCCACCAAATCCTTCTTCCAAGCCCTCCCATGTGGCGACCAAACCCGAGTCAACTCGCTCAGGTCCCTCCTCTACGCCGACCAAACCCGAATCAATTTGCTCTGATTCTCTTCCAAACCAAAACAAACTGATCTAAGTCATCAACCTATCGCTAAACTTGGGAATGTCGATTTGCGGCCGGAACCGTGAAAATTAGAGTCGGAAGCCAGGCGAAGTACTACGCGGTGGAGATGGACACGGGGAGCTCGTTGTCGTGGCTGCAGTGCCAGCCAACCCTTCACAGTGTACTGCCACTGGCAGGTGGGCCCTGTCTTCGACCATGCCGACTCCGCTACTCGTGAAGCTCAAGTGTGGGTCACGCCGAATGAAGGGTTTCGCCGTTTATTCATCCCCTTAGATGACTCAGATCTGAGCTCTCTGCTCTCATGACAAACCTTCTTCTCCGGCGACGAGCTCGTCCGAGTGTGCTCCTCCAGGTCGCATCGTCGGCTTCTTCCCAGGTTCAACGCGATTCTCAGGCGACCTTCCCGTAGAGACGGAGAATGGCGAGCCAAGCTACCTTCATATACGATCAGATTCGCGAGCAAGCTTCATCCTCTCTGCTCTGTTCCGGCACAACCTCGCGTCTTCTTCTCAGGCGGCGGGCGACGGATCTGCGCGAACTCAATCTCAGCAGAGCTCGACAGAAATTGAGCAGCGAAAGCTTGACAATGGCGATGACGATACGGGAGTCGAGAGAGAGACAAAGATGAGAACCAAGAGCTCGTCAATGGCGACGGCGATACTGGAATCGAGAGAGAGATTGAGCTATGAGAGTTTGTCAGTGGCAATCGAGTCGTAAGAGAGAGTCGGAGTGTGAGGGGTAGTTTAGGAAATATTTGTTTAAAATGAGTACAATATTAATTAATCAAACATTGAGTATTTTTTTAAAAAGTTTGACTCTAATTGAGTATTATGCTAATAAGCCTTTTATTTTTCTATTTATTTTTTTCGCTCTTTTATTTATTTTTAAATTAATTAATTAAAATAAAATAAAATATTTTATTTATTTCAGAACTCAGAGAAGTATATATATATATATATGATTTCAGTTTCTCTCTCCTCCTCTGAATCCTTCCCTCCTTTTACAGATTCTCTCGCTCTCTCTTCAATTTCCGACTTCGATCTCCATTGATGCTTCTCTGAGCTCTGATCATTCGCTTCTCTGTGTCTTGATGCTCGGCTGAAATGGCGATATCCGATTTGGACGACGACGCTGTCTCCGCGGAGGTGAGCTCTCGCAGCGACTTGGATCTCAAGAACCGCTCGGTTCGGCGGCGGACAGGCGCCGGAGACTGCGGAGCGACGGCGAAGGCGGCGAGGGACTCGCCGGATGACCAAGACTCCGCGAGCGCCGATTCTTTGACGAAAGTCAAACACGGCGATGGTTCCGGCGACGGAGCTCCGGCGCCGGCGGAAGAGAGGAGCGGAGGCCTCGGTGATCGTGATTTTGAAGATTTGGCGGCAAATTTGCGGTACCGGCCGGCGGCTCCGGCGCACCGGAAAGTGAGGGAGAGTTGTCTGAGCTCCAATACTATATTCAAACAGGTGTTTGTTTGTGTCGCCTTTTATCTTTGCATTGAATTCTTACTTCCATTTCAATTCTTCAAGCTCGCTTTGCGTAGAAACTCAGTCCGATTTCTGATATTACACCGGTTTTGGATTACAGGTCAATTTTACGATTGGATTCATAACTCTTAGTTTCATTTGATTGCAGAGCCATGGAGGTCTGTTCAATCTCTGTATAGTAGTTCTTGTATCTGTAAACAGCAGACTGATCATTGAGAATTTGTTGAAGGTTTGTCTCGTATTTTGTGTATAAATCTATAATGACGTGCATATCTTCGTATGCAACCTTTGTGATCCTGATTGATTTAGGATTGTCTTCGGATTTTTTTGGTGCAGTATGGTTGGCTAATAAGGTCCGGTTTTTGGTTTGGATCAACGTCAATTCGAGATTGGCCACTTCTCTTGTGTTGGTAACGTCTCGTCGACTTCAGCCTTGTGTTATGTAACTTCACAGTTGATGTAAAGTTCGTTTGAATTTGTGTTGCTTGCAGTCTTACTCTCCCGGAATTCGCGCTTATTGCTTTTGCAATTGAGAAGCTCGTAGAGAACAAGTATATATCTGAAACTGTATGTTTTTCAACCCAAATAAGCATTTAGGAGATGAGAAAAAGGGCGTCATGTTCTTTGTTTTACTAACCAAAGTACATTTAACCCGTAAGTTAAGTGCAATTCTTTTTTTGGGCAGATTGCTGTTTGTCTTCATGTGATTCTTACTACTACGATAATCGTGTTACCAGTGTACTTGATTTACAAGTAAGTTCCTCTTCTCTGTGCTAGTTTCTTTTAGTAGCCCATATGAATTATTTTGATGCTATTTATCTTAAAAGAATCATATGCTATATGGTGCAGGTGTGATTCTGCTGTTCTATCTGGTGTTGCACTCATGCTGCTGTCTTGTATTGTTTGGTCAAAACTGGTATCGTATGCGCACACAAATTTTGATCGGAGAGCACTTTTAAGATCAGTTCTAAAGGTAAAGAAATCTGTAAATATTCTATTGGAAATGAGTTTTCTTCTTTACGGCCGATAAAATTTAAGAAAAATGTGTCATTGTTCATATAGGGAGAAATTGAAGCCAGTTCCCTGATTGCGGAATACAGTTGCAATGTTAGCTTTGGAAGTTTGACATATTTCATGCTTGCTCCAACATTATGCTACCAGGTATGAAGCTTAAGCTCTTTGGAAGGGATGAATCCTTATTCTTCTGTTAAATAAGCTGTTCTGAAAGTTGCCTCGTTTCTTTCTTTGTGTTTCTCTGGCCTCCATCTTTTACTTAAAAAAATTGTTCTGGACATAGATATTACTAGAAAGTCAACTCTAGTATAATGATCTCAACTAGTATGTTTTTACTAATTTTTTCAACTAATTTAGTTTTCATGTGATGCATATCTTCGCAGCCAATTTATCCTCGTACTAAGCAAATTCGAAAGGGTTGGGTGTTCCGTCAAGTTCTCATATTAATAACCTTTACAGGAGTTATGGGATTTATTGTGGAACAGGTAAATGCTTTTCAACATTTAATTTAAAGTAAATAAATAAATAAAAAAACTTAGTGGATTTTGCCCCCTTAACTCCTAAATTTTCATCTTTAAGCACTGTGCCTGGTTATTGGGACGGGTAATCTGACATTCTTATATATTTCCAGTACATAAATCCTATCGTCCAGAACTCACAACATCCTTTAAAGGGAGACTTCTTGTACGCCATTGAGAGGGTTTTGAAGCTTTCAGTTCCCAACTTATACGTGTGGCTCTGCATGTTCTATTGTTTTTTTCACATCTGGTATGTCAACAATTACGAATTCAGATTCCATATTTTTTCTTCATTTTTTATTTATTTACATGTAGTACCGATTAATGTAGGTTAAACATACTTGCCGAGCTTCTTCGCTTTGGTGATCGGGAGTTCTACAAGGACTGGTGGAATGCAAAAACAGTTGAGGAGGTATTTACTCCCCCTTGGTATATGTTTCTTTTTAGAGTAAATGGCAGTAGTTCCCCCCCTGAAATTTGCATGTTGGTGCACCTTTCCCAGTGAATTTTTATTTTTGGTAGGAATTCTCCCTTAACTCTTAAAACGAGCACGTATCCCCTTATGCATTTAACAGTTATTTAATTTTGTGCGTGTAGACTTTGTTTCATTCGTGCGTGTAGATTAGTGGCGATGTGCACTAATGAGCAGAGTTTAGGGGAATTACTCCTAATTACTCTTCTTTTTAATAGCCCGTGTTTGCGAAGGAAAAAAAACATTTAACCCCCTTTGGTTCTTGCATGTGCTATGTGGCTGCATCAGTATTGGAAATTGTGGAATATGGTATGTTTCTTTCTCGATATTTGTATTTTTTTTTCCTTCTCTTTCAGATAATTTCACTTCGAAATGGAGAAATAACCCAACCACATACACATTAATGTTTTGTGTGCGAGTTGTGCATAGATAGCCTTAGTGCTGGATTGTTGAATAATCTCTCTGCTTATTGTTAAGATATAAATATGCTATATTTTTGTGGTAGAATCGAATTAATGAATCATATTTTATTGGGTCCTATAAGTTTATCTTGGAAATTCAATTCATCTCTTGATATGGCTTCAGTCGTTTATGTCACTGAATGAGCACATATTTTTACAGCCTGTTCATAAATGGATGGTTCGGCACGTTTTTATTCCTTGTATGGAGAGGGGCCTCAATAAGGTAAATGAACACTTTAATTTCTTGTAATAATTGTAACACATTTATGTTTTGTACCCTAGGTAATACTATTAGGTAATTACAAGTGATCAGTAATTAGTTGATGACCGTGTAACACGAACCAACAGGAATTCAGAAAGAAATCAATTCTCGATTATTTTATGGAATGAATAGAACCAAGATCACGAACATAACGGCCCTTCCTACGGTTGCATGACCCGTATGCCAAAGCTCACGTGCCGTCTCTTCTTTGATATGTGGATTAGGAAACCCTAATCCTACTAATTACATACTACCATAACGCCATTAACAATTTAGATAACCCAAAATGCCCCTCATAACCAAAGACATAGATAAATGGTTTTTTATTTAATTATTGATAAAGGTCTAACATTGTGTTTTTGAAGTCTACTAGCATCCAATAACATATGATTATAGTTTATATATGATTTTAGCATCCAATAACATTGTGTAACTCAAGTGAAATGTTTCTTGTTTCTTTCAGGAAGCTGCCATTTTCGTTGTGTTCCTAATTTCTGCCGTCTTTCATGAGGTATTATACGATATCCGTTCACATCCCTAAAACTTCTCGACTTATTATCAATGGCGTAAACAATGTCTAAACTATGACTTTATCCCATGCTTGAGTTTGTGTCTGTACTCTTCATTGGAATAGTTCGATCAAACGAAAGCATAGTCTACGAACACTAAGAGTTTTTACTTTTTCATTTGGTTCCTCGTATGAACATCCGTTTTTCTTAATCTATTTTTATTGGCTGCTTCTTCAGTTGTGTATCGCCGTTCCTTGCCACATATTCAAGTTTTGGGCGTTTGTCGGAATAATGTTTCAGGTACGAAGAACTCCGAACTTGTACCACTTCATGACTGTTGTCATTTTGTGTGTTTTGCATTCTCTCAATGTTCCATAAACTTTATTTGTTACTTTTTTTCGTCCCAGGTTCCTTTGGTCATCCTCACAAGATACTTGCAAAATAAATTCAGGAACTCAATGGTATGTCTATGTCTTTCCAAACGGATTTTTGGCACATACTGATAAATTAATCAAACAATTTCAAGCCGTGTCTAGAATATTTACCCCGTCACAGTCTCGATGGTGGGTTAGGAGTTAGGACGGACCATTTTAAATAGTCCAGCTTTAAGTTCAGTGGCGGATGTACCCTGAAGTTTTAAAAAGTCCAAATTTTACTTGAAATTTTTGTTTTTAAAGTTTTTACGCTTGACCGCCTTCCACAATTCTTAGCCCCGCCAAAATTTGAATCCTTATATTCACGAGTATGAATTTCTTGAATCCTTGTTTACATTCACGCTCTTAAGAGATTTTGACATAATGAAGACCATTTGTCCTAGAAACGCTTATCTTTATATTCACCAGTCTAATTACGAGTATGAATTTCTTATGTGCAGGTGGGAAACATGCTATTTTGGTTCTTCTTTTGCATTCTCGGTCAGCCGATGTGCCTGCTTCTCTACTACCACGACGTAATGAACCAGCAAGGTAAACCTGCGTAAAACTTATGAAAACGCTGCTGAATCTCAATCTCTGTGGAACGTTACATTACGATGAGTCGCTCGATCTCTCCGTCGATTAGATCCTCTTCGCAACAAAGTCGCATTGCCTGGTGGGAGCGGGTTCTCATGTGTAGGACTGTGCTTCCGAGGATCCCCTACCTAGCCCCGATGATTTTCCACGAACACTGGGTTTTATTTCTAACCCTTCTTAGATTCTACACTACGCGTTAACGTTGATGAAACACCAAAGCTGTAGTTTTACAGAGAAAAAAATTGTAGTTTCGCGGAAGAAATTTCGCCAATGAGCGTTTTTCGGACGAATTGGTCATTTTTAGTATGGCAAATTTGGAATTCAATGTTAGAATGCACAAAGAAGAAGCAATTTAATGAAGAAAGAGTTGGTACATAATTATTTTTTTGTGTAATTTCTGTTGAGAGATTTCCTAGCCTTTTGATTTGTGCCATTCATTCGGGTCGATTCTTCGGTGTATCACGGACCCATTCTTCGGTATTAGCGGGGGCTCGGTATTAGCGGGGGCTCGGTAAATGGCCCAATACCGGCCTCGGGCAGTTTATTATTTAAGTATTGGGATTTAGGAGTTCAATTAATTCAGTGAGTAGGCTTAAATTAAGCATTTTGTGTAGAGAAGATAACATTTCAACTAAAACTCATAATCTCTTCCGTCGAGCGTTCTCATCTCCCCGTCGCACCGGCATCTGTTATGAGTTGAACGGCCGAAATCTCGGGCCAAACAACATAAACAGCTCATAACGGTTGGAATCCCATTCCTAACGCTCTTCAAAGTATTCGTTGTGTCGTTATCGTTGTGTTCCATTCCTATCGCTTTCAGAGGTCTTATCTGATCATGAAGTAAAAATAAGTAGTGCACAAGTGGGGACACTTTTTATTTATTTGGGATATTAACGGTTTAAGTACTAATTCTCGTCCAAAAAATAACTAAGAATATTTTTTCGGACAAAATTGTCAACTCTAATAATAGCTTGCCAAATGTTTCTTCTTTACCGACTATTTTGGTACTTGTGACATGCAATTATTATAGTTGATAACTTTGTTATTATTTTGTGGTAATAAAATTGGTACTTTTATGGCTAATAATCTTATTTATTTCTGCTTTGATTTTTGGTTGCACATGTAAGAAGGGCAAGCATTGTCGTTGCTCCACTTTATTAATATTGATTATATTGTCGGTCCAAATAATATTAAAAATTGTAATATTGGTGTGAGAATTCACTCGCATTGATATCACATTCTTATCCCTTCCTTAATTGATCCTTAAATGTTAATAATTGTCTGCCAAATTTTTAACACATGATCCATGAATTAAGACGAAATAGTTTTCACTGAACTGACCCAAGAACAACCCATTATTATTTTTGTTGTGTTAACTAATGATTTAATATTCATAAAAAACTTATTTACATAGCCTATTACTATGAATTTATTTGAGTGACTTGAGATTTGGAGCCTCTAAATTGGAGGTTGACAAAAAGCAATTATAGCAAAAAAAATGGACATTAGGAAGAAGAAAAAAACAACTTTATGGTTTCTCATTTAATGAAATTTGAAGTGAAAAAGGAACATACAGTAGAACCTCTATAAATTAAAAGTCGTGATTAAATAATATTTTTGTCTGGTCCCGACTCGGGCCTAACTAGCTAAATTAATAATTCACTAAATTTATAAGATAATAATTTTTTTAGAAAGTATATAGGCCCTAGGTGATATATAAATTAATAATTTAATATAAAAATTATATAAATAATTATAAAAATCACTATAAATTAAATATAACATAAATAACTATGAAATCACATTAAATAAAAATATAAATTTACATCACTAATCATGTAGTCTTCTTAAAATATGATTCTATAGCTTTAATTATCACTACTCTAAGAAGCTATTGTTACTCCTCTTTAATACCATTGGGTTATTTAATACTTGTAACATTGGTACTCTAATAAAATATTTTGAAATCATAATAGTCTCTTGATATTCTTAATATTGATACTTTAATATTCTCGATATAATAAATCGAAATAATTTTTTTTTTTTGCTAAAGATGTTTATATATTTATAGCTGATTAATATTTTTATCTTCATTAATGTATAAATTAATAAATTATTAATTTATATGTTAATTAATAATCCGATAAGATAATATTTTTTGCCGGTCCAAACAGTATTAATTTATAGAGGTTCTACTGTATATTGATTGATTTTTAGCATCAATGAAGTCATAATTCCGAATTTCGTATTACATTCATATTCGAAACATTCATTATCGGGATACGAATTTCACTTATAAGTAAACGTAATGCGAACTGGTTCTCTTCTCTCACGGTCTTCTTTGAACTGAGCTTTTTGCGGCCGCAGCAATCTCTACCGCAAAATGCAAAGGTTACAACCATCACTCGAAATCATCTTGATCGCCGACCACCTATCTATGATGAGTTTGACTTGTGAATTTTATCATTTTTTACTATTAATAGTGGTACGACTATGAGTATTCAATATTTCAATTTAATTTTTTTTTTCATGGTCTTCAACATTCTCTATTTTTCTTCTCTTTAAAATACCGTTTATTTTTTCGATCGATTACTTTCAAATTTTGGAGACATGTGAATCGAATTGATGGTGCTTGAACAGTAAGTTAATCGAGTTTTAGAGGGAATCAAACGACCGAACATTGAAAACTCTGTCATTAAAAATCTAAAGTATTTACGCCGTAATTTACCTTACTTTTTCAAGATAATTTACATTGTGTTACACAGCCACGTCATCATTGGCATTGACAAATGAGACAACAATAATAGCGCCACCGACGCACACGTCACCTTAATCCCACTCTTATTAAACAAAGTACACCAAAATTGATTAATTAATTAATTAATTTTAATTATTTAATCAGCTTCAGTTACAATCTACGTTCGTTTTAACTAGAGCTGCAAACGGAGACCACACGACAAGTCGCGACTTAGTCGCCAAAAACCGGGACTGTAGAAGTCGCGGTGGGGGAGGTCGCGATGCTCGCGATGGCTGAGAGAGAGAGAGTAACGTGAGACAGCGAGAGAGAGAGGGAGAGAGAGAGTCGCGATTAGAGCTGCAGTCGCGACTGGTCGCGATTTTCGACGCCGAATCGCGGGACGTCGCGAATGGCAGAAGGACGTCGCCACTTTCACCACGTGTGTGTGTGTGTGATCAAGTGAAATTGATTAGTGTTTAGGGTTTCTTTTGGTTTAGATATTTTTAGGGATTTTGGGTGTGATTCATCATGTGAAAATGCATTGGCATGTTTTAGGTTCGTTGATATTTTTTTCACACACACATATATATATATATATTACATGTGATATATATAAAAAGTGATGATGTGAAATTTGTTGAGGGTGATTTTCACCGCCCTTTTCCAGTCACGAGAATAATCGAAAGAACTCAAAATAATGATGAACACGAATATTCCTGATTTATTATATTTCCGAAAGGACTCAGTTTTTCCCGTTTGATAGCTGGACACTCGGAGTATGATGAACAAATATACGATGTGCTCTCTAATCTCAATATAATCAGATTACAATAGATCGGTAATCATATATACAAAGAAATCTCTCTTTTTCTGGAGTTTCTCTCTCTAAAAACTAGTTTCTCTCTCTCTAAAAACTCTCTTCTCCGTCTGGAGTCTCTCCTTCTCATCCTCCTTTTCAATGAGGTTTCTCATAGTATTTATAGGCTGAGGACTTTGCCAGCCTTCCATCAATATCACAAGGGTTTCATTTCTTCTCCTTTTTTTCCTTCTGCTCTGTCACATCCAATCACTAGCTTCTCTAGGAGTGATTTGAGGGAAGAGCAGACTGCCAGAGTGGGTAGGTGGGCTTCATTAAATGCACATCTCGTCAATAGTCATTCGGCTCTGCATAAATCATCATGACGAAATTCCTCGTCGAGCGTGATGGGACACTTCATCGCAGTCTGCTTTTGCGCTGGCCATACCTCCTCGCGGTTTAACCTCCTCGGAGACAATCCTCCTCGAGGATACGCCTTATTTGACCCGCGGGCGACGAACTTCCTCGCCTTCTCTTATACCGTTTATGGGACAAAACGACACGAGCTGTGTTGAGGATGGATTTGACCAAATCCGACATCAACAAAATTGATTAGAGTTTCTTTTGATTGTAGGAAATGATGTCTCAATTGTTTTAGTTTGAGAATATAAATATAGTGTTTATTGGTGAATGATTATGCTTAGTTTTTGTGTCTTTCACAAAAATATTATGCTTTTGGAGATTGAAATAGTGTTTCACATTCTTAGGTTTTCTTGTTAAATGCAATGCAACAACTCAATTCTCAAAGATTTGACATTAAAATAAAAACTAAAAAAACTGGAAAAAATGATGTGTCTGAAATTCTTGAACCTATTGGAGTTTGGTAATTTATGCTCAAGTGAAATACTATTAGCAAAATTAACTATTACAGGAAAAATCAGGATTTGAAGATTTTGTTATCAGAGACTCAAGTACTCAAAAGATAAGTCAGTTATGTAATTTTGCACTGAGTAATAGTATTTGGTATTCGATTTATGTTTCAAAAACTGGGTACTTATTAAATTAAATATATTAATATTTAATTTAATTTAATAAATTAACCTTAATTGGGTTCTTTCATTTAGAAATTAGAGGGGGAACTTTCATAGTTAATACTTAATACTCGTTAATTATTATTAGTACTTTAATTTGATCACAATTAATAGCAGACTAGACTAGTAGTGTAGTACTATTTGGTCACAGACTTTTTATGTTCAAATTAAAAGCATTTATCACGGGTAGTCCTTGCACTGTTAATTAAGCTTTTACAATAATAAGTACCAAAATCCAGGCTCATAGTTTTTTAGTAAATAGTGGCTTTGAATCTTTGATTTTGATGTATATTCTAAATAAAATACCGATCAGCATACCCGTCGATTATCATGAATCCGTAAAATCTTTGACAAGAGCAGAAATAGTTATCCTTTTTTAAAGACCTAAAACATACTCGCTGTTTTCTAAAAACTCTGCTCGAGAAAGAAAAGTCCATGGTCAACCACGTTTTTTTTTTTTTTTTTGTGGAGATAATCGCATCAAAAAGTAGACCAACCGAGGCTACATATACTTTCGTCAAATTCAAATTTGTAAGAACTCGTAAATCTGTATCTTTATTATAATTTAGTAGCATATAAAAAATTGACCTAACATCTGTCAATAAAATTGAAAGAAAAAATATATCATTTTATATCTATCGACTTTTGACCCTTACCGTCTCAGTAAATCAAAATTTAAATATTTTTACCGCGATTGTAATTTAAATATTTTTACCGCGATTGTTCCGTTATTTTATGTACACTATTTTAGCTTTTTCTTTAGCATTTTTACAAACTTGGGAAATATTCTAATGGACACAGACGATTGGCGAGGAATAAATCATTTTGGGACAACTCTTTATAACACCAGTAGATAATTGTCAAAACTCACGAACACAATTGTTAATTGTTTGTTTGCTTTCCATTTCTATGTCTTCTCATGACTCCAGGACCCACAACAAATTATGTGCATATACATCATATATCTATAAATATATCCGTAAGCATTTAATATTAAAGGTGTCATTTCCATAAAAAAATAATAAAAAATATAATCAACAATGATTTTGTCAAGCGCGTCAAGTCTACAAAGTTGATCTAATATTTAGCTTGACCGATAAACATGCAATTTTCACAAATCTAGTGGAAATTGAATAATTATGAGCTGAATTAACAATAACTAAAAGCAATACAAGAATACGATCTAGTCTACTTACTACATGACTCAATCTTGACGAAAACGATGTTCTTTTCTCGACCATCGTCGCCGGAAACGGAAACCCGATCATCTTCAGGGACAAACTTGTTCCAAAACGAGTGAGCTTTCCACACTGAATCCATGTTCTCAATGGGAATGTGCATGGTCTCCGGCAGAAAGAAGTGGGAGAAGAGGGTCATGATGGCCGCGAACACAGCGAAGAAGAAGACGACCCCGAACTTCATGGTGCCGAGCATGGAGGGAAACAGGTGCTTGAGAAGGAACATGAAGAACATGTTGACCGACACGTTGACGGCCTGCCCCGCTGGCCGGATCTCCAAAGGGCAGACTTCGCTCGGAACCAGCCATCCCAATGGGCCCCACGTCACCAGAAAGCCGTCAATGTAGAGAAAGATGAGGAAGAACAGTATAAACGTCTGCACGGACATCACGCTCTTCAGTACGCTCAACTTCATTGCTAGCATCATCCCCGTCGACACCTACATATTCACAATTTTAGAGACGGATAGGATATCCGTGTTGTTTGATCACATACAACAAAGCCCCACGGGATGAGTGATTGTGAGGTCCCAACGAAAAATGCAAAAGCATATAAGATATTTGTATATAATTAAAAAAAAGGTATTTAAAATAATTCCGGAGTACTCAGTTTTTTTTAGCTTCTAAATTCTTTGAGCTTCTAAATTTGAGCGTTTGTGTACTAGTCAAGTATATATATATATATATATATATATATATATATATATATATATAATCCATCACCTGGCCAATGAGCATTTGTATTCCATCTCTTCTGAACATATATTTCCTCCCTACTCGGTCGACAAAGTAGACGAACCACACAATGCTGATCGGGACGATGACGACTATCATGAACACAGACGTAGGCAATGAGTACTCGCCTGTGCCTATCATCTTGAACAGATTGGGGAAGTAGACTACAGCGACGTTGAATCCCGTCATTTGCTGAAAAAACGGGACGAGGATGCAGATGGCAAGCTGAGGCCGGTGCTTCCGAAGGCGCAAGATGTTCCGCCATGGACGCTCGACCAGCTTCGCCGCTGCACTAGCCTCAACGATGCTATAGAACTCGCTGGCTACATCTGCACCGTCGTCACGGACACGGGTGAGAATCCTTAAGGCTTCGTCACAGTGACCGCGTTGGAGTAGGGAGTTGGGTGTGTCGGGCAAGAAGAATATCGCACCGACGGTGAACATCGCTGCCGGAACTGCTCCGAAGCCAAGCGAGATCCGCCATCCCCAATCGCCGCCGGTCTTAGTGATGCAGTAGTTGACAAGATAGGCAAGCATGACGCCTATCACAATGGCCATCTGGAAGCACATGCTTAGGGTTCCTCGGATCATCGGCGGTGCCATTTCTGATACATAGAGCGGAACCGACTGCATTTCATGTTTAAGAGAAAACTTTAAGTTTAGCTAGTTCTCGATGATCTGTAACGCATATTTTTTAAGTTATATTATTATAATTGTCGCTTCCTTATTGGTATCCTTTGGGTGTTAATTGAAACAAATTTATTTTTTGCGATATTTCAAACCTTCTTATAATTTAACTTAAAAAAAAAAATCAATACCAATCATGATTATAATTATTACTTATATATATTGTATTTACCAAAACATTGTTTATTTAGGTAAAAGGTGGTAAGAGAGAATGATTTAGTAACCTTATTTTTATACATAATTTTTTTGTCTGTTTAAAATGAATAAAAAATCAGAGAGCATTTTCATTAATTCAATAAACATTTCAAAGGCAAAAGTTATATTTATTTATTTAATTAATAATAATAAATTATACTAAAGACGAGAACCGAACCGGGCCGGAAGTTTTTTAGCCTTAGCCCAGTTCTTGGTTTATGATAAATACGAAGTTCCTTTTGTTTGACATAATAATAATAATAATAATAACAACAACGTGGTTGAAAACATCCAAGTAGAAAATTATACCCTAAACCCTAAACTCTAGAAAGATTATACCTGATTCGTGAAGCCAACCCCAAGGCCGAGCAGCAAGCGACCAATCACGAGCATAGCGACGTTGATGGCAGACCCGCTGAGCAGAGAGCCAACAGAAAAGGCCAATCCTCCGACGAGCATGGAGATCCTCCTCCCAAACGACGTCGTTACAGCGGAGGCAACGAACGAAGCCACAAGCGCCGCCAAGTAGAGCGACGAGGTGAAGAGGGTCAAAAGCTGGCTGTTGGATACGCCGTACATGCTCTCGCGTCCCATCGCCGACGGGAAGAACTTCTCGAGGAAAGGGTCCATGGAAGTGACCCCTCCCCATCCTGTCAACATAATTGGATCAAAACCTTCCTATACTTGCAAGCAATTGATAATTGAAAGATTGGTATTTATTGAATAAACCTGTGATTCCGAGGTCATAGCCGAAGATGAGACCACCCATGGCGGCGACCATGCAAATCACTACTACACTCCTGTGACTATTTGAAGCGACCGCCATTGCTAAGAAAGCTAGCAAAACCTTTTCCTTTTTAACGAAGTAATGATCGATCCACTCTTCTCTTCTCTTCTAAATAAAGCTGGAACTGGATTGGAAAAAGTAAAAATGCTTAGGGTTTCCCCAAGCATTTATTCCACACGTCACAGCCACGAATAAGAAATAATAATTCAGCCTTATTTGGTGCTAATTTAAAATATAAATAAGAGAAATTGCACCAAATAGCCAATTTGAAACATAAGTTTAGCAAAATAGCCAAACTTTGGTTAATTTTGTAAACTAGCCAATTAACATGAGGTGGCATTTTAATAACATTTTTTATTCCTGTAATACCCTTTAATTAATTATTTTAATTATAATTTTCGTAATTAATTTAAAAAAATCAGCACAAATCAAGCTTAATTAATTATGTACAAATTTGGGGATTTAATAACCAATTTGAATAATTTCCATTGACCCACCCCCCCCCCCCCCTCTCTCTCTCTCTCTCCCCGCTGTGACCTGCGACTTCTCCAACGAGCTTCATGCGAGGCTTCAGGTGATGCCGACTCGATCGCTCTCCGGCGAGGTATCTTCGGGTGAGATTTCTTTCGTCGTTCGGAGGTTTTTCGTGTATGCTCGGCTCTAGGGCTTCCGGCTGATCGGGGAATCGAGAAGCGCCGATGAAGCAACGGCGACGCGGAGCGGCGTGGTGCTAGGGGCGGAGAGATGGAGGTCAGATCTGACGGCATCCCGGTGCGAAGCGAGAAGATTCCGGCTCCGGTGATCCCCAGAACGCGGTTGCAGATTTGGTTCATCCGCCTCTGCTCCAGCATTCATCTGTGGACGTGTCTGGTGCAGCTCGTCGCCGTCGGCGAGCTGTGGCATCCGCGACTCTTCTCCAATGTCGCCGGCGCGGCAGCGAAGGTTTCGTCAATGGCTGTGGTCGCTGCGCCCTAAGTCGCCCTCGTTATTCCACGTTTATTTTGTATTTAAATTTTAATAAGAATAAAGTGTTTATTCGTGTTAATTTTTGTGTTTATTTGTGTATCAAAGTGTTTATTCGTGTTTATTTTTGTGTTTATTTGTGTATCAAAGTGTTTATTCGTGTTAATTTTTGTGTTTATTTGTGTATCAAAGTGTTTATTCGTTTTAATTTTGTATATATTTGTGTATTAAAGTGTTGATTTACGTTAATTCGTTGTTGATTTACGTTAATTTGCGTCTTTAATTTGTTGATATTTTATGAAAAAAATAAATCCAAAAATTATATAAATGTTTTGAATTTAAAATTTGAATTATATAAAAAAAAGTTTGGTTTTGGTTGTTACCATATTTATAGCTATTTCAATTAATAGCAATATTTTTAATTAATGAAAATAAATGAATTTTTAAATTTTATTAAAACATGAGGGTAATAAGCTAATTGGAATTCCATTTAAATGGTTAATTGGCTAGTTTACAAAATTAACCAAAGTTTGGCTATTTTGCTAAACACACTTTCAGATTTGGCTATTTATCCAAAGCGCCCTATAAATAATGTTATAAATACCAAGATTTGGTGGATGTCAATATTAGAGAGTCAACTATAGTCATGAATGTAATATTCTCATTTATTATGTTTCCTATTCTACCTCTCCCTTAGCCCTATAAATAGAGGCTTTGGGTGTTCATTGTAACACACTCTCAATGCAATAATACTCTCTATTTCCCTCTCTCTCAATCTCTCTCGTTCGTAGTTCATTACACGTTATCAGCACAAGCTCTACCGATTGAGGTAATGGTCTTTGTATTCTACTTTTAATTTCGTTCTTGTTTTTGCGATGATGGCAATGTAAATCTATGTTGAAAATTCACGTAGAAAAGCCTAGCGAAATTTATGTATTGTATTCTTGCGATGATGGCAATCTTAATGAATTCATGTATAAAATTCATGTAAAAAGGCCTAGCTAAATTTATATCTTCCTATAGCGATAATGGCGATTCACGGTAATCTTCTTTCGGAAGTCAAAATCAAAATAGCCTAGCGAATGTTTTTTTTATTGCAATATGCGATGGTGAATTTAGGTTGGAACAACTTTTCAACCAAATCGTTTTATTGTTTATGAACATTGCTTATTATTCTGTGTATACATATATTTTTTATATATTAATATTATACTGCATCGCATACTCAATCTATGGTATATATTTTTACCACTTACCAAATATATATATAGCATTATATATATATTTATTGCTTTTATATATAGAGAGTGCTTTATTTACAAATAATAATATTATTACGTATATATATTCTTAAATAACAATAATATCGATTATATCTTGTAATTAAATAGGTGTATTTAAATATTTATATTTATAATATCGTATGTATGTTATTATGCTCCTGAAGTAGCTAAAACAAGAGTATATTTAAAGAAAAAGAAAAATTTCTTGAAGTGAATAACGTCATTTTAATATTTTGGATTATCAACATTCCCCGAAGCGAATAGCGTTAGTATAATTTCTTTTAGGCTAATAATATTCCCCGAAGTGAATAACGCAATATTTTAGTTCTACAATATTCCCCGAAGTGAATGCTATAATTTACGAATAATCAAGTTTTACAATATTCCTTGAAGAGAAAACCCTCATTTTGTATTTTTTGGGTTAAAAATATTTCCTGAAGAAAGTACCACAATCTTATGAACATTTTTTTTTGCAATTAAATTTAGTTCGATTCCCTAAAGAGAATTTTTTTTATTTACTTCCAAACTAATAAAATATTATATACAGTATGCTCTTTATCAAAATATCGTATAGTGTATGTCATATATATATATATATATATAAATATTCTAATCGTGCATTGATTCTAATATATCATGATTGCATATAAATATATAATGTTAATTGTTTGCATATATATAAATCGAATATCTCTTAAACTGTTTGTATATATATATATATATGTTTACTGTATCTTTTTTTTTGTATGCATGATATTTTTATACAGTTTTATATAACATTATTTTTTTTATTATGATAGTGTGCAATGTCAAATCTTACGAAGCTTGAGTTCAACGCTCTTGACATCTCTGGAAATAACTATTTATCATGGATTCTTGATGCTGAAATCCACCTGCGCGCTATGGATCTTGGAGATACCATAAAAAAGGGAAATACAACTACTGAACAGAATAAAGCGAAAGCCATGATATTCATGCGTCACCATATCCATGAAGGATTGAAATCTGAATATTTGACGATCAAGGACCCGCAGATCCTTTGGAATGATTTAAAAGAAAGGTACGACCAACAAAAAATGGTAATTCTTCCTAAAGCTCGCTATTATTGGTTGCACTTGCGTTTACAAGATCATAAAAGTGTATGTGAGTATAATTCTGCAATGTTTAAGATTACTTCCCAAATGAAATTGTGTGGCGAAAATATTACTGATAAAGACATGCTGGAGAAAACATTTTCTACTTTTCATGCCACCAACATGCTCCTGCAGCAGCAATATCGTGAACGGGGTTTTGAGAAATATTCTGAATTAATATCATGTCTCCTCGTCGTTGAAAAAAATAATGAACTAGGGGTGAAAATTTTGTAACCGTTTCCCGGTTTTGTCCCGGTCCCGGACCGATTTTTCAAAAAATCCAGGAAATTTAGCTTAAAACCGGGAACCGGTACTTCCCGGTTCCCGATTTTCGGAACCGGGAACCGGTACCTAAAAAATATTCCCGATTTTTGGTACCGGTTCCGATTTTAAACTACACGTAATTTATAAGTTTTTAGTATGTCGTTTTTAGTGTAATATATATTTTTATTGTCATTTTTTATACTACGTGTAATTTTTAATTACTAATTTTTCAAAACTACATGTCATTTTTAAGTTAAACCCTTTTACAACCGGGAAATTTAGAATCGGAACCGGGAAATTTTAGAAATGGAACCGTAACCGGAATCGAAACCGGGAAATTTGAATCGGAACCGTTACCGGAACAGGAACCGGGAATTTTTTTAATCGGGAACCGTTACCAGAACCGGAACCGTTACCGGAACCGTGAACAAAAAAATTCCCGGTTTTTCATAACAGGGACGAAAAAAAGCTAATTTCCCGGTTCCCGGTTCCGGTTTCACCCCTATAATGAACTTTTGATGAAAAACCACCAATCCCGCCCAACCGGAGCAGCGCCATTCCTTGAAGCGAATGCGGTCATAAGTAATTGATACGGGAATAATAAGCAATTTGGATGGGGACGTGGCCGTGGTAATGGACATGGTCGTGGTCGTGGTAGCGGTTATGGAGGTGTTCGTGGTGGTAATTTTGGAGGTGGCCGTGGTCGTGATTTTGGACGTGGGCGTGGTTTTAATTACCAAAATACTTCAAATTTCAAGAAGCAATCAAACTACCACCAGAAGTGGACAAATGATGCAGGCAAGCAAGATGGAAATACAGCACCCAACAGTAATGAAAGCATATGCCATCGATGTGGCGGGACAGGCCATTGAAGTCGCACTTGCCGTACATCTAAGCACCTAGTTGATCTTTATCAAGCTTCTGTGAAAGGAAAAGGCGTAGAGACGAACTTTGCCGAGAATAACACCAATTTGGAAGTCGGGGATTTCTTTGAAGATACCGATGGAGATTTTGACAAACTGATCAATGATGCGATGACTTAGAGAAATTATTTATGATGTTTTTATTTATTTTATTTTCAGTGTCTAAGTGTTTACATTTTATCATGTTTGAGTGTTTATTTTCCTTTTCAATGTTAGTGTTTTTGAATATTGATATGTATTGTTATTGATTTATCATGAATAAAATATTAGCCTATTTTTCTTCAGTTTTTCGAAATTTATTTAAATGTTCTAAGGAAAAATATTGAAGGATATTAAAAGGTAAAATAGCATGTGAACTAAAATATAAAATGAGCATTCTCTATCCAAGTATTATATGATGAATAGATAAGAGAAAATAAATTGTAAGCTCGTTAATAGAACCAGAAGTTCGCTAATGGACCAGAAGTTCACTAATAGAACAAGAAATTCGCTAATGGAACTAGAAGTTCATTAATAGAACTAGAAGTTCGCTAATGGAACCAGAAGTTCACTAATAGAACCTGAAGTTCACGAATGTTGGCATTACCGGTGTGGCTATATTGGATCAATACTGATGCAAAAAGAGTTGAGAATTCATATTTGACGTAAGCAATGACCGGTATGATTATCCCGGATAAATAATTTATTAATGAACAATGTGGTTCGTTTAATTCTCATATGGTGATTTATTTCAAAGTGAAGTATTTATTGAAATGTTAGCATGTTGCGATTAGTAAACTTGGAATATTTATGGGCCCATATATTAGTGAAATATTATGAGTAGATGCATCTATAAAATGATCAAGAAATATATATATATATATATTATATTAAGTAGCAACTTGGAGTTTGCAAGAAAATTCCAGATTATGAAATGAATTTTGTTGACTGCTAAATGAAAAGGCAACCTATGTGATGAGGTATAAATAATCACCTCATTGGTCTAGTCAAATATTTTGTTAATACCTCCATTGACTATAGACAATAATTGAAAACAAAGTTCCCAGCGAATTAGGGATATCATGCATCAAGCCAACAATAAAAATTAAAGATCTCCCCGATTTATAAGGTTCCCATCTATAATATTTTAATGTGCGATATGATATTGTAGTCTCCACCACAACACATATAAGATGGTTTCTCTCCAGAATGAGAGAATATTTAACTGATAATTTTGTCACAGCGAGGGGAAGAAGATAGACAGTTGAATATACATATAGAAACTGAAATTACTATGATCCTCATTTATACTGCCAATCACTCAAGAAGAGATGATAAATATATATCAAACTGTCAGGCTCCAATCCAAGTAGGATATTTATATTGAAATATGATACTAACATGTTACTCGAATCCCAAAGACAATGACAATATTGCATGGAGCAAATAATAAATAGCCATATTAAGGAGGTAGGTTTTCCTGAAGAAACCATAGACATAACTATTCCAAAACCATAAAAGGTTAGCATGTACCTGGAAATTATTGAAGTATAAAAGAGCTCGGAAGTTATGTCGTTATATTGAGCAAATGAGATCGAGAGTTATTAGAACTTGTCGACAACATGTACATACAAATTAGCGCTATATAAATAGAAGAGATATATAAAGGATCTTGAATTATTGAAATTGAAAAACAGTTGGCCAAATATGAAGACGCGATACTAGACTAGCAGTCTAAACGTTTTGTATGTGGGCATGCCAGTGGGGTACAAAGATACATGTGAAATTATATTGAATTAAATTTATGTGAACGTTTCGCTAATCCTGGCATTTAATGTCCCTTTGTGGTGGATGTATTATATGGCAGTATTAAGTTTATGATATGCGTCTCACAAATGTGATCACAAAGACTTATGAATTATGTATTCTTAATGGATCCCGAAGACCCGAAATAACAAAATCCTAGGTTATATATATCGGAGCATTAGTTAAATGCTAAAGATGAATTTATAGAGAACGTCCTTGTTACTCTTTCTATGATGAACATAAGCCATAAGAATTCCTGAAGAATTCATTGAGGCAACGTATTGATTGAGAAACTTTTAATGAGAATAAAAGAGTTAGTAGAACTCTATACGATTTAGAAATATTCATTGAGTACCCCAATGATTATGATATTATGAAATATTTTGTTTTAAGTGATGAATTTATTACATTATAGTATCTTTGGAATACTTGTGTTTTTATGTTGTTTTACATGTTGTCTATACATAAGGATCGTATATCATCAGAAAATTCTCTCAGTTCGCGGGAAAATGCTTACAATGAAGTGAAAGACTCGATTCAAGCAATTGTCTGGCGGATTTGCTCATAGAGGCGCTACTTGCTTCATCAATCAAGAAACCGGCCCACAATATTGGAATGATACAGCTCTAAGAAGTTAAATGTTCTTGTCATCAGGGGGAGTAATACGCGTTGTACTCTTTTTCCTTTACCAAGGTTTTATCCCACACTGGGTTTTCCTAGAAAGGTTTTAACGAGGCAGCTTAAACTCAATTATGCGTATTACGATGACATTGACATCCAAGGGGGAGTGTTATAAATACCAAGATTTTGTGGATGTCAATATTAGAGAGTCAACTATAGTCATGAATGTAATATTCTCATTTATTATGTTTCCTATTCTACCTCTCTCTTAGCCCTATAAATAGAGGCTTTGGGTGTTCATTGTAACACACTCTCAATGCAATAATACTCTTTATTTCCCTCTCTCTCAATCTCTCTCGTTCGTAGTTCATAACAAATAATAC
This sequence comes from Parietaria judaica, assembly GCA_954871525.1. NCBI lineage: Eukaryota > Viridiplantae > Streptophyta > Magnoliopsida > Rosales > Urticaceae > Parietaria > Parietaria judaica. Next base: position 1,023,396 of record OX940864.1, on the reverse strand, counting down.
TTTATACAGGACACTATGTATAATAAATATAACCAAATTTATATCAATTAAAAATTTAAAACAACAATGTAAATTATAATTTTAATAAATAAATGAAAGACAAAACGAGTCCTTGTATTTTTTTATTTTTTTTTGATATTATGAAGCAAATACGCATATAAAATCAATCAAATCGGAGTATACTGAAAGTGTAAACCACATAAATAAGAATAACTCACGCATGAATTAAGGAATTATTAGGATATATAAAATCAAAATTTTAAAAAAATAACAAATTAAAGTCACCCATGTGTACATTTAACAAAAAATTAGTTTAGGTACATAATTCAACTTTTTGAAACATTTGGTACTTTAGCCGCAATTTATCCAATATCCGAAGTGCCACATAGGACACCACTAACCGAGTTTGACAGAGGAAACCAAATTTGTAATGGAATCAACTTTAATTAGTACTTTAGCCACAAAAAGAAAAACTTGAATACATAATTCAAACATTTAAAACATAAGGTACTTTAGCTACGATTTACCCTTAGAATTAATTGTAAGAACACTGCATTGTATTCCGCAGTTTGTGTTCGGTTTTGTCATTATGTGTAACACAGGTGGTGTGGAAGACTTTCCATATATGGCGCGTGCAAAAGATGTGACTCAATCATCAAGAAGATCAAGGCAATCAGAATAATGTAAAGATGCATAGATGTACGTGATATCTTAGCTGTTTTGAGATATTATCGCATTCATGGAGGTCATTTATTGCTGGAGATTTGATTGCCAGATTCGGACTGGATAAGGCTGTCAAAGGAGTTGTCGGAACAAGTGTCAAAACGACAGCGGAGTTAATGACCAGGATCTTCATCAGAGTTAATGTCCAAGATCTTCAGAGTCATCACCACGATCTTCATCATGTATCTGCATAATCAATGAGTGGTTTGCAGCATCAGCCCCTTGAATAGCTGTGATTGAAGATTGTCAATCATCCCTTCAATCACCCAAGATCGTGGAGCCTTTATTGCCTTATTTGGAAGCCAATTTGACCGGCTATTTAACCTTTGCTGGTTGTGGTTATCAACTAGCACGTGAAAATGTAAAAATATGCTCAAAGGAAGCTGGAGGGTCTTGCGATCTCATTCGAGGAATGACGACCGACTGTTCGACGGTTGAAGCATCCAAGGCCGTTTCCGAAGAGGAGTGCACGCTTTTTCCCTGGAGTCGGATCACCAGTTGCGCCTGGTCTTGAAGGGGAGTTTATCTATTCCCTTGTGAAACTCATTTAAGTATCCTGTATGACCGTGTAACATTTGTGAATGTTTTCCAGTGGAATAAAGTATCTGGGTCAGTGCCCCGCAGAGTAGGTTCCCACGAGGGGTTCGCGAACTGCGTTACCAAATATCGCGTGTTCACTTGTCTTTTACTTTATGCGCGTGTTTGGTAATCTGGGCGTTTTCACTGTGTGTTGATATACTTGTCGTAACATCCTTCCCAACATCATTAGTATCCGATTTCAATTGGTATCAGAGCTAGTCCACCTCTTTGTTCTTGATTTCAGGAAAGTGTGATCTTGGGTAAATCTGATACTCTCAATGTTGGCTCGTCATCCACTGCAATAAGAGAATAACATGCGTTTTGGAAGGTGAGAATGCGACACTTTAGCAACTCCCTCGATGAGAAGACTTGGTCGTGTGTGTGCGAAGTTTTTGTGGTCTCAAATGGTGAAAACAAAACGGATCCAAGAGCTGCAATTAATCGGGTTCGATCTTTCCTTTTTTCTTAATTTCTTTTGTGATTATTTTTTTTATATATAAAAAGGGAAAGTTAGATCTTTGTGCGTTATTTCTTCAAAATTGTGGTTTATTCTTGGATGTTTTTAATGACGTGTAAGGGTGTCAAAGGTTGTGCGATATTATAGCTTTTTCAACGGGCAAATATATTATTTTGTTCTTATATTTTTCATTATTTGTGTCGTTGATCACTTTTTTTCGCACAAGATCCCTTATTATTTTTCACTCCGTTTGGGGATTGCCTACTTCTTAAACTAATTTGTTCAAAGATTTCCAAGAAATCATTTTTCTGGAAAATTGTCAAAAACTTTAAATTTCTTGGGTATCGAAGTTGGAATTAGTTTGCGAAGTCGAAAATTATAGATTAAAACATTAAACTATCTCATAATAGTGTAGCCATGCTTACTCATTTATTCAATTTATACGGACCTGTCTAACCTATTCAATTTTCCAATTAGACTTAAGCACTTGATGTCTAGTTCATTAATTTTAACTAGAACTAAGACTAATATATGTCACAATATAGTAATTCATGGTAAATGGACTATTCAACTCAAACTTCATCCAACCATATAAACTATCATAATATTTTATCCAACTTTATTGATTTGTCGTCATCAATAGTGTCATTAGTTGTAAGAAGTTACTTGTTTAATTAGTGATCTAAAAACAATCTTGTACCAATATCCGCATATAAAAACTTGAACTAATAAAAAAAACATAGTCCCTTCATATAAACATTTACTCATAGTTAAAACTTAATTTCTTACACTTAGACCCCCCCCCCCCCCCCCCCCCCCCCCCCCCCCCTAAGAGTCAATCGTTTCCTATTTAATTTATTTTTATAAGATATGATGTAATCATAAAAAAAAAATGTTCTTAACACCTCTCAGTATAGAAATTCCCTTCTAGCTCAAAAGATACATGAATCTAGAGTCTCACGAGTATGTGCTTATAACAAAAATCCCAATAATTACCATCAAAATATAAGACGAGAAATATAATGCCCAAATTATGTCACCATGAATTTCTAATAACTGCCATTTAAAACTATAACAAAATAATATAATTTAAAATAATACCTGATAGAAGCGTATAACAAAATCAAACCACAACATAATATATATGTATATATATATATATATATTTAACAGAGATGTGGACAAACTTTCTCATTTCAGAGAGAAACGATGACAACTGTGGAAAGAACGGCGTTCGGAGAGAGAACAATGTAACCGATTGAAAAGCGACAGACTTTCTTTTATTTTTATTTTTACTTTTATTTTTTAAATGAGACTACGAGAAAGTGCAAGATGACTGGTAAAATAACATATATTATCACAACTAAATACGTGTATATATATTTGCTTTCCTATAGATGCTTTAAAAGAACTTGACGGAGAAGGAAAACTATCTTGTTAATTGATAATCACTACTTATGATTTATTGTATCATGCTGCTCATTTTATTTAGAAAGAAATGTCCATCTATGTCTTTAATATTAATTCATCCAAATCAATTAGATAAAAGGCCTAAACAATATATCATTTACCACAAACTCAAATTAACAAGACATTCAAACATGGTAAAATATGCATAGGTTACTTTTTTAAAATATTAAAAATGACATCGAACATTCCGCGAGATGTCGCTCTTCACACTGCAAAATTTAACTTTAACAAAGTTAAGTCACAAATTTAATTAATAATAAAATACTTCAAATAAATATATTAAAACCTTCACTGTATCTGTATTATAAATTATAAAAAGGTCTAACACATATACATGTGAAGACATATAAAATAATGACTACAACATATAATTATAGGTATTTAAATAATCGTTATAAAAACTCGCTAATGTTGAATATAGGTATGAATGTTTGTTTTATCGGAAGAAAAAAGAAAAAAAAATGTTTGTTATAAAAACTTGTTGATTTCGTACAATTTTATTCCTCTTATAACAAACACAAACCGACTCCGACTGTAGTTTTTATGTCAGTGACCCAAAACCTTTTTCTCTTTTTCTTTTTTTTAAATAACCCAATCACAAACCTGATCCCATTGCCATTCAGAAAAGAAAAAATAAAAATTGAACGATGGTTTTAGGGCTTCATGATAAAATAAAATACATATATATATATATATAATTTTTTAATATAAAATATCAATCATATCATAGTACCATAGTTAATTAAATCTGGACAATCACAATTTAAACAAGTTCAATAGTATATTTTTGCTTAATCCACGTATGATGCATATGTGTATATATAAATATATTATGCTATATGTAAATAATGCATAATTTTGTTTTATTAGCTGAACATTGGTATGTTCATTGTACCAATTTAATAACAGATATATAGTATAGACAATAGATTTTTCCTTCTATATAAGCACAAATCATTTAATAATAAGACATATATTGTTTAAACTAAAAACTCGTAACTCAAGTTAGTGTGAAATTTGGCACACACAATTTTTTCTCTCTTTCAAAATGTCTTACATTACTAGATTACAAAAGTTTAAATTAATTTAAATACCAAAAGTTTGAGACAAAAACTTCTACTATCATATCCGAGTAGAGCACAAATATATATATATATATATATATATATATATATATCAATAGTTTGTTTTACATTACTAATAACCAAGGCTGAGTACTTTCAATTCTTTTTTTTTACCTCATATTCAAATAGAGCACAAACTTTAAAGTAATCGTTACAAGCCAATATTTAGTTAGAAGAGAAAAATAATGAAACTCGCCGAATTGGATGATATCAAAAATTATAATATATATATAATATATTATATATATAATATAAAATAGTATTTACAATCAATTTTCGCTCGTAATTTAATTCTATTTTCTATTTAATTACAATTGTACCCTCTGGCTCTAACCCACTATATATTGTACCACTCACACAGTCACACTAACCCTACTGTCTGTATCGTCTTCTTCGTTTCTCTCCGAAAGTTTCTTTCAAGAGCTTCAACATCCAACAATGGCGGCAGCGGCAGAGATCGAAATGGCCATTCAAGGTACGTATATTCGAAGGGATATCTGTATTTCTTTGTCTTCTTCGTTAAACAACGTACATGTATCACTCTCGCTATTTTTCATTTCCGAGTCTGTTTTTTGAGTTTTGGCATACAGTGCCGGCCCTTGGTATAGGGGCCCCGTTGCCGACCGCCGGAGTTCTCTGTAAACAACGTACATGTATCATTCTCGCTATTTTTCATTTCCGAGTCTGTTTTTTGAGTTTTGGCATACAGTGCCGGCCCTTGGTATAGGGGCCCCGTCGCCGACCGCCGGAGTTCTCTATAAACAACGTACATGTATCATTCTCGCTATTTTTCATTTCCGAGTCTGTTTTTTGAGTTTTGGCATACTGTGCCAGCCCTTGGTATAGGGGCCCGTCGCCGACCGCCGGAGTTCTCTGTAAAAAAACGTACATGTATCATTCTCGCTATTTTTCATTTCCGAGTCTGTTTTTCGAGTTTTGGCATACTGTGCCGGCCCTTGGTATAGGGGCCCTGTCGCCGACCGCCGGAGTTCTCTGTAAATCAACGTTATCGCCATATCTTGAGAGCTTCTTATTTTTCTTTGTTCTTCTATGTTCTGCAACTTTATTATTTGAGTTTAGTGAGTCCCATTCTCACTGTTTCTTATGTTTATTACGTTATTTAAATCAATTTTCTTTTTATATTTTTATTAATACTTGTTTACCGTTTGAAATTGATAGTAATTCATTCATAATATAAAAATGGGAACTCACTTCTTTAAATTTTTTATATTGTTGTTTTTGTTTTTTATTATAAAAAATGAGTTTAAAATGTTTAGGCCTTCCCCGTGAGCTAAATCGAACTTATACTTATGTATTTATTGCAAACAATCAAAAGGTTAACAAGAATTTAAAGACGATTGTTTGAGTGTTTGCAAATTTATTTTATAAACTGTTCTTTTGACGAATGAGCCCCTAAGTTTTATAAATGAGCAACTAAATCCCTTTAACTTTCTTTAATATATGTGCCCTTAGTGGCAGGATCGGCTGCTCGTTCATTAGCTTGTGTTACTTGCTACCCTGTAGAATTGGCAAGAAATAATTATGTCTCAGATAAAATCTTTAATTTCTCACTCACATTGGGTTTTCAGCTATATTTAATTCTTGTAAGTAATCATATTGAGCATACGACAATGTTTATCACATTCAAACTACCGTTTCGTACCCATGTATTTATACAAAAATCGCATCTAGTACGAGGAAAATTTTACTTTAATTCTCCGACTTTTTTTTAGTTTATTATTTCCTAGTTCATTATTGTTATGTTTTTATAAGTAGAGTCTAAGTAATGTGAGCTTATTTAGTCTAATAATACGCTCATAGTTAGTTGTCCTTAAGTATAAAACTACCTTATTTTTGGTAATACGTACAATAAATTAGAGACATTAACAACAATTTTTTCTTCGTTTCAATTGCTTTAAATTTTCATCTAGAAAAGGTGTTTTCACTTTAAATGGTAACTTCGTTTCAATTGCCTAATATTTATCTTAGGGTTAACGACGGTAAAAATACCAAAAGTTTGGTCAAAGAACCCCTTGTGTACCCAAAGTCTAAAAGTGGTGGCCAAAGTACCCAAAGTCACATTTGGGGCGTTGACCACTCCATTCTCGTAACGCAGTTAACTTACCTGTTAACTCTGGGCACGTTGACAAACGTGGGTTGCTGATATTGCAATTTTTTGCCACGTGGACGAGCCCGTATCAGTCTCGTTTACGACAAAACAACGAATTAAACCCCTAATTAGGCTCATCCACGTGGCAAAAATTTGTCATGTCAGCAACCCACGTTTGTCCACGTGGCCAAAGTTAACGGGTAAGTTAACTGCGTTACGAAAATGGAGTGGTCAACGCCCTAAATGTAACTTTAGGTACTTTTGCCACCACTTTTAAACACGATGAATTCTTTGACCAAACTATAGGTATTTTTGCCGTCATTACGTAAACGAGTACATATATTTATTTATTTTCGAATTAGCGTGACATTACTCAGCTATCTGACCTGACGTGGCTATCGCCAAGCAAGCATCACTTTCTATTTTATTTTATTTTTCGCTCTTTTATTTATTTTAAAATTAATGAATAAAAATAAAATATATTTTTTTATTTCTTTTCTTTCAGAAGTTATATAATATGATTTCAGTTTCTCTCTCCTCCTCTGAATCCTTCCCTCCTTTTACAGATTCTCTCTCTCTTCAATTTCCGACACATCTCTCTTTTCTTGCATGAACGCCTCTTCTTCGATCTCCATTGATGCTCCTCTGAGCTCTGATCAATCGCTTCTCTGTGTCTTGATGCTCGGCTGAAATGGCGATCTCCGATTTGGACGACGACGCAGTCTCCGCGGAGGTGAGCTCTCGCAGCGACTTGGATCTCAAGAACCGCTCGCTTCGGCGGCAGACAGGCGCCGGAGACCGCGGAGCGACGGCGAAGGTGGCGAGGGACTCGCCGGAGGACCAAGACTCCGCGAGCGCCGAATCTTTGACGAAAGTCAAACACGGCGATTGTTCCGGCGACGGAGCTCCGGCGCCGGCGGAAGAGAGGAGCGGAGGCCTCGGTGATCGTGATTTTGAAGATTTGGCGGCAAATTTGCGGTACCGGCCGGCGGCTCCGGCGCACCGGAAAGTGAGGGAGAGTTGTCTGAGCTCCAATAATATATTCAAACAGGTGTTTGTTTGTATCGCCTTTTTCTCTTTGCGTGTCTTTGCATTGAATTCTTACTTCCATTTCAATTCTTCTAGCTAGCTTTGCGTAGACACTCAATCCGACTTCTAATATTACACCGGTCAAGAACTTAGTACAGGAGAATTAGCTAACTTAGTACAGGAGGTCTGTTCAATCTCTGTATAGTAGTTCTTGTAGCTGTAAACAGCAGACTGATCATTGAGAACGTGTTGAAGGTTTGTCTCGTAATTTGTGTATAAATCTATAATGACGTGCATATCTTCGTATGCAACCTTTGTGATCCTGATTGATTTAGGATTGTCTTCGGATTTTTTTGGTGCAGTATGGTTGGCTAATAAGGTCCGGTTTTTGGTTTGGATCAACGTCAATTCGAGATTGGCCACTTCTCTTGTGTTGGTAACGTCTCGTCGACTTCTGCCTTGTGTTATGTAACTTCACAGTTGATGTAAAGTTCGTTTGAATTTGTGTTGCTTGCAGTCTTACTCTCCCGGAATTCGCGCTTATTGCTTTTGCAATTGAGAAGCTCGTAGAGAACAAGTATATATCTGAAACTGTATGTTTTTCAACCCAAATAAGCATTTAGGAGATGAGAAAAAGGGCGTCATGTTCTTTGTTTTACTAACCAAAGTACATTTAACCCGTAAGTTAAGTGCAATTCTTTTTTTGGGCAGATTGCTGTTTGTCTTCATGTGATTCTTACTACTACGATAATCGTGTTACCAGTGTACTTGATTTACAAGTAAGTTCCTCTTCTCTGTGCTAGTTTCTTTTAGTAGCCCATATGAATTATTTTGATGCTATTTATCTTAAAAGAATCATATGCTATATGGTGCAGGTGTGATTCTGCTGTTCTATCTGGTGTTGCACTCATGCTGCTGTCTTGTATTGTTTGGTCAAAACTGGTATCTTATGCGCACACAAATTTTGATCGGAGAGCACTTTTAAGATCAGTTCTAAAGGTAAAGAAATCTGTAAATATTCTATTGGAAATGAGTTTTCTTCTTTACGGCCGATAAAATTTAAGAAAAATGTGTCATTGTTCATATAGGGAGAAATTGAAGCCAGTTCCCTGATTGCGGAATACAGTTGCAATGTTAGCTTTGGAAGTTTGACATATTTCATGCTTGCTCCAACATTATGCTTGCTACCAGGTATGAAGCTTAAGCTCTTTGGAAGGGATGAATCCTTATTCTTCTGTTAAATAAGCTGTTCTGAAAGTTGCCTCGTTTCTTTCTTTGTGTTTCTCTGGCCTCCATCTTTTACTTAAAAAAATTGTTCTGGACATGGATATTACTAGCAAGTCAACTCTAGTATAATGATCTCAACTAGTATGTTTTTACTAATTTTTTCAACTAATTTAGTTTTCATGTGATGCATATCTTCGCAGCCAATTTATCCTCGTACTAAGCAAATTCGAAAGGGTTGGGTGTTCCGTCAAGTTCTCATATTAATAACCTTTACAGGAGTTATGGGATTTATTGTGGAACAGGTAAATGCTTTTCAACATTTAATTTAAAGTAAATAAATAAATAAAAAAACTTAGTGGATTTTGCCCCCTTAACTCCTAAATTTTCATCTTTAAGCACTGTGCCTGGTTATTGGGACGGGTAATCTGACATTCTTATATATTTCCAGTACATAAATCCTATCGTCCAGAACTCACAACATCCTTTAAAGGGAGACTTCTTGTACGCCATTGAGAGGGTTTTGAAGCTTTCAGTTCCCAACTTATACGTGTGGCTCTGCATGTTCTATTGTTTTTTTCACATCTGGTATGTCAACAATTACGAATTCAGATTCCATATTTTTTCTTCATTTTTTATTTATTTACATGTAGTATTTTAGAGTAAATGGCAGTAGTTCCCCCCCTGAAATTTGCATGTTGGTGCACCTTTCCCAGTGAATTTTTATTTTTGGTAGGAATTCTCCCTTAACTCTTAAAACGAGCACGTATCCCCTTATGCATTTAACAGTTATTTAATTTTGTGCGTGTAGACTTTGTTTCATTCGTGCGTGTAGATTAGTGGCGATGTGCACTAATGAGTAGAGTTTAGGGGAATTACTCCTAATTACTCTTCTTTTTAATAGCCCGTGTTTGCGAAGGAAAAAAAACATTTAACCCCCTTTGGTTCTTGCATGTGCTATGTGGCTGCATCAGTATTGGAAATTGTGGAATATGGTATGTTTCTTTCTCGATATTTGTATTTTTTTTCCTTCTCTTTCAGATAATTTCACTTCGAAATGGAGAAATAACCCAACCACATACACATTAATGTTTTGTGTGCGAGTTGTGCATAGATAGCCTTAGTGCTGGATTGTTGAATAATCTCTCTGCTTATTGTTAAGATATAAATATGCTATATTTTTGTGGTAGAATCGAATTAATGAATCATATTTTATTGGGTCCTATAAGTTTATCTTGGAAATTCAATTCATCTCTTGATATGGCTTCAGTCGTTTATGTCACTGAATGAGCACATATTTTTACAGCCTGTTCATAAATGGATGGTTCGGCACGTTTTTATTCCTTGTATGGAGAGGGGCCTCAATAAGGTAAATGAACACTTTAATTTCTTGTAATAATTGAAACACATTTATGTTTTGTACCCTAGGTAATACTGTTAGGTAATTACAAGTGATCAGTAATTAGTTGATGACCGTGTAACACGAACCAACAGGAATTTAGAAAGAAATCAATTCTCGATTATTTTATGGAATGAATAGAACCAAGATCACGAACATAACGACCCTTCCTACGGTTGCATGACCCGTATGCCAAAGCTCACGTGCCGTCTCTTCTTTGATATGTGGATTAGGAAACCCTAATCCTACTAATTACATACTACCATAACGCCATTAACAATTTAGATAACCCAAAATGCCCCTCATAACCAAAGACATAGATAAATGGTTTTTTATTTAATTATTGATAAAGGTCTAACATTGTGTTTTTGAAGTCTACTAGCATCCAATAACATATGAATATAGTTTATATATGATTTTAGCATCCAATAACATTGTGTAACTCAAGTGAAATGTTTCTTGTTTCTTTCAGGAAGCTGCCATTTTCGTTGTGTTCCTAATTTCTGCCGTCTTTCATGAGGTATTATACGATATCTGTTCACATCCCTAAAACTTCTCGACTTATTATCAATGGCGTAAACAATGTCTAAACTATGACTTTATCCCATGCTTGAGTTTGTGTCTGTACTCTTCATTGGAATAGTTCGATCAAACGAAAGCATAGTCTACGAACACTAAGAGTTTTTACTTTTTCATTTGGTTCCTCGTATGAACATCTGTTTTTCTTAATCTATTTTTATTGGCTGCTTCTTCAGTTGTGTATCGCCGTTCCTTGCCACATATTCAAGTTTTGGGCGTTTGTCGGAATAATGTTTCAGGTACGAAGAACTCCGAACTTGTACCACTTCATGACTGTTGTCATTTTGTGTGTTTTGCATTCTCTGAATGTTACATAAACTTTATTTGTTACTTTTTTTCGTCCCAGGTTCCTTTGGTCATCCTCACAAGATACTTGCAAAATAAATTCAGGAACTCAATGGTATGTCTATGCTTTCCAAACGGATTTTTGGCGCATACTGATAAATTAATCAAACAATATTTAGCCGAGTCTAGAAATTTACCCCGTCACAGTCTCGATGGTGGGTTAGGAGTTAGGATGGACCATTTTAAATAGTCCAGCTTTAAGTTCAGTGGCGGATGTACCCTGAAGTTTTAAAAAGTCCAAATTTTACTCGAAATTTTTGTTTTTAAAGTTTTTACGCTTGACCGCCTTCCACAATTCTTAGCCCCGCCAAACTTTGAATCCTTATATTCACGAGTATGAATTTCTTGAATCCTTGTTTACATTTACGCTCTTAAGAGATTTTGACATAATGAAGACCATTTGTCCTAGAAACGCTTATCTTTATATTCACCAGTCTAATTACGAGTATGAATTTCTTATGTGCAGGTGGGAAACATGCTATTTTGGTTCTTCTTTTGCATTCTCGGTCAGCCGATGTGCCTGCTTCTCTACTACCACGACGTAATGAACCAGCAAGGTAAACCCGCGTAAAACTTATGAAAACGCTGCTGAATCTCAATCTCTCGGGAACGTTACATTACGATGAGTCGCTCGATCTCTCCGTCGATTAGATCCTCTTCGCAACAAAGTCGCATTGCCTGGTGGGAGCGGGTTCTCATGTGTAGGACTGTGCTTCCGAGGATCCCCTACCTAGCCCCGATGATTTTCCACGAACACTGGGTTTTATTTCTAACCCTTCTTAGATTCTACACTACGCGTTAACGTTGATGAAACACCAAAGCTGAAGTTTTACAGAGAAAAAAATTGTAGTTTCGCGGAAGAAATTTCGCCAATGAGCGTTTTTCGGACGAATTGGTCACTTTTAGTAAGGCAAATTTGGAATTCAATGTTAGAATGCACAAAGAAGCAATTTAATGGTACATATATTTTTTTTTTTTTTTTGTGTAATTTCTGTTGAGAGATTTCCTAGCCTTTTGATTTGTGCCATTCATTCTGGTCGATTCTTCGGTGTGTCACGGACCCATTCTTCGGTATTAGCGGGGGCTCGGTAAATGGCCCAATACCGGCCTCGGGCAGTTTATTATTTAAGTATTGGGATTTAGGAGTTCAATTAATTCAGTGAGTAGGCTTAAATTAAGCATTTTGTGTAGAGAAGATAACATTTCAACTAAAACTCATAATCTCTTCCGTCGAGCGTTCTCATCTCCCCGTCGCACCGGCATCTGTTATGAGTTGAACGGCCGAAATCTCGGGCCAAACAACATAAACAGCTCATAACGGTTGGAATCCCATTCCTAACGCTCTTCAAAGTATTCGTTGTGTCGTTATCGTTGTGTTCCATTCCTATCGCTTTCAGAGGTCTTATCTGATCATGAAGTAAAAATAAGTAGTGCACAAGTGGGGACACTTTTTATTTATTTGGGATATTAACGGTTTAAGTACTAATTCTCGTCCAAAAAATAACTAAGAATATTTTTTCGGACAATATTGTCAACTCTAATAATAGCATGCCAAATGTTTCTTCTTTACCGACTATTTTGGTACTTGTGACATGCAATTATTATAGTTGATAACTTTGTTATTATTTTGTGGTAATAAAATTGGTACTTTTATGGCTAATAATCTTATTTATTTCTGCTTTGATTTTTGGTTGCACATGTAAGAAGGGCAAGCATTGTCGTTGCTCCACTTTATTAATATTGATTATATTGTCGGTCCAAATAATATTAAAAATTGTAATATTGGTGTGAGAATTCACTCGCATTGATATCACATTCTTATCCCTTCCTTAATTGATCCTTAAATGTTAATAATTGTCTGCCAAATTTTTAACACGTGATCCATGAATTAAGACGAAATAGTTTTCACTGAACTGACCCAAGAACAACCCATTATTATTTTGGTTGTGTTAACTAATGATTTAATATTCATAAAAAAACTTATTTAAATAGCCTATTACTATGAATTTATTTGAGTGACTCGAGATTTGGAGCCTCTAAATTGGAGGTTGACAAAGAGCAATTATAGCAAAAAAAATTGGACATTAGGAAGAAGAAAAAAACAACTTTATGGTTTCTCATTTAATGAAATTTGAAGTGAAAAAGGAACATATATTGATTGATTTTTAGCATCAATGAAGTCATAATTCCGAATTTAGTATTACATTCATATTCGAAACATTCATTAACGGGATACGAATTTCACTTATGAGTAAACATACGAACTGGTTCTCTTCTCTCACGGTCTTCTTTGAACTGAGCTTTTTGCGGCCGCAGCAATCTCTACCGCAAAATGCAAAGGTTACAAGGGTTTGAATTACCGACGATAATCGTCGATAATCGCCGATAATCGAGCTTTTCGATAGTTACCGGTAAGTTGCCAACCGATTATCGGAAATTGCAATGTAAAAATGAGGGTCTTTTCGGTGCAAATAAAAAAAAACTATCGCGGCAAAAATACCAATTAAACTTTCGGCAAAAATAATTATACTCACACAAGAGCACCTCACCTCCCGGCCGGCCGGCGGCGGCGGCGCGCGCGCGTGTGGTGGTGTAAGTGTAACATTTGTGTGAGTCCTCCCCCATCCACAAAATCATATGACCCAAAGGGCCCAAGCCTTTGTCCCTAATATTTGGTATATAAACATCACAAAACTCTTGTCATCTATCAATGTGGGACTTTTTGTTTTTCAACTAATATCACACATTCACACTTAACATACACATACACATACACTTCACCTAATAATTTAACTTAATATTACACACTTCAAATAATATTTTACACTTAACATACATATTAACTTCACCTAACATACATATACACTTAATATGTATATTCATTTAATATTATACACTTCAACTAATATTAAATTTGTTAACATACATATACAATTAACATGCATATTCACTTCACATAATAATTTGACTTAATATTATACACTTAAACTAATAAAGTGACTTAATATCATACATTTCACCTAAATATTTAAGTTACAAATGTGTTTTGTTGTATACAATTATGTCTTGTATTTATTAAATATGTAGTTTTGAACCTATATAAATATCTTGCTTAAATACTCAAATATTATACACTTTCTATTATGTGTTTGAGTTTGAGATATATTACTATATTAGACTATGTATTTGATAGTTGAGACCTGTTAGACTATGTTATTAGTGTTTTAGATTTGAGCTTTTTGATGGAATTGTATGTGTGTATATGACTTTACGTATCTACATATGTTTTGAATTTGAGGTATGATATTATAAAAATATTTTATAAGTTTTCCGTCGAAAAGTATCGATAATCCGTCGATAATCATCGAAAAGTATCGGTAAGAGGTAAGCTACAGTATTATAGGTTTTCCGTCGGTTAATCGGTAAGCTATCGATTAATCCGTCGAAAACGGTAACCGATTTATCGACGAGTTCGGTAAGTTGAACCTTGGTTACAACCAAGGTTTAAAATACCGCTTGCCGTTTTCGTTTCGCATTTTCTGTTTTACGGATATATCGCTTGCCGATGGGTATGTCGATGGGCAAAAGGGAAAAAAAAGGCATGCCGCATACCACATTTACCGCACTTTTCGGATGGACATACCGCATTTACCGCACTTTTCGCATGGATATTTTGTAAAAAATATTTGAGTATTTAAGGAAGATATTTATATAGGTTAAAAACTACATATTTAATAAATACAAGACATAATTGTATACAACAAAACACATTTGTAACTTAAATATGTAGGTGAAATGTATAATATTAAGTCACTTTATTAGTTTAAGTGTATAATATTAAGTCAAATTATTATGTGAAGTGAATATGTATGTTAATTAAGTGTGTAATATTAAGTGAATATGCATGTTAATTGTATATGTATGTTAACAAATTTAATATTAGTTGAAGTGTATAATATTAAATGAATATGTATATTAAGTGTATATGTATGCTAGGTGAAGTTAATATGTATGTTAAGTGTATAATATTATTTGAAGTGTGTAATATTAAGTTAAATTATTAGGTGAAGTGTATGTGTATGTTAAGTGTGAATGTGTGATATTAGTTGAATAACAAAAAGTCCCACATTGATAGATGACAAGAGTTTGGTGATGTTTATATACCAAATATTAGGGACAAGGGCTTGGGCCCTTTGGGTCATAGGATTTTGTGGATGGGGGAGGACTCACACAAATGTTACAACTTACACCACGCGCGCCGCCGGCCGGACGTGGCGAGGCGAGGTGGGGTGGGGTGCTCTTGTGTGAGTATAATTATTTTTGTCGAAAGTTTAATTGGTATTTTTGCCGAAATCTACCATTTTAGCGAAATTCCAACCACTTTTCGCACATTTTACACACAAAAACGAAAAACAAAATTCCATCCACGTGCCCATGCGAAAAGTGCGAAAAAAGGGAAAACAACAGCGAAACGAGAAGACTTTCGTTTCGGTAGCCTCCGAAAAACGAAAATCGGTCCGAAAGTCGAGCGAATTTGCACCTTGGTTACAACCATCACTCGAAATCATCTTGATCGCCGGCCACCTATCTATGATGAGTTTGACTTGTGAATTTTATAATTTTTTACTATTAATAGTGGTACGACTATGAGTATTCAATATTTCAATTTAATTTTTTTTCATGGTCTTCAACGTTCTCTATTTTTCTTCTCTTTAAAATACCGTTTATTTTTTCGATCGATTACTTTCAAATTTTGGAGACATGTGAATCGAATTGATGGTGCTTGAACAGTAAGTTAATCGAGTTTTAGAGGGAATCAAACGACCGAACATTGAAAACTCTGTCATTAAAAATCTAAAGTATTTACGCCGTAATTTACCTCACTTTTTCATTGTGTTACACAGCCACGTCATCATTGGCATTGACAAATGAGACAACAATAATAGCGCCACCGACGCACACGTCACCTTAATCCCACTCTTATTAAACAAACGAAGTACACCAAAATTGATTAATTAATAATTAATTAATTATAATTATTCAATCAGCTTCAGTTACAATCTACGTTCGTTCTATTCTAACCAAATATCTTCTTTAATTTTTATTTATAAATTAATTAAGAAAAAATTCATAAAGCTCATCGCTCAGTGTATAAAATGTCAAACCTTCTTCTTCACTATCACTGCTCACACAAGTCTCTCTGAAGAGAGAGAGAGAGACGGCCATGGAAGACCTCGGATCCAAATCAGTCGGTCACGCAAGCTCGTAGACTTCTCTGGTGCTCAGAGTGAAAGCGATTTGAGCTCGTCGGCCATGGAAGACCTCAGATCCAAGTCGGTCGGCCACGCCAAAATGCAGCAGCAGCAGCAGCAGCCGGACCAAGACGAGTTCCAGAGCTCCGTCGCCGGCACCGGAATGCATGATCTCCGGTGCTACAGCGCGTCGTATGCAACGGCGACGGCGGCGGCGGCGAACAACGATGCGAAGCTGAAGAAGGGGAGATCGGCGAAGAGCTGGAGCTTCAGCGATCCGGAGTCGCAGAGGAAGAGGAGAGTGGCGAGCTACAAGGTGTACACCATGGAAGGCAAGGTGAAGGGATCGCTGAGGAAGAGCTTCCGGTGGCTCAAGGATCGCTGCTCCAGAGTCGTCCATGGCTGGTAGTAGTCGTCTACTCTCTCTTTTCTTGACCTGAAAAACTCATAAACTAATAATAATCGTGAATAATTAATCGTGTATATCAAATATCAATATCAATATATATATATATATATATATGCAATGTATGTGTGTGGTTAATGGATGGTATGATCAATCAAAATTGATCAGAAGATTTCAATATTTTGTGAAATTGATTAGTGTTTAGGGTTTCTTTTGGTTTGAATTTAGATATTTTTGAGGGATTTTGGGTGTGATTCATCATCTGAATATATGCATTATTCTCGTGTCTCTTCTTAAAAAAAATATGTGAATATGCATTGGCATATATATATATATATATAAATACATGTGATATATATAGATCATGTGAATATGGTATTAACAAGTGATGATGTGAAATTGATTAGAGTTTCTTTTGATTGTAGGAAATGATGTCTCAATTGTTTTAGTTTGAGGATATAAAAATAGTGTTTATTGGTGAATTATTATGCTTAGTTTTTGTGTCTTTGTTTTGTTCAACTCCTTTAAAGGCAACACACACAAAAAATGCTTTTGGAGATTGAAATTGTGCTTCACATTCTTAGTTTTTCTTGTTAGATGCAGTCATGCAACAACTCAATTCTCAAATATTTGACATTAAAATTTAAAAAAAAAAATTGAAAAAATGATGTGTCTGAAATTCTTGACCCTATTGTTGGAGTTTGGTTTTTAATGCCTGAGTGACATACTATTAGAAATTAACTATTACAGAAAAATCATGAATCGTTATCGAAGATCCTTATAATACTAAAAAAAATAAGGTCAATTATGTTGCCAATACTTATTTGTAATGATTACGCTGTCAAATATTTAATTTAATAAATTAACCTTAATTGGGTTCTCTCATTTAGATATTAGAGGGTGAACTTTCATAGTTAATGCTTAATAGTTATTAATTATTATTAGTATTTTTAAATATGATCATAATTAATTGTAGTGTAGTACTATTTGGTCACTGACTTTTTATGTTCAAATTAAAAGCATTTATGACGGGTAGTCCTCGAACTGTTAAATAAGCTCTTACAATAATAAGCACCAGAGTCCAGGCTTCTACTTTGTTTAGTAAAGAGTGGCTTTGATTTTGACGTATATTCTAAATAAAATATCAATCCGTAAAATCTTTGACAGAGCGGAAATAGTTATCCATTTTTCACGACCTGAAACATACCCGCCGTTTTCTAAACACTCTGCTCGAGAAAGAAAAGTCCATGGTCAACCATGTTTTGTTTTGGAGATTATTGCATCAAAAGTAGACCAACCGAAGCTACATATATTTTCGTCGAAAAAAAAAAATTGACCAACGTCTGCTAATAAAATTGAATGAAAAAATATATCATTTTACATTTATCGACTTCAGACACTTATCGCTATTTTCCACTTTTGACCCTTACCGTCTCAATAGATCAAAATTTAGATATTTTTACCGCGATTATTCCGTTATTTTATGTACACTGTTTTAGCTTTTTCTATAGCATTTTTACAAACTTGGAAACTATTTTAATGGACACAGATGATTGGCGAGGAATAAATCATTTTGGGACAACTCTTAAAGTACACCAATAAATAATTGTCAAAACTAAAGAACACAATTATTTGTTTGCGTTCCTCTTCTCATCACTCCAGGACCAACAACCAAATAGTAATAAATATGTACATATACATCATATATCTACAAATATATCCCTATGCATTTAAAATTAAAGGTGTCAATTAGGCTAGGTTTATGTGTTGTGCCTGGCTCGGTTATGCCTTTACCAGCCCAGCTCATATATGCCCGACCAACAGCCCGGTCATATAAATTTATGTAATTTATTATATTTTTAGCTATTAGGATATGAGAACTCACATGTTTAAGTTATGTTCATATTAATTGATGAACATTAAACTAGATATTAATTAAAGAGTATATAATCAGATAAGCCCATAAAATCTAGTTTCGGACGGAACCCGTAAAACGGATTAAGCCCATAAAATCTAGTTTCGGACGAAAACCGTAAAAGCATGCGCAATCCCAAACCAAACAAGGACCCGTTAAACTCGCTTCAGGCACGGGCCAACCAAACAAGGACCCGTTAGACTCACTTCAGTCCCGGCCCGGTCTAGGACTGTGATACTGTGGGTCGGGGCCTATAAGCCGGGATAGGCTCAAAGATTTCACAAAATAGCCCGACCTGCTTGCCAGGCTTTCATATTTGTCGGCTGGCCCGGCCAGGCCCGACTCACTGACGCCACTAGGTGCAATGCACCTCAAAGAGAACGTTTCACAGAAAGTTACAAACACTTGCTCAGAGCAACAAGAACTGAAAAGAAATGGGAAACTATGGTGCCATTAATGCAAACATCGTAGTAATTGGTAAAATTAAAAGGACACCTTAGATATCAAGAATGAAAATACAGAAATAGATGTTAAAAAAAATGCAGCCAAAAACCGCGAAACCGAACCATTTTTTCAAATGCCGAAAAGCATCGGAAAGAAAAAAACAAACCAACCTCCATAGACTGTGCGTTGTCTCCTAACGACTGTGACATTGATATATCACAACTGCACAAATTCATTACCGAGAACGACCCATGAAAGAACTCTTACGAAATGAAGATCCGCTCCTATCGGGGGGCTTTTTCATCTTCATCGCTGTCTTCTAATTGCATGCCTTTCAGTGCGCCTTCAAGGTTCCTTGTTTGGGAGGCGTGTCTCCCTGACGGGACGCGTCTTGGGTCCGACAATGCACCAGCTGGCGAGCCTCTCTGGCCGCTTGAAACCCTAAAGGCGGCGCCGGGGCTCGCGTCGGTGGCGGCTCGGGATCGGTGCGCTTCCGACTCAAAAGCGTCTCGGCTGCTCGAAACGGCGGCTCGCCGGGACGACCCGCTCGAGCGAGCCACAATGTTGGAGCTCGGTAACTGTAATAACCGAATGCAATTAGTTAGAGTGTGGCATAATCGTAATAAACCGTGAAAACTGTCACATTTTTCGGCATGTCAACATTGGTCAAAGACAGCCTGTACATACCAATGCGTCTTTATTAAATGCAGTTTCTTGAGCAATTGGACTCTTCTGCCTCAAGAGGTGTCCGGAATTCAAAGTCTGTCCGGATATCCTTCGTCGAGAAGAATCCATGGACAATAAACCCGTAATTCGGGCTTCTTCTTCGCCTGTATATATAAAGGCGTGACAAAAAGGCATGAATAAAGAATATATGTGAAATTTGAAAAAGATTAGGATATTGACTGAATGTTTCTGATTTGACTTTCCGACTATTGAATTAACCTATTCTGTAATTACAGATAGGGATGAAAACGTGATACATACGTTAACAATATGCTTTATCGTCTATTCAAGATCAAAGGCCGTAAAGCAACTAACAAGGCATATTAATCAACCAAGGGAAATTATATTACTACTAAAAAGATAGGAACAATTGCTAAAAAACGGAGAAAATGTAATAAAATTAGAGGAATTAGTACCTGTCGGCCTCTCGGCAGGAGCAGCAATGGGCAATCCGGAACTCGTTCCTGCACCGGGAACCTAAAACAAAACAACTAATTAATTTATAGTTTATGCAAATATTTGTTATGTTAACATGATCATCAATAATGAGATTATATCTTGTAATAATGTAATCAGCAAAACTAATTAAATAAATTAAACTATTTAATCAGCTACAATATATTTACAATTATATTATAAACGACGCGTTTGTGTTTAAGTAACAAAGTAATTAAAAAGAACTCACAAGAGCACGGGTTGGAGGAGTAGCAAGCTGCGATTGTTGGTACTTCAAAATTGTCCAGTCAAAAACATAATCAAACTGGAAACCTAAATTAAACAACAATATGCAAATGATGAGACGTTAAACCGGCTTCGGAATCATTTATGTTCTGGAAGAAAAAAAGGAAAATGTTGAAACCTTCGCGAATGAAGAGGTCACGGAATATTCTTTTCAAATAAGCATAGTCTGGCCTATCATCAAACCGCAACGAGCGGCAATAGTGAAAGTATGATGCAAACTCAGATGGATAACCACGGCATAAAGCCTGTCACGGTAATTAAAATGAAATAAATAGTTAATAAAACGCAAATCGTGTTGAAATGTTGAAAGTGAGACCATTTTGAACTATAATTATGTGAAAGTTAGGTTAGCGAAGCAAATAATTATGATTTGATTGCTAATTATACCTAGTATGTGATGTAACCTAACTCATCATATCGCAAAACGTACCTCAATTGACGTAGAAACTTTCTTTTCACTAATCTTTTCGTATTTCTGTTTCTTCGTACCGGCTTTTAGTCCCTGCCAAGGTAGACTGTACTAGAAACTTCAGTAAGAAATTACAATTACAAATTTAAACAAACTATATTTCTATACGACAAATACCAATTACCTTCCTCTTAAGAAGTACATAAGGACGTAGCCCAGCGATTCCAAATCATCCCTCCGACTTTGCTCTAATTTCCAGAGATCAGATAAAAATCATGATGTAGTAATAACATGATATGAACAAAACCGATAAAGAAACAAAAGGATATACATAAATAAAAATAGACCTACCAATTCCAAGGTGCGTGTTCATACTCGCATATCTTGCAGTTCCTGTCAGATTCTTGTTTTCTCTGCAATATAATGACCAAATTGTTTCTATCGACTAATAAAAAATTGAAAGGAAAAAATATATATAAATAAATATAGAAGCTCAGTTCTCACCTATACGGAATATGTTGGTGAGTGCTGGAGTCTCTATATTTCTTAGCTAGACCAAAGTCAATAACGTAGACCTACATGTAAGTGAAAAAGCAAATGCCACATTGGTACAATCACCCTGACAAAAAACGGTCCATAAGTACAAAACCGGCACATATACGATCCCTACATCTACGAGGTATAAAATTAAGCCTGAAACCTGATTCGCACGCCTTCCAAGTCCCATTAGGAAGTTATCAGGCTTGATATCGCGATGTAGAAATGATTTTGAATGAACAAACTCCACACGATTGATCTGAAGCAGAAATCAAACGTCATTAATATGAGTTATAGAGCGTAACGAAACGAAATCACGTCGAAAGACAAAGACATACCATTTGATCTGCAAGCATAAGAACCGACTTCAAAGAAAGCTTTCTACTACAGAAGTTAAAGAGATCTTCGAGACTGGGACCGAGCAAATCCATTACAAGAACATTATAATCTCCCTCAACCCCGAACCACCTAACGTTTGGAACGCCAGCTGAAACAGCAAAACAATAGATAGTTCAGTAAAAACTATGTCCTTAACAAATAAAAAATCAACATCGAAGATATCGAAGAAGGGCATTACTTCCTCCTTGTAGGATCCTGTATAGCTTCGATTCGTACAGCAATTGAGGATGCTTCGTCTTGACACTCTCCTGTACATATGCAGCGTTATACATAATAATTTTCAACTGTTCGAGATTTCATTACCGCATATTATGTCACTAAAAACAATATGTAAAGAGCCCCTTTATACTGATTTCGATAAAAACGATATCAATTTCTCCTACACATGTTGAAATTTTAAAAACCAGCGTCCTGGAAAACTTCACTCTTCGGATATTGAAGCTATGCCTTGTTCTTGTTCTGGTTCAAACATAACTACTCTAAAGCGGCGCAAATTCGACATTTAATATCAAAATCGGAAGAGAAGAAGAAGCTTACGAGCTTAATCGCAACCTCCTCGTTACTCTGAATGTTCGTCCCTGCAATTCAATCAAACCGCATTCAGCTCAAACCAATTCCACAAAATTCAAACCAGAATTAAACAAACAACAAGCTGAAATTCAAGCAACAAACCCAAGTAGATCTCTCCGAACGAGCCGCTTCCGATTTTCCTTCCCAGCCGAAACCTCCCTCCGACGCGAGGCTCCATTTTCAACAACCAAAATTCGAAGCCCTAGCTACAATACCAAACCCTAACGCACCCAAACCAAAAAAAAAATCTCACCAAAATTCAACGCCGAACCAAACAAAAAAAAAAAAGACGAAATCGAATTAAAAATTCTCCGAAAACGATAAGACTCCGAATCCGATGGCTCAATTCGAACCCCCAAAAAAAATCTCAAAAAAAAAAAAAAAAACGCAGACGAAGAAGAACGAGAAGCGATTATCGTATTGGTGAGCAGGAAGATGGGAGCTCCAAAATTATGGAGAAAAATGGGAGAAAAGAATGAGAAAATGGAAAAAGCAAAGCGTGTTGAAGCTCTCTGCCATGGCTTCCTTCTCACTTAATTTTCTTCTATCGAGTTTGATCCAATCACCGCAACAGAAAGATACGCTAACATTCAATATTATTTATTAATTAATTAATTATTAATATTATATAAATAAATATCCAAAAGGAGTAATGAACGGTGTAAGTGTAACGCATACTCTTTTTATTTTTCTTTTCTTTTTCACTGTCAACAAAATAAAATAATCAAGGAATGCCTAGTATGTAATTAGTATTTATTAATATTTAATCTAAAGTTCCATTTAATATTATTTGGAGGAAAAGAGTCATAAATTTGGTTTAGAAAATCATTTTCGGTGCTTTGAAAATAAATAAAATAAATTTTTAAAGTTGGGTATTTAAAAAAATGGCCTTATAATTGTTACTTCGTCCATTTTAATTGATTTTTACTTGAAGTCCAGGGTTCAGAAAATATTTATTGACTCAATTAATTTATAGCCTTCATTTATATATGAAAAAATAATAATAAGGATCGAAAATAGCCTTATAATTGTTTCTTAATCCATTTTAATTGACATGTTACTTGAGGTCCAAGGTAAAAAAAAAATTATTGAATTAATTTCTACCCTGCTTTGTCTAAAAATTTATATATAAAAAATATTATATTTTTAAGTTTAAAAAAGCATCGAAAATTGGCCCTTATAATTGTTTCTTAATCCATTTTAATTGACATGTTACTTAAGGTCCAAGGTTTAAAAAAGATTTATTGATTAAATTAAATTATAGAAATAACAAAACTAATGTGCATTTTTAGACACGTTTTATATTTTGACGATGAAATCAAACACGGTCTAATGATTGGAGCTATACGTGTATTTATTTCGTAGTCCTAAAATTCATGAAAGAAAATTGTAAACTATATGAAATTACACGAATGTAAATAAAATATTGAATACCAATAAATAAAATAATAAATAATGTATTTTATTTTTCTAAAAATGAAAGGGATTCGCTCGTGAAAGCTCGTGAGACACGTGGCAGCACATTTGGGGAAGCGTCAAGGCTGGACAAGGACTTAATAAGACGCTTTTGCCCCGCTGTCGGGTGGACATTGATTCACGTGACTCGCTGAAACGCGTCAAACGGGATTTGTCAAGTCGAGGGTATAAAAGTAATTATGAATAACCTGAGACTGTGTATGTAACTATATATGAAATATTGAAATGTGTATCTCAATTCGACGAAATTATTATGTTCGGTAACCCAATCCATGTATATTGTCTTTAATACGAATATTTTATATAAATACCGATTAAAGTGATTTTTATGATTATTAATGAGTAGATTATATTATATGTATCTAAATATTAATATGTATTTTACAGATAATACTTGTTATAAATGGATAACGTTTTATAATATAAACTAAACTTGCATTATATTTACATTAGTATTATAAATTATACAGGTCATTAATAAGTCTGAAAATACAAATAAAAAAGTGCTCTTTGAATGACTTAACAACAAATTTTGATGGAGAAACAAAATCTTGTGGCAAAACCATTAATTTTGGTTGCTTCGTGTCACTGAATTTTTAGCTTTATTCATCAGAAATTTGTTTTTATTAATTATATTTTTGCAAAGTCATTGGAGCTAAATGGGAAATTTCAACACCTTCGAATAAATCATAAAATAATAGTAATAGTTGAACATAATTAAACGTCAAGAATCACTTAAACTGAACTCATCTTTTGATTAGTATGCAATATAATCTTAAATATACAGTTGTAACACAATATAACTTGCTCATAAGTTGGACCAAAAGTCAATAATATATGCTCAATGATTAAAATTAAACTATATAGTTCGTAATTAAATCCCAAGCCAAGGCCAACTATAATGCCAAATCGGTCAACTCTAAAATAAAAAATACAAAGAAGAATTAGCTACGAAGTTTGGTTCAACTACTCTTCTCCACATATATTAATATAAATAAAATTTTATTGATTATCATTTAAATTCAAAGCAACGTCAAAAGAAGATAAAGATTAAAGACAATGTGTATATTTATTTATTTATTTATATTATTATCTCGAATGGCATTGTCGTTTAACATATAAAAATTAGAAGTATTGGTGCAACGCGATCAAAGTCAAACCAAAGCATACGGATAGGAAAATGTACCAAAACTGTCGCGAAAGTTCCTAAATATTTACACAATATATTTCTTAATAATATATACAAAGTATATTGACATGTATATACAAAGTATATAATATACATGTCAAATGGTTTGTTAGTGTACTGATATGGAGACCCCAAAATTATGCTTGGCGAAGTGGCAAAATCTCATATTTTTACCATCAAAGATCAAATCGAAAAGAAGAATTAATATTTTTGTTCCAAATAAATCAAAGTCTAAAGCTACTATTAATCCTTAACCAAAAACTGTCGGTACATGCATGATTCACTTCACAAAAACTCACAAGAGATTTTCTATACACGCATGCAAGCCCATCCCATGAGCATGAGGGGCGTATTTGAAAGAAAAGGCGGGTCAGGGGTCGAAAAAGGAAAGGCCGCATTTGCATTTCCACCCCTCGGGTTCGTAATTTGCGATGAGGAGGTCGAGTTTGTCGGTGGTGGCGGGCGACTGAACGGGCTGGCAGGGGAAGCAGCCACCACATTTGTGGCCACAGTTGGGTGGCCTGGATCCAAGCCTGCTCTGAGCTCTGTACTCTTCTCTCTTTTTCAATTCCTTCTCATCACAAACAAAATTCATAAGCCACAAAAATAAATAAATAAACAAAATTCCATCTTTCATACTCTTTATTTTTATTTTACGCAATACTACCTTTATTTAATAAAAAAATAATAACAAATTTCAAACTCAATTTAACTAATTATAATTCTACTTCTTCATGTTTATATATAAATGTCCTCTAATAAGTGGTAATAAATAAATAGGAAAAATTAACAAGTTTCCTTGTTTCTGTGTTATATAATTTAAAAATATAAATAAAAACTTGGGAAAATTTATAGGTTTAAGAGAAGAAGAAAAAAAAAAGCGATGTTATGTTTTCATGAAAAATATATGTAAAAGCTATTAAAAAAAAACAAATTTCATAAATATGTATATATATATATATATATATATATGAAATATTAACAAGTTTCCTTGTTTCTGTTTAGTTATATAATTAAAAAAAAAACATGGGATAATTTTGAGATATGTAACATTTTAATTATAAAAAAAAAAAAGCATAGCGATGTTATGTAACTTTTCATGAAAATAGATGTAAAAGCTATTAAAAAAGAGGCAAATTTAATGCATAAATATATATATATAGCGGTATATGTATGTATGTATAGAGAGAGATGCTGTACATTGAGTGAAGCAATTGTAGGAGGTTGTGGGTGTTGAGGAGCTCGGTCTGTAATGATATCACATGGAGAGATATGATTAATAATTTTGTACTATTGAAACCTTATATTATACTAGTATGTGCGGCATATATCACAAGACTTGGATTTCTCACCTGGTTTGTGGGCGACATCAGGGAAAGGCGTGCTCGTAGTAACTGAAGAAGCTGAAGCCCACATCAGAAAAGGCACGAGTATGAAGAATATCGCCACTTCTTTCTTCATTCTCTGATCACTCTATGATCACCTTTGAGTTTCTGTTTCTCAGAGACAAAATTGTCAAGTGTTGTTGGCTGTGATGATATTATATATATATATATATAGAGAGAGAGAGAGAGGATTATATAGAATATAGAGAATGAGAAGTGGAAGAAGATGTAAGTACTTGCAGAGAGTCAGTGTGTTTTGCTATATACATATATATGTATGTATGAAGAGGGTATAATATTGATCGCTATTCTTGCTTCTGAGCTTTCCATTATAAAGCTGCAATATGTCTTGTAATTGCCACATTAATGTATGGGGCATAGATACATACATACATATGTAACTAAATATTTGTGGAATACATATAACAAATTTGTACTTATTTGTGGAATAGTACTAAATATTTTTATTTTTGTGGTATCATAAATTTCATATATTGATGAATGGTTAACAGTATTATTTTTCTTTTGAAAGTTACATCACTGATCATGTGTGTCAAAGATTTAATTGCACATTTAAAATTTCTTCAACTCATTTAATTTTTTTTATCTAAAATAGAAGAAAATAAATAAACATTGAGAACTTTAAAAAAATAAAAATAATAATTATATGTCACTTAAAAAATATATTAAGTATTTATACCGCTATTAGCTTAAAGTAGTTTTATATCTGCGTAAGTATATTTTGGTAAATGCTATTATTGTAAATATAAATATGAACTTTGGTCGACGCTCATGATATGGTTCCTCAAAAATGTAGGGTCCAGATTCTGTAGTAGATTTAATAATTGGCTTTTGTAATAAATACTCTCATTTGGATTTATGCCTATGCTTGCTAGCTAACAGCAATTGTCAATTGTAAAAAAAAAAAAATGTCACTCAAAACTTCAATGAACAATTTATTTATTTTCTCTCCAATTAATTTATAACTATCTAAAAATCATGAAAGTTTTAAAATAATTGATCATACAAGGTAAATTATTAAGTAAATAAATAAATTATTTCGTACAATTTTCTTTATTATTAAGTAGATGTATATGAGGGAGTTTTTTGTTTTTTTTTTTGTAATTTTACATTGAATAATTGAAAATTTTCACTTATAATGATTTGTGCGAGAGTTGTCAATTAAATTTAAAAACTTCATAAATTATAAATAATGATAAAAAAAATAAAAAAATAAAAGTATTTCATCAAATTATCATTACAGATTTAATAGCATAATTAAATTCATCTATATTAAATGCAGTGGATTTTACCAAAATGACGATACTCTCACACAGGCTATCTGGGCCCAGACACTTTAATTTGTGTAGACTGTTATACTTTAAAATAAATATAAAATATTTAAATTTATTAGAGAGAAAGAGGTATAATTATTAATTAAACAGTGGTAAAATAATAATGGACATTTTTGTTTATTTGGTTTGTGTCAATGACACATCTCAATCAGAGTAATGAGCTCACTGACTCATCATTATCTCATTACACCTTTCACTTCTCTATGCATTATTATGCTAATCAGTTTTGCTTTATTTTTTATCATCATTAATAAATATTATTCAAAGGATAATAAGGCTTTTGAAACCTTAAACATATTAAATATTGATAAAATCGAAAATCCCCGATATAAAAAATAACCATAATCACATTTTTATTATTATTATTTTAATCCCTACTTAAGTAGCCAACAGAGAGTACCTTGCAAGTTGCAAGGAACGGCCTACAAAATTAGGGCTTGTTGTCTCTATTCTATTTCTTTATTATTATATTTTTAATTGATGTCACTCCAATATAATATTGTTCACATTTTGTGCTTTTAATTTATTGCACCGATAAACATGATTAAATATGAATAAATTTTGGAGTTTAATATTGAGTAGTTTATGTGGAAGATTCTGTAGTTGTGTCTGTGTGATGTTGTATAATTTGATACAAATTTGATAAATACCATAAATTTTTTAGGAGCAAATACAGGATAAATTTTGGAGTTGAGAAAAGTATATTCAAAGGTTATAAATTTAAAGGTTAAAATTGAAGAGTAAAAAATTTATATCAATGACATTTTTAAAAAATGTAGATATGATAAACTATAGCCTCTTTGTATTTATTATATAATTTAATCATGAAGCTATCCAAATAGCCACGAAAAAATAACTAAACAAGGTTGATTTAATGGCAAATTCATTATAAGACTTTTCAAGAACTCTTGAGTTCAATCTTTTGTGACGCACGTATATATGTGTTTGTAATCTTGAGCGACCGATAGAGTCTGCAGCCAATAGTGTCAGTTGTTCTTACCGAGAAAATATATATTGTAATAAGAGTATACCAACAGTGTCACCTCATTTATGAAAAAAAGAAAAAACCACGAAAACGAGCATGCAATTATCATTAAAAAACAAGGTTCTAAATATACGGATATGTCATCGATCTATCAACGATGTGCCCAGAAAATGAGAAGTGCGAAACGATATTCGTAAGAAATCGATATATCCATTTCTTCCTATTTATCAGTCGGCAAGCGATATATCCGTAAAATGGAGAGTGCGAAACGACATCGATGTTGACATTTAGAACCATGCTTCGTATTTATATTCGTACTCCGTACTCTATGTTCGTATTTATGTTCGCACTCTATGATTTTATAATGATACCTAGCTTATTTTATGTTATGATGACATTATGTTATTAGTTATGACTTTTATGTTATATGTTTGTGTTATATTATAATTTATCAGTGTGTTTTCTAGGATATCAATATGTGTCATATTTATTAAATAAGTAATTTAGAAACTATATAAAAATATGATTGAAGTACTAAAAATATTTTCTGGAATATTCGTCAATATTTCGATAGGCAAGCGATATATCCGTAAAATTTATGTGGTATTATCGGCAAGCGATATATCAATTTCTTCAAATTTATCCATCGATATATCTGTAAAATGAAGAGTGTGAAACGACATCGTTATCGATTTTTAAAACCTATTTAAAAAATAAGGTAAAAAACATCGCACAAGCTTTTCAACATCAATTTCGAGAATATTACTCTTATATTCTTTTTTATATATGGTTTTATTACATCCTACTATGTTGATGTTGTATTATAGTATTCATGCTATTTTGGCAATTTATGCCAAAATTGTTATAATATTGGACAATAAGAATGTTTTGACCTTTGACTCAAATCTTATTGTCCTAGAAATAGCAAGACTTGAATGAATCAGAAGCAATGAAGAAGTCCCGTAAAAAAAAAAAAAAAAAAAAAGAAAAAAAAAGAGTAAATGGTTTGACTTTGACTCGAGGAGCTCACTGAAATGTGATGTCTGAATGATTGAGTGATTTGATCGCTCACTGTTCTTTCTGAATTATCAGACTCTGAAACCTAAGATTGGTCTATAATTGTACTAACTCAAACATTTTTTATTCACTAATTTTCTAATTTGTTATTTTCTCTCCAATTTGTAATTTCTGTCCACCTTCCGGAAAAAATTGGCTTCGACTGATTTCCGAGCAAACTCGCGGCCGTTGGGGGGTTATGTGGTTGGAATTTCCGACCTTTGAAATTTATTAATTTTTTTTTTCTTAAATGAGGATAGCTTCTTTTATAAATATTATGTACTTAATATGTATTTGTATTTTCGTATGATCACAAAATAAGAAAGGGAAATTACACAATTTCTCAACCTAAAAAAAAGGTATCTAAATGGCTGTATCTAGCTAGCAATTTATATATATTAATAATAATCAATAAAAAAAACTTGAACAAAGTTACAAATCCATTTCAAAAGAATAAAACAACAAGGAAATGAATAAAAGAAAATACATCCAAGTTAGCTATTTTTGTTATCTTAGGAAACTAGCCTTATCATTAATCGGCTTTTTTCTCTGATATACGGGCCTAATTGGAGACTGGAATTGGAGTTCTTGGGCTTGTAAGGCCCATATAGACAAGCCTTGGGGATAGTCTGACTTTCGGGCTGGGCCTCGGAGACGGAATCGGGCCGTAGTTGAAGATTGACCCCGAAGCCACCCTCGGAGACAAGTTGACTTGTTCCATTGCTCTTGATTGCAGCTCCGAAGGGTAGTCCCGCACGCACCCGATACGCGGCCCGTTCCCAGTGGTCCACTTGCACGGTAGGCCTTGACCGAAGTCAAATGCTGGCATACTCTCGCCCTCAGGGTCAGACTTTTTGTTTTCTCCAATCTCGACGCCCGAGATTTCGTTCTCCTCCGTGCCTGTTGCTTTCGATGCGTCTGATTGCCTTACTAACTTTGTTGACCCTGATTTGTCCACCGCATTGGCGACCTTGAACGAAGGGTAGTCGTCGTCAATTGCGCACCTCTGCACAATGGATATCAATTAAGCACGTTTTAAACATTTTTTAATATGATACAACATGCACAGTTCATAAGATATATCCAATGACTGCACGCAAGGCCGGCCATGAGCTCGTCGTTTTTAGTCGGGGCCTTAGGTTAAGTAAAATGTTAGGACCCTTAAAGTATTTAAAAATTTAATTTTGTTTATATTTAATTAAGTATACAACAATATATCTAATAAAATTTGGGCCCTTAAAATTTTGGGGCGCTAGGCGCCCGCCTTGCTCGCCTATAGTCAGGGCCGGCCCTGACTGCACGTGTTTCACTTTGATTTTCCAATAGAAATATATATATATATAATTATAAATATGGTATATCGAAAATAAAAGTCGGGCTCAGCCACGAGATAGATCGACGTTTATATTTACCTTGACGTTTGTGAGATCGACGTGGTTTTCCTCGAGAAAGCTCAAGAACTCCTTGAAGTTCTCCTCGGTCGGGAGATAATGACCACTGTACGGCCATATTGCCTGCAATAACGTGTATCATTCGAATAAATTTTTTAATGATTTATTGCTTTCTAACTATTACATGTATGTTAATGTTATAAATAATACTTGTTGAGGGTGAAAACGGTAGTAATTTTGTTGTTTTTTCATATAAATCAGTATCGGTTTTTCCGTTATTTCTAAATCTCTACCTGTATAAATTCAATTATACGTAATCAAGACCGGTGAAAAATACAACATTTATCGGTTTATAACATGAACCAATGAGAAATGGTAAATCCAACTTAAAAACTAAAATTTTGTAATTGATACTATGATATATATGTAAAAAGAAAAAAAGTATACGACTACGGGGACTGATCAATACTAATTTTTATCTCAAAAAAACCGATAACCATTACAAAAGCTTGACTTATATATAACATGATAATTGTATTATAGAATGTTTATATAATTACCTCAAGAACCCCATCATGGGCGACCAATCTCCCGGCGGCCGTGGTGGCGCCCCCGGCAAGGAAGCTCGAGTGCTGAAACGTGCCTTTCTTCTTTTGGCCAACGTAAAGAGACCTCGTCGTGCTCAAAACAAATATCCATTTTGAACCCTCGATAGTGTTAACCACAACACCACTTTGCCTATAAATTAGTTTCCCTTCTTCTACTTTCACTTCATATGCTTCTCTTTCATTCTTCAAAAGAGAGGGAAAAAAAAATCATGTTAGAACAGTTGATATCATATAAATTGTTGATTAAATTTGTACATTATAATAATATATCTCACCGGTCCAAGATATGTGATGCATTGGCGTTGGAGGAGAGTGCGCGGGATTTTCTCTAGATTTATCTCTTTCCCGTCCCCGATATCTAGCCTGCGGTCAAGATTAACTTACCGTTATTAAATAATAAAAGTAATAAAAATCGAGTTTTGGTTATAAAAAAATAATAAAAAATCGAATCGAATTCTGATTCTATTTTTTAATTATTATTTTGGGAATCGGGATCCCGGAACGTCGACTACTTACCAATAGAAAAAAGGTTGAGTGCTCTCGCTTGCAAACCAAATGTCATAATACAAGTGCAAATTGTGGCCGTACCGATGCCTTGGGTCAATCTATTCAAAGATACACAGAACTTCAACAAAGTCAACATCATTGTGAAATCACAATAAAAAAGTCAACACAAGTTATATAATTCATTAATGGCTAATTAAATTAATTGCTTACAGCTTCAAGCCAATGTTGAAGTGCCAATTTTTGTGCCTTCTCATCCTTTGACAAACCCTTCCCCACCTGCCCATAGTAAAATATTAATTTAGTTATTTAATATGCATCAATAATTAGAGATTAAATAATAATTAATTAATTATAGTACCTTGGCTGCTCTAGTCCTTGCTCTTGCCCATCTTTGAGCAGCCGTTTCTTGCTTATCACCATTAAAGAAAGAAACAGAACTTCTCTTCAAAGAAGCAAAGTCTAACGCTTTCCACCTAAAAAATTAAATTAATTAATTGCAAAAAATAAAAATAAAAAAATGAACAACCCAATAAACAAAAAGTCAAGGATAATCTAAACAACTATGCAATTATTTCGCAAATTGATTAATGAGATTTTACTATAGTAAAAAAATATATCCTCTACTTTCCAAATTATAAAAAAATGTATACTTCCTATGTAATAAATCTTCCATATAAAAAAATTACCTTTTTTTCACAAATTTAGTTTCATTGTAATCCCTTCTTCAACTAAAAGGTTTTTTTTTTTTTTTGGTAAAAAAAAAAAGGTAAATCACACTTACATTATGAATATTTTGCAAAGTAGATGATATTTTTAGTTATTGTCTCAAATTCTCTTACCATAGTTCCTCAACAAGCACGGCGCAATCCGCGAGATTCCGTCTCGTCCGGTAGCTCTTGTAGACTTTTTGTACTTTCACGGCGGCTGCGTCGAGCTCAACAACGGGCCTTGGCGAGAACATGATGGCCGGCTCCGGCAGTGAGAGTGCCGGAATCGGCTTGTGCCGGATCTGGTTCTTGCCAGAGGGAACATCTCGGCGATCGTCGGTCCCGTGACCAGGGTTGTCCAAGACCAAGCCCTTGAACGAGAGGTTGGTCTCTAGAATCACTCCCTGCGGCTTGTAGTTCTGCAATCGGCTCGGATTGTTGTCGTTGTTGTTATGATGATCGGAGCCGTTTTGGACCGTCATGATCTAATCTCACAATCAGCTTGTATATGTATATGTGTATGTATATATATCACCTGAAAAAAAAAAAAGAAAAAAAAAACACGATCATATAAGAAAAGTGAGACAAAATGAATTTCTTGTGATGCTTTGTGAAGTGTCGTACCTGATGATATCGAGTAATAAATGGGTTCTTGTTAGGAATGTCTCTTTGGTTTGTTTATATATTTATATCTGTATCTATATATATATATATGCACACGCGAGTTTATGAGTAGAATTTGTGGCTTATATATAGATATTATTATATTAATATAAACACACACACACACACACCAAGTAAGGACCTTTGAATGATAAATACGTGTAATAAGGTGAGAACGTGGATATAGGGTTTTGGAAAGTCGTTGAATTGTATCAAGAATTCTCTCGGACTGTCAAAACTTGGAATACATACATATATATATATATATACACAGAAGGATATTATTGAGGATTTGATGAGTCACCCTTTAACTTTCTTTGCGTTGTCGTTGGTTCAAAGTTGAAAGGCATACGAGTCGTTCGTTGGGTTGGGTTGGGTTCAAAGCACGAGACTTTGAATCGCCTTTGGGTTATAAAGTCGATGAGTGTGTGTTCTTCATTTCCACGAACTTGTTAATTATTATAGGGCAACATAATATATATATATATACATATCTATATATATATATATATATATATATATATAGAGAGAGAGAGAGAGAGAGTCAAAGAAGGTAAGCCATGGCTGGTTTCGATGAAGGTCTCAAATGGGAAAGAGAAGATAAAAGAGTTGAAGTGAGCGAAGTGGGAGTTTGTTTTGTGAGAGCGTGTAAAGATATGTCTACGTGCGTGCGTTTAATTCTCAACAGTCAACCCATTCATTAGGTCACGCCTTTGCTCATCCAAATCTCTTTCTTTTCATACAATTGATACTTGGAGCCTTGCGGGTGCGGTTTTGAGTTCGTAGAGACCCTAAACGGATGATGATTTTTAAGGTCTTTTGCCGAAATATAGCTTAATCAATTTGATGCCGAAAAATAAGTACTGATAATAGTTAAAGTTAATTTTACGATTCCAAACTATTACGCAAGTTTAAGAGTTATTAGCTCGAACAATGGATTGTTGTGGTAATGAGATTTTTTGTGGAAAAAAATTATTCCGCAATTAATATGGACAATTTTATTCTTATTTTCATATCCAAACTATTTGAGAGGGACCATATTGGCACAAATATTGTTTGGGAGGCCAATCGGGCATGGTCGCTTCGAGTTAGGTCGCTTTGAGTTAGTTAGTATGGGCGGAACTATGGATGAAACACGGACCGTGTCTATAATACTACATTCGGATTCGCGCACCACTCCTTCGAGACTTGAGAAGACTATTCAAGCTACTCTAATTATAAATTTGTTAATTAGCTGTCTTTTTTTCATATGATAACTTAATTAGCCTTCCTCCAAAATTTATATCCTACCTGCCAATACATACACCAACATGTCACATGTACACTTTGGACATTAATGCAAATGTTTTATTTATTTAAATTCAGACTTTAACAAAATTAAAAAATTAAAAATAATCTTTCTTATTAATTACTGTAGATGTCACTGCGTTAGCTTTTCCATATCTTTTTTACGTAACGCCCCTCCGTGGAGCCCAAGTCGGCGAAACCGTACTTTTACCGAAATACCCTCATAGTCTACTCACGAGTCACATCACAATCATAGAAACTATAAATCCTTGACTCGCTCAAATGTACGGATAAATATCCAATGTTGGCTTTTTGGAAAACTTTGGGATAAATTAATTCAATTCAATTTAATTAATATTCGCTTGTCTGCTACTTTTTTTTTACATGTGGAAATAATAATAATAATAATAATAATAATAATAATAATAAAAAAAAAGTAATTGCTTGCAACAAGGGTAAGTGACTTTCAAAATTGTGGGGTCAGAACTCAGAATGGACCGAAAAATAATGGTCATGGTCTCCTAGTCAACAGCCTAATGTTGGTGCGTGATTGCATTCAATTTCATCAAATTAAATGTGCCTCTTTTATTGCTAACTAACTAGAGATATTATACACTACAATAATAATAACATTAATTAACCCTTTTATCTAATAATATTTATGTCACGTTGATGGAGAGTATAACTATATGCTTGAGTTTTTTTATATTTTATTTAAATGTTCGCAGACGGCGACGATCAAATTTGCCGCTTATTTTTTATTTATATATTTGAGAGTTGAGACTCTCTATTTAGTAGTCTCTTCCACGTTTTGTAAACAAAAAAATGAATACTTAGATATGTTTTATCGATAATGTTTTTGGAATTTAGAGTCCAAACAAGTAAAATTACTTATTAATATGATTTGTTAGCTGTTATTATTAAATTTGTAAATAAGTTATTATTAAAAAATAAAAAATATAAGGAATGAGAAATTAAATTTAAAAAAAATAGAATTTCAATTTTAAAATTCTACTTAGATAATTGAGGGTGGCTAAAGAAATAAAGAGTTGATTATATATATTTTTTTAATTTTAGAAAATAGAATTCAAGAGGCTATGGATGCATGTAGGCTTGTCGTTTTCACAAAGACTATAAAGGTCAAAAAGGAAAATTAGAAAATAAGAAATAGGAGGGCATGCATGGAAAATGGAGAGGGTATGGAGGGGTATTAACGTAAAAGGCAGGGCTTGACGTGTGTGCCTGAACTCCCAACTATTCTAATTGTCAACTTTACTATTCATGGCTTTTCTTTACGCGCTTTGCGACACTCAAACATTATCAAAATGTTAAAAATTTAAATGCCATATAGGATTTTTATATTTATGATCTTTGTTTTTTCTCCGCATTTTTTATGAAATCTGTTGGAATTTTGTTCATATGATGAGCTAAGGAAGTGAATGACCAGAGAACCTGTCACAAATAATTCGTGCTACACAAATATAAGAAAATACATATGTTTAGTTGAATTGAATCAAGACTTGCAATACATATGTAATATGTTTTTTCTCAAGTGAGACGGACAATCAACGAGTTGGTTAGTCTGCCCATCTCGTGTTTTTTCGTGCACGTGGGAAACTTGTGCCCGGGTTGGACTCGGGTGCGAGTTGCTTATCCGTTTGGACTGCACTGGTTGTAATTATAATGCGTTATTGAGAATAATGTTGTCAGTTGTCACACTGTATCTCTTGTCGTAATTTTAGTAAAATACATGTAATTTGTTGAAATATTATTCATACGGGCTTAAGTGAGTGAAGGTTGAGAAATATACTTGAAAATGTTACTATAAATGACGTTAAATATTATAGTAAACCATTACTATTTCAAATCTCCAAACAAATGTTACTTGTTCGACATGAGTGTCACTTGATACTCTCTTTATTGTTTTATGCTATCCTCGTAGCTCGTGTGCGGTGATGATCCTGGTCTCAACGGTTTATTAATTAGCAACTTACAGTTACAAAAGATCACGTCGTTTGGTCAATTCGGTTAGTTTTGAGCAAACAACCATGCCGTTATTACGGACCTTCGTTTTACATACATATGTTGTTCACTTTTAAAACTTAGAACTTATGGTATCTTACGATATTCTTGCATATTGTCACGTAGGAAATGCCCGAAACCGGGATTTGAGTCCGTTGGACTTTGCGGGTCCGACCCGACCATAATAATTGAGTACGGTAATTATGGTGATCACGGTAATTAATTAAGAGTAATTAATTATGACCTAATGGGCTTTAACACTGTCATTGGGCCCAAAAGCCCATTAGGTCATTATACCTTGTGGGCTATATAAGCCACAAAGTCATCATAATGTTGAATCCAACCCTAGAAAAACACCAGAGAATTCGACCTCCTTTCTAGAAACCCCAGAGGCCGAATTTTGTATCTCCCGTGCTCCCGTCGGTTTGTCGTTCAATCCCCGAGATTAACCTAGTTGTTCATCGAGGAGGATTTCCGGTCTTAGAGACGTTCCCGCAGCGACGTGGTGGACGATATGGGTGCAAATAATACCCGGAAACCGGGTAATTATCCGGAACCGAATCCGTATCCGGATTTAAAAATCGGAACCAAAACCGTATCCGAATTCCGGTTCTGGGTACCCGTATCCGAATTCAAAACCGGATACGGGTACCGGGTATTAAAAATTAAAAAAACGGGTACCCGGTACCCGGTTTTACTACCCGATTTTTTTATAAATTTTTTATGATATTTTAAATTTTTAGGGTTTGTGCTCGGCCCTTTCTACTCCGTGTAATTAACCTTTTGTGACTTAGTCTCCCCCCCTCCATCTCTGCCTCTCTCACTCTCAGGGTTCTTGAGACTGTTTTTTTTCTTTTCTTTTTTGCGCGGTATTATGTTATGCTTGATGCGCGGGACTATGTTTTATTTATGCTTGATGCGCGGGACTATTTTTTATGCATTTTGGACTGTTTTTTCTCTTTATGCTTGATGCGCTGGATTTTTTTTATGCAGTTTTTTGAAGATGAATGTATGTTTTTGTTTTTAAATAATATATATATATTTTTAAAAAACGGGTACCGGGTAAAAACCGGGTACCCGGATCCGGTTCCCAAAACTGGGTACCGGGTATCGGTACCGGGTATCAAAATATAGATACCCGGAAACCGGTTCCGGGTATCGATTTTCGGATACCCGGATTCCGGTACCGGGTACCTCGAAAAAACCGGGTACCCTACCCGGTTGCACCCCTAGTGGACGAGCTAGAGGCTTTGCACGCGTGAACCCGAGATCCGAATCCCGAGCACGCTACAACTCAGAAATCGACATTAATTGGTATTGTTGGCAAAAGTACTAATTTTTGGTAACGACTCGAATCTTTATCTTAATATTCGTGTATAGTCTAGATCTTGTTTTCGATGACTTTTCGGGTTATTCCGCACCCTGAGATCGAGAAAAGTCAACGAAAAACCCAACATCTACTAATTCAAAACTTTAATAATTGATCCAAGCGTGCACCATGAAATATTGTATACTAATTCAAAACTTTAATAATTGATTAATAATTGATCCAACCGTGCTCCATAAATATTGTATACTAATTCAAAACTTTAATAATTGATCCAACCGTGCACCATAAATAAATGCTGATCGATTACTTATAAAATATGTTTCGAATCATCTGACCCAGTCTATTGACAAAACAAAAAAAGCAGCCTTCAAACTAAAATATGTTGAGTATTATTAATACATTATTAACTATGCAAAGTTACATTTTGTAGGTTACTTCGGTCAATTAATGACTCCAAAAGTCTATTTAATAACAAAGTAAAATCTTAAGGATATATACTAAAAAAGTGATATAAGTTCATTAATAATCATAATTTGAAGATATATGACGCTAATATCTAATTTATATATAGGGTTATTCGCGGTATTAATACCAAAAGTATTTTAAAAATTAACGTTAAATACAAATGTTTTAGTCGGATAAAATACCAATATTTTTTTCTCATACTTGAGACAAGGACCAAAAAAACTGAAAAAAAAAAAAACTACATGTCTTATACACGAGGGAAAATATTAATATTTTATCCGACAAACAAAAAATGAGTATTTAACGTTGATTTTGCACTTTTAGTATTTATGCGGCAAATATATATTTCAAAATAATTGGGTTGGCTGGCCCTTTTGGAAACGGACCCGGGTTGGCCCATGGAGCACGTGAATAAAAGCCCATTGCTGGAAGCCAATCAACTCTTAAGTTAGATGTCCACTGGAATACAGACACGTGGCATGCAAGAAGAATCGAGCCACGTCAGCAGGATCATCAGCCGCCAAGCGGCTTCATCGTGGGCCCCAAAACCAACCATCGTCCCTTCTGGCATGTCCAAATCCGATTGTCTGAAGGACTCTCTTGACTCCGATTCCTTCGCCGATCCCAATCTCTCTCGTCGTCTCCGATCGCCATCAATGTCCGAGCTCTCTCCAGGTAATTCGCTCTCATTCTCCGATCAGTGTCGATCGCTTGCCTTTGCATTCAACGCTTTCCATGGAAACGAACAGGTTTTGGTTCCGATTCGGTACTGAGATTCGATTTTGTATCAATGTATGTCTTTTCGAAATCGTCACTACTCTGATTGCTTGGCCGTTTCTTTCAATGATCCGTTGGAACGAAGAGGTTTTGATTCTACATGTATTGAGAGTCGATTTCTGTTGAAGCGAATATCTGATGTGTTTTTGAACTGATTGTTTGGCTGTTATTCCTATCAATGATTCGTAGAAACGAACAGCTTTTGGTTGGATGTGAAACTATCTGGTAACGATCCGATTTTGTATCTGTTTTGAAGTTCTCGTCAAACGAACAGCCGTTGCATTCGATGATTCACAGAATCGAACAGACATTGACTGAGATTCGTGTTTTTGGTATTAAGAGTCGATTTTGTGTGTGTTTTTCGAAACTGTCACCATTCTGATTGTTTGAGCTTTGCATTCAATGATTCATACAAACGATCAGGCTTTGATTTGGTTTTGCCACTCATGAGCAGAGAAAGAAGTGAAGGCGCCGAATTTGTTCGAAAGAGCGAAAGAAGAGGTCGAGGCGATACTGAACACCGAGAAATCGCGCTCTGCAGATCGTCACCGAGAAACTCACGGAATGCGCAAAGATATCGACGAGACGACGCCATTGGAGGATGTCAGAGCTCCGAACGTGTTGGAGCGCGCGAAAGAGGAGGTCGAGGCTCTGATCCAGACCATCCACGCCAAGAAAGAGTCGCCGATAAACCAAACAAGGTCGAGTCCCAAAATCGAGGATTAGAAATTTACGAGCTTTACATCAATCTTTATCTTTGTTGTTTTAGGATTCATATTTGCTTACATTTTGCCCGAATGATATGAATAACAGCAGAGATGAAGATCACAAAGAGGTTTACCATCCAGAGAAGCAGAATTCGGGATCAGGTATAATTTATAAACAAATTATTTTTCAATTATAACATTTTATTTCAGACTTTCATCTTTTACTTAGAAAAATCTCCATAAAAATCTTATTTTTTTCTCGAACCGTTTTGTTTACTAAGGGCCGAAACTTATGAAATCCATGCTTCGAGTTTTTTCAGATGATGAAGTTAGAACAACAAAGTTCATCGAGAAAGCAAAGGAAACAATTGGGAAAATAATCCACCAAGAGAAGAAGCCTCGTCATCACTCGGAAACGCATGGAATGAGCGACGACATTGACGAGGATACCCCCGTCGACGAGGTCAGAGCCCCGAATGTCTTCGAGAGGGCAAAAGAGGAACTTGAAGCCATTTTTCAGGCTATTCATCCTAAGGTAGACAATTGAACATACTTCTCTTTTTAAGTGCATGCAATTACTCTCCAATTCTACAGTAATTTGAGTTTAACAGTGTGTTCGGTATTTAAATCTGGAAGGTTGTCATTTGGTTTTTGTGTCATCAAATTTGTGTGAAGGAAGTATAAATTATGAACAAGTTCAGTATTGCAAAGATTTTTTCATTTGCTTGTCTAAATAGGCCGATGCCGGTACGGAATTTATGATCTTTTTTCTGCCCTGTTCTAAAATTGGACGTTTTTGCCCCAAATCTCGACATTGGCCTGATTCGATTTGGTCCATTAGTAAGTTCTTTTTTCGTAAAAAAGTTGGAAATGAAGACCGTGCCAAGGATTTCAGAAACGGTACCGCTCCTGTTTTGGCTTGGTTTAAAAACCAGGTCTGGTCTTGTAGAAGTCCAGTTTTTGGTTTAAAAACCTGGCCCGGTTTTGGAGAAGTCCAATTTTTGAACTGGGAAGGGCCATGACCGATCCGGTTTTTGGAAGTCTCGGTCTGACTCGTAGTCCTTTTTTTGGGACAAAACCCAGTTTTATTGTGGTGATTCTGTTAATTATTGATTATTGATAGGCAAAATCTTCTTATTTATTATGTAGATATAAACAAAAGTAGAACTTGGATTGGTAGGTAGAGATCAAAGATAAGAGTGTAATATAATACATATTCACAACACTAAGATGCCTAATGTTCATGGTGATTCTGTGGATTATCTGTACACGGATGTTATGAACAAGTATTATATAGGCCACCAAAAACGCATCTCCCAAGGGCACTCTTGGTCATAACTCAAAAGGGTCTTCTCTTTTCAACCTGCAAATATTATTTAACAAAATTTCAGATAAAAAACCGAGAAATCGTATTTGCCGCCGGTTTTGAACTGGTAATTTTGAGAACCGGTAATTTTGAATACCCGCACGAATATTAAGTGGCATGAATGAGTTTCAAGACATACCCAACATGAGCTCGGAGCATTGACCACTTTGGTCAACGAGACCGGTCATGAAACCGTCCCAGTCATGGTAAACCTCGGAGTCGTTCGCGATCAAGTCCTCGTCGAGGTCAACGCAAATGTCGTCCAGAACACTCTCC
This sequence comes from Parietaria judaica, assembly GCA_954871525.1. NCBI lineage: Eukaryota > Viridiplantae > Streptophyta > Magnoliopsida > Rosales > Urticaceae > Parietaria > Parietaria judaica. The sequence goes on along the minus strand of OX940864.1, from coordinate 981,406 downwards.
GACACGAAGTCGCCGACCGAGAACACCCCCGAATCCCCACTCCCAAACGATTCACCGGTCTCCGCTGCAGGGAGAATCGCTCGCTGGCGCTTTCGGTCTCCAGCGCCGTCTTCGAGCCCTCTCCTCCGTATCAGATTCCTTACGAAGCTCGGGTTCATGACGCTCTTGATTAGGAAACGCAGAGTCTGGTTCTGTCGGGTCTCCGAGAATCGGATCCGATCCTCCACCGCCATGAGCCTTTGTTCGGCTTCCTGCTGTCTCCGGACAAGGCTTTGGAGCTCCGATTCAATGCGGTTCTGGTCCGTCTTCAGCGCGTCGATGTCGGACTCCACTCCGGATCGGAGATTCGGGTCCGGGCTGGGCTTGGTTCGTCTCTTGATAGTTCTGAGAAGGTGCTTTTTCCCGCCTTGGAACCCTTCGTTGGCGAACTCCCACCTGTCTGGATCGACTTTCCTGAATCCCTGCTCATAATCACCAAACGACATTTTGAGCTAATTATTATTGATATTATGAAGTAAATAGTCATTTTACAGAAATTTAAGTTTTTTTGCCAATAAACTGAAAAATAAACGATTTTTCAAATTTATAAAATATAAATGTTTCAAAAAATCGTTAATTTTACGTCAATCGTCTGTTACAAGGGCGAAACACTCAATAAAATCCTAAAATAACGAAGGGTGAAAAGAAAAATCCATTTTTATAGGCTAAACTAATACCAAAATTATAAACAACGAGCAATTTTGACCATTAGTAAAAGAGAAGGGCCAAAACCGCACATCCCACGAAAAGAAGGGACTAATAACCCAAAAAACAATCATATAAGCACTCACTAATCATCACACACTTCATCCTCATGCTATAATCTCTGAGAAATGGCAGAAGATCGATGAAAGGAAGCTTACGTAGGTGTTGAGCTGGCGAACGAAGCTGGAGAAGTTGCTGTGCTTGAAGTTCCTGGGGAGAATCCTCTTCGAGAACTCGTGCGAGTCCCACACCACGAAGCTCTCGCGCCCCTCGCTCCACGACACCACCGGGTCCGTCTCCGGATCGTCCACCATCTGGAACGTCTTCTTCAGGAACGGCGGCGTCACCGCCTCCTGAAGCCCCTCCATCGCCCTCGCCGAGCATCCTCCTCCTCCTCCGTCCTCCTCCAGAATCTCCGCCGTCTCCTCTTTCACCTTCCTTTCCATCTCAATCTCAATCTCCTCTTTGAGCTGCGATTCAGCTCCGATCTCGGAATCGGATCTTTCTGCGCCGCCGAGGTGATAGCTCGGAAAGGAGAAACACTCGCCGGAAATGGAGCTTATTCCTCCGCCGCGATCCGCCACAGCCACCATTGTTAGGGTTCGGAGAATCGGAGTGAGTTTCTGAGAAGAAGAAGGAAGCGCGAAAAACGGTCAGATTCAGTGACTGTGGTGGAACTGATGATTTAATTTATTTATTTATAATTTATATTAGATTGCCTCTTTCTCTGCGTTTGCCACGTGGCGAAAAAAGCACAGGACACGTGTCCTCATGGCAGGAAAAGCAATCTGACACGTTTCACTGAATTCAAGTTCTATAATTCTCTTTGTTCATAGTTTTGTTTTGCATGAGTGTCAATATTTTGTCGCTTTGTGATTCCAGTCCCCTAATCTTTGGGGACTTCCAAATATACCCTTGTCAATATTTCATATGATTTTTTTTTTTTTTTAATTCGTGAAATGAGAGTTATCCAATTATAATTGTAACGGTTTGTGTTGTCACTGAAGTGTCGAAAGATTTGTACACGTAAGCATTGGCCTTTCCTTTGTCGGTCCATCAACTGCATGCCTGCCACGTGGCAGTAGCAGGCCCTCCGATAAGCACATATCTGCCTGTCCCTGACGCCGTTTAAGGAGAATAGCGGCATAAATATCAATTGTTATAAAAACTGAAACAATAGGTACTTGAACCGTTATTATCCTCTTGAGCCGTTCATATCTGTTTCATCATGTCAATTGTACACGTGGCAATATAGCAAGTGTGCTTAAATGGATATTTTACGAAATGACAATTATAGGCCTTGGGATCTTTGTGCTGGACAAAAAATTTACGAAACTTCAGTCACTCGAATTTGTGACGCAATAAAAGCGATTATAATTTGACTCGACATACAACAGATAAGTCAAATATAATAAAGAGCAAGCTTTCAAAGTACCGATACTAATAAAAAAAATTGTAATTTTTATATTTTTAGTTTGCCGACGAACAACGGATTTTTTGATAATTTTCAGAAAAAGAAAAAAAAAAGAGTACATGAGAAGTGATTTTATATATAAATATGTATTGTAATTATAATTTTATTACAAAATGAAAATTTTAATTAAATATAAATTATATCTAAATAATAATTTTTTTGGTCTCGTCTTGTATTTTATTTTTAACGATTTTTCCATTTTTCCACTACTCGACAAGCCAAATTTTAGAGATATCCAAGATGTAGCGAGAGCAACTTGCTCTATAACTTTACATATTAAGAATATCTGGAAATTCCCAATTTATATATATTTTTTTTTTCTGACCCTTTTTGAATCCCTAAATCCAGATCCGGTATATACCCCAGATAAATTTCTAAATCCGGATCCAATCTGAAAATCGTTCCGGTTCTGCTTTCAATTTTGGTAAACCGATTTTGAGACATTGCAACAGGATAAATGTGTATAGTATACCATCCCATGCGATTAAATTAAATTGACATTAATACATATATTCAGTAATTCTTTCACTACAATCTACCTGTTTATAATCACTTTTCACTACCATCACTGCATGCGTGTGTATAATTCTCTCTCTCTCTTCTATAATATATATATATATAGTTGGAACTTGTAATACAAGTAATGAAATTTTATGATTTGCATTGTATACCTCTCTTTCACAAAGAGTCCCACATGGGTTGGAGACATGAATTTGGAATGGTTTATAAACCAATGGATTGAGCTAAGGGCTTGGGCCCTTAGGGTCATAGGATTTTGTGGATGAGGGAGGACTCACCCAAATGCATCACCGAACTACCACACACGCGCGCGCGCCGCCGCCGCCGGACGTGGCGAGGCGCGGTGCGGTGTGGTGCGTGCGTTGAGTATTCTGGTGCAAACATAATTCTTTTTGCCGAAAAGTTAATTGGTATTTTTGCCGAAATTAAAACTTTAATTACTTTTGCCGAAATTAATTTTGCAAAAATTATTTTCTGACGTGGAAAAGAAAGATTCAGTCCTACGCGTTTGGTTTGGTCAGTCCACGAACCCCACATTTTTCTTCCCGTTATTTTTCTGAACGTTATTTTCATAACGTAAACATTTTCTTCAGCTATAAATACAGTGCTCTGGTTCTCGTTTTTCACATCAAAAAAAATCGCAGAGCTATATACAGTATTCCGAGCAAAATATTCCGAGGGTTTGAGTGATTCCGATCGATACCGAGTGCACGGTGTCGGTCGAGACAGAATAGATCTGGGCTGTTTTATCCTGGGGGTGACGAGGCAATCACGAACTGCGAGCACCGAGGCAGAGCCGCGAAACACCTAAAGAGAGCGACCTAGTCCGCGACTCAGCCTTCCCGGAGTTTTACGCTAACCTTTGTTTTGCAGGTACCCGAGTTTCGAAGTACGCAGCGACGAAGTGTCCACAGGCGACAACATATATATATATATATTTCTGTACAAGAATAGTCATATCTGAGTTTTCAATCCAAAACTGTTAATCGGATTTGCGTTTGCCGTCGGTTTGCGGGTTGCGGGTTGCGGAATTTTAAACGCAGAATTCTTGTCACAGCTGTCGCCTCTGCAATAACGATCATGGCATTATAAAAAGATATATAATACATAAATATATACATATATATAGAGAGAGAGAGTGAGAGATATCATATAACGATGATAGATAAGTCGAGCATACCCCAAAAAAAAAAAAAAGTCGAGCATACCTGAGAGAATAAGCTGCTCAAAACTGTAGAAAGACACTTTTTGGGTTTCCAAACATGACAGAGCAAGAAAGTTAGGGTGAAGCCACGTCAGCCCTAGCAATATAGATTACTCCTTACTTGTATTATTACCAGCATTGGTCCAGAACTCAAAAAGCTTTGAGGAGCATCCAACTTCACTATTTAACGGTTCCTTGGCGATTTGCCGATTTGATTTCGTTCGACATTCCTCGGCAAATGCAAGCGTGGACGAAAGTGCCCTTTGAGCTAGACGAGGCAATTCTTTGTACATTTTCGAGGCCGAATTATCCAACGGAGAAATGGTCGAAAACGGTGAGATTGTACCAGCGTTGAGCTTTGACTTTCCTCGGGAAGAAGAGTCATTCAATGACGCTGATGTCAACGACGAAGAATTTATCTCTTTCGAGATCACAGAAGGTTGAATTACCTTCGCCATCGAATCGCCATTTTCCCCGCTGGTGGAAGAACTAGCTATGTCATCGACAAAGAACTCACGTCGACCGCTTCCAAACGCGAGAAAATTTATTCCCTTCGGTGGTGCGATGGGTTGGTTTCCTCTCGACGTTGAATCCAAGGATGACGGCGTGCTAGATTGAGCAGGCGTGTTCAAGTCGTCCTTCGGTGATTGTTTCGCTCCGTTCTCGTCTGGCTGAACTTTCCGGAATGAAAGAAAACTGATTCCTTTCGGTGTCGCGTTTGATTTTTGAACTGTTCCTAGTTTCCCTGCTTTGGATTCACACTTGTCGACAGCAATGGGGAAACGACTAGATCCTTTAGCTGATTGGTCCAAATATTTCACTGCAGTCCCGTTATTCTGCTGCTTCGGAGAAATTGCGTTGCTCATCAAGGGTCTGGATTTGGTTTCGGGTTCTAAGGAAGACAAAGTAACGGAGGGAATTTCCTTGGGTAATATCTGAGAAACAAAACAAAGTAAAATTTAGCAAGTCAATCCATAAATATAGGAGTAATCGTACGGAATGCCCCCTATACTTCTAAAAAGTAGCACATTGTCCCCATACACGATGAAAATTTTAAATTGAGCAACACTTGACCAATGTGAGGGGTGGTTTTTTTAATTATTACTATCGAGTTTTAAATTTTAATGAATTTTATGGACCCTCCCCATCCCAGCTTGTTTCCCACACCTATTAAAAACCTACAAAACCCGTTTAATCAAACAAGTCCATTAGTTGATGATCATGTGTTTTGGGCCCGGCCCAGTCCCCAAACCTATAAGGCCCATCAATGCCTTAAGGTCGATCAATTGGTGATAAATTTTAACGGGCTTTAGGGTTTTAATGGGTTTTTGGGTCTGGCCCGGCCCACAAACACCAAAGAGCATACCTTATGCGAAAACATGCAATTGTCTCCTCTGGGGCAGAAGCCTCCGGAAGCAAAGTTGTGACAAGGATACTTCGAGAGTTGATGATCGAACGGACAGTCGTCTCCTTTCATGCACGAGTTGCGTGCAAAGTGACTGCAAGCCTACAAAAAAAAAAAAATCGTAACGAAACGAAGATTATTATACTTTTTACAATCCTAGATAAACGGATTATATAAAATCATTATATGCAATCACTTTAATTTCCTTATTTAGTATATAACTTCTTGATTCATTATTGCTATGATGTTTATGTTAATTAGAGTCGTATGTAATGTAAGCTTATTTAGTATCTTACTAGGTCCATAATTAGTAGCATTTATGCATTACAAGTGATTGATTAAATTATTCCCCCAAAATTCAACAACTCATGGACATTCTACAAGCAATTGGCAACATAAAAATACTATTAAAAAAATCGAGACACAGAAAATACCCTAAATCTTGTAAAAATTAAGTTAATTTAGGATGAATTGATTAAATAGAGTACAAAAATAAGGATGTAATACCGTGGATTTTGTTTCAGGTACCACGTCATGGGAAAATGCGCATTTCTCACCCTGTGAAACAAAAAGGAAAATGTCAACCATAAAAATGATTTGCAAGAATAGGAGAATAAAATATTCTGTTCGGGGACGAAAAGGCAATTTATGAAATTTCTTTTCGGTTTCAATCAGATATTTTATGGAACAAGAAAATCAACAAATAAATTTATAAGTTAAACTCCCATGTATTACTATAACAATCTCACATTGTATTGTAGTTATGAAGTAAATGCATGATAGTAATCATTTTGTCATAGATTTAAATCCATCTTGTAGATATGTGTTTGAATTTACCTGTTGGCACCGACCCTTTATGTAATGACGGCAATGGTTTACAGGTTTCAGTTTAGGTTTTACTAAGGGAAGCTGCTTCACCCTTGTAACACCAAGTTTTCGGTTCGTCTCTGCTCGTTTCTTGCGCTCCTTTAGCTGCAGCACAAGGTTTCATTTATTAAATTCAACAATACGAATTAAATCTATATATAAAATAATCAGCTAAATTGATGAATTTTTAAGCTACACATTTGCTGGTACGGCACTTCATTTCGAATATAAACATAAGAACGAGGGCAGTACCTTTTTCCTCGCTCTCTTTTCCTTTGAAATAGGACCGCGCTTTTTCGTAGGATGGACCTCAGTGCCCTGCTATGAATGATCGATTAATTATGAAGATATTAAAAAATATCGGAAATAACGCAATGAATCCTATTTCAGAAATCTATAGCAATAAGTATAACTATGTAAAGATGTAGATAAAATACATTGAAAGCCTAAAAACACCTTACTCAAAATAACTCTGGCATAATGTGTAAAGTAATACTATACTATGAACTCAAACTATGGCAACGAGAGAGCCGAAAATACGAGCTAGAGGATTGGCAATGTCTTAAATATTTATAAGCAAAGATAGAAATTGCTCCAAACCTTTTCTTTTAATGTTTTATTACGTCTCGAGACATCTTCTTCAAAGATATCTCCATAGAATACTAGATCACCGTTTCCTTCACTGTTCTTCTTTTCAATCCTATGAGATTCAAGCATTGAATCATTCGCACATGCTCTGTATCTCATAGCTTCTTCATAAAGTATATTCTCGGGTTTATTTACTGTTTCATTTCCATCGTCGGTATTATCCAATCTGTCAACAAGAGAGGAAGGAGCCTCGGGCGAGAACTGGCTTCCGTCGTTAGTGAGCCCTTGGAGAGGTTGATCGGTCGCATTCGTATCCCGTCTCTCGGTATCTGGCAGCCACGTATTTACCGAGATGTCATCCATGATATATCCACCAGATATTTCTCCATCCTCCATATCCACATCTTCCGCCATACGATCAGTGGGAACTACCTTATCTTCTAATTTACTATCCTTAGCTTCGGAGTCCTTAATGTCGGGATTAACGACCGAGGCAGAGTTCAACGCCGTGATTTTCTGCTCTCCATTTGATAATTCAACTTCATCGGAGCAATTTTCGCTCAAGGGATTCAAATTAATTTCAAATATAGAGTCGTCATTCCCTTTCATTAGGTTCTCCAACTCGTCTAATATCATCTGTTCCGGACCCGACTCAATACCCACGACCTTATTAGAAAAATCCTCAATTTCTTCAGACCCCATCAACTCCTCAATCTGGTGTATCGCTACTAGTTCACTTAACCCTTTATCATCGCCGGAACGATTAACTTCCATCGCTTTCTCCGGTACCGAACTCCTGAACTCTGAGCCATCACCATTAACCAGCTCAAGAGCTTGAGACCCTTGTTCATCGATCCTTTCGCACAAACCACCGCTTCCATTTTCTTAACACACACAAAAAAAAAAAAAGTAATCAAATTAATCACCAAATACAAGAGCGAGAACTCAGCTACTCTAGAACCATAATTTTCTGATACCAGCTAGAATTCTTCGCTACAATCAAACAAAATAAGCAATCATAACTTCATGATCTTAGTGCCGTACCTGCATTGCGATCGCGATCGAGACTGTAAGCAGCGAAGGAGTCGCCGGAGCAGTGGGAGAAGATGAGGAGCATGGTGCGATAGGTCTCGCTCCTGAGGTGCCTTCGACGGCGAGGAGGGAAGAAACCGAGGGACTCCGACGAGGATTTCGCAGTTTGGATTTGCAATTCGTCCATGATCGATCTCGATCGTGGAGAGAGGAATTTGGAGATGATAAACCCTAAACCCCCAAATAAGAAGCGTTGTACGTGAAAAGAGTGGGAATTTCGTGGGCGTTTTAAACCGCCTTTTTGATGAACACGTCGCTCATTAATTTGTCTCGACTTACCTCTTCAATTTATTATTTTGTATCATGCATTAAATTAAGTATGTATCATTTTGCCCTTATCTCTCTGCTTTGTATTAAATAAGCCCACTCAATTAGATATTTAACGGTTTATCGTTAAAGTTTAATGGAAAAATAAAGGGTTAATGACGACAAAAATACCCAAATTTTGGTCAAAGAATTCTTTGTGTATCTAATTTTTAAAAGTGGTGGCAAAAATACTCAAAGTTGCATTTGGGGAGTTGACCACTCCATTCTCGTAACGCCGTTAACTCTGACCACGTGGACAAACGTGGGTTGCTGACATAACAATTTTTGCCACGTGGACGAGCCCACATCAACCTCGTTTACGAAAAAAATAACGAATTAAACCCCTACTTAATACTATTTAATACAACTAATTGAACCCTTAATGATTACACTTAACAAAACAGATTTGTCACCAAAATGCGAGAATGGAGTGGTCAACTCTCAAAATACGATTTTGGGTATTTTTGCCACCACTTTAAAACTTTGGATACACGAGAGGTTCTTTGACCAAACTTTGGGTATTTTCAACGTCATTAAACAAAAATAAATAAAAATCATGATCTTCGATTACGACGAGATCGGAGATTTCACGGACAACGAAGGGTAGGAGGGCAAATAAGGGAGCATCGAAAAAGATAAAAATGTTGCGAGATGTTTTGCAACACACGAAGAGTCGTGTTGTTTCTTACCAATATATACGGTTGATTTCAAGTATTATTGAGCATTTTGCCACACAGGCAGACATGTTGCATATTTATTGTTTTTCGGAAGACATGCCTTTATCGTTACTCTCTTTTTTTAGTAATTGTAGCTCACTTATTAAACCACAACAACTTTTGCAAAAGCACTTAAATCATACTCTATGTATCTCTTTTAACACTACACTTAAGTCTTTGTTAGTTCTTCACTTAATCTTTGTGCAATTTGAACACAATTTTTATCTTATCACGCAATTCACATTGTCTTTATATCATGTAAATTACACGGTGTAGACCTCGAAATGTTTTAGATGTGCTTGAAGTACTACACTAAAAATGTACTTACTATGATTTAAGCCACAACATCTTCGATCTCAACATTTCTAATGAAGTAAAACAACGAGACGATGAGAGTAAAAAAGTGGAGAAACGAGCATACAACCGCGGAGGGACAGCGAAAAGTAAGAACTATCGGGTTCCATTTTGTATATTTTAATTATATTAATTTTTATGATAACTTTACTTAATTGATTAGAAAGAAGAGAAACGGAGGGCAATAGTAGTAACAAATAACAAATCACACTATGAGAGCGCATTTTGACTGTTTATAAAACTACAAGGTATAGATTTGCCAAAATTAAAACTAGTGGGTAGTAAAATTTACTATCATAAAAATATAAAAAAGAGACCCTGAGGGTAATTTAGGTATTTTACATGTACACTCGGTCGTCGCATCACTTTGGCAAAAACCCAGAACCCTACCAAGATTTCGTCGTCGTCGTCGTCGTCGTCGTCTTCGTAAGCTCACTGAGAAATCTGAATTAGGGCTCAATCAGAGAGAAGAAGCTCTGCAACAATGGTGGTCAGGATTCGATTGGCCCGATTGGGGTGCTCCAACAGGCCTTTCTACCGAGTCATGGCCGCGGATAGTCGCTCTCCGAGAGACGGCAAACACCTCGAGATTCTCGGTTACTACAATCCCTTACCAGGTAATCTCTTCTCTCTCGGAATCTCCCAATCTCCAATTCAATTGAAAATCTGTGTTTCTCTTTGAATCAAATTATGATCAATGATTCTGCTTTCGTGTGCAGTTCACGATGGTGGCAAGCGAATGGGGATAAACTTCGAGAGAGTCAAGTAAGTGTATAACTCTTCTTCCCTCTTCATCATTTTGGGTTTGTATAGTTTTTGTTTTTCATAGTTAAATGGTAATATGCATCAAAATGGCCTTGAATTTTGGATAATTTACATCAAAATGGCCTTGAATCACTGCGTTTTTCTCGCTTTCGATCCATCGGAGATATGTCATTAGTGTCTTAAGCTAAGTGACAGGTCAATAATGTTGAGCAATGATCCAAATAAATTTCTCATGAATCAATGATGGACTTTTGACTGATTCTAAAACTGAGAGTAGGGCTTGAAGGCCGAGCCATGATAAGAATCCCGGGAGGGTATGAGAAAGCATAAACATGGGTGAAAATTGACCCTTAAAACATTTAAGGGTAGAAAAATGATAAAATGAAAATTTTGGATGACTTTCGAGCATGTTTTAGAAGTTGGGGGATGTAGATCCGTCCGACTTACCTCAATTGGGGCTTTGAGCTTCTTAGTCAAACCCCTATGCAATGCAATGCGATGCGGTTCGTTCATTGCAGAAGCTAGAGACAAGATTTAAACCTCAAAGTAGGGACTCGGAATGTTGCTTGAATCTTTTACCTTTGAGGTTATTGTTCAACACCATATTATGCAACCAGTTCTGATAGGACCAGAACGAACCCAAACTCAAAATTACAGGCCAACAGGAATTCACCACGACGGTAAAAAAATGTCCACCGAATGTCAGCGGTAGGGCAAAAAATGTCCACCGATGTCTTGATAGGAGACTCTACTCAACAAAACATGAAAAACTAAACAATAGTGATTGCCTCCTTACGTGGGATTTGGGTTGGAACCCCTTCCCGTCATAAGAACAAAATACCCCTAAGAAAGCTTAAAGACAAATAAGGATACCGCGAAGTCGTTAAGCTAACTTACAGTTCCCGCTCTTCCCTTCTACTATAGAATAGAACGGTATCAAATGACCCATTCATTGCAAAAGCTAGAGATAGATCCGATATGACATGAATATGAATCATTGCAGAAGGTATAGATAGATCTAATTTCCCGTCTTCCTCTTCCAACTTTTGCAGGTATTGGCTCTCGGTGGGCGCTCAGCCTTCTGAGCCTGTTCAACGGCTTCTCTTCAGAGCAGGACTATTACCGCCGCCACCTATGGTGTCGATGGCACTTAAAGGGGGTCCGAGAAACACAACTCCGGTGCACCCCCTAACCGGGCGGGTCATGATTCCTACAATTCCGGATCTAGAAAAAGGCTCCGAGGATGTTGAAATGGACGGTGAGACAGCCGATGCTCAATGACCTTACCGTAATTGTGTCTTTGAAGGTTCTTTTCTATTTGATACTTTGAAGAGAAATATAAGTTAAGTGAAGCTCCTTGTACCGGGATTCGCGTTGTCTCGTGTATACTTCCATTTCATTTCCTTTTCATTTTTTTCTCAGAAAAACCAATTTTATCTTTGCTTTTAATGTCTGAGTGTTGAGGACTTAAGAATGGGAATTTCTGTGCAAATAAAAGTAATGTAGTGCGACCAAGGATTAGAGGAAGATTATGAACAATTTTGTGTAATCGGAATTTTTTCGGGTCCTTGGCACAAATCCGGGGATATTCCTCAGGCCCGGGCCCCTAGGTCGCACCTTGCTTTGGTCGTGAATTTTGATCGTAGTTGCTAGTTGCCCTTTGAATTTTGAATTATATTGCCCTCACTTGTTAATAAAAATACCGGGGAGTACTAACTTAGACTTATTTGAATGTTATTTTTTATTGCTTCATAATAGGATTGTTAACCCCTCATATCGATGATGGGGCTATTTAATTTAATTTAATTTAATGATAAGATTGAAATTTATGTAGAATGAGATTAATGGTGCTTAAATGGCAAGCGGTACTACAAAAAATAAAAAATAAAAAAAAATAAAAAATTAATCAGTTGTTGTTTACTGCACGAAAATGTTATTCTCGTTTTCATATGATCTTGCCAAAACCGGAAGTCAAATTATGCCAAGTCCAACACTAAATACGATAGTATTGAAAATTCAATAATAATGTAGTATTAAATCTTCGATTATCAAATTATAAAAGATTCAATACCAAAATTTAGAGAAATATTTTATTAAAATTAGAAAAAGAAAAGGATGTAAAAGAAACCAACTCTATTATCCATTTCAAAAGAGAAATTTTACATCGTGATATTAATTTTTTTTAATGAGGTTTAAGGACTTCACCCATCTTTGAGGTTGGAAAGAATTTGTTAAAAGACTTCGGTTGGAACTTCATTAAAAAAACATACCCTTGAATACCCCCGCCAAGAAATAAAACACTATTCGAATAGGGTATGAATCTTAATGAAAATCCAAATAAGGCTATTTTCCAAAAAGACTTGTACCCGTTAAGGTTGTCGATCTGTATATTTGTGGCAAAAGAAAGGATTACAAAGTACTTTTTTGTACGCAACTTATGTTAAATTTCATTTTATCATATAACCGTAAGAGTTCCAAAAAATAAAAAATAAAAATCTTGCGATAAGTTTGTAAGTATTTTATAGTTGTGGCAAAAGTTCCACAGATTTTAAAAGATCTTGTCGTAAGTTTAAAATTTCATACGGAACTGTTATGCGTATTTTCTGGAGCCTAGAAAAATTAAGGCCCAAGACATATTAGGCCCACTAAATCGACTTTGACCCGCTCAGGAAAAGTCAAAACCAAACCGGCCCAGAAAAGTCAAAGGGCTGACCCGAATGGTCAACCAAAAAAGTCAACGGGCCCGACCCAAAAAGTCAAAGGGCTGACCCGAATGGTCAACCAAAAAAGTCAACGGGATCCGACTCGGAAGTCAACCGGAAAAGTCAACGGGGTCCGAACCCTGAAAAGTCAACAGACCCGAACCCGGAAAGTCAACCAACAAAGTCAACAGGCCCGACCCTGAAAGTCAACCGGAAAAGTCAACGGGATCCGACTCGGAAGTCAACAGAAAAAGTCAACAAAAGTCAACGGGCCAGACCCGGAAAGTCAACCCAAAAAGTCAACGGGATCCGACCCGGAAGTCAACCGGAAAAGTCAACAAAAAGTCAACCCGGGCTCGCTCGGGAAATGTCGAATCGGCCCGGCCTAAAAAACATGCCTTCGGGGCGCGCCGCGTGCCCCGAAGGAAAAAACATGCCTTCGGGGCGCGCCGCGCGCCCCGAAGGCAAAATCATGCCTTCGGGACGCGCCGCGCGACCCGAAGGCACGAAATTAAACTTCCGACCCTCTATAAATACGAGGGCACCCTCGCCACAATCGACAAGCCATTCCCGAGCCGAGAAAACCTCTGTTCATATTTTCACTTCCCGACACCTAAAAATCCGGACTAATGTTGAGCGTCGGAGTGGGCGACGGAGGTCCCACCTCCGCCCGTCTCTAAAGTTCACATTTCCTTCTCTTTTTTTCAGGTTCAGGGATCGAAGTAAGGTTCCCGGAGACTACTTTCCGAACCACCAAAGACGAAGGAGCGAGCACTTAGCGCGTCAAAATCTCCTTTTTTAGTCTCCTTTTTCAGGTTCAGGGATCGGAGCGAGGTCCCCGGAAACTACTTTCCGGACCGCCAAAAACGAAGAAGCGAGCACTTAGCGCGTCAAAATCTCCTTTTTTTAGTCTCCTTTTTCAGGTTCAGGGATCGGAGCGAGGTCCCCGGAGACTACTTTCCGGACCGCCAAAAACGAAGAAGCGAGCACTTAGCACGTCAAAATCTCCTTTTTCAGCCTCCTTTTTCAGGTTCAGGGATCAGAGCGAGGTCCCCGGAGACTGCTTTCCGGACCGCCAAAAACGAAGAAGCGAGCACTTAGCGCGTCAAAATCTCCTTTTTTTTATCTCTTTTTCCAGGTTCATGGAACGAGGCAAATTTTCCAGAAACCATTTGCGGCCCATAATAGGCTAGTGGGCCGGATTCTATGTTAATCTAATTTCAGGCATTAACAGGAACAATCATTTTTTATCAGGTAAATGAACGAAATGTCCATTTTGTGTCAAACATTTTTAAAAACTACCCATTTGTGAGAGAGAAAAACACACACAATGGGTATTTTTTTTAAAAAGTTTGACATAAAATGTGCATTTCGTACAATTTTAATTTTTAATTTTTTTCCACGACAAAATAAAATTTAAACTGTATCGTGTACAAAGAGATATCTGTGGTACCTTTGTTGCAAATTTCCATACTAAAAAGATAAAATTTTAATATTATTAAAAAAAGACTATTCAAAACATTTTTGAGTCAAGCAAAATCCAATGAGCCTAACCCAAACAGTCCATAGAAGCCCAAACCCACCAATAAAAATTAAATAAAAAAGAGGTGAGCCCCATTTATAAAGCGCACAGCTGTATCATCTCTCTCTCTCTCTCCTTCCTTCCTTCCCTCACCGCTCTCTCTTTCTCTCTCCTCTAGGGTTTTAGCTCTCTCTCTCTGCAACCATGAGCTCCAACGACAAGGACAATTTCAGCATGTCCGATCTCGACTCCGGTATCTTCGTCCTCAACCTCTCCGTGTGCTTCGTTTCCGCTCACTCTTGTCAGAAACCTGATCCTGAATTTTTTCGATTTTTTTTGTTCCAGCTCTCCAGGGGGACGATCGAGCTGGACTCGTCAACGCTCTCAAGGTCCGTCGCGAGCTCAGCTGAGAGTGATTGGAGCTTCTTTTTTCGTGGAGATTGATGTTGTTTGGTTTTGCAGAACAAGATTCAGAGCTTGGCCGGGCAGCACTCGGATATTTTGGAGAGCTTGACGCCGATTGTCCGCAAGAGAGTCGAGGTTCTTCGGGAAATCCAGGTGTGTTCTCGTGCGCTTCGCTGTTTTCTTCAGTTCGTTTTGCTGAGCTTGGAAATGTTTGAATGATCTGGGATTTACATGCATTTGCTTATAGAAATGAGATATTATAGTGTGAGTTTGTGGGGCAATGAGAGTTGAGGTGAAAGAGTGCTTGTTTTTTTTTTTTCTGGGTTTTTCGATCTCTTTATGATTGTTTTTTGTTTTTTCAATTGGCAGGGTCAACATGACGAGTTGGAGGCGAAGTTTTTCGAGGAAAGAGCGGCTCTTGAAGCCAAATACCAGAAATTGTATCAACCTCTATACACTAAGGTAATACAGTGAATATTATAGGCTCTTGTTACTTTGGCTATGTATTATTCAAGGTTGATTGTTAAAGAAATTGGTATTTATGAAATGAAATGTGTTGTTGAATGCAGAGATACGATATTGTAAACGGTGTTACCGAAGTTGACGGCGTTACCGATGAAGCGTCGAAGGATAAAGAAGGTGACAACGATGCCATTGGTACGAGCTTAAGATCCATGCGCGACATTTTACCAGTGATTATCAACTTTTGATTGGTTTGTAATCTCGGGTTTTGTATGCAGAGAAAGGAGTGCCGGAATTCTGGCTTAATGCAATGAAGAACAATGAAGTTCTTGCGGAGGAGGTGTGTAATGATTCATGCTTGCTTTATTACTTCGCGTACTTATACATATATAGACATGGTTGTATAACATGATATCTGTTTTTTCTTCATCTCAAACAGATCTCTGAGCGTGATGAGGGAGCTCTCAAATATCTCAAGGATATCAAGTGGTGTAGGATTGAGAACCCCAAGGGATTTAAACTCGAGTTCTTCTTCGAAACCAACCCGTTCTTCAAGAACACAGTCTTGTCAAAAACTTACCACATGATCGATGAAGATGAGCCCATTCTAGAGAAAGCCATAGGGTGAGTTTTAGTAAGGATGTGAAGTTTAGTTTTATTTTACTATGCGCATTTTATAAATAATCAGCTCATGTATTCCACAGGACTGAGATTGAATGGCTTCCCGGAAAGTGCCTAACCCAAAAGCTTCTTAAAAAGAAGCCTAAGAAGGGAGCAAAGAATGCCAAGCCAATCACCAAAACTGAGAATTGTGAAAGTTTCTTCAACTTTTTCAATCCTCCTCAAGTTCCCGAGGATGATGAGGACATTGATGAAGATGCGGTGAGTACCGAATTTAATCTCATCTATCAAGTACCATCCCGTTAAATCTTTCTTTTGTAATGTGTTGTATGTTCGATATCGTTTTACAGGCAGAGGAGCTTCAAAACCAGATGGAACAAGATTATGACATCGGGTTAGTTTGTGGGCTTTACTGGTATTTAGTTAGTTAGAATATCTTGCATAATTTTCAAATAACTCGAACATATGTTTGGTTATGGATTCACGATTCACAGAGATTACCAAGTAGACCAGATTTTTGTCTCTAATTAGTCGTGAAAAAAACTAAAAACTACCTTTAGACATTTTTTTTATTGTGAAACTATAAACAGAAACTTTAACCAAACACAGTTCGGTTTATAATCTGCTCAACTCCGCAAAACGTAAAACCCCAATTAGAAGTCTGACACTGAAACAACAGTCACTAAAGCAAGCCACTGTAAGATAATTTTCCTTGCAAAGTCAAACCTAAGTTTTTATTTCTCTTGTCTAGGTCAACCATTCGCGACAAGATCATTCCCCACGCGGTCTCATGGTTCACGGGAGAGGCAATTCAGGCTGATGAGTATGCGGACTTAGAGGACGACGATGACGAGGACATTGACGACGATGAAGACGAGGACGAGGAAGACGAGGAAGACGACGATGAGGACGATGATGAGGATGATGACGACGAGGAAGAAGCCAAGCCCGTGAAGAAGGTATAGTATCTTGAGCATCCCATACATATATAAACTCTATTTTCTATCGGAATGATGCTAATTCGCTTTCTTTGTTTCTGCTTGGGATCCTTTGCAGGCATCAGTTGGCCAGAAGGTAACAAAATGGAACTATGCTTTATCTTCTCTCTACGAAGGATCTTTCTGAATCGTTAACACAGTATTGTTTGATTACTAGGCTCGATAAAATGAAAAAGTAGCTGTAGATTCAGTCGATTCGCCGGTTAAATTGTTGTTCCTCTCTCTAGTTTTCTTCATATAAATTGTCGGTAAATCCCCCGATTTATACTCATAAGAAAATCCTTTTCCCAAAATCCCATAATCTTCTGTACTTCATATCTCCTGTAGTTTCCTTAGAAATCGGCGGTAAATCCCCCGAAAATACACATCACAAGACCCTTTTCGGAATCTCGAAATCTCCTCCTAAAAACTCTAGTCACGTTTGTCGACTTTCTTATGAAATCCACGGTAAAACCCCTTTTTTCCAATGTCACAGTAAACAACGTTTTTCTAATTTCTTTCATGATCGACAGTAAATTACTAATAATAATTAAAAAACCCATTTTCCCGATCTAATACCCGGTGTCGGTTTTTGTCTTCGCAGAAGGGCGGAAGAGCACCGGCGGCGGAAGGGCAATCCGGAGAGAGGCCTCCGGAATGCAAACAGCAGTAGAAGAGAGAGAGAGAGAGGGTTTCTCAAAGCAATTTTGGAAAATGCTTCATTGCCACCGATCGCTTCATTATATATATATTTTTTTTCTTGCTATCATGAGAGAATTTCGAGTTTTTTTTTTTTTTGTAATGTTGTGTTTCTTTTTTAATATTATTATTGTGGTGATTTCGTGGTCTTTATGGAAGTTGCAAGTTTTAAGAAACTATTTGTTTATGATTTATGATTCTTCTAGTTTGTCATTTGATCTTTTTTATGCTTTGATTTGGTGTGACATTTTTAAAAGTTGGTCTTTAAAAATTTGATATTATATAGTTCTGAATGGACATAATTGTGAGTTGTTATAATGTTCATTTATAAATCATGTGAGCTTTTTAAAGAATCTCGAATAATTGACCATTGGCGTCTCTATTTTTTAACTTTAATCGATTAGTAAATACATTAAAATATTATTTTCTTAATTATCTTAAATTAACATGCCAACCAAGTGCCCGTCATGTAAATACTGTATGTGATATTTTAACGTATGTGATATTTTAACACGTAGAAGAGGCGAGTTAAGCTTTGAGGGGAGCGACCAACGCTTCTATCAACAGGCCTTGCAAATAAGGCATATCTTGTCTAGGTAAATTTTTTGAAACGATACCCTTATTTTCATGCCGTCCAGCTACTTTATAACCCACTTTTTTTTTTTTCACGTTTTTGTGAAATATATACACGAATAGTTTCTGGATTATCCAACGCGTCTCGAGAATTGTGAACGTTTTATTTATTTTACGGGGTATCAAGATCAATTTTCAGATCGAAGCGGCAAGATGACGATCGCCGAATTAAAACACGCATCGATATAAAGTAAAACACGCATTGATTTTCTCTTATTTATTTCTCATAAGCTATCTATAAAAAATACTTAGCACTTTTCTAATCAGCAAACACAAATACAATTTGAATTTAAACTAATATAATGTGTATTAATTACTGTAAGGGTTGATTAAACACCAATAGTGTAATTTTTCAAATAAATAGCAATAAAAAGAATGAAACTTAAACTAAATAGCCAACTTGATAGTTTAAAATTAAAAAAATAATTAATATTTTGTTAACCATTGACAAAGTAGTTAATATTTGACTATTTTGCAAATAAAAACTTAAAATTTACTAAAGTTTAATATAATAAACACATGAATATGACTATTCCTAATAATTTCTCTAAAACAAAAGATTTAGTGAAGATCTTCTTCTTTCTTCTGAGAGGAGAAGAGGGTTGTAGACAGCAAAAAAGCTCTTTAATGGCATCCATCTTCCGTTTTTTGCCTTTTGACTTCCGTTGGTTGTCGGGTATCTCGGGGCCGTAGGACGTCGTCGTCGCCTTGCCAGCAATTCGACCCCGCCAGCGAGTCGCGCACATAGCGGAGTAAAAGTAGGACAACGCGTGCACTGAACGGGTTGTTGTAGGGGTCGCCCCCGTTCTCCTCGAAGGCGGACCGGAGCCGCCCCACGAGCGCGCCGAGGCCGCCCCACGTCTGGCCCATGGGGCACCGGCACTTGGGGGGCTGCGGCGGGGGCCCGTAGAAGGGGCACCACGCGGCGTGCAGATTCGTCTTCCCGGCGTGCTCCAGCAGGAACTCCAGCACGTGGGCCCCACTGCACTCGGCCAGCGCCAACGGGGCCGGTGGCTGTCCAGGTAGTACTCGAAGGCGGTCCAGGCCTGCTGCTTCTCCAGCTGGTTCCGGCGCAGCAGTGACTCCCGAAGCTCAAAGAACTATAAATCAAGGCTGTTTTCGGAGCACCATGGCCCTTGAACCCCGCCCCATCCGTGGCCACCGAGAGACACGGCGGACGAGAAACTGGCGGCGGACGAGAAATTGGCGGCGGATGAGAAACTGGCGGCGGATGAGATATTAGCGGCGGCGGCGGCAGCAGAGAAGGCGGCGGCCATCGGAGAAAGTGAGATTTGATTATCTCTTGGAGAAACCGATTTGGGAATAATTTGATTCTGTGTTGGAAAGATGGTGAATTGAACTTGAGTTTAAATAAATAGAGAGAGAGAATCATATTTTAGATATTTGCAAATAAAATTCCCTTAATCCTTAACCACGTTTGATAAGTGTGGCGCGCACAAATTCCATCAAGCTTGTTTAACATCTATTGGTCAACGTGCCACTTTGAATAATCGTGTAAATGTATAGCTATACCGATTAGTCTTGGCATAAATAACTACGTTTGATAAAAGTGTGGCACGACCGGTCGCGATTCCGGCAGCCACGACGCGTCGCGACTCCATTTTTCACGTTTTTTCACGATTTTTTCGCGATCGATCGCGATCGATGGGTGTGCAGCTCTAGATATTATTAACGATAATGTTTTTTTAATTTATCGGATTTCACATTTCCGTTCGACAATTAGCGGTAAAAAACAATTAACAAAGTGTTACGTTCTAACAAAATAGTTTGTTAAGTACGTTAGTGCCGATGGCAACGTTGAATAATGTTATGCGTATTTTTCAAAAAATTGAAAATATGGGTTTCAAATACAAAAGTCAAAGCCCGTTTGACAACTAGATAATGCCCATAGACGAAATTCAAGGCTTACTGGGCGAAGAAGCTCGGGAGACGAAGCCCAAAAGACGAAGTTCGGAGGTCCAAGACCACCTCCAAAAACCCGGTCAAGGAGACCCGAGAAGGTAAATGGCAACCTTGGGAGGCCACAAACGACGACCTAAGAAGGTTCCCGAAGACCCAAGGAGGCAACATCAATCCCATGAGACCATGACAAACACTTTCATTGTTTTTTCTTTTAATGGTCAAAGGAGGGGTGCAACATGAGGACTTCTCAGGGTCTCAGGAGGTCACCCATCCTAGTACTACTCTCGCGCAAGATATGATAAGTGTGGCGCGCACAAATTCCATCAAGCTTGTGTAACATCTGTTAGTCAACGTGTCACTTTGAATAATCGTGTAAATGTATAGCTATACCGATTAGTCTCGGCATAAATAACCACGTTTGATAAAAGTGTGGCACGCACAAATTCCATCAAACTTGTTTAACATCTGTTAATCAACGTGTCACTTTGAATAATCTTGTAAATGTATAGCTATACCGATTAATCTCGGCATAAATAACCACGTTTGATAAAAGTGTGGCGCGCACAAATTCCATCAAGCTTGTTTAACATCTGTTAGTCAACGTGCCACTTTGAATAATCGTGTAAATGGTATAGCTTTAAACTTAAAAACACTCAAGATCTACTAAAAAAAAACCCTAAAAATACCTTTAAATTCCAAAATTAAAAGAAATTGGAACTTTTGCCGCGAAAAAGAAAAAACTATGCTGGGTTGACTTATCGTTTTTGACCGAAAAGTAACTCACTTTTCGAAAAATTACACTTGAAAACTTTGATGGATAAGTGACTTGCTTTTCGAATCGAAAAATCGCGATAAGTATAAAACGACAACGATAAGAGGAGATAAGTTACCGAGATGCTCAATTCCAGCGATAATCGCTCGATGATCGTTCGAAAATCGCAATTTTCGATTCCTTGGTGAGAACCGATAAATTTAAAGATTTTTATCGCTAATGATATTAGGGGTGAGCATGGGTTGGATTGGGCCGCCCCGATGCTTTTTATGGACCCGACCCGATTACTTCGGGTTCCTAAAAAAAAAGCCCGATCCGACCCAATTTTTTTCAATGCCCGAACCAAACCGACCCGATAAAAAATCGGGTTGGGTTGGTTTGGGTCGCCATGGCCCGATTAATTAAAATTTACTCTTATATAACAAAAAATAATATGAAAAAAAAGCATCAATGTAACTCAAAATTCAAGTAAAAATACCCTAAACAAATTTAATCAAACAAACATACACTAAACAATGTAAACACATGAAAATGAGAGATTGAACGGTCTTTAAATATAAATAGAATTGAGAATGAGAAATTTTAAAAGACTAAAGATTGCACTATTTGAATAAAAATTAATATGAAATATATATTAATTATATTGGTCGGGTTGGAGACCCCGACCCGACCCAAGGTTTTGGACCCGACCCGACCCGAATAATAGTCGGGTCCGGACCGATCCGACCCAATTTTGAGCGGGTTAGATTGGGCGGGTTAGATTGGGGTCGGGTCTCTAACGGATTGGGTTGGACAATCGGGTTAGGTCTAAAATGCTCACCCCTAAATGATATCCCTTTTAATTATCAACTTAAATTAAATAAAGGGATATTATCAATAAAAAATAAAATAAAAAAATCAGTTCTCTTCTTCTTCTTCTTCTTCTTCCTTTTCGCGCTCTGTTACCAAAACCCCAAAACCCTAACTCTCTCTCTCTCTTGCATGGTCGATCACCATTCGAGCTTTCCCTCTCTCGCTCTGCGCTTCCCTTCGGCTCACTCCTCTTCTCGACAAGCTCACCAAGCCCGAGCTTCGGCTTCCGTCCATGGCGAGGATTCTCCGCGACGCTTCTCTCCTCAAACGCGCTCTCAACGGAACAGAGGTCATTTCTACACGCATATATTTATATATAGCTATATAAGCAGTTGCTTATGTATAAAGTAAAGAATAAAGAGAGAAAAACAATCGTTTTGGTGGCTGAAGAGGCCTAGTTTCGGAGATGCTCTGTTTGGTTCCCGAGAAACTATGAACACCATTACTGGCTTATTGCTATGCTTCAGAATTTGTATTCATGTTTCCCTATTTCATGTTCAGGTGTTACGAAGAGGGGTTTTGGGAGCGTCCTCTCAGTGCTGCTATTTTTCGGTCAAAGGTACTTCACATTCCTTCATTTCGGAGTGTAAATCTATTTCGAAGATCGAAGATCGGAGTTGAATAGTCCTTTGTTATTTCGAAGTAAATGTGATTTTCCGTGAACGATGTCTAAAGCGATAAACTTTGTTTCAATTCCCTTGAACTTGTGTGCGAAAATGTAAAGGCGAATGCTCACGTCTTGAATAAGACCTCATTGTTCAGATTTTAATGTGTCTTGAATTTGATGTCTTAAGGAAAGAAGAAAGTGAAGTCGAGTGTAAGCGATTCCAATTCCAGTGATGAAAATTTGTCGAAGAAAGAGATTGCATTAAGGCAAGCCCTGGATCAGATTACGGCCTCGTTCGGAAAGGGATCGATCATGTGGCTTGGTCGGTCTGCCTCTATTAAAGACGTTCCGGTTGTTTCGACCGGTTCTTTTTCTCTGGATCTAGCTCTAGGAGTAGGTGGTCTTCCAAAGGTAATTCATGCGAAATTGGCTCTAATAATTTACTAGACGGTTTATTGTGCAAATTTCGGATTGATCGATCTAGTCTAGAAGTTTTTTTTTTTTTTGAGTTTTGGCTTAAAAAACCCCTCTTGTTAAGGAATATGAGATGATGTGATCTTTTTCGCTGTATAGAAGAGATTGTACTCTTGATATGATACTATGTATACTATTTTAAAATAACATTTTTTTTTTCCGGGAATTTGTAGGGTCGTGTTGTGGAGATTTATGGACCTGAGGCTTCAGGGAAAACAACCCTTGCGCTCCATGTAATAGCCGAGGCACAAAAGCAAGGAGGTCGGTAATCTTTATGTTATGAGACAGAGACTCTTTATGTTATGAGACTACCATCATATTTCTGCATAATAAAGGGGCAAAACTGGTGACCAGCTCTGGGGTTTTGACATTTTCAAAGCCAGATCCCAATTTCTGATTCTTTAGAATTAAAAAATTGGAACAGTTAGTTTATTACTATTATTGAGAGCCGGTTTTGGTTTTGAACTAGAGCAAGAAACATAAAAACCTCAATAAATTTAAGAAAGTACTAAAGACTGCCAGTTGGGCATAAAATTGGTAGCGGAAAGCTTTAAAAACTGGTTGCAGTAAAAATCGATTACCTGTTTTAATTTACATCTTATAACTCTTTTTTCCTTTGCCGGTGTCTGTGCTAAATCTTTACCCCTGCTGCATAGTGCAAGATATTTACAAGTCAATAGCTCGTTCAATTTTGCTTGTTGGACCCAAGGTTTTAATAGGCGATTTTTCGAGGCGAGGCGTTTTCTTACCGCCTCAAAAGGCGTAAGCCTCAAGGCGTATGCCTCGATTTTTAAATATAAATTAATTATAAAATACCCTCAAAGTCTTAAACACAAAATAAGTCTTAAACATAAATAAAAAAAACCCACAAAATAAGTCTTAACCATAATAATGCACATGTCATTAAGCATAAAAAAAAAAACAAAGTCTAAACGGTGTAAGTGTCCGCATCGCCTCCATCACCATTGCCCTCACCCTCGTCATCTCCGGAACTAAAATCTTCGAGAAGCCTTCTTTTCTTCCTTGGCGGTGGTGGATCCGATAGTGTCGACATCAATGCCGCTAGCGATGGTTCATTCTCCGGCTCGTCTTCATAATAATCGTCACTAGGATTCGCCACCCATTCATCATCGGAAGGAATTTCCTCGCGAACCAAAGGATCTACTCCATCTTTCCGGTTCTTTTTCTTCATCCACCTTTCCTTTAACTTCTTGTTGTACATAATGTACACCAATTTATCCATCTTCTTCGTGGATAAACGATTCCTTCTCTTTGTATGCACTTGATTGAACGTACTCCAATTTCGTTCACATTCCGATGCCGAACAAGTAAGCCCGAGGATCTTTAGAGCGAATTCCTTTAGTTCGGGAACATCATCTCCAAAATTTTCCCACCAATCAACTAAACAAAAAAAACAATGTAATTAATTAAGGAAAAGTTTAAGCTTTATGTAATGAAAAATAGAACATTTCATACCCGGAGAACGTGTCTTGTACGACAACATAGCCGCTCGCCTTCCAAACAATCCTCGCTTGAAAATGAACTCATTAAGTTGCTTCTCAATCTTCATGAACAAATCCGGATCCGGCACGAGTCGTTCCATGCAACTATACAAACCATATTTGATCTCGGGATGCTCGGATACATTAGGACTCCATCGGTATTGAGGATTCAAATAATACCCCGTCGTATGCAAGTCTCGGTGCATTTGTTTCTCCCACTTTGTATCAATGATGTCCCAAATTTCTTTGGATCGTCGAAGAAAGGAAGAGAAGGCTGGCGGCCGATCGTCGAAGAAAGGAAGAGAAGAAAGGAAGAGGGAAGGCCGATTGTCGAAGAAAGAAAGAAAGAAAGAAAGGAGGAGAGAGAAAATTTTAGGGTTTAAAAAATAAAAGTAAAAATGGGCCTTTTTTTTAAAAAAATGAAGCCCAACAGACCCTCACCCAGGCGTTGCCCCGGGCACTGCCCAGCGCCTCGCCTTAAAGGCGTACGCCCCAGCCGCCTCAGCGGAAAAAAGGCGCACGCCTTGATTTTTTCCGCCTTTCCCAGCGCCTCCATGCGCTTTCCTACTGCCTCGCCCCGGGGCGCGCCTTAGGCGTACGCCCCAATCGCCTATTTAAACCTTGGTTGGACCAAAATAAGATATATATTACATTTCACTATTGGGTTCATAGGAGCTGAATATATTTCCAAAATCTATACGTATCTTGTTTATAAATCCGGTATATTTTTGTTATCTTATCGGTTGATCATTGTGTCCTTGATGCAGGTTGTTGTGTTTTTGTCGATGCTGAGCATGCTCTCGACCCTTCACTCGCTCAGGCTATTGGTGTCAATACCGAGAATCTGCTAATCTCACAGCCCGATTGTGCAGAACAAGCCCTCAGCCTTGTTGACACTCTAATCCGTAGTAGTTCGGTTGACGTAGTTGTTATTGATAGTGTAAGTTTCTTTATCGATTTTTTTGTTTGTTTATTCATCTTTTTTTTTATAAAAAAATTAGTAGATATCATTTTCGGTTAGTTAGTTTCTTAAATTAGTGGGCGATTATGCACAACTGCTGATTATAATTATTCAATCAACAAGGTAAAATAAAATATATAAATTATTGAAATGTTTAATTTTTCTATACGAGGACAGGTGGCAGCGCTTGTGCCGAAAGGAGAGCTTGACGGCGAGATGGGCGATGCCCACGTGGCGATGCAGGCTCGATTGATGAGCCAAGCGCTTCGTAAACTCAGCCACTCTTTATCTCAGTCGCAAACACTATTAATCTTTATAAATCAGGTATATTGGAATTTATTTGTATAGTTGGTAGCTTGTAGTATAATTTTTGTTCTTGGAAGTTGAATCTCAGTCAAGCTGTTTCTAGTAGTTTATTTTTCTTAAGATGTCAAAATTTCCGGTTGGATAACATGTGGCGATTATTAATGAAGATAAATCATATTGTTTCGTTGAAGCTCGGACTTCATAAGATTTTTTTTCCCTTTTCAAATAAGTGCTGTGACACTTTGATATACAAGTTATCAAATATTCTCGACATTTTTCTCCTTTAGGTGAGATCAAAAATTACTTCTTTTGGAGGATTCGGGGGACCGAGTGAAACCACTTGTGGTGGAAACGCCTTAAAGTTTTATGCTTCGGTGCGATTGAATATTAGAAGAACAGGGTTTGTGAAGAAGGGTGAAGAGGTAATTTTTTTGTTGTTTTCTCCTTTCTGCATCTTTTATGTACTTTTGTTTTTAACTTTTAAGGATGTTTGGCACAAATGACCCTTTTTTGTTTCATAGGGCAAAAATGTAATTTTCACAATTTCGTTTGTACTTAAAATAATTTGTGGTTATATTATATCGTTGATATCTTATATATAACTTGTTGGTGTACTATGTTGCAGACTTTGGGTAGTCAAGTCCTCGTTAAGATTGTGAAGAACAAGCTCGCTCCTCCATTTAGAACTGCGCAGTTCGAGCTGGAATTTGGCAAGGGGATAAGCCGGGAATCCGAGATTATAGACTTGGGGCTGAAACACAAATTCATTTCCAAAAGCGGGTCGTTTTTGCAATTCAACGACCGCTCTTACCACGGAAAAGACGCCCTAAAGAAGTTCCTATCCAACAACGACATTCCCCGTGAAGAACTCGTCAGCAAACTCAAGGAAAAGCTCGGCGAAACCGCGACAAACAAAGAATTAGACTCTTCAGAGGAAGAATTTTCACCGGAATCTGTTTCCGGAGACTCCACCGAAGAGGAATCAGTTGCCGCAGCAGTCGAAGGATAAGATTCTCGGTGATTCGGGACGAGCAATTCAAGTCGAATTTGGCTTTCCCTGCCGTTTTACCAGTCATCGTCAGGTACGTTGGTAAAATTGCACTTGTAGATTGACAAAAGAATCGAGCATTTGGTCAATTTATTAGGGTTTTGTGGGAAGTTTCTAAGAAGCCAAATGCATTATGTAATGGCTAAAATCAAAGTTTTGGGGTCTCAAAATGAGTCACATCTTGTAAGTTAATAGAATTTGTTGCTGTCGCCCTATGCGTATCGAAACTCTGTATGTTTATCGAGATTTTTAATTTATCGAGTATTAGATTAGCCCGTTAATAATGAGTCGGGACCGGATAAAAATATAATTTAATTGCGTTTATTTACATATTAGAACAAATATTTGGCTTCTTTAATAATATTTTGATTTAGAGTTATCATGATTTTTGGCATGGATTGTTTGTTTTTGTAATATCAAAATATCAAGAACGGTTATCTTTTTCATTTTTATGAAAGGCAAAATAAAAAAAAATAATCTAAAACCATATAATTTCTCGAATGACAAAGTTGAACTTATATATTTATAATCAAAGAGTAATTAGTAGCAATGGCTAGTTCAAGTATTAACGAAATTTGCCTCTCAAAAATTCAGTCGTAATGTTTTTTTACTTAAAAAAATAACAAAAAAAAAAAGCACTTCTCGTGTGCGAAAATTGATTCAAAAATATTAATTTATTTACAACACATGATTTCTTTGTGTGTTATTCTTTATACTTTTCCGAACAATTACAATATACTAACTAAGTTGTAACTTGTAAGATTATTGTTAAGCAATGAAAGAATTAGTTATTTAAAAACTACGAACATTTTAAATTTATTAAACCACTTTGAAATAAATCATATCTTGCGAACGAGTAAATATTTTCTTGTTACGTTTTAATGTTTAGGAAGTAATTTGATACTTTTGGATAATTTTATAAAAAATAAAAAAAGTTCAGAAGAAGACAACCACGGACAAGCAAAGTTTAGAGAGGCAGTTGTGTAATAAATTATTAATAACCATGTTTAGAGAAGTTGTGTAATCTTGACCGATTGATATTGGGTGCGTTTGACACAGCTTATTTAGCCATGTTTTTGTTTTTAAAATAAACTAAACCGCTTTTCAGGTGTTTGGCAAAATTGTTTTTCCAAAAAACGCAAAATCGATTTTAGATTTTTGTACATGAATCGTAAAAGTTGGAATTCGTAGCTTTTGGTTTTTTCTAAAAACAAAAATACGGTTTTAGTCTATTTTAGTCTTTTTAGCCTAAATATTTTTTTACTAAACGCTAAATCAATTTTTGTTACCAACAACAACTGTTTTATAAAGAATTTACCAAACACATGTCAGTTTGTTTTAAAAACAGTTTGTTTTTTAAACTAAAACTAAAAACAATTTTTGTAAAAATTAAGCTGTGCCAAACGGGCCCATTATTATTTGTGGTTAATTCTAACATCGCGAATAGAAAAAAGACAGTTATTGTGTCAAATTTTCATAATTGTTTAATACTTTTTATTTTTATTTTAAACAGAACTTTATAATTTTCCCACAATAAGACAGCTCAGCATATCAACTTCCCTTATTCTTCTCCGTATACTTTTTCTAGAATATAGAATATAGATGATGCACTTCTTTTTGAGACATTATTATTATTATCATTATAAACATTTACATGAACAAGTCTTCAAAATTAAATAATGTCCCCACCCAAGACAAAAAAATAAAATACATGGCTTTAGTTCCAACTTCCAACTATAATGGGCAGCTCTTTTATATATGTATATATATCAAGTGAATATCTTTTACCCGGAAAAGACACCAGGTTTTAGTGGGAACCAAAAAGTAAACCTTATATTATAACCCATATTTTTCAAATGTACATAAATTTATATTATTCACATATCCAAATAGAGATATATTTTGTATCTAGCTTGAATTTTCTACAATTTTCAATTCTCTCTTCTTCTTTTTTTGGCAAAAAATGACACAACACTCTCATACACATTATAAAAAAAAAAAACACAAAAAATATTAGTTCGTACACAGACATACTTGCTTGAGAGTAATTTTATCAATTAATTACCAAACAAAATCAATATATACTGTTGATGCCGAAAAATGGATCAAACACTGTAGCGGCCCAAAGCTGGATATTGGGTCGGGCCCGTCGCCGTTTGTTGACTTTTCTGGGCTAGAGGCTTGATTCACTGTTCTCGTAAAATTGAGCTAGGATTCCTGGTAGGGGTACAAATAATACCCGGAAACCGGGTAATTATCTGGAACCGAATCCGTATTCGGATTTAAAAAGCGGAACCGAAACCGTATCCGAATTCCGGTTCCGGGTACCCGTATCCGGATTCAAAACCGGTTCCGGGTACCGGGTACCCGTATTCGGATTCAAAACCGGTTCCGGGTACCGGGTAGTAAAATTAAAAAAACCGGGTACCCGATACCCGGTTTATTACCCTGTTTTAGTTTTGTTTTTTTTTTATTTTTATGTTAATTTAATTTTTAGGGTTAGTCTTTAGGGCTCGACTTCATTTTCACTCCCGCCTCCCTCGCATCTTGCCGACTTCATTTCCTTCCCCGACTTTATTTCACACACATCTGTAATTGAAAATTAAAAAAAAAAACGTAAATAATATTCAGCATGTACTAAATGAATGTTTTAACATCATAAATAAAATTAATATTATAAGTTGTTATGAAGATTGGATAAAAGTATATATATATATATATGTATATACATGTACATTACATTACATATCTTGCAACACAATATATTTTGAGAAATAAAAAGTAATTACCCAAAACCGGGTACCGGGTATCAAAATACAAATACCTGGATTTCGGGTACCCGGATTTCCGGGTACCCAAATTTCGGATACCGATTCCGGGTATCAATTTTTGGATACCCGGATTCCGGTTCCGGGTACCTCGAAAAAACCGGGTACCCTACCCGGTTGCACCCTAATTCCTAGTGCCTCAGGACGGACGGGCCCTCCGCTAATCGTTGGTCCAGAACCGGGTCTCCCGTTACCTGTTACCACAGACCTGGAATGGACTAGGCCTGGGCTACAAGTCTGGTGACCACAGAGAACTGGTACCCCTGTAGGGAAGGTCGCAGATCGGCCTTCGGCGAATCCTGGTAGATCGGACCCTCCGCTAATCGTCGGCCTGGGACGGAGTCCTCCGGTCTATTAGCACAGAGTCTTGATACCTCCGCTAGGGTCGGATAAGACTTGGGGATAGATCGATGACCACTGAGAACCAGAACCTCCGTAGGGAAGGTTTCGGATCAGGCCATGATTAGTATATGGCTAGGAGAGTCGGGGGTGATGGTATATGATGCCGCACTTCGTCACATATAGCGAGACGGCCTACATACCCACTTGTAGCCGAGTGAGATCAGGTCATCATGTAATTCAATGTGGGAGTTACGGGTGCGTGTGCGTACCTGGGCTTGCTTGGGCAAGCCGGGAGCCGATGGCCGAGACGGGAGTTGGACGGCGCTCGGGCCGGAGATTCCTCCCTTGCTCGCTATCTCCACCTCAATTCCTGTAAAATCGGCAACTCTCCGGTTAAGGGAACGGGAGATGTACCTTCCTATTCACCTCCGGTTCGGAGTTAGTGCCGAATATTATATTTATAAAAGTGAAAACAGGATTTGTATAGTAGTAGAGGGAGTCTTTGAGAGAGCCCGAGAGAGTTGTTTTGAGTTGTGATGAGTTACCGTTTGAATGAATCAAACTTTTATTTATAAGAGGGCCAAGGGTCTATATGCAATTAAATACTGTTCCGGGAAGCTCTTGGGAAAAGTTATATAGTTTTTTGAGTCCCCGCCTCATTCCGAACCTATTGGCGCAAGCCGCGTGGCGAAAAGATGTCTCACGCGCGGCAAACAGAATGACGCGTGGCTAGGACCACGCGCGTGGGGCGCGCCCATGACGTGCCCGAGGCTTCATGGGGCTCCCGTTTCGCGTGCCGATCAAGCCGTTAGTCGTTTTTAACCTTTAACTTCGTTTTGGACTCTTTAAATTTAAAAAACGGGTTTCCGGAGCACGTTTTGGATCTAAATTGATTTATTTAATAAAAGGAAAATTGATTAAATAATTTCCTCTTCATAAAATAATCGTTTAAAAATACCCCATAACATATACTAAATTATGAAAATATTTTGTTTAGGAGAAAAATTAATGTAACTATCTGTGAATCAATCTCGAATTCAATAGGTTATTAAAAATATTTTAAGATAAGATCACACAACAAACTTTTAATTTTTTAATTGTGCTATTTTTATATGATATACCTATATATATATATATATGTCAAACCAGGCACAACATGATATGATATGAATATGATACGTAATTAACACAAACAAAAGTGCATTGAAAAGAAATACAAGAAATAAAAGAAGCGCTTTTGTCTCTGTTGACTATCAAAACTGCCGTCTCGAAGATCTCTTTTAAGAATTTAATTTAATTTTCAAGTTTCAAGTTTAAACGAAGAAAAATGATTGACTTGCATTGAATTTTCCATGCCAACCAAGTCCAACCAACTATTTATCTTAAACGACCGCTACATTTATTATTATAGCCAACATTTCTGAGCTGTGACCCTAAAAATCACGAGCAAAAAATTATGTGACACAGAAATGCAAAAATAAATAAAAAATCCTTTTCACTCTAATACATATATACCCACACTCACATATAAATAAATTAGGGCTCTAACCGGAGCGGGTATCCGGTTTTTTTGAACTACCCGTATCCGGATCCGGTTTTCCGGGTATCCGAAAATCACTACCCGTATCCGGATACCTATTTTCAAAACCCTGTTTAATTATCCGTATCCGGTTTTGAAATCCGAATTCGGATATTATCCAGATATCCGGAATTCTATCCGGATCCGATTTAGAAAAAAAGAAAAGAAAAGTTAAAACGTATGTCTCAACCACTATAAAAACCGTACATATGTTGACATTGTCTCAACTAACAACCACCAAAAAACCGTACAAATCTATTACATATTCTAATACATATAAAAATAAAAATGCATGAAAAAAACATTCTCGCCATCTTCATTCCGCGCCATGTAAAAATAAGAGTAACCCTAGAAAATGAAATGTCGACTGTCGAAGAAAGGAGAGTGACTAAACCTAGAAAATGAATTAAAAAAAATTAAAAAATTAAAATAAACCGGGTTTTAAACCAGATACGGATATCCGAATTTTTAAATAACAAAACCCGTATCCGTATCCGGATTCCGGATTCGGATTTTAAAAACGGATACGGATGCGGATTTAAAACCGAGTTCTGGGTTTTAGTTACAGCCCTAATATAAATACATATTACATACACACACACACACATATATATATATATATATATATATATATATATATATATATATACCATTTGACGGGGTCCACGTCCTTTCACTTGAGTTTTCAATAACATAATGCACTTTTTAGATGTTTCAAGGTATACTATATATGTATATGTACATACGTATATGTATTTTTGCATGTCTTACATATGGTATCGCTTAATAATTATTTCATATTAGTTAACTAAATTGATCAAGATTTTTAATTTGGTGTAATAATTTTTTTTTTTTATTAAAATAGCAACCCTTGAAATAGAGAATAATTTTAATTAAAATATTGTATTTACGTTAAAAAAGAAGTAGTTGTTTCGTGAAGAAAAATTGTATAAATTATATAAAAATATAAACTACACCACTTAATAAAATTGAGGTAATTGATCCTCTAAATATGCTACAATATTACATATCTTTTTTTTTTCTTTCAAAGTTAATTTTTTGTATATTTCTTAATAATTAGAGAGTAATGCTAAGAATTTCAATTTCCATTTACAAAATATTGATTACTTTTGCCAAAAATCCAACACTTTGCAAAGATAGAGAAGAGAAGAGAGAGAGAGATATAAACGTCAGGTGAAGGAATTGTGTGTGTCCCACTTTCACTCTAGCCCTAGATATTATTATATTATATAGTGCTTCCATTAGAGACCATTCAAAGCTTAGAATGTTTGAAAAAGTAATAGTATTAATTCCAAGACTAGACTAGTATTCATTTTTTTCACTTACGTGGACATGAATCTTTGTTCCATATTCTCTTCTTTTTCAGTTTTTCAAGTCAATATTTTTGGGCGACAAGAAAAAAGAAAAGAAAAAGAAAGGTTCAATTAATAAGGAACATATTAATCTAGAATAAACCCACCAAAATAGAAATAAATGGTGTCATGCATGTCATGAAGATTTCTTCCTCAGTCAAACCCTTAATTCTTATGGTAATATAATTAATGTTTGAATAATCTCTTAAATAGGATCAATTAGGTCATCAAATAGCAGAAAATAATCGAAAACGATAAGCCGCCACAGAAGAAGAATTATATTAGTTGACTGTGAAGTACATATAATATATATAGATGAATTAATGTAATATAGCATATAACAATATATATATATATATATATATATATGTTTGTGTATTTTGTATCATTGTGCCAAGTCAGCAACGACTCTTCTGACTGCTTCCTGGAAGGCAGACTCGTCCCACTCGGTCCCCTACAAACAAGCAATATATATATATAAATCATTTACAAAACTATAATAATTATTATATTGTTAACAAATGTACTAATATATATATATATATATATATTTGAACAAATAATCTACAGGTTGTGACAATGACCCTCTAAAGAAAATTAGCCTTTTTTTTTCCCTACTACTCAACCATTCAAATCAATATCCTCACTTTTTGTCATATTACTTGGACTAATTAATTGTAATTAAGGAACTAATGATCCTTTCAAATGCACATTAATCAAAAGAAAGTAGAAGAAGTCATAAATTTCAACTCCAAAAGTAACCCAAATAATTAATGGCTATAGCTTGTGCATGTGCCCTCAACCTAGCTAGAAACCGAAATCGGATGTTATTTTTAACGGAACCCAATTTTAGTTAACCTTTATCCGGTTCTAGTTTGATCTAGTTCAGAAAACAAACTTTTCAATATGGGTTTTTCCCGGATCCGGTTTTTGAACCCATATATATCAATTCTAGTTTTTGTACATTTTAGCTAATTATTAACCATGTGCATGCATATATGTGTACGTACGTGTGTTTATTTTGCTCAATACTGGTTGATTAAATCATAGATTTTTCAAAAATAATACCTTGGTTATTCTTAATCTCAAGATAGCGCGATTAATCGAATCGTTGGCGTTGGCTTCCATAGAACTCAAGCTCATATTCGTTACTCTCTTCAAGAACTCCAGCAAACGAAGCAGCAAATCTTCGGCTTGGATTGTTGCTCTTACAATCACTTGCAATTCAACGATTTCTGCTTCATCGTTCGAGATCGAATCAGACAAGTGTCTTAGCCGAACACCGATTACTCTTTGATCACCGGATGAACAAGCTGGTGACTGATGGTCACTGTTTGTTTCTCCAACGTTGTCGTTTCGATCGTTGTTGTTGTTGATATTATCAGCTTCTCTACTGGCTTCTGATAAGGGGTAAAGTTGAGCTTCTAATTGCTTGTTTTTTCGACTAAGCTCCTCTATTTGAGTCTTCAACGAGCCCAAGTACTCCTTCGTAGTGTTAAGCAATGAAGCTTTGTCTTTCTGTAAAAATATACAAGTACTTAACATTACCCAAATTAAGTATAGATTTCATGGGCTAATTTCTTTACAAGAGAGTATTCAAGAGTATTTCATGCACGTGTTAGTTAGGATTAATCAAGATCAACGTGGTACTTTTTTTGTAATTTTCTTTCGAATTCCAACTTTAATTATCACTTTATTCGGCACTTATGTCGGAGGAGTTTCGTAGCTAGTAACAAAATGACATGTGAAAGTTACATATATAATTAAACATGCGTTAAGTCATGTATATATATATATATATCCATACAAGTTATATAAAGACATATAAACATAATAAGCTAAATCATTTTAATATTACAAGTCAATAAACAAAATGAAATCATAAAGAAAAATTAAGGACAAGAAACAACCAAATCTAAATATATTAATGTCTAACATAAACGATACTCATTTTATCTACTTCTAAGGTGTTTGTAGCACGTAATGATATCTATATATCAACAATATATCCCAAGTGTAATATGTGTATATATATAAATGAATTGTTTCATATAAATAATGAGTTTATCACCTTGGTTCCTGGAGGAAGCAGAGCCCTAAGTGCATGGAAGCTCTCGTTGAGCTTTTCACGTCTCTTCCTCTCCGACATCATATGGTGCAACTGGGTGGTACTTGTCCGCGGCATTTGGAGAGTCTCTCGATTTCTCAAGTGGTACAAGTTGCGAAAAAAGAGAACCGATCGCTTGAACATGCTTTTCTTGCGTCCCAAGTTATCAATAGGACTCACCCTAGAACCCGAGACATAGCTCTTGAAAGCTCTAGATTTCATGTCTACCAACGGAGGAAAAAGCGGAGCCGAAGAGGTGTGCACCGCGAGAATAGCCTTCGCCATCGCCTCTTGTTCGGTCTCTGGGCTCGGGAAGTTAGGGTTTCGGTGACGAGAGAAGGTTAGCATGGCTTGTTGGTAAGGCGTGATTAAAGCCGGGGTCGACATGATCGGATGTTGAAGTTGTAACGACGAGGTGTTCATGGCTTGTGCACGTGATAACAAATCTTGAGCTTGAGGAATTGAAGTGTTCGAAGTTGGATTAATGAAGAGAAGAGACGAATATTCAGGACTATCTATGTTGGAAAGTGATCTCAATGAAGAAGAAGTTGATGAAGAAGGATTATTGGGGTTTTGATGATGATCAACGGTTGGGATTGGACTGAGCTGAGTGCCAAACAAGCTTTGTATTTCCAATTTCATGTTGATCTATATATACAGAGTTATAAACTAACCAATTAATAAAAATCAAATAATGATTTATGGTGATAAACCATAATTATAATGTAGTGTTAGTGTATGTACTTACCGTTGGTGCATTCGACAAGCCGAGCTCGATCTCTCCGATCTTGTATCCCATGAAAATCGCGGTCTGATTATGAGTAAGATAATTAGTGAATAAGTAAGATCAATTAGTCAATAGTTGAAGCATCATGGTTAATCATATTAGATATTTGCCGTACCTTTATTCTCGCTTCCTGTGACAAGCCAAAAAAGGGTAATATCTTTATTAGCTAATCATAATATATATAAGAATCAATATATTAAGTAAAATTATTTGCCCTAGTTAATAATTACCTGGTAAAATTGCCTTTGTGTTTCATTTGAAGCCAGTCTCTGAAGATCCAACTCTTGAAACTCCAAATACGAAAAGCTATTTCTAAATGCATATCCAGGTACATGGCTAAAAAGTTCCACAAAAAAGTAAAATAAAAATATAATAAAACAAGAAATTACGCATGAAGTCTTTAAGCTAATATATATATATATATATATATATATATATATATATATATATATATATATATATACATATAATGCTTACTTGTTTTCAGTATCTACTGCAAATGTAGATTGGGTATATTCATAGAAAAGCCTCTGGTCCAAACTTCCCAAAGATGAGCTTGCCATTTGTGCGTTGGATTCTTCGCTATATATTCCATCCTGGTATCTCAAACAACTGCTGATCATATAAACCAGTAATATATAAAATATACACCTATATATTAATATATATATATATGTATATGTATATGTAAAGAAGAGGCAGATTATGATGAGGTTACGTACTTTGTTGGGGCTGGCACGTAGGACCAGACACAAACGTAAGTGCAGTGAAAGGACTGCAACAGAAAGCGGAGAAAGTTTGATCGAGCGGTTTCGTCGAGGAGATCTATGTCCAAAACCATTTTGATGATGACGATGATATATGTTGATGAATCTGATGATTGGTGAGCTCTACACGTATATGCTTATTCCCGTTTGAGTGTGCATGCATTGTGGTTCTAAGTTTCTTGTATAGTACGTTGAAGGTTCTAGGGTTTTATGTGTGGAATACGGAACAAGAAGAAGCAAGTTTATGTGTGGACACAGAACAGTTAGGGATTTGAGACATTAATATCATGTGGCCGTGGGCATAAAGGGTTCTTCCCATTTCTCTTCCTTTGATCATTCATCCTATGATCATGGTGTTTGGTGAGAGAGAGAGAGAGGTTTGAAAAGTATTTTGTGGGGGTATAAGAAGCAAGAAGAACTAGAAGACCGCGGTTTGTTTAGATGAAAAAAAAAAGATCCAAAAAGAAGATGAGATTGTTATTTAAAAGGGGATTAATGATCTTGAATTTTTCATCACCAAAAATAAAAATAAAAATGGTGGATCTTGAAAAGTATATAGTTGCTAGTGTAAGCAGGGGATAATTAAAAAGAAGGAAATGACGAAAGAATTAGCAGCCAATTGGAATTGAAGTTATTATTATTAGGTGAGAAAAGTCAAGGGTCAAAGTCTACCTTTCAATGTTTTTGCACTTTGAAATCAGTCAATGGAGGAAGGCAAAATGTCCCTTTCCATTCTTTATATTTATATAGAGATTGATAATTTCCTCTTTTCATACAAAATATTAATCATCTATAATGTATATAGTATTTCAAATAAATATAAGCCACAAGCTAGTTCAATATGTCGCCTTTTCAAATTTCCAGTACACTCATAAATATAATATACAGAGTTAATTGACGGATTCGGTCCCTCAATTACGAGGGATGTGCAGAGATAACCCTAAAAAAATAGCGACCAAAGGCTCCTCTTTTATATATTTGCTATGCAAATAGCTCATTTGTTATAAAATGTAAAATTCACGATATTCATTTGATTATTTTCATCAACTTTTGACATTTTAATAGAACTGAGTCATTATTTACACCAGATTTACAACGAGGGATCAGTACCGCTATTTTTTGAACGGTATGGCCATTTTCGCACCAATTCATAAAAGAAGTATTATTACCGCTATATCTCTTAAAGAATGTGTGAAAAGTTAAAAAAGAAAATAGAAAAAAAAAAGAAACCAATATGAGGTGACATTATACATCATACAACATTAGGCATTTAAAAATCAAGTTCAAGTATTAAAGTGTAATTTTCCTCCTAATTTGATTGTTTTATCCCAATTATCTGTTTTTTCTTTATTGATTCTATCCCATTTATGACTCATGAACTGAATCCTTTGGCTAGGGGTGAAAATTTTGGACTCGGTTCCCGGTTTCGGTCCCGGTACCGAAACGTTTTGATAAAAAAAAAATCAGTTTTTTTTTTAAAATACCTTACAAGGGGACGTCCCGGTTCCGGTTTGAAAAACCAAAACCAAAACCAGTTTAAAATCTGATATTCCCGATTTTTTGGTCCCGATTCCGGTTTTATGTCGTTTTGTCATTACTTTGTCGTTTTTTAATATGTCGTTTCCTTTTAATGAAGTTTCAGCCCATAATATTTACACACTATCTCTCGTACTTCTTCCTCTCTGTCTTTGTCGCCGTTCTCCCGCTCGCCTCTAGCCTATCGCCGGTCGCCGGTCGCCGGTCGCCGTTCGCCTCTCTTTCTCTCTATCGCTTCGCTTCCCTCGACCTCGGCGACTTAAGGTTAGGATTTTCTGATTTTCTATTTGATTTTCAGTTGTTTATCGGTTGATTCTTTGATTGATTTTCAGTTGTTTACCGGTTGATTTTTGGTTCTCTGATTGATTCTCTGATTTAGGGTTTATTAATTTTCATATTTGGGTTTGAATGCCAACCATATATAATGTTTAATTACAGAGAGAAAAACTCTATGAATATGTGTTATAATGTTTAGGAAATTTTAATTTGTTCCTTTTTTATTCTTTGATATGTGTATGTTTGCAAAATTAGATTAACAACATTTTGTTCATAATCATGTTTGTACAAAGAGAATCACGTTCATGTTTGTACAGAGAGAATTACTTTCATGTTTGTTCATGTCTGATTGATTCATGTTCGAATCTTGTTGTCTTTAAAAACATTTCCTAGTTTCTGTCCCTGTTTATGTCCCGGATTTTGTTCCTAAAAAAACAGATTTTTAATATGTGTCCCGGTTCTGGTTCCGGTTCCGGTTTTTTTTAAAAAAACAAGATTTTTCACTACAAAAACCAGAACAGTTATCAAAATCTGCATCCCAGTTTAAAAGGGACAGGGTAAAAAAACACTCAAATTCCCGGTTCCCGGTTCCGGTTTCAGCCCTACCTTTGGCATGTGTCGTTGATTTTTTATTTATATATTTATTTATTTCAATAATATTATTATATGTTCAGATGTTAATCTCTCTAGAAGTCTCTTTGCTGATCACTAATCAATATTTAATACAACAACTCTCTTCCTCAGCTTTTAGTATTTATCGTACCACACACAAACACACATATATATATATGAAGACATAAAAGTCATTTATGAGAGAATTTAGTAACATATTTGGCATTTTACTATTCATCAGTAATGTGAACTCAATATTTAAGTGTTTTTTCCAATCTAATCACCATTATAAAACTAAGAGAAACCAGCTAGGTCTGTAACTTTTTATTCGTAGATCTTGAATCTTCAACAATTTCCTAGAAATTCTTATATACATATATATATATACACGTATATAATAACTAATAAAATGTAGAATTATAAAGAAAGGAAACATTTTGCCCAAAACGACATATACGAAATTACCACTAAATCAAATTATGAACTACTTTCGATTTCGATTTCGATTTTTATTTTTGTTTATACTACGAATTTGGTTAATTTAATACTATACTATGTTTTAAGGTATTTAATCACCGGAAAAAAACGACACAAACTCTAGCGAGAGTTGAAAAATAAATATTATACTGGTGGCGAAAGTCACTAGACCAATTACGTAATTGAAATTAAAAATATTTTTGTCTAATTATTAAAAAATAAGAATAATTATTTTTATCTTTTTGTAATATTGTAACAAAAAAGTCTGTTAAGTGCCACGTGACTGCCTATGCCTAATTGCCTATTAATCATTTTTATTACCGAATGCGGAATATTCATACAATTTTTGTACTGTAAATAATAAAATATATGTTTAAATAGTTATACCAAAAAGCCCTTATTATTTAATTTTTCTTAAAATAAAATACCGAAATTTAATATTAAATCTTTTATTCCCATGCAGTTCGCCATGCATGTATTCCCAAATCTGTTTCCTGAATCAATTCATTCCCTTTTCGATTCTGTGGACCAAATTCTAACCCTAAACCTGCAAATCACTCTGATCATTGATGTTTGTTTCCGTTTTCTGATTCGATTCTGCGATCTCAATCGAGAGAGAAGCATGAAATGAAAACGCAGAGAAAATATTAGGTCAATTTCTTCCCAGAAAGTCAAGATTTTCCCACCAACTATACAAGACTTTGAGAATGTCCCACTCGGCCCCGAACACAGGCAAGTTCCCAGAAATTGTTGATTTGATTTTCGCTGATTTTGAATCTGATGTGATAGTGATTGGAGTTTCACTGTTAACTGTGACTTTTTTGGAGTGATTTCTAGTGACGGAGCGAGAGAAGAAGGTCGCGGTACTGAACAAGCACGGTGAGAAACTGGCGGGTTTGTTCAACGACACCGGTTCTTCGGAGATTGTGATCTTGTGCCACGGATTTCGAGCCACTAAGGTTAGTGTTTGATATGATCCTTGATTCGAATTAGAGACGGAAATTGTGTCTGGTTGTGATTGTTTTTTGAAACTGTTTTCAAGAAACGATTTGCGTT
Source organism: Parietaria judaica (assembly GCA_954871525.1). Taxonomy (NCBI): domain Eukaryota; kingdom Viridiplantae; phylum Streptophyta; class Magnoliopsida; order Rosales; family Urticaceae; genus Parietaria; species Parietaria judaica. The sequence goes on along the minus strand of OX940864.1, from coordinate 941,166 downwards.
TTTGAACCGCAGGAACGCCCGCTGATAGTTAACTTAGCGGCTGCTTTGGAAAATGAAGGAATCAGTGTTTTCCGGTTCGATTTCTCGGGAAACGGGTGAGGAGAAGATTTCTGCCTATAAATTGTATTGTTTATGGTACTACATTTTGTAATAATATGATAACTATAGATGAAATTTAATATTTAAGTTTTTTCGAAACTGTACTCTTGACAGAGATTTGTATGATTTTCCAGTTGAGATTGATGATGTTGCAATCAAAATCTGTCTGATTCATTCACATTTCTCTGCTCTTTCAGGGAAAGTGAAGGTGCGTTTCGGTATGGACACTATCAGAGAGAAGTCGATGATCTTCGCTCTGTAATCGAGCATTTCTCAAGTAAAGGACGAGTAATAAGCGGAATCGTTGGACATAGTAAAGGTATTCTTCTCTAGATTCCCGTTTATAATAGAGGTGAACGTTTTGGCCTAGAAGTCCGTTTTTTGCTCTGAAGCAGGGTTTTTTTGGGTCAAAGAACCGGGAATAGGGCCCGGAATGAGGTTTTACAAAACCGGGCCATCCCGATTTCCGGCCAGATTTAATATGATGGTTTATTTTAGCTTTAAAATGAGTCTGATTTGAAGTTTCGACTATGTTTATTGTTATTTGTTATGAATGCATTTTTCGGTCTCTTAACCATTTCGACAACCGGGTTGGTTCAGCTTCAGCTCAGCCTGGGTCTGATTTAATATGATGGTTTATTTTAGCTTTAAAACGAGTCTGATTTGAAGTTTCGACTATGTTTATTCTTATTTGTTATGAATGCATTTTTCGGTCTCTTAACCATTTCGACAACCGGGTTGGTTCAGCTTCAGCTCAGCCTGGTTCTGGTCTTATTTCGGTAGCTTCATTGTAATCCTCTGTAATCGCAGGAGCTGACGTGGTGCTTCTCTATGCATCACAATATCACGATGCCCCGAAAGTTGTGAATGTTTCTGGGCGTTACAATCTCCGACGCATTGCCGAGCCTTTGGGAGAAGATTTCATGGAAAAGCTAAAGGAAAACGGATTCATCGACGTCAAAGATAAGCAAGGTACGGTGTTAGCAACTTTGATGTTTTGCCACAATGCCACTTTACTCTTAAAAAGTAGCACACTGCCTCCTATACGTTAAAAAATAACGAAATATGTTAACTTGTTCGCAACATACGACTTAATGAAGGTATTTTTGTCAATCAATTGACAAACAAGTTCAATGTACTAGATTACGAGATTATTGTGAAGCACAACCAATGAGTCTAGTTATTCTCAAATTTTTAAGATAAACTACCCCCAAGATTAGAGAAACGTTACTGAAAATATTATCAAACAAGCCTTATGTTGCAAACAAGTTAATTTTAGAAACAATCCGAAATTCATTTTCATTTATCCATAAAAACCGAAGACGAATCCACTCATAAATATAACAATCCCATATTTTCCGAATACTTTTCTGACTGAAAATATCTTTCCTCAGGAAATTTCAGTTATCGCGTGACTGAAGAAAGCATGTTGGATCGTTTGAATACTGATATTCACTCTTCATGTCTTCAAATTGACAAAGAATGCAGGTAATACTTGGTCTCGGCCTTTTTTTAGATCGGATCGAGAAAATACCAAAAGCTTGGTACTCGGTCCCGGTTTCATCCTAGACCTTCTTGTTCATGTCGATTGAAATTGAAACTTGTGTTATTTAAAAAGTCTTTTAACATAATTTATTTTTTATGGTTGAAAAAGCAGGGTCTTGACAGTCCACGGCTCGGCCGATAAGGTAATCCCGGTCGAAGATGCAGAGGAGTTTGCGAAAATCATAGCAAATCACAAATTAAGCATAATTAAACGTGCTAATCATGGATTCACTTCTCACCAACCTAAATTAGCTTCTGTTGTTGTCGATTTTATTAAGGCAGAATAAGTGATCAACATTTTATTTCTACAATTTTATTGTACTTTTTTCACATGCAAAAGGGCAAGCTATTCTTCACTGTTTCTCATTTTATTTCAAGATATCAACCCGCATCTATTAAAAAGAATATCGTTTTTTTCTTTTCTTTCTCTTTTTCGTAACCAAATCAGAATTTAACACGGCAATTGCGATTATATGAAGTTAGATATATGCCTCTAATATATCTCCTCGCCAAAGCTGAAAAATAAAATATTGATTATCAGAAGATGATCATATCAAGTATCAACATAACTCTTTTTTTTTTTTTTTTTTTTTAAGTGAATACCAAGTAAGACGGCCCACTGCGCACGATAGACCCATGGCGTGCGCAGGAATGCCTATTGCGCGCCCGTGGTAGCCCACTGCACGCTCACGATAGCCAACTGCAAGTTCACGGTAGCCACCTGCATGCCCACGTAAAATCACGGTAGACCATGGTAGCCAACGGCACGCCCACGGTAACAAAAATGAAAGAAGAAGAAGTCATTATTAGACTTGAATTTGGTGTATTAAAAAAGAAAAGGACCCATTTTCTACGTTTAACTGTACTATAAAAAAAGTTAATATAAAATAATAAAATTTCAAAAAAACCAGACCGGAAACAGGGAGGCCGATTTGAACGCTAAAACCGGTTCGAGACCGATTTGATGCTCTTTGATATAAAAAACACCCGGCTTTCGCCAAAGTGGAGCCGGGACAAAACCGGTTCAAAGCCAAATATCTTCCATAAGAAAAGAAAAAAAGAAAATGAAAGTAAATTTATATTCCGATTCTAACCGAAATTGAAGAAGCTGAAGTAGGAAAGTGTGGAATATTATAATGAATTCATATTCACTAGTGTCTTCTTCTTCATACCCTTTCTTATTCCCCAGAAAGTCGCTCTCTTCATTCACATTTTCTCGTCAAAATCTCCACATTTTCTCACCATCCAAACAGAGCCTTACACTCTCATCCTCTACTTTCAGAATGTCCCAATCGGCCCCAAACGCAAGTAAGCCAAACACAATCATGGTTTGAATTTGATTTTTGTTGAATCTGATAAAATTTGTTTGATTTTTGGTTGTTTGACTTTATAGTGGTTGAGCAAGAGAAGAAGGTTGTGGTTCAGAACAAGCATGGCGAGAAGCTTGTGGGTTTGTTGAGTGACACTGGCTCTTTGGAGATTGTCATCTTCTGCCATGGATTTAGATCCTCTAAGGTTAGGGTTTGTAGGAACATTGATTCTTAGTCTTTGTTGTGGTAATTTTTTGAAAATGTTTCGGAAAAACGACTTGCGTTTTTTGCACCGCAGGAACGCCCGCCGATCGCTAACTTGGCGGCTGCTTTGGAAAGTGAAGGAATCAGCGTCTTCCGTTTCGATTTCTCCGGAAACGGGTGAGGAGAATTGCTTAAGATACTGTACATTTCCTAATAGCAGAAGTATGGATTTTAGTATGTGACATGTGAGTGTCTCTGTGAATCTTGAAATTGATGAAAGTGCAAGCAAAATCTGTTTGATTCGGTTTTGGTGTTTCAGGGAAAGTGAAGGCTCGTTTCGGTATGGACACTATCAGAGAGAAGCCGACGATCTTCGTGCAGTAATCGAGCATTTCTCAAGTGAAGGCCGAGCAATAAGCGGAATCGTTGGACATAGTAAAGGTATACTTACTTCTCTAGGTAGAGGTGAACGTTTAGGCCATGAAGTCCGGTTTTTGCCCAATTTCGGCCTGATAACCGGGTCCATTTGGTTAAAAAACCGTGAAGTTTAGACTATGTTTATTATTTGATTGGTCAGTATATGTATCAGCAGTATTTCAAAAATCACACCAAAAAATTGGATTTTTACTTTCATAATACAAATTTATAAAATTAAACAACCGGACCGTCCCAGATTTCGGTTTACTCCGGTTCCCGGTAGAGAAAAAGGGCTCCAATTTCATCTCTAGTTTAAATTGAAGATTCGCTAATTTATCTTTTTGGTATCTTCACGTCACTATAATCCTCTAAAATTGCAGGAGGTGACGTGGTGCTTCTTTATGCGTCTAGATATCACGATGTCCCGAAAGTTGTGAATGTTTCGGGGCGTTACGATCTGAACAGAGGAATCGTTGAGCGTTTGGGAGAGGATGTCATGGAAGTACTCAAGGAAAAGGGATTTATCGACGTCAAAGATAAGAAAGGTAGTTGAAGAGCAAAGTACTATGTTTTTATTTACTTTTTACGAAAACCCCATTAGTTTATTCATCATTTTTGCGATATACGCATAATATCAAAATGCCACAGTCGGTATCGATTCGTTAAAATCTTCCAAAGACCCCATTGGACCCTCAGTTTATCCGTAATTTGAACTTGCAAACGGTTTGCGGTCTCGAAAACATTGATACAAAGTTATATTTTCGTAACACTCAGGATAGCATAATCTAAAAAGCCTGTACTTTCCAATAATTTTTGTATCGAAACTATTTTTGTTTAGGAAATTTCAGCTACCGCGTGACGGAGGAAAGTATGTTGGACCGTTTGAACACCGATATGCACTCGTCATGTCTTCAGATTGACAAAGAATGCAGGTAACAAAAAGCATTCTTCTATTCTTTCCCTAAGAAGTGAGCTTTCTTGGCTTCCAAGCCACCCAAATTTGCACTCAAATATCTTGTTTTTCAAAACAGGGTCTTGACAATCCACGGTTCTGCCGATGAAATAATCCCGGTCGAAGATGCATCAGAGTTTGCAAAAATTATAGCAAATCACAAATTAAGCATAATTGATGGTGCTAATCATGGATACACTTCTCATCAAGCTGAATTAGCTTCTATAGTTGTTGATTTCATTAAGGCAGAATAAGAGATCAACTTTATATTTCTACATATTTTTTCTCTTGGGAAAGATGTATATTTTGGTTTTAAGCCAAGTTAATCTTCATTGTTCCTCAAACTTCTTTGGTTGAGTTGATATTCTCGGTGTAACGTTCGAACCCCGTGACATACAGAAATAAATTGAAAAATGCTATGTCCGGTTGCAATTGTCACCGGTGAATTAGATGAGTGATACTTCTGCATCTTTTGATATATTTGCTTAATATTTACTATATCTCGGTGTAAGGTCACCTGTAAATTTTGATTGGTTTGTTTTTCAAAGGGATATTTGTGGCTAAAGTACCCAAAAAATAGGTGAAAGTGATGGCCTAATCCACTCCTTTTCATTTAGCCGCATGCATTCCTAATGTGGTCAAAAGTGTAGATCCTTGATAGCAAATATACCGATTCGACTAAGCCGCGATAAAAAATAAGTGAAATATGCGGTTACTTTCAACTGACTCATTGGTTTTTCTGGTGCAAATATCCTTAACATGATCATATCAAAATAATTCAGAAGCCTTTCATTTCATTATGATTTTGACTTTTGCGTAGGAAGTATAATATTGTAATGATTCGAATAATAAGCCAAATACATAAAAATTACACAAAAATGTACAGCCAAGTCAGCCCAAAAACTTTCTTATCGGTTTCGATTTGAAATTTTGTTGTTCAATACTAGCCTGATTCTCATTCCAATTTCCGCTAATCACCAATAAAGTCCCGAAAAATCGCATTACATGCATCATAGAAACACAATTGCTAAAACGAACAGGACCGTGAGTATATCACCTTCACATTCGAAAATATTTCCTAATGCCATTCATATATTGCGAAAATCAACGGAGTCATAGGTTCAGAAGAGACCGAAGAACCTTGTCATTGACTTCTTCATCGTCAGTCGAGCACATAGATTCGAGAGGCGATGTCCTGAACCAACCAATCAAATCCCTCGAGAAGCCCTTCTCCGGTGTAGGCGCTGCACCCGACGATTCTCCAGTGACGTGTCTTATCCATGGAATTCAAATTCAGAACCTAAGAGAACAAATTTAAACAAAACAGTTACGAAGCCGTATATCTGTGTTCGATTATGGAGAAAATTTGCAGCCTTACTTTGGCGATTTCTTCAGGCGAGAGAGCGCCTTTTATATCCTGCTTGTTTGCCAGAATCAGTAAGGATGATCCCGATAATCTCTAAGCAAGTGAACAAAAACAAGTAAGCATCGAAAATGGCAAAGCTACACATACAAACACAGACATATGCATAAATATATATACCTCTTCTTTCAAGAGATTGTCTAATTCCATTTTGCAGTCATCCAATCGCCTGAGATCGGAACTGTCAACTACCCAGACCAACCCGTCGGTCTGCTCGAAGTAGTTTCTCCAGTACGATCGTATCGTCTTTTGGCCACCGACGTCCCATATGTTAAGAGTATACCTGCCAATTCAATTCAATCCAAATCAAATCAAAATTCAATCAAATTATCACTAATCAGCTTGAACTGATTTCAGTAATCACTTCTGATATGTCATTGTCTTGATGTTAAACCCGAGCGTGGGGCTAATGACGCTCGTGTCTTCGTTGTTGATCTTCAACACGATCGTCGTCTTCCCCGAGTTATCGAGCCCTCTGCAAATCATTACAAAATTTACATTCAAAACTCCAACAATTTGAGCCAAAGATAATCAGAGACAACGAATTTTTCGCATACACCATCAATATGCGCATTTCTTTCTCCTTCTTCTTGATCTTTCTAATTATGCTGAGAAGCCCCATTTCCTGTACAATCAATGGTTTTTTCTCATCACAAAGCCTGTAAGAAGAAACTAGATCAATTTCAGAAGAACAGAGCAAGTGCGAAACCCTAATCGGCGAATCGAAAACGAACTCTAAACCTCGGTGACGATCGGCAATGGAGATTGGAGACGCTGTTCCAGTGAGCGAGAGATGAGTATTATAATTATAATATTACAAAGTATTTTATTAAAAAAATCTCATAATAATTTAATTTATTTATTTATTTTCCAAAGTGCCCCAGTCCCAGATGATTGAAATACTTGTACCAATTACAAAATTGTTGATTTATTTCAAAGTCTATAGTTGACTTGTGTCCATTAGAATTTTCCAGCCTTCAAGATTTAATCTCAATACCAAATTCAACTATATATATATATATATAATTATAATTATAATCTAAGCTTGAAGGTGATCCTTGAGAATGGCTCAAACTGCCCAGAACTCAGGTACGACAAATCATTACTTAGATTTCATATAAGAAATATATTATATTATTTGAGCACTTTTAATCTATTCTCAATTATAATTAATCTTTTTTTTTTCTTTTCAATAATTTCAATGGCTTTTTAGAGGTGAAGAGAGTGGAGATTCGAAACAAAGATGGTCAGAAGCTTGTGGGCTTGTTCCACGACACTGGATCTCTGGAGATTGTTGTTCTCTGCCATGGATTGAGATCTTCCAAGGTTTGTGTCTCGGGTTTCGAGTTTTCGAACAAAGGAATGAACTTGCTTGGTTGTGTGAATTTTGGAGATTTTTTTTGCTATTTTATGTGCAGGAATTTAGAATAATGGTTAACCTAGCTGTTGCTTTGGAAAATGAAGGAATTAGCGCGTTTCGTTTCGACTTTTCGGGAAACGGGTGAGTGGTTGTTTATCGAGAAAAACGGCGAGACATGATTAGACACGATAATAGAACACAATATATTCATATATGTGTATATTTATGTTAATCCGGTTAAGGAATAAGTCGATCAAACGCTCGATCGGTTAATTTAGCATGTAAACAAACAGAAATAAGGGTTGGCTTTGAAATTGCAGGGAAAGCGACGGTCCGATTCGGTCGAATAAAGGAGAAGCTGAAGATCTACGTGCTGTAATCGAACACTTCTCTTCTCAAAACCGCGTTGTGAGTGTGATTCTCGGACACAGCAAAGGTGCGCGTTTCTCAATCTTTAGGGATATTGTTGGTCCCACCAAGTTCGGCTCAGTCTCATGCCGGTCCATGGCCAGTTCACGGTCTTCATTAAGAAAGGGCTTCTCGAAACCGGGACCGGACCGAAAAGGCCAAAAACCCGATACTTGAACCCGGTTTCACCCCGTAACAAATGATTCAATTTTCAGGAGCCACGTCGGTGCTTCTCTATGCGTCTAAATACCGCGATGTGTCTGTGGTGATCAACGTCTCTGGCCGTTATGATCTGAAGAGAGGCATAACTCAGATGCTTGGAGATGATTTTATGCAAAAACTTAAAGATCAAGGATATATAGACGGCGAATACGTACATAAGAACGGTAATTTACACTCTTTTCGGTTTTTAAACTTGCTGCTTTGAAATCTGCATAAAGGTTATAAATCAGCATAAAATATATCAACGAACTTAAAGATAAATCGAACACAGAACGCAATTTGTGAAGAAAACATTGGACATAACAGAAGGAGCCCGAGCCACTATGATCGAAAAAATGTTACAATAACGAATAGAGGAGAGTGTGTGCAAAAATTAAATGACGATTAAGTTATAATTAACTTTAAAACGTTAATTACAAGATGTCGCCCACAAAGTATTCGATAATTATAAAATAATGTCGCCCAATGAAGCTACGAAACGGACCGGGCCAAAAAAATTGATTCGTGTCACAAAACTAGAGCATAAAGTGATGAGAGTTTTTCGTTTTTGTGTAGGAAGAGTCACTTTTCGTGCGACCAAGGACGAAGTGATGGAACGTTTGAATACCGATCTTCACTCCGTGTGTCTCGGGATCGACAAAAGCTGCAGGTGATTGGATTATTCTACACTTTTCCAATTTCTTTTGATCAATTTAGAGTTTGTCAATTCCTATTAATGAGTTCAATAGAACATTAATAACTAAAACTTGTCAGGGTGTTGACGGTCCACGGAACGGCCGATGATATTGTCCCTGTGCAAGACGCATACGAGTTTGCGAAGATCATACCAAACCATGAACTGTGCACCATCGAAGGAGCTGATCACGCATACTCCGAGCATACGAGCTCGTTCGTCTCCGTTGTTGTCGAATTCATAGAGCGTAATTTGGAGAAGTACAAGGCTGTTTCTACTTAATTATGTTCTCTAGTTTGTTTCAAAAAGGCCAAGTTGATGAAGATTTTTATAATTTTATAGAAAAAAGGGAATATTCTGTGCTAAATGTAAAAGTTCAGGGGGCAAAGTGTATGGAATTAAAAATAAAAAGACAAAGTGCACGAATAAAGAAAGCATGAAGCTTATCATATTATCATTGGTCTTGCAGATTTTCTCTCATATATAATCTATATGATTATAAATGATACCTTAGAACCACCAAATTTGATTATACTATTTAATTATTCATTGGAATCTAAATTAATGAATTTATTAATTTTAAAATATATTAATAAAATATTTCTTCTATTGGATTTTAATTATAGAATCATTAAGAATACTAATAGAAATGATAATGTTATTCTTTATTTATAATGATTTAAAAAGTTATATAATGCTAGTTTTTATTTATATTAAATTATTAATTTATATATCAAATGGACTATATTTTTTTATAATCATTATCTTAAAAATATAGCTAGTTGGCCCGAATGGGATAAAAAATATATAATTTAATCGAAATTATTACTTTATGGATTAATAATTTAAAGAGATTCTAAAGGAGAGTATATGAGTGTTCACAATCATTAAAAACTACACAGCTTGAAGGAGATCATATTCCTCGAGAATGGCTGAAACTGCCCAAAACTCAGGTCAGTCAAATCATTGTGCGAAGAAGTCAACTCTCTACTTCTGATATACGTTGACCACTTCCAATCTGCTCTCAGTTTCAGTTATGTCTGTGTGTTTTTCTCATGGATTTCAACTTAGTGACTGAGCCCAAGAGAGTGGAGATTCGAAACAAAGATGGTCAGAAGCTGGTGGGTTTGTTCCACGACACTGGCTCTCTGGAGATTGCTGTTCTCTGCCATGGATTGAGATCTTCCAAGGTTTCTTTCACGGGTTTTTCGGGTTTTCGACGAAATGAAACAACTTTGCTTGCTTGGTTTTAATTTTGGAGACTTTTCTGGTTTTTATGCAGGAGTTTATAGCAATGGTTAACCTTGCTGTTGCTTTGGAAAATGAAGGAATTAGCGCCTTTCGTTTCGACTTTTCGGGAAACGGGTTTGTGTTTCTGGATTGGCTTTGAAATTTCTGTGTTTAGATCTGGTTTTGTGTATCAAGAAATGTAGGAATTGGTTGTGTTCATGTGTTTGTGTTACTGCAGGGAAAGCGAGGGTCTGTTTCGGTTCAGTAACTACAGAGGAGAAGCCGAAGATCTACGCGCTGTGGTCGAACACTTCTCCGGTCAAAACCGCGTCGTCAGTGCGATTCTCGGACACAGCAAAGGTGTGTGTTTCTCAATCTTTAAGAACCGCCATTGGTCTCGTTGTACGTTTCGAATTTGTGAGAGAAAAAAAACAATTCACAGTAAACCACTTTGTAAATGCCAGTATGGGTGAAACCGGACCCGGAGCTAGTATTTTGGTCCCGCTCCAAGTACTGGTACCAATTTTGGAAATGCAAGGTTATTTTAGTAATTGGTAACAATAAAAGAAGGAGAATAGGTAACCTATACCAATAACAAAATTGGTATATCGGTCTTAAATCGGTAACCAGTAAAGACCTGGGACTTGTATTCGAAACCGGTAGCCAGTTGAAATTTTACTTTTGTATCCCTCTCAAAAGTGTAGGGTCGGCGTCGGTGCTTCTTTACGCGTCGAAATATCACGACGTGCCGGTGGTGGTGAGCGCCTCCGGTCGTTATGATCTGAAGAGAGGCATTACTCAGATCTTTGGAGATGATTGTTTGCAAAGGCTCAAGGATCAAGGATATGTAGATGTCAAAGATAAGCAAGGTAATTTTTTTATTTTTCATAATCTTTGAATCTGAATAAAGAAAGATGACATGTTTTGCGTAGGAAGAGTCGTTTTTCGCGTAACCGAGGACGATATGATGGAACGTATGAGTACCGATATCCCCTCGGCATGTCTTGAAATCGACAAAAGTTGCAGGTGATTGAATGCATTTTCATTTATCTCGCCTGACCAATTTGAGGCTGCGTCTGATAGAACCGAACCGATAAGTGAACGAGAATTTTCAATGGAGTGATCAATTCTCAAATATTTTATTCCAATCAACCGTAAATAACAAGCGAAGGTCTTTCTTTTCGAGAATACGGTCAAAGGTCTCCAAAAAATACCATAATTGCCATTATATATAAAAAGACATAATTACCCTTCCTCCTCAATAGATACAAGATTGCTAAACCTTGTAATTAACTTTCCTCACATTATTTTCATGCAGCTTAATAATGACTTTTAATAAAAGATTTACTAGATCAAATACAATTTTATACGAATTACATGACGAATATGGCATTTTCAGGGTCTTGACGGTTCATGGAACGGCCGATGAGATCATCCCCGTTGAAGACGCCTTCGAGCTTGCGAAGATCGTACCGAATCACAAACTATGTACCGTTGAAGGAGCCGATCATGTGTACACGTCGCATCAGAGTGAATTAGTCTTCATTGTCGTTGAGTTCATAAAGAAGAACTTGGAGCGGAACGAGGCTGCTTCTACTTAGTCGTGTTTTCTCCATTGTCTGAACGAGGCTGCTTCTACTTATCCACATCATTTCAATTTGTTTTCCTTTTCAGTAATTGGCAATAATCTCCGTGATTTCGACTTTGTTTGTTGATGCACTTCGTTCCATATACGGATATTTGAATATTCTTGGGAAATACTCAAATAATTCTCTGTTAATTGTAACTATCCCCGTCGCCACGGTCATCTACATCGAGATACGTCTCTTCATCATCGTCCTGGAAAGGAAGAACAAATATAAGAGGCCACAGTTTCGGTAATTTATTCATCCAACGGTGAATTTGGCAAAACTTTCTATGAACGAAGCTGTTTGTCCTAATATTGATTGTGAAGGAATTTTTGACATTTTCTAATTATTTACCGTAAATTCCTCATCGTCGGATAAAAGAGAATCTTCGATCGTCAAGTGTGATGTCTCTTCGTCATCAGATAACGCTGAATCCTCCACCTTAGAGTTTGATGTTCCTTCATCTGTGGTAGTTTCCGATTCCTCCTGGATTCAGCACAGAAAACACACATTTTTTAAACGAAAAATGGCACTTCAAAATCAATAAAACCTGTTCAGTTAGGTTTGGTTTTGAGTAGTTTTTATAGCAGAACCAAGTTAACGGGTTATATAAAAGGCAAAACCGATACCGGTTAACGGTTTAGCTGAGTAGCAGAATTTTTTTAATAACATATTCTTAGTGATATGTCACGTCTTTGAAATTCAGTTCCAGTTAGTAACCGATTAACTTAGTTTCCTTAAATCAGTAACAAATAACTGATCCTCTTTTTTCGGTATCGATTTAACGGATTTAGTGACATTTTCAGACAAAATGGAGTCAGTCATTTTTTTGGTTGCCGGGTTTTTGCAGCCCTAATTATGATATCAGCCGATTCTAGTGAATCAGTAAATCAATAGAAAAGTGTACCAGTTCAGACTTTAGCAACCCAATTCTCTCTTCTAAGTCCCGGATATGGTGCCGCAACGCCTGGTTAAAGACGCAAATAAATTGTTTATTGAATTAAATTCACAAATAGGCAAACATATTATGAACACAGGTGTAATTCTGTTTTGTTTATTACCTGTCGCCTCTGAAGTTCCTTGGACTGAGCCAATGCCTGCCTTTTCGTCAGTAAATTCTTAGGTCTTATTTTATCTGGTGCTTCGTAATTTTTCCCGCGATACACAATAATCGCATATCCCTTTAGAATCTTGTCTATAGATACTAGAATCCCGCCGCTCTCAGCCTCCAAAGAAGTTGCAGCATACTTTACTTGCTCAAACCGCTTTACTTTCATTATGATTTTTACCAACTCTCGATATTTCCAGTGCAAGTGCATGTTTTCTATGGTACCATCGTACATTCCTCGAGTTCCTGAAAAAAAATGCATAAATGTATGAGTAGGGTGAAACCAGATTTACGGGTTCCCTTTTTTTGTAAAATTTTGAAACCCGAATTGGATATCCGGTGATTGAGAAATGGAAACCAAGCCTGTTTCTGCATGATGGAAACCCGTTTTTTTGGTTCAGGTTTCAGTTCTTTGCCATTTTCAAAACCCAAATTACACATCTAGTGTTTGAGAGATGGAAACCGAGCCAGTTTCTGGTAAATGAAAACTGGTTTTTCCGAATACCAATTTTCGGGTATCTAACAAAAGATCATGAAAAAGTCAGAAATATAGAGGTTCGGGTTTTACCGATGAGTAAGAAAGGTCTCATCATCAGACCCATCTTACGAAACAGAAATCTCTCCTCCTCGGTTATGGTTTCCATGTCATCTGGAAGATCCGACGGATTCAGACCTCTCTGCACTTTTGTAAGTGCTTTGTTTGCTTTTCCGAGGTTTCCTTTTGCCTATGATCAAATTGTTAGCACGTAAATAATCATTCTTTAAATATAAATTAGTCATCATCCACGTTTGCACGTCGATCTCAATCGCTAGAAAAATCACACGTTCCCATATTAATGGAAATCCGAAATGAAAACTAAGGAATTCGCGACATACTATAATTAGATTCCTCTCGAGATGTTTGATAATGGATTTGCGTCTAGCCAACGAGGAGTCCTTTGCCATCTTTTCAGCATCTTCACTGCTCGGTGTTCTTCCCCAGCGAGCACTGGCTGCTTTGGTCTCAGCTAAGGTTCCGGCGACAAATTGATCGTTAAGAGCTTCTTTTCTCGACTCTGTGAAGAAGGATGGCGCTAGCTGGCGAATGTGTTCTTCGTTGTCTTGTTGGAGATCTCGTAACTCTCTCCTCTCTTTCAAAGCCTTTGTAACCGAAGGTGGCAAGAAATCGTTGCCCCGATAAAAGACAATGAAATCCTTGTTTCTAGATAGTAAAGTTCCTCCGGTTAATATCTGTGGACAAGAAAGATTATAGAAGCCATTTTAAACAAAAATCCAAAGAGAAACACAACTCTAGTTAAGAGATCGAGATCCCGGGCTGAATCAAAAGACGAAAGGGTATCTTTTATACATAAAAAGATCTCTTATTTTGTTTTCTTCCAAGAAGTCAATTTCCATTTCGAATTCTATATGCGAAGTTACCAATTGGATCTTTTTGCTTCGATTATCCTCACCTTGAGCTCCTCGGCCATCCTCTCGTTGCACGTGTTCTGCACGCCTCGTTTGATGGCTATTTTCGCAATGGCGCTCTTCTCCCACAGCTTCACCATAGCCCTGGCCAGACCCTGAAGCTCTCGGTTTCTCCCTATACACATTTCCAATACGTGGCTTACATAAGCAAGCCACCGAAAGAAAGAAAAAATATAGTAAGTTCGTCGTACCTAAAGCAAAATGTGGAAGCACCGTTCTCGCCATCCTACGTAGTTTTGTCATCTGCTTGTTTCCTACACAGCCCCTCATCCCATAAGGAAGAAGTCGGAACGGAGTTTTATAGTTGGGAATAATTGCAGGAAGTAAGTCGGCATCAACGGGCAAAGGCTCACGGCCTTGCCAATCGGTAAATCTCGGCCCTAAATCATCCAATAATGCATTCAAATCATTCAAGTAATCGCTTTTGATCTCTCCCTTGGATTGAACATTCGCACGCTTTCCAGAATTTGGAGTTGAAGAAACTAATGTTTCAACAGAATCCTTTGCCTGATTACCGTTTAAGTAATCGCTTTCAACAACTTCTATTTGCCGGGATGTATCTTCGGGGATTTGATTGGTGTATGATTGTACACACTGAAGATTGTAAGACATTCCTCTGTATAAGACAACCAAACTACCCGATCTCCATATCACCAAACCTCCGGTTTTATTCTGAGGAAAAAACAATTATAAGTTAACATAAGTCGAACACAAGTTGAAACCGAGCATCATTCTGAGAATTTGTAAGGTTTTCAGTATAGGTTAAAGGGCTTTACGGATTTCCACTCACTCCAAAGACGAGCATAAGCTAATTAACTTCGCTAGCCGAAAATTAAATATCATAATCTATTGATGAGCATTGTTCTTGTTACTAAGTGAACCATCAAAACTACTGAAGAAAATCATATGTAAAGAATTACTTCCCATCCAAGCAACAAACTTCTCATAAATTACAGCTACAACGAGAAATGATCCGCGAAAAGAAGAGCTCCTGATTCCGAAAACTCACCTCCAAAATCCCGTGAGTTCGTCTCATGTTGAGCGAGAAAGGCTCTTCGAACTTCAGCTTCACCACTTCATCCAATTCCCATTTCTCTCGTATATTTCCGACCAATTCCTGGGTAATTCCTCTCGCCCCAACCTTTATACGTCCCGGCATTCGCAGAGAAATGTTCCTCAGCCGCTTCAGCTCGTGCTCGGGAAGCGTCTTCTCTGCCGTCGCAGTATTGCTTCTTTTCCATTTGAACCTCTCAACTCCGTCAGAATCCGTTCCCGCCAAATTCTCTGGCGAACGACCGCCCAAATCACCGTCTTTCCTGTTATCATTCTCGATTTTGTGCAATGAGAAGCTCTCGTTTCTAGTGTTTCGCGAGACCGTTGTTCTTTCTTGTTCTTGTTCTTGTTCTTCTTCTTCATCGTCGCTTTCGGAATCGAACTCTTCGTGAAATCTGTAACCGAGTTCGGGATTGTCTTCACCAGCACGAGCATCAAACTTCCTACGAAATTCACTATCACGGATTCCCTTAGTTTCGCGCAATGCGAAGCCGTTTGAGAACGAATTCGCTGAATCGCCGTCTTTCTCACTCTCATTTCCAGTGTTTCGCGAGACTGGTGCTTCTTCTTCTTCTTCATCGTCACTTTCTACATCGAATTCTTCATGAAATTCGTAACCTGGTTTGAGATTATCACTATCAACACGACCACCAAATTCCCTATGAAACTCAGTACGGAGATTTTCCGAAGCTTCCGATTCACGGGTTTTAGCTTCGCCGTGACTCCACGGAGCAGAAACCACAGCACTCGTCAAGCCGAAACTCACCGAGCCACTCACAGAGGAAGCTAACTCGGCGACCGACTCAGCCTCTTCCTCTTCCTCTTCTTCCAGTTGTTCCTCTTGCCATGGAAACTTGTCTCTGCGAGAGACGAGCTTCGTGGACCATTTCTTGTGAATCTGGTCGAGAAAGCTCGGCCTGGGCTTCCTCTTCGCCGGATTCTCAACCTCGAGAGCAACCTTGACTCGCCGAAGCTGCGAGTGATGCCGGAAGTGAGAGGAAGAGACTCTGCGGAGAAGAAAGCAGAGCGAAGGAGACGAAGCAGAGTGCTTCCATGGAGAAGACCAAGTTGGGCTCAGTGAGACCGCCATGGATAGTCTCTTCCTTCGTCCTTCAGCTTCTTAGAATCTGCGATTTCACAAAACGACAAAATCTATCGCAAACCACATCCTTACATAAAACGACATGCAAAACAAACACGACAACATCGTGAAAACGACATGAAAAAAAGAAACACAACACCATTGATTACAGCGAATCAGCGATTGTATTAGGTAAACGACAGTCTCTAAAACCTTTTTTTTATTTTTTTATTTTTAATATTTCTTTAATAAAAGGGAAAATTACGGCAAAATACCAAACTTTTGCTCAACGTGACTCCCGTGAACCCAACCTTTAAAACTAGTGGCAAAATTACCCATTGTGCATTGACCGTGACTTTGGCATGAAAACGTTATTTTTTTCGTTAACATTCGCCACGTCGCCGTTAGCGGCAAAAATACCCAAACTTTTTTTTTGAAAAAAAAATAATTTTTAATTTTTTAATTCATATTTTTTTCTTTACTTGATTAGTGATAATTTCTTGAATTCCAAATACATGGAATAACACAAAAGTTAGTCAAAACATCAATTAATTTCTTAATGTGCTTGTATAAGCTACATTTGCGGATAAAAATCTTATTATTATGAGAAATTTTATAGATAGCATTACACAAAAGTCGATCATGATAACAATTATCAATTGTATATTAATTTTCTTGGAAAAACTAATTTTCCGACTAAACTTAATCATAAATAAAACAATTACATAGTTAATTTAAGGTTGACAGTCAAACTTTAAACAAAATCTTAATCATATTGTTCGTATTTAGCATCGCTTGTTCTTTTTGCAAATGAAGTAAATAGCCACTAATTTTTTTGGATTTCTGGGTTGAGTCGGGTTCAATGACTATGAGCTTTGAAGTTAAGTTTTTTGTTTTGTTTTTGTCATTAAGTTAATTTTTCTATCTGTTTATACTTTATGGTTTTTTCGTTACTATGCTTTGTCTTTAGAGTCTGAGTAATGTTTTTTTTTTTAAATTATTAATTTATTTCAGTTAAATACGAGAGAGAGTAAATTAAAAACAATAGAGATTAAATAGAAAAAATAGTGAGATTGAGTGCCCTGTCACGTGGCACGTTGACTAAGAGATGTTAAACAAGCTTGATGGAATTTGTGGCGCCACACTTCTATCAAATGTGGTTATTTATACCGAGATTAACCGGTATAGCTATTGTTTACACGATTATTGAAAGTGGCACGTTGAGTAACAAATGTTAAACAATCGTGATGGAATTTGTGCGCGCCACACTTTTATCAAACGTGCCGAGATTAAATCGGTATAGCTATATGTTTACACGCTTATTAAAAGTGTCGCTACTTTTACCGCAAATACTCTTAGTTAGATGACTTTTGACTTTGTCGTTGTTGCAGCGTCTGACTCTGTCTCGTACTTGAAAGAGGCAGTTTAGAATCTATGGTCGCTTTTATTTCTCTCTCGTTTTCATTCTCTCTTTCAAAACTTCGAACTCTCGTATCTCCCTCTCTGCAACTCGGATTGATGCGTGGTTGGTACCGTTGGAAAGCTCTCGATGAGAGGAAGCCATTGGTGGGCGGATCTTGACCGGAAGTTGCAGGTTTTGGCCGGAACGGTGGCTGGAAGTTGCTGTTGCAAGGTCGTAGATTTACTCCGAAATAGTTCGATTTTGGGAAAACAAACACCGGATTCGGGCTCGGGAGTCTCGATAGTGTTCGGTGGAGGTGCTCCTCCGCCGTCAGCCACCGCCAGCGGCCGATGTCGTTCGTCTCCGATATTGTTATTGGATTGGGGATCTTGAATCCCTTATCGAAGGGATTAAAAGCCCTCAATTAATTTCGTCATCCGACTTCCGGTAAACTCCGATCTCCTTGCCCTAGTTATTGAATTTTACAGATGAAATTGAGCATGTTTTGGGCTTTTTGATTATGAAATTGACTCTGTGATTGGGCTTAGCGTAGTTGAATAATTCTTTGAGGTAGGTTAAATTAGCGAATGGATGTCTAAATTGCTGCCTCGTTTTCCGTGCCCGAATCGAGTTCGTCCCCATAAGTTTAGTGATTTAATTTACCAATGTAGTGGCTGTTGCTATAGCACATAACTGAGAATTAAAAGTAATAGGGAAAAAAAAAAATCAAAAAATTAATTTTTTTTTGTTTTAATTTTTTTTGGCGAGGAAGATCAAAATGTTGGCGCATTTGAAACCGAAATTCAAGACAGTGGAAGTTGCCCGAAGCAGTCCGATCAAGCATGGCCCAACACCTCTTCAAGGATGTCATTGTTCAATTGGTTTGTTTAGAATTTTCATTTTCATTTTAGTTTTTGCTTTTACCTACTAAATCAAAGTGAAACGATGATTGAAATCGATAACAGAAAAGTAAAGTAATCTCGGAATTGCATCAAACGATTCATACATTTGAGTTTTTTGTTTTGCAATCCTAGTACTAGACCCAATATGATATTGAAAAAACAATTCAACATGAAGGTGCATCTCTTTATTTTTGTCGACCAAGTTCGTGTGTACTTCTACTACTAATTCATATTTTTATGTTCAATACACCTCTTAGTTCTTCTTAAACCTTTAATAAGGGTGTTTTCCAATTGAAAAGAAATCAATAATAGTTATAACAGGCCTCTATATTAGAAGATTTATGTATGTGTCATCTCTGTTAGATCGTCTTTTAATCATGTAAATAATGGACTTTGTCCGATTGAAAATAATTCCAAAAAAAACTTTAGAAAGTGGGGGACTAATGGTAGTGGTTCAATTCAAAGTGGCGAATATTTATTTTGGCAATGTTGTGAATAACCTATTTAAGCCTCGAGGCGTTTTCTCGCATTGCCTCGAGGCGTATAGCCTCGAGGCGTTCGAGGCGTAAGCCTTAATAAATATTATATAAATATCATACGTATTAGGTTAATATCATACGTTAATATTATACGTATTACTATAAATATTAAATTAATATCATACGTATTACTATTAATTATTAGCTTTAAAATAGGTAACAAATTCCTGAATATTAGGTTAATAAAAAAAAGATATGAAATATTAATAATATATTACAAAATTAACGGGAAGATTTGGAAAGATTTGGAAAAAAATCACAAGAATATTATTTTAAGCCTCGAGGCGCGCCTCGAGGCGAGAAAATAACGACCGAGGCGCACGCCGAGGCGCACGCCTTAATCTTCCTTTCCGAGGCTTAAGCCTCGTTGCGTTTATACCCTCCGCCTCACTGAGGCGCGCCTCAAGGCGCGCCTCAATATCGTTTTTCAATACACTGTATTTTGGTACACAAATGTATTCAAAATCTATAAGAATTTTGTGTAAGTTTGGGCCTTAAAATGGGCCAAACTGAATTTAGGGGCAAAAATAGTTAAAACAAATAACTGAGCTTTAAATTTTTTTAGTAGCAAATAACATTTTTTTTTTACTATTTAATTTGTTATATATTTAATGATAAATATACATTTTCCCCAATTTCGCAGAGCTCGATTCCTCAGCCTCAGTCTCGGTCAGCCATGGGAGGAAGTTGCTGTTGCTTCCCTTTGGTGGAACTTGATGAAGAGCTCCAACATGCCCACCAGGTTAGGGTTTCTAAGCATCGTTTTCCAGGACCTGAAAATGGAAACAATGAGCATAAGAGTGAGTAAGGAAACGATTGGCGAATTTCTCAAAGGCAACTCAAAGGCTTCCATAGTTTCAACAGCTGAAGCAAAGCAAGTATTTCAGTTTCTATTATATAAAAAAGGAACCGATTAACTATGGAAAATACTTTTTTTCAGGCACAAGGTGATAGACAAGCTATTAACTATGGAACCGATAAACGAGTGTTTCAGGCAATAACTATGGAACCGAGAGCAAAACAAGTATTTCAGGCAATAACTATGGAACCGAGAGCAAAACAAGTATTTCAGGCAATAACTATGGAACCGAGAGCAAAACAAGTATTTCAGGCAATACTTGCTAGCTCGGTTCCTTGCAAAACAAGTATTTCAGGCAATACTTGCTAGCTCGGTTCCTTGCAAAACAAGTATTTCAAATTTCTAGCTCGGTTCCTAGCAAAATTACTTGTTTATCGGTTCCACAGTTATTGCCTGAAGTACTTTTCAACAGCTGAAGCAAAACAAGTATTTCACTATGCAAAATCCTCGGTTACTAGCTCGTCGAGAGCTTGACTCCCTATTGTGCCTGCTATTTTTTCTCAGACCACCGTCATGGACCGGCAACGTCGGGAAAGGGAACGGAAAAGGCTTGAGGATGAACAGGCAACCTCAAATTTTCCTGAATCCTCGTTCGTGGATATGACCTGTTAGTCTTGCACAGCTATTAAAATGATGGTCGTCGTTTTTTTGTTGTTGCAGCAAACAGAATTGCGACCACAGAGTTCTACCCGAGCTGTGATTACTGGAGGCAAACTCTTAAACTTATCAACTGTATATATTCACTACTGTTATTGCAAATCTGATATAGCCCGAGCATCGATGAGTCTTGTCGTTAGTGATTTAAGTGTCGTGAGCGAGTGAATGTTGTTAAGCGTTGTTTAGAAAGTTAGTCGAGTCAGTGTCGTTAATTGAGTCCATTAGGTTCTAAGCTCCTTTCCCTATGTAAGGGAGTTCATATTAATGAGAAAATTTAGCCAAGAACCAATCACAAGACTTAGTCTCTCAAGAGGAGAGATTAGGTTTTGTGAAGGTTGGCCTTTGTGTTTAATCGTGTTCATCGTGTGTTCGTGATTCCGAGAATATCGATCTTGGCTCGTAACAAAATCCTCTGCTGTTATTACTTTTACTTGCGAATTCATATTCCACGATGATCAAATATTTATGATTCCAACTAGTGTGAGCTATTTTTTCCAGGAACGCTTGGAAACTTTACCCCGGTGCCAAGAAGAAAGCCAATCCGAGTTGTAATCCACAGTTATAATCCAGAAGAAGTTACATCTAAGGAAGCAGCAGTTGGAGTTGTGGTAAACTTGCCGGCTTCGATTGAACAGCTCTTTGTACTCTCAGGTAAACGAAAACAAAAACCTCTTTTACGAGTCCCCGATTAAATTTACTTATTTTCAGTCTAACAAATAAATGTCTAAAATTATATGAAATGACGATTTAAACCTTCCATATGTTCGTGCAGAGAAAAGGTTTGGACGAAAAGGAAGCAGAATCGTGATGCATGGCAACGTGTTGGTGGAAGAACTAGACGTCTTAAGAGACATGGACAAGATCTACATATATTAGGAGGCATAGAACTTTACTCCATTGTTGAGCATGTCTACATGGCTTAAGCAGCTTTCTGAAACTGCTCCTTCTATTTCCGCCAACTCGTTCTTCCTCATCGTAACAGCGTCTTTGCATTTTTTGTTATTCCAGCACAGTTTTGATTGATTTCACTATGATCAAGGTGATGGAACATCTTTCCCTTACCGGATTATCGTTTCTCCATCTCTTCTATATTATTTTCTGCAATTTGTGTGAGGTCTTAGAAATCCGGGATCCATCACAAGGACGCAACACACTGTGTGAGAATATGATAATCTAGTGTGTTGCAGCCTCTTACAAAAACAACTAAATTCTGAAAGAGCATTGATCATCTTATTAAGCATGTTTTGAGACAAATCTGATATCGAATGTAGAAGAATAAACGATTACACACACACAGGCTCAAATTCTATGGCTGATTGTAGATTATATAGTTTGATTAACCTCGAAAACTTGGAGAAATAAGTGGACTCGCTATTTTATTTTCGCGTATATTTTCGTTTATTTTTTCCCCGTGTCACTTTGAAGTTTAGACACGTGACTTGAAATAATAATAATTTAAAAAGTACCATTGTGCTAAAGACTACAATTTTTTTGATTAAAAATATATTTTTCATAATCTTTGAATCTGAATAAAGAAAGATGACATGATTTGCGGGTATTTGCATAGGAAGGCTCTTCGAACTTCAGCTTCACCACTTCATCCAATTCCCATTTCTCTCGTATAATTCCGACCAATTCCGGGGTAATTCCTCTCGCCCCAACCTTTGTACGTCCCGGCATTCGCAGAGAAATGTTCCTCAGCCGCTTCAGCTCGTGCTCGGGAAGCGTCTTCTCTGCCGTCGCAGTGTTGCTTCTTTTCCATTTGAACCTCTCAACTCCGCCAGAATCCGTTCCCCCCAAATTCTCCGGCGAACGACCGGTGCTCTTTCTTCTTCTTCTTCTTCTTCTTCTTCTTCTTCTTCTTCTTCTTCTTCTTCTTCTTCTTCTTCTTCGTCGTCGTCGCTTTCAGAATCGAACTCTTCGTGAAATCTGTAACCGAGTTCGGGATTGTCTTCACCGGCACGAGCATCAAACTTCCTACGAAATTCACTATCACGGATTTCCTTAGTTTCGTGCAATGCGAAGCCGTTTGAGAACGAATTCGCTGAATCCCCGTCTTTCTCACTCTCATTTCCAGTGTTCAGCGAGACTGGTGCTTCATCATCATCATCATCATCATCATCATCATCATCATCATCATCATCATCATCATCATCATCTTTGAGAACGAATTCGCTGAATCCCCGTCTTTCTCACTCTCATTTCCAGTGTTCAGCGAGACTGGTGCATCATCATCATCGTCATCGTCATCGTCATCGTCATCGTTATCGTCGTCGTCGTCGTCGTCGTCGTCGTCGTCGTCGTCGTCGTCGTCGTCGTCGTCGTCATCGTCGTCGTCGTCGTCGTCGTCGTCATCGTCGTCGTCGTCGTCGTCGTCATCGTCATCGTCGTCGTCGTCGTCATCATCATCATCATCATCATCATCATCATCATCATCATCATCATCATCATCATCATCATCACCATTTTCTATATCGAATTCTTCATGAAATCTGTACCCTGGTATAAGATTATCACTACCAACACCACCACCAAATTCCCTATGAAACTCAGTACGGAGATTTTCCGAAGCTTCCGATTCACGGGTTTTAGCTTCGCCGTGACTCCACAGAGCAGAAACCACAGCACTCGTCAAGCCGAAACTCACCGAGCCACTCACAGAGGAAGCTAACTCGGCGACCGACTCAGCCTCTTCCTCTTCATCTTCTTCCAGTTGTTCCTCTTGCCATGGAAACTTGTCTCTGCGAGAGACGAGCTTCGTGGACCATTTCTTGTGAATCTGGTCGAGAAAGCTCGGCCTGGGCTTCCTCTTCGCCGGATTCTCAACCTCGAGAGCAACCTTGACTCGCCGAAGCTGCGAGTAATGCCGGAAGTGGGAGGAAGAGACTCTGTGGAGAAGAAAGCAGAGCGAAGGAGACGAAGCAGAGTGCTTCCATGGAGAAGACCAAGTTGGGCTCAGTGAGACCGCCATGGATAGTCTCTTCCTTCGTCTTAGAATCTCGATTTCACAAAACGACAAAATCTATCGCAAACCACATCCTTACATAAAACGACATGCAAAACAAACACGACAACATCGTGAAAACGACATGAAAAAAAGAAACACGACATGAAAAAAAGAACCACGATATTATAATAGTGAACGACATTGTTCTCAATTAAAAGGTAAATAAAATAAGGGTTAATTGCGGCAATAATGCACAACCTTTGGTCAACAGGGTTTCAGGTCCCCAACCTTTCAAAGTGTGGGAAAAAATACACAACATTTGTTGAAAGTAAAATCCGTTGGTCCTTCCGTTAGGGATGTTAAATTTTGCTGATGTGGCATCGTTAAACTGCCAAATGGACTGCTGCCAACTTGTAATATTAATTACATAACTTAATTAATAAGAATAAATTAAATCAGATTTTAATTATGATTTAAAAAACAAATTAATACTTTAAATTAAATAAATAATTTTTACTCCCCCTAAAAATCTAACAGACTCTTCGTCGAACATGACTAAAATTTTGAAAAACGACGGATGATTAAACACAACTAAAATTTGCAAAGATTACATAACGACAGTTTATTAGAAACGACTAAAATTTTGAAAAAACGACAGAGTATTAAAAACAATTGTAATTTAAAAAACGACATAGTAAAGATGTGAATAATATTGAAGCACGAGTTTAAAAATAGGAACTACGCGTTAAATAAGTATTGCTCGTTAATTTAAAGTTTTAATTGATTTTTTGAATCATAATTAAAATATGATTTAATTTGTTCTTATTAATTAGGTTATGTAATTAATATTACAAGTTGGCAGTCCATTTGACAGTTTAACAATGCCACATAAGCAGAATTTAACATCGCTAACGGAAGGACTAACGGATTTTACATTCAACAAACGTTGTGTATTTTTTGCCCACACTTTGAAAGGTTGGGGACCTAAAACCCCTGTTGACCAAAAGATGTGCATTATTGCCGCAATTAACCCATAAAATAATACTTTTATTGTAAAAATGAACTAGTGAAACTACCCATTGGTTATCGCGATTGTATAAAGATATATACGACAAAGTCTCTAAAATAACCTTCCTTTGATTTATCAATTCCACTATGTTTTCTTACGTTTATGTACCGATAGTTGTTCTGTTCGTTCTCTGTATTAGAATCTGGTTTTAACAAAAAGCTATCTTTTGGCGAAAAATAAAAAATAAAAAATTCAATGGTACAATACGACATAATGAAAAAAAAAATACGTTTAATTCGTTGTTTTGTCGTAAACCAGGCTGATGTGGGCTCATCCACGTGGCAAAAAAAATACTATGTCAGCAACCCACGTTTGTCCACATGGCCATAATTAACAGGTAAGTTAACTGCGTTATGACAATGGAGTGGTCAACGCCCTAAATGTCACTTTGGGTACTTTTGCTACCACTTTTAGACTTTGGGTACACGAGGGGTTCTTTGACCAAACTTTGGATATTTTCACCGTCATTAACGAGACATTTATGTCGGTGAAAACGACACTGCTTGTGAAATAATGTCATTGTTTGTGGAAAAACGACATTGGCACTATTTGGTACAACTTTATTTTTTTTTAAAATTGCTTTTAGTTTTAGTTTTTTAAATTAGTTTCAGTTTTTGAAACAAAAAATTATTACAAAAAAAAAAAACTAATAGATGTTTTGTAAACTATTTACAAAACAGTTGTTGCTGGTAACAAAAGCTGATTTAACGTTTGGTAAAATAAATATATTTAGAGTAAAAAGACTAATATAGATTACAATTTTTTTTTTGTTTTTTAGAAAAAATCAGAAGGTAGAAATTCTAGCTTTTACAACTCATGTATAAAAATTTAGAATCGCTTTTGTGTTTTTTTGTAAAAAAAGCTTCACCAAACACTTGAAAAACAGTTTAGTTTATTCTAAAAACAAAAACAAGACTTTTTAATCTAAACCAAATGCATCCAATATGTTTCGTAATACTTGTCAATTTTTTCGTAATTAAACTTGACCAGAATTGCCGGTCTAGAAAAATATGATATTCAATTGAATTTAATAAGTAAAAACGAATTGTAATTAATAAATTGACATTTAAAGTAAATAAAATGACACATTTTATTGTGAAAATGAAACAATTTTAATAAAGGACACAATTAAATACAACATGTATTTGGATAAAGGAAAGAGTCTCTAAAACATGCTTCTATTCTTTAGTAAAAGCGAAATTCTTGGGAAAATAAGAATAATTTTCTAAAATAATTGATATAGAGATATTTATTAGATAAAAATAAATAAGGAATATGATGAGAATGTAATGTAGTAAACAATAAATATGCTACGAACAAAAATATGGAAGTTTTTTTTAATAGGAATATGCGAGTCAATAAGGGATTTTATAGTTAGTAAATAGTAAATACCATATATTTTCCGTATATATATATATATATATATATATATATATGGAAGTTTATTACGAACAAAAATATGCAAGTTTTTTTATAATGGAAACAATAAAAGAAATTTGTTACCATTAAAACGTATTAGGCTATTAGTTACCACGTATTTTATGCGATTTAGTTACGAAAATTCGTGTATATATATATGATGGCATGATTGATGAATACATGGGAGATAATTCGAAGCATACGAGTCTTCCTCTTTAGATCTCTCCCTAAATGTGCGAAGCTGGGGAGAATCTTAAGGCGAGAGACTTGCATTGCATTGCTTGGTAAATTTAACAATTCCACGACTAAATTCCAAACTCGTTTACAATCTTTTTGGTATTTATGCCATTGTTTTTTACATAACTTTTTGTTTCTTCTTGTCTATCGTCATTATTCAGTAATTTTCCAGTATACTTATTTAACCTTCTTTTAATTTGTCACTAAATTCACAAGTTTTATCTAATTTTTCGGGTTCATAGTTTTAATTATAAAATTACGCAATCAGTGAAAACCGCAACAATTGATTATAGGGATTGTATAGATCAACGACAGATTCATTAAAACATTTTTTTACAGCTAATAAGAGTTAAAGTTTTATAGTATAATAATATTATATTAGTTCAAATCTCATGCAACGATCTACTATATTAATTACTAATCGCTTTTCAATTCTTACCTAAACACTGCAAGGTTTGACAAAATATATATAAATATAATGAATTAATGGAGAGTCGTCCCTGTCGAAGCTTTGTGTAGGCCATTAGAGAGACACAGTGTTCTCACGTGTAGGTGCGAAACCCTAACACAATATCTCTGCAGTATGTGAATATTCGGATCTTGTCTCTCCGAAAATCTCTATCAAAAGCGTTCCCTTCTCACAAAGAATAATAAAAAGTATATAGAAGAAGATATCGTGTAAATTATCACCATAATTCATTGATGAATAAATAATATATATCTTTTTTTGTTAGCCAAGAACTCATGATCGTCACTTTGGTGGGGGCTGAAACCAGCTTTCATGTCTCCTAGTTCCCCGCAAACTTCAATGAGTATTTAAACACATTATATATATATATATAAATATATATACTTGATTGTTTATAATCATGAAAACGTGTGAATCTCATAAAGTATTATCTTTGTATCTACCTTTTAGGCCGCAAAGTTTTGCCACTCTTTTTTATTTCTTTCTCTCTTTACATTTGCCACTCTTTTTTATTTCTTTCTCTCTTTACATAACACACACACATACACATATATATGCACATATATATAACCCCTTTAAAGAAGAATTTGATTTTACATTGTTTATGTAGATAATAAAAGGATAAGTTAAATTCTGATTTTTTTATCATCTAATTAGTCTAACGATGAACATAACGCCTTGCTAATATACTACTATCTTCAAGCAAACTTAAAACCCATCAATTCCTTCAAAACTGATTGTTCATATAGTTACACACGATTTCGGGTAATTATGTAGTCTCAAACCTGCACGAGATTGTACTCTTTCGGATCAAAGAATTTTAATAGATACGTTTTACCAATCAATTTAGAGTAGAATGTTAGGAATTTTTCCCTAATTCCCAATTCAAAAAACGATAAAAACGATAAACGAATTGAAATCGACACCAGAATTATAGTGGTTCGCTCCCAGTGAAGGAGGTAAGTCCACTTGCCGCCTGTAAATCTCGATCCACTATCAATCTCTCAATCAGAGTTTCTGGTTACACCCTCAATCTCGCCTCTCTCAATTTGTGTTACCAAACGCACTAATGACGGCTACAAGCCTTATAAGCGAAAAATAAACCTAGGGCAAATAACCCGTGTGAAAAGTCTAAAATACCCTCGCTACATAATGCGTAATACAACATAGAATAGGCTAAGCTTGACTGCTCTGCGTCAGGTTTCGATAGCGCTTCCGTGTAGATTAGGCTTCACACTCAACATAGAATAGTTTGTGTTGTTATTTAGAGTAGTTCTTTTGTAATTTTCAGTCACTTCTAGAAAATCTGCAAGGATAGTATTGTTGAAATGCTATTTTTGTGGTTTATTAGAAAGACACTTCTCAATTAATAGGTACAACGATATAATGATCAAATTATGAGACATACATTATTGATTATACAACTACAACGGTACTGCTCAATTATATTATAAGATTTAATTCTTAAAAATAATACACAAAACCGGAACCAACGATCAGTGATTTGTGAGAAAGACACCAAATCTAGACCTCTTTTCAGGAGTATATATGAGTATATACACATGTATTTTAATCCAAACTATATCTAGATTATTCTAAAATTAATTCTATATTATTTTAAACCCAATTCGATGTTCCTACTATTAGTGCTTATTTACATGTAAAGAAGTAGGTCCAATTATCACTATCTTCTTCCTTTGTTGTCTGTGATCATAGCATGCCAACAAAGACAGATTCTCAAAGCTGTAATTAAAGAGATTATAGCTAATAAATTAGATGTGATAAGTGGCTAGACTACAAGAATCCACCAAGAATATTAATGTATGTTAAAATATAAAAAAGTGGGGGTTAATCATGATACTAAGCGGCAAAAGTCAGGCCACATTTTTGTGTGTTTAAAAGATATGATCACCACGTGCAATTAGGGACACTAATGGACATGGAATATTGCTTTTGTGTTGTGTCAAGCTTTGTGGAACATTTTGCGTCTCTTTGTCTTTGCTCTTTCCTTGTGGAAAAACAATATTAAGTTATTTATATATATTTTACATTGAGGAATTTTACAGCCTTGATTGGAAAAAGGTGGCTCTAAACTCTAAATATATTACCAAAATAAATTTTTAATTATGAGACGTGACAACGTTGGTAAAATTCACACTTTAGTTGATCGGAGGGAAAAAAAAATAACCAGAAGATTTTGCAAAAGGTGGTGTTTAAATTGAATTTTGAAACTAAATATATAAAATAATATATAAAACTTAGAGCCTTTAAATTTAGAGGCTCGGAGCACCAACCTTGCTCGCTAATAGCAGAAAACCAAGCCTAGTGCAAGATCAAGATATCACCACGATGAAGACTATCTTCCTGCGATGAAGTAATATTTTACAAAGCTTATTAACTAAAATTTAAAATCGTTGTTCAACCAATATCACCGCAGTGAAACGATATCTTGGGATGCTTTAACGACCATTATAAACATTGTGCATTCATTTTGCACGTACGATAGTCGTCCAAGCATACGTGTAAGCTTTAACGACGGAAACTGGCGTGTAATCTTTTCTAAATTATTTTTAGCTATCATGCAACATAATTGTTTATCGAAGGCGAAAAAATATATATCACTGTTTACATTGTATACTTTTGACGTTAAAAACAGTGAGAACAGGCCGCTCTAGTAATTAATTGATAATTTTTAATTACTTTTGCCGTAAATATCACATAAATTAGTAATATTGATTGTTTGTGGCTGCTACTTTTATGTCTGCTCATTGCCTGGAGATCTGCAAACATTCTGTTTGCCATTGAGATGCTTCTAATTAGGCTGTTTTCTTTCTTTCTTATTCTTTTTGCTTATCTTGAGGAAGCAAAGACTTGTTATGTATTATGATAATCACTTTTAACTATTTTATTTACATAAGCTAATAATGATATAGCCAATAGATCTTGTCTAAATAATTGACTCTAGATCTTACCTAATTTTTTTTATTAATGAATTAATTAATTATAGGTCCCTAGAAAAACTTATCTATTGCTAAGTGTAAACGGAAACCAAACAATTTTGACAAAAGTGGTTCATTGTTTCTGCTAATGGAAATGAAACGAAAAGGTGTTGTTACAAATAAAAAATGTCTCTGATTTCAAAGGAATATTAATATTATGCTGGATTATTCTAATCAGAAAAGTGAAGCTCCAAGGAATAAAATCTCATTTTGATATGATGAAGCTCCAAGGAATATTAATATTATGCTGGATTATTCTAATCAGAGTAATTAGGTTCATGTAAAACTACTATTAAATTGTTAATATTGCTTATTGAGAAAAGTAATGCTGTAAATGATGACAATTTGATGGAGCACGTCAATATGGCAACAAGAAGATTATGGAATCATGCATATTCATGCATAATTGGTGGAGCACAAATAACCGAGATCTCGTGCAATCTTCATTTATTTTCAGCCTTTAGTTTTGATTATTTCAACCTTTATTTTCGAATATTTACTTACCTTTTACGCATTATTTACTTGCCGATTGTGTGGCGCTTTCTTTCCTTTTCCGTTCTTTTCCTTCTCTGCGCTTGTCGAACACGATGTTATAACATAGCCTCAAACATTGTAAGTTTTTCAGTTGATTATGAATTAAAAATCGAGCTTTAGCTTGTGAAGTCGAGTTTATTCTCGCAAAGACGTGTTCTTCGTATTCCGCTCTACATCAGTTGGTATCAGAGCCATTCGATCTTGCGCGATGGCGCCGAAGAGACGATCCGCTCGCGATGCATCTTCAGACGAGGTGATTAGACGTAACGAATACGCTGGATTACGTCTACAGGGGGAGGCCTTAACATGCTTCGTCGAAGCGCTTCTTCAACAGCGACCCGAAGCACAGCCGGCCCCTCTTGGCGAATCCGACGCCAAAGACGACCACGACAACCTTTTCGCCGGAAATTTTGGTAGACACGTCCACGCGATGCGTTCGCACGACGAAGCTCTGGAAAATTGGCGTTGGGAGTCGGCGTTCGAGGTGGTTATCCCGAAGTACGTCGAGTTTGTTGATGGTGAGGCGGAGTACGCCGAGATCGCCTACGATGAACCGGTGTACGATGAGTACGATGAATCTGTGTACGACGAAGCCGTGTACGATGAGGCGGAGTACGCCGAAGCCGTCCATGACGAGGCCGTGTACACCAAGGTCGTAAGCGATGAGTTTGCGTACGATGAGATTTTATCGGTGTCAAGCAAGGCCACCACAGTCGTTGCACCGAGCGAGTCCATTAATGCCGAGGTCGTGGTGACAGTGGCAATTGTGTCACACCCGACAAACAAAAAAAATTGTGGTAGCGATTTCATTGCCGATCTACGACAAATGGAGCAAGGGCGCGAGCATGACAAACAAAAGATGACGGTTGGAGACATCACGTGGTGTCGGCGGGAGCGTAAATGCAAGGAAGTCTTTTTCCGGCGACGACGTTGGCGACGACACGAGCGCGAAAATGACGGCGAAGTTGCATCACGAACCGACAACCAAAATTCGGAACGAATTTTTTCGAACCCCGTGAGAATGGTGCAAAGATCGTGGGTCAAAGGCTAAAATCATGGAATAAATATGGCATCATCATATATTCATATCTCGTGTGATTTGTTTTACTGTTTTTATTTTATTTTGAATTGTGATATTTGATTTGGTTTGATTGTTGCTTGATTTAAGGGTTAGTAGCACTTATTTAGGATAGATTGCTTTAGCTTTATATTCAATATTATTTATACGTGAGTTCTTGTAGAGGGGATTTTAGAATATTATGAATGAAAATCGATCTTTTATTGATCAAGAGTGTTTTCCGTTTTTCCTATAATCCGAGTATACATCAGTTGGTATCAGAGCCACTCGTTTCTGTGCAGAGGCACCGATGAAACGAGCCGTTCGCGACGCTTTCGTAGAGGATATGGTGAGACGAGAAGAGGTCGACGGATTCCGTGCTCAAGTGGAATTGCTGATCCGTCAGATGGCTGTGATGATGCAGAATCAAACGGAGCAACGACGCCGAGACGAGTCCGACACCGAGGACCGAGCGAACCTGTTCGGGCAGAATTTTGGCGACTACGGTCACGCGATGCGCCGACGTGAGGCGGTCCCAGAAGATGCGCGATGGGTAGCGGCGTTCCAGGTGGCTATCCCGAAGTACGACGAAACGACGTACGATGAGGCGGAACACGGTGAGGCCGTGTACGACGAGTCGATTTACGGCGAGACGGAGTATGACGAACCCGTGTACGATGAGTACGACGAGCCCGTGTACGACGAGTACGACGAGCCCAAAACCATCTATGACGGGGTCGTGTGTGACAACGCGGAATTTGACAAGACCAAGCACGAGGAGGCCGAGTGTGATGAGGCCGGGCATGAGGAGACCGAAGATGACAAGAAGAAATTTGAGAGTGGTACATCTATAATTCTTGTTGTTCATGAATCATGTTTGACCGCGAGTGAGGCTCCGAAAATGAAGTGGAGCTCGACCGTGGATGTCAACAATGAAGTTACCAAGAATAGTTATCTAAAGAGGCGCATATATACCCATGACAGACGAAAGAGAAGCGTCGAACACATTGTGCGACCTCGAGGGAGATGTCGATCCAAGGAATTCGTTTTACAACGACAACTTTGGTGCCGACACAAGCGCGGCGATGACGGTGGAGGCTCGACACGGGCCGGCGGTCCAAATTCGAGGACGAATTTTCTCCTCATCGGAGAGAATGATGGAGCACGTCAATATGGCAACAAGAAGATTATGGAATCATGCATATTCATGCATAATTGGTGGAGCACAAATAACCGAGATCTCGTGCAATCTTCATTTATTTTCAGCCTTTAGTTTTGATTATTTCAACCTTTATTTTCGAATATTTACTTACCTTTTACGCATTATTTACTTGCCGATTGTGTGGCGCTTTCTTTCCTTTTCCGTTCTTTTCCTTCTCTGTGCTTGTCGAACACGATGTTATAACATCGCCTCAAACATTGTAAGTTTTTCAGTTGATTATGAATTAAAAATCGAGCTTTAGCTTGTGAAGTCGAGTTTATTCTCGCAAAGACGTGTTCTTCGTGTTCTTCGTATTCCGCTCTACATCACAATTGCTTAGCAATTAATTATACAATTGGTCAATAAGGCCTTCTTATTTTAAAATTAAAAAAAAAGGGCCTCATTATGTTTGTCTACCGCAACCACGAGATAGCTATTTTTTGAGCTGACCGGCCTAAAATTGACAACAATACCGTTAAATTGCCCACGAGGAGCATGTTACCTATACGAAATTCGTACAACCAATGAAAAGTGTATTGTCCCTCCACAAATTTTACAAAAAACGAGGATATGCCCAAAAATGTCTATAGTGAATGAACTTTGAGTAGAAATTCCACGATACCTACACGTGAGTTTTTTTTTTTTTTTTTTTTGGTAAATCAAAGTAGTCATTTAAGCTTTGAAAACAAAACTTTTCTTTACTTTTGGCTTATTTATGACTCCGAAAACAAGATTTGTTGTTATATACTTAAGTACGTATGAGAATATTAATGAAATTATACTATTATAGAATATTTTTATTTATATGTTGGAAATAGTAATATTATTTTACAGAATATACCCCTTAGCATACCCATCAATTACCGGTATAACCCCTAAAATCAAATCGGCAAAAATCGACATTAGTATTTTAAAAATTTTCCGTTGGCAAACCCGTTTGTTGTCGGGTGTCCCGTCAAATTGGACTATCTGCATTTCGGAAATTATGTTTTCAACCTTGATAAGGACAACTTGATTGAATATTTAAATTTATATCTTTAAAGACATGGTTCGAGCCTTACGATTATAAAAAAAAAAAGCACTCTAAATGAAATCATGTAATGAATAAATTGACTTATTAATTAGCTATCTTTTATTATTTTTATAACTTTCAAATTATTAACGACACCCCAAGACAAGAACTAATGCGTGCCTCATGAGGTAGTATACAATATTAAATAGAGGCTGGCTAAAGTATCCAATTTGTCCAACTGTCCAAGTTTATCTAAACACAATGTTATCATGCAGTGACACCAAACTAAAGCTTTAAAAAGCATATATATATATATAATTATATATTCTTTCTATTATATGTATCCATGCCAATATGCCATTAAGAATATTAATTTGCCTTGACGATATTACACGTCAGCATGGATCTCTCTTTTATTCCTTGTGTGTTCACTTTTGTACAATATTATATACGCTGATTATAAAGAGGACTCAATCATGTGTGTTTAGATATTATATAATCATATATATATATATTGCTTACAAGGACAGAAGTCTGACAAAATAAACTAATGAACTTTTGTTCTTCTTCCCTTTCTGTGGAAACTCCAACTAAGAATATTGAAGAAATTTTAGAACACCACATTTATTCAACTATACAATCCAGCTGTTTCATGAGCTAATTTATATGAACCACACGTGAACCTTTATATATATAGAAATAGTCACCACATATAAAATTACTTAATATATAGAGGTTTTTGCGGCAAAAGTTGCCAACTTAAGGTCAGTTGGACATTTATATGGCCAATGCGAAAAAACTGTGGCAATAGGACCTAAACTTCCTTAAGTATACTTCATGCAAATTTCCATCCAATTAAGGATTGACGTCGACACGTGGAGTTAACAGAGTTACAGGTGGCTTAACTTTTTCTCAGCCATGGGTCGACATTGGTGTGCCACGTTGGCATTGATTTTCCATTATTTTCTCAGCCATTATTTTCTCACCAGCTTTTATCAAATTTGGGTTTCTCCATTTTTATTCTCCTTCTCCTTTTTCTTCGTTTCGTTGGTCTCCTTCTTTGTTGTGTTTAGGGCTCTTTCAAATCAACTGCTTCTTCTCCTTCTTCTTCGTTCAATCGTTCAATGGCCAGTGAGGGTTCTTATTCCGGTCGTAGGTCTAGGCGACTAGATCGGGGGGGGGGGGGGGGGGGAAGGAATCCCGCTGCACCTTACGATGGAGTGACTTGTTACTGCGGTATGGCCTCTAACCTACTTACCTCTGGAACCCCATCGAATCCTGGCCGACGCTTTCGCAGATGCTACAGAATGGAGGTTTGAATTTCAAAACCCTAACTGAAACTCCATGCTCGTAGATGCTACGGACGCGGATTTGGGTTGTTAATTTTTTATTTTATTTTATACTTCCAAATCAGGAGGAAGGAGGGTGTGACTTTTTTCGTTGGGTTGATCCCCCTCAACCAGGGGTTCCTGCGATTCGAGGTAGAGCTGTAGCTGGATGGGTCGTGGATGTGGGAGGCGTGGTGGCGTGCTCTTGCCAGAGAGATGGGTTTATGTTGTACGTGACTTGGGATAAAGTTTTCTGCATTGTTGTAGTGATGGTCATGCTCTGGTTATTTAGATAATTTATGTTCGGGTTGAACTTCTATCGGTGTTTAGGGTTTATGGCTGAAATTGTATCGTGTTGAACTTCTATGCTAATTGTGTTTTAATTTCCAGCTTATTTCTTCCTCATTTGATGTAGGTTCTAAAAATTGTGTTTGGTTTGGTGAAAACATGTTCAAAACGACATGGACCTGAAAACGACATGTTTAAACGACAATGTTTTGTGAGCTTGAACGACATGTTCCACGGCCTGCGTAAACGACAAATACGAAATTCACAGTTTACATTTGTTTGATTCAACACAAATTTCACAATCATATAGAGCAAAAAATTCCAGCAAATAACAACATTGGAATACCAGGAAATAATATAATATTGTTCCAAAATATCACGTAGTTACCATACCACAGCTACCGAGCACCAATATTGCTCCAACATAGCACAAATACGAAAGACCGACACTGTTCCAAAATAAGGCCAAACATACCATAAATAGTAAGGCCTTAGCATATAACAATGCCTTCAACCATGGACCTTAACCTACTTAATATTGTTCCAAAAAAGAGTGGTTGACCTAAATACATACATATTGTCACCATGGACATGATTTCTAGTTCGCTTGGGATGGCGGCGGTGGTGGGGTTGCCTGCGTGGTTGCCTGACTCGATGATGCCTCGGATACTTGCCTGGCCCGTTGTGCTGCCCGTCGTTCCCGCCTCTTCAATGTTGCAGGAGTGACAACGGCCTTCAAGGGTCAGCCCATTTTCTTAGGAGTCTTCGGCTGAAACATTTTATAAACAAAATGGAGATATATATAAATCAAACAAAATTGTATAAAATAGTTTTATCACAAAACCAGATTTACATAAAATAGCTTAAATAAGTAAACTAGATTTATACAATTTTATAAACCAGATTTATAAATAATTAAATAAATATATAAACCAGATTTATATAAAACAGTTTTATCACAAAACCCTCTTGTATATAAAATTGTACCTGGTTTGAAGTCGGGTT
Organism: Parietaria judaica; assembly: GCA_954871525.1. NCBI lineage: Eukaryota > Viridiplantae > Streptophyta > Magnoliopsida > Rosales > Urticaceae > Parietaria > Parietaria judaica. The sequence continues at coordinate 905,062 of OX940864.1, read as the reverse complement.
GGTACAAGTCCGACGAGTATGTCCCCGCACACGAAAGTTACGGCAGCAATTGATCTGGCCAAACCGGGAAGTTTTGGTGGCTCCACGTGCTGGCTCACCGGCTGAACGGCTTCTCTTCTTCTTAGGACGACCCGGCAAAACCGTGATTTTCGGTGGGCGAATGACACTCATACCCGCACGTGGCCATTTGTCTGGGCTTGGCGCAGGTGTAATGACACCCGCATATTGGTTTACAAATGCCTCTATCTTGTATTCGTCAGCCACGTAGTCGTATATGTTCATTTGAGCTCCCCATATAGCAGAAATTACATGGGCACATGGAATCCCAGTCAGTTGCAGGCCTCTGCACGTGCACGTACGAGCCACCAAGTTGACGACAAACGACTCCGAGTGGCCCTTGTTCACTTGAAACAAATATTGGTCTGCCTGAACACTCAAACAATTCCTATCTTCTTCTTTATTTTTTTCAAGAATCTTCAATATTTTTCGATCAACTGGTGCAATCCACCTAGGCACACTCACCCTTTTCTTGTAAAACCTCTTCATCAGCCAAACCCTAATAAACTCTAACATGGTTATAATGGGCTTGTCTCTACCCTCAAGTATGGCAGAGTTGAATGACTCACACATATTGTTCACTAGCTTGTCACACTTATTTTGAGCACGAAAATGAGACTTCGTCCATTGACTTGGTCTTTTGGCCATCAACCAGTCATAAGCTGCTTCATCGATGCTCCTCAACTCAGTCATCTTCCTCGTGAAATCTTCGAGAGTAGTAGCCCGAGCTGCCCCCCATAATTTTTGTTTCAGTATGAGCCCCGGGAAAAGAAGGGCAAAGTTGGCATGCAAGTGTCTCACACAGAACCGTATCTCCGCCCCATCGAAGACATTTTCCTCAGCAATTCCAAGGCCCTTCTGTTTGTCACTTATGAACGTGAAATTCATAGGGTTATCTGCGTCTAGATCCTCCTTCAGCAAGGATAAAAACCATGCCCATGTCTCGGTATTTTCCTTTTCACACACGGCATATGCAATCAGAAACATAGAGTTATCTGCATCCACTCCTACTGGTGCGAGTAAAAGCCCCCGGCTTTTACCTTTAAGGAAACACCCGTCTAACCCGATCAGTTTACGGCAATGTCGAAATCCTAACTTGCATGCTTGCAGACAAATGTAAACCCTTTGGAAAACCCGCTCATCATTAACCAGTTCACTCTTAACAATTGCAGTTGATCCGGGCATGAGTTCCCTCAGTTGTAGACAATAGTCCTCAAGTTTGGCAAACTGTTCTGCTGCATTGCCTTCTAGAAGCTCCATAGTTCTCTTCTTAACTGAATAAAACATGCTCTGAGAATAGTGAGAGTATTTGGTGTTGGTCACCAACTGACGAAAATGCCGAAATTGCATATCTGGGTTCATCTTGAACTGGTCCAAAAAGTTATTCGCCAGCCATTCCGAATTAACGTGTCTCGAGTTGAACACGATGCCACAGTTGTGCTTATTCACAAGAGTGTTGACACGGAAGGTTGTGTTATCACGCCTCTGAACACGTGCATAAACCACCCAACCACATTGCGGAGACTTGCACTTAGCACGGATCTTCACACGATTATTCTATAGCCATATGAACGAACGGTTGATGTGGATAAAATGCTCCTTCAGTGCAACCCTCAACTGCTCAACTGAGGCAAATTCTAATCCGAGGGTAAACTTGAACTCTGACCATGGCCTTCCTGGAGTGAAAGTATGGGTCCTCATGTTGAGTCTAGGCTCGCCATCTGAATCCTCGTGCACGCTCTCAAAGTCAGCTACATTTAGTGGCATCTCGCTATCGGAATCATAGGCCTCTCCTCCATTAGGGTTCACACCAAACCCTTGGGCCTCTTCTTCATTGGGCCACCAGTTTGGTGGATTAGGGTTCACACCAAAGCCTTGGACCTCTTCTTCATCTAAGGCGTACTCTTCTTCCAGAAGCTCGTCTTGGCCTTCATCTGGTACTTCCTGTTGCCTTCCTCTTGGCCTTCATCTGGTACTTCCTGTTGGGCTTCCTCTTCGGTCTGTTAAAATTGAAAGTCAAATCAAATTAGTTAAACTTATAGAAAGAATAGTCAATATTTATATTGAAAAGTCAATAGAAAATTTAAAAATTACCTCTTCGGCCTCAGCATGTTCATAGGCCCAATAATTGTATTCCTCAGAGTCACCTTCACTTTCAGACTGGGCTTCGTAGTCTGGATCAGACTCCTCAAACTCATCGTCAGCATCTTGTGCAACTTCTTGAACGTTGACTTCTTTGCCTTCCTCGGAGTTGACTTCTTCACCTTCCTGTGAGATGACTTCATCCTCAGAGGTTTCATTACTATCTCTATTGTTCACAACAGGCGCTGGCAGTGGAAGGAATGTAAACTCCTCAGGCCCAATGGCGCGTAAAGCGCGCATAACGTAGACATGACAGTCACGATAATCCCACTCCATCAAGTCACCGAACATCCGCAAGCAATCTGCGTCCGTCCTCAACTCAGAACCCTCATCCACAGAAAACCCAAGAGGAGTCCACCAGTACCCTATGTTGTTCTACCGACCAATAAGGACCATCAGACGATCCAAATCCAGGGTGCTGAAATAATCCCAGTCGCAGTAGTCGAAGCACGATACTATTCCACCCACGTAGTCTCTCTTTCCAGCAGGAGTTATAATCCACTCACCACCGTGATGAACACTCGTGGTGAAGAAGCTAGACTCAGAACCTGCAAATATTCAGAAATAGCAATCTTTATCTATTTAGAACCAGTTTCAGATACGGTTTAAAATAAACCCTAAAAAATATTCAAATTCTCTTCTTTATCTACACCAGATCATAAAGCACAACGAGATAAAAAAAAAGCTTTCTTCTTTCTTCCAGTGGTCCCCCAATAGGGTTCTTTATTACAAAGCTCGACAAAACTATGTTTTTCAACAACCAGATTCTTTAACAAAACTATTTAAAAAACAACCACTCACCAACACCTATAAATAGCGAAACAAAACTCATCAAACCACTAAAACCTGAAGAAAAAAAAAAAGCCAACTTAGAAACCCTACGTTAAGAAGAAGGTGAATACGAAGCAAGAAGATCAGCAAACCCCAGAACCCAAAACTCATCGTCAAACACTCTGGAGGCAAAGTGAACAAAAATGCAAACTTTTCTCCAAAGGAACCATTTTTACTCAGATTTTGTGTTTCAAAACCATTTATAAACACTCAAAGCTAAGAAAGTTACAACCTTTATAATGATCTGAAGAAGAAAACCTCTTATCAAACCCACAAAGAAGAACAACAAGAACAAGAATACGTACTGTAGTTTGGAGCAGGTTTGTGACGTGGGTCTCTCCAAGGATCAGGCGCATCCGCATCAGCCATTTCTTCGCCGGAGTTAGGATTTCGCAGAAGAGGGTTTGGGTTCGCAGAGAGAGAGAGAGAGAGTAAGGTGGTGAAGTTAAAAGGTCGCGTCTCTTGAAAATGGCGAGAAAATGATTATTTGATTTAATCCTCATATTTTTTATTGTTCATAAAATTTATTAATTAATCAGGGTTGAGTGTGTAAAACAATTGGGACCCACAGTTAAGCCACCTGTAACTCTGTTAACTCCACGTGTCGACGTCAATCCTTAATTGGATGGAAATTTGCATGAAGTATACTTAAGGAAGTTTAGGTCCTATTGCCACAGTTTTTTCGCATTGGCCATATAAATTTCCAACTGGCCTTAAGTTGGCAACTTTTGCCGCAAAAACCTCTAATATATATATATATATATATATATATATATATATACATATATGATATGCTAACAATAACATCTATTTCCATAGAATTTCCCCTTTGTACAAGTCAACATCAAAGCTATAATAATAATAATAAATAATACGAAACCATGATTAATATCTAGCTAATTAGTAAACTAGCTAATACTAAATACAAGTACGTACGTACTATCACAAAAGAACTAATCTATATTATTCTATAATAATGTAGTATTTTGTGAATATGAAATACGATATTTTATGAGTGATCATAGTTGAAAATTCGCTGCCCCCTTGACAAGATTCTCTTGGGATCAAACATGGCTTTCCTCTCATTGAAGATCTTCCACTTCGAGTGGCCAAAATGCTTCGTCCAATCTTCTTGCGATCTCCAGTAAGGAAGATATTGCTTAGCTTCAATCCCAGCATTCTCACAGTATCTCAAAATCTCTTTGTTTTGATCGTCAAATAGTTTCCAATCATCGAGCCCACACGAATGCAAAAACCCGACCGTGTAGAACACCTCTTCTTCTGGCACCACCGCCGACATTCTATCGTCCCATCTGCACAGAAATCATTTTAGGGGTTTTTTAATATTATTTTTAAACTGTTGTAAAAACGTTGATGACATATATGTATATTAAAAAAACCAAATTGGCTCAATTTTGGCTCGCTACCCGTTTCTTGGAAGACCGAGATATTCCAAATACGGGCTGGCGTTTTGAAACCCAGTAGCTAGGAGTACGTAACGCGGTGAAATTAATTAAAACGAAAAAACAAACTAGTGGTCGGTCTCGGTTTCAATGCTAGCAATAATTAAGACCAACCAAGACTAAACCAACGGTCAATACAATGTTATAAACGTTATGCTTACTTGTTTTTGTTCATTGGGTAGAAAAGGACCGGTCCTGTGGTGATGTTACGCTTGAGAACGATGTCTTTGAAAACTTTGGCATTGAAATCTTCGATGCTTGTCTTGGGGATAAACAGATTCAGCCATGGATGAGGGACTTCCCACAGTCCTTGAGACTGAAGTTTCAGCTCTCCGCTTCGGACTCGATCCAGAAAATCGACGTAGCTCACGTCTTTCTCGAACTTGAACCCGGGCTCGTAGCTCAATCCTCTGAGCAAAATCTCCATACCCTAAAGGAGAAAGAGCAAAACAATTACATATCAGTACCATGTAATACACACACTATGTACAACTTGTAATAAGATATGAAATCTTTATCCCGAAGTTCATTACTGCCCTGTTCTAGGTTAATTTCCGGAAACCGTACCGGAAAAAAAGAAGAAGAAAGGCCCGGTCCGGTATCAATTCTCGGTTTTAGTGTTTCCTTTTATTTTTTATTTAATTTGTATATAGATATAGTCTTTAGGGTTCTTTATATTTCATGATCAGTTATATATTTTTATTTTGTGTACTATGATAAATATTCTATTTGAATAAAAAAAATGTTTTAACAATTTTTGAAATTCGTGTAACAAAATCGACTTTCTACTTAAAGCTGACTAGTCCCAAATTGTAAAGTAAAAACGGGCCCGATCACCTAATTTTTAATACAAAAAAAAAACTAACAAATGTCCGATATTTCCAAAACGTGGTAGTAGACCCGACCTAATATTTGAATGGCTAGAAAACTGGCCGGACCGGGTCGAAACGTGAAAATAGCCCGGTACACAGTACTGATTAATTTCAACCCTAGTAACATATTCGTAATACTGAGTATATTATTTAGTATATACCGTATCGATGGTAGTTTTTGAAACGTCGTCGTAGTACTTGGCGACTTCGAGGCAGTAGATGATCTTGTGGTGCGTGACTTTTGCGATTATCCGAGGGTGATCGGACGGCGGGAAAAAGGAGGATCGCCAGTTGTCCATTGACCCTTGGTTCATGAGGAGTGAACCTTCCAAATAATCAAGTGCTGTTTTGTCGTTCCTCTCGTTGATTTTGATCAATCGTTCTTGGTCTCTGGTGAACGCAGAGAAGTCGCTGTATAGCATCCGTACCCATTTGACCTAACAATAATACGTCCAATATCTTAGTCTTAGAGAATATTATTTATGACACGCAAAATCTTGCCCTAGATACTGCTCAAAAGTTCTACCAATTGACATAACAACTGCACCAACTTATGACAAATTAAGGAGTCCATAAAGCTGATGAAGCCAAGCCGAAGAGGTTTATGATATATCGAAGTATTATTAATGATTCACCGAAAAGCCATAAACCTAACGAAAAACCCGCGAGTTTTTTTTTTTTTTTTTTTTTTTACAAATTTAATAAAAACGAGAAAAAAAAATACTATTGGTAGGAGGATTTTGAGTGGAAGCAGATTTTTCTTTATTTTTTTAGCTGAGTATATTAAATCAAAACAAAATATACTACTAGTCATATTATACACAACGATATAATATTTTTCTTGTAGAAAATGACTGATCGAAATTAAAAATAGATTGTAACCTATAATAATATAGGGTTTGCATGTATATATAATTATATAATATATACCCTTTTAGGCGCTGGCTCAAGAACAATTCTGGCTCTAATTATAATCCCAAAGTGGCCTAATCCTCCAAGAACAGCGAAGAAGAGCTCTGAGTTTTTACTTGTGGAACAAGTCACAAACTCTCCTTTTCCTGTAAAAATAAATAAATAAACAAATTCAAAGATAGGTCTAGGTAAACCCTAAAAAAACTGCATGCATGCAGAAACAACTCCACTTTCCTTGGAGAATTAAATTACTACACAAAACAAAACCAAATAGACATATTAATGACTATATGGGACATTACAATTAATATAATCATATATTTAATTATGCAACCAATAGAAACTGCCCACGTAGACGCAGAAGAAACACCTGGTGTGAACCTGTCTTTAGATTTCCGAACGCGTAGGACCCAATTTCCAAGGCTTATTCCAACATCATTTAAAAGGTTGTCGATTTAATGGACCAAAATATATTCTATTTTAATACTTAAAGACACTATATTGTCTTCAAATCCAGCTTGGAATTCTCCACTCGTGAAACAATAAAATGTGAAAAACATTACATAATGAGAGTATAGTATAGTAGTCAAAATTGTACCCACAAAACAATAATATTATAATAATATGATTGATATCACTTGCGAGTTGCGAACTAACTTATTATAATACGTATATATCCTTGACTATAATATTTTCTCGTTACCACGTCGCATTACACTACGTTATTTTATTAATATTAATTTAATGCTACAAACTATCTAAATTACAATATTTCTTAAGTGAAAATTCACGTACCGGTGATCACATCGAGTTCGAGGACATTGCTGATCTGAGGGCCATACCGGAAGGTATTACCGCAAATTCCAGCGTTGGAGAGAGTTCCTCCGATAGAGAGGTGGAGATAGTCCGTCCACGACACCGGCGAGAGGCCATGATCGAGCGCCACATGGAGCAAATCCCACCATAGCGTTTCCCCACCAACGTCAGCGTAGAATCCCGACGAGGAATCTCCAGCGATGGAGATTCCAACTCCGCGATGCGCTTGCGCCTTCAGCGCGGTCATGTTCACGACGACGCCGTTTTGGACCATCGCTTGGCCGCTGACCGAGTGGCCTTGACCGCGCGCCGAGACGCCAAAGGGCACGGAAGCGTTGTTCGCCAACTTTATGAGCGAAATGATGTCATTTTGCGATGTTGGATATAGAACCGCAGAGGGGAATTTGCGCGCCACGTGGCCGTAGTCGGTGGCGGCGAGTTTTATGGCTTCCGGGTCGGTCCGGAGTTTAGGGCTTAGGGTTTCTTTGGTGGCGAGGACCGGTGGGACCAGGCCGATCAACGGCTTAGATTTGCCGAGGGTGATGATTAGGCGACTGAGGAATATTAACAAGAAGAATGTTGGGATCATAATGTTATCAGCCATGAGAGAGAGAGAGAGAGAGAGAGAGGTTGGTTTAGTGAATAGATTAGTGAAGAAGTGGAGGAAGAGAATAAGGGTTTATATAAGGCAAAAAGTTGCATGGGAGAATATTATAATTTGGTATACAAAGAAAGTAAAGAAAATAGATTATTTAAACATTGTTACGTTACGTGGATTAGAGAATAACAAATCAACGTCCATCCGTGGCCTAACATATATAATATACATGGTCTCTTTTTCTCCGAAGATTTGCAAGGACAAACATCGATCTTGATTTTTTTTATAATAGCGGCACATGTATCTATGTTATAACAAAGTGACCCGATAAGTACTTAAGTAAATCTTCATGTTAGTTTCACATTATATAGTTTTTATATATATATTTACTCTCTCTCTCTCTCATATTAATAAAATACTCGTGCAAAGGATATTATAATATGTAACATGTAACGCGTCTTGTTCGTATTTCAGTATACATAATTATGGCTATGGAGATTCCAAACAGTGATGTGCCCACAGATTTCTCGCTGCCCAAATAATCTCTAGGTGGGTCCCGCTCTAATTTTGAGGGCTAACATTTCCTCATATGTTGGCCCACACGGCGCACCAAACTCGGACAATCTTGACCGTCGGATTGCGAGTTTCTGGTCAACGCACGTCAAGTTTGGTCAAGTTGCATTTTAACCAATGCTTAATGCGTTTCAACTCCTTTTAATTAAATATTAAAAAAAAAAAAACTTTAGCAGAGACTATTGTAACTTGGAAGTCTAAAGTCTTTGGGTGCTATATAATATATTTATATATGAGGAAACAATTAATGGTCAGTTTACAGATTAGTGGGTTTGATAAGATTGTGACAACTTAATTAAATATTATTCCAAGACTAGGGGGACATATGTAATTAATTAATCAGATTTTTCTTCAATGCAAGATTTTGTTTGGGTGTGTTTTTTACGTGGTTACATGTGATTAGCTCAAGGCTAATTAAATTGGTTCCAAACCTTCATATGTTGTCTCACTTTCAACATTGGGTCATGCATGTAGTTATTTTTATTTTCTTTGTTTATAACACTTTATATATAACAAGTATATATATGCATGAGGATTTACTTAGATGGTTCCCAACAAATAGGACATAAGTCTCTCGAAATTTCCATATAGTTTCCTTACTACAGTAAATAAAAAACAATGCGGCATAAGTACTAGCAAGTTAGTCTTCTGCGTGCATCGATAGTTAAATGTGTGTAATAGGGAGGGGGCAGTATCTTCCCACTAAATTTTTACTTAATTTTTTTTGTTATGCCGAAATTTTGATTTTAAAAAAATTAATTTCACTTCAAAAATAATAATATAATTATGCTTCTTAGGATTTGTTTGCTAGTAAGATTCTTATCCTTATCCTTGGTGTTTACCAATAATCCTCACATATATAGTACTACTAGTACTATAGTTTTAAATTACTATAAAGTATATATATATATATATATATATATATATATATTGTTATTTAACGGTAAGGAAATGTTTTATATTTTACATGCGATTGATGCATTGGTCAGAATCTTGGGGGGGTTAAATCACAAATATTTCTAAGTCGTAAGAAAGATATAGATAGTCTCTCAATCTCAACAAACCATACGTGATTAATTATTATCACAAGAGAAACCTTGTGTGTTATATAATATATATTTACTTATTACAAATCCTACTTGATATGAAAAAATAATTTAATTATATAATGATCTCGTTCGTACTTCTAGAAATCTTTCAGTCAGCTTTGTACTTTTTCCATTTTTTCTAATTATGAGAATGACAAAGATATCTTCTGGTTTTGAAGCAAAGATTTCGATTTGAAATGCTTGTTAGAATAACAATTATATGCACTGATTCAAACAATAATCTTTGACCTAAAGATCTCATAGGTAAGAGAAAGGGGTGTTAATTAATAATTATTTAAACCTCATCCAAAATAAATACTATGGATGACGCACTGAAGATATAATCATAAACTATATTTCCGTTCATGTGAATCATGCACGAATATTATTCAATTTTTTTTTATCAAAATGATATTCTAGTTTAAGTAATATATATATATATATATATATATATATGTGAGATAATTATTGAAGCTAAGAACAAATATATGTTATACGTTGATAGCTACATGGCTTATCGTCATGAAAACAACTAAACATGCGTTTCAACATGCACAAACAGTCGTATAGTTAGGTACTCTACCTAACGATCGAAAGCAAGTTGATTTCAAGAAAAAAAAAATTATATAAATTAATTAAGTAACTTATTAATGGCTATACATGATGTGCACGTATAAGCAACTATATTTAGATAATTAGCTCCATCTTCAAGATTTTAGTTTTATAAGTCACGTGAATCTCAGCTTTTTTGTACATAAATATATGTTGAATTGAAGATATCACATTGACATATTCCTTATCGGCAGAATTGGGTATTTAACTGTACACTAAAAAAAAATGTAAACACACTTTGATAAAACAGAACCAGTGTTCGATATATATGTCGTGAGTATATCGGAATTTCAAATACGAAGAATCGATTATAAACCGTTTTTCCTTAAGGATATTCGACTAACTATGAACTACGGGTAATCAATTGTACACGATGAACCAATAATACTAAGGAAAATTCATGAGGTGCCTCAACTATATGTACAAAACATTTCAATTTTTTTTATAGAAAATTTAAATTACGTCATATTTTTTTTTAGAAATATGACGTCACGTCATATTGTAGTACTGAATATATATTGTCACGAACATATGTGACTAGAAAAACAAGTATATGTGTATGCAAATATATATATATATGTATATATGCATAATACATATATAAATACATATCACGGACATGCTGATACATATGTATATATATTGCAATAATAATTATTGGCTATTCACCACTAGTTTTACCACTAGAAACATTTGACCACAGTCAACATTATCGTTATTATTATTCTTTCATTGAATTCCACCTGTTTTTTTGTACAGAAACCAAGCTCCCTAGCTAGATTCATTTAATGTATATATTTAGAATTTTGCAATACATTGTCGATTGAAAGAGTTGAAATATTACGTGGAATTGTTGATACATATCTGCTGTACAAAAGAATGGTATTTATTACAGAAAGATAAAAGACAAAATGAGATGTTGCATTACAAAAGATACCATGTGACGGTGGGGACTAATTCCAAGATATTCTAAATCTTTTTTGGGATCCAATCTCACGTACGTGGTCCAAACTCCAAACCAATTAATTAATTGTTATTAATATGATCATATTGCTTCTTATTATCTTGTATATTCTTTTGTCATTATTGACTATATTATTCTCATTCATTCACTAACTACTCCCCATTGGACTATCAATTTTCATCACCTTCCATTGGACAATCAATTTTGAAAACTAGATCTTATAATAAGTTTCACATTTCATCCCCGTTTGACTATATATATATATGCCGTACATTAATGTATTTGTATTTTTATCCATACGTAACCCGATTCGGTGCCACGCACGACTAGCGAGACTGCGAGAGTGGTATAACAGACGTCTCAGTTGTTTAAGTTGGATAGTCACGTGCGTTTTCACGTCATGGTCGTTAGACTTTGTTGGCCGCATGGCAGATTAAGACTCACACACGTTTTCACGTCATTGCCTCTTACCGCTTATTTGACCTTGATTTCTATACATAATTTACATATTTGTATTTTAACTTGATACATGATCCAAGGGACAAGTCCGTGGCTCAAGTTAAATTTTGTTCGACAAATTATGATAAGAACAAGTATACAAAATATGTGGTAAAAATAGACAGAAAATAATAGGAAAAAGGCTAATGTACGTCAAGCTTTAAATAAACGAAAGAAAATATTTCGAATAGTCGCTTTCTATTACTCTTCTGATGAGTAAGTACGCTTCTCTTAGCTACTTACTTTTATTTATTGCTTTATGTTATTTAACGTGGATATGCATGACTTTGCATGCCATTCAACTAATAATAAAGTAACTTATTTACTCATATATGAACCGATGTAACTTAGTTAATAAATATTTATCTTATTAATTTTATCATATAAGAGAAGTGCGAATGCAACGGGACATTGATACGGACATATGATGTTGTGAGGGATTATAATCCAAAACCCGATTCGGACCGATCTCTAGAACTGCAAAAGTAAATGAATCCGCGAAGGTTTTCTTAACTTGGTATTCAGCAGTGGCGGTCATACATAGGATACAAAATTTGGGAGGGTTAAGTATGGTGATTGGGGGCCGGCTAATCAAGCATAATTAAAAATCAAAAGTACATTTTAAAAAATTTAAGAAAAAAAAAGTAAAATAAAAATGAATTTTGAATGTTTTCTAAAAAATTAGAGAGATTAAAGTCTCTTTGAGGTCAACATTGATCCACTACTGGTATTCGGTACATTTACCTATTCTAACGGTTGTAGAATGTCAGTCAATATCCAATATACTAAAGAAAAATTACATTTACACGTTCAAAAGTTTTCAATCAAGAACCTCTCTCTGTGTGTCCGTGTTTGTTCGCGTGTTCGATGAACACCATTGACAGGGACGGAACCAAGAACACAACTAAGGGGTGACGAAAAAAAATAATTACTAGAATTAATAGTTAATTATTGTTCAAAAGATATGATTACATCAAAATAGACATTTTTTACTTGTCGGGTCACATTTTATTTATATTAATCGTAAACCCGAGTCACATTCTAATTTGTCGATATTAAAATCAACATCAACTTAGACTCTTCGTAATTTTGAAGCCTTATTGTCTTTAAATTTCGGCACTTTTATTGACATGTCAACATTTTTTGAAAATGAATCAATAGTTTATGTTTTAATCTGCAATATTGTTAATTTAATTTTTTTAATTCCATAGTTAATATATCACATCTAACTAAATCGATTTCTAATCAAATTTATAAATTTATTATATCTCCCATATCAGTTTCTATATAAAAAAAATCTAATAAAAGCTACTATCTTATAACTTTAATCAAGTAATATAAATGTATATTGCAGGTTAATTTAACATCTGTCCAATTATTTGCTTCTCGTGTGTTAGTTTATTGGTATCACACTTACATTAATTATTTCATTATTACTTTAAAAATAATTTTAAACATAAAAAAAATGTTTTCTAAAAAGTTGGGGGTGACACTTGTCACCCCCATCAACATACTGTTCCGTCCCTGACCATTGATGCAATGATTTTCCAAGTTAAATTGCGCCAACAAATTCTCTCTAACTCATTAGATCGTAAAAGTCTTTCCCGCTTAAAGATGCAGTGTTCCGTTACGTAATTATATAAGTACTTAACTCCCACCTACGCCAAAGAAATCATTTAATAAATTCCTAAACATGCATTTGCATTTAAAAAAAAAAATTAATTCAAGACTACATAATATCTCTCTCAATAATAATATTAATCGATCCTTTACGATTATTGTACTGCTTATGCATTTGACGTGAATAATACTCAATGTTGGTATACTTAGTGAGGGTTGAAAATTATTTGTTCAAAGATCTTAAGGATCTAGTAGTTATATTCAAAGATCTTCATATCGATATTGACATATATATATATATATATATATATATATATATGAACGTATAATTTCTATTCTACTTGTGAGCATTGCTTTTCAAATAAATATCATCCTTGAATCTTGAATATAATAAATAATAACCTATTGTTATATAGCTAACTTGTGTTAATATTAATTACAAATATATAAATGTGGACCTCCTTAATTAAATTGACATATACGACGATTACGAAGTCATATGTATATGACTTTGTATGTTAGTAGAGAAACATAAAATTATGCAGCTAATTCTAAATAGAATGTTATAATAGATGAGAAAAAATATTTTTTTTTTCTTTCGAAATATGATAGCACATTACTTTGAGATTATCACGATCGGTATCGTACTATTTTCACTTTAATTTTTTACATACGAAGAAATAAAAGTTTACAGATGTGTTACACACACAACCACAAACACTAGATGTCACAAAAAAAGGAAACGGACAAAAAATGTTTCTATATATAGCTTGAAACAAAAAAAAAGTACGTACAAATATGTGTAACACCATGGATTTGTGAGGTCATGCTAGAGAGAGAGAGATATCTTGTGGGCTCAGATTTTGAGACTCTTATTGACGAAATAATAATAATAATAATAATAATAATAATAATAATAATTAAATAACTAAAATAAGAGACAGAATAATCTAAAAATCATAAAACAACAGATCAGAATCAGACAGTACTAGACAGAAAGATAAGAATTGAAAATCTTAAGATGAGACGAGTCTTACGTTTTACTCTGTATATTATTCTTATTCTTTAGAAAATCTTTCTCGAGAGGTGTATATTATTATATGGTCAGTCAAGTTTTCTGAAAAGAAACAATAATTTATTAAAAAAGCCTTTTGAAAATGAAAATTTAAGAATCTTAAAATATATCCATCAGTTATTGGCAATATTTAAAACAAATTTTCGGTATAAATGAGTGTTTGTATTTTAATTACCACTAAATTTATCCGTCAATATACGTATTATCGGATATCAATTTTTTTTTATCATTAAACCTATATATCTCTCTACATATATATAACCATAACTATATATAATGTGTCCAACTATGTATTTTTATTTTTCTTCTCTAAAAGTGGGAGAAATAATAAATTCCATGAATAGTGTTTGTAGAATCTAAAGATTTCCTTATCTTCTATCAGAGTAGTTGGGAGTTAATTTAGAATAGGTTCTCATATAGAGCATTAAACTAAGACCTTATATTCGAGATTATAATACCAAATCTCATGTCACGATTCATTATTACTAGTTTCATTGTATTTTCTTCAAAACTTTACCCTAAGTTTAATATTTCCCAATTTTTACCCCTAATTAATAATGGACATGTTTAATTTAGCCCAATTACAGTTATTATGTCACCCCAATTGTTTACTTTCGGAAATTTTGTAACATGGTTCCGCTTAAAATCATCGTATCATTGCTGGTGCTATCGGTTCTTGAAAACGATGAAATTTCACATCTAGTGATTTTTATAACGACAATAACGCCATCGTCGATAGCATCAATATTGCCAATAAATTTTTACAACTCATCTCACATTCACGGAAATGGTTTACCGCATTTCAAATCCATAAAGACAAAATTCAATTCTATTAATTAATGTGCCGATTAACATTTAATCATACATAAGTCAACATTTACCCTACAATAATTACCTTTATTTACCTTTCAAAAGATTTTTTTTTTTTAAAGTCTCCTACAAAATCGAACACGAAATTTCGTGTTACATTCATATAGACCCACATGTATTTATATCGCATCTTTGGAAACCCTAATTCAGCTAACGCAAGGAAATTAGGTCAAAGCAGTGATCGATCGGATCGTTTAAGATACTTTTGTAGTGGAATTTATCGACAATATTGTCAATCACTCAATCTAGGATAGATTGGCCCTTTCATGGGTGTATCTTTGAGAAGATACTTCATAATGGAATCCACCAATCAGAGAAAGAGAAGTTATGTGAAAGATTCTCTCATGTATATCGTGATAAACAAATGTATATGTACTTTTGATACAGTCATCATGATAGCTTGTCACTTCTGAAATATTTTCCTTTGGTTTGTTTTTCTTCCTTGTGAACGTCTCTTCCACGTACTCATATGTTTCCATTATCACTTTGCTGACTTTTCTCTGTCCATTAGGTCTATGGTTTCATTACACAATTTATTAGATCTTATCCTACGCACATGCATCTAGCTTGTACACTTTTCGTGAGATATAAAGAATGATGATGATAGATAGAATATGATTTAATTTTGATTTCAAAGAGTATCAATTTCGCATATCATGTTTAGTTGCCAGCAGGGACGGACCTAGAAATGGAAATCGGGGGTGACGATTTATAAAAATTATTTTACGATCGGAAAAATAATTAATTACCATCCCTAAATTATATAGTATAAACTCTTTCGATATTAATATTAAAGTTTTTTATTAATTTAATCTTTCCCAAGTATAAGACCCTTAGAATATATAGCATAATACAATCTATTGTACACATTATAATTTTTTGTATATTCTTGAGAACTACTTCGATAATATAATAAAAATATAAAATCATAGTAGATATCTCACAGTATTCAGCTATAACTCACTTTGAATATATACCTTTATTATTACATTCAAATATATTGATTTTTTAAAGAACAATCCACTACTTATACACATATAAATTATATATATATATATTTATTACATGGACATTCACTCGATCGTAATGGCATAGATATATTTCTCACTCAGTTAAAAGAATTTAGGCTCACATCACATTAGCCCATTAACATTATATAGTAAAAATGTAAACTAAGATAGGGTTGGGGTGACATTAGCCACCCCCAACATAAAGTAAGTCTGTCCCTGGTTGCTAGTTGTTTCTGTTTTCGCAGACCGATCTCGTAGATTATTGAAATTTTAATGAAGGAAAACAGAAAATAATTTTAATGATCTAAAATTGAAACTACTAGGGTTCCCAACTTTTATTTCATAGACATTTATAAACATTGGATACTTGAAATAGAAAAAAAAATATTTAGAAACAAAAAACGTCATAAAGATTAAAGATAGTGATCATCTCAAACTTGAAGCTACTGCCTACTAGGGTTTCCCAACTTTTACTTCATAGACATGTTGAATGGCAAAATAAAACGTAACAAAATATATATAAACATGAGATACTTGAAATAGAAAACATAAATATTCATAAACAAATAAAAAAGTCGTAAACCTTAAATGGAAAGATAGTTGACAATGTTGGTTCCACAAATAATTATTGCCAAAACTACAACCCGATAGAAAACGACACAAATTATTGTGATAGTGGGATTATGTGGCTTTGTTAAGCAAGGGAAGAAGCTATATATGTGGGAGAAGCAATTCTCTATTAATCAAAGAGATCGAATACAAGAGTATGAGAGAGATGAGGAGAATACATGCATATGTAGTAGCTATTTATAGAAAAACAACAGCGCTTAAACTTAGCAAGCTTGTGCACCAAGCAAACTTGGGCTTCACGTAAGCCTTCATAGTCACGTGTACTTGCCAAGCAAGTAATATTAATTAATAAAGATATTATATAAACTTGCTGTGTGCAAGTTGTATCAAGCTTATCCACTACATTCTCCCCATGTAAGCTTGACTTGGCTCGAGGTTCGGTACACCAAGGAGTTCTCGCATCTCCGCGAATTTGACTCTCGCCAGGGCCTTGGTGAGTATGTCTGCACGTTGATCTCTGGTGCTGACAAACTCTACAATGATTTCTCGTTTCTCCACACATTCGCGAATGAAATGAAAGCGGGTGTCGATGTGTTTGCTGCGTCCATGAAACACCAGGTTTTTCATCAGTGCAATCGCGGACTTGTTGTCCACGTAGAGAGTCACTGGCTTCTGCTTGGCTCCGGTCACTTCACTCAATAAGTTTCTTAGCCATAACGCTTGACATGCCGCCGCGGTTGCTGCCATGAACTCGGCTTCACAAGACGATAGGGCCACAGTTTCTGCTTCTGTGACTGACAAGTGATACGCCATCCCTCCGGTATTTTTTCTGTCATCGATGTCACCGGCTAGGTCACTATCGGTAAAACCGACCAGTTCTTCAGCTCCATTTCCTCTTCCGTATTGAATCCCATAGCTCGTCGTTCCTTTCTCATAACGAAGGATGTGCTTCACAACCTACTGGTGTGAACGGGTAGGCTTCTCCATGTGACGACTCACCATGCCAACTGCATATGAGATGTCAGGTCGGGTGTGGGTTAGGTACCTGAGACACCCGATGACACGCCTGTACTATGTGGGATCCACCGGTGTTCCTTCAGCATCTTTCTCAAGCTTCAACTTTGCTTCCATCGGATACTTGCTCGGGTTGCAGTCCGCCATCTTGAACTGCTTCAGAATTTTCTTCGCGTAAGCCGACTGCTTCAGCGTCACACATTCCTTATTCTGATCGACCTCGATACCGAGGTAGTATGAGAGTAGTCCGAGGTCGCTCATCTCGAACTCCTTCATCATTTGTTTTTTGAATACATTTATGCCTTCTGCACTGGATCCAGTCACGATCAGGTCGTCGACGTACACACCGACGATGAGGGCCTCCTCTCTTGAGCTCCTCGTAGACTACTTGCTCCTGGGAACACTTCTTGAAACCAAGATTCTTCATACTCCTATCGAGTCGAGTGTTCCATGCACGTGGTGCTTGTCGTAACCCATAAAGAGCTTTTGACAGTTTGTACACCTTGTGCTCCGCAGTCTTGTCGACGAAGCCTTCCGGCTGAGCAACGTAGACTTCTTCTTCCAGTTCACCATTCAGAAACGCTGATTTGACATCCAGGTGATGGATTTTCCAGCCTCGGTGAGCAGCAAGGGGTAGGATTAGCCTGACAGTGTCGAGTCTGGCTACTGGAGCGAAAACTTTTTCGAAGTCTACTCCCTGCTTCTGCACGTAGCCCTTTGCGACCAATCTGGCTTTATGCTTGAGGACGTTGCCTTCTGAGTCCTTCTTGAGCTTGTAGATCCATTTTAGACCAATGGATTTGTGACCTCTTGGAAGGTCGACAAGCTCCCACATCTGATTCTTCTCAATAGACTCCAGCTCTCTCTTCATCGTTTCCTGCCATTCCTTTTCGGTGGCTGCCTCGCGATAGTTGGCTGGTTCCTCTTCACTAACTAGCAGGAGCTCTTCCTGGCTCAAATCAAGCTCCCGTGCTTCTTCGTAGACGTCGGACAGGGTACGAAACCCTCTTGGTCCATCCTTGATCGACGAGCCTCCCGAGCTGGTTCCTCCTGAACTAGCTCTCTCTGATATCGGGGTGATCATGCCTGATCCTGGGTTAGGCGAGCCTGGTGGTGAGTTGGTTCCAGTCGTGCTGCTTCCAGGCAAACTGATTTCTGTTGAGCTGGGCGTAGCTTGTCTCTGGCTGGGACTATGTCCCTCTTCTTGCTCGAGCGCCTCTTCGTCTTCGAGGATGAACTCCACCGAGTTCTGTTCGGGCTCTTCGTTCTAGTCTCGCCAATCCCACTTCTTCTCCTTTTCAAACACGGCGTCTCTGCTCACATGTAATTTGCCGCGTCGGGGGTCGTAAAACCTGTGTGCCTTGCTCCCTTCCTCGGCGCCAAGGTACACCATCGGCTGACTTCGATCATCGAGCTTTTTAAGGTGTGGTCCCACAGTCTTCACATGTGCGGTGCAGCCAAACACCTCTAAATGCTCCAGATGAGGTTTCTTCCATTTCCACGCTTGGTAAGGGGTGCGCTCGCTTAGCGCCTTCGTCGGTAGACGGTTTAGCTCTTTAGCAAACTCCTAGCTGTGTCCATCACAGTCCGGTTTCTTCTCTCTACCACACCGTTTTGTTGGGGCGTGTACGGTGCAGTGAGGTGGCGTTCGACTCCTTCTTCATCGCAGAACTCTTCGAACTGCAGTGACGTGAATTCTCCACACCGGCCGGTTCGCAAGGTCTTCAACCTGTGTCCAGACTGGTTCTCCATGAGCTTCTTGAACTTCTTGAAGACTTCAAGGGCTCTACTCTTCTCTTTTAGCGTATAAACCCACATCCAACGGCTGTAATCATCAACAAGCAAAAAGAAGTACTTGTTGCCGGCTATGGTGGCCGGGGTAATTGGACCACATAGGTCAACGTGCACCAATTGGAGGGGTCGCTCTGCTCGGAACTTAGCCTTGATCGGAAATGGCACCCTTTCCTGTTGCGCGACCATGCAACATTCACACAGCTGGTCGGGGTGTTCAATATTTGGTACTCCAAAGGCCATCTCCTTGTCGCCTATCATCTTGTGCGCGTAAAAATTCACGTGCCCGAGTCTCGCATGCCATAGCCACGCTGGGTTTGCGATCAACGCCATCAAGCAAATCGGTTGATCTACCACCAGGTTGATCTTGTACAACCGACTTGGTGATCTCTTCACCTTCATCAATAGCGCGCCGTCGTTATTCCACATCTTTAGGAACTCTCCGAATAGGATCACTGTATGACCGATCTCCGTCATCTGTCCTAAGCTAATGATGTTACTCTTCAGCTTCGGTATGTAGTAGACTTCGTTCAATAGGCGCTGGTCCCCATTCTTGCACTTGAACAAGATAGACCATCTGCCCTTGATTTCGACGATGGAACCATCGCCGAACTTCATGTTTCTTGTGATCCTCTCGTCGAGCTCTTCAAACTTCGCTCGATGACCCGTCATGTTTCTTGTGACCAGATGTCGGTATAGACCTTCTCTTCGCCATCTACGAGTAGGTTGGCGACAACATTTTCTTCATTGAGCATCACCTTTCTGGTTTGCTCTTCGTTCTTCCTGGTCGAGTTGGGCTTCTCTGCCATCATCAGCTCGTCCACTCGGCTCAGTACTTGGTCGTCAGGTACCTCCTCGCTGGATACCTGGTCGTCAAGTACTACGTTGACGCACTCCTGCTCGACGTGTGTCTCGTCGACCACATCCTGGTCGTCGTGCTTGTCGCTACTTAAATCCACCATCTCCTCGGTGAACATAAGTGCGTGCTCGTCGTCATCGAATCTCACCAGATTCGCTTCTTCGTCGCGGTTCTTAGTATGACACTCATTTGCGTAGTGACCATACTTCTGAAAATTATAGCACTTCACTGTGCTCTTGTCTTTGCGGGTGGCGTCGTCTTGGCGATGAGTGTTACTGCCTCGACCACGCTGGTCGCGACCACGTCCTCGACCTCGGCCTCTGCCACGTCCACGGCTTTCGCTGCCGTATCCGTTGCGACTCGACGAGCTTGAAGAAACATCTTCTCGCTGGTTCCACTTCTGGTTAGCCTTACATTCTTCATGCGTGAACAAGAGGTGTTTCTCCTCTTCTCTGTCGCCATAGTCCCGAAGCCTCTCCTCGTGGACTTTTAGACGACCGACAACCTCCTCGAATGACATAGCCTTGAGGTCGCCTAACTGCTCGATCGACGTCATGATCTGCATGTATCTGTGAGTCACACATCTCAAGAATTTCTTGACCATGGTGGTCTCGTCCACCTGTTCGCCTAGTAAGCGGATACCCGTTGCAAGAGATGAAAGTTTCATAGAGAACTCATCCACGGTTTCACCGTCTTTCATACGGAGGACCTCGAACTCGCTCTTCAAGGTTTGAACCTTGGCTTCTCTGACGCGTTCTGCGCCCATGTCCATCGTTCGCAACGTCTCCCACGCCTTCTTTGCGGAATCCTTCTCGGCGATCATGAGAATGACATCTTCCGGAACTCCCTGATAGATGGCGGCGAGAGCCATCCTATCCTTGCGCGCTTCGACATCTCTGTCTTCTACGGCCTCCCAGACTCCTTGCGCCTGCAGGTTTACTCGCATCTTAACGTAAGCCTTCATAGTCATGTGTACTTGCCAAGCAAGTAATCTATATATTATAAAAGGAGGAACTCACAAGTTGATGTGGCACAATGAAATCAAGCAATTGAGAAATTGATTTTTCTCAGAAGAAGTACCAAGTGGTGTGACACAATGAAATCAAGCATTGAGAAATTCATTTTTCTTAGAATTTAGAATTTTTTTTATATAAAAATCTTATCAATAATAAAGTCTCATTTATTTTCCACTAACAAAATAAAGTCTTAATTATTTCTAATAACAATTAATTTTGTCTCATTCATTTTTTTTTCATTTAATTTCTAATAACTATTATTTTTTTAAAAGGTGAGTAAAAGAAGAAGAAGAAAAAAGGCAACAATTAAAAGGTGTAGTTTATTATCATTCATTATTAGTATACATTGACTACAAATATACGTTTTTTTTATAACTTATAAAATGATGTGGTACTATGTAAAATAAATATTGAGATTTGAGATATTTGTTTAGCTTTGAAAAACAAGATCAATATGTTGAATTCTTATCATGCCCATATGCAATATAATATACACACCTAAATCTAAATCGATCATGCAACTTGTATGAATTAAAACATAAAGGTTAGGAAGATAATGGGTTGAGGAAAATGAATGGGCTATTACCCCATGTAAACATGTACAAAAACGTATGCTCATTACCCCATTAATTAACTTAACAGTTATTTCATTATTGAATAGTACCTCTATATATATATTTAGAATAAATAGGTCATATTTTTTATATTTCCTTCTGCAATTTATAGTATTTTATCATTTTGCATAATCTTTGGTGCTTTCTTTTGCAGGTCATGAAAATCATGGATTCACGTCTTTCGGGTAATTTGGATGGTCGTTTACAAAATCATGTATATTTCGTATTATTACCGTTGAATTATTTGGTATGTATAGAACTTGGTTCATTTTGATAGTTAATTGAAATTTTCTAATCCGGTATATTTTGTAACAATGACCTTTGAGTTGTTTTCTTCTAATTTTTTATTTCTTAATCTTTCGGGCTATTGTTATTGATGGAGTTTTTTTGTTTTATCACTCTCCTCCAAACATCGGACTTGGAAATTTGCCGGATGTCTCCAGTCGTAAGTCTCCGGTAAGCTCCATCTTCATCAATATGTAATCTTATTAATGTAACGGCCCGATTGTTTTAATATTAATCCGTGTGGAGTTGTTAATTTAATTTATGATATTTTACTTCAATTTGTGTTTGACTTAGGATATATGTTTTTTTTTAATCTTTCTTACTTTTCTCATAGTGGTTGTCAGAGTTTTAGATCGGTCCAATCTCCATTGCGCTCTACGACAAGCCTACTTCATCGGGTCTATTTATCCTTTTCCCATTATTTTCTTGCATTTTTTTTACCTATTCATTCTATATTGCAGTATTCTTATATGAGATTAGTATGTGGCTTCTTAACATGAAAGCCAATGGAGTAATTTTTTTTAAGTGATGGGTGTCGAACGACTAAAATATTCAAGTTCTTCTTGCTCTTTGGGCTGTCAATATCTTTTATTTTGTTATGAATTATGAATATAAAATCAAATTCATGTCCATGTTAATAGATTTTATATATTTATGTTAGACATAGGAATTCATTAGTGTTACTTTCTGAATTCCGTTTGTTTGTCCTCCTAAATTCTGAATAGTAATGATGTATTTATTTGTTTACGCTTAATATATGGATGAAGATATATTAAAGTGTTTAAAGATCAACAGTCGGTACAATACCTAAGCATATCATATACAAACACAATTCACCAACACCAAGTAATTCTTTATAATTTCGTGTTTGATTTTTTTTCTCACCGAGTTTTTAGCTTTAGCTAATATGCATAGCGTGAATTTTAGTTTCAACTTTAGTCACAACTGTGAAATAGTCGATTTTTGGGGCAGTGTTTCTGTTGATATTTCAGGGATTTTCTCGAGTTGTTCGTTTGTCGCTCCTCAATTGAGATTCTTTTACCCTGGATTTTTATACGGATTTTCTCGATTTGTTCATGTGTGAGATTATATTTCCCCTATTTTGGTTCCAATAATATTTTTTTTTTTTACAAAGTGTGAAATAGTTGATTTTTGGTCAATGTCACATGACATCCTCTTTATGTTCTCCGAGCTCGAGTTTATCTTCAAAGTTACACTTATTTTTAGGTTTGACAATTTGATTGATTACGTTTGAAATATATGCTTCATGTGTGACATTATTTCCATGTATGTGTCCTGGTGACATTATCAAATTTATTCCTTAGTTTTTCTTTCTTGACATAGTATTTCATCGTAGAAAAATTGAGTTTATATGCCAATGATGCGTAACAAATGATCATTGTGAAACACCATTAAATGGCAAAAGGGTCTTTTTACCATTAACAAATGATCAATTTTTCTACCATTATTTTGTAAACGTAATTACGGGGCTCTAGCATTATTGACCGGGAGACTAAGAGCAAGAGGACCTTGTGATCAAGGCTTAATGGATACGATTTCAATTTTTTTGTTTATCTATAGTGTTAATTAGTTAGGAATTAGCTTATTCATTTTTAAAGTTTGCAGAACAATATTTAAGTTTATATTGTGGTATTTAAGTTAATTATAAGTGGCGATTCGCCTATCACATTTGCTATAATTTATTTAAGATTTGGATGAGAAAATGGTAGCAAATGACAAGTCTTCAAGAAAAACTGCACTTTTGAAGGCTTATCACCTTTGATCGTACAAGTCTTCAATCACACACTTTCATATTTATAGTGTTCATCTTTTGTTATGTTATTGTCTTATGAGTTTTTACATAGCAAGATATCGTTCATAATTACTCTCGAAACACGAATGTTTAAAAAGCTTGAGGGCATAAAATGAATATCGGAATGTTAAAATGAGATTCGTAATTGTCGGAGTCACTTATCACAATGAAAAACAAAAAGCTCATGAAATTAAATAAAAAGCTCATTACTAAGCTTCAAGATGGTTTTTAATTATAATAGTGTTTTCATACTTCTTTTGCACATAATTTTTATGCATATATATATATAATTATTTTGGTCGTATTTCTTTGGTATAAGATTGTTAGTGTGAAATTAAAAAAAAAATTGTTATAAACGAAACTTTGCATGTATGCTAAGTTATCTTTTTTTTTTTAAATAACTTTTTGTTTTTTTCTTTTTCTTTCATGTTACATTATTTAGTCACTAATTAACTTAAATAATAAAATAACCATTTTATGTAAACTTATAAACAATATGTTTTAACCTATTGTTCTATTATTATTAATAATGAAGAGTTTTATCCGTTTGATAATTTCGCTAATTTATGTATGGTTTATTGACAATAATATTAATGACAATATGAATCGATAACAAAAATACGAATCAATTATACTTTTTTAGCAACGATTGATAAATTCGACGTGAATGTCAATTTTTCAATTAAAAAATACAATATTATTAATACAAATGAAAAAAATTACATTCAAAATTAAAAATATATAAAATAAATCAAAATTTAAATAATAGTAAATATTTTATGCAAAATCACAGTGCCGTCCACTAGTATTAATTAATAAAGATATTATATAAACTTGTTGTGTGCAAGTTGTATCAAGCTTATCCACTATAGACAATAGAGAGAGAATATGATCTAAAATTGAAGCTTCTAGGGTTTCCCAACTTTTATTTTCATAGACAATATAATGGAACTGGCCTAATTTAAAAATAATTATTAGTCATAATTCATTTTTAGTTTTGTATCCACTTCACACACTAATGTCTTTAATGCTCAACTTATATCACATGATTATAAACACAATAATATGGACATGAAATAGACCTAACTAACAACTGCATATTAGTATGTATGTGAAGCTTATAAATTATTATTTTAATTAGTTATTGATTAATTACGGACATTATAAATTGCCTGGCCAGTTGGAATTGGAACGTGCTTTGTCCGGTTAAATTTGTCTTCAAATATATTTTTGATTGACAAGTGGTCGTTTGTTTGTGTGTCCCTCGCTATAAAATTCTACATATTAATTCATGATCTAACACGTATATTTACCAAGATTCTTCAGACATAAATCTGTTCAACACTCATTAAGTTGACTTGGACTCCATTATCAAACACCAGGTCAACTCTCTCTCTCTCTCTCTCTCTCTCTCTCTCTCTCTCTCTCTCTCTCAATCTATATATATATATATATATATATATATAATTATGCGAAATTTCTCTCTCTCTCAAAATTATTAATAAACATATATTTCTCTCTCTCTCTCAATATTGATTCGTTATTATTGATTCGTTTTCAGAGGATAAAATACTATTACAATAATTTATTTTGAAGCGATAATATACACTAGTATCTGTTTAAAATTTTATAAAATAATTCTACCAAAAAAGAGACTAGATTATAGTATTGTATCATATTCCAGGTCTTTTCTTTTCATTGATCATATGATCTAAACTTAATTTGCCCAAAAAAGGACTATCTACTCAATAACGTATACCTAATGAAAATACACACTATTAATTCACACACTAATTATATGCTTACTTATTCTATATATATTATTCATTAAGCTAGTATTAATGGAGCTAGGGCTTGACCAGATAATTTAGTCCATATGTATAAAGACGCAATTATATTAATATAAATATGTTTTTAGGTCAATAATGCATGCTATTAAAGGATTCAGAACACCAAGATAAATACTACAACAAATTTATAATTGTGTACAAATTCTTAGTAGAGAATCAAAGAAGATATTACAAGATCTTTGTGAAAACCCTACATTACTAATAGTGATTTGTAAAAGTACTCAAAGATATTAAAATGTTGAAAAGAAAATCATACATAGTGTCCCAAATCATGAACGAATCGTTCAAAGTTTGAATTGGCAAAAACGTGACCAATTCGATAAAAGAAATCATTGAATTCACATGATATATAAAACAAAAAAAATCTGTATAAGATTGTGTTTTGCAACAATAATAGAGATATATGTATGTGTATGTGTATGTGTATGTGTATGTGTATGTGTCTGTATCACGATGGTATAGATATGTCAATAATCATGAAATATATTTGGTCTGAAAGGATCGTCATAATAAATTTATACTTTCAAATAACACGATTGAAGGTGATTGACACAAATTCTTTTGACTTTAAGACAACTACAAAATTGTTTTTTATTTTATATTTTATGTTTGAATTAAAGTGATTAAACTCAAATATTATCACTATATCGTATTATCTATATAGGAATGTGACATTATCACACCCGTGAATTATTGTTTCTAATTATATACGTATCATTTTGGAGTTTTAATCAACCACGCAAGTATTATAAATATACATGCATGGATACTTTATTGTCGAATTTAAGAATATATATACGTGTGTATATATATATATATAAATAATTTCTATATAATCAAATGCTTCTGTTAATTTTTATTATTTTAATTATGGGTGAAGTGAGCAAATTCAAATTTCACTATATACTTTATCAAATGATCTATTGGAATGTTACATTATTACACCCACGCTCAATTTTTGTTCCTAATTAATTCTATCGGTTTGGAGTTTTAATCAATTACTACAGGTACTATAAGAGATACATAGATACTTTGTTGTCGTTTTTAGAATATACATGCAATAACAAATAAGAGGATCCATCGCAATAAAATAAATAAATAAACAGCGGGAAAAAAGGGATATTAGAAAGAAAGAAAAAAATGAAGTAAACAAAAAAGGAACTAAATTAACTAATAATATGGTAAGATTTAAATATTTCTAAGCCTAAAATAGAAATTCTATATGGTAGTAATAAATATGAGTTTTGGAATACTGAGAGTGTGAATAGAATTTGAGTGATATTGAAATAGAGAGGATTGAAAAAAAAATGGTTTTTTTTTTATTTCTACTTAAAGGTTTTGGTCCCATATATGTATCTTAAATTTTATACATTCCAGCTCATTTTAATTCATCTATATATTGAAAAAATATTATATATATATATACATATATATACATGACTTTTATTGTTCCAATTCCAAATAACCGTGAAACATATTAAAGAGACCAAGCGGAAGCACCATATGGTGTATTGGGGTTTCAACCCTCCAAATTTTTTATTTTTTTCCTTATCACTTTTAGTACTAATTTTTTTAAAATTATAAATTAACACCCTCTCTTTTACACTAAAAATTTAAACCAACCCCCCATAGTATAATTCCTGATTCCGCCTATGCCAACTTAGTCTGCGATTCCGTTTTTTTTTTTTTTTTTAATGTTTCTTCCACAACAAGTAGTGATGTTCGGACGACAACAACTTTTATTTATAGTAGAAACTAATATTAAAAAGAAAAAAGCACTACTTGTATTTTCTTCGAAAAAACAAGAGGCAAAAACTATCCAAATACATCCTATCTGTACCTTACATGATATGACCAAACATTAATTGAAAATTTTCTGCCCCGGTGAGAGTATTCTCTTGGGGTCGAACACATTTTTCATAGCAAGAAATCTGTCCCATTTCGAGCCAAAATGTTGTATCCAATCTCCCCGAGCCTCGTAATGAGGAAGATATTGCTTCACGTTGAGGCCCGAATCGCGGCAGAACTGCAAAATCTGGCTGTTTACGTTGTCGAATGCTTGCCAGTCGCCGAAGCTGCTTGCGTGCAGAAAGCTCACTCCGTAGAACACCTCTTCGCTCGGGAACACTGCAGACATCTTATCGTCCCAACTGCAAAACAAATTAAATCATACATATATATTAGAAACTTGTGTATCGTAATTTGCAAAAACTTGTACTGCTAGCTCGTACAAGAACACAATAATTTCTATACTTTTTTTTAATATGGAGTACAAAACTATCATTAATAATAAAGGTAAGCTTTGAATGAAGATGAGTACTGAATACTGAAGACTCACTTGTCGCGATTGGTAGGGTAAACAATCACGAGCCCCGAGGGAACGCGCTGCTTAAGAAGAATGCCTTTGAAGACGCCATCGTCGAAGCTTGCGATCTGGGATTTCGGCACGAAGAGGTTGAGCCATGGATGAGCAACTTCCCAGAGGCCAAGCTTTCGAAGTCTTTGCTCTTCGCTTCCGACTCTGTTCATGAATTCCAAGTACGTCACGTCCTTTTCGAACGAATAACCGTCCACGAAGCTAAGCCTTTTGAACAGAATTTGCAGTTCCTATTGCACACAAATGATCAAATATTAATATCAACTTTCAGACCTTTCTAAATTAATTATATCTTATGAGTAAAATTAATCATGGAAAGTAGGGAGCGAAAAAACTGAAAAAGTAAGTACTCCGTAAATCCAAGTGCGAAATCTTGATCCATAAAAAATCCGTTCTTTTAAATCACATTTTGGGTTTTCAAATTTAAAAAATCGGTTGCGTATTTTATTTTCCAAAACTAAAAAAATAAAGATAATTCGCGGTTGGGGTTTTAGAAAGAAGAAAGGAAATTGGTATTCAATCCTGATTACACCCGTAAACTAGGTAATTACTGACGAAATCTACCTTTACTGCTACTTTGTTGTCAGAGCCGTCGTCGACGTAATATTTGGCGAGCTCTAGCGAGTAAACGATGCTGCTTCGAGTTACTAGAGCCGACAC
Source organism: Parietaria judaica (assembly GCA_954871525.1). Classification (NCBI taxonomy): domain Eukaryota; kingdom Viridiplantae; phylum Streptophyta; class Magnoliopsida; order Rosales; family Urticaceae; genus Parietaria; species Parietaria judaica. Next base: position 876,212 of record OX940864.1, on the reverse strand, counting down.
TCTTAGTTGGTCTACGATGGGATAAAACGAGAGATCTAACGGACCTTGTCGCATCAACACAAAGCCTTCGAGATAATCCACTCCTTTCTTGTCAGTCCTTCCCTTCATTGATATCAAGTATTCTTGGTCTTTGCTGAACAATGAGAAATCGGTGAATAGGAGTTGTACCCACTTGACCTAATCAGTGTCATTAAGAGAGTAATTACCATTAATTAGTTATGATCAAGGTAAAATCTGAAATGAGTATTTAATATAATAATTTGAAGAAATGTTCAAAGCAGTCAATTTACTATATTTAAAGTAAATCATATGATTTACTTTAAATATTACTCAGAAAATTAGAATATAATTCAACTAGTTCAAGAGTATAGAGAAATGCAAGATATATATATATATATATATATACACATATATATATATATATAATAGGTTTTTATAGATTGAGTATCAAACCCTATCAGGTGCTGGAGCTAGGGGAATTCTGGCTCTGGTGATGATCCCAAATTGACCAAGACCTCCAAGAACTGAATTGAATAGGTCCGATCCATCGCTTTTCGAGCAAGTCACCATATCCCCTTTGCCTATAAATAAAAAATCACACAATAATTAAATTATTATTATTATTATTATTATTATTATTATTATTATTATTATTATTATTATTATTATTATTATTATAGTGTCAAAATCCTAACGATATTGTAAGCATGTGAATTTTCGTCATCACAAGATTTGTTATTTCTATGGTGCTGATAGCATAACAATATTTAGGATATATAATAAGCTCTGTATACAGTATAGATATATATTATTTTGACCAAGTTTATTAATGCGATCATTTATATATAAGACTTGAGATATATTCGATTCCTAGGTTCGTCTATTAATATAACAGATTCAACCTAGTAATTATATAAAAATTTCGCAGGGTTTAAGAAGTTGAAAATCGATAGAGATAAAAGTCATGATACATGTGTATCCGATTTCATATTCATGTTTTGATTTCTTTCCGATACCTTCTACGTAATGAAAGGGACATATGATGAGCTTCTAATTTTATCTGCTCCTACCCTTTAAAATATTTATCTAAAGAAATCAAACCCTAATAATATATGTCATATATCACGCTTCTCTTAAATAGGGAATAAAATAGGAAGACTATATTGTCAATTGTATTGGTCATCAACCCATATGAGTTTAGCTAGTTACTTTTATAATAATAATAATAATAATAATAATAATAATAATAATAATAATAATAATAATAATAATAATAATAATATATTGAGTAAGAATATTGTGGAAATAATTGCGAACGTAAACGTTGGAAAATTGTGTGGAAATGCAATTAATGTAGAAAATGTTTTCTATAATGAATAACATAGTAATTTATCATGCATGTGACTTCATAATTCATATATATATATATATATATATATATTAACTATATATGGCAGGAAGGAAAGATTTTGGATTGATTTCCCAAACAACAATAAATTGTAGCTAATAGACCTACAAGTATAAAACGTGTAAAACATCAATGCATTTTAACGTATATCATATATAGTATTTTCAAATCTCTATATAAAGTATGTATGTATAATTGTGATATACAGGTCTACAAAATTAGCCCCACAACATACAAAAGTTGGTTGAATGATAAATGTGAGTCTATATTATCAATTATGCCATGCAACTAGATGCTAGCTAAAACTAGAATCAGTCACATCATATAGATATTAGATATATAGCTCATAGACCACTCTATTAATTATCGAGTTGTATTTTTAGTTAGCAAGCGACGATGGAAAATAACTTACTGATATATACAAACACATGTACTATTTTCAGGTAAAATTTGAAGAGATAAGGCTCCAATATATATATATATACACGACAAATATTACCATGTGTATGTACAGCTACATATTTGAAAATACTTAGTCTATTTTTGGAAATTTCAAAGAGATGAGACTCTTCTTATGTCGACCAACTTGCATTTTGTAGTGCCTAAAAATTCGTACAAGTCGTTTTTTTTTTTTCTTTCTCTTTTTCTTATATGGTTTTTCATGGTTCAACTTCAAAGTGACTAAAAAATTTCAATTTATACAATTTACAATAAAAATAAAATAAAAAAGATTTACATGTTCTGTAATGCGTTATAAACACATTAGAAATACAGATAAGAGGTAATAACAATAAAAAAATCAACAATATCATGGCAATTAATTAATGAAGTCAAAGATTCCAAACGGTCTAATTATTTTTTCTATCAATTTAAGAGGACGAAAGCAGCCAAACTTACGTCAACACAACATAACAATATTACACGCTTTACACAACATGACCGCATCAATCCTTTCACATTTATACGTGCACGGTATACTAATAGAAATGCTGAGACAGGCAAATATATATACGTATATATATATATTATGTATGTAATATAGAGAAAAAGAGAATATATACCATATAAATGGAAAAAAGCCCGGAAATTCTTTACATAATTAGATATCCGAATATCTCATTCCAAATTATATGGCTGATTTTGGCCTCAAATAAGTAAAACAAGTATGAAATATATGAATCATAAATTTCAATGCTTAAAATGTATATTATTATGTGTTTATATATATATATAGAGAGAGAGAAACCTGTGATGACATCCATTTCAAGTACGTTACTAATCTGAGGACCATGGCGAAAATTCTGTCCACTCATCCCAGCGTTAGAGAGAGTCCCTCCAACGCTCAAATACAGATAATCAGTCCACGAAACCGGCGACAAACCATGCTTTAGGGTTTCCACCAAAACATCGATCCAAATCTGCTCTCCTCCCACGTCCACGTAAGCACCCGAGCTAGCGCTTTTCGGGAAAACCCTGATCCCGATTCCGCCCCCGTTCCCTAGCGACTTCATATTCACGACAATGCCCTTCTCGGCCATAGCCTGGCCACGGACCGAGTGGCCCTGCCCACGGGCCGCAACAGTTCGCGGCTCGTGCGCGCCGTTTGCCAGCTTGAGAAGGGTTTCGATGTCTTTCAGGGTCGACGGAAAGAAAACGGCTTTCGGGATATCTCTGACGATGTGGCCGTAGTCTGTCGAGGCGAAGTTGATCGAAACGGTGTCGTTTCGGAACTTCGTTGAGATTGTTGATTGGGAAATGGTATTGACTGAGCATAGGAGAAGGGACAATACAACTATTACGAGAGACATGTTTGTAAAGTGTTGTGAATTCGAGTTCTTTGGTTTTGTGTGAATGAATGAAAAGTGTGAATATGAAAGCTATATATAGCAGTTTAGCTTCGATATCATTTATTAAGATACGTTATAAATATATATGTAGGAGCATTGTCTAGAGTGGACATAATTTTCCAATATTTTTAAACGTGTACGCTTTTCCAATTTTACACGCAAGATGACAATATATACATATATATATATATATTATATAGTACAACATTAGTGTATATTAGGGTTAATTACTCTATATAATCAACCAAAAAACGATGATGATTTAAGAAAATTTTGACCGTATCGCATAGAAGATTTTGTATTGATGTAAAATGTCAAAGACGGGATATTTAGGGTTGAAATTCGTAATATTTATTGGAGTGAGAAAAATCCTCACGCATTTGTAGTATGCAATGCATATCAAATGAGACGTATGAAGAATCAAATATCAATACTGCATAGAAAGATTGTGTTTGACATTTTTTTTTTTTTCGTATTTAGTTAATTGTACTAGTGGGTTTTAATATATATAGTAAATACTGTGATCTTATTCATCCTAATTACTTAGCATATAGTTTAGGAAATGATGATTTGGAAAATTGTCAGATTATTTATTTATTTCGAGACTCGGTCAATTAATTATTAACATTTCATCTGTATATAACTAGTATTAAAGTTGTCATTAATAATCAGGTTTATAATTCATATATATTATTATTATTATTATTATTATATACATATATGGATGCAACCGCCCAAATCTAATGAAGTGAAACGGACTCTAGTCAACCAAGCTTATTAAAAAATTAAATTAATTATTATGTCATAAACCCTGAACAAGTCTACTGTCTTTGGAGTTGACCTGGCAATTAATAATTTAATACTAAATATATTTGTTTATAATTCATTACTAGTGAATGCTTTACTGGAATATATATACTTCTTATTTTCATATAACACACTCTATTGCCAAGAGAAGAACACTAACATCAATATATTAATATAATTTTTATAATTCAATGACACAGGATCATAAAAAAATTATTACATTGTTATAATTATTTATTGAGCACGGCATAAATATAATTTTATCGGGTATTAATTTTAATAACATTATCGTCTAAATAAGTTCAATTACGTTACCAATTACTATTTAAGGCGCATTAAATTGAATGCATTAGTCCCCACTTTTCGAAGGTTATTGAAACATGTATTTATGAAAAGTATTGTATCAGTCAAATTTATAACATGTGCCGATACAATACAACTGAAGCCCCTTATTAATAATAATTAAATGAAGGAAAAAAAAACGTGACAATATTAGTACAAATTCTCTGAATATATATAGTGAATTAGTGATCATAATTATGTCCCCTCCACTATCACAGACTTTAGAGTAATGAGAAAAGCAATCGTCCAGGAATTACAATCACTGGTTTCGGGTGAAAGTAATTTTGTAACAAGACAACAATTATTTTAATTTTCTCCAACTATTTCGTCAATAAATAGATGTTATAGTATTTTCTACAACTTATACAGCAAAGTAGTCCTGTAAATACAGTAATCGGAAAACCGAATTTCCGGAATTTTTTTTAAAAAAATATGGAACCAGAAAATCCGGTTCCGGATTTTCTGTATTTTCTGGAATCCGTTTTTTTTTTTTTAAAGAAAAAAGAAAACCTATACTTTATAATTTATATATCAAACCGGTTTATACTTTATAATTTATATATTAAAAAAAAAAACAAAACAGAATCCGGAACCGGGTTCTGCTTTCCGGAAAAAAAATCCGGAACAAGAAAATCCGGTTCCGGATTTTACCGGAACCAGAAATTTCTGGTTCCGGATTTTTCCGGAAATGTGAAAAACAGAACCCGGATCCGGGTTTTGTTCAGTATTTACCAAGGATTTGAATGTCGTTTTTGCCGATAAATCGTTTGTCGTTATCGACGGACTAACCGTTTGCCGATGGATTTATCGATGGAAAACCTATAAAAGTTATCGTTTGCCGTTATCGAAACTTATCGAACTTATCGATGGATTAATCGGTTATCGATGGATTTATCGATGGAAAACCTATAAAATACTTTCATACATATTTTACACTAAAAATATAACATATAATACTAATGTCACAAATTATAAACATAAAAGTCTCATACAAAATATAACATAAGTCACAAATCAAGTCTCATACTAAATTATATTCAATGTTATAAAACGAAGTTATACAAAAATATTCGATTAACTAGGTCAAATTAACCAATTTACGTAACATATGTACTTTTGCCGCAATAAGTTGAAAATTCAGTAAAACTTCAAATTAAAAAAAAATTATGTCAACTTAACGGTTTATAAATTATATACAATTTTATAAAACGAAACTACACCAAAATATTCAATTAACTAGCTCAAATCAACAATTTCCAAAAAATAAGTAGTTTTGCCGCAATAAGAGAGAGAAACATTAGCATTAGGGTTTGTGGGTGAGCTGTTCCGTACTGCGACAGGCTTTGGTGAGTTTGACTCAGTCAACATATGACTTTTTCATATTTAGCGATAAGCCCTTCATTTTTCGAGAATTAACACTTGAAAACATGAAACGAAAAGTAGTTCACTTTTCCCCTCGAAAAATCGCGAAAACTATAAAACGAGAACGATTAAGGGAGATAACTTACCGAGATGCCTGTTTTGAGCGATAATCGAACGAAAATCGCGAAATTTCGAACCTTGGTATTACAGGTTTACAGCAAAGTATATATAACAAGTTATCTCATAAAGTTGTGACATGAGAATGAGCCACTTGGAAAGAGTGATAGTAATTACGATTATACAATACTCAATCTTTTGCTGCTTAATACGCGTTCGCCGGCGACACGGCCAACACCAAAACTAGAACGGGACCGCAACGGGTGATGATTACGTCAAGATTTAGAAGACGGTTTAGAGATGCTCAAAATACTACGACGAGAGTTTTATTTGATGTGTGATTCAAGTCACAACATCTTCAATCTCAATGATATTTTCAAAATTATCAAGCCCCTATTATATTTACGAACAACATAGGGTTTTTTTATAGTGATTTCCAAGAAATAAAATGCTGTTGTAGTCTTAAAACGTACTAAGTTGGACACATCAAACATGAACTCTCTAATAGATAAAAATAAATTACATACAAACATTCACTGAACTATAGAGCACTCTTTTTAAGTTTTTTTTTTTTTTATTATTATTAATATCACAATATCAATATTATTTAGTTTTATTTAAAGTTCCCTAAAAATATGAAGGAATGGGGCAGACCAATCAAAAAAATTGCAGTAAAAGCTCACAACTTTGTGGATACTCCACTGAATCTCTTTCGGTTGCAATTTACTTGCTTACAAATACATATATAATTAGTCAAACCCTGTATTTTTAATACAGTACTATACCAAAAAAATATATATGTCAACACAAGCCACCGCCAATATATATCTGTTGAGTCTATATATATATATATATACACACACACACACACACGATGATTCGTTGCTAAACTCATAAAATACACACACACACTTATAATCACTAATATATATATATATATATATATATATATATATAGTATTACTGCTTTCTTGTTACACCACTTATTCACTACTTGTCGAACACAAATCCACTAGCAAATTATTATTCAAAGTATCTGACCTGTCCATTTAGAGTGATCTTTAGTTTATTTAATTATATTCGCTGAAAGTGCATGATCTCCAATATATACACACATTATATTTGATTCAGCGTTTTTACATCGTTCAAGGTGCTTAGATGATGAGTTTCTAGCTATATATATATGCAATAATATGGTAAATCTAAAAATAAAAACATAATAATCTAAATACTTGAAAACTATATTACGTCCCTCTCGTCTCCTTTCTTTAGGTACCCTTTCTCTCGATGCGATATTCAATTTTGTACCATCCCGGCAGTCGTAGGGTTTCGTGAGAAAACCCGATGAACCAAATGACTGAATTATGTAAATAAGACGAAGATTGCTAATATTTAAGATAGACTTCCTGCGATCCATCGACGGTATTTATGCGAATATACCTAATTTATTTGAGTATATTTTTCATGTTCGCAAACTCAATTCGAACACGAAATTCTAATCCAATTTTGCTGTTTGTCAATTATTATATAAATAATAAAAATTGACTTATTTGCCTTGAGAAAACGGCACAAGCCTCATGTCAAACTGTTTGCTTCCTAGAGATTCACAAACAACTGAGAAAACGTTTTCTGAGTTCACAAAAAACCTGTCGTTTATCTTCCCAAGAATATCCATTTTGGCCGACAAAATCTTCTAACCAAATATTTTATATATTAACTACAAAACTTCACAAATATTTTATATTTTAACAAGTTGAAACGCCCTAGTGAGTAGTGACTGGACATTGAAGCATGATTCATATCGAGTGCGATCAACGCAAAAACGACATCACTTTCTTGGCACAATGATATATACATACATATATATATATATATATATATTATATGACTATATTTGTCAACGCGCTAAAACAGAAGGGTCTTTCTCACTTTGTCAACTCATACAAATTATAACACGTGACACCAAATTGATACATTATATATATATATATATATACACACACACATAGGTCCTTAAACCCCTAAGACAGTTAAAAGATTGTGACATTGAAACAAACATTAATTCATCCGCGACTGCATATATATATATATACACACAATATTTTTATAATTAGCTGCAAGAGAAAATGATTATAACTAAGAAGAAAGGAAGATGTAAAAACGACAAAAATATATAAAATGAATATTAGGACGACTACAAAATATAAAACGACAAGTAAATAGAAAAACGATAAAAACAACAAAAAAAAAATGATGAAGAAACACAAAAACATGAAAAACAATTGAAAGCAAGATATCAGACTCAACAACATGAAAATACTAACGACAGTTAAGAATTACACATAGACCAAAAACGACAAGTAAAGTATAAACAATATGAATTAGAGAATAGACTGGAAGCAAAAGAACACATAAAAACGACAGAAAACTGAAGAATAAGAAGGAGACTTGTAAGAAATTCTTAAATAGCGATATAATTGACTTTACCATACAACTCTCTCACTTCGATACGACTATCTCCCTACGAACACAAGCACGTAGAGAAGAGAACCCAAGAGGCAGAGTTCAATAATTTTATCGATCAATTGTATTCATGAATGATATATATATGATTGTATTCGTACACATGACTTATTTATATTATATACGAACAAGCAGGGCCGACTCTATTCACAAAATTTTAGGTGATCGCCCCAAGGCCCCAACAAGAAATAAAATAAAAAAATTGGAATCCCATTTATTATATCTTAATAAAAATAACCTCATAATACTTTAAACATGTTTAATATTAACTTTTGGGTAAATAGCGGTACTATATAAGTCGCCATGTTTTAGTTATTTTGAGTCCTCAATTTTTATTTTTATTTTACGGTGTCTTCATGTTATACTATTATGTTGTTTTTACGAACGATCGATAGCCATCGAAACCGAAAGCAAACAAAACAACCGGCATACAACGATCGATAGGCATAGAAACGGAAAGCAAACAAAACAACCGGCATACAACGATCGATAGGCATAGAAACGTAAGAAATAAAAAAGAAAACAATGTGGAATTGACAAATAAGAATTAGACTTAATTAAAGACTACTACGAACGAAGATTAATTAAATATAATAGATTGATTGGCTCTATAGAAAAAGGAAATACGAACAAATAATACATTATAAACATCGAAGAAAATAGTATATATGTGAAGACATGAAGTACAGCCTGAGGGAGTTGAATTTAAGATGCTTTAGAGACCATATAACTCTTCTACTCCGATTCCCGCCCTCTTCTACACGCACCGAAACTCCGCTACGAAGAACATAAGCACATAGAAGGCGAGAATCGGAGTGGAAGACTTCTTTGATCTTTTTCTCTCAATGAATTCATCATTGAGAGAAAACCCCTAAAAACCCTAACGGTGTTAGACAAAATTTACGAAGTATCATTTTTTCTAATAAAAAAACTTTACTCCTTTGCCAAAAATAAAAAAATATCTATACATAATTTCGTTTTCAAATGGTGTTATTGACTGACTTTGTTTCTACACGGAGAGTTGTTTTATAAAATAGTCATTGTTACGGAAACTGTGTCGTTTATATATATATATATATATATATATATATATATATATATATATATATATATATATACACCCTATAATTAAGGAAAACACAAGAATTATATATCTCTTTCATTTGCATTCTCAGCGTATTTTGGGATGAATTCCAATAGGAGAGGTTTACGAGATATATGGAATGAGCAAGTCACATTACCTATGAATAACAATTTTATTATTAAAGGTAGTTAATTATAAGCAACCACCTAAATCTAACATTACCTATGAATATAACAATGCTATATATATATTATTAATAGGTAGTTAATCATAATTATAAGCAACCACCTAAATCTGAAAACTCCAGTATAAAACACGAATGTCGCATCTCAATTGAGCTACACACAACGAAAAGAGCTGTTGTACGCAGGCACGATGAAGACCGGTCGTCTCTTTGTCATTTTTGCCGTGCTGCTTTTTGCGAGCGAGCTTTGCGAGGTAGTCCGTGAGACGACAGTAACGATCACGAACGGGAATTTAGTCCTAGATTGATTGCCTCAGTAGCGACAACATCCGAGTAAAGGAAACTTATACCCGCCAGGCAAGGGCGAAACGTTCCGCTTTGAGACGAGAGATATAAACAAAATTACTTGCCGTTTCAGTTGGGAAGGAAGCAGCAACAACAATTATTACAACATCTACAACGGCGCAATCAAAGGCGTAAATGCTTGCGAGAAATGCGAATGGATCATCAAACAAGACGAGCTGTACGCCCCCATTCTGCCGGAAGAGTCCTCCCTTGCCGCAAGTTTAGGTCATCTTAATCTTCTTCTTGTCTTTGGGACAACAAGTTTTCATTTTTATTTTTACAGAAGCATTATAAATAGTCGTCGCGAATCTAATAATAAAATGGTGGATCAAAAATAATTGAATTTAGTGGTACTTATACCACCACATATATATAAGAAAGTTACTAATATATATATATATATATATATATGTCATACGTCGAACGAATTTATATATTAAATCGCCTTAATATCCTTGGATTTTCATATAATGGAATTTACCAACAATAAAAACTTGAATATATTTTGCAAATATTCCGAATTATTCTCTCTTTTTTGGCCGAATAAACCGACTATAAGTGTTTTATTTAGCACGTCGACTAGTTTCTGAAATATTGCATATTTATTAATTTATTTATTGTGTTCTCGTCGTATTAAATATTAGTTTTTTGTTTATAAATATTTCTATATCGAATAAATTTTAGAAAATTTTACTTGCGTACCCAAGAATTCGCTCTTTATAAATAAAAAGAAAATGTTTTGATGACTATTGTTTTAAGTATAGACAACCGCTATGACAAAGTGTTGTCGTTTTACAAAAAAAGTCACAGAAACTGTGTCGTTTATATATATATATATATATATATATATTATATATAATGCTATCTTCGGAACAAATACAAAAATGCGACATGAAAATAAAATTAAAAAAAAAACACAAGTAAGCAAAACCAAACATGATATCACCCAAATGATAGATCCTTAACATTGAAACGAAAGATGTTTTAAGATTAACCACTCTTTGCAGCGAAAGATGATCGCAAAAAAGAACCCACTTATCCGTTCAAAAGACGGAGAATAACGCTAAGCGGCTGCGACTTTCTTCCCGTCTTCTATGAAGTAAATTGCAGATTCCGGGACCTGTTAGAAAGATCAAGGTTACAATTTTCAGCTAAATTATGAATCCACAATCAATTCAGTGATAAATACTTGGTTAATTACTGTAGTTTAACATGTATACATAATTATATATGTGTATATCAATAAGTTTTACATAATAAGTTCTTTCCTCTCAAATCGTTTAGTTCTCGAAAACGTATATCTATTAAAATACAAGTATAAATGTCGGAGCAAGTATAAGTGTGTCTTACATCGCGCCAGGTCTCAGTAATGAAATCAACAATATCATAAGCTATGTCCCCTTGAACATCAATTTGTTCCTTCTCAGTTGGGCCCTGAACATATAATTCAAATAATACTTTTAACGAAAAGAAAACAAAAACCGTAACTATGAGACGGATCGAAAAAAAAAATACTAAGAGCGGTGAAAACCTTAACAACAGAAGCTCCTGTGGCAAACTTCTTTCCAAGTTTCTTGGAAGCATCACTGAGTTTGACACCTGGAGAGTGATAAACTCGAGTCTTTAATTTAACAGCCTTGATCATATTAAAACTTCAAATAAAGAAACGGCGTTTTGCTCACCGAAAAGCTCGAGCCCTTTAACAGTGGTGATACATTTCCGCTTGTTGCGCGTCATCTTTTCTATAATAACTTCCGGCTTCTCCTGAAAAATACCCATTTCACATTTAACAATAAATACTTATATGTTACTTGATTGAATCAATAATTCTCTTGAACCTACCTTCTTCTTGATCTTGCCTCCGGGAAGACGCTTGACTTCCTCTGGCTTTGCACCTGAAATTACCAACAGTAAATAGAAGAGTCGACTATGGTAATATTATATTACAAACAAATAAAAAGCCATCTGAACAATGAGCGATCCACAACACGGTAAAGACAACTTCCAGACAACTCGTCAACCTAAATTCTTCGGAATACAAAAAATCTTATAGTAGACTTTTGAGAATTGTATTGATCATACCAAGCGACACCGATCACGGAACATGGAAATCATGGGTTCCCTTAACATGCTTAGTACAGAAAGCAGTGAAAGAATGAACCCAAAAGGCTTTAACACACGATCACTAACCAATCATCGCCAAAATAACACTGACAAACAGACCATTATATTTATGTCAACTATTATCTCCGATAACAATTTCAATTTCATCGCCAAAAGCGGACAAGTTACGAAAAAGTGCATCACGTATGTTCAACTACGAAGAAAAAACTTAGTATCCGAGTACAAACGCTCTATCAAGCATTAATATCATCTCTTATGTTTAAGACTAATTTTCTCCTCGATATAAAATACCTATCGACAGGCGATTCATACCGAATTTCACAGAACCGAGCTTTGGAGTACAAGCCTCTGCAATTTTTCTGCTCTTAAGATACAGTACAAACCAATCGAACGATAATCTAAGACACAAAGGTCTAATACGATTTCAACAGACCGAAGTAGATCATCAAGAACGCGCATCGTATTTCCTATTAAGCTTTTGTTTTACAGTGAATTCCTAGTAATGTATGGCATTTTGAACTATTCTCTTACAATATACACTTCGTGTAGGATGAAATTACAGGCACAAACGAAAGCTTTCAAGCTTCCACACATTTTGGATCATAGATAACACATTCAGAGGAATTTCAACGCAAAGAATCTACCTGAAGAAGCAGCTCCATCGCCGCCACGGGAAGAAATTCCAGAGGATTGCAACTGGTCCGCCACTTTATCAGCTTCACTCGCATTCGAATCTACCGAGATCAACAAAGCAAAAGCAATTCACAACAAGCGAAATCGAAAGCCAAAAATCAACTGAGCAAGAGAGAGACCTTTGACGAGATCGGGATAAAGCTCCGGCGCGTTCTGCACGAGCCAGGGCTTGCACTTCTCGAAATCGGGACCGAACTCGCAGTACTCGGCCGGCAAGCTGCAGGCACCGCAGTACAGCACTCGAACCGGTTGGAGCCTCTCCGCCATGGAAGTCGCCGGAAGTTTCGCCGGAGCTGCGCTTCTCTCTCTCTCTCGAGCTCTGTTACCGGCGAGGAAGACGATCGAAACGCTGCGTTTTGGCTGAGCAGTTTTTTTTTTTTACTTCAATATTCTCTTCTTCGGGCTTTGCAGCTGGAGGGAGAGTGATTCGGGAAAGCTGCGAACCGACGTCGTTTTGGAAGCAGAGAGAATGGGCTTCAGATCTCTTCATGGGCTTGCTATTATGCACTATTAAGGCCCATTAGTGTGTAATAATTAATGGGTTATTCTCGGCAAAATTATTTGAAAGTGTAACGGCATAGCGTCGAGTTAAAAAAAAATCATGACAATAGTATACAAGTTCCGTTTTTTGGAAAATTTTAGAATTCTATCCATGTGCTGTTAGTTTTGTTAACTCGTATTTTTTGGCATAATTTACTCATTTTTTATCGGAATTATATAAATAACCTATCGTTGGAAAGCGAATAGATAGATTTACAATTTTATAGTTTTATATTTTATTATAAAAATCCTTCAAATATCTCAAAGTTAGGCGTTGCTATGCCGAAATACAAAAGTTAAGCAATTTTTCTTCGAATTCGGCGTTGCTAACTCCGAAGTCGGTGTTTAGCTTTGAAATCAGTGTTAGCGACCCCGACTTAGGTAGTGACAACCTCCTGTTAAATTTTGACTTCGAGGATGCTAACACCGATTTCGGAGTTACTAACACCGAGTTTCAGGGCTAAGCGCTGACTTCGGAGTTAGCAACGCCAAATTCGGAGATACTAATCCCGTAATAGAAATCCGACATAGTTGAGCTCAAGCACTGAAACCAATTCAAACTCCACTCATTTGAGATCACAACAATAGCACCCAGAAAGTGAGGAAAATAATAAATCTTAAAAAAAAATTATAACTGACAAAGTTAACAGATCTAACATCATCGACATGAATGAATTCGAAGAATTTTCCAAAAAGTGGAATTTAAATATGATTTTTCTAACTTGGCTCTATAACGTACATTTCCAAACTATTTGGGTACTTTTGTCCATGATAACCCTAAATAAAATCGTCCACATTATGTCTCATATAACTGTCGTTTTAACATAATTTTCTCAACCAGTCATTTTCCCTATATAATATATCATTTAGTTGTTATAAGACTGTACAAGAAAGTAATGTCGTTTTCGTTTTCCAATTGTTCGTGTTGATTTCCTAAATTCTTCAACATTTCTTTTGTTAACGATGCTTCCGATTTTCCTGTCGTTTTTACACGTCTTCCTTTTGTTTATAATGTTTCTCATTTTCGTCGTTTTCACAAGTCCTGTCGTACTCAAATGTCAATTTCCTTATAAATAATTATATATCCAAAATGGTGCTTACTTGCTTTGAATCTATCATATAATCATTTGATTTTTGAATTATTAGCTCCAATGGTCCCTTAATTAAAGAGTACAAGTGGTAATAGTACCTCTAAACCCCGTTCCCTTTAACATTTAAACTTAACCAGTCATTTTAATGGTGAAAAAAATTACTATATTGCTTAATTTATTTTTTTTTCTTCACATGGATATTGGACCATTCACATCCATTTAAGCAATAAAGCATGGAGAGAAGAAAAAAAAAAGTGAAATTTATGTAAAATACACGTTGGCTTTTCTTCACACGTTACGATGTCGTTCAATATTTAAATTTCATTTTTCTAGTATGATTTTTTTTCCCCACTCCCTCTGAAATCCATGTTCAACGTATTATCAATTATGGCATATTAATTAACAAATAACAACGTGACTAAGAGAGAAGTTACATTTAATTTGACTTGCTTATTTTCTTCGTCATATAATAATATTATTATAATTCACGTATTCCGATAACGAATTTATTTCAACTAGGTTTTCAAAACAATTATTTTAGTAAAGAAATACGTGTATGAAAGTCTTCGTTAATCTCATAAAATAACATTAAAACTGCACGTACTACGATAATGAATTTTCGAAACAATCTTAAGAAGAAAAACCAAGAATCGTGGAAATAAAAAGTTGCGGAATTATATGAAAATTAAAAATATATGGTTTATTTTCTTCTTCTAAAAGCAGCATATTAAGAGACTTTGACCTTATGCCATATCGTATTAATTAATTAAAATTGTGGTACGTAACGTACTCTTTCTACTACACAATGAACAATATCGGAGAAAAATAAAAATTATTCATATGATAATAATTAATAATGATACATTAATGATTAAACAAATAGAAAGAAGATCGTGTATTTTCTGTTTATCCAATCTTGATGGGCCACATATATATGACAAAGCTTGACAATGGCGTAATTTTCTAAAAAGTAGATAGAGAAATACAACCTACTTTTGGAATCAATCTAAGCATGCCAGTTTTTCTAATAGGAAATTGATGTAAGCTATGATTTATTTTAGGGTTTTTATTAAAGACAGAAAATTGTAGAGAGAGAGAAAATTGCTAGGGTTTTTCGACGGTTTTATTCAATTCAAATGGATTGGATAATAAGAAAGATGTAAGATAAAAAAAAAATGGAACAAAATAATGATAATTAAGACATACATAAAAAGTATTAGGAGATAATAAAAAATAAATAACAGAATTCCAAATCATTCAAAAAATTTAGAGTACTCGAAATATATAACTTTTGGGTTTGAAATAGTAAAATCCGGTTTAAAATGAATACTTCAGCGTAACGCAATTTTTCTTTCCCAATGTTTCGATGTAGCGACTTCAGATTTCTCTGAATGCGAAGTCTATTTAAAATAGATTGTCATTCATTATATAAATCGAAAATGGAATTTACACACCGAGACTATGAATTCTTAGAAAATCTTCACACAATCAAATCCAGAGACCAAGCAAAAGCAAACATAATGAGCATATACAATAATAATACGTCGTGTTTTAATATATATATATATATATATATATATATAATCAGAATAATTTAATCATGCATGTAACAAATATGCATGCCTATATATTTAGATATATAATATTAGATTGTGTAACATCATATCTTGCCGTCCAATATTATGGATAAGGACAACAACTTCTAATATTCAATATTTATCTATGAATATTATTTTCACACTGTTATTTATTGCAAGAAAAAGTGTTTTGATTTTGAGTTATACAGGATAGTTACATAGTCAATAATCAGTCATAATATAGTATAAATATAATGGTCTTATTTTCCGATCATTGCCTAGAATCTTCTGATAATCAAGTTCCTATTAGGTGGTTTGAAAAGACCATTACCGTTGACTATGATTTTTATAAATATTTTGACTAGCTGCTAAAGCATATCCATTGATTTATAGTTTCAATATTTTTAATCGTTTTTGGCTTTTCAACAGGATTGAAAGAAAGGGCATCTAATCTTTTGACGTGGATTTATTTGTTATATTTTCTGTGGTACGAAAACTCACAAAGCAAACGATTATATCATGAATATACTTGCACGTATCTTTAACTATTAATATTATGCGAATTAATTATCAAGCTAATCTAGTCCTTTAATCAAATAATTAATATATATATATATTATATGCCTTATATTCAAGTTTAAACTTAAAGTTGTCCATGAGATGATAAAACTCAAATTGTATCTCATCTAAACTAAAGGGTTTAAATGAAGTCAAATATAAGTTATGTTGGTAACCATTTGATATTATTTTATAAGTGTGATCTGAATATGAACAAAAACTCGAGGGTCTACATAAAACAAACAATATAAAACATGCTTAATATTATAGCTCGATGCCTGCTTCACTGAAATCCCCAAAGCCTGAGCATTTGGGCTGACGTTAATGGCTACCGGAGCATTTGCTTCTTCCCCGATTTTTCAGTATATTTAAATATTCACTCCAATTTTCTAATTTTAGATTTTTTTTTAACCTACAGTTTATATGCTATACCTCTGCTCGGGCTGCACCACCCCGAGCTTAAAGTTCCCACGAGCTTGGACGATGTTAGTCGGCATGGACCTCCAACTTTATATTTATATCAAAGGGTAATACCAGAATAAACATCTGATATTTTGATTTTAGTGTGGTCTTAATTATTATTATTTTTTACGGCCAAAATTTTTAATTTTATTATTTTACTTCTTTTTAAAATTTCGTCAATTTTTCCCATCGAATTTATAAAAAAATTAAGTGCGCCTTTAAGTGTTTGGACACGCGTACCCCCCTCATTTGTAGTGTTGATAAGACATTAGCAATATGTGAATGACATTTTCAAGAGAAACTATAGTAAACATTAAAAAAAATATATATTAGATATTAGTGGATTAAAAAGTTTAGTACGATTAGGTGACTTTTTTTTGTTTTGTTTTGTTACATGACATTATTAACCGGACCGAACCAACCAAAAAGCTGCCTAAAATAAAATGAAAATACCACGCCACTTTTTAACATTGCCAAATTGCTTGGTTACTTCCTGAAAATGCACATGATATAGTGACATACTTGGCCTACTCAGCTTTTGCCACTTTTACTATTTCTCTCATCACTTGATTCCCTCTCCTTTTTTGCACATTTTCTACGTCGATTATCGATATATGGTGTATATATGATACACCTATGTGAAATGTGATCATTCTCTTTTTGCCTTTTTCTATTATCTTTTTGCATTATTCATCATGCATGCATGTAATGCATGATATATATATATGATGCAAAACATATCAAGATCTCATGTATACATAGGCGGAAGCACTTGTAGTGCTAAGGGGACTATAGCCCCCCTTAAATTTTTACTTTTGTACTTTTTAACCCTTGAAATTTATGTTTTTGTATTTTTTTTAGTGTTAAATTTATTAAAACTACAAATTAGCCCCTCTTTTCTAAAAAAAATTTAAACCAGCCCCCTCTATGATTAAATCCTAGTTCCGCCATTGCATGTACATAGCACTAACATATATCATGTGATATGACAACATATAATGTTTTGCTCGATCGCAATATATTTTAAGTTAGTTTAATTTTAATGCGTAGGGCAAAATATAATACGTCTTCATTAAATAAAAGAATATGAAACATGTCTATTATATAATATAAGCTAAAGTTTGAAGGCGAAATGCACTAATTAAAACCGGTCGGGGACATTTGTGCCGATAACTGATCTCTATCGTCCTGTATTTAACCGGTCGTGAGGCGCCGTAATGACTTCACCGGCCGTGGATCATGTCTGTGAAGCGTTTGAGCGACTCGAGCCTCTGAAGCCTGAGTTGTTGGCGGAATTTGTTGATGAAGTCGTCGGCCTGAGCGTCGACACCTGTCCCCTCCGCCGCAGGCAATGTCCTCGCCGTTGTTGTCGCCGGCCGCCGCCTCTCCACCTCCGTATCATCCTCGTCTTCGGCTCTTCCTTTGGGATTTTCCACTCCCTTCTCGCTTGCAGACTTCGTCATCTTTTTTCCCTTTGCGCGAACCACCTATGAAAATTGCATTAAACTAGTATTAGGATTTAAAAAATCATTATATAGCCCCAATTCTATATAGATTTTCTATAAATCGGGAATTATAGTCGGTACCGGCTAAAAATCAGCAAATACTCACTTCGTACCGTTTAAGGGTTGAAAAACTTGAAATGAAAAATATCGGGGTTTTACCACTCCCGTATCGATAACTGAAAAACCAATTTTCACTAATCAATATCACAAATACTAGAGAAGTCGGGAATACTTCCGACTTATTTTTACCGGTAATTCACTTGCACAAAAATGGTTCCGATATCAGTTACAGTGAAACAAAAAAATCCGGTTTTGTGTAAAGGTAATGAATTTGGAAATACTGGAAAACATTGATTTTGGGTCGCGAATTTTGCCCCTAAATCTATAACTTATAATCAAAAGATGGAAACTTTGTGGCTTTTCCCGTACCTCACTCTTTGTGTGGTCCGACTTGCTCCGCCTCACTTCGTGGTCTTGAACCGGGTATACATCGGGCTCCGGGTCGGGTCTGTAGACAGACTTGAGCCGTTCCAGCAAGGAAGGACTTCGGGCGAGCTCACGGGTCGGGCGACCCACCTATATATTTACATACATATATTAAGATGAAAGATTATACTAAAAAACTCTATAATATACAAGTTAACTACTTCTTAAGATATATTACCTCGCTCGTGGCGTCTTCCGGGCGGATCGCGGGCTCCGGCTCAGGTTTACAGACGGATTTGAGCCGCTCGAGCAGGGAAGGGCTTCGGGTGAGCTCGGGGGTCGGGTTGTGATGCTGGGGCTCGGAGTCGGAGGGAGCAGGCGGGTCGAAGTTATTGTAGAGCGAGAGGTTGAATGACCTGACTCGGTCGATCATGGAAGACGTGGCTCGGACGAGTCGGCGAGGCGAGTCGCGATCGTGATCGAGGTGGGAGCGCTTCTGGAGCTTGGAAGTGACGAGGATGGTTCCGATGATGAGGTTGAGGAGGACGAAGAGCGAGCTCGGCGTCACCCAGGAAGCAACTTCCATGGCAGTCTGTGATCGCTTTCAGCTTTCTCTTTCTGGTTTCAGTGCTAAGTTCTGGTCTTGTCTTTTGTTTCAGAGAAAAGTGATATGAATGTGGAACAAGAGAATGGAATGAAGGGTATTTAAGCAACGAGAATTACTAATGTTACTATGGATATATGTTATTTTGTGACCAGTGACAAACAATGATTTTTATGTATTTTTATTTCTTTTAATTTTTTTAATAAATAAATTTAATTTTGTATTTTTGTTTCCATGTCTTTATTTAACGGTAGTTTTTATCGTAATTTAGAGCTTTTAACTTATAAGGTTTATAACGGTATAAATATCTAAACTTTTGAGTTTATAATAACATGAGCCTAGTTTTTTTTTTTTTTGATAAAATTCTTATAGACTAATTTCGTCAACTTGTTTAATTAATTTAATATACTTGTAGATGAGCTATTAAGTTTTGATCACGTGTCATTTATAAATTTTGTAACTTTTTTGTATTGACGGGGCTTTAACGATAAATAAAATTATATATTTAAGAAATTTGGCTGTGAAAAAATAAATTTATATCATTATAAAAAATAAATACTTGCTTACTCTCGTTATTAAATCAATATATATATATATATGCATATATGAACAAAGAACCGAAAAAAATAATACAAAAGACCTCGTTGTCGTTACATAAATATAAAATAGAAGTTATGTATTAAAAAAAAAAAAGAGGAGGAGGAAGGATGTATTGTCATATCTGCTGAACGATTTATTGTGTCCGGTGGGGTTTACTAGTGTATAGTGTAATGTATGGTAATGATAAATCATGAAATAAATTTATTTAAAATAATAATAATCGTTGCTTCTTTCTGGTTTCATAAGTGAAAGAGAAAGAGGCGTGGTTATGACTTGACTACGACTTGATATTCGTTTTTTGTTTGGAAGTGATTACTACGTATTATTGCTACACTTAGTACTAATAAAGTACAAAATAAATAAATAAGATAAGATAAATATTTAAATTATGAAGATATGTTTTGAGTTTTGTTACTTTGAGGAAAATGGGACTAAAAAAATATGATGGGACAATTTTATGGAAAGAACATAGTATTTGACACCATTTATTGTTTGTGTTCACACTTGACATTTTTTTTTTTGAGGGAACACTTGACATTGTTATTGTGCAGCATGATCGATACCTGTGGGTGGGCTGTGGGGTCCTAACAGATCAGGAATATTTTAATATCTTAGTAGGAATTAATATCATGTTTATATATATATATATATGTTGGATCCCAATTCACGGATCTGCAAAGAACACGAATAACACCAAAAGAAATCGAACAGAAAAATAAAGGACACAAACTTTTGGGAGAAGAAATTCTCTTGATTAATAATCGAAGGCAATACAAGAAGATAAACTCAAAATTCTAATGGACTCTACACAATACAAAGTGTACATGCTAGGTATATTTATAGCCTCACATAGGCGAAACCCTAGCTAACCAAATCGCACAAAATCAGGAAACTACCCTAAATAATCCTATCAAATCTTTGACTTGATTTGCTTGCTCCTCAATCTACGCATCTTCCTTTCTGGGTAGAGTTTCCCTTTCCTGCCCGGACAGCTTCTCTGTCCCCGAGCTGGCCTGCTCGTCTGCCTCTGGCCGGGCTTGCCTTCTATCCGGATGTTCTGCTCGTGTTCACCCGAGCTGGGCTGAACAGCTGTCCGTCTTCTGTTCTGGTCGGTACCCGGGCTGACTCCTCGCAAGTGTTTCTGCCCGTCCTGGGTTCTGGTCGTCATCCGGACTAAGTCAAGCTTAAGCTCACATTCTCCCCCGTAAGCTTGACTTGCTACACTCTTTACTCCGAGCAACTCTCTCATCTCTTCGAACTTGACTCTCCCTAGAGCCTTAGTAAGAATGTCTGCCCGTTGCTCCCTCGTGTTGACGAACTCCACGATGATCTCTCGCTTCTCCACACACTCACGAATGTAGTGAAACTTCGTGTCAATGTGTTTGCTCCGTCCATGGAACACTGGATTCTTCATCAACGCAATTGCAGACTTGTTGTCCACGTAGAGAGTAGCTGGTCTCTGCTCGGATCCGGTCACTTCACTAAGTAGCCCCTTCAACCACATAGCTTGATATGCTGCTACGGTTGCCGCCATGAACTCTGCTTCGCATGAGGATAGAGCTACTGTCTGCTGCTTTTGAGACTGCCAGGTGATCAGGTTTCCGTTGAGGTAGAACGCCATCCCTCCGGTACCCTTCCTGTCATCGATATCACCGGCCAGATCACTGTCCGTAAAGCCGACTAGTACTTCTGCTCCACTTCCTCGGTTGTACTGGATCCCGTAGTCCGTCGTGCCCTTCACGTAACGCAAGATGTGCTTCACCGCCTGCTGGTGTGCACTCGTGGGCTTCTCCATGTATCGACTGACTATCCCGACTGTGTGTGAAATGTCTGGTCGGGTGTGGGTGAGATACCTCAGGCACCCGATCACGCGTCTGTACTCCGTGGGATCCACTCTTCTCCCTTCAGCATCCTTCCCGAGCTGCAGCTTCGCCTCCATAGGGTACTTGCTCGAGTTACAGTCCGTCATCTCGAACTGTTTAAGGATCTTCTTCGCGTAGGCCGACTGCTTCAGCGTAATGCAGTCCTTCTTCTGTTCCACCTCGACACCAAGGTAGTACGAAAGTAATCCGAGGTCACTCATCTCGAATTCGGCCATCATCTGCTGCTTGAATCCATCTACGCCTCCTGCGCTGGATCCTGTGACGATCAGGTCGTCCACATACACTCCCACGATCAGAGTTTCCTGCCCGGAACTCCTGGTGTAGACTGCCTGCTCGCTCAAGCACTTTGTGAATCCAAGATTCTTCAAGCTCTTGTCAAGGCGGATGTTCCACGCTCTTGGTGCTTGTTTTAACCCGTATAAGGCCTTGGATAGCTTGTACACCTTCTGCTCCTTGCCCGTGACGCCGAACCCCTTTGGTTGCTTGACGTACACTTCTTCTTCGAGGTCACCATTTAGGAATGCCGATTTGACATCCAGATGGTGAATTTCCCAACCTCGATGAGCTGCTAGGGCTAGGATGAGTCTGATCGTGTCCAGTCTTGCTACTGGAGCAAAGACTTTCTCAAAGTCTATGCCTTTCCTCTGCACGTAGCCTTTAGCTACCAGCCTTGCCTTGTGCTTAAGGACATTCCCCTCAGTGTCCTTCTTCAGCTTATACACCCACTTCAGGCCGATGGGATTATGACCTTTGGGCAGGTCGGTAAGCTCCCATGTCCTGTTCTTCTCAATGGACTCCATCTCCTTCTTCATTGCTTCCTGTCACTCCTGCTCGGCTGCTGCCTCCTGGTAATTGGCTGGTTCTTCTGCACACAACAAAGAAAGTTCCTCCAGGCTCATCTCCACTTCTTGAGTCTGATCGTAAACGTCTGCTAGAGGACGGAATCCTCTTGGGCCGTCTTTTATGGAGGAGTCTCCTGAACTGGACGGGCTGGTCCTGCTCGGACTTGGTGTCCTGGGTGTATCCGGGCTATTCTCTCCCGGGCTGGGTTCTCTCGTCTCTGGCAAGATTGTTTCCGAGCTGGGTGTTCCGGGCTGCTCCTGCTCGGCAACATCCTGGTCGTCTTCGACAATGAACTCCACTGAGTTCTGCTCGGGTTCTCCATTCTCGTCGCGCCAATCCCACTTCATCTCCTCTTCGAACACAGCATCTCTGCTCACTTGGAGTCTGCCGCGTCGTGGATCGTAGAGTCTGTGTGCCTTGCTTCCTTCTTCAACGCCAAGGTACACCATCTTCTGACTCCGGTCGTCCAGCTTCTTGAGATGTGGCCCCGCAATCTTCACGTGTGCGGTGCATCCGAACACTTTCAAATGTTCTAAGTGGGGTTTCTTCCCTTTCCACGCCTGGTAGGGAGTACGCTCTCCTAGCGCTTTGGTCGGCAAACGATTGAGCAGGTAGACTGCATGTCTTACTGCTTCTGCCCAAAACCGGGCTGGAACTTGCATGCTCTTGAGCAAGCTCCTCGCTGTGTTCATCACAGTTCGGTTTCGTCTTTCCACTACGCCATTCTGCTGGGGCGTGTGGGGTGCAGACAGGTGACGTTGAACTCCTTCCTGGTCGCAGAACTCTCCGAACTGCTGGGAAGTGAATTCTCCTCCTCGGTCTGTACGCAAGACCTTTAACCTGTGCACCGAGCCATTCTCCACGATCTTCTTGAACTTCTTGAAGACCTCAAAGGCTCCACTTTTCTCCTTAAGCATATAAACCCACATCCAGCGACTGTAATCATCAACAAGTAAAAGAAAGTACTTGTTACCTGCCAAAATTGCTGGGGTGACTGGACCACATAGATCTGCGTGCACCAACTGTAAGGGTTTCTTTGCTCGGAACCTGGCCTTGATCGGAAACGGTATCCTCGCCTGCTTTGCGATCATGCAGCATTCACATAGCTGGTCGGGGTGTTCTATCTTGGGAACCCCGAAGGCCATCTTCTTCTCGCCCATCATCTTGAGCGCATGAAAATTCACGTGTCCGAGCCGTGCGTGCCATAGCCAAGCCGGGTCTGCCATCGATGCCATAAGACAGACGGGCTGGCATGTCTTCAGGAGAATCTTGTAGAGTCTGTTGGGTGTTCGCTCCACCTTCATCAACAGCTCTCCTTCCTTGGTCCACATCTTCAGGTAGGACCCTTGCAGCAACACCGTGTTCCCGATCTCAGTCATCTGTCCTAGACTGATGATGTTGCTTTTCAACTTCGGGATGAAATACACCTGGGTCATCAGACGCTGGTCGCCATTCTTGCACTCGAACAGGATCGACCCTCTGCCTCTGATCTCTACGACTGATCCGTCGCCGAATTTCACGCTACCCGTGATCTTCTCATCGAGCTCTTCAAACTTAGCTCGGTCCCCAGTCATGTGGTTGCTTGCGCCGTTGTCAAGGTACCATACGTCGGTACTGACTCTTTTCTCGTCATGTGTGAGGAGGTTTGCAAAAACCTTGTCCTCGATGAGGAAGAGCTTCTCGCTGGTCTCCTCCGGACAGGTCTGCTCGGCCTCTGGGCTGATCGGCACACTGATCACTTCTGCCCGGGCCTTGGCGTCACACTCGCCATTCTGTTCGTCCAGGTGCGTTTCCTGCTCGGCAAACAACAATGCCGGCTGGTCGTCTGGGAATCTTGCTAGATTCGCCTCTTCGCCCTGGTTCCTGCTCCGGCACTCAGATGCAAAGTGCCCAAGCTTCTGACAATTGTAGCACTTCACTGTGCTCTTGTCTCTCCTGGTCGTGCCTTCCTGACGGGTAGATCCACCGCCGCGACCACGCATGTCCCGACCTCGACCTCGTCCACGACCCTGTCCGCGTCCTCGGACTTCTCCACCGAAGCTGTTCCGACCTGAGGATCTTGTAGAAAACTCGGCTCCCCCGGTTTTCCGCTGTCTGGCCGTCCACTCTTCATGCGTGAGCAGGAGGTTCTTCTCCTCGTCTTTATCACCGTAACCCCGAAGTCTCTCTTCGTGGGCCTTGAGACGACCAACAACCTCCTCGACCGACATGGTCTTGAGATCGCCGAACTGCTCGATCGACGTCACGATCTGCATGTACCTGTGAGGCACTGCTCGGAGAAATTTCTTGACGACGGTGGTCTCCTCCACCTTGTCTCCCAGCGAGCGTATGCCGGTCACAATGGACGTGAGCCGCATAGCGAAATCATCAATTGATTCGCTCTCCCTCATCCTCATGACCTCGAACTCACTCTTCAAGGTCTGGACCTTTGCCTCCTTGACGCGATCTGCGCCCATGTGCATGGTCTGAAGAGTTTTCCATGCTTCCTTCGCGGAATCTTTCTCGGCAAGCATGAGAAGAACTTCTTCCGGAACTGCTTGGTAGATAGCGGCTAGAGCCATTCTTTCCTTGCGCCCTTCGACACCGCCGTTCTCTACTGCCTCCCATACTCCCTGCGCCTGCAGATTTACCCTCATCTTCAACGCCCACACGGCGTAATTGCTCTTCGTGAGCATGGGGTAATGGAGTGTAACTGTGCCTTCTCTGCTGTCTGGTTTCGGCGCGACCAAAGCTCTTTCCATCGGGGACTCTGATGATGAAGACATGTTCTTCGATTGAAGCTCTGATACCACTTGTTGGATCCCAATTCACGGATCTGCAAAGAACACGAATAACACCAAAAGAAATCGAACAGAAAAATAAAGGACACAAACTTTTGGGAGAAGAAATTCTCTTGATTAATAATCGAAGGCAATACAAGAAGATAAACTCAAAATTCTAATGGACTCTACACAATACAAAGTGTACATGCTAGGTATATTTATAGCCTCACATAGGCGAAACCCTAGCTAACCAAATCGCACAAAATCAGGAAACTACCCTAAATAATCCTATCAAATCTTTGACTTGATTTGCTTGCTCCTCAATCTACGCATCTTCCTTTCTGGGTAGAGTTTCCCTTTCCTGCCCGGACAGCTTCTCTGTCCCCGAGCTGGCCTGCTCGTCTGCCTCTGGCCGGGCTTGCCTTCTATCCGGATGTTCTGCTCGTGTTCACCCGAGCTGGGCTGAACAGCTGTCCGTCTTCTGTTCTGGTCGATACCCGGGCTGACTCCTCGCAAGTGTTTCTGCCTGTCCTGGGTTTTGGTCGTCATCCGGACTAAGTCAAGCTTAAGCTCACAATATATATATATATATATATATATATATAAACATGATATTAATGCTATGTTTTTAAACATAGCATTATAAGTTGAATGACCACGTGACGAATGGTAACGGAAAAATTAACGGTTTCATGCCAAAGTCACGGTCAACGCACTAGGTATTTTTGCCACCAATTTTAAAGGTTGGGTACACGGAAGACACGTTGACCAAAGGTTGGGTATTGTTGCCGTAAGTTTCCCTATATTATAGGGATGTAAATATTGTATTTAATAATTAATTAACAAATAATTATCCTTGAACCGTGTAATAATCTCGGCTCTAAAATACTAACATATTTTGTTTTGGAATTCAAATATGTGTCGTTTGCTTTGTCACCTTTCTCGTGATTACGATGAACCACGCCTTTGTTTTCTTTAATAATATTTTATTAACAAGCAAGTAAAACGATTACAATTTACAACGAGCTTTGGATCTTTATTAAGCGAAATTAGTCTTTTCTTGTCGTTTTATTTTCAACAAAGTAGATATATAGAAAATGATTTGCCTCCTAATTGCAAATTAAGCGCTCTAATTATGTCCAAATTAAGTAAAACATACATTAATCATGAACTAACCGACTCATCGAAAAAAGTCCATGAAAAATACCTCAATCAAAAGCGTATTTCGTACAACTACCGTATTCTATAAAATGTAGTCTTCTAAATTTTAAATAATAAAAAAAGTGAAAATTTATCAAATATTTATATTTTATAATTTTATCTTTTAATTTTCTAGTTATTCAGGAAAAAAAAATTACGAAGTAGTATCATGAGTCCGCCCATGATTATAGTTATTAATTATTACATATAATCATATTTTTTTAATATCATTTTATTGAAATTTAAATTACGTGATTAGTTTGTCATCGCTTATTAAACAATTCATTCAATATAATAGTGTACGTAAAGTGACATCCACATGTGTTTCTAATTAAATAATTAGGATGCTACCAAAAAAAATAAAAAAATAATAATTAAGAAGTGACGTCGACAAATTGGATGATGGCATATATATGCTTTACGATTATTATTATATATTACATATGTTCATCGAGCCAAGCACATATATGACAATATCAATACTAATATATTCATAAGATTGACGAACTTTAATGTCAATTTGTGGTTCTTGAGCTTTAAGTTAACTAAATACCTTTTAGATAAAGTTGAGATGTGCATGTCAAAAAAAATATAAAATTATCCTTTTTATTTTATATACTATAAGAACTGAAAAAAACAATATTCTATATGTATAATTTGACAATCTTATGCCTAATTTTATTTTCATTAATTTCACAAAATATATTAAAATCTAAAAACATAAATTATTAAACCGCCCTCTCCTATATCGAACTTGTCGTTTTCCTAAAAAATACACCTCACAAACTTGTGAAGTCCATTCTCACAAATTCCGGTCGAGTTTCGTTGTCTCGCGCTCATCCCGTTCTATATTAATGAAATATATATATATATATATATATATATATATATTTAAAAGTATAATGAGTCACATTAATAATATATTTTTTAAAAAGGACTTCTGATAAAGTTGAAATGTGCATGTCAAGGCAAATATGGCAATATAAATTCACATGCATTGTTTAGGTACTTTATAGAGACCTTGTTGTTACTAATTAATAATTTGCACATAGTGGTTATTGTTATTAATTAATAAACACTTCCAACTAATATATAACAATCACAGTCATCGCCATATATTTTATTCTCTTTCTCGTGTGAGTTTTTTAAACAATTATTTGTGTCTCCTAATTTAAATATGAAAAAAATATATCAATTTAAGCTCCTTTAAATTTAAAATTATTCGCTACAAATAAATCCCCTAGCTATATATAAATTAATTTGACATTTTATACACAAACAGACATATAAATAACGAAAAATAGGGGTGACGATTGTGTTCTATATATGCCGCATTTGTACCGTGATTTAATCATTTTTAATTAATTTTATAAAAACACACAGTATTTATTGATTGACCCGCTAATTTACCGTTTTAAAATGAGTCTCCATTATTACCCTTTATAAATTCCAGTTCACAATGTGAACACACAATTCCATTTATTAAATAGTAAAACTTAATAATACTTATATATATATATATATCTTGACTTTTAAGTCTTTGTCAAAGTCTGAACTTCCTTTGCTTTCTCTTGACTAAGAATAGTCTGTTTCATAACTTCATATAAATTGATAAGTTGATAAAAAAAAAAAAAAAAAAAAAAGAAAGACTTGAAGATACACTTTCTTCGAAATAATGTCGTCTACGTCTAGTACGTTAAGCAAGTTTGATAAAGGAAAACACAAAAACAAAACGCACGTGCTTAATTAATTTAGTTTGGATATAATAATATGACACGAGAGAAAAAATAACCTATGATAAAATTGATTACGTGGCAGACATACTATGCCCACTTTCAAACTCTCATTATTAATGCTTCATTTGGTAAATTTATTACGTTCACACCAATATTCCACATCCAGTCTTTAGCTCGAATTAAATGCATAATTTTGTTTTTATTTTAATCGTGTCTAATTATAACACCATGTTCCGATGTTCGTGTCATATACATTATAAATAGTTATTTTATTATTAAAGTTATTAGTTTATCAAAATAAAATTTACTAAAATTTAATAATGTTAGTTACAGTAGGGACCTACAAAATTATTATTTTATCCATGATTATTAATTTATCGAGGTTGTATTGTTAATGATATCAATGGTGTTCGACATGATTAGATCGACATTTTACTTAAAAACGACGCAAACTTATTTATTCAATATTATTCTCGTGTCATTTCATCGTCGTTTTCTCTTTTATTGTCATCTTCTTCGGAAACCGCTTACCGGTCTCACCTTAAATGTCGATATACATTTACTTGTCGTATTATTGTGTTTAGACCATCTACCACACACGTCGTTTCTTACATTAAATATCATCTTGTCGTTTATTTCTATCGTTTGCTCTCCGTTGTCGTTTTCTCTTTAGTAATTGGTCAAATCTTGAGAACAAATGTCGTTTCTTCTTTTACTTATGTAATAATCTCTTTCTTTTTTGTCGTTCTCTCTAAGCATCGATTGTGGACTTTGTATCACAAACCCGTTCTTGTCGTTTCTGCATTTGACTTGCGTTATTCTCTTCATTTAGTTGACACAAATTTGTTAGTGGAGAGTTTGTTAGATTAAAATTTAATTTATTGAAAGTTTTACCCTTGAATGTTAATTATTTTTATTTTTTTTGGAAAGCGTTTCCGTTTCATTCAGCAATTTTTTTTTGCAGTTAGACACCATACTCTACGTCGGGCAGTTCTTCCCGGAGCCGTCGGATCAGCTTCCCGAGTACGCGGACCACATTTTTTTTGAAGGAAAGTGAGATTCATTAAGATTGGGGCCTTAAATCCCTTTGAACATACACATCGAGCCACTCCGGACAAGTACAAGACCAAAAGTTCGAAGTCCCCTCGGGGATACAAGATTTGGCTAGCGAGTTTGCAACTTCGTTACATAGCCTAGGAATCCACCGAATTTTTCCCGTCGGTGCCACCTTCTTTAGCAAACCTTCAATGCTCCGAATAATTGGTCCTTGCAAGCTATTGAGTTCGCGGACCACATTGAAGGCTGCTTGACGATCCCTCTCCCGACCTACTTCATCGGCGACTATGGCGTCGGCTTGGTGAAGTTCCTCTTAATTAACGGCTTTGAATCGACTCTGCGAAGAAAGGTTTCAAATGGAACAAAAAATTAAATGGACCAAAAAATTAAAGTAAATCTCTCGTGTAATATTATATATGTTTTTTTTTCAAAAAGGTCATATCCAATAATCGATATATATAATCTTCGGACTAATTTAAATAGGATACAAATTTATTATATTATTTAATAATATCATATCATATCAAATTCATATCTATTATCTTTTATTATTATAAAAGATATTATCAGATAATGATATAATCTTCTAACTCGTAACAACTGAGTCTATAAATAGATCGGTATCTTTCTGATATTTTTCACATCCAATATTCTCTCTTTTACGATCAAGTTCTTCCTCTTCATCGTTGCTCAGTAAGTATATAATCTAGGTTTTCAGTATATATTTATATATGTTTGCACGACTGTGTTTATATAGTTTATTCTTTGATCCTCTTCACTTTTCTTCTTCAATCCACAATCTGTACTGTTTGACTGTGTTTACGTATAGTTTTGCTCATTGTTTTTTTTTTGTTAATCGTTGTTCAGTATATGTTTCTTTTCATTGTTGGACTGTGTTTATATAGTTTTGTTTATGATTGGTTCGACTGTGTTTATATAGTTTTGTTCATGGATTTTTGTTTTTTAATCGTTGGGCGAAAGTACCTGATCTTCCTGTTACCTCTTGTTACTTAAAATTTTGCCAATCGTGTTGTCTGCTGCAAATCTTACGTATCAATATATTTTAATTAATTAAACAATACTCCACAGACACAAGCTTTAAGACATAATGGCACCGGCCATCTTTGCCTCCGAGTCCGGTGGCGGCGGCGGCGACTTCCCCGCGAAGCTCACGATGCAGGTGTTCGTTTGCTCCATCATAGCTGCCGTCGGCGGCCTCATGTTTGGCTACGACATCGGGATTTCAGGTTCTTTCTGAAACCCTAATCACAATTTATTTACCTCTTGTGTTTTTGGATGATATATTAATAAATATGTATTACAGGAGGAGTAACGTCGATGGACGACTTCTTGATACGGTTTTTCCCGGAGACGTACGAGAAGAAGCACGCCGCGAAGGAGGACAACTACTGCAAGTACGACAACCAGTTATTGCAGCTTTTCACGTCGTCCCTCTACCTCGCCGCCATCGTCGCGTCTTTCGCCTCCACCTTTTGCACCAAGAGATTTGGCCGCAAGTTCACCATCCAGATGGCTTCGGTTTTTTTCCTCGCCGGAGCAATGCTCAACTGCTTTGCCTCCAACATGGCAATGTTGATCGTCGGTCGAATATTTCTCGGTGCCGGTGTTGGTTTCGGCAACCAGGTAATTTTTTTTATATGTAAATTCTACTTGCATGTAGACATTATTAATCATGAGACTAATAAATAAAAAAATCCACAGGCCGTGCCATTGTTCATCTCGGAGATCGCCCCGGCGAAGTACAGAGGAGGCTTGAACATCTGCTTCCAGCTCCTCATCACTGTCGGAATCCTCTGCGCCAATTTGGTCAACTACGCCACCTCGCGCCTCCACCCTAACGGCTGGAGAGTCTCCCTCGGAGGCGCTGCCGTGCCGGCGCTTATACTCCTTTTGGGCTCTTTTGTTATTGTTGAGACCCCGACGAGCCTCATTGAGCGCGGCAAAAAGGACGAGGGGCTCCGCACGCTAAGGAAGATCCGCGGCGTCGAGGACGTGGAGAAAGAGTTCCAAACCATCGTGCAAGCTGCCGAGGAAGCCAAGAAGAACAAGGGCACCTGCAGGGCTGTGTTCAAGCGCTCGAACCGCCCGCAGCTCATCGTTGCAATGATGCTGCAAGTGTTCCAGCAATTCACCGGGATCAACGTCATCATGTTCTATGCACCGGTGCTCTTTCAGACCATCGGGTTCGGGAGTGATGCCGCACTGCTCTCTGCTGTGGTGACCGGATCCGTAAACGTGTTGGCCACTCTGGTTGCTAACTTCTTCGTTGACCGGTTCGGGAGGAGGACACTGCTCATTGAAGCTGCCGTTCAGATGTTCGCTACTCAGGTAATAACAATTACAAGATTTGAATATTGAACTGATTATATTTTCTCTAGTATTACTTTCTTCAATCATATAGCTAAGTTTCACTAAATCCTTGGCTTTTCCAGACTATTATGGGAACGATCCTCACGATATACCTCGGCTCGACAAACGAGATGCCGGCCATCTTCGCGAAGGTGACGGTAGGGCTGATCTGCGTGTACGTGGCGGGATTCGCATGGTCGTGGGGCCCGCTGGGGTGGTTGATCCCGAGCGAGATCTTCCCGCAGGAGACTCGCGACGCCGGCTTCTTCTTCGCAGTCAGCACCAACATGCTCTTCACGTTCCTCATCGCGCAGGCCTTCCTCACCATGCTCTGCCACATGCGCTCGTTCATCTTCTTCTTCTTCGCCGCCTGGATCGTCATCATGCTCCTCTTCGCCATCTTCCTGCTGCCGGAGACTAACGGAGTGCCCATTGACCAGATGAATGAGCGCGTTTGGAAGAAGCACCCCGTCTGGAAGAGGTTCTACGACGATGACGACGTGCCCGCTGAGCAAGAACTAGCTCAGAATTAATCGGTTATTATAGACTTTGAGTTTGTTAAGTTTTCAGTTTTTTATTTTTTATTTTTATACTTAGAAATAGTTTTTAAGTTGATACGTTGATCACTTTTGCTAGCAATTTTATGACATTTATTTTAGCTGTACATATAATTTTGGACTTCTTAAAGTTATTTAAGACTGTTTTTTATATGGTGCTTGTTCGGTTATCATTTATTAATAATTTTCATTCTGTTTTAATTTAACATATGGTCCTTTTGAAGAAGAAAAAATAAATCCCGAAGAATCAATGCCACTAAGTAAAGTTTAAGGACAAAATAGACCAATAAACAACGTTTAGAGGCATTTATGTCAATTAATCTATTTTCTTTAGCTTACTATTACTCATGTCGTATCTCTTACTCTACGATCAAAATTTAATGTCGTATCTTCTTACTCTACTCATCTCGTATATCTTTATAATCGCGGCAAAAACACCTACATTTTGACAACAAAGACGCCCGAAGTCCAAAGTGAAAAAATATCAGCAAAATACGCGCCACATATTCCCGTTGAAATCAAATCAGAGAAAATGATAGATTGATGGATGATTTTGGTATGCCAATAAACAAAATTAATGCCACAAACTAAAGTTTAAGAGACAAAATAGACCTCTTTAAAAATAAAAATAAAAAGACTAATAAACAAAGTTTAGAGGCATTTATGTCGTTTACTACTTACTATACATGTCGTATAATTCTATAGTCACATTTTTCAATGTCGTTTTTCTTCCAAATGGGTCGTCTTCAAAAACCCCCAAAACCTTGTTCAGAGCTGAATCTCGCCGGAGCTCGTCGCTGTCCTCCCATGGCTCCTCCGCGGATTCTCCTCTGCGGCGACGTCAATGGCCGCCTCAGCCACCTCGGCAAACGACTCGCCGCCGTACTCTCTCTTTTCTCTCTCTCTCTCTCTCGCTCTCTCTCTCTCTCTCTAACCTCGATTCGTCGCAGGTGAACAAATCGGCCGGTCCGTTCGACGCCGTGCTCTGCGTCGGGCAGTTCTTCCCGGAGTCGGCGGATCAGCTTGCCGAGTTCGCGGACTACGTCGAAGGCCGCGCGGCGATCCCTCTCCCGACCTACTTCGTCGGCGACTACGGCGTCGGCTCCGTGAAGTTCCTCTCGGCGGCCTCGAACGACGCCGCGAACAAAGGATTCAAGATGGACGGGTTGAGAGTCTCCGAGAACTTGTTCTGGCTCAAAGGCAGTGGCAAGTTTACTCTTCATGGTATGTGATCTTTCTGACACAGTTTCTGGCAATGGTGAAATTTCTAGTGGATTGAGAATTCGGAACTTTCTAGAAGATTTGTGCAAGCGCGAATATGGACGAATAGATTTGCATTTAGTTATAGAATATGGACGAATTTCGACCTGAGTAATCAGGGACACTCGAAACCTGCAAGAACGAGAGCGATTTTTGTGTTTGTGGAAGTGATTGTAACCGTTATTTCCCGCTGCATCGACTCCTTTGTTGTTAGAGTTGATGATGTTCTTATGATGTAACGGCCTCTTCATAGGATTATCCGTGGCATATTTATCCGGTAGGCAATCTTCGAGTGCTCAGCAGTTTGGGACTTACAGTCAGGACGATGTCGATGCCTTGAGAGCGATGGCCGAGGAACCTGGAGTCGTTGATCTGTTTCTCACATATCCTTCTACTTTGAAAAGATTGCAAATTTTTTTTCTTCAAGTTTTTATACGATGTTTTCACTGTGTCTCCGTTAACTGAAGCTCACTAATGAATGGCCGAGTGGGGTCACGAACGGATCATCAACGTCCAATATTCCTCCGGGAATATCGGAGTCCACAGGGAGCGATTCGATTGTTGCAGAATTAGTTGCTGAAATTAAACCACGGTACGAGACTAGTTCTTTAGATTAGAAATTTTTGTGCATAATTATATGAACCATTAAATTATCTTTCTTGTTAATAGTTATAACTTATAATGCGAGTATCGGTGAGTTTTCTATCTTCTTTTCCCCTTCTTGTTCTTCTTCTAATGGGCATTTTGTCTGGTGCTATAGTTATCACATTGCAGGTACCAAAGGTGTTTATTACGATCGTGAACCTTACACCAATGTTGACGTCACACACGTGACCCGCTTTTTGGGTCTTGCTCCTGTTGGGAATAAGCATAAGCAGGTCTATATATATTCACTTATGTATCATGATAGATGGCTTCATATATATATATAGACAATATATATAGACATACAATTTAAATTTGTGCATTTGTAACTTCGGTTTTCATTCCTGCTTTTTCAGAAATTTATTCACGCAATTTCTCCTACTCCAGCGTCTACGATGTCTGCTTCAGAGATCGGTATGAAGACGACAAACACTACAGTATCGCCTTACACATTGCAGCAAGGGCATGAATCCACAAAG
This sequence comes from Parietaria judaica, assembly GCA_954871525.1. Taxonomy (NCBI): domain Eukaryota; kingdom Viridiplantae; phylum Streptophyta; class Magnoliopsida; order Rosales; family Urticaceae; genus Parietaria; species Parietaria judaica. Next base: position 841,222 of record OX940864.1, on the reverse strand, counting down.
AGACCAAATGAAGGTGATGCTGATTCTCAATACTGGAGATATGATGTCTCAAAGAAACGACAGAAGCACGGTGCTGGAGACGGGGAAAAGATGTGTTTCAAATTTCTATCATCTGGGGATTGTCCACGAGGTGACTCGTGTCATTTTCAACACGATATGGAAGCGAGAGAGCAATACATGAGGGGCGTTTGTTTCGATTTTATCAACAAGGGGAAATGTGAAAGGGGTCCAGATTGCAAATTCAAGCATAGCTTGCAAGAGGAAGGTGAGAGCATTTCTCAAAGGAGAGGCGGATCCGAAAATGCTTCATCAAAAAGGTTGATCTCTTACTAATGAATTCTCCACAATCTATTATATAGGAGTGTTTTTACCACAATTGCCAAAGTGATACACGGTAAGTGTGTAAATGGCCCCTCTGATCGGAGAGTTTGTGCGCATGACCCGTTAATCCAAAACTGTAGCGCATTTGGTGTTTTTGCTTTATTTCGTAAAAAAAAAACTAACCAAAATTAAGCTAAAAAACAATTGTAAATTTTCATGATTTATCTAGTTTTAGAATAACTATATCATATAATGACTATAATTATTTTAAAATTTAAAGAAATTATACAATGACATTTTCACCCCTAATATATATATATATATATATATTCAGTGTAATTTTTTGCTAGATTTAATGAAATTAAACAATATAGAGGCATATACGTTATGCTTTTGGATTACAACAGTTATGCGTGCATTTTCTGATTGGAGAGACGATCTGCGCACGTACCATATCCCAAGCGAAGGCCGTTTCTGTCAAAAACTCCAATTAGAAATGTAAAAATGGAGACTGAAATGAATTAATTTTCAGATCGAAAGAGTGCTGGTTTTGCCTGTCAAGCCCCAACCTCGAGTCACATCTTATAATCAGTGTTGGAGAAAATGTGTACTGTGCGTTGCCTAAAGGCCCGCTCGTGGAAGACCACGTGTTAGTAATTCCCGTGGAGCATTTGCCTAATACCCTCTCTCTTCCCGGAAACGGCGAAATCGATCTCTGTAAATTCCAAAACAGCCTCAGGAAGTATCAAAAGACCCAAGGGAAGGATGTCGTCTTCTTCGAGTGGGCGTCGAAAAGAAGTACTCATGCTAATCTCCAGGTAAGCTGAATTAATATTACTACATCTTTTTAATTAGAATTACTATTTAATTTTTCATTATGGAGAGTCCGCTAGATCCCGAAACGAAAATACACACAATTAAGTCAATCGAGATTCACCAAAACTTTATAGATGAATACTCTTTTTATGGAGTCTGGCGTATATACATATAAACATATGTATTAAATATATTATTCTTTATCTTTTCTACGTTCTGTAGGCTATTCCAGTTCCCTCTTCCAGGGCTGCTGCTCTTCAAACTATTTTTAATTTAGCCGCCGAAAAGCTCGAGTTCAAATTCGTGATCAGGAAATGTAAGTGAATGCTGTCTCTTTATATTTTACCCTTTCGACAATCATATGGCGCAAACATATCATTTTTTTTTTGTGTGTGTGTGGTATTGGTTGTCTGAGGTTAAAATTCTGGCAAATTTACCCAATTTCTTGGTTTATTGCAGTCAATAACATATCTGAAGGAAGAAACTATCTGAAGACTCAGTTTGACAGGAATCTCAGTTTTTTCTATGTCGAACTTCCGGACGGTACTCTATTATCGCACGTGATCGAGGATAACGCGAAATTCCCGGCACAATTTGGGCGTGAGGTAAGATTTGTAAAATGTTGAAATCATATTTATTCTTTTCGCATTAGGGTTAATTGCGGCAAAAAGACCCAACCTTTGGTCAAATGCTCTGCTGTGTATACAACCTCCGTAAATAGCGGCAAAAGTACCCAAACTCGACATTTGGGAGTTGACCGAGAAATCAGTCCATGTGGCTGTTAGCGTTTGCCACGTGGAAAGCCACACTTTGATATGTTTCCATATTTAGCCCACAGAAGTACCGTGCCAAAATATTAATTCCGTTAAAGACTTTCGGTATCATGACGTGAAAATACAACTTTAGGGTGTGATAATTATTTTACGAAAAAGGGCTTTCACAAATATTTGTTGAATATTGTAAACATGTTCGACATTTCCAGGTCGTAGCCGGGTTGCTGAAGATGGCAGATAGAGCCGATTGGAGGAACTGTGCTTGCACCAAAGAAGAAGAAACGAGAATGGCCGCTGATTTCAAGGATCAATTCCGAGAATTCGATCCTAACGAGTGATTTCTAACATACGACGTCTCGCGTGTCATTTTGAGTCCCAAAAAATGTTCATCCGGTTCAAAATGCACTGACTGGAATTCAACGTCGTTTTCTCCCGAAATGATCCGAAAATCCCACTTTCTGGCTCTTCGTTGTGGTGGAAATTGGTACCGGTGAAGCTTATAACGATACCCGTTTTTTATTTGTAAAATTTTGTTATATGTTTATTGTTGAGAAGAAAGAAGATATTTTCAGGGCTTCTTCTTTAATTTATGATAGTTGTTGGAAACTCATACGAATCGATTCAATTCTTTGAATTTTGTGCTATACCATGGAAGAAGCATTCAATTATTGTGTGTGGTGTATTCTTAACTCTCTTCCTGTTTTCTATTTTGCACGCAGTTGGATCTCGCATCCAGCTTTGACGGTCTAGATTAACTAACATTTTTTTTTTGGATAAACTGAAATGGAAATTATAGTCCTATTGTTCTGTTAAGCTTTGGAATTGAAACCGTCGCATCCGGATTTACTCGGAATTCTAAAAACGGAATTGGTATTCTAGTTATCCGAAATAAAAGTACTATGTTTTGGTTGTTAAATACGCTTCAAGGCCTCAAAATTATGTGGTAAATTTATAGTATCTTTTGTTGTATTATATTAACATTTCAAAAATAATCTTTACCATGACTAACACATATGCAAAAATAAATATTGTATTAACATCTTAGCTTATTATAAACCGCCAATTGAAAGATTACTAATGAGTCCGAAGTTAGAGTCTCTGAAAATTAAGCCTTTTCGTTACACGTATGCTTGTTCCTCTATCTGTTAGTCATATCTCGTATTAGTAAAGTTCCAATTATGCATTTATGATAATCTTTTTTAACCTAAGATGACAGTAAAAATATATATATATATATATATATATATATATATTTGAATTGACAGTAAAAATAATTTAGTGGCCTAATAATCACAATGAATGTCCAAATAAATATCTTGCATAATTTATGAAGATATTATTTAGTAAGTCCCAATAATAGGTGCCTTGAGAGTGAGGTCAACACCAATTTAATGACACAAAGTATGTTTCTTTTTCAGCCTTAAAAAAAGCCTAAAGTGACATAAAACAAACACATTGGTGCTCCATTCATACAAGATATATATATATATATATTTATATGTGTGTGTGTATGTATATATATATATATTGCATAATCAGAAGGAAAAAAAAGAGATAAAAAAGATAGAGATTGTGGGGGTAACGTGTGAATGCATGCTGCACATGGGTTTATATTTATATATATATATATATATATATATATATATATATATATATATAAAAAGTGGGAGAAAATAAGCATCATTATGGACCCAAAAACCTTGCTCTTCTTCTCCAATTAATGGCTTCAAAAAGGTTTCCTTGGAAAGAAGCTCATCACAATCGCATAGGGATGCCAATAGAAAGCAAGTGAGTGTTGAAGCTTTATCCTTTTCTCTTTCTTTCTTTTTTTTTGTTCCAATGAAAACTATAACTGAAATTGTGAATAAATTATAACTGAAATTGTCCGCTTCATCAAAATAATTACTTTAAACTTGTTATAAAAACTATGAGATTAACCTTTTTATTTAAGATCGAAATCAGCATAGATGAAAAGAACGACAATAATGTCATTGTTTATTGTATTGTTTTAGAGTGATTTTCACAAATTAAACGTTATTACAAACAAAACAAAAAACGGAATCGGAGATATGATTTTATTTCTTTTAATTAAAATTCTAATTTTGTAGATTTCAGGAAGAAAAAAAATCCAAAATTTCAAATTTTTAGATTCCATATTAACAAGAAAGCAAAGTAATAGTGTAAGAAAGCAAAAGAACTGGAAGAATCTTAGAGTGTTGAGCAAGAAAATCATGGATCACATGGGGTTTCTACAAACCTTAGAAGGGATTTTTATTTTCGCAATTTAATTATTATAATTTTAATTCTTATTACTTGGTGGGGCTTCTGGCTTTGTGAAAAATAAAGAAAAAGAACAAGTTTTGGTGGGTTGCTCTTAAATTCTAATGGTCCACTAATAATCCATATATAATTTTGTGAATTATACTGACTTGTCTTAATCTAAGAAAATATATTTGTGTAACAAGCTGATGAAAGTGGTGGTTGATATATCATATAGAGATCTAGAAACTCAATGCAACTATATGTATTATATGATCAAATCTAATAGCTTGGTCCACAAGAAAATAAAATGCTCATTTTTTATTTATTGGATCCATACATTTTTGGGAATCACTTTAGTTGATGAAGAAGGTGATAGTGACTAGTGAGTCCCCAAAATCTCCCCACCGGGTTAAACCTGGATACCCAATTTTTTTTTTATAAAAAAACCGGATACGGATATATCCGGATCCGGAAAAACCCGGATCCGAATATATCCGTATCCGGATATTACGCAACCCGGATATCAAAATATCCGGGTTTTTTTTAAAAAATAATAAGTTTTGATCTGGGCCGTTGGATCATCAAGATCAACGGTCCAGAAAATAGATTTAATTAAAATAAATAAAAAACACTAACCCGGATCCGGATATATCCGGGATTTTTTTTTTCCGGTCCCGGATATATCCGTATCCGGGTTTTTAAAAATAAATAAAAAAAACTAAAACCCGGATGGGTTTTTTGTATACATTTTGGGGACGTACAAGCATGTCAACTTGTTGGAATGCCAAAGAGTTAGGTACCAAAATGAAAAATAAAAAATGTTGCCTTATGTTTTGGGAAATAACTTTTTTGGGTTTTATTAGGTGAGAATTTCAAGGAATGTTTGTTACTCACTTACATTCATGACTCCACCAAGTAACACATGTACAAGTTCAATATATATATAATATATGTATATATACTATAACCACATATATGATATACCTATAAGTATAACAATGGCTTTAATAAGAAGTCTTTCTTTGCCATCTATTTAGGTGAGGTCTCTCCACTTTTAGCTCTCATAATTATTTGGAAAGGAGTTGGGATTAATGCCAACCTTAAGCTTAAGAAAATGACACAAAATGTGTGCAATGCAGAGCTTAATTTATGATATTTTTGTTAATTTAATTATTTCTTTCAAATTTAAAATTTTCATCATGAATGTTTTTTGAGAAATATAATTTTTTATTGCTTCACAATAACTTCATAATTTATTATATTCATCTCGTTAGATAATTAATTGAGAAAATTAGTTAAATTCTCAAATAAATAATATATTTGTTATAGAAATATTGTACACACATATTATATAACAAATAGCATTAATGTACTAGTAATGTTCCCTTGTTTTTTAATGATATATTTATGATAATGACATGAAAACAAAAGGAAAAGCCAATAATTCAGGAAACATATAGTGATGATATGTGACAAAGCTTTCAGAAACTTTTTGTAACTTCGTCTTGTGAAGCAAAACGACAACCCAAACAACTAGTAGTGTTGCCTTGTTCGTTGAACATATACATATAACATATCGGTGCATTATTACTCACTAAATTGACCACTATATATATACATATATACATATATATATATATATATTGTTCATACAAAATCCAAAATACCTATATCGGTGCATCACAGATGATTACCATATCAAATGTAAATAAAAACATAGGCACTTCACTGTTCACTCCTCCAAACAACCCTAAATTCTAAGTAGGCTAACAAAAAAAAAACACAAAATAATGAAATATTATGATATAAACGAAAAAAAAATTATATCAAACAAAAAAAAATTTATAGTAAACTAAACTTAAAAGTCTTTCTCAAATATATTATTTTTATATACTAAATGAACTAGTATATAATATATAAAAATTCTTATATTTATATTATCATAATCGAAAAACGAAGTGAAATATGGAAGTTAAGAACATTTACGATGAGGTGAATATTCAACAACAAATTTATCAAAAACATTGAAAAATACAAAGCGAAATGCGAAAATGAAGACTAGTAACAATGGCAAGAATATTCAACAACAAATCTAGCAAAGTCGTCGGCAATTTTATTATTCTTTTTGTAAATAGGAGTAACTCGAATAATTGATAAGGTTTATGAATGTAAATCCCTTTTTAATTAATATATGTGACTAATTTAAAAAAATTAAAGACAAGTGCATCATGATTAGATTCACTTGAAGATTCAGAAATAGAAAAGTCAGCTTTTATTCATCAAAGCGGGTTTCATGTCTTAACCCAATTTACTACAAACCCTAATTAAAACAAATGGAAGAATTAGTTGGCATATAATTGCAATTATGTGAATTTAATTAGCAATGATGAACTCAAAAAGCATTTCATCGATACATTTAATGAATCTAATTAAGAAATAATTTTATAAAATCATATCACGGGTCCTTCTTTATTGGTTATTTAATCACAATCTCACATAAACGTCCAAATTACTCATAATTTTTTATTTTTATTTTATATATATTTTTTAATATTTTCCTATTTATAAAGCAAATAATTTTTTATATTAAATATATAACAAGCTTTGTTTACTTTGACTTGAATCAATTAAACATCTCCAAGGCTACAAATTAACAAAGCTTCCACTCATATCAAGATGTGATTGCCAAACTATAATATACTATTGTTTCTCATTTGAAACAAAATACAATTATCCTTTAACTAAGAATTAGTTTGACTATTATTGTTGGTGGTTCAAACTAAAAATAACATTCACATGGAAAATTTGATTTGTGTACAAGTGTATTTCAAAATTTTATAAAAAATATTGCAACTATTAATTTTCACTTCTACAGTAATTAGGTGCAAATTCAAATAATATTTTTACCATCCAATATTAACGGATGAAAGCTATATCTCGAAAGCTCAATCTTACCTTCAATCCGATATAAAAAGAAATAGACTAAGAAATAAATAAACAGTGTCATATTTCTTAAATTCTATTATACTAACGGTTTTTTTTTTTTTTTTTTTTGTAAAAAACTTTGTTATCCGATCCGATTCTAATTTCGATAAAAGAAAGGGTTAGTTATAGTTATTAGTTATGCACACCCTTATTTTACAAAAGACTTTTCTAAACATGGATTAATTATCATTGAATTTCCACCTTCATGAAATGAAAGTAAACATATGGTGACGTGTCACGCTGACAAATACAGATCCTCAACAAGCCACCACTACACCATGCCAATTCCCATTGGTACACATTGATTTTTAGATAAAATTTTTAATAAAAAAGTCACAAAAAAACAATTAAAATAAAAAAGTCTCTCTAGAAATCAAGAAGAAAATGAGTCAACCAAATACCAAACTGCCATAATATTAAACAAAAAAAACTACCCAATTTCCAAGTCCAAACTCCCAAGTAGATTTAGAACCCCAAAAAGAGAAAAGTTCTAAAAAATATATAAAAAGTCACACATCACTCAAATCTCTCAATAAAACTATATTATAAAATTTTTATTAACCAAATAAATGAATAAATTATCTTCTCTTCCTTCTCCACCTGGCCACCACACCATCTCTCCCTTGCTCTGCACTGAGACTCTGCTCTGTCAACAGTGCATGTGTGTGATGCATATACATGTATATATATACATATAATATATTATATAAAACAATTAAAGTTTGGATCTTTTTTTCTGGGTTTGTTCCGTTGGGTCCAATTCCTTCATCTCAGTGAAGAGAGCTTCCTCTCCTTCCTTCCATGGAGATTTTGCCTCTCTCCATAACCCAGAGCTTGACGAGCTCTTCTTCGCGGATATCAGAAAGTGACTGTCTTTACAGTGATTGTGTTGGGTTTTTCCATGAATTTCTTCTTTCTCTCTCTCATCACTCTGCTCCAACGTCCCTTTTGTTCTTGCTTTAAGCTAAGCCATCGTCGATCAATCTATTCATTTCTTTCTCTCTCTCTCTCTTACTATTGCTGAAATAACTGGCTGTTTCATTGAAAAAACTGAGTGAGTTTTGGGGATAGTGATGTCACCATTGTTGATCAAGCTGGTCAATCTCTGTCTCATTGCCTTTGCTTTGGCTCTCCAAGGATCTTCAGGTATAATATAAGATCAAGTTCTTGTCTTTATTGATCAAAATGGTGGAGATTGGATCAAAGAAATGGAAATCTGGTGTTCTTATGGATCTCTGACCATTTTGCCCCTGGGAACTCCTTGCAGAAATTTGTGTAGTAATTCAAGCTTTATGAGCTCTGTGTATTTGTATATATATGTATATCTGATGGTTGCTTCATCTTGTTCAGGGCTCACTATATCGCCATCGCCGGAGACACAGATTCCGGCAAATAATCCGAGCTCAGGTTAGTTATTATTTTTGGACAAATAAATGCTGAATTTGGCAACATTTTAATCACATTGCTGCTAATCCATAGAACCTCAACCGTCCGATGGCACCATTCCCTCGTCTCCGACGAGTGTTCCGAACGCTCCTCCGCCGTTAGCTCTCGCCCCGGCACTTCCACCGCCCGTTTCTCAAGGAAACGCGCCGGTGGTTCCTCCAATATCGCTCCCGGTTGCTCAAGGTGAGGTGATTTTTACGGTTTTTAGTGCCGATTTGAGTCGTATCAATGATCTTTATTTCGAAGTCTGGGTTTATCCCGTTGAGATTTAGCGCTCTCATCGCGTTTCAATGCAGCTCCTCCGCCCGTGGATGTGCAAGTTCAGGTACCGCTCGTTCCGCCAATTGCTTCTAGAAGTAAGGATCCGATTGCTCCAGGTAGATAAACTCTTTGGTTTCGAGCATAATTCTCTGTTAAATATAATGGGATTGATGTAAATTATTTAGTCTATATATTGCAGCGCCTTCGAGGTTTATTTCCCCGACCGTCCAGCCAGTAACTCCGGAGGCTTCACCACCGAGTGACGATCAAGGAAGTTCTTCGGGTCCGATTTCCAAGCCAATTTCTCCGGGTATGCAAATGAATGATGTTTAATTCTAAAATTTCCACCCATTCGGTATTTGAAATGTACGCGTTACTAAATCAACTATATTATACGAGGGATTGGCACTATTGGCCCCTCCGTTGTAGAAATAGCAGAAATTACCCCTCCTTTACGATGGATGGTGCAGATTTGACCCTTCTGTTCGACACTAGAATCGTAAAAAGGGGCCATTTCCGCCATTTCTGGAACGGAGGGACCAAATTCGCACGTCCCTCATATAGGAAGGGTCAATAGCTCGAATATAGTTTCAGCCTTTTAGGGGTAAACATCGTACGAGGGACCAGTTTGACTGGCCCTTTATCATCATTCTTAATTATTTGTAACTATGCAGTCCCGATTGCTTCACCACCGGCTCCGGCTCCAGAAAGTTCGCCGCTCGTCCGTCCAACTCTGCCAGGTGCTTTTCCATCTATACGCATTCCGAAAAAAAAAATTCATAATTTTTCTTCTATAAACTCCACTTTATTTTTGCCGAGTTCGAATATCGTGGATGTAGGAAACCGAGAAATGAACTTGCATGCCAAAAAATATTCATTGTTTCATGTTATTTTTTCTGCATAAATTACAGGACATGCAATTGCTCCCTCGGTATCGCCTCCACCAACAACTAAGTGGAAAAATAAGGAAGTGCCGGTTTCTGCCCCAACCCCGGCTAATAATGGTATAGTTGAGTGTGAGAAATTTGAATTTATTGCTTTGTTAGTGTTTATTATAATTGTAGAATATCGTATTTGTAAGATTATCATCACGAAAGATTTTCTCTCAATTTTTTTGCAGGTTCCTCGGTTGCTCCATCACCGTTTAATTCATTTCCCAAGTCTCCTGTACATGTTCATCACCCACCTGCTCGCTCGCCTTCGATCTCCCCCAGTAAGAATTTCCATGCACCGAACAAAACCACCGATATGGCTCCGGGACCGTCTTTGCCGGGTTCTCCTCCCACTTCAAAACCGCTAGGTAGGTTCACTCTCTTATCGAGAATTTTCCCCTAATTTAAGGTTGATATATTACAAAGATTCCGTTTATTCGCTCGGGCATCGGAATTACACTGTGATAAAGCATTCCGACGAGTATTGAACTATGAAATAATTCCATTTTAACCTAAACCTAGCCCACTTCAAAGAAGCTAGGTGGTATTCTATGGGGTCTTTTCCTCTAATTTTAGGTTAAAATATTACAAAGATTCCATTTTTTGCTGGGGTATTGGAACACCGTGATAAAACATTCCGACGGGTCTTGATATGCAGGTCCCACGATCCCGTCATCTCCGCTTCGGAAGCACAAACAAAATCATTATGCTCCTCCACCCGGACTGCCACGAATACCAGGTACTTGAATGGTGTATCTTCGGTTAGGGACGAACCCGGATCATTTAGGGTATTTACAGTTATAACCGATATGCGGTGTTTCTTCCGTTATCCGGTTTAAATTTTGGTCAAAATTTAATCAATTTTTGTTCCTTTTTTATTTTATTTTATTATATTCAGTTATCTTACTTGTAAAGTTCATTTCTTTTTTACATTGCTCACATTGCAGGTTCCTCGGTTTCTCCATCGCGCGCCCCTTATTCTTCACCATTTGCCCATGTTTCCCCTGCTCCTGTCCCGTCAAAAAAAGCTTCCTCGGGGCACACCAGCAGTGAGAAACCGATACCGATCTTAGTTTTTTTTTGTTCCTTGACGTCTGAACTTATTATTTTTATCTTTCTCCAGAACACTTTCCTGTCAAGCCCCCATCAGAAAGTCCGAAGGTCTCAGTCACACCGCCGCTTCGAGCGTTTCCTCCCCCGCCTCCTAACGAAGGTAAAACAAAAGTCTAGACATTATTTTACTTGCAAATATTCCCGTAACTATAGGATATGACAGCGTAAATCTTTTCATGCTTGAAGATTGTTCAAACACCGTTTGCACGGAGCCCTTTACGAACACGCCCCCCGGATCACCGTGTGGCTGTGTTTTGCCGATTCAAGTCGGATTACGCCTCAGCGTATCTCTGTACACGTTCTTTCCGTTGGTCTCTGAGCTCGCCCTGGAAATTTCCGAGGGCGTTTTCATAAAACAAAGTCAAGTCCGCATTATTGGAGCCAATGCTGCTAACCAGGAACCGGATAAGTCCGTTGTTCTTGTCGATCTAGTTCCTCTAGGTGAAAGGTTCGATAATACAACTGCGTTTCTGACGTATCAAAGATTTTGGAGTAAGAAAATTACGATCCAAGCTTTGTACTTTGGCGACTATGAAGTGCTATACGTACGATATCCAGGTGTGTTGTAGCATCGAAATTCCAAATTTTAGTATTTTTGCACAAATACCTCCTAATCTTGTCACATAGTTCAAATTTACCCCACTTTTTAACCGTTAAATTTTAAGACAATCGGTATCAATGCATATTTTAGGGGTATTTTTGTCTCTTTTTTTTTTGCCTTGATACATTTTCCATAGTATCTCCATATATATAATTGGAATATAAATAAAGGAAATTAACACAATTCTAAAAATAGTATCAAAATTCTATTATATGGAGACATTATGGCGAATGAATACGTGTGAAAAATGATGAAGAAACCCTTAGAAATATGCATACGATGTTGATTTTTCAATAAAATTTAACAGAATTAAACAGACAAAAGGGGTAAATCGGCAACAAAATTGGAGGCGTAGGGGTATCCTAACAAAAGTTTAGATCAGGGGTTTTTTGTGCAAATAACCTTTTTTCTTTCTAATACAAAATACGAACCTGCAGGTTTACCCCAATCTCCGCCTTCCGCCATTGGCATAAACGATTATGGGCCTTACCCCGGCACGAACAGTAACGCAAGGAAGATAAAGCCCCTCGGGGTTGACGTGCCAAAACGTCAACGTAAAAACGGGCTTAGTGGAGGCATTATCGCCATTATTGTCGTTTCGTCCACTTTAGCCGTCATTTTATGCTCCGTCGCTGCTTGGATTTTCGTTTACAAGCGAAGAGACGAAGCTTCTCAACTGAAACCAACCCCGCATGTTCTTCTTCGTCCTTCTCTCTCCAAACAGTCGGGTAATTCAATTCACCAATTTGGCAAGAACAATATATATGTATATTGATAGTGTTGATATTCAGATAAAGATTTATATATTGCCAGGAGCTCATGGACCGATGTTAGGAAGCAGGAACAGCTCAGCGTCTTTGTCGTTCGGATCGAGCATTGCGACGTATACAGGATCAGCGAAGACCTTCAGCATCGGTGAGATCGAAAAAGCGACCGATCATTTCAATGAGGGAAAAGTGCTCGGTGAAGGGGGCTTCGGGCGCGTTTACAGCGGCGTTCTCGAAGACGGGACCGAAGTGGCCGTCAAGGTTTTAAAGAGAGATGATCATCAGGGGGGTCGGGAATTCCTGGCGGAAGTCGAGATGCTGAGTCGTCTTCATCACCGGAATCTCGTGAAGCTCATCGGAATATGCATCGAAGAGCGGGCCCGGTGCTTGGTGTACGAGCTCATTCCGAACGGAAGCGTGGAATCTCATTTACACGGTATCTTGATCATCACTTGATTATATGCTTCCGAATTAATATATAACGTTTTTTTGTTGAATTTTTGGAATGAAACCGTCATTTACTTTATTTTTTATATTCAGGTATCGACAAGGAAAGTGCACCACTAGACTGGGGTGCTCGGATGAAGATCGCGCTGGGCGCAGCTCGGGGACTCGCGTATCTGCACGAGGATTCAAGCCCTCGGGTTATACACCGGGACTTTAAATCAAGCAACATTTTGTTAGAACACGATTTCACGCCGAAAGTTTCCGACTTCGGCCTTGCTCGGACCGCCCTTGACGAGGAAAACCGACACATATCGACTCGCGTCATGGGCACATTCGGGTACAAACCCTCCCACAAATTCCTCAAAATTATTTCCCCGTAGTAAAGCCTGACATAGTGTTTTTTTTTTCTTTTTTTTTTTTCTCGCAGATACGTGGCTCCGGAATACGCGATGACGGGGCATCTCCTAGTGAAGAGCGACGTGTACAGCTACGGAGTCGTCCTTCTCGAGCTACTTACCGGGAGGAAACCGGTGGACATGTCACAGCCGGCCGGCGAAGAAAACCTCGTCTCATGGGCCCGCCCGTTCCTCTCTGGCAGAGAAGGCCTTGCAATGATCGTCGACCGGTCTCTCGGCTCCGACTCTGATCTCCCGCTTGACAACGTGGCCAAAGTGGCTGCGATCGCGTCCATGTGCGTGCAGCCCGAGGTGTCGAACCGTCCGTTCATGGGCGAGGTCGTTCAGGCGCTGAAGCTGCTGTGCAACGAGATCGAGGCGGCGAAGGAGCTCAGGTCTAGGGTTTCGAGCCGGGACGATCTCTCCATCGACGGGGACGAATCGGAGGAGTCGACGGATCCCCAGACGCAATACTCGGTTCACAGCTACGAATCCGATCTCGACATCGAGAGAGGCATCTCGACGTCAGAGCTCTTCTCTTCATCGGCGAGATTGGGCACCGAGCAGTCCGAGTCGTTTCGGAGGCACTCGAGCTCCGGCCCGTTGGGAAGCCGGCGCAGTGAGCGTTTCTGGGGAAGAGTGAGGAGATTATCCGGCGGAAGCGTGAGCGAGCACGGCTCCGCGTTCAGATTGTGGCCGGGATCGCGCTGAGCGCCGGGATTTCTCATTAGGGTTTCGAAATCTCGATCGAGTTTTAATATATTTGAGAATCGGCAAAGTTGTGAATGCAATTTGGAAAAGAACCGGACTTTAATAAGTTCCGAGGTGGCACGGCGGAGTGTCCTCGGCTTTCCAAGAAGTGCGGCGATAACTCGAATGTACATGAACATGATGGAGAGAGAGAAGGTCTTTGTAACAGAATTGTACAGAAAGATTTTGTGCCATAACATGTTCTTCTGTAATTGAAATATGACTAATAATAACTATGTTATATTACACAAACACAGATAATATATTTTGCGCATTTAATTCCTATTTTATTTATTTTACTGATTTAATTAAAAAAAGGACAATATATTTTTTTTTACCAAAGAAGGACAATATTGATAACTCCCACATTCGACGGTATATTTTGATTGTTTTTTAAACTAGCTGGGTATGTTTTTATAAGAAGTGAAAATAGAGGGCATTTAAAGCAAAATTATCTTTTTTAATTAATACTAATTAGATAAGACAAATGAATCGGAAATGTAGACTTTAGAGGGCTACATTACGAAGAATAAAATGAAATTTATGATCTAATTATGAAGAGTTTTCATAAATAGGGGTAAAAGTTAAACTTTATTAATTTCAATGGGTCAAACTATGAATACCTGTTCTCGTATTGATCAAAGTTCATTTTTCAGGGGCTCCAAAGTAATTAACACAAAATACGGAGTCAAATTCACTCGATCTCACGGACCAAAGCTCCAAGCCAAAGAGACGAAGAACAAAAAAAAAAAACTCATCGTCGTCTTCAATGGTACGTGATCGGAGAATCTCATCGGATTTCTCTCTGCAACTATCTTCCATTGCTTCGAATTTCTCAGTATTTCAGTATTTTTCTTCGATTTTTTTCAGGCTCCGATACCGATTTCGAGTCCAGTCCCTGAAGCTTGGTACCCGACTCTTTCGGTCTTCATGCTCGCCATCGGGCTCATCGTCACCGCCATATTCTTCATGTGAGCTCTCCGATTCGATTTGATCGTCGTTATTGAGTTTCTGGATCGACTGTGATTCACTATCATTTGGTGTTGTTTTGGTAGATCTGGTTTGCGAGAGAGTCGAGTGACAATTTCGGCTGTCTGAGATTAGGTTTAGGTCATGAATCAGTTGATTGATTTGAGAATTGGACGATTTCGTTTGATTAGGATTGTTCTTGAGCAATGTGTTGATGAAAATGGAGATCTCTCGTTATTGGTTTGAGTGATGACCCAATCTAGGCTTAGAACTGTGAAATCTGGTTCATTAGTTGATATGAGCGATTCGATTCAGCGGTTTTCGAGAGTTCAAAATCAGATTTTCACATTTGGATGGAAATGTGAAAGAATTTGGTTGACTTTTCTGTCAGAAAAAGTTAGGAGACAAGAGGGAATTCCAGCTATGTGATGAAGAAGCTCACCGCTTTTTCTTAACGAAATTCATCTTTTCTTTGAAAGTAGTACCAATATGTAGAGAGTTGTCGGGAATATCGTGTCTAGTCGACGCACGATTTCGCTTTGAAATTGTTACGATCCAACATCAGTTAAGAACAAGTTTAGTTGATGATATTTCATGGGTTTATAAACTATCAACTAATCTCGTTCTTAATCGACACGAGATCGTAACTGATATCAATTGAAACAGCCAAATTCCGGTTCATGTCAAAGGTTATAAGCTCAATGTAGAATTAAACTCCGGCTTTTTGTAACTTGGAATAGAGCTCATGCATTTATAAGAGGGTTGTTATAGGCTCGTTTCGCTAACGTTCCGTATCCTTAACCTGAGAAATCTTTTTATTTGCAGCTATGAAGCGACCTCGTCCCGTAAAAACCGCAGTATTGCGAAGGAGCTGGTAACAGGAGCAGTGGCATCCGTGTTCCTGGTAAGCCCACAGATTCGATTTACGACCCGTTTTCGTACAATTTTTTTTTATCGAATTTCTGTTGCTGATTTCTCACATTGGCTCGGTAATGTGCAGGGTTTCGGGTCCTTGTTCTTGCTGCTTTCTTCCGGTGTTTACGTCTGATTCTAAAAGAACACACTTATGAAATTTTGTTGAGCCAATGACATATATATAGCTGCAGATCAGTTTATTGTGTTTTAATCGACACGTGCAACAAATTTTATGTGGTTTTCTTTTGAGGTATTTTGTAGCTTACGGGTCAAAGTGCTATGTTTCAAAAGTAGTGGTCTCAATCTGTGAGGACCTTTCATATTGACGCAAATCATTAAAACAAATTTGGCGCAGAATATCAATATATTTTTATACTTGTATTGTTAAGGTCAAATATTCGTCCACATAATTATTTTTTGACACATTGTCCAAAATTCTACAAGTAACCAAAAATAAATTAAAAACTACCAATACAATATGGTTGGTGTTGGTTACACAAATTAATCGAAGATTAAAATTAAAATAATAAAAACTATTTCTAAGTAAGCCCCTTTACTTGTTAGCTATATATCAATGTGCCCTCCCAAATTTTCTTTCATGAATTCGTCCCTTGAATGTATAATATGTAGCAAAATGCTATTATTTCATTAAACTGAAGTGTAAAATTGTTGGATAGCACGAAAATGACGAGTTTTGAATCTTCCTAGATAGATAGGGGTGTCGGGGTCGTTTGGAAGCGTTTTACTAAAAACGTTTTTAACTTTTGAAAAAAGATTCTCGGAATATTCCTTAAAAACATGATTGGTTATATTTTGCACAAAATATCTCGACAAGAGATTTTGCATGTCGAGTTTTTCTTTACAAAATTTAATTAGTATCTAGAATAAGGAAAAATAGAAATTATCGAGAGAGTTTTTATAAATTTTAATTAAAATCTTTAATATTATTTTTGAAAATAAATGAGCTTGAATTACCATTTTACCCCGGGGGAACGTACAGCTGAATTTTCTCTTTACCGAAAAGGACGCTTTTCAGTGTTCGAAAACACTCTCTTCTCTTGTCTTCGTGTTGAGCTCTCTACTCTCTCCCATTACTCGCCGGAGATTCGATCGGAGGTCGCCGGAGATGGAAGCGCAGTCGCCGCAGCTGACTCCGGTGAAGAAGAAGGAGACTCGCGGACGGAAGCCGAAACCCAAGGACGACAAGAAGGACGAAGGCAAGTCGTCGTCGTCGGCGAAGAAGGCGCAGCAGCAGCAGCACTCCTCCGTGGACGACAAGTACTCGCAGTGGAAGTCCGTCGTGCCTGTCCTCTACGACTGGCTCTCCAACCACAACCTCGTCTGGCCTTCTCTCTCTTGCCGGTACTCTTCTCTTTCTCCGTTTCTTGCTTCACTGCCTGCTAGGGTTTCATTTCTCGAGCTTGTCTCTGTGCGCGGTTCGTCTCGTTCGATTATCGAGTTTTGACTTCTGAGTGGGCTTCTTGGGACGGGGTTTTGGGTTGATGGTGCTTTACTTTTTTTGATTTGAAGCTCTGAACGGAGGTGTTGTCTCTTTGCGCGGAAAATCTCGCTCGATTTTGGGGTTTTATCAGGGTTTTTGTATGGTATTGGGACGGAATTTTGGGGTTTATCGTTTTCGAATTCGTCGATTTAGGACAATGTGGTGTTTCTGGTGGGTTTTTTTTTTCGGTTTTAGGGGTTTAGGATACGTTTCTGGGTTTCTTTCTAGGGTTCTTCGGTTTAATTCCGGTTTTTAGGTGTTGTCTGTTTGCGCTATTGTTCGTTTTTTTAATCCAGCATTCGATCACATAATGTGGTGTTTCTTGGTAAACTTTTTGGTTTCGGGTTCTATGATATGTTTCTGCGTTTCATTTGTAGGGTTCTTTGATGTCGTCTTGGGATATGTTTTCTGCTTCATTTATGGGTTTTAAGTTCGCGTTGCAGTTCGATGTTTCAATATTGTTCTTGAGACTTAAATCTTTATAATCATTGAGATTTGAGAGACTGTATCATCCCAAGTTTATGCAAGATAATCATAATCTTCAACACGTTTTGATGAGTTAATATTGTTTTGATTAGATGGGGTCCTCAACTTGAGCAGGGAAATTACAAGAACAAGCAACGTCTGTACCTTTCGGAACAGGTATAAACTCTCACTGCTCTTGAAATTTCTTTTCGTTGATGATGCATCATATGTTGTTTGAGTTTTTCATTTCGTAATTATTAGGTTTAGCACGTGTAAGTTGCTCTTGGGTTTTTCATTCCTCTACTTTCATACAAATATCCGACCTTGTTGCTCAGGTTTAGGGTGTATAAACTGCTCTTGAGTTTTCCATATCTTAAAACTTCTCGACCTTATTGCATATATTGTTATAGCTTAATATCTACATCATTTTGATTGGCTTCTGCTTTGCTGTGGCTTGAATCTTGCGGAAATCTCTATCATTACTGCTATTTATTTTTATTTCTTTCCTTCTCCTAGACTGATGGCAGCGTTCCGAACACTCTCGTCATAGCCAACTGTGAAGTTGTCAAGCATAGGGTCGCAGCTGCTGAGCATATATCACAGGTGAAGACTATCATAAATTCTTTATATAATATGGTGATTTTATGATCATATTTTTGTTTTACAGTTTCAAGTTATTAGTATTCTGACTAAATGACTTGGTTTGTCTCCAGTTCAATGAGGAAGCGCGATCGCCATTTGTTAAGAAGTACAAAACCATAATACATCCGGGGGAGGTATTATCCTAAACTTTTTAAGTGCATATTAATGCTTTATTAAATATTTTGCTTCTTTTAATGACAACAATCGATACTTAATTAGTTGGCTTTGTGTTCATTTCTCAAGTTATTTTAACTTTTCGGACAGGTGAACAGGATTAGGGAACTTCCACAGAACACCAAGATCGTGGCTACTCATACCGACAGTCCTGATGTACAAATCCATCTTATCTCTCACTGTAACAATGTTAATTACATTTTTTCAGTCCGTTTTTATCAATTTAACACTATTTTTTTTAATTTAAAAAAAAAAACAGGTTCTTATTTGGGACGTTGAAGCTCAACCTAATCGCCATGCTGTCTATGGGGCAACAAACTCTCGTCCTGATTTGGTATGATTTCGTAAACTTTTCATGCATTGCTATTTACTTGAAAACCGAAAGCCTAGTTAACGGTTTGAGTTCTGCTTGTGCCCTATTTGTGTGTATTTTCTGATGCACATTTAGTAGAGCCATTCTGCAAATCTTGTGAAATTCGTGCATAGCTACTCTTAGTTGAAGATATACTTGCATCACTATTATACATGTACAATAGCTTGTTTTAGTAATGCTCACTCGTATTTAGTATATCGGTTTATTATTCAAGTTTCCCGGGTTATTTAATACCTGGCATCTCTTAATTAAGATTTCTTCATACAGATTTTGACTGGACATCAAGATAATGCAGAATTTGCTCTCGCAATGTGCCGGACTGAGCCCTATGTACTTTCTGGAGGTTGACTGACTATTATTTGATTTTTTTACTTCATCGCCAAATCTAGCTCTTAAGTTTCTCTAATTAATACCCAATAAAGTATCGTACACATATTTGGTTGGCGTTCTTTTGAGTTTCTTCAGTATCCTAATATTTTGAATCTTAGAGCTCGGGGCACAAGTTTTTCACTGAAAACCGAAAAATTTGGATTTTTCTTAGAAAATAAACCATCTATAAGATTTAAACCAGTTATAAAACCGGTTTCAATACCAGTGTTTCAGTTCCGGTTTCAAAATTGGTTATTACCTAAGCATTTAGGGTTGTAGATATTGTTTTTTTTAATTGTTTTTACTTATGGATATGTCAATTTTTAATTTCTCGGTAGTCACTCATTAGAAAGTCATTTCTGTTTCAAAATTGATTTTAGGATATAAAAAAGTTCTGAAAATGAAAAGAAAAAAAACCCAGAACACTGGATTCACCCCTAAATTACATGAAGAAAAAAAAAATCAACATTTCTCTTCCCCTGGAAATTACAAGTTCTTTATTTGTAGGGAAGGACAAATCTGTGGTTTTGTGGAGCATCCAAGACCATATCTCGGCTGCAGCCACAGACCCATCTAACAAATCACCAGGATCGATAATTAATAATTCCAAGAGCGGGGAATCTAATGATAAAGCTGCAAATAGCCTCACAGTAGCGCCACGTGGCATATACTACGGCCATGATGATACCGTTGAAGATGTCACTTTCTGCCCGTCTAGGTAACTTGAAGATTGTCTAGTTACTTATATATTTGCCTTTTGTTATTTTCTAGAAAATTTCACGTCAACTAATGGTGGTGGAATGAAACCTGGTTTTATCCCGAAGACCAGTATTTTTATTAATTCACTAATAAAAAGTCAAAAACCGATCTTTTTTAAACCAGCACATCAGTCTGAGAAAGGGCCAAAATCAAGGTACCTGGTCCCGGTTGCATCGCTATCAACTAGAATCTATTTAATTTGTTTATGATATAGTTTTGGCCTTTGGGCCTCTGTATCTGATGGTAAGTTGTCTCCAATGAAGCTCACAGGAGTTTTGTAGCGTTGGTGACGATTCTTGTCTTATATTATGGGATGCACGAACTCAAACTACTCCTGCTATCAAGGTGACTCCTTTTGATCACATCATTTATTTTATATATATATTCCTTCTCTCGTTCGGTTCTGCTCTGTATTTTGGATAATCCTTTGGAACCTTCATACCCAAGAATGAAGGCAAAGTAGTCATTTACGGTTTATATGTTAAGATGTGAAAAGATCGGTTTATCGTAATTTATAACCAAAAGCCATACTGAACCGAGCCTGCTGAAAACCTGAATTAATAATAGTGGTTATTAGTATCGCGCCAGCCTTTTGATTGTATATATATATAGACATACATATGTAAGCGTGTTATTTGTTTCTGATTTCCAGGTTGAAAAGGCGCATGATGCTGATCTTCACTGTGTTGATTGGAATCCCCATGACGATAACCTTATTCTAACTGGGTATGATTCAAAAGTCATGTTTCTGCTGATTCTGATGTGTTGACTATTGAGTTTGAACTTCGGTTTGACTTTTGGGTATTTATGTTATATATTTTCCAGGTCAGCGGATAATACGGTTCGTATGTTTGATCGGCGCAAACTGATTTCCGATGGAGTTGGAGCACCTATTCATAAATTTGAGGGTCACAAAGCTGCAGTTCTTTGTGTTCAGGTAATATTTGTTCAACAGATTTTGCCTGATATTATTACAGTTTACGACATTATTTGTGAGGGCAATTATATATATATATATATTAAAGCGCAAACTATATTTAAAGATTATTTCTTGTTAACATTTAAAGTTGTGATAGTATTGCTTAAAATGAAACCCCATAAAAGATAAAAATATATGTATTTTCCGAGCTGAATATTTTGTTTTCCAGTGGTCTCCGGATAAATCGTCTGTCTTTGGAAGCTCGGCAGAAGATGGTGTGTTGAACATCTGGGATCATGAGAAGGTTGCTAGTGTTTCGATTAATTTAATTTGTCTCTGTCGTTGAATTTATGACTCAGTTTTAAACTTTTCCATAATCGACCGTCTTTTACAGGTTGGGAAGAAGTCCGAGCGAGCAAATGCAAGTGCTTCTTCGGGCTTGTTCTTTCAGCACGCCGGTCACAGGTCAGGAGTCGATGTTTTCCAGAGACTTAATCTAAAGGAATAAGAAATTATCTAAATAATAAATAACTATATATTTGTGTGTGCGCGTAAATGTTGCTTCATGATACATGACTTTGAGGAATTCTTGACCATGTTTTAATATTGGATTAATTTCAGTTGATAAAATTTTACACATGTTTTATACAGGGACAAAATCGTTGACTTTCACTGGAACGCATCGGATCCTTGGACTATTGTCAGCGTCTCTGACGATTGTGAAACTACTGGAGGAGGCGGGACTCTGCAGGTACTAGAACTTATAATTACTAAAAATATATTTTTTGGTTCATACTTTGATTTGTAAAGTTAATGATCTTTCCAAAGCAATTTATGCTAGTTACATTAGACGGTTCAGGCTAATATATAATCATGTGCAATGCGATGTTGTTTAGGAGCCAAAGTGTCGCTTTTTACAAGATAATTGATGATTTTATGGCAATTATACCCCTAGGGACTTCGTGGGTAAAATGAAAATTTTGTACTACAAAAAATAGCATTGCATTGCACGGGACTTCGATTTTGATGGAAACCGTCGATTGCGTAAAGTCCCGTGCGACATGGTACGGTTAAAAATGTATTTTATTTTTTTTAACGGACTTAGTTTTTAAATACTCATGTATATGGCGGGATTAAAATGATTAATTGAAACCCTAACCCAGTGGCTTTCTCTGTGCAGATATGGCGCATGAGCGACTTGATCTACCGGCCCGAAGAAGAAGTTCTCGAAGAGCTCGAGAAGTTCAAGTCCCATGTCGTCTCCTGCACTTCCAAGGCTTGAGAGTCTTGAAAACGGCAACGTTCCCGAGACCGTTTCTGTTTTTCACTACATGTAGTCATATATGTATGTCGTTTTCATGGAAGATCAAAGTTTCTCTTAGGTTCAAGATCTGGATATAAACCAAATTTGTTATCGGGAAGACTTTTTTTTTTTTTTTTTTTTTAACTTTTCAGGAGTTTGAGAATCTTCATGCGGAACCATTTTACCGGATTCCAATTTCTTCTAGTGCAAGTATTTTAGGGTTATGTAGTTTAGTTTAACATTTTGAGCATTTGCAATTGTGGTTCACTTTTAAGACTATCTTTCTATTTATTTTTGGACTTTTACTTATACCATGTTACCATTGCCCAATTTTATTTTTATTTTTTCTATATTATGCTCGTTTCTTCTGAGTATTACGTTTTTTTTAGTGTTTAGTCACAAAAATACTCGTTTAAGTTATTTTCTGTATATGAATTAGTAGTATTGTGTTATTTTTTAACACCTAACTTAGCTTTAAAAAATTAATTTAGTGTTATTTATGATCTTTTTTATGGTCAAACCCTGATCGAATAATGACAAATGGCCGGTAGTATTTATTTATAGTGTCTCCAAATTGTAATTCCCAATTTCCCACAACACTTTTAGAAAAAATTTACTTGCATCTCCAAAGCTGGATAAGTATCAATGACAATAATTTTTTTTTTGTCACCCAAAGAAATGACGAATATTCTTGCTTAACATCTTGACCAATAAAGAATAAATAATTATATCATCACCCATTATCTGAAATATGAAATAAAAAGTACTTATAAGATGCCCAAAAAAACTTTTCACCTACTTATTCTTCTTCTTTCTCCATGCAACTAACAAGTATTGTACCCAAAGTTTGGTACAATACTTGTTAGTTTTGTTAGTTTATCAAAACTAACAAGTATTGTACATATATAATATATAAGGTTAATGACGGCGAAAATACCTAAAGTTTGGTCAAAGAACCCCTTGTGTACCCAAAGTTTAAAAGTGGTGGCAAAAGTACCTAAAGTCACATTTGGGGCGTTGACCACTCCATTCTAGTAGCGCACTTAACTTACATGTTAACACTGGCCACGTGGAGAAACGTGAGTTGCTGACATAGCAAGTTCTTGCCACGTGGATGAGCTCACATCAGCCTCGTTTACGATAAAACAATGAATTAAACCCCTAATTGGGCTCGTCCACGTGGCAAAAAAAATGTTATGTCAACAACCCACGTTTGTCCACGTGGCCAGAGTTGACGGGTAAGTTAACTGCGTTACGAGAATGGAGTGGTCAACTATCCAAATGCGACTTTGGGTACTTTTCCCACCACTTTTAAACTTTGGGTACACGAGGGGTTCTTTGACCAAACATTGGGTATTTTTGCCGTCATTAACCCTAATATATATGAGTGTCACAAAAGATATAAAATAATAAGAAATATTGGCGTGTTGATATAAAATAAAAGCGTTTTAAGTGAGCAATGAGTGACAGTGGTGTTGTGTTCATGAATTCCATATTACCACAGTCACAGTGACACAAGTGTCCATATCAAATCTTTGTGGGCTTAAACAATTTTATATGTATATTTATAAAAATATATATATATTTTATTTACTTGCAAAAATTATTTAATATATAATATAGACAGTTTAACTACTAATAAATGATAATAGACCCTCATAATGTCCGGCCATTACATTGTCGTTGTTTTCGTGCAATGGACCCAACCCAACTCCACTCTCCTTTTTACTTTTTTACCCTCGCCGCCAATCATTTCTTGAATCAATTAATAAAGGGAAAATAGCGGCATAAGTACCTAAAGTTTTCAAAAAGTAGACATTAAGTTTTCATTCTTTTTTTTTGGGAGGCGAAAGTTGCCAAACTCTTATTTTGTGTATTCCGTCATATTTTTGTCTAGAAACGAGCCACATGTCATGTTTTTAAACCCATTAAATATATCATTGTTCATCATTGATAAATCAATTTAATTTTTTGTAATAAAAATGGTATATTTAATAGGTCAAAAACGTACTGCGTGATGCGTTTTGGGGCGAAAACATGACGGAATACACAAAATAAGAGTTTGACAATTTTCGCCACCCAAAAAAAAGAATGGGAACTTAATGTCTACTTTTCGAACACTTTGGATACTTATGCCGCTATTTTCCCATTAATAAAAACAAACGAAAGAAATTGCTAAAAAACCTCATTTGGATTTTGAATAAAATTCATACCCTTAAGGGCTCACTGCTAAGAAACATGAATAGTGGCCGAGAGGGGTATGAATTTGACAAAAAATCCAACCGAGGTCATTCTTGCTATTTGCCCAAAACAAACTATTTTACAGATTAAGCAAATGATAATTTGTTTAATTTTTGTACTTTAATTTAAATTAATCCCTCAAAATGATTAAGTTTAAAATAAGAAACAAAATCCACAGGGGCAAAATAGGTAAAACGCCAACTCATCATCCCATTCTCTTTTCTCCCCGTACGGACACGCGAACGTACGAAAGCGCCACGCTGGCACTTTTTGTCCTTTTCGCTCATCCCACAAACACTCCCCTCATCAAATCCCGAACAACCACGTCACCCGAATCTCCCACGTGGCACATATCTCCACTCCACGCTGGCACTCCCTCCTCTGCCTCAACCGTCCGATCATCCTCAAAGAATGAGATCCTCCATCCAGCGGCTCCAGATCCAACTAGTAGGACCCACCGGATACCCCTATTTATAATATATATATATATATATTATTACAGATTCCCTCGCAAGCTAACAAACCATCGCTCATACACTGATACACACATATATATATATATATATACTGTGTATATATACAGTGAAGAAACTCTTCTCTCTTGTGAGAGCTGCGAAAATGGCGAAGAGAGTGAGGATCAACGAAGGAGAGCGTGATCAGGAGAGAGATTCGCCGGAGACGAAGAGGAAGGCGCTCAGCGACGACGTCGGAGAGGACATTCTCGCCTGGCTCCTGGTCGACGACGGCGTCGCCGACCAGCTCGCGGAGCTTCTCGCCGGCGCGGAGGAGACGCGCGACGCCGCGGGAGAGAGAGCCGCGGTGAGGTTCGCGGACGATCCGTACCGCTCGTCGCCGGGCGCGGAGCTCCGGATCGCGTCGTCGTCGTACGTGACGATCAACGGCAACGACGAGACCTGCGGATCGTCGTTCTCGGACTGGAGCTCGTCCGTGATGGCCAGCGCCGACGTGGCGGGGATCATCCGCTACTCCGGCGAGCCTCAGGCGGTGGATCCGGCAGGCGCGTGTGGTCCGGGCGTGGAAGACGACGGCGCGTTCGAGTGGCTCGGCGGCGACGAGGCGTTGGAGAGGTTCATCGACGAGGTGTTCTCGCCGGAGCAGACCTAGGGGCATTCTGGTAATTTTGGGCAGATAGCTTGTTTTGACTGACGCTACATAGTAATAGTACACTACACTACAGCTATGACTATAGACTACAAGGATATCAATGGTGGTGAGGTGACACTTATTTTTTTTTAAATATTTTTTTTAATTCAGAAAAAGGAGAATATATTTTGGGTAAAAGATAAGTAATTGTGCAGGTGTCTTTATTTGCTTCTTTTGGTAATCATAAAAAATTAGAAAGATAAAAGAAGGAATAATATATATACATATATATATATATTGCAAGGTTATATAGTGGATGGATACTTTATTTATGGTAAGAAAGAATTAACAACAATGATTTTCACTATTTTCTTGGTAATTAAATAAAATCATACTATGGAATGGAGTCAATGGCAAGAATAAAAGGAAAGGAGTGTAGAGTGATCCATATTCCAAAGAATGTAATTGCTAGCGCGCCATTTAATGCCCTTTCGGAACTTGTCTGAACACGCATATAACGGTCAGCGTCGGACTTAAGAAGAGGTCGAGTAGGCCCAAGCCTTTAACGGAAACAATTTTTTTAATTTTGAACTTCCAAAATGATTGTCCTTACTTAATTCAAATTTGAAGTAACCTTAGTTCAAAATTTTGAGCACTACACAATTATTGTCATCCAATGCTATAAGAAAAGCCTAATTAACAACAAAGTCCTGCAAAAATGACCCATGAGAAGTTTATTTCAGAAAACAAAAAAGATTAAAACAAAAATTACATGATATATTCATCGTATATGAGCATTAAGCTGAAAAAAGATAAACTCCGCGGATATAAGGACATGCATTTGCATTCTACGGGGCTTGCGTTGAACCCCGTAGACTAACGTAGGAGAAAATGTTTGCTAGTATAAATAAGTCAGTCTTTTTTTACAAATATTTGGTCAAACAAACAATGAAATGAACATATACTTTCAGGTAAAAAAAAATAAAAAATTATAGCTTATATTGAGCATGAAATAAATCAGCAAAGATAAGACCACCAAACCAAGTATAATAATTAAACTCAAACAAATTATTCCGTAAGATTTTCTGAGACCAAAAAGTGGATCCATGAAAGTCATTGAAAAGGCCGACTTATGTGTTCAGGCCCAATGGTAGCTCAATGGGCCTGAAATTCAAACATATTGGCCCATTATAATCCCGTTTCAAGCTCATCCTTGTTAATTTTATCAACATGATTTATATATAGCATCTCCAAGGATTCTAGGTCTACATTTTTTCTGTTCTCCTTGTGAAAGAATATAAATCAAGGAATAGTAGAGAGCAATATAGTTATATAGGTATAGAGGAGGACGACTTTCTCATGAAAAACCCCAAAATCAAGGAACAACTTGGGGCTCAAGACTCACATTATTTGGCCTACTAGTCCTTAGGGCTATTTGTTTCCTTTGCCAATACAATTATTTATAAATATTGATGGTGACAGTGACATAAGATAGGATTGACAAACAAGATCTGTTTTCTTCTTTGTAAGAGGTAAATCTTCAATTCTACCCTTATGCCTATTGAGGGAGGCAATCATATCACTAAAGCCAAACATATTCACATATTGCATTGCATGGTGTGTACTGTAAATTATGGATCTTTATAGGGATTGAAAAAGTTAAAAAAAATGATGAAATATGATGACGTCATAAGGGCTTATAATAATATAAAGAAAACGTGAAAAAAGCCAACAATAGAATTAGGCAATCATCCAAATGCAAGGCTACTTTTTACCCCAAATCCAATCCCATCATTCTCATATCAATTCCTTCCTTCCTTCCTTCCTTCAACAAACAAAAGGTGTCAATTATGGGTCTAAATCATGAATATTAAGCTCCACAAATACAAGATTGGGTCATTTTCTTTTATGGCTAAGAATCTTTTCCATGAAATATTTCGTGTCGTGTCAAATGAGTGTCCCCTATGCATATGTAAATTTGACCAATAGTGTCACCTGTTCTTACACTGAATATATCTAGTAATGCGAGAGCGCATTGTAACCTCGGCTGATAGTGACATCCCATTCAAAAATAATAAAAAAACACAATGAAATGTATGAAGTTGAGTAATGTATAATTGTTCCTCTATTTTAAGACATTGATTGATCTTAATGTTTATTTGTACCTCTAATCCGACAATAAATTGTCCACGTTATAACAAATCACATCCCCTTTACATATATACTTAACTAAACTATACGTATAAATTCGATCGATAATTTTTTTGAAAAAAACAGACCCGTAATCCAAAATTTTAAGTTAATTATTTTTCTTTTTGAATTGCTAATTAATATATTTAAAAGTCCAAAATCCATATTTCCTATTTCAAATAGGAACAAACCAAAGCTAACCCAGAGTTGTTAATTATATTTTTTCGAAATAAAAATTCGAGATCCGGATTTAAAAAATAAAAAAAGAAGTTTGGAATTCCTCACTATCGCAGCTAAACCAAAGTTGTTGATTATATTTTTCCGAAATAAAAATTCAAGATCCGAATTTAAAAAATAAAAAAAGAAGTTTGGAATTCCTCACTATTGTAGTATTAACATGGTTAGTTGTGAGCAGTTATGAACTTAATCTTAGTGCGATTGACTATGCTACTATTTCAATGTGATTTGACTTGTTTACTAAGTTCAGAAAATATGCTACGTATGATGACAAGTCTCTCTCTATCTCTCTAAATATATATATGATATTTAAAGATAAATATATTTTGCTAAGATCATAACATTTCTGAATTGCACGTGATCCTACTCATAAAGACTCTTTGGATCTTACTATACAAACTTCAGAGCTCAAGAAACTTTCCATCACGAGAGACGATGTGGATTAAGCTTTGATATTGATGACTCTTTGATTAAGCTTCAAAGCTCAAGGCTTTTGATTCTTGGATTCATTAATCTTTGATAATGATGATTCCCCATAAGCTATAATTACTTGCCTAATATGATATTACCCTACTTAATGATTGTCTTTGAATGAATAAATTTTACTCCAAACTTTGATAATTAATAACTATTCAAGCTGTATAAGTCAATTTATTGTGACCACTTCGAGGTGAAGATTATGATATGATCATTAATTTTAGTACTTTCACTAATGGAGGAAAAAAAAAAGATAAAGAAAAAGAAGCAAAACCCATGAAAGAATTGATTGTGAATTAAAAGGTGATGTATTGTAGAGAAAGAAAACATCTAGTCAACTTTATTTTCCACTCAAAGCTTCTTAAAGGAAAATCCCAACTCAATTTATTCTCTTACCCTTTTGAGTTTTAAATTTACCCATAAGACCACTTTCATATCCTCACTTCCTTTGATGAAGATTTCAATGGAAGTTGGGGTATCCTAAATATTGAACAATAATCTAATTCTTATTAAAGGGTTCTATTACACAAACTTTACTTGGTTTAGTGGCATAATGGGTCATAGTAATAAATGCCACCATAGTGCAAATATTATAAATTTATCACCTTTTATGTCAAGGCATAAGTAGACTACAAACCTCAATTTGCTCAATAGACGCTAGGACTTTTGCCAAGCCAACTATGAAAACAAATACTCAAGCAAATGCTAAAGTACACTCTTATTACTTTTCTTCTTTGAGCTCAAGATCTTCACTTTTCTATGATTACATTTTGCCTCATGAAGATCTATGTGTTGCAACCGTATCAATTTAGTAATGTTAATCACTTCCCTTTTTAGCTTAACCTTTTATTATGAACTTTGGATTAACTATGCCCACAACAATATCCGACTTATATTATTTTTCTTCTTTTTATTAAGGCGACCGTTTTTCAATTTATATTATGACATATGGAGGGTCGAACTTTCAATCTCCACAATATAAATTATGACCCTCCATATGTCATAATATAAATTGAAAAACGGTCGCCTTAATAAAAAGAAGAAAAACAATGTAAGTCGGATATTGTTGTGGGCATAGTTAATCCAAAGTTTATAATAGAGTATTCAACTATGCCCATAATATTGAGCTCAAAGAAGAAAAGCAACCGAATATGTCGTAATTGTGGTTTTTGTCTTTTCAATAGAGTATTCAATTATCATTGTAAAAAAATAAAAATGTGGTATACGGTATTTTATTTGTAAACTACCGCACCGAAGACCTCATATATGGTATCTATATATCTTGTTTTTGGTTTATAGTTTTTTTTTTTTCATCCCTATTGCAAACCCTAGACTTTGCTTCAAATGGTTTATTCTAATCCCCATTTAAAGTAAGGTATATGAGATGTACTTTTAAGGTGCACCTTATGACTTGAAAATAGTCACAATTATTTTTCTTTGTCATACACATTCAATCAAACGCAAAAAAAAAAAAAAAAAAAAAAAAAAAACATTGGTGAAAGAAAGGGAAAAATGTCCCCATTGAAAATGTAGGAGTTTTGGCTTCATATGTGTAGTTTCATTTCATATGCTTGCAAAATCCTTAGTTAAGTTTGTTATTTGTTAATGACCACAATTAGTTGTCTACCAAGTAGTGATCAATGATTCGTCGGGAAGCAGACCACCACGTGTCAGCAATCTGGCCCCACTCAACGACTGCCCATCCCTGATCGGGACCGTTGAATTGCTCAGTTGGTGAGGAGTGAGGACTTCCCTACCCAATCTCTCTCTCTAGTCTCTCTCTATATCTATCTATATATATATATATATATATTTGTACACATTATTTATTTAAAGTTTGGTGAGAGGCTCAATCAAACATTTTCAAGTTTCTACTCTCATTTTCAGATCGAATAGGCCAACACAAGGCCTCTTTAGAGCCTTTGCTCTCTCCATGGGGGTCAAAATCGGGAAACACATCTCGGGAGCGGAGAAATCGGCATATTAATCTAGTCGAAGACTTGGTAATTATAATTTGAACTTCATATTTAACTGATACGAAGATCCACATACCAACTTTTTTACTACACTTAAATTCCAACGATGATTCTCAAATAGGTAATCTTGGGACGTGGCTCCCCGAGGGGTTTATACCGGGATCCTATAAGAGCAAATTATATCCCTTTCAAGACTAAAGACCCGGTGTTGAGTTCTCCAAAGTGAAACTTCGAGAGATCGAACATTTATCCGATAAGCCTTCGCTAATAAAGATTATGAATATTAATTTATCAAGATAGAGATTTTATACGAACATTCTCCATTAAAGAATCATTTTTTTAAAAGTATCCAGCAAAAAATCATGATTTGTCGACATTGAACTATTTATTACGTCATAAATCTAGAATAAAATGACTAAGCCATTGTTTTGAATGAATGGATGAGCCGCATCGCTCCTCACTCCTCCCCTTACAAGAGGTCAATCTAAGTAGACCCATGTTTTTTTTTGTTTTTTTGAAACAGAGGTAAAATAAAAAGGATATTTATTGTATAAGTATTTAATTTTATATCCAAAGGTTAGAACATAATACTAAAGTTTAATTTCATCCATGTCGAGCCGGTATTTAATTTACATATGTACTGTAAAATCCGTTTGGTCATTTTTAGCATATAACGAACATTATTTTCAATATGTACTTAATTTAGTAACACATACATACATGTACCCCAATTAATAATCTATTTCGGTATATTGATGCAGGAACAATGACAAAACCCTAATGTGTTCATTACCGAATAACATTTAAATTTAAACATTCAATAAATAAACATAAATTTGATATAATATTTTTAAATATTTAATTAAAAAACTAAACATTATTATAGTCTTAAACATTTAATAACGGAAATACGAAACGGAGTAAAAAACTAAACTAGAAATGTAGTCGTAAACATAAACTAGAATCATAGTCGTAAACATTAAAATAAGGGTTATTATCGGCATATGTTCCTGTTCTTTTGCAAACATCCGACTTATGTTCCCGTTCTTTTTTTTTCGCGGCATATATTCCATAAGTCTTAAAACATACTCAAAGTCAACCTCTGTTAACACTTCCGTCTATGTCCGTTAGTTTGTCACGCCCTTAATACCGGCATATGTTCCTGTTCTTTTGCAAATATCCTACTTATGTTCCCGTTCTTTCTATTTATGATTTTTTTTATCATTTAAAAAAAAGTACTACTTTTTTCTATTTTTTATTTTCTTAATAATATTTTTTTAGACGATAAAAGTACCATTTTTAGATGATACTAATTATTTTTAAGCGGTAAAATTACTCATTTTTTTTAATCTTCATTCTCTCATCGATGTAGAATTGATCTTCCTTTTTAATCCAGAAATCCTCTTTCGTCGTGGAAGTCTTTGATCTCCGCTTCTAACAAGCTCTCAAATCCTTAATTACCAACCCTAATCAAAGCACCAACCAATCGAATTGCCACAAAACCACGGATCTCACCGACACCCGCGAGCTTCCGTCGTGAGAGGTTTGGTGCCGAGGAGAATTGGCATTGGGCAGAAGCAGTCTAGACACAAAAGAGGTTCTAGTGGACCGAGGTTGGGATCACCATGACCGATGACTATAGGAAAGCCATCAATGACCTTTCTCTGAAGTGTTGAAAAATATTGCAATGAAAATAAAATTGAGATAGCATCAAGTGGGACAAAACGTTGAACATCCGAGTTGAACGCTTTCTTCAAAACGAAGTATCGAAAGCTATCTAGATATTATGAGTTTGCTTCCCATTAATTTTTCACTCTGTAATTTTAATTTTTTATAGCTTCCCATTGTTTTATGCTGTGAGTTTTTGGGTAACGGAGTTCAAGGAGTCTTAGTTCGCTAGCGAACTTTGAAATGTTACGAAGTTTGGGGATGACCGATTATATCCTGGGAAATTAATTGCCTAACGAAACTCAGGCACGTAGATGAGGCGAATCAAGCTTTAAGGAGAGATTCCAATGCGTCTCGGGAATCACTAACGTTTTCTATTTACAGGATATCAAGAACAATTTTCGGACAAAAGAGATAAGCCGATGCTTGTTAAATTGAATAACACATCGATATGTATTTTGAATTTACTCGCTACTATTTTTCTATAATTTATTTCTCATATATTATCATCTCTAGAAAATATACCTAGCGTTGCAAGGCTGTGAAACTCGAGCTCTGCTCGAACCAATCGGTGAAGATGAAGTTTGTCGAGGTGTACATGACACGTGGCAAAAACAAACGGATATAGACGGAAGTATTAACAGAGGTTGAATTTGAGTATGTTTTAAGACTTATGGAATATATGCCGCTAAACAAAAAAAGAACAGTAAGTCGGATATTTGCAAAAGAACGGGAACATATGCCAGTCTTAAGGGCGTGACCCATGGCAAAACTAACAGACATAGACGGAAGTGTTAACGGAGGTTGACTTTGAGTACGTTTTAAGACTTATGGAATATATGACGCGAAAAAAAAGAACGGGAACATAAGTCGGATGTTTGCAAAAGAACGAAAACATATGCCGGTAATAACCCTTAAAATAATAAGTAAACATAAAGATGAAACTCTAAGATAACTTTTTCTTCTACTTTTTATGTGTTTTTACTTTATTAAAATACAATAGAATCTAAAAATTATTTAAACAAAAAAATTAATTTGGTTAATTGAGTAGACCCAACCTAATGTATCTGATCCAACTCCAACTCAATTTTTTATTCGGATTGGACCCAACTTAACTCAACCCAATTATTATTGACTTAATTAGGTTGAGTTAGATTGTGATTGAGCTCAATTAAATTGAGTTGGGACGGTTGGGTTGAATGTTTTGTTTTCACCACGTGTCTATCTATTATATAAAATATAAAACATTTATCATTAGTCAATGAAAAATGACTACATTCAATTCAAACGATAACAACATAATAAGTGAGTACAAAACAATTTACATCAGCAGGAGCCAACTGGTTTGTTAAAAAACATTTAATCCAATTATCCAAGTCAACTTTGTAATTAATTCAACATAATCCAAAAACATTTAAATCAATTATCCTAGTCAACTTTCTAATTAATAACACATTTACTGAGTAAAAAACAAATACATTAGGAGAAGCCAACTGGTTTTTGATAAGCCAAAGGTAATAAAATTCATCTTAGTCAACTTTCCAATATAACACAATTATTGAGTAAAAAACAAGAAGGAGCCAACTGGATGAACATTGATTTACTCCAATTATCTTAGTCAACTTTCTAATTAATTTGACAAAATCCAAAAATATAGAGATTAAATTATATATATATATATATTTTTTATAATAAGATAGAGACCTGTTTGTAAGTAACTTTAATAGGCTCTTATAAATGGCTCATTCTCACATCCTCTGAAATCTCACTTCACTCTCTCTCTTCTTCTTCTTCTTGACTTCTCTGACCTCGGATTCAACGAAAATGATGACCAAGAAGCCCAGGATCGTCATCGTCGGCGCCGGAATCGCCGGCATCACGGCGGCGAACCGCCTCCACAAGTCGCCGGCGGGATTCGACGTCACGGTCGTCGACGGCGGCGGCCGGATCGGCGGCCGGATCGTCACCTCCGAGTTCGGCGGCGACCGGGTCGAGCTCGGCGCCACGTGGATCCACGGCATTGGCGGGAGCCCCGTCCACGCCATCGCGTCGGAGATCGGGGCCCTCCGCTCCGAGCAGCCGTGGGAGTGCATGGACGGGGCCTACGAGGACCCGGCCCGCCTCGTCACGGTCGCCGAGGGAGGGTTCGAGCCCGACCGGAGCGTGGTCGACCCGGTCGCCGAGCTCTTCAAGTCGCTCATTGGCTTCGCGCAGGGGAAACCGGCCGAGTGCGACGCGGCCATAGCCGAGGAGGCTCTCGAGCTCTGCGGCAAGAGGAAGGGGCTCAGCGTCGGGGAGTTCCTGAGGAAGGGGTTGAGCTTGTATTGGAGCTCGAAGGGCAACAATGGCGGCGAAGAGAACGGCTGTAATGGCGAGATCAATGGGTGGGCGAAGAAGTCGCTGGAAGAGGGGGTTTTCAGGGCGTTTGAGAATGTGCAGAGAACGTACACTTCCGCCGGAGATTTATCGTGCTTGGATTACGCCGCCGAGAGCGAGTACCGGATGTGCTCCGGCGAGGAGATCACCATAGCCAAAGGGTACTCGAGCGTGGTCGAGCATTTGGCCTCTGGTCTTCCTCCTGGAATGGTTCAGCTCAAGAAGAATGTGAAGCAAATAGAGTGGAAATTCAGCGGAGTTCGGGCCGCGGAAAACGGATTCGGAACCGGAAGTGCCAGGCCCGTGAAGATTCATTTCTGCGACGGGTCGATAATGGAGGCGGACCACGTGATCGTGACCGTCTCTCTCGGCGTCCTCAAAGCAGGGTTGGCTCACGAGAACGGCGAGAAGGCCGCAGGCTTGTTGTTCAAGCCTGCCCTGCCGAGTTTCAAGACCGAGGCAATCAAGCGGCTCGGGTTCGGCACGGTGAACAAGCTCTTCGCGAAGCTGCGGCCCAACCCCGAGAGGTTCCCTTTCCTCCAGATGGTGTTCGGAGCGGACTCCTCCGAGCTCCGGCAGGAGAAGGTCCCGTGGTGGATGAGGAGAACGGCGGCGATCTTCCCGATTTACGAGCAGTCCAACGTCCTCCTCTCGTGGTACGCGGGCGACGAGGCCTTGGAGCTCGAATCCTTGCCCGACGACGCAATTCTCGACGGCGTCTCCAATTTGATCTCGGCGTTCGTGGGAAAACGCAAGTGCCGGTTCGAAGTGGATGAGGTTTTGAAGACCCAATGGGGGAAGGACCCTCTGTTCTTGGGGTCCTACAGCTACGTGGCAGTCGGGTCAAGCAGCGACGACTTCGACCGGTTGGCCGAACCGTTACCGAGCAGCGAACAAGCCCGCGACTGGGTTCCGGAGCTTCAGATTCTGTTCGCCGGAGAAGCGACGCACCGAACCCATTACTCGACCACTCATGGAGCTTACTTCAGCGGGCTGAGAGAAGCCGAAAGGCTTCTGAAGCATTACGAGTGCGTTAATGGAGGTTTTTAGGGAGTTGTTATTTAAAAATAAATTATGGTTGCTTAGATGGGGTAATACAAGTTAGTGTCTCTTGATTGATTGATGAAGAACAAGATTGAGAAAGCTTTGGATACCAAATTGTTGTGTGTCTCTCTCTGCAACTCACAGGTCGACAGGATCCACCAAACCCGGCTCTCGCAGAGCCGAGAGAATCGCCGGAGAGAGAGATGTGTGGAGGATAATGAATGAATGGGCGATGATTCTCAGTCGATCGAACGATGAGAATGGGAAGCAAGGCGATTCCCTTGGGTCCCACTTTGTCTTTCTTTTGCTTTATTGGTCAACGTATTTTCTTTGCATAAACCAGAATTCCGTTGAAAAAACTCTCTAAATATCTTAAAAGACGTTGCATCATTTACATGCATATTAAATGCTCGTAACTTCAAGCAGGTAGAATTGCGGCAAAAGTTTTAATAGTTTTTTAGTCGGCATCGATTAGTTTTTGTAGTTTTTTTCTGCATGGTAAAATTCTCATTCTCTAAAATTGTAAGGCCATTAACCTTTCATTCACTATCCATTGTCACGTGACATCCTGGATTTTTAAAAATAAATAATTTTTTTAGTTTTTTTAAATCCACGTGGCATTCGGATGACTTGACATGTCATGTGTCGATCAACATGTTGTCATGTGGCATTTGACTAGTGGATGGTGGATAAAACTTTACCATGCACAAAAGAAAAAAGGAACTTATAGATGTCGATTACAAGATTATTGGAACTTTTGCTACGATTATAAAAAAGACTCGCAATACCCTTAACTAATTAAGATAGTTAAAAATATAACTAAACAATGGATCATACTGATGAAATTCAATATACATGAAAAGAAGACAATGAAAATGAGTGTCACAATCAAACACTTAACAACCTACGCACACCATCAACACATGTTTATCTCCCACATTAATCACTCCACTCCCAGCCCTTGGATCACCAAATCTTGGAACTCATCAACGGCTGAGAATCGGCCTCCAAAGCAAGGTCCCATCGCCCCTTCTTTATTGACTCCTTGTTCGGGTATTATTTCACCCTCTTTTTCTAAAAGTCAAACGAGAGGCGAAGAGGGACGTTGACCGAAAAATATGTGAGCTCGGCATCAAACCCATCGAGATGGAGCCAATGGCGAGTGAGTATCAAACCTGTCGAGCTTGAGCCAATGATGAGAAGGTTCAGCGTTCGGACGAAACTAGCGAGAAGGACTCTGATAGTGAACCAACCTGTTTAGGCACCCGTTGTGACGAACTAGGCACCTCACTACGGATAAAGCATATTCCTTCACGTGGGCATGTCTCCCGACAACCAGATAAACCTTGCCCACTAGGATGCCACCATAACTGTAGAGCAACGATTTGGGACTACCGGGACCATAAGATAAAGGTTACCTTCTGTAAACAAAGCCTATTTACAACTTCATTAAGACATCTAAATAGAATAAGACGCTTCATCGGGCAGGAACCAATATATTCTCATCATCATCAACTTCAAAACTTTTTTCCCTCTCCATTTATATACTTAAGAGAGTAAAAGCTTAGTAATTGTTGATTTGAGCACCATTTTAGCACAGAAAGTACATGAACAATGATTATTTTATGTAATCTAGTTGAAATTCTTGCATATTCTCTTTGCTTTTTTCTAATTTCTTGTCATATTCTTCACGAAAACCCACAACGATATCAACGGATAATAGACTTTTCCCTTGAAAAATATAAAACAATGTTACCACGCGTTACGTCGTATTTGTAAGAGACGGTTTTTGGCCTCTAACACTCCTCGTCTTCTGCTTTCCTTCAAGCTCGAAGCAATTGAAATCAGAAAAACACCATGTCATTTAATATTATCTAAAAATGGATTAATTATTTAATTAAATTGGTGTTCTTGGGTGGTTTTGTTTCCCAAAGATCCAAGCCTATCTAGTTTGCAATGATCACTGTATGGTCAAATCAAGATCTATTCAAAGAGACTCCATTATTGATTTATTATTACATTTTTGCCAGGGGCTCCCTCATAGAAACAAAGCCAAAAATCCCATAAGAATCCTCTCAACTTTCCTCGCTAGTGCATTTTTCTCTTTAATTTTAGTTATCGGGAGATTCGGACAGACATATTGGTTTCTCCACAATAGTCTATAATCGAGTTCGTTGATCTCATTTAGTAATTACTTGATAAAATATAATTCAAGTAAGTCATGCGTTGTTCATAAATTATTATTTTTTTAAAGCGTCGGGATACTTTTTGCCGAAAACTAAAATCCGATAAGAAAAATGCTACAAGAGGGAAAGTTAACGGGAAGTAGCGTAAAACAAAAGGCTAGAATGTCCCACAGGGTGTCTGTATACGGGCGTAGTGGGCTGAAGATTTCCAATCAAAATTGCAAATCAGTGAAGAAGTCTCTTTCACATTCATAAACAAACAAATGAGAATCTCCATTTTTCATTGCTAATTCCCAAACTTGACCATCTTTTCTCACTTATTCATCATTGCATATTCAAGATAATTAATAATCTCACTCACTTAAGTAGGCCCAAATCTATTCCCAAATTTATCGTTTTAGTTGACACTAATGAACTTTTGTATTTTGGTTAAACTTGCCGGAAATTTTAGTTTGCATTATAGTACTTCTTATATTTTCAAACACGACCAGAACTTGACGGAAAATATGGAACTATGCACAATAATTAGCTTATTTGAAAGTATTTTCATCATTTTTCCTAGTTTTACGGGACTTTCATCTAATAAATCGTGAATAAATACTTATTATTTGCTTTATAATAATTCCATGATTTAACATAATGAAGTCTTTCGATAACTATTTGAAAAATTACTTTTGAGTAAGTTATTTGTTAAATAAAAACTAAAAGTTTCGTGATTTTTTTTTTATCGCTTATGACATATGTTTTTTTTTAATGAATATGAGACATTGCTAAGAAAAAAAAAAAAATCTTCCAAAGGAGTACTACGGCCAATTACTTTTTTTTTAATATTTATTTTATTAAATTGATTAAACTGAAAGCCCGTTATGTATAGCTTTCTGTTTATTCAGTTTGGATTTATTAGAGTGACAATCTATTTTTGGTTCCAATGTGAATCTCGTTGTCTTCCAATAACACTTGTTTATCCTCAACTTTATTCGCAAAATGATCCGTGCTTACTTTGTCGCTTAATGCTAAATCTTTGATTAAGACTCTTAATCTTGTTTAATCATATATTTATTCACCAAAGTAGTACCTATCTTCTTTATTTATCTTTATGCCCTATGAGAAGATTCTGATTTAAGTATATTATCATCTTGGTATCAATTCAAACGCTTTGCTCTATAATCTTAAGACTTTGCATAAATATATTTAATCCAACAATTATAAAAATCCATAAACATAGGGTTAATTGCAATATAAATACCCAACTTATGGTCAAATTTGTGGCATATACCCAACCAGAGCCGGGCCTAAGTTTGTTGTTTTTAGTTGGGATCCTAGGCTAAGTAATTTTTTGGTGACCTCTAATATATTTTAAAAAAATATTTTTCATATTTATTAAGTATACAATAGTATATCTAATTAACTCGTGTCCCTTAAAATTTGGGGGCCTGAGGCGCCCGCCTTGTTCGATCTATAGTCAAGGCCGGCCTTGCCCAACCTCCAAAAGTGGCGGCAATAATACTCAAGGAATGTTTTGAGGGGTTGACCAATATCGTCATTCGTTTTGCTATTAGTGTCGGCCACATGGTGGTTAACTACAAGCCACATGCACACAACATGAATGCCTCGTTTGCCACACGCTAATGGTGAGTTTTAAAACTGATAAAGCATTTTATTATTTTTTTGGTTCAACTGATTTGTTTTTTATTCAATGTTTTATTTTAATATGGTAATAGTGGCTGACGTGACTGCCCAAATAGCATATCATGTTGGACAAGTGGCGAGGTATTAATGGATACGTGGCTTGAAGCGACGAAAAACGAAACGGCGATACTGGCCAACCTCTCAAAACGTTCGTTGGATACTATTGTCGCTATTTTTGGAGGATGAGTATATTCCACAAACTTTGAGCATAATTGGGTATTTATGCTGCAATTAACCCTTATATACCTAGACTTATCTGTGACAAAAATACTTATGTTTGTTTTGTATCATGTAAATAATTTTTTATTGCAAAATATATAAAGTTACATTTTGTGGGCTCACTTATGAGATGACGTGGCTCGACATATGTAGTGCCAGCTAGACGTTAACGAAAAAGAGAACAAATCAACAAACCTTCCAACAAACAAATTTAAGAGGTACAAAAACATGTAGCATAAATAATTTTTG
Source organism: Parietaria judaica (assembly GCA_954871525.1). Lineage (NCBI taxonomy): Eukaryota > Viridiplantae > Streptophyta > Magnoliopsida > Rosales > Urticaceae > Parietaria > Parietaria judaica. The sequence goes on along the minus strand of OX940864.1, from coordinate 801,308 downwards.
CAAGAATTAATTCATATAAATGTGTATAATTTACCTTTTTCAATAGTAGAATTATCTCCTTTTCTTTTAATTGTCAATAAACTAATGTTTTTCGATATTTTATTAAATCTGTTAAATATTATCAAATTTTCTATCTTATTTACATATTTTGGTAAATTAGTGGTGAACTCTCGGTAACTTGTAAAATAACAAAGGTTAATATGGATTTTTTTTTACCGATTATCATAAGTAAGCCGTAACCCAAAATTTTGAACCCGGAGTGGAACGGAAGGAAGAGGCAAAAGTCTTTTGAAGCAAAATGTAAATATTTAGGAGAAGTAAAAAGGAGTGTTTGAGAAAATCTTTGGATATTTTTTATTGTCACAAACAATAATGCAAAGCAAGTCCTTGACAACCAACATCTGAAACAAAAAAACACCATCTTCTTTGGATCTTTGTCCCTTTTGGTCCTACCTTTTTACATTCATTAATATTCTTACCTCTCGATTAATGCCTTTCACCATATCATCTTGTGTCCATTCTGTCTTTCATCACCTTTCACTCTTATGAAAAATATAATAGGGATTTGGATTTTGGACCATTTGGTATATGCCTTAACGGAAGATCTTATGAAAAATATAAGAACATATCCCGTTCATGCATGTTAGTCAATAACGGAACCAAAAATTACATGTCGGGTCAATTTTTTTTATTTATTCCAAAATTTATACTTCCGGGCGTTATATTTAAATTTTAATAAAATTATAGCCCTTGTATAAACTACGTTATAAGTTTTGAGCCCCCCTCTCTCCGATCCTGATTTCGCCGGGAAGTTACACTGAAAAGATTGAAATTATGGATAATAATGGTACATGTCGTTTGTTAGGCACAAGGGCTATTTTGTAATTAGGCTCGATGGCAGTTGAGTAAGATAGTGAATTTAATGTATAGAAGAAATGTCAACCTAAAAAAGACAACATTGTGTAAAAATAAGAGCTATATAAACGACATAAGAGTATGAATATAAACGACAGGACCTGAAACGACAGGAAAATGGACACAAATGTTTTCTTCTGACAAGAAAAACATGGAACGACGTGATAAGTGTAAAATAAATAGAATAAAAGTAGGGCTCTATAGCCATATAGCCAAAGTAGAAAAACTATTTTGCAAAATAGTTTTTCTAGTTTGATTAATATTACCAAATAGCCAATCAACCACATTAATAAATCACGAAAGACCGTATTACCCTTGTAATAACGTGTATTAACTGAGTTAATTTGTTTAAAAATAAATTATAATTTTGTTAAAATTTTAATCACGATTTTTTATCTTTAAACAAATTAACTCAGTTAATACACGTTAATATAGATTTTCTGTAAACACAAGTAAATGTTCTTATTTTTAAGAAAAAATAACTTTGTTAATACACGTTAATATGTTAAAAGGGTATTATAGGTATAAAATATGTTATTAAATAACCACCTCATCAATTTGGCTATTTTGCAAAGAAAAAGGAAATGTTGGCTATTTGGCTAATCAAACGTTTCAATTTGGCTATTAAGAGCCATTTCTCATAAAAGTAAGGGTTAATTGCGGCAAAAAGACCCAACCTTTGGTCAAATGCTCTATTGTATATACAACCTCCGTAAATGGCAGCAAAAGTACCCAAACTCAGCATTTGGGAGTTGACCGAGAAAATCACTCCATGTGGCTGCTAGCCTTTGCCATGTGGCACGCCACGTAATTATTATTTTTAAATAATTTAAAAAATATTAATTTTTAATTTTTAAAAAAAAAATTAAATTACTTTCAATAATAACCAATAATGAATATTTAATAACCAATAATGAATATTTAAATTTAAATATTCATTATTGTTTATTATTATTAAATATAATTATTCATTTTAGAAAAGTGGGTCAAACGAAATAAATAAAGAAAAAAATCACCGTTCACGGTTCACTCAAGCTCCGCCTCCGATCCGGTTCACGGGTGGAATGAAATCACTTAATATGTTTAATAGTAACCAATAATAATCATATGATTATTAAATGACAATTAAAAAAAAGAATAATATATAAAAAACATATTAAAAAATTATTATTATAATATGCAAACACAAAAAAAAAATATCATGCAAACAAATAAAAATAATTTTTCGTGAAATATAAATATGACTACTAATTTTTTTTAATAAGTTGTGTGTATTTAATTATGTCTTGACTTTTTAAACAATATGTATGTGTTTATTGGTTATTATTATTAAACATATTAAACAATTTTATTCGACGCGTGAACCGGATCAGAAACGGAGTTCAAGTGAACCATGAACGGTGATTTATAAATACATAATTTTACCTAATCTTAAATACATCAATTCAAACTTTGTACACATAGATGTAGTATTAATGTTAGTTTATAAATATCAAACTTTCTGTTTATTCAGTTTGGATTTATTATAGTGTCAATCTATTTTTGGTTCCAATGTGAATCTCGTTGTCTTCCAATAACACTTGTTTATCCTCAACTTTATTCGCAAAATGATTCGTGCTTACTTTGTCGCTTAATGCTAAATCTTTGATTAATACTCTTAATCTTGTTTAATCATATATTTATTCACCAAAGTAGTACCTATCTTCTTTTTAATCCTTATGCCCAATGAGAAGAATCTGATTTAAGTATGTTATCATATTGGTATTGTTGGGTATATTTTCTATACATGATGACAATGAGAAACAAATTAAAGCAAAAACAGTAGCAAATAGAATTATTAATACATATCTTTGTATTCTTGGATTGACGAGCACCGGCTTGTCGCTATGATCCGATCATGTGTTCTTGATCCTGTAAAACAGAAAAAACAGTAAGCGGTTCCCGAGACGCGTTGGACGCTCTCCTTAAAGCTTGATTCGCCTCCTCTACGTTCTTGAGGTTCGTTAGGCGATAGCTTCCCATGATATAACGGGATGACCGAGAACTCCGTAGGACTTCGAAGTTCACCGGCGAACTGAAACTTCTTAAACTCCGTTACCGAAAGACTCACGACATAAAACGATGGGAAGCATGAAATTTTGAGTTTGCGGAGTGAAAAAACCGGGAAGCAAACTCATAGTTTCTAGAGAGATTTCGGAAAGTGATTTCGATTGTGGTGTGTCGAAAAGTGTCGAGGTCACCGTCAATTTATAGGTGCGGGATTGAGACATTGAATTGATTACCAATCAATTCTATAACGGCTACTAATAAATTGCAATTAATCCGAAACGAAATAAATTGAATTCAATATTCATAACGGTCATAATCAATATAACCGTTTTACGTAACGTTCAAACGTCGGAACAAATCCTGGTAATTGGATAGAGCATTCTTCTCGAGTGTTCGACATTTCGACCGACTCGACGCTATCTCAATTTTATTTAACTGCAATATTTTCCAACAATCCCCCACATAAATAAAATTGACAAATCACTCTTGACAACACCTGACTCAGGTAACAGAGTTCGGCAGTCGAATCCTGCATAGAATAGGTAGGTGTAACCCTTTGAACACTCCCTTGTGAAAATATATTTCCTTACTGGTGATCAGTAGACGCGATGTCTTTGAACTGTTCGACCGTTTGTGTAAGTGAGAATATACCTCACACAGAATTATCCTTAGACAGATTCAGTTCTCACTATTGTGTTCGTTCATGGACATGAACACCTTCTGGTTCTGCGAGAGTTTACGGAACTTGCGCCCTTTACAATTCTGTTGAAGCGACCCCACTTCACTCTAACATAGGTGATCTTACTAAAAACAAACTATGCTCCGCTCGGTTATCACTTACCGACGTGTAAGAATCATTAAAAGCTTCTAGCTTATCCTTAACCGTACATATCACTGTTTTTTATCGTTGGAACGGACTAGGGTGTAACCCCCACAGTGATCCGTTAAAGTCTTACAGCTAGGTTGTCCCATTGAACCTAGTTATTGGTATCTCCAGTCAGCTAGGTTGGGTTTCCACTGTAAAACTTCATTTTCCAATGGGCTTTAAGTCACATTCCCTTTGATGATTTCACAACCAACTCTCATTTTTACCGTTTTCGGTAGTGGATCCACACAACATTATCATTTGATTAACATAATCAATTATGATAAAACTTATTTGAGAGTAGTTGTCTAACGACATATATGTCTAGACTACCATACTAAACATTGTTTTACGCTCTTTAAATTGCATACTAAATTTCACAGTCGATGCAAATTATAGACACGATCTTTGACCATCTCAAAATATCTTCCCAAATTATCTTAGTCATTAGGCCTCATTGCCGTATTTGTCTAAGACAATATAAAGATTTCATTTTGAATCTCTTATGTTTATTTGGAAACTTTCCACATCCGATTCCAATTACACTACAAGAGTTAATTCTTAGCTCATAGATGCAATGTACAGTCCTCAAACTCAAATATAGCACCTTAATGTGAAGCGAATACTTTCTAGTAAACGCCCCCACATTTCCAGGTATTATTTGGAATTCAATGTTCACAAAACTTTGAACTTCTCAATTTTATCTTGTGATAAATAGAGTCCGACATTATTGCCATATATATTATGCACATATGCATGTACGTCATTTGAGCGCTTCTAGCCTCGTTGACGATTAGAATAACATCTTAAAATTGAAACCATAATTTCAATTAAACGTTCATGTACCTTGATCGATAATCAAGTGTACTTGGGCATAAAAATACATTTATGGGTGTTAGCACATAAGTTTTGACGCAGGCATAAGCAGAAACATGCCCAAAACTAGATAATTACTTCTGCGTGTGGGCACATCGAAACTTGCGCACCAACAAGCAGAAGAACACCAAGGATCAAAGAGGAATTTCCTCTTTATATATTTTTCCAATGATTTTGGAAATCATAGAATTTCTCTCAAGAAATCATTTACATTTTCTTATAATTCTCTTTCATTTAGAAAATTACCAACTTAGAATTAAAATCGCAATTTCAATTCAAAACTTCACGTCGTAGTACCTCGATCAATAATCGGGTGTACTATAATCGAACATAATTATTTTTTCATAAAATAATTCACTTTACATTCATTGCTTTTTCCGAAACATATGCTCACTTCACTTCATTTGTCGCATTAAGTAGTCATACAATCATCAAATATATACTCTGTATATATATTTATATATGAATACAGGACAATCAATATAACATGATGGAAGGAATTAATTCCAAGTATAACCATATATACTTATATCATTTAATTCAAAGCACTTTACTATCAATCAATTCTAACGTGTATATTAGCATAATTAAATTTCTGCATATCACCAAACTAAGAAATTCAAAACTCTAAATAACAGCAGGTCGAGCTTTTCGACATTAATTAGAAGCCAAAAAAAAAATAAAAAATCTGCATTAACTACTTAACAGTAGTATTGAGAACGTCCCTTTATCCGAAAGCCAATCAATATTGCATACAAAATAACATCAATATTCCTCAAAATTTCATGTAACAGCTATGCTAAGAATCAAAATTAATAGCATTAACTCACAGAAAGATGCGTGAAGCACAACGGCCATTTCTTATGATTGCAACCAACGATCACCTGCACTCTGTAAGACTCTTCCTTGTGAACGATATCGTTGCGGCCATTAGCACCTATGCAACACCTTCGTCTATCAATGGTCTTAATTTTTTTTTTCGTTATTTTTTTTTTCTTTCTGCAAAGACCAAATAAGAAAACCAATTCGATGTAACCAAGATTAAATGAAAATCCCATTCATCTTTGTCCTTGAAGTTTAACAGATTCGTTTTGTCTTCCTCATCTTGTAGTCTTCGCTGCACTGTTTCGTCTCCCATAATCATCAGAAAATCTAGTTAATCAAGCTTTAAGATTGTTGGGTATATTTTCTATACATGATGACAATAAGAAACAAATTAAAGCAAAAACAGTAGCAAATAGAATTATTAATACATATCTTTGTATTCTTGGATTGACGAGCACCGGCTTGTCGCTATGATCCGATCATGTGTTCTTGATCCTGTAAAACAGAAAAAATAGTAAGCGGTTCCCGAGACGCGTTGGACGCTCTCCTTAAAGCTTGATTCGCCTCCTCTACGTGCTTGAGGTTCGTTAGGCGATAGCTTCCCATGATATAATGGGATGACCGAGAACTCCGTAGCACTTCGAAGTTCACCGGCGAACTGAAACTTCTTGAACTCCGTTACCGAAAGACTCACGACATAAAACGATGGGAAACATGAAATTTTGAGTTTGCGGAGTGAAAAAACCGGGAAGCAAACTCATAGTTTCTAGAGAGATTTCGGAAAGTGATTTCGATTGTGGTGTGTCGAAAGGGTCGAGGTCACCGTCATTTTATAGTAGCGGGATGGAAACATTGAATTGATTTCTAATCAATTCTATAACGGCTAATAATAAATTGCAATTAATCCGAAACGTAATAAATTGAATTCAATATTCATAACGGTCATAATCAATATAACCGTTTTACGTAACGTTCAAACGTCGGAACAAATCCCGGTAATTGGATAGAGCGTTCTTCTCGAGTGTTCGACATTTCGACCGACTCGACGCTATCTCAATTTTATTTAACTGCCAACAGGTATCAATTCAAACACTTTCCTCTATGAACTTAAGAGTTTACATAAATATATGTAATCAAACAATTATTATTTAGTTAAAGTATTAATACATTAGAACACAGTAAAATAATGTTTATTATATATAGGGTTAATTGCAATATAAATACACAACTTATGGTCGAAGTTGGTAGCATATAGTACTCAACCAGGGCCGGCCCTAAGTTTGTCGTTTTTAGTCGGGGCCCTAGGCTAAGTAAATTTTTATAAACCCCTAAAAATATTTTAATATTTAATCAAGCATATAATAGTACATCTAATAAATTTGGGGGCACGAGGCTCGCCTTGCTCGCATATAGTAGGGGTGTAAATAAAACCCGAAAACTGGGTAAAAACGCGAATCCGGATTTAAAACCCGAATCCGGACCCAGAATTCGGATCTGGGTACCCGTACCGGGTAGTAAAATGCTAAAAATTGGGTACCCGGTTTAATACCCGAATTTTTTAAATTTTTTATTTTTTTAGGGTTCTATTAGGGTTACACACTTCATTTCTCTTCGTTAATGTTGATGATGCTTGATGCGTGGACGGTGACATGATGGTGGAAAGCTGGAAACGAAGAAAAAAAGCGAAATTATGTTTTTTTTTTTTAATGTATTTTAATTTTTAGACAATGGATGTATATTCTTTATTTACGATACACATATTATTTTGAGATAATTTCATTTTTTTTAATTATTTTTTTTATTAAAAAATAAATAAAACGGATCCGGGTAAAAACCCAGACCCGGTTGAAAATCCGAACCCGGATTTCAAACCGGGTACCTGGTACTAAAACCGGGTACCAAAAACCTAATACCCGGATTCCGGGTACCCGGATTTTGGGTACCCGGATTTCGGATACCGGGTACCGGGTACTAATTTCAACTACCCGGAAACCGGATCCGGGTACCGGGTACCCGACCTGGTTTCACCCCTAGCATATAGTCAGGGCCGGCCCTGCCCAACCTCCAAATTGACCAATATCCTCATTCGTTTTGCTGTTAGTGTCCGCCACATGGTTAACTGCAGGCCATATGTACGCAACGTGGATGCCTCATTTGCCATGTGCCAGTGCTAATGGTGAGTTTTAAAATTGATAAAGTATTTGATCTATTTATTTGTTTTATTTTAATATGGTATTAGTGGTTGACGTGACTGCACACATAGCATCTCATGTTAGACAAGTGGCGAGGTGTTAACGGATACGTGACCCAAAGTGATAGAAAAGAAAACGGCGATACTGGTCAACCCCTCAAAACGTTCGTTGGGTAATATTACCGCTAATGTCACAAACTTTGACAATAGATTAGGTATTTATATCGTAACATAAATACTTATTGTTTTAATCATTTTGTATCATGCAAATAATTTTTTAATGTAAAATGTATAATATTACATTTTGAGAGCTCGCTTATCAGATGACGTGGCTCGACATTTGTAGTGTCAGCTAGACGTTAACGAAAAAAGAGAATAAACCTCCAACCAACAGAAAAGTTTAAAGCTACATATTTTTGTTGTAATTTCTTTTTCTTTCAAATACTCTCAAGTAATTGCATAAGTATTTCATGCAAGAAATAATTCGTATAAATATGTGTACAATGATAATTTTTTTCAGTACTAGAACTATCTATTTTTCTTTTAAATATCGGTAAACCAACATTTTTTTTTTTTTAAATTATCGATATTTTTTCGATATTTTATAATATTCGTTAAGGATTCATCAGTTTTCTTAAATTAGTGGTGAACTCTCGGTAACGTGTACAATAATAAAGATAAATATCGATATTTTTTTAACCGATTATCATAAGTGAGCGGTTAACCAAAAATTTAGAGCCCCGAGTGGAATGGAAGAGGCAAAGGGCATTTGAAGCAAAATGTAATTATTGATGTGTAGAAAAAGAGGAATCTAGAAGTAAAAATGAATGTTTTTCTCAAATCTTTTAATGATATTTATGATTGTCACAATAATGCAAAGCAAGTCCTTGACAACATCTGAAACAAAACAAAAAAACACCATCTTCTTTGGATCTTTGCCCCTTTTGGTCCCACCTTTTTACATTCATTCATTATTCTTACCTCCACTCCTCTCCATTAAAGCCTTTCACCAATTCATCTTGTGTCCATTCTGTCTTTCACTCTTCATATTTATTTCAAAAAAAAATATATTTATCACAAAATAGAATACGGATTTGGTATATTCCTCAACGGAGAAGATCTTATAAAAATTACATGCCACGTGTCATTTCATTCTCGTCATGCATGTTAGAGTCAATGGCGGAATTAAAAAGATTACATTGCTGGTCCTTTTTTTTTTTTTTGAAAGTTATACTTGCGGGCGTTATATTTAGATTTTGATAAAGTTATAGGAACTTACACTTAAAAGATTGATGAAATTATGGATAATAATAATGGTACATGTTGTTTGTTAGGCACAAGGGCTATTTTGTAATTAGGCTCAATGGCAGTTGAGTAGGAAAGTGAATTCAATGTACAGAAGAAGTGTCAACCTAAAAAGACAGCAGTGTGTAAAAACAAGAGCTAAATAAACGACATAAAATTATAAAAACGACAGGACATGAAAACGACAGGAAAAGGGACACAAATGTTTTCATAACAAGAAAAACATGAAACGACATGATAAGTGTAGAAAAATAGAAGAAAAGTAATTAGAGATAGAAGATACAGGAATAATGACATCCGAGTGTGAAAACAGAAACGGAACATTTTTTTTTTTGTACAACCAAAAACGACAAAACCCGAAAATACACTCTTGAAGACGACTCAATTTGAAACCGAGGGTTTTTTTTTTCTTTCTTTGGTTTGGGAGAGAGTTTTTCCATTTTTTTGTAGTGTCACGTAACTTGACCCTCGTATCTAAATAATACAAATTCAAATACTCAATCAATTGACTTAATCTGTGAAACGTGTAGTTTTTTTATTTTTTATTATTTGTTTGATATATGCTGTGATTGGAATATACCACCACTTTGACCTAGCTTATCGGTATTTTTACCGCAAATGTCCCAATAAATAATGAAAACTGTCAAACAATTACTGAGTACAAGTGTTGATCAGAATTGGCCTGAAAACATCATTGAGGACAGTTTTGGAAGTGAGAGCAGCCTTCAGAAGATCAAGACCCTGCAAAAACAAATTAGTTAATTGATTGGTTCACATTTTATTGTGCCACGTCAGCAATTCAGAATGTAGTGAATCATGGATAGTGCGGTAAATGTGGTAAAAAAAAAAAACCGGATTCTGGTTCTGATTTGCCAAAATCTGGATAAATCCGTAACTAGAAAATCCTGATTTCGGAACCAGAACAACCTTTATCTAACGGTTCTGGATTTATCCAAGGGTTTAATTTAAAATATTAAAATATAGAATAATTTAAAAAAAACCGGAACGATAAATCCGAAACCATAATTTTCAGGTTCCGAATAGATCCAGATCCAGAACCGGATAAATCCGACACAAGAATTTTCTGGTTCCGAAAAAATCCAGATCTAGAAGTTATGTGTATAAAATATGGTATACCGTATTTCTGGAATGCCATATTTACCGAGTTAATCATGGGGTCGTTTTGACTTGCCCGAAACTTAGAATCAATGGATCTGACCTCGTTCAGAAGCCGGACTGATAATTGACGAAAACGAACTTTATTATATTGTGTATGAGAAAGTACCTCAGCTATTCTTACAGTGATCATTAGCTGTCCCAAATCTGCGCATGGAATGTCGAGTTTGCTCGTCGAAAATGGCTCGACTGAAAGAGAATCGGACACCAAAAACACCCCTTGTGGCCTTACAAAACCGCCGCCTCTTATCGAAGGCAAAACAGTGGGGCTTTTCGGGTTCACGATCAAGAGAGAATCGCGAACAACGTCCATAGACAACCACGCGCTTGCATCTTCTTCGACCTCGAGCAACTGGTTTGTGCAGCCGAACATGCGCTCGAGCTTGGGATACATAAGCATCGCAGCATTTTCCCGAGAAACAATCTGATGCATAAATAAACTGCTGGCGCTTGAATATAAGTTATCGATGCTTCCGACCGAAGAACAGCCCTGCAATTGCGCGACGACGGAGCCTAAGGGAAGTGTGAGGAAGGAGAAGAGGAAATCGACGAAGTCTTCGCGTGCTTCAGCGTAAACGACCTCCCTTTTTGACTTGCCAAACACTAGTTTCACTCTCATCTCCTTGTCCTTGGAGCCCGGGTGATTAGCCCGAGCGAGCAGCGAATTACGCTCTTGATTAAGTCCTCTAGTCGCCGTGCTTTGTCCGAAACAGTCGGTCAGAGGTGTTGCGGAGATCGCTGATCGGTGAAGAAGTTGTAGAACCTGATGACATAAAGATGTAAGAGTTTGGTCAGAGACTCGATAGAGTTGGCTTCTCCGAAACCGAGACAGGGAACGGGCCCGGAATACAATAAAAATGATTACCTCTTTGAGGCCAATGTCAACGTCCTTCCGAACAAGGCTTCTCCTTTCGCTGATATCTTCTCTCTCAAGCAACGAGCTAGCAGCGTCGCTCGTTGTTATTGGTGTCACACGAAGATCGCCGCTCACGATGAACCTCTCGACTCCAGCAACAAAGCCCGCAGCCGCAGGCGCCGAGTGTTGGGTATATTTTCTATACATGATGATAATGAGAAACAAAATTAAATCAAAACAATAGCGAATAGATTCGATGATACTTATCGGAAGAGTCTTGGATTGACGAGCACCGGCTTGTCGTTTTGAACCGAAAAAGGTTCTTGATATCCTGTAAAAGAGAAAACCATTAGCGATTCCCGAGACGCGTTGGACGCTCTCCTTAAAGCTTGATTCGCCTCCTCTACGTGCTTGAGGTTCGTTAGGCAATAGCTTCCCAGGATATAACGGGATGACCGAGAACTCCGTAGCACTTCGAAGATCACCGGCGAACTGAACCTTCTTGAACTCTATTACCGAAAGACTCACGACATGAAAACATTGGGAAGCATAAAAGATCGAATCCGCGGAATGAAAAAACGAGAAGCAGATTCGAAGTATCTAGAGAGTTTTCGGAAAGTGATTTTGCAATTGGTGTATCGAAATGGGTCGAGGTCACTGTCAATTTATAGACGCGGGATTGGGACATTGAATTGATTACCAATCAATTCTATAACGGCTAATAATAAATTGCAATTAATCCGTAACGTAATAAATTGAATTCAATATTCATAACGGACATAATCAATATGACCGTTTTACGTAACGTTTTAAACGTCGGAATAAATCCCGGTAATTGGATAGAGCGTTCGTCCCGAGTGTTCGACATTTCGAGCGACTCGACGCTATCTCAATTTTATTCAACTGCAATATTTTCCAACAATCCCCCACATAAATAAAATTGACAGATCACTCTTGACAACACCTGACTCAGGTAACAGAGTTCGGCAGTCGAATCCTGCATAGGATAGGTAGGTGTAACCCTTTGAACCTTCCCTTGTGAAAATATATTTCCTTACTGGTGATCAGTAGACGCGATGTCTTTGAACTGTTCGACCGTTTGTGTAAGTGAGAATATACCTCACACAAAATTCTCCTTAGACAGATTCAGTTCTCACTATTGTGTTCGTTCATGGTCATGAACACCATCTGGTTCTGCGAGAGTTTACGGAACTTGCGCCCTTTACAATTCCGTTGAAGCGACCCCACTTCACTCTAACATAGGTGATCTTACTAAAAGCAAACTATGCTCCGCTCGGTTATCATTTACCGACGTGTAAGAATCATTAAAAGCTTCTAGCTTATCCTTAACCGTACATATCACTATTTTTCATCGTTGGAATGGACTAGGGTGTAACCCCCACAGTGATCTGTTAAAGTCTTACAGCTCGGTTGTCCCATTGAACCTAGTTCGTGGGATTTCCAGTCAGCTAGGTTGGGTTTCCACTGTAAAACTTCGTTTTTCAATGGGCTTAAGTCACATTCCCTTTGATGATTTCACAACCAACTCTCACTTATACCCTTTTGGGTAGTGGATCCACAACATTATCATTTGATTAACATGATCAATTATGATAAAACTTATTTGAGAGTAGTTGTCTAAAGACATTGAGTCTACGACATATATATCTAGACTATCATTGTGAAATGGTTTTACGCTCTTTTAATTGCATAATAAATTTCATAGACGATGCAAATTATAGACGCGGTTTTTGCCATTTCAAAATATCTTCCAAATATTTTCTTAGCCATTCGGCCTTATTGCCGTATTTGTCTAAGACAATATAAAGATTCCATTGTGAATCTCTTACGTTTATTTGGAAGCGTTCCACAAGTGGGTGAAACCATACCCACTTAATGGATTTCAAATCCTTTAAGAATGTGAGCCGATGCATTCGTTATTCAATTATATTCCATTGAATATTAATGCTCTTTGAATCATACTCCAAGAGTTAATTCTCAAATTTAATTATGAAAATACCATACATAGATGTAATCTATGGTCCTCTGACCCATATGCATCAACTTAATGTGAAGCGATTAAATCTCGTTAAATGCCCCCACATTTTCAGGTATTAATAGGAATTCAAGGTTCACAATCCTTTGAACTTCTCTATTTTATCTCGTGATAAATAGAGTTCGACATTGTTGCCATATATTATGCACGTCTGCATGTACGTCATTTGAGCGCTTCTAGCCTCGTTAACGGGTCAAAATGATATCTTAAAATTGAATTTACTATTTCAATTAAACGTACAAGCTACCTTGATCAATAATCAAGTGTACTTCAACAAATTAGAATTTGTCACTAAATTTTCTTGTACTTATTTTCCAATGATTTTGGAAATTACAAAAATTTCTCTCAAGAAATACATTTTCTAATAATTCTCTTTCATTTAGTAAATTACCAGCTTAGAATTAAAATCGCAATTTCAATTCAACGCTTTACGTTTAATACCTCGATCAATAATCGAGTGTATTACATGAACATATTATTTTTCCATAAATAATAATTTCTCACTTTGTTGCTTTTCCAAAAGCACATCTCATATTATATACCTAGTATATAATTATACTTGACACATATTATTTGTCTCATAAATGCTTTCATTCTCAAGTATACATAACTTATACAGTATAAGTTATACTTTTCTATTAGAATACACTTCTAGGTATCTTTAGCAAAATATATATATACACACGGTAGATAATTCATAATTATATATCAAACTTGCGTATATGTACCTGCTTTGGCTCCTCTTGCTTGACTTTCTCACAGAACATCAATGATAGTAATTTATTGCAAGATCATATACAGTCACGTTAATTAATAGAGAAGAACGCATAAGCAGTAAGTGCTAATAAACATGAAATTAGCTACACTAACATTAGGTATACCACCATAATAGCCACATTATACGTACACATACATATATACGATATTATATTATCATAATATGATATAACAGCTCATGACCAGAGCATTAATAATTGAAATAAATGACAATAAACTCACATGACTGGTGGTTTTATGTTTTTCTTTGGCCATTGGTGCAACAACGTTTCTCAATCAGCTCAAAATAAATCACGTAATTTCTCGATGAAACAATTAGAGCTGAAAATAAAAGGAAACGTTAAGAAAGTCAAAGCTCAAGCATAAATATTTTTACCTTTTGAACGTTTAAGATGCGCCTCATTAATGCTAATTCCAGCTAGACACACCAGAGCTCGTCACCACGCACCGCGCTACTCTCAGGGTTGTCTTTGTGTGCGTCAATGTGCTCACCATCTCCGCAAGACGCTGACGTCTCGAGTTCATCGTCGCCAGTTGTTAACGCCAGCTCTTCGTCTAATCATCAGCAGAGCCACCGCGGAGTGCGTCGGATCTACTCATCAGTCGCCTCTGATGAGGTTTCTCTCAAGTTCCTGTCCTATATATATATATATATATTTTTTTATTTTTTTTTCACAGAGACTCACCACATCCATGGGTCATTGAGAGATAATTATATGTTAGTATATTTATATATAAAATCAAGCTTTCGTATTTATATACTATATATTTCTCTTATATTTCAAATTGAATGAGAATCATGTTCTTAGCCTCCGGTTTGAAGTTTCTATGACTATACAAACCATGCAGATCCACTGGCGCTCTCCATAGCCAAACTTTAAAATGTCAGCTTGTTGAAGACCACGTCCTCAACTTGAGTTTAAAGTTTCTCCTCGCGTAATTTTCTATTGCACTGTTTTATTTCTCAAAATCATATAGAATCAAATAATCAAGCTTTAAGATATTGTTGGGTATATTTTCTATACATGATGATAATGAGAAACAAAATTAAATCAAAACAATAGCGAATAGATTCGATGATACTTATCGGAAGTGTCTTGGATTGACGAGCACCGGCTTGTCGTTTTGAACCGAAAAAGGTTCTTGATATCCTGTAAAAGAGAAAACCATTAGCGATTCCCGAGACGCGTTGGGCGCTCTCCTTAAAGCTTGATTCGCCTCCTCTACGTGCTTGAGGTTCGTTAGGCAATAACTTCCCAGGATATAACGGGATGACCGAGAACTCCGTAGCACTTCGAAGATCACCGGCGAACTGAACCTTCTTGAACTCTATTACCGAAAGACTCACGACATGAAAACATTGGGAAGCATAAAAGATCGAATCCGCGGAATGAAAAAACGAGAAGCAGATTCGAAGTATCTAGAGAGTTTTCGGAAAGTGATTTTGCAATTGGTGTATCGAAATGGGTCGAGGTCACTGTCAATTTATAGACGCGGGATTGGGACATTGAATTGATTACCAATCAATTCTATAACGGCTAATAATAAATTGCAATTAATCCGTAACGTAATAAATTGAATTCAATATTCATAACGGACATAATCAATATGACCGTTTTACGTAACGTTTTAAACGTCGGAATAAATCCCGGTAATTGGATAGAGCGTTCGTCCCGAGTGTTCGACATTTCGAGCGACTCGACGCTATCTCAATTTTATTCAACTGCAATATTTTCCAACACCGAGCTCCCAGTAATGTACAATTGAAGCTTCTTAGACATCATTCTTCCACAATTGCATACGGTTTTCTCGACCAGACTGATGAAACCGTTCGATCCGTAAAAGCACGGCGTTCTCTGGCAAGTGTAGAACCGGTTGTAATCAGTCGGGTCGATCTTCACGGCCAAGTTGCTGCACTCCAATCCGTACGCGCTTCTTGGCTGGAGCAGCATAATCTTGCATGCCTCGGTCCAGAAACTCCGGGCGTCGAGAGCCTCCACGCTCTTGTAGAGCTCGTCCATGGAGCCAATTCTTGATTCCTTATAAGCCAGGCTTATGATCTTTCCCAGAGGCAACACGAGAAAGCTGAGCAACACGTCGACGAATCTCTTGTCGCACTCGGCGTACACGACTCGCCCGCTTCCATTTTCGACAAAAAGACTCAACCTTATAGGCCTGACGTACCGAGATCTCCAAATCCTGATCGTAAAAGCGGGTAAGGATTATTACGGTGTAGATTAGGAATACTAAAATTGAGACTATAAAGTCGTAAGTAGGATCCGATCTCGTAATTATAATGTATGGTATTTTGGATTTTCGGGATAACCGAAGATATCGTTTACTCGATCCAGCGTTTTACAAAGACGGGAAGTATAGTAGTTGATGATCTGCCTCAAAATGGTGCTAAAGACAGCGATAAATTGTTTCTCATTCCTAAAGACGGAAAAAAACATGTTTTGTCGAATTTTGCGCTCTTGAAAATATGCGATTATTCTTAATCTCGTGTTATTTTTTCATTTAGTGGCGGCTTGTTTCAAACATGGACGGTTTAATTTATGTCATCTGTTTATCTCTCGTGTCTTTGTGTTAGAACGGGATTCCTCCGCCGTAAGTAAAGGATAAATAAAATTACGAAGGTCGGGTCCACGTAAAGATTGACTACAGATCAGAGATAAAGAAAAACAAGTTGGAAAACCGAATTTACATGCGAAACGAAGATGTAATACCATTGCAGAAGGAGTGTGAGCGTTGTCGAGCAAACGACCAGCGCTGCGATGATGAAATTGTTTGAGACGCTGCCACCGAGAAGAAAGGCTAGAAGCAGCGCTGCTCCGGCCATTAGAGCGTTCATTTTCGATGTAAGGACCAAGAATACAAAGTTTCTGTGAATTTAAAAATGACTTTTCTTCTTCTTCTTCTCTTTTTTATTTATTTTTTATTTTTTATGTGAATCAGTTGTTTAAAAATGATGACTTCAAAGTTAAAAAGTTTGGTCTTTGTTCTTCATTGACTGTTTCTTTTGAGTGATCATCAAGAGATTGAGCTTATAAATAATATATGACAATTTGATGTAAATAAATAGCCAATTAAATGGGAAACTTCATAAAATGACCTTTAAAACACCACATATTTTTTTTATTACGCCTCAAGCTTTCATAATTCTCAAAATAACATTTTTAAATTTCATTTACCAAAATACCCCTACAATATGTACATATCGCGTCCTGAAAAATAGACATATTGTGTCAGGAAAAATAGGCAAAATTAAAGGTATTTTAGTACATAAAATTTAAAAAGTTTGTTTTGAGAATTATAAAAATTTGAGGTGTAATAAAAAAAATTGCAGTGTTCTGAAGTTTCCTTCTAAATTTAAATTTAATTATTTGGTACAAAGCTTAAATAAGTCTGTTATCCAACAGATCTATATCTATATCTATCTATGTATATTTATATACGCACATTTAATAACGACATGAAAGCATAAAACGACAGAGAACATGAAAACGACATGAAAGTGTACACGATTGTATTGTACAGAAGTCAAAAGTCTCGACAAGAACAATTTTTTTTAAAAAAAAATTAGTCGTACTAAGATTAGAAGGTAGAAAAAGGGAAGATCAATAAATGTCATCAAAATCGTAGAAACGACAAAAATAAAAAAATAAAAAATAAAAGACCTTTGAAGAAGAAAAAAGTGTTAACATGAGTTTTAAGTAGAAACCCACTTTGAAGAAGAAAAAAAAACCTACAAGCAAATGTGAAAAAACCTTTATAATACAAAATTATTACAATTTTAGAAAAAATACATTCATAAATTAATTACATCCTGAAATCGGTACGATCACATGGCCCAAAAATCTATATCTATATATTTATATATCTATCTATATATAAAAGGAGGAAACTACAAGATGATGTGGTACCATATTATCAAAGTATTGAGAAAAAGAGAGTGTACAAAATAACTTGACAATTTAACATCATGAAATCACTCCATTAAGAATTCTCTAATTCTACAATTTTTTATTTATTTTTTTTATAGCTAAAATACTTAAAAGAAGACGTACAAACATGCTTTTAAAGTTCCTAACTCCTTCGTCAAAAAAAAAAAAAAAAGGTTCCTAACTCTCAGTAACTATTCATGTTCCTCTCAATTACCCTCTTTAATAACCAACAACATCACGATTCTTTGATTTAACTAAAGAGGCTGAGTTTGGGATGGAGAGGGTAATCGTTCGTCACCACTCTTTCCCTCCGGAAAGTCTCTGTCTCCGTCTCACTCGCCGTCGCGCAGATTCCGCTTCCGCCGCTCGCCGTCTCGCACTTTTAGCCTCTGACTTGCCGTATCGCAGATTCCGCTTCCTCCGCGCCCCACCATTGCTTTACATCGGCCTCAACGTGGCCATCTTCGTCTTCTCCCTTCACGGGCTGTTGATTATTTGAGTTTTGGGATATAATTTGTTCCTAATGACGCGTAAGTTCAAAGATCATCGGGGTGAGCCTTTATAACGTTTTTCCAAACCCGGGCCCTTTGACTTTTTGTTGACTTTTTTAGGCCGGTTTGGTTATGACTTTTCCTGAGCGGGTCAAAGTCGATTTAGTGGGCCTAATATGTCTTGGGCCTTAATTTTTCTAGGCTCCAGAAAATACGCATAACATTAACCCCCCAGTTTCTTGCGAGATTCATCTTGCGAGAAACTTTATGCGTTATGTCATCTTGGACAAGTTACCGGAATTAATCTTCGGTTTTTTTATATTTTTGCCAGGTTTCGCGCCTTAACGTCTTACTTCCTGGTGTTTTGCCCCGTAGCGTCTTTTAGTATTTTACTGAGTTTCTGCGCCTTAGCGTCTTATTTCTCAGTCTTGTGCGCCGTAGCGTCTTTTAATATTTTGCCGAGTTGACGACCGTCCTTTCTCAGACTTTTTGTTGCGTGAGCCGGCAGGGTTAATTCCCAGGCCTTTTGAAATTTTTGTTGCCTGAGTCGGTAGGGTTAAGACCCGGCCTTTCTTGGTCTATGTTTTGCCTGAGTTAGCGGGATTAAGATCTGGCCATTCTCGGTCTTTAATGCCTGAGTCGGCGGGATTACGATCCGGCCATTCTCGGTCTTTAATGCCTGAGTCGGCGGGATTACGATCCGGCCTTTCTCGGTCTATGTTGCCTGAGTCGGTAGGATTAAGATCCTACCTGTCTCGGTCTTATTTTGCCTGAGTTGGCGGGATTAAAATCCGGCCATTCTCGGTCTTTGATGCCTGAGTCGGCGGGATTAAGATCCGGCCTGTCTCGGTCTTATTTTGCCTGAGTTGGCGGGATTAAGATCCGGCCATTCTCGGTCTTTAATGCCTGAGTCGGCGGGATTACGATCCGGCCATTCTCGGTCTGTAATGCCTGAGTCGGCGGGATTACGATCCGGCCTTTCTCGGTCTATGTTGCCTGAGTCGGTATGATTAAGATCCTACCTGTCTCGGTCTTATTTTGCCTGAGTTGGCGGGATTAAAATATGGCCATTCTCGGTCTTTGATGCCTGAGTCGGTGTGATTAAGATCCGGCCTGTCTCGGTCTTATTTTGCCTGAGTTGGCGGGATTAAGATCCGGCCATTCTCGGTCTTCGATGCCTGAGTCGGCGGGATTAAGATCCGGCCTGTCTCGGTCTTATTTTGCCTGAGTTGGCGGGATTAAGATCCGGCCATTCTCGGTCTTTAATGCCTGAGTCGGTAGGATTAAGATCCTACCTGTCTCGGTCTTATTTTGCCTGAGTTGGCGGGATTAAGATCCGGCCATTCTCGGTTTTCAATGCCTGAATCGGCGGGATTAAGATCCGGCCTGTCTCGGTCTTATTTTTCCTGAGTTGGCGGGATTAAGATCCGGCCATTCTCGGTCTTTAATGCCTGAGTCGGCGAGATTACGATCCGGCCTTTCTCGGTCTATGTTTCAGGCTTTGGCCGCCTTATTTTCCGTGAATCAGATTTTCGACGTCATTTTCGTTTTTCGGATCTTGACTGTCGTCTCTCCCTGATGAGCCTTCGGCGTCGTCTTCGGGTTTTGGACTTTGTCCGTTGATTTTTCCTTGATGAGCCTCCGGCGTCGTCGTCGGATTTCAGACTTTGATCGTTGTCTCTCTCTGATGAGCCTCTGGCGTCGTCGTCGGGTTTCGACTATGACCGTCGTCTCTCCCTGATGAGCCTTTGGCGTCATCTTCGGGCTTCGGACTATGACCGTCTTTTTCAAGAACTTATACTTCAGTTATCGTATTTTACGAAGCGGGTTTTAGCCGTTTTCTTCGGATTCTGAACTTCGGTTCCTGTCTTTCCCGAATCGGGCTTTTTATGTATGTAGATATATAATACCCTCTTTTGTTTATTGAGAGATTTTATTTTGTGAGTATATGACTTTATAATACCCTCTTCTTTTTTTTATACACGAATCTGATGTGTAATTGTGTATACATATATATACACTTTGCTTTATTTTTATCAGCTTACATATATAAATATATCTTTTATATATATTGGCCTTTCTTTTGACTTTGTGTCGTATATGAGCAAGTATATGCTTTTGTTTTTCATTCACAATTCTTTGTCGTTGTCGTATATAAACTGTATATACATTTTTCTTTTTTCTTTTTCTTTCTTCGACAAGGGTCTCTTCGTCTTTTTATTTTTTATTTTTTTATTTTTCTTTTCTCCTTTGGCGGACAGCAAAGCAATAAGGGCTCTCCTCATTTTTCTTCTTCTTCTTCTTCTTTTTTCTTCTTCGCTGAGCAGCAAAGGAAGTCATTTTTTTTTTCTTTTGCCTTCAGATTCCTCTTCTCCCTCGGACTCCTCCTCCTTCTTTCCTCCTTGCTTCCACCTCTTATGGCGGCTGAAGACCTGCAGGTACCGGCGGTGACCACCCTTGAACGAGGCGCAGCGGCTGGTCCAGGCGGAGGCGCAATCAGAGCTTCCCTTCGGCAAGGCTGGAAGCCAACGAGGAGCGTGGGGATTTGCGATCTGGAAGGTGTAGCGAAGGAGGCGCCGCCCACGGCGAGGCGCGCGGCGATCTGGAGGTGGTAGCCCAAGGGTTGTAGCGCCCAATGGCTTCTCCGGCGGAGCTTCGGCATCGATGGCGTCCACGGAGGATCTTAGGGCGCTGTCTCGTGGGCTAGGGCACACAGGTGGAGGATTTTGGCGCGAATGGGCTTCGAGACGCGTTGCAGGTACGCTCGACGGCGGATGCGAGCTTTGCAGCCATGGCTGGCGGATCGCTGACGGCCTTGGAGGTCATTGTGACACGCGGAGGCGTCCTTGGGTTGGTTCCAGATCTAGGTCGCCTGAGGACTTTTTGCCGATTTTAGGTACGCGCAAGGTGGTGGGATGTCGTGGAGCCGTCGGTGTTCGAAGGTGCTGGGCTGCTCATCGGAGCTCGTGGAGGAGCTGGGGAGGTCGCCGACCCCCATTTTGGCGTCATGGCAGATCTGGGGAGGCGATAACTTCCACGCTTCAGCAACGCGCCCGCGATGGGAGCCACCTTGGCCTGGCCGGAGCTTCGGCGGCAAAACAGCGAGGCTTTCCGGGTGGTGGCGGCGAAGCTTCGGTGGAACTCCGTTGATCCGAGCTGTTCATTGACGATCTGTATTTTCTAATATGTTTTTTCTTTTGATTAATATAATATGTTTAATAACGGGGAGAAAAACTTGTAATAATATATATTCGATTTGTATTTTTGCGTTCTTCTCAATTTGGATATAATCGCTTTTATTACTCGAATTGCATCCTCGATCGATGTGAGTATTGATTTTATTGAGAGCGGGTCTTGAGAATTCTTTGACGAACGATATGAATCTTGAGGTTTTTTCGACGATCGAGGCATGTCGTGGGCTTATTAACAACGAGACGGGTGTCGGACGACCGAGCGCGAGTTAGTTTCTACTTTCGAACATTTCCTGTCGATGGTGTTGAACTCTAGGCGTCTCTTTAGCCATTCCCGTGACTTGTTCGTCATTATCGTGACCTGTACGTCTTTTCATAACCTGTTCGTCTCTTCGAAATCTGTTCGTCTTTAGTGACCTGTCCGTCTCTTCAAAACTTGTTCGTCATTTTGTGACCTGTTCGCCTCTTCGAAACCTGTTCGTCGAGAGGTGGTATAAGAAAGTTTTGCTGGCGGGACTCCGAGGCTATGAACTTGTCGGGGCCCCTCCTTCTAGCGCCAAATGTTAATGCCTAAAATTTGATTAACTTGAATGCGGCCCAGGTATTGATTTTGGGCCGGGCCCAACGCCCGCTTGACGGTCGGAATGGGCTTTGAAGCTTGATCTTCGGTCTTGATAGGCCGGAAATCTTCCCTGTATAACCTGCCTCCGTTCCTGTAAAAAGAGAAGAAAAACGTGAACTCCGAAGGGGAACAGAAGGGGGGTCCTCTGTCGCCCGCTCCGACGCTCAACATTAGTCGAGTATTTGAGTCGGAATTTATGAATAAACGGGAAACAGAGGTTTTTTGGCTTCGGGAGTGCTTGCCGATTGTGGCGGGGGTGCCCTCGTATTTATAGAGGGTCGGAAGTTCGATTTCATGCCTTCGGGGCGCGCGGCGCGCCCCGAAGGCATGTTTTGGCCTTCGGGGCGCGCGGCGCGCCCCGAAGGCATGTTTTTACCTTCGGGGCGCGCGGCGCGCCCCGAAGGCATGTTTTAGGCTTCGGGGCGCGTGGCGCGCCCCGAAGGCATGTTTTTAGGCCGGGCCGAGTCGACATTTCCCGAGTGAGTTCGAGTTGACTTTTTGTTGACTTTTCGGTTGACTTATAGGATCGGGCCCGTTGACTTTTTTGGTTGACCATCCGGGTCGGGCCCGTTGACTTTTTGGGTTGACTTTCCGGATCGGTCCCGTTGACTTTTCCGGGCCGGTCCCGTTGACTTTTCCAGGCCGGGCCCTTTGACTTTTTGTTGACTTTTTTAGGCCGGTTTGGTTTTGACTTTTCCTGAGCGGGTCAAAGTCGATTTAGTGGGCCTAATATTTCTTGGGCCTTAATTTTTCTAGGCTCCAGAAAATACGCATAACATATTCTATATTATCTTAATGGGTATTCTCCACCTCCTATTCAGTTCGTTTATTTATATTGATTTGTGTGGAAGTTTTTTTTTTTTTTTTTTTTGAGGAAATTTGTGTGGAAGTTTTAAAGTAATAAGAAAGAGTACAAAGTTTATTTAAAAATGAAAAAAAAAGTACTTACGGCTTAAAAAAAAAGTCTATTTGGACTCATTTGTTCCTTTTTTTTCCCTCACATCTTTTTGTCACATTTGTTCCGACTCCTGGCTTCCAAAATAGGCCTTATATATTATAATATTTATTTAAAATACTTCCTCATATTTTATAATAATAATAATAAAATAGGTATACCACATCCCCATATACGTTAAGTATGACAAAATATTTGTAATGTATTATTTCAAGATACTTGAACTATTTTAGTATACTTTTCTATATTAAAAAAAAAAGACTTAATTCTGACTTTTCTACGCCAAATCATATTTTTAATTTGGGATAATAGCGGCATAAGTCCTCAACCTTTACTCAACTGGGGCGGCATAGCCCCAACCCCATTTAATAGCGGCGAAAGTAACAAAAGATAGTTTCCATCCAAATTTAACTAACAGATGTTAACTTGACCATGTCATTATTTCTCAGTCGCCCAGTCATCCGCCACCCAAGCCTCCAGCCACGTCATTAGGCAATAAAAATTCCTTAGAAATTTTGGCGAATGAGGGAGTCGAACAATGGGTTGTGCTCATGGGTTGAGAGTGGTCAAACCACTAGACCAATGCTATTTGCTGGTTACTTCAAGTAAAATTAATACTATATAGCCAAGAAGATATCATATCATAGTTGCTTGCTTTTATAAAAATTATTTTTATGTATGTTTACATTACTTGAAAAAAAAGGACTATTATTTTATATGATTCGCTAAAAATATATATTTTTATTTTATTTACAAAAAAAATATTGACTCAATTACAATTTTGAGATATATTCATATAAATTTTTTTATCAAAAGATTTTTTTTATTAATAATTTATAAGAAGATATTATTTTAAGATAATTTAAATATAATCTCATTTTAAAAATACCCCACGACATTTTTATTTTAAAACAGGGGCGGGGTTATGGGGTATTTTTATAATGAGATTATATTTTAATTGTTTTGAAATAATATCTTCTAATAAACCCTTAATAAAGATATCATTTGATAAAAAAAAAAAATTATATGAATATATCTCAAAATTGTAATTGTGTCAAGATTTTTCTAAAATGAGATTATTTTGGAATAATATCTTCTGATATTGTAATTGTAATTGTTTTGGAATAATATCTTCTGATAAACCTTTAATAGAAAAATATATTTTGATAAAAAAAAATATGAATATATCTCAATATTGTAATTGAGTCAATATTTTTTTTTTGTAAATAAAATAAAAATATATGTTTTTAGCGAATCATATAAAATAATAGTCCTTTTTTTTCAAGTAATGTAAACATACATAAAAATAATTTTTATAAAAGCAAGCAACTATGATATGATATCTTCTTGGCTATATAGTATTAATTTTACTTGAAGTAACCAGCAAATAGCATTGGTCTAGTGGTTTGACCACTCTCAACCCATGCGCACAACCCATTGTTCGACTCCCTCATTCGCCAAAATTTCTAAGGAATTTTTATTGCCTAATGACGTGGCTGGAGGCTTGGGTGGCGGATGACTGGGCGACTGAGAAATAATGACATGGTCAAGTTAACATCTGTTAGTTAAATTTGGATGGAAACTATCTTTTGTTACTTTCGCCGCTATTAAATGGGGTTGGGGCTATGCCGCCCCAGTTGAGTAAAGGTTGAGGACTTATGCCGCTATTATCCCTTTTAATTTTTTATACTTATTTTTAGTAAGTTATGAACTGAATAACTCATAGAATTAATTCTAAGTCATGTTGAATAAAAATTGAGAATAATATGTTATTTTAAAATTCATGAGATAAGTACATCAATACACAAAATTCAAGGAGCTTCGCCAACAATAACACTTAAATTTTTTATGCACCGACCATAAATAGTGATACGGAAATATGCTTTACTCATAATATTTTTTTATTTTATTATTATTATTATTATTATTATTTGTTATTATTATTATTAGCCAAATCCAGCTAATAATATTTCAATTATTATTTAAAAGTGGACTTTATCACCACATTTAAAATTATGCTATACCTATTGATTGTTGGTAAAGTTGCCAAAATTTTAGAGGGAAGCAAAACTAGTGAACAACGAGAACTTCGGCAATGTAAAATAGTAAAAATTGAAGATTTCAATCGTGAAAATAAAAAAAATGAATTTATGACACTACAAAAAAAGTATTTGGTATTTTTACCGCTATTATGTAAAAATAATAGCATGGCTTTATTAAATAATGATTAACGCGTATAAAAAAAAAAGGTTGTATGATTAGGCAAGTAGACCAATCAGTACGTAGAGACACTCACCAAGTCTTGATTTTTATTACGTTTGGTTAAGTCTTTATTTGAATATATCAAAAAAGGAATAAACGGGTTTAAAACAAAAATAAATAAATAAATAAATAAATAAATAAATAAATAAATAATGCAGAGAAAGTAGCCAAATATGTCCCTTTTGGTCCCACCTTTTTACATTCATAATTCATTATTCTTATCACATGTCACTCTCTTATAGTTAATGAACTAAAAATTACATATCGGGTCATTAAAAAGTTTAGACTAAAAAGATTGAAAATTATGGGATAATAATGGTACATGTCGCTTCTAAGGCACTAGGGCTATTATATATTTACAAACCGATTTTCTTTTATATAATTTGTTTATAATTATTATCGTCTAATTACTTTGAGCCGTACGTTCCCCTTTTTATCGTCTAAACTTCGAATGTCCATTTTTAAAATTATTTACAGAATAATTAAAAAGTTGATAAATAGCAGAATTTAACATTACCTTTATTATAAATAGCAGAATTTTGTATGTGAGAATCTTTCTTTCGGAGCAAAGCATAGATAATCCAGGATGTATGGGCAGTGGCTTGGTCATGCATGACAAGTTATGAAAAACAATATGTTATGTCTGGTGTACAAAACGACATGTCGTTAGGAAACAAGAAACAGAGATTGCCATTTCTCTTCGACAAGAGTGACATGCCGTTTTCGTGTGCATATCCTCACTTGCATGCCGTTATTGTGTAAATGATGCATCTCTTAAAAAAAAAAACTCCATGTGTCCTGCTGATAACATTTCGAGAGCCAGAATCCAAACTAGATACCCGAAACCTGAAAGTTTTTTTTTACTCGGAATTCAAAAATACTAAAATATTTTGAGTTGTGTACTATATTTCTATAATTTTTTTTATAAAATTATTTACAAGTACTTTATTTCGATCACGGGAAACTAGAATGACGTCTCGGTAACAAAATTTGAGAACCATAACCGGAACTCCGTATACTCGGCAACCAAAAGGGCTAAAAAAACGCAAAAGAGTTTAGCCGAGGCCCACCAAAAGGGGTGGCCTCGTCTTGGGCTTGGGTCAAAGAACCCAAACCAACTTAAGGCTTTCGGGTCGTGGGTCGGGCTCAAAGAATGGGCCCAACCCGCGACATAATTTTTATTTTTTTTATAGAAAAAAAAAATTGGGTCAGGTCAGGTTAAGAATCGGGTCTGAAAAACCCGGGTCGTTGACCCAGCCCAACCCCTGGGTCATGGGTCGGGTCAACCCAATCGCTAACCATGGGCTGCCCAAACTGGGCTACAACCCGTGGGCGAGGCGCACCACCTGGGCCTGGCCACAGGCTTGGGCCTGGAGCAATTTTAGACCCATTCGGCTAGCCTAGGGTTTTAAGCCTAGGGTTTCGGCCACCATCTCGACGGCGCAAAAATTACCATCGTGGGCCGTGAATGCGCTGTCATGGCGGCGGTGCGTGAAAAATATGTGCCGTCGCCATTTCAGTGTTTTCGCAACAATTACCGGGATTCTTAAAATGGGTAATTTAATAAAAAAAATATTTAGAACCGTTTTCATAATTCCGACAATTTACTTTCGTAAAAAAAAAATATTGACCCAAAACCGCTCCAACTAAATTTCCAGAACCTCTAATCAATTTTAAAGAATTATTTTAAACCAAAAAAATCTAATTATGGCGAGTTATCAAAAAAGCAATGATACCATTGTTGGATTTTCTAAGATTTCTCATATCTGAAGTGCAAATTCCGGAGAATCCTAGAAATTACGATCTAGATAACAACGTAATATTAAAATTAACCGGTTGAGAATTAATTATCTATCGAACGCTTCCTTTGATCCTTTGTGCACTAATGTTCACGCATTCGTCGGATGTGATGCGCCTCGCTAATCCTTGCCTCCTTTAGTCGAGTACGAGCCGTCAAAACGCACGGTCCTCTACATATAGTTCACAACGTCGTCAAGCGGAACACCTTTACGACCGGAAATCACCTTTTTTGAATACTAGTTCCTGTAGGCGACTAGGAAACGGACAAAGATTATCTCGGAAATCATGTATCGGTAATTTGTATGATTGGTCCTAAATGGTGCGGCTTTCGGATTCATTAGTGAAAAAATAATGAAAGCCAGTATTATATACTCGTAACGATTTAATCGATTTTTTGGTTTTTATTTTTATTTTTAAAATCAATGTATAATTTCTTATATTCACCCGGTATTATATTAGGGTGGATACTGGAGATATTGTCCAGAGAGGACAGGAAGGGTAGTATGGTACTGGTTCTGGTGGTGAGGGTAAAGGGGTAATTATTTTATATACAAAACCGTCATCAATAACTCTTTTTTTTTTTAATATTACTAATTAATTAAACTAATATAGTAATTACTAGTACTCCACACCATTATTTTGCTACTCTTTAGCAACCTTTAATATTTTTTAAGGTAATGTTAATTATATATATATATATTCACTCCTTATACACTTATTTTTTTTTAAGGCAGCTTTGCTGCAATGGGGATCGAATCCACAACCTCTACTTTGGAGATGGTGTGGAATTACCACTAGACTATCCTAGCAACCACACCTTATACACTTACTATCCTTCAAAAGGAAAATATTTTTTCAACTATTTATTGATATATATATATATATATATATATATATATCTTTTAAAACGTATTGTCTATTGAAATAATGCATCTGTTGATTAGCTAGAGCTACACTTCGCGACAGTTCATTTATTTTAATTAATGCATCCTTTCATACGTGCCTTTTATTAATAACAGACTAAATATAATTAACAAATAATCATTATATACGACGTTTAGTTTAACTTAGTAAATAATAATAATAATCATTATAGGATACATGCGCACACACGTGGACGGAACCATGTATTGATGGGGGTGACACAGGTTTTAGAAAACATTTTTTTTTTGTTTAAAAATAATTTCATCGGATATTGAGAATTTCTCTCTCCCTTTTCACGTCACAACAATTCACATCAATTGGTATTGATATTCCAATTTATAAGAAAAATCCGATTTAATATTGATAGGTACAAAAAAGACCTCAAACCGAATTTAAAACCAAACACGGCAGTGATTTTTCCACTACCAATTTTTTTTTTAATGCGGTTTAAACCGCTAGCAATTTTTGCTAAACGGTAGCGATTGCGGTTTTCAATTAAAAAATCGCTACAGATTATTCAATTGTATCGACAAAGGACACGTGATTTTTTTGTTATTCAGAATTATATTTTCTTTCCATTTGAACAAGGAATAAAGACGGTTTTGTTTCGTTCTTAATTGCTATGGGCATTGTTTATTACTTAGTACAAACTTTTAGTAATTTGATTAATTAGATTATCTACTAGTAGTTTGGTTTTGAAAAAAATACCGGGGTTATATTTTATTTTTATCAAAATTTGGTTAACCGAATTTGAATTGAATTTAAAACTAAAATATCAATAATTGGTACTGTTACGGGTATTTTTGGAGCTAAAAATAAAGACTATTTAATATATAAAAAAAAGTTATTTAATTAATTTTCTTGATTAAAATAATTCAATTTCGCCCAAAAACACGCTACGGAAGTCCGTTTTCATAAAACGCCCAAAAAATCATAAATATATCAAAAAAGGCAATGGCACCATAAAATTTGAAAATAGACAGATGTTATGCCACGCGTGCACAATCACAGGTCCAGGTGACACGGAGTTGACAGACATCCATTTTGTGGATGGAAATCTGAGAATTTTGTGATTAAAAAACATTGGCTATTTTTACCGCAGTTTTTTGGCATTGGCATTATACCCGAAGACATTGCAAACTATGGCCATTTATGCCGCAAATTGCCCACCTGTTAACAAAACTTTCTAATTATGTTATAATAAATATTTCCCCTTCTATCAAAAATCAAAGTATATTAACTCTTAATACTTTTTTTTTTACCACAAATATTGATTTTTCAAAATCTCAACCGACTTTTTATTTAGTTAAATTACTACGATAGCGACAAATGAGTAGTTCCACTCGCCGTGAAGCGCGTACAATATGTGTCGATACAGTACAACAATCAGAGGCGATATTTATCTAACGCTACTCTTTATACATATAATATATAGGGTAAACTGCGGCTAATGTACCCAATGTTTGATCTTCTGCGGATTATGTACCCAATGTTTATTTTCGTAGGCTAATGTACCCAATGTTTGATCCGTTAGATATTTTCGTGTTTTCCGTCACTTGACCGTTAGAGAGTTATCCTCCTCTATATGTACACTTTTCGTATTTTTGACATAACTCACTCATTTTTTGTCCAAATTTTATGCACAACCTATGGTTGGAAAGATAAGAGATAGATCTACAACTTTGGTGTTTTAAGTTTTGTAAAATCAGTTTTAGAAAAATACGAAATTTCAAATACAACGTAAAACTGGACATTAGTTTAATGCAAAAAATTTGTTTCGAGCAAATTTTAATATACTTAATGACTTCTTATGATGAAATATAAAACTAAAAGTTGTAGATAAATTTTTTATCTTTCCAACGGGTGTTTATTTATAAATTTTGGACAAAAAATGAGTGACTTATGCCAAAAATATGAAAGATTATTTCGCATCACATCTTTCATATTTTTGGCATAACTCACTCGTTTTTTGTCCAAAATTTATAAATAAACACCCGTTGGAAAGATAAAAAATTTATCTATAACTTTTTAGTTTTACATTTCATCATAAAAAGTCATTAAGTATATTAAAATTTGCTCGAAACAAATATTTTGCATTAAACGAATGTCCAGTTTTACGTTGTATTTGAAATTTCTTATTTTTCTAAAACTGATTTTACAAAACTTAAAACACCAAAGTTGTAGATCTATCTCTTATCTTTCCAACCATAGGTCGTGCATAAAATTTGGACAAAAAATGAGTGAGTTATGTCAAAAATACGAAAAGTGTACCTATAGAGGAGGATAACTCTTTAACGGTCAAGTGACGGAAAACACGAAAATATCTAACGGATCAAACATTGGGTACATTAGCCGCCAAAAATAAACATTGGGTACATAATCCGCAGAAGATCAAACATTAGGTACATTAGTCGCAGTTTACCCTAATATATATATATATATAGAACTAGAGAAAGCAATCACCGCACACTACACAGCTGCCTTTCTTTCTTCAATTTTACATTTTTCATCACAGCGTCGTACACCACTTAAATCAATTAAATAAATTAGACGCTTTTAGTTTTATTGAAATAAATAAATTTAATGAATTTAAGCATAAATCATATGCAAATTATCGCTTTCTCTTTCTTAATATTTAATATTTTTTATTCATAAAAAATTACAATAAAATAAAAAGGTAGAGCAATATGATTATCTTTCTGATTTTGAGTTTGAAAGGGAGATATATTCTAATCTGTAGGATAATTACAGAGAGATCAAAAATTGATATTTTCACCGTAAAAATTAATTGGTATTAACTTAAAAAGTTAGTACTTTTACCGACCAAAAATGATTTGGTACTTTAACCGTAATAATAACATATTGCTTATATTCATTTGAAGAGAGAAAAAATAAGTACTAATGCCGCAAATAAAATATAGTTCGTTTAGAGCACTAAATACAGATTAAAAAATTTACATTTTTACAAAAATACCCCTTATTTTACATGTATCTGTTTTAAAATAAACCCTAAGGGAATGAAAAGGATAGGCTTTCAAATTAAGATACCGTGACCATAATACTCCTAAGGGAATGCGAAGCGCTCATGTACATAAATACCTGCTAACGGATGCGCACTCTCACATCGTCTTACATTCTCTCACTAACAGTGAGTCACTATCGCTGTTGTTCTTCTTCTTCTTCTTCTTCTTCTTCTTCTTCTTCTTCTTCTTCTTCTTCTTCTTCTTCTTCCATCTTTTTTTCTTTCTTTTTGGCCTCATTTCGTGAATGTTCCTTGAGTACTCTGAGAGCTACATTGTGATATTTCAGTAGTATTTTTGCTTGTTCATGCCCGTTTTGTTGTATTCAATGTTTATGCTCGGTTTCCTCACCAGTATTTATGGAGTTTGGTCTATTCCTAACTTTCTTATTATGAAATGTTTATGCTCATCATTTAAATCGATTTCCTCTCCAGTATTTATGGAGTTTGGAATCTCAGTATATATCGAGCTACATATCTTGTGTTTATTATCTTAGACTATTGCTAACTTTATTATTATTAAATGTTTATGCTCATCATTTAAATCGGTTTCATCTCTATATTTATGGAGTTTAGAATCTTCTATCGAGCTACATCTTGTGTTTATTAAGTATTTCAATTTTTCTTATTATTAAATGTTTATGCTCATCACTTAAATCGGTTTCATCTCTATTATTATAGAGTTTGGAATCTCATTATATCGAGCTACATCTTGTGTTTATTAAGTATTGCAATTTTTCTTATTATGAAATGTTTATGCTCATCATTTCAATCGGTTTCATCTCTATTACTATGGAGCTTGGAATCTCAGTAATTCGAGCTACATATCTTGTGTTTATTATCTTAGACTATTGCTAACTTTCTTATTATTAAATGTCTATGCTCATCATTTAAATCGGCTTCATCTCTATATTTATGGAGTTTGGAATCTCATTATATCGAGCTACATCTTGTGTTTATTAGTGTTGCAATATTTCTTATTATTAAATATTTATGCTCATCATTTCAATCGGTTTCCTCTCCAGTATTTATGGAGTTTGGAATCTCAGTATATATCGAGCTACATATCTTGTGTTTATTATCTTAAGAGTACTATTGTAATCTTTCTTACTATTAAATGTTTATGCTCATCATTATATCGGCTTCATCTCTATATTTATGGAGTTTGGAATCTTAAAATGAGCTACATATCTTGTGTTTATTATCTTAGAGTATTGCAATCTTTCTTATTATTAAATGTTTATGCTCATCATTTAAATCGGTTTCATCTCTATATTTATGGAGTTTGGAATCTCATTATATCGAGCTACATCTTGTGTTTATTATCTTAAGTATTGCAATGTTTCTTACTATTAAATGTTTATGCTCATCATTTCAATCGGTTTCATCTATATTATTATGGAGTTATATCGAGCCACATATCTTGTGTTTATTATCTTATAATATTGCAATCTTTCTTATTATTAAATGTTTATGCTCATCATTTCAATCGGTTTCATTTCCAGTACTTATGATTATAAGTATTATAAATTTTGTAATATAAATTTTGAGTTGGAAATTTTATTTTTAAGCTTGTTCTATGTTAATGCCACTGAATTCTTAATCTGTTTTTGATAGTTTCTCTTTGTTCCTATTATAAATCTGTTTTTCTCGTTTACTTTTAATTATTTTTTTATAATGTTCATCTTCTTTTTTTTTTTACTGTGCAGCAATGGAAATGTTATCTCGTATTAAGACGAACTTTATGCCGGATCTGCAACCCGCAGATATTGATCAAGGAGGCGGAGTGATTAAACCAGGGACATCTCGTTCAACAGGATCGTCGATAAAAAATTTTGACGCCGTTATCTCGTCTAATGGACTTATCGCAGCCGGTCTTTGCTCCATTTCGGTTGGGTATGTTGTGACAATGTTGGCAATTACTGATGCTTTTGTAAGGATCCAAATTTTTTGTATTATTTTCGCTTCGATTACTGTTGTACTTTCTGCGGCGAGCATGGCTTTGCTCGCCGTAGAATCGTACCTCGGGAAATTCCAAACCTCATTGAGGTTATGGAATACTGTATTTGTGATAGGTAGCCTAGTTTCTTTTTTGGCTTATTTCGATGGAATACTTTTACTATTGTTTGCTGACACAGGTTCGATCATCTTCTGGATAAACATTGCTCTCATAGTTTGTTTTGAGCTAATCTGCTTCTTGCCAGCCATTATCTTTGGCCTTCAAGTTAAGGATCATAGACCTTAGTGTTGTTATTATTATTTTTTTTTAAATACAGGAGTCCCGACCCCATTGTTCGGGACAGGGCCGGCCCAATCTATGGGCGAGATGAGCGGTCGCCCAAGGCCCCTTTTAGAGTAGTCTATTAATGCGTTGTATAAGTTTTGCTATATCGTATAGCTCCTGCAATACTGTAATCCAATAGCTCCTGCAATATTGTATTGCAGGCTCTCACAAAAAGTCTCATATTAATGATTCGCCCAAGGTCCCGAAAAGGGTTGGGCCGGCCCTGGTTCGGGACATGCGAAATTAAGGGGTACTCTTCTCTCATTGAGAGTTTAATGAGGCCCAAAACCTAAATGCATAGTAATCAATTTCTCTTTGGATTTAGCATTTTGTGTAATATAGGTTGGTTTTTGGGTCCATAGTGATTTACAATTTGGATTTCAATAGAATTCAAGAAAATGTTAAGGTTTTGTGGAATAATAACACTTGTAGTGACATATTTTTATTAAAATATAAATTGTGGCGCATCAACAATTAAATATATGTACACATATTATAAATACTTGATATTTTAGGAAGGTGCCATGCCAACTACACAAGTATAGCTAAGAGTGCGGTGTGCGGTTGATATATATATATTGATTATTGAAAACCTTTTGTTTTGATTTTATAGATATATAGGTTTAAGGCCCAATAAAATATTTGGGTTTTTTCTTGATTGTCCAGGTAAAGGTTAAATGGGCTTCTATTCTGTGGGCCCGTAAAGCATAATATTGGGCTTTTTAAAAGGCCCAAAGTGTATATGATTTAAAGTTTTACCCTTAGATCTCATTAAATCGGTATAAGTTCTTTAATGTTCTATAAATATATTCAGTATGATTAATTTACAAATCATACTAATACATACTACATAAGTTGCCAAGTGCTATGTGGATGCCATGTGGCAAAGGCTAATGGCCACATGGACAAATTTTCTCGGTCAACTCCCAAGTGCTGAGTTAGGGTACTTTTGCCGCCATTTACGGAGGTTGAGTACACATCAGAGCATTTGACCAAAATTTGGGTATTTTTACCGCAGTTAACCCTAAAATTAATTACTCGATAAACTAATAATTTCAAAAATAACGGTATTAATTTATAGAATTTCTAATGAATTATTTTTCAATCCCAACTCGAACTAACACATTATTAAAATTAATTACTCGATAAGCTAATAATTTTGAAAAGAACAGTATTAATTTATAGAAGTTATAATATATTTTTTTCTCTTTTAATAGTTAATTAAATTTGGTTTTTTCAAAGTCTTGCTCTTCTAAAAGCTTCTTTGACTTCCAAAACTGTCCTCGACGATGTTTTCAGGCCAACGATCAGAAGAAATTGACTTCACTACTAAAGTCAAAGAGTTAACCCGAATCCGTTTTCTTTGCCCATCCCCGTTCCATAGCGAAGTACTAAACATCAAATGTAACGAAGTTGTATGATTTTTAAGGTGTTTACTGATTTTGTCGTATCCGATCAAGCGACACGGTCGTGCTCATTTTCTGCTGCTTAATTAGTGTTCCGTATGTGGAAGGATTATGGAACGTTTCAATTTGGGCTCCGTTGTGGAAACTGAGAGATCGGATCGATGGATTTCACGAGTTAATTATAATTTATTTTATGTATTTTTTCCTTTGTTACAATTTTTCGGTTGCAATGTGTTGATTTTTCTTTATTTTGGTTATTGCCTTTTATTTTATTTTATTATTAAGCCTGTTAGTCAAGTATTCCTGTCGTTTTCTTGACTCGGTCTTTACATAGTCGGAAAAACATTTTTCTTTGTTTTTGTTTCTATTCTTCTTACATTTTATCTGGACTTTCCTTTGTATACTTGTGCTCACTTTCCTGTCGTTTTATACTTTCATGTCGTTTTACTAGCTCTTGTCTTTCTACACAATGTTGTCGTTTTCAACCACTATGTTTTAGGTATATTTGAACGTTGAGGAAAAAAATTGCAGAGAGCGTTCGATTCGGATGCTCGATGACTCACTCGACGATAACTCGAATTTCTTTCAAATGCATTTTATTCTAACAGAGCTAGACAACCTAATTTACGTCTAGTAATCAAACACATTATTAAATTGGGTTTATAAAATTTATATAAAATTGTTATATAAAATTTATAAATTCAATCTCTTGATCACTCTAAAGAAATAGTCAATGACGAACGAAGGCCAAATCTCTTG
The DNA here is from genome assembly GCA_954871525.1 of Parietaria judaica. Lineage (NCBI taxonomy): Eukaryota > Viridiplantae > Streptophyta > Magnoliopsida > Rosales > Urticaceae > Parietaria > Parietaria judaica. The sequence continues at coordinate 765,760 of OX940864.1, read as the reverse complement.
ATCACTCTAAAGAAATAGACCTAAATCCATTTTTTTTTCTTGATCTGGTTATGCTCCTTTTAAATTTGGACTTATTGGTGCTTAATTTATTAAATCGCGTCACCGTTTATTTTTTTCATACTACCTCTCTCATCCATTTTAACCCTTTTTTTTCATCATAGTGAATTTAATCTCTTTTGCTCATGATTTTCTTCTTAAATTGGATTTTGCTCTCTTCATATATTTTGTCCCAACATTCACATATACCTTCTTTCAACAAAAAAAACATTCACATATACCTAAAACATATTGGAAAACGACAACATAGTGTAGAAAGACGAGAGCTAGTAAAAACGATACGAAAGCATAAAACGGCATGAAAGTGTACACAATTGTTCAATTGTCTAAGGCTCGATGAGAACAAAATAAAAAATAAAAAATAAAAAATAAAAAATAGTAAGATTAGAAACGGTAGAAATTGGGAAGACGTATACATGTCATCAAAATCGTAGAAACGACAAAACAAAAAACTATAGGTACAAACCCAACTGTAGGAAAAAAAAAAAAAAACTACAAGCAAATGTGAAAAAAAACCTTTATAATAAAAAATGGTTACAATAGAAAGGAAGAAATAAATAAATGACAGCAAAATTAAATAACTCCTGAAAAATATCAAATAAAATAATGTCGCGCCACGAAGCTATGAAGTGGGGCCGGGCAAAGAAAACGGATTCGAGTCAACTCTCTAGCATAAGTAGTGAAGTCAATTTGCATTGATCATTGGCCTGAAAACATCATTGAGGACAGTTTTGGAAGTCAATGCAGCTTTCAGAAGAGCAAGACCCTGCAAAACCAAAGTAGTTCATTTAGCACAAGACGCTCGGAATTGTGACGGACGCTCGGAATCAGTATTTGGTTACTTGTTTCCAGGGCCGGCCCTAAAAAAACGGCCTGCCCTCGTTTCAAATATCAGTTTTCATCGAATTTGCGATAGTACGAAGTTTCTACTAATTCTCTTATAAAAATAATGTACCTCTTCTTTTCCTATAGTGACGGTTAATTGTCCTAAATCTGAGTACGGAATCCCGAGTCTGCCAATTCCCAAAGCAGGCGAAAAAGGCTCAACAGAAAGCGAGTCAGTGACCAAAAAATAGCCTCGTTGCTTCACGAAGCCACCACCTCTGTTACACAAATTTTCCGGGGCTTTCGGGTTCACGATGTGGAGCGAGCGTTGATTAGGACCGATCTCCAAAACCAACCTCTCGTCCGTTTCCTCTTCGACATCGAGCAGCTGGTTACTGCAGCCGAACATGCGCTCAAGCTTGGGATTCTGCAGCATCTCGATGCTTCTTCGAGAAAGAAAGCCGTTCGCATGCAAAAGCGCTACGCTTTGGTACACGTTGTCGATGCTTCCGAGCAGAGAAGTGACGTGTGAGAGCTTGGAGATGGAGCCCAGGGGAAGAGTGAGGAAGGAGAAGAGCAAGTCAACGAAGTCTTCGTGTGCCTCGAGATAGATGGCCTCCTTCGTCGACTTTACGAACATTAGTTTGACTCGCATTGCGTCGGAGACGACGGGATTAGCCGCGAGGAAGTGGCAAGGAGCGAGTACTGGATCGACACCCGCCGTGGCTGAGTTAGGTTGAAAACAGTCGGTGAGGGGTGTCTTGGAGATTGCTGACAGACGAAGAAGTTGCACAACCTGAATATACCAGGATCCAAGAGTTCGATAATTATATTTGAATGAATATTTACATGATCTATATAAGAATATTTACTATAATTTGTATTTTGTATTAGTGATCACTTTGTAAAATGACTATCTCGCATCCTTTACTTTGTATTTTTTGTCACAAAATAAGAACGGCAAGCCAGACGTCTTATAAAATCGAATTTTACCTCTTCGAGGCCGATATTTATGTCCTTCCGAATAATGCCATTGCTGTCGCTGATCCCAGCTTTCATAAGCAACGAACAAGCCTCTCTCGTTCTCGCTGGTACCACTAGAAGTTGGTCGGTCACGATGAATCTCTCGAATCCGGCTATGAAGCCGCCGGAGGGACCAGCACTCTTGTCAACATGCTGCAACTTCTTAGACATCGCTCTTCCGCAATGGCAGATCGAATTCTCGACCAAACTCACGAAACCTGTCGACCCAAAGAAGCAAGGGGTTTCAGGGCAAGTGTAGTACCGGCTGTAATCAGTCCGGTCGATCTTCACGGCCAAGTGGCTGCACTCCGATCCGTACGCGCTTCTCGGTTGGAGCAGCATATTCCTGCTAGCCTCGGTCGAGAAACTCCCAACGCCGAGAGCTTCCACGCTCTTGTAGAGCTCATCCATTGCGTCGATCCCAGATTCCTTATTCGCTAGCTTGATAAACTTTCCAAGAGGCAACACGAGAAAGCTGAGCAGCACGTCGGCGAAGCTCTTGTCACACTCGGCGAAAACGACTCGGCCGCTAGCCCTCTCTATGACAAGACTCAATCTTATGGGCTTCCGGTTCTGCGGTTCAGAAACCGAGTCTGAGCCTTTCCTAAGTCTGACCAGAAAAGAAGTTACTATGTGAAGAAAATCTCAGTCAATTAATAGTACTAAAAGAAGTACATAATACTAATCTCGCAACTATATATTTGTCTTGCATTTACCCAGTCGAGAAATCGGAAGCGTGTCGGACCAAACGACAACTTTGGACGTTGCACATTCGCAGAATGAACGACGTGAAGCAAACAAGCAGCGCTGCAATGACGAGGTTGTTTGACATAAAAACGCTGAGAAAGGCTAAACGACGGTTTCCTCGGGCCATTATTCCGTGGATGGGTCGGGAAACTGAGTTTGCTTATTGAAAATAAAAAGACGAATATAATTTTGTGTTTGCAAGTAAATATGAAGAAGATGCAACACGTAGAAAGAAACTAACTGATTTCTTATAGTCTTAGATATTCTTTGACAAGTTAGTTATTGAGCTTATTTATATGTGATAAAATGATGTAAATGAGTAGGAAACATCATTTTTTTTTTGTTTCTATAATTTATTTATTGTAAGTGGCTCGGAATAATTTTAATATTAACTCTACTAGATTAAAGATTCAAAGTAAATTTTCCTATAAATTATTGTAAGTTGCTCGTAATAATTTAATACTTTAAAGAGTTAATTGTGGCGTAAGTACCCAAACTATGGTCAACTTCTATATGGTGTACCTAAAGTCGAAAATTGGTGGCAAAAGTTCCCAAAACCTGTTTTGGGGCATTGACCATGAGATTCTGTCCAAAAAAATTGGTTCTACGCCATGTCATCACCCATGTGTATGCCATGTCATCGCCACGTGGCACTTGACCGCCACGTGGGAATATATATATAATTTTCTAATTTTCCCGATTTTTAATTTTTAATTTTTTTGTGTGTGGTTGCATTTATTTAAAATCTTTCGAAAATCCTACTAATATACCCGTTGTGCCGATGATATACTCGTAAATCAGACTTATGGTCGGTTTTCAGGCATGAACGCTATTAATAATGACTCAAATTCTGAGCACTAAAATTAACCAGTGCATCTGTCATTCTGTTTTCTCAGTAAATATGAAATACTCTCAGATTAATACCTTCCACAAAAGTAAGGCAGCTAGACCTACGAGCTCGTAATTTTTGAAGAAACCGAACTCGATTTGTTCTAAAAAAAATGTACAACATATGTGGAGTTGAAGCAATGAACTCGTAATTTTTCAAGCAACGAACTCGATTTGTACTCCACATATGTTGTTCATTTTTTTAGAACAAATCGAGTTCGGTTTCTTGAAAAATTATGAGCTCGATGGTCTAGCTGCCTTACTTTTGTGGAAGGTATTAATTTGAGAGTATTTCATATTTACCGAGAAAACGGAATGACAGATGCACTAGTTAGGTTGGTGCTCAGAATTTGGGTCATTATTAATTGCGTTCACGTCTGAATTTAACATCGTCTTTAATAACATAATAACGATGATATATATATTTGAGAGAGAACTTAAAATTCAACCAGATAACGAGAAAGTTGCATACATATAATCCTTCTAATTCAAAAAATTTACCGTGTTACTTATTTTGGCTACTTTTTTGATGTATTATATTAATAAACAAACAAAATTAAAATAATGAATCACGAACATGTCTATATTTATAGTTGATTCAAACTTTAAAATTTGTAATAGTTGCAAATAAAATATTATTAGCCTACTTTATTAATATATCATCTCAACAAAATGCTAATTTTATATTTGAATAAAAAAACAGAGCGTGTAAAAAGTCAAACGAAATATGAAGGCATAGTATCACTCAGGAATGTCAACAAACATTCCACACAGGAAAAAAAACAAAACAAAAAAACGATGAAACAAGCAAGAAACAATGAGGTTAACAGCGGGTGGCATAATTTTATTTTATTTTATTTTTCGGTCAAAGTTTTTACTGTTTACTATTTTACTTCTTAATACAATAAAGTTTTGAAAGTGTTGTTGATAAAATTCCAAATCTCTCGGAAGTGACGCGTATCCAAGACTTAACACCACATCCAAAATCATGTTATATCTATTGATAAAGTTGCCGAAATTTTGGAGGGAAGCAAAAATTAAAATAGTGAGCATTAGTGAAAATTGAAAATTTCAACCGTAAAAACAAAAATGAATTTATGACACCACCAAATTTATTTTTTTGGTATTTATACCGCTATTTATGTAAAAATAATAGCATGCCTGAGTCAAACTATCAAGTGGCATAATCAAATGATGATTAACGCGTATAAAAAAACGTTGTATGATTAGGCAAGTAGACCAATCAGTACGTAGATACGCGCGATAGCTCACCAAGTCTTGATTTTTCTTAAGTTTGGTTAAGTCTTTATTTGAAGAAATCAAGAAAAGAATAAAGGGGTCTAAAACAAAAAAAAATAAAAAATAATAATGCATACTAAAGAATTTCATTTATATTATCAAAGCTATTAATTTATTAATTATTTATCTAATCATGACTGTTATTAAGTATGAATTTAACAAGGTTAGTACGGTACATATAAACAAAGATGGCTGCATCGCGTTAATAAGAGAAGAGAGTCGTCCAGAAACTGTGGAAATGAGCGAGACAAAGAACGAAAAGTTTCGTATTGTCGTGGTTGGAACTCAAAGAAAATGTGATTCTCTATTGTTGAACGGGCACAATGAAAATGCGAATCTATTTATTTCGGTAGACAATCCGGGTTCTCTCCTTATGAAAGGGTCTTCACGGATTACTAGTAATTTTTCTAACAGCATACAGATGAACACAACACCATATTTTGAGTAAATTTCTCTTTGAGATCATTATTTTGCATTTATTATTGTAAAGAAAGATACAATAAATTGATTAATATTTTTTTTGTTTTTCTGAGGATTTCACAGCCGTATGTATACGTATGAAGCTATGGCTTGAGACACAAGTTACATTGTGTGTATACAACCCACAACACCTTCACTATCTACACTTGGCATCCGCGGGTTGGTATCAAGTATGGTATTTTTTTATTTTCCCATTTTGTCGAATCCGACTATAGGGAACGGGGAATTTTTCAATCTTCTGTGCTTCGCTTTCTCGCGACGTATACGGTATATATGTCGGGTTTTTACAGGGATCGTCGGACTAGAGTAATGCCACTCGGGTCTCCGCCCCACTCTTCAAAAACAACAAGTAGGTTCCCGCTCGGGTTCACCCACGAGCGTGGCACATGGTACCTGAAGAAAAAGAAAGAAAAAATCCGAGTCAATGTGGTTGTTCTTCAAAAGGAAAACGACACTAAAACGAGTCTCTCTCTCTCTCTCACCATCTTTGAGAAGCTTGGCCACAGTTTGTTCGGCACTTGTTTTCGTTGAAAATCCCGGCATAATTGCAAGGCGCGCAGTTTCCTTTGGCGGTGTACGCCGGCCAGTACCGGCCGATGCTTCTACCGTTTATCCAAACCTGTCCTTTTCCCATCGTGTTCATGTCCAGAGCCAACGGCGCGTTGCCAGCTGGAGCGTTGAACGTCGTCTGCGGAACAATAACGAATCAATTAATCGAATGTTCTCGAATAGTAGTTGATCGTTAGGGTTTATAATTACTCTCACCTTGTACCAAGTAAGAGGTTGATTCTTGACCAAGAAGGATTTGTTCCATACAAGTGATGAACTTCCACTCCATGTAAAGAGAGACGATGATTCTCCCTTTAGACCAACCTGTTGAGAAGCAAGTCATTAAATCCGAATTCTTCAACCCCAGATGTAGAAATTTGATGTGACTTGTCGAAGAAGAAAAGAAATCCGACGAACCTTGTAAGACCATTTCCATTTCGACATGTCCCATGTTCCTGAGTTGAGACCCTTCAGTGTGACCGGACCGAGAATACCGGCGTTCCACGTCTCGTAATGCACACCGACGTTCTGAAAGTTGAGGGTGCATTACTAAAAGTTACTCGGAATGATAAAAAGAATTACGAGAATACCACGACGGAGAGTGAAAGGACTAACCGGTAAACCAACGGCAACGCTTAGTAGAGCAAGTTTGTTCACACCAGCTCTTAGCCTTATCTTTTGGTTAAAATTCAACTTGGGATTCGCCAAACCCCCGTACGCGTTTCCTGCAACGACAAAAAATTATCGATAAGTCAACGATTCATTCAATGAAACCACCAAAGGTTTTAGTATATACCGATGCTTTTCGACGAACCTGCCAGTTGGCCGTTGACGAAAACGTGCAGGGCGTGGCCTGCCGAGTTGATGGTGAGAAGAGGGAAATCTCCGGTCCTCAAAAACGCTTCATTGGAACCAATGGTGATACTGAAAGAAAGTATAATGCAAATACGAGAAAAAAATTAGTGCGGGGTACCACGGGTATTTTACAATCAATACGGGATTACGGTTTCCGATCATAGGTTTAGCCATCATGTTCGATAAGTGGAAAGAGATATTAGCACTTACTCTGTCATGTACCACAAATAGTCAGTGGCGTCTCTTGTGAGATAAATTTGTTCCCACAAGCCTTGTAATGCGGTGGAACCGGCTTCGGCAGACGCGGTTTGTTCACTGAAAGATTGCCACGAGAATCCGCCCAACGCGGGTATCATCTTCATTTGCGAGCTTGCAACATTGACCTAAGAGAATCGCGATCACATAATGTCAAACTCGAGATTCAATTGCAATGTGTTTCTCACTACAGAATCGAATATAGATAACCACATTGTATACAAGTGGATCATTAGACGTGAGATCAGTTCGATTTGGTTCGGTTTTTAAAGGCAAAAGCGAAATCCTAATTTACAATTTGGTTAATGTTAACATTTCCGGATTTGGTAACTGTTATTGATCTTTTCAATTAGCCGATTCGACTACATTTTAATTCGGGCATTTTTTTCTATAACTTTACCGAACGTAAACTCGTAATGAATTCACAGTAATGTCCTTACCTTTGCAGTGTTGTAGACCACGGTTTTGCAGTCGGGCAGAATGCTGACCGACCACGGTGGAAGGTCATAAACGCCATTTCCGAAACTCACTTTCGCCCAAGAATTTGTGTCGTAATTTGAAAGGAACGCGGCACAAGCACCCGTGTTCGACCTGAAGACATGAGACTAGAAACAAAAAAACCGATATATTTATGAGAATCGGGAAGAAAATAAAATCTTAACAAGAAAATAATAACAAAAAATGATCACAAACCTCTTGGTTACTCCCAAGTGATGTCACGGCGGGATCCGAAGAGACTAAAGCCGCCTCGGATAGCTTAATGGCATGGTGCAAATCTCTCAAATGCGACCATTTCGGCTCGTTCGGTAAACCTGTCACGGTACAAATTATTTTAATATTAACTACGAATTAAATAAAAAATTCCTAAATTTAAAATATATGATTAACTTAATACCGTATTCATCGAGCGGAGCATCATAATCGTAGCTAGTGGCAATGAACGGACCACCGGCGGTACGGCCAAAATTCGTTCCTCCGTGATACTGAAACAGAACAATAATATTCAAACAAAGTTGCATATAATAAATGTACATCTTATTAATTTACTACTTAAGTAGTATGAACTGAAGATTTTAACTTACCATATAATAATTAATAAAAGCTCCGCCGTTTTGGATGAACCGTGCCACGGCGTACGCCATATCCTGAGCAGGCCGACGAGGGATTGCGCCACCAAACTCTGTGTACCTGTGGGGCAATTTCAAACAAAATATGAGATTTTCACATATATACATATATAATATTAAATGAGAAAATTAGAAATGTATGGTCTGAAATTTACCATCCTGTCCAAGCTTCTGTCCACATTTTAGGCTTGTAGACCTGCTTTGGCTTATAATTCTCACAATAATACCCATTGCAAGCATCAATCTGTTACACAATAAATAATCTTTTCAATTTTGTTACACCTAAAATGCATAATCAAATTGAATAGTCTTAAGAAGAAATTAATTCCGAATTTTCGGTTGCGAAACTAAGATATTTGAAGGAAATTTGAGAGAGAGAGAGCTCCAGACATAGTAGGACCTTTTATTGATAAAATTGAATTAAATAAATAAATAAAACTAAGAGCAATAATAAGCATGACATGAAGAATGTACCAACTGAACAAACTAGGAATATAAGTTATAACCATTAAAACCCCACCAGAAAAAAGAGTGACATTAATGGTGACAACTATTTTGTACCAGACTGAGAGAGACACTATAAATTCTAATTAAAATTAAATTAAATGAAATTAAACTTTGGTTTATAAATTTAATTCTTACAACGGGGTCAGGGGCATCATCTTGCTTGCACATAACCCATGGCACTCCTGTGTTAAGCCCCACAGCCATTTGAGCAGCCCATTTCGTGTACGATTTTCCCGGCGCGCCGATTTCCCATTCGACCGGTCCGTATTCATTCTCGATCTGTTGATTTTTTCATTAAAATAGTTAGACATATGGAAAAAAGGGTCAAATTCAAAGGCAAAGGAGGATTGTGAATTATTATCATGGCTTGTTTTTGAATTTTTGGTGGATAAATAATTATAGGGATAAATTTATATAAAACAAAAAATATGCACAAATTAATCTTTTAAATCACTATAAATTATAAAAGGGAAAATGGCGGCATAAGTACCCAAAGTGTTCAAAAAGTAGACATTAAGTTCCCTTTTTTTTTTTGGTGGCGAAAGTTGTTAAACTCTTATTTTGTGTATTCCGTCATGTTTTCGCCCCAAAACGCATCACGTCTTACGTTTTTAACCTATTAAATATACCATTTTTATTAAAAAAAAAATTAAATTGATTTATCAATGATGAACAATGATATATTTAATGGGTTTAAAAACATGACGCGTGGCTCGTTTCTAGACAAAAATATGACGGAATACACAAAATAAGAGTTTGGCAACTTTCGCCTAAAAAAAAAAAAGAATGGAAACTTAATGTTTACTTTTCGAACACTTTGGGTACTTATGCCGCCATTTTCCCATTATAAAACTATCTAAATAAAAACTGGGCTAAGAAATAAATAATATTTTACAGTTTTTAATTGTTGTTTTTTTTAATATTTACTATAGATTAGTGACACATACTCATATACTGCCTATACCATCTACTTGTTGTTTGTAACATATATATTTATAGACAGTGTACTTTAAAAACAAATATTTGAAATTAGATATATTATGAGAAGGACCGTCTATATCGTAACTGATCCAAAAAGGACTGCTTTTTTTGAACTATGACAAAATTTGACTTTTAGCTTTTCCAAGTTTATGCAACTGAGATGAATTAAATTAATTGAATTCACAGTAAATAAAAAAGAGAGAAAAATATTACTAATTCTAGAAGAAAAAAATATTTAATTTTGGGTTACCTGTGAGAGAATGATGGGACCCCCTTGAGTTTGAAACAGGCCTTCAGATTTCATCATAGAGACGATCTTTTGTGTGAATTGTTGCATATGCCACTTCACAAATCAAATTTAAATTAATCAGAAATGGTAATAACATAAAATTAAAATAGTGTTTAATAATTAATTAATTAATTAGTCACATAATAAAATATGAAAGATGCTTAACCTTAAACGGTCCATTATCTGTTCTGAAAGCCATTCCAGGAATATATTTCAACCAAACTGGAAATCCCCTGAAACTCACAAAAACAGAGTTCATCAATTCATTTCATAAAAATACCCCAAAAAATAAAATAAATTATATAAATTAATTATATAGTAATAGACTATAGTAACAGTGAAACATTATACGTACCCAAAATTCCATTCACCACAAATGTAGGGACCGATTCTGAGATGAACGTAAAGCCCAGCTTGATGAACAAGCTTGATGAACTTCACCAAGTCGTATCTATCCGCAAAATAATACTTCACAAATAAAAATCAATTTAGTATATTCGAAAAAAAATATATAAAATAAGATGCAGATTATCCGTTTTTATTAGCAAACCAACGGGTAGAGTATAGGTATTTAAATACCGACACGGACTTCAACCGATCAAATTTTACTGATATATCGATTTTTTATGATTGAATAAGAAAAAAAGTATCTTCGGTAAAATTTGATCGGGTTTTTTTTTTTTTTTTTTCCGGGTATATCGGGTACTTACATTTCCTTTGGAGGGTTCATGCCCATTCCAAAACACATAGGTTTGAATAACATCCAAGCCTCCTTCTTTTGCCTTCTGAATCAGAGCAGGCCACATCTGCAACAAACCCAATAATTTAATTATTAAATTATATTCAAAACCATATGATATAAAATAATATATATATATATTAATTTTCATACCTCTGGAGTGCTTCTGGGATAGTGAATGGACCCAGAAATGAGAATCCTTCTCTTGCCATTGATCACTATCGCTCTGTGGTCGTAGCCCACTGAGGCAAGGGCACTCTCGTAAATACACGAGAGCGTCAGGCACAGCGCCACCAACGCCGTCGTTTTGTTCATCTTCCGAAACTTTCTCCGACCCAGTTGAGGAAATGGGATAAAGATTTGATCTTTGTGTTTTTTCGATCATTCAAACTATTTATAAGCACAGAAATGGAGGAGAGAGAGAGAGAGAGGTAGGAGAGAGAGAAGCTTTGGCCAACTGCTTTATGAAACATTAGAGAGGGAAAATAGGGAGGGGGGTTTGTGGGACCCACCTAAGAATAGGTGGGCTCTACTTTTTTCTCCGTGACACGTAAGCTTGTATATTTTACAAGTTGGTGATGATTTATTTATTTCTTAATTTGATAATTTATTATTCTATGATTATATTTTTGTTGAGTAGTAAAAGCATGGTTTTTATAATTACGTGACACAAAAAAACGTGTCACGTGTTTTGGACTTTAGTGTTAAAAAGGGGGAATGTTATGAGCTTTCTGTTTCTATTTTCTGACTCTATTTTTTTCACTGTTTTGTTGTGTAAGTTTGTCTTGACAAAGATTCCTCCCAATATTTGGTAAAATATATATTTTTAATTTTTGTAGAATTTTCATTTTATTACATGGTAATCTTTTATTGTAAAATTGATAAATTATTAATTTCTCAATATAAATTTATGCTTTTCAGAGATTAGGTGATTAATTGCTTTTGTCAAATTAAATGGATAAAGTCTATCTAAACTTGATGGTTAGTTGAGTCTAATTACTATATGTGAAATTCTCATTGCCTTAAAATATGTTGACTTTGACTTTCCAGCTGTAATACCGCTCTAGAATATAATTAATTAAACGGATAAATTACATCTATTAGTTTAATTCTAATTAGTAAATACTATTTGTGAATGTTTCTTCAAAATCTCTGCAGATTGTAAATGGATAAAGTATATCTAAAGTTGATAATTAGTTCTTTCTAATTACTATTTGTGAAATGTTTAGTTTCTTTGGAAGCTACGAATTTTGACCTTCACGATGTTATATTTACTTAATTAATTGGAATGATGATAATTTCTTTTTTTTTATATAGATTTATTTATAGTATTGATTTCTGAAATAAATAAACAAAAATTAGTGATTCAAGCCAGCTAAATAGTAGTTGGGACCATAGAAAGGCGTGAATAAATGCCTCATTTCCATGAGAGGAATACTCAGTCATTAAAAATATAATAAAATGGAAAATAGAATTATGTTAATTAACTTAGATGAATTTCATTTTCTTATTTAGACTAGAATTAGATGATAATATTGTAGAAGGAAAAACATTCAGAAAATATGTTTATGATCAAGAAATGAATACACTTTTTTTTGTACTTAGAAAATACATATACAATCAAACATCTATAAATTAATCGTGTTGGGCAAAAAAATATTATCATATTATCGAGGTTATTAATTTATCGAGTTATAATTTAGTGAAGTTAGTTAAAGTCGGGACAATATAAAATATTAATTAATCAAAGTTATAAATTTTTGAGTATTAATCTAATGAGATTCTACTATGTCTGTTTTGTGTTTACTTTATTTGAAAGGTGAAAAAAGTTATGTTTTGAAATATTAAAATGATTAAATATCGTGTTAATTTTTTGTGAAAGTGAAATGAAAATTTTATTTAGAAAAATAAAAATCACATTTAGCCCGTAATTTTTTTAAAGCTCTAGAGAAACAAAAACTTTGGCATGTAAATAATAACACATTTACAATATGGATGTCAAGAAGATGTAGGTTGATACACAGTCATAAGTTTGTATAGATTAATTATTTGTGAAGAAAATATGGCGATATTCATTGGATAATAAATAATTCAAAATATACCAAATTGCCGTGTAAGGTGGCATATAGATGACATGAGATGAGACCCTTTGACTTAAAATGCATATTTAAAGCCCTATCCTAATAAGCACCAATCAATGTGCCACGTCATAAGAACAATCCCTTGTCTAGAATATCTGCTCAACCTAATTAAGCTTCATATTTATTTTCTTCAAAAATCAGAAATATTATCCGTATTATCGTGTGGGATTAGTGGATATGATTAGGCTCAATATAGCTTAGCGTGTGGGATTAATTTTAAAAAAATATAGATCATAGTCAACGTACCATTGTTGGCTTTTCCCGGTTAATTATCGGCAGCTTTGAGAACAAGGACCGAGCTCGATAAATCGAAAGCAAGTTTAATATAGGTCTCCACCAACTTTTCTCCCTTTCCATTTTTTTTATTATCGGTAGCGGTTATTGATTCTACCTGCTCACAACTTATCGAGGTGTGGGTTATGGACTAAACTGGAATATCGAAAGCGCGACCGAAAAATATCAAAATACCGATTCATTTGTCCTGGTTTCATCTCTAATTAATTTCACATATATTTTCCAACAATAAAGTCAATGTACATAGCTATACAAGTTTACTATTTTACACGTGTCAGTTTATAATTTGAAGGCTCTTTTTAATACTAAATTATTGGTTGAACCGATCGGACATAGTGCTCGACCGAGATCGCTTCATGTGGCATTACTTGAGGAAGGTGTAATTAATGACTATTACACATTTACAGTCCTAAATTGTTACATCTATATTTGTGTATATTATATATATAATATGAATATTATTTGTATGTAACGTCTAGTTTAGAATATGATTATATATTAGTATCATTAAATGAGTTACCAAGTTGGTGTAGTACAAACTAAATAATAAATTATAATATTAATGCATAAACCTAATAAACACACTTTATTTTATCACATTACGCAAATTTAATTACAATAATTGCGAGAAATGTTTGCCCACAAATGGCGTGGATATAATACTAGGGTCGAGCTGCACATTGACTATTGAAAATAGTGATAAATGATTTTGAATAATTATGGTATAATCAATGATTGGAATAATTAATGATAATATATCAATCTTGTGATCCTTGCAAAGCAATCAAGCTATTCTTAACGATTGTATTTAAGGCTTTATTTGATCTTTGTTTAAATATCTCTTTATACGGAAATATAAGAAGAACAAAAAATTAAGACTATTACGCAACACCGATACGGATACTCCGATATTCAACATATTTACGGAGACGGAAATATCGTGGATAAGCCTTTTACCATTTTAATATTACTTAAAGAGAAAAGTTAAATAAATTATTTGTTTGCATTAGAAAAATAAATATGCGTATGTCAATCATATTTTTTAAAACTACTTTTGCATATTATTTTTTTGTTCTTGTTCGTCTTTTATGTGTTTTGATTATACATTAAATACATGTGTTCACGTTATTTGTAAATCCCTTGGTTTTTTTTTTCGTCACCGAGGTATTACTTTGTCGTAAGCGATGAGTAAATTAATAAACTACTCGAGATGAAATTAGGTGAATAATGATTTCCGGCTCTTCGTGAAGAAAAAAAATGATAAAAACTATATAGTAAACAAATAAAATTGATTGGCCAAAAAAAAAAAATTGTTGATTTGCAACAAGATGATTATTATGTTTATGTTAATTAATTGTAGCCAAAGATCTCAATTAGCTCATCATAATTCATAATGCTGAATTTGATTACTATTAACTTAAATTTCAAACAAAGCTTTGTATATGGTTAGAATAAATCACACAACTATGAACTATAGGTCACACTGCCAGCCTTGTGCTAAGGCGAGAAAGACGGTGGCCTTAAACCCAATTTTTTTTATATTTTTTTTTTGCGTTTTTTAACATTGCATCAAAGGGTTCAATATATGATTTTAAGGGCTCAAATGTTAACATAAACAAGGCTTATGGTTTACTTCGCCTCGGGCCCTTCGGTCCACAGGACCGGCACTGGGTATACATATATAATAATCATACTAAAGTAATAATAACGTTATATAATTTGCAATTTCGCATGAGCAATTAAATTTACATCACAATCACACACGAACCACATTATAAAATGATTGAATTGACCTAACTTTTAAAGTATTAATATTTTGAAATTTGAATAGATTTGTCAATCCCAATTCCCAAGAGATATGCATATTAATTCGTAAGGTCATTGTTGAAGTTTAATATGTAATTAGTCAAACAGCCAAAGACGTGAAAGCTTTAGGAGAATTCAATATTTTCCTTGACGTGTAGTCTTATCTTTGTTTACAGTTTTACGTATTTGTTCCTCAATTATTCTTAATCATATTCATTATATACATTGAGCATATATTAAAAATTATTTTATAATAAATCTACAAGACAAGTTGTGTGTAAATTGACTATATATTTTTTTATTTTTTCTTGTCTTTTTTTTTCCCCTCATGTACTTATCTGATTTTTTTATTTTCTTATAGCACTTCCGTGAAGTTGTTATAGCCTCTATAGGACCAAAAACATATAGATATAGATATTTTGCTATTAGAGACATGAATACGAAGTGAGAGGTGTTTAAGAATATTTATCTTAAATTAATTAATAATAAGTTTGTAAAAGTAGTGCAATTTCTTCTTCATCTTCTATTTCAAGCTATGATGGTCAAGTATCAATATCTTGCTCGTCTAATCGTCGTGATATGAAAAGGAATCAATTCTCCGTAAAAAAAAAGAATCAATTCCAAGAAAGAAGAATCGTACACAAAAATAACACTAATATTATTTTAAGGACTAAACGATGGATAAGGAACTTAGGAGGATTAGTAGAGTGATTAAAGTTCACTGATTTCAAACCTTTCCATAATTGTTCTTCAAATTAAGTAAGGTTTAAAATCACTCTGATTTCTCTGCCTATCGCAGCGTATTTAAACATCTCTGTCACATTAATCATTTACGTGCCTTAATTGACTAGTGGGTTAGTGTATGAAATTCAATTATCGTGATGGTCTTTTTAAAATAAAAATTGCATAATTAATTTTTCAAAAATATAAAAGACAAGACTCAAAATTTCGTAGAGTGAACTAGAATCTCAATTTCCTTAGCACCCAAGAAAAAAAAAAGGATCGTAAATGAAAATATTATAATTTACTCATAAGTTAAAAGACAAACATGAAATTCTCTCTCAAGCATATCTTCGTTCAAGATGAAGTACAATTAAAATTTGCAAGTTGTTAATTGTGAACCAACGACTACAAAATTACTTTGTATACTGTAAATTATTGATTTTCAATCAAATAAATCACCATGGCGCTAATTTACAAAAACAAATTAATATTTCCAAACAATCATAGACAACAGACAAGGTCTAAATGAATTAATTATTTTTTTCTGGATTCCTAGCATCATAAAATAAAAAAAAAAGAATATGAAGAGATCAGAATTTACTATGCTTTAGTATGTGAACTAGTGAATAAGTGTTTAAGCTATAATTTTCCAATGAATATATTAGTTTGATTGTTATGGTATACCTAATCTTGATCATCTGCACTACATTACTCATAAATAAATTAATTGATAGAAATTGTTCAATAATTGGTGAAAAGTCCTTTACATATTATGTAAGTGTGTAAACTAAACAAAGGCAATAATAATGATAATATCTTTATTGAAAATAAAAACCTAAAACGAGTTCAAGATTAGACGGTATTGAAGCATTAGGTGGCATTATTATCATAACAATTTTCTTTATTAAGACGTTGCATTATCTTATTCATTCCTAGTATCATAAATCATAATTGCTTTAAAATATTTTAGGCTAATTAAAATGTTTCTTTATCTAAGTTGACAAGTTTCCTTAACATGAAATTTTGATGTATTGCCTTTGGATAATCTGTAACTCATAAAAAATCGTTGAACCGATAAAACAAGTACTTTACAAATTTTAAGTCAAAAATTTAAATTCCTTGTCGACCATGTAAGTTTAAAAGGACAAGTCTATTAGACCGTCCGACTTAAACGGATATAACCGATTTTTAAGTCAATTATATATGTCTTTTCATGGAAACTTAGTTGACCAAAAGTCATATTTTAATGTGTTATGATCCATTTTTTTTTTTTAACAACACTTAACACTCAAGCCTTACATACATAATGCATTATAGAGCGCATAAATGTGATAACTATGACTAAAATTGGACCAACGAAGTAAACGACACTCTTTTAAATGTTGAAAATGATATCTCTCAAGATATGAGAAATTATTGACGTCATAATATTTCACATATTTTTTTTATCTTATCTTATCATTAGAATTAAAATATATATATATATATCATTTGCATTCTAGATTATTAGCATTTTTTATTCATTTATAAATATATGGTAATATTTTAACTTGTTAATCGGTCGCTAATCAAAGTTTTGATGCCGCACAAATTAAGTAATATATTAATTATCCACTACCTTAAATAAAAAATCAAGATAGAGAAAGAATAAAGTGGATAGAGTATGAAAAACGAAAAATAATATGCTTCTTGGTATAGTATATGAAATTAATACTAATTCTTATCCTTGTCTTATGCTTACGTGTACTAAAAAATTTGCCCTTTAAATTTTCATGAATTAGCATTTAGATCTCCCTTTCACATTTGGACCCATCAAATGCAAAAAATAAAAAGCTTCACGTAAAAATGAATAATTAATCTTTCTTTATCTTCAAAAATTAAAATGGATATTTCGTCACCTCAAATGAAAAACGAAAGCTAGTTCAACTAGTGTTGGCCCGTGTTTGCTCATGCAGCAGGTGATCACAGCGGGCAGCCCGCTCTCGACCCGAACTAAATTCGTGATTGAATTTGACCGCCGACCTTTTTTTTTTTTCCTTCAACTCTTATAAAATTATTTTAAAATGTAAAAAAAAAAAGTAATATTATTTCTCTTAGAAAAAGATAATTTTATTTTTTTATCAAAAAATTTACACGAATTAAACAATCACCGTTCTGAATTATTCTGGTCACGGATTGCCAACACCTTCCAAAGAAGTGAGACAAGCAAGCCTACCCCTAGCAAGTTGTATGTGTTGAAGACCGAAATTCAACCCACACAAAACCATTTTTTATTTAGTGTCTAAAATGGTTAGATATTTTTGAATGCATATATGAACTTTGAGTAGAACATCAATTATATATTATTAAAACTCATTTATGATATATATATATATATATATATATATATATATATATATATATATATATATGGATGAGCCGATGAGGTTGCCACGCTAGCATAAACATAAGATTATGCCACTTGATCTGAATTTGGCGTTCGATATCAACATTTCTTTGAGAAACGTCTAAACTCTACAAAAATAATTATGAAAATACACATAATACCAAATTTTATATCATTTTCATGCAAATATGAAACCACAAATTCAAGATGCATCACGTCATTGCAAATATTTATTTATTATTTATTGTTGCCTTGCATGTATCTTTATATTTTATAAAGCACCCCTGTTTTCTTATATTGTAGATAATAATAATTTTGCTCGTAGCCTCGTACGCCTTATCCACTAAATTTACCAAAGACGAAAAATTATTTATTTGATATTATGGATGACTGGGTTACAGTGGGACCGTTTCGTTTTTGTAGGTTGGTCCGATCTACTGCTCTTTCCTTGTGCATATTTCGCTTTTATCATGATTAAATAAAATTATTTTCTCATAAATGTAGCATTATATTATAAATGATTGAACCTTATTGTACGTTTCATTGTATATAAATTAAGTACTAATACATAACACATTATTAGGTCCAAAGTTACTTTGGAAATTATTAAAGAATAAACTAGAAAGCTTATATTTCAGATAACTAGGGATTAAATTCATGGTTTACTATGTAAGAATAACGAAGCCGAAAGTTCATTTGTCACGCTAACTCGTAAGAAATATATACACCAATTAAGTAGTCAATATTGACGGATCTTTACTTTTAAACAAATACTCCAATAAAAAAACATTATGTAAAAAAAAAAAAGGAAAAAAGAAGAAGAGTGTAATGATATTGTCAATAATTTTGACTTAATCTTATCCGAACTAATGCTAAGAACCATTGAGTTGACCAACCATTCTTATCATTACATGATTTATTTAATATAATTCGTATCATATTGAAATCACGTTTACTTAGATTATAATTTTCTGGAATGTAAAATTATGAAATACGTTTAAAGATAATTTCATTATTACTATCTCATACCCAAAAAAAAGTACTCAAACTGAAATGACTCTGAATATAAACTATTGACAAGTTTTTCCGCCGAAATCATGGCCTTATTACAGGGAGCCTAAAGCGAGCGGGCTCTCAATTACTTTTTTTTTTTATTTGTTGTAAAGCCGGTCGGAATGAATTAGCCGTGAAATAAGATTGCCGGCCGTTGACCGGGCGGAGAGCATGAACTACGTTGATGGTTGGGGCCTAGGCTACGTTAGCAATAATTATACTCTATATATATATATAAATAACCCAAAAATAATATATATATATATGTATATGTATATAGCTTATTCATTAATGCATTTGATATTTTTTTTCTCCAAGAAAATAATCACCAAAGTTCCATAATGTCTTCATCATACTGACCTAACTGTAATGTATTGGTCAATAACAATTGGGCAATAATTGTGGCATTTATTAATTCAAAGTTCACACTGAATATTCGTATATTTAATTATTTATATATATTATAGTCAACGTATTTGTATTTTCAAGGTATCTATACTATAGTAATGATATGGGAGCAGTATCTTAGTGACAACTATGCAATAACAAAATAATCCCAAAAATTAATACATTAGGCGAATTTTATAACAAAAGTGACAAATACATTTGACTTGTCTTTGATAAATATTAATTAAACGTATTTAGGTACACTAACTAATTGAAGTTTTAACAGAACTTCCATGCCCTTCATGGTTAAATTAAACCACATACATAAACGGTATATAATATCTGTATAATTTATGCATTGATTATTTATTTTACCTATTACCCTATAAACTATATTACTTGAAAATTATGAAATTATATTAAATTTACTAAATCTCAATAAACATTATATTAAAGATAATCAGTATATTATTTCGATATTTTTTTTTTATTTTTTTAATGATGAAAATATAACTCTCTAATATCTCTTCGTAGTGTTTTTTCTTTGTGACTTAGTACATAAATATTTTTAAAATTTTATGCAATATATTATAGATGTTTGTTAATTTGCTCAACAACAACCAAACAAACTAGAACACGTAGAATGCTTTGTATTTCTTAAGTCCACACCACAATTATTATAATTATTTTTCTAATTTTGACTTCTGTTACTCAAAATTACTACTATAAGATCTATCACCTAATAATGTCACAACTCACAACCATATTGTATAAATTTTCCTTGCATGAGAATTGAAAAAATCGTTCAAACATCAAGGTCTTAGATATAGGCCCAAAAAAAAAAAACATTTAAAAAATAAATAAAAATTGGCCTAATTTTGCATGACAAAGCACACCAACTAACTACTAAACTTAGGAGAAATGGGTTCAGTGCATTTGCATTTTAGACAAACTTACCAAACTCGTCCTTTTATTTTTCTTATGATACATTTTATATTATATTCTTGTTGCGTGAAAGGACATTACTTTAAGAAGGTCTGAAAATAAACTCCATTATAATTATATTAGCAACTTTTGTACAGTTTGCAAAGTGGCCAATTTTGGTTATACATGAAGTTGCACGAATCGCGTTTCAAAAGAGTACTTCTCAGTTCTCAAGTCTACCAACGCCCTTTAAATTATTATCCATTTAAATTAGCTATTTTCTAACAAAATTTAAAAGATGTATATATATATATATATATATACACAAACACATATAGCATATATATATAGCAACTTGATTAAAAATGTTAAAATTATGATTCGAATTTTGCATGCCACATAAATTTATGGATTCTTTGTAATAGACGCGAAGGGATGAAATAGTATATAATTAACTTAACAAGTACATATTCCATTTTTTTTCTTCTTTTCATTATGTATAACTTAGTTTCAGATTCATAATCAATTATTCTTTTATGCTCATAAAATCGTAAAAAAAAAATCTTCTGAAATTGAATTTTGCTTCGGATGTGTTGCCGGTGAAAAGTTGATGGTTTGATTTTGGGCATGACAAGTACTGTAGTAGGACCACGATAGAAAACTAAACAAGTTGTCGTTTTCAAAGCTGAATTTGTTGTTAGGATCAAACACATCTTCATTTTATCACAATACAAGCGATCATCGATGGCTTCATAAGGATAAGAATAAATTTATTTATTTATTTATTTTCCATGTCATAGATTCTATCAAATAATAAGCTTCCTTATCTTAATGTCTTGAGTAACAATAAATATTTATGTTCCTTGATATGACATGTAACACTCACGATCCATTTAAATAAAATCGAATAAGAGTTTTTGGTACTATAATCTAAGATTGTGATTAAAAATTAATATGCCATGTTCATTTGATGACATGATATAACAAGCCTTAGAGTACTAGTCCAAAAACGCCGGCTGCTATTTACATATAAATAAGAATTTTGTGGTATAAGTACTCAATAGTGTATCGGTATATTCTCGATCTCTTTTTTTAACGATGTTAGCCAATAGTTTCAAAAAGTCACAAAATATTTTTGAGATCCAACTCTATCGTTTTTCGCTAGTATGAGTATGTAATTAAAAACATCAATCATTCAACTCTTTTATTAAATTAGAGAAGTAGACATATCTCTATCTTAACGTATGCGACCCGACATAAACGAAATTGAACTTCGACACTATTTTTTTTTTTTTAACTTTTGGGCATTGTTGTCGATAAAAAGAGATATTGAGAATATGTAGTATAAGATGGGTACTTATATCACAAATAAGTTTAATTATTCCTCACTCCCACATGATTCGAATTATCTATTATTTATTTTTACATTTTTTTTAATTTAACCTATTTGTTGAAAAAGACTAAAGAGGTCCAATATTAAATATGCCTATTTAATTGAAACTTATCTTTTCAATTCAATACAGAAAAGAAAAGAAAAAAAAAATACAAACATGTCGTTTCTACTTTGTATAAAGTAATATATATAAAGAAAATTATTGTTATTATAGAGTTAGAGACGTTACTAAGTATATGATA
The DNA here is from genome assembly GCA_954871525.1 of Parietaria judaica. Lineage (NCBI taxonomy): Eukaryota > Viridiplantae > Streptophyta > Magnoliopsida > Rosales > Urticaceae > Parietaria > Parietaria judaica. The sequence goes on along the minus strand of OX940864.1, from coordinate 743,790 downwards.
ATAAGAATAGATGGCTAATAATCTAACACTTTTTAATTCATTATTATTAGGTGCCTAATTGGACAACAAAGCCAATTCACAAGGTCTGTCTATACATGTTTCTCATATTAAATAGATAATAGTACAACCATTATCAATCAATAATCGTTCCAATTTATTATCAATATTGACTTATAAATTGACAATAACATAAGGGACATAGAAATTGAAGGTATATTACGTAATTAAATTAGTTTATGATCCGCACTTGCCCTAAGCTAGGAAAATACGAGTGAAACTCGAACAGGAACCAATATTTTGATATAATATAGTTTCTATTTTCAACGTTTTCAAATTCATTATCGCAACTTATTTTTGCAAAAATATATTTACTAACAACCAGTACAGGTATTAACTTATTTTGAACCGTCATTCACCATTTTTTAAATGGTACCAATAAAAAAAGGGTATTAAGCCTGATTTTACACTACTTGGAGAATTTCAAACCGATAACCGGTGGACAAGTTCACTCTTATTTTTTTTAAAAAAAATTAAGTACTTTAAGCCCTCTACTATCTCACATTAATTTGGATAATTGTTTGTGAGTTTTTACATATAAAAGTTTATTTATATTTTTCTTTCTAACCCCAGAAACAAAGAAGAAAAATATCTCATTCAGTTAGTACTAATTAAGTATCCAAATAAATAATTTTAATAAAAAAGAAAAAAAAACATAAATAGGCAAAAGATGATATTGGGCTTTGTTATATAAAAAAACAAGTTTCTATGGACTTTCTCAATAATTACTGGCCCAAGCCCACATTAAACAAAAGTGCCCCAAAATGCCCAATGATTATCACGTTTTACACTATCGAACTTGCATAGTGCATATAGTTGACTACAAGTTAAGGTAAACTACGGCTAATGTACCCAATGTTTGATCTTTTGCGGATTATGTACCCAATGTTTATTTTTGGCGGCTAATGTACCCAATGTTTGATCCGTTAGATATTTTCATGTTTTCCGTCACTTGACAGTTATAGAGTTATTCTCCTCTATATGTACACTTTTCGTATTTTTGACATAACTCACTCATTTTTTGTCCAAATTTTATGCACGACCTATGGTTGGAAAGATAAGAGATAGATCTACAACTTTGGTGTTTTAAGTTTTGTAAAATCAGTTTTAGAAAAATACGAAATTTCAAATACAACGTAAAACTGGACATTCGTTTAATGCAAAATATTTGTTTCGAGCAAATTTTAATATACTTAATGACTTTTTATGATGAAATGTAAAACTAAAAAGTTATAGATAAATTTTTTATCTTTCCAACGGGTGTTTATTTATAAATTTTGGACAAAAAACGAGTGAGTTATGCCAAAAATATGAAAGATGTGATGCGAAATAATCTTTCATATTTTTGGCATAACTCACTCATTTTTTGTCCAAAATTTATAAATAAACACCCGTTGGAAAGATAAAAAATTTATCTACAACTTTTAGTTTTATATTTCATCATAAGAAGTCATTAAGTATATTAAAATTTGCTCGAAACAATTTTTTTGCATTAAACTAATGTCCAGTTTTACGTTGTATTTGAAATTTCGTATTTTTCTAAAACTGATTTTACAAAACTTAAAACACCAAAGTTGTAGATCTATCTCTTATCTTTCCAACCATAGGTTGTGCATAAAATTTGGACAAAAAATGAGTGAGTTATGTCAAAAATACGAAAAGTGTACATATAGAGGAGGATAACTCTCTAACGGTCAAGTGACGGAAAACACGAAAATATCTAACGGATCAAACATTGGGTACATTAGCCGCCGAAAATAAACATTGGGTACATAATCCGCAGAAGATCAAACATTGGGTACATTAGCCGCAGTTTACCCACAAGTTAATGATGATAAATAAGATACGTTACATGATATAAAAATACAACATCTTACATTTACTATGAGAAATTTAATTACAAAGTCAAATAAAAAAAAAAACCATGAAACGTTCACAATTAGCTTCAATAAAATGTTTTATGTTTCAAAATTTTAGTAATTTATTTAATTCTTATTCCTAATTTAGTTAGAATCAGCATTAACCCGGTTTTAAACAACCGAGTTTTTGAAATCGGTTTCCAGGTTTTTTTTTTTTTTCTCTCCCTCCTAACAACATTGACATTGTATGATAGCCGTATGTCACATGAGTGACATAACGTATTTGTAGCATGTCCTAAATTTGTAGCATCATTTAAAGTTATTATAATAGGATAACGTAGCAATAAATGGTTGAAATTAATTAGAAAAGTGTTTCATCATTATGATCAAAATAGCACACACAAACACATCGCTCCGTATATGCTGTATGCATGGTGGACTATCGCAATCGTGATCATTATTCATATCCTTGAAAATTTTAATTTTAATTTTAATTTTTATTTTTTATATAATATCTGTAGAGGGCGATTTTTACCGCCGTGCAGTCACAAAGATAATCGAAATAATTAAATAATTATGGACAATACGAATATCTCTGATTTATTATGATTCCGAGAGGACCCGGTTTCTTCCGTTTGATAGCTTGGACAATCGAAGATTACACACTCTAACCCTTGTGAGATCGAGAATGCTATGAATAAGCGAACTCGAAGACTTAAGGATTTATTCTCTCAAACTCACGATAATAATGGGTACTCAATACTGGAATATCCCTCCTTTATGCTAGGTTTACATTCATATTTATAGGTTTGAAGGTCTTCTAGAATATTCCTCAAATCTCGCTAGGGTTCCCCTCTGAATCGCTATGATCGTTGTTGACCTTCCTTATTTTGCGTTGGATATCCCACGAAATCTTTAACCGAATAAGCCAATCTTCCCTTCTTTCACGCGATCTCGAATGAGTTCCTCTTTTAACGCGATTAGGCTTTCCCGAAGAGCTTTTCCTCGATGAACTTCCCTTTTCGCGACGAGGTGTTGGGCCGGCTTTATCGGATGCTGACTTCTCGTGGGCTTCGCTTGCTGGGCCTTAATTTCTTTGTTCTTTCATGGGCTTGGGTTCTTCAAGCAATCCTCCTCTCGCTTTATGTCGTTTATTCCACAAACGACAAAGGGTGGTGTTAAGAAGAGATTTGACCAAATCTGACCTTAACAGTTAGTCCCCTATTTTATCGAGTGTGAAACAGTTGATAAAATAAACCAAAATTACTCCCCGACAAGGTTTATATCCGATGAGGTTTTTTTTTTTTTTTTTTTTTTTTTTTTTTTTTTTTTGGCGATGAGCTTGTCGGTGTGCACCGGGCTCTGTCGCGACGAAGTGCTTGGCACTAATTTGTCGGCGATGAGCTTGTCGGTATGCACCGGGCTCTGTCGCGATGAAGTGCTTGGCACTGATTTGTCGGCGATGAGCTTGTCGGATTGCACCGGGCTCTGTCGCGATGTATCGATCGGAATTTGCGCCGGAGCGGCTTTGTATTTTCTTTGATTTATCGGCGATGAGCTTGTCGGTATGCACCGGGCTCTGTCGCGATGAAGTGCTTGGCACTGATTTTTCGGCGATGAGCTTGTCGGTATGCACCGGGCTCTGTCGCGATGAAGTGCTTGGCACTGATTTGTCGGCGATGAGCTTGTCGGTATGCACCGGGCTCTGTCGCGATGTATCGATCGGAATTTGCGCCGGAGCGGCTTTGTATTTTCTTTGATTTATCGGCGATGAGCTTGTCGGTATGCACCGGGCTCTGTCGCGATGAAGTGCTTGGCACTGATTTGTCGGCGATGAGCTTGTCGGTATGCACCGGGCTCTGTCGCGATGAAGTGCTTGGCACTGATTTGTCGGCGATGAGCTTGTCGGTATGCACCGGGCTCTGTCGCGATGAAGTGCTTGGCACTGATTTCTTTTCGTGATACGTGTTTATTTGAATCAGCGATAGAATATTGTCTTAAGAGACGAGCCTCGTTAAACCCTTCGAGTCCCCCAATGGGTGCGGCTCGCGAGGGAAGAGTACTCCATGTTGTATTGAATAAAGCCGGAGCCAATCGTGCGGATCCCGAACAAGTAGGGTCGGGAGTCCCCTGTTAAATAAACTTAAAATAAAATAGAAAGACTTAAGGAAAATAGAAAAGAAATCTTAACTAAAAACCGAAAATCGTAAGGCGCCGATGACGTTCTTTATTGGTAGAATTTCTTCAAGTGCTTGACATTCCACCTTCTTATGACCTTGACTCCATCGGTGTTCTTGAGTTCGTATACCCCTGGCTTGACGATGTGGGTCACGGTATAAGGGCCTTCCCAGCTTTCACCTAGCTTTCCCGCGTTAAGCTCGGCTGTGTTCTGGAACACCCTTCTGAGGACCAGCTCTCCGACTCGGAACCTTCTCGGTCGCACCTTTTTATTGTAGAAGCGTGCGATGGTGTTCTGGTAGTTTGCTATATGAACTCTGGCTCGCTCCCGTCTTTCGTCTATATGGTCGAGCTGGTGAAGCAGGTCCTGGTTATTGTCTTCTTCGTGGTTTGGTGCCCAGGATCGCCGGAAACTGGGGACTCCTACTTCCGCCGGGATCACTGCTTCCACCCCAAATGCTAGAGCAAAAGGAGTTTCTCCGGTGGCTGAGTGTGGCGTTGTCCGATAAGCCCAAAGTACTCCAGGGAGTTCATCTGCCCATAGCCCTTTCTTCTTGTCGAGCCGCTTCTTGAGGTTGTCGGTGATCGTTCGATTGATTACTTCGGCGTTTCCGTTCCCCTGAGGATATCTTGGCGTCGAAGTGTTTAGCTTTATCTTCCATCGTGCGCAGAAATCTCTGAACTTCTTCGAGATGAATTGTGACCCGTTGTCTGCGATTATCTCCCTGGGGAGTCCGAAGCGAGTGATTACGTTCTTCCAAACGTAACTCTCGACATCGGAATCCTTGATATTGGCGTAGGCTTCTGCTTCGGTCCATTTGGTGAAGAAGTCCGTGACCACCAGCATGAACCTCTTCTGTCTTGCTCCGATTGGCATAGGACCGACGATGTCCATGGACCACTTCATGAAGGGGTAGGGCACCGATACTACCGATAGTTCTTCGGCCGGGCAGTTGATTGCTGGGGCGTGTCGCTGGCATTTCTCGCACTTCCTGGCGTGGTTGGTGCAATCCGCTCGCATTGTTTCCCAGAAGAAACCTTGTAGCTTGGCTTTCCTCAATAGGTTGCGTCCGCCTGAGTGGTTACCGCACTCTCCGCTGTGGATTTCTTCCATGACGTAGTTCGCCTCTTCTTTGCCTAGACAGCGTAGGTAGGGGCCTACGAGGCTTCTGAAGTAAAGCCTTCGGTCTATGATCGTGTATCGAGAGCTCTTAGTCTTTATTTTCCGCGCCTCTTGTCGATCTTCGGGTAGCTTTCCTTCGACCAAATATGCTCGGATGGGGGTCCGCCAATCTTCGTCTTCGGTCTCTTCTACTATTCCTGGTTCTTCGTCCTCGCTCTCTTCTTTTGCTATGAGCTGAGTTTCTTCGTTGTTTTCCTTCTGGACGTCGTCGCTGTCACGAGTGCTGTCCTCCTCGTTGGTTTGTCCTTCTTCGCTTACTTTTAGCTTCTTCTTATCGGGCCCTTCGCTTCTCTTGATGCTAGGCGTCTGAAGCGTTTCTACCGTAATCGATCGGAGCTCTCCTACCTGGGTGGTCGACCCCAGGCTCGCCAAGGCGTCCGCGTGGTTGTTGTCTCCTCTGGACACTTGTGTTAAAGTGAAGAAATCGAATTTCTTCTCGAGAGACCTGACAATCCCAGCGTAGGCCTCCATTCTTTCGTCGTTCGTTTCGTACTCTCCGCTGACTTGCTTTACGACTAGCTGAGAATCCGAAAAGGCGTTCAAACTCTTTACTCCAATGGCCGTGGCTGATTGCATCCCGACGATGAGCGCCTCATATTCCGCTTCGTTGTTGGTGGAGCGATAGGCGAGGCGGCAGGCCTTCTCGATCACTTCTCCCATCGGGGAGATGAGCCGGACCCCGATGCCTGATCCCATCGAAGTCGCCGATCCGTCGACGCAGAGTTTCCAAGTGCCGGCCTCATCGCTCAGCTCCACGGGCTCCCTAGGTAGCTCGATGAGGAAATCAGCTAATACTTGCGACTTCAAACTCGTCCGCAGCTGGTATTCGATGTCGTACGCTCCTAGCTTTATGTTCCACTTCGTGATTCTGCCGGATTGGTTCGGGCTTTGAATGATGGAGCGAATCGGCATGTCCGTCATAACGATGATCGTGTGGGCTTGGAAGTGGAAACGTAGTCTCTCCGATGCGTCGTATACGGCTAATGCTAGCTTCTCGATGGTGGGATACCTCGTTTCGGCGTCGAGGAGCTTCCTGCTGATATACGAGACTGGTTTTTGCTCCCCTTTCTCCTCTCGAACTAGCACCTGGCTTATTGCTTGATCGGACACGGCGATGTACAGGTAGAGCGGCTCTCCGGGTTCTGGCTTCGTCATAACGGGCGGCGACGATAGATAGGTCTTTAGTGCTTGGAAAGCTTCTTCGCACTTGTCGGTCCATTCGAACTTCTTGTTTTTCCTCAACAGCTCGTAGAATAGAAGAGTTCGGTCCGCTTGTCGTGAAATGAACCGCCTTAGCGCGTTGATCCTTCCTGTCAGCTTCTGAACCTCTCGCCGGTTTCTTGGCGATGGCATGCTCTGAATGGCTTCGACCTGTTCGGGGTTTGCTTCGATTCCTCGTCGGGTGACCATCTGACCTAAGAATTTCCCGGATGAGACGCCGAAGGTGCACTTAGTGGGGTTCAGCTTCATCTGGTGTTTGTTGAGGATGCCGAAGCATTCCTCCAAGTGCTCCACGTGCATTGCCGCTTTTAGAGATTTGACGACCATGTCGTCGATGTATACCTCCATGCTCTTCCCGATCTGTTCGTGGAACATCTTCGTCATTAGCCTCTGGTAGGTCGCCCCGGCATTTTTCAGACCGAAGGGCATAACCTTATAGCAGTAGGTTCCTCTTTCGCTGACGAAGGCTGTTTTCTCTTCGTCGTCTGGATGCATTCGGATCTGGTGGTAGCCTGAATAGGCATCCATGAAGCTTAAGAGCTCGTACCCGTAAGTGGCTTCGACAAGGCGGTCGATGTTCGGCATCGGGAAGCTGTCCTTCGGGCATGCTTTGTTGAGATCCGTGAAGTCGACGCACACTCTCCACTTGCCATTCTTCTTTTTAACCACAACGGTGTTGGCTAACCACTGGGGATATTTTACCTCCCTGATGGTCCCCATAGCGAGCAGCTTGTCTACTTCGTCGTTGATGATCTTGTTCCGGTCGGAGGCCATCTTTCTTCGCTTCTGTATGACGGGCTTGTGCCCGGGGTCCGTGTTGAGCCGGTGGGTGACCATCGTCGGATCGATCCCGGGCATGTCTTCGTGAGACCATGCGAAGCTTCTTTGGTTCTTCTTCAGGAATTCAACCAGCTGAGCTTTGATATCTGGCTCGAGTCCTGCGCCTATACCGACGGTTCGGGTTGGATCGGAGTCATTGATGCAAACCTGTTCTACCTCTTCGAGCTGCGGGCCTCCTAGTCTTTCTTCGGCTGTTTGATCGTCCACGTCTTCCGCGTTGAGGATCTTGGGGGTGCCCGGGGGTCCTCCTTTTCCCTTTTTCCTGCGTCGCTTCCTCCTGATCGTCGATGGTGGAGGCGGAGCAGACGCGGCTAGCTGCTATTGAGCGGCTGGCTTGCTACCGCTGCACTCAGCCTTCTCGACGTCCTTGGACGCGCTCATTGCTCGGAAGTGCATCATGTAACAGATGCGATAGGCTTCGCTGCTTCCTCGGACTTCATCGATGGTTCCTTCTACCCGTCCGGGGAATTTTATGCATCGGTGATATGTGGACGGGACGGCCTTCATCGAATGAATCCATGGTCTCCCGAGGATTACGTTGAAGTGCGATCGCACGTCCAATACCATGAACTCGGTCATCCGATGGACGGTTCCGGCGTAGACGGGGAGATTCACCGTTCCCAGCGAGATAGCTACGTCTCCGTTGAAGCCAGACACCTTGCGCGGATGGCCTCCGATGGCCAAATCTTCGATCTCCATTCGTGTCAGACAGTCGTAAGTGATGACGTCGACCGAACTTCCATTGTCGACGAGGATGCGAGCAACGTCGCATCCTCCTATGTTGAGCTCTAAAACTAGGGCGTCGTCGTGCTTGTCTGCGCATACTTCTTCGTCGACGAACTCTATCGTCGTCTTCTGACCGGTCATCCGCGCATCTTCCTGAGCGGACTCCTTCCCTCTGCGTTGGTAGGCCTTGATGCTGTTGATGGAATCTTCGCAGAGGCGGGATCCTCCCATGATCAGGTCGATCCTTGGTCTTGCGGCTGGTCTCCCATCGTTCGGGCGTTCCCCCGATGCTTCCTCGATCGTGAGGCTTCTTTTTGGGGCCTCCTGGTTTCCTCCCGCGCGCTGTGCTGGCGCCTCCCGCTTGTTCGGCCACGATCGGTTGTCGTTATTCCATGGCTGAGTGGGCCTTTGGGAGACGTCTTGGAATTCCCCCTGCTCGATCCTCCTTTGGATCATCTTCTTCAGAGTGGCGCACTCGTCGGTCGCATGACCGTGGTATTCGTGGAAAGAGCAGTACTTGCTCATGTCTCTCGGCCAAGGCTTTCTCTAGTAGCTGCCTCGGCCGCCGGAATGACCTCCTCGGCCACCCGAAAATCCTCCTCGGCCTCCAGAATAGCCTCCTCGGTTGCCAGAGTAACCTCCTCGATTCTCCGGAAAGCTTCCCTGGTTGCTCGGGAAGTATCCTGGTTGTGAGTTTCCTTGTGGGAGTTCCTCCTGCCGATTGCCTTCGCGGTTGCCGAGCGCCTCTTTCTTTCCGTCCATCTGGTAGACTCCGTGTCCAGGGTTTTCCCTGATCCTTCGCTCGTCGGCCCCGTCTCTGCTTCTCCGATCTCGTCGTTCCCCTTCTCTCCTTATTCTGGACGACGATCCCTCTCGTCCGTCTCTAGTTTCCTTCCTTTCTGGCCTGGTTCGGCCTTCAGCTTCCTCTTCTAACCTTTTCTTGATCGCCTTATTTTCCTCCATGTCCATGTAGATTGTTGCTTTGTGGAGCGCGTCTTCTATCGAGTTTGGCAGCGAGACGCACAGTTCGTCGTTGAACGGAGATTGGTAGTACAAGCCATGCTTCAGAGCTTGGACCGAGACGACGTCCTCGATCTTCGGGATTCGGAACATGACGTTCTTGAATTTCTCTATGTATTGCCAAAGAGGTTCGTTCTTCCCTTGCTTGACATCGAAGAGGTTGGATACCGTCAGCTCCGTCTGTACGTAGATGGAGAAGTGTTTTAAGAAGAGGGCGACCAACTCGTCGGAGGTGTTGATGGAGCCCGGCGTTAATCTTGCGAACCAGTCGCTGGCGCGGCCCTGCAAACTCGCGATGAAAAGTCTGCACAAGATGGCTTCCTTCCGGACCTCCTCGCCCCCGATGTGGTCCGTCGCGATTCGGAATGACTTCACGTGTGTATGGGGATCCGTATCCCCTTTGTATGTCGTGAGTCTGATCTTTGGTAATTCCTCCAGCTCTATCCCCCGAATCCTCGTCGTGAACGGGGTGATTCTGGCTTCCCGCACCATCCTGTCGATTTCTGGCGCCGAACTCGTCGCCTGGTGCACCTGCGATGCGACTTGTCCGAGTTTGGCCTCCATCTTTGCTGACATTAAGGCCATCGCCTTGGCCACCTCTTCGGCCACTCTCGCCGCCACGTCCGTCGTCGCATTGCCCTGTGTGTTCCCCGGCGTGTCCTCCACTCGATTCGCCGTGGTTGGCTGGACTGCGTCCGTGTCGAAAAGGTTCCTGATGAGCGATGGGGTTGACATGCCTACCGGTGCGTCCGTCGTCACCGTGTCTCTGCTGGCGCTTCCCCCGGCCCCTCGTGCGGCCGATTCTGCTATCTGGTTCGTCGGGCGCGGTCTCTCCGCGCGCTCTAGGAGGCTTGCGAGGCGTCTGTTCTCCGCGGCCTGCTCCTCTATCTTTCGGGCGGACTCCTCGGCTCTGCTTGTGACCTCCGTCATCTTTGCGATGGCCTCGGCCAGCTGCTGTTGCGTTCGCTGCATAGTTTGCTCCTGGGCGGAGCTGGCTTCCTCGGCTGACATTCTCCTTCCTCCCTTCGATTTCCTGGCTGTGCGATAGAAAGAAACAAAGCCCCCTCGGTGGGCGCCAAACTGTAGAGGGCGATTTTTACCGCCGTGCAGTCACAAAGATAATCGAAATAATTAAATAATTATGGACAATACGAATATCTCTGATTTATTATGATTCCGAGAGGACCCGGTTTCTTCCGTTTGATAGCTTGGACAATCGAAGATTACACACTCTAACCCTTGTGAGATCGAGAATGCTATGAATAAGCGAACTCGAAGACTTAAGGATTTATTCTCTCAAACTCACGATAATAATGGGTACTCAATACTGGAATATCCCTCCTTTATGCTAGGTTTACATTCATATTTATAGGTTTGAAGGTCTTCTAGAATATTCCTCAAATCTCGCTAGGGTTCCCCTCTGAATCGCTATGATCGTTGTTGACCTTCCTTATTTTGCGTTGGATATCCCACGAAATCTTTAACCGAATAAGCCAATCTTCCCTTCTTTCACGCGATCTCGAATGAGTTCCTCTTTTAACGCGATTAGGCTTTCCCGAAGAGCTTTTCCTCGATGAACTTCCCTTTTCGCGACGAGGTGTTGGGCCGGCTTTATCGGATGCTGACTTCTCGTGGGCTTCGCTTGCTGGGCCTTAATTTCTTTGTTCTTTCATGGGCTTGGGTTCTTCAAGCAATCCTCCTCTCGCTTTATGTCGTTTATTCCACAAACGACAAAGGGTGGTGTTAAGAAGAGATTTGACCAAATCTGACCTTAACAATATCCATGAATCATGATCGTGCAATTTGGCCCATACGATCATATCTTGTTCTTCCCCATCAAAACATCCCTGCCCCATAACTGAGAGAGAGAGAGGGCCCGACCCGAACTCAAAACATAAAGATTTTTCCCGGTCTCCTCATTTTTAAATTTTGTAAAAAAAAAATAAGTCATCATAAAAAAATTAAAAGTTAAATTGTCTGTCCCTTAATCCGAACGAATGCCACATTTTCGCACCCTGATCGGGCAACCCATGCCCAGCAGTGGCGAAGCCAGAAATTCAATTTAGGTGAAGTCTTAAGTAAAAAATATAATGTTACTTAGTACAAAATATAATGTCGTGTTTTTATCTTTTGGAAGAATTGTATAATAGGCTCACGTCGGTAAAAAAGTGTTCGTATTTTCGCCGTAAAAAATAAAAAAATATTAAAATGCAATATTCATCACAATTAAATATTTCGTGCTAATAAACATCTAAATAATAAAAACAAGGCTATTAAAAAAATGAAATAAAAGCCAACAAAAATGAAACTTGTGTTTAATGAGTGGATTGGATGGAATTTACCATTAAGTTGTATTATCATTTCACCATTTTATTAAGGTATTTTTTTTTAATTCAATCTCAGGTGCAGCCTAGGACTTCATTGGCTCGTAGCCATTGGTGCCCAGGATCACCCGCGTCCACCAAAAAGGCGGGCCGGGCCGGGCCACCCGTGCCGTGCCCGACCCATATCATGTCCAAGAGTGGCAAAAGCCAAGGGTCTAGGGATTTGAGAGAATAGGTTTGAAAACAACATGAGTTTGGCCATACTACAAAAGGTGACAAAAGCAATTAAACATGGTTTCATCTCTCAACATCTCAATCCCTTTACGATTTACAGGAGTGATCTACAACATGTCTACGTAGCCCTCCTCGTGATCATATATAATACATATATACACACACATATTAATATATATAAATACAGATATAAATATATATACTATTAGATTCGACTTGTGCTAATTGAGAATAAGATAAAAATTCCTAGATTTTACTCAGATACTCAAATATATTGTCATGATTTTGACATAATCTTTGTAGCTAATACAGTCTTCGTATACTTATCAACATGAATAATTCATTTTATCATTTAGCAAGTTTTCTTCATTTTTGCCTTATACACATATATAAAATAAAATAGATAAATATATACTATAGTATAGTTGACAATTGACACTGTACTATAGTTTTTTTTTTTAATATCATTAATGTAGCTAAAACAGTACTCAAATTATCTGAAACCCTAATATAAATAATTATATCAGATCATGTGCCAGGATATATATATATATATATCATCATATAGAAATATTTATCATGTGAAGATGTACAAATTTGGTCTCCTTATTGTGTAGTACTCTCAAACTAATAAACAGACTGTTATTTCAGTTATGTGTCTGACATAGTCGGATGTTTATGCTCTTATTTATGTTGTATTTTATTTTGTATATACTATATTAAGATCATAAATAGATTATACATATAATTCCTTAGCCACTAGACATGTCACATAAGTAGTAGTACTGTTGTTGGATTTGCGATCACTCATTTATCAACCAGTGTTTCTCCAGTTTTGGCCTTTGCTTCTTGAAGACTACAAACATTTGACAAAGACTTCTTAATTATCACTTTTCTCTTGCTAAAAGCCAAGATCATCTTGATTGAGCTTAAGATTATGTTGCTAATATATTTATTATATTTAAGTGATAAAGAAAAATAATAGAATGAATATTATATTCAAACGAATAATAATAAAATGAATATTAATACTATATTCGTACGCTAGTTTTTAGTATCTAATGTGCTAATTATTGAATCTATTTAAAAATTCTCATGTTATGATAACTGATAAGTATGCGTCATATAAATTAAATATATATATATATATATTAATAATAATATTTCTCGCGTGAAAGAACAAATTATTATAATTCTTAAATCTATATATGAAAAATTCAGTGGGCCAACATGAATTTATCTCAGCCTTTTGTTTGATGGTCCTACTGTGTTTCAGGTTTCCTATAAACTATATATTATATATATACGCGTATATAATATATTATATAACTGTGACAGTTACTACTGTACTGTATGCATGTGAATGTACAATTATTACTTTCTTACTAAGAAACAATTCTAATTTCTACATTTAGCTACGGACATTGAGCATAATTTATAGTGATTCTCTCTCTTATCGCTTGATAATTAAGTATAATTTATTAAATTTAAAAGGTTTATAGAACGGGGCACGGATAGACTCACGAGTGAACCCCGCCGCAAGCTAAGCCCAAAACCGGATAACAGTTTCTTTGTATTCCGTCATGTTTTGGCATTAATATTATATTGTTTATTATATATTAACCCTAGATAGTAATTTTCTTTGAGTGGTGAAAGGTGAAGAAAAAGAATTATTGATTGGAAGTGACAAGAGAAGAGGGTAAATACTAGATGAATGACAGTAACAATACTACTTTCACAACAAAATCAAATAAAGGCGTGTGGACCTAAACTCCACTTGTGAACCCTTCATTACTACTTCTAAATCTAGCTGTTATATATATATATATATATATATATTATATATATATATATATATATATATATATATATACCTTAGACATAATATTTAATATATATATATATATATACCTTAGACATAATATTTAATATGTAGAATACTGTATCTCCTTTTATGATAAAGGTAAAAGGGATCAGACGATCAAAAGGAATAGTACGTACTGACTATATTTCACAATATGATATATATATATATAATATAGTACTTGATTGATGCAGCTATATAATTACCTTGAGAGTGATTTATGTTGAATGGAATCACATGATCATTCTATTTATTTATCAATTAAGATAATCAATCACTCATTTTATATGTTTATATATTATGTATCATTGTCTATGAGCTTAAACTTGACTTAGTCCGTCACATTGAGGAAGTCAGCCCGGGTACCGACCAGAACCGAGGACGGACAAGAGTTCAGCCCAGATCGGGTGAACACGAGCAGAAGGTCCGGACAGAAGGCAAGTCCAGCTCGGGACAGACGAGCAGACCAACTCGGGGACAGAGAAGCTGTTCGAGCAGGAAAGGGAAAGTCAATAACTACCCGCGAAGCTTGAGGAGCAAGCAAAGATCGAGTCAAAGATTTGGCAAGATTATTTAGGGTAGTTTACCGATTTTGTGCGATTTGGTTAGCTAGGGAGACTATATAAACCTAGCATTGTACACTTTGTAAAGTGCTGAGTCCATTAGAATTTTTTCGAGTTTAGCTTCTTGTATTTTGCCTTCGATTATCAATAGAGAAATTCTTCTCCCAAAAATTCGTGTTCTTCATTACTAGGTATTTGCCCGATTTTTACCTAATCAAAACCCAGTACCAATACAAAATTTTTTATAAATACATTTTTTGAGCTTTTAATGTTAGTATTCATTTTTTCTTTATAAAAATACCATAACATGGTATTGGGTTTTTTGTGTAAGCGCTAGAGATGATTAATGTTGAATGTGAAGAACTAACCAGTGCTAATTATCGATCAAGACATATATGATTGCGTGATCATAAACTTTCATTTATAATTACTATAAGATGGCATTAGTACATATATAATCACATTGAAAGGAATGCGATGGGTTGATGCGTGTGGGTGCAAGGTTTGTCCATTGCCTGCACTGCACATGGCATTAAATAGTTTTGGCAATACTAAGGATATTCATTCATATACCTTGATCAATATATGCATGAATATTATTATGTTATGATCCATCTCTGCACAACACAATATAATATTCTTGGCAGCAAATTGAACTTACAGTAATAATGACGATAGATATATGTTTAGCAGAGACAAATATTCTCCAGCTAAGGGACACATCAGTACTGCCTACCTCCTCTTCAGCCCTACCACATATACACACATATTGCATGCATTGCTTGCCACATATGCATGATTACTATTTCATATATGCTATATCAAAAATATAAATGTTAAGTCTCATTTTATTGTAAGAAGTATTTAATTTTGTATCAAGTGTGTCGATATATTCTTAATTTTTTTTTAGCATATGTAATGAAAGGGTTGAATAATTCATGTTTTTGAAGTTTAATCATTGACTATACTCGTATACCTCATGTAATACCTTTAAATGAGTATATCAATGGAATTTAGACTTAGATATTTGTAGAGGGCGATTTTCACCTCCCTATTCCAGTCACAAAAACAATCACAAAGAACAAGTTAGCAACAATGATAAGTGAATATCTTTGTTTTATTATATTTCCGACAAGAGCTCGGCTTCCTTTCGTTGAATAGCTGGACAGTTGAAGGATCGAGAACAATAACTCTCTCTATTTCCCAAGTCTTTCTATTACAGGATATTCTCTCTTTTTCCTTGGTTTTCTTCCCTCTTTTTTCCGACCTTTACAAACGAGGCTTCACTTGCCTTTTATAGAGTTTACATTATGCCTTCTCACATCTTTCCCGCCCTTTTCTCTTTTTAATCATTAGCTTTCCCAGAGTGATTTGAGAGAAGCGTGGTTAGCCCATGCTTTACGTCACTTCCGAGCAGACTGCCTTAATGGGTAGGTGGGCTTCATTAAATGCACATCTCGTCAGCCGTCATTCGGCCCTGCACGCTTCGTCGTTGATGCCTCTCGTCGAGTGAGTAGGTGGTCTTCATTAAATGCACGTCTCGTCAGCCGTCATTCGGCCCTGCACGCTTCATCATGACGCTTTCAGACTTCATCGAGGGTTGCTCTTAGACTTCCTCGAGGGTTGCTCCTAGACTTCCTCGAGGGTTGAACTTCCTCGAGGATACTCCCTGGTTGACCATCGGTCAACGAACTTCCTCACTCTCTTCTTGTGTCGTTTATGGACAAAACGACACGATTTGTGTTGAGGATGGATTTGACCAAATCCGACCTTAACAATATTGTTTTGTGACTTTCGAGGTACTATTCATGCTAAAAAAATATATTGAGAATATGTGAACGGGACTTAGTAATGATTAAGTAGTTAGTCTTTTTTCTCTTTTTTTGTTCTTCTTTTTATCATGAATTTGTTGTAAGTAACACGTGGTGGAGAATATTTCTAGTTTTAGTATGTATTGATGATAACTATGCTTTTTTCATGGTAGCATGTTTCCACCTAATTTTAGAAAGTCTCCTATTTTTTTATTTTATTTTTCTGTTTTCTATTGACAATATTGTTTTTAGGTTTTATTTTTAAAGTACAAAAGGTTTCATAATAATTATAATTTAAGTGTTTGACGTAGTTTTTTTAATCATATAATATAATATTTTTTTACTATTACAAATACCTATTGTCCTCAAAAACATTACACTCACGTCCTTAGTCAATTATTCGTGTTCTACTAATTAACCGCCCTTTTTAATAACTTGAACCAATTACAGAAATTTTTAACTTATTATTAGGTGATTGCCATAGCAACTATATATGGCTGCTTCTTCACAAATCTATTATTTTAAATTTTGCTAAGTAAGATATGATGTGCAGTAATAGAACATTATTGATACAAATATTTAGAGCATTATTTGTAATAAGATATGAATGATCGATTACAACTTTTGGCGTCTAATATTCTTTCTTGTCTAAAGTATAGACCTTATTATTAAGTATATCAATTACACATATACTAAGAAGTTTGATTGAAAATTGAGAGTTTGTGTGACGAATTGATTCCATCAATCATGATAGTAACCCTAGCAGCTATGTTATGTAACCCTAGTTTGTGTGGCTAAGATGATAGATCCACCATATTTGATTTTGATCAATAGATCTCATGGTGAAAGATGAATATATTGGAGATAGGGTTTTTGTTAATGGGGTCTCTATATTAGCATTCCACACATTTATCTCTCTCCTTTTTGTTGTCTTTTGTCCTCTTAACTCCTTCATGACCTAGCTAGCTCACGTGAATCTCTCTCTCTCTCTCCCTCTCCCTCTCTAGAAGTCTCTCTATATATCCTTTTGAAAGAGGTTTGATCACACTCTTGAGCTTAGGCCCTTTGACATTCATTCCACAATCTCTAAAAGCCTTCCACTTTTTTTTGGAGTACTGATCAAAACTGGAGAGAGGAAAAATACTATCTCTCTCTCTCTCTCTCTCTCCTCTCTATACACAATGGATCAACCTTTTCATAGTTCACCTCCAATTCCATCTTTTCTTGATCTCAATGAAGAACAACCCCAACATGATCACATCTTTAACATCAACACTCAAATCTCTCTCTCTCCTCCTCTCATGATCAATAATAATAATCCACCACAAGATCATGATCATCAAGAGTTTTACTATAGAGAACCACAAAGATTTCAACTCCAAGCACCACCAGAGGTACATATATATATATATATATATATATATATGTATATTAATCACAATCTTCTATAGTATATATAATAGTTAAATATCTTGATCATGTATCTCTTGCTTATTTTCAGGCTGATCACAAGAATATTTTCTCATCCGGTGTATCATATTTTGATGACCGTTGTGAAGATGGTGATCTGAAACTATCAATCAGCTGGAAGAACAATGATGTTCAAGATCATACAAACGATCATAAAGATCAGATGATCATGAGTGGTAGTGAGAATTTCAACGATTCAGTCAAGTGGACATCTTCAAAGATGAGGATCATGAGGAAGATGATCATCACTAACCCAGATCATCAAACTAATAGCTCTAACTGTCAGCAAACCCCGACGAACTTCTCTCACAGCTTCGATCACCGACCCATGAAGAAGCGTTCTCCAACACCGAATTTCGGCGCTGATCAAAGTAGCAGCTCGTCCTCAAACAACAACGGCACAATTAGGGTTTGCTCCGACTGTAACACCACGAAGACCCCTCTTTGGAGAAGCGGGCCAAGAGGTCCCAAGGTACAATTTCTTCCCCGTTATCCTCTTCGTTGTAAAAATTTTCAACAAGTGTAGTTGATCGAGTAATTGAACTAGTATAATTGAGATACATAGTTCAATCAATACAGTCTAGATAGCTGGTCAAATATTTAAATTAGTAATTTTGTGATACGAAATTCACGCACAAGCTGAGCATTTCACTTTGTATTACACTAAAGCTACGTGGTAAAAATGTTGGAAAAAAAAACCGCATATAAAAGTAATTTGTAATAATTACCCAAATTCCCATTCCGAAACCTAACTCATTCGGACTAATTTTCAAATTTTGTAGTCTCTCTGCAATGCCTGTGGAATCCGACAAAGAAAGGCGAGGAAGGCTTTGGCAGTTGCAGCGGCAGCTGTCAACGGGACGATCACGGCGGTCAACACAACTCCGATGAAGAAGATCACCAAAAAGCACAAAGAGAAGAAGACCAAAGCCAACGACAATGCTCATTGTGTCAACTCTCAAATCAAGAAAAGAGGCCGGAAAAAGATTCTATATTTTGAAGATCTGAGACTCAGCATGAGCAAGAACTCGTCTTTCCAGCGGGTTTTCCCTCAGGACGAGAAAGACGCAGCGATTCTTCTCATGGCTCTATCTTATGGACTCGTTCGCGGATAAAACAACACGTCGTCGTTATGGTCATCTCTCTTATCGCTTTGGAAAGTTTTAAGCTTTTATGTTTTTTGCATAAGTTTTTGTTTATGTTTGAGAGTTAGAGCTAAGGCATATGTGTGATTGTTAATTAGAGAGTGAGTAATTATGAAATGAAGTACGTAGGAGAGGAGAGCTATTAATTATAATAATTTGTGGTGAGTTTTGAACAAGTTGATAACCAAAACATGGGTCTCTTGTTCAATATAGTTGTACTATCTGATCATCATATCATCATGTTATCATCATACCTTATAATAATAATAATAATAATAATAATAATAATAATAATAATAATAATAATAATAATAATAATAATAATAATAATAATTGAAGTCTCAATGTTTGTTTTTATGTGTTTCTCCTGGGTCAATTCACTATACACTGCCTTGCTTCAGAGTTCAGAGGTGAGGTACTTAAAGGCTTAAGCTTTCCCTTTTGCTTTTTTATTTTCTTTTCTTTCATAATCATTATATATATATACCAAAAAAAAAAAAAGAAAGATTCAATCTTCTTAATTTCCAAACTAGTTCGCTTAACGTGGAGAATACGAAATTCTGAATCCGCGATTTCCATATCCAAATTTGGTATTTCCGATTAAGCGATAAAAAATGACTTTGTTTAGTTTTTATAATTATATCTAGGTTCGAAAAATTAATAAGGACCGCCAAATCTTTCTGTCAAAAAAATAATGGTTGGCTCTAGGGTTTTGGATAAGAAAGCAACAAAAGTTTTTTTTATATATTTTATTTTATGGAGAAACTCGGAACCGGTTCCTAACTAGTTTGGATTTTTTTTTTATATTTAAATAAAAGTCAGAATATGCAGTGTTTTACATGTCTATATGTTAGTACTAATCTTAAAGATCACAATATATATATGTCTGAGTGTGAGAGTGTGATAATAATAAATAATAATAATTAGAGAATGGTTGGGTCTAGGGTTTCGGACCAAGAAAGAAAGAAGGTGAAGAATAAGGAGACACGCATATGGTGAAAGCGACGAGTGAGAGAGATGAGATGGGAGTCGCAGCTTTTGGCGCTGCGAAAGATCGCTCACTCGATTCCACTTTTGTCTCAAGCTTTGTCTTCCTCTCAGTCTCGCTCTCAGACACACCTAGAAATTTCCACAAATAATATTGTCAAACCCTAATTTATTAGATGAAAGAAAAAATATCCAATACTATATAATATAATATGAATCTATCAGCGAGTTGTTGATGAAAATACCCATGATCCGATTACGGTATGTTTACATGTAGGGAATTGAAAGACGGATATTTCGTAAACAACGGGAATTTTGATAAGGTTTTCATAAAATAATAGTGATACACGGTTTAAAATAAATTTATTGAATAGTATCATTGGTTTTGTGTGTTTGTGTGTTATGTGAAGAATTCGTCGGGTATCTCATTTTATTTTTTATTTTAATTATGAAATTTTGTATTAATATATAAATTAATAATATTAGCAGCGACAAATTAAGATGATATATAGTACCAGTTGGGTTTTTAATTTGTATGTGTTATCAATAAAATCTCGATATATTATAAAATTTGTGAAGGGTTCATCGGATTTTTCTCGTCTTATTATTTATTTATGTTTAGTTAATCATTAGTAACTCTAAAAGTATTTGAGAAAGTTGTTTTTCATTCATGAATAATTAAGTATTTACTCATCAAATCCTTTCAAAAAAAAAAAGTATTTACTCATCAAACATAAAACCCTCTTATTTGAGTGAAAGTATCAAAAGTACAACTATATAAGACATGCAATAGTCTATAGTAACTCGTTTTTTTTTGTTGTTGTTGAAAGAGTGCAAGAAATGGTGAGTGTGGATTTTTTATTTTATTTATTATTGTTTTTTATCAATATTTGTATGCAAAAAGAAAGCAGGGTAAAGTGGTATAGCTTTTGCATGTTAAAAGGTGATGACACACTTGCTTTTCTTACCTGATTTGGATATCTTATAGCCTTCACAGACAGTTCAGAATAGATCAACACAAGAAGAAACCCTAGCTTTCAAATTTAATATATTGTTTGATTTTTTTTTTATATAAATTAGAGCTGTTATTATATTTTTTTAAGGGTTAATGACGGCAAAACTACCCAAAGTTTGGTCAAAGAACCCCTCATGTACCCAAAGTTTAAAAGTGGTGGCAAAAATACCCAAAGTCGCATTTGAGGAGTTGACCACTCCATTCTCGTAATGCTGTTAACTTACCCGTTAACTCTGGCCACGTGGACAAACGTGGGTTGCTGACATAATAATTTTTTCCACGTGAACAAGCCCACATCAGCCTCGTTTACGACAAAACAAGGAATTAAACCCCTAATTAATACTATTCAACACAACTAATTGAACCCCTAATGATTACACTTAACAAAACAGGTTTGTCCACGTGGCCAGAATTAACAGGTAAGTTAACGGTGTTACGAGAATGGAGTGGTCAACTCCCTAAATGTGACTTTGGGTATTTTTGCCACCACTTTTAAACTTTAGGTACACGAGGGGTTCTTTGACCAAACTTTGGGTATTTTTGCCGTCATTAACCCTTTTTTTAACTATATATAATGTGTTATTCAAGCATCTTATAGCCATGCCTATGTTGGTAAACTGAAAATGTATGTATGCATATGTACTATTTTGGTAAACGACAACATTCAGCAAACTTACGACAGTCAGGTTTCCTGCTAAAATGCATGTCGTTTTTCAATGGTGACATGAACAACTAAAATGAAGGGCTTATTACTTCATGTTATTTGGCACCTCTTGTATAAATAATTCAATAAAATTGTAATTGGTAAAGGACACGATGGCGATAACCTAAATTTGAAAGACAGGCAAATCGTTCTCAAAATTGGAGGCCAAGCAAGCAATGGGGCGGATAACCCGCGCGTTACCGAAACGTGCCTGTGTGGCCGTGACTAATTATAATAATAGGTTATAAACTTCAGTTAGCTACATATAATTCATTATACGACATTGATGTTTATAGATCAATTTCGTGTCACAATACCTACTTACCGATTAAAGAGATAGTAGTAAAAATATTGTCGTTTTCTTCTTTCTATTAGATTTGCTCTGAGAATTTAAACTGATTTTTAGATAATAGATAGATCACTGTAGTGTATATTTTAACCGGTCATCAATCCGAATACCGGCACTTTGTCTCATGATTTCTTCTTGGTTCGATTTCTCTACGACATGTCGTTTTCCTCTCACCGACTGATTCCAAACAATTTCCTATTAGGACTAATGTGTTGTATCTTATTTTTACTGGGCTTGTTCATGCATCAGATTGGGGCTTTATTAAGAGTGAGTTTCTTGGGCCTAAGCTGAAAGGCCCAATTCCATACGTCCATTTCTTTCTGTAAAGTCTTTTTCTAAACTTCACAAGGAATATTTTGTTCTCTCGTCTCAGACTTTTTTTTTTAATACAAAGAAGTATAAAACGAACCTTATTATGTATATTTTTTCATATGAAAGTTAATTACTCTAAAATTCATTGGATTAATAATTTCGATAAAAAATATTTTTGTTAAATTCTGACTCTAATTAAGATTACAAAATTTTACTTAGATTATATAATAAAATTCTCTAAGTCCCAATAATGTTACTTTATAAAGATTTTATTATATTATTAAATTAAATATTGTTATAATATATAACAGAAAAAATTATTTTTATATATTGTATTTCTAACTTTTTTATAAAAAATACTTTTTAAATATAATTTGACAATAGCACTCTTTATATTTTGTAATTTTAATTGTTTTCTTAAGGCCCTAATATTGATGACGTCTGGTAATATTTAATCTCTTAGAAAATAGATTATGCTTTTTGTCAAAAAATAATTATAGTTAGAGTGTACAAATTTTTTTTCTTCCAATATTATATATGAAGAAAAAAAAATAGTTTTTTAAAAAATGAAATACTAGGAGAGGGCATAAAATAAAATTAAAATACATTTGGTATAAAAAAAGTATATAAAAAGCGAAAAAAAAAATAGTCTTCCTATTTTCCTCGTATATATATTTAATAGCGAAATATAAATATTGAAAATAATAAACCTCTCTGTGATTCCAAGCATCACATTCTTCAACTTGGAAGCTCGAGGTGGATCGTCAATGGCGGAGCCACAACCGAATGAGCTGGGAGCGAAGCGATCCAAGCTCGTTTGGCGAGTTCTCTTGATCACCAACCTCGCCCTCGGAGGTCAGAACTTCTTCCCCATTCTTCTTTCGCCAAATGCCACTTCTCTTTCTCGCTATCTCTCTGCGATTCGTGCGCAATGTGTTTGATGTATTGACGCAACGATCACCTTTGAGCATGGACCTGAACTGACACAACTTCTGATTTTGACTTTTTCTCTAGATCTTTTTGCAAAATTAGTGATCGGTTTTTGAAGATTCCGATTCATGTTCGTAGGTTCTTGTTTCTCAAAGCGGCTTTTCGATTTTGCGTCTTTCTTGCAGCGTACATCTTCACGAGACCGAAGAAGAAGGACTCGGGCGCAGAGAATCACAAGAAAGGTTCGAAACGAGAAGACAAGGAGAGGAAACCCGAGGAGGAGGCTCCGGTCTCGCCCGTTGAACTGTTCCCGGAACCGATATTCGAAGACGCTCCCGCTAAGATTCCGGAACCGATTCCCGAAGATCAGCAGCGTGAGATCTTCAAGTGGATGCTGGAAGAGAAGCGGAAGGTCAAACCGGTTGACCGCAATGAGAAGAAGCGGATCGACGCAGATAAAGCGTGCCTCAAGCAGTTCATCGGAGCGGAATCTGTACCGGATTTCTAGTTTGGTAGAAGTTTTTACGGATTATCAGACACTAACAAAGGATGAACCGTTGATTTTTTGCGTGTTCATCATCGGTATAGCGAGACTTAAGGATCGATTTTTTGTTGTCGAACTTGACTTGAAATGAATTCTCATTCTTCTTGACAGGCTTGGATTTATGTAAAAGTAGCAAGAGTTTCATTGTTCTTATAGAATGGAGGCACACTTTCTTGGTTTGAGTTATATGTAACATAAAAATATTGACGGGGAAGCCCCCGATCTTTGCTCGTTGGCATTGCCCCCGGAACTTTAATTTGGCGCAACAATGTCCTTTGTTCCTTAAAAAATAGCACATTGCTCCATATACGTTGAAAAATGATAAGATTTGTGTGTTTTTGTCAATGGTCATTGAACAAAGATTAGTATACTAATAAATAGTGAAGAAGAAGAAAAAAAATGTACTAATAATAAAGCAGATATAGACCTATTTGAATTTCAATAAATCACGCTTTGAAATAAGGGGTTTATGACGGCGTAAATATTTGAAGTTTTATTTTTTGTGATGATACACATTCATTTTTTTTCCCACGGCCGAAGCTTTCAATATTCATTATTTTACTTCCCTCCAAAATTCTATGATTTATTTTTAAAGTCATGTCAATACAAGAAAATAAAAATAAAATAAATGTTTGAATTTTTTATAGAAATGAAGAGTGTGACGTGTCCAAAACTTAAATCAAAATTTGGCTAAATCGGTCAAAAAAGTGGATTAATCGAATTTTAACCTTAGGTAGTAAGTGCGACTAAAACGTAACAATAGTGATTTTTATTGTCAAACTTTAATGTAAAGTGTCAAATTTGTTTAAAAGCTCAAAATGTAAAGTAATTTTTGACACAAATAATTCTTCTATAAGTAATGAATAATGGGTTGAAATAATGACAATATATCTTTCAATTCGCGAGACCAATTGTTTATCAAGAGTTCTGAGGACCCCACACTTCCTCCCATGGTCGAATTACATCCACAATTCTCATTCAATATCCATTTTGTCTCTTTCTGTGAGTTGAAACTTTGCTCATATACTCTCTTCACTCTCACTCCTCAAGTAATTCTATCTCTCCGCTATGCCAGGAACTATCTTCGTCTCAGGTAATCAAATTACTAAAAAACACATTGTAATTCAAATTTTGTACCATAATTTCTTCACTCATAAGTTACGTGCCAGTTCTCGAGTTTTTGGGCCTTCCCGATTCGTCGCCCGCTTCGACATTGTTGATAAAGGGTACGTACATTGTTCTCGTGCCGTTTCTAGCCGACGATTATTAATAAATACCGAGTGATTCGAAGTCGGAATTTTCGGTTTTGATGCAGTTTCCATGGGGAAAAAGGAGTACCAGACTTGGGACAAAGGAGAGCTTTCATTGTAATATACTGGCCAAATTTCTGATATATTTTTCTTAATGGTGATTTTAATTTTCTCTGTCAAATTAATTTATGCTAATGTCGATTTTGTCACGTTTTTTCAGTCCGTTGACGACGTTCCGCGAGACGCTGCACGTCGTCGTTCAGGACGAGCAGGGGAATGCTGTATCATGGGCAGGTTTGTTCAAACATCTACAGCATGTATAAATAATATTTACACACATACGTGTTAATGGTTGTGACTGAATCCGTTTTTCTGGGTCCGACCCATTTCTAGCTTCGCGGTTCGACATACTTTTAAAGGGTATTTTAGCGGTTTTCGAGGGGAATCCGTGGTATGGACCTTCTTGATTAGGACTTTTATGTAGTTGGCGTCTGTCATTTATTTTTGTACTCTCTCCTCCGTTGTAACATTTTTCGATCATAGTAGTTTTCTTCTAAGATTGGATTACCACGTAAAATCCCCGTGTCTATTTATCTTTTTCGTTCGTTAATATTACGTGTTTTCTTTATAATGATGAACAGTATAACCTCCATATATTAATAAAGTGGAGACCGTAGAATTTTTTATAGTATCAAGCAGGGGCGAAGCCAGAAATGGTAGGAAGGGGGGGGCGAAAATTAATATACCGACACTGCCTTCTCCCCTTTTTATTTTCTCTAGATATATCGATGTATGATTACTTTAGGTTCCTTATAATAAATGGTAAAAAATTTATTCAAAATACTAACGAAATCAACAACTTTAGAAAGAAAAAAAATTAACCGATGATAGTATAATAACATAGTAAAATGACTCAGAGGAGGTGGGAGAAAGATTTATGTATTATATATGAAGGAAATACAAATGAGTTAAAAAAAAAAAACGACAAAGCTTGCTTTAATAGAAAGAAGCATAGTAGAGCCACTACTAAGTAACTAACTTTCCTAAAGAATAGGACTAGCAATAACAAATTTTATTGAAAACAATCGAATTAAAAAAAAAAACTAAATCAAAGATTACCATATCCTCTTGCTTCTTAGTTGAAAGAGTCAATCTTATTCACATTTTCACACGAATGACTAACAAATATTAAAAAAATAAATTAAGTGGGGGCAAAATTTACTTGTATAGTGTATTTTGGATTGGCCAAGTGGGGTCCATTGCCCCCACTTGGTCTCAAGGTTATTAATTTATCGAGTAGATTCCACTGTATAATTACACTAAGATTTTTTTATGTCTAATAAGCAGGAATTGAAACAAAGTCCATAGTAGAGAGAGGTGTTTGGGATGACATTTTCCCTCTTGAAGGAGGAGGCCAAGTGCACATGAAGCTCCGGTTCGTCCTCAGCGAAGACGAGAAGAACCGAATTCGTGTCTTGGTAATTGTTTCCGATAACGTAGTTTTGAAAACCGGAAATGTTACCGGTCTTTTTTCATCCAGTGATTTCTAATGCCATGTTGTAGAGAGAATCTGCTGTGAAGAAGAACCGAAGAGAGCTTCTCGGTCGCAGAACCAGCAGCGCTTCGTCTTTGGGAGCCTACAACGCAGGTTCGATATTGCTTCCGCGGCAAGAAAAAGAAGTTATGTGAAAGTACTTAAAGGAATATATAGTTGGATTCTGTTTAATGATAATGTCACCTGTCTAGAACAATGCAGATAAAAACGACGAGAACGCTTCGACGTCCTCTTTTTTGCCTCGGAGAGCGGAAGTAAACACGAGTAAAGTCAACATCCAGGAATTTGATGAGGAAGTTCAGGCTTCATCGCTCTCTGCTGGAACTTCAACCGAAGTCATTTGTCCAAAAGAATCACCATCTTCAACAAGTAGTTTCGAATCGGCGCCTTCTCCGATGACCCGGAAAGACGAAGTCAACACAAGTGAAGTCAACCGCGGGGAATTAGATGAGAAAGTTCAGGCTCAATCACTCTCTTCAGGAGCTCCAACCGAAGCTGCCTATACGAAAGTATCGTCATCTTCGACAAGTAATTCACAATCGGAATCTTCTCCGACGAAACGAGCTCCTATTTTGACTCCGAGAGTAGAGGTCAACACAAGTAAAGTCAACCTCAGGGAATCAATTGAGAAAGTTCAGGCTCAATCACTCTCTTCCGGAGCTCCAACCGAAGCTGCCTATACGAAAGTATCGTCATCTTCGACAAGTTATTCACAATCGGAATCTTCTCCGACGAAACGAGCTCCTATTTTGACTCCGAGAGTCGAGGTCAATACAAGTAAAGTCAATCTCAGGGAATCAATTGAGAAAGTTCAGGCTCAATCACTCTGTGCCGGAACTCCAACGGAAGCTGCCTATACGAAAGTATCATCATTTTCAACAAGTAGTTCAGAATCAGAGTCTTCTTCGGAGAAACGAGCCTCTCTTTTGACTCAGAACCCCGAGGTCAACCCAAGTAAAGTCAACCTTACGGAATCCGTTGAGAAAACTCAGGCACAATCACTCTCCGCCAGAACACCAACTAAAGCTTCTTATCCAAAAGAAGCATCATCTTCAACAAGTAGTTCCGAATCAACACCCTTTTCGAAGAAAGCCTCTCCGTTGCCTCGGAGAACCGAGGTCAACACAAATAAAGTCAAACACGGGGAATGCATGGAGGCTCAATCAACCAAAGCTTCCTTTTCAAAGGAATCATCATCATCTATAAGTAGTTCAGATTCATTTTCTTCGAAAAAACGGGCCTCTTTGGAGAGGACACCGAGCAGCGTCAAGAAAATGATAAGTGCCTTCGAGAGTAACCGATCTCCGGTATGTCCCATGTTTCGGAACTTCCCGTACTGCATTGGAAGATCTCTAACACTGTGGTTTTTACAATCTTCGTGCTCACATTATCTTTGTCTCTGCAGGATTTCAGGCCTCAAGCCAGACCAACCCCGGAAAAACGAGAACCAAACAGGATCCGAACGGAACTAAAAACACAAGCTTCCATGAAGTTCAAGGAGCTAAACACAACAAAATCAAGAGAACAAGAATTGAATATAACTCCGAATAGTAAAAACAAGCTAGAGAAAGAAGAAACCGTAAAAAATGGAGAGAAACCAAGCGGCGATTTTACGATAAACTTGACAACCGAAGCATCTTTGTCAGCTGAAAAGAGTGATAAAACCACCGGTATTTCTGAAGAATATTCCGACGATATTTCTGTTCATAAAGAGATTCAATCAGAGAATTTTTTGGGATCTCCGAAAATTTCCACAAGCAGAAGATCATCAATGGATGATCAAGAAGATCTTCACTCGAACATTGAAATTTCCGGGGTGTGGGTTTTCCCGGATCATCGCAGGCGATTCTGTGTAACAACCGGTGGCAAGAAGGTGACGGATTTCATGGAAGGTCAAAGCAGGGTGAGCTTTGCCATACCACAAAAGGTCTGACTTTGACATGATATCACATCTCATAATTTGTCTCTTAAACAAATGATCTTATACGAATCCGATTCTCGTTTTTCAGGATCGCGACGAAGTTGACGCCCAAAATGAGATTGATAGAACCGATGGAACGTTCGAAGCGGAGAAATTACAACCTGAGATTGAGGATGTTGACGCTTCTAGTGGTTTAGTGCAGCAGGTTGTGTCTTGTTTCTACTCAATCAGTGATAAGAAAATAAGAATAATAATTATACACATGTTGACATACATTTTTAATTTGATTTAATAATAAATTAATAATGAAAAAAGATCTATAAAATGTTGTTCTTGATCTTGGATTCATTTGTTTGATTTTTATCAGGTAATGAAAGTTGCAATAATGGTGGGATTTGGATTTCTTGTTCTTTTCACAAGACAAAGAAATAAGAGGTAAAAAGTTGTTAATTTCTTAATTATTATCACTATTTTTAAGTAGCATTGTTATGAAATTTTCATGAGCGGCCCGGTTTCGCAAGGCCCGAACAATCGGGACCGGATCTAAAAAAAAACTAAAAGCACTGTATTTGGTCTCGGTCCCGCCCCTATTGTGGATAGTCTGAAATAAAATTAAAGTTGGAAATTTGGTGGTTTTAGCTACATTATAAATTAAGAGTTTTCATTAGTTTCATTTTTAATAAATGCTTATACAAAATTTTGAGCTTTTTTTGTTGTTTTTGCAGATGAACTTAAATTGGGAGAGAACGAAGCTGTCTCATGGTTATATCATAATATATTATTTTTACATTATTTGGTGCAAGGTTCAACTTACCGAGATTGTCGATAAATCGGTTACCGTTTTCGACGGATTAATCGATAGCTTACCGATTAACCGACGGAAAACTTATAATACTGTAGCTTACCGATTACCGATACTTTTCGAAGATTATCGACGGATTATCGACACTTTTCGATACTTTTCGATGGAAAACTTACAAAATATTTTTATAATATCATACCACAAAACATATGTAAATAAAGTCATACACACATATAATTCCATCACTAGTCTCAAATCTAAAACACTAATATTAAGTCACTTTATTAGTTTAAGTGTATAATATTAAGTCACTTTATTAGTTTAAGTGTATAATATTAAGTCAAATTATTATGTGAAGTGAATATGTATGTTAATTAAGTGTGTAATATTAAGTGAATATGCATGTTAATTGTATATGTATGTTAACAAATTTAATATTAGTTGAAGTGTATAATATTAAATGAATATACATATTAAATGTATATGTATGTTAGGTGAAGTTAATATGTATGTTAAGTGTATAATATTATTTGAAGTGTGTAATATTAAGTTAAATTATTAGGTGAAGTGTATGTGTATGTGTATGTTAAGTGTGAATGTGTGATAGTAGTTGAATAACAAAAAGTCCCACATTGATAGATGACAAGAGTTTGGTGATGTTTATATACCAAATATTAGGGACAAAGGCTTGGGCCCTTTGGGTCATAGGATTTTGTGGATGAGGGAGGACTCACACAAATGTTACACCACCACACGCGCGCGCCGCCGCCGCCGTCCGTCCGGACGGGGTGGGGTGCTCTTGTGTGAGTATAATTATTTTTGCCGAAAGTTTAATTGGTATTTTTGCCGCGAATTTTTTTTTTCATTTAACCGAAAAGTACCTATTTTTTACACGCATTTTGTCGAAAATCGGTTGGGAAAGGTTTTATCGAAAAGCTCGATAATCGTCGAAAAGTATATAAAACGATAAGTATTAGAGCCGGCAACTTACCGGTAACTACCGAAAAGACCGAAAATCGGCGATTATCGTCGAAAATGCGAACCTTGATTTGGTGTATATTTTTTCGTAAATATATTTATTAATTTCATATATATCTTCCAATATTGTGGGCCATTGAAAATATTTTATGGATATGTAAACAATTTTATAATTATTTTGTCCATTTTATTAGCAATTTGAAAAAAAAAAACTTTCTTAATAATGGCATGTGATTATGATCTAATTTTCTTAAAATATACTATAATGTAAAATTTTCCTTTAAAATGCATGTTTTCACTTGATTAAGTAATATTTTGTGTTTTAATCTAACTATTGTAATACCAAGAAATCACTAAGAGAATTTATGTCTTTATTTATATAAAATTATTTACAGTGATACACATTTTTTTTTTCTTTTACGCTAAACTTTTAGTGTTCACTATTTTACTTCTAATTAAAATTCCATTATTTTTAATTGATTTAACAAAAAAAAATTATATGTTGTTAACAAAATTCCTTTTTTTTTTCCCTTCGAAAGTCACATGAGAGTGCATCTAATATTTTGTTAATTCAATTGAAAAAGAGAGACTAAATTTGAGGAGAAACAAAATAGAAAAAAAAAATTAACAACTTTGATCATAAAAAAAGAAGAAGAAGCAAACATTTGTCATAATTTTTATTTATTAGATAGAAGAACGAGTGAATTCAAATAATTACTACAATAATATGGGGATAAGGGCATTTCTATAATGAAACAGTGAGGAGGGGTCATTTCGTGCAAGATTAGTAAGTGTAAGGGCTTAGAAATAATATGGAAAGACAGTAAAACCCCTCCCTCTGCTCTGCTCTGCTCTGCAGAATCCTTAAACCCTAGCTCCGAGTCCGACGACCATGGGAAGAACCATCCGAAACCCTAAGAAGGCGAAGCGCAAGAACAAGGTTCCTTCCAGATTCCTCTGCTTTTCCATTCATTTCTCGATCGACCTTACTTTGGAGCTCCGATGTGCAGGGCTCGAAGAAAGGGGATGGTTCGTCCTCCTCCTCCGTCCCGGAGATGCCCACTAGGGTTTGGCAACCCGGCGTCGACAATCTCGCCGAAGACGAAGAGCTTCAGTGCGATCCCTCTGCGTACAACGCTCTTCACGCCTTCCATGTCGGATGGCCATGCTTGAGGTGTCCTCATGAATATATACATATACATTGAGAATTGAATGCTGAAGTGGTTCTGCTGAGAAAGATCGATTTTGAAAATGTTGATAGATTTAGAAGTAGTTTGATCATTTTTTGTTGAATCAATGAGGTTTTACTCTCAAATTCTACGAAATGTGATGGAAAAACAGGCATCCTCTAAATGATCGAGTAACATGTATGTAGTGTTTTACTTTTCATGGCGTGATCGATTATGATTATTGAACTTTGCGAAGAGAAAGGAACGTTCTGTCATGTCGTAAGAATTGTATTTTAGCGATGAATCAAGTCGTGTGTTTCATGGTGATTTTAGTTTCCTAATTGATTAGTTAATATTTGGCAGCTTTGATATCGTTCAAGACACGTTGGGGCTGGTGCGTAAGGATTTTCCGCATACGGCGTATTTGGTTGCAGGAACTCAAGTAAGCAAAATCTCTCGTTAAGCTTCATGCACGATCTTCGCTTTTCAAGTAGATTGGCCCGGAACTACAATTGTGATCCTGGTCTACAAAATAGCATACCATTTTTTGTTTTCGGTTTCTCATTCATTCGCTCTTGTGTAAAGGCGGATAAAGCTACTTCAAACTACTTGGGGGTTTATAAAATCTCCAACATTTCTGGAAAAAGGCGTGGACTATTGCCGGAAAAATCCACTGCTGATGGATCGGATATGGATAGTGATGACAGCGACAGTGATTCAGAAAGTGAAGATGAGGGCAGCGGTGGATCTGGCCCGCCGGTTTTGCAGGCAATCTATTTTACCTATTCTATAACATTTCACTTGCAATTTTTTCGTCTATTATATTCTGTTGTTTTTAAATTGTATTCTCTGCTTGTACAGTTGCGCAAGATTGTTCACGAAGGATGTATTAATCGTATACGTGCCATGCCTCAGAGCCCACATATATCTGCGTCTTGGGCCGACACAGGCCTTGTTCAGGTCAGTTTCGGTATTATAAAATTAATGAAGTTTGGCAGTAATACCCTTAAACTTTACATGTTCTTGTACTTTACCTCCTGAGCATATAATTTTGTTAGCATTGCCCCCTAAACTATCGAAAAGTAGCTATTACCCCCTACATGTTATGACGGTAAACGTTAACTTGTGTGCCACACATCAGCAAAACTTTATAAAACAACAGATGTAAATGGCGTATCCCCTTGATTTTCTAGATTCTATTCATGATTTAATTCTTGTTAAGTCTTTCTCTCTATACGTAGATCTGGGATTTCAGCTCTCATCTGAACGTTTTGGCTGAATCAGAAGCGGATGTTAACCATGGTGCTTCGACATCGTTTAATCTTGCTCCTTTGATGAAATATAAGCATAAGGACGAAGGATACGCCTTAGACTGGAGTCCAGTTGTGGCTGGAAGGCTTTTATCTGGTACTTTTATTGTTTGCTTATGTTTTCGTTTTCGATGTTACTTCCGTAACGTTAATCATAGTATAATGATGTTATTTAGGCTATGTCATTAGGTAATGCTTACATGTTATGTCTCTATCTATTATGTCTTTTAATTATTTTCTTTAGGGTTTGGGTCTGGCCTAGTAGGTTGTAATGCTTGGTCTATTTGAGAGACCCTAAGTCAATGAGAAAGGTAGCTAAGAATAATTCAGTAAATTAATCTCGTAATTGTGTGTATTGCTCTCTAGAATTGGGACGTTACGAGATCGATATCCCGGGATCATATTCATAATATTGTATTTTGTTAGTAATGGTATGTATTTGTAATCTTACCAACTGTTAATCTTGAAGGGGATTGCCATAATAGCATTCATTTATGGGAGCCAGTGTCTGGTACAGCGTGGAATGTTGATACCGCTCCGTTTTCCGGGCACTCTGCAAGTGTAGAGGATATACAAGTACGTATATACTAAAATTTTATTTGAATCCATGTTTAATTATATATATATATATATATATGTATGTATTTTACATATCAGGATACATTTGTACAATGTAGTACAAAGTGATCGATATCATTTAAAAATGATTAGTAATTGTTATTATGATAGGAACCGATACCAAAACTAAGTACAGTAACATGTAAGCCAGTTGTAATCACCGAGGCGTTACCATGAGCGTGCATGTATTGTTCGCCAGTAAATATGTCATCATAAACACTTCTTGAAGTGACTAAGAAGCTCTGTATAATATTACTAGTACTACATGATTTCTGAATTATTCTCCTTTTGTCCTTGCAGTGGAGCCCCGTGGAACCCGATACGTTTGCCTCATGCTCTGTGGACGGAACTATTGCAATCTGGGATGCTCGTAAAGGAAAGAAACCAGTGCATTCCTTCAAAGCACACGATGCCGACGTTAATGTTATTTCATGGAATAGGTCTTTGAATTGAACATATCCTCTGATTTTCACTTGCATCATTTCCTCTAATGTGTTTCAATCTGTGGTCTTAATGGGCAAAATTTTTTCATTTTTCTCAGGCTCGCTAGTTGCATGTTGGCTTCGGGAAGTGATGACGGAACGTTTTCGATCCACGATCTTAGAAATCTCAAGGGAAAGGTAAAGAGGAATTTTGTCTGAAACATTAAATAACATAATAATTTAATTACGACTAAATTAGAGTCTATCATCATCTTGAATCAGGAAAGCACGACTGTTGTTGCACATTTCGCGTACCACAAACACCCTGTCACGTCGATCGAGTGGAGCCCACATGAAGGTTCAACTTTAGCCGTCTCCTCAGCCGATAATCAGCTAACGTAAGTATTTTAGCTTTTATTTTCTTATTTTCTGGTTTCACCTCGGCTAAAACCCTAATGTACAAGCTTTTACCGCTCGTGAGGTTGAGATTTCTCTTATAGAGAGGCTTATACGCACTTACTTGCTTTGTTTTTTTACTTATTTATCAGAATATGGGACCTTTCTTTGGAACGAGACGAGGAAGAGGAAGCGGAGTTCAGAGCCATGGCTAACGAACAAGTCAACGCTCCTCAAGATTTACCTCCACAGCTTCTCTTTGTCCACCAGGTAACACGATCACGGGCTTTCAAACTTGGAAGTTTTTACTTACCGTAGTTCCATTTTTTTCGAGGTTTATCCGAAACTCTTTACATAAATTAAGTAGCTGCGGTGGACAAAAAAAATAAAATAGAAATGCACGAGTTTAAGTCATCAATTTGATTGGTTCTTGCAGGGACAAAAGGACATCAAGGAGCTCCATTGGCACGCTCAGATTCCGGGCATGATCGTGTCTACCGCGCTCGATGGCTTCAATGTTCTTATGCCTTCCAACATCCAGAACACTCTTCCCTCCTAAGGCGTTTAGTTTAGTTTCCGGTTGATAAATTAAGCAATTTAACTTTTATGGCGTTTCTTGTTTATGCATCATTATATATAGTAATTTTGTAGATGATGTTCTGAGAGACGGATTTGTTATTGCCTCCGTGCTCGGTCCATAGGCTTACCCCTAAGGGCGATTTGGCCGTGATTTTCCTGGGACCATAGCAGGAAGAATTTATAAATATGGTTTGTCTAAATTTATTTTCGTAAGTGACGCGAAAATATTTACCTTTTGTTTTGGGAGACAAAAACCACATTTAACGAATATTCGTAAGCGGTATATATTAGGTCTCCGGTTTAAAATTCAGAATTAGATATCTTGAAGATCTTCTAGTAAAGCTATTTTGATATTTGAATATAAGATATCTATAAAACATGAAAAATCACTAAATTTGCCCATTTTCTGGCCCGGAATCGAGTTTTACAGCCCTCTCAACTCAGTGTTCGGTTTGGAAAGATCTTGTTTTTTTTTTTAATATAAATATGCTTTGAGTGTTAAGATATAGTTATCGAATGAGTAAAGACTAATAAGAATTCAAGAAAGAAATGTAAATGAAAGCATTACAGGTGATAAATTAAGGGTCCAAAAGATGAACTTGGGTTTATACATAGCTCTGAAAATCTCTTAATCTAAACGCCTAATCGCGCCTCACCAGGCGTTTACTACGAATTGACGGGTTTCCCGTTGAGTTTGGGGAAAGGATCTTGCTTGCTCAGCACGACAACTTTGCTCTTGTGAGCGAAGTAGCCTTTTATCAGATTCTTATATATCAGTATAGCCACTATACACTCCACCTGCAAAAGCCGAAAACGAGTACCGGAAATATTAAGAGACAGAAAAGAAATACGAAAAATTGCAAAACTGTAACAAGATACAGTAATAGACGGCAACCCCTTGAATTTTACTCATTGATGCAATTTGTCTCAAGCATTTTTCTGTTAAAAACAAACAAATATAAATCGTAATTTGCATGACTCTTTAAATGGAAAAAAAGTATGTTTTATCTTTATTATACATTAACAATATTTTTTAGTGAGCGTTTTTTAATAATTTTACAAAGGCGTGGTATAAGAATTAAAGCTCCAGTGGCAAAGTAAACTAAAATGTAAAATGCACCGAAGAGTAAATCCGAGTGGGGATCGGTGCCAATTACTTAACATATGAAGAGATTGAGAAGCCTACCTCGTCGAGGTCCATGTCAATCTCGAGCCATTTCAACGCTTTGATAATTACCTCCAATTTCAGCTGGTGAGCTCTGTTTGGATCCTTTTGCCTCTGAATTATGTAACTGCGTCGTAATCACGCGAGTGACAATGGTTAGTTCTACAAGTTACGAGATATCTTCAATCAAACTAGCGAATTTCAGAAACGAGATGGGATTATTTTTGTTCTTTTTACATTTTCTTTATCAATCTTTGGTAGACTTGAAGTTCTAGCTTCTCTAGGACAAGATACACGCCCGATCTTAAGAACCTGAAAACAAAACGGTATTTCAATTCTTTACATATATAAAATTGTAAAACGAATCTCTACAATTTTTTTTTTATATTATGAGTCTGAAACGAACCGATCTTCGTGCGCTTGAAGGGCCTGCCGGAGAAGGCGAAGATCACCCCTTGTAAGGGCTTGCACAACATTTCTGTACTGTAAATTAGCGTAATGTTTGTTAAAAATTTGGAGGGGAAAATAATTGTTGACCCTAAAAGTCGAATTGACAAAAAAAATAATTTGGATACGTGCATAATTCGGTATTTCGTTTAACCGAGTACATATTTAACACCATTAAAAAATACATTCTCGTTTACACATCTTGAACATAACGAAATCCTCACCTCAAATAAGTTGTATTTCTCCAGAAGCCTATCATTTGGTAAGATGCCTATTGAAAGCTTCACTGGAATCATATATTTCAATATCATCCTACATTATTTACGGAATGGAAATAAATGTGAGCGCACAGTCCCGTAAACTAACAAAATTATGAGTTGCTGAACGTATTCGCAACTAGAACACGGAAACCGAACCTTATATTAGCTTCACTCTGAGGATTGCAATGCTTTAAGGCATATGATAATTTGCTATCAGCCTGCCCGATCATCAACATAAGTTCATTAAAATAGACCCGATAAAAAGAAATTTAAAAATTCCGGGGAGTATATAAATGCGTAAATAATAAAATTGTATCAGTTTTTCATAAGGTTTTAGTTACTTACAGCAGGGAAATTCTCATTAAAAACTTCTAGACGGCCTGTATAGTACATGTAGGTGACCTGAATAGCATACAATATATGAACTAAAACTTGGTTACAGATAGGAAAAAAAACGAAACCGATTTGGTAAAAGTCGATCCTTACCTTATCTCGGGTAGGAAATTCCTCGAAATCAAATATACGAGCAGTTTCAATACTTCTTATCACACTGCGGCAAAGATGAACTGTACCAAGCTGCAAGGTACAGGAAGAGAATGATTACTTGATTCTATAGACGTTAATATAAATCAGCGACAACACGCAGAACTGTGATGAAGTTACTAACGAATAAACAAAGGATTATCTCCAGAAAACAAATGTATGGAAAAAAAATATAGGGCATTACCTTGAAGTAAATCTTGAAGAGCTGACATGTGACGTATAACGCTCCGACTCTTTTCGAACCTTTTCCCTACAGAATCGAACTCTTTAGGACTGTAAACTCAAGAAATCTCGACATACGAAAGAGCTGACTGTAAATGCTAATCAAACATTCGAATATTATATGAGAAATTCAGTGAGAGAATTGATGACGAAATGGCAAAACGACTTACAGCGAGAACGCCGAAAACTTTCATGAGGAACGAACCCGCAGCTTTCAACTTCTCCGGCGGCTTTCCGTTCGAAGCTAATTCCCGATCAGCCTGTGAAATCCAGACCAGAACAAATATCTCAACAATCTACATAACTAAGAACCCTAAGTATACAAGAAGGATTCAATTCAATTCAATTCCAAAGCCATGGAAACTCGCAACCCGAATTCAGAAACCTCACATTCTCGGCGAGAATCCTGATCTCGTAGGCGATGACGTAAAGCGCCTCCAGAGCCCAAGCCGAGTCCCAGTTCCGAAACTCCTGAATGAAAGCACTGCAACAATCTCACCGTCACTCATCGCACTCCACACAAACGAAAAGAAAGCAGAGAAATCGGAGCATTACTTGGCCGATTTCTCGAAGGAGCTGTACGCCTCGGCGAGGTTTCCGCTCCGGCGACTGAGGACGGCGCGTAGAAGCGGCGCGGAGATCTCGGGGAACTTGTCGGACTGCTTGAAGAGGCGGTTGGTGGTGTCGTGGACGACGGCGAGGGCGTCGGCGATGGAGAGGAGAGAGGGCGAGGAGAGAGAGAGGAGGAGCTTGAGCGAAGCTCCGTCCTGGTAGGCAATGGCGTCGGAGAAGCGGTTCAGGTAGTCGGTGATTCGCCTGTGCGCTTCTCCCATGCTAACGTACGCCATTTCTCATTCTTCTTCTTCGGAGTCGCATGAACTAGGAGGAAGACGATGAGCTTGGTCAAAACGCAGTGTCGTACGACTCTCTTTCTAAACGACATCGAAGTTGGTTTGTTAAATATTGTCTCTCCTCCCAATTATGGTGGTATACATAAAAATAAGAGTTAATGTCGGCGGGAGTACCCAAAGTTTGGTGAAAGAACTCCTCGTGTACTTAAAGTCAAAAATAGTGGCAGAAGTATTGAAAGTATCATTTGAGACGTTGATCACTTTATTCTCGTAACGCAGTTAGCTTACCCGTTAACTCTGGCCACGTGGATAAACGTGGGTTGCTGACATAGAAATTTTTTGCCACTTATACGACCCACAAAACCTTTTTTTTTTTTTTGGGGGGGGGGGGGGGGGGGGGGGTTTAATTTGTAGTTTTGTCGTAAACGATGCTGATATGAGCTCGTATATGTGGTAAAAAAAAATTATGTCAGCAATCCACGTTTGTCCAAGTGCCCATAGTGAACGGGTAAGTTGACTACATTATGAGAATAGAGTGGTAAACTCCCTAAATGTGACTTTAGATACTTTGGCCATCATTTTTTGACTTAGGTACACGAGAGTTTCTTTTACCAAACTTTGGGTATTTTTAGTTTGTAGTTTTGTCGTAAACGATGCTGATATGAGCTCGTATATGTGGTAAAAAAAAATTATATCAGCAATCCACGTTTGTCCAAGTGCCCATAGTGAACGGGTAAGTTGACTACATTATGAGAATAGAGTGGTACACTCCCTAAATGTGACTTTAGATACTTTGGCCATCATTTTTTGACTTAGGTACACGAGAGTTTCTTTTACCAAACTTTGGGTATTTTTACCGCAATTAACTCTAAAATTAAAACCATGTTTTTTCTTTTCTTCTTTTTTCACCATTAAATTTATTAATGTTTGAATTTTTTATTATAAAAATAACATGTGTCTTAAGACTTTAATTACAACTAAAATTCTATTAAATTGATTGAAAAAGTTGACAGAATTTTAGAGATAAGAAAAATAAAAGACATTAGGAACTTCGGTATGAAAAAAATTATACTACAACTAAAATAAAAACATTTAGGACTCATACCGTTAATATATAATAACGGCAAACTATACCTATTGAAATTTGAAACTAGGAGGAAGACGATGAGTTTGGTCAAAACGCACTTTCGTACGA
The DNA here is from genome assembly GCA_954871525.1 of Parietaria judaica. Taxonomy (NCBI): domain Eukaryota; kingdom Viridiplantae; phylum Streptophyta; class Magnoliopsida; order Rosales; family Urticaceae; genus Parietaria; species Parietaria judaica. The sequence continues at coordinate 704,772 of OX940864.1, read as the reverse complement.
CTCTCTTTTGAAACGACATCGGAGTTGGTTGTTTAAATATTGTCGTATTTGCTGACTTAAGTTAAAACTCTCCTTAAACGACGATTTTGTGAGTACGGTAAAATGGTGTCATATTTGATATCTCACGACTCTCCTCCCAAACACAGTTTGGTTGGTCAATTATGATGTCGTATGATATATATAAATATATAAGTTAATACGTTTGGGACCGAAAAATTATTAGTTTACTAAGTAAAGAATTAGTGTATTAAGTATAGTTGGGACTTACAAAAGTATTGTTTAATCGAATTTATTAATTTATCGAGTATTAATTTAAAGAGGTTTTACTATATATATATTCTAAAGGGTTAATAGTGCGTAAAATACTCAATTTTTTAATTCTAATCGTGATATATATAAAAAACCGTGCTTTTTTTTTCTTTGTTCACGATAAATTTATTATTGTGCATCATTTTATTTTTCATTAAAATTTTATTTACTTATTGTTAAAGTTCTATTAAACTATGTTTTTTTTAAATGATATGTGTCCAAGATTTAACTACACTTAAAATTCGATTAATTTGATTGAAAAAGTTGATGAAATTTTAGAGCTAATAAAAATAAAGACACTAGGAATTTCTGTACGAAAAAGGGCTATTACGGGTAAAAGTACCCATGTTGTTCGGAAATAAAGCGGCATATGAAGCCAACTTAAAAAAATATGGGAAAAGTGTCCAAATTCACTTTATTATTTGGTGAATCGGTAGACTCTCGTCCATTTTTTTCGTTAATTTTTTTACTATTTTCATTAGTGATGACATCAACGCAAATGAAACAAATAAACTCAAACGATAGAACCCACGTTTGAATTTATTCTTTGAACAGTTAAAGTGTGGAAATATTTGTGATTAAAATGAAGTTTTGTATGAAAGGTAAGAGAATCTGATATTTGTTTTGGAATATGTTTATTATTATTGCAGGTGGCCTTGTACTCGCTCCTATGCAGATCCCGTGAAGGCTGAAGATTACCGCAACAACACTATTACTGATAACGGTCCGCCCAATGTCTCGAATGGGACGCATCCTCCGGAAACGAACGGTTGGTTTTTTGTCGTCCAGATATTTTATGTCGCATTCTTGGGCTATAAACTAAGAATATTTCTTCTTATTTGATCAAAAAATAAAGGAAATGAAGCTGAGTGGTGAAATTTCAAAACTAAAATTCGTATACTATCGATAATTTACTAATGAGATGAATTCTCGGATACTTTATTTTTAACAATAATGACGCATTATATTAGTTATTGTTATTATTATTGTAAAACTAGTTAGATAAACGTAGCTATTAACATTTTAGAAGCCATCGAATATGGTTTTTTTTAGGGCAGCTTTGCTGCATGTGGGGATTGAACCCACAACCTCCACGACCCCGAATATGGTTTTCGCTGCCAAGACCATTTTTACGTAAAGGCGAGATATCGGTGAAATTTTATAAAAACGTAATAATAAGTATTTATGGTGTAAAAATTGAAATGTTTCTCTAAATATACTTACAATTGATTGCTTAAGTTTACACGCTATTTATCAACAACCCATAAAAATGTAGTCGAACTTACGGTCGTTTCTTCGTAAAATATGAATATATTAAACCTTGAGTAATTACACCATAAATTCAATATAATAATAAACACTATAAAATTATATCTTCACCTAATCCTGATATTTTAATTAAAAAGTTAAAAAAATAAACTTAAGATATACGATCTTAATTTTATCATGAAATCCGAAGTCTAAACATATAATTTAGCCCTCAATGAACTCGGAGTCGTAACAGTTACTTAAAATTGAATCATAAGTTTTTTGAACTTGATTTTAAGTCTTGCAAATCTATTTGCGGTTTCAAATACAAAATGACAGTATTTACATTTGGAGGGTAATCTTGTCATTTATCCACTCTTCTTCTGATTTCCGGCCACGATATCGAACTCACATGCACATGCAAGAAGGAAGTGTGTGTATATATATATACTCATTTCTATCAAACTATTTATGTAATACACGTGCTTCCGCCTATGGCTCCTACTGTCTCTCACATTGACACATTGATTCAAGAGTTACGGTGTGATTTTGTCCGCTTTACCTGGTTACGCCTCCCGCCGCCACATGGATGGCTGCGCAATCACTGCCCCGAACTCATAGAAGCGGCCGCGGAAGACATTTACTCTAGATTTCTTGTTGTGGCATCAAGCCTCAAAGTCTACTGGATATGTTTGGACCATGACAGAAAGCTGTTTGTGCGCGTCCGACACTCCATTCTTGAGGTAATTCATCTCGTTGACACCCTATCGGGCAATATTTGTCATCTTGCATCTGCGACGGGGCCGCTGCTACGTCGTCCAACTGTCGTTTGACGGGGTGACTCAAAGAATCTCTCAAGCACACGCGACTCTCATGAACTTACATGACGCGCCAAGTAACGAAGACGACTATTGCACGATATGCTTAAAAGGCTTCAAGGGAGGACTGTGTGCAAGGATAAATAATCTGTACGATCACATCCACAAATTCTGCATATTACCTTGTTTGATTACAACAAAGTTTGCCCGAATTGCAGGATGGTGGTAAATTGATGATATTTCGTTCGTTCTCGTTATCATATTCTTGTTCATGCTTTTATTCTTTTACGGTTTTAGTGAAGATCTTGATCACGTATTTAGCTATAACATTCTCTCACCCTAATTTATAGGCGAGTTGGGCGGCCGCCCAAGGCCCCTTTTGGAGTAGTCTATTAATGCGTTGTATAGGTTTTTCTATACCATATAGCTCCTGCAATATTGTACTACAATAGCTCATGCAATCTTGTATTGCAGGCTCCCAAAAAAAGTCTCATATTAATGATTCGCCGAATGCCTAGAAAAGGATTGACCGGCCCTGTACGTGTATGAATGATAAATTATATCATAAGTATGATAACTACAATAACATAGATAATTATCATAAGTATATATGAGCTAAAAAATGAAAACATAATCATCACAATCATTTTATTTTATTTTAAATAATTATCTAAATAATTAAAAATAAAAAAAAATTGCGTCTAGCGTTGATTTTCCCACTTTGCTTTAGTAATTGTTGAAATAGTCAATCATTTACAATTAAAAATATCACAAAATTCGAAGATGTCCTAACTTGAATCACGGATAATTTTACTAAAAACATTAGAATAATGTTTGTTAAAAACGGTTGATTATAATATTTTTTGTTGAAAAAATGGGGGGAAATATTATTGTTGACCCTAAAAAGTCAAATTCACAAAACAAAACAAAAAAATGTGATACGTGCCTAATTCGGTATTTTGTTTATCTGAGTGGATATTTATTTAACATCATTGATAAATACATTCTCGTTTACACATCTCGAGACTTGAATATAGCGAAATCCTCACCTCGAATAAGTTGTATTTCTCCAGAAGCCTATCATTTGGTAAGATGCCTATTGAAAGCTTCACTGGAATCAGATATTTCAATATCATCCTTCATTATTGACGGAATGGAAACAGAGCCTTATATTAGCTTCACTCTGAGGATTGCAATGCTTTAAGGCATGATAATTTGCTATCAGCCTACCCGATCATCAACATAAATTTTCATTAAAACAGACCCGATAAAAAGAAATTAAAAATGCCTGGGAGTATATAAATGTATAAATAATCAACTTCTATAGGTTTTTTCATAAAGTTTTAGTTACTTACATCGGGGAAATTTTCATTAAAAACTTATAAGCGGTCTGTATAATACATGACATGTAGGTGACCTGAATAGCATAAAATATACGAATTTAAACTTGGTTCCGGATAGGTAACAAAACAAAACCAGAATTCGATCCTGACCTTATCTCGGGTAGGAAATTCCTCGAAATCAAACATACAAGCAGTTTCAGTGCTTCTGATCACATTGCGGCAAAAATGAACTGTACCAAGCTGCAAGGTACAAGAAGAGACTAATTATTTGATTCTATAAACGTTAATATAAATCAGCGACAAGGCTATAATTAATATCTTTAGTATTTCTCGTAATAAAGTTGTTAACGAATAAACATTTAACAACAAAGGACATCACTCTTCTCTTCTTCGGAGGAGGAAAACGACGAGTTATTGATCAAATTGATTAAATTGATCAATGTGCATTGTTTTATTTTTCTTTAAAATTATATTCACTTATTGTTAAAGTTTTGCCAATATCAGGAAAATAATGTTTGATTTTTTTAACAAAATAACACGTGTCAAAGACTTGACTACACCTACAATTGAAAAAAGTTGATGGAATTTTAAAGATGATAAAAATAAAGACATTGGGAACTTCGGTATGAAAAAAAATAAATTATGCTATCACTAAAATAAAAATATTTAGTACTTATACCGTTAATATAAAATAAGGGCAAACAATACCTATTGAAAAACGTATACATTAATAATTGCACCACACCTACTACTATAAGGTTTGATGAATTTTTATTGTATCCTGTAAACTTTCAACAATCAAAATAATAATTTATATTTGAAATGAACTGTTTTATTTATCCTTATTTGATTGATCGATCGTGCGATCATAATGTCGTGCTATAGAATATAATTTATATAGATATTTGCAGATACTCAAATCTCATAGTTTATTCAACCATATGCCAAACGTGGCTATGAAATCTCTATACTCTCAATCGTGTGGCCGTAAAATCAGCACTGATATCTCATCAAAATTATTCGTTGGTGCACTTTTGTCAGGATTAATGAACGAAATGCTATTTTGTGTCAATTTTTTTTTTTTTTTTAAACTACTGTGTATTTTTTACTCTAATAAATAACTATTTTTTTAAAAGATTTGACAATTTTTATAAATTATATTTATGGCACTAAGGTCCATCGTTTTTCAAATAATAGCATCTTGACTCCGAAAAAAAAAGCCATGAGAACTCGTCCAGTCCACGGTGCTACAGGCTCTGGATCTTGCTTGTTTGCAAAAATGACACATAAATATTAAGAACATAATAGACCATTTATTTAAGAAATAGTATTTTCGTTAACTTGATTATATTTCTCTAATTTTATTATCGACCATAATTTGGAAAACAATCTCGACCATCTTCGCTATATAGTTAACGAAAACAATCTCAAGTCGAGTTATGATTTTTCGTTTTGTTTTGTTTTTTTTAAAATCTAAAGGCCAACATGCTACTTTTTAAAAGAAAGAGGGTCCTTATTACCATAAACTAAAATGCAGGGGTCATTTCTGCCAATCTCTTAAAAATAGTTCTTCGTCTTCTTCTTCAGACAGATTCAGTCCTCCATTACAGCACCATTGTCAGAGCTCTCTCTCTCTCTCAAAATGAGCTCGTCGGAATCATCGAAGTCAACGCCCAAACCAGACCCAACCCTAGATTCCGACGACCATGCAAAGCCCACCACAGCTCTGCTCTCCTTCGACACGGACTCTTCATCGTCCTCCAAAAACCCCAGAACAACCACAGTCATCTTCATCTCCCTCGTCCTCGTCACCTGCGTCGCTTTCTCCTCCGCCATAGCCTTCGCCTTCCTCCTCTTCTCCACTCCACCGCCGTCCTCGCCGGCCACCGTCTCCCGGCCACTGAAGAAGCTCGACCGCCCCATCGTCCTCCTGATCTCCTGCGACGGCTTCCGGTTCGGGTACCAGTACAAAGCTCCCTTGCCGAACATCAACCGCCTCATCAATGGCGGAACCGAGGCCGAGCGAGGCTTGATCCCCGTCTTCCCCACCCTCACCTTCCCCAACCACTACTCCATCGTCACCGGCCTCTTCCCGGAGAGCCACGGCGTCATCAACAACCACTTCCTCGATCCGGTCACCGGCGAGGGTTTCAACATGGGCAGCCACGAGCCCAAGTGGTGGCTCGGCGAGCCGCTCTGGGAGACCGTCGCGAACCAGGGGTTGCCGGCGGCGACCTACTTCTGGCCTGGATCGGAGGTCAAGAAAGGCTCCTGGGATTGCCCTCAAGGATTCTGTGCGCTCTATAACGAATCTGTTCCTTTCGATGAGCGAGTCGAGACTGTGTTGAAGTACTTCGATCTTCCCGGAGATGAAATCCCTGTGTTCATGACTCTGTATTTCGAGGATCCCGATCACCAGGGCCACCAGTTCGGCCCCGACGATCCCGAGATCACGGCATCTCTTCAGCGGATCGACACATTGCTCGGGAAATTGATCGCCGGACTGGAGAGCCGAGGCGTCTTCGACGACGTCCACCTGATCCTGCTTGGCGATCACGGCATGGTCGGAACCTGCGACCAGAAGCTCGTGTTTTTGCAGGACCTGAAGCCGTGGGTCGAGATCGAAGATGAGTGGGTCCACTCCACGACGCCTCTGCTCGCGATTAGGCCGGCGGACGGGGTCGATCTGAGGAACGTGACGGAGAGGATGAACGAGGGGTTGAGCTCGGGGAAGGTCGAGAACGGCGAGCGGCTGCGGGTTTACCTGAAGGAGGATCTGCCGGGGAGGCTGCACTACTCGGGGAGCGACCGGATACCGCCCATCATCGGGATGGTCGAGGAAGGGTTTAAGATCGAGGAGAAGCGGACGGAGAAGAGGGAGTGCGGGGGAGCGCACGGGTACGACAATGCCGTGTTCTCGATGAGGACGATCTTCGTCGGCCACGGGCCTCGGTTCGCCCCGGGGAGGAAGGTCCCGTCGTTCGAGAACGTGGAGATTTACAATGTGGTGACCTCGATTCTCGGAATTAATGGCGCTGCTAACAACGGGTCGTCGGCGTTCCCGGAGTCGGTTCTTTTGCCTTCCAATTAAATTGATGATTTTGGATTCAACACCATGAATATGATTATTAATGTATCAAATGCTTGTATTGTATGAGTTGATAACACGAAGGTGTCTTGACTGGTTAAATATGGAAATTTATCTAGATTCATTTTTGGAATCATGAATGTGTTATCTCTTGAAGAGATTCTGATCACATAGAATCAAGTGGTGATGATGAAGAGGATAAAATGTTTTTAGTTTAAGACTCTCCATCATATTTATGCAAGTGGGAAGAGATACAATCTAGTGAAACCGGGTACGGAAACCGGTTTTTCCCAACCTGGAGCCGGGTATTACGGAGCTACTACAATGCGGATTCTACATATTTCAAACTCCGATCTCGGAATCGGCCACTGATTTAAATTCGATTTCGGGTCCCCGGATCCGAATCTGATTTTACCCGTGATTGTAGGAATTGTAGGGCTTTCAGTACTAAATTAATGTTATTCGATGGAAGACTTATTGGCCTATTTGGTACATCTTATTTTTTTTAAGAAAATTATTTTTAGTTTCAGTTAAAAAAAAAAAAAACTGTTTAAAAAAATTTTGACAGGATGTTTTGGTAAACTGTTTATATAACCGTTGCTGATAACAAAAATTGATTTAACGTTTGATAAAATAAATATATTTAGAGTAAAAAGATTAAAATAAATAAAAAACTGTATTTTTATTTTTAGAAAAAAACAAAAAACTACGAATCTTAGCTTTTACGATTCATGTACGAAAATCTAAAATCGCTTTTGTAATTTTTTTTATAACAGTTTTACCCAACTCTAAAAAAGTAGTTTAGTTTATTTTAAAAACCAAAACATGTTTTTTTAAGCTGAACCAAACGCACTCATTTAGACATAATTAGTACGCGTCGCTTTATTTTTGTCGATTTTGAATATTTTTGTCGCATTTTCTACTTTAGACCCGTGCCAACTCAGTTGTTATTAAAGGGCCAATGGCTATATACTGGAACTTTGTATACAATTAGATACTTATGCCGCTAATTTATATAACCGCTCTCTCTCTCTCTCTTCCGTACGATCTGGTTTCTGGTTCACACATACACTGAAACTCAAGCCAGGCAACACCAAGCGAGGAGAGAGAGACCAGTGCTTCTCTCCCATGGCCTCATCCCCAACCTTCCTTTGACTCTCTCTCTCTCTCTCTCAATCTCTGTCTCTCGAGGTCGCAGAGAGGCGTCTCCAATGGCGGATGTGTTCCGATTAGCAGCCAACCACTCGCTCCGCTTCTCCTCCTCCGTTCTCACCTCCTTCGACTCGCTCCGGCTCGGCCTCGCTCCGCCGCTAAACTCCGACAGGAAGCTCCGACCTCTCTCCGCCTCTTCCGCTGCTCCTCTCGCTTCCACGCGCAGAGACCAGTCCCTCTCTTTCAAGGTACAATTCAATCGCTGGATTCATAAATTTAAGCGAGTTCAGAACGGTCTGTGTTTTGAGGTTACTTCAGCTACAGTTAGGTAGGTTCAAAGATTGTTTGGTGACGAATTGGTGAATATACGCCTTGATTTCAAGCTAACCTTATCTGAATCATTATCCTTTGTTCATGCCCTTTTTGCTTTTTGAAAAGCTATATTCTGGCTCTCAAAATTGTTTGAAAAGCTTCCTTTGTTCCTCTTCTTGGCAATCGAAATTGAACCATGGAGTCTTTCAGCTAAAACAGTGCTCTACTGTGTTAATCTGTTTGTATTGTAATATAGAGTCAATGTCCGACTGAATCCATAAGTAGGACCTTAGTCTTAGAATCGCAGATACACGGCAATCCTATTGAGAGAAAGATCAGAGAATCTTGTATGGGAGGGAAGAATGCCAAGAGCGAGTTCATAAGAGAAAAGGCGATGATCGTGACGTATTTGTGTGACTGGTTCAATAAGATCCTCGGAGTTTCATAGCGAATGTGTATATAATGAATAAATAAGGATAATGATCGAATCTTGTGCGTGCCAAACCATTTGACAAAAGCCGTTTGGTTTTGGTTTGTTGTTAATGTGCTTGATGAACATATGTATTCTGTGTACTATATGCAAGGTAAAAGCGAGGATAACAGAGACGGACCAGCCAAAATGGTGGGAGAAGAATACAGCAAATATGACTGACATTCATTCGACACAAGAGTTCTTAAATGCATTAAGCGATGCCGGAGATAAGCTAGTTATTGTAGAGTTTTACGGCACCTGGTGCGCTTCTTGCAGGGCATTATTCCCCAAGGTACCGATTTTTTAAAATTCGTCCAAAATCTCCGTAAATGTAGCGACAAATAAGAAATGCCAAATCCTGCACTTGCACTATTGCTGTCTATTTCAATTCTGTTCTTTCATTTGTTGTTGACTTTTTTGAACGTATGTCAGCTTTGTAAAACAGCTGAAGAAAACCCGGAGATAATTTTTCTCAAAGTCAACTTTGACGAGAACAAACCGATGTGCAAAAGCCTGAACGTGAAGGTGCTTCCTTTCTTCCATTTCTATCGCGGAGCCGATGGCCAATTGGAATCCTTTTCATGCTCACTTGTTAAGGTATGTGTTGGAATGTCTGTATTCTATACACAGTAGTTTTCACTATGTAAATAATATTTCATCTTAGGAAATAAAATTCTTCCAAAATAGTTAAAATATTCGCCTAGCCGATAGATAACTAATCCTCTATAAATGTTCCAACAACCAAGGTTAAACTCCACGGTCCGAAGTTTCTACTAACCCGAGATAAACTTAGTACTTTTCAGTTATGCCTCCTGAATCTATCATGCTCGCAGTTTACTCTGTAAACTTTTTTAGCAGTTCTCTCTCTAAACTTATACATGGTAACAATATTTTCCTGACCATTTAAATATTCGATGATTTTTCGTCTAGTTTTTAACACGTTTAATGATCACACTAGTACCTATTTGTTGATTATTTTCACTATTATGCAAATGCATTATAGTGATTACAATATAAATAATCTGTTCATAAGGCAAAATGTATTAATTAATAAATACAATATTATGCAAAGGTCGCCTCTAATTGAGGAATTTATAATATTTACAATAATAACAAGCAGGTAATAATTAAACATTACCAAATTTTCTCAAAACAGTTTCAGAAAATAAAGGATGCCATCAAAACACACAACACAGCTCGCTGCAGCATCGGGCCGCCCAAAGGGGTCGGTGATCTCCTGCAAGAAGCCTCGCCGTAGTGCTTCGCTTATGACCGGCGTAATGTCCATTCTACCCTTTCTCTGGAAAACGACAAGTAAGCTTGCATAGGTGTAGCTATATGTTTGTTGTATATCTTTCGGATGTCTGGTGTGTATTATTCTTTGAAACTATTATTCTTAGCTTCTTCGACATTTGCAAAACCCGAAAGCTTAGAGGCTGTGACACTCTTTGACATATAGGAGTAATATTTTTGCTAAATGATACAAGGTATTTTGTGTATGCATAGAACCATCATCTTTGTCTTTCAAAATCTTATCTCGTGAATATTTTATGAGCTACCAAATTCTCATCTGAAATCCGAGGGCATGACACGGATACGACGCAAAAATGCATGGGTTTGGTCAACCTTAAATGGATCTTGGTTAATTAACATGCAATTTGTTTGTGTTTTTAATTGTTTTAAAATTAATTATGTGTAAAATTGTGTTTAATTATTAGTTAAGTGGGTTAAATGGCTAGACAGGCTGAGGGTTATCAAATGGGTTAGTCCGGACTTCATCTTCAGAAACGACTAATAATAGAGCGGGTGTGGGTTTATATAAAATTATAAATATTTTATTACTCAAAAGGAAAACAAAAAAAAATCTATTGTTTAGCAACATTAATATATGTACTTGTACCATTGTTGTTGGACTTGTTCCAACCAATCAAACGAATAAAATGAAAGAATAATCAACAAGTTGATTCCAAGAAACATCCCGGTTGGCAGGTTGAAGCCTAAAAAATCCTTTTATTTGCCGGGTAATTGTAGAGAAGTTGGGAGATTTTTAAAATTTGAGTCTTAATTTCAATTACGTAGCTCGATTTTGTGTAAATTAGTGGAACTTTAGATAGTCCATCGTTTTTTTTTTTTTTTTTTGAAGGCAGCTTTGCTGCAGTGGGGATCGAACCCACGACCTCCAAAGTGTGTGGAATTACACTAGGGGATAGTCCATCGTTATCATCAATAATGGTTAAATGAAGTCTTTTTATGTCAACTACAACTAGTGTCTGAAGCTTAGAGTAGGTGTTAAAAACAAATGGAAGTCTGTCGATGAATAATGAAAATGATGATGAGAAAAGAAAAGGTGGGAATGTGTGTAACCCCACATGCCTAAATTGAGTGCCAATAATAATGCACTCAAAAGACAGAAGCCGCAAAGCGTCCACTCTAAATCATGCCTTTGCTTTATAAACCCTCCAAAAGTTATAATTGACAACACACACACACACACCCTCTTCTCGTTCATGGAAACTCATATACATAAGTGAGGAGGATTCTTACGCGTCAATTCAATTTAGAGATCACTAAGTTTGGTTCCATTTTTGTGCAGCTCCCGAGTATTTAAACTTGTTTCTTTGAACGTACATGGCTCTCGAGCCTTTGACATACAAGAATTTTGTGAATTTCCAACAAGAGCTACTAATTCGGACATTAAGCATTTGAAATTGGATTTGTAAATGAATACGATCATCAAACAAGAAGAAAGCTTCGAATCCTTTGCTTTGATTATCCCAAAATAAAAATCAGTAGTTTATGGATAAAGATGACAACTTTGATTCCATCATGTCAATGGGGCTTTGCTTTGAATCACTATAGACAACAACAAAGCTTTCTTTGAAGCAATACCACATTCACTGCTTCTCATCAGCAACAATCCTTCTTCTTCGCTGATACGCAGCGAATCACTGCGAATTCGCACTCCGGCGAGATCGTCCTCAGAAGCAGCCTCGCCGTCTCCGCCTGGCTGATCACTGCGCCCTCCTTCTCCACCAGCACTGCACCCACAATATCCCCATATCCGTCTCTCTCTCCTTCTCCGTTCCGTCCGACAATGTACGCCACGATCGCCGCCTGCACCGGCCCCAGGCTTGGGTTATACGCGGCTGACTCGACATAGCTCCCCTTGAAAATCCGCCCTTTCCGGTCTGCGATCGCAATCCCGGACGGGCACGCGCTGTACGGAGCGTGTGCCGCGTTCGCCGCCTCCAGTGCTGCCTTGGCCAAATCACCGACACCGCCGCCGTTCGCGAAGATCAGGCCGTTGTCGTGAGGCTCGAGAACTAGCGGCATGTCCCGTTCGAGCAGATCGTGCGGCCCGAACGGGCGCGGGAGGAGGTTCAGGAGCGGCTCGAACTGGATCGGGTCGCCGGATCTGTCGTCGGCGATGAGAATCTGGAGCTCCGGCGCTCGCCGGAGCTCCTGCAGGAACTGGCGGCAGTGGCCGCACGGCGCGGCGGAGACGGCGAGGGATTGGAGGACGGGCTCGGAGTGGAGCGCGAGGTTGGCGACGAGGAACTGCTCGGCGTGGATGGAGTGGTGGAGCGGGACGCCCGGGAACTCCACGTTGACGCCGACGAAGATTCGGCCGGAGACGGAGCCGAAGCCGACGGTGCCGACGGGGAACTTGGAGATCGGCGGGCGCGCAAGGCTCTGCGCCGCCTTGACGAGCGAGGGGAGGAGGTTGGCGGCGCCGGCGAGATTGGCGGCGGCGAGGAGGGCTTGGACCTCCGGGGCTTGGATGACGAATCTGGGTCGATCCATTGACCCGACTCACAGAAAGAGAGTGCCTGGAATCTGGCAAGCTGAGAGTTTGTATTTATAGGGAACTACTCATTTACCATGAAATTACTCTTTTTTATCTACTTATTTATATAATAATATAAGTAATTAATAATAATTTATGTACTTTATATTTTTATTTCCATATAAATTGATTTTTTTTCTCATAATAAAAAAATCTTAATATCGACTTTTCGCTTTTTTACTAAATTTCGTCAGTGTTTTGAAAAACTTTTGTTTCGTTTTTTGTATTTTAATTCTAAATTTTAGAAAACCCTGGTAGTAAACATGTTTGATTATTTTTCTAATTTTAAAAGTGTTTTTATTTTGTTTTAGTTGTTTTTTTTTTTTTGACAGAATTTTGTTCTAGTTCTTTTTTTACTCTATTTTTTTTTTACCTGAAAATATAACCAAATAACTTTTCAAAATATTTTGAAACCTCATTTTAAATCCATTTTTTTAAAATTTAAAAACAAAATGAAAATCAAACGGCCTCTTAATTAAAAACTTTTACATGTCAACATTTTATCAATAGTAGCGGCTAGAAAAGCAAGAAAGACTTCAAGAATTGTCTAATAACTTAATAAGTAAGAGGTCAATCATCCTCATCCCCCCAGGTAAAAATGTGGACATAATTTAATTTAAAAAAATCACATATGTTTGATATTGAGAATTTGGATCATAAAAAATAAAAACAAAAATTTAGTAAAAAAATTTAACATTAAGTAGTTAAACTAATTATGTATATTATGATGTGAAATGATAGAATAATATGGTTAAATAGGCATTGATATTTATTTTGGTTGATCATTGATTCATTAGATTGTTTGCGTGTGTTTGGATGAGTACGTACATGCTATGCTAATGGTTACGTATCCAATAATCTAATCTTTTTCCAACCAATTCATCAACCAAATATTCGTATATAATAAATAAATCAGAAAATTCATGCACATAACGTGTCATTTGAGCTGAGAATCTCAAAGTCACCTTCCATGCAAAAGCCTAAGTAAAGTCGTTATATTATATTATATTATATTATACTATGCATTTTTAAAATCAAATGTCACGTTTTATTTTTGTAGCTACTCCTGCAATTACTATATTTTAAGACAATTAGAGGCCTACCCAAAGTTAAATTTTATCTAACTAATAGACTAAAAATAATTAAAAATTAAAAGATAAATCTAGAATTTAACTACTTGATCAACTACATGTTTTAACTGAACAGGAAAAAGATCCACACTAATCTTTGAATTGAATTCACTTAAGATGTTCGTGATTGGCGTTTGAGCTTTATTCGGTACCAGAACTTATGTTTTGAGACTCTTCCGATTTGAATAGGTCCTATTAACGAGCTAAAATTGTGTCTATATGACAAGTTATTTCGTGTACATTGTCTCGTTGATTCTCTCACATGGTCTTGGTGTTATGTTAATTAAATAATTAAGACTAGTAATCCATGTGTTTAGTTCCTTGAGATCAGACCTTGACGCGTCTATTTCTTTTCGAAAAACCTGAATATATTATTAAAAAACGTTATCGCAATCACAGATTATTAATAATCGGTCAAAAGTTCCATATTCTATTCCGATATCTGATATTGAGATGCCAAGAATAAGAATGAAGAACATATTTATGCACTTGATTAATGTTCATCAATTGTTTCTCATGATCTCATCTGTTCAGATTCAATGAACATTATATCTATGAAAATCAGAGAATAAATCGTCTGGATATTATAACATGCTAACTCTTTATTTACCACGGCTAATCGATCGTTCAATTCTCGAAATTGCACATGTGTGATATAATAATATGGCTCCACAAAAAGGGGTGCAAATAGTTTGTTTTTTGAACTTTGAATTTGTTGAATGTGAACCCATTCTACACGAAAACCTTACTGAGACCCAACGCAAAACTGTCAAAGACGCCCTCTCGGGGGTCGAAAGAGGCTCTGCCCATGAGCGGATTGTAATTTAAGAGTTATGTAATAAGAGTATTTTATACTAAGGCCCTACGAGACCAGAGAGAGTGTTAAAGAACTGAGAACACTTAACTATACTATAATTCTAAGTGTCAATTTCGTTTTTATTTTGTCATTAACATTTTTTGCATTTAGAGATTTATATAAAAAAAAATCGTAACAACATCGTTATCTACTTTGCTCTTTAAAGATATCGGCCATGTTTGGAATATTAATGTTGTGGCATTGACATAATAATAACACAAAACCAGGAAGAAGAAGAAAAAAAGTCTATTTTTTTTTTTAAGTCATGGCCTACAAGAATCCAACACACAAATACAGAAAGACACAATAAGACCAAATACTTTATACACAAACACCCGAGACTCGTAAAAGACGAAAATACCCCCTTGCCCAACCGAAAATCAGACCCAGCTAGCGCTGCGAAAAAAATCCCCCGTCTCCATGTTCTTGCACGCGCTGCATCCGACGATGTAGACACATATGCACATATACACACGGCATGTGAGGCTTAAAAGGACAAAAAATACCACCGATCAGACATAGCCCTGCTTGTAGCGGCGGAAAAGATCCTCGGTCTGCGCGTTCTTGTAGGCGCTGCATCCAATGACGTAGACAAAGATGAGAAGCACTGCAGCGATGATAAGAAAGACGTTCGCTCGTCGCCACTCTTGTCGGAGATTCCCGAGTAGGCCGGCCTTGCACGAGGCACAGTTGTAGCAAAGTTGTGCTTGATCGTTTCCCCAAAGATAGCAGTCGGGCCCTGCCGCCACGTTTACCGGGTTTATCCACATTGTCGGGTTCACGTAGTTGTACCCGCACACTGTTGGGGGCTTGCAACACCCCGACTGCAAAAACTCAAGGCCGGTTAAGAGTTGGATTAATTAATCTAATACTAAAAATATGTGTATGCATATAGATTGTCAATTAAAATTAGTCCAATTATGATGCTTTAATTAAGATTAAACTGGCTATTATATTACATAAATCTCATAATTTTGTGGAGGTCAATAAGAAAATTGAACTATTTATGCTTCTTATAGAAAGATTTTAAAATAATATATGTATAATATATATATATACATTACTTATTAAATTGAATTTATTTTTTTGGTTTCTTATTATATACAAGCAATGTATTCCAAAGTGAGGTTGTAAAAGTGCCACATGCTATGCATTTGAGCCTAATTTTTATACTTGTGATATGTTTCATGATATAGTAATTATTTACCAAAATAACTAGAAAAAACAAAAGTTAGGAGCAAGAATAAATAAAAGAGAACATAACAAACAAATGCAATAGCTGGCAACTTATAAGCATTTGTCACCTTATGCAATAAGGTGACAAAATGTGACCTCAAAAAGTTTAATTACTCTCATTCATTGGTTGAGACTTTGAGATCTATCATATCACTTCTTCTCTCATACAATTTATTCAACTCATAATTTATAATTAGATTAGACACCTCTATTAGGTGCCTATGCTCATCATGATTTCACCAATAATTTGGGTTTAACAGGACCATTAACACATGTCCACCACATGGGAGTTTTTTTAAGACAAAATAATTATAAAAAAATCAATGTTTTTTTTTTTACCATATATTAATTAATTAATTAATTTCTTAGTGCATTCTCTAGTCAGACTGACACAAGGAAATAAGATTAAATCACAAACTCTATGACGATGGTCAACTCTTGGCGGGCCATATCTAGCATGGGATTCCTAAGCCCACAATATGGGCCCGAAAATAACAATTATTTAAAAAAAAAAAATGATTAATTTTTACATGCTCTAGTAGCTTCTCTCACCTCCTAAATTTCACCAAAAAATAAAAGGTCAAATTTCAAACTAAGATGGTGAAAAAAAAGGCATTAACTTTTGCTCAAAAGTCATATGCACTAATATGGATAAATCTAGCTCAAAAAGCCATGAATTAAAGTCTCCTCTAAATTTTAAACTTTTCTAGTTTTTTTTTTTTAAACAACCTCTCGGGTCGGGTCGGGTCGGAACGATCATTAATTTGCGACATTCACAGTATTTGACTGCGGAATGAGTTTACCACGGTTGACGGGATTTAAGTATAGAGTTTTAATTAGTACTAATCAAGCTTTGCCTAAGTATGATTTTTATTAATGTTGTCGTGGAGATGGCTAAGCTGTAATTATTTGTAGAATCATGGATTAATTAAGTAATTCTGCAAAAGTCGGTGACACAAAGAGAGCACTATCACTGTACGACATTCGAGGAATATGAATAAATGCTATTAGTATTTCTTAATCAGAGAATAATCCATTTATTTACATAATATATATATATATATATGCAAAAAATTATATTAAAGGATAATTTAATCGAAACAATATAAATGAATGGAATGTGATAATTTATTTTATTTAAAAAATGAACTCTTTACTAAAATTAAATAATAGAAAATAGCGAGGCAATCTGAAGTAATGACTTGCCTGAAGCGGAGTGATTCTGGCGGCGAAGAACTGATCGGCGGTGACGTAATCCTGACTCATCCTCTCGCACACGTCGGACTCCGCCAGGCACCGCCGTATCCTCTCCCAGTTCCCGCCGGCGACGCGGTCCTGCAGCCACTGCGAGAACCCGTCCAGGCGGTACTCGTCGTAGGCGCGGCCGGGGACGCGGTACGCGCCGCTGCGGCGCGTGACGATGAAGGCGGCGACGAGGATGATGATGAGCGCGACGATGAGCGCCGCCATGGAGAAGAGGTAGAAGGCGAGGAGGCCCTTGCGGTTCCAGTGCGCGCCCACGAAGCCGGCGAGGGAGACGGCGAGGAGGAGAGCGCCGAGGAGGGCGACGGGCCAGCGCAGCGAGTGGACGCACTCGTTGTCGGGCTTGGAGGCCAGCCAGATCCCGGCGGCGATCACCGGCAGCGAGCACAGGAAGGCTATGAAGTTCACCACGGCTGTGAATTTGTTGCTCGCTCCCATGGTTTCTCTCTCTCTCACAAAGGTTGAGTCTTTACTGTGATTCGCTGTCTCTTCTGATCTGGGTTTGATTTGAATGGCTGACAGGGAGATCTACTGGGTACTATGATTCTGTGTGTTTCTGGGTTTTGATGAGAAGCTTCTTGGAGTTGGTGAGTTTGTGTGTGTGAAAGAGGAAAGCTGTGGGAGATAGAGATCGAGTTTGTCTGCTTCGGTATTGTATTTGTATAAATACATGTTCATTGGAGTTTTATATTACTCAAAGATAATATTATTAATCGTCGAAAAAAAAAAAACACAGTTTTTTTATTCTTTATTTTAAAGTTGCTCTGTTTAATAATTATGACACGATTTAAGAAGGAACAATATGTCATTTCTCACAATTTTACTATATTTTTTTATTTTATTTTATTATATTATATTATAGATTTTTTTTATCAATATTATTTTTTAGAAAAATAGATGGAATGATTTTATATTAAAGTTAAAAATAAAATATTTTTATTGTGTTGTTTATTTTTATAAGTTGAAAACACTTGTAATTGCTATTATTTCTTATAGAATATTAGGATATATCCGGCAAATATTTTTGTTGTGCTGTTTATAATTATAAGTTATAACGAATTAAGTATGTAGTATTATAATGGATGTGTTTTTGAAAATGTATATATATAATTAGAAATGCTTGAAGATAAATTTTGAAAATGTATTATAGCTAGGGGTGAAAATTTTGTAACAGTTTCCCGCTGTCCCGGTTCCGGTACCGGTCCCGAACCGATTTTTTTAAAATCCAAGAAATTTAGCTTAAAACCGGGAATGGTACTTCCCGGTTCCCGATTTTGGGAACCGGGAACCGGAACCGGTACCTAAAAAATATTTCCCGGTTTTTGGTACCGGTTCCGGTTTTAAACTACAGTAGAACCTCTATAAATTAATACTCGATAAATTAATAGTCACGATTAAATAATATTTTTGTCCGGTCACGACTCGGGCCTAACTAGCTAAATTAATAATTCGCTAAATTTATAAGATAATAATTTTTTTAGATAGTATATAGGATCCAAGTGATATATAAATTAATAATTCAATATACAAAAATTACATAAATTATTATAAAATCACTATAAATTAAAATATAACATAAATAACTATGAAATCACATTAAATACAAAGATAACATTATATCACTAATCATATAGTCTTCTCAATATACGATTCTATAGTGATTTGTTTTTTCTTGAAATTTATGTCTTCTTGAACTTCATCTTTAATATCATTGGACTCTTTAATATTTCTGACATTGGTACTCTAATAATATCTTTTTAAATCATAATAGTCTCTCTTGATATTCGTAGTATTGATACTTAAATATTCTCGATATAATAAATTAAAATAATTTTTTGTTAGTAAAGATGTTTATATAATTATATTTGATTAATATTTTTTTTCTTCATTAATGTATAAATTAATAAATTATTAATTTATATGTTAATTAATAATCTGATAAGATAATATTTTTTGCCGGTCTCAACAGTATTAATTTATAGAGGTTCTACTGTACATGTATGTCGTTTTTAGTGTAATATATATATTTTCTTGTCTTTTTTATACTACGTGTAATTTTTTATTACTAATTTTTCTAAAACTACGTGTCATTTTTAAGCCAATCACTTTTAGAACCGGGAAATTTAGAATAGGAACCGGAAAATTTTAGAAATGGAACCGTAACCGGAATCGGAACCGGGAAATTTGAATCAAAACCGTTACCGGAACCAGAACTGAGAAATTTTTGAATCGGGAACTGTTACAAAAAAAAAAAAATCCTGATTTTTCGGAACAGGGACAAAGAAAAGTTAATTTCCCGGTTCCCGGTTCCGGTTTCACTCCTAATTATAGCCTTGGGAATATATCATATATGTCATATGTGTAAGGGGTATATTTGTATTGAGTATAAGAAGGGAATGCTTGAAATTTAAGTTATGAAGTAAAATATAATTTAAAGGGTATGTTTGAGAAAGAAAGATGCTTTTGAGTAGGGGTGAAAATTTTGTACTCGCTTCCCGGTTTCGTCCCGGTTCCGGTCCCGGTACCGGACCGTTTTTAGTAAAAAACTAGTTTTTATTTTTATTTTTATAATACCCTAAAAAGGGACGTCCTGGTTCCGGTTTGAAAAACCATAACCAAAACCTGTTTAAAATATGAATAAATGTATGGAACGATTTTATGAATGATTGTTCTTTAATTTTGTTGAGTTGAAAATGTTAAATCTTTAATATACCTAAAATAACAAATGACTAAATATTTATTGTCGATTTCTTTTATCATTGATCCAACTTTTCCTGCCGTTTTTTTAGTTATGCTCTGAAAAAGTTTGTTGTCGTTTTTTTTTTTTTTTTTTTGGAGTTTGTCTTTAGCAAGCTTTATGTCATTTTCTATCGTTTGCTATTTCTCTCATCAGCGTTTTTTTTTTAATCCCCCATATAATATAGTAATAGAATAGTATATATATGCTTATGATTCTATCAAAAAATGAAATAAAATATGCTAATGATGTAACTTTCTGGTTTTGGTTTACCCGGATCCGGACTAAATTGCCTAACGACCATTTAATCGTGCCGTTGGATTCAATGACTCACGGCCTAGTTTTTTCATTTAAAAATAAAATAAAATAAAATAATAGCAGTAGAATCCGAACGTTGGAATAATAAATTTTATTAAAAATTAATAGTAATAAACACTATAAAATTATATCTTCACATAATCCTGATATTATAATTAAAAAGTTAAAAAAATTATTTCTAAAATATAAGATCTTAATTTTATATTTTGAAAAACAAAGAGCCCTAATAAAAATATGTAGTATCAGAATGCACTAACTAATTATGTATGTATATAATACTATATATATATATACATAATATTAACTAATTGAATTTTATTGGTTAATTTTGATGATTAATTTTTCAGACTGAGCGGCATGAACATTGACGATAAAGAGTATTTAAAACTGAAGATAACCTCTCCTTTTCATCGCTGTCAATCACACTTATGCTTTTGTTAGATTAATTGGCAGGCAGCAGCACAGTAAGGGCGCAACCATTGTGGAATAAAAAAAAAAAAAAAAAAGTTGGTAATTCATAGTCTTTATTGTCGAGCGAAAAGAAAGTTAGTGATTTATACCGTCTTTAGTATCTCAATATGGTCATTAATATGTTATTTATTTATTTTTGTTTTTGTTTTCATCTAATTGAAGCCCTGTCATTTAGTATCTCAATTATTTTTTACTTGGACTTTTTTCCTCGGTCGAGTCGATACCTTCTTATATGATAAATATGATAGTAAAGAAAACCAAAGAAAAATATGCTATGTATAAAAAGTTATATATCTAATTGTTTAGGGTGTCAACTCATCGAGCTCCATGGCCATACCTAGCGACATGTAGATGCTTTTCATGATTCCGAGCTGCTCTATATAGAGATCTATTCTCTTAATTCTTTATCTAATTCCATAAATCGGAAATTTGATATTACTCGATCTATATGAATTGGGATTTGGGGTTATAAGTTAGGGTATTGACATACAAAATAAGGCTTAATATTTAAAAAAAATGGTAAATTTGAATATACATATATGTATATATATAAAAATAAAATCAACTCGCATTATAAATTTCGGTTCTCATATCTGTAGATTTATTATAGCCATAAACAGCATTTCTTTCACAATGAAAAAAATTACATATGAGTGAGGGATTGAGGGTTTTAACGTTTCCGTCCAAATATATACAAGAGAATTTTATCAAGTATGACATGGTACTAAGACAACAAATTTCCTAAATTTTGATATTTTAGTTTTCTTTTTCATTAAAAATAAGCTTTGATTAATGGTATTTATTTGGTTTCATATCACTTTTCCATTCTATACTTCAGTTTCTTATATCCAGAATTCATTACTAGCTAAATTGATTAATAGTTTTTTATTTCCTCTTCATTTTTTCCAAGACCTTCAACTTCTCTTATGCAAAGGGTTTGAGGAAATGAATCGATCTATTTTTTTTTTTTTTTGTGGAAATCAAGTTTACATTAACCTAATATATGTATATATTCATTATTTATACAAATCAATTTTACATAACCCAATTTCAAAAACAAAAAAAACTTATATATATATATATATAAGTCTGTATAATGGATTAAGCATGTGCTTATTACATAACATATTTAAGCTTTAGATTTTAAAATATGTCTTATACTAAAATTTAGTCAAATTATGTGAAGAGATTTATCAATATGCCACCAACTGATAAAAATAAAAAAATTAAAAAAAAATTAAGGGTGATATATGCCACAAAGTTAGAGATAGAATAGAGGAAATAACTATTCCTATAAAGTGATCTGATATTTATCTTTATCATTTTTTTTATAATTAATTATTGAATTTAAAATATTCAAGTATAATACACGATAATTTAATAAATTCAAAAATATATTTTCTAATTTTACAATCAGTAATTGATCACCACCCAGCGAAGCGCGGTGTCGTCCCACTAGTTAAAGTAAACGTTAGAGAAATCATTCTCTCTCCAAGTAAATCAAATTAATCTATTTATCTAAATATGTATTTTCTAGGATTCTCCGAAATTTCTAGTTTCAGAGATGAAAAGATCTTAGAAAACCCAACAATCTTGTCATTTATCCACTCTTCTTTTTCGTTTCTTGCCACGATATCGAACCCACACTCACATGCACATGCAAGAAGGACGTATATATATATATATATATATATATATATATATATATATACATATTCATTTCTATCAAACTAATTATGTTAAAAAATGTGAATCAACTGCTGTCATATATTCATTAATTATTATGGCTAAATCTAATCAATATTATAAAGGAAAATATTAAGTAGATTTCTTTTTTCATGCGCATAAAATGGGGAAAGAAAATCGTGGTAATTATTAGTTGACAATTAGCCATCGATGTTATAGAGAAAAAGTAGGGTATTTTATTTATTTAATGATGATTAAAGTAAATAAAACCCTAATATATATATATATATATATATATATATATATATATATATAAATAATAGTACACTGTGAAACTCTTCAGTCTTCTTTGAAATCTTCCGTTTCCGAATCTTCTTCAATGGTAAGCTCTATCTTTCGATTTCCGTTGACCAATCTTCAAGCTGCGTATTATACACACTCTTTCGTTATTCATCGACGTACGTTTCTAGGGTTTAGGGTTTTTATTTTCTGTCAAAACGATGAAAGCAAGATCAATTTCCAGTGTTTGAATAACTCTAGCTCTGCTTATTAGTTTCCGGATCGATGATAGATATCAGAAATGATCTGCAATTGATTCCTGCTTTCCGGCGAGTGTTTTCTTACTATTTTTTTTTTGGGTAAAAGTATCTCTTTTGAATCGAATTGTGATTAATTATTGTTGATTTGTAATTTGTAAGGGACTGGTAGCAAGTTCTATGAGCATCATTTTAATTTCAGGTCGAAATCCGAAGTTAACGAGGGTTTAATCCGGAGTTATATATATATATATATATATATATATATATATATATATATATATATTTAGAATCGTTGTTTGATCTCTGTCATGTATATTTTTTATTCGATAATCGATTCTTTTGATTAATTATTTTGCTTTCATGTTATACAAAATGATCGTTGATTGTTGAACCTTATTCAAAATGGAGTAGTGTTACGATGGAGAGTCGCGTTGACCTAATCTCGGGGCTGCCTTTCTGTGTTTTGCATCATATATTGTCGTATCTCACGAGGGAAGAGTTGGCCAACACCTTTCTGTTGTCTAAGAAATGGTATTCCGTTCGCAAGTCCTTTCCGGTTCTAGATTCTCGGCAACCCTATGAATTAATGGAAGACTTTCCCGTCTACGGGAAGGAGCAGCTTCGACAATTCTTGGATTCCGTTGACAGGTTTCTGCAAAGTCTTGTTCGGAGTAAGCTTTGCATTAAGAGACTCAGTTTGTTATGGTTTTGCGTTGATTACGACTCGCTTCGATACATGGTTGCTATCCGCTCTTCACAACGGTGTTTTAGACCTATTGTTCTATGTCAACGTCGCTTCAGAAGAAAACGGTGAGCGTTTGCAGTACCCTCTCTTTGATACATCTTTTGCACTCAACTCCTCACAACTCTCTGGTTCTTCCCCCTTTTTTTTCCTGGAAAAATTAACGCTAGGTGCGGTTCACCTAAGTGAGCGTATAGTTGGCGATATCATAAAAAATTGTCCTAGCATCCGTGTTCTTTCTCTTCAGGATATATCTGGTTTGAAAACTCTCAATATATTCAAACTTGACAAACTTGTGAGTCTGACTGTATCGTTCGTGACATCTTGTTGTCATGAACTCGAGAGCATTTCTGTCGACGCCCTCTCTCTCGAGCAGTTTTCCTTTTCTTCCAAAGAACCCGATGTGACATGCGAGATCAATTTGACTGGTTGCTGCAATCTGAGGAAACTAGAGCTAGTCCACAGCTTCATCACCAATGCCCAATTTCATCAGCAAATCTCTAGACTTCCTCTCCTGGAGTCTCTCGATATTTCATATTGCCATGATTTGACGAGGATCAACGTCTCTCTGCAGCGGCTTAGTTATCTCCGGGTGTTCGGTTGTCGTGGTGTCCGCGCGCTTAAAATTTATTCTCCCGCTCTATCAATCGTTGATGACACAAGCGCTTTATTGCCCAATATCGTCTTATTATCAAAGGTATTTTCTTGTTCATCTACTTATGTCATGCTATCTTTTATTTTTAAGACGTCACCATTGTAGTTCGTCGTCCCACTGAGTATTGGTTTCATTCATGGCAGTTGAGTTTTTATGGTTACAGCAAAGTCAAACCTAGTCCCCAAAATATGAATCCGGTTTAAACCCGGATTCATTAAAAAAAATTAAAAAACCCGGATACCGAAATATCCGGATCCGGGTTTTTCCCGAACCGGATATTTCGGTATCCGGGAAACACACAACCCGGATAAAGTATTATCCGGGTTTTTTTAAATAAAAAAAAATGTGTTTAATCTGGGCCGTTGGATCGTAGATCCAACGGCCCAGATTAAAGTGCCGTTGGAAAAAAAAAGTAAAACAAATCCCGGATCCGGATATATCCGGGATTTTTTTTTCCCGGACCCGGATATATCCGTATCCGGGTTTTGGTAAATAAAAAAAATAAATCCGGTCGGATGGGTTTTTACCATACATTTTGGGGACTAGTCAAACCCAGCAAAGATGTAGATCCCGCACCGGTCGAAGTGGGCTGTTTTGATCTCACTCGTCTTAGTATCGGTTCATTCTATAGGGAGAATTTTCTAGACGCACTACTTTCGAGTTGTCATCCGAGGATAGTATCAATGACCGCCTATAGTGGCGATAAAACCGAGAGGGATAATTTTGTAATGGTATGACGTTTAACAATCTCTGTTTAGTTTATTATTGCTTAAAACTAGGCTTTCCAGATCGAAGTGTTTCTCTTGACACTAGACAAATCTTGTTCGCTTACAAAAGCTTAAGATTGATGTTGTGTGCAGGTTCTGTGCAAGTTGCTGCTGGAGCGATGCCATTTGTGGCCCTGCAAGTGTTGGTGCCATCGTTTGAAGGATGCAAGGATCGAGAGCCTCGGAAGTGACGGAGAGATCGAGCAGGAGCATGAGCTGACGCCATTATTGTCAATTCTGACGCGTAGTAAAGTACGCGTTAGATTGGATTGGGATCTTTCAGGGATACAAGGATTAGGGTTTCTAGAGAGACTTTCAGTATCTAATCTTTAACAATATTTATATCCAACAGTTGTGCCAAAAGACGATATCTAATTTTTAATATTATCAATTTATTTTAAATTATCGATAAATCCTCAATATATTTATTAAAACTTTATGTTTTTTCTTTCTGTACGTAGGTGTATAGGGGGTTTTGAAGAATAAATAAAGTAAAATAAACTCTAATCCCTTAGTCAATCAGAGATAGGTAAAATGATTTTGTTTTAGTTAGTGTATTTATGACTACTTAGAGCTCTATCCTTCAAAAAAAAAAAAAAAAGAGCTCTCTTAGTTTCATCTCTAGAGCAAATCTTAGTTTTTATAAAAAAAATCTATAATTAAAATCTTTATATTAGAAAAAATCCAAAAATATTTTTAAATATGATTATTTCACTTAATGTCCGTTTCTATATATATATATAGGGATTATATATATATATATATTAATTACAGGATCTCTTTTCAAAAGCAATGATTTTGGGCCATATTCACTTTTCAACCACGTAAATCATAAAAGCAACTTTTAACTTTCAACACGTTTAAATCTCTGATTCACTTTTAACCATATGAAACCAACTTTCAACACTGTTGAGTTAACGGCCCAATTACGTGCCACGCAAGTCATCTCTGCATTCATTAAGATACCATTTCGGGTAGTAATACATTTCACATGAGTAGTAAAATGTCGGGTCACTCTATCATGTTCCTCGCGCTTCTGCTCTTAATCGCCTCTACAACGAGAGCTAGAGCTGCAGCAAAACGTCGCCAACTTCATTCGCGATGCGTCGCAACGCCTCCTCGCGAATCGCGACGAGTCGCGATTTTGCGGCAAAAGTCGCGATTCGTCGCGATTTGTGACACGCGTCGCGACCGTCGGATGGGGATCCGTGTGAAGCCAATCAACGGCTCAGATTTGTGATCCGCGTGATTTTGTCTCTTTGTGGCATAAATAACACACTTTTTACCCGAATTTTATTACCCAACCACAATTCCTACCCACTTTACTCGAATTTCAACCCAAGATTTCAAATTTAATAATTTTTTCACCCACTTTCCCCTCACAATTATTCACCCACTTCACCCACCTCAATAATTATTCACCCACCCCACTCTTTCCTCAAACCCTATAAATACCACCTCTTCCTCCCTCATTTCCTCACCAACAATCTCTCAACTCTCTCTCAAATTCTCTCAACTCTCCAAGTTTTTTCCACTCTCAATCTCCAAAGTCCCAAAGTTCCAAAGTTCTAAAGTTCCAAAGTTCCAATTTTCTAAAGTTCTAAAGTTCTATCATTATGTCTCGAAGAAGCGGGGGTAGTTCCGGGGGTCGGAGGACGGCTAGGAATTTGCAACCCCAATTTCAACTCGGGGGAACAGCGCAACCTACGCCCGACGACTACATTCCCGTTATGCTACCCGACGAAATATTTCCCTCCCAGCCCAACCCAAATTATCCCGATGATACAGTACGGTCTCTAAGACCTAGTCTAGTCCGGGCGATGGGCCAGCACGACGCGAATCCCCAACGTGTGTCACGAGAATTGGTCGAAGCGGTGGCTCAATCTAGGGGGGGAATTAACGATCCTTTTTTCGATCTCATGTTTCAACAACAAGCCGATTACAGAGCTCAACGTCCCGAAGGTGCCGATCCCGACGAAACTCAACGTCCCGACGATGCGGATCCTGACGACTTTGATACGCCGCCCTCGGTCTATGGTTCAAATGTTGGGGTTTACAACCGCGGTTCGCCCCTACCTTCCAACCAAGATAGCGGTGAAGCGTCCGTTGCCCGTCCTCGACGTGCTCGACGTCCAGCTACCGGGTAATAACCTTTAATCCTTTTTTTATTTCATTAATTATTAATTTTTATTAATCCGAATTTTTGTACTTAGTAATAAATAATAAATAATAATTAATAATTAATAATTAATAATTAATAATTACTAAGTAATAAGTAATAAATAATAATTAATAATTAATGAGTAATAAATAATAATTAAAAAATAATAATTAATTTTTAATAATTAATAATTATTGAATAATAATCACTTGAAAGTCTTAGTATGCTCTGTGGTTGCGGTTCCGACTGATCTTCCACATCAGAAACGATTTTCTTGAGATTTAATAATCATTTAATCATATTATCTTAATTAATTAATTTTGTTTAATTTTTTTACCTTAAATATTATAGTTTAATTATTTTAGCTCAATTAATTTCTATGTGTGGTAATTATTATAAAGTTCTTAATGAAATACGGTGTCTTAGAAAGATTGGTTTTTAAATAAGGTTTGCTTTGCAATCTCCTCCAAGCTAGCCTGGGAACCTCGGGGAGTTCTGTCTAGAAAAGCTTGGGCCTAAAGCGAGATCATAGCATCCTTTCCAGTCGATCTGGCCGTGGAACCTCGGGGAGTTCCGTCAAAAAGAGCTTGATAATGATTTCCACACATAGAAAATACCATTTTTAATTTCGTTAACTCTTTTAATTAACTATATGAAATTTAATTAAATTAATATGATTAATATTAAGATATAATAAATGTAATATTTTTTGTAATACTTAATTTATTATTAATCCGATGTAATATTCCTTTGTTTTAACAGCGCAACACCTTCGGCCTTGGCGTGGGGACGACCAAACACGGCCCCAGTGTGGCAATTTTTCCACGAAGATCGGCGGTTGGAGAATGGCGAACGCATCAAACTCGCCACGTGCAAAAATTGCGGCAAAGTACTAGACGCGATGGGTGACCTCGGAACCGGATACTTGAAAAGACACGCAAGAGCATGCTTCCCGACCGGGCAGCTCGAAGAGGTAAACACAGCACAGGTAAGTGCCCTTTCTGCAGTTAATTTACGGAAATGGACCCTCGAATGGATAATTTCTACGGGCGTGCCGCTGAGTTTTGTCGAAAATTCCAACCATACCCGATATATGGAAAGGATTAATCCGACGTACCAGCAGTTTTCCCGTACAACTTATACCCAAGACATGGAAACCGTATATGCTATGCAAAAAAACCTTTTGGTCGATTTTTTTAAAATGTCTAGCATAAACGTCGCTTTTACCACCGACCTGTGGAGCGGTCCAAGTTTAAACAACTATATGAGTCTGACCGCCCATTCGTAGACGACGAGTGGAATCCATGTCAAAGGCTTTTAAACTTATCGCCATTCGAGGGTCGTCATACCGGGCAAAACATTGCCGAAAAATTAATTGCTTTATTTAATGCTTGGGGTTTACAAAACCGGGCAATTTCCATTACCTTAGACAATGCCGCAAACAACAACGCCGCGATTTTAATCTTGGAATCTAGTTTGCCCGGTTCGCCATTTAAAAATATTTTACATCAACGTTGTGCTTGTCACATAATAAATTTAATTGCACGAACTAGCGTTTAGCCGGAGACTCAAGCAACGGATAGATCGGGGGGAAGCAGGGGAATCCAGCACGGGACCGGCACGGGCGGACATACCGGACGCCGCACCGGCAGAAGTTAAGCGATACTACGGCCTACGGTTCGAGGACGATTCAGGCGAGTTCGATGTGATAAAGTGGTGGAAGAATCAACGGGACAGATTCCCGATATTGGCGAGAATGGCGAGGGATATACTGTCCATCCCCATTTCAAGCGTTGCTTCGGAGAGCGCATTCAGTACGGCTCAGTACGTCATAAACGACCGGAGGGCGTCAACCACCAACACACACGTCGAGCAAATAGTGGTGTTGAATGATTTGTTGTACCACAACCCGGTGATTGCCGAACGGTCCGACCAAACCGAACTGGAGCTAATGACTGAAAGGTTTAACGCCTTGTTCCCCGAGTGACGCAATACAACCGCCAATGATGTGCTCTTTCCTCTCTTGGTTTTATGTCCCTAAGGAGGGTTTTACAAGAGAGGTTTTAGTGAGGCATCTTGTAATATTTACACTGAATATTTACAGCTTTCTTCCACCTTATTGTAATATTCACAATGAATAATACAATTTTTTTTTATAAATTTCTCGTCTTTTCGTATTTATTTATATCTTAAGTAAATTTGTTGAAATTATTAGTATGTTACAAACTAATATTTATTAACATATGTTACAACTTTAAAATTAAAAATAAAAATCAATATTATTAATATGTTACAAAATAATAAGTTATAACAAACTTTAATATTAATTTTGAAAAAAATACATTGTAGATATCAAATTTAAATAATTAACTTACTTACATATAATTTTGAAATAATTAATAAAGTTTTAAAATTAAATTCGGGTAAAAAGTTAAAAAAAAATACATTTCAAGAAACCAGGTACTTTTGCCGCAAAAAAGCCTATAAAATCGCGAAAAATCGCGAACAACCGCGACTCTCAGCGTCGCGACGAGTCGCGACCAGAACAGTCGCGATTTTTGGCGACTCGGTCGCGACTCGTCGCGACGCCGCGAGTCCCGAGAGCTGTGCAGCCTCGGATGACGTGCGTCGAAGAGGAAAGACGGGCTCTACTGAGCTTCAAACGCGATCTTCGCCCGATCGGAAACGCCACCGACAATCCGCTTTCTTCTTGGGGGAGCGAAAACAACAAGAGGGATTGTTGCAAGTGGTTCGGAATTCGCTGCGGACACGATTCCGGCCGTGTGGTGAGCGTTGATCTTTCTCAGCAGGCTCGATCCTTCTTTGGAGGTAAGCTCGGCCCTTCGTTATTTGAGTTGAGACATCTTATTTATCTGAACTTGAATAGTATGAACTTCACGGGAAGCGAAATTCCGCGTGCCATCGGCACACTCTCCCAACTAAGAGACCTTAGACTCTCCTATACTTGTTTAATCGGGAAAGTTCCCGATGAGCTTGGAAATCTCTCGAGATTAGTGCACCTTGACCTCTCGCACAACCACCTTCATGGCTCGATTCCGGAAGCTTTCAATGAGTTGTCTTCCTTGAAGGAACTCAGACTCATGTTTAATCACTTAAACGGCTCGATTCCCGATATTTTTCAGAACATGACTGAGCTTGGTTGGCTTGATCTCGGATACAATATGCTTGAAGGGGAATTGCCCGGATCCATGTGGAACTTGAGCTCTTTGGTAGCTCTGAAAGTAGGATCAAATCACCTTCAAGGACAGTTCCCTACAATTGTCTCCCAATTAAAGGAACTAGATACTTTTGATGTGTCTTCAAACTTTTTCTTTGGTGAAATCTCCGAAGCTCATTTTACAAATTTTTTGAAGTTAAGAAATCTTGATTTGTCATCAAATTCACTGAGTTTGAACTTCCATGTCAACTGGACTCCCCCGTTTCGATTAAACTCTATTCTTCTTGGCAGGGGCGGAGGTATATGGGGCCAAGGGGGGACAATTGCCCTCACTTGGAAACCCAATACCTCATTTGGATCCACTACTTTGCCCCCACTTGATTTTATTTTTTATTTTTTTCCTTATTGATCTTCACCCAGGGACGGACCCAGCCCTATTTGGAGGTGGCTCATGTCACCCCAACTCAAAAATCGTTCTAAATCTTTATTATCTATTCAGTCAAGTGAAGAAAAAAAAATACGCCATTGTTGAGCTTGTGTTCTTCTCTGAGTTCTCTGTAATCTTTTTGCAATTATTTAAATAGTCCAAAAAGAAGTAGACTAGGTGAACGTGGGGTCTACAGTCTCTCTCATCTGTAGATTGTAGTTGCTTTTTTAAATTGAATTCTTTTAATTATCAAATCAAAAAATTGGAGCACATCTACAATAATGATAGCATAGGACCTATTCCTCTTTGATTATTAATTTAATTTATTATATGCGTGTGTGATGTGCTGATGAATTATAATAAATATATTCTTTTACACACATTTTATATTATGAAAACATATGTACATGAATATCAAATGTATTATTAAAAAAAAATATCAAATGTAGAAGAAAAAAGAAAAGCACGCATATAATATACACCATAACATACCTATTATCTAGTACTTAATGAAACTCTAAACTGAATAAATATTATTAATATAATACGTTACGATCAAAAGTGTATAGAAATAAGTATATGCTAATATACAGAAAGTACGTAGTGCAAAAGGCGAGAGTAAATTCCCGCCCCCCCTTAGATAATTCCTGGCTCCGCCCCTGCTTCTTGGGTCGTGCTCGTTGGGTCCTCATTTTCCGAAATGACTTCAATCTCAAACCAACTATGTCTTTCTAAACATATCTGATACTGTAATATCAAATTCTATTCCCACTTGGTTTTGGTAAGTTTCCGGTACGGTCGAAGCTGTAGATCTTTCTCATAATCAAATCAGTGGAGTAATTGGGAATAATATTTCCATACAACTGACTAATTTTATCGATTTGAGCTCGAACCGGTTTGAAGGTCTAGTCCCTCCATTTTTGCTTAGAGCCGATTATGCAAATTTGTCTGGAAATAGATTTCCAAAGCTAAATCTCGATTGTAATTTGACTAGTGACATACTCTTGGAGTTTCTGGATATTTCCAACAATAGCATAACCGGGGAACTTCCCGATTGTTGGTCGCGTTTCAAATGGTTAGACATTCTTGTCCTGTCAGATAATAACTTTTCGGGAAGAGTCCCGGCCTCAATCGGATCTTTTAGTTATATCCAATCATTGAAATTAAACAAAAATCAGTTTTCGGGAGAGATACCTTCAACCTTGAAGAATTGTACAAAGTTGAAAGTTTTCGATTGCGGAGAAAATAACTTGTCCGGAACGATTCCGCAGTGGTTAGGGCAAAGTTTCTTAGACCTTGCTATTCTTAGCTTGAGATTCAACAATTTCAATGGAGGAATTCCCGATTCTCTATGTCATTTGGCGTGGCTCATAGTGTTGGACTTATCATCGAATAACTTCTCCGGAACTATCCCGAAATGCATGAATAGTTTCAGAGCAATGATCAACGTGAATGTGAACACCGCTTATCGGACAACATTAACATTGGGGTATCAAGGCTCCCAAATTCTTTTTGGTGGCAGCCGTATTATTCCCAAAAGCTACGATGAAAGTATATCGGTGTCATGGAAAGGAGGAACTGCGGAATTCAAAACTACTCTTGCTTTAGTTAAAAGCATCGATCTTTCCGACAATAAGTTGAATGGGAAATCCCGAGCGAAATAACCGAGATTTCTCAACTGGTTTTGCTAAATCTTTCGAGAAACAATCTAAGCGGAAAGATTCCCACAGAGATTGGTCACATGAAATCCTTAGACATACTCGATCTCTCCGAGAACAAACTCGACGGAGAGATTCCTCAAAGCCTCGCTCAGATTGACCGTCTCAATATGCTTGACTTGTCAAACAGCAACTTGTCAGGAAGAATTCCAACGGGCACTCAGCTCCAGAGCTTCCAGGAAGCTTATCGGGGCAACACCGCACTATGTGGAGACCCACTTCAAAAGAATTGTCCAGACACATCGCAAATTGTTTCTGCAAGATCCGGTGGAGAATCCGACGAACTACATGACACGGGGCTCTATATTTCTGTGGCGCTCGGCTTTGTGCTTGCATTTTGGGCAGTTTGTGCTTCTCTGATCGTCTGTAGCAAAGTCGGACGCGCAAATTCGAAGCTCTTGAATTGCGCGGAGATCGGGTGTACATGAGAAGATTGAGTCAAATTCCCAGGTATCGATTTGATTAACCGTGTTTGCATATGAAATTTGTTCTTCAGAGATTTCGTTTTATGTTGTTTTCTCTTCGTTCTTGATCTGCAGATTCCGATGTTATTGTGTAATCTATGCTTTTGTAAGCAAATCTAAATCTTAATTAAACTTTGTCGTTTGGATTAGTTCTCAACTCTCACCGTGTCGTTTGCAAGTCTTTAAGAAGTTGACTTCTTTAATGAAACACTTAACTTAGCTTTCATAATACAATTAAATTGCTAAAAGACCTCAGATGGGATTTCATTCTAATCCATAATCATAAATACCCCCTGCTAAGAAACATGAATAGTGCCAAAAGAGGGTATGTTTTTTTAATAAAATCTCACTTAAGGTCATTCTTGCCAAAAGCCCTTCATAATATCGGCTTGCAAAGGACGGTGCGACATAAATTTATCAGAACTCGGAAGCAAGCATACCCAATCCCAATCATTTTATTTAAAACTAAATTTAAGAAGTTTATATAAATAAGGGTTAATCTCGGCAAAAGTACAAATACTCTAAAAAATGAACCAGTAGCTTTCAATTCTTTTTTTTTTTGCCCGGACAAAGTTTCATTTTTTTGGTTTTGTATCCCTATTGGTAGCTATCAGAAAGTTGGACGATCAAAGAATATAGTGGGATATGTACTTAAACGGGCGCACAATTGCTTTTTCAAGTCCCGAAAATGGCATAATCCATAGTTTGGAATTTCCACATAAGTGAAATGAGGAGACAAAACCAGAGAATTGGAACTTAATTTGTCTGGGTAAAAAAATAAAGAATTAGAATACAAAACCAAAATTTTGACGTGGCATGAGTAACGGTGGAGGACGAAAATTGTGACGGAGGTACCAATAGGGATACAAAATCAAGAATTGGAACTTTGTCCGGAAAAAAAAAAGAATTAAAACCTACTGATCCATTTTTAAAAGTATTATTACTTTGGCCGGGATTAACCCCTATAAATAAATATAATAAAAATAGAAAAAGAGAGATATCACAGAGAGTATTTTGTCTCAAATGATCAGAAATAGTATTTTGTTAAATAGCTCGTCAAAAAAAAAAAAGTATTTTGTTAAATAGTTTGATTTGATGGGTATTTATAAATAAAGTTTGCGATTAGGTAATTCAATAATTCATCTCTTTTTAGGACTTTGTGAATTAATAATCTCAATAACATAATATTTTGTATATTCCTCTTTTTAATTAAATTTATTAAATTATTATTTAATATATTAATCAACTCGATAACATAATAAAAAAATTTATTTCAAAAAATAATAATTAATGAAAGTTTTTGTTTAAGAAAATAAATAATAATAATATATAATACACTTTAAATTAAACATAAGCCGAAAATAAATAAAATATTTTTTTAGATTTTTAATTTTAACAAATGATCGACGATAAAAAAAACATTACAATAAAATCCTTTAAGTAATTTAGCAAATAACTAACTTAATTAGCTACTAACACACAAACTTGTCTAATAACAAAACTAACTACTTATTTTTATGCTTGACTAAATATTCTAACTCCACACATGCACACGTACACAATTTCCGTACGCATACACTAAATTTTAGTATATTTGTGGTCCGTCATCACACTTACAATACAAAACTTGGTGCGTTTCTTTCCTATCACTGTCGTTTGTGTGAGAAAGTACAGAGATGACGGATGCATAATATCCAATCTTTAATATTGTCTTGAGTTGGCATCCAAAAGCATACAATAATTGAATGTTCACCAGTCAATACTCGATCAATATTAATAACGAAATTGACATGAGAGGTGATGTAGAGAGAAATACGAAAAACACGTCTTTGCGATATAAAATTCGATTTCATAAGCAATTGCTCGATTTTTTATATCATCATCAACTAAAAATCTACACACGTTTTTCTCTTGCTTATATAGCATAAATGAAACCTAATAATACTCATAAAAAGCTTTATATAATGTACTTAATATAATTAAAATAAATAAAATATAATAAAAGAGAATGACTCATATGCATGAATCAAGGGGATTTTATTTCCGATTAGCCCATCACGTACTGCACCAAGAGGCCATAAAATGATGCAAAAGTTGACTTGAAGACTTTTAGAGCCAAACAATTAATAGTGTTGCTTGTTGAATAATATGGAAAATGAGCCAACAATAATACCTCCGCTATGAACTTATTTGGCTTATTGGCAACTCCACTTCATACCTCTCCAAGATTTCACGGGTTTAAACTTTATGGGACACAAATGCGTGACCCCTTTACATATTGTAAACATGACCAATAATATCACTTGTTCTTACACTGAATATATTTAATAATAAGAGACTGCATTGTAAACACTAATAATAATAATAATACCAACTCAACTGTTTTCATTTATATTTCATCTTCTGTTTGTGAAAACTTGATTCGATTTTTTGTGGTGAAAACTGATCTGGACTCCTATGTTTACAGATTATGTTCGATTATTCATTTTTTTCTTCCCTATTTTGATATATAAATACCGTTCAAAATTGTGCAGCATAATCTCAACGTCACATATGGTGATATAAGTCTCAAAGTTTGCAACTTCAGAGATATTTCCAACAAGTTTTCTTGGAGGCTTTTGGATCGTTATCTCCAAATCAGAAAAAACATGGATTCACCGATTGTTAAAACTAAAAGCTATCTATTGAATAACCCACTAAAAAGATTGTTGTCGTTTGCTTTAATTACTACTTTATGCAAAAAAAAATTCTCACATGGGCCTATCAAATGCCTTTTCCATTATATATATTTATATAAGTGATTATAAATAACAAATTATAATACACAAAATTATATTAGTGCCATTTCCTTACATCCCTAAGACTAAGACCACTTCACTTTCCTAGTTTCAATTCTGCACACATTAAAAAAAAAAACATGCACTATCATCCTAAATGGTCGCCTCTTTCTGGGATGTTTGTCGTGATTCTTCTCTGCTTGATCACCTGCCGCGGCTCTGGAAAGAACGGTTCCGTGGTGGGAGAAGGCTCTCCAAACGGCCGACGTCGGAACACTTCCGAGTTATGCATTGGAGCGGAGAGGCGGGCTTTGCGGAGCCTCAAGCGCGACCTTCGCGCAAGGGAGTATGTCAAAGAACATCCTTTATCATCTAACAGTATTGTCGAGGCATTATATATTCAGCCGCGGCGTAGAATCAAAACTTTCGATGTGGTGTAAATGTTTTCGCCGTGGCCATATGTCGTAATAAAAAAGCTGTTATTTTTTTTTTTCGTAGTGGCCTTTACAGATATTATATCTTCGGCGAAAATTGTTCCGGCACGGCTATTTTTTGCGATAAAAAACTGCCAATATTTATCACCCCGGCTAAAATTTAGGCCGCGGCGAGGTTTAAATATAACATCGCAGTGCAAATTTACCGCCGTGGCTGTTTTTATATAAAAAAAAAATTATTTTATTTTATTTTTTGCTGCAGCTTTATTGTTTTGCGGCATTGTTCGTAATAATGGCCTAGGCTTTTTTTTTTTCGCTTCGGCCAATGTTCACTTTCCATTTGTTCGTAATAATGGCCTAGGCGCATATTTGTTCGCCTAGGCTAATTTATACAAAAAAGAAATTCCAAGTTGATTTATTTTTTGCTGCAGCTTTATTGTTTTGCGGCATTGTTCGTAATAATGGCCTAGGCTTTTTTTTTCGCTTCGGCCAATGTTCACTTTCCATTTGTTCGTAATAATGGCCTAGGCGCATATTTGTTCGCCTAGGCTAATTTATACAAAAAAGAAATTCCAAAAATAAAAACATATTAAAAAAGCACCAATTGTATCCTTCAATTAGAATTCCAACTAAAATAAACATCAATGCAACATTTATCCAATCACATAATTTAACTGTGCATAACAAACATTCAGCAAATCTATAATTTACATCGTAACTTATAAATTGAAATCAACCACTTCCTCTACGTATTGCATCGCTTCGAATCTAACCTCGTCAATTTCGGCTTGAGAATACGAATCCTTCTTCTTTAAAAGCCATGAAATGCTGTGCACAATAATATCTCGCATGTGGCGCATAACGTAATATCCGCACTCAAAATTTTCAGGCTGTTTTGGAGAATCTCGCACGTTATAAAATACTGTACTTGAGCCCTCATTCATCCGGACATTCTTGTGTGCAAGCTTGAAGTCTTGGAGAGCTCTACAATATACATGCAACATACACCAACATAGTTTGGATAATTAACATTTTAAAAATAATTAACATTTTAAAAACCGAGAACGATTCACAACAATAATGAAAACATATAAAAACTTACATATTTATGGCATATTTGAGCTCTGGAAATATATTGCCGCCTTTTAGAGGATTAAAAATAATCACTAGATCTTTGTAGGGAGCGATCACCACGAGAATCCAATGATTATTGCAACCATTGTACGGCAAGAGCATTGTACGGTCCGTCTCGCATTTGGCAAGCGCGTTGTATAGTTCTTTGGCTTGCGCCCTTAAATTTTCTGTTGTTATGAAGGCGAAAGGTTCTATGAAACCTATTTTTAGGTTCCTATCATCAACATTCTTATTCATTTTTAGCCAACTGCAAAGGATAAATAAGGGTTGTTCAAAAACGACATATTAGAATATCTTAGAAATTAATTAAATAATTAAACGAACAAAAAAAAACATAGATGTAAAGAAGACGTACCTCATGTAAATTGATATCCATGTTGCGCCTATTTCTTTGAAACTTATCATATCGTACATGTCGGCAAAATCGATTGGGAAACTTTTCTGATCTGTACCTTTATCGTTCTGGATTTGTACAACGAGTACGTTATTGGTATTCAACATCTTAGCATTGGCATAAGTTGCAAGCCACTTAAACCTAGGCAAAATGCCTTCCAACGATATACACTCTTCTCCTTTCATAGCAAATGACTCGCTCGTGTTTAGTCCAAACCCCCGTTCCATAGCGAATGAACGACCTTGCATTTCTCTATGGCGATTCAAAGCGTTTTTATTCATGAAGTCTTCGGTCTCATTTCCATCCTCCACTTCCGCTTCTACTTCAAGTGGCTGCGGCATCTCCAGTTGCTGCAATCGCGGTCGCTTATTACCTCGAGCGGTTTCAGTAATAGCACCGCCACGTGTAGTTTTTTCCTTTTTCGGCCCCATTGAAACCTAATATAAATGGAACAAAATAAACGTTACAAATGTTCAAACATAACAAATAAACCGACATAAATAAAGACAAATTCACCCGAAAGAAGCAAAACAACAAAAAATTTAAAATAAAAACATAAAATTAAAACTGTTTGAACTTGGAAGGACTACAATCATAATCAACACACAAATACAGTACAACTTTTTTGAGCAAAATTACATACAACACACTAGCAGAACTGGATTATTTTATAACCATGTCGATTCGAAAATCAAAATCCGATGGAACCCAACAAAGATTTTAACTCAAAATAAGAAGAATAATGAGACAGCACTAGGTTTTAGCCACAACCATAATACTAAAATGTTGAAAATTAATGATTTAACTGAATGAATTTCATCATTATTTAAAACCTTTTTTTTCACACAACTTGGAAGAATATCCTTAAACTAGCTTTTAGGTTTGTTAATGTTCTTCTTCACTATAGAAAATTAATCATCGTACTAAAAAAATTAAGGAAAAAAATCAGTCTTTTTCTAATCATTTTACTGAACGAATCAAACCTAAAGCAAGAGGTACATTTGTTAATAAGCAATTGATCAAATCGAATCAAATATATCAAAACTTAAAATTAATGATACAAAATCAATATTCACATTGAACCAGTAGCTAAGCCAAAAATAATTGATGAATTAACAAAATTCCCATTGAGCTAGAAAAATTCTTAACATGTTTCGTTGAACCCGAACATATAGTATTTTTAAAATAATGTGGTTCTACAACTTTTCTTGATATGAATTTACAAAATCGAGTTGGTTCTCTTGATTAGAATATTCAAGAAACCATGTGTTCTCTTTTCATGATCCAACACTTGGTTTAAGAGAAATTTCCAAAAAAATTATCGAACCCGAGTTGGGTTTTATAGTAAATATATGCAGTAAGAGTTGAAACAATGAATCAGATGTTCATATCTATATAGAAACCAACTGAATTCTGAAAAGTAAATAAAGAGAAACCCAAGAACAGAATTCAATAAGTACCTCCAAATCAGAACCCATTGAACCATTGGAGGCTTTGTGCTGCAGTATCTCTCCACCAGAAACCATAGATCTGCTCATAGAAAGAGACACGTAACATGAATTAATAAAGGGCACCGTCGGAATTAGTGAATCAAAATAAACAGAATCGGCATCCATGTTGTCGCACCTGATAAAATTGGTCTGGGTTGAAAAGGTTTGAAGTAACTCATCTTTACTCTCAACGAGAGTCAAGGCAAATGTATCCTGAAGAACGTGGCAAAGTAAAGACCATATCCACAGATTTGAAATGTTATCTAATTCTAATACCGTACCTTAAGAGCTGCATTCAAGTCTGTGATCCCTTTGCCTCCCTAAAAACAATAAAAAGACAGAACAATAATCAGGGGAAATGTGACGATGGAAAGGCAGAACAAAAACGTAAATGTCAAAACTTACATCAGATGTGCTATCAAATGCGATGTCGGCAAATGCATGAAAAGATACGCTGCTAACCCATATAGTAATCTGCAGCAACACGCATCTTAAGAACCCAAAAGTGCCAATGAGTCCATGGAATTTGAGCAGAATATTATCTCACCTTCAATCCTTGGTAACCATAGATTTTTCCATCTTCTCCGAAAAAAGCATTCAAATCAACTGGCTCGATAAGAAAGCCACTCGAATCGCCCACTTCCTCTTTGCTAGAAACTACAATGTTATGATAAAAAAGCAAGCTTCATAACATCAAAAGCAAAAGCATAGTGATATGTATTACAGATTCATAAGAAACCAATGAGATTAACACACCTAAGTAAATCTGAATGCAATCACTTGCCTCGACTCCCGAATCTGCACCAAATCATGAAATCGAATAAAAAATCCGAGCTCAAAACAACAGAGAGAGGAATCATGAACGAGG
Source organism: Parietaria judaica (assembly GCA_954871525.1). NCBI lineage: Eukaryota > Viridiplantae > Streptophyta > Magnoliopsida > Rosales > Urticaceae > Parietaria > Parietaria judaica. The sequence continues at coordinate 664,738 of OX940864.1, read as the reverse complement.
ACGAAGTTCCATTTTCAGGTAATTTCAGGGGAGAAGATCCGAAAAGAAGAAACGGAAGTGGTCCGACATACCGATGCAGGGGAATCCAACACGGCGGCGCTTCTTGGGGTCAGCGGCGGCGAGCTGCTGCTTCTGACCCATCGAGGAAGCTAAGGTTTCAGCGGAGCGGGAAATGGGAGAGAAGAAAGGCGCGGGAAAATCCAAGTGTACGAAATTCGGGTGTCGGAGAAGACGACTCTGTCACGTGCGATGCGCGTGAGGACCAGGTCATGGGCTGGGCTGGGCTGGGCTGGGCTTGGTTGGGTTGTGATGAAGTAGGCGTAAATTTTTAAGAGTATATGTTCATGTAGTTTTTTTTTCCTTCTTAAATTGAAAATAAAATATACTTAAAGTTAAAAGTAAAATTCCCTAAAATCAAACAACCCTTACTTTAAATAGAGCTGAAATAGTACATAAAATAGATTAGGGGGAAACGAAACAAACAAAACAAAATAATAATAATAATAAAAATTACAACAAAACTACTCAAACTTTAGTAAAATAATAGCAGCATAATAAGCATCCAAAGTCGAGAAAACCTATATTTTATTTTTTGTTCAAGATTTATAACAAATGTTGGTCAAACTTTATAGCATTGTCATACTATAAATTATAAAAAAGAAAAGTAAAAAAATTAAAAAGTAAAACACCTTGTGACACTCAACTTAGGCGACATGCGTTTAACTAAAAAAGAAAAACGTGGTATCGTGATGCAAGCTCTCCTCAATGGTGGGGTGATCCTTGCAGAGGCCCATTTGTATCATGTCGTTAACGAGGTTTGCGTCGTGCGTTTAACTAAGGCTTCCGATATCGTTTTCGGGATCAATGTCGTTATTTATTAGTCTAAATAAATACCTTGTCGTTTTTTCGGGAGACGAAGTCCTACATCAACGGAGGACAGTGGGAATATGTTAACTTGTTGCTCAGTTTATCTCCAAGCCATTACATAAGCGAGATAAGAGAAGAAAAAAAATACCTGAAAGATTTAAGCTTTGAATCTGAAAAGCTTGACAGCCTTTTGGGCCGCACTTGCAATTGGGCCTTGCACTACCAAAATGAGCCCATTTAAACTGTCTTTGTTTTGGATCTGGGTTGCAATGTCCCGAATAACATTTACGTTCACTGTACAAGTACCGCAAAAATAGACTAGAACCTGCAATCGGTTTTTAAAATTGCATGAAATCCGGATCGGCTTTTAAAACCGGTTTTTCAATACAAAAACCGGTTTTAAACCCGGATCCGAATTTCAGGTTTTTTTTTAATATCCGGATCCGGGTTTCAATATCAAGAAACCCGGATTCCGGATCCGGGTACCGGGTTTGGCAGGAAAAAAAAAAACCAGGTACCCGGCCAGCTTTCACCCCTAATTAAACGTATGCGGAAGAAAATTGACATGTGAGGCCACAAAGAAATATAGAAATTGACTCGAAGACTTTCAAGGTCGTCGCTCGAAGCAATTATGGAAAGTATTTGTTCGTTCACTATCATTGCTCTTACACTTATCTTCATATATATATATATATATATATATATATATATATATATCCCACAAGTTACAGCTTTATTTGGCCTCTGATGTCCCTTTCAAATGCATCAATGATAAAATATATAGAGATAAATATATACTTCGGAACTTTACATTCCTTAAAACACTCACCCTTTTTCTCAACAAAAACAAGAACACTCTCGCTGTGGCACGATGACTACTGTTAAATTGCCGCCTCACGCGGTGACGTTCCTCGTGCTTCTTCTCTCAATCTTGTGGAGCACTTTTCCATCGATTGCGGTGGAGCCTCGGGGGATGTGCATTGAAGCGGAGAGGCAGGCACTGCTGAGCTTCAGACGTGATCTTCAGCCGATCAAGGGGACCGGCAATGGTACGGATCCCCTTGGTTGGGTGGGGACGGAATGCTGCAACTGGTACGGAATTCGCTGCTCTAATGATTCTGGTCATGTCGTCAGCCTATCCATCGATAGCGATGTTTTAGGAGGTAATCTTAGTTCCTCATTATTTGAGTTGACACATCTCACTCATCTCTATTTGTATTCTGTGAACTTGAGTTTGAGCCAAATCCCAAGTTCTATTGGCAAACTCTCCAATTTGAGAATACTCAGAATCTCCTCTACTCTTATAAGTGGGAGTATTCCAGCGGAACTAGGAAATCTCTCGAGATTAGAGCGCCTCAAGCTCTCGGACAACAATCTACAAGGCGCGATACCTAAAACTTTCTATAAGCTGTATTCCTTGAAGAAGCTCGATCTCCGGGATAATCAGTTGAATGGCTTGATTCCAGATGTTTTTTGGAACATGAGTGCCTTTAAGAGCATTGATCTCGGGTATAATATGCTTGAAGGCAAGTTTCCAATATTCATATCCAATATAAGTTCCTTGACACATCTGATCTTAACGTCAAATAACTTCCACGGTGATATCCCTGAAGCTTTGTCCACCATGAAACATCTAAGACATTTTGGAATCGCCGAAAACCTTTTTGGAGGTGAAATCACTGAGGCTCACTTTACCAATCTTTCCATGTTAGAATCACTGGATTTATCATCCAATTGGTTGAGTTTGAACGTTCTTCCTAACTGGATTCCTCTGTTTAAATTGAGTTATATAAGGCTCGAGTCATGCATGTTAGGCCCCCAGTTTCCAAAATGGCTTCAAACTCAAACAACCATTTCTTTTCTTAATCTTTCCAATACTGGAATTTCAGATTCTATTCCGAGCTGGTTCTGGTTTGTTACTTCTGATACTTTTACCATGGATCTCTCTCACAATCAAATTCGTGGAGGAATAGAGAATTATAATATTTCGTCAGAACTTGCTACTCTTGATCTAAGCTCGAACCGATTCGAAGGTTCAATACCATCATTTTTCACCCAATTTTCATATGTAAACCTGTTACGAAATAGATTTTCAAAGCTAACTTTATTTTGTAACATCAACAGTAAAAGTCCCTTGATACTTCTTGACATTTCCAACAACGAATTATCTGGAGAACTTCCTGATTGTTGGTCGCCTTTTGAGAAATTAGAATATCTTATCTTGTCTGATAATAGCTTGTTTGGAAGAGTTCCTTTGTCTATTGGATCTCTAAATAACATCAAGCTATTAAAGTTAGAGAAGAATTATTTTTTGGGACCCTTGCCTTGGACCTTACAAAACTGTAAGAGCTTGCTCGTCTTTGATATCGGAGAAAATAAATTATCTGGACCTATTCCTGCGTGGTTTGGCCAAAATTTATCGAATCTTCATATATTACGCCTTAGACACAATAGCTTCAGTGGAGGGATTCCGAGTTCTCTATGTCATCTATCAAATCTCACAGTGCTTGACATGTCGTCAAACAGCTTTATAGGAAGCATCCCAAATTGCATAAGTAGTTTTCGTGCAATGATCAGAGGAACTTCCTTTGTAACTCCGATCAAGGTACATAGTATATTTGAACTTATCGTCGGAGGCTTTGAGAAAAAGTTACAAGTTGTATGGAAAGGACGAATTGCGGAGTTCAAAACTAATCTTCCACTTTTGAGAATCATTGATCTTTCCAACAATAAGTTGAATGGGGAGATCCCGAGAGAAGTAACCGAGCTCTATGGATTATTATCGTTGAATCTCTCAAGAAACAATCTAGGCGGAAAAATTCCGATGGAGATTGGCCGCATGGAATCCTTAGAAGTACTCGATCTTTCCAGGAACCGCCTCATTGGTGAAATTCCTCAAAGCCTCGCTCAGATTGATCGCCTCAATACGCTAGACATATCAAACAACAACTTGTCCGGAAAAATCCCCACAGGCACTCAACTCCAGAGCCTTGAGAACGCATATTGGGGAAACACAGAGTTGTGCGGAGACCCGCTTCCAAAGAAATGTCCGGGACCGAATTTTTCGATTCCTCGGGCTGCCGGCGAGGATAATTCTGATGAGCTTATTGGTAGAGGGTTCTACATAAGCATGGTGATAGGCTTCACAACTGCATTTTGGGGAGTTTGTGGTGTTTTGATATTCAACAAGCCTTTTCGATATGCATATTTCAATCTCATTAATGACGTCGGAGATTGGATCTATGTGAAAACAACGATTCAATGCGCCAAAGTGATGAGAATGATCAAAGGCTGAGAGGTAAATCATATATTGAACTAAAGTTTTTTTTTTTTCATGCTATATTTTCTAAATTTTGATATGAGTTTATTGCTCTTAGATTCCTTCACATATCACTGCCCGCCACCATTGGCTTCGTCCAAGCGAGACTCCGGATCTTAGCATTTGGATGTTACTATATATATATATATATATATATATATATATATATATATATATATATATATATATATATATATATTAAATGATCATTTGGAAGAACAAAAGTGTGATGTTTTTTATGAATGTATTTATTATTTTAGTGATTATAAATGTCTTATCTATTAATCTTTCTTACGTTATTGTATTTTTTCGATCTTGCAAACATATTTATTGAAAAGTAATGCTATTATTAGTTTATTTAATGTTTATTTTGTATTAATCGGTTCGTGTCTTTGGGTTATAAGACAATTTTGATATTCGGGATGCTTTTTAATGTCTTAATATTTTAAATTTCTTATGTTATCACGTTACCACGGTTTCCTTCCGCCATAAGTGAGGGTTCTATTAATAAATTTGAGATGGGGTCACTATATATGTTGGTGATCTTCGGCTATTTGATAAAAAAAAAATTGCTATTATTAGTTAAGCTTAACTTCTGCTAATATGTGCACTAACATAAAAAGAGAACAAAATCCAAAGCATAGAATATCTTGTCAACAAATTTTAAGTGCTTATATTCATAAGCTCATACTTATTATGAGCCAACATATATAGCTCGCAGTCTAATTAAAACCCCTACTGAATTCCAATTCGGATGATGCATATTCTATTCATCTTATGTCGTTTTTCAAGTTTCTCATTATCTGCCGTTTTTTAATCCGTGTCGTTTATCTTCTACTGTCATTACGACGAGTATTAACACAAAACATAGCCAACTTCACGAGCACTGAGGACTATACAAAATTACGATTTCGCCCTTTCATCACGAGAAGTGTTATAGCAAATGGAAACTTTTGTCGTGGGATTTCCTAATGTTATTTTATATCTTGAAAGTTTTTACATCTTTTGTCTAGGGATTTTTTATGTCGTTTTATTCTTGGAATTTCATATGTCGTTTCATTCCTGGGATATTTTTTTATGTCGTTTTAGCTTCGGGTGTTTTAGGTGCAGCTGTTTGTTAATTACTTTAAATGCACGTGCTTTAATTTTTCACTTTAAGGCTATGATTTTGTACATATTGTTAGACTCACGTATGGCCCATTGGGCAATTTAAATAATGGGTTTAATAATAATAAGATAAAATCTAATTGATTTAATTAAATAAAGGTAAATTCCTATTATACCCTGATGGTGGGTCTATATAAAGAGAAACCTTAGGAATTGGTCCTCTCTCTACCTACGTAAGTTTTCCTCTCCATCAAAGAAGGCTTGTCACTCTAAAGAGGTTAAGAGAGAGATACGCAATTCTGGTGATTAATCGTTTCCGCTATTATTCCGATCATGGATCAAGGTACGCTTTCTCGATCTAATATTCATATGTGAAAATCATCTCGTTCTAAGATCTTGGCTAATAATGTTTAATGCAATATTAATGAATCGGATTGCATAATCATGTACGACATTAAATTAATGCTTACATGTGGTATCAGAGCCTTGATTGTTGAACCAATGATTTTCCTATAACGTATGTGATTTAATTTTCACTGGTGTGCAATAACTTGTTCATGTCGATCAATTTAATGTGAAGATCGATGTTTTGGTCTTCTTTGACATATGTATATATGCTTAATATCATGATTGAATTTGTATATGGAATCTGTATATGTGCATATATGTTGGGATTGATATGCAATTATTTTTTTGTACGTGTTTGATCGATCAAGAACATCCTGACTTTATTTTTCATCATAGTCAGTATGTATATATTTTATTTTATTTTTCATGATCAATATAATGATGATCCATGTTTTTGATCTTGTAAACACGTATAAAGTTTTAAAATCGTGTTTATGATTTAAAATATAAAATAAAATATATATTTTGTTACGGTAAATCGTGGCTAATTATATTATTATTATTATTATTTTTAAATAATAAAGTTGAAGTGGCAATTATTTAGGATAAAGTTACTCACTTATTTTGGGTTTTCTGTAACCACCTTATTCTAAGTCTTCAAAGTAACCGTTCTTTTAATGATAAAATATTAAGTATTATTTTATTGAAAGATTTATTTGTTACTATAATTACGTGGATAATTTGTTGACCCACTTTTTTAACTATAGCCGAATATTTTGGTAACAGCTTCTCATGCCACGTGCTTATGTTATTAAAGTGACTAATGCAATCTTATATCACATTTATTTGCCGCACATATAGAACCAGAGAGTAAGAAATATTTACAAATATATATATATATGTATATGTATCTTGTTATTTGGTTTCAAGTTTAAACTCTGGTATTACGAATTATAATATTGTGGGCTTAATGATATTGTACCTTATAGTTTAGGTAAATAAATAAACTTCTTTATTTACCTCTGATTTTGGTTGACTTAATTCGTTGACCCGGGTTGACATTTACTGTTAACTCAATTTGATATCTATATTATGAATAATTTGTTAGTCACCAAAGTGGCCGAATTAGAATGCTTCATAGATATTAAATTATTAATGTTCAAATCACCCCGATTAAGTGATGCTTTAATGACATAAATGTTTTATTACGGGTGAATTGAAGTTCATTGATTATAAAATATTTCTGGATCGCCCAAAGGTTGATCATTCGTTTTATAATTCATGAACATTATCGTGGTAATCTATTTAATCAGTTAGGTATGTTTAGTATATCCAAAGTTTACAAGCATATCTAATTTGAGTATGTTAGTTACCAATTATGTGAAATTAATTATGCATCAATCATGTTTCATGTATATTGTTGTTTCACCCAAAGGTGATATTCAATGTGCATTTTATGTTTGCTTCTTCTAATGTTCTGAATCTGTATTATGAAGTTTTTACTCAAAGCATTAACGTGTAAGCATATGTTATATATTGCAGCTTTTGTTCCTGTTTCTCTTCATTCGCAAGCAACGTCTGTTATTAAGTTTAATGGGCTCAATTTCTTAGAATGGTGTGAGCAGATTCAGTTTCACCTCGGTGTTCTGGATCTTGATCTTGCACTCTTAAGTGAGAAACCTGCTGCCCTTACTGATGCTAGCAGTGCCGAGCAAAGATCTTTCCATAAAGCTTGGGAAAGATCTAACAGACTAAGCCTAATGTTTATGCGAATGACTGTAGCAAACAACATCAAGTCCACACTGAACAGAACTGAAAGTGCTAAGGAATTTCTGAAGTCTGTGGAAGATAGTTCTCAGTCCGAATCGGCTGATAAGTCGTTGGCTGGGACACTGATGGGTACGTTAACCACTATGAAATTTAATGGTTCTCGTACCATGCATGAGCATATCGTCGAAATGACGAACATTGCAGCAAGATTGAAGACCATGGGAATGGAAGTGAATGAAAATTTCCTAGTAACGTTCATCCTTAATTCCTTACCTTCTGAGTACGGTCCATTTCATATGAACTATAATACTCTGAAGGATAAATGGAATGTGCATGAATTACAAAGCATGCTCATTCAAGAGGAAGCGAGGCTTAAGAAACCAGGAAGTCATTCAGCTAATCTCATTGGTCATAAAGGTGCTGGAAAGAAACCTTGGAAAAAGGATGGAAATGGCAAGAAAGGACTATCAAGGCTTAATCAGTCATCTGTCCAAATCAACCAGAAGGAACCAAGCAACGAAACGTGTCGGTTCTGCAAAAGGACTGGACACTTTCAGAAAGATTGCCTGAAACGTAAGGCATGGTTCGAAAGAAAATGTATACATTATGTTTCAGTATGTTTCGAATCAAATTTAGCTGAAGTTCCTTATAATACCTGGTGGATTGATTCTGGTGCTACCACTCATGTTTCAAATACGATGCAGGGATTCCTTTCGACCCAAACCATAAGCGAAAATGAGAAATTTATCTACATGGGAAACAGAGTCAAAATTCCAGTTGAAGCTGTTGGAACTTATCGTTTAGTTTTAGACACTGGGTGTCATTTAGATCTTTTTCGAACTCTGTATGCTCCTTCTATTTCTCGCAATTTGATTTCTGTGTCCAAACTTGATAAAGCTGGGTACACTTCTAAATTTGGCAATGGATGTTTCAGTTTGTTTAAACAAAATCTTTTATTGGGTTCGGGTATTCTTTATGATGATCTCTACAAATTAAAGCTTGATACTGTTTTTGCCGAGACTTTATTGACCTTGCATCATAATGTTGGAACTAAACGTGGTAGGTCTGATGAATCATCTGCTTACTTGTGGCATAAACGTTTGGGTCATATATCCAAAGAAAGAATTGAAAGATTAGTAAAGAATGAAATCCTGCATGATTTGGATTTTACTGATCTTGGTGTTTGTATTGAATGCATTAAGGGAAAGCAAACAAGAAAGACACTTAAGAAAGAAGCCACAAGAAGCACACAGCTCCTTGAAATTATTCACACCGATATTTGTGGGCCTTTTGATGTTCCATCTTTTGGTGGAGAAAAATATTTTATCACCTTTATCGATGATTTTTCACGTTATGGATATATTTATTTGCTGCATGAAAAATCTCAATCAGTAGATACCCTTGAGGTGTTTATCAATGAAGTTGAAAGGCAATTAGATAGAAAGGTGAAAATTGTCAGATCTGACAGAGGTGATGAATATTACGGAAGATATGATGAAAGTGGACAGTGCCCTGGTCCCTTTGCTAAGTTCCTTGAAAGTCGTGGTATTTGTGCTCAATACACAATGCCAGGAACACCGCAACAAAATGGTGTTGCAGAAAGGCGTAACCGTACATTAATGGATATGGTTAGGAGTATGTTAAGCAATTCTTCTTTACCCAAATCATTGTGGATGCATGCTTTAAAGACTGCCGTGTATTTGCTAAACAGGGTTCCTAGTAAGGCAGTTCCTAAGACACCTTTTGAACTGTGGACGGGAAGGAAACCTAGTTTAAGGCACCTGCATGTTTGGGGTTGCCCGGCAGAAGTAAGAATTTATAATCCACATGAAAAGAAACTGGATGCAAGAACAATCAGTGGTTTTTTCATTGGTTATCCAGAAAAATCTAAAGGGTATCGATTTTATTGTCCTAATCATAGTACAAGAATTGTTGAAACTGGAAATGCAAGGTTCATTGAGAATGGTGAAGTTAGTGGGAGCTTGGAACCACGTAAAGTGGAAATTCAAGAAGTTAGAGTGCAAATCCCTTTGCCTTTATCTTCTACTCAAGTTGTTGTTCCTGCACATGTTGAACATGATAATGATTTGCAAGAACAACAAATTAATGATCAAGCTCCACATAATGAACTTATAATAGCAAATGAACATATTATGGGTGAACCACAAGAAATCACATTAAGAAGATCTGGGAGAGAAAGAAAATCTGCCATTTCATATGATTATTTGGTTTATCTGATGGAGTCTGAATTTGACTCCGGAATTGAAAATGATCCAGTTTCTTTTTCACAAGCCATAGAGAGTGATAACTCTCATAAATGGTTAGATGCCATGAAAGAAGAGCTAAAATCAATGGATCACAATGAAGTTTGGGATCTTGTTGAATTGCCAAAAGGTTGTAAAAGAGTTGGGTGTAAATGGGTCTTCAAGACCAAGCATGACTCGAACGGCAATATCGAAAGACACAAGGCCAGACTCGTTGCCAAAGGTTTTACTCAGAAAGATGGTATTGACTACAAAGAGACTTTTTCGCCCGTTTCTAAAAAGGACTCTTTAAGGATAGTCATGGCGATGGTGGCTCATTATGATTTGGAGCTCCATCAAATGGATGTGAAAACCGCCTTTTTGAATGGGAATTTAGATGAAGATGCCTTTATGGATCAACCTGAAGGTTTTAAAGTTGATGGTAAAGAACATATGGTGTGTAAACTCAAGAAGTCAATATACGGACTTAAACAAGCTTCCCAACAATGGTATCTTAAGTTCAATGATACCATTACATCTTTTGGATTTACTGAAAACATCGTTGATCGATGTATATATCTAAAGATCAGTGGGAGCAAGTTTATTATTCTGGTTTTGTATGTTGACGATATCTTGCTTGCTACTAACGATCTTGGTTTATTACGTCAAACCAGGGAATTTCTCTCGAAGAACTTTGAAATGAAAGATATGGGTGAGGCATCCTATGTGATCGGAATAGAAATATTTCGTAATAGATCACAAGGATGGTTGGGATTGTCTCAGAAAGCATATATCAATAAAGTTCTAGAGAAATTCAAAATGGATAAATGCTCTTCAAGTGTTGCACCAATTCAGAAGGGAGATAAATTTAGTCTCAATCAATGTCCAAAGAATGAATTGGAGCGCAATCAGATGGAACAAATTCCTTATGCATCTATTGTGGGAAGCTTGATGTACGCACAGACCTGTACCAGACCGGACATCAGTTTTGCTGTCGGAATGCTGGGAAGGTATCAAAGTAACCCAGGATTAGATCACTGGAAAGCTGCAAAGAAAGTACTGAGGTATCTGCAAGGAACGAAAGATCATATGCTTACTTACAAGAAGTCTGATCACCTTGAGGTAATTGGATATTCAGATTCAGATTTTGCCGGATGTGTGGATTCTAGGAAATCCACTTTTGGCTATTTGTTTCTTCTAGCCGGAGGAGCAATCTCATGGAAGAGTGCGAAGCAGTCTGTCATTGCTGCATCCACTATGGAAGCTGAGTTTGTAGCATGCTTTGAGGCTACAGTTCATGGTTTATGGCTGCGGAACTTTATTTCAGGACTTGGAATTGTCGACAGTATCACCAAGCCGCTGAAAATTTACTGTGATAACTCCGCAGCAGTCTTCTTTTCTAAAAACGACAAGTATTCGAAGGGTGCTAAGCATATGGAATTGAAATACTTTGGCGTTAAAGAAGAAGTTCAGAAACAAAGAGTGTCAATCGAGCACATTAGCACAAAACTTATGGTTGCAGATCCATTAACGAAAGGATTGCCCCCTAAGGCTTTCACTGAACATGTTGAAAGAATGGGGATCCTTGGATGTCATCATTAACGTTATTTTACGTCTTATGTTTTATGTGATTGACACTTTGAGCTCACTTATTTTGTTTCTGATATGAATGAATGGATCTTGTTTCTTATGATTAGTATATACATGAATGCATTATGTGAACAAAACAAGATCTTTTGTCTCTGACAAAGACATTATCGTCGGACCGTTATTTATTACCTTATTATGTGTTATATTGAGTATGAAACTAGTATTGTGATACATGGAAGGGACTATGTAGAAAACTGATGTACAACCGCCATGATCCTTATTAGTCGTCATGCTTGATAATAACCTTATGATTTAATTAAACATTACGATGGATTTATCTTAAGTATGCGCAATTATGTTTATTCTTAAATCATAAAGGATATAATGGCACATGGGCCAAGCGGGAGAATGTTAGATTCACGTATGTGGCCCATTGGGCAATTTAAATAATGGGTTTAATAATAATAAGATAAAATCTAATTGATTTAATTAAATAAAGGTAAATTCCTATTATACCCTGATGGTGGGTCTATATAAAGAGAAACCTTAGGAATTGGTCCTCTCTCTACCTACGTAAGTTTTCCTCTCCATCAAAGAAGGCTTGTCACTCTAAAGAGGTTAAGAGAGAGATACGCAATTCCGGTGATTAATCGTTTCCGCTATTATTCCGATCATGGATCAAGGTACGCTTTCTCGATCTAATATTCATATGTGAAAATCATCTCGTTCTAAGATCTTGGCTAATAATGTTCTATGCAATATTAATGAATCGGATTGCATAATCATGTACGACATTAAATTAATGCTTACACATATACCCCGTGAAAATATATGTGTTTGGGTGTTTAGGGATCGAAACACTATAATCGTAATTCTAATTACAAAATCGTAAATGTTATTATAGTTACAATTACGTAAATGTAATTATAGTTACAATTACGTAACTATAATTAGGAACAAGTAACTCATTTTACGTATACATAACTATAATTACGAATAAGTCATATTACATATACGTAAATATAATTACAGTTACCAATCTGTAATTATAGTTACATTAATTTACCAATGTGTAATTATAATAGACTTTTTTCTCATTTGCTTTATAATTTTCAGCGTTTATATATTAAATTTAATTTAATTTTGACATTGAATTATTATTTCCAGCGTATAATTCAAAAAGTATAACTACAATCCTTATTTTTGCTACAAAATAGGAAGATTGATTAATTTATAATAAAGGAAAGAAATTTGTATTTAAATAACGTGGCTGAATCCTTATTGTTGCTACAATTAAGGATGATTAATTATTTTTTAATTATTTGGTATTTAAAAAAATAAGGGTATATTGGTCCATATTACAACTAGTTGATGGTTTTAATTACCAAAAATAGATTTGGGCATTTTTTTGAAACATTGAGTCACAAATGGGCATTTGGTTCATTTACCCTTAATTAAAAATAGTATATTTAATAGGTTAAAAAACGTGACATTTGATGCGGTTTGGGACGAAAATATGACGGAAGACACAAAATAAGAGCTAAGTAACTTTTGCCAAAAAAAAAAATTTGAAATTTTCCATATATTGGAGTGAAAAGAGTGGCATTGCTGACATCATAGTATTGGATCCAACAACTTATTGTGATGAGTTTCATGATTATCCGTAAACCAAGTCATAGAATTTATGACGAAACGGACATGAGAGCCCACAAAAATGCTGACTTGAAGACTTTTCGAGTAATCTCTCAATCATATTGTCATCACAATATAACTCTGCAAAAGCTCAAATCAACCGAGAGATGATCAGTGACGGAACTAGAAATTCTGAAAATTAAAGGCGGGGGAGATTAATTAAATATAGTTAAGGTAAAAAATAAAATTGAATGGTCAACTTTTGTTATAATCATTAGTAAACATAAAAGTGTGATGTTTTTATTTTGCTGGTTCAGAGATAATAGATGTCGTTTATATTAGTCTTGCTAAATTAATTCTGCATTTACTTAGTGGTTTTACATTTTGAGCACCCAATTATGGGTCACAAGCTTTTTTTTTATGAGAAATTGAAGACTTGATCAAAGACTTAATAATGGTCAACACAAACGACAAGTCGTTCCGCCCAAATACTCAAGCAGGCCGCCCAAGTCAACACAAACGACGGAACGCACAAGTCAGACTTTTATTATAGCAACAGTCATGAAATGCAGTGATCAGAAGTTGGTAAATTTCCTCTACAATACAAATAAATAATATTAGTGATGAAAACACAAAACAAACTCAACTAAGTACGTTCCATTATGCTTCCCTTCTTTCATCCTTTCCTTATAGCTAGTAATTCAATTTTCGTACTTCTTTTTCTTTCAGCTAAAAGACGAGCACTCTTGCGGTGGTGGCACGATGAGTACTCAGCGTCGGTCGTCTCACTGTGTCGCGTTCTTTTTGCTTCTGCTTTGTACCACGTGCTGCCGATATGGACTCAGCGCCGAAGAGCCTCCGACGTTGTGCATAGATGCAGAGCGAAAGGCTTTGTTAAGCTTCAAACGTGATCTTCATGCAACCGACCCCCTCCTTGATGACCCGCTTTCTTCTTGGGGAAACGAAAGCGGCAAGAGGGATTGCTGCAAGTGGAGCGGAATTCGATGCGCAAAGGACTCTCGCCACGTGGTGAGCCTAGACATTCTTGAGTTTGGCTTACGAGGTAAGCTCAACCCATCGATATTTGAATTGAAACATCTGACTTCCCTGAGTTTAAGTGGTGTGAACTTTAGCGGGAGCCAAATTCCACCTTCAATTGGTTCACTCTCCAATTTGAGGGAGCTCCGTCTAAGCTATACTGACCTGAATGGAAAAATTCCGTTTGAGCTAGGCAATCTCTCGAGATTAGAGTACCTCAACCTCGGTTACAACCACCTACATGGCTCAATTCCTGAAACTTTCAGCAAGCTCACTTCCTTGCTGTCCCTCGACCTCTCATGGAACGATCTGTATGGCTCAATTCCACCTTCAATTGGTTCACTCTCCAATTTGAGGGAGCTCCGTCTAAGCCATAATGACCTGAGTGGAAAAATTCCGTTTGAGCTAGGCAATCTCTCGAGATTAGAGTACCTCGACCTCGGTTACAACCACCTACATGGCTCAATTCCACCTTCAATTGGTTCACTCTCCAATTTGACGGAGCTCCGTCTAAGCTATACTGACCTGAGTGGAAAAATTCCGTTTGAGCTAGGCAATCTCTCGAGATTAGAGTACCTCTACCTCGGTCACAACCACCTACATGGCTCAATTCCAGACATATTTTGGAACATGAGTTCCCTTGATAGCCTTTATCTTTCAAAGAACATGCTTGAAGGAGAGTTTCCAACATCTTTAGGGAACTTAAGTTCCTTGACACATTTGGACTTGAGCTCAAATAAAATTCATGGGCATCTCCCTCAAGTTATGTCCCAGTTGAACCTTCTATATGATTTCAACATCTCTACAAATTTCTTCCAAGGTGAAATCACCGAGGCTCACTTTACAAACCTTTCCGATTTAGCATTTCTGGATATGTCTTCTAATTCCTTGAGTTTGAGCTTCCATCCTGATTGGACTCCCCCATTTAGATTATACGGTATTGAGCTCGGGTCGTGCAAGTTGGGTCCTCACTTTCCAAAATGGCTTCAAACTCAAACCAACTATATGTCTCTGAATCTTTCCGGTTCTGGAATTTCAGATCATATCCCCACTTGGTTCTGGTTTCTTTCACAAAATAGTATCATAGATCTTTCTCACAATCAAATCTCTGGAGGAATTGACAATATTTATCATATCCCGGGGCTACATGATAGCTCCATTGATCTAAGCTCTAACCAATTTCAAGGTTCAGTACCATCATTTTTCACCCAGTTTGCTTATGTAACCCTATTTCAAAATAGATTTTCAAAGCTAAACTTCTCTTGTAACATCAAATACAAAATTCAATTGGAATTTCTTGACATTTCCGACAACGTATTATCTGGGGAACTTACCGATTGTTGGTCAGAGTTCAAAACCTTAGAAGCTCTTATCTTGTCAAATAACAACCTGTCTGGAAGAATTCCTCCATCCTTAGGCTCCCTCGATAGTCTATTGTCATTAAACTTGAATCAGAATAGGTTCACTGGAGAGATACCTTCAAGCTTGAAGAATTGTACGAACATGGCCGTCATTGATTTTGGAGAAAACAACTTTTCTGGAACAATTCCGGCATGGTTAGGAACGAGTTTATCGAACCTTATTATTCTCAGCCTAAGATTTAACGGCTTCAATGGAGGCATTCCCAGCTCTCTATGTCATCTGTCTAAACTCATAGTGTTGGACTTCTCGAACAACAATATCTCCGGAAGTATCCCCAAATGCATTAACTGTTTGCGTGCCATGGAAACAAATAAGTTCAATTCAGAAAGTACATTGACTTTCGGGTTTTCAGTTGTAATTTCGAGTAGAAGCTTTTATTATTCTTATGGAATGTACAAGGGAGGAGAGGGAAAGTTTATGTATCGAAGGTACGAGGAAAAGTTACAATTGGTATGGAAAGGAGGAATAGTGGAATTCAAAACAACTCTTGCTCTTGTGAAAAGCATTGACCTTTCCAGCAATAACTTGATTGGCAAGATCCCGACGGAAATAACCCATCTTTCTGGATTAGTGTCGTTGAATTTATCGAGAAACAATCTACGGGGACACATTCCGAGAGATATTGGTAACATGAAATCTTTAGATTCACTGGATCTCTCATGGAACCAACTTAATGGTCGAATTCCTCAAAGTCTCGTTCAGATCTATCGTCTAAATGCACTGGACTTGTCAAACAACAACTTGTCGGGAAAAATTCCAACGGGCACTCAACTCCAGAGCTTTGAGTCTGCTTATTGGGGCAATGCCGAGTTGTGCGGAGACCCAGTTCCCGACAAGTGTTCGAACGCAACAGTTTCGATTCCAGAAGTTCCTCCCGGGGATTCGGATGAGCTTCTTAATAGAGGGTTCTACATTTTCATGGCGATTGGTTTTGCAACTGCATTTTGGGGAGTTTGTGGTGTTTTGATCTTCAACAAGCCTTTCAGATGCGCATGTTTCAAACTCTGGAATGACGTCGGAGATTGGGTGTACGTGAAAGCAACAGTTCAAGGCGGCAAAGTGATGAGGATGATCAAAGGCTAACTAGAGGTAAATCTTGTCTCGATGGATAAAATTATTGCATCAATAGAGTCTTGATATGAGTTTTTTTTGTTTGTTTGTTAGGCTCCGTCTCTTGCCGGCACCGCAATCAGTTCCGTCCAACCAAGACTCCGAGTGCTGCTTTTGGAAAAACATGAGAGTTAATAATAAATGTCGTGTTTATTTATTTATCATTTGGAATGTGGTTTTATTGTCTTATTTGAGTGTAGTAGTTATCTATTTTCCCCTTACTGATATTGTGTGAAAGTACGATTATGCCCTTGTGGTGAAGCAGATGTGTACGTATGTAGCATTTAAAACTTTGATTGACCTCTCTACAAAAAAGTACATTGTTGGAAGGCGATGAAGATGCAGTGACGCCGACAGGGCCAGGACAAGCACCAACGCCCTGAACCTGATATCATTTCATACATAACCGAATCTAGAATCAAATTCAGATCGGAAACAAACAGGCAAGAACACTATCCTCACGTGACAAAAACAGAGAAGCGGATCAGCACCGAATAGAAGCTCTCGAGACCAATGCGAAAGAGCTTAGAGATCACAAGCAACGAATAACCTGGGAGAATTGGGACACTGGTTCGTGCTTGAATGAGGAGGCGAGGCAGAGACGCCGAGAGAAGGCGAAGCAGCGATGAAAATCGAGTGAGAAGCCTTCAGAAAGGGGAATCGATGAAGTTAGGGCAAGTCACGGGAATCAGAGGGAGATGAGCGAAAGAGATTATAAAAAGTTAGGGAGAGAAATGAGAGGGAAAGTTCGCCTAGGCGAGAAAAGTTAAGCCTAGGCCTGCGGAGACGAGAGTCAAAAAATAAATAGCGATTCGTAAAGTTTATTCGTTTTCGCTGCAGCTAGGATAAAGTTCGCCTAGGCGAACGGGCTTTGTCACAACCGTTTTTGTAAAGTGTTGTGTAAAAGTTATTTTTTTTAAATTTTACACAACACTTTTGACAAAATTGTTGTGCAATCTTATTTTGTACAACGGTATTGTATACGTGTTGTGCAATCTTATTTGGTACAACGATTATATACGTGTTGTGCAAAATTCATTGTGTATTCTACTATTTGTAGTAAAGTTATCTTTGATAACAAACTATCGGAGCCCATTCTTAAGTCTAAACTGTAGGGTTCGCTTCCCCGCTGCAGAGGTCGGGGAGCTCGAGAACCTCGAGTCAGAGGACGACGACACATCTCATCAACGTCGGAAATGGATCGTATTATCACAAACCTAACTATGCCACGTATGAATATCATCGGATTAGACAGAATAGCTATGTGAAGTCTGTTTTGCTGTTATACAAATTAAATAGCTATGTGAATTTTATCTGCTCAATATCTCATATGACAATAATAGCCTCAAGTAACTTTAGTCAATTACAATAAGATAATTTATTTAGACTTTATTTTTGTAATACTATCACATACCAAACTAGAGATTCTCCGTACATGCATCATGGCGTTACAGTAGATAATATCGTAATTACTTTATATTTTTTTAGTATAATAAATTGGGGAATTAGTCAACAATATTGATAACGAAAGAAATGCAGAAACGACAATAAGTGCCAACAGAAGAAAAAAGGGAAAGCGATAATAAAATCTAAATACGACTCAAAATGTTTGAACGACAGTAAACTATTCCAAGGACATGCTCGAAACGACACAAAAGTGTAAACGATTTTAAACCACATAATGGGAAAACGACAGTGGAATAAGAAGATCTGAAAATGGAACACAGTTGTCGTTCAAATTTTAATGTCGTTTATATCTGAAGCAAGAAAGTAAATATAAGATAAATAGCATTTACCCAAATTCAATTTCACAACTTTCTTGCATCAAAAGTCTTGTCACAACTATTTCTCATATCCAAAACAAATCTCGCTATTTCGAGCTTCTAATTGGATGCACAAATCAACTCAAAATCTTCAAACTAGATGTGGACTCATCGCTTTTCTCGTTTCAAATTTCTTCATCTTTCAGCTCCCTGATGCTTTCTAAGTACTCATCCGCGATCATGGAGCTAATTTTTTCCTGTAAAAAGAAAACCAACACGTCAAAAACATATTTACGGGAAGATATGCACACACGGCCAGTCTGAGTGAGTGGCCAAATACAACAACATTCCTAACCTTCTTGGGGCGCCGTATTCGTTTCGTTGGAAGCAGGATCTCCCTCGCCACGTGGCTCCTGTTCCGTGCTTTGCTCGGGGAAAATCTCGGGTTGCAAGGACGGGGCGATGTTGTTGACGTGTAGCCATGTTAGCTCCCACAGGCTGTCCCCGCCCAGAGCGCTCCTCTGCGCAAGCACTCCCTGTGCCTTCATGGTGAGCAAGGTGTTCTTGAGCAGCTCCGGCACCAGTTCCTGAAGCTTCTCGCTTTTCTTACCTCTCACTTTCGCCTTTATGTACTTCTCCATGCGGCTGAGAACGCCGAGCCACAATTTGCAGAAAGTCGTGAGCTGAGAAAGATCGGGAAGAAGCTGGAGAAACACCTTCGGTAAGAGCTTCATCGCGAGCACGAGAGTGCCTTCCATGTTTCGGTAATCTTTCTGGGAGTGTCCTTGGGCGATTTCGAGCAAGTCGTCAAGCATGGTGAAGATCACGAGATCGAAGCACTGTAACCAAAGGCCGTGCTGGAGAGTGATCCCGTCCAACCCGGTCAAGCATTTCTGCAGCGATGACAACGCGTGATTTCTAACCTCTTCTCGTTGGTCCAAACAAACTTTTCTCAACGCCTGAACAAGTCGCAGCCCATCTCGCCTATATCCTGTGACATTTTCGTCGCTTCTTCTCCTTCTCCTTGGGCCTCGGAGGCCCATTTGGACAAACATTCAATGGAGCCTGACATCAGATCGAGCGCACAGACAGAACGCTCAGCCTGTCCACCCGAGATTCGGAAAACTGTCTCGAAGCATCAATGCAAAGAGCGTAATTGGCCGGCAACAAGTGGGCCCCGTCGGACATAATGAACAGCAATGCATCGAATCCCGCCTCCGAGGCTTCCGGATGCCGAGCTGTGATGGAGAGCAGGGATGTGATCGTGCACCATCCTAAATGGGATCTGATGTGCGGGGCATTTGCTTTCACCAAACGACTCACTTCCTGTGTGATCTGCTCACAGTAAGCATCTGCGACCCGAGCATCGAGCTTAAGCACGAGTTGCAACGACCGTAAGAGCTCGTCAGCAAGATTCTCTTTGTAGGGAAGCAGACGTTGACAGATTCTGAGGAGACCGAACACGGCCTTCTCTACCAGCGCACACGGCATGACCGTCGACTGAACTATGTTTGAAATGTGCTCGTAGACGCCCTGCCACAGAAGCACGATCCTGTCTCTGTTGTTCAGGGTGATTGCAATGAGCAATTCAAGGCAGAAAACTGCGGTGTCTTCATCCTCAGGAGAGCTTCCACCTTTCTGGGGCCGGCCTGCCGCCCAGATGAGCGCCCGAGCAAGCTGTAACAAAGATTCTGCCTGCAGAAACTTGCTCTCTGTGAATATGCTGTCGATGTGGCACTTCTGAATGGTTTGAAGAGTGCGTTGGTGAGCCGCCAGTTGTTGCTCGGTGGGTTGTGATATCGGCTCCTCGGTGTCGAGCGACAAGAGCTGGCTGAAACGGCCCATCAACCCGGAGGATCTTCTGGGAGTGCCCATGGAAGGCATGTGAGCGGAAGAGAGAGAGCTCGTTAGGGGCTTTCCGTGCCCACTCTCGGCAGAGAGCTCTGACTCATCGGCTGCATCGCTAGCCACACGAGCAGGAAGAAGACCAAGCTTGTGCAATCTCAGGATGCAGTCTAGAATATTCCTCCAGCCCGTGCGGATGAAATCGCCGTAACGGTTAGCTATAGTGAACACCGTCACGGTTGCCATTCTTGCTTTTGCATCGTCGCCAAATGCAAGCAGGGGTTCTTCAACGGACGACGGGTTCAGCAGTGTTGTGAACTTGCAGAGTGACACAACAAGATCGTCAAGGACGTCTTCGAGGTGATGGCATGCCGAGATTTTCGCAACTGCCAGGAACCCATCGATGCATGATTGGTAAACCTCTTCGTGTTCAGCATGGTCAAATACCACGGATATAGCGGCAATTGTTCATGCCGTGGTCAAGGTGGGGTCTGGAATCTGATATGATGAATGGGGCGGTTTTCTTTGATTTGTGCATCAGATCAATCCAACGGCTTGGGGTCATTTCAGGATAACTGAAACCTTGTTCTGGGGTTGTGCGGATCTCGTTCTTGCATATCGAGTGGTAGAGCTCTGTTAGAAACTCGCGCGGCAGATCGCTGCCACCATTTATGTGTCTGTTGTTTCGGATGAAATCCTCTTCGGTCATTTTTTTCTTCACTTGTACGTTATGCTGATCCGTGTTAAGCATGATGAGCGAATACGATAACAAGAGAGCAGCATCTTTGTTGACCAGAATCTGAGTGGACTGCTCGTAGTATCTCTCTGAGAATGCCTCGAGCACTCTCTGTATCTTTTGTGACTCGCCAGGAAGTCGGAATGTTTCCAGAAACAGTCGCAAAGCAGTATCCAAATGCATGTCTTGGAAATCAAAAGTCCCAGCAAATTCATGAAGAACCTGAACACAAAACTCATCATGATTCCCCAGAAAATCCCTGACAAGGTTCTTGTCCAACCCTGCAGTGTACCTGAAAAAGCATGCCACACTTTGGGGGTCAAGTTTATCAGGTAACAGATGTGTTCCTTGGAGGAACTCAAGCCCTTTCTTCGGATCGCGATTGAAATGATCGGCCCCTATCATCAATCTTCTCTTGATATATTTTCACCGGCGAACAAATTGAACCCAATGACTCGGATCACCGTAGTTGTCACACTTCACCATCCAGAATGGAGAATACTCCTCAAGAGTCACTGGGGTGTGCTCTGAAACACCCGATCCATTCCCTACCCTCTCAGCCATTCCCTGAATGACAGCAATGAGACCATCCAGCGCAAGAATGTGCATAGACGAGAGCGGGCAATTAACAGGAAAAGCACTCTTTGACAAGAGATTTGCAAGGTCCTCAAAGACATTACTGCAAGTTATGTCACAGTTTAAGTTAGCGTACATCTCGACCATGAACGTTTTCTGTCGGCAGAATTCAACCAGAGCCTCCATAGCAACCTCCTGCTGCTGGTAAGATGCTCCGTATCGGCTTTGTGCAAGCCTCAAGATAATGCAAGAGAAGAAAGCTTCAAGCTGTAATTTGAGTTCACTGCGCAGATGGTGATAAAGGTTGAGAACGATGCTGCATACCAAAAGAATAAGCGGACTCATGGACAGGCCAAACTGCATCAAATTCCGAAACAATTCATCCTGTATCAAAGTCAACAATCTCGGGTGGTGCCGGATTGAGGGACCACCCAATTCATCCTACATGTAATATGAGTTATATATTTACACCTCAAGTTTCCAAAGGTAATTTGTTGCACATAATAATTTTCTCATTGTAATTTTATATATATGAATTTAAGAAATAATGAATATATATTATTATATATTCATAAGTTGCGAAACTTTACGAATTGTAATTGTATAATAGAAGGTACGAAACTCTAATTAAGAATCTGTAATTACAAAATTGTAGTTTCGAACTATAATTAGAAAGTGTAACAATATTTACGAATATCATTAAGAAAACTCCAATACGAAATTGTAACTCTAAATATGAAACTGTAACTATATTTAAAAAGTTGTAAGTGTATAATAAATGTTAGTAGAAGATAATTACAAAATTGTGTAATAGAATTTACGAGGTTTTCTAATTACATTACGAATATGATGCTGTTTAAAAACATATTTTTAAAAAGATTTTGGTGCATGCATGGAATCAGATTTAAAATTTTCATTTTAATTTTAATTTTATTGTTATATATATGTAACTACGATAACATGTATGTTAATAATTTAAGTTAATGTAACTGTAGTTACGTTTACGTAAATGTAATAAAATGCGTAATTACAGTTACGCATATAAAACTTGAGATACTTGTACTGTACGTAATTACGAACAAGCAACTAAAATTACATATATGTAACTGTAACTACGTAAATGTAATTGCAATTACATTAATGTAACTACGGAGTTGTGAAAGTGCTTTACTAAAAGCTAGAAAACTAAAAACCTAATTGCATGGGTTGAATTTGAGGAATTATCATTATATATTCGTATATGTCATTACGAAACTATAATTGTATAATAGTAGGTTCGAAATTGTAATTACGAAAACTCCAATATGAAACTGTAACTGTAAATACGAAACCGTAACTGTATTTAAAAAGTTGAACGAGTATAATAAATGTAAGTATAAGCTAATTACGAAAATGTAATTGTGAAAATTTAATCACAATAATGTAATTGTGTAGTAGAATTTACGAAATTGTATATACCGAACTGTAACTTTAAATACGAAATTGTAACTGTAAATTCAAAACTGTAACTGTAATTACCAATATAGTTAAATACAAATGTATTTTTTTGTTACACTTACGTAACTATAATTACGAATACATATATGTAGTTACATTTACGTAATTACAATTTCGTCTACAAGATAATCACAAGCTCCGGCGATGCGAGTCAAGGCAATGGTTTGGAAGCGGCGACCCGGTCAAGGCGACAGTGGGAACCAGGGTTTCTCCGGCTTGTTGATTTCTCAATCATCGAATTTTCAGTCCTACGTTTCACAATTTAGATAAGAGAACCATTACAAATTAGGTCACAACACCAAATAAAAAAAATAAAAATAAAAACCAGAGATACAATGGATCAATCCTAAAACGACGCAGTGTAAAACCACGATCAGTGTTTACCATTTTTTTCTTCATATTCAATCATCGGAGGCATGGTGAAATTTGGGCTGGCTTGCTGCCACCCGGACTGGCAACGACCCTTCCGATATGGAAAACTTAAAAACGAAAGAGAGACATACTCGGTTCTGGTCGACAACATCGATGATGGCGACAAGCTTTCCGTAATCCTAGCATAGTTGACAAGAGCGACCCTTCCGATCTCTGTTGGAAATCGGGGTTTGATTCCCGATTCCATTACCACGAAATATGCTTCCGAGCCATCCCGGTAACATTTAAAAAATTATTTTAAAGCGGAAAACTTGTTATCGTAACGGCATGGATATCGGGTAATAACCATTTTGACAAGATCCGATAAATATTACATATTTAATATTCACAACTCATTATTAATATCATAGTCGAAATAAGAAATAAATAGAAAGCGGTAAATGTTTGCATTTATTAACCCAATGCATAAGGCCGTACCTCAGTTGACGTTTCTGACTGCGGACTCTGAAGTTCGGCAGGGCTCCGCCGGTGCTGAGGGAAACACCCGTGATCTTCCGGGATATTCTCCTGGACTCCTCGTACCGAAGCGTGGGCTTCGCCGGCAGGACTTCGTCGCAAAAATTTAACTGAGGTTCTTTTGAAGCTTCCGCCGAACCAGAAAAGAGATTAGAGACAGAAAACTCGCAGACCCTAGAGAGAGAGGGAGAGCTCGAGTTTTTGCTCTGGGGAAGGTGTGTTGAATGTTGTAAATGAGCTCCCTATTTATAGACTTAGCCCGTAACCGAATTAGAGATTTTCACTCCAAAATTTGAATTTTATATATATTTAAATACTTTAATTATTTCAATCCAATGGTTGAGATTTAATCTCATCTAGATCCAATGGTTATAATTAAACTTAGATTTAATTAAATAAGAAAGACTTGGTAAATACAAAAACCAATCTTATCCTCTTATTTAAATATAATTCGAATATATATATATATATATTTAATTTCGAAAATTATTATTAAATATAATTAATTATCCTAATCCAAAGGTTTAGATTTAATCTTATCTAAATCCAATGGATATAATTAATTAGGGATTTAATTAAATAAGAAAGACTTGGTAAATAAAAAAAAACAATCTTATCTACTTATTTTAATTTTGAAATATATATATATATATATAATAATGATAATTTCAAAATTAATTATCTAGATCCAACGACTTAGATTAATCTTAGACCGATCTAATGGATCAAATTAATTTGGGATAAAAATCAAATACTCTAAGACTTGGTAAAAGCCTAATTCGATTTTATCCATATCATTATCTTCGAAATATATATTATATATATAATTAATTAATTTCCAATCCGACGGTAAAGATTAAATCTTAAACCGATCTAACAGATACAATTAATTAGGTCAAATTCGAAAACCCTAAGCTTGATCACCAAGCTACTATTTTTCAAATTAGGGTTGGGTCAAAAATCAATCATCTTAATCCTACGGTTGATATTAAATCATCTCCGATCTAAAGGATAAGATTGATTTTAGGGTTTTTGCCAAAGTACCAAACTTTAGGTATTTATGCCGCAAATATTAAACCCTAGCTAGGTCAAGCTCGTGTGGGCTATATTATACAGGCCCGCATCGATTTACACAATATATATAATTAAACATATATATATTATTAATATAAATCCATTAATTATTAATTAATTATTAGTAAGATATTAATAATTAAATCCAAATAATTAAATTATATTAATAATTCCTGATCTCAATATCACATATAAAAATGTCATGGTGCCACACCATCATTTAAATTCGTGGCATGTGATTTAATTTCATAGTTTATCGAACCGAGCACAAACTTAGAAAATCCATAAATCACAAACCGTAAGTCGAAATGACTTGGTTCAAAAAGAAAAGTTGCTTAGAATTTAATTTCCAACACATGGTGCTGATAGAAAATCTAAATTATAACTTTCTTTTATCAGTTAATTTCGTGTACCAAGATATGGTACTTTTGCCACGCTGACGATAAAACTAACTGACGTCTGCCACAGACCTTTCAGTTTTATAAGTCTAGCCAAATGATTAAACATTATCCAGAATGTATTTTAATCACGTACGTATCATCCGTTACGGAGCTATCCTGGGGACCATGGACCCGTATCACTTAAGCTCCAACGAACTGCTAGATGTTCGTCAAACCTCGAAGTGATTCCACTATAGACCCGAGGCTGCACTCTTTAGTGATACGGTATATATTATTCCCTTTATAACAGCAGGGTGTCCATTGATACAATCAAATTCGGGTTATTGATCTTTCACTTGATGATCTACACACGAGCAGGCGGTTTCTACCGTTATGCCCCTCATTGCATTTTCATCCTTGACTCAGTCAGTAATATTATGAGTGACCCACTTATGGTTTCGATTCATAAGTTGCGCACGGGTACCTCTCACTTCTCACCACCGACAATCAAGGGAATCATCATCACTCTGAAGAGAGTTGTGTGATGCCCATGTCTATGACCAAGTTACCCTTACTGCTGACTATCATGTTTCCAAAATAATAGTGTTGGGAACAACGGTAATATATTGTGTTCTTTAACTGTTAAATCAAAGAACAATCAAGTCAACAGCTCAGACTCAAGATCACTCAGGACTTAGATCGAATATCCATTTGATCATCTACGAGTGACTCAACTCCAAGTTATCAGTGACGGTCTTATATGATAACTTCCGGAGTTTAAGTCAGGTCCAGTCCAGTATGAAGACACTTCATACTTAATGCACTTCTAGTGAGTGTGACACACACAAAATCCAGAATAGGATTGTCACTTAGTCACATTAATGACCTTATACGATTAATGGGCTCCCACCCAGTTGATCAGGTCACAGACATTTTAAGTTCATTTATTATGATTATTAATTCTTCCTCACATTGACTCTGTTGTGATAACAATAACATAATTGCATCCTTTATGAACTAAGGAAACAAACATTCTATTTTACTCTACCAGAAACTATAATAAGATTAACATAATAAGTATCATCTTTATTCAATGACATATCATAATCTTTTACAAATGGATAAAATATCTTGTTTAAGGACACATATGTCCAACAATCTCAACGTGCCTCGGCTGCAAAAACAGAGAGACAAATCAGATACGGCACTTTCAGATCTGGCCGATGAAGATGGAAGAGTGCGAGAGAGCGTGATAACATGAGTGAACGCAGAGAGAGAAAGAAGCAAGTGAGCGTGAGAGCGAGATGTTGAAATGCGACGGCCGGAGTGAAGCGAGAGAGACTGATAGAGAGAGATGACGAGAATATTAATGGTCAATTAGATTTAGTATTTGTATATGGATTTAAATTGGTCAACGATTAATAATAGGAAATAAATAGTATTGTATATTTAAAATTGATATCAGGGTTAGTTTGGGAAACAAATCATTATAAATGGGCAAAAATTGATTTTATGGAACTATAGGCAATTCATTAAAAAGTTTGGATATTTTTAGGCATTTCATATAATTTCCTTTTAATTAATTCATAATTTTGTGAGACATGTCGTCCATAATAAACGACGAATTTGCGTATCAACAGAAGGAATAATGAACAAAATAAAAATTCTTTTAAATAATACTATATAAGGAGAGAATTTTTTTTTAAAAAAAGGTGCCAAAATCCAGATCTCATTTATCATTCCCGCCAAAAGGCGAAAACCCTTGGCATCTCAGCATTTCCAGTTTCCACTGAACCCTTGCCATGAAGGTGAAACTCCGGAAGGCCCACAAGGCAGCCGGCAGCCGCCTCATCATCGACTCCGACGCCTTCATTGCCGTCCATGACGTCACCCAGTCCTCCTCCGCCCCCAGACTCCTCTGCGTCCCCGGCTCAGTCGACCACTCCGTCAAGTTCAACAAGTTTCCCGGTGTAACGACCCCCTTTTTCTCGAGTCCGTTACTTCTTCCATTTTACTCGAAAAAGTCCCGATTTTAAAAAATAATTTAACGAGAATAAAAATAATTTTTTTTGAAAAGTTAAATACATTATTTTTATAATAATAAGTACTCGGGATTAGACTTAATTTTTCAAACAAAAATAAAAGATTTCGGAGCTCCTTATTTTTAAAACAAATAAACAAAGATTGCGAAAAATCACAAGATCGATTCAACCACCGTTTGCACCCGTATATGCTGCGACGCTGATCTCACTCCATCCGCAACTCATCGAGTCTTTCCTGATTCTACAACACAACTATACGAGTGAGCTAACGCTCAGTATGTAAAAGCTTTTTATTACTCACAAAAATAATTATGAAATTATCACATCATAATTCACATAATGCAATGCCATGCTATATCATTTTATAGCTTTTATTTATAAACATAATCTTGGGCCCTGCGTACGTACCAGCGCGCAACAACACCTACGGGGGACTGGGGGCGCGACCCTAACCAAGTCAGCCCGCAGCAAACATCTCACGACGTATCATTTGAGACTACGCGACTCGATACAGTCGGAGGCTTCATACACATTGTAATCAGAGACTACGCGACCCGATATACAATGGTTGGTATGACGCAATTTATTACTAAAACTGTCATACCTATATTTAATATCACTATAGATTATATGTATGACTAAATGCTTATGCTTTCGGAATATACTCATACTGTATATTCATGCTTTCTCAATATGCTCATATCGCATATCCAACGTATATATCATTAGGAAAGATCTAATTGATCTCAGATATTAATATATATATATATATATATATATATATATATATATATATATATAAAGTAAGTCGGTTAACAAATTGTACAGAGAGGATAAGGATCACAATTAAATAACTTGTACATAAGTTATACATATTTGCATATAAAGTATAAAAGTTAATATTTATATTTTGGCCCTCATACAAATTACTAAAAGAGCCTTAAAATTATTACTAATCATAACTAAATAGAGTACATTCTAAAAAATAAGAATGATTTTTTTTTTTCTTCTTATTATCGTCAAAATTCAAAACGACAATTTAGATAAACTTTGCGGATACTACAATTCTCCCTCCTTACAAAATTTTCGTCCTCGAAAATTTATAACAAGTACGGATACTTTCATCTAATCCTTTCTTTCACATGCCACTTGTCAGTTGGAGTGATTACTCAAACAAACCTTGATGATGGGTATATATCTAGTTGTAAAACACTTCTATTTCGATCAAATACCCCAATTGGCCTTTCTTTATATAATAAATCTTCACCGACCATTACGGACTATTGCTAGCTAGTGAGCGATTGGTCCGAAATATTTATCGTACCATCGATATATGAGAAAAATATATATTCACGGCTGTTAAATCTTGCGATAGTGCAAGTTTATAAGAAATCTTGCCAACTGGTTCTAAAATTTGTTACGCGCTGACATACCTCTTCATCTCTATGACGACCCCCTTTTCTTTCCAAAATGCATAGTATTCTTTTTTTCATTGGCCTTACTTTTATATAGAAAACATCCGGCCTCATATCAAACCCGTAGATAAACGGTGTAACCTTTTTGTCAAGATTCAGCTTCTTTGATATGCTGACATAATAACATAATACCTTTGGTAGCCTATTTACAGAAATCAAAGCTAAAAATTTTACTTTCACCGGACTCATACGAATGGATCGGAGACTAACATTTCCCTTCATATAAACCATCATAAAGAGTCGTCTTGATCATAGATTGATACTTGATATTATAGGCAACTTCAATTAAGAGTACTTATATATAGTCCAAGAACTCTTGAAATAAAAAATGCGTGCCCTGAGCACATCCTCCAAAATCAGATTCGTCTGTTTAGTTTAACCTTCTCTCTACGAGTAAAAAGTTGTACTGACTTTAGAGTCATACCCAAATCTCATTCGGACATTCTTTGATAATCAATATATTGAGCTAGCTTCTCGGTCAGAGGCAATAAATTTTGTACCCAGTGGAGACGCACAATCTTCTTAGTATATAATTCGGCCAGTCGATCTTAATGTAACTATGGCTTCAATAGGTCAGAATAATGCGGACTTGTTAACATGTCCACATTTCCCAAATCACATCGTGCCCCTTTGTCGTTCTTTGGCAATCCTACTATATAAATAATTGATATATGATCTCAATACCATTCTGGTATCTCCGAGGGTTGAAGCTCTCATACTGGTGGCCTATGATCATCTACTTTTACCTTCTGACAAGCCAGGCATCTTTGAACATAACTAGTAACATCCTTCTCATTCGCACAAAGTGCCTTACATCGAGGGCGAATATCTCGCTTCGATCGATTCAACCGGCTGTCTAGTAGTTTGGGATCTTATATCACAAAGTGCCTTACATACGCAGAACGGCGTTGCCCCGGATCTTGGTTTATTAGACCCTTCGCGCAGGAACGTTCTAAGCTACAGCCCGATGGTAAATTCTTAGCCGTCCCGGGATTGAGAAATGAGGTTGTGATGTATGATAGACACACACTTGAGAAGCAGTTTTCTTTAAGGGGTGGTCACTCAAAGCCTATTTGCTTCTTATCTTGGTCTCCCAGTGGAAAATACATGGCTACGGCAAGTTTGGATAAGCAAGTTCTGATCTGGGATATCGCGAAAAAGCAAGATATCGATAGGCAAAAATTCGAAGAGATAATTTCGTGTTTGGCTTGGAACCCGATCGGAAACTCCTTGGCTGTTATTGATGTAATGGGCAAATACGGAATATGGGAATCTGTAATCCCGTCATCTATGAAATCTTCATATGAAGATATTCCAAATTCGAATTCGATGAACGGTGCGTCGTTTTTTGACGGGGAAGAGGATCGAGAAGAGCCTGACCTCTCAAATTGTTTGAGTGATCTCGGCGAAGACAGTTTTGCAGATCCCGAACCCGCTACTAGAAAAAGACAGTTTTCTTTAAGGGGTGGTCACTCAAAGTAAAATTCCCTAGAATCAAACAGCCCTTACTTTAAATAGAGCTGAAATAGTACATAAAAAAGATCAGGGGGGTCGAACAGTGAAACGAAACAAACAAAACAAAATAATAATAAAAATGACAACAAAACTACTCAAACTTTAGTAAAATAATAGCAGCATAAAAAGCATCCAAAGTCGAGAAAAGAGTACTAACCTATATTTTTTTTCTTCAAGATTTATAACAAATGGTGGTCAAACTTTATAGCATTGTCATACTATAAATTATAAAAAAGAAAAGTAAAAAAATTATAAAGTAAAACACCTTGTGACACTCAACCAAGGTTTAAAATACCGCTTGCCGTTTTCGTTTCGCATTTTCCGTTTTACGGATATATCGCTTGCCGATGGGTATGTCGATGGGCAAAAGGGAAAAAAAGGGCATGCCGCATACCGCATTTACCGCACTTTTTGCATGGACATACCGCATTTACCGCACTTTTCGCATGGATATTTTGTAAAAAATATTT
This sequence comes from Parietaria judaica, assembly GCA_954871525.1. Taxonomy (NCBI): domain Eukaryota; kingdom Viridiplantae; phylum Streptophyta; class Magnoliopsida; order Rosales; family Urticaceae; genus Parietaria; species Parietaria judaica. Next base: position 634,031 of record OX940864.1, on the reverse strand, counting down.
GAGTATTTAAGCACGATATTTATATAGGTTCAAAACTACATATTTAATAAATACAAGACATAATTGTATACAACAAAACACATTTGTAACTTAAATATGTAGGTGAAATGTATAATATTAAGTCACTTTATTAGTTTAAGTGTATAATATTAAGTCAAATTATTATGTGAAGTGAATATGTATGTTAATTAAGTGTGTAATATTAAGTGAATATGCATGTTAATTGTATAGGTATGTTAACAAATTTAATATTAGTTGAAGTGTATAATATTAAATGAATATGTATATTAAGTGTATATGTATGTTAGGTGAAGTTAATATGTATGTTAAGTGTATAATATTATTTGAAGTGTGTAATATTAAGTTAAATTATTAGGTGAAGTGTATGTGTATGTTAAGTGTGAATGTGTGATATTAGTTGAAAACAAAAAGTCCCACATTGATAGATGACAAGAGTTTGGTGATGTTTATATACCAAATATTAGGGACAAGGGCTTGGGCCCTTAGGGTCATAGGATTTTGTGGATGGGGGAGGACTCACACAAATGTTACACCACCACACGCGCGAGCCGCCGTCCGACCGGACGTGACGTGGCGGGGCGGGGTCTTGTGTGAGTATAATTATCTTTGCCGAAATCTACCAAAAATGCGAAATTCGAGCACCATTTCGTCGTTTTGAAGGCAAAAAACGACAAGAGATTTTCTTTCCGAATGTCGTTTCATTTTTCGCGAAATTTGGTAAAACGACAGCGAAACGAAAGGGTTGTCGTTTCGGTGTTCCACTGAAAATGAATTTCGACGCGAATTTCGAGCGATTTTCGCGATATTTGGCACCTTGCACTCAACTAAGGCGACATGATATTTGACCAGAGTTCGTTAAAATTTTTGGACAATAATATGAGTTAGCTCTTTTTTTATTTACTAGTGGACCGCAAGCGCGGTGGAGATTAAATCATATAAAATTTCCAACTCATCAATCGTAATTGAAGATTTATATCTACATCGAATTCGTCCATCACTTAATTAAATAATTTTAGTTATTGTAGTCGTCTATTGTTTAAATTTTGATAATGTTATTCTCTTTTTTTATTTAAAATGTCTAAATATATATATTTAAGAATCTTACTGTTGATGCAGAAAAATGCCTCAAAGGCTCAAACACTTAGCGGCCCAATTGCTCATGTTGGGCCGGGCCCAATGTCGTCTTGTTGACTTTTGTGACTCGTGGGCTTGGGCTCCTAGACTTTCGAGTCAAACGGACCCTCCATTGACTCAAGACCAGAAATCCGGGGCAAACACCACTACATGTTGCCGAGGGGCCAGTGCTTGGCCTGGCCCTGGTTACAGGTTTGGGACGCCAAAAACGGACATGGCCACTGCGTAGGGAGGATTACAATGTTGAGTTTCCAGTGAACCCTGGTAGACCAGACCCTCTACCTTTCCTTCGTTGAGTTTCCAGTGAACCCTGGTAGACCAGACCCTCTACCTTTCCTTCGAGAGCGAGGTCCGAAGCTCTATGATGCAAGCCGGCAAATAACTCCAACAATCTCAATCATCGGCCAAGCTGCTTGTTATACCCTAATCGACTACTCCCTTATGGGCCACTAAATACAACTTGACCCTAGCTAAGCCCATAACTAAATCCTCTTTGTAAAAATAATTATAACCTAATATCTAATTATAAATAAATTCAACTAACTAACTCCTAAGCAATCGATAAAATCCTAACAAAAAAAAAATAAAAAATTATCACTTTAATTCGCTCTATCATGAGTTTTTTGCAATAATTATGCCTTTTCACCGCCATTAGCTATTCAAGATTAAAAGATTTTTTTTTAAATGCGAAATTGAATGAGACTTATGAAGCAAAACATGTCGTTTTGTCAAAAAGTTTTTTTTTTTTTTTAGTCCAATATTTACGCCAACTCTCTCTCACGGAGGCGCCTTAATCGTAAGAGCGGTACTTACTACTTAGCGTTAATTATCACAGCTGTTACGGTATCTTCAATTTAGAAAATAGGTTTGTTTTGAATATATATATATATATATATATATATATATATATATATATATATATATATATATATATATAAACTTGAAGAGAGTGTGTGCAGGAATTCTTTAAAATATAATTTCAATCAGTGCTGTTAGATTATTAAAAAAAAAAAATTAGAATACATCACAACACGTTACAAACAATAATATGTGGACGAAAATATATATAATGATTTTCATGTCAGAAATTAAATTATATCAGAATCACGAAGAAATGAAGCAGAAGTTGCCTTGGAGACTTAAGGAGTCATCTCCGAAGAAAAATGGTGTCATGTTAAAGTTTGACCCGTTGTGTTGACCGCCTAATTTCATAAATGTAATGATTTTTCAATGAGAAATCGACATAAGATCAGACCGCAAAGAAATGCACAATTGATGCCGATCAACCCAATGAGATCGATTTATTTATTTTCTGTTTTAAGTTTATTAATTAATTGTTTTAAGTTTAATTATTATTTATTATTATTTTATTTTTATTATTAGGGTTATATTTTTAGTTCCTATTTTATAGGAATCGTGATAAACCTAGAGCATTAAAAGCTCTGTTTGCAATTTGAGATGCAGTTTTTTGGTTTAATAAAAATTCGAGCCTTCTTTGCTTGAGAAAAGTCGAGTTCTTGCTCGCATAGACGCGTTCTTCAGTCACCATAGTTACGCTCTACATCAGTTGGTATCAGAGCCACTCGTTTCTGTGCATAGGCACCGAAGAAGCGAGCCGTTCACGAAGCTTTCGTAGAGGATATGGTGAGACGAGAAGAGGTCGACGGATTGCGCGCTCAGGTGGAATTGCTAACCCGTCAGATGGCTGCACTGGTGCAGAATCAAACGGAGCAACGATGCCGAGACGAGTCCGACACCGAGGACGACCAAGCCAACCTGTTCGGGCAGAATTTTGGACGTGCAGCAGTCCCGGAAGATGCGCGAAGGGTAGCGGCGTTCGAGGTGGCTATCCCGGAGTACGACGAATCGACGTACGATGAGGCGGAGCACGGAGAGGCCGTGTACGACGAATCAATTTACGGCGAGACGGAGTATGACGAACCCGTGTACGATGAGTATGACGAAGCTGTTTACGACGAGCCCGTTTATGACGAGGCGGAGTACGCCAAAATCGTGCATGACGAGGCCGTATACGACGACAATGTGTGCACCGATCAAGAAGAGTCCGCGTATGACGAGGTCGGGCTTGAGGGGGCCGACGACGACGAGAAGCAATTCGAGAGTGACACGACTATAATTCGTGTTGTTCATGTGTCGTGCTTGACCGCAACGAAGATAGATGTTTTGCGGAGCCCGAGCAACCTTTTCTCAAGAAAAAAATTCCTGACTCACATTGAGAAAGACGTGAAGAGTCCAAAATTATTTTTTGGTTTAAAATCCAAGGAGATGCCCGAGCTGGAAGACGAACAACGTGACGAGATCCGCGTGCGGCCAATAATTAAGTGTACGAAGGAGCCACCCGACAAGCCGCCCGACATAACGATCGCGACGCCCGACTCCGATGAACCACATGAGTCCACTACCAACACACCCCAAGAAATTCGAGGACGAATTTTCTCAACGCCGAGAGAATGATGTTGGATCCCAATTCACGGATCTGCAAAGAACACGAATAACACCAAAAAGAAATCGAACAGAAAATTAAGGACACAACCTTTTGGGAGAAGGATTTCTCTTGATTAATAATCGAAGGCAAAATACAAGAAGATAAACTCAAAATTCTAATGGACTCTCCACAATACAAAGTGTACAATGCTAGGTTTATATAGCCTCTCATAGGCGAAACCCTAGCTACCCAAATCGCACAAAATCAGGAAACTACCCTAAATAATCTCGCCGAATCTTTGACTTGATTTGCTTGCTCCTCAAGCTACGCGTCTTCCTTTCTGGGTAGAGTTTCCTTTTCCTGCCCGGACAGTCTCTCTGTCCCCGAGCTGACCTGCTCGTATGCTCCGGGCTGAGCTTGCCTTCTATCCGGACTCTCTGCTCGTGTTCACCCGAGCTGGGCTGAACGGCTGTCCGTCTTCTGTTCTGGTCGGTACCCGGGCTGACTCCTCGCAAGTGTTTCTGCCCGTCCTGGGTTCTGGTCGTCACCCGGACTAAGTCAAGCTTATGCTCACATTCTCCCCCGTAAGCTTGACTTGCTTCCACTCTCTTCACTCCGAGCAGCTCTCTCATCTCTTCGAACTTGACTCTCCCTAGAGCCTTAGTAAGAATGTCTGCCCGTTGCTCCCTCGTGTTGACGAACTCCACGATGATCTCTCGCTTCTCCACACACTCACGAATGTAGTGAAACTTCGTGTCAATGTGTTTGCTCCGTCCATGGAACACTGGATTCTTCATCAACGCAATTGCAGACTTGTTGTCCACGTAGAGAGTAGCTGGTCTCTGCTCGGATCCGGTCATCTCACTGAGTAGCCCTTTCAACCACATAGCCTGACATGTTGCTGCGGTTGCCGCCATGAACTCTGCTTCGCACGAGGATAGAGCTACTGTCTGCTGCTTTTGAGACTGCCAGGTGATCAGGTTTCCGTTGAGGTAGAACGCCATCCCTCCGGTACTCTTCCTGTCATCGATATCACCGGCCAGATCACTGTCCGTAAAGCCGACTAGTACTTCTGCTCCACTTCCTCGGTTGTACTGGATCCCGTAGTCCGTCGTGCCCTTCACGTAACGCAAGATGTGCTTCACCGCCTGCTGGTGTGCACTCGTGGGCTTCTCCATATATCGACTGACTATCCCGACTGCGTGTGAAATGTCTGGTCGGGTGTGGGTGAGATACCTCAGACACCCGATCACGCGTCTGTACTCCGTGGGATCCACTCTTCTCCCTTCAGCATCCTTCCCGAGCTGCAGCTTCGCCTCCATAGGGTACTTGCTCGAGTTACAGTCCGCCATCTCGAACTGTTTAAGGATCTTCTTCGCGTAGGCCGACTGCTTTAGCGTAATGCAGTCCTTCTTCTGTTCCACCTCGAGACCGAGGTAGTACGAAAGTAATCCGAGGTCACTCATCTCGAATTCGGCCATCATCTGCTGCTTGAATCCATCTACGCCTCCTGCGCTGGATCCTGTGACGATCAGGTCGTCCACATACACTCCCACGATCAGAGTTTCCTGCCCGGTACTCCTGGTGTAGACTGCCTGCTCGCTCAAGCACTTTGTAAATCCAAGATTCTTCAAGCTCTTGTCAAGGCGGATGTTCCACGCTCTTGGTGCTTGTTTTAACCCGTATAAGGCCTTGGATAGCTTGTACACCTTCTGCTCCTTGCCCGTGACGCCGAACCCCTCTGGTTGCTTGACGTACACTTCTTCTTCGAGGTCACCATTTAGGAATGCCGATTTGACATCCAGATGGTGAATTTCCCAACCTCGATGCGCTGCTAGGGCTAGGATGAGTCTGATCGTGTCCAGTCTAGCTACTGGAGCAAAGACTTCCTCAAAGTCTATGCCTTTCTTCTGCACGTAGCCTTTAGCTACCAGCCTTGCCTTGTGCTTAAGGACATTCCCCTCAGTGTCCTTCTTCAGCTTATACACCCACTTCAGGCCGATGGGATTATGACCTTTGGGCAGGTCGGTAAGCTCCCATGTCCTGTTCTTCTCAATGGACTCCATCTCCTTCTTCATTGCTTCCTGCCACTCCTGCTCGGCTGCTGCCTCCTGGTAATTGGCTGGTTCTTCTGCACACAACAAAGAAAGTTCCTCCAGGCTCATCTCCACTTCTTGAGTCTGATTGTAGACGTCTGCTAGAGGTCGGAATCCTCTTGGGCCGTCTTTTATGGAGGAATCTCCCGAGCTGGACGGGCTGGTCCTGCTCGGACTTGGTGTCCTGGGTGTATCCGGGGTGCTCTCTCCCGGGCTGGGTTCCCTCGTTTCTGGCAAGACTGTTCCCGAGCTGGGTGTTCCGGGCTGCTCTTGCTCGGCAACATCCTGGCCGTCTTCGACAATGAACTCCACTGAGTTCTGCTCGGGTTCTCCATTCTCGTCGCGCCAATCCCACTTCATCTCCTCTTCGAACACAGCATCTCTGCTCACTTAGAGTCTGCCGCGTCGTGGATCGTAGAGTCTGTGTGCCTTGCTTCCTTCTTCAACGCCAAGATACACCATCTTCTGACTCCTGTCATCCAACTTCTTGAGATGTGGCCCCGCAATCTTCACGTGTGCGGTGCACCCGAACACTTTCAAATGTTCTAAGTGGGGTTTCTTCCCTTTCCACGCCTGGTAGGGGGTACGCTCTCCTAGCGCTTTGGTCGGCAAACGATTAAGCAGGTAGACCGCATGTCTTACTGCTTCTGCCCAAAACCGGGCTGGAACTTGCATGCTCTTGAGCAAGCTCCTCGCTGTGTTCATCACAGTCCGATTTCGTCTTTCCACCACGCCATTTTGTTGGGGTGTGTGAGGTGCGGACAGGTGACGCTGAATTCCTTCCTGGTCGCAGAACTCTCCGAACTGCTGGGAAGTGAGTTCTCCTCCTCGGTCTGTACGCAAGACCTTTAACCTGTGCACCGAGCCATTCTCCACGATCTTCTTGAACTTCTTGAAGACCTCATGGGCTCCGCTCTTTTCCTTAAGCATATAAACCCACATCCAGCGACTGTAATCATCAACAAGTAAAAGAAAGTACTTGTTACCTGCCAATGTTGCTGGGGTGACTGGACCACATAGGTCTGCATGCACCAACTGTAGGGGTCTCTCTGCTCGGAATTTGGCCTTGATCGGAAACGGTATCCTCGCCTGCTTCGCGATCATGCAGCATTCACATAGCTGGTTGGGGTGTTCTATCTTGGGAACCCCGAAGGCCATCTTCTTCTCGCCCATCATCTTGAGCGCGTGAAAATTCACGTGTCCGAGCCGTGCGTGCCATAGCCAAGCCGGGTCTGCCATCGATGCCATAAGACAGACGGGCTGACACGTCTTCAGGAGAATCTTGTAGAGCCTGTTGGGTGTCCGCTCCACCTTCATCAACAGCTCTCCTTCCTTGGTCCACATCTTCAGGTAGGACCCTTGCAGCAACACCGTGTTCCCGATCTCAGTCATCTGTCCTAGACTGATGATGTTGCTCTTCAACTTCGGGATGAAATACACCTGGGTCATCAGACGCTGGTCGCCATTCTTGCACTCGAACAGGATCGACCCTCTGCCTCTGATCTCTACGACTGATCCGTCGCCGAATTTCACGCTGCCCGTGATCTTCTCATCGAGCTCTTCAAACTTAGCTCGGTCCCTAGTCATGTGGTTGCTAGCTCTGTTGTCTAGATACCATACGTCGGTACTGACCTTCTTCTCTCCGTCTACGAGGAGGTTTGCAATAACCTTATCCTCGATGAGGAAAACCTTCTCGCTGGTCTCCTCCGGACAGGTCTGCTCGGCCTCTGGGCTGATCGGCACACTGATCACTTCTGCCCGGGCCTTGGCGTCACACTCGCCATTCTGTTCGTCCAGGTGCGTTTCCTGCTCGGCAAACAACAATGCCGGCTGGTCGTCTGGGAATCTCGCTAGATTCGCCTCTTCGCCCTGGTTCCTGCTCCGGCACTCAGATGCAAAGTGCCCAAGCTTCTGACAATTGTAGCACTTCACTGTGCTCTTGTCTCTCCTGGTCGTGCCTTCCTGACGGGTAGATCCACTGCCGCGACCTCGCATGTCCCGACCTCGACCTCGTCCACGACCCTGTCCGCGTCCTCGGACTTCTCCACCAAAGCTGTTCCGACCTGAGGGTCTTGTAGAAAACTCGGCTCCCCCGGTTTTCCGATGCCTGGCCGTCCACTCTTCATGCGTGAGCAGGAGGTTCTTCTCCTCGTCTTTGTCACCGTAACCCCGAAGTCTCTCTTCGTGGGCCTTGAGACGACCAACAACCTCCTCGGCCGACATGGTCTTGAGATCGCCGAACTGCTCGATCGATGTCACGATCTGCATGTACCTGTGAGGCACTGCTCGGAGAAACTTCTTGACGACGGTGGTCTCCTCCACCTTGTCTCCCAGCGAGCGTATGCCGGTCACAATGGACGTGAGCCGCATAGCGAAATCATCAATTGATTCGCTCTCCCTCATTCTCATGACCTCGAACTCACTCTTCAAGGTTTGGACCTTTGCTTCCTTGACGCGATCTGCGCCCATGTGCATGGTCTGAAGAGTTTTCCATGCTTCCTTCGCGGAATCTTTCTCGGCAAGCATGAGAAGAACTTCTTCCGGAACTGCTTGGTAGATAGCGGCTAGAGCCATTCTTTCCTTGCGCCCTTCGACACCGCCGTTCTCTACGGCCTCCCTTACTCCCTGCGCCTGCAGATTCACCCTCATCTTCAACGCCCACACGGCGTAATTGCTCTTCGTGAGCATGGGGTAATGGAGTGTAACTGTGCCTTCTCTGGAGTCTGATTTCTGCGCAACCAAAGCTCCGTCGATTGGTGACTCTGATGATGAAGACATGTTCTTCGATTGAAGCTCTGATACCACTTGTTGGATCCCAATTCACGGATCTGCAAAGAACACGAATAACACCAAAAAGAAATCGAACAGAAAATTAAGGACACAACCTTTTGGGAGAAGGATTTCTCTTGATTAATAATCGAAGGCAAAATACAAGAAGATAAACTCAAAATTCTAATGGACTCTCCACAATACAAAGTGTACAATGCTAGGTTTATATAGCCTCTCATAGGCGAAACCCTAGCTACCCAAATCGCACAAAATCAGGAAACTACCCTAAATAATCTCGCCGAATCTTTGACTTGATTTGCTTGCTCCTCAAGCTACGCGTCTTCCTTTCTGGGTAGAGTTTCCTTTTCCTGCCCGGACAGTCTCTCTGTCCCCGAGCTGACCTGCTCGTATGCTCCGGGCTGAGCTTGCCTTCTATCCGGACTCTCTGCTCGTGTTCACCCGAGCTGGGCTGAACGGCTGTCCGTCTTCTGTTCTGGTCGGTACCCGGGCTGACTCCTCGCAAGTGTTTCTGCCCGTCCTGGGTTCTGGTCGTCACCCGGACTAAGTCAAGCTTATGCTCACAAATGATGCCGATCAACCCAATGAGATCGATTTATTTATTTTCTGTTTTAAGTTTATTAATTAATTGTTTTAAGTTTAATTATTATTTATTATTATTTTCTTTTTATTTTCATTATTAGGGTTATATTGTTAGTTCCTATTTTATAGGAATCGTGATAAACCTAGAGCATTAAAAGCTCTGTTTGCAATTTGAGATGCAGTTTTTTGGTTTAATAAAAATTCGAGCCTTCTTTGCTTGAGAAAAGTCGAGTTCTTGCTCGCATAGACGCGTTCTTCAATCACCATAGTTACGCTCTACATCAACAATGTTTTTCGAACTTTTTTTTTTGTTATATAATATATGTCACAAATTTTTTGAGTGCTTCGTGATACATTTATCGCAAATATCCCAAACTAATCTGGTCATTCTAAATCATTCATTTTATTAGCTTCATAAATTGAAGTGAGAGAATATATTATAATCCACCGAATATATACAAGAAAACAAATAATAATTTACAATACACAAATTAATTAAGGGAGATTTAGCAAAAGCCTCAATAAAATGAAACTATTTAAAAAAGTCCTCAAGGTTTAAATAATCTAAATTATACTCATTTTATACTTTGTTTTCCCTAATTACCCTCAAATCACTTTTCTCCCTCGAGCTCTCCTCTCGTGCCCTAACTCTGCGTTCTATCTCGAGCTCTCCTCTGCGTTTTCTCCTCGAGCCCTAACTCTGCAAATCGCGAGCCCTAACTCTGCAAATCGCGAGCTCCTTCACTAGCAACGTTTGATTCGAGCCCTAATCCACGAGCTCTCCTCTCCTCTGCAAATCGCGATTCTTCTCACTCTGCAATCTCGAGCTTCTCTCCTCTCTGCAATTCCGAGCTTCTGTCATCTTCTCTGATCGTCCTTGAATCGCCAATCGACGCTCCGACAATCTCATCTCCGTTGAATCTCAGAGGTAATCAACATCTTTCATTGTTGTTTTTGAATTTTCGGTAATCACATGTTTTATTGAGACTCTTTGGCGTGTTTTTCTGTACGTAGTGGCTTTCTTAAAATCGTTTCCAGATTAGGGATTTTTGTGTGCAAATTGTACCCTAAGACTTGATCAATTAGTGTGCCATTGTTAATCAGATTTGAAAGTTTGTCTGATCTGTAATATTTATATGTTTACTTCTTTAGATATACAGTGTAAGGATGCTAGAAACCGGGGCAACAAGTGCGGCTCAGTCGCAGGGAGCGGCCACAAATTCAGGCAACATTCTGAAGCGCGACGCTCCTCCGAACCAAAGGTATATTTCTAGAGCAATGTTCCTGGGGTATAGAATCAGATAGTGTGTCGGTCGAGTCGCGGGAATGTCGGGCTCGAGCAGATTGCCATCATTGGCTTCCTTTTCTGTACTAAGTTTCCTTTTTCTATTTTGACCGATAAAATTTTACGTGAAATTGTGCAGGAATAAGCTCAACAGGCGCAAATCGGCAGGTAACTATATCCCTTTATAATTTGTTTCTTATTTCCTTTTCAAAGGCGAGTTTGTCTTCTTTTATCGGCTGCGGGAATTTTGAGATTAACGTGTTAACTTTAGTATCAAAATCAGTACCATATTATAACTAGAATCTCTGATGGTAATTGCAGTACCACTATTATCAAGCTCTAATTGTAACTTTAGAGCTAATTTTGATTTCTAATGGTAACTTCAGTACCTTTTTATAAGATGCTTGCAATTTCAGCATCTTATTGTATTTTTTTCGGCCTTTTCTTTAGTTATAATCCGATTCTTTTAGCGGGACATTGTTTTATTTGGTAAACTGTTTACAGCATTCAATTTATGTTTGTGAATATAATTCGATTCATAATCTTGCTTATTATGTTTCATTTAATTTCTTTTAGGTAGGAAATAAAAAACACATGGCGATTCCGAGAAGGCTTCGTCCTCTATCCCGATGTCCAAATCCAAACACGCATCAAACGAGAAAGATAGAATAAAGGTAAATCCAATTACGTTGTATAACTCACATATAAGTATAAGCGTTATTACAGTTATGTAACTACAATTATATAAATGTAACTGTAGTTACATTATTGTAACTACAGTTACATAATTGTAACTGTAGTTACATAATTGTAACTGTAGTTACAATAATGTAACTACAGTTACATTTATATAATTGTAGTTACATAATTGTAACTGTAGTTACATAATTGTTTGTAACTGTAGTTACAATAATGTAACTATTATGTAACTACAGTTACATAATTACAGTTACAATTATGTAACTGTAGTTACATAACTGTAACTTTAGTTGCAGATTGTTTGGATAAGTTTCAGATGAATAGTGATTCCAGATTCCTTCAAGCTGTTATTACAAGGGCTATGAAGGTACTTGTCATCTTATATTGTAATCATATTTACTTTAATCATATTTAGTTTAATATTTTGTTTGTAATTACATTTATAGGTGAATAACAATCCTATTGAGAAAACTATTGAGCCTCCTAGTTTCAGCCTTGGCATTACACAAATGCTTGAAAAGGTAACACTTGTGATCAATTTTAATTTTAATTTCTGGTTGTAATTTCTGTTACACAAGTGTAACTGGAGTTACGTATCTGTAATTCTATTTACTTTATGTCAGTTTAGTAACTTACATACCTCGTGTATTTGTAGGAAGAAGCTGAAAAGGTTCAAAAGGCGTCTTTGAAGACATTTAAGAGAAAAGTTACAACAAGGGGTCCGAAGAAAGATAACGTGTGACTTAGTTTTTATTCATTGACATGTTCGAACACATGGTCTTTGACCAATTTGTCTCCTTTATTTTTTATTCCTTTTAAACTCTTATGACTATTACCTTTACTTTTCAAGTTAGATGTGTTTAAACAGAAGCATGCAGAATTAATGTTACATAAGTGTAACTCTAGAATTACGAAAGTGTAACTCCAGTTACACAATTGTAACTTCAGTTACATATCAGTTACATGGGTGTTTTCTAACGACAAAAGTTTAACTCGTAGTTACGTTGTGTAACTCTTATTACAGATATAATTACAAGTGTAAGTACATATGTGAAATTACGGTAATGTAACTACAATTACATAATTGTAGTCATACTATTACATAATTATATGTCACTATTATTCGAAAATATTGAATTTAAATTCTTTTTTGTAACTCCAATTACGTGAAATTATTGCTACATACTATTAGATGGAGACTCAATTAATATAATTATATGTAACATAAGTGTAACCATATATGACTAGAATTATGTAGAATCTCTTAATATGTAACATAAGTGTAATTATATATGACTAGAATTACGAAATTGTAACTCCAGTTACGAAAGTGTAACTCCAGTTACGTAAGTGTAACTCCAGTTACGAAAATGTAACTCCAGTTACGTAAGTGTAACTCCAGTTACGAAAGTGTAACTCCAGTTACATAAGTGTAACTCCAGTTACGAAAGTGTAACTCCAGTTACATAAGTGTAACTCCAGTTACGTAGACTCTCTTAATATGTAACATAAGTGTAATTATATATGACTAGAATTACGAAATTGTAACTCCAGTTACAAAAGTGTAACTCCAGTTACGAAAGTGTAACTCCAGTTACATAAGTGTAACTCCAGTTACGAAAGTGTAACTCCAGTTACGAAAGTGTAACTCCAGTTACATAAGTGTAACTCCAGTTACGTAAGTGTAACTCCAGTTACGAAATTGTAACTCCAGTTACAAAAATGTAACTCCAGTTACGAAAGTGTAACTCCAGTTACGTAGAATCTCTTAATATGTAACATAAGTGTAATTATATATGACTAGAATTACGAAATTGTAACTCCAGTTACAAAAGTGTAACTCCAGTTACGAAAGTGTAACTCCAGTTACATAAGTGTAACTCCAGTTACGAAAGTGTAACTCCAGTTACAAAAATGTAACTCCAGTTACATAAGTGTAACTCCAGTTACGAAAGTGTAACTCCAGTTACGTAAGTGTAACTTCAGTTACACTTATGTAACTTCAGTTACATAAGTGTAACTTTAGTTACAAAAATTGTTTTAATACTTCCAAATTAATTCCAAATTTCCAATAAAGAAAAGGGCCCTGAAGAAAAAGCACTAAATTATTGTTTTGAAGAGATATATTGAAATTTGATTCCATAATAAATACACTTTTAATATCGTTGTGTTTTATCGCTAAAAGAGCGAAAACACACCGTTTCTCTGACTTACAAACTTGCACCATTTCTTATGTAGAATCTCTTAATATGTAACATAAGTGTAATTATATATGACTAGAATTACGAAATTGTAACTCCAGTTACGAAAGTGTAACTCCAGTTACGTAAGTGTAACTCCAGTTACGTAAGTGTAACTTCAGTTACACTTATGTAACTTCAGTTACAAAAATTGTTTTAATACTTCCAAATTAATTCCAATAGAGAAAAAGCACTAAATTAATATTTCAAGAGATATATTGAAATTTGATTTCATAATAAATACACTTTTAATATCGTTGTGTTTTATCGCTAAAAGAGCGAAAACACACCGTTTCTCTGACTTACAAACTTGCACCATTTCTTATGTAGAATCTCTTAATATGTATCATAAGTGTAATTATATACGACTAGAATTACGAAATTGTAACTCCAGTTACAAAAGTGTAACTCCAATTACGAAAGTGTAACTCCAGTTACGTAAGTGTAACTCTAGTTACACTTATGTAACTCCAGTTACGTAAGTGTAAAGATTAACTTCAGTTACACTTATGTAACTTCAGTTACAAAAAATGTTTTAATACTTCCAAATTAATTCCAATAGAGAAAAAGCACTAAATTATTATTTTGAAGAGATATATTGAAATTTGATTACATAATAAATACACTTTTAATAACGTTGTGTGTAACTCCAGTTACGTAAGTGTAACTTCAGTTACACTTTTAATAATATTTTTGTTAAATAACAGCGGTGGAAGGAAAGCTGTGCGAAAAGCGGAGCGCTCCAAAATCCGGTCGAGGACGAAGACAAACACATCGACATTGTCGATCTTCGATTTGGGTATTCAAATAAAATAAATATACAAGAATCTTCAGTGATTATAATTGAGTAGATTCATTAATCTTCTCACTGTATAGCGTCGTTCCACTTCCATGCACTTCAAGCTCTCACTCCTGCTCTTTTCCGACATCGATGAAACTCAGGAAAATCGGTGAAAAACAATCCTGTTGAGAAAACTATTGAGCCTCGTGAAGTCTAGCTTCCCACAATCATTAGAGCTTCAATTCCAAACAAACCTATCTCTAGCCATAAGCGATTGAAGACGATGAAAGCCCTAGGAATCGAACCCACTTACTAACCAGAGAAAACCATCGATTCGAAACGAGAATCAATGAGTATAAGCTTCGATCGACTTTGTGTAACAAGGATGAGAAAGGAGCAGGAATTACCTGTGTACTCCGATCCTGGAACACGGCGCGAACCGGTGTATTTTCTCGGTGAATTTTCCCCAGTTCTGGTTCGATATCACAGAGAAGATTCAAAATCAATGAAAACGAATTTTCTCGGTGAATTTTCTCGGCAGCCAAACAGCGCCAATGAATTTTCTCGGCGAATCCTCAAAATCAATGAAAACGAACCTGGAGAAGATGATCGGCGAGGTAGTTCGAGGAGGAGAACCGTGGCTCGCCGCCGACCAGCACGGCGTCGTTGAAGGGGAGCGAGCAACAATGGCGGAAGAAGAGAACACGGCGCGAACCGGTGAATTTTCCCCAGTTCTGGTTCGATATCACAGAGAAGATTCAAAATCAATGAAAACGAATTTTCTCGGTGAATTTTCTCGGCAGCCAAACAACGCCAATGAATTTTCTCGGCGAATCCTCAAAATCAATGAAAACGAACCTGGAGAAGATGATCGGCGAGGTAGTTCGAGGAGGAGAACCGTGGCTCGCCGCCGACCAGCACGGTGTCGTTGAAGGGGAGCGAGCAACAATGGCGGAAGAAGAGTCGAACAAGGCTTGGCTTCGTCTTCGAACGTGAGTAAAAGAAAAGAGGGGGTATATTTGTCCTAAAAAGCCCAATTGAGGTTTTCTTTAATTATAGCAAACATTTGAGTACCCTTTTAAATAGTTTGATTTTAATTGAGGGTTTTACTAAATTACCCATTAATTAAATGATTAAATTAAATGCCTTCCACTATAAATACTAATAGTAATGCCCTTTCCTTCACATACAATAAATACAAAAACATGCACTCTCGTCCTAAATGGTCGCCTCTTTCTGTGGTGTTCGTTGTGACTATTTTCTGCTTCACATGCCGGGGCTCTGGACGAAACACTTCCGAGTTGTGCATCGACGCGGAGAAGCGGGCTTTGCTGAGCTTCAAGCGTGGCCTTCGCACAAGGGAGAACACTGAACATCTCCTTTCTTCTTGGGGGAGTGAAGACAACAAGAGGGACTGCTGCAGTTGGCTCGGTGTTCGCTGCTCAAACAAGTCCGGACATGTGGTGAGCCTTCTCGTCGATTCATCAGGTTTAGAAGGTAAGCTCAGTCCCTCGTTATTTGAGTTGAGACACCTTACCTCCCTGAGTTTAAGCTTTGTGAACTTTAGAGGAAGCGAAATCCCAAGTTCCATCGGCACACTCTCCCATTTGAGAGTACTCAAACTCTACGACACTCATTTTAGCGGGAGAATTCCGGCTGAGCTTGGAAATCTCTCGAGACTGGAGACCCTCTACTTGTCAACTAACGAGCTACATGGCTCGATTCCTGAAGCTTTCAGAAAGCTCGCTTCCTTGAAGCTACTCAACCTCATGGATAATCAATTACACAACTTAATTCCAGATATTTTTGGGAACATGAGTGAGCTTGATAGCCTTGATCTTCATAACAACATGCTTGAAGGCGAGCTTCCAAGATCTGTATGGAACTTAAGTTCCCTGAGATATCTAAGTGTAACATCAAATAAACTTCACGGTCATCTCTCCGAAAGTATGCCCGATTGAACCTTCTACAACAACTTGACATTTCTGAAAACCTTTTTGAAGGTCAACTCACTGAGGCTCACTTTACAAATCTTTCCAAGTTAGAATATTTAGATTTGTCTTCTAATTCGTTGTGTTTGAAGTTCCATCCTAATTGGATTCCCCCATTTAGATTAAGCATTATAGCTCTCGGGTCGTGCAAGGTGGGCCCTCGCTTTCCAAAATGGCTTCAAACACAGACTAACTTTCTTCTTCTTAATCTTTCAAATTCCGGAATTTCAGATTCTATTCCCACTTGGTTCTGGTATGTTTCTTCTGCAGTTGACCTCATAGATCTTTCTCACAATCAAATCTCTGGACAAATTGAAAATTATAATAATTCGCTACAAGTTGCCAACTCTATTGATCTGAACTCGAACAAGTTAGAAGGTCCGGTACCATCATTTTTCACCCAGTTTCGTTATGTAAATTTGTTTCAAAATAGATTTTCAAAGTTAAATCTGTCTTGTAACATCGATAGCGGAATTCGCTTGAAACTTCTTGACATTTCCAACAACAAATTGTCTGGGCAACTTTTTGATTGTTGGTCGTCTTTCAGCTCCTTAAGAGTTCTTATCTTGTCAAATAATAGCTTGTCTGGAAAAGTCCCTTTGTCCATGGGCTCTCTGAATAACATCCAATCATTGAATTTAAACAAGAATGCGTTTTCGGGAGAGTTTCCTACAACCTTAAAGTACCTTACAAATCTGAGAATCTTTGATTTGGCAGATAATAAACTATCTGGAACAATTCCTGTATGGTTAGGGCAGAGTTTAGTAAATCTTGTCATTATCAGTTTGAGATTAAATAGTTTCAGTGGAGCCATCCCGAATTCTCTATGTAAGCTGTCAAGTCTCATAATATTGGACTTGTCTTTCAACAATATCACCGGAAATATCCCAAACTGCATAAGCAATTTTCGTGCAATGATAGGAGATGATTGGAAGATAAGTAGCACTGGAATATATTATATCGATCATGTTTCCGTTCACTACGACGAGAAGTTGCGATTGGTATGGAAAGGAGTAAGTGTGGAATTCGAAAGAAATCTTGCTCTTGTAAGAGCCATTGATCTTGCCAGCAATAAATTGAATGGAAAAATCCCAAGAGAAATAACTGAACTTTCTGGATTGGTGTCTCTAAACTTATCAAGAAACAATATAAGTGGAAAAATTCCGACTGATATTGGTCGTATGGAGTCCTTAGATGCGCTTGATCTCTCGAAGAACCGTCTCATTGGTGAAATTCCTCAAAGCCTCGCACAGATTGATCGTCTTAATACGCTATACTTATCAAACAACAACTTGTCGGGAAAAATTCCCACAAGCACTCAACTCCAGAGCCTTGGGAATGCTTTTTGGGGAAACACCAAGTTGTGCGGAGACCCGCTTCCAAATAAATGTCCAGTCACGACATTTTTGATTCCTCAAGCTGCCAAGGAGGATTCTGACGAGCTTACTGGTAGAGGGTTCTACATAAGCATGGTGATAGGCTTCATAACTGCATTTTGGGGAGTTTGTGGTGTTCTTATTTTCATGAAGTCTTTTCGATATGCATATTTCAAGCTCTTTAATGATGTTGGAGATTGGATCTACGTGAAAACAGCAATTCAACGCGCCAAAGTGATGAGAATGATCAAAGGCTAAGAGGTAAATCTTGTCTCGCAAATATTATTGGATAAAATTATATACATGCATTGATAAAGTTATTATTGTTTGAAATATATATTTTTTAAAATTTTAATATGAGTGTACTATATATTGTTAGGTTCCTTCACATGATGCCACCATCGCCACTGATCCCAACCAAGCAAGACAAGATAAAATTATACATCTCTATCTATCGTTAATTTATTATTATCTATGTTGGTACACTTTTGCAGTTCATCTATCTGTCGTTTTATTAATTATATTGAGTTCATCTAGTATTTATTAATGTATATGTTTTATTGCTTTCTATCCATTAAAGCTGAGTGATCGAAGTAGAGTTTACGATGTACTTGCAACACCTTTATTGTTGACGTGGTTTCCCACTTCAAACAGTCAGTGTGACTTGTGAGTGTATGATATTTGTTGGATTAAGATATTGTGGAATTCGATCTCTCACGTTGCGAGCTCTCGATTCACTCTCGATATATGTATATAGATATAAGCGATATAAATGAGACAAGTGGTTTTTTATAGAGGTTCGTCCCAAAGCGGTAGTTGACTACGTCCTCTGTTAGTTTATTGCGACAGATAGCATAGACGGATGGCTACAGGCAGCAAATTACGTCTAGAATAAAAGAAAAGAATGAAAAAGGGAACAAAGAATACAACAAAATCTCTAAGTGAGCAAGAATGCCGAGTAGGAGCTTTCGATGTATTCTCTCAAGATGGTGTATGCGTATCTCTCCTTTGATCTGGGCTTGAGCTTGATATTTATAGATTTCAATTCTTCCCGTTGGACTTCCAAGAATCGTGGGGTTGTCTTTCCGAGCTGAACGGGTTGAATGGCTTGCCTTGCTACACGTGTCCCACGACTGCGTTCTCTTCGTCGTGTTTGAATTATACCCGTTGAAGACTTGACTTCGTACTCCTGGTCTTTCGCTTGGATTTGAAATGAGAGGCCGGGTAGAGAGTATGACGATTATACCCTCGTCTTTCTGGGTTGATGACGGATAGATATTGGGCCTTTGGGCCTTTTGGGCTGAGTGGCTTTGTATCCGTTGGGCTTTATCTGATTGAGAGCTTTAGTGGACTTCTCAATTGGGCTTTTGTGAATATCGAATTATTTCTTTTGAAGCCTTCAATCTTTGTTTGTGGATTTAATTAATTCACGACTTTAGTACTTTATGTCATATTAAATAATGACGAATTTGTACATCAACAGTCAGCCCCCTACTATAAAAAATACGAAGTAAATTTTATAGTATACACTCGATGAAATCATGTAAAATTCGTACCGGATAGAATTAATTAAATCTGTGACTTTTGCCACAAATCTACATATTCCGGGCAGGATTTTTAGATAATTTCGAGATACGATGGACGAGTAGGACCTTGAAGCTGTAACTGTCGCTTCAAATTTTGGGCGGGAACAGTTATGACACGTGTCCCCATTTGCGGAGTTCGAAGAAAATAAACCCTTCACATTCTCCTGATACAACTGTCATGCTGACGTGTCGCCGGATAGCTCGCTGATCTCAACCGTAGGATGAGATTTGTTGCGATTTTCGAGGAAACCCTAATCGTAGGATCAGCGACGGTTTTCGAGTATAAATACTCAAGTGTTTCGCATTTATGGGCACGTCTCTTCATTTCTATCCGGCCCACGTCTTATCAAAGGTAACTGCTCCCTCTCTCTTCTATATATATTACGTTTTGCATTCGAATATCATTTTCGAATTTTAGAGAGAGAAAAAAGTTTTTTAGAAATATAAACTTCGAACCGCCATCGAAGGTGCTCCGAGGTCCATTTCTTCGTCTTCTTCATCGAACTCCTAGGAAGTTTAGGTTCTGGTTTCCTTCTAATTATTATCTTTTGTTTTCTGAGGGTCTACTAAGAAGTTTTTATGGGATTTGTTTTTTTGTTTCTTTTGTTGGTTTTTGGGTAGCTTTGGTGGGTTTTTGTGCTTGTCTAGATCTTTCGGTTTTTTTTTTTTTAGGATTCTCTAGACAGGAAATGGGTCCTAAAAAGGCAACTGATAAATGGCAAACGGAGTTTCTGGCTACAGACTCTCCTAAGTCTGTTCTAAAGCCTAAGGATCTTACTAGGATCCGGGTAAAATATAATATCCCGCAGTCTATCTCACTCAGATTGCCGGGTTCAGATGAACATGCTGACGAGCAAAATATAGACGGGTGGATTTGTGTATACGAAAGGTTCTTTGAATCCGGGGGGCTTAGATTTCCTATTTCCGAGCTTATCCTAAAATATTTTTCTTACTTAGGGGTTTCTATAGGGCAATTTAGTCCTAATTCGTTTAGGATCCTGACGGCCTTGCTTGTCCGGGCTCACGAGTGTTTGCATACACTTACACTCGAAGATTTGTTGACGGGCTTGGTCGTTAAGACTAATGGTCAGGCTAAGGGTAGGTTTTTTCTATCCGTTAAAGAAGGGGAGATCATTGCTGGTCTTCCCAAGAAAGAAAGTGCTTGGACCCACAAGTATTTCTTTTTCCTAGCCAGTCAGGAGACACTTGGATCTTGGCCGGGCTACAGGAACGTATGGGTGCATGAGATAGGTGAGATTCTGGGTTGGGTTGGCGAGATTTTCTGTTCGGATTTTTTGACAAGTTTGCTAATACTCTTTTTTCTTTTTCTATGCAGCTGAAGATTCTAAGAAGCCTAAGTCTCTTCCTATCACTGACAAGTGGAGGGCTTTGAAGAAGAAATTGTTCCCCTTTGGTTCCGAGCCGTGGTCGTCATTTACTCGGGAGAGGCTTGAGTCCGTCGGATTGTGGCCCGAGGAAGAAGAGGAAAAATTCATCGCGTACGATAACAACGCTCCCCATCTTTCGGGTAAGGTCTATTTCTCTAAGCATTCCGTTTGATATTGTTGATTTCTGCCTAAGTGTGGTTTTTGGATGTGCAGAGGAAATGGAAGCTGCTCGTCCTAAGGGTTTGAGCCTTCGGGCGAAGAGGAAGTTGGAGGAGCAGGCGGGTACGTCTAGCCCGGCTTCACGAGTTGAGGCCCATGCCGGCACGACCGTTACCGCTCAGGGAGATATCCGTCAAGCGACGGAGAAGAAAGTTGAGGAGGCTCCTGCTAATATTGCCGTGCAGACGGCAGGGGATCAATCCGTAGTAGTGCTTTCTGATGACGGCGATAATACTCCGGACGCCATGCCTGTGGCGAAGAATTCTGAAAAGAGGGATGTTCCCCCTCCTGCTCCTATCCATTCTTCCAAGGATCTGACTCGTCCTTCTCAGGATGCAGCCCGTCCTAGGGCGGATTCGGATGCCGTGGTGAAGCGGCCACGAGAGGGGGGAGATTCTGAAGCCCGTAAGAAGGCGAGGGGTGACTCGGCCCCGAAAGAAGTGGTCAGGGCCCCCGAGAAAGCCAAAGGGAAAGAGGTTGCTCACGAAGCTGAGCGCCCTAGAGAGGTCTCCCAGGGCAAGACTGGGGAGAAAATAAGATCGGCTCCCCTCGTGATCGGGGGTAAGGCTAAGGAGAAAGAGGTTACCCGCAAGGTCGGGTGCACTTGGTACGGGGACAAGGGTCTCCACAAGGCGCCTAAGGTTGCGGCCGGGCTCCTCCGGCAAATTACGAACGGCGGGGTTGGCAGAGTTCCAAGATCTATTGCTGAGAAGCCTATCTATAAGGCTGTGTCGGCTATGACTGTTCACGTAAGTCTCCGTTAATCTTTTATTTGCCCAAGTTTTGCTGATTGTCAAAAAATTTCTAACTTTATACTTTTTATTTTTGACGTGTAGCTCACGGCGACCATAAACGACATGGTTCTCGATTACGAGGACCAGTTAGAGGAGGCGAAGGAGGGGGCGCAAGCTGCCGAGCAGCTCGCGTTGAAAGAGAGGGAACTGGCGGATGCCGTGGTGGCTATCCGGGCGAAGTCCGATCAACTACTGACGATAGGTCGGAAGATAACTTCTTCCGAATCTAGGGTTAAGGGCCTTGTGAACACGGTCGAGGATCTCAGAGAGAAGCTGAAAAATGCTTCTGGGTTGGTGGAGGAGGCCGATAAGGCGAGAGATGCGGCCGTCAGGGAGGTGCTAACTTCTGATGCGGCAAGAGGACGGGCAGAGGAAGTGGCCAAGAAGAAGGAGGAGGAGGCGGCGGTTTTAAAGGAGGACGTGCAGCGCCTCATCTCTGAGCTGGTGGAGGCCCGGCAGCAGTCGCTTGACCGTGAGGTCGAGAAAAACGCTATCCGTTCCCGTTATCGCCGAAGGGTGAAAGAGAGGGACGCGATGATTGACTAGTACAAAGGTACGGCTGCCGATAATTGCTGTTTGGACCAAGCCGAAGGTTGCCTCGAGTTGGTCCGGGATGTGATTGATGGCAAGGTTACTGACTTTGAGGCTGAGAAGGAGGTCCTAGAAGGCAACGTTGTCCGCTACAAGGCTATCTTGGAGGGGACACCGGTACCGATGATAGGGTCTCCGGCCATGTCTCCTGATGCAGATTTGACCGAGCTCCCCTTTGCAGATCAAAGTGCCCAGTCCGAGCAGCAAGTCGCTAAGGAGCCCGTCACTGAAGAGCCTGCCCTTGAAGAACCCGCAGCCGAAGAGGTCGTGACCGGGGAGCCCGCCTTGCAAGAAGATATGACCGGAGAGGAGAAAAATTACGAGGAGGAAATCGCAGATGTACTTGGGGCTGACGCATAGAGCGGTCCCCCATTTTTTTTGTTTTTTTTTTTTGTTTTTAGCTAAATAAGGCCTAAGGCCAGAACAATTTCTATGGGCAAGTCTACGGCGGCTTGAACCCTTTTTTGTATGGTTTGGATATGCCCGTGGTTAGGGCCTTTGCTATTTTTCTTTCTTTGAATGATTCCTTTGTTTCTAATGCTAGCTTTTTTCTAAGTTAATTTCCTTTACGATCTTCCTTGATAACGGCTAAGATTGGCTAGGAGCAGCATATAGATTGATAGACTTATACGAAATTATAAAAGAGATTATAAAAGTTTCTTAAGTATGAAAGAAGGTAGTTTACCTTGTGATTGAGGTGAATTCATTATTCTTCTTATCCTCCTCTCTGTCTGTTCGTCGATCATCTCTACTCGTCTTCGTGGTAGTCCGTAAGTTTCGTTTCTGTAACGAATATGCTCGTAGACTTTTAGTCTATTTGTGAAGATTAGTATAAATAATTTTAATGGAGTAGGCTTGTTGCCCGGCGAGGCTTGTTGCCTAAGTTGATGGGTTTGTTACCCGATTAGGCTCGTTGGCCTTTAGAGAGTGGGTCTGTTACCCGGTAGGCTTGTTGCCCTGGAAAAGTAGGTTTGTTACCCGGTAGGCTTGTTGCCTTGGGAGAGTGGGTCTGTTACCCGGTAGGCTTGTTGCCTTAGAAGAGTGTTTAGATATTTTTACCTTGATAACGCGAATCTTCAGAGTTTACACTTAATGAAGGTCGGACCGATTTGGTTTGGATTTGGATTGAGACTGTGCCCGTTGGTAAGACGGGCTGCCTACGTACCCCATATTTGGGGATCAAGTCATTACGTAGTTCATGGGAGACCGGGTAGGTCGGGTTAGGCGTAGTATTTCCTCAGGTGCATGGCATTCCAGCTCCGGAGGACTCTTGTTCCTTCCGGAGTGGCTAGCCGGTATACTCCAGGTTTTACTACTTCAGTGACGATGTAAGGTCCTTCCCAGTTGGCCCCGAGCTTACCCGCGTTCAACTCGGTGGTGTTCTGGAAAACTTTTCTGAGGACCAGCTCTCCCACTATAAATTTCCGACGTTTGACCTTTGAATTGTAATACCTTGCTATCGAGTTTTGATAGTTGGTAATTCTTATCAAAGCCTGTTCTCGTCTTTCGTTGATGTGGTCGAGCTGATCTTCCCTCATTTCGTCGTTGAGTTCTGCGTTCAAGGGTGCGTGTTTCCTTCGAAGGCTGGGTGTCTCTATCTCTGCTGGTATTACGGCTTCGGTGCCGTATACCATTGAAAATG
Source organism: Parietaria judaica (assembly GCA_954871525.1). Taxonomy (NCBI): domain Eukaryota; kingdom Viridiplantae; phylum Streptophyta; class Magnoliopsida; order Rosales; family Urticaceae; genus Parietaria; species Parietaria judaica. The sequence goes on along the minus strand of OX940864.1, from coordinate 610,373 downwards.
GAGTTTCCCCGGTGGCCCTTCGCGGGGTAGTTCTGTAGGACCAAAGGACTCCAATGAGCTCGTCAGCCCATCGTCCTTTTTTGGTGTCTAGGCGTCTCTTGATCCCATCCACTATGATCCGATTGGCTACCTCGGCTTGGCCATTGCCCTGGGGGTACCTCGGAGTGGATGTGTTCAAGGATATTTTCCAGTTGATACAGAAGTTTTGAAATCTCGTGGAAATGAACTGGGGTCCATTATCAGCTATTATCTCTTTTGGGAGGCCGAAACGGCAAATGATATTTTTCCAGAGGAAATTTTCTACATCGACATCCCTGATGTTAGCGTATGCTTCGGCTTCCACCCATTTGGAGAAGTAGTCTATTACGACGAGTAGGAATCTTTTCCCAGCCGGGGCTAAGGGAAAAGGCCCGACTATGTCCATAGACCATTTCATGAACGGGTATGGGACTGAGACTGAGGAGAGTTCTTCTGCTGGCCGGTGTATGGACGGGGAGTGTCTTTGGCATTTATCGCATCTTCTGGCGTACGCTTCGCTGTCCGCCAGCATGGTGGCCCAGAAGAAGCCTTGCCTTTTCGCTTTGTTTGCCAAAGATCTTCCTCCGGAGTGGTTGCCGCATTCTCCGTCATGGATTTCGTGGAGTACAATTTGAGCTTCGGTCTTCCCTAGGCATCTTAGGTAGGGTCCGGTGTAGCTGCGTTTGTACAATTTTCCCCCGATAATGCAGAATCTGGCGCTTTGGATTCTCAGTTTCCTAGCCTTCTGCTTGTCTTGGGGTTTGGCTCCAGTTAAGATATAGTTGACGATCGGGGTTCTCCAATCGTCTTCTTCCATTTGGATGTTGTAAACTTCGCGTGTCACGCTAGGTTCATCTATTGTTTCGACTGGAATTCTCCTCTTTACTTCGGGATTCGAAGTTGAAGCTAAACCAGCCAATGCATCCGCTGATGCGTTCTCGCTTCTCGGTATCTGGATTATCTCGACGTGATCGAATTGTTGAATTAAACCTTTTACTACCGAAAGGTATTTTTCCATTCTATCGTCACGGGTGGCGTATTCGCCACTGATTTGACTGGTAACTAGCTTGGAGTCGGAATGGGCCCTTATCCTTCGGGCTCCTACGGCTTTTGCTAGTTTGAGGCCAGCGATGAGGGCCTCATATTCAGTCTCGTTGTTTGTCGCGTGGAATTTCAATCTGAAAGATTGTTCCAACACTTCTCCCGTAGGGGATATCAAACGAATCCCGATCCCGGATCCACCTTGGTTTGAGGCTCCATCGACTTCGAGTCTCCATTCTCCATCTTCGTGACCCTCTTTCGAGCCATCGGCCGGTAATTCGATCAGAAAATCAGCCAGTACTTGTGATTTCGCACAAGTACGGATTTTGTATTCTATATCGAACTCGCTTAGCTCGACTGCCCATTTTATGAGTCTTCCCGATTGGTTCGGGCTGTGGAGGATGATTCTCAAAGGCTGGGTGGTCATGACCATGATGGTGTGGGATTGGAAGTAAGGCCGGAGTTTTCTCGCTGCGGTTATCATTGCCAATGCGAGTTTTTCGATAGCTGGGTATCTGGTTTCAGCATCTTCTAGAGATTTGCTGATGTAGAATATTGGCCTTTGCTCGCCACGGTCCTCTCTCACTATTACCCCACTCACTGCCGATGGTGAGACAGCCAAGTATAAGAATAATGGCTCTCCTAGGATCGGTCTGGTAAGTATGGGTGGCGCGGAGAGGTACCTTTTTAGCTTTTGGAATGCTTCCTCGGACTCTTCGGTCCATTCGAACTTTTTGTTCCCCTTCAAGAGTTTGTAAAAGGGTAGGCACTTGTCTGTTGCTCTTGATATGAACCGATTAAGGGCTGCGATTCTCCCAGTCAGCCTTTGTGTCTCCCTAACAGTCCTCGGGGAGGGCATGTCCTGGAGGGCTTTTATCTGGTCGGGATTAGCTTCTATTCCTCGTTGAGTGACCAAATAACCCAGGAATTTTCCCGAAGTTACCCCGAAGGTGCATTTTGTCGGGTTAAGCTTCATTTGATACTTTCGTAGTATCGCGAAGCACTCTTCTAGGTGGGCTACGTGATCGGTTGCTTGGGAGGATTTTACCAACATATCATCAATATAGACCTCCATGGTTTTGCCGAGTTGCTCGGCAAACATCCGGTTAACTAATCTTTGATATGTGGCTCCGGCATTCTTTAACCCGAAGGGCATAACTTTATAACAGTATGTACCCCTGTCGGTTATGAAAGCCGTTTTTTCCTGGTCCTCCGGGTGCATGAGGATTTGATTGTATCCCGAAAACGCGTCCATGAATGACAGTAATTCGTGTCCACACGTTGCTTCGACTAGGCGGTCAATGTGGGGCATTGGGAAATTGTCTTTGGGACAGGCTTTGTTTAGATCAGTGAAGTCAATACAGACTCTTGCCTTTCCATTTTTCTTTTTCACGACGACCGTATTTGCTAACCAGTCCGGGTATTTGACTTCCCTGATGGATCCGGTTTGCAGCAGTTTCGTGACTTCTTCGTTTACGGCTTGGGCCCGGTCTGGGCCTAGCTTTCGTCTTTTTTGTTTTACCGGCTTATAACTGGGATCTACATTCAGGCGATGGGTTGCGATGCTTGGGTCTATTCCGGGCATGTCCTTGTGGGACCAAGCAAAACAATCCCGGTTTTTAGTGAGGAATTTGAGGAGTTCTTTCCTGACGTTATTGTCCAGTCCTTTCCCTATCCCTACCCGGTGATCCGGATTATCGGGATCGATCTGGACCTGGACTGTCATTTCCAAGTTGGGTCCATCCGTGTCGGCGGTCCTCTCCTGGCCGTCCTCCTCTTTTCCTTCTACCGACATTAATTGCTATGCGGTAGATTTTTCTCTTGCGGTCTTAGCGGCTTGGATGTTCCGGAATGCGCTCATATAGCAGATCCTGGATTGCTTCTGATTTCCCTTGACTTCAACAATTTTTCCTTCCCTATTCGGGAAGCGTATTAATTGATGATAAGTTGATGGTACGGCCTTCATCATGTGCAACCAGGGTCTTCCTAGTATCATGTTGTAAACTGACGGGCAGTCTAATACTAGGAAGTTCTTTGTCCTTCCTACCCCTGCTGCTGCGATTGACAGCCGCTCCGTGCCTATTGCATTGATGGTCCCTCCATCGAAGCCGGTTAGAGGGATGGCTTCCCTGCTGATCTCAGTTTCTTCGACTCCCAACTTCAGCAACGGTTCCAGGAAGATCACATCGACTGAGCTCCCATTGTCGATTAGTATTCTATCCACCGTGTATGAGGCAACTAGGAGTGTGACAACTAGCGCGTCGTCATGCGGACCGATCAGTGTGGCTGCTTCACTGTCCTTGAATGAAATTTCGAAATCCGGTTCTCGCCTCGGAACAATTACTGGTCCGGCTTTGAGCCTTCGTTGGTGAGCCTTGATGGAATTGACTGAATTTCCGTGCAGCTGGGACCCTCCTACTATTGTGTAGATTCTGCCAATGGGCTCGGGGATCTCATCAAGCTGTTCGCCAATGTCTTCTGCTTCCTCATATGTCTGTTCGTCTGGTTCTTCGAGCATGTGTACCCGTCCTCTTTTGTTCGGCTGGGCATTTTCCCTTGGTGTCCCTTGCTGTTCGGCTCTTTTTTGGCTGTTCTGAGGTTGGTCTTGAGGGGGGTTCTGTTCGGATGCTTGCCCGTTCCTCAGCTCATTGCCGAAGTTTATTTCTCCCAATTCTCCATTGATGTATTTTTCGGCCAGGCGAGCACGGAGCACCATACAGTTTCTTGTGTGGTGTCCATACGCCTTGTGGAAATTGCACCATGCTTTGGGGTCGTGTCGCGGGAACGCTTCACGGTTATAGGGCGGGAAATCCTTGGTGCTGACTAATATCTCTCCTGGGGCTTCTCCTGCTTCAGCCTGTGCTTCGAAATCCGTGGTTTCTGAATTTACGTTGAAAACGTATGGATTTCGCGGGTTCGGTCCGTTGTTTGCCCTTGGACTCTGGGTTTGGAACGGATGCCTTTGGGTTGGGGAGGAGCTCCTTTGTCCTCTGAAGGGATTGTTGTGGCCTCCGGTTCTGGGCTGCATCGGTTGACCGGGTAGACCTGGGTTTCGTTGATGGACGGGCTGGAGTCCGTGCTTTTTTCGTAAAGCCTCTAGCTCCTCGTCGTGTCTGATCCAATTGGACGATCTGTGGATTACGTCTTCAATGGAGTTGTAACGATTTACGACTATATCCGTTCTGAATTTTGAGTCGTACCATAACCCGGCTGTGAGTGCAGCTATGGCAGTTTCGTCACTTATTCTGTTTATCTTGACCATGGTTTTCTTGAACCGGGTCATGAAGGATCTGAGAGGCTCTCCTCTCTCCTGCTGTAAAGCATAGAGGTTTGCCACTGTGGTCTCGGTTTCCATAAACATGGAAAAATGTTTGAGGAACAGGGTGGTCAGCTGCCCGAAGTTATCGATGGATCGAGGTTCCAGTTTTGAGAACCACTACATTGCTGGGCCGGCCAGATTCTCCGAAAAGTACTGGCATCGTCCAGCGTCTAACTCGTGTGCTTCCAAATTTGCCCGCCCCATTGCGATCCTGAATGACCTTAGGTGTACTTTGGGGTCAGTTGTCCCATCGTACTTTGGTAGATTCACTCGTCCTCCGTCTCTGAGTTTTACGCTAGTTATAGCGAGTCTGAAGGGGGTCCTTTCTGATTCCTCCACTAGACGTTCTATCTCAGGAGCAGCGGTGGTGGCGCTGTGTACACGGGAGTGTACACGAACGAGCTTTTCGTTCATCTCAGCCATTGAGCGCTTAAGTTCCTCCAGCTCCGTGCTTTGGGGAGCGGGTTCGGGCTGCACGGCCTGGAAGTGTGCCCGTCCGTACACCGGACTTGGATGCCTCGGGTACGTGCTAGGCTGCCCATTAAGGGCTTGGGTGATGTTGCGATTTTGCTCGAGTCCGAACAGATAGCCCGGACGACCAGAGTGTTGGCGACTGCTCGATGCGAAGTTCCCTGTCCCAGTCGGGTAGTATCCCGACAGGGGGGTGAAGAGAGGTGTCCCTACTTCGGGGGGTGGCGGAGGTGTTGGGGGTCTGGGGCCGTTAGGCGGCGGGGGCTGGTTTTGCCTCGACGCTTGCGGATTGTCCAGATCAGAAAAATCAAAATGGACAGCGCTGAGGTTAGCCCGGCTCTGGTGCCCAGAGCCCCGTGCTGGATCTACTCGGCTACTATTCTGGTGTTGTTCATTTTGGGCTTGGTTTGCCGCGAGAAGTTCGATCTGCCTGCGCAGTTCTTGGTTCTCGGCGTTCCTCGCCTCCAGTTGAGACTGTAGTTCGTCGGTTCCCGTGTTTTGCCTGGGGTTGTTCACCTCAGACTCAGTCACGGCTACGATTTCGTCGTTGCTCATGTTTGCGAAGTGCTTCGAGCTCGCGGATGTTGGCGAGATCAATTTCTCACAGACGGCGCCAAACTGTTGACGTGGTTTCCCACTTCAAACAGTCAGTGTGACTTGTGAGTGTATGATATTTGTTGGATTAAGATATTGTGGAATTCGATCTCTCACGTTGCGAGCTCTCGATTCACTCTCGATATATGTATATAGATATAAGCGATATAAATGAGACAAGTGGTTTTTTATAGAGGTTCGTCCCAAAGCGGTAGTTGACTACGTCCTCTGTTAGTTTATTGCGACAGATAGCATAGACGGATGGCTACAGGAAGCAAATTACGTCTAGAATAAAAGAAAAGAATGAAAAAGGGAACAAAGAATACAACAAAATCTCTAAGTGAGCAAGAATGCCGAGTAGGAGCTTTCGATGTATTCTCTCAAGATGGTGTATGCGTATCTCTCCTTTGATCTGGGCTTGAGCTTGATATTTATAGATTTCAATTCTTCCCGTTGGACTTCCAAGAATCGTGGGGTTGTCTTTCCGAGCTGAACGGGTTGAATGGCTTGCCTTGCTACACGTGTCCCACGACTGCGTTCTCTTCGTCGTGTTTGAATTATACCCGTTGAAGACTTGACTTCGTACTCTTGGTCTTTCGCTTGGATTTGAAATGAGAGGCCGGGTAGAGAGTATGACGATTATACCCTCGTCTTTCTGGGTTGATGACGGATAGATATTGGGCCTTTGGGCCTTTTGGGCTGAGTGGCTTTGTATCCGTTGGGCTTTATCTGATTGAGAGCTTTAGTGGACTTCTCAATTGGGCTTTTGTGAATATCGAATTATTTCTTTTGAAGCCTTCAATCTTTGTTTGTGGATTTAATTAATTCACGACTTTAGTACTTTATGTCATATTAAATAATGACGAATTTGTACATCAACATTTATCCAGCAGTAACTGATTTTTTATTTTTTTTTAATTTCCTCTTAAAAATGATCCTTTAGCGCTGATTATTTAGATCAAAGATTATACATTGCAAATATTCAATTGTTAGTAATAAAGAAAGAAAAAAATACTTTATTTTTTCTGCCAATTCCTCTATTTAAATGGTGTAAACAAAATTCATGATTGGCTGTGTACTTGTGTCGTTTTCTCCTGTCATGAGATAATATGCCCACTTTTATATATCCAGTTGTTTTGTTCTATTTATTGTCGTTTTAAAGATATCGCTACTGTTTGTTTCTGTCGTTTGGTTCTCTACAATTTTACTTTATGTGGTTTTCCATCAAAGTTTGCTACAATTTTATACCCTCTTATATTTTACTGTCGTTTTATGTTAAAGAACTTTCTATATTTATATATTTATTTTTATAAATTTCAGCCCCCAATTGTCAAGGTACAACTTTTCTTGTCATTATTATATTTTTGTTGATTTCGTTCCACCCTACAACAACAAATGTTGGACTTCATTGTCGTTTTTCTTTTTACTCATCAATTCCTGTCGTTTTGGAAGCTATGCCTACGAGTAAAGTTTTTTTGTCGTACACTGGCCCAATTTGGATGGGCTTGAAAGCCCATAACTGACTAAATGTTGGTACATGTAAATGTTTGATTCACTCTCGCACGACACTTACAACAATGAACACAAAGAATTATTTTATATTTTAACCACCTAATTATTGATATTTTACAAATAATTTATATTTTTACAGGAGAAACACGGACTTAATAAATAAAAAATATGTGTTCCTCACAAAGAAACTAGCCTTTAAGATGAAATCGACATTCATTCATGAAGGATCATATTAGTTATAGTCTCGACTCTAACTAATAATACTAATAAATTAATCAACTCCATAATATAATAAAATTCTCTAATCCAAATAATATTAGTTTATAAAGTTTTTGTATATAACATACAATATTAAACATACACCCAATGAATTTTTTAAGTTCTTTGTGGTTCAGTTAAATAGTAAAAGTCAATCATCACGCTTACCAAACTTAGTGTCACTTTTTAATATCACTGTCGTTTCTTCGAGGAAGTACAAAAGAAATGGATGCATTATCCACAAATTACAGTAAGTCATCTTTAATTTGCCTTTTGAGTTTTCATTCAAAAGCATACAAAATTGAAATTTGAGACGAAGACTTTATTTATAAGAAACAAACAAATGGGTGAGTTGACTTGAAGACTTTTGGAGAAAAACATTAATTGAGTTTAACTGTTCGTAATCGTAGTCAAATTTTTTTTACTTCGAGTTGAGTGATTAAATAATCAAAATTTTCCTCTTTGATTCCTGAGATCACTTTCGTATTTCAAACTCTACTTTAAAAAAAAAAAATGCTCTCTCGTGGTGGTACAATGAGTACTAAATCATTGTGTCACTCTCGTGTGTTCCTCGTATTTTTACTATGCTTTATCATTGAACACGGTCAGGGCCGGCCCTGTGTTAATTTGTCGAGGCCCTAGGCAAAAAATAATTTTCAATTTATGTCGTTTGGGTTTTAAGAATCAGAAAACAGTACCTTTACCTTTCTATGAGTACTGATGTGTTATCAACTTTAGAATGTTATGTCATTCCCATTTTATTGTCGTTTAATTATTTGATTATGTGTTTTTACTTATGAGGCCGTTTTTTCGAGTCGATCGGGCTATGCTACCTACTATTGTATGCCATTTATTTGCTGGCTTAGTACAGTTTCTGTAGTTCCAAATATTTTTTTTGTCATTTTATTTTAATCGTTTCAAGTACTTATATCGGTTTTTACAATTCCCGTCGTTTTTAGTTTGCATCCTAGCTAACTTTTTTTTAATTACTAATAGCCGCGCTCACTGGTCTCGTGACCCCAACCTCAAATTTATTGATAAACACCTCATTTATGGCATGGTTTAAAACCATAATAGTACAAAAATATGAGAGGTTACAAATTACAATAATTATAACCTACATAATCCCAAACCACTATCAAAAACTAAAAAAGTAGATGCGATGTCACTTAAAGAATTTTTTTTTCTTTTTCTGTTTCTTTTTCTTGCCTTGGCATTTAATTTGTGTTGTTCATGTCGACCCATTGATAGCAAATGCGATGTGACTTAAGACTTTTATTTCTGAGTCGTTGGTTTTTGTTTTTTAATGTTAATATCAAGGAAATTACTTCAAGAACTCGAGAAATTAAATGCGTTCTAATTATTTTCTGACCATGTGAATTGAAAATTTGAAAATATCGATCTTTTCTGTGTGTGTATACAATATATAGTAGAACCTCGTTAAATTAATACTCGATAAATTAATAGCTTCGAAAAAATAAAAAAATTATATAGTCCCGTACTCTAACTAACATTACTAATAAAATTTTGCGGTTCTAAAAATATTAATTATTTATAAAGATTTTATTGTATTGAGGATATCCTTTTGTGGGGTAGATAGCTAGTCTACGCTAACACTCCAAAGTCAACTTTCCTTTTGCAAATATCTGCGTCTACTTCGTTGCCTATACGTCGTGTTATTTGTGGAATGTGGTGTATAAATGTAATGTTTTCCAATGAGAAATCGACATAATTAAGAGGCCACATAGAAATATACACAAGTTGACTTTTGTAGTCATACTTTTTTTTTTGTCCAAACTTTTGTAGTCATACTTACCAAGCTAATTGTCATCATAAATACTCAGATCTTTACGGTGAAAGTACTACGAAGCTGAGTGTGAAATTTGATTTACTCGGAAACGCTACAAAAATCCGACGAAGAGCTGGCAAAGTTGATCGACTTGAGCACATGTCGACAAGGGGGTGTATTTCAAACAATTCCAGTTGAGATCATAGTGAATCGTGTTTGCAAGCTGCAAATAGACGTGCCTCTCACATTGGGGGCAAACCCATTATAATTATGAAGGCAAAAGTACCTTAAAATGTCTCAAAGTTCACGGCATATTCCAAATCTTATTTTTTAGAGGTAAAAATATCAAAATGTTAAAAATTATTTATGTCGTTAGTACCAAACCCTTAACTTTAATAAAATATCAATTTTTATTGCGGAATAAGTAAATAAGTTATTAGTAATGACATAAGTACTTAAGTTATTATCATTTATTAGCTACATAAGTATTTAAGTTATTATTATAGACATAAGATATGTAGAATTGGTAGATAAAATTACAAAAATAGTATAGATGACATAACTTAAGCATTTACGTTGTCAATAATAACTCGAGAGTTTTTGATATTTTTGTAATTTTAACCACCAAATCTCTATATTTTATGTATAAGATAATAATAACTTAAGTACTTATGTCGCTAATAAATGATAATAATTTAAGTATTTACGTCGTAAATAGTAACTTAAGAACTTATGCCGCAATAAATATTGATATGTTGTGGAAGTTAATGGTTTCGTACTAATGGCATAAATAATTTTTAACATTTTAATATTTTTGCCTCTAAAAAAATAAGATTTGGAATATGCCGTGAACTTTGAGATAATTCAAGTTACTTTTACCAGTATTATCCTTGATTCTCCGTGTCAATTTCATTTAGCTTTGCTATTGTATTTTTCGGTTTTAGAGATTAATTAAGTCAAAATCCTAACATAGTGTAAAAACAGTGTATAACCTAAAGATAAATAGTAGTGAATAAATCAACAAAAACAATGGGAAGGCATATAATTTTGCTCTGATACGTGATGTCGTAAATCATGGATCGGAAGATCGGGAATTAAACGCGAAGATCCCATCATTTATCAAGCTACAATCTGAAATATTATTAGTGTTGAATGAAATGAAAAATTGGAACCTTCGTGTTTCTCCAAATTCGAGTTCTTGAGAGGATGCGATTTTTGATGCCTCGAGTCTAGCATTCGTGCGCGAATCAATAGGCGAAGGAAGGTTCTTCGATCGGATATTCGTGCGCCGAATCAACGATCGGGTTCGACTATCCCGGTAACTTTATTTATCCTACTTTGATTATCATTTATACTTCCTGATGAAGAACGTGTGAATAAAAACAAAGATCACACTTGATAACTAAATCTCCTTAATTCATGCTAGGATTTATTCTCTTTTATTTGTATTTATTTCTTTTCATTTATGCTCTTATTTGATTGCCTTTTATTTTAGGAAGAATAGATCAAAATTTATTGCTTCCTTATTTTCTATATATTGTACTCAAACTCAACGTGAAGTTTTAGTTGATGATGAAATAAAAATTAAGCTTTTGCTTGAGAAAGTCGAATGTTATCTCGCAAAGACGCGTTCTTCGTGTTCTTCGTATCTTTATCTACATCAGTTGGTATCAGAGCCACTCGTTTCTGTGCAGAGGCACCGATGAAACGAGCCGTTCGAGACGCTTTCGTAGAGGATATGGTGATACGAGAAGAGGTCGACGGATTCCGTGCTCAAGTGGAATTGCTGATCCGTCAGATGGCTGCGATGATGCAGAATCAAACGGAGCGACGACGCCGAGACGAGTCCGACACCGAGGACCGAGCGAACTTGTTCGGGCAGATTTTTGGCGGCTACGGTCACGCGATGCGTCGACGTGAGGCGGTCCCAGAAGATGCGCGATGGGTAGAGGCGTTCCAGGTGGCTATCCCGGAGTACGACGAAACGACGTACGATGAGGCGGAAAACGGCGAGGCCGTGTACGACGAGTCGATTTACGGCGAGACGGAGTATGACGAACCCATGTATGATGAGTATGACGATCCCGTGTACGACGAGGCGGAGTACGCCGAAAACGTGTATGGCGAGGTCGTGTATGACAACACGGAAAGTGACGAGACCGAGCACGAGGAGGCCGAGGGTGATGAGGCCGGGCATGAGAAGGCTGAAGATGACAAGAATAAATTCAAGAGTGGTACGTCTATATTTATATTTGTTCATGAATCTTGTTTGACCGCGAGCGAGGCTCTGAAAATCAAGTCGATCACAACCATGGATGTCAAGAACGGAGGTATCGAAAGTAGTAATCCAAAGAGGCGCCCGCATTACGATGACGGACGAAAGAGAAGCGTCGAAGACATTGTGCAACCTCGAGGGAAATTCATATCCAAGGAAGTCGTTTTACGCCGACGACTTTGGCGCCGACACAAGCGCGGTGATGGCGGTGGAGTTGCGACAACGACGGATGCTCTAAATTCGAGGACGAATTTTCTCCTCAGCGGGAGAATGATGAAGAACGTGTGAATAAAAACAAAGATCACACTTGATAACTAAATCTCCTTAATTCATGCTAGGATTTATTCTCTTTTATTTGTATTTATTTCTTTTCATTTATGCTCTTATTTGATTGCCTTTTATTTTAGGAAGAATAGATCAAAATTTATTGCTTCCTTATTTTCTATATATTGTACTCAAACTCAACGTGAAGTTTTAGTTGATGATGAAATAAAAATTAAGCTTTTGCTTGAGAAAGTCGAGTGTTATCTCGCAAAGACGCGTTCTTCGTGTTCTTCGTATCTTTATCTACATCACTTCCGCTGCTACATCAATACGCCACCATAAATACAAGTACAACTGCACTTTACATCCTCTTTTTCTCAAAAAAAAAAAACTCTTCCTGTGGCATGATGAGTAGTGTTAGATTGTCACCTCACGCTGTGAAGTTCCTTGTGCTTCTTCTCTCAACCCTGTGGAGCGCTTCTCCAATATCGAGTGCGGTGATGTGCATTGAGGCGGAGAGGCAGGCACTGCTGAGATTCGGACGTGATCTTCACCCGATCGTCAATGGTACTGATCCCCTTGGTTGGGTGGAGACAGCCGACTGCTGCAACTGGGAAGGAATTAGCTGCTCCACTGATTCTGGTCATGTGGAGAGCCTATCCATAGGTGACTATACTTCTGATCGAAGAGGTAAGCTCAGTCCCCCATTATTTGAGCTGACACATCTCACTCATCTGTCTTTGAGTTTTCTGAACTTGAGAGGGACCCAAATCCCAACTTGTATCGGCAAACTCTCCAATTTGAGAGAGCTCACAATCTCCTTTACTAGTATAAGTGGGAGTATTCCGGCTGAACTAGGAAATCTCTCGAGATTAGAGCACCTCGATCTCTCGTTCAACAATCTACAAGGCGCAGTACCTCAAGCTTTCTACAAGTTGTATTCCTTGAAGTACCTCGATCTCCGGTACAATCAGTTGACTGGCTTGATTCCAGATGTTTTTTGGAACATGAGTGCCCTTGAGAGCATTTATCTCTCGGATAATACTTTCGAAGGCAAGTTTCCAATATTCATATGCAATATAAGCTCCTTGACAGATCTGAGCTTAGGATCAAATAATTTTCATGGGGATCTCCCTGAAGCTATCTCCACAATGAAACTTCTAACAACTTTCGACATCCGCGAAAACCTTTTTGGAGGTGAAATCACTGAGGCTCACTTTACCAATCTTTCCATGTTAGAATCACTGGATTTATCATCCAATTGGTTGAGTTTGAACGTTCATCCTAACTGGAGTCCTCCGTTTCAATTGAGTTTTATAAGGCTCGGGTCGTGCATGTTAGGCCCCCAGTTTCCAAAATGGCTTCAAACTCAAACACTGCTTCTGGAATTTCAGATTCTATTCCGAGCTGGTTCTGGTCTGTTTCTTCTACTGCAATTTTCATAGATCTTTCCAGCAATCAAATCGTTGGAGGAATTCAGAATTATAATATTTCTCTAAAATATACTTACACTCTTGTTCTAAGCTCGAACCTATTAGAAGGTTCAATACCATCATTTTTCACCCAAATTCGTCGTGTAATCCTGTTTCGGAATAGATTTTCAAACCTAAATTTCTTTTGTAACATCAGCAGTGAAAGTCCCTTGATACTTCTTGACATTTCCAACAACGAATTATCTGGAGAACTTCCTGATTGTTGGTCGCCTTTTGAGAAATTAGAATATCTTATCTTGTCTGATAATAGCTTGTTTGGAAGAGTTCCTTTGTCTATTGGATCTCTAAATAACATCAAGCTATTAAAGTTAGAGAAGAATTATTTTTTGGGACCCTTGCCTTGGACCTTACAAAACTGTAAGAGCTTGCTCGTCTTTGATATCGGAGAAAATAAATTATCTGGACCTATTCCTGCGTGGTTTGGCCAAAATTTATCGAATCTTCATATATTACGCCTTAGACACAATAGCTTCAGTGGAGGGATTCCGAGTTCTCTATGTCATCTATCAAATCTCACAGTGCTTGACATGTCGTCAAACAGCTTTATAGGAAGCATCCCAAATTGCATAAGTAGTTTTCGTGCAATGATCAGAGGAACTTCCTTTGTAACTCCGATCAAGGTACATAGTATATTTGAACTTATCGTCGGAGGCTTTGAGAAAAAGTTACAAGTTGTATGGAAAGGACGAATTGCGGAGTTCAATACCATCATTTTTCACCCAATTTTCATATGTAAACCTGTTACGAAATAGATTTTCAAAGCTAACTTTATTTTGTAACATCAACAGTAAAAGTCCCTTGATACTTCTTGACATTTCCAACAACGAATTATCTGGAGAACTTCCTGATTGTTGGTCGCCTTTTGAGAAATTAGAATATCTTATCTTGTCTGATAATAGCTTGTTTGGAAGAGTTCCTTTGTCTATTGGATCTCTAAATAACATCAAGCTATTAAAGTTAGAGAAGAATTATTTTTTGGGACCCTTGCCTTGGACCTTACAAAACTGTAAGAGCTTGCTCGTCTTTGATATCGGAGAAAATAAATTATCTGGAATAATTCCTGTGTGGTTTGGGCAACATTTATCGAATCTTGTTATATTAAGCCTCAGACACAATAGCTTCAGTGGAGGCATTCCGAGTTCTCTATGTCATCTGTCAAATCTCACAGTGTTGGACTTGTCCTCAAACAACTTTATAGGAAGCATCCCAAATTGCATAAGTAGTTTTGGTGCAATGATTAGAGGAACTTCGTTTATATATCCTGGGAAGGGACTGTTTTATAATGGATTTATTATCGGAGCCTTTGAGAAAGAGTTACAACTGTTATGGAAGGGACGAATTGCGGAATTCAAAAGTACTCTCTCACTTTTGAGAATCATCGATCTTTCCAGCAATAAGTTGAATGGGGAGATCCCGGGAGAAATAACCGAGCTTTCTGGATTATTATCGTTGAATCTCTCAAGAAACAATCTAAGCGGCAAAATTCCGATGGAGATTGGTCGCATGGAATCCTTAGATGCGCTCGATCTTTCCAGGAACCGTCTCTTTGGTGAAATTCCTCAAAGTCTCACTCAGATTGATCGTCTCAATACGCTAGACTTATCAAACAACAATTTGTCCGGAAAAATACCCACAGACACTCAACTCCAGAGCCTTGAGAACGCATATTGGGGAAACACTGAGTTGTGCGGAGACCCGCTTCCAAATAAATGTCCGGGACCGAATTTTTCGATTCCTCGAGCCGCCGGCGAGGATAATTCTGATGAGCTTATTGGTAGAGGGTTCTACATAAGCATGGTGATAGGCTTCACAACTGCATTTTGGGGAGTTTGTGGTGTTTTGATCTTCAAGAAGCCTTTTCAATATGCATATTTCAAGCTCATTTATGACGCCGGAGATTGGATCTACGTGAAAATAGCGATTCAACGCGCCAAAGTGATGAGAATGATCAAAGGCTGAGAGGTAAATCTTATATTGAACTAATTATAAAGTTTTTTTTTTTTTTTTTTCATGCGATATTTCTAAATTTTGATATGAGTTTATTGCTCTTAGATTCCTTCACATATCAACGCCCGCCACCATTGGCTTTGTCCAAGCGAGACTCCGGATCTTAGCATTTGGATGTTACTTATTTTATATATATATATATATATATATATATATATATATATATATATATATATATATATATATTGAATGATCACTTGGAAGAACAAAAGTATGATGTTTTTTTATGAATGCATTTATTATTTTAGTGATTATAAATGTCGTATCTATTAATCTTTCCTACGTTATTATATTTTTCCGATCTTGCAAACATATTTATTGAAAAGTAATGCTATTATTAGTTTATTTAATGTTTATTTTGTATTAATCGGTTCGTGTCTTTGGGTTATAAGACAATTTTGATATTTGGGATGCTTTTTAATGTCTTAATATTGTAAATCTCTTATGTTATCATGTTACCACGGCTTTCTTCCGCCATAAGTGAGGGTTCTATTAATAAATTTGAGACGGGGTCACTATATCTTGGTGATCTTCGACTATTTGATTAAAAAAATGCTATTATTCAGGGGCGGAGCCAAGGGGGGCGGCCGCCCCCACTTGGTCCGAGCACGTTATTTTTATTTATTCATATCATTAAAAATTTATATATAAATAATAAACATAGCATTTGTAGATTAAATATCACTACAGTGTAGTGGAATTTTGTTACTCTTAAAGTTCTCCTCCAAGTTATAGCCCTGGGTTCAATTCCCAAAACCACCATATTTTCATAAACCGAAAGTTCCTAATGAACTATTTTCATCAACCGAAAGTTCATAAAAAATAATTATAATGCACTGTATAATAGTAGTTTCAATGTCTCGTTTTATTATGAAATTTATAGCCAGTTAATTTTCGCCCCCTCTTAGTCAGAGTTCTGCGTCCGCCCCTGCTATTATTAGTTAAGCTTAACTTCTGCTAATATGTGTACTAACATAAAAAGAGAACAAAATCCAAAGCATAGAATATCTTGTCAACAAATTTTAAGTGCTTATATTCATAAGCTCATACTTATGAGCCAACATATATAGCTCGCAGTCTAATTAAAACCCCTACTGAATTCCAATTCGGATGATGCATATTCTATTCATCTTATGTCGTTTTTCAAGTTTCTCATTGTCTGCCGTTTTTTAATCCGTGTCGTTTGGAGTGTTTTTCTTTCATTTTGACATGTTCGTGTCGTTTATCTTCTACTGTCATTACGACGAGTATTAACACAAAACATAGCCAACTTCACGAGCACTGAGGACTATACAAAATTACGATTACGCCCTTTCATCACGAGAAGTGTTATAGCAAATGGAAAATTTTTGTCGTGGGATTTCTTAATGTTATTTTATATCTTGAAAGTTTTTACATCTTTTGTCTAGGGATTTTTTATGTCGTTTTATTCTTGGAATTTCATATGTCGTTTCATTCCTGGGATATTTTTTTTTATGTCGTTTTAGTTTCGGGTGTTTTAGGTGCAGCTGTTTGTTAATTACTTTAAATGCACGTGCTTTAATTTTTCACTTTAAGGCTATGATTTTGTACATATACCACGTGAAAATATATGTGTTTGGGTGTTTAGGGATCGAAACACTATAATCGTAATTCTAATTACAAAACCATAAATGTTATTATAGTTACAATTACGTCAATGTAATTATAGTTACAATTACGTAACTATAATTAGGAACAAGTAACTCATTTTACGTATACATAACTATAATTACGAATAAGTCATATTACATATGCGTAAATATAATTACAGTTACCAATCTGTAATTATAGTTACATTAATTTACCAATGAGTAATTATAATAGACTTTTTTCTCATTTGTTTTATAATTTTCAGCGCTTATATATTAAAATTAATTTAATTTTGACATTGAATTATTATTTCCAGCGTATAATTCAAAAAGTATAACTACAATCCTTATTTTTTCTACAAAATAGAAAGATTGATTAATTTATAATAAAGGAAAGAAATTTGTATTTAAATAACGTGGCTGAATCCTTATTGTTGCTACAATTAAGGATGATTAATTATTTTTTAATTATTTGGTATTTAAAAAAAGAAGGGTATATTGGTCCATATCACAACTAGTTGATCGTTTTAATTACCAAAAATAGATTTGGGCATTTTTTTGAAACATTGAGTCACAAATGGGCATTTGGTTCATTTACCCTTAATTAAAAATAGTATATTTAATAGGTTAAAAAACGTGACATTTGATGCGGTTTGGGACGAAAATATGACGGAAGACACAAAATAAGAGCTAAGCAACTTTTGCCAAAAAAAAATGAAATTTTCCATATATTGGAGTGAAAAGAGTGGCATTGCTGACATCATAGTATTGGATCCAACAACTTATTGTGATGAGTTTCATGATTATCCGTAAACCAAGTCATAGAATTTATGAAGAAACGGACATGAGAGCCCACAAAAATGTTGACATGAAGACTTTTCGAGTAATCTCTCAATCATATTGTCATCACAATATAACTCTGCAAAAGCTCAAATCAACCGAGAGATGATCACTCACGGAACTAGAAATTCTGAAAATTAAAGGCGGGGGAGATTAATTAAATATAGTTAAGGTAAAAAATAAAATTGAATGGTCAACTTTTGTTATAATCATTAGTAAACATAAAAGTGTGTGATGTTTTTATTTTGCTGGTTCAGAGATAATAGATGTCGTTTATATTAATCTTGCTAAATTAATTATGTATTTACTTGGTTTTACATTTTGAGCACCCAATTATGGGTCACAAGCTTTTTTTTTTATGAGAAATTGAAGACTTGATCAAATGAAATTAATATCCAGCTCTCTCAAAAACAAAAAACAAAAAATTAATATCCAGCGTTTATACGAAAACGACATGACAAATAAATGCACAACTTGACTCAACGACTTTTATAAAGCATTTATCGTTCAAAGACTTAATAATACTTTATTTATCATTTGGAATGTGGTTTATTGTTGTTCTTCTTTTTGTGTAATAGTTATCTATTTAATTTTGCCTGAATGTACTTGCAAACATCTCTATCCAATAGTAAGGGTTAATTGCGGGAAAAAGACCCAATGGTCAATGTTGATGTGAATAATCACGACCAACTGTCACAAAGTGATAGCACTCTGATTGTGATGAGATATGACGGTGGATCTTAATTTTCCTTGATAAAACCCACTTCGATAAATAATGATACGAGATGACAATTTTGTAGAGGGTTGAGAAATAATAGAGAACTTGTATATTTGATCGATTGCAAAGTGAATACAGAGTAAATAATTGGTCGAATGTGTAAAACAAGATGGATGCCTTTAAGTTACTTCCTAGGCTTTTTTATAGCCTGAATTACAACGTTCTTTTCCTATAATTAAGTAACAGCTATAAGACTAAGCTAATCCTCCTTTCCTTCTGCCTTGATCACCACGTGTAAAGTTTTGACGACGTGATGCCCGGTCTATTTCCACATGGAGGCTTCTTGGACTGGTCAATAAAGTGGAGTATGCCTTTTATTTTGGGCTGCTTGGTCCTCGTGGACTGGCTGAGAAGGACTTCGTGGGCTTGGTCTTCAGGTAGGCTGGGTCTTTGTTGACTGGGCTTCGAAGTAGTCTTTCGATGGGCTGATTGTACTGGGCCGCTCGTTGGGCTTCCAGATTTGTTACGAGGCCCAAATCTTCAAGGATGTTGTGTCGTTTTGGGGAATGCGTGTAGTTCTTTCAACTACGACGTCGTTTCTTCTTACGGGATGAAATCCAGCATCATCAGTCAAATTCTTTCACGTGTACTCAACTTCCATAAATGGCGGTAATAATACTCAACCTCAGTATTTGGGAGTTGACCGAGGAAATCTGTCCATGTGGCTATTAGCCTTTGCCACGTGGCATGCCACATGATACTTGACTGCCACGTGGCATGCCACGTAATTATTATTTTTTTAAATAATTTTTATAACACGCAAACCCAGCTGATGTCAAGAGTTTTACCTGCTAAAAATGTCAAGATTTTACCTGCTCAAATTCAACGTACGATTTTCAGAGCTTTTCTCGCTTCTTCGGTCACGTAATGAGGTGGCATCATCCGGGGAATTAGGGGCTTCTTCGACATTTTTCCTTCTTTCAGATGTGAAACGGCCTCGTTGACCGCATTCTGAATAGATTCAAGAGCAAGCAAGCGCGGGATATCGATACAGGTACGCACATGTTGCAACGAATCCAACGGCTCCTCAATCGTCAGGTCAAAGACATCTTCTGCAATTGCAACATCATTCAGAGTCTCGAGAAGGTGGCGACCATATCCTTTGTGCTGATACGGCGGTAAAATCAATATCTATGATTTGGAAAATGACATGAACAGCACAATGAATTATAGTAATTTATGTACAAACCTGACTGATTCGCAAACGAGAGATGTCGGGATAATGGTAGAAACGATATAGAGCCGCAAAACCAAGCAATACACTCTGTTCGTCAGTTTTCTTTCGGACCAAAACGTACAACTCCCAACTAGGATCAGTTACATTAATTGGACTACTACCTTTAATTTGAAAAAAAATAAAAATAAAAATTGTTTAGAAATAAATTTAGACCCAAATAATGCCACCAATTTGAAATAGTGAAATTACCGTCAACTAGAAGAAAAACGAGAAGAATCAAGTGGCTGTAGAGCGGTCCAGCGGCTGATTTCTCGACAGAAAAAATTACTACGCACAGTACACTGTTAGAATTCATACTAATCTATGAACCAACAGAAAAAATTACTATTAGTTGGCTATTTTATAAATATTAACAAAACATAGATTATTTTGTCAATTTTAAACTAGTTGGCTATTTAGCTTAAGCTCCCTTTATAATATTATTTATTTTTAAAAAATTGGTTGCGGTAAAGCGGATATTCGATTTAGACTATAAAATATAACCACTAACCAATCCAATTTTAACAAATTAAGCGACTGGTTAAAAATGGATAACTATACAGCTAATTGTGGTTATCCGTAACCAAATTAAGCGACTGGTTAAAAATGGATAAATATACAGATAATTTGTAGGGGAGCGATTAAGATATCGTTGCGATTAACGGATAGCTGATAATCCATCCCATGCTTCCACGAAGAGAAGTGATAATTGCTAAGCATCATATTTTCAGCACCCAATATCTGAGATATTTTTTCTAACAAGTTAGAGGACTTTTTAGTCAATCCAAAATCTCCTTCAGGAAATGTTGAGCAGTCAATATTGATAACGAAATTGACATGATCGAAAGGCCAAGTTGAATCAAAAGCTTATGAGCTCCACCAATCATAGTAAGCTAATAAATAAAACAGAGCCAAGTCAAGGACAAAATTATAGTCAAAGGCTCCATTTTTCTGGACTTGTGCTCTGCCAAATCAGAAGCCCGCAGAGTTACGTGTGGAATAAATACAAAGTCAATAAAGACAGCATGACTACATTTTTATTTCATTTTTAAGAGCACGTCACTGATCTGCCATTTCATTTTTACGCCCTTTACGATTTTGAACAGTGAATGTGTTTTTATTCTCGTGAGTGTAGCAAGTAAAAACAGGCGTGTTTGACAAGGCATCTTTACGGTCTAGTCGATCGTTTTAAGGCTAATTGTTGCGGATTTGTGGTCGTTTTCTATTCTCGAGATTACTGTCTGTTAAACTCTTTTTTACATGACAATATTAACTTGTAATAAAAAGGAATAAGTTTTGTCAACAACAGAGCTCGAAGAAACGACATTAAACTTGTGCCAGTACAAGAAAAAAGAAACGACAATACAATCTGAGCACCACAGCAAAAATGGAAACGACAGTAAACTTTTGCAAGGACATGCTCAAAACGACACAACAGTGTAAAGACTGGTAATAAAGTTTTAAACGACAAAGATATAAGACAATGATACGACACAACTTGTAAACAAGAACGAAAAACGACAGTAGATTGAGAACCCACATATCTGGGTTTTTTTTTTTACCCAATAATAAATGGACTTAACGTGTTGACTAGTCAATCAGAACAGTCTTGAGTTGGAATATCTATCCAGTGTTTATGACGAAACCGACACAGAAGAGTTGACTCGAAGACTTTTGACGAAACCGACACAAAAGAGTTGACTCAAAGACTTTTATAAGCAAAACATTGACTTCATAATAACTAGTCTTTAAATGCAGTGAAGAAGCTTGTAATTTCCCTCTACAAATAATATGAAAACACAAAACCAAGACAAAATGGTACGTTCCATTATGCTTCCCTTCTTTGATCCTTTCATCCTTTCCTTATAGCTAGTAATTCAATTTTCGTACTTCTTTTTCTTTCAGCTAAAAGACGAGCACTCTTGCGGTGGTGGCACGATGAGTACTCAGCGTCGGTCGTCTCACTGTGTCGCGTTCTTTTTGCTTCTGCTTTGTACCACGTGCTGCCGATATGGACTCAGCGCCGAAGAGCCTCCGACGTTGTGCATAGATGCAGAGCGAAAGGCTTTGTTAAGCTTCAAACGTGAACTTCATGCAACCAACCCGCGAAAGGCTTTGTTAAGCTTCAAACGTGAACTTCATCTAACCAACCGCGAAAGGCTTTATGACCCGCTTTCTTCTTGGGGAAACGAAAGCGGCAAGAGGGATTGCTGCAAGTGGAGCGGAATTCAATGCGCAGAGGACTCTCGCCACGTGGTGAGCCTAGACATTTCTGACTCTCGCTTACGAGGTAAGCTTAATCCCTCGTTGTTTGAGTTGAGACATTTGACTTCCTTGAGTTTAAGAGGTGTGAACTTTAGAGGGAGTCCAATCCCGAGTTCCATTGGCACACTATCCCATTTGAGAGAACTCCTACTCTTCGACACTGACTTCGGTGGGAATATTCCGATTGAGCTAGGAAATCTCTCGAGATTAGAGTACCTCGACCTCGGTTACAACCACCTACATGGCTCAATTCCTGAAACTTTCAGCAAGCTCACTTCCTTGCAGTCCCTCGACCTCTCAGGGAACGATCTGTATGGCTCAATTCCACCTTCAATTGGTTCACTCTCCAATTTGAGGGAGTTCCATCTAAGCTATACTGACCTGAGTGGAAAAATTCCGTTTGAGCTAGGCAATCTCTCGAGATTAGAGTACCTCAACCTCGGTTACAACCACCTACATGGCTCAATTCCTGAAACTTTCAGCAAGCTCACTTCCTTGCAGTTCCTCGACCTCGGTTACAACCACCTACATGGTTTAATTCCTGAAACTTTCAGCAAGCTCACTTCCTTGCAGTCCCTCGACCTCTCATGGAACAGTCTATATGGCTCAATTCCAGACATATTTTGGAACATGAGTTCCCTTGATCGCCTTTATCTTTCAAAGAACATGCTTGAAGGAGAGTTTCCAACATCTTTAGGGAACTTAAGTTCCTTGACACTTTTGGACTTGAGCTCAAATAAACTTCATGGGCATCTCCCTCAATTGATATGGAAAGGAGGAATAGCGGAATTCAAAACTACTCTTGGTCTCGTGAAAATCATTGACCTTTCCAACAATAACTTGATTGGCAAGATCCCGACGGAAATAACCCATCTTTCTGGATTAGTGTCGCTGAACTTATCGAGAAACTATTTAAGCGGACAAATTCCAAGAGATATTGGTCGCATGGAATCTTTAGATTCACTCGATCTCTCGAGGAACCATCTCATTGGTCAAATTCCTCAAAGCCTCGCTCGGATTTATCGCCTAAGTGCACTAGACTTGTCGAACAACAACTTGTCTGGAAAAATTCCAACGGGCACTCAACTCCAAAGCTTTAAGTTTGCTTATTGGGGCAATGCCGAGTTGTGCGGAGACCCACTTCCCAAGAATTGTTGGAACGCAACAGTTCTGATTCCAGAAGTTGCTCTTCCAAGTAATAGAGGGTTCTTCGTTAGCATGGTGATTGGCTTCGTGACTGCATTTTGGGGAGTTTGTGGTGCTCTGATCTTCAACAAGCATTTCAGATACAAGTATTTCAAACTCTTGAACGACGTCGGAGATTGGGTCTACGTGAAAACAAAGATTCAACGCGGCAAAGTGATAAGAATGATCGGAGGCTAAGAGGTAAATCTTGTCTTGCAAATATCAATGGATATAATTATTGCATCAATAAAGTTTTGTTTGTTTGTTTGTTTGTTAGGATCCGTCTCTTGCCAGCACCGCAATCGGTTCCGTCCAACCAAGACTCAGAGTGTTGCTTTTGGAAAAACAGGAGTTAATAATAAATGTCGTGTTTATTTATTATTTGGAATGTGGTTTTATTGTTGTTTCTCTTCTTTGAGTGTAGTAGTTATCTACTTTCTATTTGTGTGAAAGTACAATTATGCCCTTTTATGGTGAAGCAGATGTGTATCTATGTATGTAGCACTTAAAACAGGTTCCGTGTTTCATAAGTCAGCTTGAAGCAAATAGAACGAAAAATTGCAAAAGTACTACAATATTGAAGTTTGACATAACGTCGAACTCTGTATCGAAATATAATACGTATTTTATTACAAAGTTATCTTTGATAACAAACTATTGGTGCCCATTCTATAGTCTAAACTGTAGGGTTCGCCTCCCCACTGCCGAGGTCGGGGAGCTTGAGAACCTCGAGTCGGAGGATGACGACTCGTCTCGTCAACGTCTGAAATGAATCGTATCATTACAAACGTAACTATGCCACGTATGAATATCATCGGATTAGACAGAATAGCTATGTGAAGTCTGTTTTGCTGTTATACAAATTATATAGCTATGTGAATTTTATCTACTCAATATCTCATGACAATAATAGCCTTAAGTAACTTTAGTCAATTACAATAAGATAATTTATTTAGACTTTATTTTTGTGATATTATCACATACCAAATTACAGATTCTCCATACGTGCAGCATGGCGTTACAGTAGATATATCGTAAATACTTTATATTTTTTTGGTATAATAAATAGGGGAATTAGTCAATATTGATAACGAAGGAAATGCAGAAACGACAATAGAATTGTGCCAACAGAAGAAAAAAGGGAAAGCGATAATAAAATCTAAATACGACTCAAAATGTTTGAACGACAGTAAACTATTCCAAGGACATGCTCGAAACGACACAAAAGTGTAAACGATTTTAAACCCCATAATGGGAAAACGACAGTGGAATAAGAAGATCTGAAAATGGAACACAATTGTCGTTCAAATTTTAATGTCGTTTATATCTGAAGCAAGAAAGTAAATATAAGATAAATAGCATTTACCCAAATTCAATTTCACAACTTTCTTGCATCAAAAGTCTTGTCACAACTATTTCTCATATCCAAAACAAATCTCGCTATTTCGAGCTTCTAATTGGATGCACAAATCAACTCAAAATCTTCAAACTAGATGTGGACTCATCGCTTTTCTCGTTTCAAATTTCTTCATCTTTCAGCTCCGTGATGCTTTCTCAGTACTCATCCGCGATCATGGAGCTAATTTATTCCTGTAAAAAGAAAACCAACACGTCAAAAACATATTTACGGGAAGATATGCACACACGGCCAGTCTGAGTGAGTGGCCAAATACAACAACATTCCTAACCTTCTTGGGGCGCCGTATTCGTTTCGTTGGAAGCAGGATCTCCCTCGCCACGTGGCTCCTGTTCCGTGCTTTGCTCGGGGAAAATCTCGGGTTGCAAGGACGGGGCGATGTTGTTGACGTGTAGCCATGTTAGCTCCCACAGGCTGTCCCCGCCTAGAGCGCTCCTCTGCGCAAGCACTCCCTGTGCCTTCATGGTGAGCAAGGTGTTCTTGAGCAGCTCCGGCACCAGTTCCTGAAGCTTCTCGCTTTTCTTACCTCTCACTTTCGCCTTTATGTACTTCTCCATGCGGCTGAGAACGCCGAGCCACAATTTGCAGAAAAGATGACGACAGGAGAAGGTTGGCATGCCTCTGATTCGTCTTCGGAGTGTTGTTACCCCATCCTGGTGAAACTAGTTTGCCAAGGGAATTCTTGTCCTTCCCTTGGCGGAGGACCTTGACATATTTGTTCAATATCCTTGGGGCCGAAAGTCATTCATGTTATCGGCACAGATGCTCCGGAAGAAAGCACTTACGGAGTTGCGAAACAACATCCCTAGACAACGAGCAACAGGGCCACCGCGGATCCCAATGATGGGCTTTCCGGGGTTCATAGACCCGCTACTGGTATATATGTAATGATTTTAAGTTATTTATTTACAATCGACATCTTATGTGCGAATTTTGCATGTTAACTTCATGCAGATTTTAGCATACGAGTGTTTGCCTGGTCTGGCACATGTCTTGGCGGACCCACGAGAGTCGGAGGAGACACCTCGTATGTGCAAATGGACAACCCGGCCAGTCGGGAATATTGATCTTCACCGCCTGTCAATTCGAAACGCTATTTTGCATGGAGCGGATCCGAGGGTTGGTTGCTCTATTATAAATCCTTGAATATAAACTATTATTTGAGAAAATAATTATACTCTTTAATTTGCAGGGACAATTGAGTGTTCTCATTCCTACGGAGATGGAAGCTGCGTTGCCGCATATAAACTCTCTAGATCATCCCCTTGTTCGTCGACCCCCCATGTTAGAGATGCTCGTGCAGGCATTGGAACGTGGTGAAAAGATCGTCCAGCGACCGCGGGATCCGCTGCCACCGCCACCTCCGCCGTCACAGCCACCGGAGTCCGAAGAATCGACTTCTTCTAGTAGTTCGAGTTGGGCACAATGAAATTTAAACTATGTGTTGGACTAGTATGTTTAATATTACCGTTATCAATTAAACGTGTATTTAAACTATATTTTGATTCCCGCTAGTAGTATTTAAATTCCTGCTACTAGTATTTTAATTCCCGCAACATTGTTGTTATTACCGCTAGTAAATTTGTTATTGTCGCTATAGACGTTGTTCTACCGCTATCAATATTCAAGAAATTTGCTATTACCGTTAGTAAATTTGTTATTTTATATAGCGGTGTACATATACATATAAAATACGAATATGTATGCCGGGATAAATGACAATATCGTGTAGAATAACGAGTTTACTTCTCGTTCTCTTTGCCTTTTCGCCTTCTTCGATGGGATAAATATTAAAATTAAAGACGAGCATATATGGCGATGGCTGTATAAATATAAAAATTAATGACGGGGATAAATATTAAAATTCATGACGAGCATATATGGCGGTATAAATGTAAAAATTAATGACGGGAACGACTTCAAATATGCGGTTATATTTACTAGGACCATTAATTTGGTGGTTTTGTATCAAATCGAAGCAATAAATGTATGCATTCAATTGTCTACTAAACGGAACTTCTCGTTCTTCTGGTCTGTTCATTCTGGTTCGCGAATGACTTCGAGTAACGAGGCTTTCCTCTCTTTGCTTTCCCGGCGAAGGACGGTCCTTTCAGCGACGAGTTTCTCCGATCATCGTCTTCATCCTCCCCAAAGCCACATAAATGGAGGTAAATGTTTATTCTTTGAGAAACCTATGCTTTGCGAACTGTTTTGACTCGTAATGATGTTAGGGTTTACTTATTTTACATGCAATATACTATACTGTGTGGTTTACGAAGAAGAACGAGTGTAGGGGTTGTTCTGTACCTATTCATGCAATACGGCTATCTATACTGCTTTACCGCTATGGTTTTTAGAATTGTCGCTGGCTATCTATCTATTTACACCCCGTTGTATATTACCGATAGCGGTTTTTACCGTTGCTCCCTATATACATTTTTACTGCTATGTATAATAGAACGTGGTTCACAGATCGTCCAGCGACGGGGAAGCCCGCAACCAGCTTCACCGCCACCGCCGCCGGGGTTTGAAGAGGAGAATGACGACGAGATGGAAGTAGTGGCCGGAGAGTGATGTGGAGAGTGAGAGCGGCGGTGAGGATGGAGGTGAGGCAGATGGAGAGTCTGAAGGTGAAGATGGTGCGTCTGGGGGTGAGTCAGATGGTGAAGCTGCCGCTGAAGATGGTGAGCCTGGAGGTGAAGATGCTGCGCCTGGAGGAGGTGAAGATGCTGAGCCTGGTTTTGAAGATGTCCAAAATGGCGATGACTCAGACTCAGATGGAGATAATGCTTGTTACCCGGATCTATTGCCTCTCTCACCAGCACCAAAGTACCTCGTACGCATGTTCACCAGTTGGTTGGATCGCGACACTTCAACGCCGCGGGTATGTGGTATCGGAACATACGACCGGGCTTTTTTCCAGAGGATCATCGACCGTGATGGGTCGCTGCACGATAAGGTAATATTTCTTTGATGGCAATATTTCTATATTTATTTTATTTTTGTTTGTTGTTACCAATTCATTGAAATTAAATGTAGATCATCGACGAGATCACTTACTGGCTCCGTAAGCGACTAGAAACTTTTCCCGGGAGTATTCCCAGTTCTGATTCTATCGCTGTTGTCGATACTACCTTCATGGTCCAACTGACTATCATTGCTAGGAAAATCCGTAGCGGTGCACTGGAAGTATCAGATTTTGGGTCTGTAGACTGGGTATCAGGAAACTTACCAAGGTTTTACGGCCGAGCGTGGGCATACGTGGACAAGTTGTACTTCCCGATCATGTTTGGCGATCAATGGATAGCATGCAGAGCCGATTTCGAAACAGCGCGGTTTACACTCTTTGTTCCCAAGACGAACTACGGTAGTGAACATATGATGTCAATTATATTGCAGGATCTACAGCTGTACTTCCCTTGGATTTTGGAAGCGTCAAACTTGACTGCATTACCCCAGCGTGCACATCTCAAAAACCGGCGTTGGACGTGGAGGTGCACCTCAGGGCCAGATTGGACCCAGCCTGTCGACTCTGGAATATTTGCTATGAAGTTCATAGAACTAGACATGACCGGCAGCTGCCCTTTCTCGATGGTTGACCGTTTAGTACCTTCAGCCCGGGCCCGATACGCGATGGAAATCTGGACGAATTGGTCGTTTCGACTTTAGAACAAAGACTATAAGCTCTGTAATATTTTAACTACGTTTTTTTACCTATTTTGTTTGGACGAGTATGTGGTAACTATGCTTATTACTTTGGACGAGTATGTTCTCTATTCACCTTGTTTTATTCACTTGTTTTGCCAATTTGTATAACATATTTATTAATCCCCTTAGTGATACCGCAAGTAAAATGATATAGCCGTAGTGATACCGCTATTACCTAATGTGCGTCTACCGCTATAGGTTCGAGATAATATAGTTTTTTAATAACTTTAACCAAAAGTGTGTCAATCCCCAAGTGTTATCGCTAGGTTCATTCTCATGTACTATAACCTCTAGTAAAATGATATAGCCATTGTGATACCGCTATTACCAAGTGTGCGTCTACCGCTATACGTTCGAGATAATACATTTAAATTTAAACCGTCAAGCCATAAACAGTAACTTCATATTACTGTTTTTTAACAACCGCTGATCTACCGCTATCAAAAACTATATTTTACCGCTATTACAAAGCGTGATACATACGACATAACTAATACGACGTAATGTGGTTACCGCTATATAAAGTTGTTGCGCTAACAAGCAAGAAACCTTATAACCGCTATACATAACTAATAAGTAAGAAATCTTACAACCGCTATACATAACTAATATGCACCAAATAATCAAAATACAGAGACTAAGCTCTCCACGTAATCATGGGCGGGCTCAACGTACATGTCATTCTCCGCGCCCCATACATTTCTCCACCAATACTCCATCGCCGGCCGTTCTACCGTCGGAAGCACGGGTGGATTTTCCTCGAGACGAAGCACCTCATCCCGCCAGTCGAAGGAAATGAATGATGATTCATTTAACCCGTGGTTGATCAGCACCGCCCAATAAAGTACCCCGTCCACCGTCACCGCGTCCCGTGGCCAACGAAGCTCATCTGGTAGTGTCAAGGACCCACAATCTCTCCATGCAAGTCCGCTTTTGGAGAACACTTGTGCGCATACGGAAAGCGAATCCTTGGCTGCGCATAGCCGGACGATCTTGTAGTCGTTGATAGTGACGTCATACGTGAAACGTAACACCCCATTGTCATGAAAGACATGTGAGTAGGGTGCTGGAACGGGAAGCCGCCTCACTTGCCGAGTCGCCGGATTCCAAAGCACGAGTCTCGTCTCCTGCGCCCCGAACGACAGGCATATCAAGCCGTTGCAGGAGCCTACTATGTCGAAGTGTTCGTAATCTTCTGCATGAAGATACGACACGTCGATTTTCGTCACCCTTTGGCCGGAGAGCAGCAATATTACCCGTTGGTAGTCCTGTTTGGAGGCGGCAATCAGGAGTGGGCCGTATCTGGTCCGCTGACGAATTTGATGATTGTTGATGAACGTCGAGTCCCCCCCTGATAGCCAATGTTTTGAGACGCTCTTTAATCACATCAGAATTTTTGCCGGCAGTTCGGCTAGGATCTTGTGGAACACAAGGTCTTTGGGAAGGTCCTCCGACGTGTATTCCATTGTAGTTTCTGATAATACAATTTGAGACGCTGACCAATGTGGGGTTAGAACCATCTTTTTAATAGACACCGACGGTCACGTCCTTTCAAATAGCAAATCATAACTGCTACAGATCTGATCCCGCCTTTTTGTTGTGACGGTTGAGTTGATCGGTGTCTCGGTAACTGCAACGAGCTCTATCCATACCGCTAGTTGCTCATGATCCCGCTTTTTTTAATACAGCTCTTACATGCCACGTGTTTGTAAGACGAAGATGGACACGTCCTATCAAATAGCAAATCCGAACTGCACTTAATTAAAGCTATTGAGATTTTCCCAAACGTAATCATTACCGCTACAGATCTGATCCCGCCTTTTTGTTGTGACGGTCGAACTGCTACGAGCTCTATCCATACCGCTAGTTTTTATACAGCTCTATCCATACCGCTAGTTGTTATACAGCTCGGTAACAACTACGAGCTCTCTGACCATAAGTCTCTATAGTTATTCCTCTTTTTCCCTGAGTAAATCGCCATTACTCTCCACAATGAACCGAGAAAAAAGGATTCTTCCACTCACTGATGAAGTGATACTGAGTGATATTGCCCGTTTTTATGGCTTTGAAGGGGGGCTAGTGAAGGCGATATTGCCCGACAAGTTTGATGATGAAGACCGGAAGGATATTTTGCCCAACAAGGTTCCAAGCAAGTACGACCATACCTACAAGCACGACGATGGCCGAACTTACTCGGCATGGAGCCGCGAATACTTGGAGGCGGGGGTGACGTTCCCCCTGGCACCGGAGTTTATGGCGATTTTTAAGGTTAATGGTCTGGCCCCATTCCAACTTGTCCCGGAGGGCTACCAGATCATTGCGGCGTTGTATGTCCTCGCATACCACATCGGGTTGCCGCGTCCAACGGAGAACAATATTCTGAGTATGTTTGGATTGAAGGAACTTGGAGGCGGCTTCTACACACTCACGGAGAGGCCCTAGCTTCGCCATATGGGGCCCGTGCTCTACAGAGAAGCCAACTCACTTAGCCGAGTACCGAGTCGGTACTTCTTCGTGGCGGGGCCGGAGGAGTTGCAGGATCATACCACTAATCCGACGTGGACCTTTGCATCCTTCGATTGTCTAGAGAAATATAGGAAATATGCCACCTTTATCGCCAGGCTCCCTACAAGTCAGCGCATCTTAGGCAAGTTGACAAGCTACCGTAATTTGCGGGATGCAGGTCTTTTCTATGAATGGGCTCGCATGGGGCCCTTCCCTCCCAGAGCCGACCAGAACTCCGGGTTACGGATGGGCTGGGGAAACGTCGATCCCGGTGGTCCTCTGCTTTTGGACGTTGGCCCGGGAACGCCGTACCTGTCGCCCCTGGTCCGCACGAGCGAGAGCAGTCGTCCCTACGCGGCGTCTGTCCAGAAGGCTCTCCGTCGCGAAAAGGAGCTGGCGGCAGTTTACGATTGATTTGTATAGTAGTTAGTATAACTTTGTTTTGTAACCGCTACTAATATAAGTTGCTTTACTTTGTTACCGCTAGTAATATAACTTGCTTTACTTTGTTACGCTGCTAATATAAGTTGCTTCAATTCGTTACCGCTACCAATGCTAATATTAGTATTTCTAATTAGTACAGATTGCTTTACTTTGTTACCGCTACTAATTCACGTTGCTTTACCAACAGTTAGAAACTCGACTATAAAGTAAAGGCACCCACGTCACCAGATCACAAGAAAGCCCAGAAATTGTAGATCTACTTTCGACCTTAGCAACTCTACAATGTACGACCTTGCCGATAGTTCAAGCACTTCTCCAACTCAGAAGGATCGACGGTGTGTTTGCAAATGCGGCAACAACACGATAGTCTTAACGTCAAACACGTGGAAGAATCCAGGAAGAAGATTCAGGTGTTGTTCGAAGATGAAGGTACGTTCATTGATGACGACTTATACCTGGTCACTGAAATTTAGATAATGTTGTGATTTTGGGTATTTTACTTGCCATCAGGGAAAAGATAATTGCGGATACTTTGATTGGGTAGATCCAGAACCAATTCCACAAACTGATAACCTTCAACCAATTCAAATACTGGAACGACGAAACTACTATGAGTTCATCAGTTGGGGAAAACTAATGTTCATAACTTTCTTTGTCGTTTTATGGATGTTCTTCAAGTGAGTATTTGTCTGGTACGCGGTATGGTGTTTTGTAACGAAGACATGTTGAACCATTTTGTATTTTAATCTTTACCGCTATGTTACAGCTATTATATTGTATGACAATCAAACCTGCTCTGTTAATGTTGGTATATCTCACCTTGACAATTTTAGGGTTTTCTTCTATTTGTATCGATAAAAGGGTATTTTGGTACGTTAATATGTTTGGCCACCCGCTAATTCGAGTACTTTTGGTGATCATGTACTACCGCTATGTCTTCTGCTAGCGGTGGTTTCTAAACACCTAACGGGGAGAGAATGGAAACGGGGGAGATTCGTGTTTCTATCCGTTTGTTCCATTTCAGCGTTATTGTGCGTAAACAAATTCACCGTAACAACTAATGGTCGGTGAGATGCATCGTAGGCGGATAATGGAAATGTAAAATGAACTAGCAAGTTTGTTTGATCACGGAACAAGTCTCTTTCACTCGTACACATATGTGAAGCAATGCATATCTCACTCGATCAGCTCGTTCCTATTTCAACTTTGAAGGGTATTAGACTAGTAAATATAACTAAATAACCTTAATTTTACCAACAAAACTACTTACCGCTAGTTGATTGTCTTATCCGCCGCTAGACACTCATGGAACTACCGCTACGGGTTACAAAGTAGCGGTTTTTTATTTGACTTAAAATTCTGAGATTCTGATGGTTTGGAAGAGATAACTCTTTGATTTACGTATTATTTTGAATCGGAAGGCTTTACTGCTCTATAACATAAACGATTGGTTGGAGGGAGAGTTGGACGAGTGATTAATACGCCTGCATGCAATAGAGGCACGTAAATATGCTTGGCCACCCGCTAATTCGAGTACTTTTGGTGATCATGTACTACCGTTATGTCTTCTGCTTGCGGTGGTTTCTAAACACCTAACTGTTACCTAGCGGGAAGAGAATGGAAACGGGGGAGATTCGTGTTTCTATCCGTTTGTTCCATTTCAGCGTTATTGTGCGTAAACAAGTTCACCGTAACAACTAATGGCTAGCAAGTTTGTTTGATCACGGAACAAGTCTCTTTCACTCGTACACAGCAATGCATATCTCACTCGATCAGCTCGTTCCTATTTCAACTTAGAAGGGTATTATACTAGTAAATATGACTAAATAACCTTAATTTTACTAACAAAACTACTTACAGCTAGTTGATTGTCTTATCCGCCGCTAGACACTCATGGAACTACCGCTACGGGTTACGAAGTAGCGGTTTTTTATTTGACTTAAAATTCTGAGATTCTGATGGTTTGGAAGAGATAACTCTTTGATTTAAGTATTATTTTGAATCGGAAGGCTTTACTGCTCTATAACACAAACGATTGGTTGGAGGGGGAGTTGGACGAGTGATTAATACGCCTGCATGCAATAGAGGCACGTAAATATGCTTGGCCACCCGCTAATTCGAGTACTTTTGGTGATCATGTACTACCGCTATGTCTTCTACTTGCGGTGGTTTCTAAACACCTAACTGTTACCTAACGGGAAGAGAATGGAAACGGGGGAGATTCGTGTTTCTATCCGTTTGTTCCATTTCAGCGTTATTGTGCGTAAACAAGTTCACCGTAACAACTAATGGTAAGTGAGATGCATCGTAGGCGGATAATGGGAATGACAAATGAACTAGCAAGTTTGTTTGATCACGGAACAAGTCTCTTTCACTCGTACACATATGTGAAGCAATGCATATCTCACTCGATCAGCTCGTTCCTATTTCAACTTAGAAGGGTATTAGACTAGTAAATATGACTAAATAACCTTAATTTTACTAACAAAACTACTTACCGCTAGTTGATTGTCTTATCCGCCGCTAGACACTCATGGAACTACCGCTACGGGTTACGAAGTAGCGGTTTTTTATTTGACTTAAAATTCTGAGATTCTGATGGTTTGGAAGAGATAACTCTTTGATTTAAGTATTATTTTGAATCGAAAGGCTTTACTGCTCTATAACACAAACGATTGATTGGAAGGGGAGTTGGACGAGTGATTAATACGCCTGCATGCAATAGAGGCACGTAAATATGCTTGGCCACCCGCTAATTCGAGTACTTTTGGTGATCATGTACTACCGCTATGTCTTGTGCTTGCGGTGGTTTCTAAACACCTAACTGTTACCTAGCGGGAAGAGAATGGAAACGGGGGAGATTCGTGTTTCT
This sequence comes from Parietaria judaica, assembly GCA_954871525.1. Classification (NCBI taxonomy): domain Eukaryota; kingdom Viridiplantae; phylum Streptophyta; class Magnoliopsida; order Rosales; family Urticaceae; genus Parietaria; species Parietaria judaica. Next base: position 576,492 of record OX940864.1, on the reverse strand, counting down.
ATCCGTTTGTTCCATTTCAGCGATATTGTGCGTAAACAAGTTCACCGTAACAACTAATGTTAAGTGAGATGCATCGTAGGCGGATAATGGGAATGACAAATGAACTAGCAAGTTTGTTTGATCACGGAACAAGTCTCTTTCACTCGTACACATATGTGAAGCAATGCATATCTCACTCGATCAGCTCGTTCCTATTTCAACTTAGAAGGGTATTAGACTAGTAAATATGACTAAATAACTTTAATTTTACTAACAAAACTACTTACCGCTAGTTGATTGTCTTATCCGCCGCTAGACACTCATGAAACTACCGCTACGGGTTACGAAGTAGCGGTTTTTTATTTGACTTAAAATTCTGAGATTCTGATGGTTTAGAAGAGATAACTCTTTGATTTAAGTATTATTTTGAATCGGGAGGCTTTACTGCTCTATAACACAAATGATTGGTTGGAGGGGGAGTTGGACGAGTGATTAATACGCCTGCATGCAATAGAGGCACGTAAATATGCTTGACCACCCGCTAATTCGAGTACTTTTTGTGATCATGTACAACCGCTATGTCTTCTGCTTGCGGTGGTTTCTAAACACCTAACGGTTACCTAGCTGGAAGAGAATGGAAACGGGGGAGATTCGTGTTTCTATCCGTTTGTTCCATTTCAGCGTTATTGTGCGTACACAAATTCACCGTAACAACTAATGGTAAGTGAGATGCATCGTAGGCGGATAATGGGAATGACAAATGAACTAGCAAGTTTGTTTGATCACGGAAAAAGTCTTTTTCACTCGTACACATATGTGAAGCAATGCATATCTCACTCGATCAGCTCGTTTCTATTTTTCTAAGACACGTAGTGTTCAATCAATTTTTTTAATCAACACATGTATAATTTATGCTCTCCGCCGCTACCAAATATAGTACTCCCACGTAGCGGAAAAACAACACGTAGCGGTAAAACAAGTATTTAAACAAATATTAAAGCTTGCGGGAAAGTCAAACCGTCAAACTATAATTTAATACCAATCGGGGAAGACGAACCAGCAATTAATACCACCAAATTAATAATACCTGTCAATGAATAAAGACGAACCACCAATTTATTAGAACCACCTACTTACAATAAACGTAACAAACAGGTGTGAAATTATACAGTTCTAATATCCGAATAATTTAGCCATCCACAAGCATTTTCTATAGTATGACGGAGAGAACGCTTGGTCTTTTGGGAGTATTCTCACGCTTCTTTTCATTATTCTCACGCTTCTTTTCAGTATTCTCATACGATCCCCTTTTTTTTCTTTCTTTTTTGCAGATTATTGTGGAGATTTCTTCAGGATCAAAGCTTGCAATGAATACCGCTATACTTTTTTGCAGATTGCTTCCTTCTGAAACCATTCACGATAAGTTCGGCACGCCGACACTCCCCATGGTCCAAATTTCTATAGCTCTATCAGTACAGATTACCTTACCGCTATATACATATTATCTTACCGCTATTCTAGGAATCCTTAGTTCATAAAAAAAAAAAGGAAGATGAGGTTCACATATTTTTGTAGTTCAACAAATTATAGTAATGCATAGTCATGATTCATACAAAACGGGAGGGAGTTCACATAGTACACGTTGAAGCATAATACCCGTCGCACAAGCATTTTCTACAGAACCTCGTATACTTTCTTCCGCTCTCCCCAAATGATAGGAATCTTCTTGTCCTCTTTCGTCGTTTTTTGCAGGGTTGTACATCCGGCGGTCTAATCTTCCCAAAGACTTGACGGACGTGAGAAGGTACTTCCCAATCTTGACGTAGCGGATAGGTTTTACGGCAATAGAATGCGCTTTGGACCAGTTGTCCAAACTCAAGAATTTCCCACAGAAATTCTCAGGATTTAACCCAGCAGCGGAGAGTGCCAAGACGGCATGCGCGCATGGGTATTCCGTAGTTTGCCAACGTAAGCACGTGCACGTTCTTCTACCTATCTCCATAACCTCTTTGGGATGGCTTCCCAACTCTGTTCCACTCGTCGTCACTTCCCACTTGTCATCGTTTAAGTTATCGGCCGTCATCGTCTTAGATTTGATCTCGTTCTTTTTTATCTTTGCTCGAATCCACGGAGTGACTGGAGAGGACGATTCTATAATACATTTAGTACTCGTGTCATGGTATCTACTTATATACTCAGATACTTTCCCAAGACATTCATCTAAAAGGCCAACAATATGGTAACCTCTAGCTACTTTCAGCACACTATTAATGCATTCAGCGTTGTTTGAAGTCAGTATGTTAGACCTTTTCCCCCTGAAGTACGCTCTTGCCCAATTCGATCTTCTCCCAACTTGTTCAACGAGATATTGCGCAGCAATTGGAAACTTAATCTTGAATACATCCCATCTTTTCTCAAAGCCATCCTCTTTATATGATCGTACCATATCCCAATAATGGTACATTAGCCCCTTTTTATATATCAAGTTTTCTTCGTCCGGATCAGGATCTGTTGACCCGTCGGCGGTTTCTTCATCGGGATTTGGATCTCTTGATACGCTGGCGGTTTCTTCATCGGGATTTGGATCCCTTGATACGCCGGCGGTTTCTTCATCGGGATCCTTGATTTCTTCTTCTTATTATTCTTCTTGTTCTTCTTCTTCTTATTCCCACACTTCCACAAGTTGCAACTGATGTGATAATTACAATATCCATGATGTGCTTTCGGATACACTGTACATATACCGTGAATAATGGATCCCCCTCTATTCGATACGAACACCAAGTCTTCCTCATCCGGGATTGATTCTTTGAGGCATTCTAAAAACCATACCAACGCTAAATGGTTCTCCCCGTCGGTAATACCGAACGCAAGAGGATAAATATGACCATCGCCATCCATAGCGGTTGCTACAAGTAACACACCTGCGTACTTGCTATACAAGTGACATGCGTCGAGACAAATCACCTTCCTCAAACTTTTGAATCCTATTACCGACGCGTATAATGCCACGAAACAGTACAAAAAACGGCCTTTCTCGGTAATCTTAATCGCGGTACGGGAACCCGGGTTTTCTTTTTTAACCATATAAAAATAATCCGGTAAAAACTCATAATTCTGAGCTGGGGTACCTTTCACCATGTCAATGGCGTTACACCTCGCACGCCATGCCTTCCAGGAACTGACAGTGTTACAGTTTCTAATCTGCGCTGCACGCATCCTCCACGTGCATTTCCGATTTAGGCATCTGACTGAGTATAATCTTGGTGTAGACTTAACTGACCTCAACTGGAAGGATCCCTTGAAAGCACCCTCGGCCAGAAATTTTTTCAATTTCGACTTTGATGAAAACTCTTGACCAAGTTCGAGATTCATACCGTCGTGAAAACCAACTACCTGTCCTTCATCAATGCTCGGACCACACGAATTTTATGCTAAAAAACAATTCGCCATCCCTCTGAATTGTGACAATATCACATCTTCGCCATTACAGCTAGCTTCCGGCATATCAGTCGGGTGAGCTTCTGGCGTATCAGTGGGATGATAATCTGGCACATCAGTCGGGCGATCTTCTTGCATATTAGTCAGGCCATTTTCTTGCATATCAACAGGCGCGCCGGACTGAACGACCCGTTCTCTTTCGACTTCATGACCTTCCTTTGCCAGTAGACCGATGTTTAATTGATCCAGCCACGCCGACCCATCGGCGTCCCACAGATACGCTGTCAGGTCTGAATCGTTTCCAAGGGCTAGCGGTTGGCTACTGTCAGAAGGTTTATAAGTTACCTTCAAATAATGCTGCCTTGAAATTTTAAGACGCACGTATAGAAGCTCTTTCAAATCAGCATATCCATTCAATGTAGACGCTTCAACCTGAATACAAGTTGCCGTGTCTCGGTCTCCAAGCCACCGCCACATATAAGCATCGTATATCCACTTTCTTCCACAACTGACGCTCACCAAGTGCGGAGACATCAAGAAAACGGAAAGGAATCAAACCTGAAATTCAAATACCGTAACATTATACGATACCGCTATAATAATTATATCACGATACAATATACCGTTAAGCTATACACAATGTCATATAGCGGTTATATTGAAACAATATTGTGTAATATTGAGCTTAAATTCCGTAATACCGTAACGTTGTACGATACCTCTATATGATTTATTATCACGATACATCCTACCACTACATTATAATAATGTTATTTTACATGCACTATACTGTACTGCGTGGTTTACGAAGAAGAACGAGTGTAGGGTTGGTTCTGTACCTATTACAGTAATACCGCTATCTATTTACGCTCCGTTCACAGTATACCGCTAGCAGTTCGCCGTTGGTCCGAATATATAATGCATTACCGGTATTTTTTTAGAATCGCCTCTAGCTATCTATTTACACCCCGTTGTATATTACCGATAGTTGTTAATACCGTAACGTTGTACGATACCGCTATATTATCACGATACATCCTACCGCTACGTTATAATAATGTCTTGTAGCTGTTATATTGAAACAATATAGTGTAGCATTGAGCTAAAGTTCTGTAAGTATAATTTACCGCTAATATACAAGTTCTACCGCTATAGTATGTTTACCCAGAGAATAATAATAAACGTGAAAGTTTCAAGTTTAAACGAACCGTTCGACGTGAAAGTTGATGCTATGTAATGCAAAAGACGAGAGCCGAACGTTGAGTGGGCAGCGTAGGAGATAAAGGGAAAAAATGGCGAATCGTCGAAGAGAGAAGAGGAGCTTAGGGCTTCTACTACTGGTCAGTCGGAGAAGAAGGCGAGTAGACGAACAACGCGGGAAAAATAATAATAAAGAAGGAAGAGAGAGAAATTTCGCACGAAGAAAAATTAATATAATAAGAGGAGAGAGGAAAAAAAGCGCGCAAGAAATATAATAAAATAAGAGGAGAGAGAAAGAGAAACGAGAGAAAGATATAATAAAATAAGAGGGGAGTGAAATTTACTTTAACCTCACTTGCGGGCCCACTTCGTTTAATGAAGGGTATGGAATGATAAAGTGAACAATACCGAGGGTAGAAACCTCTACCAAAACCCAAATAAGGTCATTCTTGCGATTTACCCAAATCTATTTATGTCAAAGGTTCTTTGCGGTGAAAATACTTAAAAGTAATGTTCATTTGAGCTTTTTATTCTCATTTTGTGTTTATGTTTTTAATTTTTTGGTTAGATTTATGTCTTATTCTTAAAAATAATGTAAATAAGTAATTAATAAATGCTGAAAACACGTACTTGTATTTTGATAAATGCATTCTCAGATTAGTTTTCCAACAACGTTGAAAACACATATTTATTCAATGATATTAATCTGTAAAAAAAAAAAAAAAAAAAAGGAAACGACAGTAAACTTTTGAAAGGACATGTGCAAAACGACACAAAAAAAAGTAAACGACTGGTAAAAAGCTTTAGAAGACAAATATAGTCAACGACAGGTAAAAATAAGACAATGCTCCTTTGAAACGACACAAGTTGAAAAACAAACAAAAAATATCTAGTGTGACTTTTAAGCAAAATATATATATATATATATATATATATATATATATTGTCGTTCAAATTGGCTTAATAATAACTAGTCAAATTGATTATTCTCCTAATTTGGACGAAAATGACATGAGATGAGAGGCCACAAAGGAAACGCAAAGTCACACTGTATTTTCTTACGTACTTTGATCCTTTCATTTCCTTATACCAATTCAATTTCGTTTTTTTTTTCTTCTTCTTTCAGCTAAAAAGTGTTAGGAATTTTGCTCTAATTCCCAATTCGAAAAACGATAAAAGCGATAAACGAAATTAAAATCGACACCAGAATTATAGTGGTTCGCTCCCAGTGTATGAGGTACGTCCACTTGCCGCCTGTAAATCTCGATCCACTATCAATCTCTCAATCAGAGTTTCTGTTTACACCCTCAATCTCGCCTCTCTCAATTTGTTCTACAAAACGCACTAATGACGGCTACAAGCCTCATAAGCGAAAAATAAACCTAGGGCAAATAACCCGTGTGAAAAGTCTCAGGTCGATCAGCTTGACTGCTCTGCGTCGGGTTTCGGTAGCGCTTTCGTGTAGATTAGGCTTCACACTCAACAAAAAGCGAGCACTCTTGCGGTGGTGGCGCGATGAGTACTAAACGGCCGTGTCACTGTGTCGTATTCTTTTTGCTTCTGCTTTGCACCACGTATGAACTGTTGAGTGCCGAAGAGCCTCCGACGTTGTGCATAGATGCGGAACGAAAGGCTTTGTTGAACTTCAAACGTGGTCTTCATGCAACTCATCCGGAGTACAATCCGCTTTCTTCTTGGGGAAACAAAAGCGACACGAGAGATTGCTGCAACTGGCTCGGGCTTCGCTGCGCAAATGATTCTGTCCGAGCTAGGCAATCTCTTGACATTAGAGACCCTCAATCTCGGAATCAACGACCTATATGGCTTGATCCCGGAATTTGGGCTTGCAAATCTTTCACGTTTGGAGACACTTCAACTTGGATCCAATCAGCTTCAACTTGCAAAAACCCTCTTGAATTCCAATCCCGATAATTCATATTCCGTTCATACACGATGATGCGATACCTTCTCCGCCACCGACTTGATGTCTTTCACTCTTTCATCTACCAGCTTCTGAAGCTGCTCTTCCTGATTCGGTTGACTTTCTTCTGTAACCGTCGGAACATCAGGAACAACTTCATCGGACTTTAACCTAAACATGACAAATGACATCTCCTCGTCGTACTCGCTCGGCACTTGAATCACTCTCTTCCCAGCCGTGTCTGATTCTTTACCGATGATGTCTTCATACGATTCGATACGATGGCCACAGAGTTCTCAACGTAGTTGTCAGCCGAATCAAGACCCAGATAGACCAAAACCTCCCAACACTAAAATGCGAGTGTTGACTGGGCTTCGAAGTAGTCTTTCGATGGGCTGATTGTACTGGGCCGCTCGTTGGGCTTCCAGATTTGTTACGAGGCCCAAATCTTCAAGGATGTTGTGTCGTTTTGGGGAATGCGTGTAGTTCTTTCAACTACGACGTCGTTTCCTCTTACGGGATGAAATCCAGCATCATCAGTCAAATTATTTCACGTGTACTCAACTTCCATAAATGGCGGTAATAATACTCAACCTCAGTATTTGGGAGTTGACCGAGGAAATCTGTCCATGTGGCTATTAGCCTTTGCCACGTGGCATGCCACATGATACTTGACTGCCACGTGGCATGCCACGTAATTATTATTTTTTTAAATAATTTTTATAACACGCAAACCCAGCTGATGTCAAGAGTTTTACCTGCTAAAAATGTCAAGAGTTTTACCTGCTCAAATTCAACGTACGATTTTCAGAGCTTTTCTCGCTTCTTCGGTCACGTAATGAGGTGGCATCATCCGGGGAATTAGGGGCTTCTTCGACATTTTTCCTTCTTTCAGATGTGAAACGGCCTCGTTGACCGCATTCTGAATAGATTCAAGAGCAAGCAAGCACGGGATATCGATACAGGTACGCACATGTTGCAACGAATCCAACGGCTCCTCAATCGTCAGGTCAAAGACATCTTCTGCAATTGCAACATCATTCAGAGTCTCGAGAAGGTGGCGACCATATCCTTTGTGCTGATACGGCGGTAAAATCAATATCTATGATTTGGAAAATGACATGAACAGCACAATGAATTATAGTAATTTATGTACAAACCTGACTGATTCGCAAACGAGAGATGTCGGGATAATGGTAGAAACGATATAGAGCCGCAAAACCAAGCAATACACTCTGTTCGTCAGTTTTCTTTCGGACCAAAACGTACAACTCCCAACTAGGATCAGTTACATTAATTGGACTACTACCTTTAATTTGAAAAAAAATAAAAATAAAAATTGTTTAGAAATAAATTTAGACCCAAATAATGCCACCAATTTGAAATAGTGAAATTACCGTCAACTAGAAGAAAAACGAGAAGAATCAAGTGGCTGTAGAGCGGTCCAGCGGCTGATTTCTCGACAGAAAAAATTACTACGCACAGTACACTGTTAGAATTCATACTAATCTATGAACCAACAGAAAAAATTACTATTAGTTGGCTATTTTATAAATATTAACAAAACATAGATTATTTTGTCAATTTTAAACTAGTTGGCTATTTAGCTTAAGCTCCCTTTATAATATTATTTATTTTTTAAAAATTGGTTGCGGTAAAGCGGATATTCGATTTAGACTACAAAATATAACCACTAACCAATCCAATTTTAACAAATTAAGCGACTGGTTAAAAATGGATAACTATACAGCTAATTGCGGTTATCCGTAACCAAATTAAGCGACTGGTTAAAAATGGATAAATATACAGATAATTTGTAGGGGAGCGATTAAGATATCGTTGCGATTAACGGATAGCTGATAATCCGTCCCATGCTTCCACGAAGAGAAGTGATAATTGCTAAGCATCATATTTTCAGCACCCAATATATGAGATATTTTTTCTAACAAGTTAGAGGACTTTTTAGTCAATCCAAAATCTCCTTCAGGAAATGTTGAGCAGTCAATATTGATAACGAAATTGACATGATCGAAAGGCCAAGTTGAATCAAAAGCTTATGAGCTCCACCAATCATAGTAAGCTAATAAAACAGAGCGAAGTCAAGGACAAAATTATAGTCAAAGGCTCCATTTTTCTGGACTTGTGCTCTGCCAAATCAGAAGCCCGCAGAGTTACGTGTGGAATAAATACAAAGTCAATAAAGACAGCATGACTACATTTTTATTTCATTTTTAAGAGCACGTCACTGATCTGCCATTACATACTCGCGATCATGAGTGCTAAATTCCTTGCGCTTCTGCTCTGCTTGAACAATGAACGCGGCTATGGACAGAACCGCTCTGTGCTATGGAAACAAATGCATTAACAGTTTGCGTGCCATGGAAACAAATAGGTTCAATTCAGAAAGTGCATTGACTTTCGAGTTTTCAAGTGACCCTGAACGTGGTAATGTAACTGTTTATCGAATGTACGAGGAAAAGTTGCGATTGGTATGGAAAGGAGGAATAGTGGAATTCAAAACAACTCTTGCTCTTGTGAAAAGCATTGACCTTTCCAGCAATAACTTGATTGGCAAGATCCCGACGGAAATAACCCATCTTTCTGGATTAGTGTCGTTGAATTTATCGAGAAACAATCTACGGGGACACATTCCGAGAGATATTGGTAACATGAAATCTTTAGATTCACTGGATCTCTCATGGAACCAACTTAATGGTCGAATTCCTCAAAGTCTCGTTCAGATCTATCGTCTAAATGCACTGGACTTGTCAAACAACAACTTGTCGGGAAAAATTCCAACGGGCACTCAACTCCAGAGCTTTGAGTCTGCTTATTGGGGCAATGCCGAGTTGTGCGGAGACCCAGTTCCCGACAAGTGTTCGAACGCAACAGTTTCGATTCCAGAAGTTCCTCCCGGGGATTCGGATGAGCTTCTTAATAGAGGGTTCTACATTTTCATGGCGATTGGTTTTGCAACTGCATTTTGGGGAGTTTGTGGTGTTTTGATCTTCAACAAGCCTTTCAGATGCGCATATTTCAAACAGTAAACTTTTGCAAGGACATGCTCAAAACGACACAACAGTGTAAAGACTGGTAATAAAGTTTTAAACGACAAAGATATAAGACAATGATACGACACAACTTGTAAACAAGAAAGAAAAACGACAGTAGATTGAGAACCCACATATCTGGGTTTTTTTTTTTACCCAATAATAAATGGACTTAACGTGTTGACTAGTCAATCAGAACAGTCTTGAGTTGGAATATCTATCCAGTGTTTATGACGAAACCGACACAGAAGAGTTGACTCGAAGACTTTTGACGAAACCGACACAAAAGAGTTGACTCAAAGACTTTTATAAGCAAAACATTGACTTCATAATAACTAGTCTTTAAATGCAGTGAAGAAGCTTGTAATTTCCCTCTACAAATAATATGAAAACACAAAACCAAGACAAAATGGTACGTTCCATTATGCTTCCCTTCTTTGATCCTTTCATCCTTTCCTTATAGCTAGTAATTCAATTTTCGTACTTCTTTTTCTTTCAGCTAAAAGACGAGCACTCTTGCGGTGGTGGCACGATGAGTACTCAGCGTCGGTCGTCTCACTGTGTCGCGTTCTTTTTGCTTCTGCTTTGTACCACGTGCTGCCGATATGGACTCAGCGCCGAAGAGCCTCCGACGTTGTGCATAGATGCAGAGCGAAAGGCTTTGTTAAGCTTCAAACGTGAACTTCATGCAACCAACCCGCGAAAGGCTTTGTTAAGCTTCAAACGTGAACTTCATCTAACCAACCGCGAAAGGCTTTATGACCCGCTTTCTTCTTGGGGAAACGAAAGCGGCGAGAGGGATTGCTGCAAGTGGAGCGGAATTCGATGCGCAGAGGACTCTCGCCACGTGGTGGGCCTAGACATTTTTGACTCTCGCTTACGAGGTAAGCTTAATCCCTCGTTGTTTGAGTTGAAACATCTGACTTCCCTGGGTTTAAGTGGTGTGAACTTTAGCGGGAGTCCAATCCCGAGTTCCATTGGCACACTATCCCATTTGAGAGAACTCGTACTCGTCGACACTGAATTCAGTGGGAATATTCCGATTGAGCTAGGAAATCTCTCGAGATTAGAGTACCTCGACCTCGGTTACAACCACCTACATGGCTCAATTCCTGAAACTTTCAGCAAGCTCACTTCCTTGCAATCCCTCGACCTCTCATTTAACGATCTGTATGGCTCGATTCCTGACACTTTCAGCAAGCTCACTTCCTTGCAGTCCCTCGACCTCTCAAGGAACGATCTGTATGGCTCGATTCCAGACATTTTTGGGAACACGAGCTCCCTTGATAGCCTTTATCTTTCAAAGAACATGCTTGAAGGAGAGTTTCCAACATCTTTAGGGAACTTAAGTTCCTTGAAACGTTTGGACTTGAGCTCAAATAAACTTCATGGGCATCTCCCTCAAGCTATGTCCCAGTTGAAGTTTCTATATGATTTCGACATCTCTACAAACTTCTTCCAAGGTGAAATCACCGAGGCTCACTTTACAAACCTTTCCAAGTTACAATATTTGAATTTGTCTTCTAATTCCTTGAGTTTGAGCTTCCATCCTGATTGGACTCCCCCATTTAGATTATACGGTATTGCGCTCGGGTCGTGCAAGTTGGGTCCTCACTTTCCAAAATGGCTTCAAACTCAAACCAACTATGTGTCTCTGAATCTTTCCGGTTCTGGAATTTCAGATCATATCCCCACTTGGTTCTGGTTTCTTTCTTCATCAGTTCGTTTCGTGGATCTTTCTCACAATCAAATCTCTGGAGGAATTGACAATATTTATTATATCCCGGGGCTATATGATAGCTCCATAACCATTGATCTAAGCTCTAACCAATTTCAAGGTTCGTTACCATCATTTTTCACCCAGTTTGGTTATGTAAACCTATTTCAAAATAGATTTTCAAAGCTAAACTTCTCTTGTAACATCAAATACACAATTCAATTGAAATTTCTTGACATTTCCGACAACGTATTATCTGGGGAACTTTCCGATTGTTGGTCCGAGTTCAAAACCTTAGAAGCTCTTATCTTGTCAAATAATAACCTGTCGGGAAGAGTTCCTCCATCCTTAGGCTCCCTTGATAATCTCTTGTCCTTGAACTTGAATAAGAATAGGTTCACTGGAGAGATACCTTCAAGCTTGAAGAATTGTACGAACATGGCCGTCATTGATTTTGGAGAAAACAATTTTTCTGGAACAATTCCGGCATGGTTAGGAACGAGTTTATCGAACCTTACTATTCTCAGCCTAAGATTTAATGGCTTCAATGGAGGCATTCCCAGTTCTCTATGTCATCTGTCTAAACTCATAGTGTTGGACTTTTCGAACAACAATATCTCCGGAAGTATCCCCAAATGCATTAACAGTTTGCGTGCCATGGAAACAAATAAGTTCAATTCAGAAAGTGCATTGACTTTGAGGTTTCCAATTGACTCTGAAAGTGGTACTGTAACTTTTTATCGAAGGTACGAGGAAACTTTACAATTGATATGGAAAGGAGGAATAGCGGAATTCAAAACTACTCTTGGTCTCGTGAAAATCATTGACCTTTCCAACAATAACTTGATTGGCAAGATCCCGACGGAAATAACCCATCTTTCTGGATTAGTGTCGCTGAACTTATCGAGAAACTATTTAAGCGGACAAATTCCAAGAGATATTGGTCGCATGGAATCTTTAGATTCACTCGATCTCTCGAGGAACCATCTCATTGGTCAAATTCCTCAAAGCCTCGCTCGGATTTATCGCCTAAGTGCACTAGACTTGTCGAACAACAACTTGTCTGGAAAAATTCCAACGGGCACTCAACTCCAAAGCTTTAAGTTTGCTTATTGGGGCAATGCCGAGTTGTGCGGAGACCCACTTCCCAAGAATTGTTGGAACGCAACAGTTCTGATTCCAGAAGTTGCTCTTCCAAGTAATAGAGGGTTCTTCGTTAGCATGGTGATTGGCTTCGTGACTGCATTTTGGGGAGTTTGTGGTGCTCTGATCTTCAACAAGCATTTCAGATACAAGTATTTCAAACTCTTGAACGACGTCGGAGATTGGGTCTACGTGAAAACAAAGATTCAACGCGGCAAAGTGATAAGAATGATCGGAGGCTAAGAGGTAAATCTTGTCTTGCAAATATCAATGGATATAATTATTGCATCAATAAAGTTTTGTTTGTTTGTTTGTTTGTTAGGATCCGTCTCTTGCCAGCACCGCAATCGGTTCCGTCCAACCAAGACTCAGAGTGTTGCTTTTGGAAAAACAGGAGTTAATAATAAATGTCGTGTTTATTTATTATTTGGAATGTGGTTTTATTGTTGTTTCTCTTCTTTGAGTGTAGTAGTTATCTACTTTCTATTTGTGTGAAAGTACAATTATGCCCTTTTATGGTGAAGCAGATGTGTATCTATGTATGTAGCACTTAAAACAGGTTCCGTGTTTCATAAGTCAGCTTGAAGCAAATAGAACGAAAAATTGCAAAAGTACTACAATATTGAAGTTTGACATAACATCGAACTCTGTATCGAAATATAATACGTATTTTATTACAAAGTTATCTTTGATAACAAACTATTGGTGCCCATTCTAAAGTCTAAACTGTAGGGTTCGCCTCCCCGCTGCCGAGGTCGGGGAGCTCGAGAACCTCGAGTCGGAGGACGACGACTCGTCTCGTCAACGTCTGAAATGAATCGTATCATTACAAACGTAACTATGCCACGTATGAATATCATCGGATTAGACAGAATAGCTATGTGAAGTCTGTTTTGCTGTTATACAAATTAAATAGCTATGTGAATTTTATCTGCTCAATATCTCATATGACAATAATAGCCTCAAGTAACTTTAGTCAATTACAATAAGATAATTTATTTAGACTTTATTTTTGTAATACTATCACATACATGCATCATGGCGTTACAGTAGATAATATCGTAATTACTTTATATTTTTTTAGTATAATAAATTGGGGAATTAGTCAATATTGATAACGAAAGAAATGCAGAAACGACAATAAGTGCCAACAGAAGAAACGACAATTAGTCAATATTCAATTTCACAACTTTCTTGCATCAAAAGTCTTGTCACAACTATTTCTCATATCCAAAACAAACCTCGCTATTTCGAGCTTCTAATTGGATGCACAAATCAACTCAAAATCTTCAAACTAGATGTGGACTCATCGCTTTTCTCGTTTCAAATTTCTTCATCTTTCAGCTCCGTGATGCTTTCTCAGTACTCATCCGCGATCATGGAGCTAATTTTTTCCTGTAAAAAGAAAACCAACACGTCAAAAACATATTTACGGGAAGATATGCACACACGGCCAGTCTGAGTGAGTGGCCAAATACAACAACATTCCTAACCTTCTTGGGGCGCCGTATTCGTTTCGTTGGAAGCAGGATCTCCCTCGCCACGTGGCTCCTGTTCCGTGCTTTGCTCGGGGAAAATCTCGGGTTGCAAGGATGGGGCGATGTTGTTGACGTGTAGCCATGTTAGCTCCCACAGGCTGTCCCCGCCCAGAGCGCTCCTCTGCGCAAGCACTCCCTGTGCCTTCACGGTGAGCAAGGTGTTCTTGAGCAGCTCCGGCACCAGTTCCTGAAGCTTCTCGCTTTTCTTACCTCTCACTTTCGCCTTTATGTACTTCTCCATGCGGCTGAGAACGCCGAGCCACAATTTGCAGAAAGTCGTGAGCTGAGAAAGATCGGGAAGAAGCTGGAGAAACACCTTCGGTAAGAGCTTCATCGCGAGCACGAGAGTGCCTTCCATGTTTCGGTAATCTTTCTGGGAGTGTCCTTGGGTGATTTCGAGCAAGTCGTCAAGCATGGTGAAGATCACGAGATCGAAGCACTGTAACCAAAGGCCGTGCTGGAGAGTGATCCCGTCCAACCCGGTCAAGCATTTCTGCAGCGATGACAACGCGTGATTTCTAACCTCTTCTCGTTGGTCCAAACAAACTTTTCTCAACGCCTGAACAAGTCGCAGCCACATCTCGCCTATATCCTGAGACATTTTCGTCGCTTCTTCTCCTTCTCCTTGGGCCTCGGAGGCCCATTTGGACAAACATTCAACGGAGCCTGACATCAGATCGAGCGCACAGACAGAACGCTCAGCCTGTCCCACCCGAGATTCGGAAAACTGTCTCGAAGCATCAATGCAAAGAGCGTAATTGGCCGGCAACAAGTGGGCCCCGTCGGACATAATGAACAGCAATGCATCGAATCCCGCCTCCGAGGCTTCCGGATGCCGAGCTGTGATGGAGAGCAGGGACGTGATCGTGCGCCATCCTAGATGGGATCTGATGTGCGGGGCATTTGCTTTCACCAAACGACTCACTTCCTGTGTGATCTGCTCACAGTAAGCATCTGCGACCCGAGCATCGAGCTTAAGCACGAGTTGCAACGACCGTAAGAGCTCGTCAGCAAGATTCTCTTTGTAGGGAAGCAGACGTTGACAGATTCTGAGGAGACCGAACACGGCCTTCTCTACCAGCGCACACGGCATGACCGTCGACTGAACTATGTTTGAAATGTGCTCGTAGACGCCCTGCCACAGAAGCACGATCCTGTCTCTGTTGTTCAGGGTGATTGCAATGAGCAATTCAAGGCAGAAAACTGCGGTGTCTTCATCCTCAGGAGAGCTTCCACCTTTCTGGGGCCGGCCTGCCGCCCAGATGAGCGCCCGAGCAAGCTGTAACAAAGATTCTGCCTGCAGAAACTTGCTCTCTGTGAATATGCTGTCGATGTGGCACTTCTGAATGGTTTGAAGAGTGCGTTGGTGAGCCGCCAGTTGTTGCTCGGTGGGTTGTGATATCGGCTCCTCGGTGTCGAGCGACAAGAGCTGGCTGAAACGGCCCATCAACCCGGAGGATCTTCTGGGAGTGCCCATGGAAGGCATGTGAGCGGAAGAGAGAGAGCTCGTTAGGGGCTTTCCGTGCCCACTCTCGGCAGAGAGCTCTGACTCATCGGCTGCATCGCTAGCCACACGAGCAGGAAGAAGACCAAGCTTGTGCAATCTCAGGATGCAGTCTAGAATATTCCTCCAGCCCGTGCGGATGAAATCGCCGTAACGGTTAGCTATAGTGAACACCGTCACGGTTGCCATTCTTGCTTTTGCATCGTCGCCAAATGCAAGCAGGGGTTCTTCAACGGACGACGGGTTCAGCAGTGTTGTGAACTTGCAGAGTGACACAACAAGATCGTCAAGGACGTCTTCGAGGTGATGGCATGCCGAGATTTTCGCAACTGCCAGGAACCCATCGATGCATGATTGGTAAACCTCTTCGTGTTCAGCATGGTCAAATACCACGGATATAGCGGCAATTGTTCATGCCGTGGTCAAGGTGGGGTCTGGAATCTGATATGATGAATGGGGCGGTTTTCTTTGATTTGTGCATCAGATCAATCCAACGGCTTGGGGTCATTTCAGGATAACTGAAACCTTGTTCTGGGGTTGTGCGGATCTCGTTCTTGCATATCGAGTGGTAGAGCTCTGTTAGAAACTCGCGCGGCAGATCGCTGCCACCATTTATGTGTCTGTTGTTTCGGATGAAATCCTCTTCGGTCATTTTTTTCTTCACTTGTACGTTATGCTGATCCGTGTTAAGCATGATGAGCGAATACGATAACAAGAGAGCAGCATCTTTGTTGACCAGAATCTGAGTGGACTGCTCGTAGTATCTCTCTGAGAATGCCTCGAGCACTCTCTGTATCTTTTGTGACTCGCCAGGAAGTCGGAATGTTTCCAGAAACAGTCGCAAAGCAGTATCCAAATGCATGTCTTGGAAATCAAAAGTCCCAGCAAATTCATGAAGAACCTGAACACAAAACTCATCATGATTCCCCAGAAAATCCCCGACAAGGTTCTTGTCCAACCCTGCAGTGTACCTGAAAAAGCATGCCACACTTTGGGGGTCAAGTTTATCAGGTAACAGATGTGTTCCTTGGAGGAACTCAAGCCCTTTCTTCGGATCGCGATTGAAATGATCGGCCCCTATCATCAATCTTCTCTTGATATATTTTCGCCGGCGAACAAATTGAACCCAATGACTCGGATCACCGTAGTTGTCACACTTCACCATCCAGAATGGAGAATACTCCTCAAGAGTCACTGGGGTGTGCTCTGAAACACCCGATCCATTCCCTACCCTCTCAGCCATTCCCTGAATGACAGCAATGAGACCATCCAGCGCAAGAATGTGCATAGACGAGAGCGGGCAATTAACAGGAAAAGCACTCTTTGACAAGAGATTTGCAAGGTCCTCAAAGACATTACTGCAAGTTATGTCACAGTTTAAGTTAGCGTACATCTCGACCATGAACGTTTTCTGTCGGCAGAAGTCAACCAGAGCCTCCATAGCAACCTCCTGCTGCTGGTAAGATGCTCCGTATCGGCTTTGTGCAAGCCTCAAGATAATGCAAGAGAAGAAAGCTTCAAGCTGTAATTTGAGTTCACTGCGCAGATGGTGGTAAAGGTTGAGAACGATGCTGCATACCATTGAAAGAATAAGCGGACTCATGGACAGGCCAAACTGCATCAAATTCCGAAACAATTCATCCTGTATCAAAGTCAACAATCTAGGGTGGTGCCGGATTGAGGGACCACCCAATTCAATAGAAGAATTAATCAAACCCAAAGCGAAAAGAGGCACATCCTCATCGAACGCTACAGTATTTGATCTTGAACCCACTCCCGTTTGCTCGGCGATGTTCAATAAAGAGCACAGGAAATTAAATATTTCCACCATACAGGGTACTCCGTACGGTTCGGTCATTAGACTCAAGTCATAAGGAACTGTATCCATTCCGCTCCCAATGGTATCGTCATCCATTCCACCTACTGCAGGACCTAAGGAAGCATTAGGAGCAAAATTTGTGCATAATGTTTGGTTGTCGTATTCCGAATCCGGGCTACCATTCTCCAACTGCCTACTTCCAAATGCATACTCGTTATTCATCCCGTAGCCCTGTGAATGAAACAAGGACCTAATTTTAACAATAATAATATTTAGGTACATGCATAAAATTGAACATGAGAAAGAACCGTTGGCATCGGTTTTAAAGTACTGTACAAATACATAGTATTAAAATGAGAAAAAAAATAAGTTTTGCACTACAAAGCCTATTCTTCCAAATATTTCCCAACGAACCACGTCAGCTATCAAGCATATAAAGTGAGCTTTTATGCTGCAATGTCAGGACAATTATTTTTTGATAAAAGAAACAAAACCCATAACCTATGTATTGATCACTCGGGGGAATTCGGAGAAGTGTAAAAAAAATTACACTACACTGCATACAGAGGCATCTAGCCCTAGCACAGAAAACTGACTATATTTCCTCAGAACGTTCTGGCCATGGGGTACATAATCGCCAAAGGAAAGCCGACAAAAATGATAATGCTTGCACTTCAAGGCATTTATTTCACAAAGCTTACTAGTCAAACCATTTAACCTTCTGTTATTACTATATTTCTTCTAATTCTATTTCCACAAGAAGTGATATGCAAAGAAAAGTAATATTAAAGACGACAAGTGGAAAAGATCAAGCATTTTATACCTCTCGGTTTATTGTATTGACTCCATTTACCAACGCGTTTTCCGAGTTGGCGACATCGGGCAGGTGCGAAAAAATACACCTAACAAGTTCGTGCATGGTGTGGCGAGCCATCCGTTGCAACAACTCCCCTTTTGCTCCGGCTTGGTGGACAATTCGGAAACATGTATTCACTATGGTACAAACATGCTGATTACTCAGCATAACTGATGCTTTACTTTTCATGCTTGCCAAAAGAACTTGCAGTATCTTCATCAGAACCACCTCTTCTGATGCAGGATCAGTCACCTCAAATCGACAGCTAGTGACGGCATCAACTAACAAGTGCATGGCATCTTCAACATTGACGGTGTTTTCATCAATCACATCAAGTGTCAAGATCTTGTAAACGGAAGACAATGCAACACCAGTTATAGGAGCACCCGTTTCGTCCGAGCGAATCACGTCAAGAAATGGCTGCAGATACACAGACGGATTGATGGTATGCCAATGATGCTGCCATGTAAAAATCTGCTTGCGGAGTGCCTTTAAAGACTGAATTAAGGAGTGTTCAAGCTGATCATCCCCAGACATATAACGCCCGCTCCATCTTGCATTTCTTCTCATAACTGCTAAAACAGCACCTATCTCCGAGTTAATCATGCATGCTAAAGTAGCTTTATTGGAATGGGTATCACAATCTTCGGGCTCCTCTTCGATCGCTTTGATTCCAGACTGCAGCTTTAGACGACCCATCTTTGACCACTATCTAAAGATCGAACTTGAGCAATTCAAGCTCTCTCTATAACGTCCAATATCCGCTCTCCGCCTTTATAATACAAACATAAAACGAAATCAGAAACTTCAAGTGAATATCATAGAGCAGAGAAGCCTTCTTAGATCCTTCACTGGTAAATGAGGCAATGTGTAATCTCAATTGGCAATTCAAATGTGTATATGCTGTTATTTATCAACTTTCAGATGGATTCAAAGACTTCACCATGTCAACTAGAATCAATTCAACACTCTTAAAATCGATTTAGAATAAAACCTAAGCTTTCCCAAAATCAAATCTGGTGGAAACAAATGCTAACCTGAGGATCTCAACTTCAATTCGATGAGCAGAATCACCGACCCTTTGGAGAACAACGGTGAACGGTTGGCACCCCCGCGCCCCACTCCGACACGCCTACCTCCGCGACGCCATTTCCGCATGATCCGAACACAAGATCGGACTCATATTTATCCAACAACGTTGAATACACGTACTTGTATTTTGATAAATGCATTCTCAGATTAGTTTTCCAACAACGTTGAATACACGTACTTGTATTTTGATAAATGCATTCCGACAGTAAACTTTTGAAAGGACATGTGCAAAACGACACAAAAAAAAAGTAAACGACTGGTAAAAAGCTTTAGAAGACAAATATAGTCAACGACAGGTAAAAATAAGACAATGCTCCTTTGAAACGACACAAGTTGAAAAACAAACAAAAAATATCTAGTGTGACTTTTAAGCAAAATATATATATATATATATATATATATATATATATATATATTGTCGTTCAAATTGGCTTAATAATAACTAGTCAAATTGATTATTCTCCTAATTTGGACGAAAATGACATGAGATGAGAGGCCACAAAGGAAACGCACAAGTCACACTGTATTTTCTTACGTACTTTGATCCTTTCATTTCCTTATACCAATTCAATTTCGTTTTTTTTTTTCTTCTTCTTTCAGCTAAAAAGCGAGCACTGATCTTGCGGTGGTGGCGCGATGAGTACTTATAAACGGCCGTGTCACTGTGTCGTATTCTTTTTGCTACTGCTTTGCACCACGTATGAACTGTTGAGTGCCGAAGAGCCTCCGACGTTGTGCATAGATGCGGAACGAAAGGCTTTGTTGAACTTCAAACGTGATCTTCATGCAACTCATCCGGAGTACAATCCGCTTTCTTCTTGGGGAAACAAAAGCGACACGAGAGATTGCTGCAACTGGCTCGGGCTTCGCTGCGCAAATGATTCTGTCCGAGCTAGGCAATCTCTTGAAATTAGAGACCCTCAATCTCGGAATCAATGACCTATATGGCTTGATCCCGGAATTTGGGCTTGCAAATCTTTCACGTTTGGAGACTCTTCAACTTGGATCCAATCCGTTCATACACGATGATGCGATACCTTCTCCGCCACCGACTTGATGTCTTTCACTCTTTCATCTACCAGCTTCTGAAGCTGCTCTTCCTGATTCGGTTGACTTTCTTCTGTAACTGTCGGAACATCAGGAACAGCTTCATCGGACTTTGACCTAAACATGACAAATGACATCTCCTCGTCGTACTCGCTCAGCACTTGAATCACTCTCTTCCCAGCCGTGTCTGATTCTTTACCGATGATGTCTTCCTTCATACGATTCGATACGATGGCCACAAAGTTCTCAACGTAGTTGTCAGCCGAATCAAGACCCAGATAGACCAAAACCTCCCAACACTGCAGAAACTGCTTCTTGTTGATTTTCAGAGCTTTTCTTGCTTCTTCGGTCACGTGATGAGGTGGCATCAGCCGGGGAATTAGGGGTTTCTTCGACATTTTTCCTTCTTTCAGATGTGAAACAGCCTCGTTGACCGCTTTCTGAATAGATTCAAGAGCAAGCAAGCGCGGGATATCGATACAGGTACACACATGTTGCAAGGAATCTAACGGCTCCTCAATCGTCAGGTCAAAGACATCTTCTGCAATTGCAACATCACTCAGAGTCTCGAGAAGGTGGCGACCATATCCTTTGTGCTGATACGGCGGTAAAACCAATATCTGTGATTCGGAAAATGACATGATTATATACCCAGTTCATAACTCAAGTTCATACATGTCAGGACAATGAATTATAGTAATTTATGTACAAACCGAAATGTCAGGATAATGGTAGAAACGATACAGAGCCGCAAAACCGAGCAATACACTTTGTTCGTCGGTTTTCTTTTGGACTAGAACGTACAACTCCCAACTAGGATCAGTTACATCAATTGGACTGCTACCTTTAATTTAAAAAAAAAAATTGTTTAGAAATAAAGTTTAGACCCAAATAAGGCCACCATTTTGAAATAGTGAAGTTACCGTCAACTAGAAGAAAAATGAGAGGAATCAAGTGGCTGTAGAGCGGTCCAGCGGCTGATTTCTCAACAACCATCCGAATAACCTGCGACAGAAAAATTACACATGCAAAGTACACTGTTAAAATTCATACAAATATACGAACCAACTGAATTCTGAAAAGTAAATAAAGAGAAACCCAAGAACAGAATTCAATAAGTACCTCCAAATCAGAACCCATTGGACCATTGGAGGTTTGGTGCTGCAGTATCTCTCCACCAGAAACCATAGATCTGCTCATAGAAAGAGACACGTAACATGAATTAATAAATGGCACCGTCGGAATTAGTGAATCATAATAAACAGAATCGGCATCCATGTTGTCGCACCTGATAAAATTGGTCTGGGTTGAAAAGGTTTGAAGGAACTCATCTTTACTCTCAACGAGAGTCAAGGCAAATGTATCCTAAAGAACGTGTCAAAGTAAAGACCATATCCACAGATTTGAAATGTTATCTAATTCTAATACCGTACCTTAAGAGCTGCATTCAAGTCTGTGATCCCTTTGCCTCCCTAAAAACAATCAAAAGACAGAACAATAATCAGGGGAAATGTGACGATGGAAAGGAAGAACGAGTCATAAATGTCAAAACTTACATCAGATGTGCTATCAAATGCGATGTCGGCAAATGCATGAAAAGATAAGCTGCTAACCCATATAGTAATCTGCAGCAACACGCATATTAAGAACCCAAAAGTGGCAACGAGTCTATGGAATTTTAGCAGAATATTATCTCACCTTCAATCCTTGGTAACCATAGATTTTTCCTCTTCTCCGAAAAAGGCATTCAAATTAACTGGCTCAATGAGAAAGCCACTCGAATCGCCCACTTCCTCTTTGCTAGAAACTACAATGTTATGATAAAAAAGCAAGCTTCATAACATCAAAAGCAAAAGCATAGTGATATATATGTATATATATTACAGATTCATAAGAAACCAATGAGATTAACACACCTAAGTAAATCTGAATGCAATCACTTGCCTCGACTCCCGAATCTGCACCAAATCATGGAATCGAATTAAAAATCCGAGCTCAAAACAACAGAGAGAGGAGTCCAGCACTACTAGAACGAGGACTAAGTTCCATTTTCAGGAAATTTCGGAGAAAACGGAGGAGAAGATCTGAAAAGAAGACACGGAAGTGGTCGGACGTACCGATGCAGGGGAATCCAACACGGCGGCGCTTCTTGGGGTCAGCGGCGGCGAGCTGCTGCTTCTGACCCATGGAGGAAGCTAGGGTTTCAGCGGA
Source organism: Parietaria judaica (assembly GCA_954871525.1). Classification (NCBI taxonomy): domain Eukaryota; kingdom Viridiplantae; phylum Streptophyta; class Magnoliopsida; order Rosales; family Urticaceae; genus Parietaria; species Parietaria judaica. The sequence continues at coordinate 553,974 of OX940864.1, read as the reverse complement.
GCGGGAAATGGGAGAGAAGAAAGGCGCGGGAAAATCCAAGTGTACGAGAAGACGACTCTGTCACGTGCGATGTGCGTGAGGACGAGGTCATGGGCTTTTCAGGATGGTTCGAAGACTTTTGGAATTATTCAGAAGTTTCTTTAATTACCTAATGTTTCATTTTATTTTAATTATGTACCCAAAGTTTTTTTTGGTGACTATAATACGCAAAGTTTATTCTGTTAACGCCAAACGTACCCGCCGTCCAATTCTCATATATGTAATTTTGATAGACTTTAAATTTAATCTTAAGTCTATTAAAATAATAAAATAAAATAAAACATAACAAACAACGAGTGGGTCCAATCTTCAATGTGTTACGAGATATATGTAATTTGATTAAATTAAAATAATAGTTGATTAAATAATCAAAGAAACAACACGCACGTGCAATCTTGCACATGTGCCGCAGTTTGGGTGGCGGGGCATTTTGTCGTGCTTCTGTTTTAGACTTTTGACTTTGATTATTTCATCACAAATGAATTGTGAAATACAAACTATTTATATACTTGTGTAATATTAATACAAACTAAGAATCAGCACTGCATTGCATAACCTAAGAATCCAAAGACTCACCTAGGATAGAAGCCGAAGCAGTGAGCGCCAAGAAGAAGAAGAAGAAGCAGCAGAAGCACTGCGCGCCAAAAGAGGATACAGTTTCTTCCAGCCTCACTACCAAAGAGACTATAGGTGAATTTTAAGTTTGGGATATTTGCGGCAAAACTACCATAAAACACCTCACAACATATTTCAAATTTTATTTTGTCATAGGAAAATTTTTATAAAAAAAAATACAAAAATAATTCTGAAATTTAAAGCTTGTTGTTGAATAGGATTATTATTTTAATTAGTTTATATTTCCAACCTTATCATTGAGCATCTGATCAAAATCAAATGTGTAATTGGTTAGCCTGTTGTTCTTCAGGTCTGCATACCTGGCATGTCAAACCAAAAGTCAACACATTTTGAAGAGAAGATACAATCGCTAAGGACGGTATTAGAGAACTGTTTTTAAAAAAAGGTTAAGCAGAATATGCAAAAAGGCGAGGACTTTTATGCAAATTAATGAGGACTTACTTAACAGCAACAGCCTCATCTGTATCATCGAACTCGTGTTCGGTCCAATCTGAACCCTTGCCTGATGAAAATTCAATATATATATATATATTTCAGATAATATAAATTCAAAGAGTATTATTAAAAGTAACAAAGATAAACTCGCATTAAAAAAAAAAAAAAAAAAGATAAACTAATCGAAAGACCTCACTGCTTCGAGTCCTGAAGCGTTTTCCGTCTTCTCCAAGAACAAGACCAAATCCAACATGCATGGTTTGCTTTCGGAAACTTGCTTTCGTCAGTTGGAAGCCAACCTGCAAGTTTTACGGCCTAAAAAAAGAAACAAGAAACATATACAATCAGCTATACGTATTTATCGTAATTATAGATCGGTAAACTAACACGAAATAACGAAGAGAACAATGTCAACCCAACTGGCTTGACGCACTGTTCGCGTACAAGCCATCTTGCAGGAAGCCTTGCGCAAATTCCCTAAAGGATTTAATGAGAATAAATCTCCCATTAAATCGTTTAAAAAAAAATCTTTTATTAAATCTTAAATCTCTCAAATCAATGAGATTTAGTTTCTGCTTTTTCCTATAATCAGAAGCTTCTCCTCCTTATTTGGGAGTTGGAACCTCAATTAAATATATAACTAGAGACCTACGGTGATTGGAACCCGTATATATATATATAATCGATATATAGCTATATATATAATATGTATTTATATGTAGAGAGAGTACGTGAAACCCGTATATATATGTATTTATATATATATATAATATATATAGTTTTTTTTTTTTTTTAAAGTAACTTATATGGTCTCTATAGTTTAAATAGATGAAAATATGTTTTTTAGTTAGATTTCGAGGTATTTCTTATTTTTTTTTATATATTTTAAGTATAATTAATATTGTGTTAAAAAATTATGTATAAAAATGGACGATGGTAAGATTTTTAAATGTAAATTGTTTATACAATATTAATTGTATTTAAAATGTATGAATTAACGAAAAAATTTACTCTCAACATTTACCAACACTTAACATGAAAAAGTTTTTCCATCTAATTTAACATGCATAGATCATTTGCGTCTATTTACATCACTAAATCTTAATAGAATGATTATTTTCTTTTCTTTTTCTTTTTTACAGAAGAACTATTTGGGTCACTAAATTGTAACATATAAATTATTCATTACTCATCAACTACTAGTGACTGCTTGCTTGTGATGGAATGGTACAGTTTACTAACTAAGTTACGAAATAGAGTTTAAGTTTAAGAAACTAAGTTATACTCATTAAGTTATTAATTACGTATTAGCATCATAAATCAATTATTTCCAGTTATTTTATACCCAAATTCAAACACTTCATTTCTACATAAATAATTCTGATACAAAAATTAAACTCATAGTAGAAAAATCAATGACATACTTAGTGTATATTCCATCTGAACATTATTAAATTACATTTTGAGATTTGATCGCGTAAGAATTATTATGTGCTAATTAACTTATCAAGTACTTAATAAAAAATGATAATAAGTATACTTTTTGAGTCGATCTTTTTGGTCTCCAGTTCAATTCCGGTGTTGACTTTCGAAGTAGGGCGCAATGACTTTTTCGGTGCTGACTTATTGGGCCGGGCTCTAGTTTGACTTTTTCAGAGCTGACTTGCGGGCCGGATTTGAGTTTGACTTTTTGGCATTGAATTTTTAGACAGGCTCGGTTTTTACTTTTAGCGTTGATTTTCCGGATCCGGCTTTGGTTTGATTTTTGGGTTGGGCTCCAGTTTGACTTCGTGTTGACTTATTGGGTCTTTTTTGGGTTGACCTGTCATCTTTTTAGGCTTCAAAAATTATCCATAACAGGTAGGCATGCCGAAATCTTTTAAAACCTTGGTCATCATATTTCCTTCCTCATTAAATTTCAATAATATTGTAACCGAAAAATGTTACAATCTCCAAAAATACCTTTTTAAGGTGGTACTTAAATAAATATATTTGTGGTAATAAAATATAATAACTTAAAATTTATAAATCAGATACTTATGCCAATTTTAATGTTTTTGTCAATAATATGAATCGAATTTAATTAGGGAAGAAGAAATAATGACATTCGCATCCTCAGAATGTGGCCGATCCAACGCCGCCAAAATCACGGCGATCGGAGTAGCGACGCGCCCTCACGCGCGGGGAGAAGACGGCTGGCCGCTTGGAAGCCTTGCCCTCCAAGGTGATGACGTCAGCGAGCGTCATGGTGCTGACATCAGCTCCTCCCTTCGCCCACCAGATGGCCAACACGTGGCGGAACAGGGTCTTGACCTTTGGGAGGCCTGCAGAGGTGCTGCCACGTGGCGGCTGACCCTTGGGGGCCTGTGGGGCCCGCCCGGGTATTTCCCGGCGTGTCTCGGAGGTCCCGGGTGTTTCCCGAGGCCGTTTTTTACAAATTTTATATCGATTTTGGGTATTTCGATATTTTTGGGATCACCTGGACCCTATATTTTTTGAAAACGGGCTTCCGGTGAATAATATGGGGCAAAATTGATTATAAATTAATTAATTAATAAAAGAAAAATTAATTTTAATAATTTTTCTTTTGTTAATTAATATTAAATCAATTGCGTAAAATACCCGTAACAAGAGCTTTATCGTGAATTTTTTGCTATGGACAAAAATTGAGAACTTTCACCATATAAAGAAGCTGGAAATTTTTGTTGTGGACAAAAATTGAGAATTTTCACCGTAATTATATGATAATATTAGGAACTTTTTATAGTTGTTAAAAAAACTTTCATGCCAATTGTTACATTAAAACATAAGGTACTTTTTCCGCCTATTAACCTACATATATTTAAGAAAATTTCATGAAATGTCCAAAACGTAACAATTTTTTTAGAGATTTACCCATAATTTCAAAAAATCAATTTCTGTCCATTAATGATATTTTTTAATCAAATTAACCTTGATAGTTATTAATTCAAAACATAATTAATATTAAATTCGATTTCCTTTTTTATTACCCATGAATATAGAAATAAATTGCTAAAAGACCTGATTTGGATTTTGAATCAAATCCATACCTTTAAATATCCCGTGCTAAGAAACATGAATAGTGCCGAAGGAGGGTATGCTTTTTAATAAAATCTCACTTAAGGTCATTCTTGCAAAAAGCCCATGAATAAAGCTACATATACGTATTCGTAATTATAATTGCGTAATTGTAAAAAAAAATAAAAAATACAGATGAGCGGAGATTTGCAAGTGCCGAATCGTAAATAACGATACCACTATGACAAGGATTTGAATGCCGTTTTTGCCGAAAAATCGTTTGTCGTTATCGACGGAGTAATCGTTTACCGATGGATTTATCGATGGAAAACCTATAAAAATTATCGTTTGCCCTTATCGAACTTATCGATGGATTAATCGGTTATCGATGGATTTATCGATGGAAAACCTATAAAATAAATAAATTATAGTGACAATTATTATTTACATATTATAAGTTGTAACTTGTTAGTCAAAATGCTCTCTTTAGTTATTTACTATTAGATAAAATATGCTTATTTGATAAATTTTGGAAAGAGTCAAAGTCATATTTTACTAAAATAAAATATTTTAAAATCACCAATTGTTAATTATATAAAATCTGCCCACTTGAAGTTGTATAATTTTTTTTTGAAGAACTAGCTCAATTTAACCAATTTCCTAAAAATATGTACTTTTGCCTCAATAGTTGGAAAACGTCAAATTACAAAACAAATTATGTCAACCACACGATTTATGAATTATATACAATATTATAAAATGAAATTACACCAAAAAAGTCGATTAACTAGCTCAATTAACCAATTTCTGAAGCATATGTACTTTTGCCGCAATAATTGGACAATTGGGGAAAACGTCAAATTGCAAAAAAAAATTATGTCAAACTCGCAGTTTCCTAATTATATACATTGTTAAACAATAAAATTACATCAAAAATATTAAAAATATAGCTCAAGTTCAACAATTTCTGAAAAAAAATACTTTTACCGCAATTATATAAACAATTCTAACAAACACTAAAATCACCCCAAATCTGCAAAAAAAATAACAAAAATCACACAAACTATTATAATTCATCCATATTCCTTAATAAACCTAAAAAATCAAATTCAACAATAACATTTGATTCAAAACCTAAAATGTACATTCAAAGTATTATGAAACTCAAACTTGAACTTTCATTCAACCTAATAGCTTTCTATGTAATTATATGAAATATATAATAAAATTGTGAAAATTTGACATGATTCATACATATACAACATTTAAACTTCAAAACACTCAAGATCCACTAAAAAAAAACCCTAAAAATACCTTTAAATTCCAAAATTAAAAGAAATTGGAATTTTTGCCGCGAAAAAGAAAAAACTAAAATGGGGTTGACTTATCGTTTTTGCCCGAAAAGTAACAAGCTTTTCGAAAAAATACACTTGAAAACTTTGCTCGATAAGTGACATGCTTTTCGAATCGAAAAATCGCGATAAGTATAAAACGACAACGATTAGAGGAGATAAGTTACCGAGATGCCCAATTTCAGCGATAATCGCTCGAAAATCGTTCGAAAATCGCGAAACTTAGATCCTTGCCACTATCAACTTGATAAGCTATAGGACTTATCTTACATTGATATCTGTTATCAACTTTTTTTTTTTTTGAAAGATTGTTCTCAACGTAATAAGCTATCAATGTTTGTATCAAGTATCAACTACTTATCGTAGTTGGCAATTTTCTTTTCGTACTTATCATCATTAAAAGCAAGCGCCCAATAAATAGTTATAGGAGAGAAAGCGGGTCGGTTAATCTGAAATTTTCGCTGAAATTGAAAACCAAAATCAGAATCTGGGTTTTTCAAATTTAAAACGGAATCCGCTTTAAATAAACGCAAAAATAGACAGATTTTTGTTTTATAAAAAAATTGGTACTTAAGATTTGATGTAATATAATGTTTTTTCAAAATGTAATATAATGTAAAATTCAAAATAGTAGGTATTTATGCCGATTTTAATGTTTTTTTTTTTTTGGACAATATAGATGAAATATAATGGGGAAGATGGCATTGGTAACCTTCACCATAGACAAAAAAGATTTGATACTTTAGTCGTTATTATATAATGATATTAAAAAGTTTCACCTAAAAAAAAAACAAATTTCACCACTATTATATGATAATATTGGAGAGCTTTTTTCGTTAAATATATTTTGACAACTTCTTTTGCAATTTTGTAAGATAATAGGTGATATCTGATTAAAAAATAGTGGAAATCATAATAATAAAATAAAATGGAAAAAACGAGCTAAAATTTCAAACTTTGAAACTCCACGTGTTAATTATTTGTGATTAGGTTAGGCGGTGTAATATTGATGATTTCAAACGAGCTAATATTAAGTGTTTTAGTTACCGTTAGAAAGATTGATGATTGCCAACCTAAGAACCCCAGTCTTTTGTACCCACCGAACACCGATTCCTAAACACTCCCTACTCTCTGTACCCTCTCCGATCCTTAACAATCATCAGCATGCCGACGACCGTGAAGGAGGCTGTCGTCGGAAGCCCCGGCACCATTAAGGAAGCCGCTGTCGGAAGCTCCGGCACCGTTAAGGAAGCTCCGTCACCGTGAAGGAGGCTGTCGTCGGAAGCTCCGGCACTGTTAAGGAAGCCGCCGTCGGAAGCTCCGTCACCGTTAAGGAGGAGGAGGCTGTCGTCGGTGGTTCCGTCACCGTGAAAGAAGTTGCCGCGGAAACTGCACCTCGAGTCATTAGCAAGAACGAAGCTGCTAAGGTGGAGAGGCTACGGCGCCGCCAGGAAGCCGCCTCGACTGCGAAGGAGACTCTCCCGGTTGCAGACGATCCAGACGATCCGCTGTCGGCGAACTACGGCCGGATCCACTTGAAAGACCTGCACACGAAGCTCCTCGGGTGCAATGTCCCGTGGACAGAGGACCTCAAGGCGGTCGGCGAGGCAATGTCGGGCGAGTCCGTGCTCGTGCGCGGCCGAGTCCAAGCCATTCGGGCCGTCAGCAAGAAAATTGTTTTTGTAGTGCTGAGGAGAGCTGGCTGCTCCGTCCAGTGTATCGTCGCCGAGGAGCCAGGCGTTGTGAGCCGTGCAATGGTGAAGTTCGCCTCGGGATTGACCCGCGAGACGGTAATCAACGTTTTGGGGCGTGTTTCAAATCCCAAAGAGCGCGTCAGAGGAGCTGCATTACAGGTAAAATGGTTGATGTTGAAGAGTATCTAAGGTCAAAATTAGGTCAATCGGGATTTCTAAAATTGCGAAACCTTCGAACCCTAGCCTAAATCCAACCCCAATCGGATCAACCGCGAATCAAATTTGAATATCCAAAATCTGGGTTTGTCTGGTCTCGCAATTGGGTCTCCGATTTCTGTGTATTAAGTTTTGTTTTTTAATGGGATAGTAGATTAGCAATTTTAGGTCAATTGTGATTCTTCAGAAATAGCGGTTAAACAAAACCTTCGAACCCTAGCCCTAAATCCAACTCCAATCGGATCAATTGCGAATCAAATTTGAAAATCCAAAATCTGGGTTTATCTGGTCTCGCATTTGGGTCTCCATCGACGCCGTGCAAGTTCAGGATGCAGAAATCGCTGTACAACCTCCATAGCCGCCACCGAGGGCACTCTCTGGTCTCCCTTTAATTCTTGACAAAGTCGTTCTTCGAGGTTTTGTTTTTCACGCTCATGATGCATTTGGCGGCTCATCTCCCTCACGGTCTTCCTCTTTTGCCTCGTCGATCTTGAGCAACAACGCGAGCAGCTCCGGCGAGTGTAATGGGTCGATGACGAGGGTTTGTTTAATACAAACCTAGGATTTCGCTAGAAAAATGAGAATTTGTTGGGTATATTTCTATAAACGATGATATATGAGAAACACAATAACGAAAAACAGTAAGCGAAGAGATTCGATGATACATATCTTTGTGTTCATGGCTTTGACGAGTATCGGCTTGTCGCTTTAAGCCGGAGAGATCTCTTGAAACCTGTAAAACAGAAAAAACAGTAAGCGGTTCCCGAGACGCGTTGGACGCTCTCCTTAAAGCTTGATTCGCCTCCTCTACGTGCTTGAGGTTCGTTAGGCGATAGCTTCCCAGGATATAACGGGATGACCGAGAACTCCGTAGCACTTCGAAGTTCACCGGCGAACTGAACATTCTTGAACTCCGTTACCGAAAGACTCACGACATAAAACGATGGGAAGCATAAAATTTTGAGTTTGCGGAGTGAAAAACCCGGGAAGCAAACTCATAGTTTCTAGAGAGATTTCGGAAAGTGATTTCGATTGTGGTGTGTCGAAATGGGTCGAGGTCACCTCAATATATAGATGCGGGAATGAGACAAAGAATTGATTGTCAATCAATTCTATAACGGCTACTAATAAATTGCAATTAATCCGTAACGTAATAAATTGAATTCAATATTCATAACGGTTATAATCAATATAGCCGTTTTACGTAACGTTTTAACATCGGAACAAATCCCGGTAATTGGATAGACCGTTCGTCTTGAGTGTTCGACATTTCGACCCGCTCGACGCTATCTCAATTTTATTTAACTGCAATTATTTCCAACAGAATTTAAAGTCTTCTACATTTTGTTGTTTGAAATTCTCCTCTCATTGCTGAGTTGAAGATTTTGTCTTCTAATTTTTTTTTTTTTTTTTGCAATTTTGGTTTTACAGGTGGAGATTCACGTCAAAAAATTGTATTGCTTTGACCTGGCCGACCCTATCCCGTTCAGCGTCGAGGATGCGTCTCGAAGCGAAACTGAAATTGAAAGAGCTTTGCAGGTAATAAATCTTTTTCCAGTGTATAATTGTAATTGTAATCTTTTTCCAGTATATAATAATTGTAATTGTTAAAAATATTTCTCCGTTCCCGGTTCCAGTTTCACCCCCAAATTAATGTTCTCTTTTTTTTGTTTATTTCAGGCCGGAGAACAGCTTGTCCGGGTCAACCAAGATACGCGCTTGAATTACCGGTGGATTGACCTGCGAACTCCTGCTAATCAAGGGATAATCCGGATTAGTAGCACAGTCAAGAGCGTAAGTTTCAAGCTTCCACATGATAATCTATATTCAATATCTAGAATTATTAAGCAAGACATTTTTAAAATAAAATTGAAAACATTGGGTCAGTTTCTGATACAATTGAAACATATCACCGTCACACAAAGTTGGGCACTTGACTTAGTGTGCGGAATTTTATTGCTTTAATTTGCGTATTATAAATTAGTTTAATTTTAGCAATTAAGTTTTATTAGGATACAATTTAATTTCAGCAACTAAGATTAATTGTATTTCCCGTTTTATTGTTTTCTCATATAGCCGAAGCAAGGACAAATCGGTCACTTAGTATTTTATTATGTCCTTTTAAGTAATTTATTGTGTTATTAGTGGGTTATTTATGTTAAGTTGCATTAAAGCACCTTGTAAGCCTTTTCTAATATTTCAGTTTGAGTTTTGCAGATCTTCAGTAAAATTTTGGCTAGTGAAAAATTTGTGTACATCAACACACCGAGGCTAATCCCCGGCTCAAGTGAAGGTGGTGCTGCGGTTTTCGAAGTGGACTATTTCGGAACACAGGCCTACCTCGCACAGTCAACGCAGCTCCATAAGCAAAAAGCGATGAACGACAATTTTCGCCGCATTTTCGAAATTGGTGCCGTTTATAGAGCGGAACGCTCTTTTACTCATAGGCATCTGTGTCAGTATACTGCCCTTGATGTTGAGCTAGAGACAGATAGTTATGTTGAGGTATACTCGATTTTTGTTTTTTTCGCCTTCTTTTCCGAGGAATACTTATAGTTACTGTCCTCAATGACTTGTGAGTTTGTTCAGGTGATGGATTTGGCAGACCGTTTGTTTGTTGCAATTTTTGACGGTCTGAACAAGGATTGTGAGGAAGAGCTTGAGGCCGTCAGGGGGCAATATCCTTTTGAGCCTTTGAAGGTCATTATTTTTTAATTTACTTTTGGTTTGTAATCAGTAGTGGCCTTATATTACTTATTCTAAGTATGGTATCAATTTAATTTGCAGTATGGGAAGACGAATCTTCGGCTTACTTTTGAAGAAGGTGTTCGGATGCTAAAAGTCAGGAGTTTTTTTTTTTTTTTTTTTTTCACTTCTAAAACTCTTTCATGAAATGGAGAAACTGTTTATGGCTTTAGATATTAACTGAATGTATTTTTATATAACTTCCAAAACAGGATGCTGGTGTGGAAATTGATCCTCTCGGAGACTTGAGCACCGAGGCCGAGAGAAAGTTAGGACAACTTGTTTTAGAGAAGTAATGTTCGTTTCATACGATCTTGTATTCTGCTTAAGCACTTGATGAGTCTCTAAGCTGTTTCTTACCGGGTTTTAGGTACGGGACTGATTTCTACATACTTCACCGCTTTCCATTGGCTGTTAGACCGTTCTTCACTATGCCTTGCAGCGATAATCCTGTTTACAGCAATTCATTTGACGCCTTCCTTCGAGGTAAATACGCGAATCTTAATGGCGCATCACAAAATTCAAAACAAAGTTGTAGGACTAATTACCTCTCTTTCGTTGATGAAAACAGCTTTAAGTTAGTGCAAGTGTTACACCTTTATCTATTACTAAATCGATAAAACCTTCAGCATGTGTCTTTAATTTATATTAGGGGAATTGTTGGCTATTTAAGTTGAATGATCAAGATCCTTTTTGGTAGTTTGTAATAATCCCTAGACTGTATAAGTTGTCGATTCCTTATGTCATTTGGGAGAGCATGGATCGTTTTCTCGAAGGAATGGCCGTTATGTTAGAAGTCCGGTTTCTTAATTTAATGACGTGGTTCATGTTCGATTTGTACTCCGGGTACTTTTAGTGAGTCACTGTTGTGAATCTCGGTTTCCCTTAGGTGAGGAGATAATTTCTGGATCTCAGCGTATCCATACACGAGATCTCTTGGAAGAACGTGTCAAGGCATGCGAAATAGATGTCTCAACATTATCGGAATTCCTGGAGTCTTTCAGGTTTGTACTTTGAATTCACAATCATCGATGGTTTTTTTGTTTTTTTCATTTTTATTCTAGGACAACGATGTTCTTTTTCTTTTTAGACAAATCTCACCTTTTTCACTATACCTTATCAGGCACGATTCGCCACCTCGTGGAGGATTTGGCGCGGGGCTGGAGCGTGTGGTGATGCTATTCTGTGGCCTCGACAACATCCGGAAAGTGTCTATGTTCCCCCGTGACCCCCGCAGACTCGACCCTTGATTGCGAGAATTCCAGCAAATCGTAAGGCTTCGGTGATGCCAAAACAAATTCAGTGCGAAAGGCTTAATAACACATTTCGGTATTACTCAATTTTAGTGCGAAAGTCGCATTTGGCAAGCACAAATCGTGAGATGTTTGACAACAAACACCACGACTAAAAATATATCCTAACCCAGAGCCTTTTGCTTTTCTGGACGCCAAGCGTCTGATTCCCTTTTGCTTTTCTGGACGCCAAGCGTCTGATTTTGATATTTTTACTAGGTGCCGGAAAATTCATAAATTTTAACTTTTCAATGTAAAAACTCTAAAAATGTTTATTTTATGAAAAATTCTATTGGTATATCTGTAAAATTTGATTCGCACACGTAATTATCTTTTTTTATTTTTATAAATAAAAACACCCTTGATATACTCAAATAGAACCATGGTTTCGAAACCCGGAAACTTTAATTTTAGTTTTTTGCTATAATTCAGTTAGTCAAAGCAAGGTTTAAATACCGCTTGCCGATGTCGTTTCGCACTTTTCATTTTATGGATATATCGCTTGTTGATGGGTATATCGCTTGTTGATGGGTATCTCGATATGTAAGTCGATGGGTATGCCGATGGATATATCGTTTCGCATATCCTCGAAAAAAAAAATTCGATGGGCATGCCGATGGATATTCGGGAAATTTAATACCTTGAGTCAAAGTACTACAAATAAGTTCATCATTCATTCAAAATTCAATACTTGAAACATAAAATTAGTAAAGTACAATTATGTAATTCGGAAAATATTGTCATATCGCTCCTTTACATGTTTTTGTTCCTTGCAAATATGAATAGACTTGAATTAACGGCTACATAAAGAATAACGCAGGAGCAAATTTATTAGTATAATTATCACTAAGTTACATTCCTAACTCTTTTTTTACTATCATGGTTCATATATAATTATACATTATTAGACTTTAAACATATAAGCCAAAATGATCGATGGTCAAGTACGCTTCTATATATAGTAAGGGAATTTTGATTTTATATCGACTAGTACTCTATTTCATATTTTTTAGAATAAAAATAAATTCTCATTCAGTTGATCCTATATAGATCTTTTTGGTTATGTTTTATAAAATTACTAGTGGACAGTTCGCGCGGTGTTGTTGAACGGCGAAACAAAAATATTATAATTACAAAAATTATCGAATAAATTTATATAACACCTTAATAACTTTATTTTTAAATTTTATTCTTTAAAAGTTAAAATGAGAATACAAATATATTAAAAATCAATGCAAGGAGGATATATAACATTGCCCTTTACTAGACAGAAGTAGGGATTATAATATTTCATGTAGAAAATACCTGATAAAGCAAAAGTATTTTGAGCTCGACGACATGACTGGGGTTCAGAAGGAATTAGTAACGTAATACTTTTGCCGACAGATGGGTCGAAAGAAAATCTACCATGATAATATGAAGCAGAATGTTCATTACATATAATAGCCAAACCAAATAATAATAATAAAAATACCATTTTGTTTATTGGAAAAAATTCTTTAACCTTAAATTTGCAGAAAAAGTCTGCAATCGGAGAGACTAGAGGTGGGGCTCGCGATGCACAGAGTCGAGTCGCGACTTTTTCTGGGAATCGCGATGCGTCGCGATTTTGCGGTAAAAGTCGCGATTTGTCGCGACTTGTGGCAAAAGTCGCGATCCTCGGATTGGGGATCCCCGTGATTTTGTTTTTTTGTGGCATAAATAACACATTTTTTCACCCGAAATTTATTACATGTTAATTAAATTTGTTAAAATTATTAATATGTTACAAACTAATATTTATTAACATATGTTACAAATTAAAAATTAATAATAAAAATCAAGATTATTAATATCTTACAAAATAATAAATTATAACATACTTAAATAATAATTTTGAAAAAAATAAATTATAGATAATAATTTTAAATAATTAACATACTTAAATATAATTTTGAAATAATTAATAAACTCTTGTAATTAAATTCGGGTAAAAAGTACTAAAATAAACATTTCAAGAAAACAGGTACATATGCCGCAAACATCGCCCAGCGAGTCGCGACAAAATCGCGACCCATCGCGACTGCACGAGTCGCGACGCGTCGCGACGTGAACAGTCGCGATTTTTCACGATTAGGTCGCGATGCGTCGCGACGTCGTGAGTTGCGGCTCTAGGAGAGACGACGGAGAAGGAACTTACGGCTGGACAAACAGATAAATATAAGAAGTCTGATAAATGCAATGAAAAGTGTTAAAGAAAAGTACAAATAAACGAAGTAGAACAGTGGAAACACATTCAATCTAAAAAAATACTCACTTAAGGTTGTCGTAGGGGATTGTAGCGGGTCACGTTCAGAGAAGTATGTAGTTGAAAAGAGAGAGGATTCTTAAAAGTGGAAACCTTTGATCAAATGTTTAAAGAAAAAAACATTTATGTTGGTATTTGATGGTAGTGAAAAGAATTGATTGAATTAGAAAAAAAGAAGAGAAGACTTGTAATATTAACGTCGTGTGTTTATATGAGAACTTGTTGTGGAGGAGTTAATTCCATTTCGATAGTCTGATTATACATTTGCCCATTCCTTTCTTCTGCTTGAGAACTATTTTTCATAAAAAAAAAAAAAAAAAAAAGATGAATCTCAAATCGATCTCTACTCTTTACTATAGCAAATAATATTGACCAGAAAAATCAAACAAATACTAATGGTTGACACAAGGCATAAAGCTCTATTTCCCTATGCTGGTTGTCAATAAAACACCACAATTCACTGAAACGGAAAGGTTACACAGTTAAAATGATAGATAATTAACAATAAATAAAACATGTTTCATTATATTTCATGCAATATATCTTTCACTAGTAGACCGGCACCGCGCTTCGCGCGGTGAAGTTAAAAATATTGAATAAATTGATAAATTTTTTCTACGTGTTTTAAATAAAGATATACTTTTAAATATAAATCCGTAAATTGCTAAATTTTCTTAAAGTGAGGTCTGATTATTTTTTAATTAAATATATCACAATTTTTTTTTTTTAAAGATAATTTTCTAATATAATAATTTGTCATGTATAAATGAAAGGTTTCGGTAAGGAAAATTATTTAGTAAGTAAAGCCCCTACATTCTTATTTCTTATAACACACAAAAACAACCTTAATTATAATTATAGTTATAATAATGCTTCATAATATACGTTAGCCGTATCATCAATAAAAATGTAGAAAAAGTGGTACATGTTATAAATGAAGATTATTTCTTTGGTTGTCAATATTAGAGAGTCAACTATGACATTGAATTGTAATATTCTCATTTATTGAGTTTTCATTTTGCTCTCTCACTTTACCCTATAAATAGAGGCTTTGTGTGTCCATTGTAAATCATTCCAAGAAATAATACTCTCTCTTTCCCTCTCTCAAGTTCTCTACTATTATTTTTGTTCTTTAGTTTATAACACGTTATCAGCACGAGGTTCTAACCGATTGAGGTAATGGTCTCCGTATGATATAATTCCTCATTCTTCTTGTTCTTGCGATGATGGCGACACAACGAAAATTTCTTGTAAGAAATTCAATCATAAAGCCTAGCAATTTTTGTTCGTATTCATATGATGATAGTAGTATGTGGAATCATTTGATCGACCCACTAAACCTAGCAAAATTCATTTTTCATTATTCTTTCTTCTCTCTTATTTTTGCAATGATGGTAAATGGATGTTATTGGAAAAATCCACTCCAAAATCCCTAGCAAAACCATATTCACTTTCACTTCATTGTTAATCGATTCTTATACTATAATCTTCATGTTCATATTAAAATTATCTCTTGATCATCATGTGTCAATTTTTCTAAATTTATTTTTCCAATATTTCTTTATTTCAAAATTATTCACATACAATATTATATACTATATATATATATATATATATATATATTGATATACTTGCGTACAATCTTTATGAAATCAAAAGTTTTCTATTTTTTATTATTATTAGAGTTAATGAAACGAGATTTTGTGATATATAAATGTATAATATCTATACTGATTGCCATGTATATACAAATTTTTGTTTGCCATATATATATACATCGATATGATATACAGTGTAATATTATATATACTATTTGATTATATTTTCATATATACAGATACAGTGATATATTATGCTATTATTCACATATAAGATCATGTTTCGTATGTTGGTTATTATTACGTTATATGCTCCCGAAGAAGCTAAAACAAGAGCAAATTAAAGGAAAAAAATTCCCTGGAGTGAATAACGTCATTTTAATATTTTGGGTTAACAAAATTCCCAGAAGTGAATAATATTAATATAAAGTATTTTAATATTCCTTGAAGTGAACAACCGTCATTCTTATTTTTGGGTTAGAAGCATTTCCTGAAGAATGCATAATCCCCGAAGCGATTTATTTATTTTTAAACTCATACGAGTATTATACAATATAAGTATATAATAGTATACTATACACCAAAATTTGGTCAAATTTAAGAAAATTTTACAATGCCACATGAAGTGGAAAATCATTAGATAAACCCATAATATTATTTGCCAATGAGACATCACATTACCACCAGCAGTGGATAAAAGCTCTTAGTACATTTCAATTGCCATATATGTTTACTTTTTATTGTGTTTTGTTCTTTCTAATTTTTATTTCAATCGCTTTTGTCACTTTATCATTAGTAAAATATTTAGAATAATTTATTTATAATTTTTGTCTTCTGAAGAGATATGGATGCTGGAATCTCGAATTGTGTTAAAGACGGCGGTAAAGCACTTTGTCTGGCTGACTGTGCAACAACAAATACAATTTTGAAAGAGCGAAAATATTTTTCACATCTCATACTAGCAAAGGCTAATGTTAACACAATATCTGGTACATCAGATCTTATTGAAGGTTCCGGAAGAGCCAATATAATGTTATCAAATGGTACAAAATTGATCATTGATGATGCAATGTTCTCTACCAGATCAAAAAGAAACCTTTTGAGTTTCAGGGATATACGCCGCAATGGTTATCACATTGAGACGACGAATGAAAACGATGATGAATATCTTTACATTACGTCCATGGTCTCTGGGAGGAAACAAGTAATAGAGAAACTCCCATCATATCATTCAGGATTATATTATACTTTCCTAAATCCAGTCGAAACATATATGGTGATAAACCAAAAATCATTAGACCCAACAAACTTTCTTATATGAAATGATCGTTTAGGCCATCCGGGCTCCAGTATGATGCGTAGAATTATCGAGAATTCAAATGGGCATTCGTTAAAGAATAAAGAGATTCTACAGTTTAAAGAATTCTCATGTGCTGCTTGTTCCCAAGGAAAATTAATTATCAGACCTTCACCAGGAAAAGTTGAGTTTGAATCACCTTTGTTTCTTGAGCGTATACAAGGTGATATTTGTGGGCCCATTCAACCACCATGCGGACCATTTCGATATTTCATGGTCTTGATTGATGCATCCAGGAGATGGTCACATGTATGTTTATTATCATCTCGCAACCTGGCGTTTGCAAGATTACTTGCCCAAATTATAAAGTTAAGGGCGCATTTTCCGGATTATGCAATTAAGACAATTCGTCTAGACAACGCTGGTGAATTTAGGTCGCAATCATTCAAGGATTACTGTATGTCAAATGGAATAACAATTGAAGAGCCTGTAGCTCATGTGCATACACAAAATGACTAGCAGAATCACTAATAAAACGCCTCCAAATAATAGCTAGACCTTTATTAATGAGAACGAAACTTGCAGTTTCGACATGGGGACACGCGATCTTACATGCAGCAACACTTGTGAAAATAAGGCCATCATCTTATCAAAAGTTCTCCCCTATTCAGTTGACTTCGGGCCAGGAGCCAAATATTTCCCATCTTAAATTTTTTGGATGTGCGGTTTATGTTCCAATTGCTCCACCACAACGCACTAAAATGGGACCCCAAAGAAGATTGGGCATTTATGTTGGATTCACTTCTCCTTCTATAATCAAATATTTAGAGCCCATGGCAGGAGATTTATTTACAGCAAGATTCGCTGATTGTCATTTTGATGAAAAAATATTTCCAACATTAGGGGGAGAGAATGTACAGCTGGTAAAAGAAATATCGTGGAATAACCCGTCGTTAATCCATTTAGATCCTCCGACAAAACAATGTGAACTTGAAGTTCAAAAGATTGTCCATTTACAAAACATTGCCAATCAACTGCCAGATGCATTTACTGATCCAAAAGGAGTAATAAAATCCTATATACCAGTTGCAAATGCTCCTGTTCGTATTAATGTCCCTGAAGGAAAGCCAATAAGTGCAAATGAAAGTAAGCCACAATTAAAGCGTGGAAGGCCAATCGGTTCCAAGGATAAAAATCCTAGAAAAAAGAAAGGAGCATTTGATCAAAATGGCCAAGATTTAGAGGCAAACAAACAACCCGAAGATATGATGATAGAAAAATCTCCAGAAGAGATAAAGGTACCTGAAAATATCGAAAATCAAGAGATCTCAATAAGTTTTACATCATCGGGAAAAATATGGGACCGGAAAAATATTATTGTCGATAATATTTTTGCATACAATGTTGCAACTGAAATAATAACACTAGATGACGATCTAGAGCCAAAATCTGTTGAAGAATGTCGTCGGAGAAATGATTGGCAAAAATGGAAAGACGCAATACAAGTTGAATTAAATTCACTCTCTAAACGAGAAGTTTTTGGACCTGTAGTCACAAGACCTTCAGGTGTAAAGCCAGTGGGGTACAAATGGGTTTTCGTGCGAAAAAGAAATGAGAAAAATGAAATAGTAAGATATAAGGCACGACTTGTTGCACAAGGCTTCTCACAAAGACCTGGTATTGACTTTATGGAAACTTATTCACCCGTAGTGGACTCGATTACTTTGCGATATCTAATAAGTCTGGCAGTTAAAGAAAATCTTGATATGCGTCTAATGGATGTTGTTACGGCCTACTTATATGGGTCTTTGGATAATGAAATTTACATGAAAATCCCAGAACGATTGAAAGTTCCTGAAGAACATAAAAATTCCCGGGAAATGTGTTCAATAAGACTTCAAAAGTCTTTATATGGCCTAAAGCAATCAGGACGAATGTGGTTTAATAGGCTAAGTCAATATCTATTGAAGTGTGGGTACAAAAATGATCCTATTTGTCCATGTGTTTTTATTAAGAGATTTGGATCCAAATTTGTCATAATTGCTGTATATGTAGATGATTTAAATTTAATTGGATCTCTTGAAGAGATGACAGAAACGGCACAATATTTGAAAAATGAATTCGAAATGAAGGATCTTGGAAAAACAAAGTTTTGCCTTGGACTGCAAATTGAACACTTAAAAGATGGAATATTTGTTCACCAGTCAACTTATACTGAGAAAATCCTGAAGAGATTCTATATGGAAAAGGCACACCCATTGAATACCCCAATGGTAGTACGATCACTTGATTCTAAGAAAGATCCATTCCGACCTCACGAAAATGAAGAAGAACTTCTTGGTCCTGAAGTACCATATTTGAGTACAGTAGGAGCGCTAATGTATCTAGCTAATAATTCAAGACCTGATATTGCTTTCTTTGTTAACTTATTGGCGAGATTTAGTTCCTCACCCACACGTAGACATTGGAACGGGATTAAACATGTATTTCGTTACCTTCAAGGGTCAATTGATAAGGGCTTATTTTATCCTAACAATTCTGGTCATGAGTTAATTGGTTATGCTGATGCAGGATATTTATCTGACCCCTATAAAGGTAGATCTCAAACAGGTTATTTGTTCACAAGCGGTGGTACAGCAATCTCATGGCGCTCCACAAAACAAACTATTACGGCTACTTCATCAAATCACTCAGAGATCATAGCGATTCATGAAGCAAGCCGAGAATGCGTTTGGCTTCGATCAATTACTCAGCACATTCAAGAAACTTGTGGACTGCCTTCAACAAAGAAGACGCCGACTTTAATGTACGAACACAATACTGCCTGCATAGAGCAACTGAAAGGAGGATACATCAAGGGAGACCGGACAAACCACATTTCTCCGAAGTTGTTTTACACGCACGATCTTCAACAGAATGGTGATATCAGCGTTCAACAAATTCGTTCAAGTAATAATCTTGCGGACTTATTTACGAAGGCGTTACCTACTTCAACATTTGATAAGCTAGTTCGTGGAATTGGGATGCGTCGGCTCAAAGATGTTCAATGATGTTGTCATCAGGGGGAGTAATTACGCGCTGTACTCTTTTTCCTTTACCAAGGTTTTATCCCACATCGGGTTTTCCTGGAAAGGTTTTAACGAGGCAGCTTATTCTCAATATTTGTGTATTTACGATGACATTGACACCCAAGGGGGAGTGTTATAAATGAATATTATTTTGTGGTTGTTAATATTAGAGAGTCAACTACATTGAATTGTAATATTCTCATTTATTGAGTTTCCATTTTGCTCTCTCACTTTACCCTATAAATGGAGGCTTCGTGTGTCCATTGTAAATCATTCCAAGAAATAATACTCTCTCTTTCCCTCTCTCAAGTTCTCTACTATTATCTTTATTCTTTAGTTTATAACAGTACATTAATTTTTCATAGTTTTAGGAAGAAAAAAATGTATTCTTTTTCATGTCCAAATATTTGATTCAAAATAACTAAAGTTATAAATAAATAAAATCTGGAATTCAAATGAAACCAAGTAAACATCTATTTTGATGTCTGCATGAATTTTTGGGCCCGAGAACATGCAACAGAGAACGGAATGACATTAAAATGTCTTGTCAAATATCCGATTCAAAACACACAAATTTCCGCAACAATTCGCATGACTCCGAGCAGAAGAAAAGGTTTCCCGAAAGTTCATAGTGTAAAATAAATAAAAAAAAGCAAAAGATATAAAGAAAAGTATAAGCTTCTAATTTTAACGTAAGCCAGTGATGGATCCATCGAAATTCACAAACAACGAAAACTTAATTCTGAATTCAGGATCAACATGGTAGAGTAGAAATAGTTAACCAAATGCATTTTAATTTCCCTTTCTGCGAAGAAACAAGCAAATATAATTATTAAAAAATTTATGTTCCTAATTCTCAATTCCACTATCTAAATCCAATCCACCGCGAGACACTTAGTCTGCGAAATGACAACACAATCGATTAAGTTATTCTTAGCGGAGGACTGAATGGCCAAGCCAAGAAGTTCATTTAGTGCCAGAGAGTTAGTAGATTAGCATTGTATGAACATCTAATTAATTTTAGTTAAAGTTGAAACAAAATGAAGAAATTCATCGCACGTCAAGAATAAATGGACAATACATTTAGTAAAAAAATTAAAATAAACATAAACAGTACTCATAATATAACCATGCACATCCACTTTCACAAACCTACATCATAATCAACATAGAAGAGAAAAAAATAATAACCAAGAGAGAGATTCTAAATGAGTTTTAAAGAAACTCATCGAAATTTACATAATAAGATATATGTTGATACCAGATATTTAATGTTGATGATTTAAGAAAAAAAAAAGAACTTAACAGGGATAGTAGTCACGACTCTGAGTGTAGGCTAGTACTCATACGTGGTAGAGATTCGCCGTCGCTATTGCCGAAGAGAGTCGTTGTCCCTGTATCAAAGACTTACATCTAAATCAAAGTAAAATAATGACTTTTGTTAAGGTTGGATCCGGTTGAATCCCTCTTAACACTGTGAAAGCCCCGAAGGCCAACGAACGGAGACCATGAAGCAGATCCCCGAATGCGAATGGGGGTCGACAAGGAGAGCCGACGACACCAAGACCCGACGAGGAGGGTCGACGACACCAACACCCGACAGGCAGAGTCGACGACACCGACACCCGACGAAGAGGGTCGACGACACCGAGACCCGACGAGGAGGATCGACGATATCAAGACCCGACGAAGAGGATTGGCGACACGAGCGAGGAGGGAGTTGCGACAAAGCGTCGGCAGCACAGGAGGGGGTCGAGGAGACGCTGGCGCGACGAGAGGTATTGACAGATTAATGACATCGCCCGACGGGACAAGCATTTAATGCTCGAGGTCTCGACGGGACAAGCATTTAATGCTCGAAGTCCCGATGAGACAAACATTAAGTGTTTGGGCACGCCGCGATGGGACGAACATTTAATGCGGCAACCTCGGAAGTAGCCCAGTGGGCTCGAACCGCGCGAAAGGAGGTGCACCAGGATTTGCCAGCCGTGTGGGGAGACGAGCCGATGGGACTCCGATGGGATGGGGAGTTGGCCTATAAAAGAAGAGGAAAACCTATGTAGAAAGGGGGATTTGGGGTGGAGAGAAAAGGGAGAAAGAGAGTTTCAGGGCTTTGAGATAACAACCATTGCTTGTAAGCCGGTGAGCGAGAATACTATCAACACGAAAATCATCACCATTTCCTAGCTAATAAACGAAAGAAACCGAGCTCTTTACTTAAGAACAAGAGTGATCTTGTGATTGTTGAGTGCGTTAACGCCCTCAACAACTTTTCAATATCAATTAATATGTACAAATACCGTATATGACTCTGGCCTTAGTGCTACAACACATGTTTTAAATTCTTTTCATTAAGTTTCATAATACATATAATGGAAATGAGATCTTCTGCTATTAGATGTAATGATGTTTACTCTGTTTTCTACGTTTTCCGTATGTAATGCAATCATTATTTTAGAATTTGGAAATATTGTGAAACCTCTCTTCCGCATGTATGTTCGTAAAAAAAAGTAAATAAAAATATACATCGTCTTAGTTTCTTGATTTTAAATACTTTTATCGTTATTTCTTCATTTTGAATTATATCGCTCTAATTGACTAAATTTTAGTACATATGCCGCTAATATGTGAATTATACGAGATGAGTTGTGGCCAGCTTGAATAGTGAATAAACAAGTTGTCATTTAGTTGTTCACCTGTAAGTAACACAATGCCACACCATCATCATTATTATTATTATTATTATTATTATTATTATTATTATTATTATTATTATTATTATTTTGTTAAATACATTCGTCAAAGTCCCATTAATTAATTAAATAATATTAAAAGGGATTAAGCATTGGGTTAATAAATGGTCGAATTTATTAACCCAATGCATAAGGCCGTACCTCAGTTGTCGACTTCCGGCTGCGCGTTCTGAACTTGGCAGGGCTCCGCCGGTGCTGAGGGAAACACCCGTGATCTTCCGGGATATTCTCCTGGATTCCTCGTACTGAAGCGTGGGCTTCGCCGGCAGGACTCCGTCGCAAACTTTAACTGATGGTTCTTTTTAAGCTTTCGGAGAACTAAGTCTCTTAAGCCGAACCAGAGAGAGCTCAGAGGAAAAATTCGCAGACCCATAAGGAGAGGGAGAGTTCAAATTTTTCTCTGGGGAAATGTGTGAAAAATGTGTAGAATGAGCTCCCTATTTATAGGCTCAGACTGTTAGAGAAATATTCTCCCTAATTTTCGAATTCTATATATTAAATATAATTAATTATTTCAATCAAATGGTCCAGATTTAATCTTATCTAAATCCAAGGGATATAATTAATTAGGGATTTAATTAAATAAGAAAGACTTGGTAAAATTAAAATCCAATCTTATCCTCTTATCTTGAATTCGAAATATATATATATATATATATAAAATAAAATTCGAATTATAGTTATCCAGATCCAACGGCTGAGATAAATCTTAAACCGATCTAATGGATCAAATTTATTCAGGATAAAATTAAATACCTAAAGACTTGGTAAAAGCCCTAACTCGATTTTATCCTAAACTTTAATTCGAAAATTATATATTATATATATAATTAATTAATTGCCAATCCGACGGTAAAGATTAAATCTTAAACCGATCCGACGGATATAATTAATTAGGTCAAATTCGAAAACCCTAAGCTTGGACACCAAGCTATTAATTTCGAATTATATATAGGGTCAAAATCAACTATCTTAATCCAACGGTTGATATTAAATCCTAACTGATCCAATGGATTAAATTGATTTTAGAATTTTGCTAAAATACCAAAATATTTGGTACTTATGCCGCAAATATGAAAAAGACCAAGTCTCATCATGCGAATAGGAATCAGTTCCTATTCCTTTGCTGCATATCGGTTTGCACATTTATATATATATATATATATATTTATTAATATAAATCTATTAATTATTTAATTAATTATTAATAAGATATTAATAATTAAATCCAAATAATTAAATTATATTGATATTCTGTGATCTCAATATCACACATTCAAATGTCATGGTGCTACACCATCATTTAAATTCGTGACATGTGATTTAATTTCATAGTTTACCGAAATGATCACAAACTTAGAAATTCTCTAAATCACAAACCGTACGTCGAAACGACTCGGTTCCAAAATCAAAGTTTCTTAGAATTTAATTTCCAACAACTTTCATGTTGACAGAAAATTCAAATTCTACTTTATTTTGAAGTTAATTTCAGTTACTAAGATATGGTACTCTTGCCACGCTACTGATAAAACTATCTGATGTCTGTCACAGACTTCAGTTTTATAAATCTTTCCAAATGATTAAACATCTCAAATTGTTCCTATCACGTACGTATCATCCGTTACAAAGCTAACCTGGGGACCATGGACCCGTACCACTTAAGCTCTAACGAACTGTTAGGGTGTTCGTCAAACTTGGTGTAATTCCACTATAAACCCGAGGCTGCACTCTTTAGTGATACAGTATATATTATTCCCTTTATTACAGCAGGATGTCCATTGATACAATCAAATTCGGGTTATTGATCTTTCACTTGATGATCCACACACGAGCAGGCGGTTTCTACCGTTATGCCCCTCATTGCATTTTCATCCTTGACTCAGTCAGTAATATTATGAGTAACCCACTTATGGTTTCGATTCATAAGTTGCGCACGGGTACCTCTCACTTCTCACCACCGACAATCAAGGGAATCATCATGACTCTGAAGAGAGTTGTGTGATGCCCATGTCTATGACCAAGCTATCCTTACTGCTGACTATCATGTTCCCAAAATAATAGTGTTGGGAACAACGATAATATATTGTGCTCTTTAACGGTTAAATCAAAGAACAATCAAGCCAGTAGCTTAGACTCAAGGTCACTCAGGACTTAGATAGAATATCCATTTGATCATCTACTAGTGACTCAACTCCAAGTTATCAGTGACGGTATTATATGATAACTTCCGGAGTTTAAGTCAGGTCCAGTCCAGTATGAAGACACTGTTGGGAATCACGTCTCGGATTCCGTGTAAATTATCACGAATTATACCTCCGAACCGTCCGGGTAACATTTAAAAAATTATTTTAAAGCGGAAAACTTGTTATACGTACAACGGTTCGGATATCGGATAACAACCACATAACAAGATCTGATAAATATTATGTAATTTAATATTCATAAATCATTATTAATAATCTAGTCATAGTAGGAAATAAATAGAAAGCAGTAAATAGTTGCATTTATTAACCCAATGCATAAGGCCATACCTCTTATGACGACTTCCGGCTGCGCGTTCTGAATCGGGCAGGGCTCCGCCGGTGCTGAGGGAAACTCCCGTGATCTTCCGGGATATTCTCCTGGAATCCTCGTACCGAAGCGTGGGCTTCGCCGGTAGGACTCCGTCGCAAAATTTTAACTGATGGTTCTTTTTAAGCTTCCGGAGAAATAGTCTCCTAAGCCGAACCAGAAAAGATAGATTAGAGAAAAATTCGCAGACCCTGAAGGAGAGGGAGAGTTCGAATTTTTTCTCTGGGGAAAGGTGTGAAAAATGTGTAGAATGAGCCTCCTATTTATAGGCTCAAACTGTAACCGAATTGGAGAAATTCCCTCCCTAATTTTCGAATTTCATATATTAAATATAATTAATTATCTCAATCCAATGGTCCAGATTTAATCTCATCTAAATCCAATGGATATAATTAATTAGGGATTTAATTAAATAAGAAAGATTTGGATAAAATCAAAAATCCAATCCTATCTTCTTATCTTTATAAATTCGAATTATATATATATAATAAAATTCGAATTATCATTATCTAGATCCAACGGTTGAGATAAATCTTTAAACCGATCTAATGGATCAAATTAGTTTAGGATAAAATCAAATATTAAAAGATTTAATAAAAACAATTTCGATTTATCCTTAAACTATAATTCGAAAAATATATAAATATATATAATTAATTAATTTTCAATCCGACGGTAAAGATTAAATCTTAGACCGATCTAAAGGATATAATTAATTAACCAAATTCAAAAAATCAAACTTGGTGACCAAGTTATTAATTTCGAATTTATCAATATCCTAATCCAACGGTTGATATTAAATCATAACCGATCCAATGGATTAAATTGATTTTAGGGATTTGCTAAAATACCAAAAACATTTGGTACTTATGCCGCAAATATAGAAAGACCAAATCATACCATTCGAATTTAGCTAGGGTTTCATATCATGAAACCCTAATTCGAATTTACACATATGAATATATATAAATATATATTTTTATTTATTAATATAAATCTATTAATTATAAATTAATTATTAATAACATATTAATAATTAAATCCAAATAATTAAATTATATTAATATTTCCTGATCTCAATATCACACATTAAAATGTCATGGTGACACACCATCATTTAAATTCGTGACATGTGATTTAATTTCAAAGTTTATCGAACCGATCATAAACTTAGAAAATCCATAAATCACTAACCGTAAGTCGAAATGACTCGGTTCAAAAAGCAAAGTTGCTTAGAATTTAATTTCCAACAACATGGTGCTGATAGAAAATCTAAATTCTAACTTTCTTTTATCAGTTAATTTCGTGTACCAAAATATGGTACTTTTGCCACGCTAACGATAAAACTATCTGACGTCTGCCACAGACCTTTCAGTTTTATAAGTCAAGCCAAATGATTAAACATTATCCAGAATGTATTTTAATCACGTACGTATCATCCGTTACGGAGCTATCCTGGGGACCATGGACCCGTATCACTTAAGCTCCAACGAACTGCTAGTTGTTCGTGATTCCACTATAGACCTGAGGCTGCACTCTTTAGTGATACAGTATATATTATTCCCTTTATTACAGCAGGGTGTCCATTGATACAATCAAATTCGGGTTATTGATCTTTCACTTGATGATCCACACACGAGCAGGCGGTTTCTACCGTTATGCCCCTCATTGCATTTTCATCATTGACTTAGTCAGTAATATTATGAGTAACCCACTTATGGTTTCGATTCATAAGTTGCGCACGGGTACCTATCACTTCTCACCACCGACAATCAAGGGAATCATCATGACTCTGAAGAGAGCTGTGTGATGCCCATGTCTATGACCAAGCTATCCTTACTGCTGACTATCATGTTCCCAAAATAATAGTGTTGTGAACAGCGGTAATATTTCGTGTTCTTTAACGGTTAAATCAAAGAACAATCAAGCCAGCAGCTCGGACTCAAGATCACTCAGGACTTAGATCGAATATCCATTTGATCATCTACTAGTGACTCAACTCCAAGTTATCAGTGACGGTCTTATATGATAACTTCCGGAGTTTAAGTCAGGTCCAGTCCAGTATGAAGACACTTCATACTTAATGCACTTCTAGTGAGTGTGACACACACAAAATCCAGAATAGGATTGTCACTTAGTCACATTAATGACCTTATACGATTAATGGGCTCCCACCCAGTTAATCAGGTCACGGACATTTTAAGTTCATTTATTATGATTATTAATTCTTCCTCACATTGACTCTGTTGTGATAATAATAACATAATTTCATCCTTTATGAACTAAGGAAACAAACATTCTATTTTACTCTACCAGAAACTATAATAAGATTATCATAATAAGCATCATCTTTATTCAACGACTTGTCATAATCTTCTACAAATGGATAAAAATATCTTTTTTAAGGACACATATGTCCAACAGACACTTCATACTTAATGCACTTGTAGTGAGTGTGACACACACAAAATCCAGAATAGGATTGTCACTTAGTCACATTAATGACCTTATACGATTAATGGGCTCCCACCCAGTTAATCAGGTGACGAACATTTTAAGTTCATTTATTATGATTATTAATTCTTCCCCACATTGACTCTGTTGTGATAATAATAACATAATTACATCCTTTATGAACTAAGGAACAAACATTTTATTTTACTCTACCAGAAACTATAATAAAATTAACATAATAAGCACCATCTTTCATTCAACGACTTGTCATAATCTTTTACAAATGGATAAAAACAACTTGTTTAAGGACACATGTACAACATGGACTTCGCCCCTACGAGGGAAGTTCCTTAGGATCGCCAAGGACAGTCCGGAGACTCATCCAAGACGACGGATTCGTCTCCAGCTTTGATGATCATTAGTCAACCCGCGTTGACTCAGCATTCAATCATCCATGTGTTCAGCGGGTCTAACGCGCGACCCGAACCTTGGATCTGACTCTAAATTAAATCCATTTTTACGCATTAACAACAACATATGTACTTGTTAGGGGTGCAAGCGGACCGGGTACCCGGATTTTTTGCCATACCCGCTACCCGGATCCGGAATCCGGGTTTTTTGAAATTGAAACCCGGATTCGGATATTTTTACATAAAAACCCGGAAATCCGTATCTGGGTTAAAACCCGTTTTTAAACCCGGATCCGGATTTTTATTTATTTTCGGTTTTAAAATCCGGTTCCGGGTTATAATACGGATTTGAACCTAAATTTTATATTTAAAAAAAAAAAACTTGAAGTAATTATAGCTAAAATTAAAAAATCAAACTATATCATAAACATAACACATATACTTAGTATTGTGAGAGAAAAAAATTATATCAATTTGGACTAGAAGAAACAAATGATTAACCTACAACATTAGTTTGGAGTTGGATGAGAAACAAATAAATGAATATTTCTCTTGATAGAAATTCAATATGTATTTTTTTTTTGTATGAAAATTCTAAATATTTTTATGTATATATTTAATAACCGGGTTTTAATAAGCTACTATGCGGGTTTCGGGTTTTTTATTCTCTAAATCCGGTACCCGGAACCGGTTTAATCCGGATGCGGTTTTTTTAATAAACCGGTTCCGGTTTAACCCGGATTAATACGGTTCCGGTCCGGATGCGGTTTAAAACCCGCATTTCCGAGTTTTATTTGCACCCCTAGACTACTTGTATCGTAAAAAAAAAAAAGAAAAAACCTACATTACACCAACTAGTAAAAGGGCTATTAGCGGTAACAATATCCAATCTCTATAAAACAATTTAAAGCCCATTATATATAGGCCCGTGCACCCACGATTTAACATCTTCGTAATTTACAGAACCAAAAAAACCCTAAACATATTAGTCTCACGACTCTCATCTTCGTCGTCCTCACTCTTCACAGGTCTGCGTTGCCCTTGTTTTCATTTTATTTTTAATATGCCATCGTTTCTATTTTTCTTGTTTAATTATCTGTTTTTTTTGTTTTTGTTAATGGAATCTTTCACTTACGCCATTGTTGTTGTTAATGGAATCCTTCAATTCGACGTCTATCTTGTCGTCGGTCGTGATTTTTATTCCAATTAAGAAAACCCAAATATTTATCAGTCTTCATCTCTGTCGTGCTCACTAGATTTGTGATTCTCGTTTGATTTTGGGAAATTTGCGGTAAAAGTGGTCAACTTGTGGTTGTTTGAATATTCATGTTGCCAAAGCGATTTAATGTAATCGACAATAGTACGTAATGTATTATGTTCCTTAAGTGTGTTACGTAGGGGTGTGCATGGGTTGAATTGGGTCGACCCGAGGTCAAAGATGAACCCGACCCGATCTTATTGGGTTTTGGAAAAGCAACCCAATCCGACCTAAATTTTTTTAAGGTCCAATCCAACCCAACCCGAAAAACTCTGGGTTGGGTTGGGTCATTGGACTAAACTAAAATAAATATTTTTTTTACCGAATGACGCTTAAATATAAATTGTCAATCAATAAACATAAAATTAATATTAATGTTTTTAAACATCGAATTCATAAATTAAACATTATTATAGTCTTAAACATTCAACAACATAAGTTTGAAGAGTCTTAATCTTCTTTCCTAGTGTATTTTCTGCAGCCTTTTTGAAAATCTTAAACACGGGAAGTGCCTCAGATTTCTGTTTCAGCGGATAGATCCAAGTGTAACGTGTGAAATCATCGACAAAATGGATATAATAACGTGACCCATTGAAACCAGTTTCAACCGCTGGACCCCATTGATCCGTGTGAACTAACTCAAGTGGTTCCGTTGTCTTAGTTTCAGATAATTTGAAGGGAAGAGCGTGACTTTTCCCAATTTTGCAAGAGTTGCAAAAAGGTCTTTTATTCATATTTGGAAGATTACATGACTTAGCAACAATGTAAAAGATATTATCTGAAGGATGGCCACAACGTCTATGTAAAGTGTCTACTTTTATTGAATTAAACACAACAGGGGAGTTATTGGAACTATGTACTGAAGAGCTTGTATCTATCTGAGACTCGTGCCTTTGTATGGTGGAGCTTGAGCTGCAGCTTAATCCAAAAGGCTTTTGAGCTGGTGCTGAGCAAAGACCAAGATAGTAGAGCCCGTTTCTAACCGGTCCGGTGAGTAACACTTTCCTTGTTTTTCGATCCTTCACAACACAAAACTTGGCATGAAATTCAACAAAGACATCGTTTTGTAACGCGAGTTTGTATACGCTTACCAAGTTCTTCTTAATTCGTGGAACGTGGAGAACATTACTAAGCTTAATAGGCCGAAGTTTAGAGAAATCCTGTGACAAAATTGTAGAACCAATATGAGATATAGGGAGAAGATTACCGCTGCCAACCATGAGCTTCTCCGATCCGTCAAACGGCTTGGCTATCTGCAAGTTTTCTAGCCTACCTGTGACATGGTCAGTCGCACCAGAATCTGCATACCAAGTAGGGGTGAAAATTTTGTACTCGGTTCCCGGTTTCGTCCCGGTTCTGGTCCCGGTACTGAACCGTTTTTAGTAAAAAACCAGTTTTTTTTTTTATAATACCCTAAAAAGGGACGTCCCGGTTCCGGTTTGAAAAACCAGAACCAAAACCAGTTTAAAAAATGAAATTCCCGGTTTTTTTGTCCCGGTTCCGGTTTTATGTCGTTTTGTATTAAATCTGTCGTTTTTTAAACACATGTGACATGTCGTTTTCTTTATTATTCCTAACCTAACCAGCCCTAACCCTAATTTTGTCCATCTCTCACTCGACTCTCACTCTCAGTCTCCTCTCTTCCTCCCCTCACTCGCGCCGACACATCCTCACTCCCTCCCTCCCTCCTCTTCGCTTCGCCGTTCGCAGCGCCGTTCCCTTCGCCCTTCCCCTCGCTTCCGTTCGCTTCGCCGTGCCTCCTCGATTCGCCGTTCCCCTCGCTTCCGTTCGCTTCGCCGTGCCTCCTCGATTCGCCGTTCGCAGCGCCGTTCCCTTCGCCGTTCCCCTCGCTTCCGTTCGCTTCGCCGTTCACTACCAACTTCCGAGAAGGTATGAATATTTATATATGCATATGAATATGTATCAGTATATACATGTTTGAATTTGCCTTGATTTTGTTTTTTGTTTTTGCTGAAGACACACACGTTCCATTCGTTCCTTATATTTTTTGTTTTTTGTTTCAGTATATACATGTTTTTTGTTTTTTGTTTAGAGGTGAAAGTTTTAGATCCTATCTCGTTTCGGCCCGGTCCGGCTCGAAATTGGGGTTCTCGGTCAAAAACTGGGAACAAGGCATGTTTGTAAAATATAAAGAATTGTAGCCCTCTGCTGCCCGACCCCGAGGTTGCGAGTCCAACCCCGACCCAACCAATTTATCGGGTTGGGTCCAATCCAACTCAATAATTACTGGATAAATTAGGTTTTCTTAGGTTGGGGTTTAATTGGATTGAGGTTTGTTCTCACTTTTTTTTTCCTTCCACAATTCTACTTGCAACGAATTTTTTTATTATTAAACAGTATAAGAAATGTTGCTTCGGTTTTGTTTCTAGGATTTACTCCCTTTTTCTGTTTGGCAGCTGAGAAGCAATGGCGTTGGGACTGTTGTTAGGGTTGGCAAGGTCATTCCGGAGGAAGCGCACGTCGTCGCTTAATATTCTCTCGCCCAAACGAGCCCCGAGGAATTTTTACAAGGGAAAGAACTGCATTCCCACCGGTTTCCACACTCGTAAAGGTTTGATCCCCTTTTCTATCTTTTTGGTGTTTTGTTTGCCTTTTATCGACACTAGGAACCGTTTGAGTGTTTTTATGTGCAATCGTGTTGGCGGGCTATGGAGCTTACCTTTATTTTGAAGCTGTGATTATGGACACTGTAATGAAGCAAATTTGTGCAGGTGGGTATGTTGTGCAGCCGGAGAAGTTGCCGAACTATGTCGTGCCAGATCTGACCGATTTTAAGGTATGGTTTTGCGATAAACACCTTTTAACACTGTTTGAGATTATGGTTTTGGAATACTCTCTTATGATGATTGTTTGAAGAATGTAGCTGCCGAGTTTAGGATGTACATATTACTGAAGCGGTTTATAGGTCTTTTCTGCTAATCCAGATTCATTGTTTTTTTGCTGCAGTTGAAACCGTATGTGTCTCAGTGCCCTAGAGAAGTCCAAAATACCGAGGCCTCTAACGAAAAGGCGAAAACAAAGTGATATGTTTCCTGTTTCCAATTGCCGATCTTAGGTATTTCCATAGACGTTTTTGTACCGATTGTAACCAGAAGAAGTGCTTGTCATGCCAAAACAAACGGATATGTGTCCTTGATTTAGATCTTCATTAGGAATATGTTCACTTTTTGTGTCAAAATAATTGCTTCCGACTTCGAGTGCCGCTAAATTTCCGCGTTAAAGTAGGTAGTAGTAGAACAGTGTTCTTCATGTCGATACTTTGAAAATTTATATAATTACTTATAAATTAATGATAAGGTAATTTCAGATTTTGCTAGTTCTCGGCTCAACTTTATATCTAAAACTTTTAATTTATATTATTATGAGCCTTCTTTTATATCATTGTTTTCATTTTTGTTTGATATCGTTGGTGCCGTTTTCATCGGTTTTAGTTGTTTACAACCTGTCGTTTTTGTGCTGTCTGTTTGTTTTTCATTGCTTCTTATACTTGTCGTTTCTGTGTAGTTGTTTCTACTTTCTATAACCTATCGTTTTCGTATCTTTTTTTTTTTTTTTTTTTTATATGACTTGTCGTTTTTGTTTTGTCGTGGTGTTTTAAACCTTTGATTTTATTTTGTCGTCGTTTTGTATAGACTCGTTTTTTTTTTTTTTTTTTTTCTCTTTTGCGGATATGTATATATATATTATATACTGTATAGTTGTATCACATTCTATACCTTTGGGTTTTGGGCCACGTTTTTTATTAACGACGCGACAGAAACTGATTTTTGGACAAGTGTCTTAGAAGCTGCAAGAATGTGTATATATATATATATATATATATATATATATATATATATAATCTGCGCGTAAGAACTTATTTAGCTGTAAGACAGGGTTTCAGATCTTGAAAGGGATGAGTCCATGTGAGCTTTTATTTCCCATGGGGTGGGAAAAGTAGTAGAACTTTCCTCGTCCTCACTGTAATGTGATATCAAGATCAAGATCAAGTCAAAATATAAAGTCATTATGATTTATCACCCTTTAGTTTAAATAGTTTGGTAGGATAAATGTTGCTGTTTTTCCCCACCTTGTTCCTACCACAAAATCAACCTTATATTCTCAGATCCGATTCTGTGTAACAGACTGACATGTATACCATACATTGTAATATTCTTTACTCTTTAACCACTTTTCGAATCAAAGATTCCAATCTTTCTCTTTACCATTATCTTCGTCTTTTTCTAGTATTTCCTTTCCACTAATTGAATCAATCAATTTATAAAAATTTAGGCATACATATTATCATGTATATAATTATAATGGTAACTTCTCACTACAATTATATGTATATTAAAAAAAAAAAAAAAAAACAATTTGTAATGGATTGAAACTTTCAAGAGAAAAATATTGTAAAACAAATTTAATTTGAGATATTACATCTGAGATCTATCCATATTAAATTATAGGTAGCCCGATTGTAATCATTGAAATTCAAGACTCCGTAGTCCGTATAAAATTAAATTTGAGATTAAGAAAAAATAAAAGGAAAATCGTATTGATTAATCATTAATTAAATCAATTTAAAAAAATGTTTGTACTTGTAGTACATACATGTCTACATGATTACCCAGTGCGGTGGGTAGACTAGG
This sequence comes from Parietaria judaica, assembly GCA_954871525.1. Lineage (NCBI taxonomy): Eukaryota > Viridiplantae > Streptophyta > Magnoliopsida > Rosales > Urticaceae > Parietaria > Parietaria judaica. The sequence continues at coordinate 520,178 of OX940864.1, read as the reverse complement.
ACTAGAAGTCTAGAATTACGAGAGCCAACCAACTATGTGCATTCGTGAGAATGACATATTTGTGTCAAAATTCAGAATTTTGCAAACCAAATACAGTAAAAAAAAACCTAATACCGGTAAAAATTAAAGGGATAATGACGGCAAAAATACATAAAGTTTGGTCAAAGAACCCATCGTGTACCCAAAGTTTAAAAATTGTGGTAAAAATACCCAATATCGCAATTGGGGAGTTGACCACTCCATTCTCGTAACGCCGTTAACTTACCTGTTAACTTTGGCCACACGGATAAACGTGAGTTGCTGACATAACTATTTCTGCCACGTGAACGAGCCCACATCAGCCTCGTTTACGACAAAACAACGAATTAAACCCCTAGCTAATACTATTTAACACAACGAATTGAACCCCTAATGATTACACTTAACAAAACAGATTTGTCTATGTGGCCAGAGTTAACAGGTAAGTTAACAACGTTACGAGAATGGAGTGGTCAACTCCCTAAATGTGACTTTGGGTATTTTTGCCACCACTTTTAAACTTTAGGTACACGAGGGGTTCTTTGACCAAACTTTGGGTATTTTTGCCATCATTAACCCAAAATTAAATGCATCGAATATCTATGTATACCATGGATTACATAAGTACGGAACATAGTCGTAAAAACTAAACTAGAAATGTAGTCGTAATCATAAACTAGAAACATAGTCATAGACATTAAATAATGACTTAACATAAAGATGAGACTCTAGAGGTACTTTATTTTTATATGATGTGTGCTTTTACTTACTTAAACTACATAATTATATTAAAATTTTATCTATTTATTATTTTTTTTAAAAACTTGATTGGGTTCAATTAGTTGTGCTGAATAGTATTAATTAGGGGTTTAATTCATTGTTTTGTCGTAAACGAGGCTGATGTGGGCTCGTTCATGTGGCAAAAATTATTATGTCAGCAACCCACGTTTGTCCACGTGGCCAGAGTTAACGGGTAAGTTATCGGCGTTACGAAAATGGAGTGGTCAACTCCCCAAATGCGACTTTGGGTATTTTTGCCACCACTTTTAAACTTTGGGTACATGAGGGGTTATTTGACCAAACTTTAGATATTTTTGCCATCATTAACCCTAAAAAAAAAAAAAAAAAAAAAACTACATTACACCAACTAGTAAAAGGGCTATTAGCGGTAACAATATCCAATCTCTATAAAACAATTTAAAGCCCATTATATATAGGCCCGTGCACCCACGATTTAACATCTTCGTAATTTACAGAACCAAAAAAACCCTAAACATATTAGTCTCACGACTCTCATCTTCGTCGTCCTCACTCTTCACAGGTCTGCGTTGCCCTTGTTTTCATTTTATTTTTAATATGCCATCGTTTCTATTTTTCTTGTTTAATTATCTGTTTTTTTTGTTTTTGTTAATGGAATCTTTCACTTACGCCATTGTTGTTGTTAATGGAATCCTTCAATTCGACGTCTATCTTGTCGTCGGTCGTGATTTTTATTCCAATTAAGAAAACCCAAATATTTATCAGTCTTCATCTCTGTCGTGCTCACTAGATTTGTGATTCTCGTTTGATTTTTGGGAATTTGCGGTAAAAGTGGTCAACTTGTGGTTGTTTGAATATTCATGTTGCCAAAGCGATTTAATGTAATCGACAATAGTACGTAATGTATTATGTTCCTTAAGTGTGTTACGTAGGGGTGTGCATGGGTTGGATTGGGTCGACCCGAGGTCAAAGATGAACCCGACCCGATCTTATTGGGTTTTGGAAAAGCAACCCAATCCGACCCAAATTTTTTTAAGGTCCAATCCAACCCAACCCAACCCGAAAAACTCTGGGTTGGGTTGGGTCATTGGACTAAACTAAAATAAATATTTTTTTTACCGAATGACGCTTAAATATAAATTGTCAATCAATAAACATAAAATTAATATTAATGTTTTTAAACATCGAATTCATAAATTAAACATTATTATAGTCTTAAACATTCAACAACATAAGTTTGAAGAGTCTTAATCTTCTTTCCTAGTGTATTTTCTGCAGCCTTTTTGAAAATCTTAAACACGGGAAGTGCCTCAGATTTCTGTTTCAGCGGATAGATCCAAGTGTAACGTGTGAAATCATCGACAAAATGGATATAATAACGTGACCCATTGAAACCAGTTTCAACCGCTGGACCCCATTGATCCGTGTGAACTAACTCAAGTGGTTCCGTTGTCTTAGTTTCAGATAATTTGAAGGGAAGAGCATGACTTTTCCCAATTTTGCAAGAGTTGCAAAAAGAAGTTCTTTTATTCATATTTGGAAGATTACATGACTTAGCAACAATGTAAAAGATATTATCTGAAGGATGGCCACAACGTCTATGTAAAGTGTCTACTTTTATTGAATTAAACACAACAGGGGAGTTATTGGAACTATGTACTGAAGAGCTTGTATCTATCTGAGACTCGTGCCTTTGTATGGTGGAGCTTGAGCTGCAGCTTAATCCAAAAGGCTTTTGAGCTGGTGCTGAGCAAAGACCAAGATAGTAGAGCCCGTTTCTAACCGGTCCGGTGAGTAACACTTTCCTTGTTTTTCGATCCTTCACAACACAAAACTTGGCATGAAATTCAACAAAGACATCGTTTTGTAACGCGAGTTTGTATACGCTTACCAAGTTCTTCTTAATTCGTGGAACGTGGAGAACATTACTAAGCTTAATAGGCCGAAGTTTAGAGAAATCCTGTGACAAAATTGTAGAACCAATATGAGATATAGGGAGAAGATTACCGCTGCCAACCATGAGCTTCTCCGATCCGTCAAACGGCTTGGCTATCTGCAAGTTTTCTAGCCTACCTGTGACATGGTCAGTCGCACCAGAATCTGCATACCAAGTAGGGGTGAAAATTTTGTACTCGGTTCCCGGTTTCGTCCCGGTTCTGGTCCCGGTACTGAACCGTTTTTAGTAAAAAACCAGTTTTTTTTTTTTTATAATACCCTAAAAAGGGACGTCCCGGTTCCGGTTTGAAAAACCAGAACCAAAACCAGTTTAAAAAATGAAATTCCCGGTTTTTTTGTCCCGGTTCCGGTTTTATGTCGTTTTGTATTAAATCTGTCGTTTTTTAAACACATGTGACATGTCGTTTTCTTTATTATTCCTAACCTAACCAGCCCTAACCCTAATTTTGTCCATCTCTCACTCGACTCTCACTCTCAGTCTCCTCTCTTCCTCCCCTCACTCGCGCCGACACATCCTCACTCCCTCCCTCCCTCCTCTTCGCTTCGCCGTTCGCAGCGCCGTTCCCTTCGCCCTTCCCCTCGCTTCCGTTCGCTTCGCCGTGCCTCCTCGATTCGCCGTTCCCCTCGCTTCCGTTCGCTTCGCCGTGCCTCCTCGATTCGCCGTTCGCAGCGCCGTTCCCTTCGCCGTTCCCCTCGCTTCCGTTCGCTTCGCCGTTCACTACCAACTTCCGAGAAGGTATGAATATTTATATATGCATATGAATATGTATCAGTATATACATGTTTGAATTTGCCTTGATTTTGTTTTTTGTTTTTGCTGAAGACACACACGTTCCATTCGTTCCTTGCTTGCTGGTTACCCTCTTTCTTTGGTGAGTCTTCTGAAAAATCAATTGCTGATGAAGCAACATTTATTAAAATCAATGTTCCATAAAATGACAGTATAGTAGAGTTATTGGCCCTTCCTATTTCTGTAACAGAGTATGATAAAGTTGAAGGAGAACAAAGTATGGTTAATTATGTAACAGAGTATGGTTAATTTTCATTTTGGATTGGTTTTTTTTTTTCTCGTCCTGAATTTCGTCCCGGATTTTGTCCCGGTTTTTGTCCCGTTTTTTTCACGATTTTTGTCCCGAATTTTAGACCTAAAAAAATCAGGATTTTTGTATGCGTCCCGGTTCCGGTCCCGGTTCCGGTTTTGAAAAAAAACCAGGAATTTTCATAACCGGAACCAGAACCGGGACAGGATAACAGTGTCCCGGTTTTTCCGGGACAGGGAAAAAATATGGCAAAATTCCCGGTTCCCGGTTTCGCTTTCACCCCTAATACCAAGCAGGGTCAAATACGCCTTCCGGTCCTGCAAACATTGTTGTTGGCCTCTCCTGGGTTCGTTGCTGAGTCTCGTTGCCGGAGCTGAAGATTTGAGACTTTTCATTCCTATACCAGCAGGTGCGTGAGAGCGGAGAAAAGCTGACGGGACTACATCGGGATTCCTATTCTCTTCTCGTCTCTATTGTTTTTCATTTCTGCATTTTGGGATTTAGGGTTCTTATTTTGGTTCAAGTCCTTAATCGATTTCGGTTGCTCTTGTGCGAGGTTAAACCGGAGCTGCGACAATGGCGTGGTTGAAGGAGAATTCCTAACAGTCGGGGTTGGACTCGCAACCTCGGGGTCGGGCAGCAGAGGGCTACAATTCTTTATATTTTACAAACATGCCTTGTTCCCAGTTTTTGACCGAGAACCCCAATTTCGAGCCGGACCGGGCCGAAACGAGATAGGAGCTAAAACTTTCACCTCTAAATTTCACTATCCAATTTCCTACAGTTACAGTTATTATATTTAGCAAATTACGAAACTCAAATCCAATCCATCACATAAATTCAGTTCAATCAATCAATTCCAACTCCTAAATTCATTAAATCCAATTCTCTTAAAAAAAAATATCATAAATCCAACAAATGGCAAGTCAGGCTGTTAAACTGGATTAGTTCTCGGATTCAATTAACATTTCATATAATTCATTCAGTTTTAGTTGTGGCTATGGTTTCTGAGAGTATAAACCGATTAAGGAAACTGCACATTCTTCAAAGCAGGGAAAACGATGAGGATTGTTGATGTCGGATTTGGTCAAATCCACCCTCAACACAACTCGTGTCGTTTTGTCCATAAACGACATGAGGGAGGCGAGGAAAGTTCATCAGCGAAGGGGGGTTATCCCCGAGGAGGGTCATCCCCGAGGAAGAATACCCCCGAAGAGGTTCATCCGCGAGGAGACGCAGCCACGCGAGCAAGCAGGTTGCGATGAAGCGTCCCATCACGCTCGACGAGGAATTTTGTCATGATGATTATGCAAAGCCCGATGACAGCTGAAGAGACGTGCATTTAATGAAGCCGACCTACTCACTCGATGAGAGCGTCAGCGACGAAGGCCTGCAGAGCCGAATGACGGCTGACGAGATGCGCATTTAATGCGGCGCACCTACCCGTAATGACAGTCTCCTTGGAAGTGACATAAAGCAGGGATAAACCTTGCTGCTCTCAAATCACGTCAGAAAATGATGACTAAAGAGAAAAAAGGTGGGAAAGACGCAAGGAGGACATAATGTGAGCTCTATAAAAAAGGAAAGAGAAACCTCAGGGAGGAGAGAGGCAGGAAGAGGGGAGCATGGGAGCATGGTGAGGAAGCGGAAGCCCGGGAGCATGGAGCAGGAAGGCTCCCGGGAGCAAAGCCCGGGAGCAAGGAGCAGAGAGAGCCGAGGAGCAAAGCCCGGGAGCATGGAGCAGGAAGACTCCCGGGAGCAAAGCCCGGGAGCAAGGAGCAAGAAGGCTCCCGGGAGCAAAGCCCGGGAGCAAGGAGCAGAGAGAGCCGGGGAGCAAAGCCCGGGAGTATGGAGCAGGAAGGCTCCCGGGAGCAAAGCCCGGGAGCAGGGAGCAGGAAGGCTCCCGGGAGCAAAGCCCGGGAGCAAGGAGCAAAGAGCCGGGGAGCAAAGCCCGGGAGCAAGGAGCAGGAAGGCTCCCGGGAGCAAAGCCCGGGAGCATGGAGCAGGAAGGCTCCCGGGAGCAAAGCCCGGGAGCAAGGAGCAGGAAGGCTCCCGGGAGCAAAGCCCAGGAGCATGGAGCAAAGAGCCGGGGAGCAAAGCCCGGGAGCAAGGAGCAGGAAGGCTCCCGGGAGCGAAGCCCGGGAGCAAGGAGCAAAGAGTCGGGGAGCAAAGCCCGGGAGCAAGGAGCAGGAAGGCTCCCGGGAGCAAAGCCCGGGAGCATGGAGCAGGAAGGCTCCCGGGAGCAAAGCCCGGGAGCAAGGAACAAAGAGCCGGGGAGCAAAGCCCGGGAGCAAGGAGCAGGAAGGCTCCCGGGAGCAAAGCCCGGGAGCATGGAGCAGGAAGGCTCCCGGGAGCAAAGCCCGGGAGCATGGAGCAGGAAGGCTCCTGGGAGCAAAGCCCGGGAGCGAGGAGCAGGAAGGCTCCCGGGAGCAAAGCCCGGGAGCATGGAGCAGGAAGGCTCCCGGGAGCAAAGCCCGGGAGCAAGGAGCAGGAAGCGGGAGAAAGCCCGGGAGCAAAACCACATTGAACTACGTGATGACCTGATCCTGGTATACCGGGTACGTAGGCAGCCTCGCTGAAGCCGGCGAGGTGCGACATCAAATCATATCCTATTCTTATCCTTTTCCTTCACTTGTCCAGCTATTCAACGGAAGAAAACCGAGCTCATTTCGGAAATTATAATAAAACAGAGATATTCATCATTTGTTGTCATTTTATTTATTATTTGGTGATTGTCTTTGTGACTGGAAAAGGGTGGTGAAAAACCCCCTCTACAAGGATCAAATGAAACGATAGCACGAGAGAGAGGTACCAGAAACCCGAAGGAGAAGGTGGCGATACGACGGAGAGCTCGAGTACGAAGAGCCGGCGACAGTGACGGTCGCGAAGCCTGGAGGAGCGAGCGTGTGGTGGCCGAGGGAAAGAGAGAGCGAGGACAGAGAGAGAGAGAGAGTCAGTTGGGCTTGCAGTGGGCCACTCCGGCCCAATTGACCCCATTAAATTTTATATGTAAAATAAACACCTTGATAGATGTAAATAATTAAATAGAGTAAATTGCAGCTCAAGTACTTAATATTTCAAAACATTTTAGGGTTTAACAAAGTTACAAACTAAGATTTTAGATTTATACAAATTTATCAACCACATCATCAAGAATAACACAACATGTATCATTCAAAATTAAGAAACGAAATATTAATCAAGAATTCAAGATATTAATCAAGTTATGAATCACAACATCATATTACATTATTAGTCAATATATCACGATATTAACACGACTAATTACTCTAAAATTAAGCCTAAACCCTAAAAAATCGCAACCCTAGAGTCCATCAAACACCCGACGACATTTGGGAAAAATTCAACACACGACCTCGGTTACCCACACTCGTACCTGTTGATTTCTCGCGAAAAATGGTAACTTTTGTGAAGGCGAGGTCGGAAATCAGTGCGGCAGTCGGGTGAGGTGCGAAAGTCGTTGGCTGCGTCGCGAGAAATGAGAAAGAGCGAGAGAGGGATGCGTGTTTTAGGGTTTCAGCGAAAGTCGACCACACTTTCGTCGTTTTGAAGGCAAAAAACGACAGACGATTTTCCTTGCGAATGTCGTTTCATTTTCCGCGACATTTGGTAAAACGACAGCGAAACGAAAGGGTTGTCGTTCCGCATATCTCTCAAAAACGAAAGTCGGTCCGAAAATCGTGCGAAAATCGCGACATTTTACACCTTGATTATATGTATATTAAAAAAAAAAAAACAATTTGTAATGGATTGAAACTTTCAAGAGAAAAATATTGTAAAACAAATTTAATTTGAGATATTACATCTGAGATCTATCCATATTAAATTATAGGTAGCCCGATTGTAATCATTGAAATTCAAGACTCCGTAGTCCGTATAAAATTAAATTTGAGATTAAGAAAAAATAAAAGGAAAATCGTATTGATTAATCATTAATTAAATCAATTTAAAAAAATGTTTGTACTTGTAGTACATACATGTCTACATGATTACCCAGTGCGGTGGGTAGACTAGGACTAGAAGTCTAGAATTACGAGAGCCAACCAACTATGTGCATTCGTGAGAATGACATATTTGTGTCAAAATTCAGAATTTTGCAAACCAAATACAGTAAAAAAAAACCTAATACCGGTAAAAATTAAAGGGATAATGACGGCAAAAATACATAAAGTTTGGTCAAAGAACCCATCGTGTACCCAAAGTTTAAAAATTGTGGTAAAAATACCCAATATCGCAATTGGGGAGTTGACCACTCCATTCTCGTAACGCCGTTAACTTACCTGTTAACTTTGGCCACACGGATAAACGTGAGTTGCTGACATAACTATTTCTGCCACGTGAACGAGCCCACATCAGCCTCGTTTACGACAAAACAACGAATTAAACCCCTAGCTAATACTATTTAACACAACGAATTGAACCCCTAATGATTACACTTAACAAAACAGATTTGTCTATGTGGCCAGAGTTAACAGGTAAGTTAACAACGTTACGAGAATGGAGTGGTCAACTCCCTAAATGTGACTTTGGGTATTTTTGCCACCACTTTTAAACTTTAGGTACACGAGGGGTTCTTTGACCAAACTTTGGGTATTTTTGCCATCATTAACCCAAAATTAAATGCATCGAATATCTATGTATACCATGGATTACATAAGTACGGAACATAGTCGTAAAAACTAAACTAGAAATGTAGTCGTAATCATAAACTAGAAACATAGTCATAGACATTAAATAATGACTTAACATAAAGATGAGACTCTAGAGGTACTTTATTTTTATATGATGTGTGCTTTTACTTACTTAAACTACATAATTATATTAAAATTTTATCTATTTATTTTTTTTTTTAAAAACTTGATTGGGTTCAATTAGTTGTGCTGAATAGTATTAATTAGGGGTTTAATTCATTGTTTTGTCGTAAACGAGGCTGATGTGGGCTCGTTCATGTGGCAAAAATTATTATGTCAGCAACCCACGTTTGTCCACGTGGCCAGAGTTAACGGGTAAGTTATCGGCGTTACGAAAATGGAGTGGTCAACTCCCCAAATGCGACTTTGGGTATTTTTGCCACCACTTTTAAACTTTGGGTACATGAGGGGTTATTTGACCAAACTTTAGATATTTTTGCCATCATTAACCCTAAAAAAAAAAAAAACTACATTACACCAACTAGTAAAAGGGCTATTAGCGGTAACAATATCCAATCTCTATAAAACAATTTAAAGCCCATTATATATAGGCCCGTGCACCCACGATTTAACATCTTCGTAATTTACAGAACCAAAAAAACCCTAAACATATTAGTCTCACGACTCTCATCTTCGTCGTCCTCACTCTTCACAGGTCTGCGTTGCCCTTGTTTTCATTTTATTTTTAATATGCCATCGTTTCTATTTTTCTTGTTTAATTATCTGTTTTTTTTGTTTTTGTTAATGGAATCTTTCACTTACGCCATTGTTGTTGTTAATGGAATCCTTCAATTCGACGTCTATCTTGTCGTCGGTCGTGATTTTTATTCCAATTAAGAAAACCCAAATATTTATCAGTCTTCATCTCTGTCGTGCTCACTAGATTTGTGATTCTCGTTTGATTTTGGGAAATTTGCGGTAAAAGTGGTCAACTTGTGGTTGTTTGAATATTCATGTTGCCAAAGCGATTTAATGTAATCGACAATAGTACGTAATGTATTATGTTCCTTAAGTGTGTTACGTAGGGGTTGTGCATGGGTTGGATTGGGTCGACCCGAGGTCAAAGATGAACCCGACCCGATCTTATTGGGTTTTGGAAAAGCAACCCAATCCGACCCAAATTTTTTTAAGGTCCAATCCAACCCAACCCAACCCGAAAAACTCTGGGTTGGGTTGGGTCATTGGACTAAACTAAAATAAATATTTTTTTTACCGAATGACGCTTAAATATAAATTGTCAATCAATAAACATAAAATTAATATTAATGTTTTTAAACATCGAATTCATAAATTAAACATTATTATAGTCTTAAACATTCAACAACATAAGTACGGAACATAGTCGTAAAAACTAAACTAGAAATGTAGTCGTAATCATAAACTAGAAACATAGTCATAGACATTAAATAATGACTTACATAAAGATGAGACTCTAGAGGTACTTTATTTTTATATGATGTGTGCTTTTACTTACTTAAACTACATAATTATATTAAAATTTTATCTATTTATTTTTTTTTAAAAAAACTTGATTGGGTCGATTAGGCCGGCTCAACCCAATAATTATTGGGTTAGATTGAGGTTGGGTTCAATTGGGTTGGGTTAAAATGGTGGGTTGAGTTTTTTTTGCACACCCCTGCTGTTAGGAACAAAATTCCATCCACGTGTATTTATGGCGGTACGCATGGCGGTCAACCATACCATGTCATTGGTTGACTAACGGTGTTAAAATTTAGTTGATAGAATTTTGTTTGAAAGTCAAAACACATTTAAAGAACATTATAGGCCGATTGGTTATCTTTTTTATATATTTTATTTTCTCACCCGTTCAGTGTATTTCTTTCTGTTTGCAATCTTGGATTTCGAAATTTACAAATTTCTTCATTGCCCCGTAGCGATTTCCTGATTTTCGAAGCAATTTCATACTGTATAATGTTTTTTTTTTTGGTGTCAGAAAAACTGATCAAGACACGGTGCGAAAGAGATATGGGTGAGGATAGAATAAGCGGTTTGCCGGACAATATTATTGATCATATTTTTTCATACTTGCCGATAAAGGACACGGGAAAGACTAGTATTTTGTCAAGGAATTGGAGGTACAAATGGAAAATTGTTTCGTCCCTTGTGTTTGATGATGACTTTTTCCCACCTATACATGATGACGATGATGATGATCAAATGCTCCGTAAGTTTGTCGGTTACATTGATCGTATTCTCATGCTTCACGATGGCCTGATATGCAAGTTTGATCTATCTTGTTACCTGAACAACCTGCCCGTTGAGGATTTAGATAGATGGATTCTTCATATATCAAGACACCCAATAAAAGAGTTCTCACTTCGATTAGGAGGTCCCTCCTCCTTAGAGTACAAGTTGATACCTTGCTTCTTTTCTTGCCAAAACTTGACACATCTAAACATACTATTTTGTTCGTTGAAGCCTCCGTTGACATTTAAGGGTTTTAAGGGTTTGAAGAGTCTAGATCTCACGGATGTGTCTCTGCAGCAGGAAGAGTTTGATATTCTGGTTTCTAGTTGTATGCTTGAGAAATTGTCTTTGCAATACCTATCCGGAATCGACCAACTTATTATCAACGTGCCGAATTTGCAACAATTTAGCTTTGTAGGTCCAATAGCTAAGTTTAGTCTCAAAAATACCTCTCGTCTGGAAGTATTTTCAATATTTGCCTTGGAGTTACGTCCCGGAGACAATGACAAGTTATTAAAGCTTATTGGCGAAATGCCCCAAGTGGAACAACTTAGTATTTTGTGTAATTATTACGAGGTAAGAGTACATTTCAATTACCATATATTGCAGCTGTAAAATTGTTTAGTTTCAAAGCTTGGTATGATTGCTAATTGAGCGTATTTTGTGTTCAGGATCTAGATTCTGGTGTCATACCGAGACCGCTTCAGGCCCCTTGTCGTAATCTCAAATCTTTGCGTATGGCTGTCAACTTTGCTAGTTTGGAAGGGACTTCTACACTTGTTTGCCTTTTAAGATGTGCTCCTAATCTTCAAGAACTAGTTATTAATGTGAGTTTTCTTCTAAAATGACTATTAATACCTTGTCTAAGGTTGAAGTTATCTTTGATCAATATTTTTGTTTTCAATAAATTATCTAATTTTGCATAAACAGTGCTCGGGGGATGTGATTGCTATCAACACCGTTTTGCAAGCTAACCATCTTAGTCGTGTTGCGATCGACAAATCTATCGACAATGTTTGGCAGGCTGACCAATGGAGCTGCCCCTTCGCCCATCTTCGTCGTGTCCAAATGAATTTATTTCATGGATTTCAAGCTGAAATTGATTTTGTCAGCTTCATGCTATTGTCTTCCAACGTTCTCGAGAAAATGACCGTAAAGGTTGAATCTTTGCATAAAAGATATACTAAAATGCTAAAGCAATTGTTGTTGCCGTCAAAGCGCGCTTCAGCACATGCAGAGATCATTTTTCTTTGACTAATGTTTATGTTATACTTTAAATTATATTTACTTAATTATGTATTTTAGGTCTTATATTAATTAAGAGTAACAAACATATTGTATTTTCTCAACTCATAAATAGGTATCTCGTTTCTTTATATTTTTTGAGTTATTGGTTTTGTTCCTCCCTCTCGAATTAGCGACTGAGGTAGGTATCGTTTATCAATAAAGTTGTTGATTTCTTTCGATTATCAGTTCATCCTTGGGATTTGATTCTATGAAGCTTTTGCTAATAATCCTCTGGGAAAGCATGAATCAATTACAGGAAACTTTGCTCAATGAGTCCTTTTTCATTACCATGTTACAGTACCCACTCACTTGGGTAGCGCTTCTTATCTGGAAATCCGATATTTTTATATTTAAGAATTTTTTGCAATCTCTCTTGTTCCTATCAACAAATTAATATGAATAACTTCCATCTTTTTTTATGTACTGAAAAATAAAGCTATACCGATCCTAAGATTAGAAATTAAGTTAGTTTTGGGGATGTTTGCGGCCAAGGATTTGAAAGCCGTTTTTGCCGAAAAATTGTTTGCCGTTATCGACGGAGTAATCGTTTACCGATGGATTTATCGATGGAAAACCTATAAAAGTTATCGTTTGTCGTTATCGAAACTTATCGAACTTATCGATGGATTAATCGGTTATCGATGGAAAACCATCGATAAGTTCGATAAGTTTCGATAACGATAAACGATAACTTTTATAGGTTTTCCATCGATAAATCCATTGGTAAACGATTACTCCGTCGATAACGGGAAACGGTTTTTTGACAAAAACGATATTTTGAACCTTGTGTGTCGCACACAAATTATTTTATTTATTTTCAATTTTACAAACACGTTTTAATTTTTTATTTAAAATTATACTTAAAATATTATTCTATCCAAATTGAATTTGAAGATCTGCATACTATTTATAAAAAAAAAAGTACTTATGCTAAAGAAGGTTATCACAACAAAAAATCCAAACTCGATGAAAAAAAGAGGTTTACCGTGAGCATGCTGAGGTTTTAAAAAACCTTGGTCATCATATTTTCTTCCATGATATTGCAATAATATTGTTAAGAAAAAGGTAAAAGTTACAGTTTTTTTTTTTTAATTTGGTACTTAAGATATATACTTTGTGCTAAAATGTAATATAATGTAAAATTCAAAATAGTTGGTATTTATGCCGATTTCAATGTTTTTTTTTTCTTTTTGGACAATATGGATGAAATATAATGGGGAAGATGACATTGGTAACTATCACCATTGAAAAAAGATTTGATACTTCCGTCGCTATTATATTATATAATGACATTGAAAAGTTTCACCGTAAAAAAAAAAAAGTTAACAAATTTTACCACAATTATATGATAATATTGGAGAGCTTTTTTCGTTAAATATATTTTGACAACTTCTTCCGCAATTTTATAAGATCATAGGTGTTATCTGAACAAAGAATAGTGGAAATCACGAATTAAAAAAAAAAAAAAGAGAAAAAAAAAAAGAAAAAATTAATGAGCTAGAATTTCAAATTTCTTTTGAAAGTCCACATGTTAATTATTTATGATTAGGTTACATAGTGTAGTCTGTATTGTAATATATCATTCGGTTCGGTGTTTTACATTAACGTTAGAAATATTAAAGAACTTGATCAACTGAAAACAGGCCGGCCAACCTATAGGCAAGGCGGGCGGTCGCCAGAGACCTCAATTTAAAATAAGGCTTATTTTATAGTAATTTATTAATACATATGTATATATATATTTAATTAGAGTCTTGATTGATTATTATTTTTTTTTCGTCGGGGTACATAATCGCTAGCTAGCATTGAATCTTTTGCAGTATCTTTTATGACGGCAAAAATGGTCTTTCTTTGCAAAGTCGTGCTTGAAGGGAAGTGGAGTAGGCTCACACCTACAATAATAATAATAAAAATTATAAAGCTATGTCTTCAAAACACTCAATTTAAGGGCACCATTTATTTATATATATTTGCTTTGTACCTCAACGTGATTCTAGACTTTCATTAGGGTTTTATTATTATAAATTGGGTTATTTTTTGCATGAAAGGTTTTTGCAATTCACTTAAAAGCTAGTTTTACCAATTAATTCTATCTCGCATAAAAAAAAAAGTGAGTCTTTTTCCATTTTTACGCGAAAGAACGCGAGTTAAATGATATTTTAACAAAACTTGAACTTTCAATAGCTTAATAATATGTAATTATATCACATTTATTTATTCTAAGTCCTAAATCATATTGAAGTATCTCGTAGATTCTATTTCAAGTTGTGAATGCGTTAAAAGTGTAACCGAAATGTTGCAAAAATTGGTTTTCTTCAGAGAGAAAACACGATGCATTTCTTTATGAAATTTGAGTTGCTAGACCTTCATTAGAGTTCTATTATTATAAATTGGGTTAGTTTTTGCATGAAATGTTTTTGCAATTCATTTAAAAGCTAGTTTTAACAATTAATTCGTGCTAGCAAAAAAAAAAAACTGAGTCTTTTTTCAATTTTTACGCGAAAGAACGCGAATTAAAAGATATTTTTAACAAAACATGAATTTTTAATAGCTTAATAATGTGTAATTGTTTCACATTTTGTTATTCTAAGCCCTAAATAATAAATAAGTATCTCGTAGTTTCTATTTAAAGTTGTGAACGTGTTAAAAGAGTAACCGAAATGTTTGAAAATTTGATTTTCTTCCGAGAGAAAACACGATGCGTTCTTTATGAAATTGGAGGTGCTAGACCTTCATTAGGGTTTTATTATTATAAATTGGGTTATTTTTTGCATGAAAGGTTTTTGCAATTCACTTATAAGCTAGTTTTAACAATTAATTCGATCTGGCAAAAAAAAAGAAGTGAGTCTTTTTCCATTTTTACGCAAAAGAACGCGAGTTAAATTATATTTTTAACAAAACTTGAACTTTCAATAGCTTAATAATATATAATTATATAACATTTAGTTATTCTAAGCCCTAAATCATATTGAAGCATCTCGTAGATTCTATTTTAAGTTGTGAACGCATTAAAAGTGTAACCGAAATGTCGCCAAATTTTTTTTTCTTCAGAGAGAAAACACGATGCGTTTCGTTATGAAATTTGAGTTGCCAGACCTTCATTAGAGTTTTATTATTATAAATTGGGTTATTTTTTGCATGAAATATTTTTGAAATTCATTTAAAAGCCACTTATAACAATTAACTCGTGCTCGCAGAAAAAACTGAGTCTTTTTTTCCATTTTAATGCGAAAGAACGCGAATTAAAAGACATTTTTAAAAAAATTGATTTTTTAATAGCTTTATAATGTGTAATTGTATCATATTTTGTTATTCTAAGCCCTAAATCATGAAGATGTATCTCGTAGTTTCTATTTAAAGTTGTGAACGTGTTAAAAGAGTAACCGAAATGTTTCAAAAATATTTGGTTTTCTTCCGAGAGAAAACACGATGCGTTCTTTATGAAATTGAAGTTGCTAGACCTTCATTAGGGATTTATTATTATAAATTGGGTTATTTTTTGCATGAAAGGTTTTTGCAATTTACTTAAAAGCTAGTTTTAACAATTAATTCGATCTCGCAAAAAAAAAAGTGAGTCTTTTTCCATTTTTACGCGAAAGAACGCGAGTTAAATGATATTTTTACCAAAATGTGAACTTTCAATAGCTTAATAATATGTAATTATATAACATTTAGTTATTCTAAGCTCTAAATCATATTGAAGTATCTCGTAGATTCTATTTCAAGTTGTGAACGCGTTAAAAGTGTAAACGAAATGTCGCAAAAATTGGTTTTCTTCAAAGAGAAAACACGATGCGTTTCTTTATGAAATTTGAGTTGCTAGACCTTCATTAGAGTTTTATTATTATAAATTAGGTTAGTTTTTGCATGAAAGGTTTTTGCAATTCATTTAAAAGCTACTTTTAACAATTAATTCGTGCTCGCGAAAAAAACTGAGTCTTTTTTCCATTTATACACGAAAGAACGCAAATTAAAAGATATTTTTCAGAAAACATAAACTTTACAATAGCTGTTGAGGGCGATTTGCACCTCCCTCTTCCAGTCACAAGAATAATCGAAAGAACACAATAATGATATGAACACGAATATTCCTGATTTATAATATTTCTGATAGGGCTCGGTTTTTCCCGTTTGATAGCTGGACAATCGAAGGAACAATGATAAAAATACGATTTGATGCCGCACCCCGCCGCCTTCGGCGAGGCTGCCTACGTACCCGGCGTACCGGGATCAGGTCATCACGTAGTTCAATGGGGTTTGGCGTTTTCTTCCTTTCTTCTCTTCTTTCCCCTTCTTCTCTTCTTCCTTCTTCTTTCTTTCCTCGTTGCTGGTTTCTCTCGGCTGAGCATCCCTCTCCCTTCTATTCTCTCCTCTCTTTCTCTTCTCTTATCTCCTCTGCTCTCCTCTCCTCTCCCTCCTGGCCGAATCTCTTTTTCTGGGATCATTTTTCCTCCCTCCTGACGAATGAGGTTTACATGCATATTTATAGGCTTTTTGCCCTAGCTTCTCAGCCGTTGATCTTCGAATGGTCTTTTCAACCCATGCCTTTTGTTGTTCTCGAGTGCCATCTTTGTCAAGTCTTGTCATTCCCCTTTCCCCAAGTAAGGCTACTCCGGAGGGTATGGTCCAACCCATGCTTTACGTCATTCTTAGAGAAGACTGCCAGAGTGGGTAGGTGGGTTTCATTAAATGCGCATCTCGTCAATGGTCATTCGGCTCTGCATAATCATCATGACGAAATTCCTCGTCGAGTGCGATGGGACACTTCATCGCAGTTTGCTTTCATGTGGCTATGTCTCCTCGCTGGCCATACCTCCTCGCGGTTAAACCTCCTCGGAGACAATCCTCCTCGAGGATACGCCTTATTTGACCCTCGGGCGACGAACTTCCTCGCCTTCTCTTATGCCGTTTATGGGACAAAACGACACGAGTTGTGTTGAGTATGGATTTGACCAAATCCGACATCAACAGTTAGTCCCCCATTTTATCAAGTGTATACACTTGGTAAAATGAAAGACGAGTGTAACGGTGAATTGTCAAGGATATTGGCGAACTCCGTCGACCACTTTAGTTGACGCGGTTGCCCCGAGAAACTTTGTCGGAGAACCTCATCATAGTCTGTTGATCGGTGGATTCCGTTTGGGAAGCTGATGCAGAATCCTGCTGAGTTGTAACTGGTTTCGTTGGGTGAAGCATCTTTCTTATGGCGGCGAGCTTCTCTTGGCGACAAGCTCTTTGCGTCGATGAGCTCGCTTATAGTGACGAACTCATCGCAGCGATAAACTTCTTCCAGCGGTAGTCTTCTTCGTCAGGCTCTTCGCGACGACGAGCTCGCTTATAACGACGAACTCCACGCAGCGATGAACTTCTTCCAGCGATGATCTTCTTCGACGAGCTCCTCGCGACGAAGAGCTCGCTTATAGCGACGAACTCGTCGCAGCGATGAACTTCTTCCAGCGATGATCTTCTTCGACAAGCTCCTCGCGACGACGAGCTCGCTTATAGCGACGAACTCCACGCAGCGATGATCTTCTTCCAGCGATGATCTTCTTGCGATGACGATGTCTATGTCACGGATGCGGTAACCTTTGCCTTGCTCATGACTAACTCTTTCTTCCCATTGCTTTTCTTCACTGTTCCTCGAAGTTGGCGTGGTTCCCTGGTCATGAGCCAGAGTACTCGGACTTTATAAAAGACCTTGTTGGCGACGTCATTCGCCGATGGGAGCTGATGCGGCCCAGGCATCGTTGATTTTTCATCGAGAGACTTTACTTGTTCATTTAAACTCTGTAAAACACTGTAATATATACTTCGAAGGTAAAAGTGTAAATGTAAATATATACTTTGTAAATGTGAGACATATTTTGAAGTATGGATATACAAGTCTTCTTGTACTTTGAAAATTGCAAACTATTGAGATGTATGGGTATATATATTCCCCCCTCCCTTTTTGCGAAAAGGGAGGAAGAGAGTATCCTGATTCAAATTCGTTACCTCGCTGTCTGTTTGTTTGAAGAAATACCTATCGTTCCTCGGCATGTGTGTCGTCGTCGGGCATCACGCCTTACTCTGTTGTATAAGAGAAAATCCGTCTGTTGTATAAGAGAAAATCCGTGCTCGTTGGAAAGGAGTGTCCCTCCCGACGGCATGTTGGTCGTGATCGAGGATCACTGTTTTTGGGCACTCTCGCCTCTTTTTATTCTCGGCACTCTCGCCGTAGGCACTCTCGCCTTTTGTTTAGGCTCTCTCGCCTCTTTTATCTCGGCACTCTCGCCGTATATATATATCCTTGGCACTCTCGCCGGATCGGGCTTGCTCGGCACCCTTAGCCGTATATATATCCTTGGCACTCTCGCCGGATCGGGATTGCTCGGCACCCTTAGCCGTATATATATATCCTTGGCACTCTCGCCGGATCGGGCTTGCTCGGCACCCTTAGCCGTATATATATTTTTATTTTCTCTTTTTTTTGCTCGGCACTCTCGCCGTACCTCTTTCTTTGGCATTCTCGCCGTAGTTGTCTCTTGCGGGTGTCGCTAGGTTTCATCGGGTACGAGCCGACTAATTCCCAGGACCCCATAGGCACTCTCGCCTTAGTTGTCTCTTGTGGGTATCGCTAGGTTTCGTCGGGTACGAGCCGACTAGTTCCCAGGACCCCATAGGCACTCTCGCCTTGTATATTTCCTCGGCCCTCTCGCCGGCCCGGGCTTGCTCGGCGCCCTTAGCCGTATATATGGATCTCGACATGTTTTGCCGGACCGGGCTTGCTCGGCACCCTTAGCCGTATATATGGATCTCGACATTGTTTGCCGGACCGGGCTTGCTCGGCACCCTTAGCCGTATATATGGATCTCGACATGTTTTGCCGGACCGGGCTTGCTCGGCACCTTTAGCCGTATATATATTTTCTCGGCACTCTCGCCGGTATGGGCTTGCTCGGCACCCTTAGCCGTAAATATATTTTCTCGGCACTCTCGCCGGTATGGGCTTGCTCGGCACCCTTAGCCGTAAATATATTTTCTCGGCACTCTCGCCGGTTTGGGCTTGCTCGGCGCCCTAGCCGTATTTTCTCGGCACTCTCGCCGGTTTGTTTGTAATTTTGTAGGTATATGTATATTGTTACCTTTTTTGCGATGAGGTCAGCCAACTTCGTCGCCGATTTTGCGCCTTGGTTAGGATAGACCTCGTCGTGTCTGCATCAAACTTTAGTTTTTATGAGGGTCGTCGTCGATCGTCTTCTCGCTTATGGTCTCATCAACCATCTTCATGCCCTTGGCCTTGTCGGCCGTCTCCATACTTTTGGCCTTGTCGACCGTCTTCATGCTTTCGGCCTTGTCGGTCGTCTTCATGCTTCTTTTGGTAATGGCGTCTTCGTTGATGATCTCACGGTAGAGGCGAGCTTTCTTTAGTGACGAACTTCTATTGGTGATGAGCTCCTCTTCGTAACGAGCTCCTCAAGCTCCTCCTTCGTGATGAGCTCCTCGAGCTCTCCTCCGTGACGAGCTCCTCGAGCTCTCCTCCGTGATGAGCTCCTCGAGCTCTTCCTTGATGAGCTCCTCGAGCTCTTCTTCGTGATGAGTTCCTCGAGCTCTCCTTCGTGATGAGCTCCTCGAGCTCCTCCTTGATGAGCTCCTCGAGCTCTCCTTCGTGATGAGCTCCTCGAGCTCCTCCTTGATGAGCTCCTCGAGCTCCTCTTCGTGATGGGCTCCTCGAGCTCTCCTTCGTGATGAGCTCCTCGAGCTCTCCTTGATGAGCTCCTCGAGCTCTCCTTCGTGATGAGCTCCTCGAGCTCCTTTTCGTGATGAGCTCCTTGAGCTCCTCCTTGATGAGCTCCTCGAGCTCCTCCTTGATGAGCTCCTCGAGCTCTTCTTCGTGACGAGTCTTCCAACACTTGTAACTTTCTCCTCGAGCGTCCGTTTTGAGCAAATGACCTATCGAATCGGAGCTCAAGACATAATATTTGAGAAAAAATAGAAATCACGTGCAGATGATAAATAGAAACGAGAATATGGCCCGAGGAGCGACGGGCGACGAGCAGGCGCTTGACGAAGCCATCGCTCTCGGCGACCAATCTTCCGGTGTCCATAACTTTTGCCTCGAGCGTCTGATAGGGGCGAATGACCTGTCGAATCGAAGCTCAAGGCAAGGACTATAAGAAAACACAGAAAGAATGCAGTTTTATTTATCAAAGGTAAAGATGAGATCATTGCTCGGTGTTGTCGTTGTCGCCGTTCGTTGTCATCTCTTCGAGTTCCTGGCTGTGAGTTAGAGAAAAACTAAGCCGCACGGTGGGCGCCAAACTGTTGAGGGCGATTTGCACCTCCCTCTTCCAGTCACAAGAATAATCGAAAGAACACAATAATGATATGAACACGAATATTCCTGATTTATAATATTTCTGATAGGGCTCGGTTTTTCCCGTTTGATAGCTGGACAATCGAAGGAACAATGATAAAAATACGATTTGATGCCGCACCCCGCCGCCTTCGGCGAGGCTGCCTACGTACCCGGCGTACCGGGATCAGGTCATCACGTAGTTCAATGGGGTTTGGCGTTTTCTTCCTTTCTTCTCTTCTTTCCCCTTCTTCTCTTCTTCCTTCTTCTTTCTTTCCTCTTTGCTGGTTTCTCTCGGCTGAGCATCCCTCTCCCTTCTCATCTCTTTCTCTTCTCTCCTCTCCTCTTTTTCTCTTCTCTTATCTCCTCTGCTCTCCTCTCCTCTCCCTCCTGGCCGAATCTCTCTTCTGGGATCATTTTTCCTCCCTCCTGACGAATGAGGTTTACATGCATATTTATAGGCTTTTTGCCCTAGCTTCTCAGCCGTTGATCTTCGAATGGTCTTTTCAACCCATGCCTTTTGTTGTTCTCGAGTGCCATCTTTGTCAAGTCTTGTCATTCCCCTTTCCCCAAGTAAGGCTACTCCGGAGGGTATGGTCCAACCCATGCTTTACGTCATTCTTAGAGCAGACTGCCAGAGTGGGTAGGTGGGTTTCATTAAATGCGCATCTCGTCAATGGTCATTCGGCTCTGCATAATCATCATGACGAAATTCCTCGTCGAGTGCGATGGGACACTTCATCGCAGTTTGCTTTCATGTGGCTATGTCTCCTCGCTGGCCATACCTCCTCGCGGTTAAACCTCCTCGGAGACAATCCTCCTCGAGGATACGCCTTATTTGACCCTCGGGCGACGAACTTCCTCGCCTTCTCTTATGCCGTTTATGGGACAAAACGACACGAGTTGTGTTGAGGATGGATTTGACCAAATCCGACATCAACAATAGCATAATAATTTGTAATTGTATTGTTATTCTAAGCCCTAAATAATGAATAAGTATCTCGTAGTTTCTATTTAAAGTTGTGAACGCGTTAAAAGAGTAACCGAAATGTTTCAAAAATTTGTTTTCTTCCGAGAGAAAACACGATGCGCTCTTTATGAAATTGGAGTTGCTAGACCTTCGTTAGGGTTTTATTATTATAAATTGGTTTAATTTTTTGCATTAAAGGGTTTTGCAATTCACATAAAAGCTAGTTTAAACAATTAATTCGATCTCGCAAAAAAAATTGAGTCTTTTTCCATTTTTCTACGCGAAAGAACGTGACATAAAAGATATTTTACACAAAACTTGAACATTCAACAGCTTAAAAATTTGTAATTGTATCATATTTTGTTATTCTAAGCCCTAAATCATATTGAAGTATCTCGTTGATTCTATTTCAAGTTGTGAACCCGTTAAAAGTGTAACCAAAATGTCACAAAAATTAGTTTTCTTCCGACACAATAATTCGAGCCTAATTAGAACCTAGTTAGTGCATAAGTGTAGTCGTATATATTGCGATCAAGAAAATCAAAGGAATTTAAACTAAGGCTATATGCTTCTATTTTATTTATTTTTATTTTAAGAAATATATCTAAATAGGAGTTTTAGCGTTTATCACCATGATCACATTCTAATATAATATTTTTCTTATGTGTACTATTTTTCATCTAAAAACTCAATTAGGTAATGACCAATCATATTACCCCACATTTAATTGATTAAAAATTATTTTTGCAGTATAGTATTTTATAAAGTTGGTTTCTTATAATACTACTATTTGTTAATTGGCAGATCTGAAAAACAAAATATTTTAATTATAATAGAACTTTTGGGAGAGAATGTTATAGAGAGATCATTCCCAAATCCATACCATCAAATCCATACCATTTCGTCAGAATAATGTTTCATAATATTCCCTTGAAAAAGAAAAAAAAAATGTTGTTACTGATATTTTTAAAAATAAATTGTTGTCTTTCAATTTTTTACGTTAATGGAGTAACAATATTAAAACCCTAGATTTTTTTTTAATAATAAAATTGAATGTATTATATGATCCTTCTATAATTGACAAGCACATGATGAAACTAATTAAAATTTTACATTTGAAGTGTTGAGTTGAGAAGATTTGTCGCCGGCGCCATAAATTCGTAACACGAAGTTATAATTAAAGGTTACGTTGACGAAGGATATTTCAAAAATTAGGCATGTATTTTGAGAACTTTTTTTTTTTTTTTTTTTTTTTTCACTCTTCGTAATACGAGACAGAGAAACTAATAGTTTTGTGAGATTGAGCGATTGTACAACTGTTAATGCCTAAAAATTGATTAACTTGAATGCGGCCCAAGTCTTGATTTTGGGCCGGGCCCGATGTCTGCATGACGGTTGAAACGGGCTTTGAAGCTTGATCTTCGGTCTTGATGGGCCGAAAATCTTCCCTGTAAAACCTACCGCCGTTCCTATAAAAAGAGTACAAAAAGTGAACTCTAGAGGGGGACAGATGGGGGTCCTCTGTCTCCCGCTCCGACGCTTAACATTAGTCGAGTATTTGAGTAGAAAATTATGAATAAACGGGAAACAGAGGTTTTTTGGCTTCGGGAGTGCTTACCGAATGTGGTGGGGGTCTCCTCCTATTTATAGAGGACGGGGAATTCGAATTCATGCCTTCGGGGGTCGCGGCGACCCTCGAAGGCATAGATTTTAGCCTTCGGGGGTCGCGGCGACCCCCGAAGGCATAAATTTTAGCCTTCGGGGGTCGCGGCGACCCCCGAAGGCATAATTTTTAGCCTTCGGGACGCGCGGCGACCCCCGAAGGCATAAATTTTAGCCTTCGGGACGCGCGGCGACCCCCGAAGGCATATTTCCTACACGGATCATACTCGTCTTTTACCGGGTCAGACTGTTGACTTTCCGGGTTCGGGTCTGTTGACTTTTTTGGGTCACGTTGGTTGACTTTCCGTGTTCGAGTCCGTTGACTTTCCGGGTTCAGATCCGTTGACTTTTCCGGGTTCGGGCCCGTTGACTTTTCTATTTGACTTTTCTGGATTGGGCCTTATATGTCTTGGGCCTCAATTTTTCTAAGCTCCGAAAAATACGCATAACAATAACTATAATTTTTTTCTCGATTCAATCACAATGAAGAAGATCTACAAGCCACAAATCATTGTACATTTCACACCAAAAAAGAACCACTAAAACTTTAGTGTCACTCTTTATTTTCATTTTGCCAATTTTGTTGGATATAAATATAGTTCATGATGATATGTTCATATATATCTATTATTAATTAACTAGAAAATGTATTTATATTTACTCTAATTACCTTATATATAAATAACAAGATCTAATAATGATTATGAATATAATACATATTAGGACGTATCGTTTTTTAATACTGTACGTACAAATCCATTATTATGTTGTAATTAAAAACTAAATCGTCACGTAAGAGAACAATGTCGAACTACTCAGCATTCATGAAAAGCTTATTGGATCTCTTTCATTTCAATAATTATTGTAATTGATTTGGACTAATTCACGAGAGATCTCTCCAGCATTAATTAAAGGCGTAATCTTGAAAATTTAAGAAATTAGTGGAAAACTATGATATAATTCTGAAAGTTTGGGGATCGTTTTCCGAATTCATCGTATTTTCATTAAATCTTTGGCTCAAATCAGAAAATAGCATCTGTAAGTTTTATTTTTTTTAGCTTTAGTTTTTACTTTTTAGCAGCAACGTGGGATTTAACGGAGTCTTTTTTTTTTTTTTTTTTGAGAGAAATTTAACGGGTCTTCAGTAGACTGAGTTATACGCTTTTAGTCGGGTATTTTTGCCGTAATTTTCTCTGCTTTTTAAAAGTGTCATAAACTAAAATTCAAAGGAGAAAATGACACAACTAGCAAAGTTGAGGGGCTATTAATTCCAGTTAAACATCTGAGAAAGAAAATTATAATAAATAAAAGTTTTTTCCCTCTCTTTCCGTCGCAGAAAAGCGAATCCCGCGACGGAGCTCGCTAACTTGCGCCGTCTGCTTCACCGAATCTCTCTCTCTCTGCAAGCTTCCCCTCTCTGCAATGGCGGTTCGCTCTTTCTCGTCGTCTTCGATTCTCGCGCCTCTCTCCGTCCTCACACTCGTCATCCTCCACAGCTTCGTCGCTCTTCCTCTCTCCGCAAATGGCGCCGAATTGGACTCAGAGTCCTCGGAGCGGATCAGCGGCGTCGCCGTCGAGCCGAACTCCACGCGCGCGAGATCCGGCGAGGACAGCTTCGCCGACATGATCGATCGCGCGCTGGAGCGGGAGTTCCCCGACAATGAGCAGAACGAAGGTTCGTACTCTGTTGCCGTAGGTTTCTGCAATTGCGATTTCCTATGGTTTCTAGTATTGTTCGGATGCTCTTGGATTCGGCATTGCGTTTTAGTGAAGATTTTGGTGAAATTGAGCTCATGAGCTGTAGATTATTTTGTTTGAAACTCTTTGTCATTGCAGCCATGGACGCAGGAGGTTTCAACAATAGTTTGGAAGGACAGCAGGTAATCACGTTCGTGAAAATGCTAATTCTTCGAAGTTCGACTTCAAATTTTGAAGTATTTTTAGGTGATCACATACATGCAAATGCAGAAATTGGAATGTTTAGAGCTAATCACTGGATATTAAGTGTACTGCATAGTTATACTCGGGAAATTTGTTTGAGGAAAGCTCGTAATATAGGTTCGAACTGTTGGAGACTTCAATATCATCGATTTTCTCCAAGAAACAATGTGGATGGAAAGTGTAAAAAACAGTAATAGGCGTTTTATGTCAACGAATTCTCAGTAAATCACTCAATTGTAAATGAAAACCACGATAGTGTGACGATCCCGTAGCTTAAAATCTTTAATTATGGCCGAGTACGAGATGAGTTTATATCAAATATATATTGTTTGAATGCTTGAAGTTTTTTTGTTTTTTTTTTTTGTTTTTATAATTGCTTGAAGTTGAGATCATAGTAAGTGCATTGTTGTATAAAACTATAAATAGTCATCATAATTGTGAGAATCTATGCTACGCAACGATGTCATAGATTATACCTTTTCTTTTCTTTCTAATTTTAGTTACACAAAGTCCAGAAGTGATTTGTGTGTTCTTCGTTATGATAGGAAAACTTGAATCTCAACTTGCTCTGTCAATTTTGTTGCTGCAAGGAAAACTTGCTCTAAAATGGCCTTTAAATCTCCATGATCTTGTGCTTATATAGTCTGTTTCGGTACCTGCTGCAGTTAAATGTTCGTTACATAGCTTTTTTTGAACAATATTTGCTTTTGATCAATTCGTTTCTGACTTGGTAAGGGGAAATTGTTATCTATCAGGCAGTTCTGGAAACTGTGGCTAGAGTTAAGTCCAAGAAAAATGACACCAAGGACAAGGAGGAGAAAAAGTATGTCTGTCTCTCTTGTACTTCAGTGACTCATTTATACATCTTTTATATTCCAAGTAAGAACGCTTAAAATCCCTCTCTTTAAAGTATGCTAATTATATGTAAACCTTGTGGTAGGTCATTTCAGTTCCATCATGTTTTCAATTTGGAGAATGAGAATCAAGCCGAGGATATGCCAACTTTAATAGATCGAAAGGTATTTCGGAGCATTCACTTTTGTACCTTCAATTATTTCTTCGATTTTAGTTTATTTATCCTCCTGTGCGGGAATTCTATTTTTGGCAGGACAATGTTTTTATTATATCGAATCTCAAGTCAAAGTTTCCCATTCTACAACTTGACTCAAGGTGGCATCACTCTCTTAGACGATCTTGTTAACTTCAAAATTATTTATCTATGAGGAACTTGGCTGATCTATCATAAAACTGTAATTTAGGTTGATATCGGATCTTGTGGTTGTCATTGTCTCCGCAACTTGTGGTGGCATTGCGTTTGCTTGTGCTGGTCAACCGGTTAGCTGACTGCATTGCCCTTTGCTTCATTACTTCATTTCAGTAATTACTTATTATTTCAGTTTTAGTTTTTCAGTAATTAAATATTGGCCACTAACAAATACTGCAGGTTATTACTGGATATCTGCTGGCAGGATCGCTCATCGGTCCCGGAGGCTTGAGTTTTGTCAGTGAAATGGTTCAAGTATGTCTCCTTTATTGTTTATTTATTCTTGGTGTGATAACAGATTTTCTTTCCTCCTTCCATCAATTAAATTACATTATTACTCATGTAGAAAATATTTACTCGTTTTATCTGATAGGATATTATCCTTTTGTTTTTTTCTTTTTAAGTTAGATATGAATTAACCATTATTGGTAATTCCTAAATTTTAGGGATTGGTTCTGATTCCTCTTAGGATTAGATTCAGTTATTAGCCTATAAATAAGAATTACGATTCTCGGTTATCGGTTAAGAATAAGAAATAAAATATCTTTCTCATCATATTCCTCAACTCATCTTATTTTTGCTATGTAAATTGTGGGATGAAGGTTGAGACTGTTGCTCAGTTTGGTGTCATCTTTCTTCTCTTTGCATTGGGCCTGGAGTTTTCTGCTACAAAGGTCGGAACGCGTAGCTGTAAATTTCATTTATACCGTTGTCATTCAGGGTTTAGATAATGATTAGCCTGGATTTAATGCTAATTACATTTTGTGTCTGCAGCTTCGTGTAGTCCGAGCAGTGGCTGTTCTTGGCGGTCTGCTCCAGATTTTCCTGTTTATGTGCCTATGTGGAATAATAGCCTCGGTATGGTAGTAATTATGCTAATTTTCTTCAAATATTGAGCTCTACTGTGCTACCAAAATAGATAATTTAGAAGAGATATGATTATGCATGATTTCCTTGTCTAATTCGTACGAAATGATGATTAGTGAATGATGCTGTAATGTTGTTTCCAGTTATGTGGCGGTAAAACTTCTGAGGGGGTCTTTGTTGGTGCATTTCTGTCGATGTCTTCAACGGCTGTGGTAACTATCTTTGAGCTGATCTTGTTTATTCTTCTGGTTGAACTTAGCTTATCTTGCTTGATCAATACTCCATAGGTTTTGAAGTTCTTGATGGAACGAAATAGCATCAGTGCTCTACACGGTCAGGTGACTGTTGGCACTCTCATTTTGCAGGTTTGTATAGCTGACCTGTCAAATAATTATCTTGCTTTCTCTAAAGTTTGGTAAAAAAATTAATTTAGTTAAGTTCATCGTATCTATCAGGATTGTGCTGTCGGTTTGTTGTTTGCTTTGCTTCCAATTCTCGGCGGTACTTCCGGTGTTCTTCAAGGAGTAATGTCCATGACCAGATCGTAAGATATATTTAAATTATCATTTCCGACTTATGCGCCAAATATAGTATATAAACCAACAATAGCCGTTTTCGCTTCCATAAACTCAATGAATATCTGTTACTTTCTGTTATTTTTTCTTTTAAGATTTCTGCTAATTCATGAGCAGCCAATCTAGAATCATTGCGAAATTGAACCATTGTTCTGTTACCATTTTTTTCATATTTCGTGCTATCATTTTTTATAGCTACTTTATGATGACAGGTTGGTGGTTCTCATCACATTTTTGGTCATTTTGTCAATTGTGTCTCGAACTTGCGTTCCACGGTTCCTTAAACTCATGATAAGCTTATCCTCTCAGGTAAATCTAAACGTATCGATTTCCAGTAACATATTTTTCTTTTCAATTTTAAGCTAAATTTTGTTTCGATATTTTTCAGACTAATGAGCTCTATCAACTGGCATCTGTGGCGTTCTGCTTACTCGTTGCTTGGGTTTGTTCCACTCTTCCATCTCTACCTGTTTTATAGCTGGTATAAAAAATTTAGTTGACTCGTTTATTTTAATAGTTTGTATCAATGCCGTTACAGTGTAGCGATAAACTCGGTTTAAGCCTTGAACTTGGTTCCTTTGCTGCTGGAGTGATGATATCAACCACTGATCTTGGCCAACACACGCTTGAACAAGTAAGCGTTAAGACTTTATGTATATGTATAATATATATTTAATTGTGTTTTTAGGTATTTTCAGCAAGTGGTTAGTGTATATTACAATTGAATTTCTATTTCGGGGTCCTATCAGTAAGATACTGGTTTTGTGCATCTACCTCTAGAGTTGCTTACGTTGTGTCCGTTTGTTTGTTTGTTTGTATTTTTTTCAGGTTGAACCTATCCGAAACTTCTTCGCCGCTCTTTTCCTGGCTAGCATCGGGATGTTAATACACGTGCATTTTCTTTGGATTCACGTTGATATTTTACTGGCATCTGTTGTTTTGGTGATCATCGTGAAAACTGTTGTGGTTGCTCTTGTCGTCAAGGGATTCGGATATAACAACAAGACGTCGCTTCTCGTAAGATTTCAAAAGCCGTAAAAAAAGTGCATATTTTAATCATTTTATGGATAATCATAATCATTTCATTGATTGAGGGGTCTTTGCTTTTGTTGTTTGTGTAGGTCGGAATGTCTCTGGCACAAATTGGGGAATTCGCCTTCGTTCTTTTGAGTCGTGCTTCTAATCTTCATTTGGTAGAGGTAATTGCTTGGTCTAATCTTCTTCTTTTTTTGTATCCTTTGCCTCACGATGTAAATTCTAACAGTTTACCCGCTCTTTTTTAGACAACTGAATGTTTTAGTCAATTTAGAAATAAAATCTTATTTCTTATGTCCCTGAAATTTATTTATGTCAATTTCATGAGTTAATTTATTTCTTTGCTAAAGGTGAATTAATCATATTTCAGGGTAAATTATATCTGTTGCTTCTCGGAACGACTGCCCTGAGTCTGGTAAAAAAAAACACTCTCATCATAACGTGTGATATAGTTTTCATGAATAACCAAGAAAAAGAATCTCTTATATATGCAATTATGCGAACAAAAAACACAATTAATACTGATTAAACAGATATTTGTCAATCATGGAAACTAGTGTTTCTGTTGATATAAACAATTTTATTTTGGGTTATTCCTTGTGTAGGTAACGACGCCGTTGCTGTTTAAGCTGATTCCGACCGTCATCCAGCTCGGAGTCCATTTACGGTGGTTCTCACCCGATACTCCGGTTGAGGTAGTTATAAATTCTTTTTAGACAATGTTTTTTGTTTGTTACCTATCATGAAAGCAAGAGTTTCTGATGTGCTTTTGGTAATTACCCGTCTCTACCAGATCGGACTTAAAGGCGAGAATCTACGGTCAGACAGTGCTAAGCGTATCACCATCATGGTCCACGACTCTCACGATTCGTGATACTGGAAGAAGATAAAAAAAAAAAAAAAAGCGACGAACCAGATAAAGGAGTCGACAAACTCGGTACATATTCCTGGAAATGCCTACTGAATCCTAGATTATTAGGAGAAGCTAGGCTGAGATATAGATACACGCATATAGATATACTGTATACAGGCACACACCGTTACGTTTCTAAGTCTTTTGGTGGGTCGTGATGACCCGTTTGATGTAAATGGGTATCCGGTTTTGTTCTAGGTTTCGGATTCACATTTTTTTTTTCTTTCTTTCTATAGAGAGATGTCCGCATTGTGTATAAATAGAATCCTTATTCATGCAAAATTAGGTGAAAATTACAAAAAAAATCATTTCATTTAAGCCGAATAATTGACCTAGAGAGTCAAACCCTACCTACATTACCATTTTTTATTAATTTACAAAGTACATGGATGGAGATAAGGTTTATTTAAGTTTGAAATCAAATATGAAACCTTGACGTGAATGTAATTAATTCTTTTGAAGTGACCTGTTAATTAATAATTTGTGTTGAATATTGAGCACGAAATTCTATTCCAAACTACTAATTTGCTTGGTTGTGATTACTTTAGACAGAGAAATATTGAAGGCCACATACATACTATATATATATATATATATATTAAATAATAAAATAATTTAATATATTTAATGTATGATG